>JBAIAC010000021.1:0-4800000 GCA_037349315.1 Chelydra serpentina | reverse complement strand
TAAATCTAAATGGGGGTCCGCGGGTTGCTAATGTTTGAGACCTGCTGTCCTAACAGATAAAGCACAGGGTATTGGTGTCTGCTACAGCCACCAAATCACACTAGGGCTAGCCCCTCTGCCCATAGGTGGCGACTTTAGTCGGCACCGGTGGGTGCTTGCACCCCGCCCCACCCCCGCCCCCATTCCACCGCTTCCCCAAGTCCCCGCCCCTGCCTCCTCCCCTGGGCGCTCCGCATTTCCCTTCCCACCACCCCCAGGGCTTGCAAGCCTGGGAGGGAGCGGGGAGAAGCAGAGCACGCACGGGCAGCTCCCCGCCAGCCCCCTCGCCCAGCTTACCTCCGCTCCACCTCCGCCCCCGAGGCGCTGCTGCTTCACTTCTCCCCTCCCCCCTCCCGGGCTTGCCGCGCGCCAAACAGCTGATTCCAGCAAGCCTGGGAGTGGGGGAAAAGCGAAGCAGCGGCGCCTCGGCGGTGGAGTGGAGGTGAGCTGGGCGGGGGGGGGGCTGGCGGGGAGTTGCCGGTGGGTGCTCTGCACCCACCAATTTTTCCCTGTGGGTGCTCCAGCCTTGGAACACCCACAGAGTCGGCGCCTATGCCCCTGCCCCGCCTCTTTTGGCTGAGGCCACAGCCCCGCTTGCTGGTCTCCGCCCTGCTGTGGCCCTAGCCGGGACGGCGGGGGGGCAGAGAACTGTGACCCCAGTTGCACAACGTTTGAGGAGGCTTAGCCTCTATTATGCACTGCCCATGCACTAGGGAATAGGATGACCAGATCCTTATACATCTGAATGTGTAGGGAAAACACTGCGTGATTATTGAGTGTCATGCTGTCAGCACTGAAACACCCTTGGAATTTCAAAACATTATAGATGACAATTTCCTCCCTCAAAAAGTTTTGCTGCCAACGTGGGGGAAATTCTTTATTAGCTCTAGTCCTGACAGATAAAGAGGAAGTGATAACAGAACTGAAAATTAATGGGGCTTAGGTATAAGTGATCATGACTTGATCACAGCTGTGATGTGCAAACAG
Organism: Chelydra serpentina; assembly: GCA_037349315.1. Taxonomy (NCBI): domain Eukaryota; kingdom Metazoa; phylum Chordata; order Testudines; family Chelydridae; genus Chelydra; species Chelydra serpentina. Next base: position 4,798,974 of record JBAIAC010000021.1, on the reverse strand, counting down.
AATAATGCCTGGACCAGTAATATATAATAATACATGCTGCTTTAAAAGGGCCAGATCACGAGTGGTCCCTCAGGCAAGACTCATTTCTGTTCAAGAGCAGATCACAATCGGGAGTCTCTCACAGAAACTTCCTCTTACCCTGGAAGGACAAACTGATGTATGTTTACCCTCTGGTGCTGCTACTTTCCAAAGTACTGCTCACAAATCAAGAAGGATCGTGCTTGCGTGATCCTCATAGCACTGGCTTGGCCTCATCAGCATTGGTTCACTACTCTTCTGACCCTGTCCGCCAGACCTCCCTTGACACTATCTCCCGAACTAGACCTGTTCTCACAAGAGCATGATACACCTGCTGCATCTTCATCACCTGCTAGGGACACTCCATGGTTGACTCCGCAGGAGGCCGACTGTTCAGAGAACATGCAAAACATTCTCCTAAATGGCAGAAAGCCTTCTGCCTAGATACATTTACGTGTTAAAGTGGAAACGGTTCTCCTCATGCTCTCAGAATAAAAACGTGTTCTGGACTGTTTGTTCTGCCTGAAACAACAAGGCCTGGCTGTTGGCTGCTAGTGAGCTCTGACAGAACTCTCTCTGCTTTCCAGCCTTCAAGTGCAGGTCACTCAGGATTCTCCAATTGCATGTCAGTTAGGCCTTGGCTACACTTGCAGATGTACAGCGCTGTTAGTTAAACCCGTGTTCGTACAGCTGAGTAGGGAAAGCGCTGCAGCCTGTCCACACTGGCAGCCACCAGTGCAGTAACTAGCACTGACGTGGCTACATTTGCGGCACTTGCAGCGGTTTTGGGAGAGGTGCATTATGGGCAGGTATCCCACAGAACACCTCTTCCAATTCTGGCGCCGTGGGTTGTGGGAAGGGGGCATGGGGTATGGTGCATTCTGGGTCCTGTCCCAACGCCCCGTGATGCATCGCTTCGCATCCCAGCAATCCCTGTGTTTCCGGCCACAATTTGCGCCATCTTTCAACGGTTTCTTTGTAGCGCAATCTGTGCTCCGCTTCGGCCAGCGGGAAAATGGATCCTGACCTGGTGAGCAAAATACTGACGAGTCTCGCCAGCACGTCACGTTTGGCAGTCGAGCTGTTCCTTAAGATCCACAGTGACAGCGAGGAGTCCGGCGATGACGATGAAATTGTCACGCAAAACGCGTACGACACTAACTTGCTTGTGGCATTCATGGACATGCTATGCACCGTGGAACGCCGCTTTTGGGCTCGGGAAACCAGCACAGAGTGGTGGGATCACATTGTCATGCAAGTCTGGGATGACTAGCAGTGGGTGCAGAACTCTCTCCCCAGGTGGCAGATTTAATCCTTCCTTGGAATTTAAATCTATTATCAAGGTTGAGGGGTCCACCCTTTGAATCAATGGCTGCCTGCTTTTTACTTCATCTTTCCACGAAAGAGGTGTTTGGGGTAGCAATTACCTTTGCGAGAAGAGGGGGAGTATGAGCCTTGGTAGCTGACCCTCCTTACCATACCATTTAGGCTGAGAGGAGAGCTCTAATTAAGGGAAGCTCACCTGTGGCGGAACAGGAGAGGTGTCTATAAAACCAGGCGGCAGAAAGAGGCTGCAGGGAGGAGAACTGCAGTCGCTCTCCCTGGGATAAGGGAGAGAAAGGGGCATTGGCCCCAAGAGGAAGGGTCTGTCTAGTAGACCAGGAGGACATAGGGGTTTAGCTAGGGTGGACAATGCGAGACTGGGACAGGCAAGGTAGGGAGTAGTCTAGGGGTGAGGCAGGAAGGTTTGGGGTAGTACAGACCTTGGCTGCTGGAGAGAGGACCCCTGGGCCGGAACCCAGAGTAGAGAGTGGGCCTGAGTTCCCCTACAGCCCCCGAAGGAGCGGCACAATCCAGGCAGTGATCGTGAAGACCGTCTGGGACTGTTCATCCCAGTCACTGAGGGGGTGTGGCTCAGCCAGGGGAGTGCCTGGGACGCTGTGGAGGACTTTGTAGAACCTTGGGAGGGGAGGACCATTTTGACTTGGCTGGAGGGCTAAGCCATGGAGACGAGGCACTGCAGCTCCTGAGGAGCAAGAGAGGGGCCCCAGAGCAAGATGACAGGCCAAGGAACAGCAAGAAGAGGGCGTCAGGCTGAAAGAGCTAAGCCCCAGAGCAGCCAGCCAGCAGGGGGTGCCCCTAGCGATGACTGGCAAACCCCATGATGGCAACAGAACTGGACACAGGATTCCAGCAGTAGTCGCACCAGTACCAAATATGGAGGTAAAATCACCTCTCTCCTACTCCAGATTCCCCCGTTTATGGATCCCAGGATCACATTAGCTTTTTTGGCTGCAGTCTTGCACTGGGAGCTCATGTTCAGCTGATTATCTATCACAACTCCCAAGTCTTTCACAGAGTCACTGCTTCCCAGGATAGAGTCCCCCTTCCTGTAGGTGTGGCTGAGAGTCTCTTCCTAGATGTATGTGTCACGGAGTATAGGGGAGTCCGGCCCTGCACCCCTCTTTCCCGGATTCACTGGGAGTCTCAGCCAGCCAGTAGAACAGAAGGTTTATTAGAGATGCCAGGAACACAGCCCAACCGGAGCTTGTCAGTACATCCAGGACCCCTCAGTCGGGTCCTTCCGGGGGGCAGGGAGCTTAGACCCCAGCCTGGGGCTCCCTGCATTTCGCCCCACAGCTCCAACCGGGGCAGGGAGGCCAGACCCTGTCTGCCTCTCTCCCTCTTCTCCGGCCAGCTTCAAACTGAAACTCACCAGCACCTCCTCCCCCTTTGTCTGCTTCCCGGGCCAGGAGGTCACCTGATCCCTTTGTTCCAACACCTTCAGCTCATACCTTTGCAGGGCAGAGCCCGGGGCCATCGGTTGCTAGACCGAGTGTCAGCCCTTCTCTGTGTCCAGGCCCCTCTGTAACACTCATGCATCCTTGTTCCACCACCTAGAAACTCAAGCACTGCATAGGGGAAACCGAGGCACCCACACAGTACTCAGGGAAAACCTTAACAACAGTCCTAGTTCATCACAGTATGCATTTATGTTTTGCCATATTCAAATTAATATGGTTTGCTTGCACCCTGTAATCTTCATTATTTACCACTTCCCTAATCTTTGCATCAGCTGCAAACTTTATCGGCAATGATTTTGTTTTCTTCCAGGTTGTTGACAAAAATGTTAAATAGCATAGGGCCAAAAACTGAACCCTGGGTGACTCCCACTAGAAACACACTCGTTCAATGACATTTTCCCATTTATAATTACATTTTGAGATATGGCATTTAGCCAGGTTTTAATCCATTTAGTGTGTGATATGTTAATTTTGTATTATGCTAGCTTTTAATCAAAATGTGATACCAAGTGAAATGCCTTACAGAAGTCTATTACATCAATACTACTAACTTTATCAGCTAAACTTGTAATCTCATAAAAAAGGTATTAGGTTGGTTTGACAGGATCTATTTTCCAAAATCCCATGTTGATGGGAAGTTATTACAGTGTCCTCTTTTTATTCTTTATTAATGGGTTACTATATCAGCGGCTTCATTATCTTGTCCAGGATTGATGTCAAGCTGACAGGCCTATAATTACCCAGGTTATCCAGTTTAATTATTGGCACAACATTAACTTTCTTCCAGTCTTCTGGGACACCCCAATTTTCGGAGCTGTATTGAACATCATTAATGGTCCAGCAGTTCCTCAGCCACCTCTTTTAAAACTCTTGGATGGAAGTTATCCAGGCCTGCTGATTTAAAAATGTCTAATTTTGGCAGCTGCTGTTTAAAATCTTGCTGAGGTACTAGTGGAATGGAAAGTCTCATCATCATCATATGATACAACTACATCATACAGATTTGTCCCTAATACAGAACTGAAATATTTATTGAACACTTTTGTTATTTCTGACATTATTATTGACAATTCTATTTCCATCTAGTAATGGACCAATACCATGTTATGATTCTTTTTGTTTCTAGTATATCTTTAAAACGTATTATCCTTAACTTTGCTGGCAATAGATTTTTCCTTGGGTCCTCTTGCTTCCCTTATCAATTTTCTACTATTCCTAGCTTCTTATTTCTATTCATTACTATCAACCTGCCTTGTCTTTCATTTCATATATATATATATATATATATATATATATTCTATTACTGACTTCACTTCCCTCTAAATTAGGTTGGTTTTTTTTTTGCCAGTGTGGTCTTTCTTCTTGATTGTGACTTCTTTGGGTATCTAGTGAAATGTTTTAAAACAATTCCAAAATCTCATTCAAAATGGTTTTTAATTGGGGGATAAGGACTGGGATGTGATTGTGGCTAGGCACAGCAGGATGGGTGAGGCAATGGGGTTGTCTGGCTGGGTGGCGGGGGATGGGTGCATAGGGCTAGAACACCCTTGGGGAAAAATTAGTGGGTGCTCTGAACCTACCGGCAGCCAAGCTCCCCTCCCCACCTCACCTCCTCCCCTGAGCACGCCATGTTCCCACTCCTCCCACCTCCCTCCCGGAGCTTGCTACGCTGCCAAACAGCTGGCAGCAGCAAGCGCTGGGAGGTAGGCGGAGGAGCGGGGACACGGTGTGCTCAGGGGAGGAGGCAGAGTTGGGGCGGGGACTTTGGGGAAGGGGTTGGAATGGGGGCAGGGCAGGGGTGGAGTCGGGGTGGGGCCAGGGGCAGACGGGGGTCGAGCACCCACCGGCGTGAGCAGAAGTCAGCACCTATGGATGGGTGAGGTGACGGGAGCTGTTTTAAGCTGGGCAGAGGGGATGGGTGAGGCACTTTGTGTCCTCATCTATGGAGCACAGTCATGGCCCCACTGGACATTACCACTGCGCATGGGGGCACGTGCCCATCTAAAGTGGAATACCCTGGCCTAGCAGCTGTAGGAGCAGTTCCTGGCAGGTCAGTTCCTATTCTTCTCGCTGGGCCAATTCCACAAGTGAGATGAAAAGGAAACTGGAACAACACAAACTCCTTCACGTGCAATGAAAAGGGAGGGGTGTCCTAAGCAGCCTTTGAACCTGGCCCCCTGAGCCCCAGCTATGAGCACAAAGGCTGGGGGGCAGCCACAGCAGAGGGGACCCACCCTTGGCCAGTGGGATGCGCTATTTGCCAGGGCGCAGGGACATGAGTTTTGTTTCGGCCCCGAGGAGGTGCGTGTGGCTGAGGGGCTAAGTCAGCACATACGCAGACAGCGATGTGGCACGATCAGTCTGTGCTGCAGGGCTCAGCCACCCAGTCTGTCCCTCTGGGCACCATTCCTGGCTCTGCCATGAGGAACCTTGGTTTGCGCCTGGCCCTGTTAAGGAATTCCACACCCCCACTGCCAAAGGAGCCCACCGTCAGCTCTCAGGGGCTTCCCCCTCGTGTGGCCATGGAGAAGAACAGAGGGGCTGGCTGGGTCACTTGCAGTGACAGACTTGAAAATTAACACACACCTTACAGTTAGCCCACTGGGGCCACCCACAGCCCCCTCTTATCCCAGCCTTGGGCTCCCCCCACAGCTCTTCCGATAGCCCTCAGTCCCCTGCTGTCCCAGCCCTGGGCTTCTCCTACCCCCAGCTGTGCCAGTGCACCTCAATGCTGACTCACAGACCCCTGCTAGCCCAGCCCTGCCCCCACCCGCTAGTGCCCCTCAGTCACAACCCACAGGGCCTCCCCCCCATGCTGGCTGTTGCTCCCTGTCTTTCATTCCCCCACAAGCTGCTCCTTGGCAGCAGGGAGAAGACGGGGGGGCAGTAGCATAGCTAGGGGAGGAGCAGGGGGAGCGGAGCACATTTTACAAAAGTGGTGCCTTTTTAATTTTTGAAAGGGTGGAGACGGAGTGGATGGAGGGGGAGCCACAAAATAACAAAAGAACGCCAGGGTCCCGCCGCTGGCCCCACCAAGAGCCCGCTTCTGGCCTGGGTTCTTTCTCCCAGGCTGGCAGCAGGCTGAGAGACCCCGGCTGGCAGGAGCCCGCGGGGGGAATCCTGAGGCTCAGCCAGCCGCCGCTCTAGCTCAGCCCACCCCGCTCTGGGATTCCCCCCGCGGGCTTCTGCCAGCCGGGGTCTCTCAGCCCGCTGCCAGCCTGGGTGAAAGAACCCAGGCTGGGAGCGGGCTGAGAGTCGGGGTGGCGCCTTTTTTTATGTGTTCGCTCCCCCCTGGTGTTAGAACCTGGCTACGCCACTGGGGGGGGGGGGGGGGGGAAGACCCTGGCCGGGCTGGCTTCTGTACCTAGTCCCCTCTCTGGGGCCCTCACCCCAGCCATGCTGCCCGTTGAGCCAGAGAGGGCAAAGGACCTCCAGGACCAGGCCAGATAGGCGAGTTCAACGCTGTCTTTACTAAACCAAAATCTACACAGGGCAAAGCACAGAGCAGGGGGAAAAGGCAGCGATGGGCGGAGAGCAGAGAGCATGATGGGAGAATGAGGCTAAGCCAGCACAGGGGGCACGTCTGAGGCAGGAGTGATTCCCAAAGAGCCGGCTAGGTCACTAGCTGCCCTTACTGCCCCTTTGGCCCTCGTTCCCCTCGGAGCAGAGTCCGACGGCTCCGGGACACCCCCCCCCCCCCCAACATGCAATGGGAGGATGGCACTGCCCTTCGTGGGCAACACAGCAGCAGCCTGAGGGAGCACCGGGGTGGGAGGGCACCACTGGGATTACAGGGCCCACATGTGTGCCTGGTGGGGCAGACACCTGGCTTGGGGGGGGGTTATTCCTGGGCAGCCCCCTTGGCATTTCCCCCCTCCCAGCATCTGTCTCCGTGGGGTGAGCAGCTCGGAGACAGGGGGGAAGCTCTCTCCCCACTACCCAAGCAGCTGGAGATGGGGAAGAAAGAGGAGGGGCAGGAGCTCCCAGAGATGGGATGGAGGAAGCTGTGCCCCTCTCCCCAGGTAGATGAAGGAGTCGGATGAAGATTATTTAACCCCTTTGGAGGGGGCCTCCTAAGGTCATCCAGGCCTTCTCCTCCATGGCCATCAGGCAGCCTGTCACGGTGCTGGGTGGCTGGGCTGGGCTGGGCCGGGCCAGCCTGACATTCCCGTCAAAGCAGGGTGCAGGTGCCCTTGCGCTTGATCTCAGAGGCAGAAGTCAGCAGCCCCATTTTGCGCTCGCTGTAGGGTGGGTAGCGCAGGGCGTTCATGGGCTCCAGGCCCATGCTGCGCAGGAGGCAGGCGCGGTGGTGAGAGAAGGTGTCGAAGCTGAACTTGCCATGGTACGAGCCCAGCCCACTGCTCCCTAGAAACAGAGCACAGCTCGGATACGGGCACAGGGCAGGGCCCAGCCGCGCCCACCCCCACGGTACAATCCCAGCCCACTGGGCCCTGCCACACACAGTGTGGCTCAGTCATGGGGCCCAGCCATGCGCCCTCCCCCGATGGATCCCAGTCCACAGGGCCCTGCCTGCTCCCAGACCATGTATCTGCAGGCAGCTGGGTCAGCGGTGGGAGGCTGCACGGCTCCGGGCTGCAATGGCTGGAACTGGTTAGAGTCAGGCCCCGACATGCCACAGCTTGTTCCAGGAGCCCCATGCCAGACAGGCCCCTTCCCTGGGCTGTGCATCTAGCGGCCCCCCAGGGGCTCGGCCCCAGGCTGAGGGCCAGGGAACAGGGGCAGGCTGTGGGCCCAGACGTACCAATCCCACCGAAGGGCAGCGAGAGCAGCATCATTTGCATCATGGAGTCGTTGGCACCAAAACCGCCGCTGCTCGTCTGCTCCAGCACCCGGTGCACCAGCTTGGGGGAAGCAGAGATGAGGAGTGAGGGAGCCCCATTCCTGCCTGATACCCACCCGCTGCTACCCCAGTGCCACTCCATCAGCTGGCCCAGAACCCCTCCCACACAGCTGCTTTCCTCTGGGACAGGCGACCAGGCCCGGGAGGGGTGTGGGACACTGAGGCCGTCTCTCCAATTCCTACCCAGCCCCCTTGCCCTCACCGTGTGGTTCCTCACTGCCCAGGCAGGTGCAGGAGTTCAGCCCTTGCCTTGCAACAGCCACGCTCCTCCCCACTTCTCCCACCAGGGCGGCGCGCCGTGTGTTCACCCAGTACAGTCAGACCGACACAGAAGCGAGGGGCTGCAGGCACCAGGGCAGCCAGTGCCACGTACTGTGCGCATGATGCCCAGAGGGTGACTGCAGCTGGGACCCTGTGCTGACCCCTGAAGGGCCCCAGTTCTGTCCTCACGGCTGACAGAGACGTGGGCTGGCTTCATGTCGGTCGTACAGTCTCAGTGCCACCCCCGTCTGGACGCTCTCACTCGGCTTCACAAGGGTTCAGCTTTGGCCTCTTCCCAATCTAATGAAGCGAACCCCAGCGCATCTGCTCCTGAACCCAGCCAAGAGTGTCCACACGGGGGCAGGAGGCGGCTGCCCCGGGGTGCAAAGCAGAGTCATGTTCCTGTGGAGACTGGCCCAGCAGTGAATAGATGAAAGGCCGGTTCCAGCATGGAGCCCTGAGCCCAGGCATGAGTCCTCAGCCAGAACTAGCCCTAGACCCCTGCCCCGTACCTTGCTGTCGGAGGCGAAGACGTACACGGCCAGTGGCCGCTCCCGGCTGTTGATGAGGGCGATGGCTTCGTCCACGTTGGGCACGGTGACGATGGGCAGGACGGGCCCGAAGATCTCCTCCTGCATGGCAGGCTCTGACGGCTGCACATCCGCCAGCACCGTGGGGGCTGCAGGGGGGTGGGGGGCGCATCACTCACTGCACAGGGGCACACGGCAGCCCCCATCCAGCCCTGCCCTGGCACGGGAGCTCCCCACAAGCCCTGCCCTCCCACCAGAGCTCCCAGCTCTCATTTCTCCATCATCGGGGCTCCCCCTGCCCTGCCTGGATCCCTAGATCCTCAGCCCACAACTCCTGCGCCCTGACATGAATGGGTTCCCTGAGCCCTTGCACTCTGGCACGGATGGGTCCCCCAGAGCCCTCACCGATGTAGCGCTCTTTCTCGTCCGTCTGCCCCCCGATGGCCATGCGCCCACTGCCCAGCAGGGCCCGGATGCGCTGGAACTGCTTGTCACTGATGATGCGGGCGAAGTCGGGCGACTCCCGGGGGTCGGGGCCGAAGAACTGGGTGATGGCACTGCGCAGGGCGGGCAGCAGCTTCTCCTGCGTCTCCGCACTGCACAGCACATAGTCGGGCGCGATGCAGGTCTGCCCCGCGTTGAAGCAGCGCCCCCAGACCAGCCGGTTGGCCACGTTCTGCAGGTCGCTCTCGTCGGCCACGTAGCAGGGGTTCTTGCCCCCCAGCTCCAGTGTCAGCGGCGTCAGGTGCTTGGCCGCAGCTGCCATCATGATCTTGCCCACTTGGGGGCTGCCTGCGAGGGTGGGGGAGAGCGTCAGGGCAGAGACCCACCACTCTTCCACCCAGGGATGCAGGCAGCCCCGGCCTCGCCCAGGAGGGGGAAGGACCCTGCATCTGGTTGGGGGCTCCAGTCACTCCCAGCCCCCGTCTTCAGGGGCCTCAGGGCTCAGAGAGTCACTCAGCTGGGATCCCAGCTCTGGAGAGCCCCCTCCTGGCCCAGTCAGGACAATCCCGAGGGGCCCAAAGCCACTGGCCAGGCCCCAAGTGTGCACCCTGGCAATGGTCTCTGGGGGCTGCCCCCTGGGAGAAGGAAGGCAGAGGACTTGTGTAGGGGGGGCTGGACGGTGCCCTCTGGAGTGGAAGGGGAGGGATCCATGGCGGGGGGCGGGGGTGGCGCCCTGTGTCACTTGGGACATACCAGTGAAGAAGATGTAGTCGAACTTGTTTTCCAGCAGCTGGGTGGTCTCTGCGGGACCCCCGGTCACCACAGCAAAGCAGTCCTGCAATCAGAGATTGTGTGGGGTGATCCTCGTCCTGCCCCCTTTACTCTGCCCCACCCTTGCCCATTGCTGTACTGTCCCCCTCTCTGCTCCTTGTGGTCCTGTCCCCGTCACTCTGGCTACTGGCACTGGCGGGTCATTGGGGGGAAGGGAGAACTGGGGAGCAGCTCGGGTGGGTGCGGGGATGCAGTGGTCGAGGTACTGGGGAGCACAGAGGATAGCTGGGTGTGGGGGGCTGGAGCAATGGGGCCAGCTCGGCATGGGATAGGGGGCTGGGCATGGTGCTAGGCGTGCAGAAGTGGCTCAGCGCCTGGGGAACAGGAGATGGGCATGATGCCGGGGGAGGGGGCAGCTCCTTACCTTGTCCAGGTAGCTGGGCAGCGTTTCAGCCAGGAGCTTCTCAGTCCTGCTGCTGATCTCGGAGGGTTTGATGATCACACAGTTCCCTGGAGGGGGCAGGTGGGATGTTACCATGTAGCACAGACACCACCACCCCCAGGCCTCGCCACAATACCCCGACCTGCCACCGGGGGGGCACTGGAAGGATATGACCCCCAAGAACACACCAGGAGTCTCGTTTGGCGCTGGGGGAAGGCTCTGGGTCAGGAGCCATGCCCTGGAGCACGTGGGGACAATGCTGGGTGTGGGACCTGTGCCTGGGGCAGGTTCCGGGCTTGGGTGGTTGAGGTCCCTGACTCACCAGCAGCGATGGCCCCGACCAGGGGCACCAGGATGAGGTGCAAAGGGTAGTTCCAGGGCGCGATGATCAGCACCACCCCATAGGGCTCCTTCCGGATGAAGGCCGTGTCCAGCTGAGTCACCTGCAGGGGAGGCCTCAGCATCAGGACCGGGGTGGAGCGGGTCGCGGGTCCCAGGTCGGGGAGGACTGAATTCGGCCGTGGGGATAGCTCAGTGGTTTGAGCATTGGCCTGCTAAACCCAGGGTTGTGAGTTCAATCCTTGTGGGGGCCATTTAGGGATCTGGGGCAAAACTTGGGGATTGGTCCTGCTTTGCGCAGGGGGTTGGACTAGATGACCTCCTAAGGTCCCTTCCAACCCTGATATTCTATGATAGGAGCCCTAGCTCGGCCGTGAGGGCATGTCCTGGCTCAGCCCTGGATGCCTCGACCTGGGGGTGTGTTTCCTCCCCCATCCCCGCAGCTCAGCCCCGGGGGCGTGTCTCCCCCTTACCAGGTTCTTGTCCACGCCCTCATCCTTCATCCAGCTGGACAGGTTGTTGAGTGCGTAGTTGACCTGGTTCTTGACCAGGATGATCTCAGAGAGCTCCGCCTCCAAGGGGGGCTGGGGGCACAGAGCAGCATTAGCACAACGCCTGCCCATCAGGAACCCCCCTGAGACACAGCTCTGTGGGGGGTAGACCCTCCATCCACCACTACAGACCCCGAGTGCTGTGTGGGGCAGGAATGGGACCAGCTGGGGGAAGCTCACTGGGGTGGGTGCAGACGCAGTGCCATCTCCCCTGGCAAAGGGTCCCCGGACCAGAGGCACCTGGACTCCTTGCCAACACCAGACTCTCACACAGCCACCTGGGCGCATGAGGCCTTCTGCCAGCCGGATCCGGGCAGCCAGGAGACACCAACCCATGCCAGAGGGCGATCCCTGGCCTCAGATCTCCTCGCCTTTGTCATCTCCCAGCTGGCCCCCAGCAACCCGACAGGCCTGGGCCCGGAGCCATCCCGCCCGCAGGAAATGCCAGCTGGGGCAAGTCACCGTAGCACATCTCCTCAGTGCCACAGGCTGCCGGGAGCCCCTCACCCCATCCTCTCGCCCTGCACTGGCGCCCCATGGACTAAAGAGACCAGGGCTGCGTCTGGCACATCTCAGCACTCACTGCCCTGGGCCCAGCGTATCTAACAGAGCCTAAAGCCCTGGGATGGGGACCGGGGTTGACAGCTCCACTTCTTGGGACAGGGGGACTCTCTGCCCCCAGGCAAAGCTGGTCTGTGCAGGAGACAGAGCCTCCTCCGAGGCCGGTCACAGCCCAGGGAACAAACTGTCCCGGGAACGAAGGTTCGTCCCAGACCTCCCCCTCCAAGGGCAGGCGTTGCTCCCACTGGCCATCGCTAACAGAACCCAGAGCAGCAAGGACATTTAATTAGACTCTACCAAACCCCCCCCCGCCCCCCCGCACACACACAAACCCGCCTCCCAGGGGAGGAGAGAGGGGACCATGCCCCACACTCACCTCGCTTAGCACACGACCCACAGTCCTCCACTCCTGCGGGGAGGAGGGTGGGCCAGGAACCTGGGCAGATGAGATCCCAGTGCACCCCTGCTCTCTGTGCTGTGAGAGATCCCCAGGGAGACCCCCATTCTCCCCCAATCCTGCCCTACAGAGAGACCTGCCCCCCCTTGCCCTGCACTGGGCTCTGCCCCGCCCGGCTCACCTTGCGCATGTCCGAGGCCATGGCATCCAGGATGGGCTGCTTCTTGTCATCCAGGAAGCGGCCCAGCGCCTCCAGCTGGGAGACCCGGTGCTCAGCGGCGCGCGTCTTCCCCGAGAGCCAGGCAGCGCGCAGGCTACTCACCAAACCCACATAGGGGTTCATGCTGGGGGGAGAGGGAGGGGGAGGGGGAAGGGATGGGTCAGCTAATCCTGGGAGGACCCAAAGCCCCCCACAAACCCAACTCACCATCCACACAGCCGCTGACTCCCACCCACCTTCACGGCCACCGATCCTTCCCCCTGCATCCCCACAGCCTCTGCGCCCCTAACTCCCCTCCCCCTGCAGCCCCTGCATATCCCCATGGTCTCTGAGCCCCTAACCCCCTCCCCCTGCATCTCCTGCCTATCCCCACAGCCTCTGAGCCCTTAGCTCCTCTCCCCCTGCATCCCCTGCCTATCCCCACAGCCTCTGAGCCCCTAGCTCCCCTCCCCCTGCAGCCCCTGCCTATCCCCACAGCCTCTGAGCCCTTAGCTCCCCTCCCCCTGCAGCCCCTGCCCACCCCCACAGCCTCTGAGCCCCTAACCCCCTCCCCCTGCATCCCCTGCCTATCCCCACATGGCCTCTGAGCCCCTAACCCCCTCCCCCTGCAGCCCCTGCCTATCCCCACAGCCTCTGAGCCCTTAGCTCCCCTCCCCCTGCAGCCCCTGCCTATCCCCACAGCCTCTGAGCCCCTAGCTCCCCTCCCCCTGTAGCCCCTGCCCATCCCCACAGCCTCTGAGCCCTTAGCTCCTCTCCCCCTGCAGCCCCTGCCCACCCCCACAGCCTCTGAGCCCTTAGCTCCTCTCCCCCTGCAGCCCCTGCCCACCCCCACAGCCTCTGAGCCCTTAGCTCCTCTCCCCCTGCAGCCCCTGCCCACCCCCACAGCCTCTGAGCCCTTAGCTCCCTTCCCCCTGCAGCCCCTGCCCACCCCCACAGCCTCTGAGCCCCCTAGCTCCCCTCCCCCTGCAGCCCCTGCCCATCCCCACAGCCTCTGAGCCCTTAGCTCCTCTCCCCCTGCAGCCCCTGCCCACCCCCACAGCCTCTGAGCCCTTAGCTCCCTTCCCCCTGCAGCCCCTGCCCACCCCCACAGCCTCTGAGCCCCCTAGCTCCCCTCCCCCTGCAGCCCCTGCCCATCCCCACAGCCTCTGAGCCCTTAGCTCCTCTCCCCCTGCAGCCCCTGCCCACCCCCACAGCCTCTGAGCCCTTAGCTCCTCTCCCCCTGCAGCCCCTGCCCACCCCCACAGCCTCTGAGCCCTTAGCTCCTCTCCCCCTGCAGCCCTTGCCCACCCCCACAGCCTCTGAGCCCTTAGCTCCCTTCCCCCTGCAGCCCCTGCCCACCCCCACAGCCTCTGAGCCCCCTAGCTCCCCTCCTCCTGCAGCCCCTGCCCACCCCCACAGCCTCTGAGCCCTTAGCTCCTCTCCCCCTGCAGCCCCTGCCCACCCCCACAGCCTCTGAGCCCCTAGCTCCCCTCCCCCTGTAGCCCCTACCTATCCCCACAGCCTCTGAGCCCTTAGCTCCTCTCCCCCTGCAGCCCCTGCCCACCCCCACAGCCTCTGAACCCCTAACCCCCTCCCCCTGCAGCCCCTGCCCACCCCCACAGCCTCTGAGCCCTTAGCTCCTCTCCCCCTGCAGCCCCTGCCCACCCCCACAGCCTCTGAGCCCTTAGCTCCTCTCCCCCTGCAGCCCCTGCCCACCCCCACAGCCTCTGAGCCCTTAGCTCCCTTCCCCCTGCAGCCCCTGCCCACCCCCACAGCCTCTGAGCCCTTAGCTCCTCTCCCCCTGCAGCCCCTGCCCATCCCCACAGCCTCTGAGCCCCTAACCCCCTCCCCCTGCAGCCCCTGCCCACCCCCACAGCCTCTGAGCCCCTAACCCCCTCCCCCTGCATCTCCTGCCCACCCCCACAGCCTCTGAGCCCCTAGCTCCTCTCCCCCTGCAGCCCCTGCCTATCCCCACAGCCTCTGAGCCTCTGACCATGCCCATCTCCACAGTCCCCAACCCTGACCCCTGTGTGTGGGGGGGAACAGGCAGTGTGGGGCTGCCCCCTTGGGGCCCAAAGGGTTGGGGATTACAGTGAAATCGGGAACAGGAGAGGCAGCCCCAGTTTGGACACCATCCCACAACCCTCTTCTGGCCCCTACCGCCCCCTGGAGCAAGCCCCAGACTCACTGCTTGATCACCCTGCCCCTGCAACGGGCCCCGCCCCCAGTACCTGTCCGCCCCGCCCCTACAGCAAGCACCACCCCCGATACCTGATCCCCTCTGTACCAGGTCCCAGACGCGGCTGTTTTGATTGGCACAGCCCCGCCCACTTCCCGTTATGCTGTTGGTGATTGGGCACCGGCCCTCCGACGGAGGAAGGTGATTGGCTGGGCTGGGGCCTGGGCCGGGCTGAGCCAGGGGTGGGATCATGTGGTCCTTCACTCGCTGTGATTTCCTGCCGGATGATGCGGCCAGGGCTCCTCCCCCGACCCAGGGCAGGGCAGAGACCGAGAGCCACCAGCGCCCAGCAGTGCGGGGGTAGGGGGGCTGAGAGACAGGGCATCTGGGTTCTATCCTTGCTATGGGAGGGGAGTGGGATCTGGTGGTTAGAGCAGGGGCAGGCAGGGCTCCTGGGTTCTAGCTCAACTTTGCGGGGGGGTCCAGTGATTAGCAGGGGGACTAGGGCTCCTGGGTTCTTTACTGGCTTGGGGTGGGCAGTTGGGTCTGGTACTTAGAGCAGAGGGCAGCTGAGTGCCAGGACTCCTGGGTTCTATCCCAGCTCTGTCCTGCAGTTGTTCAGAGTACTGATATATTGTCCCACACAGGTGTGAGCCTACTGGCCTGTGGCCCATGGCTCCCTGCTGTCAGGGTGAGGATGGGCCTGCCTGGCCTGTGCTGTGTGTCGGTTTGGTTGGGAGGAGACTGTGCCATTGGGCGCTCTCCCCAGTGAGATGCTCCGAGGGGCAGGGACTGGTGGCACAAGAGCCCAGCAGTGCCACTTCCCTCCTAGGCCCTAACCTGGCTGCTACAGTCAGCAGGGCTTGGCCTGGGCCCTCTTTGTAGGGGGGTGGGGGGGGTCTGGCTGCCCCAAGCCTTAAACCCACTAGTCCACCCACTCGGCTCTGCACCACACCTTCCTGACAGCTGTGGTGACCCACAGAGCTTGGTGTCTCTAGGCACTTGGCCCCTCACCCAGCAGCTTTGGAGTCCATCTTGCCTGTGTCGCTACCCTTGAGCGTCTTCCCTGGTGTGTCTCTGTTTGTGTCCATGTTGTTACCCTGGAAGGTGTTGGTGGCTTTCAACAAACGTATCTTTGATCTATAGAAAGTCATAGACCTGGTTAAAGCCAATGGCTGTGCTAAGCACCAGTCATTCAGGCCAAAGGAATGGAGCAATTAAATATCCCTTTGTGTAGTGATAGCTGGAAACAAGAGGAAGCCACTATCCAAGGCAATGAACGTCATGGCAAAACTAGTCACAAGCTAAGGAATTTTCCTGGGATTGATTGCAAATGTGGGGGATGGGGCAAGAGAGGGAACTGATTGGTTGTGAGTGAAAGAGCAGCCAGGCAGTGAGAGATGAAGCAGAGACCAGGCTGCCTTTGGGCAGGGAGCTCACTGGAGGGGCAGACTTGGATTTCTGAGCAAGGGACCCTGCCTCCTGTTTGTTCCTGCTGGGCGCAAGGGACCAAACTCTGCCTGCTTTCTTTGGGCAGAAACGGGATTGCACCAAAGAACAGCCCTGACGCGTAGCCTCTGTTTCTGCTTCTAATGGAAACAGCCTGGCAATGCCTGAATGAACCGCTGGGGCGACCAGATGTCCCATTTTTAAAGGGACAGTCCTGTTTTTGGGGACTTTTTCTTATATAAGCGCCTATTACCCCTCCACCCCCTGTCCTGCTTTTTCACAGTTGCTATCTGTCACTCTAGCTGGGGCCTAAGGGGTGATAGTGTTTTCAGCTGCAAAGGGAAATGCCCCACAAATGCTGCACCTGGCATGGGGCATGGGGGTGCCTTGCTGGAGCTGAGGATGTGAAGGATTTACTGTGGATGGACTGAGGAAAGCCCTTGCGATGGGTACAGCAACCGGGCAGAGCAGAGGGTGGCCATGCGTGCTGTGAGTTCCCTTAACCAAGAGATCCTGACACAGCCCACCTGGATGGGGGGGGACAGGTGGGGACTCTCTCTGTGCCAGAGGCTGGGGAAATGGGGTTCTCTCCAGGAGGAGAAATGGATTCCTTGCATGTGCACAGCTCAAGGGTGACGACGCAGCCCTGGAGCAGTACCCTGCCTCACCAGCTCCTGGGAGCCTGGAGCGACCGCGGGGTTATGAGAAGCTTTGCAGGGAGTCAGGCCTATCCTGATTTCCCTAACTGTTGTTCAAGGGGTCACTTCCTACCCCACCCCAGGGAGAAGGGTGCCCCAAGCTGCAGCCAAGATAGGCAACACCCCACCCGGCATCCCCTGCACCCCACAACTCCTCTCCTGTGTTTGCCTGGAGAGCAGCTGCCTCTAGACGCCTGGCTTCTGCAGTGATTCTGTCAGTTGCTCCAACATGGATGAGGAGTATAGGGTTATCCAGGCTTCAGGGGCGGGGCGTACGGGGCCTCGGGAGTCCTGCAGCCAGTGAGGAAGGAGGTCACTGGCACAGCACTCAGCAGTGCCCAGCTCCAAGGGGGATGCACGCAGCCTATCCCAGTGGAGGGCAGCGGTGGGCACGGAGGATCCCAGAGCACCACTCGGCCTGTGGCCCTCACTGGGTTCAGTAGGGTATTTAGGGGTCCCTATGGGGTGGGGGGGGGTAGCCCGGGGGGAGATGGGATTCGGTCTCAGGATTAGCATATTGGAGCTATTGTAAATAGAGGCTTGAACCCATGGCCTCTGGCTCTGACAGCGGGAGGCACCACTACCCGAGCGCCAGGGCCAGGGCCCTGGCTGGAGGGCGCAGGAGCAGAGCCCTAAGCCTGTGACACGGTGCAGCCAGCAGAGGGGAGCGGAAAGCCCAAAGCTTAGCCTGGGGTGCACAGCGAACACCAGCCCCTTCCTGGGTGCATGCCAGGGCTGGGAGCAGGAGCCTGTCACCCAGCCCCCCCCCCACCCCCCCGCCCACTCACGTTCCCAGGCACTTGTAACTGGCCAAACCTGTCAGAGCCGCCAGGCAGCCTCTCTGCCCGCGGGTGGCCCAGGGAAGGGATGAGCCCAACAGCTTCTCCAAGGAGGGGGTGTGACCCACCCCAGGCAGGTCTGAGCAGTGAGAGGAGATGTGTGGGTCTAGGAGCCCCCAGGCAACTGGCTCAGATCTCCGCATATCGCTAGAGTAGCAGGAAGAACAGGCCCGAGGAGAGCAGCTGGGACCCATGGGACTCAGCCATCTGACTGCCAGCTCCTCTCCCTGTCCTGGGCCTCTCCCCTGTCCCAGGGCTGGTCCTCATGGGACCCAATCCTGAGTCTGAGGGGATTTGTGGTGGGGTAAGCTTCCCCTACCCTGCAGAACTACTAGTTGCAGTATGTAACCTATCATTTAAATTAGCTTCTTTACCAGATGATCAGAGGAGAGCTAATGTGATACCAATTTTTAAAAAAGGCTCCAGAGGCAATCCTGGCAATTACGGGCAGGTAAGCCTGACTTCAGCACCAGGCAAATTGGTTGAAACTGTAGTGAAGAACAGAAGTATCAGACACATAGATGAACATGATTTGTTGGGGAAGAGTGAACATAGTTTCTGTAAAGGGAAATCATGCCTCACCAATCTACTAGAATTCTCTGAGGGGCTCAACAAGCATATGGAGAAGGGTGATTCAGTGAATATAGTGTACTTGGACTTTCAGAAAGCCTTTGACAAGATTCCTCACCAAAGGCTCTTAAGCAAAGTAATCTGTCATGGGATAAGAGGGAAGGTCCTCTCCTGGATCAGTAGCTGGTTGAAAGATAGGAAACAAAGGGTAGGAATAAATGGTCAGTTTTCAGAATGGAGAGAGGTAAATAGTGGTGTCGCCCAGGGGTCTGTACAGAGCCCACCCAGAGCCCATTTCTGCCCCTTGTTGCCTTGGACATCCCTGCATGGGTCTCTGGCCCTTGCATCCCAGGTGGATCCAGCCTTACAGCCACCTTGGTGGGAGGAGCAGAGCAGTTTTGTCCCCTTCCATCAGGGAAACTGAGGCTCAGAGCCGGGCAGGGGCTGGCCCTGTTGTTCAGGGACAGGGGTGGGACTCAGGAGAACTGGGATCCCTGCCAGCCCTGGATCTCTGAGGGCACTGCTTCCCATCAGTACACTGGGGATAATAGCCCTGGCCCACGTGTGCCTGCTGCCATGTTGAAGGGGCACTGCCCAGCCCAGGTACAGGGCTTTAGCTGGTCCTCAGGCCACCAGCTCAGGGCTGGCCACAGCTCCCAGGGCCTTACCACAAGCCTCTCCAGGCTCCGCTCACTCACCAGACAGCAGAAGGGCTGGGACCTCCTGGGGCAAGGGGGCAGGAAACTGCCCAAGGCCCAGCCATGCTGACACTTCTCTACAAGGTGCTATTTGCACTTACCGCATTCGCTGCCTGGTGAGCTGAACCCTGTCTACAGACCCCGATGCTGTCCACATGGGGCCACCAGGAGATATGGAACAGCCCCGACTCCAACTCGTTCCTTTCCTGGGCCTGGATCAGAGCCAGCACCCCCTAGAGGGGAAAGGCCCCCTCAGCCAGTCAGCCCTCCACCCTGGGACCAGATAGGAGCTGGCGCCTCCTAGAGGGGAAAGGCTCCATGTCCCATCCCCACCCCACACACCTGAGCAAGCCCGCCCTCCCCAGGGCTGGAGTGGAGTAGGTGCCCCCTAAAGGGGAAAGGCCCCATATCCCATTCCCTGCCCCTCTGAGCCAGCTGCATGCTCTGGGCCTGGATCAGAGCCAGCACCCCATAGAGGGGTTTTCCTCTATGTCCCATTCCCTCCTCTCCCCCCCCCCACCGCCCCCAGCCAGCCAGTGCCCCACCCTGGGGCCGGATCGGAGCAGGCACCCCCTAGAAGGGAAAGGCCCTGTTCCAGGCTGGACACCCTGTTGCAGTGGGTCAGCGAAGGGCCTGTACCTGAGGTGCTGCCCATGCACTCCGGGGTTGGGTGCTGTTGAGGTGGGAGCTCGGCACCTTGCTGGCTTCTCTCAGGGATTTCCTCCGACTCAGCCCTCTCGGCAGTGTTGTTTGTGCAGTGTTTCACCCCGGCAATGCTCGTGGGCGGGTGGCAGCCAATTGGGGCACAGCAGGGAGGGCGGGACGGCTCCCCGCCTCTGTGGAAACACAAAGCGGGGTGAAAAGTGTACAGGAGGGCGGCACCTCGGCGGCGGGGGTGATTGCCAGGGGCACTGTGAGCACCCCAGAGATCTGGGCACAGCTGCACCACGCCGCCTCACTGGCACCAGCCACCACCACACAGGAACCTGGGGAACAGTGCTCCCTGGGAGCCACCCTCACACCACCACCCCTGAGACCCTGTCCTGGGAACCCCCCTCCCCTCACACCTCCCCCCCTCCCCTCACACACTGCCCTGGGAACCCCCCTCCCCTCACACACACACCCGGGACCCTGCCCTGGGAACCCCCCCTCACAGTGCCCCCCCAGGATCTCCCGTCCCCTCACACTGCCCCCCATGGGACCCAGCCTCAGATGTTGACTCTCCAGGGCTTGGGCAGATTCCCACCCATCAGCTTGGCTGGGATTAGTTATGATCCGATTCTGAAAAGCCCACACCCTAATAATCCCACAGAATCCTGTGTGGGAGGTGGCACCACTGGGCCCCTGTGCCAGCACGTCTGCTCCTGCCACCGGCATGCCCGGCAGTAACTCACCTCCCACAGGGAGCCACAGGCCTGCCAGCTTCTTGCCCTGCTAATTACCACTCCTATAAGCGAGGAGTAGTGGCAGTGGTGCCCCAGGTACAGAAGGGAAACTGAGGCACCAAAACAGGAAGCAGCCAGGCCAAAGTCACCTCCAGGAGTTAATGTCAGGGCAAGAGGACTCCAGGCACTGCAAAGGGAGGGAGACCCAGATGGCCTTGCCTTGCTCCCCCTCAGTGCTCTGCATGGGGAGACCCTGTGCTGCCTATGAATCCTCCCCCCGCCATCACTAAAGCAAGACTCCCAGCCCTGCCTGCAGGGGTGGGGGGCTCTGCAGGGTCCGTGGCCTTGTGAAGTGCCCAGCACATCTCCTGCAGCCTGCTGTGGGCCAGGACGCAGGCTACACCCCCAATCTGGGGGCAGACTTAAGGCACCCTGGCCTGGTCATTCCTAGCCTTTCCCACTGGTTGTTGATTGAGTTTAACCCAAGTCCCCTGCCTTTTCAGTGTGGATGGGGTCCTGTCGCTGCCTCCCCCCCGCCCCAGGCCCCAATCCCCTGGCCCCCGGGACTAAGTGCCTAGCTCCTCAAAGGTCTTTCAGCTCCCAATATCCACTGAAATCAAACCCCACCGTCCCTTTGAGGAGCTGGACCCAAGTTCTTTGCCTTGGAATTTCCTTCATTTGCTCTTAATGGTTGTAAATGGCCCAGGGCCATTGGCCCCTGTGGGGCTGCCCTGGGGAGACCTGCCAATGGCCCTTCCTGCTGCCAGGGGACCCAACAGACCCCGCTTGGGGGGTGCAGAAACAAGAGGGGGAGCAGGTCCCAGGGGGGAGGGCAGAGCTGACCTAGCACTGAATGGAGGGGGGATCCCCCCTCCATCAATTGCTTAGGCAGGGGGTAGTCCCAGTTGCCAGTCCAGCCCGAGCTGTGGGGAGAGGCGTAGGAGGCGCAGGGCTAGCACACCGGACAGGACGCCAGCCAAGCGGATCGGCAGCATTGTGGGGGTACTGTAAGGCCGGCTCAGTGCTTCCTCCTCACCCCAATGCTGCATCTGCAACACAGGGCCCTTCCAGCCAGGGCACCTTGGGATCCAGCAGCCTCTGTCCCCTTTCAGAGGGAGGCGGGGGGGGGGGTCAGACATGTCAGGGGGTTGCAGACGCCCTGTGTATTAAAAAATAACTTTTCTGCTTATAACAATAATTTTGATACAAATGTGTTTTAGTCTTAATTTAAAAGCTGTGAAAAAAAGTCAATTAATTTGAAACAACAGGGTTATACATTTCACATTTGAAATAGTGTGAAATATTTAAACGTATTTAATTTATAAGGGGGGGTCGCACTCAGAGGCATGCTGTGTGAAAGGGGTCACCATCACCAATACAAAAAGTTTGAGAACCACTTCTCTAGGGATGGGACTCTCTGCTACAGGGGAGAAGGGGAAACCAGCTCTGGTCAGCTTTGTTTGTGTCAGACTTTAAGCTGGTTTAGCCACAATTCCGTGTGTTGCGGAGTTTGCTCAGAGTTGGTTTCTGTGTCAATTGTCTAAAGGGTTGTGCCTGTACTTGGGCCCAGGATAGTGGCATCGTGCTGGGCCCGGGGAGAGGGGTCACTCCAAGCCTGTTGCTAGTGGACTTTGGTTGAATAAGGAAATCCTAGCTCATGCGAGAGGAAAGTTGTATTGCAGAGAGCAGAGGGGGTTTGCCCTCTGTGTCGAAGCAGGTGTTGTCCGTGAGTCTGCGCCTAACCAGCCATGGCAGCTTTGCAGCAAGGCCTGAGAACCCATGGGAGCAGCGCACAGCCCACAGCTGACTATGACTCAGTTTGAGTGTGTACCCTAAGGCGCAGCTGGAGCACCAGCTCATTCCAACAGCCTGTGGAGAAAGCAGGTGTGCGGGGGTGAATTTACCACAAGCACGGGTGTAATTTGATGAGCTGATTGTGCGCTCGGAGGAGCACAAAGTGAAGCAAGGCTCCTGTGAGTGTCAGGTCGGGTAGCGAAGCTAGCAATGAATGCAGCTGTTCTGCACAACTGGCACTTCTGTAGGTGGGGCACATTGCACCCCAAGAAGGGGGGAGTCCAGACCCTCCTAAAATAGACCCTCCTAAACTCATCCTGTGGCCAGGCCCAGGTAATGACAGAGAACTCAAGCCCATCCTTGGATTTTGAGTGGGACCCATGAAGCGTCGCGGCACTAGAAGATCCCAGGAATGCCAAGTTGCAATCCACAATGCTGAGTCAGCCGCCTCAACACCCCCACCCCCCTTCAATGAACAGGGCGAGCCAGGCACCTTCGAGGGTCACCGGACAGCGCTCGTGAAAGGGCAGCGGGATTGCGCAGGATAAGCCCTGCAGGAGGGTTGCCCTGCCTGGAGAAGCCGTGAGTTTTGGTCAAGTGACACGCTCCGAGCTCAGCAGAGAGGCTGATGCTCTGGAGGCGATGAGCGGGTCCTGGAGCAGGCCCATCCTGTGCCAGGGAGCGTGGCTGCGGCACCCTGGCCAGGGGGCGCCCCAGTAGAGGTGCTGAGCTGGCCTCAGCGTGAAGCCTGGCTGGAGCAGCAATGGCACAAAGCGGAGTTAGCCCTGACCCAAGGTATCTTCACGCCACTCCAGCAGGCTGGGCAGAGGCAGAGCTCTTGGTGCAGCAAGAGATCTGGACTTGGCTCAGACAGAGGCTCCCTGAATCCAGAGGAGAGGGGAGCAGGCTCCGGAAGCACGGAGCTGGGCTTTGCTGGTTTTCTTGTCTGGAAATATACAGAGAGGGGCTCTGGGTTTTCCCATCTCCCGCAATAGAGGGATCCTTGGGGGTCTGTGTTCCCCGTGGCGCTGAGCACCTGCGAGGAGGGAGGGCCAACGGCCAAGGGGCAGCAGGGGGCACGTTAATGTCCTGAGGTCAGAAATAGGAGCAGGGCAGCAGGAGGCAGCTCTAGTTTGATTTCTTTTAGGTACTGAGCCTGGAGCTTGTTGCTTCCCCAGGCACCTGGCAAATGGGTTCACACAGACATGTGCACACCTGTACACACCCACACACCTGTGCCTACACATACACACACCTGTATCCACACACACACACTTGTACATAGATCCACCCACACGTGCACACCCTCAGGCATACCTGCACCCACACGCGTACACACCTAGGCACACCTGCACCCACAAGTGCACAGGTTCTTCCAACACCGGGGGCACCCAGCCCCTTTGTAGCTGTCTAAGAGGATGGAAGGTGCTGGCCGCGCACACCCCCTTACATGGGGAAGCCAGACAGCCAGGGAAGCCGTGTGCTCTCACTCTCTGGGGCTGCCCAACCAGCCCTCAGCCAGGGCTTGTCAGGCTGGGTAGCGAGGCCCTGCCCCAAGTCTCTATGCCCCTCATGCCCCAGCCCCTCTGCTCAGCTGGCTGGCCATTCTGCCCTCAGGCTGCCCACACTAACAGTGCCATCCCGGGCCTGGGCTTTGGAAGCCAAGAGTGAGGGCCTGGCCAGTGCAGATGCTTGGCAGGACGCTGTGGGATAGGGTGACCCGACGTCCCGATTTTATAGGGACAGTCCCGATTTTTGGGTCTTTTTCTTATATGGACTCCTATTACCCCCCACCCCCTGTCCCGATTTTTCACATTTGCTCTCTGGTCACCCTACTGTGGGAATCAGCAGGTGCATCTGTGACAGCAGGAACAAAGGTGGGCGATCGAGTTACCAAGGGGCCTCTGGGCAACCTGTCCCCCTGCCCCTCATTCCCTGGGCACGGTGCCCAACCCGGCTGCACTGCAACCTTAGCGCTGCCCCAGCCAATCTACCCGGCCCAGCTGAGGCCCCCGCTGTGAAGGGTCTTCTTGCCTTTCTGGCGGGATCCCCCCATCGCGGCGTCCACCTACCTTCTCCTCAGCACCATCCCTGGCAGCAAGCTCCCACCCCACCCCACCCCTCCTGCCAGGGGGAGCGGCACCTGCGCCAGCAGCTCCAGCGCCATGCCGGTCTCCGTGCTGGAGTGCGGGCCCCCTTGCCTCAGCGCCCCCTGCCCCTTACCTCCTCCCCGCTGAGCCCACAGGGAAGGCCTTGCTGAGCTGGCAAAGGACCCAGCCATCAGCTTCACCAGCCAGCCTCGCTACTGGTTGGATGGCTGCTCGAAACCCAAGGAGCTGATTGGCTGTGCCAGGGCAGGGGGTGGGAAGCACCCCTCAAACCTCACCAAGATTATCCCATAGAGTCAGCCCTGGGGCCCATGTAGCCCGGTGTCCCAGCCCCAGCCATCTGCTTCAGGACAGCACCTGGATGTCTGCAGTTATGGGACAGCTGCCCCCACCCTGGCTAAGCTCCTATTCTTGGTGCCGTCAAGTAGCAGGGAGTTCCAGAGATCAGTCCCCACAAGTGTAAATTAACACTGAATTTCCTGCCTCTACTTTGAATGCCCCTTGATGCTGAAGTTATCTAAACAGCCCTCATTCTAATCCTCTACTGCTCCCCTGCCACACCCACCTGCCAGTGTCACCCCAAGCGCACTCCCTAGCCACGCCCGCCCATGGTGTCACAACAAAAGTGCTCCCCAGCCATGCCCACTGGTCAGTGTCGCACTGAGAGCTCTCCCCAGCCATGCCCACCTAACGCTGAGCATGCCTCCAACCATCCCCACCTCTCACTCCCACACCAAGAACCCCTAGCCATGCCCACTTGCCAGTGGCACACCGAGAGCACCCCTCCAGTCACGCCCACTTGCCGGTGGCACACTGAGCTTGCTGTCTCACCACCTCTGGCACCATGCAGGGCGCATTCCCCCCTGCCATGTTGAGCTGCCGTTGTCACCCTGAAGCAGCTACACATAACTGAACTGCAGCAAACGGATGCTCCCCCTCTGGCTTTCCCCTTTGGCTCAGGGAAAGTGCACGGGGCTGGGATCCAGGAGACCAGGAGCTGAACGCTGGCCACTCCTGGGGGCTATCTTGCCCCACATACACATCTGCACCGGCAAGGAAGGATCCAGCCCTGGAGGCTGACATGTTAGCCAGATTGTAGAGGGCGCCACGCCCCCAGAACAGAATGTCTGGAGTTTGGGGAAGGGAAGCAGGCTGGGGAGAGGGCTGGGGGCAGCAGCCTGACCACCGGGGCTGTTGGGAGCAGGGAGCTGGCTGGCAGCGGGCAGGAACATTCTGGGCAGTGGCCTGCAGAGAGGGGGCAGGGGAGGCATTGCACTGGGATGGCCTTGCCCCCTTGAACTGCTCTGCCCCTAGGGGACTGCAGGGTGCCTGGGACCCCAGGGAGCTGGCACCACTCAGCTTCTGGTTGCCCTAGTAAATCCCCCTCTGTGAGCTGGTATGTGAGTGTCAATGGGAGCCCCGCGCTGATAGCTCGGAGAGCACAGAGCACCTGTGGAGCACCAGTTAGCCAGAGCGGAGGGGTGTGCACCCCACGGTTCCCCCGGCCACAGTGGGGCACTGTGGAGTACATGCTCAGCTGTGGAGGCAGAAATGCAGGTGTAACCCACCCTCTGTAGTTGGCCCTGGCGCGCCCGCTGCAGGTGAGCCCAGATCTGGAGCGCACACTTCCAGAAGGGTGTTGATACATTGGATAGGGGTCAGAGAATGACTAAGAGATTGGAAAACCTGCCTTGGAGTGATAGACTCCAGGAGCTCACTTTATTTAGCTTAACAAAGAGCAGGTTAAAGGGTGACTTCATCACAGTCTGTAAGTACCTAGGTGAGGAACAAATATGTAATAATGGTCTTATCAGTCTAGCAGAGAGAGATCTAATATGATCCAGTGGCTGGAAGTTGAAACTAGACAAATTCAGACTGGAAATAAGGTGTAAATGTTTAACAGTGAGGGGAATTAACCACTGGAACAATTTACCCTGGGTTGCAGTGGATTCTCCATCCCTGACAATGTTTAAATCAAGACTGGATGTTTTTCTCGAAGCTCTGCTCTAGGAATGATTTTGGGGCAGGTCTCTGGCCTGTGTTGTAGGAGGTCAGACTAGATGATCACAGTGGTCCTCTCTGGCCTTGGAATATATGAATCTTCCAGTATGTTACATGGCTCCCTGCTAATGGCTGGCTCAGAGAGGATAACAACCAACTACTGCAGTCAGCTAGTGCAGCTCCTCCTTGAGTGCAGGTGCCCAGGGTCCATGCTGAAGGCTCTGGGCTCACCCCTGGCTGGCTGCTGGGCCATGTGGTAGGGGGCAGGGGAGTTGCTGCCGGCTCTGGACTCACGTCTGGCTGTGGAACTGCGTGTGGGTTGGTGCAGCTGCACTTGGTGGAATTTCTCACCTGAGTTTTTCTTTTAGGAAATTCCACAGGACCAGGATGTGGCCAAGGTGGCCAAGGACTGCACTCGGGTGCTAGGAGATGGCCACAGGCCAGCCACCTAGGTAACCTTCCCTCTGCCCCTTGCGCAATTGCACCATGATGGTTTGTAATCACAGGGTCACAGGCCCAATTGCCCAGACTCCCACCTCCATTCAGTGCACAGGAAGGATGGGAACGGGGCTGCTGGTATAACGAGCAAGCTCAGCTGGGTGTTGTGGGCTGGAGGCATGGGCCACTGGGTGGGTTCTCTGTCCTGTGTGATGCAGGAAGTCGGCCTAGCTGATCTAGTGGTCCCTCTGGACCTGAACATCTGTGACTCTGTTCAACAACCCTTCAGTGCACGGCCCTCGCCTCTTTCCCTGCACCAGACAGACAAGCCTGCCCTGGATGGGGAACTGAGAATGAACGCTGGCGGCTGTTCCACCAGATGCAGCCCCGGAAAGGGAATTTGGTGAGCGTGCGACTCTGCAGAAAGGGAAGTTGGAGCAAGTGAAACCTGCCTGAAGCTATGTGGTGTCAGCTGGGTGAGCTGCTCCTGCCTGCTGCGAGTGGCTGGCCTTCGCGCTGCAAGCTCACTTCCTGAGCAGGGGCTGATGTTCACTGTATGTGACACCCCTGGGGCAAACCCCTCTGTGGCACAGAGCAGCCAGGCCCTGCTGAATACGCCTGCTGCTGCTCGGGGCAGCATGGCAGGAATTTCCCACGATCCTCTGGAGCGGCTCCCATCCCAGCATGCCGTGGGGCAGCACAGACCCTTCAAGTGGCCAACAAGGGCAGCCCATGGCTGGTCGACTCGGAGCAGCTGGACTTTGTCTGGGGAGGCGCCAAGGCCCTACCCCTAGTTTTAGCTTTGAGTCCCACCCCAGAACAGGCTGCTCCTGGGGCCCGGCTAGGGGAGGGCAGGTGCAGAGAGGAGGCGAGGGCAGGGGTATCTGGGTAGGCAGAGGGGGTTGAGGGAAAAGACATTGAGCAGCCAGTAAAAGGGGAGATTCAGCACATAAGTGAAGCAGTGCTGAGACTAGTGACCCACAGCTGGGGCGCCGCACGGGCCCGACGGGCAGAGATGGCTGCACTGCGGCAGATGGTGAACTTACCAAGCAGAGAAGGAACCTTTTATCAGACGCCTGTCCTGACAGGCACCTTCCCCGGTGATGCCGCTCTTCCCACCACTCACTAGGCAAGTGGGTTTGCGGGAGCTGTGTGGGGCCTGGGCTCTGGGGCACTCTGTCAGCTGTGGATTTCTGAGCCCATTGCCCCAGGGCCTGCTGGGCTGGCCAGGCTCTCCTGTGGACTTGCTCTTGTGCCATCTGGCCTGGTCATCCTCTTCAGGATATAGTAAGGGTCCCTCTGATGGGTGCTGGCTGGAGACCAGTGCTAGTGACTGGGACTGGTCTCTTCCCCTTATATGGGCCCTCCAGCAAGTATGTGTGTGTGCGGGTGGGGGTGTTCCTGTTCAGCCCCAGGGCAGGGGGAGGGTCAGCCCCATCTTGCTGCCAGGGGATCAGAGCCAATTTGCTCCCAGCACTGACCCCAAATTGACCCCAAACACCCTTGGGAACTGGCAGCACCTAGTGCGGGTGCCACTTCCCGCATGGGGCAATGATGCCCCCTTAACTCTGCCCTGCTGGGTGCTCACCTCGGGGGCCATGGGGTATTTGCCGGGCAAGTCCCCACTGCTGCCCCTGCAGGGGGCAGAGTTAAGGAGATGCAGGGAGAGTTAAGGTGATGGAGAGGCAGCTTCGGAGCTGAGTCCCCGCACCAGTAGCAAGTGCCCTTGTGTCATCACAATATTCCAGGGCAGGGCCTGTAACTGGGCGTCCCTCATTAATCAGGTTCTGGGGGGCTGGGGGACGTGGGAGGGGGAACGGATCGTACCCCTCTATCTCCATCCCAAGGAGAATGGAGGCAACAGTGCGGAGGCCGGCCGGGCGGGTCCTGCCACTTTAAGAGATGACCCGCTCCCTCCCTCCTCCCGGCCGAAAGGGGAAGTGCTGCCCGCTCCCTTCCCCCATCGCTCCCCCGCGTCCCAGCCCGGAGCGGAGCCTGCGGGATTCGCCAGCGCCATGGAGTCAGGTACCGGGGCGGCCCCTGCGCTTGATCCCCGTCCCGCCCCCTCCCTGCACCTGCTTTCCCCCTGTATCCCCTTCCCTCCCTCCCTCCTGCCTGCCCCATTCTCCTCCCCCTGTTCTCCCCTCCCATCCCCTCCCCAAGAACCCCCGCACCTGCCCCACGTGCTCCCCTCCCCCGCAGTTGGTGTCTCTTGTTGGGGCAGACTCTGCTCATTCTTGGGTCTTTCTGTGTCAGACGGAACTTCCTGAAACCCCTCCCCTCCCCCACCCACCCTGCCCCCACCGGCAGAGCAGTGCGGGGAGCCCAGGGCTGGGATAGCAGGGGGTGTCCGGAGTAGGGTGACCAGACAACAAGTGTGAAAAATCGGGACGGGGTGGGGGGTAATAGGCGCCTATAGAAGAAAATGCCCCAAATATCGGGACTGTCCCTACAAAAGAGGGACATCTGGTCACCCTAGTCGGGAGTGAGGGGCACCAGCAGAGCAGTGGGGGACCCAGGGCTGGGATAGCAGGGGGTATTGGGAGTGAGGGGCACCGGCAGAGTAGTGAGGGACCCAGGGCTGGGATAGCAGGGGGTGTCGGGAGTGAGGGGCACCGGCAGAGCAGTGTGGGGAGCCCAGGGCTGGGATAGCAGGGAGTGTTGGTAGTGAGGGGCACAGACCTAGAGCTGGGATAGCAGGGGTTGTCGGGAGTGAGGGGCACCGGCAGAGCAGTGAGGACCCATGGCTGGCATAGCAGGGAGTGTTGGGAGTGAGGGGCACCGGCAGATTAGTGTGGGGAGCCCAGGGCTGGGATAGCAGGGAGTGTCGGGAGTGAGGGGCACCGGCAGAGCAGTGAGGGACCCAGGGCTGGGATAGCAGGGGGTGTCGGGAGTGAGGGGCACCGGCAGAGCAGTGAGGACCCAGGGCTGGGATAGCAGGGGGTGTCGGGAGTGAGGGGCACCGGCAGAGCAGTGTGGGGAGCCCAGGGCTGGGATAGCAGGGAGTGTTGGGAGTGAGGGGCACCGGCAGAGCAGTGAGGACCCAGGGCTGGGATAGCAGGGGGTATTGGGAGTGAGGGGCACCGGCAGAGCAGTGGGGGACCCAGGGCTGGGATAGCAGGGGGTATTGGGAGTGAGGGGCACCGGCAGAGCAGTGGGGGACCCAGGGCTGGGATAGCAGGGGGTATTGGGAGTGAGGGGCACCTGCAGAGCAGTGAGGACCCAGGGCTGGGATAGCAGGGAGTGTCGGGAGTGAGGGGCACCGGCAGAGCAGTGAGGGACCCAGGGCTGGGATAGCAGGGGGTGTCGGGAGTGAGGGGCACCGGCAGAGCAGTGAGGACCCAGGGCTGGGATAGCAGGGGGTGTCGGGAGTGAGGGGCACCGGCAGAGCAGTGAGGACCCAGGGCTGGGATAGCAGGGGGTGTCGGGAGTGAGGGGCACCGGCAGAGCAGTGTGGGGACCCCAGGGCTGGGATAGCAGGGGGTATTGGGAGTGAGGGGCACCGGCAGAGCAGTGAGGGACCCAGGGCTGGGATAGCAGGGGGTATTGGGAGTGAGGGGCACCGGCAGAGCAGTGGGGGACCCAGGGCTGGGATAGCAGTGGGTATTGGGAGTGAGGGGCACCGGCAGAGCAGTGAGGACCCAGGGCTGGGATAGCAGGGGGTATCGGGAGTGAGGGACACCGGCAGAGCAGTGTGGGGAGCCCAGGGCTCGGATAGCAGGGGGTGTCGGGAGTGAGGGGCACTGGCAGAGCAGTGTGGGGAGCCCAGGGCTGGGATAGCAGGGGGTGTCGGGAGTGAGGGGCACCGGCAGAACAGTGTGGGGAGCCCAGGGCTGGGATAGCAGGGGGTGTCGGGAGTGAGGGGCACCGGCAGAGCAGTGAGGACCCAGGGCTGAGATAGCAGGGGGTGTCGGGAGTGAGGGGCACCGGCAGAGCAGTGAGGACCCAGGGCTGGGATAGCAGGGGGTGTCGGGAGTGAGGGGCACCAGCAGAGCAGTGTGGGGAGCCCAGGGCTGGGATAGCAGGGAGTGTCGGGAGTGAGGGGCACCGGCAGAGCAGTGAGGGACCCAGGGCTGGGATAGCACGGGGTATTGGGAGTGAGGGGCACCGGCAGAGCAGTGGGGGACCCAGGGCTAGGATAGCAGTGGGTATTGGGAGTGAGGGGCACCGGCAGAGCAGTGAGGACCCAGGGCTGGGATAGCAGGGAGTGTTGGGAGTGAGGGGCACCGGCAGAGCAGTGTGGGGAGCCCAGGGCTGGGATAGCAGGGGGTGTCGGGAGTGAGGGGCACCGGCAGAGCAGTGAGGACCCAGGGCTGGGATAGCAGGGGGTATCGGGAGTGAGGGGCATCGGCAGAGCAGTGTGGGGAGCCCAGGGCTCGGATAGCAGGGGGTGTCGGGAGTGAGGGGCACCGGCAGAGCAGTGAGGGACCCAGGGCTGGGATAGCAGGGAGTGTCGGGAGTGAGGGGCACCGGCAGAGCAGTGTGGGGAGCCCAGGGCTGGGATAGCGGGGGTGTCGGGAGTGAGGGGCATCGGCAGAGCAGTGTGGGGAGCCCAGGGCTGGGATAGCAGGGAGTGTTGGGAGTGAGGGGCACCGGCAGAGCAGTGAGGACCCAGGGCTGGGATAGCAGGGGATATCGGGAGTGAGGGGCACCGGCAGAGCAGTGTGGGGAGCCCAGGGCTGGGATAGCAGGGAGTGTCGGGAGTGAGGGGCACCGGCAGAGCAGTGTGGGGAGCCCAGGGCTGCGATAGCAGGGGGTGTCGGGAGTGAGGGGCACCGGCAGAGCAGTGGGGGACCCAGGGCTGGGATAGCAGGGGGTATCGGGAGTGAGGGGCACCGGCAGAGCAGTGTGGGGAGCCCAGGGCTGGGATAGCAGGGAGTGTTGGGAGTGAGGGGCACAGACCTAGGGCTGGAATAGCAGGGGGTGTCGGGAGTGAGGGGCACCGGCAGAGCAGTGAGGACCCAGGGCTGGGATAGCAGGGGGTATCGGGAGTGAGGAGCAACGGCAGAGCAGTGTGGGGAGCCCAGGGCTGGGATAGCAGGGAGTGTTGGGAGTGAGGGGCACAGACCTAGGGCTGGGATAGCAGGGGGTGTCGGGAGTGAGGGGCACCGGCAGAGCAGTGGGGACCCAGGGCTGGGATAGCAGGGTGTATTGGGAGTGAGGGGCACCGGCAGAGCAGTGGGGGACCCAGGGCTGGGATAGCAGTGGGTATTGGGAGTGAGGGGCACCGGCAGAGCAGTGTGGGGAGCCCAGGGCTGGGATAGCAGGGAGTGTCGGGAGTGAGGGGCACCGGCAGAACAGTGAGGGACCCAGGGCTGGGATAGCAGGGTGTATTGGGAGTGAGGGGCACCGGCAGAGCAGTGGGGGACCCAGGGCTGGGATAGCAGTGGGTATTGGGAGTGAGGGGCACCGGCAGAGCAGTGAGGACCCAGGGCTGGGATAGCAGGGAGTGTTGGGAGTGAGGGGCACCGGCAGAGCAGTGTGGGGAGCCCAGGGCTGGGATAGCAGGGAGTGTCGGGAGTGAGGGGCACCGGCAGAACAGTGAGGGACCCAGGGCTGGGATAGCAGGGTGTATTGGGAGTGAGGGGCACCGGCAGAGCAGTGGGGGACCCAGGGCTGGGATAGCAGTGGGTATTGGGAGTGAGGGGCACCGGCAGAGCAGTGAGGACCCAGGGCTGGGATAGCAGGGAGTGTTGGGAGTGAGGGGCACCGGCAGAGCAGTGTGGGGAGCCCAGGGCTCGGACAGCAGGGAGTGTCGGGAGTGAGGGGCACCGGCAGAGCAGTGTGGGGAGCCCAGGGCTGGGATAGCAGGGGGTGTCGGGAGTGAGGGGCACCGGCAGAGCAGTGTGGGGAGCCGAGGGCTGGGATAGCAGGGGGTGTCGGGAGTGAGGGGCACCGGCAGAGCAGTGAGGACCCAGGGCTGGGATAGCAGGGGGTATCGGGAGTGAGGGGCACCGGCAGAGCAGTGTGGGGAGCCCAGGGCTGGGATAGCAGGGAGTGTTGGTAGTGAGGGGCACAGACCTAGAGCTGGGATAGCAGGGGTTGTCGGGAGTGAGGGGCACCGGCAGAGCAGTGAGGACCCATGGCTGGCATAGCAGGGAGTGTTGGGAGTGAGGGGCACCGGCAGATTAGTGTGGGGAGCCCAGGGCTGGGATAGCAGGGAGTGTCGGGAGTGAGGGGCACCGGCAGAGCAGTGAGGGACCCAGGACTGGGATAGCAGGGGGTGTCGGGAGTGAGGGGCACCGGCAGAGCAGTGAGGACCCAGGGCTGGGATAGCAGGGGGTGTCGGGAGTGAGGGGCACCGGCAGAGCAGTGTGGGGAGCCCAGGGCTGGGATAGCAGGGAGTGTTGGGAGTGAGGGGCACCGGCAGAGCAGTGAGGACCCAGGGCTGGGATAGCAGGGGGTATTGGGAGTGAGGGGCACCGGCAGAGCAGTGGGGGACCCAGGGCTGGGATAGCAGGGGGTATTGGGAGTGAGGGGCACCGGCAGAGCAGTGTGGGGAGCCCAGGGCTGGGATAGCAGGGAGTGTCGGGAGTGAGGGGCACCGGCAGAGCAGTGAGGACCCAGGGCTGGGATAGCAGGGGGTATCGGGAGTGAGGGGCACCGGCAGAGCAGTGTGGGGAGCCCAGGGCTGGGATAGCAGGGAGTGTCGGGAGTGAGGGGCACCGGCAGAGCAGTGAGGGACCCAGGGCTGGGATAGCAGGGGGTGTCGGGAGTGAGGGGCACCGGCAGAGCAGTGAGGACCCAGGGCTGGGATAGCAGGGGGTGTCGGGAGTGAGGGGCACCGGCAGAGCAGTGAGGACCCAGGGCTGGGATAGCAGGGGGTGTCGGGAGTGAGGGGCACCGGCAGAGCAGTGTGGGGAGCCCAGGGCTGGGATAGCAGGGAGTGTCGGGAGTGAGGGGCACCGGCAGAGCAGTGAGGGACCCAGGGCTGGGATAGCAGGGGGTATTGGGAGTGAGGGGCACCGGCAGAGCAGTGGGGGACCCAGGGCTGGGATAGCAGTGGGTATTGGGAGTGAGGGGCACCGGCAGAGCAGTGAGGACCCAGGGCTGGGATAGCAGTGGGTATTGGGAGTGAGGGGCACCGGCAGAGCAGTGAGGACCCAGGGCTGGGATAGCAGGGAGTGTTGGGAGTGAGGGGCACCGGCAGAGCATGAGGGACCCAGGGCTGGGATAGCAGGGGGTATCAGGAGTGAGGGGCACCGGCAGAGCAGTGTGGGGAGCCCAGGGCTGGGATAGCAGGGGGTGTCGGGAGTGAGGGGCACCGGCAGAGCAGTGAGGACCCAGGGCTGGGATAGCAAGGGGTATTGGGAGTGAGGGGCACCGGCAGAGCAGTGTGGGGAGCCCAGGGCTCGGATAGCAGGGGGTGTCGGGAGTGAGGGGCACCGGCAGAGCAGTGAGGACCCAGGGCTGGGATAGCAGGGGGTGTCGGGAGTGAGGGACACCGGCAGAGCAGTGTGGGGAGCCCAGGGCTGGGATAGCAGGGAGTGTCGGGAGTGAGGGGCACCGGCAGAGCAGTGAGGGACCCAGGGCTGGGATAGCAGGGGGTATTGGGAGTGAGGGGCACCGGCAGAGCAGTGGGGGACCCAGGGCTGGGATAGCAGGGGGTATTGGGAGTGAGGGGCACCGGCAGAGCAGTGTGGGGAGCCCAGGGCTGGGATAGCAGGGAGTGTCGGGAGTGAGGGGCACCGGCAGAGCAGTGTGGGGAGCCCAGGGCTGGGATAGCAGGGGGTGTCGGGGGTGAGGGGCACTGGCAGAGCAGTGAGGGACCCAGGGCTGGGATAGCAGGGGGTATTGGGAGTGAGGGGCACCGGCAGAGCAGTGAGGACCCAGGGCTGGGATAGCAGGGGGTGTCGGGAGTGAGGGGCACTGGCAGAGCAGTGAGGGACCCAGGGCTGGGATAGCAGGGGGTATTGGGAGTGAGGGGCACCGGCAGAGCAGTGGGGGACCCAGGGCTGGGATAGCAGGGGGTATTGGGAGTGAGGGGCACCGGCAGAGCAGTGTGGGGAGCCCAGGGCTGGGATAGCAGGGAGTGTTGGGAGTGAAGGGCACCGGCAGAGCAGTGAGGACCCAGGGCTGGGATAGCAGGGGGTATCGGGAGTGAGGGGCACCGGCAGAGCAGTGTGGGGAGCCCAGGGCTGGGATAGCAGGGAGTGTTGGGAGTGAGGGGCACGGAGCTAGGGCTGGGATAGCGGGGGGTGTTGGGAGTGAGGGGCACCGGCAGAGCAGTGTGGGGAGCCCAGGGCTGGGATAGCAGGGGGTGTCGGGAGTGAGGGGCACCGGCAGAGCAGTGAGGACCCAGGGCTGGGATAGCAGGGGGTATCGGGAGTGAGGGGCACCGGCAGAGCAGTGTGAGGAGCCCAGGGCTGGGATAGCAGGGAGTGTTGGGAGTGAGGGGCACGGACCTAGGGCTGGGACAGCAGGGAGTGTCGGGAGTGAGGAGCACCGGCAGAGCAGTGTGGGGAGCCCAGGGCTGGGATAGCAGGGGGTGTCGGGAGTGAGGGGCACCGGCAGAGCAGTGAGGACCCAGGGCTGGGATAGCAGGGAGTGTCGGGAGTGAGGGGCACCGGCAGAGCAGTGAGGACCCAGGGCTGGGATAGCAGGGGGTGTCGGGAGTGAGGGGCACCGGCAGAGCAGTTTGGGGAGCCCAGGGCTGGGATAGCAGGGAGTGTCGGGAGTGAGGGGCACTGGTGATGCTGTTGTCAGGTCATGGCACTTTTCCCCATTCATAGAATCATAGAATATCAGGGTTGGAAGGGACCTTAGGAGGTCATCTAGTCCAACCCCCTGCTCAAAGCAGAACCAATCCCCAATTTTTGCGCCAGATCCCTAAATGGCCCCCTGTCTCTCTCTCCCGTGCCTGTGTCCTGCAGGCGGCAATGTCAACGCAGTGATGGAGACGGACCCCGATCACTACCAGGAGGCCATGGGCAATGGGGTGGCAGCTGATGGACTGGTGGCGGGAGCTGGTGACGTGCCTGACCTGGATGTGGGGGAGGTGCAGGTGAGACCCCAATTCCCCGCTGAGCCTATCTGGCTGTATGCTGTGTCCTGGCAGCTGTGGGCTGAGGAGGGTCAGGGCTGGGCTGGGCGAGGGCCAGCGGGGCCCCTCAGTGCTTCCAGCAGTCGCATGGCTTCCAGCCCGAGGGGTGTCGCTCTCTGGTGCGGGTGGGGATGGGGATGGGGATTGGTGGGTAAGGAGAGCAGCCGCTTTGCTGGCAGGTCCAGAAGTGCTCGGCAGGGCCCCACCACGGAGCAGCATGGGGAGCAGAGTGAGGGGATGGCCCCTGGGAAAAGGGGTCCCAGGGCTGGCCCCACCTCCCTCATGGCTCCCTGGTTCTCCTCAGCTGGATGACTTTGTGGGCGCCAACCCCGACTATAACGAGGAGGAGGAGGAGCGCAAATACTTCCGCCGCAAGCGCCTTGCCATCGTCAAAAACGTGCTGGCCGCCAGCCTGGGCGGGATGCTGACCTACGGCGTCTACCTGGGTATGGCCCGCCCACTGCCCCCCCCGGCGTCTGCCTGGGTATGGCCCGCCCACTGCCCCCCCCCCCGGCGTCTGCCTGGGTATGGCCCGCCCGCTGCCCCCCCCCCCCCGGCGTCTGCCTGGGTATGGCCCGCCCGCTGCCCCCCCCCGGCGTCTGCCTGGGTATGGCCCGCCCGCTTGCCCCCCCCCCCCCCGGCGTCTGCCTGGGTATGGCCCGCCCGCTTGCCCCCCCCCCCCCGGCGTCTGCCTGGGTATGGCCCGCCCGCTGCCCCCCCCCCCCGGCGTCTGCCTGGGTATGGCCCGCCCGCTGCCCCCCCCCCCCCGGCGTCTGCCTGGGTATGGCCCGCCCGCTGCCCCCCCCCCCCCCGGCGTCTGCCTGGGTATGGCCCGCCCGCTGCCCCCCCCCCCCCCCCGGCGTCTGCCTGGGTATGGCCCGCCCGCTGCCCCCCCCCCCCCCCCGGCGTCTGCCTGGGTATGGCCCGCCCGCTGCCCCCCCCCCCCCCCCCGGCGTCTGCCTGGGTATGGCCCGCCCGCTGCCCCCCCCCCCCCCCCGGCGTCTGCCTGGGTATGGCCCGCCCGCTTGCCCCCCCCCCCCGGCGTCTGCCTGGGTATGGCCCGCCCGCTTGCCCCCCCCCCCCGGCGTCTGCCTGGGTATGGCCCGCCCGCTTGCCCCCCCCCCCCCGGCGTCTGCCTGGGTATGGCCCGCCCGCTGCCCCCCCCCCGGCGTCTGCCTGGGTATGGCCCGCCCGCTGCCCCCCCCCCGGCGTCTGCCTGGGTATGGCCCGCCCGCTGCCCCCCCCCCGGCGTCTGCCTGGGTATGGCCCGCCCGCTGCCCCCCCCCCGGCGTCTGCCTGGGTATGGCCCGCCCGCTGCCCCCCCCCCGGCGTCTGCCTGGGTATGGCCCGCCCGCTGCCCCCCCCGGCGTCTGCCTGGGTATGGCCCGCCCGCTGCCCCCCCCGGCGTCTGCCTGGGTATGGCCTACCCACTACCCCATACTGGCCCTATCCACTGCCCCATCCCTTTCCTGGCCCCACCCACTTCCCCCCAGGCATCTACCTGGGTATGACCCACCCACTGCGCCACACCAGCCCCACCCACTGCCCCCCAGGCGTCTAGCTGGGTATGGCCTGTCCACTGCTTCAACCCTCTCGCCTAGCCCCACCCATTGGCCCCCAGCCTGGATGGGATGCTGACCTACAGCGTCTACTGGGGTATGCTCCCCCACTGTCCCTGCCTCCTGGCCGCCCCTCCCCCTAAACCAGGGGTCTCAAACACGTGGCCCACGGAGCTCTTCCCTGCGGCCCGCCGGGCTCCCTGCGCGCCCCCCACTTTAAAAAAAATGTTTTTTTTTAATTTTTTTTTTAAACCCCCAGACAGCTGTTCTGGCAGCGGGACCTGCCTGGGGGTAAAAAAAAAATAAAATTAAAAAATAGGGGGGTGGGGCGCGGGGAGCCCGGTGGGCCGCAGGGAAGAGCTCCGCGGGCCGCATGGGAAGAGCTTCACGGTTTCTGGGAGGGAGGGGGGAGGAGCGGGAAGCCGTGCGCACAGGGGAGGAGGTGGAGAAGGGGTGGGGCCTAATGGAAGGGGTGGAGTGGGGGCGGGGCTGGGGGCAGCGAGGGGGCGGGGTCAGTGATGTGGCCCTCGGGCCAATGCACTAGTCCTCATGCAGCCCTTGTGGTAATTTGAGTTTGAGACCCCTGCCCTAAACCCTCAGCCTGGGTGTCTCCCTCAGTATGGCCCACCCACTGCCCTGCCTCTGCCTGGCCCCACACACTGCCCCCTACCTGGGCATGATGTTGGGATACAGCATCTACCTGTGTACAGACCACTATTCTGGGGGTCACCTCCCGCTATCTCTGCTGCTGGGTTTTTCCTGATGCCCCCACTACTTTTTCTCTGTGTCCCCTCCCCTCCCCTCGTAGATACCTGCTGGGGGGTCCCTGCCTCTCCACTCACTCTCTGGGTCCTGCCTCACTGCCCCTCCAATCCCAGGGGAGTGGGGAGGAATGGAGGTGGGTCAGATCTCAGCCTGATTCCAAGCATCCAGGGTCCTTGCATGGCAGCCCCTTGGCCCTGATAACTTCCCCATCCTTTCCCAGCCGCCCCATCCTGCAGGGGGCTGTGTGCTGGGGAAGAGGCCTTGTCCTTCTGGGTTCAGCTCCCCCGTGCGCTGGGCTGGGCTCGTGGGGTCCAGGGCAGGATTCACCCTGGTGCGTCCGCCCCCCCCTCCCCAGGCCTGCTTCAGATGCAGCTGATCCTGCACTATGACGAGACGTACCGGGAGGTGAAATATAGCAACATGGGGCTGCAGGACATCGACAGCAAGATGCTGATGGGCATCAATGTCACCCCCATCGTGGCTCTGCTCTACACACCCGTCCTCATCAGGTACCTGCCCTGCCCACCAGCCCAGTCTGCAACCACCGTACCCTCCAGAGCCCGAGAGATCCCACCCTCCCTGAGCCAACCCCCGCTCTGGGGCTGATCAGAGCTAGCGCTCCCCGTGGTGAACAGACCCAAGTCCTATCCCTTGAGGCAGACAGAGTCCCGTGTCTCCCAGTGGGAGGAGTGGGGAGGACAGGGACATGGGGGTCCTACTGCTGACCCGGCTCCCCATGTGGCTGTCCAGGTTCTTCGGCACCAAGTGGACCATGTTTCTGGCCGTGGGGATCTACGCCCTCTTCGTCTCCACCAACTACTGGGAGCGCTACTACACGCTGGTGCCCTCGGCTGTGGCCATCGGTGTGGCCATTGTGCCCCTCTGGGCCTCCATGGGCAACTACGTCACCCGGTGAGCTGCCATGGAGCAGGGCCCTGCCTGCTGGGGGCGGTGCTTGGGTAATGGGGAGGGGAGCGTTGCTGCAGGGGGATGGGTGTCCGAGTGTTGGCGTTCCTGGGGAGGAGGGGGTATGCCCCCCTGGTGGGTGCTGTGTGGCTCATGGGGCTGCTGCTTCACACACCCCTCCCTCATTTCACGCTCACAGTCGCTTCCTGCAGGATGGCGCAGAAGTACTACGAATACATGAACTACAAGGAGGACCATGTGCAGGAGCAGCAGCGTGCCCCACGCGGTGCCTACAACACCTACATCATTGCCTTCCAGAGCCTCTTCTACGGCTGCTTCCACGTGAGGGCAGGCCCTGGGGTACTGGGAGGGGGCAGGGAGATGGGCCAGGGGTTAGGTATTGGCAGGGCAGGGAGGAGGGCTGGGGATACTGGGGAGGGGGCATGGAGATGGCCCATGGGCTAGGTGTTGGCTGGGCACTGAGGCATGGGTACTGGGGATGGGGTGGTGGAAAGCAAGGCACTGGGGAGTGGGCAGGGAGGTGGGCTAGGCACTAGGGCTGTATTGGGGGGCATGGAGCTAGGCTGGGCATGGGAGGAGAACTGGGGGAGGCTGGGCGTGGGGAGGACATGGAAACAGGGAGGTGGGCTGGGTGCAGGGGAGATAACGGGAGCAAGGAGGTGGGCTGGGTGCGGAGAGCACTGGGGGAGCAAGGAGGTGGGCTGGGTGCGGAGAGCACTGGGGGAGCAAGGAGGTGGGCTGGGTGCGGAGAGCACTGGGGGAGCAGGGAGGTGGGCTGGGCTTGTGGGGACACTGGGGGAGCAGGGAGGTGGGCTGGGCTTGTGGGGACACTGGGGGGCAGGGAGGTGGGCTGGGCACAGGGGAGATAACTGGGGGGGCAGGGAGGTGGGCTGGGCGCAGGGGAGATAACTGGGGGGGGGCAGGGAGGTGGGCTGGGCTTGTGGGAACACTGGGGGGGGGCAGGGAGGTGGGCTGGGCTTGTGGGAACACTGGGGGAGCAGGGAGGTGGGCTGGGCTTGTGGGGACACTGGGGGGCAGGGAGGTGGGCTGGGCTTGTGGGGACACTGGGGGAGCAGGGAGGTGGGCTGGGCTTGTGGGGACACTGGGGGAGCAGGGAGGTGGGCTGGGCTTGTGGGGACACTGGGGGGCAGGGAGGTGGGCTGGGCTTGTGGGGACACTGGGGGAGCAGGGAGGTGGGCTGGGCTTGTGGGGACACTGGGGGGCAGGGAGGTGGGCTGGGCGCAGGGGAGATAACTGGGGGGGCAGGGAGGTGGGCTGGGCGCAGGGGAGATAACTGGGGGGCAGGGAGGTGGGCTGGGCGCAGGGGAGATAACTGGGGGGGCAGGGAGGTGGGCTGGGCGCAGGGGGCAGTCTGGCTGCAGCTTAGTTCTCATGTGCTGAGAAGCAGGAGGTGTCCAAGTCCAGGAGGTGCGGCTGGCTGTGCTGGCACGGGGGCTGGCCTGGGCAGTGCTGGGCCTTCTGTCCCGGCACAGAGCTGTGGGTGGAGTGGAGTGTGCTGGTGCGGCTGGGTTGGGGTAGGAGACCCCAACACACACATGGGACAGGCCCGGCCTCACCTCCTCCCCACTCCTGTGTTCCAGCTGAGCTTCGTCTGCGCCCAGATGCCCATGCTTTTCTTCCTGAATTCGTACCTGTACGACCTGAACCACACGCTCTGCAATGTGAAGAACTGCGGTGAGCATCTGCGGAGGGGGCGCCTCCTGCTGGCAGCGGGGCGGCGTTACCCAGCCGGTGCAGACTGGCTCCTCCTGCTCCCGTCCTTATCCTTGTCACTTCCACTCCCCACACCTCAGCATTCCCGCCTGTTGCTCCCTGACACGTCCCCTGCATTGCCCCTGCTCCCTCCTTGCTGCTGGAGCACCCGCCCTGAGTCCCGTGCCCCGCTGTAGGCGGGGCGCTGAGTGCCCCCTGCAGGCTGGCTGGGCTGTGACACCACGTTTGCTCCTCAGGCACGCTGAGCAAAGGCATGCTCCCCGGCTTCAACGCCACCGTGCTGCAGAGCCTGCCGCGCAGCATCAACCTCATCATCGTCGAGAGCGTGCTCATGGGCACAGCCTTCCTCTCCATGCTCATGGTATGGACTGGTGGGGTGAGGAAGTGGGTGTGGGGCCTTTCTCTCCATGCTTATGGTATGGACCGGTGCGGGAATGTGAGGGGGGCCTTCCTCTCCATGCTCATGGTATGGACTGGTGGGGTGAGGAAGTGGGTGTGGGGCCTTTCTCTCCATGCTTATGGTATGGACCGGTGCGGGAATGTGAGGGGGGCCTTCCTCTCCAGGCTCATGGTACGGACCAGCAAGGGAGTGTGTGGGGGGCCTTCCTCTCCATGCCCATGGTACAGACTGGACCTGTTGAAAAGGGATTGGGGTGGGGCCTTCCTTTCCATGCTCATGGTATAGACTGGGCATAGGGCCTTCCTCTCCAGGGTCATGGTACGGACCGGTGGGCGGGAATGGGGGCAGGGCTTACCTCTCCATGCCTGGCCACCCCTCCATGCTCACCATGCAGAGCTCCCAGCTGTGGAATGGGACAGTTCCTGGAGAGGGGGATTGGTTTCCTCAGGGCTACCCCACCCCTGTTTCCCCCCCAGCTGTCCTCCCACACCCAACCTGACCCCCAGCCCTGGCCAGCTCCTCCCATCACTCCCTATCTCACCCTGTGCAAGGAGTGGCAGTGCCCCCCCCCCCCCCCCATTGGCGCGGGGTCCCTACCCCTCTGGGTTTCAGGGTCTCCCGTACTCACCCCCCGCCCCCAGGTGCTGATCCTGTGCGGCTCAGCCTATCGCCCCACGGAGGAAATCGACCTGCGCAGCATTGGCTGGGGCAACATCTTCCAGCTGCCCTTCAAGCACATGCGGGACTATCGCCTGCGCCACCTCTTCCCCTTCTTCATCTACAGCGGCTTCGAGGTGCTCTTCGTCTGCACCGGCTTCTCCCTGGTACGGCTGCGCCCCTCTCCGGGGACCCTCGTGGGGGTGGGGGAGGCCACAGCAGAAGGGGTGGGGTACAATGCTCTGGTGGGGGGCTGGGCACAGGCAAAGGGGTGGGGGTGTGTGTCGCAGAAGGGGTGGGGGTTTGGATGGGGGTGCCCTCTGCCAGGGGCTGGGGGAGCAGGAGTGGGAGGGGGGGCTGCACTGGGCTGGGGAAGCAGGGGCGGGGGCTGCACTCTGGTTGGCGGCCGGCCATGTCATGCCATGCCATACTAACCAGCATTTGCCCCTCCCCACAGAATTACGGCGTCTGCGCCATTGGCCTGGAGAAGCTGGCCTACATCATCATGGCCTATGGCTTCTCGGCCGCGGCTTGCTCTAGCCTGGCACTGTCCATGCTGCGCCTGCCCCGCCAGGCCCCACTGCTGGCCGGAGCTGCCGCCCATGCCATCTTGCTCATCGGCCTGTTCTGCTGGGCACCCCAGCCACGTGACCAGGCCCAGGCCCCACTGCTCTACCTGGTGGCCGCGCTCTGGGGGCTGGGCAGTGCCCTGAACAAGACCAGCCTTAGCAGTGAGTAGTGGGGTCAGGGGAGGTAGGGTGGAGCCCCAGGCCCAATGCCAGCCAGACCCTGCCCGTCACTCCCCGTGATACCCCCTCGCCCATGGGGGAGGCATCCCAGTGGCTCTGGAATGGTGATTTGGGTCCGTCTGTGTGGTTGGAAGCCCTCCCTCTTCCCCAGCCCCAGTGGACCGGGAAGCTGTGACCCTGTCCAGCGTGAGGGAGGAGCCGCTGTCTGATGCCCGCTGTCTGTCTGTCTGTCCGTCCCCCCACAGCGCTCCTGGGAATGCTGTACCAAGACAAGGAGCGCCAGGACTTTGTCTTCACCATCTACCACTGGTGGCAGGCGCTCGCCATCTTTGTGGTGTACCTGTGGTCGGGGCTGCCCATGAAGGTGAGGGGGGGCTGTTCCCAGCCTGCTCTCCAGTGGGGCAGGGCACAGAGGGCTGGGTTCCTGGGAGGTGCAGGCCTGAGGCCATGATCCCCAGTGTGGGCAGGGTCCCGAGGGCAGGCGGTGGGACAGGAGCCATTTTCCCCAGCCATAGGGGCAATCACCCCGCTTCCCAGTGGGGCTGCGAGGACCTGGAGGCTCGGGCAGACGGGCTGATATTTTCTTTTGGTTCTGGATCAAACTGGTTAGTCATGGGCCTGGCCCGGCCTCAGTCAGGACAAGCCCCTTCCTGGAACTGCCTTTCCTATCATTTCCCGCTCTGTGTGAGGCAGGCAGCCTGGCTCAGGTGGTTGGGGAGGAGGGGTGACCCCAGCCTGTCCCCTCCCCTGGGCCCAGCTGGTATGTGGCAGGGGTGGGGGAGAGTCCAGCCCTACCCCTGCTCAGTGTGCTCTCTCCCTTCCCCCAGGCCAAGCTGTCCATCATGCTGCTGACCCTGGTGGCCTCGGTGCTCTCCTACCTGTGGATGGAGCACAAGCTGGCGCGGCACGTGCTCTACCGCGTGCCCAAGATCCCCAAGCCGCGGCACAAGGTGCGGGGCTACCGCTACCTGGAGGCCGAGAACTCGGACGAGACGGGCTCGGAGGGGGAGTCTGAGCAGGACAGTGACGGCTCCCAGGAGGAGCAGGCAGGGCCCGGCGGGCAGCGGCACAAGCCGAAGTGTGCTTATGAGCAGGCACTGGGGGAGGAGGATGGGGAGAACGTGGGCTAGGGGGCTGCCCATGCCCCCCATGCCCACCACCACCACCAACTCACTGCAGCTTCCCCCCATCTTGCCCACTGGCTGTGATGCTGGATTGTCCCCACCGCCCTGTGTCAGCCAGGCCTGGCAGCATCCCCCACCCTCTTCCAGGCCTGGTAGGAGGGGACTAGAGGCAGCTAGGGGACCCTGCACACCAAGGTGACCTGGTGACTGCTCCAGAGGGCACTGGAGCCCTTTTCTGTTGGGACTCTCAGTCCACTCCACAGAGCAGGTTTGCTATGGGACTGTTTAGCATCAGTCCCTCTGGGCTGCCCTCAGAGCGCCCCCTTCACTGGTTGGGGTCTCCAGGGGCCTTTGTGCTGTTGGAGCTGGTCAGGAATCAGGCCCGGTCTCCCGGGGTAGGCACTGGCTCGTGTCAGCTCTGGACTGTGCATGGTGCTGTCCGTAACGGGCCCGGCCCAGCCCTAGGCAGCGCGTGGAGAGGCTGGTGCACTGTGGAGTAGTACTGTGTTACCATGCTGGATACTCTGGGGCTTGGGATCTGCCCTCTGCCAAACGTGGAGTGGCTGGCACTGATCGTTTCCCTTTGTGCATGGGCACCAGGGCTGTTCCCATCTGAAAAGGGCAGCAGTTGCTTTTCTCAGCACACATGATGCCCACATAAGGGGATGATGCGAGTCCCCACAGCTGCCTTCTCCTGGCAAAGCAAGGGAGGGGCACGGAGCGCTCTCTGTCAGCGCCCCCTTCCAGGAGGGGAAGGCCCAGCCCCACACTCAGCAGCCTACTGAGGTCTGGCACCTGTGTGAGCGGGGAAGCCCATGAGGCCAGGCCAGCCTGGGCGCTGGTGCTGTAAAGCCCTGCCCTGCAGTAGAGGAGCTGTGATTCCTGCTGCTAGAGCTGCTTTTCCCCATTCCTGCCCCAGCAAGAAGCAGAGCAGACCATGTCTGCAGGCTGGGTACTGGACACTGCCCCCCACGCTTCATATGTCCTACTGTGCTTTGTAAAGGCCCTTTCCCAATAAAGATCCTCTCTCTGAGCTGCTGGGACTGTGTGTATCTGGGCTGAGGGGGATGCTGGGTTGTGTTCTGGGTGGGGAGGTCACTCACAGGCCAGATGCCCATGCACATTGGCGCCCTGGCTCAGACCAGCTATTGCCACCTGGGGCTCATAGTTGCCTTGCCAGGCTGGCTCCCTGGCCTCTCAGTGAGGAGCCCAGATGGGAGTGGG
The DNA here is from genome assembly GCA_037349315.1 of Chelydra serpentina. Taxonomy (NCBI): domain Eukaryota; kingdom Metazoa; phylum Chordata; order Testudines; family Chelydridae; genus Chelydra; species Chelydra serpentina. The sequence continues at coordinate 4,754,455 of JBAIAC010000021.1, read as the reverse complement.
GCACTCTGCGAAGGGAAGGAGGTGTCAGGAGGGGGGACTCCATTCTGATCTTCCTCAAGAGGAGGGTGAAACAGTCTGAACCCATAATGATGGCGGCGGGAGGTGCTGTGGCAGGGCCGGGACTTCGGGGGACAGCCGCTGCCCACAGACTTGGCTTGGCATGGAGTGGGTGGGCCGTGTGCTCACTAGGCACGGGGCTGTGGGAATGGCTTCTGCAGCCTGTGCTCCCCAGAGCAGCTGCTCAGCGCCCACCGTGGGGGAGTTAGGTGTCACTGGCCCCTATAGGCTATTTTCAATCTCTCTTGCCAACCTGCAACTGCCCTTGCTCCAGCCATCCAGACGGGCACCCAAAGCAGCAGGCCAGGGACAGAGCGCCCTCCCCCAGTCGTGGAGCGGCCCATCAATTACAGAATACACTTTAGGTGGTTTTCCAGACCCAGACACCTCCTAATGCCTTATGCCATTTATGAACAGCCCAAGGCCCCCTATCCTGCAGCCAGGGCAGCTGTGCCCCCATGCCACTCAGAGGGTGGGCTGACTCCCTGATAGGCCAGATGAGCAGCTTTCCACACCCACTGGGCCCAAGTGCAGCCCCAGCCGGGAGGCAGGCCCTGTGGGTAGTGTGGGCCAAGCGGGAGCATTGGCATGTGGGGATGGGGCAGAGGAGGCGGCTTGGCTGGAGCTAACGCCAGGGTGGGGGCAGAGCAACAGAGGTGAGCACTGAAGTAGAGGAGCCAGGTACTCCGCGGGGGGGGGCTGGGAAGTGAAGCTGGGCTTGCTCCCCCACTGCCATGGATGGAGGCCGGGCCTTTGGCACTGGGCTGCAGCTTCCCCCGGGCTGCCTCCCCATCTCTCTTGGCAGAGCCCCTTGGATGTGCCCCTATCAGCAATGGGGCAGGATGATGCTTACCAGGCTGGCCTCTCCACAGCCCCCCACTGCACGGGGCACAGCCTATGGGAGACTCACAAGAGGATCCAACAGCCTGCCCCCGGGCTACCCTCCTTGGGAAGTGCCCGTCACCCTGACCCTCAGCTCCCTACCACCCCTTGGGGAGTGGCCATCACCCTGACCCTCAGCCCCCCACTTGGGGAGTGTCTGACACCCTGACCCTCAGCTCTCGCCCCCCTTCTGGAGTGTCTGACACCCAGCCCGTAGCTCCTGCCCCCCTTTGGGAGTGCCTGTCACCTCGACCCTCAGCTCTCTCCACCCTAGGGAGCACCCAGTGCCCTGTCCCACCACATCCTGCCTAAGGGTGTGTCCATCCTCCAAATCTCAGCTCTGCCCTTGGGAAGTGCCTGATGCACTGCCCCTTGGGAAGTGCCCATAGCCCAGAGATTAGGGCACTCCCTTGCAATAGGTGGGGGGACTGGACCTGGGTCTCCCACATCCCAGGTGAATGCTCTGACTCTGCTAAAACTCACAAGACAGTTCACCACCATCACCTCCTCCAGCTGTTTTGTGACTCAAAACCTTTTACAAATGCCAAAAACAAAGTGGACCAGGTTGAATGACATGTTTGGTTAGACTAAAAAATGGATCTTTTTCTATTTTGGTGACACTTTTTGCTGTTTTCGGATTTGGTTCGACATGAACCAATTTTATATTTTTGTTTTTCAGAACAGCCATCAAACTGAAGAAAAAAAAATCAGTTATTCATCCAGCTGTAGTTGGGGGTGACAGCTGGAATGCAGGGAAAGAGCTGAGGTGGCTGGTGACAGTTGAAAGGTTCTGGATTGGTTGGGGCGGGGTGGGCAGCAGGTGGAGGGACGTGGGTCACTCACAGTTGGAGTGACGCGGAAGGTTCCAGAGCAATGGAGCAGGAAGCTGTCAGTTGGATCAACACAGAAGGTTCTGGAGTGGTTGGGGGGGGCAGCAGCTGGAGCGACATGGAAGGTTCCATGACAGCTGTAGTTTCATGGAAAGTTCTGGAGCAGTTGGGGGAGGAAGCAGCAGTTGGAGTGATGCGAAAGGTTCTTGGGTGGTTGGGGATAGGGCAGCAGTTGGGGCGACATGTAAGGTTCTGGAGCAGTTGGGGGGACAGTAGATGGTTTGACATGGAAGGTTCCAGAGCAGTTGAGGGGAATAGCAGTCAAAGCAATGTGGAAGTTTATGTGGCAATCGGAGTGATACCAGTAGCGTAGCCGGGGGAGGAGCAGGGGGAGTGGCCATTCCCCCACTGAGCAGAAGCTCTTTTTGCTCCGGCGCTGAAGGCGGAGCAGAGCAATTTTTTTTGCTCCAGCACATTTTGCTCCTGGCGCCTTTTTTTGTTGTTGCTTCCGGTGCCTTTTGCTCCGGTGCTACCGGGGGAGCGGAGCTAAAAAAAGTACTCTGCCGCCGGTACTCCAGCTGTTTGGCGGCACTTTGGTGGCGGGTCCTTCACTCGCTCCGGATCTTCGGCGGCACTTTGGTGGCGGGTCCTTCACTCGCTCCGGATCTTCGGCGGCACTTTGGTGGCGGGTCCTTCACTCGCTCCGGATCTTCGGCGGCACTTCGGCGGCAGGAACCACCGAAGACCCGGAGCGAGTGAAGGGACTGGACCCGCCACCGAAGTGCTACGCCGAATAGCTGGAGCGCACCGCCGGGTGAGTACAAGGAGAGGTGCCTTTTTTTAGCTCCGCTCCCCCTGTACTTTAAACCTGGCTACACCACTGAATGATATGGAAGGCTCCAGAACATTTGTGGGAGACAAATGTGACACAGAAGGTTCTGGTGTGGTTGAGGATGGCAGTTGGAATGGCACAGAAGGGTCTGTGGCAGTAGGAACATAACATAAGAACGGCTCTACTGGGTCAGACCAAAGGTCCATCTAGCCCAGTATCCTGTCCTCCAACAGTGGCCAGTGCCAGGTGCCCCAGAGGGAATGAACAGAACAAGTAATCATCAAGTGATCCATCCCCTGTCGCTTATTCCCAAATTCTGGCAAACAGAGGCTAGGGACACCATCCCTGCCCATCCTGGCTAATAGCCATTGATGGACCTATCCTCCATGAATGTATCTAGTTCTTTTTTGAACCCTGTTATAGTCTTGGCCTTCACAACATCCTCTGGCAAGGAGTTCCACAGGTTGACTGTGCGTTGTGTGAAGAAATACTTCCTTTTATTTGTTTTAAACCTGCTGCCTATTAATTTCATTTGGTGACCCCTAGTTCTTGTGTTATGAGAAGTAGTAAACAACACTTCCTTATCTACTTTCTCGACACCAGTCATGATTTTACAGACCTCAATCATATCTCCCCTTAGCCATCTCTTTTCCAAGCTGAAAAGTCCCAGTCTTATTAATCTCTCCTCATATGGAAGCCATTCCATACCCCTAATCATTTTTGTTGCCCTTTTCTGAACCTATTCCAATACATCTTTTTTGAGATGGGGCGACCACATCTGCACACAGTATTCAAGATGTGGGTGTACCATGGATTTATATAGAGGCAACATGATATTTTCTGTCCTATTATCTATCCCTTTCTTAATTATTCCCAGCATTCTGTTCACTTTTTTGACTGCCACTGTACATTGAGTGGATGTTTTCAGAGAACTATCCACAGTGACTCCAAAATCTCTTCCTTGAGTGGTAACAGCTAATTTAGACCCCATCATTTTATATGTATAGTTGGGATTATGCTTTCCAATATGCATTACTTTGCATTTATCAACATTAAATTTCATCTGCCATTTTGTTGCCCTGTCACCCAGTTTTGAGAGATCCTTTTGTAGCTCTTCGCAGTCTGCCTGGGTCTTAACTATCTTTAGTAATTTTGTATCATTTGCAAATTTTGCCACCTCACTGTTTACCCTTTTTTTCCAGATATTTATGAATATGTTGAATAGGACTGGTCCCAGAACAGACCCCTTGGCGACACCACTATTTACCTCTCTCAATTCTGAGACACCACTATTTACCTCTCTTCATTCTAGGAGTGACGCAGAAGGTTCTGACGTGGTTAAGGATGGCAGTTGGAATGGCACAGAAGGGTCTGTGGCAGTAGGAGTGACGCAGAAGATTCCCTGGCAAGTGGTGGCAGGTTCCAGGGTGGTTGAGTGTGGCAGTTTCATGACCAAGACAGCCTTCCCTAGTGGTCAAAGCAGAAGCCAGGCCAGATACCAGGAGGCAGACAGGCCAGAGGGCAAACTGAGAGTCAAGCATCAGGTTATCAGGTTACCAGGAGATCAGAGGCAGGAGACAAACTTGGGAGCAGAACCATGGATCGATAACTGGAGTCAAGACTAAGTCAGGATACCAGGACATTGAGCCAGAAGAACAGGAAGTGCAAGCCACACAGTCCAGATCAGGGTGGATCCAACAGCGGTGGGAAACCACCCTCCTATTGTGCCGTTGATGAGAACTGCACAGCTGGCCTTGGCATACAGCTGTTTAATGGTAAGAATAAGCTTACAACCAACATTGTACTACTTCATGGTTGCCCAGAGAGCTTCATAGAATCATAGAATCATCATAGAATCTCAGGGTTGGAAGGGACCTCAGGAGGTCATGTAGTCCAACCCCCTGCTCAAAGCAGGACCAACCCCAACTAGATCATCCCAGCCAGGGCTTTGTCAAGCCTGACCTTAAAAACCTCTAAGGAAGGAGATTCCACCACCTCCCTAGGTAACCCATTCATGCCATACTCTGTCAAATGCCTTCTTGAAGTCAACAAAGACGTGGTAGATGTCCTGCTGATGTTGTAAGTATTTCTCACATAGAACATGAAGGTTGAAAATCTGTTCTGTGATACTTCTTTCGGCATGAAAGCCAGCCTGTTCTTCAGCGATGATATTCTCTGCTTGTGGCTTCAATCTGTTCAATATGATTTTCAACGTCACTTTGCTGGGATGGCTAATTAAGCATATGGTTCAGTAATTTTGACACAATTGCAGGTTGCCTTTCTTTGGCAGAGTGATGATTAGTGACTGTGTCCACGTGGAGGGCAACTCACCGGTCTGCCAGATCTTGTTGCAGATCTTGGTGAGTACATCCATTACTATTTCTCCTCCGAATTTCATCAGTTCGGCTGGGGTGTTGTCAATACCTGTAGCCTTTCCGTTCTTGAGTGATTTCACAGCTGTCTCCACTTCTTCATGCAGTATTGGAAAGTCATCCTCCTCTGTTGAATCTGGGCTGTCTAGGACACTAGGATCTCCAATTGTCTTGTGGTTGTATAGATCAGAGCAATATTTGTCCACCTATTGATGATGTCCCTTTCTTCTGTATGATTGTTCCCTTCTTTATCTTGAATTGTGTAAGTTTGGGTCCATTTTTCCTTCATCAGATCTTTTACAACTTGGAAGGCTCGTTTGCTATTTTTATTATTGATACACTTCAATTTTAGAGCATTGTTTTTCGATCCATATCTCCTTGGCCACCTTCATTCCTTTCTTGATCTTTCTGCCAATCGCTTTGTATTTATCAGCTCCCTCAGTGCTGTTCTTGTCTCTCTTGAGTTCTCTTCTAATGTCACACATTTGTAGTATTTCATTTGTGAACCATGGTTTTGTCTTCTTATGGTGTTTCCCAAGGATGTCCATTGCTGCCTCATTCATTACAGCATTGAAATTGTTGGTCATTGTTTCCACATCTTTCTCTAGAGCAAGCAGTGGGGGAAATTTTCCACCGATCATTGCTTGCAATGTTTCGGTCTCTGAGTCTTTCTAAGTCAAACTTGGTTCTGGTGAACTTTGGCCTGATGATTTTCCTTAACCACAGCCAAAATATAGCATCACAAGGTCGTGATCACTTCCAATATCAGCACGGGGGAAGCTCCTTGTTTTAGCTCTGTTAATCCCAGAACTAAATCAGTTTTGCACCATGATGTAGTCGATCTGGTTGTGATGTAGACCATCAGGTGCGTGCCACATTGATAGTCTGGATGCTTTATGAGCTCCTAACGTGTTTGCAAGAACCAGATTGTTATAGCTGGCAAACTCCAAAAATCTCAATCCTCTCTCATTGGTTACCGCATTACAGAAAGGGCCACAATAATCTCACCAATCTGCCTGTGCATCGGCACCCACTGTGACGGGGCAAGGCCAGAGGGCTATAGGAAAGTGGTGAGGAACCAGTATGTTAGCCCCAGGCTAAACAAATCCCTGTTACCTTGTTAACCAAATGGCAGTTGCTCCAGGTTAATCAAGACACCTGGGGCCAATTAAGATCTTTCTAGAAAAAAAGCAGTGGAAATGGCTAGATTGATTGGGACACCTGAAGCCAATCAAGGACTGGCTGGAACTAGTTAAAAGCCTCCCAGTTAGTCAGTGAGGGGGGGATGTCAGGAGCTGTGGAAGGAGGTTGCGTGTGAGGAGCTGGGAGCAAGAGGCACTAGGCGCTGAGAGTGAGAAGGCATACTGCTGGAAGATCCTGTGGTGAGGATAAAGAAGGTATTGGGAGGAGTCCATGGGGAAGTAGCCCAGGGAGTTGTAGCTGTCGTGCAGTTGTTCCAGGAGGCACTCTAAACAGCTGCAGTCCACAGGGCCCTGGGCTGGAACCCGGAGTAGAGGGTGGGCCCGGGTTCCCCCCAAAACTCCCAACTCCTGATCAGACACAGGAGGAGTTAACCTGGACTGTGGGTTCTACCAGAGGGGAAGATCTCTGAAGCAAGCAAAAATCCGCCAATAAGCGCAGGACCCACCAAGATAGAGGAGGAACTTTGTCACACCACTTTAGCATTCCAATCTCCCTGTACAATCAGGATATCTTTCTTGTGTACCTTATTGATGATGTCTTGGAGCTGATTGTAAAAATCAGGTCCAGGGACAGAATAGGCCCACTGCTCTTCCTGCATGTCATAGGAGGCAACTAAAAGGGGAGTGCCTGGAAAGGGATGGGCTCCACCAGGTTAGAAATTTGCCCAAGACACACCATATGATGAGCAAGTCAACCATGTCCATACCGGATTGGTCATAGCCCGGGTTAATAATGACCACGCCATCCGTCTCCCACCAGGGCGGATGTGACAAGTATACTACTGGTGTAATCCCAACAAAGAGGATCCGTGGAAGAGATAACATAGCCACAAGGAATGTAAGGACACTGAGACAAATAGGGAGGTTGAAAGAACTCATGTACGAAATGGAACAATACACCTGGGACCTCCTAGGAATCTCTGAGGTCAGATGGAAGAACTTTGAAGCGGTACTAATGGAAGAAGGCCATGTACTCTATTACAGTGGAGAGGACAAACATGTCAACGGCGTAGGATTTCTTGTGCATAAAGATAACAATAATTCAGTATTAGGATGCCGCCCAATGTCCAGCAGGCTTATTTCCATCTGTCTAAAGGCAGTACCGTTCAATATCACCATGTTTACAAGTCTACGCCCCTACAACAGTCTGTCGATGAGCAAATTGAAGATGTTTACAATCAGCTCCAAGACATAACCTATTTAAGAAGGATCAAGTGGGCAAAAGGGGAGGAGAAGTGGCCCTCTATGTCAAAAATGGCATTACCTGTTTCCAAGTCACTGATAACTTGGAAGAAAATGACCTTGAATGCTTATGGATCCTAATAGATAAAGCACAAGATGGTTATTAGTTAGTGTCTGCTACAGCCCACCAAATCACATTAGGGAACAACATGACCAGCTCCTTACATAACTATCAATAATTTGTAGAAAAAAGGTTGCATGATCATGGAGTGCCAAATGCTGGAGATCTCATGCTGCCAGCACTAAAATATCCTTGGAATTCCTAAATATTATAAATAACAGTTTCCTAAGTCACAAATATCAGGGGGGGAGCCGTGTTAGTCTGGATCTGTAAAAGCGGCAAAGAGTCCTGTGGCACCTTCTAGACTAAGGGTATGTCTACACTACGGTACTAGTTCGATTTCTGTGAAACCGAACTTGTGAACCCGATATTTCAATGTCGATTGTTCGAATCCACACCAGGGATGTTTATTCGAATGTCCGAGTCCACAGTAGGGGGGCAAGCGTCGACATTGCAAGCGGTGCACTGTGGGTAGCTATCCCACAGTTCCCGCAGTCCCGCCTGCCCACTGGAATTCTGGGTGCAGCCCCCAGTGCCTTGTGGGAACGAAATTGTGTCAAGGGTCGGTATACGTACATTTCGTCACTCGACCCACACTTCCGCCTTCCCTACATGAAAGCGCCGGCAGGGAATGAATTCGCGCCCTTTTCCTGTGGCTGATAGCTCGGACGCCACTGGACAGTGAGCATGGAGCCCTCCGCGATTATCGCAGATGTTCTGTCCGTAGCCAACAACTCGCGCCTTATAGCGCACCTTTTCCAGACTCTGTTGCAGAGAAATCGGGAGAGGAGACAACGTAATCTCCGGGAGTACTTAAACTTTGAAAGGGGCATTGATCTCTTGCAAAGCGCTGGACCCCGGACCCTAGAGATCATGGTGGCAATGGGTCATGTTGATCCCGTGGAACGGCGATGCTGGGCAAGGGAAACAAGCACTGACTGGTGGGACCGCATAGTGATGCAGGTATGGGATGAGTCCCAGTGGCTGCGAAACTTTCGGATGCGTAAGTGCACTTTTATGGAACTTTGTGAGTTGCTGTCCCCTGCCCTGAAGCGCCAGGACACCCGGATGCGAGCTGCCCTCACTATCCAGAAGCGAGTGGCCATAGCCCTCTGGAAGCTTGCAACCCCTGACAGCTACCGGTCAGTAGCGAACCAATTTGGAGTGGGCAAGTCTACCGTGGGGGTTGCTGTGATGCAGGTAGCTCGTGCAATCGTTGACCTGCTGCTCCACAAAGTAGTGACCCTGGGAGACGTGCAGGCGATCATAGATGGCTTCGCTGCAATGGGATTCCCAAACTGCGGTGGGGCCATAGATGGGACACACATCCCTATCCTGGGACCGGAGCACCAGGGCGGCCAGTATATTAACCGGAAGGGCTATTTTTCTATGGTTCTGCAAGCACTAGTGGACCACAAAGGACGTTTTACAAACATCAATGTTGGGTGGCCAGGAAAGGTTCATGATGCTCGTGTTTTCAAAAACTCTGGTCTGTTTAAACGCCTGCAACAGGGGGTTTATTTCCCCGATCACAAAATCACTGTTGGGGAGGTGGAGATGCCAACAGTGATCCTGGGGGACCCTGCCTACCCGCTAATGCCATGGCTCATGAAGCCATACACGGGAGCCCTGGACACTGAAAAGGAACTCTTTAATTACCGCCTGAGCAAGTGCAGAATGGTGGTGGAGTGTGCCTTTGGCCGTCTCAAGGCAAGATGGCGAAGCTTACTTACTCGCTCCGACCTCAGCCCTAAAAATATCCCCATTGTGATTGCGGCGTGCTGTGTGCTCCACAATCTGTGTGAGATCAAGGGGGAGACATTTATGCAGGGCTGGGAGGTTGAGGCAAATCGACTAGCAGCAGATTACGCTCAGCCAGACACCAGAGCCATTCGAAGATCACAGCGGGAGGCGGTCCGCATCCGTGAAGCTTTGAAAGCTCGCTTCCAGACAGAGCGGGTTAACCATTGACTGCTACACTTCCGTAAACAGATACTGGACCTACCCCTGTCCCTTTACACATGTCCCGTTGCCCATCCTCCCATTACCAACCGCCTTCCCCCTCCTTGGATAAACGCTGTAAAGTCACAGTAAAGGAAAAAATTTTTTGTTTGAACGTGTTCCTGTACTTCTTCTTGGGTAATGATTATCACCGTGTAGGCATACGGCGGTTGGGGGGAGGTTTGGTTGGGGGACACTTCCCTTCAAAGGGGAAGCTGTTGATCCTGCCCAAAGCGCAGTGCCAAGAGGTGTTCCGCTTGCTTAAAGGGACCATCAACCTCTTCTAATCCCATGTGTGTGTGGTGGTGTCTATGTGCCTTGTACGTATTGAGTATCGCCAACGGATCACACAGTGCATTGATCTATCCAGCAGGCTACTGTCAGCCGCAAAAGATCAGCGACCACCCTCCCCAAACATACAGTGCACCACCCAACCCCCAACCCCACGTTTAGAACGTACAAACCAGCACAACGAAGGAAAGGTGTGCTTAATGCATGCAATGTGTACTGTGCTTGTCACTTCAGCAGTTAACCTGTCTGCACCCTCGTTTGTGCTCCCATTCTCTGCACTTAAAAACCATGTTAACCACTACCCAGAGATACAAACTGTCCCGTTTAAAACACTCAGGGAAACATTGGTGAACCAAAAAACAAGATTTATTCAACAAAACAGTAACTTCACATGGAACCTGGGAAGGGAGGTGCTCAGGGGTGCTGCTGGATGGAGAGGAGGGAAAAGTCTATGGTTTTGGGAATGACAGCCTTCTGCTGTTGCAGCGGTCTGCAGGGGTGGATTGAGTATTTCCACGCACCCTGGCTCCCCTTGTCCTAGTGACTTTTGGGGAGGAAGCCACTGGACTTGGTGGCGGGGGAGGGCGGCTTGAAAGAACATACAGAGGCGCTCTTTCCTCATGTCTCCTGTCCTGGAGAATATCCACTAGGCGCCGGAGCGTGTCTGTTTGCTCCCTCATGATTCCCAGCATTGTTTGGGTCGCCTGCTGATCCTCCTGCCGCCACCTGTCCTCGCGCGCTTCAGCCCTCTGCTCCCGTTCCCTGGCTGCTCGCTCGTACCGTGCGAAGTCCTCTCTGCGCTGTGCCGCCTCCCTCTGTGACAGCATCACTAATTCCGAGAACATGTCGTCCCTGGTTCTCTTTTTGCGCCGCCTTATCTGGACTAGGCCATGGGTGGGAGAAGCACGGGTTGGGTGGGAGACACTCACAGCTGTGGGATAAATGAAAGGGAGTGAATTCCTCAGACAGATACTTTTTCAAGAACAATGACCATACTCTTTCACCGTGAATAGGACCAAAGACAGTGCCTATCACATGTACACGTACTACAAGGTCAAATAATATGCCTTAAGGCTGAGTGAGTGCCTAGGGTCCCGGTATACGGATCCCAGAGGCCTTTCCGTACACAGAAAATCACCTCTCTGAAAACCATGGTAAGCTGCTTACTTACGACTGCTGTGAGATTGCTTCACAGCACTGCTCTAATCCCATGTCTCCCTCAGTGTTCCTGGCGGCGGTCAGTAGCTGCTGCTGGCCAAACCGGTAATCTACGGCGGCTGTCCTAAACCCCCCCCACCCCGTCCGCGTTGCCGCTGCAGGGAACCAAAAATGCGCGCGAACCGCTCAGCGTGAGCGGCTCGCCTACCCTTCCCCCCCCTCAGCGTGGCCGCTCCAGGGACCCAAAAATGGCCGCGAACCGCTCTGCGTGAACAGCTCGCCTACCCTTCCCCCCCCTCAGCGTGGCCGCTCCAGGGAACCAAAAATGCGCGCGAACCGCTCAGCGTGAGCGGCTCGCCTACCCTTCCCCCCCCTCAGCGTGGCCGCTCCAGGGACCCAAAAATGGCCGCGAACCGCTCTGCGTGAACAGCTCGCCTACCCTCCCCCCCCTCCGCGTGGCCGCTCTAGGCAATGTAAAATGCCCGCGAACCGCTCAGCATGAACGGCTCGCCTATCCTATCCCCGGTTTAGCGTTGCCGGTCCCCGGGACTGTCACTTCCCGCGCACCGATATGCACTACTGGTTTTGCTCCCGAGCCCCTACCACCACGCGGTAACGTAAACTGCCGGGTGTCTGTCTGTAAGGGGAAAAGGAAGCATGCAGTATACTAATTATACTACTCATTCGAACCAGGACCCCATGACTGATATCACTCTGATGAGGATTACGGAGACAGAGAAAATGTGCATGCTGAGTCAATGCAAGCAAACCCCGGGGCCGTATGCTGCCATGCTATGCAAGGCAATGATACCAGAGTACCTGCTGCTCGCATGGCACGGGAAAGTATCCTACCATGGAGGAGACAATAAGGCAGCTCTCCCAGTGAACGTGCTAGACAAGCTATCGCTGTACCTTCAAGACAGCTTCTCTGAGATCTCTGCTGGTGATTACACCTCTATCCCCATACATATTGACAGACTTTTCGAATAGTTGCACGGGAAAGCGACTCCAAGGTGAAGCGCATAAGGCCAATGAAGCCACAGTTACAGAGCGTTAACACACCATAAGTATTGTATTGAAAATAAATGTCTAAAACACTGACCTGATGATCCCTCTCCTGATTCCTGATCAGGAATGCTGCCTTGGGAGTGTTCGAAGGGCAGCGCAGTCAGGGTCAGGAATAGTTCCTGGCTGTCGGGGAAATCTCCAGGGTGACCGCTTTCGATTGCCTCGTCCCCCTGCCCTCCTTCCTCTTCTTCGCCGTCAGCGAAAACCTCCTCCGATGTGTCCGTAGAATGGACCCCATCATCGGTGTCCACGGACACTGGTGGGGTAGTTGTTGCCGCACCACCGAGCATGGCGTGCAGTGCCTCGTAAAAACGGCAAGTCTGAGGCGCTGAGCCAGAGCGTCCGTTGGACTCTTTGGTCTTTTGGTACGCCTGACGTAGCTCCTTGATTTTGACGCGGCACTGCGTAGCATCCCGGCTGTACCCTCTCTCCGTCATAGCCTGTGAAATCTTCTCGTAAATTTTTGCATTCCGTCTTTTTGAACGGAGCTCGGCTAGGATGGATTCATCGCCCCACACAGCGATGAGATCCAAAACCTCACGATCACTCCATGTTGGAGCTCTCTTTCTATTCAGTGATGGCATCGAAACCACCGCTGTAGAGCTCTGCATCATTGCCAGTGCTGCTGAGCTCGCCACTATGTCCAAAGAGGCAATGTGATTCAAAATGGCCACAGAGGAAAAAGTATTCAAATTTTCGCGGGGATTTCTCTGAGTGGCAGGTCAGAGCATCCGAGTACACAATACTGCCCTGAGCGTCCACCGAGTGGTGCACTGTGGGATAGCTCCCGGAGCTATTAGCGTCGAATTCCGTCCACAGTACCTCGCATTCGACATGCCCATTTCGATTTTGGCACTACTCCCCTCGTCAGGGTGGAGTACCGAAATCGATTCAAGGAGCCCTTAATGTCGAAATAAACTGCTTCCTAGTGTGGACGGGTGAGGGATTAAATCGAGTTAACGCTGATAAATTCGACATAAAGTCCTAGTGTAGACCTGGCCTAACAGACGTATGCTCCAATATGTCTGTTAGACTATAAGGTGCCACAGGACTTTTTGCCGCTAACTCACAAAGTGTTGCATCCAACACAGGGCATTTTATATTACACGTCATCTTGACAGACACAGAGGAACTGACGAGAACTAAAAATTAATTATAACTTAGGTACAAGTGATTGTGATCTGATAAAATTTATAATGTGCAAACAGAGCAAAGTCCGTACCAGACTATACATAAACTCATGTCTTTAACAGGACCAGTTTCACAAAGCTGAAAACAATTATGAGTGAAATCAGCTGGGAGGAAGAATTTAATCAGGAAAAACATGAATGATAATTGTTTGAGAACACTTTACTAGATGCCCCAAAAGCCAAAATTAAGGAAGAAGACCATATTATTAAAAAATGACCTGGTTTAGAGGGGAAGTGAAGGCAGCTATAAAAATGATATATAATAAATGGAAGAAAGGTAAAGTTGATAGTAATTAATATAAATCAGAAGCTAGGTGTTGTAGCAACCAGGCAAGGTACTAACAAACTTCGACAGGTCTTTATTTTAAAGTGGAAACCTCTTTACCAAGCTGCTGTTGCACCCTCGGTAGCTTTCACTCCGCCTCCTCAACTTCCCCCCCACCCTCCTTCCTGTTTCCTGTCCTTTCAGACTCCCAACAGCTAGTGCTCCCAGTTCTAATCATTACAAGCAGCATCGAAACACCACATTCCCTCCTCTCTTAAGAAACTCTCCCAATTAAAATAAACATTAGGAACAACTATGAAACAAGACACTATACTGTTGGCAGAAATATTACACGGAAAACACTGTAGATACTACATAACATAGTCTCTAGCCCAGACAGGTGGTCGTCTGGGTCTGACAGGCCGTCTCTCAAGCCCCGGTTCCAGTGCAATGTCTTGTTGTGCTGATACTACGGTGCAGTCATCCAATGCAGACTGGGTGTTGGCATAATCTCCTCTTGGTGCATAGGCAGGTGCAAGATAAGAAGCAATCCATACCTGCCCATCAGAAAGTTGATAGGTGTAAGGTCCCTTCTTTGCTATGATTTTAAGAGGAGCTGTGAATTTATGAAAAAGAACAGGATTACTTGTGGCACCGTAGAGACTAACACATTTATTTCAGCATAAACTTTCGTAGGCTATAGCCCACTTCATCGGATGCATAGAATGGAACACACAGAAGTAAGATGTATATATACACACACAAAACTTGGAAGCTGCCATACCAATTCTAAGAGGCTATTTAATTTAGGGTTTTTTTCTCCTGCTGATAATAGCTCATCTAAATTAAATAGCCTCTTAGAATTGGTATGGCAGCTTCCAAGTTTTCTGTGTGTCTATATCATCTTACTTCTGTGTGTTCCATTCTATGCATCCGATGAAGTGGGCTATAGCCTACGAAAGCTTATGCTAAAATAAATTTGTTAGTCTCTAAGTACTCCTGTTCTTTTTATGGATACAGACTAACAAGGCTGCTACTCTGAAACCTGTGAATTTATGGTCCCCGTTGCGTAAAATTCCAGGTTTTCGTATTCTAACAAAGGAACCACACTCTAACTTTGGTTCCTTAGGACCCCGCCGCTTCTCCGTGAAAGCCTTATATTTTGCTTGGTTCTGTTCAACTGTTTTTCTCACATCATCCTCGGGTGGGGCATCAGGTCGTGCCTGTAACAATCCAGCAATGTTCAGTTTAGTATTCATCTGTTTCCCATGCAGTAACTCTGCGGGTGATCTTTGCATTGTGGCATGTCGTATAGCCCGGTATGCTTTCAAGAAATCAGTTTAGCCGTTTGCAAACTCTCTTTCAAACTTCTGTCAAACCATTCGATTTCCCCATTGGCTTGAGGAGTCAGAGTTGGCAGCAACAAGGGCCGGGTTGAGTATCTAGGGGTTCCGTTCCAATAACACAATGCAAAACCGGCTCGAGCCCCCACCCAGTGACCTGGGACAAATATATATCACCCCCCCTGGGCTCCTCTAAGAGGCCAATACTTCCCCTCTCGCAAGCACAGAGTCTGAGTGTAGCAAAAACCTTTTAATGACAGAGAGAAACAATGTGGTATTATGTTGGGGAAACACCACAACTAGGATTCGTAAACCAAACTGTGAGCAAAGACCCACCCCAGCAAATTGGCCATGTCCTTTCCCTTTGGTTCTTGAGTCCAGCAACCCCAAAAATCACCCAAAGTCCCAAAAGTCAAACAACCCAAAAGTCCAGACCCAGAGTTCAAAAGTTCATCTGCAGAGTGTTACCCCCCACCCCCGCCCCGCAGTCTGGGTGGAAATGGGGAGGGGAGAGGTAAGGGGAACCTTACGTGGCTCGAAGCTGACTGCCCCGTCCCTTCGTGGGGCTTCGCTCTGTTCTGCTCCGCCAGCCATCCCACGAGCCACTCCGCTCCACCAGCCGCTCTGGCTGTCCCGCAAACTGCTCCGCTCCACCAGCAGCTCTGCTCCAGCTGTCCCGCAAACTGCTCCGCTCCACCAGCAGCTCCGCTCCGTCAGCTGTCCTGCAAGTTGCTCCAGCTGTCCCGCAAACTGCTCTGCTCTGCCAGCAGCTCTGCTCCACCAGCCGTCCTGCCAGCTGCTCTGCAATATATCTTCACACTCCCCCACTACTTAACACAGTGCTCAGTGATTTCAGCTCATAACAATTTTAGCTCTTTACTGATTTCAGCTTGAAGTAAGGGGAGCCTTAGTGCTCATTTGCACCATTAGCCCAGAGTTAGTTCAACTCAACAGCCTATAACTAGACTCCTAAAAACCTCAAAATTAGCTCTGACATTCTACAGTGGAGATAGAGAAGGAAGAAGAGGAGAGAGAGATATGCAATTGACATTTAGGGCTCTCAAAAGAGACCTATGCCACCAGATACAAATACTTATCCCCAGCCTCTCTCAATTCACTGGGTCTTGGAACCCATGTCCCTTGCCTAGCGAGTGCTCCTTAGTTGATGGCGAGTCCCTCTGTCATAAAACAGTTCCACTGTCCTTGATTCACATAATCAGGGTAACAACACTTTATTCTTCCTGCCCCAATAACAGAGAAACTGGGGATCCCACAACAGCCAAAGTGATCATTTGGGCAAGCGGTCCATCATGCTAGGCAGGGTGGGTGTGTCCATGCAAACAAGATCAGCCCCTGACATCCCTTTCCACAACTCACCACCAGATGTCAGGGTAGAGCTCATCCTGACTCTGCTTACATCATATAGGGATGACCTTCTGTGTAAAATGTTCCTTCTGCTAGAAAAGTTTCAAACTCCAGGGAAGTACATTGACTACCATTATCTGAAACCGGTTCTTTGGGGTTACCTTCCCTGCTAAAAACTGAAGAGAGAAACTTAATTACTGTAGCAGAAGAGATTTGCGATATAAACGCTACCTCAGGCCATTTACTGAAATAGTCTATTAAAGTGATGGCATCCCGGCAGTCACTTGGAGCAGTATCAAAGGGTCCTACAATGTCAATTGCCACTTTTTCCCATGCAGATTCAGGAAGAGGCACAGGCTGTAATGGAGGGGTACATGTCACTGCTGGCTTATCATGCATTTGGCAAGTGACACAGGACTTTAAGAGTGCATCAGTTTGAGAGTCCATCCCTGGCCACCAATACAGATCCCGTAGCAGTTGTTTGGTTCTGACAATTCCTTGATGAGCCAGGTGTATGAGTTTTGACTGTAAATCTTCTGGCACAAGCAGCCGGTGTGTACCTCGTAGCACACAGCCATCAAGCAAAGAAAGTTCATCCCAAACTCTAAAATAAGGCAGCAAAACTGGGTCAAGGTTCTGAGGGTTCCTGGGCCATCTCTTTGTCAGAAATTCCCGTCGTTTTTGTTGAAGTGGACACGCTGAACAAGCAGCTTGAAATTGTTCTCTTGTAACTGCAGTAAGAGTGCCTGTAATAAGCGCAACTACTACCTCCTCATCCTCCAGTGGACCATCTGGTGAAGGCAAAGGCAGGCGAGAAAGGCAATCAGCGACCACATTTTGGTTTCCAGGTTTATATTCCAGTTCATAATTGAAAGAGAGTAGTCTTGCGGACCATCTAGCAATAGGATATCCTGCTCTTCCCAGTCCTTTCGTGGTGAGCAACGTCGTCAAAGGGCTGTGGTCTGTGCGCAACTTGAACGTGCGGCCCCACCAGTAGCGGCGCCAGGGTTTTTGCCGCCGTAATCGGCGGCGCTTCGGTGACAGCTCCTCTGAAGCTGCGTTCTCGGCGGCGATTCAGCGGGCGCTTTTCTTGCCGCTGAATCGCTGCCGGGAAATGAGTCGCCACCAAAATGCCGCCCCCCCCCCAAATCCTGCCACCTAGGGTCACCTAATGGAAGCACCGGCTCTGGGCCCCACAAGTAAGTTCTCCATTTTTCAGTAGCCCAGACACAAGCAAGTGCTTCTTTTTCGACTGTAGAATATTTTCTCTCAGCATTACTCAGTATCTGTGAAGCAAATGCAACAGTCCTCTCTGTGTTGTCCTCATGAAGTTGTGTGAGGACAGCCCCAAGTCCATAATCAGAAGCATCAGCAGTTACAATTGTGGGCAATGCAGGACTGAATAGTGCAAGTACTGGACTATGTACAATCAAGTCTTTCACCGTTTCGAAACTAGCTTGTGCATCTGTTGTCCACACTAAAGTTGAACTTCTCCGTAGTAATTCTCATAACGGTTCAATGACAGAAGCATAATTGGGAATGAATTTTGCATACCAGGAGGTAAGACCCAAGAAGGAATGCATTTGAAATTGCCAGGATATGATCTGGATCAGGTTTTAGTCCAGCCTGTGAAATTGTATGCCCCAGAAAGGAAAGTTCAATTTGTCTAAATTTGTATTTGGATCTATTGAGCTTGAGGCTTGCGGCGTTTCGGTGGAGGGGGCCGCATCGATACTGTTCGCATGGGGCCCCGCACTTCCTAAAGCCAGCCCTGCTTTTACCTATGCATAGCAGTGAGACTTTTAACCCTTTACAGGTAAAGCACGTAGAGAACAGCTACTAAGAGGAATTTTATAGCTAACTGGCTGGCTGGGTGTCCATAAAAGGGAGCTACCCCCCACCCCCTTTCATTTATCACACCCCCTTTGTCCAATCCAGCACTTCAGCCCACTTTCCAACGTCTTCACGTGGACACCCAGTCATCAACATGACCCAAACAGGGCCAGCTTGTAGAGCAGCTTGTAGAAAAACATCCGGCCTTACTTTAAAATTTATCAGTGATGAAGAATCCACCATGACCCTTGGTAAATTGTTCAACTGGTTAATTATTCTCACTGTTAAATTTCCAGTCTGAATTTTTCTAGCTTCAACTTCCAGCCACCCACTTGTGTTAGACCTTTCTCTGCTAGACTGAAGAGCCCATCATTAAATATTTGTTCCCCATGTATGTACTTATAGACTGTGATCAAGTCACCCCTTTAAGCCGCTGCGGAGCCCTGGGCCCTTTAAAGCGCCGCCGGAGCCCCGCTGCCGGAGCTCCGGCGGCGCTTTAAAAGGCCGGCGGCTCCCCGCAGCGGCAGGAGCCGCGGGCCTTTTAAAGTGCCCCCCCCCCAGCCTGGCTCCGGCAGCCGGGCTTGGGGGGGGCGCTTTAAAAGGCCCGTGGCTCCCCACAGCAGCAGGAGCCGCGGGCCTTTTAAAGCGCCGCCCCAGCCAGGCTCGGGCGGCGCCTTAGATCCGCTTTTCCTCACAGGGGAAGCAGCCGCTCCCCCTGCTCCCCCCCTGGCTAGGCTACTGGTCCCAAGGGGGTCTCTGTGACCGAACCCATTACAAACGGTATCAACGCCATTACTTTTGTCAACCAAACTTGTGATCTCTTAAAAAAACAACAACACAGCAGGTGTGATTGACAAGACCCATTTTTCCATACAACCCTGTTGACTGACAATAATTATGCTACTAGTTCTTAATTCTTTACTGATTGTGTCCCATATAAGCCTTCCCACAATCACTCAATGGTCTGCTGTGATCCCTAGTTTATTCTGTTTAAGCATTTGGTATGACTCTAGCTTTCTCCCCCCTCCCCCCCACTCTCTGGAACTTTACCACAGTTTCAAGTTATTTGGGGCAGCAGCTGTCTTTTTGTTCTGTATATGTACAGCACCTAGCACACTAGAGCCCTGGTCCATGACTAGGGCTACTAGGCACCATGGTAATATAAATAATAGGAAGATTTGTTAAAAATCAACAATAGTTCAGAGAGCTCCTTGGCCAATTCTTTTAACTCTTGGGTGCAAGTTATCAAGTTTAACTTTAATAGTTGCTGTTTAGTGTCCTCCCTAGTTATTGATGATATAGGAAGAAATTCTTCCTCACGTTAATATCACAGAGATCCAGCCTTTCCCTCCTGCCCACGCAGCCAAGAACACATCTTGACTGTTCAAACCTCCTCTTTTCTGGCTTTGGCTACTGCAGCCCTGCTTTCCTCAAGTTTACTCAGAAGGCTGCTGCTAAGATCATCTTTCTGGCTTGTGGGTCTGAGCTTGTCAGCCCCTGAGTCCCCCCGCAGGCTCCCCCTTCACCTTCCCATCAAATGTGAGCTTGTTAGCCAAGATCCTCCAAGGTATTTAGGCCTCTAACCACCACTGAAATCAGTGGAAGTTAGATGTCTAGGGCCCAGATATCTTCGAGGATCTGGGCCCTTGTCTTTACCCATAAGGCCCCTCTCAGCTTAGCGCTCCTCTGCAACCTAGATACTCTAGTAACTTAGTGTGACACTGACCTCCACCTTCACTCCACCTGCATTCTCAATCTTTCCTGCCCACCATCAGTTTCTCTGTGCTTTCTCCCACGCTACAGCCCCTTATGGATGGGATAAAATCCATCAGCCACTATCTTATTCTTCTCCAAAGCCCTCCATACGTTTGCCTCCTCCATGACACCTACAGAACCCTGCTTGCCCAACTACCCAGCTGTCAAGTGGTGAGGGGTCCTCTTCCCCTTCCTTCCCCAATCCTCATTCCCACATCTCACCCCCGGCCCCCTAAGTACAGAACCGCTTCCCCATTACTACCACACACATCACTAACAATTCTCCCTGGCACTGTTTGCATGTGTGTTCTCTCCCCATCCCCTCTTAGCATCGGAGCTCATTGAGGCATGGCCTGACTGTGCACCCACAGCAGGGATTTCCCTACACCTCCCCTGAATTTTCCAAACAGCCCCCCTGAATTTTCACCCCCCTCCCCAGTTTTGTGAACTAGTTACATGCAGTGTTGCCAATGTAGTGATTGTTTGGGAATTTGAATTGAAATTGAAACATTAATACACACTTTAAAAGCATATAAAGTGTATGATAAAATACGTGTATCTGGAAAAGTGTAATAGATTTGAAAAGTATGAACACAGACTAGCTTCTTTATACAGCGTTTGTTTTTTGTGACTGTCAGTGCATTCATTTCGGTGACGTTGGCCAACCTAATCATTTCAAATTATGATTTGTAAGCAAAGTCTAAATGAGCTCTCCCTGGCAGCTAGTGATGAGCTGTATTGTACCAGATTGTATTTACATTCACACCTAATCTACCTAAGTATCCAGGAAACAGAGCTGTGTTGCCCAAGTGATAGATTTTGGCTGGGGTTGGGTTACAGATCACTTGAATGAGGGGGTAATGAAATGTTGCTTTTATTGTATGAGTAAAGGGCAGTAGAACTGTCCTTAGCCTGTGCTGATTGAGGGCATCAAGAGAGAGGGTGGGGACAGGTGTTTTGCTTGATGGTCTGCCTGAGACACAAGTACTATTTGACCTGCCCCTCTCCACTGTTTAAAGACAGAGCTGATTAGGCTTCATAGAAAGTCTTTTGGTTTGTTAAGTGACCACTAGAGTGGAAATCTCTGAATTGGGTCTAAGTGCTTAGACCTGCTGTGGGACAGTGTTTCTGTGAAAGAGATGTCCCAGTCTGCAGTAGCTGACTTTAGTTGGCGGCGGCGGTGGGTGCTCGCGCCCCTGGCCCCGCCCCCATTCCAAGACCCGCCCCCTTCCCCAAATCCCCGCCCCCGCCTCCTCCCCCGGGCGCACTGCATTTCCCCTCCCGCCCCAGGCTTGCAAGCCTGGGAGGGATGTGGGAGAAGCAGCAGAGCACCCACCGGCAGCTCCCTGCCGGCCCCCATACCCAACTCACCTCCGCCTCAGCCTCCCGAGGCACTGCGACTCCGCTTTTCCTCCCTCCCAGGCTTGCGGCAAGCCTGGGAGGGAGGGGGGAAAGCAGAGCCGTGGCGCCTCGGGGGAGGGGGAGGAGGTGGAGGTGAGCTGGGGAGGGGTGCAGAGAAACCGCTCCCTGCCCCAGCTCACCTCTGCCTCCCGCCTCCCCGGAGGCGCCACCGCCCTGCTTTCCCACCCCGCTCCCAGGTTTGCCGAGCGCCAGCTGTTTGGCGCGCGGCAAGCCTGGGAGTGAGGAAAAGCGGAGCCGCGGTGCCTCGGGAGGCGGAGGTGAGCTGAGCGTGGGGGTCGGCGGGGAGCTGCCAGTGGGTGCTCTGCACCCACCAATTTTTCCCCGTGGGTGCTCCAGCCCCGGAGCACCCATGGAGTTGGCGGCTATGCTAGCACCGAGGTTCCCCCCAACCCGAAGAGCTGAAATCACTGAGAGTCAGTGACCAATCACATGAGAGACCGACTCACAGAGGTCACAGTGGCAGGTGGCAGCAGAAGATGACAGTGTAGGGATATTGGGGCAGAGCAATAGAGTGAACAGTAGCATGACAAACAACAGCGGCCAGAGCTTTTGGGTGACCAGATGTCCTGATTTTATAGGGACAGTCCTGATTTTTGGGTCTTTTTCTTATATAGGCTTCTATTACTCCCCACCCCCTGTCCTGATTTTTCACACTTGCTTTCTGTTCACCCTAACTGGACTATGTTTTAGTGACCTTTCTCCAGAAGCTATATTTGTGACTGGGAAACTTATGTAAACATATGTTTCCTAGTAGGCCAAGATTTTAAAAATGCATTATTTGCCAAAATCATTATCTCACATCATCGCTATCTCAAGAGGTCATTATCTTGGGGAGTTTCTGTACTAAACTTTTTTATTATTGTAATTATTTTTTATGTAAGAATGGCTATATTGGGTCAGATCAATGGTCCATCTATCCCAGTGTCCTGTCTTCCGACAGTGACTGTTCCAGGTGCTTCAGAGGGTATGAACAGAACAGGGAATCATAGATTGATCCATCCCCTGTCGTCCACTCCCAGCTTCTGGCGAACAGAGGCTAGGGACATTCAGATCATGATGTTGCATCCCTGCCCATCCTGGCTAATAGCCATTGATGAACCAATCCTCCATGAACTTATCTAGTTCTTTTTTTAAGCGTGTTATAATTTTGGCCTTCACAACATCCCTGGCAAAAAATTCCACAGGTGACGTTGTGCATTGTGTGAAGAAATACTTCCTTTAAAACTTTGTTTTAAACTTACTGCCTATTAATTTCATTGGGTGACCCCTGGTTCTTGTGTTATGTGAAGGGATAAATAACACTTTCTTATTCATTTTCTCCTCACCAATCAAGATTTTATAAGACTCTATCACAGGAGTAGGCAGCCTATGGCACACGTGTCAAAGGCGGCACGCAAGCTTATTTTCAGTGGCACTCATGCTGCCTGGGTCCTGGCCACCGATCCAGGGGACTCTGCATTTTAATTTAATTTTAAATGAAGGTTCTTAAACATTTTAAAAACCTTATTCACTTTACGTACAACAATAATTATGTTATATATTAAAGACTTATAGAAAGAGACCTTCTAAAAACGTTAAAATGTATAACTGGCACGCGAAACCTTAAATTAGAGTGTATAAAGGAAGACTCAGCACACCACTTCTGAAAGGTTGCTGACCCCTGCTCTATCATATCCACTCTTAGTCGTCTCTTTTCCAAGCTGAAAAGGCCCAGTCTTCTCTCCTCATATGGAATCTGCTCCATACCCCTAATCATTTTTGTTGCCCTTTTCTGTACCTTTTTCAATTCCAATATTTCTTTTTTGAGATGGTGTGACCAGAACTACACGCAGTATTTAAGATGTGGGCATGTCATGGATTTATATAGTAAAAGTGGAGGAGCTTGGTTTGCCAGACTGATCAGCTAAGCCAATACTGACAACCTATATGAAAAGGCTGCAAAACACCATGCTTCTGGACTGCATCAACATGCAGAAAGTCTTATAAGCCAGTCACTGTCAAAGCCAATTTTAGAAGAACTTAATGAGGCTGTTAAGAATGCTGGAGACACAACTGTTTATGTGAACCAACATGGCCATTGCATCATACTTTCTATTTAAGCAAGAGATACCACACACTACACACTAGAGGCCTATGTTAAGTGCATTGTCACTTGTTAATCCTGAAGTTGGACACTGGTTCTGAACAAGACTGGCAAACGTTCACTATCTTTCTGCAAAAACTCAGCTGGCTCTCTTGAAACGTTGAAAAAGTGAAGATTTCTCTCACTATATTCAAAATATTCTCTCAATATATTCAAAATACATGGCCGACAAATGCAAATAGGCATCAAGTATTAAGTCATTACGTATGTTATGTTGATGTCCATGGTAGGCCAGTAGATGCATTCTAGATGTTCAGTTATAGAAGACACATCAGCTGCATCTCTGACATCTTAGAAGAGTTAAATGCTTGTAAATTGAACCCCAAACAGATGCCTGCTTGTGCATTTGATGGAGCTACAAACTTCTCTGGAAGACATAGTGGAGTACAAGCTTTGCTCAGAGAAAAGTGTAACCCTAATCTTTCCTATACACACTGTAGAGGCCATCTACTCCAGCTAGCACTAGTACAAGCTGCAGAATCTTCAAAAGACAAATTTAATGGCTTTTTAATACTCTTTTTTTCAGCAAGAGTCCAAAAGGACTGAACATTTTGGAAACAAATAGAAGATACACTGGGATTGAAGTTCAAATGAGTTCAACCTAGGAAAACCTGCAGGCTTTCTCATGAGTGATTCTTGGCAGTTGTCTTAAAATTACTGCAACCGTTACTACTGTCTTTAGAAAGTATCCACCAAGATAGGACAGATCTAAGTAGTGAGGCTGGTGGACTACTTTTGTTACTAAATTCAGAGAAGACTATCACCATTCTCTCTCTTGTAAGTCTACTGTTGAAACCACTTGGGTCATTAAACAATGTAATCCAGGCATCTATTACAACAGTAGTAGATCTTTGTCCAGAAATAGAAGCTATCCTTGGATCAATTACAGATATCCATTGAAAATGTACTGGAAGAAGCAAAGACTTCAGTCCAGAAGATGACTAATGAAGGTACTTATATTGACTCCGTAAGTGAAGAGGACAAGTTTGTTAAACCAGCTGAAAAAGTACAAAGACTTGATTCTTACCAATCTACAATAGAGATTTCTGGATTTTATTCAATCTCCACGTAGCTTTTACAGATGCCTGTCTCATAAAACACCTACAGTTGAGTGGAGTGAGGCACTACCAGCAATGGGGCTGCTATGTGATCAGCGCAGAATAGAGAATTTTGAACACAGAGTGGAATATCATACCATGAACAAATGAAGATTTAACTTCAACTTCTTTATCATCACTAGTGGTTCGACCCAATCTTTGTGCTATATTTCCTGCCATGAAAGTAGGAATTCATCTCTTGCTAATCCCAGTCACAACAGCTACAGCTAAACATATTTTTTCCTCATTTAATAGAATTTTGTGTTCTAAAAGAAGTCGCCTTCTGCCTGATCATGGGCATATCATGAAGGACTGGAAGGAATGGACACACAAGAAGACACCAAAGAGTGCAAAATTACAAGAAACCAAGACTGATGTAGACGTAGTGCTTCATAGTAGGCTTGGGTAGCCAACTTTAATTTTTGTGATGGTTTTAAAACATGAGTTAAATCTAATAAAATGGTCGTGAAACATTTTTCAGTTTTTACTATGGTGCCATACAGCCCACCTTTGCCCTCACGGTCTCAGCCCTCATCGGCCCCCGGAATATTTCAACACCCCCCCCTAATTTCAATTCCTGGGGAAAACACTGATCCACAGCACACGCAGCAAGGGTGCAAGCTTCCCCTCCCAGATTGCCATCCAACTAGGGCAGCTGCTGAGCAGGAGTCCCTCAAGTCTGTGGAGTTCTTGGGCAGAGCCATTTCAGTGTGGGTATTGTGGGGCTTGTAGACAGGGGTACTAGGGTGTGTGTGTGTGTCATAGAATATCAGGGTTGGACAAGACCTTAGGAGGTCATCTAGTCCAACCCCCTGCTCAAAGCAGGACCAATCCCCAATTTTTGCCCCATATCCCCAAATGGCCCCCTCAAGGATTGAACTCACAACCCTGGGTTTAGCAGGCCAATGCTCAAACCACTGAGCTATCCCTCCCCCCAAAGTGTGTTTAGCAGGGTACAGTGTAGTAGCCATGTTAGTCTGTGTCAGCAAAAAGGAAACAAGAAAAATACCTGTGGCACCTTAGAGACTAACAAATTTATTTCAGCATAAGCGTTCGTGGGTTAAGAACCCACTTCATCGGATGCATGGTGGCCTTGGCCACCGGGCACCAGTGTGGGGTTTGTGGGGTCTATTTCAGGTGCGAAAGCAGACCTGGGCACAGCCCCCGCACCGTGGGGTTGTTAGTAGGGTGGGGCCCCGCACACTCTCCGCCTCCTATCCACGTGTCTTCTTCTCCGCGGAGTCCTTCCTCCTTGCCCAAGACTACAGCCCCCGGCGTGCAGCGCGCCGCCGCCGCAGGGGGCTCCGGGGCCGAAGACGGGGCCGCGCAGCTCTCTCTGGGAATTGTAGTTCACGGAGCTGGGACACCTGCTGCCGCCCCCGCCCCAGCGAACTCCACCCCCCAGGAGGCCCCGCGGCGGCGGCGGTCACGTGGCCGGGGGCGGCGCACGGTGGTGGAGGAGGCGGCGGCGGCGGCGGCGCTGCTGGGGCTGCGGGAGGGAGGTGGCTGCGCGGTGCGGGCTGTTGTTGTTGCGCTGCCCGCGGCTCCCCCCCCGCGCCCCGCCCGGCTCGGCTCGGCTCGCAGCGCCCGGAGGCCCGGCAGCATGAGCGACAACGATGACATCGAGGTGGAGAGCGACGTGAGTGGCGCCCCCTGCCCCCCTGTGGCCCGGCCCGTGTCAGGCCCGGCCCGGCCCGGCCCGGCTCGGCGCGGGCGGCGGCGCTGACAGTAACGCGTGTGTTTCTCTATCTCTCTCTTATTGCAGGAAGAGCAGCCGAGGTTTCAGTCTGCGGTACGTGCCTGCCTTTCCTTGCTTACCGCCCGCCCCCGCCCGGCACGGCACGGCACGGCCCGGGCAGCCAGGCCGCGCCGGTGTGAGCGCTAGGGTGGGGGTCGGGGGGGGCAGGCCGGCGGCGCGGGGAGTGCATCTAGGGGAGGGGACCCGACCTAGCTGGCGCTAGCTCTAAGTTCATGTGAGCCGAGACGGGCATGTACTGTGAGCTATCGGGTTGGGATTCAGGCCGGGGCAAGGCGACGCAGGCTCAGAGATCCAGGCTGGGAGGTGTGTATAGGGGAACTGGGGCTGGGATCTAGACTGGGGGAGGGCGAGCCAGGCTCAGGTGAGCCAGGCTGGGAGGTGTGTATAGGGGATCCGGGACAGGGCAAGCCAGGCTCAGGTGAACCAGACTGGGAGGTGTGTATAGGGGATCCAGGGCAGGGCGAGCCAGGCTCGGGTGAGCCAGGCTGGGAGGTGTGTATAGGGAGGCTGGGATCCGGGACAGGGCAAGCCAGGCTCAGGTGAACCAGACTGGGAGGTGTGTATAGGGGATCCAGGGCAGGGCGAGCCAGGCTCCGGCGAGCCAGGCTGGGAGGTGTGTATAGGGGGGCTGGGATCCGGGACAGGGCAAGCCAGGCTCAGGTGAACCAGACTGGGAGGTGTGTATAGGGGATCCAGGGCAGGGCGAGCCAGGCTCAGGTGAGCCAGGCTGGGAGGTGTGTATAGGGGATCCAGGGCAGGGCGAGCCAGGCTCGGGCGAGCCAGGCTGGGAGGTGTGTATAGGGGAGCTGGGATCCAGGGCAGGGCGAGCCCGGCTCAGGTGAGCCAGGCTGGGAGGTGTGTATAGGGGATCTAGAGCTGAGATCTAGGTCAGGGAAGGGTCAGCCAGGCTCATGTGCTCAAGGGGTGGAGTGGGATTGGGAAGGGTCATCTGTGATGGGGTGGGAATCTAGATCAGGCATGTTGGGCATGAGATTGGGAAGGGGGATCTAGATCAGAGGGGTGTAGAGTGGTGGCTGGAAGGGGCATCTGTAGCAGGCGTATGTGAAGTGGGAATCTAGGATGGAGTGGGAAGGAGGATATTGACCAGTGTGTTTGGGGGGAGGTCCAGAGCCATAACTAGACATTCTTGCGCCCGAGGCAAGAAGGACCCTCGCCACCAAAATGCCGCCGGCTCGGGAGTTTTCTGCGCCCCTCAGCTTGCGCGCCCGAGGCAAGTGCCTCACTCGTCTCGCCCTTGTTACGGCACTGGGGAGGTCAGTGTGTGAGATGGGGATTTAGATCAGTGGTGGTAAGGAGGACCTAGAATGGTGCATGTGTCAGGGGAGTGGGGTGGAGCCGGAGGGGGAATCTCTAGTGTGTGTATGAGATCCAGGTGGGATCAAGATCAACCATGAGTGTGGGGTTGTGGAGAGGAATCTAGACCTGGCATGCTAGGTTGGGGTGTGTGTGGAGGGGAATCTAGGCTGGGCATGCGTGAAGGAGGATTTGGAGGGAAATCTAGACTGAGCGTGTACGGTGGGGGTGGGATCAAGGCCAGGTGTGCATGTGTTGGAGTGGAATCTACACTGTGTGTATGTATGTGGAGGAGATAATGGCTAGAGGGCAGTGGTGGTTGAGGGATCTAGGCCAGGTTTGGGGTGAGTGTGTGGCGGGGATGTAGGCTGGAAGTGGGGAGGATCTAGGCTAGGCATGTATGTGGAGGAGAAGGAGGGATCTAGGCCAGCTGGGCTTGCTTGCTTGCGTGTGTGTGGGGGATCTAGGCTGGCTGAGTGGTATGTGGGGGGATCTAAACTGAACATGTGTGTGTGGGAAATTGGGGAGGATCTAGGACAGGCACATGCATGTGGAGAGATTCTAGGTTGGGGGTGTGTGGGATCTAGGCCAGGGTATGAGGAATTGGAGGGGGGACCTAGGACTGGCATGTGTGGCTGGGGATGTAGGCTGGGTGTGTGTGTGTGGAAAGTTGGGCTGATTGTGTGTAGGGTTGTGCTCTAGTCTGTGAGTGTGGGGAAAGGTGCAGGGGGATCTAGGCCATGCATGGGAAGGGTGGGTAGTATAGAGGGGATATGGGGGACACACACACCATGAGCTGAATTGGTTTGGGAGAGGGGCCCCGTCTCTATGGAGGAGTAACTTTGAGCATGAAGGAATTACTGGGCTGAGATCCCAGGCCTGGCAGGTGGTGTTATACGGAGCACAGAGGAGATAACCTGTTTTGGGGTCGACCCTTCCTTGGTGGGGGGGCAGCTGGGGACACTGCAGCTTGCCCGGGGCTCGGATCAGGGATTGAAGGTGTAACTGCTGTGGTTCTGTGACATCCTATAAGGCAATTGTCTTGTTTGGGAATGGCTCCTTGGAGGGAGGAGTTCTGTGGTAATGGTTTGAGTCCAGCCGAGGCGGGGTTGTGGTACAGACCCCCCAATCCCTGCACTGCCTCCAGAGGATTGAATGAATACCGAGTGGGAAGTTGTCGTCTTTGGGGTGGTTAATGTGAATGGGTGACACTGAAAACACAACACTCTGTCTTGGGGTCCTGGCTGGCTCTTTGAAAAATCCCTGCCTGTTTGTCTGGGGTGGCCCTTAGCCCCCCCCCAGCTGTCTTGCTGTCTATGGTGCCACCTCTGCATGGAGCAGCAGCCTTTTTCCAGTCAGGTTTCCAGCGGTATCTAGTCTGTAAAATCTGGATTGCAAGAGGCAGATAGAGGGGATTTAGCTCGGGTTGTCAGATTACTTAGCCAAGTGGGTCCCTGATCGCCAGCTAGCAGTTGCCTTCAGTTGCCTTTCTGGTTAGCGGAGCATCAGCAGTGCCAAGGGGTTATCCGTCCGATTCCTTGGTTTGTCTTGAAATTCGTTGTCTGCCTAGATGGTGCCATGTGCCAGTGTTTTATAGTTCGAGATCCCATATTGTTCTCGTGTTCCTCAATGGGACTCCTAAGGATGTTTATCCCTGTATCAGGCCTTCCCTAGACCAGTAAGATTGCAATAGACTCTCATAGACTCATAGACTTTAAGGTCAGAAGGGACCATTATGATCATCTAGTCTGACCTCCTGCACAATGCAGGCCACAGACTCTCACCCACCCACAGTTGCTCCCTGAATCCTTTGGGGAATGGTGCATATGGATGAACCACGTCCCTAGGTTGTGTAAAAGACCCTCCTAGACTGCTGTTGGGCCATATATCTCTGCTCGCTCCTGGATTATCAAATTGAATCTTGCTCACTGGCTTGAAATCCCAGCTTTGCATGCTCTCTTCTTCAGGAGGGAAAGGGCCACCCCACCAAATGAAGGCAACTTCTAGCTGTGTTTGGCCTAGAAGGCCCTTGCCGAGGGATATGGTTTCACAACCAGATTTTCCTGTTTTAAAAAAATCTTTCCCACCCCTCTTGCTGTGCGAAAGGCCCACGCAAACAGGGCAAGCAGCTGTCAAATGTCCGAAGAAAAGAAAGTGAAAGTCTAGGACGCTTTTCTCTAGCCTTTCAGTTTCCATAATCTTCGGTGTTTCTGGTAACAACTATAAGTAAACATGGCTCAGACGGAAGTGGTTGCTGTTTTTTTTTAAGAAGCAGGAAGGATTTCAGGTCTCAGCCAGAGGGTGGCAGTGTAGAAAGAGCTAGGTAGGCCTAAAAGTTGAAGCCTTGATTTGCGTGGCCATGTTTATGAATCTCTCCGAATTGCAGTGAAAACTTTTTTGGCTGCAAACCTTTCTCTGCAGCGGTTGTACCCTTAACCCGCTTGCCTTCTGCTAGCGTGGGAGAAGCAGGGCGGGAAACATTCTGCCTGTTTGCGCTGTCCAGATGGAGTGAAATGCTCCACAGTAAGCAGCAAACATGCCAACAGTAAATTAGCTTTTACCGCTTGGAGCCCAGTTTGCAACTTGTAGCTTCTAAATGCCTCTAAACTCGGTGCTGGCTCTGGACAACTTGCTGTGAGTTGCTAGGGTGAGATGTGTGGGGCGGCTTTTTTTTTTTTTTTTTTTTTTTTAGATAAAGGCTTCCTTAAATAAGTCTTGGGAGCAAATGACTTTGGAAGTCCCTTTGTCTTCCCTTGCCAGCTGGTGGAAGAAGCCCTGTGAGGGTGAGCTTAGCTTGTGCAGGGTTGTTGGCCTGGAGAAGCATGGTCTCCTGTCGAGCGGTGCGTGGTTCTTTCGACTCCCTTTCTGGTAGTTCTTGCGCCTGGCAAAACGATCTGTTTGTGGAAAGGGCAGCGTACTCGGGAGAGGGGCCGGGAAGCCGTGATACATTGTACAAAAAGCTGCTCCTGATTGGCCTAGTACACATGATCCATGATGCACTGTGCCTAGTGTCATAGTCACCGAGAGATCGTTCCTTAAAAGCACCCATTTGGTTCCTGGTTCGTGGGGGGCTGGCTATGGAAAGTGACAATTTCAAGGAAGATTTTTAAAAGATTTTTTCGGCATCTGCTCCACCTGGATAAAGCCCAGGATCAGGCCCTGGCTTGCCCAGCTCAGACTGGTGCAGGGTGTCTCCTGACAGGCTCTGTTTTGCTCTCCCACATCTTTGGTTGATTTGCAGAGTAGCAGCTTCCAGGGTGCCCAGTTGGAAGCTTCTCTGTGTCGCAAGCAGGAGACACCTCAGCGCGTGTCCTCGATGGCAGCTCCGTTCCTCGAGGGCCTGGGGGCCAGCGGCTTGGTATTCAGAGCTAATGCGATCCCATTGCTGCCTAATCCAGAATGTTGACTAATTGTCTGGTCTGGCTCCTGTCCTCGGGTGACCTGGAAGGAGGCAGCTTTGTTTTTATTCCCACCAGGTGTCATTAAGTGACTTGACCTGGGTTTACTCTTCCCCTCCGTTAAGGGTTCAGCTGCTTCGCAGGCAGGCCGGCTCCCCCATACTGGGCTGTGTTGGGCAGTGCCTTCAGCTGCCGGTGGGGGTGATGGGAGCTTGGAGCACTCTGTGTGTTCCTGATGGAGGGGGTGAAAAGCATGTGCTGGCAGAGGCCAGGTGGGCAGTACAAAGATTCTACAGGCTGCTGCGTCCACTGCCCCCCCTCTCTGCCGGGGTGCTGGCTCCGCGTGGCGTGTGGGCCATGAGCTCTCCTCACTGCCCAAGGATGTCTAGGTAGAGCCCTGCTTTTCCAGTGATTGTGACTCTTAAAGACAGAGCAGAGCCCAGGGCCATCCAGCCGTATCTCTGAGCCAGGGGTTGGCTGGTGGGTGCGAGGTACCAGAGGTTTGGTATTTTTCTTCCTCTCACGAGCGTGTGCTCCAAGGCACCGCAGGGCCGCCCGAAGCTGAGACCCTCTGCAGCACCTGCCAGCCCCGGAAGGGCGCTAGGACGCACTAATGGAGAGTCACGTGGCAGCAGGCCATGCTGGCCGATGAATGGGGCAGTGTTGTCACGCGGGCCTCGCTTGGCACCAGGCACGGCTTGTGCCAAGTGGAGCTGTACGGATAAGAGCCAGTCTCGCATCCTCTCCATCCGCAAGTCGTGGGGGAGCCCGATGCTGCTTTCACGTCGCTCTTGTCTGGGCTTAGGGCTCGCTGCTCCCACGCTGCAATGATCCAGGGTGTGGATGATGATGTTTGTTGGGCCATCCCCATGTCTCAGTTGCTGCAGGTGGCAGCCCTTGGCATAGTGGGCAGCCCTTGTATGGGGGGGATTTTTGTTCTGCTGATACCCCCGTCCCAGCAAGCTTCCCTGCTGCGAGCACAGCAGCCTTCTAGCTCTGGGTCTGCGCCCGTCAGCCAAAACCACTGCCTGCGTCGTCAAGCCAGCTTCCAGGGCTGGCTGGGAACCAAGCCAGATGGAAAACCAATGCTTCTCCTGAATGGTCAATGGCCGTATTCTTCTCCAGCCATTCACTCCCGGTGCTGCTCGGCCGCTGAGACTGAGTGCACGGGGCGGCTTTGTGCCTGCTTAGCTCTCCTGGCTCTGCCTTTGTAAGGCCCCGCAGAGGCGGGGTAGCGGCCCTGGCTCCCAGGACTGGAACCTCAGCCTGGCTGTGTTCACCCAGGCAGTGGACAGAGGCTCTGCTTTGGTTGGGGAGAAGCTCCCAGCACAGCTGCCCCTTTGTGCTGCTGCCAGGGCTGGGAGGGGCGGAGCTGGGCGAGTGCCCCGGGAGTGGGGGAGCCCAGGACGACTTCATTTGACTTATCGTGGGCTGCCGCTGCTTGCCAGCACCAGGGAGGCTGGGGGAAGTGATTTGCATACATATAGCCCAGCTTGGAGGGAGCACACGGCTCCCCGCATGCTAGTCGAGGGACCAGGTCAGCCTGGGTCTCCAAAGCAGCTCTTTGCGGATGGCCAAGGGGCGGGCCTGGCCCCGAGAAGGCAGGAGGGGTTAGCAGTGCCTCCATTCCTGACAGGCTGCTGTTGGGGCAGACTCCTTGTGAGACAGAGTGCGCGTGGCTGTACTGAAACCCCTGGCGCTGCATGACTGGGGGGCAGCTGGCCCGCAGTAACAGCCCAGGGTAGGTGTGGCACTGCGCCTCCTCCGCGAACAGCTGGCACGGAGCTGGCAGTGCTAGTCAAAGGCCTTGTGAAGAGCAGAAGATGGCCGGTTGCTGGCTCCCCGGGGAGCTGATGGCAGGGTGTCTGCCTGCCTGTGCTGGGAGGAGGGGAGGGAATGTGGTTTTCAGGCCCCAGGCCTGAGAGCTCAGATCTTTGCTAAGTGGATCCAGCACACAGCTGGAGTGGCGATGGCATTGCCCAGCCTGTAGGTTCGGGCACGCTGTGTCCCCGATGCCCTGCCGGTAACCTCTGGCAGCTGGGGCCCTGGCGCTGTCATGCCAACGAATGAGTAGGCTGCCTGGTGGCATTTGGGCCTGGTAAGAATGCTGCATACTTGTCTCCTAGCACCCACCTGTGCCAGCTCGCCTCCAGGAACTAGCTCCCCCGAGCCAGTGTTGGCAGCACATGCCACCTGCTCTCCATCCTGTACCTGAGTCAGCCAGCACAGGAAGGTGACCGGAATCTGTGGGCACTTGAGGCTGCCAGAGAAATGGGTTCTGAGGGAAACCGGTGCCCGTGCCAGCATGGCACCTGGCATCCCATTCAGAGGCCAGACGCAATGATCTCACGGTGCCATCTGGCCCTGGAATTTAGGGGACCTGCCGGGCACAGCAATGCCTGTTGTGCGCAGGTTGTGAGGAGTGGTTGGGGTTTGAGGTGACGGAGGAGGAAGCTGGGTGGTCCTAGAGCCTCCTGCAGCCCCACCAGTGTGGGAGGACAGAATGGGACTCTGTCCAGCCCCGTAGGCTCCCAACTGAGTCTGATTCTTTCCCCTTGGCCCCTCGGGTATCTGGTGCTGAAGCTCCGTGTGCAGGACGGACCTGTTGCTGGGGCTGTCTCCTCCGTTGGCACCTGGACCTTCCCAGGGGATGCCACCTAGGTGCGTGATCTGCACTGGCCATTAGCTTCAGTCACCGAATGATCCTGGTTGGTTGTGAGCGTGGGGGCGGGGCCGGCCTGAGCGTGGGGGCGGGGCCTCCTCCTGCCTGGATGACAGCTCTTCCTCTGCACGCCTGACTCCAGCTACCTTGGCTGCTGCTGCCGCTGCTCTTATTCCTCCCTCTGTTTCTTTGCATCTCACAGGGCCACACTCCAGAGACCACTGTCCCCCGAGTGCAGCGCCGTCCCCCGAGCGCAGCGCCATCCCGGTGCCGCCGGTGCCCTCCCCATTGGGCCAGGCTGAAGGTCCCTAACGCCCCGTCTCTCTGTCCTTTTCTTGCAGGCTGACAAGAGGGCGCACCACAACGCCCTGGAGCGCAAGCGCAGGGACCACATCAAAGACAGCTTCCACAGTCTGCGGGACTCCGTCCCATCCCTCCAGGGAGAGAAGGTGAGTTTACTGAGAGAGCTAGCCCCCAGCCCAGCCCGGCTTCCTCCTGCACGCTCTGCCGGCCACCTCGTGGCCCGGGCTTAGAGACATGGGCCAAGAGTGACTCAGTGAGACCCACCCGGCGTGAGTGCCGCTGGGGTCTGAGATCCAGTGCAGGGCGTTTTCTGTGCTGGGTGCCTCAGTACTGGGACATCTGAGGAGATGTGACGGCCACTGACACACCGGGGATCGAACCGGGGCCCTCCAGAGCTGGAAGCCCGAGCTGCTCCTGCTTGAACTAAAAGACCTGGGCTCCGGAGCAGGCGGCTGTCACAGGCTGGTATCCTCAGTGGATCGGCACAGCGCACCAGTGGGTATCCCAGACAAGGTAGGGAAGCAGAGTCGGGCAGGGTAGGTTGAACTGAGGGAGGAACGGTACGAGGGTGTTGCTAGGATCCCGTGGTCTGAGGATTCGGGGAGGGATGGGGGCTCCCTGTCCTGCCACGCCCTCCCGGCGGCCGGTGCTGTGTCCTCAGTGATCGCCGGCAGTGCAGCGTCTGTCAGCAGAGCACCCTGCTGTCCTCCAGAGCCGCTGGGCTGTCCCTTTTGGGCCCAGAATTCCCTCCTCCTCCCGCCCGCAGCCGTGGAGGTGCCCCGCTGGGCTGGTGCTCATCCAGCACCTCGCTGGGGCAGGCTGCGGGCAGGGCTTGCTCCTCCTCCTGTCCACACGTGGTCTCCCTGCTGCGTGGCGAATTGGCCTGGCATTGGGACTGTCCCGGCACAGCTTGATGCCCAAACACTTCATGTCGCCCAACTCGTTCACAGATCAGCCCTCCTTCCCCTGGCGGGGACCTGGCACTGGGCTGTGGCCTGCCTGCACGGCCCAGGAGACAGCGGCAAAGGCGGCTGCTCTGGAGACTGGGAGCGTTGACGTAGGCGGGTGTCTTCTGGCCTGCTGTGGGAAGCCTCGCGCCCGGGGCAGCAGCCGCCTGGGCTGGGCCCCATCTCTTGTGAGACGTCTTGGTGCCGGACACATAATGGCGGGGCTTCCCTAAGGCCGGCTGTGCTGCCTCCAGCCTCGGGCAGGCAGCTGGTGACGCTGGGTAGGAGCGGGCAGTGTCACGCCGCCTTGAGAATGACCGGGGCACAGAACCGCTTTGGGTTTGGACCTGGCATGCAGCACCCTGCTCCCTGACTGCGGCGCCATCCCGTTCCCCCCCAGGCCGGCCCAGGACACCACCTGCACCCCCTGCCCTGGTTTCTGGCACCCGGTTCTTCTGGCCTCCTGTTGCTCTGGGTCGGCTGGCAGGGGAGAGCTGGGGGCTCCGGGGAAGAGGCCCCGTGGGCTTGGAGAAGCCAGTCTCTTGACTGCCGACCTACCCTGTGTTGTTTCAAAGGGAGTCGGCGCTGGCACCGAGCTAGGAGGCTAAGGAGGGCCGTCGGGCGGAGCTAGCTCTCCCTCAGCTCTGTGGAAAGAATGAGGAAGCGCAGACCCGGCTCTTTGGAAAGGCCAGAGAGAGCTGTTTGGAGGCTCCAGGCCCGGCACACATCCTGCTAGGCAGCATTCCTGGGTGCAGTCAGGTCAATGACACTGTCATACCCACCCTTCCTCATTCAGGCTTGGGCTGAGAACGGGGGCCTGCAGTTGAGTCCTGAGTCCCTGCCTAGGCCCTGCTCCTCACTGCCTGCGGCAGCTGCTGGCTGCTTAGCACAGCAAGTCAGGCCACTCGCTGGGCTGCTGAAATCCGGAGGTAGGAAGCCCCTGCTTTTGGAAATCTCAGCTGGGGAGTTGCCGGGGTGATGCTATCTCAGCAGAGAGAGGGGCTGAGCGTTACTCCCCCATGCAAAGCTCATGTCGTGGAATTCCCTACTGCGTTTTAAAGCGATCCAACAAGAGAACCCCAACCTGTGTAACTGTAATATGTTCACCTGGGTCATCGGCTGGGCTCGAACCTGGGACCATCTTGTCCACTGCCCAGAGGAGTAACTCCGCTCACTGCTCTCGGTAGGAAGCTGTTATCTTCACACCAGCCCCCAGGGCGTGATGTGATGCACTCTGCCAGTGAGTTACATGGGGGATTGCTAGACACCAATAGACCGCCGGCCGGGAACTAGGCTTCCTGGGTGGGGAGTATGGCGCAGGGGCGGAGTTAGCACTCCTGGATGCCATTTGAGAGGAGGCATTGAAATTACATGGGGCTCTTTCGTCTGTGGTCCTCACAGTACTTTGCAGGTGGCTCTGCAGCAGCAGTCTCTTTTAGAAACCTGTACCTAGATTTGGCAGCTGCTTTGTGAGAGGCACTGAGACCTGGCTTCTCTGCCCACCTGTGCCAGAAGTGACTGTGCTCTCGCAAATCCTCATTGCCTCTCCTGTCAAGTGAGGAGGACCCATGCTTGACTGCAAGGGCCTTGCTCATTAAGGGCATAGAATTAACACCAGTCAGCTAGAGAAGGGACTCCTGGCTCCCAACCCAGTGCACCAGTGCCCACGGTTATTGAAGAGCAGCTGGAGCATCAGGGTTTGTTTTGCTTTAGCTCTGTCTGTCACGTGGCTACAGCACAGCAAGGGCTGGGTGCAGGCAGCTGGAGTCTGTAGGAAACTGAGAGCGAGCGTCATAGAATCATAGAATCTCAGGGTTGGAAGGGACCTCAGGAGGTCATCTAGTCCAGCCCCCTGCTCAAAGCAGGACCAACCCCAACTAAATCATCCCAGCCAGGGCTTTGTCAAGCCTGACCTTAAAAACCTCTAAGGAAGGAGATTCCACCACCTCCCTAGGTAACCCATTCCAGTGCTTCACCACCCTGCTAGTGAAAAAGTTTTTCCTAATATCCAACCTAAACCTCCCCCTCTGCAACTTGAGACCATTACTCCTTGTTCTGTCATCTTCTACCACTGAGAACAGTCTAGATCCATCTTCTTTGGAACCCCCTTTCAGGGAGTTGAAAGCAGCTGTCAAATCCCCCCTCACTCTTCTCTTCTGCAGGCTAAATAATCCCAGTTCCCTCAGCCTCTCCTCATAAGTTATGTGGGCTCCAGCCCCCTAATCATTTTTGTTGCCCTCCGCTGGACTCTTTCCAATTTATCCACATCCTTGCAGTGTGGGGCCCAAAACTGGACACAGTACTCCAAATGAGGCCTCACCAGTGCCGAATAGAGGGGAATAATCACGTCCCTCGATCTGCTGGAAATGCCCCTACTTATACAGCCCAAAATGCCGTTAGCCTTCTTGGCAACAAGGGCACACTATTGACTCATATTCAGCTTTTCGTCCACCGTAACCCCTAGGTCCTTTTCTGCAGAACTGCTGCCCAGCCATTCGGTCCCTAGTCTGTAGCAGTGCATGGGATTCTTCCGTCCTAAGTGCAGGACTCTGCACTTGTCCTTGTTGAACCTCATCAGATTTCTTTTGGCCCAATCCTCTAATTTGTCTAGGTCCCTCTGTATTCTATCCCTACCCGTCCAACGTGTTCTCCTGATTGTGAGCATGGGGAGGTTTTTCTGTGGCATATAACTTTGGAGAGTGGAACAATTTGGCCGAATTGAACTCGCTTTCACTGGGATGGCGCATGGTCCATATATCTGGTTGCTACGTTAGATTGGGGAGATGCCCACAGTAAGCTGGGAGAAAAATTTAACATCGTCAAAACTTGCTGGTTTTGCTCAGACTTTCCAAAAACATTCAACTGGAACCAGAGGCTAAATCTGGAAAATTTCAGCCTGAATACTTAAAATGGGTTGGAGTTACAAGCAAGTGAAAACGGGATTATAATGGGAAAGGTCAGCCCACCTGAACGCAGGGGTTTCTACTGCTCCCCCTGTAAGCAGAGTAATCCCGTCGCATGCTGCCACCTCTGGAGGCCCAGCGATGCTGTGGGAGCGTATCAGGAAGTGCGGCACAGTGTCCTGGGGAGCAGGCTGGGATTACCCAAGCCAGGGTGCTGGAGTCCCCCTAGCTTGGGTGCAAAATGCCTGGGGGGCATTGAGTGGGTCCTCTCGGTGGGGAGGAGGCCTCCGCAAGCCCCATGCTGTCCTCACTTGGCTCCACTTCAGGCGGGCTGGGAATAGCCTTTCCGGTCTCCCATCTGAGGGCTGCCAGGGCCAGATCCTGCTTAACTTCCGGCATGTGGCGGTGAGCTGCTGGGCTGCCCATGTGCAGCCTGTGGAGATGGGCCAGGCTTAGTGCAGTGCCTCACTCTCCAGGCTGTTAACCTGCACCTGTGAGCTCCTCCAGGCTGCCTGTTGGACAGTAGCTGAGGCCAGCCTGGGGCTGTCCCTCCCTCGCTGCAGCAGCGGTGAATGGAGCTGTGCTTCGGGCAGTGGGTGGGCCCCAGCAAAACTGCTTCTAGCTACAGATGGCCTGAGGGACCCCATGCAGGCTACATAATCTCTGCCTCAGTTTGACAGCTGTCAAAGGGGCTGTGGGTCCCAGGCATGTGGCTCGGTATGGTCAGGCACTCTGCAGTGCCTCTGACATGCCAGCGACCCTCTGGTGCACCTTTGACGGTGAGTAGGGCCAGGGGGCTGCTCCTTGGACAGGGATCGCTACCTCCCCCGCTGGGCACCGTCCCTCCTGGGTACTGTGGATTGCCACGGGCACGCAGGGGCGAAAGAAAATGCAGGCCTGTTATTTACTAGGCTGCACGTGGCAATAGACTATATTGGTAAGGAGAATATGGGTCACGCTGCAAACTGCAGACACGCACACACACAACTAAAATTAATCAATTTAAAGTTTTATTGGGGATAATTACAAGGGGTAAGGGAGCAGCGTTAGATTAGCTAATAGAGTTAATGAAACTTAAAACACACAATAACTAAATATGTACTAACAATATTTATAAACAAAGATGCAGCATTTAGTAATAACTGATACTCACAAATACAAACCAACGCATAACGACCGGCAAACGTAGGAACTCTGTTTGAAACACGTGAGCTGAGAGAGAGGCTTCGAGGTGATCAGGTTCGGTTACGGGTGTACACGGGATACACAGGATTCGTTTTTCTTTCTCCTCTTCCTGCCTGCACATGGCAGGCAGCCCCTAAAGTACCAACTATGACATCATAGAAGTGTCATAGGGGACGGGGCCCAAAACCTGTTTGTGTTCGTTTCTGATTGGCACAAGCAAAGTTAACACCAAGTGGGGGAGCAGGTGCCTCAAAGTCTGGCTTCGCCCCAAAAGGTGAGGAAATGCATATTGCTTTAGAATGCGTGCCACACTGAATGACAAAAGAAGAGGCCAGGGCAATACCGGTATGGGCAAGTTTTACAGGAAGCAGACAGGAACTCATCTCAGCAGGTACCAAGTGAGGCTGATTGGGTGATGAACAACTGCATTGCAGCGTGTGCCAGATGGGCAGAGTTAAGGTGATGCCGGCAGCCTTAACCCCATCTCGGCTGGCCGGGGCAGCTGGCTTTGTAGCTATACCATTCCTCTAATGGCGCCTTTGGGGGGGGAGAACCTCCTAGGGTTTTGGGAAAGAAGGAGGAGGAAACAAGTATTGCCACCCGCCTCCCTTGCCCCTAGTGCAACTGGGCCGCGGTACAGCACTCTATACCGGGCCCTCATTCCAACCTGTATTCCCAGAGTGTGGGAGCCGCAGTTGTAGCTGCTGTTGCACCGTTGCATGCGCCCTCTCCGCCAGTGTCTGGTTGGCTTCCCGAGTAATGCCAGCCAATAGGCTTACTGCTCCACACCAGCGCAGGCGCACAGAGCGCCCTTCCTGCCCCAAGCCTGAGGGCAGGCTGAGACATTGTCACTGTGTTGTGCACTCCCAGGACAGCTCCTCCCCCACCCCCAGCAATGGGCTCAGGCTCTCTGCAGACTCAGGTAGCGTCATTGTGTCGTGCACACTTGGGGCATCTCCCCCCTGCGATGGGTTTAGTCTTGCCACAGGCTCCGGCTGAGCCGCTCACACCACCCGCTCCATGCCTAGGCCTGCCCAGCTGCTGGGCCTGTCCCCCTGGCGGGGAGGAGGGGCCCGGGAGCTCCCCCCCGTGAACTAGGTCTTTATTTTGTTGTGTTTTTTCCTACTATTGCAACAGGCATCCCGGGCCCAAATCCTCGACAAAGCCACCGAGTACATCCAGTACATGCGCCGGAAAAACCACACGCACCAGCAGGACATCGACGACCTCAAGCGCCAGAACGCGCTGCTGGAGCAGCAAGGTGAGCGGGCAACGCCAGGGCAGGGGGCGCTCGATGCGCCTGGGCATTTTGTCATCTGCCTGCGCCCCGGCCGGATCCGCAGCGCACAGCTGCTGGGCAGTGGGGGGTGGGGCTTGTTGCCCTGGCATTAGGTTTCCCCAGTCCAAGCAGCTAAGACAGCTGGGCTTTGGGGTGCCCTGGGGTGGGGGTAGTGAAGGACATAGGGGATTGGGTGGGGAGTTGTAGTCAGGTTGGGACTGGGGGGCCCGTCTGGTGGAGATTGGGGGAGAGTGGCTTCATTGCAGAGTGAAAAGAGCTGAATAAATGGGGATCGTGCCGGGACTGCCTGGCTCCCTGCTGGTATGGGAGAGGGGAGCTGCCCCATTGCTCTGCCCTGGCCGTCTGGCTCCCTGCCGGCACTGGGTGTGGAGTGGGGGGACCTGCCCCACGTCTTAGCCCGGGGCTCCCTGCGGCACTGGGTGGCAGGTCTTGGCCCTGGCTCCCCGCTGGAGCTGAGCGGGCTCTGGAGTTCTGTCCTCAGGCCCGTCGCTGTGGGTGGCTTCACTCCGGGCCTGTGTTGGGGGGCTGGGCTGGGCTGGCCCCGCCTTGGCAGGCAGCGGTGCCTTCTCGGCATTGGCGCGGGCAAACCTGTGGGCGGTGGCAGTTAGAGCCTCGGCTCTGGGCTCTGCTGCCCCCTGGGGGTCACTCTGGGACCCACGGGGGCCCCCTGACACTGTCCCCTCTCCCCGCAGTCCGGGCGCTGGAGAAGGCGCGGTCGAGTGCCCAGCTGCAGGCCAACTACTCGTCGGACAGCAGCCTCTACACAAACCCCAAGGGCAGCGCCATCTCCGCCTTCGACGGCGGCTCCGACTCCAGCTCGGAGTCGGAGCCGGAGGAGCCTCAGAGCCGAAAGAAACTGCGCATGGAGGCCAGCTAGACACCTGGCAGCGATGGACTGGCCCCGGCCGCCCCGGCGCCGTTAGCCCCCTGCCCGCCCGCTCTAAGGACTCTCCCTTCTCTAGTAGAGGCTCTCGGACTGCAGCTTTCTGCCCCGCCCCGCCCTGCCTCGCCGGTCCCGGCTCAGCAGCGTTTCCTCTGGGCGCCAGCCGGACGCACGGCCTTTGGATAGACTCTGGGCAGCGCTCAGCTCGGAGGAGACGCCCCTGCGAGTCGCCCGGTCCATTTTCTACGAGTGTTTCTATTTATACTAACGCGCCCCGGGAATCTGAGCCGCTGGGGGGAGGGACAGAGAGCAGTGGTGCCCGTTGGGCACACCCAGAGCCAGCCTCTCCTCGCCATTCGGGAAGGGCCCCACCTGCCCTGGCAGAAGCCAGGCGTCCGGCCTCCTGCTGTGATGCGCGGGGAAGGGGAGGAGTTTATCTAGGGTGAATGGTGATAAATTGCTATTTATTTCCTGCTCTCGGTTCGATCCGGCCCGACTGCCGCTGCCCCCGGGGGCCCAGGCGACAGATTCGTAAAGATCAAATTCCTTGCGCGCGGGCATCCCTCAGTACCCGCCTTTCGGATGTAAATACACCCCAAGCATTAGAGCTGGTACTAATAACGGCTGCGTCATGCTGGCCTCGCCCCAGGGCAGCCGGGCTCCGTCCCAGCGGGATGCGAAGGGGGCACCGGGTCTGGGCCTGGCAACGGCCAGTGCGTGTGTATGTGTGTCTGTCCCTCTCTCGCCGTCCTGTCTTCTCCCTGCTCCCCCCGTCCCTGGTTCGTGGCGTTCTCTGATCTCTAGTGCACACCGTGTAGCAGGCTCCGTGGCCAGGGCCTGGCTCCCTCCGGCGGAGCTGAAGTATGTTGTACATACTGCCCAAGAAGTGTCTTGCAAGTTAAGGCTTCCCCTTTACTATGAGACTATAAATAAAAATCTTATTTTATCCTTCCCGTTGGTGGCGGCGTTTTCTTGCCAGCATCCCTGCCTCGAAGGGGGAAGGCGCTTTGCCAGGCTGCCCTCCCCACTCCTAGTAGGAAATGCCCTAAGCCAGGCGGCTGCTCTACCATTTTGCAGCCATTGGGCGTGCTGAAAACACCTTTGGGTGCTGGGATGCCCAGCTATCCCCAGTGCCAGAGCAGTGGGCGGTGATGTTTTGGCCCTGTAGTGAATTGGGCAGGGCCGGTTCTGTGGGCAGAACTTCAGAACGAGTGTGAACACCCAGCTCTTTTCCTCCTTCCCTCTCAAAGCAGGTCAGTAGCACTGTCCCCATTTCACCACTGGGGAGACTGAGGCAGGGGAAGGGACTTACCCTACAGTGTCCGGACAGAGCTGGGACTAGAGCCCAGGTCGCCTGAGTGCCTGGCCAATGTCCTGGCTGCCAGCTGGGCACAGAGGGAGAAGAGCAGGGGCTGCAGGAAGGGGGCCCCATCTGTGGGAGGGGAGGGAAGCCAGCTGTGCTGTGGGGTGGAAAGTGGCTGGTGGGAGGGTGCTCAGCCCTGTGCGCTGCATCCCAGGCTGGTGACAGGAGCACACAGGGGGAGCTGCCTGGCAGCACCAGCTTGTTTCCTTCGGCTGGGCCTGCTGGGGCCCTTGGAGCCATGGCCTTAGCTCCCAGCCAGCCAGGCCATGCAACCAGCTTGGTGTAGGGCGGGTGGGGCAGTTGGGGATGGGCAGCAGTGGGGGGCTGGGAGTCACAGGAGGGCAAGGGAAGGGTGAGAACCACTGATGAGGTGCTGGCCCTGGGGGCACCAAGGCCAGTGCCCATTGTGCTGGGAGGGCAGGGCTAGTGGGGAGGTGCCCCCTGTGCCCAACAGTTGTGTCCTCACCCTCCACCAATCCAGTCCCCCCTCTCCCCAGCTCCCCCTGAGCTTCTTCCCCCAGCATGGCCGCACCTCCTCGGGCATGTGGGACGTGCTGCTCGGCTCTTGCTGTCCCTCTGCCACCTTGAAGGACCCAGCACCACACCCTCCCGTGACTCCATCCAGCCCAGCCCCGTGGGCGCTAAGGGGGACGCCTGCGTTGCTCACCTCCCTGCTCTGTGCCTTGGTTTCCCCGTCCACCATTTGCCTACTTTGAGTGTGAGCAGCTGGGGGGCAGAGACTGCTGCTGTGTGTGGGCCGCACGTGGCCCAACCCTGCCCGGAGCGCAGCGGCGGCAGGGCCTGGTTCTGTGTTGGTGCAGCACCCGCCGGAATGGGGCCTTCTGCTGCCACTCCAGCCCGGAGCTGCTGTTGCACTGTGTGGGGGTTGTTTACCTAAGCTGCGGCAAGGCCTGGAAGGGGGGTGGGGGAAGGGAAGGGACCCTGCCCCTCTCCAGCTACCTTCCCTGGCTGTCCATGGGTGTTAGCTGCCACAATTCCAGGGTGGAGCTGGGCCCATCTCCTGGGCTAGGGCCACTAGGCCTATCCACCCCTCGCTTCCTGCAGAGGCAGCCGGCCTCTCCCACCGCTGAGCTGCTGCTCTTTAAACAAGGAACCCTGGCCCTGCCCTCAGAGCCCCTGCTCAGCACCTCCGCACTGCCCTGTCCTGCTGCAACACAGCCTCCAGCCGTGCTCATGGGAAGCACTGTGGTGTGACCCCTGGGGCTGCAGGGCCCACCCTGCAATACTCCAGCTTGTGCTGAAGACCTGAGCTATGGGGCCCAAGAGCTAGAGCCACCCAGGGACTTGAGTGCCCAGTGCCCCCTTTAGGCATGAGACCCCCCGCTCCCTTCCCCCTCACCCTACAGCCAACGCTAGGCCCTTAGCACCTAGCTCTCTGCCCCTGAGCGTGCAGGGCCCAATCCTGGGAGTGTGCCCACAGGACGCCCAACCTGCTCACTGGTTATAACCCTTCCTTTGGGCTGGGGGAGCCCCCTTTTCAAATCTCTGCTCTTTGGGTTGGAGCCAGTGTGTGAATCTAGGTTCCCCCTGCCAGTGGGCCCT
Source organism: Chelydra serpentina (assembly GCA_037349315.1). NCBI lineage: Eukaryota > Metazoa > Chordata > Testudines > Chelydridae > Chelydra > Chelydra serpentina. The sequence continues at coordinate 4,710,466 of JBAIAC010000021.1, read as the reverse complement.
GACCCGTGGGCTGGTGCCAGGCAGCTCTGGCCTTGGGCTAGGAGAGGGTCACGGCCAGCCCCCTCATCAATCCCAGGGTGGCTCGCCCTCCATGGGTTACAAGATGCCATGGGGCTCTCAGATGCTCTTTGAGTAGGTTGGTGCTGCAGGCTCCTGTCCCACTACCACCAGTGCCCTAGGGACAGGTTCTGGGGGGAGTTAGCACAGCAGCCCCAAGGCCAACACCCCTTCTCCCCCAGCACTCAGCAGGGTTCCTGGGCAGGCAGTTGGGGCAGGATGGAGCCTCACCTTAGCCCTTCTCAGGGGTGGGCCCAGGAGGGAACCCCCACCCCTAGATTACTGATTCGCTAGGCAAGGTAAGAAGAGAGACTACAGCTGGCAAGAGGTGACTAGAAAGGGCAGACAGCTGCCCTATCACAGCCCACGCTGCAGGCCCCCAGGGCAGCAGGAAGGTCAGTCAGTCATAGAAAACATGCAGCTCCGGCCACAGGACCTGGCTCATGCTGGGCCTGAGCACACTAAAGCACAGGGTCCCGTGAGCTCCCTTTGGTCCGCCCCAGCCTGCAGCAGAGCCAGGAGTTGGCCCTTCTCACCGCAGAGCCAGGATGCCATGGGCAGGCTGGCTTGGTGCACCCTGCACTGGAGACGAGGAGGCAGCAAGAAACGGTTTAATAACCACGTTGGCAGAATCACCCTGCAAGCCCCTGGGCTGGGGGAGGAGTGGGGGCATCATATGCAGGGGAATGGGGCTGCTGCCCATTTCAGTCCTGTCCCCTTACTAGCCTCCCGCTGGGTTTCCTGTTCCATGCAAGGCACCCAGCAGCTGCCCCTGCTGGAGTGACCGCCTCTGATCTGCCCCTCATCTCGGTACCTAACCAAGGGTCAGCCAGTATCATGCAAACAGGCCCTGTGGCACCAGCCTCCCTCTCTTCCCACGGTATTAATTCTGAACAGGCCACACGCCCGTTCCCACATGGTGCCGTGGGGCAGGGCCTGCACTGGCCTGGATGGCAGCAGCTCGGGCCCATTTAGTATGGTGCCAAGGAAACCACCAGGGGATCAGTTCTGATTTATTGATGCTAAAAGGTTCACAGCCCGTTATTTCAGAAGAGCATTGCTCCCGGCAGGAAGGTTAGTGGTGCCCGGAGCCCTCGTGTGCCTACGGCGGGGGGCCCGGCGCGGCTATTTTTGGTCTAGCTAGCGCCCTGAGCTCGCACCGGCCCGAGGGGGGAGCGCTCTGTCCGTCCCGCTCTCAAACCACAAGGTTCGCACCGCGGGGTGGGTTCCGTGCTGCGCTCCGACTGCAGGGAGAACCCGTCTGTACAGCGTCTGCGAAGGGAGCAGCCACGTCTAGTCTCCAGCGGCCGCTGTCGCCTCCTCCGCCGCCGGCATGCCGGGGACGGGCTGCCGCAGGAAGTGCATGACCGCCTGCACCACTCTGTCGGGGGAGATGTTGTACACGGGGTGTGTCGGTTGCTGCGAGGGGAAACACCGAGTTAAGAGTGGCGAGGAGGGGCTGGGCCAGGCAAGCAGCTCATGTGGCCCAGGTACAAAGGGCATCCAGGCGGGGGAGGAAGCATGGAGCAGAGGCAATCGGGATGCTGTTCTGCATCCCGCACCCTAGGCATTATTCTGGGGCAGGTCTCTGGCCTGCGTTATCCTGGAGATCAGCCAAGACTATCACAGTGGGCCCTTCTTGGAATCGATGCAACCATTTTGTACTAGCTGCGGCCCTTTAAGAGGAGGAGGAAGGTTGCCCCTGTGGCCCACAGAGGCCCTGGGAATCAGCCTGGGGCAGCCCAACTGCGACCCAGACTCAGGACTGTGCTCTCCCAAAGGGCTGGGGCTGCCTGGGGAAGGGAGAGGGCCGTGACCCAGCCCCGCTGACCCAGCCTCCATCACCAGGCCCCTGCTAAGGAGTCAGGCGTCCAGTCCCCATGCGCTCAGACGCCTGGTGCTGAGGTAGGTGCACACCCCCGCCTCCTACAGACGCCAAGGCAAGGGCTGGAATCCGACCCCCCATCCCCCTCGTGGGCCAGGAACGCAAGGCTGGCCCCAGCCACACAATGCTTCAGGGGCCATCTCTAGCTGGTGGCACAGGCCCCCCTTTGGGGACAGCCTCGCAGCACGAGGGCCAGCTGCAGAGAGGCGGGAGGCTGGCTGAGCGACGGCCAGGCCGGGATCCCGCCCCATGCCACCCAGGGAGGAGGGCACGCAGCAGTCGGTGCTATCCAGGTCATGGCCATGGCCTGATGTGGGCAGCGCTGATGCCCGGCCGCGGACCCCCTTACCAGGCGATTCTCAGGAACTCCCAGCAGCACCTCGTGGAGCAGGTCTCCGCTGCCGAAGTGCTGGGCTATCGACAGCCCACTCAGGCAGTAGCAGGTGTGGTAAAAATCCCGGGACCTGCAGTCAAGCAGGGACACGTTGGGTCAGACAGATCCCAAACCCCCCGCGCGCGCGCAGATCCCAAACCCCCCGCGCGCGGCGAAACACCGCGCGCACAACAACTTGCACAGGAGACATTTTTTGCGCACACGGCCTGTAAAAAATGAGAGGGAACATTGAGCCCCACCCCTGCGAGCCCCACTGAGCCGCTCGATGCTGCAGCCTTCTCTGAAGCCCTTCAGCGCTGTCCTGGGCCTCGTCGGCTCCAGCCACGGAGCTCCCGGCAGCTCAGCGGCGCCGTGGGCCTCGCCGGCTCCGGCCACGGAGCTCCCGGCAGCTCAGCGGCGCCGTGGGCCTCGCCGGCTCCGGCCACGGAGCTCCCGGCAGCTCAGCGGCGCCGTGGGCCTCGCCGGCTCCGGCCACGGAGCTCCCGGCAGCTCAGCGGCGCCCTGGGCCTCGCCGGCTCCGGCCACGGAGCTCCCGGCAGCTCAGCGCTGCCCTGGGCCTCGCCGGCTCCGGCCACGGAGCTCCCGGCAGCTCAGCGGCGCCGTGGCCGCCTCGCAGGTACTCACTTGCCCGGCTTGTCCAGCAGCCCCCCGGCAGGGCACTGGCAGCATAGCAGGATATACTCTTGCAGCGCCTGCTGGTCGAACATCCAGTGCGTCATGCTGAGGGCAGGGTCGCCTGGGGAGCGAGCACAGGCCGCGGGGGGCGGTTAGGGAAAGCTGAGGCAAAGTCCCTGGTTTCTAGCGCGGGCCCAGGTCACAGCTACCAGAGCCCCGAGTGCTCCCTCCAAGCACAGGGAGGCAGGAGAGGGCCTCACCGTGGGGACCACGGGAGGCACCACAGCCTGGGGAATGGTGAGGAGGCTTCAAGAACAACGGCTGCTCCAAACCATCCTCCGCACCCTGCTGGCAGGCAGTGAGGTGCCGAGAGTCAAGGGGAGCTGGGCACCTAACTCCCATAGGAGCTTCTGAACCCCTCCCCCTACATGCCCACCCGGTGTGATCTTGCACTCCTCTCCGCGTCGACACTAAGCGTCCCTTCTGCCTCTGCCACACGGCGTAACGCAGCCCCCGCCTCGCGCCGCTGAGCCTGCTGCCCCTCTCTGACAACACCCCAGTGATCCTGCCGAAGGGGAAGGGGCACAGAGATGTTAAAGGTCTTGCCCAGTGTCACCAGGGAAGTCAGTGGCGGAGGTGAGGCTGTGGCCCAGGAGCCCCGCTCCCCAGCCCCGACAGGCATGCCACGGCTGCGCAGAAATATTTGTAAATAGAGAAAGCGCTCTGCCATCCCTGGAATCACAGCCTGGGAGAACACAGCCCAGGCCAACACCAGGAACAAGCAGCACTTCCTTCGTATTGCAAGTCATCTGCATGTTTGATTAGCACCCGCCAAGGTCATTAATGAAAACGTTATATGAGATTGGTCCCGAGACCGATCCCTGAGCAACTGTACTGGTAACCTCCCTCCAGCCTGACAGTTCACCTTTCAGCGTGACCCATTGTAATCTCCCCTTTGACCAGCTCCTTACTCACCTTTCCGTTCTCATATTAATCCCCAGCTTCTCCAATTTAACTAATAACTGTCCATGCAGGACTGTATCAAATGCCTGACTGAAACCAGGTAGATAAGATCCACTGCATTTCCTTTGTCTAAAAACCAGTTATCTTCTCAAAGAAAGATCACGTTGGTCTGGTATGATATACCCTTTGTAAAACCATGTCGTATTTTATCCCAATTACCGTTCACCTCTATGGCCTTAGCTACTTTCTCTTTCAAAACTTGTTTTTAAGACTTGCACACAACTGAGGTTAAACCAACAGCCCTGTAGTTTCCCAGATCACTTCCCCCCCCGCCCCCCTTTCTTAAATCTAGGTACTATATTAGCAATTCTCCAATCACAGGATATGACCCCCGAGTTTACAGATCCATTAAAAATCCTTGCTATCGGGCTTGCCATTTCATAGGCCAATTCCTTTAATATTCTTGGATGGTGATTATCCACCCCCCCTGATTTAGTCCCATTAAACTATTTGACAGGTTTCAGTGTAGTAGCCGTGTCAGTCTGTGTCAGCAAAAAGAAAACAAGAAAAATACCTGTGGCACCTTAGAGACTAACAAATTTATTTCGCATAACCCAGTTCTTAACCCACGAAAGCTTATGCTGAAATAAATTTGTTAGTCTCTAAGGTGCCACGGGTATTTTTCTTGTTTTCTTTAAACTATTTGAGTTTGACTTCCACTTTGGATGTGATAATTTCTACTTCCATCTCCTTATTTCCACGAGCAACCTGGCCACTACCCCATAGCTCTTCATTACCCTTATTAAAAACTGTGACAAAGTATTCATTTAAGTATGGGGCCATGCCTAGATTATCTTTAATCTCCAGCCCATCCTCAGTTCTTAGCGGTCCCACATCTTCTTTCCTTGTTTTCTTTATATGGCTATAGAACCTTTTACTATCGGTTTTAATTTCCCTGGCAAGGTCCAGCTCTGCTTGGCTTTCGGCAGTTCTTACTTTATCCCGACACTGTCTGACGTCCCAGCGGTAGCTTTCCTTGCTGATCCATCCCATCTTCCATTCCTTGCAGGCTTTCTGCTCTCTCTTAATCACCTGTTTGAGATGCTTTGTTCATCCCAAACCTGAACAATTCTAACTCTGAAATGCAGCTGCATCGCCTCACAGGAGCTGTAGTTTGGGTGCCTCGTTCTCCCATTCTCCTCCATAGGCGACTCCTCTGGCTGGACTACATCTCCCAGAATGCACCATGGTCTCCCCCCTTGGAGATGGGAGATGTAGTCCAATCAGGAAGCCCAGCTGAGACAGAAGCATGAGGCCACCCGGACTACAAGTCCCATGTCCAAATCGAAATATTCCAGTTTAGTCAAACGCCCAATTGACAAAATTTCCAGCCAGCCTAATGTACGATCCCTCTGCGATGGAGGTGACCTGGCCACTGATGCAGACGACACAGTAGCCTAGCTGGCATGGTCATCTGTGCCTGGCTTCACTGCTGTAAGCACCACTCAGGCCCCAGACTCACCTTTGGCATGCAGTGCTCGGTGGAGGAGGGGCAGCAAGCCCGCCTGCCAGAACGAGTAGCAGCCATCCACCAGCTTGTTACAGCGGCCCTGGAAACCGCCCTCAAAGCGCATCTGCCGGCTCGTGACCCAGTGCTGGAAGGGACAGACGGGGACACGTGTCAGGGCTCGGACAGTCACAGCCACCATGGTACGACCAGCTTCGTGGCACCAGCGCCTGGCTCCATTTCCCACCCTCTGAGCCTGGATTTCACCTCCTCCCTCTTCACCAATAGGAGCAGCTGTTAGCGTCTTGCCAGCTCCCCCCAACCCCCATGGGCCCAGGAAACTGCTTTCTTTCAGCACTGAGGAGAGGAGCCCTCAGCCTGAGCAAAGCAACTTCCGAAGGGCTAGCCCCTGGTAGCGCGTTGCCCCGACAGGTCGGCGTGCCAGCCGTCCGGCACACCGCGCTGGGAGTTGAAATCTGTGCAGGGCGGGAACGCTGCCCGCAAGACCGGCCCTGCCCGCCCCAATGCCGCTCTGCAGCATCAGCATGGGGTCTTTGGCCCAGCGATAAGCATGGTGCCCCCCAGCCACACTGGCTGGAATGAAGCAGGGGGCGCCATAGGGTGGTGTCAGCAAACGGGGCCCTCCTCGGCTGCGTGGTTCCAGCCTCCCCCAGGGCAAGGAGAGCGCGACCCCGGCAGAGTCCACTTACTAACAAACATTTCAGGTTCAGTGAGTCCTCCTGCTTCAGAATGACCAGCGCTGCCAGGCCACAGAAAGTGTATCCTCCATGGGCCTCCATGCCCGGGACTCCGCCAATGCCACCCTCCCAGTTCTGGCACCTAATTCAGAGAGGGGCGGGCAGGGAGAACATGGAAAGAGCCACGGATGCCAACGCCTAATGCTTCTCTTCCCCCAGCCCACCCCTGGCACCGCGGCACCGCCCTCCTGCAATGCAAGCCCCTAGCATGGGGCGCAGCGCCGTGTGCAGCCTGCTGAGCCCATAAGATCTCGCACGGGCCTGCCCTAACCGAGGGGAGCCTCGTTTCTGCCCGGGTGCAGTCTGCAGCACCGCACAGAGCGGCAGCCCTCTGGGCTCTGCTCACCTTGCGATCCACTGGGCAGTCCCTGCGAAGAGCGTGGGCGTGATGATGTTGGTCAGCGAAGCCACTGAGGCGGCGCAGTATGCACTCCTGTGATGGCAAGATGGATCGGAGAGTCAGCCCCCACCGTTTGCCACGGACAGCCCCAGGGCTGGCAGCGACTGCACGGCCAACTCCACGAGCGCCCAGCGATCCCCCAGCGCGCCGTGCTCCGTTGCGTTTGGCTTCCAGCGGCATAAATACGAGATTCGCTACGGTGCAAGTCCCTTTATCCCCAGGAGAGATTCACTCAGTGCTCCACCCCAGCAGCACCATGCAAGGTTGTCAGAATAGCCCCTAGCTTTTACCTAGCACTTCCCAGCTGTAGATCTCAAAGCACTTTACAAGGCAGGTCAGTATCACTATCCCCATTCTGCAGATGGGGAAACTGAGGCACAGGGCCGGGAAGTGACTTGCCCAAGGTGGCCCAGCAGGCCAGTGGCAGGGCCGGGAATAGAATCCAGTTCTCCTGAATCCCAGCCCAGTGCTCTGTCTACTAGGCGACGCTGCCTCCCTAACAGACCCTGATCTGCGGAGTGAGAGCAAGCCAGGAGACAGCTCCTCAGCAAGGGCCTCAGGCGCTGCTCCAGGTAAGCGATGCTAAAGGCCTACAGCAAAATTCAGAAGACGTCCCACACTGGACACCTCCCAGACAGAAACCCTAGATCATCCCGTGGGCTGTGGTTTGCTTGTTGGTGAAATGAAGGGCTTGTCTACATGGGGAAATTGACCATCTATTTCTACCGCCCTGGTTACACCAGGATAACTCCCAGTGTGGCTGACTCCAGAAGAAGAGGGCCTTTTTCTGGCTTAGCTTCTATGGGAGGTGCAACATTAGAACTACCCTGGCACAGTCCCGGCAGGAAGTTGCCCCCCACGGACAAGCCCCGAGACTGATATAGCCACACACTGCCTTTCCCTATGTCCCCATACTGTCCATAGCTGCCTGGCAGACAAGGATTTCAACTTGGGACACTGCCAGGCAGGTGACACCAGCTATTCCACGCCTCCAACACCTCGAGTTTTTAAACCAGGATGGGATGATTTCCCAACAGCTCCGCTCCAGCTCAGCCACAAGCTATCGGGCTGGAGGCGGGGGGGAGATCTGTGATGCAGTAGGTCGGTACACATCCCTCCTGGCCTTGGAATTTCTGATAGGTGCTGTGAAGGTTCCCACCCACCTGACGTCCACTTCACCTCCCACGTGCATGATGAAGGATCCATCAGGCTGCTTCAGCGAGTATAGATACTCCAAGAGCTTCTCCCTAAAAAGCAGCAATGGCATGGTTACGGGTTCATGCCGCCCAACGCAGGAGCTGGCCAGGCCAGGGGCCCGCTAGCATCTGAATCGAACAGGCAATGCTAGGACAGCCTGGCCAGAGGGGCCGTTCCTGCCTGACCCCTGACGGTTAGTGGATGGCTCATGCCCTGACGCATGGGGGTTTAAGCGCCCTAGGTGAGGAGATGGTGGACATTGCCATTGCAGGGTCAGCTCCAGCCAGCCCCATTAGCGTCTCACTTTCACAATCACCACGGTGGGTCACAATTTATCTTTTAAAGTAAGTCACACCACCCAGCCAATCAAACTGCCACAACCCCACCCACACAGGGGAACCAACCAACAGGGGCAGCCTTCAGCAAGGGTTTCAGGAAGAGCACTTTTGCCCGGGCAGAGATCAGGGCCTGGCTTGGGTGTTTGGGGGTGGATGGCATTATACAAGGCCACTCCTCACCTCCAGGGCCCAAATCCTGTGAGGTGCTGGACAGCCAAGAACCCCAATAACTCCCATGGGAGCCCAGCACGTGAGCACCTTGTGTAGCAGAGGCCTCAAAGTCCTCAGCCGGCGTTTCCCCCGTGTACACACACGGGCCGCACACTGGAAGCGACAGATGGCTGCTCTGCTGACACCTGGCACTGGTACACCTGCGAGAGCTGTACCAAGCCATCAGAGCAGGCAGGGCTCCAACCCACTGAAGGGCTGCGATTTGGGTCACCTCCCATAGCAGGCCGGGAACCCCGCACCGGGGCTGTTTTCACCTGTTGATGACGTTGAAGGCCTCTTCGGTACCGATGATGCAGAGAGCACTGACAGCGGCATACGTGGGAGCGAGATGGGGGTGCTGGCCCGGCCCTCCTCCAAACCCACCACTGGGGCTCTGGCACCGGCTTAGGAACTGGCAGACGCTGGAGGGAGAGAGACGGAGTTGGTCAAAAAATACCTGGGCACAGTTCACCCAAACCTGCCCTTCAAATCTCCAGCACAGAGCCCCGGCCTGTCTCCTGGGTGCAAGAACTAGCTGGCTCCATGGTGCAGCGGTTAGCGGGCGGGACTCGGGGGGTTTCATGGATCGCCAGTCCCAGTCCCACCAGTCAGGCCATTGGTTTTGCTCTGGCGGCGCAGTCGGCTAGCACACAGCACTGCCGCAGCAGGACTTGGCTTGAGCTGGGTTGCCGAGGTTGTGAGTTGAAGCACACTACGAATGTAAGAAAGGGGTGCTCAGATCGACCGCAAAATCCCAAAGGGTTATGAGAGAACCTAGCAGGGTCCAGAAGAACTGAGGCTAATTAACCACTGGAACAGCTTACCAAGGGGTGTGGTGGATGTTTAAATCAAGATTGGGTGGTTTTCTACAAGCTCTGCTCTGGGAATTGTTCTGGGGCAGGTCTCTGGCCTAGGTTAGACAGGAAGTCAGATGAGATGGTCACAGAGGTGTGGCCTGTGTGGCCTGTGACCCAATGTGGCACCCCAAGGGCAGGGGTCTGCCCCACACAGATCCCAAACCCCGCGCGCGCACACAGATCCCAAACCCCGCGCGCGCACACAGATCCCAAACCCCGCGCGCGCACACAGATCCCAAACCCCGCGCGCGCACACAGATCCCAAACCCCGCGCGCGCACACAGATCCCAAACAGGGTCTGCCCCACACAGATTACAACCCGCAGCGCAGGTCAGGACTAGTGCAATCGATCCCCTGGAGCCTGCACTCTGTGCAGGCCGCACCTGCGGTAGCAGATCCCCGGGATCGGGGCTAGCCCCCAGCTTTTAAACAGTCCCTTGGAGGAGCTCTTCAGCACGCCAGCTCCCCAAGGGTCCCACTCTTCCGTCAGGGCCGGCCACGCGGCCTCACCACTTCCGAGACGGAGCCTCTGGGCTCCACCCTGTGAGCTCTGCCCACTGAGCCAGACCCCTGGAGAGACCTGGCTGCTCTTTGGGGGCTCAAGCCCCCCAGCCAGTGTTTGCAGTGACACGTGGCAGCCTTTTGAGAGTGGAGTTTATGAGTCCCCTGGAACACAGGAGGTCAGCAGAGAAAAATAAAGGTTCAGACACTGAGGTTAAGATTAAGATTCTGGGCCACTCAGGCACCTTAATTTGCCACACAGAAAAGCTACACGGAGTTGATCAGACTCAAGAGTGGGGGCGGGTCCGGTGCGTACCACACAGCAAACCTCTTCCTTTATACACATTTGCACATCTCATTGCATCGCCTACACATTGCATCACACGTTGCAGGACTGACTTGGTCTCTTGCTCGGACCGCGCACAGCTTCCTCCTTACTTCATCTTACGTTCCCCGCTTCTCTCGGCCATCGCCAGCTTGTCCTGGGCGTTCCCTCCCCTCAGCGCAGGTCGCACAGACACGGTCTCTCTTAACTCACTGACTCATTTACTATCATCACTCGCACATTCTTTTTTCAGCCTGCTGATCTATTTACCTCTCTTGTCCTGCCTCCCAAGAAACGGGGTCTCCACGCCAGGTCTACCCGCTCTTTATCCGCAGATCTCAACGCGCCTTGCAAAGCAGATCGATATCCTTATCCCCATTTCGGGGACACTGAGGCACAGAGCATGGGAGTGACTTGATTTCCCCAAAATCAGGGGCACAGGCGATGACTAATGATCACCCGATAACGCCCTTGAGGCAGGTGCTGAGCCCCAGCAGCTCCCATGGGTTTTGATGGAGTTTGCTGGGACCCAGCACCTTGGGACGTCCGTCCGCTCTCCATGCCGCACACAGACAGAGAAATACAGACAAAGAAACGGCGCCTGTGGGGCACCTCCTGAGGAGCTGCGGCATCCGTCCCCCGCTTTTGCTGCTGTCGCAGTCTCTTTCAATGCACCGCATGCTATTTAACCTGCCAAGTATGCCCCGCCGGCATCCTGACAGCCACTCGGGCTGTCACACCATCCTGCTCTCCCCAGTCACTTGCTTCAGCCCCTCCCTCCTGCCAATGCTGGGGATGGAGCGCCACCAAGTGGTCAGAATGGGCACCTCTCGGAACACGATCACCCCAACCCATTAAGGGCGTCGTTTTGGTCATTGCTACGCTGCTGGACAGGAAGCCATGTGCAGAGAGACGGTTTAGTGGCCGTCTGTCCACGTCCACCTGGTAAGAGCATCACTGAGGCACCAGCCTCGCTATCGAAGTGCAGCTGCGATGGGCTACGTAAAACCACCTCGCTCACAGCCCAGATACCCTCACTCTGGGTCTGTCTTCAGTGCAGTCAGCCACGCTCTTACCGAACCCCCTCCCCTCTCAGGGTGGCAGTGCTTTCAGCCCAGGCTAGCTGGCCCAGCTGGGGGTGTGGGCTAAAGTCTGGGAGCTGCATTCGCTCAGGCTGGTAACCAGACACAGCCTAAACCTCTTAAACGCTGCTAGTCCTCCAGCGCCTGCCCAGGATTCCCCCGCACAAGTGTCCAGGAGAGAGAAGCCTTCCCACAATTCACTGGGAAAGAACCAGAGTGGCTCAGCTTGCTGCAGCATATACGCCCTGGGAATTGCTAGCGCCACCCCGGGGCAGCGCAGCAGAGAGGAGGCAGGCAAAGGGCTGCTCGCACCTCGCTCCCAGCTGCCGAGCACCGGAGTTAACCGCGTGGGGCAGATAAACCTTACGGTCTCAGCCGCTGACACTGATCCCTTTCGACGGCTCTTCGTCTGCACAGCGAGCCGCTATCTAGCGTGCCCGACGCATCAAGACGGCGCTCAGCTAGGACTGACCGTAGCCCCCGAACCGCCAGCAAAAAGAGCCTCAGAGGGGGCTGGATTCTCAGAACCCAGGCGGAGTCTGCAGCACCAACTAGAAAAATCCTCTCTCTGGCCAACCAACTGAGCAGCGTTTGCCGTGGGACTCACGGGAAGAGACAACGTGGAGAGAGATCCTGCTGATCCCTGGAATGCAACAGCGGCGACCTTGAAATGACTTTGAACAAAGCGCCCGTTCCAACCCACCGGGCCTAGCTGCACTTCCAGACCCTGTAGCACCAGCGCTTTTACGTACATGGGAAATGTCTGGGACCAGCCATCAGTTTCCCTCTCTTTCTTTCACTTCTTTCTGTCAATTCTGAAGCCTCTTAAGGTGACGGAGTAAAGACATACCGAGAACACAACAAACCCGGGCATGCAGACAGGATCTCAGGGCTGAGGCATCCTGAATAAAAAGCACTACCTGCAATATGAGCTGGCTACATTTGAAATGCAGGATAGACGCTTTTTCCATTAGTTGAGCAGCCCAGTTAACAGGTCAAGCAATTGTCGTGGACCGGGATGTAGGAAGTCAGACCTAGTGGTCAGAGCCAGGAACCGGAGCCAGGCGTCAGAGGGGGAGACAGAGCCAGGAGTCAAGCCAAGGGAGGGGCATAGGAGCAGGGAGTTGGAACAAGGCAGAGAATCAGGGACATGGCAGGAAGGCAGGGTCTGACGTAGAATCACAGAATCATAGAATCTCAGGGTTGGAAGGGACCTCAGGAGGTCATCTAGTCCAACCCCCTGCGCAAAGCAGGACCAACCCCAACTAGATCATCCCAGCCAGGGCTTTGTCAAGCCTGACCTTAAAAACCTCTAAGGAAGGAGATTCCACCACCTCCCTAGGTAACCCATTCCAGTGCTTCACCACCCTACTAGTGAAAAAGTTTTTCCTAATATCCAACCTAAACCTCCCCCTCTGCAACTTGAGACCATTACTCCTTGTTCTGTCATCTTCTACCACTGAGAACAGTCTAGATCCATCCTCTTTGGAACCCCCTTTTAGGTAGTTGAAAGCAGCTGTCAAATCCCCCCTCACTCTTCTCTTCTGCAGGCTAAACAATCCCAGTTCCCTCAGCCTCTCCTCATAAGTCATGTGCTCCAGCCCCCTAATCATTTTTGTTGCCCTCCGTTGGACTCTTTCCAATTTATCCACATCCTTCTTGGAGTGTGGGGCCCAAAACTGGACACAGTACTCCAAATGAGGCCTCACCAGTGCCAAATAGAGGGGAATAATCACGTCCCTCGATCTGCTGGAAATGCCCCTACTTATACAGCCCAAAATGCCATTGGCCTTCTTGGCAACAAGGGCACACTGTTGACTCATATTCAGCTTTTCGTCCACTGTAACCCCTAGGTCCTTTTCTGCAGAACTGCTGCCCAGCCATTCGGTCCCTAGTCTGTAGCAGTGCATGGGATTCTTCCGTCCTAAGTGCAGGACTCTGCACTTGTCCTTGTTGAACCTCATCAGATTTCTTTTGGCCCAATCCTCTAATTTGTCTAGGTCCCTCTGTATCCTGTCCCTACCCTCCAGCGTATCAACCACTCCTCCCAGTTTAGTGTCATCTGCAAACTTGCTAAGGGTGCAGTCCACACCATCCTCCAGGTCGTTGATGAAGATATTGAACAAAACCGGCCCCAGCACCGACCCTTGGGGCACTCCACTTGATACCGGCTGCCAACTAGACATGGAGCCATTGATCACTACCCGTTGAGCACGACCATCCAGCCAGTTTTCTATCCACCTTACCGTCCATTCATCCAGCCCATACTTCTTTAACTTGCTGGCAAGAACGCTGTGTGAGACTGTATCAAAAGCTTTGCTAAAGTCAAGAAATAGCACATCCACTGCTTTCCCCTCATCCACAGAGCCAGTTATCTCATCATAGAAGGCAATTAGGTTAGTCAGGCATGACTTGCCCTTGGTGAATCCATGCTGACTGTTCCTGATCACTTTCCCCTCCTTTAAGTGGTTCAGAATTGATTCCTTGAGGACCTGTTCCATGATTTTTCCAGGGATTGAGGTGAGACTGACTGGCCTGTAGTTCCCCGGATCTTCCTTCTTCCCTTTTTTAAAGATGGGCACTACATTAGCTTTTTTCCAGTCATCCGGGACCTCCCCCGATTGCCATGATTTGTCAAAGATAATGGCCAATGGCTCTGCAATCACATCGGCCAACTCCTTTAGCACCCTCGGATGCAGTGCATCCGGCCCCATGGACTTGTGTTCGTCCAGCTTTTCTAAATAGTCCCGAACTACTTCTTTCTCCACAGAGGGCTGGTCACCTCCTCCCCATACCGTGCTGCGGAGTGCAGCCGCCTGGGAGCTGACCTTGTCTGTGAAGACAGAGGCAAAAAAAGCATTGAGTACACTAGCTTTCTCCACATCCTCTGTCACTAGGTTCACGTAGCAGCCAGCAATTCACCTAGTGACTGGGACAACTTCTGGTACCTTCTTCTGGCTTAAATAACAGATTTGAGCCAATCGGAGAGACTGGATATCTCCTCCAATCATGAGCTTCATGGGTGCACCTCTAGTGAGCTAGGGTCCACCAGCCCACACTTCCTGCCGGACTCAGCAAGTCTGAGGCCTGTCTGAGGAGCGGCGGAGCTGGGTTTGAGACCCATGCTTCCTCACAGCAATGCGAAAGGGGGTATTTTTAGTCACCGGAGGGAGCTGTTCCTGTTGTACCCCATTTAAGGAAACAAAAAACTTTAAGGGGAGATAGAAAAGTTAGAGGATTTTGGCTTTGGTGTATGAAGCCTCTTCCCCTAAAGTGCAGGCAAAACCTAATGCTAATCAGCCTTCGTTTGCTGCTCCAGCAGCAGAATTCCCTCCATGTGGGCTCTGCTGCCCCACACTGATCTGTTTTATCTGGCGTTAGCTTCATCAAGCCAGAACCAACCACCACCCAAAGAAGAGAGATTTCCAGGGATTGGTACGGCCAGGGTTGGAACCCAGCTTCTCCAGCCGGGTCAGTTCTGTGCAGGTAGCAAAGAGCGTGGTGCTCACCTGGACCCCCTCCTTGATTCTAACGGCCCCAAACATTACCTAGAAACACAATTCCTTCCCGCGGGATTCAGGAGGGTTACATCAGCGGGGTTTGCTTTGTTCTATACCTGTGACCCTCTCTGAATACAGTATTGTGTGGTACGTACACCTTCGCATTCAGCCAACCCGGGCCTGCCTTTGCTCTGGCTGGAGTTAGCAGGCTGCTCAGGTCCTGCGAGGAGGACGTGGGCACAGCAGTTTCAGAAGAGGCCTGGCAGGAAAGCGCCGCTCTGCTCAACTCTCAGGGAAAAAGGCAGGTTGAATTTCTAGCCCCACTGTCACCCAGGGGACATGCAGATGTTGAGCTGTCTCCACTGCCTCTCTGCACAGCGCAGCTAAGTGTGGATAGTTTCTTCTAGCCCTGCGTTCGTAGGTGTCCCTTTAATTGCGGCTTCTGGAAGAAGGTGTTTAAATAGTGATTTGCCGGGCCGCACTGGTGGCTGGCTAGAGCCTGGAACTGTGCGTGTCAGGTTTGGGGAGTCCCGCACTCAACACGGCAGCTCAGTCCTGTTCACAGACTCCATCGGCCTGGTGAGACGACGGAGATCTTCAACAGCCACCACCGTTACCTGCCTGGTGGCTTCTCATTGCATTTCCCTCCCCTGCTTTGCTCCTTCGCCCCCAATCACTATGGGGTTGACACACGTTCCCTGCTAAGTGCCATCGTGGGCCGAGTCTCTTCGCAGCAGGGAAGCTGGGATTGGCGTCTGTCAAAAGCAACGGCTCTGAGTGCCGATCACTTGTTTTGGATGCATTGATGGCTCCAGGTTCTCGCCCGATCCTAACCCCCCCAACATGACTCATGTAGATCTCCCCAGGTGTGTGGATTCAACGGCAGAACCTTCCGAGGGACAATCCAACAATGACACTGCAGCCTTTCTGTAGCTAGATGGGTTTCCAAAATGAAATAAAGGTGCAAGCCCAGGCAGATTTCAGAGGGGGTAAAAATTAATCCAGTCCGACGTATATTGAAGGGGACGATATGATTAGATGAAACGGTAAAACCTCCTCTTTCCACATCCCCCCCTATAATTCACAGAACATCTTTTCCAATGGAGAGAGCACTAGACTGGGACTCAGGAGAACTGGGTTCTGTTCCCGGCTCTGCCACTGGCCTGCTGGGTGACTGTGGGCTTCCTGCCTTGTGCCTCGGTTTCCCCATCTGTAAAATGGGGATAGTGATATCAGCCTGCTTTGTGAAGCACATGGAGATCTGTGGCTAGAAAGTGCAATAGAAGAGCTCGGGTTCTTATCGTTATTACGGCACGAAGGGAATTCCAATCTGGGTTTCTGAGCTGTTCTCTCTCACACCGTCATCTTCCCAAGGAAAGGTGGTGTGTTCTCAGCTCCTGTGAAATCCTAGTGCAGACAAGCCCAGTCTGGAGTCTTTCCGTGATTCAACAGGGAAGGGAGGAACCCTGGGCTCCCCTGGTCTTTATCCTGACCTGCTAACACGTGTGAAATCTCCACAGTGCCTCGTCTGCGCCAGGACTTCACCTGGTGTTAGTTCAGCCGTGTTAGCCCGGCCGAGCTAAGGACGCAGCTTCCTGCCAGCGAAGACGAGTGCTGAGATCCCAACACCACAGTAGGTGCTGCCGAGGCTGGGGCAAGAGCAGAATCGATATGGGTGGGAGCAGAGCAACAGCGCTCGCTGGTGGTCTCCCCCCTGACACAGACTCCTGTAGATCCCCGAGGACCAGCTGGGGTGAACAGGGAGGAGTGCAAGGGTCTGAGAAGGGAAGAGGAAGAGCGATCACTAGAGCAATCCCAGCATGCTGTTAAAAGGGGCGGGGATCAAGCGAGTCCTAAACTAGATACTAACCAGTGACCAACAACATCCAGAGTATCTGGCAGCTCAACAGCAACCTAGCAAAGCAGCTGGGGCGCCCCTGGCAACGGGTCCCGGGGGCTAAGTCCCTTCTAGCTCCCCGTCCACGGAGTCTCTGCAATTAAAGGGACGCGGTCCGCCTGACACCTAGGTGATTTCAATACGCGCGCCACCAGCCTGGAGCACTCTCACGGAGTCAGGAGGGTTCAGATCTTTACAAACGTCTGTCCCCCATACGGGAGATGGCAGAGGTGGGGTGGGGGTGGGGAGAAACAGCACAACTGTGTACACACCGCTGGCAAATGTATCAAGCGCTCAAACTGAAAAATAAATGAGAGAAAAGTGCTTTCCCCCTCTGATCTCTCTCACTGCTGGCAACTTTCCGGGGTCCTTGTTACATGGCAGGAAAAAGGCTCAGTCAGAAGGGTGATCCGTCCCTTTAAACTACCAAAGCTACCAACTTTCTCCTGTCCAAAGCAAAGAAGAAAGGTACTGAGGTGATAAGAACTGCAATGGGATATTATTTTACTAGGGCTGTCAAGCAATTAAAAAAAAAATCAATCATGATTAATCGCACTGTTAAACAACAATAAAATACAATTTATTTAAATATTTGTGGATGTTTTCTACATTTTCAAATATATTGATGTCAATTACAACACAGAATACGAAGTGTACAGTGCTCACTTTATATTTATTTTTATTACAAATATTTGCACTGTAAAAAAAAAAAAAAAAGAAACAGTAGTTTTCAATTCACCTAAGTGCAATAGTGCAATCTCTTTATCATGAAAGTGCAACTTACAAATGTAGAATTATGTACAAAAAATTAACTGTATTCAAAAATAAAACAATGTAAAACTTTAAAGCCTACAAGTCCAATGAGTCCTACTTCAGCCAATCACTAAGGCCAGGTCTACACTAGGACTTTATGTCGAATTTATCAGCGTTAACTCGATTTAATCCCTCACCCGTCCACACTAGGAAGCAGTTTATTTTGACATTAAGGGCTCCTTGAATCGATTTCGGTACTCCACCCTGACGAGGGGAGTAGCGCCAAAATCGAAATGGGCATGTCGAATGCGAGGTACTGTGGACGGAATTCGACGCTAATAGCTCCGGGAGCTATCCCACAGTGCACCACTCGGTGGACGCTCAGGGCAGTATTGTGTACTCGGATGCTCTGACCTGCCACTCAGAGAAATCCCCGCGAAAATTTGAATACTTTTTCCTCTGTGGCCATTTTGAATCACATTGCCTCTTTGGACATAGTGGCGAGCTCAGCAGCACTGGCAATGATGCAGAGCTCTACAGCGGTGGTTTCGATGCCATCACTGAATAGAAAGAGAGCTCCAACATGGAGTGATCGTGAGGTTTTGGATCTCATCGCTGTGTGGGGCGATGAATCCATCCTAGCCGAGCTCCGTTCAAAAAGACGGAATGCAAAAATTTACGAGAAGATTTCACAGGCTATGACGGAGAGAGGGTACAGCCGGGATGCTACGCAGTGCCGCGTCAAAATCAAGGAGCTACGTCAGGCGTACCAAAAGACCAAAGAGTCCAACGGACGCTCCGGCTCAGCGCCTCAGACTTGCTGTTTTTACGAGGCACTGCACGCCATGCTCGGTGGTGCGGCAACAACTACCCCACCAGTGTCCGTGGACACCGATGACGGGGTCCATTCTACGGACACATCGGAGGAGGTTTTCGCTGACGGCGAAGAAGAGGAAGGAGGGCAGGGGGACGAGGCAATCGAAAGCGGTCACCCTGGAGATTTCCCCGACAGCCAGGAACTATTCCTGACCCTGACTGCGCTGCCCTTCGAACACTCCCAAGGCAGCATTCCTGACCAGGAATCAATCAGGTCAGTGTTTTAGACATTTATTTTCAGTACAATAGTTATGGTGTGTTAGCGCTCTGTAACTGTGGCTTCATTGGCCTTATGCGCTTCACCTTGGAGTCGCTTTCCCGTGCAACTATTCGAAAAGTCTGTCAATATGTATGGGGATAGAGGTGTAATCACCAGCAGATATCTCAGAGAAGCTGTCTTGAAGGTACAGCGATAGCTTGTCTAGCACGTTCACTGGGAGAGCTGCCTTATTGTCTCCTCCATGGTAGGATACTTTCCCGCGCCATGCGAGCAGCAGGTACTCTGGTATCATTGCCTTGCATAGCATGGCAGCATACGGCCCCGGGGTTTGCTTGCATTGACTCAGCATGCAGATTTTCTCTGTCTCCGTAATCCTCATCAGAGTGATATCAGTCATGGGGTCCTGGTTCGAATGAGTAGTATAATTAGTATACTGCATGCTTCCTTTTCCCCTTACAGACAGACACCCGGCAGTTTACGTTACCGCGTGGTGGTAGGGGCTCGGGAGCAAAACCAGTAGTGCATATCGGTGCGCGGGAAGTGACAGTCCCGGGGACCGGCAACGCTAAACCGGGGATAGGATAGGCGAGCCGTTCATGCTGAGCGGTCCGCGGGCATTTTTGATTCCCTAGAGCAGCCACGCGGAGGGGGGGGAAGGGTAGGCGAGCCGTTCACGCAGAGCGGTTCGCGGCCATTTTTGGTTCCCTGGAGCGGCCACGCTGAGGGGGGGGAAGGGTAGGCGAGCCGTTCACGCTGAGCGGTTCGCGGGCATTTTTGGTTCCCTGCAGCGGCCACGCTGAGGGGGGGGAAGGGTAGGCGAGCCGTTCACGCAGAGCGGTTCGCGGCCATTTTTGGTTCCCTGGAGCGGCCACGCTGAGGGGGGGGGAAGGGTAGGCGAGCCGTTCACGCTGAGCGGTTCGCGGGCATTTTTGGTTCCCTGCAGCGGCCACGCTGAGGGGGGGGAAGGGTAGGCGAGCCGTTCACGCTGAGCGGTTCGCGGCCATTTTTGGGTCCCTGGAGCGGCCACGCTGAGGGGGGGGAAGGGTAGGCGAGCCGCTCACGCTGAGCGGTTCGCGGGAATTTTTGGTTCCCTGGAGCGGCCACGCTGAGGGGGGGGGGGGGGGGGTTTAGGACAGCCGCCGTAGATTACCGGTTTGGCCAGCAGCAGCTACTGACCGCCGCCAGGAACACTGAGGGAGACATGGGAGTAGAGCAGTGCTGTGAAGCAATCTCACAGCAGTCGTAAGTAAGCAGCTTACCATGGTTTTCAGAGAGGTGATTTTCTGTGTACGGAAAGGCCTCTGGGATCCGTATACCGGGACCCCAGACACTCACTCAGCCTTAAGGCATATTATTTGACCTTGTAGTACGTGTACATGTGATAGGCACTGTCTTTGGTCCTATTCATGGTGAAAGAGTATGGTCATTGTTCTTGAAAAAGTATCTGTCTGAGGAATTCACTCCCTTTCATTTATCCCACAGCTGTGAGTGTCTCCCACCCAACCCGTGCTTCTCCCACCCATGGCCTAGTCCAGATAAGGCGGCGCAAAAAGAGAACCAGGGACGACATGTTCTCGGAATTAGTGATGCTGTCACAGAGGGAGGCGGCACAGCGCAGAGAGGACTTCGCACGGTACGAGCGAGCAGCCAGGGAACGGGAGCAGAGGGCTGAAGCGCGCGAGGACAGGTGGCGGCAGGAGGATCAGCAGGCGACCCAAACAATGCTGGGAATCATGAGGGAGCAAACAGACACGCTCCGGCGCCTGGTGGATATTCTCCAGGACAGGAGACATGAGGAAAGAGCGCCTCTGTATGTTCTTTCAAGCCGCCCTCCCCCGCCACCAAGTCCAGTGGCTTCCTCCCCAAAAGTCACTAGGACAAGGGGATCCAGGGTGCGTGGAAATACTCAATCCACCCCTGCAGACCGCTGCAACAGCAGAAGGCTGTCATTCCCAAAACCATAGACTTTTCCCTCCTCTCCATCCAGCAGCACCCCTGAGCACCTCCCTTCCCAGGTTCCATGTGAAGTTACTGTTTTGTTGAATAAATCTTGTTTTTTGGTTCACCAATGTTTCCCTGAGTGTTTTAAACGGGACAGTTTGTATCTCTGGGTAGTGGTTAACATGGTTTTTAAGTGCAGAGAATGGGAGCACAAACGAGGGTGCAGACAGGTTAACTGCTGAAGTGACAAGCACAGTACACATTGCATGCATTAAGCACACCTTTCCTTCGTTGTGCTGGTTTCTACGTTCTAAATGTGGGGTTGGGGGTTGGGTGGTGCACTGTATGTTTGGGGAGGGTGGTCGCTGATCTTTTGCGGCTGACAGTAGCCTGCTGGATAGATCAATGCACTGTGTGATCCGTTGGCGATACTCAATACGTACAAGGCACATAGACACCACCACACACACATGGGATTAGAAGAGGTTGATGGTCCCTTTAAGCAAGCGGAACACCTCTTGGCACTGCGCTTTGGGCAGGATCAACAGCTTCCCCTTTGAAGGGAAGTGTCCCCCAACCAAACCTCCCCCCAACCGCCGTATGCCTACACGGTGATAATCATTACCCAAGAAGAAGTACAGGAACACGTTCAAACAAAAAAATCTTTCCTTTACTGTGACTTTACAGCGTTGATCCAAGGAGGGGGAAGGCGGTTGGTAATGGGAGGATGGGCAACGGGACATGTGTAAAGGGACAGGGGTAGGTCCAGTATCTGTTTACGGAAGTGTAGCAGTCAATGGTTAACCCGCTCTGTCTGGAAGCGAGCTTTCAAAGCTTCACGGATGCGGACCGCCTCCCGCTGTGATCTCCGAATGGCTCTGGTGTCTGGCTGAGCGTAATCTGCTGCTAGTCGATTTGCCTCAACCTCCCAGCCCTGCATAAATGTCTCCCCCTTGATCTCACACAGATTGTGGAGCACACAGCACGCCGCAATCACAATGGGGATATTTTTAGGGCTGAGGTCGGAGCGAGTAAGTAAGCTTCGCCATCTTGCCTTGAGACGGCCAAAGGCACACTCCACCACCATTCTGCACTTGCTCAGGCGGTAATTAAAGAGTTCCTTTTCAGTGTCCAGGGCTCCCGTGTATGGCTTCATGAGCCATGGCATTAGCGGGTAGGCAGGGTCCCCCAGGATCACTGTTGGCATCTCCACCTCCCCAACAGTGATTTTGTGATCGGGGAAATAAACCCCCTGTTGCAGGCGTCTAAACAGACCAGAGTTCTTGAAAACACGAGCATCATGAACCTTTCCTGGCCACCCAACGTTGATGTTTGTAAAACGTCCTTTGTGGTCCACTAGTGCTTGCAGAACCATAGAAAAATAGCCCTTCCGGTTAATATACTGGCCGCCCTGGTGCTCCGGTCCCAGGATAGGGATGTGTGTCCCATCTATGGCCCCACCGCAGTTTGGGAATCCCATTGCAGCGAAGCCATCTATGATCGCCTGCACGTCTCCCAGGGTCACTACTTTGTGGAGCAGCAGGTCAACGATTGCACGGGCTACCTGCATCACAGCAACCCCCACGGTAGACTTGCCCACTCCAAATTGGTTCGCTACTGACCGGTAGCTGTCAGGGGTTGCAAGCTTCCACAGGGCTATGGCCACTCGCTTCTGGATAGTGAGGGCAGCTCGCATCCGGGTGTCCTGGCGCTTCAGGGCAGGGGACAGCAACTCACAAAGTTCCATAAAAGTGCACTTACGCATCCGAAAGTTTCGCAGCCACTGGGACTCATCCCATACCTGCATCACTATGCGGTCCCACCAGTCAGTGCTTGTTTCCCTTGCCCAGCATCGCCGTTCCACGGGATCAACATGACCCATTGCCACCATGATCTCTAGGGTCCGGGGTCCAGCGCTTTGCAAGAGATCAATGCCCCTTTCAAAGTTTAAGTACTCCTGGAGATTACGTTGTCTCCTCTCCCGATTTCTCTGCAACAGAGTCTGGAAAAGGTGCGCTATAAGGCGCGAGTTGTTGGCTACGGACAGAACATCTGCGATAATCGCGGAGGGCTCCATGCTCACTGTCCAGTGGCGTCCGAGCTATCAGCCACAGGAAAAGGGCGCGAATTCATTCCCCGCCGGCGCTTTCACGTAGGGAAGGCGGAAGTGTGGGTCGAGTGACGAAATGTACGTATACCGACCCTTGACACAATTTCGTTCCCACAAGGCACTGGGGGCTACACCCAGAATTCCAGTGGGCAGGCGGGACTGCGGGAACTGTGGGATAGCTACCCACAGTGCACCGCTTGCAATGTCGACGCTTGCCCCCCTACTGTGGACTCGGACATTCGAATAAACATCCCTGGTGTGGATTCGAACAATCGACATGGAAATATCGGGTTCACAAGTTCGGTTTCACAGAAATCGAACTAGTACCGTAGTGTAGACATACCCTAAGACAAACAAGTTTGTTTATATTTACAGGAGATAATGCTGACTGCTTCTTGTTTACAATGTCACCTGAAAGTGAGAACAGGCGTTCGCATGGCACTTTTGTAGCTGGTGTCGCAAGATATTTACATGCCAGATGTGCTAAAGACTCATGTCCCTTCATGCTTCAGCCACCATTCAAGAGGACATGCGTTCATGCTGATGACGGGTTCTGCTTGATAACAATCCAAAGCAGAGCAGACTGACATGTTCATTTTCATTATCTGAGTCAAATGCCACCAGCAGAAGGTTGATTTTCTTTTTTGGTGGTTTGGGTTCTGTAGTTTCCGCATCAGACTGTTGCTCTTTTAAGACTTCTGAAAGCATGCGCCACACCCCGTCCCTCTCAGATTTTGGAAGGCATTTCAGATTCTTAAATCTTGGGTCGAGTGCTGCAGCTATCTTTAGAAATCTCACATTGGTATCTTCTTTGCGTTTTGTCAGATCTGTAGTGAAAGTGTTCTTAAGATGAACAACATATGATGGGTCATCATCCGAGATTTCTAGAACATTAAATATATGGCAGAAAGTGGGTAAAACAGAGCAGGGAACATACAATTCTCCCCCAAGTTCAGTCACTAAGGGTACGTCTATACTACCCGCCTGATTCGGCGGGTAGCAATCGATCTTCTGGGATCGATTTATCGCGTCTAGACGAGATGCGATAAATCGATCCCGAAAGTGCTCGCCGTCGACACTGGTACTCCTGCTCCGCACGAGGAGTAAGCGGAGTCGACGGGGGAACCTGCCTGCTGCGTCTGGACCCGCGGTAAGTGCTTTTTAGTTCGAACTAAGATACTTTGACTTCAGCTACGTTATTCACGTAGCTGAAGTTGAGCATCTTAGTTCGATCCCCGCCCCTAGTGTGGACCAGCCCTAAGGGTATGTCTTCACTACCAACGTTAAAGCGCTGTAAAGAGCTCTCCAGGCACTAAAAAAACACCCTCATGAGGGGAGTAGATACCAGCGCTGGTGCACTGTCTACACTGCCACTTTACAGCACTGAAACTTGCATCACTCAGGGGGGTGTTTTTAACAAGCATCATCAGCGTGGAAGCATGTCCTCTGGAATGGTGGCTGAACCATGAAGGAGCATACGAATGTTTAGGGTATTTGACACGTAAATACCTTCCAATGCCGGCTACAAAAGTGCCATGTGAATGCCTGTTCTCACTTTCTGGTGACACTGTAAATAAGAAGAGGGCAGCATTATCTCCTGTAAATGTAAACAAATTTGTTTCTCTTAGCGATTGGCTGAACAAGAAGTAGGACTGAGTGAACTCTAGACTCTAAAGTTTTGCAGATTTGTTTTTGAGTGCAGTTATGAAACAAACAAAAAAAAGCTACATTTGTAAGTTGCCCTTTCACGATAAAGAGATTGCACTACAATACTTGTTTGAGGTGAATTGAAAAATACTATTTTTTATCATTTTTACTGTGCAAATATTTGTAATAAAAAATAATAATATAAAGTGAGCATTGTACATTTCGTATTCTGTGTTGTAATTGAAATCAATATATTTTAAAAAGTAGAAAAACATCCAAAAATAGTTGTTAAATGTCAATTGGTATTCTACTGTTTAACAGTGTGATTAAAACGACAATTAATTTTTTTAATTGCTTGACAGCCCTAGTAAAAGAATATCCCATTGCAGTTCTTATCACCTCAGCACCTTTCTTCTTTGCTTTGGACAGGAGAAAACATTTGGTAGTTTAAAGGGGCGGACCACTCTTCTGACTGAGCCTTTTTCCTGCCATGTAATAAGGACCCCGGAACATCAGAAGCAGTGAGAGAGATCAGAGGGGAAAAGCACTTTTCTCTCATTTATTTTTCAATTTGAGCGCTTGATGCATCTGCCAGTGGTGTGTGTAAAGTTAATCATGTGAGTTAACTGCAATTAATCAACAGCGCGAATTATTACTAATAACCTCTAGCGCTTTCCATCTATTCGTCTCAAAGTGCTTTCCAAAGGATGTCAGTATCCCTGTCCCCATTTGACAGGTGGGGAAACTGAGGCACCGGAAGGGAAGTGATTTGCCCAAGGTCACCCAACAGGCCAGTGGCAGATCTGGGAACAGAACCCAATTATCCTGAGTCCCAGTCCAGTGCTCTATCCACTAGATGACACTGCCCTCCCTTTCCACACAGCTCCTCTTAATCAGCCGTTCCTGCCTGTACGCACTGCCAAGTAGCTCAGCCCGGAAGCACCAGAGCAGCTCCCCTCCCTCGCGTGTGCTCCCGTCTCTGGCTCCGAGATGCACGGCAGCATTCCCTCCCAACCAATGCATGCAGCCTCACAGAATCTGTGACCAATCTCCCCTGTGCTGCACCTCATCCGGCACCTTCCTTTGCACAGCTCCCTGCCCACAAGAGAATGGGGCGGCATCCCGGGGGAGGTAACGGCTGGAGTCCTTATCACCACCATCGACAACTGTCACAAGATGCCTCCTGCCACGCGGGAAGGCGACAATGGGGGTTATTGTTGGAGCAGGGTGAATGGCACAGAGTGCTTTTGTGGTGCAGAAGCAGCATTATCCGTGCAGGGACGGGGGGGAAGGATGGGCGATGCCAAGCCAGAGCTGGGCCTGAGCAATGCATCTGCACAACACACCTGGAAGCTTGCCAGGACAGCGAGTCACTACCCGTGGGACAGAGGGGTCCAGCAGAGAGGGGGGTGGGAATTGAAATGGCGGTTAAACAGATAGGCCATGGCTGCAGCTAGCTGATTTATTTCGTTTCTAGAGACACCTAACAGGAAAGCCAGGACTGCATCAGTGCGGCTGGGAAGGGGTAACCCGCTTCGAACAGCAGGCGGTAGCGAGCTAGCTGTCTACAATACAGCTCTCCTCACTCCAGTGCCTCAGACAGAGCTGGCTGTCAAAGCAGCAGGGGAATTTGTAGTTTACCTGCATGAAGCAAGCACCTATCACCTCCCGCGTTTTGGTCTGAACCCTGCTCGGGCCAGGCTGATGTTACTGACGAGAAGCCGCCGGTGAGATCAGCAGATCTTTCTCAGAGGCCAAGGGAGGGATGCAATCGACAAGGGGCAGAGTGGCCCGGCAGCCCATCTGAATACCCGCTGAGGAGGATGGAGATGCAGAACCTGTCCCGCTTCTGTGAGAGGAACCGGATTAAGGAGCACGGTTAGTCCACGTGCAAGGGTGTGGAGGGCTCGGACAGGCCTCTGATCACTGCTGCTGTTGCTGAGGGACGGTGCAAGGGGCACCCCAGGGTTACAACAGGGAGGGGTGCATGGAGTCAGACTCAGCACTTCTGGGTGCAGCGAGCCCAGTGTTAACCCTCTCAGTGCCTGGCTGCACAGCTCCCCTCTCCGCTCAAACACACTTAGAGACTGGGAAGCCCAGGGAGATCCAACTATAAATCCTAACTGGAGCACAGGGTAGATTCTGCCCCATATACAGTGCTTCTCCTTTCAGTCCAGCACACCCGTTTCCTCTTTCATCTCTGACCCTCTGCTTGGCCTTCTCCTTCCCTTCGGCTTCATCCATGGTCTGTCTTTTTTCTCAGTCTCTTTCCGTGGGATTTTCCATTCTCGAGCTCTGTATCCCCCCGGTCCAAACTTGATCCAAATGACCAAACAGAGCAGAGCCTTCTGAGGCTCCTGAATCCAGAGCTGAGCTGTGCCATCCCCCAGTCGGGTGTGGGACCCATTCCAGCACTGGCACCGTGAGATGCTGGGAGCTCTGCACCCTCTCCCTGCTACCATCCCGTCAGCACTGTTGCAATCAGACATAGCCCTTCTGTAACCATTTGGACTGGGGAGGTCCCTTCTTTCGCCGGTTCTTGTGCATCACCTTCTCCACCTGCCTGGGAGGTCTGTGTGCCGTCCCCATGGCTGGCACAGTTTCCAGGAACACTGGGGTGGTGTCTTTCCTCCATCTGCCACACACTTGCCCGCTCTTCCTCTGGAGGGGCCGGGGCCACAGGGTTCCTATACCTTCTGACAGTCCTGGGACACTGGCTGTGACACTGGTAACCTGGAACCATCCTGCCCAAATTAACGCTCATGGATTAAGCCACAAAACAGCCCCCTGCATGGGTCAGGACAGTTATTTCTATGGCAGACACAAACTGCAGGCACAGAAAAGTTACAGGCCTGGTTGTCAGGCAGGTCCACATGCTCACATGCAGATAACACAACTGCACAGCCGTGCTGGGAACGGGAGCACTCCCATGGCATGTAGCTCCACTGGCGTGTGTGAAGTCCTAGCCTGCACAGAACAGGCAAGCTCATGGGTGCAGAGAGGCCTCCCATCTTGGCTTACTGAAAAATCAGGCCCTGCGGGACTTGACCGTGGTCACACATTGGTAGCAGAGCACAAGAGACGTGCTTTAGCTTGGCTAGAAGTCATGGGCTGACGCGGAGCTGAATGGGGGAGTCAGTGCTCTCTACCTAGCAGTTCCGCGAAGGACTGAGAGGTAACCCCCAAAAAGAGAAATACCAAGAGAGATAAAGAGGGTGATTGGTTTATAAACCATGCTGGCTGCAGCTAACAGGTGGGCCAGATCCACACCTATGGGTGCTAAGGTTCTCTCCTACCCCCCCAAAAATCAGCACCGTTCGATCCCCTGTTTGGCGAATGGTAACCGGAGGTCATGGGGGCACCTTACGTAGTACTGTGATGAAACAGAATGGGCTATGTTCCTCCCAGGTACGAGTCCAGAGCAGTCAGTGGAGTCACCCCAGGGACGAATTCATCCGGAAGTGCCAAAGCAACTTGGTTTCGTTTCCTCTTAAATTGGAGTCAGTTGCTGCATCTGATTTCCAGTGGGGCAGCTCACGGATCTGTCTGAGGTCAGAGAGCGAGGGTAGGGGCCGCCCACTCCTCACACAGCTCACCTAGGCAGGAGGCGGGTTCTCCATCACCTGGAGCCTCTCAATCAAGACCGATGTCTTTCTAACTGATACCACGTAGGTCACAAGTCACTGGGCTCAGTGCAGGACCCAGTGGGTGAGATTCCCTGGCTGGTGCTAAGCAGAAGGTTTCACTAGGGGTGGTCACAATGGTTTAAAAGCCAGCCTGAGGAGAAGGTAGGATTCCCACTAGACCAGGGTACAGTACTTGTAAACATCATGGCGAGCAAGAAGAGATCTCCAGGAGTTTATGTTCAAATATCCTGCCTTACAGACTGCAAACCTCCTGCTGCAATAGGCATTCATTACAGAGCACCAAGCACACACCGAACAAGACTTACTCCGAAGCCACAGACTCTGGGATGGGCTCGTCTAGCAGCTCCAAACTGTGCAGGATCCAATAGCATAGCCAGGGGCGGCTGGCGTCCAGACACTACGAAAGGGAAAAAGAAGAAAGCAGTCAGATCCCGGACCGGCACTGCTGACAATAAAACATTTGTTACGCGGAAGCAGGGACAGGGCTATGCTGAGGACAAGCACAATGAAGCTGATTCACTTGTACAGCTCTGGGGTGAGTTAGTGAGCAACTGAAATTATTCTAAGGAAGAGAAAGTAGAAAAGTCACAATGCATGTCATTGGAAGCAAGGTAGATCAGAGGACTGGGAGGGCATGGAACTCATAACATCTGCAAAGCCATGAAAATTACAGAGATGCTCCATAGACTCAAAGGCCTTGGCTACACTTGCAGATGTACAGCGCTGTTAGTTAAACCCGTGTTCGTACAGCTGAGTAGGGAAAGCGCTGCAGCCTGTCCACACTGGCAGCCGCCAGCGCAGTAACTAGCACTGACGTGGCTACATTTGCGGCACTTGCAGCGGTTTTGGGAGAGGTGCATTATGGGCAGGTATCCCACAGAACACCTCTTCCAATTCTGGCGCCGTGGGTTGTGGGAAGGGGGCGTGGGGTATGGTGCATTCTGGGTCCTGTCCCAACGCCCCGTGATGCATCGCTTCGCATCCCAGCAATCCCTGTGTTTCCGGCCACAATGTGCGCCATCTTTCAACGGTTTCTTTGTAGCGTGATCTGTGCTCCGTTTCGGTCAGCGGGAAAATGGATCCCGACCTGGTGAGCAAAATACTGACGAGTCTCGCCAGCACGTCACGTTTGGCAGTCGAGCTCTTCCTTAAGATCCACAGTGACAGCGAGGAGTCCGGCGATGACGATGAAATTGTCACGCAAAACGCGTACGACAGTAACTTGCTTGTGGCATTCACGGACAAGCCATGCTGCAGAGGAAGGCAAAAAACCTCCAGGGCCTCTGCCAATCTACCCTGGAGGAAAATTCCTTCCCCACCCCAAATATGGTGATCAGCTGAACCCCGAGCATGTGGGCAAGACTCACCAGCCAGACACCCAGGAAAAAGTTCTCTGTAGTAACTTCTAACATCCCATCATTGACCATTGGTCCTATTTACCACTGATGGCAATTAATTGACCTTTGACTAAGATCATGTTATCCCATCAAACCATCCCCTCCATAAACTTATCTAGCTTAATCTTGAAGCCAGATGGGTCTTTTGCCCCCACTGCTTCCCTTGGAAGGCTGTTCCAGAACTTCAAAAAGAATCCAGAAAGGAAATAATCCTATAACGATAATAAAGGCTTTCATTCCGAAGGATCCCAGAGTGCTTTACAGACCTTATTCACAGCACAGAGATCACTACACCCACTGCTGAAATGCAGCCACCTCTGGGGCATGGTGTTTCAGCCATTTAATGGCACACAGCATCAGCAGAGAAACAAAGGAGGATGCCTAACTGAAATTAAACCAGTCACCTAGAAAACTGGGTTTCACTCCGACTGGAAAATGAAACAAAGAGAAGCATAAAACATCCCAGCGATAGCCAATCAATGGTACTGGCCCTTTAAATGCAAGGACTGCAATGGAATGAGCACCAGAGCTCTAGTAGCTGCTACATGGCCTGCAAAAGTGCCCCTGGACCAAGCAGTAAGTCCAAGTCCCAGGCAGCGTGCTCTGTACCGGAAGTCTGACAAAGCCGAGGAAGGCAGGGGAAACAAGTGGGAAGTTTTACAAGCCGAGAAACAAGCTGCTGCCAGCTCTGGGACTGGGGTGGCTGACGGGACGGCTGCAGAAGGCAGCTGTGACTTTGTCACTTCGTGGTTACCTCGTAGGCGTCCGTCAGTTGTCTCAGGCCTCTCTTCAAGTAGTGGAAATGCTTCTCGCGCTGCAGAAGCAATCTGAAAGGCAAACAGAAGGGGAAGAGCGCTAGGAAGCTTCACCCAGCATTTACTAGTGTATTCGCCTTTTACATCCCAGCCGCTCAGGAGCAGGGACGCCCTAACACGGCATCCTCTAGGCCACTCGGATACCACACAACAAGCACTTACATACGCACCAAGAGACAGCAGAACTTCCATTAAACAGAGCAGACTGCAAGTGCCTGCGTCTTTACCAGGCAACATGACAAATCTCAGCATGCAGCGCTCCATCTTGTGCGGAACTGCTAGGCTGCAATGCATGCTGGGATCTGTAGTTCCTCCATAGCCAAGATCAAGGTAAGAAAGATTTGATGCAAATTAAGTGCAACTTTCTAGTGCCATGCAAGCTGCTAATGCAGCCCTGTTCAGGCATCCTTAGCCTAGAGGATTCGAGAAATATTGCCGCTATCATGAATTGAAGATATTTACAAATTTCCCCGAAGCACTTCTCCAGAAGCATATCGGCCAGTTAGTCAGGGCAAAGAGAGATGGTACAGGAAAGATCACACAGGTGGGATTTTAAGGGCAGGAAGAATAGCCTGTGGAATGATTAGCCCTTTATATGCGCTTTACTGTTATTGTGGGTACAAATGCTCTTTGCTGTTAAAATCCTGTAAAGGCAGAACTGCCATCTGCTGAGTAGCATTTAGGAGAGCAGGCACAAGGTTTGGACTAGCATATTTATCAGAGTACTAGCAAGGTTCTCCCAAGAGCCCGTGCAGCTCTAGACCCCCCTCCGGAAGCCAAGCATAATGCTCATTTGGCTCTTTGCATTACCACCGCCTCCGATGTCAGTTAGAAACCCATTTTCTTGCCTAGACGCTCTCTTACATTCCGCCACAAAAGCTTTCAACAGCTAGACGGGGCAGGGATCTCACTGCACAGTGCAGCCAGCATTACCCAGTGAGTCGGGAAGTACCAGCTGTGATACTATCCGCTAGACTAGATTTGGGACATTTGACCTCCCCGCAGGAAGAGAACAGCTGATCACAGCAGAGCTGCCCCTTCGACACAGACTGTAATTTCTTGCTCTACGTCTTGTTGAGTCTGGACCCCGTCACTCTGTCGGGTCCTTTGTGGTTTTAACCCCCCACTTCTCACCCGTCTCTGCTCTCACTGATTTTAAGTCGAATACATGCAGGGGCTTGGAACTGGTTGTTAACTGAACCACGTTATTTCCATGTTCCCATGGAGCTGGAAAACAGAAGCGTGAGGTGCTCGTTCCCTTTGGGCCACCGAGGGCCAGAATGACACAGGGATTGAGGTACCCAAAGATGCAGACTGGTGCCGAGTGGCCCACCAAAGGGTCTAGGTGCCTAAGGCCCATTGGCTGTCAATGGGAGTTAGCCGTCTAACCTGCTTGGGCATTTTTAGGGATTAGCTTCGGTACCTATCCTTTAAGCTTCCAAGCTGCTTTGTAAATCTGGCTCCAAGTATGGAACATAATCCTAAACTGGACCTTTCCCTCAGAGGTCAGGGACAGTTCTTATTTAGAGCGTGAATTCTCTGGGGCAGGGACTGCTCTGCGTTTGTACGGCACCCAGCACAACGGGGCCCTGCTCTCAGCTGGCCCGGAGGCACTACCGGAGTGAAAATATCATTTGTAACGTGGTGGCCACCTGATTTCAGATATTCAGTCAAGCCGCATGTGCATGGTAGGAGCAACAATTGCCATAAGTAACAGCGATTCCTCAGAGGCCTCCGGTGTGAGGAAACGAAGGTCACCCGAGATCAGGTGCACCAGAAGCTGGATTTTAGCCAGAGGAGGTTTGGATGGGGGAGGGACTAGATCACACACATGTGATGACTGGTGCTGCTCCATTAGTTCCATACTTTGCTGCTGGATTTGATTTGATCTTGGTTTTAAATTGGGGGCAGAAGATATGGAGAAGTAAATATGAGGAAGGGAAAGAAGGAGAAGAAAACAGGAGTAGGGAGTGAGGAAGAGAAGGGAGAAGCGCTGAGAGGAAGAAGGAGGTAGGAGGAGGATGGGGCAGAGAGCCAATCAGCAGAGATTAAGGGCGTACAGAATCCAACCTGAAAAAGGCAGCCTAGTCCATCCAGGAGACAGGATGGTGCAATGCTGCAAGCGTTATGCCCATCCCCCACTGTTCCCACCCTTCCAGCGTCCTCATGGGGATGTTACTCAACGCTGGGCGCGCAAATGGAAGCTGGCTCCGCATAGGGAGGTTATGGGACGGGCGCACCAGGTGGGCAGAGCAGCAGAGCTGTTGGGTTTCGAGTCACCCTAACAGCTTAGCCCAGGAGGTGGCAAACCTGCTCTGCTAATCCTCTTGCCTCCCAACCAGCAGCCAGGCAGCTTGGGTCAAAGTGGAGCAATGCATGATGGGATCTGTAGTTTCTGAATGAATACTAAATGCAGTATCAGGCTGCACTGGAAGCTTCTAGGGGGCCACATCTCCAGCACAGCCAGCCAGAACATGTGAGCAAACCAACGTGAGATGGAAAAGCAGAGACAGGGACGTCTGACTTCTGCGCTCTCTCTTGATGGGCAAAAAGAGGGTGTTCACCCATCGCGCTAGTTCAGTCAAGTCCACTTAACATGACTGACAACCACCACCAAGACAGAGAGTAGCGCGTTGGAGGCTGTGCTTTGGCCAGCGGACATGACTTCCAAACGCACCACCCTGCAAAGTTCACCCAAGAATCCTGTGTCAAACACTCCCATGGCTTCTATTGGGTCTGCGACAATAACTTACTGTGAGGCGTGGTGGTTTGTCTTGTAAGCGCTGAAGACCTCTTGCACCAAGTCTTCCACTCTGGTCTGCAGGGAGTGACAGTCATGAAGCAGCAGAAAGGAAGGGGCGGGGGGAAGAAAAAGAGATCTTTCATTTTGAAAAGCAACCTCACCAAGTTTACCTAGCAAACAGCATTTGTGACCATAGCCCAGGGGTCGGCAACCTTTCAGAAGTGGTGTGCCGAGTCTTCATTTATTCACTCTAATGTAAGGTTTCGCGTGCCGGTAATACATTTTAACATTTTTAGAAGGTCTCTTTCTACAAGTCTATAATATATAACTAAGCTATTGTTGTATGTAAAGTAAATAAGGTTTTTAAAATGTTTAAGAAGCTTCATTTAAAATTAAATTAAAATGCAGAGCCCCCCAGACCGGTGGCCAGGACCCGGGCAGTGTGAGTGCCACTGAAAATCAGCTCGCCATAGGTTGCCTACCCCTGCCAGACATGCAGGCGCAGCTCAGCTAAGACCAGGATGTGCCCAGACAGCAGACTCCAGGACAGAGTTACTGGATTACAACATGAGAAAAGATCATGCCGTGTCAGAGCCGCACATTCTGTCGTTCTGATTGCCAGGCCAGCGAAGAGGCCTGTAGCATGGCTGGATGGGCATCCCCAGCTACTTTTCATGTCTGCGCAAGTTCATGCTCAACAACAGAATGAGGAGAGGAAAGCTGGGATCAATATCGACGTGTGTTTCAAATCCACGTGGTGGTCTAACCCCAGGACAGCGAGTCGGGAACTCTTCTGTTCTCATCTCATCTCCAACCCCCTGTGGGGCTGTGGGACGTCACTCACCCACTCTGTCTCACTTTCATACATAGAATCAAAAAATATCAGGGTTGGAAGAGACCTTAGGAGGTCATCTAGTCCAACCCCCTGCTCAAAGCAGGACCAATCCCCAATTTTTGCCCCAGATCCCTAAATGGCTCCCTCAAGAATTGAACTCACAACCCTGGGTTTAGCAGGCCAATGCTCAAACCACTGAGCTATCCCTCCCCCGCAGAGCCCATTTCCCTGTGTGCCAAATGGGCTCTGGGGACGATCACTCCGGGAGGTCAAGCAGAGTGCTTAGGCCTTGTCTACCACAAGCTGTCCAGCTTTGATCGTACCGGGCTAGTGAAAGCGGTATAACCTCTCCCTAGTGCGGATGCAGTTCTGTCAGTATCAAGGTCCTTATACTGGTACAGCTGTTTCTATACGGGAAGGGGAAGAACTATACCAGTGTAACTGTCCTCATCAGGGGTTGGAGCGGTAATGCCTATACTGGTAAAAACAGACACCTGTAACCGAAATAGTTACATCAGTACAAAACCCGTGCATAGACAATGGAAGGAACTATAGATGTGTTTTCATTAGAGAGAGAAAACAACACTGGGGAACGTTCTCCCTGTTAACACCTGGGCACTGCCCCACTGCCACTACCGCACGCTGAGGCCTGACAAGGTATACAAGTCAATGTACAGATCATACTTGGCTACCAACCACCACGGGACAGCAGCAAGTCAACCTTCTCCAATCAACAAGAAAGTGCCACAAGTCACCAGACCTTTTAAGGGAGAGGCTCAGCAGTAACACCTGGCTGTGAATTACAAACTCACCCTGAGGAAGGTTTTTAAGAGCAGGTGGGACAAACACCTGCAAGGGATGGGCCAGGCTGACTTGCTCCTGCCTCGGCACAGGGCTGGACTAGATGATCTCTCGAGGTCCCTTCCAGCCCTACGTTGCTATGACTCTGTGCTCCAAAGACAGACCTTAAAGAACAATCACGGGAAGGGGCTAGGAGTGTCTTAAAAGCGTCAGTCTTGTGTGTGCCATGAATTCCCAATCTCTCGTGCCTAGGCAGCTGGCCACTCCAAAATCCCTTTCCGCAGCAGCAATGAATGCTTAGCCCCAGTCTGGCCAATCCTTAAGCACACACCTAACTTGACCAGTCAGTCCAACGGAGGTCAATAGGGCTGCTCACGTGTGCCTAGCAGCATGCTGGAGCAGGGCCTTGGCCTCTGTGCCACTCCGAGGATGCAGTACAACGGCCAGGCTCTTTGCTAGAACATCCCTGCTACTTGGTTTTCTGGCCAGTCCCTCTTGTCAGTCTTTTCCAACTGTCCGAGAGCTGATAGATGCTCTGTTTCTGAGGTGCGAGGGCAGAGATGTCTCGGGTCTCAGAGAGCTAAGAGCCACCAAATATCACATCTACAGCCAGCCAATGGAACCATGGCCCAACAGTGCCACATGGTGCCTTCGGCTGCCCTGGCCACTTCTCACGTGAGGGGTAGGGACAGCGGTTGGCTGCGTAACCACAGTCGCTGGTTCTGGAATTCACCAGGTTGCAAAGGTACAAAGCTGGATCGGGCAGCAACCGTGCCATGTTTTGTAAATTTCCCTGCTCCCTAAAGGAATCAATTGACGCCAATAACTCTCAAAGGCTTTTCCTCTCTCCTGCCGGAACCCCTGCCTGATCCGACAGGGTTTATTCAGCTAAGTCTATATTAGCTTTGCCTTATCGGAGGCTCCTTTTCAAGGAATCAGAAGGTACCTGTAAGCCATCAATCAACCCCAAAGTGACTTTTGTTTGTCCAAGGTGAATTCATGCATCTCCAACAGAGAAGCAGCTTATCAGGAAGCTTGAAAAGAAAACTGCTCCCCGGCCAGGCTTCAGTTTAACTGGCCATGAGGAAAAGAATGCCTTTTAAAACCAGTTCTCTTTACTCTGGGACCTCTGATACCAAAACGCATTACACTATAATTGGATTGTTATTACATGACATCCCTATAAAGCTGAGTTAAGGCTGTTTGGGTGCCCTATCTATATGTCTCCAGACCTTAACGCATCATAGAGTCTAAGGCCAGAAGGGACCACTGTGACCATCCAGTCTGGCCTCCTGGATAATGCAGGCCATAGGACTTCCCTGAATTAATCCCTGGATGAACCTGAACACAACTTTAGAAAAACATCCAATCAATCCACCACAACCATACACAAGTGGTTCCAATGGTTAATTACCCTCGCTGCGCCTTATTTCTAGTCTGAATTTCTCTTGCTTCAACTTCCAGCCACTGGATTGTGTTAGACCCTGGATTTCTTTTAAATTCATTCTAAATTTCCTGGATTTCTAATGCTAGTTTTGGGAGATAATCACAACATCTCCGGGATGCTTCTTACTCTTTAGTTACTGACACATACTCAATTTTAACTTCGTCTGTGATTTTTTTGGTTGGGAATATGAGAGACTGAGACATTTTTACTTTAGGATGGTGTACAGATTAACAGATTCCGGTCCTTCTGGCTGTATTGTGATCATCCCAGCGGTTCTCAACCCACGGCCCAATTAGCACATAGCTGGGGCCCAGCTGTGTGCTAAAGGTCGTGGGCAGTGCAGGTCCAGATTTCTGGCTGCCCGGCCGCCCAGCACTACAGGGTCTGGGCTTCCCGGCCAGGCAGCACGTGGTGTGGTGGGGTCAGGGTCACTGGCTGGCCCCGCATGGCGGGGTCCGGGGCTGCCACTAGGCCAGCCCCACAGAGGGCCCAGGGTCAGCATCTGGGCTGCCACCTGGCTGCCCTACCACCTAGCCCCACGTGGCCGGGTCCAGTGTCGGGGCTGCTGTTCGGCCCCGCACAGCAGGGTCCAGGGTCCCTGCCGCTGGGCCCCCTCCCCGCCCAGGGCTCCACTCCTTGCCCCACTTTATGGAGGGGTCTCTGGGTGGGAGGTGCTGGGCAGAGGGTTCTGTGGGGGGGCCTGTGGAAGGCACTCTGTGGTTCTCAACCTGCGGCCCAGATAACAAATTGTGGGTCACATATGGAGCCCAAAATGATAAACTGGTTGAGAATTACTGATCTAGGCTGACCTCCTGAATGACACAGGCTGCAGAATCTCACCCACTGATCCCTGCATCCAGCCCACAACTCCCAGCTGAGGGAGAGCAGAGAGATCTACATGTAAACATTAACTCGATTTGGTAGTATAACCCCTAGGTCTGGTTTTTGAAGCACACTAACTGTGTGCTCGGCGAAGCCTATGGCAATATCTTTTCATAATGTAAAGCTCTGGGTGAGGCGTGGGCATTCTCGGGATCTGGAAACAACCCTGTTTTTTCTAGCTATACCCAAGACAAAGGGGGTTTTATTCTGTTGGAAGAGCCGGGAGACTATAAACACAGCTAGTGATGCTTCTCCCTGGAGGTGCAAGTCAGGGCCTATCTGCACTAGGGGCTGGACAGACCCGACACACAGAAAGTCACAATTCCTGCCAAAGAGCTTCCATGCTAACTAGACAAGCCAGACAAAACAGAAATAGACAGTAAAGCTCTTTGAGGC
The DNA here is from genome assembly GCA_037349315.1 of Chelydra serpentina. Lineage (NCBI taxonomy): Eukaryota > Metazoa > Chordata > Testudines > Chelydridae > Chelydra > Chelydra serpentina. The sequence continues at coordinate 4,673,470 of JBAIAC010000021.1, read as the reverse complement.
AGGGACTGTCTTCTCGTTTTGTGTGTGTACAGTGCCTAGCACCACGGGTCCCGGGCCACGACTGGAGCTCCCAGGTGCTACCCTCGTACCCCTAATAAGTAACAATCACAAGCAAGATGTCAAGAGATTTTTTTCTTCTCCTGAAGTATCTTCCACGCCGTCCACTCCACACACCTCAAAGAAAGCAAGACAGGCTCACCGTGGGGAGGACAGAAAATTAGCCAACACTCTCTAATTAAAACAACAAAACAATCCTCGGTTTCTAGGGAAATGCGACTGCAAAACACTTCTCAAAAAACACCACTTTCAGCCGAGGTGTTTGGTAAAGCCTTCTTAACAAAAGAGGAGAAAGAAACACGAATCGACTGAATCGGACACCACAAAGCTCTAAAAAAAGGGTCACGACAGGCGCATTCTTGAGCCACGTGCGTGTTTCACGAATAGCGAGAAAACGATCACGAGCTCTCTCCCTCCCAAGAGCGCTGGCCTTGCCTAGCGTAGGAGGAATTTGCACTAATCTACCCCAACCCAGGAACACAAATATATTGTGGGCAGCATTTGCCTGCTCTACGATATTGGAGACTCTCCAGAAAACACTATGTGGTGAAACCCCGATTTACTCCGGTAAATGTCTGGTCAATATGCTCACCAGGGCTGCCCCAGAGCTTTGCTCCTCCCTATCCCGGGAACTGCACCACTTATATGTCGTATCGACCTGTTGTCGCTCATGTTACACTTAGACCACAAAGTCTTTGGAGCAGGGACCATCTGCGTTCTCTTCATACAGCACCTAGCACGGGGGGGTCCCGGCCCACGAATGGGGTCTTGTTTCCCCAGCAACACAGCACAGCTTCAGTTGTGCAGGACTCGGGAACTCTTCCAGAACTGGAGCTCCTTCCCTCTAACACTAAGTCAGCATGTCCTGGGGAGCCGGCGAGCTCTCTATGCGAGAGCTGGCGAAAGCCCCACCTATTGAAAACCTTGCTTTAGTAAACAGCTCCAGTGTCCCTCTCCACCATCAGAAATCCAGCCTCTACTGATGCCGAACATAGAAGTCCTGTCACTGGTACTATTTGTATTTGCTGCCTTGTGTTTATATCATTCCAAAGGATCCCGAAGCTCTTTAGACACTATACACGCGCACAGAACACCCCTAAAACGTAGCCACTTTGGGGTTGGATAGCAGCATGCTGCACAACTGAGCCAGAAGGGGCAATCTGAGCCTATGACCCGCTCTTGCAAAGAAATCCCTGGATCTGCAACGTCCTCCACTAGGGGTAGCACCAGCAGGAGTGAGAGTTTAAACTAGTGGTTCTTAACCAGGCACACATGTACCCCTGGGGGTACGCAGAGGTCTTCCAGGGGGTACATCAATTCAAGCCAAGTCAGTGCAAACTAACATTTCATACAGACAATGACCTGTTCATGCTGCTCTATATACTATACACTGAAATGTAAGTACAATATTTATATTCCAATTGATTTTTTTTATAATTATATGGTAAAAATAAGGAAGTGAGCAGTGTGTCAGTAATAGTGTGGCTGACACACTTTTGTGCTTTTATGTCTGATTTTGTAAGCAAGTAGTTTTTAAGTGAGGTGAAACTTGGGAATACCAAGACAAATCAGACTCCTGAAAGGGGCACAGTAGTTTGGAAAGGTTGAGAGCCACTGGTTTAAACAAGGCACAGGCAGCTGCCCGTATTTAAATTCAACATTTTGTAGGCATGCCCCGAGTAGCGTTAGACCGCACTAGTGGTGGCCTGAGGCTTGCACGTATAGTGTGCGGTCACAAACCACAGGGAGGGCCACGCACACCAGTACCTGACTACAATCTCGGTGAAAAGCCGCAGCATGAGCAGGGTATTCACGGGAATACCCCACTGAGATCTGGGCCCAGGAAATAAGTGCATAGACACCAATGCGGAACACTTCCATTATATGCAGTCTGGCCACCGGGAAAAAGTAACCCCTTAATAACTAGTCAGAAAAATTATACGGTGGAAAGGGGTTGTAGAATTAACTGAACTGCCGGCCATAGCAAACACCAGCAACAGGTCTCTCTCAGATAAGAATCCAGGATTCAAAAGTATTTTAATGCCTGCTGGTCCTGCCCTGGGGGATGCACTCCAGAAATTCAAAGGCATAGCACTATCCAATGGCAGGAAGTTGAAGCTAGCCATATCCAGACTGGAAATAAGGTGTAAATGTTTAACCATGAGAGTAATGAACCATTGGAACAATTTACCAAGCTTGTGGAGGATTCTCCATCACTCATCATTTTTAAACCAAGATTGGATGTTTTTCTCAAAGCTCTGCTCTAGGAATTATTGGGGGAAGTTCTCTGGCCTGTGTTAGACAGGAGGTCAAACTACAGTGGCTCCTTCTGGCCTTGGAATCTATGAAAAAATGGATCAGCACCGATGCCCCCATCCAGGAAGCCATTTCAGATGCTGAGGCATAGGCGCCGACTCTGGGTGCTCAGGGGCTCAAGCACCCATGGAGACAAAATACCGGGTGCTCAGCACCCACGGGGCTGGCCAGGGCTGCTGCTCTGGTGGCCCTGGGGCTGGCTGTCAATCAGCTGTTTAGCAGGTGGTCCTGCCCACTCCGTCAGCTGTTGAGCAGGGCTGCCCTACCACTTGCTCCTCTCTGCCCCCTACGCCCCAACTACCCTTAAGGCATGAGAGGGCAGAAAGGAGCGAGTGCGGGCAGGAGACATAGGTAGCATTCATCATCATGCCAGAAGGCTAGCAAGCGAGACAGACCTCCACGGAGGGCAATCACTGGGCGAAATTCTGGATGGATTAAGTAGTGGTTTTGTATCCCACATTTCAGAATGCCAGGGCCACACTGACCTATTGGGGCTCAGTACACATCTCCATTTGTCAATGTCTTTTTCCTGCTGAACACATCCACACGGCTATTTCTCCCTCCCCATCAGGCCTCTGACTTGACAGAGGTGCCACAGACAAAAGGGAAGAGGGAAGAAACATGCTCATCTTTGCCACCACCAGAGAGAACTTCCTGTTTCCAGCGCAGATGTGCCAGGTTTGAGTCAGGCAATTAATGCAAAGAGCTCAACAAATACTGTCCCTGAGACTAGGGCACACACATTCACCACACAGCCAGTCAGTCAGCACGGGCACCAGAATCTTTCCAGAGCCTAATCAGCTACGCTCTGTGCGAAGAACCCTACCCCTTCATTTAAAGAGAGCACAGCCAACTGGTCCTGATGCTGAAAGCTATTAATGGATCAAAGCACAGCTGCATTAGAGACTCCACCTCTGGAGCACTTCTCTGGAGCAATGCAGAGCCTGAAGCCCAGGGCGAAGTGTGTGAGAGCCTATAAGAGACTGAGATAAGGCACTCGAAGGGATCGGGCTGCAGAACAAACTTCCAGCAGAGATTAAACTAATCCAAAGCCTGGGCAGCTTTAGGAAATGCCACCAAGTCTCCTTTAAGACAGCTTTTCCACCAGAAACAGAATGACTGTTAGTACAACAAACCTACCCAAGGAGAGCTTCCCATGGCAGGAGAAGGGAGAAGAGCGGAAGACTCAAAGTCCACTAGGGACCTTGCAATGCCAATCTAGTGAATGTGGGAGGGGCCCAGACACTATGGTGATGGGCACCAGTACAATACCATAAAATGGATGCATCTTTTGGGGAACTTTCCTCCATTCTGACCCAACACTCAGGTCCACGCTTATAGCTGCCTGCTGAAACTGTCCCTGGGCATGGAGATAAGGACACTGAAATCAGAACTCCCCATGACTTCTTCTATTACCTAGGTCACTAGCACCAGCTTGGACTCTTGTTCTGTTTTAAGCGCCTCCTTCCTTCCCACCACTCACAGCCTTTGCTCTCGTCATTCCTCCCGCTTTGGCCAACAGAACCCGGCGGCCTATTGCCCTTTCCGGCTCTCACGCCCGCGCAGGGGAAGTCAAGCACCTCCCACCAACAACCTGTTTCCAGCGACATTTAAACGAACTCCACAAACACGTGTCCGCTCTCCGCGCGGCCCACGCCGGATGAACGAGGCTGGGCGCTGCTCCCAACGCGCCCCCGCGCGCGCCGCGCTGCAGGGGCGCGAGCGCTCACAAGCCACACAGGGTGGGAGGGGAAACTGAGGCACGGGGCAAGGAAAGGCTTTGCACAAGATCACCCAGCAAGGCAGCGGCAAGGGCGGGAACGAGCACGGGCCGCCCAGGGCGCTGCTCAATAGCCCAGACTGGCTCCTCGTTGTGAACTCCCCCATCCCTGCCAGTAGCAGGGCACTGACCATAAACCCGGCCCCGCCCCCAGCCAGTCCCGCGCGGGGCACGCCGGGAGCCGTAGCCCCGGCCCCACCTGCTCGGCCGAGGTGAGGGTCCGCACACCGTCGTCCCGCAGACGCTCCCGGCCAGGCGCGGGCCTGGAGGCGGCCGCCATGCTCCGCAGCGGAGGGAGAGGCGGGGAGCCCGACGGCGGCTCGGCGGGGACAGAAAGGCTCGGGCCGGGCGCGATCCGCTCGGGGGCTCCCCCGCGCGGCCGCAGGACGCCAGTGCAGGCGGCCGAGCGCAGCGCCCAGGTGGGCCCCTCCCCGCTGACGGCCTGAGCGGCGCCGGCTGGGCTCCCCCTACCGGCCCTGGCCGGGACTGCAGCGCTGCCTGTCCACGCCTGTGCGCTCCTGGCGCACGCGTGGGCACATGCCCCCTCTGTCGCTTGCGTGTCCCCCTCCCACGTGTGCTCCAGCGTGTCCTCCTCTGCATGCCCCAGCGTGTGTCTGTGTGCCCCACCCAGCGTGTCCCCTTCGCACGTGAGCCCCTACCGTCTCCTCTGCGTGCCCCTGCAAGTCTCCTTCCCATGTGTTCCCCCCAGCATGTCTTGTGCATGTCCCTCCCTAGCATATCCCCCTCCCTCGCGGTGTGCCCCAATGTGTCCCACTCCCACATGTGCCTGTAGCATGTCTCCTTCCCACATGTGCCCATAGTGTGTTCACTTCCCACGTGTGCTTCTAGCATGTCCCTTGCATGCCCATAGCATGTCCCCTTCTCACATGTGCCCCTCACGTGTCCCCTGCATATAGGGTGACCAGACAGCAAGTGTAAAAAATCGGGACGGGGGTGGGGGGTAATAGGAGCCTATATAAGAAAAAGACCCCAAAATTGGGACTATCCCTATAAAATCAGGACATCTGGTGACCCTACCTGCATATCCCTAGTGTGTCCCCCTCCACATGTGCCCCCAGCATGCCCTGTGCCCCAGGTGCCCTTAGCATGTCCCCTGCATGCCTGTACTGTGCCCACTCCCACATGTGTTGCTACCATGCCTGCCCCAGTGAGTTTCCGCCGCATGCCCCAGTGCATCTCGCTCCCCTGTGTGTGTAGCGTGCCCCCTATGTGCCCCTTGTTCCTCAAATACCCCTCACTGCCAACGGCAAGGGCATTACAGAAATGTCGTGACTCTGATGTGTACATTCTGGGTCAACAAAGAGTGTCATGGGAGGTCTTAAATGAAAGCCAGGGTCCCACTGGTGACTGTTACCTTTGTGAAATGCATGTACAGCTAGTAAGGAGTTGTGTGTGTATTCTGCAAATACGTTCTTAGGTGTGTAACACAGCGGGAGGGTTCCCGTGTATTGGCCTATGTATTGACCTCTCGCGCCCTCGGGATGTAAACTTCACCCATAAGCTAGCACTGTAGGCACACTTGCATACGAAATCAACAGAGAGATGTGAAGTCAACAGGGAAGAGCCCAGGGGAGGAACAAGCCACCGGGGGTTATACTGTCTCCGAGGTCAGACAAAGAACTTCAGGGATACAAGTAGAAGGCCATATCCTGTGCCTAGGAAGTAAACGGGATCACAACCAACCTTGGCTGAAGATGCTGCTGAAGGCTTTGGGTGAGATAAACCTTAGTCCAGGGGTCTCAAACTCAAATTACCATGAGGGCCGCATGAGGGCTAGTGCATTGGCCCCCTCGCTGCCCCCGGCCCCGCCCCCACTCCACCCCTTCCATTAGGCCCTGCCCCTTCTCCACCCCTTCTCCGCCTCCTCCCCTGTGCGCACGGCTTTCTGTTCCTCCCCACTCCCTCCCAGAAACCGTGAAGCTCTTCCCATGCGGCCCACGGAACTCTTCCCTGCAGCCCGCCGGGCTCCCCGCACCACCCCCCCGCACCTCCATTTTTATTTTTTACGCCCAGGCAGTTCCCGCCGCCAGAACAACTGTCTGGCGGCGGGAACTGTCTGGGGGTAGGGGCCCCCACGCACGCAGGGAGCGCCGCAGGCCACAGGGAAGAGCTCCGCGTGTTTGAGACCCCTGCCTTAGTCCCTAGAGAGCATGTTAGGGATTTGGTTTATATGTAACCTTTTGTTTCCATGATCCTTACCCAGCGTCTCTTGAATCTTGGTAATAAACGTCACAATTTGCCCACCTGGTTTTGACCTGTTGAACAGGTTCCGGACCGGGCAAGGTCTCTGTGCTGCCAACCAGTATCGCTGGGGCCTTCATGACAGCCCTTTGTGCAGCTGTGGCACAACACAAAGGATGACACACATTGTTGATGAATGCCTGCTGACTAAGTTCAGTGGTAGCTTAGAAGAACTGCATCACGCCACTGAAGATGCCATCGCTTGGCTAGACGACTATGCACACGCTAAATAAATAAACTTCCCCTTGTTTTCACTATAAATTAGGGTTGTCGATTAATCGCAGTTAACTCACGTGATTAACTCAAAAAATTAATCACGATTAACAAAATTAATCACGATTAATCACAGTTTTAATCACAGTTAAACAATAGAATACCAGTTTAAATGTGTTAAATATTTTGAATGTTTTTCTACATTTTTATATATATTGTATTCTGTGTTGTAATTTAAATCAAAGTGTATATTTTATTTTTATTACAAATATTTGCACTGCAAAAATGATCACAAAAGAAATAGTATTTTTTAATTAATCTCATACAAGTACTGTGGTGCAATCTCTTTGTTGTGAAAGTACAATTTACAAACGTAGATTTTTTTTGTTACATAATTGCACTAAAAAAACAAAACAATTTAAAACTTCAGAGCCTACAAGTCAACACAGCCCTACTTCTTGTTCAGCCAATCGCTAAGACAAACAAGTTTATTTATGGGAGATAATGCTGCCCTCTTCTTATTTACAATGTCACCTAAAAGTGAGAATAGACATTCACATGGCACTTTTGTAGCCAGCATTGCAAGGTATTTACGTGCCAGATACGCTAAACATTCGTATGCCCCTTCATGGTTCAGCCACCATTCCAGAGGACATGCTTCCACGCTGATGATGCTTGTTAAAAAAAATAATGTGTTAATTAAATTTGTGACTGAACTCCTTGGGGGAGAACTGTATGTCTCCTCCTGTTTTATCTGCATTCTGCCATATATTTCATATTATAGCAGTCTTGGATGATAACCCAGCACATGTTCATTTTAAGAAAAAGATTTGCAGATTTGACAAAACGCAGAGAAGTTACCAATGTGAGATTTCTAAAGATAGCCACAGAATCTGAGCTGCCTTCCAAAATCGGAGAGGGATGAGGTGTGGAGTATGCTTTCAGAAGTCTTAAAAGCAGTAGCGTAGCCGGGAGGGGGAGGGGAGCAGGGGGAACAGCCCCCCCCCCCCCCACTGAGCAGAAGCAGCACCTTTTTTGTGCTCTGACGCCTTTTGCTCCTGCGCTGCAGCTGGAGCGGAGCATTTTTTTTTGCTCCCGGCGCCTTCTTTTAGCTCCGCTCCCCCTGTGCTCTAAACCTGGCTACGCCGCTGCTTAAAAGAGCAACAGTCTGATACAGAAACTACAGAATCGAACCACCAAAAAAGAAAATCAATCTTCTGCTGGTGGCATCTGACTCAGATAATGAAAGTGAACATGCGAGCAGAACCCATCATCAGCATGGACGCATGGCCCATGGAATGGTGGTTGAAGCATGAAGGGACATATGAATCTTTAGCGCATTTGGCACGTAAATATCTTGCGACGCCGGCTACAACAGTGCCACGCAAATGCCTGGTCTCACTTTCAGGTGACATTGTAAACAAGAAGCAGGCAGCATTAACTCCTGCAAATGTAAACAAACTTGTTTGTTTCAGAGTAGCAGCTGTGTTAGTCTGTATCTGCAATAAACAGGAGTGCTTGTGGCACCTTAGAGACTAACACATTTATTTGAGCATAAGCTTTCGTGGGCTACAGTCCACTTCATCGGATGCATAGAGTGCAACATATAGTAAGAAGATATATATATACATACAGAGAATCATGAAAAGGTGGAATTTGCCATACCAACTCTAAGAGGCTAATTAATTAAGGAGAGCTATTATCAGCAGAAGGAAAAAACTTGTTTGTCTGAGCCAGGGGTGGCCAACCTGTGGCTCCAGAGCCAGGTGTGGCTCTTAAGAGGTTAATATGTAGCTCCTTGCATGGGCACTGACTCCGGGGCAGGAGCTACAGATGCCAACTTTCCAATGTGCTCACTGCTCAACCCCCTGCTCTGCCCGAGGCCCTGCCCCCACTCCACCCCTTCCCCCAAGGCCCCTTCCTCTGAGCCTGCCATGCCCTCGCTCCTCCCCCTCCCCCACAGAGCCTCCTGCACATGCGAAACAGCTGATTGCAGAAGGCGCTGACTGGCGGGTGGTGCTGGCAGGCGGGAGGCGCTGGGGGCTGGAGCTGATTGGGGGGCTGCTGACATATTACTGTGGCTCTTTGGCAATGTACATTGGTAAATTCAGGCTCCTTCTCAGGCTCAGGTTGGCCGCCCCTAGTCTGAGCGATTGGCTCAACAAGAAGTAGGACTGAGTGGACTTGCCGGCTCTAAAATTGTACATTGTTTTATTTTTGAATGCAGGTTTTTTGTACATAACTCTACATTTGTAAGTTCATCTTTCATGATAAAGAGATTGCACTACAGTACTTGTATTAGGTGAATTGAAAAATACTATTTCTTTTGGTTTTGTACAGTGCAAATACTTGTAATCAAAAATAAAGTGAGCACTGTACACTTTGTATTCGGTGTTGTAATTGAAATCAATATATTTGAAAATGTAGAAAACGACCAAAAATATTTAAATAAATGGTATTCTATTATTGTTTAACAGTGCGATTAATTGCAATTAATTTTTTTAAGCAGGTTTTTAAGCAGGTTTGGTCAGCTGGAGATAGGGTGACCAGATAGCAAGTGTGAAAAATCGAGACAGGGGGTGGAGGGTAATAGGTGTCTATATAAGAAAAAGCCCCAAATATCGGGACTGTCCCTATGTGACAGGGCTCGGACTCACCCTGCGGCGCCTCCTGCTGGTATCTTCTGGGAATTAGCTCGTCCAGCCTCTGGAGCGCCCTCTGTTGGCCAAGGATCCGGCTGCCCACTCTCTGGCCCGTGTCCCTCCCAGGACCCGGTGGCCCTTTAACTGGGGTGCTGCCCCCTGGCAGTACCCCACCGGTCTTACTTCTAGGGTCTCCCCTCCCTAGGGAACTCCCAACCAACTATCCTCACCTCGCCTCAGTTGTAGGCTACTGCCAGTCACCAGCTAGCCCCCGCGCCCTGGGGCAGACTGCAGTATAAGCCACTCAGCACCGGCAAGGTTGGGTTGGACCTGCTGCCTCGGCCTACCCGTGGGTTACCCCCTGCAACCCCTGTACCTAGTGGGCCTAACACTAGGCCGCAGCCTGGGGCTCCCCAGCTCCTCAGGCCCTTCCCCAGCCCTGCTCCAACCTAGGTACCTGGTCAGGTCCCTGCAGCCAAGCCCTTCCCTCTCTAAAGACACAGAGAGAGTATTTGCACTAGGCCCACTGCTCTCTTATAAGAGAGCGGGAGAGCCCCACCTCTGTTGTACGCACTCTGGCGGGGCCCGTGGAGGAGGGTGCGGTAGGGGTAACGCCAGGTGTGGGAAATGGCCCGCCCCAGAGGGAGTCTGCCCCCCCTTGTGCTGCCCTGCCGTTACCTCCCCGAGTCCCCAAACCATCATCCTTGCCCCCTGACCCAACCCCTGTCGACCAGCCCACAGACGTTGCCATGGAGGGCTGGACGCTCGTACAGGGAAAGCGGGGCAAGCGGAAGGCTCGAGCTCCGCTCCTGCCATCGGATGCGGAGGCCCCCCGGAAGACCAGGAAGGGGGGCACCGTTGCCGAGCCCTCCGCTTTCCCCCCGGGTGGAATTTGTCCACCACTACTGGCAAGGGCAGACGTGGCAGCACCGGAAGGCAGCACCGCCCCTCCGATGGAGTCTCTTCCTACGGAGTCCTCTGCTGGAGCCCTTCCTGCCCCCTTACCTGCTGAAGCCCCTGCGGGCCTCGAAGCGAGCGTTGCCCCGGGCGCTGGCGGGGAGGGCCCCGGGGTGGTGGGGGGTAATCTCCCCTCTATCTACGAGGAGATCGAGGCCCTGGGTCTGACCCCGGTTACCCAGGGGGAGGACGACCCTCTGCCAGCGGGCCTCGACCTGAGCGACCTCACCCCGGACCTCCCTTCCCCGTGCCCCCTCCCTATGGTCCCTGCCTCCTCTCCTACCTCCGAGGGTCCCCTGGACTCTTTGACTTGCCCGGCCGTGGGTGGCACTCCTCTGATGGCCGCAGAGCCCGCTGTGGCGACGGCCAGTGCTTTGCGGCCGGGACCCGAGTTACCGGGGGTCTCCCTCGTTGGCGCGGAGCAATCGACTTCCTTCCCGGGAGGGGGCCCCGCTAACCATTCTCCATCTGATGATGCCGTGGCTGTATCACCTGCCATTGAGCCTGAGCCCAGCATCACTGGGGCCCCCGTTCCCACCCCTCAGACCCCTGAGCCCGATGGAGGAGAGCCACCTCCCGGCGTCCCAGCTACGGGGGCCCTGGATCTGGCCTCTATCCCTCTCCCCAACCCTACTCCTGACCCCTGCCCTGCCCCTACTCCCGATCCCATCCCTACCCCCTCCACCTCTCGCGATGCCATTGCCACCCCTGGGGCAGTCTCCTTTCCTTTCCCAGAGGATGACCCTCAGGGAGCGGCCTTTGTGTCTCCCTGTCCCGACCCTCTAGGGGTTGCTCTCTTCCCTCCGCCACCCCCCTTTGAGACGGGGTCTGAGGCGGGCCACATGGTGCCAGCCCATCAGGCGCCACGTCGCGGTTCCCCCCCCCGCCTGTCCCTCTCGGTGGGTCACTGGGCTGTGTCAGGGGCCCTAGTGGAGGACGACCAGGGGCCAGTGACCCCGCCCCCCCATGAGCTGCAAGACGAGCTGCGGGCGTTTCTAGAAGACGTCTGCGGCTCCCGCAACAAGGTACGGCTCGCTCCCCAGCGCTGGGGGGACTTTAATCACATCCTCCGGGCCACAAGGGCCCTCATGGGGGAGGGTAAAGGGACCGGGAAGCAGAGTGCCGCGGCTTACCACCGGGTCCGCACCTTCCGCGACTCCCTGCTTACCTTCGGGGTAGGTCACGGTTTGCTGAGTGTCCCCGCTGATGAGGATCCCCCCCAGCCCTCCTCATGGCACCTGTCACCTTTGCCACATTAAACACCTGGGGCTGTAGGATGGGTCTCCGTAGGTGCCAGGTGCTCTCCTTCCTTCGGGAGGGGGGGTACTCTGTGGTTTTCCTGCAGGAGACCCACACGGATCCGGCCGCCGAAGACAGCTGGCGGCTGGAGTGGGGGGATAGAGTTTACTTTAGCCATCTTACGGTTCGCTCAGCTGGAGTGGCTACCCTGTTCTCCCCCAACCTCCGGCCTGAGGTGCTGGGGGTTACCGAGGCTGTGCCGGGTCGCCTGCTGCACCTCCGGGTCCGCATGGAGGGGCTAGTGGTCAATCTCGTTAACGTCTATGCCCCGACATCGGGCCCGGAGCGGCTGTGTTTTTCTCAGCAGGTGTCCGCCTTCCTCAGCACTTTGGATCCTCACGAGTGCCTGGTCCTGGGCGGGGACTTTAATGCTACCCTCGAGGAGCGGGACCGCTTGGGGACCGAGCAGAGCCCGGCCGCCACGGACGTCCTCCGGGAGATTGTCGACCATCACTCCGTGGTGGACGTCTGGCGCGACCACCACCCAGACGACATTTCGACCTTTACCTATGTCCGGGTGGAAGCCCATCGGTCGCACCGTATCTATTTGTCACGCTTCCACCTTTCTCGAGCCCACTCCTCCGACATTCGGCCAGCCCCTTTCTCAGATCACCACCTAGCCACCGTGACGGCCTCTCTCTGTGCGGAGAGGCCAGGGCCGGCCTATTGGCATTTCAACAACAGCTTGCTGGAGGATGTGGGCTTCGTGGCGTCCTTCCGGGAATTCTGGTTGGTCTGGTGAGGGCAGCGGCGCGCTTTTCCCTCGGTGCGGCGGTGGTGGGACCTGGGGAAGGTGCGCGGCCGGCTCTTCTGCCGTAACTACACTCGGGGCGCCAGCCGACGGAGGGATGCGGTGATAGAACAGTTGGAGTGGGAGGTCTTAGAGCTAGAGAGGCGTCTGGCCGCCAGCCCTGAGGATCCATCCCTCTGTGGGGTGTGCCGGGAGAAGCGGGAGGAGCTCCGGGCCCTCGAAGACCACTGGGCCCGGGGCGCTTTTGTTCGATCCCGCATCCGCCTCCTTCGGGAGATGGATCGCGGCTCCCGCTTCTTCTACGCCCTGGAGAAAAGGAGGGGGGCCAAGAAGCACATCACATGCCTTCTGGCAGAGGACGGCACCCCCCTCACGGATCCGGTGGAGATGTGCGAGAGGGCCAGGACCTTCAACGCCAACCTTTTCTCCCCGGATCCGACCGATGCCACCGCTTGCAGAGTGCTCTGGGACGAACTCCCAACGGTCAGCGCGGGTGACCGGGACCGGCTAGAGCTGCCTCTCTCTCTGGCCAAGTTCTCGGAAGCCCTCCGCCGCATGCCCACCAAGAAATCTCCGGGCATGGATGGGCTGACCGTGGAGTTCTACCGAGTGTTCTGGGACGTCCTCGGCCCGGACCTCGTCACCGTCTGGGCCGAGTCCTTGCAGAGCGGGGTCCTCCCTCTCTCGTGCAGGCGAGCCGTGCTCGCCTTACTGCCGAAGAAGGGGGACCTCCGTGATTTACGGAATTGGCGTCCCGTCTCGCTCCTCAGCACGGACTACAAACTCGTAGCCAAGGCCATCTCGCTGCGGCTGGGGTCCGTGCTGGAGGACATGATCCACCCAGACCAGACCTACACCATCCCGGGCCGTACCATCTTTGATAACTTGTATCTGGTCCGGGATCTCTTGGAGCTTGGGTGCAGGGATGGGTTGTCGTTCGCCCTCCTGTCCCTGGATCAGGAGAAAGCGTTCGACAGGGTGGATCACGAGTATCTCCTGAACACTCTGCGAGCGTTTGGTTTTGGACCCCAGTTTGTGGGTTTTCTCCAGGTGCTGTACGCTTCCGCAGAGTGTCTGGTCAGGCTCAACTGGACCCTGACTGAGCCGGTCAGCTTCGGGCGCAGAGTACGGCAGGGGTGTCCCCTCTCGGGCCAGCTGTACGCTCTGGCGATCGAGCCCTTCCTCTGTCTCCTTCGCAGGCGGTTGACGGGGTTGGTGCTGCGGGAGCCGGAGCTGCGGCTGGTCCTGTCGGCGTACGCCGACGATCTGCTCCTCGTGGTCCAGGACCCGGGCGACTTGGTGCGGGTGGAGGCTTGCCAGGCGATCTACTCGGCGGCCTCCTCTGCCCGGGTCAACTGGGTCAAGAGCTCTGGCCTGGTGGTCGGGGATGGGTGGCAGGCGAGCTCCCTCCCACCCGCGCTTCAGGCCATCAGGTGGAGTGCAGGTCCGCTGCTCTATCTGGGCGTTTACCTTTCCGCCACGCATCCGTCTCCGCCGGAGAACTGGCACGGTTTACAGGGCAGGGTGACCGAGCAGCTCCGGAAATGGACAGGACTACTCCGGTGCCTCTCCCTCCGCGGGAGGGCACTGGTACTCAATCAACTGGTCCTGTCCATGCTCTGGTACCGGCTCAACACCCTGGTCCCAGCCCCGGGTTTCCTGGCCGACCTCCAGACGGCGATTCTGGAGTTCTTCTGGCCAGGACTGCACTGGGTCTCTGCAGGGGTCCTCCATCTGCCCCTGGAGGAGGGGGGGCAGGGCCTGAAGTGCCTGCGCACTCAGGTCCGTGTCTTCCGCCTCCAGGCCCTGCAGAGACTCCTTTATGGTGCAGGTAGTCCGGCGTGGAGCGTCCTGGCGCACACCTTCCTGCGCCGCTTCCGAGGGCTCCGGTACGACCGGCAGCTCCTTTATCTCGATCCGAGGGGCCTTCCGCGAGACCTCTCCGGGCTGCCGGTATTCTACCAGGACCTCCTCCGCACCTGGAAACTGTTTTCAACGACCAGGTCCGTGGCGGCCACCGGGGGGGCAGATCTCCTCGCGGAGCCCCTGCTACACAACCCCCAGCTTCGTGTGCAGGCGGCGGAGTCCCCCTCGGTGCGCCAGAGGTTGGTCCTGGCAGAAGTCACCAGAGTCGGAGACCTCCTGGATTATGACCGGGGAGACTGGCTGGATCCCCTGACGCTTGCTCAGCGCATGGGGCTCTCCAGGCCTTGTACTCCCCGGCGCGTACTCCAGGAGGTGAGGGCCGCTTTGCCACCCGCTGCTCGGGTCTACCTCGACCGGGTCCTGCACGAGGGTACGCCCCGCCCACCTTCCACCCCAGGCCCCCCGGACCTTTTCATCGGGCCCCTGCCCCGTGGACCCAACCGGCCCCCCCACCTCTTCTCCATGAGCCGGCTGCACACCTTGCAGCCGGTCCGCTTTCAAACCGCGCCACGGAAGCATCTCTACATGCTCGTGCTCCACACCCTTCATTTCCTCGCCCTCGTGTCCCGCCCCAACACAAAGTGGCGGGACCTTCTACCACCTCTAGAGGGTGAGGAGCCCCGGTGGGCCAGCCTCTATTCCACTCTGATACCGAGGCCCACCGGGGATGTCAGCTGGCGACTCCTTCATGGGGCCGTGAGCACGGGCGTGTATTTGGCGCGGTTTACCCCTGTCCCGGATACCTGCCCCTTCTGTGGTGTGAGGGAGACCCTGGTGCACGTTTACCTGGAGTGCGCCAGGTTGCAGTCCCTATTCCGGCTCCTCACCAATATTTTGTTAAGATTTTGGCTGGACTTTTCCCCTCACCTCCTTCTCGATGCGCTCCCTATCCGTGGCCCCACAAAGTCACGGGACCTCCTGGTCAATCTCCTCCTGGCCCTGGCTAAATTGGCCATCTATAAAACCAGGGAGAGGATGTTGGCCGATGGAGGCTCCGGTGCCTGTGGGGCCTGTTTCCAATCCCTTGTCCGTTCACGCATCCGAGCAGAGTTCCTCTGGGCGGCATCTGCTGGCTCCCTTGACGCCTTTGAGGAGCAGTGGGCGCTGTCCGGGGTTCTCTGCTCGGTGTCCCCGTCAGGCTCCCTTCTTTTAACCCTGTGACCGCACCCCTGACCCTGTTATTTCATTAGTTGTCCCCCGGACTCATTTGGATTCCAGGTCCTGTGGATCCTCCCCTTAAGCTGGGGGGGGGGGTCCTTTAGCAGTGGGTGGGCTTCCGCCCGCCCACTTCCCGGAACCCAATAGGTACACCCTATAAAAATCGGGACATCTGGTCACCCTAGCTAGAGAACAAAGGGCCAGGTGACCAGGTTTGCCAGGGAACTAGAACAAAGGATGGAGGAGGGGCCCTTGGGGGGTTGTTACATGTGGGTCACTGGAAACAGAACACACTCTTCGGGACTGGGACTCAAGGCGGTTCAGAGAGAGAGCTCTGAGCTCTGGACTAACCCAGATGGACTTTGTTGTAACTTTCCATTCTCTGTGCTAACCTAAGGACTTTCTAGGCTGTGTTCCAGACATCTCAAACCCTCCTGCTGTTACAGCGCTGGCTGAGAGTCACTCCTGATTAAGTTGGGGGTGCATCGCTCCCTTGGGGGATACAAGTCTTCCCCAGGTGTCCAATCCAGGTGGACTTGCTGCAGGGAGCTCACGGTGTGAAGCAGGATGCTGAAGGCTCCGAGGGTCAGCCCCAGGAGGCAGTGAAGCCAGGGCCTCACCCCAGCGAGCGAGTGTGACCCTACGGGGCTGATGCACTGAAGGGCTCCTCCCAGGGACTGTTCCAGAGCCAGATGAGAACACCAGACCTGTGGATCCGTGACAGGGGTAACAAGGTTATTCACAGTCCTGAGTACCCCAAGAAATGTCACACCCCTAGCATGGCCCCCAAGGTTGTCTCCTTCCCCATAGCTCATAGCCTGCATGCTGGGCACTGGTGCAGACCCCCACCAACCAGGATCAGGACTCCCAATCCCCATTGTGCCAGGTGCTATGCAGACTCCAGCTTAGATCAGAGGCCTGTTGTGCCGGGCGCTGCACAGACACACAGCAAGAGATAACTCTTGCCCTCGCTGAGATCAGGGCCCTGCTGTGCTGGGAGCTGGACTGGAAGGAACATCAAGAGGTCAGCCCCCTGGCTGAGGCAGGACCAAGGAAAGCTAGACCATCCCTGGCTGGCATCTTTCCAACCTGTTCTTAAAAACCTCCAATGACAGGATTCCACAACCCTCCTTGAAAGCCTATTCCAGAGCTGAACTATTCTTATAGATAGAAAGTTTTTTCTAATATCTAATTTAAATCTCCCTTGCTGCAGAATAAACCAAATTACTTCTTGCCCTATCTTTATGGAGAACAATTGATCACTGTCTTCTTTATAACAGCCCTTAACATATCTGAAGAGTGCTATCAGGTCCCCCCCACCCCCACCCCGTTTTCTTTTCTCAAGACTAAACATGTCCGAGTCTTTTACATGGCAGTCTTTTTAGAACCCGAGTCTTTTACATGACAGACCCAAGTTCCATTCACTTTAGACACACTGCCTTTCAGAATGAATTTGCCAGGACTATGTGCTTGGCTATGCTGTCTATAAAATGCAAACCCATCTTCACAGATGAACGAGCAATATGTAAATATAAGGAATCACTAGCTGGCAGTCCTAACTCTAAGTCCACTCCTCTTTGAGAGTTGGGGAGAGAACCCAGGAGTCCTGACTTCCTCCAACTCAATAGAGCCCAATCCTCTCCCAGAGCTAGGAATAGAATCCAGGAAGCGTGAGCTCTATCACTCTATTGTTGTCTAACAAATAGTTGTTGTGTGACTCACTGGCAAAGTGTGTGTTTTGTTCCCCTCTAGTGCTAATGAACATATAGGGTAACAGCCTTCTAACACTATCTGTTTGCCGACTCCTAAGCTGGGGTACAAGGCCTTGCTCAGCAGTCAAAGGTGTGAAATGCACAGAATTATTAACCCAGTCAGCAGGAGAGCGGAGACTGGCCTACAGGCTCCCAGCTCAGTGCACTTTCCCATTCTGAGAGTGTAGGGGGAATTGGATGCTACCACACACTTCCCTCTTTGTGCAGGGAGGTGTATTCTTGAGCAGCCATTGACCTAAGAGCTCATCTAGCCCTGATCTGTGTCAGTGCCTGTCCCGGAGGATGGAGCAGGCCAAATCAGAGCACATGTCCCCAGTGACTGCTGGTCTTCTGAGTTTCCTGCCTGAGGGAACCTTTCTCCATGCTGGGGAGCACTTACTCACATAGCAGTGGGACGGCTCGCATGAGTAAGAGTGACAGCTGCCCATCCCTCGCTGAGCTCCTGCTGGGTCCCAGGAGGCCGTGGCAGCCTACCCCCGTCTCTTACCCTCACCGGAGCAGTCCACACTCTGGCTGGGGGCAGAGCCTGCCCACAATGAATGGCAGGCAGTGGGCACTGGCTGGTCCTATTGAGGACAGGAAGGCGGAAGCCCCAGCTGCCCCTTCCACTTGGGCTTGTTCTCTCCCTCCTGGGCTCACATAGTGGCCCTGGCCCCTGCTGCAGCTGGCAGAACACTGCCTGGGGAGAGAGAAGGCCACGGAGGGGGCTGGGAATCCACCCAAAGGGGCTGTGGGAAGGTGGCTAGAGATGAAGAGATGGTGCTGGGTGAAGAGGGGATTTGCTGAAGAAGCTGGACAGCGAAGGGACGTGTGCCAGGAGCCCGGCCGCGAGGGCACAGAGGTGTGAGAGGGAGGGTCACACTGGCGCCTGGGGAACGGGGGTGGCCCTGCGGGTGAGGGGCTGTTGCTGGTGGGGGGAGCTGCTTGAAAGAGCAGCAAGCATCAGTGAAGCAAAGCAGCGTGGCGAGCCAGAGGGAGGCCACAATGGGCCAGCAGGGGTGAAACTGGACTTTGCAGCCCGGGGACGAGGACTTGAGCCCTTCTTGGGGTGATGCAGCAAGGGGTGGAAAAACTCCTTTAACTGGGATGGTATTTTACAAGCACTTGATGTTACTTTCCATTATTTCTTGTCTATTATTATTCAATTATTTCTATTCTATTATTCTTCCTGCCAAATTTCTGGGGGTTTCCTCTATAGTTTACAATGTAAGGATCTGTCCAGTGTGTTGCTTTGCCTCTACCTCTCTTCCCAGTAGGCAGAGCCTAGCCAAGCCCTGAGTCACCAGTCAATTTCCTCCTCTAGCCAAGCTCCCAGGGAGACTCCTGCAGTCTGTGCACAGAAAGGTGTCTTTTTGCAGGTGACCATTGGCCAAATAAATCTGTATGCAGTTGGCAAAGGCAGGTAAAAGGTGCTAACGCCTCCACAGAGTGTGTGTGGGGGGGAAGGGGGGCTCCTTGTCAATGGGATTCCCTTTTCCTAGTGCACAGCCCCGGAGCTGGGAGATCACACCGCATTTCTGTGTGTGCTCTCTCTGCTTCCCATCGGTTGCTATGGCAGATCTCCACGGCCATGCCCTCACATCCGGCAGGAACGGGGAGCCTGCTCAGTGCTGCTCGATAGGCAGCAGCAGGCCTGAGCTAACACGCAGCCCGGACTCTGATCCGAGGGCAATGGTGCCTCCTTGCAGTCAGTCAGAGCTGCCTCCAGCAGGGGAGGGAACAAAATGATTGGTGTCTCCTAGTGCAAGGACAAGGGCGTGATCAGTGGAAGAAAAAGGGGGCAAACTGAAAATCGCTACAAGGAAATCCCTTCTCACACAGCAGGTGATCGGCCTGCGGAACTCCCTGCCACAAGGTGTGAGGGCCAAAAGCTGAGCCAAGTTCAAAAAGGAACTGGACGTTTCTATGCAGAACGAGAATATCCAGCATTGGAATAGCTGATGCTGGCACGCATTCTGGCAGGGATATGAGCCCTCTTTCTTCAGGACATGAGCCTAGCGTTGTGAGAGACCAGGATGAGACCTGTGTGGGGAGCAGATTATCCCACAGCTGCTACTGTGGGGGGTCCTACCCCTTTGTCTAAAATACCTGGTTCTGGCCACTGTCAGGGACAGGATCCTGGACTGGATGGGACTGGGGGTTGATCCAGGTTGGCAGTGCCTATGCTCCTGTGAATCTGAGTGTAATACAGCAGCACCTGATCTGCATTGGGGTCATTGTGCCGGGTGCTGCATACCCGCAGAATAGAGATAGGCCCTGCTAACCTAGAGTTGGATGAGCCAAAATGCCCATCTTTCTCCTACTCTGGTTAATAGCAGTGCCCTGCAGCAGCAGCCTGACACAGCAATTCACCATGGGGTTACTGCAGTGTGCGTGGCTGGGAGTCCAGGCTCCCGGGTCCTTTCCAGAGTCTGCCACCCATGTGTAACCTGGGGCACATAGCTCCAAGTGGACACCTCTCTGTGCTCCAGTCCCCCCGTTGAGAACTAGGGTAACACACCTTGGTAAAGACTCTCGCTGCTCAGACACACAGCGAGAGACAGGCCCTGCCCCAGCTGAGATCAGGGCTCCATTGGGCTGGGCGCTGCACAGACACACAGCGAGAGACAGGCCCTGCCCCAGCTGAGATCAGGGCCCCATTGGGCTGGGCAATGCACAGAGACACAGCGAGAGACAGGCCCTGCCCCAGCTGAGATCAGGGCACCATTGGGCTGGGCAATGCACAGAGACACAGCGAGAGACAGGCCCTGCCCCAGCTGAGATCAGGGCACCACTGGGCTGGGCAATGCACAGAGACACAGCGAGAGACAGGCCCTGCCCCAGCTGAGATCAGGGCCCCGTTGTGCCAGGTGCTGCACAGACACACAGCGAGAGACAGGCCCTGCCCTGATCAGCTCACAGTATAAACAGACAAGGGATGAGAGGGGAAGGCACTTGCCTGAGGTCACCCAAAAGATCCATATTTTCCCTTAGCTGGGTGCTCCCTCTATGCCGGGACTCTTTCCGTTAGTCTGGTCTCACCAGAGACCCACAGCTAGTAAATGTCATTCTGTAGCCTCATTCCCCCCACGAATCCCAGCGCAGCTCTCACACTGCACTCACACAGCTTAGCTGCCCTGCGCTCAGACCCTACGGCAACCAGCGCAGTGTTAGAACGTGGAGCAGAACCAGGAAGGGCTGAGTCCCTGCTCTGCCTTCGCATTGGATTCTCCAGGGCACAGCGGTATTTGAAAGCTCACTCCCACCAAGCTTTCTCCTTCAGGCCAGCACGGCCCCATACCCACCAGCAGTGTCTTCCCCAGGAATTGAAATTAGGGGGGGTGTTGAAATATTCAGGGGGGGTGTCGGCCGATGACGGCTGAGACCGTGAGGGCAAAAGTGGGCTGTATGGCACTATAGTAAAAACTGAAAAATGTTTCACGACCATTTTATTAGATTTAACTCATGTTTTAAAACCATCACAAAAATTAAAGTTGGCTATTCAAGCCTACTATGAAGGACTACATCTACATCCGTCTTGGTTTCTTGTTGTAATTTTGCACTCCTTGGTGCCTTCTTGTGTGTCCGTTACTTCCAGTCCTTCATGATATGCTCATGATCAGGCAGAAGGCGACTTCTTTCAGAACACAAAATTCTATTCAATGAGGAAAAATTATGTTCAGCTGTAGCGGTTGTGACTGGGATTAGCAAGAGATGAATTCCTACTTTCATGGCAGGAAACAGAGCACAAAGATTGGGTCGAACCACTAGTGATGATAAAGAAGTTGAAGTTAAATCTTCATTCGTTCATCGTATCATATTCCACTCTGTGTTCAAAATTCTGTATTCTGCCCTGATCACATAGCAGCCCCATTGCTGGTAGTGCCTCACTCCACTCAACTGTAGGTGTTTTATAAGACAGGCATCTGTAAAAGCTATGTGGAGGTTGAACAGAATCCAGAAATCTCTATTGTAGATTTGTAAAAATCAAGTCTTTGTACTTTTTCAGGTGGCTTAACGAACACTTCTTGTCCTCTTCACGTATGGAGTCAATATAAGTACCTTCATTAGTCAACTTCTGGATTGAAGTCTTTGCTTCTTCCAGTACATTTTCAATGGATATCTCTGATTGATCCAAGGATAGCTTCTATTTCTGGACAAAGATCTACTACTGTTGTAGTAGATGCCTGGATTACATTGTTTAATGACCCAAGTGGTTTCAACAGTAGACTTACAAGAGAATGGTGATAGTCTTCTCTGAATTTAGTAACAAAAGTAGTCCACCAGCCTCACTACTTAGATCTGTCCTATCTTGGTGGATACTTTCTAAAGCCAGTAATAATGGTTGCAGTAATTTTAAGACAACTGCCAAGAATCACTCATGAGAAAGCCTGCAGGTTTCCCAGGTTGGACTCATTTGAACTTCAATCCCAGTGTATCTTCTATTTGTTTCCAAAATGTTCAGTCCTTTTGGACTCTTGCTTAAAAAAAAAAAAAAAAGAGTATAAAAAAGCCATTAAATTTTTGGCTTTTTAATGTCTTTTGAAGATTCTGCAGCTTGTACTAGTGCTAGCTGGAGTAGATGGCCTCTACAGTGTGTATAGGAGACATTAGGGTTACACTTTTCTCTGAGCAAAGCTTGTACTACACTATGTCTTCCAGAGAAGTTTGTAGCTCCACCAAATGCACAAGCAGCCATCTGTTTGGGGTTCAATTTACAAGCATTTAACTCTTCTAAGATGTCACAGATGCAGCTGATGTGTCTTCTATAACTGAACATCTAGAATGCATCTACTGGCCTACCACGGACATCAAGATAACATACATGACGACTTATTACTTGATGCCTATTTGCATTGGTGCATTTGTTGGCCATGTATGCACATATTTTGAATATAGTGAGAGAATTCTTCACTTTTTCAACTCCTGAGTCTTTCACTGTTGCACCACGTTTCAAGACAGTCAGATGAGTTTTTTGCAGAAAGATAGTGAGCATTTGCCAGTCTTGTTCGGAACCAGTGTCCAACTTCAGGATTAACAAGTTACAATGCACTTAACATTGGCCTCTAGTGTGTAGTGTGTGGTATCTCTTGCTTAAATAGAAAGTATGATGCAATAGTCATGTTGGTTCACATAAACTGAGTTGTGTTTCCAGCATTCTTAATAGCCTCATTAAGTTCTTCTAAAATTGGCTTTGACAGTGACTGGCTTATAAGGCTTTCTGCATGTTGATGCAGTCCAGAAGCATGGTGTTTTGAAGCCTTTTCATATAGGTTGTCAGTATATAAGCTTAGCTGATCAGTCTGGCAAACCAAGCTCCTCCGCTTTTACTATATAAATCCATGACATGCCCACATCTTAAATACTGCATGTAGTTCTAGTCACATCATCTCAAAAAAGAAATATTGGAATTGAAAAAGGTACAGAGAAGGGTAACAAAAATGATTAGGGGTATGGAGCAGATTCCATATGAGGAGAGAAGACTGGGCCTTTTCAGCTTGGAAAAGAGACGACTAAGAGTGGATATGATAGAGTCTTAGAAAATCTTGATTGGTGAGGAGAAAATGAATAAGGAATGTTATTTATCCCTTCACTTAACAAAAGAACCAGGGGTCACTCAATGAAATTAATAGGCAGTAAGTTTAAAACAAAGTTTTAAAGTATTTCTTCACACAACGCACAGTCACCCGTGGAACTTTTTGCCACAGATGTTGTGAAGGCCAAAATTATAACAGGGTTCAAAAAAGAACTAGATAAGTTCATGAAGGATTGGTCCTTCAATAGCTATTAGCCAGGATGGCCAGGGATGCAACATCATGATCTGAATGTCCCTAGCCTCTGTTGACCAGAACCTGGGAGTGGACGACAGGGGATGGATCAATCAATGGTCCCCTGTTCTGTTCATACCCTCTGAAGCACCTGGAACAGTCACTGTCGGAAGACAGGAGACTGGGATAGATGGACCATTGATATGACCCAATATAGCCGTTCTTACATAAAAAATTATAATAATAAAAAAGTTTAGTATAGAAACTCCCCAAGATAATGACCTCTTGAGATAGCGATGTTGTGAGATAATGATTTTGGCAAATAATGCATTTTTAAAATCTTGGCCTACTAGGAAACATATATTTACATAACTTTCCCAGTCACAAATATAGCTTCTGGAGAAAGGTCACTAAAACATAGTCCAGTTAGGGTGAACAGAAAGCAAGTGTGAAAAATCAGGACAGGGGGTGGGGAGTAATAGGAGCCTATATAAGAAAAAGACCCAAAAATTGGGACTGTCCCTATAAAATCGGGACATCTGGTCACCCTAAGTCCAATGCTCCTGGCCGCTGTTGTTTGTCATGCCACCGTTCACTCTATTGCTGTGCCCCAATAACCCTACACTGTCACCTTCTGCTGCCACCTGCCACTGTGACCTCTGTGAGTCGGTCTCTCGCGGTTCCACCCGACTCTCAGTGATTTCAGATCTTCGAGGTGGGGGGAACCTCAGTGCTAGTGCAGACTGGGGCATCTCTTCCACAGAAACACTGTCCCACAGCAGGTCTAAGCACTTAGACCTGATTATCAGAGATTTCCACTTTAGTGGTCACTTAACAAACCAAAAGTCTCTCTATGAAGCCTAATCAGCTCTGTCTTTAAACAGTGGAGAGGGGCAGGTCAAATAGTACTTGTGACTCAGGCAGACCATAAAGCAATAGGCTCTTTGGAATATTATAACTGAAAAATGAAGTCTCTGTTCAATTAGTGTTCTTTATTTCTGTGCTCAAATATATTGACTTAATTTGTATTGCCAGTTTACACATTGTTAATAAATATGAGCATTATTGATCCTTTGAAAAAAAAAAAAAAAAAAAAAAAAACACCTGTCCCCACCCTCTCTCTTGATGCCCTCAATCAGCACAGGCTAAGGACAGTTCTACTGCCCTTTACTCGTACAATAAAAACAACATTTCATTACACACACACACCCCCCCCCCCGCATGCAAGTGATCTGTAACCCAAACCCAGCCAAAATCTATCACTTGGGAAACACAG
This sequence comes from Chelydra serpentina, assembly GCA_037349315.1. NCBI lineage: Eukaryota > Metazoa > Chordata > Testudines > Chelydridae > Chelydra > Chelydra serpentina. The sequence goes on along the minus strand of JBAIAC010000021.1, from coordinate 4,649,314 downwards.
CTCTGTTTGCTGGATACCTAGGTAGATTAGATGTGAATGTAAATACAATCTGGTCCTGAAGCCTTTCCCCCCAGTTCCCAGCTCATCACTAGCTGTCAGGAAGAGCTCATTTAGACTTTGCTTAGAAATCATCATTTGAAATTATTAGGTTATCCAACATCACCAAAATGAATGCACCGACAGTCACAAAAAACACAAGCTGTATAAGGAAGCTAGTCTGTGTTCATACTTTTCAAATCTATTATACATTTTCAGATACACGTATTTTATCATATACATTATATGCTTTTAAAGTGTGTATTAATGTTTCAATTTAAATTCAAATTCCCAAACAATCACTACATTGGCAACACTGCATGTAACTAGTTCACAAAACTGGGGGGGGGGGGGTGTTGGGAAAATTCATGGGGGGTGTAGGGAAATCGCTGCCCACCAGGGTGCACCTTGCCTTGCAGCTCCCACAAAGCCAGGCACCAGAGACATACAGGATGTCCTAGGGACTTGCCTCGGTACCCATCCTCTGTGCAGAGCTTAGATCTGCAGCTGCAGGACCGTGCCCACTGTGTGACTTGGCCAACAGAGACGCTCTGGGAGATGGTGCTGCTGGCAGGGCAGGATTACCACAGTCCAGGGCTGCAGGCATACTCCAACATGGCTCCGCCCTCACACTGTGGCTCCGCCCCATCCCACCTCTGCTTGGGGTGGCAATGGCAGGGGGTCCTCTCTTGAGGTGGTGGCAGGGGGTTCCAGAGCTAATATGGGCACCTCCCCCACTCCCCCAGAGATGGGCTCTGGGATGGGCTCTCTGCACACTCAGGCAGTGTGGCTGGGTTGGTCACACCTAGGGAAGCTCCCCTCACCCAGCGATGGGCTCAGGCTCTCTGCACACTCAGGCAGTGTGGCTGGGTTGGTCACACCTAGGGAAGCTCCCCTCACCCAGCGATGGGCTCAGGCTCTCTGCACACTCAGGCAGTGTGGTTGGGTTGGTCACACCTAGGGAAGCTCCCCTTGCCCATTGATGGGCTCAGGCTCTCTGCACACTCAGGCAGTGTGGTTGGGTTGGTCACACCTAGGGAAGCTCCCCTCACCCAGCGATGGGCTCAGGCTCTCTGCACACTCAGGCAGTGTGGTTACCTGGGTCACACCCCGTGGGGCAGTTTCCCGCACCCCAGCGATGGGCTCAGGCAGGTGTCTCCGAGTCAGTCCCCCCTACCCGCTCCTGCCCCCGGCCCCACCTGCAGCCCGGGGAGCGGTCCCGGGCGGGGAAGGGGCCGGCGCTGGCTCTGCGGCGGCGCGGTCCCGGCTCTCCCCCCGCCGGCGGGCGCTGGGGCTGCAGCCCGGCCGGACGCGGCGGGCGGGCGGCGATGGCAGCAGCAGGCGCGGCGCGGGGCTGAGCCCGGAGCCCGCAGCCCGCCCCGGCTCCCCGCCATGGCCAAGCAGTACGACGTGCTGTTCCGGCTGCTGCTGCTCGGGGACTCGGGCGTGGGCAAGACCTGCCTGCTCTGCCGCTTCACCGACAACGAGTTCCACCCGTCGCACATCTCCACCATCGGTACGGTACGGGCCGCGCCGGGCGGGGCCTCGGGCCAGCGGGGGGCTTCCGCGGCCAGGCGCCTGGCGCAGCTTCCCCAGCGCCGGGGGACCGGCTCCGGCGGGAGGGGCGCGCAGATGCCGGGCGGGGGGGCTGGGTATGGGGATGCACCAGGTCTTGGGGGATGCACTGGTGCCGGGGGGCGAGGGCTGGGTATGGGGGGTAGGGGACCAGGTCTGGGGGGAGGGGTGCACTGGTGCCGGGGGTGTGGGGCTGGGCATGGGGGTAGGGGACCAGGTCTGGGGGGAGGGGTGCACTGGTGCCGGGGGTGTGGGGCTGGGCATGGGGGTAGGGGACCAGGTCTGGGGGGAGAGGGGTTCACTGGTGCCGGGGGGCGAGGGCTGGGTATGGGGGGTAGGGGACCAGGTCTGGGGGGAGGGGTTCACTGGTGCCGGGAGGGGGGCTGGGCATGGGGGTAGGGGACCAGGTCTGGGGGGGAGGGGTGCACCGGTGCCGGGGGGGTGGGGCTGGGCATGGGAGTAGGGAACCAGGTCTGGGGGGAGGGGTTCACTGGTGCCGGGAGGGGGGCTGGGCATGGGGGTAGGGGACCAGGTCTGCGGGGGAGGGGTGCACTGGTGCCGGGAGGGGGGCTGGGCATGGGGGCAGAGGACCAGGTCTCGGGGGGAGGGGTGGACTGGTGCCAGGGAGCGGCCGCACTGGGATCCTGCCCGTTGTGCAGCCGCGTCGTCGGCAGCGCGTTGGGTCCCTGCGAGGGCGCCCGGGGCTGAGCGCTTGGGGAACCGGCTCTTTGTTCATCACCGCGCTGCCCCGAGTGCACTGCGGGTGGGGGAGGGGGGATCGATGGGGCCGGGCTGAGAGAAGGCGGGGGGAGGGGAATCGATGGGCCCGGGCTGGGAGGGCGGGGGTGAGAAATGGGTGGGGCCAGGCTGGGAACCGCTGGAGGAGGGAATCGATGGGGCCAGGCTGAGAGCCATGGGGTGGAGGGAGAAATCGGTGAGGCTGGGTTGGGAACCCTGACCCCTTCTATAGGAGCTCTCCCAGCTCTTGGGTGAGGGGCTGCTCCTGCTGGGGGCCCTGTCACCCATTGCCCGCTGTGAGTAGCCCCTGGGGGGCACTGGGGGAACCTCAGCAAGGTTTTCTGGGTGCTCTCTACCCTCAAAGGGGCCCCTCATCTGCCAGAAAGCCTCCCAGTGTGGCTGGTGCTGTCAGTGCTCTGGGTCCCTCCTGGGCACAGACGGGAAGGGGGGGGCCAAAATCTTGCAGGCCCTTGGCCTAATATCGGGGGGGGGGAGGGAGGAGGAATCCTGTGTACCCCGGTCCAATGACTCCTAAGGGGGACTGGGTGCTGCAGGCCCTGCTGCTGGAGTTCCTGGATGTGCTGCTATAGCTAGTCCCTCTTAATCGCTCTCGAACCTGCCTTCCTCTCCGTCGTGAGGGGCTCCGGAGAAGAGTAAAACAGAGGTCCTGGCCACGCCATGCTCAGGAGAGCCCCTCTGGAATGCGGTGCTAGGCTTATCAGTCTGGGTGCCGGGCCGGATTCCAAATTAGGGATGCCAAACTGGGTTTCTCCCCTTCTCGTAGTGTGGAGCAGTCGCTGTGCTCCACCTGAGACCTGGCTGCATGTCAGCGGCCCTTGTGTGTATTGATTGGGTGGAAGGTGCTATTTGAAGTCTATTACTCTATAAATCCACCATGCAGGCTGCCATCTTTTGCCAGGGAGCTTGCTCCCAGGGACATGCCACAAGGGGCTGTTTTTGGCCTTTAGTGTCTCGTCCTCCCATCAGTGGGCTCATAACTCAGCAGTTAACCAAAAGGTCCCTGTTCTGCGCTGCCCTGTTCTGTCCTGGGGGATCCTTCACCCTCCTTCGGTTTGGTGTAAATCCTGCCCCGAGGGGGACAGATGTGGCAGGGACTGGATGCTCTGCTCCATTCAATCAGCTGGGCCATGGAAAAAGAAAAGAGCTCTTTAGCAACTGAATCTTTGGGGCTCCCAGGGCATGGCTGCTGGTCCCCCTTCCGACACCTTCCCTCCTCCAGGAAAAGGCTTAGAGGCTTGGAGAGGCTCCTGTATAAAGAGATTGGAACAGCTTGGAATGGCCCAGAGGAGAACAGCTGAGCTAGAGAGGAAACTGGGCGCCCCTGTGATGGATCAGCAAATGGGGCTTTGATTGCCCGGTGCTACCTGCTGCCACTGAGGCCAAGAGCATAGCAGGACCCCAAAGGGCTGGCCGTGAGCGTGCCTAGTAAAAACATCCATGGCTACATTAGATGGGATCATTTCGTATAGGGAATAGCAACCCTCATGCTTCAGGGCAACGAACTGCTGGGAAGGGGCCGTGGCCACGGGTTGCTTTGGCTCGAGAGCGTGCTGGCCTCTTCCAGTGAGTGAAGGCAGGTGCTGAGCCATTGCAGTGGGCTGCAGCATGAGGTTAGGATCCCCCCACTGGGCTGCAGCTCTCTCTGGTCCGGAGTGAGCAGGAGGTGCTGGGCAGTGGCTTAAAAAAAATCCTCCATTCCCCGGGGCGTGTCCCTGAGCCTGCTTTCTGCTGCGTCTTCCTGAGCCTCTGAAGGGATGAGGAGAGGGTTAGGGTTAGGGGTGTGCTCTTGGCCTGGGGCATCCCCTTCCCACAAGCCAGGGTAATGCCTTTGATGTGCACTGCAGGCTTCTGGCTTAATAAGTTGGCCTCCTGCAGAGGAGAAGGGCTCAAATTCTGCCAGCTCTGATTGGTCTGATCTGACCACACTTTCTTACTTACCTTCTGGCTCAAGGAGCTCCTCCAGCACTGCACCTCTGGGCAGTGCCGCCTAGTGGACAGAGCCCTGGATGGGAACTCAGGAGACTAGGGTTCTATTTCTAGCTTGCCACTGGCCTGCTGGATGACCATGGGCAAGTCACTTCTCTGCTCCGTGCCTCAGTTTTCCCATCCGTACAATGGGGATAATAACACTGACCTGCGTGCTGTACAAGAACTAGGTGGTATTATTTGCTCTCTGTTCTTTTCCTTGGATAGTGTCATTTGCAACCTTGCATTCAGTACCGTCATCCGGGCTATTGGTAGGTGAAACCCCAGCACGCTCCCCTGTACCCAGGGTTGTGAGCCTTCCCTGACAAAAGGTGCAAGGGAAGCTTTCCCTTCCTGGTAGCTGGCTTCCCAATCCATGAATATACGCTAGGAGAGAAATAGGCAGGAGCTGTGATCAGTTGACCAGACTAATTGAACATGGCTGGAAACACGGCTCTACAAAATTCCGCTCGCTCCATCCACAGCTACTCTGCAGTGGGTGCTCTCCTCCTGAGAAAGCTTCCAGAGGAGCAAAAGGAAACTCATGTGCTGTGCCCAAGAGCAGTACACTGGCCGTGTACAGGACTGGAGGTCAGAGGCCTCTGGCAAATCAAGCTACAGGAGTGGTGGCTCTGCCCACCTCAGGGCAGGGCAACTGGAAATGTTCAGAGTTCCAGCAAACTGATGGGCTGAACACTTAGAAATGCAAAGCTGCACTGGGGTGTGCCAATTACTTTCTTCCCTTCAGCAGTTTCTCCTTCCCAGGTGGAATGGCCTTCCCCCTGCAGTACGGCTCACTGGCTAGTTCCAGAGTGTAAGGCGAGAAGGGAGTTAATCATCTCTAGACTGACCTCCCATATAGCACAGGCTATTACATTTCACCCCAGTTATTGAGCCCCAAGACTTGTTAGACTAAGGCATTTCAGTCCTCGGGAGGCTAACCCTAACCCTAAACCACCCCCCTTTCCCCCCGAAGGAGGAACATTCCTGCCCGACCCCAGATCCGGTGATCAGCATAACCCAGAGCATGTGAGCAAGAACCAGCCAGCTAAGAAAGAGGATTCTCTGGTCCATGTCAGAGCACCAGCTCACCGTATTCAGTGTGCTGTCTCTGGCTGTGGTCAATTCTTGATGCTCCAGAGGAAGGTGGTGGGGGGAACCCCAGAATACATCTGGCCAATTGTACATTGGGGAGGAGGGGAAGAAGGCAGAGGAGGAATTTCTTCCTGACCTTGGCAGATGACTGGCGGAAGCCCTGAAGTATACGGTTGAATTATAGCCATTGTCTTAATTCAGAGCTGCAAGTGTTAGGAGCATGTTAGGAGCAGGCAATTCTGTCCTCCCCCCTCCACTCCCACCCCAACATCTATGAATCAAGGGTATGGATGAGGCACCTCTGCAGCAAGTCAGACCTATCCCCGCTCTCACACGCCGGCTGTAGAAGTTCTCCCACCAGCTGGATTAAAGCATAGGGCAGCTAGAACCAGGAACAGAACTCCTGACTATATATTTCCAGCTTTGCCATGGCTCTGTTGGGTGACCTGGGGCAAAGCCCTTCCCATCTCCATGCCTCAGTTTCCCTTCCCACGTGGTGTCTGTTTAGACTGTGAGCTCTTTGGAGCAGGGACTGTTTCTGCACTCTGTGCCGTGCCCGGCACGATGGGAACCGGATCTGCGTTTAGATGCTCCAGGCACTACTGCAATACCTCTAATAATGAATAGAACCACTCTTCTCTCCTCCCACACTTCTGGCTTCTGCTGTCGTATGGCTTGTTTTCCACACTCCTCTAATTTCTCGCTCCATAGCTGACGCTGACCGTTTGCTGGCATCAATACGCTATCACACTGTCAGGGGTACAGATACCCTAATCCAGATCCACCAGGCAGGGTGTCAACTTTCTGCTTCCCAGAGCAAAGGGAGGTGGCTGGGGGGTTGAGTACAGATGGCTCAAGAAGAGGTTTTGAAAGCTTCCCAAACTATTTTAGGAGCTCTGTAAATCAGGCAGTGAGTGTTACAATAATCATCTATCAGCTCCACCCATAGTTAAGGTTGCCTGACACTTTCCATTATAAGACCCTTTTTTCAATTGCTTATTACTTTGCCAACCTTTAACTGTTTGTGCTGAAACTTCCCATGCTGGGTGTCTGCCTCAGGCTGAATCCCTCTGGAAAGTTTCAGCAAAAATCATTCAGCCATTTCTGAGAATGAGGCTAGGAAAAACATATTGTTTTGCCCATGTTTTAAAAAAATCGTTTCATCGAGAAGCTCTAGCACCTCCTTGCTTTGGGGCAGGGACTTGTGATTCGGCAGGGGGCTCGCCCTGATGTTGCGGAGCCTTTTGCCATCCTGGTGAAAATTGGTCTGTTTTTGGCCAAGTTATAAGCTCTTGAAAGAACTCATTTTTCAGGGGCGCAATAGAGCTAAACGCTCCAAAAATCCCGTCTGTCCTAAGCTGCCCCATTCACGGGCTGAGCGGGGCTCTCTTTGCAGTTGCACCAGCACCTTTAGTTCTGGGCTCACCTAACCGTGCTGGTGCAAACCTTACAGTGCTTTTGGTGTGTATTGATCATTTCTATTGCGGTACTGCCTAGTGGCTTCATTGTGCTAGGTGCTGCACAAATATATAAAACATCACAGTCCCTGCCCCAAAGAGCTTGCAGTCTTACTGGACGAGACAAAGGGTGCTATGGTCACTCAGCAGGTCGGTGGCAGAACTGGAAATGGAACCCAGGTGTCCTGAGTCCCAGCCCAGTGCTCAATTCATTGGACCATGCTGCCTCTCCACCTGTAAGTTTGAATTGCCAGATTTATTCTCAAGACAGAGGGAAAATGTGAGCATCTGGGGTTTTATGGCCAGCTTTTTAAGCATTCACACATCCCATTTTTGAATTATAGGTCACTTAAGTTGCTTTGTTTGCTGTTGACATTGGTCTAATGTCCCTTTAGGTCTCTCTAGTCCAAACACAGCTTGTCCCCTAGTTTTTCTAGATAGTGCCCGAGTCTCCACATAGGTTTAACTGGCTATTTTTGAAAAGAATATAGTCTAGTAAGTCCGGTTATTGTGGACTCTTGTGGGCCTTGGCTTGCTCCCATTGATATATCTCTGGGATTTATCACTGACTTCAGTGAGCACTATTGGCTGTTTTTACCTTAGATAGAATGCAAGAGATCCAGAATGGTAGGGATCCAAGTCCATATTATGGTAGACCCAAGTCTTATCCCCTCCGTCACATTGCCACTCAGATAGAATGTGCCAAATATAGGGGTGTTGGTTATCCTGCCTCTACCCACTGAACATGCTCCCCTCACAGCGCTAGGGACAGATCCCAGGATTCCGATCACCAGCGTTCTGCTGCTGCGAATAGTTGTGAGTGCGTGTGTTCCCCGTGGTGTGTGCCACCACAGGACCAGCAGGGTTTCACTCAGCCCGTGAGAGAGATGCAGTGAGCTCTGTGTGGCTCGTGTCGCTGATGTATCACACGGAAGGGCCCCCAGGCCTTCAGAATTGGGGGGGGACAGGCCTCCAACCTTGACCCCTGGGCTTTTGGACACGGATCCGTGTCAGGAAACCCCAGCTCTGAAGGACCAGACCTCTGCCCTGTCTGGAAACTCAGCGTTCCTCAGGAAGGGTCTGGCTGAGTCATCTGAATTCGGGTGATGGGGCTTTATGGAAAACCACAAGTGGGGGAGTGACTGGCACGCGGGTAGCTGTGGTTTCCCACAGTGACTTTTGTCAGCAAACCGTTGCTTAGCCCTCCCTAAAAGCAGCTTGGACCCCTCGCTACGACAGGGCTGTAACGCTGCCCCTTGGATCGCCTAGCCTTGGCCCTCTCCCAGGTGGAGCGCGGGCGGCTGCGGCTGTGCTAGGGTGTGCTGTCTTCCCGCGAGATCGCCAGGGAGGAGAAGAGGCCGTGCGCAGGACACAAAGGACCCTGTGATCTCTGAGCCCGCAGCAGGCAGGGGCAGAGAGCCAGACTGGCATGGAGGCTGCCAGGAGAGGAAGATGAGTCCACTGGTCAAATCCAGAGAGAGGCTGGCTGGGCCGGCGACCTGCCTGGGCACTCTCTCCACCTCACTCCGGCTTCGCTTGCCAGCTCTGCAGGACAGCCCCATTGTTCTGCAGCTGTACAGCGCCTGGCACACCAAGGGCCGGTTCCTGGCTGGGCAGCATCGCAGTACAAGGGATCAGACCCAGCTGTAAAATGGGCTGCGATGGCGTTAATCCCACTGCCTTGCAGAGGACTCTGGGACTCCTGCCAAGCGCTCGCTGGCATGTGGCTGGGCAGTGCTACAGAAGCACGGAGCAGCCCCTGGCACCATTTGGCTGAAGTTTCTCTCCTGGGACTGTGGCTCTGGCATAACCTCCCCCCAGAGTGCTGCCTGAGTCCCTAGATAGTGCCACTGATGGGGGCTGTGCCCCGTAGCATCGCTGCCTTGCGCTGTGCCGGTTAGCCCCTCTGGGATCCAAAGATGAGACCTGGCAAGGTGGGTGGTGTAGCTAGTCAGCTGGGAAAATGCCTTCTCCAGCTGACGAGAGATGGCTGGGGGCATAGGCGCTCGCGCCCCCTCCCGCCCCAACTCCACCCCCGCCCCCATTCCACTCCTTCCTCAAATCCCTGCCCTCGCCTCTTCCCCCAGGCACCCTGCATTACCCCTCCCCGTGCCCTAGGCTTGCAAGCCTGGGAGGGAGGGAGGGAGGGGGGAGAAGCACCAAAAGTGGGAGTGTGCTAATAAAGTTTGCGGATGACACAAAGTTGGGAGGTATTGCCAATTCAGAAAAGGATCGGGATATCCTACAAGAAGATCTGGATGAACTTGTAAACTGGAGTAATAGTAATAGGGTGAAATTTAATAGTGAGAAGTGTACGGTTATGCATTTAGGGATTAATAACAATAATTTTAGTTATAAACTGGGGACACATCAGTTGGAAGTAACGGAAGAGGAGAAGGACCTCGGAGTCCTGGTTGATCACAGGATGACTATGAGTCGCCTATGTGATATGGCCGTGAAAAAAGCTAATGCGGTCTTGGGATGCATTAGGCGAGGTATTTCTAGTAGAGATAAGGAGGTGTTAGTACCGTTATACAAGGCATTGGTGAGACCTCATTTGGAATACTGTGTGCAGTTCTGGTCTCCCATGTTTAAGAAGGATGAATTCAAACTGGAACAGGTACAAAGAAGGGCCACTAGGATGATCCGAGGAATGGAAAACCTGTCGTATGAAAGGAGACTCAAGGAGCTTGGTTTGTTTACCTTAACCAAAAGAAGGCTGAGGGGAGATATGATTGCTCTCTTTAAATATATCCGAGGGATAAATACCAGGGAGGGAGAGGAATTATTTCAGCTCAGTACCAATGTGGACACAAGAACAAATGGATATAAACTGGCCGTCAGGAAATTTAGACTTGAAATTAGACGAAGGTTTCTAACCATCAGAGGAGTGGTTACAGCCTGGAACAGTTCTGGAACAGCCTTCCAAGGGAAGCAGTGGGGGCAAAAGACCTATCTGGCTTCGAGATTAAGCTAGATAAGTTTATGGAAGGGATGGTTTGATGGGATAATATGATCTTAGTCAAAGGTCAATTAATTGCCATTCAGTGGTAAATAGGACCAATGGTCAGTGATGGGATGTTTGTTAGAAGTTACTGTTGGGGTTGGTCCTGCTTTGAGCAGGGGGTTGGACTAGATGACCTCCTGAGGTCCCTTCCAACCCTGAGATTCTATGATTCTATGATACAGAGAACTTTTTCCTGGGTGTCTGGCTGGTGAGTCTTGCCCACATGCTCGGGGTTCAGCTGATCGCCATATTTGGGGTTGGGAAGGAATTTTCCTCCAGGGTAGATTGGCAGAGGCCCTGGAGGTTTTTTGCCTTCCTCTGCAGCATGGGTCACGGGTCACTAACCAGAGGATTCTCTGCATCGTGAAGTCTTTAAACCATGATTTGAGGACTTCAATAGCTGAGGCATAGGGGAGAGGATTATTCCAGGAGTGGGTGGGTGAGATTCTGTGGCCTGCATTGTGCAGGAGGTCAGACTAGATGATCATAATGGTCCCTTCTGACCTTAAAGTCTATGAGAGCACCCACCGGCAGCTCCCCGCCGCTGCCCCCCACGCCCAGCTCACCTCCGCCTCCTGCCCCGAGGTGCTGCTGCTTCGCTTCTCCCCCCCCCCCCCCCCCCCCCCCCCCGCCCCCGGACTTGCTGCGCGCCAAACAGCTGATTCCGGCAAGCCTGGAGGGAGGGGGGAAAAGCAGAGCAGCGGTGCCTCAGGGGAGGAGGTGGAGCGGAGGTGAGCTGGCGGGGGGTGCAGAGGAACCGCTCTCTGCCACAGCTCACCTCCTCTTTGCCTCCTCCCCTGAGGCGCCGCTGCTCCGCTTTCCCCCGCTCCCTCCAGGCTTGCCGGAATTAGCTGTTTGGCGTGTGGCAAGCCTGGGAGGGAGGGGGGAAGAAGCTGAGCAGTGGCGCCTTGGGGCAGGAGACGGAGCGGAGGTGAACTGGGCGGGGGGGCCGGTGGGAAGCTGCCAAGCACCCACCAATTTTTCCCCATGGGTGCTCCAGCCCCGGAGCACCCACGGAGTCAGCGCCTATGGCTGGGGGTCTGGTGGCAACATCCCTGTGAGCATGGCCCGAAGGAGTCAGATGTACTACATGGAATTCCCTAGAGCGGCAGGTCCTGCTAAACAAGCGTGCTGGCTTGAGAAGTGAGGCCTTGTGAATGGTCAGGCCCTGGAATGGCTAGGCTGGAGACAGCAATGCGCTATGGGATGGGTGTCCTGCTGGTGAATGGCAGGAATCGCCCCTTCCTTCCCCAGGAACACCTGGCTGTATTTTAAAGAATCCTTATGGAGGTTGCAGGAACAAACCATCCCGATGTGTAGAAAGAAAAGTAAATATGGCAGGCGACCAGCTTGGCTTAACAGTGAAATCCTTGCTCGTCTTAAACACAAAAAAGCAGCTTACAAGAAGTGGAAGATTGGACAAATGACCAGGGAGGATTATAAAAGTATTGCTCAGCCATGCACGAGTGAAATTAGGAAGGCCAAATCACAGTTGGAGTTGCAGCTAGCCGGAGATGTTAGGAGTAACAAGAAGGGTTTCTTCAGGTATGTGAGCAACAAGAAGAAAGTCAAGGAAAGTGTGGGCCCCTTGCTGAATGAGGGAGGGAACCTAGTGACAGAGGATGTGGAGAAAGCTAGTGTACTCAATGCTTTTTTTGCCTCTGTCTTCACAGACAAGGTCAGCTCCCAGGCGGCTGCACTCCGCAGCACGGTATGGGGAGGAGGTGACCAGCCCTCGGTGGAGAAAGAAGTAGTTCGGGACTATTTAGAAAAGATGGACGAGCACAAGTCCATGGGGCCGGATGCACTGCATCCGAGGGTGCTAAAGGAGTTTGGCCGATGTGATTGCAGAGCCATTGGCCATTATCTTTGACAAATCATGGCAATCGGGGGAGGTCCCGGATGACTGGAAAAAAGCTAATGTAGTGCCCATCTTTAAAAAAGGGAAGAAGGAAGATCCGGGGAACTACAGGCCAGTCAGTCTCACCTCAGTCCCTGGAAAAATCATGGAACAGGTCCTCAAGGAATCAATTCTGAACCACTTAAAGGAGGGGAAAGTGATCAGGAACAGTCAGCATGGATTCACCAAGGGCAAGTCATGCCTGACTAACCTAATTGCCTTCTATGATAAGATAACTGGCTCTGTGGATGAGGGGAAAGCAGTGGATGTGCTATTTCTTGACTTTAGCAAAGCTTTTGATACAGTCTCCCACAGTATTCTTGCCAGCAAGTTAAAGAAGTATGGGCTGGATGAATGGATGGTAAGGTGGATAGAAAACTGGCTGGATGGTCGTGCTCAACGGGTAGTGATCAATGGCTCCATGTCTAGTTGGCAGCCAGTATCAAGTGGAGTGCCCCAAGGGTCGGTGCTGGGGCCGGTTTTGTTCAATATCTTCATCAACGATCTGGAGGATGGTGTGGACTGCACCCTTAGCAAGTTTGCGGATGACACTAAACTGGGAGGAGTGGTTGATACGCTGGAGGGTAGGGACAGGATACAGAGGGACCTAGACTAATTAGAGGATTGGGCCAAAAGAAATCTGATGAGGTTCAACAAGGACAAGTGCAGAGTCCTGCACTTAGGACAGAAGAATCCCATGCACTGCTACAGACTAGGGACCGAATGGCTGGGCAGCAGTTCTGTAGAAAAGGACGTAGGGGTTATAGTGGACGAAAAGCTGAATATGAGTCAACAGTGTGCCCTTGTTGCCAAGAAGGCTAACGGCATTTTGGGCTGTATAAGTAGGGGCATTTCCAGCAGATCGAGGGACGTGATTATTCCCCTCTATTCGGCACTGGTGAGGCCTCATTTGGAGTACTGTGTCCAGTTTTGGGCCCCACACTCCAAGAAGGATGTGGATAAATTGGAAAGAGTCCAACGGAGGGCAACAAAAATGATTAGGGGGCTGGAGCACATGACTTATGAGGAGAGGCTGAGGGAACTGGAATTGTTTAGCCTGCAGAAGAGAAGAGCGAGGGGGGATTTGATAGCTGCTTTCAATTACCTAAAAGGGGGTTCCAAAGAGGATGGATCTAGACTGTTCTCAGTGGTAGAAGATGCCAGAACAAGGAGTAATGGTCTCAAGTTGCAGAGGGGGAGGTTTAGGTTGGATATTAGGAAAAACTTTTTCACTAGTAGGGTGGTGAAGCACTGGAATGGGTTACCTAGGGAGGTGGTGGAATCTCCTTCCTTAGAGGTTTTTAAGGTCAGGCTTGACAAAGCCCTGGCTGGGATGATCTAGTTGGGGTTGGTCCTGCTTTGAGCAGGGGGTTGGACTAGATGACCTCCTGAGGTCCCTTCCAACCCTGAGATTCTATGATTCTATGAACACGTCCTGCAATGTACAGAGGAGAAGTGAGAGATCTGGGCCCAGGCTCATGCTGGTCACAGAGGCACGTGCTGTTGCTCCTGGTATGAGCTTGGCTCGTGGAGACATCTGGTACTCCCTTGCTGTCTGTTCTAGATAAGCTCTTATGCTGTGTGCTCATCACTGTCCTATCTGAGCGCCTTCCAGTTGTGCCTCAGCAATATGACTAACCTCTGTCATCCGCTCGTGGTTCTCTCCTCTTCTCCCCCCACCATTGGGGAGAAGAGAGTGCAGGGAGTGGCTTGTTAGAAGAGATTGTTCCTAGAAGCGTGCCTGGCCCTTGGAGCAGGGGTGGGGGAGGTTGGGACAGAGCTTAGTTCCTGAGGGAGTTTCATCCCCAGGCTGGGATCGGCCCCAGAGGACGCTCTGTCTCCTGCACAGATGGGCTTTGCCCTGGTGGCAGCAAGTCCCGCTGGCCTGAGAAGTGGAGCTGTCTGTTCTGCCAGTAGGGTGACCAGACAGCAAGTGTGAAAAATCGGGACAGAGGGTGGGGGGTAATAGGAGCCTATATAAGAAAAAGCCCCAAATATTGGGACTGTCCCTATAAAATCGGGACATCTGGTCACCCTATCTGCCAGGCTCATAAGAGATTCCTAGAGTCCAAAGCCAGAAGGGACGAGTGTGATGATCTTGTCTGACCTCCTGTGTGACCCAGGCCAGAGACCTGCCCCCAAATCGTTCCTAGCGCAGAGCTGTGAGAAGACCATCCGGTCTTGCTTTAAACACAGTCGGTGACGGAGAATCCAGCACGACGCTGAACATTATGACATTGGCAAATGTTGTATTGCAGGTATGGATCTCCGCTCGTACAGCCGTCGCCCATCGTGTGTACCCGTAAACTCCTGTGAGTGGCTCTTAACTTCCTGCCAGGCTTAGAAATTTGCTTAGAAAAACTGGCTTTGGAAGGACCCCAGGCCTCCATCTGGGTGGGGGCAGTCCTGCCGCAGCGGCGAGCATGAATCGAAGGGGCTTACTTGAAACCCAAGCTGCAAAAAACACTCTGCTGCTGCAGTCTCCAGCTACACTGCACAACACAGCTGGGCCTGGACGGCCTGCCATAGCCCTGGGTCAGGTGTGGCCCCTCGCAGCCCTGTCTTTGGGATGGACAGGTGCGGGCAGGTGTGGGGGGATAGCGCAGTGGTTTCAGCATCGGCCTACTAAAACCCAGGGTTGTGAGTTCAATCCTTGAGGGGGCCATTTAGGGATCTGGGGCAAAAATCTGTCAGGGGACAGTGCTTGGTCCTGCTAGTGAAGGCAGGGGACTGGACTCGATGACCTTTGAAGGTCCTTCCAGTTCCAGATTGGCATATCTCCATTTATAAAATAGGCTCAGGAGGGGATGCGCCTCTGTTGGGCTGCAACGAACGGGATGTCACTTACACAAACCTCCATCCACGTGCAGCCCTGTGGTGAGGACTCATAGGGCACCGAAGTGGGTGGACCAAAGTTTTCCTGCCCAACCCTTAGATTGACCTATATTCTAGCTTCCCTGGGTAAATTCCAAATGAAGCTAGATCGATGTCAGCTGATTTTAAGCGTCCACACCTGGGTTAACTCTGATTGAACTAATTCAGCTGGGTAGAATTTGTGTGTCGAGGAGGCCTCGGGTTAGATTTCCACCTTCACTGAACTCAAACAAAGCAGAGGAATCATTGTGCTAGGGTTTGTAAAAATCCCTTTAAGCTGCTGAATGTTGGGCCTATGCTAACTGGCAGCATCCCACTCAGAGGCTGCCTTGCTGCATTGATCTTTGGGCCCTGGCTCAGCCAGGAGTCCAGGGATCCCTGGGTGGGCATCTCAGGCAGGAGGTCAGACTAGATAGTCAGAGTGGGCCCTTCAGGCCTTGCTCTCTGGAAAGCAATCAGCCAATTCAGCAGGCTGGTATCCTGGTACCAGGCATGGGAGACACCCTGCATACCGTTCCAGGTGACTGCGCAGAGCACATAACGCAGGCTGGCTATTGCAGGTCCATCATCTGCACGTCTTTGGAGGGTGATGGATGAGACATGACGAAGCTATTGTGATCGGAAACACTGGCTGGCGCTATTTTTGGCTTCCCGAGGCGCTCTTGGGATGTTGAGCTGTGATTTATGGGAGAGGCAGCCGGGCTCGGCAGCTATGGCATCTTGTAGCAAAAAGCAAAGGAAATGTGTATTTGCAAATGTGGTTACACTTAAGGTGTGTGTGGAGGGAAACAACCTTGGAGGGAACTAAAGACACTGAGTTTCCAACAGAACAAATAACCTCTTGTTCAGTTTATTTTATGTCTCCAAACTGTGGTGTATCGAGGACTGGGTTAGAAGTACAAGCTATCGCTTTAAGAGTTGGGGTGTTTCGTGGTCCTGCTTACTGGCTAGGGGGGTCAGCCTCAGCCTGGAAGAAGCTCGGCTAGTCCAGGGCGAGGCAAATGGGCTGCTCTGCCCTAGGGAGCAGCCTGCATTGTGGGCAGCGCTGTGCGTTATCGTTCGGGATTCTACGGAATACGGTCATGTTATGTTCCAGCAAGAGGATCTAACTTCTCTGTGTGTGCTGTGAACATAACGCACGCGAACATTGACATGGGTCTGGTTTTCTAGGGGCCCGGGCAGTGATGCCCAGCACTTCCCATGAAGACAGAGGGTAATAATGAGTTGCTTAACGCTTTGCAGAACTGTTCCCGTTCGGGCCGAGGCTTGGTGTCTGCTGCAGGCTGGATTTTACTGGAAAGTCTCAGCGCAAAGGGTACAGCCTTACCTGAGAGCAAAGCTAGGAAGGAAGAGGGGGCGTGGCCGGTGTCCAAATTATTTCCCAACTGTTCCTGGTTTTAGCACTTCCCTGGTTTGGAGCTGGGCCCCGAAATCTTTTAGAGTCCTGGGATCAGAGGGGCTCTTCACCTTCCCTGTGACAATCTGTCCAGATCTGGCCCCAGTGCTGAGAGAACTTGTGCTTGCTCTTAACACTCTGCCTACTCCAGTTGCGTGGCACATGCTCCCACACCTGCGTGAGCTGCCTGGGCCGGCCAGCCAGCCTGCCTGTCTCCTGCATCAACATACCCTCTAGCCTAGAGAAGTTGCACTGGACTCCAAGCCAGGACGTCATGAGTTTGAGCCCCTCTTCTGCTGCCTGTTGCTAATACCGCTGTGCATTTCACAGCCCTTATTAGCAGGCTTCATAGCCCGACTCTCGGAGGCAGGCAAATATCATCTTCCCGTGTCTTTCGGGTGACTTACGTTTGCATAAGGTCACTTCTGGCAGAACTGGAACTAGGACCAGGAGTCGCAGCTGCACTTCCTCTCAAAGCACCTGCCTAACCTATGTGCCTGACTGTGCTGTTCGGAACCATGGCTCTGATCACTGGGCCCCACTGCTGGCCCAGAAGAAAGGAATTCTGATTCCCAATATGCCGCTGCTGTGTGTAGCCCCCTGGCAAAGCAGGCGTGGCATGACGTGCCGGTGGCTGGCCCACGGAGATAAGTCTGCATAGCCACCAGTTAGAACCTGCTACTTTTTTAGCACGGATGTTGGCCTCTTGTGCTGTGAAGGCGAAAGTTCTGGGTTCGAACCCTGACGGAAACAAGTGTTTGATGGTGTGTGTCATAATGCTGCTTATGGAGAAGGGGACACAATTGAGGTGGTCTAGGCAAGTCCTGCCTCTTGAGAGCTTGACTCTGCAACCTTAATGTCTTTTGAAGTATTCTGGTTTTAATGGGTTGTGGAGCCACGCAATCTGCTTCAAAGCCTGCAGCAGGGTTTGTTATAAGCCTAATGTCACATCCACTTTAAAATCCCGAAGGTCCTGTCTGCTTTGTAATCGGCAGGTCAGATCTGAAGCTGAGGTAGAGGGATTTTCTGGAAAACCTGAGCTGATCTGGCCGGGGGATTCCCGATAGACATAGCCCCGAGCACAGAAGCGATTCTCCACAATCCCCTCTCTTGAAGCAGCTTTGTGGAGAGCTGCTGCTGGTTAGCAGGTAGCTCGTTTCTGAGCTGGGCGTGGCCCCCTTCGCACAACCAATGTAGACATGGTACTTTCAGCAAAAAGTCAGAGGTGGTTGTTATTGTGGGACCACCGTTGTACTAGGCGCTGTACAACCACCGCACAGAGACTGAACTGAGCCTCTCTCCCCCTCTGGATAAGTGGACTAGGAAGTGCTGAGGAGACGCGCGTGTCAGGGACCGTGCCTCATCATAGAATCTCAGGGTTGGAGGGACCTCAGGAGGTCATCTAGTCCAACCCCCTGCTCAAAGCAGGACCAACCCCAACTAGATCATCCCAGCCAGGGCTTTGTCAAGCCTGACCTTAAAAACCTCTAAGGAAGGAGATTCCACCACCTCCCTAGGTAACCCATTCCAGTGCTTCACCACCCTACTAGTGACAAAGTTTTTCCTAATATCCAACCTAAACCTCCCCCTCTGCAACTTGAGACTAGCCATGCTTGGAAGCTTCATGCTAACTTCGGAGAGCAGGGGGCTGGCCGAGTCAGCAGGCGATGCTCCCCTCCATCGCTGAATTCCTGAAGCCCGTTTATGGAGAGCTGCAAACACAAAGCCCAGAAACCTGTCCGTGCGACGGGCGGCCCTGTGAAGCAGCGCTCTAAGCCTGCCTGTACCAGCGTCTCCAGCACGCCGGCCTGCTCCCCACAGGACTGTTGAAGATGATGCTGTCGCCTAGTGTGGAGAGCAGTCAGGCTGGGGCCCTGGCTTACCTCTGCAGCACAGAGCCAGCACGCAGTGCACTGGAGCCTGTCCCACCCGCATCCCAGAATCCTCCTCTCATGCCCATCCAGGTCTCCCAATAACGGGGGGTGGTTTGCGAACTCCTGCCTGAAATCCAACAGATCCTGGGGGGCTGCAGGTGCTTGGGGTTGGAGTCCTGGCGATGCGGGGCGCACAGATGCCAGAGGGGATTGTATGGCTTAGGGGCATGGGGACCCGTGGGAAGTGGGAAGGGCTCGGAGGCTGGGCAAGGAGTGAGCTGAAGTCCAGGGCGTCACAAGACCTGCATCCCCCTGCCCTCCTCTAACCACTGCACGTGCTGCCCCCAAGGGGAATGCGCTGCTGGAGCTGAGCAGAACCCAGTCTGCTCTCCTGTCCATGCCCTGGCCCTCGCCCCGGTATCCCAGACTGGCCGTGAGCTCCAGAGGAGACTCTGGGCTGTGTCCAGCAGGTGTGGCTCCCACTGACTCGTTATACCAAGGCACCTTTCTAACCCTCAGTGCCCTGCGGGGTGGGAGGGGCGAGATGCTGGGTAGAGCTTCCCAACTCAGCCCAGGTGACCAGGGCTGGCTCTAGGCACAAGCAGGCACCTGGGGCGGCAAACGGTAAGGGGCGGCACTCCGGCACCTTTCGGCAGCACGTCTGCGGGAGCTCCTCCGCTCTTCCATTTTCGGCGGTACGCTCCACCGGTCTTTCGTCTTTGGCGGCACGCCTGCGGGAGCTCCTCCGCTCTTCTGTCTTCGGCGGCTTGGGGCGGCAAAAAAGGTAGAGCTGGCCCTGCGGGTGACGTGGGACGCACAGGCCAATGGAAGTCTCTGCTCTCTGTGCCACACCCACGTGCCGAGAGGGCGTGGCTGCCAATTGTCTGGGATGCCTCCCCCTGCCATGCACGCCCCGTGCCACGGCTCCTGAAAAGCGCTTGCTAGCACCATGGCAGCGCCGCTCCCCATAATGCCTCTCTTCTCGCCCCAGGGGTCGACTTCAAGATGAAGACCATAGAAGTGGATGGTATCAAAGTGCGAATACAGATCTGGTGAGTGCTGAAGCCGAGAGCCTGAGGGACGTTGGGCAAGGCTGCGGTGATCCAGGGCCAGGACCCTGCTGAAGCTCACCAGCTGAGGTCCAGCTAGGCCAGTACTTTGTTTCAAGACCTCTACAGAACACGTGGCTGCTGCAGCGAGGGGTGGCAGTCAGTAGGGGGTGCTCTTCTCTCCCAGTGCCCCTGGGGTTGTTAAAGATACCCTGGCAATCTCTGCAAGAGCAGGCGTGTTGGTCTGCCTTTCCTGGCCCAATTCCATCGCGGGTGTGTCTCCCTGAATCCCCCTGCCCAGTCTCCATCAGTTGCAGCATTCCAGTTCGCTTCCCACCCTAGGCTGTCCTGTAGTGATGCTGTGCTCAGTTCTTCAGCTGCCATGTCCCTCTGCAGAGGTGGCAGCATTGCAGTGGTGATGGATGTTGTGTATGTAGCATGTGAACTGCTCTGGGACCAAAGGTGCCACCATAGACAGAAATCTCTCATTTGGGCCGTGGGGGCCGCAGATGGACCGCTGCAGCTGGGGCTAGGAAAACTCCCCCACCACAGACCGGCTGCTGTGTGCTTGTCCATGGGCCGCACACCCTCCCGCTGCTGGCCAGTGCTGGAAGCAGGCTACAAAACTGGGTGGGCCATTGGCTTCAGCCTGCAGTGCCCATGCAGCTGCCTTAAAGGGCCTGGGTCCGAGCTGCAGACCCCAGCACACCAGCCAGCTGGAGGGCAGGAATTCGGTCCCAGGGCACTCTCTGTAGAGCGCTGCGGTCGCAGGTCTCCCCACCCTCCTGCCGACAGGCCCTGGCCGTTCACAGAGAGGGGCTGGGGAAGGACAGAGCCAGAGAGGAGCTGCTGGCTGCAGCGCTCCAGTGGCCGCAGCTGGCCCATGTCCATCCTGGCACTGCTCACCCACCCGCCAGGTGACACGGCAGCTAATGGCAGCGGGACAGAGCGCTCAGACCCTCTCCCGTCCAAGGTGGATTGTGTGTCTGGGATGAGCCCTGCTGCGTGTGTCTATCCGAGACCCTCGGAACGCCCTTGGCACTGCTTCCCCTCCCCTGGAATTCGCAGCTGCGACGCCAATGTGCCCGTAGCATGTGGGGCTTGGCTCCATTTGGCACCAATGACCAGCCCCCACTGATGCCCCACGAGTCACTTGCCCCTCGGCTTGTGCCCACCTCGGGTTTGCAGCTGCTCTCTTCCCCGCCCCCCTCCCCCCGGTGCTGTTTGTTCTGTGGCTCTTGCTCCCGCCCTGCGGCAGTAGGAGGCGCTGTATCTCCGTTGGGGGTCATGGCGCCCAGGGAACGCCCGCAACTGACATGACCTCTGCTCTGCTGCAGGGACACGGCGGGCCAGGAGCGGTACCAGACGATAACGAAGCAGTACTACAGACGAGCCCAGGTAATGCCGCCGCCCTGGCTGTGACGGCGATATCGGACGTCTCTCTCTGGGCCCTGTAGCGGGGGCTGGATCGGACTCCGTCCCCTGTGGGCCTGGCACAAAGTGGGAACCATAAGACCTGCTGCGCCGTGGGTCACGCGACCCGGCAGATTCCTGGTGTCCCTCTGGTGCCATTCCAGGCCAGTGTTTGGGCCCCCGGCTTTCACTGCCCAAGGAGCTGAGTGCAAGATCTGCTCTGCCAGAGACTGAGGGAGAGGCTGGGGAGTCGGGTGGGCAAATGGCACTGTGCGCATGGGGTTCTCAGGGTGCCACTGGGAGCAGGCCTGTGAGAATCACTGCCCTTCAAGGTTTCTGCACCCAGGGCTAGGCTGATGGGGCTAGGGCAGGATCCCCCCCCCCACCCCTCCAAGCCAGCCCCGCCCTGCCCCAAAGAGCTCAATAGACAAAGGGGGGGAGGAGACACTGAGGCGCAGGGACTGGGAAGGGATCCACCTAGGGTCACCCACCAGGGTGCTGCCAGAGCTGAAGATGGAAGCCAGGTGTCCGGAGTCCCAGGCCCTGCCCCCTAGGCCACGCTGGGTTCTCTTAAGGCTAATTGTGGCCTGTCCTAGGAGGCCACCTGGGCTTGTCACTGGGATGGTGGAGTGACTGTAGGTTAGATAGGTGTGCTCAGCTGACCCTGCCCCCGGTGCCTCCCGGAGGGCCAGACACCGGGGGTCCCTGCCCGCGCCCCAGTGCCTCCCAGGGACTAGGGGTCCCTGCCCACGCCCCAGTGCCTCCCAGGGACTAGGGGTCCCTGCCCACACCCCAGTGCCTCCTGGGGACCGGAGGTCCTCACCCATGTCCCGGTGCCTCCTGGAGGGCAGATGCATAGGAGCACATGGTATGAGGCAGGATGGCCTCTTTTCTGCCCCAGTGCATTGTGGGTAAGACTGTCCTCTGCTCCCCAACCCCATCCCCTGTGCACTGGGTCTTGTTGCAGGGGATATTCTTGGTCTACGACATCAGCAGCGAGCGCTCCTACCAACACATCATGAAATGGGCCAGCGACGTGGACGAGGTGGGAATCGGCTTGGAGCCACTTGTTTTCCCTAGTGGTCTCTGGCTCCTGAGCGCATGTGGGGAGGGGGGTCCCTGCTGCCTGAGGCAGTGTCCTGGTCTGGAAGCCCAGGCTGAGCAGGCGGCCTGTGCTGGGGCTGAGCCCTGAGCAGCAAGACGTAGCAAGGCCCCCAGCGGGGCAGCGACGGAGCTCGGAATAAGCTTCGACGAACAGACTGTCGAGCCTCTGGGAAACTAACAGCTGGAGTCTGGCTGCCAAGCAGGCTCTGCTGGAAGGGACCCTGACCTCTGGGGCAGTGAACAAGTCTACAGTGCCGGGTGGGGGGGAACAGCAGGGGCATGGGGCTCTGCCAGTGTGTGGAGTGGATCTGCAGTGGCAGTGAGTGGGCAGCAGGGGCACGGGGCTCTGCCAGTGCGTGCAGTGGGTTGGCGATGGCCTGCAGTGTGGGGGATGAGCAGCAGGGGGCTCTGCCAGTGTGTGCAGTGGGTGTGCAGTGGCAGTGAGTGGGCAGCAGGGGCACGGGGCTCTGCCAGTGTGTGCAGTGGGTGTGCAGTGGCAGTGAGTGGGCAACAGGGGCACGGAGCTCTGCCAGTGCGTGGAGTGGGTTGGCGATGGCCTGCAGTGTGGGGGATGAGCAGCAGGGGGCTCTGCCAGTGTGTGCAGTGGGTGTGCAGTGGCAGTGAGTGGGCAGCAGGGGCACGGGGCTCTGCCAGTGCGTGGAGTGGGTTGGCGATGGCCTGCAGTGTGGGGGATGAGCAGCAGGGGGCTCTGCCAGTGTGTGCAGTGGCTCTGCAGTGGCGGGGAGTGGGCAGCATGCAGCGCAGCTTGGCGACGGCACGTGGCCCATGCTGTGGGTTGCAGCCGACGTGCAAGGCAGGCTTGTGAGAGCACTGAGCAGCGAGCAGCAGGGCACATGTGGCAGCGGAATTGGGAGGGGGCGTGGGTGCAGGGTACAAATCAGCCCTATGGGAATTGTGGGGCCTGTGGCAATGGGTCATGTAGAACGGCTGGTTTGTATTGGCTGCCTTGTCACCCAGTGGGAACAGCTCAGGCACTCCCCCTGGGGATAGGGTGCAGGGCACCTGTGCCAATAGCCCCGGGGCAGTAACTCAGCCACAGTGCATCCAGAATGGGCCCCCAGGGGGACTGGGTCCCCCTGCAGCAGCCAGGGCCGTTGATTGAAGACCTGACCCCTTGAAATGCCCTCCCTGTAGCAGGCCAGGGCCTGGGGGCTCAGGGCAGGCCTGCTGCCCGGCCTGTGTCCTGCCGTGTGGGCGTCGCTCCCAGCAAATGTTACTGGGGGTTGAGCCACCGTGGCCAAGGCCGTCGTGAGCAACGGGTGATCCTGGGTGCCCAGTGGAGACCCCTTGGAAGGGCTCAGCTGTCGGACGGTGCTGAGCGCTGCCCTCTGGGTCCGGCCCCTTCAAGGGGTCTTAGCTGGGCCCCCGGGTCACCTGTCGCTCCTGGACGTCTTGGCCTGCCGTTGCTGGGAGCTTGGGGTCGGTCCCTGCGGTCATAGGCGCCACCTTTAGTTGGCACCGGTGGGTGCTCGTGCCCTGCCCCAACTCCACCCTGGCCCCACCCCTATTCCGCCCCTTCCCCAAATCCCCGCCCCCGCCTCCTCCCCCGGGCGCACTGCATTTCCCTTCCCCCCCACCCCTCCCACCGGCTTGCAAGCCTGGGAGGGAGGGGGGAGAAGCAGAGCACCTGCCGGCCCCCGCCCAGCTCACCTCCGCTCCGCCTCCTCCCCCGAGGCGCCGCTGCTCTGCTTTTCCCCCCTCCCTCCCAGGCTTGCCGTGAGAATCAGCTGTTTGGCGTGTGGCAAGTCTGGGAGGGAGGGAGGGAGGGAGGGGGGAGGAGCGGAGCAGCGGTGCCTCGCGGGAGGAGGCGGAGGTGAGCTGGGCGGGGGTGGCTGGTGGGGAGCCCCGTGGGTGCTCCAGCCCTGGAGCACCCACGGAGTCAGCGCCTATGCCTGCGGTACGGCGAAGCTGGAGGGAGGCGGCGGTGCTGGGCAGTGCCCCAGTGCATGCTGGGAGCCCTGGGATTGGTCCCTGCGGTGGGGTTGGGGGTGGCAGGGTGCAGCTGGGAGCCTTGGGGTCATTCTCTGTGTTGTGGCGGTGCTGGGAGGGCAGGGGTGCTAGGCAGTGCCCCAGTGCATTCTGGGAGCCCCGGGGTCATGTGGCAGAGCTATGGGAGGGCTGGGCAGTGCCCCAGTGCATGCTGGGATAGGCTAACGATTCCTCCCTTTCCCCCCCAGTATGCACCGGATGGGGTCCAGAAGATCCTCATTGGGAACAAAGCAGATGAGGAGCAGAAGAGACAAGTGGGCAGGGAACAAGGCCTGCAGGTGAGCGGGCCTCACACCGCAGAGCATGTCCTGCTCCCCTCAACAGGTGCCCATGCCCCCTGGTGCCCATGCCCTGCTCTTTGTGGGGGCCACGCCCCACATACTCTGTCTTCCCGGCCCCACCCTACCCCCTGGTCGGCCTCCAGCTGCCCGCGTGCTCCCAGCACTCGGGAGTGAGCATGCGTGTCTGGAGGGGGAGGGTGGACCTGTGCTGAGGTTGGTAATCGGTGCCCCGCTTGGTGACGGTCTAAGGGACTCTCTTGCCTTTCAGCTGGCTAAGGAGTACGGCATGGACTTCTACGAAACAAGTGCCTGCACCAACTTCAACATTAAGGAGGTGAGAGCCCAGCAGTGTTCTGAGATGGGGGGGCGCGGGGGGGGGGGGGGGGGGCTCCTTTCCTTGCCCTCAGACGGGCAAACCTTGGAAAAGAGCCCAGAGCTTTCCCTGCTCTCTCCAGATTGGATTTCGAGCTGATCCCTCAACCGGCCCCACCAGTCTCCCAGGAGTTCTGCTGTTCTCCCAGAGTGGTTGTCTTGTCCCACAATTGTTATCTCAGGCCAGGAATCTGGACTGAATTTGGCAACGTGTACAAGGGCCTTGGTAACAGCTTGATCCAAGGTGTCCAACCCTAAATAGCCTCACTTTCCTTACAATAAGAACATCAGAACGGCCATCCTGTGTCAGACCAATGGTCCATCTCACCCAGTATCCTGTCTTCCAACAGTGACTGGTGCCAGGTGCTTCAGAGGGAATGAACAGAACTGGTCAATTATCAAGTGATCCATCCCCTGTCATCCAGTCCCAGATTCTGGCAGTCAGAGGTTTAGGGACACCCAGAGCATGCAGTTGCATCCATGACCATCTTGGCTAAAACCCATTGATAGACATAACTTCCATGAACTTACCTCGTTCTTTTCTGAACCCAGTTATATTTTTGGTCTTGACAACATCCCCTGGCAACGAGTTCCACAGGTTGACTGTGCATTGGGTGAAGAAATACTTCCTTATGTTTGTTTTAAACCTGCTGCCTATTAATTTCATTGGGTGCCTCTGGTTCTTCTTGTGATATGTGAAGGAGTAAATAACACTTCCTTATTCACTTTCTCCATCCCACTCGTGATGACTTCTGTCATATCCCCCCTTAGTCATCTCTTTTCTAAGCCGAACAGTCCCAGTCTTTTCAATCTCTCCTCGTACAGAAGCTGCTCCATACTCCTAATCATTTTTGTTGCCCTTCTCTGCATCTTTTCCATTTCTAATGTATGTTTTTTGAGATGGGGTGACCAGAACTGCACACAGTATTGCAGGTGTGGGCGTACAATGGATTTATATAGTGACATTATGATATTGTCTGTCTTATCATCTATCCCTTTTCTAATGGTTCCTATCATTGTTAGCTCTTTTGACTGCTGCTGCACATTGGGCGGCTTATTTTTAGACAATGACTCCAAGGTCTTTCTTGAGTGGTAACAGCTAATTTACATCCCATCGTTTTATATGTATAGTTGGAATTCTGTTTTCCAATGTGCTTTACTTTGCATTTATCAACATCAAATTTCATCTGCCATTTTGTTGCCCAGTCACCCAGTTTTGTGAGATCCCTTTGTAACTCTTTATAATTGGCTTTGAACTTTAGCTATCTTGAGTATTTTTGTATCACCTGCAAACTTTGCCATCTCCCTGTTTACTCCCTGTACTAGATCATTTATGAATATGTTGAACAGCACAGGTTCCAGTACAGATCCTTGAGGGACCCTACTATTTACCTCTCTCCATTCTGAAAATGACTGTTTATTCCTACCCTTTGCTTCCTATCTTTTAACCAGTTACTTATCCATGAGAGGACCTTCCCTCTTATCCCATGACTGCTTACTTTGCATAAGAGCCTTTGGTGAGGGACCTTGTCAAAGGCTTTCTGAAAGTCCAAGTACGCTATATCCACTGAATCACCCTTGTCCACATGCTTGTTGCATCCCTCAAAGAACCCTAATAGATTGGTGAGGCATGAATTTCCTTTACAAAAGCCACGTTGACTCTTCCCCAACAAATAGTGTAAATCTCTGTCTACAGTTTCAACTATAGTTTCAACCAATTTACCTGGTACTGAGGTTAGCCTTACCAGTTTGTAATTGCTGGGATTGCCTCTGTAGGTCTTTTTAAAAATCGCTGTTACGTTAACTACCTTCCAGTCATCTGGTACAGAGGCTGATTTAAGTGATAGATTACATACCACACTTAGTAGTTCTGCAATTTCATATCTGAGTTTCTTCAGAACTCTTGGGTGAATACCATCTGGTCCTGGTGACTCATTACTGTTTAGTTTATCATTTTGTTCCAAAACTTCCTCTAATGACACCTCAAGCTGGAACAGTTTCTCAGATTTGTCACCTAAAAAGAATGGCTCAGGTGTGGGAATCTCCCTCACATCCTGAGCCATGAAGACCGATGCAAAGAATTCATTTAACTTCTCCGCAATGACCTTCTCTTCCTTGAGTGCTCCTTTAGCACCTTTGATCATCCAGTGGCCACACTGACTGTTTGGCAGGCTTCCTGCTTCTGATGTACTTACAAAAACTAACAGTAAATTATTTTTTATCTTTTGCTAATTCCTCTTCAAAGTCTTTTTTGGCCTGCCTTGTATTATACTGTTACGCTTGACTCGCCAGAGTATATACTACTTTCCAAAGTATGGACAGTATTAAAGTCTGTTCCCGACACTTCTTGCAGATTGGATATATTGTGGTCCCATCTCTATTGATTTTCATTCCTGTCCACAATCTCACGGTCAAAGATGTGATTTTCCAAGATGCTCTAATATCAGTCAGCGGAACTGTCATCTTTTGACCATTAATTTCAGCCAACATTTCCCTTGATAGAGCGTCCATGTCCTCAAGTGTCAGTCCAACCTGAATTCCCGATCTTTCAGCTTTGGCCAGGTCATTGGGTGCCTCGCTCCCACGTTCACCTACCAGTGATGGAATCCATTGATAAGTCAGCGTATTGCCTCATTTTCCAGGCCTCTGAGCCATCTTATGACTCGCCCTGTAGCTAGCGTGGAGTGAGTTCTGCCAGCGATCCCTGGTCAGAGCCAGGGGCGGGGGGAATAGCTCAGTGGTTTGAGCATTGGCCTGCTAAACCCAGGGTTGTGAGTTCAATCCTTGAGGGGGCCATTTAGGGATCTGGGGCAAAAATTGGGGATTGGTCCTGCTTTGAGCAGGGGGTTGGACTAGATGACCTCCTAAGGTCCCTTCCAACCCTGAGATTCTATGATTCTATGGAGGGGCAGGAAGGGGGGTACAGATAGGAAGAGTGGGATGAAAGGAGAACACAATAGTGAATATCAGGAACTCTCCATTGTTTGCATCACGATAGCACCAAGAGCCAGCCGGAGGACGTGACAGACAATGGGGATAGAGGGGGGTCCCTGAGGGAGGACGGGGAGACCAGCATCTGAATCCCCCAGGTGCCTGCCTGATTGGCTGGCACCTTAGAGCAGCGGGGGCTGGAGGAGGGCAGGGTGCGGGGGTGCTGCCAGCCTGTCCAGGGCGCCTAACGCTGGGCTCTCCCGCAGTCCTTCACCCGGCTGACGGAGCTGGTCCTGCAGGCTCACAGGAAGGAGCTGGACGGACTGCGTTTGTATGCGGCGGACGAACTGAACTTGGCCGAGCTGGAGGAGGAGGAGTGCAAACCCGAGGGGGCGGAGAACTCTCCCAAAGCCTGCTGGTGCTGAAGGGCCTCTCTGCTGCCCGGGTCCCCCTACCCTGCCGCCGGCCTGCTCTGCTCCCTGCGCTGCTGGACTCTCCTCGGGCTCCCCGGTGTGTCTCCTTTGATGTCCCCTGGGTCTGCCGTGCTGTGTAGGTTCCTCCCGATGTGCTGTGTGTGCCAGATGTCCCGGTGTCACTCTGCCCATCCCGGTGCATTTGTGGTCCCCCCTCCCCACCGGAGCACGATCAGCCTCGCGGGCGACCTTCCTAGGAGGCACCAATAGGCGCCGGCTGGACTTCGGCTCTGGCTGCGCTATCCAGGGATTGCTTCCTTGTGCTCGCAAGGACTCCGCTTCGCTGCAAAAAGTGAGGCGGCCGGGACTGCTGGGCAGCCAGTGCCAGGCCTGGCCCCACAGTAACCTGGGCAGAGAGACTCCAGGAATCGCCTCTCCTGCCGTTCCACTGCCAATGTGCCCTTCTCCAGGCGGGGCATCCATGGCTGTGGCTTCGTAGAGGGGCTTTGTGGACATGAGGCTCTGGCTATCTCAAAAACACTGCCTCCTTCTGCCAGCGTCCCCAGTGCCGCTGCCTGAAGGCTTCCGGCTGGGAGCAGCACTGCCGCAGACGCCTGTCCGTGCGGTGGGTGGCGCTGGGGCTGCCCGGGAGCAATAACCTCAGCTAAACTCTCCCCACCCACTTGGCTGCCTGCAGTCTGTTGCCCAAACAGGAATCCGGGTGCCCCAGGAAAGTGGTTGGCCTTCCCAAGGGGCTGATCCCGTCCAGCTCTCGGCAGGAGCTGCGGCCGGCCAGTGCCTCAGCGAATGGGGCCACTCCTCTAGGTGCCCATGCTGGGTGTAGGGGCCTTGTGGCTGGCTGTTGGGTTCCCCTAGACCAGTGAGTGAGGGGGGCAGAGGTGGCATGGCATGTCACCCCACGGGCCTGTCCCCAGCCGCTCAGTGCCAGCGCGGGCGCGGAGGCCATCCTGGGCCCTAATGGGGTCACTGTTGTACTGGCTGGAGACTCCCAAGGGCTCTGGCAGCTAGGGAAAGGTGTCCCATGGCTCGTCTCGGGTTGCCTGGGCTGGGAGGTAGCAAGATGCCAGACCCTGGGATCGTTAGCCTGGCCAGGGGGGCTAATGACCTCTGGAGGTTTGTTTGGCCGCGTCCCCCACAGGCCTGGGTAGAGGTTTACCCCTTGGGAGGACGTACACCGAGGCCTTCCTCCGCTGTGGACTGGCCGAGGAGAGTCACGTCACAAGTCACTCAGGCCATGTATCCAGTTGGCTGGATCCCGGAGGAGCTGTCTGCCGCCTGTTTATCGCCCGCCCTGCCGGCCATCCGGAACGTAGCAGAGATCTAGAGCCAGTGCTGGGTCGACCCATCCTGTTCCTGCCTCCTGCCTGGCTGGCCTGAGGCCTGGTGCACTTGGCACGTTCCCAGGCTCTTGGGTCTGATCCACCATCTTCCCCTGTGGGACTGCGCCTGGCCCAGCCAGGAGGTGTGAGAGCATGTCTGGTCCGTGCCAGACTGAGTCTCTGCACTGCATGGTTCTGAGTCCAGTTCCCAGCCGCGTCCAGGAGCTTCCGCAGGGTGGCCTGCATTTACCCGCAGGGCAGTGAAACGGGGGCTGCCCTGTCCATGCCACTGGGAGCTGAAGCTGTAAGGCATATCCCTGCTGGCGCTGCGCCAGTCTTGCTTTGCGCTCTGCCCCTCTGTCCATTTCTTAGGAGGCTCATCAGAGCAGGCAGACACCACTTAACCAGCCAGGAAATGGGTTTGTGCCCCCACCCCGGAATGTGTTAAATCATGCTCTTTATTTCCCACCCTTTCCCCCTTCTGGTGTCTGAGGAGCAGGGGATTGTGGGAGCCTCGGGAGGGGTGGGGGGGGGGTGTCTCACTTTGCAAGTATTAACCCTTTCTGTGCCAGTGCTGGCAGTTACCCGCTACACCGAAGGTGGTGTCAGATGTATGGGCAGGATTGAGTGTCTTCCAAATGCCCTGCTGAAGTGGGGCTCATCTGAAACAAGGGGGAAGCGCCCGTAGATCCTTCCTTCCTGCTGGGGTCGCCCCGTCCAGCAGGGCTCTAGGAACCCGCCCGTGTATTTACACGCTCAGCCCCAGGGTGCAGATGCTACGCTCTGAACCGAGCTAGGAACTGCTGCTACCAGAGGTCATTAGACTCCAGCTCGCTCTCCCCTCGCTGCATGGCTTCTGGGGGGCTCCATGTGTCCGTGAAGGCAGCACTGACTGCCCCATGCAGGAAGCCTTGGCTCTGGGGGGCGGCGGTCCTGCTTCTCTTAGGCAGTGCCTGGGTAGATCCTGTTGCTGGCGCTGGACTGAGAGGTGATGGTCTAAACCTCTCTGCAGCTGCTGTGTTGCTGAGCTGGCTCGGTGCCGTGAGTTACCCCGATGCCGGGTGGCAGTAAGATTGTGCTATGGGCAGTCAGTTTCCTAGAGTAATACTCCCAGTGCCTCGATCCAACTCCTCTATTGCTAGTGGACCAGGCTTCCTCTGGTGCATGGATCCCACAAGGCCCCTCTGAGCCGGGCGTCCTGCCTGCCCCATGTCCTGTTAGCCATGGATCTTTGTCTCCAGCAGCGACTGTCTGCGCATCCCGTCCTGAGGTCCTGTTTGAAAACACAAAGCTGCCCCCCCGTGAGTCCTCGGCTGTGTGTGTCCGTTCCGCCTGCGGCGCCCTCTGCCCGCCCGAGGGGCCGGGGGGGCCTCATGTGACCTATTTTCGACACAAATGTTTACAAAATAAAGGTGATTTCAAATGGGTGAGGGGGCTGCCTTGTTCCTGGCCACTTCTCTCTGGGATCTCGCCATCTGGAGACGGGGCCCTGAGAGGAGGAATGGGACTGCCGTGTGTTTGAGGGCCTGGCCCGGGTGGGCGCACAGATGGTCAGATATTGCTGCTGCCTCTCGCTGGTGCTCTCTGGGGCTGGGTGAGCAAAGCAGGCCCTGATATGCACGTCTCTCCTGGCCCCGGAGCCCGGCAGCTGCTGCCCTGTAAGGCACATCCCTGCGAGGCGGGGCAGTGAGCTGCCCCTTGCCAGTTCCTTGCTGTGGGTCTGCACGAGCCGCGAGCTCTGTTCTCACTGGCCAGATCCGCGCAGACGGGAGTCTGGCCTGGAGCCACCCCGGCTTGTGAGTGCCGGCTAAGAGCCCCTCCCCCCACTGCCTGGGCAAAGCCGGGACTGACCCCGGCCTTGGCTGCTACAGACGGTGACCACAGCCCTGGACTGTTCTGTCTGCACGGGTCTGGGGCAGCTGTCCATGGGCACTAGCAGCAGCCAGGAAAAGAGAAAGCCGGACGTCAAACCCTCGTCAGCGTGGGCTCTGGTTTCTCCGCTGCCCCAGGGGCAGCTCTGGTTCCAGGCAGCTGCACAAGGGCCCAGTGGGCCGGCAATCGGATCCCCTGTCAGTAATTCCAGCTGCTTCCCCCTGGGGCGGGAGGGGCTGAGCACCTGGGGTGGGAGCGTTTCCTTTGGGGTGGGTGCACCCCCAGGTGTTCCCTTTCCTTGAGGGTGGGGTGTCAGACCCAGGGGCAGTCGCTTGTGCTGAAACTCAGGGCTGAGCTGGAAATTTGGCTCCCATGCAAGCCTTGCACCTGGGTCTCCTACAGCGTGTGTGTGAGAGCTCCCGGGAGCTGGGCGTAGGCACCGCTTGCCGCGGCTGTAGCAGGGTTTGTGGTTCCCCAACAGCGGGACAGAGCTCCGGGCGCTGGGGCACTGGCCTCACGGAGAGCAGATGCTCTGATGTCCAGTTGCAGGAAATGAGTGGAGGTCCTTGTACACCTGCCTGGGCACATGGGGCGGCCTGCTGGCACCTTGGCTCCCCCAGCTCCCGCCAGCAGCCCTGGCCCAGTCTAGTCTGGCTCGTAGAGAAAGAAAACTCCTTTGCTGGACCATCTGCCTTGGCAGCAGGAGCAGAGCCAGCTCCTGGCAGAGAGAGAGCGAGTGAGAGTGTGTGGGGGGGATGGTGCCACACGAGCCTCCCACAAGGGTGTTGTCACCCGTGGCAGCAGAAGCTGAGGCAGGACGCATGACAGCCCTGGGGCAGGTGAGGAACTGGGGCGATAGAGGGAGCTGGGTCAGGCACAGGCAGTCCCTGGCTACAAGCCGGCCCAGCATTTCTCTCACGCTGCTGGCCCCGGCTCCACAATCTCCGCTTGTTTGTTTACAGCCAGGCTTCAGCTGAGGGTTGCAAGAAAAACCTCCGTCCTCTGCTCAGCCCTGCAGGTTGGAGAGGTGGGAGCTGCCCCATCTATCTGCCATGGGGGGTGAACTTCGCCCACCCAGTGCTGAGAGGATTGTGAATGTGTCGCCCATTCGCTAGTTAGTTGCTCAGAGTGTGGCTGAGCTCTCCCCTGACATCCAGCAAGCCCGGGGGGATTTGCATAGACACGCCCACTCTGCCTAGGTGGTCAGCGGGCAGAGCTGCGTTAGGAAGTGAGCAATGTTGGCTGGTGTAGGGGTGGGGTCAATCGCCTGGGGTAGGGGTGGGGTCAACCTAATCTGAACCTTGCTCACAAAGCCAGTAGTAGGGATGCCAAGTGCCACTGAAGATGAGTGTGTGGGCTGTGATGTTTCTACCTGGCTGTGTTTTGAGTTGAGCCTTAGGGTGCATCTACAGGGCAGGTAAATACCTGGGGCTGGCCTGTGACAGCTGGCTCAGCCTAAGGGACTGTTTAACTGAAGTGTAGAGCTGATGGCTGGAGATCTTGCTTAGAGTGACCAGACAGCAAGTGTGAAAAATCAGGACTGGGGGCGGGGAAATAGGAACCTATATAAGAAAAAGTCCTGGAAATCGGGACATCTGGTCACCCTAATCTTGCTGCTTTGTGAGGTCCCAGAGCCAGGGCCCCATCCCAAGCCTGACTGCTACACTGCACCCCCTGAGCCTGAGTCAGCTGGCCACAAACCGGCCCCAGGTGTTCCACTGGAGTGTAGACATAGCCCGAACTGCAATTTGACCCTCCCCTTTCCAGTGCTTAAAGACAGAGCTGATTGGACTCGAGTGAGAGTCCTTGTTTCTGTGCAGCGATGGGTAGAGC
Source organism: Chelydra serpentina (assembly GCA_037349315.1). Taxonomy (NCBI): domain Eukaryota; kingdom Metazoa; phylum Chordata; order Testudines; family Chelydridae; genus Chelydra; species Chelydra serpentina. The sequence goes on along the minus strand of JBAIAC010000021.1, from coordinate 4,616,758 downwards.
TGAAATCCCTGATGAGTAAGTGTAGGGGCTCTGGCTTAGTCATGGCGTGGGGGTGGCGTTGTAGTGGCAGGCGAGGAAAGGGCAGCTGTGCAGAGATTCTTAGCTAGCCAGTGAAATCACCGAGAGCTGAAATCACTAAGGGCGGAGGGATCTCAGAACACGGCATTGTGGAAGTAGCAGTGAGCAGCAAGTGTCCACAGTGGCAGAGCTGACCGCGGCCGAGATTGCAGTGGCAGTGAGGGGGGGTTGCTTGGGGTGCACAGGGTGCTGCAGAGTTAGAAGGGAGCAATGTGTTAAAGGGACGTTTGTTTGGACTTTCACACCAGGAGGTGGGAAACTGAGACAAAGGCCCCCGTTAAATTTTCCCAGATCACAGGGTGGGGTTTGAGCCGGTTCTGTTTTGTACTTTGAAGAGGAACCTCTAGATACCGACCCTGTTGCTGCCGACACCACCTGGCAGAAGGGTTATATGCCCTCCCCAGTCAACTGAGCATGGCCCTGTTCCAGCCCCTCGGGGACAGCCCCAAGAAAACCTGCTCACGTTTTGATCAGCTGCATTGGCTAATGTGAGCTGGCTCAGTGCGTGGGTGGCTCTGGGAAGGGCCCCCAGCTCTTCCCCCGCCCCCACATCTGAGCCCAGGAGCTAGAAGAGGTTGGATGTGTGGAGACTTAATAAGGGGCTGAGGAGAGGGGCATGGAGAGGAGCATGCCGGGGGGCCGTGCCCAGCTCCCATGCTGTCTAGTCTAATCTAATCTGTGCCTACTGCCATGAGGCTGTGCCCCTCACTGTGGCATCTGAACACTGCTGGGCCAGGGGCGGCAAGGAGGCTGCAGGAAGCCCACAGTAGATGGGCTGAGTGCCCAGTAATGGCAGCCCTCAGGGCCCCACCCTGGGATGGCCGGGCTCTCAGCGACTGTGCCGCACGGCTGGAGGAGTCCAGAAGAAGCTAGGCGGTGGGGGGGTCCTGTTATAAACAATGGCATCCTGCCACATTTACCACCAGTACCCCCACTGCTGTTCCAGGAGCACATTGGGACTGGGCCCGTGCACAGACACCGCAGGAGAGACAGGCCCTGCCCCTAAGAGCTCACAGCCTCTATAGACGGCGGGGGGGAATGGAGGCACAGAGGTAGCAGGACTGAGGTGTCTAGAGTTGCAGGGCCCTGCCTTGCCCTGCCCCCACCAGCTTCCTACCCAGCTATTTCCTCCTGCGGCTAACTGATCCACTGTGGCAAGGAGCCTGCTCAGGTGCCTCTGAGAGCCGCTGCCTTGGAAACCCCTCCAGGGCTGGGGCCGTCTGCCGGGTACTGCTCCCTGCACTGGAGACGCCAGCCAGCCTCAGACCCTGCTGTGGGCGCCACGCCCAGCCAGCCTGGATGGATACACATGAGTGGGGCTCTGGCAAGGATGGGCCCCCCGAGAGGATAATTAACAAAAGGGGGTTGAGGCTCCATTTACCGCTAGGAGGCAGCGTAGTGAGTAGCTAGAACACTGGACTGGGCCTCAGGAGTCCAGGAGCCCTGGGTTCTAGCCCCAGCTCTGTCACTGGCCTAGGCCCCGCCTCGTGCCTTAGTTTCCCCATGGGAGTAATGATACTGCCCTGCTTTGAGAGCGACAGCTGCAAAGCATTGCATATGCTCATTTGATTTGCTCCCTGCTATAGACCAAGAACCTACAGTCTGTTCTCCTTGGGGGTCTCTGCCTTGCCCAGCGAGTGTGCGCACATCTCAAGGGAGAGCCTGCATTTGCACGCAAACTTCCTTTCTCCCCTGTGTCCATTGGAATCCAATCATAGAATCATAGAATATCAGGGTTGGAAGGGACCTTAGGAGGTCATCTAGTCCAACCCCCTGCTCAAAGCAGGACCAATCCCCAATTTTTGCCCCAGATCCCCAAATGGCCCCCTCAAGGATTGAACTCTCAACCCTGGGTTTAGCAGGCCAATGCTCAAACCACTGAGCTACCCCCCCGCCCCCCGGGGCTTGTGGTGATGGGCTGGCAATGCCTGCAACTGCTACATGTGTGGAGTTCCCTCCTTGTGCTGACGTTACCAAGCGTACAATAAGCCGTGACAAGGTCTCTGACCCATGTCCGCACATGCAATTCATGGTTCTCACTGGTGCTACCAGCCTATCTGTCAACTTCCAGCTGCCTTTCTTCCCTCAAGTGTTTTTATTTATTTTTGCTTTTAGACTGGAAGCTGTTGAGTGTAACAGCGGTTGTGATTACAAGAAGTCGCTGAAGGTGAGGTCCACAAACCCCCATGGGGCTGTGGAATCTCCCAGAGTATGTTGGGAAAGCCCCTGCTTACTATTGTGGGAATGTAACAATGTAAATAAGGGTCTGAACCCATATGGCAAGACGAGGTAATTCCACAATAAAATGGGACCTGATTACCCGTTAATTAATCTCAATCGGCCTGAGTGAGATTCAAAGCCAACCCCTCTACCCTGCCTGAATGGAGGGGCCCCCACTTCTCACCTGCTGGGCTCTGGGCAGCTCGTTGCAAAGACACCAGCTGGGTTTCCAGTGTGCAGCCCATGCGGCAGCCCCCGTCTGTTATTTAAGGCCCTCTGAATACCTCATGTAGATGCAAGCCCAGCACAAGCCCCATCTATGCACTGCCTTGACAGGCCCCCGTTCACACAGTATCTGAGTGCATCACCCTCAGTCACAGAGTTACCCTTGCGCCCCCTGGGAGGTGGGGAAGGAGCAGCACCATTTCACGAGAGAGGCACCGGGTGGATTAAGTGACTTAGCCAAGGTCACCCATTAGGTCAGCGGCACAGTCGGGACTAGAACCCAGGTGTCCTGAGGCCCAGGCCATCTTTCCTTCCTCCCTGAGGCCTTTGCAGGTCACCTCCTCCCACCTGGCCTGGCCTGAGAGCAGGAAGGTGCAAATCAAACTCAAGGTGCCTTTTCTCTTTCCCTTGCCATGACTGGTAGCATTGGGCTGGCAGTGAACTAGCGGGCCTGGGCAAGTCTGTAGGAAAAATGCCACGGGCAGCGGAGTTTAGCTTTGTGCTCTCGATTGAGCATTACCAGCAAAGCCAAGCCCTGGGAAGGGGGAAATCTGGCTCAGGCTCGTTCACCCGGTGCCAGCGGTGGGGGAGGTTCCTGGATTCCCAGCGGTGTTGTGCAGAGCAGGTGAATACTCTAAAGCAGCCGCGTGGGGCCAGTCAGGGAACCCGAGGCCCAGCCCCCATTCTGACATCTTTTTAAAGCATTTTTTAGTTTGTTTATATATTTTTATATTACAATAGGGTTTAATTATTTTATTATAATATAAAATTTAATTAAAACTACTAATCAAATTTTGAAGCAAAGTCATTTCAAAATGAAAAAGTGAAAGGTTCCATTCAGTGAAAGTCAAAATGCTTTGTCAATTCTTTTCTAAACACATCATTGAAATTGACGTTACCGCAGAATGTTTTCATTTTGTCAGATTCACTTTTTCTGATGGAAAACTGTTGTCAGAACATTTTCCACGTACTCAGATAGAAGAAGGAAAGAGAAAAGGAAACCAAAATGTTGTCTTGTTACGTTTTAAATCTCATGAAGTTTTAAACAAATCTCCTGATTTTTGAACACTTGTGGCTGGGGATGCTGAAATGGGCCTGTCTCTCGCTGTGTCTCTGTGCATTGCCCAGCCCAATGGGGCCCTGATCTCAGCTGGGGCAGGGCCTGTCTCTCGCTGTGTCTCTGTGCATTGCCCAGCCCAATGGGGCCCTGATCTCAGCTGGGGCAGGGCCTGTCTCTCGCTGTGTCTCTGTGCATTGCCCAGCCCAATGGGGCCCTGATCTCAGCTGGGGCAGGGCCTGGCTCTCACTGTGTGTCTGTGCAGCGCCCGGCCCCACGGGGCCCTGATCTCAGCTGGGGCAGGGCCTGTCTCTCGCTGTGTCTCTGTGCATTGCCCAGCCCAATGGGGCCCTGATCTCAGCTGGGGCAGGGCCTGTCTCTCGCTGTGTCTCTGCAGCGCCTGGCACACCAGGGCTCTGATCTCGGGATGTCTAGGGGGCCAATGGAAGGCACATACTACCAGTCACTGTCTGATTCTTCCCTCTCAGTTGCATCCCCCCAGTGCAATGTCTCTGCTAGAGGAGCTGACCGACTTGAATTACTGAGAGCTAGCAGGAGTATCAGGTTGGCCTGAATTTCCTTCCTGCGCTAGCCGGCTCTGCAACGAGACCTGTGCAGGCCTGACCTGCTGCTTTGTTCTGTGGCTGGAAAGAGCTGGCTCACTAACAGGTGAGCGCTCTCATTTCCTTCCAGGCGTGCCAGGAACAGAGAGACCTTTGGAGCGGCCCATCACGTGGGGCGTGGGGCGAGCCTTAAGCCAGCGCCTGCCAGCAGACAAGGCTCACTGCGCGGCTGCAGCCATGGCTCACATCGCCAAGTCCTTCTACGACCTCAGCGCCACCGACATCCATGGGGAGAAAGTGGATTTCAACAACTTCCGGGGCCGGGTGGTTTTGATTGAGAACGTGGCATCCCTCTGAGGCACGACGGTGCGGGATTACACCCAGCTCAACCAGCTGCAGGCCCGGTACCCGCGGCGGCTGGTCGTGCTGGGCTTCCCTTGCAACCAGTTTGGCTACCAGGTATGTGGCACCTGCAACCCCCCCCCCCCACCCAACCCCATGTCCTCTGCCTCACCAAAGAGCTCTGGAGGTTGCAGACCCTGCAGGATCATCCCCGCTCCAGGGTGCTGGGCATGCAGCGGGTGCTGGCTCGGTGCTTGGAGCCCTCCCACCAGCCAGGGGCTGGGAACAAGAGACATGTGTGGCCCCAGCACCTCCTATGGCGTCTTGCCTGGGCATGTGGGATAGGGTCAGAGCAGCCTCTGGGGTAGGAATTGCGGGGGGAGCGGGTGGCACGGCCCCTCTGGGATGGTCACGCAGCAGCACGGCGACATGGGAACGGTGCCCCCAGTCCAGCCCAGAGATCAGGTCCAGAGCCAGGCAGTGACCCAAGAGATCGGCTGCCCACTGCCCTGTCCCTTATACCAGTGACACTCTGCCTTGCACCAGCGTGTGGGCAGGGGCACCCTGGCCTTTGACTCTGCCTCCAGTGCCCTCCTGCATGGCACAGGCACGTGTGATTTAACTAGCCGGTGCTGGCCTCAGCCGCACCTGTAAGACCCAATGGCCCAGGTGGGTCTGTGCTGAATGGAGCATGTGTTTTGCATGCTCCTGCCCCAGGCCAGGCTCCCTCTTCCCAGCCTGCCTCCCAGCTGTCCTAGCAAGGTGCCCTCCTGCCCACGTAAAGCCTCCTTGGCGACCCCTCAGTGGCAGCCTGAGCACTGCCCAGAGGGGGGCATTGGAGCAGCTCCACCCTAGAGGTGGCGGAGACAGGCCCCAGCGTGTGAATATCTCATCTGACTGCAGCCTGACGGGCAGGGCCCAGGTTGCCCCCGCAACCAGACCAGCATGAGAGCAGCTACAGACAGAGCAGGGTGGCTGGGTCCCTTCCAGGGGCCAGAGCAGGGTTCGTGCCTGGAGAACCTTCTTTGCTGCTGGGACCGTACAATCCAGCTGCTGGTCAGGACGTTTCCCCTGCTCCCACATGGTGGCCCAGTAGGGAGGTCAATGAACACAGGACACCTGGGTTCCCTTCCCAGCCCTGCCACAGCTCTACTGGGTGACCTTCGGCAAGTCACTTCCCTGCTCTGTGCCTCAGTTTCCCCTTTGCCTGTCTTGTCTGTTCAGACTGTGGGCTCCCTGGGGCAGGGACTATCGCTCAGGATCTGTGCAGCACCTGGCATGAGGGGGGGAGGTGATCTCCGCCAGGGTTTAAGCAGTGCCAGGACAATGCCCCCACCCCGCTCTCAGCTGGGGTCTATGCAGCTCCGGACACAACGGGTGGCAGGGGATCTCGGTCACACCCTGCATTCCTCACGGTGTGCTTATGGGAAGGCAAATAAATGACTGAGTGGCAGAACAGGCCGGGCCAGCGGGGTGGGGGCTGGGACCATCCATGAGTCACTAAAAGAGCAGCGGGAGGCGGGGGGACAGGGCTGGGCTCCAGTCCCTCGCTTGACTCTATTGTTCTGCGGCCCGACACGCCCTGTCCTCTCCCCGGCAGGAGAACTGCACCAATGAGGAGATCCTCAACAGCCTGAAATACGTGCGGCCCGGGGCCGGCTTCGAGCCCAACTTCACCCTCTTCCAGAAATGCCAGGTGAACGGGCAGGACGTGCACCCCGTCTTCACCTACCTGAAGGCCCACCTGCCCACCCCAGCCGACGAGCCCGCTGCCTTCATGGGCGACCCCAAGTTCATCGTGTGGAGCCCGGTGCGCCGCGACGACCTCTCCTGGAACTTCGAGAAGTTCCTGGTGGGGCCCGAGGGGGAGCCCTTCAAACGCTACAGCCCCAAGTTCCAGACCATCGCCATCGAGCCCGACATCCAGCGCCTCCTCAAGCTAGCCAAATAGGGGGGCAGTAATGGGTGTCTGGCTGCAGCGCCCCCTGCTGGAGGGGCGCAGCACCCATTGGCGTGGCGGCCACGCTCTTAGTCTCAGCCCGCTGCGGCCAGCATCAGCGCTTTACCGGATGACGGCCCCCTTCTAAACCACATGGGGAGGAGGCCTGAAGAGGGTAAAGGCGCTGAACACCCGGGCACCGCCTGGGTGCAATAAACAAGCCTGAAGGGATCTGGGTCTCTGTGTATTTTCTACCCGTCCCCCAATTGCAAAGCCTGGCTCTAGGACAACAGCGTCAACTGCCTCCCACTGGCCAGAGCAGGGAGGCCCAGCCTTCCCGGGTAACCAGAGGAGAGAGCAAGGGCACTTCGGCCCTGGGTCTTGCCCCAGCCTCCGCTGTGTTGGCAGAGGGACCTGAGCCCTTGCTGCTGCAGGGGTGGTGGATGGGAAGGGACTGGCAGGGCCTGAGTGCCCATGGGGGCTGTGAGCTGGGCACAGGGCTGCCCATCACCAAGGCTGGCAGGGAGTGTCAATATTCCTCCTGCCTAAAGGGACCTCGCCCATTTAAATGGCTGAGAGGGCAGGTGCCCCTTGTGGCAAAGCGGAGTCACAGTTCTTTGTGAGCAGGGTCCCAGAGACGGCAAAGACCTCAGGGCACTGCACAACCTGCCCCTCTGCAATGCCTCAGGAGCAGCCCATCTGGGGCCGTGCCCCATAACAACCCACCCCTCTGCAATGCCCCAGGAACAGCCCAGCTGGGGCCATGCCCCATAACAACCCACCCCTCTGCAATGCCCCAGGAGCAGCCCAGCTGGGGCCGTGCCCCATAACAACCCACCCCTCTGCAATGCTCCAGGAACAGCCCAGCTGGGGCCGTGCCCCATAACAACCCACCCCTCTGCAATGCCCCAGGAACAGCCCAGCCGTGGCCCATGCCTCATGGCAACCTGCCCCGCTGCAACGCCCCGGGAGCAGCCCCAGCTGCAGGGGATAGGGGGCGCCCCCGCCAGCAAACCCAGTCCCTCTGCACAGCATCAGGCCGGGTGGGGGCGCTGTGCCCCAATCCAGAAAGCTCCCTAACAAGTGGCGGGCGGGGGGAGGGGTCAGCCCCACTGCCTCCAAGTGCTTCCTGGCCCCCACGAAAAGCACTTCAGCAATTACCTCTGCGGGGGGGAGGTCTGTCTGCCTTCTCCCCCTGCCCCCACTGGAAGGGACCAGGAAGTTAGCTCCTCCCATGGGCTCTTCATTCCTCTGCCAGTGTCCTATGTGGTAGGGCACTCCCACCCCCATCGAAAGCTGAGGCCCTGCCTTCCAGGAGCATCAGGAGGAGCTGCTTCCCGCTGCCACAAGCCTTCACAGGGGGGAATCAGCCCTGGAGCTGCCCTGCTACCCATGGGGCCCATTTGGCCGTCTCTGGGATGGCTGGAACTGCCCATGTCCGAATGAGCCTATTGCCGGGCCCCCTTCGCCAGCCCCAGCCCAGGGATTTGTTCCTTGCTGCGGAGCTGCGCTCCACCTCCCAGGCCAATGCAGAATTACAGGCCCAGCCCCGCTGGGTGTGCAGAGCCCACACACCCCGAGTGGGACTGAAGCTGCAGAGAGCCTGAGCCCATTGCTGGGAGGGAGCTGCCCCGGGCGTGACCAACACAGCGATACCACCTGAGGCTACAGAGAGCCTGAGGGGCAGATTCCCTGCCCAATTCAGGGGCCTGGGTGGCTCCTGGCACCAGCTAAGGCAGCTCAACTTGTGTCCCTGCTGCCATGGCCCCATGGTGCTTTGCAGGGGGTAGGTCTGCCCTAGGCACACCCCTTCCCGCCTGACCTGCCTCCATCCACAGCCCACAGTAGCCAAGGTGGCTCAGTGCCTAAGGTGGGAGTCACTTAGGGCATCTTGCTGGGAGCTGTAGCATGGTCTAGTGGCTAGAGCACTGGGCTGGGACTCAGGAGACCTGGGTTCTAACCCCAGCTCTGCTGCAGTGACAGCCCTGCTTGGTGCCTCAGTTTCCCCATCCTTTGCCTTCAATGTGAGCCCTTTGGGGAAAACAGCACCTCCTGCTGTGTATGTGCAGCACCTAGCACAAAATAGTGATGGGGCCAGGGCTCAGCCTGTTTCAGGAAAGGAGCTTGCAGTGGGGGAGTGAATTGTGCAGGTGGGCTCAGTAGCTCCAATCCTGCCTTCCCTGTCAGGAGGCACTAGCTGAGGGGCTGGTCCCCAAAAGCTCCCATGGGAAGAGGCTCTGTCCTGCGGGAAGAGGGGGCTGCTCTTCCTGCTGGCAGAAATTGGGGCAGCTGGACAGATGCCCAGATCAGCAACGGAGATTTTTCCAACGAGGTCAGGGGTTTTAGCCACCTGCCTCCCATTACAGTGCTCCTGGGCAGCACGGCCTAGTGGTGAGAGGACCCGGGGTCAGCCGTGTTAAAGGTCAGTGGTCAGACCTCACCCAATCTGACCTCCTGTGTTAACACAGGCCCCAGCAGCCAGCGTCTATTGCTCAGACAGACAACGCAGGCTGATGCCAAGGACTGGAGAACTAGTCGCTCCAATAGTCAATCCCCCTTCCCGCTAAAAATCTGCCCCTTTTTTCTAGTCTGAATGTCTGGCATCAGCTCCTGGCCCCTGGATCTTACACTGCCGATGTCTGGTAAGCGACAGAGGCCTTCAGCAGAAGTCTCCTCCCCAGGTAGCCACCTGGAGGGCAGGAGCAAGTCACCGCTTAACCTTCCTCCTGGAGAAACTAGCCCACTCGAGCTCCTTCAGTCACTCACAGTCAGGCAGGGCCGCAGCGCTCTGAGCCTCCTTGGTCACTCTTCTGACCCTGCTCCAGGTGATCCCTGGTGCTGCTCCTGGGTGACCTTTGACAAGTCACTGCCCCAGCTGTAACGGGTGTGTGTGTGTGATGCTTGAGACTCCTCTGCACAGCGCCTGGAAATGGCTGGAGGAAACGCCCCGGCAAGGCGCTCCATATTAAAGCCAAGCGAAAGCACCCACCTAGTCACAGACGCACTGGCAGCTCGCATGCAGGGTGTGCCCAGGGCAGAGCTCTCCCATGGGGCAGCACAGAAACACCCGGCCTTGGCTGCCCCTTAGGGTGCGGGGCCAGAGGAGACTCTGCACTGCCGTGCCTTCACTTCCTCTGCAGGGGTGCGGCATGGCTGTCACCACAACGGCAGGGAGCCAGCTGGCTCTAATGCTGTGGAGCCGTGTGGCTTCCTTATGTGACACATCACCCATTTCACTGCCCACCCCCCCTCGCCGGGGGACACAGGAAACAGCCCAGCAAGCCCCACACAGTCCTGTCGTGAACGACTGCACCAATGGCACCTGCCCCATGCAAACCCTCCCAGGGATTTCATTCAGTCTAGCCCAGAACCTGCCCTAGGAGCAAACCTCTGGGGCTTCGTGGGAAGCAATCAGGATTCTGCAGCAGGGCCCAGCTGTTCACACCGGGCCACTGGGCCCAGAAGCCCCGTGCTGGTCTCCCAGCAGAACAGCAAACAGACGTTTCCATAGCACCCCGTGTCAGCAAGGCTGTAGACAGCAAACACTGCAATTGACAGGCCCAGCTCTTTGCCTCATCGGTGAGTGAGACACCAGGCAGCAGAAGGGTGACTCACCACAGGGCCCCACCAGTGCCCAGGGCGGGGGCGGGCGGAGGGGAAGCGGGTTATAAAGGAGAGCAGGCCTCTGTGGGGATGAGCCTGGAGAAATCCCCACTCCTCAAGGGCCAGGCTGGCTGCAGGCAGCACTGTCGTTCTGTGAGGCTATGATTGGGGCCCCACCTGGGGCCTGGGTCTGCCTCCTAGGCTGGACTGGGGCTGAAGACCCCTGTGGACTTTCCTGTGCAGAAGAAATTAACAGCCGTGGTTCTTCCAGCAATCGTACCCTGCCCTTGCTGTGTGTCTGCTTTAAAACACTGATTCAGCAGGGTCAGCTCTGCAGCGCTTCATGTGGGGTGGAAGATGCGGGACAGACGCTTAGGAAGACACCACCGCTGCCCCGAAGCACTCCCAATTTATTGCCCACCCGTGCACATCAACAACTTGTCTGCTGCGCTCTTCGCCTGACGGGGAACACCACACTGCAGCGGGTCACCTCCGGGAGGGCCAGCAGCACGGGACGCCCCTCGGTGAAGGCTGGCCAGGAGATCTGGAGCCACCTTCCCCTTCCATTCAGAGGGAGATTACAGGGCCAAGGCAACAAGCCTTGCGTGTTAGCCCAAGCAGCCTGGCCACAGCTGCTGGCAAGTCTCTTGATACAGCTCTAACCTGGGCCCAGTTTGCGTGGTCCTGGACCACGGCGTGGGGGAGGAATCCGAGTGACTGCGGAACAGCTGGGCGGAGAGCAGGTGCACCAGCCTCCGGACTCCTATGGGGGGCACCCTGGGGTGCACCTTGCGGGGCTCTGCTACTGTCAGCTGGGTCTACTTTCATTAGAAACTATAGCTCCACGGAGTGCCCCTGTGCGCCGGCTGTAAAACTACCCTCCAGGTGGTGGGGATCCCAGGCTGGGCACTGCAGACACGCCAGCAGCTGCTACCTTGGTTTGTGCCATGGACCGTTCCACTCCCTCCCCCTCCGCATGCTCCTCAGCACAGTCCGTCCTCCAGGTAGCCCGGCTCATCCCCCCCTCCCCGCTCATTCTCCAGGCAGGGGCCAGGGTCCTGAGCCTCTCTGATGCAGAGCCTGGGGAGGAGCGGCGTGCCGGACCGTGGGGCGACTCATGTTCACAACACAGGGCACGTGTTTAATGACTGTAACCCGCCATCGCTCTGCCAACAGCCTGGCGAGGCTGGACGCAAACCAGCCCCGAGGCGGCGGCCGAAGCTTCAGAACAAGGGGGCGGCCTGGCGGGGGTCGTCGGGCAGGATGCTGATGGAGTCCTCGGCCCTGCCACACAGCAAGCACAGCATGGTGTACTCCTGCAACGAGACAGAGGGTGCTCACGCGGGGGCATGGAGGCGCTCGCTTCCAGATGCGGGGCTGGGAATCCAGGGTGTGATGCACGCGTGCGCGTGCGCTATGGGGTTTGAGCATTGGCCTGCTAAACCCAGGGTTGTGAGTTCAATCCTTGAGGGGGGCCACTTAGGGATCTGGGGCAAAAATCTGTCAGGGGACAGTACTTGGTCCTGCTAGTGAAGGCAGGGGACTGGACTCGATGACCTTTCAAGGTCCTTCCAGTTCTAGGAGATTGGCATATCTCCACCCCCACCCTGGCCAGGATTCAGGCCTGGAGGGAGGAGCTAAAACGGGGAGAGCCCAGCTCTGGGGGAAGCAGATCTCCAGCTCTCACTGGGTGTAGGTCAGGGCCTCCCTGAGGGAATGGGGGGCTGGGCCTGAAGCCGGGAGCCCAGGCAAGTGTTAATGAGAAAAGGGACCGTGAGTAGAAGTGGGGTCCAGCCCTGGCCGACCCTCCTTTCTGAGTTCCTTGTATTTGTTTTGCAACTTGGCTACCCCTGCAGGGGCAGAGCTTTGGTGTGATATAGCCGGAGGGCAGAGCCGCCACGGCATGAGACCACGCCAGAGATGGCTGCTGACCAGTGAATACCTGGAGGGAAACTGAGGCCAGATGAGCAATGCCACACTGGGCCACAAGGGGGCACAGATGGCAATGCTGCCACATGGTGACACAGCATTCAGTCCCTTCCAGTACGGCACAGCAGGGTGCCCAACTGAGAGTCATGCTGGAAAGGGACTCATGCAAGCTGGCCTGAGATATCAAGGAAAGTCCTGCGCCCAGACTGGCCTGCAGAGAGCACGGCTGTGGAAGTAGGAAACCTGCCTCCCCACTATCACTCAGCTTTTCTGTGCACCAGAGCCAGAGAGACAGACTGGGCACCTGATCACGAGTGAGGGCAAGCTTCGAAAGGCCTTGCTGGCGACCAGACCCTACAGGGCCCTCTGGTTTCTCCCCAGGATGAAGGCTGGATTGCTCCCTCTCAGATAGTCATTGGGGTAGTCGCTCTTGTTTCAAACATCCCAAGAGCTGGGGCATCTATGGCTCCCCCAGGGAGACTAGTCCACAGCCAAGGCCAGCTCACTGTCAGCCCAGCAGGCTGTCTTCATCCTCCCTTTATCAGCATTGTCCTCTCACTATACAAACACGACTCCCAGCACTCCCACCTGATGCCAGGCAGGCAGGGGAGCAGCACATTGGCTGTGCATCGCTGCGTGGGTACTAGCTTCTCCGAGCAAGATCAGGGCTTCGCTCCGCCCCAGCGAGGGGAACGGATTAACACAATCAGGGCATGTCGAGCGCCCGCCAGCCTGCGTCCAGACCAGAACTCCGGGCTGAGTCAGAGCAGAGCTTTAGAGACAATCCAGCCTGGATTTACAGACACCATGTGATGGAGAACCTGCCCTGGCTCTGGGTCAGTGGTTCTGATGGTTAATGTCCCTCCCTGTTAAACACTGGCACCTTATCTCTAGTCTGAACATGCCTCCCTTCAGCTCCTAGCCCCCGGATCTCACTCAGCCAGTTTCTGGTAAATCAGAGCCCCCTGCTAGCAGAAATCTCCTCCCTGGAAGTGTGATCAAGTCACCTCTCAGCCTTCTTTTGGATAAACTGAATAGATTGGGCTCCTTTAAGTCTCCTGCTAGAAGGCAGGGTTTTTTTTTTTGAGCTTCCTCCTCCTCTTAGCTCTCTTCTGAGCGTTGTTCCCTTTGTAACATCCTTTGTGCAGGGTGGCACCAGCACTGGGCACAGTCTCCAGTGCCAGTCTCTCCAACGCCAAAGAGGTCACATCACCTCCTTACTCGTGTTGGATATTCTCCAGCTCACACGTCGAAGGATCTCACACACCACCTTGGCTGCGGCACTGCGCTGGGACTCATCCACCTGGTTTGCACCGGGAGTGCAAAGGTTTTTTAGTCGCCGCTTTCCAGGATGCAGGTCCCCATCCCACAGGTGCTCCTAGTAGTCCCTTGCTCCTAGTAGTCTGAGCTTGCATTTGGCTGCATTAAAACACATGCTGCTCAGGTGAGTCCCCTCACCAAGACCTGGTGTAGGAAGCAGGGTTTGCTCACAGATTTCTGGTTCAAATCGTTACAGGATCGCAGGTCTCGCCTCCCAAATAATTAAATATAGACCAGGAAATCTAATAAGATGCTTCCCTAATGGAGGTGCCAGGATTAAAAGCTTAAGGAATTTAACTAGCTCTGTTTTCCTTTTCCCTAACCCCACTCCTCCTAGTTATATCTCCTGGGACATGAAACAGTATCTGACTGATGGAGTCCGTGTGCCCCCATTACGACAAACTGCCCCCGCCCCCACCTCCAGCAGACGTGCATGGTAACTTTTCAACGCTCTCCTTTGCTTCACACCGGCAGCGCCCCTGAAGCCCACGGCTGCATTTCCCCACTCGGTGCTCACACTTTCACCAGGAGGTGCAGACGGCTAGTCTTACTCTCCGCAGCGGCTTGCCAAGGGACCAACAGGCAGTCCCATCCGCCCCAGGCAATGCAGGGACAGCCACCGCAAGGCGGGAAGGGAGAGGCCGCTGGAGATTTTCGCAGTACAGACTGCAAACCGCTGGCCTTGTTTTCACTCATCCAACACCAGTTTCAAAAGGAGTCAGACTCGCTCCCACACACAGACACTGGGACGGCCCAGCGCTGACACCAAACGGGAGAGCTCCTGAGATGGACCAGCAGCAGCCTCTGAAAACACGCCCCTCCAAGCCCGCTAGCTCCCTCTGGTGGTTTCAAAGAGCAAATGACACCCAGAATGGGAGCACACTCCAGCAACTGCATGTTTGGAACTGAAAAGTGCTGAACTTCAGCGTGTGGAGGAATCGGTTCAGGAATCTCAGACCCAGAGCAGCTCCATCAGCCCTCCCCTGCTCTGCCCCCTGTGAGGGCAGCCTGAAGGTGCAGCTAATGCAAGCCTGCATCTCAGAGCATCTTGGAATTGTCCCGCAGCCCTGGTTGGTGGACTATGCCCAACGCCTGTCTTTCAAGCCAATCCATCGCAAAACTCTGTCATCTGGCTCCCCTTGTTGCTCTGAAGCCGTGCTATCAGGGTGCGATCCAGGGTCTGCCTGAGAATTCCCCTCTTCCACTACCACCTCCTCCCCATCTGCTTCCGCCGGCCTTGTCATCTCACCTACTGCTCTGCAGGCAGGTCTGATAAAACCCGTCTGCCAAGGTAGAGGGAGAACACAACTAGCAAGGTCAGGGGTCAGGCCACACCCATCCTGCCAGAGGCATGGTGGCCTGGGTCTGCCTCCTTGGCTGGACCGGGGCTGAAGACCCCTGTGGACCTTCCTGTGCAGAATGGTTCTTCCAGCAATCGTACCCTGCCCTTGCTGTGTGTCTGCTTTAAAACACTGATTCAGCAGGGTCAGCTCTGCAGCGCTTCATGTGGGGTGGAAGGTACTCAGCCCTGCCCCCCATGGCATCGGGTCCTAAAGCACTCAGGCTGGAATTCTCTACAGAGCCTAAGGGAATTAGGACCCCAAGTCCTGTTAAAAGTTAATGGGACTAGTCATTTAAGTGCTTTTGAAAACTGCACACCCCCTCCCAAACCCCATTGACTTGCAATGAGACGTGTGCTCCTAAGTCGAGGTGCTTTTCAAAATGACAACTCAAATCTAGGGCTGTAGGCAATCATGCTAAATCAGGGGGTCTCAAACTGGGGGTCGTGAGGTTATTACATGGGGGGTCATGAGCTGTCAGTCTCCACCCCAAACTCCGTTTCTCCAGCATTTATAACAGTGTTAAATATAAAAAATGTGTTTTTCATTTCGAAGGGGGGGGGTGTCGCACTCAGCGGCTTGCTGTGTGAAAGGGGTCACCAGTGCAAAAGTCTGAGAACTACTGATCTAAATGCTACATCCATGCATGGGAGCCAGGCTCAGCTTGTGCATACAGAATCTCAACCCTCACGTTGCATGGATGTTCCCTTGCCTGATCCGACGGTGCCAGATCGGCCCAGAGTGTCAGGAGCTGGAGAGACGCTAATCAGCGGGATGCACCCGTCACCTAACTCAGGCACCAAGCCCAGTGGGTGGAAGTGCAGCTGTGGCAGCTTGGAATCCACAGCTGGAAAGTCAAGCCGCGTTCTACAGTGAAACTGGCCACAAAAAAGCACAGCAGGTTTGGCAGTGACTTGACTCCCTCCCCTAGCTTCCTAGCTGAAGCAGCAGATGGGGGGCACAGGGCACAATCCCACACGTACCGGGGCAACAGTAGCCTGCAGAACCCTACCAATCAAGAGCACTTCCAGATGGAAAACCCAGAGGGCAGAACTTTCTACTCTGGCCGCTGTGGTCCTTGTGCTTCCGTGACATCACTCCTAGGGCTTTCCAAGTCTCGGGGCGCTCGTATGAAGGAATAAGAGAGTGCATATTTGTCATCTGTGTATGTGCATGTGTGATAAAGTGGGAATTTTCGGTGGCGTTTTATGCCCCCTATGTGTGCCTCGGTTTCCCCTATATTTTGCATGGCAATCCAGTAGGGAAAAAAGACTGTTTGCTTTCAGGGCAGGTTAAGAGCCAGAGGCAAGAATGGCATCTAGCTGTCTGAGCCTGAATGGGTCGTTAAAAAGGACTGGCTGAGGCTCACCCCATATCAATGAAGAATCCAAGACAACAATGGGAAAGCCAACCACCAGGACACGGACACCTAGAGGCCTGCACCCCAGAGGAGGATGGATTCTCCCACCTCTCAGCAAGGAGGCTGAGCAAACCCTTCAACAAAAGCTTGGGAAGGTGGGGGTTAGGAGTTGGCTGGGGGAAGGAGTCAGGACTCTCACCGGGGAACTGACCACGGAGGTCAGACTGAGACAGAGCCTGAACAAAGGGGTTCACCACAGCTTGGCTGGGCTCTGGGCTGAGCAGGATGGACTTGGGCCATGCTTAAACCTTTGTTTCTCTGTGCTCACCTACGGCCCTCCTGTGCTGTGTAACAGCCGACTCCTGAACCTGGCTGTTTTGACAACACTGAGTGTCACCGCAAATACTTCTGAGGTGCATGGTCCCTAAAGAGGGGACAAGTCTCTCCCAGGGGCCTGGCTCAGTTGGACTCGCTGGGCAGAGCTCAGGGTGTGGAGCTGGAGCTGCAAAGGAGGCGGTGAAGCCAGCTGGCCAGCCCTGAAGGAAGAGTGAGACCAGCAGAAGGGCTGGTTCCAATGCTGGAGCATAGCACTGATCCTGGGGCTCCGTGACAGCGTGCACGACAACATACCTGGTAATCGTCCACCACGCTGAATGTATATTCGTGCCTGGCTATCATGTGATGACAGTTCTTACACACATCTGGAAGGAAAACCAGAGATTCACAAGGATCGCCTGCTTGGAGGGAGACCTCACTTACCACAACCTGGGGAGCGGGAAAGTCTTATTTCTTTTGACTGAAAGTGGCACTTATCTGAGATCAATGACCTGCTATCCTGGGTCAGTGACAAAAAGCCCTTCTGGTCCAAGAGGGCAGCGGTCGTCTTTAGAGGCAAAGCCAAATACCTTTGGATCCCCCGTGGCTAGATCCACCCCAGTTTTCCCAAGACATTTGGTGGATTTACCAAAGCAATTCAAAAATTTGCATTTCGCAGTGCCACAAATGCCTGGAGAAATTGTTTTACTACATAAGGTTTCACCTTCACTGTAGGGGCCAGGGCCATGTTTGGCTGGGAGCAAGGCAAACAGTTCAAATTAGTCAACTTTTCTAACCACCAGAGCCTGGACATTGAACAGAAAAGGAGACCTTTCACTCCCTGATAGTCCCCAAAGCAGCACGCTCACTGGGTCATCTACACCAAAACCTGTAATCACTGGGGAAAGGCACTGTATACACTTGGGACTAATGGAATCATGCCACCTTTAACCATTCCCAACTCATCTCCTGGGTCAACCTACAAAGCACAGGTATTGAATCCATGCACGCTCGATCGCAACTATGGCTCTGACCCTGCAATTGGCCGGAGCACCACCACCGTCATTAACTTGGCCATTCAAATCCTGCAGAAATTGTTTCCAGCTTGTGACTATTTGTAGGCTTCTGCGAAATGAGTTAGGAGGCATCAGCTAAGCTCCCACCTTGCAAAAGCCACTTCAGTATCAGCAGGGAGGCCAAGGTGCTGAATGGGCTAGGGCAAATGATTCTTTTAGCCTTGCAGTTCCCTGGTGGTCGGGGTCCAGGCAGGTGGTGAGGGAGAAGTCTGGACTGCCACTGGATTTTAGAATCCAGGGGGGTCAATCTAGGGCCTTCCACAAGCACCAATGCAGATAGAAATTGTCCATTCACTCCAAAGAGTGTAAATGTAACATGCACTAATAGATGCCAAGCTGAGAACTCTTTCCTGCATTTTAAAAGAGACAGGGATACTCCCAATCACACACAATCCATTCTCTCTTCACATCCCTTCAGTTCTCTTTCCTCACATTTTACCAGGCTTAAAAAAAAAAACCAACACACACGCAGCAAGCAGGTGGTTGACTCTGGTGATTAGGGAGAGCTGAGCTATCAATTGCTGGAGAATTTAGGCTCCAAAAACAAAGCTTAACTTGGCACGGTTGCAAAATGGGAACAGCTACAGAGCTGCTTCCCTGAGTTTGCAGACCAGTTAGCTCCGCTTCCTTTGCTGCTGCCAGCAGCAGTAGGTTGACATTCACGAGACACAAGTCAGGTTCACGGTGGCTGTTCACAACCCTGTGAGTACCAGTGACGCTGTCCAGAATCACATCAATTTCAGGCAGCGGTTTCTTGGGAGCAGTGGGCAGCAGCAGAGGCAGGCACTGGCGCTAATCACAGGTGAGGATGACACAAGCAGAGGCAGGGGAGAGATTCTGGAGACTAGCCCTGTCTCAGCAGCAGCGCAGCGGGGAGGTTTGGGAGAGCGTACAGAGCAGTAGCAGAGACTCCGAGCTCCAGCCTCAGGCCCGGATTCTGAGAACAGTTAAGCACATGCTCACCTAGCTATAGCCATACCACACAGTTTTTGTACTGCTGTAACTACGTTGGCTAGGGGATGTGATTTTTTTTTAACCAACATGGTTATACTGATACAACCCCTCATGTAGACAGTTATACCAGAATAGCTCCTTCCCCTCCCTGGAGAGATGCGGTATACTGGTGTAAACACCTTTGTACTGGTATATTTGCATCCACACTAGGGGGTTGTGCCCATATTCATAGATTCGTAGCCTAAGCCAGGTGGGACCATTAGATCATCTCATCTGACCTCCTGGATAGCCCAGGACAGAGAATTTCACTCAGTTCTCTCTGGACTGAGCCCAGTAACTTGCGTTTGGCTAAAGCAGATCTTCCCGAAAGGCCTTCAGTTTCGATCTGAAGCCTTTGAGAGGGAGCAGCGACCCCTTCCCTTGGGAGTTTCTTCCAATGGCTCCTCCGATGGTCATGGTTAGAAATGTGGGCCTTACTGGCCATTTTGAATTTGTCTGGCTTTAACCCCCAGCGACTGGTATAGGAACCCCACTGGAATAATTTAAGCCGTACAACTTTTGTGGGTAGACGAGGCCTTAGACACTTTCCAGCCAGGGACTTATGTGAAAGTGGAGCCCATGAGGAAGGTCACAGGATAGCAGCAAAGTAGAAATTTCAGCAAGCTTCTCCTTCCCCACAGCCAGGGACCTCACTGACTTAGATCTCTTTGGGGAGCCCCAGCCATCTTTCCTACTACCCTCTGGCCAAGAGATGTCTGGTAACTTTTTCAAGTCAAGTACTAAACTCTATCCCTCCCCACAACAGGTATAATAATAAAACACGACACCTCACCCCCTCTGCAGCTCAGGTTCCTAAAGCTTGTGTCTGTACACACACTCAATGAATGGGACAAACAAGGGGAACGCCTTACGGTCATAAGTGATGATTTCTTCTCCATCCTCCTCCTCCGTTGCTCTGTTTGCGATCAGCACGAAGTCTCTCTTGTTGCATTCCACACACCCCACATAGTTGAGCAGGAAAGATCCATTCTCCAGGCAGGTGTTCCCCTACAATATTGAGAGGAAACCTATCCACCTCCATTCCTATGCTATTGTCAAACATCCACCCCACCCCCTTCAATTTGTCCCAACGCTGTATTTAGTGGAAATTATTGACAGCACACGCAGGGTTAGGGCAGAGGTCCCCAAACTGTGGGGCGCGCCCCCCTGCTCCAGGAAGTAGACTTACAAGTGTGTGGGAGTTTGGGGGGCAAATTGTTCACCAGATGCTAATTGACACAGCAGTTTCCCTGCAGGCCCCTGAGCAGGAACAAAGGGAAGGGTGACAATACTGCAGTCTTAGCAAAATGTGGTACTCAGGACGCAATGACTTGGGACCAGCCAGCTTGTGTAAAAGTTAATGGTTTACTTTTTTTTTAATGTACCTAAAAAAAGTGTTTTTTGGGGAAAAAAGGGTTGCAGTGATCCCACAAGGAGAGAGTGTTCAGAGCCAAGAGCAGGGAGGCATCAACTGAGCAAGAAAGCCATCGGTGACTTCAGAATGCCATCCCACCAGAGTGCTTGGAGCCACCCATGTCTAACAAATCACAGGTACGCAAACGTTCCTGGCAGGCAGATGCTGCTGGCAGATTCAGCTTCCCTTCCCTGACTGGCACAGGGATTTCGCTCTGATGGGAACTGCTTTAGAGTTTGTGCCCAGTACTAGACTGGTACATTCAATGAGTCTGGAATAACAGAGGGGAGTGCGGAGAGGTAAGAACACAGAGATAAACAAGAACATATGAAATGTCACCCCAGAGTCAATGGGACATCTAGTCCAGTAACACATACTTCAGAGAAAAGTGCAAGGAAGGCAGCAGTAGACAATTCGAGAACAACCTCCCCTGAGTGGAGTTTCATGATAACCCAGTTAGTGACCGTCTTATGCCTTGAAACATGAGGGCTTATATCCCTCATGGGCAGATCACTTCAAGCTCCGTGCCTCAGTTTCCCCAACTGTAAAATTGGGGTAATAATACTGACCTGCTTTAAGATCTATGGCTGAAAAACCCTATACCTGAATGGAGGTTGTTCATAACTCTGAAATGTTCCTAACCCTGAACAAAACATTATGATTGTTCTTTCAAAAGTTTACAAGAGATCATTGACTTAATACAACTTTGAATCTTTACTGTGCAGAAGAAAAATGCTGCTTTCCTTTATATTTTTAGTAGTTTACATTTAACACAGTACTGTCCTGTATTAGCTTTTTTTTTTTTTGGTCTCTGCTGCTGCCTGATTGCGTATTTCTGGTTCCAAAAGAGGTGCACGGTTGACTAGTCAGTTCGTAACTCTGAGGTTCTACTGTAACTGTGTATGAGCTCATTATCCACGTGTCTAATTCTCTGAATTCCTCTAAGCTCTTGGTCTCAGCAATACTTTGTGGCAATAAGTTCCACAGGTTTTTATAAAGCATAATGCTTTCCTTTTCTAATTTTAAATGTACTGTATTTCAACTCCATTGAATGTTCCTTTGTTCTTGTGTTACTACAAAGAAGGGCCTGACTTGCCTTCTCTTATCATTCATATTTTTGCGTATCTCGATTGTGTTCCCTCTTATTTAACTCCTCTCTAAACTGTCCCAGCTTTTCAAGTCTCTTCTCACAGAGCAGTTTTTCTATGCCCCCATTGTTTTTGTTACCATCTCAGTACGCTGTTCTTTCTGCTCTATCTTTTTCAAGGTAACACTATCCCAGAGGCAGGGGCATGGCTGGTTTATGTAACAGCATTGCATTGTCTGCAGTATAATTTCCTATCCCTTAGGCAGCTTCACATTGCCTTTGCCCCCTGCTATGACATGGGCAGAAGTTTGCATCAGGCCATGCAGGGACATCGGGATCCTGAGGCCTGGCAGTTCCGGACAAAAGAGGGATTTTCAGAAGTGCCTGGCATTGGCCTGGGTCTGCACCCATTAAAATCACAAGGAGTTTTACCAGTGGCTTTGGTGGGAGCAGTTAGGCCTGAAAACTGCATCCTTAAAACCGAGCAGGGAGCAGGACTACACCCTGGGCTGCACAGAGGGTGCATCCAGAGGTGCTGGAACTAGGGGTGCGGGGGGCGGGGGGCGGGGCGCTGCCGCACCCCCTGGCTGGAAGTGATTTCCATCACATACAGGGCTTACAATTCGGTTCAATGGCCCTCAGCACCCTCACTGTACAAACTGTTCCAGCAGCACCTCTGGGTGCATCTCGGTGCCAAAGGTCCCCAGGGCAGCCCCTGGCCTGAGGACAGACACTGATGTGGCAGAAGGTCGGGGGGTGGGGGGGCCGCACTTTACAGAGGGAGGTGGGAGCGACTCACCCTAGGGATCGAGTCAGAAACAGAACCCAGGAGTCCCGGCTCCCAGCCCTGCTCTAACCCACCAGCCCCAGCCCAGAGCCAGGGAGAGACCCCAGGAGTCCCGGCTCCCAGCCCTGCTCTAACCCACCAGCCCCGAGCTGGGGAGAGACCCCAGGAGTCCCGGCTCCCAGCTCTGCTCTAACCCACCAGCCCCAGGCCAGAGCTGGGGAGAGACCCCAGGAGTCCCGGCTCCCAGCTCTGCTCTAACCCACCAGCCCCAGCCCAGAGCTGGGGAGAGACCCCAGGAGTCCCGGCTCCCAGCCCTGCTCTAACCCACCAGCCCCAGCCCCAGCCCCGAGCTGGGGAGAGACCCCAGGAGTCCCGGCTCCCAGCCCTGCTCTAACCCACCAGCCCCAGCCCAGA
Organism: Chelydra serpentina; assembly: GCA_037349315.1. Lineage (NCBI taxonomy): Eukaryota > Metazoa > Chordata > Testudines > Chelydridae > Chelydra > Chelydra serpentina. The sequence goes on along the minus strand of JBAIAC010000021.1, from coordinate 4,594,696 downwards.
GCTGGGGAGAGACCCCAGGAGTCCCGGCTCCCAGCCCTGCTCTAACCCACCAGCCCCAGCCCCAGCCCCGAGCTGGGGAGAGACCCCAGGAGTCCCGGCTCCCAGCTCTGCTCTAACCCACCAGCCCCAGCCCAGAGCTGGGGAGAGACCCCAGGAGTCCCGGCTCCCAGCTCTGCTCTAACCCACCAGCCCCAGCCCAGAGCCGGGGAGAGACCCCAGGAGTCCCGGCTCCCAGCCCTGCTCTAACCCACCAGCCCCAGCCCAGAGCTGGGGAGAGACCCCAGGAGTCCCGGCTCCCAGCCCTGCTCTAACCCACCAGCCCCAGCCCCGAGCTGGGGAGAGACCCCCGGAGTCCCGGCTCCCAGCCCTGCTCTAACCCACCAGCCCCAGGCCAGAGCTGGGGAGAGACCCCAGGAGTCCCGGCTCCCAGCCCTGCTCTAACCCACCAGCCCCAGGCCAGAGCTGGGGAGAGACCCCAGGAGTCCCGGCTCCCAGCCCTGCTCTAACCCACCAGCCCCAGGCCAGAGCTGGGGAGAGACCCCAGGAGTCCCGGCTCCCAGCTCTGCTCTAACCCACCAGCCCCAGCCCAGAGCTGGGGAGAGACCCCAGGAGTCCCGGCTCCCTGCCCGGTGATCCGAGGGCGGGGGGGGAACCAGGCACCGCCCCCGCTTACCCGGGACGGGTACTCGGTCTCCACGCAGCCCCCGCACATGACGACGCCGCTGCCACCGCCTCTTCCGGCTTCCGGGAGCATCGCGTCTCGCGAGAGCTGCCAGCCCCGGCCCCGCGCGCCCGGGAGGGTTTAGGGGCGGGGCCTGGGAGGAGCCGGGGGCTGGATGGGCGGGGCCCAAGGGTGTGGGCGGGGCCTGAAGTTCGGAACTGGGCTCTGGGGAGTCAATCAGGGCCTCGGTGGGGTCTGAGGAGATCAGGGTGCGGTCTGGAGGAGTGGGGCGTTAGCTATGGACAAATGGGCGTGGCCTATTGGGAGTTGGGCGTGGCCTGCAGGGTCAGGGTGGAGGGGGTCTCATGGGAGTGGGGTGTGGCCTGTGGGGCGTGGCCTGCAGCATCAAGGTGGCGGCGGGGGGGGGGGGTCTATTGGAAATGGGGCGTGGCCTATGGGCAGTGGGGTGTGGCCAGGCCAGGGGAGAGCAGCGTCAGGCAGCTGGGTGGGTTCTGTAGGTAGGCTGAAGGGGGCTTTCAGGTGTGTGTGTCTCTCTGCGTGTTTAACTGGCTGTGAAGACATACAACATGTGCGAGAGCTGCAGCAGGAGGGGCTCTGCCACGCACCAATGACCCATAACCCCTTCCCTGCCCCGATCCCTGTTTTTGTTCTTTTAACAGCAGCCCCAGCCCCCCTCTTCCAGTAGACGTCTCAGCAGCAAAGGCATGGCAAGCCCCCTCCCCTAGATTCACAGGACTGGGACAGACGGGGCTCGGCCCACCCAAGACTAAAGGCCCAGCCTCTCAGCTAAAGGGCAGGAACCACTAGACCGGAGAGGACAAAATATGGCCCGAATCCGGCCCGCCTAATATTTCTGTCCGGCCCCCCATGACGAACATTTTTGTCCGGCCTCCTCTGCCCCCTCGCGATCTCTGAGCTGCTAAAAGTCCTGCGATGCAGTGGGGCGCTCAGACAGGCTGCCTACCTACCGTGGCCCCACGCTGCTTCCAGAAGCGTCCAGCTGCTGCTGGCACATCTCTGCGTGCCCCTGGATGGGGGGAAGGCGGCTCGGCACACTGCACCCACCCCCAGCACCATCGTCATAGCTCCCATTGGCCAGAAACCGGCCAATGGGAGCTGCGGGGGCGATGCTTGCGAGCGCGGGCAGCGCACGGAGATCCGCTGCCCTTCTCCCCACAAGGGGCACACAGAGATATACAGCAGCACCCGGCACCAGCCACTTCTGGGAGTGGCGTGGGGCCACGGCATGCAGGCAGCCTGCCTGAGCCCTGCTGTGCCGCCGGCCTGGAGTCACCTGTGGTAAGCACCTCCCGGCCAGAGCCTGCACCTCGCACCTCCTCCCACACCTCAACCCTCTACCCTAAGTCAGAACCCCCTCCTGCACCCAAACTCCCTCCCAGACCCTGCACCCCCTCCTGCACCCCAATTCCCTGCCCCAGCCCAGAGCCCCCATGTGCACCAAACTCCCTCCCAGACCCCACACTCCTCACCCTCTCCTGCACCACAACACTCTGCACCAGCCCGGAGTTCCTTCCTGCCAGGGCCGGCTCTGGCTTTTTTGCCGCCCCAGGCAAAAAAGCCACCAGCCGCCCCTCTCAGGCCGGGCGCCGGCGGGGAAGGCGGCATGCCCGCGGTCCCGCTCTCACAGCGGGAGCGCCGGCGGGGAACGCAGCATGCCTGCCGCCCCGCTCCCCCAGCCGGGGCGATGCTGCGCTCCCCAGCTGCCGGGCGCCGGCGGGGAGCGCATATTCCCCGGCCCCGCTGCCCCAGCCGGGGCACCGGCGGGAAGGGCGGCTTCCCTGCTGCCCCGGCCGGGGCGCGGGCGGGGAGGGCAGCTTCCCCAGGGTGCCGCGGCTGGGGCGCAGCCGCTCCTCGCTGCCCCGGCCGGGGCGCTGGCAGGGAGTGCGGCATCCCCGCTGCTGCCCTGGCTGGGGTGCCGGCGGGGAGGGCGGCTTCCCCGCAGCCCCAGCCAGGGTGCCACCTGGGAGCGGGGCTGGCCTGCGGCTCTGCTGCCCCAGCCGGGGCGGGGAGCGGGGCTCGCCCGCGACCCGCTACCCTAGCTGGGAAGAGTGTTTTTAATTTAAAAAAAAACAAAAAAACCTCAGCGCCGCCCCCCTCCAGGTGCCACCCCAAGCACGTGCTTGGTTGGCTGGTGCCTGGAGCCGGCCCTGCTTCCTGCGCCCAAACTCCCTCCCAGACCCCACGCCCCCTCCATTAATACAGTAGAAATGTGCGGCCCATGACAACTTACCAAAATTTGTGGAGTGGCCCTCCTGTGAAAATTATTGCCCACCCCTACACTAGACCCAGGCCTCAAATGAGGTTAATAATGAGGGAGCCAGAGGGGGACACTGAGCAGAGAACTCCTGGCACCGCCCAGTGCCCCTCAAAGCCATGTAAGGAGCCAGTGGACATGGCCCAGAGGAACTCGGTCCAGAGATCTGATCAAAATCTGCCCTGTAGTGCACTGTGATATATGCTACAAATCCCTATGGCAAGAAGAAAGCATTGTGCATGTAACTCTGCACAGAAATGAGGGGTTTGTGATCCCTTTGGCTGCAGATGCACCTTGCAGAATGGGCTGGGGCAACCTACCATAATTAATCTCTGCACCAGTCCGTACAACTGTCTCTTACTCTGTGAAGGGCATGCAGAGCAATGAGAGAATACACAACCCATCAGCTGGCACATTTACTTTGCCATTCCTTATGTCTGCTATTATAGCTAGGGCTTGCGATTTTAACCAAGAAACACTGATAAGACACCCCAGACACCAAAAAAATGGGTTGGTGTTTAGCCAATAAATGTCAGAAAAACACCAACTGGATACTCAATTTCACCCCTTCCCCACTGCACTTTGTTTACATAGATAAACAAACCTGCTCCCTGGTTTGTAGGACTTGTCTCCACGGAGCAGCAATGTGGACTACAGAGCTGTGATTTTTAATGCACAAGGTCCTGTGCATTAGTTGGTGTGTGTAGACCCTGCTGGTGTGCACTGAAGGTTCCTTAGTGCACTTTAACATAGTGCTGTTTGAAACAATACTGTGAAAACACACTAGGGAACAAAGGCAATGAACGCTAAACCAGGCGTTCGATAACAAGGATACAAAGCTTCAACTAACAGGTTCGTTATTTTTATATATAGAATACAAATTGAAATGGAGTTTAGGCAAGAATTTTGGGAAGTACCTGATGAAAATCTTCTTGTTACAGAATCAAAGAGAAAGCTGCTCCCTCCCCCCCCCCCCCAAAAAAACAACAACCCTCCCCTGATTTTTGGACATCTACACAGAACTCAGAAGTTGCTGACCTTCCCCAAATGAAATGAATAACGCCCCCAAAAACAGAACCCCCCATTATAGGGCAGCTCTGGCTAAATCACTTTTGCCAGCTTCAGGGGGCAGAGTTAAGCTTGTGGGACAGAGTTCAAGTGTACTTTACCTCTCCACGCATTAGTACCAGCTCCCGGCTGCAGCAAGTTACAATGACCAGTGCGTGGTCAGTCAGGCTACCCTTTGCTAGGGTTTCTAGGAAGACCATGGTGAAGTCAGTGGGATCCCTACTCTGTCATTACTGTCTCTGACCGTGTGTTTGTAGATACGTCCAGGTGACAGTTTGATGCTCAGAGATGACAGAATCAGAGGGCCCCTCCTAATTACATTTCAGCCCTCCCATGTTCCCTAGCGCTTCCTAAGGGTGACTGTTCCATTGAGGACTCTGGTGTGAAGAGAACTGGCTGCCTTAATGGCTAGTTCCAGGCAAAAATTTTCTTCCAAAACTTTTTTCCAGCAAAAAATGCAGAATGGGCGTTCTGTGACGTCACATCAGTTTCGCCTATTTGTTTCAGTCGAAAAAAATCCTAAACAAAAAAAGCCTGAAAAAATCAGAATTTTTGTTTTGACATTTTCAAAATGAATCATTCTGAGTCTGAAATTTCAACACCGCCTTTAATTTTATTTTAAAACCATCAAAAACATGTAAAAATGACCAGAATTGAAATGAAATGTTTTGTTTGACTCAAAACAATTTTCGATTAGCTGCATAAGAACATAGGAGCATAAAAATGGCCATACTAGGTCAAACAAATGATCCATCTAGCCCATTAGCCTGTCTTCCGACAGTGACCAATGCCAGGTGCCCCAGAGGGAATGAACAGAACAAAATCATCAAGTGATTCATTCACTGTTGCTCATTCCCAGCTTCTGGCAGTCAGAGGTGAGAGACATCCACAGCATGTGTTGCATCCCTGATCATCTTTCTTGGCTAATAGCCATTGAACTATCCTCCATGAACTTATCTAGTTCTTTTTTGAACCCTGCTATAGATTTTGCCCTCACAACATCTCCTGGCAATGAATTCCACAGTTTGACTGCGTTGTGTGAAGATGGACTTCCTTTTGTTTGTTTTAAACCTTCTGCCTATTAATTTCATTGGGTGACCTGTAGTTCTTGTGTTATGTGAAGAGGTAAATAACATTTCCTTCTTTATTTTCTGCACACCAGTTATGATTTTATAGACCTCTATGATATCCCCCACTTAGCTGTCTCTTTTCCAAGTTGAACAGTCCCAGTCTTATTAATCTTTCCACATATGGAAGCTGTTCCATACCCCTAATCATTTGTACCTTTTCCAATTCCGATATATCTTTTTTGAGAGGGGACAACCCATACTCAAGGTGTGGACGTATCATAAATGTATATAGCTGCATTATGATATTTACTGTCTTATTATCTATCCCAGGGTTGGGCAAAATATGCCCCGGGGGCCGAATCCGACCCATCTAATATTTCTGTCCAGCCCCCCATGACTAACATTTTTGTTCGGCCTCCTCTGCCCCCTCGTGGTCTCCGAGTCCGGGCTGCTAAAAGTCCTGCAGTGCAGTGGGGTGCTCAGGCAGTCTGCCTGTCTGCCGTGGCCTCACGCCGCTCCCGGAAGCGGCTGGCTGCTGTTGGCGCATCTCTGCGTGCCCCTGGCAGTGGGGAGGTGGCTCCTCGCACTGCCCCCGCCCCCAGCACCATCCTCACAGCTCTCATTGGCCGGAAACTGGTCAATGGGAGCTGTGGGGGCAGTGTTTGCAGGCACGGGCAGCGCACAGAAACCCGCTGATCCTCTCCCCCCAAGGGGCACACAGAGACGTAACAGCAGCAGCTGGCTGCAGCCGCTTCCAGGAGCGGCATGGGGCCACGGCATGCAGCCTGTGGTAAGCGCCTCCCGGCCAGAGCCTGCACCTCGCACCCCCTCCTGCACCCTAACCCTCTACCCTAGGTCAGAACTCCCTCCTGCACCCAAACTCCCTCCCAGACCATGCACGCCATCCTGCACTCCAATCCCCTGCCCTAGCCCGGAGACCCCTCATGCACCTTCCCAGAGCCCACACCCCTCACCCTCTCTTGCACCCCAACACTCTGCACCAGCCACATTAAGCAGATGATTTCAGAGAACTGTCCACCACTCCAAGATCTCTCTCTTGAGTGGTAACAGCTAAATTAGCTGCACATTTTTTTAAAAAATTGGTTTTGGTTTGACCCGAAACATTCCTCCCCTTCCCCCCGCCCCCTTCAATTTTTGGAATTGCCTGCAAAGGGAAGAATCCATAGTTTGTCCTGTTCTGCTCACGAGTGCTGAGCTCCTCCCCAGGGTGCCTGGGTGCTGTTAAAGAGCTAAGTCAACATGTGCTCAGCTGCAAACGTTCCAGCCCCTTCTGTTGTTGCTTGGCATAGAAACCATTGTTGGGCTAACTGCAAGCAGGGCCGTGCTGTCCAGAGGCTTTGGTCTCCATATGTTATTCCATGGGCCTTTCCCTCCCGAATACGAGTTGCCTTCCCATCTTTGAGCATCTCACGTTATTGGTTCCCTCTGCTTCAGTGACCTGACAGTTTCCCTCACTGTGAAGGCTTCCTCCGGAGAACTTGCTTAATTTTAATTACCTTTCCTCCACATGTCATTTGCATTTTACTTTGTTGCACTGTTCCCCCTGGAGCAATGGCAGCACCAAAGCCAGAGCCACTTCCCGGCTGCTGTTGGTGCCAACGGAGCGCTGATAATACGTAGCCACTGCCAGATGTTAATTAAGCAAAATCAAATCAAGCAAATTAAAACACTGGGTTTTTAAGCTCCCATCTATGTAGTTAGTCACAGTGCTTATTTCTTAGGGGCAGTTTGACTCAGCAGTTGAAATAAAATAGCGCTGATAGTTACATACTGGCCTGATTTTTGCTCCCGGATGACTGTCACTCAGAAAGTGACAGCGAATCAGAGGGAGGGATGTGATGACAGTTCTCTAGAGGTATGCAGCAGGATGGTCTCGGGAGGGCAGGAGAAGGTTATCCTGGCAGTAATGGGTTATTCTAGTCGCAGGGACAACTCAGGTGGGTGTGACGTTATTGACATAAGCTGGGACCGTATAGATCATTATTGCAACCGAGGTCCTGTAATGGCACCAAATCTTGTATAAAGCAGGTCTTATAAGGTGTCTAAGATGAGGTTATGGTTTGCTGGTTATTATTATGCTATCTGTATGTGTGTATCAGTTTTGTAGTTGAAGTTATGAATATTGGCTCTATACTGTCTGTATTTCAAACTTATGCTATGCTTCAGACAAGTTGGTGTCAGCTCTGCTAAGCTGCCTGATGGCCCATTGAGGACCATCAGGTACACAACTGACCCATTGAGAGAAGGCAGACCCGCCTTGTGACTCAGCAAGGGATGCAGGGACCTGCCTATGGACAGAACTCTAAGGTTTTTCTATTCTATGTGCTGGATAGCTTGTCCTTGGGACAAAGAAAGCAGAGACCACATGGCAAAAGACTATAAAAGGTTGATGCCTCATCTCCATCTGGTCTTCAGTCCTGCTTCTTACCTCTGAAGGGAGTAAGGGACTTTGCTACAAATGGAAGCTCTACACAAAGGACTGATGACCCATCCCAGCTGTGGGTGTACTCCAGAGACTTGATTTGAACCTGCAGTTTATTCCATCTCTGCTACAAGCCTGAACCAAGAACTTTGCCATTACTGTATGTAATTGATTCCTTTTAACCAATTCTAGCTCTCATTTATATCTTTTTCCTTTTATGAATAAACCTTTAGATTCTAAAGGATTGGCAACAGCGTGATTTGTGGGTAAGATCTAACTTGTATATTGACCTGGGTCTGGGGCTTTGTCCTTTGGGATTGGGAGAACTTTTTTCTTTTACTGGGGTATTGATTTTCATAACCATTTGTCCCCATACTGAATGGCACTGGTGGTGATACTGGGATACTGGAGTGTCTAAGGGAATTGCTTGTGTGACTTGTGGTTAGCCAGTGGGGTAAAACCAAAGTCTCCTCTGTCTGGCTGGTTTGGTTTACCTTAGAGGTGGAAAACCCCAGCCTTGGGCTGTAACTGCCCTGCTTGAAGCAATTTGTCCTGAATTGACACTCTCAGTTGGGTCCCGCCAGAACCAGAATCGTTACAGTGTGATATTAGTTAAAGTCAGGGTTACATTAGAAAAAATCTTCATTGATGAGATTCTCAACTGGTATCAGAACTGGGACATGGGCTGTCTAGCCTAGCGGTCAGAGCCGGAATCGGGAACCAGGCCAGGTGTCAGAGCCGGAATCGGGAACCAGGCCAGGTGTCAGAGCCGGAATCGGGAACCAGGCCAGGTGTCAGAGCCGGAATCGGGAACCAGGCCAGGTGTCAGAGCCGGAATCGGGAACCAGGCCAGGTGTCAGAGCCGGAATCGGGAACCGGGCCAGGTGTCAGAGCCGGAATCGGGAACCGGGCCAGGTGTCAGAGCCGGAATCGGGAACCGGGCCAGGTGTCAGAGCCGGAATCGGGAACCAGGCCAGGTGTCAGAGCCGGAATCAGGAACCAGGCCAGGTGTCAGAGCCGGAATCGGGAACCAGGCCAGGTGTCAGAGCCGGAATCGGGAACCAGGCCAGGTGTCAGAGCCTGAATCGGGAACCAGGCCAGGTGTCAGAGCCGGAATCGGGAACCAGGCCAGGTGTCAGAGCCGGAATCGGGAACCAGGCCAGGTGTCAGAGCTGGAATCGGGAACCAGGCCAGGTGTCAGAGCCGGAATCAGGAACCAGGCCAGGTGTCAGAGCCGGAATCGGGAACCAGGCCAGGTGTCAGAGCCGGAATCGGGAACCAGGCCAGGTGTCAGAGCCGGAATCGGGAACCAGGCCAGGTGTCAGAGCTGGAATCAGGAACCAGGCCAGGTGTCAGAGCCGGAATCGGGAACCAGGCCAGGTGTCAGAGCTGGAATCAGGAACCAGGCCAGGTGTCAGAGCCTGAATCAGGAACCAGGGATCAAGGCACAGGTCAGATGCAGTACAGCAGCCAGTCGCCCAATTGTTCAGACAACTTCCTGTGCCTCTTTCTGGCTTAAATAGGATGGTTCGGCCAATCAGGGGGGCCGGCCATCGGTCCCTAGTGGGTGGGGCGTCTGGGAGGAGGCAGAGTTATGCTAGCCTCCTGTTTCCAATAGCGCTGGGTGGTGCTGGAGTGTGAGGGCTGTCAAGGCCCTGGGCTCAAGACCTGTGGGCCCCTAGAGCGGGTGCCAATCGGAGGAGCAGCCGTTGAAGTGACTGCTGCTGCAAAGAGCCAGCAGAACAACTCTGGTTTATGCCAGCTGAGGATCTGGCCCCAAGTCTCTAAGGGAGTTGGGACAATCTACGAATGCTTTATCAGCAAACCAGCTGCGGAGGGTGGTTGTGGAGTCACTGCTATTAGAGATACCGGAGGCTAAAGTGGACCCTCCCGTACTGAGCGTTTGCCGTTGGGGGTAGGGAGAATCCCTCCACACTCTGTTTGCTTGGCCCTGCTATGGTTTAGCTCAGATAGGCCGTTATCTGAACTGTCCCCAGGCTCAGGCTTTGTGTTTTGCGTCGATCTCGCTGCCGTTTATCATTTGTGCTCTAGTTTGTCCATTGTTTGATGATGTTACTTTGTATTACGCCCTTGCATGCCTAGGCTGGCAGCGAATGGCCCAGCCCTTTAAAGGGGGTGGCGGGGGGGTGAGCAAACTGGAATCGACATTTATTCATACAGCACCTCCAGGCCTTATCCAAGCTCCGGCCCCCGGGTGCTAGACACTGCACAGATATATAAGGCCACATTTTCCATCCATCTCAGGCCAGATTTCCAAGGTCTCAGCACCCACTACTGTGGGGAAAGGTGATCAGAAGGGCTCAGCACTTGGCATGCCGGGCTTTTCTGGGCATCTGGATCTTGGTGCCTTTTGAAAATCCTGGCCCTAGTTGTCCATGGACCCTGTCCGCCAACTGTTTTTAGATTTGCAACCGTTCCAGATGTCTGGCCCTACTTAAAAACAAGTGGCTTGGGAAGCGTTTGGACTCACGCTCTCACTTCCAGACTGTTGTATCGGTTTCGTTCGGCCCTTCCGTCCGCAGGCAGGGCTGGAAGGACCCAGTTCTCTTCGTGCAGTCCTACAGCCAATGTGGGGATGCGCCGGTCCGGGTCAGCCTGGATTTAAAGAGACACGGGGTCGTTTTAGGCTCAAAGAGGTAGGTTTTGATAAAAGCCTCAGGCAAATGGATGCATCCTCCTGGTGGCCAATCTTCCCCCTCACCCCCCACCCCCCCGTAGCCTCTGATCAGAGCCGGGATGCAGTGGCGAAGCGGAGGCTGATTAAACCCCCTCACTCCTAGCACCCAGAGGTGGCACAACTGCCAGGTGCCGCTTGGCCATGCCAGCTCCCCTGTGCCAGCCAAGCTGGGGGTGGGGTTCCCTAGGTGGGATCCCCCTGCCCCCATCCCCAGCTCCCTCGGCCAGGCTGGTGCAGGACCTGGCTCCTGGCTCTGGGTGCTGCCACGGCACAGCGCAGGGGCGGGCCCTGATTCCACCCAGCCTGCAAGCAGCCGCGGCACCAGCATCGTCTCCCTCCCCCCCCGCAGGGCCAGCCCCGCCGCACGGCGCTGGGTGTGGCCGAGCCCTGGTGCGGGCCCTGCTGCTGGGCATCGCCCGGTGCCCGCCGCTGGCGCTGGCCTGGGGGCCCGCTGTGCTGCATTGCGGGGCGGGCGCCTCCTCCCCCGCCCACCCCTGGAGGCGGCGGGACTATCTGGGCCGGGCAGCAGCGCTGGCCTCGGGCAGGAATGTCCCTGCTCGCCCAGATAATGTTATTTATATCGCAGGGCTGGGCGGCTCCGCTCGGCGCTCCCAGCGCTGCCCCAGCCCCGCCGCGCCTCTGCCTCGCCGCTGCCCGGGACTCCGCGCTGCTGCCGCCCCTGCCCTGGACAGGTGAGTCCGCGCCGGCCGGGAGTTGCGCGAGGATGGGGCCGGGGCGCAGGGAGCGAGTGTTCGGCTCCGGAGCCCAGGAGGGAAGGGGTCCGGATCCAGGGCGCACGGGGGGAGGAAGTGTCTGGATCCGCGAGACGAAGGGGTCCGGTTTCGGGGCGCACGGAGAGAGAAAGTGTCCGGATCCGGGGCGCACGGAGGGGGAGAGTGTCCGGATCCGGAGCGCAGGGAGACGAAGGGGTCCAGATCCAGGGCGCACGGAGGGAGAAAGTGTCCGGATCCGGGAGACGAAGGGGTCCGGATCCGGAGCGCAGGGAGACAAAGGGGTCCGGATCCAGGGCGCACTGAGGGAGAAAGTGTCCGGATCCGGGAGACGAGGGGGTACGGATTGGGGGCGCACGAGGGGAAGGGGTCCGGATCCGGGGCGCACGGAGGGAGAAAGTGTCCGGATCCGGAGCGCTGGGGGGAAGGGGTCCGGATCCGGGGCGCACTGAGGGAGGAAGTGTCCGGATCCGGGAGACGAAGGGGTACGGATTGGGGGCGCACGAGGGGAAGGGGTCCGGATACAGGGCGCACGCAGGGGGGCGGGTGCAAGGGAGGAAGCTGCAGGGGCGCAGAGAGGGATGGAGCCTGGGCGCACAGAGAGGGGACAGAACTGGGAGAGACACACACACCCCCACACCCACACCCACACACACCCCTCTCCGGACACCGGCCCAGCCCTCTGCGCTGGCGGGGTGCTGTGCCGCATGGAGCCCGGGCGCTGCCTGGAATGATGCGCCCTGGAGAAGCCTATTTATAGCGTGGACTTGGAGACAGTTTCCTGGCAAGCCTCTGGAAGGTGTGCGGGTGGGGGGTTGTTTCAGTCGCTCCATGCCCCTCCCGGCTGGTCCCCCAGCCCTGCCGCAGGGACTCCTGCGGGGAGCTGGATGAGGGTCCCTTTCTCCTTGCCCTACTGGGGCGCTAAGAAGCCAATTCCCGCTGTTTCTCTGTGTCCTGGGATCAGGGATTCTCTCCCAGCAGATCCCCAAGCTGCAGCGTCTCTGGAAAGATCTGGTACAGAAAGAGCAAAGTTCAGGTCTGTGTGTGGGCTCCTGCCTGAGCATGCCCTAAATCCCCTGCCTTCCAGGGGTTTATTATTTAGTTTGCAAGTTCATTGAGGCAGGGACTGTCCAGTGTGCCCTGTGTTTGTTCAACCTACAGCATTGGGGCCCGAGTCCATGACCAGGGCTCCTGGGCCGTACCATAGTGCAAATGATAAACAGGGAGAGGAAAAGTGGGCGGAGGCAGGAGTCCGGATGCCAGGGTGATGGCCAGCCTTGTGAACAGCCAAGGGGGTCCAGATCCCCAAGTCGGTAGTTGCAGCATAAGGACAAGCTGGATAAAAGCGGGGGGGGGGGGGGGGGTTATGGAGCCTTTCCTCTGGGGGTCTCTGGCTTGATTCCAGCCTGGTTGTTGTTAAGGAGCCGCTGCCATTGTCTGATGTGACATGGGTAGGTCTGGGTTCAGGTACCTAGAGCCCAAGCCAACCCCCACTGCTGGCACCTCTGGCAGGAGTCAGCAGGCAGCTCCCTGCCAGCGCAGGACGGTTCCTATGGAGTGTAGCCTGGTGCTTGCTCCCGTCTTTCATGAGTCTCAAGTGATGGGAGCTTCCGCCTTTCCCTGGGGAAGGCCAGCACCGAGAGGAAGCTTCCTCCTGGCCTTAGAAGTGGCACTTCCCCAAGGGCTGTGGTGCGGCGGGGGTGGGGGCCGTTCGGTGGACCCTACGCTGGCGGTAGTCCTCCCCCAGCCCAAGTTCTCTTCTGCATGGGCCCCATTCGATTCACATCTCTGGGGTTTTGTCTCTCAAGCTGTCTATGCTGCCACTGTGGGGCCTGAAACTGACAGGAGCCAGGAGGGGCTGGCTGGCTGCCCCCTGTCATTTCTTCGGTCGTTTTAAATGTAGCAGCACCTCAGATCACACCCTCCTGCGTGTGCAGGTGTGAGCCAGAGAGCACCCCTCTCTGCCCTCCAGTCTGTTCAGTGAACACAGCCGGGTATCGTGACGGAGCATCTACAGGCCGCAGAGTCGGGCACGCAAAAGTTCTGCTTCCCGAAGCAATGCTAACTCAGCCCACATTGCTCCCAGCGATCACATCTCGGTCCCTGAGCACCTCCGACCCCAGCCCCAACATTGACTTCCTTTCTGTGGTTAATGTATAGAAATATGACGTGCAAACCCTCAGGCGGAAGGCTTGGTGTCATGGCTTGGCTTCGGACAGCTGTCCTGACACTGAGTTTGATGGGGATTGTCCGCTTGACGCATTTTCGTTGCTAAGTGTATGATCCAAGCGAGTGGTCAGCTCTTTCACTCTTCTGGATGTTGTCAAAATGTGCCCTGTGCTTTTTAGTGCCTGCCCTGCGCATTGTCCGAGAGGGCTGCCAAGGTTCAGAGCTCGAAAAGAAAATATCTGACACTGTGTGATAGAATATCAGGGCTGGAAGGGACCTTAGGAATTCATCTAGTGCAACCCCCCTGCTCAAAGCAGGACCAATCCCCAATTTTTGCCCTAGATCCTCAAATGGCCCCCTCAAGGATTGAACTCACAACCCTGGGTTTAACAGGCCAGTGCTCAAAAACCACTGAGCTATCCCCCCCTAAAGTCAAGGCTTCAGAATGTCTGGGCAGAGCTGGCGGGGGGAGGGCCGCTCCGGGTGCAGTGGTTTTGTAGACTTTGCGAGAGAGGCTGGGTGGCCCTGTGGCTAGGGGCACTCAGCTTGGACATGGGACCATCTGGATTCAGCTTCCTGCTCCTCTGAAAACTCCCTGTGTGATGTCAGCTCAGCTCGTCTCTCTGTCCCTCTGTTTCCCATCATGGAGGTGTGTGGCGAGAAGCACACAGAGCTTGGGAGCTGCTCAGACACTGTGGCGATGGGACCGTGTCACTTATGGAGACAGCGAGCTTTTTGAGGCAAAGGCTCTCTTTTGTTCTATGTCTGCAGCGCCTCGTCCAATGGGGGCCTGGGCTGTGGCTGTGGAACGGAGGCGGTGAGAGAGAAAGAGAGCCGGGTGGCCTAGCACCCCAGCTGGGGTGGCAATGGCTGTGTATGTTGTACTGTTACTAGCTGTTTTCCCTCTGCTCCTTCAGCAAGTGTCCAGACGGGCCTGCCATCACCCTACTCCAGTTCTGCCTTGGTTCTTTAGTTACACTCTTTACCATGATCTGAAAGCTGGACGGCCGTAGCCGGTCCATAATGCCCAGCCCCTCTCAGCTAGTACCTTTGCCTAGGGCGGGCAGTGTTGCCTAGTGGATCTAGCATGGCGGCTGGGCTTCAGGAGACCTGGGTTCTGATCCCAGTTCTGTCGCTGCCTTGTAGGGTGGCCTTGAGCAAGTCACTTCGTCTCCCTTTGCCTCCGTTTCCCCATCTGTAAAAGAGGCAGAACGCTCCTTTGTGAAACACTTTGAGATCCCCTGACAGCAAGTGTTATGTAAGAGCGAGCTAGTATTATTGTTTACCCTATCCCAGCTTCTGGGCCTCCCAGGGGTCCCATCCGCATTGGCCCTGCTACTAAACGTTTCAAAGAAGCACCCCGCCCACAGCCTCGGCAGGTGGCCTGTTGTTGCCTCATAAATATCTCTGCTTACTGAAAGCAAAACACTAGGAAGCCTCCAATTTGCACACGAAGGCTACGTCTACACGTCCGGCACCATGTGGTGTGGCTCTCTACATGCCCAAGCAGTGCCACCTCCAGCTACCCTTATATTTTTAGCAGCGTGGTGGCCCGGTGCCTCTCCACTGCCAGGGTGTTTCCCCACCGTGGTGAAAGGCTCCACTCCAGCACTGGGGCGGGAGGGAGCAAACAAAGGCTCCATCAGCTCCCCACTGCTGGAGCCTTTCCCCACTGCCTACCCTTGCTGGAGCCTTTCCCTGCAGCGTGTGCTCTGCACGCTGTCATGAGCGTAGCCAATAGCCATAGCTGAGAGGTGACCCAGTATTTCTATTACTGGCCCTCTTGTCTCAGCTTCTCCCATTGTGTTCTACACCTCACAATCCCACCTTGTAGTGTAATGTCAGCTCTTTGGGTGCAGGGTCTGCCTATTTCTGGGTGGCCCAGCTATGGCCGTGAGTCGGAACTGGCTGCTGGCTCTTTAATTACATGTCCAGATACCTGAGCTTCCTTACAACCCTGACTGGAGCCTCTGGGTGCTGCTGTGAGAGGAACAAAGTTAATTCTCTGACCCCAGATGCCCGACAAGCCAGCAACCCGGTCCCTCGCTCCAGCCAGATGGGGGAGAGGAAGGTGGTGGTTTGGCTCTTCTGAGCTCTGCCCACAAAAGGGGCCCCAGTCACATGAGTCAGGACCAATGTTCCCTCTAATTTTTGACAGACCATGTGCGCAAAAAATGTCTTCTATACAAATTGCTGTGCTTCTGTGCAAATTTTTGTGTGCGCAGTGTTTCGCCGTGTGCGCGGGGTAAGGGTTTAGAATCTGTGTGCACGCGCATGCGCGCACAGCTTAGAGGGAACAGTGGTCAGGACAGGGTCGTGTTGCTGCTGGGCTCCCTCTCTCTGGGGTTGGGAGGAGCCCGGGCTCCCTGACTGGCAAAAAACCCCAGTGCTAGCGCATCCCGAAGGCCATGCACATTTGACACCCAGGAGCCGTGGCGCAGAGTGAGCCGTGCAGAGCTGCAGCCCCTCCCCTTCCTTTCTGACAGGAGCCGTGCTATGGTTGACAGCGATGACGTCCCCTCACCATGAAGCAGGGCCGGCTCTAGGCATCAGCAAAACAAGCTGGTGCTTGGGGCGGCACATTTCTAGGGGCGGCATTCTGGCGCCGGCCATGCCACCCGTAGAAATGTGCCCCGGCCGCCCCAGCTCACCTCCGCTCTGCACCGCCGCCACTCAGCTTTCACGCGCTGCCGCTGCTCGTCTTCTCCCCCTCCCTCCCAGGCTTGAGAGCCTGGGAGGGAGCGGGAGAACCCGAGCGGTGGCAGCAGAGCGGAGGTGAGCTAGGGCAGGGGGTTGCGGGGGAGGGGGGGGCCACAGGAAGCAATGGGGTGGGGGAAATGCAGCACCTGCGGGGGAGGAGGTGGGGCTGGGGATTTGGGGAAGGGGCGGAGTTGAGGCAGGGCCGGGGGGGGGGAAAGAAAAAAACGGGGGGGGTGTCCAAATTTTTTTTTGCTTGGGGCGGCACAAATCCTAGAGCCGGCCCTGCCATGAAATACGGGACAGTTCACACCTCTGTGAGCGATGGTCCCAGGCTCTCTGCAGACTCAGGGCTGGTTACGCCCAGACACCTTTTGGAGATATTTGTTTTCACAACCATAACAGCTAAAGACTGACTTTGATTTTAAATGAAACAGAGATTCTGGAAATTGAGACAGCAGCTGCTGGCGGGTGCTGCTACAGCATGGAGGTTGTTCCTGTGCTGACTTCCCGTCTCCTCCGGGCCTAACTTTCCCAGCGCTTCTCTGGTTCTTAAAGAAGTCAGCAAAGCTGTAGAAAGTAGAAAGATGTCATCAGATGCATTGACCCTCAAATTCTTAGAGGCTTTAGAAGTCAGATGCTAAAGAGAACATGCAGAGTTTTGTCCAAACAGACCTACCTTTCCCCTTGCTACAGATGGTTTATCTCCCCGTTCAGCAAATCTAAATAATAACACGTAGTACCTCTCCAGCATGTTAATCTTCAAAGGGATTTTCCTGATCCTGGGGCGGCCCTGAGCGAATGGTGGGGGATTAGCTTCTTGATTCCTATAATGTTGCTTTCACGGGGCAGCCTCTTACCTCAGCAATTGACACCAGTTAAGTAAAAGAAGACCGCCCCTCCCCCAGACCCAGCACTGTGAGAGATGCAGGGGACACAGGAGTGACAGTGTACGTTTCTGTGCACCCTGTGGGGTGGTCTGAAAATTCACAGCGATCAAACACAGCGTGAGCTCCGTGTTGGCCACGTTTTTGATCGCCCGTTAGTAAATCGGGTGACCAGGAAATTTGGTTTCCCTGTATAATAATCTGTGATCAGCTTGATGAAAGTCACCCAAGTGGCTCAGTGACCGGGTGGGCACAGACTCCTGTGATATCTAATGGAGGGGGGGTGCTCTTTCCGTTGTTGTTCTCAGAGGCAGGCGTCTCAGCTTATGCCCAGACTTGAAAGCGCTCTGACTTTTTCTGTCCCGACAGTTGCAGTGAGTCTGATCTGCCCATAAGTGCCGGCTCTCTGGTTACTAGGCCGGATACCTTGCTGTTCAGCCAGCCCGGCCGAGTGTCGATTACCATGGAGAATTCCTACCCTTACACCTCATGTGCCACATTAAGACACTTACCCAACACGAACGGAAGCAGCAGTCACATGTCGTACTCTGGCTCCTCTCCCCCAAGACACCATCTCTCAGACCTGCCTTGATTTCCCACCCTCTGCGCTTCACTTCTGTGTTGAAAACAGGCCCGGGTTCTCCAGTCGCTCTGGTGCCCTGAAGCTTTGTGCAGTTCCCCAAAGTTTAAGGTATAAGAGGGGGGAGGGATAGCTCAGTGGTTTGAGCATTGGCCTGCTAAACCCAGGGTTGAGAGTTCAATCCTTGAGGGGGCCATTTGGGGATCGGGGGCAAAAATTGGGGCTTGGTCCTGCTTTGAGCAGGGGGTTGGACTAGATGACCTACTAAGGTCCCTTCCAACCCTGATATTCTATGATTCTATGAGGGGTAGCCATGTTAGTCTGGATCTGTAGAAGCGACAAAGGGTCCTGTGGCACCTTATAGACTAACAGAGGTATTGGAGCATAAGCTTTCGTGGGTGAATACCCACTTCTTCGGATACAAGCAGTGGAAATGTCCAGGGGCAGATATAAATGTGCAGGGAAGACTTAGGCTAGAGATAATGAGGTTAGCTCAATCAGGGAGGGTGAGGCCCTCTTCTAGCAGCTGAGGTGTGAATACCAAGGGAGGAAAAGCTGCTTTTGTAGTTGGCTAGCCATTCATAATCTTTGTTTAATCCTGAGTTGATGGTGTCAAATTTGCAAATGAACTGAAGCTCTATTGTTTCTCTTTGGAGTCTGGTTCTGAAGTTTTTTTGCTGCAGGATGGCTACCTGTAAATCTGCTATTGTGTGGCCAGGGAGATTGAAGTGTTCTCCTACAGGCTTTTGTATATTGCCATTGAAATGAAATGAAATGAAATGAATGGACATATGCCAATCTCCTAGAACTGGAACAACCTGAAAGATCATCAAGTCCAGTCCCCTGCCTTCACTAGCAGGACTAAGTACTGTCCCCTGACAGATTTTTGCCCCAGATCCCTAAATGGCCCCCTCAAGGATTGAACTCACAACCCTGGGTTTAGCAGGCCAATGCTCAAACCACTGAGCTATCCCCCCCCGTTCCTTATATCTGATTTGTGTCCATTTATCCTTTTACGTAAGGACTGTCCAGTTTGGCCAATGTACATAGCAGAGGGGCATTGCTGACACATTATGGCGTATATTACATTAGTGGATGTGCAGGTGAATGAACCGGTGATGGTGTGGCTGATCTGGTTAGGTCCTGTGATGGTGTCCCTGGTGTAGATATGTGGGCAAAGTTGGCATCGAGGTTTGTTGCATGGCTTGGTTCCTGAGTTAGAGTTATTATGGTGCGGTGGGTAGTTGCTGGTGAGAATATGCTTCAGGTTGGCGGGCTGTCTGTGAGCGAGGACCGGCCTGCCTCCCAAGGCCTGTGAAAGTGAGGGGTCATTGTCCAGGATGGGTTGTAGATCACCGATGATCCGCTGGAGAGGTTTTAGCTGAGGACTGTAACTGATGGCCAGTGGAGTTCTGTTGGTTTCTTTCTTCGGCTTGTCTTGCAGCAAGAGGCTTCTGGGTGCATGTCTGGCCCTGTTGATCTGTTTCCTTATTTCCTCATGCGGGTAGCGTAGTTTTGAGAGTGCTTGGTGAAGATCTTGTAGGTGTTGATCTCTGTCTGATCAAAGTTTAAAGTGTTTCTTTAGCGTGATCTCGGGCACCAGCATGATTTCTGGTCCTTGTTGTTCTAGCCTGTTACTTTGGGCAGGCTGGTCTCTCTGGCGTAGGTGCTTATATGGCTCCCATTGCTGGAGTATCAATCAGTGCCGGGTTTACAATGCTCAGAAGGGGCCCCGGCCTGCTCTGCTTGCACTGCGCCCCGACACCCCGCTGGCTCCCACAACCCACCACTTGCTCCTCTTGGCCTGCCTGCCGGCTGGCTGAGAATTCCTCTCTGCCCTCTGGCCCTACCCCCTGCTCCTCTCAGCTCCCTGGTCAGACCCCAGTGCACCTCCGGCTCTGGGCAGTCTCTGCTTCCCACCACCTGTGGGGCCCGACCTGACTCCCTGGAGCTGAGCTACATGGACTGGTGCAGAAGCCTGGCCAGTCTCAGCTAGGTGTGTGTAGGGGGGGAACAGTGTGGAGAGATTGGCTACCGTGGGCCCCTCCAGGCAAGTGCATCTTGAAGGACCTCGGCTGGGGTAGGTCCTGGACTGGCTGATTGCGCCACTCCAGAGGGGATGGAGCAATTCCTGGCCCTGGGTCCAGCCCTGGCTGCGCTGCCGGCTCAGCCGAGCAGACACAGTTGCCTCCCAGCAGGGCCAGTGATTGCGGCCGGGAGGCAGGGCTTGGGGCAGTGGGTCTATGGGGCGTATGGGGGGGGGGGGGGGGAGGGGTGCTGGACTGTGAAGGGGTGGGGAGGATCTGTGTGTGTTGGGGCACTAGGGAGTGCGGGGTGCTGGGCAGTTGTGGTGGGGCTGTGGGCAGGGGTGGTGTGCAGGGAGCTGTGCATTTGTGGGTAGGTCTGGGGGAGGGAGGGTGCTGGGCATAGTGCGTCCGGGGGAGCCTCTGGCTATAGGGAGTCGGGGGGGTGTTGGGCGAGGGGAACGATCCTGCTGGCAGCACAGGGCCGGGCAAGCCACTGTGTGTCTGGCAACTGCCGGTTGGGTGGAGCAGGGCCACCCTGCCATGCCATGCCTACCCATTGCCTCTGGCTGGCTCCTCGCTCTGGGGACCGACCCCCTCATGCCATGCTCCATTGCCTTCATGGGGGTCCACAAATATGTTTGGCGCCGGGCCCACAAAAGGTTAATCCGGCCCTGTGTTAATGGATTTAGCCTTGTGTCATGCAGTCACAGGGTCTGGTCTATGCCCCAGCCGGTCCCCAGTCCCCTGGGAGTGACCCTTTAGTGTACCAGGCCCCACACAGCTCTGCAGGGACAGGCCTGCAGCCTCCACCCCCCAACACTGGGCCGTCAGCGCCAGCAATCCCTGACTCTCTCTGGGGCTCCCTGCACCGAATCCAGCCCCGCCAGCCCTCTGCAGGAGGTGTGTACAGTGTCCCTTCAGGCACAAAGCTCCGCTGAGCATGTATTTATAGTGACACCGGCAGCCTTTGCATAACAAGGTAACCCTTGAGTCATAGCCATTAGCCCTTCCCCCAAACCAGTACGCTGGCCAGCCAGGACTCCATCTCTGGCTCCCTCTCTTGTCCCTTTGTCCACACAGGAGAGAGACCCTGAGTCCCCAGGGGCAGCCCCTCTCCCCATCACCTGACTCCTTTCCCCCTTGTTCTCCAGCTCAGTTTCCACATCCCACCTGCCCGGGGTTTCAGTGGATTGATTAGGCCTTGGAGGGGAGGGATAGCTCAGGGGTTTGAGTATTAGCCTACTAAACCCAGGGTTGTGAGTTCAATCCTTGAGGGGGCCATTTGGGGATCTGAGGCAAAAATTGGGGATTGGTCCTGCTTTGAGCAGGGGGGTTGGACTAGATGACCTACTAAGGTCCCTGATATTCTATGATTCTTTGTCAGGCTCTTGATTTGTCTTCTTTAATGAGCCAGACAGGGAGGTGACACCTGCCTGCCTATGCCTCTTGTTCTGCCCTGAGAGCAGATCTAATCCTTCCCCCCCACACTGGGTAGCCATGCAAGGTGTAGGAGGAAACTGAGGCAAGCATCAGCATCATTAAAATGTTACAAACAACTCCCTCTTGGTCACACCTCACAACACCTGGGAGGGGAGGTGAACCCACACAGGCCCTGAAGGGGTCAATGCGGGCCTGAGAAGCCTGTTAAGTCCAGGCTTCATTGAAGGTGGAGCCCAGCTGGGGAGGAGCTGGGTGGAGATAAAGCCAGGAAGTTTCCAGCAGAGGTGGGAGGGGGTCCAGAGGGCCAGCAAGGAGTCTGAGGGAGCAGACCTTAGCTGCCACCCTCCCAGCCACCGAGGAAGGTGGGGTGAAGCCCCTGAGATAAGGAGTGTGAGGACCACAAAGCCCAGAGATGGAGGAAGACCTGCTGCAAGACCCCAGGACTATAGCTGGGTTGGACTCTCTGTTACCCCGAAAGGCCGAGTGGCAGGAAGAGTTACCCCGAAAGGCCGAGTGGCAGTGATGGAGTGACTGTGGGCAGGGGGACCATCCAGGGATACCCCTGCTGTGCCACCTCTGGCTATGGGGATGTGCACTTGCAGTGAGTAGACCCTTTGACCGTATTTCACATAGATTGTAAGCGCCTTGGAGCAGGGCCCATCTTGTTTGTCCAACACCTGACACAATGGGGTCCTGGCTTAGGCCTGGGCTCCTAAATGCTATGGTAATACAAATAATGGTAATACAGATGGGAAACTGAGGCACGGTGAGGCTAAGTGACCTGACCAAGGTTACACAGGAAGTATGTGGCAGAGTAGGGACTTGAAATGAGGTCTAAAGTCCTGGGCTAGTGCTTGAACCACTGCCTTGGAAAAGGCAAGTTTAAGAGTGGGCTGCAGTGCTGCCTGCTTGCATAGGTTTTTTTCCATGACTCTCACAATATCTGGCACTGTCATAAAGCTCCAGCTGCGGGAGTCAGGTGAGAATCTTTCATCCTTTGAAAACGGTAAATCTCTAGACCTTGTGGTTGCTGAGAAAAGCTTGGAAAGCTGGCCCCTGGAGGCTCTGAAACCCGGAAAGCAAAGGAAGACAACCTCGTGGATTGTTTGGGGGAGATGATGATTTTAAAGAGGATTGTATTTTGGTGGGAGCCTGCTCGCTGATCCCTGACCGGTGAGGCTTGGCAAGGCAGGGGAGGGCTGTGGCAGGGGGACACTTCTCTGAAGGGAGCAGAGATTATACTACGGTTTATGTCGCTGAACTCTATTTTTAGCCTGTGGAGTGTCAGCATGTGCCTACGTCCTGTGGATTAATTGACATGGGAGGCTCACTGCAGCCAGTCCCTGCTCTCAGGATGTGCCCAGTGTTGGCTAGACGGCCAAGACCCCTTTGGGGGTTGACTTCTGGGGAAATGTGATGTGTCTGGAAAAGGGTTCTTTCTTTATTTGCTTCCCCCAGCACCCTCCCAAAGAAAGCTGAATCCCACAGACTCTGCTGTCCTGTGCTTCTGGGCTGGGCTGCTGTCTGGGCAGAGGCCGGAGGATTGTGGGGGTGGGCTGGCAGCTGGATCGAGTCCCCTTGGGCACAGTGAGAGCAGGACACCCGGAAGCCTGGTTCGTTCCTAGAGCACTAGGACAGAGTCAGTGCGTGCGGGGAGAGGGATGGCCGTGTCTGCCCTCTTGGAGCAGCTGCTGATGCTACTTACATCAGCGGAGACGTGTCCCAGTTGTTGAACGACGCAGCGGCCCCTTGCTCCCCTTATCTGTAGACAGGGTGCTGAGCCTGGGGACACAGATACGGGCTCTGC
Source organism: Chelydra serpentina (assembly GCA_037349315.1). Lineage (NCBI taxonomy): Eukaryota > Metazoa > Chordata > Testudines > Chelydridae > Chelydra > Chelydra serpentina. Next base: position 4,572,122 of record JBAIAC010000021.1, on the reverse strand, counting down.
CTGTTACAACAGGGTTCTTCTCTGCTGTGGATCGTGCAACTTCCAGCAGCACTGAACGGGGGTAGCTCTTCGCCACTCGCCTCTCCCAGTGCGGCGCGGCGATTCGCTGCCCCCACCCGGGGAGCTGGGCCGAGATGGCTGGCAAAGGAGCGGCACCGCCCGTCAGCTCACACTCACGCTTATCAAGCCGACCTTGAGGCTGCCGCAGGGAAGCGCAGCGCCATGTTGGGCCCGTGCCGACGGGATGCATGTGCCCCCGTGCCGGCGGTGAAGATCGCAATGCCTGGCGCTCCCTCACCACTGCCACCTCTGGGGGCCAGTGTCACTGGCCAGGGGCAGCGGGACAGAGATTAACAAGCATTTTCTGTCCTTAGGATGGGCTGTGCCATGGGGACCGTCGCTCCCAATGCGGCGGGGGGAGGAGTGCAGCCAGGAGGTGCCCGGAATAAGTCCCGTATCTCTGACCCAGCCGTAGGTGTGAGCGTGACTCTTTCTCCCGGTTACACCAAGGGGTACCCCTTCTCTGGCACTTTCAGCAGGGAGCTGAGCGTGCTGCAGGGAGCGCGCCCCATGGACGGGGGGAACAGGTGAAATCCAGCCCGGTCATTATGGGGAGAGCAGAAGCTGGGATCTCGAGCCCTTTACCAGCGGGGTCTGTCTGGAGAGCACAGCCCCTGTCCCCAACGCCCCCCACCCTCCCCTGGACAGTGTGTGCCAGCCTGGGGGGAGGGGTGTGTGGGAAGAGCTGTGAGAAGCTGCCCATCTTTTGTCCCCGCTCCTGAGCCACGCACATAGGCAGGGCTGCAGGCAGCCCACAGCCCCAGCCCCGCATGCTCGCACCCAGGGCAGCATGTAGCGGGGTGGGGGAATACCCTGTGAGAGCCAGAACCCAGAAGTAGCTAGCACATGTGTGTGCCCATCCCCTACCCTGCACACCTCCCGACACTCTCCCTCACCCCATGTTCTGGCAAGATCCTGGTTACAGGTGTGTGAGACTCTCTTGTGTGTGTGTGTATGACTCATGTGTGTGTGTGTGTGTGTGTGTGTGAGAGAGAGAGAGAGAGATATTCTCTTGTGTGTGTCACTCGGGTGTGAGACTCATGCATGTGTGTGTGTGAGAGAGAGAGAGACACTCGTGTGTGTGTGTGTGTGAGAGAGACAATCGTGTGTGTATGAGGCTCTTGTGTGTGTGTGAGTGACACTCGTGTGTGAGAGAGAGATAGAGACACTCGTGTGTGTGTGTGAGAGAGAGATAGAGACACTCGTGTGTGTGAGAGAGACACTCGTGTGTGTGTGTGAGATAGAAACACTCGTGTGTGAGAGACACTTATGTGTGAGGCTCATGTGTGCATGTGTGAGAGAGAGACATTTTTGTGTGTGTGTGAGAGAGAGAGAGAGAGAGACATTCGTGTGTGTGTGTGAGAGAGACTCGTGTGTGTCTGTGCGACTCTTGTGCATAGGTGCGTGCAGCACATTTCATTAGGGTATGCACCCGGGGAATTTTTTTTTTTTTTAAAGTGAACATTTATTGAATACTCAATCATAAAGGACATTATTTTTATTCATCAAACAAACTAAAGAAACTAAAACTTAACTAAACTTAATTTTTTTTAAATTAACCACTAAACTTTACTTAAAAAATGAGACACAAAATACCAAATTTTTGCTGTAGTGATAACCAGGCGTATACAAAGATACAGTCAATGTTCATGATCTTTATCTTTAACCAGATATTGAGCTAACCCAAATTGACCAAAACAGATTAAGGTTTCTTCATCTTCCTGTCCTAGAGAATGAGACATTGCTCACCATGTGTTATGGACTTAAATTCCTCAATCACATCATTGTAATTAACTGACGAAGCCAATTCTTGTTCAATGTACAAAATCGTGAGCTGAGGTGCTGTTGGGACATTGTACTTCTTAGTTTGTTTTTTACGTGTGCTAGTTTCGAAAAGGCTTTTTCACATGAACAGCTTGTCTGCTCCTTTTCTTATCTTAACAACAAACCGATCCATATTTTAAAATTAAAAGGGGGTATCATACGATTGAATTAAAACGTAAAGCCACGGGTTTGTTATGCTATTTCAGTAGAGTACACGCAACAAAGATGACAAACACTATAGACACTGCGCTGGGCACGCCTGACGCGGCCGTTTATATAGGTCAAAGAATTTTCTAGAATAGCAGTCGGAGGGGGAGAGGCATCAATGGTAATGTGGCGCCACAGTAGTGAGGACGCATGCTGCGCGCGAACGCGGGCTTTCTATATAGCGTGTATCATGCGATTAAATTAAAACGCAAAGCCACTTTTTTTTTGAGACATTAGGGCAGGGGTGGGCAAACTTTTTGGCCCGAGGGTCACATTGAGGTTCCAAAATTGTATGAAGGGCCAGGTAGGGAAGCCTGTGCCTCCCCAAACAGCCTGGCCCTGCCCCCTATCCGATCCCCACCCACTTCCTGCCCCCCCGATTGCCCACCTAGGAATCCTCGACCCATCCTGCTCCTTGTCCCCTGATGCCCCCCCCCCCCCCGAGACCTCCCCCAGCCACCACCCCGGGACCCCATCCCCCACCAACCCTCCCCGCTCCCTGTCCCCTGACTGTCCCCGGGACTCCCTGCCCCTTATCCAACCCCCCCGACCCCGGCCCCCTTACCGTGCCGCTTACCCCCACCTCCCCCTCTCCCGGAGCCTCAGCGCGCCGCGTCCAGGTGCGGCCCTGGACAGCGTTGCAGTGGTGTGGCTCCGGCAGGACCTGAGCTCCTGCCGCTCGGCCCGCCGGAGCTCGCAGCCCTGCCCCCTTACCACGCGGCTCCGAGCGGCAGGAGCTCAGGTCCTGCTGGAGCCACCCCACTGCAGCGCTGTCCAGGGCCGCTCCCGGACGCGGCGCGCTGATGCACCGGGGGATAGGGGAAGGCAGGGGCAGGGCCGGGGGGGGAGCCTCCCTGGCTGGGAGCTCAGGCGGGCCGAGCAGGACAAGCTTGCCCACCCCTGCATTAGGGTGTACCTGGGCACACCCAGCACACCCCGTACGCACGTCTCTACTCTTGTGTGTGTGTGTGTGTGTGTGTGATCCATTCCCAGTGGGAGCTGGTTTTCCGTGGGGACTGCTTGCTACATGACCTCTCATTGTTTCCTGCCTCAACTCTGCATTCCCTGATTTCCGCCCCGCTCTGTTCGAGGCCTGGCTGACTCAGTGTGGATCAGACCCAGGCCAAGCCCGTGGAAGGGTCTGCAATAAGTGGGGGGGGGGGGGGGGAAGGTTTCCTTTCCTGTAACTTCCTTGAGTCTGGACAGCTGGAGCCCCGCCAGGTGGCCGTGCTGGGCAGGCTGGGGCGTTGTTGGGCAAAGTGCTGGCACTGTGGGCCCCCAGGCTTGCTTTGTGGAGAGCAGCGGGCAGCAGCTCCTGCCCAGGAAGGGCTCTGGCCTCCGGGGGGCGGAGGGAGCGGAGACAGTGGCAGCAGAAAGCTGTCATCGGCTTCCCTGCACCTGTCCTCGCCCCGCTCCCAGGCCCCAGCACTGTCGCGGCTCTGCGTCACTTGGGCCTCCGGCCGCTCAGAACGTGCTTCTGGGGCCGAGCCGTGGCTGTGGGGAAAATGACTTTGCTGGGGCTGTTAAGTTACCCTTTGTTTCTCCTCCCTGTCAGAGCGTCTCTGCTGGCTCAGGCTTGTGTCGAGGCCAGGGCACTGGCTGAGGCTGCCAGCTCCCAAAATAAGACACCCAGCTGCTGTGGAGCGAAGAGACACTTATGGTTCCCCAGCCGAAGGCCGAGCACAGACAAAACCAGGCTGAGTGTATTTTAGAACCATGTGGAACTAGGAGCTAATTCCAGACAGCTAATTCCCCACTGGCCACCGTGGAGGCCCATTGGCTTTCAATGGGGCGGGGACGCCTACGTCCCCTGGATGTTTCTATTAGTTATACCCACAGTCCTGATTGGCATCGGGGCCTCATTGTGCTGGGCATTGTGCCACCACACCTATGGGATCTCAGGGCGGATCTCACTCTGTCAAGACATCCAACGTACAATCGCATGAGCGGGGGAGGAGACACTGTCTGTAGACAGGTTTCAGTGTAGTAGCCATGTTAGTCTGTGTCAGGAAAAAGAAAATAAGAAAGAAATACTTGTGGCACCTTAGAGACTAACACATTTATTTCAGCATAAGCTTTTGTGGACTACAGTCCGCTTCATTAGACGCATAGAATGGAACACACAGTGAGATGATATTTATACAGTCAGAGAAACATGAAAAGGTGAAAGTAACCCAGTAGCGTAGCCAGGTCCGGAGCGCAGGGGGAGCGGCGCTATAAAAGGCGCCTCCCCCTGTACTCACCCGGCGGCGCTCCGGGTCTTCGGCGGCTCACTCCGGGTCTTTGGTGGCACCCCGCGCCAAAATGCCGCCGAAGACCCGGAGCGCCGCCAGGTGAGTGCAAGAAGCGGCGCTTAAAAAGAAGCGGTGGCTTTTTTTAATGCTGCTAAAAAAAGGCGCCGCTTCCGCCGCTTCTGCTCAAGGGGGAGCAGCCGCTCCCCCTGCTCCCCCCCGGCTACGCTACTGAGTAACCATATCAGCTGTAAAAGGCTAATTAATTGAAAGGAACTGATGGTGTGGCTGAAGTGGTTCGGTCCTATGATGGTGTGACTGATATGTGGACAGAGTTGGCATCGGGCTTTGTTGCAAGGATAGGTTCCTGGGATAGTGTTTTTCTTGTATGATGCGTGGTTGCTGGCGAGTATTTGCTTCAGGTTGGGGGGCTGTCTGTAAGCGAGGACTGGTCTGTCTCCCAAGATCTGTGAGAGTGAGGGATCATCTTTCAGGATAGGTTGTAGATCTTTGATGATGCGCTGGAGAGGTTTTAGTTGGGGGCTGAAGGTGACGGCTAGTGGCGTTCTGTTATTTTCTTTGTTGGGCCTATCCTGTAGCCGGTGACTTCTGGGTACTCTTCTGGCTCTGTCAATCTGTTTTTTCACTTCAGCAGGTGGGTATTGTAGTTTTAAGAATGCTTGATAGAGATCTTGTAGGTGTTTGTCTTTGTCTGAGGGATTGGAGCAAATGCGGTTGTATCTTAGAGCTTGGCTGTAGACTATGAATCGTGTGGTGTGTTCTGGATGGAAGCTGGAGGCATGTAGGTAAGTATAGCGGTCAGTAGGTTTCTGGTATAGGGTGGTGTTTATGTGACCATCGCTTATTAGCACAGTAGTGTCTAGGAAATGGACCGGTTGTGTGGACTGGCCTAGGCTAAGGTTGATTGTGGGATGGAAATTGTTGAAATCGTGGTGGAATTCCTCAAGGGTTTCTTTTCCGTGGGTCCAGATGATGAAGATGTCATCAATGTCATCAAAGATCTACAACGTATCCTGAAAGATGATCCCTCACTCTCACAGATCTTGGGAGACAGACCAGTCCTCGCTTACAGACAGCCGCCCAACCTGAAGCAAATACTCACCAGCAACCACCATACAACAAAAACACTATCCCAGGAACCTATCCTTGCAACAAAGCCTGATGCCAACTCTGTCCACATATCTATTCAAGTGACACCATCATAGGACCAAATCACATCAGCCACACCATCAGGGGATCGTTCACCTGCACATCTACCCATGTGATATATGCCATCATGTGCCAGCAATGCCCCTCTGCCATGTACATTGGCCAAACTGGACAGTCTCTACGCAAAAGAATAAATGGACACAAATCTGACATCAGGAATCATCACATTCAAAAGCCAGTAGGTGAACACTTCAACCTCCCTAATCACTCAATGACAGATTTAAAGGTAGCAATTTTGCAACAGAAAAACTTCAAAAACAGACTCCAACGAGAAGTTGCTGAACTGGAATTAATATGCAAACTAGATACCATTACCTTAGGTTTGAATATTGACTGTGAATGGCTCGGTCATTACGTTAATTGAATTTATTCCCCCCGCCCCCCACCGTTAAATATCCTTAACACCTTTGTGTCAACTGTCTGTAATGGGCCATGTTGATTATCACTTCAAAAGTTTCTTTCCTACTGATAACAGTTCCTTTCAATCAATTAGCCTTTTACAGTTGATATGGTTACTTTCACCTTTTCATGTTTCTCTGACTGTATAAATATCATCTCACTGTGTGTTCCATTCTATGTGTCTGATGAAGCGGACTGTAGTCCATGAAAGCTTATGCTAAAATAAATTTCAGAGGGGTAGCCGTGTTAGTCTGGATCTGTAGAAGCGACAAAGGGTGCCACAGGACCCTTTGTCGCTTCTAAAATAAATTTGTTAGTCTCTAAGGTGCCACAAGTATTTCTTTCTTATTTTCTTTTTGTCTGTAGACACAAATTCTCACTTTTTTGCTAGCTGGTTTGTTTTGCAATTTCATAGATTCCAAGGTCAGAAGGGACCATTGTGATAATCTAGTCCAGGGGTGGGCAAACTTTTTGGCCCGAGGTCTACATCAGGGAATAGAAATTGTATGGCGGGCCATGAATGCTCGCAAAATTGGGGTTGGAGTGCAGGAGGGGGTGCTTTGGGGGTGGGTCTGGGGATGAGGAGCTTGGTGTGTAGGAGGGTGCTCTGGGCTGGGAACAAGGGGTTTGGAGGGTGGGAGGCGGATCAGAACTGGGACAGGGGTGCAGGAAGGGGTGCTGGTTCCTGCTGGGGGTGCTGGTTCCTGCTGGGGGTGCAGGCTCTGGGGTGGGGCTGGCGATGAGAGGTTTGGGGTGCAGGAGGGTACTCCAGGCTGGGATTGAGGGGTTTGGAGAGTGGGAGGGGGATCAGGACTGGGGCAGGGTGTTGGGGCATGGGCAGAGGCTATGGGGTGCAGGCTCTGAGCGGTGCTTACCTCAAGCATGGTGCGGCCCCGACCCAGCGCCCCGGCCGGAGCGGGGCTGAGCTGTGTGTTGCGGCTTGTGGGCCAGCTTAAAATGGCTCGCGGGCCAGATCCGGCCTGCATGCCGTGACCTCCTGTGTAACACAGGCCAGAGAACTGCCCCCAAATAATCCCTAGAGCAGAGCTTTTAGAAAAACATCCAGTCTTGATTTAAATATAGCCAGCGATAGACACTTGGTAAATTGTTCCAATGGTTAATTACCTTCACTGTTAAAAATGTACCCTTTATTTCCAGTCTGAATTTGTTTAACTTTAGCTTCTAGCCACTGGATCATGTTAGACCTCTCTCTGCTAGACTGTCAAATATTTCTTCCCCATGCGGGTACTTATAGCCTGTCAGCCCTTAACTTTCTGTTTGTTAAGCTAATAGATGGAGCTCCTTGAGTCTTCTGCTGTAAGGCAGGTTCTCGCTCTAATCCGTTAATCGTTCTCACTGCTCTTCTCTGAACCCTCTCCAATTTATCAACATCCTTTTGGAATTGCAGACACCAGAACTGAACACGGGATTCCAGCAGCAGTCGCTCCAGAGCCAAATACAGAGGTAAAATAACCTCTCTGCTCCTACTCGAGGTTCCCCTGTTTATACATCCAGAGATCGCATTAGTCCTTTTGGCCCCAGCATCACAGGAATTCATGTTCAGCTGATAATCCACCGTGACCCCTAAACCTGAAGAAGAGTTCTGTATGGCTCAAAAGCTTTTCTCTCATCAAAAGAAGTTGGTTAATATTACCTCATCCAACTTGTCTCATGGTCATTTTTTGATTTTAGTTTTTTCATCAAAATGTTACGTTGTACCAAGTCAAATGCCTTACTGAAGTCTAAGTATATTACATCAATACTATTACCTTTATCAACCAAACTTGTAATCTCATCAAAAAAAGATATCATGTTAGTTTGGCAGGGCAGGTTCTAACTTCCATACATCCATGTTCACTGGCATTATTCCATTGCCCCCCTTTAATTCTCTATTAATCAAGTCCCATATCAGCTGCTCCATTATCTTCCCCAGGACTGATATCAGGCTGGCAGACCTATAATTACCTGGATCATGCTATTTATCCTTTTTAAACATTAGCAGAACATTAGCTTTCTTCCAGACTTCTAGAACCTCCCCAGCATTCCAAGACTTATGGAAAATCAACACTTACAGTCCATCAAGCCCCTCAGCCAGCTCTTTTACAACTCCTGGGTACAAGTTATCTGGACCTGCTGATTTTAAAATGTCTAACTTTCATAGTCACTGTTTAACATCCTCCTGCAATATTAATGGAATGGAAAAAATGTTATCATCATCATGTGATGTTTTCTCCCCAAATACAAATATTTATTGAACACTTCTGCCTTTTCTGCATTATTATTTATGATTCTGCCATTTCTATTTAGTAATGGACCAATACCATTGTTAGGATTATTTTTGTTCCTCATACCTTTACAAATTCCTTTTTATTGTTCTTAACTCTGCTGGCCATACATTTCTAAACATAACATAAGAATGGCCGTAGTGGGTCAGACCAATGGTCCATCTAGCCCAGTATCTTGTCTTCTGACAGTGAACAGTGCCAGATGCTTCATAAGGAATGAACAGAACAGGGCAATTTATCAAGTGATCTGTTCCCTGTCATCCAGTCCCAGCCTCTGGCAGTCAGAAGTTTAAGGACACCCAGAGCCTGGGGTTGGTTGTGTCCCTGACCATCTTGGCTAATAGCCATTGATGGACCTATCCTCCATGAACTGATCTCAGTCTTTTTTTTCACTCAGTTGTAGTTTTGGCCTTCACACCATCCCCTGGCAACAAGTTTCATAGGTTGACTGTGTGCTGAGTGAAGAAATACTTCCTTTTGTTTGTTTAAACCTGCTGCATATTAATTTCATTGGGTGACCCCTAGTTCTTATGTTATATGACAGGGTTAGACTTCCTTATCCACTTTCTCCACACCAGTCATGATTTTATAGACCTCTATAATATCTCTCCTCAGTAGTCTCGTTTCCAAGCAGAACAATACCCTCTTCTTTATCTCTCCTCATATGGAATCTGTTCCATACCCCTAATCACTATTGTCACCCTTCTCTGTTTTCTTTCCAATCCTAATATATCTTTTTTTGAGTTGAGGTGACCAGAACTGCATGCAGTATTCAAGGTGTGGACGTACCAGGGATTTACATAGTGGCATTATGATATTTTCTGTCTTATTATCTATCCCTTTCCTAATGGTTCCTAACATTCTGTTAGGATTTTTGACTGCTGCTGCACACTGAGTGGATGTTTTCACAGAACTATCCACAGTGACTCCACCATCTTTCTTAAGTGGTAACAGTTAATTTAGACCCCATAATTTGGTATGCATAGTTGGGATTATGTTTTCCAATGTGCATTACTTTGCACTTATCAGCACTGAATTTCAGCTGCCGTTTTGTTGCCCAGTCACCCAGTTTTGTGAGATCCCTTTGTAACTGTTCACAGTCAGCTTTGGTCTTAACTATCTTGAGTAGTTTTGTATCTTCTGCAAACTTTGCCACCTCATTGTTTACCCTTTTTTCCAGACCATTTATGAATATGTTGAACAGCACTGGTTACAGTACAGATTGTTGGGGGTCCCCACTATTTACCTCTCTCGTGTGTGAAAACTGACCATTTATTCTTACTCTTTGTTTCCTGACTTTTAACCAGTTACTGATCCATGAGAGGACCTTCCCTATTATCCCATGACTGCTTACTTTGCTTAAGAATGTTAGGTGTAGGGCCTTATCGAAGGCTTTCTGAAAGTCCAAGTACACTATATTGACTGGATCGCCTTTGTCAACATGTCTCTTGATACCCTCATAGAATTCTAATAGATTGGTGATGCATGATTTCCCTTTACAAAAGCTGCTTTGACTTTTCTCCAACATATCATGTTCATCTATGTGTCTGATAATTCTCCCCTTTACTATAGTTTCAACCAATTTGCTTAGCATTGAAGTTAGGCTTACCAGCCTGTAATTTGCCAGGACCACTTCTGCAGCTTTTTTTAAAAAATTGGCATTACATTAGCTATCATGTAGTCATCTGGTACAGAGGCTGGTTCAGCTTGTCCCTTTGCTTCTCTTAGCAATTTTCTACAATGCCTAACTTCTGATTTATATTCACTACCATCAACTTCCCCTTTTTGCCCTTTCTTCCATTTGTTATATATTATTTTTAAATTTTTAATAGCTGCCTTTACTTCCCCTTTAAACCAGGTTGGTTTTTTAACCAGTATGGTCATCTTCCTTGATTGTGTTTTTTTGGGTATCTAGTAAAGTGTTCTTAAACAATTCCCAATTATCATTCACATTTTTCTGATTAAATTCTTCCTCCTAGCTGATTTGGCTATAATTGTTTTCAGCTTTGTCAAATTGACCCTTTTAAAGCACCAACTATATATAATATAGAACTGGTCTGGACTTTACTCTGTTTGCATATCACAGATGTGCCAGCAAGTTAAAGAAGTATGGGCTGGATGAATGGACGGTAAGGTGGATAGAAAACTGGCTGGATGGTCGTGCTCAACGGGTAGTGATCAATGGCTCCATGTCTAGTTGGCAGCCGGTATCAAGTGGAGTGCCCCAAGGGTCGGTGCTGGGGCCGGTTTTGTTCAATATCTTCATCAATGACCTGGAGGATGGTGTGGACTGCACCCTTAGCAAGTTTGCAGATGACACTAAGCTGGGAGGAGTGGTAGATACGCTGGAGGGTAGGAATAGGATACAGAGGGACCTAGACAAATTAGAGGATTGGGCCAAAAGAAATCTGATGAGGTTCAACAAGGACAAGTGCAGAGTCCTGCACTTAGGACGGAAGAATCCCATGCACTGCTACAGACTAGTGACCGAATGGCTGGGCAGCAGTTCTGCAGAAAAGGACCTAGGGGTTACAGTGGACGAAAAGCTGAATATGAGTCAACAGTGTGTCCTTGTTGCCAAGAAGGCTAACGGCATTTTGGGCTGTATAAGTAGGGGCATTTCCAGCAGATCGAGGGATGTGATTATTCCCCTCTATTTGGCACTGGTGAGGCCTCATTTGGAGTACTGTGTCCAGTTTTGGGCCCCACACTCCAAGAAGGATGTGGATAAATTGGAAAGAGTCCAACGGAGGGCAACAAAAATGATTAGGGGGCTGGAGCACATGACTTATGAGGAGAGGCTGAGGGAACTGGGATTGTTTAGCCTGCAATAGAGAAGAGTGAGGGGGGATTTGACAGCTGCTTTCAACTACCTAAAAGGGGGTTCCAAAGAGGATGGATCTAGACTGTTCTCAGTGGTAGAAGATGACAGAACAAGGAGTAATGGTCTCAAATTGCAGAGGGGGAGGTTTAGGTTGGATATTAGGAAAAACTTTTTCACTAGGAGGGTGGTGAAGCACTGGAATGGGTTACCTAGGGAGGTGGTGGAATCTCCTTCCTTAGAGGTTTTTAAGGTCAGGCTTGACAAAGCCCTGGCTGGGATGATTTAGTTGGGGTTGGTCCTGCTTTGCGCAGGGGGTTGGACTAGATGACCTCCTGAGGTCCCTTCCAACCCTGAGATTCTATGATTCTATGTGGTCTAATCATGATCATTTTACCTGAACTGCCATTAATTTTTAGTTCCTCTTTATCTGTCAAGACAAGGTCTAATATATAATTACTCGTGTTGGGTGCAACACTTTTTGAGTCGGGAAATTGTCATCCTATAAAGTTTTGAAATTCCAAGGACATTTTAGCACTGGCAGCAAGAGATCTCCAGCCTATGGCACTCAGATTGGAAGCCTTCCCCCCTCTCCCACCCTCCCCTCCGCCCATGATCACACAGTTTTTTTCATGCACATTGTACATAGATGTGTAAGAAGCCAGTCATGCAGTTCCATAGTGTGATTTGGTGGACTGCAACAGACACCAGCTGATACCCCATCTTGTGCTTTATCTGTTAGGACATTGATCCATAAGCATTCCAGATCACTTTGTTCTGAATCATCAGTGACTTGGAAAGAGGGAATGTCACTTTTGACGTAGAGGGCCACTCACAAGCGCCAACTTTCCAAAGCGCCATGGGGTGCTCGACCCACGGCCTTGCCCCAGGCCCTGCCCCCATGACAACCCTTCCCCCAAGGCTCCACACCTGCCCTGCCTCTTCTTATCCTTGTTCCACCCCTGCCCTGTCCCCACTTCATCCCTTCCCCCAAGGCCCCATCCCCACCCGCCTCTTCCTGCCCCCGCTCCACCCCTGCCTCTTCCCACCCCTGCTCCACCTCCGCCCTGTCTCTTCCCACCCATGCTCCACCTCTTCCTGCTCAGTTCCGTCCCCTCTCCCAAGCATGCCATGTCCTTGATCCTCCCTCCTTTTCCCCATCCTCCTGCATGCCACAAGACAGCTGATTGTGGTGGGCCGGAGGCGCAGGGAGGGAGGGGGAGGCACTGATCTGTAGGGCCTGCTGGTGGACGGAGGGCACTGGGGAGTGGGGGGGAGCTTATAAGGGGGCTACCCAGGGTCGGCGCTACTACTAGGCGACCCTAGGCGGTCACATAGGGTGCCAGGATTTGGGGGGTGGCATTTCAGGTCCCTCGGCGGCTGCCTGGGTCCTTGGCGGCAGGATCTTCGGCCGCCCAGGTCCTTGGTGGCATTTCTTCGGTAGGTTTTTCGGCTGCCCGGGGCGTCTCCTGGAGGCGCCGCCAAGGGTGGCAAAAAAGCTGGCGACGCTCCTGGGGCTACCAGTGCGTGCTCAGCACGCACTGTTTTTTCCCTGTGGGTGCTCCAGCACCAGAGCTGGACACCCATGGAGTCGGTCCCTGTGGGGCCACTCCTCCTCTCCTTTTGCCCATTGAGCCTTCCTAAATAGGTTAGAACCAGGTGACTTTGCCTTTTGCTCCAAATGGATGGACAGCAGCTATAAAGCATTGCTTGCTTCATAACCCTTAATACTAAGCAGAGTCGCTGCTTCACTAAGCTCTGTTTACACTGCAGCTGGGCTTTTTAAAGGAGCCAAATTGAATTTGACACCCAACTCCCAATAGCTATGGATACAATTTTCAAAAGCACCCAGCTAACTTAGGGGTGCAAGTCCCATTGACCATCAGTGGGGCAGGCTCCCAAGCACAGGTGCTGACTTTCTTCTTTCTGGGGGGGTGCTCCATTCCCATGCTGCCCCTTCCCCCAAGGTCTCACCCCGCCTCTTCCCACCCCTGCTCTGCCCCCTCCCCACAGTGCTTCCTGCCTGCCGCCGAACAACTGGTTGGCTGGGTTCGTCGAGCAGCTGATCAGCAGGTGGCTGGTGGATGCTGAGCACCCACTATTTTTTTCCCCAGAGCACCCATGGAGTCGGTGCCTGTGCTCCCAAGTCACGTGGGTCGTTTTGAACACTTCATCCATAGACACGGGGAGCTAGGCACCCAACTCCCATTGCAACGCAAGTCAGGGGGACTTTGCACTTGGAAGTCATTAGGTACCGTCTAACTTGGCTAAATCCTTGGGTAGTCGAGGGTGTAACTTAGGCCAGGGCTACCCTACAGGGTTAGGTCGACGTAACCTGCCATGTGTCGAACTAGCTGTGGAAGTGTCTTCACTTACATTTGGCTCCCGCCGACGTCAGAGCCTCTCTACGCCGATTTACTAACACCACCTCCCCGAGCGGCGCTGAGTCACGGTCAGTGTGATGAGGTTAACGCAGCGTCCGTGTAGATGCTGCATTGCTTACGCCGACTGTTACTGGCTTTCAGGAGCCACTGGCATCGACTCTGTGGGGCTCAAGCACCCACTGAAAAAAATAGGGGGTGCTCAGTACCTTCAGGGCCCAATGAATCTTTTGTGGGCCCCAGACCGTGGCCCTATTCCCCACTCTGCCCCTGCTCCACCCCAAGGCCTCGACCTGCTCCTGCTCGGCTTCTTCCCCCTGAGGCCCGCCTGCCACTCCTCCTGAGGCCCCGCCCCTGCTCAGCCTCTTGCCCCTGAAGCCCCACCCACCGCTCTGCCTGAGGCCCCGCCCCTGCTCAGCCCCACCCACCGCTCTGCCTGAGGCCCTGCCCCTGGTCAGCCTCTTGCCCCTGAGGCCCTGCCTGCATTCTGCCCAGAAGCCACGCCCCCCACTCGGCTTCTTCCCCCCCAAGGCCCCACCCATCGCTTGCACGAGTGGGAGGGGGCAGAGAGGAGTACCCACCAGCAAAAGCAAAAGTCAGCGCCTGTGTTAGGAGCCATCGCACAGTGCCCCACACCGACAACACAATTCATGCCAGTGCACCGGCCGATAAAAGGAGCCACGTGTGCATATGCACGAGTGATTCAATAACCACGACGTGAGTCAGGTGGACATCACTTAGCAGCGTAGCCGTGGCCTTAGTTACAGGATCAGAGCTAGGTCTCAGGTAAAACGTTTCTAAGTGCCTGTGCCCTTTTGACTTTCAATGAGACAAAGGGCATTTCTACCTGGGGAAACTGATGACTGGTCAGCTAGCACTACTGCAGAACAGCGCGCCCATGAAAGAAAAAATAATGGAGATATGCCAATCTCCTAGAACTGGAAGGACCTTGAAAGGTCATTGAGTCCAGCCCCCTGCCTTCACTAGCAGGACCAAGTACTGTCCCCTGACAGATTTTTGCCCCAGATACCTAAATGGCCCCCTCAAGGATTGAACTCACAACCCTGGGTTTAGCAGGCCACTGCTCAAACCACTGAGCTATCCCTCCCCCTCTATTTTGAAATAAGTCACTTAGTTGTTTATGCTGGTCAGTTTCCCCCTGGAGCCGTGCCCCGCTCTTCTACGTGAGTTTTTTGTTAAATTTAAATCTTTGACAAAACCCCATTAAAAATCACAAAATTCTCCCAGCCTCCTGACCCCCCATATGCCAATGCTTGTTGTGCGAGGGAAGCGTAAACACCCAGCAGCTCATAGAGCTGATGAAAACCCCAAATGGGATTTTCCTATTTTCCCAAATACCCTCTCAGCACCTGTCCCAGTGGTAGACAGGCAGCAAAGGGACTATCCTGCTGTCCCAGTGCTGGCATTGTACTGCGCATTCCCTTGTTTCTGACAGGCTCATGCCGGTTGGTTGGAGTTGATGCCCATATACGCCAAGGGGCGACAGAGTGACGATAACACAACCCCGCAGCAGAAGGACACCTTACATTCCAACTCCAACCTCCATTTCTAGTGGCCAAGCTACAAACAGGAGGCTGAAAAACAGGAGGGAACTCCGGGTCCATCTACACTGCAAATAAAAGGTGTGGTCATAACTCCGGTGAGCGACCTGACATTAGACTAGCAGTGAAGACACCGCAACTCGGCTTTTAACTCAGGACAGCCGCTTGAGTTCAACCCCAGACTGCCTGGGAGATTTAACTCGAGCTAACCCAAGTTAAAAGCCGCGGTGTTGAATCGTCACTTCTATTTTAACCCGAGTTAAGAACACATCTCTTTTGCACTGGAAACGCACCCTCAGAGATGAGCCACAGGAATGATCTGAAAGCTTGAAAACCAATCTTACAGGGAGAGAGTAAAGTATCTATTCTTAGACCTGGTCTACACTTAAAAATGAGATGGACCTAGCACCAGTCACTCAGAGCTGTGAAAAATGTTGCACCCTGAGCCACTCTGTCGTAAGGTCACCCTAACCCCCCCGCATAGATGCGGCCAGGTCAATGGAAGAATTTTTCTGCCTCTCAGAGGTGGATTAACTACAATGATGGAAACCCCCCTTCTAGCAGCATAGGACGTGTCTGCACTCTGGTGCTCTGGTGGCATGGCTGCGGTAGTGTTACTCCTGAGGGAATTCTGCGCCAAAAAAATAAAAATTCTGCGCACGATATTTTAAAATTCTGCAAAAATCTGCACGTTTTATTTGTTAATAAATAGATGCAGAGGCTCCAGCAAGGCAGTGGGAGCACAGGCCACTGGCTGCATGAAGGTGGGAGATCACCCTGCAGCCCCTCCCCTCCTCCGGGACATGGACTCAGTAGTGAGGATGCACCCGACCCTGACACAGCACAAAGTGTGACGGAGTAGGGAGTGGGGCGGATTGACCTGGGAATGTTGCAGGGGAGTTTTACTGGGACTGTCTCCATTGGTGATGGGATATCAGGGTGACTTCACTTGAAGGATGAGACCTGAGCCTGTAACCTGAGCCCAAGAGGGGATTGGGGCCAGGTGACATCTTTTGCCCGGGAAACTGGACAAAGGCTGGAGGAGGAGCCGGGGAGAGGCTGAGGGAGATGGCTGGAGGGGTTTCAGTTGGGAGCTGACTGGGGAAATGGAGGGAACCCCGGGCTGGGGTCTAAGGTCCCTACCCCCCAAGATGGACCTGACTGAGGGGTCCTGTTGTCTGTACCTACAAGCTCTGTTTTGGACTGTGTTCCTGTCGTCTAATAAACCTTCTGTTTTACTGGCTGGCTGAGAGTCACGTCTGACTGTGGAGTTGGGGGGTGCAGGGCCCACTGGCTTCCCCAGGAGCCCTGCCTATGTGGACTCGCTGCGGGAAGCACATGGTGTGGAAGGGGATGCTGAATGCTCCGAGGTCAGACCCAGGAAGGTCAAAGCTGTGTAAGCCTCTTGCCCTGGAGACAGTCTGCTCACAGAGAGGAGACTCCCCCAGAGTCCTGACTGGCTTCATATGGAGTAGTTCCAGAGCATTGTCCGGGGACTCCGTGACAACAAGGGCTGAGCCTGCCCCAGAAATACTCTGGGGCCCCGCCCCTCTGCACCAGGTGCACCAGGTGTGGGACAGGCAGGCTCAACCAGGCAGGATCCAAGTGTGAAGGGCCTGAGTGTGGGGGGATCCAGGTGTGGGGTGAGAGGGTTCTGTGTGAGACAATCTGGGTGCAGGCTGATCAGAGGGGGGTCTAGGTGTGGGGGGATCTGGATGCCCAGAGGCTTGTTGAGGGGGGAGGGGTTCCAGGTGCATGGGCAATGGGACTCTACAGGGGCTTCCAGGTAAAGATGGTTGGGACTCAGCAGGGGGTCTGGGTGTGAGGGTCTCAGCAGGGGGATCTGGGTACTGGGGGAGTGGGGTTTGGGGGTCTGGGTGCAGCTAGTTGGGGGTGAAGGTCTGGATGTGGGGACTCAGGGTGGTACAGGGGGTGGGGCTCATAAGGGTGGGGGTTGAGTGCAGGGAGCTCAGTGGGGAGTGGTCTAGAGGCAGAGGTGGGAGTCTGGAGGCAGGGGGTTTGATTACAGGGGGGCTCCAGATGCAGGGTTGAGGTTCAGTGGGGTGAGGTTTGGGTATGGAGGGCTGGGGGGGTGCGTCTGGGTGTACAGAGTGAGGTTTGGTGGAGGGGTCCGGGAGGTCCGGATGAACAGGGGTTGGGTGGATGGGGGATCAGCTCCTCGTAGAGCGATCTCTCCCCCCGCAGCTGAGGAGTGATAGGGGCTGGAAGGAAGGGAGGATGCTGAGCTTCCTGCAGCTAGGGGAGGTTTCTGGGTGTGGATATGACAGAGCCCCAGCCACTCCTTGCAGGGGAAGAGAAAGCCCTGTCCTCTCCTGCTTCCAGTTCAGCCAAGACTAGCAGCTGATCCCGGCGCAGGGTAAGAGCCAGCCGACTGCTCCAGGTGCATGAAATGATGTACCTGTGCTGCTAGGGAGGGGTGCATGATCGCTCTTGCAGCATCCCTTTGTTTTCCTGTCAGAAAGTTATTTTTCTGCAGGGAAGCAAAGAAATCTGTGGGGGACATGAATTCTGCGCATGCACAGTGGCACAAAATTCCCCCAGGAGTAAAGATTTAGTGTAGTCACAGCCAAAGGATCCACGAGAAGGTAAAGAGGGGAAGTATCTGACAGCAGAAGGTTCAAGCAGACCAAGGCTGCATGAGAGCCAATGGCTGGCAGCTAGACCAATTCCAACCGGAGGTAATGCTCGCATGTTAACAGGTAGGGGAATTAGCCATCGAAACAGCTGACCCCAGGATGGAGCAGATTCTCCATCATCTGGCAGCTGCCCTAACAGCTCTGCTCTGCCAGAGATCACTGGGTGAGGGTGCCTAGCCAGGGCTATACAGGATGATCAGAATGGTCCCTTCTGGCCTTAAAGCTTATAAACGTCTACCGTCCATGCTGTAACTAGTGCCCCGAACTTGTTTATAGTTATCAGGCAGACATGGCGCATGGGAGACTGTTTCAACGCCAGGTCTGCCCTTCTGAGACGCCTCCTTTGCCCAGCTTTGATGTTCTGCGTGGGGCACAGTGGGATCTCAGTCAGTGGCAGCCCCTGACCGCGTTAATTTCGGCAGCAGCTTTTCTGCGAATAGTGGTATTCTTGGAAAAATAGTCTGGAAAGCTGCCAGTCTTGCTTGCTGCAGTTCTGGGGTGATTGGCCCCCAAGGCAGCTTCTGTCTGTGGTGAGCCCCTGGCACTCCCGTGTCGCTAGGCGAGGAAGTGTACAAACCTGGGAATGTGCGTTTCATCCTGGGGCCCTTCTCCTTTGCTGGAGGAAAGAGGTGGAGGTGCTGCTGCAAATTAGCTGTTAAAATGGCTGCTGATTGGCAAGGTCGGGTTTAAAATCTTGCATAATGAGAAATCAAGCAGCGCTGAATGCTCAAAGTCGCTCAGTACCATGGGTCTGCCTCAGGTTAGACTAAACGGTCCCTTCTTGGAATTCAGAACAAATCCGCCTCTCGGATTCACTGAGTCACCGCATCTTAACAGCAGAGAATGGATCAGTGGGATTTTATCCATCTAGCACTGTAGAGGAGCGAGAGAAGTTCCCTGAAACGGGGGTGAGGGGAACACCAGCGCCCGAACCGTGGCCCTGCCTCCCCGTGCTGCCCCTTCTCTCCCATGCTGCCCCTTCTCTCCTGCCCAGGGCCACCGAGAGCGGGTTTAGGCCCCAGTGAAAAATTTTTTTCGGGCCCTCCAGCAAGGGCGGACCAGCTAAAAATCTTTACATGGGATTTTTATTGGGCCCGCTTCCGGACCGCCGGGCCCCGGTAATTTGTACCAGCTTCCCCCACCTCTCGTCGGCCCTGCTCCTCCCCTCACACTGCCTCTTCTTCCCCCCAAGGCCTCTCCCCCCATCGCTCACCCATACGGCTGGTAAAAAGTGGGAGGGCATAGCCATGGCCTCCTGTCCCTCCTCCTGTTCCAATGCTCCTGGCACTGTATAGACCCACAGGGAATGGAGCGCTTGTGTGAGTGAGCATGTGGGTCTAGGGTGACCAGACAGCAAGTGTGAAAAATCGGGACAGGGGGTGGAGGGTAATAGGCGCCTATATAAGACAAAGCCCCAAATATTGGGACTGTCCCTATAAAATCGGGACATCTGGTCACCCTATGTGGGACCTATTTTGCACTGGTGAGGCCTATGAGCAGGGTGGCTGCGGGGATGGCAGACGAAGGGATGGCACACAGAGCTCGTAAAACAAAAGCAAACAAGTGTCTTAGATTCAGTGTGACCGGTCGCTCGGGCTGGTGTCACATTATAGTATAGTGGCTCTGTTGTGACACAAGGCAGAAACGCTCTAAACATTCGCGGGAAGGCGTAGGATACAAATACTCGGAAAGCCTGGCGAGACGTTTCCAACAGCAGCACGCCACGGATTGCATTGTTGGACAGAGTCCCTGGCTACAAGGGCCAATCTTATCGCATATCCACTGAAAACGAGAGCTGGTGGGAGATCGTCTGACAGAAAACGCTGCTTGAAGAAAACTGCAATGCTTTGCGAGACCATATCGATTTCATCGACACCCTCACAGGAGAGCATCAAACCCTTGTGTTCCAGCTTTAGCGTTTTGCCTCTTTTGTTATATTAAACTGGTTGGGAAGCTCTGTGGGGCAGAGATCATCTCCTCATCCTGGGTCTCTGCCGCGCCTAGCACAATGGGGCCATGATTGTGGTGCCGAGATGCGACATTAATACAAATAACAATACATGATCATTATATTGTCTAAAATCAAAATGGTTAGACTGGTATCGTAGAAACCACAGCGTAATAGGATATAATCTAAGCGTCTCAGTGAAAAGGACACGCTCCGATAAGGCCGTAATGAAATATTTCAGAATATTTCATCTTGCAAGAATTCCAAGAATTCTCGCTCTGAGGCTGAAGCTGGTGTTTGAAATCTCGGGCCATCCCGCGAGGTGCCAAGCCCATTTTCCAGCTGGTTCTGTTTCGAACGCTGCGAGCGCTTTGCTTTCCCAGACCTGCGGAAGGGGGTACTGAACCAGCGCGCACGGAAAACGCGCCCACCTCATTCCCCACTCCGGTAGCTTTCCCGAGGATGGGTCATGCTTCCACTGCCTCCTGAGCTGCAGGGCTCCCGCGAGCCACTGACAAAACCCAGGCAGGGTGAGGGGCTGCATCATTGGACTTGCTCCTCAGTTGTCCCCTCCATCAGCAATGCAGGATGAAAGGAAGGATGGCCTTATGGTTAGGGTGCTAGCCGGTGACCTGTGTCCAAATCCCTGCTCTGCTACAGACTTCCTATGTGACTTAGGCAAGTCACTTGGCCTCTCTTATCCCCATCTGTAAAATGGGGATCATACCCCTGCACTGGGGTGCGTGAGGTTAAATATATCAGTGCTGAAGTGGGCCTGGGCTACTGTCGTGATGGGGCCAGATAAATATTATAGATAAATTCTCTGATTTTCCCATGGCACATTCAGGTGGCACACCACTCCTAGGTTTGCACAATGCTGGAGTTGGCTGTAACCGGCACAAGTCCCTTGTTAGCCCCCTGCTAGCTGATGCCGCTGTTTGCCGAAGAATGAAGTAAAAGTCGTCATCGAATTACCCACTCTAAAGAAACCCCAGAGAAGGTGAAAGGGCAGCAGGAGAAAGCAGAGCTGCTGCAGGCTTTCCCTCCCACAACCAACGCAACAGAGGCTGCCAGGCAGCCGGCCGGTGTGTTCTCTCACCCCTGCAGAGCCTCGGTTTGGCATCTGCGCAAGCAATGGCCCCTACAGGGCGTGGGGAGGCCTAGTCTTTTAAAAAGGGAAGAAGGAGAACCGGAGAACTACAGACCCTGGAAAAATCATGCAGGTCCTCAAGGAAACCATTTTGAAGCACCTGAAGGAGAGGAAGGTGATCAGGAACAGTCAACATGGATTAGACCGACTGGCTGAGCAACAGAAAAGGGCCTGGGGATTACAGTGGACGAGAAGCTGGATATGAGTCAGCAGGGTGCCCTTGTTGCCAAGAAGGCTAACGGCATATTGGGCTGTATTAGTAGGAGCATTGCCAGCAGATCGAGGGAAGTGATTATTTCCCTGTATTCGGCACTGGTGAGGCCTGTAGTATTGAGTTCAGTTTTGGTCCCCCCCCCACCCCAATACAGAAAGGATGTGGACAAATTGGAGAGAGTCCAGCGAAGGGCAATGAAAATGATTAGGGCACATGCATAGGCGCCAACTCCATGGGTGCTCCGGGGCTGGAGCACCCACGGGGAAAAATTGGTGGATGCAGAGCACTCACCGGCAGCTCCCTGCCAGCCTCCCCACCCAGCTCACCTCCGCCTCCTCCCCTAAGGCGCTGCTGCTCCGCTTCTCCCCCCTCCCTCCCAGGCTTGCCACAAGAATCAGCTGTTTGGCACACAGCAAGCCTGGGAGGGAGGGGGGAGAAGCGGAGCAGCGGCGCCTCGAGGGAGGAGGCAGAGGTGAGCTGGGCGGGGGGGCCGGCAGGGAGCTGCCGGTGGGTGCTCTGCTTTTCCCCTCTCCCTCCCAGGCTTGCCACGAGAATCAGCTGTTTGCAGCAAGCCTGGGAGGGAGGGGGGGAAAGCGGAGCAGCGGCGCCTCGGGGGAGGAGGCGGAGCGGAGGTGAGCTGGGCTGGAGCGGGGTGGCAAGGAGCTGCCAGTGGGGAGCTGCCGGTGGGTGCTCTGTTTCTCCCCCTCCCTCCCAGGCTTGCAAGCCTGGGGGGTGGTAGGGTGGGTGGAGGGGAAATGCGGCGCGCCCGGGGGAGGAGGCGGGGGCGGGGATTTGGAGAAGGGGTGGAATGGGGGCGGGGCCGGGAGTGGGTGGAGCACGAGCACCCACCGGCGCCGACTTTGACTTACAAGGAGAGGCTGAGGGAACTGGGGTTATTTAGTCTGCAGAAGAGAAGAGTGAGGGGAGATTTGATAGCAGCCTTCAACTACCAGAAGGGGGGTTCCAAAGAGGATGGAGCTCGGCTGTTCTCAGTGGTGGCAGATGACAGAACAAGGAGCAATGGTCTCAAGTTGCCGTGGGGGAGGTCTGGGTTGGATATTCAGAAACACTATTTCACTAGGAGGGTGATGAAGCACTGGAATGGGTTACCTAGGGAGTTGGTGGAATCTCCATCTTTAGAGGTTTTTAAGGCCCGGCTTGACAAAGCCTTGTCTGGGATGATTTAGTTGGGGATTGGTCCTGCTTTGAGCAGGGGGTTGGACTAGATGACCTCCTGAGGTCCCTTCCAACCCTGATATTCTATGATTCCGATTCACCAAGGACAAGTCATGCCTGACCAACCTGATTGCTTTCTATGATGAGATAACTGGCTCTGTGGATATGGGGAAAGTGGTGGACATGATGTATCTTGACTTTAGTAAAGCTTTTGATATGGTCTCCCACAGTATTCTTGCCAGCGAGTTAAAGAAGTATGGATTGGATGAATGGACTATTAGGTGGATAGAAAGCTGGCTAGATTGTCTAAATCACTGAGGAGATGTGTCCCCTTCTCATGGCTCTCCCTGTGGAAACATGGCTATCGAATCAGCCCACGGTTTCCACAGGAAAAGCATCACTCCTCTAGATGATCTCGGCCCGTGCAATCGGAGTCCAGGCCATGGGAGAACCCCCCCTAAATGCATGCGTTGCTGAAAGCCCCGCACTCCCCCAGCGACGTGTGCACCCTCATGGCTCTGGAATGCAGGCTCGCTGGGATGCATGGAGAAGAGCTAATGAGGGTAATCATCGATCATAGAATATCAGGGTTGGAAGGGACCTTAGCAGATCATCTAGTCCAACCCCCTGCTCAAAGCAGGACCAATCCCCAATTTTTGCTCCAGATCCCTAAATGGCCCCCTCAAGGATTGAACTCACAACCCTGGGTTTAGCAGGCCAATGCTCAAACCACTGAGCTATCCCTCCCCTCCCCCAAAATGGTGAACTGGGCTGGCCTGGGTAAGCCCCTCCAGGCAGCACGCTGTCCCCATTAGTGGTGGCTGGGCCATGGCTAGCAACTGATGGGGCGGCTACAGCCTTGCCTACCAGAGCTGCATGGTTCAGTATGGGAGGGAGGGATAGCTCAGTGGTTTGAGCATTGGCCTGCTAAACCCAAGGTTGTGAGTTCAATCCTTGAGGGGGCCATTTGGGGATCTGGGGCAAAAATTGGGGATTGGTCCTGCTTTGAGCAGGGGGTTGGACTAGATGATCTACTAAGGTCCCTTTCAACCCTGATATTCTATGATCAAGAGGCTGCTGCAAGTTCACTCCCCTCTCCCTGGATTGTGCTCTGCTCCTTGTACCACCAGAGCAACTGACAAGCTCAGGAGGGCCGGGGAAGGTCTCGTCATGTTTTGCTTGGCTTGCAAGTGACAGGGTGGGGGCAAAGGTGGCAGGCCAGGCTCGAGGGTGGCTGCCCACCCTGCCAACCCCTGGAGCTAATGCTGCCCTCTTCTGAGCCGTCCCGTAGGGAGTCAGGGCCTGGTTGCTTTATCAGCGCAGGAGCCGAGAGAATCCGTCACTACACAAAGGCCCTTGCCCATGGCCCTTCTCTGTCAGATGTGATTGCTCAGGCACCGCGATGGAAAAGGACTTAAAAGGTTTGAGAGTAGCCGCTCTTTAAATGAATGCTGTCGGCTCGATTTGATTCCCCGCAGTAACGACATTCAATGCTCTTTTCCTTCTCCGGAGGCCTGTCCTGTGACAGGGCTCGTCTAAACTCTAGCCTTGCCAAAGGAGAAAAGATAAGCCCCTCGGGCGTTGTTGCTAATTTGTATTATAGTCATGCTTAACAACCCCAGCTGATATCAGGGCCGTGTTATGCTGAGTGGTAGCCCAACAGCGAGGGACAGTCCCCGCCCCAAAGAACTTACAGTCTCAACAGAGAGAGAGAGAGAGAAACTGAGGCACAGAGGGGAAGCCATTTGTCTAGGCTCACAGAGTTGGGAATAGAACCCAGGTGTCCTGATTCCCACCCAGCAACGCACAAGGCAGGACAGCTGGAGCGACAGACTCACTTCCCCTCTGGGGAAGCTGTAATAGATTCAGAGTGTCTGTGGCTCAGAGGGGGCCGTCTAGCACATAGGGAGCCGTGGGTCACCCAGGGGCAGATCATCAGCTGGAGCGAGGACAATCTCCACCCACTGATGATCGGCCCCATCACAGAGCTGCAGAAGTTTGGTCCAGTATCACATTTCTCCTGCTAGCAGCCCAAGGAGTGTCTGTAGTTTAAGGCCAGAAGGGACCATCAGATCCTTCCACTCTGATCTGGTACAGGCCACCCGCACCACCCAGCTACCCAATGCCTTGAAGCATTTCAGCCCTCAGGCGTCGAACCTATTGCAAGCCACCTGCAGCAGAGACCAGGCAATGCCAGGGGAGTCATCAGGTGGGAGAGGGCCAGCCAATCCCAGCAGGCGAACCGCTCCCCATGCTGCAGAGGAAGGAGAAGCACCCCTCTAAGGTCCCGGCTGATCTGACCTGAACCTGGTGATCAGCGTGACCCTGTCCATTTGGAGCAAGACCCACCAGCCAGGCAGCGAGAAAGAGGAGTCTTTGCATGTGCACTTAATGCCAGCAGAGAGCGAGTAGCCACAAAGCGCCCGGTGATGGCACAGAGCTTCCGTGGGTGCCCGCTCTGACAGCAGGTGGGCACAAGAATGGGCAGCGTGCATGCGGCAATACGGGTAGGGAGTGGACAGCGTGAAGGCACATACCCTACAATACCAGGTCCCACTGCACTAGGTTAGCTACTAGCATGGTTAGGCTAAATGCCTGTGTTGTGGACACACTCCCATAGCGGACAGGTGCATACACACCCCTGTACGTGGTGTACACAGCATGACCGCTTGCAAGCGTGCTACAAGGCACATGCTGTAAGGCCAGCAGCATTCATGGACACGACAAGAGCGGATAGCGTCACGCGTGCTACGCTAGCAGGGGATGTTCGCAATGACAGCAAATAGCGGGCATGCACTAACAGCTGATAGCTGCCAAGAGAGAACGGCATGTGGCCTGACACAAGCATGCTACGCCAGACCAACTGCGATCCCAGCGCACGCCCTTCAGCGGGGCAAGCCCTGACCGGTATTTAGAGGGAGGAATCCAGGGGAAATCCAATGCCCCAGAGTTGGGGCTGCTGTCTTTTGGGTCAGATGGACAGTGAGGCCCTCACCACTTGTCGTTCAAAATCCCGTGGCACGCTCCTAAGGAGTAAGTGTGTGAACCCGACGGTCCTGGCCCAGTCCCAGCACTGGGAAATACCTGCTGCCAACCTCCCTTTCCCTGGCAGTTTCACCTGGATCCCTAGTCGCCACCCAGATGGCCATGGTGTCTCGTTTCGCTGGGAGCTGCTAAGGGCCACGCTGAAGGTCAAATCTAGTCAGTTACAGAGTCTGAGCTGGAGTCAGGAGCTGGGCCCGGGGTTCCGATCACATTTTTCCTGGGGCTTTAAAAAAGTGATTTTCCCTCCCTTGTTGCCACATGAAAAACCCACGCAAACGAGAGGGGAAACCAACACCACAAAGCGCTGCCAAGTGGGCAGAACAAACCAACTACCCAAGCCCTACCTGCTTCCCGCTAACCTCTCGCACGTTTTAGGAACATTTGCTGCCACCTGGAACAGCAGCCGGGGAAACATTCTCAGACAGAAGTGTGGGGTTTAAATGGATGGTATTGTATTAAACAGCTGCCATGTTCTGAGGTCCAGAGGTGGCTGCCTTTCAATGGGACAGGCAGGGAAAGGGTCCCTGTCGTAGCTGTCTCCCCCATCCTCCCCCATAGTTCAGAGGGAGAGGCGCGAGCCACGCTGGGCCTTCCAGGCCTGGGGAAGGGTGCATGTCTTCTTGCCCTTACCCCCCTGAAGCGAGATGGAGGGGACTTTGTCTGGGGGTGGGAGGGCCAGACTCCCTTGCTGTTTACCCCAGCAACAACTTCACCGCAACTAGCTCCTCGACATCTCCCCATCGAGAAGGCTGGACAGTGCTCCGAAAATGGTCAGCACTGAAAGAGTTAATAGCGCCCACTCTGGAGCCTAATGATGGCTGCGAAGCAGCAACACCCTTGGGGGTGGCATCCCAGGCTGCCTGCAGCCTCAGGCACATGTCGCTGCCTCACTGCACCGTCCACCCACACTCTGAGGATCACCTTCACAACGGCCCCACGCTGCTCAAACTGCGGCGGAGCTGGTCACATGGTGCTGGCTCCTCCTCCTTGTTTCCAACAGCCAAGCTGCCTTGAAAGGCAACTGAAGCTCAATTAAACACCCACCCCCCTCCCGATCTTACTTTCCCCTGTAGGCGCCACATGGTCACGGATGAGAGGAGGTTCCACAACCTTCTCCCTGCTCTGCAGGCCAGGGATTGCATTGCAACATCTGGGGGCGCTGGAGCAGGCTCTGGGGCTCGTCCACGCTAAGTGGTCTTGCGTAGGGCTTGGTGCTGCAGCCTGGAGAGCTCCGGTCTCCGCCAGTCCTGCAATGTGGCCATCTTATAAGAACATCTGAGACACCTTGGGTCAGGGACCTTTTCAACAAAAGAGTCTGGAGCTCAATTAGGCAGCAACTTTTCTTTTGTTTTGCCAGCTAAGCGATCAATTATTCAGCCATTGGCATGGCTCCAAGGTCAGATTATCCACAGACCCCTGAAGGCAGCCAAAGCAGGTCTAATTCTAGGTCTAGGGAGCTCTTGGAGGTCCATAGGATCATGGCTGAATGTGTTGCTGTGACGACAGACTGCACGCACATCGCCAGGTGAGACCAAGCATGAAGCCAAAAAGCAGACAAAGGCCAGCTGGCCATCAAAGAAAACAAAGAGCTGCACTAGAACATTCGGCGGGTCCTGCATTTCAAGGCCACAAGGGACCATAATGACCATGTCCTCCAGAACAGAGCCCCTCACCAGGGACTCCAGCCCAGATCTTCTGGCCAAGCCAGAGCAAAGCTTTTAGAAAGAGAATCCAGTCTGATGGACTCCACCACATGCCTAGATCTGTTGGTCCAATAATTAATTAGCGGCGCTGCTAAAAATTTGCCCCCTATTTCTAGCCTGAATTTTAAAAGTCTTAAGAACTTCAGTGCTCAGCATAAAAGCAGGCATCTGTGGATCTGAGCCCTGGATGGAAGGTTCGGTTTGAGAGCTTTAAGATTATAACTGTGTAAAGAAGATCAGGGTTGGAAGGGACCTTAGGAAGTCATCTAGTCCAACCCCCTGCTCAAAGCAGGACCAATCCCCAATTTTTGCCCCATATCCCCAAATGGCCCCCTCAAGGATTGAACTCACAACTGTGGGTTTAGCAGGCCAATGCTCAAACCACTGAGCTATCCCTCCCCGATCTGGTCTATGCCAGTAAAGGGTATTGTAGAGATGCAATTTAGACCAGCAAAAAGTGCATTTGCCAGTTTCGCTTATAGCAGTTCCCCTAACGATATAAGCTATACGGGCAGGAGTGTTGTACACCAGGACTTTTGCCGGTGTGGCTATGTCGATCAGAGATCTGATCTTTTGGGGGAAGTTTCAGCTAAAGCAGTTCAGTTATTTCCAAGAATGAGATTGGGGGAAGTACATTGTTTTGCTTAATTTCTTACAACCCTTTTGTTGAGAAATGCTAGCACCCTGATGCTTTGGGAGAAGGGGCTTGAAATTTGGCAAAGGGGAAGCCCTGGTGTCAGACATACGCTGTCCTCATGAAAATGCACCCCAAGCTTGGTCAGCTTTGAGCCTCTTAAAAATTACTGCTTGCACATGCACATGTCCCTTTAACATGTTAGGGAAATTAAATATAAAATTCAGGTGGCAAAATCAAGTACTGAGAAGTCAAGAAATTCAACTTCTGCAACATAAATTCAGCTTCACTGCACGTCTGAAGAGAGTTTGAAAAGGCTGGGATTGCTACTTTAGAGAAGAGACAGGTAAGAGGAGACATGATGAAAGGATATAAAACACTGAATGGGTGGGAGACTGAGAGCTTCTTTTCTTTGTCTCCTAACACAAGGACAAGGGGGCATTCAATGACATTAAAAGATGGAAAATGCAAAACTGGGAAAAGGAAATTCTTTTCCAAACAGTGGGATTAGCCTGCGGAACTCACAGCCACATGAAGTCGTCCCTCTTACTATTAGGGACCAGGATAAACCCTATTGTTGGGGGCAGATTATCCCACAGCTGCTACTGCCAGGTTCTTACACTTTCCTCTGAAGCATCTGGCACTGGCCACTGTCAGAGATCTTGACAAGGGACTGGATGGGGCTAGGGTCTGATCCGGGTTGGTAATTCCTATGTATGGGAGGGAGTGTATCCTAGTGGAAAGAGCACTGGTTTGGGCCTCAGGACATCTGGATTCTATTCCCAGCTCAGCTGCTGAGTGACTTTAGGCTTTGCTTCTCTGTGCCTCAGTCTCCTATGTGTAAAAACGGGGGTAAAGCGCTTGGAGATGTGCTGATGGAAAATGCTGTGTAAGAGCCGGGGGTTATAATGATTTTCTATTCCTGCGTTTGTTGTTAAGTGTTCAGGGTGAAGTGCAGCTCCCATTCGAAGCATTAATGTCTCGGATGAGTGATATGGTCGGAAGAAGCACCTTTAACTCTTGCCGGTCCCTGACTTTTGAGTACTAGATCTGGCAGAGGTCAGATTGCATTCGCGCTGGGAGGGGAGGGTCTTTGCCTGTAATATTTATACACCTTGTAATGCTGCAAAGTACCTTGAGGCTTGTGCACAAATCGACGAATAAGAGGTGAATGGAATGGCAAACAGGCCTAGGTAGTGGGCTGCCATGTGGGGTCTTACGGGTACGAGGCAGCAGGGTGGGTCTACAGGGTAGCTCCCATCAAGGCAGTCAAGTTATTCCACCAATGAAACGATCCAGCAGCTTTCAACTGACGGGCATTTTTGGTGTCTCCATAGAAATTGACTTGAAAGTGACGTGAATCACACTCACACGGTGCCCCCCCGCTCCAGGCCCCGCTCCCGCCAGCAGCTCTGTGCATGGGTCCACTTGGACTCTGCTTGCACAGAGCAGCCTGCAGGGCTGCAGCCTAACTCAGCTACTGCTTCCAAGCTCCACAGCGGTACTGAGCCAAGTGCCAGCCGTGGTATTTCTGATTAGGGCATTCCCATAGGTGTGGATGGAACGGGCTGGGAGATAAACCAGGCTACAGCTCTGCCAGCCCCAGATAAAGGACTGTGGAGGTTTTCAGCTGGATCGTTTGGAACTGGGGTTGGCTTTCACTTGTTTTTTCTCCTTCTTAAAAACTGTTTCTGGCCACCAGCAGTAGAGCTCTCTGGTGTCTAGAGCAGCGGGGCTGGAGCTGGGATTCTTCAGTTTCAAGGCCAAAAAGGGACAACAGTGATCATCTAGTCAGTCTGGCCTCCGAACACAGGCCAGAGACCTGCCCCCAAATCATTCCTACAGCGGAGCTTGTAGAAAACAAACCCAGCCTTGATTTTAAAAATGGTCAGTGATGGAGAATCGACCACAAACCTTGGTAAATGGTTCCAATGGCTCATTACTCTCACTGTCAGAAATGTATCCCGTCCTTCCAGCCTGAATTTGTCTAGCTCTAACTTCCAGCCGTGGGATCCCATTAGACCTTTCTCTGCTAGACTGAAGAGCCCTTTATTAAATACTGGTTCCCCATGTAGGTACGTATAGACTGTGATCAAGTCACCCCTTTAACCTGCTCTTGAGCGCTTTAAGTCTCTCACTATAAGGCAGGTTTTCTAGCCCTTTAATCATTCTCGTGGCTCTTCTCTGACCCCTCTCCAATGTATCAACATCCTTCTTGAGTTGTGGGCACCAGAACTGGACACAGGATTCTAGCAGCAGTCACACCAGAGTCAAATACAGAGGTACAATAAGCTCCCTGCTCCTACTCATGATTCCCCTGTTTATGCATCCCAGGATCGCATTAGCTATTTTGGCCACAGAGTCACACTGGGAGCTCATGATCAGCTGATTATCCACCACAACCCACAAGTCTTTTTCAGTCCCTACTTCCCAGGGTAGAGTGCCCCAGCCTGTGAGAATGATGTACATTCTTTGTTCCTAGGTGCACACATTTGATTTTAGCCGTATTAAAACACACATTGTTTGCCTGAGCCCAGTTTACCAAGTGCTCCCGATCGCTCTGTATCAGTGCCCTGTCCTCTTCATTATTTACCCCTCATCTGCAAACTTTGTCAGTGATCAGGTTCACTTCCAGGTCACTGATAACACTACTAAACAGCGAAGGGCCAGGAACTGATCTCAGCTGGTGCCCACTAGAGACACCCCTGTTCGATGATGATTGCCCATTCACAATGACATGTTGAGACCTCTCAGCCAGGTTTAGTACATTTAATGTGGGCCATAGTCACTTTATATTGTTCTAGTTTTTTAATTAAAATGTCCCGTGGAACCAAGTCGATGGCCTTCCAGAAGTCTCAGCAAGGCCCAGCCAGCGGCCTTCATAGTTTTCAGGGCTCCCCAGATGGCAGTTCCATTGGCATGATCCCAGAGGCAGCCAGTGATGCTCCCCTGGTTACTGGACGGGATGTGAATGGGGTGTTGGACAGCCTGCCGGTGCCCCCCCTTCAAACCTGTGCCAAAGACACTGGCATGGCCGCTGTCCTTAAAGCAACAGCCCATGCATGGCATGGCCAGTGAGACCGGGGCCATCCCTGACTCTGTTAAAAAGGGGCCTGGGGTTCTGTAACATCCCCCAGACAGCGCTCCAGAGACCGGCAGAAGGGACCTGGGTGCAGGGACACATCCCCAGCTGGTGTCAGTCAATTATAACTCCATTGGAGCCAGGGGGACCAGATCTCCAGCTGCTGTCTGTCGGCGCTCGCTCAGTTGGAGTTAATTAGGCAGATCTCCAGCTGGTGCCAATTGGCCATAGCTCCATTGCAGCCAATGGGGCCAGGTCCCCAGCTGGTATGAATCAGCGCAGCTGCATTGGAGACAATGGGCCCAGTTGGTGTGAATTAGTGTTGCGTCTCTCACCTGATTTGTGCCGGGAATGTCTGAACCACAGGAGAAGTTGGATTGGTAGCCATTTACCTTTCACATCGCCAGCTAAGGCTCGGTGCTCAGTGTGGATGTAGCTCTGAGCTGTGCTCCTCTGGTGCCGTGTCCCTGCCTGGCTGTTGGCAGTGTACGCTAGCATGTCTGCCAGGGGCGCGTGGCGCAGCGAGTGGCATGGGCTGTCTGTGTCTAATTCCTCGGGAGAGCTCTGGCAGCTCTGATGGGGAGGCGAAGAGCAGCGGCTGTCCCTGTGCTTTGCTTCTCCAGCCAAGGCTAAGTAGCTGCTAGGCCCACGGTCACCGCTGATTGGCAGGAAGTGTGGGTGCGACCTCCTGGGTCATCAAGTCCCGTCTCGGCTGTTGCAGGTCACCCTGCCCTAAAATCCTGTAAATAAACCGCTCCAGCCCCGTCTTCGGGTTCTTTGCCCCCACTGTTCCTCTTGGGAGACTGTTCTTGGACCTCCCTCCTCTCACGGGTGGAAACCTTCTTCTCATTGCCAGCCAGATCACTGCTGGCCAGTCTATCGCCATTTCTACTTGTTCCAACTTTGTCCGTTAACTTTAATAGCTCTTCACCCTCCCTGGTGTCCCCCAGCAATCGGAGCCTCTCCTCCTGCACTTGCCAGACGAAACAAGCCCAGTTCTTCCAGTCTCCGCCCATAACATCGGCCCTCCATTCCCCTGATCACCCTACTAGCTCTTCTCTGCACCTCTTCCGATTGGAATTCATCTGCCTCAACCATGGGGGACCAGAACTGGACTCAGTATTGCAGACGGGGTCCTACCCGGGCCCGGGACTTGTAGCGGAGAAGAGGTGTGGGACAGTTCTGTACTATGGGGGAGGCCAAACTATATGATCACACTGGTCCTTTCTGCCCATAAGATCTATGAAGTACTGCTTCCCCTCGGCCCTCCCCACTAGAAAATACTTGGTGGCCAAAGCTGGAAAACAGGGCTTTGCTGAGTGGAAATTAACATGCCAGGCTCCCTTTCCCCTGCGGTTCCTCTGTCCGCTGAAAGTCTGAACAGTCTTTGACATCAGCTGTTTCCCCAAATGGCGAGAACTGCCTGATTCTCTCCCCCTGGAATGTCTTTTCTTTCTAGCAAGAATAACTTTTAATCTTCCTAAATCTCCTGGGTGGGGCTTGCTGGGCCCATGAGCACTGGCGCTGCTCGAGACACCCGACCCTTTCTGAATTGACAGTTGCTTCCAGACAGTTATAGATAGTAACCGTTCAGACCTAAATCTTTCAGATGACCCCCTCCCCCGGCCCGGGACAGCTGGGGCTGATATCGCCCATGCCAAGCTATTTGGAGCCGTGCTACTTTTAGAGGGGAATTTCTACACCGGGCACGCTGGGAAGCGCTCTTCCTAATTCCAGGCCGAGGAGGAGGCCGCCCGGGGAGCTTGCTTCGTGCGCTCAGAATAGCGGCGGGTTGGCTCCAGCTGCTCCGGGTGATACCGCCACTCGCGCTAGTCAGTGTGCTGGATGATAATGCTGTCAAGCCACGCCTTGGGAGCTCTGTGCCAGGCCGCCTCCAGCACGACACCCGCAAATGGGTCTGTCGCTCTCCGGTTCAGCTTTCAACAGCCTGCCAGCTTCCAGAAGGGAACCGGAGGAATGCTTGGGTTCCCGTCCTGAGTCTCCGATTGCACCAAGAAGGCTCTTCCACAGCCAGTGCCCCTCTCCCTCCTAGCTGCCCTCCAGTACGTTAGCTGGCAAAGCAGGCAAGTCTACGCTTTTAACTTGGCGCAAGGTCTCCCCCTCCGCCCCCCACGTTAAGTGATCCACAGCAATCCGTTTGTGCACGCTGCATTGCACTCCTGCCATCAAGTTTCATGTTGCCTCCCCTCTTTCAGAATGAGCACTAAGCAGACATCCCATGGTGCATTGCTCAGCTGCTGGTCTGTATGCATTCGGGGACTGTTAGTGCTATGCATTGTGGGATGCGTTCCTACCAGAAGGCCATGGACTTGTGGAGACTCAGGATCAGCCTCTATAATTCCCATGGTTCCTCTGGTTTGAGCCCATCGTCTGGGCCAGGTGAGCGGCAAAGAGATATTTTGTTTGTGGGCACAGGGCACTTTAACACAAAACACCTCGGGTTGACCCACGAGAAACTAAAGTGCAGACAAGCTCTTAGGCCGCTCCTAGCGGGCGGGGGGAAGGTATCGGGAATGCAGATCAGGGAGCTAGAGGGGGCCGCTTTCAGGAAGCACGCCCCACAGGCGTTCTGGATAAGAGGGCCTGCTCATCCTTCCCTTCCTCTCTGCCTCGCGTGGAACGGGAGTGAGATCGTGGCACCACACCGCGCTCCGGGGTCAGCTGCGCGTTGTCTCGGCATTCCATCCCGTCGCAGCCGACAGCCAGGCCAGCATGGGAGAGGCAAACACCTCCTGGAAAGGAGGTGAGGCGGCTGCTCCCAGGAAGGGGGGATTTGCCCAGTGAGCCAGGCGGGTGTGCTTCCTTCCCCAAAGAAATCTTGTCACAGAGAAGCGTCCATTAAAACTTTGCTGCACGTCTATTGGGACCTGGCCAGGCCTACAGCAGTGCAGGTCTGGGCCCATGGGGGAGCCCAGCTGCTTGGTGTTAAGGAAATGGAATGCCCCACAGTGCAGGCAGTGAGTCAGTGTTCTCGTAGGCAGGCCTCTGGGCCGGGAGTCTGGGGACCTGGGTATGGTTCCTGGCTGTGCCACCAACCTGCTGTGTGACTTGAATGTTTCCTTTTCCTGTGTATTTAGACTGCAAACTCTTCAGAGCAGAGACTGTCTCTCGCTGTGTGTCTGGGCAGTGCCCGGCACCACAGGGCCCGGATCTCACCTGGGGCAGGGCCTGTCTCTCACTGTGTCTGTGCAGCGCCCGGCACCACGGGACCCTGATCTCATCTGGGGCAGGACCTGTCTCTCCCTGTGTCTTTGCAGCGCCCAGCACCACGGGACCCTGATCTCAGCTGAGGCAGGACCTGTCTCTTGCTGTGTGTCTGTGCAGCACCTGCTACAACGGGGCCCTGATCTGCCTTGGGGCCCTTAGGTGCTATTGTAACGCTAATAATTAATAACAGTATTGTGCATGGTGCATGTTACACAAGCGAAATGTCTATTCTAAAGCAGCCACTCAAACTGCGCTGCTATCAATGGCTGCACATGGGGCAGGCGGGTGGGACCAGGGAAGTGGTCCAGCATAGAAAACAGATCTACAGGCCATGGCGGTTTGACCTAGTAACTAGTGATATGCTGAACCTCAGGAGGGTTGGAAAGCCCCTAAAATCCAGACCTGCTTAGCCAACGCTCGTCCCCCCGCGAGATCCCGTTTCAGCCCGGCTCTTCCTTAGCTCAGCAAACCCTCCGCTAGCCTGGCTTTATGGTGATAACCATTGGGCAAGGAACCGCTGGAACAGGACGTGTGCTGGAGTCTCTGTGATGCTGGGGCCCGGTCTGTGCTAGGAACTCTGCTGGCGTAGCCGCGTCGATCCGGGGAGATTCCTGGCAGGATTTCCATGCAGGGCTAAAGCCCTAATGCAGACACAGTTACACTGACAGAAAAGTGCTTTTGCGGGTGCACTTATTTGGCTCAGGGAACTGGTGGGAATTATTCCAGCACGTTCCCCCTGTGCCCAGGGTAAGCTGTGTCCGGGTGGGCTTGCCGGTAGAACTCCCCCTGTACAGATGTACCGGCAAATCTCTTCTCGCCTCGCCCTTGCCTAGGAATAATGACAGTACGTTCGCTCACACAAGGTAATCGACACCAGGGACAGACCCAGTGAAAGGCGAGGGGTCTCGGAGCTTTCACCCACCATAGCAGGCCCAGGCGGCCTATGGGAGAACCCAGGGTCTTACCTCCATCTGCTAACTCATGGGAAGACTCCCAACCACCTGTGTCTACACTAGGACTTCCCTGGGGTTAGTGACAAGGTAAGGACACCGCTTCGTTTTCCTAGTGATGACTAGGCTGAAAAGGCTCCTCCCAGTGCAGCGTCTGATTTCATGGCATAGCACTGCCATCAGTGATGGACAGGCTGTTGTGGTTTTTCGTTGTCAGGCCCATTATTAACCGTGGCTGGGGTTCGATTGGACGTAGCACCTGTCCCCCAGGGGCCCACCGTGACTGGGAGTATTTCTGTGCAGTAAAGTCAGGTGGCACTTTGCGGTCACACAATATGTTCCCTGCCCTGCATCCCTGGCAGTGGAGATGCCACTAGTTAAATCAGTGCAGGACGAGTGAGGGGAGGAGGCAGGAGCAGGGGTGGGTGGGAAGGAGCCTTTGAAGGGGTTCCCAGGTGGATGGGGACTCGGATGCTGCCCCGGGCCTGTGGGCACCGTGGCAGCTGGCAGTAGGGGGGAAATCCATTCCGCTAGACGCTACCAAGCGTTGGCCTCTCCTGATCCATGTCTGAACAGCGGAAACTGCCCTCTCCCCTCCCCAACCCTGGGAGCTGTCCAGTTCACACAGGAGTGCGGGCTGCCCTGCAGCTGGGCGCTGTGAGCAGAGGAACCTGGCGGGGACTCCCCCAGGGCGGTCTGCTGGGGTTGGCCCTTGGGGGAACTGGCAGCAGGTTGGGGCCACAACATCTGTACCGAGGTGCCCATCAAAAGCCAGCCCAAGCCTGTACTGAAACCTGCTGCAAGCCACCTGTGTCTCCTGCCACAGCACTCGGGCTGCTCTGGTCAGGGATGGGAGCGCAGAGCTGGGACAGCTCAGGCAGGATCTCCTCTTTGGAGGGGAAGCAAAACAGCAGCATGGACGTGCCTAACCCCCGAAAGCAACACAAGGGACCCCAGGCAAATGGACAGGGCGGAGCCTGGTAGCAGCTAGGAAATGGGCATTGCACACAGGGGACCCTGAAGTGTGGGGTCGTGGATCCATACATAGTGGGAACCGCGGTGCCTGGCGGCTTCCTGTCTGGGAGCTACCTCTCCCCCCAGGCTGATATATTCATCTTTTCCCGTAAACATCAGAGACGGCGGCTCAGATGTGCCCCCCCAGGCCTGGCCACGCTCCCAGTGAGCCAGCGCCAGATGAGCTCTTTCAAAGCTGCATGAGACACCAAATCCTCCTTAGCAGATTAAACACAGACTCTTCGCAGGCACTCCCCATTCAAACCCCTCCGGCCGAGCTCTCTGCTGGCGCAGCTCCACCGGCTTTAATGGAGAGAGATTGACCAACCAACTCCATCAGTCCATCCACTCTGCCCGAAGGGGCCATGATAGATGCATGCCAAGGGCTTTCCTTGGGCGGGGTGCCCTGGAGAGAGCCTGCTCCTTGGGTAGCAGCTCTCCTGTTCTGTGCCCTCGCCCAATCCCGGACACGGGGGGCAGGGAGCGAACGGAGCTGGGCAGGACTTTTTCAACAAAGTGGATTTTTCATTGGAAAATGCTGATTTGTTGAAGCCAGACCTTTGCATGGGAACAGAGCAGTTGCGATCACATTTGGACTGGGAAGGTTTTCAGGGGAAGAATAGCGTTTCTCATCCCACCCCCACATAGCCCAATGGTTAGGAAACTCCTCAGGGACATGGGAGACCCAGTGTCAACTCTCACCTAGCTCTTGTCTTCACTTGCTCTCAAAGCACTTTACCAAGTATCATTATCTCCCCTGGGTGGATGGGGAAACTGAGGCAGAGGGCGGTAGGGAAATGACTTGCGCAGGCTCACCCAGAAGGGCAGTGGCAGAGATAGGACCAGAATCTAGGCCTCCTGCGTCCTAGCCCAGAGCTCTCGCTGGGCTACCGGGCCCAATTTGGGGCTGTGGATACAGTAGCCCTTGCTCTCTAAAGTTAGGCTGCTTGTTTTTGCAGCTCCTGGCTCAGGGTTTCATTGGCAGTGAGAACTGGGCCATCTTCCAGTTAATCAAAATCTAGCCTGGCCAGACGTGGCAGCCGGTTTGACACGTTCGAAATCTCCACCCAAATGGTGCGATTTCTGCTTCCAGTTCCACTGTGTCCTAGAGAGTCAAGGTGTGCGCTGCCACCTGGCTGTCCTGCCCCACGCGTGACCATCTGACGCCAGCAGGGAGGTGTCCTTGTGCTTGATGGTTCGTTTTTACATGTAGCTTTCACTGCACCTGGGATTGGTCTTTACTCCCTGCCTTTGAAGCGTTGCTGCACGCTGTTAAACAGTGGACGTGTTTTGCCCCACAGGAGGCTGCATTTCCATGGAAAGCAAAGTGCATCCGTGGATCTCCTGGGAGTGGGACACCCTGCTTGTTGCCCGCTATGGGATGACCCCTCTCCCTGGCCTCTTCCCCTTTTGGGTTTCCTGCAAGAGAAAGAGATTAGTCCTCGTCGTGGCAAACAAAACGCCTTTGGCCAGAGCAGGCTTGTTAGGGAAGGTAACAAGTGATCAGGTGACTTTTTGGTGTAGGACAACTGCCCACTCTGCAGGCATCTAGCCGGGCTTCAGGGAGGGCACAGGACTGGGACCGTCACACCAGCAGGGACGTAAAAAATGAAAGCTATTTCCTGTAACTCTCACTCTGTTTCACGGGGACTCTGCGAGGGAGCTGCCAACCTGGTCGGGAATCTTCCATCAAAATGTTTTTTCCATGGAAAATGCACTTTCTGTAAACATTTTACAGAATTTTACCGAATTTTTATGGATTTTTACCAAAAAACATTTGGAATTTTTTCAAATTTTACCAATTTATTTTTTATTTTTTTCCCCACTGTGGAAAAAAGAAATCTAAAGAAAATATTTCAGCTTGGGTCAATTCGACATTAATCTATGTCTGCCTGAGCTCCTGTGGGGTCCCATGGGAGTTGTAGTTCGGGTGCCTCATGCCTTCATTCTCCTCTATGGACCTGGCTGGATTACATCCTCCATGAGGCACTGCGGCAGCTCAGTGGGCACCGATTCCTGCGGAACCAAGCCGAAATATGTCAATCGGAAATGCAGACATGAAACATTTCACACTGAACTTTTTTTGGAACTTTCCATTGTTTTGATATGTCAACTTTTCCTCCTGATTCAGGACAAACCAATATTGGAATTTCCCTGAGGCCAGGCTTTCTGGCCAGCTGGGATAACACGGTGATGTACAAATGCCAGTGGTGTTTCGAAGCTGGCACGGTGTTTACCGCTGCTCCTTTCAGCTGTGCTGCTAGGGCGATGTAGTCCCTGATTCAAGAGAGTATTTAAGCACAGGCTTAAAATCAAACCTATGCTTGTCTTATTAATATTAGTGGAATTTAAGCACTTACCTGAAGTGAAGAACTGGGTTGCCAACCTGAAGCTTTCAAAAATCATGAATCAGGCCCGGAATAGTGCGAGACGGGTTTAAAAAATCTGGAGATTTTAACTAAGTAATTCTTTAGGTCACGTTTTCCAGCTTTTCTCTGCAACCAGGAGGGCTAGAAATATACTTTAAAAAAAGTGAAAGGTGACATTCTTGCCTTATCACGGGACTCCTGAAGTTGTGGCCTAAATATACAGCGAAGATCGGCAACCCCGAGTATGTGTTCAAGCGCTTTTCTGAATCAGAGCCTTGGTGTCTGGATAATATTCCTAACACTTATTTCTCCCGTCGGACAGGCACTGCTGCGTCGCTGTCACTCAGTTCAGTGACAGGTTATTGGCATGACAAGTGCTACAAGCGTTGTCCCAGCATGAGTCTCTGCAGAGCCGTAGGCACAAGCAGACTGGGCTTCTTGTGAGTTATGTCTCCACTGACTGGGCACAGTGACTCGAGTGCCTTCAGCTCAGCCGGGCTGTCCTACTGCTGGGGCTGCTGCAATATTTCATAACGTGCCAGAGCTCGGGGCAGAAATTTGTGCCAGTGGCCATCACGGCACGGGGCTCCCCTGAACGAGCTGGTTGCGTGGGAGGCGGCTCGTCCGTTTCCCCCGCGTGTTCCAGGGAGATGCTGACGCTCCCATGTGCTTTTCTGCAGGGGCCCTTTCCCCATAACACAAGCCAGAGCAGCTGTGGCAGGCCCGGAACATGACCTCCACCCCCGACTACGATCACTTGGAGATTCAGCAGCAGTACAGCCGGATCAACGCACGCTGGGAGGCCTCGGACGATGAGCTGGACAATGACAACAGCTCTGCCAGGCTCTTCGAGAGATCCCGCATCAAAGCTCTGGCAGGTACCACGCTTAACTCCTCAGGGCGCTGGGTAACGTCGTCTCCCCCCGGGGGTGCCGCACCTCCCAGCTGGAGCCCTTCTGGGCCTCTTCTTTGCTGAACCTTCGGAGACCCTGATTCAGGAAAACACTTATGCCTGGGCTTAACTTTGAGTAGTCCCATTGACTTAAAAACTGAGCATGTGCTTTGCTGGTGAGAGGATGCTTTGCTGAGTCGGGGCCCCAATAACACAGCGGACGGGGTCTGGGCGGGGTGCAGTAGAACAGACCCCCTGAGCCCAGCACAGGGGACAATCAGGGGTTCCCTTGGGTAGAAGAACTCTGGGGGGCTGGGAGCTCTTCCGTAAGTGGAGCACATGCCGTCCCTGGGGGTTGGATGGTCAGTCACTGGCTATTTGAACTAAACTCTGTCCTAGGGGTGCGGGAAACTTACTGAGGTGGCATGTAGCCATCTGTAAGGCTCAATGAATATGCCTGGGTCTCTGGGGCTGAGGAGTAGCACAGACATAGGTGCCAACTCCGTGGGTGCAGAAAAAAAAAAGTGGATGCTTGGCACCCACCAGCCACAGCTGTTCAGCAGCCTCACCGATCAGCTGCTTGGTGGATGGCGAGAGGCTCTTGGAGGGAAGTGGGCAGAACGGGGTGGACAGAAGTGGAGCGAGGGCAGGGCCTCAGGGAGAGGGTGGAGCAGGGGCAGGAAGAGGGCCTCAGGGGAAGGGACGGAGCGGGGGCAGGGCTTTGGGGTGGAGCACTCACCGGGAAAAATAAAGGTCAGTGACTGTGGAACTCAGACACATGGCCAGATAGACACAGAACTGTTCGGAGAAGATCCCGGGTCAGGGCTGGCCGGTCGGGACTGGGGCTGAGCACCAGACAAGCCAAAACCCTACAAGGTTCTTCTGTCCTTTCTGGGCCTTTATAGCCCAGACCTCCCTTCCCCTCCCCTGTGGACAAAGCTGGGTCCCCCTCCCAATATTCCCCCCCCCCCAACCACTCTTTGCCTCTTCCTCCTAGCTGCCTCTGCCCTCCAGCCATTTAACCCCTCCCTGCCTGGTGCCCGCCTCGCAGACCTGGCAAGGAATGGGAGTCGGGGGTAAAGCTGGTGAGAAACGACGAGGGTTTTGTTCCTTTTTTCCCTCTCCACTGAAAATTTCAACCTTTCATCAGAAACCCCCAAATTCTGGGCCCAAATCATTTTGATTTTGGTGCTTCTGTTTTCTGGACAAACCATGGCTGTTTTCTGTAGGGAGCTGATGTTTTTCGGAAAATGTTCAGTCAAAGCTCCCAGGCGTCTGTCGAAAACCAGCCTCAATGGAACAATGCTGACTGCCCTTTGTTGTGACCTACGGCTTTCCCTGGGTGCCTTGGCTGAGCTGTCCAGGGTTCCTGCACTGGGTGAACAAGTCAGCGACTTGCAGGAGGCCTCGTTAATAATGAACCTGGCCTTTGTCTAGCATGTCTCATCAGTAGATCTCAAAGCACCTGAGAAAGGAGGTTAGGATCATTATCCCTGTTTCTCATGTGGGGAAACTGAGGCACAAAGCAGGCAAGGGACTTGCCCAAGGTCACCCAGCAGGCCAGCAACAGAGCCAAGAATGGCACTCACTGTACATTTATAAACAGAGTCTCAGAAAAGCATTTCTCCCCTCCCTCAGCTCCTAGGAGCCCGGGTCAGGCATCTGTTTCCTGGGATCCCTTTGCACCCTGCTGTTGCTGTCTCAGGGAGAGATGCAGAGCCCTGACGACAAACTGTGTCTCAAATCTAAGGCCTCAGTTCTGTGCAGGGAATCATCCACTCTTCCAGGGCTCAGAGAAGGGAGGAGAGACATCAGGCAGCCAGCTCTGCTCCTGCGCTGCCCGGCCCCGGAGTTTAGAGCAGCTAAGGGGGTGCTCTAAGCTACGCCACTGGCAGGATGCCTGTAGGAGGCTCTGTGCCCGTGGAGAATTGGTGTGGCAGAGCACCCGTCTGCCACCTCGTCACCATGCAGCAGCCCCTTGCCAGGCCTGTGCAAGCAGCACAAAGCCTATGGAGGGGAGTATCCAACACATGGCTGTGAGCTGAGGCATCTCCCTCTGGAGAGCGATTAGATAAGGTGGGACAGGAGCCGCCTGGCATCTGCATCCAACTGCAATTCAC
Source organism: Chelydra serpentina (assembly GCA_037349315.1). NCBI lineage: Eukaryota > Metazoa > Chordata > Testudines > Chelydridae > Chelydra > Chelydra serpentina. The sequence continues at coordinate 4,530,940 of JBAIAC010000021.1, read as the reverse complement.
CCGTGGGAAATGATCAGTGCGCTGGTTCCCTGGTCCAGCCGGAGGGAGCCTGACACCCTGAAGCCCTGCTGGTAGCTGATGAGAACCACTTCTGCGATGCTTTTCCCAGCTCAGCACTCCCCACTCCCCGCCTTCACAGCCATTCATGATGGAAATTCTTTAAATTGATGAATTCTAATTGGTTTAATTTTGTCCTTCCAATGTACCAGGCTCCCGTCTGCCGCCATGGCTCAGGAGAAGCAGATTGTAACTGGGCGGCCCCCTCCCGAGTGCTCTGCCTCAATTTCCCCCTTTGCTTAGGGGAAAGCACGACATCGCAGGCATGATAATGGAACTGGACCCCAGGAAGGGAGTGTTCTAGTTAGGCCTCACACACACTGGCCCTCTAGGGCCCAACCCCAGTTCAGTGTCTCTTTCATTGAGTCAGGAGCCCCAAGTTACAGTCCAGGATCCCCCCGTTTCTTGATTGTCTGCAGCTGTTAGCTCAGCCCCGCTGCAGCTGTCCAGCCCAGCACTCCCAGCTGGACCAGTACTGGCTCCCACAGGAGCTCCTTGTAAGTGCCACCCCCAAGGCAGGCGGGGTGGGGCAGGACTAACTGCACAGGGCTGGCTGCCCCTAGGCCCCCTGGCTCGTGAAGGAATGGGCCTCCGTGTAACTCTGTTTCCCACAGCAGAGATGCTCTCTGTGCATGAGGTGTTGGTCACCGCAGCCTAGGGCCTTGCTGGTGCTTTCGTTTTAACGTGTGGGGCCAAGTGGAGGAGGGGAAAACCTCCTCCCCAAACAGCATTTTCTTACCCGGAAAGGATGGCGTGAGCCTGCCAGCGACGCCGGCTGCCTGCATGTCTTTCAGTCTGTTCGTGCAGCGGCCAGCGGAGTGGAGGCTTGGTCCCCCGAGTCGCCTCGGGCCTTGTGCTAATCAAAATAGTAATGGAAGGAAAAGCAGGCGGCCTCACTGTGCTGCAGCCCACCGCTGTCGCTAAGGAGCAATGAGACTGTTGAAGGCAGAAAGAGAGCTGCCAGCTGCAAAGGCGAAATGCACGTCCCCACTGCGGCCAGAAAGCGCTCCCCGTGACTGGCACACCCCAGAGCTGGGCGCAGTGCAAACCCAGCGGGGTGCACGGAGAGGAAGGGGGATAGAGACACAGGCACACGCTCGCTGTGAGGTTCTGGCTGGCTAAGCTGCAGCCTCAATGGAGCGTCAGAGAAACCATACCCAGTGCAGGAAGGAGCCATGCACTGCACCAGGTGCTGGGCCCACAGGGGAGGAATTCTCAACAGTGTTTATTATTACTAATAATAACTTGTATTGCACTGCCACCCACAGGCCTCAGGCAGCATTGCAGCCCCATTGCACTGGGCACTCTACAAACACTGGAGCTGATGGGAATTTTTCCACTGATAAATGCTTTTTTCATGGAAATTTGTGTTTTGGACTAAAGTTTTTTTTGGTTGGTTTTTTTTGCAAAAAGTTCTACTTTCTGAGGAGAGTGTTCATTTTTCATAAAAAAACTGAATGCTGAAAACATGAGATATTTTAATGCAGAAATGTTGCCACGGTGCCTTGTAGGATTTGTAGTTTGGGTGCCTCATGTCCCCATTCTCTTCTGTGGGCTGGGCTCCCAGCTGGACTACATCTCCCATGATGCACCATGGCCAGGGACTCCCATGATGCACCACCTTCCTTCTCCAAGGGGGGGGACCAGGGTGCATCTTGGGAGATGTAGTCTGAGCAGGTAGCCTGGCCTACAGGGAACCCGAACAGCTGCTCCCAGGAAGCAGCATTCTGCATTTACAAAATTGGAATGTTTCGGTTTTCAGCCAGCATTTTTCAGTCTTTGAATTTCTACAGAAAAATCAAAAATTTCCTTGGTAAGGTTAAGGGGTAACTTGATCACTGCCTATAAGTAACTAAACGAGGAACAGAAATGTGGAAATGGGCTCTTCAATTTACCAGTCAAAGGCCTAACATGATCCAGTGGCTGGAAGTTGAAACTAGACAAATTCAGACTGGAAATAAGGTGTAAATATTTAACAGTGAGGGGAATTTACTGGAACAATTTACCCAGGGTTGTGGTGGATTTTCCGTTACTGGCAATGTTTAAATCAAGATGGGATGTTTTGCTAAAAGCTCTGCTCTAGGGATTATTTGGGGGCAGGTCTCTGGCCTGTGTTAGCCAGGAGGTCCGATGAGATGATCACAATGGTCCCTTCTGGCCTTGGAATGTAGGAATCTATGAAGTGTGGTGTATCATGGCCCCGATTCAGGGAAGCATTGAAGCGCAAGCTCCGTGCATAGGTTTTGAGCACATTCGTCAAGCTAAGCTCATGCCTATGTGCTCTCCTGAACGGGAATGCACGTCTGACCCAGGGCCCAGGGCCGCGGGGCTCGGGGCAGTTGTTTCTCTGCTCCCTGTTCCGGGGTGCTGGTGCCAGACTCTGCAGCAGGGTGGTGGGCCTTTCTCCCATTGCAGATGAGCGGGAAGCCGTGCAGAAGAAAACCTTCACCAAGTGGGTGAACTCACACCTCGCTCGCATGACCTGCCGCATTTCCGATCTGTACATGGACCTCCGAGACGGGCGGATGCTGATCAAGCTCTTGGAAGTGCTTTCGGGAGAGCCCCTGGTGAGTTCCATGCCTCCTTCCCCTCCCCTGGGCCGTGTGACACAGGCCGCCCCCACCGTGCTGAGCCTTTCCTCTGTTGTCGAAAGAGGCAGTGTTGAAAGGTGGCCATCTCAGAGGGCGCAGTGGAGCCGGTCTGGAAATGCTTTGCTTTGCTGCGGAGAACGTCCACGTCTTGGTGGAAAACCACAGGCAGAAATATTTGGATTCGGAAACACCACCACAGTGCCATATGGTGCCCCACGCTCCCATTCTCTCCTATGGACCTGGCTCCCCGGTGGGACTTCATCCCCCAGGATGCACCTTTGTCTCCCCTTTTGGGGCAGGGAGGCAGTGCATCATGGGAGTCCCTGTCCGTGGGAATCTAGCCCTGGGTGGAAGCGACCAGCAGCTCCATCTGCCAATGGTGGAGCGTTCCGTGGCCTCTGGGAGATTGGGGGGAGGGTTCTCCACCCGGGGATCCATGGACAAATGCCTGCCCCACAAAAGCCACCCTCCAGCTGGCCCCTTGTTAACAGCCTGAGCAGAGCAGCCAAGGACTGACGAGCAGGAGTGCAGGCGATCTGTGCATGTGAATGTGCCCGGCCGCTAGCTCTGGGCTCGCTCGCACGGGGACACCTGTTGCTGCCACCACAAGCTACCAGACATTAAAACGAAGGACCCTTGAAAACACTCTCTCCTGGGCTGTGCATTCCTCTCCGCAAGGAGCTGGTTGCCCAGCCCTGGCCCGGCTGCGGCTTCCAGCGCTGGGCTCACTGCTTTAAACTCGCTGAGTCCCTGCTGCAGCTGTGGAGGAAGGTGGCGGAGTGGCCCCTTGCGCGGCCCCACATGCGGCTCCATGCTGGTTTGGCCCCAAAGGCTGCTTGAGCCGACTCCGGCCTCCAGTATTCGTCTCTGGTGGGAATAGCCAGAGGGCAGAGGAGCCCGGGCACAGGTCCCTCCCGTACGTCACCATCGTGGGGGGGGGGGGGGGTTGAGGTGGGTGCTCTGCCCCATCCAGGATCCTCCCTCAGGGCTGGGATGGGCGCTGCTTTGCACCAGCAGTGTGGCTGGCCGCATCGCCTCAGCCCAGGATCGGGCCCACTGTCCATAGGCAGAAGCCCCTTTAGATCTGGGCCGAATCCCTTTGTTCAAGTCTGAGGCGCCAGCCTGTTTCCTCTGCCCACCTGGGTTAGTTTGTAGGCTCTGCGCGCTCCAGCCGGCTGGTGGGCACCGTTACACCAGGCCTGGTGGCTGTGCGCGCCCTGGGTGACTGGCTCATCATCTGTCATCCCCCAGCCCAAGCCCACCAAGGGACGGATGCGCATCCACTGCCTGGAGAACGTGGACAAGGCGCTGCAGTTCCTCAAGGAGAAGCACGTGCACCTGGAGAACATGGGCTCCCACGACATTGTGGACGGCAACCACCGACTGGTGCTGGGCCTCATCTGGACCATTATCCTCCGCTTCCAGGTAGGCCTGGCTCTGAGCCCAACGGGGGAGCAGGGCCATGGGCACCTCCCCAGCTATAGCCTTTGGCGGCCAGGCTGTGCTGTGTGCAGGGAGCCGGGGGCACAGAATGAGGGGCGCTAGGCACCCGTTTACTCCCTTGTGCCAGCTCCCCGTTTCAGAACCGCCTCTCCCTGCCCGTCCCTTGTAGATGGACATGGGTGGGAGGGAGGGCAGCTGGGAGGCAGGATCTGCGAAAGCTTCCTAAAAGTGGGGGGCCACCGGTGCCTGAAACATGGCCCCACCCTCGTGTTGCCCCTTCCCCCTGAGGCCCCGCCCCCATGCAGCCCCTTCCCCCTGAGGCCCCGCCCCCACACCGCCCCTTCCCCCTGAGGCCCCTCCCCTGCGCCACCCCTTCCCCCTGAGGCCCTGCTCCCACGCTGCCTCTTTCCCCTAAGGCCCTGTCTCCTGCTTGCTCATTCTGCCCCTCCCCCGCCCCCTGCTCACCCTTACGGGTGGTAAAAAGTTGGGGGGGACAGGCCTTCCCTGTTCTGGAGCCCCTGCTGGGAGGGAAACTGGTCTCCCATCCTGTGAAAAACTTTGAGATTTCAGGAATTTTTCCCATCCCAAATCGGGGCAAAAAGTCCAAATTTTGACAATTTTCACAAACCGAAAAGCCAAAAAATGAACCTGAACCAAACCCATCAACACATTTTGTTTCCATTTGGACTGTTTTCAGTGAAACAGAAAGGTTTTGTGCACTGTCCCTAGCTTTGAGTTTCCAAACAAAACGTCCTTTCGAGCCACAAATCCGAAACGTCTCAAATGTCGAAATGGAACCTTTCAGCTGTTTCCCAACTTGTTTTTCTTTTGTTAAATGTTTTTTTGAGTTGAGAAATTCGTCGCCTCCCTCCAGCCCTTCCCTGCAAGACGGTTCCGTTTTGCTGGATCAGCATTTTTTGACAAAAAATTCCAATGGTTTTGTTAGGAAATTGCTGCCCAGGGCGTGCTCTGCACCCGGCGTGGGGCTGGTGCAGGAGGGACAGGCTGAGTCGCCGTCTGCTTGCTGGGCTGCTCCCGGGGCAGAGCCCTGGTAGAGCCCTTGAGGAGCAGGGAGGGTGGGCGGGCAGCAGGCAGAAACTGCTGCCTGTTGGGGGTGCTGGGCAGAAGGGACAGCTGGCTTCCCAGCCCTGGGGTGCTTAGGGCACAAAAGTCTCCTGCCTCTGCTGGCCTTTCCTGGCTATTTCAGATCCCAGGACCTCCCGAGTAGCTGGGCACATATGAACCTAAGACGGCTAGACAGCGCCTCCCCTGGGGGAAGCCCCTGCGCCGGGCGGTAGGCTCGGGTTCATTCTGGAATGTTCTTTGTTCTTCTCTCAGATCGAAGACATCATCGTGCAGACTCCGGAAGGCCGCGAGACGCGCTCTGCCAAGGAAGCGCTGCTGCTGTGGTGTCAGATGAAGACCGCAGGGTACGATCCATCTAATGCTAGGAGCTAATAACGGTCCCCATTCCAGCATCGACAGACGCAGACCAGCCACATGAGTCTGGCTTACGGGATCCAGCATTTTCCAGTCCAGGCTGCTGAATCAGAACAGCATCTGGAGTTCCTACAATCTAACGGGCACACAAATCCCATCGGCACAAGCGGAGGGATGGTGGGGGGCGGAGTGGGGGTAGGGGATTGGGCCAAAAGAAATCTGATGCGGTTCGACGTGGACAAGTGCAGAGTCCTGCACTTAGGACGGAAGAATCCCATGCACTGCTACAGACTAGGGACCGAATGGCTGGGCAGCAGTTCTGCAGAAAAGGACCTAGGGGTTACAGTGGACGAGAAGCTGAATATGAGTCAACAGTGTGCCCTTGTTGCCAAGAAGGCTAACGGCATTTTGGGTTGTATAAGTAGGAGCATTGCCAGCAGATCGAGGGACGTGATCATTCCCCTCTATTCGGCACTGGTGAGGCCTCATCTGGAGTACTGTGTCCAGTTTTGGGCCCCACACTCCAAGAAGGATGTGGATAAATTGGAAAGAGTCCAGCGGAGGGCAACAAAAATGATTAGGGGTCTGGAGCACATGACTTAGGAGAGGCTGAGGGAACTGGGATTATTTAGTCTGCAGAAGAGAAGAATGAGGGGGGATTTGATAGCTGCTTTCAACTACCTGAAAGGGGGTTCCAAAGAGGATGGATCTAGACTGTTCTCAGTGGTAGCAGATGACAGAACAAGGAGCAATGGTCTAAAGTTGCAGTGGGGGAGGTTTAAGTTGGATATTAGGAAAAACTTTTTCACTAGTAGGGTGGTGAAGCACTGGAATGGGTTACCTAGGGAGGAGGTGGAATCTCCATCCTTAGAAGTTTTTAAGGTCAGGCTTGACATAGCCCTGGCTGGGATGATCTAGTTGGGGATTGGTCCTGCTTTGAGCAGGGGGTTGGACTAGATGACCTCCTGAGGTCCCTTCCAACCCTGAGATTCTCTGATTCTATGATACGTGTCTCAAATAGTCTAGTGGCCCTCTGGCTTGCTAGGCGTGTCTGGCCTTCCAAGAAGTTCCTGGCAGTGTAAGAAGTACATGGTGTCTGTGTCTGGTGCTGAAAAACATGGTAAGGCTGGGATCTGCCACGTGGCCTCCTCTGGGATTCCGACTCCCCTTTGCTTTTGGTAGTTTCCTCTGCATTCCCATGCACGTATCTGAGACAGCGCTCTGGCCCCAGCCTCCCACAGCCAGCGCGTCCATACAGCACAGGGGGGCAGGCCCAACACCCATCTAGACCTGCCTTTCTAGGAGCCACACCCAGCACAGCGCTTGGGCCAGAGACTGACGCCGTGTTTCCTTTGTCGTGCAGCTATCCCCACGTTAACGTGACCAACTTCACCTCCAGCTGGAAGGACGGCCTGGCCTTCAACGCCCTGATCCACAAGCACAGGTAAGAGCCCTGTCACCACCCTAGCTAGCCCAACCCGCTGCTGCCAGGGGCAGCCCAGACGCCTCTCTCCCCTCACCAGCCCCTTGCCCCGTCATTAGGGAGGGATCCGGGCCTAGGATGGCCCAGTGGTTTGTGCACTGCCCTGGGACTTGAGAGACCTGGATTCAGTTCCCTGCTTTGCCCCGGATTTGCTGGGTGACCTCGAGCAAGTCACTTGGGCTCCATGCCTCAGTTTCCCTTCTGCCCTGCTGCCGTGGAGACATGTGTTAGGGAATGTGAGGCGCCCGGATACTGCAGTGCTGAGGGCTGGGGAAGGACCCAGAGAGCTGCCAGGCTGTCGGCTTTGAAAGTGCCTCGTCACGCGTCCTTTCATTCCGCTCGCCTAGTGCAGACCTTAAAGTTCCTCTGTGTTATCAGGCCCGACTTGATCGACTTTAAGAACCTGGAGCATTCGAACGCCCGGCACAACTTGGAGCATGCCTTCAGCGTGGCAGACCGGCAGCTGGGCATCACCCAGCTCCTCGACCCGGAAGGTAAGGGCCCTAGCTCACATGTGCACTCCCCACCGAGCCCCCGGACGTTACTGCAATGCACTCAGCTCTGTCTCACCCTGCCCTTGCACAGAGTCAGAGCTGCATGGCACAGATTAGCACCAAATATTAAAGGCCACCTTAAAAATGAAACAATGCCTTAGTTGTGTGTGCAAAGTGCACCTTCCCCAGTCTGCAAGTTCCTATGATGTTAGGGAGGAAGTGTTTCCTAGTGGGTAAAGCACTGGACTGGGTCTTTGGGTTCAAGTCATGGCCCCGCTGTGCCTCAGTTTCCCCATTTGTAAAAAAATGTTCTGCACAGGGCGCACGAGTGCGTCTTTTAAAAGCTGCTGCCTGCCGGTGCGCTGTAAGTTTCCCACTTGACCTTTTTAGAACAAGTGTAAACCCAAGACGAAGTCAATGGGCTTCCCAGAAAGGATCACTTTTTGGTGAAATCTTTTATCAGAACAATGGCAGGAATTTCGTGTTTACCGCAATCCCGGGTTTCAGGGAAAGGAGATCTCACAGCGGTTTTCGAGAGAGGTTTTGCTTTTGAAAACGGGCCCTTTCAGACACTGTGCCATGGAATGTTCTAAGGGTTGTTTTAACTCGCTCTGCGTCTGCCATCACGTGTGGGTGACTCCATCCCAGCGGGATGCTCCGGCACACACGACTGGGGATGACGGTTTAGTGTTAGGGCTTGGTATCGGTGCATCACAAGGCTACTGTTCACGATTTTAAGCCAGCACTTTTGTCCTAGAGTCCTTCACCTCTTTCTCGCCCTCTCTGCTGTGCAGATGTCTTCACGGAGAACCCCGATGAGAAATCCATCATCACCTATGTGGTGGCATTTTACCACTACTTCTCCAAGATGAAGGTTCTGGCGGTGGAAGGGAAACGGGTCGGCAAGGTGAGCGCGGATCCCTTGGCCCCTGGTTCGGTGCGCTTGGGCCTTCTCTTGTGCCATGAGCTTCCATTTCTTCTTTTCAGGCTTCTGTCAGGGTTCCCTCCCCACTCTGAACTCTGGGGTACAGATGTGGGGACCCGCATGAAAAACCCCCTAAGCTTATTTCTACCAGCTTAGGTTAAAAACTTCCCCAAGTCACAAATTCTTTTCCTTGTCCTTGGATGGTATTGCTGCCACCACCAAGTGATTTAAACAAACGTTCAGGGAGGGGCCACTTGGAGCCCTATATCCCCCAAAATATCCCCCCAAGCCCCATCACCCCCTTTCCTGGGGAGGCTTGAGAATAATATACTAACCAATTGGTTACAAAGTAAGCACAGATCAAACCCCTGGGTCTTTAGGACACTGCAAATCAATCAGATTCTTAAAAGAAGAATTTTATTTAAAAAAAAAGTAAAAGAATCACACCTGTAAAATCAGGATGGAAGGTAAATTTACAGGGCAAATAAAAAGATTTAAAACACAGAGGATTCCCCTCTAGGCTTAGCATCAAAGTTACAAAAAACAGGAATAAAACTCCCTCTTAGCATAGGGAAAATTCACAAGCTAAAACAAAAGATAATCTAACGCCTTTCCTAGAGGCTCGTTTCAGGTATGATTTTAGGAGATGATTTTTCCTGCCCTGGTCCCTCTCTGTCCCAGAGAGAACCCAACAAAGAGCACAAACAAAACCTTCCCGCCCCCCCCACCCCCCGGATTTGAAAGTATCTTCTTTCCTCATTGGTCCTTCTGGTCAGGTGCCAACTAGGTTATTTGAGCTTCTTAACCCCTTACAGGTAAATGATTCTGTACCTCTGGCCATTTTTATATTTTATATTACTGCATACATAAAGGTTGTTACCCTTCCCTTTATATTTATGACAGCTTCATTGAGCCGAAAGCCATTATGCAAGTTCACAGGAAGCATATAAAATATGCACAAGCAATGGAAACCAAGCAGACCCTACCAGGGGGGAGGGATAGCTCAGTGGTTTGAGCATTGGCCTGCTAAACCCAGGGTTGTGAGTTCAATCCTTGAGGGGGCCATTTGGGGATCTGGGGCAAAAATTGGGGATTGGTCCTGCTTTGAGCAGGGGGTTGGACTAGATGACCTCCTAAGGTCCCTTCCAACCCTGATATTCTATGATTCTATCAAAACATAGCCCTGGAGAGCTGTATCACAGCACCTCCTTCACAGGGATCTCCCAGGCCTGCTCGGATTTAGATCAGAGACACATCATGGTCCATTCTGTGGTGTAGTCCTTAATTCAAAGGGCCAGGTCCCAGGCTGGTGTGAATTGGCTCCTTTGGAGTCAGTGGGTGCACGCCAGCCGAAGGTCTAGCCCAAGAGGTTGATACAAAGCAGTGTATGCCAAAGTGTGGTACACACGAGCTCTCACATCTTCTAAGGGTTGTACAAATCGGTACTTACAGGCACGAACCAGCTGCCTCTTAATCTCCTCTTGGATAAGCCAGCAGAGGCACCTCGCGCGAGCGGGCGAAGGCAGAAAGCGAGCCCGTGGCAGGGCGGGGAATCTAGATAAATCCAGGCTAGAAAGAAAGTGCAAATTCTTAACAGGGAGGGGAGTTAAGCAATGGAAAAACAGACCCAGGGATGGGATGGGGTACTGGGTTCTCCATCACTTGGCGTCTGTAAATCCAGGTTGGATTGTCTCTCTGAAAGCCCTGCTCTGGCTCAACCCTGAGTTCGGGGCTGGCCCAGGGATCGCTGGGGGAGGCTCTGCCGCCTGGTCTGCAGAAGCTCAGACTGGATGCCCTGAATGGGCCCTGCTGACCCTTAAAGCCTATGAATCTGTGAAACAGCATGTTCCCCTTTAAGGCCCAGCCACCCCCTGCCAACAGCACTTTCCATCCCCCTCGTCTCTGAGCCCCAAGGCCCCTAACTCAGTCCCTTCACCCAGCTTTGGAACCGAGGGGTTAGGATGGGGCCTGGCCAGGAAACACCAATTCCCTTTTGTGAAAAATGTGCAGGTTTCAGTGTTTGTTTTTACTCTGCAGCAGAACAACAACTATCCCCTTCTCATGGCAAGGGCCACGAGAAAACGAAAGGGAGCGAGAGAGAAAGAGACAGCCCTGGCCCATCCCAGCATGGCCTGGTGCTCAGGCCTCTGGCTGGGGTTGTGGGGGGCCCAGCCCTAGCCCACCTCAGCATGGCTCGGTGGTCTAGGGTTGCCAACTTTCTACTCGCACGAAACCGAACACCCTTGCCCCACCCCTCCTCCGAGGCCCCGCCCATGTCATGCCCCTTTCATGAGGCCCCGCCCCTGCTCATTCCCCCCCCCCTCCCCCCCATCGCTCGCTCTCCCCACCCTCACTCACTTCATTTTCACTGGGCTGGCTCAGGGGGCTGGAGTGCGGGAGGGGTTAGGGCTCCGGCTGTGGGTGCGGGTGTGGGTGTGTCCAGAAATGAGGAGTTCAGAATGCGGGAGGGGGCTCTGGGCTGAGGCAGTGGGTTGAGATGCGAGCGGGGGTGAGGGGTTTGGCTGGGGGTGTGGGCTCTGGGGTGGGGCTAGGGATGAGGGACTTGGGGTGCAGGAGGGGGCTGTGGGCTGGGGGTGGAGCTGAAGGGTTCGGAGTATGGGAGGGGGCTCCAGGCTAAGGCAGGGAGTTGGGGTGTGGGAGGAGGTACGGGGTCTGGGCTGGGAGTGCAGGTTCTGGGGTGGGGCCAGAAATTAGGGGTTCAGGGTGTGGGAGGGGGCTGGGGCAGGGGGTTGGGGTGTGTGGGAGGGCTCCGGCTGGGGATACGGGCTCTGGGGTGGGGCTTGGGATGAGGGGTTTGGGATGCAGGAGGGTGCTCCAGGCTGGGACTGAGGGGTTCAGAGGGCGGGAGGAGGATCAGGGCTGGGGCAGGGGGTTGGGGTACAGGGAGGAGTGAGGGCTCCAGCTGGGGATGCATGCTCTGGGTGGGGATGGGGATGAGGGGTTTGGGGTGCAGGAGGGTGCTGTGGGCCGGGATCGAGGGGTTCAGAGGATGAGAGAGGGATCAGGGCTGGGGCAGGTGATTGGGCACGGGAGGAGATCGGGGTGCAGGCTCTGGCTGGCACTTACCTCAAGCAGCTCACGGAAGCAGCGGCATGGGGAGCTGGGGGGCAGTGCTTGGGGCGGGAGCAGTGTTCGGCACCTATGGCTGCCCCTACGCGTAGGAGCCGGAGTGGGGACATGCCGGCTGTTTCCCGGGAGCCGCGTGGTGCGGAGGCTAGCAGGGAGCCTGCTGGCTCTGCTGTCCAGCGCTGCCAACCAAACAGTCAACAGCCCAGTCAGGAGTGCTGACGGGAGCCTCCAGGATCCCTTTTCGACTGGGTGTTCCAGTTGAAAACTGGACACCTGGTCACGCTACGGAGGTCAGGGCTCTGGCCTGGGATGTGGGGGGCCCAGCACTAGCCCAGCCCAGCCTTGCCGAGCATGGTCTGTTGGTTCCCCAGTGTCCCCTCCCTGGGCACATGCACCCAAGAGGGGGTCCCTGCCATGCAGGACACAGATGCTGCCAGTGGCAGAAGCCAGCAGTGTTCATTGTTCTCTGCTTGTCGAAGGTGATGGACCACTTGATGGAGACGGAGAGGATGATTGAGAGGTATGGAGGGCTGGCCTCTGACCTGCTGACCTGGATCGAGCAAACCATCACCGTTCTCAACAGCCGCAAGTTTGCCAACTCCCTGACGGGGGTGCAGCAGCAGCTGCAGTGTTTCAGCACCTACCGCACTGTGGAAAAGCCCCCCAAGTAAGTAGCTCCTGGGTTAGGAAGCCAGCTCTGCTCCCCTCTCTTTAAGGCACTTTTCATCCATCCCGCTCAATGAGCTTTACAAAGAAGGGAGCCTTATCTCCGTGGTCCAGGTGGGGAAACTGAGGCACGGAGCAGCCATGACTTACCCAAGGTTGCAGCACAGATTGGTAGCAGAGCAGGGAATCAAACTCAGTTCTACTTGACTCCCACGCCAGTGCCCTGCCCATTAGACCACACTGCCTCTCTTAATAAATGAAGCTTATGCTTCAATACCTCTGTTAGTCTATAAGGTGCCACAGGACCCTTTGTCGCTTCTTCAGATCCAGACTAACACGGCTACCCCTCTGATACTTGATCTCTTAATAATGACTCTGGCCTGAAACGAAGTCCAAAGCAGTGGTTCTCGGGCTCGGGATCTGTTTGTAACTGTCTATGGCCTGTCAAGACCCAATAAATAGTCTGGGGGTGGTGGCTGTGGGGTGGTTTTGGTCAGATCCTCCCCCCCCCCCGGGGGTTGGGGTTTGGGTCCTGTCTGGCACTCACCCCATAGTGACGGTTCCTGCAGCCCCTGTGCTGTGGGGCTGGCTGGGCTTGGGTCTCTGCTCCAGGCGTTACAACCTCTTCTCTGCACTGGTCCAGTTGGCATTCATCTTTCCTGAGCCTGGGTGACCAGAACTGGGGGCCCTACCAGTGCCTCGCACTGTGGTACCTTAGCTCTCCCCCATGGAAACACGGGCAAATTCACCCCATAATCACCCGGATGTTCTGCCTTCTGGCTTGCCCGGCCCTGATCAGCCTGCCTGTTACTGACGCCAGACGCCGCAAGCGCCGTGAGGACTGAGCTGCCGCCCGCGGGCCCTCGGCGATGGCGTGAAAGGGGCTGGCTCGGTCCGCCCATTGTCCGTAATCTCTCCCTTTTGCCTCGCAGGTTCCAGGAGAAGGGGAATCTCGAGGTTCTGCTCTTCACCATCCAGTCCCGGATGCGAGCTAACAATCAGAAAGCGTACACCCCTCACGAAGGGAGACTCGTGTCCGACATCAACCGGGTACCTGGCACTCCTGCTTCCCACCTGCATCGGGGGGCGGAGGGGGTAGTGACTTAGGGGATGGCTGCACTACAATCAGAGGGGTGACCGCAGCTCAGGGTGACATTCCCCAGCCAGCTTTGAGCTAGCAAATAGCAGTGGAGCAGCGGCAGCATAGGCTAGCCCAGGTGGGGTTACACAGCACATGCTGCTGCGGCTTCCCTGCTGTCTGCACCCGAGCAGGCTAGATCCAAGCTACATGTGAGCTCTGATTGCAGTGTAGACAGCCCCTGAGACGCAGTCCAGAATGGGGCGGGGCCTCCCCCCACGTCGTCCTCACCTGCTGGCCACACTCTTTGGCTGTTCTCTGCTTTGGATGCCCGTTCTACAGCTAGCCCATTGCGCCGGGTTGTCGCCATACACCCCAGGGGAATCATAGAATATCAGGGTTGGAAGGGACCTTAGGAGGTCATCTAGTCCAATCCCCTGCTCAAAGCAGGACCAATCCCCAATTTTTGCCCCAGATCCCTAAATGGCCCCCTCAAGGATTGAGCTCACAACCCTGGGTTTAGCAGGCCAATGCTCAAACCACTGAGCTATCCCTCCCCCTGTTTCGTTCTTACATTGCTGACCAATTAGGGAACATGCTTGTTTACAGTTGTAAAATGCTCCCTTCTAACGTCATTTGCAGGCTATCAATGTCAGTTCAGCTGTCCCTTCCCGCACTGCCATGTGCTGCTCCCTGAGACTCCTGCCTGCTTGCTGTGGGGGGCGGGGGAGGGGAGGGGAGCTAATGTCCCCCTGCACCTTGCTTACCCCATCTTCCATAGAGCAGTGGACACACACGAGGGAGGGAGCTGCTTCCTTAGGCAGAAGCTGCAGCTGCCTGGCTTGCTGATCTAATTAACAAGGCCGTGTACTTCTGACCTTACTCTTGATACCTAATTGGAAATGCGCATCTCTATCTCTGAAACACATCTTTCCTGCTGGCTTGTAGAGTGTGAGAGTTAACCCTTGAGGGTTCAATGGAGTGCTAGTTCATTTAGTAAGGCATTCCCTGGGAAATTCCCACCCTCTGATTCCTCCACCTCAACCAAGTTTCACTATCATCATTTGTTTAAAACTTATAGTGTGTGTGTGTGTGTGTGTATACTATAGTCTTTTGTCTGGTGAAAAAAATGTCCCTGGAACCTAACCCCCTTATTTACATTAATTCTTATGGGGAAATTGGATTAGTTTAACATCGTTTCGCTTAAAGTCACATTTTTCAGGAACAGAACTACAACGTTAAGTGAGGAGTTACTGTACAATATTATAGTTTTCAGGGAGGGAAGATCTTACCCCCAGGGGTCTGCTGGCACTTTGCTGAAGCAGCAAGATGCCCGTGGGGGCCAAAGGCCATTGGGGGAGGCAGCCAGCAGGGGAGCTTTCTGGCTGGTGCTGCAATGGGCCGTCTGTAGGGACTGTTAGTAGCCCTTTCTGGGCCTGCCGGCTGGTTTCTCATCCCCGGTGGAGCCTCACTCTTTCCTGTGATGCCTCTGAGCAGGCCTGGGAATGGCTGGAGAAGGCAGAGCACGAGCGGGAGCTGGCCCTGAGAAACGAGCTCATTCGGCAGGAGAAGCTGGAGCAGCTGGCCAGGCGCTTCGACCGCAAGGCGGCCATGCGGGAGACGTGGCTGAGCGAAAACCAGCGCCTGCTGGCCCAGGTATGGGGCGCGGGCTGCCAGCGGAGAGACATAGCCGTAGGGCTGCCAACCCTCCCAGTTTCACCAGGAGTCTCCCAGAATCAGGCCCTATCTCCCAGAGGCTACTGCAGCCAAACTGGGAGATTTGGGGCACTAACAATCCGGCAGCACAGTGGGACTAAGGCAGGCTCCTTGCCTGCCCTGGCCCTGTGCCGCTCCCGGAAGCAGCCAGCACCGACCCTACGGCCCGAGGGGGAGGGGGTCTCTGTGCACTGCCCCCGCCCCGAGTGCTGACCACAGCTTCCATTGACCGGGAATTGCTGCCAATGGGAGCTGCGGGCTTGGTGCCTGTGGGCAGGGGTAGCGCACAGAGACCCCCTTGGTCCCCCCACCTAGGAGCCGCTGCCAGAGGGATGTGCCTGTCGTTTTCGGGAGCCGCCCTAGGTAAGTGCTGCCCCACTCACCCCAACCCCCTGCCCCAGCCCAGAGCCCACACCCCTCACCCAAACGCCCTCCCAGAGCCAGACCCTGGACCCCCTCCTGCACTCCAACCCCCTGCCCCAGGCTCAACCTGGAGCCACCTCCTACACTCCGAACCCCTTGGCCCCAGCCCAGAGCCCGTACCCCCCTCCCGCACCTCAACCCCCTACCCCAGCCCGGTGAAAGTGAGTGAGGGTGGGGGAGAGTGAACGAGGGAGGGATGCGGGGGCTGGAGTGAGTGGGAGCAGGGCCTCAAAGAGGGGCATGGCAGGGGCGGGGCCTTGAGGAAGGGGCGGGGCAGGGCGAGGGTGTTTGGGTTTGTGCCATTAGACAGTTGGCAACCCTACACAGTAGGCCAGACCTGCGGCTGCCATACCCTGTAGGCGGTGGGGTTTCGCTGATTTGCAGCACCCTGCGGGGGGAGGTGGGGAGGGGGTGCGCTGTGACCCGCAGCGACTGCGTGGCAGTGAGCACCGAGCTCCTGAGGCATCTGTGCAGAGCTGCTCTTCCAAGCAGAGCGTCGCTTTTCCTCACGACCCGTCGCCCACCCTTTGTCCCGAGAGCAGCACCCGGCTGCACTAAGGGCTGGCTGCAGCGCATGTCCACGTGCGTGTCACAGCCGGGACTGACCCAGGGTCCTCCAAAGCAAACCGCAAGCGCAGCTACAGGGTGAGCTAAAGCTCTGTAACTGGGCTGGAACAGCTTGGTGGAGCCAGCCCAGGGAGGGACCTGGAACTAAGCCAGGCCTAATCATTGTGTACAAAGCCCTTTGGGGACAAAAAGGCAGATTTGGCGAGGCGGAAATGTTTCACCGCAGTGCGGCGGTTTTGCCAAATTCTCAACACATTTTTTTTTTAAATCTGGAAGAATTGAAACTTTTTGGTCCTAAACGACCTTTGGTCTTCATATGTCCTTTCATTTTTATTTTAAAACAATAAAAAATGTTTAAAAATAGTCCAAATCTAAATGAAATGTTTAGAAAAATCATTGTTTTCGGTGCAGCCTAAACCAATTCCCTCCCCCCACCCCGGCCGAGAAGTCCATTGTCTGCCCAGCTGGGCAGGTGACACATCCACCCCGATGGGTTCCACCCAGACCCCGCTCCCCCTTGGGCCCCCTTGCTCTCTGCACTGCACAGGGATACGGACGGGCAAGGATGGGGCACGGTGACGCGTTTGGTGCCTGTTCGTGCTCCTGCTGGATAGAGGTGCAGGCACCTGGACTTCCGACCGGTGGGGTTTGGAGGCTCCGTTCCCATTAATGGTGTTGGGAAGCCCCCGCCCCGCTCTCTGTGGCATGGCTGCAGCGGGGGCTGCGTCTGACCAGGGCTGTCTCTGGACAGGATAATTTCGGCTGCGACCTGCCGGCAGTGGAGGCTGCCAAGAAGAAGCATGAGGCCATCGAGACGGACACGGCGGCCTACAAGGAGCGGGTGCAGGCCATCGAGGAGGTGGCCCGGGAGCTGGAGGCGGAGAACTACCATGACATCAAGCGCATCAATGCCCGGAAGGACAACATCCTGCGGCTGTGGGACTACCTGCTGGAGCTGCTCCACGCCCGGCGCCGGCGGCTCGAGATGAACCTGACACTGCAGCAGCTCTTCCAGGACATGCTGCACGGCATCAACTGGATGGACGAGATGAAGGTGAGGCCGGGGGGCTGAGCAACGCCAAGGGCGGGAGTGGAGCCTGCTACCCATGGGGCCCGGCGGCTGCTCAGCAGGCTATCAAGGGCTGCGCAGGCAGGGAGCGGTGCCCCTCCCCCAGTCCCGCCCCGCCCCGCCGGAGCTGCCGCTGCCAGGGAGAGGCGCCTCTCACCCGGCCCCAAGCTGCTGTGGCTAGAGAGGGCTGCAGGGGAGTCCTCTCTCCACACCGCAGCCCCGGGGCAGCCTCATCCCTGGCCCCACCCCAGAATCCACCCCCCCTGACCTGCCCCTTCTCTGAGGCCCCACCCCCCTCCCTCCATCACTTGCTCTCCCTCACCCTCACTCACTTTCACCGGGCTGGGGCAGGGGATTGGGGTATGGGAGGAGGTGAGGGCTCTGGGCTAGAGGGTGGGGCCGAGGGGTTCGGAGTGTGGGAAGGGGCTCTGGGCTGAGTCTGGGGTAGGGGGTTAGGGTGCGGGATGGGGTTCAGGGCTGGGGGAGGGGGTTCGGGGTTTGGGCTCCAGGAGGGAGTTTGGATGTGGGATGGGGCTCAGGGCTGGGGCAGGGGGTTGGGGTACAGGAGAGGGTGCGGGCTCCGGGGGGGAGCTTGGGTGTGGGAGGGGGCTCGGGGCTGGGGTTTGGGGCAGTAGCGCAGGCAGGTCCGGAGCGCAGGGGGAGCGGCGCTATAAAAAGGCGCCTCCCCCTGTACTCACCCGGCGGCGCTCCGGGTCTTCGGTGGCACTTTGGCAGCAGGTCCTCACTCACTCCGGGTCTTCGGTGGTACCCGCCGCCGAAATGCCGCCGAAGACCCGGAGCGCCGCCGGGTGAGTGCAAGAAGCGGCGCCTTTTTTTAGCAACGCTTTTAAAAACTTCCTTTTTAAGGCGCCGCTTCTGCTGACAGAGGGAGCGGCCACTCCCCCTGCTCCCCCCCTGGCTACGCTGCTGGTTTGCGGTGCGGGAGGGGGTGCAGGGTGTGGGCTCTGGGAGGGGTTTGGGTGCGGGAGGAGGCTGGGGCCGAGGATTGGGATGCAGGAGGGGGTGTGGGGTGCGGGCTCTGGGAGGGGTTTTGAGTGCAGGAAAGAGGCTCAGGGCTGGGGAAGCAGTTTGGGGTGCTGGAGGGGGTGTGGGGTGCCGGCTCCAGAAGGGAGTTTGGGTGCGGGAGGGGGCTGGGGCACGGGGCTCAGGGGGTGTAGGCTCCGGCCAGGCGGTGCTTACCTCAGGCGGCTCCTGGAAGCGGTGGCATGTGCGGCAGCAGCTCCTAAGCTCAGGGTTTGCAGGTACTGCTCCCGCAGCTCCCATTGGCCGCAGTACCCCGTTCCCGGCCAATGGGAGCTGCGGAGTCGGCGTTTAGGGCAGGGGCAGCGCGCAGAGACCCCCCCATTACTGCAGCTCCGCCGAGGAGCCACTCCAAACATGAGCCTTAGCCTCGCTGCAGCGCCGGACTTTTAGTGGCCTAAAATCTCCTGGTTTGGCTTCAGGAGATCAAGCCCAAGTCCAGGAGACTCCTGGACAAACCGGGAGGGTTGGCAACCCTAGACAGAGGTGGTCACAAATAGCATGCAGGCCAGCCCCTCACCATCCGGGATCTCAGCGCACCCCCCCCCCCCATGCCTAGTTCCCAGGGAGCAGCCCTTGCCCCAAGAACTGCCTCTGGGTAGAGAGGGCAAAGCAGAGAGTAAACTCTCCTGCTGTTTGCAAGAGCTCCCCAGCCAAAGATTGGGCATCCTAAACCGAACACCAATGCGGCGTTTCTTCAGCATGCGCCGCTTGCATGCTGAGAAGAACTTGTAAGATTGTGTGGAACAGCGCCCCCTGCCCACCCCTGCGATAGCAGCGTAACGCGGCAGCTGCCTTTCTGTGCCAGGCCTCCCGCAACGCGTTTGTGGTCGGTGCTGTTGTCTTTCTCTGCAGGTTTTTTTTTTTTGGTCCAAACATTTAATTAATGACGCTTCCAACCCCTCACCTTATGAGCTAGGGGCAGGACTATTATTCGCCCCCCCCTTGGGGGAAACTGAGGCACACGCAGGTTCAGTGCCCAAGGGCACACGGCAAGTCAGTGAAAGAACAGGGAGTAGAGCTCAAGTCTCTAGAGCAGGGGTCTGGGAACCACAACAGCCACGCAGGCCCCGTGGCATGGGCACAGCATACTGCAGGCGAGGGCTTCTCTTTCGTGGCGTCAAACCCGGGTAAATGATGAGCCCTGCTCTGCATAGGCGCGTCTCTTGTCACCTGAGTTCGGCAAGCACCTGCTGGAAGTGGAGGACCTGCTGCAGAAGCACAAGCTGCTGGAAGCTGACATGGCCCTCCAGGCGGAGAAGGTGCGCGCCGTGAGCGCGGCGGCCCTCGCCTTTGCCAACGGCGACGGTAGGTGGAAGCGGCGAGCGACGCGTCTCGTGCCGGCGGGGCCGGCTGCGGGGGACGAGGCTGGGAGAGAGCCCCGCTGCTAGCCCGTCATCACACTCTCACTTCACCTCAACCCTGCCCCATGCCAGCCCTCGGCTTGTTCTGCCCTTCCCTGGGTGCCTCGGCTTTTGTCTACATCCCTCTGGTGAGGAGGTGCAGGTCCCAGGGCCGAAAGCCGGCTGTGTTCTTACTTCCCCAGGGCAGGCCAGTGCATCGAAAACTCGCCGGGCCAGAGGGAGCACAGCGAGTGGGAGAGGGCCTGGAATTAGGGAGACTGGGTTCAGTACCTGGCTTTGCCGCTGGCTGCATGACGTTGGCAAGGCACTTAGGATGCATCTACACTGTAGCTGGGAGGTGGGATTCCCAGCTGTCAGTGCACTGGCCCTGTGGGGGGCGGCTGTGGGGGCGCTGGCCCTGTGGGGGGCGGCTGTGGGCATGCTGGCCCTGTGGGGGGGTGGCTGGCCCCACGGGGGGAGGCTGTGGGCACACTGGCCCTGTGGGGGGGGCGGCTGTCGGGGTGCTGGCTCTGCGGGGGGAGGCTGTGGGCGGCGGCTGTTGGGGTGCTGGCCCAGCAGGGAGAGTTTGTCGGGGTTCTGGCCCCGCGGGGGGAGGCTGTGGGCACACTGGCCCTGTGGGGGGGCGGCTGTCGGGGTGCTGGCTCTGCGGGGGGAGGCTGTGGGCGGCGGCTGTTGGGGTGCTGGCCCAGCAGGGAGAGGTTGTCGGGGTTCTGGCCCTGCGGGGGGAGGTTGTCGGGGTGCTGGCCCTGTGGGGGGCAACCTTCAGCATGCCAATTTTGCTCAAGCTAGCACCTAAAAACAGCAGCGTGGTTTGGAAGGGACGCTTGGGTGCGGGGAGGGGTGGGGGGTGGAGGCAGGATCTCCCCCCAGATTTGCTGCTTGGCTTGTACTGAGCATGCTGACACAAATTGAGCATGCTCGGTAACACTACTGAAGCTGGCTGCCCTCACTCCACCCCCCGGCCCCCCACTATCGGCAGGGCAGGCATGGGTCGCCACATGTACATCTCCCAGAGCTGGGAATGACCCCTCCCCGCTGCTGTGTAGCCTCAGCCTTAGTCTCTCTGGGCCCCAACAGTGACATGGGGATGACAATTGGTGGGGAGGGGTGGCCGTTTGTGCCTTAACTCAAGAGCAATTGAGACGGGATGGCTATTGAGATCTAGAGAAGAGGCCTCCTCGGTGATGGAATTTCATGCTTTAAAGCTGCCTGCATTCTGTCCCTTCCCCCGGCCCAGGCTATCGGCCGTGCGACCCCAAGGTCATCCAGAACCGCGTCAGCCACCTGGAGCTGTGCCACCAGGAGCTGCTGGCGATGGCCGCCGAGAGGAAGGCTCGCCTGGAGCAGTCCAAGCGCCTGTGGAAGTTCTTCTGGGAGCTGGACGAGGCGGAGAGCTGGATCAAAGAGAAGGAGCAAATCTATTCCTCCTTGGATTACGGGAAAGACCTGACCAGCCTCCTCATCCTGCAGCGGAAGCACAAGGCCTTTGAGGACGAGCTGCGGGGCCTAGGCGCCCGCCTGCATCAAACCATCCAGGATGGGGGAGACATGGTGGCCCAGAAGCACTTCAGCTCCTCCAAGATCCGTGGCAGGACGGAGGAGGTGAAGGCGCTGTGGGCGCAGCTCCAGGAGCTGGCCTCATTCCGCAAGAAGAACCTGCAGGACGCCGAGAGCTTCTTCCAGTTCCAGGTGGACGCAGACGACCTGAAGGCCTGGCTGCAGGATGCCCATCGGCTGCTGTCCAGCGACGAGGTGGGCCACGACGAGTCCTCCACCCAGGCCCTGGTCAGAAAGCACCGAGACCTACTGGACGAGGTGGTGGACAACAAGAGAGTGATGGACAGCCTGAGCCAGCAGGCCCAGAGCTTCCCGGCCGAGCTGCGGGGCGCCCCAGAGTTCCAAAACCGGCTGCAGGCCATCCAGGCCCTCTACGCCGAGGTGGTGTCCCTGGCTGAGCTGCGCAGGCAGAAGCTGCAGGATGCCCTGGACCTCTACACGATCTTCGGTGAGACGGACGCCTGCGAGCTCTGGATGAATGAGAAGGAGAAGTGGTTGGAGCAGATGGAAATCCCAGACACGCTGGAGGACTTGGACGTAGTGCAGCACAGGTACCTGGGCTACCACCATTGGGGACAGCCAGGTACTCCCCTCCCTCTGCCCCCCAACCCTAACCCCGACCCTGACCTAGCTAGATACATGTAGGACCTGGGGTTGTGAAGCACAGGTGGCCCACTTCAGGGGAAGCCTCTCCTTATTCCAGCACGTCCGGCTTTGCCCCTTCCGGCAATGCCCAGGGTTTGGAAAGGGGTGTGTGCCTCCTAGCCCCCTTGGCTCCCTTCTTTCTGTGCTCAGGAGTGGGCATGGAGCCTTGCTTTGTGTGCTACAGCCCCAGCCCCATTCCTAGCCCACCCCGGCTCTGCTCACAAACATCGCGTGTCGTCGTCAGCCTCATCGCTGCTGCTCCATCCATCGGTGCTGGCACAGGGCTCTGGGCACTTTGCCCAGGGTGCACGCTGGCACCAGAGGGAAGGCAGCTGGGAATGCCTTCTGCCCTGAGCCTGTGCCCAGTTCAGCCGAGGAGGGGACCTTAGGCACAGCTGCCTGTGTGATTGCAGGTTTGACATCCTGGAGCAGGAGATGAGCACGCCAGCCTCCCAGATTGACGGCGTCAACCACGCAGCTGCCAGCCTCGTCGAGAGCGGGCACCCGCGCAGCAGCCGCATCAGGCAGGGCCAGGAGCGTCTGAACAACAGGTACCGCCCCACCCCTCTGCTGCCCAGAGAGCGGTATCGCCAGCTTAGAGAGCCACACTAGCTGTGTTCCGGGCCTGCCTGTCTGGGACACGCCTGTCTGGATGCTTTACAGGGATCCTATCCCCAGGAGCTGCATATTCAGCATGTGTTCATGTTAAAACCACAGTGAGCGTCCCGTCCTGATGCTGACTGCGTTAACCCTTTGCTAAGATCCCCAGGACCAAATAAGATATATTAGAATTGGAAAAGGTACAGAGAAGGGCAAAAAAAAAAAAATTATGAGAGGTATGGAACAGCTTCCAGAGGAGAAGAGATTAAAAAGACCGGGACTTTTGTTAAAGAGACAACTAAGGAGGTCTATAAAATCATGAATGGTATGGGGAAACTGAATAAGGAAGTGTTATATACCCCTTCCCGTAACAAAAGAACTAGAGGTCACCAAATGAAATTAATAGGCAGCAGGTTTAAAACAAACAAAAGGAAATACTTCTTCACACAACACACAATCAACCTGTGGAACTCATTGCCAGTGGATGTTGTGAAGGCCAAAAGTATAACAGGGTTAATAAATAAATAATGAGATACGTTCATGGAGGATCAATGGCTATTAGCCAAAGTGGTCAGGGATGCTACCTTATGTTGTGAGTGTCCCTAGCCTCTGACTGCCAGTCACTGGGACTGGACAACAGTGGCTGGATCACTTGCTATATAACCCCATATAAATCCATGGTGGGCCCTCATCTTGAATACTGTGTGTGGTGGGTTGGACCCCACATCTGGGATGCCACCTGATGTGCTGGGGTCCCACTGGTTCTGCCCATTCCACCAGCCTGGGTTTCCTCACCCTGTCCTAGCTGTGCTAGGCCCTCAAGCCTTCTCCAGAACACACATACAGATAGGGACCCACGCAGCGGCAAATGGACACAGAGACACTGAGATCAGCTCTTAAAAATGGCGTCCCCATGTGGTGTGACCGGGGGCGGCTCTCGCAATTTTGCCGCCCCAATCAGGGGCGATGGCCCCGCCCCCAACGCAGGCAGTCCCAGTCCACGGCAGCAAGGGGAGAGCGGCGGACCTGCTGCCCCTTGCCGCCAAGGCAGGCAAGACTGGGGCGGCAGTCCGAGTCCCGCGGCAGCAATTCGGCGGCGGGAAGAGCGGACCTGCCGCCGAATTGCCGCCACGGGACTCGGACTGCCGCCCCATTCTCGATGCCGCCCCAAGCACCAGCTTGGAAAGCTGGTGCCTGGAGCCGGCCCTGGGTGTGACCTCGCATGCATCATCACGCCAGCAGCGGTGGGCTCACACCGTTCCTGGAGGTGCCAAAACGTCTAGCATTCTGGGAACGTGGGGGTGGCCACTTTCATCTCGATATGAGCCGATCTGGGGCAGGGCAGCGTGTCATGGCTGCCGTGAGCCCCTGTACCTCAGCGAGCCCCGCCTCCAACCCACTGTCCGGATTTTGATGCCTCCGTTTTTGAGAGCCCAACCTGAGAAGGGACTGAAGTGATTTCACACAGGGCTGAACTCTCCCACTCTTTTCAGGGTTCCCCATTTCGGCCCTGTCCTCCCCCTCCCCACCCCCACTACCCCAGCTCAGGACCCTCACAGCCTGAGAGGAAGGGCAGGAAGGCCTCGGAGGTGTGGCCATCTGGGATGGGGTGGGGGGCTTCCAGACTCTCTGTTAGGGTCTGGCATTGCCCTTTCAGATCAGGAGCGTGTGGGTGGGTACCCCTGCAATCCCTGGCCATGCTTTCTTCCCAGCCAGCACTGCCCCACTTTGGGGACAGCCCTGGCCCAGCAGAGTAGGGTTGGGGAGTCTCTGGGCTGGTGCCATGCCTGCCAAGACTGCCAGCGCAGACCCAGCATGAATCGAGTTCCTACGGAGTCTGGGTTTGCGGACACTCACTGCTCCGGCCGGAGAGCGTCTGAAGCCCTTCTCTCCCTGTCTGCTCCTGGGCGCTCTCGCACAGGGCGGGGCTCACTCGTGAACCAGGGGCTTCTGCTGTGTTCTCTGCAGGTGGCACGTCTTCCAGGAGAAGGTGGGGGAGCGGCGGAAAGCGGTGGACCTGGCGCTGAGCCTGCACAACTACTGCGTGGACTGCGAGGAGACCCGCAAACGGATCCTGGACAAAACCAAAGTGATCAGGTCCACCCAGGAGATGAGCAGAGACCTAGCGGGCGTGATCGCCATCCAGAGGAAGCTATACGGCATAGAGCGCGACTTGGCCGCCATCCAGACCCAGCTGGGGGTGCTGCAGGAGGAGGCCCGCCGGCTGGCCGAGGAGCTCCCTGACCTGGCCTCCGACATCTACAGCCGGCTGACCGCCATCAGCGGCCTCTGGCAGGAGCTGCAGAGGACGCTGGAGAGTCAGGAGGCCTCGCTCGGGGAGGCCAGCAAGCTGCAGAAGTTCCTGCAAGACCTGGATGACTTCCAGGCCTGGCTGTTCAAGGCGCAGCAGGCCGTGGCTTCGGAAGAGGTACCCAGCTCCCTGGCCGAGGCGGAGCAGTCCCGGCAGGAGCACGCCGCCGTCAAGGAGGAGATCGACCAGCACGAGGGCGACTACCGCAGCATCAAGGAGACGGGGGAAAGGGTGACACACGGGCAGACGGACCCGGAGTACCTGCAGCTGCAGCAGCGGCTGGAGGGCGTGGAGACGGGCTGGAGCGCCCTGTGCAAGATGTGGGACAGCCGGGGGAAGTTCCTCGCCCAGTGCCTGGGCTTCCACGAGTTCCTCAAGGATGCCAAACAAGCCGAAGTCATCCTGAGCAATCAGGTAGGGAAGTGGCTGCATCTGTCTGTTATGATGATGATGTGCATCTCCGTCCCAATGCGCTGGGTGCCCGCTGCCCTGCAGGGCTCACTGAATAGACAGAGGGGGAAAATGAGGCACAGAATGGGGATGGGACTTGCCCAAGGACAGATGGTGGCACCAGGAGTGGAAGCCAGGTCTCCCGAGTCCCGAGGGCCTGTTAGATCTGCATAGCCCAGTCCATTCAGTCACACCCGGTATGGAGGAGCCCGATAACTTGGTTTGGCTAATCAGGGGGATTCTGAGACAAGTAAGCCCCCAGTGGTTAGGTCATGGGTCTGGGGATCAGGAGACCTAGTTTCAATTCCTTGTTCTCTCCTAGACTCCCCATGCGGCCTGGGGGACCTCCCTTAGACCTAGATCTTTCAAGGTATTGTGCCCAGCTGATTTAGGAGCCTGTTTCATCTTCAAAAGGGAATTAGGCACTTAGGAGTCTAAATTCAATGCAGCAGCATCTCAGTACCTTTAACAATCTGGGCCTTAGTCTCGCTGTGCCCCATTCCCACCTGTACAATGGGGCTAACTGCCCTACGGCACAGAGGTGGGTTGAGGATATACACGGTAAAGACTGGGAGGTGCCAAGGCACAATGGCACTGGGGCACAGATAAAGACCCAAGGCAATACCCTTCTGTACTGATGCAATAGCAGAGACCGCTTAATTTCATGGCCTGTTCTGATCACCAACCCTGCAGAGTTCCTAGCACACTGGTAAGCATTGTGCTGTGATTCGGGCACACAGTGAATCCATCCTTGGGGTGGCTCCCTGGGCCTGCACCACCAGGGATGATTTTGGCCTATTGCCTCCTTCCCCAGCCCATTTTTGCCTGGCAGGAAATCTCAGTGGCAGATACTCCCATGCTACTTGTCCATTTGCATACATCAGGCCAGTGCAAAAAGCCCTGTGCCGTGCCCTGGAGAGTTACATGTGGATCAAGAGCACCATGGATACCTAACCCAGACACTAGAGCAAGGAGTGTGCTGGAGATGGCTAGGCCCAGCACCCTGCGTTCAAAGCATGCTAGTCTTAGTTTTGTCAATGCAGCAGCCTTCCTGGAACACAGCATGTCCCAGGCATGGCTGGAGCAGGGCGGGTACTATAGACCCTGCTAAATCACATCTCCCTCTCCCACACCCCACAACTCGCCCTCCGTTCCAGGAGTACACCCTGGCTCACGTGGAGCCCCCAGACACCTTGGATGCGTCGGAAGCTGCCCTGCGGAAATACGAGGATTTCCTGGCCACCATGGAGGCCAACAAGGAGAAAATAACGGGGCCGGTGGAGAGTGGCGAGAAGCTGGTAGCGGACAGGAATATTTACGCCAACAAAATTAATGAAAAGGCCCAGCTCATACAAGAGAGGTAAATTGAACCTGATCCTACCAGCGAGGGGGCCTCCGGGAACGCTAGCCGCTAGCTATGCTGTTCAGTCCCACCGCTGGCAGGTGGCTCTCTCCTCTGTGGTAATGGTCTGATAGTGGGTGTCAAATGAGATAAGCTGCTGCAGCAATTATCAGCCTCTTTGTCCTCTCTCCTTTCCAGGTCCAGGACGAATGTGGCTAAATCGAAGGAAGGGCTGGTTCTGCTGAAGGACAATCACGACCTGCAAAGCTTCTTGCAAAACTGCCAGGAGGTAGGCTGCTGGGCGAGCCGTTACTGCTGGCCAGGAGAGATGTTCTCCCGGTCCATGACACTCCCTGCTTCCCCTGGGCGTGGCAGTCAGAATTAGAGCTGGGCGGAAAACCTGGAGGGAGCCTATTCCCACTGTTTCAGCCCAAATCAAAATGCTTCACATCACATTGCTTTGGCCGGAATTTTATTTTGGAGAAAAAACGGGGTGGGGCAGAGTTCCAAAATGTCACATTGTCACAACGAAACGTTTTGACTTCTTTCAGTGACTTCCTGTTTTGATTTTTTGTGGTGGTGCATTATATTTTATATTCCCGTAACCCTTCTGCCAGGAGGGATCTGCAGCGATAACGGCTGGGGCCAATATCCAGGGGTTCCTCTTAACGTTATCAAACAAAGCCATTTCGAGTCCCTGCCCAGAAAGCTGGGGAAACTAACCACTGCCCTCTGGGCGCCTCTAAAAAGCAAACCTTCCCCACTCACAAGCACTGAGTCTGTGTAACAACAGAATATTTTTTTTGAGGGAGAGGAAACACAGCATTAATTTGGGAAAATACCGCAAGAAAAAGAAAAACATTCACTCCACAGAAGTGGTCCCCAAACTAGGGGAGCACGGAGGAACGTTGGGGTGGGGGCACGCTGCAGGGCTGGGCCAGCCCCCAAGGGGGGGCAGGGAGGGGGTGAGAAGCTCCACCCCTCGCCTTGATCCTCCTGCAACCTCATTCAGCCTCCAGTCCTGCTCAACCTCCAGGCCTGGGACGGGCGGGGAGGGAACGCCACACTTATAACCCGGCTCCGCCTCCAAACCAACTCCATCCCCAACGCCGTTCATCCCCCTGCCCCGCCCCTCCTCCGAGGCCCTGCCCCTTCTTCGAGGCCCTGCCTCCACTCACTCCATCCCTCCCTCCCTCTGTCGCTCGCCCCACCCTCACTCACTTGCTGATTTTCACCGGCCTGGTTCAGGGGGCTGGGGTGTGG
Organism: Chelydra serpentina; assembly: GCA_037349315.1. NCBI lineage: Eukaryota > Metazoa > Chordata > Testudines > Chelydridae > Chelydra > Chelydra serpentina. The sequence continues at coordinate 4,503,325 of JBAIAC010000021.1, read as the reverse complement.
GAGGGGGTGCGGGCTCTGTCTGGGGGTGCATGCTCTGGGGTGGGGTCAGGGATGAGGAGTTTGGGGTGCAGGAGGGGGCTCCGAGCTGGGGGGGTGGAGCTGAGGGGTTTGGAGTATGGGAGAGGGCTCTGGGCTGAGGCAAGTGGTTGGGGTGTGGGAGGAGGTACGGGCTCTGGGCTGGGGGGTGGAGCTGAGGGGTTTGGAGTATGGGAGAGGGCTCTGGGCTGAGGCAAGTGGTTGGGGTGTGGGAGTTGGTACAGGCTCTGGGCTGGGGGGTGGGTGAGGCCAAAAATGAGGGGTTCAAGGTGTCGGAGGGGGCTCCAGGCTGGGGCGTGGGGTTTGGTGGGGGGGGGGGTGAGGGCTCCGGCTGGGGGTGCGGGTTCTGATGTGCATTCTTTTACTTATTTCAAAATGCTAATTTTAAACCTACAACAAAGTGGTGACCCTTAAGGGCTATTACTGCCTTGAAATCAGCTTCGGACACAAGACTCTGGCCGATGCATCTTTACCAATGGCACACTAGGCCATTCCTTTCTGCTTTCAGAAAGGGTGGCTGGCAGCATATGGTCAAGTCATATCATACATCAATACATTTAATACACGCTACATTATCATTCTTTATCCTTCATTCTGAATTATATAAAATACAACCATAAAATCCTAGTACTACAAGCTGCGGGGGCAGTGCTTGGGGCAGGGGCAGTGTGCGGAGCCTCCTGGCTGCCCCTACATGTAGGAGCTGGAGCGGGGACATGCCGGCTGCTTCCCAGGATCTGTGCGGTGCGGAGGCTAGCAGGGAGCCTGCCACCCTGCTGCACAGCGCCACCAACTGGACAGTCAATGGTCCAGTCAGCAGTACTGACGGGAGCCTCCAGGATCCCTTTTCGACCGGGTGTTCCAGTCAAAAACTGGTCACCTTAACTCTGCCCTTATTCCCTCTCCATCCGCAGACCAGCTCCGCCTCTAGCCCCAGCTCCTCCCCCTTCCCCAGTTCCACCCCAGCTTCACCTTCAGCCCAAGCTCCACTGTGGAGTTGCTGTAATGGGGGTTGGGGGGCGCTGACAGCTTCTGTTATGGGTAAGGGGGGGCGTGACTGGAAAAGGTTGTACACCACTGCCCCATAGTATCTTGGACAATAGGCCTTTGCCTCAGTTTCCCACCTTGTGGTGTGAAAGTCCAGCAGAGGAACGTCGCTTTAACATACCACTCCCCCTTGCCCTCCGCTCCACCCCACTCATGGCCCCTTGTCAGAGGTCAGTGGAGTCCCAGAGTGCAGGGGTGCGCTCGGGGGTGGGGGGGTCACCAGAGCCCCTGGGGGTGGTTCAGCGGCTTTCCTGCCACTACCTCTGCTGTGCGGCGTCCTTGGTCTGGTCTGGTCCTACAGCGCCACAGCCGCCTAGCCCAGCAATCACAGGCTTTGCTGCGGCTGCTGCTGCTGCCTCTCTTACCGCGCTGCCATGTGCTGAGACTCCACCACCTAACCCAGCTCTTGGTGACTTCGCTGAGTAGCGGGGAACCCCCCTGCCCCATCCTCTCCTCTGTGCTGACTTCCACCAGAGCATTTTCTCCTCTCTAGGTCTAAGGCTCACCTCACCCCGACCCCAACCAGCTTATCAGCGATTTCAGTGATTACTAAGCAGAGAGAATATGGAGTCTGATCAGCTCTGTCTTTAATTGCTGGAGGGGGAAGCCAAATGACATCCAGAACTCTTTAAATGGGGCCCACCCTGTCAAGTAGCAACATTTGTCCCTGTCCTCGGTCTTTCACCAGGATTTACTTCACTGCCCCATGCTTTGACGGTGATGGTGACTGCTTCAATTAGGGCATGTTAAGTACAGTTCTGCTGCCTTTTAGAGTAATCTAATAAGGATAACAACATTTAATTACCCTTCATTCAAGACTTAAGCGAACTTTAACCTAAAACAGCCAAAATGTATCACGTTAGCAAAGCCAGTCTGTGTGTTGCTCACCTTGGCAAAGGAGGTGTGTCTATGCAAATACAGTCTGCTCCTGAGGTTTCTTCATCCAGTTCATCAATAGGTGGCAGAAGAGAGTTCATTCAGACCCCGGCTTACAGTCTATCTCGTATATTCTCATATAAAATGAAGGCAAAATCAAATCAAGGTGTTTGAATTGGCTGGAAATGCTTTTTTCCCCCCAGATTTTTTCAGAACATTGCTTTGGCTGCTCATCAGGGAAGGTTTGCACCATGGATGAGCAGGGTTCACATAGATTTCATCTGAATTATGGGAATCTACTGACATTTCCATTGTTTCCAAACAAATTCCTGGAGGTGGGAATTCTAACTCTAATCGTCTTGTTTCAGTCCCTGGCGGCCTTTTGCCCCTTTTATTCTTATTAGGCACAAGAAAGGCAGGTCTGTGTAAGGAAAAGGAGGCTGTCCATTTCCTTCTGAGCAGTTTACATGTGGATCTTAGGGCTTTAGAATTATTCCTGACAAGACGTAGCTTGTTTCTATGACCCTGTCTCAGGCTCACTGCAGACTCAGGCAGCGTTGCTGCACTGGTCACACCTGGGGCAGCTCTCCCCACACAGAGCGATGGGCTCAGGCTCTCTGCAAACACAGGCAGATGTCATTGCATTGGTCACACTTGGATCACATTTTCAAGGTTTTCTTCACAACCATAATAGCTAGAGACTGACTTTTAATGAAAGCTGAGACTCTGGAGAACAATAGAGAACTCTGTTCACACCCCCTCGTCTAGTCCTCCCTCCCCTCAATGAGCTACACCTCACCCTGTGGCAAACAGTGGTCTAAACCCTATTGAACTACCCCCACTTAATCTACAATATGGTGTCATTACATTATTTATTTGTATTTGTATTCATAACCCTTGTCATGGACCAGGACCCAGTTGTGTTCTGGGTCCTAGAATAAAAAGACAGCCCCTGTCCCAAGGGGTTTACAATCATAGAATCATAGAATCTCAGGGTTGGAAGGGACCTCAGGAGGTCATCTAGTCAACCCCCTGCTCAAAGCAGGACCAACCACAACGAAATCATCCCAGCCAGGGCTTTGTCAAGCCTGACCTTAAAAACCTCTAAGGAAGGAGATTCCACCACCTCCCTAGGTAACCCATTCCAGTGCTTCACCACCCTACTAGTGAAAAAGTTTTTCCTAATATCCAACCTAAACCTCCCACTCTGCAACTTGAGACCATTACTCCTTGTTCTGTCATCTTCTACCACTGAGAACAGTCTAGATCCATCCTCTTTGGAACCCCCTTTCAGGTAGTTGAAAGCAGCTATCAAATCCCCCCTCCTTCTTCTCTTCTGCAGGCTAAACAATCCCAGTTCCCTCAGCCTCTCCTCATAAGTCATGTGCTCCAGCCCCCTAATCATTTTTGTTGCCCTCCGCTGGACTCTTTCCAATGTATCCACATCCTTCTTGGAGTGTGGGGCCCAAAACTGGACACAGTACTCCAAATGAGGCCTCACCAGTGTCGAATAGAGGGGAATAATCACGTCCCTCGATCTGCTGGAAATGCCCCTACTTATACAGTCCAAAATGCCGTTAGCCTTCTTGGCAACAAGGGCACACTGTTGACTCATATTCAGCTTTTCATCCACTGTAACCCCTAGGTCCTTTTCTGCAGAACCGCTGCCCAGCCATTCGGTCCCTAGTCTATAGCAGTGCATGGGATTCTTCCGTCCTAAGTGCAGGACTCTGCACTTGTCCTTGTTGAACCTCATCAGATTTCTTTTGGCCCAATCCTCTAATTTGTCTAGGTCCCTCTGTATCCTATCCCTACCCTCCAGAGTATCAACCACTCCTCCCAGTTTAGTGTCATCTGCAAACTTGCTAAGGGTGCAGTCCACACCATCCTCCAGGTCGTTGATGAAGATATTGAACAAAACCGGCCCCAGCACCGACCCTTGGGGCACTCCACTTGATACCGGCTGCCAACTAGACATGGAGTCATTGATCACTACCCGTTGAGCGCGACTATCCAGCCAGTTTTCTATCCACCTTACCGTCCATTCATCCAGCCCATACTTCTTTAACTTGCTGGCAAGAACGCTGTGGGAGACTGTATCAAAAGCTTTGCTAAAGTCAAGAAATAGTACATCCACTGCTTTCCCCTCATCCACAGAGCCAGTTATCTCATCATAGAAGGCAATTAGGTTAGTCAGGCATGACTTGCCCTTGGTGAATCCATGCTGACTGTTCCTGATCACTTTCCCCTCCTTTAAGTGGTTCAAAATTGATTCCTTGAGGACCTGTTCCATGATTTTTCCAGGGATTGAGGTGAGACTGACTGGCCTGTAGTTCCCCGGATCTTCCTTCTTCCCTTTTTTAAAGATGGGCACTACATTAGCTTTTTTCCAGTCATCCGGGACCTCCCCCGATTGCCATGATTTGTCAAAGATAATGGCCAATGGCTCTGCAATCACATCGGCCAACTCCTTTAGCACCCTCGGATGCAGTGCCTCCGGCCCCATGGACTTGTGCTCATCCAGCTTTTCTAAATAGTCCCGAACTACTTCTTTCTCCACAGAGGGCTGGTCACCTCCTCCCCATACTGTGCTGCGGAGTGCAGCCGTCTGGGAGCTGACCTTGTCTGTGAAGACAGAGGCAAAAAAAGCATTGAGTACACTAGCTTTCTCCACATCCTCTGTCACAAGGTTCCCTCCCTCATTCAGCAAGGGGCCCACACTTTCCTTGACTTTCTTCTTGTTGCTCACATACCTGAAGAAACCCTGTAAGTGTGCGACAACAGCTGTCTATAGCAAGACAGATGGGGAGGAAACAGTGAGACCCAGCTGGTCAGAATGATGGACAGTGGTCTCAGCCAGGGAGTCGAACCATTAAAAGTTTTGGTTCAGTTCCAGTTCGGATTCATGTGTGTTTCCTACGTCTCCAGTTCAGTTCCAGTTCAGACACTAACTTAGCATGATGGTTCTGTAACCAGTTCAACCACTTTGAATCTGTTTGAGTCAGTTCAGATATATTTCCTGCCGATCAATGTCACACTTCTGCTTGCATTCTAACTCCTAGCAAAAGAATTCAATGATCAATATTTCTTTCAGTACAGAAACAGTATTTATTTTTTAAACAAGTAATTTGCACACACTAGCACAACATCCTCCAGAACTCTGTCGGTCAGATCTGACTGCTGCGTGACAAAATGAATTTCAGCCCCGAAAATGCCCTTTCTATGTTGACTTGTGTAGCAGGAACAGCAGTCACGATGTTAGCCGATTGATACAGTTCAGGTCTCGTTTTCTGTTGGTCCCAGTAGTGAAGACTATCTGTAGTGAGACAAAGCTCATCAATGAAAGAGTCCAGGAAGGGATTAATATGTTTTTGGCCTTGCGCCAACAAAAATTTGTTTCTTGCTTCTTGGACTTCTTGCTTTGAGGAGGAGCTGAAGGTCGTCTTTGATGTCCCGACATGGCTGACTGAAAATCCGTCAATTCCTCACTTTGGACAGACTAGTACCTCCCAATTAGCCCACATTTAGTTAGATGAATTTTAGCTCTTTCCTTATCCTCACCTGAGAGAAGCAGTTTGTTCCTGAGGTCCAGGTAAATGCAGCATCGAAATGCATCGTTGTCCAACAACATTTTCTCACAGTTCTTCATTGAGGCCAATAGTGTTTCAGTAAAAGGTGAAGAAGACGCCTTTGTGTCAAGTTGGCATTTTAGCTAGGCTCTGTAGAAATCACCCAGAGTAAGTTGTGCTGGTTGAAGTGCCTCTTTTTGTGATTAATTTAGCAGGCATTAGTGCAGCCATAATATTTTTTAACAGCCTTCCATTTCTCATCACTCCTATCAAGGGCTTGGTTTGAAGAAGTGGCCACCATATGCTTGCAAAAATCCATGAGTTCTAAAAGTCTTTCAAGCATTTTGCACATGGAATGCCATCTAGTTGGACAATCCAGGATTGGCTTCTTTAAATTAAGCTTTTTCTTAATCACCATAATTTTGGGGCTCCTAAGTCTTGCAAACCAGACCTGCTTTTCCAACTATACGGTGCACAGAGCGTTCTTTCATAGCATCCTCACCAGCAAGTTGCAAGGTACGAGCAGAATAGTGAACTCCTCGCAGAGCAAATCCCCCGGCACCTGCCATGTTGAATTCTGTCTTTTCAGTCATCTGAAGCTGGCCTTGTTGTGTAGCATCTCCTGGTGTCTCTTTTCCACAAAAGTCCTCACTACTGTCCCCCTCTTTTTCACTCTCATCATCAGGTTCAACTTTTTTCCTCTTCTTCAATCATACACTTGACAGATTTGGCCCCGTTAGCTGCATTATGAGTGGTAATGCTACAGACCTGCATCAGAGACATCCCAGACCAGCTTCCGCCTTTGAATATGGTTGCCTTCAAGTGTTCAGAAGTGTGCTGCTAATTGATCTGCTTCATAGCGAGTGTGTGAAGGGTCATTTTCTATCTGCAATCTGCTGCATATTAACTCCTAATGCAGACCTGGCAAGATGAGTAGCTGTGATAAATGAAGGGGAGAGGGGAGCTCCCTTTTATGGACACCCAGCCAGCCAGTTAGCTATAAAATCCCTTTTAGTAGTTGTTCTCTACTTGCTTTACCTGTAAAGGGTTAAAAGTTTCACTCTTATGCATAGGTAAAAGGAAGTGAGTGAGCACCTGGCCAAAAGAGCCAATGGGAAGGCTAGAACTTTTTAAAATTGAAAGACTGCTCTTTTGTCTGTCTGTGTTTTTCTCCCCAAGAGCAGGGACAGGGCTGGAGCTATGCTGTAAAAGCTTGGGCCAGGTATGAAAATCATCATCTCATACCTAGACACCACTCATTTGAAACCCCAGCTATGTAAGTAAATCAGGAAATGTCTAGGAAGACACGATTAGGTTTCTCTCTTTTATTTCTTTATGGCTTGTGGACTCCTCTGTGCTTACCCCGGGTGCTTTTGTTTTGCTTATAACCTGTAAGCAATCTTGGTGCTTAATCCCTGTAATTGGTTTTTTTTTAAACCTAGGAAAAAGCCTAAATTCCAGATGTAGTTTCTTTCTTTTTGTTTTTAATAAAATTTACCTTTTTTAAGAACAGGATTGAATTTTTGAGCTGATTTCCTGTGTTTTCTTTCTCAGCTCTTCCCCGGGGGCGGGGCGGGCGGGTAGGGGTGGGGGGGGGGGCGTGAAAGGGCCTGAGGGTACCCAATAGGAAGGAATTCCCAAGTGCGCCTTCCTGGGTTCCAAAAGGGGTTTTTGCATTTGGGGGGTGGCAGCATCTATCCATCCAAGGTCAGAGAAAAGCTGTAACCTTGGGAGTTTAATACAAGCCTGGAGTGGCCAGTATTACTTTTTTTAATCCTTGTGGTCCCCCACCTTCTGCACTCAGAGTGAGGAATCAGTCTTGACAGTAGCACAATCAACTTTTAAAGAAATCAGCTTGCCCTTGACTTCCTGCTTATGTTCATATCATACTCTGGAAGGGCAGCAACTTTGTCTCAAATATTTTCATCATTTATTGGCAGTTTTTATTGCCAAAACCTTGAAGGAAAGGGTTAAGGATGTAAACTTCCATCAACTTTAAAGGTCTGCCATTCACTGTTACTAATTCGAGGCAAGCTTCAAGCAAAATTAGACTCCTCAATCTTCACTTTTATTGACTTGCTTTTCAACACAGAATCTAGAGCATGTTGGTTTGAGGACAGAATCTATTTTTTTTTTTTTTTTTTGGCACGGAGGGTTAGGATTAGCCTCATTGGTGTGTGAACTTGCCTCACTTGGGGCTAGCTGCTCTTGCGTCAGGACAGGACACTTGGCTGGGTGATGTCCTTGTAATAACACCCAGCAGCAGGTGGCGGAGAAGGGGTTTGAGTAGGGAGCTGACGGAGGCTAAGGGTGGGTTTGTGGCTGTGCAAGCCTGGGACAGGCTGTGGTCATGTTGCAGACGCTCTGTCCTGTGCTCTAAGGGCCGCGCCTCTGGCCACTGCAGAGGAGTATGAGCAGCAAGGCGGTCTCCCTGGGAGGGTGTGGGGCTGCCTACGTTTTAGTGCATCCGCGTCCCCATTCCTCAGGCATACGCTCCTGTGCCAACATCGCTCATTGTTCTGCTGGTGTGGAGGAGGGGGCAGACAGAGATTTCAGGCTGGGATTTCCAGAGGTGCCTGAGTCCCATAGGCTCCTCAGGGAAGCGCAGTGGTGGGGCTGGCGCTGTGACGTGTGCTCCCTTCCCTGCCTTTGCAGCTCACCCTCTGGATCGACGAGAAGACACTGACGGCTCACGATGCGTCCTATGACGAAGCCCGGAACCTGCACAGCAAGTGGCTGAAGCACCAGGCCTTCATGGCTGAGCTGGCCTCTCACCACGGCTGGCTGCAGAAGGTGGATGAGGTAGGTGACCTCCCGCAGGGGATGGGGGAGCCTCCTCCCAGGCCTTGCCCGCGCCTTCGGCACCTGGCACTCAGCGCACACCTGAAGGCTAGCACAGGCCAGGCAGCTCATGGCCCCCAGGTAGGCCCCCAGCTCCCATCGACATCAATGGGGCTTTCAGCAGATGCTTAGCTTTAAGCACGTGCTAAAGAGCTGTCTCAGGATTGGGTGAGGCTGTAGCGGGCGGCGGGACGGAGGTAGCAGTGGGGCAGGAAGAAGGGAGTGGGTCCTACACTGCCCTCCTGCTGGGTCCTTGGGTTCACAGGATTTAATTACTACCCCCCCCCCCTCTCACCAGCCACCGTGGTACAATCCACAGCTCCCCCTCCTTTAACGTGAGTGTCATATGACAGGGGAGATGATTGCCGGACACTGGTGGGATCTCAGCTGGACACTGTGTCCCACTGAGGGCACCGCACTTTAGGCAAGATGTGGACAAAGTGGAGAGGGTCGTGAGGAGAGCAACAAAAATGACCAGAGATTTAGCAAACGTGGCTTGTGAGGGAAGGCATTAAGGACCGGGCTGGTTTAGTCTAGAGAAGAGGAGGCTGAGGGGGGACCGGATAACAGTCATCAAATATGTACATTGATGTTACAAGCAGGGTGGTGATCGATTGTTCTCCCTGTCCAGTGAGGGCAGCACAAGACGGAATCAGATATAGACTGGAGGACAAGTGCTAGTAATAATAATAGGGCTCAGATTTTCCTAGATGTGATAGCTGGTGGATTCCTTCACCAATTAGTTGCTGAACCAACAAGAGGGGATGCCATTTTAGATTTGGTTTTGGTGAGTAGTGAGGACCTCATAGAAGAAATGGTTGTAGGGGACAACCTTGGTTCGAGCAATCATGAGCTAATTCAGTTCAAACTGAATGGAAGGATAAACAAAATAGATATGTGATTTCAAAAGGGCTAACTTAAAAAAATTAAGGAAATTAGTTAGGGAAGTGGATTGGACTAAAGAACTTGTGGATCTTAAGGCAGAGGAGGCCTGGAATTACTTCAAATCAAAGTTGCAGAAACTATCAGAAACCTGCATCCCAAGAAAGGGGAAAAATTCATAGGAAGGAGTTGTAGACCAAGCTGGATGAGCAAGCATCTCAGAGAGGTGATTAAGAAAAAGCAGAAAGCCTACAAGGAGTGGAAGATGGGAGCGATCAGCAAGGAAAGCTACCTTATTGAGGTCAGAACATGTAGGAATAAAGTGAGGCTAAAAGCCATGTAGAGTTGGACCTTGCAAAGGGAATTAAAACCAATAGTAAAATATTCTATAGCCATATAAATAAGAAGAAAACAAAGAAAGAAGAAGTGGGACCACTAAACACTGAGGATTAAGTGAAGGTTAAGGATAATCCAGGCATGGCCCAATATCTAAACAAATACTTTCCCTCAGTCTTTAATGAGGCTAATGAGGAGCTTAGGGATAATGGCAGGATGACAAATGGGAATGAGGATATGGAGGTAGATATTACCACATCCGAGGTAGAAGCCAAACTCGAACAGTTTAATGGGACTAAATCGGGGGCCCAGATAATCTTCATCCAAGAATATTAAAGGAACCGGCACATGAAATTGCAAGCCCATTAGCAAGAATTTGTAATGAATCTGTAAACTCGGGTTGTACCGTATGACTGGAGAATTGCTAACATAGTTCCTATTTTTAAGAAAGGGAAAAAAGGTGATCTGGGTAACTACAGGCCTGTTAGTTTGGCATCTGTAGTACGCAAGGTCTTGGAAAAATTTTTTAAGGAGAAAGTAGTTAAGGACATTGAGATCAATGATAATTGAGACAAAATACAACATGGTTTTACAAAAGGTAGATCGTGCCAAACCAACCTGATCTCCTTCTTCTGAGAAGGTAACAGATTTTGTAGACAAAGGAAACACAGTGGATCTAATCTACCTCAATTTCAGTAAGGCATTTGATACGGTTCCACATGGGGAATTATTAGATAAATTGGAAAAAATGGGGATCAATATGAAAATTGAAAGGTGGATAAGGAACTGGTTAAAGGGGAGACTACAACGGGTCATACTGAAAGGTGAACTGTCAGGCTGGAGGGAGGTTACTAGTGGAGTTCCTCAGGGATCAGTTTTGGGACCAATCTTATTTAATCTTTTTATTACTGACCTCGGCACAAAAAGTGGGAGGGTGCTAATAAAGTTTGTGGATGACACAAAGCTGGGAGGTATTGCCAATACAGAGAAGGACCGGGATATCATACAGGAAGATCTGGACGACCTTGTAAACTGGAGTAATAGTAATAGGATGAAATTTAATAGTGAAAAGTGCAAGGTCATGCATTTGGGATTAATAACAAGAATTTTTGTTGTAAGATGGGGACACATCAGTTGGAAGTAACAGAGGAGGAGAAGGACCTCGGAGTACTGGTTGATCACAGAATGTCTATGAGCCGCCAATGTGATATGGCTGTGAAAAAAGCTAATGCGGTCTTGGGATGTATCAGGCGAGGTATTTTCAGTAGAGATAAGGAGGTGTTAGTACCATTATACAAGGCACTGGTGAGACCACATCTGGAATACTGTGTGCAGTTCTGGTCTCCCATGTTTAAGAAGGATGAATTCAAACTGGAACAGGTAGAGAAGGGCTACTAGGATGATCCGAGGAATGGAAAACCTGTCTTATGAAATGACAAAGGGTCCTGTGGCACCTTATAGACCAACAGAGGTATTGAAGCATAAGCTTTCGTGGGCAACAGCTCACTTCATCAGATGCATAGAATGGAACACACAGTAAGCAAATATTTATACATTCAGAGAAACATGAAATGGTGAAAGTGCCTATACCAACTCTAAAAGGCTAATTCATTAAGAGGCTAATTAATTATATCAGCAGGGGAAAAAAACTTTTGGGTTACTGCACATGATCGTTCACCCCAGGAAAGGTGAGGCAGGGCAGCTGGGTGATGGATAGGCCACATCATGACTGTCCTCCTCCTTTGCAGTACAGGGCAGTGAACCACAAAACCACTGGTCAAAGAACATGGGCCTTAATCCGGCAAGGCCTGTCGCTCCGTAGGGGGTTAGGTCGGTAGTTACGTCGCTCCGGGGTGTGGATTCCCCCCCACCCCTGCCCTTAGCAACAGAGTTCTGCTGCTATCGGTCTGTAGTGTAGAACTGGCCCAAGTGAAGAGTGAAACTCGGTCAATAACTTACCCCATTGAGCCCAGGAATTGTCACCTGATGGGCAGAGACCTCCCAAAGCTCAGTGACGCGAACGGAAGACGGAGCGACAGGCCTTGCCGGATTAAGGCCCATGTTCTTTGACCAGTGGTTTTGTGGTTCACTGCCCTGTACTGCAAAGGAGGAGGACAGTCATGATGTGGCCTATCCATCACCCAGCTGCCCTGCCTCACCTTTCCCGGGGTGAACGATCATGTGCAGTAACCCAAAAGTTTTTTTCCCCTGCTGATATAATTAATTAGCCTCTTAATGAATTAGCCTTTTAGAGTTGGTATAGGCACTTTCACCATTTCATGTTTCTCTGAATGTATAAATATTTGCTTACTGTGTGTTCCATTCTATGCATCTGATGAAGTGAGCTGTTGCCCACGAAAGCTTATGCTTCAATACGTCTGTTAGTCTATAAGGTGCCACCGGACCCTTTGTCGCTTCTACAGATCCAGACTAACACGGCTACCCCTCTGATACTTGTCTTATGAAAGGAGACTCACAGGCTTGTTTAGCCTAACCAAAAGAAGGCTGAGGGGAGATATGATTGCTCTTTATAAATATATCAGAGGGATAAATACCAGGGAGGGAGAGGAATTATTTAAGCTCAGTACCGATGTGGACACAAGAACAAATGGATATAAACTGGCCATCAGGAAGTTTAGACTTGAAATTAGATGAAGGCTTCTAACCATCAGAGGAGTGAAGTTCTGGAACAGCCTTCCAAGTAAAGCAGTGGGGGCAAAAGACATATGTGGCTTAAAGATTAAGCTTGATAAGTTTATGGAGGGGATGGCATGATGGAATAGCCTAATTTTGGGAATTAATTCATCTTTGACTATTAGCAGTAAATATGCCCAGTGGCCTGTGATGGGATGTTAGATGGGGTGGGATCTGAGTTACTACAGAGAATTCTTTCCTGGGTGTCTGGCTGGTGAGTTTTGCCCACATGCTCAGGGTTTAGCTGATCGCCATATTTGAGGTTGGGAAGGAATTTTCCTCCAGGGCAGATTGGCTGAGGCCCTGGGGTTTTTTTGCCTTCCTCTGCAGCGTCGGGCACGGTTCACTTGCTAGAGGATTCTCTGCACCTTGAAGTCTTTAAACCATGATTTGAGGACTTCAATAGCTCAGTCATAGGTGAGAAGTTTATTACAGGAGTGGGTGGGTGAGATTCTGTGGCCTGCATTGTGAAGGAGGTCAGACTAGATGATCATAATGGTCCCTTCTGACCTTAAAGTCTATGAGCTTAGCTTGCAGCAAGGGAGATTGAGGTTGGATATTAGGAAAAACTTGGAACAGGTTCCCTGGTGAGGGTGTGGAATCGCCGTCACTGCAGGTTTTTAAGAACAGGTTGGACAGACGCCTGTCAGGGATGGTCTAGGTTTGCCTGGTTCTGCCTTAGTGCCGGGGTTGGACTAAGGACTGCTGGAGGTCCCTTCTTGCTGTGATTCTCTTTTCCCCTGACCTCTCTCCAGGAGGGGCGGCAGCTGAGCCGGGAGAAGCCCCAGTTCGGTGCGGTGGTCTCGCAGCGCCTCACGGAGCTGCACCAGCTCTGGGACAAGCTCCAGTCAATGACAGAGGAGAAGGCCCAGCACCTCTTTGATGCCAACCACTCAGATCTGTATGCGCAGAGCTTTTCTGACCTGGACAAGTGGATAGGAGAGATGGAGACGCAGCTGCAGTCGGACGAGCAGGGCACCGACCTGACAAGCACCAACAGGCTGTTAACGAAGCTGATGGTAGGTGGTGAACTCCCATGAGCACTGGCACTGCGGGGGGTGGAGTGATGTCCTGCTGGGGAGGGGGGCGCATTGGAGACTGGCAGTGCTAGGGGATGGATCAGTCTGCAGTCACCCCTTCCCGTCTCTTGCCCCTGTGGCCTGCAGGGACTGGGGCTGCAGAGACGAAGCGGGGGAAAGGGATTCTCCAGCTGCGACTTGCTCCACCCCCTCTCTTCTCAGCTGGTGGAGGAGACACTTGTCCTTGCAGGGAAAGAAGCATTTGTAACCTCCGTATATGTCCAGCCGCTAGCGGGGGACAGACAGCCACATGGCGTTAGCCTAGCTTAGACACTGCCACTGGCTGGGGCAGCCTGTCCTGAGCTTCACAGATCCCAGAAACTCAGATTCACCAGAGACTGTTACTGGCCTCATCTGTGCCGATCCACAGAGCACATGAGCTGGCAGTCACAGTTACAGAGGCTTGGGTCTCTAACTCAAGCTGCAGCAGCTCATACTTTAGTTGAGACGGCTCTAGTTCAATCCCCTGTGTCCCTTGCAATCCCTCCCTCCTAGGTAATACAAACAGCCTTCCTCCAAGGGGATGAATCCCGCAGGGACTGGTCATTTGAAAACTCTTTTCTATTTTGTTTTTAATTCAATCTAACCCTGTATAAACATTCAACATGTGTATATCACGCTGCCCCGTGGCATGGTCTTCTCTGGGATTGAACCTATGGATCTAAAAGCAGGAGCTGGCGCGGTCAGCTCAGAGAGACAAATAGACTCATAAACCTATCCATGGTCCAGCCGCTAGCAGGGGATGGGTAGTTGCACTCAGTTAGCCCGGGTCATGTTTGGAATTAGGAGCCATGAAGAGAGTCTCTATGAATTGGTTCAAAAATGGGCTTTTTTCCACAGAAAATTATTTGAAAAGCAATTAAAAGTTTTTGGTCAAAAACTTTCCTACAGTAAAGTTCAATTTTTTGATGGAAAATTGAAGTCTGAAATCTTCAATTGGGAAATGCAGCTTCAGTGCCTCATGGGAGCTGAGTCTAAGTGCCTCATGCTCTGATATCCTCTATAAGCCAGGCTCCCTGGTTGGACTACATCTCCCATGATGCATCATGGTGTCCCCTCATATTGCATGAGACAGTTGCATCATGGGAATCCCTGGCTATGGTGCATCATGGGAGATGTAGTCTGGCCAGGCAGCCTGGTCCATAGAGGAAAATGGGGATGAGAAAAATGAACTACAGTTCCCATAAAGCACTGCAGCGGGCTCTCTGAATGGATATGTTTCAGTTTTCAAGGCATTCAGTTTTTCAATGAAAAAACAGTTTTTTCTGTAGAAAGCAAACACTTTTAGCAAAAAATTTAGTTTAGTCAAAAACCCAACTTTCTGTTAAAAAAAACCCCAAACAGGTAACAACCAAATGTTGTTTTGTGATTATTTGATTTTTACAAGGAAACAAATAGCGAGAAGTACAAAGAGGTGAACGATTTATGGCTTGCCTACGTTTCTGAATACCGCGTGCTTCACGGGATCGCTAACAGAATTATGCAATTTCATACCTTGTCAAAGCTGCAAGACCAGACAGTACAAACCCAGTCGATACTGCAGAGACGTAACACATTGGCGTGGGGATCACAGTAACGAAATAGGAAAAGACATACATAAGTAGGGAAAGGAGGGCTCTAGGAAGGGGAGGGGAAAGGAGGAGAGGTTTGGGGCTCTGGCATACTTTGAGCAGCATCAACGTGCTTTATCCAAACGTCTGTTGATCAGCCGGTGGCCGTGGCTGTGATGGCTGTGTGCCATCGCCTGGCTGGCAGTGGCGAACGTCAACCCTTTGCTTTCAGAGACTCGATGAGCAAGTGATCACGCAGAAGAGAGAGATGGAAGAGCTGCTGTCGCAGGCCCCTCCACCCAAAGGGGACATGCACGAGGCTGACAGCAAGCAGCAGAGCATCGGGAGGAGGTTCTTCGATCTCCTGGAGCCCTTGGAGAAGAGGAGGAAGGAGCTGGAGTCGTCCAGAGCCAAGTACCAGCTCAACAGGGATCTGGCAGACGAAACGGTGAGCTCCCTGAAAGGCCACGCACGCCATCTACAGCTCCCGATGCTCCTTGCCTTCCCAATGGGCCTTTTGCACAAGCCTCCTAGCCCCTTGCAAGCATCTCCTCCAATGCCCTGGGTGATACAGCAAAGCCTTGTATATAATTTATTATGTATTATGGTAGCTCCTAGGAGCTCTAGCCATGGACCAGGCCCTCCATATACAGTAATTCCTCACTTAAAGTCGTCCCGGTTAACGTTGTTTCGTTGTTACGTCGCTGATCTATTAGAGAACATGCTCGTTTAAAGTTGAGCAATGCTCCCTTATAACGTTGTTTGGCAGCTGCCTGCTTTGTCCACTGCTTGCAGGAAGAGCAGCCTGTTGCAGCTAGCTGGTGGGGGCTTGGAACCAGGGTGGACCGGCAGCCCCCCCATCAGCTCCCCACTCCCCTAAGTTCCCTGTACTGCAGCCACCTAGCAGGCTACAAATTGCCGGCAGTTCAGCTGTCCCCCCCCCCCCCCCCACTACCATGTGCTGCTCCTGCCCACTGCCTTGGAGCTGCTGGAGGGTGCCCAGATAGCGTGTATGAAAAATCGGGACAGAGTGTGTGTGTGGGGGGGGGTAATAGGCACCTATATAAGAAAAAGCCCCAAATATCGGGACTGTCCCTATAAAATCGGGACATCTGGTCACCCTAGCTCCCGGGAGCCTCCTGCTTGCTGTGGGGGGGAGGCGAGACGAGGGCTAATATCAGGGTGTCCCTCTCCCCCCTGCTCCTGCCACCCCCTTACCCCTTCTCCAGAGAGCAGTGGGGGGACAAGACAGGGCTCAGGACAGAGGGAGCTTGCAGGCAGCAGCTGCTGTCTGAACTTCCTGATCTAAAAAGGCAGTGTACTTAGAGTGGTAGCGTACTTAAAGGGGCAATGCGCGTCTCTCTCTCTCCCACACACAGGGTGTGTGTCTCTGTCTGCCATAGAATCATAGAATCTCAGGGTTGGAAGGGACCTCAGGAGGCCATCTAGTCCAACCCCCTGCTCAAAGCAGGACCAATCCCCAACTAAGTCATCCCAGCCAGGGCTTTGTCAAGCCTGACCTTAAAAACCTCTAAGGAAGGAGATTCCACCACCTCCCTAGGTAACCCATTCCAGTGCTTCACCACCCTACTAGTGACAAAGTTTTTCCTAATATCCAACCTAAACCTCCCCTACTGGCTACTGCAACTTGAGACCATTACTCCTTGTTCTGTCATCTGCCACCACTGAGAACAGTCTAGATCAGGGGTGGGCAAACTACGGCCCGCAGGCCACATCCGGCCCGTGGGCCCAGCCTCTGAGCTCCTGGCTGGGGAGGCTAGCGCTCCCCTCTCCCCTGCTATCCCCCCTCCCCGGAGCTACACCACTGCACAGGCAGCGCTCTGCGGGGTGGGGCTGCATGCTCTGGTCAGGCTGGGCAGCTGCCAGACATGCTGCTCTGAGTGGCGTGGTAAGGGGGCCGGGGCCAGGGGGTTGGATAAGGGGCAGAGGGTCCCAGGGAGCAGTGAGGGGACAGGGAGCAAGGGGCGGTTGGATAAGCAAGGGAATCCCGGGGGGCCTCTCAGGGGGCGGGGGTGTGGATAGGGGTCGGGGCAGTCAGGGGACATGGAGCAGAGGGATTGGATAGGGGATAGGGTCCTGGGGGATCATTAGGGTCGGGAGGGTATCAGGAGGGGGCGGTCAGGGGACAAGGAGTGGGGGGGTGTTGGATGGGTTGGGGATTCTGAGGGTGGCAGTAAGGGGGCGGGAAGTGGGAGGGGGCAGATACGGAGCGGGGGCCAGGCTGTTTGGGGAGGCACAGCCTTCCCTACTCGGCCCTCCATACAGTTTTGCAACCCCGATGTGGCCCTCAGGCCAAAAAGTTTGCCAGTTTGCCCACCCCTGGTCTAGATCCATCCTCTTTGGAACCCCCTTTCAGGTAGTTGAAAGCAGCTATCAAATCCCCCCTCGTTCTTCTTTTCTGCAGACTAAACAATCCCAGTTCCCTCAGCCTCTCCTCATAATTCATGTGCTCCAGCCCCCTAATCATTTTTGTTGCCCTCCGCTGGACTCTTTCCAATTTTTCCACATCCTTCTTGTAGTGTGGGGCCCAAAACTGGACACAGTACTCCCCTCCCTCCATTCATGCTGCCTTGTAGAGTGTGAGGCTACATTAACAACGTGTTAACCCTTGAGGGCTCATCCGAGTGCTAGTTCATCATTTAGCAGTAAGGCATTCCCTGGAAAATATCCCACCCTCTTCCACCCTCTGACTTCACCACCTCAACCAAGCTTCACAATCATCATTGCTGTGTAAATTGTTTGTTTAAAACTTATACTGTATATACATATATATAATATAGTCTTTTGTCTGGTGAAAAAAATTTCCCTGGAACCTAACCCCTCCTATTTACATTAATTCTTATGGGGAAATTGGATTAGCTTAACATTGTTTCGCTTAAAGTCGCATTTTTCAGGAACATAACTACAACGTTAAGCGAGGAGTTACTGTACTGGGTATTGTACATTATTAGGTGTATTATGGTAGCTCCTAGGAGCTCTAGCATGGACCAGGCCCTCTGGGTATTGTATGTTATTAGATGTGTTACGGTAGCTCCTAGGCACTCTAGCCATGGACCAAGCCTCTGATGTGCTAGGTGCTGTACAGAGACAGAACAAAGGGACAAGTCTCTGCCACGCAGATTTTCCATTCTGTCTCCTTTGGTTGCTGCTGAGTAGTGCGAAGGAAGGTCCCAGACCAGCTCCCGGGAACAGGTCACTGCTCTGACAGGGGAGTTCAGTGGGCTGGGATGCCCGGGACTCATTGCTAGAGTGAGCCCTGGCAGGGCAGAGTCCGGGGGTCCGGGTGCAAGGGGCTGGCGCTGAAGCTTGAGTGGAGCCTGTTGACTGGCTGGGCAGAGGGCTTGAGTGGGCAGGTTGCCACACTGTCAGCTCGCCAGCCCACTGCGCCCCATGAAGTGCTGCAGCCTCTCGCCGCCCTGCCTGCCCCTCGGCTGCAGCCTCTCCATTCTCCTCTGCTTCCCTCTTGCAGCTCTGGGTGCAGGAGAGGCTGCCCCTGGCCAAATCCACTGACCACGGCACCAACCTCCAGACCGTGCAGCTTCTGATGAAGAAGAATCAGGTAAGTCCGTCCATCGCTGGCTGCTCGTTCCAGCACCGAGGTCAAAGCCAGGCAGCAAAAGGCTAAATGGGCCTTTTCAGAGGCGTTCAGGGTGCTGCAGGTACAGGACGTGGCTAGGAACTGGCCCCAGATACACCCCCTAGGAGTCTGGTAACGTGGCGGGCTGGTGCATCCCTCTGGCCCTGTGCCACCCTGTGGGGTTGTTGCATCACGGAGCCACATGGGCACCTAGGGGCGGGAGGCGTTTCTTCCCTTGGCTCTGCCCCCTTCCCGCCCAGCAGGGCTGCTGTTCCCGCTGTGTGCTGCCTGTGCCATGGGTCGCCAGCAGAGAAGAGCCAGAGGGCACCATATATATCTTTCCTCCCGCGTGCCAGGGTGCAGGCCCAGAGCTTGTCAATGACGCTGAAGTCAGGTGGTTACGGTGACGGTCCCATTGCTACAGACCATGGCCACGGGCGGAGCTACAGGCCACCTGGCTCATCCCTTCCCTGCGGAGTGTGACCCCATCACTAGCCATATGTACCATCCTCCCACTCCATGGCATGTACCCCTTCACACACAGGCCGGTATCAGCCCCTCCTACCCCTTAGTTGTGGTGACTCTCTGGGCCTCTCTCTCTGTGGGTATTTTGATATTATTATTATTGATTAGCTGTAGCATCATTGAGCCTAGGACCAGGCCCCCGTTGCGCTAGGTGCTGCACAAATGCAGGGGGGAAAAACGAGATTTAAACCAAGATTTGTGTCCCAGTGCCTGGGCACTAGCCGGACACGTTCATTGCCCGTGCACCAGACGAGCAGGAAAAAGCCACTTCTGCCCCTGCATCGGGGAGGTTAGCTGGGAAGCCGCTATCGTGCCCATGTGAATGCAGAACTCCTGCGATGCCCGTGGGGCAGCGGGCGTGTTTCTGGGCGGTGATGCGGGCTCTCCCCCACTAGACACTGCAGAAGGAGATCGCGGGCCATTCCCCGCGGGTGGAGGACGTCCTGCGCAGGGCCGAGCGCACGGTGGCGGCGGCCGACGGGGACTGCAGTGCCGTGGAGGAGCAGCAGCGGCTGCTGAAGGAGTCGTGGAGCGCTTTGCAGGAGGAGACGGGGAGGAGGTGGCGGCGGCTGCAGCAGGCGAACGAGGCCCAGCAGTACTACCTGGACGCCGGCGTGGCAGAGGCCTGGATCAGTGAGCAAGAGCTCTACGTGGTGGCTGATGAGAAGCCACAGGTGAGAACAGCAGGAACTTAGCAATAAAACGCGCAGAGAGCAGGCACGGACCAGCCGCTGTCAGCGAACTGGGGTCTGGGTGATGGTCAGCACACCGGGGGTCGCCCGGCTCAGCCCAGCGCTAGGTTTGGCCCCAGGTGTTTCTCAGGGTACGTCTGCACTGCAGTCGGGAGAGGGTGGGGAGGGTGGAGCACATGTAGACGCAAGCTATCTGCTGTCACGGGAGCAGTGAGTCTTCAGGAAAAGGCGAAAGATTTACATGAGCTGAGGAGAAAGCAGAGTACGGCAGCTGCTCGCATATGTACGCCAGGTCCTGGGCAGGCGGGGCTAGGCCAGGCTGCCGCAGCGTCACTGGTATTGTTTCCCTACAGTAGCTTTCCTCTCAGCAGCAGCAAAAGGTCCCTAAAAGTGGGGGTCCAGTGGCGCCCAAACCGTGGCCCCATCCCCCTGCGCCGCCCCTTCCCCCGAGTCGCTGCTCCCTGCTACCCCTTCTCCCTGCGGACCCACCCCCACACCACCCCTTCTCCCAAGGCCCCGTTTCCACGCCAGCTCTTCCCACCAAGACCTTGCCCCCTACTCACTCCTCTCCACCTGCTCCCCCCCCACCCCCGCCGTCACTCACCCTTACAGCCGGTAAAAGTGGAGGGGCCATGTCCCCTTGACTCCTCCATTCCAGCACCCCTGTTTCCTCTAGCTCCCATGCTGCAATCACACCTCCCAGCTGCAGTGCAGACCATCCCCAAGAGCCCTTGTGGGACAGTGGCTCCACATGGGGTACATGGTGCTCTCAGGTAGTCCAGCGAATCCTCTTTCTCGCTGCCTGGCTGGTGTGTCTTGTTGACTGATCCTCAGACGTGGGGATGGGAAGGAATTTTCCCCAGGTCAGAGTGGCAGGGACCTGCAGTGGGGCAGGCATGGGAAGGGATTGCCTGGCATCTCAGCCTCTCTTGGGGCGAGGGGATGAGTGCCTGTGCAACAGGAGTTTAGTCTCTTTAGGACTGAAAAGCTGTAGTTTAACTGAAGTCGTGGGGCTCAATCCAGGGGTGTCTGGATGACCTGTGGTGCCCTAGGCTGTGCAGGAGGTCTGACGAGACGGTCCCTTCTGGCCTTGAACTCTCTGGAACTCTGTGACCCACCTCTCTGCAATACAACCAGTGCATGGCCCGGTGGTGGGACGAGCCGGTCCCAGACCGATGGTGGATGCTCCACGGCACAGAACAGTCACGGCGTACCTGCTGTCGCTGCACTGTGGCGTCAAGATCCATTTACGGCTCAAACCCCCTGGGCCGTGTCATCAGATGTGTTTGCACGTGGTGTCCGTTGAAGTGCCCAGCACAGTCCCCAGGCCGCCTCCTACAAATGTTGACACCCACCAGCAGTTCCCAGGCCGTGCCGGTACAATCTGGGATTTGGTGTGCTCTGACTCCAGAGGCTTCCATTGAGTTTGGCTGCACAGGCAACTCGCTAAGCTTTGCAAGGCTCCGTTTGGCCCCATGCTCTGGCCTGCTGAGCCATGTTTGCATTCCAGTGTTACTCCTGGTGCAATTCTACACCACTGCACACAATTTTTCCCCCCACAGAAAATACATTCTGCCCAAGAAGTGCTGCAGGTCCACCTGTTGCCCACCAGAGGCCACTGTGGTGCCAGAACAGCCAGCAGCCGGCTGCATTCATGCTGGTCGCTGTTCAGGGGCCACAGCTGCCTCTGGTGGGTGAAAGGTGGAACTGCAGCACTTCTTGGGCAGAATGTATTTTGGAGGGGGGGGGGAGGGGATTCTGCAGCCAGACATGAATCCTGCACGTGCACAGTAGTGCAGAATTCCCCCAGGAGTAAAATTCCACGTGGCTCTCCTGTGCTCATGGCTTCATGCCTTCCCTAGTCAGGGCACTCCGAGGCCTCTCTCTGCATGCATGTGAATCTGCATCTGAGATGGGTGTGCTCCTGCCTTGCGTACATAGCTTTCCGCTCTTCAGCAATGGACACGTCTCACTATGGCTCATAGCTGTAAGCAGCGGTTGACTCCAGTACTGCCAGTTCCAAACTCCCCAGTTTGGCTTAAAAAATCTAAATGAAAGCCGAGATTCTCCCATAATCATGTGACTCCAGGAGCTCAGGCTTGAGGAAAAGCATCAAATATCGCGAGCTTGCAGGATAGCAGCACTGTGACGCCGGCCTTTCCAATCTGGGAGGCGCTTCCCCTAAACATCGGCCTCGGTTTTAAAACAATTTTTTACACACAAATTGGTTTTCAAGATGGGGGGTGGGGGGGAATCCCCCTTCTCGCATCCCTGAATCTAACCATCAGCAAAGAACACTCGAAGGTGGCTTTAAGTCACATTTCTGACCTCCTGATCCTGGGGTCCACAGAGGCTCGGGTATAACTTAGCCCTAGGGGCCTGTTTACGTTACAGCAGTCTCCTTGGGCTGCCTTCACATCACTGTGTGCCCCAGCCACACCCCTGGCATGCCCCCTATACCAGGGTCTATGAGGGGGTTCTTCAGAGGACAGCCTGTGTAACCCAGGCCTGCTGGGCATGGCGCTCTGTCCCCCTCCAGTGGCATCCAGTCTAGCTAGAGATTGATGTGTCTGCTACAGCCTTAGCTAAGAGCCACATGGCTTTTAGCTCAGGCAGTAGAGGCTCATACACTAAGCTTCAGCGGTCCCAGGTTCTGTCCTGCCCACCAAGAGAACCCTCCCCAAGCCAGGGCTTTGAGAGCCCATTTGCACTGCTTCCGTCCTTTCACCTGGTGCAAAGAGGCCAGAGCAGGGGTGAGGATCTCTGCTTGGAGATTTAGGCCATTTCCCTCAGAGCCAGGCCCTGTCATTACATACACCAGGCTGATTTTGTCCTTGCCAAACATTGTGGGGTCGTTTGTGTGTCACTGCAATTGAAAAACGCCCAGCCTGGGTGTGGCCCACCTGCGACCAGATGGCTGTTCCAGGGGCGCGTTGTAACACAGAGAAGTCTGTACATGCGTAACTAGGTACTTAGTAGATCAGGTGCCAGTACATGGTGCTCCACAGTACGCACCTTTGTTCACGGGCTTTGTCAGAACAATAGAATCATAGAATCTCAGGGTTGGAAGGGACCTCAGGAGGTCATCTAGTCCAACCCCCTGCTCAAAGCAGGACCAAAGCAGAACCATAAGAATGGTTCAGCATCAGCCAACCCCAATCATGAGCCAGGCCCCCTGATATCATGAGATTTAAAATAAATAGTAAATGTTGACCGGGGGAGGCAGGGTGACTTAGTGGCCACCATGTTGGTTGGGAACTCAGGAGATCTAGGTTCTATTCCTTGCTCTGCTGCAGGGTGACTTCCCCTTTCTGTGCCTCAGTTTCCCCTCTGTGCAATGGAGATTTTAGTTGCCTTCTGGTTTCTAAGCTGTGAGGGTCACGCTTGGCTCACGATTTCCAGCTTTGCTCCATAACCGCAGGTGCTAGGAAACGCTCTCCTGAAAGCTGGGTAATCTTGTGACTCCAGGAGCTGGGGATTTAAGAAAAACCCATAACTATTGTGCAGTTTGGCAGCACTGGTTGCTATGGCCATGTACAGCACGTAGTTTCCCAAGTGCAGCAAGACACACACACACACTCTTAGCAAGAGCACCCCAAAGAGAGGTTGCAAACCCCCCAATTGGAAATGGCTGGGACAAGGCAGCATGGCTGGAATCCTGCGCTTGGCACTAGTTTGCGTGGAGGCCAGAATGGCAGGCGCCCCTTTGAACAAGCAAGGGCCCCGTTCCCGGCTTTGTCGCCCGCGTTCTGCCCCGACGTATGGCCAGCGCGAGGCAGTGGAGCATCAGAACCGGAATGTTTACCCAGGTGCACGTGGGCCAGGGCCGGCTCCAGGTTTTCGGCCACCCCAAGCAAAAAAGAAAATAAATGGCCACCGCTGAAGTGCCGAAGCAAAAACCAAAAAAAACAAAATACCGCCCCAGAATCCCCGGACTGCCGCCCCCTACAGGTCGCTGCCCCAGGCACTCGCTTGGCCATCTGGTGCCTGGAGCCGGCCCTGGCGTGGGCTCTGGCAGCCCCCCCGGTGCTAACCCTGTCTGGTTGCAGGATGAAGAGAGCAGCATCGTTATGCTGAAGAGACATCTCCGCCAGCAGCGCACCATGGAGGACTATGGCAAAAACATCAAGCAGCTGGCTGGCAGGGCACAGACGCTGCTCTCCACGGGCCATCCAGAGGGGTGCGTATGAGCTGGGCAGGGGAGCCCCTAAACACCGGAGCAGATTCAGACTGGAAATAAGGTGTCAGTTTAACAGTGAGAGTAAGAACCATTGGAACAAAGGTGGTGGTGGATTCTCCATCACTCCCAATGTTTAAATCATTTCCTTTTGAAAAAGAATGGGAACGGGCCATCCCGAGCACTCGGTTTTGTCGGGATTGTATTGTAAGTTACCGTATAAGAGACGTTGTTTCTAACGGTTGGAATTGGGACAGTTCAGTTTCCCCCAAGCACTTTTTATTTTAACATTTTGTGTTGTGAGAAATTTGGACCCTTGTTTCGGTTCCGATTGGGAACGCCAACGTCTTCCGAGCCACGGGGCTCCCGGCCGCCACGGTCCCTGACTGGCCTGCTGTCTGTACCTCCCAGGGAGCAGATCATCCGGCTGCAGGGGCAGGTGGATAAGCAGTATGCGGGGCTGAAGGACCTGGCGGAGGAGCGCCGGCATAGGCTGGAGAACATGTACCACCTGTTCCAGCTGAAGCGGGAGGTGGACGACCTGGAGCAGTGGATCGCGGAGCGCGACATGGCCGCCTCCTCCCAGGAGATGGGGCAGGACTACGACCACGTCACCGTGAGTTAGCGTGCTGGCCCAGGGCTAGCAGGGCAGAGGGCACAGCTCAGGACAATCAGCAGCAGTGCATCGTGAGGCGGGAGCTTTCTGTAGCCCGGTGGGGTGGCGGGATCTTTCTGGAAACAGGGCTGTAGGGCAGCCAGGCCATGGGGGCAGAGGGAGGAGGAACGCTCCCAAGGCAAGGGGGGGCGGGTGTACAGAGAAGCGCACCCAGGATGGGGGTGGGGGGCTGTACAGAGGAGCATGCCCACGGTGAGGAGGCAACAGAGGTGGATTACTGTTCTGTGGGGCCCTGGACCAGAGCAAGAGGGAGCCCCACCACCCACATCCCCGCACTCCTATCGGGGAAATGGGGTCAGGGCATGGGTGCTTCCCTCACGTCCCTGCAGGAGCGCCAGGTGGGTGGAGCAGATTGGAGTGCGGGGGTGTCCATGTTTCCTGGCCCCCCAGTTGGCCGGTGCCCCGTTGGCCCAGTGGCTAATCCGCCATGGGAGGCGAGTGCCCCTGGTGAGGACTGTTTCTCCACCAGCTGCTGCGGGAGAAGTTCCGGGACTTTGCGCGGGAGACGGGCAGCGTGGGGCAGGAGCGCGTGGACAACGTGAACCTGGTCATCGAGCAGCTGATCGACACCGGCCACTCGGAGGCCGCCACCATGGCCGAGTGGAAGGACGGGCTGAACGAGAGCTGGGCCGACCTGCTGGAGCTCATCGACACGCGCGTGCAGCTGCTGACCACCTCCTACGAGCTGCACAAGTACTTCTACGATGGCACCGAGATCCTGGGGCTCATCCAGGAGAAGCAGCAGGAGCTGCCCGCGGAGCTGGGCCAGGACGCCCACACCGCCGAGTCCTTCCACCGCATGCACACGGCCTTCGAGCGCGACATCCACCTGCTGGAGGGGCAGGTACGGTTCCTCCGCTGCAGGACCTCAGGGTTCCTAGAGCGCCGAGGGTCTGGGATCAGACTCCTCTCTGCCGCAATAGAGCGCCTGCCGGCGATGCCTTATTGCCAGCCGCTCCTTGCTCCCGTCGCAGCAGCACCGTGACTTGCTGGGGAGTGCTTTCCCTGTGGTGTGGCTAGCTGGGGGAAATGAGGGGCCGTGTCTGCCCCTGCTTGGGTTTTGCGCTAGGCCATGCTGTGCTTCCGCATGTAGGCCGCCAGCCGCGGAACGTGGCTTGTCGGTGATGCATGGATTACAGGGCCAGACGAGCCCACTCTGAGCTCCTGTAAACCAGCCAGAGAGCCCAGAACTCCGGGCTGAGCTGGATCAGAGCTTTGAGAGGGACGATGCAGCCTGGATTTATAGACGCCACACCAGGGTCCCGGGCGATCTGTTCCCTGCATCTCCTTTCAAACTGGAATGTTGCTGACGTCAGCTCCCAGCCGCTGGCTCTCGCTTTGACGGTGTCAGATCAGCGGTTCTCAAACTGTGGGCCGGGACCTCAGGTGGGTCGCGACCCTGTTTTAATGGAGTCACCGGGGCTAGTGTTAGACTTGCTGGGGCCCGGGGCTCTTCATCCCTGGGTGGCGCGGGGCTCAGTCTTCGGCTTCAGCCCTGGGCAGTGCGGCTCAGTTTACAGGTCCCCCCACACCAGGTTGAAACCCTCGGGCTTTAGGTTTGCCTCCCCCACCCCCACCACAGGTGGCAAGGCTCGGGCAGGCTCAGACTTCGGTCCCTTCTCTTGGGGTCGTGTAGCAATTTTTGTTGTCAGAAGGGGGGTCGCGGTGCAATGAAGTTTGAGAACCGCTGGACTAGATGACAGAGCCCCCCACTAGCTGAAATCTCCTGCCCAGCCCGATAGAGCAGGATCTAGTCAGCGCTCAGCCTTCTCCTGAATAAACTAACCAGACTGGGCCCCTTCAGTCTCCCACTGCACGGCCGGTTCCCAGACCGCACATCACCCCATAGCTCTTTTCTGAGCCCTTCCCTGTTTTTGAACATCCTTGGAGCAGGGTGGGCTCAGTCTCCAGGAACGGTGCCGCTAATGCCATACACAGACACAATACCACCTGCCTGGTCTACTCAATAGTCTCACGTTCATCGTCCCCGCTACAGCATCACCCTGGCAGCTCATGTTGAGTTGCTTGTCCAGTGGGATCCCCAAGTCCCTTTCAGAGGCCCCGCTTTCCCGGTTCAGCCCCCCATTCTGAAGGTGGGGGCTGCAGTCCTTGTTCCTAGATATAGAACCTTGTATTT
Source organism: Chelydra serpentina (assembly GCA_037349315.1). Taxonomy (NCBI): domain Eukaryota; kingdom Metazoa; phylum Chordata; order Testudines; family Chelydridae; genus Chelydra; species Chelydra serpentina. The sequence goes on along the minus strand of JBAIAC010000021.1, from coordinate 4,476,610 downwards.
GGCCATAGTAAAATACATGTTGTTTGCGTGTGCCCAGCTTACCAAGTGACCCGTCCTTGTTATTTACCACTTCCCTGTCTCTGTGTCACCCGGTGGTTGGGATCAGCCCTGTCTGACAGACGGGAATTGTGATGGGTCTCCCCGGTCTAGAACTAGAGGCAGATGATAGAATGGGACCCAGGAGTCATGGGACCCCCGCCTCGGCTTTCCCCCCCTTGGCCACGTTTCCCCATGCGCTCTCTGGCAGGTCCAGCAGTTCCGGGAGGTGGCAGCGCGGCTGCAGACAGCCTATGCGGGGGAAAAAGCCGACACGATCCAGAGGCAAGAGCAGGAGGTGGTGAGGGCCTGGAAGTCCCTGCTGGATGCCTGCAGCGGGCGGCGGGCACAGCTGGTGGACACGGCCGAGAAATTCCACTTCTTCAGCATGGTCCGGGACCTCCTGTTTTGGATGGAGAGCATCATCCGGCAGATCGAAACCCAGGAGAAGCCCAGGTAAATCGCCATTGAGGGGGAATGGCCCTGGCCCGCCCTGACTCACCCCCTCCCCACACGTGGACCCTGGATAAGCCCCACACAGGGTCCAACATACCATGGGGGCGTCTCTATTCCCAGCTTTTAAATCCTCACCTGACACTCATCAGAGGCTGAGTAGCAGCCCTGTAGTTCACAAGTCTCCCCTTCTGTAGAGACAGGGTGACCGTATTTCCCAAAGGGAAAACGGGACACCATGTGGGGCTAGCCTGAGCCCTCCCACACATGCATGGGGCTGGCCCGAGCCGCTCGCTCAAACCCACCTCCCCACACAGGGCTGGCCCATGCCGCTTGCCTGAGCCCGGCCCCTTCCACCACTCCCCACCACTCCCCACCACTGCTCACCCGAGCCCTGCTTGCCCCTGACCGAGCCCTGCCTCCCCCCCTGTGCAGGGTTGGCATCACCCCTCGCCCCCCCACATGTTCCTCCGCACCCCACTTTATTTTTTGGCAAAAGTGGTCATTTGTCCCGTTTGCTGTTGCCAACTGCCCACTCTTGCCAAAAAAGTCAGGATGGCCAGGACAGGGCTTAAAAAAGGGACTGTCCCGATCAAAACGGGACGTATGGTCACCCTGTGCAGAGATGTCTCGTCCGTGGAGCTGCTGCTGAAATATCACCAGGGGATCAAGTCCGAGATTGAAACCAGGCAGAAGAGCTTCGCCGGCTGCTTCGACCTGGGGAAGAAGCTGCTGCAGCGCAAACACCAAGCAAGCGCCGAGGTGAGGAGCACGGTGCCTCACGCTCTCATTTGCCTCTATGGGCTGGGCAGCCCAGCCCGACTACATCTCCCAGGGTGCACTGTGGCCGCGCCTCCCACTGTGATCCCTCATGGGAGAGGTATTCTGGCTGGTGAGCCCAGCCCACCACAGACAATGGGAGCATGGCGCACCCAAACTACAACTTCCATGCGCCACTAGGAGGGGGGTGAGGCACTGGAAGGGGTTACCTAGGGAGGTGATGGAATCTCCTTCCTTAGAGGTTTTTAAGGCCCGGCTTGACAAAGCCCTGGCTGGGATGATTTAGTGGGTGCTAGTCCTGTTTTGAGCAGGGGGTTAGCCTAGATGACCTCCTAAGGTCTCTTCCAATTCTAATATTCTATGGTTGCTGAATTGAAATAATTTGGTTTTCCGGGTGCTTTTTTTTTTTTTCATCAAAACCACAACATTTTCCATGGAAAATTTAGATTAAAAATGAATAACTTTCCATGCTGAGCCCCTCCCCACATTTCCCAACCCCACGGTGGAGGTGTCATCCCTCGTTCAGAGCCTGCGAAGTGCCCAGCGTGTCCTGGGTGCTCCGTGTAAAGCAACATCCAATGGAGGTTTCCCGCCTGAGGGCCCTCCGGAGCAGCACGAGGCAGATGTGTAGAGCCAGTTACAGAGACACCCGTCGGAGCCGGGAGTGGAAAACACCATGGTTCTTTGTCTCCTCTCTCCCCTTCCAGGTCAAGGAGAAGCTGCTGCAGCTGACGGAGAAGAGGCGTGAGATGATGGAGACGTGGGACAAACGCTGGGACTGGCTCCGCCTGTGTGAGTGCCACACGGGCATGTCCGTGATGGAGGAGGGTCGGTGGGCACCAGGAAGCTCCTGGGACTTCACCCAGTGCTTAGCACCTCCCCGTCCCCAACACACTGAGCTCTGTGAAATGGGAGCTGTGGAAAATCTGGCCTGTGGGCTGCAGTGAGAAATCATGTACATGCGGATCCTGGGGGAAGCGTACTGCCCCGCTGGGATGGGTGTCACATGCTGTGCTTTCCCCAGCGCGACACGGGAGCCCATTCCCCTAGCGTGCGCCGGGGCTGCTCGCAGGGAGCCTGCGTCGGCCTCAGGGGTCAGCATTGGGGCCTGGCGTAGGAGCCTCAGCCTGCTGACGGAGAGGTTTGCACTTGTGGGGGAAGGGATGTCCCAAAACCCTGGGCTCCCAGCCCCTGAAAACTCCCCGCTGGGGTGCGGGCAGGTTGGCCTGAACCGCCCTGGGTCTCCCTCCTCCCCAGTTCCCGAGGGGGGTGATGCTCATGCCCTGATCTCTGCAGAGCGCTGTGTGCTCCAGGGTATTCACGAGCAGGACACTAGCGTCCTCCTCCTTGGGGGAGCCAGCCAGCCCCGGAGCGGAGACTGGCCCTGCTGGCCCCCGCCTGCTGCGGGTGGGTAACGCGCCCCTCTGCTCTCTCTGTGGCAGTGCTGGAAGTGTGCCAGTTCTCCAGGGACGCCTCGGTGGCCGAGGCCTGGTTGATCGCCAAGGAGCCGTACCTGGCCAGCGGCGACTATGGACAGACCGTGGACAGCGTCGAGAAGCTGCTGAAAAGGCACAATGCATTTGAGAAATCCACTGCCACCTGGGAGGAGCGCTTCGCCGCGCTGCAGAGGCTGACCACAGTGAGTGTGCCCAGTGCCTGGGTGGGCAGGGCATCGACAATGGGGATCGAACCGGGGAACCTCAGCAGCTAGGATGCCAGGAGCAGGCTCCTGTGAGCTGCCACTAGAGGGGGGCAGAGAGCCCCACCACGAGCAGAAGCTGCACGGGGAAGGCAGGGCGGATTCCTTGCCCCACTGGTACATAGCTGGGCACATTCCCGGGTGCTTTAGCCACTCCGGTTATCAATGAGCCAAAGAACAGGGCTTCCCCACTTCCCTCCAGAGACCATCCCCCTGCCTGGTGGGAATCTCCCCCAGACACCCTTTTGTACTGCGCTGTCATGCCACTGGTGGTGACACTGCATCCGGCCTCCCCCTAACCCTCCTCTCTCCCTTCCCGGCATTCCCACCCTTCGCCCACAGCTCCCTGCCAAGCACTTGGACCTTCCGCCATTTGCAAATCTGCAGCCTTTAAATGCCCCCCCTCCCAATCCTTTTCCAGCTGGAGTTGCTAGGGAAGCGGAAGCTCCAAGAGGAGTCCATGCAGCGCAAAGCGACCCGGACCATCGACCCCCGGTACGACTTTGACCCAGGGGCTTTGGAAGCACTGGGGTAAGTGACGAGCTCACGCGTTTCACTGCACCTGCGACCTTCCCTTTGGGCCTTTTGGGGGGTGATTCTGCACCCGAGGAGGCAGCGGGAGTCCCACTAGGTCCTGGAAGCATCGCAGGCTAAGGAGGGTGGGCTAGTGAGTTAGTAGCCAGCTGCCAGCAGGGGATCCCAGCATGCTGGTGCCCGGGCCTTGCCCGGTTCTAGCCATGGGAGCAAAGCCAGGGTCGAAACGCTCGGTGCTGGTGCACTTCATCACACCTGACTTGGGAGTATTTGCAGCTGCCGGCCAGTGCTCGTTAAATGGAAGAGGCCCTGTCCGAAGGCCAATGCGGCAGAGTGCAGCTGTCTCCAGGCCGAGCGGGATCGCCGAGGACATTGCGTTTCAGGATGCAGGTGTCAGTCGGGTTGAGAGTGATTTAGTGTCCAGGGAGAGGAGTGCGTCACTCCGTCACCGGCTCTGGGAGTGCAGCCTGGCTGTCCCGCCGGTAGGTCACTGATTGCAAACCTGCAGCTGGGCCTGGCGCCGATGGAGCATTCGGTGCTGGCCCCTGCCAAGCTGTGGGGCCCTGGTCCGTTCCTTCAGGGCACGTCTCGTGTTTGCTCTGAGCTGCCAATCAGCTGCCATGTGAAGTTGTTCCGAGTGGCTCAGGTCAACAGGAATTTTGCCCTTGACTTCAATGGATCTGTCCATCCGTTAGCGCTCAGCACGTGCTTTGGAGCTTTCGCTGGATTGGGGCCGGCATCCCACAGGGTCTGGCCACATGGTGGCACCTTTTTCACGGGGTGTGGAAAGGGGGGCCAGTGCTGGGGGTCAGGGGCGTGGAAGGGGGGGCAGAGCCAGGGGTCAGTGCTCATTTCAGAAGTCAGACTGGAGTCGGGCACCAGCCTTCCTCAGGCCCCTCTCTGGAGGCCAGCCCTGTCTGTCCCAGGCTTCTGCCTGGCCTCCCCTCACCCTGGTATCTGTGTACTGCCCGTGTCAAATCGATGGCAATAGCGAAGTCCCCAGCAGACTCTATGGGGTTTCTGGCCGGCCCTTCTCCCTTCTTGGGGTCAGAACCCAGCTTGCGGGGGCATGTGGGTCTCGGATGGGGGGGATATTCTCCATTGCCTTAGGGTTGGCTTGATCTGCGCCAGCGGGACTTGTTGGTTGGTTCCTTGGGGACAGGGGGGAAGAAGCGTCAGTGTGGGGTTTGGGCAGAGAAGGGGGCACCAGTGTTGGTGTTTGGAGGATTGAAGGAGAGCCAGTGTTGGAATCTGGGTTAGAAGGATCGGCACTAGGGGTTTGGGTGGAGAGAGCTGGGTTTTGGAGTGTGGAAGGGGGGTCAGCCAGGGTGATCAGATGTCCCAATTTTATAGGGACAGTCCTGATATTTGGGGCTTTGCCTTATATATGTGCCTATTATCCCCCCGCCACCCGAGGATTGGTGCCAGGATTGGGGGGCAAAAAGGGGCGCGGGGGGCAGTTCCAAGGGGGAGGTAGAAGAGGGTGTGGCACCAGGGAGTGGGAGCAGAAGTGGGGGTTGGCTTCATGGGGTGGCACTGGGAGCCAGGGAGAGTGGTCGGGGCGTGGAAGGGGGGTGGTGCTGGGGGCAGGGGAAGGACAGGGTCAGGGGCGTGGAAGGGGGGGCAGTGCTAGGGGTCAGAGGTATGGAAGGGGGGCAGTGCCAGGGGCCAGGGGTATGGAAGAGGGGGCAGTGCCAGGGGTCAGGGGCGTGGAACGGGGGGCAGTGCCGGGAGTCAGGGGCGTGGAAGGGGGGCAGTGCCTCGGGTCAGGGGCGTGGAAGGGGGACAGAGCCGGGGGTCAGAGGTATGGAAGGGGCAGTTCCAGAAGGCAGTGGGGGTGCTGGGGGTCAGGAGGGCGTGGAAGAGAGTTGGTGCCAGGGGGGCAGAAGGGAGGGTTGGCGCCGAGGGTCAGGGAGTGGTGCCTGGGGTCAGGGGCATGGAATGGGGGCAGCACCAGGGGTTTGAAGCCCCAATGCCCTTGCTAAAACCCAGCCCGGGTGGTTATAGCCTGCTGGCTCAGGTCTCTGGGCAGCGTCAATGGCAGAAGAGATTCCCTTTTTTTTAAACTACTTAAACTGTTCTTGAGGTTTGCTGTGGTCCATTAAACATCTGCCATGTTCCACCCCAGAGGCAGCTGCATTTCCTAGAATCCTAGAAGATTAGGGTTGGAAGAGCCCTTACGAGGTCATCTAGTCCAACCCCCTGCTCAAAGCAGGACCAACCCCAACTAAATCATCCCAGCCAGGGCTTTGTCATGCAGGGCCTTAAAAACCTCTAAGATTTCTGCGGTGGGTGAAGTGTCTCATCTAGCGTTTGTAAGCTGAGGGAGAAGCTCTTGAGGCTGCAGGGCTGGGGTCTTTTGGGGATAAAGAATTCAGCATCCGCTTTGCATTGTAGTCCCAGCACAATGCATGCAGCAGATGACCAGCCACTTGGCCCCGCTGGCTATGCTTCTTGGTTCCGTTGTTTGTAACTCTACATGCCCCAGGAGAGAGCTAAAGAGGCCAGATCCGGAACAGCCATTTGCGACTGACTCATTTAGCTTGAGAAACGTCCAGTCACAAAAGCATCGGATTCAGAATAATGTTGGTGATTCTGGGCAAACCATTTACACAGCAAATTACTGGCCTCTCATGCAAAAGACAATGCTAAAGTGCCCTCTTTTTAAAGGGAGTGTTATTTGCTGTAGGTCTCAGGAAGAAAAAGAGAAGAAAACAGGGGTAATTTCACAGGACCTCTCTGAACCTGCTACAGAAGACTCATCACTGGTCAGTTACCAATTTTAGTTTTCTCCTTCCTGGACCCATCCCCCAGATGCATAATTCCCCGGGATTTTTTATAAAGCTTTTTGCAAATTGTTGCCTCTCTGCCGAAGCCTGTTAACAATGTGCCAATGTTTCCCTCTGACAAAAGCCTCCTGTTTTCTTATTTGCTTTGTGTTTGTTCATGCCCCTGGTTCTTTCCTCCTCTATCAATGAAGCAGGTGGAAAGGTTTTTGTGCCACACATTCATCTGTTGTTTCTTTAATTAGTTTAATAAATGTTCACATTACAAATAATTTACTGTTTGCCACAAAAACATACACACATTCACGCATTCTATTTTTCCACCCCCAGAAAATGCTTCTTTTTTTTTTAACCCAGCAGGAATTTCCCCAATGAGCAAAGGACGTAGTTTGCCAGGTTCACTCGTCTCAGGGTGGATCTGTCCCATCTGATACATCCGTCCCTCATTTGGTTGGGGGAAGGGTTCCTTGCCCACCGTTGCCCTGCTCGAGCGGAGGTCGCGTGCCTGTGCCGCAAAGAAAGTCTCAAAACCTGGGTCAGCTGACTCAGGCTTGCTGAGCTCTTGCTGTGGGCTAAAAATATCAGCCTAGAGGTTTGGGCTCGGGCTGGGCTCTGAGCCCCGACCCCCTAGGCCAAGCAAAGCACTATTTTTAGCATGAGCCCGAGTCAGCAGACCCAGGCTCTGAGACTCGTTGCCATGCGTCTTTTTCTGCAATGTAGACAGCGCCTTAGCTCCAGAGACGTTAAGGGCAGGCAGGACCATTGGATTGTCTTGCCTGACCTCCTGTGTAGCCCAGGCCAGAGAATTCCGCTCCGTTACCCCAGTATTGAGCCCAATCGCTTGTGTTTGACCAAAGCAGATCTTCCAGAAAGGCCTCGGTCTGGATTCTCCATCTCTTGATGTCTTCAATCCCCGCTTCCCTGGGTAGCTTGTCCTAAGGGTTAATCCCCTGCAGGTTAAACGTCAGTGCCTTGTGGAATGCGTCTGGCTTCCGCTCCAGCCACCGGTTCTTGTCCTGCCTTTCTCCGCCCTCTAAGCACCCGGTGTTTCCTCCCCGGGAAGGGCCGTATGCGTAAGCTGGTCTGGAAAGGTGAACTGGGAAACCCCTCGCGCCCCACACTGCCGGCATGTGCGGAGAAACAGCGCCCCCTCGGAAATGCCTTGTCTGCCAAACTCCATCTGTTCCAGGTGCCCCCGGGGGAGGAAGGGCGGGTCTGTAGAGCAGGAAAAGGGGGTGCAGTGACAGCTGCTCATAGGGGAGGGTCATTTGTACAGACTGCTCTGTTCCACCCAGCCAGGCCGACAAGACTGGGCTTGCTGGCCTTGTCGCCTGGCGAATGCAGGCTGAGTGGGCGCTGCTTGCTCTCTGGACGTGCACCGGGGGAACCCAGGGAGGGAGAAGGCTGGCCCCCATGCTCAACTCAATGTCTATTCCCATTGAAACTGGCTAGGACAAGCGAAGAGGTTATAGCTACAGGAACACAGAGAATAACATCCAGCGGCTAGCGGAGGGGCCTACGACTCCGGTCTCCTGGGTTCCACTCCTGGCTCACTGCGGGATCGCAGGCAGCTCGTTAAAAAGCTGCCGGCTGCGGCTGGTCCCTAGAAGCTGGTGTGCTGTCTTAGGCCCTGTCTTCGCTAGAAACGCGCATCAGTGCGGACACTCGCTACAGCGACAGGCGGGGCTCTCCCATTACTGGAGTTCATTGAGAGGCAGGAGCGAGGTTGCTGGTGTAACGACGTCACGCAGGGAGGTGGATTTTTCACACACACACCCCGAGCGGCATCGCTGGCTCCACCTGACTTTTTGGTGTAGACCTGGCCGTAGGAATGTCAGTTACAAGGGGTGATTTGTTGGTGACGGTTCTCTCCTGACTAAAGCCCCAGCGCACGGGCAGGTATACGGGCATAAAGGTCTGCTGCCGCTGCAGGGAACTGGCACAAACCCTTTTGTTGCCAGTGCGAACTGGGTCTCCACTAGGGGGTTTGCCAGGCCGGCTCTTCTCCATCTGGACCTGGCCTGTGTGTCGGCGCTCTGGGCAGTCTGGAAACCAGCCAAGCTTTCCAAGCTGCCTGGCTCACACACCAGTGCCCATGGGGCAGCGGGAGGAGCTGGGCAGCCTGGGCTAATTCTGGGAGTGCGTGAAACATAAGGAGGACGTGGACACAACCGGGGCTGGGATGGTGAAGCGAGGGGGAAGCCCCATGTGGCTGTCGGTTCCCTATGGGTGTGCAGAAACTAATTGCTCCTCTAGTCTGACCTCCTATCTGCTCTACGCCCGTTTGCAGCTGGGTCGCAGCAGGACCCACCCCACAGCAAGTGCCCCGGCCTCCCTCATCGCACTCCCTCCCCCGGGGGAGCCGTTCACCCGCGCGCACACTCGCTGGGCCCTCCCACGAGAGCCTGCCTGGGAAGCCGGGGCTCTGTAGCTGTGAGAAGCATTTGCCCATAGCTGCTCCGCTCCAGTTCTTCCCCCTGTGCCGGGGATCCGGGGCACTCTGGAGACTGCCTGTTCCAGACACTCCAAATGGCAGACACCCTCCTTAGCCCCACATGGAAGATTGCTCTCAGCAGAGGCGTTTTAGGTTCCCCACCAGCACCCAAGAGAAGGGCCCCTGCTCCCGCTCGCGGCCTGGGAATTCTGCTGCAGGTGGCTGGGCTGTGGCCTCCTCAATGTATCGGTCTGCGCTGTCACCTTCACAGGAGGCTTCGGCATTGGTTCAGGCCAGACCCCCTCCCAGTGTGGCCAGGGGGTTGGCTTACCTGGCAGCCCCACCGCAGAGCCTCAGGTGCGTCCAGGGAGGGAGGCGGGCCAGGAAGTATGTCCTAGGGAATAGGGAACTGGCTGGGGACTCAGGAGAACTGGCTCCTAGTCCTGGCTCTGCTACTGGCCTGAGGGGTGACCTTGGGCAAATCAACCACCCCTGGGCCTCAGCATCCAGTGGTCGTTGGGGGTAGCGCTCCCTGCCTCACACAGAGGGTGAGCGGCTAAACCCATCCACCGCTGGGAGGCCTGAGAGCTCCCTCGATAGATCCTGGACTGGGCAGTTGGGGCTTGCGGGTCTCCAGCACCACAGGGTCACGCGCAGGCGGAGAGGAGATACTCTGCTGCCCTCCTCGCTCCAGGCAGAGCTCTAGGAGAATCCGGGACACACCAGCACCCCTTTCCCAGCACCTCTCGGGCTCAGGTTTCTGCCTAACCCTGCAGGAGCTGTGACTCCTGGTGCCTGGAGCTGAGACTCCAGAGCTGAGGCTCACAGGGGTGACAGGACCTCACTGCACATTGGGTCACTTCCCCCGACGCCTGTGAGTGACCTCCCCGGCCTGGCGGCGTTCGGCTGGGTGTTCCTACCAGCGCTCCTAGCACAACAAACCATTGGACCGGCAGGTTCCAGAGACGCAGCCAGGCAAAATGCAGGACGCCTCTCAACTCCAGAGCAGCACCGGCAAATCAGGGTAATTTGTCTCCCGACACCCCACGCATTGGGCTTAGACGCCGGCTCGTTCCCCTGCGGGAATTCTAACCTCTTGCCGTTATTTTCTTTGGAAGAATGACGCCCCGTCTGAGGTGGGCCCCGCGGAGACCCCCGAACTGGCGCTTCCCGCCCCAGTACACGCCCCGGTGTCAGTGGAAGACACGGACGGCTCATCAGATGCTCGGCAACCTTTGGATCAGCTGCCAAAGGCTCTTTGTGGTGCTTGGCCTCGGCGCCACCCCCAGCACCAGCTCACGCTGCTCCTGCCTATCAGCCTGCTCTTCCTCTCACTGCATCTTCTTCCTCCTCTTGACCAGGCCCAGTTCTTAGCTCTCCTTGCCTACCTGCCTTCTCCTCCGTAGTTATCTTCTCTCCAGTGCTGGCCTTAGCCCCCTTCCCGGGGGCTAGCTTGCTGCACCTTAGGGACTCCCCCGTCCCCCTCATTTCCTCCCGCTAATCTGCTTGCAGAGGGCGTTTTTTTGAGCGATTGGAGTAGATGCCAACCCAGCTCCCTCTTCTGCTGGCAGCAGTCCCTGCAGCGGGCTGGTCTCTTCCTCTGCCTCCATTTCCAGCGAACCAGGTGTTGTGGTTCTCAGCACCACTTTGCCCCCGGTTCCCTTTGCCTCTGCTCCAGCCCTGCTAAAATCTTCCCTCACTCACACCTTGCCCAGCTGTGCCCGTTCCCGACTGCTGCCCGGCCCTGAGACGCTGCCCCTGCTTCCCCGTCTGCTTCTGGGTCCCGGGCACGCGCGCTCTCCTGGGAGTTAAGGGCTCCCGTGCACTTTCTGCTGTCATGCAGGCCTCGTGTCATGCTCTGGGCCTTGCTGCAGGGGGCGCTAGAGCCTCGCCATCTGCCATAGCTTCTCCCATAGCCATGCGTGGGGCCTGCTCTGCCTCCTCCTTCCCCTCTCCCTGTGCTGCTCCCCACCCTGCAGCAGGGCCCCCACGAGGAACGCTGATCCTAACCCCCACCCCGGCGCAGGGCCCCCCTGAGAAATGCTGCCCCCCAACCCATGACAAGGCCCACCTGAGAAATGCTGCCCCCCAACCCATGACAAGGCCCACCTGAGAAATGCTGTCCCCCAGCCCACCGGCGCAGGGGCCCCCCCCCTGAGAAATGCTGCTCCACAACCTATGGCAAGGCCCACCTGAGAAATGCTGCCCCCCCCCACCACAGAGCAGTGCCCCCCTCAGAAATGATGCCCCCCACCCTGGAGCAGGTCCCTCCCTCAAGGAATGCTACCCCCACCCAGAGGAAAGTTGCTCCTACCTCCCCAGCCCTGGAGCAAGGCATCCCATGAGCATCATGGGTCCTTTGAGCTAATACTGTGTCAGTCACGCCCAGGGCAGCTCCCCCCTCTGAGTGATGGGCTTAGGCTCTCTGCAGACTCAGGCTGCATCGGTCACATGGGGTTCTGGTTTGGAGAACAAGCTGGCAGGTCACACACCAGCCCTGAGGCCCAGCCGTCAGCACACCTGCGATAGTTACGAGCCGGAAGAGTGTCCCTGCAAAGACCTGCTCTGCTCACAGTAGACGGCTCCCCGTCACCCACCTCGGAGCCCCTCATGTTGCCTGCCCCCAGGAGCTGCCTTCCAAAGCAGGGGGGCATGGCAGGGTCCCGTCTAGGGCTCGTGAGTTCCAGAGCCAAAGATGACACCCCCCACCCCACCCCCCGCAAACACACTGTGAATGTCCTGACTCCAGCAGGAGCTCAGCTGAGCTCCTGCACCCCCAAAGAGCCCCCGCTGAAAGCAGCTGTCGGCCACAGCCCCCTGCGGTGCGCACAGCCAGGCCCCCGTCGCAGAACGAGCTGAGCGCCCCCTCTTGGAATGGGAGGGATCCAACTGCTGGGTGCCATGTACAGAAGCCTCCAGCGGCTGAGTTGTGATCCTAGCCCCACGCTCGGGGCACAGATACGCTCTCTGGTACCCGCTCCTGAGAGGTGCAACATCACCGTCCAGCTACCCAGACCCCCGGGCCCAGTGCTGACCCTCAGCTTCCTCATTGCCTTCTGGGTTCACAGGTTAACGCTCCAAGGGCACGCGCTAGGTGTGACTAACACACATATACCCACACGCTGCGCACAGGTGTCTACGCCACCGTCGCCCATCACTTAGAAACGCAAGAAATGCCCAGCTCTAGCCTAAGACAATAACCCAGACCCAGAACTGAGGTTCCCTGCCTCAGTTTCCCCACGGAGGTGATGGAGCCCATGACACAGCAGTTGTTTCACAGTACCCACCGCATCATGTCGGCCAGAGTTCAGCAGCTGTGCAGACACACTCCCCAAAGTGTCCCACCCCCACCCCGTCCCCATTTAGCTTTATGTCAGGGGGGGGAAAGTACCCCCTCGACACCTGTTCACATGCCCGGTCTGGGAACCCCTGCGGCCTGGACTACGCAGTGGGATCTACAGCCTGCAACACACACACCCCAACACCCTGTGGGTGTAAACCCCTCCTCGCCTATCCCTCGGGCCGGTCGGGACAACTTCTTCCCCCTTTGCCCCATTCTCTGAGCTGCAGCTGGGGCAGGGCCTAGCCAGCTGGCCGTCCATCCCCAGCTGTGCTAGGCCCTGGGGGGTCCCCCCCCCACGTGCCCTGGCTGGCTGGGAATGTGGGGTCCTCCTGAGCACCTCATGTGCCTGTTCTGCAGGTAGCTGGCCCTTTCCCTGCCAGGCCTGGGCAGCCCCGAGTGCCCCCAGCACCAGCCAGCAGTGTTCTGCGATGGTGGGTCGCCCCATTGCTGGCCTGCCCCACCCAGCGCAATGGGCAGCCGCAGTCCCGGGGGAGGCAGAGTTCCCCTTTTTACACCAGGGTGAACTTTGGCCCCGGACAGCTCGCCGTTACAGGGGACAACACGTGGCCAAAGCAGGGCCTGCCTTGCTAAGCCCCGTGCATTACAGCTCAGCTAGGCGGGTCCCGCCCTGCTGGACAGCTTGCTCCGTTCTATGCAGCTGATCAGTTCTCACCCGTATGGCCGTGGGGGAGTTAGTTTCTTCTCATACAAGCTACAATCTAATCAACCAGCAGCTCGGAGCCCTGAATTCCAGCCTGGGCCCTTCGGAAAATGCCAAGGAACATTTTTCCCACCAGCCCAGTGCCAGGGCCGGTGTAGGTGACTCTGCCACCTCCCTGATCAGACACACGCCAACGGCGTCATTGTACAGAGCAGCCACACTGGGGAAAACTCATGTCAGCCAGGGAAGATGCACGCGCTAGAGAGCCAGGCCCATTGCAGGCGGCCCAGGGGGCGAGTCCCCCCACGCTACCTGCCCCTAGCTCTGTGGTTGTTACTAGTGTCGCTTGCAGGTGGTGCCTAGCGCCCAGGGGGGACCCTTTGTCCTCTATTTGCATAAATAAAAATCAATCACAGCTGACTTGCTTCCTGGGGCAGAGGTCCCACTTGGGCTTAGCAGCCGCTAGCACCAGGTTGGCCCTGTTTATCCCGCCTCCTGAGAGCTGGGGGGGATGATTTTCCAAAGCCCCTAAAGCCCGTTTTCCAAAGTTACTTTGGCACTTGGGCTCAGCTTGTCAGAACAGAAATCTGCTCTCCCCGCCCTGATGGCTGCTGGGTTTTAAGTACATTCAGTGCTGGGGAAAGGTGCCAGATCGCCGCCCCCCGCAGACCGAGCGCTTTGCTGTGACCTCCGGCCCAACCCAAGGGGGCACAGCTCACTCTGCTGGGCCAGCAGTCCCCAAGACCCCCGTCCAGCTGGAGCAGAACTGAGACCGCCCCCTCCCCATCCTTTCTCACTGGCTGCCAAGGAGTCATCAGTTTGCAGCAACGTCTGGTGGGTACCACCCTGGCTGGGTTCAGCCACCTTCCCCAACCAGTCCCAACCCCCAGGCCGCCTGCTGCCGCGTCTCTGGTCAGGTGTCAAGCTGTGACTGTAGGGCTGTGTGACGGGATGCGGGTTTCTACGTATCCCCTCTGAGCAGGAGGCGCATTCCAACGAGGCAAAGCCCAGGGCGCCGGGCATGTTTCCAGCAAGCATTGTGCGGCTGCTGAGCATCCCCCTGCCTACCTCACTGCTCCGTACCTTCTCCCTGGGGCTCCCAGCTACCTGGAGAACCCCGCTGCTCCCTGGCACCCCGCCTGAGCCCCACTGGGCAGCATTTCCAGTGCAATGGCAGCCCCCGGGCAGGTACGGGCTCAAGGCAGCATTCCCCCAGCCCTCCTCACCCACACGACACACAGAGCGGGCAGGCCGGCCCCTGGCCCATTCCCCTGCTCTGGTCCCCGGCCCATAAATGAGGGCTATGCCGTGAAATGAAAGGCTCCTTTAACCCCAATACACGCCCAGCCCGAGCACCTCAGGGGAGCCCAGGACTCCAGCTGCGACAGGGCCGGCTATTTCGAGGGACCATAAGCCGCACTGGCAGTGATGCCAGCCAAGGACCCGCCCCAATGTCCGCATGCTTTGCAGGGGGTGTGTGCGTGTCATGAGCCAGGATCAGGAAGGAATGCATCACCGCCACGCTGCATGGTGCATTGGCCGAGGTGCATTGTGGGAGGGGTTTCCCAAGGGCAAGGTGCATTCTGGGAAGGGGGGGGGTCTCCTTTCTTTAAAGGGTCAAGTATGGGCTGTTATGAGGGGCAGGAGGTGGGACTTGATCTCATGTAGCAAATCCTGTTCCTGTGAGGGGCAGGGCTGTTTGCCTGGGGCCAGGGCCTCACCCAGAGAAATCCCGGGCAGGCAGCACCTTTGGGGCAGCTGTTCAGCAGCAGGGGCAATATTCCCATTTCCAAACTCAGGCCTCTGGCACCAAGGGCATATTTACAAAGGGATTTAGGTGCCTACAGCTGCAGATGGGCGCCTAGTGGGTTCACAACAGTGTCTAAGTGAATCAGGCACCCGCCTCCATGGACTTTCAATGGGAATTAGGCACCAAACCCATGTAGGCGCTTCCAAAACAGCCCAGCTGTGGCGCTAGGCACCTAAATCCCTTTGACGGGCTGCCCCAATCTGCCTGCGGCACTTTTGACAATGGGACTTGGGCTCCTAAGTCACTTGGGCCTGTTTGCAAATGGTCCCCTCCAGCTGAGTGCTCTTTGCCGGTCATAGCTAATTGCAAAGTGCCGTGCACAGCGGTGGGGTGATCGTGTTGCTCCATAGGCCAGCCCTTCAGCACAGAGAGCTGAAACTGGGGGCCTGGTGTGTGGGGGGGGGGGCGCGGGTTGGCTGAGGACTGGGCAGCCCGGAGACAGGGGGTCAGCTGTTTATTTACAGGAATATACAAAGAGTTCTGCTTCTCTGGACAGCAGTGGGAACATCCAGCACATGCCTGTGTCAAAATCCCCAGCCAGACACACCAGCCCTGTGCCCAAAAAGCTGCTGTCTCTCTCTCAGCCTCTGCTTCCTGCGAAGGTCACACACAACCCCTCCTTTCAGACCCACAGCCCAAACTGTCTTAACCCAGTCACTCCAAGGCCTGTTTTCTGGGTCTTTAACACCCACTTTTTCACCCTGCCCACCCCTTTGCCCAGGCCCTGTGACAGAGAGCGGGTGCTCTGGAAATGCCTCTGTGGGGCCCAGTCTTCTTGCACCACAAAGGAAGCACATTCAAGGTTCCCTGCATGTTCAACTCACACGTCTCCTTAGCGAGGCCCCGGATCAATTGCAATGGCGACCCCTTGCAATGAAAGCAATAAACAGCTGTGATGTCCTGGGGCTATGCCAGCAATGCAGTGCACAGGGGACAGGGCTGAAGGAGCCGTGCCGTGGGAGGTGTCGGGTGCTGGCATAATCCAGACGCTTCCTTTAAATCTCTAACGGGGTGTTGGGCGCGGAGGTGAATGTGGCTTGAACCTGTTAAGAAGCCCCCATGTCTAATAGCCCTAGAGCCTGATCGGCTCAGTGCATTAATTCACGACCAGAAAGAAAAACATCTCACCCCCTCCCCGCCCCAATTGTCAGAGGAGGCTGCTTAGAGAGAGAGCACAGGGGGCCAGAGGAGAGGCAGAAAGGGGGTGGAGATGCTCTTCCAAGCTCCGCCCACACATACCCAGAACGGGACACTGCTCACCCTACAGTGCAGTCCATCATCCCGCACTGAGCGCCTCTGGCCTCCTGGGGCCCAGCTTCCCCTTGTGAGCTGTGAATAGGCTCAGCTGGGCTCTTTTTTGGTTCAGGGGGAAATAACTGCAGGCAGCTCCCGACTGCTACCCACGTATGGCCCCACAATGAGCCTTCCCGCATGGCAAATTGTGTCGGTGCATGACAACAGCCCCACGCCCACATGCGCACACACCAACTCCCCCCCCACACACACCCAGTTAGCCTTGGGGAAGTTCCAGTGGTGACGCCCAGGGCATGGCTAAGCATTGTAATCACACCCACCACTGTAATGCCCCAGGTGGACAGGCTAGGCTGTAATCAAAGTGGCTCGTTACAGTTTAGCTTAATCTGCTTCTAAAGCATCCCAGGGATCAGGACAGGAGGAGGGATTTTTTCTGTGATGCACAACTGGCCTGAAGCACCTGGGATTGGCCACAGCTGGAGATGGGACCCCAGCCATGGGGGGTCAGAGAGTCCTTTCTTAGCTGCCTGGTTCTTCCCGGGTGCGTTTGGGGTCAGATGGGGGCTGAAAAGGAACTTTCCCAGGTCAGACCAGTGGGGTGGTGGGGCGGTTCTCCCTCCTCTGCAGCATGGGGCACAGGTCAGCTGTGCCTGGATCGCCTAATCCATTCCCTGCCATTGCAGGGGCCTCGGGCATTGGTGGCACCTCGGTCCTGCCTAGTCCTGAAATATAACAACATTCTAGGGCTCACTGGGTGAACATCAATGGCCTGGGCTACACAGAAGGTCAGATGGGAAGGCCTAATGGTCCCTTCTGTATCTGAACACTATGAAGCCATAAGCCCCCTTGTACGTGTCCATTCCAGGAGTCACGCCAGGATAAGACAAGGTGTGAACTGAAATCCCTACGGTCACACTGGGTACAATGCCCCCTGTGGACAAGCCCATAAAAGACTGTCACTGGGCATGTGAGTTAACCCCTCCCTGAGATGAATGGCAGAGTTCTCACCTCCACAAGCTCTTGTTCAGCTCTGCATCGGTGAAATAGAGAGCTAGCCACTGAAAAAGTACTGGAAGAAACAAAGACTTCAGTCCAGAAGTTGACTAATGAAGGCATTTATATTGAATCCTTAAGTGAAGAGGACAAGAGGTGTTTGTTAAGATAAATGAAAAAGTAAAGACTTGATTCTTAAAAATCTACAACAGCAACGTCTAGATTCTACTCAAACTCTACGTCGCTTTTACAAATCCCTGTCTTATAAAACACCGACAGTTGAGTGGAGTGAGGCACTACCAGCAATGGGGCCGCCATGTGCTCAGGACAAAATAGAAAATTTGAACACAGAGTGGAATACCATACGACGAATGAATGAAGATTTGACTTCAACTTCTTTTTTGTCATCACTAGTGGCTCGACCCGATCTTTGTGCTCTGTTTCCTGGAATGAAAGAAGTAGGAATTCATCTCTTGCTACTCCCAGTCACAACAGCTACAGTTGAGCGTTCTTTTTCATCATTGAATAGAATTTTGTGTTCTGAAAGAAGTCGCCTTCTGCCTGATCTTGTGAATGAACTAATAAGCATATCAATTGAAGGAATGGAAGTTCCGGACACACAAGAAGCCGCCAAAGATGAACGCATTGCATTCAAGAAGTTCATTAACAGAGTTCATTAACAAGAAACCAAGAAGGATGTAGATGTGGTGCTTCATAGAAGGCTTGAGTAGCCAACTTTAATTTGTGTGATGATTTTAAAACATGAGTTGAATCTAATAAAATGGTCATGAAACATTTTTCAGTTTTTACTATGGTGCCATACAGTCCACCTTCACCCTCACGGTCTCATCCCTCATCAGCCCTGACCCCCACCACACACACACAGTAAATTTGAACACCCACCCTAATTTCAAGTCCTGGGGAAAACACTGACCAGAGGCACCAACTTTCTGGTTTCCCTGGGGGTGCTCAACCCCTGCTCCGCCCCAGGCCCTGCCCCCACTCCACCCCTTCCCCCAAGGCCCCACCCCTGCTCCACCCTCACTCTGCCTCTTCCTGCCCCCGCTCCTCCCCCTTACCCCCCAGCACCTCCAAACTGCTGATCACCAGTAGGCGGAAGGTGTTGGGGGGGAGGGGGAGGAGTTGATCGGCGGGGCTGCCGGTGGGTGCTGAAAACCCACTATTTTTTTCTTATAGGGGCTCCAGCCCCAAAACACCTACGGAGTCGGCGCCTTTGCTTAGAACCCAAAAGTTGCTCAGAAATGAAATATCAAAACGTATCCACTTTACCAAAATGCATTTTTTCATCCGTAACTAAATGCCGCCGCTCTCCGCCACATTCCCGCGGGAAGGGTCAATGGACTCCAAACGGTGTTTTCCGACGGACGAACAGAAAAGCTCTAGTGACACTCCAAACTGACGAGTCACAATCCAAGACAGAGGCTGCAGCACAAAATGCAGCCCGCGACGTGCTCCAGGCACACTCCATCACACTAGGTGCCGCAGAGACTCCAGACAAAAGTCCGGTCCCTGCTCTGACAGTCCAAATCTAAGACAAGAGCTGGAGAGAGACAGACGGGGGAGCACAAGGAAACAGTGAGACAATGCTGGTCACTGTGTTGGGTCTCAGTCCACACTGGCCTGGCCATTGTCCAGGCTCTTTATTTTGCATGGCATTGCTGCAAAGGGAAGTTTTAAGGAGGGTTGTGAAGGAGGCTAAGGGGGTAGCTTTGTGGCTGGTTACAGAGAGCTCCTCCCAACCAGGAGGGGCAGCATGAGACAAAGCTCTTGTTTGTCTGAACGGCCAAATGTAAAGATATACTCCTAGGAACAAAGAGTGTCGGGGGACTCTATCCTGGGGAGCAGAGACACTG
The DNA here is from genome assembly GCA_037349315.1 of Chelydra serpentina. Taxonomy (NCBI): domain Eukaryota; kingdom Metazoa; phylum Chordata; order Testudines; family Chelydridae; genus Chelydra; species Chelydra serpentina. The sequence continues at coordinate 4,457,953 of JBAIAC010000021.1, read as the reverse complement.
AAACAGATCTAGGGGTCATGGTGTGTAATCAGCTGAACGTGAGCTCCCAGTGCGACGCTGTGGCCAAAAGGGCTAATGCGATCCTGGGATGCACAAACAGGGGGAACTCAATTAGGAGCAGAGAGCTTATTTTACCTTTGGAGTTGGCTCTGGTGCGATCGCAGCTGGAATCCTGTGTCCGGTTCTGGTGCCCACAATTCAAGAAGGATGTTGATAAATTGGAGGGGTCAGAGAAGAGCCGTGAGCATGGTTAAAGCAGAAGTCCCCAAACTGTGGGGTGTGGGACTAAGCCAGGTGGTGCCTTAAAGAGAAGACGAGTAGACAGATCTCGGCTTGGTGTTACAGAGTCTGCATATACGTCACAAGTTTCTGAGCACTAAGTCAGCCTAACACGTCATGCTTACATATAAATATATCTAGCACCTTCCATCCATGCATTTCCACAGGCCTTACACCCCTCCATTCATTCACACTCGCAAGTGCCGACCCCCATCTCCTCTGGGGCGATAGCCCCATTCTACTCATGAGGGAAACAGAGGCCCGGGGCAACATTTTTAAAAGTGAGCCTCTCCTTTTCCAAAGGGGACCTGTGCACTTAGGAGCCAACGCCTCATTGAACGTCAACGGGGTTTTGGCTCCTACGCATCTGAGTCCCTGTCAAAAATGGGACTTGGACCACAGAGAGTCACGTAGGTGGACATGAGAGCGCACACAGGGCAGAGCTGACTGAGCTCCCACAGTAAGACAGTGGCTGGGATAGAAATAAAAGGGCAGGTGCACCCTGCTCTCACCACGACCCTGTGCCTCCCCCATGCGGTAGAGCTGGGTCAATAGTGGATTTTTCGGTTCACTGACAATTCTGAAAAATCAGAGAAAACGTTTGTTTGGGGCTGACCTGACATTTTTCAAATTTTTTGTCAAATTGGAAAAGGGAAAAAAATGTTTTTGGGTCAAATAAAACTTTTCACCTTGACGAATTTGACCATTTAAAACACTTTTAAAATAAAACGACAGGGATGTCTGAAAGGCAAGGTCCTTTCTGAAGAGAAAAAAAATCTAAACGTTTCCTTTCGAAACGGTCAACATGAAGCAGTTCCGATTTTCCGGAATTCGGCTGACGTTTGGTTTTGCCCCAAGCCAACGACACTGACACAAATCCGTGAAACGTTTCCGTGTGGCCGGCTCTGTGGTTTGTGTCGAATAAAAGATTCCTGCCCAAAAACGTCTCCCCGCTCTGCTAGCGGGTGTCAGTTCTCCTAGAGCAGACGAGGGGCAGCGTGACCAGCAGCTCTCGGGTAACACGCTGTGCTCCGTGATCACAGCAGGTGGAAGAGGAGAAAGCAGACCCAGCCCGCGCCCCAGCAGAGCCCAAGCAGCCCGAGATGAAGACGAAAGCGGACGACGAGGAGCCCGCCACCACGGACCCGCTGTTCAAAGTCCTCCAGACGCCTGTGAGTGAGCGCGACGAGACCACTACACTGCCCACGCAGCTGGACCGCTCGCACGGCCTCCAGATGGAGGGATACCTGGGCCGCAAACACGACCTAGACGCTCCTAACAAGAAGGCTTCAAACAGGTGCACGGGGAAGGCGGGTACTCGGCTTGCAGGACGTGTCCCATAGGGAATGACTCTGGCTCGGCTGGGGTCAGCTGTGCCCGGCCCATGGAGGCATTGGCAGCTCCCCAGCAAGACCAGGTGGGGAGACGTTGCAGGCACGGAGGGCTGGGGAGCGACCCCAGCGGAGGGCCTCTCAGAGCAGCATGGAGGCTGCCTGCAGGGAAATACAGATTCTGTGGGTGGCACCCATGGGTGAAGGCTCCTCCACCACCCTTCTCAGAAGGCCACTGCATGCCACGCTGCCCAGGAGCCGGCCTGGCCCCTGAGCCACACTTTGACCTCCCACGACTCCATAAATCTGTTACCCGCACACTCTACGGCAGTCGGCACCCACCTTTATCTTTCCGTGGGCTCAAGGCGTAACTCAGTTGATTTAGGCACCCAACCCGTACCCAGTTCTTAGGGCTCCAGGTGAAAGGCACCTACCTGTACCCGGTTCCTAGGGCTCAGGGCATATTCTTCTGTGGGTTTGCGGGGCCTTTTCCCAGTGAAAGAGCCTTACACTGTAATATCCTTATCCTCTATTAACAATCACCAAAACAGAATGCACATGCTAAGCATACAATCCTCACCACTCCCAATAAGGCATTCTTTATCCAATCAGACCCCCGCACTTTACTTGATTTAAATCTTGCAAAATTAGTTATGTAACAGACTGAAACAATCAAAGAACCAGACAGAGACCCTACAGATAAACAATAGAGCAGTGGGGACCACAAAGGCAAAACAATAGACTCATAGACTCACGTTTAGGAGGGGAGGGATAGCTCAGTGGTTTGAGCATTGGCCTGCTAAACCCAGGGTTGTGAGTTCAATCCTTGAGGGGACCATTTAGGGATCTGGGGCAAAAATTGGGGATTGGTCCTGCTTTGAGCAGGGGGTTGGACTAGATGACCTTCTAATGTCCCTTCCAACCCTGATATTCTATGATAGATTTCACAACGGCTGCTAAGTGGTTTCTTGCCAGACAGAACACTGTTGAACAAAGTTTTCTTTAAAGATCTGAAGGTCTGTTTCTTTAGCTGGTAATGGTGGGTGCTATTAGGACAGGAGACTTCTTAACAGCCTGATATTACACTGTTTTAATGCAATTTAGATGAAAGGGGACGATGTGACTTTTTGCTTCTTAGCTCATGGCTGCTGCTGCTTACTAAAGAAAAAGGCCTCAGACCGTACACTTCAGTACAGAATTACCACCGCAGCCCAATGCCTGGTGCGACACCATGAACCATCGCCCCTCTGGCTGGCACTACAGTTCTTAGCCGACTCTGCGTGTTGGTTGACGATGTCAGACACAGCCCTGCTAGGTGCAGTTCCTTAGACTGCCATGAGCCAACACTTCCCCACGGCAGAGCCACATTGGAGCACGTCGGAGAAGAGCCAGGAGAATGATTAAAGGATTAGAAAACCTGCCTTACAGAGATAGCTTCAAGGAGCTCAATCTATTCAGCGGAACAAAGAGACGGTTAAGGGGTGACTTGATCACAGACTATAAGTGGGAAACAAACATTTAATAAGGGGTTCTTCAATCTAGCAGAGAAAGCCCTAACAGGATCCAATGGCTGGAAGTTGAAGCTAGACAAATTCAGATGGGAAATACGACGTATATTTTTAGCAGTGAGAGTAATTAACCATTGGAACAATTTACCCAGGGTCATGGATTCACCATCACGGGATGTTTGTTCTAGAAACTCTGCTCTAGGAATTATTTGGGGGCCGTTCTCTGGCCTGTGTTACGCAGGAGGTCAGACGAGATGACCACAATGGTCTTTTCTGGCCTGGGAAATCTATGAAGAAACCATTTCAGCCCAACTGCCCGCGACCCCTGGCATGTGGAAGGAACCAGACCAGAGAGCCCCACCCAATGTATTAACCCCGTCACTCCTGGCTGAGCCGGAGCGGAGCTTTTACCACGCGAAGCCAGGCTGGATTTACAGACTCCAAGTGACGGAGAACCCGGCCCGTGGCTGGGTCAGCTGTTAGTTTCCCCTCCCTGTGAAAAAACTGGGCCTTCCCTCTAGCCTGGATTTGTCAGGCATCAGCTTCCAGTCATTGGAACTCATTGAGATTTACCAGCCCCCTGGTCTCCGAAATCTCCTCCCAATTGTCACCTCTGGGTGCTAGGAAAGTCACCTCAGCCAACACGTAGCAGGCGCCGGGGCTTGCAGGTTCCAGGCTCTGATGGCGCGTGAGGTGCGTTTGGGTTGTGGAGCTGGAGTAACGTGTGTGCTCACGCCCGTCACACAGGTCCTGGAACACGCTGTACTGTGTGCTCCGGAGCAGTGAGCTGGCCTTCTACAAGGATGCCAAGAGCTTAGCTTTGGGAGTGCCTTACCACGGGGAGGAGCCCTTCCAGCTGAGGAACGCCCTCTGCGACGTAGCCACTGGCTACAAGAAGAAGAAGCACGTCTTCAAGCTGAGGTGAGGTTGCAGACAGAGCCCCGGGGCCAGTCCCTGCAGCCAGCCTGCCCTGGGAGCCCCCCGCAAGCCGGCGCCGGGTATATCACAGCACATAAACCTCCCGCGGCTGGGACCTGAGGCGCAATATCCATGTTACACTCAGTGGGGGGAGGGAACCCACGCCAAGGTGAGGAGCAAGATTGGCTAGCACCTAAACCATCCCACGGGGTCATGGGGTTCTCAGGGAGCACCTTGGCGGAGCAGCGTGCCCGGCGCATCTGGCAGGGGGCCCAGAGGGAGGCGCTGTTTCGGCACAGAATGGGGGGTGTTCCAGGCCACTCCCTGCAGGCGGGAGCAGCCAAGCAGTGTCGGGCAGAGGACATTGAGATCATGATAATTGCTGGGCCAAGCCCTAAACCCAGTCCCCTCCACCCCCTTAACCCCTTCATGCCTGTCCCTTTGCTGCCATCAGGATCATGGTCCTGCCTTCTCTGTGCCCACTCTCTGGCACAGGCTCTGCCCCCGGCCCATTTCCCCCCTGCTCCGCAGCCGGTGAGTGTAGCTATTTGTCCTGGTGTTCAGCCAGTGACCCGCTGGCGGGGAGTTCCCCTCGGGCTCCAGTCACGTCTTGGCTGCATCAGAAATAAGCCCCTTAAAATTAACGCTGGCTTCCCAACATAGGCGCTGACTTTGTGGGTATTCCGGGGCTGGAGCACCCCTGGAAAAAAAATAGCACCCACCAGCAGCCCTGCCGATCAGCTCCCCCACTCCCACCAGAGCCCCCTGCCCAGCAGTGATCAACTGTTCAGCAGTGTGTAGGAGAGGCGGGGAGGAGCAAGGGTGGGGCATGTTCAGGGCAGGGGGAAGAACAGGGTGGGAAGAGGCAGGGCAGGGGTGGGGGCTTGAGGAAGGGGTGGAGTAGGGGCGGGGCCTGGGGTGGAGCCGAGGTTGAGCACCCCCCCCGGCAACTGCTTCCAAAAGTATGTGCTGGGTCTGCCTGGCGTGGGGACCACTGTGGGATGGGAGATCTGGGAGGGGTGGGGAGCTGCTGCTGGGGGTTCAGGAGCCCTGGGGCCCAGCATCTGGAGTCCCGAGAAGGGAGAGGCAACTAGATGCTGGCTTTAAATCAGTTCACTAAGGTATATTTAAGGGCACGTCTGAATGACCAGGAATCTCCCCTCTACTTTCCAGGCTCGGCAATGGCAGCGAGTGGCTCTTTCATGGCAAGGACGAGGTAGGTGCCTTTGTGGGTCATTCGGGGCTGGAGGCTGGAACGTCTGAGCAGGGGTCCAGACCTGGCTGCATAGGTGGGGACAGAGGCTGTCACGAGCGCTACCTGGCCTGGGGATGGCACAAAGAAAGGGGAAACCACTAGCAGAGGGAGTGTTCTGGAGACATAGTCCCACAGGGTAGCTATGATGTAGGCCTAGGCTGGGGCAAAGCATGCTGGGAGATAAGTCTGCCATGCCCACAGCTGGGCTGAGGATGGGTCTCTCCAGAGAGCTAGGGGCAGTCAGGTTGTGAGTGGCATGGGGAGCAAAGGCCCCTGCGTCACCATCTCATTTCCAGACCTGGCTGCATGGCTCTGCAGAAGCACTGGCTTGCTCCACGTGAGCTGCCCCTGACTTTCACTTGGAACCCAGCGGCGTCTGGCTCCCCAAACTCCTGCCTGTACAGCTGCAGAGCCAGTGGCCATGGAAGCTGCTTGCCTTCTCCCTCTGCCTCCTGCATGTTCCTCTGGGGGCTCTGGAGACTCCGCAGACTCACTGTTTTCTGTGAGGAGTATGTTAATTCTGCCGAAATGGGTCCTTCATCTGCATCTGGCTGAGCTACCTTGGTGCATTGTGGGAGCTGTAGTTCAGCTGCCTCACATCCTCATTCTCCCCTATGGGCCACATTCCCAGGCCAGACTACACTTCCCATAATGCACCATGGCAGCACAGCGAAACAGAAGACCACAGCGCATCATGGGATATATAATCTGGTTTGGGAGCCCAGCCCACGGGAGAATGTCAGTATGAGACACCTGAACTACAATTCCCATGATGCACTGCATCAACTCAGCCAGACACAGATTAAGTTGAACTGACTTGCAAATGGAACTGTTCAGACATGTCTGAACTTTCCATTCCAGCACGCTGGGCTGATCCGACTTTCTGCCCGGTACCTCCCCACATTAGACTCTGCCCCGGGACAGACATTCCGATTTCTGAACAGGTCTGATCGCTCCCCCACATCTGTCCCGGGGCATTGGATCAGCCCAGGAGCCCATCTCTCCACTTTGCTGGGCTTCTTGCCATAGGGGTGACTAGCCCTCGGATTCTGGCCCCCTTAGGGTTGCTGTCTTCTGCCGCCGTGACTGCCCCCCCAATGGGACTGCAGGTGCAGGAGACTACGACGTTCTCCTTCACTCCCTGCCCCATTGGGCAGTGCTGGAGTTTGGGACACAGCAAGCCCTGAGTGAGATCATGCTAGGTTTTAGATGCCCCATTCCCATTGATTTAGGTGTCTAAATACCTTTGAGAAGCTGGGCCTTAGAGGCTGGGAGGTTCAAAACAGCCCATGGGAATGAGTGGGCCAAATCCCTTTGAAATGCAATGGCTGTTGGGTACCCAACTCCCTTGGGCACCTCAGAAGACTCCAGCCCTACTGTTTACTGGTGCTTGAGTTCCAATTAACCTATGAAGGGAGGGGATAGCTCAGTGGTTTGAACATTGGCCTGCTAAACCCAGGGTTGTGAGTTCAGTCCTTGAGGGGGCCATTTAGGGATCTGGGGCAAAATTCTGTCAGGGGACAGTACTTGGTCCTGCTCATGAAGGCAGGGGACTGGACTCAATGACCTTTCAAGGTCCTTCCAGTTCTATGAAATTGGCATATCTCTTTTTGGGGGGTCGGGGGGGGAGGGATAGCTCAGTGGTTTGAGCATTGGCCTGCTAAACCCAGGATTGTGAGTTCAGTCCTTGAGGGGGCCATTTGGGGATCTGGGGCAAAAATTGGGGATTGGTCCTGCTTTGGGCAGGGGGTTGGACTAGATGACCTCCTAAGGTCCCTTCCAACCCTGAGACTCTATGATTCTATGAACGACACTGAGCTGACCGAGGTAATAATGCCCAGTGCCCAACAGTGGCATTGGCCACCGCCTGGAGGAGGAGTGCTGGGTGAGAGGGCAAGCTGGGTTAGACACCGGGGTGACTCCTGCCCCCCGTAAGGCGTGGGACTCTTTGGGGCGAGTGCTGCGGGGGGCGCTGGAGGCTCAGAAGCCGCTGTCCTGGGGCGGTGACTGAGGGGCGCTGTCTCTCGGTCTCTGTCCCACAGGAGGAGATGCACACGTGGCTGCAGGGGCTCGGCACAGCAATAACAGAAGCCCAAAGCGTGAAAGCCAAGGCGCTGAGCCTGCCTCTGCCCTCCAGCACCGCCACCGACCTCAGCCTGGCCAAGAAGGACAAAGAGAAAAGATTTAGCTTCTTTCCCAAAAAGAAATAATCCGAGAGGTGGCTGAGGGCAGCCCACTCAGCTGCCTGAGAACTGTGCATGGGGGAGCGTCCGCGGGCGTGCTGGGCCCGGCCACCACCCCCACCCCCACGCACCTCCGGCAGCAGCCGCCGGTGCTCACAACACAGCCCCGCCTCCAGCGCCGGGGCACAGCCCCACACCCCGCTCTGCTCCCACGCCGCGCCAAGCCAGCCCCGCGAGGGCCGAGGAGTGGTGTCTGCCGAAGGCCAGTGCTGGGTGTGCCGGCGTGGGGCCCTTTCCCGTGGGACACGCGTTGCATCGCCCACGACTGGGGGATCCACACGGGCATCCGGCGGAGGAGGCACCATCTCAGCAGGACCATGCGGTGCTGGGGTCGCACTGTCCAGGGCAGGATGGAGGCAGCGAGCTTCCCAACCTGCCGCTCTGACGAGGTGCCACGACCACCCAAGACATAGGCGCATCTCCCGGCGCCGCAGCTGTGGCAGGGCTGCCTGCAGCCACTAGGGGGCGACGATCACACACACCTGGGCAGGTCTGCTGGTCCTTCCAGCAGGGGGCGTCAGGTGTGCTTGCTCGCGTGCGCTGTCTCTCAGATACCCCCACACACACCCCACACCCCCGAGCCACAACCCACAGAGAGCCCGTTGTCAGACAAGCCATGCGCAGCCGAGAACAAACGTTTGCCCTAAATTAGGGAGGAAGAGAATCGTTATAATTCTGCATCTGAGTGTATGTGTGCGCATCTGAGTGTGTTTACATGTGTACACATCTGTATTTCATGTGACTGTGTGTGCATGTCTGTGCGTGTGTGAGTTCACAATTCCCACGTGTAGACACTGTTGTACTGGCTCAGGCCTTGCCTAGGCTCAGACCGTTCCTGGCCTGGAGCCCATTTCTGTCCCTGACCTTGTGGTTCCTGTGCTCTCCCCTATGGGCTGGGTCGGGCCCCACAGAATCCAGTCTCGCCAAAGCCACCAGCCCTCCCCTCGGTGTCCTTGCTGCTGCGGGTACACCCTGCGGTGTGTGGCAGCGGGGGGGCCCGGCGTTCCAGCCAGCCAAGCGATGCCATGGAGCTGAATGCCCGCTGGCGCTGCCTCAGGGGCACTGGCCCATCGCTGGAGGCGAGGTGGCTGGGCGAGAGAATAGGTGCTTTCTCCCCCCAGGTCCCATAGACACAGGGGTGCGACTCCTGCCTCCCACACCGTGGGGCCCTGCCTGCTCCAGACGCAATGCCAGGATGGGGCCAACTCTTGCCCTGTTGCCGCCTGCTGAGCTCACTGCAGGCCTCATCCCCAGCAAGCTCGGTCCAGGGGAGCCGCTCTGCTTCCTAAACCCAGGCTGGTGGCGCTGCTGGCGGAGGGCAGGGAAACACACCAACACATGCACTGCCAGGACCGGCTCTGGGGCACGTGCCAGTGCATGCAGCCACTGGTAGTGGTGCTCCTAGGAGCGCTGCTCCCTTGGCGGGGGTCCCGTCCTGAAAGTGCCTTACCTGCAATAATGGGAAACAAGCCCAGTGTGCGGAGGCGCCGTGTCCCGAAAACTCCAGGGCCGGTGACCCCGCGTGCCCACAAAGAAGCGCTCCCGGCCCCTAGCCCCTGATCCCTGCCCCCAGCAGGGGCTGGCTGAGCTAGGGGGTCCGTGGCGCAGGCCGAGCAGGCTCCCCGCAGAGCAGAGCTTGGCGTGGGGGTCAGTGGCTGGCAACTCAGCCCAGCCAGTGTGAGACAGTCTTCCCAGTCACGACAAGCACAGAGCCCCCCCATTGGGGGGGAGGGCAGTGTCTAAACCCTGCCCCTCCCCCCCCCCCCGAGACCTCCGCCCAGTTGGCGCGAGACACCATGGGAGCCCAGCAGGCTGACCCAAGGCTCTCGTGCCGTCAGTGCTGGGCAGAGCAGCGCTGCAGGACGTGACGTCGTGCCAGAGCGGCTGGGAAATCGCCCTGGCAGGAGGCTGTGCCCAAGGTGAGGTTCACGCCCGGTAGCGAGCCGTAGCACCGCCAACGTCCCACACCGGCCCTGTTGCACGCAGCTCTCGAGGAGGGCACGACCTGCAGCCTGGCCTCATGCCTCCACCACAGCCCGCTGGGAAAGCCGCCCCTCCAGGTCTGCTCCACCCCCACTAGCGCCGAACGGTTCCCATCAGCGCCTCCACACGCCCCAGCCTGGCTTGGCAAAGCACCCCGGCGCTGGAGCACGTGTGGTACGTCCTGGGTGCAGAACAGGAAAGGATCCCCCCCACTTCACACCAACATCAGCCCCGTGTTTATCAGCCCTGGCACCCCCCGAATGAGGCTGTGTCCAGTCCCCTGGGGTTTGATCCTGCCCTGCAGCGGGGCTGGAGCCTGTGCTGAGATCTGAAAAGCAGTAGGAGTGTCTGGTAATGAGCCGGGCCCCGCTGCAGCTCGAGGTTGGAAAAGCCTTTCTTTCTTTCCGTCTGGGGCTATTCCTCAGCAGCAAAGGGGCCCAAGCGCTCACGTGACTCAGGCACGGCTGTCCCCTTTTCTAGCCAAGAAACACCTGAGTTCAAGTCACTGGCAGAGGCAGCAGGGGAAGGGAACGGGGTGTTTTCAGTGACACCTGCAAGAACCAAAGAGCCTTGGCCAGCCACACTGCAGGACTGAAAACGCAGAGTGGGGCCTTGGAAATCGCCCTGGGCACAGGCAGGCACTGCGGTCAGCCAGTGCCATGGGCTGGGCTGTGCTTTACATGCATTTTCTCCTGGCCCCTGTTTCCATGCACATTTTTGTCCTTGGCTGAGCGGTAACCCCGTGCATTTCCTCCACCCCTCCCGCCCATGGAAGGGCTCCACGCAGCAGGTCTTGGGGCACGTGCACACGCACACACACACTCTCTCTCTCCCTCTCTCCCCCCCCCCCCATGGGATTTGCCCAGAAATCATCTGTTTTACCCAGCGTGAGGGCATTCGACACCTGGACCATTACTGCCCTCTCCTCCTTCCGGCTGAATTCATCTCGGTGGGATCTCTGCTCCACAGGGCTGCTCTCCCAGCATGCACAGCACTCCCGTGCAGATGTGGGGCACGGGCTCAGGGCAGACATGCATGGGGGGGCTGGAGATGGACGCACACCCAGAGCAGCTCTCCAAGGTGTAGGGGGTCGCGTTGCTCAAGTTGGTTCATTGATTCCCGCTGGCTAGGCACTGCGTTCGACCCACGGTCACGTACTTCCACTGTGCATAGAAAGAGCTAAACCTCCAGACAGTGCTGCAGAAGCATTTTAATAATGGTTTTTTCTAAGAAATAAATAAGCCAAACCCCTCTCTGGCTGAGGCATCTTGTTTCGATTTTACCCAGCAGGTTTCACGCAAGGGTCAGACAAAGCACTGGGGATGCCTTGGCTGGAGGCCTTTGCCTTGTCTGGGGCAGCAAGCGTGGGGGGAGAGGTGCACAAAGTCAGAGAATCTAGAGGAGAGCAACAAAAATGGTCTGAGGTTTAGTAAACCTGGCCTCTGAGGGGAGGCTTTGAGGACTGGGTGTATTTAGTCTAGAGAAGAGAAGGTTGCACAGGCGGGAGGGGGGAGTGAGAACAGGCGCCAGAGCTGTCAAAGGTGGTTATAAAGGAGACAGGGATCAATTGGTCTCCATGGCCACCGAGGGTAGGAGAAAAAGGAACATGGGCGGCACGTAATGGAGGCTTAAACCTCTGTTAATGCTCCCTGCCCCTGGGCTGGGCCATGGCGGGGCTCAGAGCTCCTCAGGGTGGCTCAGGTGGGTGGGCTCGGGGCGGCTCGGGTGGGCCAGGGCAGCTCATGTGGGCAGACCAGAGCTTGGGGCGGCTCGGTACGTGGGCCAGTGCACAGGGCGACTTGGCCAGGCCAACCAGGACTCCTATGGCCACGGTGGAGGGCTCAGGGTTCCTCTGGCCCTGGTGGGTGAGAGCAGGGGGTAGTGGGAGCCCAGTAGGGGCAGGGCCTCAGGCAGAAAGGGGCGGAACAGGGGGCTACCCTCCCCCAACTAGGGGTTCACGTGCCGCCATGAGAAGGAATGAGGTTAATTTGCAGCACAGGAGAGTCAGGTTTGATATTAGGCGCGGGTTACCCAGGCAGGCTGTGGAGGTTTTAAGATCAGGGTGGACAGACGCCCGTGAGGGCTGGGCTGGGGTTCTGCCTCAGTGCAGGAGCAGGATGAGAGGGCCCAACCAGCCCTACGTTCCTTGGGGTCCGTGGAAGGCCATTTCTGTACCGAGCAGCGGGGAATCCCGCCGAACCCACAGGGTGCCCTGCCGCTGCGGAAGAGCATCTGCAACAACCCTCCTGTGCACTGGCTGGCAAGGGAGCATCGGCTGAACGGTGCTGGCTCAGCCAGCCAGGAACCACTGGGGCGGGGAAAGCAGCGCAGAGGAGAGAACTTTTGAGAGGCCCAAGGGGAACGTTTCCCAAAGCAGCTAAGTGACTTGGGAGCCCAAGTCTCTGGGAAAGCCAAGGGGGGTTAGGCTCTTGGTCCAATTTATGAAGGGTTTTAGGCTCCTACAGATACAGCGAGATGCCAAGTGGGGATTTGAAAAGCCCCTAGGTGCAGCTCTGCATCTGTAGATGCCTGAAGAGCTTCACCAATGGCCCTGAGGCACCTCTGGAAATGTCCCCCAGTGACTTTTCTGGAGGCCCAACCAGAGAAGTTGAGAGCTGGGCCCAGCTCACTTCTGGCAGCTGGTGCTAGGCTGGGAATTGGCAACAGGGCCAAACCATGTCTGGGCCCAGGCCCACTGCACCTGGGGACAGATCCCTAAGGCCCCGTTAGAAAGCCACTGGAAGCAGCACGCCCGCCCTCCCTGCCTGGGCTGTGTAGGCAGCTCCGCACCCCTAACACCCAGCCCTCTCGCTAGGCCCGTGGCACTTCCTTTGGGGTGAGGGGCATGCTGCAGCCTGGCAAAGGCAGAGCAGCGTCAGGGCCCGGTTCCCTGCTCTGGTGTAGGCTGCCGGCCGGCATGGCCCGAGCAGGTGACGTGGGGTATTTCTGCACTGCACGGGCAGGGGCGATTACAGCCGGATACGCCTACGGCGGCTCACGTGGACCTAGCTCTGTAACGCCGGCTTCATCTGCTCCACCCCATTGTGCTCAAATAGCAGCAAAGGGCTGGCGGCACGTGCCTAGCCAGGGTCCCAGGGCTGCCCCTTCACCCCCCGAGTGAGATGAAAGCTGGCACAGGGGGCTGCCTGTGATCCAATCCCCCCTCCAGCTGAGGCGTGGCCGCGCCCTGCGGTCCCACAGGGAGGCTGTAACGAGGCAGGGACTCGGGTCTCCGTCTCCCCCACCACGCGTTGGGCTGGGGCACGGGCGTGCTCAGGGCTTGGCGGCATGTGCCGGAGGGGGGTGATTTCGCCAGCACCCCGGGGGGATGCGCGTTCACTGGCCCATGCAGACCCCGCAGGGCTGGTGCCAGCGAAACGCCCCAGCGCGTGTCCCGTGGAGCCAAGCCTGACGTCTCTGTGTCCCAGCTCCCCGCCTGGCTCACGAGGATCGCAGCACCGCCGAGGTGAGACGCTCGTTAACGACGGTGAGGCACCCGGATACAACGGTGATGGGCGCCATCGAAGGCCTTTAGCTAGCCAGGCACGTGCGTGACGGTGACAGCTCCAGGCAGAGGGGCGGAAACACAAAGGCCGGGATGAGCAATAACTTCATGGGGGTGTCGGCTGCTGCCGCACTGGAGACAGAACCAGGGGTTTCCAGTACAGCACCAGGGCTGCCCAGGGAGCAGCAGTAACAGACTCCTGTCCTCCAGGGCTCAGCACAGAGGGGGGCCTAGAACACACGCACCAGCGGGTCACATGCCCGTACATCCCATCAGCTCCGGGGCCCAGCCCAGCCCCTCCACAGAGCTGCCGCCATGTGCACAGTGATATAGCAGGGTGGGGAGTGTGGCCTTTGTCCCGTGACCTATTGGGGGTGTTTGTATAATGATATATGGGGTGGGGGTGTTTTCACAGTGATATATCAGGGACATGGGATATTTGCCCACTGATCTATTGGGGGAGGAGTGTGGCATTTGCACAGTGATATACCAGGGTGCCACGGCTGTTCATACAGTGATGTAATGGGGGTGGGGTGAGAAACGGGGGGGAGGGCATTTTCACACTGCTATATCAGGAGGGTGTGGCATTAGTAGAGCAAGCTATTGGGGGAGCCTGTAATGTTTGCACAGTGATCTATTGGGAGGGGCGTAGCTAGGCTGGGTTAGGGTGTTCGTACAGTGATGTATCAGGGGCGGGGGGGGGTGGGTCATTTTCACAGTGCAATATCAGGGGGTGCGGCATTTGCAGAGTGAGCTATTGGGGCAGGGGGCTGTAGTGTTTGCACAGTGATCTATCGGGAAGGGCACTGCTGCAGTGCTATACCAGGGGTGTGTGTTGCATTTGTACAGGGATCTCCTGGGGTCTGCAGTGTTTGCACGGTGAGATAGTGGTGGGGGGCGGCCTGTGGCATTTGTCCAGTGATATATTGGAGTGTGTCTGCAAGGTGATATATCCGGGGTCTGGGGTGTTAATACAGTGCCATATCGGGGATATGGGGCATTTGTTCCATATCGGGGGCATGCAGTGGGCATTTGCAGTGATCTATTGGGGGTGTTTGTACAATATTGGGGAGTGGCATTTGCATGATGATATATCGGGGCTGGGCATTTGCAGTGAGATATCAGGGCATGTGACATTTGCAGTGATACAGTGAGGGGATGCGAGGCATGATATAAGGAGATAAGGAGGTGTTAGTACCGTTATACAAGGCATTGGTGAGACCTCATTTGGAATACTGTGCGCAGTTCTGGTCTCTCATGTTTAAGAAGGATGAATTCAAACTGGAACAGGTACAAAGAAGGGCCACTAGGATGATCCGAGGAATGGAAAACCTGTCGTAGGAAAGGAGACTCCAGGAGCTTGGTTTTTTACCTTAACCAAAAGAAGGCTGAGGGGAGATATGATTGCTCTCTTTAAATATATCAGAGGGATAAATACCAGGGAGGGAGAGGAATTATTTCAGCTCAGTACCAATGTGGACACAAGAACAAATGGATATAAACTGGCCATCAGGAAGTTTAGACTTGAAATTAGACGAAGGTTTCTAACCATCAGAGGAGTGACGTTCTGGAACAGCCTTCCAAGGGAAGCAGTGGGGGCAAAAGACCTATCTGGCTTCAAGATTAAGCTAGATGCATTTATGGAGGGGATGGTTTGATGGGATAACATGATCTTAGTCAGTGGTAAATAGGACCAATGGTCAATGATGGGATGTTAGAAGTTACTACAGAGAACTTTTTCCTGGGTGACTGGCTGGTGAGTCTTGCCCACATGCTCGGGGTTCAGCTGATCGCCATATTTGGGGTCGAGAAGGAATTTTCCTCCAGGGTAGATTGGCAGAGGCCCGGGAGGTTTTTTGCCTTCCTCTGCAGCATGGGGCACGGGTCACTGACCAGAGGATCTCTGCATCTTGAAGTCTTTAAACCATGATTTGAGGACTTCAATAGCTGAGACATAGGTGAGAGGATTATTCCAGGAATGGGTGGGTGAGATTCTGTGGCCTGCATTGTGCAGGAGGTCAGACTACTAGATGATCATAATGGTCCCTTCTGACCTTAAAGTCTATGAGTCTATGAGTCTATTATACAGTGATATATTGGGGCATTTTCACAGTGATACATCGGGGCATTTTCACAGTGATACATCGTGGGGCTGGGGCATTTGTACAGAGCAGTTTTGGGGTGCATTTGCAGTGATATATCAGGGGACGTGGGGCATTTGTACGGTGCTGTATCTGGGGGCATGAGGCAGCTGCACAATGATCTATTGGGGACATTTTCACAGTGATAGATGTGGGGCTGGGCTGTTTGGACAGTGATAGATCAGTGGGGGGTCAGCGATGTACCAGGGAGGCGTGGGGTGGTCAAGCAGCGATGTATTTGAGGGAGAGGAGTGGGTGGTTTTGAATCACGGAATTTTCCATTGCTGGGTCTCACAGGGTGAGGCAGGGGCCTGCAGTGAGAGTCACATGTGTAAGTGTTTGGGGGCTGGGGGGCAAGTGAGGCCCCGCCAGGCAGCGCAATTGGGGCAAAGTGGGGAGTCACCCAGGGGCACTGCCCTAGGCACTGCCCTGCTCCCTATCCAGCCCCCCCTTCCCCACACACTGCCCCATGCCCCTGCCCTCTTCTCCCACCCCACTGCCTCGTGCACCACCCTGCCCCCTTTACCTCCTCCGTCCCCTCCCCCCCCACACACACAGGAGAGGGCAGCACAGGGCCCTCGGTGGGCGATAGCAACACTGTGGAGGGGGCGTGTGTCACACTGTGGGGAGGAGGCAGGAGGCCCCGTTGTGCTGCAGACCGCTGAGCTGAGGTCCTCAAACCCAGCTTGGTCCTGCAGGAGACGCGGCCTAGCAAGGCAGCCCCACCCCCCAGCCCCCTGAGAGCAGGGATGGCACTGCCCCCTTGCCATAGCTGGGCTCAGCAGCACAGGAGCTGCCAGGGCAAGACCACCACAGGAAGTGCCCAGGGGAGGGGGGTACCAATAGCAACCAGCCATCAGGCTAAGGGCAGGTGGGGGGGTGCTCGGCCTCCCTGCCATGGGAGCAGTAGGGGGTAGTGGTGTCCCTCTCAGAGGGGGAAGCTGGCTGGGCACCCACAGGGCAAAGGGGTGCTGGCCCCTCCCCAGGGGTACAGAATCAGCTCTCCCAGGACAAGCCCTGGCCTGGCACCCCTCCCAGGCCCTATCCAAGAGTAATGCCCCCTAGAGAAGGGGAGTTCACAGCGTCCCCAACTGCCTGGGTGTCCCAGCCCCGGGCTGCACACACAGCGAGATAGGGCCTGCCAACTAGGCTGCGCTGCCTCCCCTCCCCGAAGAGCGGTGGTGCAGAGGCTGCAGGAGACATGACGAGGCAGGCAGGAGGCGAGAGGCATGATTATTGCACTGAAGTGTGTGTACAGCCAACATGACCCTACTGTATTCAGCCGCCCTGCGTGGGGCACCCGGGTGCCCCACGCTCCCTTCCACACAGCACAGCGGCGAGCAATTCACCCTCCTCCTCCTCCTCCAGGACTGGAAGGGGCAGCACAGCCCCTCACGCCTGCAGGGCATTGCAGGGCTGCCAAGGATCAGCCCCAGGGCGGCGGGCAGCGCTGGGCAGACCTCTGCGCCAAGAGTCCTGGTGGTGGGCACTGCCCGCTGCTCCTGCCAGCCCAGGATCTGCAGGTGCATGTTCCAGTACAGAGCCCCCGAGGACAGCAGGTCTCTGGCCATGGCCCGGCCTGGTCCTGGGGGTTTAGTCCCATCGGGGGGGTGGCGTTGGCGGGGAGAGGAGGGGAAGGCGCTCACTATGTACACAAGTCCAGCCTCCCCCAGTGAGCCGGGCAGGCCAGGCGTCCGCGAGCTCACCCGCAAGCGGCGCCCGCTCAGCTGGCAGAGTTCAGGGTCTGGAACTTCTCCCGCAGGTTCCTCACGCGGCCGTGCTGGCCGGCGGCCGCCTGCTCCCAGCCTGCGGCCCGGCTGGGCTCGGGGGCCGGGCCCTCCTCCCGCTGCCGGTACTCGTCCGACTCCTGGTAGGCCTTGCAGCGCTCCGCCACGGCCTTGAGCGAGATCCTCTCCCGCGAGGTGGGCGAGCGGATCTGCACGTAGCTGGCGGCATCGGGCGGCTCCTCGGGGGCAGGTGGCTCCCCGCCGCACGGCACCTTCTCCAGGACGATGACCCGCTGGTCACCCAGCATGGCCTCTGCTGTGATGCGCAGTGAGCCAGCGCTCTGGTTCCTCTGGCGTTGCCGGGCGCTGGGGTCTGGGCTCCCCTCGGCGCTCCAGCCCCTCCCGGGGCTCTGCTCTAGCCCGCGCCAGCCCTCCTGTCCCGGGACGCCTCCCGGCAGCTCTGCCACCATCTTCTCCGGCGCCGACCGGCTCCTGTTGACTGGGGGGGGCCGGCGTAGGCCGGGGAAGGCCGTGCCCAAGGAGTACCTGGAGCGCAGCTCCCGCACGTCGGGCCAGGTGAACGTCTCCACCACGATGGGGCTGAGCGGGCTGCAGGACGAGGGGCCGGGTGAGGCGCCGCTGCCGGGTGAAGTGGGGCAGGAAGGGCTGAAGGAGAAGGGCCTGGGCGACTTGTCCTGCGAGGAGGTAGCGGTGGAGAGCGGCGTGCGGGGGCTGTACTCCTGCAGCACCACCTGCTCGAAGGCTGCGAGAGACGGCGCCGGCTTCCGCGGGCCTGGGGGAATCACACACGCTGGTGAGCAGAGGGGCCAGAGCCGGGGGCACCTGCCTTCCCTGTCCTGTGCCAGCCCTGGGGAGCCTGCCCAACCCTGTGCCAGCCCTGGGGAGCCTGCCTAGCCCTGTGCCAGCCCTCCTGCCTGGCCCCACAGCACGGGGAGCCTTCCCTGTCCTGTGCCAGCCCTAGAGAGTCTGCCCAACCCTGTGCCAGCCCTAGGGAGCCTGCCTAGCCCAGTCCAGTGCCAGCCCTCCTGCCCGGCCCCACGGCCCAGGGAGCCTTCCCTGCCCCGTGCCAGTCCTCCTGCCCGGCCCGGGGAGCCTTCCCAGCCCCGTGCCAGCCCTCCTGCCCGGCCCAGGGAGCCTTCCCTGCCCCGTGCCAGCCCTCCCCACGGCCCAGGGAGCCTTCCCTGCCCCGTGCCAGCCCTCCCCACGGCCCAGGGAGCCTTCCCTGCCCCGTGCCAGCCCTCCTGCCCGGCCCCACAGCACAGGGAGCACCCACCTGTGCTTTTCTTCACTTCCCGGTGCCCATCACGTGGCGGGGGTGCTGCGCAGCTCCTCAGCTCCTCCAGCTTGGCAAGCCGCCTATGCCCGGCTGGCTGGCGGTTCCTGATGCGCAGGCTGTACTGGCGCGCCAGCTGATACACCTTGTTCCTCAGGCGCTCGCTCAGCTCGGCCTCCGAGAGTGGCGGGACCCGGGGGGGTGGCTTGGCGGGGTGGCCCAGTTCCTGCGCCAGCCTCCGCAGCTGGCCGGCCAGCCTGGCAGGCCCCGCCCGCTCCGTGGGGGACCGGCTCTCGGGCGAGGGCCCGGCCGACTCCTCCGCGATGGCACTCAGCTCGTCGTCCTCCAGGATGAGCAGCGGCTCGGGAAGGTCCAAGCCATTCTCCCGGCTCCTGCCCAGGGGCCACGCGGCGGCGGCTGTGCCCTCCCTGCTGCCTCCCTCGGGGCAGGGCTGGCCGGCGCTCAGCTGCTCCATGTCCTCCCACACCTTGATCATCTCGGCGGGCGGGCGGAACTCCTCCTCGGCGACGGGGGGGCTGGGCTCGGCCCTGGGCCCAGCGGTGGGGACGCCCGCCAACACCCAGGCGGCTGTCCGCCCGCCGCTCCCCGCTCCCCGCCTGGCGTCCGTGTGCTGCTCAGGCGGTGGGGGCGGGAGGCTGTTGAGGCGGCAGACCGAGTTCCTCACCAGCCCCTTGGGGATGTAGGAGAGGCTCTCCCGGCGCCGGATGCTGAAGCCGGCGTCGCGGTGCTCCGCGCACTCATAGTAGCTCTTGATCTTGTCCAGCAGCAGCCGGTCCCGCGGGGAGAGCATGGACTCTTTCCTGTGGCAGGGGGTGCGCTCGGGATCCCCGGGGCCAGGCGAAGCAGCGCCGCTGCGGGTGGAGCCCAGGGGTGAGACGCGACCCGGCCCCTTCTCGCTGCCCTCCAGGCTCAGCACGCTGCTGCTCCGGCTGACTAGCCGCGGCGTCAGGAAACGCCCGGGCCGGCCCTCCTCCAGCGCCAGGCTGCTGCGCCGTGAGAAGCTGCTGGCGAACATCTCGGCGATGAGGCTGGCGTGGTCCAGCACGGACGGGGGCAGAATGCTCCTCGCCCTGGTCTCCTCTTCCTCCTCCTCCTCCTCCTCGCTGCTCAGGGCTTTGAGGTCCTCCGTGTTCTCCGCGGTGGCCAGGCTCCGCTCCATCTCCCTCTGCTGGGACGGCAGGGCTGGCTTGGGGGTGCTCGCGGCTTCGGGGGGCTCCTCTGGGCGCTCTTCCTCGTGCAGCTCACTGGGCTCCGGGGCAGCCTGCGGGGCAGCATGGAGAGTGAGGGGAGGGGTGGGCTTCCCCAAACGGCAGCCCGCCCGCCCTGACCCAGCGCCTGACACACTGTCCCTGGGGCGCTGGCTCCTCTCCTCCAGGGCGGGAAGGAGCCCGGGATTCCTGCGGATTATGAGACACAGGGGAATTGCCAGTCTGGTGCCCCAGCTCTGACCCCGGCCCAAGCCAGATGGCAGACCCCTGCGGCAGCAGCTGGGGGATAATCAGCCCTCACCTAGATATCAGGCCTCAATGCTCGGAGCGCGACGGCTCCCTCACGCTGCATATTGCTCGCCATAGAAGTGTCCAATGTTTTTTCTCATCTTGCTCAGCTCCTGGCCCTCCCCCCACCTTCCTGTGGCATAGAGTTCCACAGGCTGATCTCTCATTGGGTGAAAAGGGGGTTAATTGCTTTTCACTGGTTATCAAGTTACCATTTTAGATTTCCTTCCATGCCCCCTTGAAGGAAGTCAAGAAGGGGTCTTCTCCTTCAGAGAGACAGGGGCAGGCTGGCTGGAGACAGACTCAGCAACTCCCACCCATCAGCCAGTGAAAAGGAAGGGGATGTTGGCTAGTGGCAAGAGATGCACTAGGAGCCAGGTTCTATCCCTGGCTCTGGTGGTTAGAGCAGGGGGCTGAGAGTCAGGACTCCTGGGTTCTAGCCCTGGCTCTGGGAGGGGAATGGGCTCTGGTGGTTAGAGAAGGGGGCTGAGAGTCAGGACTCCTGGGTTCTAGCCCCAGGATAGGGAGCCACTGTGAGCAGCGGTAAGAGCAGAGGACAAGAAGATGACTGGGTCCTGGTGCTGCTGCTCTCTCGCTGCATCATCCCACCTCATTGTGCTTCAGTTTCCCAATCTACAGCAGGCTTAACTACCTGGCAGGGTGGTGTGGGGTGAACAGGCCCTGGCAGAGGGCTGTGAAATTCACAGGCGGAAGGTGCTATAGTGAAGTGCAAACGCTCATCGGTCAGGAGCTGGCTGGTATGAAGGCAGAATGGGCCAGTGGGCAGGGCACTCGGTGAGCCGAGACTCAGGACACCTGCGATCTATCCTGGCTTCATCACTGCCCTACTGGGAGAGCTCGGCAGCAAAGAGATGAGAGCAGGGAGGTGCCTGTCTCCCTTTGGCTGAGCTCTTTGGGGCTAGGACTGTCTGTGTAGTGCCCGGCCTGACAGCCCACCCCTCCCTCGGCTGTGCAGATGGGCTGTTCTGGGCAGCACTCAGCCCAATGGGGTCCCCCCCGACCTCGGGTCTGTGCAGTGCCCAACCCCTTGGTCTCGGTGAAGGATAATGGGAGGTGTGGCCCATTCGCCCCCATGGGGCCGTCTCTCACTCACCTCCAGGATGGCCGAGGCCGTCTCTGCACTGCAATGGTTCTCAGGGCTCCCTGGCTCCTGACTGCCCTTGGGCCTCTTGCCCTGAAACACAGCAAAGGGGACGTGTTACACCGCTGGGCAGCGGGTCAGACAGCCCTGGCGGCACCGCGCCGGGACGAGAACCTCAGAGCCCCAGAGCAGCCCCAGCGGCAGCCCAATTCCGACCCGGTCAAGCGCCAGTGGCCTCCAACCTAGAGGTCTTGGTTCCAGCACCAGAGCTGTGGAGCGAGATCCGCCGGCCGGCCCCAGAGAGGTTCTGATGTCAGAGCTCCCAGCGGAGACCTGGCCCTGTTCAGATCCGCCGCACGTTGCCGTCACGCTGCAAGGGAACTGGACCAGCTTCCCCTCGGGAGAGATGGGCCGTCCGAGGGGGCCGCCTCCGGCACTCCAGCCAGCCAGCCTCTTCGGGACCCAGCCATGAGTAGGGTTAGACGGGACGGGTGCAAAGCATGCTGGGAGTCACAGCGGCCACTCCGTCAGGTCAGTGAAGGGTTAATAGCAGAGAAAGGCTCAAGCTCCGATCCAGCCGAGGGTGCTGATCAGCCTGCCCCGAGCAGGGCGGCAGGTGGGAGATAGAGGAGAGCAGGGGGGCAGGCAGCCCCGAGCCATGCGCCAGGCCAGCATGCAAGAGGGGGTTGGAGAGACACCTCACCGTGCGGCCCCGGGAGAAAAGCAAAGCGTTGGCCCGACAGTGCCAGCCGTGCAGCGCCGCCAGCAGGAAGCTCGCAAAGTCCGCTACCTGCTCCTCGCCCACCGGGCCCTCCTCCTCCTCCGGCCCGGCTTCCTTCTCGCTGCTGTCACTCACAGCCAGCTCCTCCAGTGAGCCCTGCCCCAGGGCCTGCTCTTCCTCCTTCCCCATGGCTGCTTCCTCCTCCTCCTCTGCGCCCCCCTTGCCCTCAGCCGGCTGCCAAGCGCTGCCAGGGAGCTGCAAGGGTGCCCCGGCCTCCAGGAGGGCTCCGGCACTGTCGGCGTGCTGTTCAGGGGACAAACAAGGGCTCCCTTTAGGGCCACCTCGTCCCTGGGCACCGGAGTGGCTGGTGGGGCCCCGACAGGGCCAGTCGTGGGGTGTCCCCCCACCAGCTCCTGTCCTGATTCCATGCGTCTGCAAAAAGCTGGGGTCCACTAGGCCGTGCGTGCTGGGGCACAAGCGTGTGGGTGTGAACGTGCATGCAACCGACCGGCAAAGGGGGGCTGCGTGCGTGTGATGCACATGCAGCGTTCGAGGCGCCCCGGGATGCACAGGAACCTCGCAGCAAGACCCCCAATGCTCACTGCTACCCAGCCGGCACCTTCAGCCCCTCCGCGCCCTCCCACTGCCCCCAGGCTTGGGCGGCTTCCAGATCTTTGACACAGTCGACATGACATTCTGCTAGGAAAGCTGGAGAAATGCAGGCTTGGCAGAACTACCATGAAGTGGATACAAAATTGGTTAAAGGGCAGACAAAGAGTGACTATTAATGGAATGATGTCAGATTGGAGGGAGGTCTCCAGTGGGGTTTCACGGGGCTCTGTCCCGGGTCCGGTGTAGTTTTTGACCTGGATGTCAGTATAGAGAGTCTGCAGATGACACAAAGCTGGGGGGCGGTTACCAACACTTGGGAAGATAGAGCTAAAATTAAGAGGGATTTTGATAAATTGGAGAACTGGGCTATAGACAACCAAATGAAATTCAACAAAGACATATGTGAGGTGCTGCACTTAGGGTAGAAAAACCAAATGCACAAATGCAGAATGGGGGGAAACCGTCCTGGCAGCAGCACTGCTGAGAAGGATCTGGGAGTTGTGGTGGATCACAACCACAACATGAGTCAGCAATGTGATGCTGTTGCAAAAAAAGCAAATGCAATTTTAGGTTGCATTAACAGAGGCACAGCATGCAAGTCATGGGAGGTGATAGTACCGCTCTACTCGGCACTGGTTAGGCCTCAGCTGGAGTAGTGTGTCCAATTTTGGTCACCAATGTATAGAAAGGATGTAGACAAACTGGAAAGGACCCAGAAGCAAGCGACAAAGATGATCACAGGGATGGAATGCAAGTCATACGAGCAAAGGCTGAAGGAACTGGGTATGCGTAGTTCGGAAAAGAGGAGATTAAGAGGGGACATCATAGTGGTCTTCAAATACTTGAAAGGCTGCCATAAAAAAAGATGGAGAAAAGTTGTTCTCTCTTGCCACAGAGGCAGGACAAGAGGAAATGGGTTCAACTACAATGCAGCAGATTTAGATTAAATCTCAGGAGAAGCTTCCTAACGGTAAGAACCGGAGGACATTGGAACAGACCTGCCTAGGGAGATCGAGGAAGCTCCTTCACTGGAGGTTTTCAAAAGGAGGCTGGAACCATCTGTCTTGGATGGCTTAGACACAACAAATCCTGCATCTTGGCAGGGGCTAGACTAGACACAATGACCCTTGTGGTCCCGTCTCACCTTGTGGCTCTATGATCTTACCTTCAGTCCTGCTGCCGCATTCCCAGCGCATGGAAGAGAGAAGACGGGCAATTAGCAAAGGGGTCACCGTGCACCACGGCCACAGCAATGGGAGGGGAGCAGGCACATGCTCCCCTCCCTGGCAGAACTCCCCATCCCCGCAGACCCAGGCTTGAGGCCCACGAGCTGCAGGGGGCCAAGGACAGTGAGGCTGGGCTGGTTGCCGAACGCCCGGATTGTGGTGTTGGGAGCTGACATGTCAGCAGGGAAGGTTAGAGCAGCTGCCTGGCGGGGGGCGGACTGGGGCAGCCCTGGGAGGGATGGTCCCTTTGTGCTAGCAGAGACTCAGCCTCCGAGGGCAGAGTGTGGCACTTGCAGGCCCCTCAATGCCAGGGAGCGGTGGGGACACACACACACCCCCGCAGCCGGGGGGAGGCCAGCGTGCTGGGGTGAGGGCATCGAGTCCTGCTCACCCAGGGCACTGCAGGGGGTGAGGTAGCTGGTGCCACAGGAATGGCTTGGCAGTGCCACAAGTGGCCGGGGGGTAGAGGGAGCGGGCGGGGGCCCCATTGTAATAACCATACAAAGGCAGATGGGGCAGTTCGTCTGGTCAGGCATGCTGGACCCCAGCCAGCCTGCCAAGCAGGAAGGACTCTGAGCTCTGCCCAGCCCAAAGCAGGCGCAGGAGGGGTCCGGGGGTCAGCCCGGGGACTCGCTCACCTTTCTCACCCAGCTGCTTGACAATCTGCTTGGCAGGCTCTGTGGGGAAAACAGCAAGTGAGAGACATGCCAGGTGTACCCTGCCCCCCAGCCATGCGACCGACGGCTGTGGGGCAGGCCTCCCCCCCCCCCCGGGTCGCAGCTGGGAGACCTCTGCTTTCTGCCCAGCCCCGGACCCCGTGGGGCACGGGTGCCACCCAACCCCAGCGCAGCCTCAGCGCACCGGGAACGCACCTCTCAAACGCCGCGGCTCCTCCACCTCCCGCTCCTGGAAAGCGGGGCCCCAGGGCAGCCCATCTGCCACCCAACGGCCCCTCAGGCCCGCCGCGGGGGGCTGGAGAGGTGCGTTCGCCAGGCCCCCTTGCCGCACCCCTGTGATTGGCCCCAAGAGTACCACGTGCCAGGAATCACCAAGCCCAGAGCACCGCAGCTCCCATCCCCCCACCCGCGCTCGAGCCCTGTGTCCCGGCTGTAGAGGGGAAGCTCGCACCAGACTTCCTGCGGCCTGCGCACCCCGACCCCACGCCGCCATGCAGTCCGTCCGGGAGCTTCTCCCTGCGGCGCCGGAGGTGGAAGGGCTCTGAGGACAGGACAGACGCAGCCGTTAGAGCCAATGCAGCTCTCCGACCGGCTGCGTATCCTGCACCCCCGCGGCCTGGCACTGCCCACGGCCCCCGAGACACAGCAGCACCCACGGCCCCCCGAGACACAGGCTGTCCTACCCACTGCCAAGCTAGCCCTGCTACCTGTGTATCTGGCTGGGCACTGGATGCAGGGCCCTGACCATGTCCCCCCAGGATGCTCTATAGCTGGCCTCGTACTATGCCTGCCCCATGGCTAGCCCCAAAGCAGCCCTGCCCACCCAGAGCCACAGTCCCAGCACTCCACGGCTTCAGCAACATGGCCCTGGCTGGGGCTGTGCACAGCCGGCTGGACCTGCAATAACCCAGTGAGAGGGGGGGGAGGGCCCCCCCCCACCCCCCCGCCCCCCCCCGCGAGCTTGGCAGCAACTCTGCCGCAGCACAGCAGGGGAGAGAGACCTGGCCAGGCAGCTCTGGTCAGGGCCGGCTCCAGGCACCAGATGGCAAAGCACGTGCCTGGGGCGGCACCCTGTAAGGGGCGGCAGTCTGGGGATTCTGGGGCAGCCATATTTTTTTTTTGCTTCAGCACGCGGTGGCCATTTTTTTTTTTTTGCTTGGGGCGGCCGAAAAGCTGGGGGGGGGGGGGGGGGGGGGGCCTGGCTCTGGTGTGGGGACAACCAGAATGGGGCCATTTCTCACCCATGGCCTCTGCAGTCCCCTCCAGAGCCAGTGACCCCACAGGGGTGGGACCCTGCCTGCTCTCCTGGCGGCCACGGGGAGGTGGTGCCTTCATGGGGACTAGCCGGGCCCAGGACTGCGTAGAGTCAGCAGTCAGAGGGTGGCTGGTGCCAGGTTCGATCCCCGAACAGGGGACACGTGGGGACGAGGGAGCCCTGGTCCCTACAGACGCACAGCTCTGCCGGCCCACGGCAGGCAGGGTGAGGTGCCAGCCTTTGGCCAGCCAATCTGATTGGCTGGCGGGTGGAAGTGGGGGATGGTTTGCCGTTGGACCCGCCGTTGTTTGCCCAAGGCTCTGGGCCTTGAACTTTGCCCTCCTGGCCGGGCAGCAGTCTGATTGCATGTAAAGGGGATGTGCGTGGGTCCAAGCTTCAGTTTGTCTGGGGTTAGCCTGGCTAGCTCCGCCTCGGTGGGGAATTCCCACTGCTGGGAATGGAGGCCACCACGGAGGGGGCAAAGAAAGGACACCGCCCTCCAGCACCAGGAACAGAACCCAGGAGTCCTGAGTCCCACACTTCTGCTGCCAGTAAATAGCTGTGAAACCCGCCGGCAAAGGGTCTCTCCCTCATGCTAGTCCACACAGAGGATGACAACCTTCTACTGCTGCAAGTTATTCTGTGAGCTCAAGCAGCAGAGTTCTGTGGGGTGGATCTAAAGGTTACAACCCTGCCGATGACCCCTGGGGGTCAATTTGATGCTGCTGCAGGATGGAACTGCTTGTTTTTTCAGTTTGCTTTTGTGCAGACTAAGGAATTACATGCAAAGAGCTATGTTAAAGGAACGTTGCAGCTGCAGAGTCAAACACTCATATTAGGAAATGCCAGAACTAAGGTTGCCTGTATCACCTTAACTCGGTCTCTTGTGCAAGTATGCATTATGACAGTCAAAGAATACTACACTTTTCCTGCCTCATCAGTGCACCAGATGGGCCCTGCTCTGGGGAAGGAGCAGGGCTATGCAGTGGAGGAGGCTGTTGTCTGTAGGACCCTGCCTCATTGGTTGCAGAAGCTGGAAGGGGCGCAGTGAATGAGGCAGGAGAGGGCAGGAAGAGACAAGAGGGTCTTGAATGTTGCCCTAGAGAATTGTCCAGAGTTCCTGTGTGATGCTGGGCAAAACACTTCAAAACAGCATTTTCCCCGGTGGTCCCTCATTGTGTGTTCCTGTGATGAAGTGAACATTTTTTCATCATAATTTGTATGAAGAGTGTGTCTCAGTTTCCCTGAAGTGCTGCATGATTAACTAGGTGGGGGGAAAGGTTGTTTACTCTTTGCAGAGATCCAGGTGTGACTGACACCTGGCTGTCTGGGCCTGGGGGCCATGCCACAGAGTCCCAGAAACAATTGCCCAGGTTTTGGCACCTAGCGACCGTGGAAGGCCCACCATCTGCAGGAAGCCAGCCAGATGTGACCAGCTGGAGAACAAAGGGCTGAGGAGGAGGGCCAGGGGACAATGTTTTCATGGGAACCAGGACAAAGGAGCAGCCAGGGGGGTTGTTAAGTGTGGAGCTGCCGGTAGGAGAAACTTCTGGATTGGAAAGGGACTAAGAAGGGGTCAGAGAGAGTTCTGGGATCTGAAGGGACCCAGATGGACTCTGCTGTAACTTTCCATTCTCTGTGATAGCGTAGAAAGCCCTCGCCTGTGTACCAGAGATCTAATAAACCCTTCTGCTTTCACAGCACTGGCTGAGAGTCACTCCGGGGGGGGGGGGGGGGGAAGTCTCCCTCCAGGGTCCAATCCAGGTGGACTCGCTGCAGGGTGCTTGCGGTGCTAACCGGGGGTGCTGAAGGTTCAGCCCCAGGTGGTGGTGAAGCCAAGAGGCTCATCCCAGCCAATGTGTGAGACCCTAAGAAGACTGGGACACTGAAGGGCTCCTCCCAGGGACCGTTCCAGAGCACCGAACCTGTGGATCCGTGCCACTTCCTCATTTACCGGGCGTGTGACTGGAGCCCTGGGTGCTGAGCTGCACCTGAAGGCACTGGGGGCTGGGCTTGGAACATGTCAGTG
The DNA here is from genome assembly GCA_037349315.1 of Chelydra serpentina. Taxonomy (NCBI): domain Eukaryota; kingdom Metazoa; phylum Chordata; order Testudines; family Chelydridae; genus Chelydra; species Chelydra serpentina. The sequence continues at coordinate 4,430,630 of JBAIAC010000021.1, read as the reverse complement.
CTACCTGATGCTATGTGCGCTAATAAACTCAAGCCCAGGGGTCTCACCTTGGGCACCCAAATTAACAGAGACTTGAGCACCAGCCCACCCGTGCAATGAACAGGGAAGGGTGCCTAGGGAAACACCATGTTGTCAGGTCATTATAGACTGTAGAGGTGGAGCTAAAGCTGCCTGGAAAACCTGCTCTCTGGCCTTTCCTACATCTCAGTGCTGCAGCCTGAAGGTGGCTGCATGTAACTTACTAGTGACTGTTTGCAGAGATTCGACTGAGGACTCCTCCCGAGAGCTCGATGCGTCTGTGCCCGGCCCTGCATCCACCACCCGGCTTCTGCAGGCTGGGAAAGACACCCTGCCCGGTGCAGTCAGCGATCCCAGCCCACAGCCTGGGAACAGCCCGCTGTGACACTGCACCCCGTGTTCTTCACAGTGATAATATTAGGATGCGATTATGACATAATCATAATGTATTTTATGCAAGGTAAGTCATGTGAGGTGTCATTGGAAAGGTTAGGATTTACTGAATTTGATTATCCTATTTGGATGCATGTATCATTTTTGTATCTGAAGTTAGGAATATTGACTATGTACCTGTATTTCAAATGTGTTTACAACTGGGGAATGCCCACTAGACAAAGATCCTTTCATTGTGAAAAGCTGGGTGGGGAAGGGCCATTAGGGAAAACAATAGGCCTTAGGAGAAGCTTATCTCCCACCTGGGTGCCTTCCAGAGGACGCTACAGACAGCCTCCGAGTTACGGCTACTGTGACACTACAGGGACATGTGACCAGGTCACCTGGTGCTGAATTTCATCTTGGGATATCGGTATTTTTCCACTACCGGTGGAACCAAGCTTTGAAACAAAGGGTTCCCTCCCTATGCAAAAGATATTTAAGGCAGGGGAGTGACATCATCGTGGTTCTTCACTGACTCCCCACCCCAGAGGACTCCTGGAAACACCAGAGGAACAAAGACTGAACTGGGGGAAGTGCTGGACCCAGACTAAAGGGATTTTTAGCCTGTGTATGAAAGACCTGGGGATTCCAAGCTGTAAGCAAATGCAGCTTGCCCCTTAAGAATCTGTAGCCTGATTGTATCATCTCTTAGGGTGAGAATCTGCTATTCATATCCAATCTATTTAGTATATTAAGCTTAGTTTGCGTGTTTTGTTTATTTGCTAGGTAATCAGCTTTGATCTGTTTGCCATCACTTAACATCTATCTTTTGTAGTTAATAAACTTGTTTTTCCTTTGTCTAAAACCAGTGTGTGGGAGTCGTAACTCGGGGCAGAAAGCTGTTGCATATTCCTCTCCCCATTGAGAGAAGGGGCGAATTTCATGAGCTTACGCTGTACAGTTCCCTGTGCAGCGCAAGACAGTATAATTTCGGGTTTACACTCCAGAGCGGGTGAGTGCCTGAGGGCTGATCACAGCATCTGCATGTAACTGCAGCTGGGTGTGTCCCTACCTGTGTGTGTGCTGGTGAAAGTGCAGGCTGATCACAGTGCAAAGGGAGCCCAGGCTGGTGGGTCAGGCGGGCTCAGTGGTACCCCACTTTCAGGTGGCACCCGGGGGGAACCCATCACACCTGCTGCTGAGCGATCCCAGCCCAATGGGTGTGAATCCCAGAGCAGCACAGATGTGGGGGAGGACAGACGCTTTGCTGGGGCGGGTTCACAGCTACGGGCTGACAGCCATAGAACGCTGGGGATCAGGACTCCTGGGTTCCATTCAAGCCAGCCAATGGCGGTAGAGGGGACAGCTACTCTCTGATGCAGGGACACACACCCCTGGCTGGAGGCAAGTGGGGAAAGGCGACCCTGGTCCCTGTGGCTCAGCCAGTGGCCTGACAGACACACACCCATCACCCTGAACATGGGTTCACAGGACAGGTGGGGAAGAGAGCGTACCTGGGGGTTTCTTCCCCTCCCCCAGCATCACCTCTGTCTGGCCTGAGCTAGCCAGCCATGCCCGCGCCTCCACCACACGCAAGGTGCGAGGAAGGGGAGATCTAGGCATAGGCACAGCAGCACTCGGAGCCCAGGTCTTTCTCCTGCCTTGCAAGAAGGCCAGAGCCCCCAGGAGAGCGGCGAGCGCCCAGGGCCGAGCTGCAGGCCCCTCCGAGACATGGGAAGCTGCCGAAGGGCAACCCGGCCTGCTCCGCCCAGCCTGGCAGAGGAGGCAGGGCTGCCCTGGGCCCGACAGCAGCCATGGCGGCAGGGACAGCTGACCAATTTGAGCACGTCTCCCGACCAGCCACACAGCTTCTGTGCTAGGACGCTGCTGAGGCCGGAGCAGGACAGTCACCTCCGTGATCTGACCCGGAGAAGGACGGGTGGGTGAGGGGCAGATCCTGGACGGATACCAGGGCTGGATGCTCAGGGACCAGCTATCGCCAGGCAAGGCCACGCAACAGCCCCCATCACAGCCAGCGCCGACAGCTCACCCGACAGCGACCCCAGGGGGAAGGATGGGCAGGGGCCGGCCGCAGGCTGGGACACAGACCCCCACATCTCCGGTGCCCCCATGGGCGCTGGCCTGAGCCAGCTGGAGAGGACTCAGCCCCAATGTTCAGTGCTTTCCCTGCACCCGGATGATCCAGTCCCGCCCTCAACTCCGCAGAGCAATAGGGAGCAAGCATGCCCCCTCAGACAGCCCAGCTTGCAGGCCATCACTGCAGCCAGCGCCAGGGGGAGCCATGTGCCACGCTAATTCGGTGCCCCTTCACCATCGCTGACTCAAGGTTTTCACAGCGGAGAGATTCACGGATCGGGGGGCAGAGAGGGCTGGTTCCCAGCAGGGGAGGAAGGAATCTGGAAGCAGCTTGGCTTCCCGTGTAACTAGCATCCCGGGGTTTGTGCCACACACTGTGCTCCCCTTTGGGATTGTAAGGGAGGGTGGCATGTGCCAAGGCCCCGTCTGGCTGCACCCTCCCCTCTTACCCGACTGCCGGCGCCCCTGCCGTGCCTGCGGGGGCACGTCGTCCATGGGCTGGCACGATTTCGCTTTCTTCAGCCGCTCCGGGCTGTATCTGTAGCGAGCGAGGTCTGAAAGGGGCAGAGGAGTGCGGGTGAGCACTTCTGCAGTGTGCCAGAGTGCGCAGGGGGGTGGGGGAGGACGAGTCCCGCCTCTCTGCAGAGCGCCAGAGTGAGCACAGGGCGAGATGGGCCCCACGAGCTTAGCCCCAGCCTGGCACGTGGCCCCCAGGCCGACGCAGTCCTACCCCGATGGCTGCCCCACAGACAGGCTTACGAGCCTGCCGCAGCCTGCATGCTCACAGAGCCAGGTCCCACGGCTCAGGCACTAGGGACTGGTGCCGTTAGACCCAAAAGCCCCCAGTTCAATCCCTGCAGCGCCCCTGCCAGGGTCGTCGTTCTATGGGGCACAGGCCTGGCCCAGCAGTGCAGGAGAGACACACAGCCACGGGACCCGCCCCAGACAGAGGAACAGAGACAGACAGACACCCCACCCCCGCCCCGCAGACAGAGAGCCGGAGGGAGCACTTACGGGAGGAGTCCATTTCCAGGATCGCTTCCTTAGCCTAGGGGTGCAGAGATCAGTCAGTTAGCAAACAGGGAGGGCAGCGCAGTGGTGCCACGAGGGGAATGAAGTCAAAATTTTTCATAATGTTTTGTAGGAGTACTGTCTCTCTAGGCGGGGGTGGGGAGGTTGTTCGCTCTTTGCAGAGCCCCAGGTGAGACTGACACCTGGCTGTCCGGGGCCTGGCCCCCCATGCCCAAGGAGAGTCCCAGAAGACAATGGGCACTCCAATTGCCCGGACCTTTGGCACCTACAGACCATGGAGGGCCCACCCTCTACAGGAAGTCAGCCAGGTGTGACCAGCTGGGGAACAAAGGACTAGAGAGAAGGGCCAGGGGACAATGTTTGCCCGAGAACACAGACAAAGGCCTGAGGGTTGTTAAGTGTGGGCAGCTGGAAGGAGAAGCTGGGATACTGGGACTGAGGAGGGGTCAGAGGGCTCTGGACTGACCCCGATGGACTTTGCTGTAACTTTCCGTTCTCTGTGCTAACCTAAGGACTTTCTAGGCTTTGTTCCAGACATCTCAAACCCTCCTGCTGTTACAGCGCTGGCTGAGGGTCACTCCTCGTTAAGTTGGGGGTGCATCGCTCCCTTGGGGGGTACAAGTCTTCCCCAGGTGTCCAATCCAGGTGGACTCGCTGCAGGGCGCGCATGCCGTGAAGCAGGATGCTGAAGGCTCTGAGGTTTGGCCCCAGGAGGCGGTGAAGCCAGGGGCTCGCCCTGTGAGCGAGTGTGACCCTACGGGGGCTGATGCACTGAAGGGCTCCAGAGCTGGACGAGAGCACTGGACCTGTGGATCTGTGACACACGGCTGCCAGCGTGCCGGGGAGCTGCGTTCCCCATCCCTCTGTCCCACACCGGGGAACTGCTGTTCCCTGTGCTCTGGCCCAGCCGGGCTGGCCCCAAGCCCAGACCACACGCCCTCGGCGTCAGAAGCCAGCTGCTGTGGCTCGGCTTCAGGCCCTGTCTGTGCGGGCCCCAGGTCCAAGCGCTCGACTCAATGGGGGATGGGGGCTCTGACTGGGGGGGGATGGGCCGGGGGCAATGGCAGCGGGGCTCTTCACCTTCTGGGGGATGATGGCGTGGTGGTTCTCCAGGATAAGCCTCTTGATGTGGTGGGTCCAGACCCGCTTCTCCTCCACGCTCTTGACCTGAGGCAAAGGACACATGATGACATGGGGCCGGGCACCGCACGTCACCCCCGGAGAACCCAGCCCCCGCACCACCACTGCCCGGCCCGCCTCCCCCGGTGCCCGGCCCGCCTCCCCCGGTGCCCGGCCCGCCCTCACCTGGATGCTGTACTGCTGCTTGCTGTGCTTGTAGTGGGTGACGCTGAAGCACAGTGAGTCCCTGGTGCTCTCGATCAGCATCAAGGAGGAGCACTGGGGAGAGAGCGGCATCAGCAACCCAGGCATGACTCCCCTCCTAGGGGCTGGGCATGGGCCACGCCAGCCCCTCTGGGGCTCCCCCAACCCTCCCCGCGCCGCTGCCGCCAGCCCCTCCCCCGGGGCTCTGCCTCCCCTCCCCGCGCCTGCACCGCTTTCGCCAGCCCCTCCCCCGGGGCTCTGCCTCCCCTCCCCGCGCCTGCACCGCTGCCGCCAACCCCTCCCCCGGGGCTCTGCCTCCCCTCCCCGCGCCTGCACCGCTGCCGCCAGCCCCTCCCCCGCGGCTCTGTCTCCCCTCCCCGCGCCTGCACCGCTGCCGCCAGCCCCTCCCCCGCGGCTCTGCCTCCCCTCCTCGCGCCTGCACCGCTGCCGCCAACCCCTCCCCCGCAGCTCTGCCTCCCCTCCCCGCGTCTGCACCGCTGCCGCCAACCCCTCCCCCAGGGCTCTGCCTCCCCTCCTCGCGCCAGCACTGCGGCTGCCAGCCCCCGTCCCCGGGGATCCCCCACCCCTCCCCGCTCCAGCACCGCTGCCACCAGCCCCTCCCCTCCCCCTCCAGCACGGCTGCTGCCAGCCCCTCTGCCGGGGATCCCCCTCCCCTTCCCATGCCGCCAACCCCTCCCCCCAGGCTCCCCCTCCCCCTGCTGCCAGCAGCTCCCCTCCCCCCTGGGGGTTCCCACCGCTGCCACCCCTTAGGGCTCCCCTCCCCATGCTGCCAGCACCACTAGCTCCCCCCAGAGTCTCCCTTCCCCACACCAGCAGCCCGAGGCTCCCAGCCCAAGGACAGAGGGGTGGGAACAGGGAACGGGCAGGAGCCACGCTGTCCAGCTAGTTCCACCGGCTGCCAACAGTGTAGGGTGCCACGGAGCCACGGGGGGTGGGGGGAACCAGGGAGCCATGGTGGGGGGGGGGGGTTACCGGGATGTGGTTCTTGTAGACGAAGTGGTCGCCCCGTCTCTTGGTGATGAACAGGGTGCGGTCGAAGAGGAAGAAGGTGCGCTCGTTGCGCACCCGCTGCACCCGGAAGGTGCCCTCCAGCACCAGCTCCCCGAAGGTCGTCAGATCCGGCCCCTTCCAGTGCAGCAGCAGGGACTGGATCTCCTGGGGAGGTTGGGGGGGGGGTGGACTCAGGTGGTGCTTCTCTCAAACCAGCCACATGCCCCCCACAGCTCTGTGGGGGGGGGGTTTCGGCCCCACTGCCCCACCCCCATCCTGGCACCACTGTTGGCCTTGGGCCCCCGCCAGCATCCAGCTGGGCTGCATCCCAGCTCCTGGCTGCCGGGCGGCCATTTCTCTGAGCCAGGATAACCTGGGTGAACCAAGACGTCCCCACCCCAGGCCTAGAGCGAAGGGTCCCAGATGCGCTCGGGCCAGAGGCAGCGGCCGGGAGGGGCTCGCTACCACCTCCCACGGGGACGTTCGGGAAGCGCACGAGGCTCTCAGCTCCCAGCCAGTCCCAGGGAGCCGCTCCCCGGATCGCGGCGCCGGGCGCTGCATTCACGCGGCCGGGGGCGGGACACACCCGCACCAGCACTCACCTGCAGCCGCACCGCGTGCTCGTGTCTGCGCTTCATGTCGTTGATGTACCAGGCCACGCAGGTCATGGTGTCGATGGCCTCCTCCACCACCTCGTAGCCGGTCTCCTCCAGGTCAAAGTGCTTCGCGATCTCCTGGGGACACCACCCGGCGTGAGGGCTGGCTGGCTCGCTCCCTTTCCCCTCCCCGGGGCAGGGGGCAGGGCTGAGCTGGGGGTCACAGCCATGGGGCTGCTCATGGGGCTGCTCATGGGGTACATTTAGCATTCAGAGCGCGGCACTGTGGCTGGAGGGGATGCAGCGCAGGGCGGAAGGCAGGGGATTGCAGTGCCCCTGGAGAGGGGACGGGCCTGTGACGCTGCAGCGGTGGGGATGGAGGGGGACAGGGGCTGCCCTGCGGCGGGGGAGGGAGGAGGTGCCGAGGCGATGATCTCTGTGATGCGCACAGTAGAACCATGTGGCAGGTGGGGTGCCGTCACAATGCCCATGCAGCCGGGGCGGGGGGGAGGCACCGCAATGCCCGTGCGGGGGGGGGGGGGGGGGCACACACCCCGTTTACCTGGAGCAGCAGATGGTACTTGAGGATTCTCTGGACTGGCTTGAGCAGGTAGGAGCCCAGGGGCAGCGCGTGGTCAATCTGCTCCTGGCGCTCGCGGAAGAACTTAGCCTGGTGCTTGTCCCTCATGCACTCGGTCAGAGCCGCCACCGAGCTGCAGGGACCAGACACTGCGGTGAGGGGAGACGCATGTGGGGGAGGGGCCTGGCACAGTGCCCAGACAGCACGGTGATGGGAGATGCCCACCCAGAGAGCACGGTGATGGGAGATGCCCACCCACACGGGGCAGGGGTCCGGCAGTGCCCAGACAGCACGGTGATGGGATATGCCCACCCAAATGGGGCAGGGGGCTGGCACAGCACCTATACATCACAGTGAGGGATGCAAAGTACATATACATGGCACATATAGGCCCAGGGGCAGAAACCAACCCCGCCCGCTCCTGTGTGCAGCTCACGCGGGGAGGGGGAGCTGGCACTCAGCCTCTTCTCCCAGGCCATGGACTGAGGCACCTGCGATTGGGGTGCTGGGAGAGGCTGCTGCACGAGGGGACACTGGCCCCTCCCAGCTCTGGCAATGCCCCATCTCAACTTCCACCCCCCACCCCGCGCCCAAAACTGGCAAGATCCCATCATCTGCTGCCAGAGCCAGGCAGAGACCCCCAACTCCCCAGGCACAGCCCCAGCTAGCGGCTGGGTGCCCACCCCGTGCACACTCACTTGGGGTAGTTGTTGCAGTACTGGGTGTAGATATCGAAATCCTGGCTCTGCGGGGGGGAGGAGGGGGGAAGAGAGGGACCGTGAGTGAGGTCTACGGGGGGAGCCCCCTCCCACAGTGCTCTGCCTGCACGCTAGGGCCAGGAGCTGCACCTAGGGCTGCCGACCCTCTCGGATTGGCCGGGAGTCTCCTGGAATCGATCTCCCGGTGGCTTCTGAAACCAATCCAGGAGATTTTAATAGGCCAAAGTCCGGTTGGCAGCGCAGTGGGGCTAAGGCAGGCTCCCTACCTGTCCAGACTCCGCGACTCCCAGAAACCCCTAGGCACAGGGGTGGCCACGGGGTCTCCACACGCTGCCCCAAGCACTGACTCCGCAGCTCCCCTTGGCTGGGAACTGCACCCAATGGGAGCTGCCGGGGCGGTGCCTGCAAGCACGGGCAGCACGCAGAGCCGCCTGGCTGCCCCTGAGCCTAGGAGCCGGAGGGACATGCCAGTCGATTCCCAGGAGCTGCCCGAGGTAAGCGCCAGCCGGAGCCTGCACCCACTCCCACACCCTAACCCCCTGCCCCAGCCCTGAGCCCCCTCCGGCAGCCAAACTCCCTCCCGGAGCCCCCACCCCCGCCCCAACCTCCTGTCCCAGCCCGGTGAAAATGAGCGAGGGTAGGGGACAGTGAGTGATGGAGGCAGGGGAGATGGAAGGGGTGGGGGCGGGGCCTCGGAGAAGGGGCGGGGCCAGGGCATTGGGTTTGTGCGATTAGACAGTTGATAACCCTAGCGGCCCCCCTCCCCGTGCCCTGCCACAGCTGCCAGCGAGTGCTTACACTGGGCACCTCCCTGTCAGTACTCCACCTGCCTGGGCACCAGCATCCCGCAAAAGAGCCTCAGTGCTGCAAGCGTCCCCAGAGTGCCCCAGCCAGTCTTCCTTTCCCCATCGGTTGGCACCGCGAGCTCCCCCATCCCCACCCTTGCCAAGCTGGGGCCATCCCATGAAATCCATCAGGGCCATGTGCTGTGCCAGGCGTGTGAGCTGGGAGGCGCGTGCATGCTAGGGTGACAGGCGCCAGGACTAAACCCTGAGGACACCAGTTCGCCTGGCGCAGGACGATGCTATGGGCCAACTCGCCAGCCGCTCACCACTGCGTGCCACCTCCAGAGCCCCCCTTACCCGGTCCACGAAGCATCTGGCCACGGCCACGGGGTCGCTGTCACAGCTGTCCAGGTCCTGCAGCAGCTCGCTGGGCAGAGAGAGAGACGGTCAGTCATGCAGGGCCCGCCAAGAGCACGCATGCTCTGGGTGACCCATGGGCCGGGCCTGCCAAGCACACGTGTTCTCCGGGGGACACACAGGCCAGGCATGTGCTGCATGCATGCAAGGCATGTCCCCCGCCACTCCCGGCACACAAACCCCCAAGCAGAGGGCAGGCAGCGGAGCATGCGGCGCGCCCGGCGTGGTACCCACCTGCAGGGCAGGGCCCCTTCCAGTGCCGGCAGGGGTCGAAAACAAAGCAGGTGTTACGAGAGGAGACGCACGCACTGGCTGCCCCCCGTCCCCAGGGCCCTGGCCGGCTCTCAGACACGTCACCTGTGCTACAGTCATGCCACGCGGACCCGGACCAGAGACCGCAAAGAGCTCAATGGACAGGACACCCACCCCCACCCCGGCCACGTTCCTCCCAGGGGCTCTCTGCTGAGACAGCCTCAGTGCCAAGCCCAGGGAGATGGGGAGGGATACGGACCGGAGCCGCTCCTCTGCCCTCAGGCAGGCCAGTCCTGGGCCACTAAGGTGGCTCCCTCTGACACTGCTGTCCTAGGGCCAGGGAGTGGGTGGCATCAGCCTCTCACCTCTGGAGACTGGCAACGAGATCCCTGGCTCACAAGTCAGAAATCTGCAGGTGGGGACTGAGGGGAATAGGCAGAGCTGGGGCGGGGGGGAGTGGGAAAGAGCCAAGGGCTGGGATAACAGGGGCTAGGGATTGGGATTGAGGGGCTGGGGCGGGGAGCCCAGGAGGCTCCCTAGGTCTCACAATTCCTCTCTGCTGAGCACTAACACCGACTTCTCCAGTTCTAGGGGGAAGCCTTTAGGATTTAATCCTCATCTCCTTTAGAGAGTGGGGGAGTGGAGGAGGGAGGGTGGGGCTGGAGGAGGTGGGGGGTGGTAATGGAGTAGGCAGGGGCAGAGCAGGAGGGGGTCAGGGGAACCAGGCTGGAGCAGGTTGGAGGTTAGAGGGGGTCAGGCCACAGCAGGCAGGGGTAGGAATGAAGGGGGTTGGGCCAGAGGGCCAGGATGGAGGGGCTGGGGCTACAAGGGTTACCGGGGTCAGGACGGAGCAGGCAGGAGGCAGGGACAGAGGGGGCCGGGTTTATGGGGGTCAGGCCAGAGCAGGTCAGGAGCTAGAGGGGGTCAGGATGGAGCAGGCGGGGGGCAGGGACAGAGGGGGCCGGGGTTATGGGGGTCAGATCAGAGTGGGTCTGGAGCTAGAGGGGGTCAGGCCAGAGAAAGAATGAAGGGGGTCGGACCAGAGCAGGCGGGGGGCAGGGGCAGAGGGGGCCGGGGTTACAGAGATCAGGCCGGAGCCGGGACAAAGGGGGCCGTGGTTATGGGAGTCAGACCAGAGCGGGTCAGGACGGAGCAAGAATGAAGAGGGTTGGGCTGGAGCAGGCGGGCGGCCGGGATTATGGGGGTCAGGACAGAGTGGGCAGTTCTGGACCTGGCTCACCTGTTGAGTTCGTAGATATCCTCGATGTTCCCAAAGAGCGCGCTGACCTGCTCCGGCCGCAACAGCAGCTCCTCGGTGTCGATGATCTTCCCCAGGTAGTCCTGCCAGGTGCCCAGTAAGCCACGGCGCGGGCCAGCGAGCAGAGAGGTGCTGTCAGCTCGTGCGGCCAAGGGACACCCCCAGCCCTCCCCTCCCATCAGATCCATCTAGGGGAGCTTCCCCCAGGCCAAGCTGGCTCCATTCGGTGGTGGGACCAGGGCTCACGTCCCCCCTCCCCATCCTACTGCCACAGGCAGCGCCATTCCCCACGCTAGCCCAGCCCGCCCTGGAGCCTGCCAGGGCAGAGCCAACGGGCCAAGGTCCCTGCGGGCGGCTTTATCCCCAGAGCCCATCGACCCTGCCGGAGCACACCCCCACATTTCCATCACCCCCCACCCCGCTGCATGCTGGGAACTCACCCCACGAGCAGACCCCTCCCTGGAGAAGCCAGACCTGCAATACGGGGATGAAAGACACCCCCTGAACCCCACCCCATGGGGCGTTTAGGGGCAGGGACCTAGCCGGCCTGGTACGGTGCCATGCCTCTCCCAGGTGCTGGTACCAGTGGGGCTGACAGCACAGAGGAGCCAGAGACCCCAGGCGCCCCTAGCTCCAGCGACGATGGGCTCGGGGGAGCCACGCGGCGCCGCACAGGGGCAGCAGGGGGTGCTGTTGTGCAGCGAGTCTCAGAGGGGGCTAGCCTGTGGCTCACGCCCAGCTGGGGGGCGTGGGGGGCGTGGAGGGGGCTGGCTCACCTCCACTATGCTGCGCAGGTCCCGCACGTACGTGCGCTCCGACTCCACGAGCTCCAGCACGACGCGCTCCAGGTAGCTCAGCTTGTGGTTGGTGCCCGCGGGAGCCCGGGGGCCGAAGGGCGAGAGGGAGCGGGAGCCCTTGCGGCCCAGCCAGCCCCCCGGCGAGGCGTTGTTGTTGCTGTTGTGCAGCTGGCTGACCCGCAGGGCGCCCCCCTCCCGGGCCGGCGCATGGCCGGGGGCCTTGTCCCGCCCCTCCATGGGCATCCGACTCACTGGGCGCTCCGGGGGGGGTGCGCCCGCCGCAGCACACACGGGCATCCTGTCATTGCTGCCGGGGCAGGGCACTGCCGGCAGCTGGGGGAGTTCTGGTGGGGGGAGAGACAACGTAGTTAGAGAGGGCAGGGCCCCACATGCCAAGCCCCGCAGCCCTTCCTGCTCTCGACCCCATGCCTGAGGAGCGGCTGGAGGGGAGCTTGGCCGGGGAGTGGCCAGACCCAGGTGGCCGGGTCAGGAGCAAGCGCTCGGAGCCCTGCTTCAACCCCACGCCCACCTGGTCCCAGCCCCCCACGGCCGGGCGGTGCCAGAGCAGCCCAGGGCCAGGACACCTCAGGACGCTGCTCCAGGCCCAGGAGCTGGTCTGACCAACGTTCCCCACAGCTGGGCTGTCAAGACACAGCTGCCAGGCAGCCCAATACCGCAGGCCCTGGGCCAGCTCTAGTGACCACGGGACACGGCCCACGGCCGCCCGTGCCAGGCTGCGGCACTGCAGCCAGGATGGGGCACGGAGGGGATGGGGGCAGGGCTCACAGCGCCAGGCTATGTGCATCAGACAGCTCAGCGCTGGCCTGGGGTCACCATGGCAACTGAACCCCAGGGGCAAGTAACCACCTCGAGGAGCCCCACGGGAAGGGTCTCAGGCACCCAATCTCTCCAGGGAGCCAGTGGCCAGCGTGGAGCGAGGCCCTTGCCCCCCACAGAAGGGGAAGGGCTGGGTCAGCAGGGGCAGGGATGGCCCCCCCCAACCTGGAGGCCGGAACTGCCCAGATGCATTTGCCTGGGGACACAGGCCCTTTGTTCTACACACGCATGCCAGCTGGCAGACACGGACAGGGCCCCTGCCTTCCCAATGACTGGGGCCAGGCCACTCCCTCCCTACCACGGCCTGGGTGAGCGCCCCTGGGTGAGCCACCGCTCCAGTCACAGCCCCTGGCCAGGAGGGGCGCGACTGGCCTCACCAGCACTCTCAGGGGTCCCTGCTTTCACTGAAAGAGAATCAAACCAGTCTCCAGCTACTCTGGTTGTCCAGAAAACCTCCAAAACATGCCCCAGGGGTGCCCAACACAGAGTCTGAGCCCATCGCTGGGGGGAAGTGGAGCTACCCCAAGTGTGACCGACCCAGCGACGCTGCCTGAGTCTGCTGAGAGCCTGAGCCCATCCTGGCAGAGGTGGAAGCAGCCCCGGGTGGAAGCGACGGGCCTGAGTCTCTGAGCTGTGCCCTGCCCTGTTCAGTTCACTGATGGAGATGGCAGTGACAGAAGCTTGACACTCACGTTGTGAACTCTGCACATGGCAGCGCGGCAGGAGAGGGGCAGGGAGGCTGCTGGGTTAGAAAGGGACAGTCTATGAGGACACCTGGCCCCTGCTGCCATCCACTGCCCCCTTCCTACCTGAGAGACGGGCCAGGCCCTAGAGGAGAGGGGCTGGCACCACAGTCCCTGGCACCATGGCTCCCAGCTTCCGGCCTGGCCGGTTTATTCCTTACTGTTGGGCAACACGGGGAGATACTAGGAGATCTCACTGCTATGGGCGGCAGTGCTTGGCGGGGCCATGGGACTCAATGCTCCCTCCATGGGGAAGGCAACTCCAGCTGGGAAAGTACCTGCTCGGGGGGGGGGGGGGGGGGCACTGCCTGGCATGGAAAATTACAACTCAAATACCCAAATATCCTCTGGCCCAAGTGGTTTAAATACCTCCAAGGAAGGGTCTGCAGGTCAGATCTGCCCTCGGTGACCCCTCTGCAGCCCGAGCAACACTTGTGTACCTCACCAGCTGCAGAGAAGCGTGCACAGGGAATTCTGCCGACAATGCACTAGCAGGACTGGAATCCACCCTCCCTCTCAGCCGGGCTGGCTCTGCCGGGCTGCCAGGGGGAGGCAGATAGGCTCTCGGGGGAGTGGCACAGAGATTCAGGCTGAGCAGTTCTGGTGACACCTGGGCATAGCTGGGGCTGGACTGTCAGAAGTGCAGAGCCCCCGTCGCGCTTAGCGACTCCAGCTGGAGCAGTGGGTGCCCAACGCTCCTCGAAAGTGGGGTTCCCGGGGCCACCCATCAGGTGTCCAGAAAACTTAGGTATCCAGATCAGTGTAAAACCTCTGGTCTAAGTGACACCAAGGTCACGAACGGGGCCAGAACGGGGCCAGAGCAGGACACAGACCTTCCAAGTCCCAGGACTTAACCGCAAGGCCAGCTGACTTCTACGCAGAGACACAGAGTGACACCCATGCCACCATCCCCCCCTCTTCCCAGGAAGTGCCCGGGGATCAAGCAGGGGCAGCTGCACTGGTGGGCAGGTTCGTCCGCACTGGGCCGGATTCCTCAGCCTGGGCTGCATAGGCCAGGCCAAGAGATCCCAACAGCGTTGCCAGCCTGAAAACAACAGACCATTTCCCATGTGCACAGCAGCAAAGAATGCCAGCAATTTCTGACACTGGAAAAAGGCCTTTCCCTCCCCGAGACACACGCAGAGTCCCCCACAGCCCCACGGGCGCTCTCACAACCCCACGCAGAGTCCCCCACAGCCCCACGGGCGCGCTCACAACCCCACGCAGAGTCCCCCACAGCCCCACGGGCGCGCTCACAACCCCACGCAGAGTCCCCCACAGCCCCACGGGCGCGCTCACAACCCCACGCAGAGTCCCCCACAGCCCCACGGGCGCGCTCACAGCCCCACGGGCGCGCTCACAACCCCACGCAGAGTCCCGCACAGCCCCACGGGCGCTCTCACAACCCCACGCAGAGGCAGTCTCACACACACACACAGTCACAGAGGTCTGACACACAGATAGTCACAGGCACACGGAGAGTCTCTCACAGCTACAGGTTCTCTCACAGACGCACAGTCTCACACACAAAATCACACCCACCCACAGGCGTTGTCCCGGACAGTCTCACACACAGGCGCTCTCACAGACACACACAGATGGCGACTGCTAGGTGTGTGTGTGTCTGACTCATCCCTCACAGCCAGCTGGATGGCAAGTTACCCAGCTGCCCCAGAGGAACACAGAGCCGGCGGCAGGCTGAGAAACACCTGCCCAAAGGATGAGACGCGTCTGAGAACTGGGGCTCAGCACAGGAAACGCCTCCTCCCAGCCCATCACCAAAGCACCAGGCCTGCAGCACTAGCACAAGGGTCCAGCACCAAGTCCTGAGGTGGGGGGGGAGGAAGAGGGTCTCTCCCCCCCCCGCCAACCATCCCCTAATCTGAAGGTCAGGGAGACCCATGGGGTCGATTTAAAATTGCAGCCTGGCTGAAGGGGGCCTGCTGCTCTCTGTTCGCCCCCCCCCCCCCCCGCCCCCAAGCACTTAGCCATTCCCTCTCCCCACCCAGCAGGACTTTGCATTCTTTGCAGCATGTGTAACCAGGATCACACCCTCCCTCCTCTTCTCCCCCTCCCCCCGCCGGGCAGGGCAGGCAGGCAGGCGTGTGGCTGCAGGCCTCCAACAATCAGGCTCCCTTTGGCAGCCAGCAACACCCCACCGCTGTGCCTGCTATCTTCCCCTCCCCCACGCCCCCATGGCTCCCCTCTCTGAGGGCCAGGCCCCCAGGGCTCAGCACCAGGTCCAGATGCAGAGCCTTAGCCTCCCCCGCTTACCCCAGAGCTTGGAGATGCAGACAGGAAGCCAGGGCAGGCTGATCTTCTCCTCCCAGATGAACATGCCCCGTCCCAGCATGCGGGGATGGGCCAGGGGACCGGTTGCGGGGAGACCACTCTGCCTTCCTGGGAGCGACCTGAGAGCGAGCGGGGCAGGGTGCGGAGGCTGCTGTCGTCAGACCTCACCTGAAGCCGCTCCTCCACATGAAGGAGTGGCATGTCAGCGCCACGCCCACGGGGAACTCACCAGCTACGGCCACCAGCCGTGCACAGCGGGAGCTGAGCCCGAGCCAGAGCCCACCAGCCTTGCCCACCTGCGCTCAGGCCACGAAGGTACCCAGCAAGCACGTCCCTACAGCTCCTCCCCCCCCCCCCAATACACCCTCGGCAGCCCTGAAATGCAACCAGCTCTGGAGCGGAGGGCAGCCACCAGGGGACGCATGGGAGTGGGGAGTGATTCCAGACCTGGCTGGACGCACATGGGAATGGCACCAGGGGATCGGGAGGGCCCACCTGAGGGAGAGCGGCACTGGACGCCCATGGACCCCTCCAGGAGGGGGAAGGGCTGCGCGGACCCTGCAAGATAGAGGGAAAGGGGGGGCGGGCCTGGGGGCCTGTTTCTGACCCATCTCAGCAGCTCACAGGGAACACGTTACCTTCCCCGGTGGGGAGGGGGAGGGTCACAGCCCTGCTGCCACGCTCTCGGGGGAGGGTCACAGCCCTGCTGCCACGCTCTCGGGGGAGGGTCACAGCCCTGCTGCCACGCTCTCGGGCCAAGGTTTGCAATAACCGAGCTCCTGAGCTCCTAGCCCAGCAGCTCCGGAACAGTATAACAGTCACACCTGCAGAATCAGCCAAGATGGGGCCTGCTGCCCCGTGTTGTGACGAGTGCAGCCCAGACCCTCACTCAGCCAGGGCTCCCAACCTCCGCTCCCCCTCTGCAAAGCAAGGTGGCCTGCAGCCCCCCCCCCCCCCCCCCCATGAGGGCCCAGTGCACAGCACGGTCGCAGGCAGTGAGCTGCTCCCAGTGAGTGCCCGCTGCAGCAGGGGTCCCCGGCACACGACCCCACCACCCACAAATGGATCAAGGACACGGAGCTGCTGCGCAGAGGGGACTCTTCAAGGTGAGCCGTGCCAGGCCAGAGCCCTGGTGACCCTTTGGAGCTGGGGGCGAGCGCAGCTAGAACAGGGTTAGCGTGTGGCTGGGACTCGAACACAGCTGGGGGCTCTCCGTGTGTCCCAGACGCCTGGCGCACTGCCAGGGACAGAGGTGACATTGGCAAAGCTTTCCCAAGGCAAATGGAAACCCTTCCCGGCACGGAGGGGACCCCCTCTCCAGGGGTGTCACGGCCACAGTTTCTTGGCACAAACAGCCACATTGTGGAGTAGCAACATTTGGGAGTCTGACATGATTGTATCCCAAGCCTGGCGCGATGTGGGGGCACCTCTGAGGTGCCTTCCTTAAATCCCCAGCTCCCGGAGTCAGGGGAGGCTGCAAGAACCTTGGATTTCTGTTTGAAAACGTGACCCTGAAAGGCTCCACTCAGCAGAACAAGAACCCCCCCGTTTCTAAAGATCTCCTGATTTTCAAGCCAGGCTCCTGAATTCTGAATACCCGAGGCTGGGGATACTGGGGGAGGGCAGTAAAACAACTGGCTACATTTTTCCGCAGCTCTAAGGCAGAGGGGAGAATCTGGGCCTTTGTAAACCAGCAGGCCCCATCTGACCATCCAGCCTGTCCTGCCATAGAAACAGCCAGCATCCCTCAGCGAACCCTGCGGCCAGCACAGAACTCCAGGCTGAGCCGGAGCAGAGCTGTAGAGAGACAATCCAGCCTGGATTTACAGACGCCAAGTGCCAGAGACTCTCCTGTCCCTGGGTCAGCTGTTCCGATGGTTAATTTCCCTCCCTGTTAAACATGGGCCCCTTATCTCCCGTCTGGATTTGTCACTTCAGCTCCCAGCCCCAGGCTGCTAGAGGGAAGAGCCCCCGGCTAGCAGAAATTGCCTCCCCTCCTAGGGACCTGGAGATCATTCAGGAATCTCAAACTCAAATCAGAGGACCACATGAGAACTAGTAAATTGGCCCGAGGGCCACATCACTGAAACCTTTTCATACAAGGATACAAAAGTATAGTCAAAAATGAAAAAAATGAAGAGTAATCGAGTATTCTATTAAAAGTCAATGTATTAACTTTTTAAAAACTGTAATGCAAAGAGGGGATTTAATAAAATATAAACACTCAGTAATGTTTGGAGCTGGGCTGCCAGTGGAGTCGGCGCCTATGGCGGGCTGCAGGAAATAACTCCGCGGGCCGCACGTGGCCCTCGGGCCGCGTGTTTGAGACCCCTGAGCTAGACTCATCCCTACACGTACAGGGTGGGGCTCGACATGAACATAGCCAGGGAACTCCAGGTGCCAGCCAGGAAGGACAGCAAGTGCCCACGCCAGAGTCCGATAAGCAGAGCCCCTGCAGCCTGGTGGGGGATGGCACGCGAGAGAGATCAGAATCTGGATGTGGGGCGTGGGCCCCAGGCATTGGAGCATGCAGAGCTCTCCAGTGGGGAGGGAGATCCCTGGAGCAAAGGAACCGGTCAGACCGGCTGGGGAAGGCTCCTCCCGCTCCCTAAGGGCAAGTGGTCACAGGGGGGGCCAGGTGGGAACCTGCCCATGGTTGTGACCCTGGCTCCAGTGGGAGCAGCCCCTAGGCCGGGGGAGCTGGCCAGCCGCTGCAGAGAGCATCCGCCTGGCACTAATCAATGCCCGGCACTAATCAATGCCCGGCAAAGCAGCTTGGGGAGGGGATTTCCCAGCACCAGGGATCCTGACTGGAAACAACCTGTTTAACCCCGTCTGCGCCAGAGAGCCTGAAGGAGAAGCAGCTTCCCCACAATGATCCTGGCGCAAAGCACAGCAGCAAAGACCCACGGCACGGGTGCTCGGCATGGTCAGAGGCGGCAGCCTGGCCCAGCAGTTAGGTCATTTTGCACCAGGACACCTGGGTTCTGTTCCTGATATTCTACTGGGTGGCCCTGAACAAGTTCCCTCCCCTCTCCGTGCCTCAGTTTCCCCTCCCACGCTTGGTCTAGCCAGACTGGGAACTCTTAGGAGCAGAGGTGGTGTCCCCACAGTGACAGGGCCCTGATCTCAGCTGGGGACTCGGGGAGCTGCCTAAAAAAGCAGGAAAGTGAGGGTTCAACGGGGGGAGGGGAGGAGGAAGAGTACCTCTGGACTGGATAACCCACCTCCTGGAGCACAGCAAGCAGCCAGCCACCCTCCTGCATCTAACAGCTGCCCCACACCCCACACCTAGTTCACAGCCTCTGCCCTCTGCAAAGCCAGCTGTGGGTCAGGACCCAGCTCTGTCCAGCAGGCCCCCATACCCAAGGCAAGGAGAAGAGGATAACACCCCCGCAAGGACCTGCCAACAGACTCAGTTTCCCTGGATGGCAGCAGGGAGCCCCCAGCTCGCAACCCCAGCCCCCCCCCCCCCCCAGCTCCACCCTCCATGCAAATGACAGTCCCAAGGGGCGGGGAGCCACACCCAGCCCCAGGCAGGACAGCCAAGAGCGGAGGAGCATCCACCTTAGCCAGGAACGCACAGTGCCGGGGTGGAACGATGGCTGGTACCGCCAATCCCACAATGCAGGGTTCCACCGGACACTCCTGAGCACGCCATGGCCACGCTGCCCTTCCCAGGAACCTTCAGCATGGGCCTTGGATGGACTGACCTCCAACAGGCACAGCCAAGCCCGGCGCTGCCCATGCCAGTGCATCACCTCTCTGCTCCTGGACTTATTTGGTCGCAAAGTCTATTAATCGGTGACACTCCAATTCCACACAGCCAACTACACTGCCGTACTTGCAAAATATGACCACCACAATTACCAGAAGCTCAATGAGTTAATCGTGGACATATCGGAGGACAAGAGAGAGCAATTCCAATCTATCCTGATGGAAGGACAACTTCTGGCGGTGGGGCCCCAAATCAGAGCCGTGGCACGGACACGGGTGGAGAGCCAAACCGTGGCACGGGCCGGAGGGATTACAGGATTGGAGGGTATGGGAAGGAAATCAGGAAACATCAATCCACGTCCCTGGAAGCAAACCAGCACAGCCCCGAAATGGCACATCCCAGGGATCCCGGATGCATCTGCGAACCTCAGTGCCACCCTAATATCGCTTCTCATTCACGTAGCCAAGCAAAGGAGCTGCCGGGGGAAGGAAGCAGCCTCTGAGAAGATCTGTCTTGGGGCTTGTCGTCCCTGCAGAGTTCACACGGGCGCTGCCCCTAGCTCAAGTCCCAGCCACACGCTAACCCTCTTCCCTCCAGTGCCTGGTGCGGTTACCCCAGGCTGGCTCCTCCCAGGGACGAGGGACCACTCAAGAACACAGCGCATCCGCTGCTAACATGACCACACTGCAACCCAGGCTAGTCCTCCAAAGCTATCCCACAATTCCTCCCCACGTACCCGGAAAGGACAATTCACTGGGAAAGAATGCATAGAGTGGCTCAGCTTTCTGCAGCGCAAAGAGCCACAGATACAATCCCAGAGGGCCTAGCGCCCCACACGAGTGCCACTGTGGACACAGAAGGCCCACTGTTACTGCGCAATGCGGCCACTCTCACTCCAGCTAGGTGGCCTCCCGCTACCTCTGCAGTGAAGACGTACCCTCGAAGATGCAGCCCACAACATGATGCAGACCCCTCCCGCTACCTCTGCAGCCCAGACGCATGGCTGTCTCATCCCCGAGTGCTTTGCAAATAGACCCATCTGGCAGACAAGCTGCACAAGGGGAGCACTGTCTCTGTCACTAACATGCGGCCACTTCTGGGGCGGAACGTGGCAGCTGCTGAACACAGAGCAACACTACAGTAAAGGAGCAGAGGATGCTCCAATGGGAATGGCTTGGAAAATTATTTAGCGCCGCCAGCCATAGCAACTAGGTGCTGCTTATAAAGAGCAAAGACAAACTGTGTGAACCCACCACTATGGGCTCAGAACTCAGGCTGGTGGAACATAATCATTTGGGACACTGAACCCTACGCCCTGTGCTTGTGAGAAGTGATGTGGGATCTTTAATGACTGTATTTACATCTCACCTGTAGCGCAGCACCTCACCTCCAGACATCACAGCATGTACCCACCTCAGTCCAGAGCTGGGTGAAGAGCTAAATAGACAAAGGGTGGAAGGGGAAACCGAGGCACGGGGAGACCAATGGACTTGCCTAAGGTCACTGGCAGAGCCAGGTTCTGGCTCCCCACCCATTCCACCCCACTGCCTCCCATCATGCTAAGCCACTGGTCCAGTAGGAAGAATGGCCCCTATGGACAATGCCTGCAGAACACTGGGAGGTCACCCATCCAAGCCGCATGCCAACCTGACCTTGCTTAGCACGCCCAGCCTGCCTGGGTCCCAGCCTAGGGGCCACAGCTGCCCTGCGCCATTCGGCAGGGAAGCGGTTAACACAGCCAGCCTGCGAGTGACTAGGAGGAAGCTTTGAAGCTAAAGAGCAGCACACGCCTCCTGGAGAAGAGGCTGATAAAAGTGTTATTCAGAAGCAAGTTCTGCTGGCGCCTCACATTCTCTGCATTGCTTACTGATTGGCACGGCAGGGAACGCAGGCCAGGGACTTGGGGGGGATTCTCAGACTGTGCTGAGCACCCACCCCTCAAAAAAATCAGGTCCATTTAAAGGGTCTTCGGACCCCACAAAATGCAGACAGCTGGGAACAGGGGAATTGCCAGACTGGGCCACAGTCCATTCAGCCTAGCAGCAGGGAGGAGGCATAGGACCAGCGCAGTAGCTACAGCAGGATAACCTGCTCCCCACACAGCTCAATCTGGTCTCACAGCCAGCGATCAGCAGGAGGTCCAATATCCCTTCCCCATCAGGTAGCCAAATCCCTACTGAACTCTGGACTACCCCCTCAGGCTATTTTAGTCCCTCCTTTGGGCGTCACAAACAGAGGTTTCTCCTCTCTAGCAGCAGCTGAAGCCAGTGGCCCCCAAGCACCCAGTTTGGTGGTCCAGCTGCGGGCCGTTGGGAGGGGTTGGGGACTGCTGCAGGCCACAGCCACAAGGGTCCCTCTCTATTAGGAGCCAGGCATGCTGGCAGCGGCCCGGGGTTGTACCACTCTTCCCAGCCAAGGCAGGGGTAGAAGGGCCCTTCGCCTCTGAACCTGGGCTACGTGGTCCGGTTGCCCTGCCCCAGAGGAGGCAGCAGAGCTGGGGGAGTTGGCACGCGCAAGGCACAGGACGTCACACTGCTCTGAGCAGGGAGGGGGCACGGGATACTTCGGCGCCACGGCGACACCAGCTCTCTCACCATTGCTCCCCCCAGCAGGGCAGCGCCTGGCAAAGCACATCAGCCGGAGGCTTCCCAAGAGGCTCTAGCGAGGGCTCGCTGGCCCATCAGCAGGGCCAGAGCCAGAGACCATAAACACAGAGCAGGGGTCGACTCAGGAACGGGGCCCTTTGGCCCAATCTTTGTGGATGCTGCTGCTGCCACTCACCCTCTGCCGACCAACCCTGTGAGCCGCCACGCTTGTGCCAGCAGCCTCCTGCTAATTCCACTTCCCCCGGGACAGAGCCCAAACCAACCCTGCCCCAGATGGCCCCAGCTCCACTCCCAGCTTGACTCTGCCCCTGAACCGGGCTGAACCAAACACCTGGATATGGGGGAGCGGGTCGAACCCCCCCCGAGTGGGAGTGCTGGGATACGCTCCTCGGAGAGGTATCATGTCGGAACCCGGCTTCAGATCCTGATCCCTCCTGCACTTAGACACTGTAGATCTCACCAAACAAAGCCACGGCCTTTGCCATGTATGATGCACTTGTCCCCCTCCGCCTTAGATCAGAGCCCTGCGTCTAACGCTGCCTGCCGAGTCTCAGGCAATAGTCCCAGGGTTTGCAGAGAGGATGCGGCAGAGGGAAGGGGACAAGCAAACCAGAGCTGGAACTGGAATTCAAAGCATCTCTCTGCAGCTCAGTGGCTAGAGCCCTAGATGGGGACTTGGGTCTACTCCTGACTCTGCCAACAGCCTGCTGGGTGACCCTGGGCAAGTCCCTGCCCCCCTCAGTTTCCCCATCTGTAAAATGGGGATAAAGATACTGATCTGCTCTGTGAAGTGTTTCAAGATCAATGGCTGAAAAGCACAAGGGATTACCATTACTGACACCTGACCTGGCACAGTGGGGCTGGGGCTGTTCCCATTTCGGGGGGATTTGTGCTTTAGCAGTCTTTGCGGCTCGCCTCTAAATGCCACCCACGAAGTGCTAGGTCCTGCTGTCCTTCCAAGATGCACTAATCTGCTCAGTACACCGGCCTGGGATTATGGGACTGCTGGGGGAACGTCACCACAGCCAACGGCGACTCGCCAGAGGAGCCGTGCCTCCCCGGCTACGTACAGCCCCACTGGCGCTCTCCCTGCTGCCATCCCTGAGTGCCCCTCCCTGTCAGTGGGGCAGAGAGAGCCTTTATCCTCTTACTCTAACCCCCGCCCCCGCTCCCCCAGCAAGCACGCAGCAGATTTTCTCCCTCAACCTCCTCAACCACCAGATTAGATCCAACTTTAAACCCAGGAGGCGCTACTTCGAAACGCAGCCTGGCCTGGAAAGAGCCGCAGAAACAGACACTCAGACTGGCCTTCCCTTCCAACTCAGAGGAATACACCCCCTAGAGCCTCCCCTGCCCTGTTCCAAGACAGCTCTCCCCAGCCCAGGACAGATGCTGGGCAAGACAGCCACAGATCTCTGCTTCCCTCCCACCACACCCAGGGGAATGCCCCTTAGTCAGGAGCATGCATAATTCTACGGACAAGTTCACAATAGAAAGGTAAGGGAGGCATTATCTGATTTATTAAAAAAAAACCCTACAGAACTATAATTTCAATGGTGTCACCCTCTGCGGAGGAGGGGAAGGGGGGGGTGACTCACTGCCCCCTCCTGCAGCTCCAGGTCCTCTGGTTGGTGGAAATTTGATGACACAATGTCATCGGAAATGGGTCGAGTTGGGGATCATTCGAAAGCCCTTTCTCCCCCAAGCCCAATGGTACCAAACCTGACAAGCCTAGAACAATGATGCAGCTCTGTATTCCAGAAAAGGTTTAAAAATCAAGGTTTTTTAAAATTATACTTTAGCACTGGCCCATCAAACCCGTAGCCCTCGCGAAGGCAAATGGTGGCCCTCGACCGACAGTCCTGCGTGACCAGTTAATGCATAGAACACGAGACCCGGTTACTTTTTTTAACGTTACAGAGTACTACAGAGTACTACAAGCGGATGGGGGACTTCAAGTTGAATGGCTTCTTTTTTGCCGAAGATGGCGAAGCAGCGATATTGATTACCCAGCTTTGTTTATCATGCCGAAAGAGTTGTAAATTAAGAGTTAAGAGGCCAGCATCCAGACAGAAATGACTGGACTCCATCCACAAATGGTATGCCCACAGTTCCAAATCATGAAATAATTACAATCCCAAAGTAATGTATTACAAAATCCTTGTTTTTTACTTTGGTCTTGATCACTTTTAGTTACCAACTGGGAGATGAAGAACAATGACTAGTCGCTGAACTCATGGAGAATACCGCCACGGAGGGACCTGGTTAAAGGCAACGCTCAGTGGCACCTTACATGCTATAAGAAGCGCATGTTTCCTGTGTAGCTGGAATGCGTGAACAAATATATCTGCGGACCTGAATCAAAACGTGGTCTGACACTAGACATGGGCCTTTACAGGCCCGTTCAGTAGCTCAAATGCCCCTGATGATCTTCATTGACAGTGGATTCTATGTCCTGGCGAACCGCATAGATGAATCACAGTGACACATGTAATCAGCTCCGCTGTTGATGGCACTGGTAGTCCTGAGATCTGGGGGATTCGATACAGCGACAGTACTGTGAACCAAATTCTTGCAGGGACAAAGTTGTGACGTGCTATAGAAGCATGCACCCGAACACTCGCTGCCCTTCAAAAATGCTACCTAGATGTCTTCTCCGGAAAGCAATCGGATGTGTTTGAAGTCATTCCCCAAAGGGGACAGAACTTGCAAGACCAGTTCCCCATATCCAGCATGCGGTCTGCTCTCAATGACCTATCACACACAAAGGAAAGCTTTGCAAGAGCACAGAACGGATCAAGCAATCAGTGACAAAGCCAATTTTCGGGATGGCCTGGCAACACAGGAAGATGGCCGAGTCTTTGCTGCGATTTATTCAACCTGTCAGGACTGCTCATTGCAATTTGCACCTCAAAGCACTGGGAGACTTTGTGAAACATATTTTTGCTTTAGGTGTAACCAACTATTCTGCGATGATCTGACTAGGACATGGGGGAGGAATTCCAGCAAGGGAAATTGGGCTGTCAAAAGGTCACCAGATCCCTTCCGGACACTTGGTTCAGACAAAGCCCTAGAATATGAAAGCAGAGCAATGGAAGTCACTAGGGGGTTGGTGGGCATAACACAGCAGCCAAATGATCTTTCCCGGTATTTCCTGACAACCCTATAACTCCATCGAATTTGGAACAAAACATTAAGAACTGCTGGGATAGCTTCCCCACAAGTAACCAAGCGCCAGCTAGATTATTAGATGCCCCAAAGGGGCAATTTTAAAGCTACAGGATGAACTTACGTGCACTGGCAACCCGTTCGAGTCTGATGGACTGAAGCACATTAATATCACAATGAAAGCAGTCTTCAGCAATGAGCTAGCTATAGATGCCAGAGTGGATACTTTAGGTCACAACTTGTATGAAGCTTTCAAAACCCAAAGAATTATCCAAGGCTGTGTCAATCTTCGGCAGGGGTGGACAGACTTTTTGGAACCTAGGGCCACATCGGGTACAGAAATTGTATGGAGGGCCAGGTAGGGAAGGCTGGGGGAGGCTATGCCTCCCCAAACAACAAGGCATAGCCTGGCCCCTGCCCCCTATCCAGCCCCCCAGAAATCCCACCCCGATCCAACCCTGCCTGCTCCCCACCCGACTGGCCCCTGGGACTCCTACATCCTATCCAAACACCCCTGCTCTCTGCCCCCTGACCATCCCCCCAGGACGCCCATCCCCTATCCAATCCCCCCTGTTCCCCACCCCCTGCCCACCCCCTGGGGTCCTCTGCCCGCTATCCAACCCTCCCTGCTCTCCCCGCCCCACGATACCTGTGGGGTGGGGGAAATGAGGGGCACAGTCCTTTCCCTGTGCATTTCCCCTGCTCGTTTGGCTGCTCTCCCTGGCAGTCGGGCAGGTCTCGTTCCCTGTCTGGGCTTGGCTGCTGGGGACAGGGGCCAAGCATGCTGGGGGTGGAGGGCGGCCCTGGCTTGCTTTGCCCCTGTCCCCACTAGCAGGGCCCAGGCCCCTTGACCACCCCATGCCCCCGGAACTCCCCCTGCTCCCCGCCCCCTGACCGCGCTGCCCTGGAGCACCAGGGCGCTATAGCTGTGCCGCCCAGCCGGAGCTGCAGCCACGCTGCCCAGGCACTGGGGGAACTGTTACTGCGAGGGAGGGAGAGGAGCAGAAGGGGAGGGGCCAGGGGCTAGCCTCCGCCCTGCTCACCTCTGCCGGGAGAGTTGGGCTGGCTCCTCCGCAAACCTGTCCTGACCCGCTCCCTGGCAGGAGCTTGGGGGCCAGAGGGAACGGGCATGCGGGCCGGATGTGGCCCGCGGGCCGTAGTTGCCCCCGTCTGATCTACGGGCTCCAATCAAGAAGCCTTAATCTGTGTTTGAATGCAAAGAAAAAAGTCAGAGTGAAGGTGGCAGGAACTATTAAAGAGCTAACCACAGAGAGGTTGCTGTTTGTCTGTCTCCTGGTCATGTCCAGATCTCAGCATGATGCTGATCTATGTGAGACTTTGGAAAGTACGAGTTCTCCACGGTACCATGATCAATGTTCGAATGCAATGGAACGATGCATACGTGCCAGGCAAAAAGCAAACCAACACACATCTTGTACCTTGTGCCAGCGGAGGACTTCCAGCATAGCCATCGCAGATGGCATGGCGGAGGTACACTTCATTAGGAGGCTACCAGGAAAATACTGGACTTATGACAAAGTCCACCTCTTGTTCGACACATATGCAGAGGAATCAATTCGAAATATGACCAGAAAGAAGAGACTCCATGGCACTTCCCCCGTCCAATACAAAAATCACTGACTCCACAAACATCTCCAACGTCACAATGCAGAAGCTACTGTGTCGTACCAGCGCGAAGGATGAGTTAACTGCACACCTTGCAGGGAAAACACTTCAGGGTACGAAGAACTGACGAAAGAATTTTGCCATTGCATGGTGCAATATAGCTGCTGCCTTGCACTACTCAGCGGAGTTTCTCCGTAGTTCTCATGAGGAAGCTGACGCTCAAATACCTTGCCTGCCATCCATGCCACGGAGAAAGGTCCTACTAAACTCCTGATTTTTGCACAGGACACAGATGTTCCAGTGCTCTCAGAAAGATGCTACTCAAAACATCTGCAAGATGCTGGTTTTGTGCCTGTTGCTGGGGAACAGAATCGCTGGATCTCTCTCAGAGATGCGCTCCTATCACTCGGACCATTAATGCCGCCCACTGCCAGGTTTCCACGCCCTTTCAGGATGCGACACTTCTGGAAGGCTGCCTGGAAAGACCAAATTATCCACCTGGAAGGCATTTGATTCAGCCTCCGAAGACTCTCTCCTTGCTCTGGAGGTGTTCAGAATGGCTGAGAAACACTGATAAGATCATAAGTGCACGGGAAGGGTTCATATGCCAAGTTTATCATTTGAAGACCAACATTACGGCGCTTGCAGAGCTATTGATGGATGTTTACCAAGAAGTGGAGAAAAATCACCACCAACAGGGGGTGTATTTATTTATCAAGAGGGCAAATGATCAAGCAGTGGAATGACTCAGGGATGGCCAAGCACATCCAAAACTACCCTCCCCTATCGGGCACGGATGGGTTTTGGAGGACGGATTGATCACACCACTTATGTTTGGCCAGCAGCCTGCCCCGTATGGAGCCGGACGAGGATCAGCATGACAGTGTGCCTAGCAGCAGCATGCTGGAAGGAGACGACACTGATGAGGACTTTGGGAAATAAACGGTTGCAGTCCTACATGTCTATACTTAGTCCTGCTTTGAGTGCAGGAGACTGGACTAGATGACCTCTTGAGGTCCCTTCCAGTCCTACGAGTCTATGTCAAGGCTAACTCCCCATGAATGACCAAAGATCAATGCTTTTTTTTAGTACCATCAAGGCACCCCCCCGAGTTCAAGTATAATTAAAAACAGCATTGATCATTAACCATTCTCTGGACTGTAGCTCTACATAATTGTCCTAGGTTTGTCAGGTTTGGTACCACGTGTCCTTTCGAACGATCCCCAGCTCGACCCATTTCCGATGACACTGGGTCATCAACATTTCCACCAACCAGAGGACCTGGAACTGGGAGCCGGGGTGGGGGAGCCAGTTCCCCCACCCTGCCATGCCACAGATGGGGACACCATTGAAACCACAGTTCTGTAGATTTTTACGAATCAGTTGACCCCCTCCCTCACCTTTCTAGCACTAACTCATCCATGGACTGAGATTTCACTATGTTACGCTCCCAGACTGCTGGCAGCGAAGAGGAATTGGGCAGTACCCCTTTAAATACTTTGGGAGCCCACTAGCGGGGCTCACTGTGGTAGAACCCAGCAGTGCGCAGATGCAGCTAAGCCTGACGCATTCCATATGTTCAGTGAACACAACTGTCCGTCCACGTGTCTCCTTCAGGCTTTCACCATGGGGCAGAGGGCAGAAGCCACCCCACCAGCCCAGGGGGGTTATTAAGCAGGGAGACTGGGGTAGCAGACTGGCATGCAGGATGCCCGAGTTCAATTCCCAGCCCTGCCACCAACTTTGGGCAAGTCCCTTTAACTGCCTGGTGCCTCGGCTCTGCAAGCTGAGGCTAACCCCTCCCTCGCCATAGAAGGCCAGGCCACGGCGAGGTGGTCGGATTCTGTAGGGCCAGGGGAACCCCGAGGTAGCAAGGAGGTTCCGCCAGCTCTCTGCTGCAAGACCCACAGTCACCCTGGGAACAGCCCTGGGAGCTGTTCACTGCTGAGACCCTCTGCAGGGGCCCATCGCTGCTGGGACCCTCTGCAGGGGCAGTGGAGCCCTGCCAGGATTGGACAGCCTGAGCCTATCCTAGGGCTGGAGTCTGGGCAGCAAGGCTGAAGGGAGCGGGATTGGCCACCCAGCTCCCTGTGGCCCTCTGGAGCCCAGCCCTCCCCGACAGCACCGTGCCGTCGGCTTTCCGATCACAGCCGGGTCCGGTACAGGGCTCACATTAACCCCAGGATGTGTGTTCCCCCCCAGGTCCAGCCCTGGGAGCTTCAGAGACCAGGCTGAGATCCAGGACCCCACACGGGAGGTGGAGCACAGCTGGCAGCACTCTGCCCCGGGCCAAGACCTACGCCCAGCGTCCCGCTGAGGCACACTCGCGCTGGCGCTGGGCATGTGGCTGGAGCGGGAAGCCGAGGACCAGCGACAGGGAAGCAAAGCCACGGGGCCAGGCACGGCACAGCGAGGCTGCATGAGCCAGTGGTGCAAGAGGGAAGCCAGCCCTGGGTCTGCAGCCCTCCGCCTGCCAGCACCAAAGGCACAACCCTCAGCCCTGCCTCTCCCACTTCCCGTGCTCACCATGGGAAAACATTACCAGAGAAACCTGGCACCTGCTGAAGGACTTAAAGGGACGCGCTCTGATATTATACAGCCACACACCGAAACTCCCTGCCCTTTGCGCTAAGCCCAGTTAAAAGCAGCACTTGCCCCTCCCACAATACCCGGCTCCAAGCCCCAACACACAGCACCCTGGCGTCAGCTCAGCAACACTAGTCCCTTCATCTGCATATCGCAGCACCTGGCCCCTGCCTTCTGGCACCTTGGGGCAAATGGGGGAGCCACAGCCAGGCTGGGCACAGGGGCCCCAGGGAGTCAAGTACCCAGATCCAGCCCCTTTCATTACCCATTGAGCTGGGCACCCGACTCCCCACGGCCCTGCGAAATTTCAGCCAATAATCTTACAGTCGTACTTAGTAGTAGTTACTAAGTAGGTTAGATAAATGTCTATCAGGGATGGTCTAGACAGTAATTGGTCCTGCCACGAGGGCAGGGGGCTGGACTCGATGACCTCTCGAGGTCCCTTCCAGCCCTAGAATCTATGAGTTAACGCTTAGAAACCTCAGCAGAGATCAGGGCCCCGCTGTGCCGGGTGCTGCACAGACACCCAGTGACAGTCCCTGCCCTGAACAGCTGGACAGACAGAGGGCGGGAGGGGAAATGGCTGGCCAAGGTCACCCCGCAGGCCAGAAGCAGGGCCGGGAACAGAACCCAGCTCGGAGCCCTGCTCACTAGGCCCTGCAGGCTCCAATGCACATCTCCAATAAATAAACCCTACCAGGCGCCGGCCAGGGAGGGGCTGCTGCCGGCACCACATCCCCTGAACCACCCGAACACAAGCACCCTGAACACAGGGTCATTCTGGACTTGGAAAGAATCCCATCAACACTACAGCTCCGAGCCAGCCCAGCCCGCACGTGCCCCACTCAGCATACAGCAGCAAGCCGGCTCACCTAAAGGGGGAGGGGTGCTAAGGTGGGGCATGGGGAGCCCACAGAACTGGGGCTCAGCATGCCCTGAGGGGGAGCGTGTAGGGGGGCGGCAGTGGGTTAACTTCCAGTGACTGGCTCGGTGGTGGGGGGGAACAGCTGGTATTTTCATGCAGCGGGATGAGCTCATGGGGAGCCTGCTGTCTCTGTGAGGGGCTGGCTCCGGCAGCTGGGGGCCTGTGTGCACGTCTCCCAGCTGCAGAGCTGGCCGGGGGCTGATTTGTCACTGCTCAGTCGGAGGCAGAGGAGAGGCCTGCAGCTGGGGAATGAGACGATGTGCCCAAGCACCACGGGGCCAGAGAGCCCTAGCCCCTGCCAGCCCCACTGCTGCTGGGACTCTGCTGCCCCACCGGCTCCAGAGCCAGGGCCCAATCTGGCCTTCGCCAGGAGTGGTGCTTCCCCAGCAGGGCAACCCGCCCAGGGGAGGGCGCTTTGGCGGGGACAGCGGCTGCCTGTCACAGGTGGTGGGATCCGCCCTGGGATCCATTCCCAGGCTTCAGGCACAAACACCTGGGAGTAGCCAGGCTGGGACATTGGGAGGGGAAGGGGGCCCAGGGCAGGCAGGGAGCGGAGCCAAGTGGGAGCGGGCCCAACCCTCAGCTCTCTGGCCTGCAGGAAGGAGCCTCTCCCGCCGGCCCATCACACATTCTGCACAGGAAACTCTGAGCAAGGCGCTGCCTGCCCAAGGTGCTTTCCCATGGCTGGCCTGCCCTGGGGGAGGGGAGGCCGGCATTTGGGAAAGCAGCGGTCTCCCAGAGCCCAGCCAGGGAGCAGGGGGTCTGGGATTGGAGGGGGAGCCCTCCCCACAGCTGCAACTCCCCTGCGGCTGGGATTCCAGCCCTGCCGGCCTACGAGCGAGCAGCAGGAGAGCTGGAGCCCGCGTGGGTCAGGCGATTACAGGCACAAACCCAGCGCTGGGGGAAGAAAATGCAAGGGCTGGAAGCCATAGAAAGGAAGGCGCTCCATCCTCCACTGCTCCGAGGTGCCGAGGGCCCTGCGCCAAGGGCAAACCTGAGCCAGGAGGGCAGGGGAGGGGGCCCGTCTACACCACTGCTATGCCCAGCCAGCTCTACTCCAGAAGGGGGTTAGCATCTTTCAGCAACCCCAAGTCCAGTGAATTCTGTTCACAAGCAAAACAACGGAGCTTTTCCTAGCCGCCAGCCCAGCACATGCACCAGGGCTCGGAAAGTCCTGCTGGCCCCTTGCCCATCAGCCCCGCCAACACAGGCTGTGCCAGATTCACACACCAGCCTTGCGCCAGCAGCGCCGGCTGGTACACAGATGGCCAAGTTCCCAGGTGCGCTCAGAGCCCAGGCACCAAATCCACCTGCAGATCTGGCCCATCGGTGCACAGTGAGCCCTACTGGAAATACCAGCGGCAGCGACCGCTCTGCGCCCAAGCTCTGCCGACAGGTACCACTGCAGGCCAGGCCGGGATGGGCCATCCTGTCCGACTGCCACTCCCACAGCCCCGGCCACTCTGTGGGGCCAAGAGGGCAAAGTCGGGGCGGTTAGTTCAGTCAGAGGTCAGGAGGCGAGCAGGATATGCACATAGAGCTGATCGGGGGAGAAACCCACCCCATTTCCAGGCCTTACGGACACAGTCAAAACACAGGGGCTGCCAGGCGGGCTCCTACCAGGGCTCCGCGGCCAGAGCCAGCCTGTGCCAGGAGTGGCACAGTGGGGACAGGCAGTGATCGGTCTCCCAGGGCAAGCCCCGCATCCTTCCCTGGATTCACTGCACTGAGAGCCGAGCCCCGGCCACTCTAATCCAGCAGGGCCCAGAACCCACAGCCGAGCGCGACGGTGCGTGCCAATCACGCCACTGCCACCTCAGCAGCGCACTATGCGTCCAGGGTGCCCTGGGTCCACCTCAAAGCAAGGGCCTGGCCCTGAGGCTGGGTGTGGAGCCTGCTAGCGGCACTGCACAGGCTTAGGGGGGATGGCAGGGAAGCAGATCTCCAGTCACGGGTACAGAGCGGATCTCAGTGGCTCCCCATCAGACCAAGAGAGCGGGCTGGCTACTCCTCAAGACTTGGACTCTCACAGGCCTCCTGCAAGGGAAGCGGGGAGCACCTCTCTTCCTGGGGTCCCCAGGATTATTCCTGGGAGCACAGCCCTAGCCCACCCCCTTCCACGCTTCCAGAACCCCCAGGCAGTGACAGGGCCCAGAGCGCCAGCCCCGCGGATCTCACTGCTGAGCGGCACGGCAGCCGGACGGAGCTGCCAGCCCCCACCCGACACACAGCCTGGAACCGGACCAGCGCCAAGTGATCCAGGGGGCTGGACGGACGCACTTGTCTGGGCTTGGTCTGTTTCTGAAGTTCACCCTCTGGGTTTCCCAGAATCCCCCTGCCTGTCACAAAGGGGCAGGGGAGGGAGGCTCCGCTCTCCTGGCACCACCACATTCCTGAGCAGCAGGGGATGGACGCACTGCAAACCCCACCATCCACCCCTGAACAGTCAACAGCCCCAATTCTCCCCCCGCCCGCATTCCCTGCGCCCCTATGCCCACAGGGAGGCTGCTGTCCATGCCTAGCCCCAGGCGCTGCCACCCTGAAGCCCCAAGAACTGCGGCCCAGCCCCACCCTCTGCATTATCCATGGGGCAGGGCTAGGACACAGCAGCCACAGCCCTTCCTGGGAGGATCCTGGACTTCTCCCCCAAGACAAAAGCCCCCGACGGGGCAACTTTCCAGGCCCGGTCACCCCACCGGGAGGGGGGGAGCTAACCGCTGGCGGCAGCATTTCAGAGATCTGAGTGGGGGCAAGGAGAGGAGCTTATAGATGGGGCCGGCTCCCCGGTGGGCGCAGGGGGGGGGGGACAGCCAGCCCGAGAGAGGGGCCCCCAGCCGGCTCCCCAGTGGGCGCAGGGGGGGGCTGGAAACCAGCCCGAGAGAGGGGCCCCCAGCCGGCTCCCCAGTGGGCGCAGGGGGGGGGGGAACCAGCCCGAGAGAGGGGCCCCCAGCCGGCTCCCCAGTGGGCGCAGGGGGGGGGGGAGCCAGCCCGAGAGAGGGGCCCCCAGCCGGCTCCCCAGTGGGCGCAGGGGGGGGGGGGAGCCAGCCCGAGAGAGGGGCCCCCAGCCGGCTCCCCGGTGGGCGCAGGGGGGGGGGGGAGCCAGCCCGAGAGAGGGGCCCCCAGCCGGCTCCCCGGTGGGCGCAGGGGGGGGGGGGAGCTGGCTGTGCCACCCGGGCAGCACAGCGTAATACATAAGTGCACAGGCCAACCCTGCGTGGGCTGAGAAAGCCTCTTACACCCGCCGGCGGAGAAGGCGGCCGGCATCATCCCACACGCCTTGGGCAGCGGAGTGGCCGCCCTGTCGCTCCCCAACACCTGCACGGAGGCCCCGGGAGGGGCCGCGCCCGGCTGCCAGAGTCAGTGGCGCGGCAGGCGGGAGGGCAGGGTCCCGCTGCACCGCGACCACCTGCCCCTACCCCATGGCAGCTCCCCAAGGGCACGGACGCCTGCTGGGCACAGCTGAGACCCCACAGCCCCTGCGCCCCCCCGCTCCGGAGCGGCCCCGGCCCCGCCACTCACCAGGACCCCGCTACAACCCGGCGCCTGCGAGCTCCCCACTCCCCGCCGAGGCCAGCTCCAGCCGCGCAGGAAGTGCAGCGCGGACTCTGGCGGAGGCGGAGAGCAGCCTCGGCCCCACCCCAGCCCGGAGGGGCCGCCCGTCCGAGACTGGTGATTAACGCGCAGCTGCGCCACCGCGCCCACAGAAAGCCAGGCCGCCGCCCCCCGGTCCGGAGCGCGCTCCTCCGCCGGGGGCGGGGCCCTTGGGCCTGGGAATTAGGGGACAAAGCCCCGCCCCGCCACAATCCACGCAGGGAAGGCGGGGAAACTGAGGCAAAGGACTTCCAGTTTGTCCTGGTATATCCCCCCACACACACACAGACCACCACCACCATCAGGGCCTCTTGTCCCAGGGGTGTTCCCCTGGGGGCTGTGCCCCAAGTGAGGAGGAGAGGTACAGCAATGCTGCTCCAGGAGGCAGGGGTTGCAGAGGAGAAGGCTCTTGTGCCAGAGACTGGAGACCCATCTTAGAAGAAATCAAACTGGAAATAAGTTGCATATTTTTAACAGCGAGATGGATTATCCACCCACCCACTCCCATGACAGATTCCCTGTGTGTGACGGAATGGGACTGTTCTTAATGTTTCCATGCCTCAGTTTCCCCAATGCATGTGTTAAGTCTCTAGGTGGTGGGAATAAGGGGTGATTGTTGCAGAGCTGAAGAGGGTCAGTGCGATGACAGAGAATGGGCGACACCCTGTCTCCTGGCAACTAATAGCCTAGGCCCCTTCTCTGCAAAGGTGCGAGCTGAAGGTGTTAGAACAAAGTGATCAGGTGACCCCCTGGCCCGGGAAGAAGACAAAGGCAAAGGAGGGCCTGGGGGGTTTCAGTTGGAAGCTGGCTGGGAAGGAGACGGGAGGTGCAGACCGAATCTGGCCTCCCTGCTCCCCGTTTGGAGCTGTGGGGTGAAATGCAGGGAGCCCCCGGGCTGGGGTCTAAGCTCCCTGCCCCCTGGAAGGGCCTGACTGAGGGGTCCTGTTTGTACTTACAAGCTCTGTTTGGACTGTGTTCCTGGCATCTCTAATAAACCTTCTGTTCTGCTGGCTGGCTGAGTCACATTGAATCCCAGGAAGAGGGGTGCAGGCGCTCCCCCACACTCCGTGACACTATGCATGGGGGATTTGCCATCACCTGGAGTCTACATCCAAAACCAGTCTCTTTTCTAAAAGATCCACCCAACCTGGCTGACCTACAAGATATGGGGTGGCTACAAGCATGGCTGGGAGAGAGCCTAGCCTGAGCCCAGCATAGCACACACCGGAGCTGATCAAAAGGGCCCCTTCTGGCCTTGACAACTACGAATCTAAGAAGTGACTCTTTTTGACTCTGAAAAAGATTTGTGGGTCGTGGTGCATAATCAGCTGAGCGTGAGCTCCCAGTGCAACGCTGCAGCCAAAAGAGTTAATCTGATCCTGGGATGCATACATGGGAATCTCAGGTAGGAGTAGAGAGGTTATTTGGCACTGGGGCAACCACTGCAGGAATCCTGTGTCCAGTTTTTATGTCCACAATTCAGGAAGGGTGTTGATAAATTGGAGGCGGCTCAGGGAAGAGCCAGGAGAATGATGAAAGGGTTAGATAACCTGCCATGGACTCAAAAAACTCAGTCCATTTAGCTTAACAAAGAGAAGTTTAAGGGGAGACTTGATTATAGTCAATAAATATCTACATGGGGAACAAATATTTAATAATGGGCTTTTCAATCTAGCAGAGAAAGGCATAACATGATCCAATGAATAGAAGTTAAAACTAGACAAATTCGGACTGGAAATAAGGCGTATTTTTTTTAAATAATGAGAACATTAACCATTGGAACAATGGTTGTGGTGGATTCTCCATCACTGACAATGTTTAAATCAAGACCGGATGTTTTACTCAAAACTCTGCTCTAGGAATTATTTAGGGGCAGTTCTCTGGCCTGTGACATCCAGGAGGTCAGACTATCTGATCCAAGGCCAGAAGGGCCCATGGTAGATCTAGGAATCTCTAGGAAGGGGGTTGTGCTCTGGCTTTTGCTCTTCTGTGATGGATGAAGGGGCCTGATGGGTTTTATAAGGTCTTTTCCCTGCTTGTTTTTTATCTCCGAAATACCAGGCATGGCAGGTCTGATCTCCTCTGAGGACTCTGGATGGTTCGGCATTTGAAGAGTGAGGGCAGTTGAATATTTCACAATAACTCTTTTCTCCCAAGTGTCTCTCTCTCTCTGGTATTTGAGTTATATAAGTGGTATCACTGCACCACATACAGTTTGAAGCAATGAATGTACACCTTCCCCCTCCATTAACCAGCTTTTGCTCACCTTGTGTCTGTGCTGTCCCAGCCTGCCCAGCTCTCCAGTCATCCCAGAAAATCACAGTAGCCAAGACCTGAATTTCTAGTGTGGAAAAGGTAGAAACACACCCTTATGTTTAACAAACAAACAAAGGTTCAAGCTTTCCCTATGCCTTGCAAAGCAAGGCAAACAGATGTTTTCCCTTTTGCAGGTCACCTTTAAGTGACTGCCCAAGGTCACCCAGTGAATCTGCACTGCTAGAAAGAGCGGGGAGGGGGCAGACTTACAGATGGGGTCTTCATCCTTATCTACTGCTGAGCCCAGTGGAACACCGAGGGGCAGCACTTCTGACAGCCTGCCCTAAGGGCTCTAGCAGCACCCTGCTCGCTAACAGGGAGGAGGCAGATAAGATGGGCTTTCAAGGTCCGTGCTCCAGCCACTAGACCCTACTGCCTTTCTGCATCATGAGCTGCTCCCAGCAGCAGGGCTGAAGCTCGTGGGATGGGCTGTTCCCCCCCAGGGCAGCCACTTCCAGCATTCCCAACAGCGTGTGGCCCGCTCCATGTGATACAGACACTTCTGACATCTCCCCAATCACACACCCTGCTCCCTGTCTCCCTCGCAGCAAGTACAAGGCTCCTTTACGAGGAGAAAGAGCAGGGTCAGGAGAGGAGTGAGGGGCAGGATAGTAAGAGACGTCCTTCCATGGCACAGCAATGGTCCCCAAACTCAGCTCCAGCCCCCACCTCAACGGGGTCTGCATCAGTCATTTCCTCCTCGCATCATGGGGCAGATGCTCCCTGAACTTTGGGATTCATTCTCAGCCACATAACAGCCCCTTTCCCCGCCCCACCCCCCGCCCGCCCTAGACTGATTAAAGAGGGGGGCGGGAGTGAACAGCCCCCTGGAATTTCACAATGCCCATGCAACCTTAACTCTGCCCCTCATGCATATGCATTATAAATAAGCCTACAATTTAGTCATGGGTATTTTTAGTAAAAGTCCGGGACAGGTCACGGGCAATAAACAAAAATTCATGGCCCGTGACCTACACAGGACTTATACTAAAAATACCCCTGACTAAATCTTGGGGGGTGTCACTGCTGTGGGGAATGCTCCCCCCGCCGGGTGCTGCTGGGGGGGGACATCTGGAGGAGCTGCTGCTGGGGGCCAACTGCTGGGGGGGGGCCCGGGCTGGGGCCAGTAGCACCAGCTGCTGACAGCAGCTGCTCCGGGGGCCGCTGACAGCGGGTGTTCCAGCCCATAGGCACCGGCTCCGTGGGTGCTCCGGGGCTGGAGCACCCATGGGGAAAAATTAGTAGGTACTCTGCACCCACTGGCAGCCAAGCTCCCCTCCTCCCCCGCCCCATCTCCTCCTGCCCCCCGAGCGCACCGCATCCCCACTCCTCCGCCTACCTCCCAGCACTTCCCACCCAGCCGCCGCCAAACAGCTGTTTGGTGGCATTAGCATGCTCTGGGAGAGAGGGGGAGGAGCAGGAACGTGGTGCGCTCAGGGGAGGAGGCGGGGCCGGGGATTTGAGGAAGGAGTTAGAATAGGGCAGGGAGGGGGCAGAGTTGGGGCAGGGACTTTGGGGAAGGGGTTGGAATGGGGGCGGGGCTTCATGGAAGGGGTGGAGTGGGGGCGGTGCCGGGGACAAAGGGAGGGTTGAGCACCCAGGGGAAAGAGGGGAAGTCGGCGCCTATGTTCCAGCCACCCCAGGACTGCTGCCGGGGGCCGCCAACAGCAGCTGCTCCAGCCATCTGGGGACCTCTGCTCAGGTGGTCCCTGGGACCAGTCGCTGCTTGGGCTGTCCCCGGGGCCAGCTGCCCAGGGCCACCCGAGCAGTGGCCAGTGCAGCCCGAGCGGCTGGCTGTGGCCGGTGTGGCTGACCCCGGGGCCACCTGAACAGCTGACCCCAGAGCTAGCTGCTTGAGCAGCCCTGGAGTTAGGGTGACCAGACAGCAAGTGTGAAAAATTGGGACAGGGGGTGGGGGGTAATAGGAGCCTATATAAGAAAAAGACCCCAAAATCAGGACTATCCCTATAAAGTCAGGACATCTGGTCACCCTATCTGGAGTCAGCCACACTGCCCGCCGCAAAAGTCACGGTAGGGTGACCAGATGTCCCGATTTTATAGGGACAATCCCATTTTTGGGTCTTTTTCTTATATAGGCTCCTATTACCCCCCCACCCCCTGTCCCGATTTTTCACACTTGCTGTCTGGTCACCCTAAGTCACGGAGGCCGTGGAAAGTCAAGGAATCTGTGACTTCTGCGACCTCCGTGACAAACACGGAGCCCCAATTATAAATATCGAGGTCAGAAAGGCCGATTGTGATCATCTAGTCTGACCTCCTGCAAAACACAGGCCAGAGACCTGCCCCCAAATCATTCCTGCAGCAGAGCTGTGAGAAAAACATCCCCTCTTGGTTTAAAAATAGCCAGTGATGAAGAATCCACCACAACCCTTGGTAAATCGGTACAATGGTTAATTATTCTCACTGTTAAAAAATATGCCTTATTTCCAGTCTGAATTTGTCTAGTTTCAACTTCTAGCCATTGGATCATGTTAGATCTTTCTCTGCTAATCTAATGAGCCCATTATTTGTTCCCCATCTAGGTACTTATAGACTGTGATCAAGTCACCCCTTAACCTTCTGTTTGTTAAGCTAAATAAATTGAGCTCCGTGGGTCTATCACTGTAAGGCAGGTTTCTAATCCTTTAATCATTCTCGTGGCTCTTCTTTGACCTCTCCAATTTATCAACATCCTTCTTGAATTGTGGGTACCAAATCTGGACACAGGATTCCAGCTGCAGTTGCACCAGTGCCAAATATAGAGGTAAAATTACCTCCCTACTCGTAGGGCCAGATGAATCTTTTGTGGGCCCTGCCTGGCCCCTAGCTCATGCTTCCGCCCATGCTCTGCCCCAAGGCCCCACCCCTGCTCTGCCTCATCCTCCCGAGGCCCCACCCACTGCTTGCATGGAGGGGAGGGGGTAAAGAGGAGCAGGCAGTGGGTGGGGCCTTGGGGGGGAAGAGGCCAAGGGGGGGCAACTCTGGAGTGGAGGTGCCAGGGCCCCTTCTGGGTGTGGGCCTAGTGCCATTAACCCAGTACTGCCTGCTCGAGATTCCTCTGTGTATGCATTCCAGGATCGCGTTAGCTTTTTTGGCCCAATGTCACACTGGGAGCTCACGTTCAGCTGATTATCCACCACAACCCCCAAATCCTTTTCAGAGTTGCTGCTTCCCAGGGTAGAGTCCCTCATCCTAAGTGCATCCGACATTCTCTGTTCCTAGGTGTACACATTTACATTTCATTTACATTTAGCCATATTGTTTGCTTACACCCAGTTTACCAAGCCCGCTGTGTATCAGTGACCTGTCCTCTTCATTATTTACCCCTCCCCCAATTCTTGTGTTGTCTGGAAACTTTATCAGTGAGGATTTTACATTTTCTTCCAGGTCAGGAATAGAAATCTTAAATAGAGGAGGGTCAAGCACTGACCCCCGAAGAACCCCCAAGGGAAACGCACCCTTTCGATGTGATCCCCCATTTACTGACATCTTGAGACCCATCAGTTAGCCGTTTTTAATCCATTTCATGTGGACCATGTTCATTTTCTAGTGCTCTCGTTCTTTTAATCAAAATGTCGCAAGGTACCAAGTCATACACCTTACAGAAGTCTAAGTAGATTATGTCAACGCCATTACCTTTCTCAACCAGACTTGTAATCGCATCAAAAAACGATATCAGGTTAGTTTGACAGGATCTAATTTCCATAAAGCCATGTGGATGGGCATTAATTCCATTACCCCCCTTTAATTCTTTATGAATTGAGTCCCGTATCAGCCGCTCCGTTATCTTCCCCAGGACTGATGTCAGGCTGACAGAGCATAATGACCTGGAACATCCCATTTGTCCTTTTAAACTACTGGCTCAGTGTTAGCTTTCTTCCAGCCCTCTGTCCCCGGCATTCCAAGATGACAGTCATTACGCGACAGTCTGTAAGGATATGATCACATGCTATTGCTTCCACTGGACCCAGCCTCATTCGGTGAATGGACACTTGTTCGATATTTCTTTTTATCTTCCTCATCAAGTGCATGGCCCGTGGCCAGGCTGTGCCATCCACACCCCCCACCCAATGCAGAACTGGCCACTGCCTCCTGGGCGTTCCTAGGGCGCTCTCAGCATAGTGTCACATGAGTTAGTTATCTTCCCAGCAGGATGTTATCCCCACTATGCATGCAGGGGACTGAGGCTCAGAGAGATTAAGGCCGCCATTGCCAAGTGCCCACTAACTTTGGCTGCCCGATTTGAGACACTGAGGGCCTTCTATAGTACTTGGCATTATGCAGGACTTGACATGTTCAAAGCCCCAGCTCCCATTGGCTGCAATCACACCTGGGAGTGCTCAGCGCTTATGCAAATCCCCTGCACCCTGACCCCGCTCCCCGGCAGGAGCGCA
Organism: Chelydra serpentina; assembly: GCA_037349315.1. NCBI lineage: Eukaryota > Metazoa > Chordata > Testudines > Chelydridae > Chelydra > Chelydra serpentina. The sequence continues at coordinate 4,390,568 of JBAIAC010000021.1, read as the reverse complement.
GGATGGGAATCAGGGGGGACTGCGGGCAGAAGGGATGAGGAGGGGTCTCCACTTGCTCTGGCCCAGGGCTGCACAAATCTATAATCCGCCTCTGTCACTAGGAGGCAGCAGGATTGAGGGTGTGTGGGCATCCTCTGCGTCCCAGGCACACCATTTTTTCCATCCCCTCCATGCTGTCCAGGTGCCAGCAGCGGGGGCATTGAGAGCCCAGAGAAACAGGCTTCCTGCTCTCAGTTCTGATGCCATCGCTGTCCCTGGTACCCAAGAGCAGCAACTGCAAGGATTGTCCCGCTCAGCCCCCATCGCCCCAGGATGGAGCATGCTTAGTTGCTCTGTGGGTGCTCTAGGTACTGAGGGGCTGGAACATGCTTGCATGAGGACAGCATCTTTGGAGAGTTTGGCAGCCCAATGCTAACAAGTTGCTACTGAGCAGGTGCAAACTGAGCTATTCAGAGGCCGTAACTTGGGCATATTTGGGTGAATTTTTGTGGGAACAGCAAAAGGCACATCCCTGTTCTCAGTGGTAGAAGATGACAGAACAAGGAGTAATGGTCTCAAGTTGCAGAGGGGGAGTTTTAGGTTGGATATTAGGAAAAACTTTTTCACTAGGAGGGTAGTGAAGCACTGGAATGGGTTACCTAGGGAGGTGGTGGAATCTCCTTCCTTAGAGGTTTTTAAGGTCAGGCTTGACAAAGCCCTGGCTGGGATGATCTAGTTGGGGTTGGTCCTGCTTTGAGCAGGGGGTTGGACTAGATGACCTCCTGAGGTCCCTTCCAACCCTGAGATTCTATGATTCCAGGGCCAAATGCCCAATCCCTGCTCCAGAGCACGGGGGCGCTAGAGCTCAATAAAGCAGGCATATGGTTTTTTTAACGTGGCAAAACAATGTATTTTCCCCCTTCTCTTGAAACTTTCCTCCCAAACTCTGCCAGAGGCAGATGCCAGGTCTGGGAGCATCTGCCCTGACCAGTTACACCATGGCAAAGTCAGAAACACATGAAAACAGGATCTTATCATGGCAGGCGTCTGACAACCTTAATGCCGGGCACGCCACCGACCTCAGCCCACGCTTCAGGACAGGCACCTGTTGTTCAGATTGCCCGACACTTCCCCCTATAGAGGCTGTGGAGGATTATGGGAGTGGGAGAGGAGCAGAGTCCAGGGGGGGAGCTGGATGGGGCATGAGGAGTCCCTGCCCCACCGTGGAGGCCTGTGCATTGGGTGCGGGCACTGCCTGGGGCGGGTGCTGTCTGATTCAGGGTAGGTTGAGAGGGGCTGGGGGATGCAGGGCACCATGGCCTGTGCTGTGTTTGAGCCATGAACCTGTCCCTGCCCAGAGCCCTGCCTGCTGGTGCCCCAGCCCCTCCCCCCACATAGCACCCAGACTGTGACGCGTGCCCTGCCCAGGGCCCATGGGCTTAGCAGCTGGAAAGAAGGGATTGGCTCATGGCAGGGCCCATTTCTACTGGGGTCCTGGCCAGATAGGGGGTTATGGGGGACCCTCTGAGAGCCCCAGCCACTATTCTGTGAGGAAGAGCAGCTCTGGGCCCTGAGGACATGCTCTTGGTGCCATGCGGTACCCAAGGTGGTGTACGAGGCTCAGTGGGTTCCTTGGTGCCACAGGCAGTGGAGGTGAACTTGCATGGAATCAGGGGAAGGGACAGGGCAGCCAAGGGGGAGCAGTGAGGGAGGGCGGGTGGCCTATGGGGAAGGAGGAGCTGGGGGGCCCATGGGCCATGCTCCCATAGGATGGGAGTGGGGGAGGGGGCCTAGGGGTGGTAATGGGGGGGGACTAGGGGGTGGAGAGGGAAGGTGGGAATGGGGATCAGCATCCAGAGCCCCCCTCACCATGTGCTGGCCCACTGTGCCCTGGCGCTCTGTGTCCAGCTGGCTAGCACCTGGGCACACTAGAATGGCCTGTTCCGCAGGCACAGAGCGCTTTGTGCTGCAGGGCTGGCCCTCCGGCTCCAGGCTCAAAGGGACCATTGTTCAGGGCCTGCAGCCTGCCACCCACCCCCACCCGCGGATGGTGGCTTCCAGCACATCCAGCCGCTGTGGCACAGACTCCCTGGGGGCAGGGGCACCACTTAGAAGGTCAGGGGAGCTCTATTCCCCCTCCCCCAAGTTTCATACCTGAGGTCTCCTCACAGCACACGCCCTAGCCCCAGATGGAGCTCTTAACTGCAACACAGCTTGGGTGTGATATTTGATGAGTTCTGTGTTGCTCCCAGCTTCCACCCTTGGGGCAGGGAGTTTGTTTATAAACAGAGGCAGGGTGATTAAGATAACAAAAGGCTTGTCATTAAATTAAAGATCCTTACATGATCCTGAAAGCACTGCCAGGCACTCCAGTTAAGAGATAGGAATAAGTGGTAAGAATGGAATGAGGTAAATAATGGTGGCCCCCAGGGGTCTGTATTGGAACCAGTGCTGTTCAACATATTCATAAATGATCTGGACAAAGGGGTAAATTGTGAGGAGGCAAAATTTGCAGATACAAAACTACTCAAGATAGTTAAGTCCAGAACAGACTGTGAAGAGCTACAAAGGGATCTCACAAATCTGGGTGACTTGGCTACACAATGGCAAATGAAATTCATTGTTGATAAATGCAAAGTAATGCAGATGGTGAAATATAATCCCAACTATACACGATGGGGTCTAAATTAGCTGTGACCCATCAAGAAAGATCTTGGAGTCATTGTGGATAGTTCTCTGAAAACATCTGCTCAATGTGCAGCAGCAGTCAAAAAAGCTAACAGAATATTGGGAATCATTAGAAAAGGGGTAGATAATAAAACAGAAAATATCATATTGCCTCTGTATAAATCCATGGTATGCCCACACCTTGAATACTGCATGCAGATTTGGTCACCCCATCTCAAAAAAAAAAATAAAATAGCATTTGGAAAAGGTACAGAGAAGGGCAACAGAAATGATTAGGGATATGGAACCGCTTCCGTATGAGGAGAGATTAAAAAGACTGGGGCTTTTCAGTTTCAAGATGACAGGGGATATTATAGGGGTCTATAAAATCATGAATGGTGTGGAGAAACTGAATAAGGCAAGTTATGTACTCCTTCACATAACACAAGAACTAGGGGTCACCCAATGAAATTAACAGGCAGCAGATTTAAAACAAACAAAAGAGAATTTCTTCACAGTCAACCTGTGGAACTCTTTGCCGGGGGATATTGTAAAGGCCAAAATTATAACAGGGTTCCAATAAGGACTAGATAAGTTAATGGAGCATATGTCCATCAATGGCTATTAGCCAGGGTGGGCATCGACCCAACATCATGTTTTGTGTGTCCCTAGCCTCTGTTTGTCAGAAGCTGGGAATGGGTGACCTGTTCTGTTCATTCCCCCTGACATACCTGGCATTGGCCATTGTCGGAAGACAGGATACTGGGCTAGATTGACCTTTGGTCTTACCCAGCATGGCCATTCTGATGTTCTTATATAGAACCCAAATGCATCTGCCCCCCGCCTCCCGCTGTAACCCGTAGACCCCACTCCCCTCCCAGGGCTGGGATAGAACCCAGGAGTCCTGATGGGGTCTCTCTCTCCACAGTTAGTAACAAAGTAAGAATATATATTAAAATTTTAAACCTAACCAGGGTCCCTTAAGTGACTTGCCACAAGATGTCAGAACATGTTATTTTAGAGCTGAGTGGGTCTAATATTTATTTAATTTTCTTTATTTCGTATAGGAATTAGATACAATGCTTCTGTCAGCTAATTGCTAAGTTATCAGGCAAATAAACTAGAGTTTTCAAGCGCCTAAGTAGCCCCTGGAATCACGGTTACAGTTACCCCCACTACCAAAATCTGAAGTGGCGCCCCGGCGGCAGCCTGCTTTCCGCCAGGGACCCCGGGGGGCAGCTGCTGCCAATGAGGGGTACTGAAGATGGGTGCTGGACAACAGGGGCCCCCAGGCAATGTGCTGCGGGGTGCTGTGTGGGCACGGGGGCGGGCACAGCACCCCCTGCCAGGGCTCATGGCACAGCAGGCAGGGTGTGCAGCCCAGGGGCTGGGAGCACCCACCCAGCATGGGACACATGGCTGTCGGGGAGCAGGGCCAATGGCACAGCACCTGTTGTTCCAGTACTCGACAGCAGCTGGAGGGCCAGGGGAGAGAGTGTGCTGGACGCAGGCTGGCAATGGGGATCGTTGGTGTGGGATCCAGGGTGGGGGCAGCACAGAGCATAGAGGAGCACTAGGGCCCCCAGTTGTGCCCCCTACCCACCCACCCATGACCAGCACAGTGCCTAGGATGTTACAAACACCTGGAGAGACTGGTCCCCTTCCCCCCTCCTGTCACACCCTTTGGTGTATCCAGCCATGGGGGGGAGGGGGGGGGGAAGAGCCACCCACCGCAGCAGAGAATGCCCTGGAGTGGGGCTGCAGCACCAGCCCCTCCCCCTTTTGGCCCTCCTAGGGGAAGGGGCACTGGGCTGGGAGGCAGGAGACCAGGGTTCTGCTCACACCTCTTCCCCAAGTCTGGTGGCATTTCTGGGCCACTCTCAGTGCAGGCTCCCAGCCTGGGGCTCAGTCCCCAGCACCACATTATAGCAGAGGTCCAGAGAGCGGACAGCCCAGTCATGGGCTAACATGACAGTATCAAGCTTCGTCCCCGCTGCCTCTCCGAATGACTGTGCCAAAGCCATGTGTTTGGTTATTCCATTTGTCACCTCTGCTCTAACCACTAGACCCAACTCCCCTCCCAGAGCCAGGGATAGAACCCAGGAGTCCTGGCTCCCAGCCTTCCAATGCAGTTACAACTTGTAGCTCAGTGTCTGGTGTTGCTTCTAGACACTGTCCCCCCACCAGGGGTAACAACCAGTTACTGTCGCCGGTTTAGAAAATATTATGCAAATTAGTTCAAATTAACATCCCCCTCCTACCTGGAACTGCATGAAGCTTGGCCCCCTGCTGGTCTGGCTGGCACTGCCCAGCTCCTGGCTGGGAGAACAGCATGGGGGGCAGGAGAGCTGGTACAGTCCCTGATCCCTGCACGGGGCTGTATATGCTGTGATGTCTCCACTTTGCCCCCTGGGGAAAGCCACCCTGTCCCAAGGAAATGAACCCCACCCTCCTGCTCCCCAGAGGAATGAACCCAAGCTCTACAGCCCAGCCATGTCATGCGGTGGGTGGGAGGGGGCGAGCCACAGGCTGGGTCCACCCAGGCCTGTCAGCCAGGTACCACCCCCAGGAGATACTCTAAAAGCCAAGCTGAGGGCCCTGGAGCATCACGGGGGTGGGAGGGTTAAAGAGCTGAAGGGCAAGGCATCGCAGAGGGAAAGGGCCACTAGCATAGGCCCATCAGGACAGCACTGAGCTGGGCAGGCTGGGCAGGCTGGGGCAGGGGGAATCACAGGTTAGGATAACAGGGGGCTGTGGGTCAGGACTGAGGGGCATGGCTGAGTTGTGGGGGGGGGGGATGTTGTGGCAAGGGGCTGTGCATTGGGATTGAGGGGCAATGAGACAGCTGGAGGGGGGAAGCTCAGGGCTGGGATAACAGGGCAGTGGGTGGGGATTGAGAGACACTGGCTGAGCTGTGGCAGGGCTGGGATAGCAGGGGCAGGTGTTGAGGGGCACTGGCTGAGCTGAGAGAGGGTGGCAGGGCTGGGATAGCAGGACCAGGGGGTTGGGATTGGGCACTGGCTGAGCTGTGGCAGGGCTGAGATAACATGGCTCAGGGGCTGAGGGGGCGGGGGTGGCAGGGGGCTGTAGGCTGTTTGTAGCTGCAGTGACCTTTTCCCAAGGGGTCTCTGCCCTCGAGCCGTGGGGTTACATGCAGTCGCACTGTGTGCAGCCTCACATGCTATCAGGCGTGGGCCCTGTGCAGTGATAAATCACACCTGTGTGTCTTTACAGTGAGAAGGGTGCAGTGTGGGGAGCACCCAGAGCCCTAATGGCAAGGACAAAGGGTGCTGGCTGCAGGGATGAGACTGAAGGGGACGTGGCTGGACGCAGGGTCAGTGCTGCTGGCTGCCTGAGGCCAGTGCGGGCATGAGGGAGGCCTAGCACGGCCAGCACCAGCTTTGCACAGAGGCACCAGCTCTGGGCACAGGCAGGAATCATGGATGCCCAGGGTCATGCCGCCCTCTAGAGGGGGGCCAGGACAGCAGTCTCATCTTTTAGACCAGGGGTCTCAAACACGCAGGCCACATGCGGCCCGCGGAGTTATTTCCTGCAGCCCGCCATAGGTGCCGACTCCACTGGCAGCCCAGCTCCAAACATTACTGAGTGTTTATATTTTATTAAAACCCCTCTTTGCATTACAGTTTTAAAAAAGTTAGTACATTGAATTTTAATAGAATACACTATATTTCTCTTCATTTTTTTCCACTTTTGACTCATTGTATGAAAAGGTTTCAGTGATGCAGCCCTCGGGCCAATTTACTAGTTCTCATGTGGCCCTTCTGGTGATTGGAGATCTCTGTTTTAGATGGACTTTACTGGCCTGACAAGATGGGGGAGTGCAGAGAGGAACCAGGCTCCTGGACCAGCCAGGAGGGGAATCACACCTTGCACCCTAGCCAACCTCATCCCTACAGCTGTGCCCTCAGTCCTGAGATGAGGGCCCCCTTGCATTGGGCCCATCCAGTGGGCTGCCTATGGCAGAGCCGTCCAGTGGAAGTGTCCTTCTCAAGAGCCAGTGAGGGCTCAGCAGGGGGATTCTCAACACCAAGAAACACACCCCCTCCTGGGCTCTGCTGCCCAGCACTGTCACACCCCTCCAGCAGAGACTCCAGGCACTCCTCCGCATGGGGCCTGTGACGGGGTTACAACTCACCACCAAGGCTCCCCCTGCCCGTCGGTTTGGGAATTAGCTCACAGCGGTCCCAGACCGCCCTCTGCCGGTGGTGTCCCGTCCACCGCTCCCTTGCCGACGTCTGGACCTGTGTTGCTCCCAGCTCGCAGCGTCCTCTTCAGGACACTGCCCTCTGGCAGTGGCCTCTAGTCCATGCTCTCCCCCTTCCGGGAGGGGGGGGGGTGTTAACAGTAGTCCTCCGGTTTGCCCCTGCCGCAGTGGCCAACTACACCCCAAAGTCTATCCCCTTCTGTCAGGGGTCTGGTGCAGTCTATTATGGCCACCTCTCATGGCCAGGTGCACGATAAGGGGGAAGGGGGGGGTCCCAGGCCCGCCCACTACTCTGGGTCCTGACCCAGGGACCCTCTAGCGGCAGCCTCCCTGCCCTCCTTCTCTCCCCTCCTCTGCTCGCTCTCCCTGGGTCACTTCCCCGCTGACCCCTTTGCACCCGCCAGGCCCTTCCAGTCAGGGCCCGCAGCCTGGCAGGTAACAGGCTGGAGCTCTCCTATGCTCCCCTGCATCTGCCCAGCACTGCACTGAGCAGGAGACAAACCTTCCCCTCCAAAGGCCAGGGAGAGACCCCCTGCTTTGCTCCTGGGCAGGCTTTTTATAGGGCTGAGCCTGGCCCTGATTGGCGGTCTCCAATCTGGGCCCTGATTGGCTCCCAATAAGCCCGCCTCCCATTGGCTGCCCTTCTACGCAGGCTCACTGGCTGGCTGCAGTCCACTCATGCAAGGAGGTGGGGCACCTGCCCCACCACAGGGCCCAAGATCGGGAGTGCTGTGCTGGAGACTGAGTCTCCTCTAGGCAGGAACTCGCAGGCACTGGCGGCTCCTCCCAAGGACTAGCAGGGTGAAACCAGGGCCAAGTTCCTTTCACTTCTGGGGAAGGTCCAAGGGCAGGGAAGGGGGGGGGCGCGTGAGAGAGAGGAACAGGGTGGGGACAGAAGAGGAAGGGGGGAGTTGTGCAAAATACTCAAGGGGCAAAGCTCTGGCCCTTTCCCCTCATCCACTCTGCAGCCTCCATGGGCAGTGTCAGCTCATTGCAAAGCCAGTAACTGCAAAACCTAAGGCTGCCACACCAACCATAACAGATCATTGGTCACCACCCCTGGGCTTCACGGTCATAAGCAGGGTGTCATAAGGCAGCCCCCACTTGTGTGCCTTCCTGCGGTAGGCTGTGACACATCCGGCACACCTGCCTCAGTTTCCTCTTCCAGCTAACCCAAGGACTCCATTTCAGGCTCTCTTTCTTCAATAACTCCCTTCCTTGGGGCAGCTTTATCATCAAAAACACAAATTAGTCTCTTACAGGGGGACACTGGCCCTGTAACATGGAGTCAGCTGACCCCAATTAGACTCAAAAAGACAGGCACCTAGCTGGGCCTGGGGACGGGAGAGAGTTGGTGCCAGGGTTAGGAAGCTGCTGGATTACCAGAGTCTCCTGGGACGGAAGGAAGTGAGAACCTGAGAGGTAAATGGGAAAAATCCCCTGGTGGCTGCTGTCCAGGGGGAGCCAAGGGACTTTTTGTTTAAGTTTGGATGATAAAACTGCCTATGGGCGGGGAGAGTTGGTATGGTTACTTCCACCTTTTCATGTTTCTCTGAATGTATAAATATCCTCCTACTGTATGTTCCATTCTGTGCATCAGAAGAAGTGGATTGTAGTCCACGAAAGCTTATGCTGAAATAAATGTGTTAGTCTCTACGGTGCCACAAGTACTCCTGTTCTTTTTGCTGACACATTTGCTAACACGGGTACTACTCTGAAACCTGTCCATACACAGTCCACTGATCCAGGGCCGGTGCAAGGAAGTTTCGCTCCCTAGGCAAAACTTCCCTGCGTTGCCCACCCCCAATGCTGCTCCCCCAATCAGCTCCCCCACCCACGGGAGCTCAGCCTTCCCCCACGGCCGCGGGCACTCAGCCCCCGCCCCACCCATGGGCCACGGGAGCTGAGCGGGAGCCAGCTCGCCGCGGCTGCACCCCGGCTCGCCGCTCAGGCGCTGGGGGGGGGGGGGCAGCGAGGCAGGGGGCTCGCCACGGCTGCCCCCTGCTCAGGGGCGGAGTGGGGAGACAAGGGGCAGCTGCAGCGAGCTGCCCCTTGTCTCCCCGCTCAGCAGCTCAGTGGGGAGACAAGGGGCAGCCGCAGCAAGCCGCCCCTTGTCTCTCCGCTCAGTGGGGAGACAAGGGGCAGCCGCAGCAAGCTGCCCCTTGTCTGTCTGCTCAGCAGCTCAGCGGGGAGACAAGGGGCAGCTGCCAGCCGCAGCGAGCCGCCCCTTGTCTCCCTGCTCAGCAGCTCAGCGGGGAGACAAGGGGGAACCACAGCAAGCCGCCCCTTGTCTCCCCGCTCAGCAGCTCAGCCGCTGAGCGGGGAGGCAGCGGGCAGCTGCCCCCCCCCCAAAATCTTGGCGCCCTAGGCGACTGCCTAGGGTCGCCTAGTGGGTGCGCCAGCCCTGCACTGATCACCCCAGCATATGTAGCACTTAAAAATCCCATGTGACGCCCCACAGGCCAGTGCCTTCTGCTTCAGCTCCTGTTGGTTCTCTTCTGTCCCTCTGCTAGGAGAGTCCCAGCCCATAGTACAACCCTGCTCGTCCCAGCAGGGACTCCCACGGCCTAGCTGCTGGCCGTGGCCTCTAGGAGTCAATGGAGAGTGCTCCCTGGCTGAGAACAGGCATGGCTGGTTTCAGAGGAAAAAGAAAAAATGCGGAGAGTGATCAATGATTGAGAAGGGGGTTAGAATGGAAATGCCAGCTCTGAACCCCTTCAACTATTCTTATTGCTCCTAGAGGCCTCAATTGTGCTAGGCACTGCACAGACACAGTGAGAGACAGCCCCTGCTCCAGCCACCTTATACGCTAAATAGACAAGACCGGGTGAGAGGGGAAAGAGAGAGACACAAATGGGAAAGGACTTGCCCAAGAATGCAGCCATCTCTGGAGCAGAACAGTGCTGACAATCTATAGCAGTTTAGGAGGGGACGTGAACGCTATCAAACTGAAATTGCACAGGGAGCCTAGGGAGGCAGAATATAAAAGACGACCCACGTTTAGGATCTGTCCAAGACATCTGGCTTAATGCTCCCACACTAGTTACAAAATGTGACCTGTAAAACTCTACATTTAGCGTGTGGCTGGATCTTTAATGACTACTACAAAATAAGGGCCCCCCTCAGCACTGGCTCCTCTGCACAAGGAACGCCCCTGGGGTCACAGCTCCTGCTAGCACCATGCTGGAGCAATCGGTTCAGTAACAGCTCGAAAGGCTCTCCGCAAGAGAATCAAGCATAGGTGTGAATGTTCTTTCTTTTTCCAGGAGTCACTGCAATATTGCTGGAGGAATTTACCCAGCTAAACAGGTAAAACAAGCACTATTGATACATTCAGAGTCACCGATCTGTGACCTTGCCTGGCAGCAGTAAACTACAATGGAAAATTCATGTCACGCTTGTCTGCTCTAACCCCTGAGTGAACTGCCATAAAATGCTAATGTAAACAGGAACACCAAAAAAACCCAAACCCTTGGATGCAGCTAACAAAGAATGAGAGGTGCATTTTGACCCTGCTGTATTTGTAATTCTGGCTGGTGACACCTGCCCTGTGACAGTGGCAGCTGGAACCCATGTTGATTCCAGGTGGCAGGGAGAAGTCCAGTTTGTCTATCTTTGGGTTTTATACCACTATCCATCCCTGTTTCAGGCCCAGATCCACAGAGGTATTTAGTCTCCTAACTTTCATTGCAGGGCTTTTGTGGATCTGCTCCTCAGAGTGCCACCCTGTAAAGTCTATGCTTCACATGCCCTGACAAAGACAGAGAGGAATTCTCCCCAGTTTTAGCTGTAGATATAATATCTGGGTTATTAACATTTTACAAATACTTGTACGGGGGAAGATATACATTGATAATTGACCATTGACTGGGAGTTAAGATTTTAAACTCTCAGAATGGTTATTGTGTCTGGTAGCTGCTGTTAGCCAAATGGGCTCGTTTCCCCCTGGAGCTGCCCAATTACCCCAAGGAGGCACGGAGAGACAAGAGGACAGATACCAGACCCTTTATTAGTCAGTCAGCTGAAAGGGTGCTCTACTCGGCTAGTGCCCGAGAAAGAGACACACCTTACAAGCACAACTGGGCTTCTTTTATACAGAGAGACAAACAACTTAGCGTGTCTAAATTCTGCTAACCCATGCATTGTTTAAATTCAGTTCTAGTAGTAATCAGGATACATCTATTTAGCTTCCCGTCCTTCACATTCCTTTCCCAGGGTCGGGGGCATCCGTCCAGCCCGCTCCCCTTGTCCATATATCTTCTATACATCCTGTATACGTACAGCTTCATGCATGGGAAACCACCGTGAGGACTGAGATAAGCATGTTTACTAGGATAACAAGCAGAAGCCGAGATAAGCATGTTTTTCAGTTTTTGGGCCTAACAAGATCCCCCCTAAAAAGCATTTTGAGAGCCTTATGGCCCCCAATCCTCAGCCTTCACTGGCTGGTATACGGCCATCATTTGTTGGTGTATAATTTGATTAGCCATTCGTCGGACTAATGCAACTACACAGGGAGCAAAGCAAGCTAGGGTTAATAGGGTTGTAATAAAAAGAGTATAAAGAGAAGAAGGCCTTCTCGGAGCCATCCCAGTTGCGGTAACCAGGACGTGAACCAGTCCATATTCCACCCACCCCATGTTTGGGAGCTTCCAGCGGTCAATGCGGGATCAACGGACCGCCTCTCCCTAATCAAGTCGTCATATACCTTAATTCCTAATTTATTTCCCTGAATTTGGGGTAATAGAAAGAACAAGGGCCTAATGTACCCAACATAACATATTCCTGACCAATTTGGAGGCAATCTTCGATAAACGTATTGCCCACATATCCAGTAATGGCCTTTTAGGGCCCATTGTCCATTCGCAAAGGGGCCATCCCAGGTCTCGGGGTAGTCCTCGGGGCCCGGTTCTTCATAATACAAAGGGTTACCCGAGTTCCATTAGAGTGTTGCCATGCCCACTGATACCAGCGTACCACGTGGTCCTTGCTAGTGGTATTGTCTCACTAGCAACTTGCATACAGGCCATCGAAGAACCTATCCCGTGCTACCGCCTTGCAACCTTCACCCGAAGGGTGTTGGGCAGAACATTTTACCCAACTATTATTGGTAAGCTTTACATGGGTGTGGTTCCATCGCCCCTGATATTTAGAACAGTCATACAGGCGACAATAGGGATCCCAGCAATCAAACCCTGGGGATAGAGTCCAATCGCACTTACTTTCTCCCTCTCGCCTTGTCCAATTAAGGCAAAGAATACCCATTCCATAAGAATAAAGCCACCAGGGGCTACTATCCTCAGTCCAAACTCCTGTTCCATCGTGGACTATGCTCAAAGTACTGAGCCACCATTTGGGCTGTACTGGCTGGGCTACCCAAGGCCATTCATTTAATTCCCCTGGGCCTCCACACACCCATCAGTTACTGAGGTTAAAGGAGTTTGCTATTGTCTCCCCCAGCTGTAAAAACCTATTTTCCCAACCATAATAGTGATGGAAGTACATAAACAGAGATATTAACAACAACTTCATTATCTTTTTCTAAACAGTCCCTTTAGTCCGTCCAGCTGCTGATACTCCCAGGTGGAGTCTTCGCCTGTGCCACCCCGGGCGTCCGGAGCCGGGGCGGGCAGAGGGCTGGTGTCCTCTTCCGATGATTCAGTCTCCGGGTTAGGGTTCAGAAACCACTTTACCCGCGTATGGTGTGTCCATTTGTCACTTCCAAGAACTTTAACTGCAGCTTGGCTGATGAGCGAGACAGTGTGCGGGCCGTCCCACCGTGGTGTAAGGGGGTCACGCTTCCACTTCTTGACAAGGACCTGATCACCGATCTGGAACGGGTGCACGGGCTGATCCAAGGGAAGGGCCTGAAAAGGCACCGCGTATCGATGCAGCTGTAACGAAACAGATTGCAGCCCAGAGACCTGTTTCCATAAGGAGTCCTTCCCCATTTCCCAGTTTACATCCTCCCGGAACCCCGGGATAAGGATTCGGGGAGGGAACCCGAAGACCAGTTCAAATGGTGAAAGCTTAAGACCCTTACACGGGGCCCTTCGAATGCGGGTAAGGGCGAGCGGCAGCGCATCAAGCCACTTTAAACTAGACTCTGTGCATAGTTTAGTGAGGGTATCCTTGAGAGTTCTATTCATTCTTTCTACCTGACCTGAGCTCTGTGGCCTCCAGGGTGTATGCAACTTCCATTGTATACTGAGTGTCTGGGACACCTGTTGGACCACTTGTGAGGTAAAGTGGCTTCCCTGATCAGACTCAATCGTTTCAGGGAGGTGGAATCGGGGAAGTATTTCATGCAACAGGACCTTAGTAACAGCCCGGGCCTGACAATGCCGGGTGGGGTAACACTCTACCCATCCAGTAAGTTGATCCACAAATACAAGTAAGTATTTATAACCCCTGCAAGGGGCATTTCTGCAAAGTCAACTTGCCACCTCTGGAAAGGGTATGTGGCCCATGGCCGGCCTCCCATTGGGGCGGGAGGGCCACACCCCTTTTGGTTGGTTCGTTGACAAACAGGGCAATTACTAACAATTCTCTGGGCTTCCACATGCATGCCCAGCCCCTTAAGGGATCGGGTGGCCAAATCAACCATTGCCCCCGACCCCTTATGTCCCTCTTTATGCATGTGCCGAAGAATTTCCTGAAGCACTGGTCGGGGGGACAAAAATTTCCCCCCCCCCGGTAATTTCCACCATCCAGAAGGAACCTGCCGGGCCCCCGCAGCCTGCGCGTGGCATACTTCCTCAGCTGTGTATTGGGGAGGGGGGTTTTTAGCTTCTGTATCTTGAACCAAGAGGAGCCACGAGGCCCCTTCCCGTGCGGCTTCCTTTGTGGCCTAATCAGCCAATTGATTATATCTACGCTGTTCGGCCTCCGGGGCCCTTCCAAGGTCACGCACATGTATTACGGCAACCCGGAGGGGAAGCATCAGGGCCTCAAGAAGTCTTTTGATGAGGCTCCCATGTGAAATTCTTTGGCCTGACGCTGTGATAAATCCCCTTTCTCTCCACAGGGTCCCGTGAGCATGTACCACCATGTAGGCATAGCGACTATCAGTAAACAGGTTAATAGTTTTCCCGGTCCCCAACCAGAGAGCCTCAATAAGAGCCACTAGTTCCGCCGCTTGGGCAGACAAATTAGGGCTAAGTTTAAACTTGTGTGCTTCTTTGCCCTTAATTACTACTGCTGCTCCGGTATACCGCTTGCCATCTATCACATAACTGGACCCGTCAACGTACCCTTCAATTTCAGGGTTGGGCCAAGGCAAGTCCGAGAGATCAGGGCGGGGTTTGGTTTCCTGTTGCAAGACTTCAATACAGTCATGAGTGGGGCTAGCCTCATGGGAAATTCGAGGATCGGGCAATAGGGTAGCTGGGTTGAGGGAGCTAACTGTCCTAAAGGTTAAGTTAGGGGCTAGCAAGAGCCCTACTTCATATCTGGTATGTCGGCTGGGATTTAGATGCTTTTCCCCTGCACCTGTCCCTAGTATTTGAGGCACCCCGTGGGGGACCACAACCTCAGTGTCCCCCCCAGGGTCAACTTCTCAGCCTCCTGTACAAGGAGAGCGGTTGCTGCAACAGCCCGTAAACAGGCAGGCCATCCCTTGGTGACAGGGTCCAACACCTTTGAGTAGTATCCAATGGGTCACCAGGTTGGTCCCGACCTTTGGCACAGAACTCCAGCAGCCACCCCTCCCCTCTCATGAACGTATAGGGTGAATGGCCTCCATGGGTCTAGGAGGGCTAGAGTGGGAGGCTGAACCAAGGCCTTTTAGCTCTCGAAATGCTTTTTCCATCTCTCTGGTCCACGTCCAATGGAGCAGACCCTCTTTAGTTAAGGATTCATATAGTGGTTTGGCTCTTCCCCCGTAGTCAGGGATCCAGAGCCGACAAAAGCCAGTCAGTCCCAGAAATGCCCTTTGTTCTCGGGGGTTTTGGGGCTGAGAGCTATCAAGTATAACCTGGATTCTTTCTTTACCCTGACTACGACTTCCTTGGCACAAGTGATACCCAAGGAAAGTGACCTGCTGCTTAACCAGTTGTGCTTTTTCCTTTGAGACCTTATACCCCTGTGCCCCAAGGTAATTAAGGAGCTCTATAGTTTGCTCTTTACAGGCTACCTCTGTTTCAGTACTTAAGAGCAAATCATCGCAATACTGGCCTATGTTACATGAAGGGTGTTTAGCCAGGAATGGGGCGAGGTCCCTTCTTAACTGGCTGCCAAAAAATCTCAGGTGCACAGGTAAGTCCTTGTGGGACAACGGTCCAAAGGTATTGAGCTTTGTAGTGGGTATCTGGGTCCTCCCACTCAAAGGCAAACAGTCTCTGAGACTCCAGATCAAGGGGAATGGAAAAGAAGGCATCTTTTAAATCTATGACAGAGAACCAGCTGTGATTTTTGGGAACTTGGCCCAGAATAGTATAGGGATTCGGGACAACTGGATAGGGGGCTTCTATTAACTTGTTAATTTGTCTTAGGTCCTGGACCAACCGATACTGCCCATTAGGCTTAGGCACCCCCATTATCAGAGTATTGTATGGGGACGTGCCTTCCCTGAGCCACCCGCACTGCAGAAACTTTTGAATCAGAGGTTTTAACCCGATTCTAGTGGTTAGCTTAAGGGGGTATTGTCGAATTCGGACTGGGCTGCTTCCCTCCTTAAGGGAAATATGCACTGGTGAAGCATTCCGGGGCCGAGCGACACCTCCCTTCTCCGCCCAAACCTTAAGGTTAACCCCTGATAGCTGGTTCCCTTCACTCCTCCCCTGGCATTCCAGGGAGTGATTCCTAGCACTTATCAGGGCCATCTGGTAGTTAGAGGATTGCTGAGTCTAACTTCCATAGTCCCTTTGTCGAACGAGATTTCCGCCTGCAGTTTAGTGAGGATATCTCGTCCGAGTAGCGCGATGGGGCCAGAGGGGCTGTAAACAAACTGGTGGGAAATTTGACGGTCCCCTATTTTCACTAGGAGAGGCAAAGTTTTTTCCAAAGCTGTAGTTTGTCCCTCTATCCCTTGGACCATGGCACGTCCCCGAGCTCTACCTCGGGGAGCCTTATTAAGGGGGAGCAAACTAAGGGTGGCCCCAGTATCAATAAGGGCTTCAATTGGGTGGCCCCCCCCACTTTAATTTTTACCGTGGGATCCAGGCTGTCAGCTTGCGCCGCCCGGAGGGGCCGCTGGGTCCCCCGGCCCCCCCTATGGGGAAGATTCCTCCCCTGAACGTCCCGTACTGTTGTAGAGGATGGGAAGGGACGGGGATTTATCTTTACGTTCCCTTCCCATGGCCTGTCGCCGGGGGCATTCATTCTTCCAGTGCCCCTCTTCCTTACAGATAGCACACTGATTTCGACCCAGGCGAGGGCCCCTCCCCTTCCCAGGTGGCCCTGGCTGTCCCTTAACTTTGTCCCCCCTTTCTTCATATCCTTCTCTTAGGGCCATGGCTAAAACACGGGCCCCTTTCTTCCGCTCCTCATCATTCCTTCAATCATAAACCTTCATGGCAATTTCTAAAAGTTCCTCTATATTTTTGCCCAACGCCCCCTCCAATTTCTGCAACTTCTTTCTAATGTCCTCATAGGACTGTCCAATGAAAAGGGTGGATTAGTACCCGTTTCCCATTGATATCCTCAGGATTGAGGTTTGTGTATCTCTTACAGGTATTACAAAGCCGCTCATAAAAAGCAGCTGGGTTTTCATTTCTTTCCTGTCTTATATTATATATAGGGATATTGGTCCCAATGCCCATCTCGGGACACAATGCTATGTACAGCTTGTACAATTTCTAGTCTGAGTGTCCCTCCCTCAGGCCATTCCACCCCGAATGTCGTCCATTCAAAAGTACAGAATTTTACAAGATTGTCTTTACATAATACAATTCCATAATCAGCCTGGCATCTAAATGCCTTCCAGTTATCCAGCATACATCCCAGGGGTGTCCCGGAGAAAATACTTTGACCGGACCCCATTATGCTTTAACCCAGAGTTTTCCAAGACAGAGATATCGAGAGGGGGGGAGGGAAAGGGATCTAGTTCTAACTCAGATATCCGCTGGGTCACGAGGTTCGGCTGACCCCCCTTGCAATCAAGATATCCTGGTCACCGGGTTTCCCCTCGCAGGAGTCTTGGGGCGGCTGAAGTCAGCTTAAGCCTCAGACCTGTCAGCGGCACTCATTCATCTTTCACACAGATCCCTTTAATCAGTTACAATCTCGGTTTCCAACACACCATTAAGAGGAGAAACAAGAGTAACCCCTGAGGTTGCTCCCAGTCCCAATAATTGTTAGAAACAGTACCCTTTAACCAAAAACACAACAACAAGACATTTACAAAGCTACAATAATGTTAATATACCTTCCTGTATACAGGCTGCCTAGGGGATTTCCACTGTCCAACCCACACCTCGGGGGCGTTATTCCTCAAACCCGGGAGGTAAACGCACTTACCGCCCGAAGTGGCCGCGTCCGGCAGTCAGACTTCCCCTTCTTCTGGAGCCGTCTTGCTTCCGTGTCCTTCAGAGTTCTCTTCAGAGAGGATGCAGCCGCCCCGGCCGATTGTGACGACCCGAGGCCCGAGCAAACCAATAGCTCGAGGTGGCCACTCCTCGGAATCGCCCTCGGCCGCCGGTCAGCGTCCTCTACAGGGAGAGAAGTCCCGGCGGAGTCGCCATTTGTTAGCCAAATGGGCTCGTTTCCCCCTGGAGCTGCCCAATTACCCCAAGGAGGCACGGAGAGACAAGAGGACAGATACCAGACCCTTTATTAGTCAGTCAGCTGAAAGGGTGCTCTACTCGGCTAGTGCCCGAGAAAGAGAGACACCTTACAAGCACAACTGGGCTTCTTTTATACAGAGAGACAAACAACTTAGCGTGTCTAAATTCTGCTAACCCATGCATTGTTTAAATTCAGTTCTAGTAGTAATCAGGATACATCTATTTAGCTTCCCGTCCTTCACATTCCTTTCCCAGGGTCGGGGGCATCCGTCCAGCCCGCTCCCCTTGTCCATATATCTTCTATACATCCTGTATACGTACAGCTTCATGCATGGGAAACCACCGTGAGGACTGAGATAAGCATGTTTACTAGGATAA
Source organism: Chelydra serpentina (assembly GCA_037349315.1). NCBI lineage: Eukaryota > Metazoa > Chordata > Testudines > Chelydridae > Chelydra > Chelydra serpentina. Next base: position 4,372,595 of record JBAIAC010000021.1, on the reverse strand, counting down.
CAAGCAGAAGCCGAGATAAGCATGTTTTTCAGTTTTTGGGCCTAACACTGCCAGATGTAGCTATGGAGCGAAGGACGGAGGGATAGCTCAGTGGTTTGAGCTATTGGCCTGCTAAACCCAGGGTTGTGAGTGCAATCCTTGAGGGGGCCATTTAGGGATCGGGGCAAAAAGTGGGGATTGGTCCTGCTTTGAGCAGGGGGTTGGACTAGATGACCTCCTAAGGTCCCTTCCAACTCTGATATTCTATGATCCTGACACTTTGCTGATTGATGCCAGCTGGACCGTGGCCCTTTGATATTGTCAGAACAGCTGTGTGGTAATGAACATGTAACCCATCTTGTACAGTGTGGCTGTCTGGCCCCTTCTAGTTGCTTCACCACAAAGAGATTTATGAGTCTGCTCCTCATGAGCTAGCAGAGCCGAGGCTTTCAGTTTCACAGGTTGTGGGTTCAATCCCGGCAAACTGCTCCCTAAACCAGAGGAAATCCTTTCCGAGGGAAGGAAAAGGCATGTTTTGGTCTAGTAACGTACTTAGTGGAAGTAACAGGAGATGCGTCCAATGTCAGCCAGATACTAGCTATCTGTGGGACACAACTGAAGGCTTGTGTCCCACAGAGTGATGGGACTGGATATGCTTAGGGAATTACAGCCTAGGCCAATGGTGACATTAATGCAAATGCTACTGAATCAAAAACAAACAAGGAAAGCATGAGATTTTTATACTGGGCTCAGAGCCTGATTTTAGGCCTAAAGAGTAAACAAGGTCTAAACAGAACAAGAAGCCTCCAGAAAGGCGAATGTGTAGCTGCCACGGGGGCGGGGGGCCCGTTGCCTCTCCAACTTCCATGGGGCGTGGGGGATAGCTAGCTGCCAGTGTGGCTGTCCCCAGGGGCCAGCTGCTCAGGCGGCCCTGGTGTACAGAAATCTCTGTATTAAGTATCTTTATGATTTTGCATTGTGCTATTTGGTATTTCATATGACTTGGCATTGTGCCTCTCTATTTTCATACAACTTTGTATTAGATCCCTATTTGATATGGGAACTTTGTATTAGATCCCTAAATAGAAAACTTTGTATCAGATGTTATAGCCCCTAAGGATAGTGTAGTTAAAGTAGAAGAAAAATGTGTCTTTTTGCTAGGAGTAGAATCCGATCTTCCCCCACTGTAATCACTTGCCCTGTTGACTGAACGAGGTGTGAATGAGTAAGGTGTGGAAGGCAGGCACCTCCAGACAGCTACAACAGTTGGAGAGGGGATGGGAGCCAGATCAAAGGACAATACAACTTGTCAAGTGGCAAAGAAGAGCAGACATATTGACGGCCTTGGGGATTAGAAGCAAGCACCTTCTTTGAGAAGCACCCTCTTTAAACAGCCTTGGGACAACACCCAGAGAAAAGCAGCACAAGGACCAACGGACACAGACCCAGATTTTGAATCTGGAGTGGATTTGCATAAGAGGGAAGCTGCTATAAAAGTGAGGTGTCTTGCAGAGGACCCCGGGTCTCGTCTTGTCACCATCGGAGCCGGATCGGCAGAAGCCCGGCTCCACCCCTCCCCCATCTAACTCACCTGGCCAGTGAAGTTAAGGGGAGCAACCAGTTGGTAACAACAGCAAGACGGAGTGTGCTTGTGTTTGTGTGTGTGAGTGCATGAGTGTGATATATATATATCATATGCATATGATGAGTATTAATTGATACCTGTATTACTAATAAATGTGGCGTTTTGCCTTAATCCCCTTGAAAAGATCCTGTATAGTACTTTGAGTACAACACTGGGTCAGCCACACGGGCTGCTGCAGAAGTCAGGGCAGTTGCAGGAAGTCACGGAAGTTGCAGGCTGCAGGAAGCCCTACTAATAGATAATTGTTCTCCCCTTGGTAAGATTGATTACCCAACAAGTGTTATTCTGATAAGGTCATGTTCCTCTTTCCTTATTCATTGGCTGAGTTTCTTGATACCCAGTATACAGGGCACACCACTTCCACCAGCTAATGGAAATAAGCTTCTGAATAAAGCCATTAAAAGATGATCCCTCACTCTCACAGATCTTGGGGGACAGACCAATCCTCGCTTACAGACAGCCCCCCAACCTGAAGCAAATACTCACCAGCAACCACACACCATACAACAAAAACACTAACCCAGGAACCTATCCTTGCAACAAAGCCCGATGCCAACTCTGTCAACATATCGATTCAAGTGACACCATCATAGTACCTAATAACATCAGCCATGCCATGAGGGGATCATTCACCTGCACATCTACCAATGTGATATATGCCATCATGTGCCAGCAATGCCCCTCTGCCATGTACATTGACCAAACCGGACAGTCTCTATGCAAAAGAATAAACGGACATAAATCTGACATCAGGAATCATAACATTCAAAAACCAGTAGGAGAACATTTCAACCTCCCTAATCACTCAGTGACAGACTTGAGGGTAGTAATTTTGCAACAAATAAACTCCAAAAACAGACTTCAACGAGAAGCTGTTGAACTTGAATTGATATGCAAACTAGATACCATCAACTCAGGATTAAATAGAGACTTGGAATGGCTTGGCCATTACGTTAATTGAATCTATTTCCCTTAAGTTAACGATCCTCATTCACACCTGTGTGTCAACTGTCCACATTGGCCATCTTGTTTATCACTTCAAAGGTTTTTCTTCCCCTGCTGTTATGGTTCCTCTCAATTAATTAGCCTCTTAAGGTTGGTTTACCCACTTCCACCTTATCATGTTTCTCTGACTGTATAAATAATCTGTTGTGGCAGGGCCGGACCACCCCTGCGGTGCCTCCTGCTGGTTTCTCCAGGGAATTAGCTCACCAGCCTCTGGAGCGCCCTCTGCAGGCCAGTGATCCGCCTGTCCACTCTGGCCCCGTGTCCCTCCCAGGACCCGGTGCCCCTTTAACTGGGGTGCTGCCCCCTGGCAGTACCCCTAGATCTGGGTCTCCCCTCCCCAGGGGAACCCCCAACCCACTATCCCCACCTCGCCTCAGTCGTAGGCTACTGCCAGTCACCAGCTAGCCCCCGCGCCCTGGGGCAGACTGCAGTATAAGCCACTCATCACAGACAAAGGGGGTTTGGACCTGCTGCCTCAGCCTACCCGTGGGTTGTCCCCGCAACCCCAGTACCTAAATGGGCCTAACCCTAGGCCACAGCCTGGGGTTTTCTCAGGCCAGAGCTCCCCAGCTCCTCTGGCCTTTCCCCAGCCCTGCTCCACCCTAGGTACCTGCTCAGGTCCCTGCAGCCAAGCCCTTCTCCCTCTAAAGGCAGAGAGAGAGTGTGTTTGCTCCAGGCCCACTGCCCTCTTATAAGGGCCAGCTGGGGCCTGATTAACTGGCCACACCTGTGGCTTCCTTGCCAATCAGCCCAGCTTTCAGCCTCAGCCCTCTCCCAGGGCTATTTCCAGCCCCTCCGGGCAGGAGCAGGGTTCCACCCTGCTACACAGAGGGAGGTCAGTCTGCTTGGGCTGTCCTGCTGGCTGGCCCTCTCTCCTTTCCTTCCCTGGGCTGCTGCTGGCTGGAGCCTTCTTCCTCTCTAGCTGCCCTACTAGCTGGAGCTGGAGCTCCTTTCCCACCCTTGGACTGCTGCTGTGGGCTGGAGCCCCTTCTACCTCCTTTGGACTGCTGCTGCCGCTGGCTGGTTGGTGTGCTCCTTCCCTGGACTGCAACTGACTGTGTGAGTGAGTGAGGGGGGGCTCTGCTGACCTGCCCCCCCCTTCCCCTCCCCCCTCGGGAAGGAGGAGCCAGGGCCCCTCTACTACTACCACCTGTGGGGGGCCCTTCCTGCCTGGCTGCCAGGGTTGCTAGAGCTGCTGCAGTTGCTGCTGCATTTGTCCTGGGGAGCTCCTGGAGCTTAGAGGAGGAAGAGGACTGGGAAGACCACCGGCTGCTGGGGGAGCACACAGAGACTCTGGAGACCACTGTGGAGGGGGCCATTACGGACTAAGTGACTTTCAACCTGCGCTTTTGTGGTGAGGGGTCCTGACTGTGTTTGTGGGGACACAGGGGGTGTGGTGTGGAGCCCGCCCCCTGGTTCATCTGTGTCCCCCCACCTCCAAACCCCCACCACCACCGCTGCTCCCTCCACTGCCCCCACTGGCTGCTCACCATCTGCTTCCAGTTCCTGCCTCCAGGTTTCAGCTGCTTGCCTGGCCTGCCACGCCCGTTTCCACCATTTGGGCCTGCAGCAGCCAGCCAGCCAATCACTGACTTTTCTGCAAGCGCACGTGGGTGCACATGCCCTGCCCCCCCTGGACTACCCCCCAGCTTTGCCCCTTGCTGCCTGCCCTGTTTACCCCTGAAGCTGATTGCCCCCCCCCCCATACCTTTTGTCCCAGCCCCTTGTTAGCTTCAGTGTGTTTGCCTGCCCTGCCCCGCCCTTCTCCTGCTGTAGCCTGGTTTGTTTGCCCTGGCCGGGCCCAACAGCTAGCCCCTTGTTCCCTCTGCCTGTTTGTTCCCCTGCCTTTGCGGCCCTCCTGGCCCTGATTTGCCCCTCCCTTTGTGTACCCATGCCCCCTCCCATGCGCTTGAGCTCCCCCCATTTCGGTTGATCACTGCACCCCCCTGCTGTTGTTGCAACCTTCCCTCCCCTAGTGCAGCTAGAGGAGCCGGAAGTCCACCTTCTGTTGGTGACTGACACCCCCCCCCCCCGAGTCCTTGCTAGCCCCCTATCTGCCCCCCCTCCAGTTTGGCACCCTCCTCCCCTGCCCACAGCCTAGCGGGGAGGAGTGGTTGACCTGCTTCCCTTTCCCCCCCCCCCTTGCTTTTCTCTGGTGTCTCTCTCCCTCCCTTGCCGCCCATCATGGCGGGAGACATGGCGGGTGGAATCCCTGTGGCGGACCCTGTCCCCCCTCCTCCGCCTGCCCCGCTGCCGTCCCCCCTAGCCTCCACCTCAACTGCTGCTGCCAGACCACCTTCTAGCGCCCCTGTTGGGGTGCCGGCAGTGACAGGCAAGGGGGTGACCTCCGCTGCTGCCATGTCCCTCGCCTCCTCTGATTTGCGGGGAACACCCCCAGCTGGCGGGAAGGGGCAGGGAAAAAGGAAGGGGAAGAGCCCCGCTAAAAAGAGTAAGCCCTCCATGGCAGGGACTACCCCCACTGCCACGGCCCCACCACCGGCCGCGGCGTCACCCCCTGTAGTTCCCCCACCAGCACCGTGGGCGCCCCCCCTCCAGCCCCCAGAGCATATGCCCAGGTGGCGGGGGCCCCCCCACCAACTGCCAAGTCCTCTCTCCCAGCCACTGCCTCTGGTACCATCCCTAGTGGCCGGGGCCCCTTCCCCACCTTGACCAGGAGGCATGGCATCCGCTGCCACCTGGTGCCCGCCTCGCCCCACATCGAAACCTACGTGCGGGCGTTGGCGAGGGTGGTGGGGCCCATGGCCATTGTGGCGGCCTCCAAGATGTACGGCAAGGCGGTATTCTTCCTTGCTTCGGAGGCCGCCGCTCAAGAGGCGGTAGAGAAGGGCCTGGCGGTGGGGGGCGTATTCGTCCCCCTGGAGCCGCTGGAGGACCTGGGTGTCCGCGTAGTCCTGACCTCCGTCCCGCCCTTCCTGCCCAACGCTGCCCTATTGCCTGCCCTCTCCACCCTGGGGAAACCTATTAACATCCTCAGCCCTCTCTTGCTGGGCTGCAAGGACCCCACCCTCCGCCACATCCTCTCGTTCCGCCGGCAGGTGCATCTTCAACTGCCGCCGGCGGCGCGTGGCGGAGAGGCGCTTGAGGGGTCTTTTCTAGTCCCCTACCAAGGGGCCCATTACCGGGTGCATTATTCGACGGGGGAGGCCCGGTGCTACCTCTGCCGGGCGCTGGGGCACGTCCGGAGGGACTGTCCCTTGGCCCGGCAAGAAGGAGCATCCGAGACCCCCGAGCCCCGGCAGGGTGCCGGCCCCGTCACCGCCGGCGCCCTTGACCACCCGGCGCCCAGAGCCGCCCCTCCTCCTTCCCAGTCCACCGCTGCTCCCGCTCGGGCCCTGGGGGTGCCCCCCCAGCGCGCCCAGACGAGCAGGAGAGCCCCACCTCTGTTGTACGCACTCTGGCGGGGCCCGTGGAGGAGGGTGTGGCAGGGGTAACGCCAGGTGTGGGAAATGGCCCGCCCCAGAGGGGGTCTGCCCCCCCTTGTGCTGCCCCACCGTTACCTCCCCGAGGCCCCAAACCATCATCCTTGCCCCCTGACCCAACCCCTGTCGACCAGCCCACAAACGATGCCATGGAGGGCTGGACACTCGTACAGGGAAAGCGGGGCAAGCGGAAGGCTCGAGCTCCGCTCCTGCCATCGGATGCGGAGGCCCCCCGGAAGACCAGGAAGGGGGGCACCGATGCCGAGCCCTCCGCTTTCCCCGCGGGTGGAATTTGTCCACCACTACTGGCAAGGGCAGACGTGGCAGCACCGGAAGGCAGCACCGCCCCTCCGATGGAGTCCCTTCCTACGGAGTCCTCTGCTGGAGCCCTTCCTGCCCCCTTACCTGCTGAAGCCCCTGCGGGCCTCGAAGCGAGCGTTGCCCCGGGCGATGGCGGGGAGGGCCCCGGGGTGGTGGGGTGTGATCTCCCCTCTATCTACGAGGAGATCGAGGCCCTGGGTCTGACCCCGGTTACCCAGGGGGAGGACGACCCTCTGCCAGCGGGCCTCGACCTGAGCGACCTCACTCCGGACCTCCCTTCCCCGTGCCCCCTCCCTATGGTCCCTGCCTCCTCTCCTACCTCCGAGGATCCCCTGGCCTCTTTGACCTGCCCGGCCGTGGGTGGCACTCCTCTGATGGCCGCCGAGCCCACTGTGGCGATGGCCAGTGCTTTGCGGCCGGGACCCGACTTACCGGGGGTCTCCCTCGTTGGCGCGGAGCAATCGACTTCCTTCCCGGGAGGGGGCCCCGCTAACCATTCTCCATCTGATGATGCCGTGGCTGTTTCACTTGCCATCGAGCCTGAGCCCGGCATCACTGGGGCCCCCGCTCCCACCCCTCAGACTCCTGAGCCCGATGGAGGAGAGCCACCTCCCAGCGTCCCAGCTACGGGGGCCCTGGATCTGGCCTCTATACCTCTCCCCAACTCTACTCCCGACCCCTGCCCTGCCCCTACTCCCGATCCCATCCCTACCCCCTCCACCTCTCGCGATGCCGTTGCCGTCCCTGGGGCAGTCTCCTTTCCTTTCCCAGAGGATGACCCCCAGGGAGCGGCCTTTGTGTCTCCCTGTCCCGACCCTCTAGGGGTTGCTCTCTTCCCTCCGCCACCCCCCTTTGAGATGGGGTCTGAGCCAGGCCACATGGTGCCAGCCCATCGGGCGCCACGTCGTGGGTCCGCCCCCTGCCTGTCTGTGGGCCATGGGGCTGTGTCAGGGGCCCTAGTGGAGGGCGACCAGGGGCCAGTGACCCCGCCCCCCCATGAGCTGCGAGACGAGCTGCGGGCGTTTCTAGAAGACGTCCGCGGCTCCCGCAACAAGGTACAGCTCGCTCTCCAGCGCTGGGGGGACTTTAACCGCATCCTCCGGGCCACGAGGGCCCTCATGGGGGAGGGTAAAGGGACCGGGAAGCAGAGTACCGCGACTTACCACCGGGTCCGCACCTTCCGCGACTCCCTGCTTACCTTCGGGGTAGGTCACGGTTTGCTGCGCGGCCCAATGGGGGCCGCGAGCGTCCCCGCTGATGAGGATCCCCCCAGCCCTCCTAATGGCACCTGTCACCTTTGCCACATTAAACACCCGGGGGTGTCGGATGGGTCTCCGCAGGTGCCAGGTGCTCTCCTTCCTTCGGGAGGGGGGGTACTCTGTGGTTTTCCTGCAGGAGACCCACACGGATCCGGCCGCCGAAGACAGCTGGCGGCTGGAGTGGGGGGATAGAGTTTACTTTAGCCATCTTACGGGTCGCTCAGCTGGAGTGGCTACCCTGTTCTCCCCCAACCTCCGGCCCGAGGTGCTGGGGGTTACCGAGGCTGTGCCGGGTCGCCTGCTGCACCTCCGGGTCCGCATGGAAGGGCTAGTGGTCAATCTCGTTAATGTCTATGCCCCGACATCGGGCCCAGAGCGGCTATGTTTTTATCAGCAGGTGTCCGCCTTCCTCGGCACTTTGGCTCCCCACGAGTGCCTGGTCCTGGGCGGGGATTTTAATGCCACCCTCGAGGAGCGGGACCGCTCGGGGACCGAGCAGAGCCCGGCCGCCGCGGACGTCCTCCGGGAGATTGTCGACCATCACTCCCTGGTGGACGTCTGGCGCGACCACCACCCGGACGACATTTCGACCTTTACCTATGTCCGGGTGGAAGCCCATCGGTCGCACCACTCGCGGTTGGACCGTATTTACTTGTCACGCTTCCACCTTTCCCGAGCCCACTCCTCCGACATTCGGCCGGCCCCTTTCTCAGATCACCACCTAGCCACCGTGACGGCCTCTCTCTGTGCGGAGAGGCCCGGGCCGGCCTACTGGCATTTCAACAACAGCTTGCTGGAGGATGTGGGCTTCGTGGCGTCCTTCCGGGAGTTCTGGTTGGTCTGGCGAGGGCAGCGGCGCGCTTTTCCCTCGGCGCGGCGGTGGTGGGACCTGGGGAAGGTGCACGCCCGGCTCTTCTGCCGTAACTACACTCGGGGCGCCAGCCGACGGAGGGATGCGGTAATAGAACAGTTGGAGCGGGAGGTCTTAGAGCTGGAGAGGTGTCTGGCCGCCAGCCCCGAGGATCCATCCCTCTGTGGGGCGTGCCGGGAGAAGCGGGAGGAGCTCCGGGCCCTCGAAGACCACCGGGCCCGGGGCGCTTTTGTTCGATCCCGCATCCGCCTCCTTCGGGAGATGGATCGCGGCTCCCGCTTCTTCTACGCCCTGGAGAAAAGGAGGGGGGCCAAGAAGCACGTCACCTGCCTTCTGGCAGAGGACGGCTCCCCCCTCACGGATCCGGTGGAGATGTGCGAGAGGGCCAGGACCTTCTACGCCAACCTTTTCTCCCCGGACCCGACCGATGCCACCGCTTGCAGAGTGCTCTGGGACCAACTCCCAACGGTCAGCGCGGGTGACCGGGACCGGCTAGAGCTGCCTCTCTCTCTGGCTGAGTTCTCGGAAGCCCTCCGCCGCATGCCCACCAATAAATCTCCGGGCATGGACGGGCTGACCGTGGAGTTCTACCGCGTGTTCTGGGACGTCCTCGGCCCGGACCTCGTCACCGTCTGGGCCGAGTCCTTGCAGAGCGGGGTCCTCCCTCTCTCGTGCAGGCGAGCTGTGCTCGCCTTACTGCCGAAGAAGGGGGACCTCCGCGATTTACGGAATTGGCGTCCCGTCTCGCTCCTCAGCACGGACTACAAACTCGTAGCCAAGGCCATCTCGCTGCGGCTGGGGTCCGTGCTGGAGGACGTGATCCACCCCGACCAGACCTACACCGTCCCGGGCCGTACCATCTTTGATAACCTGTATCTGGTCCGGGATCTCTTGGAGCTTGGGTGCAGGGATGGGTTGTCGTTCGCCCTCCTGTCCCTGGATCAGGAGAAAGCGTTCGACAGGGTGGATCACAAGTATCTCCTGAACACTCTGCGAGCGTTTGGTTTCGGACCCCAGTTTGTGGGTTTTCTCCAGGTGCTGTACGCTTCCGCAGAGTGTCTGGTCAGGCTCAACTGGACCCTGACTGAGCCGGTCAGCTTCGGGCGCGGAGTACGGCAGGGGTGTCCCCTCTCGGGCCAGCTGTACGCTCTGGCGATCGAGCCCTTCCTCTGTCTCCTTCGCAGGCGGTTGACGGGGTTGGTGCTGCGGGAGCCGGAGCTGCGGCTGGTCCTGTCGGCATACGCCGACGATGTGCTCCTCGTGGTCCAGGACCCGGGCGACTTGGTGCGGGTGGAGGCTTGCCAGGCCATCTACTCGGCGGCCTCCTCTGCCCGGGTCAACTGGGTCAAGAGCTCTGGCCTGGTGGTAGGGGACGGGTGGCAGGCGAGCTCCCTCCCACCCGCGCTTCAGGCCATCAGGTGGAGCGCGGGTCCGCTGCTCTATCTGGGCGTTTACCTTTCCGCCACGCATCCGTCTCCGCCGGAGAACTGGCACGGTTTACAGGGCAGGGTGACCGAGCGGCTCCGGAAATGGACAGGACTACTCCGGTGCCTCTCCCTTCGCGGGAGGGCACTGGTACTCAATCAACTGGTCCTGTCCATGCTCTGGTACCGGCTCAACACCCTGGTCCCAGCCCCGGGTCTCCTGGCCGACCTCCGGACGGCGATTCTGGAGTTCTTCTGGCCAGGGCTGCACTGGGTCTCTGCAGGGGTCCTCCATCTGCCCCTGGAGGAGGGCGGGCAGGGCCTGAAGTGCCTGCGCACTCAGGTCCGTGTCTTCCGCCTCCAGGCCCTGCAGAGACTCCTTTATGGTGCAGGTAGTCCGGCGTGGAGCGTACTGGCGCACGCCTTCCTGCGCCGCTTCCGAGGGCTCCGGTACGACCGGCAGCTCCTTTATCTCGATCCGAGGGGCCTTCCGCGAGACCTCTCCGGGCTGCCGGTCTTCTACCAGGACCTCCTCCGGACCTGGAAGCTATTCTCAGCGACCAGGTCCGTGGCGGCCACCGAGGGGGCAGATCTCCTCGCGGAGCCCCTGCTACACAACCCCCAGCTTCGTGTGCAGGCGGCGGAGTCCCCCTCGGTGCGCCAGAGGTTGGTCCTGGCAGAAGTCACCAGAGTCGGAGACCTCCTGGACTACGACCGGGGAGACTGGCTGGATCCCCTGACGCTTGCTCAGCGCATGGGGCTCTCCAGGCCTTGTACTCCCCGGCGCGTACTCCGGGAGGTGAGGGCCGCTCTGCCACCCGCTGCTCGGGTCTATCTCGACCGGGTCCTGCACGAGGGCACGCCCCGCCCACCCTCCACCCCAGGCCCCCCGGACCTTTTCATCGGGCCCCTGCCCCGTGGACCCAACCGGCCTCCCCGCCCCTTCTCCATGAGCCGGCTGCACACCTTACAGCCGGTCCGTTTTCAAACCGCGCCACGGAAGCACCTCTACACGCTCGTGCTCCACACCCTTCATTTCCTCGCCCTCGTGTCCCGCCCCGACACAAAGTGGCGGGACCTTCTACCACCTCTAGAGGGTGAGGAGCCCCGGTGGGCCAGCCTCTATTCCACTCTGATACCGAGGCCCACCGGGGATGTCAGCTGGCGACTCCTTCATGGGGCCGTGAGCACGGGCGTGTATTTGGCGCGGTTTACCCCTGTCCCAGATACCTGCCCCTTCTGTGGTGTGAGAGAGACCCTGGTGCACGTCTACCTGGAGTGCGCCAGGTTGCAGTCCCTATTCCGGCTCCTCACCAATATTTTGTTACGATTTTGGCTGCACTTTTCCCCTCACCTCCTTCTCTATGCACTCCCTATCCGTGGCCCCACAAAGTCACGGGACCTCCTGGTCAATCTCCTCCTGGCCCTGGCTAAATTGGCCATCTATAAAACCAGGGAGAGGAGGTTGGCCGATGGCGGCTCCGGTGCCTGTGGGGCCTGTTTCCGATCCCTTGTCCGATCACGCATCCGAGCAGAGTTCCTCTGGGCGGCGTCCGCTGGCTCCCTTGACGCCTTTGAGGAGCAGTGGGCGCTGTCCGGGGTTCTCTGCTCGGTGTCCCCGTCAGGCTCCCTTCTTTTAACCCTGTGACCGCACCCCTGACCCTGTTATTTCATTAGTTGTCCCCCGGACTCATTTGGATTCCAGGTCCTGTGGATCCTCCCCTTAAATTAGGGGGGGTCCTTTAGCAGTGGGCGGGCTTCCGCCCGCCCACTTCCCGGAACCCAATAGGTACACAGAGGGAGGTCAGTCTGCTTGGGCTGTCCTGCTGGCTGGCCCTCTCTCCTTTCCTTCCCTGGGCTGCTGCTGGCTGGAGCCTTCTTCCTCTCTAGCTGCCCTACTAGCTGGAGCTGGAGCTCCTTTCCCACCCTTGGACTGCTGCTGTGGGCTGGAGCCCCTTCTACCTCCTTTGGACTGCTGCTGCCGCTGGCTGGTTGGTGTGCTCCTTCCCTGGACTGCAACTGACTGTGTGAGTGAGTGAGGGGGGGGGCTCTGCTGACCTGCCCCCCCTTCCCCTCCCCCCTCTGGAAGGAGGAGCCAGGGCCCCTCTACTACTACCACCTGTGGGGGGCCCTTCCTGCCCGGCTGCCAGGGTTGTTGGAGCTGCTGCAGTTGCTGCTGCATTTGTCCTGGGGAGCTCCTGGAGCTTAGAGGAGGAAGAGGACTGGGAAGACCACCGGCTGCTGGGGGAGCACACAGAGACTCTGGAGACCACTGTGGAGGGGGCCATTACGGACTAAGTGACTTTCAACCTGCGCTTTTGTGGTGAGGGGTCCTGACTGTGTTTGTGGGGACACAGGGGGTGTGGTGTGGAGCCCGCCCCCTGGTTCATCTGTGTCCCCCCACCTCCAAACCCCCACCACCACCGCTGCCCCCTCCACTGCCCCCACTGGCTGCTCACCATCTGCTTCCAGCTCCTGCCTCCAGGTTTCAGCTGCTTGCCTGGCCTGCCACGCCCGTTTCCACCATTTGGGCCTGCAGCAGCCAGCCAGCCAATCACTGACTTTTCTGCAAGCGCACGTGGGTGCACATGCCCTGCCCCCCCTGGACTACCCCCCAGCTTTGCCCCTTGCTGCCTGCCCTGTTTACCCCTGAAGCTGATTGCCCCCCCCCCCAATACCTTTTGTCCCAGCCCCTTATTAGCTTCAGTGTGTTTGCCTGCCCTGCCCCGCCCTTCTCCTGCTGTAGCCTGGTTTGTTTGCCCTGGCCGGGCCCAACAGCTAGCCCCTTGTTCCCTCTGCCTGTTCGTTCCCCTGCCTTTGCGGCCCTCCTGGCCCTGATTTGCCCCTCCCTTTGTGTGCCCATGCCCCCTCCCATGCGCTTGAGCTCCCCCCATTTCGGTTGATCACTGCACCCCCCTGCTGTTGTTGCAACCTTCCCTCCCCTAGTGCAGCTAGAGGAGCCGGAAGTCCACCTTCTGTTGGTGACTGACACCCCCCCCCCGAGTCCTTGCTAGCCCCCTATCTGCCCCCCCTCCAGTTTGGCACCCTCCTCCCCTGCCCACAGCCTAGCGGGGAGGAGTGGTTGACCTGCTTCCCTTTCCCCCCCCCCTTGCTTTTCTCTGGTGTCTCTCTCCCTCCCTTGCCGCCCATCATGGCGGGAGACATGGCGGGTGGAATCCCTGTGGCGGACCCTGTCCCCCCTCCTCCGCCTGCCCCGCTGCCGTCCCCCCTAGCCTCCACCTCAACTGCCGCTGCCAGACCACCTTCTAGCGCCCCTGTTGGGGTGCCGGCAGTGACAGGCAAGGGGGTGACCTCCGCTGCTGCCATGTCCCTCGCCTCCTCTGATTTGCGGGGAACACCCCCAGCTGGCGGGAAGGGGCAGGGAAAAAGGAAGGGGAAGAGCCCCGCTAAAAAGAGTAAGCCCTCCATGGCAGGGACTACCCCCACTGCCACGGCCCCACCACCGGCCGCGGCGTCACCCCCTGTAGTTCCCCCCACCAGCACCGTGGGCGCCCCCCCTCCAGCCCCCAGAGCATATGCCCAGGTGGCGGGGGCCCCCCCACCAACTGCCAAGTCCTCTCTCCCAGCCACTGCCTCTGGTACCATCCCTAGTGGCCGGGGCCCCTTCCCCACCTTGACCAGGAGGCATGGCATCCGCTGCCACCTGGTGCCCGCCTCGCCCCACATCGAAACCTACGTGCGGGCGTTGGCGAGGGTGGTGGGGCCCATGGCCATTGTGGCGGCCTCCAAGATGTACGGCAAGGCGGTATTCTTCCTTGCTTCGGAGGCCGCCGCTCAAGAGGCGGTAGAGAAGGGCCTGGCGGTGGGGGGCGTATTCGTCCCCCTGGAGCCGCTGGAGGACCTGGGTGTCCGCGTAGTCCTGACCTCCGTCCCGCCCTTCCTGCCCAACGCTGCCCTATTGCCTGCCCTCTCCAGCCTGGGGAAACCTATTAACATCCTCAGCCCTCTCTCGCTGGGCTGCAAGGACCCCACCCTCCGCCACATCCTCTCGTTCCGCCGGCAGGTGCATCTCCAACTGCCGCCGGCGGCGCGTGGCGGAGAGGCGCTTGAGGGGTCTTTTCTAGTCCCCTACCAAGGGGCCCATTACCGGGTGCATTATTCGACGGGGGAGGCCCGGTGCTACCTCTGCCGGGCGCTGGGGCACGTCCGGAGGGACTGTCCCTTGGCCCGGCAAGAAGGAGCATCCGAGACCCCCAAGCCCCGGCAGGGTGCCGGCCCCGTCACCGCCGGCGCCCTTGACCGCCCGGCACCCAGAGCTGCCCCTCCTCCTTCCCAGTCCACCGCTGCTCCCGCTCGGGCCCTGGGGGTGCCCCCCCCAGCGCGCCTAGACGAGCGGGAGAGCCCCGCCTCTGTTGTACGCACTCTGGCGGGGCCCGTGGAGGAGGATGTGGCAGGGGTAACGCCAGGTGTGGGAAATGGCCCGCCCCAGAGGGAGTCTGCCCCCCCTTGTGCTGCCCCGCCGTTACCTCCCCGAGTCCCCAAACCATCGTCCTTGCCTCCTGACCCAACCCCTGTCGACCAGCCCACAGACGATGCCATGGAGGGCTGGACACTCGTACAGGGAAAGCGGGGCAAGCGGAAGGCTCGAGCTCCGCTCCTGCCATCGGATGCGGAGGCCCCCCGGAAGACCAGGAAGGGGGGCACCGATGCCGAGCCCTCCGCTTTCCCCGCGGGTGGCTTTTGTCCACCACTACTGGCAAGGGCAGACGTGGCAGCACCGGAAGGCAGCACCGCCCCTCCGATGGAGTCCCTTCCTACAGAGTCCTCTGCTGGAGCCCTTCCTGCCCCCTTACCTGCTGAAGCCCCTGCGGGCCTCGAAGCGAGCGTTGCCCCGGGCGATGGCGGGGAGGGCCCCGGGGTGGTGGGGTGTGATCTCCCCTCTATCTACGAGGAGATCGAGGCCCTGGGTCTGACCCCGGTTACCCAGGGGGAGGACGACCCTCTGCCAGCGGGCCTCGACCTGAGCGACCTCACGCCGGACCTCCCTTCCCCGTGCCCCCTCCCTATGGTCCCTGCCTCCTCTCCTACCTCCGAGGATCCCCTGGACTCTTTGACCTGCCCGGCCGTGGGTGGCACTCCTCTGATGGCCGCCGAGCCCGCTGTGGCGACGGCCAGTGCTTTGCGGCCGGGACCCGAGTTACCGGGGGTCTCCCTCGTTGGTGCGGAGCAATTGACTTCCTTCCCGGGAGGGGGCCCCGCTAACCATTCTCCATCTGATGATGCCGTGGCTGTATCACCTGTCATCGAGCCTGAGCCCGGCATCACTGGGGCCCCCGCTCCCACCCCTCAGACTCCTGAGCCCAATGGAGGAGAGCCACCTCCCAGCGTCCCAGCTACGGGGGCCCTGGATCTGGCCTCTATCCCTCTCCCCAACCCTACTCCCGACCCCTGCCCTGCCCCTACTCCCGATCCCATCCCTACCCCCTCCACCTCTCGCGATGCCGTTGCCGCCCCTGGGGCAGTCTCCTTTCCTTTCCCAGAGGATGACCCCCAGGGAGCGGCCTTTGTGTCTCCCTGTCCCGACCCTCTAGGGGTTGCTCTCTTCCCTCCGCCACCCCCCTTTGAGATGGTGTCTGAGCCAGGCCACATGGTGCCAGCCCATCGGGCGCCACGTCGTGGGTCCGCCCCCTGCCTGTCCGTCTCGGTGGGCCATGGGGCTGTGTCAGGGGCCCTAGTGGAGGGCGCCCAGGGGCCAGTGACCCCGCCCCCCCATGAGCTGCGAGACGAGCTGCGGGCGTTTCTAGAAGACGTCCGCGGCTCCCGCAACAAGGTCCAGCTCGCTCTCCAGCGCTGGGGGGACTTTAACCGCATCCTCCGGGCCACGAGGGCCCTCATGGGGGAGGGTAAAGGGACCGGGAAGCAGAGTGCCGCAACTTACCACCGGGTCCGCACCTTCCGCGACTCCCTGCTTACCTTCGGGGTAGGTCACGGTTTGCTGCGCGGCCCAATGGGGGCCACGAGCGTCCCCGCTGATGAGGCTCCCCCCCAGCCCTCCTAATGGCACCTGTCACCTTTGCCACATTAAACACCCGGGGGTGTCGGATGGGTCTCCGCAGGTGCCAGGTGCTCTCCTTCCTTCGGGAGGGGGGGTACTCTGTGGTTTTCCTGCAGGAGACCCACACGGATCCGGCCGCCGAAGACAGCTGGCGGCTGGAGTGGGGGGATAGAGTTTACTTTAGCCATCTTACGGGTCGCTCAGCTGGAGTGGCTACCCTGTTCTCCCCCAACCTCCGGCCTGAGGTGCTGGGGGTTACCGAGGCTGTGCCGGGTCGCCTGCTGCACCTCCGGGTCCGCATGGAGGGGCTAGTGGTCAATCTCGTTAACGTCTATGCCCCGACATCGGGCCCGGAGCGGCTATGTTTTTATCAGCAGGTGTCCGCCTTCCTCGGCACTTTGGCTCCTCACGAGTGCCTGGTCCTGGGCGGGGATTTTAATGCTACCCTCGAGGAGCGGGACCGCTCGGGAACCGAGCAGAACCCGGCCGCCGCGGACGTCCTCCGGGAGATTGTCGACCATCACTCCCTGGTGGACGTCTGGCGCGACCACCACCCGGACGACATTTCGACCTTTACCTATGTCCGGGTGGAAGCCCATCGGTCGCACCACTCGCGGTTGGACCGTATTTACTTGTCACGCTTCCACCTTTCCCGAGCCCACTCCTCCGACATTCGGCCGGCCCCTTTCTCAGATCACCACCTAGCCACCGTGACGGCCTCTCTCTGTGCGGAGAGGCCCGGGCCGGCCTACTGGCATTTCAACAACAGCTTGCTGGAGGATGTGGGCTTCGTGGCGTCCTTCCGGGAGTTCTGGTTGGTCTGGCGAGGGCAGCGGCGCGCTTTTCCCTCGGCGCGGCGGTGGTGGGACCTGGGGAAGGTGCACGCCCGGCTCTTCTGCCGTAACTACACTCGGGGCGCCAGCCGACGGAGGGATGCGGTAATAGAACAGTTGGAGCGGGAGGTCTTAGAGCTGGAGAGGCGTCTGGCCGCCAGCCCCGAGGATCCATCCCTCTGTGGGGCGTGCCGGGAGAAGCGGGAGGAGCTCCGGGCCCTCGAAGACCACCGGGCCCGGGGCGCTTTTGTTCGATCCCGCATCCGCCTCCTTCGGGAGATGGATCGCGGCTCCCGCTTCTTCTACGCCCTGGAGAAAAGGAGGGGGGCCAAGAAGCACGTCACCTGCCTTCTGGCAGAGGACGGCTCCCCCCTCACGGATCCGGTGGAGATGTGCGAGAGGGCCAGGACCTTCTACGCCAACCTTTTCTCCCCGGATCCGACCGATGCCACCGCTTGCAGAGTGCTCTGGGACCAACTCCCAACGGTCAGCGCGGGTGACCGGGACCGGCTAGAGCTGCCTCTCTCTCTGGCTGAGTTCTCGGAAGCCCTCCGCCGCATGCCCACCAATAAATCTCCGGGCATGGACGGGCTGACCGTGGAGTTCTACCGTGTGTTCTGGGACGTCCTCGGCCCGGACCTCGTCACCGTCTGGGCCGAGTCCTTGCAGAGCGGGGTCCTCCCTCTCTCGTGCAGGCGAGCTGTGCTCGCCTTACTGCCGAAGAAGGGGGACCTCCGCGATTTACGGAATTGGCGTCCCGTCTCGCTCCTCAGCACGGACTACAAACTCGTAGCCAAGGCCATCTCGCTGCGGCTGGGGTCCGTGCTGGAGGACGTGATCCACCCCGACCAGACCTACACCGTCCCGGGCCGTACCATCTTTGATAACCTGTATCTGGTCCGGGATCTCTTGGAGCTTGGGTGCAGGGATGGGTTGTCGTTCGCCCTCCTGTCCCTGGATCAGGAGAAAGCGTTCGACAGGGTGGATCACAAGTATCTCCTGAACACTCTGCGAGCGTTTGGTTTTGGACCCCAGTTTGTGGGTTTTCTCCAGGTGCTGTACGCTTCCGCAGAGTGTCTGGTCAGGCTCAACTGGACCCTGACTGAGCCGGTCAGCTTCGGGCGCGGAGTACGGCAGGGGTGTCCCCTCTCGGGCCAGCTGTACGCTCTGGCGATCGAGCCCTTCCTCTGTCTCCTTCGCAGGCGGTTGACGGGGTTGGTGCTGCGGGAGCCGGAGCTGCGGCTGGTCCTGTCGGCGTACGCCGACGATGTGCTCCTCGTGGTCCAGGACCCGGGCGACTTGGTGCGGGTGGAGGCTTGCCAGGCCATCTACTCGGCGGCCTCCTCTGCCCGGGTCAACTGGGTCAAGAGCTCTGGCCTGGTGGTAGGGGACGGGTGGCAGGCGAGCTCCCTCCCACCCGCGCTTCAGGCCATCAGGTGGAGCGCGGGTCCGCTGCTCTATCTCGGCGTTTACCTTTCCGCCACGCATCCGTCTCCGCCGGAGAACTGGCACGGTTTACAGGGCAGGGTGACCGAGCGGCTCCGGAAATGGACAGGACTACTCCGGTGCCTCTCTCTTCGCGGGAGGGCACTGGTGCTCAATCAACTAGTCCTGTCCATGCTCTGGTACCGGCTCAACACCCTGGTCCCAGCCCCGGGTCTCCTGGCCGACCTCCGGACGGCGATTCTGGAGTTCTTCTGGCCAGGGCTGCACTGGGTCTCTGCAGGGGTCCTCCATCTGCCCCTGGAGGAGGGTGGGCAGGGCCTGAAGTGCCTGCGCACTCAGGTCCGTGTCTTCCGCCTCCAGGCCCTGCAGAGACTCCTTTATGGTGCAGGTAGTCCGGCGTGGAGCGTACTGGCGCACGCCTTCCTGCGCCGCTTCCGAGGGCTCCGGTACGACCGGCAGCTCCTTTATCTCGATCCGAGGGGCCTTCCGCGAGACCTCTCCGGGCTGCCGGTCTTCTACCAGGACCTCCTCCGGACCTGGAAGCTATTCTCAGCGACCAGGTCCGTGGCGGCCACCGAGGGGGCAGATCTCCTCGCGGAGCCCCTGCTACACAACCCCCAGCTTCGTGTGCAGGCGGCGGAGTCCCCCTCGGTGCGCCAGAGGTTGGTCCTGGCAGAAGTCACCAGAGTCGGAGACCTCCTGGACTACGACCGGGGAGACTGGCTGGATCCCCTGACGCTTGCTCAGCGCATGGGGCTCTCCAGGCCTTGTACTCCCCGGCGCGTACTCCAGGAGGTGAGGGCCGCTCTGCCACCCGCTGCTCGGGTCTATCTCGACCGGGTCCTGCACGAGGGCACGCCCCGCCCACCCTCCACCCCAGGCCCCCCGGACCTTTTCATCGGGCCCCTGCCCCGTGGACCCAACCGGCCTCCCCGCCCCTTCTCCATGAGCCGGCTGCACACCTTACAGCCGGTCCGTTTTCAAACCGCGCCACGGAAGCACCTCTACACGCTCGTGCTCCACACCCTTCATTTCCTCGCCCTCGTGTCCCGCCCCGACACAAAGTGGCGGGACCTTCTACCACCTCTAGAGGGTGAGGAGCCCCGGTGGGCCAGCCTCTATTCCACTCTGATACCGAGGCCCACCGGGGATGTCAGCTGGCGACTCCTTCATGGGGCCGTGAGCACGGGTGTGTATTTGGCACGGTTTACCCCTGTCCCAGATACCTGCCCCTTCTGTGGTGTGAGGGAGACCCTGGTGCACGTCTACCTGGAGTGCGCCAGGTTGCAGTCCCTATTCCGGCTCCTCACCAATCTTTTGTTACGATTTTGGCTGCACTTTTCCCCTCACCTCCTTCTCTATGCACTCCCTATCCGTCGCCCCACGAAATCACGGGACCTCCTGGTCAATCTCCTCCTGGCCCTGGCTAAATTGGCCATCTATAAAACCAGGGAGAGGAGGTTGGCCGATGGAGGCTCCGGTGCCTGTGGGGCCTGTTTCCGATCCCTTGTCCGATCACGCATCCGAGCAGAGTTCCTCTGGGCGGCGTCCGCTGGCTCCCTTGACGCCTTTGAGGAGCAGTGGGCGCTGTCCGGGGTTCTCTGCTCGGTGTCCCCGTCAGGCTCCCTTCTTTTAACCCTGTGACCGCACCCCTGACCCTGTTATTTCATTAGTTGTCCCCCGGACTCATTTGGATTCCAGGTCCTGTGGATCCTCCCCTTAAATTAGGGGGGGTCCTTTAGCAGTGGGCGGGCTTCCGCCCGCCCACTTCCCGGAACCCAATAGGTACATCTGTCTACTGTATGTTTCATTCCATGCATCCGATGAAGTGGGTACTAACCCACGAAAGCTTATGCTGAAATAAATTTGTTAGTCTCTAAGGTGCCACAAGTATTTCTTTCTTTCTTATTTTCTTATTATTGTTTTAGTAAGTCACCTCTGGACTCTTTAGTATTAATGCTCCAGAGTAAGTGCTACCTAGTAAGTCTGACAGAACACTGTTTGCTCTACAGGGGGCTTGCCCTTGCGCTGAGCATGCCCACCCAACCTTGCTGAGCTTGTGAAGGTCACAGCCCTAGGTTGGCTGAAGGCTTCGCTTGCACTGTTTTTGTCCAACCCAACTCAAATCATTAGCTTTCCCTCCACATCCAGCCTGTTCATTGTTCTTCAGCTATCTTTAGAAAGGGGATCCAGGCGCATAGGCGTGTGCAGCACATTTCATTAGGGAATTTTTTTTTTTTTAAGGCGAACATTTATTGAACTCAATCATAAAGGACATTATTTCTATTCATCAAACAAACTAAAGAAACTAAAACTTAACTAAACTTAATTTTTTTTAAATTAACAACTAAACTTAACTTAAAAAATACAAACGTAAAAAATGAGACAAAATACCAAATTTTTGCTGTAGTGATAACCAGGCGTATACAAAGATACAGTCAATTTTCATGATCTTTATCTTTAACCAGATGAGCTAACCCAAATTGACCAAAACAGATTAAGGTTTCTTCATCGTCCTGTCCTACAGAGAGAGACATCGCTCACCAGGTGTTATGGACTTAAATTCCTCAATCACATCATTGTAATTAACTGACAAAGCCAATTCTTGTTCAATGTACAAAATCATGAGTGAGTCGAGGTGCTGTTGGGACATTGTACTTCTTAGTTTGTTTTTTACATGTGCTAGTTTCGAAAAGGCTTTTTCACATGAACAGCTTGTAACAGGTAAGACTGCAAAGCATTGAATAGATTTGTAAAAGGCCTGGAACATGGAAGACCGATCCGATTCCTTTAGCCAATCAAGCCAGTTCGTAGTGTTCGTAGTGCTACCTTTAGGAAAAGATCCGTCATAACCCCGAAGCAATCCGACGTCAGCTTCCAACTCATCCAAGGACACTTTACATTTGTTGGCAATGATTCTCATATCGTCCCTGCCAATGTCTAAGCTCAGCCGTTTTCCCATTGCAGTCACAATTTTACAAGTCTCCTGTTCAAATCGCTGGTCAATGCCGGTAATCATTGAGTCTAGGAGTGGGTAAAATGAAGTTATTCTCTCCTGCTCCTCTTTTGTATCAAAGTGATGCTGGGACTCAAACGCGTCATCAATACGAGTGGATATTTTTCTCTTCTTAACTGGAGGAATCAATATTTCATTCTCTACACACATTTTCACACTGTCATTGAAAATAGACTGAAAATATTCTGGGCCACTTCTCATCGCAGGCAAAGAGTTACACAAGCTTTTCACCCCTGTCATTGCAGTAAGTAAGTTGAGATCTGGAGCTTGAAGAGCCTTACTCACTTTTACCACCATCTGGAGAATAGGGTGCATCATGTGAAGGGCAAAGATGAACTTGAATGAATTTAGTTCATGGATAAGGCCCCTGGCTTTAATTTTAGCGTCAGCAAGGCGAGTTGTTTCGATAATCTCTTGTAAAGCTTGTAAAATGATGGAGTAGTTTTGTTTTACAGCAGCCACTGCTTCTGCTCTGCATGCCCATCTTGTGTTTGACAGGGACTTCAAAGTCTTCAACTGGGATTCTACTTCTTGTGAAATCTTCTCCATTGTTGCATGTTGCACAGGACTCCCCTCCATGAAGGCATAAAGAGTCTGAATAACACCAAAAAAATCAAAGACAGTTCTGTTTTGTTTACTTGAAGTGCATGCATCTACTAGGACAAGGTTCAAGCAATGCGCATAGCAGTGTACATAGAGTATTTCACTGTTTCTTTCTTTACATTTCATTTGAACTCCCGCAATACATCCAGACATAATAGATGCGCCATCAAAACAGATAGACATCACTGATGATCAGTCAATTTTAAGAATGCCAAGGACGTCATTTAACTGGTCAAAAATAGACTGAGCATCAACTGTTAATAGTCTCTGAACAGACACAAAATGTTCAACTGGACTATGTTTTTCATTGTCAAAATACCGCACCACAATGGACATCTGTTCATGGTGTCCACAGTCAGTAGTATCATCGGCAATTATTGAGACCATTTTTCCATTTAGTGAAGACACAATCTTTTGTTGCACAACGTTGTACAAGGCTACAATTAAATCATTTTGGATGCAATTGCTACTCAGATAGGTAGCGTTTCGAGGAGATTGTTGCACATGCTTTGCCATTACGGGATCATATCTTTGGAGCATATTGACAAGTTTTAGAAATAAACCTTTCTCAAAACTGTCAGCTTTTTCATTGTGACCCCTGAATGGTCTCCCACCTTTCGCCAAACACAGAACAATGTCAATCAGTTGCTCCATTACACCTTGGTTATGGCACCATTCTTCTTCTTGTTTAGACAGACAAGCCTGCTTTCCCTCATCCAACAATACGTCAATAGGTTTCCCTTCATTAAAACTTGACCATGAAGAACAGCTCAACACATGAGATTTTGACAGTTGGTGTTTTTTAAAACATTCGTTAGCCCTATGCCAGTTTCTGAATCCCTTATCAATAAATGCTGGATCAGTGTGACCTTTGTTTGCTGCATCATTAGAGGAGAAGAAACAGCAGTAAAAGCAAAATGCTGCGTCCTTTGATGGGCTATATTCTAACCACCTATACTTTTCATACCAATCAGACTGAAAGCTTCTTTGTTTATTCCCTATTTTACTTCTAGAAAACATGCTCAATCTAGGCTGATAAGGACCTCTAGATAGTCGAGACCGGCGTTCTAATCTATTTTTTGGAATATCACAGACCGGATCATCAGATGGAATGTTTGATGGCTTTGAATAGGAACTACACTGACCTGAACTTGTTTCTGTTGGTCATTACTAGTTTATTGCACGCACTGGAACTGGTGGGGGCATTATCTTCATGTAAGTTCTTAACCAAGGAGTCCGAGGAATTTGCACTACTATCAGCACATCCATTATAATTCAGCTTGTCTGCTCCTTTTCTTATCGTAACAACGAACCGATCCATATTCTAAAATTAAAAGGGGGTATCATACGATTGAATTAAAACGTAAAGCCACGGGCTTTATGCTATTTCAGTAGAGTACACGCGACAAAGATGACAAACACTGTAGACACTGTGCTGGGCACGCCTGACGCGGCCGTTTATATACGTCAAAGAATTTTCTAGAGTAGTAGTCAGAGGGGAAGGGGAGGACCAATGGTAATGCGGCGCCGCAATAGTGGGGACGCATGCTGCGAGCAAACGCGGGCTTTCTATATAGAGTGTATCACACGATTACATTAAAACGCAAAGCCACTTTTTTTTTTTTGACATTAGGGCAGGGGTGGGCAAACTTTTTGGCCTGAGGGCCACATCAGGGTTGCAAAATTATATGGAGGGCTGGGTAGGGAAGGCCCCGCCCCCTGACAGACCCCCAGGACTCCCACACCTATTCAACACCCCTGCTTCCTGACCGCCCCCTCCAGAGACCCCTGCCCCTAATCACCACCGCGGAACCCAACCCCCTATCTAACCAGGGGCGGCAGGTTTGTATAATTTTTGGTGGTGTCCAAGCAGAGCTGTCCCATCCATAGGACGGATCGGGGCAACCGCCCTGGACCCCTCGCTTTGGGGGGCCTTATGCTTCAGGGGGACACAGGGTCCAGGGCAGCCTGAGGATAGCGGGGGGCCTGGTACCAGTGAGCAACCCGGCCCCAGCACGCTCCACCTCCCCTCTTTCCCTCCCCTGCCCCCACTCCACCCCTTCCCCGAAACCCCCACCCATGAGCAACGCTGGGAGCTGGTGGGGTGGAGCAGAGCGGGCTGGGGCCAGGTCACTTGCTGCTGCCAGTGTCAGGCTCCCCACTAACCCCCCAGGCTGCCCTGGACCCCTTGTCCCCCTGAAGAATGGGACAGGGCTAGGCACCACCATGTTGCGCGACGGACACTTGACAAAGTTATCGAACTTAGTGATGGACATTGTGGGAGGTAGGGGGTATTATGTCAATCAGTCATTCAACCTGTAAAATAGCACACAATTTTCCACACTGAAAAAAAACAGTAACCTAGTTAATAAATAAAATAATAATAATAAAATCAACTCATATAATTTATGAAAAACGTGTATATACTGTATATGAGATTATTATAAGAGAAACGAAAATTAGCTTGCTTTGAGATTTTACAAGGCACTTATATCATTTAAACACATTTGGTACCCTGAGTAATGATAACACTTCTTGCAAATCACAGAAATAGGGATCTCATGGTCCCCTTACTTCACCCCATTGCAAAGGCACAGGTGTTATTGCTGGCTGCCCTAGGGCTGCAGAAAACCCTATGGGCAAAACATATGGAAAGACGAGGATCAATTTCGGGGGAGGAATGGCTCAGTGGTTTGAGTGTTGGCCTGCTAAACCCAGGGTTGTGAGTTCAATCCTTGAGGGGGCCATTTAGGGATCTGGGGCAAAAATTGGGGATTGATCCTGCTTTGAGCAGGGGGTTGGACTAAATGACCTTCCAACCCTGATATTCTATGAATTTATACAGCGGGCTGAAGGGGGACTCCCATAGTGCATTAACATTTAATAAATACATCAAAATTAAATAATACATTACAGTGGAGACACTGATCTCTATCACTGTAAGAGGGAACAATAGAATGGAAAGCCCAGAGGAATGAATGACTTGAGGACAATTTCCTGAGGGATCCATACCCTTGCAGAGCTTTTCTAGCTCCGACATTTACATTTCTATATAGTGTGGTTTGGCCCCACAGAAATAAAAATCTGCACGTCTTCCAGGTGTTTTTGGACCAATGGAAAAAAGAGTTACAATTCAAGTAACTTTTAGAATTCCCTATGAAACTGAGTTAACAAAATAAATGAGCTTATGAACAACCAGAAAATATACTTCTCAAGTGAAAAACTATAGCTGGACTTCTTTGCAAAGAAATTGTAAGTTTTCTTACAGGAAAAGCCACAAACTGTCTGGAAAGGGAGAGTAGATTAAATTACTTGCCTCAGTGAAATTAAATATCCAGAGAATTGCTGGGCCTGTGATGATGATGAGCGGGGTTTGCTCACCTGTGGCTCCCGCTCCCAGTGCTGTGGAGCACAGCTGGGCAGGTCTGCATCTGCAAGCAGGCCCCCTGCCTTGGTGGCCAATAGTCTGGGAGCCTTCTGGCCAATGAGTGGGGGTGGGAGGGGGAAGGCAAAGGGGAAGATTGTAGGGAGCTCGGGAGCAGGGGAGCTGTCTCTGGAGGCACAAAGGTGGGGCTCTCTGGAGAGGGGTGGTGGGGGCACAGGGGCTGGTGGGGAACTTCCAGGGGGGCAGAGAGTTGTGTGGATCTCTGGGGTGAGGGGGAGTGATGGACAGAGCCAGCTGCAGCCTGGGTCTGGTCTGCAGGGCCGGCTTTAGCAAGTGCGGGGCCCAATTCGGGACCCGCTTGTACTCACCCTGCGGCGCTCCGGGTCTTCGGCAGCACTGAAGGACCTGCCGCAGAAATGCTGCCGATGACCCGGAGTGAGTGAAGGGCCCACCGCCGAAGTGCCACCAAAGAGCCGGAGCACTGCAGGGTGAGTAAAAATTAAAAAGGCGCCAGCGCAGGGCCCTCTTAGGCACGGGGCCCGATTCCCCGGAATCAGGGGAATCGGCCTAAAGCCGGCCCTGCTGGTATGTGGGGGAAGGGAGTGTTGCTATTCCGCACCCCCCAGGAAGCCCCCTCTGTTCTGTGTATTTTATGCCAACCCTGGGGTGCCCATCGCTGCTCCTTTCTCCTGCCCCCGGCTCCATCTGTTTATCTGCCCCCACAATGCAACCCCCGTCTGTGTCTGACAATGACAGACTCCTGCTGCTCTCTCTGCCCGCAGCTCCCTCCCCCTCCCTGCTGGGGAGGTGTGGTCAGGCAACTCTGGCATCTCCCCACCCCCACCCCAGCTCCCATTGGCCAGGTTCAATTAGCTAAACAAGAAGTAGGACTGAGTGGACTTGTAGGCTCTGAAGTTTTACACTGTTTTTTTGTTACATAACTGCACTCAAAAACAAAACTGTAAAACTAGTAAGACGATATTTATACATACAGAGAATAAATATCTTCTTACTATATGTTCCATTCTATGCATCCGATGAAGTGGACTGTAGCCCACGAAAGCTTACGCTCAAATAAATTTGTTAGTCTCTAGGGCCTTGGCTACACTTACGAGTTACAGCGCAATAAAACTGCCTGCAGCGCTGTAACTCACTAACTGGCTACACTCGCAAGGCACGTGCAGCGCTGCATCCCCTCAGGTACAGCGCTGCATGTACTCCACCTCCCCGAGAGGAATAACGTTTGTTGCGCTGCTGCTGGTGCGCTGCGGCTACAGTGTGGTCACCCAATGCGCTGTTATTGGCCTCCAGAAGTATTTGGAAGTATCCCACAACGCCTGTTCTAGCCACTCTGGTCATCAATTAGCACTCTACTGCCCTGGCCTCAGGTGACCAACCGCCACTCCGACACTTTAAATTCCCTAGGAATTTTAAATATCCCCTTCCTGTTTGCTCAGCCAGGCGTGGAGTGCTCTCAGCGCATCTTTCCAGGTAACCATGCCTCCACGTGCGAGACGGGCCCCAGTATGGAGCAATGGCGAGCTGCTGGACCTCATCGCTGTTTGTGGGGAGGAAGCTGTCCAGTCCCAGCTGCGATCCAGCCGGAGGAATTTCGATACTTTCGGCCAGATATCAAGGGCCATGATTGAAAGGGGCCATGACCGGGACGCAATGCAGTGCAGGATAAAAGTAAAGGAGCTGCGGAGTGCGTACCGCAAAGCCCGCGAGGCAAACAAGCGCTCGGGTGCTCCCCCCAAAACCTGCCGATTCTACAAAGAGCTGGATGCAATACTTGGGGGTGACCCCACTACTGTTCCGAGCACCACCATGGACACGGGAGAGCGGGATGAGGAGGAGGAGGAGGAGGAGGGGGTTGAAGAAAACAGAAGCGAGGGTGCTGTGGCTGGGGGAGACACCCCTGACTCCCTGGGTGCATGCAGCCAGGAGCTCTTCTCGAGCCAGGAGGAAGGGAGCCAGTCGCAGCAGCCAGTACGCGCTGGGAGAGAAAGAGAAGAACAGGTTCACGGTAAGCAGCTTTTATTTTCGGGAAGGAGTTTTTTCGGTGTGGGGTCCTTGGGCGAGGAGGGTTTGGGCTGCATGCATGCCTAGATGCGGAAGAGCGCATTGATGTGGTCTATCACATCGGAGAAATCGGCCACTGTAATCTCTTCGAAAGTCTCAGCCAGGACGTGGGCAATGCGCTTGCGCAGGTTCATTGGGAGAGCCGCCGTGGTCCTTGTCCCATTCAGGGTAATGTGTCCGCGCCACTGTGCCGCGAGGGGCGGGGGGACCATTGCTGCACACAGGCAAGCTGCATATGGGCCAGGGCAGAAGCCGCATTGCAGTATAAGACCCTCCCTTGCTTCCCCGGACACCCTCAGCAGCGAGATACCTTCCAGGACGAACTCCTGTGGAAAATGTGGGGATAGTGTTCAGTGTAGGTTCC
The DNA here is from genome assembly GCA_037349315.1 of Chelydra serpentina. NCBI lineage: Eukaryota > Metazoa > Chordata > Testudines > Chelydridae > Chelydra > Chelydra serpentina. The sequence goes on along the minus strand of JBAIAC010000021.1, from coordinate 4,344,903 downwards.
CCCTGCAGCTGTTGGCTCTCCCCAAGGCACAGAAACCCGTCGGACAGTACATCCGTGAAACAATCAGTCCCCCTTTACCCTGTGCTTACTCACCATTTTGGGGCTCCCGTGGGTTCTGTGCGCTCTGTTTGGGACGGGAAAATTGTGCTGTTTTGTAGACTGTGTGTGCCCTCCTTAAGTGTGGGGGAATCATTGCTCTGTCTGGCATAAAACAATGATGCCTCTGTTAAATGTTGAATTTTGCCTTCCAGATGCAACCTTGAGATCTCCGCCATCCTTCTTATCACCGGCTGAGAGACTCCAAAGGCTCAGGAAGAGGCCAAGAAGAACGAAAGAAGACATGCTGCAGGAAGTTATGGAACAGTCTCTTAAAGAGAATCAAAAGGCTCGGGAGTGGAGGGAGAGTGAAAGCAGGCTCCGCCAGGAAAACGCAGCGCAGCGGCGGCAAAGCATGCAGCTCCGGCACGAAAGCACAAAGGAGCTGATTAGCATCATGGCGCGCCAAGCGGACTCTATCCAGGCGCTCGTCGCCATGCAGGCGGAGCAGTACCGCACCCGCCCCCCCCTGCAGCCAGTGTCCCAAAACACTTGTGCCCCCATGTCACCACCTGCCCACTTCACCCAACATCCAGGTTCTTATCGCCCACACCAGATGCCCCCAACACCTGTAGCTTCACCAGACAGCCCTGGAAACTATGACCCTTACCCACTGCACTCAACTCCCATCCCGAATTATAGACATCCTGAAGTCCAGCACTCACTGCACAGCACTCCAGACAGGAAGCCCGAGTATGAAAGCAGGACATACCATACCCTGTGATTGAACCCTTCCCCACACCACCCACCACCCCCTTGCCCTTTCTGTCTCACAAGCAGTGGTGTTTCTTTCTAATACATGTATTTTCTCTGTAATAAACGGATTCTTTAGATGTGCAAACAGTCTTTATTATTGCATAAGGAAAAAAGATACCTTAGCCCAGGAAAGAAACAGGCAACGCAAGTGAGCTGAGCAAACACAAATCAGCTTAGCAAAGACAGATAACTGATAACATTGGAACCACTTCACTTCAGGGTCGTGCAGGGCAGCACACATTACTGGTGGTTGTCAGCCTCAAATTTCTCCCTCAAGGCATCCCTAATCCTTGCAGCCCCACGCTGGACCCCTGTAATAGCCCTGCTCTCTGGCTGTGCAAATTCAGCCTCCAGGTGTTGAACCTCTGAGGTCCACGCCTGAGTGAACATTTCACCCTTCCCTTCACAAATATTATGGAGGGTACAGCATGCGGATATAACCGCGGGGATGCTGTGTTCAGCCAAGTCCAGCTTCCCATATAGAGATCGCCAGCGGCCCTTCAAACGGCCAAAAGCACACTCCACAGTCATTCTGCACCGGGTCAGCCTGTAGTTGAACCGTTCCTTGCTGGTGTCAAGGCTCCCTGTGTAGGGTTTCATGAGCCACGGCATTAAAGGGTACGCGGGGTCTCCAAGGATCACAGTGGGCATTTCAATTTCCCCTACCGTGATCTTCCGGTCTGGGAAAAAAGTCCCGGACTGCATCTTCCGGAACAGGGCAGTGTTCCGAAAGATGCGTGCGTCATGCACCTTTCCGGGCCAGCCTGCGCTGATGTCAATGAAACGCCCACGGTGATCCACAAGCGCCTGGAGAACCATGAAGAAATACCCCTTCCGATTAATGTACTCGGATGCTAGGTGGGGTGGTGCCAGAATAGGAATATGCGTCCCATCTATCGCCCCTCCGCAGTTAGGGAAACCCATTTGTTCAAAGCCAGCCACAATGTCCTGCACGTTACCCGGAGTCACGGTTCTTCTGAGCAGGATGCGATTAATGGCCTTGCAAACTTGCATGAGCACGATTCCAACGGTCGACTTTCCCACTCCAAACTGGTTTGCTACTGATCGATAGCAGTCTGGAGTTGCGAGCTTCCAGATTGCAATAGCCACCCGCTTCTCCACGGTCAGGGCAGCTCTCAATCTCATGTCCTTGCGCCGCAGGGCGGGGGCGAGCTCCTCACACAGTCCCATGAAAGTAGCTTTTCTCATCCGAAAGTTCTGCACCCACTGCTCGTCATCCCAGACTTGCATGACAATGTGATCCCACCACTCTGTGCTGGTTTCCCGAGCCCAAAAGCGGCGTTCCACGGTGCATAGCATGTCCGTGAATGCCACAAGCAAGTTAGTGTTGTACGCGTTTTGCGTGACAATTTCATCGTTATCGTCATCGTCGGACTCCTCGCTGTCACTGTGGATCTTAAGGACTGCCAAACGTCACGTGCTGGCGAGACTCGTCAGTATTTTGCTCACCAGGTCGGGATCCATTTTCCCGCTGACCGAAACGGAGCACAGATCGCGCTACAAAGAAACCGTTGAAAGATGGCGCAAATTGTGGCCGGAAACACAGGGATTGCTGGGATGCGAAGCGATGCATCACTGGGCGTTGGGACAGGACCCAGAATGCACCATACCCCACGCCCCCTTCCCACAACCCACGGCGCCAGAATTGGAAGAGGTGTTCTGTGGGATACCTGCCCATAATGCACCTCTCCCAAAACCGCTGCAAGTGCCGCAAATGTAGCCACGTTAGTGCTCGTTACTGCGCTGGCGGCTGCCAGTGTGGACAGGCTGCAGCGCTTTCCCTACTCAGCTGTACGAACACGGGTTTAACTAACAGCGCTGTACATCTGCAAGTGTAGCCAAGGCCTAAGGTGCCACAAGTACTCCTGTAGAAGCGACAAAGGGTCCTGTGGCACCTTATAGACTAACAGAGGTATTGAAGCATAAGCTTTCATGGGTGAATACCCACTTCTTCGGATGCAAGCAGTGGACCCTTTGTCGCTTCTACAGATCCACAGGACCCTTTGTCGCTTCTACAGATCCAGACTAACACGGCTACCCCTCTGATACAAGTACTCCTGTTCTTTTTGCTGACAGACTAACACGGCTGCTACTCTGAAACCTAAGAAAACAATGTATTTTTAATTCCCAAATAAAACTTTTTATTTGAATGAACAGTTTACTGCTGTAGACTTAGGCTAATAGTTCTATAAATATAATTAATAATTGGCCCACACTATTTGCAGGGCATACACTCAACTTCATCCTTTTCTTCTGTTTTTGTTTTTTTAAAACTTTTGAATAATTGCTTGTGTTCTGAAACATGTTCGGATACAGATTTTTGTTTTCTTCCCATTTTAGTGTGTGTCAATTCTTTAAACCGTTATCTGCTAACCGCTTGAAATGTGTTCGTGGTGGACGTGAGATTCATCAGTACGTTCAGACGTGCACGCACTTCAGAGCTTGTGTGTGCGCCTCTTTGTTTATTGTATCTTCTAGACCAATAGATAGCCTTACTTCAACAGGCAGCTTTGCATATAAACACAGACTAATGTATTAGCGTAATACATATGGCTCATGCCATATATTGTATTTTCCTAATCAAACAAGTAATTTTTTATGTATTTGAATGATACAAAAGCAGGATGAAAATCAGAAAAAAATGAATAATACTTTTTGTGAAACCCAAGAATTTTTTGGTAAAAATCAGTTTAAACTGAAAACAAAGAGGCTTAACCACATAGTATTGAGGCGTCCTGGGAAAACCCTGCATTACCTCAGTTAGAGGCCTTAGCTGCCCAGGAGAGCTCACCTGATTGTGCTTAGGGAACACCCGGTCAAAAAGGGACCCTGGCGGCTCTGGTCAGCACTGCTGACCGGGCCGTTAAAAGTCCAGTCGGTGATGCAGCAGAGCTAAGGCAGGCTCCCAGGAGCTGCCGGCATGTCCCTGCGGTCCCTAGGTGCAGGGACGATCAGGAAAGCTCTATGTGCTGCTCCGCCCCGAGCGCCAGCTCTGCAGCTCCCATTGGCCGGGATCCGCGGCCAATGGGAGCTGTGGGGGTGGCGGCTGTGGGCCTGGAGCCACCTGTCACCCCTGCACCTAGGAGCTGGGCTGGACATGCCTGTCACTTCTGCCTTAGTCCCAGGAGCTGCCCGAAGTAAGCGCAGGCCGGCTACAGCTCACACCCCAACCCCTGGCCCCAATTTCGAACCCCCTCCCACACCCTAAGTCCCTGTCAGAGTCCGCACCCCAATGCCCTGCCCCAGCGCTGAGCCCCCTCCCGCATCCAACCTCCCTCCTGGAGCCTGCACCCCCTCCTGCACCCCAACCCTGAGCCCCCTCCCGCACCCAAACTCCCTCCTGGAGCCCGGACTCCACACCCCAACTCCCTGGCCCAGCCCTGAGCCTGCTCCCTGTGAAGGGGGGAAAGATGTGACGGAGCAGAAAGCGAGATGGATTTGACCTGAGAGGTTGGCTGCATTGGGACAGGCTGCATTGAAAATGCAAGACTTTACCTGAGGCTGTAACATAAGCCAGGAGACCTAACTCCCCCACACTCCGTAACACTCCCACACTCTGAACCCCTTGGCTCCAGCCCAGAGCCCCCTCCTGCACCCCAAACGTCTCATCCCCAGCTAGGGTGACCAGACAGCAAGTGTGAAAAATCGGGACAAGGGGTGGGGGGTAATAGGCGCCTGTATAAGAAAAAGACCCCAAAATCGGGACTGTCCCTATAAAACCAGGACATCTGGTCACCCTATCCCCAGACGGCACCTTCACCTCCTCCCACACCCCAACCCCCAGATCCCCCCCAGTGAAAGTGAGTGAGGGTGGGGGAGAGCAAGTGATGGAGGGATGGGGGATGGAGTGAGTGGGGGCGGGGCTTTGGAGAAGGGGTGGGGCAGTGGTGTTAGGTTTTGTGTAATTAGAAAATTGCCAATCCTAATCGTGCTTCTCCCAGCTATTTAGCACAATAAATGACTGGTGCCCATTAGGTGATGGGTAGGACGTGACCTCCCCACGTGTCTCCTCCCCAGCCGGGCCCCTCCTCTCCACCTTACCTGTGTGTATGTCGGGGTCTCTGGCAGTCAGAGCCGGGCAGGGAGCAGGACAGAGCCATTCCAGCAGCTGCCTGGGAGAGGGCCTGGCTGTGGCAGCAGTGGGCTGCCTCCTGCCCAGGGCTTGGCTTCCAAGATAGCAGCTGAGCAAGTCGAAGCCGCCCCTGGCATGCCCAGCGGCGAGAGAGCCTGGCTAGGGAGGGGCGTCAGGGGCAGCAGCAGCAGCCCGCTCCCTGCCCAGGCGCAGCTTCTGGGGACAGGGGCCGACTCTGAGAGCTCGCTCGACTGCTGTCCTCAGAAGCAGAGCCTGGGAAGAGGGTAGGCCACCAGGCAGCAGGGGACGGGTAGCTCAGTGGTTTGAGCATTGGCCTGCTAAACCCAGGGTTGTGAGCTCAATCCTTGAGGGGGCCATTTAGGGATCTGGGGCAAAAATTGGGGACTGGTCCTGCTTTGAGCAGGGCTTGGACTAGATGACCTCCTAAGGTCCCTTCCAACTCTGATATTCTATGGCCAGGTCTACACTAGGACTTTATGTCGAATTTAGCAGCGTTAACTCGATTTAACCCTTCACCCGTGCACATTAGGAAGCAGTTTATTTCGACATAAAGGGCTCTTTAAATCGATTTCTGTACTCCACCCCGACGAGGGGAGTAGCGCCAAATTCGACATGGCCATGTCGAATTCGAGGAACTGTGGACGGAATTCGACGCTAATAGCTCCGGGAGCTATCCCTCAGTGGACGCTCAGGACAGTAATCTGTACTCGAATGTTCTGACCTGCCACTCAGAGAAAGCCCCGGGAAAATTTGAATCTCTTTTCCTGTCTGGCCATTTTGAATCCCATTTCCTCTTTGGACATCGTGGCGAGCTCAGCAGCACTGGCAACGATGCAGAGCTCTACAGCAGTGGTTTCCATGCCATCGCAGAATAGAAAGAGGGCTCCAGCATGGACTGATCGGGAAGTTTTGGATCTGATCGCTGTGTGGGGAGATGAATCCATCCTAGCCGAGCTCCGATCCAAAAGACGGAATGCCAAGATTTATGAGAAAATATCCCAGGCTATGACGGAGAGAGGATACAGCCGTGATGCAACGCAATGCCGCGTGAAAATCAAGGAGCTGCGGCAGGCGTACCAGAAGACCAAGGAGTCCAACGGACGCTCCGGATCGCAGCCACACACTTGCCGGTTTTACGAGGCACTGCATGCCATGCTCGGTGGTGCTGCCACAACTACCCCACCAGTGTCCGTGGACTCCGACGACGGGGTCTTATCTACGGCCACGTCGTCGGAGGTTTTAGCGGACGGTGAAGATGAGGAAGGAGAGGAGGAGGACGAGGCACTAGACAGCGCTCTTACTGCTGATTTCCCCGACAGCCAGGAACTATTCCTCACCCTGACTGAGCTCCCCTACGAACCCTCCCAAGGCAGCATTCCTGACCAGGAATCAGGCGAAGGATCATCAGGTCAGTGTTTTAGACATTTATTTGCAATACAATAGGCATGGTGTGTTAGCACTGTGTAACTGTTGCTTAATTGGCCTTATGCACTTCAGCTTGGAGTCGCTTTCCCGTGCAACTATTCGAAAAGTCTGTCAATATGTACGGGGATAGAGGAGTAATCCCCATCTGAGAGCTCCGCGAAGCTCTCCTGGAGGTACAGTGAGAGCTTGTTTATCACGTTCACGGGGAGAGCGGCCTTATTGTCTCCTCCATGGTAGGATACTTTCCCGTGCCATGCAAGCTGCAGGTACTCTGGTATCATTGCCTTGCATAGCATGGCAGCATACGGCCTCGGGGTTTGCTTGCATTGACGCAGCATGCAGTATTTCTCTGTCTCGGTAATCCTCATCAGAGTGATATCAGTCATGGGGTCCTGGTTTGAATGAGTGGTATCATTAGTATAGAGAATGCTTCCTTTTCCCTTTAAAGAAAGACACCCGGCTGTTTCCGTTAACGCGTGGTGGTAGGGAGTTGGGAGCCAAACCATTCGAACTTAGCGGTGCGCGGGCAGGGAGAGTTCCCGGGACCGGCCACGCGAGGCAGGGGAAAGGGTACGCGAGCCGTTCAGACACAGCGGTTCGCGGGCAATCTTGGTTCCCGGGAGCGGCCACGCGAAGGGGGGCGTGAAGGGTAGGCCAGCCGTTCAGACCGAGCGGTTCACTGGCACTTTCGGTTCCCGCGAGCGACCACACGGAGGGGGGGGAAGGGTAGGCGAGCCGTTCCTGCTGAGCGGTTCGCGGGCACTTTTGGTTCCCGGGAGCGACCACGCGGAGGGCGGGGGAAGGGTAGGCGAGCCGTTCATCCTGAGCGGTTCACGGGCACTTTTGGTTCCCGGGAGTGACCACGCGGAGGGGGGGGAAGGGTAGGCGAGCCGTTCATACTGAGCGGTTCGCGGGCACTTTTGGTTCCCGGGAGCGACCACGTGGTGGGGGGGAAGGGTAGGCGAGCCGTTCATGCTGAGCGGTTCGCGGGCACTTTTGGTTCCCGGGAGTGACCACGTGGGGGGGGGGGGGGCGCGGGAAGGGTAGGCGAGCCGCTGTAGATGAGCGGTTTGGCCAGCAGCAGTTCCTGCCCGCCGCCAGGAACAGTGATTGAGACATGGGAGTAGAGCACTGCTGTGAAGCAATCTCTCAGCAGTCCAAACTCATCACCTTACCATGGTCCTCAGAGAGCTGATTTTCAGTGTTCGGCAAGGCTTCTGGGATCCGTATACCGGGACCCCAGACACTCAGCATTAAGGCCTAATATTTGACCTTGTAGTACGTGAACATGTGATAGGTACTGTGCTTGGTCCTATTCACGGTGAAAGAGTATGGGCATTGTTCTGGAAAAAGTATCTTTCTGAGGAATTCACTCCCTTTCCCTCATCCCACAGCTGCGAGTGTCTCCCGCCCTACCCGTGTTTCTCCCTCCCATGGGCTACTACAGATAAGGCGGCGCAAAAAGAGAACCCGGGATGACATGTTCTCGGAATTGATGATGTGGTCCCGAAGGGAGGCGGCACAGCGGAGAGAGGACGTCTCACGGTCCGAGCGAGCAGCCAGGGAACGGGAGCAGAGGGCTGAAGCGCGCGAGGACAGGTGGCGGCAGGAAGACCAGCAGGCGACCCAAACAATGCTAGGACTAATGAGGGAGCAAACCGACACGCTCCGGCGCATGGTGGACGTTCTCCAGGACAGGAGACAGGAGGAAAGAGCCCCTCTATATGTTCTTTCTAACCGCCCACCCCCGCCACCAAGTCCAGTTGTTTACTCACCCAAAGTCACTAGGACGAGGGGAGGCAGGGTCCGTGGAAATATTCACTCCACCCCTGCAGACTGCTCCAGTAGCAGAAGGCTCTCATTCCCAAAACCTTAGATTGGTCCTTTCCCTCCCTCCAGCCGCACCCCTCAACACCTCCCTGCCCAGGTTTCATGTTCAAGCAATGCTCACTTTAATAAAAATCGGTTTTTGGTTCATTGTTGTTTCCCTGACTGTCTTAAACAGGACCGTTTGTTTTTCGGGTTAGTGGGTAACGGGGTTTGTAAGTGCAGACGACTGGCGCCTAACCCAGGGTACAGACAGGGGAACGGATCAACTGAAAGGCACAGTAAAAATTGCATGCACTAGGCACACTTGTCATTCTGTGTGTGGGTTTTCATGTTCTCTACGGGGGGTTGGGGGTTGGGTGGTTCGCTGTCTGGTGGGGGAGGGTGGCCGCTGATCTTTAGCGGCTGGCAATAGCCTGCATGATAGATCCATGCACCGGGGATCCGTAGCCGATATTCACTGCCAAAAAGTCACAGAGACGCCACCACACACACATGCGAATAGGAGGGGTTCATGGCTCCCTTTAAACAAGCAGTCCAGCACTTAGGACTGCTCTGGGAGCAGGAGCATGTCATTCCCCAAGCTTGGAAGCGTACTTTCCAACACTCCACCCGCTCCCCAACCGCGGTATGCGTCCACGGTTAAAACCGTAACCGAGAAACCAGTACCGGAGACGGTCCAAATAAACAATGTTTCCTTTATTGTGCTTTTAAAGTGTTGAACTAAGGGGGGGAAGGGGGTTGGTAATGGGAGAGGATAGGCAACGGAAACTGTGTAAAGAAACAGGGGAAGGTTCAGCATCTGTTTAAAGAAGCGTAACAGTCACTGGTTACCCTGGTCAGTCTGGAAGCGAGCTTTCAAAGCTTCCCGGATGCGCAGCGCGTCCCGCTGTGATCTTCTAATCGCCCTGGTGTCCGGCTGAGCGTAATCTGCTGCCAGGCGATTTGCCTCAACCTCCCAGCCCACCATAAACGTCTCCCCCTTGCTCTCACAGAGATTGTGGAGCACACAGCACGCTGCAATCACAATGGGGATATTTTTTTGGCCGAGGTCGGAGCGAGTCAGTAAGCTTCGCCATCTGCCTTTCAGACGGCCAAAGGCACACTCCACCACCATTCTGCACTTGCTCAGCCGGTAATTGAAGAGCTCCTTTTCAGTGTCCAGGGCTCCCGTGTATGGCTTCATGAGCCATGGCAGTAGCGGGTAGGCAGGGTCCCCTAGGATCACTGTTGGCATCTCCACATCCCCAACAGTGATTTTGTGGTCCGGGAAATAAACCCCCTGTTGCAGCCGTCTAAACAGACCAGAGTTTTTGAAAACACGAGCATCATGAACCTTGCCTGGCCATCCAACATTGATGTTGGTAAAACGTCCTTTGTGGTCCACTAGTGCTTGCAGCACCATAGAGAAATAGCCCTTTCGGTTAATGTACTGGCTGCCCTGGTGTTCCGGTCCGAGGATAGGGATGTGTGTCCCATCTATGGCCCCACCGCAGTTTGGGAATCCCATCGCAGCGAAGCCATCAATGATCACCTGCACGTCTCCAAGGGTCACTACCTTTGAGAGCAGCAGGTCAACGATTGCATGGGCAACTTGCATCACAGCAACCCCCACGGTAGACTTGCCCACTCCAAATTGGTTCGCTACTGACCGGTAGCTGTCAGGAGTAGCAAGCTTCCACAGGGCTATGGCCACTCGCTTCTGGATAGTCAGGGCTGCTCGCATCCGGGTGTCCTGGCGCTTCAGGGCAGGGGACAGCAAGTCACAAAGTTCCAGGAAAGTGCCCTTACGCATCCGAAAGTTTCGCAGTCACTGGGATTCATCCCAGACCTGCAGCACTATGCGGTCCCACCAGTCAGTGCTTGTTTCCCTTGCCCAGAATCGCCGTTCCACAGGATCAACGTGCCCCATTGCCACCATTATGTCTAGGGGCCGGGGTCCCGTGCTTTGAGAGAGGTCTATGCCCCTCTCAGAGTTCATGTACTCCCGGAGCTTCCGTTGCCTCCTCTCCCGATTTCTCTGCATCTGAGTCTGGAAAAGGTGGACGATATGGCGCGAGGTGTTGACAACGGACAGAACATCAGCGATAATCGTGGAGGGCTCCATGCTCGCTGTCCTGTGGCGTCCGAGCTATCAGCCACAGGAAAAGGGCGCGAATTCATTGCCCGCCGGCGCTTTCACGTAGGGAGGGCGGGAGTGTGGGTCGAGTGACGACATTTACGTATAACCACCCTTGACACATTTTCGGTCCCACAAGGCACTGGGGGCTTCACCCAGAATTCCAGTGGGCAGCGGGGACTGCGGGAACTGTGGGATAGCTACCCACAGTGCACCGCTTGCAATGTTGACGCTTGCCCCCTTACTGTGGACTCAGAAATTCGAATTAAGATCCTTGATGTGGATTCGCACGATCGACCTGGCAATATCGGTTTCACAAGTTTGGTTTAACAAAAATCGAACTAGTCTCGTAGTGTAGACATACCCTATGAGTCTTCTATGAGGCTCTGGCCCAGCCCTTTCCTCTTGCTGGCGGGGGGGCGGGGCGGGGTGGTACTTCACCCTCCCTGGCTCTGCAAGTCGCCTCCCTGCCCCCCATGGCTGGAGGCAGGGTAGTCAACGGGCGAGCGCAGCCACCAGCTGCTTTTTGAGCAGCCTGCGACATCTTTGTATTTACTTCGCGTCAGGGTTGTTACCGCCGCGTGAACAATGTTTCTCTGGCCCGTCATTAAGCCGTGACCCTGACGAGAGAGATCGTGACTCTCCCGCGCGCCCAGGCTGGAGCGCTGCCACCACGTGGGGGACACGGGGCGGGGCTCCGGCCCGGGACGCCGCGCGCCACTGGGCGGACCCGGGAGCGTTCTCGGGCGGCTTCCGCGCTGGGGTGCGTGACCCCGCCCCCTTGCGCCTCGGTCCCGTCCCCGGCTTCCCGTGGGGCCGCGCGGCGCGCGGGAAGGGAAAATGGCGGCGGCGCTGGCCGAGCGGAGCTGCCTGGAGCTGAGCGGGGCCGAGCGCGGCCCGCGCCGCCGGGTCCGGGAGCTCGCGCTGAGCCCGCCAGGTACCGGGACCCCGCCACCCCCCTCCCCCCCCCCCGCGCGGACCAGGACCCCTCCCCCCCGCCTGGCCCCGCCCCCGGGACTCCTCTCCCCGCCTGGCCCCCACCGCTCCCGCGACTCGCCCCCTCTGGCCGCCCCCGGCACCAGGCCCCCCCCCCCCTTGAGGCCCCTGGCTCTGGGGGCTGCACCGTCCCCCCCTCCCGGATCCCCCCCTTTGCCCACACTCACCCCTTCCCTTCCCCGCAGGTGCCAGCGTGGGCCCCGGAGCCGGGCGCTACGCCGACAGCGCTGGCGGGTTCTGCTACCAGGAGAGCGCCCAGCTGGTCTCGGTCACCAGGAACCGCTTCATCCACTGGTAAGTGGTGGGGAGAGCGCCCATGGGTATCGGGGACCCCGCTGGGGTATCGGGGACCCTGCCAGGCTCCCCCTTGCCCTGGGGTGCGTATTGCCTGCCCCATGGCGAGTATTGCCGCTGGGCAGGTATCTCCCCCTGGGCTAGGGGGAGGCAGGGGTCTCAGGCCGCTCTTCCCGTGCGGGGTGGGGGGGTGAATAGCCATTCCAGTTCAGTGCAAGGTGTCCCTTTAAAGTCAATGGATTGGATTTGAGCATGTGTCCAAGTGCTTTGCTGAATGGGATCAACTGCTGCATGGGGGTCCTGAGTAATAGTTAGTGGGAACAAGCCCATGGCTCCCAGTAGCAAGGTACTTTTGTCTGCCTGCTGCAGTCGATGGCCAGGTTGACACTAGGAAATTAAACAGTATAACTATGTCGCTCAGGGGTGTGACAGATCCATACCCCAGAGCAATGCAGTTAAACTGACACTACCCCAGTGTAGACAGCACTAGGTCCCATCAACCTAGCTACTGCCTCCCTGGGAGGTGGAGTACCTACGTGGATTGGAGAAGCCCTCCTGTTGGATAGATAGCATCTTCACTGAAGCGCTGCAGTGGTGCCACTCTAGTGTAGACCTGCCCTGTGAGTCTAAACCTGTGTTGTGTTGATCACTGCTGACCTGAGAGGCCTCACAATCGTCAACATAAAAAGCTTTTTGATTTTTTCAGGACCACTTCTGGAGACACTTTGGAGCTGGTGGAGGAGTCTCTGGATATAAACCTCCTGAATAATGCCATTCGGCTCAAAATCCAGAACTGTAGCCTCTTACCTGGAGGAGTGCATGTGTGTGAGACGCAGAATCTCGTTGTCATCTTGATTGTGACCAATCAGACTGTGCACCGTCTGGTCCTGCCACATCCTGCTCGCATGTATAGGAGTGTAAGTAGTCTGGGTGGAAATAACTGTGTACTTTGAGATTATTTTAAGAAAATACTTCTAATAAATTAGCTGCAAACTATCTTTTAGAATCAAAGATTGGTCTTGGCAGCTGTGGCATGATCATTGGAACAAGCTTTGATGGAAAGTGATCTGAAACCTGTAGTTTCTCCACCTAGCATTTTTTGTATTTTTAAAAACTAGAGCATTGTGTAGTATACAAACTTGCAGATACTACACTGAATATTGCATGTACATATGAAATATGTTTCTGTGCTAATTTGCTTTTTGAATACTAAGATTAGGATTTTCAGAGGATCCTAGGCAGCTAGGCACCCAAATCCATGGCAACTTGAACACTGGGGCCTAAATTGTTTGAAATCAGTGACCATTACCATTTCAAGAGATGTAGAGCAGGAGTGCAAGCTCAGGGTGTCTCTCTAAATCCCAAAGACTCCATGTATATAGTCACTTATGCAACTATGATTCCCAAATTTTTCTGGTTGAGATTCCTTTAGAGATATGACACACATTCTTAGTTCCCGAACCAAACAATCCCAAATCATTGGCCAAGTGAAGTGAGGCCCTATGCTATACTTAGAGACTGAAATGCCCCAGATTCGAAGACCAGAAGGGACTGTTATGGTCATCTTGGCTGACCTCCTGGATAACACAGGCCAGAGAAGTTCCCCAAAATAATTCCTAGAGCAGAACTTTTAGAAAAACATCCAATCTTGATTTTAAAATTGCCAGTGATAGAGAATCCACCACGAGCTTGGTAAATTGTTCCAATGATGAATGGCTCTCTGATAATTTTTTTTGACCTTATTTCAGTCTGAAACTTGATAATTTTTGAAAACTACATATGATCAATTCCAAAAATTGAACCCTATTAACGTTGGTGAAAATGGAAAACTCGAAAAGCCCAATTTTCACTAAAATCCCCATTTGATCACTTACGATGCAGAGGGGAGACAGTCACTTTGCAGAGGCCTGTGGCAGGGGAGCAGAGTCACTCTGGATACAGGGGTGTGAGGCAGTGACTTCAGAGTTGAGGGTGACATTTGGGTTAGGGTTAGTGAGTCCCTTGCCTCCCAACTCTGGCCATGGACAGGCCCTCCCAGCTGGGCATGGCCAGAGTGGGGGTGAGGGACCCAGCTGGGGGTATAGCTGGGCCTACATAAGCCATGAAGTGTGCAACCCTCCAATTATTTTGTGGGACGCAAAGCACTTGTGCAGGAATGTGGTAGTGTTATCAAGATCCTGGCATGTATCTGGGAGGGAGAATAGGTCCACCAATGAATCAGAGTAATCCACTTACACTTTGAGATCCACTCTTAAATGGTCAACCCTTGCCAGCTAAAAATAAGGGAAAGAGCCAAATTTAGGTCACCAGAGAACTTGCATCAAAAGATCTTTACTCAGTAAGTAAAAGCCAGGAGTAGTGGAGATTATGCATTTGTCATTCCTCTGGCAGTTCTTTTCTTATATCTCTAGTCTAACAGTTCTGTGTGTTCTTGGGACCTGGACTCTTTTTTTTTTTTCTCTCTCTCTCTCTCTCTCACAGGAGCTGATAACAGAGGGCCAGATGCAGTCTGTATTTACAGATATTGGCAAAGTTAATTTTAGGGACCCTTCAAATTACCACATGATCCCCTCCATTCCTGGACTGGCCTCTAATTCCACTGCTTCAGCAGCTTGGCTTAGCAGTGATGGGGAGGCTCTCTTTGCTTTGCCGTCTGCTTCAGGAGGAATATTTGTCCTCAAGCTACCTCCTCATGATGTGCATGGTAAGAGTTGGGAGTAGAGTATGTAACCATGAGTATGTATTTATAAAGCATGTGTTAGTGTTTCTCACACCTTCACCGATTGTCCTGCTGATGTAAGAACAGCCATTTCATGCTGGTATAGAAGGTGACACGTAGTGAAGGATGACCATGATTAGATTAATACTGGTCTGGATCCAGATATAGTGTACAGGCTTCACACTCCCCCTCATGGCTTTGTCAGTGCCTCTCAATCCTGACCTGCAGCATCCCTTCCTATATCAGTTTTGGGCTTCAGTTGATCTTGACTTTGTCTTGGGTGCTTATTGTAATCCGACTCCAAAAATGCATGATAATTCAGGCCTGTTGAAGCAGCAAATGATATTCTGCACATTGCTCAGCAGTTTCATTTTCATTTTTTTCAGGGATAGTTTCAGTTGTGGAGCTGAAGCAGAGCTCTGTGATGCAACGTTTGCTTACAGGTTGGATGCCAACTGCTATCAGGTTAGTGTTGTCATATGACACATAAGATTGTCTGTCTCTTTTAACTCCCTGCATGGAAGCACATGGATTGTATTCAGATAAATTCAAAGGTAGACAAGCACACTGCAGGGGTAATGCTCAGCATGTAAATAGCACTTTTAAAAAGAGGTTAGGACTTGCTGTAGGCCACACAGCGAGTCACAGTGACAAAATTGGGATCAGGAGTGAGGAATCATAGAATATCAGGGTCGAAAGGGACCTTAGGAGGTCATCTAGTCCAACCCCCTACTCAAAGCAGGACCAATCCCCAATTTTTGCCCCAGATCCCCAAATGGCCCCCTCAAGGATTGAACTCACAACCCTGGGTTTAGCAGGCCGAAGCTCAAACCACTGAGCTATCCCTCGTGCCCTAAGCTGGCTTAGTCCATTTTACTGTGCTGCCCCTGGATCTGCGTGGCTGAGATCTCCATGAATATGTTACGTTTAGTAACTGGCCCCTGGACTTTTACCCAGGAGTGGGTTGGCAGCCAATGCAGATTAAGGATGATGAGTATGCTCTCTTCCCAGAAATCTAATGGTGACAGATGCTGGATCACCATGGTCCATATTTGTGCATAATGGGTAAAATCTCTTGGGTAGCTGAAGACAATACAAGGGTGTTCCTAGTCACTGCTACTCTATGGGCATCTGAAAGTGGGGACAAATCCAGTAAGACCTCAGATTACTTTGACAATCATTGGGAAATTCCCCATAGTTTAGGGAACCAATATGGATCTGACCACTTCAAAATGCTTCCTCCTGCCTTGACTTCCATAAGAACATAAGACTCTCCATACTGGGCAGACCAATGATCCATCCAGCCCAGTATCCTGTCTACCGACAGTGGCCACTGCCAGATGCTTCAAAGGGAACGAACAGAACAGGGCAATTATCAAGTGATCCATCCCCTGTTGTCCAGTCCCAGCTTCTGGCAGTCAGAGGCTTAGGGACGTGCACTAGCTATTGATGGATCTATTCTCCATGAACTTCTCATTCTTTTTGGAACCAGTTATAGTTTTGGCCTTGAGAACATCCCTTGGCAATGAGTTCCACAGAATGACTATGTGTTGTGTGAAGAAATACTTCTTCACACAACACATAGCAATACAGGGGAGGGATAGCTCAGTGGTTTGAGTGTTGGCCTGCTAAACCTAGGGTTGTGAGTTCAATCCTTGCAGGGGCCATTTAGGGATCTGGGGCAAAAATTGGGGTTTGGTCCTGCTTTGAGCAGGGGGTTGGACTAGATGACCTCCTAAGATCCCTTCCAACCCTGATATTCTATGGTTCTGTTTGTTTTAAACCTACTGCCTGTTAATTTCATTGGGTGACCCCTAGTTCTTGTGTTTATATGAAAGAGTAAATAACACTTTCTTACTCACTTTCTCCACATCAGTCATTTTATAGATCTTTATCAAATCCCCCCCCCCCCCCCCCCCCCCCCCCCCGCCACCCATCATCTCTTTTCCAGTCTTCTTTACCCTATAACGCTTTATCCTATATCACTGGAAGAAAGTTTTCAGCTGACACAAATTTGAAGAGGACAGGTCATTGATACAGAGCAAACTGGATCTTTTGGTAGACTGGGTACAAGCAAATAATACGTGTTTTAATATGGCTAAATGTATACGTCTGGGAACAAAGAATGTAGGCCACGCTTAGGATGGGGGACTCTTTTTCAGAGTCATTGCTTCCCAGGATAGATTTTTTTTTTTCTTTTTTTCTTTGAGGGATTGATAATCAGCTGAACATGAGCTCTCAGTGCAACTCTGTGGCCAAAAGGTCTAATGTGATCCTTGGATGCATAATTAGGGGAACCTCGCGTAGGAGCAGAGAGGTTATTTTACCTCTGTATTTGACACTGGTGTGACTGCTGCTAGAATCCTGTGTCCAGCACTTCAAGAAGGATGTTGATAAATTGGAGAGGGACAGAGAAGAGCCGTGAGAATGATTAAGTGATTGGAAAACCTGCCTTATAGTGATAGATCCAAGGATCTCATTCTATTAGCTTAGCAAAGAGAAGGTTAGGCGTGAGTTGATCACAATCTAAGAACCTACGTAAGGAACAAATATTTAATAGTGGGTTATTCAATCCAGCAGAGAAAGGCCTAACACCTTGAAGCTCAATAAATTCAGACTGGAAATAAGGTGTAAATTTTGAACAATGAGAGTTCATTGGAACAATTTACCAAGGATTGTGGTGGATTCTCCATCACTGACATTTTTAAAATCAAGATTGGATGCTTTCTGAAAGCTCTGCTCCAGGCATTATTTCAGGGAAGTTCTCTGTCCTGTTATCCAAGAGGTCAGACTAGATGATCACAACAGTCCCTTCTGACCTTTGAATCTGAGGGTATGTCTATACTTACCCGTCGCGTCGGAGGCGCGGGATCGATGTTCTGGGTTCGATTTATCGCGTCTTGTCAAGACGCGATAAATCGAACCAGGAAGTGCTCCCTCGTCGACGCTGGTAATCCAGCTCGACGAGTGGAGTAGGCGGAGTCGACGGGGGAGCCTGCGCGCCGCGTCTGGACCACAGGTAAGTTCGAACTAAGGTACTTCGACTTCAGCTACGTTATTAACGTAGCTGAAGTTGCGTATCTTAGTTCGACGGGGGGGTTAGTGTAGACCTGGGCTAAGTAATTATTCACCTGTTATGCTGTAAGCCCCTTGTGACAGGGAGCTCACGGTCTGTCTTGTGTGCACAGAGATTCGCTCCCCTCAGTGCAGTGAATACTTAATGAAATCATTCTGAATGACTACTTGTGTTTTCAGAGGTGACCAAGGACCTTCAGACCTTCCTGTCAGCCTCTCCGTTCACTGCCTTGAGCATGATGCCTTCCTATTCGCACTCTGCCAGGATCACAAACTCAGGATGTGGTCTTACAAAGTGAGTGAGTGTTTGGGGTTGTGATTTGCTTTGCAGATGGGGTTGATTCAGGGCTAGTCACACCACGTGAATGATATTGAGGTGCTGTGAGATAGAGGATGGGCTGTTGATCCAGCAGTGATTCCGAGACTTGGCTAAACTGGTACTCCATGAACTGACGAGAAGTTCGTTGAGTAGCAGGATTTATGGGAACAGAAAGAAATGGTCCAGTCTTGACTCCTATTAGTATTTTACTTGGAAATTGTATGATTTCTAGATATAGCGAAGCCTTCAAATATAAGACATGTAACAGTGCAGACAACAAGTTATCAAGCTTACTGCACTGCCTTACCACGGTGTCTAGGAACACTTCTAGTGAGGGAAGGTACTTTAATCTCTATGCTAACTCGGTCCTTGCCCTTTCCTGAGACGACTAACAGGAGTGTGTCTCGTAACGGGGCTACCTGTCCACCAGAGAACTTGACTGAGTGCACCAGCTTGCTGAACACAACTCACTCTGAGCACCATATCCAAGTACCAATTCCCTGAGCTGACATACTCTCTCAGCTAGTTTCGATGGTTGAGTGGGGCTCAGGTTGTAGTTTTACTGCGCAGGCCCCCTCCTGGTCTTTCAGAGCACACGCTCAGTAAGAGGCAAGATCAGGAGAGCAAAGCAAATGAACCGTGTTTCAGATAGTTGTACAGGCCAGGTGTATTGCTTCAGCCTACCTGGAGAACGGACCGGCCTCTTGGGAGGCAAGTCTGAAAGACTAGAAATCTCTTAATAGCGTTTGAGGAGCGTCAAAGATGTAACATAGCTTTTAAAGCAGGATTTCCCACCTTGAGGAGATACCATCCTAGTCTGGGGAAGGGGGAACCAGATAGAGAAGAGCAGCAATATGCAGGGTGGGAAAAGCTGCGTGACACTGGATCCACTCTGATTCTTCACTTCAAATATGTTTGTCAGTTCAGCAGTGGGTAGTTTCTTTAAACCCACATTCCTTCCTGGGAGTCCTAGCTACAGGAGACGCTTATACATAGAGCTGCAGGCCCAACAAGCAGCACAAGCTTTGGGTGTTTGCATTCACAACAGGCAGTTCAGCTGCCAGGGCGTCTCTCCCTCCCAAAGCGTCACATGGCTGCCCCCACAAGGGCAAGCTGTAGCCTTCATGTAAGTGAAGGGAAGAAGACAGGAGGAGAAACTAGGGGAGCAGAAATGACACACACAGGGGATAGCAATGAAAAGGAAAACAGGCATGGCGGGTGGGTGGGGTAGAAGAGAATAAAGGGGAAAAATGGACCTGGGGCTAGTCCAGGATAAGGTGTGGTCCAAGAGAAGGTGGGGAATTTCTGCTGGACTTGCCTATTAAAGGACAGGAGGTGGAAAAGCTCCACCCCTAACATTCCTTTGTGCTGCTTGTCTCCTGTCTTTGTTCTGGGCAGGACCAAATGTGTCTGATGGTAGCTGATCTGCTGGAGTTCGTGCCTGTGAATAAGGACCTGAGGCTCGCTGCTGGAACAGGACATCGATTGCGGCTGGCCTATTCGCAGTCACTGGGGCTCTACCTTGGTGTTTATATGCATGCACCCAAGCGAGGACAGGTACAAAATGACCAGAACCTTCAAGAGCTGCTATTATAGGCAAAGAGTGAATTATTGGGATGCTACCAGTTTTCTGAGTTTGTGTATGGGCTGGCACATAATAGTGAAGAGAGCATTTGCCAACACACACTGCACGGAATAGTATCTTCTGAATAGTGTTTCTCATTCCAAAATGCTTTGCAAGATGCTCCTGCGTTTTTGCTTTGGGAGTAGAACTTTCCATGTTTGGTGTCTGCCATTGGGTCTGCTGTTCGGGAAATGGAGGAAGAGGAAAAAGGATTCGCTTTTGAGAATGGGTAGAGTGGAGCGACGTTACCCTTATAACAAATTCTCACACTGCTTTTTAAACATCTGAAGTGAGTTGGGAGCAGAAATTTGAGGTTTGATGTGGTGATAAACCTTGGGGCAAAGGGTTTCGGAGAGGCTGGTTTTGATTTAGGCCAGTTATGGAGGTTTTCAAATAATTCAAGATGGGAGTTTTAGTCAGCTACTGTTGTGAATAGGGAAGCTAATTTCCAGCTGTGTAAATCAGGGCTGTGCAGGCATGCGTAACTAAGGTAAGCAGGGAGCCCTACTTCGTTCACTCCATGTTTAACTATTGAAAGAGTGCAGAATTTGCATATTAAGTGCTTAGAGTCAAGCACCATTGCAAACGGCATGCTCAGGGTGCATAAAACGATGCACACACTGGTTTCACATTTGGTGTTCTGGTGGGGCTGCGGAGGTTCTTTGTGACAAAAAGGCATCTAGGAAATTCTCAGCAATCAAGTATCCAAGAGGAAAATCTTAAGGCTGTAAAGTAAAGCCATCAAAAGTGTGTAAATGATCCAACAGCATTAACTCTGGGCCCCGGGGATGTATGCATCTTGATAGTCTTTACCTATGTTCCTATACAATAATCTCTGTAGGAGCCCTGCCTCATTCAGTTCATGGCGAATGAGGCAGGGATGCAGCATTTATTTTTAAATATCTTGCTAGAACAGAAATGAAGAGGACAGATTGCACCTGTAATCTGTCAACCAGTTTCCTTTTGTGAACAGTCTAGAACTATAGTTAGTATTTTAAATTAAGCATGAGTATATATTAATTTATTTCTGTGCTCACTGTTTACATAGCACACTCATTCACTGCTGTAATTGCAGGCAGAATGTGGCCCTCGGCAAGTATGGATTGGCAGGTCCCTTACCGACTGCACCAAATGCCTTTAGTTGTCACTTTGACTTTGGCAGCTCCTGGGTTGAGTGCTATATTTTGCATTAATATCCATTGTGCTGGCATGGAGGAATTCCACTCCTGGACCTGGGCCCGTTGTGCTTGGCGCTGTACAGACATGGAACAAACAGGTGGTCCCTGCCTCGGAGAGTTTACACCTTCACTACATAGTTTAGAACGGACAGTCATTGTGCGGATTGGGATCTCTTAGCCAGTCCGAGTGCTTGGAGTTTCAGAGTGGAGTGGTACAGCTGTCTGTGTGTGCGTGCAGCATCTCTGGGTGAGGCAGTTGCATTTTAGTATAGTATGCACTGCCTTGCACTACTTGGTACTAGTTCTTTCAATCATAAGATTCAAAACAAAGTACTTCAGGATCAGGTGCTTGGATAACACCGTAGTGGGTGTGGGATAAGAACCTGAGTAGAACAGTTTTACTGTCTCACTTTGATAGCATCTTTATTCTAATTAGGATGGCTCTTTTCTAGCCATTGACTTACCTTGTATGTGTGCAGTTCTGTGTCTTCCAGCTGGTGAGCACTGAAAGTAACCGCTATAGTCTTGACCACATATCCTCCCTATTCACCTCTCAGGTGAGTGCCAATGCTACACTCCTTGGGGAGGGGTGGGTTAGGGTACAAAACTAGTAGTGGGCAGAGTCTCACTGGAAGAAGAGTACAGATTCATAAATCCGACATAAGCTTGGGGACTTTTAGTAAGAATAAACAGGATCTGGGTTCGCTCCCGTGAATGTGACAAAATAACATTACATGTTTCTCTTGCTTATGCACTTGTACCCACTGAGAGCTAACTTTAAACATCACTTGCATTTTTGGTGTGTTAGCACGGAGACTTGATTATCTTTTTCTCCTAGGAGACGCTTGTTGATTTTGCCTTAACACCTGCTGAGATCTGGGCACTGTGGCATGATGATGAGAATCAGACTGTTGTGAAATACATCAACTTTGAGCAGTGAGTCTCCCTCCTGTTTTACTGGTTAACCTTGTGGGATAGTAATTGCAACGGTCACTACTACTGTTTGTTAAAATCATTCCTACATTTGCTTTCCTCCACTTGCTTCCTTTCCTATCCACTTGTGCTCAGTTCGTTGTTTGTTAGCTAATTTCCTTAACATCCCAAGGCGCATGGCGTCTGTCCACTCCTTTCTCCTTGTAACGTAGGTTATTTAGATTTTTAAGCCTGCTTTATTATAGCAACTAGAGCTGTGATAGCAAGAAAGCAGGGTTAAGAACTGGGGAGGTCTGGTATGATTAGAAGATCACAGGGAACATCTGTGCCACTCCCAGCTTCCTCCTCACACTTTTTTGCCAACTTTTACATATTCATCTGGGGAAAGTACGAGCTGTTTGGATGACCAGTGAGTAAAGATATTAGTTTATTCATTGGCCTTGTGAAGGTGGGCAAGTAGACACTCTATCTGGGCCCCTGGACTGACTGAAATACCTGGGTAAAATGAGTTACAAGTGTCCTGCTTCCCTTTAGGCACATGAATCTGCCATTAATTCTAACTGGGCAGAGTTTCAGAATCAGCCCATCTCTACATACATGTCAGTAAAACAAAGGGAGGGCACAGCATGCTATCACAATGATGGGCTTGGGATAAGAATCTAGATAGCTGGCTAGATAAATCCATGGGTTAACTGGACAGCAGAGTAAACAGAAATAAGGATTGTGGCAAGGCACCCCTTCTGCCTCGCCGGGCTTAATGCTCCCTCCTCGGACAGGGACAGGGCCTGGGGTAAATCAGCCCTCACTCTGGAGCGTGTCTGTCTTCCCTCTTCAGGGTTTGTTTCTCAGAACCTTCCCGGTAGGCCTTGGGGCAGGTCTGAGGAGTGCTCCTCTGCCAAACAAAGGGGAACAGGTCTATAAAGCACCAAAACAAAAAGGAAATACCTTTCCCTGGCCCCTCATTGCAGCAGGTGGTGTCCTGTCGCTGGCTCGGGGTTTTGGGTGTCTACCCTAGGGGGAGGAGCACAGTCTCTCACACTGGAGAAGCCTAACCCCCTGCTGCCTCCAGCCTTGCAGCAGTTTCTCCCCCCCCCAATCCCGGGAGAGAGATTTTAACAGGTTTCAGGCAGCCCTTAATTGGACTCAGGTGTCCCCTAATTGACCTGAAGTAACCCCTTCCCAGCTTGTAGGAAAAAGGGCCTTTAGCATTCTAGGGCTAACATACCTGTTTCCCCAGACCCTCCTGCAGCCGTCCGGCCTGACTTTGTCACAGGATGTAGCACAAGATGATCCTTCCATATGCCCCATCTGGACCAGCACTGAATTAATATCTGTGATCACTGGTGAAAATACTATAGTTGAACTCACTTCAGACTAGGATTACCAGAGAGTTTAGTGTTCACTGCGACTGAGTATGCATGACTGATGGAAATTCTTTTCCCCTCAGAAATATTGCAGGCCAGTGGAACCAAGTGTTTGTGCAGCCTCTGCCGGAAGAAGAGGTGAATATTAGAGATGACCAAGACCCTAGGGTGAGTGGACAATACAATACCAACCAGAAGTAACTTGGGCTGTGTCCCTAGCTTCCTTTCTATCTTTTGCTGCAGGGGACAGAAATAGAAAGACCGTTGGGACAGTGTATGCAATATAACTTTATTTTGTATGTTGTCCTTTATACAAACGGTATCTTTAAAGCTTCATAGAACTAAATGAGACAACAGACACATAGTATACATTACGGTGGTGTAAAACACTTAAACTGGCCACAAGACCAGTAGCTGAGGAGGAACAGAAATTGTTACAAGCAAGGGAGAAAGTCTTTCAAGATGAGATTTGTAAACAGCTTGACATCAGCGAGCAGAGTGATACAGGATAGCTGCTTCTGATGGCAGGAGCTGTGAAGAAGGCAGATTTAGAGGCTAGAGCAAACATGGATTTCCAGCTTGAGCAGGAATGAGGATCCGATGGAGTGGTCTAAGGATGTGGGTGAGGGAGCAAAAGCATTAAGCTACTTAGTGGATGTGACAAGGCCTGAGGAGGGGCAGAGGAGATGGAAAAGAGGGCTGAGGTATAGGCAAGAGCAGAGTTGTATAAAACTCTGAAGAGGGGACAGTGAGTTGGAATTTGATACAGCAAGGGATTTTACTGTGAATTAGGGCAGTTGGAGATTGAAAGGAAGGACGTGAGTTCCTCAGGCCTGGAAAGGTGATCTGGGAGTAGAGGTGTTAATGGGACCAAAGGAAGCACAGGAATTGCCAGTGCCATGGGAATGGGCGTAGGAATTAGACATGGCAGCCCAAAGGTGTTCCTTGCTCCTCATTGCACACGATACAGGTGGAATGGAAGGAGGGGACGCTGAATTCTAGGGGGTGCTATGAAACCAAACCTTCAGTTTTACCAGCACTAAGGAGCTGTGCTGCCTTCTGCCCCCATGAACAGGAAAGATAGCCACTTCTTTGCAGTCTCCTTTCAGGCTGTTAGCTGCGGAGTTCATCCCTTCAGTGTGTCTGGCTGCTTTGCATTCTGGGGGTGACTTACCTCATTTTGTGAGAGACTAGACCACCTATGCTGGGTTTCAGATTGTCAGTCCTTTTGCAGAATAAACCATTGAAAGGCCAGTATACTGTAATGTACAGTGCCACCTGTTAGCAGGCTCCTGCAGAAGAGATGCGGAATTCCAGGAGCCTGGAATGATGAACTGTAATTAGAAGCCTACATCATTTTGCATAAATGTGCTTCTCTGAATGACCATTTTGTTCTTTCACAGGAAACTTATTTGGAGTCTCTCTTCATGCCTGGTCAGTTCACAAATGCTGCTCTACTCAAAGCTCTACAGGTTAGCAAACAATCAATTTGTGCTCCCTCAGTTCCAGCCACTTTGTGCCACTTCTGGCTGCACAAAGTGGACATGGGCCACTCAAGGAGGAGAACTCTCAGCTGGCATGCGTGTCATCCGTTGGCATAAGGCCCCACAGAGGCCAGTCACCATCAATTAGAGCAGCCCTTAAACCAGTCTAACTTTTGCTGATGGGCTGGGAAGGGAGGCATAACTTGCTCCTTGACAGCCTCACTTCACCCGAATTGACCAGATCTCGGTACAGGAGAACATCTGGGCCTGCAAAAGCTGCGTTTTGGTGTTTATACAGTGTCATAGGTGTGCTTGATGCGCTACAGAAAAATGAAAGCTCCCTGCTCTGAGGTGCTTAGTTCTCCATGCACATAACACCGCAAGATACAGGCAGTGGCAGGCGGAAGAGGGCTATAATAGTGAAAGGTCCCAAGGGTGCTGAGCCGGGAAGAACGGCGAGAGCAGTTTCTATGGACTGGAAAGGGTGGAGGCTGGGCGTGGTGACTGAAGAACAGTCTGAGATGAGGATGTTTATACAGTGGCTGTATCCAAGGAGAGGGCAAGGAGGGTCCAGGCTAGGGTCCTGTGGATGGGGACATACAAGAACATACAGGTATGTGAAGAGAAAAGAGCCCAAGGAGAAGGCAAGAGTGAGAGCGAGGGTGGCAGTCGGTAGGGCCAGGGGATGATGGAGGAGTGGGAAAGAGAGCAGGCAGGAGGTTTCAAGGGCAGGGTCTGGGGTGCAGCAGAGGATGGTAGAAGGGAGAACGGGGGAGTGGAAGATCATGCCGGATCTAGTCTTCACTGCCATGAAGCTGGTGCTGAAAGGGAGGGAGTGTGAGGAGGGTTTAGGAAGGAGCCAGAGGTGTGAAATGTTAGTGACTGCTCGCTGGCCTCGGTCAGCAGGGGCTGGGTGTGTGGACAAGGTAGCAG
The DNA here is from genome assembly GCA_037349315.1 of Chelydra serpentina. NCBI lineage: Eukaryota > Metazoa > Chordata > Testudines > Chelydridae > Chelydra > Chelydra serpentina. The sequence continues at coordinate 4,319,647 of JBAIAC010000021.1, read as the reverse complement.
AGGTGACATGAGATCAGACCCGTAGCAGAAGATAGCCATGTGGCCTGGGGGTTTCCTGCTGAACTTTCTGCAGCTCAGGACCAGCAGTGGGAGAAATGAATACTAGGCGTGAGCCAAGCTGGGCTTGGTGGAGTGAGCGTCGTGTGGTGCGGGGGCAAGGAGTTAACCCCAGAGCTGAGGGAGGAAGGGAAAGGTTTGGGCACCCGCGGGCGCTGGTGAGCTCGTGGATTGGAGGGTGCAGGAGGAGGAAGGGCCAGTGGTTGAAGGGAATGCAGTGTTGCTGCTGCTTCGTAATTCTCTGATGGAGACACTGGTGAGCAGTGCTGAGATTCTCTGTCTCCCCAGTTTTATGCTGGTGTGACTGCACTGGTGTGACAGTGGAGAATCAGGTCCCTGGTATGCACCTCATCGCCTCCGAGAACACCACCCTGGTTCTCCCTTTGGGCAGGACCTGGTGAGCTGCCCACCGGTCTTGCTCTTGACTCAATGTCGCTTCTGTGATGGAGCTCATGGGCTGAGCTCAGCAAAGCCCTATGCTCTCTTCTCTGCGGATGCGCTGTGCGTAACGAAAACAGCATCTGATCAGTTCCAGGTCTGGGAACGTTCCAGGTGTCAGTGGGTTTGGTGAATATTGGAAAAGCCTGATTCCACTAACCTCATTGTATGAGTCTGTAGGCTGTGGATCCAGGGGGTGGAAGTGACTGCAGGGAAGCAGGGTCGCTGTGGATCTGAGGGAGGCAGTGACCTCCAGGGGACGTGTGGCAGGGGAACAGGGTCACTGTGGATCTAAGGGAGGCTGTGACCTTGGGGTTAGAGCACCAGAAAGCCTGCTGTGTCTGCAGCACCCAATGGGCATTGTATGGGCCTGATTTTAATGCACGTCAGGCTGCTGGAAGCCCCTTTCTTCCACTCTGGCCAGCCCCTCTAGTGGGCCCCCGGACTCCCACTACAGCCAGTCCCTCCCTCGTATTGGGGGCAAAGGGTCGGAATGAGCATACAGCCCGGCATCTGTAAACAGCAAAGTGCGTAACCCTCTAGTAATGCCAGCTATTACTTTGCTCTGGTGTATCTTGGCTGCCTGTGCCTAGTTATAATTCTCTGCAGTGAGTGACGTTACTCATCTGTTCAACATCTTCACATCGTGCTGCCACTTAGACAGGCTTGTGGCAAGTCTAGTGCTTCAAAACGGAAGTTTCCTGTAATGTTTTTGTAGATCTTTTCCCGAGGAGGAGAGAGAATCGTGGATCTGACCTGGGATGAGCTGAAAAAAGAGGTGACCTTAGCTGTGGAAAACGAGGTGAGGTTTCAATTGAGTGTTTTATGATGACAGTCATCACTGTGGTATCTTAGCACCTCAGGCAGAGTTAAAAACTAAATCCACAGATGACCCATGGCCTAACTTTCCTCCTGGCTTCCCCCAAAGCAGTTGCATGATTTAAAAAAAAATTCCTTCTCACTACTTCCCCATCTCTTAACTATTCCTTTTTCTACAGGGGTTCACCCTTCCCCCCCCTCCCCCCACTCCTCCTGTCCTGTTCTTTTAGCTGTAGGTGTGCCAAAGTGAGCTGCACTTCCTTTTTCCTTTAGTCTGTTTACATTGTAAGTCAGAGAGCACTTTGCATAGTGACAATGGTGCCAGGTTTTGCTCTATTGCAAGTCCTGTCTTGTGCATGTCACTCGCACGCTCGTTTTCTCCATGCTGCAGCAGTGAGAGCCTGGTGGGTGGGTGGCGGGGTGCAGTAGGAGTGGGCATGAGTCTTCACCCACCACAGCTCCTCTGTGCGCCTCAGGGAGGCATGTAGACATTGGGAGGCCTCACTTCAGTGCTGCTGCTGAAGGAGAGACTAGCAGGCAGGCGGTGGGAAGTGGGGGCAGGCAAGTCCATTCGTTGCTCTTCTACGGCCCGTCTTTCCCGTGGTGAAAGACCCTTAAGCATCATCAGGGAACACCAAAACCCTTATAAAACCGCTCTGCTTTTTATGGAAACCGCATCTGGTTGGAAAGGTGCTTATTGGAAACTTTAAAAATAGTCTAGTTAAAGGAAAAATCAAGTAGATGCTGTCCTTTTAACTCTGAGTTTCCCTGGTCTCGCTCTAATGGTGGTCTATTAACCCACCACGTACTTGTAAGGATTTTTATCCTTAAGTAACTGATGTATACCTTGAGTGTTAACATCACCTTATAGCTTTGTATCCAAGATTATAGAAGTGGCTCTCATGGACTCTTGTCTGTCTCACACTCCAAAATACTCTGTAGTAGAGGGTGCAACATATCTGTATCTAAAAGTGTGGGGAAAAAATTGTATATGGTGTTTTCAAAATATGTAGCCATGTAATTAGCTGGTGTAGGTAATACGTACTCACGAGGACAGAACCAGAGTTACATGTATAGCTATAACTGGCATTTCCTGAGGTTTGGGTGCCTAGCTGTGCAATGCTAACCTTCCTGTGACACAGGTTCTTTGTTGGGTTATATTCATCTTTTTAAAATGTCAGTATACCAGCCACGGAAAAAAATTAAACCCTCCTTCAGTGGGAGGCAGAGCTGTAAAATACTGTTGCAGTGCCAAATTTCCATCTTTGGGGAGTCAAACGCTGACCTGATATCCTGCTGTGTTCCCCCCAGCTCCAGGGCAGCGTGACAGAATACGAATTCTCCCAGGAAGAGTTTCGACAGTTACAGGTTGAGTTCTGGTCCAAGTTCTATGCCTGCTGCCTTCAGTACCAAGAAGCACTTTCACGCCCTCTTGCTCTCCACCTGAATCCATATACTAACATGGTGTGCCTGCTAAAAAAGGTGAGGCACAAAGCAGGAGCTGCATTGGTCTAGTCCAGGGGAGTGCAAACTATGGCCCACAGGCCGGATCCAGCCCATCAGGGCTTTCAGTCCGGCCCGCGGGATTGCCAGCCCCGTGGCACAGCTCCCAGAAGCGGCCGGCACTGCGTCCCTGCAGCCCCTGGGGGAGGGGAGAGTACACCAGGCTCTGTGCGCTGCCCTCGCCTGCAGGCACCGCCTCCCGCCGCTCCCATTGGCTGGGAATGGGGAACTGCGGCCAACGGGAGCTTCGGAGGTGGTACCCACAGGTGAGGGCAGCGCTTGGCGGAGCTACCTGCCCCCACCCCACCCCCAGGAGCCACTGCCGGACACGCTGGCCACTTCCAGGAGTGGCGCGGGGCCAGGGCAGGCAGGGAGTCTGCCTTAGCCCCGCTGTGTGCCACTGCCACCCCGGAGCCGCTCCAAGTAAGCGGTGCTGGGCTGGAGCCCGAACCCCTCCTGTACCCCGCACCCCTCCTGCACCCCACCCCCTGCCCTGAGCCCCCTCCTGCACCCCCTGCCCTGAACCTCCTGCTGCACCCCGCACCCTTCCTGCACCCCAGCCCCTTGCCCTGAGCCCCCTTCTGCACCTCCTCCCGCACCCCAACCCGCTGTCCCAGCCCAACATTCATGTCCCTGCATACAATTTCCCTACCCAGATGTGGCCCTCGGGCCAAAAAGTTTGCCCATCCCTGGTCTAGTCTGAATGTAGAGAGTTACTATTGGAGTTCCTTAAGTGATTCCTAACTGAGACTTGTCTTAAACGATGGGTGTATCTTTCACTTTCCCAGGGATTCCTGTCTTTCCTTGTGCCCTGTTCCCTGGTCGATCATCTGTATCTCTTGCCTGATGAGCATCTGTTGACTGAGGATGACAGCACCATCTTTGATGGTAAGGGGATGTTGACTGAGGATGACAGCAAGAAGTAGTAGTTGGGGAAGCTGTTCCACTGTAGAGGAAATTACAGCATGCGTTTCACAAGCTCTGTAGTTAAGGACATAGAAGTTTCCGTGCTAATCCTCTTTTTACATGCTCAGATTTTTCTGAAGTTGTCTGGGTTGAAACTTCCCCTGCTTAGCCTCAACCTAGTGGTAGATTCTCTTTTGGAAAACCTGGAGACTTGAAAAATACTTGTGTGCGCTTTAAGGATAAAATGTTGCTGCAACTTAGTTCAAGGAAATCAAAGAGTGGAATTCTAACCTCCAGTCAGTGCATCAAATAGCCCCCAGCGATGGGTGCGTGCTTTGCTATCTCCACTTTGAGTGAACACCTCTTACTGGTTTCCAATGCCTGAACATTGGATTCACATCCCAGGTATGGTTGGGGTTCTGCTTAACCTGGTGGAGATGTCATCTGGGTCCCTCTCCGTAGCCTGGTCTGCTTGGGTTGTGTCTTCTAGGGTTAGGGCAAGGAAGGCCTAATGGCATGGTGGCAGCCGTGATTACGAAGCTCATGCCCTGCCTCCTAAGCCGCTCCTTTTCCTGCAACTTGCCAAGTGATGCCCAGGAGATCCATGCCCAGGAAAAGGTGGCAGCCTTGTCCCATTAAAAATACCCAGTCAAAAATGTGGTGACTTAATTGAAGGAAGCATTCACATATTCTCATCATCATCTTGGCCTTGTGTCTTAGCTATTTTTCGACCCCACCAAGGGCCTCGAAGACCCCTTCTCCCCAAAAATCAACTTTTAAAATGTCTAGTTATACTACTCTGCTGGGCTCTTCACGTTCCCTTCTTTTATGAACTCTCATTGATAGGCAGGGTTCACAGGTCAGAATGAAGATTTACGCCTTACCTACTTTGGCAACTTTCATGCTGACATTGCCTGATGTTGTAGGCTTAATTTCTTTTAACGTATTGTTTTTAGTATTATGTGTATTTACATTGAAACGGTGCCTATGTGATGTTCAGGTTTCACCTCTACAACGCCTGAAAGTTCTGGGATGTAAAATCTGTTGTTCTAATTGTAATATCTGTGCAACAGCTTGCCCTGTGTGTGTCTTGGAATACATGTTGAGCTACATATTTAACTAGAAAATAGTCCGTGATGCGCAACCTGGCCGAGCTAAAGTTCCAGCTCAGTGTCTGTCTGCTGATGGATGTGCTGGTGATGAACTGGGAAACTGTAACATTATGTTACTGCACATCCATATCCATTTGCCTCGAATTTAAATTATTTTACCTGCTGCCCAAATTCAGATTTCCCAGACGCTAAAGCTTCAGTGCATTCAGAGAAGCAAAGCTGGATGCTCAGGAAATCCAAGGAATTCCCACCAGCCTAGCAGTCTTACCCCTTGCTTGTTTCAAACTGCTAACGTTAGATTTTTTTGCTCAAATATTTAAAGTCACTTTTAGGACACAAATCAGGGATGAAAGTTTTATCGGTAGTGACATTTTTCTGAAAGCTTTTAAGCACAATAGTGGTTTATAACCGAAACCAGTGTTCCCTCTAATTTTTCCCACCTATATGCAGCATGAATTTTGTTACGTGCACCAATATGGAGGCGATGTGTGACACATCACCTTAATATTGATGCATATAACAAAATTCCTGTGGTGGGGTGGGGCTGAGGGATTTGGAGTGTGGGACAGGGCTCAGGGCTGGGGCAGAGGTTTGGGGGTGGGGGTGAGGGCTCCAGCTGGGGGTGCAGGCTATGGGGTGGGGCCGGGGATGAGGGATTTGGGCTGCAGGAGAGTGCTCCAGGGCTACAATGGGGATGGGGAGGGGGGGGGGGGGCTAGGTTGGGGCCAGCACTAAATAGGCTGCTGCGCGGCCACGCAGCTTACAGGGAACTTAGATTGAAACCCTCTTGCAGTTTTAACTATAGCTGTTAGCAAGTGACTGCAATAACATAAGTGTTTCCTAGTGAAAGGTACAATATGACTCTTCCAAGTGCAGACAGCTGGGCCAGTGGAGGTGTCATGGGCCTGGATTAGAGATACCTGTTTCTTAGTTAAGAGTCTTTAAAAATAAATTAGATTAGAGACTGCAGGGTTGTTCTTGGTATTCTAGACAAAACAGGCCTGTGGATGGGCTATTTCTGGTCCTTACAAGCTGCTGGGAAATTGCTTACGGATGCAGAATCCTTGTTCTGAATGGATGGAGCCAAGGCATGAGAGGCCATGTCTGTCTGTGATTTTTTATTTTCTAGGCATGTTTTCCCCATTTGTTCAGTTTATTTTCATCCAGCTCCTGTGACTGGAGAAGGCTGAAGGGAAATTTCCTGTTACCGGTTTTCAAACAAAACAGCAGAGAGATCTTACCACCTTCAGCTCCTCCATGTAGTCTGCCTGTAATTATCTAATTAATTAGTTATGGAGTCAGATGGAGTCTTGTGTTGCTGGGGCAAATTTGCTGCTAGAAGCTTTCCTATGAAATGAGCTGAACTAACTTGGTTTTGCCTTGAAACGATTTGCATGAGAGTACAGTCAGGTTCTTTCACTGCAGATCTGGAGATGTCTCGTGATGTTGTGTGCCTTGTCCAGTGCCTTCGGCTGATTGGAGAATCTATTTCCATGGAAATGGCATTCATCATGGAAATGGCTTGCTCCCGCCTTCAGCCTCCAGAGAAGGCTGCAGAGCAGATCCTGGAAGACTTGATAGCTAATGACACGTAAGGGAACTCTTTGTGTAACTTACGTCCTTTGTGAAAAGAGAAATGCACGAATTGTCTGTGCAGTGTTTGCCTTAGACAGCCCTTAAACCTGAATCTTCTAAGTGTGATTCAGGATGTGTGAATTCAAGCTCCGTAGTGGGAGATTTTCCAAGCACCTAAAGGATTTGGGAGCACGCGTCACAATTGACTTTCAGTGGGGTTTGTGCTCTTAAATTCTGTAGATGCTTGGAAACTCTCCCCAATGATGATTAAAGTGGTGAGGAATTCTGAGCCATGGTGTCCAGAAGCAGGAGCTTCAATTTTGAGTTAGATAGACCTCTTCACACAACATGAAAGCAAGTGTATACAGGTAGCTGAACCTTCCTGGCTAGCTGGTTCCAGAAGGATCCTCGCACAGCATTTCATGGAGCATTGGTATCCTCAGCCAACTACAAGTTATTCCTCTACAGAGTGGGTAGGAAAGGAGCAAGTGGATTCACCCTGAGTATGGTGCCTTCATGAGTCAAAAAGATATTTCTTATTACAGTGGAGGGGGAAGTCCCCTCCATTGTAATAAGAAATATCTTTCTGACAATATCTGCAGTCTGGGTCTCTTACTATGGGGGTCACTGATGGAGGGGATCTGTTGACATCACATACATCAGTGCCAATGAATTTTGTTTGCCCTTGCAGAGAGAATGTGATGGAAGATATTCACAGTAAGCTGCAGGAGATCAGAAACCCTATCCATGCCATTGGGGTGCTGATCCGGGAAATGGACTATGAGACAGAGCTGGAAATGGAAAGAGGTGATACGATACAACCTTTGCAGTTTGGCTAGTAAGATGGTAGTGGTTTGAGGGCTGCAGTTGACCCAGCTTCCATTCTTATCCTGTCTTTCAGCTCAGCCCCATAACGTGCGAATGAACCTCTCTCAGCTCTATGGTAGTGGCACAGCAGTGACTGTGGTATGCCGGGGTGTGTGCAAGATGGCCACCACCCGCTTTCTAATCTGCCGGGACTTGTTGATTTTACAGCAGCTGTTGCTGAGGCTAGGCGATGCTGTGAGTATGGCCCAGAAACCTATTGATGGATCCTTGAGCTGTTAGGCTTTCAGGATCTTGATCTGCCCCAGTGCCTTAAACAGGAGCTTTGGCTCTCTTTCCGCAGATGCCGGAGGCTGTTCAGACGTGGCCAGGCAGGCCTTTGTTGCCCTCACCCCTCATGCTTTGCCTTCATTGGTGCAAACAAAGCAGCAATCCAGCACTCCTGTCTTACCGCTGATGTGCTGTGCGCTTCAGCAAGCAAAGCAAATCCCTTTCTTCACTGTAGGGGAGCAGCATTTTCAGTGCTTTGTTCTGGAACAGCGCCACCTGCAGATTCCCCTCCCTTTGCATTTATTCTCCAGCACAGTGGAAGAGGCTGAACGGAGCAGGCTGAAGACTAAGGCCTTTTCTGCGCTGGAAAGCTATACCACTTCAGCCAGGCCAGGATAGCTAAAGCAGGACATGTGGCTGTATGTTATATCATGGTGTTTCAGGCCAGAAGGGACCCCAGAATCATCTAGTCTGACTTCCTGTGTATCACAAATCACCAACACCCCCCAGCGCCCACACACTGAACCCAGCAACCGACATCAGACCCAAATATTACAGCCCGCAGGAGACTAGGCTATTAGTTGATGTAGGCAGAGAATCGGAGGGACCAAGGTGCACCCAGAGGCCACCACAATGGCAGGGAAATGATTGAGAGACACCCAGATAATCCTGGCAAGTGACCCGCACCCAAACACTGCAGAGGAAGGTGGAAAAACCCCCAACCATCGTTGTCTCCAGCTTTAGAGCTGGGCACCAGGCCAGCAGCCGCTGCTCTCTGGTCACCGAGCTCTGAAGGCAGCATCCCTGCCAGTATCAGCGCCAAAGTGAGGGTGGAAATCCCGCGGGCGTTCTCCCCCTCCCGATTTCCCCACTGTTACAACATCATGAAATTTCAAAAGTAAACATCTGAAACGGTGAAATTAACTATTTTAAAAATCCCATGACCGTGAAATTGACCAAAATGAACCAGGAATTTGGTAGGGCCCTACTCAGTCATCCTTTGGTTGACCAACACACCTAGGGGGTCTCTCCTCCTGTGTCACTTCCAACTGATGAGCCCCCAGCTTGTAGCAGAAATTCTTATTATTAGATCCTAAGTGCATAACCTTCCACTTTATATTATTGCATTTCATCCCATCTCTGTTGCTTCAATCTTCAACGACATCCAGATCTTCTTTGCCTTTAATCTCCTCATCCACACTGCATAGTCCTTCCTTATTCTTCCTTATTCTTCTTATATAATTAAAAGACATCTTATGTATCTTAATTTCCTTGGCAAGAGCTAATTTAGCTTGATTTGTAGCAATCCTTACCTTATTCCTACATTTTCTAACCTCTATGATGTAGCTTTCTTTGCTGATCAATCTCGTTTTCCATTCCCTGTAGGCTGTTGGCCTACTCTTAAAAACCTTTAAGGTGGTTATTCATCCAGCTGAGTCTGGAGGCTTTCACTACAAATTTTTCCCCCTTGCTTGTGATGCGAATTGCAGATAGTTTTTGTATAGTTATTTAAAGAAATTCCAAACCTCCTCCACATATAAGTCTTTGGTCTATTCAGTCCAGCTGACTTCTTTAATTCCCTTAATTTCCCAAAGTTTGCTCTTTTGAAATCAAAAGCCAGAGTTGACAACCTGGTTTTGATCATCATTCCATTTAATTTAGCCTGAATCAACTTGTGAACGCCTAGTCAAAGATTGATTCCTGTGACCAGCTTACCAGATTTACCAAAAACAAGTCTAAAATTGGTTCAGTGACGATTCGATGAAGAAAACGGTCCATCTCATGTCCGTATAAAGGTGTATTACATTGGTATAGCTATGCACACATAGGAAGGGGAATAACTATATCTATATAAGGCACCTTCACACTGCCTACTCTATGGCTCTTACAGATGTAATTATTTTTAACCTCCCCTCCCCAACTGAAATATACCAATAAAACTTGCACATAGTTTTATTGAGAGACTGAGAGGTGCTGCCTCTCTAACAAGACCAATTTCAGACTCAAATTTCCCTTTCATAATTAACAGAAGAAATACAATTATCTGTTCCCTTGTGGAACTCAGAACAGCTCCTCTCCCCTCTTTGCGCTTCATGCCCTTCAGATCTTTGTAGCCTTACCTCCTTGTTAAGCTTTTACCGTGTGGCCCAGGCCCCAGGTAAGGACTGAGCTGCATACCAGCTTGCACCGAAGTAATGAAACAATGAATGTGCAGCTGTTGTTGTTTTGGGGCCGGTCTGTTTAATGCTTTGGAATGCAAGCGTCCTGTTTCCGTGTATAGCGTACGCTCCACGCGTGACCGCTAATGGCTAGCAAGGCTGGGCCCCATGCTGACCTTTGACACTCTTTGTGATGTCACTTTTGTCTTCTGTCTCAGCTGAAGCCATTGGCTATCCCTGGCCTCAGTTACAATGCGAGCTGGTTTGGTCTTCTTACAGATGATTCTGGGAGGGGGTCAGCTGTTCCAGTCTCAGCAGGACCTGCTGCATCGCACCTCTCCCTTGCTGTTGTCGTATTACCTGATCAGGTGGGCGAGTCAATGCTTGGCGTCGGACGTTCCAGTCGACACGCTGTAAGTGCTTGTGTTCCAAATCTCTCTAGTCAAAGTGGATTGCTAGGTTTCATATAAATCCTTTGAGATGTCTGAAATGCCCTTTAGACAGATGAGAGATCATCTTGGGTTTAATTCTAAGAATCTTAAAGAAATTACCTCTGATAAGAGTGATAAGAGTCTTAAATGTAAATTTAAGAGACTATGGTCAACTCAGATCCTTGGTCTAACTTTCTTCTTGCGGGGAGGGGGAGGGTCATTTCATCGTTAGTGTTCCGCTACTTCTGTTCTCTCTGAAAGATTTGTCCCCGCAGCTGAAGTGCTTCCATTTACCATGTTGTTACGTCTGAGGCGGTTCTTCCTGGATGGATGGACTGGAAGCTTTTTTAGGAATTCTACAAAGGCACAAACACAAGCTTTTCTCCCCTCTGACACTGTACAGACATTCCTGCGAGACTTGTTGGAAGCTGCTTTTAGGTGGCTATATTAGGTTTGATCAGTAAAACTTTGTGAAATACCAAGTGTCTAGATAGGTATGAAACACTGACAAGATACAGTTTGATTTTTCCCTCCCACCTTTGATTTGTTCTCTTCCTGTCCCGATTCCCAACTCTTTATATTTTTGTACTGTAATTTTGGTATAATGGTCAGTGATTGGGTTTTTACTATTCAATAAAAACCTCATTGAAAAGTGAGTTGCTCTTTCCATCTGTTGGCCTGGAGCAGTCATATTTGAGAATCTGGACTGATGCAGAGTAGCTTTGACAACTGTAAATTATCATTTCTCTTTCCAGCTGTATTGCGAATGGACACTGAAAATATCCAAAGCATTTTGGATTTCTTGACTTTCCCTTAGGTACTGAGTCTGCCTTTGCTGTGCAGTGGCAGGGTTTCACACCCCGGTCATTTCAGTGGCCAGTTGGGTTTGATGTGGACAGTGTTAGAATGTGTAACACAGGATGTGCTTGTCTCTCTTTATAGCTAGATTTTTCTCCTCTAGGGAATCCAATCTGCAGCACTTATCTGTACTGGAGTTAACGGACACCACAGCCTTAACACCACATAAACTAGGTAAGAGATGTGCTACAAGGTCTTCAGCTCTTAATTCTGGCTTTAAGCTCATGCTTTCAGACATGACTAGAGATTTTGGGGGGGCCTCCATTCTTGGGTGCCCAGTTTCAAGGGGCTTATCTTTCAATATATTCATCACCCACCCTCTTGTGGTCCACAAAAATGGTGTGGCTAAAGTAAAGCCAGCCTCCACTCAAGCATTTCCTGTGACTTTGCGACCTAGATAAGGCTCTTTTAATGTCTTTTTTTGTATGCAATTTCCTAAGTTTTTTAAAAATGAGAAATGGTTTGTGCGTTTGTAAAGCCCCTTCCATATCAGCAGGGGTCAACCATTCTACTTCTGCCACTCAAGCCACATGGTTAACAACAATAACTAGCAGCAGGAGTAGGCTGTTATCCTTTGTGGTCTAGCCTCTAGTCTAAAGGAAGATGCATAACACTGAAACACTGTGCTTGAATAACCCCATTTTGCAGACAGCATAGCTCTGTATTAGCCACACTGTCCACCAGAAGGAGCCTGACACACAAATGACTAAGCTTTGGGTCTGCCGTATTGGAAACCTGGGGTCTATTTCCAGCTTTCAGTGGGATGGGAAGCCTTGCTCAATTGGAGGGCACAGAATTGCCAGACAATAGAAGTGAAACTTGATCTTATGGACTCCTGGATCCCAGCAACAGGAGGAGGAGCTATCTTGTTTGGTTTGAACTAGAGTAAAGGGTGGATTTTCCATAACTTGAAGTCTTTAAATCATAATTTGAGGACTTCAGCAGCTCAGCCAGAGGTTATGGGACTATTACGGGAGAGGGTAGGGAGGTTCTGTGGCCTGTGATATGCAGTAGGTCAGACTAGATTATTATGATGGTCCCATCTGACCTTGAAGTCAGAATCCATGAGATGTTAAAGAATAATCCAGAAACTTTGGTTCAGTGCGTTAGAGCAGTGGCTCTCAACGTTTCCAGACTATTGTACCCTTTTCAGGAGTCTGATTTTGTCTTGTGTACCCCCAAGTTTCACCTAAATACTTGCTTACAAAATCTGACATAAAAATACAAAAGTTTCAGCCACATTGTTATTGAAAAATTGCTGACTTTCTCATTTTTACCATATAATTATAAAATAAATGGATTGGAATATAAATATTGTACTTACATTTCAGTGTATAGCATATAGAGCAGTATAAACCAGTCATTGTCCGTATGAAATTTTAGTTTGCACTGACTTTGCTAGTGTTTTTATGTAGCCCGTGGTAAAACTAGGCAAATATCAAGATGAGTTGATGTACCCCCTGGAAGACCTCTGTGTACCCCCAGAGTTACACGTACCACTGGTTGAGAACCACTGTGTTAGAGTATTAAACGCTGGGTGTATACGTAGCCTGTGGACCCCTTGTGATGAGCACAGTATACAGATTTGGCTAGGAAGAGATTGTGTCTACTAAGCTGTGTGTATGTAGCTTGTCAACCCTTTTTTCATTTGTCTTTTAGTGTCCAGCCCTCAGACAATTGTGGAATTATTTTTTCAGGAAGTGGCCAGAAAACACATAATATCGCACCTCTTCTCCCAGCCTAATACCTCTCTGAGTGAAACTAGTTTGAACTGGCCTCATCTGATCACTGCAATTGCCGCTGATCTCCTGCCACTCTTGTATCCTTGAATTATTAAACCAGAGTGAAGGTGTGTCTCTAACTGACCGTTGCTCAGTACCCGGAAGCTGGAAATAGGCACACGACTCCCTAGAGAGCATGTGGCGTGTCTCACAATTAATGAGGCCAAAGCTGACAATCCTGGGCTCCTGAATCCATATTTAGCCCCCTAAGTGAGAGTGACCTGATTTCAGTTCACTTCAGTAGGATTTGTGAGCGTTCAGAACTTCTCAAAATCAGGCCACCTTGTCGGTGCTCACACATGGATTCTAAACCCTTAACTTTAGGCCCCCAGGTTTGAAACATTTGGCTTAGATGCAGGATCGGGGTGCGGTGGGGTTCTCTGAAGTGGTGGACTGTTTGTCCTGTTTTGTCTAAGACAGGAAAACCCTGTTACAGAACAATGACTTGTGTGAACTCTGAGCACCAGAGGCGTACACATTTCAAGCCTGTTCTTGAAGCTCTTCCCTGCCAATGGAGGAATTACTCTGTTCCTTATCTAATATTCAGATGGCCCAGTAATCCTGGCTTCCTCTTCCCAGAATGTTTGATGGGCAGTTGTCAGTACACCCAGCTACAGGTAAGCGCCCTCCACACATGGCGAATGGTTTTGTCTCTTTAACAGCGTGTCTGATCCACTTACTCTTGCAACCAGCAAAGATCCTGTGGGGGGAGAGAATACCAGATACCAGAAACTAGCTTGCATATCACAGAGCCTGTTTGTAACCAGATAGGGTAAGAAAACCTGACCGTCTTAGTGGGGGTTGAGACAACCTAATATGAAGTATATTAAGTATGGTTTCACATGGATGTTCTCTCAGTCCCTCTTGTATCTGAAGATCATGCTGTCACAGTTCAGGGCTAGCACCTTTCACCCCTTTCCGCTTACAGGCTTCTTGCCTTCACCTGCCCTGGGATGAAATCCTGGCTGGGATTTCCCCCCTAGGAGCAGCCACAGAAATAAACGTCAAAGGGATTGATACCCGCGTTGTTCTTTTAAGTATAAGTACTTGGAGGGCTCTGAAAAACGTTTGTCCACTTTTGTTGGAATTAACACCTGGTAACCATTGGGGAAACACAGTAACAATCAAACAGATGGAACATATAATATTAAAATATTAAACCTCTTCCACATTCTTCCTCCACTCATAAATGCTAGTCCTGAGACAGCCAGAGGTTAAGAATATAGTGTCATTTGGGAGTAGCTCCTTGATAAATGTCAATAGATTGTATTATTATACAGCACAAACTGTGCAGGAAGTATTTGATCTGCACAGAAGTTTAATACTCTAGTTATTTTCAGCAAAGCCCAGAAAGGAGGCCTTAGGCTGTATCTGTGCAGTTTGTTGGTGGGGAGTTCTGTGTGTCAGGTCCCATTCTAAGGTGAGATGCTGGAGACATGTAGGCATTTTCCCTTTTCTGGAGCTTGATAAAGTGACTATGCAGCGGTGTGACTAAAACTCAGGAATCTGAACCCTCAGGCAACTGTCAGCTATTACGTCATGGTGCTCATTATTGTCTGTAATGCAACAATGTTAACTTCAAGAGCAGACATAGGGTACGTCTATACTTACTTCCTGGTTCGGCGGGAAGAAATCGATCTTCTGGGATCGATTTATCACGTCTTGTCTAGACGTGATAAATCGATCCCGGAAGTGCTCGCCGTCGACAGCGGTACTCCTGCTCCATGAGAGGAGTACGCGGAGTCGACGGGGGAGCCTGCCCGCTGCGTCTGGACCCACGGTAAGTACCTTTTAGTTCGATCTAAGATACTTCGACTTTAGCTACGTTATTCACGTAGCTGAAGTTGCGTATCTTAGTTCGAACCGGGGGGTTAGTGTGGACCAGCCCATAGACGACTACTGTGAGCCCATTTGGAGAACTGCAATTTCAGTCAGTGAGCGGTGTACCGAGCACACCCGTTAGCCAAACACAGCATCCAGAATATGTCAGATAAACAAACTTTCCACCGCCTGCTTCTCTCAGCAGGTTGGTAGCAATGTGAATGAGAAACTGTTTTCGATACAAGCTACTATTTCCAGGTGTGTTTCTGTGCATTACTCAGTTCTCAGAATTATCTTCTAAACTATAACTTCATGCTCTTTAGCCAAAGGGATTTTTTTTTTTTAGTTGTTGCTTTTGGTGCTATAACTCTGAATTTTTTTACTCTTCTACACTGAAAAACAGCACGTTTCTTTTGCCGCACACTGATGGAAAATGTTAAATTGTAGTGAGTTTGGAGGCCAGTCGCTACTGAATTATTCATGCCACACAGTTTCTCTTGTACATTTTAGTAGGACTTAAACAGGCTCTTTGTCCCTGAAATGGGTTACTTCTGGGGACCGGGAGCAGCGTATTGTAGTGTGTGCATGCGTGTTGCAGTGTATGTACAAAATGGATTGCGCCTGGGGCAGGGATCAGTCTGCTGCAGTTTATATACAAAAACCCATATATTCAAACTGTCTAAAAGAATGTCAGAATTGCAAAGCATTCAGTTCAGGAAATGGCAAGGTTGTTTGTGCCACCTGATTTCTGCCTCCTCGTGTTTGTGTTATGGTACGGTCTTTGATTGCACGATCACACACACTTTTCCTGCAGGACTGCTACCTAATTCATGTCCCAGGAAGGGCAGCAGGAAGATGTTCAACGTTTATTTTTGTCCACTGTTTAAAAGTGGGCTGTCCCTCACCCCCTGCAACCTTCTGCTCCTAGACTCAGAGGCTTTAAGGTCAGAAGGGACCATTATGATAATCTAGTCTGACCTCCTGCACAATGCAGGCCACAGAATCTCACCCACCCACTGCTGGAATAATCCTCTCACCTATGTCTCAGCTACTGAAGTCCTCAAATCATGGTTTAAAGACTTCATGATGCAGAGACTTCTCCAGCAAGTGACCTGTGCCCCATGCTGCAGAGGAAGGCAAAAAACCTCCAGGGCCTCTGCCAATCTACCCTGGAGGAAAATTCCTTCCCGACCCCAAATATGGCGATCAGCTGAACCCTGAGAATATGGGCAAGACTCACCTGCCAGACACCCAGGAAAAAGTTCTCTGTAGTAACTTCTAACATCCCATCACCGGCCATTGGGCCTATTTACCACTGATAGTCAAAGATCAATTAATTGCCAAGATCATGTTATCCCATCAAACCATCCCCTCCATAAACTTATCTAGCTTAATCTTGAAGCCAGATAGGTCTTTTGCCTCCACTGCTTCCCTTGGAAGGCTGTTCCAGAACTTCACTCCTCTGATGTTAGAAACCTTCGTCTAATTTCAAGTCTAAACTTCCTGATGGCCAGTTTATATCCATTTGTGCTTGTGTCCACATTGGTACTGAGCTGAAATAATTCCTCTCCCTCCCTGGTATTTATCCCCCTGAAGGCCTACATGTAATCTTGGTTTATATGGATGTAAATTTGGAGCAACCTCTATGAATTTACTCCAGTTTTACATCCTGGTGATCACAAATAGAATGTTACCCAAAATAAGTTAGATTCCCTGACTCCACTACTAAATGAAGGAAGGGTGCTGTGAGACCAACATGTAGACAGGAAGGATGGCTCAGTGGTTAGGGGGCTAGTTTGGACTCGGAAGATATAGGTTCTTAAGTGCCTTAGCCCAGGGCTACACTAGCGGAGGGGGGTCGATCTACGATACGCAGATTCAGCTACGTGAATAACGTAGCTGAAATCGGCGTATCGTAATCGGCTTACCTGACCATGAAGACGGCGGCGCGTCGATCACTGCAGCTCCCCCGTCGACTCCGCTTGCGCCGGTCGATGACGTGGTTTTACGGCGCCGACGGGGAGCGCGATCGGGGATCGATTAGGCGCGTCTTAACGAGACGCGAAAAATCGATCCCCGATAGATCGATTGCTACCCGCCGATCCGGCGGGTAGTGAAGACAAGCCCTTAGTGTATCTTTGCCTCTGTTCCCATCTGGAATGGGATGAACACATTAGATGTGGGACGGTCTGATACTAGAATAGTGGGGGCAGGATAAGTACCATAGGTAGGTAGAACACAGGTGACTATGTAGCTACATTCTTTTGATGCTTATGCGCTAGGGTTCAGAGCGAAGTTTCCCAGCACAGCCTTACCTTTGCCTCAAATGTACGTTTTTTCAGCACAGTTTTAAAATGTAATCTTGTCTTGTGAAAAGGGGAACTAGAAAAGAGAGAGAGCTGGCACTGTTTGCTAAAGGAGTGTTTCTCAACTGGTGGGTCGTGAGCCCTAGGGGACCCACAAAGCATGCTGGGGCGGGCGGGGGAGGCCATGAGACTTAGTCTTTGCTTTAGGTTGTTATACAGTCTGGTTCCCTCACTCGCTGCATACCCTGACCCCTCAAGGTCAAATGTCCTCTGCCGACCTCTTGAAACATGCACACCAACACATTACATTACATAGACTTGTCGCTATCACGGATACCCTTTTTTACTCTTATAATAAATGTAATGTAAAAATTTGTGACTGAAAGGCTTGCCAGCTGAAAAGGGTAGGGAATACTGTGCTAGACTGCTGGCCATGTGTCCGTGTGCATTGAAGTAGGGCTCCTTCTGACCCACCTGTATGCTGTGCCAGATACCTCATTCTAAGCCCTCCTGCATAGTGAATGTGACAGGGGGTTGTTCTATAGATATACACGGTGCTGTTAGGGCGGAGGGAGATTGTTAAACCCTTATTAGGAGTGAGCTTGCATCAAATATTTGTTGACCCCTTTTAACGCCGCCAAATCAAAATGTGTGTGTGTTTCCCCCACCACCTTTGTGCTGAAAGCAGCTGAACCACTTTTGTTTACATGGATTTTCACCGTGGGGATTCCCAACCTGGAAGATCTGTCCAAAAGGTGAGTGACTGTTACAAGCACCTGAAAAAGGCCCTTCGGAACGGAAACACGTAGGTGCCGTTAACTAGAGTTGTCGCTACACACTCTGCTGATAACGCACCTCACACTTCCCATTAAGATTCCTCGTTTGCTAATGACATCTGGAAATAGGATCAGCAGAACATGGAGTCACCCTGGTGCCCTGTGTTTATCTTAGTACTACAGTTACAGCCTGCCACTAAAATAGCATTGCAGGAATCCAAAGCTGAAATCCTCAGTTTGTTTCTCTGGTAAAACAGGGACTATCTTGCTGGAATACAGGGGCGTGTTGGTTCATAATCAGCGTTCAGGGAATGTTAAAGCTTTTGTGTCTCTGATCAGAGGACACTTTTTGTCTCTTAGGAATACATTCGCCTACTCCAGCCCTGGTGTCACGTGAACGTAGGCTCCTGTCGCTTCTTGATGGGAAGATGTTACCTTGTTATGGGCGAGGGACACAAGGTACGAAACTGCTTCCCAGAGTGGAGCATTGCTTCATGTGCAGGGTTCAGTGGTGGATCCGCACTGTAACACTTACCTGACTGCCGGTTACATTCTGTTCCTAGGACTAGAAGATGTTACTCAGAAAGAAATGAGTTTTGCATTTCTTAGTGTAGCTTTCCCTTGGATTTTCTCACACGCACTCTCTCATATACACAAGTGTAAATGAGCAAGCAAGTGTACAAACTGGGTTGAGCTATTCCTCCTTCAGACAGGGAAGGGGCAGGGGGAAATTGTTTTTAAATACCTGGGAGGCTTTGAGACACCTATGGAAACACATATCTAGCTAGGGGTTAATGGACTGGCCTGTGGTGATCCTGCGTAGCCTGGCACACAGCCAAGCTGTCCTGTTCACCTGTATTCTGGATTGAGTCAGTCACCTGAGAAAGGGAGTACTTAGAAACTTTATTTTTCTTCCAGGCTCTGGACTGTTTCTGTCAGGCTGCATCCGAAGTTGGAAAAGAGGAGTTCTTAGACAGGCTGATCCGAGCCGAGGACGGCGAGATGGCTTCTACCCCGCGCCTGCAGTATTATGACAAGGTATTGCTGCCATGACAGTACAGCAACTTGGTGCTTGCTGTGAAAGTTTGGTTGTGGATGCTGCCAAGGCAGCCTGTCTTCATGCTTCATGGCAGGCCTTTCCCTAGCCGTGCTAAAGACTTGGATGTAAGCCAACTTCTATGATTAAGGCTACAAAATGATCTCCATTAGAACTGGAGCCATGTTAGGCTCTTGACAGGGTAGACGTTCATTTTGCAGCAAGGCCCTCGGGTTTCTGCCATCTGGAAATCTCTGGCTGCTGCTAGGTAAATACAAAATGAGGATTGCTATTGGCTAAAACCTGGCAGTGAAGAAGTCAGCACAGTATCTCTTGTAGTGTGTGTCATATTAAATGCAATTTATTAGTCTGCCCCTCAACTTTCAGTAAACTGCAAGAATGGTTTGAGGTCTGGAGAAACTGCCTTATAGGGAGACTTCAGAAGCTCGATCTATTTATATTATCCAAGAAAGGGCTAAGAGGTGATTTGGTTCTTGGAGACTGATCTGCATGGGGAAGAGACTTCTGCTGGCAGAGGGCTCTAATTGATCAGACAGAAGCAGGATGGGAGCCATTGGGTGGAAACTGAACCCAGACAAATGCAGACTAGGGATAAGGTGCCAGTGTTTAACAATGAGGGTGATTAATTCTTGGAGTAACTGACCTAAGGATGTGATAGTTTCTCTATCACTTGATGTCTTTTGTCAAGACTCTGTGTATCTTTCTGAATAATATACTCTAGTCTAGCTCAAACAGTTGTAGGCTTGATGCAGGAATCACTAGGTGAGAGTCTCTGGCCTTAATCTGTGAATTCTATTGAGAGTGCCTAACTGCATTGTGGTAGCTACTTAAATTGTGGTTGTGGGTCAGAGACTCTGTTTTGTCTGTACAGTGCCTTGCGGGGCCTGTTCCATACTCAGGCTCCTGGGTGCTACCACAGAACAAATAAGCTATCCATGTGGGGGGGGGGGGGGGGAGGTTGTGGTAGCTAAGCTGGGGACAGTTGGTGCTTTTGGCACCTGGAGAGGTGTAAGCAGGGGCTCGGGATTGATGGGTGAGTGTGTTAGCTACATCTCTTTTACGATCATCAGCCCTCAAATGGTTAGCTGGTCTGACATTTGAATGATCAAATGCCCCTAGAGATGAATGGAGCAGGCTGCGTCTTTTGTTGCTGCTGTTCCAGTTTGCACACCCTCAATGAGAGCATTGCGTTTGCTTTACAGGTTTGTTCTTTGGGAATTTTTGCAACCATAAAGGCTTATAAACCGAGAGAGAGAGAGAAGTTTTAGTTGTAGATCACAGTTCTGTGGGCTGCATTCTGCAGAAAAGTCCCTAGCTGTGAAACACACCAGTGCCTTGATTCTTCGATCCCGCTGTTTATAACGTACCAAAGCATCCCTCTTTGGGTTTGAAATCTTTCATTCTTGACATCTGCTGGAAAACGAACGTGTTTTTTGCAAACATCAGCAAAATCTTTTTTGGTTGTTTCTGAATTCAGTGAGTGTGGAAATAACTTTCTCATGATAAAGAGAACAAAATTCTCCACATTCTTAGACACTGCTACATCCCAAACCAGAGTCTGTCTTCTCTCTAGGTCCTGCGATTGCTGGACATTATTGGTTTACCTGAACTGGTCATCCAGTTAGCAACTCTAGCAATCACAGAAGCAGCTGATGACTGGAGAAGCCAGGTAGGCATTAATTCTTTTGTGCTGAGACATTGGGTTTTTTCCATGCAGCAGCTATTGCTGGCACCAAGAATTTATCTTAATTGGTACAGATAATATTGACTGAACTGAGTTACGCTCTCTGGTGTTTTAGGCTACTTTGAGGACGTGCATTTTCAAACATCACTTGGATTTAGGGCACAATAGCCAAGCGTATGAGGCCTTAACCCAGAATCCAGATTCCAGCAGGTAACATCCTTGTGTCCTTCAACTCTGCTGCTCTACTGTTTGAGCTGTGGGCTGCACTTAGCATCTGTCTCGCAACCTCTCGCCCATTTGGAAAGCTGTTAGTACAGAACATTACCATCGCTCTGATGTGATATTTGCGCTTCGTTCAGTGCAGTGGAAGAAACTGATTGGGATGCTTCATGCCTGTCGGATTCAAATGTGGATCCTTTCACCGTGGCACTGTGCTAGACGGGAACTAGACCGTGAATCCTGAATACGGGCTGTATGGAGCCAGGCCTGTCTGTATAACCCAATGAAACCATAGCCCCAATTCATCCATCAATCCAGCTGCTTTTTAGGTACTGCTTGTGCCCAGTAAGATGATGTCCATGTCGGCAGCGAGTGTCACGGAGCGAGCACTGCCCCTGTGGCAAGCGTGCAGGAGCTAGCATCTTTGGAGAGCCCCTGCAGCGGGAAATGCCCCTGCTTTGGGGCTCGTTGTCCAGCTGCAGGCCGTCACAGCCTGGGGCCCCAGGGGTTCCCAAGCAAAGGCATTGTCTGCACTGAGTAAGGTGTTAGTTAAATCATGTGAACAGGTTAAACCCCACCTAGCACTTAGTGTAGACGGACCATTGTCTTTAAAACTGTGTACCCTGGCTGTGGTTAACCCGAGGGTCTGCCTGGCTGCCACAGCTCCTTCTCACCCTGAAAGCCAAAACCCGGTTTATCCCTGGGTATGCTATAAGCCAGCGTTTCTCAAACTGGGGGTTCCAACCCAAAAGGGGGTTGCAAGCCTATTGTAGGGGGGGTCATGGTATTGCCACCCTTACTTCTGCGCTGCCTTCAGAGCTGGGTGGCTGGAGAGCAGCAGCTGCTGGCCAGGCACCCAGCTCTGAAGGCAGAGCAACCACCAGCGGCTGCGCAGAAGTAAGGGTGGCCTGGTATGGTATTACCACCATTACTTCTGCGCTGTTGCTGGCTTCAGAGTTGGGTGGCATGGTATGGAGCGGGCTGGTCATCACAATCTGAAATATTTTCAAAGGGGTTCCCAGCAAAAATAGTTTAAGGACCCCCCCCACCCTCCCATTAAGCCCACACTAAATAGGCCCTACAGACTGTCCATTGTCCGAGAAGCCCGTTCATGACAGGAGAAGAACACAGGACCAAGAGGGACAGAGACTGGCCAGCCAGTTAGTGAGAGGCTTTCCCACCCCAATCAGATTCATAAGCCTGAGGGGGGAGTGTATGTATGGGACTCAGTAGTGCAGGGGTTCTGCCTGAATTTTTCACCTTCTGGCAAGGAAGGAGGAGCTCTGGTCCCTAGGACACTTGTAGAGAACAGCTCCCCTGTCCAGCCAAGCCTCCTGCAGATTTCTCCACCGCCACCTCCTTTTGCGTCCCAAAAGCTTGGCCTGAAGCCAAATGCAGGCCTTCCTCTTGGGGCCCAAATGGGATGGGGAGTCCTCACCCCCCCCCCCCCCCCCAATCACAAGTCTGAACCTCTCATGGCTTGTGACCTCCTCTGCTGGCAGATGTGCATCCTGCCTGCCTATCCGAGTTCATTAGACTAGCTTTGCCTTCGTCTCTTCCTAGGCAGCTGGACTGTTTGCGCCAGCTGGTGGTGGTTCTGTGTGAGCGCTCCCAGCTGCAGGACCTGGTGGAGTTCCCCTACGTGAACCTCCATAATGAGGTAATTCGCCGGCTGCGGGCTGGGGAGGAAAACTGGTGTAGTGGAAGCCGGCTGAAAAACTCCCGTGTCTCCTGTGTCTTAGGTTGTGGGGATAATCGAGTCTCGAGCTCGCGCCGTGGACCTGATGACTCACAATTACTATGAGCTGCTCTATGCTTTCCACATCTACCGTCATAACTATCGCAAGGGTAAGGCTGCCAGACATCGCTAGTCCCATGTATCTCGGCACTGGGCACTCCTTGCCTGGTATAGCTGTACTAGTAGATCTTTGTCCATGCACAGTCTGTCGTGTGGTTCTCTCCATTATGTATTCTGTTTATCTGTCCAGATGCCATGGGCTCTCTTAGGTATAGCCCTGTGGTATAGTATAGTGCTGTTGCCCGTCTCTCTGGCCTAGCCAGTGCCTCCTATGTATAGCCAGCAAATCCCCAGAGGAGTCAGTCCAATGGAAAGAGAATTCTGCTGTGTGCTGAAACGTTCACGTCTTCTTCCCCAGCTGGGACAGTGATGTTTGAATATGGCATGCGCCTGGGCAGGGAGGTGCGGACACTCCGAGGACTTCAGAAACAAGGGAACTGCTATCTTGCTGCCATTAACTGCTTACGGCTCATCCGCCCAGAATACGCATGGATAGTGCAGCCGGCTTCCGGAGCAGTGGTATGAAATCTTGAACCTTCGGCTTCTTTTAAATCTGTCAAAGTGTTGGCTATGGGCCTGGTTTTTTAGTAGCGACCCCTTTCGTTGTGAAGGTGCTTCTACTGTAAGGCCATTCTGATGTCACCAATGGGGTTTACCTACCATTCCTGCTACCATAGAGTACATGAGGCCGGCCATAGGTAGGGCCCTACCAATTCCATGGCTGTGAAAAACGTGTCATGAACCGTGAAATAAGCCCTTCCCCATGAAATCTGATATCCCCTGTTCTGCTGGGGGCTCCTAGCTGCGAGTCCGGGCCGGGCTGGGGAGGGACAGGATTTGTCCTTCCCCTGCACAGCCACGCTCGGGGGGGGGGGGGGGGGGTGAGATCAGGTCCACCTCCATGTGCCTCCCCCTGCTGTAGGAAGCTGTGGGGCTGGGCAGCAGCCCCAGAGGTTCCTGCAGCTGGAGGAGGCTTGTGGAGGTGGGTTCGATCTCCCGTGTGCTGCTGGGGGTGCCCCAGGCGGGGGCTACTAGCTGCATGTCCCAGCTGGGCTGAGGAGGGACAGGACGTCCTCACCTGCACAGCTCCTCGTGGGGGGGAGAGGGGGAGGAGGAGATCAGACCCTCCTCCAGGTACCTTTTGTGTTGGGACCCCACGGTTACAACACTGACATTTCAGATGTAAACTGACCAATTAAAAAACCCTCTGGCCATGAAATTAATCAAAATGAACTGTGAATTTTGTAGGGCCTTAGCCATAGGCTCTGGCTGGTGGCTGCCAATCTCAAATGCCTACTATTGCTGCTCTCCCCAAACAGGACTGGCCCTGTGTATTGTGAGACTGGAGGAAGGAGCCAGCACCAACCACTGCGCCAGGGCTCCGACTGGGGGCGGTCTAGCCGGCTGCTCTCAGCCCCCTTTTGATCATACTCAGCAGGGATTAAGCTGGCAACGTTTGTGTTTCATAACATCACTAGGGCGTGGTCTCGACTAGAAAAATAGATGGGCATCGCCATGTCAGTGTGTGGGGGTGAGAGAATTGCAAGCTGATCAACATAGCTCTGCTGCCGAAGCCCCCAGTGCGGAGACAGTTCCGCAGGCAGAAGAGTCCTTACCCCAGTACTGATGATTCCAGTTGGGGAACTGGGCGATGCTGTACTGGCAAAAGGGCTCGCTGGCTGGTATAGTTCTCCCAAACGGCTATGCCAGCAAACCCAGTTGTCTAGACAGGGCCCATGTTGCGCGAGGGGCAAGGAGAACTACTTCCAGTGGGTTAAAATGTTCAGATACTTGCTAACCACGTGCAGCCGAAAACTTGAATACTCTGAACTTTCCCAGTTTTCTCCATCTTCGCTGAGACCTAGACACGACTCAGTTGCTTTTTTTTGGGTCAGCTGTTTGAGAAGCAAAAAGTGAAAAATGTATTTATGCATCCTCCTTTCCCCCGCCCCGCGCCTTATAACACATGCAGATGAATGGATTTTCTTTGTACAGTGAGGATGGGGGAAAAGAGAAATCCATTTTGGGCTGAGTTTAGAACAGAAGCCATCATGTAACGTGCAGATGCTGTAATCATCAGAGCCCTGTAGCCAGGATAACTGCTTTGAAGTTCACCTCCCATTCAGGGTGCACTGTGCTTGTTTTAGCGATACGCTGTTCTTATTGGGTGTAGTCCTCCAAAAGGCATTCCATCCACTTCATTTCACAAAGGGGGGGAGATCGCTATAATCAAGGACCAAGCTACAAATTCTGTGCCTTGTTTCCTTGGTTCTCCTGAACTTTGATAGGTTTTGTTTCTTACATAAGTGTGAATGCTTCATTTTGCTTCCAACATCTGAGATCTTACTGCAGAAGTTTGGTTTGCGGGGGCAGAGACTGTGAGACTTGCGCTGCTTTCTGCAGCCAGACCCATACAGATGTAGCCTTTGGAATTGCTTTATAGCCCTACAGCTCTCCCAGCGTGACAGCGTCTGACATGGAGCATTAGATGGGGATGGGGAAGCGGCCTACCCTTTGAAATCCAACTTCAACTGAACCTTTTTCTTCCTGGCAGTATGAACGCCCAGGAGCGTCCCCAAAGAGAAGCCATGATGGGGAGTGCACAGCTGTCCCAAGTAAGTCACTGGCGCCTCCCATAATTCTTGTATTCCAGCACTCTTTGCCTTTGACTCAAAAGTTATGCCGCTGGCTAGTAACCTGGGAGAGGGCTCCCCTCCTTCCACAGCCTCTGTACCACTTGAAGTAGCACTAGAAAAGTGAGCTGCCTTTCTCTAATCCCCCTCATGGCCTTGGCGTTCACATTCTTAAAATTCCAGCAGACTGATTTGTAAAAAATACAAAAATATCAGAGTTATGACAACAATGGCCTTTCCTCTTGTATTACATTGTCTGCATAACAAACATATTCCTAGCAAGTTCAGGGAAGGGCATATTCCAGCACAACAGACTTCACTCTGACCACTGCCTTGTTTTGCATGTGTATTTATCTTCATTTCGGTACCGAAATGTTTTCTCAAGGCATGTGATTTAGTGGGAAATGGGCACCACAAAGGGTCTGCCTGAGGCACCATTTCTAGTTGTGTTTTTTTTAAACATTTCAAAAGACAGGAATAATAATAAAAACTACCTGTTATGTTAGCCAGAGTCTGGCATTTGTAATGTTCTTAACTGGATCTGTCTAAATGCTGCATAGGAGTTAAAAACTAGCAAGGAGAAGTCGGTCAAGGTGAATTCTGTTCAATTGTTTGCTGTAATATGACTCCATAGGTTGATAAGAGAGACACATAGGCATGCTAGCCCCTCTGCATAATGTCCAGAGGAGCCATTTTGAAGACCTATAATCTAAAAGTCCTTCACTTATTTAAAACATTGAGAGCAAAGTCTAGTTGTTGCCAGCTAAAATGAGAGTGAGAGTGTTCTGGAGTCATAGGTGAGTCCAGATCTGCTTTCTCATGTGCCCCAGAGACATCCTTGACTAAGGGAGAGCACAGCACATGGCATCTCCAGAAGATCAGTTTTACTGCAGCCTTCATAAAGCCTGAATGGGCCATTCCCCAGTGCTTCTTCACCCTTACACACATGCTCGGTCAGTGAAGCTACCTTGCATGCTCATTGAGTGCTGCGGTGTGTGCTAAGTGCCATCCAACCGTAGAAGACGTGGCCCCTGCCCTGAATATCCTGCAATGTACTTCAGCTGTGATGTGCGCACTGGGGGAGGTAGGGTAAGGGCTGCAGTCAAAGGTCAGGTGGCTACTCAAGTACCTAATATGCGCAGCTTGATGGGATAGAGGGTTCCATTAGTCACCAGGGCTGAGGGTGTTTTAAACTTGGTTTGTTTTATACGTAATTGCAGAGTGTGTAATTCACGGAGCGGTGATGAGACTGTTTTGCACGTGCAGCTTCTTTCCTAGGGTGCTCTGTGGTTGGAGCTTCCTCTCTGGCCTCGTCTGCCATGCCACCACATTCTCCTGCAAGTCCTTCCTTAAAAAATGGGTTTCACCAAGTCCCCTAAAGGCTAGTCATCCTCTTGTGGAAGTGTTAACTTAGGGTAGGCCTACACTGCAGTTGTGAGGAGTGATTGCAACACATATCAATATACCCAAGAGTGTTTTGATTTAACTAGATAATTGAGTCTCGTGCTAGGTCAGAGCTGTCTACGCGCACTATAATGGGAGGGATAGCTCAGTGGTTTGAGCATTGGCCTGCTAAACCCAGGGTTGTGAGTTCAATCCTTGAGGGGGCCATTTAGGGATCTGGGGCAAAAAAAATGGGGATTGGTCCTTCTTTGAGCAGGGGGTTGGACTAGATGACCTCCTAAGGTCCCTTCCAACCCTGATATTCTATGATCTATGAATCATCCCACCAGATTACAGTGTAGATGTATATCCTAAATGACCACGTGTGCTCTCTTCAGTCACTTGTAGGTTGCATCCCAATCTTCCTTTATCTATTGACTGTTTAGACCATAAGCTCTGTAAAACAGGGCCTTTCCCATCCCCTTTGTCTGTAAAGCATCTGGCCCGCACTGGGCACTCTCTAAACAAACATCTGTTCTGTACAGCAGCACGCCAGATCGAAATCCTGGAGCTGGAGGATTTGGAGAAGGAGTGCATGCTGGCGCGCATCCGACTGACTCTTGCGCAGCATGACCCATCGACAGCTGCTGTTGCAGGTAGGGACAGGATACTGGCCCACAGAGCTCGGAGCGCAGGGGTGTAGTTCATACGCACGGATGGTGATGTGAGACTGTTTTGCACCTGCAGCCAGGTTGTCTTGTGATCTCGTCAGATCTCACAAGCCAACCAGGGATGGACCTGGCTATACTGGAATGGGAAACCTACAAGGGGTGTTTCTAAATGGGAGAGGGTTCAGAGAAGAGTCAGTAGAATGGTTACAGGATTAGAAAATTTGCTTTATAGTGAGAGACTCAAAGGATACGTCTACACTGCAATTAAAAACCCACTGCTGACTTGGGCTCGCAGGGCTCAGGCTTGAGGGGCTTGCAGTGTTTATATTTGGGCTTGGGCTGAAGCTGGAGTTCTGGGACCCTCCCACCTTGCAGAGTGCCAAAGCCTGGCCTGCAGCTAGGGTTGTCAAGCCTCCAGGATTATCCTGGAGTCTCCAGGAATTAAAGATTAATCTTTAATTAAAGATGTCATCAGATGAAACCTCCAGAAATATGTCCAACCAAAGTTGGCAACTCTAGGTGCGGCCCAAGCCCAAACGCCCACCGCAATTAAACAGCCTCATAGCCCGAGCCCCACAAGCCTGAGTCAGCTGGCATGGGCCAGCCGTGGGTGTCTAATTGCAGTATAGACTTACCCAAAGAACTCATTCTAGTTAGCTTAATAAAGGGAAGGTTAAGGGGTGACTTGATCACAGTCTATAAGTACCTGCACTGGGAACAGATATTTAATAATGAGCTCTTCAATCTAGCAGAGAAAAGTCCAACACAATCCAAAGACTGGAAGTTGAAGCTAAACAAATGCAGACTGGAAATAAGACGTACCTTTTTAACAATGAGAGTAATTAACCATTGGAACAATTTATAATGGGTCATGGTGGAGTCTCCATCACTGACAATTTTTAAGTCAAGGTTGGATGTCTTTCTAAAAGCTCTGCTCTAGGGATTGTCTGGGGGCAGGTCTCTGGCCTGTGTTACCCAGGAGGTCAGACTAGATGATCACAGTGGTCCCTTCTGGCCTTGGAATCTAGAAATCTGTGAGAACCTAGGCTGCTACAAGAAGTATAAATGGTGAGCATTTCTTCAGTCTATTCTTTAAGCAGTGCACCAGCAAAATGTCTGGAGCATTGCTGCTGTTAGTTGCTTTCTTTGCTATTGTCATTCAGAAGTCTAGGCAAATTGGGGGGTAGAGGAAGATTAAATCTCTCAAAAGTAGGTGGCTCTTCTCCTAGACAAATTCCAGCTCAAGTAATTACCTTCTGCCTCCTTAAGGTCTCCTGCATTTTTAATTGGATACAGTATTTTTCACTGCCTGTCCAGAACCAATATGCTTGTGTTTCTTTGTGCTGTTAAACACTGCAGTGTTCCACCTCAGAGGCAGGATCACTCTTTAGCCTGTAATATTGTTGGCTGTCAGCATAGTACAAACACCACCTAAGAGTGAGAATATTCCCATCAATCCTTCCTGCTACCAAGAGGCAAGCAGGGTTTTTGGTTTACAGCCGAACGACGCCTATAGGTAAATTTGCTGAACACTTTTTGGTTAAAATCTGTTTTGATCAGTTATAATTTTGCTAAACTTTAACCATTTAGGCTGAGGCTTTCCATGCTTGCACTCTGCCTCAGTTTTTTTTTTGTTTGTTTTTTTTAAAGTCCAACAGTTTAGGAGAATGAGGTTAAAGAGTCATCAAACTTTTCTAGTCTTTGAGTTGCTATTTCAGCCAGTTTACCTGGCACTGAAGTCAGGCTTGTTTTTCTGTTATTCCTGGAGTCTCCTAACACTTTTTTTTTTTTTACACTGTTTATAACTCTGCCACTTTGCACAGTGTAATGTTGCTTTGTGGAGAATTCCTGACTTCTAAGGTATTACCCCAGTGTAGCTTTCCCAGTGAATCCCTCAGTAAGGTGTTGTCCCATGCTGCAGTGTTGAATTTTAAGAAGGTCTGTGTGAATGTTCGGTTTGTGGCACGTGCTGATTGGGTGTTCTGTTTGCGCAGGAAGCTCTTCGCCGGAGGAAATGGTCGCTCTCTTGGTTCAGGCTGGCCTCTTTGACACAGCCGTCTCGCTCTGCCAGACCTTCAAACTCCCCCTGACACCTGTCTTTGAGGGGCTGGCTTTCAAGTATGTGACACGTTGTCATGCTTTTAAGGTTATATAACACACATGCTGAAGAACTGGTATTGCATACGCTCTGTGGAATTAGGACCGTTCCGGCCTGTCAACTCTCAGCTGTCTCAGAAGCCTGCAAATGTTAAGTGTTAAGATTAGTTGTGCTTTTGGAAACAGCTGGGTTTAAGTGAGGAGGGCAGGGATCAGCAAAAGGGAAGGAGATGGTTAGTGATATCCTCTCCTCACTCCTGGGGTGGGGAGAGCTAAGAGCCATCCCCTCAAGCCCTTGTGGGGGAGTCCCACACGTGTGTGTGCATCTAAGCTTGAATTTTCAACCAAAAATGATCTTCAACACACATCAGGAATGAGGGGCTGCCCCCTAAGATCTAAACATCAGGAAACATCAAAACAGGAGTGTTTCAAATCCTTCCTGGCGTCTTGGCTCTGACACGGGGTGTCTGGGCTCTGGGGCTGACAGCATTTATGTTCACTGAAAGCAAAGAGGCTTTTCTCACTGTGTAGCTCAGCTGTTCTCAAACTGCACCTGCTGGAGCACATGTGGGGCTGGCTTCCCTTTTTCAGCTGCTGCCTCACATTAGAGACACCTACTGGAATACATCTGGAGTACTTCTGCAGCGTTTCTTTTCACACCGGCAAATGCTGTGATTCCACAGCGGGGTATTGGCGTCACAAGGGGGCCGTGCTAGGAGCACTTGAGAGGCCATTCCTGCTTGTTGGCACATGCAGACTACACTCCCGTGCTTAGTGTCCTGGCTTTTCCTAGTGCCCACACAAGGGTCAGGTTGGTTATTGAGGGGCTCTCGTCACTTAGGAGCCTAGGGTGTGATTGTTTTTAAATTGACCTATCTGTAGAGTTTAACTTTAACCGAGTGGTTACCACGGCATCTCCTGTTTAAACCAGCTAAGCCAGGAGCTGCTGGGAGTATAACTGCGTTGGGGAGGAGCAACCCGACTGAACAGTTTCATGGTGTAGCTGTGGGAGGGGG
The DNA here is from genome assembly GCA_037349315.1 of Chelydra serpentina. NCBI lineage: Eukaryota > Metazoa > Chordata > Testudines > Chelydridae > Chelydra > Chelydra serpentina. Next base: position 4,289,452 of record JBAIAC010000021.1, on the reverse strand, counting down.
GGGACATGGGGACCCCAGCTTTGTGCGCTACGTGCAGTATACGATGCTGGATGTTGTGTGTTCCAGGTGCATCAAACTGCAGTTCGGCGGGGAAGTGGCTCAGGCAGAGGCCTGGGATTGGCTAGCAGCAAACCAGCTCTCTTCTGTCATTACCACCAAGGAGTCCAGGTCAGTGTGCTTGTTCCTCCTGGAGGAGACTGTTCAGGGCTGCTCTTCAAAGGCAGGCATTGCTGCAGCCTCTTGTGGTAAAATCTCTTACCCAAACCAAGATTCTCGGGTTCATAAAAATCCCAGGATTGCAGCTGCTTCAGAGGGGACCCTGTAGCATCGAAGCTTTCGGGGAAGAGGACGGCACTCTGGCAATGTAATCCAAACACGGCCATCCTGTTCCCCCCCCCCCCCCCCCCCCCCCCCCCCCCCCCCCCAAGGCTCCAGCCACACGCAAGCAGCAGCAAAGCGTGTGTTCACCTTTCCTCTATACCTCACGTAGGTGTACTTGTAAATGCACTGTTTAAATGCAGGCATTAAGCACATGCTGTTGGCCCTATCACACCTCAGGTAAAACCAGCACTAGGACTGCTGGTACTTGACAACATTGCATTGCCTTTCTTACTTCTAAATCTTGCTACACGCTCTTCTCCAATTGGCCACCCCCTCTCAGCTCCAGGTCTCTGTGATTGTTTTCCATGTGGATCCCACCCATCTATGTATCTATTGGGGACTAACACACAGGTTACGCACAAGCTACCCCATCACTGTCTAAGCGCAGGAATAGCAAATGAGGTTCTCTATCCTGTGTTTTAGTGCAACAGATGAAGCCTGGCGGCTGTTATCGTCCTACTTGGACAGATACAAATCCCAAAACCATCTGTATCATCACAGTGTAATCAACAAGCTCCTTTCTCATGGGGTGCCACTGCCCAACTGGCTCATCAACAGTTACAAGGTAAATGTTTCTTTTGTCTACAGCGAAGGAAGGAGAAGGGGAAGAGACAATTGCATGGCTGTGTGGTTGCTTCCAGTACATCTGCTGGTCAGGAATTTTGTGCTCATGCAGTTTATCGCACACCCATTATAGTTCAGAAACCAAAGCTAAAACAATTTCAAGGGCCAAAGAGTCTGATCTCCAAACTAGACTTCCCCTTCCCCAGCCCTGGAAACAGGCAACGTTCTTAGCTGCTACAAAGCCAGGTGAACAGGGAAGCTTGGCTACATCTTGGGTTTGGCCAGGCTGCAGAGGGTGTGGGGAGGCATCAGAAGTTAGGATCTTGGAGGAGTAACTTTCCCTGTTGAGGCTTCTGTGTTTCGGGGTGTGGAAGGGCAGGAGTTCAGCGGAGGGAGGGAAGCTGCTGTGTGGGATGGGGATGGGGCTTCTGGATAAGGAGTGGCAGGGGGGCGCCTGGATACCAGGACTCTTGTATGGGGTTGAAGTGAAGAGGGTTCTAGGAGGGTGGATTGTCAGTGGCTTTTGATGGGGGAGAGCATGTTGGGGGACCAGGGGTCTTCTGGAGAGGGTAGGGGCTCTTCAGGGGTGGAGGGTGCACTGAATGAGGCAGGGGCTGTGAGGCAAATAGTATGTGATCCTGTAATTACAAGGAGGCCAAATTAAGTTTGCTCAGGCCCCTGGAAACTCTCACATGCTCTGTTTTGCAATTTTACTATTAACATAATTTTTATGTCATTTTCTATGTTTTGTAAAAGCAAACTGAAAATTCAGCTATTCCATCATGTTGGATCATGCTCACCTAGTAGCAGTAGTAGGTTGTCATCCTTTGTGTGGGCCAGACACTAAAGGGGGATGAGGTCCACATTTTGCCAGTGAGTTTCACAGCTCTCCTTGTCCCAGTCTCATGCCCCTTCTCACCAGATCTTCACACCTCTACATTCTAGATGGGTAGCTTCCTCCTTCTCCCCTTCACTGGGGGCCTAGGCACCAGCAGGGGGAGCACTGTGACAGCATGGCAGAGACAGTGCCCCAGCGCCTGGTTGCCTGGACTAGCAATTGCAGGGAACATCAAAGAGCCCTGGGATGGAGCATGCTCAGAGCAAATAGAATCTTTGAATAGTTTAGCTGTTAAACTTTTAACAAGCTTCTACTGACCAGGTGGAAACTGAGACTTTCTGACGATTTGGGCAGATGTTTATGGGAGAGCAAAAGGCACATCCATGACACCATGGTGCGCCCCCCCCCCGGGGCAAATTTCAAGCTCCTGGTCCAAAGCACAGAGGCACTAGAACTTATCTTTAAAAGAGTTGGAGGAATTTTTTATCATGGGGCAAAAAAGTGTATTATTGCTGCTCTTGTTTTGAGAAATGAAACTTTCCAGTAACATTCAGCATGGGAAACTTCAGCACAAATAGACAGACAACGTGATAAGCAACTGAAAGGGTCTTATGATGGGAAGTGTTGGGCAACCTTCACCACTGGTGGTCCTACCTGTGCTGCTGATAACCTTGTACGCCAAATCTGATCCGATCGGTTACAGTTAAAATGGTCCAGCTGATTGGGAAAATGTTACTCATTCTTAGTATGAACTCCACTGAGGAGACTTGTTTGTGTCTTTGGGTTGAAATTCAACCCAAAAGGAAGATATTTGAGGGAGTGAAAAGGGTTGCCAATGGACTGACTAGCTTTAATCTTCTGTAGCGGTTGCAGTGTCACTGTCTGCAACCAGGATTTCCCTGGCTCCTAGGGAGATTACTCTAGTCAGCTTTGAAGTGTGGCTAACCCCATTTTCAAAAAGCAGCCGTATTCTCTGCAGAAGTCTTGTATTAGTCCCTCTCTAGTGAAGCCACTATAGCTTCATCTAAATTTTTGGTCCTTTGGAAAGGAAATGCAAAGAAACTTCTGAAACTACACTCAGGAACCCGAAAACCTTTCCATGGCGGACGTAACTTTGTTCCCGTGTGTGCCATATACAGTCTGAGTAACAGACCCATTTGTAAAGTGCTGGGCACGTGGCCGTTCCTTGCCCAGCACAGTATAATGGAGAGGAACAGCACTTCTTTCTATACTGGTTCATCCAGTGAGGTTGTTAGGCAAGTTGTGTAACTGAGAATGAGCCACTTTCCGTGCTTGTAAATTGGGTGTATTCTAAGGGTTAGGAGGTATTAGGGGGCACCAGAGGGTGGGGCTGTACTAGGGCAGGGTGCTTGTGGGGTGAGTGTATTGGGACGGTTTCGCTGGGGGGCAAGTGAGCTGGAAAGGGGGCTGCTTGTGGGCTGTGATTACTGGAAGCTTCAGAAGCCTGGAGAGGCAAGAGCCAGCAGGTGCTTGTGCAAGATCCCAAGGAGAGTAACAAGCGAATCAGGTGCTTTTGGGGTGAGCCTGGGGGAAGAACGCAGGGGCAGGAGAGAGGAGGGTAGCTTTTGTTCTTTGACCAGAGCAAATCCCAGGCTGTTGTGTGGCTTTGTGCATATCTGTGAGGGGCTGGCGCCGTGGGAAATGTAACCCTGAGTGTGATTACTGTGGTTTAGGTGAATCCCTGCTCTGTGCTGAGGGCAGATCCTCAGCCCATCTGGTGGCTTTGAGTGGCTCAGGCAGCAGAGCCTGGCCCTGGCTGCAGGCATGTGGTCAGACCACTTAGCACGCTGGGAACCCCTGGCCGCTGGAACCTCCCTGGGGACCACATAGCTTGGAACAGCCAAGCCAGGACCAGAGGCCCCTCCGGATCGGGGTGGGGGAAAGGGATTTGGAACCAGGGACTCTGTGTGGCTGGTCCAGAGGCTTCGGACCCAGGCTCTGGGAAGTGGCTGCTAGGGCATGGGTGACCCCTACGCCCCTCACAGTCTAGGCCCAGGCTGTCACTAACTCTGTTTGCTCGCAGAAGGTGGATGCTGCTGAGCTCCTTCGCCTCTACTTGAATTACGCCCTCCTGGAGGAAGCCGTGGACTTGGTGTTGGAGTATGTGGACGCCTTACTGGGGAAGGGCCATGAGCACTTTGGGATTGAGGTAGGTGAGGGCTGAAACACGCCCCCAGTCCCGCTCCTGCGACCATTCCCCACTGCCTTAGCAACTGGTGGCAGCCAGCTCTGAGCCAAGGTTCAGGACGGCTCCTCCAGAGTTCCCTGCCCGCAAAGAGGGACTCCCAGGTACACACTGCAGAGCCCTTCTGGCTGGGCTACTAGGGCAACGCCTCCCCTCCCCCACTTGGATGAAGGGTGGCGGAAGGGCAAGTGGGGGCCCATTGCCAACCCCAGCAGGTGCCCATGGCAGGTGTGGAGCTGCCGGCCGAAGCATGAGTGAGGCCCATGTGGAGGAGCCCAGCCCATTCCGCTGTGCTGCTCAAGCGTGTTGGTGGGGCCGTTTGTGCTGTTACTTATCCTGGGTCTGTGTAACACTCCTGGAAGGAGGGTGAAGCGCTTCGAAGAACTAAGCCATGGCACCTTCCTGACTGGGTAAATGTAACACGGCGTGTCTCCTGGGGTTCATGACCGGGTTCCTAGCTCCTCCAAAGCCAAGATCTGGCTGCTGTGTGACCTCCTCCTTGCCCGCAACAGTGCTAAGCATCTCTGCAGTGACCATAAACCAGTTCAAAGGAGAGGCAGTGTGTCCCAGTGGCTAGAGCACTGGACGGGGACTCTGCAGACCTGGATTCTGCTCCTGGCTCTGCCACTGGCCTGTTGGGTGACCATAGGCAAGTCACTTCTCCCCTGTACCTCCTCTTCTCCATCTGTACAATGGGGATAACTGAGGTCTATGGATTAAAAGTGCTAGATAAGTGCTTAGTTTTGTAGTTAGTACTAAAGGCTGCTCTTCCCTTTAGCATCCGTTGTCTGCTATAGCACCAATGGTGTGGCTGCCATACTCCGCTATTGACCAGCTGCTTCAGGCCTTGGGAGAGAACACGACAAACCATCACAGCTTTGTGGTGAGTACATCTCCACGGTGCTGCCACCCAGGTGGCTCTGCCCGAGGGGATGGGAGCAATACCAAGGTGCACTGGGGAGAAAGCGAACAGGTGGGAGCCCGCTGATAAATGGAGGTTCTGAAATGAATGGCTGCCAAGGCTCAGTCTGAACTTCCTTTAACAGAAAAAGAACCACTGGGAGGAATAGAAGACGCTTAAAAGGATTGGCAGAGTAGGGATGAGAATCTGGAAATCTTGCCTGAACTGTTCATCTGTGCCTCCTAGCAGGGGAGTGAGAGAGTCCCCAGGCCACTGAGACTTGCTGCAAGAACTTCCCCCTTCCTCCACGACTCTTCAGCTGTATGGAAAAAAGCCAGTTTGCACAAACTGGTGGCATCCTGCCTGGTGCAGCACTGTGCCACGAGCTTCCTTCTGTCGAGGGTTGTGAACCCTCCCGGATTCAGGCTCTTTCTCCCAGAGGCTACTGAAGCCAAACCGGGAGATTTGAGTTGCTAAAAGTCCAGCGGGGTAAAGGCAGGCTCCCTGCCTGTCCTGGCTCTGTGCTGCTCCCGGAAGCGGCCGGCACATCCCTGTGGCCCCTCGGGGGGGGGTGTGTGTGTGTGTCAGGGGGCCTCTGCATGCTGCTCAAGCGCCGACTCTGCAGCTCCCATTGGCTGGGAACTGCGGTCAGTAGAAGCTGCGGAGGCGGTGACTGTTGGCAGGGGCAGTTGCTGAGACCCCCTGCCTTCCCCCCACCCCTCCCGCCCAGGAGCCGCTGCCAGAGGGATGTGCCAGTTGCTTTCAGGAGCTGCCTGAGGTAAGTGCCGCCAGAGCCTGCACCTCCAGCCCAGAGCCTGCACCCCAATCCCCTGCCCCAGCCTGGTGACAGTGAGTTAGGCTGGGGGAGAGCAAGCGACGGAGGGAGGGGGGATAGAGTGAGCTGGGGCGGGGCCTTGGAGAAGGGGCGGGGTGGGAGCAGGGCAAGGGTGTTTGGGTTTGTGTGATTGGACAGTTAGCAACCCTACTCCTGTCCCATGCAGCGAGCAGGAGGGGGAATGGAAAACAATCCCTTGCAAGTGGGGAAGTTCCACAGAGGGTCTAATGTGGTCTTGGAGGGTAATGAAACGAGGAGCAACTCACCAGAGGGGGAATTGGCAAAGAATGTGCCCAGGGAGGAAAGGGGATTGTTTTGGGGAGTTCAGTGGGTGAAGGAAGGACCGTGGCCAGACACAGGTCTGTGCTGTCAAGCATTTGTGCCTCGCAGAACCTTACATGTCTACTTGAATGAATTTCTCATCTATAAATCCCTTTTGCCAAGAGGGTGGAAGGCTGCCAAAAGTGTGATTATGAATGGCAAGGCAGTGGGCTGAGGGCGGATACCCGGAGGTAATGCAGGGAGTGGAGTGATTAGAAATCTTCCTGAGTTGAAAAAGGGGAGTAAATAGTACGTGAGGGGGCGGGGGTCCCACTAGCCAGATGAGAAGTTGTTTCCCACAGGAAAGGCAGAGAGAGCTGGGCAGGAAAGAGGCTCTAGCTTGGCGAAGCACGACTAGTGCCTATAGAATCCAGAGCAGGGAGAAATCTGGAAAACAGCAATGCTGCGAGACCAGGTGATAGTGACCAGCAGAGCAGCGATTAGCTGGGGTGGCAGCCAAGGGAGCCTGAAGTTCTGGGCTGCGTGTGCAGAGGCAACGTGTGAGAAGCAGGGAGGTGAAGGTCCTGCACTCTGGCATGGCAGCATTCAGTTCTGGGCACCGCCTTGCCCGAAGGGGGCTCCCGGGAAGTGGGCTGCAGGAGCAAGGTGGATATGGCCAGGCAGAGATGAGGGAGCACTGCACCCTAGCACCCTGCTACAGGCTCTCTGCATCCTCCAGGGCTGAGGGAACCTCTCAGCGGAGGCTGCAGCTAGGCTGCCCCATTCGCTAACCCACCCGGCTCCTCACAAGCCGTTGGTACTGTCATTCTACCCTGTGTGGTGTGTCTTGTGTAATCTGTGTTCTAAAACGCTTCCAGTGGTGGGGGTCAGGGAGAGGGGAAATGGAGGAAAGGGTGTGGAGGTGGCTAAAGCAGAGCTGACAGTGGGTGCAGCAGAAGAGTAGCTCTCCCACCAACAGGAGCCAGGTCCTGTGAAGGGACAGTGTGATAATGATGGTCTAACTGGGTACTTGAGGGGGGAGAAGCGATTGTCCTATTCTGTCCCCAGCACCGCTCTGTCTCCTCTGATGGCTGCCCTCACTTTTCTCTTCTAGCTGTACCAGAAGGTGCAGGACAAACTGGAGGACTACCAACAGAAGGTCGACACGGCAACCCGAGATCTCTTATATCGCCGGAACTAGCAGTCTGCGTGGCCTGACGGGGCAGGAGAGCTTGCAATGTTCTGCAGTGACCAGGCCTCATGCCTGAGACTCCATCTCTGCATGGGGCTGTCACCGTGAGTGGAAAGGTTGGGGGTCACATGCCTGCCCCATGTGCGGCTGGTGGTGCTATAATACAAAGTCTATTTTTCCATAATGGTCCAAAAACAGCATTCCCTGCCCAAGTCAGGGGATTGGAGAGCTTCTATTTTTAATGTGTTGGAGACCCATTCTGTATCGCTTTGATGTAACCACTTTCAATCAAGAAGACGGTGGGTTAGTTTATTGCGCTGTAATTCCCACACTCCGTAAACCCCAGTTCCCTCCATTTCTGTTTTTACTGAATGCCTTTGGCCGGGAGGTCCTGTCGTTCTTAGCCTGTATTATAAATGGGAATGAAAGGGTTTGTCATGTTTATTTATTGTGGCGTTTTTGAATGATCTTTAATAAAATTAAACTTTGTTACAAGCCTGAGTTTAGATTGCTGTGTGAAGCCATTGAAAGGGGCGTGTCCCAAAGCTGCAGCTAAGGAGCACTGGCTTGGCATCTGTGTGAGCGCTCAGGTGACTGGGTAACAACTGACTATGAGCATTGGCCTGCTAAACCCAGGGTTGTGAGTTCAATCCTTGAGGGGGCCATTTGGGGATCTGGGGCAAAAATTGGGGCTTGGTCCTGCTTTGAGCAGGGGGTTGGACTAGAACCTCCTGAGGTCCCTTCCAACCCTGAGATTCTATCATTCTATGACAGAAGATATTGGTCTGGCCTCTGGCACTTTGGGCCGGCTGACAACTTCTGCACATTCAGCCATAAATGCTTACGCGGCAGAGGAAAACTCCTTAATGCCAGGGCATCGCAGACCCAACCTGCTTGACAGGCAGACTCCGAATCTGAGAGAGAATCTCAACCTGTCTTTAAACCCAGGTTCTGTTTAGATTGTAAGCGCTTGCGGCAGGGACTGTCCCTTTGTTCTGTCTGCATAGCACCTTGTGGACATGACTCTGGCTCCTAGGCGCTGCAGCAATACAAATATTTCCTCGTGGCCGCGAAGAAAACTTCCAAATGTGAACAGCGTCTCGCTGCTGCCGTCTCTGCCTGTGTCCGCAGATAGCCTGAGGCAGGGCTTGGGGGCACAAACTCTCCAGCGTCTGCTCTAAAGCCAGATGACAGCATGTTAAGGGTTGGCATTAACTAGTCCATTGCTGAGGCTCTTAGCAGTGAGCCCAGGGGAGTTGGGAATTGGAAAGTGCAGAGGGGCTAGGTGAGATCAGATAAGGCAGAAAAACACACAGGAGGCTGGAGAAGGAAGGGGAGGAAACCAAGGGCACAGAGCGGGGACATTTTTCCCCATTGCATGGTGCAGGTGCTGAATGCAGGGCACCAGTTCCTAGACTCTGCCTCTAGTGTTTGCAGGGGGCACAGCTGGATCATGTCTGGCTCTTCTGTCCTAGGTAGCAGCCACTGCATCAAAAGAAATGGCTCATTGCCTGCCTGTCTCAAGGGGAATGCCAGTCTGCAAAGCAAGGCCATGGGCAGCTGGGATTTGTAGTACAAAAGGATTTGAAATAGTGAGTTCTGAGCTGACATTCGCCTCCTCCCGCGCACCCTGCTGGAGAATTTATTCCCAAGCCGAGCGCATTGTTCCTAGCCACATGCAAGGTAAGGGCCCGTTCTGGTCATCAACTCTGACCTGCCAAGGACCCTCCCCTGCTCAGAGCTGCATCCAGTTTGGTCACTCACGGTTGAACTAGCCTATGTATCTTAGGTTAACAAGGGACATTGTGCGGGGGCTGGATTTTCCCATCACTCAAAGTCCATTAATCAGGGTCACTCGCTGCTCAGCAATGTACACCATTCGTCCAGTTTCAGCTCGGGTGGACAGCTAGTGGCTGAGTAAAGATCAGCAGGTAACCACTTCATTCTACCACCCCAGAGTCCGACTCCTCTGCTTTGTCTCCTGAAGACAGAGCTGCTGAGGTCCTGTGTGCTTCATGACCCAGTGTCAGCACATTTGACAGCCAGCCACCACTCTGTTCCTGACAAGAACCCTACCCCATCCCATCAGTGTCAATTTGTGCTGTTCAGGTGCATTCCCTTCCTTCCCACCTCCTTGCAGCTCTGGCTCAGCTGAAGATCCTCACTGACTTACAATGTGTCAAGGACTTTGCTTTCAAGGCAAACCATCTCCCTGGGCCTGGGCTCTCGTGTTCTCTGGGCAGCTTGGCTCAGACCCTCCTTTAACCAAGGAAGTGGGGGAGTTTGTGTGAGAGTGAGAATTTTTTGTAATATTTTGGATTAATATTGTCTCAGTTTCCCTATTGTGATACATGGTTAGGTGATGGGAAAGGGTTGTATGCTTGTTGCAGAAGCCCAGAGATACAGGTGTAACTGATGCTTAGCTGCCTGTGCCCCCCATGCCAAAGGAGGGCCCCAGAAGACAATGGCCACTCTAATTGCCTGGACATTTGGCACCTAGCAACAAATGACCATGGACAGCCCACCCCTCCCCCCCTTAGAAAGCTAGCCAGGTATGACCAGCTGGACGACAAATGACTGAGGAGGGGCCAAGTGAGGGCTGCTAGAGGCAGAGGGAAGCTTCTGAATTGGGCCTAACAGGGTCTGAGGTCTCTGGAGTGACCCAGATGGACTTCGCTGTAACTTTCCATTCTGTTAAGGATTTTCTATGCTGTGTTCCATACATCTAATAAACCCTTCTGCTTTTACAGTACTTGCTGAGAGTCACTCTGGTTTAAAGAAGGTGTGGGTGCATTTGCTCCCTTTGGGTGTGCAAGTGGACTCGCTGAAGGGAACTCGGGGTGTGAAGCAGGGATGCTGCAGCCTTAGAGGTTTGGTCCCAGAGGACAGTGAAGGCAAGGGGCTTATCCCATTGAGAGTGTGTGACTTTATGGGAGCTGATGCCCTGAAGGGCTCCTCCCAGGGCCTGTTACAGAGCTGTACCAGAGCAATGGACCTGTGGATGTCTGACAGCTTGTGCCTAGCTTCATCAGTTCATTTCCCAGGGCTTTTCCCCAGGCAGCCCAGCTCACCTGCCTAGGCTTCTGGCTTCCCCTAGTCCCTGGCTGCAAGCCTGATTCTAGCTCTGGCTTCCAGTCCCGCTACTGCTGCCTGGGTCCTTGCAGCAGGGCTGGGCAGCGTCGACTAGAATCCTGTTAACCTGCCACAGGGAGAGGCAAGGAGACGAAACAACGTGCCCGGGGCTTGCTGGCAGCGAACTGGGGACTGTCCTGGGCTGTAGTGCATGGTCCTAGAAACCCGCCCCTGTCAGCCTGCAGTGCCCAGCAGCTCCCTGCTCTGAGCCATGGGGCACAGGCTCCCTGCAGACTCGGGCAATCGGTCCCCCCCGGGCCCGCCCCCAGCGCGGGGCTCAGGCTCCCTGCAGAACCAGGTGCTGTCGCTGGGTTGGTCACGCTCAGGGCACGTCCCCGCCCCCAGCAAAAGCTCCTCCGCCCCGGCAATTGGCCACCCGGCTCTGGCCAAGCCCCGCCCCGCTGTGTCGTCACACGCCCCCGCCCCGCTGTGTCGTCACACGCCCCGCGCGCCATCTCGCGCCCCGCCCCCGGCCCAGGCCGCACCGCGCTCCATGGGGAAGAAGGGTCGCGCGGCGCCGGGCCGCCGGCCCATCCTGCAGCTCTCCCCGCCCGGGCCCCGCGCCGCCCGCGACGGGCCGGCCCCGCCCGACGTCAGCTCGGGCTCGGAAGCGGGTAGGCACCGGGCGGGCCGCGGGGGCGGCGCCTGCTACGGGAGCCTGGGGCCTGCGGCCTGGCCGGCGGGCGCGCGCGGGGCGAGGGCCGGGGAGTGTTTCGGGTGTCCGGGGCAGGGCCGGAGGCGGGTGTCTGGGGGAGGGGGTGTCCCGGAGGGGGTGTATAGGGAGGCAGGGTGTGTGTGTGTGGGGGGGGTGTCCCGGAGGGGCGGGGGCCGGGGGGTGTATAGGGAGGCAGGGTGTGTGTGTGTGTGTATGGGGGGGGTGTCCCGGAGGGGCGGGGGCCGGGGGGGTGTATAGGGAGGCAGGGTGGGTGTGTGGGGGGGGTGTCCCGGAGGGGCGGGGGCCGGGGGGTGTATAGGGAGGCAGGGTGTGTGTGTGGGGGGGGTGTCCCGGAGGGGCGGGTGCCGGGGGGGTGTATAGGGAGGCAGGGTGTGTGTGGGGGGGGGGGTGTCCCGGAGGGGCGGGGGCCGGGGGGTGTATAGGGAGGCAGGGTGTGTGTGTGTGGGGGGGGTGTCCCGGAGGGGCGGGGGCCGGGGGGTGTATAGGGAGGCAGGGTGGGTGGGTGTGTGGGGGGGGTGTCCCGGAGGGGCGGGGGCCGGGGGGTGTATAGGGAGGCAGGGTGTGTGTGTGGCGGGGGTGTCCCGGAGGGGCGGGTGCCGGGGGGGTGTATAGGGAGGCAGGGTGTGTGTGGGGGGGGGGTGTCCTGGAGGGGCGGGGGCCGGGGGGTGTATAGGGAGGCAGGGTGTGTGTGTGGCGGGGGTGTCCCGGAGGGGCGGGGGCCGGGGGGTGTATAGGGAGGCAGGGTGTGTGTGTGGGGGGGGTGTCCCGGAGGGGCGGGGGCCGGGGGGTGTATAGGGAGGCAGGGTGTGTGTGTGGCGGGGGTGTCCCGGAGGGGCGGGGGCCGGGGGGTGTATAGGGAGGCAGGGTGTGTGTGTGGCGGGGGTGTCCCGGAGGGGCGGGGGCCGGGGGGGTGTATAGGGAGGCAGGGTGTGTGTGTGGGGGGGTGTCCCGGAGGGGCGGGGGCCGGGGGGTGTATAGGGAGGCAGGGTGTGTGTGTGGCGGGGGTGTCCCGGAGGGGCGGGGGCCGGGGGGTGTATAGGGAGGCAGGGTGTGTGTGTGTGTGGGGGGGGTGTCCCGGAGGGGCGGGAGCCGGGGGGTGTATAGGGAGGCAGGGTGTGTGTGTGGCGGGGGTGTCCCGGAGGGGCGGGGTCCGGGGGGGTGTATAGGGAGGCAGGGTGTGTGTGTGGTGGGGGTGTCCCGGAGGGGCGGGGGCGTGTATAGGGAGGCAGGGTGTGTGTGTGGGGGTGTCCAGGGAAGGGAGGCAGGGCCGAGACGGGGTGTCCGAGGGGGGCAGGGCCGGGGCTCCCAGAGGGGTGGAGGGGGTGATGTCCTGGGTGGTGGTTTTGTTCCCTCCCGCCTGTGGGCCTGTCCACCCCTGGTGCCAGCGCTGTGCAGGGTGGGCCCGGCCGGGGCCCCACCTGATGCTATATCCGTCCCGACCGCTCGGGGGCCGGGGGGGTGTATAGGGAGGTGGGGGGGGGTGGCTGGCCCTGCCAGCAGGGCTCAGGGTGTGGGGATTGGCGGGGATCACCCCAAGTCCCCTCAGGCTGTCATTTTGGCCTTAGATGCTGGAAGCTCCATCCCGTCCAGCCAGCACCAGGGGTTACATGAGGAGTGTGTGGTTTAGTCCTGAGTGCTTCGTGGCATGGGGCGGGGGTGGGAATTGGGTGTTTGGTTAAATCAGTGCTGTAATGGTAAAAAAAAAAAAAAAAAAGGTTTGGGGAAACTAACTGAAACTGCAGAAACAACGAGGAGTCCTTGTGGCACCTTAGAGACTAACAAATGGATTTGGCTATAAGCTTTCATGGGCTAGAACCCACTTCATAAGATGCATGAAGTGGAAAATACAGGAGCAGGTATAAAGACATGAATACTGAAACTGAAGTCCATACTTCCCAAAAGAGCAGTGAGCTAATAATGTTTGGTGTCTGTTACGCTGCTGGTAGGAATGGCCCCAGAAGGTGATTGTTAATCGCTCCTACCCCGTGGTCGGGCAAGTTTCTATATTGCATTCTAGCTCTCGCTGGCAGGGCAGTGGATACGGAGCCGCTGGCTGGATTTCTACATGTCTATTGTAGCCCTTGCTGGCAGGGATTCAGGGTCTCTGAGCAGTTCACTATGTGTGTGTTGTAGCCCTAGCTGGCACAGTGGTGGGTACCTGGTCAGTCAGCGGTTTTCTACATGTGTGTTGTAGCCCTCGCTGGCAGGGTGCGGGATCGCTTGGTGGGTTTCTGTGTGTGTTGTAACTGTCACTGGCAGGGCAGTAGGTATGGGGTCACTTGGTGGCTGTCTATATGTGTATCATAGCCCTTGCTGGCAGGATGATGGACACAGAGCTGCTGATCTCAGCTTGAATAGCTGGGTGCTGCCGAACAGTCTAATGCAGGGGTTCTCAAACTGGGGGTCGGGACCCCTCAGGGGGTCGTGAGGTTATTACATGGGGGGTCGCAAGCTGTCAGCCTCCACCTCAAACCCCGCTTTGCCTCCAGCATTTATAATGGTGTCAATTATATGAAAAGGTGTTTTTAATTTATATGAGGGGGGAGGGGTCGCACTCTGAGGCTTGCTATGAGAAAGGGGTTACCAGTAGAAAAGTTTGAGAACCACTAGTCTAATGGTTCAGGTTCTCTCTGGTAGCATGGTGGTGCATCATATTTATTTAGGGGTTTCTTTATTGGATTGCAGGCCTGCAGGGCTTTTCCTTACGTCCTCACAACTCTCTGATGCTTTTGTTTATTATCTGGCCTGTGGCTGTCTGATCATTATGGGCTGTTTCTGCCTTTCCAAAGTAGGAATGGAAGCTGTTGTGGTGATTGGTTGTGTTCATCTCTCCGGAGTTGTCTGCTCAGCCCCTGTGTCCTTTGCTCCTGCTGTGAGTGACTGGGGTCTCCACCTATCGCAGACATGGCATCTTGGAGTTGCGTAGTGGCAATCATAGTTTGGGAGCAAAGGGTCTGTAGATTGTGGAGGTAGGTGCTTGAAAGGGTAGCACTGATGTTATACTCTGGGGTTTATTCCCTTTTTTTGCTTGGTGAGTTACTGGCATCTGACCTTGGATGCAGCCCTGCACAGATTTAATTACAGCATGTTCTGCTTTGGAGCAGAAGGCTCAGTCTTGGGTAACAGATTGATTCAGTCGCTCTCAGTGGATGTAGCAGGTCTTGGAGAATTGGACACACGTGAACAGCCGGACCAGACCCCGCCCATCACTGGCAAAATAGTATCTAGTCCCATCCAGTGCTCCCAGGAGACCATTCTGTCATTCCCATGGTGGAGGCTAATGTCTTCTCTTGCACTTCGCAGCCTCCTTCCCCACAGAACCTATGGCTTCCCTGACTGAGCCCACTGAAAAGCCCTCTGCCCTGTTTGCCTCAATGATGTGATAATTTCACCATTGGCAGCCACCAGCTCCTAGTCCCCTCAGTGCCCGGTTGGTGCCTCGCTGGAATGCCAATTAGTATCTGGCAGAAGGGAAGCATAGATCCTTGTCGAGCTGTGCAGTGGGCCACTCTGTCAGTTTCCTGAATTTCAGGTTCTAAAACGGGTGGGCAAACTTTTTGGCCTGAGGGCCACATTGGGATATGGAAATTGCATGGCGGGCCATTAATGCTCACAAAATTGTGGGTAGGGGGTGCAGGAGGGAATGAGGGCTCTGGCTGCAGGTGTGGGCTCTGGGGTGGGGTCAGAAATGAGTTCAGGATGTAAGAGTGGGCTCCAGGCTGGGACTGAGGGGGATCAGGGCTAGGGCAGGGGGTTGGGGCATGCGGGGGTGAGGGCTCTGGGGTGGGGTTGGGGATGAGGGGCGGGTACAAGAGGGGGCTCTGGGCTGGGATCGAGGGGTTTGGAGGGCGGGGGGGGGGGAGATCAGAGCTGTGGCAGGGGGTGGGTGGGGGCTCAGGGGTGCAGGCTCCGGGTGGTGTTTACCACAAGCAACTCCCAGAAGCATGTCCCCCCCTCCGGCTCCGAGGCACAGCCAGGCGGCTCTACGCCCTGCCCTGTCCGTAGGTGCCACCTGCATCATGGTTCCCGGCCAATGGGAGCTGCGGGGGTGGTGCCTGCAGACAGGGCAGCACGCAGAGCCACCTGGCCATGCCTCCTTGTACTGTGTAGGAGCCGGAGTGGGGTCATGCCGGCTACTTCCTGGGAGCCGCACGGAGTGGGGTAAGTCCCTGAGCCCGCTCCCTAGCTGGTGCGCCGGAGCTGGGCAAACCCCCAACCCCGCTCCCTGGAGCTGAGGGCCAAAGTAAATGGTCTGACGGGCTGGATGTGGCCCACGAGCCGTAGTTTGCCCACCCCTGTTCTAACAGAAGCTTTGAGAAGTAAATAAAGATCTCAAAATGCAGGTGTTAAAACAAATTGTATGCCAATGGCCTCCCCGCTGAGTGACGTAAGGGGCCCCAGTGCAGAGCTTGAGGCCTGGGCTTCCTGCCTGTTTTGGGCATGAGCCAGGAATTAGTGGCAAAGCATTCGGTGAGTTTCCGTGGTGGGGGTGGTGCTCAGGGCTCCTGCACATCAGGGATCTGCGCCTCAGCTAAACCTGGGGCTTCCTGTATAGTGGTGACTAAGCAGTATGGTCTCTGGGGAATTTCCTTGGCGAGATTAGCGGCTGGGCAGTGGTAGTGCTGGAGCTGCTTGGGGGCACAGGATGGGGAGGCTGCTGTGGTGTCTGCCCCCTGAATGGGCTGCAGCTTCTTAGCTCCACCTGGGCAACAGTAATAGGGACACAGGCTGTCCTTTTTCCTGCTTTGGGTCAAGCCCACAGCTGGCCATGTCATGCACCTTCTCTGCGTCCACTTCCCTCCTTAAGACATGCTGCCTATGAGCAATCAGCCGGCCCGTGAGTCCTGGAGAGAGCTGATTTTATTTATTTATGAAAGAGAAAACTTGGCAGTGAGTCCGAGCTGCCCAGTTGTGCACACGGCCCGTTGCTGCTGTGTAGCCGCCGGGTTTTTTCATTACCCTCCTCTCTGCTTGGTACGGACACTTGAGTCATGCTTGAGGTTCGATTGTAATCATTTGGGGTCTGGGGCTGTGCTGTCTGGATGGTACCCCAGGGCTGTGAGCAGAGTCTGTGAGTGCCTCCCCAGGGCAAGTTGCAGTGATCATCCCAGGGGAGCGTATGGAGCTGCTGTTTGTGGATGTATTCCCCCCACACGGTGCTTACCGGGAAACTGGAGTAGGGAGTTCCCCTCCCCAGCTTCCTTTGGTGGCAGACTCTTCCCTGGATGTGGGCCACTGAAATGACTGTCACTTTTCCTTCCTTCGCCCAGATGAACCTGAGGTGGCTGGGGAGGTTCCCAGAACAGCTCCAAACCCGCCCCAAATGACTGCACCTGCTGGACTGGCAGCTGTCAAGCCAACAGGTAGGTGGGGCATTTCTCCTCCCTCTGCTCTCCCTAGGCTTTAGCTGCAGTTACTAAGGGCAAGCAGCCAAGTCTGTGTCTATCTGGCGTTGGACGCTCTAGGCTCAAAGTGCTGTCGTTGGAAGGCAGCTGGCAAAGTCAGACATGGCGTTTGGGCCCTGGTCTGTTTGTGTGTGAAGGAGGCTTACACGGATCCTTCAAAGCGAGCGCCTCTTGCTTGCGCTTTGCCGTGGAAGGCTCAGGGATGTCTGTCTTGTTTTCCTGTTTGCACTGAAGGATTTCACAGATGATTTAGCGGATTGCGATCTTCCTCAGCTTTAATTGATGATGTGGAGGTGTTGAGTCTTTAGCCAGCTATACGGTCCAACCCTTTGGCTTTGTTTTGGTCGCTCAGTCTCATGCAGCTTGAATAAAAATCCCTTCCCACCTCAGTCAGGGTATGTCTGTGCTTAAAATGGCACTGTGGTGTGGACACTACCTACAACGATGGGAGGGGTTCTCCCATCGCCATAATTAATCCACCTCCACCAGACATGGTAGCTAGGCCAATGGAAGAATTCTTCCATCGACCTAGCTCTGTGTACACCAGGAATTAGGTCAGTATGGATACTTTCTCTTGGATGTGAATTTTTCACACCCCTGAGACGTAAGCTATACCAATATACAATCCTAGTGCAGACCAGGCCTCAGTTAAGTTCACGTGTCAAACCCTCTAGTCCTCCATAGACTCTTATGTGTAGCTGGTTTTTCCAGGGACCTGGATTTCTAACCTGAAGAGCGAGTGGAAGAAACTCTTCAGCCCCCTTGTTAGTGATCATTATGAAACAAAACAAGGGGCAGATACAATTGTTTTCCCCCTCTGTGCTCACCTTTAGGGCCCATCAGCGAGCCAGCTTTTGGAATTTGTGCGTACCACTGAGCTAAACACCCCAGGCTGGAATCCGGAGCGGTGTGCTCTGATGGCACCTGGAGGGAATGGCTCCATCTCAGTGGAAAGGTTGCTGGCAGAGAGCTTTTTTCATTTACACCAGTCCCATGCTTATGGCCTGATTTAGCTCACTGAGCTCCAGCAACCTGTGGACCATTACATCTGGTTTGTTACTTGTTCAGATTTATTCAGTAGTTAAACAGTTGAAACGCCTACAACTCTGGGATAGGCAACTGACTTTCCTGATTTGTAGTGCTGCTCACAACAGTTACCTCGATAAGCTTTACATTGTACAGCGCTGGCACATTCCGGACTGTCCCAAATAAGTACTTAGGAGGGAGTGCCCTGTGACCTTGCAGTCTCCAAAGCAGCGTTCTGGTAGGGGGTGTGTGGGACCTGCATGGCACATTCAGCATAGTAAGCTTCTAGCCTCCATGGTTGCAAAGTTGCATCTTGTTTTAGATGAGATTGTAAGTTCTTTGGGGCACTGACCATGTCTTCGGTGTGTCTGTACAGTGCCACGAGACCCCAAGTCTCTACCACAGTATGTGTAATGATCATCATCTCAGAGGAGCAGGCTGTGTCAATGGCTCAGTGATGCTTCCTACGTCCCTTGGGATTGTTGCCTCTCCTTGTGTGTATGGTGCGAGAGGCAAGAACTGGCAAGAGAGCTGTAGCTTGGAAGCCGGATATACAGCTGTGTGCGCATTGTGCGGCATTCTGAGTTTGGTATTTGAAATATTTTCTCTGTCCTCTGCTCTAAACCCAGGCAGCCGAGGGTGGAGGGAAACTCTCACTGGTAACTCTCCCTCTGCCTAGGTGGCTTATGTTTGCTCGGTGCGTATGCAGACAGTGATGATGAGGAGGGAGAGGCACCTGAGAAATCAGTGCCGTCCACAGATGCAAATGGCAACAATTCAACAGACATTGACAGCACGCTGGCAAACTTTCTGGCGGTGAGTAGAAATCCTGCCCTGAGTCTCAGGGGACGACAGGCAGTGCTCTGGGGTCACTGCCTTCTGACCAACCTGAGCGTGCTTATGGAGAAAAGTGAGCGAACGTGCTTTTGCTGGGGCGGAAGGTGGTGGGGAGCGGGTGGAGGATGAAGCTCGTGAGTGGGGTTCCAGGGCTGCTGAGTTTGGAGGACTCCCCTGGGGTAGCGGCTGCTCTCTGTGCGTAGGGGAATAGGCTGATTGCCCCAAATCTGGGGCTTCGATTCATTTGTAAATGTTTTGTGCTTTCAAAGGAGATTGATGCCATTACAGCTCCGCCCCAGCCTGCTGGATCCACTGGTGCCTCCTCCGCACCCCCGCCGACTCCGCCGCGCCCAGAGCCCAAGGAGTCTGCCTCGAGCCATCCCTCGGCTACGGCGAACGGGACGGGCTCTGCCCAGCCGGCGGAGTGGCAGTATGACACCCAGTGCTCGTTGGCAGGAGGTGAGCTCTGTTGCCGGGTTCGTCTGCCCCAGGGCGTGCGGGCAGCCATTCCAGCTGGGGCACTGGGGGGGCCTCCGTCCCGGCAGCACGCCAGCCCCCGTGTCCCTTTCATTGCCTGGAAACAGCTGCGTTCTCTCTAGCTGTGATGTCAGAAGATGAATGTTGTGCTGTAGCCCCAAGAATGAAACACTTAGTGGCCGACACACACAGGTTTGTGTCTTCCAAGGGCTATTGGTGAGTGGCTGGCGCGTGGGGTGAGTGCAGGGACAGACGGTGGGGTCCCTGTCTCCTGAGGCACGTGGAGAGGACCATGGTGCCTAGCGCCGGGGTGCGGGCTTAGGGGCATCCTGCTCACTCACGGCCTTTGGTTTTTTTCCCTCAGTGGGCGTGGAGATGGGAGACTGGCAGGAGGTCTGGGACGAGAACACTGGCTGCTACTATTACTGGAACACGCGGACCAACGAGGTGACCTGGGAGCTGCCGCAGTACCTCGCCACCCAGGTCCAGGGGCTGCAGCGCTATCAGCCCAGGTGAGGCCAGCAGGGCTGGGGCCGGGCCACCTTTTGGAGCACAGAGGGGGTGGTGGCATGGCCTGTTGGTACGTGCCCGTCACAGCCTCTGCTTTCCCTCCCCAGCTCTGTGGCAGGTGCCGATGGGAGTTTCCTGGTGGCTGCAGACCTGTACCCTCAGGAGAAAGGGGTCGCTGTCACCAGCATTAGCCGTGGGACTGTCCTACCCAAGCGAGAGGTGAAGAAGGTCAGTGGGAGTCACCCCTTCCCTCATTCCTGCAGAACACCTCAGTGAGACGCTCTCTCATGCTGCAGGCCGGCCTCACCCCTGGGCTCCCAGGGAACAGAGGGGCCAGGAATGAGCTAAGAGAGCCCAGAGGAGCCTCTGCTAGCCACAGAGTTTGGGCAGCTGGGCATCTCTGAGGTGCAAAATCCTGCTCTAGTGGTGGGATGCAGGTGCCAAGTGCCATTCTGCGCTAGAAATGGCCCCGATGGGTCCTGTGTTCACTTGGTGCTCCTCTTACCCCTGTAGAAGGGCAGCTCAGCACGCCAGCTGGGCGGTCTCTGGTCTGGTCACCTGCTGGAGGGGCCTGGGGGTGTAGGAATGAAAATTGGATTGTGTGGAGGGGCTGTGCATGCTCCAAAGCAAGGGCTGCCTTGCTGGGTGGATCCTGCGGTACTGAGCACGTTGCCAGCGCTGGGAGCTTCTGCTGCACCTGGGCATCTGATTCCCTCTGTGGGGCTGGCACAATGCAGCAGTGGGCAGTACGTGGCACCTGGCTAGCAGCACAGAGAGACTCCTGCTTCCTCTGCTGGAGCTGCGTCGACTCAGCGAGGCTAACAGGAGCGATGTGGGCAGCCTTTGCTCTGCACACACCCTGAGAGCTGCCCTGGTGACTAAGACGATGCCAGGCCCAGGTGTCACTTTGAGGGAGGAGCTCAGGGTTTGCCATGCCGGATCTGAAGGACAAAGGCCAGGAGGCTTTGCTTTGATGAAGGTGCAAGGAGCCCTGCATAAGGCAGTGATGGGCCAATCTGCCCCCAGAGACAGCGTCCTCCAATAACTAGAGGCTGGCTGTTGCCCTCCATAGAAACCCCTGTTCCTCTTTCCAACCCTCCCAGCCTCTTGGCCTGACTGACAGTTTGTGGCACTGAGTTTCCCAGGCTGATTGTGTAGAGAAGCGTGATTTTTCTTTCTGAATGCGCTGCCCGAGGGACTCACTGACTGTGCCCCTGGGTTTGTGACTGGGAAGTGTTCCATCTGCACTGTCCCCCTGTATAACATCCCTGGTGGGAGAGGGGGTGAGGCAGAGTTTGGAGGAGGGACAGGCTTGCTGTTTTATGGAGGAGTTCAGGGAGGGTGGGCCGTGCATAGGGGGCTGCGTGGAGTATGCAGCTGCATGGTAACAGGATAAAAACTACTGGCCATCTTCTAGTGCCCCCCTGGATCAAACAGATGCCTTCCCCAGGAGGCGTGTTCAGTTCTGGGTCCCCTGTCTTGTGAAGGAGATGGGTCAGAGACAGGCGATGAGAGTGATCAGAGGCTGGAAAAACATTCATGGGAAGGGTCTGCAAAGGCTGCAGCTGTTCAGCTTAGAGAGGACGTTGCGGGGGTGAGGGAGAGGAAGAGGGTGTCACACTGCCAGGCGCCCCTTCTCCCAGGCTGCACTCAGGAGTCCCTTGCTAAGAGGAAGTCCCCGTGCACCATTGATGTTTAGGTCTCGCAGGTCTGCAACGCATCCCAGACACCAGCAGCGTCCAGGGTCCCAGAAGGGATCGGCTACATGTCTGGGTGTTCGCAGGGTGGGATGCAGCAGGTTAAGCACTGAACCTCTCACGGACAGGGCTAGGGAGATACTTTTCCTGGAGGCTCATTACTCCAGTATTGCCTACTGCGAGGTTCTTGCACCTTCCCCCTAAGCCCCTGGCACTGGCTGGTATCGGGGGCTGGAGGATGGCTGTTCCTGAATTGCTGCAAATCACTGTCTGGAAAAAGGCCCTAATTGCAGGGATCTCTACAGGGGAGTCTTGTTCCTCCCTCTGCCGCTGCCTGAGAGACCCTCGAGCTGTTGGGCAATGGTGATTCTGGAACGGGAGAGAGCCCGTGACTCTTGTCTGTCCCACAGGAGGTGAATGAAGGCGTCCAGGCTCTCTCGAGCAGCGAAGAGGAGAAGAAGGGGGTGGCGGCGTCCCTGCTGGCTCCGCTGGTCCCCGAGGTGGTGAAGGAGGAAGAGGAGCGCTGGAGGAGGAAGGTGATCTGTAAGGAGGAGGTGGAGCCGGTGCTAGCGGAGGAGATGGCTGCGGGGGAAGCGGTGGTGGCTGCTGACGAGCAGGACCCTTGCAGGGATGCTCTGGAAGATCCTTCCCAGGAGGGTCTGTGCAGCGTAGTGCAGTCAGGGGAGAGCAGCGAGGAGGAGGAGGAGCAGGACACGCTGGAGTTGGAGATGGTGTTGGAGAGGAAGAAGGTAAGTGGCAGCTGGGGGAAAAGGGGACGGGTGCTGCCGAGCTCCTGTTGGAGAGAACCCCTGTGTCGTTAATAGTCCAGGCGGGCCGAGAGAAAACCTAGTCGCAATTGCCACCCGGCCCCTCTCTGGTCTGTGCCACGGACTGAGTGGGAGTTCAGGGGCCGCCCTCCGTCGCCTATGGGGCAGAGTGCTCAGGGAGACAGCACACAGCACGCTCCTCCCTCCGGCAGAAAGACCCCATGGCCGTGTCTACGCTACAGGCGCTGCGGTGCTGCAGCTGTGCCATTGTAGCGTGGCTGCATCATACAGCAACAGGGCGTTTTTCCGTCGCTGGAGGAACACCTACACCCCTGAGCGGTGTTAGCTAGGTCATCAGAAGCGTTCTGCCGACCTTGTCACATCTACACCGGGGGGTGGTAGGTGTTTTTCACACCCCTGGCCGCCGTAGCTAGGTCGATCTCAATTTGAAGTGTAGACCAGGCTGAAGTAGCGCTGTGCTCCCCTGTGGTGGGAAGCAGGGCTGGAGTCACGGGGAGCAGCATTGGCCGGAGCATTGCATGTAGAAATCCCCGGGGGCGGGGGAGGGGGGTGTTTCGTGAGCCTCTGTCTGTTTAGCTGACGCTGTTTCAGTTCCCCAGTCGGAGAGAATTGTCAGTGGATGGAAAGCTCTGAAAAGAGTCTCTCTCCTCTGGGAAAAGGGACTGCTCCCCAGCCCCGGGGCCCAATCTCAGGGTTCCCATTATTACCACTCCCCTTCACCACGGGCACACTTGTGCCAGGCTGATGTGACATCTGCCAGTGGGGCTCATGACAACCTAGGCTAGTGGTTCCCAGACTTTTCACCAGGGCAACCCACCGACTGCACCTTGTCTGTTTTTTAGTGACCCACCATTACATGTATGCACCTCTGCACTCACCCCGCAGGGCTGGGCCTGGCTCCCTGCTCTGGGCATGGCGACCTGGCGCAGCGGATCGCAACCCCACTCAGGTTTGGCCTGGCCATCCTCTGTCGTCAGGTCACCTCCTCGCATATCATTTTGCCCTCCTCCCCTCCCCTTCTGTGAGTGCCGGGGGCTGCTCCTTAAGGGGGGGCTCACTCTCTGGTCTCGTGGCAGGCGGAGCTGCGAGCCTTGGAGGAGGGAGATGGCAGTGTCTCGGGTTCCAGCCCGCTCTCAGACGGGAGTCAGTCAGCATCTCTTGACACAGCGCCCAAGCTGCCCTCCATGCAAGGGAAGTGGAAGCTTTTTGTCGGGGTTGCCAGCCCAGAGTCCACCAGCCGCGGCTCTAGCAAGACTGGCCGAGAGACTCCAGAAATCAAGGAAGCAGGTAATTTGAGAGATGCCTCCTGGGCCAAGGCCCTCCCTTCCCAGCCAGTGACTGCAGGGAGAGCCGCACCCTCGTGCACCAAATCGCACTGTGAAGGAGGAGCCCGCGCTGAACATCGCAGGGGTGGGCAGCTGGAGGGTTTGTCTGGAGGGGGCAGGGCACACGCTGTGTTACCGCCATGCTGAGCTCTTTCCTCTCTCTGCAGCCCAGCAGTGGTAATGCCTGGGTTATTAGCAATTAATGTCTTCTCTGTGTATGCCCTCTACAGGGAGGAGTACCCCAGGCTCTTTGAGCCCAGAGCCCTGCAAATCTGCAGAGAACTGTTTTTATGTCCGCGGATGCGGATATTCGTAGACCATTTTTACGGCCCGCGGATCAGGTGCGGATACAAATTTTGTATCCGCGCGGGGCTTGGCTCTCGGGGAACACGCGGGGCGATGGGAGCAGTTCAGAGCTGCTTGTGGGATGGAGATTGGCTTCGCAGTATCGGTTCGTAGAGCTGGGTGGTGTGAAGCGTCCGTGCTGAGTCTCTGATCAGCACTAGCCATACAGGGTTCACACTGCACTGCATAGCCTGGCAGCTGTGGACGGCATTGCCACTGAGCGGCTCCATTCCTGACAGGGTGCTTGGGGGTACGCCCCATCTGCCTCCAGCAGTCCTGTGGGGTGGTTCAAGGCTCTGTCCTGTATGACGGGTCCAAGGCCCCGGAGGAGATCTGGGAGCAATGGGGTCATCAGCATATGTATCAAACCTGCGTCTGTCTCACCTCTGAATGGGGCGGGCTGCTTTCCTGGTGTCTGGCTGGGATAGTTTCTGGATTGAGAGCACAGTAGGTGGATGAGACAGAGGTGATGGTTGTGGGGAAGGGACTTGAGCAGTGGTGGGCAACTTGTGGCCCATGGGCCACACGTGGCCCGTCAGGGTAATCCGCTGGGGGGCCGTGAGACAGTTTGTTTACATTGATGGTCTGCAGCTCCCAGTGCGCGGTTTGCCGTTCCCGGTCAATGCGCGCTGTGGGAAGCGGCACTGGCTGCAGGGATGTGCTGGCCGCTGCTTCCCATTGACGGGGAACGGCGAACCGCGCACTGGGAGCTGCAGGCGGCCGTGCCTGCGGACGGTCAATGTAAACAAACTGTGTCTCAGCCCGCCGGTGGATTACCCTGATGGGCCGCAGGTTGCCCACCACTGGACTTCAGGCTGCAGTGGGGATGTTTGGGGGTGCTCATAGACTGCGCTTGCTGCTAGGGTCTTGGGTGTATTGGCCAAATGCCCCCATTTCTGTGGGTCAGGGGGTGCCAGCTCCTTTCTGGCCTGGCCTTTGCTGCCGAGGCCTAGGCCAGCGTCTCCTGCAAAGCAGAAGTGCAGCACATTGGGCAGTGCCTGGGGAGCTCCGCATGGGCCTGCCCACCTTGTCGGTGGGGTCGGCAGCAGGGAGCAGGTCACACCAGTCCTTGCTCTGCTGCACTGGCTTCCTGTTGGCTTGCAGCGCTGGAGCCAGGCTGCGAGGCTCTAAATCAGTCGTTCTCAAACTTTTGTGCTGTTGACCCCTTTCCCATAGCAAGCCTCTGAGTGCGACCCCCCCCCCCCCCCCCCCCCCCGCTCTGTTTGTTCCTGCTGTGTTCAGGGGACAGGACTCCGTGTCCATTCTTTGTAGGTAAACAGGATTGCACCAAAGCACAGACCTGGTTGGTGTTATCGATTTCTCCTCTGAATGGAAACAACCCTGCAGGGGCCTGAGCATTGATGAACTGCTCAGGCCGGGGAGGCGTCATAGTGGGAACTGAGATTGTGCAATAGCTGAGCCGCGGGTTTGTCTAGCCCCAGTAACTACCCTACTCCCTTCCTAAGGGGAGCGGCCCTTCCCCTAGCTGCGTGGCCCTGCTGGTGGGGAGGGCTGGGTCTGTGCGGTGTTGTAGAGCCGTGCTTGGGTGAGAACAGCAGGTTCTGGGCGTGCTATTCTAAGAGGTGTCTGGTGTCTGTATTACACCAGCACCCAAAAGCTCCAGCCAGTATCCGGCCTCGTGACCGGTGCTGCACAAACGGAGTAAGAGACAGCTTAGAGGTGATTTGCCTGGGATTTCATTCTTCCTTTGGGTGTGTGTCCTGTCTCTCGCACGCCTTCGCTGGCTGGGCCGGAGGGCTGCTCGGGGGCAGGTCTCACGCTCTGAAGGAAGCCGCTTAGGGTTGAATCTTTAATGGCAATGTCCTTTCCCCGTTCATTAGTCACTGTGAGTGGAGTTAAACACCTGTTGGCGAACTGGAAGGGCTGCGTGAGGTTCGCCTTGTGGCTTGGTGAACATGGTACGTCTACCCAACAAAAAACCACGCTCTGCGAGTCTCATCACAGCTCAATGACTTGGGCTCTCACTATGGGGCTAAAAACAGCCATGTAGACGTTCCGGCTCAGGCTGAAACCTGTCCACGGGGGAGGGTCCTGGAGGCCGGCCTTCAGCCTCTGTGGGAACGTCTACAAGTTGTTCTTAGCCCCATAGCGTGAGCCCAAGTCATCGGCCCAGAGTCTGAGGCTCGCTGCCACCACGGGTTTGCTTGTTGGGTCGACGTACCCTTAGGGATTTTGGGAGCTTTGTCTGCCTGGCTGCGGTGGGCCAGGAGCAGGGCTGTGGGTAGGGTGACCAGACAGCAAATGTGAAAAATCTGTGGGGGGTAATAGGAGCCTATATAAGAAAAAGACCCAAAATTCAGGACTGCCCCTATAAAACTGGGACATCTGGTCACCCTAGCTGTGGGTGGGATGTGTATTGGGAGCTCAGCTCTGTATGACTCCTGCAAAGGCATCCTTTATTCCCGACATTAATCGATGACTGCAGTGAAATAGGTGTGAACTAGATTGCTGGCTGTCTTAGGCTGGGCCTACACTACAGGGTTAGGTCGACGTAACCTGCCTTGTGTCGACCTAGCTGTTGGAGTGTCTTCACTTAAATTTGGCTCCCTCCGACGTCAGAGCCTCTCTACGCCGATTTAGTAACACCACCTCCCCGAATGGCGTAGAGTCATGGTCAATGTGATTAGGTTGACTCAGTGTAGGTGCTGCGTTGCTTACGGCGACTGTAACTGGCCTTCAGGAGCTGTCCCACAATGCCCCACACTGACAACACAATCAATACAAGCACTCCTGGTGAGGATGGGCACCGCCAACATAAGGAGTCAAGTGTGCGCTCATGAGTGATTTAACGGCCGTGCCTACTTGCCAATGTAAGTTAGGTCGACGTAGTTTTGTAGTGTAGACATGGCCTTAGTCTTCTGGCCTAGCTAGGACCTGGATTCTTAATGGGAAAAAAGCCCTACTTTGCAAACGATAAAGGAATAGAAGAGGGTGCCGTCTACTGCTCCTCTTCAAATGCGCTGATTAAATCTCTGCCTGCTCCCAGTCCCTTCTGAGGCCACAGAGTCTGCCCAGGAAGCCCAGGCCAGACCTGAACTTTTAAAATAGGACAGAATAGGGCCGAGCTTTTTGAATTGACTCACTCCACACCTGCCTTCTGGGTGGCGATGGCGCTGCCCTGCGGGAACAGTTAGGAAGGTCTCATGTGTTTTCTCTCCATCAGCAGCGAGTGCAGAAGCAGCTGAGGAGACGTCAGACAAAGAGCTGGAGCCAGAGGAAGTCCAGGACAAAGTGAAAGCACAGGGAGCACCCAAAGCAGAAGAGGAGGAGCAGGACCTGAAGGTGGGTGGGGCGACAGCGGAGGGAAGAATTTGGTATTGACTAGTGTTTGGGTCTCAACTGCGTCTCTGTCTCGGCCGGAGGGGGGAGGTGTCCCCAAATTTCCTCCCATACTCATTCTCGAGGGAGCCATGTGGGGGTTGGAGCGTGGCCTTGGAGCGCTGCATTGGGTGGCCCTCTGGCCTCGGCCCCAGACGAAGGTGGGGATTTGGAGGATTGGGGACAGCAGTGGAGCTGGGTTTGGGATATGTGAGTGTTGCTCGTGTCTCTGCTCCTGAGACACAGGGTAGCGCATGCTGCGGGCGTGGAGAAGGCAGTGGCTGTGTGGTGGTGATGGGTTGCCTACCACTCAAGTGTAACTCCTCCAAGTCAGAGATGGAGGAGGCCCCTTAGCTCATCACAGGGAAGGCTTGTTCCCAGCTGGGTAGAATGAAATGGCTCCACTTGCAGAGTGCTGGGATCAGGGGAGACAGGTTCTGAGCCAGGCACTCCGCACAGCCCACTGGCACCGTCTCACTCCCTCCCCCTCCTGCTCTTCTCTACCGTGGGGGAGCAAGGGCATAGCTCTATGAGTGCTGGCAGTCCTCCGCCGGGGTCTGCGAGCTGATCCTCACCCTTTGCGTGCCCTCTCTCTCGTCAGTTTCAGATCGGAGAGCTGGCCAATACCCTGACTAGTAAGCTGGAGTTCCTGGGCATCAACAGGCAATCCATGTCCAACTTCCACATGCTGCTGTTGCAGACCGAGGTAACGGAAGCCTTCGCCCCTCTTGATGGACTGTGTGTGTCCCCGGGAATCAAACATTCTTCTATTTCCTGAGTGCTGGCAGCCAAGCTGGGTCCACTGCTCTAGCTCTAGGGAGCTAACCACTATCCCTCTTCATCTCCCCCAGCCCACCCGGACAGGTCCATGTCTTTGCCCAACACCATCCATAGGTAGGGTTCTACCAAATTCACGGCTATGAAAAACGCATCATGGACCATGAAATCTAGTCTCCCCCCTCTGAAATTGGTCCAGTGTGTACTTTTACCCTATACTATACAGATTTCATGGGGGAGACCAGCATTTCTCAAACTCGGGGGGGTCCCAAACCAAAAGAAGGTTTTTGGGGGGGATCTCAAGGTTATTGTAGGGGGGTCGTGGTATTGCCTGCTGCTGCCTTCAGAGCTGGGTCAAGACTCTCACAGTTACAACACCATGAAATTTACAATTTTTAAAATCCTGTGACCTGTGAAATAGACCAAAATGGGCCATGAACTGCCCCCTTGCCTGCAGAGGGCAGCAGCGCACCCCCCCAGTGCTGCCGCCCTGCTGGTTTTATTATTGCTGCGCCCTCTCTTTGGTGCCGAAGTGTGACAGCTTCTCTGCTTGCTGGCCCTAGACCCGGATTGCGGACTGGCGCGAAGGAGCTCTCAATGGAAACTACCTCAAACGTAAACTGCAAGATGCAGCCGAACAGCTAAAACAGTATGAAATAAACGCCACCCCTAAAGGCTGGTCCTGCCACTGGGACAGGTACGCACTCTTCTCCCCTTTTCACCTTTGACCTTTGACCTCTCAGACATGATTTGTGACCATCACCACCTGACGACGTTGGCGACATCTGTCCGGAGACTGAGAGCAGCTGCAGTTAGCGGTGCTGGGCGGGCAGAGAACCTCCGGCACTCACAGAGTTTGGGCCAGCCACCAAATTGGAGACCTAAAAAATCCCTGTTAAAAAAGTGTTTGGAATGGCTTTGGGTCGGTGATTGGACAGAGCTGGTTTTTACTCTCCCGAGTGTAGCTGCGCTGAGGAGGGCGGGCTCGGGGGGTCGCGCATGCGAGAGCTCTGTGCACTTTGCAGGACCTCTGGATCTCTACTCCGGCTAACAGCGCTGACCCTCAGAAGAGCCCCCCTGGCTACGGATGGGAACCAAGCGCAAGATTACTGTCTCCTACCGGCAGGTCAGACCCAAACATTTCTTTTTCTATTTGGCTTTTCTGGATTGTTTGTTCATTGTTTGAAATGTTTGCTCTTTTGTTTTTCAGCTCCCAGAGCCTCTCCCTCTCTCTAGCGTTCACTGTATGTTTGACACCAAGAGTATCATGCATGGGACCTCGACAGCCCATGGGGGGAGCAGCTGCCTTGCTTAAATTGGGCTGCTCCCTGTTTGTACTCCGGAGGCAGTTCCTAACAGTCCTGTTCCTAGAGAGAGCTCGCCCCCCCCTCCTCCCTCCCGGTGCACATTAGCCTGCTTTCCCAGCCCTTCTCTCTTAGAGGGGAGGGCTCAGGGCTGGATTCACAGAGCCAGCAATGCAAACAGCTTTGAGCGAGCTAGCTCCGACCTCCCGCCTCCCTCCTCAAAGTTGTTTGTTGCCTTTGTGAATGGCAGCCCTGGTAGAAGAAGGGCTTCCCGGTGAGAGCCCAGCGCTGTCGCGGGAAAGGCCCATGTCTGCGTGTCGCTGCAGGGGAGGGAACGTAAAGCCGCCTGTTCTTTCTTGTGATCTAGGGACCATAGGCGCTATTTCTATGTTAACGAGCAGACAGGAGAGTCCCAGTGGGAGTTCCCGGATGGCGAGGAGGAAGAGGACGGGCAGGCCCCGGACAGTAAAGCTGAGACTGGTCCCAAACCAGCTCCGAAGGAGAAAGCTGAGTCCGGTGGTGACTCCACGGTGGAGAACTCCACAGGTACTGGGAGGCCCAGGCTGTGAGATGGGAAGCAGTGTGGACTGGCTAGAGGGAGGGTGAGCATGGCTAGCAGATGCTGGAGAGCTGCTGGTACCAAGGATGGTGCAGTGGTTAGAGCAGTACCACTAGCAAGACCCGGCTTCAGTTCCCTGCCCTGCCATGGATTTGCTGTCAGAGTTCCCGTCTGTAACGGGGTGCGAGGCCAATCTGCGAGCTGGTGAGGGGCCCCGATGGTGGGTGATAGGGCCCGAACAAGATCCTCTGAGCCAGAGAAAGAGAAGAGGGTTCCTCTGCCGCCAGTGAGCCGTGGCTCGACACGCCACCAGGTTTCGCTTAGCCAAGGAGAGCGGCTGAGCCGTGGACGGCGTTAACCCAGGAGGGAGGCACTGTGCAGCTGAAGTCGCACTGCCGCACACTTCCCCAAGAGCCCTTGTGCGCAGAGGGCACGCAGCCCCTCGCCCTACAGCTTGGGCAGTGAGCCTGTGGTGCACCGCACACGGGCACTGCTCAGGGGAGGGGGTTGGCACAGCCGAGCAGAGGAATGGGTGAGTTGGGGCACAAGCGGTTCCAGGGTGGGTTGTCAGGCATGCACCAATGTGTCTCCTCAGGTCCTCTCAGCAAAGAGCCCTTCTCCGGCCAAGTTCCTGCCACGTCCCTCGTGCCGCTCACTCCGTTTTGGACTATGCTTCAGTCTTCTGTCCCCGTGCTCCAGCCCCCTCTGCCCTTGGAGGTGCCCCCGCCTCCCCCACCTCCGCCAGAGTCACCCCCGCCGCCGCCACCGCCACCTCCTGGGGAGGACGGAGAGATCCAGGAGGTAGAGATGGAGGATGAGGAAAGCGAGGAACCACCAGCCCCAGGAACAGAGGAAGATGCTCCTCTGAAACCGCTTCTCCGCCCCGCCGTCACCAGCAGCCAGGTGAGGGTAGAGAGCGACCGCTGCCTGGGATGGGCCCAGGATCGGGTGTGCTGTGTGAGACAGGCAGCTCGGCATCACTTGGCCGAGCGTGTTTCCCAGTGGCTCTGCTTTATGTCCTCCTGCAACAAGCCCGTCACCCCAAGGGTGAGGGCTAGCTGCCTAGTAACTCTGCCTTCCCCCCTCCCAGTCCTGGGAGAGAAGGGTAACATGAATGATGTACCCTCTCCAAAAGCCGTTGCCAATGCCCCTCCCAAGAGGCGGTGGAAAGGTGGTCCTGGGACGTTGCTGAGCCCTGGATCTTGGGGGGAGCAAAGGTCAGTTTTAACGGGCAGAGAGGTCATTGGGCCATGCCGTGTCTCTGCTGTGAACCAGCGAAGGGGAGCCCGGGGGATCGGGGGAGTTGCAGTGGATAAGGGGAAAAGCATTCCGTAGTGAGCTGTCTGGCTCCCGCCTGAGGCCGTGCTGCCCTAGAACAGCCTGAACCCCTTATTCTCTGCGGGGGGATTGCTCCCTCATGAAAGGAGCCCATCTGTGCTAGCAGCTCGCTCGGCTGCGCTCAGGAGTGGCTGTGCAAGGGGCAGGGGGGCTGGATGGGGACAGCAGCCAGAGCAGGACCTGGCTGTGCAGGAGCTGCCGACGGCTAGGAATTTGGAAGGGGCAGTGAGTGATGGGGAGGAAGAGCAACGGGGGGCAGTGTGGTCCCCGAGCCAGGCCAGAGCTGTAAGGCGGGGACAGGGGCAGTGCGGCAGGCCAACACAGTGATAGGCTCCCTCCATCGCTGGGTCACTCTGGCCTAGGCTCAGCGCTGCCTGGGGCTGTCTCGTGTGGGCACGTCCCCTTGCCAGAGAGAGCCCCCGTCTGGGGGACACTGGGTTTGGCTGGCTCAGCAGAGGGGCCATGGAGATGTCTCCTCTGATCAGGAGTCAGTCCAGCCCCCTGATTGCCCACTCCCTCTGCCTGCAGAGTAACTCCGAAGGCAGCGCCACCCCCGCCCTCACCGCTAAACCGCAGAAGAGGAAAGCCGGTGAGATGAGCACAGGGCTGATGCAGCGAGCAGCGACCATCGGCAGCTGTCCCGTTCTCTACAGCCAGCCCGTCATGGCAGCCAGTGAGTACCAGCCCCGGAGTGGCCTCCCCGAGGCCAGAGCGGCATCTGCAGCAGGGGCTGCCAGGGATGTACCAACCTCCATCTCTCTGCTGTGTCCGCAGGCCCTCAGCCCATGGGGCTGAGTCTCCAGCCGAGTTACCTGGGCGTTACCGCGCCAGCCATCATGAGCTATTCGGAGTGTGCCGTGCCCACTGGACTCGCGGCCACCATGGCGCAGCCGGCCCCCACACGAGGAGCCCTGCCTGCCAAGGGGGCCACAGAGCAGCCGCCTCCCCCGCCTCCGCCGCAGCCGCCACCACCGCCTCCCCCAACCACCAAAGCACCGCCTCCCGAGAAACCTCGCAAGGGGAGGAGGGACAAGGTAGGGGCGGGCTCCCCGCTGCCCAGGCCTGTGGGGAAGCTGCTGGCAGATCCAGGCTGTGCCTGCAGGGTGGGCGTGAGCCGTGAGAGAAGAGTCAGGACTTTGTGGCCTTGGGAGACAAGTCGCTTCCCTCTGATTGTCTGTAAAGGGGAGGCTGGCTGATGTGTGGAGCACCTTGGGGTCCCTGAGTGAAGGGCTAATGCTGCAGGCAGCTTGCCCCCACTCCTGGGCAGTGGCTCTCCTAGTGTGGGGCAGGTCAGCCCCCGGGGGGGTGTGCGGCCAGCGCTGGGCTAGCCGGGCTTGCTGCTAGTCAGCATTGAAGTGATTGGGGGGAAAGCCTGTTCTCTCCCTGGCGGTAGCTAGACACACCACTTCCCTGGAGTTCTTGGGGCTCCTCCAGCATTGAGGGGCTGTGTCCCTGTCCCTGACTGGGCCTGTAGGCGCTACCGTAATACAGCTAATAAATAATGTACAGCCCCTAGCACAGCAGGGCCCTGACCTGTGGCTTGCAGGCAGGGCTTGTGCCCGCCCCTGACTCTCACTGATCAGCCCCTCCCCCCGCTGGCCTCTCCCAGCCGGCCACTAGAGCAGAGTAATGTGTCCCCCTGGAATCGTCGGCCGTTTCCCTCTCTCTCTCTGCGCCTCCGTCCCTTTGGCTGGGTCTGTGTTGCCTTCCTCTCCCTCCTGCCCTGGCCCTGTGGGGGAGGGGCGCTCCTCCGTGCCCATGGTGCCACCCGCATGGTCCCAACCCTTCCCCTTGTTCGTGTGCAGGGAAAGAAGGGGAAGGCGAAGATGCCGTCGCTGGTGAAGAAGTGGCAGAGTATCCAGCGGGAGCTGGACGAGGAAGAGAACTCCAGCTCCAGCGAGGAGGACCGGGAGCTCACCTCTCAGAAGCGCATCGAGGAGTGGAAGCAGCAGCAGCTAGTGAGGTATGGGGGGGCGGGACTGGGAGGGGCCAGGTGGGCCTGGAGCCTGCGCCTCAGGAGTCCTCTGCACCTGCTCGTAATCCAGTTCCTGCTACACCTCCGGCCAGGGCACCAGCCAGTCCCCTCAGGTGGCAGTGTCAGCAGAGGGGTCCCAGGAGGGAGCCTTCCTCCCCTCAGAGCCAGCTTCCCCCCGACAGGGCAGCGTGGCTGTGCTGCCTCTGGGGCCCTTGCCCCCTTTCTCTGTGCCACAGTCCCCAGGAGACCCTCTCGCTGGCCTCGCCTCTCAGCTGGTGGCTGTATCTGTTGCTGTTATTGGGGGGGGGGGCCTGTGGATATCCCGACAGCTGTGACCGGTTATTGCTCGTGCCTTACTGAGGCACTTCCTGGCGCCCTTCACCTATTTCCAGGGCACCCTATAGCACTGCCCCGCTCCAGCCGTCTCCAGCCACCCCACACGCGCAGTGCTCTCGGCCAGGGTGGCTTCCCCGTTGGTTGGAAATCCGGCTCCTCTAGCAGATCCCACTTTCCCAGGCCAGGCCAGCGGAGAGCCCACTGCTCTCAGGGACAGCACTGCCTTGCTGGGCCACTTACCCCATATTGTGCCAAGCTGGAGTTCTCTGCCAGTCACAGCACAGTGGCTGACTCATGATGTCACCTGCTTAACTACAGCCTTCAACTCCCCTTCCAGTGTGTAGGGCCAGCTGTCCCATAGCCCCGAGCTGGGCAGTGTCCTTGGCCAGCACCTTTGGGCTTGCAGCGTAAAGCAGTGGGGCTGGGGAGCGTGAAGGCAGGGCGAGAGGGCATGGGGAGGGAGAAGACCCTGCTGGATGTGAGCTGGGTGGCATGGGCGAGGTCCCTCCTGCCACTGTATTTACAAAACTCCCATGGGTCGAGTTTCGTGGCCACTCCAGCTTCTCCCCCGGGGTCCTTCCAGTGGCCGCCTGAGCCTAAACGCCCCACTCTGAAGGCGTGTATAAGAAACTTCTTCCCTCTGCCCATCCCGGTGAGGGGAGCAGGTGTTGGAGTGGACAGGGAGGGATAGCTGGACCCTCCCATCATATCTGCAGCTGGGGAAGCCTGACCGCTGAACTGTCATGCGTTGGGTGGGAGGGGTGGGGATTCCCAGCAGCAAGGGGAAAGCACTTTGACTGAATCCTTCCCAGCTCCCAGAACTGCTCCCTGGCACAGCACCTTCTAGTGGCCCCAGGAGATCTTAGGCAAAGGGCCAGTTTCCTGCCGACACGCTCCTGATGCTCTCCGAAGGATTGATTTGGCCATTCTGCATCCGAGGCAGCTCTGTGAACTTTGCATCGTGTGCACGTCCCCTCAGATCAGGCCCCTGAGGGTGGGCTGCGCGAGCTCTGCCCGGACTCCTTTGCAGGGCCTGAGGTGCTCTTTGTCCCCACAGTGGCATGGCGGAGAGGAACGCCAATTTCGAGGCCCTGCCAGAGGACTGGCGAGCGCGGCTCAAGCGGAGGAAAACCACTTCGAGCACATGAGGCATCGCCACTGTTTTTTTTTTTTACACATGTACAGTTTAGAGCCTCTTACCGATACGACTGTTGTCAATAAATTGTAACTGTTTGGGGCATCCCGTTTCAGTTGAATGGGCTGATGCAGTGATCCCCTAGACTGGGACCTCTCCAGGGTGGGAGCCGGGATATGAAAGGCCTGTTAGGTAATGGGCGGCCTTAACCGGCCTTGTGCTCACCGTTTGGCTCCTCCTGGCACAGCGGAGGTGCTGGGCATGAATAGTCCATTTTGGGGTTGGGCTCTGGCAGCGACTGCACCGGGTGGGCCTGCCTCCCGCACAACGCTTGGCCTGGCTAGTAGAGCCGAGGCGAGCTCAGAACCCTCTCCCTTCCCCTGGCGGTTTAAGGCGGCAGCTCTTCCTTGGCTTTCAGACCTAGCTCTCTCGGACGCTTCCTGACTTTGCCATTCCCAGCATCTCTGGCCCGAAGGTGCTGCAGCTCTGTCCTGTGCCGAGTAGGAACTTGTGCGTGCACTTCCTCCCTCAGAACCAGCCAGTAGCCCGGACGTCCCTGAGAGCTCGACGAGCCCTTCACTCGATTCCAGGGTATCTGTGCAGGCCCTAGTGAAGAGACTAGACAAGTCCACTTTGCCTGGGTCATAAAACCTTTGGTCAGCCCTTGGACACGTTTGGTGGGCCGGCTGGGAGGTGATGGGAGGCCATGTGTCAGGAGCCACTTGCAGAAAAGCATTGCTGTTTGCTCTCTAGTTCTCCCCCCCGTTCTAGGCCCCACCTCCTTTGGCTCCCCATCAATCCCGATTTCAGCGAAAGTAGCTTTTGTCCATGTTAAGCCCCCCTCCCCCTCTTTCTTTGGCTCAGAATCAGGTAAAAGTCACTTTCTTCCCACGGAAGGGAAGGCCGCTCGGGTTTCCAGCCGTTTGTATTTCTCCAGTTTTTGGCTTTGTAAATTTGTACATAGACATGAATAAAATCCCTTTTTATACTTCAGAACCTGCGTGTCCTTGTACTTCAGCGCGGGGCGGACAGTGCACTTGGGCATAGGGCAGTGCCTGCAAATGGGGCTGGGGGGACATGGTGGAGCTACGTTCTGGGTGACTCAGGCTTCTCCAGCCACCGCCCCTGCCAACTCACCAGCAAAGGGGGATCTATCTGACTTGAACGGGCAGGCGCTCTTGGTCTGCGGGTGCACTAAAGCAGTTGTTGATGCAGGCTCAGCTATGCCAGGGCATCTGTCATCGGGGAGGATAGATGCCACCTCTGACACCCTCTTGCCTGTACAGTAGGGCCCATAACTAAGGCTGCATGTCTGTCACGGAAGTCATGGATTCCATGACCTTTGTGACCTTTGCAGCAACTGGTGCCGCTGGCTCAGGGGCTGTCCGAGTGTTCGGGCAGTCCCTGAGCTGGCAGCAGCAGCAGTAGTTTAGGTGTGGGACGGGGGTTGGGGTGCAGGGTGGTGCTTACCTCGGGGTGGGGGGACTCCCTGGAAGCAGACGGCATGTCCCTGCAGTTCCTGGGCGGAGAGGCCAGGGGGCTCTGCACGCTGCCCGTGCTTGAAGGCACCACCCCTGCTGCTCCCGTTGGCTGTGGTTTCCAGCCAATGGGAGCGGCGGAGCTGGAACTCGCAGTGTGCGGAGCCCCCTTGGTCTTCCCTCCCCCTAGGAGCTGCAGGGACATGCAGTCCGCTTCCGGGATGCTGCGCAGAGCCGGATAGGGAGCCTGTCAGTCCCACCAACACACACGCACCAGCCGAGTCACACCTGTGTAATCCTAGTGCAGGCGTTCTCAGCCACGGGGCAGAGGGTACAGAGGAATGCGCCTCCCCTTTCATGCCGATCAGTGGGGAAAAGGGGAGCACCACTGTTCTAGTGAATCCTAAAGACAAAATAGACCTGGCAAATCCTCTCTAGGCGGTGGGGATGTGGTGTTCAACATGGGCAGGGCTGAAGGGAGCTAGAAGTTAATGAACCCAAATTGGTATGTTTGATATTAAGCTTAATTGGTGGACAAAATAATGAGGGGATGGGCTAGTCTACCTATCACTGCCTTGTTGGGTCCTGAAAGATTTTGTGGGAAACTAACAAAATAAAAATAGAGGCTCTTGGAGTGAGCTTCACCCTCATGGCTCTCATGTGAGCCATGATGTGGCTCATGTGAGCCTGGCTAGCTCAGTTGGTAGAACATCAGACTTTTAATCTGAGGGTCCGGGGTTCAAGTCCCTGGTGAGATGTCCAAGACATCATATCCTTTGAGAAGCAGTTCTTCAGTACCCTCCTTGACATTGATTTTGCGGGGAGGGATAGCTCAGTGGTTTGAGCACTGGCCTACTAAACCCAGGGTTGTGAGTTCAATCCTTGAGGAGGCCATTTAGGGATGTGGGGCAAAAATCTGTCAGGGGACAGTGCTTGGTCCTGCAATGAAGACAGGGGACTGGACTCGATGACCTTTCAAGGTCCTTCCAGTTCTACGAGATTGGCATATCTCCATTTAAAAAAAAAAAAAAAGGATCCCCCTGCTCTCAGCAGGGACCTTTGTCATCCTAAGCCGGAGAAGTGCCCTGACCAGACCCAGCCAGAGAGAGGGGCCCAGACGCTATCACCAGCTGTACCGGCTCCAGCTCAATCCCAAACATCACCTGGCATGACAGTTTTTTACCACCTTTATTTCCATCTAAGACAGGCCTGCACAACATGCGGCCCGCGTGGGCTCACTGTGCGGCCCGCGGGGGGTGAGTAGGTGGGCTCACTGTGCAGCCCAAAATCTGGGACTGTGTCCGTTGGTCCTTTTTGCTGTTTGTCTCTGGCCTGGGGGTTGTCCCAATGCTGCAAAGAGGGTGTTCCCAAAGGAAGGTGCTTGCTTCTAACCCCCGAGGCCGTCAGTATGTCTGCTCTTCTCTAGTCAGCCCACTTGACAAGTCTGATTGTCCTTGGTCTGGTTCCCATCCCCTCTCCAAGGGTTGCAGCTGTCTGGAGGTGCCTGCCTTCCACGCCTTCCTCATTCACACCTCATTCATTCAACAGGGCAATTGAATACAAAGTGGCGGGGGGCAGGGGGGGGAGATCTTATTCTACTTCTAGCAAAAAGACATTTTTCTTTTATCTTAATTATACTACCTTAGGGGCCCGCTATAACATATTACCAAGGTTCAATACAAAGTTGTATAAAAGTTATACAAAAATGCATAATGCAGAGATTTATCTACAACTGCATTGATTGACTTGTTTGATTGACTGCATTGATTGATTGTTGTGTGCAGTAATATAGTGACCCCTGGGGGGTGAAGAGGGGTGTGATGGTAGGGCTGAGCGGAGAGGGGGCGGATTGTATTTTACTGCTGTGATCTGGTCACCCTATGCGCGCTGTTTCTTTCCCCCACTACAGGCTTCCACACCCCAGCGCTGGGAAAGGATGGGTTGTTTCCACGGGGCTGGGGGGTTTCGGCCCTCAGCTGTTTTCTTTGGAGTAATATGGCCCTCGCCGCTTTACGAGTTGTGCAGGCCTGATCTAAGAGACTGTCAAGCGAGGGGGCTTTGCCTTCTGAAGCTGGACTTTAACAGCAGCAGTGCTCACAGCTCTAACTCCTCAACCAACTTCTCTTTTCCCCCAACAGGACAGGTATGGCCGTCTTTAATACATCCAACAGGGGTTTTTTCCTTCTGAAAACTCTCTGCAGCTCAAGGGGAAGGGAGCAAGGCTGGTGAAAATAAAAGCCTTATTTAACACTTCACGTTGTAAAGGCTTTAAGTGATTTTCTTTTTCTGTTGTTTTTATTGAAGTTTAAAGGATTTTTAATACTGTACACTATGGTGCGAAGCAGGCCGAAGTCTCCCTATCCCCAGCTTTGCATGTTGTTTAATGATGATTATGGACTTGATTAGGGTGACCAGATGTCCTGATTTTACAGGGATAGTCCCGATATTTGGGGCTTTTTCTTATAGAGGTGCCAATTACTCCCCACCCTATCCCGATTTTTCACACTTGCTGTCTGGACACCCTCCACTCCATTATGTTAACACCTTTAGGCCTTGTATTCCCCCTACATTAATACCAGCAGCCCCATCCGCACAGAATCACATGTACAGGTCCCTGAGCTGAGGGGGGGCAGTAGGGCCCAGTCCCTGCACGCGCACACGTGCAGGGCTCGGGGGCAGCATGGCCCGGTCCATACAGACACGGCGCAGGCCCCGCCCAGCGGGTCGGGAGGGGGAGGGGGAGAGGTCTCCCCAGGCCGGGGGGCGGGGCCAGGAGGGCGGAGGGAAGGCTTCGATTTCACCCGGCTCTGCCATTGGCTCCTACCGGGCCTCACGGATGGACCAATGAGGAGATAGCTTTTCCTCGGAGCCACGCCCACTGCCTGTTGCTGGGTTACCGCGTCCTGGCATGAGGCGAGGCCCGGAGTGGGGCGGGAGGCTGCGGTGAGGGGTGCGGGGGGTTGGGCTCTAGATCCGGGGAAACTCGGGGGGGGGGGTCTGTGTTCTAGACCAGGGGAAGCTTTGGGGGGGATCCTGGCTCTAGAGCAGCTGGAGCTATTGGGGGTCTGGGCTCCAAAGCAGGGGGAGGTCAGGGGGGAGTCTGGGCTCTGGAGCAGGGAGAGGTCGGGGGGTCTGGGCTCTGGAGCAGGGGGAGCTCAGGGGCGCTCTGGAGCAGGGGGAGGTCGGGGGGAGTCTGGGCTCTGGAGCAGGGGGAGGTCGGGGGGAGTCTGGGCTCTGGAGCAGGGGGAGCTCGGGGGCAGTCGGCTCTGGAGCAGGGGGAGCTCGGGGGGAGTCTGGGCTCTAGAGCAGGGGGAGCTCAGGGGCACTCTGGGCTCTAGAGCAGGGGAAGATCGGGGGCACTCTGGGCTCTAGAGCAGGGGAAGATCGGGGGGGTCTGGGCTCTAGAGCAGGGGGAGGTCGGGGGCAGTCTGGGCTGCAAGGCATGAGGGGGGTGTTCCTACAGCCATTGTGCTGTTTTCCATATGCCGTCTGACTGCCTCAGGACCCATGGCCTGTGGGGTGATTCCAGTGCAGCCCTGGCTCCACACCGTAAGCTGCCTGGGGAGCAGCCCAGTACAGAGCAGGCACTGGGCTCACGCAGCCCCATAGGGCAGCTGATGGCCGTAATGAGCGGTGCTGGGGTTGCAGCATGGTGGGGCAGGCAATGGCTGTGACGAGCGGCGTGGGGTGTGTGATGTGGTTGGAGTGTTTCTTGATAACCTGGCAGATACGCCCCATCTCTGGGAACCAGACCTCCACTCTGAGGATTCTGCCCTGGATCCTGGTTTGGGATGGTGTCTCAGGGTCTAGAGAGCTGGTGAGGGGCGGTGAGGTGGGGGGAGGGTGCAGATCTGGGTTTCACCTCATGGAGTGAGGGAGAGAGGGGTAGAATGGGAGGCCTGGTGTGTGTCTGCTCAGGGACTGGGGGCTTTCAGGTCCCTTCCAGCCCCCTTGGTGACTGGTTTCTGTGCTTCCCCCTGGTGTCTGTCAGAGCTGTGTCCGCTGCCTGTCATGAGTCCAGCCCAGAAGCCAACTCCTGAGGTTAGTGCAGAACTGGGCCTCGGGGGGAGAGTGGGATCTTTTCAGCCTATGGGACCATGCCACTGGGGACTAAATCAAGGAGAGGGGAGCAGTGGGGGCCCCAGGACAAAAAGGGCATCAGGGGTGGGCGGGCACAGGTGAAGGAGCAGACACTGGGGGGCTGTGCCTAGAAGGGATTGGCCATGTGCACTCTGACCTGTTTGTTCATTAAATTCCTGTGTGCTGGCATCTGTGGGTGTGGGGGCCTGATTCTCACTTACCCTTCCCTTTCCTTCCCCAGCTGCTCACAGACCCCTATGAGAGCTTCATGCATCACCATCTCCAGTACTATGGCTACTTCAGAGGTAAGAGCAACTGGGGCAGCTTGCTGTTCACTGGCACAGGTGTTTCACTGGTCAGCAAACAGTGACTCAGAGCCCACTGGATGCCTCTGGGTTCCACCCCCTTTCCCTCTAGACTGCCATCCTGCACTGGGCACAGCATTCTGGGACATCTGTGGGAAGGGGACACTGTCAACTGAAGAGCTAGGCAGTTTACAAAGGTGCCTTTACAGTGATATTTCCCTGTATTTTAAATTTTTTTCCCTCCCCCGTCACTGTACGGAGACCCCCCAAAGGAGAACAGGCCGCTGGCTGAGTGCCCAGGGCCGCAGTGCATGATACTGGCTAGGCAGTTAGAAGGGGATCAGTGCAGCGCGGTCCTTTTTGCGTTTAACCTCTCTGGTAGGCTGGTGCTGGAGCAGTGGGCTGTTTCCCTACTGTGTCTCGCTTGAAGGCTGGCAGCTCTGGAGGGATCCAAACCTGGTCGTCTGCTCCTGAGACAAGACTGAGTCTCTGATCACATAGCTCCCCACAGAGCCAGAAGGAGCCTTGGCTAGTATTCAAGCATCTAGTAACTGCAGGCTCTTTCTGTGTCTATAGGGAGCCATGGGACCAGGGACTCGTTCTCAGTGGGGCAGAGTGCCTCCTCCGGCACCCGGCCGGCGGCTGGCTAGCCTTTTCATGTTAAATGACTAAGATCCCCTGAGAGGATCCTACAGCCACTAGCCCTTCTCTCCCTAGCGCTCAGAAGCAGAGTAGCAGGAAGACCTGCTGGGTACAAGCTGGCCCAGCCCCCAGGAGCAGTGCTGGATCGTTCCCTACAGCACGGTGGCCAGGCTAGCTTTAAATGTCCCAAGAGATGGAGCTTCCCCAGCACTGACAGCAACATCCCTTCCTAGATGAGAAACCTGCACAAAGCAGCTCCCTCGGGCCGCGAGAGCGCAGGTCAAAGAGCTCAGACTCTCTGCTGGAGCAGGAGACCCTCCAGGAGAGCGGAGGATTGGACTGCGATTCCCTTCAGGATAACCGGAAGAAGCTGATCTGTGAGTGAGCTACTCAGCGTGAGGAGCTGGGTTTTCCTTTGGCCATGACAGCCAGTGGCTCAGTTCAGCCGCTGTCTGCAACTCAGGGGTTGCGTTAGGTTGGAAAGAGACAGCAGGGGCAGGGCGGAGGGGGAGGATTGGGTCCATAGCAAACGGGTGAGCTGTAAACACCCATGTTAGTGGGCTAGCTGGGGAACCATGGAGCAACCCTCATCCAGAGGTTATGAACATCACTTCATAGAACACACTGCTGGGGATTGCGCGTTGGCTAAGTAAAGGAGCAGATGACATCAGAGTGAGCTAGCGCTGTTTGAGAGCTTTGCAAGACCATGCATCTGGGGAAGAGCAATTGGTGTCCCCTGAAGAGCTGGGAGAAACCTCCCCAGATACGGGATTTGTTGCAACAGGTGTGAGGACTTTCTAATATGGACTTAGCAGCACAGTGCGATTACTTCACACACACGCCCGTGGGAAGGTTAGGTAAAATCAGTTAGTTAGTTGCAGGTATCCCCACAGTTATCCTAGAAAAGACTCCAAAAGTAAAAATAAACCCTTGGAAAAAGGCTCTGTTCTGCAGCCGGCTTGGCCTGTGGAGCTTCGCAGTCCATCAGGAACTGCAGTCTGAGCAGACTGGCACTGTTCTCTGGTTCTGTAGCTCATGTTAGCGGGTGTCGTCCCCTGCTCAGCTGGCTACTCTGTGCTGTCTGTCTGCCCTCTCCAGGACTGGCCCAGGGAAAGGGGGGAATCAGCGTTTTGGTTGTTGTCAGGATGACCCAGCCAGGAGCCCACTTCTTCCTCACTCACCTGGCTTGTTCGGGTTGCCATTGGAGCTAGCAATGCCCCGCTGTCCCTCCCAGAGATCTTTTGCAAATAGCAGGACCCAATTGGGGTTTGTACCCCAGCTGCATGGTCCGGTCCTGGGTGAGTGTGGCCAGGCTTAGCCTTGTGTTCACTTCTGGGAGCCTCCTTCCAGCAGGCAAGTTTATCACCATCTGTCTTAAACTGCAAGTTCACCTGCTCCCACAAAAGCAGCCTCCCTCCAGCCCTACCCTGGGGAAACAGCCAGCGGGTTGCAGATTGCTCTCTGGCAGGTAAGGCCTCGCCACTCCCCCTGGCATGCCTTGAGCCCATTGCCTTTGGGCTGATAACAGTGTCATTGTCCCCTGCTCATTCCCACATCTCGTGCTCACACTCCCTCCCAGTCAGTGAGGGCCTCACAACACCCAGTGGGAACTGGCAGGCCTGTCATCTTGTGGCTGGACTGGGGGCAAGGAGGGCCATCTGGCTTAACGCCCCAAAGACAAAGCTGCTTTGGAGATCCTGTTAATAGAAAAGTTCATTCGAAATACAATCATGCTGATACTTGGTGGTGACGCCACTAATGCGCCCAGCGCTGGGTTTGGGAGTCGGCCATTGGCCTGCAGTGTGGTATTGTGCCCACATAGCTCTGTGGCACAGGACTGTTCTGTGTCTGCACAATGGGGTGCTGGGCTGTGGCTGGGCTCCTGGGAGCTACCGCCCCCCAAAGCATAGAGCACAGTGGCTTTACGGGGGGCAGTTTATCAATGGACACACAACATCCAGTGGCAAAGTGCAGCCCTTCCCAGCTAGGAGAGTCCGAATTAAGGTTTCCTGAGCAAGCCAAACCCTGACGCCTTGAGTGTATGCCGGGGTGCTCCCAGCCGGCTCCCCCAAGCCCTAGGAAAGGAGTAGGGCATCCCCGGGGCCGGGCAGGCAGAGGGATGCTCCAGTGGGCTTGATCCTCCATTGGGATACACTCCCTGAGGGACCTTCCGCAAGTAGCCAAGCTAGAGCTGCCCACATGCAACTCTGGTGTGTGCTGTGGCCGGGTGGCCCTGAATCACAGAGCCACAGCCAGGCCCTCTCCACTATGTCCACTGAAGAGCAGCTGGTACCAGTTCTCCTAGTCCACTGGTTATGTTGGGTAGCGCGTCCCCGGGGGTGCTGGGCGGTGCTTATTCCTATAGCCCACTGGCCATGGCAGGTACTGTACCTCTGCCTGATTGGCAGAGTCTGCTGCTGCTGAGACACGGGTGCCAGGTGTGTTTGTGTCCCACTGCACGAGCCTTTTCCTAGCAGTGCCAGAGCTGAGGCTCTGCTGTGTGTGTGCACCATGAAATCGGGGCGTCCGGCCGTGTACCGTGCTGCCGAGTCTCTAGTGCCTGCTCCTGTTCTCTTTGCAGGTTCTCTCATGCTGGAGGCTGCACTTCTCAAGAGCAAACAGCTTCTGTTCAATCACCTTGAGGGCCCTGGGTTCCCACGCCTGCGGGAGCCACGGGGTCTCTTTGCTGTGCCCACCTCGAGAGGCCCCCTGCAGGCCCCACGCTGGCCAGTGGAGTGCGAAGTCATCAAGGAGCAAATCCAGCACATCGGTAACCAGAGCTCTGTGTGTGTCACTGCCCCTGTCCCATGTGGGGCTGCCGGGAGCTCCCCAGCCTGTCAGGACATCGGTAACCGGAGCCCCGTGTGTGTCACTGCCCCTGTCCCGTGTGGGCTGCCGGGAGCTCCCCAGCCCGTCAGGACATCGGTAACCGGAGCCCCATGTGTGTCACTGCCCCTGTCCCATGTGGGGCTGCTGGGAGCTCCCCAGCCCGTCAGGACATCGGTAACTGGAGCCCCGTGTGTGTCACTGCCCCTGTCCCGTGTGGGCTGCCGGGAGC
This sequence comes from Chelydra serpentina, assembly GCA_037349315.1. Taxonomy (NCBI): domain Eukaryota; kingdom Metazoa; phylum Chordata; order Testudines; family Chelydridae; genus Chelydra; species Chelydra serpentina. The sequence goes on along the minus strand of JBAIAC010000021.1, from coordinate 4,245,730 downwards.
TCCCCAGCCCGTCAGGACATCGGTAACCAGAGCCCCGTGTGTGTCACTGCCCCTGTCCCATGTGGGGCTGCTGGGAGCTCCCCAGCCCGTCAGGGCATCGGTAACCAGAGCCCCATGTGTGTCACTGCCCCGTCCCGTGTGGGGCTACCGGGAGTTCCCCAGCCCGTCAGGGCATCGGTAACCAGAGCCCCGTGTGTGTCACTGCCCCTGCCCCATGTGGGGCTGCCGGGAGCTCCCCAGCCCATCAGGACATCGGTAACCGGAGCCCCGTGTGTGTCACTGCCCCTGTCCCGTGTGAGGCTGCCGGGAGTTCCCCAGCCCGTCAGGGCATCGGTAACCAGAGCCCCGTGTGTGTCACTGCCCCTGTCCCATGTGGGGCTGCCGGGAGTTCCCCAGCCCGTCAGGGCATCGGTAACCAGAGCCCCGTGTGTGTCACTGCCCCTGTCCCATGTGGGAAGCTCCGCGTCCATTTTAATAAAGGATGCTCGTAGCCCTCATGGTCGCAGAGAAAAGCTTTAGACTGTGATCGCAGCCAGCGCTGGCACCAGATGTTAGCTAACAAGAGGTTGTGGAGGAGGTTGTCAAATGTCATGATTTTTAAGCCAATCTCATGATTTTGGGGGTCTGACTTGGGATGGGCAAGTGGTATTGCACCTGTTGCATAAGCATGTGGATCAGGGGCTCTCGGGGAGGTCTGGGAGCTCCTGGGGCGATTACAGGGTCCCCAACAGGGTGGAGGCTGCAGTGAGGTTTCACACTTGAATGGTGAGCCCACGGGAGCCTAGTCAATTGCGTTAATGGCTAACCAGGTAACATTAACCCATGAAACCCTGCCCAGTGAATTGCACAGACCTGCCAGGCTTCATTCCACAAGGCACCCACACAAGCCTTCAATTCCTTTGGGAAGACTAAAATTCCACCCCTTTTAAAGAACCCTAGAGCCTCGCTGAAAACCTGTACCTGTTCAGGTGCGCTTTGGCCAAGAGATCCATTCGTTTCTCTCTCATTGTTGTGTCTAGTTAGAGTCCCCAGCACCGAGACTCCCCCAGTTCTCTTGAGAGACTGTTCCATGGCCTAGTGCATCTCACTGTCATCACCCCGACATTCAGTCTAGCATGTCCCTTTCTGCCATTTGCCCCATTGCTCCTCAATCTTTCCTGTTCTCCGAAATCCCCCTCTTTCCGGGATGGATCCACCCAGCAGCGGCTTATAGACAGAACGGTCCCCTGCCTTTGGCATTGCTTAGCTCCCCTTGCCAGCTCATCTTTTTCTTGCTTCTCCTCTGGCTCCACTTGGTTTTTCATTCCCTGCCAGGGAATGTGGTGCCCAGAGGTCAGAGTGCTGTGTCTGCCTCCCAGCCAGCCAGTGGGGCCTAGCGGAGTAATGGTGACACTGGAAACCAGCTTTGTGTGATGAATCATTTCATGTTGGGTTAAGCTGGGCTCTGTGGCACAGGGAGGCTGTTCAGCACTTGGGAGAGATGTGGCTAAGGCCCAGCATTACCCAGAATTCTCTGCCTCCGCAGCAGTCCAAGTGGCGCTCTCTGTACAGAACTTTCCAGCCAGTATTTGTTGGCCCTTGGGGTCTCCCGTTCTTGTGGGGGATTTGAAATGGGGGTTTCCTGCTTTTCCCACAGGTGAGTCCCAGGAAAGGTGCGAGCAGACAGGACAGGACAGTGGGGCTGCCCCCTTAACTCCATGCATTTGCATTAAATCTCTGTGGAGGATGATTGTCACATCTTCAAAAGGGGACTGGCTGGATCTGAAACCAGGCTGCTCTGTCACTGTCCAGGTGCTTCTCCTTCAGAGCAGATTTACTCCATCCAGTCAGCCTCCTTCCCAACACAGACCCCCCAGTGGACTATTAAAAATCACAGGGGTTGGTGTGGAAGAGAGGACACTAGCTGGGAATGAACATGTGGGGAGGGCCATGCCTTTTGCTCTATTACTACATGGCTCAGGGGCTTCAGAGCTCTTTTCAGGAGAGTGCTTTTCTTTACCCTGTGGGGCAGGTTCCCACCTGAAACCCCTGCAATAATAACTGGAACTGTTCCCCCTGTCTCCTCAGAGTGGGTGCCCTCTGAACTGGAGCCATTCTATCAGCCCACAGGAAATGAGCCGGCCCCACTAATTGTGGGGGAGGAGAAAGGAACCGTGGTCTATCACATACAGCCAGGTATGTGCTCATACACTAACAACACTGATAACCTGGGCATAGAATCTAGGAGTCTGCAAAGCCCCTTTCAGGCCTGCTCTGGGGCAGGGCTGAGCCGTGCCTGGCTGGTCTCTGAGAACACTGGCTGTAAGGCGTCATTTCCACTCCGGTTCCGACACAGAGTGGGACGAGAGCTCGGGGGTCTGGCTGCACACAGGAAGTCTTGCTCTACACTTCGGGTGACAGATCTGCACAGTTCCCATCTCCAGCGCGTGAGACATGAAAATAACCCAGGGCCAGACCCAAAGCCCAATGAAGCCAATGTTGACCTGCCCAGGTGTTAATTGGGAAATCATTGGTCAAACTGTAAGACTTGAACAGGCTGGATCTCAGTGGCAGAGGTCTATAAATGACTGAACGCTGGCTTTTCTAGAGCACGCCTCATCCCCAGATCACCGCTGGGGTGGGAAAGACCCAGAGGTTCCAATACAGGAGTGTTCCCTGTGCTATGTTTTCTAACAGCAAATGTCCCTGGCAATGCGGCTCCCACCCCTTCCCTACAGGAGTGATCCCCTGCCTGATGCATCTCTCTGTTGAGGAGTTGAATTATGATCTATTGTCCTGTAGCAGATGGCAGATTCTGGAGATCTCAGCTCATAAGCGGCTTGCTGGATCTGTGAGATGGGAAATGGCCACCAGTCACTGCCCAGCAGCCTCCAGTTAGCAGGGCCCAAGTCTCTTACTGGTTTTCTAACCATCCCCTAGGGGAGAGGCTGAGACTGGGCAGCAGCCTAGGGCACTCACGATGGCTCCCGTGGGCACATAGGGTGTTCTTTACTGCCTCTGCTCCTTCAGCAAGCACGGCTCTTGGACATTCAGTTCCAGTGAACTAGCCCTGCCCTCCCAGTGAACTCTCCTTAACCCTTTTGTGCCCAGCTTAGAGCTGCCCTGCGTGACATGCCTGCTCTAACAGTGGGAACTTGGGGTACATCTACACTGGAGCTGGAGGTGTGATCAGCACTAGCGTGGGTCCCGCTATCCGGGGTGGAAATTATACCTCCAGCTCCAGTATGGACATACCCTTTGGCTATGTCTACACTAGTGCCTATGCTGGCGTAGCTATGCCAGTGTAGCCCCCTAGCGGAGGTGTAGCCTACCCCGACAGGAGGAGTTTTTCTGTTGGTGCAGGAACACCCCCTCCCCTCCCCAAACAACATTAGCTGCGTCTGCAGAAGCCGTCTTCCCTCGGCGTCGCTGCAGCCCCACGGAGGGTGTTGTCGGCACAGCTATGTCGGGCAGGGCTGTGGAGTTCTCACACCGCTGACTGCCATAGCTACAGCCATGTAACTTTAAAGTGTGGACCAAGCCTAAGTGTGGCCACCTTTGGGGGCTGGTCCTTAGGCCTGGCAACTGCTCAGTGCTGAACCTAGTGCCCCAGGGAGTTGTGTCCACACACAACCCTTCCTGGAGCAGTGCTGCCCCTGGGGCTTGGGGCTATTACTGTACGTCTACACAGCAAGAAGCAGCTCCGCAGCTGTGAATCTCAGAACCTGGGTCACCTGACTCGGGCTTGCGGGGCTCACGCTTTGGGGCTAAAAACAGCAGTGTACATGTTCCCGCTTGGGCTGGAGCTGGGCTGTGAAACCTGGCGAGGGGGGAGGGTCTTGGAGCCCGTTTCCAACCCGAGCGATAACATCTATACTGCTCCATAGCACAAACCCAAATCGCTTGCCCCGGGCTCTGAGACTCGCCGCCGTGGGTATTTTTTGCTGTGTAGATATATCCCTGGTGCAGACACAGCGTAACAGGGATGTTTCTGTGCCTGGTACATAAGTCCCATTTCCTGCAGCCCATGGGGCAGATGCTCAGACCAGGATCGCGATCTTGCCCTGCCGTCGTGCAGGCCAAGCCATGGAGGTGGGCACGGCAGCAGGCCTGGCTCTGTCTCCATCCGTCTGTGCTCTCTCCAATACTGAGAGCGGGGCCCAATGTGATACTGGCACACCACCATCCACTCTCATCCCGGCAGCGAGCATCAGCAGGAGAGGCAGTGTCTCATAGCAGATAGAGCACTGGGCTGGGATTCAGGAGACCTGGGTTCTGTTCCCTGGCCTGCTAGGTGACCTTGGGCAAGTCATGTCACCTCCCCGTGCCTCAGTTTCCCCCTCTGTGAAATGGGGATAGTGATACTGACCTGCTTTGTGAGGCGCTCTGAGATCTATGGCTGGAAAGCTAGGGGTCGTTATTATTATTGGCACTCCATAATCATGGCTTGGGGATTCCAGGCTGCCCCCCACGGAGCCCAGAGAAGGCGGTGAGGAGACTGTCTCGTGTGTGTGGGAAGAATACCTGAGAGCGAGGGGGCATGAAGCAGGGGGAGCGAGAGGTTCAGCTGCAGCGGGGTGTTTGCTTAGTAGGGGGGGGTGCTTTGGGCACTTGCAGCACAGAGGTTCCCTGCCTTGGACTGGGGCAGAGCCTGAGTCACTATGAGAGCAAATTCCCCGCCCTGCATCGGAGGGCAGTGGGATTCTAAACAAGGGCCATGCCGCAAGGAGCAGGGAGCTGGGTCTAGCGCAGGCTGCAGGTGTGACAAGGGCATCTCCTCTCCCGGCAGCGGCCAAAGGCTCCTATTTCACCTGCTCCCGCATTGGAGGTGTGCGAGGGCCCATCACGTCACCCGCCGTCAGCTTGGAAGGTCCAGAGGACACCACCCTGCTCTTTGAATCCAGATTCGAGAGCGGGAACCTCCAGAAGGCCGTCCGAGTGTGAGTGAGAGGGCAGGGAGCTTTCCACCTAAGCCAGGGTGCCCGGTCCAGGCTCTCCGTGGAGGGCAGGCGAAGGGGGCCTGGGATGGCCCTGGGGAATGGCTGTGTTAAGTAGGACAGGGGCATTAGGAGAGGACCTGAAGATGTGCCTCACTGGGACGGTGTCCCCAAAGTGTTTGGATCGGCCCCCTCCCAGGGTGCGGGCGTTGCCTCCCCCAGCTTTGGGAGTGCACTGAGCAGTAGCTGTCCCTTCTCTGCTGCAGCTCCCCTAGTGTTTGCCTGCTGCATCACAGGGGAGATTTGGCTGCCCTATCACCAGCTCCTCTGCCAGGCTGGGGGAACAGGACTGCTAGAGGCTCCCCTCCCCCATAGCTCCCATGACAGGGGGAAAAGGAGGATTCTCTGTCCCAGCCCAGGTTAGAGCAGCCTGGGAGTTGCTCTACTTTGCGCCAGCCAGCAACGGTCCCAATACCTCTGGCCCCATTTCCTGTGCACCAGGGGCTATGGGAAGGGAAGCTTAGGAGCCATCCTATGCACTGACTGAGAGAAGTCATCCTGTGGGGAAAGTAGCAGGTGCTCATGTCTTTACAGGCTGTATCATAATGCAGACACACAAGGGGGCAGAGGTCAGATTGCACAAACATGTGTGAAGCTGGTATTTCCTAATGATCTAGTGCTGGAGTTGCCATTTAAAGAACGTCCTTTTAACTAAGCTTTTTGCATGTCATTGCATGTAATGAATACTAGGAACAAAGACCTATTCCCTAGCACAGAGCAGCACGCTGTTGAGGGATGAGGGGAATCTTGGTTTTTGTTCATGGCCTATACAAAGAGAAGTTGGATAGAAACATCAATCCTCTTGCTGGACAGTTGCAACGTAAAGTGACTTTAGTGCTTAGAATCCAGAATGGTACCACACAAAAGCAGAGAGAGACAAAGCAGGCTGCTCTCTAAGGCAGAGAGGCCCAACTCATCCCTCCGTACTTTAGGCTGGATCTCTGCTGAAAGATCAGATTGCACACTTCCCTATAGCATCCCCTAGCTTGCAAGTGGGATCAGGCAACTCCCAGAAATGGCGAGGGGTAGCTTATAATTTTAACTCAGTTTTCACACCACCACGGGTGTAACTAAGGAATGCTGTTGGAATCAATCAAAGTATCTAACACCCCTCCAGCAGAGCCCCATAGCCCAGCTGCTGATGTGCACAGAGCAGGTCTGTCTGTGGCCGTTCCTGTCCTCCACACAGATGCGTGTGCAGGGAGACGCTGCTCCGGGTGTCAGTTTCTCTTTCCTCCTTGCAGAGGCCCGTACGATTACGAGCTGACGCTGCGCACGGACCTGTACACCAGCAAGCACACCCAGTGGTTCTACTTCCGGGTCAGGAACACCAGGAAAGGCATCACCTACCGCTTCTCCATTGTCAACCTGATGAAGTCCAAGAGCCTGTACAGCATGGGGATGAAGCCGCTCCTGTACTCTCAGAGGGACGCGCAGACGTGCGGTGTGGGCTGGCGGAGAGAGGGGGGCAACATCCGGTACTACCGGTGCAGCCCCGAGGAGGGCCAGGCGATGTATTGTCTCACGTGGACAGCCTGCTTCCCCCATGACCATGACACCTGCTACTTTGCCCACTTTTACCCTTACACCTTCTCGGACCTGCAGCGCTACCTGCTGGCAGTGGCCAGCGACCCGGTCCGCTCGCAGTACTGCAAGCTGCGGGTCCTGTGCAGCAGTCTGGCCGGCAACACCGTCTACCTTCTCACCATCACCAGCCCGTCCCAAAACCCCGCTGCCACTGCCGCCAAGAAGGCCGTGGTGCTGAGCGCCAGGGTGCACCCTGGGGAGACCAACGGCTCGTGGGTGATGAGGGGTTTCCTGGACTTCATCCTGAGCGACTCCCCTGACGCCCAGCTCCTCCGCAAGCTCTTCATATTCAAGGTGGTGCCCATGCTCAATCCAGACGGGGTGATCGTGGGGAACTACCGCTGCTCGCTGGCCGGGAGAGATCTCAACCGCAGCTATCGGACCATCCTGAAGGAGTCCTTCCCCTGCATCTGGCACACCCGGAGCATGATCCAGAGGTGAGGAGCAGGGCTCATTGACCTCGGTGTGTCGCACAGAGCAGCTAGGCCACCATAACAGCACGGTAAAGAGAACATTGATTAGAGGCAGTGTGGCCTAGTGGTAGAGCACTGGACTGCGACTTGAGAGCTGGGCTCTATTCCTGGTTCTGTCACTAGCCTGCTGAATATCCTTGGGCAAAACCATCTCCTCGCTCTGTGCCTCAGTTCCCCCCTCTGTAAAATGGGGAGAATGATCCTGACCTCCTTTGTAAAGTGCTTTGAGATTTACGGATGGAAAGTGCTAGGTAAGAGTGAGAGATTATTATAAATATATTTACAGAGAGAGTGCGCATACATAACCAACCAAGTTAAGAGACGATTATTAATGCTGCAAAGTCACTCAGTCTCAAACAAGGAAATGCCTCAGTTAAGGTTGTTATCAAAAATGCAAACTCACAAAGGGGCACACTACTAAGGTTGCCCTTGCATATCCGTGTTCTGTGATGCTCATCACTGGGCCTTGCAAACTGTAAGGAATTTACCTTCACATCTCTCTGGTGAGTGGTATTGTCACCCTCATTTTACAAATGGGGAAACGGAGGCACACAGAGATGAAGGCCAATATGGGCAAAACCGGTGGTTAGGTTTGGGTGCCAAACTTGCTCTCTTGAGGCTGATTTGTCAGAAGTGCTGAGCACCCACAGCTCCCTGTGACAAACTGTTGCAGTGTGAGTGCTCAGCTCTCTAAAAAAACTAGCCCGGAGGTGTCCCTGTCTGGACAACCAGAAAATGGAGAACATGCAATTAATGATCACCTGCAGAAATGTTGGTGAAAGTGGCTTGCCCAGCCAGGGAGAATCCAGCTCCTTTGCAAGACTCTCCTTTTTCCTTCCTGCAGTCCCCTGCCTCATTCGGGGGACACACTCAAACCATCTTCAGCAAACGGGGTAGGGTGCTACAGACAGCAGCCTCCTTCGCCGCACAGAGCTGAATTGAGTCCGTCCTGTGCCCTCAATGAGGCAGGAGTCCTGTGGAAAAAACAGCATGTGAGCGTGTAATTATAGATGCACAAGGGGGACAGAGTTAAGGTTGCACAGGCAGGTTGAATACTGGCATTTCCTAACTTCTCCACTTGACTTTGTGGCCTTAGTAATGTTCTTTGAATTACATTTTTTGTTCCCTAATTTAAAAACAAAAACAAAAAAAACCCCAGAAATTTTATAATGTGCAACTGTAGCAAACCTACCCATGGCTGGTCAGCTGTGTGTGAACTCCGGGGCCAGGTGGTCTGCTGGTGTAAACTGTCACGGATGTCAGTAGTGCTGCTAGGTGGGTCTGCTAATTTTTAACTGAATTGACTTTTAGAGAGGCAGTGCTGCCTAGCGGCTAGAGCACTGGTCTGAGACTCAGGAGACCTGGGGGGGTCTATTCCTGGCTCTGCCACTGGGCCTGATGGGTGACTTTCGGCAAGTCACTTCCCCTCTCTGTGCCTCAGTTTCTCCACCTGTAAAAATGGGGATAATGAGACTCACCTGCTCTGCAAAGCACTTTGAGATTTACTGATGAAAAGTGCTGGATAAAAGCTAGGTTTTATTATTAATTATTATGCGTCCCAGAGTCCCCTCTAACCCCGAAGCTTCTCTCCTCTGCTCCCCAGTTATTCTGTGATGATTTTCAAATGATACCCCTTCACTTTTGCATCAAATGTGATAACTGCTAAAATTTCCCTTTAGCCCTGAATTCAGAGTCAGGTGTTATGTTCCCTTTTGCACTCATTCGTCCACTTTTATTAACAGATCCCAGTACAAGTGTCACCTTCACTAATTTACTTCAAAAAATGAAATACGTCTTTGTAACCTCAGCCCCAAATGATAGAATGTAGCGGATGTTTCCTGAATCGACTAAAACAAGCAGGATTTAACAGAGAGAAAGCAGGATTTGATTTTCAGTTTATTGGCTTTTAGCATCTGTTATTTCTAATTTGAAATACAGAATTTGACTAGGATGAAATATACACAAAACTTAAGGCTGCACTAGAACAAGATTAATATTTCTTATGCAGGATAAATTATAGCAGGTCACTACATCAGATTCATACCCTGAGGTAGCTGCTCCTGCAGTAGTTGGAGCAGGTAGTTTGCAACTGTCTATCAATGCAAGGCTCTAATTGAGATTCATTAGTATGCACTATATAATGTCTATGCTGCAATTAAACAGCCCCTTAGCCCAAGCCCTGCCAGCCTGAGTGAGCTGGAACAGGCCAGTCATGGGTGTCTAAGTGCAGCGTAGACATACCCTGAAGGACGTCTGAAGCAGAACTCTCCCCTCCGCACATTTTTGCGGCTCAAAACTGGCTGTGTACAAACTTTGCCAGAATAATCGGTCTTTGGGCAGAGCCCAGGCCTGAGAAGTGTCATCCCCGCAGGACAGATTTGATGTAGCTTGCTGTGGTGTTTGAGATGGAGTGTTCATTTCCTCCTGAATCAAGGCGGCTGTGATGCAGGCTGTGACCCAAGTGTGATTACATACATGCATCTGTACACGCGTGTAATTGGCTCAGGATTTCTTCCTTTGTGCAGAGTCCTGGAGGAGCGGGAGGTTCTGCTGTATTGTGACTTCCATGGGCACAGCCGCAAGAACAATGTCTTCATGTACGGCTGCAACAACAAGAGCGCTCCTACCAAGCGGCTCCATGAGCGCATCTTCCCACTCATGCTCAGCAAGAACGCCCCTGACAAGGTGGGTGTGGGAGCAGCCCACAGGAAGGGAAGGGGCTCCCCACTGCCCTTCTCTACATGCATGCAGCCCGGAGGAGAAGCATTGTCTCAGCTCTTGGAGCCCCTCACTGGTCACCATGGGCTAGGTGGGGGCCTGGCTATCTCTGCATATGAGTCCCAGTTTGCCTGGAGTCTCTTGGGGGCAGGTGAGCCAGCTGCTCATGTGCTAGCTGTTGGGGAGGGTGGGGGGGAGAAAGAGAGAGAGAAAAATCACATCATGGAGCCAGGAAGGCTTTGGTGCTCTGTTCTGGGCCACAACAGAGCTGCACCTAGAGTGTAGCGCGCAGGCTCCCCAAGAGCACAAGGGTGATTCTGGGCTGGAGGGACCTAGGGCCAGGGCTCCTGTGGAAAAAGCAGTATGCAATCACCCAGTTACCACTGTATGTACAGCCAGGGACTGAATCTGCACGGGCAGCGGGGTGAAGGGAGCACGGGCCACCTTCAATCTGGCATTTCCTACCTTCAGAGTTTCTCTTTGCAACACTAAATCATCTTTGAGCATGGAATGCCCTAGGCCCCTTGACATCAGTGGCAAACCTCCCCTTGGCTTTGTAGAGCCAGGATCCCCTCCCTAACGTTTCTGCAGGAAGCGTGTTTGCTACATACACTAGGTTCCCAAACCCGTCCCATTCCAAGCCCTGGTTTTCAGCTGGGTATAATTTTTCCAAGCTTTAGCCATTGGGGCTGGAACTTGTCCTAGCAGCTCTCGGTCTTGGGCTGAATTTTTGGGATTGTTTCAGCAAAAATTGTTCAGCGGTTTCTAAGAATGAGGCTACGGCCAAAGTTGTGCTGAGAAGCTAGTGCTAGTAGGGTAGTTACAGTAAATCTTAATGCCGGTGTCGCTGCCCCCGCCTGCTCGTGTTGGGTGGCCAAAAGGCATGGGAATTAGGAGAAACGGGATGGAGTGCAAGGAATGAGTGGGCTGAATATCAGGAAAAGCTTCCTAAGGCTGAGGGGGCTGGTGACTGTGGAATAGTGTCCAAGAGAAATGAGGAAAGCCTCCCCCAGTTGAGGCATGGGGAGCCCTGGAAAAGGCGTTGGCTGTCGGGAGCAATCCCAGATTGGGGCACAGCCAGGATCTCTTTCTGCCCCATCACTGCGCTGACCCACCCGGGGCATTGTAGTTTTCTTTCCGCAGCTGTAAGTTTAAGGTCCAGAAGAGTAAAGAAGGGACAGGACGGATTGTGATGTGGAGGATGGGAATCCCCAACAGCTACACCATGGAGTCCACCTTCAGCGGCTCAACTCTGGGTAAGGGCAGCACTATCCCAGCATTAGCTGGGCCGGGAGGGAGCTGAGGTGATGGGAGACAAGAGTTTTGCTAGAACAAGGCTTCAGGAGATCCACCTGATTCCCCTCATGAAGCTGGGACGGAGCTCAGTTGGGCTGACACCACCGGCGCCTCTGGCATGGTACCAGCCTGCAGCCCCTCTTGCTCCCTCCACAGCTTGAGGAGATTTACATGGTAGACTTGCCGTTTCTTTTTGCTGTCCAGCTGCTAGATTTTGTAGGTGACTGGCCCTACCCAGCAGATAATCTCATAGGGCCCCTGCCACTGTGCCCGTAGATTTGATTCCATCGAGGCGAGTAGGAGCAGGACCCTCTCACTGGGTTAGAAGGTTCTCTGCAGGCTCCCTTGTTGTATGTCTGCTCCTGGGCCTTCTGCACGCTGCATGGATTTTTTCTTGCTACGGCCCCTTCTCGCTCCAGTTGCTCTTGAAGCTGCAAGAGCATATTGTAGGAGGCCTTGCAACGGGAATAGTGCCTGTTCCCCCTCTCTCCTGCATGAGGTCCAGGAGTCACCACAGCTGCTACAATAGTTCAAAAACGGGGGAGAACTGTGTCAATGACTGGGGATCCTCCCGGGTAGGAAGTAGTAGCGGCAGGATGAGTTGGTCCCAATATCAGCGCTCCTTTGGGGAAAATGTACACAACATAGCCTTGAGGGTCCTGTGAAACACTCCACCAAGACAGCAGTCTACAGATTACAGAGGTCCCAAGTTTTTTAATCCCTAGTAAATCACAGACCTGGTGGAGCAGCTACAACGTAGAGTTCATCCCCTGGTCCATCAAGATTTCCCAGGGAAGGCCTATTCGGTCAAAGATCTTGAGCAGCTCCAAGGCAATGGTTTACATTTTAGTGTTCCTGAGGGGAAATTGCCTCCGGGAATCAGGTGGCGTAGTGGAGGACCACCAAGATGTACTTGAACTCAGTTACGCTTTTTGTGAGGGGCCCCCACCAAGTCATGGCAACCCTCTCAAAAGGGGTTCCCATTAATGGGAGTGGGACGAGGGAGGCCTTTGGTACTCCTTGCAGGGTGGCGAGCTGGCACTCTGGACAGGAATTACAAGAATCTCTAACTTCTTGGTGCACCCCTAGCCAGAAAAACTGGGCCAGAACTTGGGCCACTGTTTTCTCATGGCCCAGATGTCCTGTGGCAGGGACATTATGGGTGAGTTGCAGGACGGCACCACCAACTGAGACCAGATTTCTTGGGTCTGTGGGTCATGGTCAATGTGTACAAGTGGTCACCCATCAACTCGAACTGAGAGTATTTTCCCGCCCGGTGAGGTACCGTGACTTTCCCGTTAACACCGGTTACCTGTTCGTAGGTTTGACTGAGTGTGGGGTCTTCCCATTGATCTTGGGCAAAGTTGGCCCCCAAATTCCACATCTCTTCACCGCCGGGTTGCCTGGGGGTGGCCTCCCTGTCCAGGGCGTCAAGCTCACTATCTTGGTGTTCCCCACCACTGGTGCCGGGGTCAGTGGGGGTCTCCCCTGCCCCTTTGAGGAGGTCTCCTTCAATGGCTGACTCTGGACAGTTGGACTTAGGACTTGCAGTGTGTAGGACCTTCGCGAATCCCCTCCAGTCATGGCCCAGGATAATGGGGTATGCTAGTTTTGAAGCCAGGCCTACATTCAGGGCTCTAGTCTCACCATTCACTGTCACAGTGACTTGGGCACTGGGATAGGGCTTCACATCCCCGTGAATGCACTGAACGTGGATCACCCCCTCTGGCAGGCCTGGAGTCTTAATGAGGTCCCGGCGGATGAGTGTCTGCCCACACCCTGAGTCTACGAGTGCGGAAACCCGTACCCCATCAACTTCCACTGGGATCGTCAGCTTACCAGAGGGTTGTTTTCGGGCTCGAGCTTTGCTGATCCAGACCTGCCCAAAGCTACAGTCTGTCCTTGGACATTCCCGGCAGAGGTGGCCGAAATGGCCACAGGTGAAGCATGGGCCGATTTCAGAGTATCTGGGCCTGTCCTTGGGTTTTGTCGAGCGGGTCGACCCGCCTGGGGTTTGGGATTTCCCCACTATGTCTGGGGGCTCGGTGGCTCTCCTAGATGCCTTGGACAACCGCTGATTATTGGGGAGGTCTCTTCCATTGGGGCATTTTGGGTCATGGCCAGGCCTGTTCCCCTGACTTCGCAGCCGCTCCTCTTTTGTTAGCGAGGTTGCCGGTGGGGAGGCCCAAGGTCCAGGGCCGACAGGGATCTCAGCAGCCAAAAAATTTTCCATAAGCAAGACAGCCTCGTTCAGCGTCGCCGGCTGGTGGCGAAGGACCCATGACCTTCCTTGGGGTGGGAGGATGTGCACAAATTGCTCGAGCACCACCTGCTCGGCAACCTCAGCTCCTGTACGCTGCTCGGGCTGTAGCCACCGCCAGCATGCATCCTTTAGCTGCTGTGCCACCATTCTCGGTCTGGCCCCTGGCAGATACGTCCCTCCCCTCAGTCGTTGCCGGAACGTCTCGGGTGTGATGTCAAGGATGGCACTTTTCAGGCACCCATAGTCTTGGGCGTCGGCCACCGAGAGCCTGCAGTACACGGCTTGAGCCGGACCTGTTAGGTATGGAGCCAAAAGGGTGGCCCATTGCTCGGGGGGCCATTTCGCTGCTGAGGCAACCCGCTCGAACGTGACCAGAAAGGCCTCTGGATCATCGTCGGGCCCCATCTTAGCCAGGTGAAAGGGCACCACAGAGCAGGTCGGGGTCGCTTCTCCGCCAGGACTGGGGCCTGCGAGGGTCGGGAGCAGAGAGGCGAGCTGCTGCAGACACTGCCGCTGCTGCTCTTGGTGCTGGGCCCCCAGCTCTCGGATTCATTGTTGTTGCTGACTGCCCAGCTGCTGGAGGAGCTGCTGCTGGCTCTCTGCGAGCCACTTTATCAGCTTCTCCGCATCCACCATGTCATGCTCGGGCACTCCTTCCTTCAATCCCATTTCCATGGGGGGCCTTGTCGTTCGCCCTTGGCTCGTCCCCTTGACTGAGGGGGGCGGGGGGAAGGTATGGTCTGTGTTCGCCACCAAGTTGTAGGGTTCCTCCCTCTTGGGGTAAGGGCGCCCCCTTCTGGTGACGTCAGGGAGTCAATAGGCCAGCCAGAAATTCACCAGGCGGGCTGACCTGCGGCCACGCATCAGCCCAATGAGCGCTTCTGGACTGGTCCCCACTAGGGGAGTCAGCACACCCTGCCAGTCGGTCCCTGGTTGGGGGCAGACCGACACCCAGGGCTCTGGCCTCTTGGGGTGTGGGGGCTGAGTGAGCACGGAAACAGGCTATGGCCTCAGTCTCCTGGCTGGGGCGGGCAATAGCCAGACAGTCTCTGGGATGCGGGCTGAGCAACAAACCAGTCACTGGCTCAGCGTCTCGGCCTCAGGTTTTGCGCCTAGCCAGCCCCCGAGGCTGGGGACCCCAGGCCCACCCCGCTGCACCGGATCCTAGCCCCCGGGGTCAGCCGGGAAACAAGCGGTTGCTACCTCGTGCACGACCGGAGCAATGGCTGGTTTCCCTGGGCTACTTCCTCCCAGTTGCTGCGGGTGCCGCTCTGTGGCTTGCAGCCGGGCGGCGGGTCCGGGACGGGCTCGGCTCCCTGGAGTCGCTAGCTGCCTCCGTCCCACCCAGCTGCAGCCAGGGCCCAGCTGCTTATTCTTCCAGCCCCCCTGCGCGGGGGCGGGGCGCGCTTCCCAGGGAATTAACCCCCTCGGTCCCGGAGGGAGGCCCCGCCCCTCTGCTCGCTCCGGGCGGGGCAGCCAGAGAGGTGGGAGGCGAACTCGGGACTGGGAGGGCAGAGCCTGGAGGGCGCGGGGTGGCACCGGGGGAAATGCCTTGGAGACGAAGGGCGATGGGGCCGCAGCAGGCCAGAGACTGGAGGGAGCGGAGTGGAGAGGGCCAGTGGGGGGCGTGGGAGAGGAGGTATGCAGGGCTGAGAGACGAGGGCTGGCTTCCTGAGCCTGGGGGGAGCAGTGTGCTTGAAGTGGAGGGGAGGGATGAAAGTGGGGCACAGGGTGGTTAGCAGGGGAGGGGATGGGGTCGAGGGGACGGGGCTAGGGTTGGGGAGCCGGCCAGACGCCTCTGTCAGGGCCGGCTCCAGGCACCAGCGCAGAAAGCGCGTGCCTGGGGCGGCAAGCCGCGGCGGGCGGCCTGACTGCCACTGAGAGGGCGGCAGTCAGGCGGCCTTCGGCGGCATTTCTGCGAGAGGTCCACCGGTTCCGCAGTTTCGGTGGCAGTTCAGCGGCAGGGGCGTCGCAGCATGGGACTGGTGGAGCGTCCGCAGGAACGCCGCCGAATCCGCGGGACCTGGGACTGCCCGCAGAAACGCCGCCGACGGCAGCCTGAGTGCCTTGCTTGGGGTGGCGAAATGTATAGAGCCGCCCCTGGCCTCTGTGCCAATGACCAAGGAGATGGAGGAGGGCTGGGGGCAGGCCTCAGCGGGGTGTGACCATCTTCACTCGGAAAGCTGGCGAGATCCTGTCCAGAGTGGGGGGCAGGCAGGGGTGGGAGCTGAAGGCTGCAGGTCAGCGGTTGGGTTGTGGGGAGGGGGGACAGGTGGTGAGGAAGGTGACAGCACCGAAGAGGGAGAGAAGGGATGTGGAGAGGAGGAGGCTGGACATTCCAATGGCTGGAAGTTGAAGCGAAACAAATTCCGACTGAAATAAGGGGCATATTTTTAACAGTGTAATTAACCATTGAGACAACTTCCCAAGGATGGTGGTGGATTCTCCACCCCAGGCCATTTTCAGATCCAGACTGGATGTGTTCTAAAAGCTCTGCTCTGGTTCAACCAGGAGTTATTCCGGGGCCGTTCTCTGGCATGTGCTATACAGGAGGTCAGACAAGATGATCACAATGGTCCCTTCTGGCCTTGGAGTCTAGGGGCTTGTCTACGTGGTGTGGCAGGGCGCATGTGGGTGTGAATTCCCAAGCCCACTCATGTGTCATGCACTCACTCACTCGTGTGGACCCTGCTCATGCCCGACACGTCAGTGCGCCTCAGCATCCACACAGTCCACAGTGCGCATAGCCTCAAGCCCTGGGGCTCTAGTGCTGTGTGACCCCAGTTCCTCTCAAGAAGTGGGAGCAGGCGGTGAGTGCGGGGGCTGAGTTGCGTGCAGACGACAGGGGAGAGGTCCAGTAGTAAGCTGTGGCCTGAAGGCAGAGTTAAGCCCCGGTGCTGCATGGTGCCAGCTAGGCACAGAGCTCAGGACAGCCCTACCCTTTCAGTGCCCCGTCGGCCTTGATGCATGTCACAGAGCCGCAGGTCTGGTGCTCTGGAGCAACTCTGGGACAGTTTGGGAGCAACCTTCAGGGCGCCAGACCCCTTTAGGGTCTTACTCTGTCACTGCCTCCTGGGACCGAAGCTCTAAGCCTCAAAGCACCCGTTTCACGCTGCAAGCTCCCTTCAGCGAGTCCGCCTGAGCTGTGCACCTGAGGGAGTAGGGCACCCCCCAGCTCAGCATGTGCAGTGACTCAGCCAGGGCTGTAAAAGCAGCAGGGTCAGTAGTTTCTGGAACACGGCGTGGCAAGTCCGTTTGAGGGAGGGATAGCTCAGTGGTTTGAGCATTGGCCTGCTAAACCCAGCGTTGTGAGTTCAATCCTTGAGGGGGCCATTTGGGGATCTGGGCCAAAAATTGGGGATTGGTCCTGCTTTGAGCAGGGGGTTGGACTAGATGACCTCCTAAGGTCCCTTCCAACCCTGATATTCTATGATTCTATGAAGTCCCTGGTTAGCACAGAGAAAAGAAAGTCACGGCTTGGTCCATTCTGGATACCCAGAGCCCCAGCCACATGGCGTGACCCCCTTGGCTCCCCTTCTGTCCCTATGTGCCCCTGTGTCCCAATTCCCAACCTGGCTCCTCCTTAGTCCTTTGTTAACCAGCTGGTCACACACGGCTGGCTGCCTGCGGAGGACTGGGCCATCCATTGTAGTAGCTAGGTACCAAATGTCCTGCCATTTGCCATTGCCTTCATGGACTCTCCAATGGCCTGGGCCCCAAACCTGAGACAGCAAGTGCCAGCCACACCTTTGTTGTAGCCTGCCCGAGAGTCGACAGCCTTTCCCCACCCCTAGTTAACCATGCAGCATAGAGGGAAAACTGAGGCACACATGGTATTCATACAAAATGCAGGAAATCCCCGCTTTGTCACACAGCTGCATTGTGATCTAAAGTGCCACGGAGCCAAAGGTCCCCGATAGCAGGGAGAGCAGCCCGGGGAAGGTGGGTTGTGCTGCTGTGTGTGCCCTCTGCTGGGCAAACCGCAAGAATGTGGTAGGGTGGAAGGGTGGGTGCCAGGACCGGACTGGTGTGCTGTGAATCCAGGGCCCTCAGCCTGTGTCTCTGCCCCTCTTTCAGGCAGGAAGAGCGACTCCCACTTCACCTCAGAGGATCTCAAATCTCTGGGCTATCACATTTGCGACACGCTGCTGGATTTCTGTGACCCCGACCGCTCCAAGGTGAGATCTGGCTCCATGCAGCCCTGCTGCAGGGGCTGGGGGTGGGAGTGAACGGGGGCTGCTGAGTGCTTAATTTGGGATGCAGCAGAGATGGCACCTAACATATGTGTTTGGTTTGCAATCAGTGTGTGCCTTCGTGCACTGTGGAATTACTGTGCATTCCGGGGTGCTAGCGCTCCTCTTGCCAGCCCCTGCCAAGGTGTGACGAACTAGGACTGTTGTTAAGGTTTCCCTGAGTACTGTGTGGGTGCCTCGGTTTCCCCTATGCGGTGCTTGAGTATCTAGGTGGTGGGACAACGGTGCATGATTGTTTCAAAGCCCTAGAAGGCAGGGGTGGGCAGAGGCCTGGACACAGAGAATGGCCCTGTCTCCTGGCAACTGATGGCCCGGCCCCTCCCCTGCAAAGGTGAGAGCTGAAGGTGTTGGAACAAAGGGATCAGGTGACCTCCTGGCCCGGGAAGGAGACAAAGGGGGAGGAGGGGCTGGAGAGTTTCAGTTTGGAGCTGGCTTGGGAAGAGGAGGGGAGAGTGGCAGACAGGGTCTGGCCTCCCTGCCCCGTTTGGAGCGGTGGGGTAAAATGCAGGGAGCCCTGAGCTGGGGTCTAAGCTCCCTGCCCCCCGGAAGGGCCCGACTGAGGGGTCCTGGATGTACTGACAAGCTCTGTTTGGACTGTGTTCCTGGCATCGCTAATAAACCTTCTGTTCTGCTGGCTGGCTGAGACTCCCAGTGAATCCGGGGAAGAGGGGTGCAGGGCCGGACTCCCCTATACTCCGTGACACAAGGATCTCTGTGTTGTTGACTCTCTGTATCTGACAGCCCAGCCATTCGATCTTTGTCAGCTCATCCAAGTGTCTGAGCTCTGGCTACCATGTTCCAGAGTCACTGTGCATGGGAGCCAGGTTGCCCCTCCGGCCCAAGCAGTTTGTCAGTACTCAGGGCCTTGCAGGTTTGTTTCTGTTAGGAGGAGAAATGGATACTTCGAGTTGGGGATATTCTTGGTATGATCCTGTTCAGCTGCAAAGTATGCAAGCAGAGTCCTGTTCCACTGAGCGCAGAAGGAATAAACAGCAGCAGGCAGTGTTTCTGCTCCGAAATCCCCCAGGCCTGCCCTCCGGGGCGGGGTGGGGGCGGCTCTGTGCCCCAAGAGCTGTGTCTCTGCTTCCTACCAGGGCTGCGCTCTAGACTGCTTGTCTTGCTGTCTGTGACTTTTCCTTCTCTCACACACAGCTTGCCATGCCACCCCCTAGCCCATGTGTTCGCAGCCAGCCCTGGGTTGCCGTCAGACCACACAGTTTAACTCTGCCATGTGGCTGAGTGCCTTGGGCAGTGGCTTCTATTGTATTTGTCTCTCTCCATAAAGGGGCTTAATTGCTCCCTCCCTTTGGAATGTGTGTGCTGCAGGGGATGGGTTTGGCTAAGCAGAGACTCATGGAGCACTCCCCAAAGTGAAACTCCTTCCATTGGAGGTGTGTGTGAGCTCTTGCTTCTCTCCCCTCAGTTCCTGCAGTGTCTGTCCGAGCTCCAGGAGCTGCTTCAGCATCAAATCCATCGAAAGCTCAAGGATCTGGGCCGTGGGCAGGACTCAGAGTGTGCCTGGAGCAACATCTCCCTGTCAGACATTGAGTCCAGGTACCGCCGCCCGTCACCCTCCAAGGAGCACCCTCCTGAGCTCTGCCACCCCAGAGACATCTGGTCCATGGCTGGCTAGGCCCATCTCCGGAGGAGCATCAGAGGGTGGGCTGATCCCTTTGCACTCCTGGCAGGCGGTGTGCTGTGCCTGACTGGGTGAAGGCTGACTGGCCCCATGAAACCCTCTCAGCACCTGGCCCCTCACCTCTCTGAGCCCAGAGACCCCAGAGCTGCGGGGCTATGCTCCTGGCCTGCCTCGGGGAACCCCCAAGCGACAGATGCCCCCAGCTCATTCTGTCCCTAAAGCCCCTGGGCCTTGGCTGCACCCAGCACTCGGGACCCGCCAGGCAGCGAGTTCAGCAGGAGCCTCCTGACTCACTGCAGGGAGGGGATTTCTGCTAGCGGGGGGCTCTGAACGCCACAGACACCGGCAGAGTGAGATCCAGCGGCGGGGAGCTGAAGTGGCAAGTCCGGAGGAGAGAGAAGGGGCTGTGTTCAGCAGGGAGGGGAATGACCATGGGAACAGCTGGCCTGGGCTGGGGCGAGTCTCCGCCACTTTAAATCCAGACTGGATGGGGGTGGCTGGGGGCTCAGCTGGGGGTTCTGGGCTGGCTGCAGGGATGGCTGGGGGTGGGGGTGTCTCTTCTGCAGGGTGGTCCGAATGGGCCCTTGTGGCCTTGGAAACCAGGAATCTGTGCAAACAGCTAAGGGGCTCTCTCTGCCTGGCGCAGCACCAGCGGCTCCAACAGCTCCCAGTCCGACGGCCTCCCTGCTCATTTACTCGGCGTGGCAGAGAAGGTGAGAGCCATGTGGCTGTGGGAGGGATGGGCAGCGCCCAGGGGGGCAATGCTATGGGCAGCGCCCAGGGGGGCAATGTGAATGTCTGACCCCGGGCCCGGGGCTCGTAGACCCAGGCCCCGGAAGTGAGGCCGTTACACTCCGCATGGGGTGGCCATTCTCTTGCCAGCTCCCGGCTCCTCAGCTGCCCGCCAGCCATTCCAGGAGGGGGCTGCTTAGGGGCCATGTGGCGGCTGGAGGCAGACGGGGTGAGGCTCTCACATGGGAGGGGGCCAGGAGCACGTGGGGTGTGAATACAAACGTTTGCAGCATGCTGGAAATGGCGGGGCAGCGTTGTCTGCCTGGGCTCCCTGGTTCACCGGCGACCCGGCCTGCCTGACTCACCCTTCACAGCAAGAGCTTGGGGAGTTAGGAAACCAGCTGCAGTGCCCGGGGCTGAGCTAGTCCCAGCTATTGACTCATTGGGAGGGCTGGGTCTGGGTCCGTCAGGGCTGGGATCTGCTGCTGTTGGCGTATGCTGGAGCGGGTGTGTGTTGCTGAAGCACCGTCGGCGAGCTGGCCGCCCCAGGGCCAGGCCTCCTGCAGACGAGGGTAGCGGGATGGGCCGGATGGGGGCCAGTTTTGCAGGTGACGTGTTACCGTCCCTTGGCCTCGGCATGGGTTTCTTTGGCTCAATTGAGGGCTGTGGGGAACGGTGTGTTTCCTGGGGAGCAGGGCTGTCCCCTGGCGGCGCTGGGCTGAGCGCGGGGTCTTTGCTCACCTCACCAGTTCCATCAGAAGAAGAAGAAGCGGCTGCGGACGAGGAAGGAGAGGAACGAGCTGCGTCAGAAGTACGCCTCGAGCCAGGGGCTGACGTGCCAAGACGAGACCCTGGTAAGGAACACGCCACTCGGGGCGCACCACGGAGCTGCCTCCTCCCTGGGACAGCGAGGCAGGGGCCTGCAAAGGGCTCCCAATGGACGAGTCCTCCGTGGCAGCGGCTGGCACGACGGGCCGGCCTTGGGTGGCTCTCTGGCTGGTTGAAGGGTGTTGTGGGAACATTTCTGCATGTGCCCCTGTTCAGCTTCCTGCCCTGCGGGGAAGGAGGAGCAGCCTGCAGGGAGACCAAGGCCTTGTCCACATGTACACATCGCAGAGCGACTCATGCCCTGGCCACGTTGGTGGGCTCCGTGCCCTGCCCCCCCCCCAGTGCGTGTGGTTCCTCCCTCAGGGGAGCGTCCTGACTAGTGCTCACTCTGCCAGCGGCTGGTGGAGGGGCCGCAGGAGAAGAGGGTTGCTTTGCTTGTTTTCGGAAACGCCCCTCTGGGTCTCCTTGCAGGTGGCGGGGGAGAGAAGGTTGGGGAGCCCCACCTGCCGGACCCACCAGCCTGTCAGCGCCGTGGCTCTGTGCACAGAGAACAGCTCTGGCAAACAGGTGCAGTGCAATTGCCCTCTCCCCTGCACCGCTCACAGCCACAGCTCCACTGCTAACAGCCCCACTGCATAGCCAGGGCCAGAGGGTGCCACTGGCGCTGGGCTCCCAGGGACTGCAATGGGGTCTGCTCCTGTGACACCCAGGAAGGGGCGTTGGAGAGCATCTGTCTCCCTGACCCCTGGCAGAGGATGGAGTCTGAAAGGGCTTGGGCCGCAATGAGACAGTCTCCAGGTTTGAGACACTGTAACAGTCACGCAGAGCAGGGCTTACCCCAGCAGCGGGGGTAGCAGGGACGGACACACACAAGAAAGGCTCTTCCCTGGCAGCAGGGACAGGGTCTCTCTCTCTCTCTCTCTCTCTCTCTCTCTCTCTCTCTCACACACTCACACACACACACACACACACACACACACACACACACACACACACACACACTCTCTCTCTCTCTCTCTCTCTTTCTCTCTCTCTCTCTCCTTCCAGCAGGGGGCAGCACACACACACACACACACACACTGCAGATCAGAGCGCTACTGAAGGAGAATCACTCCTATAGAATCGGTGTGTTCCAGCTCATACCGCAGAGTAAAGTCCACGGGCATCATCTATGTTTGTGCCGCCCCAAGCACGGCAGTCAGGCAGCCGTCGGCGGTGTTTCTGCGGGAGGGCCGCGGATTCAGCGGCGTTCCTGCGGTTGCTCCGCCAGTCCCACGTTGTCGCGTTCCCGCCGCCTAATGGCCGCTGAATCCGCGGGAGCGGTGGACCTCCTGCAGAAACACTGCCGAAGGCTGCCTGACTGCCGCCCTCGCAGTTACCGTCCGGCCGCCCCCCTGCGGCTTGCCGCTCCAGGCACCAGCGCAGCAAGCCCTGGGGATCAGACCGGAGGTCCTGGGCAAGGGCCAGCTTACCCGCTAGATTCTCATGGCAGATGGGGATTTCACACTGGCCGGAAAGCAGCTGTCAGAGCACCCCGTTCTTGCTAGAAAATGGGGCTGGACTTTCAGAAGAGCTGCACGCTCTGGTGTGCGCTGGCCCTGAGCTCTGGCCGTCTGCGTCACATGGGAGAGGCAGAGCCCAAGCAGCTTCACTACAAGCAGTGACCTGGCTGCCGTGTGCACAGGCCCGTACCTGTCTCCCAAGCCGGAGCCGTGGCAGGGGGCGTGGAGACAGGCTGACGGTCTCCATGTTTCCCCACGCAGGGCAGGACTCCGGAAACTGGCCTCGTTTCAGATCTGCGGAGGAGAGAACCTAATGCCAGCCGGGAGGAGCTACCAGGTCTGGGTGCAAAGTGGCCTTGGCACAGGTCGTGTGGTAGAAAGGGTGTGTGTGTACATGGGTGTGTGTAATTAGGGAGTAACATGAGCTGGTCCATAATTAAAGCTGCTACCAAGTTTCCATTATAAACTCAGTTTTGTCACCCCACCTAAAACCCACAAACCAAAGGAATTGCAGGCTCAAAATTGGGAGACTAGTTCTGGGGCAGAGGTCGAATTTCTCTGCCACATTGGAAGTCAATTGCCCAACCTGCTCCTTAGCTATAAATGCTCCAAAATAGCGTTCTCCGCAGCCCCAAAACGCTTCGAACGCTGGTTTGCCCTCCATAGCAACCAAGCCCTGAGAGCAGGAGGAAGATAAAATGTAGCTACCTTGCCTGGGCTGAGATGCAGTGCCCAGCCCCAGGGTCGTTCCGTCCAGTCCCCTGATCCAACTCCCATTGTCTGGGAGGGCACCAGATGCCTACTGGAGACCTTAAGAGCCCAAGGTATGTCTACACTATGGCGACTATATCGGCATAGCCCCCTTGTGTAGATGCACCCTATGCCAATGGAAGTTTTCTAGTCACTGTAGGAACTCCAGTCCTTTGAGTACTTGTTCATGTCAATTCCAATCAGGTCTGTGTGCGCCGTGTGTACGGTCATCGGAAAGTTTTCCCTTAGCAGCTCCCGTCGGGTCGGCTGTGGAGCCCTCTGGAGTGGCACCTTCATGGCGCTCAATATATGACCCACAAATATATTTGTGAACCAATTGGAAAGAGTCCAGCAGAGGGCAACGAAAATGATCAGGGGGTTGGGGCACATGACTTATGATGAGAGGCTGAGGGAACTGGGCCTGTTTAGTCTGCAGAAGAGAAGAGTGAGGGGGGATTTGACAGCAGCCTTCAACTACCTGAAGGGGGGTTCCGAAGAGGATGGAGCTCAGCTGTTCTCAGTGGTGACAGATGACAGAACAAGGAGCAATGGTCTCAAGTTGCAGTGCGGGAGGTCTGGGTTGGATATTAGGAAACACTATTTCATTAGGAGGCATAGGCGCTAACTCCGTGGATGCTCCGGGGCTGGAGCACCTACGGGGAAAAATTGGTCGGTGCAGAACACCCACCGCCAGCTCCCCACCGGCCCCCCCGCCCAGCTCACCTCTGCTCCACCTCCTCCTCCCCTGAGCGCTCCGCCGCTGCTCCGCTTCTCCCCCTTTCCCTCCCAGGCTTGCGCTGGGGAGGGGGAGGAGGCGGGGCCAGGGATTTGGGGAAGGGGTTGGAATGGGGGCGGGGAAGGGGCGGAGTTTGGGCGGGGGTGGGGGGCGCGAGCACCCACCAGCGCCGCGTAAAGTCGGCGCCTGTTAGGAGGGTGGTGAAGCACTGGAATGGGTTACCTAGGGCGGTGGTGGAATCTCCATCCTTAGAGGTTTTTAAGGTCAGGCTTGACAAAGCCCTGGCTGGGATGATTTAGTTGGGGTTGGTCCTGCTATGAGCAGGGGGTTGCACTAGATGACCTCCTGAGGTCTCTTCCAACCCTAATCTTCTATGATTCTATGACCCTGCTGACCCAGCCCCTCCTCAGTTCCTTTTTACCACCAGTAACAATTGTTGGAACTGCGATCGCTTGATTAGCAAGTGGTTCCCTTAGCGTTCTTTCATATAGTTAGCCTAGTTTAGTTGTAGTTAGTCTTAGTTGTTAGTGTATATATTGTATATAGTGAGTTTTGTGAGCGGGGTTTCCTCAGACTCAGGGGCATGCCGCGAGCCCAGGGCTTTAAACCCTGCGGAACCTGCAGCAAGCCTATTCCAACAAGTGACCCCCACAACTCGTGTCTGGGGGAGACGCACCACACAGAAAGGTAAAAGAGCTGCAGGGCTTTCCGCCCCAGAACTAAAAAGGAGCGAGGTTTCCGGTTGAAGCACTTGCTCATGGAATCTGCCCTTCATCCTCAGTCTGCTGCGGACCGCCAGGACCCCGCACCGAGCGCATCCGTAGATAGTGCCCCGGCATCGGTATGTGACACGCAGGGGCGGCAGGTTTGTAGAAATTTTGGTGGTGCCCAGAACTCGCTCCCCCAAACTCCACCCCTCACCTGCCTAAGGCTCTGGGATGGAGTTTGGGTGCTGGGTGCAAGTTCCGGGCTGCAGCAGGGGCTGGGGGTGCAGGCTCTGGGACAGAGTTTGGGTGCTGGCGCTGGGCTGGGGGTGCAGGCACTGGGAGGGAGTTTGGGGACAGGAGGGGGTGCAGGCTCTGGAACAGAGTTTGGATGTAGGCTCTGGGATGGAGTTTGGGTGTTGTGTGCAGGCTCTGGGCTGAGACAGGGGCTGGGGGTGCAGGAGGGGGTGAGGGGTGCAGGCTCTGGAACTGAGTTTGGGTACAGGCTTGGGGGTGGGGGGTGCAGGCTCTGGGACTGAGTTTGGGTACAGGCTTGGGGGTGGGGGTGCAGGCTCTGGGAGGGGGTTTGCAGGCAGGAGGGGGTGCGGAGGGAGGGGGTGCAAGCTCTGGGAAGGAGTTTGGGGGCTGGAGAGGGTGCAGGCTCTGGGAGGGAGTTTGGGGGTGGGAAGAGGTGTGTGGGGAGGGGGTGCAGGCACTGGGAGGGAGTTTGGGGACAGGAGGGGGTGCAGAAGGAGGGGGTGCAGGCTCTGGAACAGAGTTTGGGTATAGGCTCTGGGATGGAGTTTGGGTGCTGTGTGCAGGCTGAGACAAGGGCTGGGGGTGCAGGAGGGGGGAGGGGTGCAGATTCTGGGACTGAGTTTGGGTACAGGCTCGGGGGTGGGGGTGCAGGCTCTGGGAGGGAGTTTGGGGGCTGAGGGGGGGTGCAGGCTCTGGGAGGGAGTTTGGGTACAGGCTTGGGGGTGGGGGGTGCAGGCTCTGGGACTGAGTTTGGGTACAGGCTTGGGGGTGGGGGGTGCAGGCTCTGGGACTGAGTTTGGGTACAGGCTCGGGGGTGGGGGTGCAGGCACTGGGAGGGGATTTGGGGGCTGAGGGGGGTGCAGGCTCTGGGAGGCAGTTTGGGGGCAGGAGGGGGTGTGTGGGAAAGGGGGGGGGGTGCAGGCTCTGGGAGGGGGTGGGGAGGATGCGGTGCTTACCTGGGGCTCCTAGGCAGGGTGGGCCGGGAGTCTCTATGTGCTGCTACACCCAGGCACTGCCCCCGCAGCTTCCCATTGGCCGCAGGGGCGCTTGGGGTGGGACACAGACCCACTCCGCCCAGGGGCCACAGGGAGGGGCCGGCGGCAGCCGCGTGGAGTGAGCAGGCAGGAAGCCGCTCAGCTCCGCTGCGCTGTGGTTGGTGAGTGGGGGCCCCGGGCTGTTTTAAATGGCCCCGGGGGATGTGCAGTGGCGGGGGGCGGCCGGGGAGGAAGGCGGGGCCGAGGAAGAGACCCGGTGCTCAGGCACCACGGGCCCATAGAAACGCCGCCTATGGTGACACAGTGCTGAGGAAGCACTCTAGTCTAAGAGATCCTCGGCACTGGCGCTCTCCGGCACCGCAGGATGCACAGACAAGCCGGCATCGCTCGCATTCACCGGTGCCGTACAAGCGGCATAGAAAAGCTGACAGGGGGTGCTTCCCGGTGCAGAAAACAGCAGGACCTGCAGGCGTGGTACAGGCTCTGGGAGGGGGTGGGGAGCCTTCAGCGTTCCGTGACGGAGCCCTCAGCATCCAGGCAGCAAGAGTCGGCACCGTCGACTTCAGTTCCCTTGGGGGGACCGTCAAATCTGGTGCACGACTCCCAGGATGGGCAGTGACACTTAATAGCGATGACAGCTCCTCAGCTCCCAGTGATCAGAGATAAGCCCCCCGGTGCTGCCACGACTAGCACCATCTAGAAGCAAGCTGGCCATGATGCGGCAGTCACGCTCTCCTGCCTGGCACTGCTCCAGATCACCACCCTCATGGCCCTACTCTCCGGCACTGGTCTCTGCATGACACTCCCCGGCACCAGTGGCACGACACTCCCCGGCACTGACGAGGGAGCGGCAGGAATTCCTGGCTCTGAGAGGGGACTGGCACTGACCCTTGACACCAGACTCTCAGCGCCAGTTCCCGGCACCGGATCCACAACACCGGATTCCTGGTTTCAGTCCCCTGCCTGGGCATCTCAACACCGGTCCCCTGCATCATCAACTCGGCACAGGTCCCCGGCGCAGTACTGTGTGGCGCCACTGTGGTCATCTCAGTCGAGATCCGTGTCTCGGATGGTGACTCGTACTATTCCCGTCGCAGCAGGCATAGATCCGACAAGCAATGGAGGCAGGCACCAATGGCACGACAATCCCCGGTGCAATGGCCTTTTTGGACCCCCTGGGCTCCTGTTCGGTGGCCTCAGAGCACCGACCACCCAGACAGCCAAGGACCGGCCTACGCCCCATGGTTCCAAGGCAACCGTGGCGCAAGGCCCACAGCCGGCCCAGGTCGCCTCCAAGGCATGACTCATTGCAAGGTCAAGGTACTGTCACCTCGGCTACGGTCGTCATAGAGGCCCCAGGCGCTGAACAGGAGGAGGTCAGGGAGCTGGAGGGTCAGGAGGGCCCCATACAACCTCTGGCCTCCTCATCTTTGTCCCCGGACAAAGCGGTGCCAGGAGTTTCAACCTCAGGCCCGCCTCCAATTGACCACAGGGCCCACCAAGACCTTCTACGAAGGATTGCCCGTAACATGGGGTTACAGGTGGAGGAAGTGATCAAACCTGAAGACCCCATGGTCAACATCCTTGCTCCAGGAGACCGTCCGGACTAGCTCTGCCACTGATAAAAACTATCCTCAATCCCGCCCGCCGCCGGAGGCTTAGAGCACAAGTACTTCGTTCCCTCCAAGGGGTATGAGAACCTGTTCTCTCACGCGCAGCCATGCTCCCTCATAGTATTGGCAGTGAATGAGAAAGAGAGATGGGGACAGCAAGGGGGAGAGGTATGGGGAGGAGGCGGAGAGCCTGGCTTCCGTTGAGGAAGTCGAACCAGCTGTTCATGGTGGTAGCAGACCAGATGAAAGGACTCCCGGTCTCATCTCAAAGAATATCTTCCTGGATCACATCCTGCATCCGCAGGTGCTATGAGCTGGCCAAGGCCCCAGCCCCGGCTCTTACGGCACACTCCACGAGGGCACAGGCTTCGTCAGCAGCGTTCCTGGCCCAGGTCCCAATACAAGACATTTGCAGGGCAGCAACATGGTCCTCGGTGCATGTTTACCTCTCACTGTGCTATCACTCAACCCGCCAGAGATGATGCAGCATTCGGCTCCAATCAGCGATTCCTTAACTCCGACCCCACCTCCGGGATAGAGCTTGGGAGTCACCTGATTGGAATCGATGTGAACAAGCACTCGAAAAAGAAAAAACAGTTGCTCACCTTCTCGTAACTGTTCTTCGAGATGTGTTGTTCACGTCCATTCCAATTCCCACCCTCCTTCCCCTCTGTCGGAGTAGTCGGCAAGAAGGAACTGAGGGGGCACCGGGTTGGCAGGGTCATATATTGAGCGCCATGAAGGTGCCACTCCAGGGGGGCTCCACAGCCAACCCGATGGGAGCTGCTAAGGGAAAACTTTCCGACGACTATGCGCGCAGCGCGTGCACACCTGATTGGAATGGACGTGAACAACACATCTCGAAAATCAACAGTTTTGAGAAGGTGAGTAACCGTTTCCCTCCCGAACGATGGCAGCTACGTCCATGGAAGCTGCCTTGCCCTAGCTGTGTATGTGCTGGGGGTTTTGTCAGCAGAGCTCCACTGGTCAGGGCTGTGGTTTCTTCACCCCCCTGACCAGCGTCGCTGCATGGATCCAGCTTTTCAGTGGAGATCCAGCCAGCCCCAAACACCAAAGGGGGTGGATGAACCTGAGATAAAGAGAACACGCTTCCCTTTGACAAGGGTAAGAGCTAAGCCTGTCTCCTTGCCGGCAGCACTCCACACGGCCGCTCGCTGCGAGGCCCTCCCTGCATGAAGGAGCAGAGTCCACCCACGTCCGTCAGATGGCTCCGTCTGGAGAGAGAGCCTATGTGCTAAGAGGGGATGCCTGCTCGTGCAGCTTGGCCAGGCCCTGGCTGGAGAACTGGGGGAGAGGGGGACATGGCTCTCTGCTCTGCTGCCTCGGAGTCTCTTGCTAATCTCAGACCTCCCCTCCCCTCTCCTGGGGGTTCTTAGGAGGGCAGTGCAGAAGGGGAGCTGGGAGGCAGCAGAGTGGGGAGACTGGTGGGGGGGAGCAGCAGACTCTCAGAGACTCTCTGAGCCCCCTGCAGGCCACCCACTCTCCTTAGGACACTTGCCCTGTCCCCCACTCCCACACTGGTGCAAGGCAGGTGCCCCCCATCCCCCAATTGCATAGGGTCTACAGTGTCCCTCATGAGCCCGCCCCTTGGAGCCCTCTGGGGCTGGGCAGATCCCGATGAAGCTCTCTGCAGGCCAGCTCCCAATTGTGGCTTGCTAATGGCATGGGTGGGGGGTGAAGGAATGGGTGGGCACCCCTGTCAGAGCAGGCCTGCCGCAGCTCCCAGGCACTGGGCTGTGTCTCTGGGCTCACACTCTCTGCCCCCACAGTTTGTCTGCTCCCAGAAGAGCGTCTATGGGAGCGT
Organism: Chelydra serpentina; assembly: GCA_037349315.1. Lineage (NCBI taxonomy): Eukaryota > Metazoa > Chordata > Testudines > Chelydridae > Chelydra > Chelydra serpentina. The sequence goes on along the minus strand of JBAIAC010000021.1, from coordinate 4,216,582 downwards.
AAGCTGTGTCACCAGCACAGCCCGGGGCCTGAGCGCCTGTGGAAGGGCCGGCAGCCCCAGCCCCTGCTTATCACCATGCTGACCCCACCGCAGCCCCAGAGACCCGCCGGCAAGTCGCCCATCAGAGAGCACCTCCTGCCCTTCCATGTCCAGCGGAACGGAGAGCCCCACGGCAGCCAGCACGCAGGTGAGGCCAGGGAGCGGGCTATGGGCTGGAGCCGCACTGCAGGGGGACAGTGCACTCAGATTAAAGGGACAGGCCAGGCACCTGCCATGGTCCACGATCGGCCCCCCTGCCCCCCATCCCAGAGCCTGGCAGAACTGGGCTGTTCCTGGGAAATTCCTCCCCTCCCCAGCCCCCAGAGCCTGGCAGAACTGGGCTGTTCCTGGGAAATTCCTCCCCTCCCCAGCCCCCAGAGCCTGGCAGAACTGGGCTGTTCCTGGACAATTATTCTCCTCCCCAGCCCCCAGAGCCTGGCAGAACTGGGCTGTTCCTGGGAAATTCCTCCCCTCCCCAGCCCCCCAGTGCCTGGCTGGTAGAACTGGGCTGTTCCAAGGAAATTCCTTTCCTCCCCCCCGCCCCCACAGTGCCTGGCAGAGCTGGGCTGTTCTATGGAAATCCCATACCCCCCACCATGAGGATGGTGGTATTCGGGCCCTATTCATAGGTGCTGGAACAGGGGGTGCTGGGGCGTGGAGGGGGGTGTGACCGCACCCCTGGCTTGAAGTGGTTTCCATCATACACAGGGGTTACCGTTTGGTTCAATGGCTCTCAGCACCCCCACTATACAAATTGTTCCAGCGCCCCTAGCCCCATCCCTGCTGCATGGTAAACACGGTGACCTCGCCCCCATGGGATCCGCCTGGGTCCCACTATGGGTAGCCAGTGGGTGCAAAGTCGTGCTCCCGTCAGGGAGGGAGCTGATGGTCTGTGTCAGGGGGAAGGGAGAGGAATCTCTCCAGTCATGGCATGGGGGTCTCCTCTCCCGCCCCCGTCATGGCCCCTCCCATGGAGCCGCACCGAGAGCCAGAGCAGGTGTTGCTGGACCCTGTTGCTTCTTAGTGCTTTGACCTTTGTCTTTCCTCCGTCCTAGGCAGCTCAACATTGCCGCACTCTGCATCCACGGTTGGCTCCAGCCCATGCAGGTACCGTGCTGAGGCCCACGCCCCCTCCCCCAGCCAGGGCTCCCTACCCTTGTAGGATAGGTGTGCAGAATGGAGGGGAGGGGGTACCCGAGGCGGAGCCCAGCTGTGGCCCTGAGGGGGTCTGACTGCTCAGCACACGCAGTGGCCCCAATATTTCCCCCAGATTCCCCAGCCCTAGAGAGCACCACTGCCTGCTTCGTTCTGCAGGGACCCAGCTCCAGTGGGGCTCCTTCGGCTCCGCAGCTGAGGTGGCAGGACCAGAACAGTCAGTGATCAGGGAATGGGGCGCTCTGAGCCTTCGACTTGCATGGAGGCTCCATAAAGAAACAACCCAGGGGTCTCTGTGGGCATACATACCTCTGAGCGCAAAGGGGAGGTAAATGGCAGGATTGAGGGGTCCGTCCAGCCAGATCCTTCAGGAACCGGAAATCCAGGCCGAGCAAAGCCAGCGAACCTCAGCCAGCAACATGCAAAGGGGAACTTAGCTCATGGGGGGCTGAGCAGCAGATAGCTCAGGGCATAAAAGCTCCCAAGAGGCAGTTCTTCTTTGAGTGGCTACAGACGTGTTTCCACTCCGGTGCGTGAGTGCCCACCACACCAAAGCCGGAGAACTTTGTGTAGCAGCACCCGCTGGGGTGGCACATGCACCCTGTCCCTCCTCAGGGCCCCTCCTGAGGCTATATAAGGGCAGTGCCCACCCCCCGCACTCAGTTCCTTCTCACCACCCACAGCCTGATTTGCAGTTCCTCATGGTCATTGCACTACAGCGAGGTCACTCTGCTTTGTAAATAGTTTTAGCCCCATTAGCTGGCTAGTTAGCCCAGGTCTACACTAACCCCCCCTGTCGAACTAAGATACGCAACTTCAGCTACGTTAATAACGTAGCTGAAGTCGAAGTACCTTAGTTCGAACTTACCTGTGGTCCAGACGCGGCGCGCAGGCTCCCCCGTCGACTCCGCCTACTCCACTCGTCGAGCTGGATTACCAGCGTCGACGAGGGAGCACTTCCTGGTTCGATAAATCGAACCCAGAACATCGATCCCGTGCCTCCGACGCGACGGGTAAGTATAGACATACCCTTAGTTAGGTTTAGTAGTTCCATGAGTGGCTGGTTAGTGAGTAAGCCTGGCGCCATGCCTTCACCAAATTTTAAGCACTGTCCTTCACGGGCTGTCCCGACTAGTGACCACCACAGTCGATGCTCATTGTGCCTGGGAGAGGGACACAGGAAAGAAAAATCTTCATTGCCAGACACCTACGCCTCCAGGAGCAACCCCAGGAGGATCTGGGAGCTTGCACAGCTCACCCGGCCCCACAAACTACGTCGGAGCTAGCGCCAATTTCTGATAGACGGCCAGACTCAGGTTCTTCTCCATGGAGAAGGGACCATTCTCCTTCCTGGGGTCCCCCAAGGAAGGAGAAGGGACCATTCTCCTTCCTGGGGTCCCCCAAGGAAGAGAGCTCACAAAACTAATCAGAGCCATTCCGGGGCTCAGAGAGACTCTTCCTTCTCTTCTAGGAGGAGTGCGGCACATTAACAAGACTCCTTGAGTGTCCAAAATAGAGCAGGACGAGGACCATCTACCCACTCCCCAGTACTGAAAAGCGAACTGACCAGTACCGTACCATCAATTCTGGTAACGTCCGCAGGACGTCTGTTGAGTCCAGTGCCAGCACATTGGCACTGACAGTATTGACCACAGGCTTTTCAGGCAGCAGCTGATTTACTCTGCCTCTCTGTCTGAGATTCACCTCTGATATAGGAGACCTCAACTGTGGGGAAGCCCCCTGCAGTCCTGGGCTAGTGTGGGTTGGTTGCTTTGGACTGTGGACAGTTACTGGCTTCTCCCTTGTTACCAGTTAAGAAGCCCACCAAAGAGGTGGATCTGGTCCCATCAGCAGCACCAAGACATCCTGCTTGGGTACCGATACTGTTTTCAGCTCCGATTATAGCACTAGTCCCAGTCTCCAAACCTTCAGTACCGAGCCATTCTTCGGCTAGGGTACCGACCTCTGCACAGGACCAACAGCCTTTCCGGTACCGCATTTTAGTGCAGCCTCAACTTCCCAAGCAGTACTCATGGCACTGACTACTGTACCATCCTTGCTACCGGTCCAGTCTCCTCAAACAGATCGGGGTACTTGGTGGGCTTGGTAGGTTTAGCTCATCTGTTCACTATTTGGGGTGTTCCTTGCAATCAGGATCAGAATCCTTCTCTCTCTCATCTGTCCCCTTTCTCCAGAAGATCAGCAGCATTACCAAGACAACAGCGTTCCCTCGGCAGGGACATGAGTTCTTGGCCCAGTACATACTGGCTTCCTGTACCACATTAATTTCCTCTCTGGCTTCCTTGGAGTGCCCACCGCTCTTCAAGATCTCAATCATCAGCTCACTCCAGAGCCAGGACGTGGAATCCTTCTGTTGTCTCACTTCCTGGCCCACCGAGACTGGAGACACAAACTGATACAGCTCCCACTGAGTCTACTACACCAGAGTGACCCCTTATCATGGGGACAAGCCTTACCATAGGGGAGTCAATCTGTTCCACTTCCTGTCTTCCTCCTCACCAGACGATTCCACCAGAAGACTTTAAGTCTCACCAATACTCCTTAAGGAGGATTACTAAAGCCTGGGGCATCCAAGAGAATACCAATACATTGGTGGACATTCTTGAGCCCCAGCGAGGGCAGCCCTCCCTATAAGTGATGCTGTTTTGGAGCCCGCAAAGTCCTGGTGGCACATGCCAGCTTCCTTACCTCCCACAGGGAACCATACAGACAAGTGGTACGATGCCCCCAGCAAGGATTTGAATGTTTCTACTCCCGTCCGGCCCCAAACTCCTGTGTGGTAACTGCTGCAAATGAGAGGCTGCAACAGGGGGGATGCAAGTCGACATACAAAGAAAAGGGGACCAAGAGAGCACGTTTAATGGGGAGAAGATTTATTCTACCTCCTCTCTACTCGTGCGCATTGCTAATCAGTGGGCGCTTTTTTCTAAATACGATTTTGTAAACTGGGACGTACTGTCCAAATGTACTGATGAGTTGCTGAAGGATGCCAAGGAGGAGTTTAAGGCAGACTAGATGGTTGTCTAGTCTCTAGTGGCTAAGATGTCACTACAATTGGCGCTCGATGCAGCAGATGTTTCCTCCAGGATTATGGCTGCAGCTGTAAGAATGAGAAGAGCTTCTTGGCTAGAGAACTCTGGGGTAGCACCCGACATCCAACCGAATATAGAAAACCTCCCCTTGGATGGGCGGTTCCCTGATGAAACTCTGCATTCTTGTAAGGACTCTTGAGCTGCAGTGTGTTCATGAGAAGTCAGAGTCTATGCCCCAGCCATTAAGAGACGGCATTAGAGGGAACAGCAACAATACTGTCAATACTCCCACTGGGATTCCAGGCAGCAAACTTATCCTTCCAGGCAGCAAGACCTTTCCAAGAGGAGGCACAAATCACAGAGGAGAAGGTCCTCTGGTTTCACCTTTAAGCAGCCGGCTCATCCCCATGAGCTTAGGGCAAACAGACCATTTGACTCGTGTCTCTAAGTCAGCATTCCAGCTGTCAGTGATCTTCCAGTCATAGCTCCCACTACCACCCACTTGGTGACAGGCTGTCCTACTTCTACACTGCTTGGGAAGAAATAACCACAGATAGATGGGTTTTAAAGCACTGTGGAACTGGGATACAGTGTCCAATTCCTAACCATCCCACCCTCCTACCCCATCCCTTTTCAGGAACCCATTTCATGAGTCACCACTTCTTCAAGAGCTTCAGACTCTATGCGCTTCAAGGGCCATAGAAAAAGTTCCCCTCCAACACTGGGGGAAAGGGGTTCTACTCATGTTACTTCCTGATCCCCAAGTCCAAGGGAGGGCTGACACCTATACTCAACCTCCAAGGTCTCAACAAGTGCATCAAATATATAAGATTTGCATAGTCACCCTAGCGACAGTTCTCCCCTTGTTGAATCACGACTGGTTTGATGCTCTCCATTTTCAGGATGCTTGTTTCCATGTAGCAGTGTTACCAAGATACTGGAAGTTTCTCAGATTTGTAGTGGCAGATCAACATTATCAATACCCTATACAGTAGCACCTCTGAGTTATGAACACCAGAGTTACAAACTGATCTGTTAACCGCACACCTCATTTGGAACTGGAAGTACGCGATCAGGCAGCAGCAGAGACCAAAAAAAAAAGAGAAAACCCAATACAGTACTGTGTTAAACGTAAACTACTAAAAATATAAAGGGAAAGCAGCATTTTCCTTCTGCATAATAAAGTTTCAAAGCTGTATTAAGACAATGTTCAGTATTACATTTTTGAAAGAACAACCAGAATGTTTTGTTCAGAGTTCCGAACAACCTCCATTCCTGAGATGTTTGTAACTCTGAGGTTCTACTGTTCTCCCTTTTGGCCTGTCCTCAGTTCTAGGTGTATTCACCCAGTGCATAACTGGGGTGATGTCCCATCTCAGGAGAATGGGGATTTGGGGCTTCCCTTACTGGACAATTCGCTAGTGAGCGGCAAGTCTGAAGGCCAAGTCCTCCATCATGTCCAATTCAGACGATGTCTCTTCAATCAACTGGGGCTCATCTTGAACAAAGGAAAGTCTCCATTACTTCCAACCCAAAAAATTGAGTTCCTTGGGGCCCTACTAGATTCTACAAGTTCTTTCTCCCTCATAAGTGGTTTCAAACAATTTGTCACCTATGTCTGTCCCTCAAATCTCATCCTTCAACCACAGCTCATATATGTTTGAGGTTGCTAGGCCACATGGCTTCATGTACTTATGTAGTTCAACATGTGAGAGTGCACCTGTTGAAACTGGTTTATCTCGCACGTTGTCAGTCTAGTCCAACAGTCTAGTCTGAGTGTCTGCAGTGGTCCTGCAGTCGTTAGAGAACAATGTATGTGAGGGAGTCTTTTGCTTGTCCTTTACTGACCAGGACCATAGTTACTGATGCCTCGATGATAGATTGGGGATTGCATTTGGAGTCTTTGAGAGTCCACGCTATGAGGACAGAACAGGAAGCATCATTATATATTAATGTCCTTGAACGTTGAGTGATTTACAATGTGTGCCGAGTTTTTTCTCTCTCACATCAGGGGCACGTCTGTTTATATAAATCCTGACAATACCACTGCAATGTAGTGTGTGAACAAACCAGTTCAACAAACCACTTCAATCAGTTCTGTTGGAAAGTGATAAAGTTTTGGCACTTTTGCATCAAGAAAGACATCATTACCACAGCTGCCTACATTCCAGGTGCCCAGAATCAATTGACCAATCAGCTCAGCAGGAATTTCTCCAAGAATCATGAGTGGTCTGTGAAGAGCAGCATCCTAAGGTCCATCTTCAGGGACTGGAGCTTTCCATCTGTCAACCTATCTGCAACAAAAGACAAGAAGTGCTGTCAGTTTTGCTCTAGAACAGGTCACAGTCCAGGCTCTCTGACCAATGCCCTCAACTGAATTGGGGATCAGTCTTCCCCACAGCCGCCAACTTCCTGTTACGCCAGTGGGTGCTGACGCCGGGCCCCCCCGCCCCCGACGCCGGGCCCCCCCGCCCCCCACGCCAGGCCCCGCCCCCGACGCCGGGTGACGTTGCGGGGCCCCGCCCCCGACGCAACGTTGCCCAGCGTCAGGGGCGGGGCCCCGCAACATCTCCCGGTGCTCCGGTGAGTTTGCCGCGGGTCCGGGGCGGGTGGGGAGTTGCCGGTGGGTGCGGAGCACCCACCAATTTTTCCCCGTGGGTGCTCCAGCCCCGGAGCACCCACGAAGTCGGCGCCTATGGTCTTCTCCCGTTCTGCTTGTCCCTCAGGTCATTCTCAAAATGAAGCTGGATCAGGCCAAACAGATACTCATTGCACCAGCCTGGCCAAGACAATTCACAGCCAATTGGTCCAATGTCCTGTGCCTCTTCTGCTCTTCCTGGACCTACTGTCTCCGCGCCATGGCCAGCTGTGGCATCCAAGTCTTGGTAGTTTGCATCTCATGGTATGGTTGCTGCATGGTTAGATTAGGTGGGAAAAACCTGTTCAGAGGCAGTTCCAACAGGTTCTGCTAATAGTACAAAACTAGCTACTAGATCAACCTCTTTGGCCAAGTGGAAACGCTTTTTGGGTTTGTCGTTGCCTCGGGAAATTTGATTGGTACTAGCCTGGATTCAGGACATTTTAGATTACCGGATACATCGTAAACCACGGGGTCTGCTCTCAGTCATTGAGGGTCAGTTTTGCACCAATCTCAGTGTTTTATCCCCTGATCCATGGGAAGTCGGTATTTTCCAACCCCATGGTTGTTAGATGACTGCAAGGTGTTGTTTGCCTCTTCCCACCTATAAAGTGTTGGAACTTAACACTGTGCTTGCTGCCCTTACAGGGCCTCTATTTGAGCCTCTAGCAACCTGTACTCTGTCCTGTCTTTGCCAAGAGACAGCCTCTCTCTTATTGTTAGAACGTCAGCAAGGAGGGCAAGTGAACTCAGGCCCTAATGGCAGGACCTTCAGACACTCAGCTAGTGAAAGATAGAGGAGCCTTAAGGCCACATCCAAAATGTTTGTCTAAAGTGGTTTCACCACGTCACCTTAACCAGACTATTCAGTTGCCTGTATTTTTCCTAAGCTGCACTCCAATGCACATGACCAGCGCCTTCATATGTTGGATGTAAGACAAACCTGGCTTTCTGTCTGGCTGGGAATAAGCCAGTTTGATTATTATCCCAGCGTGATGTCTCCTGTGCAAAGCAGATGAGCAGTCAAGTGGTTTCGGCTCAGATTTCAGACAGATGCAGCAAACACCAGCCTCCGTCCAGGCTGTCTTAGTGGCATTTCTCAGGGTTGTTCCCATATTAGATATATGCAGGGCTGCTACTGAGTCTTCCGTGCCCAGCGTTCCCAAACTACGCAGGCAGGACTGTTTCTAGGGCGGAGGTGAGCTGTGGAAGAGCAGTTCTGCAGTCACTATTTAAATAGACTGCTTGCAAGTCACCCGAGTGGACTACACAGCTGCAACCACTCGAAGAAGAAATGGTTACTTACGGCTATGGTAACCGTTGTTCTTTGAGAGGTGGGTGTAGTTGTGTACTCCACGACCTGCCCTCGAGTCCCTCTGCATCGGAGTCTCCGGACAAACAAATGCCAGTGCAAAGGAACTGATGGGGGCTGGGGTGGGGTCCTGAGGGTGCGTGCGGTACCCCAAGGGGCATTGCTACAGCGTTCTCTGGTTTTGGGGCACTGGGCGTGCGCACCTGAATGGAATGCATGTCTGTGCACCAGTGTAAGGGGGGAGCAGAGAGGCAGCGTTCAGTGGTATGAGCACAGAACAGATCATTACACTTCCCCACGGAGCCACGTTGCAGGGGGATAGGGTGGGCCTGGGCTGAGGCACTTCCCCGCTGAGCCTCAGCTTCCTGCTCCAGGGGGTGCTCACTCTCTGCCCCCCCCCTTTCTGCTATCTCGAGAGGAATGGGGCGCTCCCCACAGGAGCTCCTTCCCTCCGGCTCCGCGGAATTGCCAGGTTAACAATTGGACAGGGCTGGGAAGGGCCAGAACCTGGCCTGAGACCAAGGGCTGGATCCCAGCTGTGCTGGGGCATGTAACAGTGACACTGACCCCGCAGGGTCTTCCTGGAAGCGGGGGGAGTGTTGCGGGGGCATTGGCCATGGGGGCAGTGGGAAGAGCGAGCACACAGGGGAGGGGACATGATGGACAGAGAGCGACTCAGGGTGTCTAGGGAATGGGGCAGGGATGGGCAGAGCTCCTGGAGTGGTCTGGGAAATGGAGGCAGGGATGGGGCAGAAAGGGCGCTTGTGGGAGGGAATGGGGACAGCACTCCTTGGTGGGGGGGGGAAGTAGGGGCATGATGGAGCTGGGGTGAGCACCCAGAGGGGAGAGGGCACAAGGGACTGGAGAGAGAGCAGCTTATGGGGGAAGGAGAAAGGGGCTTGAAGGTACGAGGTTGATGGGGTGGGATGGAGGTGGGGGATATGGGGGAGAGGCTGGGCTCAGACCCAGCAGCCAGGTAGCCCCAAGGCCTGAGCGAGCCCGGCCATGTCTGTCCCTTAGGTCTATGTGGTGGGGCCCCGAGCAGCACGCTGTGACTCTACTGCTGAGCAGAAACCTCTTCCCGAGACCCCAGCTCCCTGGCCAGAGAGCGCCCGTTGGACCCCACAAGCTGCAGCGGAGCCAATCGCAGCACCTTCTGCCTCCCAGACGAGTGACATGGAGCCTGCTGGACTTCCAGCCCCCCAGCACGGAGCCAGAGAGACGCAAGAGCCCCTCCCGGCCCCAGTAAGGGCCTGCAGGGCTGAGGCCCTCCCTGCTAGAGCCCCCTCCCTCCTGCTCAGCTGCATTGGCAGGCTCATTAAAGGGCTTTGGAACAGTCATCCGGGCTCCCTCCCTGAAAGGGGCTGTGAAGAGCGACGGGGGCGGGGGGCAGGACCCCTCTGATGACTGGCTCTGAGAGCTGCCGGTAGTGGGCAGGGGAGCCCCACACTTCCGACTCACAGTTCTCCCTCGCCACTCCCACCCACTGCACTGCAACCAGCCTGGTTGTCAGCAGTAACCTGGTCGGGTACATTCATTAGAGTCCAGAGGTCACTGCAGGCTGGTCATTCTTGCAGATGGCCTGAAGCTGGGCTCTTCTCAGGACTGTGTGGAGAAGGGGCGATTGGCCTCCAAAGCCTCTCTGAAGGGGCACAGATGGGGGCCCCCTGCAGGACTGTGCCCCCCTCAGGTGGCGGGAAGGAAAGTGGCCCAGGAAGATGCCCCTGCCTACACACCTAAGGTCCATGAGGGGCTGCCCACCTGCAGCTGTGGCGAATGCCCAGGAACTGGGCTCTCCCCTCCCACAGACCTTGGGGAGTGGGAGCTTCCAAATTCGAGCTCTTCAAAAAGCAAGGAACTTCCTAGACAAAACTGCGAGGTGCAGCCGGGGCAGTAGCTGAGGGGTGGGCGTCACCCAGCAGAGGTGCCTCTGACACGGAGCCTCCAGGAATGTGGGCGCTACGAAAATGAACAGAACCTGCCTCACAGCAACCTGGGCGGCTCAGGCCCCTGTTGCTGGGCAGGGCCAGGCCTGAGCTTGGAGGCGTAGCGGGGCGAAGGGATCGCATGTGCTCCTGTGCTGTCAATGCCTGGGGTGGGGGTGTCTGTGCCCCCCAAGGAAGGAGAGGGCTTCCAGGCCCTTCCCCGCCCCTCAAGCAGCTGGAGACACATGGGAGCCAGGCGGTGCCATTAGCCCAGGAGCTGGGGTGGGGAGGGCAGGCAACTGGGACACTGAAGTGGAAGCAGCCACCCCAGGGCAGAGCAGCCGGGGGATCCGGCCAGGTGCGATGGATCCTCCGTGCTCAGGGAGAAGCTACATGAACTGCAACGGGCTGATGTGCACAAAGCTTCAGGGGCAGGGGGGACTGGCTGCAGGGACAGGCATCCCCTCTCCCACGTATCCAGCCAGGTCTACAGGGGAGCCAGCCCCCCCCATGTGACTCTGACCCCCACTAGGTTTGCCAACTTTCTAATTGCACAAAACCAAACTCTCTTGCCCAGCCCCCTTCCCTGAGGTCCCACCCCTGCCCTGCCCCTTCTCTGAGGCCCCGCTCCCCTCCCTCACTCACATTCACTGGACTGGGGCAGGGGGTTGGGGTGCAGGAGGGGGTGAGGGCTCCAACTGGGGGTGCAGATGCTGGAATGGGGCCAGAAATTAGGGGTTCAGCGTGCGGGAGGGGGCTCAATAAACCCTCCTGTTTTACACTGGCTGAGAGTTGCTCTGGTCTAGAGAACAGGGTTGCATTATTCCCTCTGGGAGTGGAGGCCCTGAGGATCCAGAACGAGGCGACTCTCTGAGGGGGCCCATGGCAGAGACAGGCATGCTGAGGGCTCAGAGAGGTGCGGTTGCAGTAGGCAGAGGGCTTAACCCCTGAGAGAGAGTGGACCCCCGAGAAGGGCTGTCACATTGAGGGGGGCTCCTCCCAGGGATCGTACGGAGCCGGGAGAGCACGAGTCCTATGAGTCCCTGACAACGTGGTAGCAGCGGATGGTTGGTGGATGCACCCTGTAGACATTTGGGGGGAGGGATAGCTCGTGGGGGGGGAGGGATAGCTCGTGGGGGGGAGGTGTAGCTCAGTGGTTTGAGTATTGGGCTGCTAAACCCAGGGTTGTGAGTTCAATCCTTGAGGGGGCCATTTAAGGACCTGGGGCAAAAATTGGGGACTGGTCCTGCTTTGAGCAGGGGGTTGGACTAGATGACCTCCTAGGGTCCCTTCCAACCCTGATATTCTATGATTTGGCTGCGAGTGCAGACGCTTTGCAGTGAGTGGCTGCCAGCGTTAGAACAAGGGAACCCGAACCAGCTCCCAACAAGGGGTCTTGCACGTCTGTGCAGGGAGAGAGGGCTGAGCAGTGGGAGACTCACCCAGGAGCTGCTGATTGCCCGGCTGGTAGAGATTCCAGATCCCAGCCTGGAGAGCCAAGGAGCAGTTGGGGTAGTGGCAGGGGGTCCATGGGACCTGTTCCCCGGCCAGGAGGGGGGCTTGCCAACCTGGCTTCCCCCCAGTGGATGTGTAGAGTGAAGGATCTGGAGGAGCGGAGGCTAGCTGACTGAGCAGTGAAAACATGAGCTGGAGGTAGAAAAGAGGCAGGCCAGGAGGACCTGCTGTGGGGTAAGGGGGGGAAGGACCCCAAGATGCCAATTGGGCAGGAAGCCTAGATTCCCCTTCGAGTGCTGTCCCTGTGGGTGCTCCACCTCAGGTGGCGGTGCGGCCTGGCGCCATCCACTGGAGATTTCCGCTAGCGCAATAGCAGCCCCGCAGCAACGCTGGTGCCTCTTCTAGCACGTGCATGCCCTGCCCCCTGCAGTTCCTTCTCACCGGTCCCCAGCTTGAGACGGTCACTACGAACATTAATAGTGAGTTGTTAGCTAGCTGCTTTAACCCGCTTTATTCACTAGTTAGTACATTCTGAGTTTAGTTAGTTAGTTACGTTTAAAACAAAACAAAGCCCTTTCGCATCCCGAATTTCCCAGTAGGGATGCCTTAAATACGCCTGGAGGCCCAGGGGTTAAAAGGTGTGCGTCTTGCAAAGCTGCAATGCCAATATCTGATGGACACTCCCTTTGTGCCTGATGCCTGGGTGAGTCGCACATACCAAGCAGTGCGCTCACTGCAGCAATCTGAAGGATAGGGCAAAGAGAGATCGGGATCTCCGACTAAACCTCATTTTAATGGAGAAATCCTTAAGGGTCTGGGCGCAGGGAGCTGTGTTCACACACAAACAGGAGTGAGATGGGGAGCCACACACCCCTCCCTGTGTGTCTTAAACCTGCCCTTAGTGCCCAGTCTCAGGGCTAACAGACACCTCACTGCATCTACAGGGAACCTGTGGGCTGGGTTCTCATCTCACCCCCTGGGATCAATCCGGAGTCACCTCTGACTGCAACGGGGGCAGGGCTGGGTTCTGATCTCGGCCGCCGCAGTGTCAATACAAGGAGCTTGAACTGAGTTTTGAGGGAAAATTCGGGGCTCAGCTCCTCTTTTCCCTTCCCTTCTCCCACCCCATTCTCCCCTTGTCCTGAACAGTAAAGTTTCCCCAGCTCCACAGATGCTCACATCCCAACACCCAACTCCCCACACAGGGCCGGCGCTCCCATTAGGCGACCCTAGGCGGTCACATAGGGTGCTGGGATTAGGGGGGCCCCTGCTGCTGGTGAGCTGCTGCAGGTGGGGAGCTGAGCCCACCGTGGCCCGTGGGGGGGGGGGGAGGGAGCCGAGCCCGCCGTGGGTGGGGGAAGCCGAGGCCAGCGCCCCCGCCGCGGCCCATGGGGGGGAGGGGGGAGGGGGGAGCCGAGGCCAGCGGGGGGCGGGGAGCCCAGCTGAGCCTGCCACGGGCCGGGCGGGGAGCCGAGTGCAGCCCAGCCCGCCGCGGGGGCAGGTAGCTGAGCCCTGTCCCCGACAGCCCCCCCGCAGCGGGGGGGCGGGGAGCCGAGCCCAGCACCCCCACTCCCTGCAGGCGGGTGGGGAGGCTGCCACGGGCGGGTGGGGTGGTTTGCCGCTGCGAGAAGGGGGTAGCTGCCGAGGGGGGGGGGGAGAGCTGACTGCCATGGTGGGGGGGGGGGGGGGGGCACAGGGTTCTTGCGAGGAAAGCCAGCAGCCTGGTAAGGAGACGAGTCATTAGGGACCAGATCCCAGAGCACCTGGATCCTACACCTTGGTCTCAGATCCTCCCCTTGGACACACGCCCTGGTCTCAGATCCCCCCGCATGGGCACATGCCCTGGGCTCAGATCCCCCCGCATGGGCACACGCCCTGGGCTCAGATCCCCCCGCATGGGCACATGCCTTGAGCCACAGGACTACAGGAACTGGCCTCGATCATCCCTGCCCCCAACGGCCCATTTTCCACTGCTGCAGAGGAATTAAAGAGACACTCTCCTATTTCCCCATCAGCACATGTGACTTCACCCTCCCCTCTGGGGCTTTTAGCACAAGATTCCTTCTTGCTGCCAACAAACCGCGGGAGAGTTCTGCCACATCAAAAAAATCATTCCCCAGTAGAAACAGTGCAAAATTGTGTGCCACCGCTGCAAGTCAGTTCAGCCTGCAAATCACCAGTTTCCATGTGTACCTTAGCTAAAGGTGCAAGGACCTTATAACCTCCCACCAATTCTAATTCTGCCATTTTGCCTGGTAACAAATCCTTCTCCTGGATCAGGTCCCTCCTGATCACAGAAAGTTCTGCACCAGTATCCCTCCAACCGTGGAGCACTTTGCCGTTAAGCTTAACAGCATGCATATGCTCGCTGCTTGGTTGTGTAGAAGCAACCTTTACAAATCCTGTGTGGTAAGAGGCAGTAGCCTGGGATCTCCCTGTGCCCTGAGAATCAGCAGCATCGTGTGTTACCTGGTGCCTGTTCCCACTCAGCCCAGGACACTTATTCCTCAGCTGCCCAGTGGACTTACAAGGATAGCACCGTCTGTACAGGAGACTTGGGACGAGTAACCGGGGAATGGGGAGGTGAGCGCCCAGACTCCTTTTTCCCAGGGGTAAAACAGTGATTCTGTTTTCCACCAACCCTGTACCCCTCTGCCAGTGGCTTATGTTTAATTGCAGCTTGTGATTGCTCATAAGAGTCTGCGAACCCAGCTAATTCACTCACTGCATCCACCTTTTTGTCCCACAAAAACTGTTTTACATCATCACATCATCAACTGTTTTCACATCATCTTAGAGGTTTTTAAGGTCAGGCTTGACAAAGCCCTGGCTGGGATGATTTAGTTGGGGTGGGTCCTGCTTTGAGCAGGGAGGGGGTTGGACTAGATGACCTCCCGAGGTCCCTTCCAACCCTGAGATTCTATGAATCTATGAATTCTATGCACCTATTCAGGAACTGTTCCCGAGTAACCAAATCACACAGTTCTTCAAATGCTTTTCCCCCCTCACCCACTTGTCTAACAAATCTCTCATTTCATTTACGTAGGCTACATTACTTAATCCAGATCCTCTCTTCAGACTCCTGAATTTTACCCTGTAGGTTTCAGGTGTAATCTGGAACGGTTTCAAAACCAGTTCCTTAAATTTACCATAGTTTAAAGCATCAGCTATACGCATCTTATTGAATATGTCCAGAGTGCTCCCAGTCAATTTTGCAACCAAAGTGGTCATTTTTTGATCCTCAGGAATAACATGGAGAGTGCACAGTCTCTCAAGGGTGATGAAATACTTGGCAATATCACTGGATTCATCATACAATGGACATAATTAACCGCTCCCATTTATGGATTTTGGGGCAAGTGGAGCCAGCTGCTGAAGGGTTCTGTCTCTTCCACTCCATTACAGCCAGTTCATGTTTCTGGGTTGCAATTTGGGCTTGTCTCTGGGCCTCAGTTTCTTTGTCTTTTAAGTCCAGGGTTTGCAGGTGGGCAGCTTTTTGTGCTTCAATTTGAGCCTATTTCTGGGTCTCAATTTCCTTGTCTTTTAACTCCAGGGCTTGGCACTTCTCTCTTTCCTTCTCCTCCTGAGCAGCTTGGTGTGCTAACCTCTGGGCTTCCATAGCCCTTCTGTGTGCAGTCTCCTCTCTGGCTGACTCTTTCTTTGTCTGTGATCTCCAGTTCTTTCAGCTGCAATAATCTCTGGTGCTCCCTCTCCTTTTCTGCAACTTGCAGCCAAAAAAGCTCCAACTTCGCAATTGCGTCACTGCTTTCACTCGTTTTCCTGTTTTTATGTTCTTACTTCCCTTTCCCGAAAAAAGCAACCAGAAAACAACAAACCAGTAACTGCTTTGTTTGTTCTCCAGCCAGCACACTTAAAACTCACTTAAAATCACTACCAGTGTCTCAAAGCAATCAGCTGTGCACAGATCCTGCTAGACTACGCCACTGTGACAGGTTCGGTCACAGAGAGCTCCTTGGGACTGTCACCTGATGTGCTGAAATTACCTCTGAGCCCATTTTCCCTGCCAGCATGGGACTTCCAGAAACCTGCCTTGTTGAGCCAGACATGCTAGCCTGCTGCAACACAGCCCCAAGGTCCGGGACACGCTCCCAAAGCTGCAGGCTTTGAGTTAAATCAGCTCTGCAGGTTTCCTGACTCCAGCACCCAAACACCCAGCTCCCAATAGGATCCAAACCCCAAACAAATCCATTTTACTCTGTATAAAGCTTATACAGGGTAAATTTATAAATTGTTCACCTTCTATAACACTGATAGAGAGATATGCACAGCTGTTTGCTCCCCCAGGTAGTTATAATTTACTCTGGGTTCATTAATAAACAAAAGTGATTTTATTGAGTATAAAGTAGGATTTAAGTGGTTTAAAGTAATAACCGACAGAACAAAGTAAGTCACCAAGCAAAATAAAGCAAAAACACACAAGTCTAAGCCTAATACATTAAGAAACTGATTACAGGTAAAATCTCACCCTCAGAGATGTTCCAATAAGCTTCTTTCACAGACTAGACTCTTTCCTAGTCTGGGCCCAATCCTTTCCCCTGGTACAGTCCTTGTTAGTTCCAGCAGACATCTTAGGTGTTAACTAGGGGTTTTCACATGACTGGCCACCTTCTCTGTCCTGCTCCACCCCCTTTTATAGCTTTGGCACAAGACAGGAATCTTTTGTCTCTCTGGGTCCCCACCCCTCCTTCTAAATGGAAAAGTACCAGATTTAAGATGGATTCCAGTATCAGTATCATGTGACATGGTCACATGTCCCGTGAGACCTCATTCTTCATTACCCATGGGCTGGCCCACATGTACATAGTAAGGCTTGCAGGTAAATAAACCCATTCACAACCAATTGTCCTAGTCAATGGGAGCCATCAAGATTCTAAGCCACCATTCATAGAATCATAGAATCTCAGGGTTGGAAGGGACCTTAGGAGGTCATCTAGTCCAACCCCCTGCTCAAAGCAGGACCAATCCCCAATTTTTGCCCCAGATCCCTAAATGGCCCCCTCAAGGATTGAACTCCCAACCTTGGATTTAGCAGGCCAATGCTCAAACCACTGAGCTATCCCTCCCCCCCAAACCATTAATAGCCCACACTTTGCATAATTACAATAGGATCTCAGAGTTATACTTCATGTTTCTATCTTAGATACAAGAACGATACATACATACAAATAGGAGGAATAGTAGATTATAACCTTTGTAATGATACCTTACAAGAGACCTTTTGCATAAAGCATATTCCAGTTACATCATATTCACACTCATTAGCATATTTCCATATATACATACGGAGTGCAACTTTACACCCGCCCCCATGGATACAAGCCCTGGTCTCAGATCTCCCTCATGGGCACATGGTCTGGCCTAACATCCCCCCCATGGACACAAGCCCTGGCATCAGATTCCCTCCATGGGCACCCGCCCAAGTCTCAGATCCGCTCCCCACCCCAAATGCCCTGGCTGTCTCCAATACTCAGGGAGGAAGAGGATGGTGAGAGCAGATGTCATGATGGGGCAGCAAAAGGCCCCTCAGCACTGCCACCAACATCCCAGTGCCCAGCTCCACCCATCCCTGAATAAGGCACTTATTAGTAAGACTAAGGCAGGCAGGGTCTGCACCTACAGGAAGCCGATGATACCTCATCGCTTCCTGCATCTCTCACATATTGTCTCTAATCTGCAGGCCCAATCTAGCATGGCCAAAGTATGCAGAGGTCCCTGCAATATCCAGAAAACCCTGGGTCTGTCAGCCTGGCCAAGTGTCATGCTGTGATGAAGTGGGTTTTTCCCCTTGTTATGTTGTACGTGAGCCTATGTGAGTGTTACTGTTTTGTGTACCTCAGTTCACCAAAGCCCAGGTAATGGGAATAAGTGTGTGTGTGACTTTTGCTGAAACCCTCGGGGGCAGGTGAGGCTGCTCCAGCTGCCTGCATCTGCACGTAAGTGATGGCCGATGCCCTTCCTAACCTGAGAATCAAGAGGGAGATGCAACCAGGTGACACTTTGCTCGGGAAGCAAGACAAGCACTGGAGGAGGGGCAACGGACATGTCGCAGTTCTAGCTGACCACCTCTGCACATCCTCACTGATCTCCTGTAGTTTGCCCTTCAGTTCCCGGCTCAGCTCTTTGTGATCCACCAGGCCAAAGCGGTTCCTGCAGATCTCGGTGTGGGGAAAAAGTCCTGCTGGCGGCCAGGCGCTCCATAGTCGAGGCGCTGGAGAGGTGCATGACTTGGACACTATAGTCCTGCCGCTGCCAGGTCAGCCAGAGGGGTGACAGCTGGCGGGGCGGCGTCGGCCTATTTTCCAAAGCAAAGCAGCTCTAGAATGCATGTAGGACTGTTCACCGGGACCTCTCTGCAAACTATCAGCCCTACATAAGGCAAAATTATCTTCTGAATCTCATTTACTGAAGGGTTCAAGGCACCTGAACAGTTACACGTTTCCCTTTTTGCACTCCTACCAACCCCAGTTTGGAGTCCACCTTGCCAGGCAGGAGGAAGGAGGTGCCCCCTTTGGACTCTTCACCGCTTGCAAGAGGAGCTCCAGCTGTTTCTCCTTCAGCCTCCTCCTCCTCCTCCCTGGCGGGCACACGGCTCTTCCAGTTGCCCGACAAGCACCAATCGTTTGGTCTGGAACACGTGAGACGAGAAGAAGGTTCCCACCTCAGCTAAAATACGAATATATCGTCCGCAAATCATGAAGGATATGGGATCCCAGTCCAGGCAGCGAACACAAGCAGCCTGAAATTATAGGGATACAGTTACATTGGGAAGGGTGGGGGGGTGGAGGAGGTTGTGAAAAAGCCAAAGCAATCTGTAACATACCCCAGTTTCTTAAAGAGTTGGGTTTTTCCTGTCTCTCTTAAATACTTTAAATCCACTGAAAATCTAAACATTTATAGATATATATTTAGAATTTTCCACCAAATTACTCTATATAGGAACTGGGAAAAAAATAAACTAAAAGATGGGGGGGGGGAGAATAAAACAATGTTCAGTGTAACAGAAGAAATGCAGAAAACAGGTTTGGGCGGGGCAAGGAGGGAAGGGGGGGCTGGAGCCAGTTGTGTGTTGTTTTGTTGAAAAAAACCCTAAATATTGAACCAGAGACCTTATCTGGCAGAATGGTTACAACATACCTTTTTGTGTGTAGAACAGAACTTGTTAGCACGGAAATCAGTCACTTTCAGCCAAGTCCATCTTGGGGGAGTCCTGGACCTGGTGCCCTGGTGTTCCCAAATCTCAAAAGATAACAAAGCTGCTCTGCCTTTCACAGCAAGCCCAGAACAAGCCAATCCCGTTTCTGAAGCACCGCCCCCTGCCAACAACCAAGCCCAGAACAAGCCTATCCCGTTTCTGAGGCACCGCCTCAGAATAAATTATGGAATTTTTATAAAAACATCCCCTCTGAAATGGGATTGGCTTGTTCTGGGCTTGGTTGTTGGCAGGGGGCGGTGCCTCAGAAAGGGGTTGGCTTGTTCTGGGCTTGCTGTGAAAGGCAGAGCAGCTTTGTTATGTTTTGAGAATTGGGAACACCAGGGCACCAGGTCCGGGATTCCCCCACAATGGACTTGGCTGAAAGTGACTGATTTCCGTGCTAACAAGTTCTGTTCTACACTGTGTTCCTGCCAACTAATAAACCTTCTGTTTTACTGGCTGGCTGAGAGTCACCACTGAGTGCGAAGTGGGGGTGCAGGGCCCTCTGGCTTCCTCCAGAGATCCAGTCCAGGTGGACCCGCTGCGGGAAGTGCACGGACAGGGATGCTGAATGCTCTGAGGTCAGACCCAGGAAGGCCATAGCCGAGGTTTCTTGCCCTGGACAGCATGCCCTGAGGGGAGTCACACTAGTCCTGGCTGGCTTCATACAGAGAAGTTCCAGAGCATCGGGGTTGTAACTCCTTGACAACTGGTTGCATCTCCCTCCTGGCTCTCAGGCATCGGCCATTGCTTTTCTGCAGGCAGCTGGAGCAGCCTCACCTGCCCCGAAGATCTCAGCAAAAGTCTCATACCCTTATTCCCACCACCCAGACATTGGTGACTCACATAGGCTCACGTACAACATAACAAGGGAAAAAACCCACCTCATCACACATGCAGCTCGCAACTTGTCCATGTTTCTGTGGGGAGGGGACAGGTCACTGTCAATGTACCATGCAGCATTGGGGAAGGTGCACTGAGGTGGGAACCAGGAGACCAGAGGCGCTGACTTCCCGTCTGGCCAGTGGATGCTCGATTCCCCCTCCGCCCCGGCCCCACCCCATTCCACCCTTTCCCCAAAGTCCCCGCTCCACCCCACCTTTTCCCACCACAGCACCGCTCCCTTCCTGCCCCCATTCTACCCCCTTCCCTCAAGTCCCCACCCCGCCCCACCTCTTTTCCACCTCTCCCCTGAGCACACTGCGTCCCTGCTCCTATCCCTCCCTCCCGGAAAGTCCTAAGTGCTGCCAAACAGCTTTTAGGTGGTGGGGGGCAAGAAGCGCTGGGAGGAGTGGGGACGTGGCACGCACGGGAGGGGGAGGAGGCAAGGCGGGGGGGAGCTTGGCTCCCGGTGGGTGTGGAGCACCTGCTAATTTTTCCCCATGGGTGCTCCAGCCCCAGAGCACCCACCGAGTCGGCGCCTATGCAGGAGACCACCGGGTCTGGTCTTCAATCTTCAACTGACCGCAGTCTCCATGCAGATTCCCTCTCCTCTCTTCACTTACATTCTGAGTTCAAACCCAGCTGGTGACTCATGTAGGTAAAATTAGTATGTGATCAAGGATTGTGTAGTAATGCACATGGCCAAGTGCACAGAGTTAAGGTTGTTCAGGAAACCTTAACTGTGGCAATTGCTGATTCCGGAGGGTTTGACTCTACAGCTTTCCCTCTCAACCTGCAAACCTGCCCATGTGTTACATGAACCATGGCACCACGGGAGAGGCAGGCATGATGAGGAACACCTGGGTTTGCTGCCCCTTGCGCCATAACTGAATGGTGAGGATGGCTTTGCACTAAAATGCCTGGTTACAAGGATCTTTTCTCAGTGTGTGAATTAAATAAGCTAGATTCAAAAGAATATTGGAGCAAGAGAAATTCCATCCATTCCATTGGGGATTGGTCCTGCTTTGAGCAGGGGGTTGGACTAGATGACCTCCTGAGGTCCCTTCCAACCCTGATATTCTATGATTCTGTGATTCCATCCCGTGCTCCGAATGGGTCACCAGTCAAGAGAGAACCAGGGACCTTCTAATGCCGCTGCAGGGACCCTGCCCCCCAGCTGAAGGAGACTCTGTTAGTGGTTACGTGGCCATGCCACTAGAGAGGGACATGACACAGGGTTTGTTTATACAGCAGTTGGCTAGAGGACAGCAGAAAGCTGGGGATCAGGAAGTTTTGGCTCTATCCCTGGCTCTGGGAGGGAAGTGGGGAGTAGTGGTTAGAGCAGGGTGCTGGGCGCTAGGACTCCTGCTTTATTGGGTGGTGCTTGTCTGTTGCTCTGACACAGAGAGTAGGGTTGCCAACTTTCTATCTGCACAAAAGCGAACACCCTTATCCCGCCCCTTCTCTGAGGGGGTGAGAGGGGGTTAGGGATGAGAGGTTTGGGGTGTAGGAGGGGGTTCCAGGCTGGGGCCAAGGGGTTTAGAGGGAAGGAGGGGGATCAGGGCTGGGTCAGGGGGTTGGGGTGCAGGGGATATGAGGGCTTCAGCTGTGGGTGCAGGCTCTGGGGTGGGGCTGGGGATGAGGGGTTTGGGGTGTAGGAGGGTGCTCCAGGCTGGGGCCAAAGGGTTCAGAGGGCAGGATGGGGATCAGGGTTGGGGCGCGGGAGGGGGGTCGGGGTGCAGGCTGCGCTTACCTCAAGCATCTCCTGGAAGCAGCGGCACGTCTCTCCTCCGGCTCCTATACGAGGCGCAGCCAGGCGCCTCTGCGCTGCCACGTCCGCAGGCGACGCCCCTGCAGCTCCCATTGGCCGCAGTTCCTGACCAATGGGAGCTGCAGAGCCCGCGCGTGGGCGGGGGCAGCCTGCGGAGCCCCCTGGCTGCCCCTACGCCTAGGAGCTGGAGGGCGGGACCTGCCGCTGGTTCCGAGAGCCGCGCGGAGCCGGGGCAGGCAGGGAGCCGCCTTAGCCCCACTGCGCCGCCGACCGGAGCCGCCAGGTCCCTTGCCGACCGCCTGGGCGGGACATGGCGCCCCGCCCCGCCCCGCGGTGTCCGCCCCGCCTCCGAACGCCCCAATTGGACCATTTAAGAAAGCAGGAAATGACGTTTGGCGATGGGGCGGGGGACCGGAAGTGGAAGGAAAGGTACCCGGAAGTTCCCGCAGTCCCTCCTTGTGCCCTTTTCGGTGCCGGTCACGTGGGGACGGCGCGGTGACGTGCCCGGCCCGGCTCGGCTCGGTTCGGCTCAGCTCAGCATGGCGGACGCGGCCTCCCAGGTGCTGCTGGGCTCCGGCCTCACCGCGCTCTCCCAGCCGCTCATGTACGTCAAGGTGCTGGTGCAGGTGAGAGCGGCCGGGACCCCCGTGACCCCGCCCCCGGGACCAGCCCCAGCCGCTCCGCCCCCCCCCCCCGCGCAGCGACCCCCCCCCCCGCGGCCTTCCTCGCGCCCCGGGGCAGGGCGGGGCTAGGCCGGTTCCCCCCGCGCCGGGCGGTGACTCTGCGCCCGTCCCAGCCTCTGCTCCGGTGCTCCGGCCCTCGGGGCTGCACGGCCCTTGGCTGGCCGCAGAGCGGCGCTGAGGCCCCCCCAGCCTGCGGGGGTGGGGTGGGGAAAGCGAAGCCTCGGCACATCTCGAGGGGTTCAAAGTCCAAGCAGCCCGTCGGCGGGGAAGGACGCTCCCTGCCTGGCGGCCCCAGATCCATCCTGCCGGCTGGGCAGGCCCCGGTGCCATCTCACAGCTGTTCTCTGCTCTCCCTGCCATGCAGGGTGTCTGTGCAGCGCCTAGCGCAGCCTGAGGGCTTGGGCTGCTATAGAAATTATCCGGACTTCACTCCCCCCACCAATACAGAGCCTTGATAATGCTAGAACCACTGATCCCCGAGTGCCCAGGCAGAGTCCATAACTGCCCCCCTCCCCCATGCACCTGCCCCCCCACTTTGAAGCCACCAGGACTCTATCCTCCCCCTCCCTCCCCATGTACCCCGGTTTGCTCAGACCACAGTGAGCGCACCCAGCAGTTGTTGAAACAATTTACTCAGAGAGAGGGTGACACTGCAGCACAGAAACCCAGGGTGCAGGAGAGATTCACACATCCTCATGAAGCGAAATCCACTCAGTCACAAGGAGGGGTTTCCATCCCTGGCTCCCAACGCAGAGCCCTTGCTGGGAGAGCGGGTGCCAGGAGGGGGCGGGGAAGGCGTCTTTCTCCAGTGCAGGATTTCGGCCTTGTTGGGGAAGGTGGCCGAGCAGGAGCCTTTGGGACCAGCGCATAGCTCTCTCCTGTTGTAGAAGAAATGCCTCTTCCTGGGCTTTGCTGCCGTCAGACACTCTGCAAACTGCCTGTCGCACTCACAGGCCATCCTGCCGCAGACGCTCTGAGAGCGGCACTCCGTCCCCGATGGGCTGCACGCAAACTCATAGGGCTGCCACTTCACTCTCCCCCGGCACTCCAAGGAGACCCTGGCGTGGCGGTAGCAGCAGTCATGGAGGAAGCAACACTGGTCCACTGCGTCTAGGGGTGTCCCAGAGCCCCCGGTTCCACAGTAGCATCCATACAGATTGAGAGCGAACAGCGGGGTCCGCAGTCTCTGCCGATAACACCACAGAGTGAGACCCAGCTCCAGAAGGCTGCGTTTCCCTCGCCTGCTGCATTGAGCCTCATGGGCAGACTGTGACAGCAAGGTCACCAGCACTAGCCATGTAGCGAATTTCATTGGGTCCATGGGCATCTGACTTGGGGGAGCCCGAACGGACTGACTGGGTCACTTTCTGCCGCTCCCTCCTCCAGTCTTGTGCTCCGTAGAACTACCCAGCTCCCCTCTGCTTTACCTGGTGTCGCTGGCTGGCTGTCAGGTCTCAGCCCACTGGCTGGAAAGGGGCGACATTCCAGCGGCAGGAGAGCATTTAACCCTTGAGCCCCCAGGGCGGTCCCCTGTATTCCCAGACAGTGGCATGATGGAGGCATCTTACTCTAGATCTGCAGGGCACGCAAGTGTCAATGGAGAAACTCCTTGAAATTGTTGTAAAGCGAAAGCCATTTGTAACCGGAAGGAGCAGCTGGGAGGTCAGCAGAGCTGCCTGCAAACCAGATTGCTGGGAATGACCCACGCTTGTCAGGGTCTTGCACCGGCTCTGTCTCTGTCTGGCAAGCGCCCCACGCTCAGCAGCTTTGTATCTAATCCGGTGTCTGGAGTGTGCGGAGACCAAGGATGATAAGTGAGAGCTCCAGATGTGTGCAGGGCTCTTCACAGATACCGGGTCCCTGGCCTGAGGGACTTGCCACCGACTCTGGGAAGATGGAATGAACGAGGGTGATATGCTGTGCACTGGAGGAAGCGGGCCAGGGAGGGGCGGGTTGGGAAAGGGTATTGTCCAGAGATGGGAGATGATTTAATTCAGGCTTGGTCCTTAATTTTCTTTGGGGGAAAATAATTGAATGTATTTGTGACTCTCCTGTGCAGTTCTAAAGGGCAGCACTGTCTCCCTGTGTCTCGCTGGCAAGGGGTTAACCCCCAGACCGAGCTGAATCCCTCCCACTGGCGGACTGTGAAGGCATTTGGGTCTACCACTAAATATAGCATCTTTGGCTTCTGAACCCTTCAATTAGCTGCATGGCACTGACAGTCCTGGGCCGGAAGGAGGCACCAGAAAATCACCGGGCTTTGTTATGGCCCATGGGCAGATTGCTGCAGACTGTCTGTTTGTTTTGAAGGTGGGATATGAGCCGCTTCCTCCGACCCTGGGCAGGAATATGTTTGGGCGACAGGTTTACCAGCTGCCGGGGCTCTTTGCATACGGTGAGTCCCTGTCTGGCATGCACGTGGATTTGGGGATCGGGCAGGAAAGGACGCTCCAAAGGGTGAGGGTTGTAGTTACTGGTGTGAAGATGGGGAAGCCTTCTGTGACTGGGGGGTGAGGCCAGACCTCTCAGCTGTTCTGGATTTCCTGAGGGGATCCCACCCTTGGGCTGTGCCACCAAGGCTGGTGTGTTCTGAGAGAAGGAGTCTGACTTCACCTCCAGATACCCTGTCACCCTGGAGAGAGTGCACTGAGCTGGGACCCAGGGGACCAGGAGTTCAAATGTCACCTCTACTCACTGCTGTCTGTATTTCCAAGCACTTCACAGCCCTTATCACTGATCACGCTCTCGTACCCCATCCCTAGCAGGCGGACAAGCATTCGCCCTCTCTAACAAAGGCATTGATCACAAAGCAGCACAAAGTCATTTCACGAAGGGCTGGGACTAGAGCCCTGGTCTCTAACATTGCAGACCCACTGCCTATCAGAATGAATGTGCCAGACATATGTGCCTTGGTTAGCCTATCGCGAAGTCAAACCCCGCCCCCACCCAGGATTCCTGATCACCGGAGTTCTGCTGCTGTGCGCCCTGCTGGCAAAGCTTGTACCAAGTCACCTTTGTGGCTGGCCCACAGAGGATCTGACCGTGACTCCTGTAGCCCCAGTGCTGGAAGCCTGCCTCTCTGAGGGCTCACAGGGAGGGGAAGGGCTGACGGAACAACTCATGTTTCTTTAATCGCACAGCGAGGAAATGTCCTTTAAAACAGGCTCTATAGCTTAACCCCCTGCAATCTGTCGGCTGTGGAGCGGCTTGCAGCAGGATGCAGGGGTTCCCCACGTTGGCCATCTGCCTCGAGTTGCGGGGTCCCACGCTGAGGTTGAGGGGCTGGCAGGCTGGGGCAGTGCGGTAGGCCGCCCCTCATGCTTGTGTTGTTTCGCAGCTAAGCACATTATGAAGATAGATGGCAGAGCTGGACTCTTCAAAGGTTTGACTCCCAGACTCTGCTCAGGCGCCATCGGCACCATTGTGCACAGCCAGGTGTTACAGGTACGCCGGGCGGGGCTGGCAGGCCGTAGTAAACCCCTCGCGAGCGGCTACCCAAGGCTGGCTGCACGGCCGCCGCTGGCCCACCCTGGAGGGGTTGGGTAATTCTCGGTGGCGGCTGGACTTGCCCAGGTCCAAAGGGGGTCCCTCGTGCTCTTGCGCCACACAGAGGAGGCGTGCGGGGGCCTGAGTTCTGGCCCAGCAGGGTGTCGGCTCCTCTCCCAGGGCTCGCTGTGCTTTCTAGCAGGTCCCGGGGCTGTCTCCCCTGTGGGAGTGTTGGAGGCCGCTTGCTGTCAGTCCCCCTACCCGTCCCGCCTGCCCAGGCAGCTGCAGCCTGCATGCAGGGGCAGTGAAGCCCTAGTGCTTGCGTGCCCCTCCCTGGCTGCCTGGGCCCAACGAGACCTCCATACCCCAGTGACCTTTGCTGTGCTAACCTTATCCCCTTGCTCCCTAGCGGTACCAGGAAGCTGACCAGGAGGAGGTATGTTGGAGCTGGTTTCTGGGACCTTTCCCTTGTAGGCACCTCTCCAAGGTCTGCCCTGCCCTGGGGAAAGGGAAGATGGTAGGAACGTGCCCTGTCAGGAGCACAGGGGGTTGGGAGATGCCCACTCATGCAAAGCCTGGCGCATTCTGGGAGGTGAGGCCGGTGGCATGGGTGGATGGGCCCAGCGGGCTGCAGGGTGGGCCTGGACTGGCTGGCTTTTAGGTGCTACTGCACTGGGAATTTTGAATAACAAAGGGGACCAAGGAAGGGCCTGCTGATCTCCATGCTGGCTCTGTGGGATGGGGGCAGTGTTATTTGGGGAGTGGGTAGGAGGGAGCTCTCCTACCTGAACCTCTCTCACTCCCTCTCCCCAGGACCCTGGGGCCAGCCTCAAGGAGCCCGTGTCCTCGCTGGAGCAGGTCATCAAGGAGGTGAGTGAAGGCTCACGCCCAAGGGAACTTAGCAGCCAGAGCAGCGTGTGGGGCTCGCGGATCCTCCGTTGCTGGATCCCTCTGGGATGACGTGTGTGTCACACTGTCTGGAGGGCTCACCCCCATGACTGTCAGAAACAGGGAAGCCACCCCAGGCTGGGAGTGTGTGCTAGAATTAGATTTCATCAAATGTGAGCTCCTGGATCCCTGTAACTGTCTGACCATGGAGTCACAGACCGTCCCCTTAGACTCTCTAGCCTGTCTTGCCATGCAGACAAACTGGAGTTAGTGATACGTGGTCACTTACTCCAGACATCCCACCACATTCAGGTTGCTTCCAGTCCCAAGGGGGCAGTCACTTACCCCAGATCAGTTGGCACCCTGGGTCTTACACCAAAAACAATGCCTGTAGCCAGTCCTGTAGTAATCTATCTAAAGGTTTATTAACTAGGAAAAAGTAATGAGAGTTTTGTACCGGTTAAAGCAAGCAAACCCACACACCAATGAGTTACCGTCTGAATCCCAAGAATGACAGAGCTGTAGTGAGCGACAATTCAAAGTGTCTTTCAGGGCAGACCCAGGAGACAGCCCCTGGGGATCTCCGGCTTCAGTTTAGAGTCCCTGACCCTTCAGAGTTCAAACAGCCAAAAAAGGGGGAAATTTTCCTGTGGCTTTGTCTTATTTCCTTCATTCAGCTCCCAAGCCCACAGGACGAGCTTCCTTGCACCTAGCATTTCCCAGAAGTGGGTGGGTGAGATTCTGTGGTGTGCATTGTGCAGGAGGTCAGACCAGATGATCATAATGGTCCCTTCTGACCTTAAAGTCTATAAGTCTATCAGGTGCAATAGGGCCATTGACCAATCCTACATATGGCGATGCTCCTTGATGGCCGATCTGATTTTGCTAGTCCTCGTGGTTGGGCGGGGGACGATTCCCGGGCCTGAGTTCACAAGTTCAGGGCAAACGTTTTCAGAGTTCTAAAGCAAAACATACCTATTTCCTTGCCGCCTGGAATACAGACACTACAAGTGAGATGAACACAGGCAGCAACGTACAAGCGTTCCGTAGAGTCTAAACACTACATTTTGGAATTTGAGAGGAACGTGGGCTGCTATAGCAGTGATAAGGGAGAGGCAAGACAGATCTGGGGCAGGGGAGTGTCAAATCAGTATCTTAGATGTCTGTATATTAATGCAAGAAGTATGGGGAATAACCAGGAAGAACTCAAAATGCTAGTAAATAAACACAACTATGACAGACACTCTGGGTAAGGAAAAAGGGGGTAAAAAACAAGGGTGATGTCATGGTAGAGGGGTCTACTACAGACCACCTAACCAGGAAGAAGAGGTGGATAAGGCTGTTTTTAAACTAACAAAATCATTCAAAGCACAGGACTTGGTGGTGATGGGGGACTTCAACTACTCAGACATCTGTTGGGAAAATGACACAGATTGTGTGTCATTAGTGGGAGGGATAGCTCAGTGGTTTGAGCATTGGCCTGCTAAACCCAGGGCAGTGAGTTCAATCCTTTAGGGGGCCATTTAGGGATCTGGGGCAAGAATCTGTCAGGGTACAGTACTTGGTCCTGCTAGTGAAGGCAGGGGACTGGACTCGATGACCTTTCAAGGTCCTTCCAGTTCTATGAGATATTATCCAACAAGTTTTTGGAACGTATTGGAGACAATTTTTTATTTCAGAAGGTGGAGAAAGCTACCAGGGAGAAGCTGTTCTAGATTTGATTTTGACAAATAAGGAGAAACTGGTTGAGAATTTGAAAGTGGAAGGCAGCTTGGGTGAAAGTGATCATGAAATGATGGAGTTCATGATTCTAGGGAATGGCAGGAGGGAGAACAGCAAAATAAAGACAATGGATTTCAAGAAGGCAGACTTTAGCAAACTCCAGAAGTTGGTAGGTAAGATCCCATGGGAAGCAAGTGTAAGGAGAAAAACAATTGAAGATAGTTGGCAGTTTTACAAAGAGATATTATTAAAGGCACAAGAGCAAACTATCCCACTGCATAGGAAAGATAGGACACATTGCAAGAGACAACCCCCCCCCCCCCCCCCCCCCGGCTTAACCAGGAGATCTGTAATTATCTGAAACTCAAAAAAAAAAAAAAAGTCCTACAAAAAGTGGAAACTAGGTCAAATTACAAAGGATGAAAATAAACAAATAACACAAGTATGTAGGGACACAATTAGAAAGGCCAAGGCCCAAAATGAGCTCAAACTAGCTAGAGACATAAAGGGTAACAAGAAAACATTCTACAAATACACTAGAAGCAAGAGGAAGACCGAGGACAGGGTAGGCCGGTTACTCAATGAGTGGGGGAAAAACAATAACAGAAAATGTGAAAATGGCAGAGGTGTTTAATGACTTCTTTGTTTCGGTTTTCACCAAGAAGGTTGGTGGTGATTGGATGTCTAACATAGTGAATGCCTGTGAAAATGAGGCAGGATCAGAAGCTAAAATAGGGAAAGAACAGGCTAAAAATTACTTAGACAAGTTAGATATCTTCAAGTCACCAGGGCCTGATGAAATGCATCCTAGAATACTCAAGGAGCTGACTGAGGAGATATCTGAGCCATTAGCGATTATCTTTGAAAAGTCATGGAAGACTGGCACTATATTTGCCCTTTTCCAATCTATAAAAAGGGAAATAAGGACAACCCAGGGAATTACAGACAAGTCAGCTTAATTTCTGTACCTGGAAAGATAATGGAGCAAATAATTAAGCAATCAATTTGCAAACATCTAGAAGAAAAAATAAGGTGATAAGTAACGGCCAGCATGGATTTGTCAAGAACAAATCATATCAAAGCAACCTGATAGCTTTCTTTGATAGAGTAACAAGCCTTGTTGGATGGGGGGAAGCAGTAGATGTGGTATATCTTGACTTTAGTAGAGCTTTTGATACTGTCTTTCATGACCTTCTCATAAACAAACTAGGGAAATGCAACCTAGATGGAGCTACTTACTATAAATGGGTGCATAACTGGTTGGAAAACCATTCTCAGAGAGTAGTTATCAGTCACAGTCATGCTAGAAGGGCGACAAGTGGGGTCCCGCAGGGATCAGCTCTGGGTCCGGTTCCGTTCAGTATCTTCAATGATTTAGATAATACCATAGAGAGTACACTTATAAAGTTTGCGGACAAGACCAAGATGGGAGGAGTTGCAAGTGCTTTGGAGGATAGGATTAAAATTCAAAATGATCTGGACAAACTGGAGAAATGGTCCGAAGTAAGTGGGATGAAATTCAATAAGGATAAATGCAAAGTACTCCACTTAGGAAGCAACAATCAGTTGCACACATACAAAATGGGAAATGGCTGCCTAGGAAGGATTATGGCGGAAAGGGATCTGGGAGTCATAGTGGATCACAAGCTAAATATGAGTCAGTGTAACACTGTTGCAAAAAAAGAAAACATCATTCTTGGCTGTATTAGCAGGAGTATTGCATGCAAGACATGAGAAGTCATTCTTCCGCTCTACTCCGCGCTGATTAGGCCTCAACTGGAGTATTGGGTTCAGTTCTGGGCGCCACATTTCAGGAAAGATGTGGACAAATTGGAGAAAGTCCAGAGAAGAGCAACAAAAATGATTAAAGGTCTAGAAAACATGACCTATGAGGGAAGATTGAAAAAATTGGGTTTGTTTAGTCTGGAAAAGAGAAGACCGAGAGGGAACATAACAGTTTTCAAGTACATAAAAGGTTGTTACAAGAGGAGGGAGAAAATTGTTCTTAACCGCTGAGGACAGGACAAGAAGCAATGGGCTTAAATTGCAGCAAGGGAGGTTTGGGTTGGACAATAGGAAACACTTCCTAACTGGTTAAGCACTGGAATAAATTGCCTGGGGAGGTTGTGGAATTCCCATCATTGGAGATTTTTAAGAGCAGGTTGGACAAACACTTGTCAGGGATGGTCTAGATGGTGCTGGTCCTGCCATGAGTGCAGGGCACTGGACTAGGTGACCTCTCAAGGTCCCTTCCAATCCTAAAATTCGACATAAGCCTTCTTATAAGGCTAATCCCTCTCTTGAGCACAGCTACCAGACAGGTGACCTGATCTGGGCTCCAGCTACGAGGTTGTCAGTTCTTCGCTAACACCTGCAGCCTGGGCAAGAGCTGGCGTCTGTCCTGCCGGCATCACAGTGTGCGTCCCCATCTCCCCCTGCTAGAGCCCCCCCCTTCTCCTCTCGGCCCAGTGAGTCGCCCCCTTAGCAGGGTTCTGGCTGCCACCTGCTCCCTGGGGTGCCCATTGCTCTGCACCTCTCTCCACCCCCCACCCCCACCATGGCATCACTCCCCTTCCCTCCTTTCCTGCAGCCTCTTGACGCATGTCCCTGCCCCTCACGCCACATTTCATCAGCAGGGCGCTGCAAGGCAGCCTAATGCCCTTCGGGCACATCTGGCTGTGTGGGGCGGAGGCCTGGGCTTGCTCCCAGTGCTGGGCGGCCGGTCGCCGGTGGGCCAAGCCGCAGGGCTGTGCTGGCTTTGGCCATGTGCCAGCAGCATGGGCAGTGGCAGAGTGGCATGTGCGCTGTGGGGCGCTGGCACCTCCCATAGCATGCAGCCTGGGAGCCCTGAGACTCGGCTGCCCCCGGGCGGCTCCCCCCAGCATTTCCACCTGCCCCCCACTGCCCCGCCTTCTGCCGCCTCTCTCCCACCGTCCCTGTGCCACCCCCTGCCGCGGCCCTCCCCCTCCCTGTTTGCTCTAAAGGCCCATGTCTGTTCCAGACCTCCCGAGAGATGGTGGCTCGTTCTGCCGCGACGCTCGTCACCCACCCCTTCCACGGTAGGTACCCGGCGCTGTGGGGGCGGTTGGGTGGGGCTCACGCCCAGCCCTGCTCCGTGTTGGGGGAATGGGCTGGGTACGATTCAGGGCCCAGCCGTTCCTCATCAGAGCTCCCTGCTGAATCAGCCTGTTAACCCTTGGCTGCTGGGGCCTGTGACCCCGTGCTGATGCCCTGAGTTCAGAGGGCAAAGGCTCCCAGTGTGCCGTGTCTGACCCCACAGGACTGGGGTGGCGGGGGTGCAGGCCGGCTCCCCCACGCTGACCCTGCTGTGTCTGGCTCTGCCCGCAGTGATCACGCTGAGATGCATGGTGCAGTTCATTGGCAGGGAGACCAAGTACAGGTAAGGGCCCGGTGAGGGGCTGGGACCGGGTGTCCTGCAGGCACTGCCAGGGCAGTGGGTAGCTGGTGTCATCGGGGGGTGGGGGGAGAGGTGGAGGGGTTGGCACACGGGTGGCTGGCAGGGGGCAGCTGAGGACATGGTAACCTGCAGTCCCTTCCCGCGGGAGCCACGTGTGACAGCGTCTCTCTCCTCTCTCTCCCGTCGGCCAGCGGCATATTCAGCCCCTTCGTCACCATCTACCGGGAAGAGGGCATCCTGGGCTTCTTTGCGTGAGTCCTGCGGCCAGGAGGCAGTGGGAGCCTCTGGGAGGCGGGTGTGTGCACCCTGCGGGGGTGGGAATGGGAGGAGGGCACCCTTGGCAGGCAGGGGTGGGAACAGGGGTGGGTGCCCTTGGGAGGCGGGCGTGTGCGCCCTGCGGGGGTGGGAACTGGGGAGAGGGAACCCCTGGGAGGTGGGGGTGGGAACGGGGGCAGGTGCCCTTGGGAGGCGGGGGTGGGAATGTGGGGAGGGCACCCCTGGGAGACGGGGGCGGGTGCTCTTGGGAGGCAGGGGCCTGTCCAGCTTGTCAGGGTGGGCAGCAGGGACTCCACCCTGTGGCTCAGGGGATGGGGCCGTGAATTCTCGTCCCAGCTCCTCCACTGGCCACTGTGCTGTTTCTGGGCCCTGCATCACAGCCCCGGAGTCTCCCAATCTCCCCCGCACTGGCGAGGAAGTTAGGGCGCTAGCCTGCGACTCGGACACCTGGGTTCGCTCTGCCATGACCTCCCTGTGAGGGAGCAAGTCCCTGAATCTCCCATGTGCTGCGCGGGGGGAGACTCGCCCAGGATCGTGGGGTGGGGCCCAGCTCATCCCTGCAAGAGAGGGGCTGTCCCTTGTGCTGGAGGGGGCTCCTGCCAGCCTGGGTCCAGGGAGGGCCCTGTGCTCACTCACCTGCTGTTTCTTTCAGGGGGCTCGTTCCCCGGCTGCTGGGCGACGTGCTGTCTCTGTGGCTCTGTAACATGCTGGCCTACCTCATCAATACCTACGCACTGGAGAACGGGGTAGGGGGTGGGGCCTGGAGGCAAACGGAATTTGGGGAGTCTGCGGGGGGCGACCTGCTCAGCCCGGGAAGGTCCCGTCTCTGCTGGGCCTGGCCTGTGCTCCCCTTTGGGTGCTGCTCTCCTGGCGCCTGGCCGGGGAGCCTGTCCTAGCAGCGGCCGCGACGCGCGTGGGGGTGGTTTGGGTTTCAGGCCTGGGCGGAGCCCAGCCGCAGCCTCGGTGCGGGGAATCGGGGCAGAGGCAGCCCCTGTGTCTGGGGATGGAGGGGCCGGGCTGTGTCTGGGGATGGAGGGGCCGGGCTGTGGCAGGGCGTGGGGTCTCCTTGTTCAATGCGTTTCCCTCCCTCTCTAGGTCTCCACCATGAGCGAGATGAAGAGCTACTCACAGGCTGTCACTGGAGTGCGTGTGTAACCCCATCTCTCCTCTCGGTGGGGGGTGGGGTCGCCCCACAGAGCTGCCCTGGGGTGGGAGGGGCCAGTTTAAGAGTGTGGGGTTGGTGCCCTTACATGAGTCTAAATCACTAGCTGGTGCTGCATGATGGGTGAGCTCTCCACACTCTAGTGCACCTTGCCCGGCGCTGCCCAGCCGGCCCCCACCCCTTGGGCATGTTGTGCCCACTGCCCTACCCGTCTGGCCCGAGCAGTCACTGCTGCCTGGCTCAGACCGTGCGCGCTCTGGTGGCCTGGGAAGGGAAGGACAAAGATCTCCTCGCCCAGGAGTAAGTCAGGGAGTGCCAGCGAGCTCCTTCTCTGGACAGGGTCCCAGCACATAGAGGAGACTGCAGCAGTGTGCTGGGAGCTGTGGAGACGGTCCCTGCCCCGCTGAGACACCCTCCCTCTCCATTCCTTGTGCTGCTGGGGCTGGGGGGCTCCGGGCGGGGCTGCGGCGTCCGCGCCCCGCCCTGCTAACTGTGGCCCATCTCTCGTGCCTGCAGTTCTTCGCCAGTATGCTGACGTACCCCTTCGTGCTCGTCTCCAACCTGATGGCCATTAACAACTGTGGGTGAGTGCCCCACATGCCGTCCCGAGCCAGCTGCACCCTCCCCCTGCCACGCGAGGGCCCCTGCTCCAGCCCCGAGGAGCAGGGGACGCAGCGACTCCTGTAGAGGAGGCAGGCAGGGAAACGCAGGATCTCCCCCCACGCGTCCTATAGGGTTTGCTCTGGGAATCCGGAGCCGGGCTTCCCAGCTGAGCTCCCATGACGATGTCCCGGCCCCTTGGGGGGCTGGGGAGAAACCCTTCCGAGGGGGAGCGGAGCTGCCCTCATCGGCTGCTGCTGTGGAATGGGAACAGCGGGCACCGGCAGACGAGAGCGCTCTGCCCAGCCCAGACATGGCACCAGGTGGGCGGCTGGGTGCGCTGAAGACTGGCCTGTTCAGATACAAGGAGGTGGCTGTTCCCCCAATGTGTGAGGGGCCTGTGGAACTCACTGCCACTGGAGGGAGCTGAGGGAGGCTCAAAGAGGGACTGGACCATTGGAGGGAGAGCACGGCTAGCCAGAGTTGAGGGGTGCAGGAGCCTCCTGCTTTGGACTGGAGCCCATCCCCCAGGGCTCATCTGCACAGGGACGCTGAGCCAGAGCGACGAGTGAAAGTGGCAAAAGCCCCCGTGTGGCCATGGTCAGACCGGGGTAACGGCGCCTCCCCGGGTCTGGGAAGGGAGAGGAGCCGCGCCAGGGAGAGGCACCATCTCCAGGGTAGCTCCAGCCCTGCTGGGGCTGGCACTGGGAACAAATCACCCTCCATCCGAAGAGTCACCCCCGGTGAAACACCTGGTCTAGCGACTGGACGGCAGGGTGGGGTGGGGGGACAGACCCCCTCCCTGCTGCAGCTGGCGGAGCCGCAATCCTGGGCTTAGGCGCTGTGTGCCCCCCTCCCAGCCTGACATGGAGCTAGTCCTGGCTGCGCTCACAGCTCGCCCCCTGCCCCTCGTGCAGGCTCCTGTGGCTCCCTCTTCCCCAGACGCTTGGCAGCCTCTTGGGCTCCCCGGCCATGGCCCTGCAGCGCCTCCCCTCCCGTGTCACCCTCGGCCGCTTGGCAGGAGCGAAATCGCAGGCTGCAGCCTCCCAGAATAGACTCGGGCCTGTTTGGGTGTGACAGCCTGTCCCTGCCCGCCCTGCAGTAGCAGCTGGTGGGGAGAGGGTGGGGAATGTCTGCACTCCTGAATCAGCCTCCCCCCACCCCCCACCTCCGGGGAGTATTGCTGCTGCGGCCCTTGGCCATCTCACTAGGGGGCATCAGCTCTGCTCCCAGGAGAAGGGCTGCTCTCCTGGTGCCCGTCTGCCCTGCTGTAGTGTTGGGGGCAGAGGCAGGAAGCTCTGGCCATGGGGGAATGGACAGGGGGTGGCGGGGGGTCCTGGGGCCTGGCTGAGCTGCCTGGCTCAGGCCCGTTAAAGCTACGTAGCCCAGTAGGGCTCAGATAAGTGATGCTGGGGAGGCCAGGGAGGGCTCTCACAGGCTGCGGTGGCCGGCAGGGGGTGACCCAGCTGCTGTCCCCGGGGCGACTGGCTGCTGCAGAGGCCTTGGCGGGGCGCAGCTGGAGCTGTGTTTGCAGGCTCGGAGCAGGGCTGTGTCCGTGCCGGAGCACGGTGGGCTTGTGGCCCAGTCCCCATGTGTGTGGGGGGCCTGGGGCACATGGGACACAGCTCACTGCCACTTCCTCCCCCTCTCCTCTCTTGCAGGCTGGCTGGTGGCCTCCCCCCCTACGCACCCAACTACTCCTCCTGGTTAGACTGCTGGAGCCAGCTGCTCAAGGAGGTACGTCCCAGCCTCGCCCCAGCCCCATAGCGCAGCGACGCCGTGTGTGGGGCAGCCGTGCCTGACACTCATCACGGGGTGGGGGTTATAAAAGGGCTGGGAAGTGTTGGCCCTGCTGTGTGGGTAGGAGGGCTGGCAGACGGGAGCCTGGGGGTGCAGGCAGAGGGAAGCAGGGCAGGGCAAGGCAGGCCACGCCACGCTAACACCCGTCTCCTCTCCTCTCCGTGCAGGGGAACATGAGCCGAGGCAACAGCCTGTTTTTCCGGAAGGTGCCTGCGGGGAAGCTGTACGTGTGGGAGGAGAAGCGGTTCCGCTGAGGCCGGAGCTGGGCGAGGGGCCCGGGGCCGGGCCAGAGGCTGGGCCAGATGCACTGAATGATGGGAGAGTGGTGATTTCTATACAGTTTTTTAAATAATGATTCAATCTTGGGAAACGGAGACTGTGCAAGTCTGAGTGTCAAAGTCATGGGGTAACGCAGGCCGGCTGATGGGGGTGGGGACTCTGGTCTCCAGGTGTGGGGGTCGGCTGCCTGGCTGAGGGTGGGGGCACTGCTCTGGTGGGTCAGCTCCCTGGCTGGGGGCGAGGCTGGCTCTACCCCTGGGTCTGCCTATAGATGTGCCTGCCATTCTCTGCTGTTGGTTCTGGCTGTGAAGGAGACACCCCACACTGGCCTGGTGCCCTCGTCTGGGAGAACCCAGCTACGCCCCAGCTTTTAAACCAGGCCTTGTAGGAACCCTGTGATGTGCCAGCCCCAAAAGGGGACTCTCTCTTCCAGGACCGACCACATGGCTCCAGCTGTCTTGCTTCACCCCACGAGCTCTGCCTGGCATGTCTCACTGAGCCAGACCCCTGGAGAGACCTGGCTGCTCTTTGGGGACCAGTGTCCCCCAGGCGGTGTTTGCAGTGACATCCCAAAGCCTTTTCCACACAGCACAAGGTTTATTGGTCCCCTGGAAACTGGCCTGCCAGGTCCTTGGGGCAGCAGAGAAAAGTGAAGGTGAAGACACAGGCCAGGGCCACACCCAGTCAAGCTGTTGAAGAGCCAAAAATGGATCCTGTCTCCGTCTTTCAGTCCTAGCTGGGAGCTCCTGAGTTCCACCAAAAGCCAACTCTTCATCTTTGTGGAGCCTCCGTTGGTCTGGGTTGGTTTTGATCCTGAACAACCAGTTCCTGCCCTCCAGCCATGTGACATACCCCTTCCTCTCCCTGCTCTGTCCCTGGGCAGCAATGCAAAGTACAGAGGGAAACTGAGGCACACAGGCGTCAAAACTATTACTGAAAATTCTCTCTCTCTCCCACCACCTGAGAGGAAGGGGATACGTGTCCCTGGGGCCTGCAAGGAGCTGGAGTGCCCCATCCCCTCTCCACGCTGCTACTGACCTACCAGCAAGGGAGAGGAGAGCCTGCCATGTCTGCTGTGTGTGTGGGGGGGGGTCCCCTCCCCACGGCTCACTGGGGTTGCAGCTGGGCCCAGCAACATGGGGAGGAACAGCCTGTGCACTGGGGCTGGCAGTGGGCAGGTCAGTCCCACGTCATTTGCCCAAGGCCAAGGATGTCCATTCTGGGGGGAAGGGAGAAGAGTGGATGCTCCTCCCTACTGTGCCCCTGTGCTATGGGCGCGTGCCTGTTCCCCAGAGCTGGGCGCAGTGTCCTGGGCCAAGTCTAGGGTACTGGCTGGCCAGGACTGGGCGAACCCGGGCATCACCACCAGCTGGTGGAACACCCCAGGCAGGATGCGGAAGCCGAGGCGTTTCAGGGTGTGCAGTGAAGGCTCGTTGTGGGGATTCACCCCGGTGTATACAGGGAAGCCGCGGGCATGCAACTGTGCCGCCAGCATCCCCACCACGGACCCTAGGTGGCGCTGGCCGCGATGCTCCGGGAGGGTGTAACCGTGCGTCAGGGCAGCCAGCGGGTCAGTGAGGGACCAGGAGATGGGGGTTCCGTCAGGGGCCAGGAGGCAGGCGTTGGGGAAGTGTCGGATCAGGAGGCACAGATACCGCAGGCTCCAGCTGTTCCTCCCAAACATCCAGGTGT
Organism: Chelydra serpentina; assembly: GCA_037349315.1. Lineage (NCBI taxonomy): Eukaryota > Metazoa > Chordata > Testudines > Chelydridae > Chelydra > Chelydra serpentina. Next base: position 4,179,133 of record JBAIAC010000021.1, on the reverse strand, counting down.
CGCTGAGCAGCTTGGCGTGGGCGGGGGACACGGGGGCCAGCCTGAGCCCGTTCTCAGGCCTGAAACACAGGGCAGGGGGGAGAGAGAGATGGGGTGGGGTGAGCACAGAGGGGATTGACCTGGGAAGGGAGGGGTCAGTGTGGGCGGGGAAGGGGTTAGTCTAGGGAAGGGGAGCGACCAAACATGGGAGGCGTGAGCATAGGGGGCGATTGACCCAGCTTGGGGGCTGGGGGGCAGTGAGCCGGGGACTGGGAGGGTTGACCCGGTACAAGGGAGAGTGAGCCCGGGGAGCAGAAATTGAGCTGGTTTGGCATGGCATGGCATAGGAGGAGAGCAGGGTCCGGGGGCGCCATCCTCTTCCCGCTTGGGGGCTGAGTTGGGCTGGACAGAGAAATTGGTGAGGGGTTGCTGAATCTCAAACTGCTGGGGGTGGGGGGAACATGGAATGTATCCTGTGGGGGAGGGGTGTGCCACCCAGCCCTGAAGGCAGCGCTGCCCCCAGCAGCAGCTCAGCCCTACTCTGACATTGCCACCCTTACTCTGTGTAACGTTTGGCCTTTGCACTGGGAGGGGGGGGCTATGGCAAATTCTGGGGTGCCTATAGCCCCCATAATGCTCTGCCCCAGTGCCCCCCATGGAGGGGAGGGAGGCTGGAGGGGGACTGACCTGGCACAGGGGGAAGTGGGGTGAGGCTGAGGGGGGATAGACCTGGGGTGGGGAAGAAGGGGGAGCCTGGGGGGAGGGGATTGAGCCAGGCCCAGCACATGGGGGGGGGGGGGGGATTGACACACTCCTGTGGCCTCAGCACAGGGGCTGTCTGACAACGCCCAGTCCAGCCCCAGCAGAGTTTGAGATGAAAGCACCAGGGCTCAGTGGGGAGCGAACCCCCTGCCCGGGGACCTGCCGACTGAGAGGGAAGGAGGGACCAGGGGGGTCTGTGCTTGGAGCCCCTCACCCCTCAGAGGGGACAGCTCTGGGGTAAAGGACGCCTGGCTCCCCATCCGAGGATACCGAAGAGTTACAGGCTGCCCCTCCCCCTGCTCTCCCCATCCTAGCTGGGTTGCCCCTGCCCCCCCCCGGTGAAGCTCTAGGCTGACTCAGCCCTGCCCCTGAGCAGGATGGGAAATCCTTGGCAGCATGTGCCCAAGGCCTGGGGCTGTGTGTGGGGCCGGGGTGATGCCCTCACTCTGCCAGCACCGTTAGCCTGGGGAACTCATTGTCGCCAGATCTAGGGCGCAATGGAGGCCTCTGGCCTGGCACCTTGGGGTCCTTCCCTTCCCCCAGCCCCGCTCCCCCCTCCATCTAGCACAGGCTGGTTGTGTACATTGCCCCATTCTGGGGGGCACCTACCGGTACTGGGGCATGGCAGGCGGGTCTGGGTGCAGCAGCGGCCGGTACAGATACATCTCCATCTCGAGCCCCCTGGCCCTGGCGATGTCCCTGATGGCCTCGTATACCCCATCCTGTAGCCCTGCAGGGACAGCCGTGCACTGTCAGCAGGGCCCCCCTGAAAGGTGCCCATGGCTGTGGGGGGCCCAGCCCAGTGGGGGAGAGCAGCAGGGAGGGGCCAAGGGCCACTGTGAGCCAGCATGACCCAACTGGGGGTTCCCAAGCTTAGCTCGTTCAGGATCCCGGGTGTGGATGGAGAAGGGGCCCAGGTGAGCTCCTTGGGGCTATTGGCCCGTGTGGGGAGAGGGGGCTGGGCTAGCTCCTCAGGGCTATTGGCCCATGGGGCAGGTGCTGGATGGAGCAGGGCTGGAGGGGCTCACCCTGTATCTGGAAGGCCTGGCCCCAGTCCACGGCGCGGCTGTTCCCCAGCAGGGCCCGGCAGGCGCCCTCGTCCCGGTAGAAGGCCGTGTACAAGTTGGTGCCGTAATCGCTTGGGTCCCACGCCACCTGCAGGGGGGACACTGCCTGGGGGTAAGCGCAGCCTCTGCTCCCCCCCTCCCCCCCGTGACCCTCAGGGATGGCATTGGGGGAGTGGGGCACAGCGAGCCTCAAGTAATAGATTGATGAGGGGCAAAGGGGCCCTGTGAACAGAGCCAGGGGGTTTAGGGCAGAATGGCACAGGGGGGTGTGGGCAGCAGGAAGGGAAGACAGGCTGTGGGGAGGTGGGGCAGACAGAAGGGGGAGGCGTAGAGATGACACCAAGCAGGGAAAGGGACAAGGAAGTCAGAGAGGGGAGCTGGACGGTGATGGGATCAGGTGGGGGCGGGGAGTCGGGCAGTGAATGCCTCTGGTGGGGGATGGGAGCTGGGCAGAGATGGCGTCAGGCCGGGGAGGGGAGCGGGGCAGATATGCCATCAGGTGGGGGAGAGGAGCGGGGCAGAGATGGCATCAGGCCGGGGATGGGGAGCGGAGCAGTGATTATGTCAGGCCAGGTGGAGGAGGGGAGAGGGGCAGAGATGGCATCAGGCGGGGGAGGGGAGCGGGGAGATGGGAGGGGACCAGCAAAGGCCGCACCTCTCTGTGTGGCCGGGTGAGGACGATTTTGAACTGTGGCCATGAATCCACCAGCACCTCCTGGCTGGCCGGGTTCCCGCGGTTGACATGCATCACTGTGCCGTAGACCTGCCAAGACACAGGGGTCAGAGTTCGGGGATGTCCCAGTCCCCAGGATTGATGTTCTGCCCCTTGGAGGAGCCCTCAAAGTGCCAGCCCCCCAGGGGGCCCCACTCTTCCTGCAGGGCAGGCCACCGCCTCTGAGATGGAGCCTCTGGGCTCCAGCCCTCCTCATAGACTCATAGACTTTAAGGTCAGAAGGGACCATTATGATCATCTAGTAGTCTGACCTCCTGCACAATGTAGGCCACAGAATCTTACCCACCCACTCCTGGAATAATCCTCTCACCTATGTCTCAGCTATTGAAGTCCTCAAATCATGGTTTAAAGACTTCAAGATGCAGAGAATCCTCCGGTAAGTGACCCGTGACCCATGCTGCAGAGGAAGGCAAAAAACCTCCAGGGCCTCTGCCGATCTACCCTGGAGGAAAATTCCTTCCCAACCCCAAATGTGGCGATCAGCTGAACCCCGAGCATGTCGGCAAGACTCACCAGCCAGACACCCAGGAAAAAGTTCTCTGTAGTAACTTCTAACATCCCTCCTGCTCCACCCGCGAGCTCTGCCCAGCGCCTCCCACCGAGCCAGACCCCTGGAGAGACCTGGCCACTCTTCAGGGGCTCCGACACCCCAGTGTGTGTTTGCAGTGACACCCGGCAGCATTGCCAAGCCAGGCCGGTTTATGAGTCACGGAGCGGCCTGAGGTCAGCAGAGAGACTGGGGGGTAAAGCAGTGTCCATTGCAGTCAGCCAGCGCCCCGCCAAGCTGGAGTGAAAGACCCTTTCCAGGCTGTCTCTGTCTCCGGCTGACCTCCTTGGCCAGCTCCAGGTGAGAGCCGCCATCTTTGTCCAGCACCCCGCACTTCCCAGTCCTGTGCTCTCGAGCTGGGGTCTCTGCTCAGCCTCCCAGCGGAGAGGCTGGGAAATCCAGGAGTCAGCAGCACTTGACTTGTCTCTGTGGCTTCTTTGATGAGCTGGGTTGATCTCAACAAGTTCCTTAAGGACTCTTCATTCCACCTGCTCAGGGAAGTGACACCCACCCCGATGTCTCTTAGCCTGCCCAGAAAGTAAACTTAATCCTCCTCATTGCCCCCACAACTGGGTAGCCATGCAACACATGAGGGAAACCGAGGCACACATAGTGTTGTAAAAGTATTACAGAAAAATCCTACTCTATTACATCTCTTCCCCCTTTGAAGCCAAACTGTGCAGGGTCACCTTAACCAGTGCCAGCCCTGGCAAAGTTTGAACCGACAAATGCGATCCAGAGAAGCCACAGCCTCTTCTCCATCCCTGTCCTACCAGGCCCATTTAGCCAGGTGACTAAAGAAGTGCTACCATGTTCTGCAAAGGATGCCTGGGTCTCTGCCAACACACACTAGGGTCATTGCGCTGGCAGGGGCCCGGCCCAAGCCTCCCGCGGGCATCTGGCTCAGAGAGACACGGGAGGGCTGGTGTCAAAGGCCCAGTGGTGAAGGTCACGGGCCTGCCCCTGTGGAGCTGTGTGCAGCCTCGGGCCCCAGCCCACTACAGGGGTCACTGCCAGGGGACTGGTGACAGGCTGGGGTGCAGCACAGCCCCTGTGGATCCATGAGAGCCTGCCCGGCCCCTGAACTGCTGCCCCCCGACCTGGAGAAAGGGTCTGCCCCCCATACTGCTACCCCCCTGACCAGATGGAGGGGCCAGCCCTCCATGTACCCCCTGACACAGGGGATTGTACCCCAGCCCAATATGTGCCGCATCACACAGGGGACTCCGAGGGATCTTCCCCTGCTCTCTGCCCAGCCCGAGGGTGGGAGGGTTCGGCCCTACGGGGGCGGGCGAGTCCTGGTCACCGGCAGCGTGTCAGGCAGGCCCCGCCGTAGCAGCCCCTCCAGCAGCCGCAGCTTGGAGGAACAGCTCAGGATCAGCATTGCTGGCAGGAATGGACCTTCACAGCTTCCAGCGGCACAGTGCGAGGGGCACCTGTGGGGCAAGAGACCCATCAGTTCCCCATGACTGTCTCCCAACCCCAGAGACAAGCTGCCAGCTCCCAGCCCTGCCAAACTAGCAAACACTGTGTGTAGACTCCACAATAGCTCTCCAGTCTGTGCGTGGCCCCCCGTGTGTTCACTAGAGACCTTACAATAACTAATGGGTCTATGCCCCCATGCTCACCAGAGACCCTACAATAACTCACCAGTCTGTGGCGGACCCTGTGATCACCAGAGACCCTACAATAACTCACCAGTCTGTGCCTGGCCCCCGTGCTCACCAGAGACCCCACAATAAGAAGGCCGCTGTAAGGCCATGTGATGCCAGGGTTGTCCGTACAGGGCTAGGGTGGCCCTAGCACTCCCACTTACCTGGGGTGACTCCGTGCCAGGGAAAGGAGCAGTTGCTGGGCGTCTGTGGAGCTGCGAGGTCCCCGCCCGTCTCTCCTTCAGGGGCTGTTCCAGCCTCTTATCCCCAAGCGAATGAACCATTAACAGAGTCTGTGTCAATCCTGGAGCCCAGAGGTGGTGACATCCCTGCAGCCTCATGGCATAGCCTCCTGGAAGACAGTGCCATGTGAATAGAGCCACTTTGGGTCAGATCAGCCAGGTGGGGGGAAAAAACCAACACAACTAGGGGATTGGTCCCTGTGACAAAGTGGGACTCTTTTGTAGTATTTTATGACCCTCATGTGCCTCAGTTTTCTCTATGTGTTGCATTGTTACCCTGTGGGGAGAAAAGGGAGCAAGTTTGGTCCCAGGGCAGGGTACGAGACATAGGTGGGTGTCACCTCCCTGTCTGGGTGGAGGAGGGAGTCATTAAGGAACTAGCTGAAACTGACCCACATCAACAAAGGGGCCAGAGAGACAACACAAGCGCTAATGGTTTAATGATTTCCCCTCCTCTCAGCAGGGAAGCTGAGCAAAGACCCCCCAACTCAAGAACAAAGGACTGAGAGGGGGAAGCTAGGGGATTGTGACAGAATGTACCCCTGTGTCCACACCCTACCCACTGTTGTAATAATCTTCGTACAACCTTGCAAGGTATCATTTGTAAACGTATAATTTGCTGGTCAGTATTGCTCAGATAAAATATGTGTGTGGCAAAATTGTACATGAAGTGATAAGATTCCCCTTCATGGTGTTAACACATGTTCTAACCTGAGGTTGGCAAACAGGCCTGTCTCAACAGAGGAATGGGTGGTCTGCTTAATTTGCATTTAAGCAACAGAGTCATCAAGCAGGAAGGGAAACAAAAGAAACTCCAACAGGGGAAGAAAAAGCAGCAGGGAGCGTCCTTCCCTACAGACTCTCTCTCTCCTGAATCTCAGCTGCAAATGTTTTCCAAGTGGGGGACTGACACTATAAAAAGGAGGGACAAACACCCCAAGCCCCTGTGGTCAGATGTTGTCAGTGTCGTTAGATGTTGATGGATGTTTGGCTGCATGTGAGTGTTCTCCCTGTGTGCTGTCCCAGCTCTGGGCAGACAGCGGGCACAGCAGACCTCAAGCGAACTGCTCAATGACCACAAGATCTGTCAAGATGCGAAGGCACTTGGTCAGGTTTATTGTCAGCAAAGCACGGTCCTAGCTCCACGGATCAATGTCTACAGTTATGCTAGCACAGATATTCCTGTGATAATGGACCGGCTCAGTTAGTGGCAGGACTTTCCACTATCCCCTAGGCCAGATAAAGACACTCCCTCTGAGATACATCTTTATACACCAATACAAACAAGTTAAGCATCACTCCTGACGCATCAGGGTGCCACCCATTGACGTATCCAGGGGCCTCTTGTTACCTTGTACTTGTTGGTTCGATCAAAACATCTCTATTCATCATGCTGTCATCCTGACCTCATCTTTAGGATGGGTCAATCTGTTCCTGTTATCTGTGGGAATGTGCTGGTATCGAGGTGTTCTGGTACCACCCTTCTGGAATGTGCCTGCGTGAGTGTTCTGTGCCTAGCAATATCAGCCCCATGCTTGCCAAATTCTGTGAGCAGGGCCTGCCTCTTGCTCACAACCGGATTTTGCTTTATATTAGCTAGTTTTGACCATTACTTTAGCCCAGGCCTTAGGCCTCAGGCCTCATACCAGGCCTCTGATACACGGCCTTATATTTCAGGCTCTCTTCCTACTACAGCCCCCTCACCACACCCATCCATCGATTTACTGCAGCAGAAGGGACAAAGAAGGCAGCCACTGCCCTGGAGAAGGGGGCCTGACCTAAGCAGTTTGGTCAGCAAGACTGCTGAGAGTATGGGGTGAGAAAACTTTGCTTTGAATTTAACGTAGTGTGCTATGTTAGGCATTTTATCTTTATTTTTCTTGTAACCATTTCTGACTTTTATGCCTCATTACTTGTACTCACGTAAAATCTCTCTCTTTGTAGTTATTAAACGTCTTGTAATATTATATCTAATCCAGCGTGTTTAAGTTGAAGGGTCTGAGGAACTCCATTTGGGGCGGTTAGTATAGGCATATTATTTTGATTCAAGCAAAATGGAGTTATATATAAACTTGTATTATCCAGGAAAGGGCTGGGCAGTACAAACCATACATGGGGGCGGGGATCTAAGACTGGGAGTATGTAGGAATCACCCTGCAGTATAACCATAGAATCTCAGGGTTGGAAGGGACCTTAGGAGGTCATCTAGTCCAACCCCCTGCTCAAAGCAGGACCAATCCCCAGTTTTTGCCCCAGATCCCTAAATGGCCCCCTCAAGGATTGAACTCCCAACCCTGGGTTTAGCAGGCCAATGCTCAAACCACTGAGCTATCCCTCCCCCTCACAAACCAAGCTTGGTGAGAGCCAAGGAGTGGCTGGCTGGCTGCAGCACACACAGACGTAGATGGGAGTGATTTGCATGCTAGAGGCTGTTTGTGAACAGTCCAGGCTGGAGGTTACAGCAGCAAAACCAGTGTCAAGGGCACCCCAGGTTGGAGGGCAGGGGTGACACAGCTACTCATTGGTCTGGATTGTACCCAGGTATGTCACAGGGTTACGTGTTGGCTTCTGGAGGAAACTGGGAGCTCAAACCTGGGAACTGATTAAGGAGGTCAGATGGCTGCAGTGGGTTGTATCTGTGTCAGTCTCAGACTATTAGAGAGACACGGTGGGTGAGGTGATATCTTTTATTGACTAGGGTGACCAGACAGCAAATGTGAAAAATTGGGACAGAGGATTGGGGGGTAATAGGAGCCTATATAAGAATCGGGACTGTCCCTATAAAATCAGGACATCTGGTCACCCTATTATTGACCCAACTCGTGTTGGTGAGAGAGACAAGCTTTAGAGCTACACCACTGTAGTAAGACGAGGCCCTGAAACATAAACCCTTGTATCAGAGTCCCAGTATGAGGCCTGAGGCCTGAACTAAAGTAATGGTTAAGACTTTGCTAACAGAAAGCAAAGTTAAGCTGTGAGCCAGAGGCAGGCCCTGCTCACAAAAGCTGGCAAGGAAAGGGCTGATGTTGCAAAAGTACACAAACCTAAAAGGTACCAGAACACTTGTACATTCCGCACAGATAACAAGGAACAGGCTGATCCATTCTAAACGCAGGGGCAAAAGGGTAATATGATGGATAGAGTTGTTTTGTTCGAACCAACATGTACAAGGTGAGAGGCGGCACCTTACTGCGTAGAAGGGTTGTACCTTGTTACGTAGAAGGGTTGCACTTCAGTATGTCAGGAGCGTTCTGTAACTTGTTTGTACCTGTGTATAAGAATGAGTCCCTGGGGCGGTGTCTTTGTCTGGCCTAGGGGGCAGTGGAAAGTCCCGCCACTGACTGAGCCGGTCCATTGCCGGGGGCACATATTCGTAGTATGTCCTGTAGAGTCTACGGGAAACTATCACTGTGCTTCGTTTGACAATAAACCTGGCCGACGTGCCTTTGTACCTTACTAGAGTCTGTGGTCATTGGGGGTTCTCTCGGGACTGTTGTGTCAGCTATCTGCACAGAGCTGGGGCAACACGCAGAGGAAACACGCACGCAGCCGACTGATATCAACATTGAACAGAGCAGAGCACCCCACCGGTAGCTATCTGACAACAACAGCTATTCTTCAGCTCTGGGAAAGGTCCTGAGAGCGTCACAGCTAAACACAAGATGGAACAGCCATTTTAGCGCACATACTTAGCAGATATTCTAAGGGTACGTCTACACTACAGAATTAGGTCGAAATTATAGAAGTCGATATTTTAAAACCCGAATTTATGGAATTGATTGTGTGTGTCCCCACTAAAGAGCATTAAGACCATGAGGTCGACGGACTGTGTCCACAGTAGCGGGGCTAGCATCGACTTTCAGAGCATTGCATTGCGGGTAGCTATCCCACAGTTCCCGCAGTCTCCGCCGCCCATTGGAATTCTGGGTTGCGATCCCAAAGCCTGATGGGGCAGAAAACATTGTCGCTGGTGGTTCTGGGTACATGTCGTCAAGCCATCAAACGTCCCTCCCTCCCTCCCTCCCTCCCTCCGTGAAAGCAATCTTTTTCGTGCCTTTTTTCCGGGGTTTCTGGGTTTGCTACGGCAAGCATGGAGCCTGCCCAGCTCACAATTAGCGTAATCGCCAGCGTACGCCTGGACATTAGGTCTAGTGGGGATTCAGTCGCGCTGTAATACGGGCAGAGGGGTAGCTCAGCGGTCTGAGCATTGGCCCGCTAAACCCGGGGTTGTGAGTTCAATCCTTGAGGGGGCCATTCCTCTTGAGACTGGTAGTCATGGGACTACACAGCTCCTTACCTTCTAGCTGCAGATAGTGCAATATGCCCTAAATGGTCATAGTTGCGGGACTACACAGCAGAAGCTCCTTGCCTTGTAGCTGCAGATCGTGCAATATGCTTGCAATTTGTGTGCTCCTGACCAGCAGCCTATGTTGTGGCTGGCCGGGGGTGCTTGGACATAAATGAGAGTGACTCTGGTTGTTCTCTTTTTTACGTTTTGTTTAAGGGAGATTCAGTACTGCCTGGAACACGGGCAGAGGGATAGCTCAGCGGTCTGAGCGTTGGCCTGCTAAACCCGGGGTTGCGAGTTCAATCCTTGAAGGGGCCAGGAGATGATGATGGATATCAAGCATATTGTACCATCTGCTGTTAGAAGGGAAGGAGCCTAACCCTTGCTCACCACATATTGTACCATCTGCTGCTAGAAGGAAATGAGCCTAACCCGCTCCCTCCGTGAAAGCAACTGAGGGGGGAGCCAAAAATCCTTTCGCGCCTTTTTTCATGCGGGCGCCATATTGCTGACACCATTGTTATCCACCCGCCGCTTCTGCTCCCACTCTGCTGTCCTGCAAACAGCATACCGGGGAAAGCATGGAGCCCGATCAGATCACCGCAGCTGTTCTCGCCGTTATGAACACCACGCGCATTGTCCAGGAGTACATGGAGAACGAGAACCAGGAGCTGCTACAGCTACAGCAGGCGAGGAGGCGACGGCAGCGCCCTGAGGACAGTGATGAGGACATGGACACAGACCTCTCTCAAAAAAGGCCCCCCCGCAAGGTGGACATCATGATGGTAATGGGGCTTGTTGATACAGTGGAACGCCGATTCTGGGCCCGGGAAACAAGCACAGACTGGTGGGACCACGTAGTGCTGCAGGTCTGGGATGAATCCCAGTGGCTGCGAAACTTTCGGATGCGTAAGGGCACTTTCATGGAACTTTGTGAGTTGCTTTCCCCTGCCCTGAAGCGCCAGAACACCAAGATGAGAGCAGCCCTCACAGTAGAGAAGCGACTGGCGATAGCCCTGTGGAAGCTTGCAACGCCAGACAGCTACCGGTCAGTCGTGAATCAATTCGGAGTGGGAAAATCTACAGTGGGGGCTGTTGTCATGCAAGTAGCCAGGGCGATCACTGAGCTGCTGGTACCAAGGGTTGTGAGTCTGGGAAATGTGCAGCTCATACTGGATGGCTTTGCAGCAATGGGGTTCCCGAGCTGTGGAGGGGCGATAGACGGAACCCATATCCCTATCTTGGCACCGGACCACCAAGCCAGCGAGTACATAAACCGAAAGGGTTACTTTTCAATAGTGCTGCAAGCACTGGTGGATCATAAGGGACGTTTCACCAACATCAACGTGGGATGGCCGGGAAAGGTACATGACGCTCGCATCGTCAGGAACTCTGGTCTGTTTCAGCTGCTGCAGCAAGGGCCTTTCTTCCCAGATCAGAAAATAACTGTTGGGGATGTTGAGATGCCTATAGTTATCCTTGGGGACCCAGCCTACCCCTTAATGCCATGGCTCATGAAGCCATACACAGGTAGCCTGGACAGTAGTCAGGACCTTTTCAACTATAGGCTGAGCAAGTGCAGAATGGTGGTGGAATGTGCATTTGGACGTTTGAAGGGACGTTGGCGCAGCTTACTGACTCGCTCAGACCTCAGCGAAACCAATATACCCATTGTTATTGCTGCTTGCTGTGTGCTCCACAATCTCTGTGAGAGTAAGAGGGAGACGTTTATGGCTGGGTGGGAGGTTGAGGCTAATCACCTGGCTGCGGCTTACGCGCAGCCAGACACCAGGGCTGTTACAAGAGTACAGCAGGGTGCGTTGCGCATCAGGGAAGCTTTGAAAACCAGTTTCATGAATGGCCAGGATGCTGTGTGAAAGTTCTGATTTTCCCCGCCCCTTCATTCACTCTACTTCCCTTTAACCAAACCGCCCTGCCCTCCCCCCCTCGGTCACCGCTTGCAGAGGCAATAAAGTCATGGTTGCTTAAAAATCATGCATTCTTTATTAATTCATAAAACAAAGAGGGGGAACTATGGGGGTAACTGCCACGGTCTCCCGGGATTGATGGTGGAGGAAGGGAAGCACCAGGATGGGCGGTGGAGGAAGGGAAGCACCAGGATGGGTGGTGGAGGAGGGGATGAGGGAAGGACAAGGACACACAGCACTTTAAAACTTATTGAATGCCAGCCCTTTGTTGCTTGGATTGTTCTCTTGGCTTGAGTGGTTGGGTGCACGGAGGCAGCCCAAACGCGTTCTTGGGCGTCTCGGGGATGAGGTTATGGGACTCGGGAAGGAGGGCTGTTGGTTACACAGGGGCTGTAGCGGCGGTCTGGGCTCAGGCGGCCTTTCCTGAACCCTACGCCTTTCCTCAGCCATAAGCCGGAGGATTTCCGTTTGATCCTCCAGTAGCCTCAGAATTGCACCCTGCCTTCTCTCTGCACGCTGACGCCACCTACTCTCTTCATCCCGCCACTGTCTCTCTTCACGTTATGCCCATGTGGAAACAATTGCTTCTGAAGCATTTTGTTCACATAAAGTAGCCCCAGGGGCTACTCAAATCTTTTTTTGGGGGCGGGAGGGATAGCTCAGTGGTTTGAGCATTGGCCTGCTAAACCCAGGGTTGTGAGTTCAATCCTTGAGAGGGCTATTTGGGGATCTGGGGCAAAAATTGGGGATTGGTCCTGCTTTGAGCAGGGGGTTGGACTAGATGATCTCCTAAGGTCCCTTCCAACCCTGATATTCTATGATTCATCCCGCCAGTCATTGTCTTCAGCACACCACCTGTCCGCACGATCAAATTCTGCCTTCCTGGACTCCGACAGTGTCTGCCTCCACGCATTCTGCTGGGCAGTTTCAGTGTGGGAGGTTTGCAAGAGCTCTGTGAACATATCGTCTCAATTCCTTTTTTTTTTACTTCTAATCTTCACTAGCCTCTGGGACGGTGATGAAAGGGGTGGCGTTGAAACATTTGCAGCTGCGGGAGGAAACAAACGGGAGAGGAGTAGTTTAAAAGACACATATTAGAGAACAATGCTCCAAACATTATATATCACATGTGCATTTGGTCCAAGGTTGCACTTTGCCTGTTATATTGAGGGTCTGCCGGTTTGGTGTGAGAGATCACACAAGCAGGTCCGGTGGGCAACAGAATTCGGCTTGCAGGCAGCCATGGTAAGCCACAGTCTATAGGCTTCTTTAACCTTCATAACATGTGGGATTGTTTTCAAACAGCAACCCCCTCATTTCCCATAACAAACAGCCTTTGGGCTGGCAATTTAAAACTGGTTGGCAATTGAAAAGGGAGGGGCGGCGGTTTTTGGGTTAACGTGCAGCGCGAACCTAATCGACACCCCACACACACACACACAGACACACATCCAAGATTCTCGCTGTTCCCCCTCCCCCCACCGCGTGGGTCACAGCGGGGAAGATTTCCGTTCAGCCACAGGCAAACAGCCCAGCAGGGACAGACCCCTCTGAATACCCCCTTAATAAAATTCCCCTATTTCAACCAGGTGACCATGAATGATATCACTCTTCTGAGGATAACACAGAGAGATAAAGAACGGATGTTGCTTGAATGCCAGCAAACACCGGGACCATACACCGCCATGCTTTGCAAAGCAATGATTCCAGACTACGTGCTACTGGCCTGGCGTGGTAGAGTGTGTTACCACGGAGCATAGGATAAGGCTGCCCTCCCCAGAAACCTTTTGCAAAGGCTTTGGGAGTACATCCAGGAGATCTTTCTGGAGATGTCCCCGGAGGATTTCTGCTCCATCCCCGAACATGTTAACAGACTTTTCCAGTAGCTGTAGCTGTACTGGCCACGAATTAATCATTAAACACGCTTGCTTATAAAACATGTATTAATTTCACAGAGGTACACTCACCAGAGGTCCCTTCTCCTGCATCAAGCATGCCTTGGGTGGGTTCGTAGGGTACTGGCTCCAGGGTGACAAAGAGTTCCTGGCTGTCGGGGAAAAGGGCTTCTCCGCTTCCTTGCTGTGTCTGTGCGCTATTTTCAGCATCATTATCATCATCTTCCTCTCCCCAAAAATGCTCCTCTGTGGTTTCTGATGATCCACATATGGAGTCATACCACATGGGTGGGTCAGTGCTGGCTGCACCTCCTAGAATGGCATGCAGCTTGTCATAGAAGCGGCATGTCTGGGGCTCTGACCCAGAGCGGCTGTTTGCATCTCTGGTTTTTTGGTAGGCTTGCCTGAGTTCCTTAATTTTCACTGTTGCGCGTCCCTGTTGTAGCCTCTGTCCTGCATGCCCTTGGAGACTTTGGCATATGTATTGGCATTTCTTCTTTTGCACCGTAGCTCTGTTAGCACGGTTTCGTCTCCCCATACTGCGATCAGATCGCGTATCTCATGCTCGGTCCACGCTGGAGCTCGTCTTCGGTTCTGGGACTCCATCATGGTCTGCTGATGAGATCTGCGCTCACCTGCAGCTCACCACGCTGGCCAAACAGGAAATGAAATTCAAAAGTTCGCAGGGCTTTTCCTGTCTACCTGGGCGGAGCATTCGAGCTCAGACTGCTGTCCAGAGCGGTCAAATGTTGCACTGTGGGATAGATCCAGGAGGCCAATACTGTCAAATTGCGTCCACACTAAGCCTAGTTCGAGTCGGCAATATCGATTTTAGCGCTAACCCCCTCGTTGGGGGTGGAGTGGCGAGATCTATTTTAAGAGCCCTAGATGTCGATGTTAATGGCTTCATCGTGTGGACGGGTGCATAGATCAATCGATGTAATGCTAATAAATTCGACATAAACTCGTAGTGTAGACCAGGGCTAAGTGACCATTCAAGCTGAAGTGAAGACAACTCTGCAGCCATAGGACAAAAAGAGGGGGTTAGTGGGTTACAGGATGTTGTAGTCCACGGTTTTCAGTGTCAAGCAAAGTTATGAATTTAAGCTCCCAGGCTGTTTTTCTTTTCTTTTATTTGGAAGGTGTTTTGTAGGTTTCCTCTGGGGACAAGGACGGAGAGCTCAGATACAGAGTGATCCCTTTGTGAAAAGTGTTCACCCACAGGTGATGTGGTGTTTTTGTTTTTTATCATTTTTCTGTGTGAGTTCATTTGAGAGCATAGTGATTGTCCGGTTTCACCCACATAGTTGCTATTGGGGGATTTAGTGCACTGGTTGAGATAGGCATGTGTAGGAACCCTGGATCCTGAAAGGTGTGTGGTGGAGGGTGTTGATCATTGTAGCAGTGGAGATATGTCTGCATCTGTTGTTCTGGCAGGGTCTGGTGCCACTTTGAGTTGGTGTGTCTTGGTCTGTGGGGAGCTTGCTTCTGATGATGAGCTTGGAGAGGTTTGTGGGGAGGGGGGTTGTTTGAAGGCCAGACAAGGGGGTTCAGGAACGATTTCTTTCAGGATGGGATCCCCATCAAGTAGGGTAGTAGTTATTTAATGATACCCTGTATGGGTTCCAGTGTGGGGTGGTAGGTGGCAACTAGAGGTGTGTGGTCAGAGGGGGTTTATTTCTGAATTGAAGCAGGTTGTTGCAGGGTATTTGGGCGGCTCGTTCCATGATGCGAGCTACTTCTCTGGTAGAGTGTCCTTCTTTGGTGAAAGTGGTTTTGAGTGCGTTAAAGTGTATGTCCCAGACTTTCTCCTCAGAGCATATTCTGTGGTGTCTAAGTGCCTGGCTGTAGATAACAGATTTCTTGCTGTGTTTGGGATGGTTACTGCATCTATGAAGGTAGGTGTGGAGATCTGTGAGTTCCTTGTATACAGTTGTCTGTAGGTTTCATTGGTGAAGCTGATCATGGTGTGCAGGTCAGCGGGGCCACCAGCAGGTGAGAGGTGCTGGGGGGAAGGGGAGAACTTGGCTGCCGCTGGGTGCTGAGAACCCTCTAATTTTTCTCGGTGCATGCTCCAGCCCTGGAGCACCCACAGAGTCGACGCCTATGTGTGGCATGTTCCAGAGAGAGTGTAATGGACAGGTGGTGGTTATTGAAGTTGTGGTGGAAATCTGTGGAAGAGGTTGAGAGTTCATCTCTCTCCAGGAACAGGCCAATTTCATTGTCAATAAACGTGTTCACATAGGGATCTAATAAAGGTGGAGGATGAAATCTCTAGCCACGGGCCTGCATCTTGCCCAGCCTCGTCGCACCTCAAAGAGTTAGAGGAACACGATCAGAGACAGCAATTGTACAATTGTATCCAGAGAGGAGTCAGTGACAATTAACCAAGTTCCTGGAGATCAGAAAGAAATCGATACAGAAAAAGGACAATGTACCGGGGGAAAACATGATTAGTTCCTACGCGCTGGATGTATGAGCTGCCAGCTATCACAGTCACTGGACCTTAAGGTGCAATTCCAGATGGCTATAGACTTATAGACTCATAGACTTTAAGGTCAGAAGGGACCATTATGATCATCTAGTCTGACCTCCTGCACAATGCAGGCCACAGAATCTCACCCACCCACTCCTGGAATAATCCTCTCACCTATGACTCAGCTATTGAAGTCCTCAAATCATGGTTTAATGACTTCAAGATGCAGAGAATCCTCCAGTAAGTGACCCGTGCCCCATGCTGCAGAGGAAGGCAAAAAAACTCCAGGGCATCTGCCGATCTACCCTGGAGGAAAATTCCTTCCCTACCCCAAAAATGGCGATCAGTTGAACCCTGAGCATGTGGGCAAGACTCACCAGCCAGACACCCAGGAAAAAGTTCTCTGTAGTAACTTCTAACATCCCATCATTGACCATTGGTCCTATTTACCACTGATGGCAATTAAGTGACCTTTGACTCAGGGCTGGTCTACACTAACCCCCCAATTCGAACTAAGATGCGCAACTTCAGCTACGTGAATAACGTAGCTGAAGTCGAACTATCTTAGTTCGAATGAAAACGTACTTACCTGGGGTCCACACGTGGCGCGCAGGCTCCCCCGTCGACTCCGCCTACTCCGTTCGTCGAGCTGGATTACCAGCGTCGACGGGGGAGCACTTCCTGGTTCGATTTATCGCGTCTAGACAAGACGCGATAAATCGAACCCAGAACATCGATCCGACGCGTCCGACGCGACGGGTAAGTGTAGACCTACCCTAAGATCATGTTATCCCATCAAACCATCCCCTCCATAAACTTATCTAGTTTAATCTTGAAGCCAGATAGGTCTTTTGCTCCCACTGCTTCCCTTGGAAGGCTGTTCCAGAACTTCACTCCTCTGATGGTTAGAAACCTTCGTCTAATTTCAAGTCTAAACTTCCTGATGGCCAGTTTATATCCATTTGTTCTTGTGTCCACATTGGTACTCAGCTGAAACAATTCCTCTCCCTCCCTGGTATTTATCCCTCTGATATATTTAAAGAGAGCAATCATATCTTCCCTCAGCCTTCTTTTGGTTAAGGTAAAGAAATCAAGCTCTTTGAGTCTCCTTTCATACGACAGGTTTTCCATTCCTCGGATCATCCTAGTGGCCCTTCTTTGTACCTGTTCCAGTTTGAATTCATCCTTCTTAAACACGGGAGACCAGAACTGCACACAGTATTCCAAATGAGGTCTCACCAATGCCTTGTATAACGGTACTAACACCTCCTATCTCTACTAGAAATACCTCGCCTAATGCATGCCAAGACCGCATTAGCTTTTTTCACGGCCACATCACATTGGCGACCCATAGTCATCCTGTGATCAACCAGGACTCCGAGGTCCTTTTCCTCTTCCGTTACTTCCAACTGATGTGTCCCCAGCTTATAACTAAAATTCTTGTTATTAATCCCTAAATGTATAACCTTACACTTCTCACTATTAAATTTCATCCTATTACTATTACTCCAGTTTACAAGGTCATCCAGATCTTCCTGTATGATATTCCGATCCTTTTCTGAATTGGCAATACCTCCCAACTTTGTGTCATCTGCAAACTTTATTAGCACACTCCCACTTTTCGTGCCGAGGTCAGTAATAAATAGATTAAATAAAATTGGTCCCAAAACTGAACCTTGAGGAACTCCCCTAGTAACCTCCCTCCAACCTGACAGTTCACCTTTCAGTATAACCCGCTGTAGTCTCCCCTTTAACCAGTTCCTTATCTACCTCTCAGTTTTCATATTGATCCCCATCTTTTCCAATTTAACCAATAATTCCTCATGTGGTACTGTATCAAATGCCTTACTGAAATTGAGGTAGATTAGATCCACTGCATTTCCCTTATCTAAAAAATCTGTTACTTTCTCAAAGAAGGAGATCAGGTTGGTTTGGCACGATCTACCTTTTGTAAAACCATGTTGTAATTTGTCCCAGTTGCCAATGACCTCAATATCCTTAACTACTTTCTCCTTCAAAAATTTTTCCAAGACCTTGCATACTACAGATGTCAAACTAACAGGCCTGTAGTTACCCAGGTCACTTTTTTTCCCTTTCTTAAAAATAGGAACAATATTAGCTATTCTCCAGTCAAATGGTACAACCCCTGAGTTTAGCGATTCATTAACAATTTTTGCTAATGGGCTTGCAATTTCATGTGCCAGTTCCTTTAATATTCTTGGATGAAGATTATCTGGGGCGCCCGATTTACTCCCATTAAGCTGTTCAAGTTTGGCTTCTACCTCAGATATGATAATATCTACCCCCACATCCTTATTCCCATTTGTCATGCTGCCACTATCCCTAAGCTCCTCATTAGCCTCATTAAAGACTGAGGCAAAGTATTTGTTTAGATATTGGGCCATGCCTAGATTATCCTTAACCTCCACTCCATCCTCAGTGTTTAGCGGTCCCACTTCTTCTTTCTTTGTTTTCTTCCTATTTATATGGCTATAAAACCTTTTACTATTGGTTTTAATTCCCTTTGCAAGGTCCAATTCTACATGACTTTTAGCCTGTCTCACTTTATCCCTACATGCTCTGACCTCAATAAGGTAGGTTTCTTTGCTGATCCCTCCAATCTTGCACTCCTTGTATGCTTTCTGTTTTTCCTTAATCACCTCTCTGAGATGCTTGCTCATCCAGCTTGGTCTAAAACCCCTGCCTATGAATTGTTTCCCCTTTCTTGGGATACAGGCTTCTGATAGCTTCTGCAACTTTAACTTGAAATAATCCCAGGCCTCCTCCGCCTTTAGATACATAAATTCTTTAGTCCAATCCACTTCCCTAACTAATTTCCTTAATTTATTAAAGTTAGCCCTTTTGAAATCAAAAATCCTAGTTTCAGATTTATTTTTGTTTATCCTTCCTTTTAGTTTGAACTGAATTAGCTCATGATCACTCGATCCAAGGTTGTCCCCTACAACCATTTCTTCAATGAGGTCCTCACTACTCACCAAAACCAAATCTAAAATGGCATCCCCCCTTGTTGGTTCAGCAACTACTTGATGAAGGAATTCATCAGCTATCACATCTAGGAAAATCTGAGTCCTATTATTATTACTAGCACTTGTTCTCCAATCTATATCTGGGAAGTTGAAGTCTCTATGAAAAGGAACTATGAAACGGTTCCGGCTATGTTTGATGCATACGCTATACCTAAGAGAAAGGTGGTTTATGAAAGAGCATATTTTCACCAGAAACTTCAAGGACCAGGGGAAATATTGAATGTTTTATAAGCCTCTGCATATATTGGCTGAAAACTGTGATTCTGGGGAACGCAAAACATGGAAATATCAGGGATAGGCTGCTTAAATAAATAAATAAATGGAGATATGTCAATCTCCTAGAACTGGAACGACCTTGAAAGGTCATCAAGTCCAGTCCCCTACCTTCACTAGCAGGACCAAGTACTGTCCCCTGACAGATTATTTTTTTTGCCCTAGATCCCTAAGTGGCCCCCTCAAGGATTGAACTCACAACCCTGGGTTTAGCAGGCCAATGCTCAAACCACAACAGATTAAAAACCTTTTCACAGCCACGAGAACGGAAGAGAGATTTAACCCTAGCCAAGGGCTGTACAGAGAGCAAATCAGGTTGAGCTGGTGAGACAGCAAAACCTAGAGCACCTTGACAAATTTGAGAAATCTGAAGCTAGCTTATGAACCGTAAACAGACACTTAAGTGTTAAAAGTAATTATCACAAAACCCCTGTGGCAAAGAGAGGGAACTCCCAGGCTAAGAGGGACAAATTCCAGCATTCATGCACAAGGTGTGGAAAAAGTCAAAACCTAGGAGATGATGCACGGCCATCCAGAGGCACATGGTGTAATAAATGCAGAAAATATGGACATTTTGCTGCACCAAAGCAATCAGGGAGTTGACTCATATTACAGACAATCAAGAGCCATTGTTTCTGGGATCTGTCACTCCTGATGACATAGAGCCTGCCTGGAGAGGGAAACTGAATATTCATAGCAAGAATGTCGACATTAAAATTGACTCAGGGGCTGACGTCACAGTCATCTCAGAAGGGACTTACCTCTTGACGGGGTTGAAGGTGATTGTAATGTCACCCGACACAGCTCAGACTAGTCCTGGAGGAATTCTGAACTGCACGGGCCAGTTCACTCCAGAAAGAACTTACAAAGACAAAAGCTTTAAATTCAGAGTGCATGTGATCAAAGGACCACAGACCAACAGCCTTCTCAGCTGCAGCGTGGCAGCCATGATGGGCCTAGTGAGAAAAGCGGAAGAACTCAACACAGGATTAGATGATACTGGACTTTTGAAAGGAGATGCAGCACAAATCAATTTAAGAGCCAATGCTGAACCATATAGTGTACAAACACCTCTACCAGAGAGACTCTGGAAGAAACTAGCTGCAGATTGATGTGAATTGAGAGGACATCATTACCTGGGTCATCACATAGGCGCCGACTCCGTGGGAGCTCCGGGGCTGGAGCACCCATGGGGAAAAATTGGTGGGTGCAGAGCACCCACCGGCAGCTCCCCGCCATTCCCAGAGCCCACACACAGCTCCCCGCCAGTCCCGGGACCTTACCTCAGCACCGGGAAATGTTGCGGGGCCCTGCCCCCGACGCTGGGTGACGTTGCGTTGGCGTCGGGGGCGGGGCCCCGCAATGTCACTGGGTGTCGGGGGCGGGGCTCCGCAACGTCACCCGGCGTTGGGGGCAGGGCCCGGCGTCGGGGGCGGGGCCCCGCCCCGTTGCACGGCGTCGGGGGCAGGGGCACGGCGTCGGGGGCGGCGCCCCACCCCCAACGCCGGGCGTCAGCCCCCACCGGCGCAACAGGAAGTCGGCGCCTATGGGTCATCATGGACTATTTTTCCAGGTATATAGAAATAACGTACTTCAAAGATATAACATGTTGCAGTATTGTCGAGAAACCGAAGTGCACTTTTGCTCACTTCGGTATTCTAGAACAACTAGTGACGGAAAATGGACCACAGTTCACTGCAGCAGAAATTGACTCATTCCAAACAACATATGATTTTGGTCACATTACTAGCACCCCATATTACCCACAAGTGACTAGAGAGGCTGAGAGGGATATATAGACAGCCAAGAAAGTCCTACAGCAGGAAGGATCCATTTCTTGCTCTTCTGAGTTACAGGTCAATGCCAATAGCAAATACTAGATATAGTCCAACACAGCTCCTGATGGGAAGCCAACTGAGAACTACTGTTCTAGCTTTGGAAAAGAATCTATCTCCAAAGTGGTCAGACATGAAGCAAGTAGCCAAATTGGAAGAAAAGACTAAAACTGCTTATGAACACTTTTATGACAGAAGCAACAAAGGGTCCTGTGGCACCTTATAGACTAACAGAGGTATTGAAGCATAAGCTTTCGTGGGTGAATACCCACTTCTTCGGATGCAAGCAGTGGAAAAAAAAGATTTATGACAGATGACACTCAGAGATTGCCAGGTCTAGCACCTGGTGACGTTTGTGTCACACTGGATGGAGAAAAGGGATGGACAACTCCAGCTGTTGTAAAGGAAAAGAATTCAGCCCCTGGTCACATACGATCGAGACCGACAATGGAGGGTTCAGCAGAAACTATCGACATCCACAGTTCATTCCTCAGAAAGAACGATCAGCAGAGCAAACTCTACAGATGGCAGATGCCGACAGAACAAGAAGACGACTCAAGATTTCTAGACGGAGCATAGCCAATTGTTACAGCTAATGGCAGAGGTGAAAGTAAGCCGGTATGCCCCGGTATGGCGTACCGGCAAGAGCCAGTGCACCATACCCATACCGGGGCACCCCGGCTTCCCCAGGCGGCAATTTAAAGGGCCTGGGGCTCCCAGCAATGGCTGGAGCCCCAGGCCCTTTAAATTGCCGCCAGAGCCGCACTGCTGGAGCCCTGGGGTAGCGGCCGCTGGGCTCCGGCGACTATTAAAAGTGCCTAGAGCTTCCGCTGTTTCTACCGCCCCGGCCCTTTAAATAGCCGCCGGAGCCCTGCTGCCACTACCCCAGGGCAGAGTAGTACCCCAGGGCAGTAGAAGCAGCGGGAGCCGCAGGCCTTTAAATAGCCTACGGAGCCCCCGGATGCCCCTGCTAAGGAGCGGGGGCATTTACCTGTACAGGGCGGGCTGGGGCTGGCTCTGACCCCCTCAGTCCCACCCCTTCTGCCTGAGACCCCCTCCCCTTCTGGGGGCCAGAGCTTGCCCCCAGCCCAGCCCCGTACCGGTAAGTCTCTAGACTTACTTTCACCCCTGACTAATGGACAGTCAGATGATCAAGTTGTTATGCATTCAGGTCATGTAATGGGAAAACCACTCTGATTCAGAGGCACTTAACAGACTCGTGTACTGAACCTCAAAGACAGGGTAAATATTGTAAAGGGTAGGAATGTAGAACCAGGGGGAGATGTAATGCTGTATTATACTGTTCAGCCACGAGGTGGCGCTGTGTGTAAAATACCTTATTTAAAGGAACCTCAGCCAGACCTGGCGGAGCAGCAGAGGGTCTAATGATGAACACGTGTGTACATGCAGCTCTGTAGCCAGTCCATAGCTGGTACAGGAACATGACACCAGGGTTTCCTGCCAATCAGGAGTGGACAGGCTGGGACACTGTTCCCACCACACGACATTGTCATAAATGGAGTTACTGTCCCACTGTAGTAACCCTGGCGCTGGATTTCAAAATCAAAGTCTTGAAGAGCTAAACTCCACCAAAGAAGTTTCTTGTTAGTCTCTTTCACTGTGTGAAGCCACTTTCGTGCAGCATGGTCAGTCTGCAGGTGCAACCGCCGTCCCCAAATGTAAGGGCGTAGCTTCTCCAGAGCATACACAATGGCGTAACAGTCTTTTTCTGACGCTCAGGGCTGGCTCCAGGCACTAGCCTACCAAGGACGTGCTTAGGACGGCACCTTGGGGGGGCGGTGCTCAGGGGGTTTTTTTTGGTTTTTTTTTTCCCAATTAACAAATTGTGGCGGGGCGGGCTGGCTGCCCTGCCCGCCGGCGCTCCGGCCGGGAGAGCGGGCCGGGCTGGCCGCCCTGCCCCGCAGCGTTCCGGCCGGCAGAGTGGGGCCGGGGCCGGGCTGGCTGCCCTGCCCCGCCGGCGCTCCGGCCGGGAGAGCGGGGCCAGGCTGGCCGCCCTGCCCCGCCGGCACCCTGGCCGGGGCAGCGGGGCGGCCAGGGTGCTCCGCTCCCCGCCGGGAGAGTGGGGCAGCGGGGCGGCCAGGGTGCTCCGCTCCCCGCCGGGAGAGTGGGGCAGCGGGGCAGCCAGGGTGCTCCGCTCCCCGCCGGGAGAGCGGGGCCGCCGGCGTGCTCCGCTCCCCGCCGGCGCCCAGCGGGGCGGCGGGCATGCAGCCCTCCCTGCTGCCCCCCCCCCAGCGTTTTGGCGGGGCGGTGTTGTTGGCGGGGGGGGGGGTGTTTTGGCCGGCGTTGCGGGGGGGTGGGCGGCGCTTGTGGGGTTTTTTTTTTTTTTTTGCTTGGGGCGGCCAAAAACCTAGGGCCGGCCCTGCTGACGCTGACCAGTGGCTTTCCCTCTCAGAAAGTTTTTTGCTGAGAAACACGACAGGATGGAATTGTTGATCTGGTCCTACCTGCATTAAAACTGCTCCCACACCACGCTCGGACGCATCTGTGGTTACGACGAACGGTTGGTCAAAGTCCGGGGCCCTCAGTACAGGATCAGACGTAAGAATCGCCTTAAGTTGGTTAAAGGTTTTTTGAACTTCTCAGGCCACTGAACTGCATTTGGCTGTTTTTTCGTGATTAGGTCTGTCATTGGCTGTAGTGTGGTACAAATCATCAGTAATACCCAGTCAAGCCCAAGGATTGGACCTGCTTCTTTGACTTAGGGACAGGCCAATTTTGGATAGCATTTACCTTAGCCTGTAGGGGGTTGATAGTACCCTGACCCACCTGGTGTCCAAGGTAGGTTACCCTGTTTAGGCCTATTTGACACGTTTTGGCCTTAACTGTTAATCCTGCCTCCCTTATGCGCTGGAAGACAGCTTGGAGGTGCTCCAGGTGTTCTGCCCATCAATATGAGAATATAGCCACATCGTAGGCAACTGCAAATTCCCCAGATCCAGCCAGAAGGTTATCTACCAGTCTCAGGAAGGTGGAGGGTGCATTTTGCAGTCTGAAAGGGAGCTTATTAAATTCATACAGCCCTATATGGGTAATGAAGGCTGACCTTTGGCGGGGTCATCTAGCAGCACTTGCCAGTACCCCTTAGTTAAGTCTAAGGTGGAGATGAACTGGGCACGTCCCAGTTTCTCCAATAGCTCATCTGTGCGTGGCATGGGATAGTTTTCTGAGTGAGTTACAGCATTTAGCTTACAGTAGTTTACACAAAAGCGGATTTCTCCATCTGGTTTGGGAACCAGAACCACTGGAGAGGCCCATTCTCTCTCAGAGGGGCGGATTACACCCATCTGTAACATGTCCTTGAGCTCCCTTTCTATTGCGGATTTGGCTTGAGGAGCTGTCATAAATAAAGGGAAGGGGGAGAGGGTCTGATGCAGTGCTATAAAATCCTCTTACCAGTAAAGGGTTAAAAAATACAGGTAGCCAAACTGACACCTGACCTGGCTGGCATCTGACCAATAAAGGGACAAGATACTTTCAAATCTTTAAAGGGGGGAAGGCTGTGTGTGTGTGGCTTTGTCTAAGTCAGAGTAATCTTAAAAGACAAAAAGAACCTACAAAAAATCCGCCTCCTCACCAATACTCACTTTTCTAAAGTAAGTTTAAATAGCATAGCGAGTAAATTTCTGTTTATTTTGCTTGGTACATTCCCTGTGGGAGAGGGAAGGGTTATTCCTGTTTTTCTGTAACTTTAAGGTTTTGTCCAGAGGGGGGAATCTCTCTGAGTACCCTGTAAAATAGTTACCATCGGGATTTTACAGAGATGATTTTACCTTCTTTGTTTTTAATAAAATCCTTCTTTTAAAAAGCTGACTGTTTTCTATGGTGTTAAAACCCAGGGGGTGGGTTTTTAGATCACTGGGTAACCAATTGGTTAAAAAATTGTTCTCAAGCTTCCCAAAAAAGGGGGGGTACGGCTTAAGGGGGTAGTTTGTGGGGGAGGGAAGTTCAAGTGATTCCTTTCCTGAATTCCTGTTAGACATTTAATGGTGGCAGCAAAAAAAGCATTTCTCAGGGTGCAGGGAACTATGTATCTTGGGGGTTTTAACCTAAGCTGGTAAAAATAAGCTTAGGGGCTCTTAATGCGGGTCCCCACGTCTTTACCGTAGAGTTTAAAGTGGGAAGGGAACCTTAACAGGAGCCATCCGGTAGGGTTTGGCTCTAATTGGGTGAGCATCACCTGTGTCAATGAAGTGGTACACCTGTTCTGTCCATCCTGGGATGGCTGAAAACATTGGTGCGAAGCTGGTGCACAGCTTCTGGACTTGCTGTCGCTGCTTACGCCCAAGGGTCATGGAAAGGCTCACCTCTTCCATGCCACCGTTGCTTTTCCCTTCATAGTAGACTCCTTCAGGCCACTCAGCGTCGTCTCTCTCCTGGACTGTAACCTGCAGAACCTTGATTTCTCGGGAATAAAAGGGCTTTAGAGAATTAACATGGTATACTTTAGGTTTTAAGGTACTTTCTGGGAATGCTATGAGATAATTAATAGCTCCCAGGTGCTCTCGGACCATAAATGGCCCCTCCCACGACGCTTCCATCTTATTGACATGGAGCGATTTCAGGACCGTGACTTGGTCACCTACTTTGAAGAAACGCTCTCTGGCATGTTTATCATACCAGACCTTTTCATAGAATCATAGAATCATAGAATCTCAGGGTTGGAAGGGACCTCAGGAGGTCATCTAGTCCAACCCCCTGCTCAAAGCAGGACCAACCCCAACTAGATCATCCCAGCCAGGGCTTTGTCAAGCCTGACCTTAAAAACCTCTAAGGAAGGAGATTCCACCACCTCCCTAGGTAACCCATTCCAGTGCTTCACCACCCTACTAGTGAAAAAGTTTTTCCTAATATCCAACCTAAACCTCCCCCTCTGCAACTTGAGACCATTACTCCTTGTTCTGTCATCTTCTACCACTGAGAACAGTCTAGATCCATCCTCTTTGGAACCCCCTTTTAGGTAGTTGAAAGCAGCTATCAAATCCCCCCTCACTCTTCTCTTCTGCAGGCTAAACAATCCCAGTTCCCTCAGCCTCTCCTCATAAGTCATGTGCTCCAGCCCCCTAATCATTTTTGTTGCCCTCCGTTGGACTCTTTTCAATTTATCCACATCCTTCTTGTAGTGTGGGTGCCAACACAGTACTCCAAATGAGGCCTCACCAGTGCCGAATAGAGGGGAATAATCACGTCCCTTGATCTGCTGGAAATGCCCCTACTTATACAGCCCAAAATGCCGTTAGCCTTCTTGGCAACAAGGGCACACTGTTGACTCATATTCAGCTTTTTGTCCACTGTAACCCCTAGGTCCTTTTCTGCAGAACTGCTGCCCAGCCATTCGGTCCCTAGTCTGTAGCAGTGCATGGGATTCTTCCGTCCTAAGTGCAGGACTTTGCACTTGTCCTTGTTGAACTTCATCAGATTTCTTTTGGCCCAATCCTCTAATTTGTCTAGGTCCCTCTGTATCCTGTCCCTACCCTCCAGCGTATCAACCACTCCTCCCAGTTTAGTGTCATCTGCAAACTTGCTAAGGGTGCAGTCCACACCATCCTCCAGATCGTTGATGAAGATATTGAACAAAACCGGCCCCAGCACCGACCCTTGGGGCACTCCACTTGATACCGGCTGCCAACTAGACATGGAGCCATTGATCACTACCCGTTGAGCACGACCATCCAGCCAGTTTTCTATCCACCTTACCGTCCATTCATCCAGCCCATACTTCTTTAACTTGCTGGCAAGAACACTGTGGGAGACTGTATCAAAAGCTTGGCTAAAGTCAAGAAATAGCACATCCACTGCTTTCCCCTCATCCACAGAGCCAGTTATCTCATCATAGAAGGCAATTAGGTTAGTCAGGCATGACTTGCCCTTGGTGAATCCATGCTGACTGTTCCTGATCACTTTCCCCTCCTTTAAGTGGTTCAGAATTGATTCCTTGAGGACCTGTTCCATGATTTTTCCAGGGACTGAGGTGAGACTGACTGGCCTGTAGTTCCCCGGATCTTCCTTCTTCCCTTTTTTAAAGATGGGCACTACATTAGCTTTTTTCCAGTCATCCGGGACCTCCCCCGATTGCCATGATTTGTCAAAGATAATGGCCAATGGCTCTGCAATCACATCGGCCAACTCCTTTAGCACCCTCGGATGCAGTGCATCCGGACCCATGGACTTGTGTTCGTCCAGCTTTTCTAAATAGTCCCGAACTACTTCTTTCTCCACAGAGGGCTGGTCACCTCCTCCCCATACTGTGCTGTGGAGTGCAGCCGCCTGGGAGCTGACCTTGTCTGTGAAGACAGAAGCAAAAAAAGCATTGAGTACACTAGCTTTCTCCACATCCTCTGTCACTAGGTTCCCTCCCTCATTCAGCAAGGGGCCCACACTTTCCTTGACTTTCTTCTTGTTGCTCACATACCTGAAGAAACCCTTCTTGTTACTCCTAACATCTCCGGCTAGCTGCAACTCCAAGTGTGATTTGGCCTTCCTAATTTCACTCCTGCATGCCTGAACAATATTTTTATACTCCTCCCTGGTCATTTGTCCAATCTTCCACTTCTTGTAAGCTGCTTTTTTGTGTTTAAGACGAGCAAGGATTTCACTGTTAAGCCAAGCTGGTCGCCTGCCATATTTACTTTTCTTTCTACACATCGGGATGGTTTGTTCCTGCAACCTCCATAAGGATTCTTTAAAATACAGCCAGCTTTCCTCGACTCCTTTCCCCCTCATGTTATTCTCCCAGGGGACCTTGCCCATCAGTTCCCTGAGGGAGTCAAAGTCTGCTTTTCTGAAGTCCAGGCTCTGTATTCTACTGCTCTCCTTTCTTCCTTGTGTCAGGATCCTGAACTCGACCATCTCATGGTCACTGCCTCCCAGGTTCCCATCCACTATTGCTTCCTCTACTATTTCTTCCCTGTTTGTGAGCAGCAGGTCAAGAAGAGCTTTTCCCCTAGTTGGTTCCTCCAGCACTTGCACCAGGAAATTGTCCCCTACACTTTCCAAAAACTTCCTGGATTGTCTGTGGACCGCTGTATTGCTCTCCCAGCAGATATCGGGGTGATTAAAGTCACCCATGAGAACCAGGGCCTGTGATCTAGTAACTTCTGTTAGTTGCTGGAAGAAAGCCTCGTCCACCTCATCCCCCTGGTCTGGTGGTCTGTAGCAGACTCCCACCACGACATTACCCTTGTTACTCACACTTCTAAATTTAATCCAGAGACTCTCAGGTTTTTCTGCAGTTTCATACTGGAGCTCTGAGCAGTCATACTGCTCTCTTACATACAACGCAACTCCCCCACCTTTTCTGCCCTGCCTGTCCTTCCTGAACAGTTTGTATCCATCCATGACAGTACTCCAATCGTGTGAGTTATCCCACCAAGTCTCTGTTATTCCAATTACATCATAATTCCTTGACTGTGCCAGGACTTCCAGTTCTCCCTGCTTGTTCCCCAGGCTTCTTGCATTTGTGTATAGGCATTTAAGATAACTCACCGATTGTCCTGCTGTCCCAGTATGGGGCAGGAGCCCTCCCCTCTTGCACTCACCTACTTGTGCTTCCTCCCGGTATCCCACTTCCCCACTTACCTCGGGGCTTTGGTTTCCTTCCCCCGGTGAACCCAGTTTAAAGCCCTCCTCACTAGGTTAGCCAGCCTGCTTCCAAAGATGTTCTTCCCTCTCTTCGTCAGGTGGAGCCCATCTCTGCCTAGCACTCCTTCTTCTTGGAACACCATCCCATGGGAACGGACCCAGAATATCCACAGCTACACGCTGAAGTGGAACCTCAATGATGGGGACTGGCTGGAGAGTGGCCTTGACCTTGTCTTGGGGTTTTCCCACCCTCTGGCACACCTCACAAGGCCAGACATAGGTAGAAACATCCTTGCCCATCCCTTCCCAGTGGAATGACGTCCCCAAATGGTCCTTAGTCCTGTTCACCCCAGCATGGCCACTAGGGTGATTGTGGGCTAAGCTCAAGAGATTTTCCTTACACTTAGTTGGAACTACCAACTGTTTCTGAGGATGCCAGTCCTCCTTGTGTCCACCAGAAAGGGTCTCCTCATATAAGAGTCCTCCTTCTATAACAAACCTGGACCTATTAGAAGAGCTGAGAGATGGTGGGCTGCTCCGTGCCGCCGTCCAAGCTCCCTTGAGTCTCTCATCAGCTTCCTGCTCTGCCTGGAACTACGCCCTTGATGCTGGAGACATTAGTTCCTCACTGGGTTGTGGACCTGGGCTTGGTCCCACTAGAAGCGATGCAGGTGAAGGGGTTGTTTCCGTTGACTGAACCGCTCTCCGCTGGTGCACTAGGTTGTATTTTAGGCTCCGGTTGAGCCTCTTGCGCTGGTTTAGCTGTTGCTGCAGGTGCAGGCTCTGTGGTGCCCTTTGGTGCTGGCTCCCCTGACTCTGGTGGGGTTGCAAGCACAGGCTTTGGTGCTGACTGCTCTGCCAGTTCCGATTCTTGGGCTGGTTCTGGCTGGGTTTTGGGAACTGGATTTACAACTGCTGCCATAGACTCTGGTCTGGGGTCTGGTTTCAACACTGTGACGGAGTAGAGAGCGAGATGGATCTGACCTGAGAGGCTGGCTGCAGTGGGAAAGGCTGCATTGGAAATGCGAGACTTTACCTGAGGCTGTAACCTGAGCCAGGACGGGGGTTGGGAGGTGACACCTTTGGCTGGGAGAATGGACAGGCTAGAGGAGGGGCCCTGGGGGAGGGGAAGAGAGGCTGCTGGAGGGTTTGGCTTTTTGATTTCAGTTTGAAGCTGGGTGGTGAAACGCAGGGAGCCCCAGAGCTGGGGTCTAAGCTCCCTGCCCCCGCCCCAGAAGGCCCAGCAGAGGGGTCCTGGTCATACTTACAAGCTCTGTATGGACTCTTTCCTGACAACCCTAATAAACCTTCTGTTCTACTGGCTGGCTGAGAGTCACATTGAATCCCGGGAAGAGGGGTGCAGGACCTGACTCCCCCACACTCCGTGACAAACACCTCTGGCTGGGTTCCTGTAGGAGGATCAGGAATGGAGTTAGGTGTGGAGGCCTGTTTAGCCTGGCTGCGGGTGACCATCCCCACCCTTTTCGTTAGCCTGACATGGTTGGCTAAGTCTTCTCCCAGCAGCATGGGAATCGGATAATCGCCATAGACTGCAAAAGTCCATATTCCTGACCAGCCCTTGTACTGGATGGGCAACCTGGCTGTAGGCAAGTTAAAAGCGTTGGCCTTAGAGGGTTGCACCATCACTTGGGCCTCTGGGTCGATGACTTTGGGGTCCACCAGGGATTGGTGGATAGCTGACACCTGTGCGCCAGGGTCTCTCCACGCAGTAATCTTCCTCCCGCCCACACTCAGTGTCCCTTCGCTCTGGGGGTATTTGCGAGACATCTGGGCCTGAAGGCTCTCGGTGAGACTCCGGGGTGATAAGTTGCAGTCGGCTGGTGCTCTTGAGGCAGTTGGCCTTCAGTCGGCTGCTGTGCTGGGAGCTGCACAGATTGTCCCTGCCCGTCGTTGAGACGCCCTCCCTCTCCATTCCTTGTGCTCCGGGGGCTGAGAGGCTCCGGGCGGGGCTGCGGAGTCAGCGCCCCGCCCTGCTAACTGTGGCCCATCTCGCGTGCCTGCAGTTCTTCGCTGACATATCCCTTCATGCTTCTCTCCAGCCTAATGGTCTGCGCGCCTGAATCAGCCTCTCCCCACCCCCCTCCTCCGGGGAGTATTGCTGCTGCGGCCCTTGGCCATCTCACTAGGGGGCATCAGCTCTGCTCCCAGGAGAAGGGCTGCTCTCCTGGTGCCCGTCTGCCCTGCTGTAGTGTTGGGGGCAGAGGCAGGAAGCTCTGGCCATGGGGGAATGGACAGGGGGTGGCGGGGGGTTCTGGGGCCTGGCTGAGCTGCCTGGCTCAGGCCCGTTAAAGCTACGTAGCCCAGTAGGGCTCAGATAAGTGATGCTGGGGAGGCCAGGGAGGGCTCTGGGAACAGGCTGCGGTGGCCGGCAGGGGGTGACCCAGCTGCTGTCCCCGGGGCGACTGGCTGCTGCAGAGGCCTTGGCGGGGCGCAGCTTGAGCTGTGTTTGCAGGCTCGGAGCAGGGCTGTGTCCGTGCCGGAGCACGGTGGGCTTGTGGCCCAGTCCCCATGTGTGGGGGGGGCCTGGGGCACATGGGACACAGCTCACTGCCACTTCCTCCCCCTCTCCTCTCTTGCAGGCTGGCTGGTGGCTTCCCCCCCTACGCACCCAACTACTCCTCCTGGTTAGACTGCTGGAGCCAGCTGCTCAAGGAGGTACGTCCCAGCCTCGCCCCAGCCCCATAGCGCAGCGACGCCGTGTGTGGGGCAGCCGTGCCTGGCACTCATCACGGGGTGGGGGTTATAAAAGGGCTGGGAAGTGTTGGCCCTGCTGTGTGGGTAGGAGGGCTGGCAGACGGGAGCCTGGGGGTGCAGGCAGAGGGAAGCTGGGCAGGGCAGGCAGGGCCGGTGCAAGGAAGTTTTGCGCCCTAGGGGCCCCACTCCCAGCTAACATCGCTCCCCCGGCAGCAAACACTGCCCCCCGCCCCGCAGCCAGTCCACCCCACTGCGCCCCACTCCGCCCAGCTAACACCGCCCCTCCCGCAGCTGAGCCCCCCACCCGGCAGCCTCCCCCCGCCCACGGCGCCCCCCCGGCTCACGGCAGCCGTGGCCAGCCGCCCCCCCCCGACTCCTGGCTCAACCGCGGAGCCAGGAGGGCGGGCTGCAGCCATGGCCAGGCGCCCCTCCGGGAGGGCAGGAGGCAGCCGCCCCCTGGCTCCCGGCGCCCTAGGCGACCGCCTAGGGTTACCTAGTGGGCGTGCCAGCTCTGAGGGCAGGCCACCCTGACAGGCAGAGGGAAGCAGGGCAGGGCAAGGCAGGCCACGCCACGCTAACACCCGTCTCCTCTCCTCTCCGTGCAGGGGAACATGAGCCGAGGCAACAGCCTGTTTTTCCGGAAGGTGCCTGCGGGGAAGCTGTACGTGTGGGAGGAGAAGCGGTTCCGCTGAGGCCGGAGCTGGGCGAGGGGCCCGGGGCCGGGCCAGAGGCTGGGCCAGATGCACTGAATGATGGGAGAGTGGTGATTTCTATACAGTTTTTTAAATAATGATTCACTCTTGGGAAACGGAGACTGTGCAACAGTAGCGTAGCCGGGGGGGAGCAGGGGGAGCGGCCGCTCCCCCTATGAGGAAAAGCGGCGCTAAGGCACCGCCCGAGCAGCGCTTTAAAAGCCCTGTGGCTCCTGCCGCTGCGGGGAGCCACGGGCCTTTTAAAGCGCCCCCCCACCCCCAGCCCCGCTGCCAGAGCGGGGAGCGGCACAGGGGGGCAGCCACGGCAAGCCGCCCCTTGTCTCCCCGCTCAGCCGCTGAGCGGAGAGACAAGGGGCAGCAGCGGGAAGCCACCCCTTGTCTCCCCGCTCAACAGATCAGCGGGGAGAAAAGGGGCAGCCACGGCCAGCCGCCCCTTGTCTCCCAGTTCAGTGGGGAGGCAGCGGGCAGCCGCAGCAAGCCGCCCCTTGTCTCCCTGCTGAGCTGCTGAGCGGAGAGACAAGGGGCAGCAGCGGCAAGCCGCCCCTTGTCTCCCTGCTCAACATCTCAGCGGGGAGACAAGGGGCAGCCGCAGCAAGCCGCCCCTTGTCTCCCCGCTCAGAAGCTCAGCGGGGAGACAAGGGGCAGCGACGGCGAGCCGCCCCTTGTCTCCCAGCTCAGCAGGGAGGCAGCGGGCAGCCGCAGCAAGCCGCTCCTTGTCTCCCCGCTCAGCTGCTGAGCGGAGAGACAAGGAACAGCCATGGCCAGCCGCCCCTTGTCTCTCCGCTCAGCAGCTCAGCGGGGAGGCAGCGGGGAGCTGCCCGCCGCCCCCCAAATGTTGGCGCCCTAGTGGGTGCGCGGGCCCTGCCAGCGGCTCCGGCGGCGGCGCTTTAAAGGGCCGGGGCTCCGCAGCGGACCTTTAAAGCGTCGCAGGGTGAGTACAACCTTTTTATAGCGCCGCCTCTCCCCCTGTGCTCAAGACCTGGCTACGCTACTGCTGTGCAAGTCTGAGTGTCAAAGTCATGGGGTAACGCAGGCCGGCCGGCCGGGGTTGGAGGCTCTGTGTTCCAGGTGTGTGGGGGAGGGTCGGCTGCCTGGCTGGGGGTGGGGGCACTGCTCCGGTGGGCCAGCTCCCTGGCTGGGGGGTGAGCTCCCTGGCTGGGGGCGAGGCTGGCTCTACCCCTGGGTCTGCCTGCAGATGTGCCTGTCCTTCTCTGCTGTCAGTTCTGGCTGTGAAGGAGACACCCCACACTGGCCTGGTGCCCCCAGCTGGGACCCACAGCTCTGCTCCCTATCGTGACTCCCCAGGATCAGTGCTACGCCCCAACTTTTATAAGGAACCCCTGGGTCTGCCTGTGATGTGCCAGCCCCCCAAGGGGACTCTCTCTTCCTCCAGGGCCAACCACATGGCTCCAGCCATCCTGCTTCATCCCACGAGCTCTGTCCGGCACATCCCACTGAGCCAGACCCCTGGAGAGACCTGGCTGCTCTTTGGGGACCAGTGTCCTCCAGCCAGTGTTTGCAGTGACATCCCAAAGCCTTTTCCACACAGCCTAAGGTTTATTGGCCCCCTAGAACCTGGCCTGGGAGGTCCTTGGGGCAGCAGAGAAAAGTGAAGGTGAAGACACAGGCCAGGGCCCCACACAGCCAAGCTGCTGAAGAGCCAAAAATGGATCCTGTCTCCGTCTTTCAGTCCTAGCTGGGAGCTCCTGAGTTCCACCAAGAGACAACTCTTCATCTTTGTGGAGCCTCCGTTGGTCTGGGTTGGTTTTGATCCTGATCGCCAAGTTCCTGCCCCCCAGCCATGTGACATACCCCTTCCTCTCCCTGCTCTGTCCCTGGGCAGCAATGCAAAGTACAGAGGGAAACTGAGGCACACAGGCGTCAAAACTATTACAGGAAATTCTCTCTCTCTCCCACCACCTGAGAGGAAGGGGATGCGTGTCCCTGGGGCCTGCAAGGATCTCGAGTGCCCCATCCCCTCTCCACGCTGCTACTGACCTACCAGCAAGGGAGAGAAGAGCCTGCCGTGTCTGCTGTGTGTGTGTGTGGGGGGGGTCCCCTCCCCACGGCTCACTGGGGCTGCAGCTGGGCCCAGCCACACGAGGAGAAGCAGCCCCCTGGGGCTGGCAGGGGGCTGGTCAGTCCTACATCACCTGCCCAGGGCTGAGGACATCCATTCTTGGGGGAGGGAGAAGAGTGGATGCTTCTTCCTGCGTTCAGGCCCAGCAGGGCTCTACCGGGGGCGGGTCCTATGGCCGCTCCCCTCCCGCGTGTAATGTGCCGCCATAAACACAAGCCCTGGCCTGGCTTTCCAGCTGGCTGCTGGCCCTGGAGCAACCGTGCAAGGCCAGCACCTGCCCCCGATCACCACGGGGGAGGTAAGGGGTGGGCCACAGCTGGGATGTGGTCGGACCCAAGGGAGCTTGCACCAAAGCTTTGGCAAGACCAGGCACAGCTCCTGGAAAGGGGAACCCCCACCACAGCCCCAGCTGCCTGGGGAGGGGAGCGGGAGAGCGCCCCCTGCTGAGCCCTCACCCTGCCCTCTTTGGGGCCAGCACTGACTGCCAGGGGAGAGCGCCCCCTACTGAGCCTCTGCCCTGCTCCAGGGGATAATGGAGCATGAGCTACTCTCCTCTACCAGGCCCTGGCTTCCCAAGGGCTGACAGCTGAGCTCCCCTGGTGGCTGGTCAGTGTGTCCCCTTCATGGGGGCGGCAGAGCAATAGGTCCCTGGTGTGGCTGGGCCGTGTCCCCTTCTCCTCCCCTCCCCCAATGCTACGTGCTGTGGGAGTGTGGCCGTCCCCCAGAGCTGTGCGCAGGTCCCTAGGCCATGTCCCCGTCTCCTCCTCTCCCCCTGTGCTATGTGCTATGGGGCCGTGGCTGTTCCCCAGAGCTGGGCGCAGAGTCCTGGGCCGAGTCTAGGGCACTGGCTGGCCGGCACTGGGCGAACCCGGGCATCACCACCAGCCGGTGGAACACCCCAGGCAGGATGCGGAAGCCGAGGCGTTTCAGGGTGTGCAGTGAAGGCTCGTTGTGGGGCAGCACCCTGGTGTATACAGGGAAGCCGCGGGCATGCAACTGTGCCGCCAGCATCCCCACCACGGACCCTAGGTGGCGCTGGCCACGATGCTCCGGGAGGGTGTAACCGTGCGTCAGGGCAGCCAGCGGGTCAGTGAGGGACCAGGAGATGGGGGTCCCGTCAGGGGCCAGGAGGCAGGCGTTGGGGAAGTGTCGGATCAGGAGGCACAGATACCGCAGGCTCCAGCTGTTCCCCCCAAACATCCAGGTGTCGCTGAGCAGCTTGGCGTGGGCGGGGGACACGGGGGCCAGCCTGAGCCCGTTCTCAGGCCTGAAACACAGGGCAGGGGGGAGAGAGAGATGGGGTGGGGTGAGCACAGAGGGGATTGACCTGGCAAGCGGGGGGGGGGCGGTCAGTGCAGGTGGGGGGGTGGGGGGATAGAACCAGCACAGGCAGGGGAAGGGGACTCGCGGGGGTTGACCCGGTACAAGGGAGAGTGAGCCCGGGGAGCAGAAATTGAGCTGGTATGACGTGGCATAGGAGGGGAGCAGGGTCCGGCAGCGCCATCCTCTTCCCGGTTGGGGGCTGAGATGGGCTGGACAGAAAATTGGGTGTGGGGTTGCTGAATCTCAAACTGGCGGGGGGGGGGGGCATGGAATGTATCCTGTGGGGGAGGGGTGTGCCACCCAGCCCTGAAGGCAGCGCTGCCCCCAGCAGCAGCTCAGCCCTACTCTGACATTGCCACCCTTACTCTGTGTAACGTTTGGCCTTTGCACTGGGAGGGGGGGCTATGGCAAATTCTGGGGTGCCTATAGCCCCCATAATGCTCTGCCCCAGTGCCCCCCATGGAGGGGAGGGAGGCTCTCCCCACTGGGGCCAAAGAGGTTCCTTGGCCAGGCTGGGTTGCCCCTGCCCCCTGGCGAAGCTCTAGGGCTGACTCAGCCCTGCCCCTGAGCAGGATGGGAAATCCTTGGCAGCATGTGCCCAAGGCCTGGGGCTGTGTGTGGGGCCGGGGTGATGCCCTCACTCTGCCAGCACCGTTAGCCTGGGGAACTCATTGCCACCAGATCTAGGGCGCAATGGAGGCCTCTGGCCTGGCACCCCAGGGTCCTTCCCTTCCCCCAGCCCCGCTCCCCCCTCCATCTAGCACAGGCTGGTTGTGTACGTTGCCCCATTCTGGGGGGCACCTACCGGTACTGGGGCATGGCAGGCGGGTCTGGGTGCAGCAGCGGCCGGTACGGATACATCTCCATCTCGAGCCCCCTGGCCCTGGCGATGTCCCTGATGGTCTCGTATACCCCATCCTGCAGCCCTGCAGGGACAGCCGTGCACTGTCAGCAGGGCCCCCCTGAAAGGTGCCCATGGCCGTGTGGGGCCCAGCCCAGTGGGGGAGAGCAGCAGGGAGGGGCCAAGGGCCACTGTGAGCCAGCATGACCCAACTGGGGGTTCCCAAGCTTAGCTCGTTCAGGATCCCGGGTGTGGATGGAGAAGGGGCCCAGGCGAGCTCCTTGGGGCTATTTGCCTGTAGGGGGGAGGGACTCAGGCGGACACCTCAGGGCTATTGGCCCATGGAGAGAGAGGGGCCTGGGCTAGCTCCTCAGGGCTATTGGCCCGATGTGGGGGGATAGCTGGGGGGGGGCAGGAGCTGGATGGAGCAGGGCTGGAAGGGCTCACCCTGTATCTGGAAGGCCTGGCCCCAGTCCACGGCGCGGCTGTTCCCCAGCAGGGCCCGGCAGGCGCCCTCGTCCCGGTAGAAGGCCGTGTACAAGTTGGTGCCGTAATCGCTTGGGTCCCATGTCACCTGCAGGGGGGACACTGCCTGGGGGTGAGCGCAGCCTCTGCTACCCCCCCTTGACCCTCATAGACAGCATTGGGGGAGTGGGGCACAGTGAGCCCCAAGTAAGAGATTGATGAGGGGGAAGGGGCCCCGTGAACAGAGCCAGTGGGCTTAGGGCTGTGGGGAGGTGGGGCAGACAGAAGGGGGAGGGGTAGAGATGACACCAAGCAGGGAAAGGGGCAAGGAAGTCAGGGAGGGGAGCGAGGCAGTGATGGCGTCAGGTGGGGGAGGGGAGTCGGGCAGTGAATGCCTCTGGTGGGGGAGGGGAGCTGGGCAGAGATGGCGTCAAGCCGGGGAGGGGAGCGGGGCAGATATGCCATCAGGTGGGGGAGGGGAGCGTGGCAGAGATGGCGTCAGGTGGGGGAAGGGAGTGGGTAGAGATGGCATCAGGTGGGGGAGGAGAGTGGGGCAGATATGCCATCAGGTGGGGGAGGGGAGCGGGTAGAGATGGCATCAGGTGTGGGAGGAGAGTGGGGCAAATATGCCATCAGGTGGGGGAGGGGAGCGGGTAGAGATGGCGTCAGGTGGGGGAGGAGAGTGGGGCAGTGATGGCGTCAGGCGGGGGAGGGGAGCAGGGCAGATGGGCGGGGCCCAGCAAAGGCCGCACCTCTCTGCGTGGCCGGGTGAGGACGATTTTGAACTCTGGCCATGAATCTACCAGCACCTCCTGGCCGGCCGGGTTCCCGCGGTTCACATTCATCACTGTGCCGTAGACCTGCCAAGACACAGGGGTCAGAGTCCGGGGATGTCCCAGTCCCCAGGATCGATGTTCTGCCCATTGGAGGAGCCCTCAAAGTGCCAGCCCCCCAGGGGGCCCCACTCTTCCTGCAGGGCAGGCCACCGCCTCTGAGATGGAGCCTCTGGGCTCCAGCCCTCCTGCTCCACCCCGCGAGCTCTGCCCGGCGCCTCCCACCAAGCCAGACCCCTGGAGAGACCTGGCCACTCTTCAGGGGCTCCGATACCCCAGTGTGTGTTTGCAGTGACACCCGGCAGCATTGCCAAGCCAGGCTGGTTTATGAGTCACAGAGCGGCCTGAGGTCAGCAGAGAGACTGAGGGGTAAAGCAGTGTCCATTGCAGTCAGCCAGTGCCCCGCCAAGCTAGAGTGAAAGACCCTTTCCAGGCTGTCTCTGTCTCCGGCTGACCTCCTTGGCCAGCTCCAGGTGAGAGCCTCCATCTTTGTCCAGCACCCCCCACCTCCCAGTCCTGTGCTCTCGAGCTGGGGTCTCTGCTCAGCCTCCAGGCGGAGAGGCGGGAAAATCGAGGAGTCAGCAGCACTTGCCTTGTTTCTCTGACCTCTGGTGAGCTGGGTTGATTTCAACAAGTTCCTTAAGGACTCTTCATTCCACCCGCTCAGGGAGGTGACACCCACCCCGATGTCTCTTAGCCTGCCCTGAGAATAAACCTAATCCTCCTCATCGCCCCTGCAACTGGGTAGCCATGCAACACATGGGGGAAACTGAGGCACACATAGTGTAAAAATATTACAGAAAAATCCTACTTTATTACATCTCTTCCCCCTTTAACCAGTGCCAGCCCTGGCAAAGTTTGAACCGACAAATGTGATCCAGAGAAGCCACAGCATCTTCCCCATCCCTGTCCTACCAGGCCTGTCAGCATGCTGACATCTGGCTCTAATTAAAATCACCCTTTCCACTACACAGCTCAGAGCAGTCTTGGCTGCACACTGGGGTGTCCTGACCCCTAGGCTGGGGTAGGGAGTGACCCCTTGATCATTTGGGGAATCGGTATAGGTTTGTCTCCCTGCAGGCTGGTCTTAGCCCAGCGATGTCTTTGGGGCGCTGGTGTCCCAGGGTCTGGTGATGCAGGGGGCTTCCCTACGCTGGTTGTGTCCCAGCCCCAGGGCTGTGTGTATGCCAGGAATCCATTTCCCTTCCTGGGGTTAACCTGTCGCCCACACCCCAGGCCAGAGACCCCCTGCTGGCGGCCTGCAATTCCGGGTCTTAACCTTGGCCACGCCATGCCCATGTCTGCTCATGCTCAGCTCCCACCAGGTTCAGCTCTGGCCCTATTTCCCCAGGGGGAGCAGGCTGTGAACTGGCTCCCTTGGCCACAGCCTCAGGGAAATTCTGCCGGAGCCCCTGTGACTCACATGTCCCATGTGGAGATTGGGGAGGGGGATGTTCCTCTGCCCCCCTCAGATACAGGGGTCTGCTTCCAGACAGACAGGTGTCCTGAGCTTAACAGCCTTTCCTTAGTGTTACAGGCAAGGGAGGGAAACCCCTGCCCCCTGCCGGCCAAGCTATTTGCCTTTTCACTGACACCTCCCGTCTGAGCCTCTGGCTCCTGGGGTTCAAACCCTTGGCTGGGGCAGGATCAGGGGCTGGATTTTGACTTAAGGTGATACAGAAAGTCTCCAAAGGAGGTCAAAGCTGATGTCCAGGAGAACCCTGACTACCAGGACCCCCGAGTCCTGTGTCTGCACTGGGATCCGAGCCATTGGTAGGGCTTCTCGCAGTAGGCGGGTGGCTTCCATTTAGGTCACACCCCGGGTCTTTCACACACCCCAAAACCCTTTCCTATAAGCCTCAGGTATCAGGTCAAACATAAGCAGTGGAGCCTTTTTAAACAGTTCACAGTCCCCAGTATTAACGCCAGAGCCGGCTTTAGGCCGATTCCCCTGATTTGCGGGAATGGGGTCCCATGCTGCCGCCCAAGAGGGCCCTGCGCCGTCGCCTCTTTTTATTTTTACTCACTTGGCGGCGCTCCCGGTCTCCGGTGGCACTTCGGCGGCATGTCCTTCAATGCCACCAAAGACCCAGAGCGAGTGAAGGACCCACCGCCGAAGTGCCGCCGAAGACCCGGAGCGCTGCCGGGTGAGTACAAGCGGGTGTTCAAATCGGGCCCCGCACTTCCTAAAGCCAGCCCTGATTAACGCCGCCCATCTGGCTGCACAGCTCTATGGCTTCGGGAGACTGAGCATGGGGGTGAGACAGCAGAGCCTGTCCATAGGGTCAACCAGGTTCAAATCACAACCCTTCTCAGTGAGGTTGGTGTCTACAGCCCCTCGTCCTCCTCAAACTGGGACAATTTGGTATCCAGCTCCCTGCGGAATGGGCATCCTTGGGGCCTTTCGCCCATTTACCCCTTGGTGGGTTCTCTCACCCCTCCACATCTCCAGATCAAGCTTTTGTTGCGTTTCTTCATATTTTTGCTGCTTCTCACAGCCAGCTGGTTCCCTCTCATGGTCTGCTAGCGCCTTTGCTTTCCACGCTAACGCCTACCACTTCAAATCCTTTGGAGGGGAACCAGGTCATGAGGACACCCTGCTGCTGCTTCTCTCACTCTCAGACGCTCATCAAACCCCGCCTGGGTCTGGAACCTGCTACTGAGTCCCGTCACCCTTCTCCAGCCTGCAATCAGCTGCGCCTTGTTGAACGTCCCAACGCTTCCCCCTCTCTCCTTGCACAGGTTTGTGATGTGCGTCTTAGGGTGGTGGTTATACACCATTTTCTTGCTGTTTCCTTTGGGGGAGTGTGTTTTGCTACTGGCGCATTCAGTATCCCACCACTGGCACTAACTGAAAGCCAAGTACCTGTGTCGCTTAGGACTGAGAGCAAACTTCAGCCGCTTCCCCCACTGGGTAGCTGGGGAAACTGAGGCACACACAGGGTTCATAAACATATTACAAAAATGCCCATTTTGTCAAGGGTGTAGCTGGGGGAGGGGAGAGGGTTCAAAGCCATGGCGAGGACCAGGAGGAAATTCTGAGCCAGGGGGAGATCAGAGCCATGATTGGCTGGCACCCAGCTGTCCCGCACTGTGATTGGCTGCCATGGAGCTGCCCACATGTTCATTGGCTTACGCAAAGCCCGCCCATACTGAGGTTGGCTGGCACAGAGCCCGCTTGTGCTCTGATTGGATGGGCAGGTCCTGGCAGCTACGCTGGGTGAGCAGCAGGCATCGGTGCTGGGTTTGGACTTTGGGAGGCACGGGGGCGAGTGAGGAGGAGGCCCATGGGGAGGGACCCCCACCGCTACCTCTAACCTAAGGAAGGGGCCTCCCCCCCTACTGCTACCTCTAACCATGGGGAGGGGCCTGCCCACTCCACCGCTACCTCTAACCTGGGGGAGGGGCCTGCCCTCCTGCTGCTACCGCCTAACCCAGGGCGGGGGGGCCTGTGTAATGAAGTAGAAGCTTTCTGTAGTATCCTTCTGATGCCTTTATGCCTCAGTTTCCCTCTGCGTCCTGTATTGCTCTGTGCAGCGTGTGAAGGGAAGAGACAGGTTCTTACTCATGTAGCAACCCAGCTGGAGCCAAGCGTCATTAACCAAGGGACTAAAGTCTACACACATGCAAGGAGGGTCTGGAGAGCCCATGGAAACCCCAATGGCTGGGGTGAATGTTCACACTGAGCGAGCCAGATTCCCCCCTCACGGCTCTGCAGCAGAGAGACCCCCAGCTGAAAAACAGCGGCCGTGAGGGGTCAGCATACGGGGCTAAGAGCCGGCTTTTGGAGGGTCTCAGCAGCTGTTACCTTGACCTAAGGGACAGAACCAGAGTCAGCCATGGGGCCCATGATGTCTTGGCTGGCTCATTGCCCTAGCTTGGCCAGGGTGGGCTCTGGTTTATCCTTTGACTCCCTGTGCTAACCTGAGGAGTCTAGCCAGGTGACTAATGAAGTGCTACCATGTTTTGCAAAGGCTGCCGGGGTCTCTGCCAACACACACTAGGGTCATTGCGCTGGCAGGGGCCCGGCCCAAGCCTCCCGCGGGCATCTGGCTCAGAGAGACACGGGAGGGCTGGTGTCAAAGGCCCAGTGGTGAAGGTCACGGGCCTGCCCCTGTGGAGCTGTGTGCAGCCTCGGGCCCCAGCCCACTACAGGGGTCGCTGCCAGGGGACTGGTGACGGGCTGGGGTGCAGCACAGCCCCTGTGGATCCATGAGAGCCTGCCCGGCCCCTGAACTGCTGCCCCCTGACCTGGAGAAAGGGTCTGCCCCCCATACTGCTACCCCCTGACCAGATGGAGGGGCCAGCCCTCCATGTACCCCCTGACCCAGGGGATTGTACCCCAGCCCAATATGTGCCGCATCACACAGGGGACTCTGAGGGATCTTCCCCTGCTCTCTGCCCAGCCCGAGGGTGGGAGGGTTCGGCCCTACGGGGGCAGGCGAGTCCTGGTCACCGGCAGCGTGTCAGGCAGGCCCCGCCGTAGCATCCCCTCCAGCAGCCGCAGCTTGGAGGAACAGCTCAGGATCAGCATTGCTGGCCAGGATGGGCCTTCACAGCTTCCAGCGGCACAGTGCAAGGGGCACCTGTGGGGCAACAGACCCATCAGTTCCCCATGACTGTCTCCCAACCCCAGAGACAAGCTGCCAGCTCCCAGCCCTGCCAAACTAGCAAACACTGTGTGTAGACTCCACAATAGCTCACCAGTCTGTGCGTGGCCCCCCCTGTGTTCAATAGAGACCTTACAATAACTAATGGGTTTGTGCCCAGCCCCCGTGCTCACCAGAGACCCTACAATAACTCACCAGTCTGTGTGCAGCCCCTGTGCTCACCAGAGACCTACAATAACTCACCAGTCTGTGCCCAGCCCTCGTGCTCACAAGAGACCCTACAATAACTCACCTGTCTGTGCCCAGCCCCCGTGCTCACCAGAGACCCTACAATAACTCACCAGTCTGTGCACAGCCCCTGTGCTCACCAAAGAACTTACAATAACTCACCTGTCTGTGCCCAGCCTCCGTGCTCACCAGAGACCCTACAATAACTCACCTGTCTGTGCACAGCCCTCGTGCTCACCAGATACTCCACAATAAGGCTGGTGTAAGGCCATGTGATGCCAGGCCTGTCCATACAGGGCTAGGGTGGCCCCAGCGCTCCCAATCACCAAGGGTGACTCCGTGCCAGGGAAAGGAGCAGTTGGGCGTTTGTGGAGCTGCAAGGTCCCTGCCTGTCTCTCCTTTAGGGGCTGTTCCAGCCTCTTATCCCCGAGCGAATGAACCATTAACAGAGTCTGTGCCAGTCCTGGAGCCCAGAGGCGGTGACATCCCTGCAACCACATGACATAGCCTCCTGGAAGACAGTGCCACGGTGAATAGAGCCACTTTGGGTCAGATCAGCCAGGTGGGGGGGGGGGGGCGGGGGGAAACCAACACAACTAGGGGATTGGTCCCTGTGACAAAGTGGGAATCTTTTGTAGTATTTTATGACCCCTATATGTGCCTCAGTTTCCCCTATGTGTTGCATTGTTACCCTGTGGGGAGAAAAGGGAGTAAGTTTGCTCTCAGGGCAGGGTACAAGACATAGGTGGGTGTCACCTCCCTGTCTGGGTGGAGGAGGGAGTCATTAAGGAACTAGCTGAAATTGACCCACATCAACAAAGGGGCCAGAGAGACAACGAAAGTGCCCATGGTTTATGGATTTCCCCGCCTCACCGCACGGAAGATGAGCAAAGACCCCCACCTCGAGAACAAAGGACGGAGGGGGGAAGGTAAGGGATTGTGACAGAATGTACCCCTGTGTCCACACCCTACCCACTGTTGTAATAATCTTTGTACAACCTGGCAAGGTATCATTTGTAAACATATAATTTGCTGGTCAGTATTGCTCAGATAAAATATGTGTGTGGCAACATTGTACGTGAAGTGATAGGATTCCCCTTTATGGTGTTCACATGTGTTCTAACCTGAGGTTGGCAAACAGGCCTGTCTCAACAGAGGAATGGGTGGTCTGCTTAATTTGCATTTGTCAGGGTTCCCTCCCCACTCTAAACTCTAGGGTAAAGACGTGGGGGCCCGCATGAAGAGCCCCTAAGCTTATTTTTA
Organism: Chelydra serpentina; assembly: GCA_037349315.1. Classification (NCBI taxonomy): domain Eukaryota; kingdom Metazoa; phylum Chordata; order Testudines; family Chelydridae; genus Chelydra; species Chelydra serpentina. The sequence continues at coordinate 4,135,739 of JBAIAC010000021.1, read as the reverse complement.
CCAGCTTAGGTTAAAACCCCTAAGGTACAAAATTCCCTGCACCCTGAGAAATGCTTCTCCCACTGCCACCATCAAGTGCTCTAAACAGGAATCCAGGAAAGGAAACCACTTGAAGTTTATCTTTCCCCGCAAAATACCCTTTCAAGCCCATACCCCCCTGTCCTGGGAAGCTTGAGAATAATCTCCTAACCAACTGGTTACACAGTGATCTAAAAAAAACCACCCCCGGGGTTTTTAACACCATAGAAAACAGTCAGCTTCTTAAAAGAAGGATTTTATTAAAACAAAGAAGGTAAAATCAGCTCTGTAAAATCAGGATGGTAACTAATTTACAGGATACTCAATTTCCAAACTCAGAGGGATTCCCCCCCTCTGGACAAACCCTTAAAGTTACAGAAAAAGAAAGGAGTAACCCCTCCCTCTAACACAGGGAACACACACCAAGCAAAATAAACAGAAATCTACTTGCTATGCTGACTAGACTTACTTTAGAAAAGTGAGGATTTGATGAAAAGATGACTGATTCCTTTGTACTCCAAGATCACTCTGTGTCTCACAAAGAGCCCCACACAAAGCTTTCCCCCTCCCAAGATTTGAAAGTATCTTGTCCCCTTATTGGTCAGATGCCAGCCAGGTCAGGTGTCAGTCTGGCTACCTGCATTTCTTAACTCTTTACTGGTAAGAGGATTTTATCTGCATCAGACCCTCTCCCCTTTCCCTTTATATTTATGACAGCATTTAAGCAACTGTCCCTGCCAGCAGGTAGGGGATCTTGGGGGACAATTACTGCACGGGTGGGGTGCAAAATAAACTTTATTAAGAGAATATAAAAACAGGGAAAATTCAATAGTGAGGGGTATGGGGTTTGTTAAGGTAGACAATTGGAGAGGGGTTTCTTTTAGTAAACAGGATAGGGGGTTTCAATAGTGGGGTACAATACAGTGGGGTACAATACAGTTGGTAACCAATTAACACTGAAGTATAAATGTAACAGGTAGCTAACAATTTCTATGTAAAGGGTGTGTCACAGCAGCATATAACCAACTAACAGTTATGGGTAAAATGTGTTAAATAACCAACAACTTTAGGTAAAAATGGGTCACAGTGGTGTAAATGTAAAATGTGAGGTGTGTTAGAGAGAAAAGGGAAAGTAACCAATGGGGTTTTTATGCTAGACTTTAGTAATGCAATTGAGGCTTGGAAAGGCAGTGGTAGAGAAATGAGGTTGGGGGGGGGGGGAAGACACATGGTGGAGCAGAGACCAAAGGCAGAGGCGCTGCGGAGGGAGATTTGAACTGAGGGAGACACAGAGAGCAGACAGGCTGCAAGTTTAAACAGCAGAGAGACTGCAACGAGACTGGGGAGCTCGGGGGGAGACACGGGCGACTTGGGGGGTTTGGGCAGCGGGAAGACAGACTTAACCACAATTATACAGAACACAGTAAAATCTTATCTATGATTTAACTTAACCAAGACTACACAAGTTAGCAAGTAACAGAACACAATACAAACAATTCTTTAAAGCAAATTTAACCACAGCTATGCAAAATGAAACTACAATTTATCTAGACTAAAAGCTAAACCTAATACAGACCAAGGAGTCTGCCTGCTGGGGAAAGAAAGCCAGCATTACAACAAGGGGAAGTGTGCAAGAGGTTTTTCCTTACCACTTTCCAGGACAGCAACAAGCAGAGAAAACTCGATTCGCTTACAATAATCAGGAGATCTTCAGGCACAAATTCGTTGTTCGTGGGAGGGGAGTTTAAAACGGGGGTACGCTCAAAAAACAAATGAGAGCGGGGAGAGGGCCTCCCAAGACCCCTATCTGATCAGACCAGGTGGCAAGGCAAGGAACTTCTCCAGGGGTCTGATCAGAAAATTTCTGGTTTTAAAGGCAAACTTAGGCAGTTTCCCACCAGTACTTTTGATTGGCTTCCCTGGATACAGGGGAGGAGGGAGAGAGCAGGGAAAACTACAGGTAAGCATAGACATGCCTGGGCAAGTTCTGAGCCACAGGTATGACTCATATGCTCAGCTATGTGGCCACTTTAGGTCTTGCATACCTGGGCAGAGCACCCCTACACCGAGCCCGGGTCTGAACAAAGGAACCGAACAAAGGAGAAAGAAGCCTCCTCCCTAGGCAGAGCAATGGCTCCAGTTAGTCTGTACAAGCCATTTTCATGAGCAGGGCCAGGCTGACTTTGGTCAGTTCCATGGCCCGGGGGGGCGGCCACTATTGAAAAAGAATCCAGCAGGGGGACAGCTGTAACAGACAGCAACAAACAGAGTCATCAAGCAGGAAGGGAAACAAAAGAAACTCCAACAGGGGAGGAAAAAGCAGGAGGGAGCATCCTTCCCTACAGACTCTCTCTCTCCTGAATATCAGCTGCAAATGTTTTCCAAGTGAGGGACTGACACTATAAAAAGGAGGGACAAACACCCCAAGCCCCTGTGGTCAGATGTTGTCAGTGTCATTAGATGTTGATGGATGTTTGGCTGCATGTGAGTGTTCTCCCTGTGTGCTGTCCCAGCTCTGGGCAGACAGCTGGCACAGCAGACCTTGAGTGAACTGCTCAATGACCACAAGATCCTTAAAGATGCGAAGGCACTTGGTCAGGTTTATTGTCAGCAAAGCATGGTCCTAGCTCCACGGATCAATGTCTACAGTTATGCTAGCACAGATATTCCTGTGATAATGGACCGGCTCAGTTAGTGGCAGGACTTTCCACTATCCCCTAAGCCCGATAAAGACACTCCCTCTGAGATGCATCTTTATACACCAATACAAACAAGTTAAACATCACTCCTGACGCATTAGGGTGCCACCCATTGACGTATCCAAGGGCCTCTTGTTACCTTGTACATGTTGGTTCGATCAAAACATCTCTATTCATCATGCTGTCATCCTGACCTCATCTTTAGGATGGGTCAGTCTGTTCCTGTTATCTGTGGGAATGTGCTGGTATCGAGGTGTTCTGGTACCACCCTTCTGGAATGTGCCTGCGTGAGTGTTCTGTGCCTAGCAATATCAGCCCCATGCTTGCCAAATTCTGGGGCCTGCCTCTTGCTCACAACCTGATTTTGCTTTATATTAGCTAGTTTTGAAAAGTACTTTAGCCCAGGCCTTAGGCCTCATACCAGGCCTCTGATACATGACCTTATATTTCAGGCTCTCTTCCCACTACAGCCCCCTCACCCTCCGCCATCCATAAATTTACTGCAGCAGAAGGGACAAAGAAGGCAACCACTGGACTGGAGAATGGGGCCTGACCTAAGCAGTTTGGTCAGCAAGACTGCTGAGAGTATGGGGTGAGAAAACTTTGCTTTGAATTTAACGTAGTGTGTTACGTTAGGCATTTTATCTTTATTTTTCTTGCAACCATTTCTGGCTTTTATGCCTCATTACTTGTACTCACGTAAAATCTCTCTCTTTGTAGTTATTAAAATTGTTGTATTGTTTTATCAAATCCAGCATGTTTAAGTTTAAGGGTCTGGGGAACTCCATTTGGGGCGGTTAGTATAGGCATATTATTTTGATTCAAGCAAAATGGAGTTTATATAAACTTGTATTATCCAGGAAAGGGCTGGGCAGTACAAACCATACATGGGGGCGGGGATCTAAGACTGGGAGTATGTAGGAATCACCCTGCAGTATAACCAAGGTTGGTGAGAGCCAAGGAGTGGCTGGCTGGCTGCAGCACACACAGACGTAGATGGGAGTGATTTGCATGCTAGACGCTGTTTGTGAACAGTCCAGGCTGGAGGCTACAGCAGCAAATCAGTGTCAAGGGTACCCCAGGTTGGAGGGCAGGGGTGACACAGCTACTCATTAGTCTGGATTGTACCCCGGTATATCACAGGGTTACGTGTTGGCTTCTGGAGGAAACTGGGACCTCAAACCTGGGAACTGATTAAGGAGGTCAGATGGCTGCAGTGGGTTGTATCTGTGTCAGTCCCAGACTATTAGAGAGACACGGTGGGTGAGGTGATGTCTTTTATTGACTAGGGTGACCAGACAGCAAATGTGAAAAATCGGGACAGGGGATTGGGGGGTAATAGGAGCCTATACAAGAATCGGGACTGTCCCTATAAAATCAGGACATCTGGTCACCCTATTATTGACCCAACTTGTGTTGGTGAGAGAGACAAGCTTTAGAGCTACACAGCTGTGGTAAGATGAGGCCCTGAAACATAAACCCTTGTATCAGAGTCCCAGTATGAGGCCTGAGGCCTGAACTAAAGTAATGGTTAAGACTTTGCTAACAGAAAGCAAAGTTAAGCTGTGAGCCAGAGGCAGTGTCTTTATTGAGTCCACGGTTTTCAGTGTAAAGCAAAGTTATGAATTTAAGCTCCCAGGCTTTTTAAAAAAACATTTTTTTTTCTTTTTTGGAAGGTGTTGTGTAGGTTTCCTCTGGGGACAAGGACAGAGAGCTCAGATACAGAGTGATCCCTTTGTGAAAAGTGTTCACCCACAGGTGATGTGGTGTTTTTGTCTTTTATCATTTTTCTGCGTGAGTTCATTCGAGAGCATAGTGATTGTCTGGTTTCACCCACATAGTTGCTATTGGGGGATTTAGTGCACTGGTTGAGATAGGCATTTGTAGGAACCCTGGATCCTGAAAGGTGTGTGGTGGAGGGTGTTGATCATTGTAGCAGTGGAGATATGTCTGCATCTGTTGTTCTGGCAGGGTCTGGTGCCACTTTGAGTTGGTGTGTCTTGGTCTGTGGGGAACTTGCTTCTGATGATGAGCTTGGAGAGGTTTGGGGTGGGGGGGTTGTTTGAAGGCCAGACAAGGGGGTTCAGGAAAGATTTCTTTCAGGATGGGGTCTTCATGAAGTAGGGTAGTAGTTATTTAATGATACCCCGTATGGGTTCCAGTGTGGGGTGGTAGGTGGCAACTAGAGGTGTGTGGTCAGAGGGGGTTTATTTCTGAATTGAAGCAGGTTGTTGCAGGGTATTTGGGCGGCTCGTTCCATGATGCAAGCTACTTCTCTGGTAGAGTGTCCTTCTTTGGTGAAAGTGGTTTTGAGTGTGTTAAAGTGTATGTCCCAGACTTTCTCCTCAGAGCATATTCTGTGGTATCTAAGTGTCTGGCTGTAGATAACAGATTTCTTGCTGTGTTTGGGATGGTTACTGCATCTATGAAGGTAGGTGTGGAGATCTGTGAGTTCCTTGTATACAGTTGTCTGTAGGTTCCATTGGTGAAGCTGATCATGGTGTGCAGGTCAGCGGGGCCACCAGTAGGTGAGAGGTGCTGCGGGGAAGGGGAGAACTTGGCTGCCGCTGGGTGCTGAGAACCCTCTAATTTTTCTCAGTGGGTTCTCCAGCCCTGGAGCACCCACGGAGTCGACGCCTATGTGTGGCGTGTTACAGAGAGAGTGTAATGGACAGGTGGTGGTTATTGAAGTTGTGGTGGAAATCTGTGGAACAGGGTGAGAGTTCGTCTCTCTTCAAGAACAGGCCAATTTCATTGTCAATAAACGTGTTCACATGGGGATCTAATAAAGGTGGAGGATGAAATCTCTAGCCATGGGCCTGCATCTTGCCCAGCCCCGTCACACATCAAAGAGTTACAGGAGCACGATCAGAGACAGCAATGGTATCCAGAGAGGAGTCAGTGACAGTTAACCAAGTTCCTGGAGATCAGAAAGAAATCGATACAGAAAAAGGACAATGTACCGGGGGAAAACGTGATTAGTTCCTACGCGCTGGATGTATGAGCTGCCAGCTATCACAGTCACTGGACTTTAAGGTGCAATTCCAGATGGCTATGAAATGGTTCCAGCTATGTTTGATGCATACACTATACCTAAGAGAAAGGTGGTTTATGAAAGAGCATGTTTTCACCAGAGACTTCAAGGACCAGGGAAAATATTGAATGTTTTATAAGAGCTCTGCATATACTGGCTGAAAACTGTGATTCTGGGGAACACAAAACATGGAAATATCAGGGATAGGCTGCTTATTGGGTTAACAGATAAAAACTCTTTCACAGCCACTATAACTGAAGAGAGATTTAACCCTAGACGAGGGCTGTACAGAGAGCAAATCAGTTTGAGCTGGTGAGACAGCAAAACCTAGAGCACCTTGACAAACTTGAGAAACCTGAAGCTAGCTTATGAACCATAAACACTCACTTAAGTGTTAAAAGTCATTCTCACAAAACCCCTGTGGCAAGGAGAGGGAACTCCCAGGCTAAGAGGGACAAATTCCATCCTTCATGCACAAGGTATGGAAAAAGTCAAAACCTAGGAGATGATGCATGGCCATCCAGAGGCACATGGTGTAATAAATGCAGGAAATATGGACATTTTGCTCCCCCAAAGCAATCAGGGAGTTGACTCATATTACAGACAATCAAGAGCCATTGTTTCTGGGATCTGTCACTCCTGATGACATAGAGCCTGCCTGGAGAGGGAAACTGAATATTCATAGCAAGAATGTCGACATTAAAATTGACTCAGGGGCTGACGTCACAGTCATCTCAGAAGGGACTTACCTGTGGATGGGGTTGAAGGTGATTGTAATGTCACCCGACACAGCTCAGACTAGTCCTGGAGGAATTCTCAACTGCATGGGCCAGTTCACCCCAGAAACAACTTACAAAGACAAAAGCTTTAAATTCAGAGTGCATGTGATCGAAGGACCACAGATCAACAGCCTTCTCAGCTGCAGCGTGGCAGCCATGATGGGCCTAGGGAGAAAAGCGGAAGAACTCGACACAGGATTAGATGATACTGGACTTTTGAAAGGAGATGCAGTACAAATCAACTTAAGAGACAATGCTGAACCATATAATGTACAAACACCTCTACCAGAGAGACCCTGGAAGAAACTAGCCGAAGATTGATGTGAATTCGGAGGACATCATTACCTGGGTCATCATGGACTATTTTTCCAGATATATAGAAATAATGTACTTGAAAGACATAACATGTTGCAGTGTTGTCGAGAAACCGAAGTGCACTTTTGCTCACGTCGGTATTCCAGAACAACTAGTGACAGACAACGGACCACAGTTCACTGCAGCAGAAATTGAGTCATTCCAAACAACATATGATTTTGGTCACATTACTAGCACCCCATATTACCCACAAGTGACTAGAGAGGCTGAGAGCGATATATAGACAGCCAAGAAAATCCTACAGCAGGAAGGATCCATTTCTTGCTCTTCTGAGTTACAGGTCAACACCAATAGCAGATACTAGATATAGTCCAACACAGCTTCTGATGGGAAGCCAGCTCAGAACTACTGTTCTAGCTTTGGAAAAGAATCTATCTCCAAAGTGGCCAGACATGAAGCAAGTAGCCAAATTGGAGAAAAAGACTAAAACTGCTTATGAACACTTTTATGACAGATGACACTCAGAGATTGCCAGGTCTAGCACCTGGTGACGTTTATGTCAAACTGGATGGAGAAAAGGGATGAACAACTCCAGCTGTCGTAAAGGAAAAGAATTCAGCCCCTGGTCACATACGATCGAGACCGACAATGGAGGGTTCAGCAGAAACTATCGACATCCACAGTTCATTCCTCAGAAAGAACGATCAGCAGAGCAAACTCTACAGATGGCAGATGCCGACAGAACAAGAAGACGACTCAAGATTTCTAGACGGAGCATAGCCAATTGTTACAGCTAATGGCAGAGGTGAAAGTAAGCCGGTATGCCCCGGTACGGTGTACCGGCAAGAGCCAGTGCACCATACCCATACCGGGGCACCCCGGCTTCCCCAGGCGGCAATTTAAAGGGCCTGGGGCTCCCAGCAGTGGCTGGAGCCCCAGGCCCTTTAAATTGCCGCCAGAGCCCCACTGCTGGAGCCCTGGGGTAGCAGCCGCTGGGCTCCGGCGACTATTAAAAGTGCCTAGAGCTTCCGCTGTTTCTACCGCCCCGGCCCTTTAAATAGCCGCCGGAGCCCTGCTGCCACTACCCCAGGGCAGAGTAGTACCCCAGGGCAGTAGAAGCAGCGGGAGCCGCAGGCCTTTAAATAGCCTACGGAGCCCCCGGATGCCCCTGCTAAGGAGCGGGGGCATTTACCTGTACAGGGCGGGCTGGGGCTGGCTCTGACCCCCTCAGTGCCACCCCTTCTGCCTGAGACCCCTCCCCTTCTGGGGGCCAGAGCTTGCCCCCAGCCCAGCCCCGTACTGGTAAGTCTCTAGACTTACTTTCACCCCTGACTAATGGACAGTCAGATGATCAAGTTCTTATGCATTCAGGTCATGTAATGGGAAAACCACTCTGATTCAGAGGCACTTAACAGACTTGTGTACTGAACCTCAAAGACAGGGTAAATATTGTAAGGGGTAGGAATGTAGAACCAGGGGGAGATGTAATGCTGTATTATACTGTTCAGCCACGAGGTGGCGCTGTGTGTAAAATACCTTATTTAAAGGAATCTCAGCCAGACCTGGCGGAGCAGCAGAGGGTCTAATGATGAACACGTGTGTACATGCAGCTCTGTAGCCAGTCCATAGCTGGTACAGGAACATGACACCAGGGTTTCCTGCCAATCAGGAGTGGACAGGCTGGGACACTGTTCCCACCACACGACATAGTCATAAATGGAGTTACTGTCCCACTGTAGTAACCCTGGCGCTGGATTTCAAAATCAAAGTCTTGAAGAGCTAAACTCCACCAAAGAAGTTTCTTGTTTGTCTCTTTCACTGTGTGAAGCCACTTTCGTGCAGCATGGTCAGTCTGCAGGTGCAACCGCCGTCCCCAAATGTAAGGGCGTAGCTTCTCCAGAGCATACACAATGGCGTAACAGTCTTTTTCTGACGCTCAGGGCTGGCTCCAGGCACTAGCCTACCAAGCACGTGCTTGGGGTGGCACCTTGGGGGGGCGGCGCTCAGGGGGGTTTTTTTGGTTTTTTTTTTCCCAATTAACAAATTGTGGCGGGGCGGGCTGGCTGCCCTGCCCGCCGGCGCTCCGGCCGGGAGAGCGGGGCCGGGGCCGGGCTGGCTGCCCTGCCCCGCCGGCGCTCCGGCCGGGAGAGCGGGGCCAGGCTGGCCGCCCTGCCCCGCCGGCACCCCGGCCGGGGCAGCGGGGCGGCCAGGGTGCTCCGCTCCCCTCTGGGAGAGCGGGGCAGCGGGGCGGCCAGGGTGCTCCGCTCCCCGCCGGGAGAGCGGGGCCGCTGGCGTGCTCCGCTCCCCGCCGGCGCCCAGCGGGGCGGCGGGCATGCAGCCCTCCCTGCTGCCCCCCCCCCCCAGCGTTTTGGCGGGGCGGTGTTGTTGGGGGGGGGGGTGTTTTGGCCGGCGTTGCGGGGGGGTGGACGGCGCTTGTGGGGTTTTTTTTTTTTTTTGCTTGGGGTGGCCAAAAACCTAGGGCCGGCCCTGCTGACGCTGACCAGTGGCTTTCCCTCTCAGAAAGTTTTTTGCTGAGAAACACGACAGGATGGAATTGTTGATCTGGTCCTACCTGCATTAAAACTGCTCCCACACCACGCTCGGACGCATCTGTGGTTACGACGAACGGTTGGTCAAAGTCCGGGGCCCTCAGTACAGGATCAGACGTAAGAATCGCCTTAAGTTGGTTAAAGGTTTTTTGAACTTCTCAGGCCACTGAACTGCATTTGGCTGTTTTTTCGTGATTAGGTCTGTCATTGGCTGTAGTGTGGTACAAATCATCAGTAATACCCAGTCAAGCCCAAGGATTGGACCTGCTTCTTTGACTTAGGGACAGGCCAATTTTGGGTAGCATTTACCTTAGCCTGTAGGGGGTTGATAGTACCTTGACCCACCTGGTGTCCAAGGTAGGTTACCCTGTTTAGGCCTATTTGACACGTTTTGGCCTTAACTGTTAATCCTGCCTCCCTTATGCGCTGGAAGACAGCTTGGAGGTGCTCCAGGTGTTCTGCCCATCAATATGAGAATATAGCCACATCGTAGGCAACTGCAAATTCCCCAAATCCAGCCAGAAGGTTATCTACCAGTCTCAGGAAGGTGGAGGGTGCATTTTGCAGTCTGAAAGGGAGCTTATTAAATTCATACAGCCCGACATGGGTAATGAAGGCTGACCTTTGGCGGGGTCATCTAGCGGCACTTGCCAGTACCCCTTAGTTAAGTCTAAGGTGGAGATGAACTGGGCACGTCCCACTTTCTCCAATAGCTCATCTGTGCGTGGCATGGGATAGTTTTCTGAGTGAGTTACAGCATTTAGCTTACAGTAGTTTACACAAAAGCGGATTTCTCCATCTGGTTTGGGAACCAGAACCACTGGAGAGGCCCATTCTCTCTCAGAGGGGCGGATTACACCCATCTGTAACATGTCCTTGAGCTCCCTTTCTATTGCGGATTTGGCTTGAGGAGCTGTCATAAATAAAGGGAAGGGGGAGAGGGTCTCATGCAGTGCTATAAAATCCTCTTACCAGTAAAGGGTTAAAAAATACAGGTAGCCAAACTGACACCTGACCTGGCTGGCATCTGACCAATAAAGGGACAAGATACTTTCAAATCTTTAAAGGGGGGAAGGCTGTGTGTGTGTGGCTTTGTCTAAGTCAGAGTAATCTTAAAAGACAAAAAGAACCTACAAAAAATCCGCCTCCTCACCAATACTCACTTTTCTAAAGTAAGTTTAAATAGCATAGCGAGTAAATTTCTGTTTATTTTGCTTGGTACATTCCCTGTGGGAGAGGGAAGGGTTATTCCTGTTTTTCTGTAACTTTAAGGTTTTGTCCAGAGGGGGGAATCTCTCTGAGTACCCTGTAAAATAGTTACCATCAGGATTTTACAGAGATGATTTTACCTTCTTTGTTTTTAATAAAATCCTTCTTTTAAAAAGCTGACTGTTTTCTATGGTGTTAAAACCCAGGGGGTGGGTTTTTAGATCACTGGGTAACCAATTGGTTAAAAAATTGTTCTCAAGCTTCCCAAAAAAGGGGGGGTATGGCTTAAGGGGGTAGTTTGTGGGGGAGGGAAGTTCAAGTGATTCCTTTCCTGAATTCCTGTTAGACATTTAATGGTGGCAGCAAAAAAAGCATTTCTCAGGGTGCAGGGAACTTTGTATCTTGGGGGTATTAACCTAAGCTGGTAAAAATAAGCTTAGGGGCTCTTAATGCGGGTCCCCACGTCTTTACCCTAGAGTTTAAAGTGGGAAGGGAACCTTAACAGGAGCCATCCGGTAGGGTTTGGCTCTAATTGGGTGAGCATCACCTGTGTGAATGGAGTGATACACCTGTTCTGTCCATCCTGGGATGGCTGAAAACATTGGTGCGAAGCTGGTGCACAGCTTCTGGATTTGCTGTCGCTGCTTACGCCCAAGGGTCATGGAAAGGCTCACCTCTTCCATGCCACCATTGCTTTTCCCTTCCTGGTAGACTCCTTCAGGCCACTCAGCGTCGTCTCTCTCCTGGACTGTAACCTGCAGAACCTTGATTTCGCGGGAATAAAAGGGCTTTAGAGAATTAACTTGGTATACTTTAGGTTTTAAGGTACTTTCTGGGAATGCTATGAGATAATTAATAGCTCCCAGGTGCTCTCGGACCATAAATGGCCCCTCCCACGACGCTTCCATCTTATCGACATGGAGCGATTTCAGGACCGTGACTTGGTCACCTACTTTGAAGAAACGCTCTCTGGCATGTTTATCATAGCAGACCTTTTCATAGAATCATAGAATCATAGAATCTCAGGGTTGGAAGGGACCTCAGGAGGTCATCTAGTCCAACCCCCTGCTCAAAGCAGGACCAACCCCAACTAGATCATCCCAGCCAGGGCTTTGTCAAGCCTGACCTTAAAAACCTCTAAGGAAGGAGATTCCACCACCTCCCTAGGTAACCCATTCCAGTGCTTCACCACCCTACTAGTGAAAAAGTTTTTCCTAATATCCAACCTAAACCTCCCCCTCTGCAACTTGAGACCATTACTCCTTGTTCTGTCATCTTCTACCACTGAGAACAGTCTAGATCCATCCTCTTTGGAACCCCCTTTTAGGTAGTTGAAAGCAGCTATCTAATCCCCCCTCACTCTTCTCTTCTGCAGGCTAAACAATCCCAGTTCCCTCAGCCTCTCCTCATAAGTCATGTGCTCCAGCCCCCTAATCATTTTTGTTGCCCTCCCCGTTGGACTCTTTCCAATTTATCCACATCCTTCTTGTAGTGTGGGGCCCAAAACTGGACACAGTACTCCAAATGAGGCCTCGCCAGTGCCGAATAGAGGAGAATAATCACGTCCCTCGATCTGCTGGAAATGCCCCTACTTATACAGCCCAAAATGCCGTTAGCCTTCTTGGCAACAAGGGCACACTATTGACTCATATTCAGCTTTTCGTCCACTGTAACCCCTAGGTCCTTTTCTGCAGAACTGCTGCCCAGCCATTCGGTCCCTAGTCTGTAGCAGTGCATGGGATTCTTCCGTCCTAAGTACAGGACTCTGCACTTGTCCTTGTTGAACCTCATCAGATTTCTTTTGGCCCAATCCTCTAATTTGTCTAGGTCCCTCAGTATCCTGTCCCTACCCTCCAGTGTATCAACCACTCCTCCCAGTTTAGTGTCATCTGCAAACTTGCTAAGGGTGCAGTCCACACCATCCTCCAGATCGTTGATGAAGATATTGAACAAAACCCCCAGCACCGACCCTTGGGGCACTCCACTTGATACCGGCTGCCAACTAGACATGGAGCCATTGATCACTACCCGTTGAGCACGACCATCCAGCCAGTTTTCTATCCACCTTACCGTCCATTCATCCAGCTCATACTTCTTTAACTTGCTGGCAAGAACACTGTGGGAGACTGTATCAAAAGCTTGGCTAAAGTCAAGAAATAGCACATCCACTGCTTTCCCCTCATCCACAGAGCCAGTTATCTCATCATAAAAGGCAATTAGGTTAGTCAGGCATGACTTGCCCTTGGTGAATCCATGCTGACTGTTCCTGATCACTTTCCCCTCCTTTAAGTGGTTCAGAATTGATTCCTTGAGGACCTGTTCCATGATTTTTCCAGGGACTGAGGTGAGACTGACTGGCCTGTAGTTCCCCGGATCTTCCTTCTTCCCTTTTTTAAAGATGGGCACTACATTAGCTTTTTTCCAGTCATCCGGGACCTCCCCCGATTGCCATGATTTGTCAAAGATAATGGCCAATGGCTCTGCAATCACATCGGCCAACTCCTTTAGCATCCTCGGATGCAGTGCATCCGGCCCCATGGACTTGTGTTCGTCCAGCTTTTCTAAATAGTCCCGAACTACTTCTTTCTCCACAGAGGGCTGGTCACCTCCTCCCCATACCGTGCTGTGGAGTGCAGCCGCCTGGGAGCTGACCTTGTCTGTGAAGACAGAAGCAAAAAAAGCATTGAGTACACTAGCTTTCTCCACATCCTCTGTCACTAGGTTCCCTCCCTCATTCAGCAAGGGGCCCACACTTTCCTTGACTTTCTTCTTGTTGCTCACATACCTGAAGAAACCCTTCTTGTTACTCCTAACATCTCTGGCTAGCTGCAACTCCAAGTGTGATTTGGCCTTCCTAATTTCACTCCTGCATGCCTGAACAATATTTTTATACTCCTCCCTGGTCATTTGTCCAATCTTCCACTTCTTGTAAGCTGCTTTTTTGTGTTTAAGACGAGCAAGGATTTCACTGTTAAGACAAGTTGGTCGCCTGCCATATTTACTTTTCTTTCTACACATCGGGATGGTTTGTTCCTGCAACCTCAATAAGGATTCTTTAAAATACAGCCAGCTTTCCTCGACTCCTTTCCCCCTCATGTTATTCTCCCAGGGGACCTTGCCCATCAGTTCCCTGAGGGAGTCAAAGTCTGCTTTTCTGAAGTCCAGGCTCTGTATTCTACTGCTCTCCTTTCTTCCTTGTATCAGGATCCTGAACTCAACCATCTCATGGTCACTGCCTCCCAGCTTCCCATCCACTATTGCTTCCTCTACTATTTCCTCCCTGTTTGTGAGCAGCAGGTCAAGAAGAGCTTTTCCCCTAGTTGGTTCCTCCAGCACTTGCACCAGGAAATTGTCCCCTACACTTTCCAAAAACTTCCTGGATTGTCTGTGGACCGCTGTATTGCTCTCCCAGCAGATATCGGGGTGATTAAAGTCACCCATGAGAACCAGGGCCTGTGATCTAGTAACTTCTGTTAGTTGCTGGAAGAAAGCCTCGTCCACCTCATCCCCCTGGTCTGGTGGTCTGTAGCAGACTCCCACCACGACATTACCCTTGTTGCTCACACTTCTAAATTTAATCCAGAGACTCTCAGGTTTTTCTGCAGTTTCATACTGGAGCTCTGAGCAGTCATACTGCTCTCTTACATACAACGCAACTCCCCCACCTTTTCTGCCCTGCCTATCCTTCCTGAACAGTTTATATCCATCCATGACAGTACTCCAATCATGTGAGTTATCCCATCAAGTCTCTGTTATTCCAATTACATCATAATTCCTTGACTGTGCCAGGACTTCCAGTTCTCCCTGCTTGTTCCCCAGGCTTCTTGCATTTGTGTATAGGCATTTAAGATAACTCACCGATTGTCCTGCTGTCCCAGTATGGGGCAGGAGCCCTCCCCTCTTGCACTCACCTACTTGTGCTTCCTCCCGGTATCCCACTTCCCCACTTACCTCGGGGCTTTGGTCTCCTTCCCCCGATGAACCTAGTTTAAAGCCCTCCTCACTAGGTTGGCCAGCCTGCTTCCAAAGATGCTCTTCCCTCTCTTCATCAGGTGGAGCCCATCTCTGCCTAGCACTCCTTCTTCTTGGAACACCATCCCATGGTCAAAGAATCCGAACCCTTCTCTCCAACACCATCTGCGTAGCCATTTGTTGACTTCCACGATTCGAAGTCAAGAAGGCCTCTGTATCATCGCCTACCTTGTATGTGGGGAATTTCTTGGAATGGGGAGCGGGACCTGGAGAAGGACTATTAGGGTTACCTGGTGGACCCAGCTTAGCCCTTTCCAGCTCTAAGCGCTTCAGCTCTAACTCTGCCTCCAAGCACTTTGCCTGCATTTCCGCCTCCACGTGCTTTGCCTCTCTTCTCTTCTCTGCTTACAACTCCAAGCGCTTCGCCTCACTTTTGCCCTCCGCTTCCACGCGCATCATCTGTAGGAAGTAATCCCTGTCTTCTGCCATCAGAACTCGGTCTGGGTTAAGGGCATCCCTTCAGCTTGGCACCGAGATCTCAGATTGGGGAGGGCTGACCCTTCCCTCCTGGGAAGTCCCCTTTCCCCCATCCGCTCCCTTCATTTCCATCATGGAGCTGGATGTCTGGGCTTGATCTGGGTCTGTCTTCTCTGTGGTGTGCTGCTTGGGGAAGACTGTTTTTTCCAAGTTTTGCTGCTTGACCTCAACCTCATGCACAGGCTACCCTACTCTAGCCTAACTATCTCGTTACCACAAAGCTAGAAAAGAAAAGAAAAAAAGTAAACTGCTTATTGGACTCCCTGGCTTGGCAGGCTGAACCCTCTGCTTGCCTGTTCCCCCACAGGCAAGAAAGAAAAGAAAACTCTCTGGCTTTCAAGCAGCCAAAAGGAAAAATGTGTCCTTTTAAAATCCTGTGGTCTGTGCTTCTGGTGCAAAATGATCCCACGGCTCTGCTACCATGTCAAGGCTGATTCCCCACTCTGTCACTCCGAGTGCAGAAAGTGGGGGTCCCGCAAGGATTCTGAAAATTAATACTTGCCACTCCAGACTGGTATTAACTCCCAATGTTGCAGCTTTTCTCTGACCTTGGCTTCATAAATGCTGCCACGACCCAAATGCAAAAAAACCCAAAACCTTTGAACCCAGGAAGGAGCACTTGGGAATTCCTCCCTGTGGGGTACCCTCAAGCCCTTCCACCCTCCCACCCTCCTGGGGAAGAGCTGAGAAAGAAAACAAAGGAAATTAGCTGTGGCCACCAGTAATTAAACAACATGTGCACAAACCTTTTAGGACACCACAAATCAAATCCTGTTCTTAAAAAAGGTAAATTTTATTAAAAACAAAAAGGAAGAAAATACACCTCTGGAATTTAGGCTTTTGCTAGATTTTAAAAGAGCAATTCCAAAAATTAAGCACCCAAAATAGCTTTCTTAGGGGTTCAGCTTAAAGTCAAAATCAGCTTGATTTTGACAAACAGACTCGCTGTTGCCTGAACCCTAGCTGGAGGTGATTCTCAAAGAGAAGCTAAAGGTATAAAAATGAGGGACAGAGGCCTCAAATCACCTCTCTCTCTCCTCATCTCTACTGACAGCATCAACAACGTTTGAAAGACAAAGGAAGCATCACTGAACTGGGGGAGTGGTCCTGGCTGAAAGAATCCAGCCAGACAGTTGTGAATACATGGTGAGAGAAATCCATTTGCTTTAAGTTCACTTATCTTGTAAAGTTAGGTATTAGTTTGCATTTTACCTTTTATTTCTTTGTAATTGATTTTTACTTTTATGCCTCATTACTTGTAATCACTTAAAATCTCTCTCTCTCTCTCTCTCTCTCTCTCTCTGTAGTTAATAAACTTGTTTTGTTGTTTTATCTAAGCCAGTGTGTTTGTATTAAAGTGTAAGCAGAGTCAGGATGAGCTCTACCCTGACATCTGGTGGTGAGTTGTGGAAAGGGATGTCAGGGGCTAATCTTGTTTGCATGGACACACCCACCCTGCAAAGCATGATGGACCGCTTGCCCAAATGGTCACCTTGACTGCTGTGGGAGCCCCAGTTTCTCTGTTATTGGGGCAGGAAGACTAAAGTGTTGTTACCCTGATTATGTGAATCAAGGACGGTGGGCTTTTGTTATGAGGAAGGGACTCGCCCTTAGCTAAGCAGCACTTGCTAGGCGAGGGACATGGATTCCAAAACCCAGTGAATTGAGAGAGGTTGGGGACAGATATTTGTATCTGGTGGCATGGGCCTCTTCTGAGGGTCCTAAATGTCAATTGCACCTCCTTTTCTCTCCACTGTGGAATATCAGAGCTAATTTTGAGTTCCTTAGGAGTCTATTCACAGGCTGCTGAGTTGGAATTACTCTGGACTAAGTGTGCAAATGAGCACGAAGGCTCCCCTAACTACAAGCTGAAATTGTTATGAGCTGAAATCACTGAGCACTGTGTTAAGTAGTGGGGGAGCCAGAAGATCTATTGCTGAGCGACTGGTGGAGCAGAGCTGCTGGCGGAGCGGGACAGCCGGAGCGGCTTGCAGGCCGGCTGATGGAGCGGAGCTGCTGGTGGAGCGGGACAGTTGGCGGGACAGCCGGAGCGGAGCTGCTGGCGGAGCGGAGCAGTTGGCGGGACAGCCGGAGCGGCTTGCAGGCCGGCTGACGGAGCGGAGCTGCTGGCGGAGCGGCTTGCGGGACGGCTGAACGGAGTGACTCGTGGGATGGCTGGCAGAGCAGAGCGAGCGAAGCTAAGGTGCCCCTTACCTCTCCCCTCCCCATTTCTACCCAGACTGGAGGGGGTGTAACACTCTGCAGATGAACTTTTGAACTCTGGGTCTGGACTTTTGGGTTGTTGGACTTTTGGGACTTTGGGTGATTTTGGGGGTTGATGGACTCAAGAACCAAAGGGAAAGGACATGGCCAATTTGCTGGGGTGGGTCATTGCTCACAGTTTGGTTCACAAATCCTAGATGTGGTGTTTCCCCAGCAAAAGGCCGCATTGTTTCTCTCTGTCATTAAAAGGTTTTTCTACACTCAGACTCTGTGCTTGCGAGAGGGGAAGTACTGCCTCTTAGAGGCGCCCAGGGGGGGTGATATATATTTGTCCCAGGTCACTGGGTGGGGGCTCGAGCCGGTTTTTGCATTGTGTTATTGGAATGGAACCCCTAGATACGGAACCCGGCCCTTGTTGCTGCCGACTCTGACTGGCAGAAGGGTTACAAAAGTGTTTGGGACCCTCCACTTGAGATAACAAGATTTGTGCATATCATTTTCTATTAATGAAATGATGGACTTTCTATGAGCTTGTATTGTCCAGAAGGAGAGAGCTGGGCAGTACGAGATGCATATTTCTGGAGACAAGTTTAGGACTGGGAGTTTGCTAGTGTCGCTCTGCAACATAATTCAGGAGTGGCTAGCTAGAAGCCCTCATATATTCAGCTGGGAGTGATTTTTGCATGCTAGAGGCCGTGTGTGAACAGACCAGGAGTGGTTGTTCTCACCGCGAAGCAGTGTAAAAGGCTCCCTAGATTGGAGAGCTGAGGGGACACAGCTGTCCATCGGTCCAGAATGTACCCTGAGGAATGTCACAATCACACACGACCCCATCAGTGCAATAGTGAGAAAATGGTTGTTGGACATGTAACATACCTGTTTGGGTGTGTTTGGGCACATATGTGTCTCATCACCCGCTGACATTGATGCCTTAGGCCTAGCCACTGGCTATTCCGAATGCTTCTGCTCTGGGCCCTCGTGTCTGGATAGCGTGTTTGCCCCCATGACATGTTGAGTCTCTATCTCATACCATTGAAGGGCAGTACTCCAGCGTACCAACCAAGAGTTGGTGTCTTTGGTTCTGTGTAGCCACGCTAAAGGGGGGCAATCAGTCAGTACCCAGCACCTCCGGTTGAACGGGTAGGGTCTTAGCTGTCGGACAGCCCACAGTTGCCAAGCATTCATGTTCTATGACGGCTTCATTCCATTCACTTGGAGTCCGTTTTCTGCTCAGAAAGGCAACGGGATGCTGATCGGTACCCGCCCCTGCTGGAATCAGCAGCGCTCCCAAGCCTGTGTTGGATGCGTCCGAGCACAATTCAAACACCTGGCCAGAGTCCAGCTTCGCCTTTCCTGACAGAATTTGTTTTACATCTTCAATGCCCCATCTTGCACTTTGACACCTTTACCTTTACCTGCACCTTTGTGTCTCTTCAGCACCATTCTCATGTTATCCTTATGCTCTGGCAAGGAATTGCTGAAGAATGCAATATCTTCGATGTAGGCATGAGCAAAGTCCTGTCACCCAGTCACTTGATTCGCAAGCCTTTGAAAGGTGGCTCCTGGATTCATTAACCCAGATGGTAACAATTTAAACTCAGACAGTCCCAAATCGGTTAGGAAGGCAGATTGTTTTCTGCGTATCACTGTTCTAAGGCGATGTTCCAGTATCTCTTTGCTAAATCCAGGATGCTTGGGTCTCTGTCAGAGCCCCACCTCCTCCTGCACTGTGATTCAGGGTCTCTTGATTGAGATAACCCACCACATCTGTAGGCCCCCTCTGGCAAAGGTACTCTTTGTCACAGACATGCAGGGTCTGGTCTATGCTCCAGCCTGTAACCAATCCCCTGGGAGCAAGCCCTTTAGGGACCCTTCAGCACCAGCGATCCCTGTCTCCCTGCAGCAAATCCAGCCAAAGCCAGATTCCTGCAGGAGACTTGTACTGCGCTCCTTCAGTACATGATGCTCCTGACCCAGTGAGGATTTGCAGCGATAGCGGGCAGCCTGTGCAAAATGAGGATGAGTCACCTGGCTGCAGGAAGTGAGCA
The DNA here is from genome assembly GCA_037349315.1 of Chelydra serpentina. Lineage (NCBI taxonomy): Eukaryota > Metazoa > Chordata > Testudines > Chelydridae > Chelydra > Chelydra serpentina. Next base: position 4,116,356 of record JBAIAC010000021.1, on the reverse strand, counting down.
TCCTTAGGTCAGTGCAGAGAGACAGGGGCTCGGCCAGTCCACCCAGTGTGAGGGTTCTACCCAGCCAATCTGCTGTCTCCATCTGTCAGTCCCAGGGCAGAGCTGCTGTGTCTCTGGGAGCCAAGGTCTTATCACCCCTCCTGTCTCCTCTCTGTCCCTCGTCCTCCCCTAGCAAAGCATGCTGAGTTCACACTGTCAGTTGATGGTGCTTCCACTACGTCTTGATTGGTCAGTCCTTGGGGTTCCCATTGTCCTCTCAGCTCCTCCATTGATGTGGGTCAGTTTCCACCAGTCCGTTAACGCCCATGCGCCCCACCCCAGACAGGTCCATGACACACACAGCTCATGTCTCCTGCTCTGCCCCAGGAGCAGCGTTTGAACCCTTCTGCACACACTGGGGAGCGGCACCAAACTGGTAAGTACCGAGTCATACAGACAGTTCATTAAACTATTACAATTTCCACTTGTCAGCCCCTCGATACACGGCCAAGAAGTGGGGGACCCGGGTCCATGGGTGCTGCAGCATTTGGCTGCTCAGGGAACTGAGATGTGGTTTTGCTTAGTAGGGGCTGGGCTTGTACCACCCTCCCAACCTTGGGCCATAGAGGAGCTGTCACCAGGCAGGGACGGGCCCCATGCAGGATTCTGCTGCCTCTCTGAATTGTACAAACAAGGTTGTTAGAGCGCTTATTCCTTCACACGCTTACTTCCCTGGTCCTTCTCACATGAACAATACCCCACGTTTGAAGGTGCAAACAATTCTATGTTTATTGGGGTGAACTTTTAGCAAGCAATGATTTTACTTTTTTTCTCAGTGTCCTCCTTCCCAGCTCTGATGCCACAGAACCTTGCCTGTGTCCCTGTTCCCATTCCCTAGTCCCATTCCCCCCCATTAGCAAAACATGATTCCAATTCCCACCCCCATTCCGCGTTTCCATTCCCCCAACTCTTGCTTCCTGATTGACTGCAGACTATATAGTAAAACTTGAGTTTTGCTTAGCTATACCTTAACCAATCATTTTACAGAAATTTAACTAACCAATTTTAACATACTGTAACATGATTATTTAACCAATTATATCCCACCACCTTAATTGGTTTACACCCAACAAAATTAATTATACAGCAGACAGAAACAATTACAGAGCCAGATAGAGATTATACAGACAAACAATAAGGAAGTGGGGACTACAGTGATAGAACACCAAAGAAATGAGGATTTCACATCCCAGCTATTGACAAGTGAGTTCTTGCCAGACAGGATGCTATCAAACTAAGATTTTTTTCAAATCTTCTAGGCTCTTCTCTGGGAGTGATAGATCAGATCACCTTTTTAACAGCCCAAAATTGCCTTATTTCAGTGTGACTGGTGAGGACGTGACCATTCGCTTCCCAGTTTATGGCTGCCTTTGCTATTTAGTCTAAGAACAGGGCCTCAGACTATCATAGTGAGAGAAGGCCCATAAAGAGGCAGGTTTGTGATTTGGATCTTGTTTTGTACCTCTATAACTAGCTAAGTGATAAGAATACACCTAAATTCTTAAAGTATAGGCCTTTGCAGACAGGCCTGAATATCTATATCTTAACACTCCACCCCTTTTTTTTTTCTTTTTCGATCCTTCTGCTCAGGTATCCCTGGAAAAGCATAGGACATATGGTGACACATTTTTTGTTAGGGCCAGGCATTAAGGTGGAAGGTGTTGATATTTTATTTGTTTTACTGCCCCTTGTGTAGTGTAGTGCCTTGCACCTTTTCTCATACGGGCACACCACACCTGTTTTAATTAGTGTTTCAGACTTCCCATTGTAGTGGGCCCAAGAAGGTTGGGTTCGACTTGTTTAGTACACTGCAGGGTGGGGAGGGCTTACTCTACATTACTTATAGGTTATAATTAGTGGCTGTTCTCTAGGGGGTTGAGCCCCCGCCCCTTTATTGTTTTTATATGCAACGTAACAATACACCAGCTGCTATGATAATCGACAGCAACACCGAGAGTTTTGACCACTGCAGTATGGTCCAACAGCCGAGCCACCACCAAAACACTGCCTCTCCTCCTTCGACAGGGTCAAGATTTTAATGTGTTCAGTTGCTGGCAGTTGCAACAAGCTGCCCCTGCAGGTTTTGTGTGCTTTTGTTTATATTATAAGTTCATTGAATGTCCACAGAGAAATGGGTTATTGTTCAAACCAACTTAACCACTTGGTACGGAATCACGCCATATGCCCTGGTTTGATTATTCACAGCAATAAGATTTATAGATTTGTTTGTGCACCAAAGTCCAGATAGCAGCGTGTAGATGTGTGTAGTTTGGTTATGGGCTGGTGTAATTGTGCCTCCTAGTAATATGTACATTCGCAGCCATAGGCGTGCGCAGCACATTTCATTAGGGTGTGCACCGAGGGAATTTTATGTATTTATTTTTTGAAAGGCAAACATTTATTGAATACTCAATCATAAAGGACATTATTTTTATTCATCAAAGAAAGAAATTAAAGAAACTAAAACTTAACTAAACTTAATTTTTACTTAAAAAATGAGACACAAAATACCAAATTTTTGCTGTAGTGATAACCAGGCGTATACAAAGATAGTCAATGTTCATGATCTTTATCTTTAACCAGATAATGAGCTAACCCAAATTGACCAAAACAGATTATGGTTTCTTCATCTTCCTGACCTAGAGAATGAGAAGTTGCTTACCAGGTGTTATAGATAGCTCAGTGGTTTGCACATTAGCCTGCTAAAGCCAGGGTTGTGAGTTCAAGGCCATTTAGGGATCTGGGGCAAAAATTGGGGATTGGTCCTGCTTTGAGCAGGGGGTTGGACTAGATGACCTCCTAAGGTCCCTTCCAACCCTGATATTCTATAAATTCTTCAATCACATCATTGTAATTAACTGATGAAGCCAATTCTTGTTCAATGTACAAAATCATGAGTGAGTCGAGGTGCTGTTGGGACATTGTACTTCTTAGTTTGTTTTTTTACGTCTGCTAGTTTCGAAAAGGCTTGATTCACATGAACAGCTTGTCTGCTCCTTTTCTTATCTTAACAACGAACCGATCCATATTTTAAAATTAAAAGGGGGTATCATACAATTGAATTAAAACGTAAAGCCACGGGTTTGTTATGCTATTTCAGTAGAGTACACGCAACAAAGATTACAAACACTGTAGACACTGCGCTGGGATGGGGACGCATGCTGCAAGCGAATGCGGGCTTTCTATATAGAGCGTATCATGCGATTAAATTAAAATGCAAAGCCACTTTTTGGGGGAAACATTAGGGCAGGCATGGGCAAACTTTTTGGCCACATCAAGGTTTCAAAATTGTATGAATGGCCAGGTAGGGAAGGCTGTGCCTCCCTAAACAGCCTGGCCCTGCCCCCTATCCGATCCCCACCCACTTCCTGCCCCCTGACTGCCCCCCTCAGAATCCCCAACCCATCCTGTTTCCTGTCCGCTGACTGCCCCAACCCCTATCCACTCGCCCACCTCCTGACAGACCCCCGGAACTCGCACGATCCAACCCCCCCGTTCCCCGTCCCCTGACCGCCCCCCCCCCCGAACCTCTGCCCCATCCAACCCCCCCCACCCCCGCTCCCTGTCCCCTGACTGTCCCTGGGACTCCCTGCCCCTTATCCAACCCCCCTGGCCCCGGCCCCCTTACGATGCCACTTACACCCGCCTCCCCCCTCTCCCGGAGCCTCAGCACGTCGCGTCCAGGAGTGGCCCTGGACAGCGCTACAGCGGCGTGGCTCCAGCGGGACCTGAGCTCCTGCCGCTCGGCCCGCCGGAGCTCGCAGCCCTGCCCCCTTACCACGCGGCTCCCAGCGGCAGGAGCTCATTCCCAGCAAGCTCCTCCCCTTCTCATTATTCCCATAGGGCTTGTAGGGACCACCTTAGTTGCCGTTTCATTTCCAGGTACCATGGTAGCTATTACGCAGGTGCTGGCCTTCTAGTTGAGCATTTTGCATTCCCGCGCACATCCCCCCCCCCCCCCCCCCCCAGGTTAGCCCTTTGAAGCCACCCCCCACCCACATTATGAGGTTTTCTGTTTATTGAAACACAACAATGCTAGCAACGAGACAAACACCACAGCCAAACAACACGAAACATAGATTGATGGTATTTTGGGTTATTTTTTTGCTGGCACCAGCTTGCTTGTAGAATGTCTGAAAAACATAAGAAACAATTTCCGCCCCCCCTGGTGGGGACAGATTATTGCTTAATACTAATACCACATCTGCTTAGCAGGGCACTTCAGAGTAGGGGGGTGGGTGTGACTCACGGGACCCCCTCGGTGGTTCATGAGTGTCAGCAGCTTTTGTCAGACCTGACATACTGACTGCACCTAACACACTGCTGGCATAATCGGCACCTAAAAGGTGTCACATGAGAGATTGTTGGAAAGCAGATACCGCACTGACCATTAGCATCCTTGCGTGAGGTATGTACGGGGTGTGTACCAAGTTATGGACACCTGCTAGAATGACATTCTTCAAATGTGTTCGGTGAGCAATGATTAAGCCCGCTCTACCCTAGACAATGGGTATTTGTTTGTCTCACCAGCCTGCTCGTTAAGCAGAGACAATGAAGGCACAGTTCCACAAAAGTGAAACAAAGCCATCAAATTGCAGGTGGGGGACAGGGGGAGATCGCCTCTCGCAGGGGGCTGAGCTTCAAGCGATAGGCAATTGACTCACGGGCTTGTCTACAATATTAGTGTATTAGAAAAGTAGAACGAGTGAGGCCTTTCATGAAAGCCTGGGACACGCTGGTGATGAGTGTCGTTGGGAAACGTCTGTAGTAACATGACTGGGAGTGGTCACCCCGCTAGTAGTGACCAAGGCTGGCTGAGATGGGGCGGGGGCCTGTTGTGTGGTAGGCAGGCTGCTGGGGTCAGAGCGCTGACCTAGGGCTGCACAGCAGACAGACACTCAGGGGACTGCGTGATTGTCTGCTGGCAGTTGGTGTCCAGGCCCGGAGGCACAGCAGCAGAGCATCGAAGGCACCTCGGTCTGGATTGCACCCTAAATTGTGACAATGGTCTGAGGGGCAAACTGGAGCATATTTGAGCCTGGGATGTGGGCAGTTAGTTGTGCCAGATGGTCAGAGCAGGAATTAGGCATAGTGGTCAGAGCAGGAGTTGGTCGCCAGGAATTGGTGCTCAGGGGCAGAGACAGAGTCACGGCTGGGTTACCTGTATGTGTGTGGGGGGCGGCGGGGGGGGGGGGGGGGAACAGTGCACAGCTGGGAACAAGCAGGTGCAGAAGGTCCCACAGCCAAACTGCAGCTGCTGCTGGGGTTAAGAGACGGTCGGCTGACTCTTCCCACCAACGAGGCGTGTAGCCACTCAGGCAGACTGGTCCCAGCCAGCTGTGCTCGTTAGGGTGCCCAGAAACTGGCTCCGCTGCAGGTCCTGCTTCCTGACAGGAGGTCCTGAGATTCAGCCCCTGCCCCTCACACAACTTCGTATTAAGATTTCAAAAGTCCTCTGTGACACGGGGCCAGAAAGGGTTACACAACTAGCAGGCTCAATGACCCAGATTCAACCTTTAGAGACATATTAATAGATGATTGTGTTTTTTGTGTGTTTACATATATACTGTTAGAGGTTGACAATGTAACCAAACGGTTCCTATCACTGTATTCCGTTAATTCAGAGATCAAAAGCAGATGTTAACATTTAGATGAACTGGGAATGTAGTAATATCACACTGCCTTCATTTCTCTTCGAAGTATGTAGTAAGCTACCTGTAAATGGTGGGAGATGGACAATTGCCTTATGTTAATCCATGTAGCTAATTATCAGCAATACTAGGAAATAGGTTAGTTCAAAGACACTGTTCTTCACCCAAGGACTGCAGGCTGTCAGGAGGCTAGGGCCCTGATCCTGTTATCTCAGATCTGTTTAAGCTTCATCAGTGGAATTTGGAGTCACAAGACTGAGGTCTCCAGTCCTATCTGGATTGCCCTGATATTGGACCCAAGGACTAATTCTGAAATAACTGTTTACAGCTATAAAGCTCACCATCTCTACCATGAAACTGACATAAGAACTCTATTCATACCTGTATGTATAATGAGCTTTTAACCAGTTCTCTTTCTTTTTTAATAAATCTTAGTTTAGTTAATAAGAATTGGCTGTACGCATGTATTTGGGAAAGATCTGGAATAATCACTGACCTTGTGGGTGATGTGTCCAATGCTTTGGGATTGGTATAAGTTTTTATATGATGAACAAGATTTTCAGTAATCAAGGCTGAGTTGTTTTAAGGGAAATGTGTTTTTCGCTTCTGAGTAACCAGGAAGGTATTCTAGAAGCTACTTTGTTGCTGCATTGGTGAATCTAATTATTAGAATAACCAGCAGTTTGGGGGCTCATCTGCCCCATTCTTTGCAGTCTGGCCTGATTGAGCAATCTCAGCCTGGCCCCCCAGAGACCCCAGTCACATCCTCCAATTGTGGTTTGCAGAGATAGAGCAAAGCAGCAGAGTTGCATCAGTGCTGTGGAGCCCATAGACACAGTAGCATAGCTGGGGGAGCAGAGGTAGCAGCCACTTCCCCCTCTGAGCAGAAGCGGTGCCTTAAAAAGAGGCGGCGCCTTTTTAAAAAGAGGGAGCGGAGCTAAAAAGAGGTGCCGTTTCTTTTTAAGGCACTCACCCGGTGGCGCTCCAGCTGTTCAGCGGCACTTTGGCAGCGGGTCCTTCACTCGCTTCGGGTCTTTGGCGGCACTTTGGCAGCAGTTACCACCGAAGACCCGGAGCGAGTAAAGGGGCGGGACCCTGCTGCTGAAGTCCCCCGCTGAACAGCTGGAGCGCCGCAAGGTGAGTACAAGAGGAGGAGCCTTTTTTTAGCTCCGCTCTCCCTGTGCTCTGGACCTGGCTACGCCACTGCATGGACACCCAGTGGGGTGTGTGTCAGAGTTTAGAGGTGGTGCTGCAGTGACTTCTGCCATCCTGCAGAAAGCCGTGGTGCAATCGCCCCTCCCACTATGCACAACTAGGGCTTCAACACATGGCCTCGCTCCCCAACTACCAGCTCCTCTGGCTGCGAGCAGTAGTAGGAAGCTCCCATCTTTCAAAATGCCCCAGCTGGGACTTCTAACCCCACAGACCCATGGTGGGGTGGAGGCAAGGCAGCAGGGTTGGGAAGGTGAAATGGGTGGGGAGCACTGGCACAGGTTGGTGCACAAGGCAGAGTGCCGTAGTCAGTAGGGTTCAGAGCGAACAACTCTAAGCGCCTCCCTCCCGCTGTTCCATTCGCTGCAGCGTGGATCCGCCAGGCGCCCGGTGAGCCATTCCGGAAACATCCGAGCGCCCGCCCGCTGTAGCCGAGCGGTTCCGGAAATGGCCGAGTGACTCCGGAAGTAGCCGAGTCCTTCCGGAAAGCCCCGGAGCTATCCGAGTCGGCGGTGTCGGTAGACGCCGCTGTGCGGGAGCAATCATGGCGGATCAGATCGCGCAGCTGCGGGCCGACGGGATCCTGAAGCGGCTGGTGCAGGAGGGCCGGGGCCCGATGCCCGACTACCGCGACGGCACCAAGGTAACCAGCCGCCCCTCCCCCTCGGAACAGAGCGGGGCCGACTGCGGTGCGCATGCGCGGCGGGGACAGCCCGTTAGAAGGGGCCTAGCGGCGCCTGCCTGCCGGAGTCGGGCGGAGCTGAGTTGGGGGTGGTGACTGCGCATGCGGCAATGAGCCGGTACTATAGTGACTTGCCCGCCTTCCAGCACCGCGCTTCTATTGGTGCTGTTGTCAGTGACGTAAACCGCTCCTGCATGCTGATTGGCCAGCCGCGCTAATGGAGGCGGGGCACGCAGAACGTGGATTTGCCTCAAGAGGCGGGTCTCTTGCGGCAGTGACGTTGTGTCCCAGGGAGGGGGCGTGGCCCGAGCCGCCAGCCGTGACAGGCCCCGCCTTCCATGGTTGGGGTGGGGCAGTGATGCGCGGGGCCCTGGATCGGGCGGGGGGATATTTTGGTAGGGTCGCTCCGTCTTTACATTCCCGGGGCCTGGCTCTGGGAGGGTGAACGGCAGCCAGAGCCCTGGGGGCAGCATGGGCGTGGGGGGGGGGGGGCACAGACCCAGTGCCCCCACTCCACCTCCCCCCCCCCCAGCAGGGCTGGCGCGGTGCCCAGGGCCCGTGGAGACAGAGTAGCCCAGGGTGGGGGAGCCCGTTAGGGCTGGCAGAGCTCAGGCCGATGCACCCGTGTCCTGCCCTGGAGGTCAGGCCCGTGCAGCGTGCCCCAGTCCAGTGGGTGAGCAGGGCTGGGCATAGACGCCGACTTCCCCTCTTTCCCCCCGGGCGCTCGACTCCCCACTCTGCTCCTGCCCCCACTCCGCCCCTTCCATGAGGCCCCGCCCTTGCCCCGCCTCTTCCCTGCCCCCATTCCAGCCCCTTCCCCAAAGTCTCTGCCCCATCCCTGCCCCTGTTCCAACTCCTTCCCCAAATCCCCGACCCCGCCTCCTCCACTGAGTGCACCACGTCCCCGCTCCTCCCCCCCCTCCTGGAGCGTGCGGTGCGGGAAGCGGGGAAGCTTGGCTGCCGGTGGGTGCAGAGCACTCACTAATTTTTCCCCGTGGGTGCTCCAGCCCTGGAGCACCCACGGAGTCGGTGCCTATGGGGCTGGGCGTGGTATGTAGCAGGGGCCTGCCAGGAGTATATGTCCCCAAGCTGGGCATACAGCAGCCCCCAGGAGAGGGGTGCTCTGGGTGACCCTGTTCCTGCCAGGGCCCATGTCCTGTCTAATGGGCTAGTAGGGGCATGGCCCCATCACTGGGGCTTGTCAGTGAGAGCTGAGAATCCCAGTGCTAGCGCACACACCTTCCAACGTGAGCCTCCCTGCCCTGTCATGGCCAGTGGGTCTTGGCGAGCAGTCACTGGCCCGTGGAGCCCCGTTGTGCTGGGCAGGGCGGGGTATGGAACAGCCTCATCCACGTTTGATCTCCTACCCAGGCCACTTTCCACTACCGCACCATGCTGCCCGACGGGGAGCACCGCGTGCTGGACGACAGCCGTACCCGCGGGAAGCCCATGGAGCTCATTATTGGCAAGAAATTCAAGCTGCCAGTGTGGGAGACCATCCTGAGCACCATGCGGGATGGGGAGCAGGCTGAGTTCCTGTGTGACACCAAGGTATCCTCCCACCCCTGCCGGCCCCACCGCTCCCTGCATCCCCCCTCCAAGCACTGTCCCTGGGCGGGTGGGATGCAGGCAAAGTTCCTGTGTGACACCAGGGCCCCATATTAGGAATTTCTGTGCTATAACCCCAGCCTTGAAACAGTCTCTCTGGAGAGCAGCCTTCGGTTTCACCAGGCTCTGGGCAGAGCCATCCACAAGGGCAGGGCCATGCAGCCTCAAGGGTTCTGGGCCTTCAGACTCACCAGGAGCTAGTCCAGCCGAGATCTGTTGGAAGCTTTTAGCCCCGTGGGGAGCCGAGCACGCAGTGATTCTAGCTGGACCGGCCAGGGCTCTGTACTGTAGAGCACCAGTCTAGCCGTGTTGGCAGAGCCGCTACTCCTGATGAAAGGCAGCAGGAGGAGATCTGCCAGCACAGCGACCCTACCTTCCCGAACACCACATACTCTGCTGACAGCAGCTCTCTTGTCGGCGCCGCTGTGTCTGCGCCGGGGGTTCTGCCAGCGCAGCTCTGCTGGTTGGGGGGCTGATTTGCTCGCTCTTGAAGCTGGCAGAGCCTTGCAATGCAGACCAGGCCTGCCTCCCTGCAGCCCCCACTCCTCCCGTCTGTGCCCAGCCCCAGCCAGGTGCCTTCCTGGGCTGGTGGTTAGGAGTCACTGGGCGCCCATGTCTCTGCCGGGTCTCCTCCATTCGTGGGTGTTGATTCCAGCCCATCGTTATTAAGGGGTCGGGTTCCAACCCAGCTGGTGCAGTGATGAACCCCTGGCCCTGAGCTCCCGGCCCCAGGGAAGAGAGTGATCCCTTCCCCCCCACAGGAGGCCATGCAGAATGGGCAGGTGCCCAGGGTCAGTACCAGTACCACCAATTCCTGCATTCAGCCTGCACCCCAGCTTCCTGTGTGACACCCCTTTCCCCCGCTGCCCGGTGCTGACACCCTGTCCCCCCAGCATGTGGTGCTGTACCCGCTGGTGGCGAAGAGCCTGCGGAACATCGCGGCGGGGAAGGACCCCTTGGAGGGGCAGCGGCACTGCTGTGGCATCGCCCAGATGCATGAGCACCACTCTCTGGGCTACCCCGACCTGGATGACCTGCAGCAGAACCCCCAGCCCCTGATCTTCGCCATCGACATGCTGAAGGTGTCGAGAGCCTGGGGACCCTGACCTGGGGATGGGGGGGGCTCTGAGGGGTGAGGGAGCCCAGCTGGAAAGGGGGTCCCTGGGGGGGTGGGGGAGCTGTGGGGAGGGGGTAGTGGGATTGGGGAGTGGTACCAGGGACTGGAGTGGGCTGGGGCTCTCCCCTTGCTAGGTGTGGTGCCTGGGGATGGGTCCATGGAATGGAGGTGGGGTGATTGATGAGATGCCCAGGCTCTCTCTGGATGGGTGTGGTACCCTGAGGTGGGGCTGGGCTCTCTCTGGATGGGTGTGGTACCCTGGGACGGGGCCGAGCTCTCTCTGGATGGGCGTGGTACCCCGGGGCCAGGCTCTCTCTGGATGGGTGTGGTACCCTGGGGCTGGGCTCTCTCTGGATGGGCGTGGTACCCAGGGGCTGGGATGGGGCCGAGCTCTCTCTGGATGGGCGTGGTACCCCGGGGCTGGGGTGGGGCTGGGCTCTCTCTGGATGGGTGTGGTACCCTGGGACGGGGCCGAGCTCTCTCTGGATGGGCGTGGTACCCCGGGGCCAGGCTCTCTCTGGATGGGTGTGGTACCCTGGGGCTGGGCTCTCTCTGGATGGGCGTGGTACCCAGGGGCTGGGATGGGGCCGAGCTCTCTCTGGATGGGCGTGGTACCCCGGGGCTGGGGTGGGGCTGGGCTCTCTCTGGATGGGTGTGGTACCCTGGGACGGGGCCGAGCTCTCTCTGGATGGGCGTGGTACCCCGGGGCCGGGCTCTCTCTGGATGGATGTGGTACCCTGGGGCTGGGTTCTCTCTGGATGGGTGTGGTACCCTGGGGCTGGGCTCTCTCTGGATGGGTGTGGTACCCTGGGGCTGGGCTCTCTCTGGATGGGCGTGGTACCCAGGGGCTGGGATGGGGCCGAGCTCTCTCTGGATGGGCGTGGTACCCCGGGGCTGGGGTGGGGCTGGGCTCTCTCTGGATGGGTGTGGTACCCTGGGACGGGGCCGAGCTCTCTCTGGATGGGCGTGGTACCCCGGGGCCGGGCTCTCTCTGGATGGGTGTGGTACCCTGGGGCTGGGCTCTCTCTGGATGGGCGTGGTACCCAGGGGCTGGGATGGGGCCGAGCTCTCTCTGGATGGGCGTGGTACCCCGGGGCTGGGGTGGGGCTGGGCTCTCTCTGGATGGGTGTGGTACCCTGGGACGGGGCTGGGCTCTCTCTGGATGGGCGTGGTACCCCGGGGCCGGGCTCTCTCTGGATGGGTGTGGTACCCTGGGGCTGGGTTCTCTCTGGATGGGTGTGGTACCCCGGGGCTGGGGTGGGGCTGGGCTCTCTCTGGATGGGTGTGGTACCCTGGGACGGGGCTGGGCTCTCTCTGGATGGGCGTGGTACCCCGGGGCCGGGCTCTCTCTGGATGGGTGTGGTACCCTGGGGCTGGGCTCTCTCTGGATAGGCGTGGTACCCTGGGGCTGGGGCGGGGCCAGGCTCTCCCCCACTGACACTATATTGCAGGTGGAGGCGCCCGGCGCCTACCGACAGGACCCATGGGCCATGACGGACGAGGAGAAGATGCAGGCTGTTCCGCTGATCCACGAGGAGGGCAACGAGCTCTATCGCCAGGGCAAGGTGCCCGAGGCGGCTGCCAAGTACTACGATGCCATCGCCTGCCTAAAGAACCTGCAGATGAAGGTGAGCAATGCCCCACCCGGGTACTATGTCCCCAGACGCTGTCCCTGAGCACAGGTGGGGCGAGGAGCTGGCTCGGCGGCTGCTCCCGGCCGCTCCCACCCACCTGCTGTCCCCGGGGGGCCTGGTGGGCCTCCTTCCACGCACTCTCCTGGGAGAGCCCCCGTTAGCACTGAGCCCTCTGCAGCTCCACAGCTCTGCCCCGTGTCTCTGAGCCTGGTTCCTAGCCCAGCCTCCTGCTGGGTCTGTCCCCTCTCTGGGCCAGCCCTTGGCTCTGCAGTTGGTAATGCAGGGGCTGTGGCTGAGGCCTACCGCTGGCCACGTGACTCCCAGCCATCCCTGTCCCAGAGGAGGAATTAACCCCTTCACCCCCATTGGGGAGTGGGTGGGGAAACTGAGTCATGCACATGGTTGATGACAATATTTCCACAATCCCCAACTGCAGGTGCCTCTGCCGCAGTGGCAGCACCAAGCCCACTGACTTGCCAGGATTCAGCCCCAGGTCTCCCCTGCCTTCCCCCCTCCCCCTCCTGTGCCTGCTCCTTATTCCCCTCCCCCCTCGCAGGAGCAGCCGGGCTCCCCAGACTGGATCCAGCTGGACCTGAAGATCACCCCCTTGCTGTTGAACTACTGCCAGTGCAAGCTGCTGTGCCATGAGTACTACGAGGTGCTGGACCACTGCTCCTCCATCCTCAATAAGTATGAAGGTGAAGAGCTGTTGGGACATGGCTGGGACAGCAGGAGCTGGGGGGGGGGGGGCCCAGGGCTGGGACAGCAGGGGGTTGTGAGTCGGGTCTGAGGGGCACCGGCAGGGCTGTGTGTGGGGGAGCCCATGGCTGGGATAGCAGGGGGTTGTGGGTCGGGTCTGAGGGGCACAGGCAGGGCTGAGTGGGGGGGAGCCCAGGGCTGGGAGAGCAGGGGGTTGTGGGTCGGGTCTGAGGGGCACAGGCAGGGCTGAGTGGGGGGGAGCCCAGGGCTGGGAGAGCAGGGGGTTGTGAGTCGGGTCTGAGGGGCACAGGCAGGGCTGTGTTGGGGGGAGCCCAGGGCTGGGAGAGCAGGGGGTTGTGAGTCGGATCTGAGGGGCACAGGCAGGGCTGTGTGTGGGGGACCCCAGGGATGGGAGAGCAGGGGCTTGTGAGTCGGGTCTGAGGGGCACCGGTAGGGCTGTGTGTGGGGGAGCCCAGGGCTGGGAGAGCAGGGGGTTGTGGGTCGGGTCTGAGGGGCACAGGCAGGGCTGTGTGGAGGGGAGCCCAGGGCTGGGACAGCAGGAGCTGTGGGTCGGGTCTGAGGGGCACCGGCAGGGCTGTGTGGAGGAGAGCCCAGGGCTGGGAGAGCAGGGGGTTGTGAGTTGGGTCTGAGGGGCACAGGCAGGGCTGTGTGTGGGGGAGCCCAGGGCTGGGAGAGCAGGGGGTTGTGAGTCGGGTCTGAGGGGCACAGGCAGGGCTGTGTGTGGGGGACCCCAGGGCTGGGAGAGCAGGGGGTTGTGGGTCGGGTCTGAGGGGCACAGGCAGGGCTGTGTGTGGGGGAGCCCAGGGCTGGGAGAGCAGGGGGTTGTGGGTCGGGTCTGAGGGGCACAGGCAGGGCTGTGTGGAGGGGAGCCCAGGGCTGGGAGAGCAGGGGGTTGTGAGTTGGGTCTGAGGGGCACAGGCAGGGCTGTGTGGAGGGGAGCCCAGGGCTGGGAGAGCAGGGGGTTGTGAGTCGGGTCTGAGGGGCACCGGAAGGGCTGTGTGTGGGGGAGCCCAGGGCTGGGACAGCAGGGGGTTGTGAGTCGGGTCTGAGGGGCACAGGCAGGGCTGTGTGGGGGGGAGCCCAGGGCTGGGAGAGCAGGGGGTTGTGAGTCGGGTCTGAGGGGCACAGGCAGGGCTGTGTGGGGGGGAGCCCAGGGCTGGGAGAGCAGGGGGTTGTGAGTCGGGTCTGAGGGGCACAGGCAGGGCTGTGTGTGGTGGGGAGCCCAGGGCTGGGAGAGCAGGGGGTTGTGAGTCGGGTCTGAGGGGCACAGGCAGGGCTGTGTGTGGGGGAGCCCAGGGCTGGGACAGCAGGGGGTTGTGAGTCGGGTCTGAGGGGCACAGGCAGGGCTGTGTGTGGGGGAGCCCAGGGCTGGGACAGCAGGGGGTTGTGAGTCGGGTCTGAGGGGCACAGGGAGGGCTGTGTGGGGGGGGAGCCCATGGCTGGGAGAGCAGGGGGTTGTGAGTCGGGTCTGAGGGGCATAGGCAGGGCTGTGTGTGGGGGAGCCCAGGGCTGGGAGAGCAGGGGGTTGTGGGTCAGGTCTGAGGGGCACAGGCAGGGCTGTGTGTGGGGGAGCCCAGGGCTGGGATAGCAGGGGGTTGTGAGTCGGGTCTGAGGGGCACCGGTAGGGCTGTGTGTGGGGGACCCCAGGGCTGGGATAGCAGGGGGTTGTGAGTCGGGTCTGAGGGGCACAGGCAGGGCTGTGTGTGGGGGAGCCCATGGCTGGGATAGCAGGGGGTTGTGGGTCGGGTCTGAGGGGCACAGGCAGGGCTGAGTGGGGGGGAGCCCAGGGCTGGGAGAGCAGGGGGTTGTGGGTCGGGTCTGAGGGGCACAGGCAGGGCTGTGTGTGGGGGGGTGGGGGGGGGAGCGCCCAGGGCTGGGACAGCAGGGGGTTGTGAGTCGGGTCTGAGGAGCACCGGCAGGGCTGTGTGTGGGGGAGCCCATGGCTGGGATAGCAGGGGGTTGTGGGTCGGGTCTGAGGGGCACAGGCAGGGCTGAGTGGGGGGGAGCCCAGGGCTGGGAGAGCAGGGGGTTGTGGGTCGGGTCTGAGGGGCACAGGCAGGGCTGAGTGGGGGGGAGCCCAGGGCTGGGATAGCAGGGGGTTGTGAGTCGGGTCTGAGGGGCACAGGCAGGGCTGTGTGTGGGGGAGCCCATGGCTGGGATAGCAGGGGGTTGTGGGTCGGGTCTGATGGGCACAGGCAGGGCTGAGTGGGGGGGAGCCCAGGGCTGGGAGAGCAGGGGGTTGTGGGTCGGGTCTGAGGGGCACAGGCAGGGCTGAGTGGGGGGGAGCCCAGGGCTGGGATAGCAGGGGGTTGTGAGTCGGGTCTGAGGGGCACCGGCAGGGCTGTGTGTGGGGGAGCCCATGGCTGGGATAGCAGGGGGTTGTGGGTCGGGTCTGAGGGGCACAGGCAGGGCTGAGTGGGGGGAGCCCAGGGCTGGGAGAGCAGGGGGTTGTGGGTCGGGTCTGAGGGGCACAGGCAGGGCTGAGTGGGGGGGAGCCCAGGGCTGGGAGAGCAGGGGGTTGTGAGTCGGGTCTGAGGGGCACAGGCAGGGCTGTGTGTGGGGGAGCCCATGGCTGGGATAGCAGGGGGTTGTGGGTCGGGTCTGATGGGCACAGGCAGGGCTGAGTGGGGGGGAGCCCAGGGCTGGGAGAGCAGGGGGTTGTGGGTCGGGTCTGAGGGGCACAGGCAGGGCTGAGTGGGGGGGAGCCCAGGGCTGGGATAGCAGGGGGTTGTGAGTCGGGTCTGAGGGGCACAGGCAGGGCTGTGTGTGGGGGACCCCAGGGCTGGGATAGCAGGGGGTTGTGGGTCAGGTCTGAGGGGCACAGGCAGGGCTGTGTGTGGGGGAGCCCAGGGCTGGGATAGCAGGGGGTTGTGGGTCGGGTCTGAGGGGCACAGGCAGGGCTGTGTGTGGGGGACCCCAGGGCTGGGATAGCAGGGGGTTGTGGGTCAGGTCTGAGGGGCACAGGCAGGGCTGTGTGTGGGGGAGCCCAGGGCTGGGAGAGCAGGGGGTTGTGGGTCGGGTCTGAGGGGCACAGGCAGGGCTGTGTGTGGGGGAGCCCAGGGCTGGGAGAGCAGGGGGTTGTGGGTCGGGTCTGAGGGGCACAGGCAGGGCTGTGTGTGGGGGAGCCCAGGGCTGGGAGAGCAGGGGGTTGTGGGTCGGGTCTGAGGGGCACAGGCAGGGCTGTGTGTGGGGGAGCCCAGGGCTGGGAGAGCAGGGGGTTGTGAGTCGGGTCTGAGGGGCACCAGTAGGGCTGTGTGTGGGGGAGCCCAGGGCTGGGAGAGCAGGGGGTTGTGGGTCGGGTCTGAGGGGCACCGGCAGGGCTGTGTGGAGGGGAGCCCAGGGCTGGGAGAGCAGGGGGTTGTGGGTCGGGTCTGAGGGGCACAGGCAGGGCTGTGTGTGGGGGAGCCCAGGGCTGGGAGAGCAGGGGGTTGTGGGTCGGGTCTGAGGGGCACAGGCAGGGCTGTGTGGAGGGGAGCCCAGGGCTGGGATAGCAGGGGGTTGTGAGTCGGGTCTGAGGGGCACAGGCAGGGCTGTGTGTGGGGGAGCCCAGGGCTGGGATAGCAGGGGGTTGTGAGTCGGGTCTGAGGGGCACAGGCAGGGCTGTGTTGGGGGGAGCCCAGGGCTGGGAGAGCAGGGGGTTGTGAGTCGGATCTGAGGGGCACAGGCAGGGCTGTGTGTGGGGGACCCCAGGGATGGGAGAGCAGGGGCTTGTGAGTCGGGTCTGAGGGGCACCGGTAGGGCTGTGTGTGGGGGAGCCCAGGGCTGGGAGAGCAGGGGGTTGTGGGTCGGGTCTGAGGGGCACAGGCAGGGCTGTGTGGAGGGGAGCCCAGGGCTGGGACAGCAGGAGCTGTGGGTCGGGTCTGAGGGGCACCGGCAGGGCTGTGTGGAGGGGAGCCCAGGGCTGGGAGAGCAGGGGGTTGTGAGTTGGGTCTGAGGGGCACAGGCAGGGCTGTGTGTGGGGGAGCCCAGGGCTGGGAGAGCAGGGGGTTGTGAGTCGGGTCTGAGGGGCACAGGCAGGGCTGTGTGTGGGGGACCCCAGGGCTGGGAGAGCAGGGGGTTGTGGGTCGGGTCTGAGGGGCACAGGCAGGGCTGTGTGTGGGGGAGCCCAGGGCTGGGAGAGCAGGGGGTTGTGGGTCGGGTCTGAGGGGCACAGGCAGGGCTGTGTGGAGGGGAGCCCAGGGCTGGGAGAGCAGGGGGTTGTGAGTCGGGTCTGAGGGGCACAGGCAGGGCTGTGTGGGGGGGAGCCCAGGGCTGGGAGAGCAGGGGGTTGTGAGTTGGGTCTGAGGGGCACAGGCAGGGCTGTGTGGAGGGGAGCCCAGGGCTGGGAGAGCAGGGGGTTGTGAGTCGGGTCTGAGGGGCACCGGAAGGGCTGTGTGTGGGGGAGCCCAGGGCTGGGACAGCAGGGGGTTGTGAGTCGGGTCTGAGGGGCACAGGCAGGGCTGTGTGTGGTGGGGAGCCCAGGGCTGGGAGAGCAGGGGGTTGTGAGTCGGGTCTGAGGGGCACAGGCAGGGCTGTGTGTGGGGGAGCCCAGGGCTGGGACAGCAGGGGGTTGTGAGTCGGGTCTGAGGGGTACAGGCAGGGCTGTGTGTGGGGGAGCCCAGGGCTGGGACAGCAGGGGGTTGTGAGTCGGGTCTGAGGGGCACAGGGAGGGCTGTGTGGGGGGGAGCCCATGGCTGGGAGAGCAGGGGGTTGTGAGTCGGGTCTGAGGGGCATAGGCAGGGCTGTGTGTGGGGGAGCCCAGGGCTGGGATAGCAGGGGGTTGTGAGTCGGGTCTGAGGGGCACCGGTAGGGCTGTGTGTGGGGGACCCCAGGGCTGGGATAGCAGGGGGTTGTGAGTCGGGTCTGAGGGGCACAGGCAGGGCTGTGTGTGGGGGAGCCCAGGGCTGGGATAGCAGGGGGTTGTGAGTCGGGTCTGAGGGGCACAGGCAGGGCTGTGTGTGGGGGAGCCCATGGCTGGGATAGCAGGGGGTTGTGGGTCGGGTCTGAGGGGCACAGGCAGGGCTGAGTGGGGGGGAGCCCAGGGCTGGGAGAGCAGGGGGTTGTGGGTTGGGTCTGAGGGGCACAGGAAGGGCTGTGTGGGGGGGGTGGGGGGGGTGGGGGGGGGGAGCGCCCAGGGCTGGGACAGCAGGGGGTTGTGAGTCGGGTCTGAGGGGCACCGGCAGGGCTGTGTGTGGGGGAGCCCATGGCTGGGATAGCAGGGGGTTGTGGGTCGGGTCTGAGGGGCACAGGCAGGGCTGAGTGGGGGGGAGCCCAGGGCTGGGAGAGCAGGGGGTTGTGGGTCGGGTCTGAGGGGCACAGGCAGGGCTGAGTGTGGGGGAGCCCAGGGCTGGGATAGCAGGGGGTTGTGAGTCGGGTCTGAGGGGCACAGGCAGGGCTGTGTGTGGGGGAGCCCATGGCTGGGATAGCAGGGGGTTGTGGGTCGGGTCTGAGGGGCACAGGCAGGGCTGAGTGGGGGGGAGCCCAGGGCTGGGATAGCAGGGGGTTGTGAGTCGGGTCTGAGGGGCACAGGCAGGGCTGTGTGTGGGGGACCCCAGGGCTGGGATAGCAGGGGGTTGTGGGTCAGGTCTGAGGGGCACAGGCAGGGCTGTGTGTGGGGAGCCCAGGGCTGGGAGAGCAGGGGGTTGTGGGTCGGGTCTGAGGGGCACAGGCAGGGCTGTGTGTGGGGGAGCCCAGGGCTGGGAGAGCAGGGGGTTGTGGGTCGGGTCTGAGGGGCACAGGCAGGGCTGTGTGTGGGGGAGCCCAGGGCTGGGAGAGCAGGGGGTTGTGAGTCGGGTCTGAGGGGCACCGGTAGGGCTGTGTGTGGGGGAGCCCAGGGCTGGGAGAGCAGGGGGTTGTGGGTCGGGTCTGAGGGGCACAGGCAGGGCTGTGTGGAGGGGAGCCCAGGGCTGGGATAGCAGGGGGTTGTGAGTCGGGTCTGAGGGGCACAGGCAGGGCTGTGTGTGGGGGACCCCAGGGCTGGGATAGCAGGGGGTTGTGGGTCAGGTCTGAGGGGCACAGGCAGGGCTGTGTGTGGGGGAGCCCAGGGCTGGGAGAGCAGGGGGTTTTGGGTCGGGTCTGAGGGGCACAGGCAGGGCTGTGTGTGGGGGAGCCCAGGGCTGGGAGAGCAGGGGGTTGTGGGTCGGGTCTGAGGGGCACAGGCAGGGCTGTGTGTGGGGGAGCCCAGGGCTGGGAGAGCAGGGGGTTGTGGGTCGGGTCTGAGGGGCACAGGCAGGGCTGTGTGTGGGGGAGCCCAGGGCTGGGAGAGCAGGGGGTTGTGGGTCGGGTCTGAGGGGCACAGGCAGGGCTGTGTGTGGGGGAGCCCAGGGCTGGGAGAGCAGGGGGTTGTGAGTCGGGTCTGAGGGGCACCGGTAGGGCTGTGTGTGGGGGAACCCAGGGCTGGGAGAGCAGGGGGTTGTGGGTCGGGTCTGAGGGGCACCGGCAGGGCTGTGTGGAGGGGAGCCCAGGGCTGGGAGAGCAGGGGGTTGTGGGTCGGGTCTGAGGGGCACAGGCAGGGCTGTGTGTGGGGGAGCCCAGGGCTGGGAGAGCAGGGGGTTGTGGGTCGGGTCTGAGGGGCACAGGCAGGGCTGTGTGGAGGGGAGCCCAGGGCTGGGAGAGCAGGGGGTTGTGAGTCGGGTCTGAGGGGCACAGGCAGGGCTGTGTGTGGGGGAGCCCAGGGCTGGGATAGCAGGGGGTTGTGAGTCGGGTCTGAGGGGCATAGGCAGGGCTGTGTGTGGGGGAGCCCAGGGCTGGGATAGCAGGGGGTTGTGAGTCGGGTCTGAGGGGCACAGGCAGGGCTGTGTGTGGGGGAGCCCAGGGCTGGGAGAGCAGGGGGTTGTGAGTCGGGTCTGAGGGGCACAGGCAGGGCTGTGTGTGGGGGAGCCCAGGGCTGGGATAGCAGGGGGTTGTGGTTCGGGTCTGAGGGGCACAGGCAGGGCTGTGTTGGGGGGAGCCCAGGGCTGGGAGAGCAGGGGGTTGTGAGTCGGATCTGAGGGGCACAGGCAGGGCTGTGTGTGGGGGACCCCAGGGATGGGAGAGCAGGGGCTTGTGAGTCGGGTCTGAGGGGCACCGGTAGGGCTGTGTGTGGGGGAGCCCAGGGCTGGGAGAGCAGGGGGTTGTGGGTCGGGTCTGAGGGGCACAGGCAGGGCTGTGTGGAGGGGAGCCCAGGGCTGGGACAGCAGGAGCTGTGGGTCTGGTCTGAGGGGCACCGGCAGGGCTGTGTGGAGGGGAGCCCAGGGCTGGGAGAGCAGGGGGTTGTGAGTTGGGTCTGAGGGGCACAGGCAGGGCTGTGTGTGGGGGAGCCCAGGGCTGGGAGAGCAGGGGGTTGTGAGTCGGGTCTGAGGGGCACAGGCAGGGCTGTGTGTGGGGGACCCCAGGGCTGGGAGAGCAGAGGGTTGTGGGTCGGGTCTGAGGGGCACAGGCAGGGCTGTGTGTGGGGGAGCCCAGGGCTGGGAGAGCAGGGGGTTGTGGGTCGGGTCTGAGGGGCACAGGCAGGGCTGGTGGAGGGGAGCCCAGGGCTGGGAGAGCAGGGGGTTGTGAGTCGGGTCTGAGGGGCACAGGCAGGGCTGTGTGGGGGGAGCCCAGGGCTGGGAGAGCAGGGGGTTGTGAGTTGGGTCTGAGGGGCACAGGCAGGGCTGTGTGGAGGGGAGCCCAGGGCTGGGAGAGCAGGGGATTGTGAGTCGGGTCTGAGGGGCACCGGAAGGGCTGTGTGTGGGGGAGCCCAGGGCTGGGACAGCAGGGGGTTGTGAGTCGGGTCTGAGGGGCACAGGCAGGGCTGTGTGTGGGGGGGAGCCCAGGGCTGGGAGAGCAGGGGGTTGTGAGTCGGGTCTGAGGGGCACAGGCAGGGCTGTGTGTGGGGGAGCCCAGGGCTGGGACAGCAGGGGGTTGTGAGTCGGGTCTGAGGGGCACAGGCAGGGCTGTGTGTGGGGGAGCCCAGGACTGGGATAGCAGGGGGTTGTGAGTCGGGTCTGAGGGGCACCGGCAGTGCTGTGTGGGCGGGAGCCCATGGCTGGGATAGCAGGGGGTTGTGAGTCGGGTCTGAGGGGCACAGGCAGGGCTGTGGTGGGGGGAGCCCAGGGCTGGGAGAGCAGGGGGTTGTGAGTCGGGTCTGAGGGACACAGGCAGGGCTGTGTGTGGGGAGCCCAGGGCTGGGATAGCAGGGGGTTGTGGGTCGGGTCTGAGGGCACAGGCAGGGCTGTGGGGGGGGGCGGGGGGAGCCCAGGGCTGGGAGAGCAGGGGGTTGTGGGTCGGGTCTGAGGGGCACCGGTAGGGCTGTGTGGGGGGAGCCCAGGGCTGGGAGAGCAGGGGATTGTGAGTCGGGTCTGAGGGGCACAGGCAGGGCTGTGTGTGGGGGAGCCCAGGGCTGGGAGAGCAGGGGGTTGTGAGTTGAGTCTGAGGGGCACAGGCAGGGCTGTGTGTGGGGGAGCCCAGGGCTGGGATAGCAGGGGGTTGTGAGTTGGGTCTGAGGGGCACAGGCAGGGGCTGTGTGTGGGGGAGCCCAGGGATGGGATAGCAGGGGGTTGTGAGTCGGGTCTGAAGGGCACAGGCAGGGCTGTGTGTGGGGGGGGGAGGGGGGGAGCCCAGGGCTGGGAGAGCAGGGGATTGTGAGTCGGGTCTGAGGGGCACAGGCAGGGCTGTGTGGGGGGGACCCCAGGGCTGGGAGAGCAGGGGGTTGTGAGTCGGGTCTGAGGGGCACAGGCAGGGCTGTGTGTGGGGGAGCCCAGGGCTGGGATAGCAGGGGGTTGTGAGTCGGGTCTGAAGGGCACCGCCCCCTGCTCTCTCCCCACAGACAACGTCAAGGCCTATTTCAAGCGGGGGAAGGCGCATGCCGCCGTGTGGAATGCGGCTGAGGCCCAGGCCGACTTCGCCAAGGTGCTGGCGCTGGACCCGTCGCTGGCCCCGTGGTGGCCAAGGAGCTGCGCAGCCTGGAGACGCGCCTGCGCCAGAAGGACAATGAGGACAAGATCCGCTTCAAGGGCATTTTCTCCCAATAGCGACTGTGCCAGGCCTGGGGAGCCGCCAGAGGGGGCTGTGCAGGGTGAGGGGCTGTGCCGAGCCCCCCAGGGCCTGGGCTGGAGCGAGCTGGCAGCTCCCGTCTGTCTGTCCGTCTTTGCTTGCCCCCGCCCCTCGTGCTCCTCGTCCTCGCTCCCCATGATCTGTAGCCAATAAACTGATATTTATCCATGGGCTCTGCCCTCCCCGCCTGAGCCAGGCCAGGGAGCCCAGAGCTGCTGCCATGTCCCCCTCCACCGCTTCCACATCCGTGTGGCCCCGGGCACCCCCAGTACCCCGCTGCCCTGGCCACCCTGCAGCCCGTTACGTGGGTGTGTGAGCTGGATTTGGTGCCTTGTAGCTGGTTTATCCGCCGGTCACTGCTGGTCCCCCACGGCGTTACCCCCCCTCTCCTAATGCCCAGCAAGCAGTTCTCAGCCTGGCACTTGGCACTGCCCCCGGACTGGCTGCCAGTGGGGGCAAGGGACGAGATTGGTGCCTGGGCTCAGAGCCCATGGTGGCTGCTGCGCTGTCGTTCGCCTGGGCACTTGGGGCCTAGTTGAGCCCTTCACAGCACAAAAGAGGGGCCCTGAGCCTTGAGCGCCCCGCCCTCTAATTGTGCTGACTTAGGGGGAGGGGGCTGGCCCTAAGCTCAGGCCCCAGGCTGCTCTGGCTGGGGACAAGTGATGGAGAAGTTCCTTCTCCTTCTGCTACCTGTGTGAGGTGGGGGCAGGGCCTGGGGGTGGGGACAACTCCCCTGGGTGGGCTGCAGAGAGGGAGGGAGGGGTGGGGGGAGCAGGGCTGCCTCTTACCAACTGATGTGTCCAAGTCTCTAAAGTCCACCTGCAACCTGTGAGCGTCTGGAAGTGCTGTGTCGCCGGGGGCAGCAGGGGGTCTGTGAGGGGCAGGGGGTGGGGAGCGGTGGGTGCTGTAGGCTCAGGCCCTGGCACTGTTCCACCAGGCTGACCTCCCTCAAGGTGTCAGCCTGAGCTGGTGGGTGGCGTCTGCTGCCCTGCCGGGAGCTGTGCCCTCACTCTTAGCAGGGCTGCTTCACTCCGCTTGGGAGCGCTGGTGCTGCCTGCTTGGGGGTGCCCAGCCTGGCCCCAAGGGGCCTGGGGGAGCAGGCAAGAGACCCTGAAGTTGACTGCCAAGGGCTGTGCATTCAAGTCCTGCCTGGGGCTAGTCAGGCCCGGTGTGCCCAGGGACAGGGAGCTCAGCAAGGGCCATGGCTCCCCCAGTGATGGCCAAGTGGGCCTTTCTGCTTAAGGGCTGGTTCTCCAAAGTCCATCAAACCCCTTAGTGCAGCGAGCTGGGCTGTCAAAATGCTGCCCCCCAGCAGGGTGCTGGGGTGTGAATCCAGCCCTCCCCACTGAGCTGCTTTTATCCTGCTCAGATGACTCCCAGACTTTAAGGCGAGAAGGGCCCCTTGTGATCATGTAGTCTGACCTCTTGCACATCTCACACCACAGAACCTCCCCCACCCGCTCCTTCAATAGCCCCAGGACCTCTGGCTGAGTTACCAAAGTCCTCCCATCAAGTGACAGAGAAGCCACCATTGACTCTGTCTAGTTCAAACCAGCCAGTGACCCGCTGGGATGGGGGGGAGGCTCAGGGCAGGGCCGAGGTGCACAGCGCTGGGATGGGGGGGAGGCTCAGGGCAGGGCTGAGGTGCACAGCGCTGGGATGGGGGGGAGGCTCAGGGCAGGGCCGAGGTGCACAGCGCTGGGATGTGGGGGAGGCTCAGGGCAGGGCCGAGGTGCACAGCGCTGGGATGGGGGGGAGGCTCAGGGCAGGGCCGAGGTGCACAGCGCTGGGATGGGAGGGAGGCTCAGGGCAGGGCCGAGGTGCACAGCGCTGGGATGGGGGTGGGGGGAGGCTCAGGGCAGGGCCGAGGTGCACAGCGCTGGGATGGGGGGGAGGCTCAGGGCAGGGCCGAGGTGCACAGCGCTGGGATGTGGGGGAGGCTCAGGGCAGGGCCGAGGTGCACAGCGCTGGGATGGGGGGGAGGCTCAGGGCAGGGCCGAGGTGCACAGCGCTGGGATGGGAGGGAGGCTCAGGGCAGGGCCGAGGTGCACAGCGCTGGGATGGGGGTGGGGGGAGGCTCAGGGCAGGGCCGAGGTGCACAGCGCTGGGATGGGGGGGAGGCTCAGGGCAGGGCCAAGGTGCACAGCACTGGGATGGGGGTGGGGGGAGGCTCAGGGCAGGGCCGAGGTGCACAGCGCCGGGATGGGGGGGAGGCTCAGGGCAGGGCCGAGGTGCACAGCGCTGGGATGGGGGGGAGGCTCAGGGCAGGGCCGAGGTGCACAGCGCTGGGATGGGGGTGGGGGGAGGCTCAGGGCAGGGCCGAGGTGCACAGCGCCGGGATGCGGGGGAGGCTCAGGGCAGGGCCGAGGTGCACAGCACTGGGATGGGGGGGAGGCTCAGGGCAGGGCCGAGGTGCACAGCGCTGGGATGTGGGGGGAGGCTCAGGGCAGGGCCGAGGTGCACAGCGCTGGGATGGGGGGGAGGCTCAGGGCAGGGCCGAGGTGCACAGCGCTGGGATGGGGGGGAGGCTCAGGGCAGGGCCGAGGTGCACAGTGCTGGGATGGGGGTGGGGGGAGGCTCAGGCACACAGCGCTAGGATGGCAGGGGCAGGCAGGCACGTTTAGTGCATGGTTAGCGTTGCCAACTTTGTAATCGTACAAAACCGAACACCCTTGCCCTGCCCCACCCTTTCTCTGAGGCCACTCACCCCATCCCCCCACTCTCATTTTCACTGGGCTGGGGGTCAGGGTGAGGGCTCTGGGGTGGGGCCAGAAATGAAGGGTTCACATTCCAAACCCCTCGTCCCTGCCCCAGCCCAGTGAAAGCGAGGGGGGGGGGGAAGGGGGAATGGATTGAGGGGAGGCAGGGCCTCAGAGAAGGGGTGTGGCCGAGAGGGGCAAGGATGTTCAGTTTTCTGCAATCAAAGTTGGCACCCCTACCCCCAGCACATAGGGTGACCGGACAGCAATTGTGAACAATGGGGGGTGGGGGGTAATAGGAGCCCATATAAGAAAAAGACCCCAAAATTGGGACTGTCCCTATAAAATCGGGACATCTGGTCACCCTACCAGCCCTCCCCCGGTCTCAGCTTCCCCCGCCCCCTGCTCACACAGTAGACATCCCATTCGCTAGTGTGATTTGGTGGCCGTAGCAGACACCCGCTAAGACCCCTCTTTGCTCTGTCTGGCAGGGCACTGGGCCATGAGCAGTCGAGATCATTTTCTTCCGAGTTATCGGCTAATCCCATCGCTGCCAAGGCCCTGCCCCGCTCTCGCTCCCTGCTGACTAGGTTATAACCAGTGATTTTAACACTCCCTTCACATACATTCCCCACCCCACTGCCCTGTATTTCCCCCCAGGAACCGGCCCTTCTTGTTTGTACCATTCTCTGTTTATTTTTACATTTTTATTCCACATTTACACAATTTAAAAAAAAACAACCAAAGAACCATGAAGCCTTCCGGCCCCTCCCCCACCAGGCCCCGCCTCCTCTGGGCCTGGCCCCTCCCTCACTAACTCTGACAACAAAAATAAATAATGAGCCCCCCCTGGGTGGGGGTGTACTGTGCCCAATGGGGGGGCATTGCCTAAAGTCGCACCCAGGCTGTCTGGCCCTGCTGCTGGGATCCAGCATCACACAGGGCACCGCCAGGGCTGGGTGCAGGGGTGGGGTCTCTGTGCAGGGGGGGCTGGGTCATGCAGGCCGCGGGGTACGGGGGCTGCCCAGAGACAGGGGCAGCTGGCCCCTCCTCCCAGTCGCTGTGCTGCGGACAGCAGGGCCCAGGGGTAAATGTGCCAGATCCAG
This sequence comes from Chelydra serpentina, assembly GCA_037349315.1. Classification (NCBI taxonomy): domain Eukaryota; kingdom Metazoa; phylum Chordata; order Testudines; family Chelydridae; genus Chelydra; species Chelydra serpentina. Next base: position 4,090,897 of record JBAIAC010000021.1, on the reverse strand, counting down.
GCCTTGCATGGGGGGCAGGGTGGAGAGGCCCAACCCCCCTAATTCCCAGCAGCGACTCGCCCTTCCCCTGGGAAACCCAACCACAGGGCAGCCACTTGCTCCCAGACAGAGCAGCTTGGACAACAAGGGGGTCTCAGGCCTGCGCTGGCAGAGGTCTGTGGGGCGGGATTGAGGGACACCAGCAGAGCTGGTGTGTGGGGTTGAGCCCAGGGATGTGGGTGGCAGGCAGGCCATGCCCAAGAGAGCAGTGGGCTGTGGGTGGGGGAGGGGAGCCCGGGGGATGGGGGGCAGGCCATGCCTGGTGCTGGGGGGCTCCGGGGGCCCCCACGCACAGTTCTCGCCCCACGCCGGGGCTGCAGTGCAGCGCACGGTCCCGTCGGGAGCTCCCTCTCCGTGCCAGGCGCCCTCGTCTCCTCGTGCGGGCGCGGCGCTCGCTCCAGGCCGGGAAGCCACGGGGGGGCTCACTCCTCGCTCTCCAGCTTGAGGCTGATGCTGCGGGCCTTGGCCCGGGGCGGTGCCGGGCCGCCCCCCTCCCGCTCCGCCTGGCTCTGCCCCCGGGAGCGCAGCAGCTGGCTCTGCTTGCGCAGGAAGTCGACGGGGGCGGGGCAGCCGTAGGTGCCTTTGCCCAGCGTGGGCCGCGGCGCCCCCTTGGGCGAATGTGCCAGCGATGCCGTCTCCAGCTGGGCCAGGTGCGCCACGTAGCCCTCGGACAGGAACTGCGGACAGACGCACGGACCGAGCGTGGGGACAGATGGACGGGGGAGCGCTGGGGCCCAGCCCGCACTGTCCCCATGCCAGACCCCCCACTGCCTCCCACCCTTCAGGCCCAGGGGCTCTGTGCCCTCTAGAAGGGAAGGCTCCCACGTCCCATTCCCCACCCCTCCGAGCCAGCCATTCTCCTGCCTGGGGCCAGCGCCCCCGAGAGGGGAAAGACCCCATGTCCCAGTCCCTGAGCCAGCCATTCTCCTGCCCTGGGGCCAGCGCCCCCGAGAGGGGAAAGACCCCATGTCCCAGTCCCTGAGCCAGCCATTCTCCTGCCTGGGGCCAGCGCCCCCGAGAGGGGAAAGACCCCATGTCCCAGTCCCTGAGCCAGCCATTCTCCTGCCCTGGGGCCAGCGCCCCCGAGAGGGGAAATTCCCCATGTCCCAGTCCCTGAGCCAGCCATTCTCCTGCCTGGGGCCAGCGCCCCCGAGAGGGGAAATTCCCCATGTCCCAGTCCCTGAGCCAGCCATTCTCCTGCCCTGGGGCCAGCGCCCCCGAGAGGGGAAATTCCCCATGTCCCAGTCCCTGAGCCAGCCATTCTCCTGCCTGGGGCCAGCGCCCCCGAGAGGGGAAAGACCCCATGTCCCAGTCCCTGAGCCAGCCATTCTCCTGCCCTGGGGCCAGCGCCCCCGAGAGGGGAAAGACCCCATGTCCCAGTCCCTGAGCCAGCCATTCTCCTGCCCTGGGGCCAGCGCCCCCGAGAGGGGAAAGACCCCATGTCCCAGTCCCTGAGCCAGCCATTCTCCTGCCCTGGGGCCAGCGCCCCCGAGAGGGGAAAGACCCCATGTCCCAGTCCCTGAGCCAGCCATTCTCCTGCCCTGGGGCCAGCGCCCCCGAGAGGGGAAAGACCCCATGTCCCAGTCCCTGAGCCAGCCATTCTCCTGCCCTGGGGCCAGCGCCCCCGAGAGGGGAAAGACCCCATGTCCCAGTCCCTGAGCCAGCCAGCCCCCTGCCTGGGGCCTGCAGCTCGTACCCCCGGGTGTCCGCGTACCTGGCACTGGTTCTGGAACTTCTTGACGGTGCGCCCGACGATGTAGATCTGGGTGGGCAAGAGCCCCAGGGAGCTGTAGACCGAGATGTCCTTCGTGGAGCCATAGCCAGCCACAAGGGTGACCTCTGCCTGCAGCACATGGATACTCAGCCTGGCACCCCACCTCCTCGTAACACCCGGGCCCCGCCCACTCCTGCTGCCCGAGCCCTGCCCCATAGCACCACCTGAGCCCTGCCCCCACACCCCCTAAGCCCCGCCTCCTCATGCCACCTGAGACATGCTCCCTTGTGCCACCAGAGCCCCGCCCCCTAGCACGACCTAAGCCCCACCCCCATACTCTGAGCCCCACCTCCTTGTGCCATCCCAAGTCCCACCCCCTTGCACCACTTGAGCCCCACCCCCTCAGCCCCACCCCCTCATACCGCATGAGCCCCACCCCTTCATGCTGTCCAAGTCCAGCCCCCTCACGCCTCCCAAACCCTTCCCCCTTGTGCCACCCTGCTCCTGGCACTGACTGAGCCCCCCGCCACTCCCAAGCCCTAGCTGTGCCCTGTCCCTCACGGCGCTGGGCGTGGGCCCCACCTCGGTGCGCAGGCTCTGCAGGAAGGCAGCTTTCTGGCGCAGGGGGTCGTGGGTGAGGCCGTCGCAGAAGGAGACGACGCCGTGCGGGAAGTTGTGTTGCGACAGCCAGGCCACCACGCGGTGCTTCTGCATGTCGGGCCGCCCCGTCACATAGATGATCATGTACCCCGAGTCCTGCCAGTGCCTGGGGCGACACGACATGAGCATCACAGGGGGGCCGTGGGGAGCTGGGGGGGGCAGGAGCTGAGAGGACAGCAGTGGGAAGGGGGTTAGCAGGGTGGTAGGGGGTTGCTGGGCATAGGGACAGGAGTGGGAGGATTACCCGGGGGGAGTCACTGGGGGCACCTACCGCACAACGTCGACAGCACCTGCCCGCACCTTGGGGTCGCTGCCCATGATGGAGACGCTGGCCGTGAAGGAGCCGTCGATGCTGAACACAACCGCCTCGGTGCTGCGTGCCACCACTGTCAGGAAGGCCTCGGCGTAGCTGTGATCCCCTCTGCATGGGAGCAGGGGGCGTCAGGGATCGAGCGGGACATGGGAGCCCAGAGACGCCCCCCGCACATAGATCTCCCCCTCCTCCCCACACACACTGCAGGGGAGGGGGGCATCCCACAAGCCATGCCCAGAGGGGTCACCTGGCTCCAACAGCCTGGCCTCACCCCTTCCCAACACTCTTTTCCCCGGGCCTTCCCCTGAGGGCTCTCCCTGCCAGGCTCGTGGTACAGCCCCACTCCCCAGTACATCCCTCCCCCCTGGGCCCTGTGTCTCCACTTCCCAGGAGACATGCACACTGGCAGGGCAGGGCGCGGGGGGGGGGTGTCTCACCTGACCACCATGCGCACGGGGTACATGCCGATGCCCAGCGCCTTCTCGGGCGGGATGAGGAAGGCCAGGCGCCCGCTGTTGCTTGTCACCTCGGTGCCGTAGTGCAGCCACTTCCCTGACAGCGGCTGCATCATGATGTAGATGTCCACCTGCGGGGAGACGCACAGACGTTAACGCTGGTTCGGAAACACGCTGGGAACAGCCACCACTCTGTTGGCTCCCCGGGATCCCAGATCACGTTGCGCAGCACCCAAACGTCCGGCTTCCCCTTGGAGCGGCCGAGACCTCTCGTCTGGAGAGCCTGGCTACCTCTCTGAGTCTAGAATTAAGCTAAAGCTAAATGACAGCGTTCCCAGGACAGTCGAGTGATACCTGCGAAGGGGTCTCCCAGCTGCTGTCAGACCCTCATCCCACAGACTGCCCTAGTTCGCTCATGGATGAGACGTCCAGCTCGCTTGGTCCAGCTAGGAGGCCCTGCCAGGTGACAGAGAAGAGCAGCTGCTCCCAGGTGTGAGCCAAGGGCCAGGGGAGAATAGGTAAGTTTAAGGAGCTGGGAACGGATTGCTGGGGGACCCAAAAAAGTTCCTGAGAGCCCAAGAAGTATCAACCAGCCAGCCCCCTCTGACGCCGGCATGTAGCCATCTGCCTTGGGAGACAGAGCCACCCCTCTCCTCGCCAACCCTCCATCTTGTTCCCCCCTGGGACGGCTCAGACCCTGGGAGAAGCCTGAAGGGTGCGGCAGCAAAGGTATCAGAGATTATCCAGAGCTGAGGGATTGGGCCCACCACACTGCAGGGATCTGTCAGGGTTTGGTGTGTGACCGGGGCTCTCTAGGAGTGACAGGAATTGCACAGCACACAGAGGGTGGCTGAGAGGCCCCTTCACCAGGGCCGGACTCTGGAACATGAAGAGGAATTGCTCGGGACGGGGGGATCCCAGGCGGGGCTAATTATGAACCAGGCCCGTGATGAATCAAAGCAACACCCCTCTCTCTCTGCAATGTGTCATACACCACCGCCATCTCCTGGATAGCGGAGGAACTGAGAGCTGGAAAGCTCAGAGCAATGTGGAACATGGCATATAAAACCGAGGTCACCCTGGGAGACCCCAGCGCTAGCTGCACCCTCGTGGGCAGCCTCTCCTCTCGGTCACAGTCACAGCACCAAGAGATGAACGACTCGCCCCCATCCCAGGGTTTGCAGGAGAAGAAGTGGGTGCGGTTTCATTTCCCCTCTGTTCTTTAACAGAAATAACTGCAGGTTGGCTTGTTGAGTCTACACCCCTTAGCAACACCTCGGGCAGCCGTGTGCCGGATTTAACCACCGCACTTTGCGCGCTCTTCTTTGTAGGCCCGAGCATTGAACTCTAATGTGAAGCGGTTCTGTTGCTATCTAAGCTGGTTGCTCTGGGACCAATCCACTCCCATAGCAGGGAGCACAGTGTAACGGGCTCTAACGACAAGTGTTTCCTTCCTCCTTGGCCAAATACTGCGTAGGGGTGTGTCATAAATTAAGGGAAGGGGGAGAGGGTCTGATGCAGTGCTATAAAATCCTCTTACCAGTAAAGGGTTAAGAAATACAGGTAGCCAGGCTGACACCTGACCTGGCTGGCATCTGACCAATAAGGGAACAAGATACTTTCAAATCTTTAGAGGGGGGAAGGCTGTGTGTGTGTGGCTTTGTCTGAGTCAGAGTGATCTTGGAAGACAGAAGGAACTTACAGAAAATCAAACCTCCCTTTTCTGAAGTAAGTTTAGATAGCATAGCAAATAGATTTCTGTTTAATTTTGCTTGGTGTATTCCCTGTGTTAGAAGGGGCAAGGGGGGGGGGGCGTTATTCATGGTTTTCTGTAACTTTAAGGTTTTGTCCAGAGGGGGAAATCTCTCTGAGTTTGGAATTTAAGTGCCCTGTAAAATAGCTACCATCCTGATTTTACAGAGATGATTTTACCTTCTTTATTTTTAATAAAATCCTTCTTTTAAGAAGCTGACTGTTTTCTATGGTGTTAAAACCCAGGGGGTGGGTTTTTAGATCACTGTGTAACCAATTGGTTGGGAGATTGTTCTCAAGCTTCCCAGGAAAGGGGGTGTATGGCTTGAGGGGGTATTTTGTGGGGGAGGGAAGTTCAAGTGATTCCTTTCCTGGATTCCTGTTAGACATTTGATGGTGGCAGCGAAAGAAGCATTTCTCAGGGTGCAGGGAATTTTGTACCTTGGGGGTTTTAACCTAAGCTGGTAAAAATAAGCTTAGGGGCTCATGTCTTTACCCTAGAGTTTAGAGTGGGGAGGGAACCCTGACAGGGTGTTCATGTGTTCGGGGAGGAGAATTGCTGAGTGATGATTATAAAGAAACCCAGGTGCTCTGCATTGCTCCTTGGTCTAACCGCTCATCCTCAACCCTAACGTACCGCTTGCCAGGCTGCGCAGGACAGACCTGAAACACTGGTTGTATCTACGCTCAAGTGGTGCACTGCTGCTTGTATGCTAAGGTGGCTCTAGCCAATTAATAAACGGGTTGGTTGGGAATAACCGAGTGTCCTGCTGTGAGAAATGCCGTCCGAGGTGAACACTGACTTGAGAAGAGCCCAGTGTTTATTAGTAGCTAAGGCTCCCTGGGCTCAGTAAAAAAAGGGGTTCTTCTCTTAGCTTCCGCTGGAATATCTTCTACATCACCCATCAAAGTGGCAAACCCAGTTCATTAGATTTCAGCTTTAAAATCAAACCAACACCGTGGCAAATTCAGAACATTGACTCCGTGGGGGCAGCACCCGCTGGGGCACCCAGACGGACCCCCCACACATACCTCCCACCTGCTGGGATGCTCAGACAGACTCCAGATCCTCCTCATCCCCTATGATGAAGTGAGAGTTTTCTAATATTTTTATGAGTCCGATGTGTGCCTCAGTTTCCCCCTGTACTTTGCATTGCTGGCCAGTGACTACAAAAGGGTTAAATCTGCACGTGGGGCGAGCAGGAGACTTGAGATGTTTGTGTCACACGACTGCCTGGTGGGGGCGCGGTAGGAATGGGTCATCGGAGGCCTGGGCGAAACCGACCCAGGCCAACGGAGAATGCAAATAGAGAAGGAGAACCCCGATCGACACTGAACAGCAGGGAATGCCAGCGGGCGGCCCATGCGGACTCAGCTGGAGAGACCCAGGGCTCTGGCCTTGGACTGACAGAGGGAGGGATCTAGGAACGGAGTCCACAGCTGCAGGGCACCCCAGGGCACCAGTGCTCGGGTTCACACTCCCAGCCCCCCTGTGGACCCCGCCTCCCCCCACGGTGCCGGTACCTTCTCCCCGGTCAGCGTCACCACGTCCAAGGGGCCGTACATGAAGCGCCCGCTCAGCACCTGGGGCCGCCCCTCGCACACGATGACGTCGCTGGCTCGGTGGTTGGACGTCACGTTCTGCGGGGCAGGGCAGGGGGGGGTCAGTGATGGCGGCTTCCCCCACCCCCCCGCAAGGGCTGCTGGGGTCTCCGCCCCCCGCCCCAGGGGAGCCTGCCTGAGCTCAGGCAGCACAGCTGGGGCTGAGTCCAGCCTCCTGTCCAGAGCCCCGTGCCCCAGGAGCCCGGCCGGGCACAGCTGGGGGGCCAATGGCCTGTTGCTGACTCTGCATCACCCCAATGACATAACCCCAGCCGTCAAACCCAATGACTCAATCCCCACCTCCCTGCTCGCTCCCCCCAGACCCCTGCCTCTCTCCGTTCCGCCTGGGCCCCCACCTCCTTCACCCCCACTATCCTCTGCCCACCCACCCCAGCATCACCATCTCCTGCCCAGGCCCCCGCCACCCCCCACCCAGCCCCCTGCTCGGGCACAGGCCAGCTGCCCCGGCTGTACCCGGATCTTGACTTGTGTGCGCTTGCGCTGCCACTTCTCGCGGGGGATGGCGGGGCTGTAGACGGAGCTCTCCTCGCACTCCGCCAGCTGGGGGCGCTCCTTCTCGATCACCTGCAACGGCAGCACAGCCTCAGTGCCCCCAGCCACGGCCACCGCCCCTCCCCGCCGCAAGGCACCAGCCCCCCGGCCACTGCACGCTCCCCACCATGCTCACGACACCCTCTGTGCCACCGACCTTGCCCCCGCCCCTCCCTTCCCGGAGCCCCCCGGCGCACCTGGCGCAGGATGAAGGCTACCACGTCGGAGGACTCCCAGTAGCTGGCGTGGAAGAGGTGCGGCAGGGTGATGGTGGGGAAGGCGGTCAGCGCGTCGGGGCAGTACAGGGAGTAGTCAATGCGCTTCGGGCCCCACCACCGCTCCAGGACTGCAGGGAGAGCAGTGTCAGGAGAATTCATACCCCTGCCCAGTCCTTCAGCCCGGTGCCCACACTTCAGACTGGACTGGTACCCTCTCCTGAGACTACCCCTGCTTCCTTCACCTGGTACCCCTCCCCAGACCGGCCTGTACCCCGCTTTCTCCACCAGGTACCCCCTCCCCAGACCGGCCTGTACCCCACTTTCTCCACTCGGTACCCCATCACCAGAACGGCCTGTATCCCGCTTTCTCCACTCGGTACCCCATCCCCAGAACGGCCTGTATGCCGCTTTCTCCACTCGGTACCCCATCCCCAGAACGGCCTGTATCCCGCTTTCTCCACCCGGTACTCCCTCCCCAGACCAGCCTGGACCCCGCTTCCGCCGCCTGGTACCCCTACCCCAGAATGGCACTGTACCCCACTCCCTCCACCCAGTACCCCCACCCCAGGCCTGTCCCCTACCCCCCTCTGCATGCTCCCTCCTACCCAAGACTTGCCCCATACTCTGCCCTTCCACCCTGTGCCCCTCACCTCAGACCTGCTCCTACCCCTCATCCCGTCCTACACCACCCACGCTTGAGATGCCCCCTACCCATCACCTCCTGCCCTGCAGCCCCCACACCTGTCCCCAAACCCTCACCCTTGCCCTGCAGCCCCCCACCCCAGACCTGCCCTGTACTCTGTCCCTTCCACCTTGAATCCCTCACCCCTGCCCTGCAGCCCAGCACCCCAGACCTACCCCATATCCCACAGCCTCCTGTCTTGTACCCCCTTCAATGCTCCATCCCCCCGACTCCCACACATCACTCTTGCTGGTCTGGGGGGGTAGACAAGGAGCTAAGTGGGTGGGGGAGGGGTCACACTCACTCTTGACGACCTCACTGGTGCTGGAGGGGGCTGGGGGCTCTCCTGTCTCATTGCCTCTCCAGAAGCCCCCAAAACAGCTTGTAGGGGTGGTGGGTGCCGTCAGCTCCAAGTCGCCCAGGAAGAGAGTGGAATGAGTCTGCAGGGCCTCAGCTGAGCCAGGGAGAGAGAGCAGGGTGAGCACAGCAACCCAAGGGACTCTGCTCCCCACAGTCCCCTGAGAGACAACCCAGAGGGGACCCACCAATCTTCACTGTCCCCCTGAGGGACAACCCCACTGTCCCAGCCCCCCACTGCCCACCCGAGGGACATCCCAGAGAGGACCCCATATCCCCTCCACCCACTCTGAAAGACAACCCAGAGGGGACCCCCAAACCCCACTTCCCAGCCCCCCACAGACATCCCAGAGGGGCCCCCTTAACCCTCACTGCCCCCCAAGGGACTCCCTAACCTCCATTGTCACATCCCCCGATTGCCCACCCCAAAGGGACATCCCAGAGGGAACCCCCAAACCTCATTGTCCCTCCTTACCCCCACAATATTACCCCCAGCCCCCGGGGACCCCATGCTCCTAAAGCGACTGCCCCAAAGGGATCCTGCCCCCCTCCCCCACTCCCAGCCCTTACCCAGCAGTGCAGAGGTGCCATCGCCTAGCGGGTATTTCTGGTAGCGAGGCACGCCCAGGGGGGGCACGGCGTGGAAGGCCTTGGCCAGCAGGGGCTCCAGGCGCGAGGCGCAGGGGTCCGCTGCGTGGAACAGGTTGTAGATCTGCTCGCAAGCCGGGCGCATCTGGGTCACTGCAGGGACAGGGGGGGTTAAATGCCTGCGCCGGGTGGGGGGTGGGAGGGGGTTAGTGAGCTATGCAGGGGAGGGGTCAGCCCCTGCACCTCGGTTGGGGGGGGAAGTAGGGGGGTGAGCAAGCAATGCGGGAAGGGTCACCCACTGAGTGAGCAATGCAGGGGAGGGGAGCAGTGATGCAGGGGGGCAAGCGATGGGGGGCAGCAGCCCCTGTGCCTAGGGGGGATGTGAGCAATCCAGGGGGAGTGAGCGAAACAGGCGAGAGAGGTCCCTGCACCTGGGGGCGGGGAGCATGGCGGGGGGACAAATGTTTCAGGGGGTGGGAGCTCACCTAGGGGAATTAGGTGGCCCCCCTCTCTGTTGGAGAGCCACGGGGAGAAGCAGGGGTGCCAGAGGCCCTGCCTTGGAGCAATGGAGCTGGCCCTAGCTCAATAAAGGGGGCACCCCAGAGATGCCCGTATAAAGGCTGGGGCAAAACAGAGACCCTGGAAATCCATGCCAGCTTGGTGGCAGCGGTGGGTGCTGTACGCAGCAGTCATTTCCCGCACCAATCTGGCCCCGGCAACAGAAACAAGCTCAGAACAATTTGCCAAGGGCCGTGGTGGGTTCTCCAGTGTCTAAATCAAGATGGGACGTTTGTTCTCAAAGCTCTGCTCTCGGAATTATTGGGGGGCTGGGCTCCGGCCTGTGCTAGACAGAAGGTCAGACTAGCTGATCACAATGGGCTTTTCTGGCCTGGGAATCTATGAAAAAGGAAATGGCAGGAGAAGTGACATCTAAACGACTCCCCACGAGGGAGATGGCAGGGCAGTGCCGACACTGGGAGGCCCTGCTCCAGGGCCATCTGGCAAAGACCCTGGCAAAGACCCAGGCGAGGTTCTGAGAGCGGCCCAAGTCACCAGCCGCAGGGAATGGAGAACCAGCCGCCCCAGAGGAGGCGAGAGGCCACGGGTGACAGCCGCAGTGGCCCGGCGCAGGAACTAGAGTAGGTCAAACTGGAGCTGAAAGCAAAGGGCTAGCGTCTGGGGCTGCAGCAGCAGGAGCTGGCTGAGCGGGGCAAGCATCCAAAGCGCAGCAGGGGAAAGCAGCCCCTGGCAATGGAGGCCTGAGGAGCAAGAGGCTGTGCGGCAGAGAGCTCAGGGGGCCAATTCCACTGGTAGAGATGCCGGATTGGTGACCCTGTTCAAGGTGCATCCTTTCCCTCTGACGCAGCCTGTGAATGGATCCACCTGCAGGTGGGCTGCGCAGCCTCACTCCCTTCCTGGGCCACGTGGCCAACTGGGAGGGGATGATGGGGGGGTGGGGTCACCGGACTATGAACAGTCCCAAAGAGAACCTTTTTGGAAGGTGGCTGCCGACGCCATGGGGCCCCCAGCACAGCCCCCCCATCTCCCTGCTCAGGGAAGAAATACATTCCGATTGTGGCGTTATGTCACCACTTGCTACCCTGAGCAGTGGGCTTCCTTAGCAAGGCAGTTACCAGCCAGGGGGCTAATTTCATGTCAACCCTTCTCTGGTGCTTGTAGATCATAAGAACAACCACACTGGGTCAGACCAATGGTCCATCTAGCCCAGTATCCCATCTTCCAACTGTGACTGGTGTCAGATGCTTCAGAGGAAATGAACAGAACTGGGCAATTATCGAGTGATCCATCCCCTGTCATCCAGTTCCAGATTCTGGTGGTCAGAAGTTTAGTTGCATCTGTGCCCACCTTGGCTAACAGCTAGTGATGGATCTACTCTCCATGATCTTATCTCATTCTTTTTTGAACCCACTTATACTTTTGGCCTTCACAACATTCCCAGCAATGAGTTCCACAGGTTCACCATGCATTGTGTGAAGTACTTCCTTAAGTTTGTTTTAAACCTGCTGCTTATTAATTTCATTGGGTGACCCCTAATGTTACGTTATGTGAAGGTGTAAATAACACTTCCCTCTTCACTTTCTCCACACTATTCATGATTTGATAGACCTCTATCACATCACCCCTTAGTTAAAACAGTCCCAGACAGATCCTTGGGGGACCCTGCTATTTACCTCTCTCCTTTCTGAAAACTGACCATTTATTTTTACCCTTTGTTTCCTATCTTTTAACCAGTTACTGCTCCATGAAAGGACCTTCCCTCTTATCCCATGACTGCTTACTTTGCTTAAGAGCCTTTGGTGAGGGATCTTGTCATTGTCAAACGCTTTCTGAAAGTCAAAGTTCACTATATCTACTGGATCCCCCTTGTCCACATGCTTGTTGACCCCCTCAAAGAATTCTAGTAGATTGGTGAGGCATGATTTCCCTTTACAAAAGCCATGTTGACTCTTCTCCAACAAAACATGTTCATCTATGAGTCTGATAATTCTGTTCTTTACTAGTTTCACCCAATTTGCCTGGTACTGAAGTTAGGCTTACCAGCCTGTAATTGCCAGGATCGCCTCTGGAGCCTTTTTAAAAAATCAGCATTACATTAGCTACCTTCGAGTCATCTGGTACAGAAGCTGATTTAAATGATAGCTTACATGCCACATTTAGGAGTTCTGCAATTTCATATTTGAATTCCTTCAGAACTCTTGGGTGAATCCCATCTGGTCCTGGTGAATTACTACTTTTTAATGTATTAATTTGTACCAACACCACCAGGCTTCTGCATAGCACCCTCAGTCCAACAGGCTGGTGGAGAGGTTTTATGGGACCTTGAAGATGATGCTGAGGACTTTTATGGAGCTGCTGCTCAGGAAGCAGAGAGTGCTGTGTCCAGGTGTTCTCCAGCAGGCCTAGGCTCACTGACCTAGATGTCCACCAGGTGGAGACAGGAGCCCAATGTCCCATTAGGTGTTCCCTGTTCAGAGTCACTGACTGGGAAAACAGCCCAGGGCCCGGAGAAAGAGATCAGAGACATGCTGGCTTTAGGGGCAATGCCGCTGTCCAATGCAGCTGTCCATGAATGTAGGGGCTGGACTGACCGTTCCAGGTCCCTACCAGTCTTATGATTCTGAGGGCCTCACCCAGGGTGCTGGTGCCCAAGGATGGGTCGATTAGCTTCTATGTGCACTATCAGAAGCTTAATGCCATCACAGTGTCCAATGTCTACCCCATGCCTAGGACTGATGAAATTCTAGGCAAGTTAGGGGGTGCCTGTCACCTCCCCACCATGAACTTCACCAAGGGCTACTGGCAAGTGCCTTTGGACCCAGATGCCAGTCTGCCATCACCACCCCAATAGGAGTCTTTGAGCTCCTGGTCCTACCTTTCAGCCGGACGGAGTTCATGCCACCTTTCAGCACCTGGTAGATCTATGGTCAAGCTCCCCTCACCCCCCGCCCCACCTCTTCCTCCCCTGAGCGCGCCGTGTCCCCGCTTCTCTGCCTACTTCCCAGCGCTTCCCACCCGGCCACCGCTTGGCAGCGTTAGCAAGCTCAGGGACCGGGGGGGGGGGGGGGAAGGGGGGGGGAAGGGAAGTGGGAATGTGGTGCGCTCAGGGGAGGAGGTGGGGAAGAGGCAGGGCCAGGGTGGGGATTTGGGAAAGGAGTTGGAATAGGGGCAGGGAGGGGGCGGAGTTGGTGCAGGGACTTTGGGGAAGGGGTGGGGCAGGGCCTCATGGAAGGGGTGGAATGGGGGCAGGGCCAGGGGCAGAGTGGGGTTGAGCACACAGGGGAAAGAGGGGAAGTCAGCGCCTATGGGTAGATCAGTTACTGAGGGGGATGGAGGACTTTGCTTTGGCGTACATTGACGACATGTGGATCTTTAGCCAAACCTGGGAGGAATATGCTGTGACAGAGTGGGCACTGTCTGTACTATTTGTATTAATTTTGCCCGTGCCTCAGTTTCCCTCATATTTTGCAAGGCTACCGCATGGGAGTATGAAAGAACTGTTTGTTCTCAGGCAGGCAAAGAGACATCGGTATGAATGGCGCCTAGCTGTCTGAGCCGGGATGGGTCACTAAAAAGGACTGGCTCAGGCCAACCCCGTATCAACAGAGAATCTATGAAGAAAATGGAAAGCCAACCACCTGGACAGTGACACCTAGCAACCAGCGCCCCCAAGGGACATGGATTTTCCCACCTCTCAGCAGGGAAGCTGAGTGACCTCCTCCAGCTGGAGAACAAAGGCCTGGCAAGGTGGGGATGAGTCGGCTGCTGGAAGGAGTCGGGGTTCTCACCTGGGATGTGATTAACGAGGTCAGACTCAGAGACAGAGCTTGAACCACGGAGTTCCCTACAGCTTGGCTGGGCCCTGGGCTGACCAACCTGTGCTAACCTAAGGGCTTCCTATGCCGTGTTCCAGCTGGGTAATCAACCCCACGGTTCTGACAACCCTGTGTGAGCGTCACTGCAAAAGCTTGGTGAGGTGCATTAATCCCTGGTGACTGGGCAATGGGGGGTAGTGGGGGTTCGAGGGGGCCCCCTCTGAGACGTCCCTCGAGGTGGACACACTGAAGGGGCTCTCCCAGAGACTCTTCCAAAGCTGGCCCAGGCGTGAAGGAGGCAGGAGTGGACAAATGTAAAGTGGGGCTGGCAGAGATGTTGTACCTGGGCCACAAGGCGGGGAGCAGCTGCACAAGGCCAGAGCCTGCCACGGTGGAGGCGATTAGAGACTGAGCCGCTCCCCAAACCAAGAACAGGCCCAGGCCTGTATAGGGATGGCAGGGTACTACTGGAAGTTTGTGCTCCACCCTAGTGCCCTAGCAGCTCCCATAATCAAACTATACAAGCAGGGGGAGCAGGACAAGGTGGCCTGGCCCAGCAGTGCACTGAAGGAGGCTCTAAGCCCAGACTCAGTACTGGTGAACCCAGACTTTGGAAACCAGGATGAGTTTTTTCATAGACACCTCAGACACAGGGATGGGCGTGGTGCTGATGCAAGCCAACGCTAAGGGGGAGAGACACCCCATTGTACCCCTGAGCAAGAAGCTACTACCCTAGAGGACAGAGCTATGTCACCCCAGAGACAGGAGGTCTGGCCAGTGGGTGGGCCCTGAAGAAGCTGCAGCCGTATCTGTTTCGGCAGCAACATACTGTGTGTACTGACCACTCACGTCTCATCTGGCTACAGCAAATGAAAGGGTTGAAGGCTGAGTTGTTAAGATGGAGTCTGACAATCTGGAAGAGATTCACACGAAGGGGGAATGTGCATATTACTGCTGACACACAGTCCTGAAAGGAGAGGGTCCAACTTCCCTCGGTCACTGGGGTGGGGGTGATCCCACACAAGTCACCTGGGAAGAGGGTGCGACACGGAGAATGCAGGAAGGTCTATAACATCTCCATGAATAACATGCGTGACTCCGTTTCCCTGATGGGGAAGACGTATGTTCACTCTCGATGGCCCCAAACACACTGGCTGTGAAGGGGTTGACTATCCCCTCTGGGGACAAGAGAGGTGAAGGGGCGCCGCTGGAGACACTATCCCGAACTATCCTCCGATGAGCAGAGGGAGGGCCCAGCGACCGGATGTGGTTCCATGAACGCCAGGCAGCGAACGCGAGGGGACGTGGCGCCAGGGGACAGAGACTCCTAGTGCATCACAAATTGAATACGAGCCCACACCAGGGTGCAGCTGATGGCTAATGTCATTCTAGGGTGTGTATGTGTGACGGAGGGAGAATTTTCCATAAATATGTGTATGAATGCTATGTTTGCCTCAGTTTCCCCCATACGCTGCACTGTCACCTAGGGGGTGGGGAGGATTGTTTACTGCCTGTGGGTGGCCTTCAGGATGCAGGTGTGACTGATGCCTAGCTGTCTGGGGTCTGGCCCAGCTCAATGGAGAGTCCGTGAAGACAATGGCAAATCCAGTCACTGGGACATTTGGTACTTAGCAACTGATGACAATGGATGGCCCACCCCTCTGTAGGAAGCCAGCTGTTTCACCAGCTGGGGAACAAAAGACTGAGGAGGGGCCAACTGGGACCTGCCGGGAACTTGAACAAAGAGGACAGAGGGGGAGCCAAAGGGAGGACACCGCTTGGCTGGGGCTCTGGGTAACCAGAAGGCTGTAACTTTCTTTTCTCTGTGCTAACCAAGGAGACTCTATGCTGCGTTCCAGTTGACAAATAATCCCTGCTCTCTTTACAGTCGCTGCAGATGCTTAAGGGGGGGGGGGGCAGTGCTCCCTAAAGGCGTCCGAGTCTCTCTCAGGTGCCCATCCCAGCAGGACTCACTGAACAGAGCTCAGTCAGTTCTGGGCGCCGCACCTCAGGAAAGACGTGGACTAACTGGAGAGAGTCCAGAGGAGAGCAATGAAAATGGTCAAAGGTTCAGGAAAGCTGGTCTGTGGGGGAAGGTTAAAGAAACTGGGCATGCTCAGGTTTGAGAAAAGAAGATAATGGTCTTCAACTATGCTAAGAGCCAGAGCCGTAGCTAGGAATTTCTGCGCCCGAGGCAGGGGCGCAGAAATTCCTACGGGCTTACCTGCGGGAGGTCCTCCCCTCCACCGAATTGCCGCCGGAGCTGCAGGACCGGCAGACTTCCCGCAGGCAAGCGGAAGCGGCTTCGGTGGCAGGGCGGAAGCAGCTTCGGCGGCTGGGAACGTACCCTCTGCCAAATTGTCGCCGAAGCCGCTTCCGCTTGCCTTCGGGAGATCCGCCGGTCCCGCGGCTTCGGCGGCAATTCGGCGGAGGGTACCTTCTCCAACGAGACCGGCAGACCTCCCGCAGGTAATCCGGGGTGGCTTCGGCGGCGGGGGAGGAAGGGGCGCCCCTGGCTGCAGGCTTTTGCACCCCTGCCAGCCGTGCGCCCCGAGGCGAGTGCCTCACTGGCCTCGCCCTAGTTATGGCTCTGCTAAGGGATGCTCTAACCATGACTGTTCTCCACACCCACTGAAGGTGGGCAAGCAGCAATGAGTTTAACTTGCAGCCAGGGAGATCTAGGCTAGGGATTAGACAGGCCTGTCTAACTCTAGGGCTAGTGAAGCTCTGGTGTAGGCCGAGGTGCCGGAGTGGGAATTCTCTGCCGTATTTTGATGAGTGATCTGCATAGCAGAGACTGACTTGTCATGGGGCCGGTACCCAACGGGGACAAAAGGGTTAAGCTGCTCCTGGGGCAGAGCAGGGGACCCGAGGTGTCGTGTCATGTACCTCCCTGGGGTGGTACGAAGGGGGTAAAGTGGGGTAAAGGACTGTCGGAAACTGACCCATTCCACAAGAGCCCCAAGGACCGAACAATTGACACCGATCCAGGGAAGCTGGCAGGAGGCACACGTGAGCTCAGCAGGGCTCTGCAGGAGCCAAAAAGTTGCCACGTGGCTGGGATAAGAGCTGGCTTTTGGGGAGACTCAGCAGTTCTACCTGGGATGGACAAAGATGGGGAAGAGAGCAAGCAAAGGGATCGCAGGGCAGCTTGGATGGGCGGGGGTATGGCCGGGCCAGCTGGACAGTGTCTTCATCTGTCTTTCAATCTGTGGCCCTAAGGGCCTCCCTAGGCCGAGTCCCAGGTGACTCATAACCCGACGCTGTTCTGAAAAGGCTGCCACGTGTCACTGCGAACACCGGCTGGGGGGCACTGGTCCCCGAAGGCCCCTTCTCTCGAGGCCCCTTCCAGCCCGACATTGCTGTGATCAGAGCGTGGCCGCCCAGGGCACGGGCAGGGGCAGTGGACCCAAGAGGCTCTGAGCAAGGGCAGGGAATGGGACTGTGACAAAGTCTGGCTTCCTCGCATGGCCCCAAGTGGCCTCCAGGGGCCTGCCAAATGCCGACTGTGGGAGAGGGTGTGCGCTCTCCCTGCAGATCCTTGTGGGGCCCGTCGCTCTGCCAGGGGCCTGAGCTCACATGGACCCGCTGGGGAGCCCGGGGGAGAAGCAGGGCCCAGTCTCACGGGCTGAAGCCACAGGCCTCGCCCTTGGAAAAAGCTGAGCCGAGGGCCTGGCGAACTAAGGGTACGCTGACACAGGCATGGCCGTGGGTTTTGTTACCCTCATGCTGGGTAACAGCCAGGGCATCGAACCCCCTGGAAATCTGTGCCGGGGGCAGTGCCGGCGCTGGGGGGAATGTAAGTGTGTGTAGGGGGGGAGGGGCGTGCGCCGGGGGAGCGTTGGGGGTCAGTGCCGGAGGAAGAGGGCACTGCCCGGTGTCGGCCCTGGGGGAGCTCTGTGGGGGTGCAGGGGCCGGGGCAGGCTGGCACGCGGGACCCTCACCATCCAAGGCTGGCATGACAGTCTTGCGCAGCGCTAGCACCAGCCCCAGCGGCGAGCCGAACAGGAAGAAGCCGGACACCTTGAAGTCGAGGCGGGCGGCCGTGCCCTCGCCCCCGTCCAGCGCTGAGCCCGAGGAGTAACTGCTGCGCCGCAGCTCCACCTCCCCCTGGGGGACGCTGGCCTGCAGGCTGGAGAGGACAGGAGAGCAGGCTCCAGCGGGCACCGGGACGGGACACGGAGCTTTTCTCCTCCAGGGGGCACTGGCTCTGAGCCAGCCCCAGGGCAGGGGGACTGGCAGGCTCGGGGAGTGGGAAATGGGACACGGGGCCTTTGCCCTCCAGGGGGCACCGGCTCCTGTCCGGCCCCAGGGCAGGGGTCTGGTTCTGTGCATGTCCACATGGTGCTGCTGTCACACGCGGTCAATCTCCTGCCCCCGCGACTGGGGTGAGCCGTGCCATGGGGCCCAGAGCCATTGCTCTAATCCTGCCAATGGCCTCCTGTGGAGGGGTCACCCCTCCCTCTTCCCTCCCCCCCATGCCTTCCCCCTACACCCACCGAGGGCAGCCCTCTCCCCATCCCTGGTGCTCTCACCTGCACAGGAAATTGTGCTGCTGGCGCACAGAGTCCACGTCACTGTGCTCCTGGGGGGGCGGGAGCACCCCGGGCTCGGGGCTGGCCCGTCCCGTCCCTGCTACCCCCTCGGCCAGCGGGTCCTTCCTGCTGCCCAGCTCCGGGGAGATCGGCTCCATGTTCTGGGCAGTGGGTGAACAGTGAGAGAGCAGCACCCGGCTGGGACAGCACCCATCACGGGCACCCCACCCTCATGGGGCCAGTGCCACCCACCCCATCGCGGGCACCCCACCCTCATTGGGCCAGTGCCACCCTATTTATCAAAGGGCCAGTGCCACCCACCCCATCGCGGGCACCCCACCCTCACGGGCCCAGTGCCACCCACCCCATCACGGGCACCCCACCCTCACCGGGCCAGTGCCACCCACCCCATCGCGGGCACCCCACCCTCACGGGCCCAGTGCCACCCACCCCATCGCAGGCACCCCACCCTCACTGGGCCAGTGCCACCCACCCCATCGCAGGCACCCCACCCTCATCGGGCCAGTGCCACCCACCCCATCACAGGCACCCCACCCTCATCGGGCCAGTGCCACCCACCCCATCACGGGCACCCCACCCTCATCGGGCCAGTTCCACCCTATTTATCAAAGGGACAGTGCCACCCACCCCATTGTGGGCACCCCAACCCACCCATCGTGGGCACTGTCCCCACCTCAGGGGGCCCTCTGTGTCCTGGACCCTATCACCCCTCAGAGGCCCATCCCCATCCCAGACCAGGGCTCCCTGAGCTGCTGGTCCCTCCCCACCATGTAAAGGGTCGGGGTCACGGACAGCCCAGCCGGCTCCAGTGCCCAGGGGGGTGGGTACGGGCCAGTGTAGAGTGATGTGAAAATGGGGGATCCCGCAGAGGGGCTACCAGAGCCACCCCAGCTCCCTTGGCAAAGAGGGGACCAGGCACTCACCAGGCTGCCCCGGCGGCTGCTGCTCCGGCTCCCCGCAGTGCCCGCCCGGCTCTGGCACAGGGCATCGAAACCCAGGATGCCCCCCACGCAGTCACCGATCAGCACCACCTGCTGGAGGGAGGGAGAGTCAGATCCGGGAGGGATGCCCCATAGTCGTAGCCCCCCCGGCCCTGCCCCACCCCCACAGCTGCTGCCCCCTTCCCAACAGCCCCCCCATCCCACAGCATCCCCCACAGCCACCAACCCCTACTCCTCACAGCGCCCCCCACAGCCAGTGCTCCCTTCTCCAGCCCCACAGCCAGAGACCCCCATCCTCACAACTCTCTCATCCCACTCCCCACCCTGATCCCCACGGCTTCAGCCCCCCCCTCCTCCCAATTGTGCCCCCCCCCTCGCTTCCCCCCAGCACCGCCCCTTGACCTGGCCGCAGAAGCCGGAGCCCTCAGCGGAGTGCAGGAAGGCGCTGTGGGCCTGGTTGGCCCGGGCGATGGTGGTGGCCACGGCGTGCTGGTAGCTCCCGGAGGACGTGGCCAGCAGGGGCAGGGCTGCCAGCGGGATGTGGTCCTGGCTGCTGGACAGGCTGTCCCTATCATGGCTGTAGGGGCTGAGGCTGGGGGAGAGGGGTTAGCGGTGAGAGAGGCGGCTGCTGCCCAGAGACCCCCACACCCCTGTGTCTTCACCGGAAGGCAACCCCTCCCACGCCAGCGGAGGGATGGCACAGGCAGCTGGGCAGGGCCCCTCACCCATAAGACCACCACCCACTGTAGCCCACAGAGCCGTTGATTTAGCTCAGCAGGAACACAAGGAACCCACAGGCCTGTGTCCTGTAAGACACTGGATTAAGCAAGTTAGCATAAGTAAAGTAGGCCTATGGCCCTCAGCAGAGAGAAAAGGGGCCGACCGTTACCCGAGGTTTGGGGAGCTGGGAATAGCTTGCTCGAGAGAGAGAGTTGGGACAGAACGGTACCAGGTGACCGCAGGAGCGCTGAACTGATCCTGGGCTGGGGTATTTTGGGACAGCATCGCTGGCAGAGGTCTAACCACCTACTTGCCTGAGCAATAGGTAGGGCCCTAGCAAAATCACAGCCACGAAAAATGCGTCATGGACCTTGAAATCTGGTCTAACCCCGTGAAAACTGATCTTTTGTGTGCTTTTACCCCGTACTATGCAGATTTCACGGGGGAGACCAGCATTTCTCAAATTGGGGGTCCTGACCCAAAAGGGAGTTGCAGGGAGTCACAAGGTTATTTTGCCCCGCCCCTGCGCGCTTTCCCCCACCCCCGGCGTGCTGCTGGAGCCAGAGGGAGGAGCCTGCTAGCGGCAAAAATGCCACACCTGCCTGGGGAAGCCAGCCCAGGAGGACTGGTGAGCAGGCGGGGATGGGGCTGGCGGGGAACTGCAGGGCCCGGTGGGTGCTCTGCTGCTCCCTGCCCCTCCCCCCCACTTGCAAGCCAGGGGTGGGGGATGCAGTGCGCCCGGGGGAGGAAGTGGGGCCGGGGCCGTGAGCACCCACCGGCAGCTCCCCGCCAGCGCCCTCACCCCCCACTCACCCCGCGCCCAGGGGCGGGGCTGCCGGTGGGTGCTCAGCACCCACCAATTTTTCCCGGGTGGGGGGAGAGAGGGAGGGGATTTGGGGAAGGGGCGGGGCCAGGGGTGGAGTTGGGGGAGGCGGGGGGGAGCACCCAGCAGCGCCGAAAAACGTCGGCGCCTATGACCTATATGACAATGAGCTAAAAGGCACTGATGTGTTAACCAACAGGATAAGGGCACCGCAATATTACAAGGGTGAGGAAGATAGATTGGACACGGAAGGCTGGCCATCAAAATGAATGTTTGTGATATTGCCCAGGCTCTGAAATAGACCAAGCCACCATGCAGCGGGGTCTAGCTTTCCATCAGTGACCCTTCAGCTCTCCACTGCCATCTACCACCGACCTTTGGGCGTCGGGGGTCTGGACCATCGGACTCCTTGGGCAGGCCAGGGACATGGCTGGTCCTTTCTCTCTCCCTACCAGGCCCCCAAGGAAGGGTGTGAGTAGATGACCCCACGCAGGGAATGGCACCAAAGGGGCCCCTAGTACTGTGTCCTGCTCTCTGTGTGGGGTTTGGAGCTTTGCTGTCTATGGATTGCGTGACTAAAAGTTGCCATGGCCTTGCTTTGCCCTCAGCGGGAGAGTCTGCCATTCACCCGAGGTTCCCGACGAGATATTGAATTGTCAGTTTTAATTCTGTGGAGCCTGGTTCTGGGACGAGACCCCTAGTACCCCCAGCTCGTTACATTAGTATCAACTGGCAATCAGTGCAATTATTATTCACCCTGACAAAGGATTGGGCAACACCACGCCCAGCAGCCACCTCGTCTGCTGATACCGGAATGCAGCACCCCCTAGCGCCATGCTAGAATCAGCACTGCCTGAGGGAGAGCGCCCCCTATGGAGTCCCCACCCGACTCCATAGGGGGCGCTTTGGGGATTGGTCCTGCTTTGAGCAGGGGGTTGGACTAGATGACCTCCTGAGGTCCCTTGCAACCCTGATATTCTATGATTCTATGACTCCCTGCAGCAGAGCACCCCAGCGCTGCACTGGGGCACAGGGGCCAGCCCTGACTGCAGGCAGCGCCCCCTGCAGGAGGGAGGACATACTTGGAGACCAGGGCATAGGCGGCGGCGCAGATGGGCGGGCAGGGTACCAGGCGCAGCGCCACGTGGCCGAGCGCCTCGGGGAAGTGCACGCGGGCGACGGCGTCGAAGGTGGCGGCCAGCGTCTGCACGTCAGCCTGCTTGGAGCCCGGCTCGCCCGCACCCTGGTCCAGGATGTTCCCGCTGTGCAGGATCAGGAACAGCGCGTGGATTCGGCAGGCCTGCGCCACGCTCTCCACAGAGCCACCCTGTGGAGACACGTGCCGTCAGTGGGGCAAGCAGGGGCAGGTGCCCGTGGCGGAGGGTTGGGAGTCGTGGCCCTTGTGGAGAGGGGGGAGACATAATAGTGCCTCTTGGTGCAGGGGGGAGACGATGCTCACACTGGGCGCTTGGGAAGCACCTCCCTGAAGGCCAGATTACACAGCTCTGGGCTGGGGGCAGAGAGCCCCCACTTGGCCCCACACAGCTGCCTTAGGTACACTGGACTCTGAGCAGCCATCTCTGCCCCCCACTGGGTGTCTGTGCCAGGGGAGGCCATGGCTGGTGATTCCTAGGGGAAAAGGCAAGGGGCATCTGGGTTGCAAGGAGAGGGCCAGACCAGATGGGGTGGAGCAGGGGCTGGCGCAGGTGAGACAAGACAGATGGCAGGGCTGGAGCCAGCGCCAGGTGTGCCGCAGATAGGGGGTGGGGGGCAGGGCTGGGGTCAGGGCAGGGGGCACACACCTCGGCAAAGCTGGCCCCGGTCAGTCCATTGCCACTGGGCTTGGCCACGCCAGTCCCGTCCCCTGCACAGACAAAGCCTGGGTGAGCGTGCTGGCGCGGGAGGTGCCCTGGGGGCCGGCCCAGCTGCTGGATCCCAACCCCGCTACCCCGGGATGCTGGGTGGACCATGGGGACCAGAATTCACCCTGCTGTGCTCTGACCCACTCCCCTGCCTCCCACCCTCTTGCCACCCTCCCTCCATGCCACCTGTCACCTTCACGCCACCCTATTCCTCTACATTACCCCAACCCTCCTGCCTTCCTGCCCACCTGAAGCCCTGCCTCCCTCACCACCCCTATCCTCCTGCTGTCCTGCCCCATCCTGTCCCCTAACCCTATCCTGCCCCCCACCCTCCCACTCCCCTGTCCTTTAGGAAGTGTTATTTACTCCTTCTCTTAACTAGGGGTCACCCAATGAAATTAATAGGCAGCAGGTTTAAAACAAACATAAGGCAGTACTTCTTCACCCAACATACAGTCAATCTTTGGAACTCCTTGTCAGGGGATGTTGTGAAGGCCAAGACTGTAACAGGGTTCCAATAAGAACTAGATAAGTTCATGGAGGATAGGTCCATCAATAGCTATTAGCCAGGATGGGCAGGGATGGTGTCCCTAGCCTCTGTTTGGCAGAAGCTGGGAATGGGCGACAGGGGATGGATCACTGGATGATTCCCTGTTCTGTTCATTCCCTCCGGGGCACCTGGCACTGGCCACTGTCGGAAGACAGGCTAATGGGCTAGATGGACCTTTGGTCTGACCCAGTATGGCCATTCTCATGTTTACCCTGCCCCAACCCTCCCCCTGCCCCATGCTTACCCAGCCCCTCATCCAGCTCGCCTGGTCGGTCCAGCGTGTCCAGCAAGTCATTGGAGTTCCACTTGGTCATCTCCTTGGCAAAGACCTCGTCACTGTCAGACAGATCCTCTGGGGGGGAGGATGGGTCATGAGACTGAGACACTCCCCAAAGAGACACCCCCCAAGAATGAGGGACCCTTAGGAGAGACACCCGTGGGAATCGGAGACTCTGTTTTCACCTGCCCCTGGGAATGGGGGATCCCCCGCACGCACCCCTGGGAATGGGGGACCTCTCAGCAGAGATACCCCCCAGGAATGCAGGACTCCACTTGCACACCTGCCACTAGGAATAGGGGACACCCCCAACAGAGATACTTTCTGAGAAATGGGAGACCCCGACCCCACCCCCAGGCACACCAACCGCCAGGAATGGGGGACTACTCCCATCCACCCGCCGTACCGTGCGCATCGAAGAATTCCTCCTCTGAGCTGTTCTCCGAGTCCCGTGCGATGTTCTGCATGCGCCACTCTGAGAGACTCTGGGGCGATACCCCCCCTGGGGGAATGGGACGGGGATTAGATACCAGAGACTGGGGAGCCCTCCCCCCAGCTCTCCCACCAACATCCCACCCCAGCCCCCCTGCCAGCACCCCACCCCTCTCCCCTCCCCCCGAGCACCCTGTCCCCCAGTGCCTCTGTCAGAACCCCACCCCTCCCCCTAAATGCCCCACCCCCCACCTGAGCACCTCTATCCCCCAGCGCCCCTGCCAGCATCCCCACCCTTCCCCCGAGTACCTATCCTCCAGCACCGCTGCCAGAACCACCCTGTCCCCGAGCGTCCCGGCCCCTAGCACCTCTGCAGACCCCACCCCTCCCTCCAGTGCCCCTGCCTACACCCCACCCCTGCCCCCAGTGTCCCCACCCCCCAGCCCCCCAACCATCCCTCAAGTGCCCTGTTCCCCCAGTGCCCCTGCCAGCACCCCCACTGCTCCCCCCGAGCATCCTGTTCCCCAGCTCTCCTGCCAGCACCCCACATCCCCATCACCCCCAGCTCTGCCCAGCTGCCCACAGTGCCTCTGCCAGCAGCCCCTCCCTGTTCCCTGCAGCACCCCTTGCAACCCTCCAGCCAGTGCTCCCATACCGGTCCACGCCAATGCCTCCATCCCACTCCTGGCAGCACCCCCACCTCCTGCCAGACCCCCCCGTCCCGCTCCCCATCGCTCCTGCCCCTGCCAGCTCACTCCCTACATGTCCCTAGTGCCCCACCCCGCCCCGGCCCCCTCACCTCCATGCTGGGAGGAGTAGGAGGAGCGGGAGGACGTGGACCACTGCTTGGCGAAGGAGTCGTCGGGGGAGGCGTCGGGCGGCCCCTGCCCCTCAGCTCGGTCCTGCCCGTCAGCGCTGCCCAGCTCGGCCCGGCCCTCGGCGCTGGGGGCAGCCGCCGCCTCCTCGGCCTCGGCACACTTGGCCATCTTCTGGGCCAGCATGCGGGCCGTCTCCTCCTCCAGCTGCCGGATGTCCTCCATGGTCAGCTCTGTCCACTCGTCCTGCCAGCACCAGGCCTGGCGGTGTGCCCGCAGCATCACCTTCCGCAGCCCTGTGAGGGGAGGGGCAGGAGAGTGTGGCGCAGCCAGAGCACCCCTCCCCCACCACCTCCCCCCCCAGCCAGAGCACCCCTCCCCTGCCAGTCCTCTCCCTGACGAACACCCCCAGTCAGAGCCAGAGCACCCCTCCCCCAGCCAAAGCCCTCCTCCCTCGCTGGGCCTCCCAGCTCTCCCCCAGCCTGAGCCAGAGTGGCCCAATGTACACGCCAGGGCTCATGCAGCTCCCAAGGGGGGGATCAAGGAATTGGGGTCCCCCTGCAAGGGCTCTGCTACATCAGTGTGACTTAGCAGGCTGTGTGAGCAGCTCCCTCTCCCGTGGTTGGGCCCCCCAGCCTCATATCAGGAGGCTGGGGAGTCACTGGGAGCAGCATCTGGGGGTCTTCCCAGGTAGGGCTGGGTGGCAAAGCCGAGGGGTCAGGAGTGGTGCCCAAGGGGCAGTGGTAGGAGGGCCAATGCCAGGGGGGTGGGAGGGCAGCAGCAAAGAAGGGGCAGCGCTGGACGGGGCAGGCACGATGCTAAGGGGCAGTGCTGGGTATGGGGGGCAGTGCTAAAGGGGGTGGGGGCAGCACCAGGGCAGAGCTAAGGGAGAGCGCTGGGGGATGGGGGTCAGCGCTAGGGGGCAGAGCAGCTGGGGGACTGGGGCCAGTGCTCACCGACGTCGTGGATGAACTGCTCGATCTTGGACTGCATGCCCCAGTAGCGGAACTCCACCTTGCACAGCTTGTAGGCGCACATGAGGGGCCCGGCAACCATGGCCCCCTCCAGCCAGTCGTCGCCCAGCGGCCCCCGGCCTGTCTTCGCCGAGCGATACAGCTTGGGGTCCTCCTCCGCCTTGTACTCGTTGGGCGAGATGGGGTCCCGCACAATGTCAATGGTGTCTGGGGGCGGCAGGGAGTCAGCACCCACACATGGCACCTGCCTGCCCAAGTGCCAGGGGTCTCACCTGCTGCAGCCCCCAAGGACAGGGAAAATACCTGCTCCATTCCCCACAATGCCCTGGGGGCCCATTCCACAGTGGTTTTGTTGCAGAGCAATGGAACAGGGGGTTGGAGCAGTGTGTGTGTGTTGCGGGGGGCGGGGTGCACAGAAGGGAGGGAGATTAGTGGGTGGAGGAGTGGGGAGAACGCCCGCCCTCCCAGCACTCTGCCCTCCCTGCCCCATGGCACTCTGGGACAGAGCACACGCGAGCTGCAGGGCTCAAGACAACACCTTCTCCCCACTCCAGCAAACCCCAGACTCAGAGGTAGGGAGTGGGAGCTCTCCAGGCTCTAGCCCCCAGCTCCTGGCCCCCACCCGCCAGACCTGTCCCAGCACTGAGCTCCTATACAACTAAGGCACTTGTGAGGCAGGTCTGTGCCCCAGTCCCAGCACTGAGCACAGCCTGGGCAGGTCACGGGCTCCCTCCCCTGGGGGCTGGCTCTGGTCCTCATGGTCTTGGTGGAGCAGAACCGGGGCTGCGCCAGCACCAGGTGCCCCGAGTGTGAAGGCGCAGACTGGCCCACCCAGTATCGGGGCTGGAGGGCCCCGCAGGAGCTGTCCCCGCAAGCAGCGCTTACCCAGAATCCGCTGCCTCTTCTCGGCCACCGTGAGGTTGAAGACATTGGTCTGTTTGCCGGAGTCGGGCCGGTAATAGGTCTCGATCTCGATGGAGAACTTCTCCACGAAGGGGCAGGTGTATCTGAGAGATGGGGGAACAGGGTGGTGGAAATGGGCGGCTTCTGCCCTGCCCCATCTCTGACCAGCCCCTCCCCGCATCTCCCTCTCTGCCTCACTCTCCCCACACCAGGCCTGCACCAGCCCCACCCCACACAACTTCTCCCTTGGTCTTGCCCCACCCCACATCCCACCCGCTGGGGCCACCAGTGCAGCATGAGGTGAGGCCCCACAGCGATGCAGGCCGCCCCCTGCTCTGTGCCCGTCACCTGGCCCTGCAAGGGACTTTGGGGCGGCCCCAGGATAAGTGCTCCCAATCAACCACACAGCAGGGGCAAGGGGGCAGGCCCCTGAACACTGCTACCAATGTTCCTCCGTTCCCGCCCTCCACGCTGCCTGCCCCTCAGTTGGCCCCACACACCCTATCCGTCCCCCCCGCCCCCCGCCATGCTGCACCTGGTGCGCGTGTAGGGATAGGCGTTCCACGACTCCTCCTCCACCTGCAGGGCGGCCTTGGGCAGCAGGGCACGGAACCAGCTGGGGATGTGGGAGCCCACGTGGTAGATCTTGTGGGTGTACTGGCCGCTGCCTCCCGGGCCGTCGCTGTAGGGCAGGTTGGCCAGGATCTCGACCCCGCTGCCCTCCCCGCTGGATTCCTCCCGGCTCTTCTTCTGGAGGGGAGAAATTGACCCATTGGCTCCGACCTGGGCCCTGGTGCCAGTCCCACCCCAACCACCCCCCGGTGCCAACCCTCCCAGACCGACAGCCCCTGTCCCCACTCTGCACCCAGAGCCCACCCTGCACCCAGAAAGACAGACCCCGCCCCTCACCTGGATCATATAGAGCTGGGCCACCTGGTACTCCTCAAGGCTCATGGGCAGCAGGATGTGATACTCCTTGATGAGCATGGTGATTAGCGGGGCCTGCGGACAGCGGCAAGGAGTTAGATCCGCACTGCCCCTCCCCTGCACAGGCCCCCACCACAGGGGGCCATCCCAGCCCCTCTCCTGCCCCAACCCTCCCCCCTCCCTTCTGGCTGCTTGGCCCACAGGATGGGGGATGGGGAACCAGAAGCAAATCCCCATGTGACCTGCTTAAAAATCCATCCTGCCTGATGCGTTTCCATGGCGATGCGCAGGGAATGGGAGGGGGGGCAAGAGGCTGGGGGGCCATCCCCATCCCCCCGCCCCCCCCACACACACACACACTGTCAGGTGCTCTCGCATCCACCCTTCCCCCAGCCTTGCATCATCAAGGGACAGGTCTGGACTCCTGAGTCCCAACCCAGGCAAGGTTGGGCCCCTGCCCAGCTCCAACCCCAAAACTAGCTGGATGCCACTGGCAGCCCAGGGCTGGTGGGGGGCTGCTCCCGGAGCCAAGGGAACACATCATGGACGGGGCCACCAAACCTGCCCCACACAACTCCCGCTTGGGCCACCATACCTCCCCACCCATCCCCTGCAAGATCCTGGGGCACCAAACCTTTTCCCACACGGCCTACCTCCGCCTGGGCCTAGGGCACCAAACCTCCCGCCCCACATTCCCCCCAAATGGGCCTGGGGCACCAAAACTCCCGCCCCACATTCCCCCCACCTGGGGCTAGGGCACTAAACCTCTCACTTCACATTCCCCCCACCTGGGCCACCAAACCTCCTCCCTACACAGCCCACCTCCGCCAGGCCTAGGGCACCAAACCTCTCGCCCCACATTCCCCCCACCTAGGGCTGGGGCACCAAACCTCCCACCTCACATTCCCCCTACCTTGGGCTGGGGTAGCCAAATCTCACCCCACAGCCCCTGCCTGGATCTGGGGCACCAACACCCCCCCACCCCTGCCTGGGGTACCCCCCACCCCCCAAAAAAAACCCTGCCTGGGCCATCAAACTTCTCGCCCCACATTTCCCCCACCTGGGCCTGGGATACCAAACCTCCCTCAACAGCCCATGCCTGGGCCCAGGGCACCAATCCCTCCCAAAGGCATCAACACCACCCCCCGCAAAAAAAACCAAAAAAAACCCACCCCTGCCTGGGGCACCAAACCTCCCCCCACCACACAACCCTCACCTGGGTCCGGGGCCCCAAACCTTCCCCCCTACAACTCCCACCTGGGGCACCAACCTCCCCACAACAAACCTTCCCTCCCACAGCCCCTGCCTGAGGCACCAAACCTCCCCCTCCCCCCCCCAACTCCCATCTGGGCCTGGGGCACCAAACCTCACCCCTCCCCACAACTCCCACCTGGGCCCAGGGCAGCAAAACCCCTCCCCCGCCAACTCTTGCCTGGGCCATTAAACCACCCCTCCCACAACCCCCGCCCCCACAGCCTCTGCCTGGGCCTAGGGCACCAAACCTCCCACCCACACACACTCCCCCTCCACCCAGGGCATTAAACCTCCAGCCCCACATTCCCCCCACCTGGGCCTAGGCACCAAACCTCCCCTCCACTCCACCCGGGGCCACCAATCCTTCTCCCCCCAACAGCAAGTATGTGAGTCTGGGATGCCCACACCCCCCGCCCAGCCTGAACGTCCCTCCCAGTTTCACCACAGGCAGCTACTGACTAGAGCCCAGCAATGGGATATCCAGCCTTTTCTCGGGGGACAATTCCCAGCCAGTGCCCCTAGAGGGAAAGGAGGTGTCCCACCTCCCTGAGCCAGCCAGTCCCTTGCCCTGGGGCTGGATCCGAGCCAGCACCCCCGAGAGGGGAAAGATCCCAACCCCATCCCTGGGTCAGGTCGCAGCCAGTGCCCCACAGAGGGGAAAGATCCCAACCCCATCCCTGGGTCAGGTCGCAGCCAGTGCCCCACAGAGGGGAAAGATCCCTACCCCATCCCTGGGTCAGGTCGCAGCCAGTGCCCCACAGAGGGGAAAGATCCCTACCCCATCCCTGGGTCAGGTCGCAGCCAGTACCCCACAGAGGGGAAAGATCCCAACCCCATCCCTGGGTCAGGTCGCAGCCAGTGCCCCACAGAGGGGAAAGATCCCTACCCCATCCCTGGGTCAGGTCGCAGCCAGTGCCCCACAGAGGGGAAAGATCCCTACCCCATCCCTGGGTCAGGTCGCAGCCAGTGCCCCACAGAGGGGAAAGATCCCAACCCCATCCCTGGGTCAGGTCGCAGCCAGTGCCCCACAGAGGGGAAAGATCCCTACCCCATCCCTGGGTCAGGTCGCAGCCAGTGCCCCACAGAGGGGAAAGATCCCTACCCCATCCCTGGGTCAGGTCGCAGCCAGTACCCCACAGAGGGGAAAGATCCCTACCCCATCCCTGGGTCAGGTCGCAGCCAGTGCCCCACAGAGGGGAAAGATCCCTACCCCATCCCTGGGTCAGGTCGCAGCCAGTGCCCCACAGAGGGGAAAGATCCCAACCCCATCCCTGGGTCAGGTCGCAGCCAGTGCCCCACAGAGGGGAAAGATCCCAACCCCATCCCTGGGTCAGGTCGCAGCCAGTGCCCCCTAGAGGGGAAAGAGCCCTACCCCATCCCTGGGTCAGGTCGCAGCCAGTGCCCCACAGAGGGGAAAGGTCCTTGCCCCATCCCTACCCTCCGGTCAGGTGGCAGTCAGCGCTCCCTAGAGGGGAAAGGTCTCTACCCCACCCCTCAATCAGGTTGCAGCTGGCACCCCCTAGAGGCGAAAGGTCGATGCCCCATCCCTCCCCCCTGGGTCAGGTCAGTCAGCGCCCCCTAGAGGGGAAAGGTCCCTGCTCCCAGTCAGGTTGCAGCTGGTCCATGCCGCCCCCCTCCGCTCATGTCGCAGTCGGCGCCCCCTAGAGGCCAAGGCCCCGTGTTCCGTTCCCGCCCGGGTCGCAGCCGCCCCCTGGCGGTCCCGTCCCACCTGCCGGCGGCGCGGGCTGCTCTCACTGCCCCGGCCGGGCCCTCGCCGTCCCGCGGCTGCTGCAGCGCGGCCCGCTCCGCGCCGCGCAGTGGAGCATCTCGCGGGGCTCGGCTGCTGCAGCCCAGCCGCTGCGCTCGGCTCGGCTCGGCTCGCTGCCTGCCCGCGTCACCGCCCCCCCCCCCCACGCCTCCGGCGGCCGGCTCCGTGCGGGGGGAGCGAGGGGCGGGGGGAGCGGAGCGAGCCCGAGGGGAAAGCGAGGGGGGGGGGGACAGAAGGGAGGGGAGGGAGCCGTGGGGGGAGGGATCCGCAGGGGGCAGGGGAGGACAGGTCAGGGCGGGAAGCGAGGGGGGCGGGGACCGAGGGGGAGGGGGCTGGAAGGGAGGGGAGGAAGCCGTGGGGGTGGGGAGGGAACCGCAGTGGGCAGGGGAAGGCAGGAACCGAGGGGCGGAAGGAAGGGGAGGGGAACGGGGAACTGTTCCGGCCTAAATTGCTGGTGATGGAGCTGTCGCTGCTTCCCTGGCTACGGGGTTGGGCTGGATTCGGATTCTCCCTGTGAGGGGGGGACTCCCTCAGCACAGGGACAGCACCCAGGGGCCCAGAGCTGGGGGGCAGGGGGACCCCCCCACACACACACCCCAAGCAACCAACACGTGGGGCCCTTTAAGAAATCAGCACGCCATCCTCTCTGCCTGTGACATCACAGCTAGTTGCCATGGAAACAGCTGTGACATCAGAGTCCAATGACATCAAGCCCAAAAAGGGAATAAACAGCTGCGGGGGGGGGGGGGGGGAGAGGGAGACGAACGTGACTCACTTAAAGTGTCAGCCGCCATCCTTCCCTCTGCAGCCAGGGACTGGCCCCACTCTCTCCGCTTTGTGCCCACCCCCAGTTCTGCCAGTACCCCTCAGTCCCAACCCACAGCCCCTGCGATCCCAGCCCTGGGCTCCCCTGCCATAGCTCTGTTACTGCCCTTCAGTCCCGACCCACAGCCCCATCTATCCCATTCCCAGCCCTGGACTCCCCTGCCATAGCTCTGCTACTGCCCCTCAAGCCTGACTCCCGCCACTAGCTGCTGTTGAGCTGGGCTGTGTGCCACAACACACCTCTTTCCTGCCTCAGTGCCACATGCCAGCTGCTTGGGGGGAAGGCTCAGGAGCCCTGCCCTGGCAGTGACAGGGTAATTAGGCACCTCTGTGCCAGGGGCAGGGGCCAGTCCCAGCTGCAGAAGCAAAGCCCCCCTGCCCACAGGAATCTGGTTGCTCTAGCCCTCTGCAGCACCCAGACCCACGTGGGGTCTGGCTCAGTGGGATGCACTGGGTAGAGCTCTCAAAGTGAAGCAGGAGGGCTGGAGCCCAGAGGGTCCCTCTTGGAGGCAGTGAGGCTGCATGGCCAGCCCTGCAGGAGGAATGGAAACCCTTGCGGGCCTGGCATACTGAAGGTTTCCTTCACAGGACTATTTAAAAGCCAGCACCTACCACAGATCCTGTGGATCCGTGACACCAGGCATCGAGCCTGCCCATCCCCAGCATCCTCTCCGCCAGCTCCAGCCCTGTGTGCCTGGGCCATACACTGGGCCTGCCCATCCCCAGAGCCTGGCTCAGACTCAGCCCATCATGCCTAGCACTGCTCAGCAGGAGCCCAGCAGAAACTGATTGGTCCTGGCTGCACTGGTATCACGGGTGCCATTCTCCACACATCAGCCAGGACCCCCAACCCATCCCAGACCCACCAGGTGTCACAGCCCTGGCAGATGGATAGGTCGCAGGGCCAGAACTTCCCAAAGGCACACCCCCACCCCAAGAGCCCGGCTGTGGACCAGACACTGGGCACAAAGGCTGGGAGTGTCCTATCACGCCCAGCATCCAGGAGAGGGCTGCAACACACAGGCCCTGGGCCCCTGGTACAGCACTTGATCCATTAACCAGAGCAGGAGCACACGGCTCAGTGCATGGCTCACACACAGCTGCTGATGAGCAATCGCTGGTGGAGATGCTAACCAGCCATAAGTAAATCAACCCAAGCTCATGTAACTCAGCAGTTTCTGAGCTGGCCCATGGTGCCACTGAATAGCTGAGCTCACGGCAGGCTGGAGGACAGAGGCCCAGACTGCCCCACACCTGGCACCAAATAAAAAGGTGTACAAATCTGGAAATGACAAAAGTAGCTATTTGGGGGAGGGCTGGATCTCAGGACCCCTTGACCAAAGGACCTCAGATTTTCCCCACAAAGTCTACCCGTCCTGGCTGTGTTGCAGCAGTTTTCAAGACAATCTCCCTCTGTATACAGATTTTAAGCACTTTGATTATTAAAGTCAGCTCTTTATTGGGGTAAGGAGTAAATAAAGAAGTATTATTTACTCCTCATAACACAAGAACTAGAGGTCACCCAATGAAATTAATAGGGAGCAAGTTTAAAACAAACAAAAGGAAGCATTTCTTTACACAATGCACAGTCAACCTGTGGAACTCTTTGCCAGAGGATGTTGTGAAGGCCAAGACCATAACAGGGTTCAAAAAATAACCAGATACGTTCATGGAGGCAGGGGCGGCTCTCACAATTTTACTGCCCCAAGCAGTTGCTGCGGCCTCGCCCCCGACGCAGGCAGTCCCAGTCCGCGGCGGCAAGGGAAGAGTGGCGGAGCTGCCGCCCCATTGCTGCCACGGCAGGCGAGAATGGGGCGGCAGTCCGAGTCCCGCGGCGGAAATTAGGCGGCAGGAAGAGCGGACCTGCCACCGCGGGACTCGGACTGCCGTCCCATTCTCGATGCTGCCCCAAGCACCAGCTTGGAAAGCTGGTGCCTAGAGCCAGCCCTTCATGGAGGATAGGTCCATCAATGACTATTAGCCAGGATGGGCAGGGATGGTGTCACTAGCCTATTAGCCAGAAGCTGGGAATAGGTGACGGGGATGTCACCCTCTGGGGCACCTGGCATTGGCAGACAGGATACTGGGCTAGATGGACCTCTGGTCTGACCCAGTATGGTTGTTCTTATGAGGGGAGGCAATAGCTGAGAAACCCCTTTAAGTAGATGATGGTGGCTGACACCTCAAAAACTACCGTTGGCCTGAACATGGAAATGTTTGTGCAAAACATTTCATCTACCCATTTTTCCATCAAAACGACTCCCACCTTGGGAGGCCCTTGAGGAAGTAACCACCAGGCAGATCATCTGGTCTAACCTGAGTATCACAGGCCATCAGCATCGCCCAGCCTTGCTCAAACAACCCAAAATTTGGACCAATACCCAACCCCAGGCTTCCACGAGGCACAGTAAGATTCAAGCCAATCCAGGTAGGAACATGGATTTTAGAGCACTTATAAGTATGGGCTGTTAACCAGTGAGTGAGCCTAACCCTTAGCTATAATGGCCCTGCCACCCCACTCTAACCCTCTCCAATAACAGCTGGGTGTTTCCCCTCCGCACCACTGGAACATGCCCCTAATCTGGGATTCTAACCCTGCAGGGCTCCAAGGATGAGGCCAGGCTTGAGTGCTGGACCCGGCTGGCTGGTCATGCTGAGTCAGCAGGATGCTTGGCTAAGACAGTGGGGAGGCAGTGCCAGGCCGCTGCACAGATAGAACACACGCTCAGAATGCGACTAGAGTAGGGCCAGCACAGCCCCTCCCAGGTGCAATCCCAGCACCACCATGCTGCTTTCCCATCAGCCTCAGCAACTGAGTCATATACCCCAGGCACATTCCCAGCCACCAGCTGGGGAGTGTAGCAGGTGGCATGGCTCCGTGTGATGCAGTTCCAGGCTCCAGGTGCTGTGGGCTCTCTCCAGATAGCCCAGGGCATACAGCATCCTGCCCCCGGCGCAAGGCAGCCTCCCTCCTGCGAGCTGCTGCTGCTTCCAAGGCCCTGGGAGGCCCCAGGAACGTGCCGTGGGAGGGGCCAGCTCCTTCCTCGTCACCGGGGGCAGCACAAACCACAAGGGCCAGAGGCAGGTCAGAATCCCAACGCTTTCTTTTATTGAGTTATAAAAACAAACACATTATAAAGATGCGAGAAAAGCCGCTGGCTCCTCTCCCTGGAGATCCCTGCAGCATGGCCCAAGCGCCAGCTTCCCCAGCGCTGACTGCCGGCAACAGCTGCACTCCAGCAGGAACTGCTCCAGATCCTCGGCTGCTGAACGCTGAAAGGTCTGTGTGGGGAATGGCAGAGCCAGGTCTCGGGTGGGAAGGTCCGTGGGAGGGCAGATCTCCAGGTTCTCAGATGCTCATTGGTGGGAAGGTCCATGGGGTAGGGCAGCAGCTGTTACGTACGTGCATTGCGCTCTGTCTCTGCCAGACACTCTCTCACCAGCGCCCGGGCGTGGATAATGCCTGCAAGGGGAAAACCCAAGGGAGCCTCAGACCTGCCGAACGGCCTCCGAACCCAGCCCAGCAGGGCACAGTGCTGGGGCGACCCCTAGGCCACGGCAGGGATCCAAGTACTTTTGGAGCTGTATTTGGTCTGGCACCAGATCACAGCCAGGAGCACAATGCCCACAGGCAGGGCTGAAAGGGTAGCATCAGCCTTGCGGGAGAGGCACCAGCCAGCCCCCCAACCCCCCTGTCCCCAGCACAGGAAGGATGGAGTGGATCCCGACTCCGCAGGCTTTATCTCCACTCTCATGGCACTGAGCCATCGGCACTGCAGGCACTGGCTAGGAGCTGTAGCTTTAACTGGTTGCACGGGGGATGTCTCTCCTCTTTGCCTCCCTGTTGGGCAGGGATGGAGGGGACCTTACACTGGGTAGAGGGGTGAACTCCTCCTTCCCACTTGAGAACTAGCAGCCCCACAGCCCCATACCGCAGGATCTGACATTGCATCCGACAGCGATGAATACACGCTCACAGGAAAACACGCTGACAGTGCAATTGTCCTCATGGAGGTTGGCAAGAACTGCCATTGAGATGCCTGGGGCAGCCCCTTTCCCCCTCCCCGTGATGGGCTCAGGCTCGCTGCAGATTCAGGCAGCTCCCCACCCCCAGCACCAGCAATGGGCTCAGACTCAGGCAGCATTGCTGTGTCAGTCACGCCCAGGGCAGCTTCCTCGCCCCGCACGACCCAGCAACGGGCTCAGGCTCACTGCAGCCTCAGTCAGCATCACTGCACTGATTACACCTGGGGAAGCTCCTCCCCTCTCCCCCAGCAATGGGCTCAGGCTCTCTGAAGACTCAGGCCGCATCAGTCACACCTGGGGTAGCTCAGGCTCTCAGCAGATGGCTCAGACTCTGTGCACATTCAGGCTGGGTCACTGAGTCAGTCACACCCCGACCGACCCCGCAGGGCCTCGTACCTCGTTTCAGCCGCTCCATGGCACTCTTGCTACCTGCATAGGTGGGTCGAATCTCTTTGCCCATCTCCTCGATGACTGAAAGTAGGTCAGTGTATGTGCTCTGGGAGCCCTGGGAACCTGGTGGCTTCATGGCCTGCGAGAGGCAGAGAGAGCGTGAGGGAGCCAGCCCTCCCCAGGCCACGCTGGGCCAGGCAGCAGAGGCGGGGGCAGCGGCTCACCTGCACGTAGCCCATGGACGGGGGGCCAAAGTCGTTGAAGAGGGGCCGGAAGGGGGCAGAGGCTCCAGGGACAGATCCGGATGGCGATGGGACACTCGTGGCTGAAAGAGATGGGAAAGGAGAGGGGAGGTCATCCAGGAAATAGCAGCCCTGTTCCCTCCCCAGTGCCCTGTGGCCAGCATCATCCAGCACACAGGCCCCTCCCAATCCTGCTGTGGGCTGCAGCGATGCAATATCCCGCTCACGGCACATGGTGTTCCTTCCCCCTGCTGTGCAGGGTGGGTGGGGGAGTGGATTGGATCTGCTGGGCTTCAAGCTGGGGCAGGGCTCTAGTCCTGGTGCTGTTCAGTTGTATCTGGCCTGTGCCATTCACTGTCACCACAAACCAGGAGGGAAGAAATCACTGCTTCCTCCCTTTGCTCCCATGTCCTCTGCAGTCCCCCCGATCTATTGACCCCCTGCCTATGTAATAGCACCCAGGCTGTGCTTCACTGTTAGAGTTACAGCACATGCCCCACCAACCCCTCCGAGCTTGTCTAGCTGGGCTCCTACACTGGCGCCATCACCACGGTACCAGGGCTTCTGCTGGGATTGCTTTGCCTCTGACAACATCTGACAACAGGGACCAGTACAGGCCCATGGCCTGAGGAGCACCACCTCCACGCAGCCCAGCCCCCTTCCTTTGGGCTCAATGCAGCCTTTGACACTATGGCCCTTTCTTGTGGTGCCCCCGCCCCATGGAGGGTTCAGTTCCATTCTCAGGCCTCGCCACCTTCCCAGGGCTGAGAGGCTGGGCGCAAGGCTGGCAGGAGACCAGGGCTCTCGCCCTCTCACTGTACAACCCTATTTGCCAGCTGTACCATGGGCAGAGTGCCACCGACCAAGCTCTGCCAGGTACTGGGAGCATTAACCCCCAGCTCACAGCAGCACCACGGGCTCCTCTCCCCACCCACCCTGCTGACCTTGGCTGCAGGAGCTGATGGGTTTAGCTCAGCTTCCTGCAGCCAAGTGTTGCAAAGGAACAAAAGCCTATCTTGGGCAAGAGCTGCCTTCATCCCACAACCCCATCTCCACTGT
Source organism: Chelydra serpentina (assembly GCA_037349315.1). Taxonomy (NCBI): domain Eukaryota; kingdom Metazoa; phylum Chordata; order Testudines; family Chelydridae; genus Chelydra; species Chelydra serpentina. The sequence continues at coordinate 4,054,287 of JBAIAC010000021.1, read as the reverse complement.
CCCTCCTACTCCCGGCCTGCTCTTCCTCCACTGCCCATAACTTGAGCATAGTCTGTGACGCTTAATTCTCTCCTCCCACAGCCTTGGGTCTACAGATCGGCTCACAACCCCAGTGCTGCCTCCCCAAACCCCTGCTCTAGCATGCTACAGCTGCCTTCCTCTGGGCACAAAGCAGCATGGGTACCTCCATGCATGCAGCTCACTTGCCTTCTCTCCAGATCCCAACAAGTCACCCTGCTCTCCAGAGCATTCTCAACACCACTCCAGCCTCCCTCACTGGCCTGCTGTCTCACTCAGACCATCCACATCTAGCCTCCTGCATAACACAGACCAGGGAACCCACCCAGCCCAGCCATCTCCCACCTCCCCTGCTTCCTCCACTTGTCTGGCACCAGCTCCTCACAAAAAGGTCAATATCAGAGCTTCCCCCACATCCTCCATCTGCTTCACCAACTTCTCTCTCACTTCAAGTCTCAGCTACAAGCATAGCTCCATTTGCCTCAAGCCACCTGCAATATCAATCCCGGCCTAGAGAACTCCTTGTTGGACCAGAGAAGTGGAAGATGCCTGGGTCCCTCATGCTATGGTTTTACTGTTATGGCTTCACAAAGTATCTTATCTCCCAGCTATATGCCAGGCATTGGCATGAGACAAAATCCAGGTGTTTAAACCTGCTGACTAAGGCCTTGTCTACACAGGGTGGTATTCCAAAATAGCTGTTCCATATGTGGATGCTTTTACTCCAATTCAGTTTAATCCAATTCCCATGTGGATTAAACTAATTCAGAACAAGGCACTCTTGTTCTGAAATAAAAGCATTCAACTATGCAGTTAATCAGGAATAGTTAATCCACTTTTGATTCACATGCCAACTTCTTCCAGGTTGACTTTCATGTGTAGACACGCCCTGAGCTTCCCTTCCAAGCCCCACAGCTGAGGATTCACTTTTTTGGTGAGGTCACAAGCCTATGGACTGTCCCAGGGGTCAGAAAGTCTTACAGGAGAAAAATGGAAGACGAGATCTGACTATCTAAGATGAGTCACACACGCAGATCAAACCACCACTACAGTACAGCTTTCTTTACACATCATACAGCAGCAAAAGCGAATACTCCTTCCCCCAACTGTGACATTTCCTGATTTTTGCATGCTTAAAATACGCAATATCTACTTCAAAGGAAGGTGCAAGATACTCTGCAGCAGCAGTTATGGGAGAGCCTGCCCCATGGCAGATAGAATAGTAAATATTAAATAATAAGAACTGGTTCTGGCTGGATGAAAGGAATCCCCTGTTAGATATCTGATCCTTTTCTGTATCCAGCTAAGGTCTTGGCCTCAGTGATAACCTAGGGCAGTGAGTTCCACAAGCTAATTGTGTACAAAAAGTTTTTCCCTTTACCATAGATTCCTGGAGTTAAAAGCAGCGAACCTGATGTGCCACATTCCAATATCACTGAATGCCCTTGTTCCTTGCATTACGACAAGGGAAATACTCAGTCCTGCTCTATGGTCTCTAGGAGTCCATTCAGTGTTTTGCATCCTTTTGTCAAATCCCCTCTCTGCCAAGCTGAGCTATCCCAACCTCCTTCCAGGGCTGAGAGTTTCTTGTCGCTCATCTCTGACGCCCCTCCAGTTCTGCAGTGTCCCTTCTGTGATGGGCTGACGAGTATTGCACATGATCGCCAAGGGAGGATGCCCCACTGATTTACAGAAGGGCATGCTGAGGATTTCAATAGCATTCTCCAGCCCATTCCTTTCTCACAGTTGTTGCACAGCAAGCAGAGGAATCACAGAGTGGTACACAGCAGTGCCGTGAGTGGTGATGGATAATACAGCTCAGTAAAGTGGACGGAGAGTTCAGATTAGTCCCTCCAATGTGCATCACTTAGCATCTATCCCCCTGGAATCCCACCTACCATGGTGCTGCTTTTTTCCCATATGGTGGTTAGGTCCCTCAGAAGTGCCCTATCAGCATAAGTCTCCCACTCCAGGAACAGAACTGACACTTCTAATGGAGTTTATCACCAGCTACAAATGCAGCTTTTCTGCATTTAGCCTAATTCCTTAGGAGGGAGTGTATAAGATTGCACGGTTAACTGCTCTGAACTCAGGAATGCCCAAGTCCCAGCTGCATGCCCTGTCACCCGTAGGCAGCATTACGATAACAAGTCTGACTTCACAATCCGAGGTTATTTCTCAAACAAGCTGCTCTTCCAGCTCAGAGGCTACAAAAGCGTGCAGCATCTGCTACAGACAAGCAGGCTCTCCAAGTCACTCAATGGAAGAAGACACAGCAAGCAGTTGAACGACCCACACAGCCAAGAAGAGCGAGTGGGGACAGGCCAGTTCACTTCACTGCCAAGGGATGGCCCCTTCCTCTGAGCTGCACTCCAGGAAGGCCATCTTGCGGTTTGAAAAGCAAATGCCTGACCTGATGCATAACTCACATGGCAGGCTGGTCCAGGGGGAAAAGCACTGAAGTGGGTGTCAGAAGATTTGAGTTCCACTCCTTGCTACGCCATAGACTTTGGAGAAGCAAACTCTCCCCACCTCCCAGTTCCCCATCTGTAAGATAGGCGCACCTGTACTTTACTTTCTTAATAATGTGCTCTGAGGCTTCAGAATGAGAAGTGCTACCTAGGAGCTGATCTGAGAGGAGAATACACAGTGTCAAAGCTCAAAGGCAGCAGAGACAGACCCGACAGCAACCACATTAGCCTCTCTGACACACAGTGCCCACGTGTGTACCCAAGGGGAAGCGGAAAGTCCCCAATCAATGTAATACAGTGTGAGACACAAGCAGCCTGTGCCAATGGTGCAGGGCAGGGGAAGGGAAGGCCTGCAGGCGACAGAACTTTCTGGCGGGGGATTCAGGATGTTGACATGGACCAGAGTTACTGTGAAGTGGTCCTGGCTGGGGGGCGGGGGGCTCCCCAGCAGGTGGTGCCCTGGGCCCTTGGAGGTTTGGTTCAGGGCCTGGGAGGCAGTGGTCCTGTGCTTGGGTCTGTCAGTGGCAGGTGGGGGGGATCAGTTGGGGAGCTGGATTCCTGGGGGAAGATCTACAATAAAGTTACTGGGTTTGGGGGGGGGGGTAAGGCTGGGAGGGGGCCGGTCCCAAGGGAGTTCCTTGGCAAGGTGAGGGCTGTTCCCTGCAGCAGTTGGTCTCTCACTGGTGAAGGGAAACAAGGTCAGACACAAGGGGAGCGGACTTCCGGGTTTTTGGGGTGTGGGTGTGATTTTTTCACTGGTGAGTGGGGAAAATCACTGGCTCTCATGGGGGAGGGGCTGTCGGGAGGGGGGGAGAGGTTCCCGCTCCCAGGGGAGGGGCTGTTCTGGGGGGAAGTAACTGGGGGGGGGGGGGTGTCGCTCCCCGGGGAAGGGCTGCTCCGTGGAGGAGTAACAAGGGGGAGGGGGTGCCGCTCCCAGGGGAGGAACTCATGATGGGGGGGGGTGCTCCCGGTGCAGGGGCTGTTCGGGGGGGGGGGGGGGGGAGGAAGTGTCACTCAGGGAGGGGGGAGTTTCTCCTGGGGGGGGGGGAAATCACTCCTGGGGGAGCAGCTGTTCTGGGGGAGGAGGGTGTTACTAGGGGAGGGTGGGGGTCGCTCATGGGGTAGGGGCTGTTGTGGGGGGTGGTCACTCCCAGGGGAGGGGCTGTTCCTGGGTGAGTCACTGAGGATTGGGGGAATTGCTCCCAGAGGAGGGTCCCTCTCTCCCTCATCGGCAGGGGGGGCGCCGGGGGAGGGGGGTTGCTTATGGGGGAGGGGTGTTCTGGGAAGAGTCGCGGTGGGTGGGTCGCTCCCGGGAAGTCACTCAGCGGGGGGGGGGGGGGGGGGCGCTCCCGGGGCAGGGGCTGTTCCGGAGGAAGTCGCTCGGGGAGGGGGGGGCTGTTCCGGGAGGCAGTCGGTCACGGAGGGGGGATCGCTCCCGGGAGGAGCCACTCGGGGTGCGGGGGGTCGCTCCCGGGGGAGGCGATGTTGGGGGGGGGGAGGGTTCCTCTCTCCCTCACCGGCGGGTGGGGCACTGGGGGCAGGGGTGGGTGCCGGGAGAGGGGTTGTTCCGAGGGGGGGAAGTCGCTCGGGGAAGGGGGGGTCGCTCCCGGGGGGAGGGGCTGTTTCGGGGGGAGTCAGTCGCGGGGGGGGTCGCTCGGGAGGGGGGTGGGTATTGGGGGGGGGGGTCCCTCTCTTGCTCACCGGCGGGCGGGGCCCCGGGGGCGGGGCTGGCGCTGCTGCTGGTGCCGGCTGCTCCGGAGCTGGCGGGGGCGGGCGCGATGGGCTTGTAGGACATCCCCGAGTCCCCTCCCTGACGCGGCGCGCGACTCCTGAGCGCTGATTGGCTGCGGCTCCGGCACGGGGCGCCTCGACTCCCGGGCTAGCGGGAGGATCCCGCACGCTGGCGCTGATTGGCCGGCTGGCGAGGCTCCTCGCGCCGATTGGCCGGCCCCGCTCACCCCTCGCAGTTGATTGGCCGCAGCCTCACCGTCCCGCTGGGTCCCGACGCCGCTCTCGGCTCTGTCCTCACGCTGGGTGGGCGCGCGGCCCCTTCCCGGCCCCTCAAGCGCGCGCGTTCTGGCGCTCACTCCTCCTGCTCGCGCCCCGTCCCCACAGGCCTGGGCCCGCCAGGCCCGGCGCGCGCCGCTGCCGCTCGGCTCGCTCCGCTCGGACCCCGCAGCGCCCGCTCGCGATGACGCCTTTCCCCCCCACGCCGGCGTCTTCCGCCCCCTCTGTGACGTACGCCTCATACGTAATGGCGCCCGCGCGCTCCCTCCCGTCTCCATGGAGAGCAGTGAGACGCCCGGCTGCGGCCTAAGCGCCCTCGGCCAGCCCGGTCCTGGTCCCGGTCCCCGACCCGCGGCAGCGCCGCCAGCCCGCGCAGGGAGGCCGGGTCCGGGTCGGGTCCCCCGGCCCCTGTGAGCGATGTGCCCCCAGCCCAGCTCTCGGCCCCTCCGGCGCCTGCTGCCGGGCCGCTGCGCCACGTGGCTGGGGCGGTTCCAGCCTCGGCCCCGCGCGGGGCGGGCTCTGAGACGCGGCTCCCGAGGGAGGGGACCGGCCCGCCGGGCCGTGGCCTGGCTCCCCCGGCAGCGCTGTGGGGCTGGATCAGACCGCGAGCCCCGGGGCACCCGCTGACGGGAGTTTGCTCGCGGCTGGGACTAGCCAAGCCCCGGGGGGGGGATGGGGCGCCCGCGGTCAGGAGCCGGAGCCATCGCCCGGCTCCTCGCCAGCCATCGGCCGCAGCTGGTGAGCAGCGAGTGGAGCTTGGGCTGCTTGGGGGGGGATCCCCTCTTTGCCTCCCTGTTGGGCAGGGATGGGGGCGGGACCTGTCACCGAGTGCAGGGGTGAATTCCGCCTCCCCCCCCCGGGAACGAGCTGCCCCACAGCCCCTCACCCCAGTAACTGACTCTGCACCCCACAGCGATGGATACGCGCTCGCCGGATGGCACTGGCGGGAAACCACGCGGACAGCGCCATTGTGCTCCTGGGGTTCGTCAGGAACAGCTACTGTGATGCCTGAGGCAGTTTCCCCATGGGCAGCAATGGGCTCAGGCAGCTCCCCCCACCCCAGCGATGGGTCAGGCTCTCTGGAGACAGGCAGCATTGCTGCATGATTCACACCCAAGGTACAGGAGAACAGCTAGAAAGTGAATGTTATGAAGCCAAGGGCACCACCATGCCGCAACTGCTGTCTGAGTGCAGCCCTCAGAGGGCCCTCCAAGCACTAGCCTGGCCTTGAAATCTGATGTCCCAGTGATCCCAGTGTCGAACATGAGCACAGACTATCCATGGCTGCGACACAGCTGAACCCAGTGGTTGCTGGGACCTCACCAGAACAAGCCCAAAGCGGGGGCAGCTGGGACATACAGCTCTCCCCCAGCACCCTACAGGAATGGCTGCAGCCTATAGCCCCCTAACCAGCACTTCCAGCCAGAACCCTGTCCTGTGACAAAGTGGGAATATTTTATAATAGTTTTATGAATCCTGTGTGTGCCTCATTTCCCCTATATGTGGTATGGCTATCCAGTGTGCGGGGGAAGGATTAAATTTAATCTCAGCTCAGGGCAGACTCAGAGACATAGGGGTGGGTGTCACCTCCCTGTCTGAGTGGAACAATTAATGTACTGGCTGAAACTGACCCAGACTGACAAGGGGCCAGAGAGAAAGCGCAAGCTCCATGACTCACACATCGACACTCAACAGCAGGATGCTCCTGCCAGGGGGGCTGTGACCTCAGCATGGCCCTGCCTGGAGAACAAAGGACAGATGGGTCCAGCAGGGAACACATATGGGCTCTGGAAGAAGCTGGGGGTTCTCACCTAGGAACTGGTGATGGAAGGAATCAGAGAGATCCAGAGCCTGAACATGGAGTTTGGGCTAGGTCGGGAGCAGGTTCGGGAGGTGGGGGACAGCTTTATGCGCAGGGTCGGGCTTGGCTCAACCAGAATGGTTGATTCTTTAACCCTCGGTTCTCTCTGCTACCTGAGCCTCCCTGGGCTGTGTAAAAGGCGACTAATAAACCCGACCATTTTGAAAATGCTGGCTGGGATGTTGGAGCCCCCGAAGAGCAGCCAGATCTCTCCAGGGGTCTGGCTCAGTGGGAGGTGCCAGGCAGAGCTCTCAGGGGTGAAGCAGGAGGGCTGGAGCCCAGAGGCTCCATCTTGGAGGCAGTGAGGGTGCAGGGCTGGCCCTGGAGGAAGAGTGGGACCCTTGGGGGGTTGGCGCACTGAGGTACTCCTCCAATGGACTGTTTAAAAGCTGGGGCCTAGCACTGATCCCCCTCTCTCTGACCCTCCCAAAACCTAGATCCCACCCCATGTCTGACCCTAATCCCCCCCCCACACACACACATAGCAATCGCACCAGAGTTGGCAGCAACACCTGGAGGAGGGCGTGAGAGCTTGGGAAGGGCTGTCCCACCCGCCCCATCCGCACTCTCCCTACTCAGGTGTGAAGAACAACACTTTATTAGATCATCTATTGGGCTCACAAGCAGAAGACCTGGGGGGACAAGCAAGGGGCACAGGCTGGGCGGGCTCAGGGGGACACACACTCTAAACCTACTGGGAACCTGTCTGGAGAATTGGACAGGTGTAGGGGGCAGCATTTGGGTTGGGGAGTGGGGCCAGGGTGTGGAAGACAGCATGGGGGTTGGAGTGCAAGGGGCAGCATTAGGGGCAGGGTGTAGGAGGCACAGTCAGCATGCAGGGGTCCACATTATGGCTCAGGGTTAAGGTGCAAGTAGGGTGACCAGATGTCCCGATTTTATAGGGACAGTCCCGATTTTTGGGTCTTTTTCTTATATGGGCTCCTATTAACCCCCACCCCCTGTCCCAATTTTTCACACTTGCTGTCTGGTCACCCTAGGTGCAAGGGTGGGTGTTGGGTGCAGGGGGCTGAATCGGGGTGCAGGGATCAGCGTTAGCGGCGGGGCAAGGTCAGGATGCAGAGGGTAGCATTAGGATTGGGGTGCAGGGGTCTGTGTTGGGGTGCCAGGGCGAGGTTGGAGTGTGAGGATCAGCATTAGGGGCATCGTATTGGGCAAGGTCAGGGGACAGTATTGGGGTGAGGGCAGATTGCCAGGGTGGCATGCCGGGGACAGCCCTAGGTCGGGGGCAGGTTCGGGATGTTGGGGACAGTGTTAGGATCTGGGATGGGGGCAGGGTTGGGTTGCAGTGTTTGGGGGGAGGGCTTGGGGTGGGAGGGGCAGTATTAGGAGCAGGGGCAGCATCAAGGGCAAGGTCAGGATGCGGGGGCAGTGTAAAGGGTGGGAGCTAAGGTGGGGGGGGGGGCAGGGAGCAGCACTTTGCCAGAGGGAATATGCCTGGCTGAGTCCATGTTCCGGGGCACTGGCCTGCTCCAGGGGTTGGAGGTGCAGGCCAAGCTCAGCAGCAAGGGGTGGCATGGGCTGAGGTGCAGGCGGAGCCATCCGGAGGTGTGGGTGAAGCAGGCTGGGGGTGCAGGCAGAGTGGACATGGGGCCAGTGTGGGGTTGGGGTGCAGGCAGAGCTCAGCAGCCGGGCTGGCGTGGGGGGTGGGAGTGCACTGTGGCAGGGCCGGCACTGGAGAGGTGAGGTCCTTTTTCAGTGCTTGCGCGTTGGCCTGCTCTGGTGTCCAGACCCTCCAAGCTGCAGCCGGAGGCAGCTCTCTGCAGCCCCCTCCTCTCCGTAAGGCACAGCAGGGCTCTTGTCCCGCACCCTGCGCTGGCACTTGTTGCCTCAGCGTGACATCATTCGCACAAACTCTGCCAGAGCAACCCAAGGACACTGTTAGGACAGTGAAGGCAAAGAACTCAGGAGTCCTGGCACATCACCCAACCCATTAGGCCCCCTTCCCTTCCCTGAGCTGGGGATGGAACCCAGGAGTCCTGGCTCCCAGCCTCCGCTGCTCTAACCCACCAGACCCCACTCCCATCCCAGAGCTGGAGATGGAACCCAGGAGTCCTGGCTCCCAGCCTCCACTGCTCTAACCCACCAGACCCCACTCCCATCCCAGAGCTGGAGATGGAACCCAGGAGTCCTGGCTCCCAGCCTCCACTGCTCTAACCCACCAGACCCCACTCAGATCCCAGAGCTGGAGATGGAACCCAGGAGTCCTGGCTCCCAGCTCTAACCATTAGACCTCCCTGCCTTGCCCACACAGTACCTTCGAAATCCACCAGGCCGTCCCCGTTGAGATCCACGTCCTTGAGGATTTCGTCCACCTCGCGGTAGTTGAGTTGCTGGCCCAACAGCTTGCGCATGGCCTCGCGCAGCTCGGCTGTGCTGATCCGCCCATCCCCATTGGTGTCGAACTGCGGGGAGAGCACTAGGTAGATAGCTGGGCTGGGCACAGCCTTGTCCCTGGACTGCCCCAGGGCACCTCTGCTCACACCTGGGCCTGGCCCCCGCCTAACCACCGGGCCCAACCCACCCTGCAGCACCCTCAGGACAGCCCTGCCCACATCTGGTCCTGCCCATCCCTGCGACTGCCCTGCCCTCTCTGTCCCTGGCACTGCCCTACCCACCCACCCCCAATATTCCCCCCCCAATCCATAGGCCTGCCCTGCCCACTCACATGAGCCATCCCCCACACCACCCTCCTCGGCCCACTGCCCCCCTACTTCCTGTCACACCCCCAGACCTGCCCCCTGCCGGACCCCTGGGCCACCTGGCCTGTCCCAACCACCTAATCCCGTTACCTCAGCCACCCATCCCTTGCCCAGACTCCCCTCTTCATACCCGGCCCGACTGCCCAACTCCCTCCCTTTGCTGGGAGCCAGTTCAGCTGCCTTGTGTCTGCCCCTGCTCTGCCCTGTGGGCTGTGGCATCAATGGGGCAGTGCCATTGGGGGTATACAACTGGGCACCACCAGAAGCCCATGGCTGGGCCACACAGAGTGTGTGGGGCACGTGGGGCCAGGCCGGGCTCTCACCTCTCGGAAGGCGTCCCGTAGCTCCTTCACCCCAATCATGTCGGCCGTCTCTGCCAGCATCTTGGGGCCCATCAGCTCCACAAAGTCATCGAAATCCACCTTCCCCCCAGCTGTGGGACATGGACGCTGTTACGCGGGATGGGGAGGGATGGGGAACTGCACCTAGTGTGGGGTCCTGGCGGGGGACTCTGCCCCACGGGAGGCGGGGGCGACGAGGGACCACGTCCTGGAGGAGAGTTGCCTGATGGAGTCTGTACCCCATGGGAGGGGAGGCCTGCTGTGGGGTCTGTGACCCATGGGAGGGAGGTCCGATGGGGTCTCTGTCCTGGGGCAACTGATGGTGTGTGTGTGAAGGGGGGGACATCACGAGGTCTGTGACCCACAGGAAGGGGGCCCGATGAGGTCTGTGACTCACAGGAAGGGGGCCTGAGGGGGTCTGTGACCTGGGGCTATGGGGGCTGATGGGATCTGTGACCTGGAACGATGGGGGGACCTGATGGGATCTGTGGCCTGGGGTGACGGGGGGCCCGATGGGGTCTGTGACCCGCAGGAAGGGGTCCTGAAGGGGTCTGTGAACCGGGGCTACAGGGGGCCTGATGGCATCTGTGACATGGGGTGATGGGGGGCCCGATGGGATCTGTGACATGGGGTGATGCGGGGCCCGATGGGATCTGTGACCTGGGGTGACGGGAGGCCCGATGGGGTCTGTGACCTGGGGCGACAGGGGGCCTGAAGAGGGTCTGTGACCTACAGGAAGTGGGACTGCCGGGGGTTTGTGCCAAGGGTGAGGGGTCTGCAGCTCTGCAGGGGCTGGGCCATGCCCAGCAGGGAGTTCCCTGGCGGGGGCGCGGTGCCTCCCCCAATGGGCGGGCATGGGCACGTACTGATCTGCTGAGACAGCTCGATGAGCTCCATCTCGGTGGGCATGTAGCCCATGGTGCGCATGCACTCGCCCAGGTCTTTGTAGCTGATGTACCCGTCGCGGTCCTTGTCGAATTCCCGGAAGGCTTCCTTCAGCTCTGGGCAGGGGAGACGCCATGACAGTGCGTGGGGTGGTGGCATCCCACACCAAAGACACCCCGACACCACAGCCTGCCCCTCAACGAGGGCTCCCCATGCACCAGCCACTGACAGGGATATGGAGCCACAGGAATCTGGGTTGAGACCCACCAAACTCGTTACATATCCCACAGTGCTCCATGGGGGCAGGATAGTTGAAGGAGACCCCTAGAGGGGAAAGGCCCCGTGCCCCAGTCCCCGTCGCCCCTGAGCCAGCCAGTTGCCCGCCCTGGGGCTGGATCGGACCCAGCACAGCCTAGGGGGCACAGCCCCATGTCCCTGGGTGTGGTAGGTGGGTGCAGCACTTGCAGGTGAATCCCCAGCGGGGCAGGTTGGCCCCATCCCATGGTCCCGCTCCCTCCTTTACCTTCGATCTCCTCCGGCCGCAGCTCTCGATCCTGGGGAGGAAGGAGAATTGGGAGTAGTCAGAGGGTAGCGGCTGCTGCGGATCCTTCCCCCAGCCAGGTCCTGGCCCAGCCTGCCCAAGGGCTCCCCTGAGCTAGACCCTGGGTCCACGTGATGGGTGCCCTCGGTGGCCTTTCTGCACATGACGCAGGTGCTGGCAGCTCCGTGGGCAGGGCTGGCATGGGGCGCTGCAGGGCAGGTGCTGGATGACGGGGGGCATGGGTTGGAGCGGCCGGTGGAGGGGGGCATAGGAAGGAGGGTGTGGGGGAGGAACCGGCGAGGGTGGGCATACATACCTTTGAGCTGGGCGATGGGGCGGAGGCATGGGAGCAGGGCATGGTGCAGAGGGGAGGCTGGGGCGGGTACAAGCTGTGAGGAAAGTGGGATAAACTATCCGTAGGACTCTGTCCCTGCCCCTTGGCATCACTCGTTCGCGCCCTGGCCATGGGAGTTCAAGCCAGGGATTTGCGACAGAGCCGCTGGGACTGTCTGGGGGAACGGCAGACCCTGAGGAGAGCAGGGGTTCCCCGATGGCAGAGCGAAGGGGCCAGGCTGGCTTCTCCAGCAGCATGGCTCAAGGGGGCCCTGGCTTCACCTTTGGCTCCCTGTGCCAACCTAAGGCCTCTCAGCCAGGTGGCTAACACCTCATTCTGCCAAGGCTGCTGGGCATCACTGCACCCTGCAGGGCCCTGGCTCGGCTGCATTCCCTGCAGGGTGCTATGGAGGGAGGCAGGGTGGCTGGCGCCTGCAGGCCCAGGTTCAGAGTTAAGCCATGGGAGATGGGCACAGGGAGGTGGCCATGGGGAGGTGTGTGTGGGAGATGGGCACAGGATGGTGGGAGATGGGCATAGGGCAGTGGCTGTGGGGAGGTGGGTGCGGGGCAGTGGGCATGGGGAGGTGTGTGTGGGAGATGGGTACAGGGAGGTGGCCATGGGGAGGTGGGCGCAGGTGGTGAGCGTGGTAGTTGGCCGTGTGGAGGTGGGAGTGGGGCAGTGGGAGATGGGCACAGGGTGGTGGGAGATGGGCATAGGGCAGTGGCTGTGGGGAGGTGGGTGCGGGGCAGTGGGCTTGGGGAGGTGTGTGTGGGAGATGGGTACAGGGAGGTGGCCATGGGGAGGTGGGCGCAGGTGGTGAGCATGGTAGTTGGCCGTGTGGAGGTGGGAGTGGGGCAGTGGGAGATGGGCACAGGGTGGTGGGAGATGGGCATAGGGCAGTGGCTGTGGGGAGGTAGGTGCGGGGCAGTGGGCGTGGGGAGGTGGGCGTGTGTGGTGGGCATATGGAGGTGGTGGGCGCTGGGTGGTGGCTGTGGGTAGGTGGGCGCAGGTGGTGGGTGTGGGAGGGGGTGCAGGGTGGTGGGAGAGGGCACAGGTGGAGGGTGTGGCGAGGAGGCATTGTGGAGGTGGGCGCAGGGCATTGTCCGTGTAGAAGTGGGCGCCGGGCGGTGGCTGTGGGGAGGTGGGCGCAGGTGGTGGGTGTGGGAGGTGGGCACAGGGAGGGGGCCGTGTTCAGATGGGCACGGGGCAGTGGGCAGAGGGAGGTGGGTGCGGGGCAGTGTCCGTGTAGAAGTGGGCGCCGGGCGGTGGCCGCGTGATGGTGGGCACAGGGAGGGGGCTGTGTGGAGGTGGGTGTGGGGTGGTGGGTGTTGAGAGGTTGCTGTGTGGAGGTGGGCGCAGGTGGTGGGCGTGGGAGGTGGGCACAGGGAGGGGGCCATGTTCAGATAGGCACGGGGCGGTGGGCAGAGGGAGGTGGGCGCGGGGCAGAGTCCATGTAGAAGTGGGCGCTGGGCAGTGGCCGTGTGGAGGTGGGCGCAGGTGGTGGGTGTGGGGAGGTGGGCGCAGGTGGTGGGTGTGTGGAGGTGGGCGCAGGTGGTGGGTGTGGGGAGGGGGTCGTGTGGAGGTGGACGCAGGGCGGTGGGCGTGGGAGGTGGGCACAGGGAGGGGGCCATGTTCAGATAGGCGCGGGGCGGTGGGCAGAGGGAGGTGGGCGCGGGGCAGAGTCCATGTAGAAGTGGGCGCCGGGCGGTGGCTGTGTGGAGGTGGGCGCAGGTGGTGGGTGTGGGGAGGTGGGCGCAGGTGGTGGGTGTGTGGAGGTGGGCGCAGGTGGTGGGTGTGGGGAGGGGGTCGTGTGGAGGTGGACGCAGGGCGGTGGGCGTGGGAGGTGGGCACAGGGAGGGGGCCATGTTCAGATAGGCGCGGGGCGGTGGGCAGAGGGAGGTGGGCGCGGGGCAGAGTCCATGTAGAAGTGGGCGCCGGGCGGTGGCCGTGTGGAGGTGGGCGCAGGTGGTGGGTGTGGGGAGGTGGGCGCAGGTGGTGGGTGTGGGGAGGGGGTCGTGTGGAGGTGGACGCAGGGCGGTGGGAGGGGTGCGGGTACGTACGAGCTGGGTGATGGCGATGCTCTGGCGCAGGAAGATGCAGGCCGGCCCCACCAGCCCATGCAGAACCGAGTAGCTCTGCAGTGGCGGGGTCTGCGCGGCGGCGTCCGGGTCGTCGGGGTCGTGCCTGCCGGAGGCCGGGGAGCCAGGGGCACCTGAGCGCTGCTTGCCGTCCTACGGCAGAGCGGGCAGTTAGCAGCAAGCGGGGCCCGCTCCTCCCCAGCCCGGCAGGCGCTTGGGACCCAGATCAGGGGTGGGCTGTATTGACAAATGACACACAGGGGAGCCGGGGATTCCTGAGCGAGACACAGACAGACAGAGGAACATGGACGGATCCAAGCGAGGCTGCCATATGCCTCACCCACCAGGGCCCCACTCACTGCAATGGCATACACATGGCACCAACACACCCATAGACTCATAGACTTTAAGGTCAGAAGGGACCATTATGATCATCTAGTCTGACCTCCTGCACAATGCAGGCCACAGAATCTCACCCACCCACTCCTGCAATAATCCTCTCACCTATGTCTCAGCTATTGAAGTCCTCAAATCATGGTTTAAAGACTTCAAGATGCAGAGAATCCTCCAGCAAGTGACCCGTGCCCCATGCTGCAGAGGAAGGCAAAAAACCTTCAGGGCCTCTGCTGATCTACCCTGGAGGAAAATTCCTTCCCGACCCCAAATATGGCGATCAGCTGAACCCCCAGCATGTGGGCAAGACTCACCAGCCAGACACCCAGGAAAAAGTTCTCTGTAGTAACTTCTAACATCCCATCATTGACCATTGGTCCTATTTACCACTGATGGCAATTAATTGACCTTTGACTAAGATCATGGTATCCCATCAAACCATCCCCTCCATAAACGTATCTGGCTTAATCTTGAAGCCAGATAGGTCTTTTGCCCCCACTGCTTCCCTTGGAAGGCTGTTCCAGAACTTCACTCCTCTGATGGTTAGAAACCTTCGTCTAATTTCAAGTCTAAACTTCCTGATGGCCAGTTTATATCCATTTGTTCTTGTACCTGCCTAGCACCAACACACCTGCCTGGCAACCACACACCCGCATGGCACTGACACATTCACCTGGCACTGCCACACCCATACACCTGCCTGGCACTGATGCACCCACACATCCACATGGCACTGACACACTTGGCTGGTACTGATGCACCCACACCTGCATGGCACTGATGCACCTGCCTGGCAGTGACATACCCACACACCTGCCTGGCACTGATATACCCACCCACCTGCCTGGCAGTGACACACCCACACTCCCGCCTATCACTGACACACTTGCCTGTCACTGTGACACACCCACACACCTGCCTGGCACCTACACATCCATGAGCCCCGCTGACACCCCAATACGTCCCCTTACTCCCCATAGGCCAGCACTGACAGCACACACCCACGGCACAGTCCCTGCTGTCCCCCCACCCCCGCCCCACTCTCACATCTCCTGCCCCCACATGCACGACACAAACCTGCTGACACTGCAGCCTCCAATCACACAGTTGGTTACACAAACCCAGAGACCCACGATCCCATCCTCAGCTGCTGAGACGACAGAGCTTGTGGGGGACGTACACGCTACCCCACTGCCACTGGGGGCCTGATACACTGGCACCGGTGTGTGTGTGTGTGTACTGGGGCCCCGTGGGGGGTGGTGCTGTGGGGGGACCATGCACAGGCGGTCTTGGGGGGATGGGCTTGTTGATGGGGTGTCAGCGGCCTATCAGCAGGCAGGTATGAGGCGGGGCCTGGAGGTGGGAGGGAAGTGGGGCCCTGTGGGCACAAGTGGGGCAGGAGCCCATGGACAAATGGGGGGGGCATAGTGGGCATGGAACAAGGACCTGGCAGCAGGAGTGTGGGGTGTTTTGGGGACTGGGCCCCAGGAGCAGCTTTAAGGGGGGCATGGGGAGACCATCGCCCATGGGCAGGTGTGGGACAAAGGCCCACAGGTGGGCATGGAAGTCTTGCATGTTCCTGCCCCATTCCCACTGGGATAGCTCGCTGCCTCTCAGCAAACCACTCAGGGCAGCCCCAGGCTGTGCATCCCGCATGGCTGGGCCCCCATCCCCATCACCCCCTGCTGGCACTAACAGGCCCCACTGAGGGGTCAGTGAACAACAGGGACCCAGGACCCACTGCTCCCTGCAACAGAGATCCAGTCAGGGCCCCAACACACAGGAGGAGCTGACTGGCACCAGGGAGAGGGGCAGGATGAGAGCCCCTCGTAGATGCTGCCACCTGGTGCCCTTGGCCCTGGGGTGGAGGAGGTGTCTCCGGCACCAGCAGGGTGGGCCGTGTGCATGCCCAGAAGGATGAGGAACCTGGGCGTGTGGGGGGGTGTGAAGGGCAGGGCAGGCAGGGGTGAGCCACAGGCTCCGAGTGCTGACACAGACATGGGAACAGGCAGAGGGATCGGTGCCCGTGCGCCCCTGCCCACCCCGCCCCACCCTGGCCTTACCTTGGAGACCCTCCTCTCAGGGGTCTTGGTGCAGTTGCCCATGGCTTGCGGGCCCCCCCGTGCCCGAGAGCATGCCTGTGCGGGGCTGGCGCTGGCCCCGGCCCTGGCGCTGTGCCTGGCGCTCTGGCCGGGGCGGGGTTTTTTATAGTAACAGGGGCCGGTGGCTGCGTGGGGATTTGAGGTTTTTATTGAATATCTCTGGATATGCAGGGCGCGGGGGGGGGGGGGCTCTCTCCCACACACGCATAATCCCGGGATTACTCCCCGCTCAGTCACGCCGCTCTGAGCATGGGGACAGCCCCAGCTGGTCCCCACATGGCCCCGCTCCCCAACACCCTGCACCCGTGGGGCTCACGACCCCTCTTGATCCCCCAAGGCCAGACGACCGGCCTGCTGCCACTTGGGCGCCTGCCAAAGGGGCACTGCTCCCCCAGCTGGCATGCAGCCCTAATCTCCAATGACAATCACCAGGGATTTGCAAATCTCTCCCAGCGGCGGGCGGTGCCGCCCCGAGCCCTGTGATTGCACAGGGGGGGGGACACCAGAGGTAACATGTGGGGGGCACACGGGGTCATGCCCCCCCTCCAATTTCTGCCTTCCATTTAGCAACAGCTAAATATTCTGAGGGGACCCATCCAGTGGGGCCTCTGCAGACTCTGCCCCACAGGGCACTGGGGTGGGCATGGCTTCCGGCCGCCTCTTGGGGGTGCCCAGCAGCGAGGAGGCAGCGGCTCCCCCAGTGGCACTCACCGTGTGTCCGTGCAGCATGGGGAGGGAGGGAGCAGCAGGGCGGGGGGCTGAGCATCCCCTACATGGGGCTGTTTCTCCTTCCCTGCTGCTGAAGTCCCAGCACTTCCCGCTGCCTACTTTGCAGGCTGCCCCGGGGCGAATGCGACAGGCAGGGCAGGGGCCGCTCTCCCACTGCTATAGCAGGGGCTCTGCCCAGGGAAACTGCTCCCCTCGGGCTGCGGCGGGGCTGGCCTGGCCTTGCGTTTAGCAACCGCTTCTATCTGAGGCTGCCGGTGTCTCTGCAAATGCTCACTGGGGGCATCGCGCCAGCAGGGACCTGGTCCAAGCAAGCCTCTGGCAGGCGTCTGGCTCGGCTGCATTCGCTGCAGGGAGCCACGGAGAGAGACGGGGTGGCTGGTGCCTGCACAGGGAGCCTGCCCCTGTGGAGCTGTGTCACAGGCTAGAGCCCACTGATCCATGACGGTGCTGGTGGGTCTCACCATACTGCCCGGCTGCCGGCTTGCTGCTGCCCCAGCCTGCGGCGTGGCCTGGCTCCCGTGCGGCTGCTGCGCTGAGGGGAAGTCAGGGCTAAGCCTGGGGCATCGCAAGGCACCGGTGCAGGTGCTGGGGCCCAGAGCCCCCCAAAGCGGCACAGCACCACAGAGAGCAGTAGCGTAGGCAGGTCCGGAGCACAGGGGGAGCGGCGCTATAAAAAGGTGCCTCCCCAGGCTCCCCCTGTAGTCACCCGGCGGCGCCTTCAGGTCTTCGGCAGCGGTGGGTCCTCACCAGAGGTGAAAGTAAGCTGGTCTGGTCTGGTACGGCATACCGGCAAGAGCCAGTACGCCGTGCCGGACCGTACCGGCTTCCCCGGCGGTGATGTAAAGGGCCCGGGGCTCCAGCCGCTGCGGGGAGCCCCGGGCCCTTTAAAGCGCCGCCGGAGCTCCGGCAGTGGGGCTCGGGCTGTGCTTTAAAAGGCGCCGCTTCTGCTCACAGGTGGAGCGGCCACTCCCCCTGCTCCCCCCCGGCTACGCTACTGGTGGAGAGACAACCCCCAACTCTGAGAGCCCAGCCCAACCCAGCCTGGCTCTTCCCACCGTCAGGGCCAAGGAGCATCCCCCGGCCTGGCCCAGCCCTCCCCACCACCCAGCCTGGCCCGGCTCTCCCCACCACCCAGCCCGGCCTGGCTCTCCCCTCTGGCATTGCCAGGGAGCATCGCCCGGCCTTGGCCTACCCCTCCCCACTGCCCAGTCCAGCCCACCTCACCAGCAGGCTCTCAGACCCTTCCCCTGCAGCGCCGCAGCCTGACCATGCTGCCCGCAGGAGGCAGGGCCGGCTCTAGGCACCAGCAAAGCAAGCATGTGCTTGGGGTGGCACATTTCCAGGGGTGGTATTCCGGCGCCGGCATAGGCGCCGACTCTGTGGGTGCTCCGGGGTTGGAGCACCCAAGGGCAAAAGCCTGCTCCCCTGAGCGCACCGCCACTGCTCCGCTTCTCCGCTTCTCCCCAGTCCCTCCCCAGGCTTGCCGCGAAATAGCTGTTTTGCGCGGCGAGGGAGGGGGGAGAAGTGGAGCGGCGGCGCGCTCAGGGGAGGAGGCTGTGGTGGAGCGGAGGTAAGCTGGGGTGGGGAGCAGTTCCTCTGCCCCCCACCGGGTTACTTCCTGCGGCTGTCCCTGCGCCCCCCCAGCTCAGCTCCGCTCCACCGCCCCCGCCTCCTGAGTGCGCCGCTGCTCCACTTCTCCCCACTCCCTCCCAGGCATGCCGCGCGAAACAGCTGTTTCGTGGCAAGCCTGGGAGGGAGAGGTAGGAGGGGAAATGCCCAGGGGAGGAGGTGGGGCCAGGGATTTGGGGAAGAGGTTGGAATGGGGCAGGGAAGGGGCAGAGTTGGGGAGGGGCCATGGGCAGGGCCGGGGTGTGAGAAAAAAGGGGGGGCAGCCAAAAAGTTTTTTGCTTCGGGCCGCAAAAAACCTAGAGCCGGCTCTGGCAGGAGGCCCCACGGGGGAGCCTGACCCTACCTGGCTGGCTCAGGGTAACTCCACCAAGGCGGGGCCTGGCCTGGGCAACTGGCTGGGGGCATTTCTAAGATACCACCCCAGGGACCTCCACCCCTGACCCAGACAGCCCCTCCCCTGGTGTCTCTCACCCTGCCCCCGCCATCCCTCCCCCATTGCCCCAGCTCCTTCCCCACCACCCCATCTTTCCCACTGTCCCCCAATCCCACCCCATCCCCACTGCCACCCTGATCCCCAATCTTGCCCCCCTCCACCCAGTCACCTGCCCAAAGATGGAGCTGAGCATGGACACTAGGTCCTCGGCGCCCTGGGGCCCCTCCACAGGGGCGAAGCTGGCCTTGCCCGACAACGCCTCCTCCTCTGGGCTGCGGGCTCCATGCGGGTCACAGCAGGGCATGGCCCCCCTCACTGTGTGCCCTGCGGGGCCAGGCGGCTCCTCTCCCCGTCGGCTGCGGCCACCCCTCCTGCATGAGCCCTGCCTGCTGGCTGGCTGCTGGCGGGACCTGCTCCGGGGGGCCGGGCGGGGGAGCCGGGGCTCGGGCATCTCGCCGCTCAGGCGCTGCGACTCACGGAGGAAAAGGAACATGCCAGGGACGCCTAGCTCCCTCCTCCTCTTCTTCCTCCTGCCTCTTCTTCCTCTTCTCACTGCGCTCCCTCCTTCTCTCCTCTTCCTCTTCCCCCTGCCACTGCCACACTCCCTCCTCTTCCTCCTCCTCCCACCGCTGCCCCGCTTCCCTACTTTCCCTCTTCTTCCTCCCACCACTGCTCCACTCCCTTCTTCCCTCCTCTTCCTCCTTCTCCCACCACTGCCACACTCCCTCCTTCCCTCTTCTTCCTCCCTTCACTGCCCCACTCCCTCCTTCTCTCCTCTTCCTCCTCCCCCTGCCACTCCCTTCTTCCCTCCTCTTCCTCCTTCTCCCACCACTGCCACACTCCCTCCTTCCCTCTTCTTCCTCCCTTCACTGCCCCACTCCCTCCTTCCCTCCTCTTCCTCCTCCCGCCACTGGGCTCCCTCCTCCCTTCCTCCAGCCACAGGCCTTGCCTCCCTCCTCCTCCCGCTATGCTCTCTCCCTTCTCCCCCTGCCACACTCCTTTGCTCCCTCCGTCCTTCCCTCGGCCTGCCACACTCTCTCCCACCCTGGCACCCTCCCTCTGGCCGTGCTGGGCAGCTCCTGGCTCCCGTCTCTCTGCGACTCCAATGCCGGCTCCCAGAAGCGCAGGCTCCAGCTGGCAGCTCTGTCCACCCCCACCCCCGCCACTTGCTCAGGTCCCCTTCCCGCTGCCGCTCCGAATCAGGTTCCCTCATTGCCGGGAGTGAGATTGCAGGCGGGTGGAGGGGGAAATCGGATCTGAGGGGTCAGACACGCGACCCGGCCCCTTCTCCTCCAAGTAAAACTACCCGGGCGGCCCGAAACCGGAGAGTGCCTGGGGCTGCCAAGGGGATGGTGAGAGAGGGGCATCCTGCCAGCAGGGGGCGCTGTAAGGACTGGGGCAGGGGCGCTGGCTGTGCGGGGAGCTCACAGCTACTCCAGCCTCTCCCAGAAGGGGGCGCTGTGGGGTGTGGGGCAGGGGCGCTGGCTGGGGGGAGAGCAGTGGAGGGGGTAGGGTGGGAGGCTGGCTGTGGGGGTTGGGGAGGTGGGAGGGCTGTCTGTTGAGAGATGGTTGAGGTGGAGCCTTTCTTGTGGTAGTGGCTGTGAGGCTGGCTGCAGGAAGGGGGGGTCCCTGGCTGCGGGTGGGGTTGTGCGTTGTGAGACCCGTGCAGTCCCAGCCAGCTTCCTTGTGCATCCGTAACTGGATGCCACCTGCCCAGCACCGTGAAATACGAGACAGTGGGCACCGGCCCAGCTCCCCCCGCCAGCCCGTCAGCCGCTCCCTGCTCGCACCCCACTCCCCCCATAGCTGCTCCCTGCCTACAGCCCCCTGCAGCTGCTCCCTGCCCACGGGCCGCACCCCGCACACCTCTATTCTCAAATCCCCCTATAGCCTCCCTCCCACAGGTCTCCACAGCCTGCTCCCTCCCTCAGCTCCTGCCAGCTCCTTCCCCCCTCCCCCACGGATCCCTTGAGCTCCCACCAGATCTCCCCTCCCCCCAGTACAGCCCTGCAGCCCCCCTAATCCTTGGACCAGCTCCCCCACACAACCCCACTCGTCCCACCATCCCCACAGACTCCCTTCCCTGTGGCCTGCATACCCTCCCCCTCTCCTCCTCCAACCCCCTGCCAGCCACCGTGCTCTCACCTAGCCCCCTCCCAGCTCCCCCCCCCCAAATACCTCTAGCTCACCCAACCCTCACCCACCTCCCGCCCCCAGGCTACACCCAACCCCTTCCATCCCCCCAGCCTTCATACAACCCTCACCCAGGCCCCCCACAGGCCTCCCAACCCACTCCATCTAACCCAACCCCCACCCTGCCCCCCAACCCCTACCTGTCCCCCCAGCCCTCCTCCAACCCCATCAGATGCGCCCTGGCTGTGAAGTGTGGGGGAAGACTCCTAGGGGAAAGCAGTCACTTTCTGTACAACATAGAGCTCTCTCCAGCCCTGTGCGGCTACATGTGGGGTGTAGGGCTTGTGTCAGACAAGCCATCTGTTTGCTTTGTGGGCGATGGGAGCAGAAGGGGTGATTCAGACACACACCCCCACTAGTCCTGCCTCCATTAGCCACAATGCATGTGGGGTGGCTGCCAGGGAGGGGCATGGACCCCTCCCTTCCTCCTCCCAGAATCTGCAAGAAATCAGGTCACCTCCCAGGGTGTGGAAACTAATACCATGGAGGCAGCCTGGGGGAATGACCAAGGTAATTACAGCCAGGAAGGGGGGGGACCCCCTCCCCCACTGCCTGATGGGCTATGAAGATGTCACACACACACACACACGCCCACGCACAAACTGGGTGGGGGAGGGGAGCCCCTGGACTCAGTATGTGGGAACAAAAGGCTGCCCCAGGGGGTTAGGGGATCCGTTTTCTTCCTCCAGAGAAGTTGAGGTGAAGCCACAGGAGTCCCAGCCCCCTTTGTGCCCCCCCCGCATCCCCTGACACCTCCTTCCTGTGATGTTATTGACATAATCTGGGACCATATAGATAATTGTTGTAACCAAGGTCCTGTAGTGGCACCAATCTTATATAAAGGGGGTCATATGAGGTGTCTAAGACCAGGTTATGGTTTGCTGGTTATTATTATGCTATCTGTATGTGTGTATCATTTTTGTAGTTGAAGTTATGAATATTGGCTCTATACTGTCTGTATTTCAAATTTATGCTATGCTTCTGGGTGAAACCCCAGACAAGTTGGTGTCAGCTCTACCTAGCCTGCTTGATGGCCCATTGAGGACCATCAGCTATACAATTGACCCACTGAGAGAAGGCAGACCCACTTGTGACTCAGCAAGGTATGCAGGGACCTGCCTATGGACAGAACAGAAAAACAGAGGTTTTTCCATGCCATGTGTTGGATAGCTTGTCTTTGGAACAAAGAAAGAAAGACCACATGGCAAGAGACTGTAAAAGGCTGATGCCTCATCTCCATCTGGTCTTCAATCCTGCTTCTTACCTCTGGAGGGACTTTGCTACAAACAAGCTCTGAATAAAGGACTGAATGACCCTGTGACGGTGTTCCCCATAAAACTTTATGGGGAGATGCTTATAAATGTATATATGTAACTAAAATATGTTTTATGCTACATGTGCCATGTAACATATCTCTGTGAAAGTTATGACCTACTGAATTTACTCCTCCTGTTTGTATGCATGTATCATTGTTGTAGTTGGAGTTATGAAGATTGGTTTTATATTTGCTGGTTTTGTACATAGCCTTTGTAAGTGCATGGGATCATCTTTGGAGCAAAGAATGTGCCTGTTAAATGCGAGCACTTGACAGACAAAAGATGTTGCAGACCCCAATCCACATTGGGGCTGGGGCTGGAATGCAACTGGTTAGACTGGTTAGGGCGCATGGACAGGTGACTTGCCCATGTGATCCCAAAACTACGCAGGGAGAGGAAGAAAGGCTATAAAAGCCCTTGCAAGACCCTTCCATTTTGTCTTCAGCTGGCTAAAGGGAGAGGCTCTCCACCCCCCCAAGGACATTCCTGAGGGGAACTGAACAAAGGACAAAGACACTAGGGGGTGTGAGCGGCTGCTGGACCCAGGCTAATTCTACAGCCTGTAAAAAGGAAAACATCCGAATCTGGTGAGGCTTTTATCTGTGTTAACTTTGAATAGACATAGACGTGCGTGTTTTATTTTATTTTACTAAGTAACTTGCTTTGTTCTGTCTGTCACTAATTGAACTCACTTAAATCCTATTTTCTGTACTTATTAAAATCACTTTTTACTTATTAAGTTTCCTTGAGTACGAGTTGGTGCCTGAGGAAAGCGAACAGTTGTGCATATCTTTCTATCTTTGAAATAGAAGGCGAACTATTTATGAGTTTACCCTGTATAAGCTTTATACAGGGTAAAACGGATTTATTAAGGATTTGAACCTCCTTGGAGTTGAGCAGCTGGGTGTCAAAGGCAAGAGCGCTTCCAGGGGCCTTACAGTGGTGAGTGGACTTGGTTCGGACCTGGGTCTGTGTTTGCAGCAGATCAGTGGAATCTGGCTCAAAACAGACAGGATTCGGGAGTCCCCAGCTGGAAAAGGCCTGGAAGCAGGGGCAGAAGTAGCCTTAGCACACCAGGTGGCAGCACCAAGGAGGTCTCTGTGGCCCCAACTCGTCACAGACCCATCCCAGCTATGGATGTACTCCAGAGACTTGATTTGAACCTGCAGTTTGTTCTATCACCGCTACAAGCCTGAACCAAGAACTTTGCCATTACTGTATGTAATTGATTCCATTTAACCAATTCTAGCTCTCATCTATATCTTTTTTCCTTTTATGAATACACCTTTAGATTTTAGATTCTAAAGGATTGGCAACAGCGTGAGTTGTGGGTAAGATCTGATTTGCATATTGACCTGGGTCTGGGGCTTGGTCCTTTGGGATCGTGAGAACGTTTTTTCTTTTACTGAGGCATTGGTTTTCATAACCATTTGTCCCCATAATGAGTGGCACTGGTGGTGATACTGGGAAGCTGAAGTGTCTAAGGGAATTGCTTGTGTGACTTGTGGTTAGCCAGTGGGGTAAAACCAAAGTCCTCTCTGTTTGGCTGGTTTGGTTTGCCTTGGTGTGTATAGAAATCCCAGCCATGGGCTGTAACTCCCCTGCTTTAAGCAATTTGTCCTGAATTGGCTCTCTCAGTTGGGTCCCGCCAGAACCAGCATTGTTACACTCCCCCACCCCCCATGTTCCCCAGCTCGGTTCCCACCTCCCAGCTGGCCTTGATGTGGATTTCTCAGACCTTGGGGCCTCTTTGGCTGTCTGGCCCCTCTGTGGATTTGGGTCAGATTCAACTGTTCTTTAATGACCCAGACAGGGAGGTGACACCTGTCCACCTGAGAGCAGATCGAACCTCCCCGCCCCACTGGGTAGCCATGCAAAGACATGGGAGGAAACTGAGGCATGCATCGGCATCATAAAAATATTACAGAACCATCCCTCTTCAGGACAGACAGGCCCTGGCAGAGGGCTGGTTCTGTGCATGGGTGAAGTATGACATTATGCAAGATAATGGCAGAAACGCCATCCAGGGACTAAACCGGTCCAGAAAATAAATCAAATCTACCTTGCCCTTCCCCGTGCCCCAGAGAAGGGTGAGTGGCCAGGGGCATGGAGCCCAAAGTGACCCAGAGAAGGGCGAGTGACGGGGTGAGGGGGGGCGGGGGGAACGAGGCAGCAAGCAGGGCATCACCTGATGTGGGGAGGAGCTGGGGGGCGAGGCACCAAGTCCAGCATCAATTGGTGGGGGCGAGGAGCCAGGGGTGGGGTGAGGAAGTGAGTCCAGCATCACTTCATGGGAGGAGGGGCAGGGGTGTGGCCGCAGAGCCCTCCATGACCCAGAGTGGGGCAAGGGCAGGTGGGAGCCCCGAGCCCAGTCTGACCCAGTTGCAGGGGCACTGATCCCAGCCTGAGCCAGTGGGGGCAGAAGGGCCGGGGGTGCAGCGCGAGCCATGTCACGGGGTGGGGCAGATGCGGGTCACGGACCCAAGGATCAGCCAGTCCATGGGGCAAAGTCCTGGCTGGGGCTGTAATGTTAAGAAACTGCTACCAGCACAATGTGCTACTGGCAGCTATGACTGAGGCCCAGCAGCTCTTTTAGAGGCCCTGTCACCATCTGCTACCTCTCCCCTCTCCCCATCTCCGAGTCCAGGGGTGGCCTGTTGGGCTGGATGGGGGCAGGGCCGCCCCCTTTGCTACGGTGGTGAAATCTCCGTTTAAATGCGGACCCAACTAAAGAACAGTATTTCTGTAAGCTGGAGAAGCAGCGTGCATGGCTGCTCTATGTAAAACCCTGACTGAAGGGGTTTGTCCTCTCTTGGTCCCTCTCCATTGTAGACTAGCGGTTAGCGTGCCGCCGGCTGTACCGTTTCTAATGTACAAACACTGTAATGAGCGGGAAGCCAAACACTAATGAGCAGGAAGTGTAAACAGTACTTGAAATACTTATGAATACATTTTCAACGCAAGCAGTTAGGCAGGCACCCACCAGCAGCACCCCCATCAATGCCTCTCCCTCTCCCCAGCGCCTCCTGCCCGCTGGGGGGCCCCGCTGATCGGTACCTCCCACCTGCCACGGATCAGCTGTCTCATGGCATCAGGAGGCTCTGGGGGAGAGGGGGAGGAGCGAGGGCCCAGCGTGCTCTGGGGAGGGGGTGGAGTGGGGGCAGGGTCTGGGCAGAGCTGAGGGGAGCATCCCCCACTGCAGATTAGAAACTCGGCACCTAAGGTAATGAGGCATACGAGTCAGAAATGGTTATAAGAAAAATAGAGATAAAACACTTACTAGTATCTGCTTAAGAAACTACCTCAGTTGCAAAGCAAATTTTCTCACCACATGCTGCAGCAGACTACTGACAAAACTTTCTGGTCAGGACCCCTCCCCTAGTGTCCAATGGCTATTTCAATTGTCTTATTAGGTGCAGCGAATGAGGTGGGCAGAGAGGGAGGGTGTCTTGGGGTGTTTGCCCCATCTTGTTATAGTTCCACCCCCACTCTTGAAAAACATTTCCAGCCAAAAACCAGGAGTCAATGAGTTTTTTTCCATCTGTTTGAGTGTCCTTTGATTCCCTTCCTGCTTCATGGTTCTGTTTACGGCTTAAGTGCAAATAAAGGCAAACATGTCCTTTGTTTAGGACAGACCTGTTTGCTGACTTTTGTTTGGGTAGAGCTGTGGCGTTTGGAACATCTCTCAAAACCACCACACAGGAAAATCTTATCATTTCCCATATAATGTTGTCACACCTATTTTATCAGGACAATACTGACCAGCAAATTAGGAGTTTTCAAATGATACCTCACCAGGCGTACTTTGTACAAAGATTATTCACAATAGCGTGTAGGGTGTGAACACAAGGCCGTATTCCATCATACCCTGATAGCAACGGAGCAGTGTTAGCCACACAGTCATTATCAGAGCAATCAAGCTATGAATAATAATAATAACAACAACATACATTAGCTACCCCACTGTAAAAACATAGTGGAGACAAGGCATGTTAGTTTCACCAAAAGATAAACTAGGTGAGGTCTGTGTGATGGGTTCCCACCAGGGTGGCACCAGGAACCAGGTGGCACTCAGTACTACTGAGCGCTCTGACCCACCAGCCTGGGCTCCCTCTCTCACTATGCTGCTGTGACAAGCTGCAAAGCCCTCCAGCCTGCACTTTCACTAGCATACACACAGGTAGGGACACACCCAGCTGCAATACATGCAGGCTCTCTATCCAGCCCCTGCAATGAACCAACGACAGAAAGGCTGCAGCTAAGGCAACTCCCAGCTCTCCAGGAAGTCTAAACCCAAAATAATACTGCCATGTGCTGCACAGGGAACTGTACAGCCTAAGCTCATAAAGTTCACCCCCTCCCTCAGCATGGAGAGGAATATGTCACAGCCTTTGCCCCTTGAGCTAAGATTCCCATACACTTCACTCCAACTCACTGGTTTAGATAAAGCAAAAAAACAAGTTTATTAACTACAAAAGATAGATTTTAAGTGATAGCAAACAGATTAAAGCAGATTACCTAGCAGATAAAAAACTCCACAAATGTATCTTAGTATATTAAATAGATTGGCTATGAATAGCAGATTCTAACACTAACTGAGGGTACAAGCAGGCTGTAGATTCTTAAGGAACAAGTTGCCCTTTCTTTACAGCTTGGAAGCCCCAGGTCTTTCATGCACAGGCTAGAAACCCCTTTAGCCTGGGTCCAGCACTTCCCCCAGTTCAGTTTTTGTTCCTCGGGTATTTCCAGGAGTCTTCTTAGGTGGGGAGAGCAGAACCACGAATGATGTCACTCCCTGCCTTATATAGCTTTAGCTTAAGGCGGGAACCCTTTGTCCCAAACTCAGTTTGTGGAAAAACACTGACATCCCAAAGTGAAATCATGTGATCTGGTCACAGGTCTGTGCATGCCTTGCTGAGTCATAGCAGCCGTTACTCATAGGTTGCCTGGAGTGTCCTCAGAAAGGCTCAGGTGGTGGATAAACATCTCCTAAGACCTACTGTTTTCCCTAATGGCCCATTACCAGGAATGGGCCCTTCCCATCCAGCTATCTAGACTGAAAGCTTCTTCTAGTGGCCCTTACCCAGGTGTAACTACATCTGAAATACTGATACATAGTCACTATTCATAACTTCAGATACAAAATTGATACATGCATACAAATAGGATAATCATATTCAGCAAATCATCACTTTTCCAATGACACCTCACATGACTTGTATAAAATGCATCATAATTATGCCATAATCATATCATAATATCACTGTGAAGAATATGGGGTGCGGGGCCACAGCTCGCCCCTTAGATTTCTGCCAGAGGGTTAGTCACTGACTAATGCAGAGGCAGTATGCCTAATGCCCTCTTTAGATTTTGGCTCTTCAACTCCCAAGTGTTACCAAACATTCTACTGTCACCCAGTTTCTTTTCTGTGTTTCTTTTCCCAGGTTGCCTGAAAACATTCTTGTGTATAGCATTGTTAACATAACGCAGATATCAATATATTTTAGAGTGTACATGTCTTGGCATTTAGCCACTAATGGCATGAAATGGCGTGCCTCAGTTTCCTCTTCCACACAGCAGACTGGGTTTGTTATGCTTTTTCTGCTGTGTCAGGCTCTAATCCTGTTTACAGGTATTAGTTGAGAAGCAGTATCCTTACAGAACTTCCCTGATACCACTCCTAGCATGTTCAAAAGTTCTTCCCAATAATCATGCATGTAACGTCTTTTCAAAGGATTTACATTCAATATAACCAACAAACTGTGTATCATGAGACGTAACAGTACCAGCAAATTCATGACAGGGAGGCGTATCCAAGTACCACGCCTTCTGTTTAGACAGTCTGGTTGGTTTAATACTCATTGCTTTTTTTCAACTCCTCCCTGAACCATAGCAGGTGTTCAGACACTGGTCTTTCTTCCCCCGTAGTGTTTTTTTTACAGTGTCCCCTTCAGTAAGGGTGTGATGGGATCCCCAGGGTGCAGCCTGGGACTGTGGGACCGCTGTGGCCTCTTCAACTGTCTCCAGCCTGGGCTGTCTCTCCCAATGCTTTGCTAGTGACAAGTAGCCAGCCCCTCCAGACGCTGTGATCACTCAGCACAACCGCGTGTGGAGCCCCACACCCAGCTAGATTGCATGAGTGCTCCCAGAGCCACTCATGAATCACACAGAGAAAGGCACGAGAGCCAAATCCCCCCAGACCCAGCATTGTGTCTCAGGAATATACCATCTTGCACTGCTCAAGGTGGGCAGTGCAAATGTATTAAATTGGTTCACCACTTCATCAATGGAAAGTGGATATACATCAGCCTTTGGAAAACCTGAGCAGATTTGCCACATGCTTCCTACAAACTCACTCATAACGATGGGGGGGGATAGCTCAGTGGTTTGAGCATTGGCCTGCTAAATCCAGGGTTGTGAGTTCAATCCATGAGGGAGCCATTTAGGG
This sequence comes from Chelydra serpentina, assembly GCA_037349315.1. NCBI lineage: Eukaryota > Metazoa > Chordata > Testudines > Chelydridae > Chelydra > Chelydra serpentina. The sequence goes on along the minus strand of JBAIAC010000021.1, from coordinate 4,025,788 downwards.
ATCTGGGGCAAAAATTGGGGATTGATCCTACTTCAAGCAGTGGGTTGGACTAGATGACTGCCTAAGGTCCCTTCCAACCCTGATATTCTATGATAAATAGTAAAAAAAATTATTGACTGCAAAATATAGATTTTAAGTGATAGGCAAAAAGTCAGTGTTAGTTACCAAAAGAAATAAAATATAACCACGCAGTCTGAACTCTCAACCCTATTAGACTAGGCAACAACTAGATTCAGCAGTTTTTCTCACCCCACTGGCTATTTACTTTAATCACCCCGATATCTGCTGGGAGAGCAATACAGCGGTGCACAGACAATCCAGGAAGTTTTAGGAAAGTGTAGGGGACAATTTCCTGGTGCAAGTGCTGGAGGAACCAACTAGGGGAAAAGCTCTTCTTGACCTGCTGCTCACAAACAGGGAAGAAATAGTAGAGGAAGCAATAGTGGATGGGAACCTGGGAGGCAGTGACCATGAGATGGTCGAGTTCAGGATCCTGACACAAGGAAGAAAGGAGAGCAGTAGAACAGAGACCCTGGACTTCAGAAAAGCAGACTTCGACTCCCTCAGGGAACTGATGGGCAAGGTCCCCTGGGAGAATAACATGAGGGGGAAAGGAGTTGAGGAAAGCTGGCTGTATTTTAAAAAATCCTTATTGAGGTTGCAGGAACAAACCATCCTGATGTGTAGAAAGAAAAGTAAATATGGCAGGCGACCAGCTTGGCTTAACAGTGAAATCCTTGCTCGTCTTAAACACAAAAAAGCAGCTTACAAGAAGTGGAAGATTGGACAAATGACCAGGGAGGAGTATAAAAATATTGTTCAGCCATGCAGGAGTGAAATTAGGAAGGCCAAATCACACTTGGAGTTGCAGCTAGCCGGAGATGTTAGGAGTAACAAGAAGGGTTTCTTCAGGTATGTGAGCAACAAGAAGAAAGTCAAGGAAAGTGTGGGCCCCTTGCTGAATGAGGGAGGGAACCTAGTGACAGAGGATGTGGAGAAAGCTAGTGTACTCAATGCTTTTTTTGCCTCTGTCTTCACAGACAAGGGCAGCTCCCAGGCGGCTGCACTCCGCAGCACGGTATGGGGAGGAGGTGACCAGCCCTCTGTGGAGAAAGAAGTAGTTCAGGACTATTTAGAAAAGCTGGACGAACACAAGTCCATGGGGCCGGATGCACTGCATCCAAGGGTGCTAAAGGAGTTGGCCGATGTGATTGCAGAGCCATTGGCCATTATCTTTGACAAATCATGGCAATCGGGGGAGGTCCCGGATGACTGGAAAAAAGCTAATGTAGTGCCCATCTTTAAAAAAAGGGAAGAAGGAAGATCCGGGGAACTACAGGCCAGTCAGCCTCACCTCAGTCCCTGGAAAAATCATGGAACAGGTCCTCAATGAATCAATTCTGAACCACTTAAAGGAGGGGAAAGTGATCAGGAACAGTCAACATGGATTCACGAAGGGCAAGTCATGCCTGACTAACCTAATTGCCTTCTATGATGAGATAACTGGCTCTGTGGATGAGGGGAAAGCTGTGGATGTGCTATTTCTTGACTTTAGCCAAGCTTTTGATACAGTCTCCCACAGTGTTCTTGCCAGCAAGTTAAAGAAGTATGGGCTGGATGAATGGACAGTAAGGTGGATAGAAAACTGGCTGGATGGTCGTGCTCAACGGGTAGTGATCAATGGCTCCATGTCTAGTTGGCAGCCGGTATCAAGTGGAGTGCCCCAAGGGTCGGTGCTGGGGCCGGTTTTGTTCAATATCTTCATCAACGATCTGGAGAATGGTGTGGACTGCACCCTTAGCAAGTTTGCAGATGACACTAAACTGGGAGGAGTGGTTGATACGCTGGAGGGTAGGGACAGGATACAGAGGGACCTAGACAAATTAGAGGATTGGGTCAAAAGAAATCTGATGAGGTTCAACAATGACAAGTGCAGAGTCCTGCACTTAGGACGGAAGAATCCCATGCACTGCTACAGACTAGGGACCGAATGGCTGGGCAGCAGTTCTGCAGAAAAGGACCTAGGGGTTACAGTGGACAAAAAGCTGAATATGAGTCAACAGTGTGCCCTTATTGCCAAGAAGGCTAACGGCATTTTGGGCTGTATAAGTAGGGGCATTTCCAGCAGATTGAGGGACGTGATTATTCCCCTCTATTCGGCACTGGTGGGGCCTCATTTGGAGTACTGTGTCCAGTTTTGGGCCCCACACTACAAGAAGGATGTGGATACATTGGAAAGAGTCCAGCGGAGGGCAACAAAAATGATTAGGGGGCTGGAGCACATGACTTATGAGGAGAGGCTGAGGGAACTGGGATTGTTTAGCCTGCAGAAGAGAAGAGTGAGGGGGGATTTGATAGCTGCTTTCAACTACCTAAAAGGGGGTTCCAAAGAGGCTGGATCTAGACTGTTCTCAGTGGTAAAAGATGACAGAACAAGGAGTAATGGTCTCAAGTTGCAGAGGGGGAGGTTTAGGTTGGATATTAGGAAAAACTTTTTCACTAGTAGGGTGGTGAAGCACTGGAATGGGTTACCTAGGGAGGTGGTGGAATCTCCTTCCTTAGAGGTTTTTAAGGTCAGGCTTGACAAAGCCCTGGCTGGGATGATCTAGTTGGGGTTGGTCCTGCTTTGAGCAGGGGGTTGGACTAGATGACCTCCTGAGGTCCCTTCCAACCCTGAGATTCTATGATTCTATGATTCTATTGTAGTTCAGATTAAAATTTTTTATTAAAGCTAATGTTTAAAATCAAATTTGCACAAGTTAAGAAGGAAGGGACTGTACATCTGGGGTCAGGCTTAAGTTATGAGAGGTTACAAGTATCGGTTACAAGGTTCACAAGATACATACATAGCACATAACCAGCATAGACCCAGATTGGGGTGCAGGAGTTTTTAAAGTGTCAGTGAATAAGTGATCTCAGGTAAGCCACCCATAGAATGTATTTAGAGGCTAAGGCTTGGTACACACTGGGGTGGGCGGGGAGGGGGATCGATCTAAGATACGCAACTTCAGCTACGTGAATAATGTAGCTGAAGTCGAATATCTTAGATCGATTTTTAAAAGTACTTACCCCGGTCCACACCGCAGCAGGCAGGCTCCCCCGTCGACAGCGCTTCCTCCGCTCACAGAGCTGGAGTTCTGGTGTCGACGGGGAGCGGCTCTGGGATCGATTTATCGCGTCTAGATGAGATGCAATAAATCGATCCCAGAACATCGATCACTACCCGCCGAGTCAGGCGGGTAGTGTAGACTAGCCCTAAGTCAGTATTGTTATGTGGAATAGGTACATGGGTGCATAGTACACAGATTTCACCCTTGAAATCTAGGTCAGCCCCCTCAGTTGGAGTCTTCAGAGCATCCTTGTTGCCTGCAGCGTAGGTGGGGGCAGAAGAAAGGCCAAGCATGGGCCCCCTGTGTTCGATTTTATACTCTGAGTCCTATGTGCTTGGGGAGCACAAGTCCAGGCCCACAAGTCCAGGCCCATTATGACCCAAGATAGGGTCATAATTCAAAATGATCTGGACAAATTGGAGAAATGGTCAGAGATAAACAGGATGAAGTTTAATAAGGACAAATGCAAAGTGCTCCACTTAGGTGGGAACAATCCGTTTCACACATACAGAATGGGAGGAGACTGTCTAGGAAGGAGTACGGCAGAAAGGGATCTAGGGGTTATAGTGGACCACAAGCTAAATATGAGTCAACAGTGTGATGCTGTTGCAAAAAAAGCAAACTTGATTCTGGGCTGCATTAACAGGTGTGTTGTGAGCAAGACACGAGAAGTCATTCTTCCGCTCTACTCTGCGCTGGTTAGGCCTCAACTGGAGTATTGTGTCCAGTTCTGGGCACCGCATTTCAAGAAAGGTGTGGAGAAATTGGAGAGGGTCCAGAGAAGAGCAACAAGAATGATTAAGGATCTAGAGAACATGACCTATGAAGGAAGGCTGAAGGAATTGGGTTTGTTTAGTTTGGAAAAGAGAAGACTGAGAGGGGACATGATAGCGGTCTTCAGGTATCTAAAAGGGTGTCATAAGGAGGAGGGAGAAAACTTGTTCATCTTAGCCTCTAAGGATAGAACAAGAAGCAATGGGCTTAAACTGCAGCAAGGGAGGTTTAGGTTGGACATTAGGAAAAAGTTCCTAACTGTCAGAGTGGTTAAGCACTGGAATAAACTGCCCAGGGAGGTTGTGGAATCTCCATCTCTGGAGATATTTAAGTGTAGGTTAGATAAATGTCTATCAGGGATGGTCTAGATAGTATTTGGTCCTGCCATGAGGGCAGGGGGCTGGACTTGATGACCTCTCGAGGTCCCTTCCAGCCCTAGAATCTATGAATCTATGAATCTGGGGGGCATTGCTGAGTCCCCAGGCAATGTTGAGCAATTCCCCTGGTGTGGCCTCATGCAGGTGAGTCATTGAATTGTAGCTCCCTCGCTGGACAATGGCTGCTGATGAGTTGTTTGACACCCCGCCTGGGTGTTGGTTACTTTCCTTGCTGTTGCCTCTGGGGCAATGTTCCCTCTAATTTTTGACAGGCCGTGTGCGCAAAAAATTTCTTCTGTGCAAATTGTTGTGCTTCTGTGCAAATTTTTGTGTGTGTGGTGTTTCGCAGGGTGCTCAGGGTTTAGGATCTGTGTGCGCACGCACAGCTTAGAGGGAACAGTCCTCTGGGGAGCTAATATCTGGGTGATTCCCCAACTTACAGCATGTTTTAGTGGCAACCCTACAACACAATTCCCATAACTTCATATGCATTCATGATACACATATATGGAGAGAGAAATGACTTTCAGCAGGTCATAACCTTTCCCCAGATACCTTACAAGGCATGCTTTATATGTAAGATCATGATTTCATAAAAATGAGGAATATGGGGGTTCCAGGAAGCTCCCCCAAGGTATAGAATGTCACAAGGGGTTCTCAGTTTATGTATGTCTTTGGGGTTTTGGTGAGGCAAGGATGTGAGGGGACCTTGCATAGTGACTGGCCCTCTGTGGAGCTGCATTTGATCTCCAGGGTTATGCCCATGCAAAAAATCTACACCCGGCTCCTAGGATTTTGTGATTTACCCTCCCAACACTGGGACTTTCCCCACCCCCTTTTCCTAGAGGGCTGTGATCCTCCAGCAGCTTTTCTTTAGCTGCTTGCTGTATCTTACCCACCCAGGAAATTGCTTCCTCCTCCCCTTTCTCAGGTGGGTCATTAGCATTTTCACTGACACTCAAGTCTTTAGTTGGATTCTCATCCTGTCTTAAAGAGACAGAGTTAGTTTCCACAAATACATCAGGAACAGCATTTTTCAAAAGTGGGACCTGGATTGGGGTATCCTCACTTCAGTCCCTGGCACAATCATGGAGCAGGTCCTCAAGGAATCCATTTTGAAGCACTTGGAGGAGAGGAAGGTGATCAAGAACAGTCAGCATGGATTCACCAAGGGCAAGTCATGCCTGACCAGCCTGATTGCCTTCTATGATGAGATAACAGGCTCTGTGGATATGGGGAAAGTGGTGGATGTGATATATCTTGACTTTAGCAAAGCTTTTGATATGGTCTCCCACCGTATCTTGCCAGCAAGTTAAAAAAGTATGGATTGGATGAATGGACTATAAGGTGGCTAGAAAGCTGGCTAGATTGTCGGGCTCAATGGGTAGTGATCAACGGCTCGATGTCTAGTTGGCAGCCAGTATCAAGCGGCGTGCCCCAGGTGTCGGTCCTACTCCCCTCTGGGAGATCAGTTACACAGTTCCCTCTTAAAACCCTAGCCACAAGTTGGGAGCATGGCTGTGCAGAAATTGCCCCAAAGTTTCTGTCCTGGGCAAACCCTTTCTCCCATGTGATCAGTGAGGAGACATCCCTGTACTCCCACTAATTCCTTTTCAGTTTCCCCCTCTGACCCCCGCTCTAGACACACACCTCTGTGCTCTCTAGAGTGGAATCTATCCCCTGTCCAGCTGTGATGAGCTCGCAGCTAAGAGACTGAACACTTCTTTCACTGGCAGGCACTACACCCTCCTCCCTCTCTGAGTTGGGTTTTCCTCCAGCTACAGAGTCAATGGAAGCCTCACCCACCTCAGTGGTCTCTACAATTCCATTACCCTCCTCTGGGCTTCCCTCTAGGCCAGGGGTCGGCAACCATTCAGAAGTGGTGTGCCGACTCTTCATTTATTCACTCTAATTTAAGGTTGTATGTGCCAGTAATACATTAACATTTTTAGAAGATCTCTCTCTATAAGTCTACAATATACAACTAAGCTATTGTTGTATATAAAGTAAATAAGGTTTCTAAAATTTTTAAGAAGCTTCATTTAAAATTAAATTAAAATGCAGAGCTCCCCGGACCAGTGGCCATAACCTGGACAGTGTGAGTGCCGCTGAAAATCAGCTCGCATGCCGCCTTTGGCACCCATGCCATAGGTTGCCTACCCCTGCTCTAGGACATATCTCCCTATGCACGTGAGGGCTGTCCTTTGCTTATCTGCAACCTGCTGGCAGCAAGCAACCTGGACAGTTTTCTCACTGGCAGGCAACATCCCTCCTTCCGCCTTTCCGGGGAAAATGCTGCCTTTGGGTGAGAGCTGGTCTCAACCCCACTCACCCCTGGAAGTATACAGTTTCCCACTTCTGCAGAGGAATTAAAGACACACTCTCCCCTTACTCCAGAAGTACATGAGACTTTATTCTTTTCCTCTAGGGTTTCAGCTTAATACTCAACAAGGTTAAACATTTTTTTTTAAACTTACAATCCTTTTTTTCAATAAATCTTTTATCTGGTTCTGCTTCTTTTGCAAGTTTACTTGGTGCTTTCTCTCTCTTTCTTCCCCCCCACCCATGGCTAATTTCTGGGTCTTAATTTCTTTGTCTTCCTCTATCTGTTTCAGTTCCAAAACTCTCTGGTGTGCAGCTTCTTGCCTTGCATTCTCTGCTTTTATGACTTGCTTCTGGGCTTCAATTACCTTTTTCTGCAATTCTTTTTTCTTCAACAGTCTTTGGGGTTCTCTCTCTTTTTCTTCTCCCTGCACTCTGCACAGCTCCAAATTCACAATGGCTTCCCTATTTCCACTAATCTTGCTGCATTTCTGTCCCTAACTCCCTTGCCTGAAATAAGCAAACTGAAAATAACAAACCATAACCTCTTTGACTGATCTCAAGCCGACTATACTTAAAATCTCATTTAAAATCACCACCAGTGTATGAAGTGCAAATCTCACTCAGAGCAACATGCTGTGTATATAACCCTGCTTGACCAAGCCACTGTGATGGCTGGGTTTCCGCAGGGTTGCCACCAGGAACTGAGGTACCACTGAGCCCTCTGACCCACCAGCCGGGGCTCCCTCTTTCACTGTGCTGCTGTGACAAGCTGCAAAGCCCTCCAGCCTGCACTTTCACTAGCATACACACAGGTAGGGACACACCCAGCTGCAATACATGCAGGCTCTCTATCCAGCCCCTGCAATGAACCAACGACAGAAAGGCTACAGCTAAGGCAACTCCCAGCTCTCCAGGCACGCACCCCCTCAGGGCTAACCCCAAAATAATACTGCCATGTGCTGCACAAGGAACTGTACAGCCAAAGCTCATAAAGTTCACCCCCTCCCTCAGCATGGAGAGGAATATGTCACAGCCTTTGCCCCTTGAGCTAAGATTCCCATACACTTCACTCCAACTCACTGGTTTAGATAAAGCAAAAACAAGTTTATTAACTACAAAAGATAGATTTTAAGTAATTATAGAATCTCAGGGTTGGAAGGGACCTTAGTAGGTCATCTAGTCCAACCCCCTGCTCAAAGCAAGACCAATCCCCAATTGTCGCTCCAGATCCCTAAATGGCCCCCTCAAGGATTGAACTCACAACCCTCGGTTTAGCAGGCCAATGCTCAAACCACTGAGCTATCCCTCCCCCAGATTATAAGTGATAGCAAACAGATTAAAGCAGATTCCCTAGCAGATAAACAAAAGAACACAAACTAAGCTTAGTATATTAAATAGATTGGCTATGAATAGCAGATTCTCACACTAACTGAGGGTACAAGCAGGCTGCAGATTCTTAAGGAGCAAGCTGCCCTTTCTTTACAGCTTGGAATCCCCAGGTCTTTCATGCACAGGCTAGAAACCCCTTTAACCTGGGTCCAGCACTCCCCCCAGTTCAGTCTTTGTTCCTCAGGTATTTCCAGGAGTCTTCTTAGGTGGAGAGTGAATAACCACAGATGATGTCACTCCCTGCCTTATATAGCTTTAGCATATGGTGGGAACCCTTTGTCCCAAACTCATTTTGTGGAAAAACACTGACATCCCAAAGTGGAGTCTGGAATCATATGACCTGGTCACAGGCCCCTGCATGCCGAGTCATAGCAGCCATTACCTACAGGTTGGCTGGAGTGTCCTCAGAAAGGCTCAGGTGGTGAATAAACATCTCCTAAGACCTATTGTTTTCCCTAATGGCCCATTACCAGGAATGGGCCCTTCCCATCCAGCTATCTAGACTGAAAGCTTCTTCTAGTGGCCCTTACCCAGGTGTAACTACATCTGAAATACAGATACATAGTCACTATTCATAACTTCAGATACAAAACTGATACATGCATACAAATAGGATAATCATATTCAGCAAATCGTCACTTTTCCAACGACACCTCACATGACTTGTATAAAATGTATCGTAATTATGCCACAATCACATCATAATAACATCACTGTGAAGAATATGGGGTGCAGTGTCATAGTCAGCACTTATGCCCGCTGCCCAACCAAGGCAAAGGAGTAACAGGGTAATTTATTTATTTTTTAAATCCTTGATTTTGGCATGACAAAACAGTAAACCTGTCAGAATGAAGGGCATCACGTATCATGTTGAAATGTATCATAATAAAACATGTAGCATACAAAAAAGGTTATGAAGATATGCAATTAGAAGTAGAAATAATTCATTAGAAAATCCACATCTAGGTGTGCAACAAATGAAGTCACAGAAGAGTGAAGTCTGCACGTCAGCGTTTGCAGGATGGGGATTACCTACACAAAGAGAGTTTTCATTAAATTTTCAATTACAAAGTGCCCGGGGAGGAGGAATCGCATGTTGCTGGAAGTCCAAATCAGTATGGGATGTTATAGGAATGTGCAACTGTTTTAGGGATATGGATTCTTTGGGAGAGGCAACTGCAAAAGTACCAACCTAGCGCACCCTAAAGGCTCATAAAGAAAAACGCAAATTAAAAGAACCCAGAATGAATGTATTTAAATCTCGTGTATAACTCATTATTTTTGAATGCTTGTGGCTATCAATCTATCTTGGAGTGCTATACCTATAGAATCATAGAATAACAGGGTTGGAAGGGACCTTAGGAGGTCATCTAGTCCAACCCCCTGCTCAAAGCAGGACCAATCCCCAATTTTTGCCCCAGATCCCTAAGTGGCCGCCTCAAGGATTGAACTCACAACCCTGGGTTTAGCAGGCCAGTAGAAATTTGCCTTTGAGAAGGATTTCACACAAGACAGTACAGTGCCTAAATAAAGGCACCTAGTGGGATTTTAAAAAGCATCAAGGTGCTTTCAAGCTTTACACATCTGGCCAGTGTTGAATATTTGGGAACCGACTTCTACACACAAGTGGTGAGGTGAAAAAGCCTGAGGGTGCTAGGGGGAGGGATAGCTCAGTGGTTTGAGCATTGGCCTGCTAAACCCAGGGTTGTGAGTTCAATCCTTGAGGGGGCCATTTAGGGATCAGAGGCAAAAACATCTGTCAGGGGACGACAGTACTTGGTCCTGCTAGTTGAAGGCAGGGGACTGGACTCGATGACCTTTCAAGGTCCTTCCAGTTCTATGAGATAGGCATATCTCTGTATAGATACGGAGGCAACAGTTGACAAAGGCAATCCCCATTGGTGGATCAAACGAAACTGAAAACGTTTGAACGGGAAGCTAGACAATCACTCAGCCTGGATGTCATATGATCCCCAAGAATAAGCCTGGGTATTGGAGAAAGAATAGAAATGTAGCCGGAAAAGCTCATGTTGCATTGGAACAAGGGAGCGCTGCTCTAGGAACACTGTGATTGCTGGAGCTCCCAGCAAAGCAGGAGCATGTTCAGCGTCACTCGGTATTCACAATCTGCACAGGGGCCTACGGGGGCACAGGATGATGTGCTGAGAGCGATGAAAAGCCCGCTCTCTAAAGTGAAGGGGACAGCGGATCACAGTCTGAGCAGCGGCCAGGACGGACTTTGCAGTCCCGAGTTTTCAATGTCTGACCAGTGTATTTTTTTCAGTGACTCAAGTCCCCGGAGCAGCTCAGGGCATCGGCCGGGCGGGTGCCTTTAAGAACAGAGCCCCGGGGAGCGGGTTGGGAGCTGCGCACCGCCCAGCAGCAAACGCCATCCCGCGGGGGAGGGGGGGGCGGTGCCTGTCTCTGCGCTTTTAAGGCACGGGGGGCAAGTGACTCAGCACTTTCCCGGCTCCTTTTAACCCAGAGCCGGGTCCGTCCGGCTCCGCAGCTGCAGCGAGCGAGACCAAGAGTGAGTCCAAGGCGCCCCGGTGTCCCCCCCCCTGTCCCAGACACGCTCACAACGCTCCCTTCTCTGTTCTCTCCGCAGTGCCCGGGACCGTCACCATCACCTACTTCCCCGTGCGCGGTGAGTGATGGGGGGGCACCGCCAGCCGGGGGGGGGGCCTCGATCCTGACCTGCAGCCCCTGCTCTCCCCAGCGCTGCCGGTGCCCCTCACTCCCGACCTGCAGCCCCTGCTAGCCCAGCCCCCCCCCCACAACCCCCGTCCCCCCTAGCTCGACTGGTGCCCTGCAGCGCTGGCAGGGGGTGTCTGTTCTGCCCGGTCTGTGCCCTGCGGGGGGCAGGGGTGGCCGGGACCATGGGGGCTGGGTGGTGAGGAGGATGCGGATGCCCGTGTCCGGGGGAGCTGCTGGGGGGCGGGGGGGACTGGAGGGGTCTGTCCGTGCCCGGGGGAGCTGCGGGGACGGGGGGGACTGGAGGGGTCTGTCCGTGCCTGGGGGAGCTGCGGGGGGGGGGGGGCGGGACTGGAGGGGTCTGTCCGTGCCCGGGGGAGTTGGGGGGGGGGGGAAGGAGGGGTCTGTGCGTGCCTGGGGGAGCTGCGGGGTGGGGGGTGGGGACGGGACACTGGAGGGGTCTCTCCGTGCCCAGGGGAGCTGCAGGGGGATGGACACTGGAGGGGTCTGTGCGTGCCTGGGGGAGCTGGGGGGGGGGAAGGAGGGGTCTGTGCGTGCCTGGGGGAGCTGCGGGGGGGACGGGACTGGAGGGGTCTGTCCGTGCCCGGGGGAGCTGGGGGGGGGGGGAAGGAGGGGTCTGTGCGTGCCTGGGGGAGCTGCGGGGGGGACGGGACTGGAGGGGTCTGTCCGTGCCCGGGGGAGCTGGGGGGGGGGGGGGAAGGAGGGGTCTGTGCGTGCCTGGGGGAGCTGCGGGGGGGGGGAGCTGCAGGGGGATGGACACTGGAGGGGTCTGTGCGTGCCTGGGGGAGCTGGGGGTGGGGGGGTGGGACTGGAGGGGTCTGTCCGTGCGGGGCAGCGAGTGAGGGTCTGCCCGTCCCGTGGTGCAGGGCGCTGTGAGGCCGTGCGGATGCTGCTGGCAGACCAGGGGCAGGAGTGGAAGGAGGATGTAGTGACCATGGATCTGTGGCAGAAGGGAGAGCTCAAGAAATCCTGTGTGAGTGAAACCCCCGGGAGTGTCTGGCACTGAGCAGCGGGGGTGGGGGTCCCTGAGCGGCGGGGGGGGGAGTGACCCTGCGGGGGAGAGGGAATCTTAGGGGAGGTGGGGGGCATCTCGGGGGGAGATTGGGGACGTGACCCCGTGGGGAGGGTGTACTGGGGGAGATGGCAGGGGGGGGAGCCTTTTGGGGAGGTGGGAGACTTGACCCTGTGGAGGGGTGCAGAGGGGGATTGGGTACTGGTTCAGAGTCCCTTCCCCTGATGGCTTTCTGGCCCATCGGGGTGTGGGGTGTGTGTGTGTGTCCCTCAGCCTCACCCTGTCGGCCCAATCTGGGTCTTGTGCTCCTTGCAGCTGTTTGGGCAGCTGCCCAAGTTTCAGGATGGAGACTTAACCCTGTACCAGTCCAACGCCTTCCTGCGGCACCTGGCCAGGACCTATGGTACGGCTGGGGGAGGGAGAGGCTGGTCAGCTGGAGGGGAGGGGCTGGCTCTCTTGGGGAGGCAAGGCTGGGTGTAGGGAGCAGGTGTGGGGAGGGGAACGGGTGGGGGAGGTCTCCCCCTGCTGATGGCAGCTCTCACTCTGGCAGGGCTATACGGAAAGGACCAGCGGGAAGCGGCGTTGCTGGACATGGTGAATGACGGGGTGGAAGATCTGCGCCTCAAATACATCCAGCTCATCTACCAGAACTACGTAAGCCAAGGCCAGAGTCTTTTTTTTTTGGGGGGGGGGGGGGCAGCTCCAGCACTGGGGGATAGGCCTGGTTGGGGTGTTGGGAGTGGCCCCAGTGCTTGGAGGCAGGGGTGGGCCCCATTGCAGTGAGGGCAGGGTTGACTTTGGCGCTAGGATGGGGAGTGAGGGTGTGGGTCCGCTGCTAGGAGAGGTCGGGGTGGGGTTGAGTTCCTGGGGGAGCAGCTGGGCCCTGACCCCTGTCTCCTGCAGGAGAGCGGGAAGGCGGCCTATGTGGAGGCACTGCCAGGGCAGCTGCGCCCCTTTGAGAACCTGCTGTCCAAGAACCACGGTGGCAAGGCCTTCATCGTCGGAGATCACGTGAGTATTGGGGGGAGGGGGGCCTGTCTCCCCACTCCTGCCCTGTAAAGTGGCTGGGGTGTCTGTCCATCAGTCTCCTCCTCCCTAGTGACCAGGGTCTCACTGTCCCTGGCCCCAAAACAGATGGGTCTCATCAGCTGACCACTCCCCCTGCCCCTCCCCAGATCTCTTTTGCAGACTATAACCTGGTGGAGCTGATGCGGAACCACCTGGTGCTGGCAGCCGGCTGCCTGGCCTCCTGCCCTCTGCTGGCCGCTTATGTGGAGCGGGTGAGTGCCCGGCCCCACCTGCGCACCTACCTGGAGTCGGCCGCCCACCGCGACCGGCCCATCAACGGCAACGGCAAGCAGTGACCCCCCACATGGATGGATGGAGTGGGCATTACCGTGGCACAATAAACAGCTATCAGACCAGGCCCCTGCGTGTTGTTGTTGGGGGGAGCACAGTGGGTAGGGGGGTGCTTAACACATGAGAGCGGAAACCCATTTCCAGTCCCCGAAGCAGCCCCACACATGGCTCCAGCAGGCACCCACTGCCCAGGGCTCTAGGCCTGTGCCAGGAGCTGGGTCCCGTGGGGCTGCTGTTGTATGCAACTGTGGGCTGGGGGGGAAGGAGGGGGGCAGTGTTACCCAGTGTTACCTCCTCACAGAGCCTCCGTGCTACGCTGCTGGGGAGCTGTGCCCAAGCTGGGGCATTGCCCAGTAGGGAGATGCAGCCACCTGGGTGGTGGGATGGGCAGGAGCTACAGGGGGCAGTGCCCTGACCCACAGTGGTGTCCACAATGTGCCCTGCATTTATCCTGCCCTGTTCCATCAGGCCAGGCTCTGCTGGGGGCCGGCTGTGTTGCCAGGTGCATGCTCACACGCTCGGAGACACCATCCCTGAGGGCTCAGGGTGAGGTGTGGCAAACACCTCCCCAGGGATCCTTGAGGTGGGGACGTGGGGCTAAGCACCCCCTAGGGCAGCTCCCCCTGTGCAGGGGCTGGGGCTGCTCCAGCAGGTCCTCAGCCCATAAAATCCAATTCTCTTCTAGTCTAAATGAAAAGGCCATTCATGGCTATCTGCACTGAATGGGGAGGGGGTAGAACCCAGGTGTCCGGGATCCTGGGGTCTACTGGACCCCACCCACCCTTTGACGGCTGGGGATAGAATCCAGGCATCCTTCGAATGGGTGTCTGATTCCTCCGTGGGACCCACCCTTGGCCTGGCCTGCCCCCTTGCGGGTTGGTAGTGCCTGTGTCACAGATCCCCAGCATCAGAGCTAGGCCCCAGCGTTTACACTGTGCCGTGGAGGAGCTCTTCAGTGCGCCAGCCCCCCAGGGGCCCCATTCTTCCTCCATGGCTGGCCACGTGGCCTCTGGCCTCCAGCCCTCCCTCACCCCGCGAGCCCTGCCTAGCGCATCCCACTGAGCCAGACTCCAGGGAGAGACCTGGCCGCTCTTCGGGCCCTCCGACACCCCAGCCTGTGTTTGCAGTGACAGCTGGCAGCATTTTCAAACCTGTTCCACAGCCCAGCGAGGCCCTAGGTCAGCAGGAAGAACTGAGGGTTAAAGCATCATCCATTCTGGGTGAACCACAATTCACCAACCAAGCCCGCCCCTGCCCCTAAAGCTGTCCCCCACCTCCTGAACCTGCCCCCAACCTAGCCCAAACTCCATGTTCAGACTGTCTCTGACTTCCTTTCCTCAGTTCCCAGAGGAGAGCCCCCAGCGTCCTCCAGCAGCCAACCTTTTCCCCCCACCTCCCAGCACAGTCCTTCAGCCTCCCTGCTGAGAGGCGGCAAAATCCTCCTGCTGGGGCGCTGGTTGCTAGGTGTCCGTGGCCTGGTGACTGGATTTCCCATTGTCTGCTCACATTTTCCGCTGATCTGGGTCGGCCTCACTGGTTCTTTAATGATCCACTCAGATAGCTAGGCAACCCTCCCCGCATGTCTCTTAGCCTGCCCTGAGAGCAAACTTCATCCTGTTTCCCCCTGAGTGGGTAGCCACATGCAAACTGGGGGGGGGGGGGGGGGAGTGAGGCACACATAGGATTCATAAAAAAATATTTAGAAGAATTCCCCCTTTGTCACAACATGTCTCCCTGATTTCACCCACTGCTGCCCCTGGGCATGTCTGATCCAGGCTGGCTGCCAAGGGGAGGGGCTGGGTGGGAGGTGGAGGAGGGGTTGCTGGTGAAGCATAGGTGGGGGGGGAGCTGATGCGCTCTGTAACCTGGGCACAGATATGTGACCCCAGCACTGTATCTACATTGGACGGGGCCTCCCGCTGGGACAGGCTCCCCTGGCACACGGTCAGTACTGTCCTAGGAGCAGGTCTGGTTTGCAGGGAGGACAATTTCCATAGCAGGACTGGCACCTCCCAGCCAGAGGTCCCATCAGCCCTGCTGCACCCTGTTGCCCAGTGTGGTGAGGGAATTATCACTCTGGATGTGCTGTGGTGCTGGGATCTCCCTTCCCCCGCATCCATTCCCACGCACAGACCCCCCGCCCCTTCCCTAAGGGGGGTCCTTGGTCCCAGCCAGCCCAGAGGGATCTGAGAGGCGTGGTGTCCTTTCCTCTCCCCATCCATATGGAAGGGGGTTGCTATGGCTATGGAACAGCTGCAGAAGCCTGGGAGACTCCCCATGGGGACCCCAAGGCCAGGGGATCTTCACTCGAGTGGGAAGGAGCTGCTGCAGGACACGCACAGGGACCACGCCAGCCCCGGGGACAGTGCTAGGGGACTGAGAGATGGAGAGGCCAGATGGGCCCATTGGCTCACCCAGTCTGACCTCCCATTGGGCACAGGGCGGAGACCCTCACCCGCTTCCCCTGTACTGAGCCCTGTCACTCACTGGTGTTTGACCAACGTCCGGAAAGGCTCCAGTCTGGCTCTGAAGACAGCAGTGATGGAGCCTCTGCCCTGGGCCTCAGGAGTTTGCTCCAGGGGTTCCTCACCTGCACTGTAAGATGTTTGTGCCTCTTTCCTAACTGGAGTGTGCCTGGCTCCATTTCCTGGCCACTGGGTCTTGCCCCACCTTTCTCTGCTAGATCTAAGAGCCCTTTTGTACCTGGTCTCTCTCCTTGAAGGTACTTCGACCCTGTTATCGAGTCACCTCTCAGGCGTGGGTTTGAGAAGCTAGACAGATGGAGCTCTGTCAGTCTCTCCGTCAGGCATTTTCTCCAGCCCTCGAATCATTTTGGTGGCTCTTCTCTGCACCCTCTCCAATTTTTTCCACATCCGTTGTAAAATCTGGCCCCCGGAACTGGACGCAGCATGGGTCTCCTGAGTGCCGGGATGCAGAGATAAACCCAACTCCCTGCTGCTGCTCACCATTCCCGTTTATATAGCCCTGAGTTGCATCGGCCCTTTTTGCCACAGCATCACACCAGGAGCGGACGACAAGTCGTTTGGCCCTGTGATGATTTTGGGGTCTTGTCTGGACAGGTGATGGCGTGAAGCTGTTGCTATGGAAAGCATAAATACCCTCCTGTCTGTGCCCCACCAGCTAGCAGAACTGCATCCCAGCCCAGGACAATGGGGAATGCTCAGATCATAACAGGACTGGCTAGGGGGGCTGCTGAATGAAGACACTTCCTCCCTGGCTGGGCTGGGCTGGGGGCAGTGGGAAATGACCAAAAAGACCCAAGCATTGGTGTGTGTGGTACATTAAACAGACCTCCAGGGAGCTTGGGCGAGACACAGGAAGTTTGAGCAGGACGGAGGGGGCAGACAGCCACACGAGGGGAGCTGAGCTGGGGGAGAAAGCTCCAAATGGCAGCAGACAAACTGCAGCACAAGGGCCTGGCTGGCCCAGAGGACTTTGATCCCAGCCCAGGAATGTGCCCAAGTGGGGAGGATGCTGAGCCAGGGAAATGCTTGGCAAGGTTGTTGCCTTGCATGGATCTGACTATTGTGCTATTAAAGGGCAACCCTCGGGGAGACTCAAAGGTTGTGTGTTTCTCTGTTTCACATACCGCAGGCCTCTGGAGAGAGCTAACTGGGAACCCAGCCGGCTCACCCCTTCGGTGGAGTGCTGGGAGAGTAGGGTTGCCAGGCATCCGATTTTCAACCGGAACGCCCAGTCAAAAAGGGACCCTGGCAGCTCCTGTCGGCACCACTGACTGGGCCATAAAAAGTCTGGTCAGTGGCGCAGCAGGGCTAAGGCAGGCTCCCTGCCTGCCCTGGCTCCCACGCAGCTCCCAGAAGCTGACGGCAGGTCTGGCCCCTAGGGAAGCTCCGTGCACTGCCCCCACCCTGAGAGCCTAACAGCCACCCCCACAGCTCCCATTGGCCGGGAACCGCAGCCAATGGGAGCTGTGGGGGTGATGCCTGCAGACGTGGGCAGTGCGCACCGTGCAGAGCCGCCTGGCAGTGCCTCCACTGAGGGTCCAGAGCCAGACGTGCCGGCTGCTTGTGGGAGCAGTGCGGAGCCAGGGCAGGCAGGGAGCCTGCCTTCGCTCCGCAGCGCTGCTAAACGGGAGCCGCCTGAGGTAAGTGCTGTCCGGTCAGAGCCTGCACCCCGAACTCCCTGCCCCAGGTTGGAAACCCCTGTACCCTCACCCCAACCCCCTACACCAAGTCAAAACCTCTTCACATACCCAAACTTCCTCCTGGGGCCACACCCCAAACCTCTCATCCCCAGCACCACCCCAGAGCTCACAACCCCAGCTGGAGCCTGCACCCCTTCCTGCACCCCCAACCCCCTGCCCTAGCCCAGTGAAAGTGAATGAGGGTGGGGGAGAGTGAGCGACAGAGGGAGGGGGGCTGGAGTGAGTGGGGGCGGGGCTTCAGAGAAGGGGTGGGGGAATGGACAGGTCCTTGGGAAAGGGGCAGGGCAGGGGGCGGGACAAGGGTGTTAGGTTTTGTGCAATTAGAAAGTTGGCACCCCTATGGGAGAGGGAGGTTTAAGCTATGGGCAAGAGTGGCTCTGACAATTCTGCCGCCCCAAGCAGTCGCCGCGGCCCCGCCCCCGACGCAAGCACTCCGAGTCCCACGGCGGCAAGGTAAGAGCGGCGGACCTGCCGCCCCATTGCCGCTGCGGTGGGCGAGAATGGGGCGGCAGTCCGAGTCCCACGGCGGCAAGGTAAGAGCGGCGGACCTGCCGCCCCATTGCCGCTGCGGCAGGCGAGAATGGGGCGGCAGTCCGAGTCCCACGGCGGCAAGGTAAGAGCGGCAGACCTGCCGCCCCATTGCTGCTGCGGCGGGCGAGAATGGGGCGGCAGTCCAAGTCCCACGGCGGCAATTCGGCGGTGGGAAGAGCGGTGGACCTGCCGCCGAATTGCCGCCGCAGGACTCGGACTGCCGCCCCATTCTCGATGCCGCCCCAAGCACCAGCTTGGAAAGCTGGTGCCTGGAGCCGGCCCTGGCTACGGGGTGGAGGGGGAAGGGTCAGTTCTGAGCCCAGGGGCTTGGCTCCTGGACAGGAGGGGGTGCTAGCCAGAGGGTCTTCACCCCAAGAATTGGCCTAGGGACCCCCAGACTGAGACAAAGGCTTAAAACAGCTGGGAACCCAGCAACTGGATCCCACCCCCAGCAGTCTAGTTAGCGGCGGAGAGAGGGCGCTTGTCTGAGACCCGTGCTACCCCCTAAAACCTCTTCAGACTCCCTGCTCTCCAGGACCAGCCCCCCGGCCTGCAGGTGTGGGCTGCAGTCCTTTCTCCTGCACAGGTGACTTTGCATCTGGCCGTGTTAAAACACATAGAGCTCCCGATGGCGCTGTCTGGCTGCCCCGGCCGCCTCACTCTTTCCCACACCCCCCAGTGGTGCTAGCAGCCCAGCTCCTCAGCAGTGGTTTAATATTTGCTGCCGGGTCGATGGAAATGTTAAGTAGGGTCAGGCCTAGTGCTGATCCCTGCGGAAGCGCCTATTGGACGGTGATTCCCCATTGACTACGCCTTTGAGCTCCGTCCATTACCCACTTCTTAATCTATTTAACAGAGGGTTTAGCACAGCCGGATAGTGCTAATTAGTTAATCTGGAGCCAGAGGAAAGCTAGGCTCCGGAGGAGAGCAGCAAAAGAGAGGGGGAGGATTAGGGGGGATGGTAGGAGATTAGTGTGGCGGTGGAGGGAGGTGGAAGGGGATTAGCACAGCCTGGCCAGGAGGTGGGGAGGGATAGGAGATGTTCCCAGAGCCCTGGATTGTTATCTGCCCCAGCACCAGGCTGGCCCCATACCTGCCAATGCCCACCCCAGTCCCGCTCACCATGCAGAGGCAGCCCATGAAACAGGAGCTGCAATCAGCACTCCCAGCCCCACATCCTTACGGGGGCCATCCCGCTCCATCGCACAGCGCTCTCCAGCTGTGGCCAGGCAGTGCCGGATTAACGCAGAAACTAAGTTACAATTTGGGCCTCACAGTACGAGGGGCCTCTAAAAAAGAAAAAAAATGACTCAATTTCAAATGTTCTCAAAATCGGTTGATAACTAAAGGAGATATGGGAAAAAGAAGATTCTCTCTAAATATCCGATGAAGTGGGTATTAACCCACGAAAGCTTATGCTGAAATAAATTTGTTAGTCTCTAAGGTGCTACAAGTTTTTCTTTCTTATTTTCGTTTTGCTGACACAGACTAACACGGCTACTACACTGAAACCTATCTCTAAATAAAGACATTTTTGGTCAAATATGAGAAAAATACACACATCTGGCTACACACATACTCTTACCCAAATGTTCATTATTGACAGGTGGGAGGCCAGGGCTGAGAAAAGAACGATAATTGCACTTGTAAAATTACTGTTTTTACAAGTACGTCTGCTATCAGTCTCCTAAGGCAGCGTTTTGTTGGCGAGCTGCTACTGGTAAAATTCTGACCGTGCCGTCGTCACTTATTTAAATAAATAATCTCACTGTCGATAAATTCCGGAAAAATGTGAGGTCGGAGATGAAACAATGCTGCCAAGCTCATACTCCTATGGGACTCATCCTAGGAGTGACATCATATATAGTGTTCCCCTTGGCTGGTAATAGTTGGAAGGCCGCTATCTTTTGTTTACAGTCCAGCACGCTCAGTTGTGTAGTGCCTTCGCTCCTGTTTTTTCTTCGTTTTCCTAAGTATTAGTGCAGGGGTCGGCAACCTTTCAGAAGTGGTGTGCCGAGTCTTCATTTATTCACTCTAATGTAAGGTTTTGCGTGCCAGAAATACATGTTAATGTTTTTAGAAGGTCTCTTTCTATAAGTCTTTAATATATAACTAAACTATTGTTGCATGTAAAGTAAATAAGGTTTTAAAAATGTTTAAGAAGCTTCACTTAAAATTAAATTAAAATGGAAAGACCAGTGGCCAGGACCCAGGTAATGTGAGTGCCACTGAAAATCAGTTCGCGTGCCACTTTTGGCACCCGTGCCATAGGTTGCCTACCCCTGTGTTAGTGTTTTCTTTCTTCTTTTGATCTCTACATACATACAATTGTGTATTTTAGTGCACACGCCGCTTTCTGCTTCATATGCTATCCATGCTTCACATGATTGAACGTGCAGGTGACTGTCATTTTTTTTACCCACGAAAGCTTATGCCGAAATAAATCTGTTAATCTTTAAGGTGCCGCCGGACTTGTTGCTTTTGTGGATACAGACTAACATGGCTAACCCTCTGATACTTATGGACTGGGGTCAAGTGGATCTTAAGGAGGATACATTTGTGTTGGCTTCCCTCCATTAGTTTTGGAAACTTTCCCAGTAAATATCAGCAGGGCCGGCCCTAGGTTTTTGGCCGCCCCAAGCAAAAAAAAAACAACCCCACAAGCGCCCCCCCCCCCAACAACGCCGCCCCGCCAAAACGCTGGGGGGGGGGGGGGCAGCGGGGAGGGCTGCATGCCCGCTGCCCTGCTCCCCGTGCCAGTGGGGAGCGGAGCACGCCTGCTGCCCCACTGGGCGCTGGCGGGGAGTGGAGCACGCCGGCGGCCCCGCTGCCCCGGCCGGGGCGCCGGCGGGGAGCGGAGCATGTCGGCGGCCCCGCTCTCCCGGCGGGGAGCGGAGCACCCTGGCCGCCCCGCTGCCCCGGCCGGGGTGCCGGCGGGGAGCGGAGCATGCCGGCGGCCCCGCTCTCCCGGCCGGAGTGCCGGGGGGGCAGGGCGGCCAGCCCGGCCCCGCTCTCCCGGCCGGAACGCTGCGGGGCAGGGCAGCCAGCCCGCCCCGCCACAATATGTTAATTGGGGGGGGGAAAAACAAAACAAACAAACCCTGAGCGCCGCCCCCCCAAGCACGTGCTTGGTAGGCTGGTGCCTGGAGCCGGCCCTGAATATCAGAGAGTGCTGATGAAAGGATAAATCGAGGGTTTAGAGAGAAGTGAAGGAAGAAATACATATATATCAAAATATTCTGAGTATTTGGTTAGCAAGTTATTTCAAACTACATGCATAAATAATTTATAGGCTATTAAATATTCATTATCTTTGCTTGAATATAGGCTAGTTTTTCTCACTTTCTCAATACCTGTCTAGAGATTATCAGTCTTTTGTCTGGAAAATTATTTCTTTCTCTTTCGCACTTGTTGACACTCTTGTGTTCAAGGTGTTTACTCGAGATTAATCAGTGGTCCTGGCGGAAACAGGATAGAGAAGCGAATCTGAAGAGAGATGCCTGCATAGAAAAAAGTCTGGGATTTTCTGCTTGGTGGGTTTGGAGCATGCAAGATAATATTTTATTATAGGTAGTATGCTATGTAAAAATTCTTATATAGACTTATAAATCACATATCATATGCATAATACATTGTATTTTTATAGAATGGGAAACGAAAAATCCCAACAATTCTTTGTTTCGTAACGAAAGTTAACCCTAACTCTGCTTGGGGAGGCTCTGCCTATTCCAGATCTCTGTCCCCCTCTCTGCGGTGAGTCACAAGCAGTCTGGCTGCTCTGCTCTGTCATATGTCCTACAGCCCTGTGTAAGATCCACGTGAGGGCCATGGGCAGCCCTCGCACCACCATGACAGCAAGTGGTCCCCTGCCAGTGAACACTGGGGCTGCCCCACTGAACGTACCCACATGCTCCACTGGCCAGCGGTGCTGAAGTGGGGATTTTCTGTAATATGTTGATCAATCCTAGGTGTGCCTCGGTTTCCCTCTGTACTGTGTTCTGCTGCCAAGTGGGGGGTGGGGGGAAAGAGTTAAGCCTGCTCTTGGGGCAGTGCAGAGATGTGAGGGTGTGTCTCGCCTTGCTCTCTGGGCCGCAATGAATGGGTCATTAAGTAACTGGCTACGCAGAATCCCAGAATCCAAAAGAGACAATGGGAAGCCCCCACCCCCAATAGAACACTCACACCCAGCAATCAGTGATCGAGAGGAAAGGGGTGCCCCCAGCAGGGAAGCTGATCAGACACCAGCTCGAGAACGAAGGACTGAGAGGTGACATTAGAGACACAAGGTTGGGGAGGTAATATCTTTTATTAGACCAACTTTTGCTGGTGAGAGAGATGAGCTTTTGAGCTACACTAAACCCTTCTTCAGGTCTGTGTTGCTGTTGGGGTGTCGTGGAGTGTCGATGTGGTGGGGTGGGTGCCATGGTTTCTCCCGGAGGTGGTGTCCCGTGGGTTGTGGAGTTGGCTCCGCTTTTTGTTTTTGTGGTGGATGGGTCGTCAGGTTTTGTGACAGTTGTGTTGGGTTTCTTGCTTGATTTCCAGGTAAGTTTCCTGATTGTTTTCTTTGGGTCTCTGCCTGATCCCAAACATCTACCCTGTTATTTTTCACCCCACATCCTAACCCCCTCAAGGCTGAGCGAATTGATGCAAGCTCCCAGTGCCCTGGGTTTTTCTTTGCAGTGTAAACATTGGGCATAGCTCACAGTGTGGAGGAGGCACGCTGGAGCCCAGAGTCTCAGTCTCAGAGGCAGGGAGGCTGCATGACCTACCCTGAAGGAAGAGTGGGACCCATTGGCGGTCTGGTACACTGAAGGGCTCCTTCAAGAGACTGTTGAAAAGCTGGGGCCTAGCACAGAGCCTGTGGATCTGTGTTAGAGGTGGGTTACTGAATGCACTGGTGGTATTTTGCAATAAGTTACTTGCAGCAGGAAAACAAGGTTAGTCGCAGGAAAATGGCATATAACCAGCTCCCTCAGAGGAGAAGCACAGAACTAGTCAGGAAGAGAGGGATAAGTGTTGGAAAGTTCAACGAGACGCAATTGATTGCATGGCGGAGAAGCTTGATTGAACCACAAAGCAGGGTCCAGACCCGGGCAGGGTTCCTAGAGTCTGAGAACAGAAGTTGCAGCCGCAGCAAGGCACGCTCACGAGCCAGTTCTCCTTGCAGCAGGGCGGGCTCATGACCCAGTTCCCCTTCAATAGAGCTGAAGCAGTGGGAGTTGGAGCTGAGAGTGAAGGAGCTTCATTAGAGAGACAGAGATTAGGGGCAGGCCTACATTTAAATCGCTGCAGCTGTGCCGCTGTAGCACTGCAATGTAGACACTACCTACCTCAACAGGAGAAGGACCCCTCCTATCAGCCTAGGTAATCCACCACCACGAGAGCCCGGTCGACGGGAGAATTCTCCTATCGATGTAGTGCTGTCTATACTGGGCGCACGTTGTCCACCCTGAAAAATCCACGCCCCTGAGCCACGCAGTTAAACCAGCCTGATTTTCTAAGACCTGGCCTAGATGAAACCAGGAAAAGCAGCGAGAGCATAAGATAAAGAAACGGAGGGGCAAGTGGACCCAGACAAGGTAAATGGTGAAGGACCATGGGTTACCTATTCCACAGGGAGCCTAGATACCAAAGTGTTCATAGAATCATAGAATATCAGGGTTGGAAGGGACCTTAGTAGGTCATCTAGTCCAACCCCCCTGCTCAAAGCAGGACCAAGCCCCAATTTTTGCCCCAGATCCCTAAATGGCCCCCTCAAGGATTGAACTCACAACCCTGGGTTTAGCAGGCCAATGCTCAAACCACTGAGCTATCCCTCCCCCTGAGGTTGTTGCCCCAGTTTGTTCCTGTAGGGGGTCCTACAGGATCAAAGGTGGAGCTAGCTTGATTTCAGTTCCCCTTTACTCCTTCCCCTGGCTTGGCCCCGGGTTAGCTGCCCAGCTGTGTTCGGAAATCAAACCCTGGAAGCGGGGACGGGAAGGGGTCTGGCTAGCTCGCTACATCTACTGTCTTGGCTCCCTGCAGCGCCGAGCTCGGGTCGGGTGCAGCCTCTTCCCCCGCAGGGCTCAGCTGCGGGTCCCTACACGCTGCAGGGAAGGGACTGAATGACCCTCCCCTCCCCCCGTCCGGTCTGTCCCTAAGGGCGGTAATTTGGCGCAGTGGCCCTGGCGCCACATGCCGGCGCCGATCCCTGGTCCCCGGGCTCTGGACGCTCCCGCGCGCTGGCAAGGACGGGGCGGGGCTCGGCTGAAACTCACCAACCCCAGCGCGCCGGGCTGCAGGGTTCAGAGCGCCCTGGCCAATGAGCGGCCGGAGGAGAGGCGCGAGCGCGCGCTCAGCGCCTGTCGGTGCTCTGGGCGCGGCTACTGGGCTCCCCCAGCCCCGCCCCCCGGACTACGGCTCCCAGCAGGCTCCGCGCTGGGCCGCCTCTTTTCCCGACGCGCCGGAAGTGGGTCCCGGCGACGTGACGTTATTTGCGTGCGACGCCGTCCCCCTCCCGGCTGGGTGAAGGTGACGGGTCGGAGCGCGCGGCCCGGACAGACCCGATCCCCGGCCCGGCCCGGCCCGCCATGGCCGCGCGGCAGCTGCTGAGCCCTCGCAGGGCTGCCGGCCTGCGCCGCTTCTCCGCCGCCGCCGGCTCGGTGAGTGGGGGGCGGGGAGAAGAAGGCCCCAGGCCCCGCCCCCAGGCGATGACTCTGGAGCCGAGTGACGCCTGCCCCGCCCCTGCACCCGCCGGTCCCCGGGACACCCCCCCGCCCCCCCCCCCCCAGGGCAGGGCCGGGGCCGTAGCTGGGCAGCGGCTTGGCCCCCACCTTCGTGCTGCTCTGGGCCCGACCCCACCCCCCACATTGTCCCTCCTCTGCCCCCGCGCAGGGCCCCCCCGCTGGGTGCCTGGGGAGGACCGGGGTGATCCCGGCTTAATGCCTGGCCGTGAGGGAGCGGGGCCGGTACCAAGTCACCTTGGCAACGTGTCTTCTGCAGACAGCGCCTAAGAAAACCCAGTTTGGCTCTTTGAAGGACGAGGACCGGATCTTCACCAATCTCTATGGACGCCATGACTGGAGGTGAGATCCAAGCTGCACAGCCTACAGTGTGACTCCTCTCTCCTGGACCACTCGATACTGCCCTGTACTTCTACTCTGGTTACAGCTGGAGTGCGGACCAGTGGGCACTGGCAGCCTGGGGAGAAGAGATCCCATGTCCCAGTCACCACCTACTCCAAGCCCTAGGGCTGGATGGGTGCAGGCACCCTCCAGAGAGGAAAGGCCCCTTGTCCCATTCTCCACCCCCGCTGAGCCTGCTGGGCGCCCCCCCCTCCTCCCTGGGGGTGGATTGGAGCTGGCACCTCCTAAAGGGGAAAGACCATACACGTTCCTCACCCCTCTGAGCCAGTCAATTCCCCCACCCTGGGATTAGATTGGAGTCAGTGTCCCCTGGATGGGAAAGATCCTGCATTCCATTCCCTAACCCTGAGCCTGCCAGTCCCCCTTCCCTGGCCTGGGGCTGGGTCGGAGCTGGTGCCCCACAGAGGTAAAAGAACCTGTATCTGTTTGGTTTGTGCTCTAGGCTTGGTGCTGCTGATCCCCATAATGTAGCCAGCTGCTTTGTCTTCTTTCTTGTCCAGGCTGAAGGGGGCTCTGAGCCGGGGTGATTGGTACAAAACCAAGGAGATCCTGCTGAAGGGGATCGACTGGATCTTGAACGAGATCAAGACCTCGGGCCTGCGAGGTCGGGGCGGGGCTGGCTTCCCCACAGGCCTCAAATGGAGCTTCATGAACAAGCCTTCAGATGGCAGGTGGGTGGGGCAGGGCTGCTATTGTTGGGCCCTCGGGTGATACAGCTCGTTCTCCTAGTCTGAAACATCGCTGTGGTGCAGGGCTTGGGGGTTAGGCAGTGCTGGGGCCTGCATAGAACCCAGACATCCTGGCTGCAAGCCCCCTGCACTAACAAGCATTCCCAGAGTACCTCCACCCCAGGGGCAGTCCCATTGCAGGGGTGGGGACAGCTGGCAGTGCTGGCCAGATGGGCTTTCTTCGCTGGCAGCAAGGTGGTGGAGCCAACTCTGCTGTGGGATGGTAGCTCATGCGGGGAGGGCTGCTGCCAATGGGGTCTGTGTTCCAGGCCCAAGTACCTGGTGGTGAACGCGGATGAAGGGGAGCCAGGCACTTGTAAGGACCGCGAGATCATGCGCCATGACCCACACAAGCTGGTGGAGGGCTGCCTGGTGGCAGGGCGCTCCATGGGGGCCCGGGCTGCCTACATCTACATTCGTGGGGAGTTCTACAATGAAGCCTCCAACCTGCAGGTAAGCAGGAGCTATAGGGGGAGCAGGTGCACTGACCCACAGAGCCTCGGGGGTGGAGGCAGCAGCCGCCACTTCGACCCATTTCCCCATGTGGCACAAAGGGCAGGGCTGGGGGTGTGACGGCAAGAGCAGCTGCACTGACACCAGTCACAGAGAACAAGGCAGGCCAGGGAGCCAGGCCAGGTGCGTGTGGAGCAGCAGGGCCGGGGGAGCAGCTGTACTGACCTGTCTCCCTGCAGGTGGCGATCCGCGAGGCCTATGAGGCCGGCCTGCTGGGGAAAGATGCCTGCAACTCAGGCTTCGACTTTGACGTGTTTGTGGTGAGGGGCGCCGGGGCCTACATCTGTGGGGAGGAGACAGCGCTGATCGAATCCATTGAGGGCAAGCAGGGCAAGCCACGCCTCAAACCACCCTTCCCGGCTGACGTTGGTACGACCCACCGGGGAACTGTGCTGTTGGAGGAAGATGGGGGGTGCCTTAGTGGGGGTTCGCTGGCCCTCTTTAGGGTACTGAGGGATGGGGTGTTCTAGCTGGGTCCCCCTGCCCTGCTGCTTGTGGGGGCGGAGGGTTCGCGCTGGTTTGGGGGCACTAGGGCCCCCAGCCTACTCTATGTCCACGTCACTGCCCTCTCCTTCCCCAGGTGTGTTCGGCTGCCCCACTACTGTGGCCAATGTGGAGACAGTGGCTGTGGCGCCCACCATCTGCCGGCGCGGGGGAGCCTGGTTTGCCAGCTTCGGGCGTGAGCGCAACTCGGGCACCAAGCTCTTCAACATCTCCGGGCACGTGAACACACCCTGCACCGTGGAGGAGGAGATGTCGGTGCCGCTCAAGGAGCTGATCGAGAAGCATGCAGGTGAGATGCCAAACCCTGGCCCTCCCCTGACTGCTGGGTGAGCGACAGGGCTGAATACATTCCCCCCCCCCCCCCCCCCACTTCCCCTCTTAGGCCACTTTGTCTCAGGGCTGCCCCACAGGTCTAGCTCCAGCTGTTGCGGCTGTAGGTAGCTCATCCTACAAAAGTAAGGCAGGTGTGGGGGGAGAGGGGGGAGTGACGGGGGGGGGACAGGTGCTGGCCCTGCTAACCCTGCTTGCGGCCTCTGCACAGGGGCTGATCTGTTGCTTCCACCCAGAGCCTGGACTAGCAGGTGGCACTAGGAGGAGGCTTGTGGGGAAGGGGACAGCACTGGGCATCATGGATCTGGTTCCCTGTGGGGAGGGGGAGTGCCTAGGCCTAACCTTGCCTCCTCTGTGCACAGGAGGTGTGCGCGGTGGCTGGGACAACCTCTTGGCAGTGATCCCAGGAGGCTCCTCCACCCCCCTCATCCCCAAGTCAGTGTGTGAGACGGTGCCCATGGACTTCGACGGGCTGGTGCAGGCGCAGACTGGGCTCGGCACAGCTGCCGTCATCGTCATGGACAAATCGGTAAGGCCCCTGGCCTGCCCGGACCCTGTGGCACGCTCCCCCCTGCCAGCCGGCCTGGCTCCTGCAGTGTGGCACTCACCCTCTCCTCCTCCCCCAGACAGACATTGTCCGAGCCATCGCCCGCCTCATTGAGTTCTACAAGCACGAAAGCTGTGGGCAGTGCACCCCCTGCAGGGAGGGTGAGTGCTGGGAGCTGGGCTGCTGCTGATCTGGGTACGACTGGGGGAGATATGCCAGACTGCCCATTGGTGGGATCGGTGGCGGTGGGGAGGATGCTGGGGTCACTGCGGGTGGTGGGGAGGATGCTGGGGTCACTGCGGGTGGTGGGGAGGATGCTGGGCTGGCTGGGATCACTGGGGGTAGGGTGGTGGGGGAGGATGTCTGACTAGCTGGGACCATGGGTGGAATTGGGAGTGAGGATGCTGGACTGGCTGGATCCGTGGGTGTGGGGGGATGATGCCCAGCTGTCAGGGCCAGTGGGTGGGATTGCGGGAGAGCAGCTCTGTGGATGCAGCCTCTCCCCCGGAGTGCGGGCTGTGATTGGCTGTGGTGCCCCCCCCACCCCCAGGTGTGGATTGGATGAACAAGGTAATGTGGCGGTTCGTGCACGGCAACGCGCAGGCAGCTGAGATCGACGCGCTCTGGGAGATCAGCAAGCAGATTGAGGGCCATACCATCTGTGCCTTGGGCGACGGGGCCGCCTGGCCTGTGCAGGTAGCATGTGGCTGGGCACCAGGGCGGGGGGTGGCCTGGCAGAGGGGAGGGGTGCGTGGGTAGATGGTGAGTGTGCACATAAACTAACCTGGCACAAGGGCAGTGTGTGCGGGGCTCCTGCATATGGGGGGTACATCTGGGGGGCTGCTCTGTGTGTGGTGAGGGGTGGGGTGGCAGATGGAGGGGGAGGGGGGTGCTACCTTGCCAGCCCTGCGTACTCATTCCTTGCTTGCAGGGGCTGATCCGTCACTTCCGCCCAGAGCTGGAGCAGCGGATGCGGCGTCACGAGGAGACCCAGGCTCGGCAAGCATCCGCGTGAGGGCTGGGTGCCCCGTGATGGAGGGGGCCGGATCTCGCCTCTCTGTGCATGGTCAGCGCCCCTCCCCATGACAGCATGAGGGAGGGGCTGAGCACTTGACATGTTGACTGGGATCCGCATGGGGGCAGCCCTCGGTGCCTCTGGGTTTCTCTGGCGTGTGCGGGGCGGGTGACTTATCTGTGTGTATATTGGGGTTTCTCTTGCATGAGGGAGAGACCCCCCCCGGCTGTGCTGTCTCCTCACCCCCCCCTCACCCCCCGGGTGAGCTCCCCAATAAACATGCTGTGGTGGCAACTGGTATCTCCTTCCTGTGTGAAGGCGCATCTGTGTAACGGCTGCTGTCCCTCCCTTGCAGAAGAGCGGCGGGTTGGGTTCCCTTACAGCTGTGGCGGTCTGGCTGTTCTCGGGGGTGATCTGGTACCAATTGAGCTCTGCTTGGGTCTAATTTGAAAGCCCGCCCTGAAGCTTCCCCACGCCTGAGCCAGCGCTGCCGCTGCCTCCTCGTCCTTGGGGCTTCCTGTCCCCAGGCTGCTGCCTCCTGCCTGGGGGCGCGGTGTGGCAGTGGCCGTGTCCTGCTCCTGCCTGGGGGCGCGGTGTGGCAGTGGCCGTGTCCTGCTCCTGCCTGGGGGCGCGGTGTGGCAGTGGCCGTGTCCTGCTCCTGCCTGGGGGCGCGGTGTGGCAGTGGCCGTGTCCTGCTCCTGCCTGGGGGCGCGGTGTGGCAGTGGCCGTGTCCTGCTCCTGCCTGGGGGCGCGGTGTGGCAGTGGCCGTGTCCTGCTCCTGCCTGGGGGCGCGGTGTGGCAGTGGCCGTGTCCTGCTCCTGCCTGGGGGTGCGGTGGCGAGGTGCTGCGACTCGTTGGCACGCTCACTCTGCAGCACACACAGTGCGGCCGGGCGGCGGCGACTGGCAAGAGACGGGCAGGCGGCTGCTGCTGTGCCAACCGCAAGGGCAGCAGGTGGTGGTCAGATCCGACCGGAGCCCACAGGATTGGGCTGTTTTCTGACCTCACTTCACCCAAACCGGATCCTAGTGAACAGGTTGAAGTGTGTGGGGGGTGGAGTGGCGTGGCATGTGTGTCTGTGGGAGTGTGTGGGCAGTGGGTGGGGCATCCACAGTGTCTGGTGGGGGAGGCGAGGACTGGCCCCAGAGGGCCTGGCTGGGGCCCACATGTGGGTGGAAGGGTGGCCCTGTGGGAGGGAGCCAGGCTGGGGTGCCAGGGGTTCCTCCAGTCCCCATTGCTGGCAGGCGTGGGGTGAAGGGGGGCTGTTTGTGAGTGCCTGTTGGTGTTTCCTGCAGGGCAGGAGCTGAGGCCCAGCAGGAGGCAGCACTTGGCCCTGGGCCAGTCCTTCCCCCTCCCCCTCCCCAGCACTGAGGTGGCACACTGAGCTCGGAGGTTTGTTTATGCGTAGGCCCTACGTGAAATACAGGAGGCTCTAGTATCACGGCTCACGTAGGTCTCGTCAGCATTCCCCCTCTCCCCCAGCATTATCATGGTCCTGGGATTCCTTTCTGGGGTCACCCCCTCAGCTCTGTCCCAGGCTCCTGGGAGGGGCATGCCCAGCCTCCCCCCTCCCTCGTTCTTTCTGCCCTTGAGGTGGGGGGACACCTCGCCCAGTCTGCCCCCCTGGCTCTCTCTGCCTCCAGGGGGACCTCGCCCAGCCCGGCCGGGGCAGTCCATAGCGCAGGTGGGCTGGGGTCTCAGTGGGTGCTGGGGGGGGCGTGTTCTCCGGCGGTAGGCGCTGGGTGCCAGCAGTTCCAGCGTGAGGTCCGTGATGATGGCCGTCAGCCCCCACACCCGGTAGCGGCCGTTGAGGAAGACGGGCAGTGTGTGGCTGTAGCGGCCCTGGTGGCGGAAGTGGGTGTAACCGTGGTTCTGGGTCTGCAGCAGGTGAGCGAGAGGGATGGTGAAAACATCCTCGACCTGGGGGCGAAGAGAGACAGAAAGGGCATGTTGGTGTTGCCCTGCCCGGCAGGGCCCCCGAACCGCCTTGCTGGGCTGGGCTAGGGACGCAGCACAGCCCCGTGCCCTGCGTGAGGCTGTTCCACGCCCCCAGCACACGGTACCTCCTACCGTAGAGTAGGGGCCTGGGAGAGGAGCAGCTGGGACCAAGCCTCCCTGGCCCCATGTCCATCCCCCTCCCTCCCCACTTGAGTGTATTCTCGAGCACAGATACAGCTGCAGCAGGACAGCATCTTCCTGCCCCCACCCCACCCCCAGGAGCTGCAGGCTGGGCCTGGGCTGATCCCCTGTCCCCCTGGGAGCTCCCCACTGGGCCGTTCCCCTATAGTAGTGCTGCTGCACACTGAGCTATGCTCCGGGCGAGGGTGATGGTGAGAGAATCTCCACAGCAGGGGGACAGCACCCAGCAAAAGATTAAAGACCGGCCAGCTCGGCAAAGTGACTTGTCAATGGGGAGCTGCTGGAGGCCTTTTCGGGTGACCTCTGGGAACTGCTCAGCCCCCTGCTGTTCAGCTTTGAGAGATGGCTGCTGGCAATACAGGCAGGTGGCACAAAGGGGACCTCTACACTCTTACCACCTCGCGGTAGTGCGCCCCAGAGCCTGGGTCCAGACGGGTTCGCACTATGGTGCTAACAGCCGTGCAGATGTTGTGGCTTGGGCTGGAGCTTCAGAGCCCACCCCTCTGCCCCGGCTTCAGGCCTCGAACCCGCTTGCCCACACGGCTGTTTTCAGAGCTCCAGCACAAGCCCAGGGCTGTAGACCCGGGCTCACTACCTGCTGCAAGTTTTAAAACGCAGTGTAGACATCCCCAAAGGTGGCAGGGACGCATCAGACCTGGGTCCTGGGTAAACCCGGCCCCTTCCATCCTGCCCAGTGCCAGCTCCCGTGGCTGGGAATGGAGCCTGCAGGTCATGCTGAAGGGTAGGGCTGTCTTTGGCAAGCTGCGACCCTGATTAGCCCCCAGGGGTCCTGGTGGCTGAGAGGTGAGTACAGTCCTCAGTGTACAAGTGGAGATAACGAGTAGGAGCATGTACGTGTGGGAGCAGCTGTGCCCCTTTGGGTGGGGGAGGGAACACCACTGGTTACCGCATCCAGTGCTGGGATTGGCCCTGCACAGAGAGAGAACACTGTCTAATGGCTCTGTCCAGGAGAAGGTGTCACGGATCCACAGGATTGGTGCTGCACCCCAGCTTTGAGAGTCCTTTAGAAGAGCCCTTCAGTGTGTCAGCCCCGCAAGGGGTCCCACTCTTCCTCCAGGGCAGGCCATGTGGCCTCACTGCCTCTGAGAGGGAGACACTGGGCTCCACCCCATGAGCTCTGCCCAGAGACATCCCACTGAGCCAAAGACTTTTACACTCTTCAGGGACTAACTTCCAGCCAGTGTTTGCAGTGGCACCAGGCAGCCTTTTCCACACAGAGCAGGGTTTATTCGGCACCTGGAACCACTCTGGGGAGGTTCTTAGGGCAGCAGAGAGAAATAAAGGTTAAGACGCTGTCCATCTGGCCAAGCCAGTGCCATCAACCAGCCAAGCTGCTCGGCCTCCATTTCAGGCTCTGTCTGTCCCGTTCTCAGTCTCAGGTGAGCATGCTGTGTCTCTTAAACACCCTCTCCTATCCATTCCCGGCCTCTCTCAGGCCTTGGTTCTCAAGCTGACCTTGGCTCTGCTTCCCTGCCGTGAGGTGGGGGAAACCTTCCTCATGTGTCTTGGTTGCTGCGCGTGCATGTTCTCGTCACTGGGGCTTCCTATTGTCTTTTTTGGCTTAGGCATTGATACAGCTCGGTTTCAGCAGGTTCTAGCCAGTTCCTTGTCCATTGCGCCCCACACAACAAAACGCCACCCACACCTCATGTCTCCTGTGCTGCCCCAGAAGCAAACTTAACTCTTCTTTCATAGATTCCAAGGCCAGAAAGGACTGTTGCCATCATCTGGTGTGATCTCCTGTCTAACCCAGGCCAGGGAAGTGCCCTAAAATAATCCCTAGAGCAGAGCTTTTAGCAAAACATCCAGTCTTGATTCAAACATTGCCAGGGATGGAGAATCCACCATGACCCCTGGTAAATTGTTCCAATGGTTAATTACTCTCACTGTTAAACATTTACACCTTATTTCCAGTCTGACTTTGTCTAGCTTCAACTTCCAGCAATTAGATCCTGTTAGACCTTTCTCGGCTAGACTGAAGAGCCCATTATTAACTATTTGTTTCCCATGTACGTTGTTATAGACTCCAATTGAGTTGCCCCTTAATCTTCTCTTTAAGATAAATAGATCAAGCACCTCGAGTCTATCGCTATAGGGCAGGTAATCATTTTCATAGATCTTCTCTGAACCCTCTCCAACTTATCCATATCTTTCTCGAACTGTGGGCTCCAGAACTGGACACATCACTGGTCACACCAGTGGCAACTACAGGGGTAAAATAACCTCCCTTGTCCTACTCAAGACTAGGCAGGATCACATTAGCTCTTTTGGCCACAGTATCACCCTGGGAGCTCATGTTCAGCTAACTACCCACCACGACTCCAAAATCTTTTTCAGAGTCGCTGCTTCTTTGAGGATACAGATGTAAACACGACCTACTTTTTTTGTCCCTAGCTGTATACATTTACCCATAATTAAAACATATTGCTTGCTTGTGCCCAGTTTCCCAAGTGTTCCAGCTCGCTCAGTATCTGTGACCCTGTCCTCTTCATTATTTACCACTCCCCGATTTTTGTGTCATCTTCAAACTTTATCAGTGACGAGTCTGTGTTTAATTCCAGGTCATTGATGAAACTGTTAAATAGCGTAGGGTCAAGGGTCAAGGACCAATTCCCGTGGGACCTACTGGAAACACACCTTCTCAATGCAATTTCCTATTGAACATTTTCCACCACGAGGTAGCACTGCAACGTAGTGGGAGGGAACTGAGGCACACCTAGCATTCATAAACACAATACAAAAAATGTCCACAGTCCCAGAAGATGAAGAGGTGACTTGCTCTGGTCAAAGGAGAACATTTCTGAGAGCAGAGGACTCTGTAACTTCAGACACAGGGCTGGGGTCAAACTGGAAGTGAGGCACAAATGGCTAA
This sequence comes from Chelydra serpentina, assembly GCA_037349315.1. Classification (NCBI taxonomy): domain Eukaryota; kingdom Metazoa; phylum Chordata; order Testudines; family Chelydridae; genus Chelydra; species Chelydra serpentina. Next base: position 3,992,217 of record JBAIAC010000021.1, on the reverse strand, counting down.
TAGGGAGGGAAAATAATGCTTGGAACAAGGTGCCCAGGGCAGGGCGGATTCCCCATCGTTCTTCAATGAACTCTCAGGCCTTGTCTATGCTAAGGCTGCCACAGCAGCACAGCTAGGGCGCTGCAGCTACGCTGCTGTAGCGGAGATGCTCCCTACAAGGATGGAAGGGATTTTTCCATCGCTGCAGGAACTGCACCTCTGAGCAGTGGCAGCTAGGTCCTCTCAAGCGTTCTCCTGTCGACCTAGCCTTGTCCGCTCCGGGGGCTAGGCTGGTGCTGCTGTAGCCCTTGGGGTGGGGAGGGGAGGCCAGCAGGCCCCAGGGTCTCTGCAGGAGATGGGCTCCCCCACCAGCCAGGACATTGCTGGCCGAGTGGGTTGCCAGGTGGGGGGCTCCAGTTGCTGCAGGAGGGGAGCTTCTGGGCAGGGGAGGGGTCCCCAAGCAAGGGGCACTGGGCTGGTCTTGGGTTGCTGGATTGGGGCTCTCTGGGCTGGGCAGGAACTCAGCCACGGGGATTGGGAAGGTCCACTCTGGCCAAACCATGAGTCACTCAGCGTAAGGGGAGCCTGATGCAGGCAGCCAGGTCCCCGGTGACACTGGACCCAGCTGCTCATAAGCCAGGGCCTCTGCTGATCTCCCTCCCTGCAGGAGGCCAGCACACTAACCAGGCTGGGGCGCCTGCCTCGGGCCAGGGACACGAAGGATGGTGGGGGCCCTGCACATGCTAAGGGCAGCCGCAAGCGGCACAGCCATGGCAGGGTGGGGTCTGCGTGGGGCTCACCTCTTGTGGGTTGGGGCTCAGACACACACACTCCAAGGGGCCCAGATGTGCCAGGACGGGAGCAACCGTCAGTCCCCTCTGGAAGGAAACCAGAGTGAGACCCCACTGACACTGGCTTCCCTAGGAACCTCCCTGCCTCTGGGACCCACCTTTATCTCACAGAGGTACCCCCTGCCCATGGGACCCACCTCCACCTTGCAGCACCGCCCCCCTGGAATCCTCCCTAAGAGACCCCTTGGCCTCAGAACACTGCCCCATCAGAACCCACCCCTCCTTGGAGAGCCCCCCATGGACCCTCTGCCTTGCAGCACCCCCCCCCCCCCAGAATCCTTCCTCCTCAGAGAGAACCCCCATAGACCCTCTGCCTCGCAATGCTGCCCCCCACCCCCAGAATCACCCCCTCCGATAGCCTCTCTGCCTCACCACCCCCACACCACGGTACTCACCCTGCCTCAGAGATCCCCCCCAGGGCCTTCCACCTCAGCATCTCCCCCTTCTCAGAGACACCCTCCTTCACCTCACAGTAGCCTCCCTCCTGAGATCCCCCTATGGCCCGCTACCTCCTAGCACCCCCACCCTGGGACACACCCCACTTCGAGACTCCCAATGGGACATCCCCATCTTACAGTGCACCCCCACATAGGACCCTTCCCTGTCACGCAGTACACACACCCCAAAAGACCACCCTAAGAGGACCCTCCCGCCTCATAGCACCTCCCCTCATATTGCCATGCCCAGTGGACCCCAGCGTCAAGGGGACCCCAACTCTCATGGCTGCCCCCTCATGGGACCCTGCTCCTGAGAACACCCCACCCTTCACGCTGCTCCTCCCACGATTCCACCCCAGAGAAACCCGCCCTGCCCCAAAGTGATCCCCCCTCCCCTCACAGGACCCTGTCCCAGAGAGACCACCCCCTTCCCTCACACTGTCCTGCCCCAGAGATTCCCTGACACTGCTAGGGGAACGGAGTGGTGTTACCCCGGTGGGTAGGGGTCTCATGACCCCCCAGACGCTCTCAGCCCCCAAGTGCAGGCCTAGCTCTTCCTGAGTCTCCCTCAGCGCTGTGGCAATCACATCCTGGTCGGAGCTGTCGCGCTTGCCGCCCGGGAAACTGCAACGAGAAAACCAGAGTCTCCTTAGAGGGGAGGCAGGATCCATTGCCCCAGGCACCGTGGCAGGCAGGAGGGACATCTTCCACCCTGGCACTGGACGCTCAGGGACTGGCGAAAGGGGCACAGACTTATCACAGGACTGCAGAGAAGAGCTTCCGTTAACTACTGAAACAACCGGGGAAGGGAGCGGGGGAAAGAAGGTGGTCCACCGGCAGAGCTGTGTGTGAGGAGAGCTCAGGGCTGGGATGGCTGGGGACTGTGAGGTGGGATTGAGTGGCACCAGTAGGGCTGGGAGGTGGGAAGCCCTGGGCTGATATAATGGGGCTGTGGGTCAGGATTGAGGGGCACCGGCAGAGCTGTGTGGGGGTAGCTCTGGGCTGAGATAACAGGGGAATGTAGGTTGGGATTCAGGGGCACCGGTAGGGTTGTAGAGGGGGGTGGGAGAGAGCCCAAGGCTGGGATAGCAGGAGGTACAGGCTGGGATTGAGGGGCACCAGCAGAGCTCTGGGGGGAGCCCAGGGCTGGGATAGCAGGAGGTACAGGCTGGGATTGAGGGGCACCGGCAGAGCTCTGGGGGGAGCCCAGGGCTGGAATAGCAGGGGCTGTGGGTCGGGATTGAGGGGCACCAGCAGAGCTCTGGGGGGAGCCCAGGGCTGGGATAGCAGGGGCTGTGGGTCGGGATTGAGGGGCACCAGCAGAGCTCTGGGGGGAGCCCAGGGCTGGGATAGCAGGGGCTGTGGGTCGGGATTGAGGGGCACCAGCAGAGCTCTGGGGGGAGCCCAGGGCTGGGATAGCAGGGGCTGTGGGTTGGGATTGAGGGGCACCGGCAGAGCTCTGGGGGGAGCCCAGGGCTGGGATAGCAGGGGCTGTGGGTCGGGATTGAGGGGCACCGGCAGAGCTCTGGGGGGAGCCCAGGGCTGGGATAGCAGGGGCTGTGGGTCGGGATTGAGGGGCACCGGCAGAGCTGTACACACAGCGGAGGCAGGCCTTGGGGAGCAGGGCTGCAGGGCTCTCAGTGAGTCCAAGGCAGGGGTACCTGACATCTCCCTTGTGGTGGCCCGTCAGCGTGCTGGAGCGCAGCGTGTACAGCAGCGCAGGGCACCCGCCCACAGAACACAGTGTCACCAGCACAGCCGCTGCCACCGCCTCCTGCCGGTAGCGCCTGGTGGAGGCCTCCAGCAGCCCGCGGCACCGCTGCTCGTTCTCCTGGGACAGGTACCCCCGTGCAGTGCTGCCTGCCCTCGCGGCACCGGGTGGGGGGCGGGCGCCCAGGCGGAGATGGTGCAGGGCAGGGAACATCACACCCTGCGGAGAGAGCGAGAGGACAACGCAACTGAGGCCAGCTGCCTTTCACTAAGCCACGGCCGCGTCAGCTCGCAGGGCAGAGTTCTCTGGGCGGAGCAAGGGGACTGGAGGCCAGAGGCTCCATCTCGGAGGCCGTGAGGCCGGGTGGCTGGCCCCGAAGGAAGAGTCGACACCCTGGAGGTCTGGTGCACTGAAGGGTTCCAAGCACTGTTTAAAAACTGGGGCCTAGCACCGATCCTGTGGATCTGTGGCAGATGAGTTCAAGTACTGGGGAGCCTAAAGGGGGTAGGTGGCTGGACAGTGGGTTCCAACACTCACAGGGGGGGTGCCAGATAGCAGGTCTGAGCTCTGGGTGTGTGCCTAGGGACCCTGAGATTGGGCAGTAGCTGGACTCGGTTCAGGCTCCAGGTGTTTGAAATACCCCAGGGATCCAGAGCACAAAGGCTTAGATTCCCCCTCACGACAGCCCTAGCAGAACCCATCCATCCACCACCATGCCCACTCATCCATCCCCTCCACCACCATGACCCCCACCCATCCCACCACACTACACTATGCCACCCCTACGAACACCCACCCCTCCTATCCCTCCACCCATTCATCCCCATGCACTCGCCCCCATCTCTCCACCCCTTCCCCCATCACTGCTTTTTAGGGGGGGAGGGATAGCTCAGTGGTTTGAGCATTGGCCTGCTAAACCCAGGGTTGTGAGTTCAATCCTTGAGGGGGCCATTTGGGAATCTGGGGCAAAAATTGGGAATTCGTCCTGCTTTGAGCAGGGGGTTGGACTAGATGACCTACTAAGGTCCCTTCCAACCCTGATATTCTATGATTCTATGTACACTCACCCTGCACCCCCATGCACACCAGGGATAGCATGGTATTTACCAGAGGTGTTTTTTTAACCAGGTAAAATCATGCGTTTTTACCACACTGGGAAAAACTAGTTAGTCCCAATTTAAGGCATTTTAAAAACTGTTTCAGTTAGTTACATATTCAAAATGTGGTTCCATAAGGCAGTAGATTCAGTGATTAATTTAGGGTTGTACAAATAAAAAGTAAAACTGCACAGGGCAGAATATGAATATATGTAAATTAGGAACGTCAGAATGCCTGTGTCCAATTTGGTTTGGTATTTTCCTCGAGGAAATCATACAGGTCAGGACCTGAATCATACAGGTCATGAGGGGGGGAGGGATAGCTCAGTGGTTTGAGCATTGGCCTGCTAAACCCAGGGTTATGAGTTCAATCCTTGAGGGGGCCATTTGGGGATCTGGGGCAAAAATTGGGGATTGGTCCTGCTTTGAGCAGGGGGTTGGACTAGATGACCTTCTAAGGTCCCTTCCAACCCTGATATTCTATGACTCATTTCAGTTTTCAATATTATACAAATAATCAAAACCATGCGATAATATGAAAGTGACAGTAATGCAGAGGTGCAGGCTTGATGCATTACACAATCAGAAGCATGCAGAGTCGCAGGCTACCAGCCTGGGTCCGTTTGGCCATGCAGCATTCTGCAGCAGCAGACCAACGTTGATGCAGGGGATAGACCGAGCCTATTTCTCAGTTATGAATGGATATATTCAAAGTTTAAGAGTTTTGTTCTATGCTTGCTGGGTACTGATGCAATTGCACCACCAGTTCTATGAAGTTAGATGGACTATCAGCATCCTTCAGATTTTTCCGTCCTTTTTCTTCATAGTGGATGAAAACTCCGATTTTTGAATCCAGAGATTCTTCTGCTTTAAATGCAAGTAAATATGGCACAACGTTCGGATTTTTGCCAAGCACCCACTGCCCTGCAATATATTCTTGTTCAGCTGACGATTTCTTTCCTGCATATTTTGGATGAAGGAGGTTGATCAACATGTGTACAGGAGTAACTGCCTCATGACGTCTCTTTTGTACTTTTGCTTTATGTGGTGCAAGATCTTCATTTATCTGCAGATCCAACCATACTCCACATGGAACAGCAGTTGTTGATGTGGTCCTTTGGAGTGTGTCAAGTGCCACAGCAACTGGCTTCAATTGAGTGATCAAGTTCTTTGCTTCTTGGTAAATTCCTTCAGTATTAATTATGCTGATTGCTCTATCTTCAAATTCGGCCTCATGATTTCTCACAATCCTGGGATAATGCAGCCGATTTTTAACATACGTTTCCTCGATTGTTCCATCATGTCACTGGGGACTTGGCATTCTTTTAACCAAGCTCCAGACTGACAGCAATTACGAAAATACTTTTGTCCATCTACGACGTTTCATCAAAGCACTTGGTGTACGTTCTTGTTCAAGTAGATTGAGTCAATATGATGCACCCATCCATACATAACCCAAGTGCCGTCATCTTCTTCCAAATCACTCATCGTACTTTGCATCTTTTCCTTGTTTTCTGTCATGTAGCTCTTCACAATGCAACCGTACAGTTCATTTGCTAATACCTTGGCTTCCCTTGCCAGTGTAGCATAGTACTGTCCAGTCTTCTTATTGCGTCCAGTATCAACCACTGACCCATGAACCACAGTCTTCCCTATTTGCACACAGTTAGCAATCACTGGTTGTGCACATTACACCAGCCATAACGTAACTGCTTTTCCATGCAATTTGTTGCATGCTTCCACCCCTCAAGCCATCAGTAACTGCATTTCACTGTTCACCTGCTACCTGCTTTTGATTGGGTGCTTGGTAGCCTGGCTGTAGGCAGCTGATCATTGCTTGAAAAGTTGGATGCTCAATAACAGAAAAGGGAATATTCAAGCTATAAATTTTTTTGCTATTTTCCAGTCACTCTTTCGTTTCAGTTCTGGAGTTGTTTTTGTTACAAAACCATTTGTGATTGAAAAAACATGATACTTCCTGCTTATTATCTTTGGTTGACCTGGATCCAGCTTCCTTCTGGTGTACTTGGCAATGCAGTAATATCAGTACCTTCAGCCTTAGAGTCTGAGTCTAACACTCACATATGTTTAGCCAAAGTCAGTCAGTTCTGGGCGCCTTCTTCTTCTTTCCACTGCATTCAGCCAAAAAGGTTCCTGCCTGAGATCTCTGTCGTCCCACTCACTTGTTCTTGGGAATTTCGGCAGCTCTGCCTCTCTTCACCACCTTCGCAAACTTTCTCACAATAGCCATGAATTGGGTTGAGTGGTTTTTCCAACTTTTGCTGAAATATTTGGACTTGGGAGTCACCACACATAATAAGTCCAGGCGCAGCGGCCACGCTACAGCCACTGCGGCCAAGGGACAGAGGCCCGAGCTGGGCAGCTCTCCAGCAACAGGAGCCAACAGGCTTCTGCAGCTGCGAGTCTCGTGATGGGTTTGCAGAAGGGAAGGTGTCATAAATATGAAGGGAAGGGGGAGAGGGTCTGATGCAGTGCTATAAAATCCTCTTTCCAGTAAAGGGTTAAGAAATGCAGGTAGCCAGACTGACACCTGACCTGGCTGGCATCTGACCAATAAGGGGACAAGATACTTTCAAACTTTGTGGGGGGGGAAGGTTTTTGTGTGCGTCTTTGTCTGAGTCAGCGTGATCTTGGAAGACAGAAGGAACCTGCAGAAAATCAAACCTCCCTTTTCTGAAGTAAGTTTAGATAGCATAGCGCACAGATTTCTGTTTAATTTTGGCTTGGTGTATTCCCTGTGTTAGAAGGGGCAAGGCGGGGAGGTTATTCATGGTTTTCTGTAACTTTACGGTTTTGTCCAGAGGGGGAAATCTCTCTGAGTTTGGAAATATAGTGCCCTGTAAAATAGTTACCATCCTGATTTTACAGAGATGATTTTACCTTCTTTATTTTTAATAAAATCCTTCTTTTAAGAAGCTGACTGTTTTCTATGGTGTTAAAATCCAGGGGGTGGGTTTTTAGATCACTGTGTAACCAATTGGTTGGGAGATTGTTCTCAAGCTTCCCCAGGAAAGGGGGTGTACGGCTTGAGGGGGTATTTTGGGGGGGAGGGAAGTTCAAGTGATTCCTTTCCTGGATTCCTGTTAGATACTTGATGGTGGCAGCGAAAGAAGCATTTCTCAGGGTGCAGGGAATTTTGTACCTTGGGGGATTTAACCTAAGCTGGTAAAAATAAGCTTAGGGGCTCTGAATGCGGGTCCCCACGTCTTTACCCTAGAGTTTAGAGTGGGGAGGGAACCCTGACAGAAGGCACATAGGGAATTCTCTGCACCCAGCAGGGCAGGGCTGGCCTTACCATGAGGCGAACTGAGGAGGCCTCCTCAGGTGCCAGACTGTGAGCGGCAGGGGCGGGGGGGGGGGCACCACTAGCACCCAGAGTGTAGAAAACTGTGTCTGCTGCTGATGCATATGTATTCTCTCTGCTCTAGATGCACAGAGATGGGGGAGTGCTGGGCTGGAGGAAGGAGGGCACAAGAGACATAACAGGCAGGCAGAAGAAAAGGTGAGAGTGAATAACAGAAAGCAGCAGGAACTGCAGGGAGAGAGAGGAGGAGCCTCTTATGTACCTCTCTAGCACCCCCAGGAGCCTGGGCTGATTAACACCAGCTTCTCAGGGACCTTCCTGTTTCCTGCTGCTTCCCTGAACCCACGTGAGGAGAAGAGGCAGTCAATTGAAGTAATAGGAGCCAGTTAGGCCCTTAAGACGCTGATATCTTCCCTCACTCAGGCCCTTCCACGAGCCTGCTTATTTGTCCCCTTCAATTGAGTGTTGAGAGCCACTATAGCTGGCACAGAACAGCAGTCATGAGTGAAAGAAGAAAACTTTCACTGGGGCAGCATTCAGAAAAAGAAAGAAAGCCAAGGAAGTTTTTCTATCTAAGCAGGAAGGAGCTCTCCAGAGATACATAGACACAAATGTTCACGGTGAGCCTTCCAGCCCCAATGAGGATGTGAGTGGTGAGGAGATGCCTGATCTTCCAGTTAGTCAGAGTGCAGATGACCTGGCAGCTACTGCAGCATCCATATCTCCATCTCAAACGGATGTAACCATGCACATTCCTGAAGAAAAGTGTAGATCAGAGAAGAGTGTGGTAGAGGCGCAAGAAACAGCTGGTGAGTTTAGTTCCTTAAATCTAGATGATCCAGGACTGTGGACCCACTTGAGCAGTAGCCTGAGGGATTTCCTTGTACTGCATGGGCCACAGCAAGTGAAAAACTTCATGTTCCCCAAAAACAATGAAAATAGAAGTTTCCATCCAACACATTACTGGCGTGAAATCCCCAATGGTGACAAAGTTGAGAGGCCATGGCTTATGTACTCAAAACCCCAGAATGCTGCATACTGTTTTTGTTGCAAACTCTTCCAGTCTAATGTTCCAGCCACATTGGGTTCTACAGAACCAGCCGTGCAGGGCACTAGAGACAGTGTGAACACATGACGACATGCACGATATTTATGCGAGTGATTTTGGTGATGAACTGAAAGCCCTTTCAAGATATATTTCACAACAGCCTTTGGAGTTGATCCTGCTGAAATGTATGCACACAAATAAGATGACTACTCGCTTTCCAAATGTTTTTGTTGTTCTGCCAGTGGAGAACGCAGCTTTTCCAAACTGAAGTTAATAAAAACACATCTACGCGCCACAACGACACGGGAGAGGCTGGTCGGCCTTGCAACCATCTCAACAGCGCATGAGCTGGCCCAGACTGTGGACCTTCAGGAAGCAGTTCAAATCTTTGCAACCAAGAAGGCGCGGAAAGCACCACTTTTGATTATTCAAACAGATAAAAATGCCAGTGTTTACTATGCAGACAAGAAAGGTTACATTTGCTGTTCAGGTTCAGGAAAGTTATGTGTTACTTAACATTTTTGAACAAGGCATTTTAAGTTGTTAGTTCTTCTTTATTGGGGTAGGTAGCAGAGCAGTACCGTGAGAGGAGTAGAACAGGAAGAAGGCAGAATTGAGACCTTTTGATATTTTGGCCCAAGCAAGGGGGCATAGGGGCGTCATTTGAGCTCCCCAGCTCAGGTGCCAAAATGTTCTGGGCTGGCCCTGCAGCAGCGACCTTTCCCTTTCTGTTGGAGGGAGCCAAGGCAACAGTGTCTAAAGCCCATGCACCCCCCACCCCATGCATCCCCCCCCATCTCTCTGTACCCCCACCCCTGCACTCCCCACACTCTCCGCCCCATGCAAACCCCTCCATCTCTCTGCCCCCCCCTTGCACCCCCCACATCTCCACCCCGGCCCCAACTCCCAGGGCTCGCGCGCCAGTGTCTGGCCCCACGTGCTCTGGGGTGTTCCTGGCCTCGCGCCCGGCACCAGGCCCCCACCGCCCGGAGGTACCGCAGGACCGAGTCTCACCAGGCAGCTCCTCGGACACCGCGGGGTCAAACCGCCCGCCTTGCCCTGAACAAAGATGGCGCCTGAGCCAGCCTCTCTGCCCATTAACGGACGGCCCACGGCGACTTCCGCCCCGGAACAACATGGCGGCAGAAACTCCGCCTCCCGCCCCTAACAGCCAATCAGATCACGTGCTTGCGAGCTGAGGCGCAGACACGCCCCCTTGGAGCTTGGGCAGCGCTGGGGCAGAGGGTCTTGGCGTGACCTTGGGGGCAGTGACCCCGCCCTGAAGCACGTGACCACTTAGAGCCCCACCCCTTTCCAGAGACCCCCCCAGCCCTGCTGCTGGCCTCTGGGAATCCCACCCACAAACCCCTCCCCAGAGTCCCCTCACCCCCAGCCCTGCTGCTGCCCTCTGGGAATCCCACCCCCAAACCCCTCCCCAGAGTCCCCTCACCCCCAGCCCTGCTGCTGCCCTCTGGGAATCCCACCCCCAAACCCCTTCCCAGAGCCCCCTCACCCCCAGCCCTGCTGCTGGCCTCTGGGAATCCCACCCCCAAACCCCTCCCCAGAGCCCCCTCACCCCCAGCCCTGCTGCCTGCCCTCTGGGAATCCCACCCCCAAACCCCTCCCCAGAGCCCCCTCACCCCCAGCCCTGCTGCCTGCCCGCAGGGAATCCCACCCCCAAACCCCTCCCCAGAGCCCCCTGACCCCCAGCCCTGCTGCCTGCCCTCTGGGAATCCCACCCACAAACCCCTCCCCAGAGCCCCCTCACCCCCAGCCCTGCTGCCTGCCCTCTGGGAATCCCACCCACAAACCCCTCCCCAGAGCCCCCTCACCCCCAGCCCTGCTGCCTGCCCTCTGGGAATCCCACCCACAAACCCCTCCCCAGAGCCCCCTCACCCCCAGCCCTGCTGCCTGCCCTCTGGGAATCCCACCCACAAACCCCTCCCCAGAGCCCCCTCACCCCCAGCCCTGCTGCCTGCCCGCAGGGAATCCCACCCCCAAACCCCTCCCCAGAGCCCCCTCACCCCCAGCCCTGCTGCCTGCCCTCTGGGAATCCCACCCCCAAACCCCTCCCCAGAGCCCCCTAACCCCCCGGCCCTGCTGCCTGCCCTCTGGGAATCCCACCCACAAACCCCTCTCCAGAGCCCCCTCACCCCCAGCCCTGCTGCCTGCCCTCTGGGAATCCCACCCACAAACCCCTTCCCAGAGTCCCCTCACCCCCCAGCCCTGCTGCCTGCCCTCTGGGAATCCCACCCCAAACCCCTCCCCAGAGCCCCCTCACCCCCAGCCCTGCTGCCTGCCCGCAGGGAATCCCACCCCCAAACCCCTCCCCAGAGCCCCCTCACCCCCCGGCCCTGCTGCCTGCCCTCTGGGAATCCCACCCACAAACCCCTCTCCAGAGCCCCCTCACCCCCAGCCCTGCTGCCTGCCCTCTGGGAATCCCACCCCCAAACCCCTCCCCAGAGCCCCCTCACCCCCAGCCCTGCTGCCTGCCTGCAGGGAATCCCACCCCCAAACCCCTCCCCAGAGCCCCCTGACCCCCAGCCCTGCTGCCTGCCCTCTGGGAATCCCACCCACAAACCCCTCTCCAGAGCCCCCTCACCCCCAGCCCTGCTGCCTGCCCTCTGGGAATCCCACCCACAAACCCCTTCCCAGAGTCCCCTCACCCCCCAGCCCTGCTGCCTGCCCTCTGGGAATCCCACCCCAAACCCCTCCCCAGAGCCCCCTCACCCCCAGCCCTGCTGCCTGCCCTCTGGGAATCCCACCCACAAACCCCTCCCCAGAGCCCCCTCACCCCCAGCCCTGCTCCCTGCCCTCTGGGAATCCCACCCCCAAACCCCTTCCCAGAGCCCCCTCACCCCCAGCCCTGCTGCCTGCCCTCTGGGAATCCCACCCACAAACCCCTCCCCAGAGCCCCCTCACCCCCAGCCCTGCTGCCTGCCCTCTGGGAATCCCACCCACAAACCCCTCTCCAGAGCCCCCTCACCTTGAGCCCTGCTGCCTGCCCTCTGGTAATCCCACCCACAAACCCCTCCCCAGAGCCCCCTCACCCCCGGCCCTGCTGCCTGCCCTCTGGGAATCCCACCCACAAACCCCTCTCCAGAGCCCCCTCACCCCCAGCCCTGCTGCCTGCCCTCTGGGAATCCCACCCACAAACCCCTTCCCAGAGTCCCCTCACCCCCCAGCCCTGCTGCCTGCCCTCTGGGAATCCCACCCCAAACTCCTCCCCAGAGCCCCCTCACCCCCAGCCCTGCTGCCTGCCCTCTGGGAATCCCACCCCCAAACCCCTCCCCAGAGCCCCCTCACCCCCAGCCCTGCTGCCTGCCCTCTGGGAATCCCACCCCCAAACCCCTCCCCAGAGCCCCCTCACCCCCAGCCCTGCTGCCTGCCCGCAGGGAATCCCACCCCCAAACCCCTCCCCAGAGCCCCCTGACCCCCAGCCCTGCTGCCTGCCCTCTGGGAATCCCACCCCCAAACCCCTTCCCAGAGCCCCCTCACCCCCAGCCCTGCTGCCTGCCCTCTGGGAATCCCACCCACAAACCCCTCCCCAGAGCCCCCTCACCCCCAGCCCTGCTGCCTGCCCGCAGGGAATCCCACCCCCAAACCCCTCCCCAGAGCCCCCTCACCCCCAGCCCTGCTGCCTGCCCTCTGGGAATCCCACCCCCAAACCACTCCCCAGAGCCCCCTCACCCCCAGCCCTGCTGCCTGCCTGCAGGGAATCCCACCCCCAAACCCCTCCCCAGAGCCCCCTGACCCCCAGCCCTGCTGCCTGCCCTCTGGGAATCCCACCCCCAAACCCCTTCACAGAGCCCCCTCACCCCCAGCCCTGCTGCCTGCCCTCTGGGAATCCCACCCACAAACCCCTCCCCAGAGCCCCCTCACCCCCAGCCCTGCTCCCTGCCCTCTGGGAATCCCACCCCCAAACCCCTTCCCAGAGTCCCCTCACCCCCCAGCCCTGCTGCCTGCCCTCTGGGAATCCCACCCCAAACCCCTCCCCAGAGCCCCCTCACCCCCAGCCCTGCTGCCTGCCCTCTGGGAATCCCACCCACAAACCCCTCCCCAGAGCCCCCTCACCCCCAGCTCTGCTGCCTGCCCGCAGGGAATCCCACCCACAAACCCCTCCCCAGAGCCCCCTCACCCCCAGCCCTGCTGCCTGCCCTCTGGGAATCCCACCCACAAACCCCTCCCCAGAGCCCCCTCACCCCCAGCCCTGCTCCCTGCCCTCTGGGAATCCCACCCCCAAACCCCTTCCCAGAGCCCCCTCACCCCCAGCCCTGCTGCCTGCCCTCTGGGAATCCCACCCACAAACCCCTCCCCAGCGCCCCCTCACCCCCAGCCCTGCTGCCTGCCCGCAGGGAATCCCACCCCCAAACCCCTCCCCAGAGCCCCCTCACCCCCAGCCCTGCTGCCTGCCCTCTGGGAATCCCACCCACAAACCCCTTCCCATAGCCGCCTCACCCCCAGCCCTGCTGCCTGCCCTCTGGGAATCCCACCCACAAACCCCTCCCCAGAGCCCCCTCACCCCCAGCCCTGCTGCCTGCCCTCTGGGAATCCCACCCACAAACCCCTCCCCAGAGCCCCCTCACCCCCAGCCCTGCTCCCTGCCCTCTGGGAATCCCACCCCCAAACCCCTCCCCAGAGCCCCCTCACCCCCGGCCCTGCTGCCTGCCCTCTGGGAATCCCACCCACAAACCCCTCTCCAGAGCCCCCTCACCCCCAGCCCTGCTGCCTGCCCTCTGGGAATCCCACCCACAAACCCCTTCCCAGAGTCCCCTCACCCCCCAGCCCTGCTGCCTGCCCTCTGGGAATCCCACCCCAAACCCCTCCCCAGAGCCCCCTCACCCCCAGCCCTGCTGCCTGCCCTCTGGGAATCCCACCCACAAACCCCTCCCCAGAGCCCCCTCACCCCCAGCCCTGCTCCCTGCCCTCTGGGAATCCCACCCACAAACCCCTCCCCAGAGCCCCCTCACCCCCCGGCCCTGCTGCCTGCCCTCTGGGAATCCCACCCCCAAACCCTTCCCCAGAGCCCCCTCACCCCCAGCCCTGCTGCCTGCCCTCTGGGAATCCCACCCCCAAACCCCTCCCCAGAGCCCCCTCACCCCCAGCCCTGCTGCTTGCCCTCTGGGAATCCCACCCACAAACCCCTCCCCAGAGCCCCCTCACCCCCAGCCCTGCTGCCTGCCCTCTGGGAATCCCACCCACAAACCCCTCCCCAGAGCCCCCTCACCCCCCGGCCCTGCTGCCTGTCCTCTGGGAATCCCACCCACAAACCCCTCCCCAGAGCCCCCTCACCCCCAGCCCTGCTGCCTGCCCTCTGGGAATCCCACCCACAAACCCCTCCCCAGAGCCCCCTCACCCCCTGCCCTGCTCCCTGCCCTCTGGGAATCCCACCCCCAAACCCCTCTCCAGAGCCCCCTCATCCCCAGCCCTGCTGCCTGCCCTCTGGGAATCCCACCCCCAAACCCCTCCCCAGAGCCCCCTCACCCCCCGGCCCTGCTGCCTGCCCTCTGGGAATCCCACCCACAAACCCCTCTCCAGAGCCCCCTCTCCCCCCGGCCCTGCTGCCTGCCCTCTGGGAATCCCACCCACAAACCCCTTCCCAGAGTCCCCTCACCCCCCAGCCCTGCTGCCTGCCCTCTGGGAATCCCACCCCAAACCCCTCCCCAGAGCCTCCTCACCCCCAGCCCTGCTGCCTGCCCTCTGGGAATCCCACCCCCAAACCCCTCCCCAGAGTCCCCTCACCCCCAGCCCTGCTCCCTGCCCTCTGGGAATCCCACCCACAAACCCCTCCCCAGAGCCCCCTCATCCCCAGCCCTGCTACCTGCCCTCTGGGAATCCCACCCACAAACCCCTCCCCAGAGCCCCCTCATCCCCAGCCCTGCTCCCTGCCCTCTGGGAATCCCACCCACAAACCCCTCCCCAGAGCCCCCTCACCCCCCGGCCCTGCTGCCTGCCCTCTGGGAATCCCACCCACAAACCCCTCCCCAGAGCCCCCTCACCCCCCGGCCCTGCTGCCTGCCCTCTGGGAATCCCACCCACAAACCCCTCCCCAGAGCCCCCTCACCCCCCGGCCCTGCTGCCTGCCCTCTGGGAATCCCACCCACAAACCCCTCCCCAGAGCCCCCTCACCTCCTGCCCTGCTGCCTGCCCTCTGGGAATCCCACCCCCAAACCCCTCCCCAGAGCCCCCTCACCCCCAGCCCTGCTGCCTGCCCTCTGGGAATCCCACCCCCAAACCCCTCCCCAGAGCCCCCTCACCCCCAGCCCTGCTGCCTGCCCTCTGGGAATCCCACCCACAAACCCCCCAGAGCCCCCTCACCCCCCAGCCCTGCTGCCTGGCCTCTGGGAATCTCAACCCCCCTGCCTACAAACCGCAGTCCTAGAAGCCCCCTCACCTCCCTCCCCCCCACCTCCCCTGCTCTGCTGCCAGTTTCTGGGAATCCACCCACACCGCTCCCCACAAACCGAACCCCTGGGAACCCCCTCGCTTCCCCCCTCCCTGAGTCCTGCTGCCTGGCGTCTGGGAATCCCATCCTGGGAGCCCCCTGAGCCCCCCTCTCCCCAAGAACTGTTCTTGCAGGAGCCCCACCCTGTAGAAACCCCACCCGTTCCTGATCAAGCCCTGCAGCTTTCAAGCCCGTGCCACCCATGGCAAGGCCGAGCATGGAAGCTGTGGCTGATCCCCCGCAGACAGGGCCTGCTCACACTGACTCGGCAGGTGCAGCTGACTCCTGCCATCCTGCTCCTGCCAAATCTGTCCTCTGAGTAGCCGCTGTTGGGCTGAGCAGACCCCTGAGATCAAGTTCCTGCCTTCTGGACTGGCTCCTGCTCCTTGTCCCTGCTTCCTCACCTAACTCCAGTTACTGACAGGCTGGGACCCTTGACGTGACTCCTGACTATGACCCTGACTCTACTCTGGGCTCCAGCCCCTAGGTCAGACTGCTGACATTATGGGCCCTGACACTCCCCCAGGAACCCTGCCCCTGGGAACCCTACCTGCTTCCCCTGAGAACTCCTCCCTTCCCTCTGGGAATTGTGTCCCTGCCTCCCAGGAACCTTGCTGTGGCAGTTCTTGGGGTATCCAGGAGTCTGAGTCATACTGTTACCTCCTCTCACTGGGGGAGAGAGAGTCTTGCCTGTGGTAGGTGGGTGTCAGCCCCCTAACACCACCAGCCTTTCGGGCACTCAAGCCCTCTCCTCTGCACTATGCCAGCTGCCCTTTCGGTGGAGAAGCACATGGTGATCACTGTGTGGAAGCTGACAACTCCAGACTGTTACCGGTTGGTCCCAAATCAGTTTAGAGTTGGGAAGTCGACCACTGGGGCTGCGGTAACACAAGTGTGCAGGGCCATTAATTGCATCCTGCTATGAAGCACTGTGACTCTTGGCAATGTGCATGAAATATTGGATGGCTTTGCAGAAGGTCTAGATAATATTTAGTCCTGTCATGAGTGCAGGGGACTGGACTAGATCAACTCTCGAGTTCCCTTCCAGTTCTATGATTTTATGAAATGGGATTCCCTAACTATGGCGGGGTGATAGATGGCACGCATATTCAATTTTGGCCCACAGACCATCTTGTGATGGACTACATCAACAGAAAAGGGATACTTCTCTATGGTATTACAGGCGCTTGTAGCTTACTATGGGCATTTCACTGGCATCAACGCAGGGCAGTTCGGGAAGGTTCATGATGCACACATCTTCAAGAACACTGGCCTGTACAGAAAGCTCCAAGCAGGGCTTTTCTTTCCATGACCAGAAGAGTCCAGCGAGTATGTTGAAATGCCCATAATGATCCTGGGAGACCCACTGTACCTCTTACTCCCATGGCTCATGAAGCCTTACCTGGACAGCAGCAAGGAGAGCTTCAACAATAAGTTGAGCAGGTGCAGACTGACCATAGAATGTGCCTTTGGCAAATTAAAGCGCGCTGGTGCTGCCTTTATGACAGGTTAAACCTAAATGAAGAAAATATTCCTGTGGTCATAGTGGCCTGCTGCACGCTCCATAATATTTGTGAAGTGGACTAGGGGATATAAACAGCAGCTAAAAGAGGTAAAATCTGAACAGCTAGATTCATTGGTGTCAGTTCAGGGAAGTGGCTACTGGGCTACAAGGGCAGTCAGTTGATGCCTCATTGCATGTGGTGGCTCAGTGTATTATTGAAATCACCTCTCCAGAGTGATCACATGCTCCAAGGTAAACACAACCCAGCATGGATTATTTTTTCAAGCTTTTGTGTGTGTAAGGACAGGCATGGGATTTTTGAATGTTTGGGGGTGTGTGTGTGATGCTGGCTGTGTATCCCTGATTTGGGGGGAAGTTGCCAAGTCCATATTCCAGAGCAGTTTCAATTTCTCCCAAAAGGGCTCTGGAAAAGACATGCGAGACAAGCCACTGAAGAAACTGACCAAAGGGGTAGAGAAGGGAATGTTTCTTAGTTTCCCTGAAATACTCCATTTCCCACCGCTCGGGCTCTGCGAGCCAGTTCGTGCCATTCCTGAAACTTGAACACTTGAAATCTATAACATGACCTGACCGAAAGTTCCAGCATACTCCAGATACTGCCTTTGTGTATTGCTCCACTTACACGCTGCCTGGCTAGAGGTATGTATACTGGCCTTGGCTCCCATCCCGCTGCCTGGAGGAGGGTGCAGGGGGACGACAGTTGGATCCTTGAGCTGCTCGGTGTGGAGACCTGTGGGAACCTGACGAATGGCCATGCCAGTGAGGAATGGGTTAAAGCAAGGGAGCTCCCCCAGGATTTGCTGACCATGCTGTGAGATGGGGCTGCTGTCCAGTGGCAGTGAGAGTGGTGGCTGGTGTGTGGGGCTGGAACTCAGGACTCCTGGGTTCTATTATTGGCTCCACCCCTGCAAAACGGGAAATAATCCCTTGCCTCTTTAATGCCTATTTATATTGTGAGAGATCCTAGGGGCAGAGAGTGTTTTTCACTGGGTGCCTAGGCAGTGCCCAGCACACCGGGGCCCCGGTCTTGGCAGCTGGGTGCCTGGGTAGTGTTCCAATGGTCAGTCACCCTTGCTGTTAGAAACGTGTACTTCATTTCTGATTTGAATTTGTCCGGCTTCAGCTTCCAGCCTTTGGTTCTTCTACTTGCTACTCCCCTGTTTATACACCCACAACTGCATCAGCCCTTTTGCCACATCATAGTAGGAGCTTGTGTTCAAGTTGTCTGTCCACCACGATGCATACAGCCTTGTCAGAGTCATTGCTTTCCAGGATGCAGCCCATCTTGTAGGTTTGGTCTGCATTCCTTATTCCTGATGGATGTTGATGCATTTGGCTGTATTAAAAGGCATCTGGTTTGAATGGGCCCAGCTTACCAAGCCATCCAGATCCCACTGTGCGACAGCCTTGACCTCATCATTATTTACTACTCCACCAGTCTTGCTGTCATCCGCAAATGTTATCAGCCATGATTTTGTATTTACTTCCAGATCATTGCTGAAAATGCTGAATAGCGCCAGACCTAGAACCATGCCCCAGGGAACCCCACTAGAAACGCCCCCCTTCGATAATGATTCCCCACTGACTGCTCCCTGGAATCTGTCAGTCAGTCAGTTCTTCAGTTCTTGTGCTTTGCTGGTGTACTGTAGCAGTAGGGTGTTTTTTTTTTAAATCAGAATTCCGTATAGTACAAAGTCGTTGATTTCAGGGTGCAGATGCTCATTATGCTCTCAGAGGCTAGGCCTCTTGAAGGCACTTTATGCTGTAGCTCAGCCAGGAGTTACTCGGTGCAAGGCAAGAATCGCTGTGGGAGATTCTTGGCCTGGGCTGCATGGATGGACACAATGGGCCCTGCTGGCCTTGGAACTGATGTCTCCAATCAGGTGCCCAAAATTACATGTCGCTTCTGAACATCTAGGCCTGGGGCAGGCGGTGACGCTTGCATGCAGTGCCCTGTCCCAGCTACAGAACTCAGGAGGGTGGGGGACATGGTCAGGGCTGGGAGTCTAACCTTGGGTTCCATCTGAGTCACCTCTGGCTTCTCTTCCCTTTCCAGGCGGGTGCTGGACTCTGGCCCCACCGGTGCTTGGACTGTGGGAAAAGCATGGGGAGCACCAACCCTTCCCCTGCCCCTGCTGTGGCCAGGGCTTCAGCCATCTCTCCAACCTGGCATGGTACTGGCGCTCCCACACCAGTGAGGGCTCCTACTGCTGCCCGGACGGCGGGGCCAGCTTCGGACACAGCTCCCACCTGATGATGCATTGGCGGCGGCACACAGAGGAGCGGCTGTATGCCTGTGCTCAGTGTGGTAAATGCTTCACCCACCTTGCCGCCCACCGGAGAGTCCACACTGGGGAATGGCCCCATTGCTGTTAAAAGAATTTGAAGGACATGAAGTATGTTGAAACCAATTAAGAAATTTAAGAATAAAATTAAGAAAATTGTGTGAAGGATTCCACTGAGCAATGTGTAAAAGGCTTAAAATCAGTTAGTATTATTTATACTACAACCATAGATAAATAAAGAAGAAATGGAGTCAGCAGGGGCCCTGTATGACAAGGCAAACAAATGGCCTAACAAGTTTTTGTGTTGAAGTATATTAAGGATGCAGAGAGGAGGTAAGAAAGGCGGGGTGGGGCGGGGGGGAAGCAGGGGAGGTGGAGCAGCAGGGGGAACTGCAAGCAGTCATGGAGATAGAAATATTTATGTAAAATATGTGTGTGAAATAAATGCTCTTTTAAAAGGATTCATTAAAAATCTGTCTTCTTAATAATAAATAATAATGGAAAGTAATTTAAAGTCAAGGATATTAAGGCATTAATTGTCCACTGTGTCTTTAAGTTGCAATACCCGTGTCTGTTCTTTAGTCAAAGTTGACAGAAACCAGACAAAAGTTAACACTTCTTGGCCAGTAGCCAACATGTTGCTAGACACATAGGTGCCGACTTTTGTCGGCGTCTGTGGGTGTTCGCGCCCCCAGCCCCACCCCAACTCCACCCCCGGCCTCGCCCCTTCCCGAAATCCCCGCCCGCGCCTCCTCCCCCAGGTGCTCTGCATCCCACCCCCCGTCCCCGGCTTGCAAGCCGGGGAGGGGAGAAGCAGGAGAGCACCCACCGGGCCCGGCAGCTCCCCGCCAGCCCCACCCCGAGCTCACGTCTCCGGACACTTTTCCTGGCTCCCTCCAGCTGGTCTGTGGCGCCTTGGAGGAGGGAGGGGAGGAGGCGGAGCCAGGCTCTCCGCCTCCTCCCCACACCCCTCCCCCGAGGCGCTGCAGACCAGCTGGAGGGAGCCAGGAAAAGCAGTGGGCTGCAGCTTCACGTCCAGAGACGTGAGCTGGGCAGGGGGTGGGGCTGGCGGGGAGCTGTCGGGCCTGGTGGGTGCTCTCTTGCTTCTCTCCCCCCCACCCGGCTTGCAGGGGGATGCAGCGCACCTGGGGGAGGAGGCAGGGATTTGGGGAAGGGGCAGGGCTGGGGACGCGGCCGGGGGCGCAAGCACCCACCGTCAGCTACCCGCCAGCCCCCCTGCCGCACGCCCAACTCACCTCTCCGCCTCCCGAGGCTCTGCCGGATGCGAAGCGGCAGCCGCCAGCCACTTTTCTTGGCTCCCTCCAGCTGGTCTGTGGCACCTCGAGGGAGGAGTATGGGGAGGAGGCGGAAGGCCTGGCTCCACTTCCTCCCCCGAGGCGCAGCCGACCATAATCTTTTTTTAAAAAAGATTTTTAAAAGACCGTAATCTTTTTTTAAATGAGGCTATGCCAGAAATAAAGGGTAAAGCAAACCCTCCCCCACTAATCTTCTAACCTGCAAAATATGGTCCGGGAGGGGGAAAAAGCAGAAGAAAGGAACAAAGGTAAAACCTTAGGTAAAATTAAAATGTTAAGTATTTATATTGTTCTGTTGCTTGAACATATGTGTTGGCTGGACTGCTAGCCACAGTCACCTTTCATTTGCCATCCCAAGCAGACCTTCAAGCTGTGCTCCCTTCACTTTCAGCATTTCCTATATGTAACCCTTCTGCCAGTCAGAGTTGGCAGCAACAAGGGCCAGGTTCAGTATCTAGGGGTTCCGTTCCAATAAAACAATGCAAAACTGGCTCAAGCCCCCACCCAGTGACCTGGGACAAATATACATCATCCCTTCCGGGTGCCTCTAAGAGGCAGTACTTCCCCTCTCGCAAGCACAGAGTCTGAGTGTAGCAAAAAAATTTTAATGACAGAGAGAAACAATGCGGCATTATGTTGGGAAAACACTGCAATCAGGATTCATAACCAAACCATGAGCGACAAGACCCACCCCAGCATATTGGGCCGTGTCCTCTCCCTTAGGTTCTTGAGTCCAGCAATCCAAAAGTCACCCAAAGTCCCAAAAGTCCAACAACCCCAAAGTCCAGCACCCAAAAGTCTCTGTCCCTGGTCAGTGCAGCCCCAGAGTTCAAAAGTTCATCTGCAGAGCCCCCCCCCCCCCAGTGGAAATGGTGGGGGGAAGGTAAAAAGGCAGCTTACATGGTCCAAGGCCGACCACCCCGCCTCTCTGTGGGGGTCTACTGCAGCCTTCACAGCAAGCCACTCCACTCTGCTCCGCCAGCCGTCCCGCAAGCTGCTCTGCTCTGCTCCACCAGCTGTCACATGAGCCGCTCCAGCCATCCCGCAAACTGCTCCACTCTGCCAGCCACTCAGCAATATATCTTCAGGCCCCCCCCCTACATAACACAGCACTCAGTGATCTCAGCTCTTAGTAATGTTAGCTCTTTAGTGATTTCAGCTTTAGTGATCTCAGTGCAGGTGCACATTAGCTCTGATATTCTACAGTGAGGAAGATGGGAGATGCAATTGGAATCTAGGACCCTTAGAAGGGACCCATACCACCAAGCACAACAACCTGTCCCCCACCTTTCTCAAGTCACTGGGTTTTGGAACCCGTGTCCCTTGCCTAGCAAGCGCTGCTTAGTTGATGGCGAGTCCCTCCATCATAACAAAAGGCCACTGTCCTTGATTCACACAATCAAGATAACAACAGTTTATTCTTCCTGCCCCAATAACAGAAAAACTGGGGATCCTACAGCTGCCAACGTGACCATTTGGGCTGCTTGGGCTCATGGTAGGTGGGGTGGGTGTGTCTATGTAAATGAGGTCAGCCCCTGAAGTTCTTTCCCACAGCTTGCCACCGGATGTCAGGGTGAAGCTCATCCTGACTCTGCTTACATCTAAAACGCAGACAATTTCCACTGGGAACTTCCCATGTGTGGTTTCCTGCTCACTGGGTTGCTTTGGCGAAATCTGAGGTCAGTGGGCCCGCATGGCATGTGGTGGCTGTGAGGAGCTGAAACAGGAAATGTTTTCCCCACTCAAATATCTTAGTGATGTAAAACATGCCTCAAAAAATGACTTGATGCATCAACTCCAGTGCCAGCTTATTTGGAGTTATTCACTTCTGGGAATGAGACTTTCAATATTTTTTTTTTTTTTTTTTTTGGTGAGAGTGAGCGGGGTGTGGACGGAAAGGCTAGTTTTGGAGCTCTAGGCAGAGCTGCTCAAAATGGGCCTCCCCTCCCACCCCCAGAGAAAATTTCCAAACGATGACAAGATTGTTGTTTTTGTTCAAACTGCTTTGAACTTTGCAATTTTTTTTTTTAATGGAAAAGTGAAATTTTTCCTTTATTTTGATCGGAACAATCCCACTGTCTTTTAAAATGTTTTCTCTTTCTATTGGGAGGAAAGAATTTTGTTGACTAAGTGGGGAGTCTAAACTTTCTCACTTCTGTTTTTTCCAATAGGAAAAAAAAATAGCTACAGTACTTTGCTATTTGATGTCATTTAAAGAGAGTTAAAATGGAGGTGGTACTTTAAATCTTTCATTCTTTCGCCTTTTTAAACATTCTCTCACTTTAAGTTTAAAAATAAAATCTAGAGAAAATGGGCCAGCTAATGACTGGGAATTTAAAAACAAAGTGTGCATTTTCTGACTATTTTGAAAGGAATTTTTTTTTAAATACTGAAAATATTGCTTTTCCCCCTAAAAGTGCTAGTTTAGAATTAAAAAATAAAAAAAATTGTCAAACCCTTTTTTTTGTGTGTGAGAAAGGTTTAGTTGGATGAAAACTTTGTGTGTGTGTGTGTGTGTGTGCGCGTGCGTGTGTGTGTGACCAGTTCTAGGTGTCGGCCTTAGTTCCCCCAGCAGCAGTGTGTCTTCTGCTGGGATGTGCTCATGGGAGAGGTCTGTGCCATGGTGACTGTAAGCCCTGTCAGCCTTAGGTGCCGACTCCGTGGGTGCTCTGGGGAAAAATTAGTGGGTGCTCTGCACTCACCGGCAGCCAAGCTTCCCCCTCCCCCAGGCCCCACCTCCTCCTCTGCCTCCTCCCCTGAGCATGCCATGTCCCTGCTCATCTGCTTACCTCCCAGCGCTTCCCGCTTTGCCACCACCAAACAGCTGTTTGGTAGCGTGCTTGGAGGGAAGGGGAGGAGCGGGAATGTGGCGTGCTCAGGGGAGGAGATGGGCCTGGGACGGGAATTTGGGGAAGGAGTCGGAATAGGGGCAGGGTCGGGAGGGCGTGGAGTTGGGGCGGGGAGTTTGGGGAAGGGGTTGGAACGGGGGTGGGGTCAGAGGGGAAGGGACAGGGGTGCAGTCGGGCCGGGGACAGAGCGAGGTCGAGCACCCACCGGCGGGAGCAGAAGTCGGCGCCTATGCCGTCAGCCACGCTCCGCCGGGACAAGCAGGTTACAGACTGCCGATTCGACTAGTATGTTGTCTTGTGTTTCACAGGGTCTGTCTTCACTACTCTGACCCAGCTGTTGTCCTTACTCTGACCCCCTGTCCATAAAACACAAAATCCTCTCTCCTGAGCTCTGTAGGTTTTAAACCCAGGTGGGCTAGCTGCCAGGTGGGCTAAAGCCCTGGTGCTGCTTTCATTCAGGCTGCTAACCTGCTCACTTTGCAGTGAGGATGTAGGTTAACCCCCTGCAGTGCTGATAGTCCCCCAATGCCTTTTCACAATGCCCCCATGGGCCCAGAAGGTCAGAAAAAAATCTCCCACAATGCACTGGGGAAAAAAATCATAGAGCAGCTCAGCTTGCTGCAGCACAAAGCACCATGGGATATGTCTCCAGATGTCCTAATACTTGTGGGGGAGGGGCAGCACCCATCAGGAGACAGTAACTCAAGTCAGGCTTTGCATTGTGAGGGCAAACACTGGGGCTAGGCTTACCCAAGTGCTCAGACCTGGGGGCTAACCGTGCCGTGAAGATGCACCCCTTGACCAACGCGTTCCAGCGTGTCACGACACCTAGAGCTACGGGCAAAGGTAGGAGCCAGGCCTGCAAAGCCTCACTCGTGGGAGTCGTCTCATTGCACTCAATGAGACCACAGGTCTGTCCAAAGCTGTTAAATCTTTCCAGCAACCTTCAATAGATCAGGCCCTAGGAGTGGGTGCTACACACTGGAATCGGGGCTCCCAGAAGCTGGCTCCAGCCCGTAATCTCGCTCTCGAGGGAGATAAAATCATCTACAGCCCATTGTCACACACGTGTTTTTTAAAAATGCTGTCTTAAAAAATCAACTCAGGAACTTCCTATCCTGCTAAAGATAGCAGGGTCACAAGACCCTCACAGCATCCCTGTGAGACTGGGAATGACATGCATTCATCCCCTGGAGTGTAGCCTATGTTATAAAGATTTCATCTGTTGGTTGCGTCCCGGGGGTAGCCCAGCGGAGCACTTTTATTGCTGAACCAAGTTGCTTTAAGACTGGCTCGGAGAAAGGGGCAGTGAAAGACCCAAGGAGCACAATCTAGTCAGCTAATATAGCTTATAAATAGGGCCCTTCCACATTCGCAGCTGTCAAAAACGCATCATGGACCACGAAATCTGGTCTTTTGTGTACTTTTACCTATGCTATAAAATACCCTCTGCTATAGGGTATAAGTATACTGAAGTACAGCGCTTTTCCCAGACTGGAGGCCCCAACCCAAAAGGGGGTCGCAAGGCTATTGTGGGGGGAGGTCACAGTGTTGTCACCCTTACGGCTGTGCTGCTGCTGGCGGTAGGGCTGCTTTCAGAGCTGGAAGCCTGGCCAGCAGCCGCTGCTCTCCGGCCGCCCTCTCCAATAGCCTTGCGACCCGCTTCTAGGTCAGGGCCCCCAGTTCGAGAAATGCTGAATCTTAGGGGCTTTGCATGTTTATATTTTGCTGTTTTTAAATACATGTTCGTGCTTGTTACAACACCATGACATTTAAGATTTAAATATCTGAAACCGTGACATTGAAGATTTTTTAAAATGCGATGATTGTGAAATTGATGAAAGCGGACTGTGAATTTGGTAGGGTCCTAGCTATTGGGCTTGAAGCAGCATTTAATTCATGGAAGTCCTATGGACGGAAGATCAGATCACACCGTTACAATGTTCTGACCTAAAAAGCTACGAAAGGGGCACGGTCCATTTAAAAATTAGGCCGACAGTTTTTTAAAAAACTTCTTCCAATGGGTCGTGGCCACAACAGATTGCTAAGAGCAATCCCAACAGCGTTCTGCAGGTGTAAGACTGCATATACTCCTTGAGAACGGGGCTGCCACTTCTCGGCCATTTCACCATTAGGGCTCACCTGGGATGCAGCAAGTGGATTGCAATGGATGCTGGAGGATCCATTCACTGTGCTTCTAAAACTGCCTCCCGTAGCTTTACCTGCCCCTCCTCCCCCAAAAGCCCCAAGCCTTCAACGAAATGTGGCGTCAGACCCAAAATTTCACAAAACCAGTTTAAAAAATCATGAGATTTAATAAAATAAATTAACATGGAGTGATTTGCCCTCTGGCACTGTAGCCAATAGGGTTTGAGATTCCTTGATTTTTCTCCCCGGTCATTGGACTAGCCACAGATTTTTTTTATATATAAAAGCAGAGCTGGGGCTTTAAGAGACAGATCATAATAGTTGGTCACATTGGAACCTTTCTTCTCCTCATTTTAATTCCACACAGAAGGAGATTTCTAGGGCTTCTTTTACACCCCCTCAGCTCAGGTCCCAATCTGAGAGTTTAAAATTCACCCAACTCTCCCTTCCTGTTGCCTGCCAAGATTTCAGCCTCCCCTGAGACAGAGAGAGATGTCTGTGTTTGCATTTTCCATGCCAGCCACTTGCTCTGCCAGCTCCAGTCCTGGGGGGTCGGGGCGGGGAACACTCTGCGGTGCCAGAAGTGCCTTCGTGCTGCCCGTCCTCTCCGAGCTGTGAGTGCATCCCATGCCAGGCTAGCTTCTCCGTTGCTAAGTGTGAGCCTATGGCATTGGCATTACTTCCCTCCTGCACATTGATGGGGTTTCACACCCAGTCAGTGAAAAACCAGCTGACAGCATGTCCAAAGGAGCCAGCCTGGACCTACCGTGCAGTGACGGGGCTCCTCACAGTCTGTTCCCCCCGTGAGCCATCCCTGCCCCTATCACGCAGTGACATGAGAGGGTTCCCCTGCTGTCTGCGCTCCCGTGTGCCTGGTACATGATGGGGGCTAGCTCTCCCCTTCCCCGTGGCCAGCGTGTGTTTGGGGCCAGCTCTCCCCTTCCCCATGGCCAGCGTGTGTTTGGGGCCGGCTCTCCCCTTCCCCGTGGCCAGGGTGTGTTTGGGGCCAGCTCTCCCCTTCCCCGTGGCCAGGGTGTGTTTGGGGCCGGCTCTCCCCTTCCCCGTGGCCAGGGTTTGTTTGGGGCTGGCTCTCTCCTTCCCCGTGGCCAGCACGTGTTTGGGGCTGGCTCTCCCCTTCCCCATGGCAAGTGTGGGTTTGGGGCTGGCTCTCCCTTTCCCTATGTCAAGTGCATATTTGGGGCCGGCGCTCTCCTTCCCTGTGGCCAATGTGTGTTTGGGACCAGCTCTGTCCCGCCCCATGGCCAGCGCGTGTTTGGAGCCGGCTCTCCCTTTCCCCATGGCAAGTGCTTGTTTGGGGCCGGCTCTCCCCTTCCCCATGGCCAGTGCGTGTTCAGGGCCAGCTCTCCCTTTCCCCATGGCAAGTGCGTGTTTGGGGCTGACCCTCCCCTTCCCCGTGGCCAGTGCATGTTTGGGGGCAGTTCTCCCCTTCTTCCCAACCGATGTGTGGTTTGTTGCTGCTTTGTCCTTCCCCACCCTCAGTGCATCTTTCAGGGCATCTCTCCCCTCATGCACGGCTGGTGCATCTGGAGCGGGTGCTCTCTTCTCCCCCATGGCTGGCACGTCTTTTGGAGTGGTTCTGTCCTCTCCTGTGCCCAGCCTGTTTATGGAGGCAGCTCTCAACTGACCCAGCCTAAGTGTGGGGGTCACCCTTTCCTTCCCTGCGGCCAGCATGCCCTTTGTTGTCACCCTCTCCATCCCCATGGCCAGCGTGTGTTTGGGGGTGGCTATCTCCTTCGTGGCCAAAGCAACTTTCTGAGCTGCTTTGTCCTTCTTCCCCTCTGAACCCATTTCCTGGGTGGCTCGATCCTTCCCCGTGGTGGGTGCATCTTTCAGGGCTGCTCTTTCCTCCCCTGTAGCTGCTCCATTTTGGGGTGTGGCAATCCTCTCACTCAGCCCATGAGTGGGGGCAGCTCTCTCCTCCCCAATGGCTGCCCCATTTTGGGGGCTGGTTCTCTGCACCGCTGTGACTGGTGTTTTTCTGGGGGCAGCTCTATTCTTGGTGCAGGGGCCCGTGTGGGTGCGTCGGTGTTTGACCAGGTGTGAGGCCTGGCTGAAGCACTTGCCGCACTCGGAGCAGGCGTAGGGGCGCTCGCCCGTGTGGACGCGCCGGTGCTGCACCAGGGTGGAGCGGTCGCTGAAGCGCTTGGCGCAGACGCTGCACTCGTAGGGCCGCTCGCCGGTGTGGGTGCGCTGGTGGATGATGAGGTTGGAGCTGTGGTGGAAGCTCTTGCCGCACTCGAAGCAGGCGTAGGGCTTCTGGCCCAGGTGGATCTTGCTGTGGGTCAGGAGGTTGGAGCTCTGCGAGAAGGCGCGGCCGCACTCCCCGCACTGGTAGGGCCGCTCCCCGGTGTGCGTGCGCTGGTGCACGATCAGGTTGGACTGCAGCCGGAAGCTCTTCTCGCACACGGAGCAGCGGAAAGGCTTCTCTCCCGTGTGGATGCGCCGGTGCCGCTGCAGGTCCGAGCTCTGCCTGAAGTTCTGACTACACAAGGGGCACTGGTAGGACTTCTCAGAGGGGGGCGGGCTCTTGCTGGGAGGGGAGTCTTGTTCTGCTGGCTCCTTGCTGGAGGACTTAGCCAGGGATGGCAGGTGGGGCAGCTGGATAGGGGACGGCTGTTCCCTGCATATAGGAGGGGGCGGCTGTTCTCTGCTCAGGGGAGGGGGTGGCTGTTCCCTGAGCAGGGGAGGAGGTGGCTGTTTCCTGCCAGGGGTGGAGGGCGGCTGTTCCCTGCTCAGGGGAGGGGGCGGCTGTTCCCTGCCAGGAGTGGAGGGTGGCTTTTCCCTGCTCAGGGGAGGGGGCGGCTGTTCCCTGCCAGGAGTTGAGAGCGGCTGTTCCCTGCTCAGGGGAGGGGGCGACTGTTCCCTGCCAGGAGTGGGCGACTGTTCCCTGCCAGGAGTGGAGGGCTGCTGTTCCCTGCGCAGAGGAGGGGGCGACTGTTCCCTGCTCAGGGGAGGGGGCGACTGTTCTCTGTGCACAACAGGGGGTGGCTGTTTCCTGCCTACAGGAAGGAGAGGCTTTTGCATGCGCACAGAAGGAAGCGGCTGTTGCATGTACATGGGAGAGGTGGGGAGCTGCTGTTTCCCACCCTCAGAGGGGGCTTCTGGCTCTTCTCCATCCAGAGAGGGTTTCTTTCTCTTCCGGCCAGGGCTCTGGGGCGCTTTACTCTTGGGCCATCTTGGTGAGGCCTTGGGTGTTGGAGCTGCTTGGACAGGTGCCTCCACCTCCCCGTGGTGCAGCACAGCCAGCTCCTCAGCGTCCAGCCCCCTCCCGGTGTCTGCGGGGACCAAGAGAGAAGTGGTGGGTGAGCCGGGCCCCAGGTGCAGGGGGAAGCCAACAGAGGGATCTAAACTAACACTGGCTGGAAAGTGGAATTCAAAGTTCACAAAAATATTCAAGTTTTTGGAAAAAAAAGTTTGTTCCGAATTGGGACAAAAAGCCAAAAACTGGAAATTTCCCCCAAAACTTGAACCCCGCAATACTTTGGGACACACCGAGGTGTGTGTGTGAAATGAAATGTGCTCCCTGGGATTCCCGGATGCCTATCCAGGCAGGTGCCATGGAGTCAGGAGCGCCTGGGAGCCCCGGCTCCAGGGCAGCCACCAGGCCAGCTGCTGATGACCCAGGGAGCTTGGGAGCCGGGTAACCCAGTGCTTCCAGGCTCCTGGTGCCTCTGTAGCTCAGAAACCCCAGGCCAGGGGCAGCCCTCCTGGTGAGCTGCTGAAGCGCTGGGGAGGGGCAAGCTGGCAAGACACCAGGCAGGTTTCTGTCAGTCCCCGGCCTGCTTTCTGCCCAAATTCGGTCAGAACTGAGATGTGATTGGAAAAAATCTCCAGCCAGCTCCAAAGTAACCCCATTATCTAAACCAGGGCAAACTGCCACCTGGAGGTGCCTACTTCAGTTTACCCATAACCTGTTTCCACTTGCATGGAACTGAACCAAAACAAACTTGGTTAAAACCGGAAGAAGGACGTCCACACGGCCCAGTGCAGCTCTTTAAGAGACACGGTTTATATTAAAGCGTCTATCTCTGGTATTGGCCGGCCCCAACTCCATAGTATGCAGGCACCTCACAATCCTTAATGTGTTTATCCACATGCACACCTGAGAGGCAGGGCAGGGCTGTTATCCCCAGTTTGCAGATGGGAACTGACACACCCAGGGACTAAGTGACTTGCCCAAGGTCACACATGGAGTCTGTGGCAGAACCCAAATTGGACAGAGCGCAGCTTGGGGAACCAGGTATTCATGGTTCTGCCTCCCCCATGGCTCAGTGAATCCGGCCATGGGGCAGGGCTGCGGAGCTCCTGGCTGTGTGGCTAAGCTCTGCCTTCCCCATGGCTCAGACGATGCAGCCAGGAGGCACTGCCTTGGGAGCTCGTGGCTGGGATCCCTGGATTTTGCTTTCTGAGCTGGCTGATTCATCCCTCACCTGTCGGGACGTCCCTCTGGGTCTCCTGCTCCTCAGGGGCTGGGGGATCTGGGATGCACGGCTCCTCCCCTCGCTCCAGCTGAGAAATCAGGGCGGGTTTGCGAACAGGAAAACCTGCACATGGGGAAGAGAAGCCATCAGGGTGCAGCCGGTGAGCCCCAGGGCTTGGTACAAAGGCCCCTCTCTGCTGGAAAGGGGGCGATGGGGAAGTGGTATGACCAGTGGGAGGAGGGGCAGGCACAACCCAACGGTGACAACTCTGAACCCACAGAGACAGAGCAGAGTGCTGTCCACTTAAGCAGGAACCCCAGCTCAGACACGCAGGGAATGCAGGCAGTGCATGTGCATGTACTCAGACAGGGACTAGGCCCTTTTAGGAACCGTGGGGTGGAGTTACAGGTTTGAAGACCAGCAGGGCCCACTCTGACCAGACAGTTTGGTCTCCTGCCCTGAGCCGGTTGGGAAAAATTCTACAAAGAAAAGTTTGCTTTGGAAAATGCCATTTCAACTTCAGGACATTTCCCACAAAAACAAGTAATTTTCAAAATGAAAACTTTTTGGAAAATGTAATTTAGGAAAATTCAAAACAGAAATGTATTTTATTTTTACAGTCTTTTCACATTATTTCATGACAGGTCACTCGGAGCAGTGCCGCACAGGACATAGATCAGAGTCTCTTCTGTTTGTGCTGTGGTTGTTTGTTTATTTATTTATTTTGTCTATTACTGTAGTGCCCTAGGAGCCCCAGTCATGGAGCAGGACCCTATTGCGCCAGGCGCTGTACAAACACACAACAAATAGCCAACACGTACCTGAAAAAGCTCACAGTCTAATACATGACAAGAGACAACAGATCTATGCAGACAGAGGAATACAAGGAGGCAACATTATCTAAATAGACAAGACACAAGGTTGGGAAAAGGGTAAAACTGAGAGACCAATGTGATGGCGGGAAATGTCAAGATAGTTCTATAACGGATCCATCACAGACCCTGGTTTTCATGGGGGACTTCAGTGACATCTGCTGGGAGAGCAATACAGCAGTGCATAGACAATCCAGGAAGTTTTTGGAGAGTGTTGGGGACAACTTCCAGGTGCAACTATTGAAGGACCAACTAGGGGCCATGCTCCTCTTGACCTGCTGCTCACAAACAGGGAAGAATTAGTAGGGGGAGAAGAAGTGGGTGGCAACCTGGGCAGCAGTGACCGTGAGATGGTCGAGTTCAGGATCCTGACAAAAGGAAGAAAGGAGAGCTGCAGAATACGGACCCTGGACTTCAGAAAAGCAAACTTAGACTCCCTTAGGGAACTGATGGGCAGGATCTCCTGGGAGGCTAATATGAGGGGGAAAGGAGTCCAGGAGAGCTGGCTGTATTTTAAAGATGCCTGATTGAGGGCACAGGAACAAACCATCTCCTCGTTGTTCTTTTTTAGGTATTACTTTGTCTTAAGGAGGTTAAACACCAGCCCGACAGAAGGTGGATGCAATTTGAGAATTGTCAATGCCCACTGACATAACTTCTTTATGATCTTTTCTAGGATCGGTAGGACACCATCAAGACTTCATTCCTAACTTTGCTTTCATTGCAGGTCCACTGTATAACTTGTGAAAGAAAAGGGATTTCTTGAGCCAGGACAGAGCAGATCAGTTCAATTTGTAAAACTGAAGCAAGCAGTAATTCAAGCCTCTGTGCTGATCACTCCAGATCCCAGCAAACCGTATCACTTAAAAGGTCTCTGAGTGCAATTGCACTTGCAACAGTAGCTTCTAAAAAGAGTCATGGAAAAATTTAGGCCAGTAGCCTATGCTCTAAAAGAATAAGCCTAGTGGAACTTAAATATTCCACTTGTGAAAAAATATTTATTGGTCATCAGCTGGACAGCCAAGCATTTTGCATTTTTAATTGGTTTAAACCCTATAGCTCTACATTTCACACACACACACACACACACACACACACACACACACACACACACACACACACACACACACACCCCTCTCTCCAGTTCTTGCTTTCTAATCGAAGCAAGGATGGACAGATGTCTAATGCTCAATGAGCACACTGGAATTTGTTATTGCATGACAAAGGTATAACAAGAACTCCAGCATGGACCGACCCTATCTCCTTTGCTGGATGCCCTGTTGTATTCTGGGAACCCTCATGTGTGCCCAGATGTTAATCCAGGGAAAATCTGAACCCAGATTTTCACATCAATACCTCCCAAAATAAAAATCACAGAAATTTATTATTATGATCAGGAGAAAACATATATCTTCTTGTTATTGATCCATTCTCCAAATGGGTGGAAGCATTTCCCCTTAAGGCAAATGCTGCTTTAGCCACAACAAAAAAACTTGGTGAAACAAGTCTTCTCTCATTGGAAACTCCCCGCTAGGGTAGAGTCAGGCAGAGGAACACACTTTACTGGATAAGTGTTCCAAAGATTTTTACAGTTGTTGGGAGTGCAACAAAATTGCACATTTCATATAGACCTCAATCATCAGGGATGCTAACGAGAACAAATTGCACCGTCAAACTAATGCTGCGGAAACTGGCAGATGTCAATGGATGCAGTTGCAATACCCCGATTCCACTCATTTTTATGGCACTCAGGGAAACTCCCACTGCTTCCACAGATCATACACCCTTTGAGGTGATGACTGGGCAAACCATGTGAATGCCACAGCATCTTTTGTGGAATACCAGTGGCACACAGCTAGAGGAAGTCAAACTGAAAACGTATGTGCAAGCATTCAAAAACATTTAAATCAGATTCTCTTGCAGGTAGCTATCAAATTGGGAAAATCCAAACAGAAGGCAAAGGTTTATTTTAATAAAGGCCAAAGAGAGAATGCTTGGGAAATTGGAGATTAGGTGATAATATACTGTATCAGAACACAATTTATGTAACCAATGAACTGGGCCACATTATATTATAAATAGGCTCAGTTTCCTCTGTATACAGAATCAGAAACAAACCAAAAAAAGGTATATAAATTCTATCATGTTAATAGAATTAAAGTTGTACTGGAAAAGAAATATTTCTCTACAGGCAGAAGAACCAGAGACGTTGATCACAAAAGAGGAAGTAAAGGATCAGAGAAAGCCAGCCCAGTAGCAGGAAAAGAAAAAAAATGCATGTCTTAACAATATTGATGCTGTATTATTGCCTTAATACTGCACTTTAAACCGAACAGACTGTTCCAGTACAACAAGGACCAAGAATAGTCAAGGAAAATCAAAATTTTATGTTGGAACTAAACTCAAACTTGCCTGTTGCTCAGGATGCAATTATAACAGTGATCTGGGCTCAAGAACAAATAAAACCAGATCAGAATAGAAAACCAGATCAGAGCTTTTCAACTGAAATTTTCTTCAAATGGAATTATCAACCAGCACAAGGACAATTTATAACTAAGACTTGGGTTAAAACATTGTTTTCCTCATGAACTAACAGTACAACTTTGAAAATACAAAAAGGTACAAAGTCATATATCAGGTCTGATTAGGATATGGTTAGCATTGAAGGATAAGTGAAAGTTTGTATGGTGGAAAGGATTTTTCACTGGAGATCCAAAAACAAAGAAATTTAGGCAAATACTTCTTCCAACCACTCATAACAAATGTTATCAAAAAGGTAAAAAAGTAATAGATAAGAAACTTGTTCTTAAATATAACATAAAAGGGAATCAGAGTAGCAGTCGTGTTAGTTTGTGTCAGCAAAAAGAACAGGGGTACTCGTGGCACCTTAGAGCCTAACAAATTTATTTCAGCATAAGCTTTCGTGGGCTACAGTCCACTTCATTGGATGCATACAATGGAACATACAGTAAGCAGATATTTAAACATTCAGAGAAACATGAAAAGGTGGAAGTACCTATACCAACTGTAAAAGGCTAATTAATTAAGAACTATTATCAGCAGGGGAAAAAAACTTCTGAAGTGATACTATCCTCACACCTTTGTGTCAACTGTCTGAAATGGGCCATCTTGATTGTCACTTCAAATGTCAAAGCTCAGTAAAAACTGAAGCATTGACCACATATACATATACATAACCTAAATTATAAATATAAAGGAGAATATGAAGCTTGTAGCCAATTATTAAGTCTTCGGGTATTGTAAAAGTTAATAAATATTTTAAAGTAAAGGTAGAAACAATAATGGAAAAGACCATTATTCACAGAACCCTGTGAAGTGTTCAGTTCCACAAGAAGGCCCTGTTAGTGGTCTCACAGCTACGTCTATACCAGGGGTACTAATTAATTAAGTTCAGTTTATTCATATCCCTGTTGTATTAAATTTATCTAATTAGTAAATAAGTGAATTTAGTTATTGTAAGGATACTAAGGTTGCAACTTTCTTTTCAGTACTTCTCATAGATAAGGTTACTGCTTATCAATAGTGAGTACAAACTATTACCAATTTAGGTATCAAAATACAAACTAATCTTTATGTTGTCAGAAGAAAACAAGAAATTAATCTTTTTGAAGTTTTGAACAGTATCACAGGTTTATTAGTACAGAAGTGCTAATTTGAAATAAGGCTAATGTTAAAAGAATCAAAAAGCATATCAATTATGTGATTAAAAAGAGCTAAAGTAATTAACCCCAGGTTAAAGGAATTTATGGTTTAGCAAAAAAATAATAAAAAAAAAATTATGGTGTATAATATGCATGAAATAACCAAATTGTTTAATGAAACTCAAAATAAGATTGATCAATTGATAAAATATAATAATGGTCAGGGAAAAATCATTAACTTGGAAAATAAATTATTTGTTCATTATATGGTGACTATGTAATAGACACTATTAATAATACTTAATAATTCTTGGAACTAAGAAAAGTACCTAAATTAATCAGAGATCAACAAATTTTGAATTGGTATTGTCCACGTTGTATTCAAAACATGGAGGAGAGAAAGTCAAATGCCAAACCAAATATATTATTAAAAAAAAATTGTTTTGTTCAAATAGAAACTTGGGATCTGTGACACCGCATCCAAATTATGACACATTATTTAAATGAAACCTGTGACATTTAACGATCCTTATATGTCTCGTTCACAGTATCATTCCTCGTGTTCGATCCAGATAAGGATGTATGTGATCAATTGGCTTCACTCCATAGGCCACCTAGAAGATGACATCTATAAGAAACAAATGCAAGTACCTCCACTGGTGGTGTATAATCAAAATGTCCAAACATGGAAAGTCCAAAGGATTGCTTGCTGCTCTCAAAAGGGGCATCAATGGATCTGTAGGTATAATGTGTTTGAGGTAACAACTCCACTATGCAACCAGATGGAAAGGTACCAACGCAATGCAACACTGGTATCGTGCCCAGTGCAACTAACCAAATGGAAATCTTTTACGAAATGTGTGGCCTATGGCAAAAAGGAATAATATTGTGTAGTAACTAATCACAAGAAATTCTTTTATGGTCATCTTGGATGTATGGTCACAAATCCAAATTTTTGTATTAAGCAACGAGTATCCACAGTTATTGGGCAGACGACAATATCTCCAATGTTTTTGAAAATAAAACTGTTATTCTTAGCAACTCAGATTACCGGGATCTCATTGAATGAAGTACTCCAGTGTTTCATGCATATAAACCATTAACTTTACAGCTAAAACAATAATTAAAGAAAAAAAATTCCCAATTAATTAAAATTAGGAATAACATAAATAAAGTAAACCAAGCACTGTCTGAAATTTTGGGTGGTAGCAGCTCATATAACCTCATATCAATGATTATTATGGATTATTGTTCATAGTATTCTTAATATGTTTACTAGTGTATTAATCATTGCTGGATACTGTCATGTAATATGTATGTGACAGGGCTCTTATTGTCTAATCATCAATAATAATGAGATAACACTCGCCCTGTCAAGGGGGGGAATGTAGCCAATTATTTTAGTTTATTATTCATTTATTGTGTGATGTTATGATTAATCAATATGTTATATTACATATATTCATTGTATGTTAATTAGAGTTAATCTGTAGGATGATGAAAGTATAAGACTGATCAGTATTTAGCGGAACCAAGTATTAGACATGAGTAAGAGAAGCTGAAATGCAAGAACCTGTAGGTTGAGGCCTGCAAGACTTTACCTTTGCTATTTTGTGCCTTGGAGACAAGAAATGATGACTCAAGCCAATGATCGAGAAATAACCTAATGCCCTAAGATTATGGGAAAAGGGGTACCAAGTAGTAAAATTGTGCAAAATTACCCAGAAGATTAATATTAGATCATAAAAATACTGTAAAGGCGCATCCGTCTCAGACATGTGTTTTAACCACGGGATACAGGTTGTGCGTCAATGCTAATGAGAACAAAGGGAACTTACACAGCCTATAGAAATTGGGGTCCCTTAAGTTTCCAGGGGACACAGACAAATAAGAGAAAAGAGGGTTGACACTTTTATGGACATGCACAGAATGTAAGTATAGACAGAATCACATTATAAAAAGGGGATGCCCGGAACAGGAAAATTAAGCTTCCTCTGGGAGCAGGAACCATCCCTCTACTGATGACTAAACCATGAGAGACCCATTAGACCCTAACACTATTGTTAAGGATGTGAGTATAACTGTATTTGTAACTTGTGCATAGGTCTGTATAGAATTTCTATATGCATAACTTTAATAAAACCTATAAAATAGACTAGACTTTGTACTGGTGAATGTATGTGTGGTCACCACCCTTGGTCTTTATGTGTTCCTAGAGACTAACTCTGAAGCAAGTAGCAGAGATAACTTTCACTCTGTTAAGCTTGAAACTGTAGCCACCAGAGCCGAACCCATGATGGTGTAACACCACATTACAAAATTCACTTTAAATAAAATAAAAGGCTACATTGGCCTGCATTAGTAGGAGCAAGACCAGCAGATCGGGGGAAGTGATTATTCCCCTCTATTTGGCACTGGTGAGGCCACATCTGGAGTACTGTGTCCAGTTTGGGCCCCAGGGCCAGCCCACATTTTGGCACCTGAGGCGGGGAGCTCAAATGACGCCCCCATGCCCCCTCACGTCGGCCAAAACTTTGAAAGGTCTCAATTCTGCCTTCTTCCTGTTCTACTCCTCTCATGGTACTGCTCTGCTACCTACCCCAATAAAGGAGAACTAACAATTTAAAGTGCCTTGTTCAAAAATTTCAAGTAACACTTACATTTGCTGTTCAGGCATTTGAAAGTTAACTTTTCTTGTCTGCATAGTAAACACTGACATTTTTATCTGTTTGAATAATCAAAGTGGTGTTTTCTGTGCCTTCTTGATTGCAAAGATTTGAACTGCTTCCTGAAAGTCCACAGTCTGGGCTAGCTCATGCTCTATTGGGATGGTTACAATGTCGACCAGCCTCTCCTGTGTCATTGTGGAGCATAGATGTGTTTTTATTAACTTCAGCTTGGAGAAGCTGCATTCTCCATTGGCAACTGTTACAGGAAGTGTTAGAAGTATGCGCAGAGCAACAGAAGCATTTGGAAAGAGGGCGTTGATCTTATTTGTGCACATATATTCCAGAACAGCCTTTGGAGTTGATCCTGCTGAAATGTATCTTCAAAGGGCTTTCAGTTCATCACCTAAATCACTCGCATCAATATCGCGCATGTCATCATGTGTCAACACGGTCTCTAGTGCCCTGCATTGCTGGTGTAGGTCTTCTTCAGGTATAGTGAGGAGTTTTGGAATATCATACAACATCCCAAATATACTGCTGTGTTCCTTGAGCTGCATGAAACATTCTTCAACTGTATTGCACAATCTAGCGCCTGGTTAAAGAATTCAACTTTGAATTGTTGTTTGCGGTCTCTTCTGGGATTATCCCGTGCCTCGTAATCAAAATGTCGTCTTCTTCGGTGACTCTTGTATTCTTGAATGGGTGGGAAAACAGCTTCAGTGTGAAGTTCCTCTGCCAACTTCTCTGCACTCTTCAGAATGTTTTGAAATCCCTCATCTGACCGGTAAGACTGTAGGTATGACTTTGCTTTAACAAACTGAACATTGCTCCAGATATATCAAGGTCAACACCTTGGAGTCTCATGCTTACAACATTTATTTCAAACAGTATGTCATGCCACAACACTAAGCAACACAGAAATTTGAAGTTATGTATGTTTCTGGTGATTCCATTTCCCTCTGTCACTGTTCTCCCATGAACAGTTCCTGTCATAGCATTATCTATCTTCCCAATTTGGTGTTTGATAGGCTTTATCGCCTCCACTCGACTTTCCCACCGTGTGGCACTCAGTGGTTTCAGTGTCAGAGAGGATGTTCCCAGATGTTGCTTCAAAATTTGCCATCGATGAGTTGATGCAAAGAGATGCTTTGAATTACATTAAAAAATTCAGCAGCCTCACTAGAACCTGATGCCGCATCACTGACCACCAAGTTCAATGAATGAGAACTGCATGGAACAAAAAAAAGCTTGAGGGTTTAACTCTCAGATCTGTGTCTGCACTCCTCTGTTCTTTCCCTCTTGTTGGCACCATTATCGTAGCCCTGATCGCTCATGTCAGCTATTTCAATTCCCGTATCTTCCAGCTTTTTAAGAAGCACATTTGTCATATCAGCTCCTGTAGTATCATCAATGTCAATAAATTCTAGAAAATGCTCTCTGACAGTCACTATTGCACGGACATTTTCACTAGGTTCTGTTGTTGTTACAACATGCACCATTAAAGTCATTTGTTCCGTATGGCTGATGTTAGGTGTGCAGTCCAGAATAACAGAGTAATATCTTGCCGACTTCAGATCTACCAGAATCTTCTGTTTGACTTTTGTTGCCAGTAACTGGATGATCTCATTTTGAATTGTTTTTCCAAGGTAGTGGTGTGTGTACATTTCTTGGATGGTGACTCTTCTTAGATGCTCCTGGAGTACAGCATCAAACTCAGCCATCAGCTCCACAATTCTAAGGAAGTTTCCATTGCTTGGAACATACAGCTGATCTGAAGTGCCACGCAGTGCTAGGTTTTGGGTAGCAAGCATTCTCACAATGGCAATGAGCCTTTTCAGAACATTTTGCCAGTAAAGAGACTCTGATGCAATCTTCTCTTGATGCTGATAATCTGTGGTGGCCTTTAACCTGAGTCTCATCTCAAGCTCTTTCCACCTGTGGAATGCTCTCTCGTGATTTGCTGCCTTCTCATGGCATGCCAGATTTCTAGCCAGATTTTTCCAGTCCTTTGTTCCTGTAGAACCCAATGTGGCTGGAACATTAGACTGGAAGAGTTTGCAACAAAAACAGTATGCAGCATTCTGGGGTTTTGAGTACATAAGCCATGGCCTCTCCACTTTGTCACCATTGGGGATTTCACGCCAGTAATGTGTTGGATGGAAACTTCTGTTTTCATTGTCTTTGGGGAACATGAAGTTTTTCACTTGCTGTGGCCCATGCAGTACAAGGAAATCCCTCAGGCTACTGCTCAAGTGGGTCCACAGTCCTGGATCATCTAGACTTAAGGAACTAAACTCAGCAGCAGCTCTTTCTTGCGCCTCCACCACACTCTTCTCTGATCTACACTTTTCTTCAGGAATGTGCATGGTTACATCCGTTTGAGATGGAGATATAGATGCTGCAGTAGCTGCCAGGTCATCTGCACTCTGAGTAACTGGAAGATCAGGCATCTCCTCACCACTCACATCCTCACTGGGGCCGGAAGGCTCACGTGAACATTTGTGTCTATGTATCTCAGGATCTTTGTGTCTATGTATCTCATACAGGGCCGGCTCCAGGCACCAGCCTACCAAGCACGTGCTTGGGGCGGCACCTGGAGGGGGGGCGGCACTCAAGGTTTTTAGGTTTTTTTTGTAAATTAAAAAAAAAAAAAAAAAAAAAAAACTTCCTCTGGCGCCCTTGCCGGGGCAGCGGGGCAGCGGCGTGCTCCGCTCCCGGCCGGGGCAGCGGGGCAGTGGGCGTGCTCTGCTCCCGGCCGGGGCAGCGGGGCCGCCGGCGTGCTCCGCTCCCGGCCGGGGCAGCGGGGCAGTGGGCGTGCTCCGCTCCCGGCCGGGGCAGCGGGGCCGCCGGCGTGCTCCGCGCCCGGCCGGGGCAGCGGGGCAGTGGGCGTGCTCCGCGCCCGGCCGGGGCAGCGGGGCCGCCGGCGTGTTCCGCGCCCGGCCGGGGCAGCGGGGCCGCCGGCGTGCTCCACGCCTGGCCGGGGCAGCGGGGCCGCCGGCGTGCTCCGCTCCCGGCCGGGGCAGCGGGGCCGCCGGCGTGCTCTGTGCCCCGCTGGGGCAGCAGGCGTTCCACGCTCCCCACTGGCAGGGGGAGCGGGGCGGCGGGCATGCCGCCCTCCCCGCTGGCCCCCCCCCCTGCATTTTGGCAGGGCGGTGTTTTTTGGGGGGGTGTTTTGGCCGGCATTGGGGGGGGAGGGGCGGCGCTTGTGTGGTTTTTTTTTGCTTGGGGCAGCCGAAAAGCTAGGGCCGGCCCATACCTCATAGATCTTCCTGCTTAGATAGAAAAGCTTCCTTTGCTTTCTTTCTTGTTCTGAATGCTGCCTCAGAGGGGCATTTTCTTCTTTCACTCATGACAGCTGTTCTGTGCCAGCTATAGTGGCTCTCAACACTCAATTGAAGGGGACAAATAAGCAGGCTGGTGGTAAGGCCTGAGTGAGGGAAGATATCAGTGTCTTAATGGCCTAACTGGCTCCTATTACTTCAGTTGACTGCCTCTTCTCCTCAAGAGGGTTCAAGGAAGCAGCAGGAAACAGGAAGCTCCCTGAGAAAATGGTGTTTATCAGCCCAGGCTCCTGGGGGTGCTCTTCCTCTCTCTCCGTGCAGCTCCTGCTGCTTTCTGTTATTCCCTCTCACCTTTTCTCCTGCCTGTCTCTTATGTCTCTTGTGCCCTCCTTCCTCCAGCCCAGCACTCCACCATCTCTATGCATCTAGAGCAGAGAGAATACACATGCACCAGCAGC
This sequence comes from Chelydra serpentina, assembly GCA_037349315.1. Classification (NCBI taxonomy): domain Eukaryota; kingdom Metazoa; phylum Chordata; order Testudines; family Chelydridae; genus Chelydra; species Chelydra serpentina. The sequence goes on along the minus strand of JBAIAC010000021.1, from coordinate 3,951,817 downwards.
AGACAATTTTCTACACTCTTGGTCCTAGTGGCGCCCCCCACAGTCTGGCACCTGAGGTGGCCGCCTCAGTTCACCTCATGGTAAGGACCTGTTGGGTCCCCCACTACAGAAAGGATGTGAACACATTGGAGAGAGTCCAGCGGAGGGCAGTTAATATTATTAAGGGGCTGGGGCACATGATTTACAAGGAGAGGCTGAGGGAATTGGTCTTAGTCAGTCTGCAGAAGAGTGAGGGGGTATTTGATAGCAGCCTTCAACTACCTAGTTCCAAAGAGGATGGAGCTTGGCTGTTCTCAGTGGTGGCAGATGACAGAACAAGGAGCAATGGTCTCAAGTTGCAGTGGGGGAAGTCTAGGTTGGATATTAGGAAAAACTATTTCACTAGGAGGGTGGTGAAGCACTGGAATGGGTTACCTAGGGAGGTGGTGGAATCTCCATCTTTAGAGGTTTTTAAGGCCCGGCTTGACAAAGCCCTGGCTGGGATGATTTAGTTGGTCCTGATTTGAGCAAGGGGTTGGTCTAGATGACCTCCTGAAATCTCTTCCAACCCTAATCTTCTATGATTCACATCATGTTAGTTCCACAGGTGTTAAATGTTTTCACTACAACATAAACAGGAGACACTTTTATATTGAAAATAAGATGTTTCAATCTGTACTAAGCATCCACTGCCCTTAATATTTTTTAAAATACAATAAAAATATTTTGAATATTATGTCATAATATGCCATATTATTATATGACTTGACATGAGAGGACATGTTGTATGCAGTGGTAACCTTTAGACCTGAAGAAGAGCTCTGTGTAAACTCAAAAGCTTGTCTCTCTCTCCAACAGAAGTTGTTCCAATAAAATAAATTACCTCACCCATCTTGCCTCTCACAAGAGGACATGCCATAGTGTGCACTGCAGGTCATGAAATAAGGTAAAAATAATGCAAATAGTACAACATCGACAAGAAAAAAGAAATAAAATAAATGCCTAAACAATGTTTTCAGAATTTGTGTTTCATTTCAAGAACATTTGGTTTTGTTCCGAGTCAGAATGAAAACAAATTTTGAAATGTCGAGTGAAATGAAAATTCAGCGTTTTGACTGGACCTGCTCCTGCATAACCCAGGCCAGAGAGTCTCACCCAATGATTCCTGCATCCATCCCATCACAGAGCTGCTCAGGACGTAGGCACTGACTCTGTGGGTGCTCCAGTGCTGGGGCGGCACTCAGGGAACAGCTCAGCGCACTGAGGGGGCAGAGGGCCAGGCTATGGCCAAGGCAGCTGGACTCACTAGCTGGGGCTGGCTGATCCAGTGCTGGTTGTTCCCAGCCTGGGCCATGCCCCCCACCCCAGGCACAAAGCTCTCCGTGTGTCCAAGCCCCACACGCCAGGCCTGGGGCAGGTTTGCCTGGCAAAGTGCCTGGGCTGAGCTGGGATTTTGGTGGCTGTCCCAGCCAGTAACTTCCGAACCGCCCCACTGGAGAACTGACCGTGCGGCTGAAACCCTCTGGGTTATTTGCTGGGAGAAGCTGGAGGCAGGAGGCCCTGGGTTGGGGAGGAGAAGGAGCAGGGATGGGGTGCACTTGGGGGAGGGGGTGGAAGAGGTGGAGGCTTGGTGGAAGAAGTGGAGTGGGGGCAGGGCCTGGGGTGGAGTGGGGGTCAAGCACCCGCAGGAAAATCAGAAAGTCGGCGCTTGTGGCTCAGGAAATTATTTTTCTGTCCCCACTGTGAAATTTTTTTAAGGGGGGGTGTGTTTTTTTTTAAAACACTTTTTCAGGTTTTTGTTGAAAAACACACATATTTGAGGGTTCTCAGTGACTGAAATCCAAAAATATTTGGTGAAAAGTTTTTGTGAAAATATCAGTTTTAGCACCAACAAAAAAAAAAATAAATAAATAAAATCCTATTTCCAGGCAGAAATGTTTATAAAATTCCATTTCAGTTCTTTCATAAATAGAATTTTCCAAACATTTTGGTTCCATGGCAAATTTCTAATTTCTGACTTTCGTTCAAATTTCAGAAACGTGAAATTTCTCACTGGTAAAAAATTCTGGTTGAGCTCCCTGCAGTCTGCCAGATTTGGGGATAGCAGAGACTTTGCCATGAGAATTGATCAAAAACTATCCATCCAGACTCTTTCTGTGACAGAAAATTGGGGGGTTGATTGAACAAAAATTTTAGCAGTGTGTACTTTAGTCAATTAAAAACAATTTTTTTTAAATTGACTAAACATTAAAGTCCTCCAAAATTAAAATTTTCAGCCAAATTTTGGCTATTTTTAAAATTCTATTGATTTAAACAATTTTTTCACAGTTTTTGAACCAAAAATGTTGGGGTTACATTGAAAAGTATAAATTTTCCACTGAAAACTTCAACAAAAACTAAAACAAATATTAGTTTCCACTGAAATTTTCTACTGAAAAAATTCTCCATTTTCTGTCCAGCTCTGCTCAAAGCCAGCCAGAGGTGGTCAATTTTTTTTGTTCTGCAACATCTTTGGATGAAAAACAGACTTTATTTGCTAGTGAACATTTTCCATTTTTTCAACAAAAGTTTCCAGTTTTTGTTTTTTTTCTCCAGTTTTTCCTTTTCCCCCCCATAGCAAAATAGTAAATGGGAGAAAGAGGGAGCAGGAGGAGAAAGGAACAGATGAGGGGGAGAAATAGCTCAGTGGTTTGAGCATTGGCTTACTAAACCCAGGGTTGTGAGTTCAATCCTTGAGGGGGGCCATTTGGGGATATGGGGCAAAAATTGGGGATTGGTCCTGCTTTGAGCAGGGGGTTGAACTAGATGACCTCCTAAGGTCCCTTCCAACCCTGATATTCTATGATTTTATGGAAAAAAGAAAAGGCAACGATTTAGATTTTCAGTTTGGGTTTTGTTGAACAATTTGGAATATTTTGGCAAAAACATTTTTTTGAAATATTTTCAGTTTCTTTAAAAAATAAAATTCAGTGGAAAAGACTTATGATTTTCTGGACAGCTCTGCCCAGAGCTTCCACAGTGGGCAGGAAGTTGGGATAATAATGCAACTCACCCAGCGAGCTGATGCTCTGGTAATTCTTGAACATGATGTCCCTGTAGAGCTGCTTCTTCTCCTCATCCAACAACAACCACTCTGCCTCACTCAGAGTCACAGCCACGTCCTCAAACTGCACTGGCACCTGCAACCACAAAAACCTCAGACGAGGGAGAGATAGCTCAGTGGTTTGAGCATTGGCCTGCTAAACCCAGAGTTGTAAGTTCAATCCTTGAGGGGGCCATTTAGGGATCTGGGGCAAAAATTGGGGATTAGTCCTGCTTTGAGCAGGGGGTTGGACTAGATGACCTCCTAAGGTCCCTTCCAACCCTGATATTCAGGGGAGCAGGCGGAGGTGAGCTGGGGCAGCAGGGGCACATTTCTAGGGGCGGCATGGCCGGTGCCAAATGCCGCCCCAAGCACCTGCTTGTTTTGCTGGTGCCTAGAGCCGGCCCTGCTGTCGGGACATCTTAGCACAGGTGTGTCTGAGATGCAATGTGTGATGAATTCACTCCTTCAGAATCCCCTGATTAGCATCACTGGCTGCTCTCGCTAGTCAAGGTCTCTCCCGTTGATGCTTCTAAGTTGTTGGGGCCACATAAGTCCCCAAGCTCTCAGATGCCCATGAGTGGCTGCTAACTTGAGGCATTACAGTTTTTAGTTACCCAGCTGGTAGACAGGTGGGGCCTGGTTTCCAGGGGGAATGTGCTAAAGATAACACAGCTGTTATCTTTATCCCAAACTCTAAAGCACCCACACTCCATGGAGACATAGGCGCCGACTTCGTGGGTGCTCCGGGGCTGGAGCACCCACAGGGAAAAATTGGTGGGTGCTCCGCACCCACCGACAGCTCCCCACCATCCCCGGGACCCGCGGCCAGCTCCCCACCAACCCCGGGGCCCGCCGCCATCTTACCTTAGCACTGGGAGACGTTGCGGGGCCCCGCCCCTGACGCTGGGCGACGTTGCGTCGGCGTCGGGGGCGGGGCCCCGCAACGTCACCCGGCGTCGGGGGCGGGGCCCGGCGTCGGGGGCGGGGCCCCGCCCCCGACGCTGGGCGTGAGCTCCCACCGGCGCCAGAGAAAGTCGGCGCCTGTGCATGGAGATTCTTGAACATGTTGGACAAAGACTTTACAGGGACAAATAGAGGAACCCTGGCTCCCCTGGGCTTCCATGGTTTATCTCCCATTTCCACCCTGGTCCCTCACCGAGATAAGCGGAGTTAAACACTCACCTGTAGCCCTGGCCATTCGGCCTCTGGCTGCCCCACCTGGAACCCCTCTGTCAGAGCCACCGCCTGGGCACAGGTCTCAGGGCCACGTTCCCAGACCCAGCTCTGCATTTCCTCCGGCAGGATGGTCAGGAACTGCTCCAGGATCAGCAGCTCCAGGATCTGCTCCGTGGTGCGGCTCTGCGGCTCCAGCCAGCGATGGCAGAGCTCCTGGAGGCGGCTGTAAGCCTCCCGGGGCCCCTCGGCCTCCTGGTAGCAGAATTCCCTGAAGCGCCTGCGCTGTGTCTCCGGGCTGATCCCATAGCGACGCAGGATGGTTGCCTTCACCTTCCCATAGTCACTTGTCTCTGTGATGTCTAGGCTCCCATAGGCCAGCTGGGCTTTCCCGGTGAGGTACGGCTCCAGTCGGCCTGTCCACTCCCCTCTCGGCCACTGGCAGGCGTCAGCCACCTGCTCAAAGGTGGCCAGATAGGCCTCGATATCGTCCTCTGGTGCCAGCTGGGGCAGCTGCAGGGTCCCCCATGTAGGTGCTGGAGTTGGATTAACCTCGGCAGGGGTCTGCGTGGCTGACAGCTGCTCCTCTCGGCACGGTGCCGTCTCCTCCTTCAGCTCGATCCCAGCCTGCTCCAGACCCCTGGGTGACTCAGTGCCCCCCTGGGAGGCGGGGTTTTCACACCCACGTGCACAAGTCGGTGCTGGCACAACTTCGGGTGGGGGCGTCAGTTCTGGCTCTCCATGCCTGAGGGCGCAGGCCGGAGCCGGCCCCACCTCCGGGAGGATGCGCAGGGCCTGCAGCACCTCCTGCCAGACGTCCTCCCAGTGCTGCAGCATCTCCTTCTGCGACGCGTACCGGGCCTGCTGCGGCGCCACCCATCTCAGCAGCTCCCCAATGGTGCCGGACTGCACCACAATAGGCAGCCCGCCCGACCGCTCCAATCCCGCGTCCGGCTCGGGCCCAGCTGAGACCTGCTGATCCTTCAGCCCAGCGGGGCACACCGACTGCTCCACCTGGATCTGAAACTGCAGGTCCAGGGCCCCCTCTGCCCCCTGCCCTGCAGCCATGGCTGCTCCCCGGGGGTGTCCTTATCCCAGCAGGGGATGAGCCCAGACCCCAGGCCTTTCTGTCTCATTCATGCCCCTGGCAGGAAGCATCCAGCCTCTGGCTTCCTACCTCAGTGCCTCGTTTTTGACACCACGTGAGCCGGGTTGGGGATCAGGTGCGAGGGTCCAGAGGCACAAACTGTCTCGCAAAACCAGAGCGACCTCCTGGAGCCGGCAATGCTGCTGTCTGGAAAGAGGGGCTTCTCCCGCAGCTCCTGAGAGGGCAAGGGAAACACAGTGAGGGGGCAATTCCATGGTACTGAGGGATGTGAGCGCTTAGCTCACCCTGCTCACTCCTGGTAAAAACGACAACGGCCGAGTCGTCCCTGGGATTGTGCCTCGTGTTCACTAACACTCCTGTTCTCCTAGTGTGGACGCACCCTTCCCAGCCAGACAAGCTGTGTTCTTACAGCCAGCTAGTGACCACCTCTCCTTGTTAGAGAATCGTCCCAGAGGGGCAATGAAGGGCATGAGCCGGGGACCTGGGAAAGCCGAGTTCATTTCTCTGCTCTGTCAGACTGTGTGTGTGAGCCTGGGACAGTCACTCTAGTCTCGTCTACATGAGGTGGGGTTTGTGGTATGATTACGTCAGCATAGCTACACCGCCAATACCCTGTAGTGGGGATGCAGTTATGTTGGTATAAACCATATAGCACCGATAAAGCTTATGCTGGTTTGGTGTCTGGTATAAGCTCTACCAGTGTAACTGCATCTACACTAGGGCATTTACTGATATAGCTATGTCGGTAATAGTATCACACCCTCCCGAGCTGTGCCGGTAAAGCTTTGAAGGGAAGACCAGGCCTTAGTCTCTCCCTGCCTCAGTTTCCCCACCTGTACCATGGGGACAGTAGCCCTGCCCTGGCTCACTGTGGTGTGTGAAGATAAGTGCATGAAGGCCTGTGGGATGCTCACACACGATGTTAACAGGGAGCGTATTTCCGCCTCACTTTGAACAAGGGAGTGAGTGAAAGTTCCCAATGCTGGCAGGATTTGCATGGTTCATACCACATATGCAGAGCTTCCAGAGAAAAAGTCATAACTGAAAGACCCCTGCCCATCTCCCTCACTCATACCCCCGGCTCTCTGCCCCGATCCAGCACAGACAGGCCCCTGTCTAACCTCCCCATCCACCTCCCATTCCCTCAGCTCCCTGCCCCACCCAGCACAGACAGGCTCCTCCATGCCCGTTGCTGGGTTATTAGGATCTGTCTACATGGGGAAACTGGCTGGTGGAAATGACCACAACCCCTTCTTGTGCAAGGGCCCGGGGGAGGGTTATGCACCAGCTCTGACAGCATTCAACTGATCTGAACCCGCAGGCGAGGAGAACGGGATCCCAGCATCCATGTCCCCCCCCCGCCCCCCGCCCCCCCCACATTTCCCCACTGCACTCACACACACGTCTTCTCATGAGTCTTTGCCTCCTCACATATGAGCACACCTCCCACTGTATCCCTCCCAACACATACACACACATCCCCTCACCTACGTGGCCACCCCTCACCCAAACACACTTCTCACATGCACCTTGTTTTAGTGTCACCCCTCCCCCCCCCCGCCATGTTCTTGGCCTTCACCTCTCTTGCATGTCCTCCACACATGCTCCTGCCCCTCACAGACCCTCTCCCCACTAAAATATTGTCTTTGTACTCACATGCTCTCTTGCCATCTCTCTCTCTCTCACACACACACACACACACCATCTCGCACTAGGGTGACCAGATAGCCAGTGTGAAAAATTGGGACAGAGGGTGGGAAGTAATAGGGGCCCATATAAGACAAAGCCCCAAATATTGGGACTGTCCCTATAAAATTGGGACATCTGGTCACCCTGTCACACACATACACACCTTTGGAACAATTGGGGCCTAGCAATTATTGTGAGCCTAACTGTGAAAAAGTAAACAAAAGTTTACAAACGTGTTACAATAACCTCTAACAATATACGATGGTGGGAAAACGTGCAAAAGGGAGGCAGAAAGCCTGAACTAATCTAAACAAAAAGGCCTACTGATCTAATTCAAAACTGTGTTACAGTCATGCCTGGGACCAGAAGTCAATGAACCAAAATTGGTGTCAGATATTGGGCCTATTGGTGGGCAAAATAATGAGGGGATGGGCTATTCCACCCATCACTCCCCTTTTGGGGTCTGTGATGGGGTGTGCATACCCCACACTAGGCAAGAAAGGGTTAACCTCACACTGTGGGCAAAGGAAGTCCCACCCCTCAGACCTTTCTGGGCATGCCCCGACTGCTGCTTTAGTATAAAAGGGAGCTCGGTGGAGGCTCCAGTCCAGGAGCTGCTTCAGCACCTGATTGTGGGAACCAAAGATCCCAAGGACCAGACCCGAGACCTGTTGTTGCCGGCGGGCCGACTGGAGTCAGAATCCCAGGGAGTGACCTGTGCCAGGAGCCCGGAGACCCTGACGACATACAGATCCTGGTTTTAGGAGAGACAGTAGGAAGTGGCTCAGGGAACAGGTACAAAGAAGGGCCACTAGGATGATCCGAGGAATGGAAAACCTGTCGTATGAAAGGAGACTCAAGGAGCTTGGTTTGTTTACCTTAACCAAAAGAAGGCTGAGGGGAGATATGATTGCTCTCTTTAAATATATCAGAGGGATAAATACCAGGGAGGGAGAGGAATTATTTCAGCTCAGTACCAATGTGGACACAAGAACAAATGGATATAAACTGGCCATCAGGAAGTTTAGACTGGAAATTAGACGAAGGTTTCTAACCATCAGAGGAGTGAAGTTCTGGAACAGCCTTCCAAGGGAAGCAGTGGGGGCAAAAGACCTAACTGGCTTCAAGATTAAGCTAGATACGTTTATGGAGGGGATGGTTTGATGGGATAACATGATCTTAGTCAAAGGTCAATTAATTGCCATCAGTGGTAAATAGGACCAATGGTCAATGATGGGATGTTAGAAGTTACTACAGAGAACTTTTTCCTGGGTGTCTGGCTGGTGAGTCTTGCCCACATGCTCGGGGTTCAGCTGATCGCCATATTTGGGGTCGGGAAGGAATTTTCCTCCAGGGTAGATTGGCAGAGGCCCTGGAGGTTTTTTTGCCTTCCTCTGCAGCATGGGGCACGGGTCACTTACCGGAGGATTCTCTGCATCTTGAAGTCTTTAAACCATGATTTGAGGACTTCAATAGCTGAGACATAGGTGAGAGGATTATTCCAGGAGTGGGTGGGTGAGATTCTGTGGCCTGCATTGTGCAGGAGGTCAGACTAGATGATCATAATGGTCCCTTCTGACCTAAAAGTCTATGAGTCTATGAGCGGAGAGAATGGTATCTCCCACCTGAGGAAGGTCAGCGTGTTGCGGTAGGATCCCTGCTGACAGGGTGGTGACCACACTCACTGCTGACAAGGCCCTGGGCCGGGACCTGGTGGAGCAGGGAGGGCCTGGGCCCCCTACCCTGGCTGTCAACCTTCACTTCCCCAAGTGGCCCCTGACTCTGGCCATTAGGCTGTACAGCCTTGCACCTGAAGGCAGCTGTATTGACCCTAACCTGTGAGCTGTGCTGTCTTAAGCATGAGGACAGTCTGGTGGATGCCCCTTCACCCAAGATCCACCCCAAAAGGGGGATGGGGTGTGCATACACTGCAACAAGGTCCTAAAAAAAAAAAAAAGGACGTTGGCAGGAAAATTGGCAAAGAGAGACGAGCAGGAAGGAGCAAGCTTTATCACCGTGACTGCCTGACCACACTGTCTCCTGGATGACCAGGATCCACCATGACACTGTTGGGCCTTTGTCATCCTGATCCTAAAAGATTTTCTGACCAGACTCAGGCAAAAAAAGGGACCCAGATGACTCACCACCTCCCCTGGCTGTGGCTGAATCCCAAACACCACCTGGGACCATAGGCACCGACTTTAGTTGGCGCCGGTGGGTGCTCACACCCCCCCTGTCCCCGTCCCAACTCCACCCCTTCCCCAAATCCCTGCCCCCACCTCCTCCCCTGAGCACACCACCTTTCCCCTCCACCACCCCCAGGCTTGTAAGCCTGGGACGGAGTGGGGAGAAGCAGAGCACTCACTGGCAGCTTCCCTGCCGGCCTCCCCCGCCCAGCTCGCCTCCACCTCCTCCCTCGAGGCGCCGCTTCTCCCCCCTCCCTCCCAGGCTTGCCGCGCACCAAACAGCTGATTCTCGCAGCAAGCCCGGGAGGGAGGGGGGAGAAGCGGAGCAGCAGCGCCTCGGGGGAGGAGGCAGAGGTGAGCTGGGCGGGGGACGGGGGGCAGGGGAGCTGCCGGTGGGTGCTCTGCACCCACCAATTTTTCCCTGTGGGTGCTCCAGCCCCGGAGAACCCACGGAGTCGGCGCCTATGCCTGGGACGTAAGACTCTGTCGTCAAACCCCCCCCCCCCCCCGCCCCTATGTGTTCTTTTCCTTCCCCTTCTTACTTCTTCTTTCCTATCCCTCTTCTTTTGCCTTCTGTTTAATGAGAGTCTGGCTTAGCCAGCAAAGGGTGTATATTTTGCAATACAGCTGTAAACCTCTGACCAAAAAGGCAGCTAAAAGCAATGCCCTAAACAGCCCAATACTGGTCCAAGTTTGCCAGGGCTTGGGTGTGACTGATCAGACGTGTGTGATGGGCAACACGTGGTTTTCTAACAGTGAAATTGCAAGTAAGTCAAAATGACAAAGACAGAAACTGCACGTTCTATCTCTGCTGTTCTTTTCTGTCCCCTGACGTGTGCACGTCTTGCTTTGCCTTTTACATAACAAAAATCAAACTTCACTAACAATAACAGCTCCAGCCCATTTCTCTTAACTTTTTGACAGTTATTACTATCTTTAATACCATCTAAATGTCTGTCAAATGATATGGGGATGGGGGGAGAAGCATTCGTTTTAGAAACTCCTTCCAGCTTTAAAAAAAAGAAAAGAAAAACATTGTTAAAATAAAAGGTTTATTTGGTACTTTACATGTCAAACCTTTAACTGTTGTCCCTTCCTTTTTTGTATCTTTAATGAAGGATTAAAAGAATGTTTAATGGGGTGTTTGCCAGGGTACTAAGTACTATTACTACCAAACCCTGCACGTTGTTTAAAAATGTTTAATATTGTACACCTGTGACTCTTTAAGTCCATATATTCCAATAAATTCATGTAACACACATACACTCTGCCATCTGTCTCTCTCTAACACACACATACACCCTTCGCCTGGCACACACGTCATATACAATGAATGCACACACATGTGCTCTCTGCCCACCACACAAACACACCCAAGTTGCCTGGCACACATACACACATGTGCTCTCTCTCTCTCCCTGTCACATGTGCACACACATACTCTCTGCATGTCACACATGCACACAAACAGTCTGCCATGACACACACGTATTCTCGTCCTGTTACATGTGCGCACACACATCCTTTCTGCCCGTCACACAAACACACATTCTGCCCAGCAGACCTGCACACACGCTCTCTGCCTGTCACATGCTCTCGGCCTGTCACACCAACACACACACGCTTTCTGCCCACCTCTCTCTCACACACACACACACACTTTCTCTCCCTGTCACGGGCGCCCGGTCTCTCTCTCGGGGGGGGGGGGGGGGGCTTTCCCACCCCTTTCCACTGTCCCTGTGCGTGCCACCAGGAATATTTTTGGGCCCCCACTTCCCCTCTCCCACCCCCTACAAATACTATTTGCCTTATTTCCACACACAAACCCAAATCTCCCAGCCGGCTCCCACGGAGCCCCTTGTGAACGCGTCTGCTTCTGCCTGCAGCCAGCGCTGCTCCCACCCTCCCGCGGTCCCTCTCCGGCCTGCGTGTGCGCCCCTGTCCCGTCCGCAGTCACCCAACCCGGCCGGGATCCCCCCGGGCTCGCTGCTCCCCTCCCTGCCCTGCCGGAGCTCTGCCTCGGTGGCTCCAGGGGCTGGGAGCAGAGGTCGCTTTCAGTTCGCAGACAAAGGCGGAGCCAGATCCACTGGCTGAGAGCGGGACCCCTCCAGGCTGGGAATAAGGGGCCCCTGGTTACCTGGGCCGGGGAATCACCCTGGGAACCGCGTCCCTAGGGATGCGGCAGCTGCTCCAGCCGGGGGGTCTGTCCGCCTCTTTCGCCAGGCTCTGCTCGGGCTCAGCCAGAAGTTATTGGACCGGATGCGGGGGTGGGGGTGGAGGGAGGAGACGTTTCCCATCATGCAACTGCGGGGTGCTGCTGCTGCCCCTCCCCCGCTCGCTGGGGTCCTGCTGCCCAGAGACGTCCCTTGCTCAGCACCGAGATGAGGTGGGGTCAGCATGGAGGCTGTTTGTACAGGGAGCCCTTTCGGGGTGCTGAGATGCAGCTGACTCCAGTGGTTCCTTACACAGGTTCTTTCAGTCCATCCTAAGACAAAGGTACCTCTGGGGTGGGGTGCAGGGGCTGTTTATCATAGAATCTCAGGGTTGGAAGGGACCTTAGGAGGTCATCTAGTCCAACCCCCTGCTCAAAGCAGGACCAATCCCCAATTTTTGCCTCAGATCCTTAAATGCCCCCCCCCAAGGATTGAACTCACAACCCTGGGTTTAGCAGGCCAATGCTCAAACCACTGAGCTATCCCTCCCCCGCAAGGATCCTTCAGCCAAAGCTGAGATGCTGCTAACTCTGGGGTGGGGCCTGGGGTCTGTTTATACAGGGATCCCTTGCCCAGTTTTGTGATGCAGCTTATTCTGGTGTGCTGGGGGCTCTTTATCCAAGGATCCTTTGCCGGGCATTGAGATGCAGCTGATTCTGGGGTGGGGCCTGGGGTCTGTTTATACAGGGTCCCTCATCCCTTAATGAGATGCAGCTGCCTCCAGGGTGGGCTGCAGAGGCTGTTTATACACGGATCCTTTGCCCGCTGTTGAGTTGCAGCCACCGCTGGGGTGGAGCATGGCAGCTGTTTATACAGGAACACCTTGCATGGTGCAGAGATGCTGCTGATTCTGGGGTGGGATGTGGGGGCTGTTTAGGCAGAGATCCTTCAGCCTGGGGCTAAGATGAGGCTGAGATGCAGCCACTCTGGAATGCTGGGGGCAGGCCTGGGGGCAGCCCAGTGCACCGTTGCACGACTCCAGCACTTGTGTTTGTATTGGCAGTATATGACCAGGAGGCATCTCCACTCATCCCCCAGGGTGAATAGCCAGCTCTACACTGGCAGATGAGTCGCAACCAGGTCTCCCTGGGGACTAAGGGCTGGAGTGGCGCCAACTGCCCCCAGCCACTGTGGTTAGGAATAAAATCATCCCCACAATTAATAGCAGCTGGACAGTGTTGCAACTGAGCCATCCCAGCCTCAGGGACTAGCATAGACTAAGCTGGGTGGGTCATTGCCCCATGAGTGCAGGGGCTGCCTCTGACACCCTGCCCCTCCCCCACTGGCTGATTGCAGACCCAGGGCAGCACCAGGTGCCCAGTTCACATCCCTGGCCCCCCAGCACCATGGCCCAGTGGCTGTCGCTGGCTCTGGAGCTCTCCTCACATTGATGGGGTCTCTCCATTGTCGCAGAGGGAGGCTACTGGGGGCTAAGTGATCTGCCCTCATACCCCCTCCTCAATGCAGACATTGATAGGGTTTCTGCCCCCATAGGCTGGCTCTGCCCTACAGCCAGCGCATTAGCAGGGTCTCTCCCCAGCGCAGAGGGCTGTTACAATTGTATGATAGGATGCTCATATACGGTAATGTTTAGGAATGCAGAGAACTCTACGGTCAGTAATTGCCTGATGAAAGAGGACTGTAGATGTGGTAGAAGGAATAAAACCAGACTGTCATGCTACCTTGGCTTTTTCTCTTGTGCTAGAACACTGAGTATGGTGTCAGGAGTTAGTCAGCTCCTGCAGGTACCTGAGATTCAAAATTAAGAATATTGCAGAAAAACAAAACTCAAAGAGGAAACAATAATTAGACTTGTCAGGACTGAGTTTTCTTTTTTTTCTAATTTCACTGGATAATATCTATGCTTATTTTAAAGCATTTTTTTTAGATTGTTGTCGATTTAAGTTTCCACAATTGCACTAGTGTGTGGGTTTTAAACATTGTTTTCTATTCTTATCAATTTACATTTTTGCAATTTCAGGAAATTGCATGTGTGTCAGACAATGCTTATTTAATGACATGTTGAAATTCAAAAAATTAAATGTTTATAACCATTAAAACACAAATTGTCAAGATCACATGTCAAAATATACAAAGTGAATATTCTTAAATTGAATTCTAAGTAGTTCTCCAGCAGCATTTTTCTTATTTTGCCTATATGTAAATTTCAGTTATAACTGGTGGCAATAATTTGTCATCGGTTTGTGTGTGTTGGGAGAAATTGACGTTTACTGACATTTACTGATAAAAATCTCCTCCTCCCAAATCTAACAAAAATCCTGGTGACATTCCAAATCCCGGTCCCTGAACAAGCAGGATAAAAAGGAAAACAAAATAAAAAGCAGCCACACTGTTAGCTGTAATGATCAAGGGCTGCCACATGGTCCAACAGCATCTGGATTATGTCAGCAGCAGACCAGGTTGACCCACGTAAAATCCTACAAGCACTCCGAAAGCACTTTTAACCTACAAGAACAGTGTCACACACCAAAGATATCTTTTCAACAAGTGTAATCAAGGTTTCAGTGGCAAAAGAACTACATTCAGGCTGAGTTAAACTAGCTTGGTTGTATGCCCTTTCAGAATGGGAGGAGGGATAGCTCAGTGGTTTGAGCATTAGCCTGCTAAACCCAGGGTTGTGAGTTCAATCCTTGAGGGGGCCATTTAGGGATCTGGGGCAAAAATTGGGGATTGGTCCTGCTTTGAGCAGGGGGTTAGACTAGATGACCTCCTAAGCTCCCTTCCAACCCTGATATTCTATGATTCTAATGCTGAGTTGAGCAAAATTCAGACTTCTGAAACCAGGAAATGAAGAGTTAAGGTCCCTGTACAACCTTAATTCTGCCCTTTTCCAGTTGGGCAACTTTGTTTTTTCCTTTTTGTCCTTTAATAGTGTCAGATGGAATCCTGTGAATAAGCTGTAAAAGGAGCTTTTACATTTCAGCAATTGTGGGGTTGGCCAAGTAAAAAGATATACTCTACCTGTTAACATGGTCTATTGGGGCATTGCTAAAAGAGGGCAGAGCTGGTTAGACCGTCTGCTGACTATTCTACTGCGTTCACAGTAACCCTCCCCAGAAAATAAAAACATATTATATTCTAACAGAGACAACTTGAGTTGTTAAATCTTTACTGCACAGGTGTACAAAGGTTTGGACTACAATAATCAGTGGCAGGAGTTCACCGGGGGCATCAGCACAAATTGCATTTCCTGGTTTTCAGGAGTTTGAGTTTTGCTCAATTCAGCGTTTTGCAAGGGTCCGACATACCACCAAGCAACCATAACTCTGTGTTAACGTCGTTTTCTGTCATTGAATTTCCTAGTTTTTTGAACAGGAAAGGATATTGTTTTGGTAGGAGTTAGTAGTCATTTAGGTCATTGTACATATCATGTCCTGCAATTTGCATACTGAGCCAGCCAGCCCGCCCCTCGCTACACATCAGCTGGGCCCCTCTCTAGCACTTCTTCGGCACACCTCCCCAGCTATACCTCTGACCCACTGTTTTCCCCACTCCAACCTAGCTTCCTCCCCACTGCTGTTTCCAGGCTCCCCCCCCCATCCACCCCACAGCAAGGAGGGAATGCATCTGGCTGGACTCCTCACTCCCTGATATACAATGTTTCTATTGCTATTACTTACCCTCTCTGATACCCCAACTCACATGCAGTTAGGGTGACCAGATGTCCCGATTCTATAGGGACAGTCCCGATTTTGGGGTCTTTTTCTTATATAGGCTCCTATTACCCCCCCAACCCTGTCCCGATTTTTCACACTTGCTGTCTGGTCACCCTACATGCAGTGCCTGGAATGAAGGACAGCTATGTTACAGTGCAGTGGTGTTCCTGGTTGTGCTTCAGAATGGTTGAAGGGTGGAGATTGTAGCAGGGCCCGTGAGAGAAATCACAGACCGGGTTTCTGTTCCAAAATATTGACAGTTTTATGGTTGAGAGAAAGATCCTCTGTCCCCTGCAGGGTCAAAGCTCGTAATAATTCTGTGACAAACACTACACCTTGTCCAGTCAGCCATGAACCCTCTCATTTCCCGATTAATGGTCTTCCAACACTTAGTAATGGCTGCCATGTTGTCACTGTAGGAATTATGCAGACAAACAGGGGCTTGTCTACACTTACGGTGCTGCACTGGCGCAGCTGTGCGGCTGTAGCACTTAGTGAGGATGCTACCTGTGCCGACAGGAGAGCTTCTCCTCTCAGCGTAGGTTCTCCGTGTCCCCGAGAGGCATTAGCTATGTCAACAGGAGAAGCGCTTTCTACACTGGGGGTTAGGTTTCCACACTGCTGAGCGATGTAGTTATACCAACATAAATTGGTAGTGTAGGTAGACCAAACCTTAGCCAGACTATCAGAGGTCCTGGACACAAATCTCTGATGCCGACCAAATCTGCCCTCATCCACTGAATGAGGATAAGGCCCAGATCATTTCTGCCTGAGTGAATCACCGCAATGTCTGGTAGACCACAACCTCTTAAGTCATTAGTTAGGCCTTGTCTATGCTACAAAGTTTTGACAAAACAGGGAAGGTGTACACACTGCAAAAGCTACTTTTGGCCGGAAAACTCTGCTGCTTTGCCAACAAAATAAAACCACCTCACTGAGAGCATAAAACTTTTTGCAGCCAAGTTAAAGTGACAAAGCCTCAGCGTAGACACTGCTGTTTGGTTTGTCAACAGAACTGGCTTCCGGAACCCGCCAGTATCCCACAATGCCTGCCGCGACCGCTCTGCTCACTGCTTTGATCTCTGCTGCCCGGCAGGCTTCATGCGCCCCTCCCCTTTCAAAGCTCCGGGAAGTAGCTGACAGCTGAGTGTGCTGCTCCCTTTGGGGCACCCAGAGCAAATCATTAACGTGGAATGCTCCTGTTCCACGGAGACCGCGGTGCTGCTTTGGCCTTCCCCAGCAAGGAGAGCTCACAGAGCTGCTCGGGATCCCTCTCCCGGCAGCTGAGGAGAATGTGGGAGAACTCGGAGGGGATCACAGAACCGCAGGCAGAGTGGGCTGCTTCGGGAGAGACTGCTGTGCCGAGCAGAGCCGGGGGCTGATGTGGGGGGTTATCCCCCTCCCTCTGCCTCGGGATGGGTCAGTCAGCCTGCTGTCTCCCCTGTTCCAGATACACCACTCTCCTCCCCTACTCTGCCTTCCGTTGAAAAAGCGACTGACAGAAACCTGCATCATGTGACGCTGTACCTGCCCCATGAGTCACTGCAAGCAGCAAACCCTTCCCAAAGCCCCCTGCGGCCAGTTGCATAGTGGGATAGCTACCCACAGTCATAGGTGCCCCGCCCCCAACTCCACCCCTGGCCCCGCCCCATCCCACCCCTTCTCCACATCCCCGCCCCCACCTCCTCCCCTGGGCGCTCCGCATTTCCCCTCCACCCCCCCACAAGCCTGGGAGGGAGTGGGGAGAAGCAGAGCACCCACCGGCAGCATCCCGGTGCCCCCCCCCGCCTAGCTCACCTCCACTCCACCTCTGAGGCGCTGCTGCTTCGCTTCTCCCCCCCTCCCTCCCAGGCTTGCCGCGTGCCAAACAGCTGATTCCGGCAAGCCTGGGAAGGAGGCGAGGAAAGCGAAGCAGCAGCGCCTCAGGGGAGGAGGCAGAAGTGGAGTGGAGGTGAGCTGGGTGAGGGGGGCTGGCGGGGAGTTGCTGGTGGGTGCTCTGCACCCATCAATTTTTCCCCGTGGGTGCTCCAGCCCCGGAGCACCCACAGAGTCGGCGCCTATGCCCACAGTGCACTGCTCTCTGTGTTGACGAAAGAGCTGCTAGTGTGGATGCGCCCTGCCAACACAAAGACATGCAACAGCGGTTTTAATTAAAGCGGCATAACTTTTGCCGACACAACTTTGTAGTGTAGTCAAGGCCTTAGATACTGCAGAGCAGGCAAAACATGATGGGAACGCAGGCCACCTCTCTCCACCCAATCTGCCTGTAGTCAGTAACCCCTGTGTCACAGTGCACTCCTTGCTCTCCCATAAACTTCTGCAACCTCCTGGGCGAGAGATTGCCCAGTATTCACACGTTGGCACCCCTGGCAGCACACATATTTCTGTTCCACCCGATATAACAAAACATTTGGTTAGACGGCCTGCTGACTATTCTGCTGTGTTCACAGTAAACTGCCCCATAAAATAAAAGCATGTTATATTATAACAGAGACAACTTGAGATATTAGGTCTTTATCGCACAGTTGTATAAATCTTGGTTTATTAAAAACCTATGAAGGGACAGAGCTCCCTCCTGAGGAGAGAGAGACATAGCTGGAATTGAAACCTTTGATAGGGGGTGAACAAGAAGGGACATGATCAAAGTCTATAAAATATTGACTGGTCTAGAGAAAGGAGATCTGGGAGAAAGGAGTGTCTGTTTTCCCCATCCTATAATGCAAGAGCAAGGGGACACACTATGAAAATAAAAGTTGGGAAATTCAAAACTGATCAAAGTAAATACTTTTCAACACAGCACATAATTTTCCTGTGGAACTCACTGCCACAGGATTCCACTGAGAGCAAGAACTTAGCAAGATTCAAAGAGGGACTGGACATTTCAGTGGATAACAAGAATATCCAGAGCTAAAAATGCAAAAAATGCCTGGAAACCCCTCCTTCTTAAGGGCTCAGGGGAGCAGATTATCCCCCATCTGCTACTGCTGGGTTCTTATAGCTTCCTCTGTGGCATCTGGTGTTGGAGATGGGACACTGGATTGGATGGAACTTGGCTCTGACCCAGCCTGATGATGTCTGTTACTGTGACTCTGCCTGTTGTTACCCGCACCAGGAAGTCAAAGTGCCTTCTTGGGGGGGAAATACTAGGTGCTAAAGGGCTCTTTAATCTAGCGGAGAAAAGCAGAACAAGAACCAATGGCTGGGAGCGCAAGCCAGGCAAAGTTAAATGAGAGACTAGGCACATATTTGTTACCGTGAGGGTCATTAATCACTGGAACAAACTCCTAAGGGAAGTGGTGGATTCTTCATCTCCTGATGTCTTCAGATCCTGACTGGGGGCCTTCCAGGATGATGCTTTAGCCAAACACAAGTTACTGGGCTCGATACGGTGGGAACTGGATGGAACTTAGTGGTCTGTGCTATACAGGGGGTCAGACTAATGATCTAACGGTTCCCTCCCGGCTTTAATTCTACGAGTCTATGAATAGTCAGTCACCAGAGACAGCTGATTTCATTGTCCATGGGACAGGGTTATATTCAGGTCTCTGAGTTCCCACTGAGACACCGTTGCCAACCCAAAGTGGTCACCGACCAGGAGACTGACTAAAAAAAAAAGGAGAGTAAACTAAAAATACATCTTCGGTTCTTTGTATTAGTTTTCTGGTTACTGAGTCAGTGTCTCTGCATTGGTCCTAGCCAGGGCAGCTCCCTCTCAGAGTAATTGTCTCAGGCTCCCTGCAGATGCAGGCAGGTGTTGCTACATTGGTCACGCTAGGGGCTGTTTGCCCCAGAGATCAGCCCATGGCACACACCTAAGAGCCCCCCTCTCTCTCATGTGGAGCATAGAACCCGTCAGTCCCTGGAGCATGGGAGCTATTTTTCTTTCAGCTCAACCCTCGGCTGCCACCCACCAGGGACCCCCCTGCCCACACTGGGGAGAGACCCTGCTCATGTGCTGGTTGTGGGAGAGAGCCAGCCTGTGGGGGCAGAGACCCCATCAATGTCCCACTAGTGGGGCAGTTCACTCAGTCCCCAATAGCCCCTCTTTGTGGTGGTGGAGAGACCCCATCAATGTGGGAAGAGCTCCAGAGCCAGCGATGGCTGTTGAGAAGTGGCACCAGGGAGCCAGGGATCTGCACTGGGAACCTAGCACTATCCTGGCCCTGCAGGAAGCTGATGGGGAAGATGGGGTGTCACAGGCAGCCTCTGCACCTATGAGGGCCTGATCCTCTAGTCCCATCTGAGCCAGGCCCTGATTTTGGGATGGCTCAGTCCCAGCTCTGCCCAGCTGCTGTTAATTGTCAGGATGGTTTTATTCCGAAACACAATGACTGGGGGCAGCCAGCAGCTCTCCAGCCTCTACTTCCCGGAGAGCCCTGGTCCCCAACCACATCTCACCTGCTGGGGACAGTTGGGTGCTGGCTATTCACCATGGCAGGTGAGTGGAGATGCCTCCTAGTCAGACACTCCCAATATGGACACAAGCTGTGGGTGCTGGAGTCAATGCACCAGTGACACCCAGCCTGGGGGATCCCAGCAAAGAGGGCAAATGCCCCCAGGCCTGCCCCCAAAGTCAGCTGTAGCTCATTTCCAGGTGAAGGATGCCTGTATAAACAGGCTCCACGTCCTGCTTCAGAGTCAGCTGCATCTCAGCACCGGGAAAGGGCCAACGCTGGGCAGGGGATGGGCAGGAGAGCAGTGCCCTGTGCTGAATGATGGGAACAATCCTTCTCAAACACTGCCTGCCCCTCTGCTCTGGATGGAGCCCCCACTTACTCCCCAGGGGAGTGAATATGTTACACCGACCAGCCCCCGTCAGCGGCAGGCAGGATCAAACCTGCAACCTCTAGAGCTAAATGCATGAGTCTCTACCACATGAGCTAAAAGCTACATGGCTCTTAGCTAAGGTTGTAGCAGACTCTTTAATCTCTAAATGGTCTCGGTGCCACTAGAGGGCATAGGCACCGACTCCGTGGGTGCTCCAGGGCTAGAGCACCCACAGGGAAAAATTAGTTGGTGCTCTGCACCCACCGGCAGCCAAGCTCCCTTCCCCACCTCACCTCCTCCTCCTCCTCTGCCTCTTCCCCTGAGCATGCCGCATCCCCGCTCCTCCCTCCCTCCCTCCCTCCCAGCGCTTGCTGCCGCCAAACATCTGTAGCAAGCTCCGGGAAGGACGGGGGAGGAGCGGGAACATGGCGCGCTCAGGGGAGGAGGCAGGGAAGAGGCGGGGCCGGGCCGGGAATTTGGGGAAGGAGTTGAGTAGGGGCAGTGAGGAGGTGGAGTTGGGGTGCGGACTTTGGGGAAGGGGTTGGAATGAAGAGGGGCGGGGCAGGGGTCAGAAGGGAGTCGAGCACCCACTGGTGCCATTAGAAGTCGGCACCTATGCTAGAGGGGACAGAGCACCACACCCAGGTGATGTGTGGGTTACAAGTGCACATGCAGCACAGTCAGGCCTTGATGGAGGGAGCAGGACCTAGTCTAGCAGCAGAGCAAGGGCCAGGCCCCACGGTGGGCTGTGAGGTGCAGGTGCCTCCTGGAGGTGTGGGGGAATTAGATGGGCATGTACTTCTCCACTGCCCCTAGCTCTGGGCTCTGTCGCCACCAAAGTGAAGCAGGAGGGACCCCAGGATTCTGACTGGGGCATGAGTGGGGAGCAATCCCCCAGCCCTACAGCCAGACTTTTGTGGGGCTGGGTTGCACAGCGGCACTGCGAGCTTTTGCCACAGCGGGGTCTGTGGTGCAGGAGGGTTTCCCTGGCTGTGGATCAGATGCGGGGATCTAAAGGAGAGTCCGTCTGTTTGGGACAGACATAGGGGGCATGGGTGTGATATGTGCAGAGCTGTCCGGGGCGGGTGTCCTAGCGCCTCGGCTTTTGGGGGGTAAGTTCTGCTTTCCCTTCTATAATGTGGGTGGTGGGGCGAGCAGTGTTGTGAACAGCAGTGTGAGTCTGGGCGCATCATGAGGGGCACCGCTGCTGCTGTTGTCTCTACAGGGCCTGCCTTGTGAGTGGGCGATATGGGTGATCAGTAGGACCCTATCAAATTCATGGCCATGAAAAATGCATGAAGGACTGTGAAATCTGGTCGCCCCCATGAAATCTAGTCTTTTGTGTACCTTTACCCTATGCTATACAGATTTCACAGAGGAGACCAGCATTTCTCAAACTGGGGGTCCTGACTTGGCCAGCAGCCGCCGCTCTCCAGCCGTCCAGCTCTGAAGGCAGCGCAGAACGAAAGGTGGCAATACCACAAAAACCTCCCCCCCCCCCCCGCACTGCCCCCTTGTGGGTCAGGACCCCTACAGTTACAACACCAGGAAATTTCAGATTTAAATATCTGAAATAATGAAATGTCACATTTTAAAAATCCTGACTGTGAAATTGACCAAAATAGACGGTGAATTTGGTAGGGCCTAGTGATCACCCAGGGTGCTATGGCTGGTGGGGGAGGTGCTGGGCTTGGAGCTGGGGAGGAGCGGGGCTGGGGGCACCCCAGAGGGGGTCCTACCGTGAACTTGGCTCCAGCTGATAGTTCCGGCTGGGCTAGGGAAGGATGGGACTTCCTCTTCCCGTAGGCGGGCTGCTTCCTGGCTGGGTCAGACCCACCCCCCCGGGAACCTCTCCTGCCTGCAGGAAGCTCTACACCCCTCCCTGGATTCCTGCCCCCACCGCTCCTCAGAGTGGGGGGAGGGGTCACTGAATGGGGAGCTGCCCCCTTCTGTCCACCTGCCCCCCCTGTATCCAGACTCAAAGAAAGGGCACCAAAAGTTCACTCAGGATGCCATTTTCCCTAAGGCCAGGCCTGTGTCTCTAGCCGGCTCGGGAAAGCGCCTGTCCACAAACATCTCCCCCACAGCCAGACTCCAGGAGCCGTAAATTACCATCAGCAAACGCGTCCATCCAGATCTCAATGTGCTTCTGCCCATTGGCAGCAGGACTGGGGCCCTGGGGAGTGGGAGTGCGATTTTTTCCCTCACAATCCAAACAGAGAGAGCATCCCTGGTTGTGTAGTCTCTGTACCAAGCAGCGCCCAAGGCTGGGAGTAGCCCTGCCCTTAGCACAAAGTACAAGACACAGAGGAGTCGATGGATGGGGAAGCAGATTATTCCGCCCTCCTTTAAAATATATTCCATTTTTGTCATATATTTTGGTTCCCCTTGAAAACCCAAAAGTTCTTTACTTTTCTGAAACCAAAACGATTTTGTTTTTAAAGCTGAAACTCTGTCGGGCTTTGATTACTGAAAACTGAACATTTGTTGGGTTTCGGGATTTAGAGTTTTTTCCAGTGAAAATCAAGGAATTTGACAAAAAAATTAAAACATATTTGCAAAAATGTCCATTTTGATGAAAAGCTGTTTCATAGAATATCAGGGTTGGAAGGTCATCTAGTCCAACCCCCCACTCAAAGAAGGACTAATCCCCAATTTTTGCCCCATCCCTAAATGGCCCACTCAAGGATTAAACTCACAACCCTGGGTTTAGCAAGCCAACGCTCAAACCACTGAGCTATCTCTCCCTCATCTGAGTTCATTCCACTCCAGCATCAGTAATTCAGATCTCCGTCTCCTCTTCTGAGCTAGTAAAAACTCTGTGCTAGGTGAGAGATTCCTGTATCATCAGCCCCTGCTGCCTCCAACCCCAGAGGTGGCTCGGATCAGCAGGAGACATTAAAACAAGTTGCTTTTGGAGTGATAGTTTTCAGTGTAGTAGCCGTGTTAGTCTGTGTCAGCAAAAAGAAAATAAGAAAGGAATACTTGTGGCACCTTAGAGACTAACAAATTTATTTCAGCATAAGCTTTCGTAATGGGCCATGTTGATTATCACTTCAAAAGTTTCTTTCCTACTGATAACAGTTCCTTTCAATTAATTTGCCTTTTACAGATGGTATGGTTACTTCCACCTTTTCATGTTTCTCTGAATGTATAAATATCGTCCCACTGTATGTTCCATTCTATGCATCCGACGAAGCGGACTGTAGTCCATGAAAGCTTATGCTGAAATAAATTTGTTAGTCTCTAAGGTGCCACAAGTACTCCTTTCTTATTTTCTTTTTGGAGTGATGTCTGTCTATTTAATCAGAAAGGAAACTCCATCCCATTCCACTGAAAAAAAGGTTGAGAACCACTGATCTAGTCTAACCCCCTGCAAGATGCAGGATTTGTTGTGTCTGTGACTGGGGTCCTAGTGGGGAGCCAGCTGTGGTCACTCAATTAGGGTGAACTGCAAAGAATGGGGCAGACAATCCCCCTAAAGCTGGTGGATATTCCAATATTTAGATTCACCAAGCCATCATAAAACAACTTTTTTATTACCTTACTGGTTATTCAGTAGTCCAAATAACACAGTTCCCTTAAAGTGATTCAGCCTCAGGCCACTATCCAGGTACCCACGTCAAATATGATGAAAAATTCTGTAAATCTCATTTCATCATATAAAATAAAAGGTTCTGCCAATCCCAAAAGATCGGACACATTACCTCCCAAGTTACTGAGTATTTCAGATCTTACCCAAATACACACTGCAGCCAATTCTTATTAATTAAATTAAACTTTATTAAAAAACAAAAAGAGAGAGAGTATGGTTAAAAGATCAATATACATACAGACAGGAGTTCGATTCACTGAGTTTCAGATTCATAGCAGAGATGGTGAGCTTTGTAGTTGTAAAGAGTTCTTTCAGAAATAGTTCACAGTTTATAGTCTAATGTCCAAATCTCTTATTCAGGGTGTACCAGCATAACTGGGACCTCAGTCTTGTGACTCAAACTTCCCCTGATGAAGCCTAAGCAGATCTGAGATGACAGAATCAGGACCCAAGGATCTTGTATACAATTTCATGTCTTTTGACAAGTTGGAGTTCCTCAGAGAACAAAAGGTAATTAGCATGACTTTAAAGGAGGTCCATCCGGTATTTAGCTATACGAATTAACATAAGGCCATTTGCTTGTTCCTCTACTGTTCACAGTACATTTCAAAGAGAGATGAATACTGAGATATCCCCATTTACAATTAATTTAAATGATATCAGAACACAGCATGGACAGGGACTGTTGATTACATTGTGGACCCTAGTCATACATATGTAAATACACAAAACCACAAACATTATCTCCCCACATGTTGTTTGAGGGTTATTTATTTTGCAGGATGTTTAACCATGTCTAGCCACGCGTCACACTAACCCATCCAAGACAGATGGCGATTCAGCCTCCTTTTGAAAATCTCCAGTGAAGGAGCTTCCTTGACCTCCCTAGGTAGGTCTGTTCCATTGTCCTCCTGCTCTTACCATTAGGAAGTTTTTCCAGAGATTTAATCTTAGGCTTTGTCTACACTACACAGCTTTTAGCGACATGGCCATGTCGACACAGCCATGTTGCTGAAAAGTCGGGCAGTTGTAGCCACTGTTTGTCAGCACTCTTGCTGATAAAATACTTGCACTCCCAACAAACAGCGTTCGCATTGTCGACAGGAGAGCGCTCCTGACGACAACACGCTGTTCACACTGACACTTGCCAGGCAAAACTTTGTGTGTGATAGCACCTCTGAACGACAAAAGTTTTGTCACTCAATTGCCAATGTAGACTTAAATCTGCTGTGCTGTACTTTGAACCCCATTGCCTCTTGCCTCTTTTCTCCATCTTTTTTATGGCAGACTTTCAAGTATTTGTCATGTCCCCCTTTAATCTCCTCTTTTCCAAACTAAACATACCCAGTTCCTTCAGTCTTTGCTCATATGACTTGCATTCCATCCCTTTGATCATCTTTGTCATTCACTTCTGGGTCCTTTCCAGTTTCTCTCTACATCCTTTCTATACATTGGTGACCAAAATTGGACACAGTACTCCAGCTGAGGCCTAACCAGCGTCGAATAGAGCGGTACTATCACCTCCCATGACTTGCATGCTGTGCCTCTGTTAATGCAACCTAAAATTGCATTTGCTTTTTTTGCAACAGCATCACATTGCTGACTCATGTTTTGGTTGTGATCCACCACAACTCCCAGATCCTTCTCAGCAGTGCTGCTGACAGGACAGTTTCCCCCATTCTGTATTTGTGAATATGTTTTTTCTTCCCTAAGTGCAGCACCCGACATTTCTCTTTGTTGAATTTCATTTAGTTGGCTATAGCCCAGTTCTCCAATTTATCAAGATCGCTCTGAATTTTAGCTCTATCCTCCCAAGTGTTGGTAACCCCCCCACCCAGCTTTGTGTCATCTGCAAACGTAATCATTGGGAAATCCTGCCCATAAAACATTTTCCCCATTTCCCAGAGGCTTCTGTCCAATTGGCAGGAGGGAGGAGGAGTTCTCTGTCCAAATGCAGTGGAAGCTCTAAGCGGAAACGGAGCAGGCTAAAGTGGGGTTAAAATGCAGGGCACAAGTAGGGAGGAGTTAGACACTACAGGGAAGCACAGCCCGAAGGCGGAACTGGAGAGAACAACAGGAAGTTTGATCAGCCTGCAGCTTTCTTCCCGCACACAGACAGCGGGGGCTCGCCAGCGAGGCTGAACAAAACCCCAGCACTTGCCGGTGGGGAGTGTGGGGGCCGCGTGCATGGGGAGGATGCACGTGGGGGAAAGGGCATGTGGAGTGTGATGCTAACAGAAGGAGTTGGGGGGTGTTTGTGTAAGAGGAGGCGAAGGATTACGAATTGTGTGAGCTGGGGGGGATGGAGGGGGAACTGACCCACCCAGCATCCCATTCGCCTCCTCTGGGGGTCAGGCCAGCTGGACATTTGCCAGAGTCAGCGTGGGCCCCATGTCGGGTGGGAGGCAGATTCAGCCCAACTAACCCATGGTTATTGCACTGTTGCTGTGCCAGACAATTTCCTTATGTAGACAAATCCTGAGAACGCAGCTGCAACCCCATATCACTCTACACAGGGCAAGGAGAGGGCTGGCTGTGCTGAGAGGGGGCAGGGTCCTGGGGGTATGTGTGGCGGGATGGACAGAGAGGGTCAGAAAGAGACTGTCTGTGCTGGGTGAGGGCAAGGAGATGGGGGTATGAATGGGAGAGGTGGGCAGGGGTCTTTCTGTAATGAATTTTTCTCTGGAAGCTCTGCACGGGTGCGTGACTGTCCCAGGCTCACACACAGAGTCTGACAGAGCAGGGAAATGAACTCGGCTTTCCCAGGTCCCCGGCTCATGCCCTTCATTGCCCCTCTGGGACGATTCTCTAACAAGGAGAGGTGGTCACTAGCTGGCTGTAAGAACACAGCTTGTCTGGCTGGGAAGGGTGCGTCCACACTAGGAGAACAGGAGTGTTAGTGAACACGAGGCACAATCCGAGGGACGACTCGGCCGTTGTCGTTTTTACCAGGAGTGAGCAGGGTGAGCTAAGCGCTCACATCCCTCAGTACCATGGAATTGCCCCCTCACTGTGTTTCCCTTGCCCTCTCAGGAGCTGCGGGAGAAGCCCCTCTTTCCAGACAGCAGCATTGCCGGCTCCAGGAGGTCGCTCTGGTTTTGCGAGACAGTTTGTGCCTCTGGACCCTCGCACCTGATCCCCAACCCGGCTCACGTGGTGTCAAAAACGAGGCACTGAGGTAGGAAGCCAGAGGCTGGATGCTTCCTGCCAGGGGCATGAATGAGACAGAAAGGCCTGGGGTCTGGGCTCATCCCCTGCTGGGATAAGGACACCCCCGGGGAGCAGCCATGGCTGCAGGGCAGGGGGCAGAGGGGGCCCTGGACCTGCAGTTTCAGATCCAGGTGGAGCAGTCGGTGTGCCCCGCTGGGCTGAAGGATCAGCAGGTGTCAGCTGGGCCCGAGCCGGACGCGGGATTGGAGCGGTCGGGCGGGCTGCCTATTGTGGTGCAGTCCGGCACCATTGGGGAGCTGCTGAGATGGGTGGCACCGCAGCAGGCCCGGTACGCGTCGCAGAAGGAGATGCTGCAGCACTGGGAGGACGTCTGGCAGGAGGTGCTGCAGGCCCTGCGCATCCTCCCGGAGGTGGGGCCGGCTCCGGCCTGCGCCCTCAGGCATGGAGAGCCAGAACTGACGCCCCCTCCCGAAGTTGTGCCAGCACCGACTTGTGCACGTGGGTGTGAAAACCCCGCCTCCCAGGGGGGCACTGAGTCACCCAGGGGTCTGGAGCAGGCTGGGATCGAGCTGAAGGAGGAGACGGCACCGTGCCGAGAGGAGCAGCTGTCAGCCACGCAGACCCCTGCCGAGGTTAATCCAACTCCAGCACCTACATGGGGGACCCTGCAGCTGCCCCAGCTGGCACCAGAGGACGATATCGAGGCCTATCTGGCCACCTTTGAGCAGGTGGCTGACGCCTGCCAGTGGCCGAGAGGGGAGTGGACAGGCCGACTGGAGCCGTACCTCACCGGGAAAGCCCAGCTGGCCTATGGGAGCCTAGACATCACAGAGACAAGTGACTATGGGAAGGTGAAGGCGACCATCCTGCGTCGCTATGGGATCAGCCCAGAGACACAGCGCAGGCGCTTCAGGGAATTCTGCTACCAGGAGGCCGAGGGGCCCCGGGAGGCTTACAGCCGCCTCCAGGAGCTCTGCCGTCGCTGGCTGGAGCCGCAGAGCCGCACCACAGAGCAGATCCTGGAGCTGCTGATCCTGGAGCAGTTCCTGACCATCCTGCCGGAGGAAATGCAGAGCTGGGTCTGGGAACGTGGCCCTGAGACCTGTGCCCAGGCGGTGGCTCTGACAGAGGGGTTCCAGGTGGGGCAGCCAGAGGCCGAATGGCCAGGGCTACAGGTGAGAGTGATCGTCTCAGTGAGGGACCAGGGTGGGAAGGGGAGACAGACTGTGGAATCCCAGGGGAGCCAGGGTTCCTCTATTTGTCCCTGTAAAGCCTTGCTGAAGAATCTCCATGGAGTGTGGGTGCTTCAGAGTTTGGGTGCCCAACATGAGTCAACTGGGGGCTGATGGTTCAGATGCTGCGCAGCTACAGTTGTGTTATCTTTAGCACGTCCCCCCCAGAAACATGGCCCCAGCCGTCTCCCAGCTGGGTAACTAAAAACTGTAGTGCCCCACATTAGCGGCCACTCATGGGCATCTGAGCACTTGGCGACTCATGTGACTCCGATAACTTAGAAGTGTCAATGGGAGAGATCTCGGCTAGCGAGAGCTGCCAGTGCTGCTAATCAAGGGATTTTGAGGGAGTGAATTTGCCACACGTGGCATCTCAAACACACCTGTGCTAAGGCGTCCTGAGAGGCCGGAAAATATACCACTGGGGAGAGCCGGAGACGGTCTGCTCTCATTTAGTCTCCCTTATAACAGTGACATCTGAGCAGTGTCCTGCAGTGTCTCTCTCCTGCAGTGTTGTGAGGTCCCAAGTACGCAGCCCAGCTTTGGATCTGAACAGGGTTGGTTTGAGCTGAAAAGGCCCAGTGTTGAGTCTCCGTGAGAGTCTGTGATTCACTCTATGAGGGCGGCCATTTTGAAGGGAATGTGCTTCCCAAAATGGAGGAGGGCTTCATGCTGTCATACCAGCCTGGTCCTCAGATTGGCTGTGTGAGGGTATCTGTCTTGCAGGGAATGTGCTCTCCAAATTGGAGTGCTTCACGCTGACAGGCAGGCCCTCTCCTCACCAGCGATATTGTCCAGGGCACAGTGTGGTTATTGTTTGATGTGATTGCGAACACCACTCCCCACACTAATCCCCACCGTGCACACCCCATTTCTGTGCGTCCTGTTTCCTTCGACACTGGCCCTATGTCATGGAGTCACCAGGGCGATGCTCTGGAAGTACTCCCTACGAAGCCAGCCAGGACTCTGGGGGAGCCTCCTCATTCTGAGCATACTCTCGCCAGGGCAAGAGGCTTACACAGCTTCGACCTTCCTGGGTCTGACCTCGAAGCATTCAGCATCCCCTTCCACACCACGTGCTTCCTTCAGTGAGTCCACCCTGCACCTCAACTCCGCAATCAGACGTGACTCTCAGCCAGCCGGTAAAAAAGAAGGTTTATTAGTCGACAGGAACACAGCATAGGGCAGAACTTGTTAGCACACAAATCAGTGACTTTCAGCCAAGTCTATCGTGGGGGGAGGGGAGCCCAGAGCCGGGGCTCTGGTCCTCTCCCCTGTGCCCCAAGCCAGCCGAGACGAACTCGCTTCCAGCTGGAGCAGCCCCCGCAAAAGTCACACACCCTTATTCCCACCACCTCGACATTGGTGCAATACACAAGGAAACCAAAGCACACACAGCATTCATGCAAAACACTAAGACTCATATTGGCTCACATACAACATACTGTAACAAGAGAAAACCCCCACTACGTCACACCCTACCCTGCTTTTGTGCTTGACCTCCTAATTCCAGGAATAGGCCCCAGAGCAGCTGGCACTGAGCGGGGCAGGGGAGGACTGGCACACAGCCTAGTGCGGGGGAGGATTTGTCCCTGGCACAGCTAGTGCTCAGCAGGGAATTATCCCGGGAGTGGTCAGTGCTCTGAGCAGGATGTCTTTGTGGTTGCAGATGCCAGTGCAGTTCAAGGATGTGGCTGTAACTCTGACTGAGGCGGATTGGTTGCTGTTGGATGAGGAGCAGAGGCAGCTGTATAGGACTGTCATGCAGGAGAATTACCAGAGCATCAGCTCACTGGGTTAGTTGGGTGATTATCCAAACTTCTCGCCTCATGTGGAAGCTCTGGGAAGAGCTGTCTGGAAAATCGTAAATATTTTCCACCAGAAAATTGCTTTGAAAGAAACTAAAAATATTTTTTTCACAAATATTTCAAGTTTTTCAACAAGAACCAGATTGTCTGTCTCTGTTTTTTCCCCCCATTTTTTCCTTTCTCTCCCCCCTGACTTTTACTGTTTTGGTACTGGGGGAATAAAGGAAAAACAAGAGAGAAAAAACAAAAATTGGAAACTCTTTTGTTGAAAAGTAGAATTTTTTTACATGGAAATAAAGTCTGTTTTTCATCCAAAAATTTTGTTGAACAAAAAAATGTTGACCAGCTCTGGCTGTGAATAGAGCTGGACAGAAAATGGAGATTATTTTTTGCATGAAAAATTTCAGTGAAACTAATTTTTGTTTTGGGTTTTGTATAAATTTTCAGTGAAAAAAACAAAAAATTTTGAGCAAAGCAGAACATTTCCACTAATTTTTTTGTTCAGTGTCCCAATTTTAGTTGAAAATAAAGTTTGGATGGCTAGTCTTTGAGCAGTTCTCTTGGTGAGTTCTCTGCTATGGCCAGGTCTGGCAGGCTGCTGGTAGCACAGTAAGGAACCAGAATTTTTGGCTTGTGGGAAATTTCACATTTCTAAAATTGAGACAACAAAGTCAGAAATTAGAAATTTCCCATGGAACTGAAATATTTGAAAAATTCTGTGTCCGAAGAACCCACATGGAATTTGTACACATCTCTCAGGGAGCCAGCCAATCTTGCAGCTTCATGGTTTTAACTGAAACTGTTGTGTTGGAAAAAATTTCACCCATCTCTAGTTGCAAGCTATTCTCTGGTCTCTTGGGTTCTTGGTGGGAGGTGGCATTAGAATCCCAGACTAGCCTTTGCACCCCTTGTTTTCAAGGAGATTGAGAAACACAATACATGCACATAAAGCATAGAACTGCTCCAAACTTTCCTATCAAAATTATTTTCTATGGAAATTGGATTTTTCAACGAAACAGACAATTTCACAAAAACTTTCCATCAGATATGTTGGGTGTCAGCTGCTGAAAACCCCCAATGTGTGTGTTTTCATCAAAAGCCTGAAAAGGTTAAATAAAAAAAAAACTTGGCACCCTTAATCAACATTTTTTTGGAAGCAAGAATCGCTGGGTGAGACACTCACTCCTGCATAACCCAGGCCAAAGTCTGGTCAAAACTCCAAATTTCTGTTTCGTTTCGACATTTCAAAATTTGTTTTCACCCTGAATCAGAACAAAACCAAATATCCTTGTAATTTCCCATGAAACAGAAATTCTGAAAATTATTGTTTTAAAATGTTTTTATTTTCATTTTAATATTATTTTTACATTATTTCATGACATACGGTGCACACGAGGACATATACTCTCATGTCATGTTTTGTAATCTTATGACATAATAGTCAAAATATTTATTTATATATTACATACACTAAGGGCCATGGCTGCTTAGTACAGATTGAAACATCTTGACTTATTTTCTAGATCAAAGTGTTTCCTATTTATGTTGCAGTGGAACAGTTTGATACCTGTGGAACTAACGTGACGTAAATCTTGGAACTATCATGACATTGTTCTCTCTCTTCTACCCCTTCCCCCACCCTATGTTTTGTCTTTTTAGATAATGTTACTGTCTTGTATTTCAGTGTAGTAGCCGTGTTAGTCTGTGTCAGCAAAACGAAAATAAGAAAGAAAAACTTGTAGAGACTAACAAATTTATTTCAGCATAAGCTTTCGTGGGTTAATACCCACTTCATTGGATGCATGGAATGAAATATACAGTAGACAGATATTTATACAGTCAGAGAAACATGATAAGGTGGAGGTGCATAGACCAACTTTAAGAGGCTAATTAGTTGAGAGGAACCATAACAGCAGGGGAAGAAAAACCTTTGAAGTGATAAACAAGATGGTCATACAGGTGTGAATGAGGATCGTTAACTTAAGGGAAATAGATTCAATTAACGTAATGTCTTGTATTTGGTTGTCGTGGTAACGGTTTTTTTCCTTCTATTCCTCCATCTGTCTGTATAAATCTGTTGTCTCTTGTTACGTACTAGACTGTGAGCTCTTTCGGGTACAGACTGTTTGTTTGTTGTGCGTTTGTACAGCGCCTGGCGCAATAGGGTCCTGCTCCATAACTGGGGCTCCTACGGCTTTACCATAACACAAATAATAAATAAATAAGAAACCGCAGCACAAACAGGAGACACTTTGAAGTATGTCCTGTGATGCACTGCTCATAATGTAAACAGTGTAATTTAGAAAATATTCAAAACAACACTTATTTTGCTGTATTTTCATTTTTATATTTTCCAAAGAATTTTCATTTTGAAAATTATTTGCTTGTGTGAAAAATTTCCTGAAGTTGAAATGGCATTGTCCAAAGGAAACATTTTTTCATAGAATTTTTCCCAACCGGCTCAGTGCAGGAGACCAAACTGTCTGGATAGAATGGGCCCTGCTGGCCTTCGAACCTGTGCAGTGGCATAGCCAGGTTTAGAGCACAGGGGGAGCAGAGCTAAAAAAAGGCGCCTCCCCTTATACTCACCCCGTGGTGCTCCAGCTGTTTGGTGGCACTTCGGTGGCGGGTCCTTCGCTCGCTCCGGGTCTTCGTGGCCACCACCGCCACCGAAGTGCCGCCGAACAGCTGGAGCCCCGGGGGGTGAGTGCTTTTTTTTAGCTCCCCTCCGCTGGTAGTGCCGGAGCAAAAGGTGCCAGGAGCAAAAAGCGTCAGGAGCAAAAAAGGCCCTGGGAGCAAAAGGCCCTGGAGCACAAAAAAGGGCACCGCTTCTGCTCAGTGGGGGAGTGGCCGCTGTGGGGGAGCTCCCTCCCTGGCTACGCTACTGACCCTGTGATGCTATCCTGGGGTTCCCTATCTGAGTACACGCATGCCTGCAAGCCCACACACACTCGGGCCTGTATTCCCTTCCTGCCTGAGCTGGGGTTCCTGCTCCAGCGGACTATGCTCTTATCTGTCTCTGTGGATTCAGAGTTGTCACCGACCCTTGGGTTGTGCCTGCCCCTCCTCCCACTGGTTGTCCCACTTCCCCAGCGGCCCCTCCCCAGCAGAGAGGGACCTTTGTACCAAGTCCTGGGGCTCGCTGATTGCGCCCTCATTGCTTCTTTTCTCTTCCCCATGGGCAGGTTGTCCGGTTCGCAAACCCGCCCTGATCTCTCAGCTGGAGCGAGGGGAGGAGCCGTGCATCCCAGATCCCCCAGCCCCTGAGGAGCAGGAAACCCAGAGGGACGTTCCGACAGGTGAGGGATGAATCAGCCAGCTCAGAAAGCAAAATCCTGGGATCCCAGCCATGACTTCCCATGGCAGTGCCTCCTGGCTGCGTCTGCTGAGCCACGGGGAAGGCAGAGCTTAGCCACACAGCCAGGAGCTCCTGCAGCCCTGCCCCATGGCCGGATTCACTGAGCCATGGGTGAGGCAGAATCCTTTCTGCCTCACCCATGGCTCAGTGAATCCAGCCTTTCCTTTCCACTCCTCCAGGCATGAGACGCTCACGGTCACCACTTCCAAGCTACTGTTACTCTGACATCCACAGGGCTTGGCTGTGCACAGAGATGCACTAGTGCAGATAGCTGCATGATTGGGAAGTGTGGCCTGGTGCTTAATTACTGGCCTTGGATGCTGAAGACCTGGCTTCTGTTTGACCTCTGACACAGACTCCCTGTGTGACCTTGGGCAAGTCACTTAGTCCCTGTGTGTGTCAGTTCCCACCTGTACACTGGGGATAACAGCCCTGCCCTGCCTCCCAGGCGTGCATGTGGATAAACACGTGAGGTGTCTGCATACTATGGAGTTGGGGCCGGCCAATACCAGAGATAGACACTTTAATATAAACCGTGTCTCTTAAAGAGCTGCACTGGGCTGTGTGGACGTCCTTGTTCTGGTTTTAACCAAGTTTGTTTTGGTTCAGTTCCATGCAAGTGGAAACAGGTTAAGGATAAACCGAAGTAGGCAGCTCCAGGTGGCAGTTTGCCCTGGTTTAGATAACGGGGTTACTTTGGAGCTGGATGGAGATTTTTTCCAATCACAAAACGACGATTTGTCGAATTTGAAACGTTCCATGAACACATCTCAGTTTTGACAGAATTTGGGCAGAAAGCAGGCTGGGGACTGACAGAAACCTGCCTGGTGTCTTTCCAGCTCGCTCCTCCCCAGCGCTTCAGCAGCTCACCAGGAGGGTTGCCCCTGGTCTGGGGTTTCTGAACTACAGAGGTGCCAGGAGCCTGGAAGCACTGGGTTACCCGGCTCCGAAGCTCCCTGGGACATCAGCAAGCTGGCCTGGTGGCTGCCCTGGAGCCGGGGCTCCCAGGCGCTCCTGACTCCATGGCAGCTGCCTGGATAGGCATCCGGGAATCCCAGGGAGCACATTTCATTTCACACACACACATCGGTGTGTCCCAAACAAAGTATTGCGGGGTTCAAGTTATGGGGAAAATGTCCAGTTTTGGGCTTTTTGTCCCAATTTGGGACAAACTTTTTTCCAAAAACTCTGAAACCTGTTGAATATTTTTGTGAATTTTGAATTCCACTTTCCAGCCAGTGTTAGTTTAGATCCCTCTGTTGGCTTCCCCCTGCACCTGGGGCCCGGCTCACCCACCACTTCTCTCTTGGTCCCCGCAGACACCGGGAGGGGGCTGGACGCTGAGGAGCTGGCTGTGCTGCACCACGGGGAGGTGGAGGCACCTGTCCAAGCAGCTCCAACACCCAAGGCCTCACCAAGATGGCCCAAGAGTAAAGCGCCCCAGAGCCCTGGCCGGAAGAGAAAGAAACCCTCTCTGGATGGAGAAGAGCCAGAAGCCCCCTCTGAGGGTGGGAAACAGCAGCTCCCCACCTCTCCCATGTACATGCAACAGCCGCTTCCTTCTGTGCGCATGCAAAAGCCTCTCCTTCCTGTAGGCAGGAAACAGCCACCCCCTGTTGTGCACAGAGAACAGCCTGTCCCTCCCGTGCGCAGGGCACAGCTGCCCATTCCCCTGCGCAGGGAACAGTCGCCCATTCCCCTGAGCAGGGAACAGCCGCCCCCTCTCCTGAGCAGGGAACAGCCGCCCCCTCTCCTGAGCAGGGAACAGTCACTCCCTCCCCTGAGCAGGGAACCACCTATTCCTCCTGTGTGCTGGGAACGGTCACCCCCTCCCCTGAGCAGGGAACAGCCGCCCCCTCCCCTGAGCAGGGAACCGCCTGTCTCTCCTATGCACAAGGAACAGCCACTCTCATCTCTGTGCATTGAACAGCTGCTTCCTGCCCTGCATAGGACACAGCCACACCCCACTCTCAGCCAGGCACAGAAGCCCCCTCTGCCATCGCCCGTTAATTCCTGCTGCAAGAACCTGATCGTGGGAGGCTCCCCCACTAGCAAGAGTCTGCCCCAGTCTGAGAGGTGCAACCAGTGCCCTGAGTGTGGCCGGGGCTTCAGGCAGAGCTCAGACCTGCAGCGGCACCGGCGCATCCACACGGGAGAGAAGCCTTTCCGCTGCCCGGTGTGCGAGAAGAGCTTCCGGCTGCAGTCCAACCTGATCGTGCACCACCGCACGCACACCGGGGAGCGGCCCTACCAGTGCGGGGAGTGCGGCCGCGCCTTCTCGCAGAGCTCCAGCCTCCGGACCCACAGCAAGATCCACCTGGGCCATAAACCCTATGTTTGCTCTGTGTGCAGCAAGAGCTTCCACCACAGATTCAACCTCGTCCTCCACCAGCGCACCCACACCGGCGAGCGGCCCTACGAGTGCAGCGTCTGCGCCAAGCGCTTCAGCGACCGCTCCACCCTGGCGCAGCACCGGCGCGTCCACACGGGCGAGCGCCCCTACGCCTGCTCCGAGTGCGGCAAGTGCTTCAGCCAGGCCTCACACCTGGTCAAACACCGACGCACCCACGCGGGCCCCTGCACCGTGCTGGCCAGGGACACAGCTGTCCCCCAAAACAGGCCTGGCACAGAGGAGAAGAGAGACGCTCCTAAACACAGACCAGACAGTGGGGTGCAAAGAGCCACCCCCAGAGACAGGCCAGCCGAGGACAGAGCTTCTCCCAGATGTGGGCCGGGAATGGGGGATGAGAGAGCCACTCCCCAAAATAGGCCTGGCACAAGAGAGCAGAGAGACAACCCCAGACATGGGCCTGGGCACAGGGCGGGGAAGACAGCATGGAAAGATGTGCTGTCTCTGAAAGACGTTTTGGCAGGGGAGAAGGAGAGAGAGGCCTCAAAAGACACATCAGCCACAAGGAAAGACACAGCTACCACCAATCACACACCAGGCATCGGTACGGAGAAAGCAGCAACAAAAAACATGTTGGCCGCAGGGAAGGAAAGGTTGACTATCAGTGGTAAATAGGCCCAATGGCCGGTGATGGGATGTTAGAAGTTACTACAGAGAACTTTTTCCTGGGTGTCTGGCTGGTGAGTCTTGTCCACATGCTCAGGGTTCAGCTGATCGTCATATTTGGGGTCGGGAAGGAATTTTCCTCCAGGGTAGATTGGCAGAGGCCCTGGACATTTTTCACCTTCCTCTGCAGCATGGGGCACGGGTCGCTTGCTGGAGGATTCTCTGCATCTTGAAGTCCTTAAACCATGATTCGAGGACTTCAATAGCTGAGACTTAGGTGAGGGGATTATTGCAGGAGTGGGTGGGTGAGATTCTGTGGCCTGCATTGTGCAGGAGGTCAGACTAGATGATCATAATGGTCCCTTCTGACCTTAAAGTCTATGAATCTATGAGACCCCCAAACGTGGGGCCAATGAGAGGAGAGCTGCCCCTCAAAATGGGCTTGGCATGGGGGAGGAAAGAGCCACCCCAGACCATGCCCCAACCACGGAGGAGGAAAGAGCTACAACAAAAGATGCACCAACCATGGATGAGAAGAGAGCAGCCCTGAAAGATGCACTGAGGGTGGCGAAGGACAAAGCAGCAACAAAAAGATGCATCAGCAGAAGGGAAGGGGAGAGTCACCCAGAAACTTGCTTCAGAGGGGGAGGGGAGAGAGACCTCAAGAGACAAACTGGCCACGGGGAAGGGGAGAGCCACCTTGAAACGTGCTCCAGGTACACAAGAGCCCAGACTTCAGGGGAGCCCTCTCATGTCACTGCATTGTACAGACAGGGATGACTCATGGGGGGCAGAGACTGTGGGGAGCCCTGTCACTGAGCAGTAGGGTTGGGGATAGCTCATAAGAACATGCATTAAGCTGGGGGTTCACAGACCAGGTGTGAAACCCCATCAATGTGCAGGAGGGAAGTAATGCCATTGCCATAGGCTCACACTTA
Organism: Chelydra serpentina; assembly: GCA_037349315.1. Taxonomy (NCBI): domain Eukaryota; kingdom Metazoa; phylum Chordata; order Testudines; family Chelydridae; genus Chelydra; species Chelydra serpentina. Next base: position 3,914,822 of record JBAIAC010000021.1, on the reverse strand, counting down.
GGGTACGTCTAGACTACGAAAATAGGTTGAATTTATAGAAGTCGATTTTTTAGATATCGATTTTATACAGTCGATTGTGTGTGTCCCCACTTAAGACCATTAAGTGCATCCACAGTACCGAGGCTAGCATCAACTTCCAGAGCGTTGCACTGTGGGTAGCTATCCCACAATTCCCGCAGTCTCTGTCGCCCATTGGAATTCCAGGTTGAGATCCCAATGCCTGATGGGGCAAAAAACATTGTTGCGGGTGGTTCTGGGTACATGTAATCAGCCCCCCCCCCTTCCTCCGTGAAAGCAACGGCAGACAATCATTTCTCGCCTTTTTTCCTGGGTTACCCATGAAGACGCCATACCATGGCGAGCATAGAGCCCACTCATCTCACCGTCACCGTATGTCTCCTGGGTGCTGGCAGACGTGGGACTGCATTGCTACACAGCAGCAGCTCATTGCCTTGTGGCAGTAGATGGTGCAGTACGACTAGCAGTCATCCTCGTCTCCTGGGTGCTCTTGGCCGGCCTCCCCGCCGCTTCTCCCCTGCCCGCAGCGCCTTCCCAGCTCCACATTCAGCTGCTGAGCATGTAGCCGGGAGGCAGGAGGGAGCCGCGGAGAGCCACCCCCTGCCTCCCAGGTCCATGCTCAGCCACTGAGCTGAGCGTGGAGGCAGGAGGCAGCCGTGGCGAGCCGCCCGTTTCATTCCTCGCGAAGTCCCACTGAGCCCCAGTGGCACAGCATCAGCTCTCGCCACAGCAGGGCTTCGTGAGGAAGCAGGCAGCTGCCTCCTGCCTCCCGGCTCGAGCGTGGAGCTGGGAGACAGGAGGCAGCCGCCCGTCGGCAAGGGCGGCGAAATGCCACTCCCCAAATCCTGGCGCCCTAGGCGACCGTCTAGGGTCACCTAGTGAAAGCACCGACCCTGCATACACAGGCAGCCTGGACAGTAATCAGGAGCTGTTCAACTATAGGCTGAGCAAGTGCAGAATGGTGGTAGAATGTGCATTTGGACGTTTAAAAGTGCGCTAGCGCAGTTTACTGACTCGGTTAGACCTCAGTGAAACTAATATTCCCATTGTTATTACTGCTTGCTGTGCGCTCCACAACATCTGTGAGAGTAAGCGTGAGATGTTTAAGGCGGGGTGGGAGGTTGAGGCAAATTGTCTGGCCACTGATTACGTGCAGCCAGACACCAGGGCAGTTACAAGAGTACAAGAGGGCGCGGTGCACATTAGAGAAGCTTTGAAAACCAGTTTCATGACTGGCCAGGCTACGGTGTGAAAGTTCTATTTGTTTCTCCTTGATGACCCCCCCCCCCCCCTTGGTTCACTCTACTTCCCTGTAAGCTAACCACCCTCCCCTCCCCCCCTCGGTCACCGCTTGCAGAGGCAATAAAGTCATTGTTGCTTAAAAGTCATGCATTCTTTATTAACTAATCGCACAAATAGGGGGATAACTGCCAAGGTAGCCCGGGAGGGGTGGGGGAGGAGGGAAGGACAAGGCCACACTGCACTTTAAAACTTATTGAATATCAGCTTTCTGTTGCTTGGGTAGTCCTCTGGGGTGGAGTGGTTGGGTGCCCAGAGGCCACCCCCCACCGCATTCTTGGGCATCTGGGTGAGGAGGCTATGGATCTTGTAGAGGAGGGCGGTTGGTTACACAGGGGCTGTAGCGGCGGTCTGTGCTAATGCTGCCTTTCCTGCACTTCAACCATACGCTGGAGCATATCAGTTTGATCCTCCAGTAGCCTCAACATTGACTCCTGCCTTCTGTCAGCAAGCTGACGCCACCGATCATCATCAACCAGCCACTTATTATCTTCAACCCGCCACCTGTCTTCGCATTCATATTGTGCTTTCCTGGACTCTAACATTGTCTGCCTCCATGCATTCTGCAGGGCTCTTTTAGTGTGAGAGGACTTCGTGAGCTCAGAACATTTAATCACGATTCCTTTTTTTCCCCAACTTCTACTCTTCACTAGCTTCTGGGACGGTGATGATAGGGGGAGCGTTGAAACATTTGCAGCTGCGGGAGATAAAAAAAAAAGGGAGAGTAGTAGTTAAAAAGACACATTTTAGAGAACAATGGGTAGACTCTTTCAGGGTGAACCTTGCTGTTAACATTACATAGCACATGTGCATTCCGTACAAGGTTGCATTTTGCCTCTTATATTGAGGGTCTGCCGGTTTGGTGTGAGAGATCACACAAGCAGGGCTGGCGGGCAACAGAATTCGGCTTGCAGGCAGCCATGGTAAGCCACAGTCTTTTGGCTTCTTTAACCTTCATAACATGTGGGAATGGTTTCAAACAGCAACCCCCTCATTTCCCATAACAGACAGCCGTTGGGTTGGTCATTTAAAATGGGTTGACAATTTAAAAGGAGGGGCTGCGGTTTTCAGGTTAACGTGCAGCACAAACCCAACTAACCCCATCCCCCCCCCCCCCCAATTCTTTGGGATGATCGCTTCACCCCTCCCCCCACCGCGTGGCTAACAGCGGGGAAGATTTCTGTTCAGCCACAGGCAAACAGCACAGCAGGAACGGCCAACTCTGAATGTCCCCTTAATAAAATTCCCCTATTTCAACCAGGTGACCATGAATGATATCACTCTCCCGAGGATAACACAGAGAGATAAAGAACGGATGTTGCTTGAATGCCAGCAAACATCGGGACCATACGCTGCCATGCTTTGTTATGCAATGACTCCAGACTATGTGCTACTGGCCTGGCATGGTAAAGTGTCCCACCATGGAGAACGGAATAAGGCTGCCCTCCCCAGAAACCTTTTGCAAAGGCTTTGGGAGTACATCCAGGAGAGCTTTATGGAGATGTCCCTGGAGGATTTCCGCTCCATCCCCAGACACGTTAATAGACTTTTCCAGTAGCTGTACTGGCCGCAAATTAATTATTAAACATGCTTGCTTTTAAACCATGTATTATATTTACAAAGGTACACTCACCAGAGGTCCCTTCTCTGCCTTCAAGGTCCAGGAACACGCCTTGGGTGGGTTCGGGGGGTATTGGCTCCAGGGTGATAAACAGGTCCTGGCTGTCGGGGAAAACGGTTTCTCCACTTGCTTGCTGTGGCTATCTTCCTCGTCCCCAAAATGCGCATCCCTGTTGCGTGATACTCCATTGATGGAGTCAAAGCATAGGGGTGGGGTAGTGGTGGCTGCACCCCCTAGAATGGCATGCAGCTCATCATAGAAGCAGCATGTCTGGGGCTCTGACCCAGAGCGGCTATTTGCCTCTCTGTTTTTTTGGTACACTTGTCTGAGCTCCTTAATTTTCACGTGGCACTGTTGTGCGTCCCTGTTGTAGCCTCTGTCCTGCATGCCCTTGGAGACATTGGCATATGTATTGGCATTTCATCTTTTGGACCGTAGTTCTGATAGCACGGATTCGTCTCCCCATACAGTGATCAGATCCCCTACCTCCCGTTCGGTCCATGCTGGAGCTCGTCTTCGGTTCTGGGACTCCATCATGGTCATCTCTGCTGATGAGATCTGCACTCTCCTGCAGCTCGCTACGCTGGCCAAACAGGAAATTAGATTCAAAAGTTTGCGGGGCTTTTCCTGTCTACCTGGCCAGTGCATCTGAGTTGAGAGCACTGTCCAGAGCGGTCACAATTGAGCACTCTGGGATAGCTCCCGTAGGCCAATACCGTCGAATTGTGACCACACTACCCCAACTTCGACCCAGCAAGGTCGATTTCAGTGCTAATCCCTTCATGGGGGGAGGAGTACAGAAATAGATTTTACGAGCCCTTTAAGTAAAAAAAAAAATGGCTTCTTCGTGTAGACGGGTGCAGGGTTAAATCGATCTAACGCTGCTAAATTCGACCTAAACTCGTAATGTAGACCAGGGCTTAGGCAGCAATGGAGAAGCTGGCCTGGCGTGGAAAGCACTTACAGCTCAGAGAGGACGGGCAGCACGAAGGCACTTCTGGCACCGCAGAGAGACCCCGCTGGCCCCGGAGCTGGTGGAGCGAATGGTTTCAGGTTCTTGCCAAAAATGGTCTGTTATCAGGTGTTTGGTTTTCCAACAGAAAGTAGCTCTGTAGTGCAATGAGTGGATGTCCCCTCCCCGAGTCCCCCAGAGCACAATTGTAGAGGTGTCCGGGATGAGTGGGGGGACGATGTTACAGGGGTGGCAAAGGGGACTGTCACGGGGTCACTCACCACACTGGCGCCTCCTGCTGGGCGTTTCGGGAATTAGCTCGGTCCCAGCGGGTGCACCCTCGGGTGGTGGTGGCTCTCCCGTCCTCACCTCCGCCTGCAGGCCTGTTATAGCTCCTTTCTGCTCGATGTTTGCTTCGTGGCACAGCCCTCAGGCCGTGTCACCATCCGGTTCCCCCTTTCCGGGGAACTCCTCCAACAAGAGTCCAGCCACTCCTCCCAGCGGCTTGGCAGTCCACAGCTAGGCCACTCCTTCAGCGGCTGGGGGAGCTCAGGCCTGCCCACTACTCCCGGGCCCCAGCCCAGGGACCCTACAAACAGCAGCTTCCTGCTGTCTACTCCTTCCAGCTCACTGTCTCTATTCCCTGGGCCACTTCCTCAGTTCCTTCTGCACCTGCCTCTGGCTCCAGCTTCTTTGCCCTCTTCCCAGGGCCTCGAGCCTATAAGTCTTGTCAGCCCGTCAGGAGCTCTCCCTAGTTCCCCCGGTCCCTGCTAGCACCTACACTTCCCCAGGTGCTGGTCTCTCTGTAGCCCTCTAGGAAGCCAGTCTTCTCCGTAGGGCTCCCTTCAGCAGACTCCCTCACTGTGGTCTGCAGCTTCCTTTTATATGGGCCGGCTGGGCCCTGATTGGCTGGTCCAGCCACCGCCCTAATTGTCTGCAGCTACCGTCCTAATTGGCTGTTTCCTCTGCAGCCACTCCTTTGGCTGCCTGCCGCTCAGCCTCCATAGGCTGGTTTTAACCCTCTCAGGGCCAGTGCGGAGCAGGTGCCCTGTCACAGGGACATACAGAGGATATACTATCTTTCTCCTGCTCTTAAGCAGAGGGGACCACTGGGCCCTCTAAGATACCTCACAGGCATCCATATCACCAGCATCAGAAGAGCTTCCCAGTCACGAGAGCAAGCAAACCATTTGCTTTCTAAATAAATTCATAGCCTAGGCTCCACAATAACCTTAACTCTGACCCCAGCCCAACTCATGAGACTATGGCACCACGTGTCATGACATACTAATGGCTTATGAGGTTTCAGAGAGTAAGCGGGGCTGTTCTCATATTGCTTCTGCATGTGCCTGAATTGAGAGGTGAGGTGTTTGGGTTTGTTGCTGTCTCTGAGGCTGAAGTGGACGTAGGGTCCATGCAGAGGCCAGTGGGTTGTTGCTCTGATCTACAACACAGTTGTTGATGGAATTTCCAATGTGAGACTCCAAATCCAAATCCTTCAATTCAGAGCTAAGATTGTTTTGAGGACTCTTAACTATGTATTTCTTGACTTTCAAAACTTTGGGTTGCTGGATTTTTTTTATGTTAGCTTTCAATTTCCAGTATTTATAGAAAAATATACTTTATTGTAACACGGTTGTCTCATCTTAATTGTTAACTATTTATAGTTAAGTGTGTATCTTAACAAAGTTCTTTGGGAATTTTCTGTATCTGGTGTTCGGTTTTTGTTGGGTTTTGAGAAAGAATTGTAAAACACATGTGACAATTTACTGTAGATGACTATATCTCCCCAATAGTGAGATTAAGGGATGGAGTCAGTTTCTGGAAACTCTGACTCCGGTGAGTAGATCCCACTCAGAGGGCCTGATCCAAAATGTTTTGAAGATCAATGGAAAGATTTAACTGGGCTTTGGACAGCCCCATAGTCCTGTTGACGACAATGAGATGACTCACATAGAATCATAGAAATGGAGGACTGGAAGGGACCTTGAGAAGTCATCAAGTCCAGCCCCCTGCCCTGAGACAGGACTAAGTAAATCTAGGCCATCCTTGACAGGTGTTTGTCCAACCTGTTCTTATAAACCTCCAGTGATGGGGATTCCACAACCTTTGGAAGCCTATTCCAAAGCTTAACTCCCCTTATAGTTAAAAAGTTTTTCCTAATATCTAACCTAGATCTCCTTTGCTGCAGATTAAGCCCTGTACTTCTTGTCCTGGCCTGAGTGTACATGTGCATGAGTTAAGTAAGGTTTACTGGGTTTTTCCAGCATCATTTAATTCTCTCTATATATTACAGGGCATCAGTATTTGCACCGGTTAGAGTGCAACATGATTTCTATTAAAGCCAAATAAAGAGATATTCTAGCTCAGCCAGAAGTTACTGGTCTGGATGCAGGAATCGCTGGGGGAGATTCTCCTATGCAGGAGAATGGGCTGGATGGGCACAATGGACACTAACATCTAAGAATAATCTATAAATTGTCTCCCCAAAATAAATCAGGGCCATGTCTTCTCTGACGAAAGGCTGTCAGTCAGGACCCTGTCCTTTCCTCCCCACCAGGAGCTGTCAGTCAGGGTTGCATTCCCCCATCTCCCTCCCCTGCCCACACCATGACTCCCACCTCATGAGAACCTGCCAGGGCCACCCTGTGCTATGCGGGTACTTTTTGCTCTACCATCTCTAGTGGGTGCAAAGGTGCTCAGTCCTGCCAAAGGCCCTGTCACAGTCCTGGCTGGGATAGGGCAATCCCTTGTGTGGACTTGCTGGTGCTCAGTAAGTGTGCAGTGTTGTTGGAAGCGCTGGGTGCACTGGTGAGACTAGTCCCAGGGGCAGGCCCTGTGGGGGGCCATGTCCTTCAGTTCCCCTGTTGCCCCGGCACCTGTGGCACCTTCACCCCCGGCTTATCCCAGTGGGGAACTCTCCAGCCATTGTCCTGGTGGAAGTCTGCAATGAGCCCTCTCTGCGATTCCCTGAGAATGACCCATGTAGGCCCATGGACACTGCCTCCTTTTTCTCATCCAGGAGACCTCGATACCTGCTGGGATAAAGAGGGGAGGTGTTCAAAGGGTCCACTCTAGCTCAGCCATAGGTCAGAGGGCCAGATGCAGGAATTGCTGGGTGAGAGTCTTTGACCAGTTTACACAAGAGGCCAGACTGGAGGGTGAGAATGGGCCCTTGTGGCCTTCACATCTATGGGACATGAGCTCTTTGGGACTGACACTGTGTCTCACTACATATCTAATGCAGCGCCCAACACAACAGGGCCCTGATCTTGGTCACCGTGTGTCTGTGCAGTGCCTGGCCCAACGGGGCCCGGAGCTAAGCTGGGGCTTGTAGGCACCACCATAACATAAATAATAGACTGAATAAGGCCAGGGAAATGTGTGCAGAATGCACGGTAGCAAGGTAACCTTTGGCTAAAAACCATATGGCAGAGCCCAAGAAAAATGACAAATTAGTTTTGGTAAAAATGCTGAAGTTGTTTTCAGTTCACAGGTTTCCAAACAGACTCATTTGTTTTCCCTAAAGTCTTGGTGGAACATTTTTTAAAGAAATAATATAAAAAATGTTAGTGAGATTTTTCATTTACGAAACACTCAAGTTTTGCTAAATAATTTTTTTCATTTACCTTAAACAGTTTCAATGACCATGTTTATGACATTTTCAATAATGTTTCAATTTTTTAAAAGGTGAAAATTATTTTGAGAAATAAAAAAAAAGTTTTTCAATGGAAAAAACCTTTTTCTTTTGAAAAATTGTGATGAGTTCTGCTCCCTCAAGGACTAGGGGAGCAATCTGGAGAGGTGTGCCGTCTTAGATGTGTTCAGAGCTGAGGCCCTAGCAAGTTGGTGGCCTCTGAGACCAGTTAAAAATTAGCCCAGTGACACATGTCCAAGGGTTGTAGGGCTCTTCACTAAGCTTTGACTCTCTGTTGCCATGACTAGGGCCTCATTAACTTCCCCTCCATTCCAGATTGGGCCTAGTGTCACACCAATCCCAATTCCAAGCTGTCCAGCAGCAATGGAAACCTAATGGTTTGATTTACACTGAACATGGCTACTGTTGTGGCTACTTTTCCAACATGTACATAATTTCTCTCAGCTACCGCAAGGCCCTCACTGAACCCAAACAACACTCAAAATGACCCCCTACTTCTGAGCCCATCACAACCTCCTCCCAGCCCATCTACCACTATTCATTCATCTACCACCACAGCACACCAGAGAGATGCACACCAAACCATACACACCCAGACACAGAGACATGCATCACGCCACTGAGAATAATGTCTGGATTCACACACTGCGCCATCCAGAATGGATCTTCCCCACGGCCTCAGTGGAATGGACACACTCACTGCCCAGGGCTCCCATCCCCACCTCGGGCACAGCCTCTGAAGTGGTGCAAAGGCCATTCCCCAAAAACCATCTTATGTGCTCTGCAGGCTGTTTGGGCCACTTCTCCCACCTTGTGGATCACATGATTTGCCCCCCAGCTGGGGCCCTCCCCACCCTCAGCACCACCATAGAGTCAAGCCCCACGTGACCGGGGGAGTATGCTGTGGGAAGCTTCCCCGGCAGGGTCTCCTGTTGCTCTGTGGTCTCAATTGCTATCTCCCCTTTGGACTATTCTGAGAACCTCCTATGTGGTTCCCCATCCTGCTTCAGAGTCCCTCTCCCCCATCCACCCTTGCCTAGGGCCCTGGTCGCCTGCTGGCATGGAAAGAATCCAGCAGGCGATGAGCTGTGGGAACTGGATTTCTTTGTAAAAAAAAAATGTTCTAGTTCAAAAAGAATTATTCTGGTGGTGTTTTATGGCCCATGTTATATAGAAGGTCAGATTATATGATCACAATGGTCCCATCTGGCCTTGGAATCTATGAAGCTATTAAAAATTTGGAAATGGTGCAGAGAAGAACCACAAAAATGATTTGAGAGCTGGAGAAACTGCCTAATTAGAATGAATTTTCTTGACCACTCTGCTACTGTGAGTGGATTTATTCCCTCTTTCCTGGCTGGTTTCCCTGCGTGCCTCTCTACCCTGTGTTGACTCTCATGGGCTTCTACCTGCTTAGGATTGTGGGAAATGTTCCCCTTGGCTCTTCCCGATATCGTCCCATGCAGTTCCACTTGCTCAGTACCTTCCTGATGAGGATTCATAGAATCATAGAATCTCAGGGTTGGAAGGGACCTCAGGAGGTCATCTCCTTGTTCTCACTCACTGTCCAACCTGGTGCTGGGACAGAGAGAGAGAATCCAGACAGGAGTCATTCTTTCCCTGTGCTGGGGGAAAGGGAACCTCAGAGAGGGGAATGGGAAAGACAGGATCTGTGACCCAGGGACACATTGGTGCCAGCTGACAAAGAAAAAAGAGGGTGCATAGGGCTTTACAGGGATCTTCTTGGTTGGATATATGCATAATAGTTCACCAAAATGTAGCATGTTGAGGTCTCTACTGAGAGCCAGTAGCCCAATGGTTTTCATAATCATTGAGGTGAAACTGGTAAGATGGAGTATACTGCTTCTTTGGAAGCAGCAGATCAGTGCATACTGTGCATGTCCAGTGGACTCGGGGGACTCTCGGAGGACATCGGGGGGGAGGGGGTGCTGTCTGCCTATTGCTAACCTGCAGAGTGACAGCGGGGCCTGTGAAGCCAAGAGGGGAGTGCTTGTGGTACCCGTGGCTGACAGCGTTGGGGAGCTGGCCCCTGGCAGGCACAGGCAAAGCCTCCTCAGGCGGTAGCGAGGTGTCTCACAACCCAGGATCCTCCCAGGACGTGTCAAAGCATCAGACCCAAATGACTGCTGGGGAAATTGAGATATCAGGCACTGAACCCCACAGTCCCTTTCCAACGGGAGATGGAGCCAGGGATCAATTCTGCTCCCATGTCCCACCTGAATATAGATGAGGGGAGGGACTCTAGCAGGGGTGACCAAACGTACTGACCCTTCGAGCCACAGATGAGAGTCTTCAGAAGTTCGAGAGCCGGGGCACAGCTGCAGGAGTGGGGAGGCTTTCAGCAGCTGCAGGAGCAGCAACATAAGACGCAGACCCATAGATAAAACCCAGATTATTTTTAAGCCTAGTGTGATAGCCTCTTAGGAGGTTAAAAACAGGGGCGTATCTATTAAACAATTTTCCCAAACACTCGTGGCTGCCTCCCCCAGGAACCCTTCATGGCTCCCAGTTTGCCATGGCTCACACGGCTCGACACGGTTCTAGTCCAGGATGGTGATTTCATTCTCTGCTTACATAACTACTGCATGCCCTTGTTACGTGGCCACTTCAGCCATGCCCAACCCTGTGAGCAGGGCCGTCCCTAGGGGACTGCGGGGCCCGAGACATTAGAAACTCGGCACCTATCTGCTGGGGGGTGCTTCCACTGGCTCCCCCCAGAACCCATCCCCACTCCACCCCTTCCCCCAAAGCCCCACCTCTTCCCCGCCCCGTTCCGGCCCCTCCCTTGAGTGTGCTGCACCCTTTCTCCTCCCCCCTCCTTCCCAGCGTCTCCTGATGCTGCAAAACATCTGATCCGCGGTAGACAATAGGCACTGGGAGGGCGGGAGAGGCACTGGTCGGCGGGGCCCGCCGGTGGGCAGGAGGCGCTGGGGGGGCGGGGGAGGTTCTGGTAATGGGGTTCCTCCTCCCCCTTCCACCTGCCTGTCCACCTGCCACTCACCTCCCGCCCATGTCCCGCCTCACCTCCCCACCCGTGGGGGCCCCCCAAAGCACGGGGCCCAAGGTAGTCACCTCAATTTGACGTACCCAAGGGATGGCCCTGCCTGTGAGCTTGGTGCAAATTAGCCACAGTGCGGTTCACTTGGCCCATCGCTAGTCAGGTCACTTATGGGGTCTCTGTCATGGGTGGATTTTCTGATGCCTAATACAAACTGAGACATGACTGAGGCGTTTGCCATACTCAGGAGATTTGCAGGGTCTCTCTCCTGTGTGGATTCTCTGGTGTTCAGTAAGGTGTGACTTCTTGTGGATGCTTTCCCCAAGATCTGGACCATTATAGGGTCTCTCTCTCATGTGGCTTCTCTCATATCTGAGAATGTATGAGCTGCTGCTGCTTTCCTCACATTCGGGGCACTTGTGGGGTCTCTCTTCCATGTGGATTCCCTGGTGCTCAATAAGGTGTGCGTGGTGATTGTAGCTTTCCCTGCACTCACTGCATTTATGGGGGTTCCCTCTGATGCTTAGTGAAGTCTGAGCTGAACCTGAAGCTTCTCGCACACTCATTGCATTTGTGAGGTCTCTCCCCATGTGGATTCCCCGGTGTGACACAGGGCCAGAAAGGGGTAAGCAGCTCATGGGCTAAATGATCCAGATTCAACCTTTAGAGACATGTTAGAAAAGTATGTAAATGGTAATTAGGGCCATTCCATGTTAGATAGGCTAGAACTTTGAAATGCAAACCTGTTTTTGCTTCTGCTTTATCTGGGGAAGTATTGAGCTGCAAGATTGAGATCTCCAGTCCCATCTGGAATACCCTGGTATGGAACATTGGACTAAAATGATGGACTAATTCTAAGAACTCTTTGCAACTCCAAAGCTCACCATCTCTACAATGCTCCTGTTTCTCTCCCTCCCCAAGGCCACCTCTGGCTGCAACTCTCTGAGTCGCCCTTGCGCCTTGTGCCCCCACTCGCTGCCCAGCCGGGAAGATCCGCTGGGGCTGCATAGACGCCGACTTTAGTCGGCACTGGTGGGTGATCGTCCCCGCGCCCCAACTCCAGCCCCGGCCCTGCCCCCATTCCACCCCTTCCCCAAATCCCTGCCCCCGCCTCCTCCCCCGGGCACACTGCATTTCCCCTCCACCCCCCCGCCCCCAGGCTTGCAAGCCTGGGAGGCAGCGGGGAGAAGCAGAGCACCCACCGGCAGCTCCCCGCCGCCCACCCCCCCGCCCAGCTCACCTCCGCCTCCTTCTCCTCCCCCGAGGCGCCGCTGCTCCGCTTCTCCCCCCGCCCTCCCAGGCTTGTTGCGCGCCAAACAGGTGATTCTCGCGGCAAGCCTGGAGGGAGGGTAGAAGAAGTCGGTGGGTGCCTATGGCTGCAGACGGGAACTCACCCTGCTCACACACGGGCCCGAGCCAGGCTCAGGACCCAGATGTCCTGGGCTGGAACGGGAAGGCCCCTCCCTTAGCCCAACCCTACAGGACTTGCAGGGTTTGAAGACTGGGAACATGCTGGGTCCATGTCCAATCCCCAGAGCCCGGTGCTCCACTCTGTCCAGCACCATCCCAGGCTGCCCCTCCACATGGAGCCTGCCCCAGGCCAGCCCGTGCCACACACAGAGCCAGGTGGGGACAGAGGCAACAGCCCAGCCACTGTGGACGTGTGCCCAGGGCGTGGTGCGCCCCTCCTAGACCCAGGCTGTGCCGCATGGGGATGGGGCGCTTGGGGTGAATGGAAGGGGGACCCCCATAGTGCCTCCACTTATCCCTCCACCCACCCCACTCCCCATGTCTCCCACAGTCCCCATCCTCTTCTGCTCCCAGTGCCCCCATAGTGCCCCTAGTCCCACGCTGCATGGTGACTCCCTGTGCCATCTCTAACTCCCCTGCCCCTCACAGTGCCCCATGGTGTCTCCCCAGCTCCACATGATGCCACCTGCTCCCCCTCTCTGCACAGTGCCCCTTTGCTCACCAAACCCCTGCTCCCCCACAACCTCCCACGTCTCCTCAACCAGCACAATGCCCCTTCCCCCCATGGTGTCTCCCCAACCCCACACAGTGCTGCAGTGCCTCCTGCTGCTTCCACAGTGCCCCTGCCCTGCTCCCCTCTGCCCCCCACAGTGCTTCCCAACCCTGCTGTGCAGTGTCTCCCTGCTCCTCTGCTGACACCCAATCCCCGTGTCCCCCACTTTATCCTATCCCCTACTCTCCCCCCCACACTGTGCCACTCCACTCCTCCCTGCCTCCCCCATTCTCCTCCTGCCGCCCCCCATGGTGCCCCTCCAAATCCCTCAAATCCCCCATCTTCCTGCTCCCTCCACATGGTGCTCTACACAATGTGCCCTGACCCACTGCCCAGCATAGTGTCCCTGTCACCCCCTCCCCGCTACTCTGCATTGTGCTCCCTACCCCACATGGAGCCCCCTCTTCTCCCCACAGTGCCTCTAATGGTGACCCTCCTACCCTGCACAATGCCCCCATTGCTTCCACAGTGCCCCTGCCCCCCACCCACTCCTCCCTACTCTCCAACCCTACCCCACATGGTGCCCCCACCCCCCCTTATCCCCTGCTGCCTGGTACTCCCACTAGGTCCCCCCTGAAGTGCCCCCTCCCCACCCACTCCTCCCTGTCTCCCATGGTACATCCCCACTTCTGTCCACACCTGCACTCCTGTTGGTGAAACTTATATCAGTCAGGCCAGGTCTACACTGGGGGGGCGACCTAAGATACACAATTTCAGAAGTCGATGTATCTTAGGTTGATTTACCTCGGCGTCCTCACGGCGGGAAGTTGACCGCTGCCACTCCCTCATTGACTCCGCTTCCCCCTCTTGCGGCGGTGGAGTTCCGGAGTTGACGGGGAGCACACGCGGGGAGCGATTTGTCGAATCTACACTCGATCCGGCGGGTAGTGTAGACCTGGCCTCAGGGATGTGTTTTTTCACACCCGTGACTGACAAAAACTTTACCAACAAAACTGCTAGTGTAGACAGTCTTGAAATCATGAACTGAACAGAGACACTGGATTTATGGCTTATTACAACAATCTATAACCCACTAACCCCCTCTTTGTCCTATGACGGCAGATGCTCCAGTGCAGAGGTGTTCATAGGCTACCCTACCTTGAATTGTCCCTTGGAATATGTGCTAACTAGTGATGTGGAACAATCTGTTCTACCTTGCATTTAACTGTGATGCTCGGAGTACCTTTCCCAGACATGAAGAAGTGGTCTGTGTGGCTCAAAAACGTGTCTCTCTCGCCAACAGAGGTTGGTTGGTCCAATAAAAGATATTACCTCACCCACCTTGTCTCTAAGTACGTGGGTCGGTCAGACCTGTTCTCTGCATCTCAGGTAGACTGATTTAAATCAACAAGCAGAAAACCTTAATTTAAATGATCAGTTTTAATCTTTTGTACTCTTTAGTTATTCCCCCCGCAAAAAAGGGGTTGATTCTCCTTGCTTGGTCACCGTTATAACATGTTCATTTGCAACTAAATATAGCCTTTACAGTAACATTTTTGTTAACCCATCTAGTTAACATGGTACAAGATCTAAAGACTAGATCCACAAAAGGACTTAGAAGACCCCTAACAGGAGGCGAAGCTCTTGCCACACCAGCTGCATGGGAAGGAGCGCAAGCCGGCGTGGGAGTGCCGGTGCTTGGCCAGCACGGGGCTGTAGGTGAAGCTCTCCCCGCACTGTCCACAGCAGTAGGGCCGCTCCCTGGTGTGAATGCGCCGGTGCGCCGCCAGCATGGAGCTGTGGTTGAGGGGCTCGCCGCAGGCAGCACACTGGTGGGGACGCTCCCCTGTGTGCACACGGCAGTGGCGCTCCAGGTCCGAGCGCCAGCCGAAACTCTTGCCGCACTCACCGCAGGCGTGGGGTTTGCGGCTGGCGGTGCTGCCTGCGAGCCTCGCCAGGCCCCCCGCCAGACAGGTGAGATCCTCCCTACACTCAGCAGCGGGGCTGCCCAGCTGCCTGGCCAAACCCCAAGGACTTTCCCTGGCCACCCCTTGGGGAACATCCTCCTCATGCCCCTCCGCCCCTGGACATTTCCACTGCTTGCATGCGAAGAAGTGGGTATTCACCCACGAAAGCTTATGCTCCAATACCTCTGTTAGTCTATAAGGTGCCACAGGACCCTTTGTCGCTTCTACATTCTCCTCATGCTGTCCCAACAAGCCCTCCTGGGACTCTGTGCCATCCTCCCCCCCTGCCATCCTGGGACAATGTGCCGTCCTGCAACTCCAGGCCATCCTCCTCTGCTCCACCCTGAGACTCTGCGCCATCCTCTTCCGTGCTGTCCTCCCCTGGGCCATCCCTCACAGCCCCGTCACCTGGCAGGGCAGAGCAACAGACACGGCTGCTAGAGACCAGCACTGAGAACACAGCAGGGGCTACTCACGGGGCAGAGCTTCTCGCTCTGTGTTTGTACAGAGCCCAGCCCCACGAGGCCCTGGTCTGCGACTAGGGCCCCAGGTGCTACCACAATGCAAATAATAAACACAGGAAGCAAACCAGATTTGTGAGAGTTAAGGCCCTGCCCCCGCCCCCCAATTCCAGCTCAGTCCAGAAACCACTGGGTAAAATACTCCAGGCTGTGGTTCAAATCCATAGATGTCTGGGACAGCAGAGCCCATCCAGCCCAGCGAATCTCCCCCAGTGATTCCTGCCTCTGGCCCAGTAACTCCTGGCTGAGCTAGAGTGGAGCTTTGAGAGAGAGACGCCCCATCTCCACTGACAGACTCCCAGTGAGGGAGAATCCACCCCGTCTCTAGGGGAGCTGTTCTAGTGAATTCCCCTCACGGGTAAACACAGGCCCCCTAAGTCCCAGCCTGAATTTGTCTCTCTTCAGCTCCCAGCCAGTGGATCTGGCTCTACCTTTGTCTGGCGGTTAAAGACCCCTCTGCTCTCAGCCGTCCTCTCCCCGTCTCGGTGCTTACAGGCCGGGATCACGTCACCTCTTCACTTTCTCTTCATTAAAATAAGTAGATTGTGCTCCTTTAGTCTCTCACCCTGAGGCAGGTTTTCCAGCCCTTGAATCATTGCCGTTTTTCTCTGATCCCTTAACAATCTCAACATCCCTTCTAAAGTGGGGACACCAGACCTGGACATTGGGTGAGTCGCTGGGGGAAGATTCCTGGCCCAGGTTCTGTAGGAGGCTGGACTGGGTAGGCACAATGGGCCCTTGACATTTGTGGGTTTAGATCTGTCTGTTACAGCTGTCCCCCTACTGGATTCTTTTCCCCCCTTCCGTTCTGTTTGTGCTGAGTGGCCGCCCCCCCGGCCATGGAACTGACCAAAGTCACAGCCTGGCCCTGCTCATGGAAATGGCTTGTGCAGACTGACTGGAGCCATTGCTCTGCTCAGAAAGGGGGCTTTTCGCTCCTTTGTTTAGCTTCTTTGTTCGGACCCGGCTCGGTGTAGGCGTGCTCTGCCCAGGTATGCAAGACCTAAAGTGGCCACATAGCTAAGCATATGAGTCATACCTGTGGCTCAGAACATGCCCAGGCATGTCTATGCTTACCTGTAGTTTTCCCTGCCTTCTCTCCTCCCCCGTATTAAGGGGAACCAATCAGAGTTACTGGCGGGAGCCTGCCTAAGTTTGCCTTTAAAACCAGACATTTTCTGATCAGACCCCCGGAGAAGGTCCTTGCTTTGCCACCTGGTCTGATCAGCTAGGGGTCTTTGGGGGTCCCTCTCCCCGCTCTCGTTTGTTTTTGAGCGTACCCCCATTTTAAACTCCCCTCCCACGAACAACGAATTTGTGCCTGGAGATCTCCTGATTATTGTAAGCGAATCGAGTCTTCTCTGCGTCCTCTGATGCTGAAACTGCTGTTCCTGCTGCTTTGGGGATTGGTAAGGAAAAACCTCTTGCACACTCCCCTTGCTCTAACTGCTGGCTTTCTTTCCCCAGCAGGCAGACCCAAGCTAACTCCTTGGTCTGTATCCTGGGCACACACCACTCTGCCCTCTGGAACTACCCCTAGTATAAGGTGCACCCGTTAGGTTAGTTTTAGTCTTTAGTCTAGATAAATTGTAATTTCATTTTGCATAGCTGTGGTTAAGTTAGCGTTAAAGAATTGTTTGTATTGTGCTCTGTAAGTTAGGTTTAACAAATCGTTGCATTGTGTTCTGTTACTTGCTAACTTGTGTAATCTTGGTTAAGATAGATCATAGATAAGATTTTGCTGTGTTCTGTATAAACCCCCCAACCTCATTCCTCTACCACTGCCTCTCTCTCTCTCTTTTAATCCCTTCCACCACGTGCTCAGCCCCCCTCCTATAGCTGCCAAACCTCAATTGCATTACTAAAGTCTAGCATAAAAACCCCATTGGTTACTTTCCTTTTTCTCTCTAACACACCTCACATTTTACATTTACACCACTGTGACACATTTTTACCTAGAGTTGGTTATTTAACGCATCTTACCCATAACTGTTAGTTGGTTATATGCTGCTGTGACACACCCTTTACATAGAAATTGTTAGCTACCTGTTACATTTATACTTCAGTGTTAATTGGTTACCAACTGTATTGTACCCCACCGTATTGTACCCCACTATTGAAACCCCCTATCCTGTTTACTAAAAGAAACCCCTCCCCAATTGTCTACTTTAACAAACCTCATACCCCTCACTATTGAATTTTCCCCTGTTTTTACATTTTCTTAATAAAGTTTATTTTGCACCCCACCAGTGCAGTAATTGTCCCCCAAGATCCCCTACCTGCTGGCAGGGACAAGATCATGCTTTTCCTCTCCACATATTAGCCAATCGATCTTCACAGGCCCCTGTGAAGCACAGTCACTCGTTACTGCTGTACAGAGAGCGGAGGAGAGTGGGTAAGGAGCACATAAGACAGGGAGGTTTGGGGACAGCAGAGGTCACACAGGGAGTTGGTGTCAGAGCTGGGACTAGAGATGAATGGCTCCATATCCCAGTGTTTTCCCCTGAGACAGCCAGCACCCTTTTATCCCCCCACACCGTAAGAACTCCTCTCCTCACCCCTGTCACCCCCTCACCCTGCCCTGTACCTGGCTTATTACCCATTTCTTGGAGGGGCCAGGGCTCATCTTTGGGGATATGGAGCAGTTCGTACTGGGATCCTGGGGATTCGTCCCATCCTGTCTCCTCCTGGGTTCACATTTGGGAAGGGGCTTTGGCTGCTCCTGCCAAGAGCTGGGAGATTCTCATAATGCCCCAGGTGGTGCCATCTTCTCCTAGGTCACGTCCTCGACTTCCACATGCACAGTGACCTGGGGACAAGCCAAATATGTTGCCGTGGAGCCAAGGCCCCTGCTGGGGACAGTCAGGTCTGAGGGGGAGATGGCAGGGAACGTCTTCCAGAGACAGGGAGATGGGGGAGGGGAGCACAGACCCACACTCTGGGCTCAGCAGGGGCTCATGGGAGTGAGCGGCCAATAGCCCTGGCTCTGCAACTGTCCTTTCCCCCCAGCAGCTCCCATAGGGCTGGGCTATCAATGCCGGGGAGTATGGCCACCTCAGAAATGGGCATAAGAATATAAGAACAGCCATACTGGGTCAGACCAAAGGTTCATCTAGCCCAGTATCCTGTCTTCTAACAGTAGCCAATTCCAGATGCCCCAGAGGAAATTAACAGAACAGGGAATCATCAAGTGATCCAGCCCTGTCGCCCATTCCCAACTTCTAGCAAACAGAGGCTAGGGACACCATCCCTGCCCATCCTGGATCATAGCCATTGATGGACCTATCCTCCATAAATTTATCTAGTTCTTTTTTGAACCCTATTATAGTCTTGGCCTTCACAACATCCTCTGGCAAGGAGTTCCATAGGTTGACTGTTGTGTGTTGTGTGAAAAAATACTTCCTTTTGTTGTTTTAAACCTGTTGCCTATTAATTTCATTTGGTGGCCCCTAGTTCTTGTGTTACGAGGAGTAAATAACACTTTCTTATTTACTTTCTCCAAACCAGTCATGATTGAATGAATTGAATAGGACTGGTCCCAGTACAGACCCCTGGGGGACACCACTATTTACCTCTGTCCATTCTGAAAACTGACTATTTATTCCTATCCTTTGTTTTCTATCTTTTAACCAGTTACCAATCCATGAGAAAACCTTCCCTCTTATTCCATGACTGCTTACTTTGTTTAAGAGCCTTTGGCAAGGGACCTTGTCAAAGGCTTTCTGAAAATCTAAATACACTATATCCACTGGATTCCCCTTGTCCACATGCTTGTTAACCCCCTCAAAGAATTCTAGTAGAATTCTAGAGGCATGGTTTTCCTTTACAAAAACCATGTTGACTCTTCCTCAACAAATTATGTTCATCTATATGTCTGACAATATTGTTCTTTATTATAGTTTCAACCAGTTTGCCTGGTACTGAAGTCAGGCTTACAGGCCTGTAATTGCTGGGGTCACCTTTGGAGCCCTTTTTAAAAATTGGCATCACATTAGTTATCCTCCAGTCATTGGTACAGATGCTGATTTAAATCATAGGTTACAGATGACAGGTGGTAGTTCTGGAATTTCACATTTTAGTTCCTTCAGAACTCTTGGGTGAATACCATCTGGTCCTGGTGACTTATTACTGTTTAGTTTACCAGTTTGTTCCAAAACTTCCTCTAATAACACTTCAATCTGGGACAGTTCCTCAGATTTGTCACCTAAAGAGAATGGCTCAGGTGTGGGAATCTCCCTCACATCCTCAACCATGAAGATCGATGCAAATAATTCATTTAGTTTCTCCGCAATGGCCTTATCGTCCTTGTGTGCACCTTTAGCATCTTGACCGTCCAGTGGCCTTGTCAGGGTTCCCTCCCCACTCTAAACTCTAGGGTAAAGACGTGGGGACCCGCATTCAGAGCCCCTAAGCCTATTTTACCAGCTTAGGGTAAACCCCCCCAAGGTACAAAATTCCCTGCACCCCGAGAAATGCTTCTTACTGCCACCATCAAATGTCTAACAGGAATCCAGGAAAGGAATCACTTGAACTTCCCTCCCCCCCAAAATGCCCCCTCAAGCCGTACACCCCCTTTCCTGGGGAAGCTTGAGAACAATCTCCCAACCAATTGGTTACACAGTGATCTAAAAACCCACCCCCTGGGTTTTAACACTATAGAAAACAGTCAACTTCTTAAAAGAAGGATTTTATTAAACATAAAGAAGGTAAAATCATCTCTGTAAAATCAGGATGGTAACTATTTCACAGGGCACTATTTCTAAACTCAGAGAGATTTCCCCCTCTGGACAAAACCTTAACGTTACAGAAAACCATGACTACCTCCCCCCCCTCCCCTTGCCCTTTCTAACACAGGGGATACCCAAGCAAAATAAACAGAAATCTATATGCTATGCTATCTAAACTTACTTCAGAAAAGGGAGGTTTGATTTTCTGTAGATTCCTTCTGTCTTCCAAGATCACTCTCTCCCAGACAAAGACACTCACTAAAACCTTCCCCCCTCCCAAGTTTGAAAGTATCTTGTCCCCTTATTGGTCAGAGCCCAGCCAGGTCAGGTGTCAGTCTGGCTACCTGCATTTCTTAACCCTTTACTGGAAAGAGGATTTTATAGCACTGCATCAGACCCTCTCCCCCTTCCCTTCATATTTATGACACGCCCCCCAAATCACCGATAGTGTGAAACACTGGCTGTGATTTCTTCCTGGAGCTTTAAAAGAAAACAAAGTAATAAGACACATGAATCTCCAAATATACTAATAACTGGATAAAGACTAACAATATTGTCCACATTGCAAGGACGATTTTAACCAGTTGGTTCGGGGAAACTTTCACGGGAGAGTGCATCAGCCACTTTGTTAGAAGCTCCTGAAATGTGTTGTATTTCAAAATCAAAATCTTGGAGAGCTAAACTCCATCGAAGGAGTTTTTTGTTATTTCCCTTGGCGGTATTAAGCCACTTTAGTGCAGCATGGTCAGTTTGCAGGTGGAAACGCTGTCCCCAAACATATGGGCGTAGCTTTTCTAGAGCGTAGACAATGGCGTAACATTCCTTCTCACTGATTGACCAGTGGCTTTCCCTCTCAGACAGCTTCTTGCTGAGAAACACGACAGGATGGAATTCTTGATCTGGTCCTTCCTGCATTAAGACGGCTCCCACACCACGCTCGGACGCATCTGTGGTTACTAGGAACGGTTTATCAAAGTCCGGGGCCCTTAGCACAGGGTCAGACATGAGGGTTGCTTTAAGCTGATTAAAGGCCTTCCGACACTCATCAGTCCACTGAACCGCATTTGGCTGGTTCTTTCTGGTTAGGTCAGTTAGAGGGGCGGCGATTTGGCTGTAATGCGGTACAAATCGCCTGTAATATCCGGCCAAGCCTAAGAAAGATTGGACCTGTTTCTTTGACTTTGGGACAGGCCACTTTTGGATAGCCTCCACCTTGGCCTGTAGGGGGTTAATAGTTCCTTGACCCACCTGGTGTCCAAGGTAAGTCACTCTGTTGAGGCCTATTTGACACTTTTTAGCCTTAACAGTTAGTCCTGCCTCTCGTATGCGCTCGAAGACCTTCTGGAGATGCTCCAGGTGTTCGGCCCATGAGTCAGAAAATATGGCCACATCGTCAAGATAGGCAACTGCCGATTCTCCCAATCCCGCTAGGAGACTATCTACCAGTTTCTGGAATGTGGCAGGTGCATTCCGCAGCCCGAAAGGGAGCACATTAAATTCATACAGCCCGACATGGGTGATGAAGGCTGACTTTTCCTTGGCGGATTCATCTAGCGGCACCTGCCAGTACCCCTTGGTTAAGTCTAAGGTGGAGATGAACTGGGCACGTCCCAGTTTCTCCAATAGTTCATCTGTGCGAGGCATTGGATAGTTGTCTGGGCAAGTCACAGCATTTAGTGTACGGTAGTCCACGCAAAAGCGTATTTCCCCATCTGGTTTGGGGACTAGAACCACGGGAGAGGCCCATGCACTGCTAGAGGGACGGATTATACCCATCTGTAGCATGTCTTGAACCTCCCGTTCTATAGCAGTTTTGGCGTGAGGAGCCACTCGGTAAGGTCGGGCTCTAATTGGGTGGGCATTACCTGTGTCAATGGAGTGGTATGCCCGTTCGGTCAGTCCTGGGATGGCTGAGAACATCGGTGCGAATTTAGTGCACAGCTCCTGGATTTGCTGGCGCTGCATACGTCCGAGGGTCATGGAGAGGTTCACCTCTTCCACGGCACCATCATTTTTCCCTTCGTAGTAGACACCTTCAGGCCACTCAGCGTCTTCTGCTCCCTGGGCAGTAAACTGACAAACCTTCAATTCTCGGGGGAAAAAAGGCTTTAGAGAATTAACATGGTACACTTTAGGCTTGAGAGTTGTGGTGGGGAATGCTATGAGATAGTTCACAGCTCCCAGGCGTTCTTGGACCGTAAATGGCCCTTCCCATGACGCTTCCATTTTATGGGCCCGGAGCGCCTTCAAGACCATGACTTGGTCCCCTACTTTAAAGGAACGCTCTCTGGCATGTTTATCATACCAGGCCTTTTGCTCTTCCTGAGCCCCTTTTAGGTTTTCTCTAGCAAGAGCTAAAGAGTCTCGGAGGGTGTTTTGTAGGTTGCTTACAAAGTCCAGAATGTTAGTTTCCGAAGAAGGCGTAAACCCCTCCCATTGCTGTTTCACCAGCTGTAATGGCCCTTTAACCTCGCGGCCATACACAAGTTCAAATGGTGAAAACCCTAAACTGGGATGTGGTACAGCCCTGTAGGCAAAGAGCAACTGCTGTAACACTAGGTCCCAATCGTTGGAGTGCTGGGTTACGAATTTACGTATCATGGCTCCCAAAGTTCCATTAAACTTCTCCACCAGACCATTTGTTTGATGGTGGTAAGGGGTGGCAACCAAGTGGTTCACCCCATGAGCTTCCCACAGGCTTTTCATGCTCCCTGCCAGGAAATTAGTTCCCGAATCAGTAAGGATGTCGGCGGGCCAACCTACCCTGGCAAAAATCTCTGTTAATGCCTGGCATACACTTTTAGCCCGGGTGTTGCTCAGAGCTACTGCTTCTGGCCATCGGGTGGCAAAATCCATGAAAGTCAGTATGTACTGCTTTCCTCTGGGTGTCTTTTTCGGAAAAGGACCCAGAATATCCACAGCTACCCGCTGAAATGGAACTTCAATTATGGGGAGTGGCTGGAGAGGGGCTTTGACCTGGTCTTGGGGTTTTCCCACTCTTTGGCACACCTCACAAGACCGGACATAGGTAGAAACATCCTTGCCCATTCCCTCCCAGTGGAATGACCTCCCCAAACGGTCTTTGGTTCTGTTCACCCCAGCATGACCACTAGGATGATCATGGGCTAAGCTCAAGAGCTTTAGCCGGTACTTAGTCGGAACCACTAACTGTCTCTGAGGACGCCAATCTTCCTGGTGTCCACCAGAAAGAGTCTCCTTATATAAAAGGCCTTTTTCTATAACAAACCGGGATTGATTAGAAGAGCTGAGAGGCAGTGGGGTGCTCCGTCCCACTGTCCAAGCTCTCTGTAGGCTTTCATCTGCTTCCTGCTCGGCTTGGAACTGTTCCCTAGATGCTGGAGACATCAGTTCCTCACTGGGTTGTAGACCTGGGCTGGGTCCCTCTGGAAGCGGTGTAGGTGATGGGGTTGTTTCCGTTGACTGTGAACCACTCTCCGCTGGTGCACAATGTGGTAATTCAGGCTCTGGCTGAGCCTCTTGTATGGAGTTATCGGTTGCTGCTGCCATTGCAGGCTCGGTGGTGCCCTCGGGTGTTGGTACGGTAGCTGGGGTTGCAAGCGCTGGACTCAGTGCTGGCAATGGTTCTGGTGCTGGTTGTTTCGTCTGTTCCAGTTCCGAGACTGGCTTGGGTCGGGTTTCTGTGATTGGATCCACGACGGCTGTTGCAGTCGTTGGCAGGGTGTCCGGTTCCACCACCTCTATCTGGGTCTCTGGTAGTACAGATGGGGTTCCGGTGGAAGTCCCAGGAACAGAGCTAGGTGTGACAGCTTGCTTAGCCTGGCTGCGGGTGACCATTCCCACCCTCTTGGCTAGCTTCACACAATTGGTCAAGTCTTCCCCCAGCAACATGGGAATTGGATAATCATCATAGACTGCAAAAGTCCAATTTCCTGACCAGCCCTTGTACTGGACAGGCAACACGGCTGTAGGTAAATTAAAAGAGTTGGACTTGAAGGGTTGAATTGTCACTTGTGCCTCTGGGTTGATTAAGCTGGGGTCCACTAAGGATTTGTGGATAGCCGACACTTGTGCTCCGGTGTCCCTCCACGCTGTAACCCTTTTTCCGCCCACACTCACCGTTTCCCTTCGTTCCAAGGGTATCTGGGAGGCATCTGGGCCTGAGGACCTTTGGTGTGACCCCGGTGCAATGAACTGTATTCTGTTGGGGTTCTTGGGGCAGCTGGCCTTCACATGCCCCAATTCGTTACATTTGAAACATCGCCCAGCTGACTGGTCAGTGGGGCGAGGTGGGTTGCTGGAGAATGGGGTGGTGGGGCAATAAGGGGTCTGGGTTTTCCCTTGTGGGGCCTTGGGCTGCTCCTGGTGAGGGGATGTGGTCTCGGGTTTTCCTTTCTGGTATCTCCCCAAACTATGACCAGGGTTGTTCCTCTCTGCTTCCTGCACCCCTTGTGTACCAAATTTCCTTGCCCCTCTGCTGATCTGGGACTGTTCGTATTGATCAGCATAAGCAGCAAGGCTGTCTGCTGAGTCCATTTTCTTATCCCATAAACACTGTCTTATATCATCCTTGGACATATTCAGGAATTGTTCCTGAGCCATCAAATCACACACTCCTTCAAAGCTAGTAACATTCCTTCCCTTGACCCATTTTTTTAACAGCTCCTTTATCCGGTTTACATAAGCTACATTACTTAGTCCGGGCCCTCGGATAAGGGTTCGAAATTTTACTCTGTAAGTTTCAGGTGTAACTTGAAATTGTTTTAAAACCAAATCCTTGAATTTCTCATAGTCAGAAGCCTCATCAATAGGCATGTCATTGAATATGTCCAGAGCACTTCCAGTCAACTTTGCTACCAATAGGGTCATTTTGTGATCATCAGGAATGTGATGGAGATTGCATAGTCTCTCAAAGGTGAGAAAATATTCAGCAATATCCCGGGATTCATCATACGGTGGACATAGTCGCTCCCATTTGTGGGTTGTTGGGGAAGGATTATTAGTGTTATCCGGTAGATTCTGCTCCGCCCTGGTCTTCTCCATCTCCAGGGCATGCTTCCTCTCTCTGTCTTTCTCCTCCTCAGCATACTTCCTCTCTCTGTCTTTCTCCTCCTCAGCATGCTTCCTCTCTCTCTCCTTCTCCTCCATAGCATACTTCCTCTCCTCCTCAGCATGCTTCCTCTCTCTCTCCTTCTCCTCCTCAGCATGCTTCCTCTCTCTCTCCTTCTCTTCCATCTCCATCTGTTTAAGTTGTAGCAGTCTTGCATGTTTCTTCTCCTCCTCATCAGCTTGTAGCCGGGCTATCTCAAGTTTAATAGCTGCTTCACTGGCAGTCATCTTAGCCTTTCTGTTTTTAATCTGTCTTAACCCGATAGTGTTAGAAAAGAAAAAAAACCTTGCTTGGGTATTCCCTGTAGGGGTTAACTACCTGCTTTCATATGTAGATACTCTAGCTCCTAGCAGCTTAACCCCTCCCCCCTCCCTGCTTCCAGCAGCTACAGGAAAGAGCTAGAGAGAAGAGAAAAAAAAAATCTAAACTCCCTGTGTCTGGTTCAAAAAAACTCTCTGGTTCAATAGATCCCACCGCTCTGCCACCATGTCAGGGTTCCCTCCCCACTCTAAACTCTAGGGTAAAGACGTGGGGACCCGCATTCAGAGCCCCTAAGCCTATTTTACCAGCTTAGGGTAAACCCCCCCCAAGGTACAAAATTCCCTGCACCCCGAGAAATGCTTCTTACTGCCACCATCAAATGTCTAACAGGAATCCAGGAAAGGAATCACTTGAACTTCCCTCCCCCCCAAAATGCCCCCTCAAGCCGTACACCCCCTTTCCTGGGGAAGCTTGAGAACAATCTCCCAACCAATTGGTTACACAGTGATCTAAAAACCCACCCCCTGGGTTTTAACACTATAGAAAACAGTCAACTTCTTAAAAGAAGGATTTTATTAAACATAAAGAAGGTAAAATCATCTCTGTAAAATCAGGATGGTAACTATTTCACAGGGCACTATTTCTAAACTCAGAGAGATTTCCCCCTCTGGACAAAACCTTAACGTTACAGAAAACCATGACTACCTCCCCCCCCTCCCCTTGCCCTTTCTAACACAGGGGATACCCAAGCAAAATAAACAGAAATCTATATGCTATGCTATCTAAACTTACTTCAGAAAAGGGAGGTTTGATTTTCTGTAGATTCCTTCTGTCTTCCAAGATCACTCTCTCCCAGACAAAGACACTCACTAAAACCTTCCCCCCTCCCAAGTTTGAAAGTATCTTGTCCCCTTATTGGTCAGAGCCCAGCCAGGTCAGGTGTCAGTCTGGCTACCTGCATTTCTTAACCCTTTACTGGAAAGAGGATTTTATAGCACTGCATCAGACCCTCTCCCCCTTCCCTTCATATTTATGACAGGCCTCGACAAGCTTTCCCCATGTCCAGAACATAACAAGTTGCTCTCATTGGCAGGTGACCATAGGTGCTTCTACCGCGCTCCCGGTACAGTATTTGACTACCACATAACCTTTGAAGTATTGAAGGACTTTTGTCACACACATGATGGGCTGAGTCCCTGCCTGCATGGTGGACATTACAGTGCCCTCCCCTCCACTGTTGTTTTGTGAGGTGTCTGCTTTCCTCTGAGACAGGCTGGTGCCAGGGCAATCTGTACCACTTTATATTTTTTAAGGCCATGAGGGACCATTAGCCCATTCACTCTGACCTCCTGTGTAACACAGGCCAGAAAATTCAACCCCTGTATTGAACCCAATGACTTGTGTTTGGCTAAAGCATCTTCCAGACAGGATTTGAAGACATCAGGAGCTGGAGAACCCACCACTTCCCTTGGGAATTTGTTCCAGTTGTTAATCATCCTCACTGCGTCTGATGAAGACGTACTATGCCACTGGACGAGTGCTCTCCCGTCAGCTTAATTACTCCACCTTAATGAGAGGCGGAAGCTATGTCGTAGGGAGAGTGTCTCCCATGCCATAACGTGATGTAGACACTGCTTTAAACTGATCTAACTTATGTCACTCAAGGGGTGGCTTTTTCACACCCCTGAGCAACCCCTGAGTTACATCAACTTAAGCGGTAGGCAAGACAAGCCCTCTATATACATCATTTTCACCTGCAGCCCTTACTGACAGCAACCCAATGGTCCTGGAAGTCAGTGGACATTTCAGTGGTTGCAATCTTATCACAAGTCCTGATATGTGGAGGTTTGTTTTAATCCCCAGCTGCCAGAGTCCTATGATTACAAGCAAATTTCAATTTATTTATTTTAAAAAAGGGAGTTTTCTAGCCCTCACGGTTGGAAAGAAGGGTTGGAATCTGTGACTCCTAACATCTCAAAACTCAGAAAGCGAGTACAAAAGAAATCTAACTGCTCTGCACTAGCTCACCCACAAGATAAGGGCTGGATGCAGGAATCACAGCGGGACGTTCTCTGCCCTGAGTTACAGATTAGTAGATGTCAAGGCCAGAAGGGCCCATTAGGACTGTCCAGTCTGACCTGAGTAACGTAGGCTGGAGAATCCCACCATGGAATATCACTTGGGATCAGGTCTTGGTGGTGTCTCTTCTCAGCAACAGAGTAGAACTGCCCCATGCTGCTTCACCTTGGCCCTTCCTCCCTCCCAGAACTGCACTGAATTACACCCTGAGCCACTGTTCTGTCTGTTGAGTCACTGGTGTCTGTGAGCAGCGAGTGCTGTCCCACACCAACCACCCAGCACTGCCTGGGCCATCAGGGCATGTGGACTCTCCTGTGCTGGGCGAGGTGAGAGTTCTGGCTGAAGCCCCTCCCGCACTCGTGGCACGTGAAGGGGCGCTCGCCCGTGTGCATGCGCTGGTGCCCGATGAGCTTGGAGAGACTGATAAAGCTTTTCCCACACTGGTCGCACGTGTTGGGCCTCGCCCCTCCGTGGCTAAGGCAGTGCACCTCCAGGTTGGACCTGGAGATGAAGCTCTTCCCACACGGGTGGCAAAGATGCGGCCGGTCGACGGTGCGGGCCCCACACCTGAGAACATTGGAGCCTCCGGTGACGCTCTTGGCGGTCTCGGTGCAGGCGTGGGCCATGCAGCGGTGCATGATGGGAGTTGCTCTGGCAGAAAAACTGGCTGCAGTCAGGGCAACGGTAGTGCCACTTCCCCATGTGCAGGGCCTGGTGCTTGATCAGATTGTAAGACCCGGCTGAACTGCAGCCCGCAGGCCCTGCACTGGAACGGCTTCTCCCCAGAATGGTTCCTCCGATGCATCTGCAGGGCCGAGGTGGTGAGGAAGCTTTTACTGCATTTGGGGAAGGGGTGGCCCTGCTCCGACATGCTCAGCGGCTGTGGGGAGGGGACATGGGGCAGCGCCACCCTCTCGGTAGCTTCCTACTGCCACCACATCAGCTCCTTGCCACCTCTCGTGGCCCTGACGCTGCCTGGAACACAGTCGTGTTCCCCAGTTGTGAGGGGTTGTCTAACTCAGCCCTGTCCTGGGAACCTTCCACCATTATAACGGCCATCTTTGTAGGCCTGCCTGTGGCAAGGCATTCTGGGAAGCTTCATCTACCATGTCAGCCATTTTACCAGCCCTACCTGTGACAAGGCATGCTGGGAAATACAGTCCACCATGACAGCCATCTAAACAGCCTTGTCTGTAGCAAAGCATGCTGGGAGAACGGGCTGGGTGAATATAGTATAAAAAGCAATCCCCTTTCAGCTGCCTATGAAGAAGACTGAACTGAAGTGCCCAGGGTGGAAGTCACAGTTTTGGAGTGAAATCCAGCCATTTTATATCCGGCTGTCAGAGGCAGGACTCAGCAGGGAAGGGGAGCACAACTGGGACCTTCTCAGTGGGCCAGAGAAACCCGCTCCTGTCCCTTATTTGACCTTCCATTCTACTTGGGTCAATCACACATAAACCCCTGAGCCCTCTGGACTCAGCCAGACAGCCTGGATTGCCCTAAGCCAATGGAAAAAACACAGAATGGGGCATTCGGGAATTACAGCTGCAATGTCTGGAGTGACGGGGCCCTGCAATGACACCGCATGCAAAATAGAACAAGAAGTAGTACATTAGCTCCAGCCCAAGTTACTTTCTTTTAATGCACCTAGTGAGCCAGGGCACTGACTCTCCGAGGCTCAGTTCCCCACCTATAAAACAACGCAAATAATCCTTCCTTTTGTATTGCCTAATTAGAGGGTAAACTCTGTGACAGGGACTGTCTCTCGCTGAGTGTCTGGGCACTGCTCAGTGCAACGGGGCTCCGATCTCAGGCACTGTATGTCTATGCAGCACCCGGGTACAACGGGGCCCTGATCTCAGTTAACCATACTATAATAATTTGAAGGGCACGTGGCACGCTATTTTTGTGGTGGACAGAGAATGAGCCGTTATTAGACATAGCTCAGGAATCTCCATCGTGTAGCTGCTTCCTGGCTTTGCGCTCATACAGTCCCCGATACTCTCCAAACTGTAGAAAAATTTGCCTGCAAATGTTGAGCCACTCGCAACTGTGGAACCAAAGTTGTTAGGTTATAATTAGAGCTGAGTGGATAACTGATTTTGTAGTTCACAGGCTCAACCAAAAAATCCCCACTGCAAAAAATGTGCTTTGTTTTGAACCAAAATTGTTTTTTTTCAAATTATTTGGTCAAACTGGAGAACTTGAAAAAGTTTGGTTTCAGATCTACTGAAACCTTTTGGTTGGCTTAAAATTTATTTTTTTTTAAAATAAAAAAACAAAAATGATTCAGTTGTATTTGGGTGTTTTTCACCCTTTCATTATTTTTTTTTAACTGGACAAACTTCAAAAAAGTAGAAAAGAAACTGTCATAAACATACAGCTAAGGGGTTAAGAGTCCTGGGCTTCTTAACCCTTTACAGGTAAGGAGGACTCTTAACCCCTTAGCTGTATGTTTATGACAGAAACATTTCAAAATGGTCTCCTCAAAACCTTGAGACTTTTTTTTTTTAAGCGTTTTCCATGGGTTTTTTTTCAGCTGAAACTACTAATTGAATTTAACCCAAATTCAGGAATAGTTTCGGAGCCACAAAAAATGCATTTTTTTTAGTGAACATTGTATTTGCCCCCAAAAATGTCACCCTGATCTAGTTACAACACCCCTTGGCAGCGGGGCTGGTGCCGCTAGCTACGGAGGGGCAGCTGGGGGCATGATGGTGTCTCCAGAGGGACCAGCTGCGGATGGAATATAAGTTGGAGAGCTGCATCCCAGGTCTGTGTTCGGGATTATGGTGGGTCCAAGTTGATCCAATGTTTCTAACCTGTAGTGTGGCACCTTTTAGGGGTGGGCAGGGGATCCGGGACCCACGTCGCCTGCCCTTGCTCCATGCGGGAGACTACATCTGGTTTGGGAATGTGGAAGCCTGTGTGAGATAAAGGACAGAGGTGACATGGGTGGGGTTCTCAGCACAGGGGGAGCGGGAATGGTGGGAAGGGTGACCCCTACTGGAGAGCCTGAGATCAGGGCATGCACAGGGAAGCCATGTTCCCAGGGAGGCTGTGGGTGTGCAGTGGCAGCAGGGGGTGGGCAGGGTAGTGCATCCTTTCTCCCCTACCCTGATGACAGCCTGGCCAAGGGCCGGTACCAGAGCCCCTCCCCAAGAACAAGGACAGGCAGCCATGGCAACCCCCAGGGAGTCCCCAGGAAGGGGGATCTGCACCAGGCAGGTCCATTCCTGGATTTCCTTTTAGATGGGAAGTGACAGCCTCTCTGTGGTGGGCGCTGCACACTGAGCACCAGGGGGCCGACCCCATAGAAATAAAGGGAATCAAAGAATGTGCCCATCCAGTCCAGCCTCCTGCCTAACCCGGCCAGAGAATCTCTCCCAGCGATTCCTGCCTCCGGCCCAGTAACTCCTGTCTGAGCTGGAGTGGGGCTTTGGGACAGAGATGCCCCATCTCCACTGACAGACTCCCAGTGAGGGAGAATCCACCCTGCCTGAGGGGAGCTCTCTCAGTGGTTCATTCCCCTCTCAGATAAACACTGGCCCCTAATTCCCAGCCAGAATTCATCTCCCCCGAATAGAGGGGAGGGACGTGATCATTCCCCTCTATTCGGCACTGGTGAGGCCTCATTTGGAGTACTGTGTCCAGTTTTGGGCCCCACACTACAAAAAGGATGTGGATAAATTGGAAAGAGTCCAGCGGAGGGCAACAAAAATGATTAGGGGGCTGGAGAACATGACTTATGAGGAGAGGCTGAGGGAACTGGGATTGTTTAGCCTGCAGAAGAGAAGAGTGAGGGGGGATTTGATAGCTGCTTTCAACTACCTGAAAGGGGGTTCCAAAGAGGATGGATCTAGACTGTTCTCAGTGGTAGAAGATGACAGAACAAGGAGTAATGGTCTCAAGTTGCAGAGGGGGAGGTTTAGGTTGGATATTAGGAAAAACTTTTTCACGAGGAGGGTGGTGAAGCACTGGAATGGGTTACCTAGGGAGGTGGTGGAATCTCCTTCCTTAGAGGTTTTTAAGGTCAGGCTTGACAAAGCCCTGGCTGGGATGATCTAGTTGGGGTTGGTCCTGCTTTGAGCAGGGGGTTGGACTAGATGACCTCCTGAGGTCCCTTCCAACCTGAGATTCTATGATTCTATGATCTCCCTTCTGCTTCTAGTCAGACCCTTCCCTTGTCTGGGTGTTAAAGAGCCCTCTCCTCCCAGCAGTCCCCTTCCCGTGTTGATGCTTACAGGCCGGGATCACATCACCTCTTAACTCCTCTGGGACAAACGAAAACATACAGAGCTCCTTCAGTTTCTCCCGGGGCTGCTGGCTTCCCGGGGCCGAATCCCAGGCTCCCGGAGCTGGCCCAGACCTTCCCCCGAGATGCACAGCCCCTTACCCAGCGACTGGAGGCTCCAATAGTTCTCCAGCATGATGCCCCTGTACAGCTCCCTCTGCCCCTCATCCAGCAGCTCCCACTCCGCCTCCGTGAAGGTCACAGCCACGTCCTCAAACCGCACGGGCCCCTGCAGCCCCCACGACTCCCCTCTCGGTGCTGGGTGCTCCGGGGACCCTCGCCCCATCTCTGTCGCGGGCGGGGGAGAGGTGTTGAGCTCAGGCAGCCGAGCTGGAAATGCTGACGGAAGGGAACAAAGCTGGGTACAGCTCAGCTGGAGGCTGACAAGGGCGAGCAACGGCCCCGGCGCCCAGGACTCCACTCTGCAGCGAGGGCAGAATCCAGGGTGGCTGGGGATAAGGAGGGACTGTGAGAGGAGGGGGCCACATAGGGGTAGTTGGGAGGAAAGGCAGGGGAGATGCAGCCTGGGATAATGGGACAGGTACTGGGGTGGGACTCAGGACGTCTGGGTTCAATTCTCGGCTCCACCACTGAGCTGCTGTGTGACCCTGGGTACATCACTGCGCCTCTGTTTCCCCTCCCAACTTTTGTCTGTTTAGACATGAGTTTTTCAGGGCAGGGACTGTGTCTGTGCAGTGCCCGGCACGACGGGGCCCCGATCTCGGTTGCTCAGTGTCTGTGGCCAGCACGACAGGGCCCCGGGATTGGTTGCTATGTGTCCGTGCAATGCCCAGCGCGACAAGGCCCCAATCCTGTTAGCGGGGGGGGGGGGGGGGCACGGGGCTGGTCAGTCACATCCCCTCCCTGCACTGACACCAGCAGACCACTGAATTGTCCACAACGTGGACACAGCATTTTGGCCTGCCCGAACCAGCCTGTTTCCTTCATATGCCCAGCTCTGTTCACTCCTCTCCCTGTCCCTTGTCAGCCCCCGCCATTCTGCCCCATACCCAGCTTATTACCTATTTCCTGGAGGGGCTGGGGCACCTCTCTGGGGACACGTGGTACTTTGTTCTGGGGTCCTAGAGGTTCACCCTGTCCCACATCCTGGGATACACCCTCAGGATGGGGTTGCAGCCACTTCAGCTGGAAGCCAGGATATTCCCATAATGCCCCAGGAGATGCCATCTTCTCTGAGTTCTCTTCCTGGATGTTCACACCCACCACGACCTGGGGAAGAGCCAAACATGTCAACATGGAGCCAGGGCTTGGGACCCTCTAGGAAGAGTCAGGTCTGAGAGGGGAGATGTCAGGGAATGTCACACTGAGATATGGAGGGGACATAGACCACAGGGCCAGCAGGGGGCACTGCAGGGGCTCATGGGAGAGAGAGGCCAATAGTCCTAGCTTGAACCAGTTTGTGTCTTCAAAGCTTCCCCCAGATACAGCTCTGCCAATGTCCCTCATTCCCGATCTGCACCTGCCCTGCCATCCCAGCCCCGGACACAAGTAGATTGAGTTAACTCCGGAATAAGAGGGTCCACACGTAGACTTCATCAGTAGTTAATTCGTTTTATGTTCACCCACCCACCCTCCACATACACCACTTTATTCTGAATTAACTACACATCTAGGCAAACTCTAATCTCTCACTTGATGGCATTTTTTGCAGCCATTACATCATTTTTGTGGCTCTTCTCTGCACCCTCTCCAATTTTTTCAACACCCTTTTTAAAACGCTGACACCAGAACTGGCTGCAACATCCCAGTATCAGTCTCACCAATGCCATATACACAGGTGAAACCGCTTCCCTGCTGCTCTCCTGTTTATACATCCAAGGGTCGCATTAGTCCTTTTTGCCACAGCATCACACTGGGAGCTCACGTTGAGTTGCTCATCCATTGACCCATAAATCCTTTTCAAAGTCACGGCTTTCCAGGATACAGTTCCTCATTCTGGGCAAGGCCTCTGCCTTCCTTGGTCCTAGATGTATAACTTTGCATTTGGCTCTACTGAAATCCAGATTGCTCTGTAGAACTATTTTGTCAACCTTATTATTTATCACTCGCCATCTTAGAGTCGCCTGCACATTTTATCAGCAGTGATTTTATATTTACTTCCAGATCATTAATGAAATAAAAGCGCTGGACCAATGCCTGCAGAACCCCAGGAGGAACACCGTCATTCAATGAGGATTTTCCATTAATGACTGAGATCTATCAGTCAGCCAGTTTTTAATCCATTTAGTGTGTAATTTATGGATATCCTATAAGCTGAATTGTAAATCAGAAAGTTGGACAGTACGAAATGAAATATCTTATCGAAGTCTACATCTATTTTACATCTATGCAGTTACCATTTTTGACCAAACTTGTAATCTCATCAAAGAAATCAGATTTGTTTGACAAGACCCATTTTTCACAAAAACCATGATGACTGGCCTTAGCTAAAATCCCATCCTTAAATTTTTTAATCGGACATTATTTTCCATTCCATTATTCTGCCTAGGATTGATGTCAGGGTAACCCAGGTTGTCCAACTTGCCCTTTTTAATACAACATTAGCTCCCTTCCAAGATTTATTAAAAATGAACACCAGCAGGCCACAGATCTCCTCACTCACTTGTTTCAGGACTTTTGAGTGTAAGTTATCTGGGCCTGCTGATTTTTAAAAGTTTATTCCCAGGAGGTTTTTTTTGGTTCTTTTTAACATCCTCCTTGGTTACTAGCAGTCTAGAAAGTATTCCATCACTCTCATACGATCAGGATTGCCAACGTTCCAATTGCTAAAAAACCGACACCCCTGCCCCACTCCCGATGCCCCACCTCTTTCCACGAAGCTCTGCCTCCTACCCCACTTCTTCGCCCCTGGCTCCTCTCCCCCCTCCACTCCCCCATCACTCACTTCCCCCTCCACTCCCACATCACTCGCTTCCCCCTCCACCGGGACTCACCTGCCACCTGCAGAGCTGGGCTGGGAGCAGCTCATGTGGAGCCGGCCTGTCTGGCCAATCGGGAGACAGCGGTTGGGCTCTGGCTCAGAAAAAAAAAAAAAAAAAAAGGATAGTTAGCACATTCGGAGCCTTTTATCACTCCCCTTTCCCGCTCTTTCAATGTACAGCTGTAGTGAGCTTTTCCTGATTTCACTAAGGCCACGTCTACACTACCACGTATGTCGGCAAAACTTATGTTGCTCAAGGGTGTGAAAAAAACACCCCCCCCCAAGTGACGTAAGTTTCGCCAGCATAAGTGGTAGAGTGCTCTGTGTTGGCGGGAGAGCTCTCTCCCATCAGCACAGAGCGGCTACACAAGAGATCTTACAGCAGCACACCTGCATCGGTACAGCTGTGCCGCTGTAATGTCTCTGGTGTAGCCAGGGCCTTAATCTCCCCATTGACTTATAATTAAATTAGAGTTTGGTAACATAGTACACAGGAAAATGATGGTGAGATTTTATCCTTTGATCTGATCTGTGCAATAGTATTGCATAAACCCAAGGCAGATGTTTAATTACAATTTTTCCCAGCATAACAAAAAACATTCTACCTTTATCAATTCTGTTCTATTGAAACCTAATCACTTATCAAGTGTAAAGGACCTATGCAAAACCTTTCAAACCTCAGTCTAAAATTAGGCACCTCAACTGGACACTTTCATAGAATCATAGAACATCAAGGTTGGAAAGGACCTGAGGAGGTCATCTAGTCCAACCCTTTGCTCAAAGCAGGAGCAATCCCCAATTTTTGCCCCAGATCCCTAAATGGCCCCCTCAAGCATTGAACTCACAACTCTGGGTTTAGCAGGCCAATGCTCAAACCACTGAGCTATCTCTCCCCCTCATAAAGCCAAACAGGTTTTCAGTGGTGCTGAGCACTCACAAAACCTCTGAAAACCAGGTTGCTTTTCTGTGTGTACTTTAATATACGGTTAGCTGCCAAGTTTTAAATTTTTGGAAGGCACCAGATATAAAATTTGTAGGAAATGATTATATCTTCTTTATACTTCACAAGAAGTTAAAAAATCCAAATAGTGCAAAAAACTCCCTAGTACAGTCACAAAGAACTTTCATGAGAATAGCAATTTAAAAACAACTTAAATTTATACTTCTGATATTTTCTTGCTGCTGCCACCAGCTCCTTAGCCGCTTCCGTCTTCAAAAATCCAGCAAACTCGGCACATGTCATTTTATAGTTGAAGTGCACGAATAGCTCAGCTTTTGCCATGTCCACTTGGAGCTGATTCCTTTCATCAGTCCACAAGTTCTTCATAACACTGAAAATGCGTTCCACAAATCTGTTGCTGGGTGGTATAGCAAGCACATGCTGCACAATTGTAAGTAAGTTCGGGGCCTCGCAGCACTTAAAGAATTCTACCCACACCTCGGAGACGTTGTGGTGCTCTTGCTGCTGCCGACACAGTGTCAATTCAGCATCATTTGTCGAACTCTTTAGGGTCGGTAGCACATCATTCAGCGTACACATTTCTGTAAATAGTTCATCTCCGTCCACTTGAATGTCCAAGTTTGTAGCCAAAGCACACAGTTCGTCTAGCTCAAGGGGTCTGTCCATATTGAGGGGTGCACACAACTTATAGAAAGAGTTTTCACTGAAATCAAACCACTTTTCCAGGTACTGTACCATGCGTGTGTAAGCCCGTTGGGCATCTCCAACAAATTTATTCTGCTGGTTAGGCGGTAGTTTCTTCAAGAACTGTGTCACCCTGCGCCCATAGAATCCTGTCTCTTGTCGATTCTGAATCTCTCTCCTCAGCGTGTTGAATGTAGTATATAGTTCAGTTACCTGCATGTAATCACTCTCAAGAACCTTTATGGTGGTGTTAAGTTGGCTCATAACGTTGTGCACAAAATAGATGTACAGCTCGGGAAGCGTAAGAGTTTCATCGTCGGACATGGCGTGCTCTTGCTCAGAAAGAAAGGCCCAAATTGCAAAGCACACATTTTCCTCTCCTTTGCTCACAAAGTAAGATTTGAGGGCTGGCCAGTTCTTCAGTAACCGGTCTACAGCAGTGAAAAGGGTCAGAAAACATCTAAATATATGGGGTAACATTTCTGAATATTCTGTTTCCATGAAGTCAAAGAACTCTTTAAGTTCACTCATATTCTTGTCACTGGACAAGAATTCATTGAAAACATTGATGACCAAGTGCTCTACATCATAAGACAGCATTTTCAAGCCATGTTTCGCTGTATTGTGTACTATGTGAGCGCTGCAATGGCCTGGCACAAGGTTTGGTAAATCCAACATTCGTTTTCGGTGCACAAACAGAGACTTGTTTTTTCCAAAATTGACAGATGCATTGTCTGCTCCATACGCCACAATTTTATTATGTATCAGACCGGCATTTTTAAGACAACTTCTTAAGTTGTTTGTGATTGCCCCGGATGTTTCAGCTACATCCTCGAAAAAGTCTATGATACACGTGCAGCTTTCCTTATCTTTATTAAAGTAGCGGACAGCAACTGGGAATAATTTTGTGTTCCTTTTATTAGAAGCATCCATCACTATTGAGAACGATGTTGATCCAATGTCTTGCAAAGCCAGTTTCAATGAATGGGGGGCTAATACATTCTCGATCAAAGCCTCCACTTTTGTCCTTCTGCAGTGAATTTTGGAAGCTATCTTGGAATCAGTGAAAATGGAGCGGTACAGCGTACTTCCACAATCTTGAGAATGGTAGCTGTACTGGTGTTTAACTCCATGATATGTTAAAAGCAATTCAGCTGTGCACATGCGTTGTTCTTCAGAGGTATCAGCCTTTACGAAGAATTTATCAATAGTACTAGACCGTACCTATGCTCGTTCTTTGATTTTGTGACCTGGTGTTTCCGCATGATGCTTGATAGCTTTTACAGAATCAAACTTAACCGTGAATTGAACACAACAAATAGAACAATATCCCGAGTCTTCACTTGCCTTCATAAGCCAATTCCGATACGCTGGGAGTTGCAACCACTTGTCTTTAAAAGAACACAGCCTTCGAAGCTTTTTCTTTTCGGGTGCCGCCATTTCACCTCGCACTAGTCTGACTGCAGCACAGTTTAGCCGCCAGATAAAAGAGCATCGATTGTGGACGCCACGATGCCAACTACGTAGCTGACCGTTGATGCCTGTTGGCTAGGCACGTAACACTTTAAAGGCCAGTTGCTCCCCACTGCTTGTGGTTTCGCACTAAAAAAGTTAATTCAAAGAGTCAATCGAATATGCTGTTCTGACAGATATATATTCTAATTTCGGGTATTATTTGTTACAGGACACTAGAAGAATATAGAAAATTGCAGTAACTGGACTTTTGGTGTCTGGTCAATACTTCCGACCAGAGACTGCCCAGGTCCCCTTAATATCCTCTATATTTTGTCATAAGCTATTTTTCAGTGGAGCTAAAGTTAACAGAGGTGTTTTGACCAGCTTCTGCAAGGACATCTCTGTATATTTGCATCAATTCAATTAGCACCGCTCTGGGAACAGCTCTAACTGCTGCAGCTAACACATCAAACCTAAGACTGCATGCTTACAGTGTCACCATTTTTCATGTTTGGGAGAGTATTACTAAGACATGACAAAAGAATGTGAAAACTATAAGATAACAATATAATTTATATTTGATACCAGCTGCTCTCAAGATTAACAAAACAAGACACTAACATGTTGATATATGAAGGTGACTGTATTAAGATAATATATTCTGAACTTTGTTTTAAACTTTAAAACAATAAAAAACCCACCCAGAAGAGAGAATGCAGAGAATTTAGTTCATAATCCAACACTCCATCCTCATCACAGAAAATGTTTATATTTACATATCAGTTCCCTGGCATTCCTTAGAGTACACAGCTCTGTCATAGAGGTGATTCTGAGGATCATCTTCATTTTTCTGGACTACGTTGACTCTTAACAGATGGATGGCATCTGTTGTTCAAACCTTTGCTGAGTGTTGTGTCAGAGAAATTGGGCCATGGGACAATCGCGGCACAGTGGGGTGGAGGACGGGGTCAGTCCCCAGAGCCAGGGGCTGGGGTGGGGACAATCATGCACAGCGGGGGGTATAGCGGGGGCGGGGGGGGGGGGGGAGATCCTCAGAATGAGGGTCTGGGACTAGGGTTGCAAACTTTCTAATTGCTGAAAAGTGGACAGCCCTGCCCCACCCCTTCCCCGAGGCCTCCCCCCACTCACTCCTCTGCCCCCCTCCATTGCTTGTTCCTCCCGCCCCCCTCACCTGCCACCTCCAGAGCCAGGCGGGGAGGAGCTGAGTGGGGGTGGAGGGAAGGGCAGACACAATCCCCGTCGGGGCAGCCCCAGTACCCAACCTACCAGTCTGCAACCACCTCTCTCCGTCAGCAGCAGCTGCTCTTGCCGCCTTCTGCGCGGAGAGGCTGATTGCGGTTACACCGATAACCGGACGTTGAGTGTCCGGTCCCCTTTCCGACTGGACGAAACGGGACCCCTGGCCGCCCTACCTGCCACACAAATACAAGACTCCACGGAGCGGCTCTCCCAAGGCAGAGCAGACATGCCCATCGAGCCCTTCTGCCTTCGCTGCACCATCTTCATTCACAAGTTTCCCATCTCCAGCCTGGGCCGTTGCTTTGCTTCCTAATAGACGGGAAACACCGCTCCGGGGCTCTCCTGCTGCCCCGGGACTGGCTCCACTGGGGGGGGGGGGGGGGATTTCCGGCTCCAGCCCCGGTTGGGCTCCGATTGCCACCCCCGGCCCTGCAGCCCCCGATTTCCTGCCTCTGCGGCTGTTTCTCCTCCTGCGCTCAGAGGGGACTCGCCCCCCAGCTCGGGGGGGGACCCAGGTGTCCGAGGGGCGGGGAGGGGCTGGCACAGGGAGGTTCCTCCATTTTCCGGCCCTCTGTAAACAGGGCCCGCTTTCCCCAGGCACCGAAAGATTTAGGCGTCTCCTCCACGCTTTTTAACCCTTCAGCTTCCCGATTTGGGGAACGTGCGCTCCATAGAGCCACTGCGGGGGCTTTTGCTGGAATCCCCAGCTCCTGGAGTCGCGTGATCGGGGGGACTCTGCCCTGCCACCCCCAGCAAAGAGAAAGGGCGTTTTCTAGCCCTGGTGGTTATAGAGTAAAAGTTTGAACATTTCATTTCACCCATTCTGCCTGCAAATATAAGGTGACCATATTTCCCAAAGGCCCTGCCTGCCCCTTGCCCGAACCCTGCCTCCCACCCTGCGCGGGGCTGGCATGGCAACTTGCATGGGCGGCGGGTGAAGCTTCTGGGGGAGGCTGGCTCCCTGTTCCCTGGCCTTTTCCGCGACGGCACCCACACTCCACCCCCGCTCCACCCCAGGCCTCGCCCCCCCATTTGCTGTGTCCCTCCGTTTCTCCATCCCACTCCACCTATGGTTACCAGATGTCCCGATTTTATAGGGACAGTCCCGATTTTGGGGTCTTTTTCTTATATAGGCTCCTATTACCCCCCATCCCCTGTCCCGATTTTTCACACTTGCTGTCTGGTCACCCTAAAGTCTCCACCATGGGCACAGGGGGTGGGTGGAGGAGAGGAGGGACTCGGTTGGCAGGGGGGTCTCATGGGAGAGAGAGGAGGGATGCAGGGGGGTGTCCTCATGGGGGAAGGGGAGAGAGGAGGGATGCGGGCAGCTGTAGGGACCTCCTGGGGGGGAGGTGGAGTTAGGGTTGCCAATTTTGGCTGGATGTATTCCTGGAGGTTTCATCACATGATATAATCTTTAATTCCTGGAGACTCCAGGACAATCTTGGAGGGTTGGCAACCCTAGGTGGAGTGGAGGAGAGGAGGGATTCACAAGGCAGGGCCATCACAGCCCAGGTATCCAGCGGCCTCCCCTGGTTTATTATACCCACCACCCATGGCCACTTGCCTTCCACACGTTGCTCCACACCCCACTTTCGTGGGTGGCAGGTGTAATAGGCCCAGAGGGCTCTGCCTCCCCTGGTGCCGTTGCTGCCAGATCCCGGTTGCAGGGTTTGGGGGGCGGGGGAGTTTTTGATGTATTATGCCCCATGCAGGTTCTGGGGCAGCTGAGGAGGCAGTATGTGCTATTCAGCGTCCCAGGTTCATCAGTAATCTGGAGTCTAGAGCGGGGGAGGGATAGCTCAGTGGTTTGAGCATTGGCCTGCTAAACCCAGGGTTGTGAGTTCAATCCTCGAGGGGGCCATTTAGGGATCTGGGGCAAAAATTGGGGATTGGTCCTGCTTTGAGCAGGGGGTTGGACTAGATGACCTTCTAAGGTCCCTTCCAACCCTGATATTCTATGATTACTGATGGACCCAGGAAGCTGAGTAGCAAATACTGCTGGGGGTCTTGGGAGGGGAGGTGCGGGGCAGCTGTGGCTAGCCTGAGGCAGCTCCGGGCAGGTGTGGGGGGGCTCAGGGGACCTCCAGGCTGGTGGGGGAAGGGGGAGGCTCAGGGCTTTGGCTGGCCAGGGACTGTCCTGGTCAAAACGGGACGTGTGGTCACCCTATGTAAATGCTCTGAAACCAGCAGATACGGCTGGGAGACGGACATTATCCCCAGTGCCACTATTGTTGCTTGGAGCGGCAGCATGGCCAACTCCCTCAACACAATAGGATGTTTTCCTCAAAGCCCCAGCTCCTGGAGTCCCGTGATGCCAAGAGTAGCTTGCTTTTTGGAAAAATCAGCTTCTACCAGCTCTGCCTTGAGGCGGCAGGGAGGGGAAAGGGACGGTTTAGTTTGCCCTGGAGAGCCCCTATTTGAGAGAGCATCCAAACCAAGTGGCATTGCGTCCTGGCACAGCAGATCACAGTGCTGCCCAGGTTTTGTCCAGCTGCCCCTGGTTCACGACACAGCCCCAGCCCCCCAGATGGGAGCCACCGCTGCAGGATGAGTGCAGAACAGGCTTGCTCCCAAGCCACCCCTCCTCCAGGGCCTCCCTTCGGCGTCTTGCCCCGTCTCCCCAAAACCCATCGTGCAGCCCTTGTTTCTAGCTCTCCTGGTTGGGGAGAAAAGCTTGGAAACACGACCTGAGTGTGAGAGCCTAAACGTTCATTAGTCACAGGCCACAGAAACATCCACATTTCTTGTTTTTAAGATAATTGCATGATTGGGGGGGGGGGGGGGGGCTGAACTCCTGATTGTTCGGTGTCGGGATTGGCCAGGCTGCCAAAAGGTCCTTGAAAACTGATTTGTCTCTGCAGAACCTCATTCCTTTCTCCTAGAATATCCAGAATGTTCTTTCCTGCAGAGGACGGGATTTTCCCTGGTATACTCAGACTACTGAGCCTAGCCCTGAACCACGCCTGTGGCTTCTAAACCTACTGCAATACAAATAAATATTAATAATAAGACACGGACTGGCTGGAAAATACCAATTTTTTTCACAAGAAATTTTAAAAAAATCAACATTTCCAGTCATTCCCTCCCCTTCCCGTCCAGGTTTTCAGTGCAAACCCCAAACCACATTGTGTCTTTTTTTTAAATTTGAAACTGACTATTAAAAAATGTTCCCCAACAGCCCGACTTATTACTGGGCACTGAAATTTTCTACCTTTAAAAAAAAATTGGCAAAAAAATGACTGAAAACTGAAGCATGTTTCCATTTCAAATAGCAATGCATTCATTAGTTTAAGAATCAGTTTTCATTACATTTTTTGACTAAAAATTCCAGTTTTGGGGTATGTGGCCCCATTGATGCCAATGGAGCTATGGATGATTGACACTAGCTGGGGATTTGGCCTTATTGGTTCCAAAGGAGTGATGGCCCATTCACACCCAGTCGGCATCTGGCCCATTTACTTCAATGGCACTATGGCTGATTGACTCCTGGTGAGGACCTGGCCCATTGGCTCCAGTGGAACAACAGCTGATTCATACCAGCAAGGGTAGTGGTTGTGTCTAGAGATCAGCTCCATTAGGCACTAATAATCCCCATTCAGGGACACACCCTCTGCCCTTCTTTGCGCCTCCTGGCCCATGGCCCCTCCTCCTGCGCAATCTGCCCGCTCCTGGTCGCCAGTTTTGGTTGGACGTCTTCCTGGAGGTTTCATCACACGACATAATCTTTAATAATGCAGGAGGCTCCGGCAGCCCTAACCGGGAACGCCCTCTGCACAGACAGCGGCAGGAAGGACAAAGTTCACTTTGCTGGCTTCACCTTGTGCTGGGAGCTTTTGCCATGAGCTTGGAGCTCTGACTTGAGCGCGCGGCCCAGGCGTTCAGGGAGGTAAAGAATTCCATTTCTCCTCCTTGCCCTTCTCTCTCTGTCTGCCTAAGTCCTGTCTTCCACCCACCCCCCGTGCCGCTCTCAGTCTCCCCCTCATTCTTTCTATCTCCTTCCCAGCTTGTCCCTTCTGTGCTGGTGGGACCCCCTCGCTGGTCACTGTATGTGACAGGTGAGGTCCCCTGCTGGGCCCAATGCACGGCAGATGTGAGCCTGTTACAAACTCAGCTCCAAACTCTGGCCCCTTTGCTCAAGCTGGGGAGACTGGTGTTTTCGGTTCGGCACAGTCCTGCTCCTCCCCACACCTCCCGTGCCAGGCAAGATGGCCGCGGTCATGCTTGCTGTCCTGGCAGGTAGGGGAATGAGCCTGTATCCTCTGTGGGCGCTGCCCGATCCAGCCCCATGGCCGTACGAGCGGTGTCAGAGGAAGATGACGCTGCTGACTTGAGGAAGGCCCCCATAAATCAGGAGACCTGAAAAAAACAACTAGTCTGTTTATTTGTCCTCTGGTGCCAGTGCCATGTAGGGTCATCATGTTTCTGTCAGCTGTTCTCTCCAGTTGAGAGCTGGAAACTGACTTAAAAACGCAACCGGAGATTCCCCCCTAATCCGGAGAGTGCAGGAGTCAGGGTTTGAGAAAAAGCATTCAGTCTCGTGAGAGCTGGCAGCGCTGGGAAAGGGCAAGTGCCGTAGCTGGCATCCGGCCCAACCTCAGCAGCCATCAGAGGTAAAAGTGCGAGTCTGTGGCCCTCGTGTTAGGAGGGGAATGATGGGCAAGTGGCTGGGGTACTGCTAGTTTGGGCCCTTGCTGACTTAGGTTCAATTCCTGCTATTCCTTGAGTAGGTCAGTGAAGTGTTCTGGGGGTAATAGCTGTGCCTTGCCTCACAGGGGGCTGTGAGGATAAATACAACGCTGTTTTATAGATTTTAAGGCCAGAAAAGACCATTAGATCATCTAGTCTGACCTCCTGCATAACCCAGGCCAGAGAATCTCACCCAGTTATCCTGGTATTGAGCCAATCACTTGGATTACACTAAAGCATTTCAGTCTCCGGGAGATTGAATTGCTCTGTGTCCTAAGCAGAGAACAGTTGAAACCAAGGTGCCCCTGAAGCCCCTGCAATGGCAGGGAATTGATTAGATGAGAAACAGCCAAGTGGTCTTGGCAGGTGATTCATGTTGCAGAAGAAAGGGAAAACCCCCAAGGTCCCTGCTAATCTGACCTGGGGAACAGTCCTTCCTGCGCATTCAAGTAAGATCCACCAGTTGCATATCTAGAAAGGATTCTTCGGACAGCCTCAGAGCACTAGTCTGTCCTGTCTCAGCTGTTGACAATCCCTGATGCTTCAGAGAAAGGGGGACAGAGAGGAAATGAAGAATACATCTGGCCAAGCTGTGC
The DNA here is from genome assembly GCA_037349315.1 of Chelydra serpentina. Classification (NCBI taxonomy): domain Eukaryota; kingdom Metazoa; phylum Chordata; order Testudines; family Chelydridae; genus Chelydra; species Chelydra serpentina. The sequence continues at coordinate 3,870,768 of JBAIAC010000021.1, read as the reverse complement.
ACGGAGACAAATACTTCCTTCCTGACCTCCTCAGTGACCATAACCCTGAAGCATGATATTTGATTACAGCCATTGTCTTAGTGCAAAGCTGCATGTGTTGTGAGCATGTTGAGGGCAGTGCAGGCAATGCTGTTCTCCCCATGGCCCACAAAGGAAGGGGATTAGTACAGGGACTCATAAAGATTGTGAGGCAGATGACACTATGGTGATGGAGTCCATATAGCTAGAGCTAAAGTGGCTGGGCTGTAATAGACTCATGCCTTGCACTGACTGGTGGGTTACACCTGCAGGATAACTCACCTTCAGAGGAAGTTTCCTCTCCCTAGGGAGAATTTGGGTCTCCATAAAGCAAGGGTGGTTGGATCCCTAAAAAAGCTCTTGGGTTTGTGTGGTGTATTGAGGACTGTTTGCATTGCAAGCTATCACTTTAAGAATGTTTTTTCCCCTAATCCTGTTTGCATACTAAGGGTTTGCACACAGTCAGTCTGCAGACAACCAGCCTAGAGCAAGGTGGGTGAATTGGGCCTCACTGCCTTTGAGAGCAGCCTGCTTTGTCTCTCTCTGTTCTGGAATTCTTGAGGAGTGTTATTCTGAATTCTAGGAATTAAAAGTAGCATCATGTTGCAACCTTCCAGCAAGAGAGTTTTATGTTTTTATCTCATTTCTGTGTGTGTGCCATGAACATAGCACTCTGTTTTACAGGACATTGCCATATAGTAGCATCATGGCCTCAGCAAACCCTGTAAGGAGACTGCAGGAGGAGGCCGTGTGCCCCATCTGCCTGGAGTTCTTCACTGAGCCAGTGAGCATTGAGTGTGGGCATAACTTCTGCCATGTCTGCCTCATCAAGCACTGTGAGACGTGTGAGCTGGAAAGCCCTGGTCACCCCTTCCTGTGCCCCGTCTGCAAAGGGAAATTCAAGAAAGACAACTTCCGGCCCAACCGGCAGCTGGCCAACATGGTAGAGAACATCCTGGAGCTGAGGACCGCGAGGGGAGAGGAGCGGGAGGGGCCGTTCTGCCAGCATCACCAAGAGCAGCTCAAGTTGTTCTGCGAGGAGGATGGGAAGGCCATCTGCGTGGTGTGCCGGGAGTCCCAAGAGCACCGGAAACACAGGGTGGTACCCATGGAGGAGGCTGCCCAAACATACAAAGTGAGAGTCTGCTGGGTGCAGGGGCTCCAGGGTGCTACTCTGCTGGGGAGCTGGGTACTAGTCACTTGCACAGCTGGGGTCTCCTCTCCACTGCTGTAACTTTGTTTGAAAGTTTGGGTGGGGCTACAAGTCTGTTCTTGTGTTTGAGAAAACGCTTTTCCCTCAGCGGGCTGGGCTGCTTGTCCATGCCCGGGGCAGGCCCTCAGGATACCTGGTTCAGTTCCCAGCTCTGACACAAATAGACCAGACAATGGCTTTAGGGTTTCTTCATTGCAACCAAGGGAACTTTTCAGGGAGAAACATGAATATTTTTCACAAAATCGTCTATGTTGAAAAAAAAACAAACATTTTTCTTTGGGGGTGGGGAGGGGAACTTCTAAGCAAATCTTTGGACAGGCTTTATTTTCAGGGGAGCCTGTGTGTGGCTAATGGCTCAATTTTACTGGTACACAAGGACACCCCAGGCAACTGATCCTAGGCAGGAGCGGCAGAAGTGCCCTAAAAGTGAGGGGGCCCACAGGCTCCCAAACTGTGGCCCCGCCCCCAGGCTGCCCATTCCCCCAAGGCCCCGCCCCTACACCACCCATTCCCCTGAGGCCCCGCTCCTGCACCGCCTTCCCTCAAGACCCCACCCACCGCACACTTCTCTCTGCCCCTTCCCCATCACTCATTCTTATGGCAGGTAAAGATTGGGGGAGCCATGGCCCCCTGACCTCCCCTGTTCCAGCGCCCCTGATCCCAGACCTCTGAATCTTCAACCACACACTGCTCCTGTTTGAGCTTACAGACCAGGGGGCATTACCTGAGATGCAGTAGCAGCCTTACAACCCCCTCTACACGGTCAGGTCACGGGTCTGGTGGAAGCCAGAGCAGGTCAGCGCCTCAGTGGTAGGTGCGTGGCCCTCCCAGAGGCCCTCCTGACCAGTGCTGCTCTTCCCCCTCAGACCAAAGTCCAGGAAGCCCTGACTCAGCTCAGGAAGGAGATGGAAGCTGCCAAGCGGCTGGAGGCCAAGGAGGCCAAGAAGATCAAGGAATGGCAGGTGAGTGTCTCCCTGGTGGAAAGGTAGATCCACTCCAGTTCAACCCCAACCTATTGAGGCCTCGCTCTTGGTCGCCTTTTGTCAGTGCAGTGCCCGGTGGGACGGGACCCTCACTGCTACCATGATACAAATGAATGATTAACTGGCGACTTCCTTTGGATTTAGTGATGACCGTGGCTCAGGGATCTGTGGGGACTGAACCCAGGGCACCAAAGACTCCACCTCTAAAAGATGAAGTTTATTAGCTCAATGACTGTAGATGTCCAAGCCAGCAGGGCCAGCCTCCTGCCTAACCCAGGCCAGAGAATCTCCCCGAGCAATTCCTGCCTCTGGCCCAATAGCTCCTGGCTGAGCTAGAGCGGAGCTTTGTGACAGAGATGCTCCATCTCCACTGACAGACTCTCAGGGGTGGAGCAGACACTACTAGACCCATACATGTGCTGTAGCTGCTGTGGGGGGTCTGGGAGCACGTTAGCACAGATGTAGGGGAGCACGGCTCAGGGACGCTGCTCCTCTGTCCCCCTGTGCTCTCTGAGGACACCCAGCTCTGGCTGGGAGCATCCATCTCTCTTGGGTGGAATCCTGAGATTCTGCCACTCTCAGACCGGGTCCTGCCCTGCAGTCCCCTGTGTGTCAAGCACGGGTGGGCTGTCCCTCGGGGAGCACCCGACCCCTGGTCCATTCAGTAGCCAGACTTCTTATAGCAATAGCGATGTGTCTGTAACCATCTGGACAAAGCACTTCAGAGAGAAGGACCCTGACTCATCAAAAGTGCTAGCAATAATAATAGGGCTCAGATTTTCCTAGATGTGATAACTGATGAATTCCTTCATCAAGTAGTTGCTGAACCAACAAGGGGGGATGCCATTTTAGATTTGGTTTTGGTGAGTAGTGAGGACCTCATTGAAGAAATGGTTGTAGGGGACAACCTTGGATCGAGTGATCATGAGCTAATTCAGTTCAAACTAAATGGAAGGATAAACAAAAATAAATCTGAGACTAGGGTTTTTGATTTCAAAAGGGCTAACTTTAATAAATTAAGGAAATTAGTTAGGGAAGTGGATTGGACTAAAGAATTTATGGATCTAAAGGCGGAGGAGGCCTGGGATTATTTCAAGTTAAAGTTGCAGAAGCTATCAGAAGCCTGTATCCCAAGAAAGGGGAAACAATTCATAGGCAGGAGTTTTAGACCAAGCTGGATGAGCAAGCATCTCAGAGAGGTGATTAAGAAAAAACAGAAAGCATACAAGGAGTGGAAGATGGGAGGGATCAGCAAATAAACCTACCTTATTGAGGTCAGAGCATGTAGGGATAAAGTGAGACAGGCTAAAAGTCATGTAGAATTGGACCTTGCAAAGGGAATTAAAACCAATAGTAAAAGCCATATAAATGGAAGAAAACAAATGCATCTTTCATTGTACTTTATGTGTTTCTGAGAACCATATACCTGGATCCGTCTCTCCTTTCCCATCTCTCCTTTCCTGCTCTCAAGCTGGATAGATCTATTAAGACCATGAACTTCCCAATAACCCGGTCAAGATATAGTATGTCTAGACTATTATGGACAGCTCCAAACCTGTCACATCCACTCTAGCAACTTTAACATCCTCTACTCTAGACTGTAAGTTAGGGCTGTATATATATATTTTTTCCCCATGACAGATCTTCATTCCTAATTTTTGATGGGAAATTTCAGAATGAAACAAAGATCTTCTTTACACTCTGAGCCAATGTGAAATTTTCCCTTTGGTTCAAATTATTCAATGAGAGAGCTCAATCTCTTTAAGAAGACTGAGATGTGACTTGATGGTGGTGTAGAAGTACCTCCATGGGAGAAAATACTGGCTACTAACAGACTCTTTGATCTAGCAGAGAATGACAGAACAAGAACCGATGGCTGGGAGCGGAAGCCAGACCAGTTCAAAGTAGATATAAGGCACAGATTATTAACACAAAGGGTGATTAACCACTGGAACAAATTCCTAAGGGAAGTGGTGGGTGCTCCACCTCCTGTTGACTTTGAATCTAGATGGGACATCTTTCTGGAAAACGCTTTTGCCAATCACAAGTTATTGGGCTGAGGACAGGGGTGACTGAGTGAAATTCAATGGCTGTGCTATGCAGGAGGTGAGACTAGAATCGAATGGTTCCTTATGGCCTTGGAATCTATACATTTATTAAATAAAAAATGTTGGGTTTGTTTCACTTTTCGAAACCTAGATAGTGGGGGGGAGAAGCAGGGCCGGCTCCAGGCACCAGTGCAGAAAGCACGTGCCTGGGGCGGCAAGCCATGGGGGGCGGCATTACGGTTGCCGTGAGGGCAGCAGTCAGGCAGCCTTCGGCGGTGCTTCTGCGGGAGGTCTGCCATTCCCGCGGATTCGGCAGCAATTCGGCGGCAGGTCCACCGACACCATGGGACCGGCGGAGCGCTCGCAGGAACGCCGCCAAATCCGCGAGGCCGATGACCTCCCGCAGAAACGCCGACGACGGCTGCCTGACTGCCATGCTTGGGGCGGCACAAATCATAGAGCCGCCCCTGGGGGGGAGGTCAAACAAATTGGAGAAAATGGGGGGGGGGGGAAGCTAGCCCCTTCTCCCCACTTTCTCTTTTATTAAAACCATTTTCAATGAGAAAAGTGTAGGGAAAGGTTGGCTGGCTGGCTGGTTGGTGTGTAAGTAGCACTTAGTTTTTCCTCAGTCCTGTTGTGTTTTTTTTAACTTCTTCTGGCAGGAAAAAGTGCAGGTTCAGCGTCAGATCATTGTGTCAGAGTTTGAGAAGATCCGCCAGTTCCTGACCGAGGAGGAGAAGCTGCTGTTAGAGAAGCTGGCGTCAGAAGAGAAGGACTTGGTGCAGAGAGTAAAGGCCAACCTTGCTGACCTCTCGGAGCAGAGCTCTGCCCTGGGCAAACTCATCGCAGAACTGGAGGAGAAGTGCCGGAAATCGTCTGTGGAGCTGCTACAGGTGAGAGTGTGGTGGGTGTGTCAGAAGGTGGCTGGGTGGCCAACGGGGTAAGGTACAGGGTAGTGATGTGGGAGGCCTTTTAATCCCAGCCTGCATCTGTGTGACTTTTCCTTCTGTGGGCATCAGTTTCCCCATCTGTTAAATGGGGCTAACTGGTAGAATTGGTTGAGAAATGACTTGGGATTTTTCCCTCTGCTGAAAAAGATTTTGTTTTCTTCAAACATTTGGGCTTGGGGGGAGGTAAGTTGGAAAAAAACCCAAATGGAAAATGTTAGGATTCACCAAACAAGCCTTTTTCACAGCAGACACTGATTCTCCTCCATTTCTCCTCTGCAGGATTTGAGGCAACCACTGAGCAGGTAGGTGACCATGGTCCATCTCCGTTCCATTTCTGCTATGGATGGGTTCGCTGGGAGCTGAGATAATGAGACATTTCTCTCCGTAGTGCTGAAACTATCAAACTGCGGGAGCCAGAAGCCACCCCCACTGAAGTGAAGAATAGATACAAATTCCCTGAGCATTGCCTGGATATGAAGAAAATGCTTCAGAGATTCAAGAGTGAGTGACACTGCACAGGATGGAAATTGCTGGGGATCCCAGGGAGAACAGAAGGATATGCACCCCGTGTGTGTTTGGGCAGAGGGTGGGAGAAGTAATGTGATACTTAGATGCATACACGGGAATCTCAAGTAGGAGCAGAGAGGTTATTTTACCTCTGTGTTTATCACTGGTGTGACTGCTGCTGGAATCCTGTGTCCACAATTCCAGAAGGATGTTGATAAATTGCAGAGGGTTCAGGGAAGAGCCATGAGAACGGTTGAAGGATTAGAAAACCTGCCTTCTAGTGAGAGACTCAAGGAGCTCAGTCTATTTAACTTAACAAAGAGAAAGTTATGGGGTGACTTGATCACAGTCTATAAGTACTTCCATGGGGAACAAATATTTAATAATAGAGGCCTCTTCAAGCTAGCAGATGAAGGTCTAACAAGATCCAGGGGCCGCTAGTTGAAGCTTGACAAACTCAGACTGTAAATACAGCGTGACTTGTTAACAGCGAGGGTGAGTAGCTACTGGAACAATTTACCAATGACTGTGGTGGATTCTCCATCACTGGCCATTTTTAATTCAAGTTTGGATGGGTTGGGGTTTTTTTTTAAATTCAGAGATGTCTTGTGCTGCTGTGTTACACAGGAGGTCAGGCTAGACTGTCACCGTTCTCCCTTCTGGCCTTAGAACCTCTGTGCAGGTAGGGAAGGTGTGGTTTGTACATGAGGGGAGGAAAGCCCACAGTGCTGAAGTGGGGAGCCATGGTGTGTGGGCACGGGGGCCCTAGTGAGGGGTGGAGCCACAGCATGGGATGAGGCTACATTCTGTGAGCCACGGTGCAGGGGTAACACTAGGGTGACCAGATAGCAAGTGTGAAAAATCAGGACAAGGGGTTGGGGGGTAATAGGAGCCTATATAAGAAAAAGACCCCAAAATTGGGACTGTCCCTATAAAATCAGGACATCTGGTCACCCTAGGTAACACCAAGAGACCCTGTTCGTCAGCAGGATTGAACCTGACCTCTGGAGCTCAATGCATGAGCCTCTAATTGCATGAGCTAAAAGCCACATAGCTCTTAGCTAAAGCTGTAGAGCAGACTCATTAATCTCTAAGTGGTCTCGGTGCAACTAGATGGGACAGAGCACCACACCCAGGAGATGTGTGGGTTACACAGGGATGTGGCCGTGATACAGAGGATGGAGCTCTGTTTTGGGGCTGGGACCCTGGTGTGATGTGGAGCTATATTCTGGGGGCCTAGCCACAGGGCAGAGGTGCAGCCAGGACCCGTGGGTGGGGCCATGTGGTCCCTGGACCCTGGGGTGTTGGCTGCAGGCCTCAGCAGCGCTGGTCTGACTCTCTCACCTCCCCATACAGCGGACGTGACGCTGGACCCCGAGACAGCCCACGTGTGCCTGGAGCTGTCCAAGGACCATCGTAGTGTGCGGCTGGGGGAGCCGCAGTGGACCGTCCCGTCCCACACCAAGCGTTTCGACACCTACCGTTGTGTGCTGGGCGCGGCAGGGCTGCGAGCGGGCCGGCACTACTGGGAGGTGGAGGTGGAGGTGGGCGACAAGGCCTACTGGACGGTGGGCGTAGCGCGGGGCTCGCTGCGCAGGAAGGGCTGGTTCAGCATGGAGCAGGAGGAGGGCATCTGGGCTGTGCGCCTCATCAGGGGACAGTACCACGCCCACACCTGCCCCGAGACCAGGCTGTCCCCGAGCCGCAGCCCCCAGCTCCTGGGCATCTTCCTGGACTGTGATGGCGGGAGCATCACCTTCTATGAGGCCGAGGGCATGGAGCCCATCTTCTCCTTTGCCACCGGTGCCCCCTTCCCCGAGCCGCTCTACCCCTTCTTCTGGCTCATGTGCACCGGCACCAGCCTCAGGGTTCAACCCACGGTGTGAGCGGGGGAAGCAGGCCTGACGGGCTGGGGAATGGCACGGGGGTGGGCCGTGTCCCTGACAGGGCCTCTGGGTGGGACAGTGACCCCTGCCCCATCACACCAACACCCCCCACAATTGTCCAGTAGCTGGGAACCGCTCAAGGCTGTTGGAGTTGGGGGGCTCCCTCACCCTAGCAGCAGCAGGGGTGGGGGGCAGGGAGATGAGGTATGCCACCCAGCTCCCCTCCCCTTACCTAGCTCTCAGGGCCAAAAGGGGTTTGCCTCGGTGTGTGTATACGCCAGGCCTGCACAACATGCGGCCCAGGGGCCGCATGCGGCCCGCGTGGGCTCACTGTGCGGCCCGCGGGGGGGAGGGGGTGTGAGTAGGTGGGCTCACTGTGCGACCCGCAGGGCGGGTGAGTAGGCAAGCGGCGGGGTGGGGCAAGCCAGCGGCCGGCTGGTGGGCGGGCTGGTGAAGAGGCCAGTGGCATTCATTCAACAGGGCAATTGAATGCAAAGTGGGGGAAAGATCTTATTCTACTTCTAGAAAAAAGACATTTTTCTTTTACCTTAATTATACTACCTTAGGGGCCCGCTATAACCTATTACCAAGGTTCAATACAAAGTCATATAAAAGTTATACAAAAATACAAAATGCAGAGGTTTATCTACAACTGCATTGATTGACTGTTGTGTGCAGTAATATAGTGACCCCTGGGGGGGTGAAGAGGGGTGTGATGGTGGGGCCGAGCGGGGAGGGGGCCGGGTCCTATTTTACTGCTGTGATCTGGTCACCCTATGCGCGCTGGTTCTTTCCCCCTCTACAGGCTTCCACACCCCAGCGCTGGGGAAGGAGGGGTTGTTTCCACGGGGCGGGCGGCGCTCGGGGGAGGGGGCGGTGTTTCCGCGGGGTTTCGGCCCTCAGCTGTTTTCTTTGGAGTAATATGGCCCTCGCCACTTTACGAGTTGTGCAGGCCTGGTATACGCGCTCCCATAGAACAGCCACCCCCTGTGTACCACCCTCCCCTACCACCCCCCCCAGATCTGAGACGAAGAGGGGCATTCCTGAGGGGCAGAGATGGCAGGGCCGGGCCTGGTTGCTCAGTGGGATGGGCTCACCCCCACTGGTCGGGCCTCAGTCTATGCCCCCTGGTGGGATGGCCTTGCTCCCCCTCTCCCCAGGGAGCCCTCGCGCTGTTGGGTTGGTTTGGTCAGGACCATTTTCTTTTTTTATAATAAACTGAATGTAAAGATGAGGCAGGTTGTGAGTTACTGCCCTCTCCACCCCACCCCCACCAGGTGTGTGCGTACCTCGCGCCTACAGCAGCCCCGTGTGGCAGCACCAGCTTGTGATTCAAACCCTTGGGAACTAAAATGGGAGTTATTCAGAACCCAGAGCTCATCGTCCTCCTAACTAAGGACAGTTTGGGGAGAAACCCACCCTAAAGCCCCCGTATTGTCTGCACCGCTGGGTGCTGCACTCAGGGACTTGAGTCCAAAACTAGACTGGGAGGCCATCTGGGCAGGGACAGTGTCTGGGCTCACAGGAGGGATCCATCAAGAGCCCAGTATTATTCCTGTGACTCCAACCAGAATTGGGGTCCTGTTGTGCAGGGCACTCCACAGACGCTGGCCCTGCCTGAGTCTGGCGAGAGCCTGAGACAGTTGCTCTGAGGGGCTGGGTTTCATGCACTGTGCCCAGGAGGCTGAATCCTGCTGCCCAAGGGCTCTGATAATCAGGGGTTAAAACTACTTGGCTCAGAGTCCTCTGGGAACTAGAGACCCCTAGAAAATTGACTTTTGATGACATTTTAAAAAACCAAACCCCTAGATTTTATGTTTGGAGTCATGTGGTTTATTTCCCCACTTCGTTCCAGGTTTCCCTCTTGTTTGCACTCACAGTGCTCGACCCTCATTGGATCAGCTTGCCTTGCGGGGAGCTAGCATGGGCCACCTTTGCACCCCTCTGCCTCCTCCACCTTAGTCCCCCCCCCCATATCCCACTGCCCTCCATCCCACATCCCTCCGCCCCACGCTCCTGTGCCCCATACCCCTTCATCCCCCTGCACCCTCTTTGGCCTCCTAACTCTTCATGCCTCTGCCCCCTCCTCCTCAGCCCCCCAGCTCTGTCCCATACCCCCTATCCTTCATCCTTCGGAGCCTTTCTGCCCTGCACCTCCTGTGCCCTATGCCCCTCCGCCCATCTCCACACAGCAATTACTGGGGAACAAGCCCCCCCACCCCCTGGCAGGATTCCCAGAATGGTGTTGCTCCTGGGAGCATTAGGCACTGTGGGAAAACCTGCCCACATCCTCCTGGGGCATGATGGGAGGCAAGGGCTGAACTCCCATAATTCACTCCTGCCGTGAGCATGGCCGAGGGGTTTTGTGTGCGGGTGGGTCTGCGGCGCCCCCTGTTAGGCCCTTGTTCCTAGCAGCACCGGTGTGCGCGCGCGCGCTCCATTGGTCCATAGGATTTTAGGCAAGGAAGTACGTCTGAATGCGCAGACAGACAGTGTGAGAGCTGTATGTTTGGGGAAGCCATTGTGTCTGAATAACCTGGATTCTGCAGCCACAAAAGCTGGTCTCAGTCCAGTAAGTGGAGGAAGCACCCTCACGCCCCCCCAGGGGAAAGGCCCCATATCACGTTCCCTGCCCCCAAGAAAGACTGACAGCTCCTTCCAAACTCTGCCTTCCCCAATAGCTGCAATGCCCCCCGCCTGGCACTGCCGGGATGGGTTGTTATTGTTTATTTGAGTTACGGTGGGGCCTACAGGCCAGGTGCCCATTATGCCAGGCGCTGCACCAACACAGAACAAAGAGAATGCGCCTGCCCCCAAGAGCTCACAATCTGTGGGGGCAACAGCGACCCTGGATCAGCCCAGGGGCCCATCTCACCGGTGTCCCAGCTCTGACAGTGCCCAGGAGCAGCCCGTACAGAGGGAGGGGCGGGAGGCCTGCAGTGGGCAGTTGTGGGAGGTGCTGGTTCGCTCCTGGTCGGGGCCAGGAGTAATTAGTGACGATGGATAAGTGTGAACGTTCTCACTTCCCCTCTGGACCCCACAGCGCGGCTCCTCTGTAGGTGTGAAGCCAAGCGCCCTCTTTCCAACTGCCCCCCATCCCTTCACCGAGACATGTTCGGTTCTTGGACTCGGAAACATCAGGCGGCAGTGAGTTCCGCAAGGCACGGCAAAGGGCATTTCCTTTCACTGAAAATGGGTGGTCTTTTGGCAACGTCCTGTTTGAAGTGTGAATCCCAGGACTGGATCCCGGATCCAGGAATCGTCTCCCCAATGCTGCATACAGCAGTAACGTGCCTTCTCCACTCTGACCCTGCTCACACAGCCCAGGAACAAGTGACCCTCTTAACCACAGCACTGCATAGTGCAATTGCCTACATCCTTTTCAGGGCCTCTGCTTTCCAGGGTACAGCCCCCACTCTGCAGGTCTGGCCCACATTCCTTGCTCCTAGAAAGATGACCTTGCATTTGGCTGTATTAAAAAGCACCTTGTTCGAATGATCCCAACTGACCCCAATTGCTCATAGACTTTAAGGCCACAAGGGACCATCATGATCATCTAGTCTGACCTCCTCCATGTTGCGGGCCACAGAACCTCTCCCACCCACTCCCGTAACATGCCCGTAACCGCTGGCTGAGTTACCGAAGTTCTCAAATTATGACTTAAAGACTTCAAGTTACAGAGAATCCACCATTTACTCTAGTTCAAACCTACAAGTGACCTGTGCCCCATGCTGCAGAGAAAGGCGAAAAACACCCAGGGTCTCTGCCAATCTGACCTGGGGGGAAATTTCCTCTTGACCCCAAATATGGCAAAAAGTTAGACCCTGAGCATGGGGGTGAGACCCATGAGCCAGCTCTGCCCCCATTGTTATTCCCACTCACTTTTGCCACCCACTCACTTTTGTACCACCGGCAAGCTTTGTCCTGATGTGTGTGATACTTTCCAGGGATGCCAAGCAGACTCCACGCTTTACTTCACTTGACCTTCCTACCCCTCCACCCAGCTCCTTCCCATCCTAGTCCCCAGTGCCACCCCCAAACTCTCCATCTAGGTGCTAGGTCCCTCCCCCAGATCTCATCCCCAGCTTCCCAGCGCCCACCCCAATCTGACCCTTGTCCTCTGCTCCTCTTGATCTCCAAGCCAGCCCCTGACCCCCAAGGGTGAGCCCTGGCCATTCCCTAGCCCATGTGAGTCCTCTGGTGTCTGATCAGGGCCGAACTCTGGCGGAAGTCTTTCCCGCACTGGGTGCATTTGAAAGGCTTCTCCCCAGTGTGGGTCCTCAGGTGGGCACTGAGGGACGAACCGTGCAGGAAGCTTTTCCCACACTGGCAGCAGCTGTGTGATCTCCGCTGGCTGTGAGTCCTCTGGTGCCTGCCGAGGGCAGCGCGGAGCCGGAAGGCTTTCCCGCAAGCTGCGCACCGGTGGGGCATCTTCTCCCCGTGGGCACTGCTCTGGTGGTCCAGGAGTTCAGTGCTGGCACCGAAGCCAGCCCCGCAGTCTGGGCACTTGTGGGCCGCAGCCCCAGGATCATGGCCCCTCCGGTGGGCGAGGAGATCAGAGCTGACGCTGAAGGCTTTGCCGCACTGTCCGCACTTGTAGGGCTTGTCTCCGGCGTGGAGCCGCTGGTGGATGAGGAAGCCCGAGTTCTGGGTGAAGCCTTTGCCGCATTGGTGGCAGCGGTAGGGTTTCTCCCCGGTGTGGGTGCGCCAGTGCACCGTCAGGGTGGAGCTCATGCCAAAGCGCTTGCCACACACAGTGCACTGGTAGGGGCGCTCCCCGGTGTGGGTGCGGCGGTGGGCCACCAGGTCGGAGCGCTGGGCGAAGGCCTTGCCACAGTCGGGGCAGGGGAAGGGGCGCTCGCCAGTGTGGGTGCGCCTGTGCGTGGCGATGTGGGAGCGCCGGGCAAAGCCTTTCCCGCACTGTGGGCAGCGGTGGGGCTTGTGGCCGGTGTGGCCGCGCAGGTGAGCAGCCAGGTTGGAGGAGTCGGTGAAACCGCGGCCGCAGTCTGGGCAGCGGTAGGGGCGTTCGCCAGTGTGGGTGCCTTGGTGCTTCACGAGATTGGAGCTGCGGCTGAAGCTCTTGCCGCACTCACCGCACTGGAACGGCCGCTCTCCGGTGTGCGTGCGCCGGTGCTGCGCCAGGTGCGAGCTCCAGACAAAGCTCTTCCCGCACTCAGGGCATGTCTTCCGCTCCGCGCTCCCTGCACCCTGTGTTCCATCCAGCTGAGCCTCGGCCCTGGGCTGGCCCTCGGACGCCTCGCCCAACGATGCTTCATCCTGCCACGGACTCCCCTCCTCGTCCCTGTGCAGCATCTCAGCACCTATGGGAAGGAAACGGGAGAGAGTGAACAGCTGGGAGAGGGGAATCCTGGGAGAGAGAAAAAGAGATCAGTGACCGAGATCAGGGACCCATCGTGTCGGGCGCTGCACAGACACACAGCGACCAAGATCACGGACCCGTCATGCCGGGCGCTGACACACAGCGACCGAGATCAGGGACCCATCATGCTGGGTGCTGCACAGATACACCGTGACCATAAAAACCAGAAAAGATTAGGAGAAAGGTAACCTCGGAGAGCACAACTGTAATAGGTTGCGCTCTTTAAAATACCAAGGCAAAGCAAGATCGGCTGGCTGGGAGCAGAAGGGAGACAAATTGAGGCTGGGAATTAGGGACCAGTGTTTATCTGGGAGGGGAACGAACCACTGGAGCAGCTCTTCTCAAAATGGGGTGAATTCTCCATCACTGGGAGTCTGTCAGTGGAGATGGGGCAGTGGACTTTTTGAAAAAGGACATTGCCTGGTACTTTATAAAAACCAATGCATTTCAAGAGCGTTGTTGATTTCCCCCCCTCCCCGCCCCAAAACCCCCCCACCATTAAGAAGCTAGGAGAAAACCTGTCATTTGGAATCCAAGATCTATGGCATGCTATTGAACTAACCGGGATGGGACAGAACTGGGGCTGTGGCGGGGGACCTCACCCCAGCCCCACTGGGATATTTACATGGCTCGGAGATGCTCCCTGAGCCCCTTTAATGCATCCCTCACCTCTAATGACGCCTTGTGGCCCATCCGTGTCCTCAGAGCCCTGGAGATCCGGGACGCAGGGTGCTTCCATGGGAATCAGGAATCCTGCCCCTGTGAGGACGAGCAGGGCAGGCGGGAGATTTTCTCCAGGAGCTGAAATTGATCAACTACTGAAAGTTCTGAGAAAAAAACTCCTCTTGAATTATCTTGCCAACCAGGAGGGGGCGGGGGGGGGGGGGGACTTACACAAAACCGGTTTCTTTTCTTTCCAAAATTTCCATGAAAAACAGCCCCCTAAATTGCAGCCAGCTCTAGTGACTAGACAGCAAACAGGAAAAGCTTCTCCTAGCTTCAGGGATGAGCTGTTGTTCAGGGCTCCACGTTGCATGTACAGCAAGGAGTGGGGTCTGCCCCGGCTCCTGGCAATGAGTCCACACACCCACTTGGCATGTCTCTCACAATCAACCCAGAGGGTGACTAGAGCAGAGAGATGCACAACCACTAGGAGGGGCTGCCCAAGGTAAGCACTGAGCCCCAGCTGCTACCCCCAACTCTAACCTACCAGAGCTGGGGACAGAACCCAGGAGTCCTGAGTCCCAGCATCCGCTTGCTAAGGCCCTGTCCCAGGCACCAGGCGATGCTCAGAGCTGGTTCCCGGGATCCCATAGTCCCAGGGCGTGGTGCCGTGTGGATGGAGACAGGGAGGCACAATGGGGACTGGGGACTAGGACAGGAGCTGCACAACCAGGAAGTGCTGAAGAGATTGAGAGAGAGAGAGAAACATGAGCTTTGCCTCCCCGAGCCAGAGCCATCTAGTGGCTCCGGCCCCAGAACCGCATCCCCAGGCAGACAGGGGCATGCAGACCCGGACAGACACAGGGCTGAATAATGTGGAGATAGTCAGAGAGCTAGGTACTGCTTTGGGATATCGGGCTCAATGCAGCCCCACTCCCTGGACTTTGGGGCTAAGAAGATTAGCAGCAGCATTTTCCACCGTGTTTAAATTGGCACCATTAGGTTTCACAATCATAGAGATCATGTTCCCGCTAAGCTGTGTGCGTGCGCACACAGATCCTAAACCCCACGCTCACAGTGAAACGCCGCTCGCACAACAATTTGCACAGAAGAAATGTTTTATGGACACGGCCTGTCAAAAATTAGAGGGAACATTGACAGAGATGAACGGACATTTTTCAGCCCCCGCGCAGCGATGGTCTCAGACTCTCCGCAGACGCAGGCAGCTGTCACTGCCAATGGCTACGCCACAGTTTATGTTCCAAATGTTTCATTCGGGATCATAACAGCTGGGGACTGATTTTCTTAAAGGAAGCTGAGCTGCTGGATCGAAGAGGGTGGCTCCTACTGCAAATACTGAGCCAGGCCATCACAGAATACAATGAGACGTGCCACCGAATGGAACTCAGGAGTCCAGACTCCCAGCCCCTCCCTCTGTGCTAACCCACTATCCCCTCCTTCCCCGGCTTGCAGAGCTCACCAGCCCCTGTGCTGCTCTAACCTTCACTTGCGTGTGAGGTTGCGTGTGTGTGTGTGTGTGTGCATGTATCTCACTCTACTACCTAGTTATGCAGAGCATCAGCCCCATGCAGCTACTCCCTCAGTCCAGGGACAGGTGCCTCTCTCCTGCCACTAGCAACCCGGGGCTCGAAGTGTGCTGGTGATGTTTACACCAATGGTCCCAGCTCAGGAAGGGCCATTTCCGGTGGGTTGCCAAGGGAGCTAACAGCGTTATTACCTAGGCCCCCTGTGCCAGGCGCTGTACGGACACAGAACAGAGACAGGCCAAACCCCAAAGAGCTTGAAAATCTCATTATCTTTGTGCAGAGGAATTCATACATATAATGGGCGCAAGGCCCTTCGTGCCCATCCAGCCCGGCCTCTTGCCTAACCCAGGCCAGAGAATCTCCCCCAGCGATTCCTGCCTCCAGAGCAGTAACTCCTGGCTGACATAGAGCGAAGCTTTGAGAGAGAGGCGCCCCATCTCCACTGACAGACTCCCAGTGAGGGAGAATCCATCCTGTCCCTAGGGGAGTTGATCCTGTTCCAGTGATGAATTCCCCTCCCTGGTAAACACTGGCCCCTTATTACCAGCCTGAATTCGTCTCCCTTCAGCTTCCAGTCGGTGGATCTGGCTCTGCCTTTGTCTGGAGGTGAAAGAACCCTCTGCTCTCAGGGTATGGGGTCTGTTGATCATTGCAAATGCACATCTTTGCCTGCACACAGGGTCCTGGGAATGGTGGGCATTAATCCACTGCACTGACAGGCACACACACAACCATGCAAATATACTCACTTATCCACAAAGCCACTAGAGGTGGGATTTCAGTCCCATATAGAAATGTGGTCAATAAAAATATATATAACTAACCTCTGACAAAGGTCTAGTTAACTAGGTGTCTCTTTGCTATTAAGGAAGCCGATGCATTCAGATGGCAAGGGGAAAAGCCAACGTGAAGTGTAAATCTTTAAGAACAACCAACTAAAACGTTCTAAGGCCTAACTGACCATGAGCCTGATGAACTGGGTGCAGGTAGGGTGGCCAGACAGGAAGTGTGAAAAATCAGGATGGGGTGAGGGGTAATTGGTGCCTATATAAGAAAAAGACCCAAAAATTGGGACTGTCCCTATAAAAATTGGGACATCTGGTCACCCTAGGTGCAGGTACACCAGAAGGCATTTCATGTTTGAAGTGACACTATTAACCTTGTCACTGAGGTCTAGGGAATAATCAAGACCTGGTACGGAGGTGTATAGAGCTGTTAGTGTTATTTAATTAACTGTTCTCTCCTGTTGGTGACAGATGAAGCAAATGAGTGAAATGACTGTATATGACTGTGTGAAGAACTACTACCCAAGGACAGAGCCATCCAGGAATGGGAAGAGACTTTCCAGCAAGATTCTGTTCTAGCTTCCAGATGGACATTTCTGCAAACAGCTAAGAGTGCTGATGGAAAGAGTGTGGAGCAATGCAAAATTGGCCAAAGGAGCACAAAGCAGGGGGATCACGGAAGGTAACTTATGGCAGTAAGTTACTGACCAGAACTGAGCCAGCAGCAGATGTTCAGTGCATGCCCAACTGGGGTGGTACAAGGTGTTTTACATAAAGATCCTGGAGTTTTCCAAAGTTGCAAGAGGCCTTGTTTTCTCACTGCATAATCAAAAGTGACAACTCGGATCCTGGTTGGATATTCCAAGATTTTGCCATGTATACGAGTCATTTCCTGTTTGGCCCACATCAGCTTTGCCCAGCAGTTACAGAAAAGGTACAAAATGTTCTGTGTTGTTCAACATGTCAC
The DNA here is from genome assembly GCA_037349315.1 of Chelydra serpentina. NCBI lineage: Eukaryota > Metazoa > Chordata > Testudines > Chelydridae > Chelydra > Chelydra serpentina. The sequence goes on along the minus strand of JBAIAC010000021.1, from coordinate 3,853,821 downwards.
TTCCTGAAGTCAAAACGTCTGCATGAAAGAGACGGTGAATGGGACCATCACCACCTAGCCAGGGAGAGCACCCCTTGCTGGGTAACAGTGGAAGTCTTGTCTCTGACAAGCAGCCTATTAACTCTGTCTTTTACAGCCCTATCTAAGGAGACCACCAAGAAATCCACCCAGAGAACAGGCGTATGGCTGTCACAGCACCTTGAGTGAATCATCTGAATGAACTCCCTCTCTGTCTCTAGAGCCAGCCACTGCAACGGTGAATCTGAGCTGGAGAAGCCACCTCCATGTCAGTTCCAACTGATAACGCAACAAAATTACTTTTATCCCTGTGTGGTTTACGCAATTGACAACTCGGTTTACTTGAGTTAAAACCCTCTGGATGACTCACACGTACAGTGTGTATTTATATTTCAATAGCAGGTTTAGTCTTGAGTTGTCTAGAAATCACGCGGAATCACTACCTGGCTACGTCTACGCTACAAAGCCTATCCAGCCCCCTGCTGTAGATGCAGCGTACGGCAACAGAAGGCAACACCACCTCCCCGAACTTTGGGTCTGTTTGTGCTCCAGTGGCAGAGCTACAACGCCGCAGCTTGTGCTGCTGTAGCACCATAGTGTAGACGCTTCCCGCATCAACAGAAGCGCTTTTTCCATCTACGTAGTTAATCCGCCTCTCCAAGAGGTAGTAGCTAGGTCAACAGAAGAATTCTTCCATCGACAAAGCTGTGTCTACATTGGGGGCTAGGTCAACCTAACTATAGTGCTCTGGGTGTGAACATTTTCACAGCCCTGAGCTATCTAGCTAGGTCAGTCTAATTTGGTAAGAGTAGAGCCGGCCCCTGTTAGCTCTGCTAACATCTACATCTGCCTCTACAGTGCGGTTTTGTCGGCATAGCCCTCTTGGTCTGCGATGTGGGTTTTTGTCACATCCCTGAGCGATGTAGCTATGCTGATGTACGACCTGGAGGATGGTGTGGACTGCACCCTTAGCAAGTTTGCAGATGACACTAAACTGGGAGGAGTGGTTGATACGCTGGAGGGTAGGGACAGGATACAGAGGGACCTAGACAAATTAGAGGATTGGGCCAAAAGAAATCTGATGAGGTTCAACAAGGACAAGTGCAGAGTCCTGCACTCATGACGGAAGAATCCCATGCACTGCTACAGACTAGGGACCGAATGGCCGGGCAGCAGTTCTGCAGAAAAGGACCTAGGGGTTACAGTGGACGAAAAGCTGAATATGAGTCAACAGTGTGCCCTTGTTGCCAAGAAGGCTAACGGCATTTTGGGCTGTATAAGTAGGGGCATTTCCAGCAGATCGAGGGACGTGATTATTCCCCTCTATTCGGCACTGGTGAGGCCTCATTTGGAGTACTGTGTCCAGTTTTGGGCCCCACACTACAAGAAGGATGTGGATAAATTGGAAAGAATCCAACGGAGGGCAACAAAAATGATTAGGGGGCTGGAGCACATGACGTATGAGGAGAGGCTGAGGGAACTGGGATTGTTTAGCCGGCGGAAGAGAAGAGTGAGGGGGGATTTGACAGCTGCTTTCAACTACCTGAAAGGGGGTTCCAAAGAGGATGGATCTAGACTGTTCTCAGTGGTAGAAGATGACAGAACAAGGAGTAATGGTCTCAAGTTGCAGAGGGGGAGGTTTAGGTTGGATATTAGGAAAAACTTTTTCACTGGTAGGGTGGTGAAGCACTGGAATGGGTTACCTAGGGAGGTGGTGGAATCTCCTTCCTTAGAGGTTTTTAAGGTCAGGCTTGACAAAGCCCTGGCTGGGATGATCTAGTTGGGGTTGGTCCTGCTTTGAGCAGGGGGTTGGACTAGATGACCTCCTGAGGTCCCTTCCAACCCTGAGATTCTATGATTCTATGATTCTATGTAACTTTTAAGTGTAGACCAAGCCTAAGTTGAGAGGTCTGAAGCTGCAGAAACTCATTAACACTAACTAGAGTGCTTTTGTCACAATAGCTAATGTTGTTCGGGGAGGTGGTGTTCCTACCGGGCGCGGGGAGGGCCATAGGAAGCAGAGGTGAGCTGGGGGGGGGTGTGAACCCCCCAGCTCACCTCTGCTCCGCCTCCTCCCCCGAGCGCGCCGCCGCTCCGCTTCTCCCCCCTCCCTCCCAGGCTTGCCACACGCCAAACAGCTGATTCGCGGCAAGCCTGGGAGGGACGGGGGAGAAGCGGAGCAGCAGCGCGCTCGGGGGAGGAGGCGGAGGCGGAGCGGAGGTGAGCTGGGCTGAGGGGGCCAGCGGGGAGCTGCCAGTGGGTGCTCTGTCAGCACCTATGTGCAGACATGGCCTCAGTTTAACACAATTTATAATGGAAAACTGCTCCCCTACCGCAAAAGTTACGGAAAGAAACCCTGACTGTATGTGTGCACTGCAGGCGCTCCAGAGGTACAGCTACAGTGATGATTTTATGTTTTCTTCCAGGTCATTAATTAAAGCATGTTCAGCAGTGTACTGATCCCTGCTAGACTGCACTGCAAACACACCCACTCAGTGATGATTCCCCATATTTTTTCATGTCTCGTCTGTTCCCTGCCTGTGGCATAAAACAGTTTTGTTTTCTGAGGAATTAAATGTTTTGTTTAAACCACGTTATCGCACTCAACACAGGGGTAACTGGGTAAGGTTGAATGGCCTTTGTTACGCAGGAGGGCACAGTAGAAGATTGAGCAGTCCCTTATGGCCTTTAAAATGTATAAATCTATGAAAACTATTAAACCAGTTGTTTGTTCTATAGACAATTGCAGAGTGGCCGGGCAGGGGCCCCATGCACCCCCCTTATGTTTTCTGATTTCCCCCAAAATCAACAGGATCCTGGCCACTGATGCCTAGAATATTCCCTGAAATCTTAGAATTGGTAGGATGTGGTGTTAAAAGTTATGCATTACATACATGCAGACAGAGAAATGCCATTGAAATGAGCGTAGGGTCTCACTTCACTCGGCCAAACACCTGTGAGATGTCTATAAAGAGCCGAGATATATCAGCTCTACTCACCTGCTAGTGCCTCTGCCGCTGGACCAAAACTGGAGTTTCCTGGACGGTGTCATCTGGGGATTCCTAAGAGGAGAAACAGAGAAAAATCTATGGAATCCTCACCATTTAGAGGCAAAGTCTGATCTCTATGACACTTGCGTCATTACAATGTAACTCAGCTCGGGATTACAGGTCTGATTCTCAATAACATGAGCCAATGTCTAATCAGAAACTCCAGCGTAAATCCAGAGTGGCCCTACTGAATCGATGGAATTAAGTTACCTCGGTGTAAATCTGGAGTGACTCTATTACAATTAATCGAGGAATGGCCATAGTCTGCTCTCAGTTACCCCATGTAAATCTGGAGTGACTCCATTACAATTAATCGAGGAATGGCCATAGTCTGCTCTCAGTTACCCCGTGTAAATCTGGAGTGACTCCACTAAAATCAAGAGAGTTCTGGTCAGATTGTGATCACAGTTAAACTGGTGTAAATCGTGACCTTTACTCCATTAACTTTGGGAAGTGACTTTGAATTAACAGTGATGTAATTGAGATTTGACTGTGGTCCAAGATGTTTATTTCCTGCAGGGCCTTTCCTGCCAGACTGTTAAACTGAGAAAAAGGGGAACGGCACTTGCAATAAAATCGGAATGTTTTTCTCAAAGTCTTCCTAGAGCAGAGATATAATCAGCACAACCCACATCCTGCTGCCTCTGCCAGGGCAGAGCTCCTGGGTCTGAATGATCCTGAAAGGAAAAGGAGAAAAAATGAATGAAATGTTGAAAACGGGGGGCCAAATTCAGATCTAAGGTTATGGCTACACTTGCAGCTGTAGAGCGCTTTGGGTTAAATCAGCCTTCGGAGCGTGCACTAGGGAAAGTGCTCCAGCCTGTCCACACTGACAGGTGTAAGCGCACTGGCCTGGCCACATTTGCAGCACTTGCAGCGGCATTGGGAGCGGTGCATTATGGGCAGCTATCCCAGCGTTCAAGTGGCTGCAATGTGCTTTTCAAATGCGGGGGGTGGGGTGGAGTGTGTTGTTTGTATGTGGGGGGAGAGAGAGAGTGGGTTTTTGGAGTGCTGAGAGTGTGTCAGCACGCTGTTTTGTAAGTTCAGACACCCCGACCCCCCTGCCTCTCACTCACTCACTCAAAGAAAACAGATAAGGAGATAAGCTTATCGGAGCTTCGAAAAGGCACTTCTGCATTCCTGCAGCAATTTCACAACAAACGGAAGGGTGACCACTTGGCTTAAGGGGATTATGGGACGTTTCCGGAGGTCAATCAGAGCGCAGTAACTGTTCACACTGACCCTGGGGCGTCTCAGCCAATACGCAACAGCCATTATCCCACTTGTGGATGTGGAGTACCAGGAACGCTCCAGCCAGGGAGTCAGGGCACTCTATGTGCCTTGCCAGTGTGGACGGGGAGTGAGGTAGAGCGCTCTAGGCGGCTTTATTGAGGTATAAAGTGCAAATGTAGCCAAGGCCTTAGTTGCACCAGTATCAATCCAGAATGATTCTCCAGAAACCAATGGCAGTACAAACAAAATCAGGTCTCAGTTACAGCGGTGTCAATCTGAAGACTCCCCTGAAGTCAATGATGTTAGGGCCAGTTTCTGATTTGCATGACCCTGTGTAAATTTGGAGTGAGTCCCCTGGAATCAATGGAGTTAGGGTGGATTCAGATCTCAGTGACCCCGGTGTAAATCCAGAGTGACCACTGAGATTCAGCAAGCCACTGAATCGCTCTGGACCCCAATTTTCCCTTTTGTAAAATGGGATAAATAGCACTTCCCTGCCTCATGGGAGTTTCATGAGGATAAATACAGTAACGATATTGAGGTTCTCCAATACTGGGAGCAATGTGAATACTGAAGAGAGATGGATCTCAGCAGGGGGACACGTATGTGTAACCCACTAAACTTTGCTTATACGAGTACCCACTATCATAAGCACCGACTCCATGGGTGCTCCAGGGCTCCAGCACACACTGAAAAAAAAAAGAGTGGGTGCTCAGCACCCACCAGCCACGGCTATTCAGTGGTGCCGCCCATCAGCTGTTTGACGGCTGGGGGAGACACTTGGGGGAGGGTGGAGAGCAGAAAACAGCGGGCGAGTGGGGGCCTCTGGGGAGGGGTTGGAGCAGGGCAGGAAGAGGCAGGGTGAGGGTGGGGCCTCACGGGAGGGGTGGGGTGAGGGCGGGGCCTCATGGTGGAGTAGGGGTGGATCATCTCCTGGGGAAAAATAAATCTCAGCACCTATGCCACTATAATTCCATTTCACTGCAGGAATAGTGAGCAGGTTCATTCTCCCCCCTGCAGATAATGATAAATATGCATATTTGGAAATCATGGATGCCCATACCCTGAGTTGCTCCAGTTTGAAATAAAGAAACTACAATGTAATAAAGCTGCTCAGACTAAAAAAAGTCTTCAGGTTTATAAGAGGATAATTTGAGGGTTAACTAAGACGCCTCATAAATCTAAACACAATCTTATTGTTACATCAATATAGCAAATACTATCAAACAAACAGATTCCTTCAGTACCAAATGGTACACAGATCCCAGATCCTGTGTGCATTTAAAACATATGCTGCTGATCTGGCATTAATGTCACCCCTCCGTCCTGAGCTGAACAAGCAGCAGTTCTTCAGATCGGCTGCCATTCTTCTCCTTGTAGTTACTTTCTTGCTGCAAGTAGTAAGAGCCGTGCTGTGAGCATCAGCCGGGGCAGAGATCTTCACCTCACCTCTGGCACGGCTGTGTGCCTCTGGGTCTGGTGTGGCTGAATCCACTGAAGAGTTTGGTGCCTTTTTCCTTATACTTAGGAGTGGAATTGGCCCCCACAGCCTTGGAGATGCCCTGCTGAGCATGCCCCACTGTTGATGAATTTTTCCCTTTGTTAACCTGCTCATCCCAGACTAGCTGGAGTCAGCAGAAAATAAAATAAAATTGACTACTTGTGCTGAAAAGGAGGAGTGACAGAAGCATGGGTTACATGTGCATGCACATATACCAAGTCAGTCTGTGTGGGTGTAAGGGGAACACAAAACAGCCTGCAAGAGGCCACTTCAGACTAATGTTTGTGAGTGAGTGTGTGAAGTATTTCCCTAAATGTGAGCATGCGTCCCTGCTCAGTGATGATGAATGTGACATTAAGGCACTGAACAAATTATAAAGGCACAATCAGCCTTAGAACGGGACCCTGATTGCATCGATAACTACATTGTGTGGCCTATGGGTGCAAAATGCAGAGTGCACCAAAGTGTTGTGCTGTAACTGCCCTGTGTGGACACTGCTGGAGCAAACTAGAACTACATTCAAACAGGACTAGTTACATTTTGTAAGCAGAGTCAGGATGAGCTCTACCCAGTTGTGGTGAGTTGTGGAAAGGGATGTCAGGGGCTGATCTTGTTTGCATGGACACACCCACCCTGCATAGCATGGTGGACCGCTTGCCCAAATGGTCACTTTGGATGCTGTGGGATGCCCAGTTTCTCTGTTATTGGGGCACGAAGAATAAAGTGTTGTTACCTGAATATGTGAATCACGAACAGTGGAACTATTTTATGACAGAGGGACTCGCCATCAACTAAGCAGCACTCGCTAGGCAAGGGACATGGGTTCCAAAACCCAGTGAACTGGGGGTAAGTATTTGTATCTGGTGGCATGGGTTTTGTCTGAGGGCCCTAAATATCAATTGCATCTCCTTTTCTCTCTCTCCACTGTGAAATATCAGAGCAAATTTTGAGTTCCTTAGGAGTCTGGTTACAGGCTGCTGAGCTGAAATCACTGAGCACTGTGTTAAGTAGTGGGGGAGCCTGAAAATATATTGCTGAGCGGCGAGCGGAGCGGCTGGTGGAGCAGTTTGCGGGACAGCTGGAGCGGCTTGCAGGATGGCTGATGGAGCAGAGCTGCTGGCGGATTGTGGGATGGCGAGCGGAGCGGCTTGTGGGATGGCTGGCGGAGTGGAGCAGAGCTGAGTGAAGCCCCGCGAAGGGATGGAGCAGTCAGCTTCGAGCCACATAAGGTGCCCCTTACCTCTCCCCTCCCCATTTCTACCCAGACTGGGGGGGGGGGGGTGTTGTAACACTCTGCAGATGAACTTTTGAACTCTGGGTCTGGACTTTTGGGGTATTGGACTTTTAGGGCTTTGGGTGATTTTTGGGGTTGCTGGACTCAAGAACCAAAGGGAAAGGACATGGCCAATTTGCTGGGGTGGGTTTTTGCTCACAGTTTGGGTTACGAATCCTAGATGTGGTATTTCCCCAACAAAATGCTGCATTGTTTCTCTGTCATTAAAAGGTTTTTGCTACACTCAGACTCTGTGCTTGCGAGAGGGGAAGTATTGCCTCTTAGAGGTGCCCAGGGGGGGTGATATATATTTGTCCCAGGTCAGTGGGTGGGGGCTCGAGCCAGTTTTGCATTGTGTTATTGGAACGGAACCCCTAGATACTCAACCTGGCCCTTGTTGCTGCCAACTCTGACTGGCAGAAGGGTTACAATTAGTTTGCACCAGCAGTGTCCACATGGTGTGTGTGTGGGGGGCAGTTGGAGCACACCACTTTGGTGTGCTCTGCAAGCCCTTAGTTAACAACATGTGAGCAGCACAATGTCACTCAATTATAATTCCCCGTGTCATGGCTATTCCACAGCATGTTAACTTTGGTGATCAGTTTCGGTTCCACTTTTTCTTGCTGAACCGCAGCTTCCTTCCTAGTCAGCGGAGTCGAGAGCAGAACGTCACATGGGCCTTCTTAGACATCCTGAGGGCACAGCCAGCCTCTGTACTGCAGGGTCCAGCAAGGCCCCACTGGGCTGGGTACTGCACTAACAGTAAACAATGGGGCCTGCCTAGAGCTCACTCTAAAGAAGAAGACAAAGTGTTAGCAAGTAAGTGACTAATTAGCAAATGAGATGAGGCAAGCCACCAGCAATTGTACTGATTACATTGAAGGGAGGAACTCTACCTGAGAGAGTAACACCAGGGGTTCGGATATTCAGAACCAAGCCATATAGATCTCTCCCTCCCGCAATGTGTTCGAAGTAAGGCTACGTTTTAGTCACGGGTATTTTTAATAAAAGTCATGGACAGGTCACAGGCAGTAAACAAAAATTCACGGCCTGAGACCTGTCCATGACTTTTACTATATACCTCTGGGGTGGGGTGGGGAGAAGTCTGGGGACACTGTGGGTGCTCAAGGGGTGGGCTGGGACCCCCACTGCAGCTGGTGGGGAGGAGCTTGAAGGCTCCCTACCCGGCTCCGTGTTCCTTCAGCTCCTAGGGGGAGGAGCAGCCGGGGGGGCTTTGCGTTCTGCTCCCACCACAACTGCCGGCTCAGCTCCCATTGGCTGGGAACTGCAGCCAATGGGAGCTGTAGGGGCGGCGCCTGCGGGCGCGGACAGCACACAGAGCCCCCCTGGCCCCTCCACCTAGGAGCTGTGGGGACATGCTGGTGGGAGCCGGGGACTCCCCCAGATAATTGCCCCACACCCAAACTGCTGCAGCTGGCTGCTGCAGAAGTCACGGAGGTCACGGAATCCGTGACCTCCATGACAGACACGCAGCCTTAGTTATAAGCACCAATGGTATGGGGACGTAGCAGCTGTTTGCAAAAGGAAAAAAAGATGCAGTAAATGTGAGGGAGAGCACTTCTGTGAAAATTGTGTAGAAGGGACAAATGTAATATGGAAAATGTCAGGTGTAATCAGTGGTGTAGCCAGGTTTAGAGCACAGGAGGAGCGGTGCTATAAAAAGGCGCCACTCCCCCTGTACTCACCCCGGCGGTGCTTTAAAGGGCCCGCGGCTCCAGCCGCTGCGGAGCCCCCAGGCCTTTTAAATCCCCACCCGGGCCCTGCTAAGGTTGAAGGTAATAGAAAAGTAAGAAGGCTAACCGGGAGATATTTACAAGTAAATGTATTGAATTAGTGAATAATAATTCTGTGAGTGATGAGACAGAGAATTCCAATGATTATGTAATAAAGTCAGCTATGATCTATTATGTAAGATAAACAGCAGCAGCTACTGTAACCATAAGTAGGATACTGAAATACCCCAAAAATAAAGACTCACTTCTATGATGGAATGAGGAGTGCAAAAGGCAGTTAAAGAAAAGAACAAAGACAATAAAAAAGAACAAAAAATACAATGAATAGTGAAGTTCTAAAGAAGGCAGTAGCACAAAGAATTATTAAAAAAATCAAAGAAAGAGAGTTGGAGAAAGTACTGTGGGCAGATAAACAAAGATACCAAGACATCAGAAAAATACAGGCAAATTAGAAGAAATAATGGAATTCAGACTAAGACTTTCCAGGTCTTACTGGGACTGTCAACATAATAAGAAATTCTGATAACGAGAAAGCAGAAGTTTTAGCAGACACTTTCTGAGGGGTCAGTAATGATGAAAACCCAAGTGAAGTTTTCCTTCAGATTAAAAGACAATACACTGAGGAGAGTCATGGTCCATTATGTAATTCGGGTAAACATGAGGCTACTATACTGAATGAATGGTTTTCTATGTGAGAACTTGAGAAATCTACTGATGTCAGCAAGAATACATCCCCAGATAAAGATAATATATGTAACATAATGTTTAAATATCTCTCTGACAGCAGTTTGAGAGTTATCTTGCAATTATTTAACACTATATGGGAAAAAGGAGTGATACCAGACCAATAAAATTGAATCATGGAGTAGACGTCACGGTGCCATTTGAAAACAGGTCACTGGCTTTCCACGAGGCCCGAGCATGGAAGGCGTTGAAGTACACCCCACTGGCTGACACCCTGAGAGCCCAGGGCTATGAGGTCCAGATCCACGCCCTGATCGTGGGCGCCCTGGGCACATGGGACCCTAACAATGAGCCGGTACTGAGAGCGTGCAGAGTCAGTCAATGTTATGCCCAATTCATGAGACAGCTCATGGTGTCTGACACCATCAGGTGGTCCAGAGACATATACACTGAACACATCATGGACCACCGTCAGTACCAGGTTGAGTAATCAAGACCGATGACCAGGGGGGAAAAAAAATCCACTTCATCCCTTCCCTGACAAACCGAGGGACGCACCCCACCCATGTACTGATTGTCTACATCACCACTGACTTGGACTATTAATAAATTTCATGGGTGGCGTTCCCAAGCCCACTTATCCACTGACGCTCTAAAAGCTACCACACACCAATCTGGATCTTTGCTAGTTATGTGATATATATGTACTCCGAGAACCTTATAACTGATACTTGAAATCCCCCATAACCCAAGCCTGATCCCAGATGTACAGTACCTTACTTCTTAACTTGTGTAAATTTGATTCTAAGCATTAACTTTAATAAAAAAATTTAATTCCAATATGAAAACCAGGCAAACTGTCCGCCTAAGTGGATACCTATAGACCACTTGCCCTCACGTTATGGCGAGAACGGTGAATGAGATTGGCTGCCTATTTGGAAAACAATGGCATTACAGATAAGGTGCAGAGTGGTTTTAGGAGAGGAAGACACACCATTGTTCACATTGCTAAATTAGAAACTGAAATACAAAAAACTATGAGGCACAAGGATTTCATGATAGCTGTCTTTCTAGGTATTGAAAAGATGTATGACATGCTATGGAGGGAAGGCTTATTGTACAAAGTAGGTGCACTGGAGATAAGGGGAAGAATGTAGGGGTAGATTAGAGAATTTTCGAGTAAAAGGACCAGGCAGTGTTGGGAACGTTATGCTGAATATGTACAATATTAAAAATGGAACACCAAAGGGAAGTGTTATCAGCCCAACCTTATTTAATGTTCTGATACTGTAAATGAGCTCCCAAAACAAATAGGTGCTGGGGCAGGTGTCATTCTGTTCACAGATAACTCTGCTCTGTGCGTTAGGAGCAGGATTACTGAGGTGGCAGAAGAGAGAATCAACAACGTGTTAGGAGCGACCACTGACTGGGGATATACGTGGGGCTTCACGTTCTCCAGTGCTAAAACCAAAGACCTGGTCTTTACAGAAAGAAAAGTCGCAAAGGAATGTAAACTGTATCTGTGTGTAGAACAAACAGATATAGTTACAAGGTTCAAATTCTTAGTGTTAATATTTGATACTAAATTGCTTTAGAAAGGTCATATAACCCATGTTAAAGATCAATGTGCAGGAAGGAATAACCTGCTTAAAAAGTCTTGCTGGAGAGCAGATGAGAAAACACTGCTGATGGCCCACAGGGCCAGTTACGGACTTGGCTGCCAAACTTTTGGGTCAGCGTCAAAATCAGAACTTAAAAAATTAGGTGTAATACAAGCCCAGGCACTACAAAGTGCGAGCAGTGCATTTATTACAACACCTGTGCGCACTACAGAGAGCTTCCAGTGAAATGCCAGCTACACTACAAATGAAACTATGGGCTCTAACTTTCTGGGCCAAAGTTAATGGGAACCGCAATGATGAAAGTACCAAGCAAAATATGAGACTTGTTGGGAATCTGATAGGTGACCTATATAGCACCGTGGTGGGGCGGTTGCCCCACACAGGAAGAAGAAGGGGTTAAAAGCAGCACCAGGGAGGCTGCACGGAACCCACTCATCAGGAAAGGGCTTATTGAGCCCACCAATTGGGGGAAAGCTTGCTGGAGCAGCCAATCAGGGCTGGTGAGGGCCATATATAAAGGACTGCTCAGCAGAGCAGGGGGAAGTCTCTCCCTGGAAGGCAAGGGAGGAGGACGACTGGGTGCCTGAAGAAGTGCCATAGATAGAGCAGTGCTGGGCAGGGGCAGTAGAGTTTGAGGGTGAGCTGCTGGCTGACCACTGCCTGGGGCTTTGCTACCAGGACTGAAAGGGTGATAGGGCTATGGGGGAAGAGGCCCAGGGAAAATAGGCAGCAGGTTGGAGGAGGCAGTAGGTGGCTGCCGGCTATAGGCTCACTGGGTTTTGCAGTGTTGCACCCAGAGTAGTGGGTGGGCCTGGGTTCCTCCCGCCCTTTGCACCCCACTTGCCAATGAGGAGAATGGCCAGTATCCAGACTGCAGTTTGCCCCTGAGGCAAGGGGCTGGACCTTGGATTGCAGTTGGCCGTTGAGGCAAGTGGCGGGACTAAGGACTGCCAGTCCCCCGGAAGGGGGGAAGATACCGGGGTGGGGGCACAGCCGGAGGACCGTACCTAGAAGAAGACGCTGCGGTCCAGGGAGCGACATGGATCCAAAAAGTGGAGACAGCAGTGACGGTAGCCGTGACACAAATAGCTGAAGGTGGACTGGAAGGGCCAAGAGCTAATTCCCAGAATGGATAGCAGGAGGCACCGCGGTGGTGAATCGCACCCCGTTACAAGCACACGATGTTAGAACTCCACATGCAGGAGTTGAAAGACAAGGAAAATCTGAATTAAGTCAAAACTTTTAGTCATGGGAAAATTAGTTAGGGATGGAAAGTCGCATGCCCAAATGTGGATTTAGATTTATTTTATAAATGTGAGGGTAAAAAAGAGACAGTAGGTATTGAAAATGAAGTGAACCAGTCTACAGATGAGGAGTGGAGTCGGTTTTGTCAAGTATATCATAACCCTTCTGCCAGGTGGAGCCAGCAGCAGCCAGGGCCGAGTTCAATATCTAAGAGCTAGTCTACACTTACCGGCTGGATCGGAGGCGTCGGATCGGTCTTCTGGGTTCGATTTATCGCATCTTGTGTAGACGCGATAAATCGAACCAGGAAGTGCTCCCCCATCGACGCTGGTAATCCAGCTCACTGTGAGGAGTAAGCGCTGTCGACGGGGGAGCCTGCGCGCCGCGTGTGGACCACAGGTAAGTTCGAACTAAGATACTTCGACTTCAGCTACTTTATTAACGTAGCTGAAGTTGCGTATCTTAGTTCGACGGGGGGGTTAGTGTAGACCAGCCCTAAAGCTACATCCACACTACCCGCCCGATTCATCTAGACGCGATAAATCGATCCCAGAACCGCTCCCCGTCGACACCGGAACTCCAGCTCCACGCGAGGAGTAAGCGGAGTCGACGGGGGAGCGAGCCTGCGCCGCGTGGACCCACGATAAGTACTTTGAAATTCGATCTAAGATACTTCGACTTCAGCTATGGTATTCACGTAGCTGAAGTTGCGTATCTTAGATCGATCCCCCCTCCCCCCTAGTGTGGACCAGGCCTAAGGCTTCTTTTCCATTGATACAACACAGAACCGGCTTGAGCTCCCACCCAGTAACCTGGGGAAATTACACACCACCCCTGGGTGCCTCTGAGAGGCAATACTTCCCCACTTGCAAGCACAGAGTCCGAGCGTAGAAAAGAAACTTTTAATAAAAGGAGGGGAGTAACTCAGAGTTAATTTGGGAAAACACTGCAAACAGGGTTCATAAGCCTAAACCATGAGTAAAAGATCCACCCCCAAGTAAGTTGGGCAATGTCCTTTCCCCCTCAGGTTCTTAAGTCCAGCAACCCAAAAGTCCCTTTAACGTGCCCGTCCCTTCTCTGCACCCCATTCACAGTTGCTGTCTTGGTCAGTGCAGACCCAGAGTTCAGAAGTGCATCTGCAGAGTTCACCTCCCACCCTGGGTGAAGGTTGGGGTAAGGAGGCACCTTACTCGCTCCACTGCTTGGACACTCGCTTGCCGCCCCTCTCTCTAGAGCCCTGCTGGTCGCTCGCTGTGCCTCTCTGCCAGCCGCCCTGCTGGCCACTCACTGCACCGTCTGGCCGCCCTACCAGCCGCTGCTCCTTGCCACCTGGCTGCCCCACCCACCCTGGTTCCTCTCCACTGGCCGTCCCACCAGCCAGGGTTCCTCACTGCCTCACCAGCTGATTGTCAGTCACCTTCTGCTGCCACCAGCCGCTCCGCTGTGACCTCTGCACATCAGTCTCTTAGTAATGTTCAGCTCTTTTCAGGCTGGGCAGAAACACTGCCCCATCTCAAGTGATTTCAGCTCCCAGTGATTTTTCACTCTTAGGAGGCTGGGTAGAAACAGTCCTACCACAACTGATTTCAGCTCTGATTAAGCATTTAAAATAACAAAGAGACTCCTAATAAAGCCTATTTAGCTCTTTCTTTGAACAGTGGAGAGGAAGAAGTTAGACCAGGATAGGCCCCAAGGGGAAGGTTTGGCTCTCTTAGCTGGAACACCTATCCCTCCTCACTGCCATAGGGCTCTGGCATTTGAACCCCTGGCTTAACGAGGTCCTTTCAGCTGAGGGTGACCCCTCATTTGGGACATGTTAAGTACAGTTCTGCCCCTTTATTCACAATAATGCCAACATTGATAACAGCATTTCACTACCCCTACATTCAGTACTAAGGTGATTTGTAACCCAACACCAGCCAACATTGATCACTTTGAGCAACACACTGCTCTATCTGCTGGATATCTAATCAGATTAAGTGTGTTCATGTAAATACAGTTTGCTCTTGAAGTCTCTCCCTCTCCCAGCTAGCTGTCAAGGAAGAATTCAGCAGACCCTGCTTACATATATACAGGTGGGTCCCAAAAAAGAAAAAACCAGGAAGTGTAGGGATGGCGTATTGTATACCAACATTGGGAATTAGTGCATCCAAAAGAATACCTGATTATGTAGCTGTCATGACAGCTGACCTAGTAGCAATAATGCTAGCATTAAACTGGATCTGGGATGTACGTCCAGCAGCAATCATATTTTTGGATTCAATCTCAGGTGTTATGGGGATAAAAAAGGGAATCTCAATATGTAGAAGTGATTTAATCAACAAAGTTATATTTCTAACACTAGAGTTACTACAGATGGGGATACAGGCAGCATTAGCTTGGATCCCAGTACTTATTCGGATAACAGGGGACAAAATGGCCAACAAAGCAGCTAAAAACGCAGTGAGAAATGGAAGGATTAACACGGAAATGCCCTTGAGTAAGTAGGAATTCAAAAGCCTAGTACAAAAAAATGTAAAAGGGGAACGGCAAAAAAAATTGCACTAATGAAAGAAGAGGAAGCTGATTATCTGAACTGTTCCCTAGAGCTAAGGATTACGACAGACTTCGGGGCTGGATAGGACTGAGTGCTTTTATTTAGAGTATTAACATTGTGGCTCAAACGAAAATCTTTTCCAGATGAAGAGACACAAAGACAGACTCTGTGCGCCCTGTAAGGCAGAAGAAACGTGCAATCACCTTTTATGGGTATGTCAGAGCTTGGATAAAGAAAGGGGAAAGCTTTGTGAGGTGGTTACAGACACCTCTGTCCCCTACCCTACCCCAATCCTTACTCCTATAATCCTTGCCCCCTTCCCACTGTGCTACTATCCTCCCCCACATCGGTGCCTATACACCCTCCCAGAACCTAACCCTCCCCCAGCTCCTCTTCCCTTCCCCCCTCTGCTGACCCCCCAGAAGTTCCTGTGCCCCTCCCCACTACCATCCCCCCCACCCTCTGGCTCCTGCAACCCTCTCTCCCCTGTGTTCCCCCTGTTCCTCCAGCCTCTGCATCCCAAGTCAGGTTGCTTCATGATACTCATGCCTGTCTTATACAGCACTTTTCATCAGGAGATCTCAAAACACTGCCCACCCAATGTTTAATATATTTCTCCTCACAGCCCAGTGCAGTTATCCCCATTGTGCCTATGGGAACTGAGGCAGAGAGAGGCTAAGTGATTTGGCCAAGGTCACACAGGAAGTCCATAGCGGAGCAGGCACGTGAACCTCGGTCTCCTATGGCCTAAGCCAGTGCCCAAGCCCCTCTGCTGGGGCACCAGCAGCAGGGGTACTGGGAACACTGGAGAGACAATCATCCTGCTCTCAGTTCTGGGGCCCAAGGAGGCAGCAGCCCAGAGCAGTAATTGCAGAGAAAGTCTGGCTCAGCCCCTGAAGCCTTGGCCTGGAGCATAGAAGCATAGACATGTAGGGCTGGAAGGGACCTTGATAGCTCATCAAGTCCATCCCCTGCGCTCAGGGCTGGCGCTTCCACTAGGCAACCCTAGGCGGTCGCCTAGGGTGGCAGGATTTGGGGGGCAGCATTTCGGCGGTGACTCCCCGGCGGCGATTCGGCGGCAAGAAAAGCGGCCACAGAAACTCCGCTGAGAATGCAGCTTCACAGGAGCTGCCGCCGAGCTGCTACTGAGCAGAGGTGAGCTGCTGCGGGGGGCTGCCGTGGGGGATGGAGAGCTGCCGCAGGTGGGGGGTTAGCTGCCGTGGGGGGTGGAGAGCTGCCGCGGGTGGGCGGTTAGCTGCCGTGGGGGGTGGGGAGCTGCCGCGGGTGGGCGGTTAGCTGCCGTGGGGGGTGGGGAGCTGCCGCGGGTGGGGGGTTAGCTGCCGTGGGGGATGGAGAGCTGCCGCGGGTGGGGGGTTAGCTGCCGTGGGGGGTGGGGAGCTGCCGCGGGTGGGGGGTTAGCTGCCGTGGGGGATGGAGAGCTGCCGCGGGTGGGGGGTTAGCTGCCGTGGGGGGTGGGGAGCTGCCGCGGGTGGGGGGTTAGCTGCCGTGGGGGGTGGGGAGCTGCTGCGGGCGGGGGGCTGGCTGCCGCGGGGTGGGTGGGGAGATGCCACAGGCGGGGGGCTGGTGAACTGCCACGGGGTGGGGATCCCCAGGCGGCAGGGGCGGTGGGCGAGGTTAGCTGCCATGAAGGGGGGGCTCCCTGGGCAGGGTTAGCTGCAGCGGTGGGGGGGTAGCTGCCGCTTGGGGGGGGCCGCTCCCCGGGCGGCGGACTGGATTAGGTGCCGCGTAGGGCGGGGTTAACTGCGGTGGCGCGGGGGGGACGTAAGGTGGAAGTTTAACCTAGGGCGCAAAACTTCCTTGCACCGGCCCTGCCTGCGCTGAGGCAGGGTTAAGACCTAGACCATCCCTGTCTACCATGTCCTTAAAAACCTCCATTTACAGGGATTCCACAACCTCCCCAGGGAACCTGTTCCAGTGCCTAATTATCCAGAGTTAGAAAGTTTTTCCTAAATCTCCCTTGCTGCAAACTAAGCTGATTCCTTCTTGTCCCACCCTGGTCACTGTCCTCATTATAACAACCTTTGATATATTTGAAGGCTGTTATCTTATCCACCCTCAGTTTTCTCTACTTTAGGCTAAACAAGTCAAGTTCTTTCAACCTTCCCTCACAGGCCAGGTTTTCTAAACCTCTGATCATTTTTGTTGCTCTCCTCTGGACTCTCTCCAATTTCGTCCACATATTTTCTAAAGTGCCGCGCCCAGAACCGCTCACAGTGCTCCAGCTGAGGCCTCACCGGTGCTGAGAACAGCAGAACAATGACCTCCCCTGTCTTACATACGACACTGCTGTTAATACACCCCAGAATGACATCTGCCTTTTCCGCAACGGCATCACACTGTTGGACCTGTAGTCAACTCGTGATCTGCTGTAATACTCCAGATCCTTTTCTGCAGTATGGCTGCTTAGCCAGTTATTGCCTTGTGTATGTTCCGTCACCGGGGCGGGGCGGGGGGCGGTGGCGCCGTCCAGTCACCTGTCGGGGCTATGCGGGGCTGGTGCAGAATGCAGTCTTTGGAGAATTTAGCAGCAGTTAACAAGTCTCCGTTGAGCACATGTGAATTGAGATTTTTCAAAGGCTCACAACTTGGCCGAATATGGGTGTTTTCCACATGCACAGCAAAAGGTGACCCCATTGGCCAAATTTCAATACCTGCTTCAGAGTATGGAGGTTTTTTAAGTTATTTCATTTCCTTTAATTTATGAAAAAACAATTAACATCTATTAAAAAAAAACCCCAGTGCTTTTGCCATCCCACTTCCTAACACCTTTCCATCCCATTAACCCTCAGCACCTCTCCCTCCCCGCCATCCCTCCCACTACAGCACGGCTCTGCTCTCAGACCAACACGTCACCAGAGCCCAGTGCAGCCAAACTGAACAAGCTGTAAACAAAATGACGTTTGGGGGAAGGGGTCGTTTTAGGGCACTTTTTAACATGAAAGCAATAAGCATCTGAAAGGGGCAGGAGGGAGGGGGTTCTTATTGCTGTATTCTAGAGGTTAGCGCACTGACAAGGGAGACCCTGGTTCAATTCCCCCCTCTGCTGGAGCGGAGAAAGGATTTGAACTTGGGTTTTGTACCATGCAGAAGAGCGTCCTAAACCCTGGTCTATGGGGGTATTCTGGGGCAGCATTTGCACATTCTCTCCTGTTGGAGCGGTTCCACTCGCTTTTCCATAATTAAACAGCCACTTGAGTGGGGACTTGAATTGGGGGCTCTTATAGTACCAGTGAGTGCCCTGACCCCTAGATTATGGGCTGCCCTAGACTGGCTCCTTCTCAAGATCTTCTGCGGAAGCTGCTCCACTTTGTATGAAATACCTGAATAGTCCCTGGGCCAGCCAGAGAACAAACAACTCAATAGCCTGGCAGGGCACTTACCTGGGCTGTGCCAGCCCCAAGGGCCAATGACTAGTTATTTAGTTAGACCGCAAGAAGCAGCTTCAGCAGGAGAGACTGAGGGAGCCATAGACCAGACTATCCCGTAGCTAGTGGCCAGGGCATGTTCCTGAGAGGTGGGAGACCCAAGTGCTCTACATCAGGCCGAGGGGGGAACTGATCTCGCATCTCCCACATCCCAAGTGGGCGTGCTACACAGTGGGCAACAGGTATAAAGGAGATCACCATACGTCCCCCGCCCCCGGCCATTTTGTAAATCCAGGCCACACACAAAAACCAAACGCTTTCCTTTCCAAACTGTGGAAACGCTTCGTTTCTCTTTTCCGGGTCAGTTTTGGCTTTTCGCTGAAATCCACCCGAATTCGCAAATAGCTTCCGGGCGACTCAAGCTGCATTTTTTCAGTGGAAAAAAAAGCTGTTTGTGCAAAGAAGTTCGTCCAGCAATTCTCATCCCTGTCACGCAACACCCCACGGCCGCTGTCAAGTGCTACATGGGGCCTTCCGACCCCCACTTGCGGTCAGACCATGAATCAGGTTGGCAGGGGTCTAACCCCATCCCCCGGGGTGGATTAACAGGTACACCACATGGGGGTAGAGGGAGGGAAGTAAAGCCCAGGGCTGGATCCCTTCCCCCACAGCCTGGATGTCACTCCCTGCCTTTCCCTTCCCAAGCTCAGTGTCTGACATGCTAGGATCTCCTCCTGGACTCCTGCTCCTCAGGCCTCTAGAAGGGATGAGACCAGCCCCCGAGTGTCCCCAAATCCCTGGAGAGAGACACCCACCCTTGTCTGGGCCCATCACATGTTGGGGCCTAAGGGTATGATTACACTGCATCTGGGAGCGAGACTCCCCACCCGGCTCCACAGACTTGTGCTAGAGAGTGCTCGCGGTAGCACGCTACACAATACCACTGTGGACACATTGCTTGGATGCGGCAGCTCAGGCTCCCACGCCGACACCCCTCCTCCCGCCTCCCCCCGCACCAGCCTGAACGCCAGCGCAAGCTGCAATGGCTACACAGCCAGTTTTAGCAGGCTACCACGAGCCCTCCTAACAGGGGTGCTGGAACGGGGGCCCACCAACTTTTACTGGCCGAGTGACGGGGGGGAGCCAGTGGGGGGTGGGATCTCGGGGGAAGGAGCAGGGGTGGGGCCTTGGGGGAAAGGGTGGGGCAGAGCCTCTAGGAGTAGGGGTGCTACAGGGGGCAGGGTGTTACAGGGGGTTCAGGTGTCCGTGGGCCCCCCCACTTTTAGAGAGCTTCCGCTGCTCCTACCTGCTAGCACAAGTCCATGACCCAGGCACACTCCCAGCTGCACTGATGCCCCCCCCCCAAGGGCATCAGCCTTCCTCCTATTTGGGTTTGTTTTGTTTTGTTTTTTTACACAGGGAATACCCACTCCTGACTATGCCCCGCACACGTCCCCTTCCCACTCAGCTGGGGCTGGGAAAGTTTGGCTCAGAGTTCCGCCCCTACTTATCGCAGTCCAAGTGTCCTGTCCTCTCTCCCTCCCTCCCAGCAGCTGCTGCTTCCTCCCTTGCACCCGCCTCCACCCCCCAACCACAAAATCCTCCTTGCACTAACGAGCGACTGCCCCATTCTCACACAGGTACCACCTTCTTTTTAATTTAAATACAAAGGTACAAAAGTTGCTCTATGTTAAAATAATAACAATAACCAGCCCCTATTGGGTTAAGGTGAAAATTACAGTGATTTCCCCTTTCAGCAGGCTGAATGACAGGCAGCCCCCTCTCCCAACAGGGCCCTGAGGGGTTGGTGCGGGTGGATTTAGATGGACAGCAAAGGCCCAGGGCAGCAGCCGGGTTCTGGCTTGGGGGACGTGTGCGTGTCTGGGGAGAAGCAGAGCAGAGCCTCGTCCTGGCAGCGGTGGAATGGCCTTGCCTGAAGCCCTGATACAAAGGACGAATGGGTCTGTAATGGCAGTGAAAGCGTGGGGGAAGGGCACAGTATATTGCAGTGTAGGAGGCTCTGCAATCTACTGGAGAAAACCAGAACAAGAACCCGGGGCTGGGCAGCTGAAGCCAGACAAGTTCACATTAGAAATCAGGCATCAATTTTTCTCACTCGGGATGGAACAAACGCCCCAAGGAAGTGGTGAATCCTCCATTTCTTGGTGTCTTCAAATCCTGACCGGCTGCCGTTGTGGAAGAGGCTTTAGTTGAACGCAGGTTATTGGGCTCAGTCCAGGGGTAACTGGGTGAAATGGAAGGGCCTGGGCTACACAGGAGGTCAGACTGGATGATTCAATGGTCCCTTCTGGCTTTAAACTCTAGGAGGGCAACTCTGGACTTTTTGTGTCCAAAGGGAGGGATGCGGTGGGACGGAATGTAGCTGTGGGGATTCAGGGCTGACGTCCTTTATCTTCCCTTATCTAGGATAAGATGGATATGCTCCCCCGCAGATTTGCAGTCCTCACCAGCGCAGCCCAGTAGCTGTTCAGTTCAGCCTCCAGCCCTTCATGCTCAGCTGCCAACAGAATGCAGCAGCCAGGGGCTGAGGTGGCTGGGAGAGCGAGGTGAGGAGAGGGAGCTGCAGTTTGGTTTGGGGCTCTGCTGATGGCAAATGAAGGATTTTTCCACTGACGTTTTAAAACAAAACAAAACCCCCAAACAAAAATAGATCAATAGATTTCATTCTTGTCCAGATTTTTCACTGAAAAGTTCAACTTTTCGGCAAAAACAAACAAGAAAACACAAACACAAACACAAACTAAAACCAAAATATTTTGATTTGGAAATGCTGCTGCAGTTCCAAATGGGAGTTGAAATTTGGGTGCCCCGTGACCCCATTCTCCACTGTAGTCTGGGCTCCAGCATGCACCCTGGTGTCTCCTTTTGGTGAGGAGGCAGTTGCATCATGGGAATCCTTGGCCATGGTGCATCATGGGAAATGTAGTCCAGCTGAGGGTCCATAGATGAGAATGGGGATGAGGTAAGTGAAATACAACTCACATAAGTTATACCCAAATTGAAATATTTCAGGTTTTGGCTGAAATATATTTCATTTGGGTGTTTGGTTTTTCAACAATAAATTTTTTTCTCAGAAAATAGATATTTTATCTTGTTAAAAACCTGATTTTCCATTGAAAAATAATTTCAAGGGAAAGTTTTCACGCAGGCCTTGTCTTAACCAGTTGTGACATCTTTGGAAACATGGAGAAGAGCCAGAAATGGGTTTCCCTCCCTGGAACAGACACTGGAAGCAAAGGGAAAGGCACTGTGTGTGGGGGGGGGAGGAGGGGAGGGGTGTTCATTGCCTTCATTCCCCTTCCAGATCTTCAACAAGGAACTTGCACTTGTCCTTCAGCGCCTCGTAGAGCTGGTCCTTGCAATACCTGTTCCAGCTCAACATGAACTCGTACAGCTTCCGCATTTTCATTGGGTTGGTTCTCTCGGCTGTAATGGTCAGGTATTGCTCAGAGTCCAACACGTCACCCAGCAGCTTATCCAGGACGCCCTCGACCAGAGTTACTCGCTGGATGAGCTGTTCTCGGTGCCGGTCGACAAAGTGTGTCTCTGAGGGGAGAAAGAGGAACACAAGAGAGTAAAGAAACGGTCTGCATCATGCTCTCTGCTGCACTTTGATTATCAACACGGTCTAATAGCTACTCTGTTATCCATGCATTCTATTTGATTATGTGCATGGTCTATTAGCTACTCCAGATGGTCTATATAATAATCCACATAGTCTATTAGCTACTTCATTATCCACACAGTCTACTTGCTATTTCGTTATCCACACAATCTATTTAATTATCCACACAATCACCTACCCATCTTGACATCTTGAATAACTGCTCAAGTGTCTGTATTGCTATTGCCCCCGATACTGGTTCGGCGCTCAGTGCCTAGCTATTGACCACCCACAGGGTCCTCTGTTCTCATCTGCGGCTTCACTGCTCTGTGACCAGGCAGATTTTCTCTGCTCCGTAACCTCCCTCCCATGCATAATTAATCTGGTTTGCCCTGTCATCCAGAACCAATCCCCAACCCCTCCTGCTAAGCCCTGTCTCCCCTTCACCTCCAACTTCATTCAATGCACCGCCAACAACCGCCCCTCCAGTTCCACCTCAGTTCCTCCCCTCTGATCCGGCTTCCAGCATCACCAAGGCGGGCCCTCTTCTGGGCCCAGCCTCAGTGCTTTAACCCCATTCTCATCCTTGATTTCTCCACTGCTTCAGACACCATCCATTGTACCCCTCCTGTCTGGTTCTTTGTCCTGCCTTAGGCTCCAAGACTCCCTCCTCTGCTGACTGTCCTCCTACCTCTCTGGTCGCTCCAGTGACTCATTCGGCGGATCTCCTCCCCGCCGCTCCCACTTCTCACTGAGAGGATCCCTCCTTTGTGCCCTCCTTTTCTCCCTGCTCTGAACTGTTCCCATGGCTTTGGCTGCTATCTTCACGCCTATGACTCTCAAATCTCTGCTCTTGTTCCCACTCCAACCCAATTGCTCCTCTCAGTCCTGTCTCTCTGAAGCCTCCTCCTGGATACCTTGCTGTCAGCTCACATTGGCCAACCAGATCTCCCCTGCGAGGCCCTCTGTTCTCTGCCTCTATTGACAGCACCACCAGCCTCCTTGCCACTCCAGCCCGTGACCTGGCTGCATCTTTGACTCCGTCCTTCTCTCTTGACATCCTCATATCTAGGCAGTGCCCAAATCTTGCTGCGTCTTCCTCCTCAGTGTCTCTGAGATCTGTCCTTTCCTCTGTCCAAAAAGCTTTCTGCAGGTTTTTATCCCCTTCGGTCTCCTTCACATCCACATCAACCCCTCTCCACTCCATTCCAAACCAAGGTGATATGGGATTTGAGATGCTGCTGTCTTGGGGCCCACGGGTTCAGTTTTGGCTCACAACAACAATGGTGTTTCTAAAAGTTGGGTCCAAAAGGAACCTTAAGCCTGAGCCCCTTTGGGTTAAAATCCACAGCCAAGATTTGAGTCAGATCCAAACCTGGGAGGGGCCTGTTTTCATCACTGGGTTTAGATCTGGCCCAGGATGCAGGTAGGAAATCAAGGGAGAGCCACTGGCAAAACTCTGGCACTGCGGAACCTGACTTCACCCTGATTTGGCCTTTGACCCCAAGCTGCAGCCTAACCCTGAGCTGGACACGCACTCCTGGGCCCATCTACCTCTCGCCCCACCCTCCATTCAGCTCTCTTCAATGTAATATAAAGACCTTGCCCATCTAACCTTGCCACTCACCTTTTCTACCATCTGCGTTTTCTCTGTCTTCCCTGGAAATGGGCTTAAATTCCCTGGAGTCAAGGGTAACTTCTTTGGAAACAGGAGTAACTTCCATGGAGTCGGGGGTAACTTCTTTGAAAACAGGAGTAACTTCCCTGGTGTTGGGGGCAACTTCTTTGAAAACAGGAGTAACTTCCCTGGAGTACGGGGCAACTTCTTTGAAAACAGGAGTAACTTCCCTGGTGTCGGGGTCAATTTCCTTGGCGTTGGGGGTAGCTACACCTGTTCAGAGACCCCAAGAAACAGAGTTAGAGACCAGGAGAAGATATTACAGAAGCTATTTCACCAGGGGAGGTTAGATTAACAGTCCTTTCTGCTTATATTGGATTCCTCATCAGGTATAGAGGTGAAAGGCTCAGCAAAAACATGTTTTTGTGCTGTTACTTGCCCCGACACCCTGGCTAAAGCTAGTCATCACATTTCTTTGGGAAAAACATAATCCTTCCCGTATTCTTAAAATTAAAACTTTCAGATCCTTGCTTCCCAATATTTTTTTCTGGAAGGACTTTTCTGGTCTGGACTTTTGTACTCACCCCAGCTAAGCAGCACTTTAGAAGGTCCCAGGAAAAGTCAGGACCTGAGATTATTGTTAATTACTTTGCTCAGGACACTCATGGACCAAGACCCTTTGCCCTAGGCATTGTACACTCACAGAACAAGAAGATGACCCCTGCCCCAAAGAGCATGGACCCATGGGTCTGATTCAGGG
The DNA here is from genome assembly GCA_037349315.1 of Chelydra serpentina. Lineage (NCBI taxonomy): Eukaryota > Metazoa > Chordata > Testudines > Chelydridae > Chelydra > Chelydra serpentina. Next base: position 3,829,516 of record JBAIAC010000021.1, on the reverse strand, counting down.
CAGCATGGAGAAGCCGAGATACCAGGCTAGATGGGCCCATTGGTTGGATCTGGAGCAGCAGTTCCTCTGTCCCATCATTTTATTCCAGGAGATCTTGAGGGCTCTCTAGACCCCATTATGGATCTCTGTTGGGGAAGGGAAGGGACACCAGCCCTCTCTGCTCAGCCCCACATGGGTGTCTGCTGAATCCACCAAGGGACCTGTGTGACCCTCTGCATCACCCAGAGAAAGGACTTCCAGCTGCCTGGAGTCAGGGTTCTGTGGCAGGGGAATCTGGAGAAAGTGACAGGGGGTAGGGGGTGTTCCCACAGAGCCAATCCCAGTTCAGGGCTAGAGTGGGAGGAAACCACAGATATGGGGCCTCATCCTGCAAAAACTCACTGGGGTATCGCCTGGCGCAGTGCTTGCTGCTAGGAGAAGCCTCCGTGAAGGGACTAGGATTGCTCACAGCTGCCAGCAATAGGAAATCAACGGCGAGTGACTTATTTATTTCCAGGGTCGGGTACTAAAGCTACTAAGCGCTATCGTGACTGGCGCCTGACATATGATCCAGACCAGCAAGTTGGGGTCTAGGAGACGGCCTGGCTGGCTGGGGCCTGGAAAGACAGACCAGCGTACTTGGGCTGGAGACAGATACACACACTAGGAGAAGGGAAGCCCCAAACAACCCATGGGCAATAGCTCTCCACCTTTAAAATCAGACTGACCTTTGACCTCCAGCGTCCCGGTGCTCCTCTCAATGGGGGTCTGCAGGGCCACATGTCCCACCTGGCAGATGAACTCTGCCCCTTGGTCTCGCTGCACCGATGGGGTGAAGGACAGTGTCACCATCTGCTGGTAGGTCTCCCTGTCTTTGGCGCAGGTCTCCTTGGAGACCATGGCGTAGCCAGCGGAGTCCTCGATGGGCATGGCCACGCTGTCTCCGCTCTCCCTCCTGAGCCAGGTCACAGTTAGCTCCTGGGGGAAGTACCCTGCGATGAAGCAGCTGAAGGCCACATGGCTGCCCTCCACCAGTGGCTGAGACTGGAATATTTCTGACACCTCCGGGCGCTGCAGGACAACTGAGAAGTCAAATAGATAGAGAGAGAGTGAAGGAGAAATCTTGCCCCGGAGTGGGGCTTCCATCTGTAGCGTCTGCTAATGGCCACTATTGCGCCCATTGATCTGATCTGGGGTTTTAGGGAGGGGGCAGGACACAGTTTAGATTGGCCCAATGGTTTGATCCAGAGTGGCGTGGATGGGGCAGGATACCAGGGTAGATGGGCCCATTGGGGCAGTTCCTACGTCCCATCATTACATTCCAGGAGGGCTTGGCATCTCTGGACTCCAACATGGATCTCTGTTGGGGCGGAGAAGGGGACCCAGCCCCCTCTGCTCAGCCCAACACGCTACCTGCTGAATCCACAAAGGCAGGGCTTAAATTCAGCTGTCCGGAGCAGAGCTCCAGTAAATATTTTCCCTTGACTCCAGCCTGATGCTGTTGGCGCTCAACCTGGGATCCCGGCCCTCTGGGGGGCCGCAAGCTGGTTTCAGGGAGTCCATGGGGCCCCGCGGCTGAAGCACAGAGGCACAAGCCCAGGCATCTCCTGCGGAACTGAAACCCCGAGCCCTGGTGTGGCCCCTCTAGGGCTGAAGCTCTGAGCCCTGAATGGTGCGGGGGAGACGGGGGATGGGCCTGGAGGACTCCAGGAGAATGTAAACACTGCAACAAGGGAACTACTGACCGGTGTGTCCCTCTGCATTGTCCAAAGGGAGAATTCCCAGCTGCTCAGAGTCAGGAATCACAGCGGGAGGGGACTCTGGAGCAAATCAGACAGAGAGGAAGCCTGAATGCTACAGAGTGAGTGGCAGCTCAGAGCTGGAAGGGGCGGAGACCGCTCATGTGGAGCCTTATCCCCCCAGCACTTGCCATGGTGCTACCAGGCACGGAGCTCCCTGCCTGAAGGCGCTTACATTACATCTCAGTTCACTAGATAGGAAGAAATCTTCACCTGGCCTCTTTCTACAGAAGGGCACAAATGGGGAGGGGGGCACTCTGCAGTTTGCCACCAGTGCATGGCAGGAGGAAATGGGGGTGATGGTCCCCCCCAGAAATCTAGGGGGCTGAAGAGCCCTGAGCCAAAGCTGCCCCAGGTGTCTCCAAGCCTGGGATTTGGAAAGGGAATGAATGATCTGTCCTGGGCTGGGGGGAAGGAATCCTCCTTTCAGAGCTTTTCACGCGCCTCTTGATCGGCACCCCACTCACCTGCTGCTCCGGCTGTGGCACCGGCAGGAAGGGGCTCGCTCTGCACAGCAGTGGCTGCAGATTCAGAGGGCACTGGAGAAAAAGGGGAAATCAGTCTCGGACCTGTGGTCAGCTCACAGCACAGCCCACCTGCTCCCCACACATACACACAGAGGGAAAGCTTCGTTCCTAGAGGCCAGAACAGGAGTGTGAGATATCGAAGCGGGGGAGAGTCAGGGGCAAAGGATCCATAATTACAGAGGGCTAAAGCAGATGCTTCTGCCCCTCAGTTAGATTTGCTCCTTGACCTTGTTCTAACTATCACATTTTCTTTCAATTGAACGCTGCACAGACATACTGGTCCAGTGAACGGGATGGGAGGAGGCCAGATATGACAGTTGGGAAGGAGTCCACTGGGAAGGAATAGGGTTTATGCTGGTGCAGTCTGCAAGGCCTGCATTGGATACCTGTCATGGAGCACATGGACTGATTCATGGGTTACCTAGGGAGGTGGTGGAATCTCCTTCCTTAGAGGTTTTTAAGGTCAGGCTTGACAAAGCCCTGGCTGGGATGATCTAGTTGGGGTTGGTCCTGCTTTGAGCAGGGGGTTGGACTGGTGACCTCCTGAGGTCCCTTCCAACCCTGAGATTCTATGATTCATAATTTTTAAAAAAAAGGAAATTCCTCATTTAAAAACAAACAACTTTGTTAACCTGCAGTTTGGGTGGAGAAATTCTCTCACTTACTTTACCTAAAGCACTCTCAGCCCCATGAAGAGGGGCTCTCCAAGAGTCCCTCCTTGCGGGGCTGAGAGCAGGAGTCCAGCCACTCGGGCTGAAAAAAAATAATACGATTTCAGAATTCTATCACGAGATCATGAGCAAGGCTTAATTTTACCTAGAAATCACATCTCTCGCAATGCATTCGTGAGCATTGGCATGTCTGCATCGGGGAGGCCCAGCAACAGATCGGGCCCCCATTGTGCCAGGCGCTGTACAAAACCCAGAACAAAAGGGAGTTGAGTGAACAATCAATGTGAGCTGGTGAGCGCTCAGCTGGTTTGGGGGGTGCTGCTGGTCCCAGGGGTTTGAGAGAGAGAGAGAGAGAGAGAGAGAGGGTGTGGGGGTGTGGGTGTGTGTGTGTGTGTGGGTGGGTGGGTGGGTGGGTGGGTGTGGGTGTTTGCCAATGGATCAACAACCCTCTCTTGCTTTTTACACATGAGGTGAGTGGGAAGTAGATTCTCCCACCAGCTCAGGATGTGGCCGGAAAGGAGCAGGGGAGCCGCAGGGCAGAGAGGGGAGGGGGCTGGTAGGAGGAGAGAATGAAAGTGAAAGCGGAGTGGAGGGGAAGTGGGGGGGGAAATCCCAGCCTGGAAAAGACGGGAAAGGAATGCAGATTGGGGGGGTTGTTTCCGGCTCCCAGAGACCCCCCGCGAGGGGAGGGGGATTTAGTCGTGCGCAGAAAGAAGGGGGCAGGCTGTGGGTGGGGAGGGGCAGTGGGTCCCCCATCTCTCTGTACCGTCAGTGCCGAGTGCCTCTGCCAGGTCTCTGATGCGGGCCGGGTCTGTCAGCTCCTCCAGCCCGGAGTGCTCGGCGCTGTGCCCGCGGTCGTTAATATCCGCGGCCGGCTCCGCCCTGTCCTCGGCGATGAGCTTCTCCCCCTCCCTCACCAGACACTTCTGCACCCTCTTGCTGAACCGCTGCAGCTCCCGCTCGCCCTTCTTCTCCAGGGGCCCCAGCACCTGCTTCAGGAGCTGCTCCATGCCGCTGCCGCTGCCGGCCCTGCTTCCCGGCCCTGCTGGGAAGCGATTTCGACATCGGCCTCCCGGCCGGGGTCCCTTCGCCCCGCCCCTCGGGCATTTCCCCGCTCGTCACGCTGGGGCAGAGCCCGCGGGCGGGTCTGTGCGCAGGGCCAGGGAAGCGCTGGGCTCTGGGGGCTTCAAGCCCAGCCCCGACGCCGCTCGGTCCCGCAGGGCGGGCTGGGCTCAGCGCAGCGGGGACTAGACAGGGTGACAATAGTTCTCACAGGGGAACTGGGACACCCCATGTGTGGGGGGGGGGGCTAGCCCGAGCTTCCCCCTCCCCCATACTTGACTGGCCCGAGCGCTCGCCCGAAACACACACCCGCCCGCCTGAGCACAGGGCCCGCACTTGCACTAGGCGACCCTAGACGGTCATCTAGGGTGCCAAGATTTGGGGGGTGGGCTGCCTCCCGGCTCCCCGCTCAGCCACTGAGCGGGGAGCCGGGAAGCAAGGGGCGGATCGCAGCGGCTGCCTGCTGCTAAGCAGGGAGGCAGGAGTCAGCCGCGGCGAGCCGTCCCTTGCCTCCCCGCGGCTCCTAGGGGCGGGGGAGCTGGCTGGGGGGGGAGGGGGCGCAGGGCCTAGGGCGCGAAACTTCCTTTCACTGGCCCTGCCTGAGCACACCCCACTCCTGCATGGGGCTGGCGTCGTTGCTTGCTTGAGCCCTGCCCGCGACACCCCCCCCCACCCACTGTTCGCTCTGAGCTGTGCACATGTGCGCGCACTAGGGTGACCAGACAGCAAGTGTGAAAAATCGGGACAGAGGGTGGCGGGTAATAGGAGCCTATATAAGAAAAAGACCCCAAAATCGGGACTGTTCCTATAAAATTGGGACATCTGGTCGCCCTAGCGCGCACACAGATCCTAAACCCTGCACACACGGCGAAACACCACATGCACGAAATTTGCTCAGAAGCACAACAATTTGCACAGAAGAAATTTTGTGTGCACACAGCTTGTCAAAAATTTGCACAGAAATTTTTTTTTGCACACACAAAATTAGAGGGAACGTTGCCCCCTCCCCCACCACCCACACGGGGCTGGCATCACCACTCCCCACACACATACGTTTCTCCGCACCCCAGTTTTTTGACAAAAGTGAGCATTTGTCCCATTTGGTCTTGCCAACTGATCAACTTTTGCCAAAAAAGTTGGGCTGGCCAGGACAGGGCTTACAAAAGGGTCTGTCCAGGCCAAAATGGGACGTATGGACGGGGTGAACTCACCCTGCACTGGACAAGGAAGGGTTAACTCCTCAATGTGGGCAGAGGAAGCCATGCCCCCACATCCCTACTGAGCATGCTCCAGCTGTAGCACCAGTATAAGAGGGAGCAGCCCCGCTCAGTCTGGGCTGATTGCTGGAGAGGAAGGATGCTCCTTGCTGGCGCCTGTCCAGGAACCACTGGAGCCCTGGACGGCAGAAGTCGGAGGCGCTGAGACTCTAGCAGATGCCCAGCTACCTGTGGATGCCCCAGGGAGGTCAGAGCTACAGGGAGTTGCACCAGCCGAGGAACCTGGAGACCCTGAAGACGTGCAGACCGCCACCAGGAGTAACACGGCAGGAAGTAGCCTGGGGGGTGGGGGACTAGCCATTGTCCTGATGATGGTCTGTGTGTTGTGGGTGGATCCCTGCTGACCCAGGGGCGGACACACTCGACACTGAGGGCAGGTCTACACTACAGGGTTAAGTCATCCTAAGTTATGCAACTCCAGCTATGTGAATAATGTTGCTGGAGTTGATGTCGCTTAGGTTGACTTACTGCAGTGTCTACACCGCACTGGGTTGACGGGAGAAACTCTCCTGTTGACTTACCTTATGCTTCTCGTTCCGGTGGGGTACTGAAGTTGACAGGAGAGCGGTCTGCGGTTGATTTAGCGGGTAGACCTGCTAAATTGACCTCTGGTGGATCGATCACCGCAGCATTGATCCATGGTGAGTGTAGACATACCCTGTCAGGGCCCATGGCTGGGACCTGATGGATCAGGATGGGCCCAGGTCCCCATACCTGGCTGCCACCACCCCCTGGGTGGCGGCCCACACACCCCAACTGGCTGCTAGGTCATACAGCCCCACCCTGGAGGGCAACTCTATTGACTCTGGCTGCTAGACCTCACTGTCTTGCAAACTCAGGGTATCTCTATGGCCTCACTGCCCTGCAGAGAAGGGCTCCCCCCCACCCCAACATAGGTCATGTGACCCTACTGCCTTGTGGATCAGTGCAATTACGTAGACTCCAGCCATTGGGCCTTAAAACCCTGTGGATCATGGCAACTCTATGGACTTCAGCCCTTGGGTCTCACGTCTTAGAGACAGAGGGCAGCTCAAAGGATGGGGGTCCCCCCACCCTGTCACACCATCCTATAACTAGATGAGATTGGAGTCAATGTAGCTTAGGTTGACTTATTGCAGTGTCGACACCGCGCTGGATTGACGGGAGAAACTTTCCTGTTGACTTACCTTATGCTTCTCATTCCGGTGGCGTACTGAAGTTGACAGGAGAGTTTCTCATCTAGACTTAACATTTATGAAAGTAGAAACCCAGTGCTTAATTTGTGCCGGGGCTTGCCAGGGCTGAGCCCCGGCACCTCCGGCTTCTCCTCGTCAGTTATGAAAGTTTTTAAAAAGTTGCTCGAGCCCCAGCACCTCTTTCATTACAAATTTAAACAATGTAGAAACCCCAGATTCACAGTGTCAAATGTACTGTCTCGCCAAATTCATGGTGCCACCAATTCCAAATTCACAGCTACCAAATGCTGCACAATGTCACCACTCCTAAATTCAGTATTGCCAAATTCACGCTGTCACCAAATTCTTGTATTGCCAGCCCCAAATTCAACAAACAAAAATCTGTCCGGCCCCCAAGAGATCATGAGATTGGCTTTAAAAAATCATGAGATTTAAAAAAATATAATAAATTTGGCGATCTCTTTACTTCCCGCCCATGGTTTGAGCCTTGGTGTGGGGTTACATTTTCTGACTCCTCTTCCCAACCATGAGGGCTAGGGATGGACTTTGTTTTTTTAAATGACATCTGATATTTTCACATAATCCCCTGACTCTGGGAGCTGGGGCTTTAAGAAAAAACACACCAAACTTCATGAAACTCGCAAACAAATGTATGAGAGTCTGTGACACTGCCAATCTAAGACCAGCTGGATGCTCAAAAAGCTGGAGACTATGCACAAGTGACTTAATGCTTCAGTTTGTATATTTGAATATACACAGCTTTATTTGCATGGAGGAGAGGTCACCAGAGCTTGGTGGGATGTTAGAAGTTACTACAGAGAACTTTTTCCTGGGTGTCTGGCTGGTGAGTCTTGCCCACATGCTCGGGGTTCAGCTGATCGCCATATTAGGGGTCGGGAAAGAATTTTCCTCCAGGGTAGATCGGCAGAGGCCCTGGAGGTTTTTCGCCTTCCTCTGCAGCATGGGGCACGGGTCACTTACTGGAGGATTCTCTGCATCTTGAAGTCTTTAAACCATGATTTGAGGACTTCAATAGCTGAGGCATAGGGGAGAGAATTATTCCAGGGGTGGGTGGGTGAGATTCTGTGGCCTGCATTGTGCAGGAGGTCAGACTAGATGATCATAATGGTCCCTTCTGACCTTAAAGTCTATGAGCTTAAGCCTGATGAGGCTGCAGCATGGAGCAAACATTGGGGGAGCCAGGAGAACTGCCTAGATGATCGGAACGGTCCCTTCTGGCCTTAGACAGCTCTGGATCTCGGCACTGCTCCCAGCTGGCTCTGACCTCCCCTGAGGCTAGTGTCTAGGGATGTTTCATGGGTTCTTGAGGCTCTGCCCCTGTGCTCCTTGTCCTGGGCTGGGTGGAGGGGAGCTGTGGCCGGGTTACTGGGCCCCTGTGCTGGCTGTTGCTTGCCAAAGACTAGGAGGGGGCAAATGGCTGCTTCCTGCCATCAGCTGGGGGGATGCTCCGGCTGGGCTGTTCCCAGCTCTGGCTGCCCCTGGGGGGTGGGTCAGGTTGGCCGTGGCTGGGAGCAGGGGTTGGCACTGCTGGCTGCCCCCCGATTGAGCTCTCAGGCCCAGTGTCACTCTTGCCAAATCGGGGCATTTCGGCTCCTAGGAGCTGTTCAGGCAAGAACTAAAACTGCCAGTGACTGAAACAGGTTCCCCTGTCTCCCTCTAACCTGCCACCACCATCACACTCCCAAGAGTAGGAGCCAGAGCCCTCGGGCCTGTGACAGGAAGGTACAATATAGGGCAGGTACAATATAGGGCTGCACATTGGGGGTTTGATCCCTGCTGGGGTCCATGTTTCATAGCCCCCACTCTGCTCTTCCACTGTGGGGGGAGGGGGGAGAGTCTGCCCAGGTCTAGTGTGGGGGGCGGGGACACAGCACCTCAGGCAGCCACGTGTCTTCTCCACACGTCAGCCCCTAGGTGTTGCTGCTGGCCAGCTGTAAACAAGAGGGACACATCCTAGGTAGAATGATGCCTAGTTAAAGTTGCCTGATGCATTCACTTTAAGACCCCGTCTTCAGTTGCTTATGGCTTTTTCAGACTTGAGCCATTCGGGCTGAAATGCTTCATGCCGGGTGCCTGCCTCAGGCTGAATGTTCTGGAAAGTTTCAGTGGAAATCATAGAAATGCAGGGCTGGAAGGGACTATGTACTTCCAGCTAAGACAGGCTGTCTCATTGTTGATAAACTCACAGGAAGGAACCTTGTATATTGGGGGGGGAAACAGGTACTCCTGGAGCTGCTCTGCGTCTCTCATGAGGCTGGTTTTGGGCAGGTCTGATTTCTATTTGAACTCCCCCTCCCCCCCAACCAGTTCAGAAACAATCCTGCAATTTGCTTTCTAGCCGGGTTCACCTTGACATGGTCTCTGTGGAAATGTACACCTTCCCTCTCAGAGAAACTGTGGGGCATGCCCTCTTTAGGGGGGGCACGGACACGGAGGAACGTTCGGGGGGAGTGGCTGAGGCCTGGGCCAGCCCCCATGACAGGGAGGGAGTGCTACCCAGCTCTGCTCCTAGTCCCCTGTCTGCTGGCCCCACACCTGGGACTCTGCTTTCAGCCCCAACCCCGCTCCCAGCTGTGGCCCCAGCCCCCTTATCCCTTCCATGTCCCCCCCACTCCCCAACAGCCCCGCTTCTGGTTCTAGCAGAGGGTATGTGTATGGACGGGGGTAAGGGGGCAGGGGTATGACCCTGAAAAGTTTGGGGACCAGTGCACTAATGTATTGGTTCTGCTTCTCCACGTCTATGCACCAGGTGGGAAACCCCAAGGCCTCTGCTTTCTGGTGAAGCTGGAGTTTGATGTAGTCAGAAAACAGCTTGGCCAATCTCTGGGGGAAATGCCAAACTTCATAGACTTTGGCCAGTCTGTACCCTTCTGTATAGGCAGGTTCAACTCCACCCTGCACCTGTGACAGCCCTCTCATCTCCATGGGTGCAAGGCAGCTACTGTTTGGATTCTGTGCACACCAAGCACAGGGGAATGGGACTTCATCACCTGTCCTGACAGACAGGACCTGGAAAAAGCTCACGGGGAGAGTACAGTTTAACTCTGGCAATTCCAAAGTACTCTGAGAAGGAAGCAAAGTTGTCACCAATATTTTTAGGGCATCCTAGATTGTAAACTAGACCAAGGAGTACTAACAGTTACAGGCCATTAAAGCCATAATAGTGGATTTGCTCCCCTGCTTTGAGCTGGTAATGCAGACAGAGCACCGGTTCTACCCATGGGAAAAAAAGCATCTCTGGGCAGTAGTGGTGGAGGCAGTTGTGCCGTGGCTGAGAAACCTGCCAGCTCCCTGTCAGATTCAGCCATGGCCTTCCATTTGTGCTCCCGCAGTGCTGTGATCACAAAGCCCCGACGCCTCAGAAAGTCGGCCTTCAACCATGCCTGTTGATGAAGCTGCCCAAATGACACCCCAGCCAGAGGGTTCTGCAACTTCTGATTGTAACAGACAGTGCAGACGTGGAAGAAACCGCTGTTGACTTCGGAGACGGTGGGTCTGCCATCGATGACGACGTAGCCAGCCAGAGAGCAGGGGCCCACCTGGAACTCCCTGCTGGCCAGCGCGTGCTGAATGTGTAGGTTTGCTTTGTGGGCCGTGTGTATCAGCCACTGGATAGCCGGGCTGAAAGGCCTCTTCCGCCTGTGATGGTTGTGTGGAGGCCAGAAGTCCAATGGTCATCAGAGCTGAGAACTTGAGCCTCTATGTAGCCATGCAGACCGATGCCAGCATGATGTGATGCACTCAAAGCTGTCTCCCTGCTCTCCAACGCCCTCCGTCTCCGTCATCTCCATGACTTCTTTTCTGCAGGCTTATCTCAGGAATTTCATATGCTGCTGACAATAATGCACCAGCTCTGCTTGTAAGTCAAATGTGTTATTTTGATTAGCCTGATACGACTCCAGAAACTCTGCTTTCCCCTCGGGCATCATGCAATCAGCACTACTCTGCCATAGCCCTGACCTAGTCTTCATTTTTAAAGTGTTGAATGAATGAGGAAAATACCCTTTGTCCCAGGCCGTGAGTAACAGAGACTTTTGGGCGGGTAACACACTCTGCTCAGGCAGAGCCTGCAGCTCTGGTGGCAAACCTGGCTATTGTTAGGGTTACAGCTCGTGTAGCAAAGGTCACAGAAATCTCTGACCCCATTCATATTCTTCACATCCAAGACCCCGAAGTAATGATCATTATGCAAGAGGATAAACGCTGTTTTAGGGTATACAGGACCCTGGGTTTTAAACTGCCCCAACCCCCCTTCATAGAATATCAGGGTTGGAAGGGGCCTCAGGAGGTCATCTAGTCCAACCCCCTGCTCAAAGCAGGACCAGTCCCCAATTTTTGCCCCAGATCCCCAAACGGCCCCCTCAACGATTGAACTCACAACCCTGGGTTTAGCAGGCCAATGCTCAAACCACTGAGCTATCCCTCCCCTCCTTCTCAGTGTATATCAGCACACTAATGGTGACCCCCTGCACCCCACATCGCTGAGCATGAGCTTTTCCTGATGAGAAAAGCCCGATTTCTCATGGACCTTTCTCACCCCGTCTAACAGCTCTGTGTTGGGGAGCTGCTTATCAGATAGCCCTGCCACCAGGCTGCCCGGCGTCGCCCCTTACCTGGGGGGCCGAGTCCCATTTTCAGTTCAGGGAAATGTGGTCACCCTACATAAGACCCTGGTTAAATTCCAGAGGAAAGAGAATAGCTTTCTGGATATTATATTTGGGGTTTAACGTGGAATAGTCTTGGGTGTGTAGCAGCTTGGCTCGGATTGTCTCCCCGCAAGGGACAGTCTGAACTGAGCCGACATTTGCACAATGAAGTAATTTGTACCAATGTAATTCAGCATTGTTCTGGTCCAGGCCCTGTCCGTGCACGCAAGGCGGGAGAGGGTGGCTGCCTACAGCCGGAGCTGGCTGCGCGAACCCCCCACCCCACCGCAGCCTCCGCTCGCTTCCGGGCTGGCTCGGGGGCGGGGATTGTACCTGACCCACGTGTCCCAGGGCGCCCGGACTCCTGGGTTCCCAGGCCCACTACTGCCCCGCGTGGCCCCGTTTCCAGGTCGCCCCCGGCCCCCGCCTGTTGGAGAAGGGGGCGGGGCGGCTCCCGCCTCCAGCCCAGCCGGGACACTCCGGCCCGCACGGGTCTGCGCAGCGCGGGGCGGGAAGGGTTAAAGGCTGGGGCGCTAAATCCGCCCTGGAGCAGGCGGGGTCGAGGCGCTTTCCCGTGCCAGGCCGGACACCTGGGTCCCAGGCCCGGCCGGCGCACACAGGGCGGGTCCCGGCTGCAGCCCGGTGAGCGAGGCGCAGGGGAGACGCACGCAGGGGCGGCCCCGGGGAGGGAGAGAAACAGCTGCGGAGGGGAGGCAGGAAATCGCTGCCCGGAGAAACCGGCCGCCGGGCGGGGACGGGTTTGAAGCCGAAGGGGGCTGGAGTGACACCCCCCCGCCCCAGCCAACGCAGCCGGGGGGTCTCTGCAACTGAGCTAACCTGGGGCTTTATTTCCACCCCCCTAGTAGGGCAGTGACACGGGGGGGGGGTAGGTGTAATCCCAGCCCCCACCCCGGGATGTTGAGACTGTCACACCTGCCCCAGGCCCAGAATAACGGGTCCCGCTCTCCTCGGGGGATTCCCTGGGAACTGACCAGGCCCCTTTTCTCCTCTCTCCAGATTGTCTGAAGGGACACGCCCAGTCTGTCTGTTCCCTGCTACCAAGGACCCCGCCTTGCCGCAGACCCCAATAGCCCCAGACCATGGCGATGGCTGCAGTGGGGCTGGCACAGGTAGGATGGGGGGTGGGGGCGGGGACTCCCCGGCCGGGCACTGGCTGGTCCCGGCTGGGGGCCGAGGGGGGCCAGGACCCGGGTCCCTCCTGCGCTAGTGATCTGGGCTGGAGGCAGCAGCAGCTCCCAAGGGGTGGCACTGACCCGGGCCAAGCGCTGACCCGTGGCAGGGAGCGGCTCCGTGTGGCCAGGCAGGGCCCGGGGTCCCGCTTTGCACCAGCGCAGCCCCGGGGGCTGAGGGGCTGCAGCAGCCGGAGCGCTGGGGCTGGGGAGGGGCTTTGGGGACCAGGACACCGCTCACAAAGACCGGAGCGTCCATGTGGACTAGGGAGGTGAGGGCCCCGGGCGGACACGCGGCGATGGGTGTGACCCCTTTACCCCCAGGACCCTGGCCTAGCAAAGGAGCCATGAGGTTCCTGAGCCAGGGGAGAGAGCTGGCAGTGAGTACAGGCCTGGGGCTGAGGTGGGCACTCAGGTCGGGAGGTGGGGAGCCTGTTCCCTGCCCTGGGATTCGGGCCCTTCCCAGCGCCCTGACTCAGAACCCCCTGGGAAGCCGAGGACAACACCTGTCCCCTCAGCAGGGCCCTGAGTCCCTGGGGGAGCTGTGAAGGGGGCGGGGGGGAGTCTCCCTGGGTCCCAGCTGCTGGTTGGGTGTTATCCCTGTGAGTTGCTCCCCTAGAAACCGCGTCCCCTGCTGAGATTCCGGGCTGGGGCTGGAGGCTCCAGGTGCTGAGTGTGTAACCCTTGTGCCAGCAGCTCCAGGTGGCGTTTGAGGACGTCGCTCTGTATTTCACCCGGGAGGAGTGGGAGCTCTTATCCCGGCCAGAGAAGCAGCTGTACCGGGACCAGATGCTGAGCAATTACCGGGCCCTTGTTTCCCTGGGTAAGGACCTATTTCCTCTCTTTTATTCACAGCTGTGACTGTCTGGGTTCCCTTGAAGCCTCGGCTGCCATGTGCCACCGAGTGGCCAAGTGGTGGCAAATATCAGTACCAGGGCTGTCAAGCGATTAAAAAAATTAATCGCGATTAATCGCACTGTTAATAATAGAATACCATTTAAATATTTTTTGATGTTTTCTACATTTTCAAATATATTGATTTCAATTACAGCACAGAATACAAAATGTACAGTGCTCACTTTATATTTATTTCTTATTACAAATATTTGCAGTGTAAAAAAACAAAAGAAATAGTATTTTTCAATTCACCTCCTACAAGTACTGTAGTGCAATCTCTTTATCATGAAAGTTGAACTTACAAATGTAGAATTATGTACAAAAAAACTGCATTCGAAAATAGAACAATGTAAAATTGTAGATCCTGCAAGTCCACTCAGTCCTACTTCTTGTTCAGCCAATCGCTTAAAGAAACAAGTTTGTTCACATTTGCAGGAGATAATGCTGCCCGCTTCTTGTTTGCAATATCACCTGAAAGTGAGAATGGGCATTTGCATGGCACTGTTGTAGCCGGCATCGCAAGATATTTACATGCCAGATGTGCTAAAGATTCATATGTCCTTTCATGCTTCAACCACCATTCTAGAGGACATGCATCCATGCTGATGATGGGTACTGCTCGATAAAGATCCAGAAAAGTGCAGACCGACACATTTTCAACATCTGAGTCAGATGCCACCAGCAGAAGGTTGATTTTCTTTTTTGGTGGTTTGGGTTCTGTAGTTTCTGCATCAGAGTCTTGCTCTTTTAAGACTTCTGAAAGCATGCGCCACACCCCGTCCCTCTCAGATTTTGGAAGGCATTTCAGATTCTTAAACCTTGCGTCGAGTGCTGTAGCTATCTTTAGAAATCTGACATTGGTACCTTTTTTTGTGTTTTAAGAAATCTCCAGTGAAAGTGTTCTTAAAACTAACAACATGCTGGGTCATCAAGATCGCTATAACATGAAATATATGGCAGAATGTGGGTAAAAAAGAGCAGGAAGCATACAATTCTCCCCACAAGGAGTTCAGTCACAAATTAAATTAATGCATTTTTTTAATGAGCATCAGCGTGGAAGCATGTCCTCTGGAATGGTGGCCGAAGCATGAAGGGACATATGGATGTTTAGCATATCTAGTACATAAATACCTTGCAATGCTGGCTACAAAAGTGTCATGTGAACGTCTATTCTTATTTACAATGTCACCTGAAAGTGAGAATTGGATAGCATTATCTCCCGTAAATGTAAACAAACTTGTTTGTCTTAGCAGTTGGCTGAACAAGAAGTAGGACTGATTGGACTTTTATGCTCTAGCATTTTGTTTTTGAGTGCAGTTATGTAACAAAAAAAAAATCTACATTTGTAAATTGCACTTTCACAACAGAGATTGCACTACAGTACTTGTATGAGGTGAATTGAAAAATACTATTTCTTTTGTTTATCATTTTTACAGTGCAAATATTTGTAATAAAAAATAATATAAAGTGAGCACTGTGCATTTTGTGTTCCATGCTGTAACTGAAGTCAATATATTTTAAAATGTAGAAAAACATCCAAAATATTTAATAAATGTCAATTGGTATTCTATTGTTTAACAGTGCGATTAATCGCAATTAATTTTTTTAATCACCATTGTTTTTTTGAGTTAATCATGTGAGTTAACTGCGATTAATCAACAGCCCTGACTTTTAAGAGTAGACCTCTCCGATGTTAGCTATGCTGATAAAAGCACTCTTCCACCGAGGTAGCTGTGTCTATACTGGGATTTTGTCAGAATAGCTGTGTTGTACACTTTGTATTCTGTGTTGTAATTGAAATCAACATATTTGAAAATGTAGAAAACATCCAAAATATTTTAATAAATGTCAGTTGTTTAACAGTGCGATTAAAACTGCCATTAATCACAATTAATTTTTTTTGAGTTAATCGCATGAGTTAACTGCGATTCATCGACAACCCTAGTCAACACCTTTCAGGTCCGCTTCCTATTGGAGGAGAAATCAGGTCCATAGAGCCTGGAGCTAATTTTAGTGTAACTTAGTCCTGGCGCAGCGGTGGTTGCAAACAGTCCATGAGCGACAACCTCTTCCAGGAATCCCAGCCCAGCCACTGAGGCTCAAGGCATGGAGAAAATGTTACCTGCACACTCTAGGGCACCCACCCTTACCCATTTCCTAGGGCTCAGGGTGTAACTTTACACTCTGTCAGGTCTGCACAACATATGGAGGTGAGTGGTGGGTGGGGGACTGACTAGGAGGGATGCAGCAAGCCAGCGGGGGGCTAGGGGGTGAAGAGGGGTGTGATGGTGGGGCCGAGCGGGGAGGGGGCGGCGCTGGGGGTGGTGGGGGTGTTTCCGCGGGGCCGGAGGGTTTCGGCCCTCAGCTGTTTTCTTTGGGGTAATATGGCCTTCGCCGCTTTACGAGTTGTGCAGGCCTGCTCTATGTGTTTGCAGAGGGTTTTTTTTACTAGTGAAAGAACCTTACACAGTAATATCCTTAACCTCTATTTATTAACAATCACCAAAACGGAATGCTCACGCTAAGCATACAATGCTCACCACTCCCAATAAGGCAGACAAACCTTTCCTGCTGGCCACTCTTGAAATCTGTAGATCAGGTTGTCCGGGGGCTCCAGGTTCTGGGGGTGTTGAGGTCTGGCAGCTCTGATCTTTGGGCTGTGTTCTGGAGCTGGTTCCAAAGAACTTCCTTTTGGACCCCAGTTTATATAGTCCAGTATCAGAGGGTAAACATGCAGGGAAGAGTCAGGCTAGAGATATATAGTGAAACTTGAGTCCTGCTTAGCTGTACCTTTACCAACCATTTTAAAGTTAAAGTACTACAAAATAATTATTTGACCAATCTTAACATATTGCGAAACAATTCTTTACCCAATCATACTCCATCACCTTAGTTGATTTAAATGTAAAATAATTATGCAACAAACAGAAACCATCAAAGAACCAGACAGAAACCATACCGATAAACAATAGAGAAGTAGGGACCGTAAAGGTAAAACAATAAAGTAGAGATTTCACACCCACAACTGTTAATAAGTGATTCCTTACCAGACAGAGTGCTATCAAACAAAGTTTTCTTTAACCATCTGAAGATTGGTTTCTTTATCTGATGATGGTGGGTGCTATTAGGACGGGGTTGTCTCCTAAGCAGCCTGGTATTACATTGCTTTAATGTAATTTAGATGGAATGTGAGGATGTGACTTCCTGCTTCTTGGCTCATGGCTGCTGCTCTCCTAATATGGCTGCAGAAAAAGGCCTCAGACCTTACAAAAACTCTCCTGCTGCTTGCACAGCCTCTTCTCCCCTCCCCTCCCATCCCCCCCCCCCCCCCCCCAGCCCACTCCTCTGAAAAAGAAGGTACATCCTAAATTTAACAACCGTGTAGTTGAACAGTGCTTGCACCCTAAGCAAAAAAATGTGCAGGTCTGCGTAGTAGTGTTACCTAATGATACCTGCATAACACATTATGGCCGGTCTCTTAATGACATGCTGCAAAGAGCTGTTGAAAACAGCAATAAGATGGCAAAGAAGCAAACACTTCCTTCCTGAAAAAATTTTCAGGAGACAATTGGGTGTGTGAAATAATGACCAGGAGAGAGAAGGTAGTGGGGGACTTTCTGTTCACCCTGTCTCCTAATCTGAGGACAAAGGGATGTTCAATGATATTTCAATGGGTAAAAAGAAATCTGTGTCACACAGTTGTCCTGTGGAACACATTGGTGCTAGATAGCACTGAGACAAAGATGGAATATTTCTCTGGAACATTTAGAGTTACCCTAATGCTTATTTTTAAAATCTTTATCTCTTGCAAATTGAGAAGGATTATAGACCTTGCTGCTTCAGAGTATGAACTAAACTCTCCTGGAGGGGTATGGGCTGAAATCTGTCCTAGGGAAGGTTTATTCCATTATTGTCCTGCTTGGGTTCTTTTTCACTTTCCTCCAAAGCAGTGACCGAAATTGGGGCCCCATCATGCCACTCGTTGCGCACACAGTGCCAGAGATCAGGTCCCTGTTCTGCCGGGTACTGCACAGACATATTATAAATGTAGCTCTCTGCCCCGAAAAGCTTAGGCCTTGTCTACACTACAGTATTATGACGACAAAAGTTACGTCGACGACCAAAAAGCGCTATAATAACATCACTATTGCGTGTTCACGCTGCGCTCCCTCTGGCGGCAGAATGCATCCACACTTGGTGCTCTAGCATTCACAGTAAGAGCAGTGCATTGTGGGTAGCTATCCCACAGTGCTACTTGCCACCCTGTGCTGCTATGACTTGTGGGTTGGCGGAGTGGATCGCAGCGCATCATGGGTGTGGACTCAATGTCAATGCATTGTTTTCCGTCCCAGCATTCTGTGCTCTTCCGACTGCATTTCACGGCATTTTACAACGGCCCCTGTTTACTGTGTACCCGCCATCTCTGTGTGAAAGGATGGATCCCACACTGCTCTGTTAATTGTCATTAACACGTCGCAGATTGCAGGGCACTTAATCATGAGGTTCCTATCTGAACATGAGTCAGAGCTGCCTGACCTGCTGTGGGCCATGGATAGAAACAACACCAGATTATTTCTGGCATTCATGGAGCAGCTGCACAAGAGGTTGTGCATAACTCCCTCCACATTGAGGGAGGGGGTAAATTTCATAAAACCTTTGAGTTTGTATCCTTTAAAGGGAGTGGGCACCAGAGCGTTGGGGCAAGCCCCGAAGGCTGAATCTTTCCACAGTGGGTCTGTGCAGCTGGGTGTGGCCCTGCCTGTGTGCTTGGCTAGAAGAGGCTTGTGAGCCTAGCCCAGCAAGGCCAGGTAAAGGGGACCCATGCTGGCAGATTAGGCTGACTCCGTGGCATCCCAGAACATTGGGTGACACCCCAAAGGGCCCAAACCCGTCACAGCTTTCTTATCTGGGAGAGGCGCTCTGCTGGTGCGTAAGGGTTCCCCTGAAGGCCACATCTGCAGAAGCACAAGAAACAATACACAGAATTATGATTGTTAGTTCACACTTCCCATTGAATCATTACAGTAAAATAGACCTCTTGTAACATCCCAAGCAGTTTCTCACTGACCCAAGGCAGGCAGACATCTTTGTGAACACCCCTAAGCATGATGCGTTCAACCCAGTGTGTGGGAGGGGGGAGGGGGCACGACACGACACGACACGTTCCAACTCTGAAAAAGAGCGATGGTGGTGATTCAAGGGTTGCGGTGCAGGTGACTTGGAACCATATTGTAAATTCTCCCACCCTTTTCCACCGGCAGGGGTCATTGAAGCTGATATCTCACTCCTGAGTGTAAGCAAGGGTGCATGTACTGCATGCTTGTGGGTTCAGATCCGCTCCTGCTGCTGCTCACCTGTGTGCCACTTTGGTACCTGAACACGGGATTGCCGAGTGGCATGGGAAAGTTTCCTACAATGGGGGAAGGAACAAAAGCAGCTCTGTCAAGGAACCTTTGGCACAGGATTGGCGAGTACTTCCAGGAAAGTTCCTCTCTGGAAGATTCCCGTGAAATCTCGGTGTGCATCAACACACTGTTCCGCCACACCGCTTAGCTGCCCTGGGGAATGTGCAGTGCACAGAAACACAGCTGGTCTTGTAGATTTCTAACCCTTCACCCACTTCCGCACTACACAAAGCGAAGGAAAGCTGGACATCATATAAACGAGAAGCATCCACTCAAGAAAGTCCCTTACCAGGGGTCTCCTCTCCTGCTTTCTGCTCACCAGAGAGGGACTGCTGGGGCTGGGTAGACCCCTCCAGGGTGGAGATGAGCTCCTGACTCACCACCCCACCTGGAGACTGCCATCTCCACCTCCTGGTCCATGATCTCATCCACTGGGTTAGGTGCACTTTCCACCGCCTCCAGCCCTGCTGAAGTATCCACGGGGCTCTTGGCAGTGGAGGTGATGGCATCGAAGCATGGCATCCAGCTCCTTAGAGAAGCGGCAGATCTTTGGTACAGCACCAGAGTGACGGTTGCATCCCTGGGCTTCTGGTACTGCTGCCCCAGCACCTTTATCTTCGCTCTGCACTGCAGCGTGTCTCTATCATAGCCCTTTTCACACAAGCCATGAGAAATGTGCCTGTAGGTATTGAACTTCCTACAGCTGGACCGCAGTGGGGGCGGGGCAGCCTCCTCTCCGCATGTACTGATCAGATCCAACAGCTCCGCAGGGTCCAAGCCGGAGAGCGTTTGCCGTGTGGAGCCGCCATGATCAGCTGGGAAGATGCAATGTGAGCTCTCCATGGCGACCAAACAGGAAGTGGAATTTCAAAAATGTGTGGGGCTTTAACGGGGAGGGGTGGCTGCCTGTGTACCTGGCTGCAGGGCAGCGGAGTTCAAACGGCTGACCAGAGCGGGCAGGATGGGCATTGTGGGGCACCTCCTGGAGGCCATTTACAGCGACATAATCAAGCACAGTGTCTACACTGACACTTTGTTGCTAAAACTTTGCCTCAAAAAGCTCTACCCCTCTCATGGAGGTGGTTTTATTTGATCACCAAAACGGTTTTTGTCACCAAATGTTGCATTGTAGTGTGTACACCTCCACTGTTTTGTCAACAAATCTGTGTAGTGTAGTCAAGACCTTAGTAATAAAACTGATTCTTTCCCCCAAACAGGCTATTCAGGTACCACACCAGACTTAATCCACCGGATCGAGGTAGGGGAGGCAGAGCTCTGGATCTGGGATGCCGAGGACTCCAGGGAAACCTCAGGGCCTGAGAGCCCCTCCTCAGGTGAGTCATAATAATCCGATCCCTTCTGATTTACACACCTGCTAGTGGAGCGCACCTTGATGTAGAAGGCAAAGGCAGAGCGAGATCCACTAGCTGGGAGCTGAAGGGAGACAAATTGAGGCTGGGAATTAGGGGCCAGTATTTGAATTCACCACTGGAACAGCTCCCTAGGGATGGGATGGATTCTCCATCACTGGGAGTCTGTCAGTGGAGATGGGGCGACTCTCTCTCAAAGCTCCGCTCTAGCTCAGCCAGGAGTTACTGGGCCAGAGGCAGGAATCGCTGGGGAGTTTCTCTGGCTAGGTTAGGCAGGAGGCTGGGCTGGATGGGCACAGAGGGCTTCTATGGGCTTGATATCTATGACCCGGGATGGGACCTAAGAGAGATGGGGCCTCCAAGCAGTGAAAGAGACATGAATTGGAGGTGATGAGATGGGATGAGGGGTGGGATAGTGGTATGGGACAGTGTGTGGGGGGGATTTGAGGGGTGCTGAGGGAAAGAGAGAACTCTCAGTGGGGAAGGACGTGGGGGGCTATGTTTATACAGAGGTGGCGCATTGGAGTGGTGCATTGGAGTGGATTCATAAGATCTGGATTCAATTCCTAAAGCGCATCACTACAGCACTCCCTGTGCATCCTCTGCGTAATGGAGAGGTCTGTGAGGCCATGAGGATAACATCTATCTGTGTGTGTCAGGAGATCAGACTCTAGAGAGCTGGGGGTGGGTGAGACAGGCCTGCTGGTCCATAGTCCACAAAGCTCTCTTCTAGGCTTCCTTGCAGATAGGACTCATTCTAGGGCAAGAGTTCTGAGCCATTTCCCCCTGGCATTTAACCAGAACCCCCGGCAATATGGGAAGGGCACGGTGGCGTTGGCCCCAGGTCTAGGATCTACATGAGGGAGCGCAGTGGGACAACCTTTCTCTCATCCCCCTCTCTTCCCGCCCCCTCAGGGGCACAAACCCTTTGTCATGTCAAACTAACATTGCTTCAGTGCTAATGCTTAGCTCGCCCATCAGCCTAAATGAGGTCTGTGTGTGTCTGTAGATCACAGTCCCGCTGTGTAAGAGCCATGAACACCTTCCCACTTAACAATATCCATTGATTGGCTTGTAAAACAATACAAAAGTGGTTTCAGGTTACGTCACATAAATCCTGAGTAATTTGTCCCCTCCCCCACACCTGCAAGAAAAAAACAAACTTCCAATTCAGTTTTGCACAAGGAATGAAACATCAGGCCCAGGGCGAATAACTTCTTTAAAAGGAATTCCTTTAAAAGGACTCACTCCCCCACAGGAATAGGCTATGTTGTTCTATGCACCTTTATACCGGTCTAACTGTGTCTACATTAGAGGGTTATAGCCCTTTAATTAAACTGGTTTCAAAGTGGTATAGATAAAACAGTACCAAAACGGGGGAGCAGGCCTCATTGTACAAAACGGGGAGAAAGTGAAGAACCAACGTAAAATCCTCTGATTGAAATAAAAACAAAATCAGTTTGAAAAGAAAAACCGGACCCTGTTTGTTCTGCATTAGCATGTAGGAGCCCTGGTCCTGGATGCCAGTCGCTGCCCGTTTCCTGGGCACTCTACAATTTAAGTATAAAATGAGACACAGGAGGTGCATGGCTCATGTGGGAGCAGGCGCCAGGTGCTGCACAAACAAGTTAGGGTAGAACCACCCTGAGTCAGGCTGCAGATTCGTCACATCATTTTGTATCAAATGGGCACCGACCATTCACAGCAGCACCTCCGCCCAGCACCGAGACCCTAATCCTGGCCTGGTGTGGAGAGGCTGCGGGGGTGGGGGGAAACTCGAGAGTGAGCCTCCCACTGCTCACCCCACAGTGTTAGTCCCTGAAGCTCTCCTGGCTATAGGGCTTGTCCTGGTTCCCTGCCCTCACCCCATAGCAACAGCTCCTATCCTGTGGGGCTCAGGTTTGATCTGTCCTGGGTGGGACAGAGGGGCACATGTGAGTGGGCACTTTGGCCCTGGTTGCCAGGTTACACCGCCTGGTGCAGGGCTTCGGGCCAAGTCCCGTGGGACAGGAGTCACTATTGTGGGGTGAGTCACGGACAAATGGGAAAATCGAGCTATCGATGAGATTATTCTCACTTTGACAAACCTGCAAACTTAACCGTGAGCGAACACCAGGATTCCCTCTGCTCTCTCCAGCAGGACACGGGATCCAGGGAGGAACGAGGAGACGGTCTGAATGTGTGGAGAGCGTGGGAGGAAAGCAGGATCCCGCGGCCCACGGGGGGAACCATGGACAGGATGGAGTCAATCCCCGTGCCGAGTGTGGGGATGGACTCAGCCAGAGATCGGACCTGGCTCCACACCAGAGGCTTGCCGTGGGGCAGCAATCCCACGGCTGCGTCGACTGCGGCAAGAGCTTCAGCAACGCCTCGGCACTGACCCAGCACCGGCGCACGCACAGCGGGGAGCGGCCGTACCGCTGCGCCGACTGCGGCAAGGGCTTCATCCGAGCCTCCGCACTGACCCAGCACTGGCGCACACACACCGGGGAGCGGCCCTACTGCTGTGCCGACTGCGGCAAGGACTTCGCTCAGCTCTCACACCTGACGGCGCATCAGCACACACACACTGGGGAGCAACTGTACCGCTGTGCCGACTGCGGCCAGAGCTTCTGCTGGGCCAAGTCTCTGCACCGGCACCGGCGCACGCACACCAAGGAGTGGCCGTACCACTGCGCCGACTGCAGCAAGAACTTCAGTGACGCCGCCTCGCTGAGCCGGCACCGACGCACGCACACCGGGGAGCGGCCCTACCTCTGTGCTGACTGCGGCAAGAGCTTCGGCAACACCTGGACGCTGACTCAGCACCGGCGCACGCACACCGGGGAGCGGCCGTACCGCTGTGCCGACTGCGGCAAGGGCTTCAGCAATGCCAGCACGCTGACCCAGCACCGGCGCATGCACACCGGGGAGCGGCCGTTCCGATGCACTGACTGCGGCAAGAGCTTCAGCAATGCCAGCACCCTGACCCAGCACTGGCGCACGCACACCGGGGAGCGGCCGTACCGCTGTGCCGACTGCGGCAAGGGCTTCAGCAACGCCAGCACGCTGACCAAGCACCAGCGCACGCACACCGGGGCGCAGCCGTACCGCTGCACCACCTGCGGCAAGGACTTCAGCCAACAGGCAAACCTTACCAGGCACCTAGCCACACATGCTAATGCCTCTCCACCACCACCAGGACCTGAGGGGCTTCCGGGGGCCGGTGGGCTTGGCACAGCTCCAGTAGATGCAGACCAGGCTGTGGTCCTGTCTCCATGATGCCCAGCAGGGAGTCCGTGTTGGGGCAAGGAAGGGAATTTGGCTGAGCACTGTGGGGAAAGGGCGGAGAGATGGATTGTGGAGATGCCCATGAGCTTATTGTGCCTTCAGAGCAATTGGTCATGGCCTACTCCATTAGTGTGACCCTCCCTCCCCATCTAGCTGGGATTCAGCCAGGACACTCCCTGCCCTGCCATCTAGCCAGGATCCACCCTTCTCTCTCTGTCTCTCTCTCTTACACACACACACACCTCTAACTGGGACCCAGCGAGGAACTTCCCCCCACAACCATCAGCTCCAGTCAGGACACTCCAGAGGTGGGGTTTGCCGTCCCATCTCAGTGTGGATGGATCTGAGGGATGGGGCAGGACAGCCTGGTCCTTGTGATTGGAAGAAGACTCGGGAACTGCTCGTGCTGTCTATTTTAAATCAATCAATAAGAAATATATAACGAATCTAACAAAGGTCTGTCTAACTATATCTGATATTAAAGAAGCTGATCCATTCAGTTGGCATGTGGAGAAGCCAATGTGAAATGTAAATCTTTAAAATGAACCAATCAAAATGTTCTCTAAGGCCTAATTGATTATGAGGCTTGATGAACTATGACTGGCAGGTGCCCAGAGAGAGTGTCACATGTGAAGTGATCCTACTGACCGTGTCACTGAGGTGTAGGAAATAAGTCCTAGTACGGAGGTGCATAGAGCTGTCTTGTGTTATTTCACTAACTGTTCTCTCCTGTTGCTGGTGGACCAAGCAAGTGAATCAAATGACTGTATATGGCTATGTAATGAACCACTACCCAAGGGCAGAGCCATCCAGGAGGGGGAAGAGATGTTCCATAGAGACTTTATTCTAACTTCCAGAACATTGCTGCAGACAGCTAAGATGGAAAGAGCATAGAGTCCTGCACAGTGGGCCAAAGGAGCATACCGCAGCGGGCCCACGGAAAGTAACTTGCCGAAATAGGTTACTGACTGGAGCTGAGCCAGCAGATGTTCAGTGCATGGCCCAGTGTGTCTGACCTAAATGGAAATGGCACAAGGTGTTTACACAGACACTGGAGTTTTCCGAAGTTGCAAGAGGCCTTGGTTTCTCATTGGACAATGAGAAGGGACATAACTCGTGTCCTGGCTGGACATTCCAAGTTTTTGCCATGAGTCCGGATCACTTCCTGATTGGGCCACATTAGCTTTGCCCCCCCCCCCCCAAAAAATGGTATAAAATGTCCCACTCCCTGAAATAGAAACAGCCGCATGACAGTGATGGTGAATGGGAGCGTACTTGCCTGGCCAGGTTGAGCACTCCGTGCTGGGTAACAACTGAAATCTGGTCTCTGACAAGCACCACTGAGAAATCCTCACAGAGAACAGGCGTATGGCTGTCACAGCACGTTGAGTGAATCACCTGAATGAACTCCCTCTCTGTCTCTAGAGCCAGCCATCGCAGTGCTGAAGTGGAGCTGGAGAAGTCACCTCCATGCCAACTCCAACTGCTATATGTAGCAAAATGACGTTTATCATAGAATCATAGAATCTCAGGGTTGGAAGGGACCTCAGGAGGTCATCTAGTCCAACCCCCTGCTCAAAGCAGGACCAACCCCAACTGAATCATCCCAGCCCGGCTTGACAAAGCCCTGGCCTTAAAAACCTCTAAGGATGGAGATTCCACCACCTCCCTAGGTAACCCATTTCAGTGCATCACCACTCTCCTAGTGAAATATCCATGTATTGTTTACCCAATTGATGTCTTGGTTGTGTTTAAACTAAATGCTTCATACCAGAGTTAAAACCCTCTAGACGACTAAAATCTGTGATGTGTATTTGTATTTCACTAGTCATGTGTTGTCTAGAAGTTACACTGAATCACTAACAGGCTAGGTCTACTCTATGGAGCCTATATTGATGGGGCTATACCAGCATAGTTACCTAGTATAGATGGAGTGTATGCTGACAGAAGATGTTTTTCTGTTGGGGTAGGAACACCACCTCCCTGAATGTTGAGCATATGCACATCTATGGCTTTGCAGTCATAGCACCGTAGTGTAGGTTTTTGCTACATAGACGAAAGGGCATATTCCATCAATTTGATCTTTAATAGGGCTGTCAAACGATTAAAAAAATGAATCGTGAGATTAAAAAAATTAATTGTGATTAATCGCATGATTAATCATGCGGTTAAACAATAATAGAATACCATTTATTTAAATATTTTTGGATGTTTTCTACATTTTCAAATATATTGATTTAAGTTACAAACCAGAATACAAAACGTACTTCAGATTTATTTTTGATTACAAATATTTGCACTGTAAAAAAACAAAAGAAATAGTATTTTTCAATTCCCCCATTACATGTACTGTAGTGCAATCTCTTTATCATGAAAGTTGAACTTACAAATGTAGAATTATGTATACAAAAAATGCATTAAAAAACAAAACAGTGTAAAACTTTAGAGCCTACAAGTCCACTCAGGCCTACTTCTTGTTCAGCCAATCGCTCAGACAAACAAATTTGTTTACATTTGCAGGAGATAATGCTGCCCACTTCTTCTTTACAATGTCACCTGAAAGTGAGAACAGATGTCGGTAGCCAGCGTTGCAAGATATTTACGTGCCAGATGTGCTAAAGATTCATATGTCCCTTCACACTTCAACCACCATTCCAGAGGACATGCGTGCATCCTGATGATGGGTTCTACTTGATAATGATCCAAAACAGTGTGGACCAACACATGTTCATTTTCATTATCTGAGTCAGATGCTACCAGCAGAAGATTGATTTTCTTTTTTGGTGGTTCGGATTCTGTACTTTGCCCATCGGAGTGTTGCTCTTTTAAGACATCTGAAAGCATGCTCCGCACCCCATCCCTCTCAGATACCTTGCAATGCCGGCCACAAAAGTGCCATGTGAACATCTGTTCTCACTTTCAGGTGACATTGTAAATAAGAAGCGGGCAGCATTATCTCCCGTAAATATAAACAAACGTGTTTGTCTTAGCGGTTGGCTGAACAAGAAGTAGGACTGATTGGACTTGTAGGCTCTAAAGTTTTACATTATTTTGTTTTTGAGTGCAGTTATGTAACAAAAAAAAATCTACATTTGTAAGTTGCACTTTCACAACAAAGATTGCACTAAAGTGCTTGCATGAGGTGAATTGAAAAATACTATTTCTTTTGTTTATCATTTTTACAGTGCAAATATATGTAATAAAAATAATATGAAGTGAGCACTGTACACTTTCTATTCTGTGTTGTAACTGAAGTCAATATATTTTAAAATGTAGAAAAACATTCAAAAATATTTAATAAATTTTCAATTGGGATTCTGTTGTTTAACAGTGTGATTAATCGTGATTAATTTTTTTTAGTTAATCGTGTGAGTTAACTGCGATTAATCGACAGCCCTAATTTTTAAGTGTAGACCTCTCTAATGTTAGCTATGCTGACAAAAGTACTTTTCCACCGAGGTAGCTGTGTCTGTACTGGGAATTTGTCGGAATACCTGGGTTGGTGAGGGATGTGTTCTTTTTTTTTTCATACGCCTGACCTATGTAGCTATGCCAATATAACTTTCAAATGTTGACCAAGCCTCAGTTGAGATCACTGAGGCTGGAGAAACTCATTACGCTAACTAGAGTGCTTCTGTCAAAGGCACCTCCCATCATTGAGGGAGGTGACTTTCCTTCTGTCTTAGCCTCTGTCAGCATAGCAGACAATGTTCTATTTAGAACAGGAAACAGCTTCCCCATAGCAATAGTTACTGCAAGAAACCCTGAGGGCATGTCTACGCTACAAGTGCTACAGTAGCACAGTGTAGCATTGTACTTACCACAGCGATGCAAGGGGTTTTCCCGTTTCTGTAGTCACTCCACCCCCTTGAGAGGCGGTAGCAAGGTAGATGGAAGAATTCTATTGACTTAGCTGCATTTACAGCAGGAGTAAAGTTGACCTAACTAAGTTGTGCAGGGTATGAAATTTGTATATCTAAGTTTTAGGTGTTGCCCACGCCTGAATGTTTCAAAGAGTTCATCTTAGAAATCCTACAGATTTTTGTGGTCAAGAAAATTGACAGCTTCTTAAACAGAGGGGAAGGAGCTTTGAATTAGCGTGTGAGATAAAGATTTTTACCACTATTTACATTTATAGTTATAGTGGCATAAGAACTGGTTAAATTCTAGAGAAAGTAGAATAGCTTCAACATCATTCCCTGCATGTTAGGTTTTGGTTTTAACGTGGAGTAGTCTTGTACCTTTACAAGCTTGGCTGTGAGTATCCCCGGGCATTGTCCTGCTGAAATGAATTGACATTTCTTGATAATGAAGTAATTTGACTAAATTTCTAAGTTCTACTGAGAATTGGTGTCAATTCAACTAAACAAGCAGTCCTGTGAGTCCATTAGCAGATAAGCTTGAGAGGAAGAAGAATCTATATTGAAGGATCCATAGTCCCTTTTTGGTAGCAAAATCACCCACCCAGAGTAGGATAGAACTAAAGTTTGTCTTTGTAAGAAGAGAGTTATAAAAAATCTTGCATAATGGAATGGCACATTGCAGGTACTGAACCTCACCCACCCACTCCTGCATTAGCCCATAACCTCTGGACTGGTCACAATGGGCTTTCCTGACAGGATCATTTTTACCTTGTCAAAGCCTTTCTTTTCACGCTACTTCACTTGGTTTGGATTTTTTACGCTAGCCTGTGATAGCAGCTACAGTCTCACTGAACCCACTTACACACCTGCAGTAGTAATTAGCCAAGCCTATAAAAAAATGGACTTGCTTTTTAGTTTGGCGTATAGGCCAGTTAACAATGGATTCCACCTTCCAGGGAGGTAGATAGATGTGGCCTCCTCCTGCCCAGTGTCCCAGATAAGAGAGTCTGGCTACTCCTATTTTGTACTAGGACACTGTGACATTAAGCATAAGCACCCCTCTATTCACACCCTACACACCAGTGTAATAGACTTTGCACAAAATAGGCCTTGTGTGATATCATTTGATAATGAATAACAACCTGATCATTAATGTTCTTGTGTGAGGTATGGACGCAGTGGGTATTCAGAGTTACGGAATATAGTGGAATTATGACTAAAGCGTGAGTAAAGCCAGGTATGTCGAGGGAGTTGTTACACAGGTCTGTCCTAAAGCGAGGAATGCGTGTTTACCACAGTTTACATCTAAGCCCAGGGGTGAAAGTAAAATACAGCTCTTACCGGTACGGGGCCCACTCCTCCCCCTCCTTCCCAAAGGGGCAGGGCCTCGGGCGGAAGGGGCAGGGCCAGGGTGAAAGTAAGTTAAATTTCTTACTGGTACAGTCCAAACACAAGCAACCCACCTCTCCTACCTACTTTGTGGCCTCCCATTGCATGACTTCATACCTCCCATTGCATGACTTCATACCTCCCATTGCATGACTTCATACCTCCCATTGCATGACTTCGATAGAGAAAATAAAGATACTACTACCAGTACTGTCTGTAATAAAACTTTAATTCTGGAATAAGCCTGAAAAAGTGAAAACTCGCTGTCACATTTTTGTCCTTGTCCTCCCTCCTCCTCCAGCCAGGCTGCCCGATGCAGCTAGGCTCCACGTTCCCCAGACCCCCCCGCACTCGGCAGGGACTGCAGCGGCTCCCCTCTAGCTTGCAGCAGGGAGCAGGGGGACTGGCTGGGGGAGAAGCCTGCCCAGGACACCTGCTACCTGCATAAGCACAGTTTAAACTCAGCTGTTCACTCCGTGGTTCAACCCGTGGGATTAGAGGCCATTTCTGGCATCCTTGTTAATTTCACTCACCGTTGTTGGGGCTGGAGGAGGAGGGAGGAGAGAAACCAATGTGATAGTGAGTTTTCCCCTTCCACCGGCTTTTATTAGCTCTGGATTTAAGATGTGCAGCCAAATGCCTATTGTATTCTGCCCCTGTCTTGGTTAGAGTGACCAGATGTCCCAATTTTATAGGGACAGTCCTGATTTTTGGATCTTTTTCTTATATAGGCTCCTATTACCCCCCCCCCCCCCCCACCTCCTGTCTTGATTTTTCACACTTGCTGGCTGGTCACCCTAGTCTTGGTCTCACACTCACCCCCCCCCCACCAACAACTGTGAGTGAAATTAACACGGATGTCAGAAATGGCCCCTAATCCCGCGGTCTGAACCGCGGAGTGAACAGCTAAGTTTAAACTGCTCTTATACAGACAGCAGGCATCCTCCGGAGGTTTCTCCCTCAGCCAGTCCCCCTGCTGCAGAGCCGCTGCAGCCCCTGCTGAGTGCGAGGGAACGTGGAGCCTAGCCACGTAGGCAGCCTGGCTGGAGGAGGAGGGAGGAGAGAAACCAATGTGACAGTGAGTTTTCCCTTTCCAAGCTTTTATTAGCTCTGAATTTAAACTGTTGGTTATGCAGCCAAAAGAGGTGAAAGTAAGCCAGTACTGAATGCTCCACGTATTTGCCGGTACGCTGCTGCACCTTTTTTTAACCGGTACTCTGTACCGGCTTACTTTCACCTCTGTCTAAGCCGTAAACAGGACCATCAAGGCAGCAGGGGGAGGAGATGGCAGGAAGCAGAACAGTTTGCGTTTCAGCAAATACAAGTGAGGGAAGAAAGAGCATGGAGCTTCCTTCTCCACCAGACTCCATGTCGCCTTCCTCACAGCTTGAATAAACTTTACTTGGAGGGGTGACCCTCAGCAGAACCCAATTAAAAAATGTAAAAGACGTGGGCTCACCTGATGAGCAATTGAATCAACTGAGATGCTACTGTATTATAAAAGTGTCCAGAGTGAGGTCTTTTTTGAAAGCAAATGACACCCTGGTGATTAACATCATTATGAAATGTCTGTATTAACACTATATGAGGAAATGTGGGTACTTAACGATACTGTGTTTTAAAGACTGTGGCCAAACAGGGAGAAACGGGTTCCCTCCCAGACAGGTATCTCCTATGTAAATTAAACATGGTGGAAAGAAAACAATGGAAGCTCCATTTACATACAGAGGGATGGGAAGCTCACAGGAAGGGAAGAACAGCATGAGGTCATCCTGCTTCTTGAAACAAGTTCGTTGAACTTTGAAAGATATAAGCAAGGACAGAAGCCACCTTTTGGTATTCATTGCTAGACAAACTCAAGGGGGCAGAGCTCTTGCAAGCTGAGAGAGATGGGTCCTTCAACACAGGGAGCGTTGAAGTCTCTAGAACTGAATATAGGTGAGAAGCCTGTTTAGGCAAAGATCTTTCACTTTTGTGGAAGAGTCTGACTAAAGAAAAATCAGCCATGGCTGGGAAGAAGGATGACTGGTGAGAGGAACCATCTTGAACAAAGCCTGCTAGATTAAGTTTTAGACTGTTCGAAGCATGTTTTGTTTGGTTTTACTTGTAACTCTTTCTATCTTCATTCCTTATCCTTGAGCTCACTTAACCTTGTGTATATTTTGTTAATAAATGTGTTTAAAGTTCACTATAAATGAAGTCCATGCTGTGTTTTAAAGGGAAGGGTGCATTTTCCCCAGGTAAGTTAGATAAGATGTGCTTTGGGAGCTTTAGAAGAAAAAGCAAACATTATTAGTTCTCTGAACTGTCCAGGAGAGAGCTGGACATTACAGAGCACACAGTATGGGGAAAATGCAGGACTAGGAGTGTGTTGGGGGCACCTCAGTGTTTGTAAACAAGGAGGAGTGAAGTTCTGGAACAGCCTTCCAAGGGAAGCAGTGGGGCCAAAAGACATATCTAGCTTCAAGACTAAGCTTGATAAGTTTATGGAGGAGGTGGTATGATGGGAAATTAATTGATCTTTGACTATCAGCGGTAAATATGCCCAATGGCCTGTGATGGGATGTTAGATGGGGTGGGATCTGAGTTACTACAGAGAATTCTTTCCTGGGTGTCTGGATGGTGAGTCTTGCTCACGTGCTCAGGGTTTAGCTGATTGCCATATTTGGGGTCAGGAAGGAATTTTCCTCCAGGGTAGATTGGCAGAGGCCCTGGGGGTTTTTCGCCTTCCTCTGCAGCATGGGGCACTGGTCACTTGCTGGAGGATTCTCTGCACCTTGAAGTCTTTAAACCATGATTTGAGGACTTCAATAGCTCAGACATAGATTAGAGGTTTATTGCAGGAATGGGTGGGTGAGTTTTTGGGGCCTGCGTTGTGCAGGAGGTCAGACTAGATGTTCATAATGGTCCCTTCTGACCTTAAAGTCTATGAGTCTATGGGGAAAGCCAGTCTGGGGCTGTAGACAGGCTGTTGGTGTACGGGAAGATTTTAACAGCCCAGCAAAGTGCCTAGGCCACTGCCAGTAACTGGAATATTGATTATTATGCTTAGTGCCAGAAGCAGCTACAAGGCCTTTGTAGCAGCCTTAGCATAACTAGGCAGGAGGGGAGGGGGAGTGACCACGAGATTTGAGCATGATCCGGCACCATCCTGTCTTCTTTCAAACTGCTGAAGTATAGGGTTTTGAAAGACAGGGCATCTATCTATATCTGACGTCTGGTGTGTTTGTCTGGATCTACAATGCTGCAGACTTTGCAACAACATATTTGTATAACTAACAGCCTGAAACTTGTTTAACAAACTGCTTGCTCAGCGGTTATTGGTGATTGACAAGCTATGTGATACTTACAAGCATGAAAAGGTGAAAAGGTCTCAGTTGGGTGGACTCTGCTGTGAACCCATCTTAAGGTCAGTGTAGTGAGGAGGCTGCCCTACTCGGGGGAGAGAAGGGTTAAAGCAGGCCAGAGGGGCTGCACAGATGGGCCCTATAAAAGGGCTGCTGATCAGATAAGAGATCAGTCTCCCCCTGACCAGCAAGGGAGGTGGACTGGCTCCTGGTAGAAGGAGCAGTACCCTGGATAGAGCAGGGTAGTAGGAGCTCTGGCTGACCCCTGGCAGACTGCAGGCCTAGATACAAGGGCCGAGTGGGTGCAAGGGCTATGGGGAAGTGGCCCAGGGAATGAAGGCAGTAAACGGGAGTGGAGAAAGGCAGCAAGTGGCTGCAACTCAAGGGTCCCTGAGCCAGGGCCCAGAGTAGTGGGTGGGCCTGGTTCTTCTCTCTTCCTCCCCCCGCCCTTTGCCCGACCAGGGCCGGCTCCAGGCACCAGCAAAACAAGCTGGTGCTTGGGGCGGCAAGTTTCTAGGGGCGGCATTCTGGCGCCAGCCATGCCGCCCCTAAAAATGTGCCCCGGCCGCCCTAGCTCACCTCCGCTGCCGCCGCTGGCTTGCGCGCCATGGCGCGCGAAACAGCTGATTCGTGTGCCGCTGCTGGAGGGGGAGATCCCCAGCGGCCACAGCAGCGCGCGAACCAGCTGATTTGCGTGCCGCTGCTCCCCCTCTCTCCTAGGCTTGAGAGCCTGGGGGGAGGAGGCAGGGCTGGGGATTTGGGGAAGGGGCGGAGTTGAGGCAGGGGTGGGGTAAGAAAAAAACGGGGGGGGGGGGGGGGCGGCCAAAATTGTTTTTGCTTGGGGTGGCAAAAATCCTAGAGCCGGCCCTGTGCCCGACTGGCCGCTAGAGGGAGTGGCCAACTAGGACTGCAGCTTGCCCCTGTGAGATGGGCTAAACTAAGTGGCCACAGTTTGGCACGGGGAGGAACTGAGGACAGCTGATTACCCCCAGTGGCGTAGCCAGGTTTAAAGCACAGGGGGAGCGGTGGCGCTATAAAAAGGCGCCTCCCCCTCCCTCTGTACTCACCCGGCAGCGCTTTACAGGGCCCGGGGCTCCAGCCGCTGCGGGTGAGTACAAATCCCCGCCCGAGCCCGGCTCCGGCAGTGGGGCTGGGTGTGGGGGGGGGTGCTTTAAAGGGCCCGCGGCTCCCCGCAGCGGCAGAAGCCGCCGGCCCTTTAAAGCGCCCCGCTGCCGGAGCTGGTGGGGGGGAGGGGGCTTTAAAAGGCCAGCAGCTCCCCGCAGCGGCAGGAGCCGCTGGCCTTTTAAAGTGCCCCCCCCAGCCCCGCTGCTGGAGCTAGGCTGCGGGGCGGGGGGGGGTGCACTTTAAAAGGCCGGCGGCTCCTGCCGCCGCGGGGAGCCGCTGGCCCCTTAAAGCACCCCCCGAGCCCGGCTCCCGCAGCTGGGCTTGGGTGGTGCCTTAGCACCACTTTTCCTCACAGGGGGAGCGGCCGCTCCCCCTGCTCCCCCCCAGGCTACGCTACTGATTACCCCCGGAAGGGGGGAGAACTGAGTTGGGACACAGCCAGAGGGCTGTGCTCTGAAGAGGATGCTGCAAGCTGGGGAGCAACGCGGGTCCCAGATGGTGGAGAAGGCAACAGCAGGCAAGTCACCACCCGCAAAGGGCTCTCCAGGGCTGGAGTTGAGCTAATTCCCAGGAGCAACTAGCAGGCGGTGCCGTGACAGTGTCTCGACTTGCTACAGTCAGCAGCTGTAGCAAGGTAGGCAGGCCACCGGAAGGCTGCTGTTGACCACTCCAGACCTTTGGGGTAACAATTGATTTGGGGTGCTCTATAACCTGTTGCGTTTGTATGTGCTTGTAACTAAATAAAGTAGAAGCTTTAAGTGAAAGCACTCTTGTGTTGTATGGCTTGTGCCAACCATCTCTAACCCGCAACACGTTAGCTCTATCTCTTTATCTTTTCCCATTGTGCTAAAAGCCCCATCTGGTTGTGGGACATACAATACACAGTGTCTTTGTTCTTACGTATTAGTATATAAGAATATCGAAAATCAAACGGAAACCGAGGAGTGACTCTGTTTTGTACTGCTCCAAGCACGGCAGTCAGGCAGCCTTTGGCGGTGTTTCTGCGGGAGGTCCGCCGGTCCTGCAGATTCGGCTGCATTTCTGCAGGTCTTCTAGTCCCGCACTGTCGGCGTTCCCGACGCCGAATCCGTGGGACTAGCGGATCTCCCGCAGAAACACCGCCAAAGGCTGTCTGACTGCCGCCCACACAGCTACCATCAGGCTGCCCCTCTGCGGCTTGCTGCCCGAGGCATGCGCTTGCTGCGCTGGTGCCTGGAACCACCCCTGCTGAAACCTCTATCTCAGGCTAGCAAACAGGCCTATATACTAACATTAGGCACTTCGGAAAACTTGCCCCTGAACAACTAGTGGTAGCCTCTGAAAAATGGCTAAAATGACTTTCCCAGCTTCACGCAGGGGGTCAGGATAAGAAAGCTGGTTTCCAGTGGCCACTCCAGAGTGTTAACCACAAAGCAGCGCCAACATCTCTTGTATAGGTAATCTGTGCGATGTTGCAGTGATGACTCATGCCGTCTGACGGGCCTGGAAGCCATGGTGAAAAACACTGCAGAAAGTGCTATGCAGGATGTCATTAAGAAGTGAATCGCTAGGACCCCCTCCAACCAACATGTCACCACCTACCTGAGCGGCTTCTTGGAAGGTGAATTTGGAAGAGATGCGGGAGACATTGCTTTGCTCTGGACTTGTGCCCACAATGCTACATGATGACTGGAGAAGGACATTGGACATGGTGTGAGGAACGCCAGGAGCTGGGAGTCCTGATGTCCCGGGTGAAGAACATGGAGCACACACTCATTACTCCAACAGCCAGAACAATGCTGGAGTGGACTCTGACGGATGCCATCCGCTGCCAGTATTGTATATATGAGCATACACTGGAAGGCTGCCTGGCTCTCCTCTCAAGCCAAGGTCAAGCAACCAGTCAGGAGGGGTGAGGGGTGGAAGGTATAAGAAACACTAAAAAGCCAAAGAAAGGCCTGTCCCTGACCAAAGCATAATCTCACTGCCTACCCTTCCCACAGGGTATAAAAGAGGTGGTACCAAAGCCCCCAGGCCCAAGACCCTCCAAAATGAAACATGACCATAAATTGTAAGGGGTGGAACCAGAGGTGTGCACTGCAGGTATATTTGGGCTTGCTAAGGAGGAGAAGGTGGGAACAGGAACACTGGGAAAAGGCCCTGTGGTGTCAGAGCTATGGATATGCTTGCCTAATTAACCCCAATAAACATTGCATTGCCTGCACTTCGGACTTCTGGTCTTCTGCTTTCTGTCTGTGGGACAAGAACCAGGGGAAGGGCGAAGGGAAAGCCCTTAATACTCAATTCCCATTTTCAAAAGTGACAAACCCCTGAGGAGCCTAAGTCTCCCTGAAAGCCAATGGGATTTAGGACCCAATGTCATTTTTGAAAATTTCACCACTGCTCTGGCAGTTTCTGTTATCTGACAATGAGCTCAGCTGTAGAACAACCACAAGATAGTGGGCCAGAGGCAGGAATTGCTGGGGGCATTATCTGTCCTAGGTTACAAAGGAGGCCAGACAGGATGGGCAAAATGGGCCCCTTCCAGCCTCAAAATCTTTGAAAATATTGTATTTGCCTTTAAAAATCAACCTGTGAACTAAAACAAAAGCAAGGTAAATGAGTCCTTCCATCAACAGTAACTAGCGCAGCATTGCCCACGCACATGTCTAAAAATAGTGAGCCAAGCCTCAAAAAATCAAGTCAGTTTAAAAACCATGAGACCTTACACAATAGCCTTTTTGTTTGTTTGCCTTATTGTTTCATAGCCATTAGGGGGCTGCATTGCCAAGATTTTCTCTCGAGACTTATCCTTTTTTTTAAAAGACAGTGAAGATTTTGGCATAAACACAATTCCAGGATCTGGGGATTTAAGGAATATCACCCAAATATCAGAAGACTCATGCCGCCGCTGCCACCACCCCCTTCCACTTTGCAAATGGCTCTGGAGTGAGGACATGGGCTGTCTGTGGTTGACACAAGACATACTGGGGTCACCCTGTCCCTGGGCTGTTTGCCTGTTCTCAGCTGGCCATGCCACTTCTTGCCCCAGCTTTATTCTTGTGCAAGACCCACCAGCTGCTCCAAGCCTGGGCAAGTTAAGCAGCTGCCCGGGGTGGTAGATTCGTGGCAAGCTGCGACCTGA
The DNA here is from genome assembly GCA_037349315.1 of Chelydra serpentina. NCBI lineage: Eukaryota > Metazoa > Chordata > Testudines > Chelydridae > Chelydra > Chelydra serpentina. Next base: position 3,793,379 of record JBAIAC010000021.1, on the reverse strand, counting down.
TCCGGCCTCAGCCAGCTTGCTGGGCGCAGACTGTCGATCCGCGACCTGGGGCACATTCACTGTTCCTTAATGCACGTTGATCTAGATCCTCTTTGAGACGGACCGAGCCAAGGCGCATTTGTAAATTGTTTCTGTGCAGCTGCAGGGGACACACGGTGCGCGCCTGGCCTGCGCGCATTAACGCAACGACCCTAATCCCCACCGCAGGCCTGCGGGATCCGCGGGGTGAAATGGGGAAATCCTCCGGGCCGGCTGCGGGAGCTGGCGGCGCAGGCGCGGCGAGGCACCAGCCGCGGGGCGGGAAGTCGCTGCCCGGGCGGAGGAAGCGGCCGGGGCCGAGCCCGGCGATGGCTGCAGCGGGGCCGGCGCAGGTAGGACGCGGGGCGGGGACTCCCCGGCCGGGCACTGGCTGGTCCCGGCTGGGGGCCGGGACCCGGGTCCCTCCCACGCTAGGGACCCCGGGGCAGGGCGCGGCGCGGCCAGGCAGGGCCCGGGGTCCCGCTTTGCACCAGCGCAGCCCGGGGGCTCAGGGGCTGCAGCAGCCGGAGCGCTGGGGCCGAGGAGCGGCTCTGAGCCCCCCCGGGACCCACCCACAAAACCGGGAGCCTCCCTGGGGCTGGGGAGGGGAAGGCCCTGGCCGGGCGGATACGCGGAACCGGGCGCGGCCCCTTTACCCCCGAGCCCGGGGCAGGAGCGGGGCTGAGCACAGGCCTGGGGCGGAGGCGGGGACTCCGGCCGGGGAGGGGGGAGGAGCCTGTTCCCTGCCCTGGGACTCGGGCCCTTCCCAGCGCCCCGCCCCAGAGCCCCGCGGGGAGCCGAGGGCGACTCCTGTTCCCGGCCAGCAGGGCCCCGAGTCCCTGGGGGAGCTGGGGGGGGGGAGAGTCTCCCTGGGTCCCAGCTGCTGGGCTGGGGGCTCCCTGGGAGTCGCTCCCCTAAAAACCGCATCCCCTGCTGAGACTCCGGGCTGGGGCTGGAGGCTCCAGGTGCTGAGTGTGTAACGCTTGTGCCAGCTAGGGTGACCAGACAGCAAGTGTGAAAAATCACAACAGGGGGTAGGGTGACCAGATGTCCCGATTTTATAGGGACAGTCCCGATTTTTCAGTCTTTTTCTTATATAGGCTCCTATTACCCCCCACCCCCTGTCCTGATTTTTCACATTTGCTGTCTGGTCACCCTAACGGGGGGGGGAATAGGAGCCTATATAAGAAAAAGACCCCAAAATCGGGACTGTCCCTATAAAATCAGGACATCTGTTCACCCTAGTGCCAGCAGCTCCAGGTGGCGTTTGAGGACGTCGCTCTGTATTTCACCCGGGAGGAGTGGGAGCTCTTATCCCGGCCAGAGAAGCAGCTGTACCGGGACCAGATGCTGAGGAATTACCAGGCCCTTGTTTCCTTGGGTAAGGACCTATTTATCTTTACTGAAAGCTGTGAAATGTCTGGGTTCCCTTGATGCCATGTGCCATCCCGTGGCCAAGTAGTGGCAAATGGCAGCCTCTTTTAGTTTGGCTTCCTGTTAAAGAAGAAATCAGGGCTACAGAGCCTGGGGCTAGTCTTAGTGTAACTTTACTTGCATTACCTACCTCACCTTAGTCATGGTACAGGGCTGGTTACAAACAGCACATGAGCAAATAAGGCAGGGAGAAAACTCTTCTCCTGCTTGTAACAGCTCCCTACCTCCCCCAAAAGAATGAACATCATAAACTTAACAACCACACAGTTGAATAATACTAAGCAAAATAACTGATAAGTCTGTGTAACGGTGACACCTGCCATGACTCAGCCCCCAAAGCAAAGTGAGAAGGGTCATAGACATTGCTGCTTCGGGGTACGAACTGAACTTGCCTGGTGGGAGACGGGAAGAAATCTCCTCTAAGGAAGGTTTATTTCATTATTCTCCTGTTTGGGATCTCTTGCGCTTTCCTCTCCATCAGCATCCGAGATTGGGGCCTCATCATGCCAGGTGCTGTGCAGACAAATGCTGACCGAGATCGGGGTCCTGTTGTGCTGTTTAGCTGTTAGCACTCAAGAAAGAGATCATAGAATCATAGAATCATAGAATCTCAGGGTTGGAAGGGACCTCACGAGGTCATCTAGTCCAACCCCCTGCTCAAAGCAGGACCAACCCCAACTAGATCATCCCAGCCAGGGCTTTGTCAAGCCTGACCTTAAAAACCTCTAAGGAAGGAGATTCCACCACCTCCCTAGGTAACCCATTCCAGTGCTTCACCACCCTACTAGTGAAAAGGTTTTTCCTAATATCCAACCTAAACCTCCCCCTCTGCAACTTGAGACCATTACTCCTTGTTCTGTCATCTTCTACCACTGAGAACAGTCTAGATCCATCCTCTTTGGAACCCCCTTTCAGGGAGTTGAAAGCAGCTATCAAATCCCCCCTCATTCTTCTCTTCTGCAGGCTAAACAATCCCAGTTCCCTCAGCCTCTCCTCATAAGTCATGTGCTCCAGCCCCCTAATCATTTTTGTTGCCCTGTGTTGGACTCTCCAATTTATCCACATCCTTCTTGGAGTGTGGGGCCCCAAACTGGACACAGTACTCCAAATGAGGCCTCACCAGTGCCAAATAGAGGGGAATAATCATGTCCCTCGATCTGCTGGAAATGCCCCTACTTATACAGCCCAAAATGCCGTTAGCCTTCTTGGCAACAAGGGCACACTGTTGACTCATATTCAGCTTTTCGTCCACTGTAACCCCTAGGTCCTTTTCTGCAGAACTGCTGCCCAGCCATTCGGTCCCTAGTCTGTAGCAGTGTATGTAGATCTTGGAGTCATAGATAGTTCTCTGAAAACACCCACTCAATGTGCGGCATCAGTCAAAAAATCAAACAGAATGTTGGGAATCATTAAGAAAGGGATAGATAATAAGACATAAAATATCATATTGCCTCTATATAAATTCACGGTAGGCCCACATCTTGAATACAATATGCAGATGTGGTCACCCCATGTCAAAAAAGATATATTAGAATTGGAAAAGGTTCAAAAAAGGGCAACAAAAATTATTAGGGGTATGGAACGGCTTCCGTATGAGGAGACATTAATAAGACTGGGACCTTTCAGCTTGGAAAAGAGACAGCTAAGGGGAGACATGACTGGGGTCTATAAAATCATGACTGGTGTAGAGAAAGTAGGTAAGGAAGTGTTGTTTACTGCTTCTCATAACACAAGAACTAGGGGTCACAAAATCAAATCAATAGGCAGCAGGTTTAAAACAAATAAAAGGAAGTATTTCTTCACACAACGCACAGTCAGCCTGTGGAACTCCTTGCCAGAGAATGTTGTGAAGGCCAAGACTATAACAGGGTTCAGAAAAGAACTAGATAAGTTAATGGAGGGTAGGTCCATCAATGGCTATTAGCCAGGATGGGCAGGGATGGTGTCCCTAGGCTGTTTGCCAGAAGCTGGGAATGAGCGACAGGGGATGGATCACTTGATGATTACCTGTTCTGTTCATTCCCTCTGCGGCACCTGGCACAGGATACTAGGCTAGATGGACCTTTGGTCTGACCCAGTATGGCCATTCTTATGTGCTGGTCTGCACCAACATATAAATGAGTCCCTGTCCCCACAACTGTAGTAATAAAGCTGATTCTTTCCCCCCCCCAAACAGGGTATTCAGGTTCCACACCAGACTTAATCCACCGGATCGAGGTAGGGGAGGCAGAGCTCTGGATCCAAGATGCCGAGGACTCCAGGGAAAGCTCAGGGCCTGAGAGCCCTTCCCAAGGTGAATCATTATAACCCAGTCCCTTCTGATTTGCATACCTGCTCCTTATGTAGAAGGCAAAGTCAGAGTGAGATCCACTGGCTGGGGGCAGAAGGGGACAAATGGAGGCTGGGAATTAGGGGCCAGTGTTTACCTGGGAGGAGAATGAACCACTGGGAGAGCTCCCCACAGGACGCAATAGATTCTCCCTCACTGGGAGTCTCTCAGTGGAAATGAGGTGTGACTTTCTCAAAGCTTTGTTCTTGTTCAGCCAGGAGGTAGGAATCACTGCGGGGAGATTCTTTGGCTGGGATAGGCAGGAAGCCAGGCTGGATGGGCACAATGAGCCTGTCTGGCCGTGATATCTATGAATCCTAGAAATCATAGAAATGTAGGACTAGAAGGGACCTCAGTAAGTCCAGTCAGTCCCCTGCACTGAGGCAGGACTAAGTATCATCGAGTCTGTGCCTGACATGCTCTTAAAAACTTCCCATGATGGAGATTCCACACCCTCTCCAGGTAGTTTGTTCCAGTGCTTAACTACCATTACAGTTTGGAAGTTTTTCGTAATGTCTAACCTAAATCTCCCTTGCTGGAATTTAAGCCCATTACTTCTTGTCCTGGCCTCAGTGGATAAGAACAATTTATCACCATCCTCTTTGTAATAACCTTTTACGTTCTTGAAGACTGTTATCAACACCCCCATCTTCCCTTCTCCAGACTAAACAAACCCAATTTTTTTCAATCTTACCTCGTAGGTCATGTTTTCTAGACCTTTAATCATTCTCGTTGCTTTCCTCTGATCCTGTCCAGGTTGTCGTCATTGTTTCTGAAGTGTGGGGCCCAGAACTGGACACATTACTCCAGTTGAGGCATTACAGTGCTGAGTAGAGTGGAAATATTACTTCTTGTGTATTGTTTCCAATGCTCCTGCTAATATATCCCAGATATTTTCCTTTTTTTTCCCAACAGTAGTCTATTGTTGACTCACTTAGTTTGTGATCCACTATAACCTCTGATGGCTTTCTGCAGTACTCCTTCCTAGGCAATCATTTCAATTACGACCATTTCTCCATTTTGTCAAGAACCTTTTTAAATTCTAATCCTGTCCTCTAAAGGGCTTGCAACCCTTCCCCAGCTTTGAATCGTCCATAAACTTTGAGTGCACTCTCCATGCCATTGTCCAAATCACTTATGAAGATACGGAATAGAACCGGAATCAGGACAGATCCCTTTGGGATCCCACTCAAGATGCCCTTTCAGCTCATTAGAGAACGATAAGAACCACTCTGTCAGTGCAGTTTTCCAACCAGTTGTGAACCCACCTTGTAGTAGCTTTGCCTAGGCTATATTTCTCTAGTTTGTTTATGGGAAGGTCATGTAAGACAGTATCAAAAGCATCACTACATTTGAGATGTGACATCTACTGTGTCCGCCCAGTCCAAAGCTTGTTACCTGTCAAAGAAGGATATTAGGTTGGTTTGACATAATTTGTTCTTGACAAATCCATGCTGGCTGTTAGTTATTACTTTATGTCCTTCTAGGTGCTCACAAATAGAATGTTTGATTACTTGCTCCCTTATCTTTCGAGGTACTGAAGTTATGACTGGTCTATAACTCCCTGAGTTGTCCTTATCTGTTTCTATACCTAGGTACTATATTTGCCCTTTTCCCATCCTCAGCTCTCTCTACCATCCCCACAAGTTCTCAGAGATAATCACTAATGGATCAGAGATCTCTTCATCCCACTTAAGTATTCTAGGATGTATTTCATCAGGTTCTGCCAACTTGAAGACATCTAACTTGTCCAAGTGATTCATAACTATTTCTTCTCCTATTTTAGGCTCAGATCCTACCCCATTGACACTGATGTTCACTCTGTTAGTCAGCCAATCACTGCTAACGTTTTTGGTGAAAACTGAAATGAGTGACATTTAACTGTTTGACCATTGCTGCGTTTTCTCTTATTGTCTTTCCCTCCATTTAGTAATGGGCCCAGCCTGTCCTTGTTTTCCTCTCCTTCCCATGTATTTGTAAAATGCTTTGTTTTTTCCCTTTATATTACTGGCTTGTTTAATTAGCTTTTTTGCCTTAGCCTTTCTAATTTTGTTCATACATGCTTGCGGATTTGTTTGTTTTTTAATATTCATCCTTTGTAATTTGTCCTAGTTTCCACTTCTTGTATGACTCTTTTTTGAGTTTCCAGTCATTGAAGATCTCCTGGTTAAGCCAGGGGGTCTTACTATCATACTTCCCATCTTTCCTACTCATTGGATATCTGTGACCTACTGTGGGACCTAAAAATGATGGGGCCTCAAAGATGCGACAGAGAAATGAATCAGAGATGGGGAGCTGATGAACTTGGAAGAGATGTAGGGTGGTAGATTTGAGGGTTGCTGAGGGAAAAAGAGAGGTCTCCATGGTAGGTGACAGCACATGGGGGCTGCATTTACCTAGTGGGTAGGACTTTGCAGCAGGATTCAAAACGTCTTGTTTCAGTTCTAGAAGTGAGTCACTGTAGCTCCCTCATGCCTCAGTTACCCCACCTGTGTAATGGAGAGGGCACTGGGGCTGTGAGGATAAAATCCATCTGTGTGTGTCATTGGGTCTGGCACTGGGGGGCAGACAAGCACCCTGGTAGAAAGACACGCCTGCCAGTCCATAGACCACAACACCACCTTCTACGCTTCCCACACCTCAGAAAATCATACCAAGCCAGGGGTGCCCTAGAGATTTTTCAGATGGGCTTCATGCCGCTGCCCCTCCTGACTCAAGCTGTGTGTGCTGGTGTCCTGTGGCCCTGGGCACCTGGATCCAGATGTAGCTCAGACAGGCAAAAACCTGCTCGCAGCCTGGGAGAGCATCCCCGAGTCACTGACCCTTGGCAGAGAAGGCGCTGTCCTTTCCAGGTTCCCACCCTACCCCCTCTCTGCCACTTCACTTTGCACATGACCTCTCAGACTGGAGAAACATGTCCCCGGCGAGCAAGGAGAAAGCTGGGAATGACTCGGGGCAGGGCAGGATCAGTCATGTATGATGAGTGCGAGGTTACGCCATGTGGAGGACGCCATTTTGTAGAGCAGGGTCTCCAGTATTTGCAGTGTTTTACTGTAATGCTCTAAAACTGCCCCGTGTTCCAGGCAGCTGCTGCTGGGAGCACAGACGCACGTGGGGGCCAAAGGAAATCGTCCTGTGTAGCACGACTTCGAGTACCCTGGTGTACGGGCTGGGTGTGAGGGAGAGGGTGGTAGGATGGCCTTTGTCACATCCCCTCCCCTCCTGCTCTCTCAGTGCCACAAAATCGTTGTCACTTACATTGCTTCAGTGAGAATGTTTAGCACAGTCCTCAGCCTTAACTCTGTCTGTAGATCAAAGGCCTGCCGGGTAGCAGCCATTCACCCCTTCCAGCTCAGCATGGTCACTGATTGGCTTGTGACACAAAACAGACATGTTTTTCAGGTTACATCACACAAACTCTGAGTGACATGTCATCCCCTCTAACCCCCATCCCCCCCCCCCCCCCCCCCCCCACCTTGTGAGGATTGTAGTTTAGTTTTAGTTTTGCACAAAGAATGAAACAGGCTCAGGGTAAATGACTTCTTTTGAAGGAATTCCTTGAAAAGGACTCACTCCCCCACAGGAATAAGCTACGTTGATGTAAGCAGCTTTATACTGGTCTCACTGCATCCACGAGGGGATTGTAGATCCTAAACTAGTTTCAGACCAATATAGTTTAAACAGAGCAAATACTGGGGAACGGGAGACATGCTGTAAAACGGGAGACAGTACAGAACCAGCAACATGTAAGTAAACCCCTCTGATTTGAAATAAAACCAAAATCAGTGTGAAAACAAAACCCAGATCCTGTTTGTTAGCACTTAGAGCCCCTAGTTCTGGATGAGAGCCCTGTTGTGCCAGGCGCTGGGTGTATCTTGGACAAACTACAATTTAAGCATCAAACAGGACCCAAGAGGTGCATGACACACATGGGAGTAGGCGCTGCACAAACAACATAGGGTAGAACCACCCTGAGTCAGGCTGCAGATTTGGGTTGGAATTCGTATCAGAAATTATGGAGCGGTTACAGAAAATTTAGTAAAAGTCACAGGTCAGTAAATTTACTGTGACAGCTCCATGATTTTTAACAAAACCTGCCCTTCCCCCTCGCCCTGCCCAGGGAGCACCAACCCCCCAGCAACCCCCCAATGCTGCAACCCTAACCGCAGGCTGATGCAGAGGGGTTGGGGGGGGGACACGACTAGAGAAGATATGAGTGGCAAGTCCATTAACTGAAGTTTGTCCCACCTCCCCCACCATCATGACTAGGGGCAGGGGCAAATCTGAGTGGCACTGGAACCCCGCAGGCCAGGTCTCAGTACCCAGAGCGAGGCATTGGGTTCAGCCCTGTGGGACAGGAGCCGCCATTGCTGGGTGAGGCACCCATCCAAAAAACAGTCACTGACAATGGAGAAATCGCTCCATCCGTGAAATTTTTCCTTCCTTGACAAACCTGTAGCCTTAACCTTGAGCTAACACTGGGATTCCCTCTGCTCTCTCCAGCAGGGCTCGGGATCCTGGGGGGAACGAGGACATCGTCTGAGTGTGGGGAGAGCCCGGCAGGGAAGCAGGATCACACAGCTAACAGAGGGATCCATGCAGAGGACACAGTCCATCCCCGGAGTAAACTCAGCCAGAGACTCCCCATGGGCCGGTGTCCCCATCGCTGCACTGACTGTGGCAAGAGCTTCAAGCAGTCCTCAATCCTGAGAATACACTGGCTTACGCACACTGGGGAGCGGCCACACCGCTGTGCCGAGTGCGGCAAGGGCTTTGCACAGAGCTCAAACCTGAGAGCACACCAGCGCACGCACACCGGGGAGCGACCACACCACTGTGCCGAGTGCGGGAAGGGCTTTGCACAGAGCTCACACCTGAGACAACATCAGTGCACACACACTGGGGACTGGCCATACCGCTGTGCCAACTGTGGTAAGGGGTTCAGTAGTGCCAACACACTGATGCGGCACCAGCGCACGCACACCGGGGAGCGACCGCACCGCTGTGCTGACTGTGGGAAGAGCTTTGCACAGAGCTCAAACCTGAGAACGCACCAGCGCACGCACGCTGGGGAGCGACCGCACCACTGTGCTGACTGTGGGAAGAGTTTTTCACGGAGCTCAAACCTGAGAACACACCAGCGCACGCACGCCGGGGAGCGACCGCACCTCTGTGCTGACTGTGGGAAGAGTTTTTCACGGAGCTCACACCTGAGAACGCACCAGCGCACGCACACCGGGGAGCGGCAGTACTGCTGTGCCAGCTGTGGTGAAAAGTTCAGTAGTGCCAACACACTGACACTGCACCAGTGCACGCACACTGGGGAGCGGCCACACCACTGTGCTGACTGCGGGAAGGGCTTTGCAGAGAGCTCAAACATGAGAATACACCAGCGCACGCACACCGGGGAGCGGCCACACCGCTGTGCTGACTGCGGGAAGAGCTTTGCACGGAGCTCAAACCTGAGCAGACACCAGCGCGCGCACACTGGGGAGCGGCCATACCGCTGTGCTGACTGTGGCAAGGGATTTGCACGGAGCTCAAGCCTGAGAATACACCAGCGCACCCATCAGGGAGCAGTCGCACCGTTGTAACGATTCTAGTAAGAACTTCAACAAAGCCAGTGCACTGACCAAGCACCAGTGCACGCACACTGTGGGGAGGACATTCCGATGTGCTGGCTGCAGCAGGAGCTTTGCACAGGCCTCCTCCTTGCTATCACATTGGTTCATTCACAGCGGAGAGCAGCAGTACAGCTGTGCTCACTGAGGCAACCACTTTGTTAGATTGACCAACCTCACCCAGCACCCGGTCAGGCACACCAACACCCTTCTGCCACCGCCAGGGCCTGAGGGGCTTCTGGCAGCCCATGGGCCTGACACAACACCAGCAGATGCAGATCAGAACATGATGCCCAGTGGAGGGACTGCGGGGGACAGAGAAGGGGACTTGGCTTAGTGTGGGGAAGAGCAGACAGGTGGAGGGAATTTAGAACAGCTGGTCACAGCCTACTGCATTAGGTGGGATCCAACCAGGTCTCTCTCTTTCTGCCCCACACTCACTCCCCTCTCCCCCTCCCCCTGTCTCGATGGGACCCAGCTAGGAACTTCCCCACGACACCTACTTTGGTTCCAGCTAGAGGATGACTCTTGGGTGACATCTAGAGATGGGATTTGCAGTCCTGTCTCAGCATGGATTGGGCTGAGGGGAGGACAACCCAGTGTGTCAGGTTTCAGAGTAGCAGCCGTGTTAGTCTGTCAGAAAAAAGAAAAGGACTACTTGTGGCACCTTAGAGACTAACAAATTTATTTCAGCATAAGCTTTCGTGGACTACAATCCACTTCTTCAGTGTGTGTGATTGAAAGAAGACTCAGGAACTGCTCATGCCGTCTATTCTAAATAGAAATGTAACAAAGAAGAATTATGTATCTAATGTGTAACAAAGGTCTGACTAACCCAGTGTTTCTTTTCTATTAAAAAAGCAGATGCATTCACGCAGCATGTGGAGAAGGCAATGTAAAGTGTAACCAGTCAAAATGTCCTAGGGCCCAACTGACCATGAGGCCTGATGAACTGTGTGACCGGCAGGTGCACAGAGAGAGTTTCCCATTACTCTTGGGGAAATTCTGCACCTAAAAATTCTGCGAACAATACTTTAAAATTCTGCCTATTTTATTTGTCAAAATAACACAATATAATCACACTAGTTTCAATTATTTTGGTAATTTATTTCAAAATACCTGTCAGCAAGTATGTCTGTAACAATACAGACAACAAAAAGATTCAGGTAGTGTTTTTTGACAAATAGATTTTTTACTAGGCATATTAATACAGAACTGTGAGTAAGAATTAATGTAAACTACCATACAGAACCTTATTTCCTGCACCCCTCTGAAGCAGTGCAAAGGCTTCGGGGACTCAGGGGTAATGGAGGAGCTCAGGGAAAGGGAAGTAATTGCTGGGAAGGAGCCTGGGAGTGAAGCAGGAGGGTTATTGGGTGTCTTCCCCCCTCCCCCCCAGTCCTTCTGAACCCCAGTCTATGTGACCTTACAGAAGCCCTGTGTGCCTTGCTCTGTCTGTGTCTCCCCCCTCATATTGCATGTTTCCTCACAGGTTGCTGTGAGGAATGCCACTTCTGCTATGGCAGAGATCTGGCTATCCTCTATTCTGGCACCATAATAGCTCCTGGTGGGCAAAAGGTGTAACTGAAGTGCCTCTCTGGCAAAATGTATTTTCTGCAGAGGAAAAAAAAATCTGTGGGGGACATGAATTCTGCGCCTGCGCAATGGTGCACAATTTCCCCAGACCTATACAGGATACCACTGTGATCATTCAGCCTGAGCTCCTGTATAACACAGGCCAAAGAACTTCCCTGAGTTAATGCCTGTTTGAACTAGAGCAGAGCTTTCATTTAAAAAAAAATCTAATCTTGACTTAAACATTGCCAGAGATGGAGAATCCACCAGGATGCTTCGGAAATTATAAATTGTACATGCATGGTTAAAAGTAGGGAAAGAGGCTTGGTTTTATTTTACCATGTGCCCATTTAGAAGAGCCTGAGGTTGCCAATTCCCCCTCCGACAGCTCACATTTTACAAAAGAGAATTCATTTGCAAACAACTTATGCACACGGGGGGAAATGGTTGTGGGTGTTCTCAGAGGAGAGTCAAACAGCACAATGCCTCTTGCAGGGGAGCAGCCATTGCACCAGATGTTTTCTGTGCAAAGGTGGGCTGAAAGCAGCAGTACCCGGCTGCAGAGTGTTTGCTTCATCCCCTTAGGGCAGCAGCTGCTTTTTCCCTTCCATGAAAATCTGTCTGATGCATTGATCGCCCCACCCCTTACACAATAGCTCCTTGATTGGATTGACACAGCCCACTCTGACCTGTGCTTTGGGGTTGGAGAAGGAAAAAATGCCTCACGACATATGGAGTTTGGAGGAAGGGGGGTTGTTTGCTTTGGTTTTAGTTGAAATATATTATTATCTTGGGATAATTAAAGATGGGGGGCATCTGTACATCTTAGGCTATGTCTACAATACGAAATTACTCTGATTTTACAGAATTTGATTCTTGGGAACGGATAGTATAAAGTCGAGTCAGTGCGTCCCCACTAAGCACGTTAATTCGGCGGTGGGCATCCACAGTACCATGGCAAGCGTCGACATGCTGAGAGGTGCACTGTGGGTAGCTATCCCACAGTTCCCGCAGTCCCCGCTGCCCATTGGAATTCTGGGTTGAGCTCCCAATGCCTGATGGGGCCAAACTTTTGTCGCGGGTGGTTATGAGTAAATGTCATCAGTCAATCCTCCCTCCCTCCCTCCGTGAAAGCAACGGCAGACAATTATTTCGCGTCCTTTTCCCTGGATTGCCTGAGCAGACGCCATAGCACGGCGAGCATGGAGCCCGGTCAGCTCACCGAAGCAGTTATGACCATTGTAAACACCTTGCGTATTATTGTGCAGTTTATGGAGAACCAGAACCTGGAAAACCAGGCGAGGAGGCGATGGCAGCACGGTTACGACAGTGATGAGGACATGGACACAGACTTCTCTCAAAGCACAGGCCCCCGCAAATTGGACATCCTGGTGGCAATGGGACAGGTTCATGCCATGGAACGCCGATTCTGGGCCCAGGAAACAAGCACAGACTGGTGGGACCACATAGTGTTGCAGGTCTGGGATGATTCCCAGTGGCTGCGAAATTTTCACATGCGTAAGGGCACTTTCATGGAACTTTGTGACTTGCTTTCCCCCACCCTGAAGCGCAAGAATACCAAAATGAGAGCAGCCCTCACAGTTCAGAAGCGAGTGGCGATAGCCATGTGGAAGCTTCCAACGCCTGACTGTTACCGGTCAGTCGGGAATCAAATTTGGAGTGGGCAAATCTACTGTGGGGGTTGCTGTGATGCAAGTAGCCAATACAATCACTGAGCTGCGGCTATCAAAGGTAGTGACTCTGGGAAATGTGCAGGTCATAGTAGATGGTTTTGTTGCAATGGGATTCCCTAACTATGGTGGGGCTATAGATGGAACGCATATCTCTATCTTGGGACGGGACCACCAGGGCAGCCAGTACATAAACCGCAAGGGGTACATTTCAATGGTGCTGCAAGCACTAGTGGATCACAAGGGACGTTTCACCAACATCAACATGGGATGGCCGGGAAAGGTTCATGACGCTCGCATCTTCAGGGACTCTGGTCTGTTTAAATGGCTGCAGGAAGGTATTTACTTCCTAGACCAGAAAATAACTGTTGGGGATGTTGAAATGCCTATAGTTATCCTTGGGGACCCAGCCTACCCCTTAATGCCCTGGCTCATGAAGCCGTACACAGGCACCCTGGACAGTAGTAAGGAGCTGTTCAACTATAGGCTGAGCAAGTGCAGAATGGTGGTAGAGTGTGCATTTGGACGTTTGAAAGGACGCTAGCGCAGTTTACTGACTTGTTCCGACCTCAGCGAAACCAATACTCCCATTGTTATTGCTGCTTGCTGTGCGCTCCACAATCTCTGTGAGAGTAAGGGGGAGATGTTTATGGCAGGGTGGGAGGTTGAGGCAAATCGCCTGGCCACTGATTACGCGCAGCCAGATACCAGGGCGATTAGAAGAGCACAGCAGGACGCACTGCGCGTCAGAGAAGGTTTGAAAACTAGTTTCATGACTGGCCAGGGTACCGTGTGAGAGTTCTGTTTGATGAAAACCCGCCTCCTTGCTTGACTCTAATTACCTGTAAGACACCCGCCCTCCCCCCTTCGAGCATTTATCGGAAATAATGTCACTATTGTTTAAAAACCATTTATTCTTTATTAATTGATTATTAGAATAGGGGGATAACTCACAAGGTTGCCTGGGTGGGGTGTGGGAGGAGGGGATAAGGGCAGGAAAAGGCTACTTCAAAGCTTCTTGAATGCTAGCCTTCTGTTGCTTGGGCAGTCCACTGGGGTGAAGTGGTTGGGTGCCCGGAGCCTCACCTGCACCCCGTGTTTTTGGGACTCTGGGTGAGGAGGCTATGGAACTTGGAGAGGAGGGAGTGCGGTTACACATGGGCTGCAGCGGCAGTCTGTGATCCTGCTGCTGTTCCTGAACCTCCACCACACGCTGGAGCACGTCCGTTGGATCCCGCAGTAGCCCCAGTGTTGCCTCCCGCATCCTCTGATCTTCCTGCCGCCACCTCTCATCTCGATCGTCCCTCTTGTCCTCATGTTCATTGGCCGCTTTCCTGTACTGTGCTATTGTGTCCCTCCACACATTCTGCTGAGCTCTTTCAGTGCGGGAGGACTACATGAGCTCAGAGAACATTTCATTGCGTTTGCATTTTTTTCGCCACCTTATCTGAGATAGCCTTTGGGATGGAGATGCTAGGGGGAGGCTTGAAACATTTGCAGATGCGGAAGGAAAAAAAGTGAGAGAAGTATTTAAAAAGATACATTTTACAGAACAATGGGTATACGCTTTCATGGTGAACACCACCATTCACATTACATAGCGCATGTGCTTTCGGTACAAGGTTGCATTTTGCATCTTATATTGAGTGCCTGCGGCTTTGATGTTAGAGATCACACACGCAGGGCTGGGCAACAGAATTCAGCTTGTAGGCGGCCATGGTAAGCCATAGTCTTTCGGCTTCTGCAGCCTTCATAACAGCAGCGCCCTCCTTTCCCATACCAAGCAAAGCCTGTTGAGTTGGCCATTTAGTGCTGCGGTTTTCGGGTTACGTGCAGCAGCAGAAACCCAACTAACACCCTGCCCCCCGATCCAATTCTCTGGGATCAGGTTACCATGCATGATATCACTCTGATGAGGATAACACAGACAGAGAAAGAACGGATGTTGCTTGAATGCCAGCAACCACCAGGATCATACGCTGCCAGGCTTTGTCATGCAATGATACCAGATTACTTGCTACTGGCATGGCGTGGTAAAGTGTCCTACCATGGAGGACGGAATAAGGCTGCTCTCCCCAGAAACCTTCTGCAAAGGCTTTTAGAGTACCTCCAGGAGAGCTTCATGGAGCTGTCCCTGGAGGATTTCCGCTCCATCCCCAGACACGTTAACAGACTTTTCCAGTAGTTGGACTGGCCACGAATGCATCCCTCACCCTCAGGGCAAATTAATCATTAAAAAATGCTTGCTTTTCAGCCATGTATTTCATTTACAAAAGGTACACTCACCAGAGGTGCCTTCTCCGGCTTCAGGGTCCAGGATACCACACTGGAGGGTATTTCAGTTAGGGTGATAAAAAGATCCTGGCTGTCGGGGAGATCGGTGTGCTGTGTGCTCTCCTCAACCTCGTCCTCCTCATCATCATCTTCCCCGTCCGCCAAATCCTCAGGCACGGCAACAGAGTACCCCATCATTGGAGTCCACGGATAGGGGTGGGGTAGTGGTGGTGGCCACCCCTAGAATGGCATGCAGCTCAGCGGCATGTCTGGGGCTGTGACCTGGAACGTCAGTTTGACTCTTTGGTTTTCTGGTACGCTTGTCTGAGCTCCATAATTTTCACGCGGCACTGCTTGCGTCCCTGCTGTATCCTCTGTCCATCATGGCCTTGGAGATTTTTTCATATATTTTGGCATTTTCTTTTGGAACGTAGTTCTGATAGCACGGATTCATCTCCCCATACAGCGATCAGATCCAGTACCTCCCGTTCGATCCATGCTGGAGCTCTTTTTCGATTCTGGGACTGCATGGTTACCTGTGCTGATGAGCTCACCACGCTGGCCAAATAGGAAATGAAATTCAAAAGTTTGCAGGACTTTTCCTGTATACCTGGCCAGTGCATCCGAGCTCAGAGTGCTGTCCAGAGAGGTCACAATGATGCACTGTGGGATAGCTCCCGGAGGCCAATACCATCGAATTGCGTCCACACTAACCTTAATTTGACACGGCTATGTCGATTTTAGCACTAATCCCCTCGTCGGGGAGGAGTACAGAATTCGATTTTAAGAGCCCTTTATGTCGAAAAAAAGGGCTTTGTTGTGTGGACAGGTGCAGGGTTCATTCGATTTAATGCTGCTAAATTCGACATAAACTCGTAGTGTGGACCAGGCCTAAGAGGACAAAAAGAAGGGGAAAAAAGCAGCCCTTGGACCTCACAAACTGATCCTGAACGGAAAACCTGGCCAGCAATGCTAATGGAAACCTGTGGTAAGGGACTTCACTTTGCACCATGTCTAGTCTGTTCAGTTTAGTCCTGGGAAGTGTTTTTATCTTTCTTTTTCTTGAAACCATTTCTGACTTTGATGCCTCTTTGTGATTACATAAATTTGTTTTCTTCTTTAATTGAAATGAAGTGAACGCTGTGGGCAACTCCATTTGGGGTGGGAAAAATGTATGTATATTGATTCCCTTAGAGGGGCAATGGACCTATTCTATCAGGACTGTCCAGGAGAAGGCTGGACAATACAGGCCACACATTTCTGGGGGAAATCTGGGACTGTGTGTGTATTGAGATCACTCTGCAGTAATAACCAAGGCTGTGAAAGCCAGAGTATGAGCTGAGCATGGCTGGCAGGCAGCAGCTACACACAGACACTTGGGGTAAGACCGGAATGCTGGAGGCTGTTTGTGAGTGGTCCGGATTGGGAGCTACAGCAGCAAATTATTACTGGGCACCCCAGGTTACAGGGCAGGCGGTGACATGCCCCCCCCTCCAACCCCACCTCTCCTCCTCATTAGTCTGGATTACACCCTGGATTGTGATAGCCTCATTGTCTCGTTGAACAATGACAATGGACACAACTCATATCCTGGTTGGATACATTGGTAGTGGAACAAAGTTTGTGCCCATGGAAAGGGACGGTTCAGCGAGAAAAGCAGGATCGGGCTCAGACAAGCAGTCAGGCAACAGATAAGAAAAAAATGTGGTAGGAGTAAGGGAAGCAGTAATTACAGACATGGGAAATCTAAATCCCTGGAACAATAATTGGAATGGTAAAATCCGAGTTGATTTAGGTGTTGTTTTGGGAAATAAGCAAATAATTTAAGGAAGGAGAGTGAAAAGTTAACTCTGCAGAGGCTGGAGGGAATTAAGCAGTTGAACTTCGTAAAAATGCTAAAGAGAAAAATAATTCTTGGTTTCTTTGCAGCCATTCTGAAGGGAAAATGGGCCCTTTTCCAGGGGAATGTCTGTAAATAGTCCAGGCAAAGAGATTATATGATTGAAATCATTTGACTATGAACAATTTAGTCAGATTAGCTAAAAGAACATAAGGGGTTTCTATTGGAACTTAACCACCCCAGATGTACAAAAGGGAATGTAATCTATGTACGGCTATATAAAAATGATGCAGTGTGGAAGGGATGTTAAGGAAAAGAACATGTGCAGTGTATATTGTAGAAGGAGTGAAAGGAATGCAAATATACAATGCTACTTAATTAAAATCCTATTAGGCTCAAAGGGGCTACAATAGGTGGTGTTTTCTTTTTCAGATCACTGTGTGTTTTGAAAGCAGGAGTTAAAAGTAAAAGGCAATCAGAAGTCTCATAAAAGTGAATTGTGTCCCTTTTAAGTAAAAGTCTTTAAGCTGTGGATGGCTTTGGATCCAAAAGCAAGCCAGAAAGCATCTGTGTTAATGCAAATTACCTAACTGATAAAGGAAGAAGCCACTGAAAACCTGGCCTGCCTATGAAACAAACACAGGAAAATATGGGGGTAATTCCTCTGTTTTGCCTGCAATCAGCAAGGGTATTTGTATAAGAAAGGAATATTTTAAGCAATATCTTGTCGCCCCAAAAGGGGTAGAAATATGTTCTTTTTGTCTTTCAGAAAATCAGGAAAAGCTGGTGCCTGCTGAAGAGCAACCCAGAACGCCATAAATCCACTGGCACAATAGAAATTGTGGTTTGTGTTTTATGTTCTGTCTTGTGGCATTTGTCTTGTGACTAGAACTGTTGTGTTTAATTTTTCTACATGACATAGTAAAGTGGTGAGAAACCAGTACGTTAGCCCCAGGCTAAACAAATCCCTGATACCATGGTAACCAAATGGCAGTTGCTCCAGGTTAATCAAGACACCTGGGGCCAATTAAGATCCTTCTAGAAAAAGCAGTGGAGATACCTAGATTGATTGGGACACCTGAAGCCAATCAAGGACTGGCTGGAACTAGTTAAAAGCCTCCCAGTTAGTCAGTGAGGGGTGGATGTCAGGAGCTGTGGAAGGAGGTTGTGCTATTGGAGAGACGCCATATCAGGCATAAGGAAGGAGGCCCTGAGGTAAGGGTGAAGTGGAGTTTGAGGAAGTGGGGGCTGCTGTGGGGGAAGTAGCCCAGGGAATTGTACATGTCCTATTTCTAAAAAGTCAGCTACAATAGCTGATACTATTAGGGTCCCTGGGCAGGAGCCTGGAGTAGAGGGTGGGCCTGGGCTCCCCCGCTTTTGCCTCCCCACCAATTAATCACCAAGACTGGGAGACAACAGAGACTGTGCAAGGGAGGATAGCTTCTCCTTACCTCCCTCGCTGGCTTATGATGAAAATGGCTCAGTAGGCTGTGACCCTTGCCTCTAGAGAGAGAAGGGCTACAAGGAGGGTCACAGTGAGCCTCTGAGGCCAGCATGAATCTGCCAGGAAACGCAGGATCCACGGAGACAAGGACAAAGCTTTGTCACACAACATAATTCAAAACCAAATGGAAGGGTTAGATCAAAATGCAGATACTCGCTTTATCCAACCTGGATCACAAAACATTTTGGATACTATCAGGAAATACTAAGGTTTTAATACACTTGATAAAGCCAAACAAACAAAAGATTACTGAGACTTATCAGTACAAATGGATGCAGTAGGTTGTTAGCATAGTAAGGCCAGACCTCTTAATTGGGAAAATTGTTGTTAAAATCGCACACCAACAGGCTCTGGAAGCAAGGACATGAAAAGTTAGCCCAATCCCCATATTGCACACGGGATCCGTCTGGCTACCCCGGCTCTCAAGCCAGTGGGCTGGGGAGGGAGGAAAGCTATTGAACACCAGAGCTCGTACCAAGTGGACTCCTCAAAAGTGGATGTGCTTGTCCTTACCTGTTGCTCCAGAGCCCTGTAATAAAAACATTTCACTAGAATGGTGTACGTGGGATGAATTGCATAATGAGACCAAATAATCAAAGACTGTGGGGTACTCTTTGGGAATGGGAGGGGAATTCACTTACCAATTCACCAGATGGTCGGTCTATTACCCAGTTGAGGGAAGAGTTATGTGCAACCTGTGAAGCCGTAGAGACTGATTTGGATAAGGAAAAGGCCAAATGTAAGGGGATCCTCTTTAAAGATATCCGGGGTTGGCAAGTTGGATATGCGTTGCAGACAAGGTAATGCTGCAAAAGCTGGGGAAGGCGGCCCACACCCCGGACGCCAAGTGGGTGGATCTGTACTCCATTGTGAATTGCGTCTCCCGGGTAGTGTATCAACTTCAGCTACTGGGCAAATTAAAATGGGTGGATGCCAATCAGCTTAAAACATATGTTTTCTGGTCATGGCATCGTGAGCCTCAATAGTGGACCAGTCATCTGCCTGAACGATCCAGGTTTCCATCTGTTCATGGAATTATCTGGATAACTATTATGACAAGGAGGAAAAATACTCCCAGAGGCTCACCATAATTCGAGCTGCTGATGGGATAGCTCAGTGGTTTGAGCACTGACCTCCTAAACCCAGGGTTGTGAGTTCAATCCTTTAAGGATCTGGGGCAAAAATTGGGGATTGGTCCTGCTTTGAGCAGGGGGTTGGACTAGATGACTCCTAAGGTCCCTTCCAACCCTGATATTCTATGACCTGGGCCCAGGACAGCACTCCCGTACACCCTTCCCCGCCCCTCTTCTTCGGACGCTACACCCAGGCTTGGCCAGCCTCGGGTTGTGCAGGAGTGAGTATGAAAGTGGATTAGGGCTTGGGGCACTAACGCTTTCCTTCTTCCCTTGAGTGACGTGGGAGCGTTCCCAGCACTCTTTGCTGTTTTATTATTTTCTTAATAAAGCTTTAAAATTCAGTCTCATGGTATGTTCCTGTATTCCCCTCCCTCCCCCCCTCCCCTCCCCCCCGATGGTCCTGCGGTTTCAGATTGATCACCTGAGATCCTAGGCAGATTGGTAACAGAAATCTGTCACAGTATCCCCAGGGGTATGTGTACCCCTGGTTGAGATCCACTGACCTGAGTGATTTGCCCAAGGTCAGAGAGGGACTAAGTGGCAGAACTAGGAATAGAAACCAAGAGGCCTGTAGTCCAGCCCAGCACCATAACTACAAGCCCAGCCTCACTCTTTCATTCAAGGCTCCGAAGGCCCCTTGTTAAGAGTTTTAATATATTTGTATCTTGTGATTTTTACAGTGTTTTTAATGAGGTTTTATGATGTTATCCCCTCATAATCACTAAAACGGTGATTATCCAATATGGAGTCAGAATCTTAATATGGCGTCTCTTTGCCACAAACAACAAGACTCTATCTTGTTTCAGCTTGGTGGTTGTGGTGGTTTTGCGCCCTTTTTGAACTTTGGCGGGAAAGGGCAGCTAACAGACCACTCTGAACTGGTTCTGTAACTGACACGCTACCTCAGGTTTTCCTGTCACGGAATCGTTAAAAGGAACTGCGTGATGTCACCACAGTGCTGTCCGCCAAAGAGGCAGCCGAGCGCAGTGGCGTTTGCGCGGTCCTCAGATCACGAGTCAGCGTCTCCTGAAGGACAGCTCATCCTCGTCCAGACCATCGACGTACCTGCTGCATCCAGGGTTCCTGGCGGTACTCCTGCTATTGGCTCCGAGTCCAGCTGCAGCACGATCCAGCGTTTTCCCCCTTCAGGCAATCACCAGGTCTGGGGGCAGTAGATCCTGGGTCCGACGCACTCCAACACCCAGCCTGTCCAGAGAAAGTATCTGACAGCAGCAGGACTTTAGGGGATTTAATTATTTTAGTTTGCTTCAAGCTCCTTGTATTGTGATTCCAATTTGCTTAGGCTTTATGACAGTTGTGTTTCCTTTCTCCCTTTATCCCAGTTAATGTAAACCAACCTTCATACACTTACCTTTTGTTTTGGAACATCTTTCTGTCTCTGTCTTCTTTCTTTGCACCACACTGGAAGGAGGATGGGACCAACATCACCAACTGCTTCCACAGCAATAGGCCCTGATACCAGGTACAAGATCCTGTGAAGGGGGAACATGTAGGTTTACAATGGTTTTAATTTTTCCCTGTAACAGGTCGGCATGGTCTGGCCTGACCCAGAGAATTCAAAAAGGCTGCAGCCCATGAGCCGGGCTGGCAGGACGCAGCTACGTACCCTTCCCTTGATGGCCACCACAGTGGATGCTTTGGTCAAGACCATGCTCTGGCACTGCTCAGTGATGTTTGCCAGGTTGGTGTTGAAATTGGGGTTGGGTCCCCCTCCTGCAATGGACAGAGATGGAGCGTCACCAGGGAGACACAGCTGGGACCCCATTCGAGGGGAGTCCTGACTCTGAGCCCCTCTGCTCTAACCCACTATCCCCTTGCAGAGCTAGCGATGGGACCCAGGTGTCCTGAGGCCCCTGGTGACCCTCCCTGCCCTAAACTACCTGTTTCAGGGCCCTTCCCCTTCTTCAGGCATCGTTAGCTGGTATCTGGGAAGCTGGCAGGGCTCTGTAGCACTCCCTCTGGCTGGGGCTGTGTCAGACACAGACACAGGATCCATCCCTTCCTCCCCATACCTTCGCGGGCAAAGCGCAGCAGCCAGCAGCATGGCGAGCTTCTGGAAGAGCGGGTTGTACTCAGCGTCCCGCGGGCTCTTGATGTACTTGACCTTGGACCATTTGTTGTGACTGGCGGGGGCGGCACCTGAGGTGTGCAGGGCCCGGCACAATGAGTGGGGGGCAGGGGCAGCTGTTTCAGTGCCAGCACCGAGACCAGAACATGGCATCTGTATCAGGCAGCTGCCCTCCCCATGGTCCTATTGGGTTCTGGGAAGTGGGCGGGCGCCCGCCCACTGCTAAAGGACCCCCCCCAGCCTAAGGGGAGGATCCACACGACCTGGAATCCAAATGAGTTCGGGGGACAACTAATGAGATAACAGGGTCAGGGGTGCGGTCACAGGGTTAAAAGAAGGGAGCCTGCTGGGCAGGGACATGGGTGTGAGCTCCTGAAACACACACACACACACACACACACACACTACAGCCATAGGTGAGCTCCTGTAACCCTCATACACACACACACAGTTATCCTCTAACACACACATTACAGGGGATCACACCCCAGGCTGTGATCCCCTGTAACACACACACCAACACCACACAGCCAGACCCTTGTCTTACTGTAACACACACACAACACACACTGCAGTCATGTTGTGATCTGTAAAACACTCACGTTATACAACCTTCCTGTATCACTCAGACCCACACACCATACACAGCCTGGGGTGTGTGATCTCCTCAAATACACACACCAACATCACACAACCTAGCAACAAACACAGCCCCACCGGTGTGGTACTTTGACACTCCCACGATGCACAGTCTGGCCGGGGCCCTCTTATACCCACTAGTCCCCGCTCCCCTCCCAGAGCCGGGAGAGAACCCAGGAGTCCGGGCTCCCAGCCCCGCAAGGCGCAGCGGGGCCCCATTCACATCCCAGAGGCAGGGACCGGGCTGCCCCCTTACGGGCTCCTGCCGCCCGGGCTCCAGGTGCAGCGAGCGCCCCCGGCGGCCGGACTCGGGACCCAGGCGTTCGGGGCGGGGCTGGGCCGGAAGGTGTCTGCTGGGGGGGGGCCTCCCCCAGCTGCTAGAGCTGCCAGCGCAGGCGCAGAGCCGGGAGGGGAGCGCAGCGACCGACCGGCGAGCAAGCGGGGCGGGTCCCGGCTGCTGGAGCGGGTGGCGCAGGCGCCGGGCGGGAAGTCGCTGCCCGGGCGGAGGAAGCGGCCGGGGCCGAGCCCGGCGATGGCTGCAGCGGGGCCGGCGCAGGTAGGACGCGGGGCGGGGACTCCCCGGCCGGGCACTGGCTGGTCCCGGCTGGGGGCCGAGGGGGGCCGGGACCCGGGTCCCTCCCGCGCTAGTGACCCCGGGGCTGGGGGCTGCAGCAGCCGGAGCGCTGGGGCCGGGGAGCGGCGCTGGGGCCCCGGGGCTGGGCGGCCCTGGCCGGGCGGACACGCGGAGCCGGGCGCGGCCCCTTCCCCCGAGCGAGGCCCCGGCCGGGCCGAGGAGCCCCGAGGCGCCCGGGGCGGGAGCGGGGCTGAGCACAGGCCTGGGGCGGAGGCGGGGACTCCGGCCGGGGAGGGGGGAGGAGCCTGTTCCCTGCCCTGGGACTCGGGCCCTTCCCAGCAACTCGCCCCAGAGCCCCGCGGGGAGCCGAGGGCGACTCCTGTCTCCTCCCCGGCCAGCAGGGCCCGAGTCCCTGGGGGAGGGGGAGTCTCCCTGGGAGTCACTCCCCTAGAAACCGTGTCCCCTGCTGAGACTCGGGTGGGAGGTAATAGGAACCTATATAAGGAAAAGAGCCAAAAATCGGGATTGTCCCTATAAAATCGGGACATCTGGTCACCCTAGCTGGAGCAGAAGGTGCTGAGTGTGTAACGCTTGTGCCAGCAGCTCCAGGTGGCGTTTGAGGACGTCGCTCTGTATTTCACCCGGGAGGAGTGGGAGCTCTTATCCCGGCCAGAGAAGCAGCTGTACCGGGACCAGATGCTGAGCAATTACCGGGCCCTTGTTTCCCTGGGTAAGGACTGATTTCTCTTCATTTCTTCACATCTGTAAAACATTTGGGTTCCCACAAGGATTTGGCTGCCATGTGCCACTTTATCACTGAGTGGTGGCAAATGCCAGACCCTTTCAGGTCAGCTCCCTGTTGGAGGACAACTCAGCTCTACAGAGCCTGGGGCTAATCTTAGTGTAACTTGTTTATTTGCATTACATCGGTGGTGGTAGCAAACAGCCCATGAGCAACAATCTCTTCCAGGAATCCCAGCCAGAGGTTGAGGGCAGCAGCTCTGCCTCAGGAACTGACTCTAGCTAGACAAATAAGGCACAGGAAAAACGCTGCTGCTGCTACCGCTACCCACCTCTCCGAAAAGAGTGAACATAGTACAGGAACTCCTCACTTAACGTTGTAGTTCTGTTCCTGAAAAATGCAACTTTAAGTGACACGATGTTAAACAAATCCAATTTTCCCATAAGATTTAATTTAAATGCGGGGAATTAGGGTCCAAGGAAATTTTTTGGGGGGGCAGACAAAATACATTAAATACTGTACTGTGGTTGGGAAGTGCCCCTGGCTTACCCCACGCAGGCACAGCCCGCTGCAGGCAAAGACACTAGGTAGCACTTTTGCAGCAGCCGTGGTAGCTTACCCGGAGAGGAAAAGGCACCAACTTTGCCAGGGGATGCTCCAGGCCCACCTCTTCCCACCCCCACTCCACATCCTGTGCCGCATCTCTGCTCCCCCACCCTCAAGAAAGTCCTAAGGGAAGTGCTGGGAGGGACGGGGAGGAGGTGGAGAAGAGGAACTTGTGCAGTGCTCCCTGCCATGACACGTTGTGGCCGATGTGCCTTAATGACATGCTCGAAATGTTTCAACAGCTATAAAATGGCAAAGGAGAAAAGTTCCCTTCTTTCAAAGGCTTCCCCATGATCAGTGTTTCAGGAGACAGCTAGTTAAGTGAAATAATGACCAGAAAGAAGGTGGTTGTGGATTTTCTATTCACCCTGTCTCTTAATCTGAAACTAATGGGTGTTCACTGGTGTTTCTGTGGGTTAAAAGAAATCCATGTCACACAGTTATCCTATGGAACATAGTGCCACAAGATAGCATAGAGGCCAAGGTGTTAGCAGAATGGAATATTTCTATGGAACAACTAGAGTTACTTCAGCAAGGCTTTAAACTCTGCCCCCACTGCAAAATGAGAAGGGTTGTGGGCGTTGCCGATCCAACGTATGAACTGAACTTGCCTGGTGGGAGATGGGAAGAAATCTCCTCTAAGGGCTAGTCTACACTTACCGGTGGATCGGATGCGTCGGATCAATGTTCTGGGTTCGATTTCTTGTCTAGACGCGATAAATCGAACCAGGAAGTGCTCCCCTGTCGACGCCGGTAATCCTGTTCTGCGAACGGAGCAGGCGGAGTCCACGGGGGAGCCTGTGCGCCGCGTGTGGACCACAGGCAAGTTTGAACTAAGAGACTTCGACTTCAGTTACGTTATTAACGTAGCTGAAGTCGCGTATCTTAGTTCGACAGGGGGGGTTAGTGTGGACCAGCCCTAAGGAAGGTTTATTTCTTTATTCTCCTGCTTGGGATCTCTTGCGCTTTCCTCTGAAGCAGCATGCAAGATTAGTGTCCCGTCATGCCAGGTGCTGCGCAAACATAAATGAGTCCCTGCCCCCAAAACGTTAGTAATAAAACTTTTCCTTCAAACAGGCTGTTCGGGTTCCAAACCGGACTTAATCCAACGGATCGAGCTAGGGGAGGCAGAGCTCTGGATCCGGGATGCCAAGGGCTCCAGGGTAAAGTCTGGGCCTGAGAGCCCCTTCTCAGGTGAGTCATAATAATCCAGTCCCTTCTGATTTACACACCTGCTAGCGGAGCGCTCCTTGATGTAGAAGGCAAAGGCAGAGCGAGATTCACTGGCTGGGAATTGAAGAGAGACAAATTGAAGCTGGGAATTAGGGGCCAGTGTTTATCTTGGAGGGGGAATAAACCATTGGGAGAGCTCCTGTCAGGACGCGATGGATTCTCCCTCACTGGGAGTCTGTCAGTGGAGATGGGGTGGCTCTCTCTCAAAGCTTCGCTCGTGTTCCGCCTGCAGTTACTGGGCCAGAGTCAGGAATGACTGGGGGAGATTCTCTGGCTGGGATAGGCAGGGAGCCAGGCTGGATGGGCACAATGAGCCTGTCTGGTCTTGATATCTATGAATCTTAGGGTACGTCTATACTTACGCGTCCGGTCGGAGGCGCGGGATCGATGTTCTGGGTTCGATTTATCGCGTCTTGTCTAGACGCGATAAATCGAACCAGGAAGTGCTCCGCCGTCGATGCTGGTAATCCAGCTCGACGAACGGAGTAGGCGGAGTCGACGGGGGAGCCTGCGCACCGCGTGTGGACCCCGGGTAAGTGCTTTTTCATTCGAACTAAGATAGTTCGACTTCAGCTACGTTATTCACGTAGCTGAAGTCGCGTATCTTAGTTCGAATTATGGGGTTAGTGTAGACCAACCCTTAGAAATCATCTCTGCATGGAGACAGGACTAAGTATTACCTAGTCCATCCTTGACAGGTGTCTGTCTAACCTGTTCTCAGAAACCTCCAATGATGGAGATTCCACAACCTCCCTAGGTAATTTTGTTCCAGTGCTTAACGGCCCTCAGAGATTGGAAGTTTTTCCTATTATCTAACCTCTATCTCCCTTGCTGCAATTAAAGCCCATAAAATCTTGACCTGTTCTCGGTCTATAAGGAGAACAATTTATCACCCTCCACTTTGTAACAACCTTTTATGTCCACATGGACTGTTATCAAGGGGTTCTCCCCTGCCCCCGCCCCCCTTCTTCTCCAGACTAAAGAAACCCAGTTTTTTCACTTTATAAGTCATGTTTTCTAGACATTTAATCAGTATTGTTGCTCTCCTCTGACCCTCCCCAATTTGTCCACATACTTCCTGAAATGTGGGGCCCAGAAGTGGACACAGTAATGGGCCTAGCCTGTCATTGTTTTCCTCTACTTTCCTGTGTATTTGCAAAATGCTTCGTTTTTTCCCTTTATATTGCTAATTTAGTTTTGTTTTTTGCCTTGGCCTTTCTAATTTTCCTCCTACATGCGTTGTAATTTGACCTGCTTTCCATTTCTTGTATGACTCTTCTTTGAAGAGTCGCTACAGCTCCACCATGCCTCCGCTTCCCCAGCTGTTTAATGGAAAGGGCATTGGGGCTGTGAGAAATGTTCCCTCTCATTTTTTCCATCCATCTGCAGAATAAATTTTGTTAGGTGCATCGAGGTACGTGCGCCACCAGTAGACACAAAAAACCTACATATAATTTTTTTAAAAGTTACCATAGGGATAATTACTCCAGCCAGGAGACATTAGGTATTTTGGAGCTCGCTAATTAAATTTAAGTGCAAGAGAAATAAAAATAATCAAATGCATAGGCCAGTCAAAGCACTGCGGAGAGAAAAAGAGAGACTGTGTGAGCTTGCTGCTGGGGAGGAAACAAGCACCTGGGTAGAAAGACCAGCCTGTCCATCCATAGACCACAACACCTTCTAGGCTTCCCACACCTCAGAAAATCATGCCAAGGTAAGGGGTGCACTAGAGGTTTTTCAAATGGCTTTTCATGCCTCTGCCCCCTGCAAGAGCATCCCAGAGTCACTGGCCCTTGGCAGAAAAGGCGCTGTCCTCTCCAGGTTCCCACCCCACCCCCTCTCTGCCACTTCACTTCGCACGTGACCTCTCAGACTGGAGAAACCTGCCCTAGCGAGCAAGAAGAAAGCTGGGAATGACGCAGGGCAGGGTCAGTCAAACACGACTAGTGTAAGGTGACGCCACGCAGAGGACGCCATTGTGTAGAGCAGGTCTGTAGCACTTGCAGCGCTTTGCTGTAATGCTCTGAAACTGCCCCGTGTGCCAGGCAGCTGCTGTGGGGGGAGTGGACACGTTTTGGGGCCAGATTAAATCGTCCTGCGGGCCATGACTTGGAGTACCCTGGTGTATGGGCAGGCTGTGAGAGGGTGGTGGTATGTCCTTTGTCCCATCCCCTCTCCTCCTGCTCTTTGTGGCATGAGACCTTTGTCACTTACATTGCTTCAGTGTCAATGCTTAGCACACGCCTCAGACCTAATGCCTCTGTGACTGTCTGTAGACCATAGGCTGGGTGGCAGCCATTCACCCCTTCCAGCTCAGCAGTGCCAGGGATCAGGTTGTGACACAATACAGACATGTTTTCCAGGTTACATCAAACAAACCCTGAGTGACTGGTCATCTCCTCAAATCCTTCACACACAGACACCCCCAAAACCCTCATCTTCTTGAGGATTTTAGTTTAGTTTTAGTTTTGCGCAAAGACTGAAACCTCAGGCCGAGAGTAAATGATTTCTTCAAAAGGAATTCCTAGAAAAGGACTCACTCCCGCACAGGAATAAGCTACAGTGTTCTAAGCAGCTTTAAACCGGTCTCGCTGCATCCACGTGAAGGGATTGTAGCCCCTCAACTAAACTAATTTAAAACCAATATAATTATAACAGCAAAAATACTGAGGAACAGGCCTCATGCTATAAAACAGGAGAAAGTGAAGAAGCAACGCTGTGTAAATAAACCCCTCTGATTGAAATAAAGACAAAATCAGTTTGAAAACAAAACCAGGGCCCTGTTGTGCCAGGGGCTGCCTGTATCCTGGGCAGGCTACAATTCAAGCTAAAAACAAGATCCAAGACATGCATAGGGCATGTGGGAGCAGGCGCTCGGTGCTGCACAAACACCATAGGGTAGAACCACTCTAGGGTGACCAGATTAAAGCAACAAAAAATCGGGACACGTGGGGGAAGCAAAAAAAAAAAGGCCAGAGCAGAGCTGTACAAGGGGGGGGGGGGGGGGGGAACAAAACGGCAGAAGCCCTGATATCGGGACAAATGGCGTCCCGACCGTGCATCGGTCGGGACAAAGAACCAATAATCGGGACAGTAGCGATTTTATCGGGATGTCTGGTCACCCTAAACCACTCTGAGTCAGGCTGCAGATTTTTCACAGCATTTTCTATCAGAAATTACAGAGCAGTTACAGTAAATTTAGTAAAATCACAGGTCTGTACATTTACTGTGAGTGCTCCAGGATTTTTAATAAATCCTGCTGTCAAGGCTGATTCCCCGCTCTGGCACTTCGAGTGCAGAAGATGCGGGCCTGCAAGCACTTGAATACTTAATACCTGCCACTCAAAGCTTGTATTAAACTCCTCAGGTTAGAGATCAGCCTGGTCTTGGATTGGTAAATGCTGCCACCACTCAAGTGCAGATCCCCTTTGAGAGGCCAGGAAGACACACTTGAGAATTCCTTCCTGTGGGGTACCCCCAAACTCAGCCCCCCTCTGGGGAAGAGCTGAGAAAAGGAAAATCAGCTGTTGCCACGAGCTAATTGAAAAACATGTGCACGGAACTCTTAAGACACAGAAATACAGTCATGTTCTTAAAAAAAAAGGTAAATTTTATTGCGGGGGGGGGGGGGAGGCAAGAAAGCACATCTGGAAAATTAGGTTGCCGTTCGATTTTTTTTTTTTTTTTTTTTTTTTTTTTTTTAAAGCAACTGCAAGGATTAAACACCAGGAATGGCTTTCTTGGGAAACAGCTTAAAGGTTACAAAAACAAAACAAAAGCACCTGTGTTAGCACAGACAAATGCACAAGCCCAAAATAAAGAGAGAAACCTCATTGCGTCTAACTAAACATTCCTGTTCTACTTACATAGCTGTCGTTCCAAATGAGAAAGTCTAGATATGGATATTGATGATTTTGAGAATCTCGGGGGTAGAGAACATATGGGTGGCAAGGCCATTCACTGAAATTTGACCCGCCTCCCCCACCATCATGACTGTGGGATGGGGCCAATCTGAGCGGCGCTGTAACCCCGCAGACCAGGTCTCAGTGCTCAGAGCAAGACATTGAGTCCAGCCCTGTGGGACAGGAGTGGCCATTGCAGGGTGAGGCGCCCATCCATAGATCATAGAATCTCAGGGTTGGAAGGGACCTCAGGAGGTTCTAGTCCCACCCCCTGCTCAAAGCAGCACCAAACCCCAACTCAATCATCCCAGCCAGGGCTTTGTCAAGCCTGACCTTAAAAACCTCTAAGGAAGGAGTCACTGAGAAATGGGGAAATTGCTCCATCCGTGATATTTTCCATCCTTGACAAACCTGCAGCCCTAACCATGAGCTAACACCGGGATTGTCTCTGCTCTCTCCAGCAGGGCTCGGGATCCTGGGGGGAACGAGGACACAGTCTGAATGTGGGGAAAGTGCAGCAGGAACGCAGGATCCCATAGCCCACATAGGGATCCATGCACAGGACGCAGTCCGTCCCCGGGGTAAACTCAGCCAGAGACCAGACCTGGCTACACACCAGAGAGTCCCCATGGGCCGGTGCCTCCATCATTGCATCGACTGTGGCAAGACATTCAGGAACCGCTTCGCACTGACCCAGCACCGGCGCATGCACACCGGGGAGCGCCCGTATCACTGCTCTGACTGTGGCAAGAGCTTTGCAGGGAGCTCAAATCTGAGAAAACACCAGCGCACGCACACCGGGGAGCGGCCATATCACTGTGCTGACTGCGGAAAGGGGTTTGCACAATTTGCGCACCTGAAAAGACACCAGCGCACACATACTGGGGAACTGCCATACAAATGTACCGACTGCGGCAAGGGCTTTGCCCAGAGATCAAGCCTGAGAACACATCAGTCCACACACACCGGGGAGCGGCCGTACTGCTGCACCGACTGCGGCAAGGGCTTTGCAGAGAGCTCAACGCTGAGAATACACCAGCGCATGCACACCGGGGAGCGGCCGTATCGCTGCACCGACTGCGGAAAGGGCTTTGCACATAGCTCGACTCTGATAAAACACCAGCGCATTCACACGGGGGAGCAGCCGTACTGCTGCACTGACTGTGGCAAGAGGTTTGCAGAGAGCTCAAAGCTGAGAATACACCAGCGCGCGCACACTGGGGAGCGGCCGTACCACTGTGCTGACTGCGGGAAGAGCTTTGCACAGAGCTCAAAACTCAGAACACACCAGCGCACACACACTGGGGAGCGGCCATATCGCTGTGCTGACTGCGGGAAGGGCTTTGCACAGTTCGCACACCTGAGAAGACATCAGCGCACGCACACTGGGGAATTGCCATACAACTGTACCGACTGCGGCAAGAGCTTTGCCCAGAGTTCAAGACTGAAAACACACCAGCGCACACACACCGGGGAGCGGCCGCACTTCTGCACCGACTGCGGCAAGAGCTTTGCCCAGAGCTCAACCCTGAGAATACACCAGCGCACGCACACAGGGGAGCGGCCGTACCACTGTGACGATTGCAAGAAAAGCTTCAGCCATGCCAGTACGCTGATCAGACATCAGCGCACACACACACCGGCGAGCAGCTGCACCGTTGTGCCAACTGTGGTAAGAGGTTCAGCAGTGCCAACAAGCTGACCCAGCTCCAGCGCATGCACACCGGGCAGTGGCCGCACCGCTGTGCTGACTGCGGCAAGGGCTTTGCACACAGCTCAAACCTCTGACTACATGAGCACGCACACACCGGGGAATGGCCATTCCAATGCACTGCTTGCAGAAGGAGCTTTGCACAGAGCTAATACCTGAGAATGCATCAGCGCATTCACAGCAGGGAGCGGCTGCACAACTGGGCTGACTGGCAAATGCTTTGCTCACTTGGGCAACCTCACCTGGCACCAGTTGACTCACTAACTCCCCTCTGCCTCCACCAGGGCCTGAGAGGCAGCTGGCAGGCCTGGCACAGCGCCAGCAGAATCAGACAAGGGAGTGGTCCGGTCCCCGTGATGCCCAGCAGAGACTGGGGTGGGCGGGCAGGGAAGGTGACTTGGCTGAGCAGTGTGGGGAAGAGCAGACAGGTGGGGGGATTTTAAAGTAGATGGTCACAGCCTACTCATTAGGGACCCCTGCATCTAGGTAGGGTCCAGCCAGGTCTCTCTCTCTCTCTCTCTCTCTCTCTCTCTCTCTTTCTCTGTCAAACTTCCCCCAACACATAGCTGTGAGGCAGCCAGGACAAACCCCCTACCTCCCCCATCTAGATGGGACTGAGTCAGCAACTTGCCCCCACACCTACCTCAATTTCAGACAGGGGTTGACTCTTAGGTGACAACTGGAGATCGGATTTGC
This sequence comes from Chelydra serpentina, assembly GCA_037349315.1. Lineage (NCBI taxonomy): Eukaryota > Metazoa > Chordata > Testudines > Chelydridae > Chelydra > Chelydra serpentina. Next base: position 3,761,765 of record JBAIAC010000021.1, on the reverse strand, counting down.
AGTCCTGTCTCAGCATGGATTGGGCTGAGAGGCGGGACGGGCTGAGAGGCGGGACAGTCTGAGAGGCGGGACAGCTTGGTGCGTGAGATTGAAAGAAGACTCAGGAACTGCTTGTGCCGTCTATTCTAAATAGAAATGTGATGAAGAAATACGTACCTAATGTGTAACAAACTTCTAACCAGATGTTTCTTTGCTATTAAAGAGGCTGCTGCATTCGGATGGTGTGTGGAAAAGCCAGTGTGAAGTGTAAATCTTTAAGATAAACCAGCCCAAATGTACTAAGGCCTGATGAATTGTGTGATTGGTGGGTGTGCACAGAGAGCTTTGCATTACTCCTTGGGGAATTCTATGCCAAAAAAATTAAAATTCTGCATATTTTATTTGTCAAAATAACACACTATCACACTAGTTTCAATTATTTTGATAATTTATTTCAAACTACCTATCAGCAACTATGTTACAGCAATACAAACAAAAAAGATTCAGGAAGTGATTTTTCACAAATAGATTCCTTACTAGACCTTTTAACACAGAACTGTGAGTAATAAATCATTTAAACTACAATATAGAAATCTATTTCCCACACCCCTCAGAACCAGTGCAAAGGCTTGGGGGAGCCAGGGGTAATGGAGAAGCTGAGGGAGAGGGAAGTAATTGCTGGGGAGGAGCTGGAGTGAATTTTGAGAGCGGGTGGGAGAAGTATGGAATAGGGGGATTTGGCGGGCAGAGGGGTAGAGCGATTGTTAGAGATTTGGGAAGCCTCCCCTATGGAAACCTGGTTCACCATTGTCCTCTCCCATTCAGTCAGGCACATCTACCCTCTGTCCCTGCATCCCCCCATCCTCTTGTGTCCCTGCCCCCCTTCCATCCCTATGTGTCCCTGCATCCCACCTGCATTCTGCCCCAAGCTCAATGTTACCTCACTAGCTCCTGTGAGCCCCCAGGAGCCCTGTATGCCCCACTCTGTCCATCTACCCCATACTCCTTGCCTCCACACCTGACCCCACGGGCAGAGCACTGTGAAGTATCCTCTGACCCCCTCCCTGTGTTTGGCTGCTCCTCTCTTCTGGTGTCACAGCAGCCCCTAGAGGGGAAAAGGTATAATTGCAGTGCTTCTCCATCAAAATTAATTATTCTGAGGTGAAAAATATGTGGCGCGTATGAAGTTTGTGCTTGCGCAGGTGGAGCAGAATTCCTTCATGTCGCATATGAAGTGACATCACTGATGTAATCATTGACGTGTAGGGAAAAATCAAGCTCTGGTAGAGAGGTGCGCAGTGCTGTTAGTGTTCTTTCATCAACTGCTCTCTCCTGTTAGCCATGCCCACAGACTACGCAAATGAGTCAAATCACTGTATACTTCTCTGTGATGAACTACTCTCCAAGGACAGAGCCATCCTGGAGTGGAAAGAGACTTTCCATAGAGATTGTTCGAACTTCTAGATGGAAATTTCTGCAATGTATGTAAATACCATTTAAAACGTTGACCATTTAAACAATTAACTGTTTAAGCGGTAACGGTGCTGGTTCTGGCGGGACCCAACTGAGAGTGCCAGTTCAGGACAAATTGCTTCAAACAGGGCAATTACAGCCCAAGGCTGGGGTTTTTCCACCTCTAAGGCAAACCAAACCAGCCAGACAGCGGAGACTTTGGTTTTACCCCACTGGCTAACCACAAGTCATCCCAAGCAATCCCCTAAGACACTCCAGTTTCCCAGTCTCACCACCAGTGCCACTCGTTATGGGGACAAATGGTCATGAAAACCAATGCCCCAGTAAAAGAAAAAGGTCCTCCCGATCCCAATGGACCAAGCCCCCAGATCCAGGTCAATATACAAATCAGATCTTACCCACAAATCATGCTGTTGCCAAGCCTTTAGAATCTAAAGGTTTATTCATAAAAGGAAAAAGGTATAGGTGAGAGCTAGAATTGGTTAAAAGGAATCAATTACATACAGTAATGGCAAAGTTCATGGTTCAGGCTTGCAGCAGATGGAATATACTGCAGGTCCAGATCAAGTCTCTGGAATACATCCATAGCTGGGATGGGTTGTTCAGTCCTTTGTTAAGAGCTTCCATTTGTAGAAAGGTTCCTCCAGAGGTAAGAAGCAGGAAAGAAGACAAAATGGAGATGAGGCAGCTGCCTTTTATAGTTTCTTCCAGCTGTAAAGACACCTCTTTGTCCTTACTGTGGAAAATCACAGAAAAATGGAGTCGGGAGTCACATGGGCAAGTCCCTGCATACCTTACTGAATAATAAGGTGTGTCTGCCTCCTCTCAATGGGCCAGTTGTATAGTCGATGGTCCTTAATTGGCCATCAAGCAGTCCTGGCAAAGCTAATAGCTTGTCTGGGATCCCAGAAGCACAGCCCCAGTTTGAAATACAGACAGTATAAAGCCAATATTCATAACTTCAACTACAAAACTGATACATACATAGAAATGACATAATCATAACCAGCCAAGAATAGCCTGGTCTTAGACACCTCATTTGACCCCCCTTTATATAAGATTTGGTGCCACTATAGGACCTCGGTTGCAACAATGATCTATATGGTCCCAGTTATTGTCAATAACGTCACAGCGGCTAGGGCCGATCTGTCTGGTGCAGCTGGGGCTGGGCCTGCTTTGGCTGGATGGTGCTACTCCGGCTGGGCCTGCTTCGGCTGGTGCTGCAGCTGGGCCCGCTCCAGTTGGGCTGCTCTGCTCTGGCTGGGTGCCGTGTCTGGACCTGCTCCAGCCAGGTGGTGCTGCTGCAGCCGGGCAGCACTGCTGGGCCCAGTCCAGCTGGCGTGGGGGTTAACAGTGAAGGCGGTTAACCGGTAAGACTATGCTTACCAGGTAACCAGTTTACCTTTTACAGCCCTAATTTCTGCACACAGCTAAGAGTGTTGATGCAAGGAGCATGGAGTCATGCAAAGCTGGCCAAAGGAGCACAGGGAAGGGAGCCCATGGAAAGTAGCTTGTGGAGGAAGGTTACTGACTGGAGCCGAGGTTCACTCCATGACTCCACAGGTCTGACACCAACTGGGACGCCACAAAGTGTTTTACACGGGGATGCTGGAGTTTTCCAAAGTTTGAAGAGGCCTCTGGGATGGAATACACCCCTGTATTCAAACCCTACACACTACTATAATCATCTTTGTAAAAAATTATGCTTTAGAGGGTAGGTGTTATTTGAAAACTAATAACTTACTGGCCAGTATTATCATAGTGAAATGTATGCAGCAACTTTGTATAAAAACTTACGACATAAGCTGAAATTGCAACTGAAGTGTGTTTACCAGGAGTGGGTAAAAGTGTTTCTCAAAAACAAGGGAGAAGTTACCGCCTCTAGCCAAGGTGTCATCAAAGCTGATGAGCCATCACCTATCCAGTAGCCATTCTTTGGAAAGGCAATCAGGAACAAACAGATCTGCATTTCAGCAAACAACAGCATGAAACTTCTTCCTCACCAAAGTTCATGTCTCCCCACTCAGCTGAGAACTTTGTCTAGGAGTCGCTTTGAGAAAATTCTGCATTTCAAAGGGTGATTAAACTATAAAAGAGAGGGGCAAAAACACCTCTTGTTATTTCTCCTGTTCATCTCTCTTTATCACCTAAGAGGACCAAAAAAAAAGGTGGGGGGGGGGGCAGCTCTTGGACCTGAGGAAGCCCTGTGGAAAAGGACTTCATTTTGCACCACATCTAGTTTGTTCAGTTTAGTACTAGGAAGTGTTTTTAATCTTTCTTTTTCTTGAAACCATTTCTGACTTTGATGCCTCATCACTTGTACTCACTTGAAATCTACCTTCGTGATTAAATAAATTATTTTTCTTCTTTAATTGAAATGAAGTGAACTGTGTGGGCAACTCCATTTGGGGTGGGAAAAATGTATGTATACTGATCCCCTCAGAGGGGCAATGGACCTATTCTATCAGGACTACCCAGGAGAAGGCTGCACAGTACAGGCCACATATTTCTGGGGGGAAATCTGGGACTGTGTGTGTATTGGGATCACTCTGCAGTAATAACCAAGGCTGTGAAAGCCAGAGTATGAGCTGAGCATGGCTGGCAGGCAGCAGCTACACACAGACCCTTGGGGGTAAGACCGGAACGCTGGAGGCTGTTTGTGAGTGAGTTGGGAGCTACAGCAGCAAAGCATTACTGGGGCCCCACTGGTCGGGATTACACCCTGGACCGTGATAGCTTAATTGCCCTGTTGGACAATGGGAATGGACACAACTCATATCCTGGTTGGATGTTCCAAGATTCTGCCATGAGTACGGGTCATTTCCTGATTGATCCCTGCCAGCTTTGCCCAGCAGTAAGGGTAAAAAATGTCCCATGTTGTTCAGCGCGTCGCTTCCTCAAGTCAAAATGTCTGCATGAAGGAGACGTGAGTGGGACCAGCATCGACTGGCCAGGGAGAGCACCTCCTGCTGGGTAACAACTTTAGTCTGGTTGCTGACAAGAACCCTACTAACTCCCTCTTTTAAAGTCCGGTCTTGGGCAACGGCCCAGCCTGGGGTGTCATCTCCTGTAACTCACGCACCCACATCACACAGCCTAGCAACAAACACACACTACACAGCCGGACCCTTGTCTTCCTGTGACACTAGGGTGACCAGAGAGCAAGTGTGAAAAGTCGGGACAGGGGGTGGGGGGTAATAGGAGCTGAAAAATACCCCCAAATCAGGACTGTCCCTATACAATCGGGACTTCTGGTCACCCTGTGTGACACACACGCTTCCCCACTAGTTCCCCTCCCCTAGCCCTGTAACGGGCTCCTGCTGCCCGGGCTCCAGATGCAGCGACCGCCCCCAGCGGCCGCACTCGGGACCCAGGTGTCCGGGGGGATGAGCCGGAAGGTCCCTGCGCTGGGGCCTCCCTCGGCTGCTGGAGGAGGCGGAGCAGGCGCGGAGCGCAGCAGGGCTGGAGCTGGCGCGTCCCGCAAAGCCCAGCGAGGGAGCGGGCGCGAGGCGGCCCCGGGGAGGCACCAGCCGCGGGGCGGGAAGTCGCTGCCCGGGCGGAGGAAGCGGCCGGGGCCGAGCCCGGCGATGGCTGCAGCGGGACCGGCGCAGGTAGGACGCGGGGTTGGGACTCCCCGGCCGGGCACTGGCTGGTCCCGGCTGGGGGCCGAGGGGGGCCGGGACCCGGGTCCCTCCCGCGCTAATGACCCCGGGGCAGGGAGCGGAGCGGCCAGGCAGGGCCCGGGGTCCCGCTTTGCACCAGCGCAGCCCGGGGGCTCAGGGGCTGCAGCAGCCGGAGCGCTGGGGCCGGGGAGCGGCTCTGAGCCCCCCGGGACCCACCCACAAAGGCGGGAGCCTCCCTGGGGATGGAGAAGGGAAGGCCCTGGCCGGGCGGACACGCGGAGCCGAGTGCGGCCCCTTTACCCCTGGGGCGCCTGGGGCGGAGGCGGGGACTCCGGCCGGGGAGGGGGGAGGAGCCTGTTCCCTGCCCTGGGATTCGGGCCCTTCCCAGCGCCCCGTGGGGAGGCGAGGGCGACTCCTGTCCCCGGCCAGCAGGGCCCCGAGTCCGGGGGGGGGGAGAGTCTCCCTGGGTCCCAGCTGCTGGGCTGGGGGTTCCCTGGGAGTCGCTTCCCTAGAAAACGGGTCCCGTGCTCATGGCCAGTGCAAGGAAGTTTCGCGCCCTGGGTAAAACTTCCTTTCACCAGCCCTGCGCCCCCCTCTGTGCCGGCAGTCAGCTACACCCCCCTCTGCCGCAGCTACCCACCCCCCCCGCCCGCAGCAGCCTCCCCACCCGTCCGCGGCGGGGCTGGGCTCCCCTCCGCCGCGGGCCATGGCGGGGGCGCTGGGCTCGGCTCCCCGCCTCCCCCTGTGGGCCGTGCCGGGCTCGGCTCCCCGCCCTCAGCAGCTCACCTCCGCCACCCGCTCACCTCCGCCGGCGGCAGGGGCAGCAGCTCCTCTGGGCGGCGTTTTGAATCACCGCCGGGAGTCGCTGCCCCCCAAATCCTGGCGCCCTAGGCGACCGCCTAGGGTCGCCTAATGGGAGCACCGGCCCTGCCCCTGCTGAGACTCCGGCCTGGGACTGGAGCGGAAGGTGCTGAGTGTGTAACGCTTGTGCCAGCAGCTCCAGGTGGCGTTTGAGGACGTCGCTCTGTATTTCACCCGGGAGGAGTGGGAGCTCTTATCCCGGCCAGAGAAGCAGCTGTACCGGGACCAGATGCTGAGCAATTACCAGGCCCTTGTTTCCTTGGGTAAGGACCAATTTCCCCTCCTTTAGTCACAGGTATGAGTTCTGGCGAGTTCCCTTGATGCCTCAGCTGCCATATGGTGGCAAATGTCAGTCCCTTTCAGTACCTCAGCCCTGCAACAGAGGTGGTTGCAAACAGCACATGAGCAATAACCTCTTCCAGGAATCCCAGCACAGACATGGAGGGCAGCAACTCTGCCTCAAGAACTGACTCTAGTTAGACAATCAGGCAGGAAGAAAACTCTCTTTCTGCTTGTAACAGCGTCACACTTCCCCAAAAAGAACGAACATCATAAATTTAACAACCATACAGCTGAACAATGCTGCGTCCGAAGCAAAAGAACTGATAGGTCTGTGTAATGGAGCCACCGTGTGCCACATGACTCAGCCCCCAAAGCAAACTGAGAAGGTTCCATAGCTTCAGAGTACGAACCAAACTTGCCTCGTGGAGGATGGGAAGATATCTCCTCTAAGGAAGGTTTATTTCATTATTATTCTACTTGGGATCTCTTGGGCTGTCCTCTGAACAGAGGCGTAACTAGATATTTTTGCGACCGAGGCACGAAGGACCCTCGCCGCCGAAATGCCGTCGAAGACAGCGGCAGCGATTGGGCTGCCGCCAAAATGCCGCCGACTCAGGGAGTTTTCTGCGCCCATCAGCTTGCGCGCCCGAGGCAAGTGCCTCACTCGCCTCATCTTTGTTAGGCCCTGCCTCTGAAGCAGCGACTGAGAGCAGTGTCTCCCTGTGGCAGGTACTGCGCAGACACACCCTGACCGAGATCGGGGCCTCATCATGCCCAGTGCTGCGCAGACACACCCTCACCGAGATTGGGGCCCTGTTGTGCTGCACTGCACAAATATATAAATGAGTCCCTGACCCAAAAACTGTAGTGAAAAACTGATTCCTTTCCCCCAAACAGGCTATTCAGATTCCCCACCAGACTTAATCCACCGGATCGAGCTAGAGGAGGCAGAGCTCTGGATCTGGGATGCTGAGGACTCCAGGGAAAGCTCAAGGCCTGAGAGCCCCTTCTCAGGTGAGTCATCATAATCCAGTCCCTTCTGATTTACACAGCTGCTAGCGGAGGGCTCCTTAATGTAGAAGTGTAACAAGGGGTGCTCTTGGGTGACACAACTGAGAGTATCAATTCAGGACGAACTGCTTGGAAGCAGGAATGAAGACAAAATGGAGGGGTTTCCAGGATCTTTTATACCCTCTGCCATGTGGAAGGACACCCCTTTCTTCTTACTGTGGAAAATCACAGCAGCAAGATGGAGTTTGGAGTCAGAGTGAGCCTGTCTGGCCTTGATATCTATGAATCATAAAATTGTAGGCCTAGAAGGGACCTTGATAGATCATCTAATCTAGTTCCCTGAAGTGAGGCAGGGCTAAGTATTATCTTTCTAGATCATTCCTAACAGGTGTCAGTCTAACCAGGGGTGGGCAAACTTTTTGGCCCAAGGGCAATATCTGGGTGGGGATATTGCATGCAGGGCCATGGATGTAGGGCTGGGGAAAGGGGTTTGGTGTAGAAGGGGGTGCGGGGTGCAGGAAGGGGCTCAGGACAGCGAGTTGGAGTGCAGGAAGGGTTCGGGGTGCGGGCTCTGGCCCAGCACCACTTACCTGGAGCGGCTTTGTGTCGGCAGCAGCGCACAATGTGGTCAGGGCAGGCTCCCTGACTGCCCCCGGCCCCGCGCCACTCCGGGATGCGGCCAGCACCACGTCCCTGTGGCCCCTGAGGGAGAGGGCGCAGAGGGTTCCGTGTGCTGCTCTGGCCTGTGGGTACCTCCCCCGAAACTCCCATTGGTCTGCGAGCTCCATTCAGGTGGTCCGTGGATAGTTCCCTTTAAGCCTGAGAGTATTCCCATCGACTGTTAAGTAGCAAGCAGCACTAGGTTTGGTGGGGCTACTGCTTGGTGTTTTGTATGATAAAGACCTTATTTGCAAGCTCTTTGAGGCAGGGATCTGTGTGCGAACTCCAAGCCATGTGTTAATGTGCCCCACGGCCTATAAAAACTCAGCGAGTGCACTGTGAGTTTTTGAGTTGGTGACACACACAACACAATGTGAAACCAGGAGAACGTTGCCTGTTTCTACAGGGCTCTGGTGCATTTGCACAGCGTGGGTCCTAAACACTCATTTTAAATACCCATAACCAACCACTTGATATTTTACTTCCCTTTGTATTTTCAGTGTTGTCGTTTGTTTGTTTGTGGTTTTGTTTTGCTGTTTGTGTCACTTTATTATTTATTTTTACTGTTCTGTGGGTGTGATGTATTAATCAAATTTACAGTAGCCATCTCAGAGAAATTGCATAAGTCTGAGTAAATGGCTTTTACTCTCCTTTTCAGTATTGTATTAAGATTTGCGATGAGAGCATGAATATTTCTAGTTGACTCAGAGATTTGTTTAGCATCTTAAAGCTGAGCTATGTGTGCAGTTAATATGCACGCAAGCGAGATAGTTATTATGGTTTTGGTTTTTTAAAAATACAGCGCTTTTATCCAAAGCGCTTGACAATAGTTAGCTAATGGCAGGGACAACATTTGGAAAGTTCATTACGTGGTCCGCCGAGACCCTCAGGAATTTTCAAGAGGTCCACGAAAAAAGAAGTTTAAGAACCATTGGACTAGACGACCTCCTGAGCTCTCTTCCAACCCTAATCTTCTATGATTCTATGAAAATAAAAACCTCTGATAGAAATAAAACCAAAATCAGATTGAGAATAAACCCTGGACGCATTTTCAGCTGCGTTAGCACTTAGGGGCCCAAGTCCTGGATCAGGGCCCCTTTGTTCCAGGTGCTGCCCAGTGTCTGGGCCGGCTACAGTTTAAGCACAAAACAAGACTCACGAGGGGCATGGCGCACGTGGGAGCAGGCGCCAGGCGCTGCACAGACAACATAGGGTAGAACCACCCTGAGTCAGGCTGCAGATTTGGCACAGCATTTCGTATCAGAAATCACAGGGCAGGTCCAGTAAATGGAGTAAAAGCCACAGGTCACTAAACGTGCTGTGACTGCTCCATGATTTTTAATAAAACATCTCCTCCTCCTCGCCGTGCCCAGGGGTCACCACCCGCCCAGCAGGTCCCCCAGCGCTGCAACCCTGACCCCAGCCTGGTGCAGAGGGGTTGGGGTGGGCAAGAGTGGATCCGAGTGGCAAAGCCATTCACTGAAGTTTGGCCTCCTTCCCCCACCATAATGACAGGAAGGAGGGGCCAATCTGGGTGGCACTGTAACCCTGCATTGCAGGTCTCAATTCCCAGAGTGAGGCATTTGGTCCAGCCCTGTGGGACTGGAGCCTCCATTGCAGGGTGAGGCACCCATCCAAAAACCAGTCACGGACAAATGGGGAAATGGCTCCACCCATGACATTTTTCCCATCCTTGACAAACCTGTAGCCTTAACCGTGAGCTCACACCGGGATTCCCTCTGCTCTCTCCAGCAGGGCTTGGGATCCTGGGGGTAATGAGGACACGGTCTGAGTGTGGGGAGAGCGCAGCACGAACGGGGGATCTCACGGCCCACAGAGGGATCCATGCACAGGATGCAGTCCGTCCCCTGGGTAGACTTACCCAGAGAGCAGATGTAGCTACACACCAGAAACTCCCCATGGGCCGGTGTCCCCATCACTGCATTGACTGCGGCAAGAGGTTCAGCAACCCTTCTGCACTGAACCAGCACCGGTGCATGCACCCCAGGAAGCAATGGTATCGCTGTTCTGACTGTGGCAAGAGCTTTGCAAAGAGCTCAAAGCTAAGAATACATCAGCGTACACACACCGGGGAGCGGCCGCACCACTGTGCTGAGTGCGGCAAGGGCTTTGCACAGAGCTCACACCTGAGAATACACGAGCGAACGCACACCGGGGAGCGACCACACCGCTGTGCTGACTGCGGCAAGAACTTTTCACAAAGCTCAAGCCTGAGAGTACATCAGCGCACGCACACCGGGGAGCGGCCACACCGCTGCACCGATTGCGGCAAGAGTTTTGTACAGATGGTACACCTGAGAGTACACGAGCGCACACACACCGGGGAGTGGCCGTACCGCTGTAATGATTGTGGCAAAAGTTTTATGCATGATAGTTTGCTCACCTTACACCAGCGCACACACACCGGGGAGCGTCCGCACCACTGTGCTGACTGCGGCAAGAGCTTTGCACAGATCTCACAGATGAGAGCACACCAGCGCGCACACACCGGGGAGCGTCCGCACCGCTGTGCTGACTGCGGCAAGAGCTTCGCACAGCTCTCACGGATGAGAATGCACCAGCGCACTCACACCGGGGAGCGGCCGTATCAGTGCACCAACTGTGGCAAGAACTTTGCACACAACTCAAGCCTGAGAATGCATCAGCGCACACACACCGGGGAGCGGCCGCACCGCTGCACCGACTGCGGCAAGGGCTTTGCACAGATCGGACACCTGAGAATACACAAGCACACGCACACTGGGGAGCGGCCGTACTGCTGTGATGAGTGTGGCAAGAGTTTCATCACTGCCGCTGCGCTGACCATACACCAGCGCACGCACACAGGGGAGCGGCCGCACCATTGTGCTGACTGTGGCAAGGGCTTTGCACAGATCTCAGTGCTGAGAAAACACCAGCGCACGCACCACGTGGAGCGGCCACACCACTGTGGCAACTGTGGTAAGAAGTTCAGCAGTACCAATGAGCTGACCCACCACCAGCGCATCCACACCGGGGAGCAGCCGCACCGCTGTGCTGACTGCGGGAAGGGATTTTCACAGATTTCATACCTGAGAAGACACCAGCGCATCCACACCGGGGAGCGGCCACACCGCTGTGCTGACTGCGGCAAGGGCTTTGCACACAACTCGAGCCTGAGAATACACCAGCGCACACACACCGGGGAGCGGCCGTACAGCTGTCACAATTGCTGCAAGACCTTCATCAGCGCCGATGCAGTGACCAAACATCAGAGCGTGCACACGGGGGAGCGGCCATTCCAGTGCACTGTCTGTGGCAAAAGATTTGCACAGAACTCATCCCTCAAAATACACCAGCGCATTCATACCGGGGAGCGGCCGTACAGCTGTGCTGACTGTGGCAAGTGCTTTTCTCAGTGGGGCAACCTCACCCGGCACCAGCTCACTCACACCAACACCCTTGTGTCACTGCCTGGGCCAGAGGAGCTTCTGGCAGCTGATGGGTCTGACCCAGCGTCAGCAGATGCAAACCAGGGAGTGGTCCTGTGCCCATGATGCCCAGCAGGGAGTCTGTGTGGGGCAGGGAAGAGAACTTTTCTGAGCAGTGTGGGGAAGAGCAGACAGGTGGAGGGAATGTAGAGCAGACGGTCACAGCCTATTCCATTAGGGACCCCCTGCATCTAGGTGGGATCCACTGCTAGGATATCCCCTCCCGTAATCTAGCTGGGGTCCAGCCAAGTCTCTCTCTTTCTGTCCCGTCCCCCCCCCCCATCTAGGTAGGATGCAGTCAAGACACACACCCCACCTCCCCGTCTAGATGGGACCGAGCCAGGAACTTTCCTCCACACCTACCCTGGTTCCAGCTGAGGGTGACTCTTGGGTGACATCTAGAGATGGGATTTGCAGTCCTGTCTCAGCATGGATTGGGCTGAGGGGCAGGACAGCCCAGGGCGTGTGATTGAAAGAAGACTCAGGAACTGCTCATGCCGTCTATTTTAAATAGAAATGTGAAGAAGAACTATGTACCTAATGTGTAACAAAGGTCTGTCTAACCCGGCGTTTCTTTGCTATTAAACAGGCTGGTGCTTTCAGATGTCATGGGGAAAAGCCTATGTGAAGTGTAAATCTTTAGGATGAACCAACCCAAATATTCTAAGGCCTAACTGAACACGAGGCCTCATGAACCATGTGAGTGGCAGGAGCACAAAGAGAGTTTCCCATTCTGTGCCAAAAACCCTAAAAATGTTGTGCGCCATATTTTAAAATTCTCCATATTTTGTCAAAATAATTATGCTAATTTCAATTAGTTTGGTAATTTATTTCAAAATACCTGTCAGCAAGTGTGTCTATAACAGTACAAACAACTAAAAGAAAGAGTTGTTGGGTGTGGGTGGGATTATTATGGAACAGGGTGTTTTTGTTTTTTGGGGGGAGGGGGGAGAGGGGTGATTGTTAAAGAGTTGGAGAACCTCCCTTATGGAGATCTTGTCTCACCCCTGACCTCATCCATTCAATCAGACATCTCTGATCCTGTCCCCATGGGTCCCTGCATCCCCACTTGCATTCAGCCCTGTCACGGTTCCCTCCCCACTCTGAACTCGGGGGTACAGATGTGGGAAGCCGCATGAAAGACCCCTAAACTTATTTCTACCAGCTTGGGTTAAAACTTCCCCAAGGCACAAATCCCTTCTTGTCCTTGGATGGTATTGCTGCCACCACCAAGCGATTTAGACAAAGATTCAGGGAAAGGACCACTTGGAGTTCCTATTCCCCCAAAATATTCCCCTCAAGCCGCTTCACCCCCTTTCCTGGGGGTGGCTTGAGACTAATATTCTCACCAATTGGTACAGATGAGCACAGACCAAATTCCTGGGTTTTTAGGACACTGAAAATTAATCAGGTTCTTAAAAGAAGAACTTTATTTTAAAAAAAAAAAAAAGGTAAAAGAATCTTTTCCCATTGGTCCTTCTGGTCAGGTGCCAACTAGGTTAATTGAGCTTCTTAACCCCTTACAGGTAAGTGGTTCTGTACCTCTGGCCAGGAGGGATTTTATATTACTGCATACATAAGCGTTGTTACCCTTCCCTTTATTTTTATGACATGCCCTGCAAATCAAAGATGGTGGTAGACAGCCTGTTCCACACTGGCTGTGATTTCTTTCTGGATTTTTAGGAGAAAACAGTTAATAAGACACATGCACCTTTATATATACTACTGATTATATAAAAACTAACTATTTTTTACATTTTAAGGATGATTTTAACCAGTTGATTTTGGGAAACTTTTATGGGAAAGTGCATTAGCTACTTTGTTAGAAGCTTTTTAAAGATGTTGTATTTTATAATTAAAATTTTCGAGAACTAAATTTTACCGAAGAAGTTTTTTGTTATTTTTTTTTTATGGTATAAAGACACTTTAGCGCAGCATGGTTTGTTTGCAGGTGAAAACGCCGTTTCCAAACAGATGGGCATAGCTATTTTAGAGCGTACACAATGGCATAACATTTCTTTTTGGTGATTGACCAGTGGCTTTTCCTCTTAGACAGTTTTTTGCTGAGAAATATGACAGGATATAATCTTTGATTTGGTTCTTTCTTCATTAAAACTGCTCCCAGGCACTCTTGGACCATAAATGGCCCTTCCCATGAAGCTTCCATCTTATGGGCCTGAAGCGCCTTTGAGACCATGACCTGGTTCCCTACTTTAAACGAACGCTTTTTGGCATGTTATTATACCAGGCCTTTTGCTTTTTTTGAGCATTTTTTAGGTTTTTTTTTTTTTTTTAGCAAGGGCTAAAGAGGTTTGGAGGGTGTTTTGTAGGTTGTTTACAAAGTCCAGAATGTTAGTTTCCGGAGAAGGCGTAAACCCCTTCCATTGCTGCTTCACCAACTGTAATGACCCCTTAACCTTGCAGCCATACACAAGTTTAAATGGTGAAAACCCTAAACTGGGATGTGGTACAGCCCTGTAGGCAAAGAGCAACTGCTGTAACACTAGGTTTTAATTACTGGAGTGCTCATTTACGTATTATGGCCCCTAACGTTTTATTAAACGTGGTAGGTAGGAGGTGGCAACCACGTGGTTTACCCCATGAGCTTTCCAAAGACTTTTTATGGTTCCTGCCAGGAAATTAGTTTTTGATTTTGTAAGGATGTTGGAGGGCCAACCTACCCTGGCAAAAATGTTTGCACCTAGATCTGGTCTTCCTCGTGTTTCTGCTGGGTGGCGCAGCCAGGTCACTCTGCTGGGCAAAGCTGGCCTGGGCCTCTGTCCAAGCTCCACAAAGCAACCCACCGCCTCTCAGGTCTTCTAATCAATCCCGGTTTATGGTTTAAAAAAAAAAATTATACAAGAAACTGAGGCATACACACAGCACTCAGAGGAAACACAAAGAACCGTCCCAATGCGTCACATCGTGGATGGATATAAACTGTTCAGGAAGGATAGGCAGGGCAGAAAAGGTGGGGGAGTTGCATTGTATGTAAGTTTTGAAGCGGCCTTTTCCTTCCCTCCTCCCCTCTGCCCGCACCCCACCCGGGCTACCTTGTCAGTTCTCTCCCTTTCTTAATAAATGTTGAATAAAGAATATGTGGTTGTTAAACAATGGTGCCTTTATTTCCATTCAAAGCAAGATGTGCTCGAAGGGGTGAGGGCGGGTGTTTTACAGGGAATTAGAGTAAACAAAGAGGGCAGGTTCTCATGAAGGAGAGAAAAACAGAAGTCACTCAGTACCCTGGCCAGTCATGAAACTAGTTTTCAAAGCTTCTCTGATGCGCAGCACGTCCTGCTGTGCTCTTCTAATCGCCCTGGTGTCTGGCTGCGCGTAATCAGCGGCCAGGCGATGTGCCTCAACCTCCCACCCCAACATAAACGTCTGCCCTTACACTCACAGAGATTGTGGAGCAAACAGCAAGCAGCAATAACAATGGGTATATTGGTTTCACTGAGGTCTGAATGTGTCAGTAAGCTGCGCCAGCGCCCTTTCAAACATCCAAATGTACACTCTACCACCATTCTGCACTTGCTCAGCCTGTAGTTGAAGAGCTCCTTACTACTGTCCAGGGCGCCTGTGTACGGCTTCATGAGCCAGGGCATTAGGGGGTAGGCTGGGTCCCCAAGGATCACTGTAGGCATTTCAACATCCCCAACAGTTATTTTCTGGTCTGGGAAGTAAATACCTTCCTGCAGCCGTCTAAACAGACCAGAGTTCCTGGAGACGTGAGCGTCATGAACCTTTCCCGGCCATCCGATGATGTTGGTGAAACGTCCCTTGTGATCTATCAGTGCTTGCAGCACCATTGAAAAGTACCCCTTGCGGTTTATGTACTGGCTGCCCTGGTGGTCCGGTCCCAGGATAGGGATATGCGTTCTGTCTATAGCCCCACCACAGTTAGGGAATCCCATTGCAGCGAAGCCATCTACTATGACCTGCACATTTCCCAGGGTCACTACCTTTGATAGCAGCTCAATGATTGCGTTGGCTACTTGCATCAGAGCAACCCCCACAGTAGATTCGCCCACTCCAAATTGATTCGCGACTGACCGGTAGCTGTCAGCCCTCTGGAAGCTTGCAACACCTATCGCCATGCGCTTCTGAACTGTGAGGGCTGCTCTCATCTTGGTGTCTGGCGCTTCAGGGCAGGGGACAGCAAGTCACAAAGTTCCAGGAAAGTGCCCTTACGCATGCGAAAGTTTCGCAGCCACTGGGATTCATCCCAGACCTGAAACACTATGTGGTCCCACCAGTCTGTGCTCGTTTCCCGGGCCCAGAATTGGCGTTCCACGGCATGAGCCTGTCCCATTGCCACCAGGATGTCCAATTTGCGGGGTCCCGTTCTTTGAGAGAGGTCTGTGTCCATGTCCTCATCACTGGCGTCACCGCGCTGCCGTAGCCTCCTTGACTGCTTTTTCAACTGAACAGCTCAGGTTTATTTTTATAATGGGCCCACTTCAGAACTTAAACCCAACACTCTTGTGAAGTGACTTGGGTTTGGATCTGAAGTTTAGGAACTTGGATTTGGATCAAAGCTTCACAGCTGACCCACTTGTGCTATTAACGTTACAAAGTTTACTAGTGTGACTTTCCAGTTCTTAATTATTGCTCATTATAATATGTTCAGACATTAAGGCCCCAATCCAGGAAATTCTTAAGCATATATTCAATTATAAGCATGTGATTATAATCACAGTGAAATCAATGGAACTGCACAAGTGCTTGGATTTATGCACATTCATATACTCTGCTGGGTGTAAAAATGAAATAAAATATCAGTTTCAGGGGAACTGCACTTGTATTCCCCTCATCTTCCCATTTCCCCAGGCTCCCCACCCACCTCCCCATTGCCTTGGCCCCGCTGCCCACCCCCCCAGCCCCAGCAATCCCCCCTTGCCCTTGTGCCTTCCTCAGGTTACCTGTGCACATCCCCATCATCCTGGTTCTCTGCTACCTCTCCCTGTCTCCCCAGCTATCCCTGCTGGCCCCTGATGCCTCCCCCAGGCTCTCACCCTGCCTCCCATTGCCTCTGGGTAAACTGGGCTCCCTGGGCCCCTCTGCCTCCACCAGCCCCATATTGGCCCGAGCTTCCTTCTTCAGTGAGGCAGCCAGGGCCGGCACGCCCACTAGGCGACCCTAGCCGGTCGCCTAGGGCGCCAGCAGCTGGGGGGGCAGAGACTCCCCGCGGTGATTCAAAATGCCGCTAGGAGCGCAGCTTCCCCTGAGCTGCTGCCCCTGCCCCCGCCCCCAGCTGAAGTGAGCTGCCGCAGCCGGAGGCTGGCTGCCGGGGGCGGGGGGCGGCCGCAGGACGGCGTGGGGAGCTGACCCCTGCCTCGGCCCGGCGGGCGGCGCAGGGAGCCGAGCCCTGCGCCCCCCCATCTTGCGGGGGGGGGGGGGCGGGGAGCCCAGCCCGGGCTGCGGGGAGCCAAGCACAGCCCAGCCCGGGCTGCAGGGGGAGGCTGCCGCGGGTAGGTGGGTGGCTTGCTGCTGGTGGGGGGGGCGGGGGCGCAGGGCCAGTGCAAGGAAGTTTCGCCTAGGGCGCGAAACTTCCTTGCATCCGCCCTGCAGGCAGCCACACCTTGCTTTTCTCACCAGCCTGGATTTTTGCAGGGTAACCCTAACACACTCCCAATCCCAGCTTTTCCCTCAGAAATGTACGTTCTGCCAGGTCCAACCCTACCCCAGAGAGTCCAGAAATACAAAATTAGTTATTCCTTTAAAGGAATATACAGCAGCTTATTTCCATAAATGAAGTTACTCCAACACTTTACTTAAACACACTGGGTTAGATGAAACCATGAATCAAGTTTATTAATAACAAAGATGGATTTTGAGTACAATGAGGCCTAACAGCCGGAAATGGTTACAAGAATAATAAAGATAAAACTGTCTAGTGCCTACTTGAGCTATATTAGATTAGATTACTGACCAAACAATTTAGGTCAGGACCCCTCCTCTAGAGTCCAATGGGTGTTTCCTTTGTCTTCAAGAATGAGATGGGCAGGGGGAGGGAATTGTGGTGTCTTGCAGTGTTTGCCTCTCCTTTTTATACTTTCAACTTTCTCTTTGGAAAGCATTTGCAGCTAAAACTAAGAGACAGGTGGTCTGGTGAAGGAAGGAGACTTAATAGTATTTATTTGCTAAAATGAAGATCTCTTTTTCTTGCCAAAGAATGGCTGCTTGACAGGTAATGGCCCACCAGCTTTGTTGACACCTGGCTGGGGTGTCAGCTTGCCCTTTGTGTTTGGGAAACTGGGTTTAGCCACTCCCCAGATTTATCTGAGAAACACGCTTCAGTCATGCTGTCAATTTATATTCAGAACTTTAATTATAACATTGCTACATGCATTTTATCATGATATTACTGATCAGCAAGGAATGAGTTTTCAAATGATACTTCACAAGGCACGCCTTGTACAACATTTATCACAATAGTGAGTAGTGTGTAACTACAGGATTATATTCCATTGCACCATTAAGTAAATATCAGATCATGGGGATCCCTGTAATCCCTATGCACCCTCTGTTTGCCAATTGGCATCAAGAGGATTCAATTTTCTCAGTTCATTAAATGATCTAAAAAAATTTTTTTTGGTAATGTAACATTTCATTTTGACTATTGTTCTAGTTCGTTCCAATTTTCCATTATATTAATTTTAATTTAATGTTTTCTATTAAATTAGGTTTTGACATTAGTGGGGGAAAAAATCAATATTTCTGAACTGATTTTTTCTGAATGTTCTTTCCACTAACATTTTTGACATTTCAATTTTGGATCGAATTCTGAATGAAAACAATTTTTTTTAAAACGGGATGGACAGTCTGTTTCCCAATCATCTCATAACACAAGGACTAGAAGATATTCAGTGAAATAAAAAGTGGAAAATTCAAAGCTGATCATAAAAAATACTTTTTCACACTGTGACGGGTTGGATCACAGAAAACCCCTTGGGAACTGCCAACTGATGTGCTGAGACTACCCCTGAGCCTGTTCCCCCTGGCAGCTTGGGGCTTCAGTGCCTTGCCTGGTCCAAGCCAGACACGCTTGCCTGATGCAAACCCAGACCCAGGTCTGAACCATGTCTCCTAACAGCTGCAGGCTTAACTGAAAACAGCTTAAGAAGTGTTCCTGTCTCTAACACTCAGATGCCCAGCTCCCAATGGGGTCCAAACCCCAAATAAATCCGGTTTACCCTGTATAAAGCTTACATAGGGTAAACTCATTAATTGTTCACCCTCTATAACACTGATAGAGAGATATGCACAGCTGTTTGCCCCAATAAGCCTCTTGTACAGACTAGCCTCCTTCTAGTCTAGGTCCAGCAATCACTCACACCCCGGGGGTTACTGTCCTTTGTTCCAATCTCTTTCAGGTAACCTTTGGGGGTCTTGAGCCAGCTGAAGACAAAATGGAGGGGTCTCCCAGGGATTTACATAGACTTTCTCTGGTGGGTGGACACCCCTCCCTCCCCCCGTGTAGAATCTCAGCTACAAGATGGAGTTTTGGAGTCACATGGGCAAGTCACATGTCCATGCATGAGTCAGAACTTACAGGTAGCCACCATTGTTCATATGCTACCTTGAACATCCTCAGGTAGATTTATGTGGATTGGAGCCTTCCAAGATCCATTGTCCGTTAAGTGTTCCTTGATTGGGCACTCAACTTGCAAATTCCTTTCCAAAGCAACTGCCGAAATGCCTTACTAAGGCTACTTAAACTCAAACAAGTACACAGCCAATATTCATAACTTCAAATACAAAAATAATACATGCATACAAATACAATGAATAGAATCATAGAATCATAGAATATCAGGGTTGGAAGGGACCTTAGTAGGTCATCTAGTCCAACCCCCTGCTCAAAGCAGGACCAATCCCCAATTTTTTGAATATATTCAGTAGATCATACCTTTACAGAGATATGCTAGATGGCATATGTAGCATAAAACATTTTCCAGTTATGTCATATATACATTCATAAGCATATTCCCCTAAAGCATTATGGGGTGCAACATCACACACAATGGGTGATTATCTTATGGAACTCACTGCCAAATGATGTCATAGAGGGCAAGAACTTAGCAAGATTCAAAGAGGGACTGGATATTTCTATGGACCATAAGAACTTCCAGATCTGGAATAGTTAAACATAAGAACATAAGAGAGGCCGTACTGGGTCAGACCAACGATCCATCCAGCCAGTATCCTGTCCACCGACAGTGACCAATGCCAGCTGCCCCGGCGTGAGTGGACCTAACAGGTAATGATCAAGTGATCCCTCTCCTGCCATCCATCACCCCCCTCTGACAAACAGAGGCTAAGGACACCATTCCTTACCCATCCTGGTTAATAGCCATTAATGGACTTCATCTCCATGAATTTATCCAGTTCTCGTTTAAACCCTGTTATAGTCGTAGCTTTCACAGCCTCCTCAGGCAAGGAGTTCCACAGGTTGACTGTGCGCTGTGTGAAGAAGAACTTCCTTTTATTTGTTTTAAACCTGCTGCCCACTAATTTAATTGGGTGGCCTCTAGTTCTTCTATTATGAGAACAAGTAAATAACTTTTCCTGATTCACTTCCTCTACACCACTCATAATTTTATATACCTCTATCATATCCCCTCGTAGTCTCCTCTTTTCCAAGCTAAAAAGTCCTAGCCTCTTTAATCTCTCCTCATATGGGACCCATTCCAGACCCCTAATCATTTTAGTTGCCCTTCTCTGAACCTTTTCTAATGCCAGTATATCCTTTGTGAGATGAGACCACAATTGTACGCAGTATTCAAAATGTGGGCGCACTATGGATTTGTATAAGGGCAATAAAATATTCTCCATCTTATTCTCTATCCCTTTTTTAATGATTCCTAACATCCTGTTTGCTTTTTTGACTGCCACTGCACACTGCATGGACATCTTCAGAAAACTATCCACGATGACTCCAAGATCTTTTTCCTGATTAGTTATAGCTAAATTAACCCCCATCATATTGTATGTATAGTTGGGGTTATTTTTTCCAATGTGCATTACTTTACATTTATCCACATTAAATTTCATTTGCCATTTTGTTGCCCAATCATTTAGTTTTGTGAGATCTTTTTGAAGTTCTTCACAGTCTGCTTTGGTCTTATCACAGTCTGTATCTTGAGCAGCTTAGTATCATTTGCAAATTTTGCCACCTCACTGTTTACCCCTTCTTCCAAATCATGTATGAATAAGTTGAATAGGATTGGTCCTAGGACTGACCCTTGGGGAACATGACTAGTTACCCCTCTCCATTCTGAAAATTTACCATTTATTCCTATCCTTTGTTCCCTGTCTTTTAACCAGTTCTCAATCCATGAAAGGATCTTCCCTCTTATCCCATGGCAACTTAATTTACGTAAGAACCTTTGGTGAGGGACCTTGTCAAAGGCCTTCTGGAAATCTAAGTACACTATGTCTACTGGATCGCCCTTGTCCACATGTTTGTTGACCCCTTCAAAGAACTCTAATAGATTAGTAAGGCATGATTTCCCTTTACAGAAACCATGTTGACTTTTGCCCAACAATTTATGTTCTTCTGTGTGCCTGACAATTTTATTCTTTACTCTTGTTTCAACTAATTTGCCTGGTATGGACGTTAGACTTACCGGTCTGTAATTACCGGGTGTGATGGGCTGGTATCACAGAAACCCCCTTGCAGTTGCCACCTGGTGTGCCAAGGCTACTTCTGCCCCTGCTTTTCTGCCTTTTCCAGCTCGGGACTCCAGAATCCTGTCTGTTTTGAGCCAGATCCGCTGATATGCTGCAAACACAGACCCAAGTCTGAACCATGTCCCCTAACGGCTGTAGGCCTGCCTGGAAGCAGCTCAAGAAGTGCCCTTGCCTTTGACACCCAGGTGCCCAACTCCCAATGGGGTTCAAACCCTGAATAAACCCGTTTTACCCTGTATAAAGCGTATACAGGATAAACTCATAAATAGTTCGCCTTCTATTTCAATGATAGAAAGATATGCACAGCTCTTTGCCCCCGCCCCCCCCCCAAGGTACTAACATGTACTCCAGGTAACGTAATAAGTAAAAAGTGATTTTAATAAGTACAGAAAGTAGGATTTAAGTGATTCCAAGTAGTGACAGACAGAACAAAGAGAATTACTAAGTAAAATAAAATAAAACACGCACGTCTATGCCACTCTCCTAGAGCTGGAAGGACCTTGAAAGGTCATCGAGTCCAGTCCCCTGCCTTCACTAGCAGGACCAAGTACTGTCCCGTGACAGATTTTTGCCCCAGATCCTTAAGTGGCCCCCTCAAGGATTGAACTCACAATCCTGGGTTTAGCAGAACTCAACACATAAAAACCTCACCAGTTCCAGTCTCTTCCTTGCACAGGCTGTAGAACTCCTAGCCTGGGTCCAGCAATCACTCACACCCCATATTGTCTTTGTCCTTTGTTCAGTCTCTTTCAGGTATGTCCTTGGGGGGTGAAGAGCCTCTCTCTTTAGCCAGCTGAAGACAGCATGGAGGGGTCTTCCAAGGGTTTAAATAGACTTTCCCCCACTCCCTGTGTAGCATCATGTTACCCTGGAGTTTTGGGATCACATGGGCAAGTCACATGTCCATGCACCCTAACCAGTCCAGCCAGTCGCATTCCTGGCCAAGCCCAGATGTGGATTGGGGTCTGCACCTCCTATTGTCTGTGTAAGGGTTTCGTGATTGGTCTCTTTACATGCACATACCTTTCTCAAGACATGATCCCAGGCTCTTACAAAGGCTATGTACAAAACCAGCAAATATAAAACCAATATTCATAACTCCAACTACAACAATGATGCATGCATACAAACAGGAGGAATAGATTCAGTAGATCATAACTTTCACATAGATATCTTACATGGCACATGTAGCATAAAACATATTCCAGTTACATCATATATACATTTATAAGCATCTCCCCATAAAGTTTCATTGGGGACACCGTCACACCGGGATCACCTTTAGAGCCCTTTTTAAATATTGGTGTTACATTAGCTATCTTCCAGTCATTGGGTACAGAAGCCGATTTAAACTATTAAAGGTTACAAACCCTTGTTAATAGTTCCGCAATTTCACATTTGAGTTCTTTCAGAACTCTTGAGTGAATGTCATCTGGTCCCGGTGACTTGTTACAGTTAAGTTTATCAATTAGTTCCAAAACCTCCTCTAGTGACACTTCAAGCTGTGACAATTCCTCAGATTTGTCACCTACAAAAGATGGCTCAGTTAATGCATACAACCACTGGCAGGGATATTAAACCTCCTGCTCCAAGATTTTGAGCTGACTGTAACTATTACAGACCAAGATGAGACATAACACAGGATGATTATCCCCAAATCTGTTACTGCAGGGTTCTTGCACCTCCTCTGCAGTCTCTGAGGCTGGAAATAGGACACTGGAGTGGACAGGCCTCCTGTCTGTTCCAATCTGGCTATTCCCTATGACCTATGTCAGTGGCTCTCAACCTCTCCAGACTACTGTACCCCTTTCAGCAGTGTGATTTCTCTTGTGTACGCCCAAGTTTCACCTCAGTTAAAAACTATTTGCTTACAAAATCAGACATAAAAATACAAATGTCCAAGCATACAAGTACTGAAAAATGCTTACTTTCTCATTTTTATCATATAATTATAATATAAATCAATTGTAATATAAATATTGTACTTATATTTCACTTTATAATATATAGAGCGGTATAAACAAGTCATTGTCACTATGAAAGTTTAGTCTGTACTGACTTTGCGAGTGCTTTTTATGTAGCCTGTTGTAAACTAGGCCACTCTCTAGATGAGATGGTGTACCCCCTGGAAGGCCTCTGCATACCCCCAGGAGTAGATGTACCCCTGGTTGAGAACCACTGACTTTAGTGATTTGCCCAAGGTCACAGAGGGAGCAAGTGGCAGAGCTAGGAATAGAAACCAGGAGTCCTGTAGCCAGTGTTTTCCCCAGGAATTGAAATTAGGGGGGGTATCGGAAAATTGAGGGGGTGGGTGAGGGCCGATGAGGGCTGAGACTGTGAGGGCAAAGGTGGGCTGTATGGCACCATAGTACAAACTGAAAAATGTTTCACGACCATTTTATTAGATTTAACTCATGTTTTATAATCATCACAAAAATTAAAGTTGGCTATTCAAGCCTTCTATGAAGCACTACATCTACATCCGTCTTGGTTTCTTGTTCTAATTTTGCACTCTTTGGTGTCTTCTTGTGTGTCGGTTACTTCCAGTCCTTCATGATATGCCCATGATCAGGCAGAAGGCGACTTCTTTCAGAACACAAAATTCTATTCAATGAGGAAAAAATATGCTTAATTGTAGCTGTTGTGACTGGGATTAGCAAGAAATGAATTCCTACTTTCATCCCAGGAAACAGCACAAAGATTGGGTCGAACCACTAGTGATGATAAAGAAGTTGAAGTCAAAACTTCATTTATTTGAGGTATGATATTCCACTCGGTGTTCAAAATTCTCTATTCTGTCCTGATCACATAGCAGCCCCATTGCTGGTAATGCCTGACTCCACTCAATTGTAGGTGTTTTATGAGACAGGCATCTGTAAAAACTACATGGAGGTTGAATAGATTCTAGAAATCTCTATTGTAGATTTGTAAGAATCAAGTCTGTGTACTTTTTCAGCTGGCTTAACAAACACTTCTTGTCTTCTTCACGTATGCAGTCAATATAAGTACCTTCATTAGTCAACTTCTGGATTGAAGTCTTTGCTTCTTCCAGTACATTTTCAATGGATATCTCTGATTGATCCAAGGATAGCTTCTATTTCTGGACAAAGATCTACTACTGTTGTAGCAGATGCCTGAATGACATTGTTTAATGACCCAAGTGGTTTCAACAGTAGATTTACAAGAGAGAGAATGGCGATAGTCTTCTCTGAATTTAGTAACAAAAGTAGTCCACTACTTAGGTCTGTCCTATTTTGGTGGATACTTTCCAAAGCCAGTAATAACAGTTGCAGTAATGTTAAGATAACTGCCAAGAATCACTCATGAGAAAGCCAGCAGGTTTTCCCAAGTTGGACTCATTTGAACTTCAATCCCAGTGTATCTTCTATCTGTTTCCAAAATGTTCAGTGCTTTTGGACTCTTGCTGAAAAAAAGAGTATAAAAAAGCCACACATTTAATGGCTTTTTTATGTCTTTTGAAGATTCTGCAGCTTGTACTAGTGCTAGCTGGAGTAGATGGCCTCTACAGTGTGTATAGGAAACATTAGGGTTACACTTTTCTCTGAGCAAAGCTTGTACTACACTATGTCTTCCAGAGACGTTTGTAGCTCCCTCAAATGCACAAGCAGCCATCTGTTTGGGGTTCAATTTACAAGCATTTAACTCTATGTCACAGATGCCGCTGATGTGTCTTCTATAATCTGAACATCTAGAATGCATCTACTGGCTTGCCACAGACATCAAGATAACATATGCAATTACTTAATACTCGAAGCCTATTTGCATTGGTGCATTCGTCGGCCATGTATGCACATATTTTGAGTATGGTGAGAGAGTTCTTCACTTTTTCAACTCCTGAGTCTTTCACTGTTGCACCACATGTTTCAAGAGAGTCAGTTGAGTTTTTTGCAGAAAGATAGTGAGCATTTGCCAGTCTTGTTCGGAACCAGTGTCCAACTTCAGGATTAACAAGTGACAATGCACTTAACATAGGCCTCTAGTTTGTAACAGACTCATAGACTTCAAGGTCAGAAGGGACCATTATGATTATCTAGTCTGAACTCCTGCTCAATGCAGGCCACAGAATCTCACTCACCCACTCCTGGAATAATCCTTTCACCTATGATGATTGTGTGGTATCTCTTGCTTAAATAGAAAGTATGATGCAATAGCCATGTTGGTTCACATAAACTGAGTTAACGACAAAGAGTCCTGTGGCACCTTATAGACTAACAGACGTATTGGAGCATAAGCTTTCGTGGGTGAATACCCACTTCGTCGGATGCATGCATAAACTGAGCTGTGTCTCCAGCATTCTTAACAGCCTCATTAAGTTCTTCTAAAATTGGCTTTGACAGTGACTGGTTTATAAGGCTTTTTGCATGTTGATGCAGTCCAGGGGCATGGTGTTTTGAAGCCTTTTCATATAGGTAGTCAGTATTGGCTTAGCTGATCAGTCTGGCAAACCAAGCTCCTCCACTTTTACTATATAAATCCATGACAAGCCCACATCTTAAATACTGCGTGTAGTTCTGGTCACATCATCTCAAGAAAGATATTTTGGAATTGGAAAAGATACATAGAAGGGCAACAAAAATGATTAGGGTTATGGAGCAGATTCCATATGAGGAGAGATTAAAAAGACTGGGCCTTTTCAGTTTGGAAAAGAGACAACTAAGGGTGGATATGATAGAGTCTTATAAAATCTTGATTGGTGTGGAAAAAATGAATAAAGAAGTGTTATTTACCCCTTCACTTAACACAAGAACCAGGGGTCACCCAATTAAATTAATAGGCAGTAAGTTTAAAACAAACAAAAGGAAGTATTTCTTCACACAATGCACAGTCACCTGTGGACATTTTTTCCAGGGATGTTGTGAAGGCCAAAATTATAACAGGGTTCAAAAAAGAACTAGATAAGTTCATGGAGGATAGGTCCATCAATGACCATTAGCCAGGATGGGCAGGGATGCAACATCATGATCTGAGTATCCCTAGCCTGTGTTCACCAGAAACTGGGAGTGGACGACAGGGGATGGATCAATCGATGATTCCCTGTTCTGTTCATTCCCTCTGAAGCACCTGGAACAGTCACTGTCAGAAGACAGGATACTGGGATAGATGGATCATTGATCTGACCCAATATGGCCGTTCTTACATAAAAAAATAATTATAATAATAAAAAAGATTAGTACAGAAACTCCCCAAGATAATGACCTCTTGAGACAGCGATGATGTGAGATAATGACCTTGGCAAATAATGCATTTTAAAAATCTAGGCCTTCTAGGAAACATATATTTATATAAGTTTCCCAGTCACAATTTCTAGCTTCTGGAGAAAAGACACTAAAACATAGTCCAATGCTCTGGCCGCTGTTGTTTGTCGTACCACTGTTCACTCTATTGCTCTGCCCCAATGGCCCTGCACTGTCACCTTCTGCTGCCACCTGTCACTGTGACCTCTGCGAAACGGTCTCTCATGGTTCCACCCGACTCTCGGTGATTTCAGCTCTCAAGGGGGAACCTCGGTACTAGTGCAGACTGGGCCATTTCTTCCACAGAAACACTGTCCCACAGCAGGTCTAAGCACTTAGACCTGATTATCAGAGATTTCAGCTCTAGTAGTCACTTAACAAACCAAAAGACTCTCTATGAAGCCTAATCAGCTCTGTCTTTAAACAGTGGAGAGGCGCAGGTCAAATAGTACTTGTGACTCAGACAGACCATCAAGCAAAACACCTGTCCCCACCCTCTCTCTTGATGCCCTCAATCAGCACAGGCTAAGGACAGTTCTACTGCCCTTTACTCATACAATAAGAACAACATTTCATTCCTCCCAACCCCCCCCCCTCTCCCCCTCCCCCCGCATTGAAGTGATCTGTAACCCAATCCCAGCCAAAATCTATCACTTGGGCAACACAGCTCTGTTTGCTGGATACCTAGGTAGATTAGGTGTGAATGTAAATACGATCTGGTCCTGAAGCCTTTCCCGCCCCAGCCCATCACTAGCTGTCAGGGAGAGCTCATTTTGACTTTGCTTACAAATCAGAATTTGAAATTATTAGGTTGGCCAACGTCACTGAAATGAATGCACTGACATTGTCACAAAAAACAACAGCTGTATAAAGAAGCTAGTCTGTGTTCATACTTTTCAAATCTATTATACTTTTTCAGATACGCGTATTTTATCATATACTTTATATGCTTTTAAAGTGTGTATTAATGTTTCAATTTAAATTCAAATTTCCAAACAATCACTAAATTGGCAACACTGCATGTAACTAGTTCACAAAACTCGGGGGGGGGGGAGTGTTGTGAGGAGGGGGGGAGGGGGTGTAGGGAAATCCCTGCTTGTAGCCCAGCCCAGCACTGTAGCCACCAGCCCAGCCTCGCTCCCCTATTCAAGGCTCTGAATGCCCCTCTGCATGGTCTGGCCTGGCCCAGAGAATGCAGCAAGGCTGCCGGCCATGAGCCCCTCTGCCCCACGAGCTGGGCTGGCAGAACCCAGTTACCCCTCCCAGGGCTGGCTCCAGGCACCAGTGCAGAAAGCGCGTGCCTGGGGCGGCAAGCTGCAGGGGGCAGCGTGATGGTCGCTATGAGGGTGGCTGTCAGGCTGCCTTTGGCGGCATTTCTGCGGGAGGTCCGCTGGTCCCGCAGATTTGGTGGCAATACGGCGACGGTCCGCCGACAGCGCAGGACCGGCGGACCGCCCGCAGGAACGCCGCCGATGGCAGCCTGAGTGCCGTGCTTGGGGCAGCACAATTCATAGAGCCGCCCCAAACCCCTCCCTTGATGGCCATCTCAGAGAATGGTTTGGGCATGCTCTTGCTCCGGCACTGCTCGATGCTGCTGCCCTGGTTGGTGCTCAGATCAGGGTTGGGTCCCGCCTTTGAAATAGCACAGAGAGGGGGAGACACTGCTGGGATCCCATTCCAGGGCAGTCCTGGCTCCCAGCCTCCACTGCTATAACCCACCAGCCTCCCCTCCCCGAGACAAGGATAGAACCCTGAGGCCCCTGGTGACCCTCCCTGCTCAAAACCACCAGTCCCAAGGCCCTTCCCCTCTTCCGCCACCGTTAGCTGTTACATCAGGCTGCCTGAACCACAGGGACTGGGCTGCCGGCGCTGCCCCCCTCTTCTGGGAAGCAGAGACCCAGCCATAGAATCATAGAATATCAGGGTTGGAAGGGACCTTAGGAGGTCATCTAGTCCAACCCCCTGCTCAAAGCAGGACCAAGCCCCAATTTTTGCCCCAGATCCCTAAATGGCCCCCTCAAGGATTGAACTCACAACCCTGGGTTTAGCAGGCCAATGCTCAAACCACTGAGCTATCCCTGGTGTATCCCTCCCCACGCTCTTAGGGGAGATGCTCTGGGACAGAGGAAAGGTCCAGTGGAGAAAGCATGAGAAGGGGAAACGCTACGCCACAGACCAACATCCTCTGCTCCAGCAGCCAGGGAGGGTGCTGGCCTTCTTGGGCTAACAGAGGTTAGGGTGTGCTGAGGTTAGGGGCAGCAGAGTCAGTGCTAGAGGTCAGGGCTAGGCTGGCAGGGCTCTGTAGCGCCCCCTCTGGCTGGGTCTGGGCCCATGGGCTGCTGGGGGCCCCAGCAGTCTCTGCATCACCCCCTGTAGCTGGAGCAGGACCGGTGGGGGCGAACCGGGCTCAGTAATGTCTGCTCTTGCTGAGGCTGTGTCACACACAGAATCCATCCCTCCTTTCCCCAGCTGTAGCTTTCACAATGGAGCACAGCAGGATGAACTTTTGAAAGAACCAGCGACGCCGGGCAACCGGAAGGCCCTTGATGTATTTGACTTTGGACCATTTGTTGTGGCCGGCGTAGGTAGCATCCTTGGTGTGTAGGGTCTGGAGCGATGGGCAGGGACCAGAGGTAGGTAGCCAGCCAGGGCGTAAGCACCGAGGCCAGAGCACAACATCTGTATGGGGCAGATGCCCTCCCCATGGTGCTGGGCAGGGACATGGGGGTGAGCTCCTGTAACAGAAACACACACACAGCACAGCACAACCCTCCCGAAACACACACACAATACAGCCATGTGAGAGCCCCTGGAAGAAGGATAAAGGAGTTTGAGGCGCAAGTGGTGTTCTCGTCTATCCTCCCTGTGGCAGGAAAAGGCCAGAGCAGAGACTGTCGAATCGTGGAAGTCAACGAATGGCTACGCAGATGGTGTCGGAGAGAAGGGTTTGGACTCTTTGACCATGGGATGGTGTTCCAAGAAGAAGGAGTGCTAGGCAGAGACGGGCTCCACCTGACGAAGAGAGGGAAGAGCATCTTTGGAAGCAGGCTGGCTAACCTAGTGAGGAGGGCTTCAAACTAGGTTCACCGGGGGAAGGAGACCAAAGCCCCGAGGTAAGTGGGGAAGTGGGATACCGGGAGGAAGCACAAGTAGGTGAGTGCAAGAGGGGAGGGCTCCTGCCCTGTACTGGGACAACAGGACGATCAGTGAGTTATCTTAAATGCCTATACACAAATGCAAGAAGCCTGGGGAACAAGCAGGGAGAACTGGAAGTCCTGGCACAGTCAAGGAATTATGATGTAATTGGAATAACAGAGACTTGGTGGGATAACTCACATGATTGGAGTACTGTCATGGATGGATATAAACTGTTCAGGAAGGACAGACAAGGCAGAAAAAGTGGGGGAGTTGCGTTGTATGTAAGAGAGCAGTATGACTGCTCAGAGCTCCAATATGAAACTGCAGAAAAACCTGAGAGTCGCTGGATTAAATTTAGAAGTGGGAGCAACAAGGGTAATGTTGTGGTGGGAGTCTGCTACAGACCACCAGACCAGGGGGATGAGGTGGACGAGGCTTTCTTCCAGCAACTAACAGAAGTTACTAGATCACAGGCCCTGGTTCTCATGGGTGACTTTAATCACCCCGATATCTGCTGGGAGAGCAATACAGCGGTGCACAGACAATCCAGGAAGTTTTAGGAAAGTGTAGGGGACAATTTCCTGGTGCAAGTGCTGGAGGAACCAACTAGGAGAAAAGCTCTTCTTGACCTGCTGCTCACAAACAGGGAAGAAATAGTAGAGGAAGCAATAGTGGATGGGAACCTGGGAGGCAGTGACCATGAGATGGTAGAGTTCAGGATCCTGACACAAGGAAGAAAGGAGAGCAGTAGAATACAGACCCTGGACTTCAGAAAAGCAGACTTTGACTGAGCGGTTCGTGGGCATTTTTGGTTACAGGGAGCGGCCACGCGGGGGGGGGAGGGGGGGGAGGGGTAGGCGAACCGTTGATGCAGAGCGGTTCGCGGGTACTTTTGGTTCCCGGTAGCGACCACGCGGTGTGGGGGGAGGGGTAGGCGAGCCGTTCCTGATGAGCGGATCGCGGGTACTTTAGGTTCCCAGGAGAGGCCACGCGGAGGGGGGGGGGGGGGAACGGTAGGCGAGCCGTTCATGATCAGCGGATCGCGGGTACTTTTGGTTCCCGGTAGCGGCCACGCGGAGCGGGGGGGAAGGGTAGGCGAGCCGTTGATGCAGAGCGGTTCGTGGGTACTTTTGGTTCCGGTAGCGGCCACGCGGAGCGGGGGGGAAGGGTAGGCGAGCCGTTCATGATGAGCGGATCGCGGGTACTTTTGGTTCCCAGTAGCGACCACGCGGAGGGGAAGGGAGGGGTAGGCGAGCCGTTCCTGATGAGCGGTTCTCGGGCACTTTACGGTCCCGGGAGCGACCACGCGGACTGGGGGGGGGGTTAGGAAAGCCGCTGTAGATTATCGGTTTGGCCAGCAGCAGTTCCTGCCCGACGCCAGGAACAGTGAGTGAGACATGGGAGTAGAGCACTGCTGTGAAGCAATCTCTCAGCAGTCCTAACTCATCACCTTACCATGGTCTTCAGAGAGGTGATTTTCACTGTACGGCAAGGCTTCTGGGATCCGTATACCGGGACCCCAGACACTCAGCCTTAAGGCATAGTATTTGACCTTGTAGTACGTTTACATGTGATAGGCACTGTGTTTGGTCCTATTCACGGTGAAAGAGTATGCTCATTGTTCTGGAAAAAGTATCTTTCTGAGGAATTCACTCCCTTTCCCTCATCCCGCAGCTGCGAGTGTCTCCCGCCCTACCCGTGCTTCTCCCTCCCATGGCCTGGTCCAGATAAGGCGGCGCAAAAAGAGAACCCGGGACGACATGTTCTCTGAATTAATGATGTTGTCACAGAGGAAGGCGACACAGCGGAGAGAGGACGTCGCACGGTACGAGCGAGCAGCCAGGGAACGGGAGCAGAGGGCTGAAGCGCGCGAGGACAGGTGGCGGCAGGAGGATCAGCAGGCGACCCAAACAATGCTGGGACTAATGAGGGAGCAAACCGACATGCTCCGGCGCCTGGTGGATGTTCTCCAGGACAGGAGACAGGAGGAAAGAGCCCCTCTGTATGTTCTGTCCAACCGCCCACCCCCGCCACCAAGTCCAGTGGTTTTCTCTCCAAAAGTCACTAGGACAAGGGGAGGCAGGACGCGTGGAAATACTCACTCCACACCTGCAGACTGCTCCAGTAGCAGAAGGCTGTCATTCCCCAAACCTTAGATTTCTCCCTCCCCTCCCTCCAGCCGCACCCCTGAACACCTCCCTTCCCAGGTTCCATGTTAAGTTAATGTTCTGTTAAATAAAACTGGTTTGTTGGTTCACTGATGTTTCCCCGAGTGTCTTAAATGGGGCCGTTTGTATCTCTGGTTATTGGTTAACAGGGTTTGTAAGTGCAGAGGACCGAAGCACAAACGAGGGTGCAGACAGGGTAACAGATGAATTGACAGGCACAGTAAAAATTGCATGCAGTAGGCACACATTTCCTTCTGTGTGTAGGTTTCTAGGTTCTATACGTGGGGTTGGGGGTTCGGTGGTTCGCTGTCTGTTGGGGGAGGGTGGCCGCTGATCTTTAGCGGCTGGCAGTAGCCTGCTGGATAGATCAATGCACCGGGGTATCCGTAGCCGCTATTCCCAACGTAAAAGTCACAGAGACCCCACCACACACACATGCGACTAGGAGAGGTTAATGGTCCCTTTAAACAAGCAGTCCAGCACTTAGGACTGCTCTGTGGGCAGGATCATGTCATTCCCCTTTGAAGGGTACTTTCCCACACCCCACCCGCTACCCAACCACCGTATGCCTCCACTGCGAAAACCATAAACCAATAACCAGTACAGGAAATGGTCCAAATAAAAAAAAGGTTCCTTTATTGTGCCTTTACAGCGTTGATCAAAGGAGGGGGAAGGGGGTTGGTAATGGGAGAGGATGGGCAACGGAACCTGTGTAAAGAAACAGGGGAAGGTTCAGTATCTGTTTACGGAAGCGTAACAGTCACTGGTTACCCCGCTCTGTCTGGAAGCGAGCTTTCAAAGCTTCCCGGATGCGCAGCGCCTCCCGCTGTGATCTTCTAATCGCCCTGGTGTCTGGCTGAGCGTAATCTGCTGCCAGGCAATTTGCCTCAACCTCCCAGCCCAGCATAAACGTCTCCCCCTTGATCTCACAGAGATTGTGGAGCACACAGCACGCTGCAATCACAATGGGGATATTTTTAGGGCTGAGGTCGGAGCGAGTCAGTAAGCTTCGCCATCTGGCTTTGAGACGGCCAAAGGCACACTCAACCACCATTCTGCACTTGCTCAGGTGGTAATTGAAGAGCTCCTTTTCAGTATCCAGGGCTCCCGTGTATGGCTTCATGAGCCATGGCATTAGCGGGTAGGCAGGGCTAGGATCACTGTTGGCATCTCCACATCCCCAACAGTGATTTTGCGGTCCGGGAAATAAACCCCCTGATGCATCCGTCTATACAGACCAGAGTTTTTGAAAACTCGAGCATCATGAACCTTGCCTGGCCACCCAACATTGATGTTCGTAAAACGTCCTTTGTGGTCCACTAATGCTTGCAGTACCATCGAAAAATAGCCCTTTCGGTTAATGTACTGGCTGCCCTGGTGCTCCGGTCCCAGGATAGGGATGTGTGTCCCATCTATGGCCCCACCGCAGTTTGGGAATCCCATCGCGGCGAAGCCATCTATGATCGCCTGCACGTCTCCAAGGGTCACTACTTTGGGGAGCAGCAGGTCAACGATTGCATGGGCTACCTGCATCACAGCAACCCCCACGGTAGACTTGCCCACTCCAAAGTGGTTCGCTACTGACCGGTAGCTGTCAGGGGTTGCAAGCTTCCACTATGGCCACTCGCTTCTGGATAGTCAGGGCTGCTCGCATCCGGGTGTCCTGGCGCTTCAGGGCAGGGGACAGCAATTCACAAAGTTCCATGAAAGTGCACTTACGCATCCGAAAGTTTCGCAGCCACTGAGACTCATCCCAGACCTGCAGCACTATGCGGTCCCACCAGTCAGTGCTTGTTTCCCTTGCCCAGAATCGCCGTTCCACAGGATCAACGTGACCCATTGCCACCATGATGTCTAGGAGCCGAGGTCCAGCGCTTTGCGAGAGATCCATGCCCCTCTCAGAGTTCAAGTACTCCCGGAGCTTCCGTTGTCTCCTCTCCCGATTTCTCTGCATCTGAGTCCTGAAAAGGTGCGCTATAAGGCGCGAGGTGTTGGCTACGGACAGAACATCAGCGATAATCGCGGAGGGCTCCATGCTCACTGTCCTGTGGCGTCCGAGCTATCAGCCACAGGAAAAGGGCGCGAATTCATTACCTGCCGGCGCTTTCATGTAGGGAAGGCGGAAGTGTGGGTCGAGTGACGAAATTTACGTATAACGACCCTTGACACAATTTCGGTCCCACAAGGCACTGGGGACTACACCCAGAATACCAGTGGGCAGGGGGGACTGCAGGAACTGTGGGATAGCTACCCACAGTGCACCGCTTGCAATGTCGACGCTTGCCCCCTTACTGTGGACTCGGAAAATTGAATTAAGATCCCTGGTGTGGATTCGAACAATCGACCTGGCAATATCGGGTTCACAAGTTCGGTTTCACAAAAATCGAACTAGTCTCGTAGTGTAGACATACCCTTACTGTGACACAGACGCCACCTCACTAATTGCTCCTCCCCTCCCCCGGAGAGAACCCAGGAGTCCGGACTCCCAGCTCCCCACGGCACAGCGGGGCCGCACTCACAGACTATGGGCGAGGACCCGGCCGCTCCCTTACGCGTGAGCGAGCGCCCCCGGCATTCGGAGTCGGGACCCAGGCGTCCGGGGGGGCTGGGCCGGAAGGTCCCTGCACTGGGGCCTTCCCCGGCTGCTGGAGCTGCCGGCGCAGGCGCGGGGCGGAGCGGGGAGCGCTGCAGGGCTGGAGCCGGCGCGTCTCGCAGCGCCCGGCGAGCGAGGAGCGGGCGCGAGGCGGCCCCGGGGAGGCACCAGCCGCGGGGCGGGAAGTCGCTGCCCGGGCGGAGGAAGCGGCCGGGGCCGAGCCCGGCGATGGCTGCAGCGGGGCCGGCGCAGGTAGGACGCGGGGCGGGGAGTCCCCGGCCGGGCACTGGCTGGTCCCGGCTGGGGGCCGAGGGGGGGCGGGACCCGGGTCCCTCCCGCGCTAGTGACCCCGGGCCTGGGGGCTGCAGCAGCCGGAGCGCTGGGGCCGGGGAGCGGCCCTGGCCGGGCGGACACGCGGAGCCGGGCGCGGCCCCTTCCCCCGAGCGAGGCCCCGCCCTGCGCCGATTCGCCCCCTTTGCCCCTTTTTAACCCGTCTAAAGGAGTCCACAAAATCTCGGCTCATAAGGGCAGAGCGCAGGGCAGCGGCTTCAGCAGATGAACTGAGCATGCTCAGTACCCGTGAGCAGCCCATTGTTACACAGCGCTAGTCCCGGCTGCAGCCCCAGGGCGGGGAGCGGGCGCGAGGCGGCCCCGGGGAGGCGCGAGCCGCGGGGCGGGAAGTCGCTGCCCGGGCGGAGGAAGCGGCCGGGGCCGAGCCCGGCGATGGCTGCAGCGGGGCCGGCGCAGGTAGGACGCGGGGCGGGGAGTCCCCGGCCGGGCACTGGCTGGTCCCGGCTGGGGGCCGGGACCCGGGTCCCTCCCGCCCTAGTGACCCCGGGCCTGGGGGCTGCAGCAGCCGGAGCGCTTGGGCCGGGGAGCGGCTCTCGGGCCCCGGGGCTGGGGGGCCCTGGCCGGGCGGACACGCGGAGCCGTGCGCTGCCCCTTCCCCCGAGCGAGGCCCCGGCCGGGCCGAGGGGCCCGGAGGCGCCCGGGGCGGGAGCGGGGCTGAGCGCAGGCCTGGGGCGGAGGCGGGGACTCCGGCCGGGGAGGGGGGAGGAGCCTGTTCCCTGCCCTGCGATTCGGGCCCTTCCCAGCGCCTCGCCCCAGAGCCCCGCGGGGAGCCGAGGGCGACTCCTGTCCCCGGCCAGCAGGGCCCCGAGTCCCTGGGTGGGAGAGTCTCCCTGGGTCCCAGCTGCTGGGCTGGGGGCTCCCTGGGAGTCGCTCTCCTAGAAACCGCGTCCCCTGCTGAGACTCGGGGCTGGGGCTGGAGGCTCCAGGTGCTGAGTGTGTAACGCTTGTGCCAGCAGCTCCAGGTGGCGTTTGAGGACGTCGCTCTGTATTTCACCCGGGAGGAGTGGGAGCTCTTATCCCGGCCAGAGAAGCAGCTGTACCGGGACCAGATGCTGAGCAATTACCAGGCCCTTGTTTCCCTGGGTAAGGACCAATTTCCCCTCCTTTAGTTCTGGCGAGTTCCCTTGATGCCTCAGCTGCCATGTGGTGGCAAATGTCAGTCCCTTTCAGGCTGGCTTCCTGTTAAAGGAGAAATCAGGCCTACAGAGCCTGGATCTAATCTTAGTCTAACATTATGTACCTCAGTCCTGCAACAGAGGTGGTTGCAAACAGCACATGAGCAACAACCTCTTCCAGGAATCCCAGCCCAGACACCGAGGGCAGCAACTCTGCCTCAAGAACTGACTCTAGTTAGACAAATAAGGCAGGAAGAAAACTCTCCTGCTGCTTGTAACAGCGCCACACCTCCCCAAAAAGAGTGAACATCATACATTTAACAACCATACAGTAGAACAATGCTGCATCCGAAGCAAAAGAACTGATAGGTTTGTGTAATGGAGCCACCGTGTGCCACATGACTCAGCCCCCAAAGCAAACTGAGAAGGTTCCATAGCTTCAGAGTACGAACCAAACTTGCCTCGTGGGGGATGGGAAGAAATCTCCTCTAAGGAAGGTTTATTTAATTATTATTCTACTTGGGATCTCTTGGCCTGTCCTCTGAAGCAGCAACTGAGAGCAGTGTCTCGCTGTGGCAGGTACTGTGTGAACACACCCTGACCGAGATCGGGGCCCTGTTGTGCTCGGCTGCACAAACATATAAATGAGTCCCTGCCCCCAAAACTGTAGGGAAAAACTGATTCTTTCCCCCCAAACAGGCTATTCAGATTCCCCACCAGACTTAATCCACCGGATCGAGCTAGGAGAGGCAGAGCTCTGGATCTGGGATGCCGAGGACTCCAGGGAAAGCTCAAGGCCTGAGAGCCCCTTCTCAGGTGAGTGATAATAATCCAGTCCCTTCTGATTTACACAGCTGCTAGCAAAGGGCTCCTTAATGTAGAAGTGTAACAAGGGGTGCTCTTGGGTGACACAACTGAGAGTATCAATTCAGGACGAACTGCTTAGAGCAAGGCAGTCACAGCCCAAGCCTGGGGGGTCCTTCACTACTAAGGCAGATCAAACCAGCCAAACAGAGAGGACTTCGGTAGCACCCCACTGGCTAACCAGAAGTTATACAAGCAATTCCCTCAGACAGCCTAGTTCCCTTGTATGACTACCAGTAGCATTCCTTATAGGAACAAATGGTTATGAAAACCAGTGTCCCCAGTTAAAGAAAAAGGATCTCCCGATCCCAAAGGACCAAGCCACAGACCCAGGTCAACATACAATTCAGATTTCACCCACAAATCACGCTGTTGCCAATCCTTTGAAATCTAAAGGTTTATTCATAGAAAGAAAGAAATATAAACGAGAGTTAAAACTGGTTACATGGAATCAAATACATACAATTGCAAAGTTCTTGGTTCAGGCTTATTTCAGGCTTGATGGAATTGCGTCCAATGCATGGATGGGTCAATCAGTCCTTTCTTCAAAACTTCTATTGTAGAGAGGTTACTCCAGAGATAAATATTGGAAGCAGGAATGAAGCCAAAATGGAGGGGTTTCCAGGACCTTTTATACCCCCTGCCATGTGGAAGGACACCCTTTCTTCTTACTGTGGAAAATCACAGGAGCAAGATGGAGTTTGGAGTCAGAGTGAGCCTATCTGGCCTTGATATCTATGAATCATAAAATTGTATGCCTAGAAGGGACCTTGATAGATCATCTAATCCAGTTCCCTGAAGTGAGGCAGGGCTAAGTATTATCTTACTAGATCATCCTTAACAGGTGTCCGTCTAACCAGGGGTGGCCAGACTTTTTAGCCCAAGGCCCATATCTGGGTGGGGAAATTGCATGCAGGGCCATGTAGGGCTGGGTCAAAGGGTTGGGGTGTGGAAGGGGATGCAGGGTGCAGGAAGGGGCTCAGGGCAAGGGGTTGGGACAGAGGTGGAGTGTGGGGTGTACGAGGATGTTCAGGGAAGGGGTTTGGGGTGCAGGAGGGGTGCACAGTGCAGGAGGAGGCTCAGCAGTGGTGCAGGGAGGGGACTCAGATGAGGGGTTTGGGGTGCAGGAGGGGTATGGGGTGTTGCAGGGGGTTGGAGTGCAGACAGGTGCCTCAGGAGAGGGAGTTGGAGTACAGGAAGGGTTCAGGGTGCGGGCTCCGGGCGGTGCTGCTTACCTGGAGCGGCTCTGTGGTGGCAGCAGCGCACACTAGGGTCAGGGCAGGCTCCGTGACTGCTCTGTCCACGGCCCCGCGCCACTCCGGGAAGCAGCCGACACCACGTCCCTGTGGCCCCTGAGGGAGGGGGGCAGAGGGCTCTGCGTGTTGCTCTGGCCTGTGGGTATCTCCCCTGAAACTCCCATTGGTCTGCGAGCTCCATTCAGGTGGTCTGTGGATAGTTCCCTTTAAGCCTGAGAGTATTCCCATCGACTGTTAAGTAGCAAGCAGCACTAGGTTTGGTGGGGCTACTGCTTGGTGTTTTGTATGATAAAGACCTTATTTGCAAGCTCTTTGAGGCAGGGATCTGTGTGCGAACTCCAAGCCATGTGTTAATGTGACCCACGGCCTATAAAAACTCAGCGAGTGCACTGTGAGTTTTTGAGTTGGTGACACACACAACACAATGTGAAACCAGGAGAACGTTGCCTGTTTCTACAGGGCTCTGGTGCATTTTCACAGCGTGGGTCCTAAAAACTCATTTTAAATACCCATAACCAACCACTTGATATTTTACTTCCCTTTGTATTTTCAGTGTTGTCGTTTGTTTGTTTGTGGTTTTGTTTTGCTGTTTGTGTCACTTTATTATTTATTTTTACTGTTCTGTGGGTGTGATGTATTAATCAAATTTACAGTAGCCATCTCAGAGAAATTGCATAAGTCTGAGTAAATGGCTTTTACTCTCCTTTTCAGTATTGTATTAAGATTTGCGATGAGAGCATGAATATTTCTAGTTGACTCAGAGATTTGTTTAGCATCTTAAAGCTGAGCTATGTGTGCAGTTAATATGCACGCAAGCGAGATAGTGAGTTATTATTAAGGTGTTTTTTTTCTTCCCAAAATACAGCGCTTTTATTCAAAGCGCTTTACAATAGTTAGCTAATGGCAGGGACAACATTTGGAAAGTTCATTACGTGGTCCGCCGAGACCCTCAGGAATTTTCAAGAGGTCCACGAAAAAAGAAGTTTAAGAACCATTGGACTAGACGACCTCCTGAGCTCTCTTCCAACCCTAATCTTCTATGATTCTATGAAAATAAAAACCTCTGATAGAAATAAAACCAAAATCAGATTGAAAATAAACCCTGGACGCATTTTCAGCTGTGTTAGCACTTAGGGGCCCAAGTCCTGGATCAGGGCCCCTTTGTTCCAGGTGCTGCCCAGTGTCTGGGCCGGCTACAGTTTAAGCACAAAACAAGACTCACGAGGTGCATGGCGCACGTGGGAGCAGGCGCCAGGTGCTGCACAGACAACATAGGGTAGAACCACCCTGAGTCAGGCTGCAGATTTGGCACAGCATTTCGTATCAGAAATCACAGGGCAGGTCCAGTAAATGGAGTAAAAGCCACAGGTCACTAAACATGCTGTGACTGCTCCATGATTTTTAATAAAACATTTCCTCCTCCTCGCCGTGCCCAGGGGTCACCACCCGCCCAGCAGGTCCCCCAGCGCTGCAACCCTGACCCCAGCCTGGGGCAGAGGGGTTGGGGTGGGCAAGAGTGGATCCGAATGGCAAAGCCATTCACTGAAGTTTGGCCTCCTTCCCCCACCATAATGACAGGAAGGAGGGGCCAATCTGGGTGGCACTGTAACCCTACATTGCAGGTCTCAATTCCCAGAGTGAGGCATTTGGTCCAGCCCTGTGGGACAGTAGCTGCCATTGCAGGGTGAGGCACCCATCCAAAAACCAGTCACGGACAAATGGGGAAATGGCTCCACCCGTGACATTTTCCCATCCTTGACAAACCTGTAGCCTTAACCGTGAGCTCACACCGGGATTCCCTCTGCTCTCTCCAGCAGGGCTCGGGATCCCGGGGGGAACGAGGACACGGTCTGAGTGTGAGGAGAGCGCAGCACGAACGGGGGATCTCACGCCCCACAGGGGGATCCATGCAGAGGATGCAGTCCGTCCCCTGGGTAGACTCACCCGGAGAACAGATGTGGCTACACACCAGAGACTCCCCATTGGCCGGTGTCCCCATCACTGCATCGACTGCGGCAAGAGGTTCAGCAACACTTCTGCACTGAACCAGCACCGGCGCATACACACCGGAGAGAGGCCGCACCGCTGCGCTGACTGCGGCAAGAGCTTTGCAGAGAGCTCAAAGCTGAGAATACACGAGCGCACGCACACAGGGGAGCGGCCATATCAGTGCACCAACTGCGGCAAGAACTTTGCACAGATCGGACAGCTGAGATCACACGAGCGCACGCACACCGGGGAGCGGCCGTATCAGTGCACCAACTGTGACAAGAGCTTTGCACATAGCTCAAGCCTGAGAATGCATCAGCGCACACACACCGGGGAGCGGCCACACCGCTGCACCAACTGCGGCAGGAGCTTTCCAAAGATGGAAAACCT
The DNA here is from genome assembly GCA_037349315.1 of Chelydra serpentina. Taxonomy (NCBI): domain Eukaryota; kingdom Metazoa; phylum Chordata; order Testudines; family Chelydridae; genus Chelydra; species Chelydra serpentina. Next base: position 3,721,591 of record JBAIAC010000021.1, on the reverse strand, counting down.
GAGACTACACGAGCGCACACACACCGGGGAGCGGCCGTATCAGTGCACCAACTGTGACAAGAGCTTTGCACTCAACTCAAGCCTGAGAGTACATCAGCGCACACACACCGGGGAGCGGCCGTACAGCTGCACTGACTGTGACAAGAGCTTTGCACATGACTCAAGCCTGAGAATACATCAGCGCACACACACCGGGGAGCAGCCACACCGCTGCACCAACTGCGGCAAGGGCTTTGCACAGATCGGACACCTGAGAATACACGAGCGCACACACACTGGGGAGCGGCCGTATCAGTGCACCAACTGTGACAAGAGCTTTGCACACGACTCAAGCCTGAGAATGCATCAGCGCACACACACCGGGGAGCGGCCGCACCGCTGCACCGACTGCGGCAAGGGCTTTGCACAGATCGGAAACCTGAGAAAACACGAGCGCACACACACTGGGGAGCGGCCGTACTGCTGTGATGAGTGTGGCAAGGTCTTTGCACAGTTCTCCCAGCTGAGAAAACACCAGCGCACGCACACAGGGGAGCGGCCACACCATTGTGCTGACTGTGGCAAGGGCTTTGCGCAGATGTCAGCACTGAGAAAACACGAGCGCACGCACACTGGGGAGCGGCCGTATCAGTGCACCAACTGTGACAAGAGCTTTGCACAGAACTCGAGCCTGAGAATACACCAGCGCGCACACACCGGGGAGCGGCCGTACAGCTGCACCAACTGCGGCAAGGGCTTTGCACAGATCGCACACCTGAGAAAACACGAGCGCACACACACTGGGGAGCGGCCGTACTGCTGTGATGAGTGTGGCAAGGGCTTTGCACAGATCTCAGAGCTGCGAATACACCAGCGCACGCACACAGGGGAGCGGCCGCACAGTTGTGCTGACTGTGGCAAGAGCTTTGCACTGATGTCAGGGCTGAGAAAACACCGGCGCACGCACACAGGGGAGCGGCCGTATCAGTGCACCAACTGTGACAAGAGCTTTGCACACAGCTCGATCCTGAGAATACACCAGCGCACACACACCGGGGAGCGGCCGTACAGTTGTCACAATTGCAGCAAGACCTTCATCAGCGCCGATGCAGTGACCAAACATCAGAGCGTGCACACGGGGGAGCGGCCGCACCGCTGCAACAACTGCGGCAAGGGCTTTGCACAGATCGGAAACCTGAGACTACACGAGCGCGCACACACTGGAGAGCGGCCATTCCAGTGCACTGTCTGTGGCAAAAGATTTGTACAAAGCTCACGTCTGAAAATGCACCAGCGCATTCATACTGGGGAGCGGCCGTACAGCTGTGCTGACTGTGGCAAGAGCTTTTCTCGGTTGGGCTACCTCACCCGGCACCAGCTCACTCACACCAACACCCTTGTGTCACTGCCTGGGCCAGAGGAGCTTCTGGCAGCTGATGGGTCTGACCCAGCGTCAGCAGATGCAGACCAGGGAGTGGTCCTGTGCCCATGATGCCCAGCAGGGAGTCTGTGTGGGGCAGGGAAGAGAACTTTTCTGAGCAGTGTGGGGAAGAGCAGACAGGTGGAGGGAATGTAGAGCAGACGGTCACAGCCTATTCCATTAGGGACCCCCTGCATCTAGGTGGGATCCACTCCTAGGATATCCCCTCCCCTAATCTAGCTGGGGTCCAGCCAAGTCTCTCTCTTTCTGTCCTGTCCCCCCCCCCCCCCGCACATCTAGGTAGGATGCAGTCAAGACACACACCCCACCTCCCCGTCTAGATGGGACCGAGCCAGGAACTTTCCTCCACACCTACCCTGGTTCCAGCTGGGGGTGACTCTTGGGCAACATCTAAACAAGCTGGTGCTTTCAGATGTCATGGGGAAAAGCCTGTATGAAGTGTAAATCTTTAAGATGAACCAACCCAAATGTTGAGGCCTCCTGAACAATGTGAGAGGCAGGAGCACAAAGAGAATTTCCCATTCAATGCCAAAAAAAAACCTAAAATGTTGCGCACCATATTTTAAAATTCTGCATATTTTATTTGTCAAAATAATTATGCTAATTTCAATTATTTTGGTAATTTATTTCAAAATACCTGTCAGCAAGTGTGTCTGTAACAGTACAAACAACTAAAAAAGATTAAGGAATGTCATGCCCAGTGCTCCGCAGACACACCCTGACCGAGATCGGGGTACTGTTGTGCTGGGCTGCACAAACATAAATGAGTCCCTGCCCCCAAAACTGTAGTGAAAAATGGATTAAAGATTTCTTTCAAAGCAAACAAATTCATTTATTAAAAAACAACAACTGGAAGAGAGAGAGAAACGGTAAAACGCATCTGCACTGTATGGGATGGGGGAAGGGAGGTGTGATGGGTTCGGTCACAGAGACCCCCTTGGAACTGTCACCTGATATGCTGAAATTACCTCTGAGCCAATTTTCCCTACCAGCTTGGGATTTCCAGAACCATGTCTTGTTCAGCCAGACATGCTAGCCTGCTGCAATACAGACCCAGGGTCTGGGCCATGCCCCCAAAGCTTCAGACTTAACTGAAAACAGCTCAGCAAGTTACGTGTCTCCAGCACCTAGACACCCAGCTCCCAAGGGGATCCAAACCCCAAATAAATCCATTTTACTCCGTATAAAGCTCATACAGAGTAAATTAGTAAATTCTCTGCCCTCTATGACACTGATAGAGAGATATGCACAGCTGTTTGCTCCCCCAGGAATTAATCACTTACTCTGGGTTTGTTAATAAACAAAAGTGATTTTATTAAGTATAAAAAGTAGGATTTAAGTGGTTTCAATTAATAGACAAAACAAAATAAGTCACAAAGTAAAATAAAACAAACTCGCAGGTCTAAGCCTAATACATTAAGAAACTGATTACAGGTAATATCTCACCCTCAAAGATGTTCCAATAAGTTTCTTTCACAGACCAGCCTCTTTTCTACTCTAGGCTCAATCCTTTCCCCTGGTACAGTCTTTGTTAGATCCAGCAGACATCTCAGGTGGTAAGGCGGGGTTTTCTCATGACTGGCAGCTTCCTTTGGCCTGCTCCACCCCCTTTTATAATTTTTTTACAAGTCGGGAATCTTTTGTCTGTGCTCGTCCCGTCCGTCCCGTCCCCGCTGTCCTCCCCATCAATAGAAAAGTAGAAAGATTAAGATGGATTCCAGTATCATGTGACATGGTCACATGTCACTGTAAGACTCCTAGTCTCCATTCTTCCTGGATTGGCCCACACGTACACAGGAAGGTTTGCAGGTAAATAAACCAGTTAGAACCAATTGTCTGGGTCAATGAGAGCCATCACGATTCTAAACCACCATTAATGCCCCACACTTTGCATAATTGCAATAGGACCTCAGAGTTATACTTCATATTTCTAGCTTCAGGTACAAGAATGATACATGCATACAAATAGGAGGAATACATTCAGTAGGTTATAACCTTTGTTATGATACCATACCAGAGACCTTTTGCATAAAGCATATTCCAGTTACATCATATTTACATTCATCTATCTGCCGTCCTGACCGGGAAAACCATGAAAACCGAGAAGTCTGCTGCTTGCCAGGAGCCAGGATTCACGATGTGACGGAGAGACTGCCGAGACTCATCAAGCCCTCAGATCGCTACCCCTTCCTGCTTCTCCACGTGGCTCTGGGAAGAAGGATAAAGGAGGTTGAGGCGCAAGTGGTGTTCTTGTCCATTTTCCCTGTGGAAGAAAAAGGCCAAGGTAGAGATCGTTGAATCGTGGAAGTCGATGAATGGCTACGCAGGTAGTGTCGGAGAGAAGGCTTTGGATTCTTTGACCATGGGATGGTATTCCAAGAAGGAGGAGTGCTAGGCAGAGACGGGCTCCACCTAACGAAGAGAGGGAAGAGCATCTTCGCCAGCAGGCTGGCTACCCTAGTGAGGAGGGCTTTAAACTAGGTTCACCGGGGGAAGGAGACCAAGCCCTGCGGTAAGTGGGCAAGTGGGATACCAGGGGGAAGCACAAGCAGGAGAGCGCAAGAGGGAAGGACTCCTGTTTCATACCGAGATAGCGGGATGATCAGTGACTTATCTTAAGTGCTTATACAAAATGCAAGAAGCCTGGGAAACAAGCAGGGAGAACTGGAAGTCCTGGCACAGTCAAGGAATTATGATGTGATTGGAATAACAGAGATTTATTTGGTGGGATAACTCATGACTGGAGTACTGTCATGGATGGATACAAACTGTTCAGGAAGGACAGGCAGGGCAGAAAAGTGGGGGAGTTGTATTGTATGTCAGAGAGCAGTATGACTGCTCAGAGCTCCAGTATGAAAGTGCAAAAAAACCTGAGAGTCTCTGGATTAAGTTTAGAAGTGTGAGCAACAAGGATGATGTCGTGGTGGGAGTTTGCTATAGACCACCAGACCAGGGGGATGAGGTGGATGAGGCTTTCTTCCAGCAACTAACCGAAGTTACTAGATCACAGGCCCTGGTTCTCATGGGGGACTTCAATCACCCCGATATCTGCTGCAGAGCAATACAGCTCTCAATACAATCCAGGAAGTTTTTGGAAAGCGTAGGGGGCAATTTCCTGCTGCAAGTGCTGGAGGAACCAACTAGGGACAGAGCTCTTCTTGACCTGCTCCTTGCAACAGGGAAGAATTAGTCGGGGAAGCAAAAGTGGATGGGAACCTGGGAGGTAGTGACCATGAGATGGTCGAGTTCAGGATCCGGACACAAAGAAGAAAGGAGAGCAGCAGAATACGGACCCTGGACTTCAGAAAAGCAGACTTTGACTCCCTCAGAGAACTGATGAGCAGGATCCCCTGGGAGAATAACATGAGAGGAAAGGAGTCCAGGAGAGCTGGCTGTATTTTAAAAAATCCTTATTGAGGTTGCAGGAACAAACCATCCCGATGTGTAGAAAGAATAGTAAATATGGCAGGGGACCAGCATAGCTTAACAGTGAAATCCTTGCTCTTCTTAAACACAAAAAAGAAGCTTACAAGAAGTGGAAGATTGGACAAATGACCAGGGAGAAGCATAAAAATATTGCTCAGGCATGCAGCAGTGAAATCTGGAAGGCCAAATCTCACTTGGAGTTGCAGCTAGCAAGGGATGTTAAGAGTTAGAAGAATAGTTTCTGCAGTTATGTTAGCAACAAGGTGGTCAAGGAAAGTGTAAGGCCCTTACTGAATGGGGGGTGGGGCAACCTAGTGACAGATGCTGTGGAAAAAGCTAATGTACTCAATGGTTTTTTTGCCTCTGTCTTCACGAACAAGGGCAGCTCCCAGACCACTGCACTGGGCAGCACAGTATGGGGAGGAGGTGACCAGTCCTCTGTGCAGAAAGAAGTGGTTCAAGACTATTTAGAAAAGCTGGACCAGCCCAAGTCATAGAATCATAGAATCTCAGGGTTGGAAGGGACCTCAGGAGGTCATCTAGTCCAACCCCCTGCTCAAAGCAGGACCAACCCCAACTAAATCATCCCAGCCAGGGCTTTGTCAAGCCTGACCTTAAAAACCTCTAAGGAAGGAGATTCCACCACCTCCCTAGGTAACCCATTCCAGTGCTTCACCACCTACTAGTGAAAAAGTTTTTCCTAATATCCAACCTAAACCTCCCCCTCTGCAACTTGAGACCATTACTCCTTGTTCTGTCATCTTCTACCACTGAGAACAGTCTAGATCCATGGGGCTGGATGTGCTGCATCCGAGGGTGCTAAAGGAGTTGACAGATGTGATTGCAGAGCCATTGGCCATTATCTTTGAAAGCTCATGGCCATTGGGGGAGGTCCCGGATGACTGGAAAAAGGCTAATGTAGTGCCCATCTTTTAAAAAGGGAAGGAGGAGGATCCGGGGTACTACAGACCAGGCAGCCTCACCTCAGTCCCTGGAAAAATCATGGAGCAAGTCCTCAAGCAATCAATTCTGAAGCACTTAGAGGAGAGGAAAACGATCAGGAAACAGTCGGTATGGATTTACCAAGGGCAAGTCATACCTGACTAACCTAATTGCCTTCTATGATGAGATAACTGGCTCTGTGGATGAGGGGAAAGCAGTGGATGTGTTATTCCTTGACTTTAGCAAAGCTTTTGATACGGTCTCCCACAGTATTCTTGTCAGCAAGTTAAAGAAGTATGGGCCGGATGAATGAACTATAAGGTGGATAGAAAGCTGGCTAGATCATGAGTCTCAACAGGTAGTGATCAATGGCTCCATGTCTAGTCGGCAGTCGGTATCAAGCGGAGTGCCCCCAGGGTCTGTCCTGGGGCTGGTTTTGTTCAATAGCGTGGGAGGAGTGGTAGATACGCTGGAAGGTAAGGATAGGACACAGAGGGACCTATACAAATTAGAGGATTGGTCTAAAAGAAATGTGATGATCTTCAACAAGGAGAAGTGCAGATTCCTGCACTTAGGATGGAAGAATCCCATACACGGCTACAGACTAGGGACCGAGTGGCTAAGCAGCAGATCTGCAGAAAAGGACCTAGGGATTACAGTGGACGAGAAGCTGGATATGAGTCAACAGTGTGCCCTTGTTAAAGAGGAGCATTGCCAGCAGATCGAGGGACAGGATCCTTTCCCTCTCTTCAGCATTGTTGAGGCCTCATCTGGAGTACTGTGTCCAGATTTGGGCCCCACAATACAAGAAGGATGTGGAAAAGTTGGAAGGAGTCCAGTGGAGGGCAACAAAAATGATTAGGGGGCAGTAGCACGTGATTTACAAGGAGAGGCTTGAGGGAACTGGGATTGTTTAGTCTGCAGAAGAGAATCATACAATCATAGAATCTCAGGGTTGGAAGGGACCTTAGGAGGTCATCTAGTCCAACCCCCTGCTCAAAGCAGGACCAACCCCAACTAGATCATCCCAGCCAGGGCTTTGTCAAGCCTGACCTTAAAAACCTCTAAGGAAGGAGATTCCACCACCTCCCTAGGTAACCCATTCCAGTGCTTCACCACCCTACTAGTGAAAACGTTTTTCCTAATATCCAACCTAAACCTCCCCCTCTGCAACTTGAGACCATTACTCCTTGTTCTGTCATCTTCTACCACTGAGAACAGTCTAGATCCAGCCTCTTTGGAACCCCCTTTTAGGTAGTTGAAAGCAGCTATCAAATCCCCCCCCTCACTACGGGTCATTTCCTCATTGGCCCAGGCCAGCTTTGCCCAGCAGAGTGACCAGTCTGCGCCACCCAGCAGAAACACGAGGAAGACGAGATCTAGGTGCAGATTTCAACTGAACAGCTCAGGTTTATTTTTATAATGGGCCCACTTCAGAACTCAAATCCAGCACTCTTGTGAAGTGACTTGGGTTTGGATCTGAAGTTTAGGAACTTGAATTTGGATCAAAGCTTCACAGCTGACCCACTTGTGCTATTAACATTACAAAGTTTACTAGTGTGACTTTCCAGTTCTTAATTATTACTCATTATAATATGTTCAGACATTAAGGCCCCAATCCAGCAAACTCTTAAGCATATGTTCAATTATAAGCATGTGAGTAGTTGCGCTGAAATCAATGGAACTGCTCAAGTGCTTGGATTTAAGCACACTAAAGAACTCTGCCGGGTGAGGGCCTTAAGAAAAAATGAATTAAAATATTGCCAGTTTCAGGGGAACTGCACTTGTATTCCCCTTATCTTCTCATTTCCCCAGGCTCCCCACCCACCTCCCCATTAATGGCCCCGCTGCCCCACCCCCCCCAGCCAATCCCCCCTTACCCTTGTGCCTTCCTCAGGTTACCCGTGTACATCCCCATCATCCTGGTTCTCTGCTACCTCTCCCAGTCTCCCCAGCTGGCCCCAGATGCCTCCCCTAGGCTCTCCCCCTGCCTCCCATTGCCTCTGGGTAAACTAGCCTCCCGTGGGCTCCCCGGGCCCCTCTGCCTCCCCCAGCCCTATATTGACCCAAGCTTTACCCATAACCAATCACTTGATATTTTACTTCCCTTTGTATTTTCAGTGTTGTCATTTGTTTGTTTGTGGTTTTGTTTTGCTGTTTGTGTCACTTTATTATTTTTTTTTTACTGTTCTGTGGGTGTGATGTATTAATCAAATTTACAGTAGCCATCTCAGAGAAATTACATAAGTCTGAGTGAATGGCTTTTACTCTCCTTTTCAGTATCAGAAAATATTGTATTAAGATTTGCGATGAGAGCATGAATATTTCTAGTTGACTCAGAGATTTGTTTAGCATCTTAAAGCTGAGCTATGTGTGCAGTTAATATGCACGCAAGCGAGATAGTGAGTTATTATTAAGGTGTTTTTTTTTTTTAAATACAGCGCTTTTATTCAAAGCGCTTTACAATAGTTAGCTAATGGCAGGGAGAACATTTGGAAAGTTCATTACGTGGTCCGCCGAGACCCTCAGGAATTTTCAAGAGGTCCACGAAAAAAGAAGCTTAAGAACCATTGGACTAGACGACCTCCTGAGCTCTCTTCCAACCCTAATCTTCTATGATTCTATGAAAATAAAAACCTCTGATAGAAATAAAACCAAAATCAGATTGAAAATAAACCCTGGACGCATTTTCAGCTGTGTTAGCACTTAGGGGCCCAAGTCCTGGATCAGGGCCCCTTTGTTCCAGGTGCTGCCCAGTGCCTGGGCCGGCTACAGTTTAAGCACAAAACAAGACTCACGAGGTGCATGGCGCACGTGGGAGCAGGCGCCAGGCGCTGCACAGACAACATAGGGTAGAACCACCCTGAGTCAGGCTGCAGATTTGGCACAGCATTTCGTATCAGAAATCACAGGGCAGGTCCAGTAAATGGAGTAAAAGCCACAGGTCACTAAACGTGCTGTGACTCCTCCATGATTTTTAATAAAACATTTCCTCCTCCTCGCCGTGCCCAGGGGTCACCACCCGCCCAGCAGGTCCCCCAGCGCTGCAACCCTGACCCCAGCCTGGTGCAGAGGGGTTGGGGTGGGCAAGAGTGGATCCGAGTGGCAAAGCCATTCACTGAAGTTTGGCCTCCTTCCCCCCACCATAATGACAGGAAGGAGGGGCCAATCTGGGTGGCACTGTAACCCTGCATTGCAGGTCTCAATTCCCAGAGTGAGGCATTTGGTCCAGCCCTGTGGGACAGTAGCTGCCATTGCAGGGTGAGGCACCCATCCAAAAACCAGTCACGGACAAATGGGGAAATGGCTCCACCCGTGACATTTTTCCCATCCTTGACAAACCTGTAGCCTTAACCGTGAGCTCACAACGGGATTCCCTCTGCTCTCTCCAGCAGGGCTCGGGATCCCGGGGGGAACGAGGACACGGTCTGAGTGTGGGGAGAGCGCAGCACGAACAGGGGATCTCACGGCCCACAGAGGGATCCATGCACAGGATGCAGTCCGTTCCCTGGGTAGACTTACCCAGAGAGCAGATGTGGCTACACACCAGAGACTCTCCATGGACTGGTGTCCCCATCACTGCATTGACTGCGGCAAGATGTTCAGCAACACTTCTGCACTGAACCAGCACCGGCGCATGCACACCGGAGAGAGGCCGCACCGCTGCGCTGACTGCGGCAAGAGCTTTGCAGAGAGCTCAAAGCTGAGAATACATCAGCGCACGCACACCGGGGAGCGGCCGTATCAGTGCACCAACTGCAGCAAGAGCTTTGCACACTACTCAAGCCTGAGAATACATCAGCGCGCACACACCGGGGAGCGACCGCACCACTGTGCTGAGTGCGGCAAGGGCTTTGCACAGAGCTCACACCTGAGAATACACCAGAGCACACACACTGGGGAGCGGCCGTATTGCTGTGATGAGTGTGGCAAGGGCTTTGCACAGATCTCAGTGCTGAGAAGACACCAGCGCACGCACACAGGGGAGCGGCCGCACCGTTGCGCTGACTGTGGCAAGGGCTTTGCACAGATCTCAGTGCTGAGAAAACACCAGCGCACGCACACAGGGGAGCGGCCGTATCAGTGCACCAACTGTGACAAGAGCTTTGCACACAACTCGAGCCTGAGAATACACCAGCGCACACACACTGGGGAGCGGCCGTACAGCTGTCACAATTGCTGCAAGACCTTCATCAGCGCCGATGCAGTGACCAAACATCAGAGCATGCACACGGGGGAGCGGCCATTCCAGTGCACTGTTTGTGGCAAAAGATTTGCACTAAGCTCACGCCTGAAAATGCACCAGCGCATTCATACCGGGGAGCGGCCGTACAGCTGTGCTGACTGTGGCAAGTGCTTTTCTCGGTTGGGCAACCTCACCCGGCACCAGCTCACTCACACCAACACCCTTGTGTCACTGCCTGGGCCAGAGGAGCTTCTGGCAGCTGATGGGTCTGACCCAGCGTCAGCAGATGCAGACCAGGGAGTGGTCCTGTCCCCATGATGCCCAGCAGGGAGTCTGTGTGGGGCAGGGAAGAGAACTTTTCTGAGCAGTGTGGGGAAGAGCAGACAGGTGGAGGGAATGTAGAGCAAACGGTCACACCCTATTCCATTAGGGACCCCCTGCATCTAGGTGGGATCCACTCCTAGGATATCCCCTCCCGTAATCTAGCTGGGGTCCAGCCAAGTCTCTCTCTTTCTGTCCTGTCCCCCCCCCACATGTAGGTAGGATGCAGTCAAGACACACACCCCACCTCCCCGTCTAGATGGGACCGAGCCAGGAACTTTCCTCCACACCTACCCTGGTTCCGGCTGGGGGTGACTCTTGGGTGACATCTAGAGGTGGGATTTGCAGTCCTGTCTCAGCATGGATTGGGCTGAGGGGAAGGACAGCCCAGGGCGTGTGATTGAAAGAAGACTCAGGAACTGCTCATGCCGTCTATTTTAAATAGAAATGTGAAGAAGAAGAACTATGTACCTAATGTGTAACAAAGGTCTGTCTAACCCGGCGTTTCTTTGCTATTAAACAGGCTGGTGCTTTCAGATGTCATGGGGAAAAGCCTGTGTGAAGTGTAAATCTTTAAGATGAACCAACCCAAATATTCTAAGGCCTAACTGAACACGAGGCCTCATGAACCATGTGACTGGCAGGTGCACAAAGAGAGTTTCCCATTCAATGCCAAAAAAAACCTAAAAATGTTGCGCATAGTTTAAAATTCTGCATATTTTGTCAAAATAATTATGCTAATTTCAATTATTTTGGTAATTTATTTCAAAATACCTGTCAGCAAGTGTGTCTATAACAGTACAAACAACTAAAAGAGAGAGTTTTTGGGTGTGGGTGGGAGAAGTATGGAACAGGGTGTTTTTGTTTTTGTTTTTTTGGGGGAGAGTTAGATAGTCTCCCTTATGGAGACCTTGTCTCACCCCTGACCTCACCCATTCAATGAGACACCTCTGATCCTGTCCCCATGGGTCCCTGCATCCCCACTTGCATTCAGCCCTGTCACGGTTCCCTCCCCACTCTGAACTCTGGGGTACAGATGTAGGAAGCTTCATGAAAGACCCCTAAACTTATTTCTACCAGCTTGGGTTAAAACTTCCCCAAGGCACAAATCCCTTCTTGTCCTTGGATGGTATTGCTGCCACCACCAAGCGATTTAGACAGAGATTCAGGGAAAGGACCACTTGGAGTTCCTATTCCCCCCAAGCCGCTGCACTCCCTTTCCTGGGGAGGCTTGAGACTAATATTCTCACCAATTGGTACAGATGAGTACAGACCAAATTCCTGGGTTTTTAGGACACTGAAAATTAATCAGGTTCTTAAAAGAAGAAGTTTATTTAAAAAAAAAAGGTAAAAGAATCTTCTTTTCCCATTGGTCCTTCTGGTCAGGTGCCAACTAGGTTAATTGAGCTTCTTAACCCCTTACAGGTAAGTGATTCTGTACCTCTGGCCAGGAGGGATTTTATATTACTGCATACATAAAGGTTGTTACCCTTCCTTTATTTTTATGACACGCCCCCCAAATCAAAGATGGTGGTGGACAGCCTGTTCCACACTGGCTGTGATTTCTTTCTGGATTTTTAGGAGAAAACAGTTAATAAGACACATGCACCTTTAGATATACTACTGATTATATAAAAACTAACAATATTTTTTACATTTTAAGGACAATTTTAACCAGTTGATTTTGGGAAACTTTTATGGGAAAGTGGATTAGCTACTTTGTTAGGAGCTTTTTAAATGTGTTGCATTTTACAATTAAAATTTTGGAGAGCTAAATTTTGTCGAAGAAGTTTTTTGTTATTTTTTTTGATGATATAAAGACACTTTAGCACAGCATGGTTTGTTTGCATGTGGAAACTCCGTTTCCAAACATATGGGCATAGCTTTTTTAGAGCGTACACAATGGCATAACATTTCTTTTTGGTGATTGACCAGTGGCTTTTCCTCTTAAACAGTTCTTTGCTGAGAAATACGACAGGATGTAATTTTAGATTTGGTTCTTTCTGCATTAAAACTGCTTCCAGGCACTCTTGGACGTAAATGGCCCTTCCCACGAAGCTTCCATCTTGGCCTGAAGCGCCTTTGAGACCATGACCTGGTTCCCTACTTTAAAGGAACACTTTTTGGCATGTTTATTATACCAGGCCTTGTGCTTGTTTTGAGCAATTTTTAGTTTTTTTTAGCAAGGGCTAAAGAGGTTTGTAGGGTGTTTTGTAGGTTGTTTACAAAGTCCAGAATGTTAAGGCCTGGTCTACACTAAGAGTTTATGTCGAACTTAGCAGCGTTACATCGAATTAACCCTGCACCCGTCCACACAACGAAGCCATTTATTTCGACATAAAGGGCTCTTAAAATTGATTTCTGTACTCCTCCCCGTCGAGGAGATTAGCGCTAAAATCAATATGGCCGTGTCGAATTAGGCTTAGTGTGGACACAAATCGACGGTATTGGTCTCCGGGAGCTATCCCACAGTGCACCACTGTGACCTCTCTGGACAGCAGTCCGAGCTCGGATGCTCTGCCCAGGTACACAGGAAAAGCCCCGTTAACGTTTGAATTTCATTTCCTGTTTGGCCAGTTTGAATTTCATTTCCTGTTTAGCCTGTGTGGCAAGCTCATCAGCACTGGTAACGATGCAGAGCTCTTCAGCAGAGGTGACCATGCAATCGAAAAAGGGCTCCAGCATGGACCGAACGGGAGGTGTTAGATCTGATAGCTGTATGGGGAGATGAATCCGTGCTCTCAGACCTACGTTCGAAAAAACGGAATGCAAAAATATACGAAAAAATCTCCAATGCCATGACGGACAGAGGATACAGCAGGGATGCAACGCAGCGCCGCGTGAAAATTAAGGCGCTCAGACAAGCGTACCACAAGACCAAAGAGTCAAACGGACGCTCTGGGTCACAGCCCCAGACATGCCGCTTCTATGCTGCGCTGGATGCCATTCTAGGTGAGGCCGCCACCACTACCCCACCCCTGTCTGTGGACTCCGAGGATGGTGTATTCTCGTCAGTCGCTTCCTCTGAGTTTTTTGCGAATGGGGAAGATGATAATGGAGATGATGAGGACGAGGTGGTGGAGAGCGCACTGCACACCGATTTTCCCGACAGCCAGGATCTTTTCATCACCCTGACAGAAATACCCTCCCAACCCTCCCAAGGTGGTATCCCGGACCGTGAAGCCGGAGAAGGCACATCAGGTGAGCGTATCTTTTGAATTGAAAAGACATGGTTTTAAAGCAATTGGTTTTTAATGATTAATTTGCCCTGAGGACTTGGGATGCATTCGTGGCCAGTACAGCTACTGGAAAAGTCTGTTAACATGTCTGGGGATGGAGCGGGAATCCTCCAGGGACATCTCCAGGAAGCTCTCCTGGAGGTACTCTAAAAGCCTTTGCAGAAGGTTTCTGGGGAGAGCAGCCTTATTCCGTCCTCCATGGTAGGAGACTTTACCATGCCAGGCCAGTAGCAAGTACTCTGATATCATTGCATGACAAAGCCTGGCAGCATATGGCCCCGGTGTTTGCTGGCATTCAAGCAACATCCGTTCTTTCTCTGTCTGTGTTATCCTCATCAGAGTGTATCATTCACAGTTACGGGAATTTCATTACGGGGACATTCAGAGGTGGCCGTTTCTACCGGGCTGTTTGCCTGTGCCTGAAAAGAAATCCTCCCCGCAGTTTCCATCCACGCGGTGGGGGCGGTGAGGGGGACCCTTCATGCTGAGCAGTTTGCATTCGGCTAGCAGGGATCTTCCCTGATACCAGCCATGTGGTGGGGGCTGGGAGGGGGACCCTTCATGCTGAGCAGTTTGCGCTCGGCTACCAGGGATCTTCCCTGATACCAGCCATGCGGTGGGGGCGGGGACCCTTCATGCTGAGCAGTTTGCGTTCGGCTACGGGGATCTTCCCTGATACCAGCGGCGGCAAAAAAAATTCACGTGCGATGAAATGTTCTCTGAGCTAATGCAGTCCTCCCGCACTGAAATAGCTCAGCAGAATGTGTGGAGGGACACAACAGCCCAATACAAGAAAGCAGGCAGTGAACGTGAGGACAGGAGGGATGACCGTGAGGACAGGAGGGACGCTGGAGATGAGAGGTGGCAGCAGGAAGATCAGAGGGCGACTGAGGCAATGCTGGGGCTACTGCGGGAGCAAACCAACACGCTACGGCGTCTGGTGGAGGTTCTGTAGGAACGGAAGCAGGATGACAGACCGCCACTGCAGCCCATCTGTAACCGCCCTCACCCCTCCCCAAGTCCCATAGCCTCCTCACCCAGAGTCCCAAAAACGGGGTGGGGAGGGAAGCTCCATGCAGCCAACCACTCAACCCCGGTGGATTGCCCAAGCAGCAGAAGGCTGGCATTCAACAAGTTTTGAAGTGGCCTTTTCCTTCCCTCCTCCTCCTCTCCGCCCGCACCCCACCTGGGCTACCTTCTCAGTTCCCTCCCTTTCTTAATAAATGTTGAATAAAGAATACGTGGTTGTTAAACAATGGTGCCTTTATTTCCTTTCAAAGCAAGGTGTGCTCGAAGGGGGGAGGGTGGGTGTTTTACAGGGATTTAGAGTAAACAAAGGGGGCAGGTTCTCATCAAGGAGAAACAAACAGAACAGTCACTCGGTACCCTGGCCAGTCATGAAACTAGTTTTCAAAGCTTCTCTGATGCGCAGCGCGTCCTGCTGTGCTCTTCTAATCGCCCTGGTGTCTGGCTGCGCGTAATCAGCGGCCAGGCAATTTGCCTCAACCTCCCACCCTGCCATAAACGTCTCCCCCTTACTCTCACAGAGATTGTGGAGCAAACAGCAAGCAGCAATAACAATGGGTATACTGATTTTGCTGAGGTCTGAATGAGTCAGTAAGTTGTGCCAGAGCCCTTTCAAACATCCAAATGCACACTCTACCACCATTCTGCACTTGCTCAGCCTGTAGTTGAAGAGCTCCTTACTACTGTCCAGGGCGCCTGTGTACGGCTTCATGAGCCAGGGCATTAGGGGGTAGGCTGGGTCCCCAAGGATCACTATTTCAACATCCCCAACAGTTATTTTCTGGTCTGGAAAGTAAATACCTTCCTGCAGCCATCTAAACAGACCAGAGTTCCTGAAGACGCGAGCGTCATGAACCTTTCCCAGCCATCCGATGATGTTGGTGAAACGTCCCGTGTGATCCACCAGTGGTTGCAGCACCATTGAAAAGTACCCCTTGCGGTTTATGTACTGGCTGCCCTGGTGGTCCGGTCCCAGGATAGGGATATGCGTTCCATCTATAGTACCACCACAAGTAGGGAATCCCATCACAGCAAAGCCATCTACTATGACCTGCACATTTCCCAGAGTCACTACCTTTGATAGCAGGAGCTCAATGATTTTGTTGGTTACTTGCATCACAGCAACCCCCACAGTAGATTTGCCGACTCCAAATTGATTCCTAACTGACCAGTAGCTGTCAGGTGTTGCAAGCGTCCAGAGGGCTATCGCCACTCGCTTCTGAACTGTGAGGGCTGCTCTCATCCTGGTGTTCTGGCGCTTCAGGACAGGGGACAGCAAGTCACAAAGTTCCAGGAAAGTGCCCTTACGCATGCAAAAGTTTCGCAGCCACTGGGATTCATCCCAGACCTGCAACACTATGTGGTCCCACCAGTCTGTGCTCGGTTCCCGGGCCCAAAATCGGCGTTCCACGGCATGAGCCTGCCCCATTGCCACCAGGATGTCCAATTTGCGGGGTCCCGTTCTTTGAGAGAGGTCTCTGTCCATGTCCTCGTCACTCTCGTCACTGCGCTGCCGTAGCTTCCTCGCCTGCTTTCTCAAGTTCAGGTTATGCATAACGTGCACGATAATGCGCGAGATGTTTACAATGGCCATAACTGCTGTGATGATCTCACCGGGCTCCATGCTTGCCGTGCTATGGCGTCTGCTCTTGCAATCCAGGGAAAAGGGTGTGAAATGATTGTCTGCCGTTGCTTTCACAGAGGAAGGGAGGGAGGGTTGACTGACGACATTTACCCATAACCACCCGCAAAATTTTTTTTGCCCAATCAGGCATTGGGAGCTCAACCCAGAATTCAAATGGGCAGCGGGGCCTGCGGGAACTGTGGGATAGCTACCCACACTGCACCGCTTGGAATGTGACACTTGCCATGGTACTGTGGACGCACACCGCCGAATTAATGTGCTTGGTGTGGACACACACATTTGACTTTATAATATCTGTTCCCAAAAATCGATTTCTGTAAAATTGGACTACTGTCGTAGTGTAGACATACCCTTAGGGCTGGTCTACACTAACCCCCCAATTCGAACTAAGATACGCAACTTCAGCAATGTGAATAACGTAGCTGAAGTCAAACTATCTTAGTTCGAATGAAAAGGTACTTACCCGGGGTCCACACGCGGCACGCAGGCTCCCCCGTCGACTCCGCCTACTCCGTTCGTCAAACTGGATTACCAGCGTCAACGGGGGAGCACTTCCTGGTTCGATTTATCGCATCTAGACAAGACGCGATAAATCGAACCCAAAACATCGATCCGACGCCTCCGACGCAACGGGTAAGTGTAGACCTACCCTTAGTTTCCGGAGAAGGCGTAAACCCCTTCCATTGCTGCTTCACCAACTGTAATGACCCCTTAACCTTGCGGCCATACACAAGTTTAAATGGTGAAACCCCTAAACTGGGATGTGGTACAGCCCTGTAGGCAAAAAGCAACGGCTGTAACACTAGGTTTTAATTACTGGAGTGCTCATTTACGTATTGTGGCCCCCAATGTTTTATTAAACTTTTCCACCAGGCCATTTGTTTGATGGTGGTAGGAGGTGGCAACCAAATGGTTTTCCCCATGAGCTTTCCAAAGACTTTTTATGGTTCCTGCCAGGAAATTAGTTTTCGATTTTGTAAGGATGTTGGAGGGCCAACCTACCCTGGCAAAAATGTTTGTTAATGCCTGGCACACACTTTTAGCCCTGGTGTTGCTTAGAGCTACGGCTTTTGGCCATTGGGTGGCAAAATCCAGGAAAGTTAGTATGTACTGCTTTCCTCTGTGTGTTATTTTTCTGCGGGGGAAGGACCCAGAATATCCACAGCTACTCACTGAAATGGAACCTCAATTATGGGGAGTGGCTGGAGAGGGGCTTTGACCTGGTCTTGGGGTTTTCCCACCCTCTGGCACACCTCACAAGACAGGACATAGGTAGAAACGTCCTTCCCCATTCCTTCCCAGTAGAAGGACTTCCCCAAACGGTTTTTGGTTCTGTTTACCCCAGCAGTGCCACTAGGATGATTGGGGGCTAAGCTTAAGAGCTTTACCCGGTACTTAGTTGGAACTACCAACTGTCTTTGAGGATGCCAGTCTTTCTGGTGCCCACCAGAAAGAGTTTTCTTGTATACATTTTTTTTTTTAACCATAAACCGGGATTGATTAGAAGAGCTGAGAGGCGGTGGGTTGCTTTGTGCCTGGAGGCTTTTATTTGCTTTTTGCTTGGCCTGGAACTCTTTCTTTGATGCTGGAGACATCAGTTCCTCATGGATTGTGGACTTGGGCTTGGTCCCTCTGGAAGCGATGCAGGTGAGGGGGCTGTTTTCGTTGACTGTGAACCGCTCTCCGCTGGTGCATTATGTTGAATTTCAGGCTCCGGCTGGGCCTCTTGCGTAGGTTTATTTGCTGCTGCCCGTGCAGGCTCGGTGGTGCCCTCAGGCACTGGAGTTACAGACGGGGTTTCAAGCGCTGGATTCAGTGCTGGCAATGGTTCTGGTGCTGGTTGCTCCACCCGGTCCAGTTTTGGGACTGGTTCTAGTTGGGTCTCTGCGACTGGATTCACTTCTGCTGTTGTAGAGGTTGGCATGGGGTCAGGTTTTACCACCTCAGTTTGAGTTTTTGGTAACACAGACTGAGCCCTTGTAGAAGACTTAGGAACAGGGCTAGGTGTGAAAGCTTGCTTAGCCTGGCTGCGGGTGACCATTCCCACCCTCTTGGCTAGCTTCACATGGCTGGCCAAGTCTTTCCCCAGCAGCATGGGAATGGGATAATTATCATAGACTGCAAAAGTCCACATTCCTGAGCAGCCCTTATACTGGAAAGGCAACTTAGCTGTAGGCAAGTCAAAAGAGTTTGACTTGAAGGGTTGAATTGTTACTTGGGCCTCTGGGTTGATGAATTTGGGGTCCACTAAGGATTGGTGGATGGCTGACACCTGTGCTCCAGTGTCCCTTCACGCTGTAACCTTCTTTCTGCTCACACTTGCAGTTTCCCTTTGCTCTGAGGGTATCTGGGAGGCATCTGGGTCTGAGGACCTTTGATGTGACCCCGGTGCAATGAACTGCAATCTGTGGGGTTTCTTGGGACAGTTGGCCTTTACATGCCCCAGCTCGTTACATTTAAAACATGGCCCAGCTGACTGATCACTGAGGCGAGGTGGGTTGCTGGATAATGTTGTGGTGGGACGATAAGGTGTCTGGGATTTTCCTTGGGGTGTAGGTGAGGCCTTGGGCTGCCCCCGATGTCATGGTGTGGTCTTGGGGTGTCCCTTCTGGTATCCGCCCAAACTACGACCAGGGAGGTTCCTCTCTGCTACCGCCACCCATTTTGTTCCGATTTTCCCCGCCTCTTTGGTGGTTTGGGACTGCTCATATTGATCAGCATAAGAAGCAAGACTTTTTGCCGAGTCCATTTTTTTATCCCATAGCCACTCTTTTACATTATTATTGGCCGTAGTCAAGAACTGCTCCTGTACAACCAAATTACACATTCCTTCAAAGCTAGTTACACCCCTTTCATTGAACCATTTATTTAACAGATTCTTTATCTGGTTTACATAAGCCACATTATTTAGTCCAGCCCCTTTTGTAAGGGCTCTACATTTTACTTTGTAAGTTTCAGGTGTAATTTGAAATTGTTTTAAAACCAAATCCTTACATTTACCATCGTTAGAAGCATCCTCAATAGGCATTTTGTTAAATATGTTCAGAGCTCTTCCGGTCAATTTTTCTACCATTGTGGTCATCTTGTGATATTTATGAATTGTATATAGGGTGATGAAATATTCAGCAATATTACTGGATTTATCATACTGTGAACATAGTCCCTCCCATTTGTGGATTTTTGGGGAAGTGGAGCCAGCTGCTGAAGGGTTTTGTTTTTTTCACTCCATCACCTCCAGTTTATGATGCCTCTTTTTTCCCTCTTCTCTGCATGCTGCCTCTCTTTTCTTCTCCTTTAGTTCATGCTTCCTTTCTTTTTCCTTCTTCTCCAACTTTAAGCACCTTAAGGCTATTTGTCTTTTAGTCTTTCTTCAGCTTTCAATCTGGCTAATTTTAATTTCTTTTGGACTTCTTTCCGTTAGCCTAGCCTTCCTGTGCTTAGCCTAGCCTAACCCGAGAGCTAGAAGGGAAAAAAAACCCACTTGTGAATTCCTTTGCAGGAACTTAACTACCCTGCCCTTAGGCAGAGAAAAAAACAACCTCCAGCTGTTTTTAGCTTAAAAAAAAATGTCCTTAAAAAAAAAACACGCCCTGTTTTTCAAGCAGCCAAAAGGAGGGGAAAAATGTCCTTTTAAACCCTCTGTGCTTCTGGTTCAAAATGATCCCACCGGTCTGCCACCATGTCAGGGTTCGCTCTGCACTCTCAACTCTGGAGTACAGATGTGCGGACCCGCATGAAAGACCCCTAAGCTTATTTCTACCAGCTTAGGTTAAAATTTCCCCAACGCACAAATCCCTTCTTGTCCTTGGATCATATTGCTGCTGCCACCAAGTGATTTAGACAAAGATTCAGGGAAAGGACCACTTGGAGTTCCTATTCCCCGCAAATATTCCCCCAGACCCCTTTACCCCCTCTCCAGGGGAGGTTTGAGAATAATATCCTCACCAATTCGTACAGGTGAGCACAGACCAAATTCCTGGGTTTTTAGGACACTGAAAATCAATCAGATTCTTAAAAGAATAAGTTTATTTTTTTTAAAAAGGGAAAAGAATCACCTCTGTAAACTCAGGATGGAAGGTAAATGTACAGCGTAATCAAAAGAATTAAAACACAGAGAATTGGGCAGGGTGCTGTGAAGAAAGCAGCCTCTATCCCCCTCCCTCTTCTCCCGCCATGAGCCAGCTGCCCTCTCTTTTGGTGCCACAGCAGCCCCTAGTGGGCAAAAGGTGTAATTACAGTGCTTCCCCATCAAAATCAATTATTCTGCAGTGAAAAGAAATCTGCAGGGCCTATAAATTCTGAGCTTGCACAGTAATGCAGAATTCCTCCAGAAATAGCACATATGATGCAACACTACTGGTGTTATCAGTGACATGTAGGGAATAATCAAGACCTGGTACAGAGGAGCGTAGAGCTCTAAGGGTATTTTCATTAACTCTTCTCTCCTCTTGGCCATGTGGTTGCCAACTTTCTAATTTCTAAAAACAGGACTAAAGGAGTTGGCGAATGGGATTGCAGAGCCATTGGTCATTATCTTTGAAAGCTCATGGCCATTGGGGGAGGTCCCGGATGACTGGAAAAAGGCTAATGTAGTGCTCATCTTTTAAAAAGGGAAAGAGGAGGATCCGGGGTACTACAGGCCAGGCAGCCTCACCTCAATCCCTGGAAAAATCATGGAGCAGGTCCTCAAGGAATCAATTCTGAAGCACTTAGAGGAGAGAAAAGTGATCAGGAAACAGTCAGCATGGATTTACCAAGGGCAAGTCATACCTGACTAACCTAATTGCCTTCTATGATGAGATAACTGGCTCTGTGGATGAGGGGAAAGCAGTGGATGTGCTATTCCTTGACTTTAGCAAAGCTTTTGATATGGTCTCCCACAGTATTCTTGTCAGCAAGTTAAAGAAGTATGGGCCGGATGAACGGACTATAAGGTCGATAGAAAGCTGACTAGATCATGAGGCTCAACGGGTAGTGATCAATGGCTCCATGTCTAGTTAGCAGCCGGTATCAAGCGGAGTGCCCCAAGGGTCGATCCTGGGTCTGGTTTTGTTCAATAGCTTTATTAATTATCTGGAGGATGACGTGGGTTGCACCCTCAGCAAGTTTGCAGATGACACTAAACTGGGAGGAGTGGTAGATACGCTGGAGAGTAGGGATAGGATACAGAGGGACCTAGACAAATTAGAGGATTGGTCTAAAAGAAATCTGATGAGGTTCAACAAGGACAAGAGCAGAGTCTTGCATTTAGGACAGAAGAATCCCATGCACTGCTACAGACTAAGCACTGAGTGGCTAGGCAACAGATCTGAGAAAAGGACCTAGAGATTACAGTGGACAAGAAGCTGGATATGAGTCAACAGTGTGCCCTTGTTAAATAGGAGCATTGCCAGCAGATCGAGGGACAGGATCCTTCCCCTCTATTCGGCATTGTTGAGCTCTGTAGGGGTTCCTTGCCCCTCTCTGGGGCGGCTGGGAACCAGACCGCCTCGCTATACTATTGCAGTTTGGGGGAATAAGCACAGTTAACGATGCCCAGGCCCTTGGTCAGGGCGGGCAATAAACAGTTCACCGCTCAGGCCCTTAAGCCGGGGCTAAGCGGCCAGTACAGCTCAGGCCCTTAAGCAGGGACTGGGCAATCAATAGTCAATAGGCCCTGGTCCTTGGTCAGGGCGGGGCAAGAGGCAGTTCCCAGCTCAGGCCCTTATGCAGGGGCTGAGCAGTTAGCAAGTCAATAGGCCCTGGCCCTTGGTCAGGGCGGGGCAAGAAGCAAGCGGTCAATCAGTAGCAAGCCCAGGTCCTGACTCTGGAGAACCTGGGAGGGGGGAAGACTGCCACCCACACGTTGGGTGGCAGGGGGGACGCAGGCCCACCCACTCCACTGCGTCCCA
This sequence comes from Chelydra serpentina, assembly GCA_037349315.1. Classification (NCBI taxonomy): domain Eukaryota; kingdom Metazoa; phylum Chordata; order Testudines; family Chelydridae; genus Chelydra; species Chelydra serpentina. The sequence goes on along the minus strand of JBAIAC010000021.1, from coordinate 3,699,495 downwards.
GCCCGGGGCCCTAGCAGCAGCAGAAAGACCCGCTGCTGAGTCAGTGGGGATCCTGGCCGCAACACACTGACCTGGGCTCTGGCAGTGCTGCAGCCAGACTAAAGTTGGCTGCACCCGGGCTACTTCCACCTTCCCCCGCTCCGGGTACCTGGGCCAGGGGGGCGTCCTCCAGGAGGTCGCAGACCATCGGCACCTCGGCGTCGTCTGCGGGTGGCAGGCTCATCGGCTCGTCGGGGTAGCCGGCTGGCGGCAGGCCTGGCAGCTCCTCGGGGTAGTGGGCCGGCGGCAGGCCTGGCAGCTCCTCGGGGTAGCGGGCCCGCGGCAGGCCGGGCAGCTCCTCGGGGTAGCGGGCCCGCGGCAGGCTGGGCAGCTCCTCGGGGTAGCGGGCCCGCGGCAGGCCGGGCAGCTCCTCGGGCCGGCGGCTGGGCGCCAGGGCCTCCCGGCGGGGAGCTGGACCTCTGGCGTCCGGCCTCTCCAGTGGCTGCCGCCCGACTGCGGTCTGAGGGCCGGCTTTTCTACTTCCTGTGCCGCCCCCTGACCCTTGAGGGGCGGGGCCAGAATTCTCTGGCTCTGCCCTCTTAGGCATCCAGGAAGGTTCCTTGTCTCTCTCTGGGGCGGCTGGGGACCAGACCGCCTCGCTACACACCCCCCTCTCAAGTCTGGCTCCCGTTCATCGGGGCCAGACCCCTCCATACCTCCCAGGCGGGACAGGAAATCAGCGTTAGCGTGGTCCTTGCCGGCCCTATGGCGAACCGTAAAGGCGTAGGGCTGCAGCGCTAGGTACCACCGCTGTATCCTCATGTTGTTGTCCTTCATTCGGTTCAGCCACTGCAGGGGGGCGTGGTCCGTCACCAAGATGAACGGGTTCCCCAGAAGGTAATATCGGAGGGCATCGCAAGCCCACTTTACCGCCAGGGCTTCCTTCTCCACCACCGCATAGTTCTTCTCCCGCGGGAAGAGCTTCCGGCTGATGTACAAGACGGGATGGTCCTGCCCATCCACGTCTTGGGACAGGACTGCCCCCAGACCCACCTCCGAGGCATCCGTCTGGAGGATGAAGCCCTCGTCGAAATTAGGGCTGTAGAGGACCGGGCCACGACAGAGACTTGCCTTAAGTTCCTGAAAGGCGTCTTCACAGCTCCGGGTCCAAACCACGCGTCGCGGGCTGTCCTTAGTTAGGAGGTTGGTTAGCGGTGCGGCGACAGATGCAAAACGGGGAATGAACCGTCGGTAATAGCCGGCGAGTCCCAAGAACTGTCGCACCTGACGCTTCGTGGTAGGGGGCAGGCAGGTTATCAGGGCCTGTACCTTTCCCACAAGGCGCTTCACTCGTCCATTCCCTATGGTGTAGCCCAGATATGTCGTTTCCTGCCACCCGATGCGGCATTTTCTTGGGTGGGCCGTCAACCCGGCGGCCCGCAGGGATCTCAAGACGGCCGCTACCCGTAGCAGATGGTCTTCCCAGTGGCGGCTGTAGATAACCACATCGTCTAGGTAGGCAGCCGCGTAGTCCTGATGGGGCTGGAGGAGCTGATCCATCAGCCGCTGGAACGTGGCAGGGGCACCATGGAGGCCGAAGGGCATCCGGACGAACTGGTACAGACCCGTGGGTGTGGCAAACGCAGTCTTCTCCCTTGACTCGGGGTCCAGGGGTATTTGCCAGTAGCCCTTGCTGAGATCGAGGGTGGTGAGAAAACAGGCCCCCCCCAGCCGGCCGAGCAGCTCATTGATGCGCGGCATCGGGTAGGCATCGAATTTGGAAATGGCGTTGACGCGCCTGATGTCGATGCAGAAGCGCCGTGTCCCATCGGGTTTGGGTACTAGGACGATGGGGCTCCGCCATGCACTCCAGAAGGGCTCAATCACACCTAAGTCCAGCATGGCTTGCACCTCCTCCTCAACGCTCTGGCGCATTCGGTGGGGCAGGGGCCTGGTCGCTTCGCGGATCACCACCCCGGGTTCCGTCTGAATAGTATGGCAGACTAGGGTGGTGTAGCCCGGGTGACTGGTGAAGGTCCGCGGGAACGCCTGCAAGAGGCACTGGACTTGCTTCCGCTGTTCGTCGGTGAGGGTCCCCGCCAACTGGGGCCCTTCCGTGTCCTGGGTCAGGGCGACGTGGGGGCCCAACTCAGGCTTGGGGGGGGTAGGGGTTAATTAATAAGCCCTCACGCTCCCGCCAGGGCTTCAGGAGGTTGACGTGGTATCTTTGAATTTTTTTCCGTCGATCCGGTTGGCTGACCTCGTATGTGATGGGCCCTACCTTCCGGACCACGTTGTAGGGTCCCTGCCAGCGGGCCAGGAGCTTTGACTCGCTGGAGGGCAGGAGGAGCAGGACCCGGTCCCCATGTTTAAAGTCGCGGCTCTGCGTGCCCTGGTTATAAGTCCGCGCTTGGGCCTTCTGAGCAGCCTTCAAGTTTTCCTGGGCCAGCGCCCCGGCCTGAGTGAGCCGTTCCTGGAGCTGAAGGACATACTTCAGGAGACCCTGGGTTGGTGATGGTGTTTGCTCCCAGGTCTCCCGCATCAGATCCAGGAGACCCCGTGGGCGGCGGCCATAGAGTAGCTCGAAGGGAGAAAACTTGGTCGAGGACTGGGGCACCTCTCTGACCACCAGAAGCAACGGCGGGAGGAGTTGGTCCCATTGGCGGAGGTCCTCTGGTGGGAACTTGCGTAGCATCTCCTTCAGTGTACGGTTGAACCGTTCCACCAGCCCATCGGTTTGTGGATGGTACACCGAGGTGCGCAGCTGCTTAACCCCCAGGAGTCCACACACCTGCTGCAGCAGTCGTGAGGTGAAGTTGGTGCCCTGGTCCGTGAGGATTTCCCGGGGCAAGCATACCCGGGCAAATATCTTCACAAGCTCCCCGGCGATGGTCCGAGCAGTGATGCTCCGCAGTGGCACTGCCTCCGGGAAGCGGGTAGCATAGTCGACGAGGACCAGCACGTACTGGAACCCCGCGGCGCTTTTGTGTAGGGGCCCAACTAGGTCCATGGCCACCCGCTCGAAGGGTGTCTCGATGATGGGCATGGGGACCAACGGGGCCTTTGGGGTCCGCGGGGGGGCAGCTAGCTGGCACTCTGGACAGGAGCGGCAGTAGTCCCGTACTTCCTGGTGCACCCCAGGCCAGAAGAAGCGTGTCACGATTCTTGCCAGTGTCTTCTCAAGGCCCAAGTGCCCGGCCGCCGGGATATCATGGGCGAGATTCATGACTGCCCGCCGGTGGCATCGAGGCACGAGCAGTTGGCTCCGGGGTTCTCTGGTGCGCGGGTCCCGTTCCACCCGATAGAGTCGGTCTTGCCTCAAATCAAAGTGGGGCCACTGCTTTGCCCGTTGAGGGTCGATGACTGCCCCATCTACCGCAGCTAGCTGCTCGTACGCATGACGGAGGGTGGGGTCTTCCCTCTGGTCTCGACTAAAGTCCGTGTGGAGCAGGGGTGCCGCAGCTGTCCCCGGGGGAGGGGTCTGTGAGTTCCTCATCTAATTGTTCGGGGTCGGGTACCCTCTCCCTCTCCGACTGGGTCCCCGGAAGGTCCCCTTCCAGCACTGGAGTGGCGATGGGGACCTCGCCGGCCTTGGACTGGAGAACCTCCGTGAAGGCAGGCCAGTCCCGCCCCAGGATTACTGGGTAGGCGAGCCGGGGGGCCAGGCCGACCACCATCAATCGGGTGACGCCATCCACGGTCAGCCAGACTTGGGCACTGGGGTAGGGACGTACGTCACCGTGAATACACTGGAGCTGGATCTCCCCCAGGCGGGGGTCTGGCTGAAGGCCGAGGCTTTGGCGAACCAAGGTCTGGCCACAACCTGAGTCAATCAGAGCCACGGTGGGGTGCTCTCCGACCATCACCGGGACGTAATCTTAGCCCCCTGGGGGCGCCGGGCGCGAGCTTCTCCCGTGCAAACCTGGCCAAAGCTACAGTCCATCTCGGTACAATCCCGCTGTAAGTGGCCATGTTTCCCACAGGAGAAACAGGGGCCAAGGTCCGTGTGCCCCGGCCGGGATGAGATTCCTGCCCGGCTCCTAGGAGGGCTTCGACCAGGCCCTCGGGCATCAGGTCGAGGTGCAGGGGCCTGTCGAGCCGGGCCCTCGGCAGGTCGGGGTTGAGGCTCTGGGCCACGGGGTGGATTCTGGGGCTCCATCCGAGTGGCCCCCTTCCTCTCAGGGGGAGCGCGCTCTGATCCGGGCAGGACGGCTCGAGCAGTCGGTCCCACTGGGGCCTCTGCGGCAAGGAAGTCCTCCATCAGGGTGATGGCCGTAGCCAACGATGCGGGCCGGTGCCGAAGAACCCAGGCCCTCCCGCGGGGCGGAAGTATATAGACGAACTGCTCCAGGATTATCTGGTCGATAGTCTCGTCCAGCGTCCGTCCTTCGGGCTGGAGCCAGCTCTTGCAGGCCTCCCTCAGTTCTTGGGCTACTACCCGGGGTCAGGCTCCCGTAGCGTAGGCCAAGCTCCGGAACCGTTGACGGAAGGTCTTGGGGCTGATGTCCAAGGCATCCAAAATTGCTGCCTTCACCCGGGGGTAGTCCCGGGCTGCGTCCGTGGCTAGGCCCCGATATACGGTTTGGACCGTCCCGGTCAAATATGGGGCCAAAATGGTCGCCCATTGGTCGGGGGCCCAGCCTGTGACCAGGGCCACCCTCTTGAAGGTTACTAAGAATGCTTCGGGGTCGTCGCTGGGGCCCATCTTGGTCAGGCGGAGGGGGGGTGCAAGGTGGGGTGACCCAGCAGCACCCACCGGCTGGGGTTCCGCCGGACGGGGCAGTGAGGCCGCCAGCTGCTGCAGACCTTGTTGTTGCTGCTCCTGGAGTTGACGCCCCAGTTCCAGCATCAGCTGTTGCTGTTGGGTACCGAGCTGCTGGAGCAACTGCTGCTGCTGCTGGAGCTGGGCGGCCTGCTGCTGCTGTTGGCTCTCGGCCAAAAACTTGACGAGCTTCTCCAGTTCCATGGTCGCTCGGGCGGGTCCTCCGCAGATCCCTTCTCACAAGGATCGGGGGACTGATGCCCACATTCTCAACCACGTGTAGGGGTTCCTTGCCCCTCTCTGGGGCGGCTGGGGACCAGACCGCCCCGCTATACTATTGCAGTTTGGGGGAATAAGCACAGTTAACGATGCCCAGGCCCTTGGTCAGGGCGGGCAATAAACAGTTCACCGCTCAGGCCCTTAAGCCGGGGCTAAGCGGCCAGTACAGCTCAGGCCCTTAAGCAGGGACTGGGCAATCAATAGTCAATAGGCCCTGGTCCTTGGTCAGGGCGGGGCAAGAGGCAGTTCCCAGCTCAGGCCCTTAAGCAGGGGCTGAGCAGTTAGCAAGTTAATAGGCCCTGGCCCTTGGTCAGGGCGGGGCAAGAAGCAAGCGGTCAATCAGTAGCAAGCCCAGGTCCTGGCTCTGGAGAACCTGGGAGGGGGGAAGACTGCCACCCACACGTTGGGTGGCAGGGGGGACGCAGGCCCATCCACTCCACTGCGTCCCAGCCCGGGGCCCTAGCAGCAGCAGAAAAACCCGCTGCTGAGTCAGTGGGGATCCTGGCCGCAACACACTGACCTGGGCTCTGGCAGTGCTGCAGCCAGACTAAAGTTGGCTGCCCCCGGGCTACTTCCACCTTCCCCCGCTCCGGGTACCTGGGCCAGGGGGGCGTCCTCCAGGAGGTCGCAGACCATCGGCACCTCGGCGTCGTCTGCAGGTGGCAGGCTCATCGGCTCGTCGGGGTAGCCGGCTGGCGGCAGGCCGGGCAGCTCGTCGGGGTAGCCGGCTGGCGGCAGGCCTGGCGGCTCCTCGGGGTAGCGGGCCGGCGGCAGGCCGGGCGGCTCCTCGGGGTAGCGGGCCGGCGGCAGGCCTGGCAGCTCCTCGGGGTAGCGGGCCGGCGGCAGGCCGGGCGGCTCCTCGGGGTAGCGGGCCGGCGGCAGGCTGGGCAGCTCCTCGGGTCGGCGGCTGGGCGCCGGGGCCTCCCGGCGGGGAGCTGGACCTCTGGCGTCCGGCCTCTCCAGTGGCTGCCGCCCGACTGCGGTCTGAGGGCCGGCTTTTCTACTTCCTGTGCCGCCCCCTGACCCTTGAGGGGCGGGGCCAGAATTCTCTGGCTCCGCCCACTTAGGCATCCAGGAAGGTTCCTTGTCTCTCTCTGGGGCGGCTGGGGACCAGACCGCCTCGCTACAAGCCCTCATCTGGAGTACTGTGTCCAGTTTTGGGCCCTATAATACAAGAAGGATGTAGAAAAATTGGAAAGAGTCCAGCGGAGGGCAACAAAAATGACTAGGAGGCTGGAGCACATGATTTACGAGGAGAGGCTGAGAGAACTTGGATTATTTAGTCTGCAGAAGAAAACAATGAGGGGGGATTTGATAGCTGCTTTCAACTACCTGAAAGGGGGTTCCAAAGAGGATGGATCTACACTGTTCTCAGTGGTAGCAGATGACAGAACAAGGAGAAAGGGTCTCAAGTTGCAGAGGGGGAGGTTTAGGTTGGATATAAGGAAAAACTTTTTCACTAGTAGGGTGGTGAAGCACTGGAATGGGTTACCTAGGGAGGTGGTGGAATCTCCTTCCTTAGACGTTTTTAAGGTCAGGCTTGACAAAGCCCTGGCTGGGATGATTTAGTTGGGGATTGGTCCTGCTTTGACTAGGGGGTTGGACTAGGTGACCTCCTGAGTTCCCGTCCAAGCCTGATATTCTATGATTTTATGGGTAACTCCCTTTGGGGTGACAAACTCCTTAGAGGGGCAATGGACCTATTCTATCAGGACTGTTCAGGAGAGGGCTGGGCAATACAGGCCGCACATTTTTGAGGGGAAATCTGGGATCAGGAGTGGGTCACCCTGAAGTAATAACCAAGGCTGTGACAGCCAGAGTGTGAGCTGAGCGTGGCTGGCAGGCAGCAGCTACACACAGACACTTGGGGTAAGGCCGGAACGCTGGAGGATGTGTGTGAGTGGGCCTGGTTGGGAGGTACAGCAGCAAATCATTACTGGGCCCCCCAGGTTACAGGGCAGGCGGTGACACTGCCCCACACTGGTCGGGATTACACCCTGGATCGTGACAGCTTCATTGCCTCGTTGGACAATGAGAATGGACACAACTCATATCCTGGCTGGATGTTCCAAGATTTTGCCATGAGTACGGATCATTTCCTCATTGGCCCAGGCCAGCTTTGCCCAGCAGAGTGACCAGTCTGCGCCACCCAGCAGAAACACGAGGAAGACGAGATCTAGGTGCAGATTTCAACTGAACAGCTCAGGTTTATTTTTATAATGGGCCCACTTCAGAACTCAAATCCAGCACTCTTGTGAAGTGACTTGGGTTTGGATCTGAAGTGTAGGAACTTGAATTTGGATCAAAGCTTCACAGCTGACCCACTTGTGCTATTAACGTTACAAAGTTTACTAGTGTGACTTTCCAGTTCTTAATTATTACTCATTATAATATGTTCAGACATTAAGGCCCCAATCCAGCCAACTCAGCATATGTTCAATTATAAGCATGTGAGTAGTTGCGCTGAAATCAATGGAACTGCTCAAGTGCTTGGATTTAAGCACACTAAAGTACTCTGCCGGGTGAGGGCCTTAAGAAAAAATGAATTAAAATATTGCCAGATTCAGGGAAACTGCACTTGTATTCCCCTTATCTTCTCATTTCCCCAGGCTCCCCACCTACCTCCCCATTAATGGCCCCGCTGCCCCACCCCACCCCAGCCAATCCCCCCTTACCCTTGTGCCTTCCTCAGGTTACCCGTGTACATCCCCATCATCCTGGTTCTCTGCTACCTCTCCTGGTCTCCCCAGCTATCCCACCTGGCCCCTGATGCCACCCCCAGGCTCTCACCCTGCCTCCCATTGCCTCTGGGTAAACCAGCCTCCCGTGGGCTCCCTGGGCCCCTCTGCCTCTCCCCGCCCCATATTGGCCCAAGCTTCCTTCTGCAGTTAGGCAGCCACACCTTGCTTTTCTCACCAACCTGGATTTTTGCAGGGTGACCCTAACACACTCCCAATCCCAGATTTTCCCTCAGAAATGTACGTTCTGCCAGCTCCAACCCTACCCCCGAGAGTCCAGAAATACAAAATTAGTTATTTCTTTAAAGGAATATATACAGCATCTTATTTCCGTAAATGAAGTTACTCCGACACTTTACTTAAACACACTGGGTTAAATGAAACCATGAATCAAGTTTATTAATAACAAAGATAGATTTTGAGTACAAACAATGAGGCCTAACAGCCGGAAATGATTACAAGAATAATAAAGATAAAACTGTCTAGTGCAGGCCTGCACAACATGCGGCCCGCATGGGCTCACTGTGCGGCCCGCGGGGGGGTGAGTAGGTGGGCTCACTGTGCAGCTCACATCTGGGACTGTGTCCGTTGGTCCTTTTTGCTGTTTGTCTCTGGGCTGGGGGTTGTCCCAATGCTGCAAAGAGGGTGTTCCCAAAGGAAGGTGCTTGCTTCTAACCCCCAAGGCCATCAGTATGTCTGCTCTTCTCTAGTCAGCCCACTTGACAAGTTTGATTGTCCTTGGTCTGGTTCCCATCCCCTCTCCAAGGGTTGCAGCTGTCTGGAGGTGCCTGCCTTCCACGCCTTCCTCATTCACACCTCATTCATTCAACAGGGCAATTGAATACAAAGTGGGGGGAAGAGCTTATTCTACTTCTAGCAAAAAGACATTTTTCTTTTACCTTAATTATACTACCTTAGGGGCCCGCTATAACCTATTACCAAGGTTCAATACAAAGTCATATAAAAGTTATACAAAAATGCATAATGCAGAGATTTATCTACAACTGCATTGATTGACTGTTGTGTGCAGTAATATAGTGACCCCTGGGGGGGTGAAGAGAGGTGTGATGGTGGGGCCTAGCGGGGTGGGGGTGGGTCCTATTTTACTGCTGTGATCTGGTCACCCAATGCGTGCTGTTTCTTCCCCCTCTACAGGCTTCCACATCCCAGCGCTGGGGAAGGAGGGGTTGTTTCTGCGGCGCGGGTGGCGCTGAGGGGGGGGGGGGTGTTTCTGCGGGGCCGGGGGGTTTTGGCCCTCAGCTGTTTTCTTTGGAGTAATATGGCCCTCGCCACTTTACGAGTTGTGAAGCACTAGACTCTAGTGCCTACTTGAGCTAGATTAGATTAGATTACTGACCAAACAATTTAGGTCAGGACCCCTCCTCTAGAGTCCAATGGGTGTTTCCTTTGTCTTTGAGACTGAGATGGGCAGGGGGAGGGAAGTGTGGTGTCTTGCAGTGTTTGCCCCTCCTTTTTATACAAAGAATGGCTGCTTGACAGGTAATGGCCCACCAGCTTTGTTGACACCTGGCTGGGGTGTCAGCTTCCCCTTTGTGTTTGGGAAACTGGGTTTAGCCACTCCCCAGATTTATCTGAGAAACACCCTTCAGTCATGCTGTCACTTTATGTTCAGAACTTTAATTATAACATTGCTACATGCATTTTATCATATTACTGATCAGCAAGGAATGAGTTTTCAAATGATACTTCACAAGGCATGCCTTGTACAATTTTGGATCGAATTCTGAATGAAAACAATTTTTTTTAAAACGGGATGGACAGTCTGTTTCCCAATCATCTCATAACACAAGGACTAGAAGATATTGAGTGAAATAAAAAGTGAAAAATTCAAAGCTGATAGAAAATACTTTTTCACACTGTGACTGGTTGGATCACAGAAAACCCCTTGGGAACTGGCAACTGATGTGCTGAGACTACCCCTGAGCCTGTTCCCGCTCGCAGCTTGGGGCTTCAGTGCCCTGGCTGGTCCAAGCCAGACACGCTTGCCTGATGCAAACCCAGACCCAGGTCTGAATCACGTCCCCTAACAGCTGCAGGCTTAACTGAAAACAGCTTAAGAAGTGTTCCTGTCTCTAACACTCAGATGCCCAGCTCCCAATGGGGTCCAAACACCAAATAAATCCATTTTACCCTGTATAAAGCTTACATAGGGTAAACTCATAAATTGTTCGCCCTCTAGAACACTGATAGAGAGATATGCACAGCTGTTTGCCCCAATAAGCCTCTTGTACAGACTAGCCTCCTTCTAGTCTGGGTCCAGCAATCACTCACACCCCTGGGGTTACTGTCCTTTGTTCCAATCTCTTTCAGGTAACCTTTGCGGGACTTGAGCCAGCTGAAGACAAAATGGAGGGGTCTCTCAAGGGTTTAAATAGATGTTCTCTGGTGGGTGGACACCCCTCCCCCTGTGTAGAATCCCAGCTACAAGATGGAGATTTGGAGTCACATGGGCAAGTCACATGTCCATGCATGAGTCAGAACTTACAGGTAGCAGCCATTGTTCATATGCTACCTTGAACGTCCTCAGGTAGATTTATGTGGATTGGAGACTTCCAAGATCCATTGTCCGTTAAGTGTTCCTTGATTGGGCACTCAACTTGCAAATTCCTTTCCAAAGCAACTGCCGAAATGCCTTACTAAGGCTACTTAAACTCAAACAAGTACACAGCCAATATTCATAACTTCAAATACAAAAATAATACATGCATACAAATACAATGAATATATTCAGTAGATCATACCTTTACAGAGATATGTTAGGTGGCATATGTAGCATAAAACATTTTCCAGTTATGTCATATATACATTCATAAACATAGTCCCATAAAGCATTATGGGGTGCAACATCACACACACAATGGGTGATTATCTTATGGAACTCACTGCCACATGATGTCATAGAGGGCAAGAACTTAGCAAGATTCAAAGAGGGACTGGATATTTCTATGGACCATAAGAACTTCCAGAGCTGGAATAGTTAATGCATACAACCACTGGCAGGGATAATAAACTTCCTGCTCCAAGATTTTGAGCTGACTGTAACTATTACAGACCAAGATGAGACATAACACAGGATGATTATCCCCAAATCTGTCACTGCAGGATTCTTGCACCTCCTCTGCAGTCTCTGAGGCTGGAAATAGGACACTGGAGTGGACAGGCCTCCTGTCTGTTCCAGTCTGGCTATACCTTATGACCTACGTCAGTGACTCAACCTTCCCAGACTACGGTACCCCTTTCAGCAGTGTGATTTCTCTTGTGTACGCCCAAGTTTCACCTCAGTTTAAAACTGTTTGCTTACAAAATCAGACATAAAAATAAAAGTGTCCAAGCATACAAGTACTGAAAAATGCATACCCCGAGGAGTAGATGTACCCCTGGTTGAGAACCACTGGCCTTAGTGATTTGCCCAAGATCACAGAGGGAGCAAGTGGCAGAGCTAGGAATAGTAACCAGGAGTCCTGTAGCTCAGCCCAGCACCATAGCCACCAGCCCAGCCTCGCTCCCTCATTCAAGGCTCTGAATGCTCCTCTGCATGGTCTGGCCTGGCCCAGAGAATGCAACAAGGCTGCCGGCCATGAGCCCCTCTGCCCCACGAGCTGGGCTGGCAGAACCCAGTTACCCCTCCCTTGATGCCATCTCAATGGATGCTTTGGGCATGCTCTTGCTCCGGCACTGTTCAATGATGTTGGCCTGGTTGTTGTTCAGATGTTGTAACACACACACACACTCAGAGCACAGCACAACCCTCCTGAAACACACACACAATACAGCCATGTGAGAGCTTCTGGAACCATAGGTGCTAGAAACAGGGGTGCTATGACACCCCCTGGGTTGAAGAAGTTTCCAATCCATACAGGGGTTACGGTTTGTTTCTTTGGCTCTCAGCACCCACACTATACAAACTGCTCCAGTCCCGCACCTTGCCTGTAACGCACATAGACACCATGCGAGCGCTGCTCTGACACACACACCATACACAGGGTGTGATGATGTCCTGTAACACACGCACCACCATCACACAGCCTAGCAACAAACACACTACACAGCCCGACCCTTGTCTTACTGTGACACACACGCTGCCCCACTAATTCCCACTGCACTAGGGTGACCAGACAGCAACTGTGAAAAATCGGGGCAGGGGGTGGGGGTAATAGGAGCCTGTATAAGAAAGAGTCCCAAAAAGTGGGACTGTCCCTCTAAACACGGGACATCTGGTCACCCCAATTCCCACTCCCAGTCCCATCCCAGAGGCGGGAGAGAACCCAGGAGTCCGGGCTCCCAGCGCAACACGGCACAGCGGGGCCCCACTCACAGCCTACGGGCGGGGACCGGGCTGTCCCCTCACGGGCGAGCGAGCGAGCGCTGCTGGCATCTGGCCTCGGGACCCAGGCGTCCGGGGGGGGCTGGGCCGGAAGGTCCCAGCACTGGGGCCTTCCCCGGCTGAAGGAGCTGCCGGCGCAGGCGCGGGGCGGAGCGGGGAGCGCTGCAGGGCTGGAGCCGGCGCGTCTCGCAGCGCCCCGCGAGCGAGGAGCGGGCGGGAGGCGGCCCCGGGGAGGCACCAGCCGCGGGGCGGGAAGTCGCTGCCCGGGCGGAGGAAGCGGCCGGGGCCGAGCCCGGCGATGGCTGCAGCGGGGCCGGCGCAGGTAGGACGCGGGGCGGGGAGTCCCCGGCCGGGCACTGGCTGGTCCCGGCTGGGGGCCGGGACCCGGGTCCCTCCCGCGCTAGTGACCCCGGGGCAGGGAGCGGCGCGGCCAGGCAGGACCCGGGGTCCCGCTTTGCACCAGCGCAGCCCGGGGGCTCAGGGGCTGCAGCAGCCGGAGCGCTGGGGCCGGGGAGCGGCTCTGAGCCTCCCCGGAACCTACCTACAAAACCGGGAGCCTCCCTGGGGCGGGGAAGGCCCTGCTGAGACTCCGGGCTGGGGCTGGAGGCTCCAGGTGCTGAGTGTGTAACGCTTGTGCCAGCAGCTCCAGGTGGCGTTTGAGGACGTCGCTCTGTATTTCACCCGGGAGGAGTGGGAGCTCTTATCCCGGCCAGAGAAGCAGCTGTACCGGGACCAGATGCTGAGCAATTACCGGGCCCTTGTTTCCCTGGGTAAGGACCAATTTCTCCTCCTTTAGTCACAGCTATGAGTTCTGGCGAGTTCCCTTGATGGCTTAGCTGCCATGTGGTGGCAAATGTCAGTCCCTTTCAGGCTGGCTTCCTGTTAAAGGAGAAATCAGGCCTACAGAGCCTGGATCTAATCTTAGTCTAACATGATGTACCTCAGTCCTGCAACAGAGGTGGTTGCAAACAGCACATGAGCAAGAACCTCTTCCAGGAATCCCAGCCCAGACACCGAGGGCAGCAACTCTGCCTCAAGAACTGACTCTAGTTAGACAAATAAGGCAGGAAAAAAACCTCTCCAGCTGCTTGTAAATGCTCCACACCTTCCCAAAAAGAATGAATATCATAAATTTAACAACCATACAGTAGAACAATGATGCATCCGAAGCAAAAGAACTGATAGGTCTGTGTAATGGAGCCACCGTATGCCACATGACTCAGCCCCCAAAGCAAACTGAGAAGGTTCCATAGCTTCAGAGTACGAACCAAACTTGCCTCGTGGGGGATGGGAATAAATCTCCTCTAAGGAAGATGTATTTCATTATTCTTGTACTTGGGATCTCTTGGGCTGTCCTCTGAACAGAGCCGTAACTAGATATTTTTGCATGCGAAGCAAGAGGGACCCTCGCCACCAAAATGCTGCCGACTCGGGGACTTTTCTGCACCCCTCAGCTTGCAGGCCCTAGGCAAGTGCCTCACTCGCCTCACCTTTGTTAGGCCCTGCCTCTAAAGCAGCGACTGAGAGCAGTGTCTCCCTGTGGGAGGTACTGCGCAGACACACCCTGAGCAAATTTGGGGCCTCGTCATGCCCAGTGCTGCGCAGACACCCTGACCGAGATCGGCGCCCTGTTGTGCTCGGCTGCACAAACATATAAATGAGTCCCTGCCCCCAAAACTGTAGGGAAAAACTGATTCTTTCCCCCCAAACAGGCTATTCAGATTCCCCACCAGACTTAATCCACCGGATCGAGCTAGGGGAGACAGAGCTCTGGGTCTGGGATGCTGAGGACTCCAGGGAAAGCTCAGGGCCTGAGAGCCCCTTCTCAGGTGAGTGATAATAATCCAGTTCCTTCTGATTTACACACCTGCTAGCAAAGGGCTCCTTAATGTAGAAGTGTAACAAGGGGTGAACTGAGAGTATCAATTCAGGACGAACTGCTTAGAGCAAGGCAGTCACAGCCCAAGCCTGGGGGTCCTTCACTACTAAGGCAGATCAAACCAGCCAAACAGAGAGGACTTCGGTAGCACCCCACTGGCTAACCAGAAGTTATACAAGCAATTCCCTCAGACAGCCTAATTCCCTTGTATGACCACCAGTAGCATTCCTTATAGGAACAAATGGTTATGAAAACCAGTGTCCCCAGTTAAAGAAAAAGGTTTTCCCGATCCCAAAGGACCAAGCCCCAAGTTCTTGGTTCAGGCTTATTTCAGGCTTGATGGAATTGCGTCCAATGCATGGATGGGTCATTCAGTCCTTTGTTCAAAACTTCACTTGTACAGAGGTTACTCCAGAGATAAAGATTGGAAGCAGGAATGAAGCCAAAATGGAGGGGTTTCCAGGACCTTTTATACCCTCTGCCATGTGGAAGGACACCCCTTTGTTCTTACTGTGGAAAATCACAGTGGTAAGATGGAGCTTGGAGTCAGAGTGAGCTTGTCTGGCCTTGATATCTATGAATCATAAAATTGTAGGCCTAGAATGTACCTTGATAGATCATCTAATAAAGTTCCCTGAAGTGAGGCAGGGCTAATATTTCTAGATCATCCTTAACAGGTGTCCGTCTAACCAGGGGTGGCGAAACTTTTTGGCCCAAGGACAATATCTGGGTGGGGAAATTCCATGCAGGGCCATGAATGTAGGGCTGGGGAAAGGGGTTGGGTGTAGAAGGGGGTGCGGGGTGCAGGAAGGGGCTCAGGACAGCGAGTTGGAGTGCAGGAAGGGTTCGGGGTGTGAGAGTATTCCCATCGACTGTTAAGTAGCAAGCAGCACTAGGTTTGGTGGGGCTACTGCTTGGTGTTTTGTATGTTAAAGACCTTATTTGCAAGCTCTTTGAGGCAGGGATCTGTGTGCGAACTCCAAGCCATGTGTTAATGTGCCCCAGAGCCTATAAAAACTCAGCGAGTGCACTGTGAGTTTTTGAGTTGGTGACACACACAACACAATGTGAAACCAGGAGAAGGTTGCCTGTTTCTACAGGGCTCTGGTGCATTTGTACAGCGTGGGTCCTAAACACTCATTTTAAATACCCATAAGCAATCACTTGATATTTTACTTCCCTTGTATTTTCAGTGTTGTCATTTGTTTGTTTGTGGTTTTGTTTAGCTGTTTGTGTCACTTTATTATTTATTTTTACTGTTCTGTGGGTGTGATGTATTAATCAAATTTACAGTAGCCATCTCAGAGAAATTGCATAAGTCTGAGTAAATGGCTTTTACTCTCCTTTTCATTATTGTATTAAGATTTGCGATGAGAGCATACATTTTTCTAGTTGACTCACAGATTTGTTTAGCATCTTAAAGCTGAGCTATGTGTGCAGTTAATATGCACGCAAGCGAGATAGTTAGTTATTATTAAGGTGTTTTTTTTTTTCCAAAATACAGCGCTTTTATCCAAAGCGATTTACAATAGTTAGCTAATGGCACGGAGAACATTTGGAAAGTTCATTACGTGGTCCGCCGAGACCCTCAGGAATTTTCAAGAGGTCCACGAAAAAAGAAGTTTAAGAACCATTGGACTAGACGACCTCCTGAGCTCTCTTCCAACCCTAATCTTCTATGATTCTATGAAAATAAAAACCTCTGATAGAAATAAAACCAAAATCAGATTGAGAATAAACCCTGGACGCATTTTCAGCTGTGTTAGCACTTAGGGGCCCAAGTCCTGGATCAGGGCCCCTTTGTTCCAGGTGCTGCCCAGTGTCTGGGCCGGCTACAGTTTAAGCACAAAACAAGACTCACGAGGTGCATGGCGCACGTGGGAGCAGGCGCCAGGTGCTGCACAGACAACATAGGGTAGAACCACCCTGAGTCAGGCTGCAGATTTGGCACAGCATTTCGTATCAGAAATCACAGGGCAGGTCCAGTAAATGGAGTAAAAGCCACAGGTCACTAAACGTGCTGTGACTGCTCCATGATTTTTAATAAAACATTTCCTCCTCCTCGCCGTGCCCAGGGGTCACCACCCGCCCAGCAGGTCCCCCAGCGCTGCAACCCTGACCCCAGCCTGGGGCAGAGGGGTTGGGGTGGGCAAGAGTGGATCCGAGTGGCAAAGCCATTCACTGAAGTTTGGCCTCCTTCCCCCACCATAATGACAGGAAGGAGGGGCCAATCTGGGTGGCACTGTAACCCTGCATTGCAGGTCTCAATTCCCAGAGTGAGGCATTTGGTCCAGCCCTGTGGGACAGTAGCTGCCATTGCAGGGTGAGGCACCCATCCAAAAACCAGTCACGGACAAATGGGGAAATGGCTCCATCCGTGACATTTTCCCATCCTTGACAAACCTGTAGCCTTAACCGTGAGCTCACACCGGGATTCCCTCTGCTCTCTCCAGCAGGGCTCGGGATCCCGGGGGGAACGAGGACACGGTCTGAGTGTGGGGAGAGCGCAGCACGAACGGGGGATCTCACGGCCCACAGGGGGATCCATGCAGAGGATGCAGTCCGTCCCCTGGGTAGACTCACCCGGAGACCAGTCTCTACACACCAGAGACTCTCCATGGACTGGTGTCCCCATCACTGCATCGACTGCGGCAAGAGGTTCAGCAACCGTTCTGCACTGAACCAGCACCGGCGCATGCACACCGGAGAGAGACCGCACCGCTGCGCTGACTGCGGCAAGAGCTTTGCACACGACTCAAGCCTGAGAAAACACGAGCGCACACACACTGGGGAGCGGCCGTACTGTTGTGATGAGTGTGGCAAGGGCTTTGCACAGATCTCAGTGCTGACAAGACACCAGCGCACGCACACAGGGGAGCAGCCGTATTGGTGCACCAGCTGTGGCAAGAGCTTTGCACAGATCGGACACCTGAGAATACACGAGCGCACACACACTGGGGAGCGGCCGTATCAGTGCACCAACTGTGACAAGAGCTTTGCACACAACTCAAGCCTGAGAATACATCAGCGCGCACACACCGGGGAGCAGCCACACCGCTGCACCAACTGCGGCAAGAGCTTTGCACAGATTGGACACCTGAGAATACACGAGCGCACACACACTGGGGAGAGGCCGTACTGCTGTGATGAGTGTGGCAAGGGCTTTTCACAGATTTCAGTGCTGAGAAGACACCAGCGCACGCACACAGGGGAGCGGCCGCACCGTTGCATTGACTGTGGCAAGGGCTTTGCACAGATCTCAGCGCTGAGAAAACACCAGCACATGCACACAGGGGAGCGGCCGTATCAGTGCACCAACTGTGGCAAGAGCTTTGCACAGATCGGACACCTGAGAAAACACGAGCGCACACACACTGGGGAGCGGCCATATCAGTGCACCAACTGTGGCAAGAGCTTTGCACAGGTCGCACACCTGAGAAAACACGAGCGCACACACACTGGGGAGCGGCCATATCAGTGCACCAACTGTGGCAAGAGCTTTGCACACAACTCAAGCCTGAGAATACATCAGCGTACTCACACCGGGGAGCAGCCACACCGCTGCACCAACTGCGGCAAGAGCTTTGTACAGATCGGACACCTGAGAGCACACCAGCGCACACACACAGGGGAGCGGCCGCACCGTTGTGCTGACTGTGGCAAGGGCTTTTCTCAGTTGGGCAACCTCACCCGGCACCAGCTCACTCACACCAACACCCTTGTGTCACTGCCTGGGCTAGAGGGGCTTCTGGCAGCTGATGGGTCTGACCCAGCGTCAGCAGATACAGACCAGGCAATGGTCCTGTGCCCATGATGCCCAGCAGAGAGGCTGTGTGGGGCAGGGAAGAGGACTTTGCTAAGCAGTGTGGGGAAGAGCAGACAGGTGGGGGAATTTTAGAGCAGATGGTCACAGCCTACTGCATTAGGGACCCCCTCCATCTAGCTGGGATCCACCTAGGATATCCCCTCCTCTCATCTAGCTGAGATCCAGCCAAGTCTCTCTTTTTCTATTCCACATACACACATCTAGGTAGGATGCAGTCAAGACACACACCCCACCTCCCCGTCTAGATGGGACCGAGCCAGGAACTTTCCTCCACATCTACCCTGGTTGCAGCTTTGGGTGACTGTTGGGCAACATCTAGAGGTGGGATTTGCAGTCCCGTCTCAGCATGGATTGGGCTAAGGGGCAGGACAGCCCAGGGCGTGTGATTGAAAGAAGACTCAGGAACTGCTCATGCCGTCTATTTTAAATAGAAATGTAATGAAGAACTATGTACCTAATGTGTAACAAAGGTCTGTCTAACCTGGTGTTTCTTTGCTATTAAACAAGCTGGTGCTTTCAGATGTCATGGGGAAAAGCCTGTGTGAAGTATAAATCTTTAAAATGAACCAACCCAAATGTTCTAAGGCCTAACTGAACACGAGGCCTCATGAACCATGTGAATGGCAGGAGCACAAAGAGAATTTCCCATTCAATGCCCAAAAAAACCTAAAAATGTAGCGCACCATATTTTAAAATTCTGCATATTTTATTTGTCAAAATAATTATGCTAATTTCAATTATTTGGTAATTTATTTCAAAATACCTGTCAGCAAGTGTGTCTGTAACAGTACAAACAACTAAAAAAGATTAAGGAATGTCATGCCCAGTGCTCCGCAGACACACCCTGACTGAGATCGAGGTACTGTTGTGCTGGGCTGCACAAACATAAATGAGTCCCTGCCCCCAAAACTGTAGTGAAAAATGGATTAAAGATTTCTTTCAAAGCAAACAAATTCATTTATTAAAAAAACAACAACTGGAAGAGAGAGAGAAACGTTAAAACGCATCTGCACTGTATGGGACGGGGGAAGGGAGGTGTGACGGGTTCAGTCACAGAGACCCCCTTGGAACTGTCACCTGATATGCTGAAATTACCTCTGAGCCAATTTTCCCTACCAGCTTGGGATTTCCAGAACCATGTCTTGTTCAGCCAGACATGCTAGCCTGCTGCAATACAGACCCAGGGTCTGGGCCATGCCCCCAAAGCTTCAGACTTAACTGAAAACAGCTCAGCAAGTTACATGTCTCCAGCACCTAGACACCCAGCTCCCAAGGGGATCCAAACCCCAAATAAATCCATTTTACTCCGTATAAAGCTCATACAGAGTAAATTAGTAAATTCTCCGCCCTCTATGACACTGATAGAGAGATATGCACAGCTGTTTGCTCCCCCAGGTATTAATCACTTACTCTGGGTTTGTTAATAAACAAAAGTGATTTTATTAAGTATAAAAAGTAGGATTTAAGTGGTTTCAGTTAACAGACAGAAAATAAGTCACAAAGTAAAATAAAACAAACTCGCAGGTCTAAGCCTAATACATTAAGAAACTGATTACAGGTAATATCTCACCCTCAAAGATGTTCCAATAAGTTTCTTTCACAGACCAGCCTCTTTCCTACTCTAGGCTCAATCCTTTCCCCTGGTACAGTCTTTGTTAGATCCAGCAGACATCTCAGGTGGTAAGGCGGGGTTTTCTCATGACTGGCAGCTTCCTTTGGCCTGCTCCACCCCCTTTTATAATTTTTTTACAAGTCGGGAATCTTTTGTCTGTGCTCGTCCCGTCCGTCCCGTCCCCGCTGTCCTCCCCATCAATAGAAAAGTAGAAAGATTAAGATGGATTCCAGTATCATGTGACATGGTCACATGTCACTGTAAGACTCCTAGTCTCCATTCTTCCTGGATTGGCCCACACGTACACAGGAAGGTTTGCAGGTAAATAAACCAGTTAGAACCAATTGTCTGGGTCAATGAGAGCCATCACGATTCTAAACCACCATTAATGCCCCACACTTTGCATAATTGCAATAGGACCTCAGAGTTATACTTCATATTTCTAGCTTCAGGTACAAGAATGATACATGCATACAAATAGGAGGAATACATTCAGTAGGTTATAACCTTTGTTATGATACTATACCAGAGACCTTTTGCATAAAGCATATTCCAGTTACATCATATTTACATTCATCTATCTGCCGTCCTGACCGGGAAAACCATGAAAACCGAGAAGTCTGCTGCTTGCCAGGAGCCAGGATTCACGATGTGACGGAGAGACTGCCGAGACTCATCAAGCCCTCAGATCACTACCCCTTCCTGCTTCTCCACGTGGCTCTGGGAAGAAGGATAAAGGAGGTTGAGGCGCAAGTGGTGTTCTCGTCCATTCTCCCTGTGGAAGAAAAAGGCCAAGGTAGAGATCGTTGAATCGTGGAAGTCGATGAATGGCTACGCAGGTAGTGTTGGAGAGAAGGCTTTGGATTCTTTGACCATGGGATGGTATTCCAAGAAGGAGGAGTGCTAGGCAGAGACGGGCTCCACCTAACGAAGAGAGGGAAGAGCATCTTCGCCAGCAGGCTGGCTACCCTAGTGAGGAGGGCTTTAAACTAGGTTCACCGGGGGAAGGAGACCAAGCCCTGCGGTAAGTGGGCAAGTGGGATACCAGGGGGAAGCACAAGCAGGAGAGCGCAAGAGGGAAGGACTCCTGTTTCATACCGAGATAGCGGGATGATCAGTGACTTATCTTAAGTGCTTATACAAAATGCAAGAAGCCTGGGAAACAAGCAGGGAGAACTGGAAGTCCTGGCACAGTCAAGGAATTATGATGTGATTGGAATAACAGAGATTTATTTGGTGGGATAACTCATGACTGGAGTACTGTCATGGATGGATACAAACTGTTCAGGAAGGACAGGCAGGGCAGAAAAGTGGGGGAGTTGTATTGTATGTCAGAGAGCAGTATGACTGCTCAGAGCTCCAGTATGAAAGTGCAAAAAAACCTGAGAGTCTCTGGATTAAGTTTAGAAGTGTGAGCAACAAGGGTGATGTCGTGGTGGGAGTTTGCTATAGACCACCAGACCAGGGGGATGAGGTGGATGAGGCTTTCTTCCAGCAACTAACCGAAGTTACTAGATCACAGACCCTGGTTCTCATGGGGGACTTCAATTACCCCGATATCTGCTGGAGAGCAATGCAGCTCTCAATACAATCCAGGAAGTTTTTGGAAAGCGTAGGGGGCAATTTCCTGCTGGAGGAACCAACTAGGGACAGAGCTCTTCTTGACCTGCTCCTTGCAACAGGGAAGAATTAGTCGGGGAAGCAAAAGTGGATGGGAACCTGGGAGGCAGTGACATTGAGATGGTCGAGTTCAGGATCCTGACAACAGGAAGAAAGGAGAGCAGCAGAATAAGGACCCTGGACTTCAGAAAAGCAGACTTTGACTCCCTCAGAGAACTGATGAGCAGGATCCCCTGGGAGAATAACATGAGAGGAAAGGAGTCCAGGAGAGCTGGCTGTATTTTAAAAAATCCTTATTGAGGTTGCAGGAACAAACCATCCCGATGTGTGGAAAGAATAGTAAATATGGCAGGGGACCAGCATAGCTTAACAGTGAAATCCTTGCTCTTCTTAAACACAAAAAAGCAGCTTCCAAGAAGTGGAAGATTGGACAAATGACCAGGGAGAAGTATAAAAATATTGCTCAGGCATGCAGCAGTGAAATCTGGAAGGCCAAATCTCACTTGGAGTTGCAGCTAGCAAGGGATGTTAAGAGTAAGAAGAAGAGTTTCTGCAGTTATGTTAGCAACAAGGTGGTCAAGGAAAGTGTAAGGCCCTTACTGAATGGGGGGTGGGGCAACCTAGTGACAGATGCTGTGGAAAAAGCTAATGTACTCAATGTTTTTTTTGCCTCTGTCTTCACGAACAAGGGCAGCTCCCAGACCACTGCACTGGGCAGCACAGTATGGGGAGGAGGTGACCAGTCCTCTGTGCAGAAAGAAGTGGTTCAAGACTATTTAGAAAAGCTGGACCAGCCCAAGTCATAGAATCATAGAATCTCAGGGTTGGAAGGGACCTCAGGAGGTCATCTAGTCCAACCCCCTGCTCAAAGCAGGACCAACCCCAACTAAATCATCCCAGCCAGGGCTTTGTCAAGCCTGACCTTAAAAACCTCTAAGGAAGGAGATTCCACCACCTCCCTAGGTAACCCATTCCAGTGCTTCACCACCCTACTAGTGAAAAAGTTTTTCCTAATACCCAACCTAAACCTCCCCCTCTGCAACTTGAGACCATTACTCCTTGTTCTCTCATCTTCTACCACTGACAACAGTCTAGATCCAGCCTCTTTGGAACCCCCTTTTAGGTAGTTGAAAGCAGCTATCAAATCCCCCCCCTCACAGAAGAATGAGAATGGACACAACTCATATCCTGGCTGGATGTTCCAAGATTTTGCCATGACTACGGGTCATTTCCTCATTGGCCCAGGCCAGCTTTGCCCAGCAGAGTGACCAGTCTGCGCTATCCAGCAGAAACACGAGGAAGACCAGATCTAGGTGCAGATTTCAACTGAACAGCTCAGGTTTATTTTTATAATGGGCCCACTTCACAACTCAAATCCAGCACTCTTGTGAAGTGACTTGGGTTTGGATCTGAAGTTTAGGAACTTGAATTTGGATCAAAGCTTCACAGCTGACCCACTTGTGCTATTAAAGTTACAAAGTTTACTAGTGTGACTTTCCAGTTCTTAATTATTACTCATTATAATATGTTCAGACATTAAGGCCCCAATCCAGCAAACTCTTAAGCATATGTTCAATTATAAGCATGTGAGTAGTTGCGCTGAAATCAATGGAACTGCTCAAGTGCTTGGATTTAAGCACACTAAAGTACTCTGCCGGGTGAGGGCATTAAAAAAAATGAATTAAAATATTGCCAGTTTCAGGGGAACTGCACTTGTATTCCCCTTATCTTCTCATTTCCCCAGGCTCCCCACCCACCTCCCCATTAATGGCCCCGCTGCCCCACCCCCCCCAGCCAATCCCCCCTTACCCTTGTACCTTCCTCAGGTTACCCGTGTACATCCCCATCATCCTGGTTCTCTGCTACCTCTCCCGGTCTCCCCAGCTATCCCACCTGGCCCCTGATGCCTCCCCCAGGCTCTCACCCTGCCTCCCATTGCCTCTGGGTAAACTAGCCTCCCGTGGGCTCCCCGGGACCCTCTGCCTCCCCCAGCCCCATATTGACCCAAGCTTCCTTCTTCAGTCAGGCAGCCACATTGCCTGTTTCTACAGGGCTCTAGTGCATTTGCACAGCGTGGGTCCTAAACACTCATTTAAAATACCCATAACCAATCACTTGATATTTTACTTTCCTTTGTATTTTCAGTGTTGTCATTTGTTTGTTTGTGGTTTTGTTTTGCTGTTTGTGTCACTTTATTATTTATTTTTACTGTTCTGTGGGTGTGATGTATTAATCAAATTTACAGTAGCCATCTCAGAGAAATTGCATAAGTCTGAGTAAATGGCTTTTACTCTCCTTTTCAGTATTGTATTAAGATTTGCGATGAGAGCATGAATATTTCTAGTTGACTCAGAGATTTGTTTAGCATCTTAAAGCTGAGCTATGTGTGCAGTTAATATGCACGCAAGCGAGCTAGTTAGTTATTATTAAGGTGTTTTGTTTTTTTTTCCAAAATACAGCGCTTTTATTCAAAGCGCTTTACAATAGTTAGCTAATGGCAGGGACAACATTTGGAAAGTTCATTACGTGGTCCGCCGAGACCCTCAGGAATTTTCAAGAGGTCCACGAAAAAAGAAGTTTAAGAACCATTGGACTAGACGACCTCCTGAGCTCTCTTCCAACCCTAATCTTCTATGATTCTATGAAAATAAAAACCTCTGATAGAAATAAAACCAAAATCAGATTGAAAATAAACCCTGGACGCATTTTCAGCTGTGTTAGCACTTAGGGGCCCAAGTCCTGGATCAGGGCCCCTTTGTTCCAGGTGCTGCCCAGTGTCTGGGCCGGCTACAGTTTAAGCACAAAACAAGACTCACGAGGTGCATGGCGCACGTGGGAGCAGGCGCCAGGTGCTGCACAGACA
Organism: Chelydra serpentina; assembly: GCA_037349315.1. Lineage (NCBI taxonomy): Eukaryota > Metazoa > Chordata > Testudines > Chelydridae > Chelydra > Chelydra serpentina. The sequence continues at coordinate 3,675,592 of JBAIAC010000021.1, read as the reverse complement.
ACATAGGGTAGAACCACCCTGAGTCAGGCTGCAGATTTGGCACAGCATTTCGTATCAGAAATCACAGGGCAGGTCCAGTAAATGGAGTAAAAGTCACAGGTCACTAAACGTGCTGTGACTGCTCCATGATTTTTAATAAAACATTTCCTCCTCCTCGCCGTGCCCAGGGGTCACCAACCGCCCAGCAGGTCCCCCAGCGCTGCAACCCTGACCCCAGCCTGGTGCAGAGGGGTTGGGGTGGGCAAGAGTGGATCCGAGTGGCAAAGCCATTCACTGAAGTTTGGCCTCCTTCCCCCACCATAATGACAGGAAAGAGGGGCCAATCTGGGTGGCACTGTAACCCTGCATTGCAGGTCTCAATTCCCAGAGCGAGGCATTTGGTCCAGCCCTGTGGGACTGGAGCCTCCATTGCAGGGTGAGGCACCCATCCAAAAACCAGTCACGGACAAATGGGGAAATGGCTCCATCCGTGACATTTTCCCATCCTTGACAAACCTGTAGCCTTAACCGTGAGCTCACACCGGGATTCCCTCTGCTCTCTCCAGCAGGGCTCGGGATCCTGGGGGGAACGAGCATAGAGTCTGAGTGTGAGGAGAGCGCAGCAGGAACGGGGGATCTCACGGCCCACAGGGGGATCCATGCAGAGGATGCAGTCCGTCCCCTGGGTAGACTCACCCGGAGACCAGTCTCTACACACCAGAGACTCCCCATTGGCCGGTGTCCCCATCACTGCATCGACTGCGGCAAGAGGTTCAGCAACCGTTCTGCACTGAACCAGCACCGGCGCATGCACACCGGAGAGAGGCCGCACCGCTGCGCTGACTGCGGCAAGAGCTTTGCAGAGAGCTCAAAGCTGAGAATACACGAGCGCACGCACACCGGGGAGCGGCCATATCAGTGCACCAACTGCGGCAAGAGCTTTGCAGAGAGCTCAAAGCTGAGAATACATCAGCGCACGCACACCGGGGAGCGGCCGTATCAGTGCACCAACTGCGGCAAGAGCTTTGCACACGACTCAAGCCTGAGAATACATCAGCGCGCACACACCGGGGAGCGACCGCACCACTGTGCTGAGTGCGGCAAGGGCTTTGCACAGATCGGACACCTGAGAATACACCAGAGCACACACACTGGGGAGCGGCCGTACTGCTGTGATGAGTGTGGCAAGGGCTTTGCACAGATCTCAGTGCTGAGAAGACACCAGCGCACGCACACAGGGGAGCGGCCGCACCGTTGCACTGACTGTGGCAAGGGCTTTGCACAGATCTCAGTGCTGAGAAGACACCAGCGCACGCACACAGGGGAGCGGCCGCACCGTTGCACTGACTGTGGCAAGGGCTTTGCACAGATGTCATCGCTGAGAAAACACCAGCGCACGCACACAGGGGAGCGGCCGCACCGTTGTGCTGACTGTGGCAAGGGCTTTGCGCAGATGTCAGCACTGAGAAAACACGAGCGCACGCACACTGGGGAGCGGCCGTACTGCTGTGATGAGTGTGGCAAGGTCTTTGCACAGTTCTCCCAGCTGAGAAAACACCAGCGCACGCACACAGGGGAGCGGCCACACCATTGTGCTGACTGTGGCAAGGGCTTTGCGCAGATGTCAGCACTGAGAAAACACGAGCGCACACACACTGGGGAGCGGCCGTATCAGTGCACCAACTGTGACAAGAGCTTTGCACACAACTCGAGCCTGAGAATACACCAGCGCACACACACCGGGGAGCGGCCGTAGAGCTGTCACAATTGCTGCAAGACCTTCATCAGCGCCGATGCAGTGACCAAACATCAGAGCATGCACACGGGGGAGCGGCGTGCAACCTCACCCGGCACCAGCTCACTCACACCAACACCCTTGTGTCACTGCCTGGGCCAGAGGAGCTTCTGGCAGCTGATGGGTCTGACCCAGCGTCAGCAGATGCAGACCAGGGAGTGGTCCTGTCCCCATGATGCCCAGCAGGGAGTCTGTGTGGGGCAGGGGAGAGAACTTTTCTGAGCAGTGTGGGGAAGAGCAGACAGGTGGAGGGAATGTAGAGCAGACGGTCACAGCCTATTCCATTAGGGACCCCTGCATCTAGGTAGGATCCACTCCTAGGATATCCCCTCCCGTAATCTAGCTGGGGTCCAGCCAAGTCTCTCTCTTTCTGTCCCGTCCCCCCCCCCATCTAGGTAGGATGCAGTCAAGACACAGACCCCACCTCCCCGTCTAGATGGGACCAAGCCAGGAACTTTCCTCCACACCTACCCTGGTTCCGGCTGGGGGTGACTCTTGGGTGACATCTAGAGGTGGGATTTGCAGTCCTGTCTCAGCATGGATTGGGCTGAGGGGAAGGACAGCCCAGGGCGTGTGATTGAAAGAAGACTCAGGAACTGCTCATGCCGTCTATTTTAAATAGAAATGTGAAGAAGAAGAACTATGTACCTAATGTGTAACAAAGGTCTGTCTAACCCGGCGTTTCTTTGCTATTAAACAGGCTGGTGCTTTCAGATGTCATGGGGAAAAGCCTGTGTGAAGTGTAAATCTTTAAGATGAACCAACCCAAATATTCTAAGGCCTAACTGAACACGAGGCCTCATGAACCATGTGACTGGCAGGTGCACAAAGAGAGTTTCCCATTCAATGCCAAAAAAACCCTAAAAATGTTGCGCATAGTTTAAAATTCTGCATATTTTGTCAAAATAATTATGCTAATTTCAATTATTTTGGTAATTTATTTCAAAATACCTGTCAGCAAGTGTGTCTATAACAGTACAAACAACTAAAAGAGAGAGTTTTTGGGTGTGGGTGGGAGAAGTATGGAACAGGGTGTTTTTGTTTTTGTTTTTTTGGGGGAGAGTTAGAGAGTCTCCCTTATGGAGACCTTGTCTCACCCCTGACCTCACCCATTCAATGAGACACCTCTGATCCTGTCCCCATGGGTCCCTGCATCCCCACTTGCATTCAGCCCTGTCACGGTTCTCTCCCCACTCTGAACTCTGGGGTACAGATGTAGGAAGCTTCATGAAAGACCCCTAAACTTATTTCTACCAGCTTGGGTTAAAACTTCCCCAAGGCACAAATCCCTTCTTGTCCTTGGATGGTATTGCTGCCACCACCAAGCGATTTAGACAGAGATTCAGGGAAAGGACCACTTGGAGTTCCTATTCCCCCCAAGCCGCTGCACTCCCTTTCCTGGGGAGGCTTGAGACTAATATTCTCACCAATTGGTACAGATGAGTACAGACCAAATTCCTGGGTTTTTAGGACACTGAAAATTAATCAGGTTCTTAAAAGAAGAAGTTTATTTTAAAAAAAAAGGTAAAAGAATCTTCTTTTCCCATTGGTCCTTCTGGTCAGGTGCCAACTAGGTTAATTGAGCTTCTTAACCCCTTAGAGGTAAGTGATTCTGTACCTCTGGCCAGGAGGGATTTTATATTACTGCCTACATAAAGGTTGTTACCCTTCCTTTTATTTTTATGACACGCCCCCCAAATCAAAGATGGTGGTGGACAGCCTGTTCCACACTGGCTGTGATTTCTTTCTGGATTTTTAGGAGAAAACAGTTAATAAGACACATGCACCTTTAGATATACTACTGATTATATAAAAACTAACAATATTTTTTACATTTTAAGGACAATTTTAACCAGTTGATTTTGGGAAACTTTTATGGGAAAGTGCATTAGCTACTTTGTTAGGAGCTTTTTAAATGTGTTGCATTTTACAATTAAAATTTTGGAGAGCTAAATTTTGTCAAAGTTTTTTGTTATTTTTTTTTATGGTATAAAGACACTTTAGCGCAGCATGGTTTGTTTGCATGTGGAAACTCCGTTTCCAAACAGATGGGCATAGCTTTTTTAGAGCGTACACAATGGCATAACATTTCTTTTTGGTGATTGACCAGTGGCTTTTCCTCTTAAACAGTTCTTTGCTGAGAAATACGACAGGATGTAATTTTAGATTTGGTTCTTCTGCATTAAAACTGCTTCCAGGCACTCTTGGACGTAAATGGCCCTTCCCACGAAGCTTCCATCTTGGCCTGAAGCGCCTTTGAGACCATGACCTGGTTCCCTACTTTAAAGGAACACTTTTTGGCATGTTTATTATACCAGGCCTTTTGCTTGTTTTGAGCAATTTTTAGGTTTTTTTAGCAAGGGCTAAAGAGGTTTGGAGGGTGTTTTGTAGGTTGTTTACAAAGTCCAGAATGTTAAGGCCTGGTCTACACTTAAGAGTTTATGTCGAACTTAGCAGCGTTACATCAAATTAACCATGCACCCGTCCACACAACGAAGCCATTTATTTCGACATAAAGGGCTCTTAAAATTGATTTCTGTACTCCTCCCCGACGAGGGGATTAGCGCTAATATCGATATGGCCGTGTCGAATTAGGCTTAGTGTGGATGCAATTCGACGGTATTGGTCTCCGGGAGCTATCCCACAGTGCACCACTGTGACCTCTCTGGACAGCAGTCCGAGCTCGGATGCTCTTCCCAGGTACACAGGAAAAGCCCCGTTAAAGTTTGAATTTCATTACCTGTTTAGCCCGCGTGGCAAGCTCCTCAGCACTGGTAACGATGCAGAGCTCTTCAGCAGAGGTGACCATGCAATCGAAAAAGGGCTCCAGCATGGACCGAACGGGAGGTGTTAGATCTGATAGCTGTATGGGGAGATGAATCCGTGCTCTCAGACCTACGTTCGAAAAAACGGAATGCAAAAATATACGAAAAAATCTCCAATGCCATGATGGACAGAGGATACAGCAGGGATGCAACGCAGTGCCGCGTGAAAATTAAGGCGCTCAGACAAACATACCACAAGACCAAAGAGTCAAACGGACGCTCTGGGTCACAGCCCCAGACATGCCGCTTCTATGCTGCGCTGGATGCCATTCTAGGGGGGGCCGCCACCACTACCCCACCCCTGTCTGTGGACTCCGAGGATGGTGTATTCTCGTCAGTCGCTTCCTCTGAGTTTTTTGCGAATGGGGAAGATGATAATGGAGATGATGAGGACGAGGTGGTGGAGAGCGCACAGCACACTGATTTCCCCAACAGCCAGGATCTTTTAATCACCCTAACAGAAATACCCTCCCAACCCTCCCAAGGCGGTATCCCGGACTGTGAAGCCGGAGAAGGCATATCAGGTGAGTGTATCTTTTGAATTGAAAAGACATGGTTTTAAAGCAATTGGTTTTTAATGATTAATTTGCCCTGAGGACTTGGGATGCATTCGTGGCCAGTACAGCTACTGGAAAAGTCTGTTAACATGTCTGGGGATGGAGCGGAAATCCTCCAGGGACATCTCCAGGAAGCTCTCCTGGAGGTACTCTAAAAGCCTTTGCAGAAGGTTTCTGGGGAGAGCAGCCTTATTCCGTCCTCCATGGTAGGAGACTTTACCATGCCAGGCCAGTAGCAAGTACTCTGGTATCATTGCATGACAAAGCCTGGCAGCATATGGCCCCGGTGTTTGCTGGCATTCAAGCAACATCCGTTCTGTTATCCTCATCAGAGTGTATCATTCATAGTTACGGGAATTTCATTACGGGGACATTCAGAGGTGGCCGTTTCTACCGGGTTGTTTGCCTGTGCCTGAAAAGAAATCCTCCCTGCAGTTTCCATCCACGCGGTGGGGGCGGTGAGGGGGACCCTTCATGCTGAGCAGTTTGCATTCGGCTAGCAGGGATCTTCCCTGATACCAGCCATGTGGTGGGGGCAGGGAGGGGAACCCTTCATGCTGAGCAGTTTGCGCTCGGCTACCAGGGATCTTCCCTGATACTAGCCATGCGGTGGGGACGGGGACCCTTCATGCTGAGCAGTTTGCGTTCGGCTACGGGGATCACGCTGTGGGGGGAAGGCTAAAGCGATCATCCCAGAGAATTGGATGGCTGGGGTTAGTTTGGTTTCTCCTACTGCACGTTAACCCGCAAAGCGCAGCACTAACTGGCCAACTCAACGGGCTTTGCTTGGAACGGGAAAGGAGGGCGCTGCTGTTAATTAAGGTTTCGCTACCCCTTCCTACTTCTCCACGTGGGCACCAATGATACTACCAAGAATGACCTTGAGCGTATCACTGCAGACTACGTGGCTCTGGGAAGAAGGATAAAGGAGTTTGAGGCGCAAGTGGTGTTCTCATCTATCCTCCCTGTGGCAGGAATAGGCCGGGGTAGAGACTGTCGAATCGTGGAAGTCAACGAATGGCTACGCAGATGGTGTCGGAGAGAAGGGTTTGGATTCTTTGACCATGCGATGGTGATCCACGAAAGAGGAGTGCTATGCAGAGACGGGCTCCACCTAATGAAGAGAGGGAAGAGCATCTTTGCAAGCAGGCTGGCTAACCTAGTGAGGAGGGCTTTAAACTAGGTTCACTGGGGGAAGGAGACCAAAGCCCCGAGGTAAGTGGGGAAGTGGGATACTGGGAGGAAGCACAAGTAGGTGAGTGCAGGAGGGGAGGGCTCCTGCCCCATACTGGGACAGCAGGACGAACAGTGAGTTATCTTAAGTGCCTATACACAAATGCAAGAAGCCTGGGAAACAAGCAGAGAGAACTGGAAGTTTTGGCACAGTCAAGGAATTATGATGTAATTGGAATAACAGAGACTTGATGGGATAACTCACATGATTGGAGTACTGTCATGGATGGATATAAACTGTTCAGGAAGGACACGCAGGGCAGAAAAGGTGGGGGAGTTGCGTTGTATGTAAGAGAGCAGTATGACTGCTCAGAGCTCCAGTATGAAACTGAAGAAAAATCTGAGAGTCTCTGGATTAAATTTAGAAGTGTGAGCAACACGGGTAACGTCGTGATGGGAGTCTGCTACCGACCACCAGACCAGGGGGATGAGGTGGACAAGGCTTTCTTCCAGCAACTAACAGAAGTTACTAGATCACAGGCCCTGGTTCTCATGGGTAACTTTAATCACCCCGATATCTGCTGGGAGAGCAATACAACAGTGCACAGACATTCCAGGAAGTTTTTGGAGAGTGTAGGGCACAATTTCCTGGTGCAAGTGCTGGAGGAACCAACTAGGGGAAAAGCTCTTCTTGACCTGCTGCTCACAAACAGGGAAGAAATAGTAGAGGAAACAATAGTGGATGGGAACCTGGGAGGCAGTGACCATGAGATGGTCGAGTTCAGGATCCTGACACAAGGAAGAAAGGAGAGCAGTAGAATACAGACCCTGGACGTCAGAAAAGCAGACTTCGACTCCCTCAGGGAACTGATGGGCAAGGTCCCCTGGGAGAATAACGTGAGGGGGAAAGGAGCCGAGGAAAGCTGGCTGTATTTTAAAGAATCCTTATTGAGGTTGCAGGAACAAACCATCCCGATGTGTAGAAAGAAAAGTAAATATGGCAGGCGACCAGCTTGGCTGAACAGTGAAATCCTTGCTCATCTTAAACACAAAAAAGCAGCTTACAAGAAGTGGAAAAAAATGACCAGGGAGAAGTATAAAAATATTGCTCAGGCGTTCAGGAGTGAAATTAGGAAGGCCAAATCACACTTGGAGTTGAAGCTAGCCGGAGATGTTAGGAGTAACAAGAAGGGTTTCTTCAGGTATGTCAGCAAGAAGAAGAAAGTCAAAGAAAGTGTGGGCCCCTTGCTGAATGAGAGAGGTTACCTAGTGACAGAGGATGTGGAGAAAGCTAGTGTACTCAATGCGTTTTTTGCCTCTGTCTTCACAGACAATGTCAGTTACCAGACGGCTGCACTCCGCAGCACGGTATGGGGAGGAGATGACCAGCCCTCTGTGGAGAAAGAAGTAGTTCGGGACTATTTAGAAAAGCTGGAAGAGCACAAGTCCATGGGGCCGGATGCACTGCATCCGAGGGTGCTAAAGGAGTTGGCCGATGTGATTGCGGAGCCATTGGCCGTTATCTTTGACAAATCATGGCAATCGGGGGAGGTCCCGGATGACTGGAAAAAAGCTAATGTAGTGCCCATCTTTAAAAAAGGGAAGAAGGAAGATCCGGTGAACTACAGGCCAGTCAGTCTCACCTCACTCTCTGGAAAAATCATGGAACAGGTCCTCAAGGAATCAATTCTGAACCACTTAAAGGAGGGGAAAGTGATCAGGAACAGTCAGCATGGATTCACCAAGGGCAAGTCATTCCTGACTAACCTAATTGCCTTCTATGATGAGATAACTGGCTCTGTGGATGAGGGGAAAGCAGTGGATGTGCTATTTGTTGTCTTTTGCAAAGCTTTTGATACGGTCTCCCACAGTATTCTTGCCAGCAAGTTAATGAAGTATGGGCCAGATGACTAAACTATAAGGTGGATAAAAAGCTGGCTAGATCATGAGGCTCAACGGGTAGGATGGTGTGGACTGCACCCTTAGCAAGTTTGCAGATGACACTAAACTGGGAGGAGTGGTTGATATGCTGGAGGATAGGAATAGGATACAGAGGGACCTAGACAAATTAGAGGATTGGGCCAAAAGAAATATGATGAGGTTCAACAAGGGCAAGTGAAGAATCCCATGCACTGCTACAGACTAGGGACCGAATGGCTGGGCAGCAGTTCTGCAGAAAAGGACCTCGGGGTTACAGTGGACGAAAAGCTGAATATGAGTCAACAGTGTGCCCGTGTTGGCAAGAAGGCTAATGGCATTTTGCGTTGTATAAGTAGGGGCATTTCCAGCAGGTCGAGGGACGTGATCATTCCCCTCTATTCGGCACTGGTGAGGCCTCATTTGGAGTACTGTGTCCAGTTTTGGGCCCCACACTACAAGAAGGATGTGGATAAATTGGAAAGAGTCCAGCGGAGGGCAACAAAAATTATTAGGGGGCTGGAGCACATGACTTATGAGGAGAGACTGAGGGAACTGGGATTATTTAGCCTGCAGAAGAGAAGAATGATGGGGGATTTGATAGCTGCTTTCAACTACTTGAAAGGGGGTTCCAAAGAGGATGGATCTAGACTGTTCTCAGTGGTAGAAGATGACAGAACAAGGAGTAATGGTCTCCAGTTGCAGAGGGGGAGGTTTAGGTTGGATATTAGGAAAACCTTTTTCACTAGTAGGGTGGTGAAGAACTGGAATGGGTTACCTAGGGAGATGGTGGAATCTCCTTCCTTAGAGGTTTTTAAGGTCAGGCTTGACAAAGCCCTGGCTGGGATGATTTAGTTGTGGTTGGTCCTGCTTTGAGCAGGGGGTTGGACTAGATGACCACCTGAGGTCTCTTCCAACCCTGAGATTCTATGATTCTATGTTTCAGAAGCCGAAAGTCTATGACTTACCATGGCTTCCTGCTAGCCGTATTCCATTGCCCGGCCCTGCGTGAGTGATCTGTACACCAAAGCCCCAGGTACTCAATATAAAGATGCTAAATGCGACCTTGTACTGAAAGCACATGTGCTAGGTACTGTGAATGGTGGTGTTCACCGCGAAAGAGTATACCCATTGTTCTGTAAAATGTATCTTTTAAAAAACTTCTCTCCCTCTTTTTCCTCCTGCAGCTCCTGCAACTGTTTCCAGCCTCCCCCTAGCATCTCCCTTCCAACAGCTATTCCAGAGGGGGGAGGGATAGCTCAGTGGTTTGAGCATTGGCCTGCTAAACCCAGGGTGGTGAGTTCAATCCTTGAGGGAGCCATTTAGGGATCTGGGGCAAAAATTGGGGATTGGTCCTGCTTTGAGCAGGGGGTTGGACTAGATGACCTCCTAAGGTCCATCTCGATAAATCGAACCCAGAACCATCTCCTAAGGTCCCTTCCAACCCTGATATTCTATGATTCTATGATAAGGCGGCAAAAAAAATGCACATGCGATGAAATGTTCTCTGAGCTAATGCAGTCCTCCCGCACTGAAATAGCTCAGCAGAATGTGTGGAGGGACACAACAGCCCAATACCAGAAAGCAGGCAGTGAACATGAGGACAGGAGGGACGACCGTGAGGACAGGAGGGACGCTGGAGATGAGAGGTGGCAGCAGGAAGATCAGAGGGCGACTGAGGCAATGCTGGGGCTACTGCGGGAGCAAACCAACACGCTACGGCATCTGGTGGAGGTTCTGCAGGAACGGAAGCAGGATGACAGACCGCCGCTGCAGCCCATCTGTAACCGCCCTCACCCCTCCCCAAGTCCCATAGCCTCCTCACCCAGAGTCTCAAAAACGGGGTGGCGGGGGGAAGCTCCATGCACCCAACCACTCAACCCCGGTGGATTGCCCAAGCAGCAGAAGGCTGGCGTTCAACACGTTTTGAAGTGGCCTTTTCCTTCCCTCCTCCTCTCCGCCCGCACCCCACCCGGGCTACCTTGTCAGTTCCCTCCCTTTCTTAATAAATGTTGAATAAAGAATACGTGGTTGTTAAACAATGGTGCCTTTATTTCCTTTCAAAGCAAGGTGTGCTCGAAGGGGGGAGGGTGGGTGTTTTACAGGGAATTAGAGTAAACAAAGGGGGCAGGTTCTCATCAAGGAGAAACAAACAGAACAGTCACTCGGTACCCTGGCCAGTCATGAAACTAGTTTTCAAAGCTTCTCTGATGTGCAGCGCATCCTGCTGTGCTCTTCTAATCGCCCTGGTGTCTGGCTGCGCGTAATCAGCGGCCAGGCAATTTGCCTCAACCTCCCACCCCGCCATAAACGTCTCCCCCTTACTCTCACAGAGATTGTGGAGCAAACAGCAAGCTGCAATAACAATGGGTATACTGATTTTGCTGAGGTCTGAATGAGTCAGTAAGCTGCGCCAGCGCCCTTTCAAACATCCAAATGCACACTCTACCACCATTCTGCACTTGCTCAGCCTGTAGTTGAAGAGCTCCTTACTACTGTCCAGGGCGCCTGTGTACGGCTTCATGAGCCAGGGCATTAAGGGGTAGGCTGGGTCCCCAAGGATCACTATAGGCATTTCAACATCCCCAACAGTTATTTTCTGGTCTGGGAAGTAAATACCTTCCTGCAGCCACCTAAACAGACCGGGGTTCCTGAAGATGCGAGCGTCATGAACCTTTCCCAGCCATCCGACGATGTTGGTGAAACGTCCCTTGTGATCCACCAGTGGTTGCAGCACCATTGAAAAGTACCCCTTGCGGTTTATGTACTGGCTGCCCTGGTGGTCCGGTCCCAGGATAGGGATGTGCGTTCCATCTATAGCCCCATCACAGTTAGGGAATCCCATCGCAGCGAAGCCATCTACTATGACCTGCACATTTCCCAGGGTCACTACCTTTGATAGCAGCAGCTCAATGATTTTGTTGGTTACTTGCATCACAGCAACCCCCACAGTAGATTTGCCGACTCCAAATTGATTCCTAACTGACCAGTAGCTGTCAGGTGTTGCAAGCTTCCAGAGGGCTATCGCCACTCGCTTCTGAACTGTGAGGGCTGCTTTCATCTTGGTGTCTGGCGCTTCAGGACAGGGGACAGCAAGTCACAAAGTTCCAGGAAAGTGCCCTTATGCATGCAAAAGTTTCGCAGCCACTGGGATTCATCCCAGACCTGGAACACTATGTGGTCCCACCAGTCTGTGCTCGGTTCCCGGGCCCAGAATCGGCGTTCCACGGCATGAGCCTGTCCCATTGCCACCAGGATGTCCAATTTGCGGGGTCCCGTTCTTTGAGAGAGGTCTGTGTCCATGTCCTCGTCACTCTCGTCACCGTGCTGCCGTAGCTTCCTCGCCTGCTTTCTCAAGTTCAGGTTATGCATAAAGTGCACGATAATGCGCGAGGTGTTTACAATGGCCATAACTGCTGTGATGATCTCACCGGGCTCCATGCTTGCCGTGCTATGGCGTCTGCTCTTGCAATCCAGGGAAAAGGGTGTGAAATGATTGTCTGCCGTTGCTTTCACGGAGGAAGGGAGGGAGGGTTGACTGACGACGTTTACCCATAATCACCCGCAAAAATTTTTTTTGCCCAATCAGGCATTGGGAGCTCAACCCAGAATTCAAATGGGCAGCGAGGCCTGCGGGAACTGTGGGATAGCTACCCACAGTGCACCGCTTGGAATGTGACACTTGCCATGGTACTGTGGATGCACACCGCCGAATTAATGTGCTTGGTGTGGACACACACATTTGACTTTATAATATCTGTTCCCAAAAATCGATTTCTGTAAAATTGGACTACTGTCGTAGTGTAGACATACCCTTAGGGCTGGTCTACACTAACCCCCCAATTCGAACTAAGATACGCAACTTCAGCTACGTGAATAACGTAGCTGAAGTCAAACTATCTTAGTTCGAATGAAAAGGTACTTACCCGGTGTCCACACGCGACGCGCAGGCTCCCCCGTCCACTCTGCCTACTCCGTTCGTCAAATTGGATTACCAGCGTCGATGGGGGAGCACTTCCTGGTTCGATTTATCGCATCTAGACAAGACGCGATAAATCGAACCCAGAACATCGATCCGACGCCTCCGACGCAACGGGTAAGTGTAGACCTACCCTTAGTTTCTGGAGAAGGCGTAAACCCCTTCCATTGCTGCTTCACCAACTGTAATGACCCCTTAACCTTGCGGCCATACACAAGTTTAAATGGTGAAACCCCTAAACTGGGATGTGGTACAGCCCTGTAGGCAAAGAGCAACGGCTGTAACACTAGGTTTTAATTACTGGAGTGCTCATTTACGTATTGTGGCCCCCAATGTTTTATTAAACTTTTCCACCACGCCATTTGTTTGATGGTGGTAGGGGGTGGCAACCAAGTGGTTTACCCCATGAGCTTTCCAAAGACTTTTTATGGTTCCTGCCAGGAAATTAGTTTTCGATTTTGTAAGGATGTTGGAGGGCCAACCTACCCTGGCAAAAATGTTTGTTAATGCCTGGCACACACTTTTAGCCCTGGTGTTGCTTAGAGCTACGGCTTTTGGCCATTGGGTGGCAAAATCCATGAAAGTTAGTATGTACTGCTTTCCTCTGTGTGTTATTTTTCTGCGGGGGAAGGACCCAGAATATCCACAGCTACTCACTGAAATGGAACCTCAATTATGGGGAGTGGCTGGAGAGGGGCTTTGACCTGGTCTTGGGGTTTTCCCACCCTCTGGCACACCTCACAAGACCGGACATAGGTAGAAACGTCCTTCCCCATTCCTTCCCAGTAGAAGGACTTCCCCAAACGGTTTTTGGTTCTGTTTACCCCAGCAGTGCCACTAGGATGATTGGGGGCTAAGCTTAAGAGCTTTACCCGGTACTTAGTTGGAACTACCAACTGTCTTTGAGGATGCCAGTCTTTCTGGTGCCCACCAGAAAGAGTTTTCTTGTATACATTTTTTTTTTTAACCATAAACCGGGATTGATTAGAAGAGCTGAGAGGCGGTGGGTTGCTTTGTGCCTGGAGGCTTTTATTTGCTTTTTGCTTGGCCTGGAACTCTTTCTTTGATGCTGGAGACATCAGTTCCTCATGGATTGTGGACTTGGGCTTGGTCCCTCTGGAAGCGATGCAGGTGAGGGGGCTGTTTTCGTTGACTGTGAACCGCTCTCCGCTGGTGCATTATGTTGAATTTCAGGCTCCGGCTGGGCCTCTTGCGTAGGTTTATTTGCTGCTGCCCGTGCAGGCTCGGTGGTGCCCTCTGGCACTGGAGTTACAGACGGGGTTTCAAGCGCTGGATTCAGTGCTGGCAATGGTTCTGGTGCTGGTTGCTCCACCCGGTCCAGTTTTGGGACTGGTTCTAGTTGGGTCTCTGCGACTGGATTCACTTCTGCTGTTGTAGAGGTTGGCATGGGGTCAGGTTTTACCACCTCAGTCTGAGTTTTTGGTAACACAGACTGAGCCCTTGTAGAAGACTTAGGAACAGGGCTAGGTGTGAAAGCTTGCTTAGCCTGGCTGCGGGTGACCATTCCCACCCTCTTGGCTAGCTTCACATGGCTGGCCAAGTCTTTCTCCAGCAGCATGGGAATGGGATAATTATCATAGACTGCAAAAGTCCACATTCCTGAGCAGCCCTTATACTGGAAAGGCAACTTAGCTGTAGGCAAGTCAAAAGAGTTTGACTTGAAGGGTTGAATTGTTACTTGGGCCTCTGGGTTGATGAATTTGGGGTCCACTAAGGATTGGTGGATGGCTGACACCTGTGCTCCAGTGTCCCTTCACGCTGTAACCTTCTTTCTGCTCACACTTGCAGTTTCCCTTCGCTCTGAGGGTATCTGGGAGGCATCTGGGTCTGAGGACCTTTGATGTGACCCCGGTGCAATGAACTGCAATCTGTGGGGTTTCTTGGGACAGTTGGCCTTTACATGCCCCAGCTCGTTACATTTAAAACATCGCCCAGCTGACTGATCACTGGGGCGAGGTGGGTTGCTGGATAATGTTGTGGTGGGACGATAAGGTGTCTGGGATTTTCCTTGGGGTGTAGGTGAGGCCTTGGGCTGCCCCCGATGGCATGGTGTGGTCTTGGGGTGTCCCTTCTGGTATCCGCCCAAACTACGACCAGGGAGGTTCCTCTCTGCTACCGCCACCCATTTTGTTCCGATTTTCCCCGCCTCTTTGGTGGTTTGGGACTGCTCATATTGATCAGCATAAGAAGCAAGACTTTTTGCCGAGTCCATTTTTTTATCCCATAGCCACTGTTTTACATTATTATTGACTGTAGTCAAGAACTGCTCCTGTACAACCAAATTACACATTCCTTCAAAGCTAGTTACACCCCTTTCATTGAACCATTTATTTAACAGATTCTTTATCTGGTTTACATAAGCCACATTATTTAGTCCAGCCCCTTTTGTAAGGGCTCTACATTTTACTTTGTAAGTTTCAGGTGTAATTTGAAATTGTTTTAAAACCAAATCCTTAAATTTACCATCGTTAGAAGCATCCTCAAAAGGCAATTTGTTAAATATGTTCAGAGCTCTTCCAGTCAATTTTTCTACCATTGTGGTCATCTTGTGATCTTTATGAATTGTATATAGGGTGATGAAATATTCAGCAATATTACTGGATTTATCATACTGTGAACATAGTCCCTCCCATTTGTGGATTTTTGGGGAAGTGGAGCCAGCTGCTGAAGGGTTTTGTTTTTTTCACTCCATCACCTCCAGTTTATGCTGCCTCTTTTTTCCCTCTTCTCTGCATGCTGCCTCTCTTTTCTTCTCCTTTAGTTCATGCTTCCTTTCTTTTTCCTTCTTCTCCAACTTTAAGCACCTTAAGGCTGTTTGTCTTCTAGGTTCTTTTTGTCTTTCTTCAGCTTTCAATTTGGCTAATTTTAATTTCTTTTGGACTTCTTTCCATTAGCCTAGCCTTCCTGTGCTTAGCCTAGCCTAACCCGAAAGCTAGAAGGGAAAAAAAACCCACTTGTGAATTCCCTTGCAGGAACTTAACTACCCTGCCCTTAGGCAGAGAAAAAAACAACCTCCAGCTGTTTTTAGCTTAAAAAAAAATGTCCTTTAAAAAAACAACACGCCCTGTTTTTCAAGCAGCCAAAAGGAGGGGGAAAATGTCCTTTTAAACCCTCTGTGCTTCTGGTTCAAAATGATCCCACCGGTCTGCCACCATGTCAGGGTTCGCTCTGCACTCTCAACTCTGGAGTACAGATGTGCGGACCCGCATGAAAGACCCCTAAGCTTATTTCTACCAGCTTAGGTTAAAATTTCCCCAACGCACAAATCCCTTCTTGTCCTTGGATGATATTGCTGCTGCCACCAAGTGATTTAGACAAAGATTCAGGGAAAGGACCACTTGGAGTTCCTATTCCCCGCAAATATTCCCCCAGACCCCTTTACCCCCTCTCCAGGGGAGGTTTGAGAATAATATCCTCACCAATTCGTACAGGTGAGCACAGACCAAATTCCTGGGTTTTTAGGACACTGAAAATCAATCAGATTCTTAAAAGAATAAGTTTATTTTTTAAAAAAAGGGAAAAGAATCACCTCTGTAAACTCAGGATGGAAGGTAAATTTACAGGGTAATCAAAAGAATTAAAACACAGAGAATTGGGCAGGGTGCTGTGAAGAAAGCAGCCTCTATCCCCCTCCCTCTTCTCCCGCCATGAGCCAGCTGCCCTCTCTTTTGGTGCCACAGCAGCCCCTAGTGGGCAAAAGGTGTAATTACAGTGCTTCCCCATCAAAATCAATTATTCTGCAGTGAAAAGAAATCTGCAGGGCCTATAAATTCTGAGCTTGCACAGTAATGCAGAATTCCTCCAGAAATAGCACATATGATGCAACACTACTGGTGTTATCAGTGAGATGTAGGGAATAATCAAGACCTGGTACAGAGGAGCGTAGAGCTCTAAGGGTATTTTCATTAACTCTTCTCTCCTCTTGGCCATGTGGTTGCCAACTTTCTAATTTCTAAAAACAGGACTAAAGGAGTTGGCGAATGGGATTGCAGAGCCATTGGTCATTATCTTTGAAAGCTCATGGCCATTGGGGGAGGTCCCGGATGACTGGAAAAAGGCTAATGTAGTGCCCATCTTTTAAAAAGGGAAAGAGGAGGAAACGGGGAACTATGGGCCAGGCAGCCTCACCTCAATCCCTGGAAAAATCATGGAACAGGTCCTCAAGGAATCAATTCTGAAGCACTTAGAGGAGAGAAAAGTGATCAGGAAACAGTCAGCATGGATTTACCAAGGGCAAGTCATGCCTGACTAACCTAATTGGCTTCTATGATGAGATAACTGGCTTTGTGGATGAGGGAAATGCAGTGGATGTGCTATTCCTTGACTTTAGCAAAGCTTTTGATATGGTCTCCCACAGTATTCTTGTCAGCAAGTTAATGAAGTATGGGCCAGATGAATAAACTATAAGGTGGATAAAAAGCTGGCTAGATCATGAGGCTCAACGGGTAGTGATCAATGGCTCCATGTCTAGTTAGCAGCCGGTATCAAGCGGAGTGCCCCAAGGGTCGGTCCTGGGTCTGGCTTTGTTCAATAGCTTTATTAATGATCTGGAGGATGGCGTTAGTTGCACCCTCAGCAGGTTTGCAGATGGGGGGGAGGGATAGCTCAGTGGTGTGAGCATTGGCCTGCTAAACCCAGGGTTGTGAGTTCAATCCTTGAGGGGGCCATCTGGGGCAAAAATTGGGGGGATTGGTTCTGCTTTGAGCAGGGGGTTGGACTAGATGACCTACTAAGGTCCCTTCCAACCCTGATATTCTATGATTCTATGACACTAAACTGGGAGGAGTGGTAGATACGCTGGAGAGTAGGGATAGGATACAGAGGGACCTAGACAAATTAGAGGATTGGTCTAAAAGAAATCTGATGAGGTTCAACAAGGACAAGAGCAAAGTCTTGCATTTAGGACGGAAGAATCCCATGCACTGCTACAGACTAGGAACTGAGTGGCTAGGCAACAGATCTGAAAAAAGGACCTAGAGATTACAGTGGACAAGAAGCTGGATATGAGTCAACAGTGTGCCCTTGTTAAATAGGAGCATTGCCAGCAAATCGAGGGACAGGATCCTTCCCCTCTATTCGGCATTGTTGAGCCCTCATCTGGAGTACTGTGTCCAGTTTTGGGCCCTACAATACAAGAAGGATGTAGAAAAATTGGAAAGAGTCCAGCGGAGGGCAACAAAAATGACTAGGAGGCTGCAGCACATGATTTACGAGGAGAGGCTGAGGGAACTTGGATTATTTAGTCTGCAGAAGAAAAGAATGAGGGGGGATTTGATAGCTGCTTTCAACTACCTGAAAGGGGGTTCCAAAGAGGATGGATCTAGACTGTTCTCAGTGGTAGCAGATGACAGAACAAGGAGAAAGGGTCTCAAGTTGCAGAGGGGGAGGTTTAGGTTGGATATTAGGAAAAACTTTTTCACTAGTAGGGTGGTGAAGCACTGGAATGGGTTACCTAGGGAGGTGGTGGAATCTCCTTCCTTAGAGGTTTTTAAGGTCGTGCTTGACAAAGCCCTGGCTGGGATGATTTAGTTGGGGATTGGTCCTGCTTTGACTAGGGGGTTGGACTAGGTGACCTCCTGAGTTCCCGTCCAAGCCTGATATTCTATGATTTTATGGGTAACTCCCTTTGGGGTGACAAACTCCTTAGAGGGGCAATGGACCTATTCTATTAGGACTGTCCAGGAGAGGGCTGGACAATACAGGCCGCACATTTTTGAGGGGAAATCTGGGATCGGGAGTGGGTCACCCTGAAGTAATAACCAAGGCTGTGAAAGCCAGAGTGTGAGCTGAGCGTGGCTGGCAGGCAGCAGCTACACACAGACACTTGGGGTAAGGCCGGAACGCTGGAGGATGTGTGTGAGTGGGCCTGGTTGGGAGGTACAGCAGCAAATCATTACTGGGCCCCCCAGGTTACAGGGCAGGCGGTGACACTGCCCCACACTGGTCGGGATTACACCCTGGATCGTGACAGCTTCATTGCCTCGTTGGACAATGAGAATGGACACAACTCATATCCTGGCTGGATGTTCCAAGATTTTGCCATGAGTATGGATCATTTCCTCATTGGCCCAGGCCAGCTTTGCCCAGCAGAGTGACCAGTCTGCGCCACCCAGCAGAAACACGAGGAAGACGAGATCTAGGTGCAGATTTCAACTGAACAGCTCAGGTTTATTTTTATAATGGGCCCACTTCAGAACTCAAATCGAGCACTCTTGTGAAGTGACTTGGGTTTGGAACTGAAGTGTAGGAACTTGAATTTGGATCAAAGCTTCACAGCTGACCCACTTGTGCTATTAACGTTACAAAGTTTACTAGTGTGACTTTCCAGTTCTTAATTATTACTCATTATAATATGTTCAGACATTAAGGCCCCAATCCAGCCAACTCTTAAGCATATGTTCAATTATAAGCATGTGAGTAGTTGCGCTGAAATCAATGGAACTGCTCAAGTGCTTGGATTTAAGCACACTAAAGTACTCTGCCGGGTGAGGGCCTTAAGAAAAAATGAATTAAAATATTGCCAGTTTCAGGGGAACTGCACTTGTATTCCCCTTATCTTCTCATTTCCCCAGGCTCCCCACCCACCTCCCCATTAATGGCCCCGCTGCCCCGACCCCCCAGCCAATCCCCCCTTACCCTTGTGCCTTCCTCAGGTTACCCGTGTACATCCCCATCATCCTGGTTCTCTGCTACCTCTCCCGGTCTCCCCAGCTATCCCACCTGGCCCCTGATGCCTCCCCCAGGCTCTCACCCTGCCTCCCATTGCCTCTGGGTAAACCAGCCTCCCGTGGGCTCCCTGGGCCCCTCTGCCTCCCCCCGCCCCATAATGGCCCAAGCTTCCTTCTGCAGTTAGGCAGCCACACCTTGCTTTTCTCACCAACCTGGATTTTTGCAGGGTGACCCTAACACACTCCCAATCCCAGATTTTCCCTCAGAAATGTACGTTCTGCCAGCTCCAACCCTACCCCCGAGAGTCCAGAAATACAAAATTAGTTATTTCTTTAAAGGAATATATACAGCATCTTATTTCCGTAAATGAAGTTACTCCGACACTTTACTTAAACACACTGGGTTAAATGAAACCATGAATAAAGGTTATTAATAACAAAGATAGATTTTGAGTACAAACAATGAGGCCTAACAGCCGGAAATGATTACAAGAATAATAAAGATAAAACTGTCTAGTGCAGGCCTGCACAACATGCGGCCCGCATGGGCTCACTGTGCGGCCCGCGGGGGGGTGAGTAGGTGGGCTCACTGTGCAGCTCACATCTGGGACTGTGTCCGTTGGTCCTTTTTGCTGTTTGTCTCTGGCCTGGGGGTTGTCCCAATGCTGCAAAGAGGGTGTTCCCAAAGGAAGGTGCTTGCTTCTAACCCCCGAGGCCGTCAGTATGTCTGCTCTTCTCTAGTCAGCCCACTTGACAAGTTTGATTGTCCTTGGTCTGGTTCCCATCCCCTATCCAAGGGTTGCAGCTGTCTGGAGGTGCCTGCCTTCCACGCCTTCCTCATTCACACCTCATTCATTCAACAGGGCAATTGAATACAAAGTGGGGGGAAGAGCTTATTCTACTTCTAGCAAAAAGACATTTTTCTTTTACCTTAATTATACTACCTTAGGGGCCCGCTATAACCTATTACCAAGGTTCAATACAAAGTCATATAAAAGTTATACAAAAATGCATAATGCAGAGATTTATCTACAACTGCATTGATTGACTGTTGTGTGCAGTAATATAGTGACCCCTGGGGGGGTGAAAAGAGGTGTGACGGTGGGGCCTAGCGGGGTGGGGGCGGGTCCTATTTTACTGCTGTGATCTGGTCACCCAATGCTGTTTCTTCCCCCTCTACAGGCTTCCACACCCCAGCTCTGGGGAAGGAGGGGTTGTTTCCGCGGCGCGGGTGGCGCTGAGGGGGGGGGGTGTTTCTGCGGGGCCGGGTGGTTTTGGCCCTCAGCTGTTTTCTTTGGAGTAATATGGCCCTCGCCGCTTTACGAGTTGTGAAGCACTAGACTCTAGTGCCTACTTGAGCTAGATTAGATTAGATTACTGACCAAACAATTTAGGTCAGGACCCCTCCTCTAGAGTCCAATGGGTGTTTCCTTTGTCTTTGAGAATGAGATGGGCAGGGGGAGGGAAGTGTGGTGTCTTGCAGTGTTTGCCCCTCCTTTTTATACAAAGAATGGCTGCTTGACAGGTAATGGCCCACCAGCTTTGTTGACACCTGGCTGGGGTGTCAGCTTGCCCTTTGTGTTTGGGAAACTGAGTTTAGCCACTGTGACGGGGTAGAGAGCGAGATGGATCTGACCTGGGAGGCTGCATTGGAAATGCGAGACTTTACCTGAGGCTGTAACCTGAGCCAGGACGGGGGTTGGGAGGTGACACCTTTGGCTGGGAGAATGGACAGGCTAGAGGAGGGGCCCCGGGGGAGGGGAAGAGAGGCTGCTGGAGGGTTTGGCTGTTGGGTTTCAGTTCGAAGCTGGGTGGTGAAACGCAGGGAGCCCCAGAGCTGGGGTCTAAGCTCCCTGCCCCCCCAGAAGGCCCAGCAGAGGGGTCCTGGTCATACTTACAAGCTCTGTATGGACTCTTTCCTGACAACCCTAATAAACCTTCTGTTCTACTGGCTGGCTGAGAGTCACATTGAATCCCGGGAAGAGGGGTGCAGGACCTGACTCCCCCACACTCCGTGACAACTGGTGGCAGTGGTGGAATCTTCTGCACCCCATGAACGGCACTTCCTGCAGTAAGTGACTGGAGAGCAGTACAACGAAGGGGGATTGACGGGGAGCAGGTTGCTGAAGAGGCAGAGAGAAGCGGTTTCGGGGGGCGGAGGAGTTACGCTTAACCCTGAGGGGTGTGACCAGTGAGAAGGGCTGGCACACTAGGGGTTCCTCCTGGAAGCCGTGGGGGCCAAGACCGCACAGGCCTGCGAGTGGCCAGCAGGAAGATGTATGCTAAGCGCCGTAAGAACGACCTGGTGGACCTGTGCAGGCAGAGGGGGCTGCGCGTTGGGAAGTCCACCAAAGGCCAGCTGATTGCACAGCTGGAGGAGAAGGATCGCTTGGACGACCCGATCCCTGCCCCTGGGGGAAGCCGCCCGACAGACGCAGCATGGGCCCCAGGGCCTGACCTGGCTGGGAGGGGTCAGACTGCTGCCGAGGACATCCCAAGACCCCTCTCACCTCTGCACAGGGGAGAGGTTGGGGAATGCCCAGCAAATACCGAGGGCACCTTGACCCCGGCGGCCAGCAGGGGATCTTCCCGGCGGAGCTCCCCATCCCAACAGTGGAGGCGGCTGGATTGGGAGAGGGAAATAAAACTGAAAGAGCTCGAGTTGAGACAGCAGGAACTGAAGGAGGAGCGGGAAGAACGGGAAAAACAACGTCAGCACGAGGAGAAACAACGCCAGCATGAGGTGCAGGAGAAGGAGAAACAACGCCAGCATGAGGAGAAACAACGCCAGCATGAGCTGGAGCTGGCCAGACTGAGGAGCAGTGAGGCCCCGGCTGCGGTGAGTGAGGGGGGACCCAAGACTACAGGGAAGTTTGATCGTAACTTCCTGGCCCGGCGTAAGGAAGGGGAAGACATAGACAGCTTCCTGGCGGCCTTTGAGAATGCCTGCAGGTTGCACAAGGTTGACCCTGCAGACAAGATCCAGTATCTCACCCCCTTACTAGACCCTGCAAGCCTGGACGTGTACGGCCGAATGAAAGAGACGGAGACTGGGGACTATGAACTGTTCAAAAAGGCCCTGCTCTGCGAGCTTGGGCTGACTCCCGAGATGTACCGTCAAAGGTTCCGGGATCAGCGAAAAACCCCTGAGATCACGTACCTACAACTGGCCAACCGGATACATGGATACGCCCGCAAGTGGACCGCTGGGGCCCAAACTATGGAGGACCTTCTCGAACTATTCGTACTGGAACAACTGTATGAACTGTGCCCATCAGACCGGAAGGTATGGTTGATGGACAAAAATCCAGGGAGCCCGCAGCACGCAGGGCGGCTGGCCGACCAGTTCATGAACAGTCGGTCAAGGGGTGGCAGGGAGGAATCCCAAAGGAGCAGGCCCACCCTGAGGCAGCAAGAGAGTCACCACGGGACCCACCAAAGGGGAAATAGGGAGAACCCCCTCCCGAGGGGAACCTCCGACACCAGAACCAACCGACCTGCTCGAGGAGACCAACGGGACATGAGCTGCTATCACTGTGGCCAGAGGGGCCACTTACGGTCCCAATGCCCCAAGATCAGAGACAGACTGAGCAGACCAAACCCACACCGGGTTAACTGGGTAGGGACCCAGCCGGACGAGGGGCCGACAGCCCAGAAGAGGGGGGCTGGCAGCTTATCAACGGCTCCGGAGGGAGGAAGGCCCCAGACCAGCTCCTCGGGGGGGCTGGATGCCCCGGACTCAGGGTTCTCGGTTTATAGGGTGGCCGCGGGGCTGTCCCTTCGGAGAGAGTGCCTTGTTCCCCTGGAGATAGATGGGAGGAAGGTCACTGGATACTGGGATACGGGCGCGGAGGTGACACTGGCCCGGCCTGAAGTGGTGGCCCCAGATCGGGTGGTACCCAACACCTACCTGACCCTAACAGGGGTGGGCGGGACCCCGTTCAAGGTACCTGTGGCGAGGGTACACCTGAAATGGGGGGCCAAGGAGGGCCCCAAGGACATTGGGGTGCACCAGCATTTGCCCACTGAGGTACTGATGGGGGGGGACCTAGAAGACTGGCCCAGTGAGTCCCGGGACACCCTGGTCGTGACCCGTAGCCAGAGCCGGCAAGGGGCGCTACGCCCGGGCCTCGGAGAGGGTGCCTTGCACGGGGCGCAAGACCCTGGCCCAGTGGGGAGGGAGTACCCCAGGACCAGGCGCAGAGAGGCTGCGACCTCAGACACAGACAGCACGAGGGAACAGGTTCCCATTCCTTCCCCAGCGGCTGAGTTCCAGGCCGAGTTACAGAGAGATCCCTCCTTGCGGAAGCTCAGGGACCTGGCCGACCGCAGGGAGGTGCGGACCATGTGGAGAGGTTGCCAGGAGAGGTTCCTGTGGGAGAAGGGGTTCCTGTACCGGGAATGGGCTCCCCCCGGTGAGATGGAGATGTGGGGGATCAGGAGGCAGCTGGTGGTCCCCCAGAAGTATCACCGCAAGCTACTGTACCTAGCCCATGACATCCCTCTCGCAGGGCACCAGGGAATCCGGCACACCAGGCAGAGGCTGCTACAGAACTTTTACTGGCCTGGGGTCTTTACAACTGTCCATCAGTACTGCCGGTCCTGTGACCCCTGCCAGCGGGTGGGGAAGGCCCGGGACAAGTGGAAAGCGGCTTTGAGGCCTTTGCCCATCATAGAGGAGCCCTTCCAGAAGGTGGCCATGGACATAGTGGGGCCTCTCAGCAAGACAACCCGGTCGGGGAAGAAATACATTCTGGTGGTGGTAGATTTCGCCACCCGTTACCCCGAGGCGGTGCCCTTATCCTCCATTGAAGCAGACACCGTGGCGGATGCGCTGCTGACCATTTTCAGCCGAGTGGGGTTCCCCAAGGAAGTCCTGACAGACCAAGGGTCCAACTTCATGTCGGCCCTGCTCCGGTGCTTGTGGGAAAAATGTGGGGTCCGGCACAGCTGGGCCTCAGCATATCACCCCCAGTCCAATGGGCTGGTGGAGAGGTTCAATGGGACGCTAAAGATGATGCTGAAAACCTTTATGAACCAGCACCCGCAGGACTGGGACAAATACCTACCGCACCTGCTGTTCGCGTACAGGGAAGTGCCCCAGGAGTCTACCGGATTCTCGCCCTTCGAACTGTTATACGGCAGGAGGGTACGGGGGCCCCTGGACCTGATGAGAGACGAATGGGAGGGGGAGGCGGCCCCCGAGGGAGAGTCAGTGGTGGAGTATGTCCTGACCTTCCGAGAGAGACTTACTGAGCTCATGGGCCTGGCCAAGGGAAATCTGGCCAGAGCCCAGAGGAAGCAAAGGGTCTGGTATGACCGCACGGCGCGGGCCCGCGCCTACGCCACGGGGGATCAGGTGATGGTTCTCATTCCCGTGAGGAAAAACAAGCTGCAGGCCACTTGGGAAGGCCCTTTCAAGGTTGTCAAGCAGCTAAATGAGGTAAATTATGTGGTGGAGCTGTCTAACCGGGCACACCACTGCCGGGTCTACCATGTCAATATGATGAAGCCATATTATGACAGGGGGAATGTGGTGCTGGCCGTGTGTGGACATTGGGAGGAGCAGGGA
The DNA here is from genome assembly GCA_037349315.1 of Chelydra serpentina. Classification (NCBI taxonomy): domain Eukaryota; kingdom Metazoa; phylum Chordata; order Testudines; family Chelydridae; genus Chelydra; species Chelydra serpentina. Next base: position 3,651,106 of record JBAIAC010000021.1, on the reverse strand, counting down.
AGTGACCCTCTAGTAGATCTATTCCCTGAGACAGGAGCTGGCTCCTCCCAAGAAACGATCCCCCTCTCTGATCAGCTAACCCCTGCCCAGCAAGCTGAGATCAGAGGGGTGCTGCATCGGTACCAACAGCTGTTTTCCAACCAGCCGGGTCGCACTAATCTGACTGTCCACCGGGTGCAGACAGGAGCGCACCAACCTATAAGATGCTCCCCCTTCCGAGTCACAGGGAAGACAGCTCGGGACGTGGAAAGAGAGGTCAAGGACATGCTGGCTTTGGGGGTGATCCAGCCGTCGTCCAGCCCTTGGGCCTCGCCGGTGGTGCTGGTCCCCAAAAAGGATGGGTCGATCCGGTTCTGTGTGGACTATCGGAAGCTCAATGCCATCACTGTATCTGATGCCTACCCCATGCCCCGGCCGGACGAGCTCCTAGACAAGCTGGGAGGGGCTCGGTACCTTACCACCATGGATCTTACAAAGGGCTACTGGCAAGTGCCACTGGATGCAGATGCCCGGCTGAAATCTGCCTTCATTACCCCTCTGGGGCTCTACGAGTTCCTGACCCTGCCTTTCGGCCTCAAGGGAGCGCCAGCCACCTTCCAGCGCCTGGTGGATCAGCTACTGAAGGGGGTGGAGAGCTTCGCTGTGGCGTATATCGATGACATCTGTGTCTTTAGCCAGACCTGGGAGGACCATGTGTCCCAAGTTAAACAAGTGCTGGACCGACTCCGGGAGGCTGGGCTGACCGCAAAAGCGGAGAAGTGCAAGGTGGGGATGGCTGAAGTGTCCTACCTGGGACACCGGGTGGGGAGCGGACACCTAAAGCCAGAACCAGCCAAGGTGGAGGTGATCCGGGACTGGCCCGCTCCACAAACTAAGAAGCAGGTCCAGGCCTTTATTGGGATGGCGGGGTACTATCGAAGATTTGTGCCCCACTTTAGCGCCATAGCCACCCCCATCACTGAGCTATGCAAGAAGGGGAAGCCAGACAAGGTGGTCTGGACCGAGGAGTGCCAGAGGGCTCTCTGTGCACTGAAGGAGGCTTTGATCAGGGGCCCGGTTCTGGCAAACCCAGACTTTGACAAGCCCTTTCTGGTGTTCACCGATGCCTCAGACATGAGACTGGGGGCGGTGTTAATGCAGGAGGATGAAACGGGGCAGAGACACCCCATCGTGTATTTAAGCAAGAAGCTGCTACCCCGAGAGCAGAATTATGCGGCCATCGAGAAGGAATGCCTGGCCATGGTGTGGCCACGAGCTGGGCTGGCAGAACCCAGTTACCCCTCCCTTGATGCCATCTCAATGGATGCTTTGGGCATGCTCTTGCTCCGGCACTGTTCAATGATGTTGGCCTGGTTGTTGTTTAGATGTTGTAACACACACACACTCAGAGCACAGCACAACCCTCCTGAAACACACACACAATACAGCCATGTGAGAGCTTCTGGAACCATAGGTGCTAGAAACAGGGGTGCTATGACACCCCCTGGGTTGAAGAAGTTTCCAATCCATACAGGGGTTACGGTTTGTTTCTTTGGCTCTCAGCACCCCCACTATACAAACTGCTCCAGTCCCGCACCTTGCCTGTAACGCACATAGACACCATGCGAGCGCTGCTCTGACACACACACCATACACAGGGTGTGATGATGTCCTGTAACACATGCACCAACATCACACAGCCTAGCAACAAACACACGACACAGCCCGACCCTTGTCTTACTGTGACACACACGCTGCCCCACTAATTCCCACTAGGGCAGTGGTTCCCAAACTTTAACAACCCGTGAACCCCTTTCACTAAAATGTCAAGTCTCGCGAACCCCCTCCTAAAAATGAACATTTCCAGGGATTTTCTCCTTTGCCTGAGTGTAAATTATAAAAGCAGTGATCTTGGAAATATAAAATGTGTTGTATGACATGCTTATTACACACTATTTATTATTAATTATTATATATCATTACAGTATTTTTATTACATTATGAAACGGGCAACACTCTTCCAAGGTCTCACTTTCGTAGCTTGTCTCACTTTGAATAAACCTGTTATAAGACCAGGCTCCTATGTTTCATCAAAGAGTATCAGTGTCTGCTTAGCTCTTGGAAGTCCAGGGGCTCTGGGCTGCTGGCTCCGTGCTGCCCCCCGGGGTCCCTAGGGACAGCTCTGTCCGCCATTAGGGAATTTTCCCCCGAGAACCCCCTGTAACATTTCGGGAACCCCCAGGGGTTCACGAACCCCAGTTTGGGAACCACTGCACTAGGGTGACCAGACAGCAACTGTGAAAAATCGGGGCAGGGGGTGGGGGGTAATAGGAGCCTATATAAGAAAGAGTCCCAAAAAGTGGGACTGTCCCTCTACAAACGGGACATCTGGTCACCCCAATTCCCACTCCCAGTCCCATCCCAGAGGCGGGAGAGAACCCAGGAGTCCGGGCTCCCAGCGCAACACGGCACAGCGGGGCCCCACTCACAGCCTAAGGGCGGAGACCGGGCTGTCCCCTCACGGGCGAGCGAGCGCTGCTGGCATCTGGCCTCGGGACCCAGGCGTCCGGGGGGGGCTGGGCCGGAAGGAAGCACTGGGGCCTTCCCCGGCTGAAGGAGCTGCCGGCGCAGGCGCGGGGCGGAGCGGGGAGCGCTGCAGGGCTGGAGCCGGCGCGTCTCCCAGCGCCCCGCGAGCGAGGAGCGGGCGGGAGGCGGCCCCGGGGAGGCACCAGCCGCGGGGCGGGAAGTCGCTGCCCGGGCGGAGGAAGCGGCCGGGGCCGAGCCCGGCGATGGCTGCAGCGGGGCCGGCGCAGGTAGGACGCGGGGCGGGGACTCCCCGACCGGGCACTGGCTGGTCCCGGCTGGGGGCGAGGGGGGCCGGGACCCGGGTCCCTCCCGCGCTAGTGACCCCGGGGCAGGGAGCGGAGCGGCCAGGCAGGGCCCGGGGTCCCGCTTTGCACCAGCGCAGCCCGGGGGCTCAGGGGCTGCAGCAGCCGGAGCGCTGGGGCCGGGGAGCGGTTCTGAGCCCCCCCCGGACCCACCCACAAAACCGGGAGCCTCCCTGGGGCGGGGAAGGCCCTGCTGAGACTCCGGGCTGGGGCTGGAGGCTCCAGGTGCTGAGTGTGTAACGCTTGTGCCAGCAGCTCCAGGTGGCGTTTGAGGACGTCGCTCTGTATTTCACCCGGGAGGAGTGGGAGCTCTTATCCCGGCCAGAGAAGCAGCTGTACCGGGACCAGATGCTGAGCAATTACCAGGCCCTTGTTTCCTTGGGTAAGGACCAATTTCCCCTCCTTTAGTTCTGGCGAGTTCCCTTGATGCCTCAGCTGCCATGTGGTGGCAAATGTCAGTCCCTTTCAGGCTGGCTTCCTGTTAAAGGAGAAATCAGGCCTACAGAGCCTGGATCTAATCTTAGTCTAACATTATGTACCTCAGTCCTGCAACAGAGGTGGTTGCAAACAGCACATGAGCAACAACCTCTTCCAGGAATCCCAGCCCAGACACCCAGGGCAGCAACTCTGCCTCAAGAACTGACTCTAGTTAGACAAATAAGGCAGGAAAAAAACCTCTCCAGCTGCTTGTAAATGCTCCACACCTTCCCAAAAAGAATGAATATCATAAATTTAACAACCATACAGTAGAACAATGATGCATCCGAAGCAAAAGAACTGATAGGTCTGTGTAATGGAGCCACCGTATGCCACATGACTCAGCCCCCAAAGCAAACTGAGAAGGTTCCATAGCTTCAGAGTACGAACCAAACTTGCCTCGTGGGGGATGGGAATAAATCTCCTCTAAGGAAGATGTATTTCATTATTCTTGTACTTGGGATCTCTTGGGCTGTCCTCTGAACAGAGCCGTAACTAGATATTTTTGCATGCGAAGCAAGAGGGACCCTCGCCACCAAAATGCTGCCGACTCGGGGACTTTTCTGCACCCCTCAGCTTGCAGGCCCTAGGCAAGTGCCTCACTCGCCTCACCTTTGTTAGGCCCTGCCTCTAAAGCAGCGACTGAGAGCAGTGTCTCCCTGTGGGAGGTACTGCGCAGACACACCCTGAGCAAATTTGGGGCCTCGTCATGCCCAGTGCTGCGCAGACACCCTGACCGAGATCGGCGCCCTGTTGTGCTCGGCTGCACAAACATATAAATGAGTCCCTGCCCCCAAAACTGTAGGGAAAAACTGATTCTTTCCCCCCAAACAGGCTATTCAGATTCCCCACCAGACTTAATCCACCGGATCGAGCTAGGGGAGACAGAGCTCTGGGTCTGGGATGCTGAGGACTCCAGGGAAAGCTCAGGGCCTGAGAGCCCCTTCTCAGGTGAGTGATAATAATCCAGTCCCTTCTGATTTACACAGCTGCTAGCGGAGGGCTCCTTAATGTAGAAGTGTAACAAGGGGTGCTCTTGGGTGACACAACTGAGAGTATCAATTCAGGACGAACTGCTTAGAGCAAGGCAGTCACAGCCCAAGACTGGGGGGTCCTTCACTACTAAGGCAGATCAAACCAGCCAAACAGAGAGGACTTCGGTAGCACCCCACTGGCTAACCAGAAGTTATACAAGCAATTCCCTCAGACAGCCTAGTTCCCTTGTATGACCACCAGTAGCACTCCTTATAGGAACAAATGGTTATGAAAACCAGTGTCCCCAGTTAAAGAAAAAGGTTTTCCCGATCCCAAAGGACCAAGCCCCAAGTTCTTGGTTCAGGCTTATTTCAGGCTTGATGGAATTGCGTCCAATGCATGGATGGGTCATTCAGTCCTTTGTTCAAAACTTCACTTGTACAGAGGTTACTCCAGAGATAAAGATTGGAAGCAGGAATGAAGCCAAAATGGAGGGGTTTCCAGGACCTTTTATACCCTCTGCCATGTGGAAGGACACCCCTTTGTTCTTACTGTGGAAAATCACAGTGGTAAGATGGAGTTTGGAGTCAGAGTGAGCTTGTCTGGCCTTGATATCTATGAATCATAAAATTGTAGGCCTAGAAGGTACCTTGATAGATCATCTAATAAAGTTCCCTGAAGTGAGGCAGGGCTAATATTTCTAGATCATCCTTAACAGGTGTCCGTCTAACCAGGGGTGGCGAAACTTTTTGGCCCAAGGACACTATCTGGGTGGGGAAATTCCATGCAGGGCCATGAATGTAGGGCTGGGGAAAGGGGTTGGGTGTAGAAGGGGGTGCGGGGTGCAGGAAGGGGCTCAGGACAGCGAGTTGGAGTGCAGGAAGGGTTCGGGGTGTGAGAGTATTCCCATCGACTGTTAAGTAGCAAGCAGCACTAGGTTTGGTGGGGCTACTGCTTGGTGTTTTGTATGTTAAAGACCTTATTTGCAAGCTCTTTGAGGCAGGGATCTGTGTGCGAACTCCAAGCCATGTGTTAATGTGCCCCAGAGCCTATAAAAACTCAGCGAGTGCACTGTGAGTTTTTGAGTTGGTGACACACACAACACAATGTGAAACCAGGAGAAGGTTGCCTGTTTCTACAGGGCTCTGGTGCATTTGTACAGCGTGGGTCCTAAACACTCATTTTAAATACCCATAAGCAATCACTTGATATTTTACTTCCCTTGTATTTTCAGTGTTGTCATTTGTTTGTTTGTGGTTTTGTTTAGCTGTTTGTGTCACTTTATTATTTATTTTTACTGTTCTGTGGGTGTGATGTATTAATCAAATTTACAGTAGCCATCTCAGAGAAATTGCATAAGTCTGAGTAAATGGCTTTTACTCTCCTTTTCAGTATTGTATTAAGATTTGCGATGAGAGCATACATTTTTCTAGTTGACTCACAGATTTGTTTAGCATCTTAAAGCTGAGCTATGTCTGCAGTTAATATGCACGCAAGCGAGATAGTTATTATGGTTTTGGGTTTTTTAAAATACAGCGCTTTTATCCAAAGCGATTTACAATAGTTAGCTAATGGCAGGGACAACATTTGGAAAGTTCATTACGTGGTCCGCCGAGACCCTCAGGAATTTTCAAGAGGTCCATGAAAAAAAGTTTAAGAACCATTGGACTAGACGACCTCCTGAGCTCTCTTCCAACCCTAATCTTCTATGATTCTATGAAAATAAAAACCTCTGATAGAAATAAAACCAAAATCAGATTGAGAATAAACCCTGGACGCATTTTCAGCTGCGTTAGCACCTAGGGGCCCAAGTCCTGGATCAGGGCCCCTTTGTTCCAGGTGCTGCCCAGTGTCTGGGCCGGCTACAGTTTAAGCACAAAACAAGACTCACGAGGGGCATGGCGCACGTGGGAGCAGGCGCCAGGTGCTGCACAGACAACATAGGGTAGAACCACCCTGAGTCAGGCTGCAGATTTGGCACAGCATTTCGTATCAGAAATCACAGGGCAGGACCAGTAAATGGAGTAAAAGTCACAGGTCACTAAACGTGCTGTGACTGCTCCATGATTTTTAATAAAACATTTCCTCCTCCTCGCAGTGCCCAGGGGTCACCAACCGCCCAGCAGGTCCCCCAGCGCTGCAACCCTGACCCCAGCCTGGTGCAGAGTGGTTGGGGTGGGCAAGAGTGGATCCGAGTGGCAAAGCCATTCACTGAAGTTTGGCCTCCTTCCCCCACCATAATGACAGGAAGGAGGGGCCAATCTGGGTGGCACTGTAACCCTGCATTGCAGGTCTCAATTCCCAGAGTGAGGCATTTGGTCCCGCCCTGTGGGACCGGAGCCTCCATTGCAGGGTGAGGCACCCATCCAAAAACCAGTCACGGACAAATGGGGAAATGGCTCCATCCGTGACATTTTCCCATCCTTGACAAACCTGTAGCCTTAACCGTGAGCTCACACCGGGATTCCCTCTGCTCTCTCCAGCAGGGCTCGGGATCCTGGGGGGAACGAGGATAGAGTCTGAGTGTGAGGAGAGCGCAGCAGGAACGGGGGATCTCACGGCCCACAGGGGGATCCATGCAGAGGATGCAGTCCGTCCCCTGGGTAGACTCACCCGGAGACCAGATGTGGCTACACACCAGAGACTCTCCATGGACTGGTGTCCCCATCACTGCATCGACTGCGGCAAGATGTTCAGCAACACTTCTGCACTGAACCAGCACCGGCGCATGCACACCGGAGAGAGGCCTCACCGCTGCGCTGACTGCGGCAAGAGCTTTGCAGAGAGCTCAAAGCTGAGAATACACGAGCGCACGCACACCGGGGAGCGGCCATATCAGTGCACCAACTGCGGCAAGAGCTTTGCACACAACTCAAGCCTGAGAATACATCAGCGCATACACACCGGGGAACACCCACACCGCTGCACCAACTGCGGCAAGAGCTTTGCACAGATCGGACACCTGAGAATACACGAACGCACACACACTGGGGAGCGGCCATATCAGTGCACCAACTGCGGCAAGAGCTTTTCACAGATCGGACACCTGAGAATACACGAGCGCACACACACTGGGGAGCGGCCGTATCAGTGCACCAACTGTGGCAAGAGCTTTGCACACAACTCAAGCCTGAGAATACATCAGTGCGCACACACCGGGGAGCACCCACACCGCTGCACCAACTGCGGCAAAGGCTTTGCACAGATCGGACACCTGAGAATACACGAGCGCACACACACCGGGGAGCGGCCGTATCAGTGCACCAACTGTGGCAAGAGCTTTGCACACAACTCAAGCCTGAGAATACATCAGCGCACACACACCGGGGAGCAGCCACACCACTGCACCAACTGTGGCAAGAGCTTTGCACAGATTGCACACCTGAGAAAACACGAGCGCACACACACTGGGGAGCGGCCGTACTGCTGTGATGAGTGTGGCAAGGGCTTTGCACAGATCTCAGTGCTGAGAAGACACCAGCGCACGCACACAGGGGAGCGGCCGTATCGGTGCATCAGCTGTGGCAAGAGCTTTGCACAGATCGGACACCTGAGAATACACGAGCGCACGCACACCGGGGAGCGGCCGTATCAGTGCACCAACTGTGGCAAGAGCTTTGCACACAACTCAAGCCTGAGAATACATCAGCGCACTCACACCGGGGAGCAGCCACACCGCTGCACCAACTGCGGCAAGAGCTTTGCACAGATCGGACACCTGAGAAAACACGAGCGCACACACACTGGGGAGCGGCCGTACTGCTGTGATGAGTGTGGCAAGGGCTTTTCACAGATCTCAGTGCTGAGAAGACACCAGCGCACGCACACAGGGGAGCGGCCATACCGTTGCATTGACTGTGGCAAGGACTTTGCACAGATCTCAGCGCTGAGAAAACACCAGCGCATGCACACAGGGGAGCGGCCGTATCAGTGCACCAACTGTGGCAAAAGCTTTGCACAGATCGGACACCTGAGAATACACGAGCGCACACACACTGGGGAGCGGCCGTATCAGTGCACCAACTGTGGCAAGAGCTTTGCGCACAACTCAAGCCTGAGAATACATCAGCGCAGACACACCGGGGAGCAGCCACACCGCTGCACCGATTGCGGCAAGAGCTTTGCACAGATCGGACACCTGAGAATACACGAGCGCACACACACAGGGGAGCGGCCATATCAGTGCATCAACTGTGGCAAGAGCTTTGCACACAACTCAAGCCTGAGAATACATCAGCGCACACACACCGGGGAGCAGCCACACCACTGCACCAACTGTGGCAAGAGCTTTGCACAGATCGGACACCTGAGAGCACACCAGCGCACACACACAGGGGAGCGGCCGCACCGTTGTGCTGACTGTGGCAAGGGCTTTTCTCAGTTGGGCAACCTCACCCGGCACCAGCTCACTCACACCAACACCCTGGTGTCACTGCCTGGGCTAGCGGGGCTTCTGGCAGCTGATGGGTCTGACCCAGCGTCAGCAGATACAGACCAGGCAATGGTCCTGTGCCCATGATGCCCAGCAGAGAGACTGTGTGGGGCAGGGAAGAGGACTCTGCTGAGCAGTGTGGGGAAGAGCAGACAGGTGGGGGAATTTTAGAGCAGATGGTCACAGCCTACTGCATTAGGGACCCCCTGCATCTAGCTGGGATCAACCTAGGATATCCCCTCCTCTCATCTAGCTGGGATCCAGCCAAGTCTCTCTTTTTCTATTCCACATACACACATCTAGGTAGGATGCAGTAAAGACACACACCCCACCTCCCCGTCTAGATGGGACCGAGCCAGGAGCTTTCCTCCACACCTACCCTGGTTGCAGCTTTGGGTGACTCTTGGGCAACATCTAGAGGTGGGATTTGCAGTCCCATCTCAGCATGGATTGGGCTAAGGGGCAGGACAGCCCAGGGCGTGTGATTGAAAGAAGACTCAGGAACTGCTCATGCCGTCTATTTTAAATAGAAATGTGATGAACTATGTACCTAATGTGTAACAAAGGTCTGTCTAACCTGATGTTTCTTTGCTATTAAACAAACTGGTGCTTTCAGATGTCATGGGGAAAAGCCTGTGTGAAGTATAAATCTTTAAAATGAACCAACCCAAATATTCTAAGGCCTAACTGAACATGAGACCTCATGAACCATGTGAGTGGCAGGAGCACAAAGAGAGATGCACATTCAATGCCAAAAAAACCTAAAAATGTTGTGCATATTTTAAAATTCTGCATATTTTATTTGTCAAAATAATTATGCTAATTTCAATTATTTTGGTAATTTATTTCAAAATACCTGTCAGCAACTATGTCTATAACAGTACAAACAACTAAAAAAGATTCAGGAAGTGATTTTTCAACAATAGATTCCTTACTACACCTATTAACACAGAACTTTGAGTAATAATTCATTTAAACTACAATATAGAAATGTATTTCCCGCACCCCTCAGAAGCAGTGCACGGGCTTGGGGGAGCCATGGGTGATGGAGGAGCTGAGGGAGAGGGAAGTAAGTGCTGGGAAGGAGCCTGGAGTGAACTGTGAGAGTTGTTGGGAGTGGGTGGGAAAAGTATGGAACAGGGTTTTGAGGGTTTTTTTGGTTTTTTTGTTTTGCGGGGGGGGGGGGGGGGGAGTGATTACTACAGAGTTGGAGAACCTCCCTTATGGAGCCCTTTTCTCACCCCAACCTCACTCATTCAATCAGACACCACTTGTCCTGTCCCCATAGGTCCCTGCATCCCCACTTGCATTCAGCCCCTTGCTCAATGTCACCCTACTGTCTCCTGTGACCACCCACTCCCCCAGCAGCCCCATGTGCCTCACTGAGTCCATCTCCCCCATATCGCTTGTCTCCACACCTGGCTTGATGGGCAGGGTGCTGTGAAGAAAGCAGCCTCTATCCCCCTCCCTCTTCTCCAGCCATGAGCCAGCTGCCCTCTCTTTTGGTGCTACAGCCGCCCCTAGTGGGCAAAAGGTGTAATTACAGTGCTTCCCCATCAAAATCACTTATTCTGCAATGAAAAGAAATCTGCAGAGCCTATGAATTCTGAGCTTGCACAGTAATGCAGAATTCCTCCAGAAATAGCACATATGATGCAACACTGCTGGTGTTATCAGTGAGATATAGGGACTAATCAAGCCCTGGTACAGAGGAGTGTAGAGCTGTCGGTTCTTTCATTAACTGTTCTCTCCTCTTGGCCATGTGGTTGCCAACTTTCTAATTTCTGAAAACAGGACACTACAGCAAGAGCGCTGGAAGTTTCCCCTGCCCCACCTCTTCCCACTGAGGCTCTAGCCCCTGCTCTGCCTCTTTCATTGATGCCCAGACCCTTCCCCCCACTTTCCCCTCTCCCCTGCCACCGCATTTCTCATCACTCAATCTTCACTCTTCCCCATCAGGGCTCTACGCCAGGGATGGGATGGGCACTGCAGCCCCGACGTGGAGACCATCTGCCCACAAGATACGGATAGGAGGTGGCCCCGAGTGTGCAAAGGCTGGCGTGGGCTGATGACCCTCTTCTGCCTACCCCCATCCATGATAACCAGACTTTTGGTGTGCGGACAGTAGATCTGACAAGAAACTGGGCAGATCCCTGTTTGACTGGACTTTCTGGTAAAAAAATGAGACACCTGGCAACCCTAGCCACGGACCACGCAATTGAATCAAATCACTGTACATCACTGATAAATTACTATCCAAGGACAGAGCACTCCAGGCGTGGGAAGAGACTTTCTGTAGAGACGCTGTTCTAACATCCAGATGGACATTTCTGCTGACAGCTACGGGTGCTGACAGAAAAAGCGTGGAGTCATGCAAAGTTGGACAAACAAGCGCATGGCAGAGAGCCCATAGAAAGTAACATGTGGAGTTAGGTTACTGACCGGATATGAGCCAGTAGATGCTGTGACAGGTTGTACCTCTCCACCCCCGCCTTCTGGGATGCCACCTGGTGTACTGGGATTTCACTGAGCCTGCCTGTTCCACTAGCCTGGGTTCCCTCTCCCTGTTTCACTGAATTAGGCTCTGCAGCCTCTGGCAGCACACACACGACTGTAGAATCACCCAGTCTGCAAACAGCTCTCTATGAGACGTCTCAGCTAGGAAATCACCCAGCTTTTAAGTGCAGCTCCCCTCTGGAAAGTATACCCAAAATAATATTGCATTGCGCTGTAGAGAAATCTGTACACCATAAGCTCATAAATTTGCCCCCTCCCTCAATGTGGAGGAAGATATGCACAATTTCCCTCCCTCTCCCCCCCTCGTTATGAATTGCACAGACTGGATTTAATTTTAAAAAAGTGTATTAACTATAAAAAGCCGTCTTTAAGTGATTATAAGGGATAGCAAACAGAACAAAGCAGATTACCAAGCAAATCAAACAAAACACTAAAATGTCTAAGGCCATGTGTACACTACACCGGTTTTGGCGACACTGCTATGTTGCTAAAAGTCGGGCAGCATAGCCACCGTTTGTCGGCTCTTTTGCTGACAAAATACTTCCACCCCCAACGAGCGGAGTTCGCATTGTCAGCAGGAGAGTGCTTCTGCCGACAATGTGCCATTCACACTGGCACTTGCTGCGACAAAACTTTTCTCTTTTGAGGGGAGGGGGAAGTTAACACATCTGAACTACAAAAGTTTTGTTGTTCAATTGCGCATGTAGACATAGCCTCAGGCTTTGTCTACACTGACAGATGTACGCTGCCGGCAGTTACAGTGACGCTCAGAGATCGCTGCAGGGAAACCACTGTTGTGTGTTCACATGGTCAGCTGCCTGTGTCTGAACGCACTTGTGGTACTTGTATCGGCATTCGGAGCGGTGCACTCTGTATAGCTATCACATGGAGCACCCCTTCCTCATCTGCCGCTAAGTGTTTTGGGAAGTGAAGAGGAGCTTGATGTTGATCTCACCACGCGTAGTAGCTATGACACGAGATTGCTTGTGGCATTCACAGAGGTGCTGACCACAGTGGAACGCTGCTTTTGGGCTTGGGAGAAAAGCCCTGAGTGGTGGGATCACATGGTCATGCATGTCTGGGATGATGAGCAGTGGCTGCAGAACTTTGAGATGAGGAAAGCCACTTTCATGGGTCTGTGTGATGAGCTCGCCCCAGCCCTGCAGTGCAAGGGCACGAGAATGAGGGCTGCCCTGCCCATGGAGAAGCACACGGCGATTGCACTATGAAAGCTGGCTACTCCAGACTGCTACCGATCAGTCGCTAACCAGTTCAGAGTGGGAAAGTCGACCGTTAGACTTGGGTTGATGGACGTGTGCAGGGCCATTAATCGCATCCTGCTCAGAAAAAACATGGCTCTGGGCAACATATGTGACATTGTGAATGGCTTTGCACAAATGGGCTTCCCTAACTGCGGAGGGGTGATAGATGGCACCCATATTCCAATTCTGGCACGAGACCATCTAGCCTCTGAGTAACATTAATCAGAAGAGATATTTCTCGATGATTCTCCAGACACTTGTGGATCACAGTGGGCATTTCACAGACATTAACGCAGGCTGATCCAGAAAGGTGCATGACGCATGCATCTTTCAGAACACTGGACTGTTCAGGAAGTTGCAAGCAGGGACTTTCTTCCTGGCAGAATATCACTGTAGGGGAAGTCGAAATGCCCATTGGGATCCTAGGAGACCCCGCCTGCACCTTAGAATCAGTGATGGGACACCATCCCATGGGGAGTCTCTGGTGTGTAACCAGGTTTGGTCTCTGGCTGAGTCTACCCAGGGGACGGACTGCATCCTGTGCATTGATCCCCCTGTGGGCTGTGGGATTCTGCGTTCCTGCCATGCTCTCCCCACATTCAGACTGTTTCCAGGGGGATCTCTAACCTTGGGAGTTTAATACAAGCCTAAAGTGGCAGGTATTAAGTTTTAAAGTCCTTGCGGGCCCCCAGCTTCTGCACTCAAAGTGCCAGAGCGGGGAATCAGCCTTGACAGCAGATTTTATTAAAAATCCTGGAGCACTCACAGTAAATTTACAGACCTGTGATTTTACTAAAGTTACTGTAACTTCTCCATAATTTCTGATAAAAAATGCTGTTGTTTTACCAATAAAATAAAAACCAGCAGGATCTTATTAAAGGGGATAAGACAAAATGTCACATTTATTGTATGTGAATACAAAAAGAATCATAGTAAGCAGTCAGTTATAGCTATAACATTTCATTCAGTTTCACATTCATTCATTCACACACACACACACACAGGTTCTGCATAGATGTTATAGTTACCAGCCTAGAAGTTGCTCATACCAAGTTACTGGCCAGGTAACTTGGGCATGAGGGTGGAGCCGAGTCCTTGTCAGGTGCGCACCTGATGCTCCTGGAGGGTGATGTGGAGGGTGGTAGCAGAACCAGACTCAAAGTTCTTAGTCTTTTGGTTCTATACTTATAGGGATTTATTCCTATGCCGGTCTATGGGAATTGCTTCATCATGCTGTTGCTGAATCAATCAGCAGATGGCACATTCCTGATGGCTCCGTGCTGTCAGATGTTATCTTGTTTCTCCCATCCTTTGAGATGGTGGGGTGGATTCCAGTTTGCCCTCCGGGGGTCATCTGGTTGTTCCCACTTTCATAGATTCATAGATTCTAGGGCTGGAAGGGACCTCGAGAGGTCATCGAGTCCTGACGCCTTCTTCGGCCGATCGACACTGAATTCCTAGACTGGCACCTCCCTGACCATTCATGTAAACCAACCATTCATTCACATACATTCTCTATCTTAATCACCTTTATTTTACTGTCTCTATAACTTTCATTGCCTGGAGCGCAGGGTCAATTGACCACTCCCAGCGGTTTTTGTGTACATAGTATCAATTACCAAGTATTACTTAGAAAACAGAGTCAATTAGCTGTTTGCAAGATTCACATAGCAATAAAGTATCTCTTTGAGAACAGAGTCAATCAAGGGCTTACAAGCTTTTTCCACTGCTTGCATCCGACGAAGTGGGTATCCGACGAAAGCTTATGCTCCAATACCTCTATAAGGTGCCACAGGACCCTTTGAAGCTTTACACAGACACAGACGGTAGCTTGCAAGTTAACAAGAAACCCAGAAGTTAACAAGAAACCCAAGAGATCTTTTCCTTGGTAATGCTATGGGATTTAAATTGTGGGGGACCAATTATGGGGAATCACTTTCACTTCTAATATAGACCTTCTTTAATATACCTACATAATATTCCTACACTGTGACAAATCTGCAGCCTGACTCAGGGTGGTTGTACCCTATGGTGTTTGTGCAGCACCTAGCATCTGCTCCCACATGCGCTATGCATGTCTTGGGTCTCGTTTTAAGCTTGAATTGTAGCCTGCCCAGGATACAGGCAGCCCCTGGCACAACAGGGCCCTGGTTTTGTTTTCAAACTGATTTTGTCTTTATTTCAATCAGAGGGGTTTATTTACACAGCGTTGGTTCTTCACTTTCTCCTGTTTTATAGCATGAGGCCTGTTCCTCAGTATTTTTGTTGCTTTAATTATATTGGTTTGAAACTAGTTTAGTTGAGGGGCTACAATCCCTTCACGTGGATGCAGTGAGACCGGTTTAAAGCTGCTTAGAACACTGTAGCTTATTCCTGTGCGGGAGTGAGTCCTTTTCTAGGAATTCCTTTTGAAGAAATCATTTACGCTCGGCCTGAGGTTTCAGTCTTTGCGCAAAACTAAAACTAAACTAAAATCCTCAAGAAGATGAGGGTTTTGGGGGTGTCTGTGTGTGTAGGATTTGACAGGATGACCAGTCACTCAGGGTTTGTTTGATGTAACCTGGAAAACATGTCTGTATTGTGTCACAACCCGATCCCTGGCACTGTTGAGCTGGAAGGGGTGAATGGCTGCCACCCAGCCTTTGGTCTACAGACAGTCACAGATGTTAGGGCTGAGGGGTATTCTAAGCATTGACACTGAAGCAATGTAAGTGACAAAGGTCTCATGCCACAAAGAGCAGGAGGAGAGGGGATGGGACAAAGGACATACCACCACCCTCTCACAGCCAGCGCATACACCAGGGTACTCCAAGTCATGGCCTGCAGGACGATTTAATCTGGCCCCAAAATGTGTCCACTCCCCCCACAGCAGCTGCCTGGCATGCGGGGCAGCTTTAGAACATGACAGTGAAATGCTGCAAGTGACAGAGACCCGCTCTACACAATGGTGTCACCTCGCACTCATGGTACGTGACTGATCCTGCCCTGCCCTGCGTCATTCCCAGCTTTCTCCTTGCTCGCCGGGGACAGGTTTGTCCAGTCTGAGAGGTCACGTGCCAAGTGAAGTGGCAGAGAGGGGGTGGGGTGGGAACCTGGAGAGCACAGCGCCTTCTCTGCCAAGGGCCAGTGACTCGGGGATGCTCTCCCAGGCTGCAAGCAGGTTTTTGCCTCTTTGAGCTCTGTCTGGATCCAGGTGCCCAGCGCCACAGGACACTGGCACACACAGCTTGAGGCAGAGGCATGAAAACTCATTTGAAAAATCTCTAGGGGACACGGACACACACGGGGACACACACACGGACACACTCTCTCTCTCTCTCTCTTAGGGTATGTCTACACTACGGGAATAGTTCGATTTATCTTAAACCGAACTTGTGAAATCGAATTTACAAAGTCGATCGTGCGAATCCACATCAAGGACCTTAATTCGAATTTGCGAGTCCACAGTAAGGGGGCAAGCATCGACATTGCAAGCGGTGCGCTGTGGGTAGCTATCCCACAGTTCCCGCAGTCCCCGCTGCCCATTGGAATTGTGGGTGTAGCCCCCAGTGCCTTCTGGGGCCAAAAATGTGTCGCGGGTGGTTTTGGGAACCTGTCGTCATTCGACCCACACTCCCGCCCTCCCTACGTGAAAGCGCCGGCGGGAAATTACATCGCACCCTTTTCTGGTGATTGACAGCGTGGACGCCACAGGACAGCAAGCATGGAGCCCTCCGCGATCATCGCTGCTGTTCTGTCCGTTGTCAACACCTCGCGCCTTATCGTCCACTTTTTCCAGAGGCAGAGGCAGATAAATCTGGTGAGGAGGCAACGGAAGCTCTGTGAGGACATGAACTCTGAGAGGGACACAGACCTCTCGCAAAGCACGGGACCCCGGCCCCTGGACATCATGGTGGCAATGGGTCACGTTGATCCTGTGGAACGGCGATTCTGGGCCAGGGAAACAAGCACTGACTGGTGGGACCGCATAGTGCTGCAGGTCTGGGATGAATCCCAGTGGCTGCGAAACTTTCGGATGCGTAAGGGCACTTTCCTGGAATTTTGTGAGTTGCTGTCCCCTGCCCTGAAGCGCCAGGACACCCGGATGCGAGCTGCCCTGACTATCCAGAAGCGAGTGGCTATAGCCCTGTGGAAGCTTGCAACTCCTGACAGCTACCGATCAGTCGCGAATCAATTTGGAGTGGGCAAGTCTACCGTGGGGGTTGCTGTGATGCAGGTAGCCCATGCAATCGTTGACCTGCTGCTCTCAAAGGTAGTGACCCTTGGAGACGTGCAGGTGATCATAGATGGCTTTTCTGCTATGGGATTTCCAAACTGCGGCGGTGCTATTGATGGGACACACATCCCCATCCTTGGATCGGCCCACCAGGGCAGCCAGTACTTTAACCGTAAGGGGTATTTTTCTATGGTGCTGCAAGCACTAGTGGACCATAAAGGACGTTTTACAAACATCAACGTTGGATGGCCGGTCAAGGTTCATGACGCTCGTGTGTTCAGGAACTCTGGTCTGTTCAGACGGCTGCAGGAAGGTATTTTCTTCCCGGACTGCAAAATACCTCTTGGGGATGTGGAGATGCCTATAGTGATCCTCGGGGACCCAGCCTACCCGCTAATGCCCTGGCTCATGAAGCCATACACGGGCGCCCTGGACACTGAAAAGGAGCTCTTCAACTACTGGCTGAGCAAGTGCAGGATGGTGGTGGAGTGTGCCTTTGGCTGTCTGAAAGGGAGATGGCGAAGCTTACTTACTCGCTCCGATCTCAGCCAAACAAATATCCCCATTGTGATCGCAGCTTGCTGTGTGCTCCACAATCTCTGAGAGAGCAAGGGGGAGACGTTTATGGTAGGGTGGGAGGCTGAGGCCAGTCGCCTGGCTGCTGATTACGCACAGCCGGACACCAGGGCGATTAGAAGATCCCAGCGGGACGCGCTGCGCATCCGGGAAGCCCTGAAAGCTAGATTCCAGAGCGAGCAGGGTAACCAGTGACTCTTTCTCTTGTTAAAACTGAAGGTGAACCAGCCCCCGTTTCTTTACCCAGTGACCATTGTCTATCCTCTACAATTACCAGCACCCTTTCCCCCCCCTTCAGTCCCCAGTTTAAAAGTATAATAAAGGAAACATTGTTTATTAAAACCGTCTTCTTTATTAATGATTTCTCGGTAAAGGGTTGAGACTGGGACGAATACCGCGGTTGGGGAGCGGGTGGAGTGATGGAAAGGGCGCTTCCCAACTTGGGGAATGACAGGCTCCTGCTCCCTGAGCAGTCCGCAATGGTGTACTGCTTGTTTCAACGGAGCCTGCAACCACTCCTGTTCGGAAGTCTGTGAGGGGGGGGCTGTGTGACTTCTTTGCAGGGGATTGCGGCCACTGATCCCCTGCTGCATGGATCTGTCATGCAGGCTATTGCCTGCCGCCAATGATCTGCAGCCACCCTCCACCACCTGAAAGTGGCAGCCCCCCCCCCATAGAGAATAGGAAAACCCCCTCCTAGAATGGCAAGTGTGCCTAGAGAATGCAATGTGAGTGTGACTTTCTGATGAACCTTTTTCCCTGTTCCCACCCTGTTATCTGCGACTATCGTCTCAAATCACAAACCACCCCTCCCCTCCCCCACAATACAACAGCCCTTTGAAAGACAGTCAAGGAATCAGGACTGTTCAGAACACAATTTTTTATTAAGGAGAGCAAAATTTTAGGATGACACTTGGACGGGGGCAGGGATGGGGTGCGTTTGGAGGGAAGTCAAGGTCCCATCTATATTTTTGGAAAGGAGAGCCTTCTGCTACTGGAGCAGTCCGCAGGGGTGGAGTGATTTTTTCCTCGGCCCCTGCCTCCCCTTGTTCTACTGACTTTGGGTGAGGGGGAAATTGGACTTTGTGGCAGGGGAGGGCGGTTGGAAAGAACATACAGAGGTGCCCTTTCCTCCATCCTCCGTTCCTGCAGAACATCAACAAGGCGGCGGAGCGTATCAGTTTGCTCCCGCATTAGTCCAAGCAGCGTTTGAGTCGCCTGCTGGTCTTCCTGCCACCACCCATCCTCGCGAGCTTCAGCACTCTGCTCCCGTTCGCTGACTGCTCGGTCGGACCTTGAGACGTCCTCTCTCCGCTGTGCAGCATCATTTTGGGAACAGACCATCAGTTCCGAAAACATGTCGTCCCGGGTTATTTTTTTGCGCCGCCTGATCTGCGCAAGCCTCTGGGAGGGCGATCCACGGGTAGGGAGGGAGACACTCGCAGCTGTGGGATGGGAGAAAGGGAGTGAATTCCTCTGAAAGATACATTTTCCCGAACAATGCCTATACTCTTTCCCTGTGAACAAGTCCATGCATACTATCTATCACATGTGCACTCAGTACAAGGTCGAATATTATGTCTTTGTATTAAGTGCAAGGGGTCCTGGTGTTCAGATCACACAAGCGGACCTGGACACTGCAAAACTGCTCCCTGGAGACCATGGTAAGCCGTTGCCTTTGGACTGCTGTGACCTAACTTCACAGCAGTGCGGTACTCCCATGTTTCAAGCACAGCTCCTAGCGGTGGCCAGTTCCTGATGCCGGCAAAACCGCTCGGCTACAAGGGCTCACACACACGTTTCCCCCCCCCACACCCTCTCCGCGGTGCTGGTACCGGGAACTCTCCCAGCCCGCCACCCGCCGTGGTTTAACTGTTCGCCTACCTTCCCCACCCCCTCCGTGTGGCCGTTCCAGGGAACTCTGCCTGCCTGCGCTCCGCTGTGTTGTAACGGCTCAGATACCCTCCCCACCCCCTCCGCGGTGCCGGTACCGGGAACTCTCCCTGCCCGCGACCCGCTGTGGTTTAACGGCTCGCCTACCTTCCCCACCCCCTCCGTGTGGCCATTCCAGGGAACTCTGCCTGCCTGCGCACCGCTGTGTTGTAACGGCTCAGATACCCTCCCCTCCCCCTCCGCGTGGCCGGTCCAGGGAACTCTGGCTGCCCGCGCACGGCTGTGTGCTAATGGCTCTCCTAACCTCCCCACCCCCTCCGCGGGGCCGGTACCGGGAACTCTCCCTGCCCGCGACCCGCTGTGTTTTAACGGCTCGCCTACCTTCCCCACCCCCTCCGCGTGGCCGGTCCAGGGAGCTCTCCCTGCCTGCGCACGCCTGTGTGTTAACGGCTCGCCTAGCCTCCCCACCCCCTCCGCGTGGCCGGTTCAGGGAACTCTCCCTGCCGGCGCACCGCAAAGTTTCTGCAGTTAGCCTCACTGCTACCACGCCCCCGCATGTCTGCCAACCGCCGCTTGTCGTTCTTTAAAGGAAAAATCAAGGAGTCACTATACTAACAAAAACACCCATTCAAACCAGGGCACCATGACTGATATCACTCTGATGAGGATTTCAGAGACAGAGAAAGACCGCATGCTGCGTGAATGCCAGCAAACCCCGGGGCCGTATGCCGCCATGCTATGCAAGGCAATGATACCGGAGTACCTGCAGCTTGCATGGTGCGGAAAAGTCTCCTACCATGGAGGAGATAGTAAGGCCACTCTCCCTGGGAACCTGATGCAAAAGCTTTCACTGTACCTACAGGAGAGTTTCGCGGAGATCTCCGATGGGGATTTCTCCTCTATACCCATACATATTGACAGACTATTCGAGTAGTTGCCTTTGAAAAGATTGATAACTGAAGCGCCTATTGCAAAGCAAGCAATAAAAACACATTGATAAGAAACCAATGCCTATTCTATTCAAAATAAATATTTAAAACACCGACCTGACGATCCTTCGCCTGGGTCCTGGTCTGGGCTGCTGCTTTGGGAGGGTTCGTTGGGGAGCTCGGTGAGGGTGATGAACAGATCCTGGCTGTCGGGGAAATCAGCGTTTAAAGCGCTGTCGACTGCCTCGTCCTCCTCCTCTTCTTCCTCCTCTTCACCGTCTGCAAAAATGTCAGACGACGTGGCCGTAGATAAGACCCCGTCGTCGGAGTCCACGGACACTGGTGGTGTGGTGGTGGCAGCACCACCGAGCATAGCACGCACTGCCTCGTAAAAACGGCATGTGTGTGGCTGCGATCTGGAGCGTCTGTTGGACTCTTTGGTTTTTTGGTATGCCTGTCGCAGCTCCTTGATTTTCACGTGGCACTGCGTTGCATCCCGGACGTATCCTCTCTCCGCCATTGCCTTGGAAATCTTCTCATAAATTTTCACATTCCGTCTTTTGGATCGCAGCTCCGAAAGCACGGACTCATCGCCCCACACAGCGATCAGGTCCAAGACTTCCCGATCAGTCCAAGCTGGTGCTCTCTTCCTATTCTGCAATGTCATGGTCACCACGGCTGCAGACCTCTGCATCGTTGCCAGTGCTGCTGTGCTCGCCACGATGTCCAAACAGAAAATGAGATTCAAACTGGCCAGACAGGAAAAGGAATTCAAATTTTCCCGGGGCTTTTCCTGAGTGGCTGGTCAGAGCATCCGAGCTCGGATTGCTGTCCAGAGCGTCCACTGAGTGGTGCACTGTGGGATAGCTCCCGGAGCTATTAGCATCGAATTCCGTCCACAGTAACACGAATTCGACATGGCCATGTCGAATTTAGCGCTACTCCCCTCGTCAGGGAGGAGTACAGAAATCGAATTAAAGAGCCATTTATGTCGAAATAAATAGCTTCGTAATGTGGACGGGTGCAGGGTTAAATCGAGTTAATGCTGCTAAATTTGACATAAAGTCCTAGTGTAGACCAGGCCTTAGTATTGTTGTTACTTCTTGGTACTTCCTACAATGCACATATATTCTCTGCAATTTTATTCTTTCTAAGTGTGTTACTTTAGTGTTTTGACTGGTCTATGCATTTCATGGTTTTTATTTCTCTTGCACTTAAATTTAATTCGTTAAGTTGTGAGTTCTAAAATGCCTAACCTCTCCTGGCTGGAGTAATTATCCCTATGGTAACTTTCAGAAATATATATATAATATCTAGGTTTTTTTGTTTCTACTGGTGGCGCACATACCTCGATGCACATAACAACATTTATTCTGCAGATGGATGGAAAAAATGAGAGGGAACATTGCTCACAGCCCCACTGCCCTTTCCATTAAACAGCTGGGGAAGCGGAGGCATGGTGGAGCTGTAGCGACTCGCTTCTAGAACTGAAGCAAGATCTTCCAAATCCTACTGCACTGTCCTACCCACTAGATAAATGAGGCCCAAAAAAACTTTCCCCCACCATGGGAGATTTCTCTCGTTCCCTCGGCACCCCTCAAATCTCCCATTCCACCATTGTCCCATATCACTATCCCACCCCTCTTCCCATTTCATCACAGCTCTGAGCCGTTTCTTTGTCGTGGCTTGGAGGTTTCATCCAGGGCCGGCTCTAGGATTTTTGCCGCCCCAAGCAAAAAAAAATTTGGCTGCCCCCCCTCCCATTTTTTTCTTGCTCCCCCCAGCCCCGCCTCAACTCCGCCCCTTCCCAACACCTTCCCCAAATCCCCAGCCCCGCCTCCTCCCCTGCACGTGCTGCATTTCCACCACCACATTTCTTCCTGTGGCCCCCCCACAACTCCCCGCAGAGCGGAGGTCAGCTGGGGCGGCGGGGGCACATTTCTAGGGGTGGCATGGCCGGCACCAGAATGCCGCCCCTAGAAATGTGCTGCCCCAAGCACCTGCTTGTTTTGCTGGTGCCTAGAGCCGGCCCTGGTCTCATCCTAGGTCAGAGATTACCAATGCATAGGAGAAATAGGAAGTATTGTAAGAGGCCCTGTAGCGAGGCGGGCTGGTGCCCCACCACCCGGCAGAGTGAAGCACCGGCCCAGTGGCCAGAGTGGGCGGAGCCAGGAGGCTCTGGGCCTGCCCCGCAGAGAGACAGGCCACGACCTGGAAGTAGACCAGCGTGACCCGGAAGTATAAAGGCGGCCCTCGGAGCTCACTTGAGGAGCAGCCACCGGGGAGACCAGACACCGCCGGCCTAGCTCGCGACTGGGAAACCCGGCGGCCCCAGGGACCCGCCAAGACTGGCCGGACCTGCCCAGCGGCCACTATCCGGAGGAGTCGCCGGACCTGCCCAGCGGCCACTATCCAGAGGAGTCGCCGGACCTGCCCAGCGACGGCGAGTCTGATGAGGAGCCCATGAGGCTGGGAACCACCGAAGACACCCCCTGGACTCAGGTACTGCCCGAGGGGGAGATAGGAAGTGGCCCGGGGGCAGCCGACCCCAGTCTGGCTGCAGCGTGGCCAGAACCCATGTCAGTGTGTTGCGGCCAGGATCCCCACTGACACAGCGGCGGGTCCTTTGCCGCTGTTAGGGCCCCGGGCCGGGACGCAGTGGAATGGGTGGGCCTGCGTCCCCCCTGCCACCCAACGTGTGGGTGGCAGTCTCCCCCTCTTCCTGGTTACCCAGAGCCAGGAGCCTAGTGCCTTGTATTGTTCTGTGCTCAGCCCCTGCCAGACTATTGCTTTCTGCCCGCCCTGACTCAGGGCCAGGGCTTAGTCTCTACTGCTTGCAGGAGGTGTTTGGGCCAAAAACCGAGGATTCCCCAACCGAGCCAAGCGTGTACAGTGAGACGGGGTGGTGCCCCACCACCCCGCAGCAGGCAAAGACCCCTACAGGCCCCCCTTGCTTAACCAGGAGATTTTCAATGACTTGAAATTCAAAAAAGTCACACAAGAAGTGGAAAGTAGGTCAATTTAGAAAGACGACTAAATAAAACAACACAAGCATGTAGGGAGAAAATTAGAAAGGCCAAGGCAAAAAACAAAACAAAACTAGCGATATAAAGGGAAAAAACAAAGCAGCTTACAAATACATGGAAAAGCAGAGGAAAACAAGGACAGGCTGGGCCCATTACTAAATGAGGAGAGACAGACCATAAGAGAAAATGCAGCAATAGCCAAACTGGTAAATGCCTCTCTTGTTTCAGTTTCACCAAAAAGTTAGCAGTGATCGATCAACTAACATAGTGACCATCAGTGTCAATGGGGTCGAGCCTAAAACAGGAAAAGAAATAGCTATGAATTACTTAGACAAGTTAGATGTCTTCAACTCAGCAGGGCCTGATGAAATACATCCTAGAATACTTCGGGAAGTGGCTGAAGAGATCTCTGAGACAATAGTGATCATCTCTCAGAACTCGTGAAGAATGGTAGAGAGACCCGAGGACTGGGTAAATATAGTACATAGCTATAGAAAGGGGAACAAGGACAAGCCAAGGAATTACAGACCAGTCAGCTTCACTTCAGTACCTGGAAAGATAATGCAGGAAGTAATCTAACATTCTATTTGTGAGCACCTGGAAGGAAATAAAGTAATAAGTAAGAGTCAATATGGATTTGTCAAGAACAAATTATGTGAAACCAACCTAATATCCTTCTTGGACAGGTAACAAGCCTTGTGGATAGGGGAGAAGCAGGACATGTCACATATCTTGACTTGACTAAAGCTTTGATCAGGGCCGTCCCTACCCATACACAAAGTACACAGCTGCGTAGGGCACCAGGAAATGTGGGGCACCAAACGTCCTGGTGCCCTGCGCAGCTGCGTGCTGCTCCGGCCCCTGCCCCAACTCTTCCCAAGGGTCCCTGCCCCAGCCCCGCCTCTTCCCACCCCTGCTCCACCCCAGCCCTGCTCCCACTCCACCCCTTCCCCAAAGACCCTGCCCTGCTCCAGCCCTGCCCCGCCCCTGAGGACTGCAGCGGGGCTGGGCCTGCACTCACCGGCAGCGGGAAGTACAGCAACCCAGCCCCAGCTGCGCTGCAGGTGAGTGCTGGGGGGCGGTTCCCCCCTGCCCTCCAAGCATGGCCGGTGCAAGGAAGTTTCGTGCCCTAGGTGAAACTTTCTTGCACCAGCTCTGCGCCCGCCCCCTCAGCTAACGCGGCCCCACCCCAGCCAGCCCCACCAGCGGGCCGCGGGATCTCAGCCTCCCCCTCCCCACCCCGCCCGTGGGCTGTGGGAGCTGAGTGTGGAACCCTCTGCCCCAGCTCACCTCGGCTCCGCCTCCTCGCACCACTCCCACCCTCGCCCCAACTCCACCACTGCCCCAAAGTCCCTGCCCAAACTTCACCCCTATTGGACCCCTCCCCAAATCCCCACCCTGGCCCCGCCTCCTCCCCTGAGCGTACCACATTCCCCCTCCTCCCCCCTCCCTCCCAGCGCTTGCGTGTAGCCTGAGAGGAGAAGTGGCCCCCGGGCAAGTGGAAGAGACTCCGAGGTGAAGAGGCTGCTGGCCCTGGCGCGGCCCGAGACTGACAATAGTGTACAAAATTTTAGGGGGGCACCGCTTTTTGGCGCCCCCGAATCTTGGTGCCCTAGGCGGCCGCCTAGTTCACCTAGTGGTTACACCGGCCCTGCTTATCCCAGCCAGAGAATCTCCCCAATGATTCCTGCCTCTGGCCCAGTAACTCCTGACTGAACTAGAGCGGGGCTTTGAGAGAGAGCCACCCCATCTCCACTCAGACTCCCAGTGAGGGAGAATCTACCCCATCCTGACGGGAGCTCTCCCAGTGGTTCATTCCCCTCCCAGATAAACACTGGCCCCTAATTCCCAGCTTCAATTTGTCTCTCTTCAGCTCCCAGCCCGTGGATCTCGCTCTGCCTTTGCCTTCTATATCAAGGAGCGCTCCGCTAGCAGGTGTGTAAATCAGAAGGGACTGGATTATTATGACTCACCTGAGAAGGGGCTCTCAGGCCCAGGGTTTACCCTGGAGCCCTTGGCATCCCGGATCCAGAGCTCTGCCTCCCCTAGCTCGATCCGGTGGATTAAGTCCGGTTTGGAACCTGAAGAGCCTGTTTGTGGGGGGAATTTTTATTACTAAAGTTTTGGGGGCAGGGACTCGTTTATGTGTTGGTGCAGCCCAGCAAAACAGGACCCCAGTCTCGGTCAGGGTGTGTCTGCGCAGCACCTGGCACAACGAGGTCCCAATCTCGGTTGCTGCTTCAGAGGAAAGCGCAAGAGATCCCAAGCAGGAGAATCCAGAAATAAACCCTCCTTAGAGGAGATTTCTTCCCGTCTCCCACCAGGCAAGTTCAGTTCATACTCTGAATCAGCAACGCCTACAACCCTTCTTGCTTTGCAATGGGAGCCGAGTTTAAAGCCTTGCTGGGGTAACTCTAGATGTTCCATAGAAATGTCCCATTCTGCTAACACCTTGGGCTCTGTGCTATCTTGTGGCACTACGTTCCATAGGATAACTGTGTGACATGGATTTCTTTTAACCCACAGAGAGACCAGTGAACACCCATTAGTTTCAGATAAGAGACAGAGTGAATAGAAAATCCGCAACCACCTTCTTTCTGGTCATTATTTCACTTACCCAGCTGTCTCCTGAAACATTGATCATGGGGAACCCTTTGGAAGAAGGGAACTTTTCTCCTTTGCCATCTTATAGCTGTTGAAATGTTTCGGGCATGTTATTAAGGCACAACGGCCACAACGTGTCATGGCAGGTGTCACCAGGTGGCACCGTTACATAGACATTCCAGTTCTTGTGCATTGTTCAACTGTTAAGTTGTTACATTTACTATGTTCATTCTTTTGGGGGAGGTGGGGAGCTGGTGCAGCAGCAGCGTTTTTCCCCTGCTTTATTTGTCTAACTAGCGTCAGGTCCTGAGGCAGAGTTGCTGCCCTCAACCTCTGGCTGGGATTCCTGGAAGAGATTGTTGCTCATGGGCTGTTTGCTACCACCACCGATGTGCCACAACTGAGGTAGGTAATGCAAACAAACAAGTTGCACTAAGATTAGCCCCAGGCTCTGTAGCGCTGAGTTCTCCTCCAACAGGGAGCTGATCTGAAAGGGGCTGGCATTTGGCACCACGCAGTGATTGGGTGGCACATGGGGAACCCAAATGTTTTACAGATGTGAATAAAAGCAGGGAAATCAGTCCCTTCCCAGGGAAACAAGGATGCAGTAATTCTGGTCCTGGTATAGCCCGGACTCCTGGGTTCTCTCCCGGCTCTGGGAGGGGAGTGGGGACTAGTGGGTACAAGAGTGCCCCAGCCAGGCTGTGCAGCGTGTGCGTGTCTCAGTAAGACAAGGGTCGGGCTGTGTAGTGTGTGTTTGTTGCTAGGCTCTGTGATGTTGGTGCGTGTGTTACAGGAGGTCACGCCCCAGGCTGTGTATGGTGTGTGTGTCAGAGCAGCACTCGCTCTGTGTCTATGCGTGTTACAGGCAAGGTGCGGGACTGGAGCAGTTTGTATAGTGGGGGTGCTGAGAGCCAATAAACCAAACCATAACCCCTGTATGTATTGGAAACCACTTTAAGCCAGGGGGTGCTGCAGCACCCCTAATTCTAGCCCCTGTGTTTACAGGAGCTCTCAGATTGCATGTGTTGTATTGTGCGTATGTGTGTATTTTTCTGGAGCTCACAACCATGTCCCTGCCCAGCGCCAGGGGGAGGGCCGCTGCCCCATACAGATCCATGTTCTGGCCTTGGAGCTCATGCCCCAGCTGGCTACTCCTGGCCCCCACCCATTGGGCCAGGCCCTGCACACCACAGATGCCACCTACACCGGCCGCAACAAACGGTCCAAGGTTAAACACATCAAGGGCCTGCAGGACGCCCAGTGCAGCTGGTTCTTCCAAAAGTTCGCCCTGGTGCTGCGCTTCGCTGTGAAAGCTGCAGTGGGGAAAGAAGGGATGGATTCTGTGTGTGACACAACCCCAGCCAGAGGGGGCGCTACAGAGCCCAGCCTTGACCACTAGCACTGACCCTGTTGCCCCTAACCCCAGCACCCCCTAACCTCTGTTAGCCCAAGGCCAGCATCCTCCCTGGCTGCTGGAGAAGAGGATGCTGGTCTGTGGGGTAGTGTCTTTCCCATTCTTATCCTTCCTCCACTGGATTTTTCCTCTGTCCCACAGCACCTCCCCTAAGGTGGCTGGGTCTCTGCCCCCTTCCAGCAACTGCTTCACATAAGGGGGGAAGTCCAGTCCCTGTGGATCATGCGGCCGGAGGTAACAGCTAACAATGGCTGAAGAGGGGCAGGTGGCTTGGGGCAGGGAGGGTCACCACGGGCCTCAGGACACCTTGGTTCTATCCCTGTCTCTTAGAGGGCAGGGGAGGCTGGTGGGTTAAAGCAGTGGGGGCTGGGAGCCAGGACTGCCCTGGAATGGGATCCCAGCTGTGTCTCCTCCTCTCTGTGCTATTGCAAAGGAGGGACCCAACCCTGATCTGAGCACCAACCAGGGCAGCAGCATCGAGCAGTGCCGGAGCAAGAGCATGCCCAAAGCATTCCCTGAGATGGCCATCAAGGGAGGGGAACGTAGCCGGGTCCTGCCAGCCCACGTCATGGGGCAGAGGGGCTCACGGACAGCAGCCTTGCTGCATTCTCTGGGCCACGCCAGACCATCCGGAGGTGCATTCAGAGCCTTGAATGAGGGAGCGAGGCTGGGCTCGTGGGTACAGTGCTGGGCTGGGCTACAAGACTCCTGGTTTCTATTCCTAGCTCTGCCACTTGCTCCCTCTGTGACCTTCGGCAAATCACTTAGGTCAGTGGTTCTCAACCAGGGGTACCCCTGGGGGTAAGCAGAAGTCTTCCGGGAGTACACCATCTCATCTAGATAGTGGCCTAGTTTTACAACAGGCTACATAAAAAGCACTCGCAAAGTCAGTACAAACTAAACTTTCATAGTGACAATGACTTGTTTATACTGCTCTAAATACTATACACTGAAATATAAGTACAATCTTTATAGTACAATTCATTTATTTTATAATTATATGACAAAAATGAGGAAATAAGCATTTTCTCTGTACTTGTATGCTGGGACACTTTTGTTTTTTTATGTCTGATTTCCTAAGCGTATCGTTTTTAAGTGAGGTGAAACTTGGGCATAGGCAAGAGAAATCACCCTGCTGAAAGGGGTACAGTAGTCTGGGAAGGTTGAGAGCCACTGACTTAGGTCATAGGGAATTGCCAGACTGGATCAGAGCGGAGGCCTGGCCAGTTCACTGTCCAGTTTCCAGCACCAGAGGTTGCGGAGGAGGTGCAAGAACCCCACAGTAACAGATTTGGGGATAATCATCCTGTGCTAGGCCTCATCTTGGTCTATAATAGTTACAGTCAGCTCAAGTTTAAGCTAGATACGTTTATGGAGGGGATGGTTTGATGGGATAACATGATCTTAGTGAAAGGTCGATTAATTGCCATCAGTGGTAAATAGGACCAATGGTCTGATGGGATGTTAGAAGTTACTACAGAGAACTTTTTCCTGGGTGTCTGGCTGGTGAGTCTTGCCCACATGCTCAGGGTTCAGCTGATCGCCATATTTGGGGTCGGGAAGGAATTTTCCTCCAGGGTAGATCGGCAGAGGCCCTGGAGGTTTTTCGCCTTCCTCTGCAGCATGGGGCACGGGTCACTTGCTGGAGGATTCTCTGCATCTTGAAGTCTTTAAACCATGATTTGAGGACTTCAATAGCCGAGACATAGGTGAGAGGATTATTCCAGGAGTGGGTGGGTGAGATTCTGTGGCCTGCATTGTGCAGGAGGTCAGACTAGATGATCATAATGGTCCCTTCTGACCTTAAAGTCTATGAGTCTAAGTCTTGGAGCAGGAAGTTTAATATCCCTGCGAGTGGTTGTATGAATTAACTATTCCAGCTCTGGATGTTCTTCTGGTCCATAGAAACATCCAGTCCCTCTTTGAATCTTGCTAAGTTCTTGCCCTCTGTAACATCCTGTGGCAGAGAGTTCCACAGGCTAATCACCCATTGTGTGAAAAAGTATTTCCTATCATCAGCTTTGAATTTCCCAACTTTTACATCACTAAACATCCTCTAGTCCTTGTGTTATGAATCGAGATGATTGGGAAATACAGTGTCCATCCCGTGGGAAATTCTGACACTTCTAAATTTGTTTTGATTCTGAAGCAGATCAGAAATGTGAAATTTCAAAATGTTTAGTGAAAGAAAATTTAATAAAAGTGTCAGAGTAACTTAATTTATGGAAATGAGCTGGTGTACATTATTCCATTTAAAGGAATAGCGCTAGTGTGGACAGGGTCCGAGCGCTCTGAGCTAATCCCCTCGTGGAGGTGGATTACCAGGAACGCTGGGGGAGCTCTCTGGTATCCACGGGAGTGTTCCCGCGACAGCGCTTTGAAGTTTCCAGTGTAGCCAGGCCCTAAAATAACATTTAGGGTGAGAAATTGATGCTTACAACCAGTTTCTTTAGCATATTGAGTTTATCTTGCGTGTTTGTTTTAGTTGCTAGGTAATCTGTTTTGATCTGTTTGCTGTCTCCTATAATCTCTAAAATCGATCTTTTGCAGTTAATGAACTTGGTTTTGTTTTTGCTAAAACCAGTTTCTGAAATTAATAACCGGAGGGCAAAAGCCGTGCATCTCTTCCTCCACTCTGAGGAAGGGGGCAAATTTCATGAGCTTACGCCGTATAGTTCTCTAGAGATAAGATGATATAATTTCGGGTTTACACTCCAGAGGGGTTGTGCACTTGAGTGCTGCATAGGCGCCGACTTCCCCTCTGCCTGGTGGGTGCTCGACCCCCACGCCTGCCCTTGGCCCCGCCCCTGTCCCCTTCCCGTCCCCATTCCACCCCCTTCCCCCAAATCCCCACCCCTGCCCTGCCTCTTCTCCGCCTCCTCCTCCTTCCCGGAAAGTCCTAAGCGCCGCCAAACAGCTGTTAGGTGGTGGAGGGGCAAGAAGCGCTGGG
This sequence comes from Chelydra serpentina, assembly GCA_037349315.1. Classification (NCBI taxonomy): domain Eukaryota; kingdom Metazoa; phylum Chordata; order Testudines; family Chelydridae; genus Chelydra; species Chelydra serpentina. The sequence continues at coordinate 3,620,965 of JBAIAC010000021.1, read as the reverse complement.
ACAGAGGATGAGGAGCGGGGACTCGGCACACTTTGGGGAGGAAGGTGAGGAGGGGGGAGCTTGGCTACCAGTGGGTGCAGAGCTCCCGCTAATTATTCCCTGGGGGTGCTCCAGCCCCGGAGCACCCACAAAGTCGGCGCCTATGTGGGCAATTCCTTATTTGAAGCCTTCCCATGCAGTGCTGAGTTCAGTGTCTGTGTCTTTCTGCAGCTGGGTGTGGCCCTGCCTGTGTGTGTGCTGGAGGAGGATTGAGGGCCGGGCCCAGCAGCTAAGGGAGCCCAGGCTGGTGGAGCAGGCGGGCTCAGTGGTACCCCAGTATATCACGTGGCACCCTAAAAGGGGGGGGGGGAACCCGACACAATGACATCAAAAGTAGGTCTAGAAATCAAAACTCCTTTGTCACTTGAGTACCTGCCCTGAACCCTACAGCCCAGCACCAGAACCTTTACATTGTGCACCCCCCCACTACCAGCAGTTACCAGTCGCCTCTGCGCATCAGACATTTTAGTCGCCCAGAGGGTGTTAACTCAGATTTGAAGCAGTTAGTTTAACACAACCACGTTGTCAATTCATTATCCAGGATGTAAATATGGTTCATTCACCAATATGTAAATATGCAAAATGACTTTTTTTTCTACATCTCCGTTGGAACTGGCATGCAGCTAACGTTGCTAGCTCAGCTTCACCGTTGCAGTGGCTGGTTCTAGAGACGGAGAGGGAGTTCATTCCGGTGATTCACTCAAGGTGCATGACAGCCATACGCCTGTTCTCTGGGTGGATTTCTCAGCGGTTGCCCAAGACCGGACTTTAAAAGCCAGAGTTAATTGGGTGCTTGTCAGCAACCAGACTAAAGTTGTTAGCCAGCAGGCGGTGTTCTCCCTGACCAGGCAATGCTGGTCCAACTCAAGGCTCCTTCATGCAGACATTTTGACTTGAGGAAGCGACGTGCTGAACAGCATGGAACATTTTATACCATTTCTGTTAGATGGCGCAGCCTGGTCACGCTGCTGAGCCAATCAGAAAATGAGCCGTAGTCATGGCGGAATCTTGGAACATCCAACCAGGATATGGGTTGTGTCCATTCTCATTGTCCAATGAGACTATCACAATCCAGGGTGTAATCCAAACTAGTGAGGGGGAGAGGTGGGGTTGGGGGTATGTCACCACCTGCCCTGTAACCTGTAGCTCCCAACCCGGACCACTCACAAACAGCCACGAGCGTTCCAGTCTTTCCCCAAGTGTCTGTGTGTAGCTGCTGCCTGCCAGCCATGCTCAGCTCATACTCTGGCTTTCACAGCCTCCGTTATTACTGCAGGGTGACCCCAATACACACACAGTCCCAGATTTCCCCCCAGAAATGTGCAGCTTGTATTTCCAGCCTTTTCCTGGACAGTCCTGATAGAATAGGTCCATTGCCCCTCTAAGGGGATCAATATACATACATTTTCCCACCCCAAATGGAGTTACTCACACAGTTCACTACTTTTGTTATAATATATGGAGATACACCTATCTCATAGAGCTCGAAGGACCTTGAAAGGTCATCGAGTCCAGTTCCCTGCCTTCATTAGCAGGACTAAGTACTGTCCCCGACAGATTTTTGCCCCGATCCCTAAATGGCCCCCTCAAGGATTGAACTCACAACCCTGGGTTTAGCAGGCCAATGCTCAAACCACTGAGCTATCCCTCCCCCCTAATTTCATTTCAATTAAAGAAGAAAACAAATTTATTTAATCACAAAAGTAGATTTCAAGTGATGAGGCATCAAAGTCAGAAATGGTTTCAAGAAAATGAAAAATAAAAGCACTTCCCAGGACTAAACTGAACAGACTAGACGTGGTGCAAAGTGAAGTTCTTTACCCAGGTTTCCAGTAGTATTGCTGACCAAGTTTTCAGTTCAGGATCAGTTTGAGGTCCAAGGGCTGCTTTTTGGGTGGGGGGGGGGCTCTTAGGTGATGAGAGATGAACAAGGAAAAATAACAAGAGGTGGTTTTGCCCCCTCTCTTTTATAGTTCACTCACACTTTGAAATGCAGAATTTTCTCAGTGACCCCTAGATGTGGGGAGACATGAACTTTGGTGGGGAAGAGCTTTCATGCTGTTGTTTGCTAAAATGCAGATCAGTTTGTTCCTGATTGCCTTCCTTTCCAAAGAATGGCTGCTTGATAGCTTTGATGACACCTCGGCTAACATCTCCTTTGTTTTTGAGAAACAGTTTTACCCACTCCCGAGACGTGTCAGTTGCAATTTCACCTTATGTTCATAATTTTTTATACAAAGTTGCTTCATACATTTCACCATGGCCAGTAAGTTATTAGTTTTCAAATTATGCCTTATAAGGCATAATTTGTACAAAGATGATTATAGTAGTGTGTAGGGTTTGAATACAGGGGTGTATTCCATCCCAGAGGCCTCTTGAAACTTTGGAAAACTCCAGTATCCCCCTGTAAAACACTTTGTGGCGTCCCAGTTGGTGTCAGATCTGTGGAGTCATGGAGTGAACCTCAGCTCCAGTCAGTAACATACCTCCACAAGCTACTTTCCATGGGCTCCCTTCCCTGTGCTCCTTTGGCCAGCTTTGCATGACTCCATGCTCCTTGCATCAACACTCTTTGGTGCAAGGGGCGCAGGTGGGGATGTGGGGTGTCTGTGTGTGCAGGAGCTCCCATTTGGTGCTCAGGGTGGAGGTGGGGATGGGGGGGGTGCAGGAGTCAGGGCATGGGGTGTGGGTGGGCTAGGTATGTGGGGGGCTGCAGAAGTCAGGGAGGGCAGGGGGCTGGGGATGTGTGAGGGGGTGCAGGAGTCAGGGCTGGGGTCATGGAGGTGCTCCCAGCCCCCTGCCCTGAGCGGCTCATGGCAGGGGGCTGGGGGGATATGCATAAGGGGAATGTGGGGGCCCCGTCTTTGCTCTGCCCTGGCCCAATTCCACCCCCTTCCCCAAGACCCTGCCCCCGCCTCTTCTCCACCTCCTCCCCAGAGCACGTTGCGGCCCTGCTCCTCCCCCTCCTTCCCGGAGCGACCTGAGCACCAGCAAACAGCTGTTCGGTAGTGGGGGAAGAGCTGGGACAGAGCGGGAGAGGGAGGGCAGAAACCCGATGTGCGCTGGGGAGGAGGCAGGGAAGAGGCGGGGGAGGGTGGAGCTTGGCTGCCCGTGGGGGCGGAACCTGCAGCAGGAGCCCCAGGAGCCGACAGGACTAAGCTTCTGCTCCCATAGCCGCCCGGCCCTGGGTCCCCGTTGCTGGGGTGCCCCATGCCAGGGCACTCTTGTGTTTCACTGTAAATCCGCCTGTGATGGGAAGTCTCTTTCCACTCCTGGATGGCTCTGTCCTTGGAGAGTAGTTCATCACAGAGCCGTATACAGTGATTTGACTCATTTGCGTAGTCTGTGGGCATGGCTAACAGGAGAGAGCAGTTGATGAAAGAACACGAACAGCACTGCGCACCTCTGTCCCAGGGCTTGATTCTTCCCTACACGTGAATGATTACATCAGTGATGTCACTTCATATGCGACACTCATGGAGGAATTCTGCACCACCTGCACAAGCACAAACTTCGTGTGCTCCACGTATTATTTTTCACCCCAGAATAATTGATGTTGATGGAGAAGCACTGCAATGACACCTGTTCCCCCCTAGGGGCTGCTGTGGCACCAGAAGAGAGGGCAGCTGGCTTATGGCTGGGGCAGCCAGCCGCAGAGAGGGAGGGGGTCAGAGGATACTTCACAGTGCTCTGCCCGTGGGGTCAGGTGTGGAGGGAAGGAGTATGGGGGAGATGGACAGAGTGGGGCATACAGGGCTCCTGGGGGCTCACAGGAGCTAGTGAGGTAACATTGAGCTGGGGTGGAATGCAAGTGGGATGCAGGGACACATAGGGATGGAGGGGGGGGGGCAGGGACAGAGGGCAGATGTGCCTGACTGAATGGGAGTGGCCAAGGATGAGCCAGGGTCTCATATGGGAGGCTTCCCAAATCACTCTACCCCTCTCCCCACAAATCCCCCTCTTCCATACTTCGCCCAGCCAAACCCAACAACTCTCAAAGTTCACTCCAGGCTCCTTCTCAGCAATTACTTCCTTCTCCCTCAGCTTCTCCATTACCCCTGGCTCCCCCGAGCCCGTGCACTGCTTCCGAGGGGTGCAAGAAATACATTTCTATATTGTGGCTTAAATGAATTATTACTCAAAGTTCTGCATTAAAAGGTCTAGTAAGGAATCTATTTGTGAAAAATCACTTCCTGATTTTTTGTTGTTGTCTGTTGTTTGTATTGTTAGAAACATAGTTGCTGATAGGTAGTTTTAAATAAATTACCAAAATAATTGAAACTAGTGTGATTATATTGTGTTATTGAAAAAAAAATGCAGAATTTAAAAATATGGTGTGCAGAATTTGTTTTGGCATAGAATTCCCCAAGGAGTAATGCAAAGCTCTCTGTGCACACCCACCAATCACACAATTCATCAGGCCTTAGTACATTTGGGCTGGTTTATCTTAAAGATTTACACTTCACACTGGCTTCTCCACACACCATCCGAATGCAGCAGCTTCTTTAATAGCAAAGAAACGTCTAACCCGACCTTTGTTACCCATTAGCTCTTCATCACATTTCTATTGAAAATAGACGGCATGAGCAGTTCCTGAGTCTTCTTTCAATCACACGCCCTGGGCTGTCCTGCCCCTCAGCCCAATCCATGCTGAGACAGGACTGCAAATCCCATCTCCAGATGTCACCTAAGAGTCACCCCCTGGCTGAAACCGAGGTAGGTGTGGGGGGAAGTTCCTGACTCAGTCCCATCTAGACGGGGGAGGTAGGGGGAATTTTCCTGGCTGCCTCACAGCTATGTGTTGGGGGGAGTTTGACAGAGATAGACCTGGCTGGACCCCACCTAGATGCAGGGGGTCCCTAATGAGTAGGCTGTAACCATCTACTCTAAAATCCCCCCACCTGTCTGCTCTTCCCCACACTGCTCAGACAAGTTCCATTCCCTGCCCCCCACAGTCTCTGCTAGGCATCACGGGGACCGGACCACTCCCTGGTCTGATTCTGCTGGCGCTGTGCCAGGCCTGCCAGCTGCCTCTCAGGCCCTGGTGGAGGCAGAGGCGCATTAGAGAGTCAACTGGTGCCAGGTGAGGTTGCCCAAGTGAGCAAAGCATTTGCCAGTCAGCCCAGTTGTGCAGCCGCTCCCTGCTGTGAATGCGCTGATGCATTCTCAGGTATTAGCTCTGTGCAAAGCTCCTTCTGCAGGCAGTGCATTGGAATGGCCATTCCCCGGTGTGTGCGTGCTCATGTAGTCAGAGGTTTGAGCTGTGTGCAAAGCCCTTGCCGCAGTCAGCACAGCGGTGCGGCCACTCCCCGGTGTGCATGCGCTGGAGCTGGGTCAGCTTGTTGGCACTGCTGAACCTCTTACCACAGTTGGCACAACGGTGCAGCTGCTTGCCGGTGTGTGTGTGCGCTGATGTTTGGTCAGCGTACTGGCATGGCTGAAGCTTTTGCTGCAATCGTCACAGTGGTAGGGCCGCTCGCCTGTGTGCGTGCGCTGGTGTATTCTGAGGTGTGCGATCTGTGCATAGCCCTTGCCGCAGTCAGCGCAGTGGTACGGCCGCTCCCCAGTGTGCGTGCGCTGGTGTATTCTCAGCTTTGAGCTCTCTGCAAAGCTCTTGCCGCAGTCGGTGCAGTGATATGGCCGCACCCCGGCGTGCATGCGGTGATGCATTCTCAGAGTTGAGCTCTGTGCAAAGCTCTTGCCGCAGCCGGTGCAGTGGTGCGGCCGCTCCCCTGTGTGCAGGCGCTGGTGTATTCTCAGCGTTGAGCTCGTCGCAAAGCTCCTCCCACAGTCGGTGCAGCAGTACGGCCGCTCACCGGTGTGTGCGCGCTGGTGTATTCTGAGGTGTACGATCTGTGCAAAGCCCTTTCCACACTCAGCACAGTGGTGCGGTCGCTCCCCGGTGTGCGTGCGCTGGTGTGTTCTCAGCTTTGAGCTCTCTGCAAAGCCCTTTCCACAGTCAGCACAGTGGTGCGGCCGCTCCCCAGTGTGTGCGTGCTGGTGTCTTCTCAGGTGTGCAAGCTGTGCAAAGCCCTTCCCGCAGTCAGCACAGCGGTACGGCCGCTCCCCGGTGTGCGTGCGCTGATGTCTACTCAGATTTGAGCTCGATGCAAAGCCCTTGCCACACTCAGCACAGTGGTGCGGCCGCTCCCCAGTGTGCGTGCGCTGGTGTGATCTCAGATCTGAGATCTGTGCAAAGCCCTTGCCACAGTCAGCGCAGCGATACGGCCGCTCCCCAGTGTGCGTGCGCTGATGTACTCTCAGCTTTGAGCTGTGTGCAAAACCCTTGTTACAATCAGCACAGTGATACGGCTGCTCCCTGATGCGCATGCGCTGATTCTGGGTCAGTGTGTTGGCATTGCTGAACCTCTGAGCAGAGTCAGCGCAGCGGTATGCCTGCTCCCCAGTGTGCGTGCGCTGGTGCTGTTTCAGTGCGGAGGGGTTGCTGAATCTCTTGCCGCAGTTGATGCAGCGGTGGGGACTCTGGCTGAGTCTATCCAGGAGATGGACTGTATCCAGCATATTGATCCCTGTGTGGGCTGCGGGATCCTGTACTCCTTCTGTGCTCTCCCCGCATTCAGACTGTCCCCTCGTTTCTCCCAGGATCTCGTGCCCTGGTGGAGAGAGCAGAGGCCATTCCAGTGTTAGCTCATCATTAGGGCTGCAGGTTTGTCACGGAAGGAAAAATGTCACAGATGGAACGATTTCCCTATTTCTTGGGGGCATGGGTCAGGGGCAGCCGGGGGGGGGGGGGAGCTGCGCCCTGTCCGCGCCCGCCATGGAGCCAGCACTTGTGGTAGGTGCAGAATGCAGAGACCCCACCCAGCCACCCCCGTGCCTAGGGGCCGCAGGGTGCTGCTGCCCACCGTTTCCTGGGAGCCACCCCAAATAAGCACAGCTGGGACGCCAGGTGAGTGCTCACCAGCGTACTCCTCCAGCCCCGAGCCAAAATATCGGGACAAATGGCATCCCAACCATACATTGGTCGGGACGTGGGACAAACAACTAAATATCGGGACGTCTGGTCACCCTACTCCTGTCCCACAGGGCTGGACCCAACGCTTCGCTCCGGATACTGAGACCTGGCCTGTGGGGTTACAGTGCCACTCCGATTGGCCTCCACCCCCAGTCATGATGGTGGGGGAAAGGGCCAAACTTCAGTGAATGACATTGCCACCCAAATCCACTCTAGCCCACACCAACTGTTAGGATATCGATATTCAGGCCTGCCTGTAAAGGCCTATACTGTAAGAATTTAGGTATATGTTTATCATTTAGCTAGTTATAGAGATATAAAAGAAAGAATCTGTGTAAGGGCCTTCTCTCACTGTGACAGTCTGAGGCCCTGTTCTTAAATTAAGGCCTTTGGCTAAGCAGCAGAGGCAGCCATAAGCTGGGAAGCAAACGGTCACATCCTCACATTTCAAACTAGTTACATTGAAATAAGGTGCTATTGGGCTGTTAGGAAGACAATCCTGTCCTGATAATGCCCATCACCACCAGATAAAGATGGTTAAAAAAACTTAGTTTGATAGCATCCTGTCTGGCAAAAATCACTTCTCAATAGTTGTGGTTGTGAAACCCTCATTTCTCTATGTTTTATCTTTATGGCCCCCACTTTTCTATTGTTAATCTGTCTGGTTCTCTAATTGTTTCTTTCTGCTGTATAATTATTTTTGCCAGGTGTAAATTAATTAGGGTAGTGGGATATAATTGGTTAGAGAATTATGTTACAATATGTTAGGATTGGTTAGACAGATTTCAGTAAAATGATTGCTTAAGGTATAGCTGAGAATATTACTATATAAATTAGGGGCAAACAGGAAGTAAATTGGGATTCGAAAATAAGGAAAAAGGAACTACTATTTAAGCGGGAAGTTCACCCCAATAAACATTGAATTGAAACAAAAATGATTAGGGGGCTGGAGCACATGACTTATGAGGAGAGGCTGAGGGAACTGGGATTGTTTAGCCTGCAGAAGAGAAGAATGAGGAGGGATTTGATAGCTGCTTTCAACTACCTGAAAGGGGGTTCCAAAGAGGATGGATCTAGACTGTTCTCAGTGGTAGAAGATGACAGAACAAGGAGTAATGGTCTCAAGTTGCAGAGGGGGAGGTTTAGGTTGGATATTAGGAAAAACTTTTTCACTAGTAGGGTGGTGAAGCACTGGTATGGGTTACCTAGGGAGGTGGTGGAATCTCCTTCCTTAGAGGTTTTTAAGGTCAGGCTTGACAAAGCCCTGGCTGGGATGATTTAGTTGGGGTTGGTCCTGCTTTGAGCAGGGGGTTGGACTAGATGACCTTTTGAGGTCCCTTCCAACCCTGAGATTCTATGATTCTATGAATTGTTTGCACCTTCGGACTTCGGGTATTGTTGCTCTCTGTTCATGTGAGAAGGACCAGGGAAGTGAGCGGGTGAAGGAATAAGCTCTCTAACACCAACCACTCTGCACCAGGCTGGGATTAGGCTTGCAGTGCTGCGAGGAGGGGGGCTGGTTTTATTAAAAATCTTCAAGCAGTCACATTACATTTTGCGACCCATGACTTTACGTAAATGTACTGAAGCTGCACCGTAATTTTTTAGACTAAATTTACTGGAACTGCCCTGTAATTTCTGATACGAAATGCCGTGACAAATCTGCAGCCTGACTCATGCTGGTTCTACCCTATGTTGTCTGTGCAGTGCCTAGCGCCTGCTCCCATGTATGCCAGGTGCCTCTTGGGTCTTGTTTTATGCTTAAACTGCCCAGGATCCAAGCAGTGCCCTGACCCAGGACTAGGGCCCCTCCGTGCTCATGCAGTTGAAACAGGGTCCATGGTTTGTTTTCAATCTGATTTTGGTTTCATTTCAATGAGAGGTTTTTATTTACATGGTGCTGGTTCTTCACTTTCTCCTGTTTTACAGCATGAGGCCTCTTCCCCAGTTTTTGTGCTGTTTTAACAATACTGGCTTCAAAATAGTCCAATTGAGGGGCTAAAAGCCCCTCATGTGGACACAGTTAGCTGCTTAGCACAATGTAGCTTATTCCAGGGCCTAATGTTTGTTTCATTCTTTGTGCAAAACTAAAACTAAACTAAAATCCTCAAGAAGGTTGAGTTTTTCTGGGGTTGGGGATGGGAGAGGGAAGGGGGTTGAGGGGATGCCAAGTCACTCAGGGTTTGTGTGATGTGACCTCAAAAACATTTTTGTCTTGTTTTACAACCTGATCCATGGCACTGCTGAGCTGGAAGGGGTGAATGGCTGCCACCCAGCAGGCCTTTGAACTACAGTCAGTCACAGACAGCGTTCAGGCTGAGGTCTGTGCTAAGCATTGACACTGAAGCAACGGAAGTGACAATGATTTCCTGCCGCTGAGAGAGCAGCAGGAGAGGGGATGTGACAAAGGCCATCCCCCCACCCTCTCCTTGACACCCAGCCCATACACCAGGGTACTCCAAGTTGTGGCCCACAGAACGATTTCCTCTGGCTCCCATGTGTGTCCGCGCCCCCAGCAGCAGCTGCCTGGAACTTGGGGCAGTTTTAGAGCATTGCAGTGAAGCGCTGGAAGTGCCTGAGACCTGCTCTACAAAATGGCGTCCTCCGCATAGGCGCGACCTCACACTCTTCATGTGATTGACCCTGCCCTGAGACAAACTAAATGTGAGTCAACCATGGAACACTGTTGCAAAAAAAGCAAGTATCTTTCTGGGATGTATTAGCAGGAGTGTTGCAAGCAAGTTGCAAGAAGTAATTCTTTTACTCTTCTCAGCACTGATAAAGCCTCAACTGGGGTACTCTGTCCAGTTCTGGGCATCACACTTCAAGAAGGACGTGGACAAATTTGGGAGTGTCACACAGGAGAGCAAGAAGAATGATTACATGTATAGAAAAAAGGTCGCAACGAAGAGTAGGGTGATAAATTGTTCTCCTTATCCACTGATGTAAGGATCAGGCCCTCTTCCTGTAGCCATATTGTAAGGCCTAAAAGCCTACGGCCTTTGTCTGCAGCCAGACTGAAAGACAAGCAGCCATAAGCTGAGTAGCAGAAAGTCACATCCTCTTATTCTATCTAAATTACATTAAAACAATGTAATACTGGGCTGTTAAGAAGGAGACCCCGTCCTAATGGCACCCACTATCACCAGATAAAGAAACAGATCTTAAGATGGTTATGGAAAACTTGGTTGGATGGCATTCTCTCTAACAAGAAACTACTTATCAATTGTTGGTGGTTGTGAAATCCCCATTTCTTTATTGTTTTGTCATTATGGTTCCTACTTCTCTATTGTTTGTCTGTATGATCTCTGTCTAGTTCTTTGATTAATTATACAGCAGACAGAAACAATTTTTCTAGGTGTAAATCAATTAAGGTGCTGGGATATAATTGGTTAGAGAATTATGTTACAATGTTAGGATTGGCTAGTAAAATTTTAGTGTTATGATTAGTTAAGGTGCAGCTTAACAGGACTCAAGTTTCACTATATAAACTGGGGTCCCAAAGGAAGTTCTCTGGGGTACCAACTCCAGAACACAGCCCCAAGCTCAGAGCTGCCAGACCTCAACACCCTGCCAATGACACCATGCAGAAACTGGAATCCCCCCAGATGGACCTGATCCTGACTGGCCATCAATAAAAGTTAATCTGTCTGATTGGGAGTGGTGAGCACTGTATGCTTAGCATGTGCATTCTGTTTGTGGTGATTGGTAATAAATAGAGGTTAAGGAAGATATTACTGCGTAAGGCTCTTTCACTGGTAAAAGACCCCGCAAACCCGCAGAGTGTAAGGCTACGCCTGAGCCCACGGAACGGGTAAGGGTGGGTGCCTATAGACTGTGTGAGTGACAGAGAATTTTGGGTAACACTGATGCCAGGACAAGAAGTAATGGGCATTGTTTGCAGCAAGGGAGATTAAGGTTAGACATTAGGAAAAACTTCCAAACTCTGAGGATAGTTAAACACCAGAACAAATTACCTAGGGAGGTTGTGGAATCTCCCATCATTGGAGGTTACTAAGAACAGGTTAGACAGATACAAGACAGGGATGGTCTTGATAATATTTAGCCCTGCCGCAGTCCCGGGAACTGGACTCGATGACATACCGAGGTCCCTTCTAGTCCTACATTTCTATGATTCATAGATATCAAGGCCAGACAATGTCATGGTGACTATCAAGCCGGGCTTCCTGCCAGACTATCTCCCCCAGTAACTCCTGGCTGAGTTAGAGCGGGGCTTTGTGAGACAGATGCCCCATCTCCACTGACAGACTTCAAGCAAGGGAGAATTCATTGCATCATGAGGGGAGCTTTCCCAATGGCTCATTCCCCTCCTAGATAAACACTGGCCCCTAATTCCCAGCCTCAATTTGTCTCCCTTCTGCTCCCAGCCAGTGAAGCTCGCTCTGCCTTTGCCTTCTACATTAAGAAGCCCTCTCCTGTGTGTAAATCAGAAGGGACTGGATTACTATGAGGGTACAAGATGGGAAGCCTCCTGATTCATACTGAGAAAGTAGGGCAATCGGCTAGTTATCTTAGGTGCATGTACACGAACGCAAGAAGCCTGGGAAACAAGCAAGAAGAATTGGAAGTCCTGGCACAATCAAGGAACGTGATAGGAATAACAGAAACTTGGTGGGGCAGTTCACATGACTGGAGCACAGTCGTGGATGGGTATAAACTGTTCAGGAAGGACAGGTATGGGAGGAAAGATGGAGAAGTTGCATTGTACGTAAGAGAGTGGTATGATTGGTCAGAGCTCCAGTTCGAAACTGGAGAAAAGCCTGTTGAGTGTCTTTGGGTTAAGTTTAGAGGCGAGGGTGGGTGTGTGCTACAGACCACCGGATCAGAAGGATGAGGTAGATGAGGCTTTCTTCGGACAACTAACTGAAGTCTCCAGATCACAGGCCCTGGTACTAATGGGGGACTTCAGTCACCCTGACATCTGCTGGGAGAGCAATACAGCGGTGCACAGACAATTCAGGAAGTTTTTGGAGAGTGTTGCGGACAACTTCCTGGTACAAGTGCTGGAGGAACCGACTAGGGGCTGTGCTCCTCTTGACCTGCTGCTTATAAACAGGGAAGAATTGATAGGGGAAGTAGAAGTGGGTGGCAACCTGGGCAGTAGTGACCATGAGATGGCTGAGTTCAGGATCTGAAAAAAGGAAGAAAGGAGAGTAGCAAAATACAGACCCTGGACTTCAGAAAAGCAAACTTAGAATCCCTAAAGGAACTGATGGGCAGGATCCCCTGGGAAGCGAATATGAGGGGGCAAGGAGTCTAGGAGAGCTGGCTGTATTTTAAAGAAGCCTCATTGAGGGTGCAGGAACAAACCAACCCCGAAGTGCAGAAAGAATAGCAAATATGGCAGGCGACCAGCTTGGCTGAACAGTGAAATCTTCGGTGAGCTTAAACTCAAAAAGGAAGCTTACAAGAAGTGGAAATTTGGACAGATGACTAGGGAGGAGTATCAGAATATTGCTAGAGCATGCAGGGGTGTAATCAGGAAGGCCAAGGCACAGTTGGAGTTGCAGCTAGCAAGGGATATGAAGGGTAACAAGAAGGGTTTCTACAGGTATGTTAGCAACAAGAAGGTGGTCAGGGAAAGTGTGGGACCCTTACTGAATGGGGGAGGCAACCTAGTGACAGATGATGTAGAAAAAACTGAAGTACTCAATGTTTTTTTTTGCCTCAGACAAGGTCAGCTCCCAGACTGCTGCACTGGGCAACACAGCATGCGGAGGAGGTGAGCAGCCCTCAGTGGTGAAAGAACAGGTTAAGGACTATTTAGAAAAGCTGGACGTGCACAAGACCATGGGTCCAGATCTAATGCATCCAAGGGTGCTGAGGGAGTTGGCTGATGTGATTGCACAGCCATTGGCCATTATCTTTGAAAATTCGTGGCAACTGGGGGAGGTCCCACATGATTGGAAAAAGGCAAATATAGTGCCCATATTTTAAAAAGGGAAGAAAGAGAACCTGAGGAACTACAGATCAGTCAGCCTCACTTCAGTCCCCAGCAAAATCATGGAGCAGGTCCTCAAGGAATCCATTTTGAAGCACTTGGAGACATAGGCGCTGACTCCGTAGGTGCTCCAGGGCTGGAGCACCCACAGAGAAAAATTAGTGGGTGCTCTGCACCCACCGGCAGCCAAGCTCCACCCCTGCGCCCCACCTCCTCCTCCGCCTGCCTCCCAGCACTTCCCGCCTTGCTGCCACCAAACAGCTGTTTGGCGGCGTGCTTGGAGGGAGGGGTAGGAGTGGGAATGTGGCACGCTCAGGGGAGGAGGTGGGGAAGAGGCGGGTCTGGGGCGGTGATTTGGGGAAGGAGTCAGAATAGGAGTAGGGAGGGGGCAGAGTTGGGGCAGGGACTTTGTGGATGGGGTTGGAATAGGGGTGGAGTTGGGGTGGGGCCGGAGGATGAGCACCCACCGGCAGGAGCAGAAGTTGGCGCTTATGCTTGGAGGAGAGGAAGGTGATCAGGAACAGTTAACATGGATTCACCAAGGGCAAGTCATGCCTGACCAACCTGATTGCTTTCTATGATGAGATAACAGGCTCTGTGGATGTGGGGAAAGTGATGGATGTGATATATTTTGACTTTAGCAAAGCTTTTGATATGGTCTCCCACAGTATTCTTGCCAGCAAGTTAAAGAAGTATGGATTGGATGAATGGACTATAAGGTGGATACAAAGCTGGCTAGATGGTTGGGCTCAATGGGTAGTGATCAGTGGCTCAATATCTAGTTGGCATCCGGTATCAAGCGGATTGCCCCAGGGGTCAGTTCTGGGGCCAGTTTTGTTTTGTTCAACATCTTTATCAATGATCAGGATGATGGGATTAATTGAACCCTCAGCAAGTTCTCAGATGACACTAAATTGGGAGGAGAGATAGATACGCTGGAGGGTAGGTATAGGGTCCAGAGTGACCTAGACAAACTGGAGGATTGGGGCAAAAGAAATCTGATGAGGTTCAACAAGGACAACTGCAAAGTCCTGCATTTAGGAAGGAAGAATCCCATGCACCGCTATGGGCTGGGGACCACTGTTCCCTCTAAGCTGCGCGCGTGTGCGCGCGCACACAGATCCTAAACCCCGTGCACACAGCGAAACACCGTGCGTGCAGAAATTTGCACAGAAGCACAACAATTTGCATAGAAGAATTTTTTTGCACACACGGCCTGTCAAAAATTAGAGGGAACATTGCTGGGGACCGACTGGCTAAACAGCAGTTCTGCAGAAAAGGACCTGGGGATTACAGTGGACAAGAAGCTGGATATGAGTCAGCAGTGTGCCCTTGTTGCCAAGAAGGTGAATGGCATATTGGGCTGCATTAGTAGGAGCATTGCCAGCAGATCGAGGGAGGTGATTATTCCCTTCTATTTGGCACTGGTGAGGCCACACCTGGAGTATTGCATTCAGTTTTGGTCTGCCCACTACAGAAGGGATGTGGACATATTGGAGAGAGTCCAGTGGAGGGCAACAAAAATTATTAGGGGGCTGGGGCACATGACTTATGAGGAGAGGCTGAGGGAACTGGGGTTATTTAGTCTGCAGAAGTGAGGGGGGATTTGATAGCAGCCTTCAACTACCTGAAGAGGGGTTCCAAAGAGATTGGAGCTCAGCTGTTCTCAGTGGTGGCAGATGACAGAACAAGGAGCAGTGGTCTAAGGTTGCAGTGGGGGAGGTCTAGGTTGGATATTAGGAAACACTATGTCACTAGGAGGGTGGTGAAGCACTGGAATGGGTTACCTAGGGAGGTGGTGGAATCTCCATCCTTAGAGGTTTTTAAGGCCTGTCTTGACAAAGCCCTGGCTGGGATGATTTAGTTGGTGTTGCTCCTGATTTGAGCAGGGGGTTGGACTAGACCTCCTGAGGTCCCTTCCAACCCTAATATTCTATTCTATGATTCTATGACTCACCTGAGGAGGGGCTCTCAGACCCTGAGCTTTCCCTGGAGTTCTCGGTATCACGCATCCAGAGCTCTGCCTTCCCCAGCTCGATCCGGTGGATTAAGTCTGGTGTGGAACCTGAATAGCCTGTTTGGGGGGAAAGAATCAGTTTTATTACTGAAGTGTTGGGAGCAGCGACTCCTTTATACGTTGGTGCAGCCCAGCACGACAGGCCCCCGACCTTGGTCAGTGTGTGTTTGTGCAGCACCTCACACAACGGGACACTGCTCTCGGTAGCTGCTTCAGACGAAAGTGCAGGAGATCCCAGGCAGGAGAATAATGAAATAAACCTTCCTTAGAAGAAAGAACGAGGAGTCCTGTGGCATCTTAAAGATTAACACATGTATTTGGGCATAAGCATAGTAATGTAACACACCCATCTTTGCATGTGTATATATCTATCTGACCACTTAAGTTTCCACTTCATATATCTGATGAAGTGGGTTCCAGCCCGCAATGTCTCATGCCCAAATAAATGTGTTAGTCTTTAAGATGCCACAGGACTCCTCGTTGTTTTTGCTGAAACAGGCTAACACAGCTACCCCACTGAAACTTCCTTAGAGGAGATTTCTTCCCATCTCCCACCAGGCAAGTTCAGTTCGTACTCTGAAGCAGCAATGTCTATGATCCATCTCCATGGGGGGGGGGGGGGGGCGGGGGGGGGGCTGAGTCATGGCAGGTGTCAACAGGTGGTGCCATAGAATCATAGAATCTCAGGGTTGGAAAGGACCTCAGGAGGTCATTTAGTCCAAACCCAACTAAACCATCCCAGCCAGGGCTTTGTCAAGCCTGACCTTAAAAACCTCTAAGGAAGGAGATTCCACCACCTCCCTAGGTAACCCATTCCAGTTCTTCACCACCCTACTAGTGAAAAACGTTTTCCTAATATCCAACCTAAACCTCCCCCACTGCAACTTGAGACTCCTTCTGTCATCTTCTACCACTGAGAACAGTCTAGATCCATCTACTTTGGAACCCCCTTTCAGGTAGTTGAAAGCAGCTATCAAATCCCCCCTCATTCTTCTCCCTTTGCAGGCTAAACAATCCCAGTTCCCTCAGCCTCTCCTCATAAGTCATGTGCTCCAGCCCCCTAATCATTATTGTTGCCCTCCGCTGGACTCTTTCCAATTTATCCACATCCTTCTTGTAGTGTGGGGCCCAAAACTGGACACAGTACTCCAAATGAGGCCTTACCAGTGCTGAATAGAGGGGAATGATCATGTCCCTTGATCTGCTGGAAATGCCCCTACTTATACAAGCCAAAATGCCATTAGCCTTCTTGGCAAGAAGGACACACTGTTGACTCATATTCAGCTTTTCATCCACTGTAACCCCTAGGTCCTTTTCTGCAGAACTGCTGCCCAGCCATTCGGTCACTAGTCTGTAGCAGTGCATGGGATTCTTCCGTCCTAAGTGCAGGACTCTGCACTTGTCCTTGTTGAACCTCATCAGATTTCTTTTGGCCCAATCCTCTAATTTGTCTAGGTCCCTCTGTATCCTATCCCTACCCTCCAGCGTATCAACCACTCCTCCCAGTTTAGTGTCATCTGCAAACTTGCTAAGGGTGCAGTCCACACCATCCTCCAGATCGTTAATGAAGATATTGAACAAAACCGACCTCAGTACCGACCCTTGGGGCACTCCACTTGATACCGGCTGCCAACTAGACATGGAGCCATTGATCACTACCCGTTGAGCACGACCATCTAGCCAGTTTTCTATCCACCTTACTGTCCATTCATCCAGCCCATACTTCTTTAACTTGCTGGCAAGAACGCTGTGCGAGACTGTATCAAAAGCTTTGCTAAAGACAAAAAATAGCACATCCACTGCTTTCCCCTCATCCACAGAGCCAGTTATCTCATCATAGAAGGCAATTAGGTTAGTCAGGCATGACTTGCCCTTGGTGAATCCATGCTGACTGTTCCTGATCACTTTCCTCTCCTTTAAGTGGTTCAGAATTGATTCCTTGAGGACCTGTTCCATGATTTTTCCAGGGACTGAGGTAAGACTGACTGGCCTGTAGTTCCCCGGATCTTCCTTCTTCCCTTTTTTAAAGATGGGCACTACATTAGCTTTTTTCCAGTCATCCGGGACCTCCCCCGATTGCCATGATTTGTCAAAGATAATGGCCAATGGCTCTGCAATCACATCGGCCAACTCCTTTAGCACCCTCGGATGCAGTGCTTCTGGCCCCATGGACTTGCGGTCGTCCAGCTTTTCTAAATAGTCCCGAACTACTTCTTTCTCCACAGAGGGCTGGTCACCTCCTCCCCATACCGTGCTGTGGAGTGCAGCCGTCTGGGAGCTGACCTTGTCTGTGAAGACAGAGGCAAAAAAAGCATTGAGTACACTAGCTTTCTCCACATCCTCTGTCACTAGGTTCCCGCCCTCATTCAGCAAGGGGCCCACACTTTCCTGGACTTTCTTCTTGTTGCTAACATACCTGAAGAAACCCTTCTTGTTACTCCTAACATCTCCGGCTAGCTGCAACTCCAAGTGTGATTTGGCCTTCCTAATTTCACTCCTGCATGCCTGAGCAATATTTTTATACTCCTCCCTGGTCATTTGTCCAATCTTCCACTTCTTGTAAGCTGCTTTTTTGTGTTTAAGATGGGCAAGGATTTCACTGTTAAGCCAAGCTGGTCGCCTGCCATATTTACTTTTCTTTCTACACATCGGGATGGTTTGTTCCTGCAACCTCAATAAGGATTCTTTAAAATACAGCCAGCTTTCCTCGACTCCTTTCCCCCTCATGTTATTTTCCCAGGGGACCTTGCCCATCAGGGTCATGACACAGACCTATCAGTTCTTTTGCTTAGGATGCAGCATTGTTCAACTGTACGGTTGTTAAATTTACTATGTTGTTCATTCTTTTTGAGGAGATGGGGAGCTGTTACAAGCAGCAGGAGAGTTTTCTCCCTGCCTTATTTGTCTAACTAGAGTCAGTTCTTAAGGCAGAGTTGCTGCCCTCGGTGGCTGGGCTGCAAGGCCAGCTCCAGGCACCAGCTTTCCAAGCTGGTGCTTGGGGTGGCATCGAGAAGGGTCCGAATCCTGCGGCGGCAATTCGGCGGCAGGTCCGCTCTTCCCGCCGCCAAATTGCCACCGCGGGACTCGGACTGCCGCCCCATTCTCACCCGCCGCAGCGGCAATTTGGCGGCAGGTCCACCGCTCTTCCTTTGTCGCTGCGGGACTCGGACTGCCTGCATCAGGGGCCCCATAACGTCTGCCTGCGTCAGGGGCGGGGCCACGGCGACTGCTTGGGGCGGCAAAATTGTTAGAGCCGCTCCTGCTGGGCTGGGATTCCTGGAAGAGGTTGTTGCTCATGTGCTGTTTGCTACCACCTCTGTGCCAGGGCTGAGGTATGTAATAAGTAAGTTACACAGAGATTAGCCCCAGGCTCTGCAGCCCTGAGTTGTCCTTCAACAGGAAGCTGGCCTGAAAGGGGCTGACATTTGCCACCATTTGGCTGCTGGGTGGCAGATGGCAGCAGAGGCCTTGAAGGAACCCTACATTTCACAGCTGTGAATAAAAGAAGGGACATTGATCCTTACCCAGGGAAACAAGGGCCCGGTAATTCCTCAGCATCTGGTCCCGGTACAGCTGCTTCTCTGGCCAGGATAAGAGCTCCCACTCCTCCCGGGTGAAATACACAGCGACGTCCTCAAACGCCACCTGGAGCTGCTGGCACAAGCGTTACACACTCAGACCCAGGGAGACTCCTCCATCCACACAGCTCCCCCAGGGACTCGGGCCCTGCTGGCCGGGGACAGGAGTCGCCCTCGGCTCCCCACGGGGCTCTGGGCCGGGGCGCTGGGAAGGGCCCGAGTCCCAGGGCAGGGAACAGGCTCCTCCCCCCTCCCCGGCCGGAGTCCCCGCCTCCGCCCCAGGCCTGTGCTCAGCCCCGCTCCCGCCCCTGGCTCGGGCGCCTCGGGGCTCCTCGGCCCGGCCGGGGCCTCGCTCAGGGGAAGGGGCCGCGCCCGGCTCCGCGTGTCCGCCCGGCCAGGGCCGCCCAGCCCCGGGGCCCCAGAGCCGCTCCCCGGCCCCAGCGCTCCGGCTGCTGCAGCCCCCAGGCCCGGGGTCACTAGCGCGGGAGGGACCCGGGTCCCGGCCCCCCTCGGCCCCCAGCCGGGACCAGCCAGTGCCCGGCCGGGGAGTCCCCGCCCCGCGTCCTACCTGCGCCGGCCCCGCTGCAGCCATCGCCGGGCTCGGCCCCGGCCGCTTCCTCCGCCCGGGCAGCGACTTCCCGCCCCGCGGCTGGTGCCTCCCCGGGGCCGCCTCGCGCCCGCTCCCCGCCCTGGGGCTGCAGCCGGGACCCGCCCCGCGCAGGGGCCGGGCTGGGACCCGAGGCGCCCGGCTCGCTGGGCGCTGCGAGACGCGCCGACTCCAGCCCTGCTGCGCTCCCCGCCCGTCCCCGGCTCCAAAGCCCTCGCGCCTGCGCCGCCAGCTCCAGCGGCCGTGTGGTTGCGGGGGCCTGGGAGCCCGGACTCCTGGGTTCTCTCCCGGCTCTAGGTGGGGGAGGGGAAAGTAGTGGGGCAGCGTCCCGGCCAGGCTGTGCAGCGTGTGTGTCACAGTAAGACAAGGGTCGGGCTGTGTAGCGTGTGGTTGTTACTAGGCTGTGTGATGTTGGTGGGTGTGTTACAGGAGGTCACACCCCAGGCTGTGTATGGTGTGTGTGTGTCTGAGCAGCGCTCGCTCGGTGTCTACGTGTGTTACAGGCAAGGTGCGGGAGTGGTGCTGAGAGCCAATGAACCAAAACATAACCCCTGTACGTATTGGAAACCACTTCAGCCCAGCACTCCTAATTCTAGCCCCTGTGGTTCCAGGAGTTCTCACATGGCTGTCTGTGTTTGTGTTTCAGGAGATCACATCCATATCCCTGCCCAGTGCCATGGGGAGGGCAGCTGCCCCATACAGATTCTGTGTGTGACACAGCTCCAGCCAGAGGGGGCGCTACAGAGCCCAGCCTTGACCCACAACCACTGACTCTGTTGCCCCTAACCCCAGCACCCCCTAACATCTGTTAGCCCAAGGCCAGCACTGTCTCTGGCTGTTGGAGCAGAGGATGCTGGTCTGTGGGGAAGTGTCTCTCCCATTCTCATCCTTCCTCCACTGGACCTTTCCTCTGTCCCACAGCACCTCCCCTAACATGGCTGGGTCTGTGCCCCCCTCCAGCAGCTGTTTCACATAAGAGGGGGGCAGTCCAGTCCCTGTGGTTCATGCTGCCTGCCTGAGGTAACAGCTAAAGGTGGCTGAAGAGGGGAAGGGCCTTGGGACTGGTGGTTTGCGATAGGGAGGGTCACCAGCAATGTTCCCTCTAATTTTTGATAGGTCGTGTGCACAAAAAATTTCTTCTGTGCAAATTGTTGTGCGCACAGTGTTTCGCCGCGTGGGCGGGGTTTAGGATCTGTGTGCGCGCGCACATGCGCACAGCTTAGAGGGAACAGTGGTCACCAGGTGCCTCGGGATGCCTGGGTTCTATCCGTCTCTGGAAGGGGAGGGGAGGCTGGTGGGTTATAGCAGTGGGGGTTGGGAGCCAGGACTGCCCTGGAATGGGATCCCAGCTGTGTCTCCCCCTCTCTGTGCTATTGCAAAGGAGGGACCCAACCCTGATTTGAGCACCAACCAGGCTAGCATCATCGAGCAGTGCTGGAGCAAGAGCATGCCCAAAGCATGCACTGTGTTGGCCATCAAGGGAGGTGAACATTGCGGTGTTGTGCCAGCCCAGCTCATGAGGCAGAGGGGCTCATGGACGGCAGCCTTGCTGCATTCTCCAGGCCAGGCCAGGCCAGGCCATACAGAGGTGCGTTCGGAGCCTTGAATGAGGGAGCGAGGCTGGGCTGGTGGCTGTGGTGCTGGGCTGGGCTACAGGACTCCTGGTTTCTATTCCTAGCTCTGCCACTTGCTCTCTCTGTGACCTTGGGCAAATCACTTAGGTCAGTGGTTCTCAACCAGGGGTACATCTACTCCTGGGGGTACGCAGAGGCCTTCCAGGGAGTACACCATCTCATCTAGAGAGTGGCCTAGTTTTACAACAGCTAACAAAAAGCACTCGCAAAGTCAGTACAATCTAAACTTTCATACTGACACTGACTTGCTTATACCGCTCTATATACTATACTTCACAGCCCCCTACCTGTGGGCCGAGGTCTGAAGGCAATGGATGGACAGAATGGGGCACACAGGGCTGCTGGTGGGTCACAGGCGCTAGCAGGGTGACATTGAACCACAGCCTGAATGCAAGGGGGGGGGGGTGACGTAAGATTCTGCTGACTGATTTTTTTGCACGGTTACACGAACTGAACATGCTCAGTAATATCTGCTGAAGCCACTGCCCTTCAGCCTGCCCTTTCTAGTCATAAGATTCTGCTGACTGCTTTTTACAGGGGTTAGAAAGGGGGACGGGAGCAAATCGGGGGAGGGGGGCGGTCAGGGTATGAGCAGGGGGCGAACATCGACTGGTCAGGGGTGTCAAGCAGCTGGAGGCAGGGTTAGGAGAGGGACTGAGGGGTAAAATCAGGGGAGGGGGGAAGGAGTCGGGGTTAAGCCCAGGGGTGAGGCGCTGCCAGAGGGTGACAGAGGGCAAAACCCTGGCACAGGCAGGGGCAGAGGGGGTAACAGTTATCCCGGTGGACTGAGACACCACTGAGTGTTTGCAAAAATAGTGGGGGGAGGGGCGGGGGAGGGCAAAGGGACTTTTTTATTTCCTCTCTCACAGACAGCACCTCTCAGTATGGGTTTCCCAGGGCTGGGTTCTTAAAGGCACAGGCATCCCAATGCCTAGTCACTGTAGCTCTCTTTGTCTGATGTAACCTACTGAGGTGCTGCAGGAGGAGGAGGGATAGCTCAGTGGTTTGAGCATTGGCCTGCTAAACCCAGTGTTGTGAGTTCAATCCTTGAGGGGGCCACTTAGGAATCTGGGGCAAAAATCTGTCAGGGGACAGTACTTGGTCCTGCTAGTGAAGGCAGGGGACTGGACTTGATGACCTTGAAAGGTTGTTCTAGGAGATTGGCATATCTCCATTTAAAAAAAAAAAGGAGACTTAATTCAGTGAAATATTTTACATACATATACCCCCCTCAGAAACAAAGAATCCCTAATCAGTGTATCTGACTGCATAGAGTCTCCTAGCAGTTCATCGGTTTGTCTTTGCTGCTGCTGGGATTCCCTGAATTACTTTTAGGATTTCATCATTTAGCTTTGTTATTGTGCAGATGCGTGTCATTGTGCTATTTAATTTGTATTTTAACAGCAAATACTCATTGAAAATATATATAAGTAAGTTCATGCTAGTAGTTTTAGGAATGACAGCTGTGTTTCTAGTATTGCACTTCATAGAATCATAGAATCTCAGGGTTGGAAGGGACCTCAGGAGGTCATCTAGTCCAACCCCTGCTCAAAGCAGGACCCACCCCAACTAGATCATCCCAGCCAGGGCTTTGTCAAGCCGGGCCTTAAAAGCCACTAAGGATGGAGATTCCACCACCTCCCTCAGCCCAGGGCTACACTGGGGGGGGAGGGTGTCGATCTACGATACGCAGATTCAGCTACGTGAATAGCGTAGCTGAAGTCGGCGTATCGTAGTCGACTTACCTGGCCATGAGGATGGCGGCGAGTCGATCGCTGCCGCTCCCCCGTCGACTCCGCTTCCACCTTTCGATGAGGTGGATTTCCGTAGCCGACGGGGAGCGCTTTCGGGGATCGATTAATCGCGTCTAAACGAGACGTGAAAAATCGATCCCCGAAAGATCCAGAGGGCAGCACCCCAGTTAAAAGGGCACCGGGTCCTGGGAGGGACACGGGGCCAGAGCGGTCAGGTGGATCATTGGTCGGCAGAGGCTGGCGAGCTAATTCCCTGGACTGACCAGCAGGAGGTGCTGCAGGGGTGAGTCCGACCCCCTTACACAGTGCACTTGCTGTTTTTAACTGTGATTTCTAATTTGGGATTTTTAATTCTAACTTTTTTCCCCTTGTTTTTAGAGCAGAATGTTTATTCTGTTGGGTCATCTGAGTTCCTGTCTCACTAAATGTATGGACTGGTGTCAAAAGTTTGTTTTCATTCAATCTACCAATGGTGATTGCGTTTTGCAACTGTTATTTTGCCTCTCAATCCAGCCCTTAGTGTTTTTCCACATGCCATTGCTTGTGTGTACAACTTGATTCTCAAATATTCAATAAAGGCCGTATACTATCTCCTATAACATCTTTCTCAAAGGCAAAAATCTGTTGTAATTTTTGCTGAACATTAGAACTGCCATTGTGGGTCAGACAAGTAGTCCGTCTAGTCCAGTATCCTGTCTTCTGACAGTGGCCAGTGCCAGGTGCTTCTAAGGGAATGAACAGAACAGGCAATCTCTGAGTGAACCATCCAATTGTCCACTCCTAGCATCTGCCAGACAGAGGATGGTTTAGGGACATGCAGAGCATGGAGCTGTATCCCTGATTATCTTGGCTAATAGCTGATGCACCTATCCTGAGGGACTGATCTAATTCTTTGTTGAACCCATTCATAGTTTTGGTCTTCAAAACATAATGAACACACATCTACAATCCCAAGATACTTTGACAACCACAAGAATTCTAAAAACACGGGTTATACACCCTGAAGTCAAGATATTTTAATAAATAAATGATATTTTGTTCTTATGCGCCTCTTTGTCCCTGATTCTTTAGGGTGCGGTATGGTCAGTTCCACCAAAGCTGGAGCCTAAACACCCGAATGAATCTTAGTCTACCCTCATACTTTTCCTGGGCTTATTGAAAATATGAAATTATATGCCGACTTGGATGTCCACGGTGTATACTGATATATTGTGGGCCAGAATTCAATAATGAGGTAAATACTTATTTCTGAGGTTGTTTTTGACTGTCTTCAACCACACTTTCAGGTCACAGATAGCTGACAGTGAACATAGGCTTCATTGCCCTGGTGAGTTTTTCTTTATGGGCATTTTTGCTGACAAGTTTCTATGAACTTCCACTCAGTATTTGGCAAGGATTACTGCTGGTCACCACATCAGGGCTGCAATAACATTTTATTCTTTGGTCTCTTTTTACCCACCAAATCTGTCCAAAGGAAAGTTTATGGCATAACCTTTTTTCTTTCAGTATAACCTAGACATTTACAAAGCATTGGGACTACCGCATAGCTTCACCAGCCCATACCACCCACAGACCAATGGATTGGCTGAAAACACAAACAAATCCATCAAAAGGTAATTTTACATCTGGGAAAATTACAGTATTAATAGCAAGGAGAATGCACTATGCCAGAAGGTACAAACTGCTTCAAAATTTTAGTACATTGCAAGTCCACTTATCTTTTATTTCAAGAAAAAGTAATCGTACCAATAAACTAGGATGACCTCTTTACACCTTTTGGACTGCGTACAATTTCTCTCAGTAAAGACAGTCCTTACCCCCCACCTCACCCCACTCCACTCCCAAAAAAAGAATCCATCACCATTTGTTATAGAGCATTGCGGAAGTTGGTTGATGACACTAGGAGTAATTGGGACACATTTCTTGGTGACATTTTATTTTCTTTGGCATCAAAACCAAACACAGAAACCAAAATGTCACCCTTTTGACTACTGTATGGCTTTGAAGCAACATTCCCAGACCAAGTCTCAGAAAATTACATGGTAGGTGTCTTTAAGAACCATCAGCTTTCAGGTGCATATGTTATTCTGGGATTGTTCATTTTACACACACAACTCCTTCTCCATTTGTTTACAAAGCCAACAGATTTTGAGGAACTTGATGAACAATTCTACAAAGAGTACTTCAGAAATATGGAATCTAGATGTGCTGCTGACATTGAACTGGCTCTTACTAATATTTCTAAAGCACAAGAAAAGCAACAGATACAGTATGCCAAAACTAAGACTCGTAAACATGGGAAAATAACGTGCGAGGTTGGGGACAGTGTCATGTTACTGAATGCAAGAAGGAAAACAAGAAAGGGAGGGCTACTGCAACCTACCTACTGTGAACCACACAAAGTCACTGCTGTAGACGATAAAAGAGTTAAATTAGAAACCATCTCAGGGAAACTTTTAGGATCTATGTACAATATCTCCCACTGAAAACTATTTAAAGAGCCTCCAACATTAGCTGCTAAAAACAGATTACAAGAAAACATGGAAAAGGAAACTGCTGTGGATGACACTATGAAAAAAGTTGCCTCAGAAGAGGTAGGAGAAATGGGAGGCGATGTATCTCCCCAGCCTCACACAGCCAAGTGATAAAGGTGGAGGTCATAGACACGGACAAAGAGGAGTGTTTTTTGACAGAAGTTGCAAGCAGTGATCCAATCCAAACTATGACCCCCCCAAAAAGGAAAAGTATTTGCAAACAAGTTAATTTTTTGGAGTAATTGAAAGTAATGAATAAATCAAGATTTCTATTGACAGTTTTGGTCACAATGTAACCATCATTTGACAACATTGTATTGATTTTTTTTCAGCGAGCATGGAGGACAGCTGCTTATACTGCAAGTATGTGACTTGCACACACAAAAATGAAGATGGCATGATGGTAAGAAACACAAAATGGGGTATGAGAAACATTCACCATATCTCCAATGAGATATTACCCCAGGAGCTTGCTGGAATCTATGCTCCCTTTGATCAGAAACGTTTCTCAGTCAAGGCAACAGGATAAGTGCATTGCTGCCTGTGCCTATCTGCTGAGTTGATGAACTGTAATGGTCAGAGATCGCACCAGCATAGAAGTATACTGAAGGCGAACCCTAAGGAAATTAAGATTTTAAATTATCCTCCACATGTCCCGTGTCCCACTACAATGAATCCAGGCAGGGTCGTTCGGAAGATGAACACTTTATGCTTCCATCCCACACCACTGTCAAGTTTTTGCAAATTAGGACCAGTAACTCCTAATGTTAGCAATTCACTACCTCTCCCTACCGCAGGTAGCAAATTCCTACAAGTAGCAGTTTCACACAACCTATGGGGTAAGAAACTGCTCTCTGTAGGAATTAGCCACATCATATAGAGCGACAAAGAGTCTATAGACTTTATAGACTAACAGAAATATTGGAGCATAAGCTTTCGTGGGCGAAGACCCACTTCATCAGACGCATGTGGTGGAAATTTTCAGAAGCAAGTATTATAAATATGCAGGCAAGAATCAGGTTTGAGAGAACAAGGTTAATGCAATCAGGGAGGATGAGGGCCACTGCTAGCAGCTGATTTGGAGGTGTGAACACCAAGAGAGGAGAAACTGCTTTTGTAGTTGGCTAGCCATTCACAGTCTTTCTTTAATCCTGAGCTGATGGTGTCAAATTCGCAAATAAACTGTAGCTCAGCAATTTCTCTTTGAAGTCTGGGCTTGAAGTTTTTTTTGCTGCAGGATGGCTACCTTTAAATCTGCTATTGTGTGTCCAGGGAGATTGAAGTGTTCTCCCACAGGTTTTTGTATATTGCCATTCCTAATATCTGATTTGTGCCCATTTATCCTTTTACGTAGGGACTGTCCAGTTTGGCCGATATATATAGCAGAGGGGCATTGTTGGCACATGATGGTGTATATTACATTGGTAGACGTGCAGGTGAATGAATACTACATCATATAGTTTCCAACAAACGAGGACCTGTTGCTGCTCCAGTAGCAAATCCCTACAGAGAGCAGTTTCTTACACCACAGGGTGTGTGAAACTGTGCTCTGTCGTAATTAGCTATACCAGGTAGCAGTTTTTAACAAATTAGGACAAGTCAGCAAATAAGAACAACCTTATGTTCTTGGTGGTGATGGGGGACTTCAACTACCCAGACATCAGTTGGGAAAATAACACAGCAAGGCACAGATTATCCAACAAGTTTCTGGAATGTATTGGAGACAATTTTTTTATTTTAGAAGGTTGAGAAAGCTACTAGGGGATAAGTGTTCTAGATTTGATTTTGACAAATAGGGAGGAACTGTTTCAGAATTTGAAAGTGGAAGGCAGCTTGGGTGAAAGTGATCATGAAATGATGGAGTTCATGATTCTAGGGAATGGTAGGAGGGAGAACAGCAAAATAAAAGACAATGGATTTCAAGAAGGCAGATTTTAGCAAACTCAGGGAGTTGGAAGGTAAAATCCCATGGGAAGCAAGTCTAAGGGGAAAAGCAATTGAAGTCTATTTGCTCTTTTGCCCTTAATAATATCTTTTTGAAAAAATGCAAAGTATACCACTGTATAAGAAAGATAGAAAGTATGGCAAGAGACCACCCAGGAGATCTTCAATGATCTAAAAATTAAAAGAGTCCTACAAAAAGTGGAAACTAGGTCAAATTACAAAGGATGAATATAAACAAATAACAGAAGTATGTAGGGACAAAATTAGAAAGGCCAAAGCACAAAACGAGATCAAACTAGCTAGAGACATAAAGGGTAGCAAGAAAACATTCTGCAAATACACTAGAAGCAAGAGGAAGACCAAGGACAGGGTAGGCCTGTTACTCAACAAGGGGGAGAAACAATAACAGAAAATGTGGAAATGGAAGAGATGCTTAATGACTTCTTTGTTTCTGTTTTCTCCAAGGTTGGTGGCGATTGGACGCCTAACATAGTGAATGCCCGTGAAAATGAGGTAGGACTAGAGGCAAAAATAGGAAAAGAACAAGTTAAAAGCTACTTAGACAAGTTGGATGTCTTCAAGTCACCAAGGCCTGATGAAATGTGTCCTAGAATACTCAAGGAGCTGACTGAGTAGATATCTGAGCCACTAGCAATTATCTTTCAAAAGTCAAAGAAGATGGGAGAGATTCCAGAAGACTGGAAAGGGGCAAATATAGTGCCCATCTATAAAAAGGGAAATAAGGACAAGCTGGGGAATTACAGACCAGTCAGCTTAACTTCTGTACCTGGAAAGATAATGGAGCAAATAATTAAGGAATCAATTTACAAACATCTAGAAGAAAATAAGGTGATAAGTAACAGCCAGCAAGGATTTGTCAAGAACAATTTGTGTCAAACCAACCTGATACCCTGTCAAAGACAGCTAACAAGCCTTGCGGATGCGGGGGGAAGTGGTCGACATGGTCTATCTTGCCATTAGTAAAGTTTTTGATACTGTCTCCCATGACCTTCTCATAAACAAACTAGGGAAATACAACCTAGATGGAGCTACAATCAGGTGGGTGCAAAACTGGTTGGAAAACAGTTCCCAGAGAGTAGTTACGAGTGGTTCACAGTCAGGCTGAAAGGGCATAACGAGTGGGGTTCTGCAGCATGGGCTCCATGTCTGTATAATTTTTGCTGCTGCCCAGAATGGCAGAGCCGTCCCATCCATAGGACAGATTGGGGAAATCACCCTGGGCCCTGCGCTTCAGGGGGACATGGGGTCCAGAGCGGCCTGGAGGGTTAGTGGGGGGCCTGGTGCCGGCAGCAGCAAGTGACCCGGCCCCAGCCTGCCCCGCTCCGCTCCGCTCTGCCCCGCCAGCTCCCGGTGTCGCTCAGAGGAAGGGGCGGAAGCTGGAAAGAGGTGGGGTGGGGCTTGGGGGAAGGGCTGGAATGGGGGAGGGGGCGGAGCAGGGGTGGGCTGGGGCAAGGTCGCTCACTGCTGCTGCCAGTGCCATGCCCTCCACTAACCTCCCAGGCCGCCCTGGACCCCGTGTCCCCCTGAAGCACAGGGAGTGCCAAAGCGCGGTAAACCCAAACATTGGTGGAGCCGGGCCCAGGTTCCTAAATATTGGTGGAGCATGGGCCCATATAACTCGCTGTCTATGTTCTGCAGGGATCAGTTCTGGATATGTTTCTATTAAAAATCTTAATCAATGATTTAATCATGGCATAGAGAGTACATTTTATAAAGTTTGTGGATCATAGAATATCAGGGTTGGAAGGGACCTTAGAAAGTCATCTAGTCCAACCCCCTGCTCAAAGCAGGACCAATCCCCCATTTTTGCCCCAGATCCCTAAATGGCCCCCTCAAGGATTAAACTCACAACCCTGGGTTTAGCAGACCAATGCTCAAACCACTGAGCTATCCCTCCCTTGGATGATACCAAGCTGGGAGGGGTTACAAGTACTTGGGAAGATAGGATGAAAATTCAAAATGATCTGGACAAACTGGAGAAATAGTCTGAAGTAAACAGGATGCAATACAATAAGGACAAATGCAAAGTACTCCACTTAGGAAGGAATAATCAGCTGCTCACATACAAAATAGGAAATGATTTCCCAGGAAGGAGTACTGCGGAAAGGGATCTAGGGGTTACGGCGGACCACAAACTGAATATGAGTGAACCATGTAACTCTGCTGCAAAAAAACTGAACATTGTTCTGGGCTGTATTAGCAGGAGTGTTGTGAGCAAGACGCTCAGATGTAATTTTCCCACTCTACTCCGTGCTGATTATATCTCAACTGGGCAACTGTTAAAAGATTAAAGGTCTAGAAAACATGACCTATGAGGGAAGATTGAAACATGATAACAGTTTTCAAGTATGTAAAAGGTTGTTACAAGGAAGAGGGAGAAGAATTGTTCTCCTTAACCTCTGAGGATATTGCTGGGAGAGCAATACAGTGGTCCACAGACAATCCAGGAAGTTTTTGGAAAGTGTAGGGGACAATTTCCTGGTGCAAGTGCTGGAGGAACCAACTAGGGGAAAAGCTCTTCTTGACCTGCTGCTCACAAACAGGGAAGAAATAGTAGAGGAAGCAATAGTGGATGGGAACCTGGGAGGCAGTGACCATGAGATGGTCGAGTTCAGGATCCTGACACAAGGAAGAAAGAGCAGTAGAATACAGAGCCTGGACTTCAGAAAAGCAGACTTTGACTCCCTCAGGGAACTGATGGGCAAGGTCCCCTGGGAGAATAACATGAGGGGGAAAGGAGTCGAGGAAAGCTGGCTATATTTTAAAGAATCCTTATTGAGGTTGCAGGAACAAACCATCCCGATGTGTAGAAAGAAAAGTAAATATGGCAGGCGACCAGCTTGGCTTAACAGTGAAATCCTTGCTCATCTTAAACACAAAAAAGCAGCTTACAAGAAGTGGAAGATTGGACAAATGACCAGGGAGGAGTATAAAAATATTGTTCAGGCATGCAGGAGTAAAATTAGGAAGGCCAAATCACACTTGGAGTTGCAGCTAGCCGGAGATGTTAGGAGTAACAAGAAGGGTTTCTTCAGGTATGTGAGCAACAAGAAGAAAGTCAAGGAAAGTGTGGGCCCCTTGCTGAATGAGGGCGGGAACCTAGTGACAGAGGATGTGGAGAAAGCTAGTGTACTCAATGCTTTTTTTGCCTCTGTCTTCACAGACAAGGTCAGCTCCCAGACGGCTGCACTCCGCAGCACGGTATGGGGAGGAGGTGACCAGCCCTCGGTGGAGAAAGAAGTAGTTTGGGACTATTTAGAAAAGCTGGACGAGCACAAGTCCATGGAGCCGGAAGCACTGCATCCGAGGGTGCTAAAGGAGTTGGCCGATGTGATTGCAGAGCCATTGGCCATTATCTTTGACAAATCATGGCAATCGGGGGAGGTCCCGGATGACTGGAAAAAAGCTAATGTAGTGCCCATCTTTAAAAAAGGGAAGAAGGAAGATCTGGGGAACTACAGGCCAGTCAGTCTCACCTCAGTCCCTGGAAAAATCATGGAACAAGTCCTCAAGGAATCAATTCTGAACCACTTAAAGGAGGGGAAAGTGATCAGGAACAGTCAGCATGGATTCACCAAGGGCAAGTCATGCCTGACTAACCTAATTGCCTTCTACGATGAGATAACTGGCTCTGTGGATGAGGGGAAAGCAGTGGATGTGCTATTTCTTGACTTTAGCCAAGCTTTTGATACAGTCTCCCACAGTGTTCTTGCAGCAAGTTAAAGAAGTATGGGCTGGATGAATGGACGGTAAGGTGGATAGAAAACTGGCTGGATGGTCGTGCTCAACGGGTAGTGATCAATGGCTCCATGTCTAGTTGGCAGCCGGTATCAAGTGGAGTGCCCCAAGGGTCGGTGCTGGGGCCGGTTTTGTTCAATATCTTCATTAACGATCTGGAGGATGGTGTGGACTGCACCCTTAGCAAGTTTGCAGATGACACTAAACTGGGAGGAGTGGCTGATACGCTGGAGGGTAGGGATAGGATACAGAGGGACCTAGACAAATTAGAGGATTGGGCCAAAAGAAATCTGATGAGGTTCAACAAGGACAAGTGCAGAGTCCTGCACTTAGGACGGAAGAATCCCATGCACTGCTACAGACTAGGGACCGAATGGCTGGGCAGCAGTTCTGCAGAAAAGGACCTAGGGGTTACAGTGGACGAAAAGCTGAATATGAGTCAACAGTGTGCCCTTGTTGCCAAGAAGGCTAACGGCATTTTGGGCTGCATAAGTAGGGGCATTTCCAGCAGATCGAGGGACGTGATTATTCCCCTCTATTCGGCACTGGTGAGGCCTCATTTGGAGTACTGTGTCCAGTTTTGGGCCCCACACTACAAGAAGGATGTGGATAAATTGGAAAGAATCCAACGGAGGGCAACAAAAATGATTAGGGGGCTGGAGCACATGACTTATGAGGAGAGGCTGAGGGAACTGGGATTGTTTAGCCTGCAGAAGAGAAGAGTGAGGGGGGATTTGATAGCTGCTTTCAACTACCTAAAAGGGGGTTCCAAAGAGGCTGGATCTAGACTATTCTCAGTGGTAGAAGATGACAGAACAAGGAGTAATGGTCTCAAGTTGCAGAGGGGGAGGTTTAGGTTGGATATTAGAAAAAACTTTTTCACTAGTAGGGTGGTGAAGCACTGGAATGGGTTACCTAGGGAGGTGGTGGAATCTCCTTCCTTAGAGGTTTTTAAGGTCAGGCTTGACAAAGCCCTGGCTGGGATGATCTAGTTGGGGTTGGTCTTGCTTTGAGCAGGGGGTTGGACTAGATGACCTCCTGAGGTCCCTTCCAACCCTGAGATTCTATGATTCTATGATAGGACAAGAAGAAATGGGCTTAAATTGCAGCAAGGGAGATTTAGGTTGCTACATCAAGTAGCAGTTTCTTACAACAGCAGTTTCTTACAATCTACACGTATCAATAACTGCTGCACATAATCAGGGGTGAAAGTAACTTAAAGGACTTACCAGTATTCTGGAGTCCTGAGGAGAGGGCGGGGCCTCTACTGGAAGAGGTGGGGCTTTTAAATCCCCGGGCCCTTTAAATCAGGATTTAAAGGGCTCGGGGCTAGGGCTGTGGTAGCAGCAGCTGGGAGCCCCGGGCCCTTTAAATCACTCCCTCAGCTCCCAGCTGCACAGGCAGCTGGGAGCTCTGAGGTTTGGGGGTGAATTAAAGGGGGCAATTTAAAGGGCCTGGGGCTCTAGGTGCCGTTACTGCAGTGCAGCCCCGGACCGTTTAAATTGCCGGCTGAGCCCCAGGGGTCCCAGCTGCCGCTGCGACACCCAGGGCTCCAGCAGCAGGGCTCAGGTGGCGATTTAAAGGGCCCAGGGGCTCCAGCTGCTGCTGCCCTCTGGGCCCTTTAAATCATCCCCAGAGCCCTGCTGCCGGAGCCCTGGGGTAGCGGCGGCGTAGCTCCAGCGGCTATTTAAAGGGCCCAGGGCAGTAGCAGCGGCAGGAGCCCTGGGCCCTTTAAATCACCGCCCGAGCCCCACCGCCGCTATCCCAGGGCTCCGGCAGCGGGGCTTTGGTGGCAATTTAAAGGGCCTGGGGCTCCAGCCACTGCTGGGAGCCCCGGGCCCTTTAAATTGATGCCTGGGGAAGCCGGGCTGCCCCGGTATGGGTATGTTGCACCGGCTCTTGCTGGTACTCTGTACCGGGGCATACCGGCTTACTTTCACCTCTGCCTATAACATTATTATAACAACAATGCTCAGTGCATCACGATCCTTCCTAAGACACCCCACATGGCAAACTTTGCATTGAATACCACACAATCATATTCTAGGGATGAACATGGTAGTGCTGGGTGTTCCCCCGAGGTACAGAGCGTCACAATGTTATACAGTTTTCTTTAAAAATCACATTGTAAGACTGTGAAAGTTTATAGCAAGTGTATTGTGGATAATGGTTAATGCAGAGACTTGTTATTTGTGAATGTTCTAGTCTTGTACAGATGTATTGGCCCCGATCCCCAGGTGCAGCCAAGGAATACACAGAACAATTCAAAACTAGCGTTTGTACAAGGGTTTCTTTCAGCTTCCTTTATGGTCCCTGTACCAGGGCTGCTTGTGTACTGGTCTGGTCTCCTCGAGGAAGTTAGAGGAGCCTGAAGGATGTTCTAATTTACAGCAGCTACCAATGACCCAAAGAGGCCATTCCAGCAGGTGGGATGTGGGGACCTCCTGGCCATGCCCCTTTGCTCTTATGCAGGCTGCAGGAAGGATGGTGCAGTAGAAGCCTCTAGCCTGCTCTACACCACCAGCATCCTGTGGTCTGCTAGGCTGGCTGTAGGGCAGAGTGGCTGAGGAGCTGCGTCATTATTTTGTCTGGTTTGGTTTTCTGTTGCAGTGTGCAGGGTGGTCACTCTCTGCTTTAGATCGTTAATCAGAGATAACAAATACCTTCCTTGCCAGATACCCAATCATCTTATTAGCCCCCCAGCATGGTGTAGTCACAGTCTATATGCTGGTAGCTGCATGGTGCTAGAATTCCTCCCTGAGAAGTAACTCTCTGTGGGGTGTGCTTGGTGCAAAGGCCCTGCCAAGGGGCTAGGGAGGCTATTTGCTGAGCACTGTTGCCCTCAGTGCAGGGAGTGCAGCATAGGTCAGGCCAATGGGGAATACGGCTGGGATCAGCTAGCAGGAGTTACCGTCTCATGAGGGACGTGACTCATTCTTGATGGAACTGAGCTAGGAACCAGGACCACCTTGGGGCGAGAAGACATACTGCCTATGGGGAGCCCCTCTTGCTTTATTTGGCACTTTGACCACAGTACGCCTTTGGATTTCCCCTTCATTTGTGTGACCCCCCCCACAATCCTATGGATAGTTTTGTCCTGTAATCAGCCGCAGCTCACCTGACCTGCCACACGGGTGTGCTCCCTTCATACTGCATTTGTGCTGCTGTTACATGAGTGATTCTACCGTACAGAGTACACAAAGCACCTACGATCAAATGCTGTTGGTGCCTGCCAGTCCCAGTGCTGGAGACTGCCCAGGGGTACTGGTGAAAGAGAACCAGCTTCAAAGTGAATAGTTTTGTTTTGATATAAAAAGTCTAAGACACTTCAAATGACTTTCTTTGCAGGGAGCCAGCGTAGGTGAGATAATATCTTTTATAGGCCCAACTTCTGCTGGTGAGAGAGACAAGCTTTCAAGCCACACTGGGACAAGCTAGGTTTTTTAACTGAAGCAAAGTGACTGTCCAGTGCAGGCTGTCCACTGAATGGGCAGTGAGCATGTCAGCCCCCCGCCTCTCCCTGGAGCGTGCTCACCCCAGGAGGCTGCTCCCCGATGGGCTCCTATAATGTTTGTCGGATTTCGCTAACTTTTATGCATTTGGTCTAATATAAATCAAGTCCTTTAAGGTGTGTTAAATGCAAACCCCCATGTTTGTACAGGTTCAACGCAGCCTTTTTATCATAAAAAAGGGGCAGCAACATTAACTGCCCTGCATTTCATGTAGGGTATGTTAGTACCTTGAGCAGCCTCCCTAATCCTTCAAACCCCGTCGTTACTGACGTACTCATTTAGATTTGAACCTGTTTGAAGTGGGCACTGTCAGTCCCAGTTTGTGCACCACCTAGCACAATGGGGTACAAAACCTGATCAAGGCATAGGCACAGACTTTAGTCGGCGCAGGCGGGTGCTCACACACCCGGCCCCGCCCCATTCCACTCCTTCCCCAAATCCCTTCCCCCACCTCCTCCCTCGGGTGCGCTGCATTTCCCCTCCACCCCCTCCCTCCCAGGCTTGCCACGCGCCAAACAGCTGGCGCGCGGCAAGCCTGCGAGGGAGGAAAAGCGGAGCGGCGGCGCTTCGGGAGGTGGAGATGGAGCGGAGGTGAGCTGGGTGGGCGGGAAGCTGCTGGTGGGTGCTCTGCACTTTTCCCCGTGGGTGCTCCAGCCCCGGAGCACCCACGGAGTCGGCGCCTATGGATCGAGGCCTTTAGGTGTAGCTGTCCCAGAAATAATAAGTAACTCCTCTATAAAAAGCTATTCCCATTAGGGCACAGTTTCAGAGTGGTAGCCGTGTAAAAAAGTCTGTGTCCGCAAAAACAATGAGGAGTACTTGTGGCACCTTAGAGACTAACATTTATTTGGGCATAAACCTTTGTGGGCTAAAGCCCACTTCATCAGATGCATGGAGTGGAAAACACAGTAGGAAGATATATATAGCAAGTACATGAAAAGATGGGAGTTGCTTTACCCAGTGGGGGGGGTCGAGAGAAATCAATTACAGTGGGCTATTATCAACAGGATGAGAAAACACTTTTGTAGTGGAAATCAAGGTGGCTCATTTCAAACAGTTAACAAGGAGGTGTGATAATAGCCCACTTGAATTGATTTGTCACGACTGCCCCCCCCCCCAAGGGGTGCATTTGCTACATCAGGTAGCTGTTTTAGACCATAGCAGTTTCGTACAATCCACTACGCATCAGTAACTATTCCCAGGAGCACATTCCTAGGGGGAGATACTGTACCACAGTGGAAGGTCTCTGCCTTGGGGTGTTCCCTGGCTGCTGGAGCTGACGGCGCAGGCGCGGGGGCGGGGAGCGCAACAGGGCTGCAGCTGGCGCCGCGCGAGCGGGGCCTTCCCGGATCAACTCGGCCCGTGCGCAGAGCGGGCTCCGGCTGCAGCCCCAGGACCCGGAGGAAGCGGCCGGAGCCGAGCCCGGCGATGGCTGCAGCGGGCCCCACGCAGGTAGGACGCGGGGCGGGGACCGGACTTCCCGGCCGGGCACTGGCTGGTCCGGGCAGGGGGCCGGGACCCGGGTCCCTCCCGCGCTAGTGAGCCCGGGGCAGGGAGCGGCTCGGCGCGGCCAGGCAGGGCCCGGGGTCCCGCTTTGCACCAGCGTAGCCCAGGGGCTGCAGCAGCCGGAGCGCTGGGGCCGGGGAGCGGCGCTGGGGCCCCGGGGCTGGGCGGCCCTGGCCGGGCGGACACGCAGAGCCGGGCGCGGCCCGGCCAAGAAGCCTTTTTTAGGCGCCCGAGCCAGGTGCGAGAGCTGGGCTGAGCACAGGCCTGGGGCGGAGGCGGGGACTCCGGCCGGGGAGCGGGGAGGAGCCTGTTCCCTGCCCTGCGATTCGGGCCCTTCCCAGTGCCTCGCCCCAGAGCCCCGTGGGGAGGCGAGGGCGACACCTGTCCCCGGCCAGCAGGGCCCGAGTCCCTGGGAGAGGTGGGGGAGAGTCTCCCTGGGTCCCAGCTGCTGGGCTGGGGGCTCCCTGGGAGTCGCTCCCCTAGAAACCGCGTCCCCTGCTGAGACTCCGGGCTGGGGCTGGAGGCTCCAGGTGCTGAGTGTGTAACGCTTGTGCCAGCAGCTCCAGGTGGCATTTGAGGACGTCGCTCTGTATTTCACCCGGGAGGAGTGGGAGCTCTTATCCCGGCCAGAGAAGCAGCTGTACCGGGACCAGATGCTGAGGAATTACCGGGCCCTTGTTTCCCTGGGTAAGGACCAATTTATCTTTACTGAAAGCTGTGAAATGTCTGGGTTCCCTTTTTATCTCACCTTCCATGTGTCACCAGGTGCCCAAGTAGTTGCAAATGTCAGCATCTTTCAGTTAAAGCAGCAGGCTTCCTGTTAAAGAAGAAATCGGGGCTACAGAACCTGGGGCTAGTCTTAGTGTAACTTGTTTACCTACCTCAGTCCTGGCACAGCACATGAGCAAATAATACTAATAAGGCAGGAAGAAAACAGCTCTCCACCTCCCCAAAAAGAATGAACATCATAATCTTAACTGTACATTTGAACAATTCTTGCACTCCAAGCAAAAAAATTGATCGGTCTGTAGAACAGTGACACCTGCCATGACTCAGCCCCAAAGAAAATTGAGACGGCTCATAGACATTGCTGCTTCAGAGTACGAACTGAACTTCCCTGGGGGGAGATGGGATGAAATCTCCTCTAAGGAAGGTTTATTTCTTTATTCTCCTGCTTGGGATCTCTTCCTGCACTTTCCTTTCAAACAGTGACCGAGATCGGGGCCCTATTGTGCTGGGCTGCACCAACATATAAATGAGTCCCTGCCCCCAGAACTTTAGTAATAAAACTGATTCATTCCCCAAACAGGCTATTCAGGTTCCACACCAGATTTAATCCACCGGATCGAGGTAGGGGAGGCAGAGCTCTGGATCCAGGATGCCACGGACTCCAGGGAAACCTCAGGGCCTGAGAGCCCATTCCGAGGTGAGTTGTCATAATCCGATCCCTTCTGATTTAGACACCTGCTAGTGGATGGCTCCTTAATGTAGAAGGAAAAGGCAGAGTGAGATCCACTGTGTGGGAACTGAAGGGGACAAATGGAGGCTGGGAATTGGGGACCAGTATTTATTTTGGAGGGGAAGGAGTAACTGGGCTGGAGGCAGGAATCACTGGGGGAGTTTCTTTGGCTGGGATAGGCAGGAAGCTAGGCTGAGCAAGTGCAGAATGGTAGTAGAATGTGCATTTAGACGTTTAAAAGCTCGCTGGTGCTGTTTGCTAACTAGATTAGACCTCAGTGAAACCAATATTCCAATTGTAATTGCTCCTTGCTGTGTGCTCCACAATATCTGTGAGAGTAAGCGGGAGACATTTATGGTGGGGTGGGAGGTTGAGGCAAATCGCCTGGCGGCCAATTTTGCACTGCCAGACACCGGTGCGATTAGAAGAGCACAGCTGGGCGCGCTATGCATCAGAGAAGCTTTGAAAACCAGTTTCATGACTGGCCAGGCTACAGTGTGACAGTGTTTTTCTCCTTGATGCAAACTCGGCCCCTTTGTTGACTCTAATTCCCTGTAAGCCAACCGCCCTCGCCCCTTTGATCACAGCTTGCAGAGGAAATAAAGTCACTATTATTTCAAAACCATGCATTCTTTATTAGTTGATTAAAAACACAGGGAGATAAATCACAAGGTAGCCCGGGTGGGGAAGGAACGGGTGGGGGTGAGGGATGAGGGGAGGAGGGACAGACAAGGCCACAGTATACATCAATACTTAGGATATGCCAGACTTCTGCTGCTTGGGCAATCCTCTGGAGTGGAGTGGATGGGTTCCCGGAGCCTCCCCCGCTGTGTTCTTGGGCGTCTGGGTGAGGAGGATATGGAACTTGGGGAGGAGGGCGGGCGGTTATATAGGAGATGCAGCGGCGGTCTATGCTCTTGCGCGCCTCCCTCCTCTCGTCGCGTTCATTGAACGCTTTCCGGGACTCTGCCATTGTTTGCCTCCATGCATTCAGCTGCACTCTATCAGTGCGGGAGGACTGCATAAGCTCTGAAAACATGTCATCCCGAGTGTTTGTTTCACCTTCTAATCTGGGACAGCCTCTGGGACAGAGATGATACGGGGAGCGTAGAAACACTTGCATCTGCGGGAGGAGAAAAAGGGAGAGTAGAATTTAAAAAGATACCAAAGGCGACCCCCCCCCCCCCCCCCAATGCTCTGGGATGATCCCTCCAACCCTCCCACCCCACACCGCATGGCTCTGAACAGGGCTGAGCCCTTTAAGCCAAACACAAACAGCCCGGCGTGAATGGACTTTTCCAGTAGCTGTACTGGCCACGAATGCATCCCAAGTCTTCAGGGAAAAAGAATCATTAAACACACTTTCTTTTAAACCTTGTATAGTATTTACAAAGAAGTGCCTTCTCCGGCGTCATGGTCCAGGAGCCTGCCTTGGGAGAGTGTGGAGGGTATTGGCTCCAGGGTGATGAACAGTTCCTGGCTGTCAGGGAGAACGGAATCACGGCTTGCTGGCTGTGCACTGTCCTACATCTCCTCTTCCTCCTCCATAAAATCATCCTCCCTGCTCCATGAGACTCCCTCCTTGCAGGTGTCCATGGACAGTGGTGGGGTAGTGGTAGCGTGTGTCCCCCCCAACCCCCCCGAATTGCATGCAGCTCCTCATAGTAGTGGCATGTATGGGGCTGTGACCCGGAGCAACCATTCGCCTCTTTTGGTAGGCTTGCCTGAGCTCTTTAATTTTCACACAGCACTGCTGTGTGTCCCTGGAGTAGCCTCTGTCCATCATGCCCCGGGAGATTTTCGCATATATGTTGGCGTTCCGTTTTTTTTAACAGAGTTCTGCCTGCACAGATTTTTCTCCCCATACTGCGATCAGATCAGTACCTCCCGTTCAGTCCATGCTGGAGCTCTTTTGTGAATCTGGAACTGCATGGTCACCTGTGCTGGTGAGCTCACCATACTGGCCAAACAGGAAATGAAATTTAAAAGTTCCCAGGGCTTTTCCTGACTACCTGGCTAGTGCAATTGAGTTGAAAGTGTTGTCCAGAGCGCTCACAATGGAGCATTCTAGGATAGCCCCCGGAGGCCAATACCGTTGAATTGAGTCCACAGTACACCAAATTCGAACCAGTGATGTCTATTTTACCACTACTCCCCTTGCCGGAGAGGAGTACAGAAATCGATTTTTAAGAGCCCTTTAAGTTGACAAAGCAGGGTTGGTTGTGTGGACAGATTTAGTTTTAATTCGACCTCACGTGTTTAAATTTGACATAATCATGTACTGTAGACCAGGCCCAAGTAATTCATTACTATTTCCTTTCCTATTTTAGGATCAGATCCTACCCCATTGACACTGATGTTCGCTATGTTAGTGGACTGATTACTGCTAACTTTTTTGGTGAAAACTGAAACAGAGCCATTTACCAGTTTGTCTATTGCTGCTTTTTCTCTTATTGTCTCTCCCTCTTCATTTAATTATGGGACTAGCCTGTCCTTCGTCTTCCTCTTGCTTCCCATGTATTTGTAAAATGCTTTCTTGTTCCCTTTTATATCCCTAGATAGTTTAGTTTTGTTTTTTTGCCTTGGCCTTTCTAATTTTGTGTTTGTGTTTGTTTGTAATTAAATATTCATCCTTTGTAACCTGACTTAGTCATACAAGAAGTGGAAACTCTTATTTGAGTTTCAAGGTCATTGAAGATCTCGTGGTTAAGCCAGGGAGTCTTCTCATCATACTTCCTATCTTTCCTACTCATTGGCTATCACTGACCTAGGCTGGGACCTAAAAATGATGGGACCTCAAAGCTGTGAAAGAGAAATGGATCGGAGATGGGGAGGTGATGAAGTTGGAAGAGGGATGGGATAGTGATATAGGACGATGTGGGAAGGGGGAAGATTTCAGGGGACGCTGAGGGAAAGAGAGAGGTCTCGGTGGTGGGGGAGCATATGAGGGCTGGACCTACTGCAAAGTCCTAGTGGGTAGGACTTTGCAGGAGGATTCAAAGATCTTGGTTCAGTTCTAGAAGTGAGTCACTGCAGCTCCACCGTCCCTCAGTTATGAGTTGTGTAATGGAGAAAGCACTGGGGTTGTGAGGATAAAATCTGTGTGTCATAGGGTCTGGCACTGGGGGTCAGACAAGCACCTGGGTAGAAAGACACGCCTGCCGGTCCATAGACCACAACATCACCTTCTAGGCTTCCCACACCTAAGAAAATCATACCCAGCCAAGGGTGCCCTAGAGAGTTTTCAAATGGGCTTCATGCTGCTGCTCCTCCTGACTCAAGCTCTGTGTGTTGGTGCCCTATGGCCCTCGGCACCTGGATCCAGAAATAGTTCAGATAGGGACAAAACCTGCTTGCAGCCTGGGAGAGCATCCCAGAGTAACTGGCCCTTGGCAGAGAAGGCGCTGTCCTCTCAAGGTTCCCACCCCACCTGCTCTCTGCCACTTCACTTCACACATGACATCTCAGACTGGAGATACCTGTCTCCAGCGAGCAAGGAGAAAGCTGGGAATGACGCAGGGCAGGATCAGTCACGTATGATGAGTGCGAGGTTACACCATGTTGGGGACACCGTTTTGTAGAGCGGGTCTCCGGCACCTCCAGCGTTTCACTGTAATGCTCTAAAACTGCCCCGCGTTCCAGGCAGCTGCTGCTATGGCAGGGGACATGTTTGGGAGCCAGCTGAAATTGTCTTTCGGGCCACAACTTGGAGTACCCTGGTGTATGGGCTGGGTGTGAGGGAGAGGGTGGGGGATGGCCTTTGTCACATCCCCTCTCCTCCTGCTCTCTCAGTGCCACAAAATCGTTGTAACTTACATTGCTACAGTGTCAATGCTTAGCACAGCCCTCAGCCTTAACGCTGTCTGTAGATCAAAAGCCTGCTGGGTAGCAGCCGTTCACCCCTTCCAGCTCAGCAGTGTCACTGATTGGGTTATGAAACAAAAGACATCATTTTCCAATTACATCACACAAATCCCGAGTGACTTGTCATCTCCTCAACCCCCTTCCCACCCCCAAAAAACCCCCCACCCTCTTGAGGATTTTAGTTTATTTTTAGTTTTGCACAAAGAGTGAAACATCAGGCCAAGGGTGAATGACTTCTTTAGAAGGAATTCCTTGAAAAGGACTCACTCCCCCGCAGGAATAAACTGCCTAGTTCTAAGCAGCTTTATACTGGTCTCACTGCATCTACATGTGCTAGTTTCGAACCAATATGGTTAAAACAGTGCAATCACTGTGGAACAGGGCTCATGGTACAAAACAGGAGACTGTGAAGAACCAGCCACATGTAAATAAAAACCTCTGATTGAAATATAACCAAAATCAATTTGAAACAAACCCCCAACTTTCTTTGTTAGCGCTGAGAGGCGCTAGTTCTGGATGAGGGCCCTGTTGTGCCAGGCACTGCCTGTATCCTGGGCAGGCTACAGTTCAATCATCAAAGAAAACCCCAAGAGGTGCATGGCGCACGTGGGAGCAGGCGCTAGGCGCTACACAAACAACAT
Source organism: Chelydra serpentina (assembly GCA_037349315.1). Classification (NCBI taxonomy): domain Eukaryota; kingdom Metazoa; phylum Chordata; order Testudines; family Chelydridae; genus Chelydra; species Chelydra serpentina. The sequence goes on along the minus strand of JBAIAC010000021.1, from coordinate 3,579,179 downwards.
AGGGTAGAACCACCCTGAGTCACGCTGCAGATTTGTCATGGCATTTTGTATGAAAAATTGCAAAACATTTAATAAAAGTCACAGGTCACTAAACTTCCTGTGACTGCTCCCTGATTTTTAACAAAACCTGCCCCCCTCCTCACCCTGCCCATGGGGCACCAACCGCCCAGCACTTCCCCCAGTGCTGCAATCCTGACCGCAGCCTGGTGCAGAGGGGTTGGTGTGCACTAGAGAGGATCTGGGTGGCAAGGCCATTCGCTGAAGTTTGGCTCGCCTCCCCCACCATTATCAGTGGGAGCAGGGCAAATCTGAGTGGCACTGGAACCCCGCAGACCAGGTCTCAGTACCCAGAGCGAGACATTGGGTCCAACCCTGTGAGACAAGAGCCGCCATTGCAGGGTGAGGCGCACATCCAAAAAACATTCATGGACAAATGGGGAAATCGCTCCGTCTGTGACATTTTCCATCCTTGACAAACCTGTAGCCTTAATGGTGAGCTAACACCGGGATTGTGTCTGCTCTCTCCAGCAGGGCTCGGGATCCTGGGGGGAACGAGGACACAGACTGAATGTGGGGAAAGCGCGGCAGGAAAGCAGAATTCCACATCCCACAGCGGGATCCATGCACAGGATGCAGTCCATCCCCCGGGTAAACTCAGTCAGAAACCAGACCTGGCTACACACCAGAGACTCCCCATGGGCCGGCGTCCCCACCACTGCGTCGACTGTGGCAAGAGATTCAGCAACCCCTCCGCGCTGACCCAGCACCAGTGCACGCACACCAGGGAGCGGCCGCACCACTGCTCTGAGTGCGGCAAGGCCTTTGCATGGAGCTCACACCTCAGAAGACACCAGCTCGCACACACTGGGGAGCGGCCGCATCGCTGTGCTGACTGCGGCAAGGCCTTTGCGCACAGCTCAAAGCTGAGAATACACCAGTGCATGCACACCGGGGAGCGGCCGCATCGTTGTGCCCAGTGTGGTAAGGGATTCCGCAGTGCTGCCACACTGACAGTGCACCAGCGCACGCACACCGGGGAGCGGCCGTATTCCTGTGCTGACTGCAGCAAGGGCTTTGCTGAGAGCTCAAAGCTGAGAATACACCAGCGCACGCACACCGGGGAGCGGCCGCATCGGTGTGCTGAGTGTGGCAAGGGCTTTGCACAGAGCTCAACCCTGAAAATCCACCAGCGCACGCACACTGGGGAGCGGCCGCATTGCTGTGCTGACTGTGGGAAGGCCTTTGCACGGAGCTCACACCTGAGAAGTCACCAGCGCGCACACGCTGGGGAGCGGCCCCATCGCTGTACTGACTGCGGGAAGGGCTTTGCAGAGAGCTCAAAGCTGAGGATACACCAGCGCACGCACACCGGGGAGCGGCCGTACCATTGTGCTGACTGCGGCAAGGGCTTTGCACAGAGCTCAGCCATGAGAATACACCAGCGCACGCACACTGGGGAGCGACCGCATCACTGTGCTGACTGCGGCAAGGGCTTTGCAGACAGCTCAAGCCTGAGAACGCACCAGCGCACGCACTCTGAAGAGCGGCCGCACCGTTGTACCCACTGTGGGAAAGGCTTTGCACGGCGCTCGGAGCTGAGAAGACACCAGCGCACGCACACCGGGGAGTGGCCATACTGCTGTGCTGACTGTGGGAAAGGCTTTGCACGGTGCTCAGAGCTGAGAAGACACCAGCGCATGCACACTGGGGAGCGACCGTACCACTGTGCTGACTGCGGGAAGAGCTTTGCAGAAAGCTCAACCTTGAGATCACACCAGCGCACACACACCGGGGAGCGACCGTACCACTGTGCTGACTGCGGGAAGGACTTTGCACAGAGCTCAACCCTGAGAACGCACCAGCGCACACACCGGGGAGCAGCCGCATCACTGTCATGATTCTGGTAAGAACATTAAAAAAACCAATCCACCCACCAAGCACCAGTGCGCGCACACTGTGGGGAGGACATTCCGATGCGCTGGCTGCAGCAAGAGTTTTGCACGGGCCTCCTCCTTGCTATCACATTGGTGCATTCACAGCCGAGAGCCGCAGTACAGCTGTGCTGACTGGGGCAAGGACTTTGCTGGATTGACCAACCTCACCCGGTCAGGCACACCAACGCCCTTCTGCCACCGCCAGGGCCTGAGGGGCTTCTGGCAGCCAGTGGGCCTGACCCAGCACCAGCAGATGCAGACCAGGGAGTGGTCCTGTCCCCATGATGCCCAGCAGGGAGACTGTGGGGGACAGGGAAGGGGACTTGGCTGAGCAGTGTGGGGAAGAGCAGACAGGTGGAGGGAATTTAGAGCAGACGGTCACAGCCTACTGCATTAAGGAGCTCTTCCCCCCCCACCCCCATGTAGGTGGATCCAGCCACGTCTCTCTGTCCCACAGTCACTCACTCATTTCACTCGGATGCAGCCAGGATAACCCGTTCTCCCTCCTCCTGTCTCGATGGGACCCAGCCAGGAACTTCCCCCCACATCTAGCTCCATTCCAGCCAGAGGGTGACTCTTGGGTGATACCTGGAGGTGGGATTTGCCGTCGTCCTCTCAGCATGGATTGGGCTGAGGAGCAGGACAGCCCAGTGCCTGTGATTGAAAGAAGACTCAGGAACTGCTCATGCCGTCTGCTTTAAATAGAAATGTGATGAAGAAGAACTACCTAGGGGGGAGGGATAGCTCAGTGGTTTGAGCATTGTCCTGCTAAACCCAGGGTTGTGAGTTCAATTCTTGAGGAGGCCATTTAGGGATCTGGGGCAAAAAAAAATCTGTCAGGGGACAGTACTTGCTCCTGCTAGTTGTTTTTTTTTTGTAGGGGGGAGGGATAGCTCAGTGGTTTGAGTATTGGCCTGCTAAACCCAGGGTTGTGAGTTCAATCCTTGAGGGGGCCATTTGGGGATCTGGGGCAAAAATTGGGGATGGTCCTGCTTTGAGCAGGGGGTTGGACTAGATGACCTCCTAAGGTCCCTTCCAACCCTGAGATTCTGATACGTATCTAATGTGTAACCAAGGTCTATCTAACCATGTGTTTCTTTGCTGTTAAAAAAGCTGATGTATTCACATGGCAGGTGGAGAAGCCAATGTGAAGTGTAACCAATCAAAGTGTTCTAGGGCCTCACTGACCCTGAGGCCTGATGAACTGTATGATCCACGCAGCAGCCCTATGTGCCCTGCTCTGTCTGTCCCCCTCTCATATTGTAGGTATATTATGTAGGCATATTAAAGAAGGTCTATATTCACATCAAAAGTGAGTGTGATTCCCCGTAATTAGTCCCCCACTGTTTAAATTCCGGGGCATTACCAATTAAAAGATATCTTGGGAGAGTCTCTTGTTAACTTGCAAGCTGCTGACTGTCTGTGTAAAGCTTGTAAGCCGCTAATTGACTGTTCTCAAAGAGATACTTTGTAAATAACATTGCTATGTGAAACTTGCAAACCGCTAATTAACTCTATTCTCTAAGTGATACTTTGTAATTGATACTTTGTAACAACAACCGCTGTAAGCCATTAATTGACTCTGCTCTCAAAGCGATACCTTGTAACAACTACTGTTCTTAGAAATAGCACTTAGAGACTCCTACCCTCTGTAGTTTTCTTTATCGCGCTTTATCATGAATGTTAAAAGACAGGGAGTCTCAAGTAAATTAGTAACACCCCGAAAGTTAAAGAGACAGTGAAATAATAAATGTGATTAAGATAGAGAATGCATGTGAATGAATGCTTGGTTTAGATGATAAATGAATAGTCAGGGAGGTGCCAGCTGTTACGAATTATTCCTGTTAGGACACGCACAGTTCGTATGAATTATTCCTGTTAGGACATGTATAGTTAATACGAATTACTCCTGTTAGGACACGCACAGTTCGTATGAATTACTCCTGTTAGGACACGTATAGTTAATACAAATTACTCCTGTTAGGACACGTACGGTTCGTTCTAGGCTGAGGCTTTCAAATAAAGACCAGTCTGCAGAGTGTTTCCAAAACTAATAGCTTTATTACATTTGCAAATGTGGTATCATCTGTTAAGCAGCACAAGACCCTGATTACAGAATACACAAAGGTTCTATACTATTGGCAAAGCATGTTGCCTGCCTGCATCGGGGGTTCACACCAATAAACGAGCCTTCCCCTTATCTATGGCCAATCCCCTCTGGTCACGACCCCGTGCACACAGGCCGAAGCAGCAACATCCTTAGGCAGGCAGCAACAGGCTGACAGAGCAAAGTAAGAGACAAGCAATACATTCTTATATCGGGTGTCCATTGTTCCCCTTATCGTAGACTGACTCCAGCTGTCCCCCCTGGAGGCGTCGCCCCCCCCTCCTCCTTAGTACGTGGTGTGCTTGCCTGAAGCAAATGGAGGCAGAGGCCTCACAAATGGAGCTACCCATGCTAACTCCCTTAACACAGACTAGGTTAATCGTGTCGATCGGCCGAAGAAGGCGCCAAGTGGAAACAACCAGAGGACACCCGGAGGGCAAACTGGAATCCACCCCACCATCTCAAAGGATGAGACAACTGATAAGCACCTGACAGCCATCATAGAGCCGTCATGAGGGAGGAGGGAGGGATAGCTCAGTGGTTTGAGCATTGGCCTGCTAAACCCAGGGTTGTGAGTTCAATCCTTGAGGGGGCCATTTGGGGATCTGGGGCAAAAATTGGGGCTTGGTCCTGCTTTGAGCAGGGGGTTGGACTAGATGACCTCCTAAGGTCCCTTCCAACCCTGATGTTCTATGATTCTATGACGAAGCAACGCCCATGGACTGGCATTGGAGTAAATTCCAATAAAAATAGATTCTAAGGACTGGAAACTTTGAGTCTGATTCTGCCACCACCCTCCAGGAGCATCGGATGCATATCTGACAAGGACTCGTGTACAGGCTAGTACCCTGTCACGAGCAACTTCTAGGCTGGTAACTATAACAACTACGCAGAACTTGTATGAATGATTATATGAATGGCTATATCAATATATACGAAATAGTAGTAATATAGCATTGTGTAATTTTATCTTTTTATTGTATCCCTCTTACAAGATCCTGTTGTTCTTGTTTTTATGGTATAACAATATTGCGTGCTTCCTCACCTGGCCCTGTGGGCAGGTGGCTGTGAGGAATGCCACGTCTGCTACGGCTCTGAGCTGGCTGCCCTCTGTTCTGGCGCCACAACAGCTCCTGGTGGGGAAAAGGTGTAACTGCAGCGCCTCGCTGGCAAAAAGTATTTTCTGTCAAGGAAAAAAAAAATCGGCTGGGGACATGAGTTCTGCACCTGTGCAGTGGTGCACAATTTCCCCAGGCCTGTACAGGAGACCACATTCAGCCTGAGCTCCTGTATAACACAGGCCAAATAACTTCTCTGAGTTCATGCCTGTTGGAACTAGAGCAGAACTGTCGGTCTTTTTCTTTTTTAAAAAATCCAATCTTGATTTTAAAATTGCCAGAGACGGAGAATCGGCCAGGATGCTTTGGAAGTTATAAATTGTACATGAATGGTTAAAAGTAGGGAAGGAAGTTTGTTTTTATTTTACCATGTGCCTGTGAAGAAGAGCTTGAAGTTGCCCCCTCCGCCCGCCCCCACACCCAACAGCTCACCCTGCAATGAAGAGATGAATTCTCTGTTGTAAAAACAACTTATGCACACGGGGGGAAATGGTTGTGGATGTTCTCAGAGGAGAGTCAAACAGCACAATGCCTCTTGCAGCGGAGCAGCCATTGCACCAGATGTTTTCTGTGCAAAGGTGGGCTGAGGGCAGCAGTAGCCGGCTGCAGAGTGTGGGCTTCATCTCCCTACGGCAGCAGCTGCCCCACCGCTTACACAATAGCTCCTTGATTGGATTGACACAGCCCACTCTGACCTGTGCTTTGGGGCTGGAGAAGGAAAAAATGCCTCTCAGCGCTTGGGGTAGGGGGGTTGTTTGATTTGATTGTACTTGAAATATATTATTCTATTGAAATACTTAAAGATGGGGGCCAGCTGTACATCTCAAAGTGCTTTACAAAGCCATTAGTACCTCAATCCCCATTTTACAGCTGGGGAAACCAAGGCACAGAGAGCCTCACCCAAGGTCAGTCAACAGGCAGAGCTGGGAATAGAACTTTGGTCTCCCAGATCCCAGCCCATAGCTCAGCCCACTGAACCACACTGCCTTAAAAAACAGCTCTTCAGTGTATAATGTCTTGCCGTGCCTTTAAATGAAAACACTGGGCTTCACACACCCCTTCGTACAGCATGAAAGAGTAACAGCCCCCACAACCCTCCAAATGTTACTGCCAAACTGGGCAAGGAGAGATCTGACCACCCAGGAACCCCCCAGCTTTTAATGAGATGAATGGAGGGGGCAGTTCTGCGGTATGTACTTACTGTGTGACTGGTAGGGTTGCCACCTGTCCAGGTTTTGGCTTTTTTGTCCAGGTGCCATTTAGCATTTCCGGGTGTCTGGTTTTTGGGATCTGGTAACTCTAAATGGTGCCTGAACCAAAAGTCCGGTTACAGGGCGGGAGGCGACAGCCGTGCTGAGCAAAGATAAAGGAGCTGAGGCAGGCGTACCAGAAGGCAAGGGAGGCAAACCATTCCTCTGGTCCTGCGCTGAAGACTTACCCCTTCTATAAGGAGCTGGATGCCACCCTTGGTGGTGACCTCACCTCCACCGCCAGGAGCCCTGTGGATACTTTGGCTGAGCTGGAGGTGGTGGGCAGGGGGCTCGAGCCCGAGAAAAAAGTCGTGGACAAAGGTCAAGTTGGAGAACGTTGTGGAGCCCACGTTAGGGTCATCCGGTGGCTCGGCGAGTCAGGAATTCTCCACTCCTGAGGGATCTAACCGGTCTCAGCAGTCTGTTTGTGGCCCACATGACACGGGAGAGGAAAACCATAGTAAATGTTCATTTTGGAGTTCATGCTGAGCAGTTATGAGGTAGAACTGTTCTTTCCTATGTATATTGTTGAAGTGGGTGAAGGGATAGAGAAATTACAAAGAAAAAACAATAAAACCCAAATTCATCCACATACAGCCCCAGTCACAAACTCCTCCCAGCCCTACTTCCCAAAATGAATAAGTTGTCATTCAAGCCAATTTATAAACCACCATAAGCATACATTCAAACTAGTTTTATAGATGTCACCCACTCACATACACATTCAGACTTGTTTTTCAGCATTTTTTTATACAGAATACACACACAGCCTAGCTTAAAAGAAATCTAAAGGTGTTCAATTGTTCAATACACTCCATGTAGGCAAAATGTAGGGCTAGTTTAAACTATTTTATGCTACAGTTGATTGCACTTTTTACCAGAGCTATAAATGTTGTTTTCTGACCTCTTCACACATACAGACACATAACACTTTAACATCCACCCTTCCCTCCTCTTTCTCAAAACAATTAAGCATACACTCAAACCAAACTGCATATTATTTTATAGATAAACTACTTTAAGCATACATTCAAGTTAGTTTTATTGACAGTTAAGTCTCACAGAACAACGTATTTGTTTTCAACAGTATTTTATACAAAACACACAGCCTACTGTCAGGTAAATCTAACAATGTAAACTTGGACAATACACCCATGTACGAGACAAAATGCAGACCTGGTTATTGAGTTATTTGGGACATTTAGCAAAATACTAACAAAAAATAGGCAAATCATGAAACACTTAGGCCTGGCAGAAGCTACAAAAAGCCCTAAAAACATCATTTTGCCTCTTTCCTGCATTGATCTCTGGACTATGGACTTATAATAAAAGGAGCATTCTAACCAATGGACTCGGGACCTTCCATTCTTTTGGATGCCATCAGAGACTTAACAAGCCAGTGGTTTATTCCATCACTGCTTCAACCTGGACACAAGAACTTTCCACTTATACATAAACCTTTAGATATTAGATACCAAAGGATTGGCAACAGCGATTATTGGGCAAGATCTGAGCTATATATTAACCTGGGTATGTGGCTAGTCCTTTGGGATCAGAAGAACTCCTTGTTTGATTACATTGGTTTTAAATAACCACTCATCATTAAGTCTAGTGTGTGGGTGGTGAAACAAGGACTGGGATACTTAAGGAGGCTGCATTTCTGACTGTTAGCCACTGTGGTGAGACCGGAGTTTACTTTTGTTGCTGGTTTGGTATATCTTATGGAAGAATAACCAGCAATGTTGGTGTGTGTCTGCCCTATTTCTCAGCAGTTTGTCCTGAATCTGGTATTCTCAGGTGTGACCCACTGAAGCATAGTGACAGTAGCACAGGATGATTATCCCCACATCCGCTCCTGCGGGATTCTTACGCCAACCTCTGCAGCCTCTGGTGCTGGCAACAGGACACTGGAGTGGACACACACGTCCGCTCTGATCCAGTCTGGCAATTCCCTATGACCTAAGAGATTTGCCCATGGCCACAGAGGCAGCAAATGGCAGAGCTAGGAATAAACACCGGGAGTTCTGTAGCCCAGTCCAGCACTGTAACCACAAGCCCAGCCTTGCTCCCCCATTCAAGGCTCCCAGTGCCCCTCGGCAGGGCCATCCCTAGCTATTCTGGGGCCCTACGCAGGACTCCATGGGGGGGCGGGGAGGACCCACCCCCCAGCACTCACTGGCGGTGCGGCTGGGGCCGGGCTGCTGCACTTCCCACTGCCAGTGAGTGCAGGCCCTATCCTGCTGCAGTCCTCAGGGGAGTGGGGGTGGGGGTGGGGCGGAGGAGGGGCGGGAAGAGGCAGGGCTGGGATGGGGAAGGGGCGGGTATGGGGAAGAGGCGGGTATGGGGAAGAGGCGGGGCAGGGGCTGGAGCAACATGCAGCTGAGCAGGACACCAGGAAATGTGGCCTACGCAGCTGCGTACTTTGCGTACGGGTAAGGACGGCCCTGCCCCTCGGCATGTCCCAGACAATGTAGCAAGGCTGTATATATATATGATCTTACATATAAAGCAGTCCACTTCATCGGATGCACCAAACAAACGAAAGAAACTAAAACGTAACTAAACTTCATTTTTTTTTATATTAACAACTAAACTTTACTTTAAAAATACAAACTTAAAACATGAGACACAAAATACCAAATTTTTGCGGTAGTGAGAACCAGGCGTATACAAAGATACAGTCAATGTTCATGATCTTTATCTTTAACCAGATAATGAGCTAACCCAAATTGACCAAAACAGATTAAGGCGCCGCAGTAGTGGGGACGCATGCTGCGAGCGAACGCGGGCTTTCTATACATTTCTACATCTATATTACGCCATTCAGCGCTTATTGCATAATACAACAATCCATACTTTAAAACTAAAAGAGTGTATCATGCGATTAAATTAAAACTCAAAGAGACACTTTTTTTTTGAGACATTAGGGCAGGGGTGAGTAAACCCTTCTGGCCCGAGGGCCACATTGCAGTTGCAAAACTGTATGGAGGGCCGGGTAGGGAAGGCTGTGCCCCCCAACATAGCCTGGCCCCGCCCCCTATCTACCTCCTCCCACTTCCCGTCCTCTGACTGCCCCCCTCAGAATCCCTGACCCATGCAACCATCCCGCCCCTTGTCCCGACTACCCCCTCCAGAGACCCCCCCGCCCGTAACCACCACCCCAGAGATCCCACCCCATATCTATGCCCCCCTGCTCATTGTCCCCAGACTGCCCCTTCCAGAGACCCTAACCACCCCCCTGGGACCCCACACTCTATCTAAGCCCCCCGTCCAACTGACTGCCCTGACCCCTATCCACACCCCCGCCCCCTGACAGACCCCCGGGACTCCCATGCCTATCCAACCCCCCCGTTCCCTGACCGCCCCCCCCCCCAGAACCTCTGCCCCATCCAACCTCCCCCTGCTCCCTGTCCCCTGACTGCCCCTCGGGACTCCCTCCCCATTATCGAAACCCCAGCTCCAGCCCCCTAACCAAGGTGCTCAGAGCAGCGGCCGGAGCCAGACACACTGCTGCACTGCCCCGCCGGAGCGCGCAGCCCCACCCCCCAGAGCGCTGCCCGCGCGGCGGCGTATTGCAGAGGGACAGCAGTGGAGGGGCCAGGGGAAGCCTCACCGGCGAGCTCAGGGACCGGACAGGACGGGCTCATGGGCCGGATGTGGCTCGTGGGCCGTAGTTTGCCCACCCCTGCATTAGGGTGTGCCTGGGCCTATGTCCAGGGTACGCGCGCCTATGGTAACAAGCCTTGTGGATGGAGGGAAGTGGTCAACATGGCCTATCTTGCCTTTAGTAAGGCTTTTGATACTGGCTCCAATGACCTTCTCATAAACAAACTATGGAAATGCAACCTAGATGAAGCAAAAATAAGCTGGGTGCAAAACTGGTTGGGAAACAGTTCTGACAGAGTAGTTATCAATGATTCACAGTCAGGCTGAAAGGGCATAACAAGTGGGGTTCTGCAGGGATCAGTTCTGGATACGTTTCTATTCAAAATCTTAATCAATGATTGAGATAATGACAGAGAGAGAGTACACTTATAAAGTTCGTGAATGATACCAAGCTGGGAGGGGTTGTAAGTGCTTGGGAAGATAGGATGAAAATTCAAAATGATCTGGACAAACTGGCAAAATAGTCTGAAGTCAATAGGATGCAATTCAAAAAGGAGAACTGCAAAGTACTCCATTTACGAAGGAACAATCAGCTGCACGCATACAAAATGGGAAATGACTTCCTAGGAAGGAGTTCTGTGGAAAGGGATCTAGGGGTCATAGTGGATCACAAGCTCAATATGAGTGAACAGTGTAACGCTGCAAAAAAAACCCAGAACATCATCCTGGCATGTATTAGCAGGAGTGTTGTGAGCACGACTCGAGAAGTCATTCTTCCGCTCTACTCTGTGCTGATTCGGCCTCAACTGCGGTATTGTGTCCAGTTCTAGCCGCCACATTTCAGGAAAGATGTGGACAAACTGGAGAAAGTCCAGAGAAGAGAGAAAAAAAATTAAGGTCTAGAAAACATGACCTGTCTCTGCTGCAAGCTCATAGGCAGAAAATCTACCATTGTGATTTATACAGACTTCCACATCTGTCGCTGTTACACACACATAAGGAGCAAAGAGGTATCACCACCAAAATTACACTCAGAACTGTGGTACTCCATATCACCTCATTGCTCTCTCATTTAATTTTTGAGACATATTCTTTAGCCTTTGACGTCACTGTTAAATATTAACTTGTCTTGTGTTGTTTTCATTAGTTTTATTAGCAGTGAGAAAAAGGCCTATGTCTGCATAATGGGAACACACGATATATTACACACCTGGATTATTCTTCAGTGGTTGATAATGTCAGATCCTTCTCATTCATAGAATCTCAGGGTTGGAAGGGACCTTAGGAGGTCATCTAGTCCAACCCCCTGCTCAAAGCAGGACCAAACCCTAATTTTTGCCCCAGATCCCTAAACGGCCCCCTCAAGGATTGAACTCACAACCCTGAGTTTAGCAGGCCAATGCTCAAACCACTGAGCTATCCCTCCCTCCTTGTTCTCAGTATGCTGAGCTGAGCTGAAGTGTCTGTCTTCCCATCATCCAGCTTGCTGGGTCAATCACTTCTCACTTTTCAGACTTTGTACCTCAGATGTTTCCGGTTGTTCTTGTAGGCTGTCATTGTCCACCTTTTCTTTCTTCCCCCCACTTTCTGGAAGGCTCTTTTGCTGTGACCTGGGTCAAACAGCACCCACCGTGTAGACCGAGGCATCTGATCTTGGTCTCATCCAACAGAGCACATTTGAAATACTGTACAGAGACATGGTCAATATTTCTAGCCTCAGAGACAAACATTACATGCATACAGATTGGATAAACACAGTCAATAGGTCTTAGGTTTTGCCATGCTACCCCACATCAGCCATTTTGCATAAAGTATATATGAGCTATGTCATATCCAGATCATAAGCATATTTTCATAAAGACGATAGAGTATAATATCACACCCCACATGTATGTTTGCTGCTCTGCAAACAGTAAAGGAGCATGCGCCTTTGGATTGAAACGCTCATGACAATTGTGCAGCGCCAGGCAAGCCCCATGAGTCTGTGTGAGATGGCAGACCGTGAGGAGGGCCAGGCAGGTTTGTGGGTTTAGAAAAAAAGTTGTAAATATTATGTATACGTTTATGTATGGGATACATATAAAATTAGTGGATGGTTAACAATGCATTATTATCCCATGGCCACAACCACCCCTGTCTGACCTGTTGGTACCCAGGAAACACTGCGAAACCAAAACTTCCCAAAATACAGTGGGTGGACAGTGGGATAGCTATTCATGGTGCACCTGACTCTGAATTTCTACAAGTGCTTCTGGTGAGTACCCTGACTGCTGAGACAAGGAGTCTAGGAGGCATGCGCACAAGTGACATAGTAACCGTAGTGACTCTATGCTGACATAACAAGTTAACCCACTCTTAAAGTGTAGATCTGGCCTTAGATATATGAAATGTTTGGGAGAGGTAACAGGAACAGTATGAGGGTAGACTAAGCCCAGGGCTACACTAGGTGGGTGGGGGTCGATCTACGATACGCAACTTCAGCTACGTGAATAGCGTAGCTGAAGTCGGCGTAGCGTTGATCGACTTACCTGGCCGTGAGGACGGCGGCGAGTCGATCGCTGCCGCTCCCCCGTCGACTCCGCTTCCACCTTTCACGGAGGTGGATTTCCGGAGTCGACGGGGAGCGCGTTCGGGGATAGATTAATCACATCTAAACGAGACGCGAAAAATCGATCCCCGATAGATCGATTGCTACCCGCCGATCCAGCGGGTAGTGAAGACAAGCCCTCGATTCATTCAGGTGTTTAGACTCAAGGCATTGGAACTGGCCTTACTGCACCCTACAGGCTCAGGAATAAAGAGGCACATAAAAAAAAGATCATTTATTTATTAAAATGTCTTGACTCGAGGGTGTATAACTCATGTCAAGGTGTCTTGGGGTTGTAGATGTGTGTTCATTATATTTTGAAAGGCAAAACTATGAATGGGTTTGTAGCAGGGCAGAGGATGCCCTGCTACGGGGTTGGCTACAGGGTTGGTGCAGGGGCCCAGGCACTCACAAGAGAGCCCAGCTGCAGGCCCTAGCGAGGCCAGGCTCAGAGTACTCAGCTGAGCCAAGTGGAGCCAGCTGGCTGCTGAGTGGGAGGCGATCTAACCCCAGGGAAAGGCTCAGTCAGGGGGAGGCTAGCCAGGGGAGAGGACAGGAGGGCTGCAGCTCTGTCCCTACCGACTGAAGGAAGCCTCAAAGGCTGAAAGACCCAGAGAAGGGTCAATGTGGGGATCGGTGTTGGGGAAGTGGGGCTGCACACACGGCTGGCTTTAGGCTGATTCCCCCGAATCGGGCCCCGCGCCTAAGAGGGCCCTGCAACATCCGTGTCTTCGGCGGCAGCTCAATCGCTGCCTCTGTGTTTGGCGGCATTTTGGCGGAGGGTCCTTCTTTGGCGGCAGCCCTTTTTTTTTCCGCGCAAAAGCTGGAGCCGGCCCTGTGCCTGCCAGGGCCCCATCGAAACTGTTCGATTCAGGCCCCGCACTTCCTAAAGCCGGCCCTGGCTGGACAAGCACTGTAACTAAAGATCAGACGAGAAACTTTCACATAAAAAAGAATCTGACGCATCAGAAAAGGGCAGACAAATAAACAGTGAAAAGTTTGTAAAGTGCTTGTACACAAATGCCAGAAGTCTAAATAATAAGATGGGTGAACTAGAGTGCCTCGTGTTAAAGGAGGATATTGACATAATTGGCATCACAGAAACATGGTGGAGTGAGGACGATCAATGGGACACAATCGTTCTGGGGTACAAAATATATCGGAAGGACAGAACAGGTCGTGGGGGCGCGGGAGGGCAAGAGTGGCACTATATGTGAAAGAAAATGTAGAATCAAACGAAGTAAAAATCTTAAATGAAACCACATGCTCCATAGAATCTCTATGGATAGTAATTCCATGCTCTAATAAGAATATAACAATAGGGATCTATTATCGACCACCTGACCAGGACAGTGTTAGTGACAATGAAATGCTAAGGGAGATTAGAGAGGCTATCAAAATAAAGAACTCAATAATAGTGGGGGATTTCAATTATCCCAATATTGACTGGGTACATGTCACCTCACGATGAAACGCAGAGACAAAATTCCTCGATACTTTAAATGACTGCTTCTTGGAGCAGCTGGTACAGGAACCCACAAGGGGAGAGGCAACTCTCGATTTAGTCCTGAGTGGAGCGCAGGATCTGGTCCAAGAGGTAACTATAACAGGACCGGTTGGAAATAGTGACCATAATATAATAACATTTAACATTCCTGTGGTGGGAAGAACACATCGACAGCCCAACACTGGCATTTCACCTATGCAAAAATGAGGGGGTTAAACAGAATTTAAAAGGTAAAGTGACTAAAGTGAAATCCCTGCAAGCTGCATGGACACTTTTCAAAGACACCATAATAGAGGCCCAACTTAAATGTAGACCCCAAATTAAAAAACACAGTCAAAGAACTAAAAAAGAGCCACCGTGGCTTAACAACCATGTAAAAGAAGCAGTGAGAGATAAAAAGGCATCTTTTAAAAAGTGGAAGTCAAATCCTAGTCCTGGTCTACACTACCAGTTTATGTCGAATTTATCAGCGTTATCGATTGATCCATGCACCTGTCCACATGACGAAGCCATTTACATCGACTTCTAGGGCTCTTAAAATTGATTTCTCCACTCCACCCTCCACGAGAGGATTAGCATTAAAATCGATATGGCCGTGTCGAATTAGGGTTAGTGTGGACGCAATTCGACAGTATTGGCCTCCGGGATCTATTCCACAGTGCACCATTTGACTGCTCTAGACAGCAGTCTGACCTCGGATGCTCTGCCCAGGTAGACAGGAAAAGCCCCGCGAACTTTTGAATTACATTTCCTGTTTGGCCAGCGTGGCAAGCTGCAGGTGAGTGCAGATCTCATCAGCAGAGGTGACCATGATGGAGTCCCAGAACCGAAGACGAGCTCCAGGATGGACCGAGCGTGAGGTACGCGATCTGATCGCTGTATGGGGAGACGAATCCGTGCAAGCAGAACTACGGCCCAAAAGACTAAATGCCAATACTTATGCCAAAGTCTCCAAGGGCATGAAGGACAGAGGCTACAACAGGGACGCGCAACAGTGCCACGTGAAAATTAAGGAGCTCAGGCAAGCCTACCAAAGAACCAGAGAGGCAAACGGCCGCTCCGGGTCAGAGCTCCAGACATGCCACTTCTACGATGAGCTGCATGCCATTCTAGGGGGTGCAGCCAGCACTGACCCACCCACGTGCTTTGACTCCATACATGGAGCATCACAAAGGAGCGAGGAGCATTTTCAGGACAAGGAAGATGATGATAATGATGCTGAAGACAGCACACAGCAAGGAAGCGGAGAAGCCATTTTCCCCGACAGCCAGGAACTGTTTGTCACCCTGGAGCCAGTACCCTATGAACCCACCCAAGATGTGCTCCCGGACCTTGAAGGCAGGGAAGGGACCTCTGGTGAGTGTACCTCTGTAAATATAATACATGTTTTATAAGCAAGCGTGTTTAATGATTAATTTGCAGCCAGTACAGCTACAGCTACTGGAAAAGTCTGTTAACATGTCCGGGGATGGAGCGGAAATCATCCAGGGACATCTCCAGAAAGATCTCCTGGATGTACTCCCAAAGCCTGTGCAAAAGGTTTCTGGGAAGGGCAGCCTTATTCCGTGCTCCGTGGTAAGACACTTTACCATGCCAGGCCAGTAACACGTAGTCTGGAATCATTGAATTGTGAAGCATGGCAGCGTATGGTCCCGGTGTTTGCTGGCATTCAAGCAACATCCGTTCTTTATCTGTCTGTGTTATCCTCAGAAGAGTGATATCATTCATGATCACCTAGTTGAAATAGGGGAATTTTATTAAGGGGGCATTCAGAGGGGTCCGTCCCTGCTGGGCTGTTTGCCTGTGGCTGAACGGAAATCTTCCCCGCCGTTACCCACACGGTGGGGGGAGGGAGAGCAGTGATCATCCAAGACAATTGGATGTGTGTGTGGGGGGTTGATTAGGTGTGCGCTGCACGTTAACCCGAAAACCGCTGCCCCTCCCTTTTCAATTGCCCACCCATGTTAAATGGTTAACCCAATGGCTGTTTGTTATGGGAAATGAGGGGGTTGCTGTTTGAAACCATTCCCACATGTTATGAAGGTTAAAGAAGCCAATAGACTGTGGTTTACCATGGCTGCCTGCAAGCCGAATTCTGTTGCCCGCCGGCCCTGCTTGTGTGATCTCTCACACCAAACCGGCAGACCCTCAATATAACAGGCAAAGTGCGACCTTGGACCAAATGCACGCATGCTATGTAATGTTAGGAGCATCGTTCTCTAATATGTGTGTTTTTAACTACTGCTCTCCTGTTTTTCCCTCCCACAGCTGCAAATGTTTCAACGCTCCCCCTTTCATCACCGTCCCAGAGCCTAGTGAAGATTAGAAGTAAAAAAAAAAAAAGGAATCGAGACGATATGTTCTTAGAGCTCATGCAGTCCTTCCACGCTGAAACGGCCCAGCAGAATGCGTGGAGGCAGACAATGTTAGAGTCCAGAAAAGCACAATTTGATCACGAGGACAGGTGGCGTGCTGAAGACAATGAGTGGCGGGTGGAAAAGAGACAGCGTCGGGCTGAAGAGAGTTGGTGGCGTCAGCTTGCTGACAGAAGGCAGGATGCAATTCTGAGGCTACTGGAGGATCAAACGGAAATCCTCCGGCTTATGGTTGAGGAAAGGCCGCCTGAGCACAGACCGCCGCTACAGCCCCTGTGTAACCAACAGCCCTCCTTCCGAAGTCCCATAACCTCATCACCGAGATGCCCAAGAACGCGTTGGGGGGGGGGGGCCTCCGTGCACCCAACCACTCAAGCCAAGAGGACTGTCCAAGCAAGAAAGGGCTGGCATTCAATAAGTTTTAAAGTGCAGTGTGTCCTTGTCCTTCCCTCATCCCCTCCTCCACCATCCATCCTGGTGCTTTCCTCCTCCACCACCCATCACGGGCAACCTTTGCAGTTATCCCCCTATTTGTGTGATGAATTAATAAAGAATGCATGACTTTTAAGCAACAATGACTTTATTGCCTCTGCAAGGGGTGACCGAGCCGGGGAGGGGAGGGTGTTTAGCTTACAGGGAAGTAGAGTGAACCAAGGGGCGGGGGTTTTCATTAAGGAGAAACAAACAGAACTTTCACAACACATCCTGGCCATTCATGAAACTGGTTTTCAAAGCTTCCCTGATGCGCAAGGCACCCTCCTGTACTCTTCTAATCTCCCTGGTGTCTGGCTGCGCGTAATCAGCAGCCAGGTGATTTGCCTCAACCTCCCACCCCGCCATAAACGTCTCCCCCTTACTCTCGCAGATATTGTGGAGTGCACAGCAAGCAGTAATAATAATGGGAATATTGGTTTCGCTGAGATCTAACCTAGTCAATAAACTGCGCCAGTGCGCTTTTAAACGTCCAAATGCACATTCCACCACCATTCTGCACTGCTCAGCCTATAGTTGAAAAGGTCCTGACCACTGTCCAGGCTACCTGTGTATGGCTTCATGAGCCATGGCATTAAGAGGTAGGCTGGGTCCCCAAGGATAACTATAGGCATTTCAACATCCCCAACAGTCATTTTCTGGTCTGGGAAGAAAGTCCCTTGCTGCAGCAGCTGAAACAGACCAGAGTTCCTGAAGATGCGAGCGTCATGTACCTTTCCCGGCCATCCCACGTTGATGTTGGTGAAACGTCCCTTGTGATCCACCAGTGCTTGCAGCACTATTGAAAAGTAACCCTTTCGGTTTATGTACTCACTGGCTTGGTGGTCCGCTGCCAAGATAGGGATATGGGTTCCGTCTATCGCCCCACCACAGTTCGGGAACCCCATTGCTGCAAAGCCATCCACTATGACCTCCACATTTCCCAGAGTCACAACCCTTGGTAGCAGCAGCTCAGTGATTGCGTTCGCTACTTGCATCACAACAGCCCCCACCGTAGATTTGCCCACTCCAAATTGATTCCCGCCTGACCGGTAGCTGTCTGGCATTGCAAGCTTCCACAGGGCTATCGCCACTCGCTTCTCTACTGTGAGGGCTGCTCTCATCTTGGTGTTCTGGCGCTTCAGGGCAGGGGAAAGCAAGTCACAAAGTTCCATGAAAGTTTCCTTATGCATGCGAAAGTTTCGCACCCATTGGAAATCGTCCCATACCTGGAGCACTATGTGGTCCCACCAGTCTGTGCTTGTTTCCCGGGCCCAGAATCAGCATTCCAGGGCATGAACCTGCCCCATTACCACCATGATGTCCACCTTGCGGGGCGGCCTTCTTTGAGCGAGGTCTGTGTCCATGTCCTCATCACTGTCCTCACCGCGCTGCCGTTGCCTCCTTGGCTGCTGTTGCAGGTTCTGGATCTCGTTCTCCATATACTGCTGGACAATGCGCATGGTGTTTAGAATGACGATAACAGCCACGGCGATCTGAGCGGGCTCCATGCTTTCCCTGGTATGGCGTCTGCAGGAGAGCAGAGTGGGAGCAGAAGCGGCGGGTGGATAACAATGGTGACAGCAATATGGCGCCTGCATGGAAAAAGGCATGAAAGGATTTTTTGCTCCCCCCTCAGTTGCTTTCACGGAGGGAGGGGGGAAGCAAGGGGTAGGCTGGCAGCAGACGGTACAGTAACAGTGCTAGCTGTCATCATCTCCTGGGTGCTTGGCAGCAGACAGTGCAGTACGATTGCTAGCCATGATCATCTCCTGACCCCCTCAAGGACTGAAGTCTCAACCCCGGGTTTAGCAGGCCAACGCTCAAACCGCTGAGCTATCCCTCTGCCAGTGTTCCAAGCTGTACTGAATCTCCATTGAACAAAACATAAAAAAAGAGAATGACCAGAGTCACTCCCATTTATGTCCAGGAGCCCCCAGCTGACTACACCAAAGGCTGGCCAGGAGCACATGGGATGACGATTACCAGTCATACTGTACCGTCTGCTGCCAGAAGGCAAGGAGCTACTGCAGTGTAGTCCCACAACTACCAGCCTCAGGCAGAATGGCCCCCTCAAGGATTGAGCTCACAACCCCAGGTTTAGCAGGCCAATGCTCAAACCGCTGAGCTATCCCTTGTGAGGGTGTACCCCATAAAGCTTTATGGAGAGAGGCTTATAAATGTATACATGATGTAACTGGAATATGTTTTATGCTACATGTGCCATGTAACATATCTCTGTGAAAGTTATGACCTACTGAATCTATTCCTCCTGTTTCTATGCATGTATCACTGTTGTAGTTGAAGTTACGAATATTGGTTTTATATTTGCTGGTTTTATGCATAGCCTTTGTAAGAGCATGGGGCCAGGTTTGGAGAAAAGAATGTGCAAGTTAAGTACAAGCACTTAACAGACAAAAGAAGGTGCAGACCCCAATCCACATCAGGGCCTGGTCAGGAATGCAACTGGCTGGACTGGTTAGGGTGCTTGGACAGGTGACTTGCCCATGTGATCCCAAAACTCCAGGGCAAGATGATGCTACAGAGGGAGTGGGGGGAAAAGGCTATAAAAGCCCTTGGAAGACCCCACCATTTTGTCTTCAGCTGGCTAAAGAGAGAGACTCTCCACCCCCCAAGGACACACCTGAAGAAGACTGAACAAAGGACAAAGACAATAGGGGGGTGAGTGATTGCTGGACCCAGGCTAGGAGGAAGATAGCCCATTTACTGGACCTGGTGAGGTTCTTATCTCACACAGGGTGATTAGACATAGAACTGTGTGTTCTATTTTATTTTATTTAGTAATTCACTTTGTTCTGTCTGTCACTACTTGGAATCACTTAAATCCTATTTTCTGTACTTATTAAAATCACTTTTTACTTTTGGGTTACCTGGAGTACGAGTTGTTACCTGGGGAAGGCAAACAGCTGTGCATATCTTTCTATCTTTGAAATAGAAGGCGAACTATTTATGAGTTTACCCTGTATAAGCTTTCTACAGGGTAAAACGGATTTATTAAGGGTTTGAACCTCCTTGGGAGTTGGGCACCTGGGTGTCAAAGGCAAGAGTGCTTCCAAGAGCCTTACAGTTGTGAGTGGACTTGGTTCAGATCTGGGTCTGTGTTTGCAGCAGATCAGTGGAATCTGGCTCAAAACAGACAGGATTCGGGAGTCCCAAGCTGGAAAAGGCCTGGAAGCAGGGGCAGAAGTAGCCTTGGCACACCAGGTGGCAGCACCAAGCAGGTCTTTGTGATCCCAACCCGTCACATCTCTCTGCCCATGTTACAGTGGGACTGAATCCCCACTAGACAAAATGCCCAGGCACACGCTGGAGACATACCGTGATTGCGAGCTGAGCAGGCTCCATGCTTGCCGTAGTATGGCGTCTGCACAGGAAACCCCGGAAAAAAGGCACGAAAAAGGTTGCTTTTCACGGAGGGAGGGAGGGATGGGGGATGGCTTGACGACATGTACCCAGAACCACCAGCGACAATTTTTTCTGCCCCATCAGGCATTGGGATCGCAACCCAGAATTCCAATGGGCGGCGGAGACTGCGGAAACTGTGGGATAGCTACCCGCAATGTGTTATACCAATAAAAATAAAAACAAAAACCAGCAGGATCTTTTTAAAGGGGGTAAGACAGAATGTCACATTTATTGTGAATACAAAAAGAATCATAGTAAGCAGTCAGTTATAGCTATAACATTTCATTCAGTTTCACATTCATTCACACACACAGGTTCTGCATAGATGTCATAGTTACCAGCCTAGAAGTTGCTCATGCCAAGTTACTGGCCAGGTAACCTGGGCATGAGGGTGGAGCCGAGTCCTTGTCAGATTCATCTGATGCTCCTGGAGGTTGGCAGCAGAACCAGAGACTCAAAGTCCTCAGTGTGTAGAAGCCATTCTTATAGGAATTATTTCCTCTGTCAGTCTATGGCAACTGTTTCATCTTGCTGTTGCTAACTCAATCAGCAGATGGCACATTCCTGGTGGCATTCCTGGTGGCTCCACGCTGTCCAAAGTTTGTTTTTCTCATCCTTCCAGGTGGTGGGGTGGGTCCCATTTTTACCCTCCGGGGGTTGTATCGGTCCACCCGAAACCTTTCTTCGGCCGATGGATACTCCCTTTCTAGGCTGGCACCTCCCTAGCCATTCATGTACATCATGCATTCATCAACATACATTCTATACCTTAATTTACTGTCTCCACCACTGTCGGGGTGTGTGCTAATTCATTTGAGACTCCCGGCCCTTTAATCACAGAGGCTTGGGGGGTCTGTTTCCAGGAGCTGTTGCTTGTTATAATGAAGTGAAAGTCACTTAACACCTTGTAGCGTTTGTTTACATTGTATCAATTACAGAGTAAACTGCCTGAAGCGGAGAGGCAACTAACTTGTCTGTAAGTTTTACATAGTAAAAGTATCTTTCAAAAGACAGATGCAATCAATGTTTATACATACAGTAGCTTGTAAATTTAACAAGGGACCCAAGAGATCTTTTACTTGGTAATGCTATGAGGTTTAAATTGTGGGGGACAAATTATGGGGAGTTACTTTCACTTGGGGAATCAGTGCCAGTACCTTCTTTAATATCCCTACAAATGCAACGCTCTGAAAGTCGACGCTAGCCTCGAACCTGGGGACACAGTCCGCCGACTTAATGGCCTTAATGGTCTTTAGTGGGGACACACACAATCGATTCCATAAAATCAGGTTTTAAAATATTGACTTCTATAATTTCGACCTAATTCTGTAGTCTAGACGTACCCCTAGTGAGGTATCTTGAAAGGAGCATAAACACTGCCAAATTAAGTGTAAAAATTTAATACGAAAAGCCAAAAAGGAGTTTGAAGAACAGCTAATCAAAAACTCAAAAGATAATAACAAAATGTTTTTTAAATACATCAGAAGCAGGAAGCCTGCTCAACAACCAGCGGGGCCCCTGGACGATCGAGATACAAAAGGAGCACTTAAAGACAATCAAGTCATTGCGGAGAAACGAAATGAATTCTTTGCTTCAGTCTTCACGGCTGAGGACGTTAGGGAGGTTCCCAAACCTGAGCCGTCCTTTGTAGGTGACAAATCTGAGGAATTGTCACAGATCGAAGTGTCACTAGAGGAGGTTTTGGAACTAATTGATAAACTTAACTGTAACAAGTCTTACTAATCTATTAGAGTTCTTTGAAGGGGTCAACAAACATGTGGACAAGGAGGATCCAGTGGACATAGTGTACTTGGATTTCCACAAAGCCTTTAACAAGGTCCCTCACCAAAAGGCTCTTACGTAAATTAAGTTGCCATGGGATAAGAGGGAAGATCCTTTCATGGATTGAGAACTGGTTAAAAGACAGGGAACAAAGTGTAAGAATAAATGGCAAATTTTCAGAATGGAGAGGGGTAACTAGTCATGTTCCCCAAGGGTCAGTCCTAGGACCAATCCTATTCAACTTATGGTGATCCTAGAACAATTCCTCCTGAGGCTCACGGACCCAGTGCACGTTTGGGTCCGAAGACATCAGTCGGCCTACGTAGCCGATGCAGTCCGGCTGACAGAAGAATACATTGAGGCGGAGGGGCCCAAACAGGCAGTGAAGCCCGGTAAGGGAGCAGGACCCGGAAGGAGCCCACCGGAACCTACACCCAAGAGAGGAGCGGACCCGGGGCCCACCCACAGCCGCAAACTGACCTGTTGGCAGTGTGGGTGCCCGGGACATAAAAAGCAGGACTGTCTGCAAATCGAGTGTGGGCTAGCGGACTTTTGTGGGTGGACTGGAGGGGGGAGGGGCGGAAAGGATCAGGGAGACAGTCCCTGACCACCATACCAGTGTTGCTGGGGAGGACGCCCCGGACTCCGCCTCCACCCGCTCACTGGTTTGGAAGGGTCTAGCTGAATGATTCCAGGGGCAAAGGTGGCCCTTCAATGTGTCCATGGTGACACCCAGAGCTACCAGATGGCCCAGGTGCCTATGGAGGTCCAGGGACGCTTCCGGTGGCAGCAGGTAGGTGTAGTAGAGAACCTACCCTACCCGGTCCTACTGGGAAGTGATTGGCGACCCCGTACTGGCAAGGCAAGAAGTCGGGAGGGGGATCCTGTGGACGGGGGCAGAGAGAAGCCAAGTAAATGAAGTAAAGGGAGGTGAGGGGATAGTAAAACCCCCCAAAGTAGCAAGAACCCCCCTCGTGGTACCGTGGGAAGGTGGGGGGAGTAAAATAGAAACTCGTAGACAACAAGTGGAAGAACTCAAGGAATGTTGGTTATACGGCAACAAAGGACCCTCCGGGCAGAAGTGCCAGGAGTGCGGCCCTCGAGAGCCTGATGAAGGCCAGGGCCAGGAGGCTAAGGAGCCAAACCCAGACTTGGGGTGCTTACGCACCCAGCCAGGCGAGGGGGACGGTCGAGGGAGGCGAGAGGGCAACCAGCCACGGCCAGAGCAGGAGTGTGGACTCTGCGGGGCCAAAGGGCATAGGTGGGAGACCTGCCCCTACCGCGGAGGTGGGGGGAGGGGCCTGGAAACCCCGGGGATGACCCGCAGGAACCCACAGCAGGGGTAAAGTAACTCTCGCCAAAGGGCCAATATGTCCAGCCAAGAAGGGGCAGGTGGAGCCTGGCGGATGAGTAGCAGGGCAGAGGTATAAACCCCTTGGATGCACTGCTAAAGGGTTGGCTCCCCACACCCGCTGCTTCCCAGCAGAGTGGCCCAGGCAGTCAGCAAAGAGCCCAGGGCTTCAGGCCCTAGCGAGGGCAGGCTCAGAGTAATCAGCTGAGACAAGTGGAGCCAGGTGGGCTGCTGACTGGGAGGAGATCTAAACCCAGGGAAAGGCTCAGTCAGGGGAGAGAACAGGAGGGCCGCAGCTCTGTCTCTACTGACTGAAGGACACTTCAAAGGCCAGAAGACCCAGAGAAGGGTCAGTGTGGGGATTGGTATTGGGGGAAGTGGGGCTGCACACACACTGTAAATAAAGGATAGGGGTGAAATACCTGAAAGAGGTGTTGGGACTCTGGTGCAGGGCACAGGGGTGAGAGGGTGGAAGCCTGTAAGAACTGTGACAGGGTTGAACAAAGAATTAGATCAGTCCCTCACGATAAGTACATTGTCTATTAGCCAAGATAATCAGGGATGCAGCTCCATGCTCCGCATGTCCCTAAACCGTCCTTTGACTGCCGGATGCTGGGAGTTGACAATGGGATGGTCATTGCCTGGTCTGATCATTCCCTTAGAAGCACCAGGCATTGGCTGCTGTCACAAGACAGGATACTAGATGAGGCACACTATTGGTCTGACCCATGATGGCATGTTCTAATTTTCTGCAAAAATTACAATAGATTTTTTTTCCAGGGAGAAAGATGTTATAGGAGATAGTATACTGCCTTTATTGAATATTTGAGAATCAAATTATGCACAATGGCATGCGGAAAAACACTCAGAGGCAAAATAATAGTTGCAAAAATGCAATCCCCATTGGTGGATTGACTCAAAACAAAGTTTTGACACGAGGCCAGAAATTCAGTCAGAGGGGAATCCAGATGATCCAACGGAATAAACATTTGCTCTAAAAATGAGAAGAAAAAATGAGAATTGGGAATTCAGGGAATCCCAGCAGCAGATAAGACAACTATGCATTCAGATACAGTGATAAGGGATTCTTTGTTTCTGAGGGGATATATGTAAAATGTTTCACTGAATTAAGTCTCAGGGATTATCTACACTGGCAAGTTAAAGCGCTCTAACTTGCTGACTCCCGGGTATTAAAAATAACCCTCCCTCTCTCCCTCCCCCGCCCCCCACCCCGAGCACAGCAAGTTGGAGTTCTTTAAGGCGTTAGTGTGGACAAGTTCGGCTCCCAGTGCTAGGAGCTCGTCCCCTCGTCATGGTGGATTACCATGAGCACTGGTGACAGCGCTTTGAACTTTCTAGTGTAGACATAGGCTCAGTAGGTTAGATCAGACCAGGGGTAGGCAACCTATGGCACGGGTGCCAAAGGCAGCACGCGAGCTGATTTTTAGTGGCACTCACTACCTGGGTCCTGGCCACCGGTCGGGGGGGGGGGGGGGGCTCTGCATTTTAATTTAATTTAAATGAAGCTTCCTAAACATTTTAAAAACCTTATTTACTTTGCATACAACAATAGTTTAGGTCTATATTAAAGCCTTATAGAAAGAGACCTTCTAAAAACGTTAAAATGTATCACCGGCCCGGGAAACCTTACATTGGAGTGAATAAAGGAAGACTCGGCACACCACTTCTGAAAGGTTGCCGACCCCTGGATCAGACCAAGAGGAGATGCATTGACTAGGCAGTGGGATGCCTGTGCCTTTAAGAACCCTGCCCTGGGAAGCCGATGCTGAGAGGTGCTGTCTGGGAGAGGGGGAAATGAAAAAGCCCCTTTGCTCCCCCCCCCGATTTTGTCAAACACTGGGATCTCCGTCCCACTGGGGTAACTGTGACCCCCTTTGCCCCCAGCCTGTGCCGGGTCTTGCCCTCTGCCAGCGCCTCACTCCTGGGCTTAACACCGCCTCCTCCCCCCATCCTTGATTTTCCCCTTAGCCCCTCTCCTAATCCTGCCTCCAGCTGTTTAACCCCCCTGACCAGTCAATTCCCACCCCCTGCTCAGATCCTGCCCCGCCCTGCGCCGATTCGCCCCCTTTGCCCCTTTTTAACCCGTCTAAAGGAGTCCACAAAATCTCGGCTCATAAGGGCAGAGCGCAGGGCAGCGGCTTCAGCAGATGAACTGAGCATGCTCAGTACCCGTGAGCAGCCCATTGTTACACAGCGCCAGTCCCGGCTGCAGCCCCAGGGCGGGGAGCGGGCGCGAGGCGGCCCCGGGGAGGCACCAGCCGCGGGGCGGGAAGTCGCTGCCCGGGCGGAGGAAGCGGCCGGGGCCGAGCCCGGCGATGGCTGCAGCGGGGCCGGCGCAGGTAGGACGCGGGGCGGGGACTCCCCGGCCGGGCACTGGCTGGTCCCGGCTGGGGGCCGAGGGGGGCCGGGACCCGGGTCCCTCCCGCGCTAGTGACCCCGGGCCTGGGGGCTGCAGCAGCCGGAGCGCTGGGGCCGGGGAGCGGCTCTGGGGCCCCGGGGCTGGGCGGCCCTGGCCGGGCGGACACGCGGAGCCGGGCGCGGCCCCTTCCCCCGAGCGAGGCCCCGGCCGGGCCGAGGAGCCCCGAGGCGCCCGAGCCAGGGGCGGGAGCGGGGCTGAGCACAGGCCTGGGGCGGAGGCGGGGACTCCGGCCGGGGAGGGGGGAGGAGCCTGTTCCCTGCCCTGGGACTCGGGCCCTTCCCAGCGCCCCGCCCCAGAGCCCCGTGGGGAGCCGAGGGCGACTCCTGTCCCCGGCCAGCAGGGCCCCGAGTCCCTGGGGGAGGTGTGGGGGTGGGAGAGTCTCCCTGGCTCCCAGCTGCTGGGCTGGGGGTTCCCTGGAGGTCGCTCCCCTAGAAACCGGGTCCCCTGCTGAGACTCCGGGCTGGGGCTGGAGGCTCCAGGTGCTGCGTGTGTAACGCTTGTGCCAGCAGCTCCAGGTGGCGTTTGAGGACGTCGCTCTGTATTTCACCCGGGAGGAGTGGGAGCTCTTATCCCGGCCAGAGAAGCAGCTGTACCGGGACCAGATGCTGAGGAATTATCGGGTCCTTGTTTCCTTGGGTAAGGACCTATTTATCTTTACTGAAAGCTGTGAAATGTCTGGGTTCCCTTTTTGCCTCACCTGCCATGTGCCACCACTTGCCCA
The DNA here is from genome assembly GCA_037349315.1 of Chelydra serpentina. Lineage (NCBI taxonomy): Eukaryota > Metazoa > Chordata > Testudines > Chelydridae > Chelydra > Chelydra serpentina. The sequence continues at coordinate 3,552,504 of JBAIAC010000021.1, read as the reverse complement.
AGTAGTTGCAAATGGCAGCCTCTTTCAGTTCGGCTTCCTGTTAAAGAAGAAATCAGGGCTATAAAGCCTAGGGCTAATCTTACTGTACCTTGTTTACTTGGATTCCCTACCTCAGTCCTGGCACAGGGCTGATTGCAAACAGCACCTGAGCAAACAAGACTAATAATGCAGGAAGAAAACAGCTCCCCATCTCCCCAAAAAGAATGAACATCATAATCTTAATGGTACATTTGAACAATTCTTGCACCCCAAGCAAAAAAATGATCGGTCTGTATAACAGTGACACCTGCCATGACTCAGCACCAAAGCAAATTGAGACGGATCATAGACGTTGCCATAGGCGCCGACTTATGTCGGCACCGATGGGTGCTCCCCACGGCCCTGCCCCAACTCCACTCCCGGTCCTGCTTTTTCGCTTCTCCGCCCCTGCGCTTTCCCCCACCCCCAACGTGCCGCTGCTGAAGAGCCGGAGGGAGGAGCCTGCGTGAGCGACGAAAAAGCCGTCCAGCCTCTGGCTGCTGGGGCGTCTGCCTGGGGAAGCCGAGGAGGAGGTGAGCAGCTGGGCGCGGGGGGGGCTGGCGGGGAGCTGCTGGTGGGTGCTGAGCACCCACCAATTTTTCCCCGTCGGTGCTCCAGCCCCGGAGCACCCATGGAGTCGGCGCCTATGGGCATTGCTGCTTCAGAGTACGAACTGAACTTGCCTGGGGGCAGATGGGAAGAAATCTCCTCTAAGGAAGGTTTATTTCATTATTGTCCATAGTCCTACTTGGGATCTCCTGCGCTTTCCTCTCAAGCAGTGTCCAAGACTGGGGCCTCGTCACGCCCGGTGCTGCGCAGACAAACATTGACCGAGATCAGGGCCCTGTTGTGCTGGGCTGCACCAATATATAAATGAGTCCCTACCCCCAGAACTTTAGTAATAAAACTGATTCATTCCCCCCAAACAGGCTATTCAGGTTCCACACCAGACTTAATCCACCGGATCGAGGTAGGGGAGGCAGAGCTCTGGATCCAGGATGCCGAGGACTCTAGGGAAACCTCAGGGCCTGAGAGCCCCTCCTCAGGTGAGTCATAATAATCTGATCCCTTCTGATTTACACCCCTGCTAGTGGATGGCTCCTTAATGTAGAAGGCAAAGGCAGAGTGAGATCCACTGGCAGCGAGCTGAAGGGGACAAATGGAGGTTGGGAATTAGGGGCCATTATTGATTTTGGAGGGGAAGGAGTTACTGTGCTGGAGGCAGGAATCACTGTGGAGGCCAGGCTGGATGGGCACAATGAGCCTGTTTGTCTTTGATATCTATGAATCCTAGAAATCATAGAAATGTAGAACTAGAAGGGACCTCAGTAGGTCATCTAGTCCAGTCCCCTGCCGACTTAGCCGACTTAGCCGAGACAGGACTAAGTATTATCTAGTCCATGACTGACAGGTGTTTGTCTAACCTGTTCTTAAAGGCCTCCCATGATGGAGATTCCACAACCGTCGCAGGTAATTTGTTCCAGTGCTTAACTAAGTTTTTCCTAATACAGACGCTCCCCGACTTACGCAAGTGTTCCATTGCGAAATGCCTTGCGTAAGTCAAATTTTGTGTAATTTGGAAACGTATCTCCGACCATTACACGGCGGGGGGGAACAAAACAAAACTGCTATTTCTAGCTTACTGAACTTTTTCCGTAAGCTTGGATTTGCATAAGTCGGGTCTTCCATAACCCGGGGAGTGTCTGTATCTAACTTAAATCTCCCTTGCTGCAATTTAAGCCCATTACTTTTTGTCCTGGCCTCAGTGGATAAAGAGAATAATTTATCACCCTTTACTTCGTAACAACCTTTTATGTACTTGAAGACTGTTATCCATCCCCCCTGAGTCTTCCCTTCGCCAGACTAAACACATCTAATTTTTTCAGTCTTTCCTTGTAGGTCACGTTTTTTAGATCATTAATCATTCTCCTTGCTCTCCTCCGACCCCGTCCAGTTTGTCTACATCCTTTCTGAAGTGTGGGGCCCAGAACTGGACAAAGTACTCCAGTTGAGACCTTACCAGTGCTGAGTAGAGTAGAAGAATTACTTTTCTCATCTTGCTTGTAACACTCCTGCTAATACATCCCAGAATATTTGCTTTTTTCTTTTCAACAGTATTACATTGACTCATATTTAATTTGTGATCCACTATAACCCCAGATGGTTTTCTGCAGTACTCCTTCCTAAGCAGTCATTTCGATCCTGACCATTTCTCCAGTTTATCAAGATCACTTTAAATTCTAATCCTGTCCTCTAACGCGCTTGCAACCCCACCCAGCTTTGAATCGTCCATAAGGATATTAGGTTGGTTAGACACAATTTGTTCTTGAGAAATCCATGCTGACTGTTACTTATTACTTCTAGGCATGCCTCCCCCTCCTCATGTACCCTCACGGCCTGCCCCAGCCCAGAGCCTGCACCCAGCACCCAAACGCCCTCCTAGAGCCTGCACCCCAATCCCCTACCCAAGACCTCCTCCCCCACCTAAACTCCCTCCCAGAGCCATAGGCAGGTGGGGTGTGGAGTTTTGGGGGACGAGTTCTGGGCGGCATGAGTGACATTGGCCTACTGGGAGGATTTGAGGACTGGCATTGGCCCTTGGTGCTCACAAATACAACGTTTGGTTACTTGCTCCGTCATCTTTCTGGGTACTGAAGTTAAGCTGATTGGTCTATAATTCCCTGAGTTGTCCTTATCCCCTTTCTATAGCTAAGTACTATATTTGCCCTTTTCCAGTCCTCTGGTCTCCCTATCATCCCCCACAAGTTCTCAGAGACAATTGCTAATGGCTCAGAGATCTCTTCATCCAGTTCCTTAAGTATTCTAGGATGTATTTCATCAGGCCCCGCCAACTTGAAGACATCTAACTTGACTAAAATAAAGAGAAACTTGTAGCACCTTAGAGACTAGGTTGAAGTGTTTTCCTACTGGTTTTTGAATGTTATGATTCCTGATGTCAGATTTATGTCCATTTATTCTTTTGCGTAGAGACTGTCCGGTTTGGCCAATGTACATGGCAAAGGGGCATTGCTGGCATATATCACATTGGTAGATGTGCAGGTGAATGAGCCTATACCGGAACCACCACCCTATACCGGAAACCTACTGACCGCTATACTTACCTACATGCTTCCAGCTTCCATCCTGGACACGCCACACGATCCATTGTTTACAGCCAAGCTCTAAGATACAACCGCATTTGCTCCAATCCCTCAGACAGAGACAAACACCTACAAGATCTCTATCAAGCATTCTTACAACTACAATACCCACCTGCTGAAGTGAAAAAACAGACTGACAGGGCCAAAAGAGTACCCAGGAGTCACCTACTACAAGACAGGCCCAAAAAAGAAAACAGAACACCACTAGCCGTCACCTTTAGCCCCCAACTAAAACCTCTCCAGCGCATCATCAAAGATCTACAACCTATCCTAAAAGATGATCCCTCACTCTCACAGATCTTGGGGGGACAGACCAATCCTTGCTTACAGACAGCCCCCCAACCTGAAGCAAATACTCACCAGCAACCACACACCATACAACAAAAACACCAACCCAGGAACCTATCCTTGCAACAAAGCCCGATGCCAACTCTTGTCCACATATCGATTCAAGTGATACCATCACAGGGCCTAATCACATCCGCCACGCCATCAGGGGCTCATTCACCTGCACATCTACCAATGTGATATATGCCATCATGTGCCAGCAATGCCCCTCTGCCATGTACATTGGCCAAACCGGACAGTCTGTACGCAAAAGAATAAATGGACATAAATCTGACATCAGGAATCATAACATTCAAAAACCAGTAGGAGAACACTTCAACCTCCCTAATCACTCAGTGACAGACTTGAGGGTAGCAGTGTTGCGACAGATTAACTCCAAAAGCAGACTTCAAAGAGAAACTGTTGAACTCGAATTGATATGCAAACTAGGTTGCATTACCTCAGGATTAAATAAGGACTTGGAATGGCTCGGCCATTACGTTAATTGAATCTATTTCCCTTAAGTTAACGATCCTCATTCACACCTGTGTGACCATCTTGTTTATCACTTGAAAGGTTTTTCTTCCCCTGCTGTTATGGTTCCTCTCAACTAATTAGCCTCTTAAGGTTGGTCTATGCACCTCCACCTTATCATGTTTCTCTAACTGTATAAATATCTGTCTACTGTATGTTTCATTCCATGCATCCGATGAAGTGGGTACTAACCCACGAAAGCTTATGCTGAAATAAATTTGTTAGTCTCTAAGGTGCTACAAGTTTCTTTCTTATTTTTGTTTTGCTGACAGACTAACACGGCTACTACACTGAAACCTAACTTGCCTAAGTAATTCATAATTATTTCCTTTCCTATTTTAGGCTCGGATCCTACCTCATTGACACTGATGTTCACTATGTTAGTGGACTGATTACTGCTAACTTTTTTGGTGAAAACTGAAACAAAAGAGGCATTTAACAGTTCGGCCATTGCTGCTTTTTCTCTTATTGTCTCTCCTTCATTTAGTTATGGGCCTAGCTTGTCCTTCGTCTTCCTCTTGCTTCCCATGTATTTGTAAAATGCTTTCTTGTTCCCTTTTATATCCCTAGCTAGTTTAGTTTTGTGTGTTTTGCCTTGGCCTTTCTAATTTGTCCCTACGTGCTTGTGGGTTTTTTGTTTTTGTTTAAATATTCATCCTTTTGTCACTTGACTTAGTTTCCACCTCTTGTATGACTCTCTCTTTTGAGTTTCAGGTCATTGAAGATCTCTTGGTTAAGCCAGGGAGTCTTCTTTTCATACTTCCCATCTTTCCTACTCATTAGATATCTGTGACCTAGGATGGGATCTAAAAAATGATGGACCTCAAAGCTGTGAAAGAGCAATAGATCGGAGATGGGGAGGTGATGAAGTTGGAAGAGGGATGGGATAGTGATATAGGATGATGTGGGAAGGGGGAAGATTTCAGGGGAAGCTGAGGGAAAGAGAGAGGTCTCGGTGGTGGGGGAGCATATGGAGGCTGCATTTACCTAGTGGGTAGGACTGTGCAGTAGGATTCAAAAGATCTTGGTTCAGTTCTAGAAGTGAGTCACTGCAACTCCACCATGCCTCAGTGACCAGTTGTGTAGTGGAGAAAGCACTGGGGTTGTGAGGATAAAATCTGTGTGCATCATTGGGTCTGGCACTGGGGGTCAGACACGCACCTGGCTGGAAAGACACGCCTGCCGATCCATAGACCACAACACCACCTTCTAGGCTTCCCACACCTCAGAAAAACATACCAAGCCAGGGATGCCCTAGAGCTTTTTCAGATGGGCTTCATGCCGCTGCCCCTCCTGACTCAAGCTGTGTGTGCTGGTGCCCTATGGCCCTTGACACCTGGACCCAGAAATAGTTCAGACAGGGACAAAAACCTGCTCGCAGCCTGGGAGAGCATCCCAGAGTCACTGGCCCTTGGCAGAGAATGTGCTGTCCTCTCCAGGTTCCCATCCCACCCCCTCTCTGCCACTTCACTTCTCACATGACATCTCAGACTGGAGAAATCTGTCCCTAGCGAGCAAGGAGAAAGCTGGGAATGACGCAGAGCAGGGTCAGGCACGTATGATCAGTGATGAGTGCGAGGTTACACCATGTGGAGGACGCAATTTTATAGAGCGGGTCTCGGGCACTTCCAGCGTGTCACTGTAGTGCTCTAAAACTGCCCCGCGTTCCAGGCAGCTGCTGCTGGGGGCGCAGAAATGTTTGGGAGCCAGATGAAATTGTCCTTCAGGCTGCAACTTGGTGTATGGGCTGGGTGTGAGGGAGAGGGTGGTGGGATGGCCTTTCATAGAATCATAGAATCTCAGGGTTGGAAGGGACCTCAGGAGGTCATCTAGTCCAACCCCCTGCTCAAAGCAGGACCAACCCCAACTAGATCATCCCAGCCAGGGCTTTGTCAAGCCTGACCTTAAAAACCTCTAAGGAAGGAGATTCCACCACCTCCCTAGGTAACCCATTCCAGTGCTTCACCACCTTACTAGTGAAAGTTTTTCCTAATATCCAACCTAAACCTCCCCCTCTGCAACTTGAGACCATTACTCCTTGTTCTGTCATCTTCTACCACTGAGAACAGTCTAGATCCATCCTCTTTGGAACCCCCTTTTAGGTAGTTGAAAGCAGCTATCAAATCCCCCCTCATTCTTCTCTTCTGCAGGCTAAACAGTCCCAGTTCCCTCAGCCTCTCCTCATAAGTCATGTGCTCCAGCCCCCTAATCATTTTTGTGGCCCTCCGTTGGACTCTTTCCAATTTATCCACATCCTTCTTGTAGTGTGGGGCCCAAAACTGGACACAGTACTCCAAATGAGGCCTCACCAGTGCCGAATAGAGGGGAATAATCACGTCTCTCGATCTGCTGGAAATGCCCCTACTTATACAGCCCAAAATGCCGTTAGCCTTCTTGGCAACAAGGGCACACTGTTGACTCATATTCAGCTTTTCATCCACTGTAACCCCTAGGTCCTTTTCTGCAGAACTGCTGCCCAGCCATTTGGTCCCTAGTCTGTAGCAGTGCATGGGATTCTTCCGTCCTAAGTGCAGGACTCTGCACTTGTCCTTGTTGAACCTCATCAGATTTCTTTTGGCCCAATCCTCTAATTTGTCTAGGTCCCTCTGTATCCTGTCCCTACCCTCCAGCATATCAACCATTCCTCCCAGTTTAGTGTCATCTGCAAACTTGCTAAGGGTGCAGTCCACACCATCCTCCAGATCGTTGATGAAGATATTGAACAAAACCGGCCCCAGCACCGACCCTTGGGGCACTCCACTTGATACCGGCTGCCAACTAGACATGGAGCCATTGATCACTACCCGTTGAGCACGACCATCCAGCCAGTTTTCTATCCACCTTACCGTCCATTCATCCAGCCCATACTTCTTTAACTTGCTGGCAAGAACACTGTGGGAGACTGTATCAAAAGCTTTGCTAAAGTCAAGAAATAGCACATCCACTGCTTTCCCCTCATCCACAGAGCCAGTTATCTCATCATAGAAGGCAATTAGGTTAGTCAGGCATGACTTGCCCTTGGTGAATCCATGCTGACTGTTCCTGATCACTTTCCCCTCCTTTAAGTGGTTCAGAATTGATTCCTTGAGGACCTGTTCCATGATTTTTCCAGGGACTGAGGTGAGACTGACTGGCCTGTAGTTCCCCGGATCTTCCTTCTTCCCTTGGCTCTGCAATCACATCGGCCAACTCCTTTAGCACCCTCGGATGCAGTGCATCCGGCCCCATGGACTTGTGCTCGTCCAGCTTTTCTAAATAGTCCCGAACTACTTCTTTCTCCACAGAGGGGGCTGGTCACCTCCTCCCCATACCGTGCTGCGGAGTGCAGCCGCCTGGGAGCTGACCTCTTCTGTGAAGACAGAGGCAAAAAAAGCATTGAGTACACTAGCTTATTCCACATCCTCTGTCACTAGGTTCCCGCCCTCATTCAGCAAGGGGCCCACACTTTCCTTGACTTTCTTCTTGTTGCTCACATACCTGAAGAAACCCTTCTTGTTACTCCTAACATCTCCGGCTAGCTGCAACGCCAAGTGTGATTTGGCCTTCCTAATTTCACTCCTGCATGCCTGAACAATATTTTTATACTCCTCCCTGGTCATTTGTCCAATCTTCCACTTCTTGTAAGCTGCTTTTTTGTGTTTAAGACGAGCAAGGATTTCACTGTTAAGCCAAGCTGGTTGCCTGCCATATTTACTTTTCTTTCTACACATCGGGATGGTTTATTCCTGCAACCTCAATAAGGATTCTTTAAAATACAGCCAGCTTTCCTCGACTCCTTTCCCCCTCATGTTATTCTCCCAGGGGACCTTGCCCATCAGTTCCCTGAGGGAGTCAAAGTCTGCTTTTCTGAAGTCCAGGCTCTGTATTCTACTGCTCTCCTTTCTTCCTTGTGTCAGGATCCTGAACTCGACCATCTCATGGTCACTGCCTCCCAGGTTCCCATCCACTATTGCTTCCTCTACTATTTCTTCCCTGTTTGTGAGCAGCAGGTCAAGAAGAGCTTTTCCCCTAGTTGGTTCCTCTAGCACTTGCACCAGGAAATTGTCCCCTACACTTTCCAAAAACTTCCTGGATTGTCTGTGGACCGCTGTTTTGCTCTCCCAGCAGATATCGGGGTGATTTTGTCACATCCCCTCTCCTCCTGCTCTCTCAGTACCACAAAATCGTTGTCACTTACATTGCTTCAGTGAGAATGCTTAGCGCAGTCCTCAGCCTTAACGCTGTCTATAGATCAAAAGCCTGCCGGGGAACAGCCGTTCATTCCTTCCAACTCAGCAGTGTCACTGATTGGGTTGTGAAAGAAAAGACATGGTTTTCCCTTTGCATCACACAAACCCTGAGTGACTTGTCATCTCCTCAACCCCCTTCCCACCCCCGAAAACCCCCCCACCCTCTTGAGGATTTTAGTTTATTTTTAGTTTTGCACAAAGAGTGAAACATCAGGCCGAGGGTGAATGACTTCTTTAGAAGGAATTCCTTGAAAAGGACTCACTCCCCCGCAGGAATAAACTGCCTAGTTCTAAGCAGCTTTATACTGGTCTCACTGCATCTACATGTGCTAGTTTTGAACCAATATGGTTAAAACAGTGCAAACACTGTGGAACAGGGCTCATGGTACAAAACAGGAGACTGTGAAGAACCAGCCACATGTAAATAAAAACCTCTGATTGAAATATAACCAAAATCAATTTGAAACAAACCCCCAACTTTCTTTGTTAGCGCTGAGAGGCGCTAGTTCTGGATGAGGGCCCTGTTGTGCCAGGCACTGCCTGCATCCTGGGCAGGCTACAGTTCAATCATCAAGGAAAACCTAAGAGGTGCATGGCGCACGTGGGAGTAGGCACTAGGCGCTGCACAAACAACATCGGGTAGAACCACCCTGAATCAGGCTGCAGATTTGTCATGGCATTTTGTATGAAAAATTGCAGAGCAATTACGGTAAATTTAATAAAAGTCACAGGTCACTAAACTTCCTGTGACTGCTCCCTGATTTTTAACAAAACCTGCCCCCGTCCTCACCCTGCCCATGGGGCACCAACCGCCCAGCACTTCCCCCCAGTGCTGCAATCCTGACCGCAGCCTGGTGCAGAGGGGTTAGTGTGCACTAGAGAGGATCTGGGTGGCAAGGCCATTCGCTGAAATTTGGCTCGCCTCCCCCACCATGATCACTGGGGGCAGGAGCAAATCTGAGTGGCACTGGAACCTCGCAGACCAGGTCTCAGTACCCAGAGCGAAGCGTTGGGTCCAACCCTGTGAGACAAGAGCCGCCATTGCAGGGTGAGGCACCCATCCAAAAAACGGTCATGGACAAATGGGGAAATCGCTCCGTCTGTGACATTTTCCATCCTTGACAAACCTGTAGCCTTAATGGTGAGCTAACACCGGGATTGTGTCTGCTCTCTCCAGCAGGGCTCGGGATCCTGGGGGGAACGAGGACACAGTCTGAATGTGGGGAAAGCGCAGCAGGGAAGCAGGATTCCACATCCTACAGAGAGATCCATGCACAAGACACAGTCCATCTGAAGCGTAAACTCAGCCAGAGACCAGACCTGGCTACACACCAGAGACTCTCCATGGGCCAGCGTGCCCACCACTGCATCGACTGTGGCAAGAGGTTCAGCAACCCCTCTGCGCTGACCCAGCACCAGTGCACGCACACCAGGGAGCGGCCGCACCACTGCTCTGAGTGTGGCAAGGCCTTTGCACGGAGCTCACACCTCAGAAGACACCAGCTCGCACACACTGGGGAGCGGCCGCATCACTGTGCTGACTGCGGCAAGGGCTTTGCAGAGAGCTCAAAGCTGAGAATACACCAGCGCGCGCACACTGGGGAGCGGCCACACCGTTGTGCCCAGTGTGGTAAGGGATTCCGCAGAGCCTCCACACTGACCCTGCACCAGCGCACGCACACCGGGGAGCGGCCGTACCGCTGTGCTGACTGTGGGAAAGACTTTGCACAGTGCTCACACCTGAGAATACACCAGCGCACACACACCGGGGAGCGGCCGTACCACTGTGGTGTCTGTGGGAAAGAGTTTGCAGTGAGCGCAACCCTGAAAACACACCTGCGCATGCACACCGGGGAGCGGCCATACCACTGTGCTGACTGCGGAAAGGGCTTTGCAGCGAGCTCAGCCCTGAGAAGACATCAGCACACGCACACCAGGGAGTGTGTGCATCGCTGCTCTGACTGTGGCAAGGCCTTTGCAGGGAGCTCACATCTGAGACTACATCAACGCGTGCACACTAGGGAGAAACTGCACCACTGTGCTGATTGCGGGAACAGCTTTACATGGAGCTCACAGCTGAGAAAACACCAGCGCATGCACACAGGGGAGGCTCCGTACTACTGTGCGGACTGCGGGAAGGGGTTTACATGGAGCTCACGCCTGAGAAAACACCAGCAAATGCACACTGGGGAGAGGCCGCATCGCTGTGCTGACTGCGGGAAGGGCTTTGCAGCGAGCTCAACCCTGAAAATACACCAGCGCACGCACACCGGGGAGGCGCCGTACCACTGTGCTGACTGCGGAAAGGACTTTGCAGACAGCTCACTCCTGAAAAGACATCAGCGCACGCACACCGGGGAGCGGCCGTACCACTGTGCTGACTGCGGGAAGGGCTTTGCGGCGAGGTCAAACCTGAAAAGACACCAGCGCACACACACTGGGGAGCGGCCATACCACTGCGCTGACTGCGGGAAGAGCTTTGCAGTGAACTCAACCCTGAGAAAACACCAGTGCACACACCAGGGTACAGCCGCATCACTGTGGTGATTCTGGTAAGAACTTTAAAAAAACCAATCCACCCACCAAGCACCAGTGCATGCACACTGGGGGGAAGAGATTCCGATGAGCTGGCTGCAGCAAGAGCTTTGCACGGGCCTCCTCCTTGCTATCACATTGGTGCATTCACAGCCGAGAACACTTTGCTAGACCAACCGCACCCGGTCAGGCACACCAACGCCCTTCTGCCACCGCCAGGGCCTGAGGGGCTTCTGGCAGCCAGTGGGCCTGACCCAGCACCAGCAGATGCAGACCAGGGAGTGGTCCTGTCCCAATGATGCCCAGCAGGGAGACTGTTGGGGACTTGGCTGAGCAGTGTGGGGAAGAGCAGACAGGTGGAGGGAATTTAGAGCAGATGGTCAGAGCCTACTGCATTAGGGAGCTCTTCTCTCCACCCCACCCCCTGCCCATGTAGGTGGGATCCAGCCAAGTCTCTCTCTCTCTCTCTCTCTCTCTCTCTCTCTCTCTCCCACACTCACTCACTCATTTCGCTAGGATGCAGCCAGGATAACCCCCTCTCCCTCCTCCTGTCTAGATGGGACTCAGCCAGGAACTTCCCCCCACACCTAGCTCCATTCCAGCCAGCGGGTGACTCTTGCGTGACATCTAGAGGTGGGATTTGCAGTCCTCTCTCAGCATGGATTGATTGGGCTGAGGGGCAGGACAGCCCGGTGCGTGTGATTGAAAGAAGACTCAGGAACTGCTCAAGCCGTCTGCTTTAAATAGAAATGTGATGAAGAAGAACTATGTACCTAATGTGTAACAAAGATTTATCTAACCGGGTGTTTCTTTGCTGTTAAAAAAGCTGGCTTCTCCACCTGCCATGTGAATGCATCAATGTGAAGTGTAACCAAAGTGTTCTAGGGCCTCACTGACCCTGAGGCCTGATGAACTGTGTGACTGGCAGGCGCACAGAGAGAGTTTCCCATTACTCTTGGGAGAATTCTGCGTCTAAAAATGTTGTGAACAATGTTTTAAAATTCTGCATATTTTGTTTGTCAAAATAACGGAATATAATCACAACAGTTTCAATTATTGTGGTCATTTATTTCAGAATACCTGTCCGCAAGAATGTCTGTATGAAGGCAGACAACAAAAAAGATTCAGAAATCATTTTTTGACAAAAAGGTTCTTTACTAGGCGTATTAATACAGAACTTTGAGTAAGAATTCATGTAAACTACACTTCAGAAACGTATTAACTTGGGGGAGTTACGGGTAACAGAGGAACTGAGGGAGAGGGAAGTAATTGCTGGGAGTGAAGCAGGGGGGTTGTTGGGTGTGGGTGGGAGAAGTATGTAAGATTTTTTTTTTTTTGGTGGGGAGGGAGAGGGATTGTTAGAGAGTTGGGGGGCCTCCCCTATGCTTCCCTGATTGAATGGGAGAGGCCACGGGGTCAGTTTGGCACATCTGCCCCGTCCCTGTGTGTCCCTGCACCCTTCTCCTCCCATCCCTGTGTGACACCCCACCCCCAACTCCTGCCCCCAATGCATCCCCTTGCCCCTGTGTGTTTCTGCACCCCCACTCCCACTTAGGGCTGCTGCATGGATCACATAGGCTGGGGTTCAGAAGGGCTACTGGGGGGAAGACTGGGATGGGACCTATGTGCCCTGCTCTGTCTCTCCCCCCCCGCATGCTTTGTTTGAACTTGAAATATATTATTGAAATACTTAAAGTTGGGGGCCAGCTGTCCATCTCAAAGTGCTTTACCTCAGTACCTCAATTCCCATTTTACAGATGGGGAAACCAAGGCACAGAGAGCCTCACCGAAGGTCAGTCAACAGGCAGTGGCAGAGGTGGGAATAGAACTCTGGTCTCCCAGATCCCAGCCCATAGCTCAGCCCACTGAACCACACTGCCTTTAAAAACAGCTCTTCAGTGTGTAATGTCTTGCCGTGTCTTTAAATGAAAACACTGGGCTTCACACACCCCTTCGTACAGCATGAAAGCGTAACAGCCCCCACAACCCTCCAAATGTTACTGCCAAACTGGGCAAGGAGAGATCTGAGCACCCAGGAACCCCCCAGCTTTTAATGAGATGAATGGAGGGGCAGTTCTGCAGTATGTACGTACTGTATGACTGGTAGGGTTGCCACCTGTCCAGGTTTTGGCTTTTTTGTCAAGGTGCCATTTAGCGTTTCCGGGTGTCTGGTTTTTGGGATCTGGTAACTCTAAATGCTACCCGAACCAAAAGTCTGGTTACAGGGCGGGAGGAGGCAGCCGTGCTGAGCAAAGATAAAGGAGTTGGGGCAGGCTTACCAGAAGGCAAACCATCCCTCTGGTCCTGCGCTGAAGACCTGCCCCTTCTATAAGGAGCTGGATGCCACCCTTGGTGGTGACCTCATCTCCACCGCCAAGAGACCTGTGGATACTTTGGCTGAGCTGGAGCCGGTGGACAGGGGCCTCGAGCCTGAGAACAAAGTCGTGGACAAAGAGGTCAAGTGGAGAACCTTGTGGAGTCCGCGGTAGGGTCATTCGGTGGCTCGGCGAGTCAGGAATTCTCCACTCCGGACGGCTCTAGCTGGTCTCAGCAGTCTGTTTGTGGCCCACCGGAGAGAACCATAGTAAATGTTCATTTTGGAGTTCATGCTGCTTAGTTATATGAGGTAGAACTGTTCTTTCCTATGTATATTGTGGAAGTGGGGGAAGGGATAGAGACATTAAAAACAAAACAAAAAACCCAAAGCATGCTGTGACGGTGCACCCCATAGGGCTTTATGGGGAGATACTTATAAATGTAGATATGATACAACGGGAATGTGTTGTATGCTATACATGCCTTGTAACATATCTCCGTAAAGGTTATGAGCTACTGAATCTATTCCGACTATTTGCATGCATGTATCATTTTTGTAGTTGAAGTTATGAATATTGGCTGTGTACTTGCTTGATTTTTGGCATGCTTTGGTAAAAGTAATTGGTCAGCTGCCTGAGGATAAACTATTCTCAGTAAGTGCCCAATCAAGGACCAATTAAGCCAACAATGAACTTGGAGATGCCAATCCACAGCTGAGCTTTCCCAGGAATGTGGCTTGGCTGGTAAGGCACTCAGTCTTGCAGGGACGTGTAACTCCAAAACTCCATTTTGCAACTGGATTGTACATAGGGGAGGGTGGGGTGTCCACCCCCTAGAGAAAGTCTATTTAAACCCTTGGGAGACCCCTCCATTTTGTCTTCAGCTGGCTCAAGGGATAGCCTCTCCACCCCCAAGGATACCTGAAAGAAACTGGAGCAGAGGCAGTAACTACGGGGGGTAGTTATTGCTGGACCCAGACTCGAGGGAGTCTAGTCTGTAAAAGAAAACATCTCTGCGGGTGAGGTTTTTATCTGTATTCAGTTTTTATCACTGTATTAGAGATAGATGTGCATGTTTTATTTTATTTGGTACTTCACTTTGTTCTGTCTGTTACTACTTGGAACCACTTAAATCCTACTTTCTGTGCTTAATAAAATCACTTTTTACTTAAGCTGGAGTACGTATTAGTACCTGGGGGGTGGGGGGGAAGAACAGCTGTGCATATCTCTCTATCAGTGTTATAGAGGGCGAACAATCTATGAGTTTACCCTGTATAAGCTTTATACAAGGTAAAACGGATTTATTTAGGGTTTGGACCCCATTGCGAGTTGAGCATCTGAGTATTAAAGAGAGGAACACTTCCTAAGCTGCTTCCAGGAAAGCCTACAGCTGTTAGGGAACGTGGTTTGGACTTGGGTCTGGGTTTGGAGCAAGCTAGCGGGTCTGGCTCAAACCAGACATGGCTCTGGAGTCCTAAGCTGGAAAGAGCAGGAAGGCAGAGGCAGAAGAAATCTTGGCGCATCAGTTTACTTGCTGTGAGTATGAAAGTGGGTCAGGGTTTGAGCACTAACGCTTCTTCCTTCCTTCCTTTGAGTGACGTGGAAGCAGTTCCCGCACTCACCGCTGGTTTTTAAAATTATTTTATTAATAAAGCTTTAAAAATCAGTCACATGGTGTGTTCCTGTATCCCACCCCCGAACGGTCCTGCGGTCTCAGACTGATCACCTGAGATCCCAGGCAGACTGGTAACAGAAATCTGTCACAATGCGAAGCAGCTGCGAGGCGGGGGGGAGGGGGAGAGAGAGCAGATACCCAGCTACCTTAGGGGAGATGCTGTGGAACAGAGGAAAGGTTCAGTAGAGGAAGGATGAGAATGGGACACACTACTCTATGTAAGAGGGGGAACGGTCCCGCTATTGTGGGGAACTTTCCTGGCTTCTGCATGATCCCGGTGAGGTGGGCTAGCAAAAGGATCTGAGTCCTTCCTCCCACTGCCTTTACCCAGAGGCCTCCCTGCCCTCGAGGACTCCCCTTGCACTCTCCTGTCTGGCAGAGTCCTCGTAACCCCAACAAGGCTGGGCCCAGAATTCCTAGGGGGCTCAACCCCTAACTTTGTTGTGGTCACCTAGGACAGGGGCTAGGGTGTCCCCACTCCAGGGTACTCTCTCTGCACTGGATGCTTTCCTAACCCACTGATCATTGCATACAGTCTAAAGCAAATGCAAATTATTTAATCAACAATTTTAAAATGAATAAGGAAAAATGGGAAAGGTTAAAGGAAACACATTACCCTGCTCTGTGGCAGGGAACACCACAAACAATGCCTCTGCAATGTCAGGGCAGTTCAGTCTGTTCCTTGCAAGTCCCAGGCTCCTTCTCAGGCCCTGGCTGTGCTGCAGGGACGCTGTGGCTTGGAAACTTGTTCTGGCGGTGACCACACGCTCGCAGGCTCTGGGTGGCGGGACCCTTCGTCCCAGCATCGCCCCGTGGACGTTACGATCCCTCTCCAAGTCTGGCCTGCAGGGCCTCCTAGCTGAGGCATCTCCCTGTGCTGGGCCCACTGCCCAGGGTCCCGCCTCGCTTTCCCCAGCTGCTCACTGCACCCGGCTCCAGACTGCTCCAGCCCCAGCTCCAGCCCCTCTCTGCCTCAGCACAGCTGCTGCTCTGCCTCCAGCTCCCTGGGCTGCTTGTCTGGCCCCTCTGGCTCTGGTTGCCACAGCTCTGCTCCCAGAGCAGGTCTGCTCGTTCTCGGCTGCTTTTCTGGCCCCTCTGGATCTGGCCCAGCCCAGCTCTGGCCACTGCTCTCTCCTTAGCTCGGCCCCACTTTGACTCAGGCAATTCCAGCTCACCCAGAGGACGGGATCCACCATGACCTCCTGACTCCCTGATTACCCTGCCCGCCCTGTCATTCAGGCTGACCTGGAGCATTGGCCTCTCCCCATTGTTCCTAGGGACTGTCAGTCTCAGGGTCCTGATTTCCCATCGACCCTTCCCCTTTTGGTACTGGGAGCTAGCAATCAAAACACCCCCACTGAATGTTAGTAAGGGGATAACAGTCCCCTTACATATAAAGCAGCATCCACTTCATCAGCCAGCGAGGATGCTGGCCTTAGGCGAACAGAGGTTAGGGCAGGGGTCTCAAACATGCGGCCCATGGAGTTGTTCTGCAAGCTCCCCATGGCCCCCCGCCCCCGCCACGTTTACGTACAGTGGCTCTGATCCAGCGCGCACTGGGAGCAGGGCAGGCTCCTGCCTGGCCGCTCCGACAAGCTCCTGGAACCTGGGGGAGGAGGGGCACAGGGGTCTGTGTCACTGTTGCGTCCAGGCACCGCCCCCAGAAGCTCCCATTGGCCAGGAACGGGGAACCGCGGCCAATGGGAGTTGCTGGGGGCGGTGCCTGGATGCAACAGAGACACAGACCCCTGTGCCCCTCCTCCCCCAGGTTCCAGGAGCGGCATAGGGGCAGTGCAGGGCAGGCAGGGAACCTGCCCCCAGTGCATGCCAGGCCAGAGCCTGCACCCCGACCCCCTCCCCTGAGCCCCCTGCACCCCTGCTGAGCCCCCAGCCGCACCTCACACCCCTCCCCCTGCCACCCAACCCCCTGCCCTGAGCCCCCTGCTACACCCTGCACCCCAACCCCCTGTCCTGAGCCCCCTGCCGCACCCCTCCTGTACCCCAATCCCCCTGCCGCACCCCTCCTGCACCCTGAGCCCCCGCCGCACCCCTCCTGCTCCCTGACCCCCTGCTGCACCCCACACTCCTCCCACACCCCAACCCCCCTGCCGTGCCCCACACCCCAACTCCCTGCCCTGAGCCCCCACCACACTCCTCCTGCACCCCCCTGGGGGCAGGGAGGGGGCAGAGCTGGGGTGGGATTTTGGGGAAGGGGCGGGGCCTCATGGAAGGTGTGGAGTAGGGGCAGGGCCGAGGGCGCTGGCGGGGGTAGGCGTCAGTAATGCGGCCCTTGGGCCAATGTACTAATCCTCATGTGGCCCTCGTGGTCATTTGAGTTTGAGACCCCCCTGGGTTAGGGGATGCCATGCTGGGTGAGGGGCAACAGGGTCCTGTAACACATGGACACCATAGCCTAGGGTGTGATCTCCTGTAACACACACACACCAACATCACACAGCTGAGCAACAAACACAGCCTGACCCATGTGTTACTGTGACACACGCTGCACCGCCTGGCTTGGGCCCTCTTGTACCCACTAGTCCCCGCTCCCCTCCCCGAGCCCGCGGAGGACCCAGGAGTCCGGGCTCTCAACCCCCAGCGGTAGCCAGCTCCCCACGGCGCAGCGGAGCCTGGCTCCCAGGCCAGGGGCGCCCGGGCACCACGTGCAGCGAGCCCCCGGCGGCCGGACTCGGGACCCAGGCTGAGGCCTCCCCGGGCTGCAGGAGCTGGCGCCCCAGGCGCGGGGCCTTTGAGCCAGGGGCGGGCGGGGAGCAGCAGGGCTGGAGCCGGCGCGTCCCGCAGCGCCCAGTGAGCGGGGCAGGGCCAAGGGAGGCGCCTTCCCGGGTCAGCCCGGCCCGTGCGCGGGGCGGGTCCCGGCTGCAGCCCCAGGGCGGGGAGCGGGCGCGAGGCGGCCCCGGGGAGGCACCAGCCGCGGGGCGGGAAGTCGCTGCCCGGGCGGAGGAAGCGGCCGGGGCCGAGCCCGGCGATGGCTGCAGCGGGGCCGGCGCAGGTAGGACGCGGGGCGGGGTCTCCCGGGCCGGGCACTGGCTGGTCCCGGCTGGGGGCCGAGGGGGGCCGGGACCCGGGTCCCTCCCGCGCTAGTGACCCCGGGGCAGGGAGCGGCGCGGCCAGGCAGGGCCCGGGGTCCCGCTTTGCACCAGCGCAGCCCGGGGGCTCAGGGGCTGGGGAGCGGCTCTGAGCCCCCCCGGGACCTACCCACAAAGCCGGGAGCCTCCCTGGGGCTGGGGAGGGGAAGGCCCTGGCCGGGCGGAAACACGGAACCGGGCGCGGCCCCTTTACCCCCGAGGCGCCGGAGCCCGGGGCGGGAGCGGGGCTGAGCACAGGCCTGGGGCGGAGGCGGGGACTCCGGCCGGGGATGGGGGAGGAGCCTGTTCCCTGCCCTGGGACTCGGGGCCTTCCTAGCGCCCCGCCCCAGAGCCCCGTGGGGAGGCGAGGGCGACTCCTGTCCCCGGCCAGCAGGGCCCCGAGTCCCTGGGGGAGTTGGGGGCGGGAGAGTCTCCCTGGGTCCCAGCTGCTGGGCTGGGGGCTCCCTGGGAGTCGCTCCCCTAGAAACCGCGTCCCCTGCTGAGACTCCGGGCTGGGGCTGGAGGCTCTAGGTGCTGAGTGTGTAACGCTTGTGCCAGCAGCTCCAGGTGGCGTTTGAGGACGTCGCTCTGTATTTCACCCGGGAGGAGTGGGAGCTCTTATCCCGGCCAGAGAAGCAGCTGTACCGGGACCAGATGCTGAGCAATTACCGGGCCCTTGTTTCCCTGGGTAAACATAAATTTCCCATCTTTTACTCACACCTGTGAAATGTGTGTTGTCCCTGGACGCCTCAGGTGCCATGTGTCACCCAGCAGCCCAGTGATGGCAAACGTCAGCCCCTTTTAGGTTAGTTTCCTGAGGCTAATCTTAATGTAACTTGTTTACTTGGATTACATACCTCAGCCCTGGCACAGGTTTGGTTGTAAACAGCACATGAGCAAATAAGGCAGAGAGAAAACTCTTCTACTGCTTGAAACAGCTCCTCTCCTCCCCAGAAAGAATGAACATCATACATTCAACAAGTGCATAGTTTAACAATGCTCGCACCCTTGCAAAAGAACTGATAAGTCTGTATAACGGTGACACCTGCCGTGACTCAGCCTCCAAAGCAAACTGAGACGGGTGATAGACGTTGCTGCTTCAGAGTATGAACTGAACTTGCCTGGTGGGAAGAAATCTCCTCTAAGGAAGGTTTATTTCTTTATTCTCCTGCTTGGGATCACCTGCGCTTTCAGCTCAAGCAGTGTCTGAGACTGGGGCCTCATCGCGCCCGGTGCTGCGCAGACACACATTGACCGAGATCGGGGCCCTGTTGTGCTGTGTTGCACCAACATATAAATGAGTCCCTACCCTCAAAACTTTAGTAATAAAACTGATTCATTCCCCCCAAACAGGCTATTCAGTTTCCACACCGGACTTAATCCACCGGATCGAGGTAGGGAAGGCAGAGCTCTGGATCCAGGATGCCGAGGACTCTAGGGAAACCTCAGGGCCTGAGAGCCCCTCCTCAGGTGAGTCATAATAATCCGATCCCTTCTGATTTACACCCCTGCTAGTGGATGGCTCCTTAATGTAGAAGGCAAAGGCAGAAAAAAATCCCCTAGCAGGGAGCTGAAGGGGACAAATGGAGGCTGGGAATTAGGGGCCAATATTTATCTGGGAGCGGAATGATCCATTGGGAGAGCTCCCTTAGGGACAGGGTGGATTCTCCATCCCTGGTAAATCTGTCAGTGTAGATAGAGATGCCCCAACTCAGCCAGGAGTTACTGGGCCAGAGGCAGGAATGACTGGGGGAGAGTCTCTGGCTGGGATAGGCAGGAAGCCAGGCTGGATGGGCACAATAGCCTGTCTGGCCTTGATGTCTATGAATCACAGAAATGTAGGACTAGATGGGACCTCGTTATGTCATGTAGTCCAGTCAGTCCCCTACACCGAGACAGGGCTAAGGATTACCTAGTCCATCCCTGACAGGTGTCTGTCTAGCCTGTTCTTAAAATCTTCCGATGATGGAGATTCTACAACCTCCCCAGGTAATTTGTTCCAGTGCTTAACTAGCCTTACAGTTTGGAAGTCTTTCCTAATGTGTAACCTAAATCTCCCTTGCTGCAATTTAATCTCATTACTGCTTGTGCTGGCCTCGGTGGATAAGGAGAACAATTTATTAGCCTCCTCTTTGTAACAACCTCTTAGGTACTTGAGGACTGATATCAGGATCCTCCCCCCACCCTCCCCAGTCTTCTCCTCTCCTCGTGAGTTATGTTTTGTACACCTTTAGGCCTTGGCTACACTTATGAGTTACAGCGCAATAAAACTGCCTGCAGCGCTGTAACTCACTAACTGGCTACACTTGCAAGGCACGTGCAGCGCTGTATCTCCTCAGAGACCGCGCTGCTTGTACTCCACCTCCCCGAGAGGAATAACATTTGTTGCGCAGTGGGTGGTACGCTGGTGCTTCAATGTAGCCAGGGAATTCGCAGTAACTGACCTCCGGAAGCTCCCTTTGTTTTGAAACGGCACTTCCGGGTTGGAGTTCAGAGCTCTGTTCTGGAGCTGCTTTGAAAAAAAAAGCAAACAGCTACTGTTTGCAGGCACGGGGAGGGGGGGCGGGGGGCTCCGTTAGGAATGCCGGCAGCAAAGTTGGCTTGGAGAGAGACGGAGGGGGAGGGGGAAGAATGGCGGGGGGGAGGGGGAGGGGGAGGGCTCCATTTCTCCGAGTTCTCTTTTATCTGCTCTTTAAAAACAAACAAAGTCCCTGCTGCTTGCTTTCAGTGATTGAGAGAGAGGAGGGGGATGTGGAGGTGTGTAAACTTAGGAGATAATGAGCTGACACTCTGTGGATACCCCAAAAATCCACTCTCTCTCCCAACACGCTCCCTGTCACACTCCACCTCCCCCCTCCCCCCCCGTTTGAAAAGCACGTTGCAGCCACTTGAACGCCCATAATGCACTGCTCCCAATACAGCTGCAAATGCCTCAAATGTAGCCTCGTTAGTGCGCTGGCAGCTGCCAGTGTGGACAGGCTGCAGCGCTTTCCCTACTCAGCTGTACGAAGACGGGTTTAACTTACAGCGCTGTACAGCTGCAAGTGTAGCCAAGGCCTTAGTCATTCTTGATGCTCTGCTCTGAACCTATTCAATTTGTCCACATCCTTTTTGAAGTGTGGGGCCCAGAACTGGACACAATACTCCAGTTTAGGCCTTACCAGTGTTGAGTAGAATAGAAGAATTACTTCTCACATCTTGCTTGCATCACTCCTGCTAATACATCCCAGAATATTTGCCTTTTTTTCAACAGTATTCCATTGTTGACTCGTATTTAGTTTGTGATCCACAATAACCCCAGAGGATTTGTTTCAGTACTCCTTCCTAGGCAGTCATTTCCCATTCTGTATTTCTGTAATGGATTATTCCAAGTTAAATGTAGTACTTTGCATATGGTCTTATTGAGTTTCATCGTGTTTAATTCTGACGGTTTCGCCAGATTGTCAAGATCACTTTAAGTTCTAATCCTGTCCTCTAACGCGCTTGCAACTCCACCCAGCTTTGAATCGTCCATAAATTTTGAGTATACTCTCCATACCAATGTCCAAATCATTTCTGAAGATATGGACTAGAGCCAGACCTAGGACAGACCCTTCTGGGATCCCACTGGATATGCCCTTTCAGCTCATTTGTGAACCGTTGTAACTACTCTCTGAGTATGGTTTTATGAACCAGTTGTTCACCCACCTTATAGTAGGTTTGCCTAGGCTATATTTCTCTAGGTTGTTTATGAGACAGTCATGTAAGACCGTATCAAAAGCCTCACTAAAGTCAAGTTGTGACATGTCCTGCTTCTGCCTTGTCCACAAGGCTTGTTACCTGTCAAAGAAGGATATTAGGTTGGTTTGACATCATTTGTTCATGACAAATCCATGTTGACTGTTACCTAGAAGGAAATAAACTAATAAGTGCTTACAAATAGAATGTTTACTTGCAGGGCCGGTGCAACCACTAGGCGGACTAGGCGGCTGCCTAGGGCGCCAAGTGGTTGGGGGCACCAAAAAGTGGTGCCCCCCCCCCCATTTTTTTTAAACAGCGGAGCACAGGGCTGACGCTACTCCCAGCTCCAGAGGGGCACTCGTGACATGGCCAGTCCATCCCCCTGGGGAGCTGCCGGCGGCGGAGCGCGGAAGGGGACGGTCTAGCACTAGCAGCTGTGCCTTCTTCTCCGCAGGCCGAACCAGGCGCCCCACCGCTCCGGGGCTCTCAGCGGTGGCAGCGGGCGCAGGGCGCTGGCCCTGTTTACTTGCTTCATTATCTTTCCAGGTACTGAAGTTAAGCTGACTGGTCTATAATTCCCTGACTTGTCCTTGTACCTCTGTCTATAACTGCATATTTGCCCTTTTCCAATCCTCCGATCTCTCTACCATCCCCCACAAGTTCTCAGAGACAATTGCTAATGGCTCAGAGATCTCTTCATCCAGTTCCTTAAGTATTGTGACAAAGTTCCTCCTCTACCTCGGTGGGTCCTGTGCTTATTGGTGGATTTTTGTTTGCCTCAGAGATCTTCCCCTCTGGTAGAACCCACAGTCCAGATCAACTCCTCCTGTGACAGGAGTTGGGAGGTTTGGGGGGAACCCGGGCCCGCCCTCTACTCCGGGTTCCAGCCCAGGGCCCTGTGGACTGCAGCTGTTTAGAGTGCCTCCTCGAAAAACTGCACGACAGCTACAACTCCCTGGGCTACTTCCCCATGGACTCCTCCCAACACCTTCTTTATCCCCACCACAGGATCTTCCAGCAGTATGCCTTCTCACTCTCAGCGCCTAGTGCCTCTTGCTCCCAGCTCCTCACACGCACACCACAAACTGAAGTGAAGTTCTTTTTAAACTCCGGTGCCCTGATTATCCAGCCTGACCTAATTGATTCTAGCAGGTTCTTCTTAATTGGCACCAGGTGTCCTAATTAGCCTGCCTGCCTTAAATTGGTTCCAGAAAGTTCCTGCTTGTTCTAGTGCAGCCCCTGCTCTGGTCACTCAGGGAACAGAAAACTATTCATCCAATGGCCAGTATATTTACCTTCTACCAGACTTCTGTACTCCACTCGTCTGGGTCTGTCACAGTATTCTAGGATGTATTTCATCAGGCCCTGCCAACTCTCACAAGCTGGAGTACCGGAGTCGACAGGGATCGCTTTCGGGGATTGATTTATCGCGTCTAGATGAGACACGATAAATCGATCCTGAAAAACCGATCTCTAACCCCCCTGATCTGGAGGGTAGTGAAGACGTGCCCTTATTGTCTCTCCCTCTTCATTTAGTTATGGACCTAGCCTGTCCTTCGTCTTCCTCTTGTTTCCCAAGTATTTGTAAAATGCTTAGTTGTTCCCCTTTATATCCCTAGCTAGTTTAGTTTTGGTTTTTGCCTTGGCCTTTCTAATTTTGTCCCTACCTGCTTGTGGGGTTTTTTGTTTTTTTTTAATATTCATCCTTTGTAACTTGACTTAGTTTCCACTTCTTGTATGACTCTTTTTTTGAGTTTCAGGTTAAGCCAAGGAGTCTTCTTATCATACTTCCTATCTTTTCTACTCATTGGTTATCTGTGACCTAGGCTGGGACATAAAAATGATGGGATCTCAAAGCTGTGAAAGAGCAATAGATCGGAGATGGGGAGGTGATGAAGTTGGAAGAGGGATGGGATAGTGATATAGGACAATGTGGGGAGGGGGAAGATTTGGGGGATGCTGAGGGAAAGAGAGAGGCCTCCTTGGTGGGGGTGGGGGAGCATATGGGGACTGCATTTACCTAGTGGGTAGGACATCGCGGTAGGATTCAAAAGGTCTTGGTTCAGTTCTAGAAGTGAGTCACTACAGCTCCACCATGCCTCAGTGACCAGCTGTGTAATGGAGAGGGCACTGGGGCTGTGAGGATAAAATCCATCTGTGTGTGTCAGTGGGTCTGGCACTGGGGGTCAGACAAGCACCCGGGTAGAAAGACCCGCCTGCCGGTCCATAGACCACAACACCACCTTCTACGCTTCCCACACCTCAGAAAATCATACCAAGCCAGGGGTGCCCTAGAGATTGTTCAAATGGGCTTCATGGTGCTGCCCCTCCTGACTCAAGCTGTGTGTGCTGGTGCCCTATGGCCCTTGGCACCTGAATCCAGAAATAGCTCAGACAGGGACAAAAAAGTGCTTGCAGCCTGGGAGAGCAACCCAGAGTCACTGGCCCTTGGCAGAGAAGGCGCTGTGCTCTCCAGGTTCCCACCCCACCCCCTCTCTGCCACTTCACTTCGCACGTGACATCTCAGACTGGAGAGACCTGTCCCCAGTGAGCAAGGAAAAAGCTGGGAATGACTCAGGGCAGGATCAGTCACGTATGATGAGTGTGAGGTTACACCACGCGAAGGACGCCATTTTGTAGAGCGGGTCTCCGGCACGTCCATTGCTTCAGTGTCAATGCTTGCTGTTTCTTTCCCCCTCTATAGGCTTCCACACCCCAGGACTGGGGAAGAAGGGGTTGTTTCCGTGGGGCGGGCGGTGCTGGGGCGGGGGAGGTGTTTCCACGGGGCCGGGGGGGTTCGGGCCTCAACTGTTTTCTTTGAAGTAATATGGCCTTCGCCGTTTTACGAGTTGTGCAGGGCTGCGCTAGGCGCTGCACAAACAACATAGGGTAGAACCACCCTGAGTCAGGCTGTAGATTTGTCATGGCATTTTGTATCAAAAATTGCAGAAAACTTAGTAAAACTCACAGGTCACTAAACTTCCTGTGACTGCTCCCTCATTTTTAACAAAACCTGCCCTCCTGCCCGCCCTGCCCATGGGGCACCCACCGCCCAGCACTGCCCCCAGTGCTGCAATCCTGACCGCAGCCGGGTGCAAAGGGTTTGGTGCGAGATAGAGAGGATCTGGGTGGCAAGGCCATTCGCTGAAGTTTGGCTCGCCTCCCCCACCATTATCCCTGGGGGCAGGGGAAAATCTGAGTGGCACTGGAACCCCGCAGACCAGTTCTCAGTACCCAGAGCGAAGCGTTGGGTCCAACCGAAGAAGTGGGTATTCACCCATGAAAGCTTATGCTCCAATACCTCTGTTAGTCTATAAGGTGCCACTGGACCCTTTGTCGCATTGCAGGGTGAGGCACCCATCCAAAAAATGGTCATGGACAAATGGGGAAATCGCTCCGTCTGTGACATTTTCCATCCTTGACAAACCTGTAGCCTTAATGGTGAGCTAACACCGGGATTGTCTCTGCTCTCTCCAGCAGGGCTGGGGATCCTGGGGGGAATGAGGACACAGACTGAATGTGGGGAAAGCGCGGCAGGGAAACAGAATTCCACATCCCACAGCAGGATCCATGCACAAGACACAGTCCATCTGAAGCGTAAACTCAGCCAGAGACCAGACCTGGCTACACACCAGAGACTCCATGGGCCGGCGTCCCCACCACTGCGTCGACTGTCGCAAGAAGTTCAGCAACCCCTCCGCGCTGACCCAGCACCAGTGCACGCACACCAGGGAGCGGCCGCACCACTGCTCTGAGTGTGGCAAGGCCTTTGCACGGAGCTCACACCTCAGAAGACACCAGCTCGCACACACTGGAGAGCGGCCACATCGCTGTGCTGACTGCGGCAAGGACTTTGCAGAGAGCTCAAAGCTGAGAATACACCAGTGCATGCACACCGGGGAGCGGCCATACCACTGTGCTGACTGCGGCGAGGACTTTGCATACAGCTCAGCCATGAGAATACACCGGTGCACGCACACTGGGGAGCGGCTGCATCGTTGTGCCCACTGTGGTAAGGGATTCCACAAAGCCTCCACACTGACCCTGCACCAGCGCATGCACACTGGGGAGCGGCCGTGCCGCTGTGCTGACTGTGGGAAAGACTTTGCAGTGAGCGCAACCCTGAAAAGACACCCGCGCACGCACACGGGGGAACGGCCATACCACTGTGCTGACTGCAGCAAAGGCTTTGTAGAGATCTCAAGTCTGAGCAGACATCAGCACACGCACACCGGCGAGTGTCTACATCGCTGCTCTGACTGTGGCAAGATCTTTGCACGGAGCTCAAGCCTGACAAAACACCAGTGCACGCACACTGGGGAGCGGCTGCATCGCTGTGCTGACTGCAGGAAGAGTTTACATGGAGCTCAACCCTGAAAATCCACCAGCGCACACACCAGGGAGGCGCCGTACCACTGTGCTGACTGTGGGAAGAGCTTTGCACAGAGCTCAAACCTGAGAAGACACCAGCGCACACACACTGGGGAGCGGCCATACCACTGTGCTGACTGCGGGAAGAGCTTTGCAGCGAGCTCAACCCTGAGGACACACCAGCGCACACACCGGGGAGCAGCCACATCACTGTGATGATTCTGGTAAGAACATAGGCACTAACGTCCGGTGGCGCCGGTGGGGGCTGACGCCCGGCATCAGGGGTGACGTTGCAGGGCCCCGCCCCTGACGCCGACGCAACGTCGCCCAGGGGCGGGGGCAGGGCCCCGCAACGTCTCCCGGGGATGAGGTGAGCTTGCCACGGGTCCCGGGACTGGCGGGGAGCTGGGCGCGGGCCCCGGGAATGGCGGGGAGCTGCCGGGGGGGTGCTCTGCACCCACCAATTTTTCCCCGTGGGTGCTCCAGCCCCGGAGCACCCACGGAGTCGGCGCCTATGGGTAAGAACATCAAAAAAACCAATCCACCCACCAAGCACCAGTGCGCACACACTGTGGGGAGGACATTCCGATGCGCTGGCTGCAGCAGGAGCTTTGCACAGGCCTCCTCCTTGCTATCCCATTGGTTCATTCACAGCGGAGAGCAGCAGTACAGCTGTGCTGACTGGGACAAGCACTTTGCTAGATTGGCCAACCGCACCCGGCACCCGGTCAGGCACACCAACACCCTTCTGCCACCGCCAGGGCCTGAGGGGCTTCTGGCAGCCAGTGGGCCTGACCCAGCACCAGCAGATGCAGACCAGGGAGTGGTCCTGTCCC
This sequence comes from Chelydra serpentina, assembly GCA_037349315.1. Lineage (NCBI taxonomy): Eukaryota > Metazoa > Chordata > Testudines > Chelydridae > Chelydra > Chelydra serpentina. The sequence continues at coordinate 3,525,697 of JBAIAC010000021.1, read as the reverse complement.
CATGATGCCCAGCAGGGAGACTGGGGGGGACAGGGAAGGGGACTTGGCTGAGCAGTGTGGGGAAGAGCAGACAGGTGGAGGGAATTTAGAGCAGATGGTCACAGCCTACTGCATTAAGGAGCTCTTCCCCCCACCCTCCCCTAATGTAGGTGGGATCTAGCCAGGTCTCTCTCTCTGTCCCACACTCACTCACTCATTTCGCTGGGATGCAGCCAGGATAACCCCCTCTCCCTCCCCCCGTCTAGATTGGACCCAGCCAGGAACTTCCCCCCCACACCTAGCTCCATTCCAGCCAGCGGGTGACTCTTGGGTGACATCTAGAGGTGGGATTTGCAGTCCTCTCTCAGCATGGATTGGGCTGAGGGGCAGGACAGCCCAGGGCGTGTGATTGAAAGAAGACTCAGGAACTGCTCATGCCGTCTGCTTTAAATAGAAATGTGATGAAGAAGAACTATGTACCTAATGTGTAACAAAGGTTTATCTAACCAGGTGTTTCTTTGCTATTAAAAAAGCTGATGAATTCACATGGCAGGTGGAGAAGCCAATGTGAAGTGTAACCAATCAAAGTGTTCTAGGGCCTCACTGACTCTGAGGCTTGATGAACTGTATGACTGGCAGGAAACAGAGAGAGTTTCCCATTACTCTTGGGAGAATTCTGCGCCTAAAAATTCTGCCAACCATATTTTAAAATTCTGCATATTTTATTTGTCAAAATGACACAATATAATCACACTAGTTTGAGTTATTTTGGTCATTTATTTCAAAATTCCTGTCAGCAATGTCTGTAACAAGGCAGACAACAAAAAAGATTCAGAAAGTGTTTTTTGACAAATAGATTCTTTACTAGGCGTATTAATACAGAACTTTGAGTAGGAATTCATGTAAACTAGAATACAGAAACGTCTTAACTTGGGGGAGTCAGGGGTAACAGAGGAGCTGAGGGAGAGGGAAGTAATTGCTGGAAGTAGCCTGGGAGTGAAGCAGGGGGGTTGTTGGGCGTAGGTGGGAGAAGTATGTAAGAGATTTTTTGGGGGTGGGAGGAGGAGGGATTGTGAGAGAGTTGGGGAGCCTCCCCCATGCTTCCCTGGTTCACCCCGTGGCCTCTCCCATTCAGTTTGGCACATCTGCCCAGTCCCTGTGTGTCCCTGCACCGTCGTCATCCCATCCCTGTCTCACGCCCCCCCTCAGCCACCCCTGCTCCCATGCACCCCCCTTGCCCCTTTGTGGCCCTGCACCCCCACTCCGGTCCCATCCCAGTCTTCCCCGCAGTAGCCCTTCTGAACCCCAGCCTATGTGATCCACGCAGCAGCCCTATGTGCCCTGCTCTGTCTGTCCCCACCCTCACATTGCGTGTTTTGTTTGATTTGATTGTACTTGAAATATATTATTCTATTGAAATACTTAAAGTTGTGGGCCAGCTGTACATCTCAAAGTGCTTTACCTTAGTACCTCAATCCCCATTTTACAGATCGGGAAACCAAGGCACAGAGAGCCCCACTCAAGGTCAGTCAACAGGTAGCGGCAGAGGTGGGAATAGAACTCTGGTCTCCCGGATCCTAGCCCATAGCTCAGCCCACTGAACCACACTGCCTTAAAAACCAGTTATTCAGTGTGTAATGTCTTGCCGTGCCTTTAAATGAAAACACTGGGCTTCACACACCCCTTCGTACAGCATGAAAGCGTAACAGCCCCCACAACCCTCCCAATGTTACTGCCAAACTGGGCAAGGAGAGATCTGAGCACCCAGGAACCCCCCAGCTTTTAATGAGATGAATGGAGGGGGCAGTTCTGCAGTATGTACGTACTGTATGACTGGTAGGGTTGCCACCTGTCCAGGTTTTGGCTTTTTTGTCCAGGTGCCATTTAGCGTTTCCGGGTGTCTGGTTTTTGGGATCTGGTAACTCTAAATGGTGCCTGAACCAAAAGTCCGTTTACAGGGCGGGAGGAGGCAGCCGTGCTGAGCAAAGATAAAGGAGCTGAGGCAGGTGTACCAGAAGGCAAGGGAGGCAAACCATCCCTCTGGTCCTGCGCTGAAGACTTACCCCTTCTATAAGGAGCTGGATGCCACCCTTGGTGGCGACCTCACCTCCACCGCCAAGAGACCTGTGGATACTTTGGCTGAGCTGCAGGCGTTGGACAGAGGGCTCAAGCCTGAGAACGAAGTCATGGACAAAGAGGTCAAGTTGGAGAACGTTGTGGAGCCCACGGTAGGGTCATCCGGTGGCTCGGTGAGTCAGGAATTCTCCACTCTCGAGGGGTCTAACCGGTCTCAGCAGTCTGTGACCCACATGACATGGGAGAGGAGAACCATCGTAAATGTTCATTTTGGAGTTCATGCTGCTCAGTTATGAGGTAGAACTGTTCTTTCCATGCATATTGTGGAAGTGGGTGAAGGGATAGAAATCTACAAGATTAGGCTGTGTTTGTATGTGCTCCAATTTCCCCAGGGCAGCTAAGCAGTGCGGCGGAACAGTGTGTTAATGCACACTGGGATTTCACGCGACTCCTCCAGAGAGATCTCTAGGAGACTTTCCTGGAGGTATTCGCCCATCCTCTGCCGAAGGTTCCTTGGCAGAGCTGCTTTGTTCCTTCCCCCATTGTAGGAAGCTTTCCCGTGCCACTCAGCAATCACTTGTGCAGGGACCAAAGTGGAACACAGGCACACAGCATAGGGACCGGGTCTGAACCGCATGCATGCAGTTGATTCACCCTTGCATCCTTGCTTACCCTCAGGAGTGAAGTATCAGTTTTAATGACCCCCGCTTGTGGAAAATGGGGGCAGAATACAATATTTTTCCTAGATGCTTTTGCTGATCCCTGATCTGCTGAAAACACCAAAACCCTTTGCCCCATCTTGAACAAACACCCGACACCCGGGCCAAACTCACCATGTTTAGGGTGTTTGCTAAGATGTGTGCTTGCCAAGGGTCAGTGAAAAAGTGTTTGGAATGTGACAAGAGGTGTATTTTGCAGTAATGGTTCAGTGTTGTGCATAAACTAACAGTCATGCTTCTGTGTATTGTTTCTTGTGCTCCTGCAGCCATGGCCTTCAGAGGAACCCCCTACACACTGGCAGAGCGCCTACACCAGATAAGGAAGCGACCAAGGTGTAGCCAAGAGAACATGTTGCAAGAGGTGCTTGAATCCTCTGAGTCAGAAAAAAGGGAACAGAGGGAGTGGATGGAAACGGAAAGGAAACACAGAAGGACACTGAGAAGCGCATTCTGCAGTCTCGTGAGCGGATGATTAAGTGATGGAGGACCAAACAGAAATGTTAAAATCCCTCATCATGCTCCAGTCAGAGCAGATGCATGCTTGCCCTCCCTGCAGCCGGTACAGAACTATTTTCCATTCCCTCTCCAAACTCCTCCCACACATTCCTTGCAAGATCCCAGAACATCTTGGTATCCCGTTCACCCACCAAAACGATAGCTGGACTTACACACGGGTATGACAGCCTCCACCGCCCTGTACTGTTCTGTTCCCTCGCGTCCCACCAAGCCCTTTTTGTGTGTTCATTGTTTAATAAAAGCAAACTCTCTGAAATATAACAAATCTTTATTTGTGTCCTACACATACTGATTACTGTTGACACAAACACACATGCAGTTTAATCACTTGCTTAGTATAAATCCCACGCAAGAACCATCAAAAGTTTTAGGCAAAAAAGATAACGGAAATTAACAAAGAATAGCAGATTGCTTTATAGAAATACAGATTACATGTGCTCATTATCAAATGTTCCCTCAAAGCCTCCCTCATGCATATTACTCCCCATTGTGTCCCTCCTACAGCCCTGGTATCAGGCTGCTCAAAATCAGCAGCTAGGTGCTCTGCATCAGTGCTCCCCACCGGAGAAACTTTTCACCCTTAGCCTCACAAAGATTATGAAGCATGAAGCAGGCTGCTATGACTATGGGAATGGTTTCCTCATTGATCTAACCTGCCATAAAGGCATCGCCAGCGCACCTTTCATCTGCCAAAGGTACATTCCACGGTCATTTACACGTACTCACCCTTTTGTTGAACTGCTCCTTACTGCTATCCAGGTGTCATGAGCCATGGGAATAAGGGGTAGGCTGGGTCTTCCCAGGATCACTATGGGCATTTCAACATCCCCCATTGGAATCTTCCAATGGAGAAAGAAAGTCCCTGCTTGCAGCTTTCTGTACAGGCCAGTGTTCCTGAAGATGCGTGCGTCATGCAAAATTGGAATATGTGTGCCATCTATTGCTCCATAGCAATTAGGGAATCCCATTGCCGCAAAGCCATTCAGTATTTCAGGCACATTGCGAAGAGTCACAGTCCTGCGTAGCAGGATGAAATTAGTAGCTCTGCACATGTGCATTAATGCAGCCCCAACAGTGCACTTTCCCACTTCAAACTGATTCATAAATGAGTGGTAGCAATCTGCAGTAGCCAGCTTCCACACGGGTCACCACGCGCTTCTCCACCGAGAGGACAGCTCTCATTTTGGTGTCCTTGTACCGCAAGGCTGGGACAAGCTCTGCACATGGTTCCATGAAGGTGGCTTTCTGCATCCAAAAGTTCTCCAGCCACTGCTCACCATCCCAGACTTGCATAATGATGCGATCCCACCACTCAGTGCTTGTTTCCAGAGCCCAAAAGTGACAGTTGACTGTGTGCAGCTGCTCCGTGAACACCATAAATAATCCGGTGTTGTTTCTTTCCATTGCACACAGCAGGTCAGGCAACTCTGATTCCTGTTCACTCTGCGAGCTCATGACTAGGGCCCTACCAAATTCACAGCCATGAAAAATGCATCACGAACCTGAGTAGGGTAGAGACTCAACAGTAATCTTGCTTCTGGCCTTGCTTTTAGTTTAAAGAGGTGGAATAAGCAAGCAAGAGAAAGTAAGTGAAAGCACAAGGCTGCACCCTCCCATCCCCAGCTGGTAGTCTTGCTTTTCAGTAACAAGAGAAGATAAGGGGCTAATGGAGCACTGGGAAGGTGTAAGGAGGAAACGGAAAGTCTGCAAGGAACTGACCAGGGCCAAAAGTAACCCCGCTCCTTACCCCTCCTCTCAGGTACAAAAGAGGTGGCCTTATCGACCCCAGACCCAAGATGCCCCAGAACGGAACATGTCCATATATTGGAAGGAGTGGTACCAGGGGAGGGGCACTACGAGTATAATTAAGTTTGCCAAGAAGAGGGAGCAGGAAGAGGGAGCTCCGTTGGCATGCGGAGCTAGGGGTCAGGAGAAGAAGGGGGTTCTATCGGCGTATAGAACAGTAGTTGGGGGAGGGGAAGAGGAAAATTCCATTGACGTATAGAGAGAGCCCGACTGGTGAAGGGGTTCGGAACATGTTTAGCCATCATTAGACATAGGGGGAGAGCCATGAGTAGAATAGGGAAGTGTAACGATGCTGGTTGTGGCAGGACCCAACTGAGAGTGCCAATTCAGGACAAATTGCTTCAAGCAGGGCAGTTAGAGCCCAAAGCTGGGGTTTTTCCACCTCTAAGACAAACCAAACCGGCCAAACAGAGAATACTTCAGTTTTACCCCACTGGCTAACCACAAGTCACACAAGCAATTCCCTTAGACACTCCAGTTTCCCAGTATCACCGCCAGTGCCACTTGTTATGGGGATGAATGGTTATGAAAAGCAATACCCCAGTAAAAGAAAAAAGATTCTCTCAAAGGACCCCAAAGGACCAAGCCCCAGACCCAGGTCAATATACAAATCAGACCTCACCCACAAATCATGCTGTTGCCAATCCTTTGGAATCTAAAATCTAAAGGTTTATTCATTAAGGGAAAAAGATATAGGTGAGAGCTAGAATTGGTTAAATGAAATCAATTACATACGGTAATGGCAAAGTTCTTGGTTCAGGCTTGTAGCAGTGATAGAATAAATTGCAGGTTCAAATCAAGTCTCTGGAGTACATCCACAGCTGAGATGCGTCATTCAGTCCTTTGTATAGAGCTTCAGTTTGTAGCAAAGTCCCTCCAGAGGTATGAAGCAGGATTGAAGACAAGATCAGCCTTTTATAGTCTCTTGCCATGTGGTCTTTGCCTTCTTTGTCCCAAGGACACTCTATCCAGCATGTGGCATAGAAAAACCTTCGACTTCTGGCCATAGGCAGGTCCCTGAATACCTTGCTGAGTCACAAGGTGTATCTGCCTTAGGGTGACCAGATGGCCCGATAAAATTGGGACCGTCCAATTTTTCTTCTTTTGTCCCGCATCCCGACCGATGCTTGGTCGGGGTGCCATTTATCCCGATTTCCAGTCTTCCTCCGTTCTTTTTTATTTTTGCTCAACAACTTTGGCGGCATCCCGATTTCCGGGTCCTCGCATCTGGTCACTCTAATCTGCCTTCTCTCAATGGGTCGATTGTATAGCTGATGGTCCTTAATGGCCTATCAAGCAGGCTAGGCAGAGCTGACACCAACTTGTCTGGGATGTTCCCCGGAAGCATAGCACAAGTTTGAAATACACACAGTATAGAGCCAATTGCCAATCATAACCTCTCCATAGATCCCTTACACGACAACCTTTATACAATATTGGCCGCAAATATATAACAGTGGTCGCAACAGTGATCTATACAGTCACAGATTATGTCAATAACGTCACAGGAGGTGACACGGCATCAGTGAGACTGATATTGGAATACTGCATCTAGTTTTGGTGTCCTTGTTTGAAAAAGATGTTGTTTAATTGGAGCTGGGGCAGCAAAGAGCCACCAAATGTTCTGAGGGCTGGAGAAAAATGCCTTCTAGTGAGCTATTGAAAGAGCTCAACCTGTTTAGCTTATCACAAGAAGATTGAAAGGTGACTTCATTGAAGTGTTGAAGTGCCTTAATGGAGAGAAAATACTGGGTATTAAAGGGCTCTTTAATCTAGCAGAGAAAGGCATAACAAGACCCAATGGCTGGAAGGTGAAAAGAGACAAATCCATATTACAAATAAGGCACAAATATGCAACAGCGAGGATGATTCACCACACGAACAAGCTACCAAGGAAAGTGGTGTAGTCTCCATCTCTTGATGTCATTTAATGAAGACTAGATGCCTTTCTGGAATGTGTTTGCCCAAAAAGTAGCTATTGTGTCATACAGGAGGCCTGTGATATGCAGGGGGGCAGATTAGATGCTCTAATAGTCTCTTCTGGCCATAAAGTCTACTAATTTCTGAAAAACTGAGTGTAGCATTGGGAGCAGCGTCTGATGTTTTACTGTCTAGCCAGCTTGCTTCCTAAAATGAACACTCATTGAGTGGGGTGATCCACAGGGAGTAGCTCAAACCTCCAAAGTGTCTGGCCAGCGGCAGGACATTAGCACAGCAAGGGAGGGGTGTGGCAGTGACATCACAAAGGCCTTTTGCAGGACCTCAGACTATTGGTCAAAGGTGGTGGGGAGGTGGTGACCTCACAGAGAGATGCTGACATCAGCCAGGCAGGACAGGGGCGAGGGGCCAGGGAAACCTTGCAGACCCCTGTGGCTTTGCTTCAGCAAGTCTCCTTCTCGAGGTCTCTCTTTGAGGACTGAGAGAGTATTAGGGTTCACGTACGTGAGCGCGAGGAGGAACCTCTTTAAAGTTTTCTCCTTTCCTTTTACTGATTTTACTAGAAAACAGATGTCCCAGTTTAGAAGGTAAGAGCCTCCTCAAGGTTTGAAACCTGTTCAGTCTGATCCATCTGGTGACAGTTGAATTCTAGGCATGGAAAACACGAGCTTAAGGAGGCAGAATTTTATTCCGCACCTAGAATTTTGTCCCTTAGACTCACTGGGGACATTAGGGTTTGTCCTTTTTGTTTCACCTTTTCCTCCATCCCTCCCTCCTTTCTCTTCTTCTCTTGCTTCTTTTGTCCTTTCTCCTGTTCCCCTCCCAACACCAGGAGGTGTGTGTGTGTGTGGCGGGGGAGTGCTCTACAGCTCCCATTGTGGGAGGTCCACCCAAAAATGTGGGTCTGAAATAGTGCTCGGGCAGTGATCCCCACCAGTGACTTGGGCCATTCTTTGGGCTCTCTGGTGAGAAGCCTCAGCCTCCCATCCTCAGTCTCTACCCTGATTGGCTGACAGGGGGTTATTGACAGGGAGGAAATTCAGGTTCTTGTTGTTCTCTTTTAAGACCAAGCAAATAAGTCATAACCAGTCATACGTTTGACGAATTTTGCTGCTTCTCTGCATTAATTGTCTCTGAGCAGTTCATGATTCTCTCTAACCTTCCAGTTCTCCTAAAATACTTGCTGAATAATTACTGGACACTGTTGTTGGTCTGGAGCTCATTTGAGAGCACTTTATTCAGGTCATTCAATGTATGAAATTCAAGATCTGATGATTAGTTTGAAAATCAGGGTTTTTGGGTCCTATTCCCAACTCTGCCACTGACTGGCTATGTGAGCTAAGACAAGTCAATTCTCCTTTCTCAGCCTTAGCTTCTCCCTCTTCCAAGTAGGGATAATAATGATCCGCTTCTTCCTACCTCAAGGTGGGTGGAGGATGGGGATCTATTGGAGAGTGTCACTAGGAGTAGTGCATAATATGAGGTGTCCTATCATGTTTACTCAGATCAGATTATAACATAATAGAGTAGCTGAAATATTCTATTTTATTTGTCTTTTTTTTATTTTGAAATTGTTAAGGGCAGCAACTACTTAGTTCAGACTGAAGCATCTTATCTAATTTTCAAGATCTAAGTGTCTCCTCTTTGTGTGCGATGAAACAATTGAACACACTGTGACAAATAGGAGATGCTTTTGTTTGGCAACAAAATATTTTTGCAAAGAACTTTCATCCCACTTGTTATGATTTCAAGAAACAAACTGGTTTAGTCTGAATGGGATTTTCTGACAGAAACGGTTTCAATGAAATTTCCCCACCATCTCGATTCCTGGGCTCTATCCCTGCCTCTGGGGGCGTTTGTTGTCCGTTAGAACAGGAGTCAGGACTGGTGGCTTCTCTTTCTGGCTCTGCCACCGCCTTGTTGTGTAGGCCCTTGGGTAGGTCACTTCCCTTCTCTGTACCTCAGGCTCCTCCCCATCTGTCCAATGGGAACAGGGACAATTCTCGAACTCTGGGCAGTCGTGAGTCTGAGTGAGATAAGGGGCGTTAAAGCCCTCTGTGAAGGAGTAAGGGGAGTTTCACGGTGTTTAGCACCAAGGAATTCTAAAGTTTGCTAAAATGTTTAGTCTGCAGAAACAAGAAATGATTGGGGCCAAATTTTTTAACCATTGCCATTTTTAAAGCCCATTCAGGGATGTGAGTCCCTGTCTTTTAGGTACCTGGGGTTCTTTGCCGGCAGGAGAGAAGAGGTTCCTGCCTCCATTTTTGTGGCCTTAACAAACCAGGTGCTGTGCCCCAGTTCTCGTCTGACATACCTGAAAAAGAACATCTTCCCATCCATTAACAAGACAGGACCTATCTTTAAAAGGGGAACAAAGAGAAGAACCCTGGGACTTACAGACTAGCTAGCCTCACTTCCATAGCCGGAAAGATACTGGAATACGTTATTAAACAATCAGTTTGTCAGCACCTACAGGATAATTTGGTTCTTAGGACTAGTGAGCATGGATTTGTCAAGAACAAATCATTCCAAACCAATCCTATTTCCTTCCTTCCGGGCCTAGTGGAGGTGGGTAAACAGTAGATGTGATCTATCTTGGTGTTGCTAAGGCTTTTGACACAGTCCCATAGGACATTCTCACAAGCAAATTAGGGAAATGTGGTCTAGATGCAATTAGCTCTGATACTTGGTGTGACCCTGAGCCAGTAGCTTCCCCTCCCCAGGCCTGTTTCTCATCAGTGGGGTTGGGATCACAGTCCCTACATCCCAGGGGAGTTGGGAGGCTCCAGGAAGGTGTGTAAAGTACTGGGATGTCAGGATCCTGGGGGCGCTGTCACCCCCGCACTAGGGCAGTGTTCTGCTCCCCCTGCTGCTGGCCGAGTTTCTCTGTCCCTTGGCAATAAGACAGACTCTTGTTTTCACAGCCAGTCGATCGCCCAGTGTCATCACCCTGCCTGCTGGCTGAGCAGGGTAACTCCTCAGGTCACCACCCTCTCCAGCCTGCCTTGGGCTTGGAGAGTGAGGAGAAGGGCGAGGGATGACACTGAACATTCTCCATCCATCGCTCCATCATCTAGAGCAAGTGAGTGGCATTAGGGTTCCTCTGTGGCATTCCCTGTCTGGGGAGAGTCATAAAGAGGGGGAGAGAATCTCTTGCAAAGGAGATTGGATTTGCAAACAGCCCCCAGGAGCTCCTCGCTCTCAGACCGGGGAGGGGCTTCTCCAGAGCTGTGTCCAGTGTGTTTGGAAAGATCCCAGCAATGGGGCTCCCAGCCCTTCTCTTGTGGGAGACTGTTCCCCAGGCTGAGAGTCTCTGAGCTGGGCCAGACCCAGCAAGCTGCTGAGCCTGGAAATCAATGGGAAACGAGGGGGCTCTGGCCTTGCTATGCCTAGGGACTTTGAAGTTGGGAATGGTTTCCCAGGCATAGGCGCCGACTTTGTGGGTGCTCCGGGGCTGGAACACTCACGGGGAAAAATTGGTGGGTGCAAAACACCCACCGGTAGCTCCCCGCCGGCCTCCCGTCCAGCTCACCTCCGCTCCACCTCCTCCCCTGAGCGCGCCGCCGCCGCTCTGCTTCTCCCGACTCCCTCCCAGGTTTGACGTGAATCAGCTGTTTTGCATGCGGCAAGCCTGGGAGGGAGTGGGGAGAAGAGGAGCAGCGGCAGCGCACTCGGGGGAGGAGGTGGAGCGGAGGTGAGCTGGGACAGGGAGCAGTTGCTCTGCATTTCCTCTCCACCCCCTCCCTCCCAGGCTTGCACCCCGCAAGCCTGGGAGGGAGGGGAATGGAAGGGAAATGTGGCACACCTAGGGGAGGAGGCGGGGGTGGGGATTTGGGGAAGGAGTTTGGAATGGGGGCGGAGGTGGAGTTGGGGCAGGGCCGAGGCCGGGGGGGGGGGGGCACGTGAGCATCCACCGGCGCTGGCCAAAGTCGGCGCCTGTGTTCCCCGGAGAAGTTTGGACTCCTGGGTTCTGTTCCTTCTCTAGCCTGGTGTGGGGACAGAGGGTAGTGTGGCCTGGGATGGCAGGAGGGAGCTGCTTGTCCAAAGTGACTGATGGTCTTTGTGACTGACCCCAGTGCTCGAAAAGGAGGAAACTCCCCGGTTATTGCAGCACCAGGGATGACGAGGGGGAACGTTGGGAGCAGATCATGCAATGAACTCCGGCCAGTGTCTGTAGCTTGCACTCCCTGCACCCCTGTGGGGGGAGGAGGAGCCGCTCTGGCTGAGGCAGGGATGGGGAGGGACCAAAAAGGCTGGTTAGTGAGAGGCTGCCTTGACCCCAGACTCACGCCTACTCCCCGCTCGGTTCCAGGATGGCCAGGCGCCTGAGGATGTTCAGGAAGAAGGCTCTGCAGCTGGCCCCAGAGCCTGAGGGAAGCAGGTGCCATCTTCCCCAAGAGCAGAGCGGCTCCTCCATCCCCACTGGTGGGGAAGGAGCTCCCGTCTGGGCCAGGAGGTGTAAGTGTCCAGCCTTCTGGCAGAGGAAACCTGCTCCCGGCACAGGTGCCAAGGTGGGAGAGGCAGTGTCCAGGTCAAAATGGAGCTGGGCCAGAATGCGGCTGGGCAGGCAGGACCCAGGCCAGGAGCGGAACCGGGAAGGGTGGCTCAGGGGCTTGCTGTGTGGGCAGCAGCGGCCCCAGGAGCCCAGCCTTGATTTCCAGCAGACGGCATCGCCATGCCCGGTCACTGAGGACCTTCCAGCCTTCCCAGGGCAGGAGGTGGAGGATCCCTGTTCCAGCACCAGCAGCTCGGCCCGCTCCCCATGGGACAGCAGCAGCGCTTGGGACTCAGGCAGCAGAGAGGCCGATGGACGCTTCTGCTTTGTTCCAGGTGAGGAGCCAGGCTGGGCTCAGGGAGGGGTGAGGAGGGGGTGTGACAGTGTACCCCATAAGACTTTATGGGGAGATGCTTATAAATGTATATATGATATAACTGGAATATGTTTTATGCTACATGTGCCATGTAACGTATCTCTGTGAAAGTTATGATCTACTGAATCTATTCCTCCTGTTTGTATGCATGTATCATTTTTGTAGTTGAAGTTATGAATATTGGTTGTATACTTGCTTGTTGTCTACATAGCCTTAGTAAGAGCATTTGCTCAGGGTCTGGAGAAAGGAATGTGCAGGTTAAGTGCCCAATCAAGCAACACTTAACAGACAAAAGAACTTGGAAACACCAATCCACATCTGAGCTTTGCCAGGAATGTGGCTTGGCTGGTAAGGAACTGAGTTGTGCATGGACATGTGACTTGCCCATGTGACACCAAAACTCCATTTTGTAACTATTTTGACACTAAACTGGGAGGAGTGGTTGATACGCTGGAGGGTAGGGACAGGATACAGAGGGACCTAGACAAATTAGAGGATTGGGCCAAAAGAAATCTGATGAGGTTCAACAAGGACAAGTGCAGAGTCCTGCACTTAGGACGGAAGAATCCCATGCACTGCTACAGACTAGGGACCGAATGGCTGGGCAGCAGTTCTGCAGAAAAGGACCTAGGGGTTACAGTGGACAAAAAGCTGAATATGAGTCAACAGTGTGCCCTTGTTGCCAAGAAGGCTAACGGCATTTCGGGCTGTATAAGTAGGGGCATTTCCAGCAGATCGAGGGACGTGATTATTCCCCTCTATTCGGCACTGGTGAGGCCTCATTTGGAGTACAGTGTCCAGTTTTGGGCCCCACACTACAAGAAGGATGTGGATAAATTGGAAAGAGTCCAACGGAGGGCAACAAAAATGATTAGGGGGCTGGAGCACATGACGTATGAGGAGAGGCTGAGGGAACTGGGATTGTTTAGCCTGCAGAAGAGAAGAGTGAGGGGGGATTTGATAGCTGCTTTCAACTACCTAAAAGGGGGTTCCAAAGAGGATGGATCTAGACTGTTCTCAGTGGTAGAAGATGACAGAACAAGGAGTAATGGTCTCAAGTTGCAGAGGGGGAGGTTTAGGTTGGATATTAGGAAAAACTTTTTCACTAGTAGGGTGGTGAAGCACTGGAATGGGTTACCTAGGGAGGTGGTGGAATCTCCTTCCTTAGAGGTTTTTAAGGTCAGGCTTGACAAAGCCCTGGCTGGGATGATCTAGTTGGGGTTGGTCCTGCTTTGAGCAGGGGGTTGGACTAGATGACCTCCTGAGGTCCCTTCCAACCCTGAGATTCTATGATTCTATGATTCTATGAACTGGATGCTACACAGGGAGAGGGAGGGGTGTCCACCCAGAGGAGAAAGTCTATTTAAACCCCTGGGAGACCCCTCTATTTTGTTTTCAGCTGGCTAAAGAGAGAGCCTCTCCACCTCCCCAAGGATATACCTGAAGGAAACTGGAACAAAGGACAATAATTATAGGGGGTGTGAGTGATTGCTGGACCCAGGATAGGAGGACCATAGCCTGTAAAGGGAAGTTTATTGGAGCTGGTGAGGTTTTTATCTGTATTCAGTGTGATTAGACATAGATTTGCGTGTTTTATTTTATTTTACTTGGTAATTCATTTTGTTCTGTCTGTTACTACTTGGAACCACTTAAATCCTACTTTCTGTACTTATTAAAATAACTTTTCACTTATTAAGTAACCTGGAGTACGTGTTAGTACCTGGAGGGGGGCAAACAGCTGTGCATATCCCTCTGTCTGTGATATAGAGGGTGAACAATTTATGAGTTTACCCTGTATAAGCTTTATACAGGGTAAAACGGATTTATTCAGGGTTTGAAACCTATCGGGAGTTGGGCACCTGGGTGTCAAGGCAAGAACACTTCCTAAGCTGCTTCCAGGCAAACCTACAGCTGTTGTGGGACGTGGTTCAGACCTGGGTCTGGGTTTGGTGCAGGCTAGTGGGTCTGACTCAAACCAGACAGAATGCTGGAGTCCCAAGCTGAAAAAGGCAGGAAAGCAGGGGCAGAAGTAGTCTTGGCACATTAGGTGGCAGCCCCAAGGTGGTTTCTGTGATACTAACCTATGACAGTGGCGTAGTCAAGCAGGGTCTGTGCACAGCTGATTGCTTTGAGATACTGGTAGTGATTTTAAGTGAGTTTTAAGTGTGGTGGCTGGAAAACAGACAAAGTGGTTACTGGTTTGTTATTTTCTGTTTGCTTATTTTGGGTAAGGGCAGTAGGGACAGAAAAGGAAACAAAATAAGTTAGAGTGAAGATCAGAAGAGGCTAGAACTGCACAAGTTGCAAATTGCCCAGAAAGGCTGAACTTTGGGTGCTGGGAAAGTCTCTTAACTAAAAAGCCCCTGAGCTGAGTGCATCTCAGTTTCAGTGAACTGCAGAGGGGCGTGGCCCAGCACTAGATAGCAGGAAAATGACTGCCAGTGAAGCAACCACTAAACTAGAGCTGGCTAGACTGGAAGCAACAGAGAAAGAAAATGAACATAAGAGACGGATGGAATTAAGACAGTTAGAAATTAGTGCAGAGGAGGCTGCCCACAAGAGAACTATGGAGGCAGAAAGAGCCAGAGAGGAAGCTGCCCACAAGAAAGCTATGGAGGCAGAAAGAGCCAGGATGGAGGCCCAGAGGGAGGCCCAGAAGCATGAACTGGCTGTTGCGGAGTTGAAGAGACAAAACCCTTCAGCTGCTGGCTCCACTTCCCCAAAAATCCACAAATGGGAGTGACTATGTCCACAGTACGATGAATCCAGCGATAGAGCCGAATATTTCATCACCTTTGAGAGACTGTGCACCCTCCATGCGATCCCTGAAGATCAAAAGATGACCACATTGATAGCAAAATTGACTGGCAGAGCTCTGGAAATATTCAATAAGATGCCCATTGGTGATGCCTCCAATTATGGTAAATGTAAGGAACTGGTTTTGAAACAGTTTCAGGTTACACCTGAAACCTACAGGGTTAAATTCAGGAGTCTTAAAAGGGGATCTGGATTAAGTAATGTGGTTTATGCAAATGAAATGAGAGATTTGGTAGATAAATGGGTGAGGGGAAAAGGCATTACAAGCTTTGAAGAACTGTGTGATTTGGTTACTCAGGAACAATTCTTGAATGTGTGCAGTGATGATGTAAAACAGGATTTGTGGGACAAAAAGGTAAATGCAGTGGGTGAATTAGCTGGGTTTGCAGACTCTTATGAGCAAGCACAAGCCGCAATTAAACATAAACCACTGGCAGAGGGGTACAGGGTTAGGGGAAAGCAGAATCACCGTTTTACCCCTGGGGAAAAAGGAGGCTGGGCGTTCACTTCCCCATTCCCCTGTTACTCATCCCAAATTTCCTGTACAAGCAGAGGAGCCCAAGAGGTGCTATCATTGTAAGTCCACTGAGCACCTGAGGAATAAGTGTCCCATGCTGAGTGGAAACAGGCAGCCAGTGACCCATGAAGCTGCTGCTTCTCAAAGCCAGGCTGCTGCCTCTTTCCACAAAGGATTTGTGATGGTTGCTTCTACATACCCAAGCAGTGAGCATGTGCATGCTGTTAAACTGAATGGGAAATTAATCACTGGGTTGAGAGATACAGGTGCTGAAATTTCTGTGGTCAGGAGGGACCTGATCCAGGAGAAGGATTTGTTGCCAGGGAAAGTGGCAAAATTAGAACTGGTAGGGGGCTACAAAGTCCTTGCACCTTTAGCTAATGTACACATGCAAACTAAAGATTTGCAGGCTGAGCTAACTGTGGCAACAGTGGCACACAATTTTGCACCGTTTCTACTGGGGAATGATTTCTTTAATGTGGCAGAATCTGTCCCAGATTTGGATAGCAGTAAGCAGGAACCTAGTGCTAAAACCCGGGGGGGGGGGGGGGGGGGGGGCGAAGTCACAGGGACTGCTGGGGGAATAGGAGGGTGTCTCCTAGATTCCTCTGTAGCAGCGAAGAATGCAGCTGTGGGGGCAGGGATGGTTGTGGCCAGTTCCTGTAGCCCAGGGGCTGAAGGCAAGTCCCAGAGGGAGGGGCTGGATGAAGCCAGCTCCTGTCCTGTAATTATCTCCCCAGGGGAGGGTATTGTTCTACCTCGTAGCAGGGGGGGGCCACCCCAGTTGTTGACTGCCAGGAAGTTGCAGTTCAGCAGGGGGCAGGGCCTGCCCTGGGGAGCACAGAGACATGTGTCCCGGAGGTGGACGTTGGGGTCCTGGTGACCGCTGCAGTGGGAACAGACCCCAAGGACTCTGTGGCTGGAAGCAAATCCAACCTGAGTGAAAAGGGGGGAATTTTTCTGGCCAGTGCAGGGTCTGTCTTAGCTGGCAGCTGTGAGCCCACAGCTGGACCAGGGTCACCTTCTCTTCTGGGGGACACAAGAGTGTCTGACCCAGAGGGAAGCCCAGATGGAAGGTGAGGGGGGGGGGGTCCAGAGAGTCCGCCCACCTTTTGTAGGGAGGATCTTGCCCAGGAGGAGGGTGAAAAGTCTGCATTTAAGATGCAAGACCCTTCTCCTGTGGATCAGGTTAGAAGGGAAAGCTGGGGGTCAGACCTCCTGGTGGGGGGAGTCCATCCAGCTGACCTGTTGGGAATGGAAACTGAGGTGTCCAAGAAAGATGTTCTTGCTACACTGGTAAGAGATAAATCTGACTCTTCAGGGCAGGAGGGAGTTAATCTCTGCATTGGTGAAGCCCCACAAGGGAGTGGGGTCCGGCCCAGAGAAATTCCAGAGGGAGGGGCCGAGGGCAGACATGGTTGCAGTCCACCCTTTCCTTGCCAAAGCCTCAAACACATGCCTGAATCAAAAGCCTTCTCCAAAGAGGCAGAAGAATCTGCATCACAGTGCCTACCAGGGTACACAGAGAAATGGAAAAATGCAGTGGACAATAAACAAGCTAAATTATGTAAACAAAGCCGATCCACAGTAGATTTGCTGTCCATCTTGTGTCTTTTGCTAATTCATCTATGGGTTAGAACAAAGGAGTTAATACTGATGGTAAACCCTTTAAAGATGGGCGACATTCCTGATTTGTGGAAAAAACTGTTGTACATGCTAGGGATGGTGACAAAACAGTCCCACAAGCATGTTACCTTTCAGCCTATATTTGTTAACAGGCTGGAAGCTTGGCACAGCAGCAAAAGCATAACAGACTTATGTTGCTGTGTGGAAGGGGAAACTGAGGCACACCACCTCATGGCATTGGTAGCTAAATGCCAAGGCACCTACACTTTACCAGATATTGCTGTCTGTATTCTGTTAGCTATACTGCACCCCAACCTGTTTTCAGGCACCCGGGGACCAGGAAACCCAAAACTTGCTAGAACACTTATGAACGACATTCAGGGGGGGAGGGATAGCTCAGTGGTTTGAGCATTGGCCTGCTAAACCCAGGGTTGTGAGTTCAATCCTTGAGGGGGCCATTTAGGGATCTGGGGCAAAAATTGGGGATTGGTCCTGCTTTGAGCAGGGGGTTGGACTAGATGACCTCCTAAGGTCCCTTCCAACCCTGATATTCTATGAGTCTATGATTTGGTGTAAAGGTACTGAAAGGGCATGTGACCAAAGACAAACAAGGATTTTATATGTACTGCCTCCGCCATGGACAGTGTCCAAGTCTCTGGCAGTAAGTTCAGGAGGAGGGTGTGATGGTGTACCCCATAAGGCTTTATGGGGAGATGCTTATAAATGTATATATGATATAACTGGAATATGTTTTATGCTACATGTGCCATGTAACATATCTCTGTAAAAGTTATGATCTACTGAATCTATTCCTCCTGTTTGTATGCATGTATCATTTTTGTAGTTGAAGTTATGAATATTGGTTGTATATTTTTTTTAATGGAGATATGCCAGTCTCCTAGACCTGGAACAACCTTGAAAAGTCATTGAGTCTAGTCCCCTGTCTTCACTAGCAGGACAGAGTACTGTCCCCTGACAGATTTTTTCCCCAGCTCCCTAAATGGCCCCCTTAAGGATTGAACTCACAACTCTGGGTTTAGCAGGCCAATGCTCAAACCACTGAGCTATTCCTCCCCTCATATACAAGTATACTTACTTGTTGTCTACATAGCCTTAGTAAGAGCATTTGTTCAGTGTCTGGAGAAAGGAATGTGCAAGTTAAGTGCCCAATCAAGAAACACTTAACAGACAAAAGAACTTGGAGACACCAATCCACATCTGAGCTTTGCCAGGAATGTGGCTTGGCTGGTAAGGAACTGAGTTGTGCATGGACATGTGACTTGCCCATGTGACACCAAAACTCCATTTTGTAACTGGATGCTACACAGGGAGAGGGAGGGGTGTCCACCCAGAGGAGAAAGTCTATTTAAACCCCTGGGAGACCCCTCCATTTTGTCTTCAGCTGGCTAAAGAGAGAGCCTCTCCACCTCCCCAAGGATATACCTGAAGGAAACTGGAACAAAGGACAATAATTATAGGGGGTGTGAGTGATTGCTGGACCCAGGCTAGGAGGACTATAGCCTGTAAAAGGAAGTTTACTGGAGCTGGTGAGGTTTTTATCTGTATTCAGTGTGATTAGACATAGACTTGCGTGTTCTATTTTATTTTACTTGGTAATTCACTTTGTTCTGTCTGTTACTACTTGGAACCACTTAAATCCTACTTTCTGTACTTATTAAAATAACTTTTCACTTATTAAGTAACCTGGAGTACGTGTTAGTACCTGGAGGGGGGCAAACAGCTGTGCATATCCCTCTATCTGTGATATAGAGGGCGAACAATTTATGAGTTTACCCTGTATAAGCTTTATACAGGGTAAAATGGATTTATTCAGGGTTTGAACGCCATCAGGAGTTGGGTACCTGGGTGTCAAGGCAAGAACACTTCCTAAGCTGCTTCCAGGCAAGCGTACAGGTGTTAGGGGACGTGGTTCAGACCTGGGTCTGGGTTTGGTGCAGGCTAGCAGGTCTGGCTCAAACCAGACGGGATTCTGGAGTCCCAAGCTGGAAAAGGCAGGAAAGCAGGGGCAGAAGTAGTCTTGGCACATTAGGTGGCAGCCCCAAGGGGTTTCTGTGATACCAACCCATCACAGGGGGCTGTGAACACCCTGGGCCCAGGCCCTCGACCAGTGCTATGGGGATGGGTCCCCAGCCGAGGTGTCAGGCCAGAGCCACGTGAACCCCTCTGACAGTAGATGCTGCCACTTTGGTCCTTGGTGCTCCATTGGGTGGGGAGTGGTGGAGGGAGGCACCTCCCAGAGAGTCCAGGACAGTGTGGGGGGTTTCTTTGCTATGGGCCCTTGAAGGAGTTGGGGGCTGAAGGCATCACTGAGAGGGGGGAATGTGGGGCCCAATCTGCCTAGGTCCCAGAGGTGGGAAGGGGGCACATTGCCCCACCATGCCCCTGTCCTTTCCCCGAGTGGCAGCAAGAGTCACCCTTTCCCCTTCTTTCCCTGGTGCAGGGACCGCCAGAGACTCAGAGGAGGAGGTACAAATGTTCGCCAGCCGTGCTGGAACTGAGATTGTCCTGCTCCTTCCCAGCATCCCAACCCCCTGCAGAGGCTCTTGGCCCTCATGAGCCACCCCCCCTAATGGGGACCTTTCTCCTCCATGATCTAGGACCCCCAAGATGGGGGTATTTGTCACACACCAGCCGGGGGTCTCCTCCCCCCACAGGCACTGTCCCAGTTCCTGACCCTGCTTGTGTAGGAGTCGTGGGTGATTTGGACAATGGGCAGGTCCCCACTATCCCTCATTCAGGCCTAAATCCTGCAGCTGGTGTGGCTGGGGCAGGGAGGTCCCTGGCTAACTGGCTCTCTCCCCCCTAACCCCACTCCTGGTGGGTGCAGGATGAGGCCCAGCAGCTCGCGTTCCTGCGCGCCATCCACCCCGCGTGTCTCGCTGCACAGCAGAGAGGGCAGCACACACTGGAGCCGCACTGCTGAAAGGCGGCCGTGGTGGAGAGGATTGTGGCGAACGAGACACGGCGCCCGGCAGCTGGAGGGTGGACAGAGACATGGGAGGGGCAGGGGTCTCCCCGGGCTGATGGTTGGGGATGGCGGATGCTGGAGGGGCAGCTGAGGGCAGGGATTGCTGGGGCTGAAGACTGGGGAGAGGAGACGGGAGAAATAGTGGCAGGAATCAGAGGAGCGGGAGGGAGGTGGGGGGATCCTGCTGGCTGTGTGGGGCGCTGGCTGTGTCATCTCCTCATTGGGAAGTGTCAGTGAGGCCCAAATCTCACCCGCTCCTTTGGGTCTCACAGGAGCTCATTGAGAAGCTTCCTGATCACTCTCCACCTGGCGCCGTCCTGGCCAACTCCCTGATTGCTGTGGGCAACCTCAGGTACCGAGACCCTCTTGACCGGTTCCCCTAACTCTGGTGCTGCTCAGGCCTATGGCTGGGAGTCACTGCCCCTCCCACTTGCAGGTCACCTCCCAAGGGTGGGTCCTCTGGCAGAGGGTGGCAGGAGGGGTCACTTTCTCTCCTGGCTGCTCTGTTCTTTTCACTCCAGTAACATTGCAATGGCTTAGGGGAGAGGCTGACTCCCAGGATCAGATACAGAAGGGGCAGAAGGGTCCAGGGAACAGGCGCCATTCCTGCCCTGCCACTGTCTGTCTGGGAAACCTTGGCCTTGTCATTCCCTGGCTCGGTGCCTCAGTTTCCATTCTCGTCAGCCTCTGCCTATTTCCCTGCAGTTTCACCTCCGTGTTGGTGCCAGTCCCACCCCCTGCACTGCACAGTCTAATACCGGCTCCTCTCTCTTGCCAGCATCATGACACCTGCCCTTGAGCCAGAGCTGAAAACCCACCTCCTGCGACCTGCCCTGCATGCAGTCTGCACCCTGGGCACGGAGAAGGACACCACCCAAATCCAGGTAGATCATGCTAAATCATGGATTGAAGAGCCAGCTGTCATCCTGCCACGAATCCTTGCTAATTGCCTGCAGTGGGATGTGAATGAGAGAGGCCAGGATATGTGTTTGGGGGTCTCACCAGTGCTTCCCAGAGACCCCCTCTTCCCATCCTGTGGCAGGTGTAGCCCCAGTTTCCCTAACTCTGACCCACGACCATCCCTTGCTTTGCAGCATCTGCATAGGATCTTGTCAGACCTCCTGGATGCCATGCTGGGGGACCTGCTGCAGAGTCCACAGACACCAACAGGTTCCAGTACCTCTTGGAGGTGAGCCCGATGAAAGGGGTGGGGGCAATTTTACCTTAACTCTTAGATCCATTTTCCAGTTTGTCCACCTAGCTGGGCCCCCAGTGGGCCGTCCTTGGTCAGGGCAGTCAGTGCAATGCAGTGTCAGGCCCTTCCTCCTTGAAGGACAGAGGAAGGAGCTGGGACTTCAAGCTAGAGCTCTGCCTGGTTCTGTTGAGCACTAACCATGGGGCCCCTGGCTGGCTTGGGGAGTGAGAGTCTGAACCTCTCCTGTGAGAGCCAGAAGATGGCCCTCAGAGAAGAGTCACAGGCTCCTTCCTAGAGAAACAGGACCCCAGAGAATCAGCCCTTGGCTCTGACGGGCCCCGAGATTCCTGGGGGGATTGTGCTCACACCCTTCACCCAACCAAGGACTTGAGAGCCAGGGAGTGGGGAGGGGTCTATCTCCTTCCTGGTGAGCTGTTCAGGAATCCGTTCAGGGAGGATGGGACCAGCCCCGACACCGAGCATTGTCCCAATCTAGAGAGACAATGACAAGTTGTGACCTACAAGCATCGTCCTGGGGGCAACAATCCCCTTCTAAAGCCCCGTGATCAGTGAATCAGATATTCCACCCCGCATACAATGTCTCAGCCCCCTGGGGATGGGGAGGGGCTCATTAGCACAACACATGCACCTGCCCATTGATCCTGAGCTGCCTCCTTTCCCCACAGCACATTAACTACTGGACCGTGTCCAGGGTGTCGCGCGAGAGCCAAGGCCATTAGGAGCAGCACGGCCCTGCTCAGATCCACCATCACCCTCCCTGAGTTCGACGTAAGTGGCCTCTGACCCCAGCTTCCTGACTCCTGGCATAGGTGGGCTGGCTCCGACGGGCTGTAGGATCTGCTGCTGCAGGGGCTGTGGGTTAGGAGTGTTCCTCTGGGGGAGGCAGAGTCAAAGCAGAGAATGAGCCTGGCTTGAGTCAAGTTCTTCTTGTCCTGGTTAAGTGGCGACTCTCGCTTTTAGGGGGAGCATGCTCCAGATTCGTGCCTTCCTGACATCCTGGAGCAGCTGGGGAAGCAAATCCACATGGAGCAAATCCCCCTGCCCACATCCCTGTGCTCCGGGCTCCCTTGCGGGGAGAGAGAATTGAGGCTCTAGCTCCTGTCCTCTAGCATCTAGCTGGGAAATGGCACCCGACAGAAGAGTGAGACTGGGCCCCCAGCCAATTTCTCTCCGACTGACCCCGGCTGGAGGATGAGTCTCTCTATCTCTCTGTGTTCTACGCCATCCCCTGCAATCCTGTTGGGCCAGACACACAGCGAAGACTCTGCCCACTGGGCAGCCACTAATGGGATTGGAAGGACACAAGCACTGCAACCAGAATGACAAATGCCAGACTCCCTCCTGCCCCCGCCGCCCCGCTAGAGCCCCCTCCCTGCCCAACCTGGGTGGGGGTGGAGGAGAGGGTTCTGAGGACCTGAGCTGTGGATTGGAGGTGGAACAGCTGTCAGGGGCACTGAGGGGGAGGTGGCAGGAGCTCACCCTACAAGAAAGGGGGTTGGCACTGGAGGTCACTAGAAAGGACAACATGACTCCATTCTGAGGGTCAGGAGGGGGAATCCATCCCTCAGAGGTGGGCGGGTGCTGGGTGGAAATGCTGCTGGTTCCAGGTGCCCTTAATCCCCCCTGATTCCATGGGGGCGTCTGAGTCTCTGACAGGTCCCCGTTCCCTTGCAGCAGGAGGACGCCCGCATCATCCGGCACTTGCGCCAGGTGCCTGAGGCGCTGCAGGGGCTCTGCTTCTGAGGCCACCAGGAACTCCCGCTCCCTGCTGCAGGTACCGCTCTGGCTCCCTGTAAGTGGGGAGCTAGTGGAAGGGGAAATGGACCCCCCTGGCACTCTCAGAAACTCTCTCCCCTCTCTGTGGAGCAGGGCCCTTCCCTCTGCCCCTCAAATTCCTCCATCTGGGTCAGGAGCTCTTCCCCTCACACCCATCCCCCCCCCGCCTTTCCTTGGTCTGCCCCCATCCCATTCCCCCTGCGCCCAGGCAGAGCTCTCCCTGCCCCATATGGTGCAGAAAGGCCGTCACAGCCCCAGCCCCACTGAAGCTCAGAAAACTCCACTTTTGAGGGGGTGGGGGTGGGACAGAGGCTCAGGGCTGCTTCGCCTCCTGCCCTTTATTCTCCCCTTGGCCCTTCTATGGGGTCTCTGGGTGTGAAATGAATAGGAGCCTCCTTCCCAGCTGTCTTCCAGGCCCTGGGATCTGACCCAGCCTCCCAGACGAGCACATCCTGTAGCTGAGCCACGTCAGGGAGCAGTGGGGACAGGTCACCTCGTCCCATCAAAGCAAGCGATGCTGGCTCTCAAAGAGGCTTAGATGGAAGACCCCACTCCCTCATGGAGGACAGAGCCATTTACTCCTTGGGGCCTGTGGGTCTCTTGGGGGAGAAATGGCATCCCTGATGCATAGCCTTGGCTGGGAGCTTCCCCTGTCCCTGGCTCCCAACTCTGGGTCCGAGACGTTTCCATCATCGTACCACCATGGTTTTGTTCCTAGGAAGGGGCTCCCCAGAGGCGTCCTTGACCCTGGACTCCTGAGAGTGTTTCTGGCAGGAGGCTCCAGCCCCTCGGGCATGAAGAGAGCATCAGCTAGTCTCGTTCGCATGGCATCTCCGGTCTCCAGCGCCACTTCCTGCAGCCGGGCAAACGAACCCATCAGCTCCCAGAATCCCAACTCTTTGACCTCCTTCCGCTCAGCTGTGGGGTTTCTCCAGCCCCCTCCCCACACCTGTCACCCTCTGAATGGTGAAGGGCCTGAATGTCAGAGTCACCAGAACAAGCAAACTCCAGTTTCAGGCAGTGGGGCCTGTGTGTACTCGGCCCCTCTGGAAACTAGGTCTGAAATGGGGAGCAAGGACCCCAGGCCAATTACAGTAGGAGCGGGCAGAGCAGGCCTGTAACAGGGTGCTTTCCCCTGGGCTGCAAAGCCTGGGGCCTAGCCAAGCTGAGTACAGAATGAGCCCTAACTGAGCGGCACCATGGACCTCCCCCTAACGAGCCAGACGTCAGTGGTGACACAGCCCAGCTGGGGTATCCACAGGAACGAGAACGAGGTAGTTCAGAGCAGCAAGGAAACTTGAGAAGAGAGGTAGGAAGTGCCCAGGGAAACCTGCAGCAAAGAGAAAGGAGCAGACCTAGCTGTTGGGTACAGGGCCCTGAGCTGCTACCAACGTCCAGGTGGGACTGGGTTCCCCTACTGGCCCCAAAGAAGGGGGTGTACACACACCCGGAGAGGGTTACCCAGCCCAGCAAGGGGGCTGCAGGCTGAGCAAAAGCCCCAGCGATGGCAGAAGGACGTCTTTCTATGGAATGACCTCTTTGGACTTCTAGTGTGAGAGAAGCTGGGCCCCAGAAGGGTGGACTAAAGGTGGTGATCTGCCGGAGGGCTGAATTACTAGGCAGAGAAACTGCCATGGTGCTGGAGCGACCATGGCTGGCGGACGCTAGCCCAGCGAGAGGGCTGTGATGCCATGCCTGGCTGCCGGGGGGGGGGCACGTAACGATGAGTAGATTCGTTTATGATTGGCATAGTCAGGAGGATGGAATTCAGCCTGTGATCCACGAGGGCTGATGGAAGTCTTGGTTGCTGAAGGAAGGTCTGTCCTCCCAAGTGGGTGTATCGAGGGACCGAGCCGGTCACAGGATTTCCCATTTCAGTTGCAGGGACTGGTTAAGCAGGTCTAGGGGTTTCTCCTGAAGCTCCGAGAAAACCAACAGAAGCAGCAGCAAGTGCAGACGGAGCTACAGACGCAGCAGCAGCAATACCTGTGAGAGAGCTTGCAAAGGGAAAGCCCATGGACAAAATGAGCACACATGGACAGCATGCCTGGGCTGTGCTGAGAAGTTAGCCCAGGAGAGCAGGGCATGAGAAAGTGTACAAGCGCAGCCTAATGGCAAGATGGGGACAAGAGTTCTTTGTTTTGGGTGCAGAGAAGCAGGCCATATCAAAAGACATGGCCTGCTTAGGAAATTGATGAGTGGCAAAAGGAGGGTCCAGGGCCCCAAGAAGTTAGAAAGAAAGGAGAAGGTGTCCTCTGACACAAGCCCACATGAGGCAGGCAACGTGGAGGTGGCAGGGATGGCCATGGACTTTGCAGACCCTCCACCAACACACCTTGTCGAGTGCTGCAGGGAGGTGAAGGATGAAATGGTTGGCCCAGAGATGAAGCAGACTGAAGTAGGGACAAACACAAGGGTGGAGCAGTCCATGGTGGGCTCTCCGACCCTGATGGAAAAGGTTTTGGCGTATGCAGCGGCAGTAGCAAAAAGGCTACAGAAGACGCTAAAGGCTTCAGAACAGGCTCTGCAAGCAGCTGTGTTAATGAGAATGAGTGGGGGGAAGAGCGTTGGGATAGTGCAGAAGCAGGGCCGGCTATACTTTTTTGCTGCCCCAAGCGGTGAAGGAAAAAAAAGCTGCCACCGCCTGCCACGAAACAGGGACCCCGAGGAGCTGCCACCGGCATGCCGCAGAAAGCCGCCGCAGTGCCACCCTAAGACCACCTGGGAAGCCCCCCTTTCCCGTTTGCCGCCCCAGGCACCTGCTTGCTAGACTGGTGCCTAGAGCCGGCCCTGTGCAGAAGAGGAGGATTGCGTCTTAATTCTGGTGAGCGAGCTGGCAGGGGAGCTGGAGACACTGTGCGCGCAGGCTGTACAAGCGCGCAGCCGGCGACAGCGACGAGATGACGAGGGATGAAGCTTGGACAAGAATAGAACTTGCCCCTCGTGTGGGCCAGTTTCTAAGGAGGAGCGTATATGAGAGCAGGGCTTGGCCTGTGGACAATAAAGCCTGGAGCTAGGCCAAATGGATTACAGAGTGAGTGCCACCTGAGGGGAAAGCCAGGGAAACCTGCAGCAAAGGTACAGGAGCAGGCCTAGCTCTTCGGTACAGGGCCTTGGGGCAGAACC
The DNA here is from genome assembly GCA_037349315.1 of Chelydra serpentina. Lineage (NCBI taxonomy): Eukaryota > Metazoa > Chordata > Testudines > Chelydridae > Chelydra > Chelydra serpentina. The sequence goes on along the minus strand of JBAIAC010000021.1, from coordinate 3,499,725 downwards.
TAGAATCCAGGGTAGGACTGGTTCTCCCATGGTCTCTAAGGAAGGGGACTTACAAGGCCATAGAAAGGGCTACCAAGGCCAGCAAGGGCAGGCCGAGCCAAAGTCAGGCTGAGGAAGAGCCCCCAAAGGGACGGAGGACCTTGTTTTGGTTAAAGACATTTCTGGACTTTTCGTTTGGGATAAACGCGACCCAGGAAGGAGTTGACTAAAAGACGGTCACCTGGCTGAAGGGCTGAGTTCCCAGGCAAAAACCTGCCAGAGTGCCCTAGCGACTCTCGCCGGGGGTGCTAGCCCAGAAAGAAAGCTGCGACACCAGGGCTTGCCAGAAAGGGGTACCTATCAGTGAGTGAACTCTGTTACAAGCCTGCTTCCATTATGGAAACAGCCTGGTATTGGAGAGAGGTGGGGATGGCCTATGGGAGAGGCCTCTGCTCTGTTCCTCAAACTTCCGTGCCCATGTTAGTGCCTGGGTCGCCCCGCAACTGCAAGGACTCATGTACAGTCTCCTGCCAGCAAACTGAAACTGCCCCTAGATCCAGAATAGGAATCGCAGTTCCTGTGCGCTGCCCTGAATGGAGTATAGACCATTGGCATGGGGAGGGTCAATACTCCCGTCCAGGGAGATCATCAACCTACTCCTCTGTCCCAGGAGCAGGAAGGCCTCTGGTTCTTGCTCTCTTGGTAGCTGGAGCTGCTAAGTTGGGGGTGCGGTGAGCCATTGGGCCACCCGTGGTCAGGGAAGTCAGTGCAGAGTAGTGTTTAACCAGTTACCAGTCCATGAGAGGACCTTATGATGTACCTGTATGGCACAATAATTCTTCATTGAATCAGTTGATTCAATTGCTTGTTCTTTGGGGTTCAGACCCTCTGTTCTCCCCCTGAGGTGACAGAACCCCGATTGTCAATCTGACTTTCCAGCTCTGTCCCAGCCTCTCACACAGATATATCCTGCAGCCAGCCCAGCTCAGGGAGCAGTGGGGACAGGTCATCTCATCCTGTCAGACCAAGCAACATGGGTCCCATTGAGGCTCAGATGGAAGATCCCATGCACCTCCTGGAGGTAAGAACCGTTCACTCATCCTGCCACTTGAGGCTCTTGCAACAAACGGGGATCCTGCTACATATCCTGGTTGGGAGTATTCCCTGTCCCCGGATCCCAGCCCTGGTAGAGACACCTATTTCTCATCATGATATCCTCATTTTATTCTCAGAGGATGTGTCTAGGATCCTGGAGACTGTTTCCTGCTGCAGGAGGTTTGAGTGGGGAGAGATCACTCACTGTCACGACCCAGGGGTCTTCAACCTGGGTCTGCAGGATTCATGGGAGCAGCCACATCCAACCCTCCACCTGGAAGCCTGCTGAAAATTGCTTACCTAGGACCCATGAAGTTCAGCCCCAGTTTGAGGTGCCACTCCTGAGGTCCTATTGGAGGAGGCCCAGAAAAGCTAATTGGCCCCCTGGCCCTGCTTAGGACAGCAGCAGGAACAGGAAGCTGACTGAACACCAGGGCTGCTCCCTGTTCTGGACCGTGTGCTGCCTGTTTCTGCTGCCGCTCCCCAGGCTTGATTGCCTGGCATCTGATTTGTGGTTGTGATCGCAAGTTTGTCTCTTGCTGCTGCTCTTCCAGTATCCTGACCCAGCTGACTCTCGACTCCTGTCACGTGAGTGTCGACTCTGGCTCTGACCAGTAGGTCTGGCTGCCCTTGACCCAGCCGTGACATTGACTTTTGTACAATTTCTCCAATGCCCTTTTCTTCTCTCCAGCAAGATACACCAGTAGCTTGGGTCCCAAAGTCCTAGTTGCCTGCTATTCAAGGGCTATGGGGTAGTGCTTGTATTGCCCCCACCCTCACCCCAGCTACTTTCCCTATGGGAATCTCCCTAGAGCAGAGGAGAAATCTGCTCTTCTCTTAGGATCAGTCCCAGCAGCAATTCCACCCACCCTGGCCTCAGCTCAGCTACTTTGTTCACCTGGGATCAGGGACCACTTCTGATGCCCTTAGCGTGTGGGTGGAGGTGGGAGCAGAGGCTGAAGCTCTAGCAGTTTCCACCCAAGAACACCACCCTGTCTTTCTATGGTCTGGCTAGGGCTCACCATCCATCTTGGAGCTGAGCACCAGATGGGAGCTGATAGATTGTCCTTGGTGGGCCATGTTCTTGCTGTGTGTGATGGAGCTGTGTGCCAGAGGGACAGAAGCAGATGCACCACGCCTGGCCAGGACCAGACTAAACAGCCTGTAATGCTAGGTGAGTCAAACCGTGGCCACAATACAGACACCCTGGGCATCCATGGGAACTGAATCTGGGCCCTTCACTACCAAGAGCACAACTCATTCCAACTTGAGTCATGACAGTGGTGACCCCTGCCAGCCCCTCTGAGGTGGGTCAGTATTATCCCTGTTAGCTGGGGCACAGGGATAGAAAGCAACTGGCTGCAAGGTCACACACAACATCACTTACAGAGGCAGGAAGGAAGCGTGGTACTGATACCAGTCCAGCTCCAACCACTAGACTCCACCCACTTCCAAAGTCAGAGAACCCAGGAGCCCTGACTCTGACAGCTAGGCCTTAAATGACAAGACCAACCTCCCTCCCACTCAGGAAGCCATAGAAGGGACCATCTGCTGAGCTCCCCTTTGCAACGCCACTGTCAGACCATTGCTAGTGGGTGCCAAGTGACTGAGCAGGGAACTCCTTGAGAGCCTCCTAGAGACTCGCGGGTGTTTCACTGTGACCCCCTGGGAGCCGTGGAAAGAGAGCTGCATCGAAGAGACTTTTCTGCTCTAACACAGGATTTCTGTTCTCCTAGACAGTCAGCCAGTGAGGCCAATTTGCAGAATGTGGAAGTCTCCTTTGGCAGTGGGTTAGAGGATTCACCATGTAGGTGGCAGCAGCTGCAGTGCCTGGGGTCCCCATGGGCCAAGCCTCCACTCCTGACACTCCAGGCTAATCTCCCACGGCTCTCAGCGGGGCTTGGCTTTAGCTGCTGGGCCTGCGTGCCTAGCCAGGGGACTCCGGTATTTCCATCAGGCTGCTCCATGGCAAATGCAGCCACCCAAAGAAGTGAAGAATGGAAGTGAAAGAGCAAAGCTGGCCCAGCCGCTGAGCTGCTGCACTCGAGTGAGCAGAGGCGGGGAGAGAAGAGGGAGAACTGGCGGCAGTAGGGAGGAGAAGCAGTTTGGGAGCCGGGAGAGTAGAAATAAATAATGACACATCCTGCCGGCGTTGTCTTGTGTGGTGAAGGGCTGAGAAGGGGTCTCTTTACTCTCACACTAAACTTTAAAAGCGCTGCGGATGATGAAAGGGCAGGTCTATAAAGGTAAGAGGTCACTCTAGGGGCTTGAAGTCTCAGATTCTGGCGCTAGTGCCTGCTTCGGCCAGCTGATCTCAACCCAGCATGGAATTCTAAGGCTTTTGACACAATCCCATAGGACAGTCTCACAAGCAAACTAGGGAAATGTGGTCTAGATGCAATTAGTGTAAAGTGGGTGCAGAGCTGGTTGAAAGCTGGATCCTATGTACTGTGGCATTTCCTGGACTTGTCTGTGGTGGTCAGTGTGTGTGTGTGGGGGTGGGAAAGGGGGATGTAGTGGAGAAGCCAATGAATCCATAGATCCACCAGCTATGCAGCCCAAGCAAGGCACAAATGCACCGAGTCAAATGCACTGCATGGGGTTGCTCTTTCGCATTAGCCCCCTACATCCCCCTCCTCCAGTATAGGGATAGAACTTGGGAGTTCTGACTCCCAGTTGCCCCCTGCTTTAACCCACTAAACCCCACACCCTTCCCAGAGCTGGGGATAGAACCCAGGAGTCCCGAGTGTCTATCCTTTGCTCTAGACATTGTGCCAGACATTGCTGCCTCCTTGGCAGAAAGAGGAACTGAGAAGGTAGAATGGAGATCTCACTTTAATTGTAATCCGCTGACAGGGGGAGAGGTCTCCCTCTCTCAGATGCAGCTCGCCCATTTTGTTGACAGGGAGGATGAGCCTGGAGAAGCCAGCGCAGGTGAGGCCATTCCATGCTGTGCTGGAGAACCCCCACTTCTCCCGACTGGACGTGCTTTGGAGAATGACACGCTCTAAACTCCATATTTGATCCACTCCCTGGTTCTGCTGTACCGGGCACTCAAGGCTGCAGACATCACTCTCCACCTCTACCTGATCCCCGACGACTGCCACAGTATGTTAATTAAAAAACCAACAAAAAAAAACGCCTGAGCGCCGTCCCCCTCCCCCCCCCCCCCCCCAAGGTGCCGCCCCGAGCATGTGCTTGGTAGGCTGGTGCCTGGAGCCGGCCCTGCCTAACAGTCCTAACACTTAGGACTTTCCTGGAGGGAGGGGGAGGCACAGGGACACGGTGCGCTCAGGGGAGGAGACGGAGAAGGGGTGGGGACCTGGGAGAAGGGGGTGGAATGGGGGCAGGAAGGGGGCAGGGACTTTGGGCAAGAGGAGGAATGGGAGTGGGGCGAGGGCGGTGCAGGGACGGAAAGAGGTGGGACGGGGCTGGGATGGGGGTCGAGCACCCACCGGGCACAGGGGGAGTCGGTGCCTATGATTGGAATATCCACCAACTTTGGGGATTGTCTCCTCCGTTACCCCTGACTCCCCCAAGCCTTTGCACTGCTTCTGAGGGGTGCGGGAAATACATTTCGATATTGTAGTTTACATGAATTACTCAAAGTTCTGTATTAATATACCTAGTAAGGAGTCTATTTGTCAAAAACATTTCCTGAATCTTTTTTGTTGTCTGCATTGTTACAGACATACTTGCTGACAGGTATTTTGAAATAAATGACCAAAATAATTGAAACTAGTGCGATTATATTGTGTTATTCTGACAAATAAATTATGCAGAATTTTAAAATATTGTTCACAGTATTTTTAAGTGCAGAATTCCCCCAGGAGTAATGGGAAACTCTCTCTGTGCGCCTGCCAGTCACACCATTCATCAGGCCTCATTGTCAGTTAGGCCTTAGAACACTTTGATTGGTTCACCTTAAAGATTTACACTTTATACTGGCTTCTCCACGTCATCTGAATGCATCAGCTTCTTAATAGTAAAGAAACACCTGGTTAGACAGACCTTTGTTATATATTAGGCCAGGTCTACACTAGGGGCGGGGGTCGATGTAAGGTACGCAACTTCAGCTACGTGAATAACGTAGCTGAAGTCGATGTACCTCGATCAACTTACCGCACCGTGAGGACGCTGCAGGGTCGACTGCCGCCGCTCCCCTGTCAACTCCGCTTCCGCCTCTCGCCGGGGTGGATTACTGGAGTCGACGGCAGATTGATCGGGGATCGATTCATCACGTCTACACTAGACGCGAAAAATCGATCCCCAAAAGATCGATCGCTACCCACCGATTCGGCGGGTAGTGTAGACCTGCCCTAAGATACGTAGTTCTTCTTCAACACATTTCTATATAGAATAGACGGCATAAGCAGTTCCTGAGTCTTCTTTCAATCACACATACCAGGTTGTCCTGCCCCTCAGCCCAATCCATGCTGAGACAGGACTGAAAATCCCCCCTCTAGATGCTACCCAAGAGTCACCTGCTGGCTGGAGGTGTGGGGGAAAGTTCCAGGCCGAGTTCCATCTAGACGGGGAGGTGTGTGTGTGTGTGTATGTGTGTCAGCTGGCTGCATCCCAGCTAGATTCATGAGTGAGTTGGGAGGGAGAGAGAGAGAGACCTGGCTGGATCCCACCTACTTGGTTGGGGGTGGGGGGCTGGGTCCCTAATGGAGTAGGCTGTGACCATCTGCTTTAAATTCTGACTGTCTGCTCTTCCCCATGCTGCTCAGTCAAGTCCCCTTCCATGCTCCACACAGTCTCTGCTCAGCATCATGGGGACAGGACCACTCCCTGGTCTGCATCTGCTGGCGCTGTGCCAGGCCCGCTGGCTGTCAGAAGCCCCTCAGGCCCTGGCGGTGGCAGAAGGGCGTTGGTGTGAGTGACCTGGTGAGACTGGCCAATCTAGCAAAGTGCTTGCCCCAGTCAGCACAGCTCTACTGCCACTCTCGGCTGTGAATGCACCAATGTGACAGCAAGGAGGCCCGTGCAAAGCTCTTGCCGCAGTCAGTGCATTGGAATGGCCTCTCCCCAGTGTGCGTGGACTGCTGCTTCGTCAGTGCACTGGTTTTGCTGAAGTTCTTGCCAGAACCGTCACAGCGGTGCAGCCACTCCCTGGTGTGTGCACTGGTGTCTTCTCAGGTGTGAAATCTGTACAAACCCCTTCCCGCAGTCAGCACAGCGGTGTGGCCGCTCCCCGGTGTGCGTGAACTGATGTACTCTCAGGTGTGAAATCTGTACAAAGCCCTTGCCGCAGTCAGCACAGCGGTGCGGCCGTTCCCCGGTGTGTGTGCGCTGATGTACTCTCAGGTGTGAAATCTGTACAAAGCCCTTGCCGCAGTTAGCACAGCGGTGCGGCCGCTCCCCGGTGTGTGTGCGCTGGTGTGCTCTCAGGTGTGCAATCTGTGCAAAACCCTTGCCGCAGTCAGCACAACGGTGCGGCCGCTCCCCGGTGTGCGTGCGCTGGTGTCTTCTCAGGTGTGAGCTCTCTGCAAAGCCCTTGCCGCAGTCAGCGCAGTGGTACGGCCGCTCCCCGGTGTCTGTGCGCTGTTGTCTTCTCAGCTTTGAGCTCTCTGCAAAACCCTTCTTGCAGTCAGCACAGTGGTGCGGCTGCTCCCCAGTGTGTGTGCGCTGGTGTGCTCTCAGGTGTGCAATCTGTGCAAAGCCCTTGCCGCAGTCAGCACAGCGGTGCGGACGCTCCCCGGAGTGTGTGCGCTGATGTACTCTCAGGTGTGAAATCTGTGTAAAGCCCTTGCCGCACTCAGCACAGCAGTGCGGCCGCTCTCCTGTGTGTGTGCGCTGGTGTGTTCTCAGGTGTGAGCTCCGTGCAAAGCCCTTGCCACAGTCAGCACAGTGGTGTGGCCGCTTTCCAGTGTGCATGGGCTGGTGAAGGGTCAGTGTCTTGGCACTGCTGAACACCTTACCACAGTCAACACAGTGGTATGACCGCACCCTGGTGTGTGTGCGCTGGTGTGTTCTTAAGCTTGAGTTCCGTGCAAAGCCCTTGCCGCAATCAGCACAGCGGTACAACTGCTCCCCAGTGTGCGTGCGCTGGTGTGTTCTCAGGCTAGAGTTCCGTGCAAAGCTCTTGCCGCAGTCAGTACAGCGATATGGTCGCTCCCCGGTGTGCATGCGCCGGTGTCTTCTCAGGGTTGAGCTCTCTGCAAAGCTCTTGCCGCAGTCAGCACAGTGGTGCGGCCGCTCCCCAGTGTGCGTGCGCTGATGTATTCTTAGGTTTGAGCTCCGTGCAAAGCCCTTGCCGCAGTCAGAGCAGTGGTGCGGCCGCTCCCTGGTGTGTGCGCGCCGGTGCTGGATCAGTGCGGAGGGGTTGCTGAATCTTTTGCCACAATTGATGTAGCAGTGGGGACGCCGGCCCATGCGGAGTCTCTGGTGTGTAGCCAGGTCCGGTCTCTGGCTGAGTTTGCCCCAGGGATGTGGGGTATGGATCCCTCTATGGGATGTGGCATCCTGCGTTCCTGCCGCGCTCTCCCCACACTCAGACCGTGTCCTCGTTCGTCCCGGGATCCCGAGCCCTGCTGGAGAGAGCAGAGGCAATCTCGGTGTTAGCTCACGGTTAAGGCTACAGGTTTGTCAAGGATGGGAAATATCACAGATGGAGCCATTTCCCCATTTGTCCGTGACTGTTTTTTGGATGGGTGCCTCACCCTGCAATGGCGGCTTCTGTCCCACAGGGCTGGGCCCAACGCCTCACTCCGGGCACTGAGACCTGGCCTGCGGGGTTACAGCGCCGCTCAGACTTGCCCCCACCCACAGTCATGATGGTGGGAAAGGAGATCAAACTTCAGTCAATGGCATTGCTACCCAGATCAGCTCTATCCCGCCCTAACCCCTCTGCAGCTGGGGTTAGGGTGGCAGCACTAGGGGGAAGGTGCTTCTTTGGGTGGTTAGTGCCCCATGGGCAGGTCGAGGGCGAAGGGCAGGTTTTGTTAAAAATCATGGAGCCGTCACAGTAAATGTAGTGACCTGTGACTTTTACTAAATTTACTGTAACTGCTCCATAATTTCTGATACGAATCATAGAATATCAGGGTTAGAAGGGACCTTAGAAGGTCATCTAGTCTAACCCCCTGCTCAAAGCAGGACCAATCCCCAATTTTTGCCCCAGATCCCCAAATGGTCCCCTCAAGGATTGAACTCACAACCCTGGGTTTAGCAGGCCAATGCTCAAAATTCCGTCACAGATCTGCAGCCTGACTCAGGGTGGTTCTACCTTATGTGGTTTGTGCAGCGCTGGTTCCCACGTGCGCCATGCACCTTGTGAGTCTCGTTTTGTGCTTAAATTGTAGCCTGCCCAGGATACAGGCAGCGCCTGGCACAACAGGGCCCTCATCCAGAACTAGGGGCTTGAAGTGCTAACACAGAGGGTCCGGGGTTTGTTTTCACACTGATTTTGGTTTTATTTCAATCAGAGGTTTTTATTTACATGTGGCTGGTTCTTCACTTTCCCCTGTTTCATAGCACAAGGCCTGTTCCCCAGTGTTTGTGCTGTTTAAACTATAGTGGTTTGAAACTAGCTGAGGGGCTACAATCCCCCCATAGTTTATTCCCACGGGGAGTGAGTCCTTTTCGAGGAATTCCTTCTAAAGAAGTCATTTACCCTCGGCCTGATGTTTCACTCTCTGTGCAAAACTAAAACTAAACTAAAATCCTCCAGAGGGTGGGTTTTTTTGGGGGGGATGGGAAGGGGGTTGAGGGGATGACAAATCACTCAGGGTTTGTGTGATGTAATCGGAAAAATATGTTTGTATTGTTTTACAAGCCAATCAGTGACACTGCTGAGCTGGAAGGGGTGAATGGCTGCAAGAGAGCAGGCCACAGACAGTCACATGTTAAAGCTGAGGGCTGTGCTAAGCATTGACACTGAAGCAGTGTAAGTGACAAAGATTTCGTGCCACTGAGAGAGCAGGGGGAGAGGGGATGTGACAAAGGCCATCCTACCACCCTCTCCTTCACACCCAGCCCTTGCCCTCCCAAATCCTGACCCCCCAGGACGATTTCGTCTGCTGCTGGAACACGGGGAAGTTTGAGAGCATTACAGTGAAATGCTGCAAGTGACAGAGACCTGCTCTACAAAATGGCGTCCTCCACATGGCGTGACCTTACACTCATCGTACGTGACTGATCCTGCCCTGCGTCATTCCCAGCCTTCTCCTTGCTCGCTGGAGACAGGTATCTCCAGTCTGAGAGGTCACGTACGAAGTGAAGTGGCAGAGAGGGGGTGGGGTGGGAACCAGGAGAGGATAGCGCCTTCTCTGCCAAGGGCCAGTGACTCTGGGATGCTCTCCCAGGCTGCAAGCAAGTTTTTGCCCCTGGCTGAGCTATGTCTGGATCCAGTTGCCCAAGGGCCATTGGACACCAGCACACACAGCTTGAGTCAGGAGGGGCAGAGCCATGAAACCCATCTGAAAAATCCGCAAAAAAATTTAAATCAAAATGCGGGTCCTCGGATTGCTAAAGTTTGAGAACTGCTGCACTAGATAAATGCAGCCCCTATATGCTCCCTCCACCATGGAGACCTCTCTCTCTTTCCCTCAGCACCCCTCAATTCTCCCACCCCACCTTGTCCCATATCACTATCCCACCAGCCACGTAGCCAGGTCCATAGTACACAGGGAGCGGAGCTATAAAAAGGCGCCTCCCCCTGTACTCACCCAGCAGCTGATACGCTACTGTATCCCACCCCTCTTCCATGTTCATCACCTCCCCATCTCTAGTCCATTTGTCTGTCACGGCTTTGAGGCCCCATCATTTTTAAGTCCAATCTAGGTCACAGATATTTAATGAGATAGGAAGTATTATAAGAAGACTCCCTGGCTTAACCAGGAGATCTTCAGTGACCTGAAACTCAAAAAAGAGTCATACAAGAAGTGGAAACTAAGTCAAATTACAAAGGATGAATATTAAAAAAAAAAAAAAAGAAAAAGAAAATGTAGGGACAAAATTAGAAAGGCCAAAGCAAAAAACAAAATTAAACTAGCTAGGGATATAAAGGGGAACAAAAAAGCATTTTACAAATACACGGAAAACTAGAGGAAGACCAAGAACAGGCTGGGCCCATTACTAAATGAGGAGGAAAAGACAAGAAGAAGAAACACAGCAACGGCCGAACTGTTAAACAAAAAATAAATAAAAAATAAAAAAATGGAGATATGCCAATCTCTTAGAACTGGAAGGACCAGTCCCCTGCCTTCACTAGCAGGACCAAGTACTGTCCCCGGAGACATTTTTTTTTGAACTCACAACCCTGGGTTTAGCAGGCCAATGCTCAAACCACTGAGCTATCCCTCCCCCCCCCCCCCCCCCCAAAATGCCTCTTTTGTTTCAGTTTTCACCAATAAAAAGTTAGCTGTGATCGGTCGACTAACATAGTGAACATCAGTGTCAATGGGGTAGGATCTGAGCCTAAAATAGGAAAGGAAATAGTTATGAATTACTTAGACAAGTTAGATGTCTTCAAGTTGGCAGGGCCTGATGAAATACATCCTAGAATACTTAAGGAACTGGATGAAGAGATCTCTGAGCCATTTGCGATTATCTCTGAGAATTGGTGGAGGGTGGTAGAGAGACCAGAGGACTGGAAAAGGGCAAATACAGAACTTAGCTATAGAAAGGGGATAAGGACAACCCAGGGAATTATAGACCAGTCAACTTAAGTTCAGTACCTGGAAACATAATGGAGCAAGCAATCAAACATTCTACTTGTAAGCATCTAGAAGGAAATAAAGTATACTCCTGAGGGAAATCTGTGCCAAAAAAATTAAAATTCTCCACTAAAAAAATTAAAAATTCTGTGCACAATATTTCAAAATTCTGCAAATGTTATTTGTCAATAAATACATGTGGCTCCAGCATGGCAGTGGGGAGCATAGGCCACTGGCTGCGTTGAGGTGGGAGATCACTCTGAAGCCCCCACCTCCCCCGGTACAGGGACTCGGCAGTGAGGCTGCATCTGACCTCGACACAGTCCAAGGGCTGGGCCTGCCACACAAACACCCATGGACCCTACCACCCTGCACCAGGTGCATCAGGTGTGGGTGGGCAAGCTCAGCCCAGCAGGATCCAAGTGTGGAGGGGCTTAGTGTGGGGGGGATCCAAGCGCTGGGTGAGAGGTTTCTGTGTGGGGCTCAGTGTGAGATCTGGATGCACAGGGGCTCGTTGGGGGGTTCTGAGTGCAAGGGCAATGGGACTCAGGAGCGGATCCAGCTGAAGGCGGTAGGGCTCAGTTGGGGGTCTGGGTGTGGGGGGCTCGTCAGAATGGTCCAGGTGTAGAGGCTTATCCGGGTGGGAGTTTGATGGGCCTGCTTAATGGGGGAGCCCCAGCTGCTGCCGAGGGGACGCTGCATGCCGGGATCCTGCTTCCCTCCGCGATTCCATCCCCTTTTTTCCTCCACCCCCCTCCCCTCACTCCCACATTCCCCTCTCTCTGCGCTATTCCATCCCCTTCCTTTCCTACTGCCTCTTCCCCCCACCCCCTCACTCCCTGGTCCCTCCTTTCCCCCACCCCTTACCCAGCCTCACCGTGGGCACTCACTCTTGCACAGAAAACATGAAGGTTCCCAGCACACAGAAGGGGAGCATGACTGGCAATAGGACCCAGGAGGCCATGTTCAGCTTCAGAGTCAGCAGAGCCGGCAGCTCTGCGCTTGCGGATATTGGGGGGGGGGGAGCAGTGGCATGTAACCCTGTGTGCCCCCCCCCCCATGCCTCACCTCTGTTGAGGGGAGCAATCCCCCACAAAAAACTTCACCCATAGTCATGTTCTCCCCCCCACACCCACACCCACCCTGTGGCTTCCCTGCCATTTTCTGCAGGGAGGCACAGGAATTCGGCGGGGGAGCTGTTTTCTGCGGGCACACAGTCATGCAGAATCTCCCCAGGAGTAAAAGTATTAAGTAACAGTCAGCATGGAGTTGTCAAGAACAAATTATGTCAAACCTTTTTTGACAGGTAACAAGCCTTGTAGATAAGTTGGAAGCAGCACATGTCACATCTTGACTTTAGGAAGGCTTTTGATACTGTCTTACATGACTTTCTCATAAACAAGCTAGAGAAAAATAGCTTAGGCAAGCCTATTATAAGGTGGGTGCACAACTGGTTGGAAACCGTACTCAGAGAGTAGTTGTTATGGTTCACAAATGAGCTGCAAGGGTATATCGAGAGGGATCCCGCAGGGATCTGTCCTGGCTCCAGTTCTATTCAACATCTTCATAAATGATTTGATAATGGCATACAGAATACACTCAAAGTTTACGGACAATTTAAAGCTGGGAGGGACGGCAAGAGCATTAGAGCACAGGATTAGACTTCAAAAAGATCTTGACAAACTGGAGAATAGGTCAGAATTAAATAGGATAAAATACAATAAGATCATACACACAGTACCACACTTAGGTAGGAATAATCAGTTACACAAATACAGAATGGGAAATGACAGCCTAGGACGGAGTACTGCAGAGAACCATCTGGGGTTATAGTGGATCACAAACTAAATATGTGTCAATAATGGAATCGTTTTTTTGAGAAAAAAAAGCAAATATTGTTCTGGGATGTATTAGCAGGGGTGTTGCAAGGAATATGTGAGAAGTAATTCTTCCACTCTACTCAGCACAGGTAAAGCCTCGGCTAGAGTACTGTGTCCAGTTCTGGGCCCCACACTACAGAAAGAATATGGACAAACTGGAGAGCGTCAGAGGAGAGCAACAAGAATGATTAAATGTCTAGAAAACATGACCCATGAGGAAAGATTGAAAAAATTGGGTTTGTTTAGCCTGGAGAAGAGAAGACTGGGGTGGGGGATGACCTGATAACAGTCTTCAAAAATGTAAAAGGCTGTTAGAAACAGGAGGGTGATAAATTGTTCTCCTTATCCACTAAGAACAGGACAAGAAGTAATGGGCTTAAATTGCAGCAAGGGAGTGTGACGGTGTACCCCATAAAGCTTTATGGGGAGAGGCTTATAAATGTATATGTGTAACTAGACTATGTTTTATGCTACATGGGCCATGTAACATATCTCTGTGAAAGTTATGACCTACTGAATTTATTCCTCCCGTTTATATGCATGTATCATTGCTGTAGTTGAAGTTATGAATATTGGTTGTATTTCGTGAGAAAGGAATGTGCAGGTTAAGTGCCCAATCAAGAAACACTTAACAGACAATAGAACTTGCCGACACCAATCCACATCTGTACACCGGCACAGGGAGATTTAGGTTAGATATTAGGAAAAACTTCCAAACTGTAAGGGCAGTTAAGCAATGGAACAAATTACCTGGGGAGGTTGTGGAATCTCCATCATTGGAGGTTTCTAAGAACAGTTTAGACAGACACCTGTCAGGGATGGTCTAGATAATACTTAGTCCTGCCTCAGTGCAGGGGACTGGACTAGATGACCTACCAAGGTCCCGTCTAGTCCTACATTTCTAGGACCCATAGATATCAAGGTTCACTGTACCCGTCTAGCCCGACTTCCTGCCTATCCCAGCCAGAGAATCTCCCCCCAGTCATTCCTGCCTCCAGCCCAGTAACTGCTGGCTAGGGTGACCAGACAGCAAATGTGAAAAATCGGGATAGGGGGTGGGGGGTAATAGGAGCCTATACAAGAAAAAGACCCAAAAATCGGGACTGTCCCTATAAAATGAGGTCACCCTACTGCTGGCTGAGTCAAAGCAGGGATTTGAGAAAGAGACGCTCCACCTCCACTGACAGACTCCCAGTGGTGGAGAATCTTACCTGTCCCTAGGGGAGCTCTCCCAGTGGTTCATTCCCCTCCCAGATAAACCCTGGCCCCTAATTCCCAGTCTCCATTTGTCCCCTTCAGCTCTCTGCCAATGGATCTCGCTCTGCCTTTGCCTTCTACATTAAGGAGCCATCCACTAGCAGGTGGGTAAATCAGAAGGGATTGGATTATTATGATTTACCTGAGGAGGGGCTCTCAGGCCCTGAGCTTTGCCTAGTATTCTCGGCATCCCGGGTCCAGAGTTCTGGCTCTCCTAGCTCGATCTGGTAGATTAAGTCAGGTGTGGGACCTGAATAGCCTGTTTGGAGGGAAAGAATCAGTTTTATTAGTAAAGTTTTGGGAGCAGGGACTCATTTATATGTTGGTGCAGCCCAGCAAAACAGCGCCTCATCTCATCCTTACCCAGGGAAACAAGGGCCCGGTAATTGCTCAGCATCTGGTCCCGGTACAGCTGCTTCTCTGGCCGGGATAAGAGCTCCCACTCCTCCCGGGTGAAATACAGAGCGACGTCCTCAAACGCCACCTGGAGCTGCTGGCACAAGCGTTACACACTCAGCACCTGGAGCCTCCAGCCCCAGCCCGGAGTCTCAGCAGGGGACGCGGTTTCTAGGGAAGCGACTCACAGGGAGCCCCCAGCCCAGCAGCTGGGACCCAGGGAGACTAACACCCCCACACACACACACTCGGGGCCCTGCTGGCCGGGGACAGGAGTCCCCCTCGGCTCCCCGCGGGGCTCTGGGGCGAGTTGCTGGGAAAGGCCCGAGTCCCAGGGCAGGGAACAGGCTCCTCCCCCCTCCCCGGCCGGAGTCCCCGCCTCCGCCCCAGGCCTGTGCTCAGCCCCGCTCCCGCCCCTGGCTCGGGCGCCTCCGGGCCCCTCGGCCCGGCCGGGGCCTCGCTCGGGGGAAGGGGCCGCGCCCGGCTCCGCGTGTCCGCCCGGCCAGGGCCCCCCAGCCCCGGGGCCCCAGCGCCGCTCCCCGGCCCCAGCGCTCCGGCTGCTGCAGCCCCCAGGCCCGGGGTCACTAGCGCGGGAGGGACCCGGGTCCCGGCCCCCCTCGGTCCCCAGCCGGGACCAGCCAGTGCCCGGCCGGGGAGTCCCCGCCCCGCGTCCTACCTGCGCCGGCCCCGCTGCAGCCATCGCCGGGCTCGGCCCCGGCCGCTTCCTCCGCCCGGGCAGCGACTTCCCGCCCCGCGGCTGGTGCCTCCCCGGGGCCGCCTCGCGCCCGCTCCTCGCCCTGGGGCTGCAGCCGGGACCCGCCCTGCTGCGCTCCCCGTCCGCCCCCGGCTCCAAGGGCCCCGCGCCTGCGCCGCCCGCTCCAGCAGCCGGGGGAGGCCCCAGCGCAGGGACCTTCCGGCCCAGCGCCGCCCCCCCGTGGGGCCTGGCTGCTGCCGGGGACTCGGGAAGCATCTGCCGAAGGGCGGGGGAACGTGGGGCAGGGACTGGCCAGAGGCTGCTCAAGACAATCCGCTGCCCTTGCCCAGGTCACGGGACATGTTCATAAACTGGGGGATTA
Organism: Chelydra serpentina; assembly: GCA_037349315.1. NCBI lineage: Eukaryota > Metazoa > Chordata > Testudines > Chelydridae > Chelydra > Chelydra serpentina. The sequence continues at coordinate 3,484,380 of JBAIAC010000021.1, read as the reverse complement.
TTTGAAAAACCGGATTCAAAGTAAAGGGGCAGGAACTGATCCCTCGTGGATCGATCTGGTCGCTCCAGAGCAGTTCTTTGTGGTCTGCTCGGAGGAGATGAGGGCAGCAGCCTGGGAGAAATCCCCAGTAGAGGCACCTGCGGAAGCAGTTCACTAGTACCTCCAAGTGCTCCCCTCCCTAGAGTGCGGGGCCCACAGGGAAGGGCAAGAGCCTGGAGTAAAAGGGGGTCCTCGGTTTGTCCCTGGGAAAAAGGAGGTGGCAGAGGGGACTAAACCCACAGAGGGCCCAAGGAAGTGTTACTTATGTGACAAAGTGATGCCCTATGGCTGGGGGATCCAAATACCCTCCCTGAGCTGTCCAGGTTAAAGCAGCTGCCCTCCAGTGAGAGACTTCAGTGGTGGCAGCCGGAGTTCTAGTTCACTGTGACAGGTCTGACCTCCTGGGCCAAGACCAAGCGTTTATTAAAAAGGCCAGGGTAAAAGGTATCAGGGGGGTAGCCGTGTTAGTCTGGATCTGTAGAAGCGACAAAGGGTCCTGTGGCACCTTATAGACTAACAGAGGTATTGAAGCATAAGCTTTCGTGGGTGAATCCCCACTTCTTCGGATGCAAGCAGTGGAAATGAGGTAAAAGGTAGCGTGTGCCAGGGATGCGGAAACACTGGAGCACAGATGTCTCTAGTCAGGAAAGATGTGATTAAAGACGGTGATATTGTAGGGGAGGAGGTAAAACTCCTGGTCTTGGGGCAGTTGAAAACCATGGAGCCTTTAGCTGACATTGAATGAGAGTGGGAAGTTTTAAGAGATACTTTCAATGTGGGAGTTCTTAAGAATTGCTTGGCTGATGTGTTGGTGGGAAATAAGATAATATCACTGCCCAAAGCTATTAATATTGTGACCTGTATCAAAAGGGAATATGTCTCTGAATTCCCAGAGGCAAACTCTGAGAAGAGGAGCAGCTATTTTGTGAGAGTCCAGTGGAGAGCAACGAAAATGATTAGGGGGCTGGGGCACATGACTTACAAGGAGAGGCTGAGGGAACTGGGTTTATTTAGTCTGCAGAAGAGAAGAGTGAGGGTGGATTTGGTAGCAGCCTTCAACTAACTGAACGGGGGGTTCCAAAGATCTCGGTGGCAGATGACAGAACAAGGAGCAATGGTCTCAAGTTGCAGTGGGGGAGGTCTGGGTTGGATATTAGGAAACATTATTTCACTAGGAGGGTGGTGAAGCAGGGAGGGAGGGATAGCTCAGTGGTTTGAGCATTGGCCTGCTAAACCCAGGGTTGTGAGTTCAATCCTTGTGGGGGCCACTTAGGGATCTGGGGCAAAAATTGGGGATTGGTCCTGCTTTGAGCAGGGGGTTGGACTAGATGACCTCCTAAGGTCCCTTCCAACCCTGATATTCTATGATTCTATGAAGAACTGGAATGGGTTAACTAGGGAGGTGGTGGAATGATTCAGTTGGTGTTGGTGCTGCTTTGAGCTGGGGGTTGGACTGGATGACCTCCTGGGGTCTCTTCCAACATTAATCTTCTATGATTCTGTGTGCCTGGTAAAGCAACTGAAATCTGCCCCATACTATCCAGAGATCAGCAGTGTAGTTGAGAGGTTCAACAGGACTCTAAAATCCGTGTTCAGCAGGAACATATGCAAACAAGAGGGTGTCTGGGATGTAATGTTACTCTGTATATTTGCTTACCCTGGAGTGCCCCAAGAGGCCACATGGTTTGCCCCATTTCATCTCCCCAGTGGGAGAAAAGTCAGAGGGCCCCTGGATCTCACTGGAGAGTCCCTGGAGGGTGGCTCTGAGGCAAAGGGGGAGTTGATGGCTGAACATGTGCAAAAGTTTGGGGAAGCTTTAAAGACTGATGGGAATAGTTCAGGAAATCCTCACAAAGAGACAAGCTGCTCAGATAGCCGGGTGTGGTCACAACATGTGTGAACGATCACTTGATGCAGGAGGCTTGAGCTGGTGTTACTCTCTGGAGAAAGGTACAAAAATGCAGAACCCAGGCAGGATTCAGGAAGGCTGTGGAAAGGGTCACTGGTGTTACTTAGAATGCACAAAGATCCGGCATTAAGGTTGCTCCACAGACTGCTGATAAGCAGCTTAAAAGCAGATGACAATGGAGAAGCCATTGTAAACAAGCCATGCTGTGCAGAGGAGGATTCTCAGACTGCCCCTCTCACTGATTTGATGGCTGAATGCCATAGGAACACTTCTCTTGAGAGTGCTGAAGAGTTAACCGCAGCTGAAAAGGCAGAGGATATGAGCATGCGGCAGAGTCATCAGCAGGTATTTGCCAACAGGCCAGGACTGACTCGGAAAATGGTCCATAAGATGAACAACATGGGGCCACAGCCTTCCCACAGAAGAGCATATCGGACAATTGGAAAAATGCAGGAGTAAATTTGTGAGGCACTAAAAAGCCTGGTGGGCATGGGGATAGTTACAGAGTCAGAAAGTCCTTGGGCTTCTCCAGTCGCCATGGACCCCGAAAGGACGGGGCCATGAGGTGTTTGGGTTGATTACAGGGAGTACAACACTGCCACTGTTCCAGATAAATACCCTATGCCCAGGATTGATGGCATGTCAGACAGTCAAGGTGGAACAAAGTTCCCAAGCATCTTAGATCTAAGGCACATCCTCTTAGGGCTTGTCTACACTGGTAAGTTTTGTCGATGAAACTAATGTCGACACAAAAAAATCGACAAAAGCAAAGTTGCCAAAGTGAGTCTACGTTTGCTCCCTTTGTCGACAGATCATGTCCACATTCGGGGCACCATTGTGGACAGCGTGAGCGATGCACTGTGGGTACGTATCCCACAGTGCCTGGCGATACCATCTGTCGCTAGGTGTTGTGGGAAGGCGGAAATGGAGCGTGGCACATCCTGGGACTTGCAAAATGTCCCATCATGCACTGCTTTGTGTCCCAGGCTTCCAATGGTTTCTGGCTTCCTTTTGCGCCATTTTTCCAACTGTCAGTCTTACTAGGCTGCGGTAAGGGCAGGAAGGTTAGCAAAGATGACAGAAAGTGAGGTCCAGAAAAAACTGGAATTAGCCAGATTGGAAGCTGGAGAGAGGAAAAAAAGAACATGAAAGACAACTGGAATTCAAACGAGTGGAGATTGATGCACAAGTGGCCAGAGAAAAAACTGCTAAGGAGGAGAGGGAAAGAGAGAGGCAGCATGAACTGGAGGAGAAGGAAAGAGAGAGGCAGCATGAACTGGAGGAGAAGGAAAGAGAGGGGCAGCATGCTCAGAAGGAGATGGAAAGAGAGAGGAAATGCTGGGTGGTGCTGTCAGGGTTCCCTCCCCACTCTAAACTCTTTACCTTCTTTATTTACCCAGCATTTCCTAGCAAGTCTGCTTTCTTCTTAAGGTACAAAGCATTACAGAGAAAACATCATAAAAATAATTAAAAAACCTACTCATGCTAACAAGACCAGGATTATCCTAACCCTGCCTGGATTCTGGCAGAAGCATTCCTTCAAACCCCTGCCCAATTGGGTTCTTGTGGTCACCAGCTCATCCGAGTTTCAGCTCAGAACTAGTACCCACTACTCCCTTAAGGCCTGAGGTTCTCCAGGGGTCCTGTCCATTTGCTGGATCAGGAAGAAGGCCCTGAGCCTGTTTGAAACCAGGTTAGTTATCCACAAACCCCTTCTTTGTCCTTTGGTCCCTAGAGAATCCAGTTTGAACTAGTACATGCATCTCTCTCCACAGGGGAGGCTTCAAGGGCTGATAACAGAGGAAGGACATTAGCTTCCCCACTCCCTACTAGAGAAGATATGAGCACGGTGACAATAACATGTACACAGCTGCATTTTTAATACCATGTACCCCAAAGATATTAACCCTCATTCAATACAGTTTAACTTATTTCACTAGTGTTATAATTCCATATGGTTTGTTCAGGATATTATAGAATACTGTCAGTCTGTCACAGTGGGCTCCACCTGGACTGCCCTGCTGGGCCAAGCCCTCTGTGTGTGTGTGTTAATGTGCACACGTCAGGTGCACTGTGTGCACCCTGCTGATGCACATAAACAATTTGTAAATGTGCATTTAGCTAGTCCCGTTGTCGGGAAAGAATTTCAGTTATGGTTTCCATGTTGGCCATCTTGGATTTTAACTTCTTGTTGTTGGCCTCCATGTTTAGCCCCCTTCTTCATGCCACAATTGGTGCCCTTTTCAGAAAGTGCGGGAAAAGGGAGTAATCACATGATTAAAATCTGCCCAGCACCAGAAAAGTTATTTAAGGGGCGTTCACCTGCCCCTCAGGGCTGTTTGCCTCTCCGGATTGCCAGATGCAGTAGCCAGGCCACTATCTTTACTACTGTGGCGCTTGATGGTCGGTGGTCTCCAGCCAGAGAGAGTGTCTGCTACGGACCAGCAGGTAGTAGGAATGGTCCAGTAGCCCACATAGAGCACAGCTGCTGGGTTAGAGCCAGAATAGATCAGGGTTGTAGCCAGGGACTGGTTCCACCTGATTTCTGGTTCTGACACACACTCACCTATAATATCACTTGACTCCTCCGCACACCACACGCACGATGGCGTGTCAGGAATAGAAAGCAGAAGAAAGAAGACAAATCATCATCTACTTACTGAGGTTCCTGAGTACCTGGTCCTGCATCCTGCGATTCTGTCCCGAGTCCTGTGTCTGATTCCTGATCCCCAGGGCGTCCACCTACCTGCTTCTCCTGTCATCGAGATATGGTAGTGTGATTGTTTCTTGTTCTGTCTCCCCTAGTGTCTCTGTAAGGACTTTTTGAGTTCTGGCTTCAAGCAAATTCTATCTGTTGACAACAGAGTTGTGTAGGTAGGCCTGTGTGCCTGCAGCATGTGCTGGTGTTTCCTGCAAGGCTGGCATTGCGCCATCGGCTGCCTGTCTAGTGGAGGCTAGGAGGAGCCATCGGCCTTGAGTGCTGATTTTACCCCCTGCCAGGCATTTCATCGACATCGATGTGGGGTGGTCCAAAAAGGTGCATGACGCACGCATCTTCAGGAACACCAGCCTATAAGAAAAGCTGCAAGGGGAGACTTTCTTTCCTAACCAGATCACAGTGGGGGCTGTTGAAATGCCCATCGTGATCCTGGGGGACCCTGCATACCCCTTAAACATGTGGTTCATGAAACCTTACACGGGACACCTGGACAGCAGTAAGGAGCAATTCAACAACAGGTTCAGTAGGTGCCAGATGACAGTTGAATGTGCCTTTGGCAGATTAAAGGCGCAGTGGCGATGCCTTTATAGCAGGTTAGACCTCACTTAGGATAATATTCCCATGGGCACAGCCACGTGCTGTACGTTGCACAATCTCTGTGAAGCTAAGGGCGAAAAGTTTGCTCGGGGTTGGAGTGCTGAGGCAGACTGCTTGGCTGCTGATTTTGAGCAGCTAGATAACAGGGCTGTTAGAGGAGCGCTATTTGAATCAGGGAGGCTTTGAGACAGCACTTGGACAATGAGCACCAGTAACATATATCTCTGTCAGAGGTGCTTCAATGTTACATTACATGTAGCTTTTCTAGGAGGCAATGGTGACATTTGGGGCCTTATATTCCAGTAAGAAAGTGATTAAAATGCCTGTGGATGTATGGGTAGTGCCTGCAATCTCACCTTGTAGAAAAAAAATAAAGATGATTTACCATTATAAAGCTTTGCTTTAATTGCACAAGAAACAGCACTCACAAACACACAGATGCTTGGTGGGAAAGGAGGAACCAGGGAAGGGCAGACTTTCACAACTGTGTGTAGGTTCAGCTATCATTGTGAAAGTTGTCTGAGGGGGTGGAGTGAAGGGGAAACCGAGAAGTCCTGGAAAGTACTGTGTGGGGGAAGTCATGGGAAAGAGTTCTGAATGTGCTGCAGTGGAGCTCTAATGAAGACCCACTAAATCGACCGCAGATCGCTCTCCCGTCGACTCCTGTACTCCACCGGATCGAGAAGAGTAGCGGGAGTCGACAGGAGAGTGTCTCCCATCGACATCACGTAGTGTGGATCCCACGGTAAGTAGATCTAAGATATGTCGATTTGAGTTATGCTAGTCACGTAACTCAAATTGCGTAGATTAGATCGAATTTCCCCTGTGTTGTAGGCAAGGCCTTAGTCTGCAGCATTATTAAGGACTTCAGCATCTGTGTTTGCGCCTCCATTTAAGGACTCAGTTGCGTCCTTAACAAACGTGTGATTCTCTTTTCTGTCCTGCCGTTTGGCTTCCCAGCACTCCTTGCATTCCCTTTTTTCTGCATTGGAGCACTGCTGGACCTTCCGGAACATGTCTTCTTTGCTGCGTCTTGGGTGCTTTCTTATCTGGCGGAGATGCTCGGCCAGCATGTTTGGGGTGTTCCTGAAGGCCACATCTGGCGAAGCACGGGACAATGCACAGAAGCAGGATTGTTAAATTCACGCACAGCATTGAAACATTTCAGTTAAATACACCTTTTGCAACATTGCCATCACTTTCTCACTGACCCTAGCCAGGCACACATCTCTGCGAACACCCAAAGCATGGTGAGTGTGTGTGTGTGTGTGTGAGGGGGGAGCAGACTTCACACTGGGGAAAGAGCGCACACTCTTTGCAAGGGTCATGGTGCAGCATTCTAGGGGACAAATTCTAAAATTCTCCCACACTTTTCCACAGGTGGGGGTCATTCTAGCAGACATCTCACTGTTAAGGGTAAGCAGGGAAACGAGGGTACATCTACTCCATGCTTGTGGTTGTGGTTTCTGCCCTGCTCCCTGTGCTGCTCGCCTGTGTGCCGCTTTGGTCCCTGCACAAGGGGTTGCCGAATGGCACGGGGAAAGTTTCCTACAATGGGGGAAGGAACAAAGCTGCTCTACCACAGAGCCTTCGGCAGAGGATTGGCAAGTACCTCCAGGAAACTTTCCTGGAGATCTCCCTGGAGGATTCCTGTGAGATCTTGACGTGCATCAACACCCTGTTCCACTGTATTGATTAGCTACACAGGGAATTGTCCAGCTCACAGAAACACAGCCAGCCCCCCACATTTCTATACCCTGAACCCACCTCCACACTACACAAGCCACAGCCACTTACCAGGCATCTCATCTCATCTGCTTCTTGCTCCCTGCAGAGCAACTGCTGAGTCTGGCTAGACACCTCTGGAGTGGAGAACAGTTCCTGGCTGCCTGCCCCACTGGGCGACCCTGCCAGGAGCTGCACACTCTCATCTAACTCCACTCTTCATCAATAACTTTATCCTCTGGGTTAGGTCCCCTTTCCGCCGCCTCCGTGCCCTCTGAAGTATCCATGGGGCTCTTGGCGGTGGATGTGGGGTCGCCACCGAGAACAGCATCCAGCTCCTTATAGAACCAGCAGGTCTTAGGTGAAGCACCTGAGTGACAGTTCACCTCCCTCGCCTTATGGTACGCCTGCCTTAGCTCCTTTATCTTCGCTCTGCACTGCAGTGCGTCCCGATCACAGCCCTTTTCACACAAGCCTCGAGAAATCTGCCTGTAGGTATCCCAATTCCTACGGCTCAAGCGCAGCTGGGGCTGCACAGCCTCCTGACGGACGGGGAGAGTCAATTACATGAACCAGGCTGTCCTGTCCTGCCCCGCCCCACAGGACTGCAAATCCCACCTCTAGATGTCACCCAAGAGTCACCTGCTAGCTGGAACCGACGTAGGTGTGGGAGGAGTTCCTGGCTGGGTCCCATCTAGATGGGGGACTGAGACCAGCTAGATGCATGAGTGTGTGTGGGACAGAGAGATGTAGCTGGATCCCATCTACATGGGGGGTAGGCGGGGAGCTCCCTAATAGAGTAGTCTGTGACCATCTCTAAATTACTACCACCGGTCTGCTCTTCCCCACACTGCTCAACCAAGTTCCCTTCCCCGCCCCATACAGTCTCTGCTGGTTATCAGGGGGACAGGACCAGTGGTTTCCCCAGGAACTGAAATTAGGGGAGGTGTTGGGGGGGCAGTGTCAGGGCCGATGAGGGTGAAGGTGGGCTGTATGGCACCATAGTAAAAACTGAAAAAATGTTTCACAACCATTTTATTAGATTTAACTCGTGCTTTAAAACCATCACAAAAATTAAAGTTGGCTACTCAAGCCTACTATGAAGCACTACATCTTCATCAGTCTTGGTTTCTTGTAATTTTGCACTCTTTGGTGTCTTCTTGTGCGTCCGTTACTTCCAGTCCTTCATGATATGCTCATGATCAGGCAGAAGGCGACTTCTTTCAGAACACAAAATTCTATTCAATGAGGAAAAAATATGTTCAGCTGTAGCTGTTGTGACTGGGATTAGCAAGAGATGAATTCCAGCTTTCATCCCAGGAAACAGAGCACAAAGATTGGATCGAACCACTAGTGATGATAAAGAAGTTGAAGTTAAATCTTCATTCGTTCATCATATGATATTCCACTCTGTGTTCAAAATTCTCTATTCTGCCCTGATCACATAGCAGCCCCATTGCTGGTAATGCCTCACTCCACTCAACTGTAGGTGTTTTATAAGACAAGCATCTGTAAAAGCTACGTGGAGGTTGAACAGAATCCAGAAATCTCTATTGTAGATTTGTAAGAATCAAGTCTTTGTACTTTTTCAGGTGGCTTAACGAACACTTCTTGTCCTCTTCACTTATGGAATCAATATAAGTACCTTCATTAGTCAACTTCTGGACTGAAGTCTTTGCTTCTTCCAGTACATTTTCAATGGATATCTCTGATTGATCCAAGGATAGCTTCTATTTCTGGACAAAGATCTACTACTATTGTAACAGATGCCTGGATTACATTGTTTAATGACCCAAGTGGTTTCAACAGTAGATTTACAAGAGAGAGAATGGTGATAGTCTTCTCTGAATTTAGTAACGAAAGTAGTCCACCAGCCTCACTACTTAGATCTGTCCTATCTTGGTGGATACTTTCTAAAGCCAGTAATAACGGTTGCAGTAATTTTAAGACAACTGCCAAGAATCACTCATGAGAAAGCCAGCAGGTTTTCCCAGGTTGGACTCATTTTAACTTCAATCCCAGTGTATCGTCTATTTGTTTCCAAAATGTTCAGTCCTTTTGGACTCTTGCTGAAAAAAAGAGTATAAAAAAAGCCATTAAATGTATGGCTTTTTAATGTCTTTTGAAGATTCTGCAGCTTATACTAGTGCTAGCTGGAGTAGATGGCCTCTACAGTGTGTATAGGAATGATTAGGGTTACACTTTTCTCTGAGAGAAGTTTGTAGCTCCATCAAATGCACAAGCAGCCAGCTGTTTGGGGTTCAATTTACAAGCATTTAACTCTTCTAAGATGTCACAGATGCAGCTGATGTGTCTTCTATAACCAGAACATCTAGAATGCATCTACTGGACTACCACGGACATCAAGATAACATATGTAATGACTTAATACTTGATGCCTATTTGCATTGGTGCATTTGTAGGCCCTGTATGCACATATTTTGAATATAGTGAGAGAATTCTTCACTTTTTCAGCTCCTGAAGTCTTTCACATGTTTCAATAGAGTCAGCTGAGTTTTTTGCAGAAAGACAGTGAGCATTTGCCAGTCTTGTTCGGAACCAGTGTCCAACTTCAGGATTAACAAGTGACAATGCACTTAACATAGGCAGTCTGGCAAACCAAGCTCCTCCACTTTTACTATATAAATCCATGACAAGCCCACATCTTAAATACTCCGTGTAGTTCTGGACACATCATCTCAAAAAAGATATCTTGGAATTGAAAAAGGTACAGAGAAGGGCAACAAAAATGATTAGGGGTATGGAGCAGATTCCATATGAGGAGAGAAGACTGGGCCTTTTCAGCTTGGAAAAGAGACGACTAAGAGTGGATATGATAGAGTCTTATAAAAATCTTGATTGGTGAGGAGAAAATTAATAAGAAAGTGTTATTTATCCCTTCACTTAACACAAGAACCAGGGGTCACCCAATGAAATTAATAGGCAGTAAGTTTAAAACAAAGTTTTAAAGTATTTCTTCACACAACGCACAGTCATCCGTGGAACTTTTTGCCAGGGATGTTGTGAAGGCCAAAATTATAACAGGGTTCAAAAAAGAACTAGATAAGTTCATGGAGGATAGGTCCATCAATGGCTATTAGCCAGGATGGGCAGGGATGCAACATCATGATCTGAATGTCCCTAGCCTCTGTTCGCCAGAAGCTGGGAGTGGACGACAGGGGATAGATCAATCGATGATTCCCTGTTCTGTTCATACCCTCTGAAGCACCTGGAACAGTGACTGTTGGAAGACAGGATACTGGGATAGATGGACCGTTGATCTGACCCAATATAGCCATTCTTACATAAAAAATAATTATAATAAAAAAGTTTAGAACAGAAACTCCCCAAGATAATGACCTCTTGAGATAGCGATGATGTGAGATAATGATCTTGGCAAATAATGCATTTTTAAAATCTTAGCCTACTAGGAAACATATATTTATATAAGTTTCCAAGTCACAAATATAGCTTCTGGAGAAAGGTCACTAAAGCATAGTCCAACTAGGGTGACCAGAAAGCAAGTGTGAAAAATCGGGACGGGGGTGGGGAGTAATAGGAGCCTATATAAGAAAAAGACCAAAAATTGGGACTGTCCCTATAAAATGGGGACAACCAGTCACCCTAAGTCCAATGCTCTGGCCGCTGTTTGTCATGCCACCGTTCACTCTATTGCTGTGCCCCAATAGCCCTACACTGTCATCGTCTGCTGCGGTTCCACCCGACTCTCAGTTATTTCAGCTTTTCGGGGTGGGGGGAACCTCGGTGCTAGTGCAGACTGGGGCATCTCTTCCACAGAAACACTGTCCCACAGCAGGTCTAAGCACCTGATTATCAGAGATTTCCATTCTAGTGGTCACTTAACAAACCAAAAGACTCTCTATGAAGCCTAATCAGCTCTGTCTTTAAACAGTGGAGAAGGGCAGGTCAAATAGTACTTGTGACTCAGGCAGACCATCAAGCAAAACACCTGTCCCCACCCTCTCTCTTGATGCCCTCAATCAGCACAGGCTAAGGACAGTTCTACTGCCCTTTACTCGTACATTAAAAACAACATTTCATTACCCCCATTCAAGTGATTTGTAACCCAAACCCAGCCAAAATCTATCACTTGGGCAACACAGCTCTGTTTGCTGGATACCTAGGTAGATTAGGTGTGAATGTAAATACAATCTGGTCCTGAAGCCTTTCCCCCCCAGTCCCCAGCTGATCACTAGCTGTCAGGGAGAGCTCATTTAGACTTTGCTTACAAATCATCATTTGAAATTATTAGGTTGGCCAACATCACCAAAATGAATGCACCGACAGTCACAAAAAACAAAAGCTGTATAAGGAAGCTAGTCTGTGTTCATACTTTTCAAATCTATTACACTTTTCCAGATACACGTATTTTATCATATACATTATATGCTTTTAAAGTGTGTATTAATGTTTCAATTTCAATTCAGATTCCCAAACAATCACTAAAGTGGCAACACTACATGTAACTAGTTCACAAATCTGGGGGGGGTGTTGGGAAAATTCAAGGGGAGTGTACACCCCCCCTAGGGGGGGTGTAGGGAAATCACTGGACAGGACCACTCGCTGGTCTCCATCTGCTGGTGCGATGTCAGGCCCACTGGCTCCAAGAAGCCCCTCAGGTCCTGATGATGGCAGAAGGGTGTTGGTGTGAGTGACCTGGTGCCGGGTGAGGTTGGCCAATCTACCAAACCGCTTGCCACAGTCAGCACAGCTGTATGGCCGCTCCCCGGTGTGCGTGCGCTGGTGGATTTTCAGGGTTGAGCTCTGTGCAAAGCTCTTGCCGCAGTCAGTGCATTGGAAAGGCCTCTCCCCGGTGTGTGTGCGCTGGTGCCTAATCAGTGCACTGGTGTTGCTGAAGTTCTTGCTGCAAACATCACAGCGGTACGGCGGCCCCCCACTGTGTGTGTGCTGGTGTGTTCTCAAGTTTGAGCTCTCTGAAAAACTCTTGCCACAGTCAGCGCAGCGGTACGGCCGCTCCCCGGTGTGCATGCGCCGGTGTCTTCTCAGGCTTGAACTCTGTGCAAAGCTCTTGCCGCAGTCAGCGCAGCGGTACGGCCTCTCCCCGGTGTGTGTGTGCCGGTGAATTCTCAGGCTTGAACTCTGTGCAAAGCCCTTCCCGCAGTCAGCGCAGCGGTACGGCCTCTCCCCGGTGTGCGTGCGCTGGTGTCTTTTCAGGCTTGAGCTCTCTGCAAAGCCCTTTCCGCAGTCAGCGCACTGGTACGGCCGCTCCCCGGTGTGCGTGCGCTGGTGTATTCTCAGGTGTGACCTCTCTGCAAAGCCCTTCCCGCAGTCAGCACAGCGGTGCGGACGCTCCCCAGTGTGTGCGCACTGGTGTGTTCTCAGGTGGGACCTCTCTAAAAAACTCTTGTTGCAGTCAGCACAGCTGTACGGCCGCTCCCCGGTGTGTGCGCACAGGTGTTTTCTTAGGTGTGACCTCTCTACAAAACTCTTGCTGCAGTCAGCACAGGTGTACGGCCGCTCCCCGGTGTGCGTGCGCCGGTGTCTTCTCAGGTTTGAACTCTGTGTAAAGCCCTTGCCGCAGTCAGCGCAGTGATGTGGTCGCTCCCCAGTGTGCGCGCGCTGGTGTATTCTTAGGTTTGAGCTCCGTGCAAAGCCCTTGCCACAGTCAGCACAGTGGTACAGCCACTCTCCGGTGTGCGTACGCGGGTGTATTTTCAGGACTGAGGACTGTCTGAAGCTCCTGCCAAAGCCAGACCATGTCCTTGTTCCTCCCAGGATCTTGTGCCCTGCTGGGGAGAGCAGAGGCCATCACGGTGTTAGCTCATGGTTAAGGATACAGGTTTGTCAAGGATGGGAAAATGTCATGGATCGAGCAATTTCCCCATTTCTCGGTGTCTGTTTTTTGGACGTGTGCCTCACCCTGCAATGGCAGCTCCTATCTGACAGGGCTGGACCGAACATCTCGCTCTGGGCATTGAGACCTGGCATGTGGGGCTCCAGCGCCACTCAGCTTTGCCCCCACCCAGTCATGATGGTGGGGGAGGCGAGCCAAACTTCAGAGAATGGCCTTGCCATCCAGATCCTCTCTCTCTCACCCCAACCCCTCTGCACCAGGCTGCGATCAGGATTGCAGCACTCGGGGAAGTGCTGGGCGGGTGCCCCCTGGGCAGGGCGAGGTGGGGGGCAGGTTTTGTTAAATATCATGGAGCTGTCACAGGAAGTTTAGTGACCTGTGTCTTTTACTAAATTTACTTTAACTGCTCCTTAATTTCTGATACAAAAGGCCGTGACAAATCTGCAGCCTGACTCTGGGTCGATCTACCCCAGGGGCGGGCAAACCTTTTGGCCTGAGGGCCGCATCAGGTTTCGGAAATTGTATGGAGGGCTGGTCGTGGTCCGGCCCCCACCTCCTATCCGCCCCTCTCCCGGGACTCCTGACCCATCCACCCCCACCCCCTGTCCCCTGACTACCCATGGAACCCCCGCCCCGACTGCCCCCTACCGCCCCATCCAACTCCTCCTCTCATTCCTGACAGCTCCCATTCAACACCCCCTGTTCCCCGCCCTCTGACCGCCTCGATCCCTATCCACATCCCCACCTTCTGACCACCACCCCGAACTCCCCATCCCTCTATCCAACCTCCCCTGCTCCCTGCCCCCTAACCGCACTGCCTGGAGCACTGGTGGCTGGCGGCACTGGAGCCGGGCCATGCCACTGCGCAGCACAGAGCACCGGGTTAAGCCAGGCTCTGCAGCTGCGCTGCCCCAGGAGCTCCCAGCCCCGCCGCCCAGAGCATTGCACCGGCGGCGGGGCGCAGTGAGGCTGCGGGGGAAAGGGGAACAGCACGGGAGGGGCCAGAGGTAGACTCCCGGGGCAGGAGGGTCCCGCGGGCCGGATGTGGCCTGTGGGCCGTAGTTTGCCCACCCCTGATCTACCCTATGTTGTTTGTGTAGCACCTCACGCCTGCTTCCACATGCGCCATAGAATCATAGAATATCAGGGTTGGAAGGGACCTTAGGAGGTCATCTAGTCCAACCCCCTGCTCAAAGCAGGACCAATCCCCAATTTTTGCCCCAGATCCTTAAATGGCCCCCTCAAGGATTGAACTCACAACCCTGGGTTTAGCAGGCCAATGCTCAAACCACTGAGCTATCCCTCCCATGCACCTCTTGGTTCTTGTTTGATGCTTAAATTGTAGCTTGCCCAGGAAACAGGCAGCAGCTGATATAACAGGGCCCTCATCCAGAACTAGGGCCTCTCACTGCTAACAAACAGGGTCCGGGTTTTGTTTTCACACTGATTTTAGTTTTATTTCAATCAGAGGTTTTTATTTACATGTTGCTGGTTCTGCACTGCCTCCTGTTTTATAGCACGAGGCCTCTTCCCCAGTGTTTGTGCTGGTTAAACTATATTGGTTTGAAACTAGTTGAGGGGTGACAATCCCCTCATGTGGACGCAGTGAGACCGGTATAAAGCTGTTTAGCACAACGTAGCTTATTCCTGCGGGGGAGTGAGTCCTTTTCAAGGAATTCCTTCTAAAGAAGTCATTTACCCTCAGCCTGATGTTTCATTCTTTGTGCAAAACTAAAACTAAATTAAAATCCTCAAGAAGGTGGAGGGGAGGGAAGGGGTTGAGAAGATAAGTCACTCAGGGTGTGTGTGATGTAACCTGAAAAACACATCTGTATTATTTCAAAACCCAATCAGTGACACTGCTGAGCTGGAAGGGGTGAACGGCTGCTACCCACCAGGCCTTTGATCTACAGCCAGTTAAGGCTCAGGGCTGTGCTAAGCATTGACACGGATACAATGTAAGTGACAAAGATTTCGTGCCACTGAGAGAGCAGGAGGAGAGGGGTTGTGACAAAGGCCATCCCACCACCCTCTCTCTCACACCCAGCCCATACACCAGGGTACTCCAAGTTGTGCCCTGCAGGACGATTTCGTCCGGCCCCCAAACATGTCTGCCTCCCCCGCAGCAGCTGCCTGGAACACGGGGCAGTTTTAGAGCATTACAGTGAAATGCTGCAATTGCAGGAGATCTTGCTCCACAAAATGGCGTCCTCCACATGGCATAACCTCGCACTCATCATACATGACTTACTCCTCAGGGGAATTCTGTGCTACTGCGCGCATGCATATTTAATGAACGCTGCAGATTTCTAAGTCTTCCACACAGAAAAAAGTTTCTGCCAAAGTGTTGCTGCAGTTCTGCCTTTTGCCCACCCAAGGGTGCTGTGGTAATAGAACAAAGTAGCAGCTCCATGCAGCAAGCGGAGAGAGAGAAGCCAGGTTAGGAGGTGGGGGTGTCAGACGGGCTCATAAGAGTCAGTGGGGGAGGACAGACTGGGGCAGGGGCTGAATAGGAGAAGAGGCACAGGGCCACGGGGGGGGGGGGGGGGGGGAGAGGAGGGGAGGGAGGTGCAGAGACACATCATGATGGGGGAGGTTTGCAGAGCTACATCGGTACAGGAGAGTGGCTGGGTGGGGGCACAGAGACACACGGCAATAGGGGCCGATGTGCCTAACTGAATGGGAGAGGGCTAGGTGTAGGCAAGGGTTTGCATTCTAACAATCCCTCCCTGCCCCCCCAAAAACTTGTTTCATCCTCTTCCCACCCATACACAACCACCCTCCAAGTTCACACCCAGGCTCCGTCTCAGCAATTTACTTCCCTCTCCCTGACTCCCCCAAGCCTTTGTACTGCTGCAGAGGGGTGTGGGAAATATGGGTCTGTATTGTAGTTTAAATGAATTATTACTCAGAGTTCTGTATTAATACGCCTAGTAAGGAATCTATTTGTCAAAAAACATTTCCTGAATCTTTTTTTGTTTTGTTACAGACATAGTTGCTGACAAGTATTTTGAAATAAATGACCAAAAATAAGTGAAACTAGTGTGATTAAATTGTGTTATTTTGATAAACAAAATATGCAGAATTTTAAAATATTGTGCACAGAATTTTTAACTTTTTGGTGCAGAATTCCACCAGAAGTAATGACTGATCCTGCTCTGCCCTGAGTCATTCCCAGCTTTCTCCGTGCTCGCTGGGGACAGGTTTCTCCAGTCTGAGATGTCATGTGCAAAGTGAAGTGTCAGAGAGGGCATGGGGTGGGAACCTTGAGAGGACAGCGCAGTCTCTGCCAAGGGCCAGTGAATCTGGGATGCTCTCCCAGGCTGCGAGCAAATTTTAGCCCCTGTCTGAGCTATTTCTGGATCCAGGTGCCAAGGGCCATAGGGCACCAGCACACACAGCTTGAGTCACAAGGGGCAGAAGCATAAAACTCATTTGAAAAATCTCTAGGGCACCCCTCCCTTGGTATGATTTTCTGAGGTATGGGAAGCCTAGAAGAAGGTGTTGTGTTCTATGGACCGACAGGTGTCTCTCTCTACCCAGGTGCTTGTCTGACCCCCAAGTGCCAGCGTGTCTGATCCGCTGACACGCACAGATGAAGTTTATCCTCAGAGCCGCAATACCCTCTCCATTACACACTTCAGGAAGCTGAGGCATGGTGGAGCTGTAGTGACTCGCTGCTAGAAATGAACCAAGATGTTTTCAAACCCACTAGGTAAATGCAGCTCCCATATTCTCCCCCCACCATGGAGACCTCTCTCTTTCCCTCAGCATCCCCTGAAATCTCCCATCCCACATTGTCCCATATCCCTATCCCACCCCTCTTCCAAGTTCATCACCTCCCCATCTCCGATCCATTTCTCTTTCCATCATTTTTAGGTCCCATCCTAGGTCAGATATCCAATGAGTAGGAAAGATAGGAAGTATGATAGTGTAGCGGGGTGGTTACCTGCTCCAGCCCTGCCAGGGTTAAAGCCAGCCCCGGGAGAGGGCTGGAGGGTTGGGAGAAAAGCTGGACTGATTGGGAGGCAGCCTCAGCTGGAGGACATGCCCCAAACAGACCCAGCTGGCCCTATAAAAGGTCAGGGCAGTGAGGAGCTCAGAAGGCTCTCTCTGGTCTGAGAGGGGAGCAGGGCCTAGCTGCCTGCAGGAAGGTCCTGAAAGTGAAGCAGGGCTGGGGAAGGGCCAGAGGAGCAGAGAGGCTCAAGACTGGCAAGCGCCAGGCAGGGCCCAGAGAGGTCCTGGGGGTTACAGGGCATAACCTACAGGTAGGCAGAGGCAGCAGGTTCAAACCCCCTTTGCCTGTGATGAGTAGCTAATACTGCAGTCTGCCCCAGTGAGCGGCGGGGGGCTCAATGGTGACTGGCAGTAGCCGGATACGGAGGCGAGGTGGGGATAGTGGGCTGGGGATTCCCCTGGGAGGGGAGACCCAGAGACCGTGGAAAGGGGCATTGGGGTCTGGGAGGGACACGGGGGCCAGCGTAAGGCGCAACACCGGCCGGCAGATGGCGCGCCGGAGGCTGGACCGCTAATTCCCGGAAAGACCAGCAGGAGGCGCCACCGGGTGAGTCTAGGTGCCCTTACAGATAGTAAGACTCCCCCACCCCCGGCTTAACCTGGGGGGGTCTTACTGAAACTCAGAAAACAGTCATACAAGAAGTGGAAACTAGGTCAAGTTACAAAGGATGAATATTAAAATAAAACCCCACAAGCATGTAGGGACAAAATTAGAAAGGCCAAGGCAAAAAACTATTAAACTAGCTAGGGACATAAAGGAAAAACAAGAAAGCATTTTACAAATACATGGGAAGCAAGAGGAAGACCAAGGACAGGCTAGGCACATAACTAAATGTGGAGGGAAAGACGATAAGAGAAAAAGCAGTAATGGTCAAACAGTTAAATGCCTCTTTTGTTTCAGTTTTCACCAAAAAAATTAGCAGTAATCAGTCCACTAACATAGTGAACATCAGTGTCAATGGGGTAGGATCTGAGCCTAAAATAGGAAAAGAAATAGTTATGAATCACTTAGACAAGTTAGATGTCTTCAATTAGGCAGGGCCTGATGAAATACATCCTAGAATACTTAAGGATCTGGCTGAAGAGATCTCTGAGCCATTAGCAATCATCTCTGAGAACTTGTGGGGGATGGTAGAGAGACCTGAGGACTGGAAAAGGGCAAATACAGTATCTAGCTATAGAAAGGGCAATAAGGACAACTCAGGGAATTATAGCTTAACTTCAGTATCTGGAAAAATAAGGGAGCAAGTCATCAACATTCTATTGGTAAGCACCTAGAAGGAAATAAAGTAATGACAAATCTATGTTGATTGTTAGTTAAGAACAAATTATGTCAAACCACCTAACATCCTTTTTGACCGGTAACAAGCCTTGTGGATAGGGAAGAAGCAGTAGATGTCACATCTCGACTTTAGATCCTGTCTTACATGACCTTCTCATAAACAAACTAGAGAAATATAGCCTACGCAAACCTACTATAAGGTGGGTGCACAACTGGTTGGAAAACCGCACGGAGAGAGTAGTTATTATGGCTCACAAAACAAGCCGAACGTGCATCTCGAGTGGAAACCTACAGGGATCTGTCCTGGGTCCAGTTCTAATCCAGATCTTCATAAATTATTTGGACAGTGGCACAGATACAGTCATAAAATGTACAGATGATTCCAAGGTGGGTGGGGTTGCAAGTGCTTTAGAGGACAGTATTAGAATTCGAAAGGATGTTGATGAACTGGAGAAATGGTTGGAATGAAATAGGATGAAATTCAATAAGACCATCTGCAAAGTACTACACTTAAATTGGAATAATCAATTACACAAATACAGAATGGGAAATGACTGCCTAGGAAGGAGTACTGTAGAAAACCATCTGGGGCTATAACGGATCACAAAACTAAATATGAGTCAACAATGGAATACTGTTGGGAAAAAAAAGCAAATATCATTCTGGGATGTATTAGCAGGAGTGTTGCAAGCAAGATGCGAGAAGTAATTCTTCCACTCTACTCAGCACAGGTAAGGCCTCAACTGGAGTATTGTGTCCAGTTCCTGACCCCACACTTCAGAAAGGATGTAGACAAATTGGAGAGTATCAGACGAGAGCAACAAGGTCTAGAAAACATGACCACCCATGACAAAAGATTGGGGGGGGGGGGGGGAGCAAGTTATTTAGTCTGGAGAAGAGAAGACTGGGGGGAGGGGGAGACTTGATAAAAGTCTTCAAGTACGTAAAAGGTTGCTACAAAAAGGTGGGTGATAAATTGTTTTCCTTATCCAATGAGGCCAGGACAAGAAGTAATGGGCTTAAATTGCAGCCATTGAGATTTGGGTTAGACATTAGGAAAAAACTTTGAAACTCTAAGGATAGTTAAGCACTGAAACAAAATTATCTAGGGATGCTGTGGAATCTCCATCATTGGAGGTTTTTAAGAGGAGGTTAGAAACACACCTGTCAGGGATGGTCTAGATAACACTTAGCCCTGTCTCAGTGCAGGGGACTGGTCTAAATGACCTACTGAGGTCCTAAATCCCACATGTTTATGATTCATAGATATCAAAGCCAGACAGACTCATTGAACCCATCCATCCTGGCTTCCTGCCTATCCCAGACAGAGAATCTCCCCCTGAGCAATTCCTACCTCCAGCCCAGTAACTCCTGGCTGAGTTAGAGCAGGACTTTGAGAAAGAGACGTCCCATCTCCACTGACACACTCACAGTAATCGAGAATCCACCTTGTCCCAAGGGGAGCTGTCCCAATGGTTCATTCCCCTCCCAGATAAACAATAGCTTCTAATTCCCAGTCTCAGTTGGTCTCCCTTCTGCTCCCCGCCGGTCGACCTCACTCTGCCTTTGCCTTCTACATTAAACATCCCTCCGCTAGCAGCTGTGTAAATCAGAAGGGACTGGATTATTATGACTCACCTGAGATGGGGCTCTCAGGCCCAGAGCTTTCCCTGGAGTCCTCGGCATCCCTGATCCAGAGCTCTGCCTCCCCTAGCTCGATCCGGTGGATTAAGTCTGGTGTGGAACCCGAATAGCCTGTTTGGGGAGAAAGAATCAGTTTTATTACTAAAGTTCTAGGGGCAGGGACTCATTTATGTGAGCACAGCACAGCACAGCACAACAGGACCCCGATCTCGGTCAGTGTTTGTCTGCGTAGCACTGGGCGCGATGAGGCCCCAATCTCGGATGCTGCTTGACAGGAAAGCGCAAGAGATCCCAAGCAGGAGAATAATGAAATAAACCTTTCTTAGAGATTTCTTCCCGTCTCCCACCAGGCAAGTTCAGTTCATACTCTGAAGCACCAACGCCTAGGACCCTTCTCAATTTGCTTTGGGGGCTGAATCATGGCAGGTGGCACCATTACACAGACCTATCAGTTCTTTTGCTTAGGGTGCAGCATTGTTCAACTGTGCAGTTGTTAAATTTATGATGTTCCTTCTTTTTGGCAAGGTGGGGAGTTAAGTTCCCACTAAGCTGTGCGGCCTGTGAAGCAGACTATCAAGGGGCGCACAGTTACAGGGGTCTGGACTGGAGAGGCACCACTGCCGTGGCTGGGGAAAGGCGCTTCTCATCTGGCCCCATCCCCGGAGCTGCCGCAGACGGCCCTCTCCACCAGGCTGTCCTGGAGCTGCCGCGGCTGGGGAGAGGCGCCTCTCCCCCAGCCCTGGGCTGCTGCTGCAAGAGAGAGGGCTGGGGGTAAACCTCTCTCTCCGCCACAGCCCTTGGGCAACCTGCACCCCAAACCCCTCATCCCCAGCCCCACTCCACAGCCCTCACCCCCTGCACTCCAACCCTCTGCGCCAGCCCTGAAACCCCTCCCGCACCCTGAACCCCTCATCCTCGGACCCACCCCAGAGCCCTCACCCCCAGCCAGAGCCCTAACTCCCCCCCACCCCAGCCCTTAGCCCCAGCCCACCCCCACCACACATCACCTCCATATTGGTGCACAGAACAAAATTCATTCCACACATGGATGTCAAAACTCAGAGGGAACATTGGTGGGGAGCTGTTCCAAGGAGCAGGAGACTTTTCTCTCCACCTTATTTGTCTAACTAGAGTCAGTTCTTGAGTTCCTGCCACGGGTGTCTGGAGCTGGATTCCTGGAAGAGGTGGTCACAACCTCCTCTGTGCCAGGACTGAGGTATAATGCAAGTAAACAGGTTACAATAACATTAGCCTGAGGCTCGGTAGCCCTGATTTTCTCCTTTAACAGGAAGCTGACCTGAAAGGGGCTAACATTTGCCACCACCTGGCCACTCGGCGGCACATGGCACCTGAGGTGTGGAGGGAGCCCATTGCAGTGAATACAAGAAGGAAAACTTGTCCTTACCCAGGGAAACAAGGGCCCGGTAATTGCTCAGCATCTGGTCCCGGTACAGCTGCTTCTCTGGCCGGGATAAGAGCTCCCACTCCTCCCGGGTGAAATACAGAGCGACGTCCTCAAACGCCACCTGGAGCTGCTGGCACAAGCGTTACACACTCAGCACCTGGAGCCTCCAGCCCCAGCCCGGAGTCTCAGCAGGGGACGCGGTTTCTAGGGGAGCGACTCCCAGGGAGCCCCCAGCCCAGCAGCTGGGACCCAGGGAGACTCTCCCACCCCGGGACTCGGGGCCCTGCTGGCCGGGGACAGGTGTCGCCCTCGGCTCCCCACGGGGCTCTGGGGCCGGGCGCTGGGAAGGCCCCGAGTCCCAGGGCAGGGAACAGGCTCCTCCCCCCTCCCCGGCCGGAGTCCCCGCCTCCGCCCCAGGCCTGTGCTCAGCCCCGCTCCCGCCCCGGGCGCCTAAAAAAGGCTTCTTGGCCCGGCCGGGGCCTTCGGGGTAAAGGGGCCGCGCCCGGCTCCGCGTGTCCGCCCGGCCAGGGCCGCCCAGCCCCGGGGCCCCAGAGCCGCTCCCCGGCCCCAGCGCTCCGGCTGCTGCAGCCCCCAGCCCCGGGGTCACTAGCGCGGGAGGGACCCGGGTCCCGGCCCCTCTCGGCCCCCAGCCGGGACCAGCCAGTGCCCGGCCGGGGAGTTCCCGCCCCGCGTCCTACCTGCGCCGGCCCCGCTGCAGCCATCGCCGGGCTCGGCCCCGGCCGCTTCCTCCGCCCGGGCAGCGACTTCCCGCCCCGCGGCTGGTGCCTCCCCGGGGCCGCCTCGCGCCCGCCCCCCGCCCTGGGGCTGCAGCCGGGACCCTCCCCGCGCCTGCGCCGCCCGCTCCAGCAGCCGGGGGAGGCCCCAGCGCAGGGACCTTCCGGACCGGCTCAGCCCCCCGGACGCCTGGGTCCCGAGTCCGGCCGCCGGGGGAGCTCGCTGCACCTGGAGCCGGGGCGGCAGGAGCCCTTAAGGGGGCAGCCCGGTCCCCGCCTCTGGGCTGTGGCTGGGGCCCCGCTGCGCCTTGGGGGACTGGGAGCCCGCACTCCTGGGATCTCTCCCGGCTCTGGGGGAGCGGGGACTAGTGGGTACAAGAGGGCTCGGTCAGGCTGTGGAGTGTGTCAGTGTCACAGTAAAGAGACGGGTCGGGCTGTGTGTGGTTCGTGTGTGGTTACAGGAGATCACACGCCAGGCTGTGTATGGTGTGTAGGTAGGAGTGTTGCAGGAAGGCTGTGTGATGTGTGTTTTACAGATCACACCCTGGCTGTGTAGTGTGCATGTGTTACAGGAGTTCACCCCTGGCTATAGTGTGTGCTACATGTGTGTTTCAGGAGCAGTGTGTATGTGCGTGCTACAGGAGCTCAGTCACACCTGGCAGTAGTGTGTGCTACATGTGTGTTTCAGGAGGGCCCTGCAGTGTGTGTGTTACATGTCTGTTTCAGGAGCTCACACCCATGTCCCTGCCCAGTGCCATGGGGAGAACAGCTACCCCATACAGATGCCATGTTCTGGCTTCAGGAGTTGGCGCCCAGGCTGGCTGCCCCTGCCCACTGCCCTGCACACCACATGTACTGCCCCCGCCGGCCACAACAAATGGTCCAAGGTCAAACTCATCAAGGGCCCGCAGGACGCCGACCGCAGTTGGCTCTTCCAGAAGCTCGCCATGGTGCTGCACTTGCCGTGAAAAGTATGAGGAGGAAGGAAGGGATCGATCCTATGTGTGACACAGCTCCAGCCAGAGGGGCGCTATAGAGTCCTGCCAGTCCAGCCTTGACCAGTAGCACTGATCCTGCTGCCCCTAACCCCAGCACCCCCTAACCACTGTTAGCCCAAAGCCTGCATCCTCACTGACTGCTGGAGCAGACAATGCTGGTCCACCGGACCTTTCTTCTGTCCCACAGCACCTCCCCTAAGGTGGCTGGGTCTCTGCCCCCCTCTAGCAGCGGCTTCGCATAAGAGGGGAAGCCCAGTCCCTGTGGTTCAGGGGGCCTGAGGTAACAGCTAATGGTGGTGAAGAGGGGAAGGGCCTTGGGGCAGGGAGGGTCACCAGGGATCTCATGACTCATGGGTCCCATCCCCAGCTCTGCAAGGGGGATAGGGGGTTAGAGCAGGTGGGCTCAGAGGCAGGACACCTGGGTTCTATCCCTGGCTCCTTGTGACGCCTCCTGCAGAGATGGGACCCACCCAACCCACCAACCTGACCAACATCATCGAGCAGTCCCGGAGCAAGAGCATGCCCAAAGCATCCACTGAGGCGGCCATCGAGGGAGGGGAACGTAGCCACATCCTGGCAGCCCCGCTCACTCGGCAGAGGAGCTGGCTGCATGGTCTGGGCCATGCCGAGGGGCAGGACCATCCTTACCCGTACGCAGATGCATAGGGCACCAGGAAATATGGGGCACCAAAGCCCCAGCCCCGCCTCTTCCCACCACTGCTCCGCCCCAACCCCGCCCCCACTCCACCCCTTTCCTCCCCTGCTCCACCCCAGGCCTGCCCCCACTTCACTCCTTCCCCAAAGCCTCTGCCCTGCTCCACCCCCACCCTGCCCCTTCCCCAAAGCCCCAGCCCTGCCTCTTCCCGCCCCTGCTCCGCCCCAGCCCCGCCCCCACTCCCCTGAGGACTGCAGCAGGGTCGGGCCTGCACTCACCGGAGGTGGGAAGTGCAAGCAGCCTGGCCTCAGCCTCCCTGCTGGTGAGTGCTGGGGGGGGGTTCCACCCTCCCCTCCCGACGGAGGCCTGGGGCCATTCCCCTCCCCCCGCCACAGAGGCATGGGCCCCTCACCGCCGTGGGGGTGCTGCGTAGGGCCCCAGAATAGCTAGGGTTGGGCTTCTGGCTACAGTGCTGGGCTGGGCTACCGAATTCCCGGTGTCTATTCCTAGCTCTGCCACTTGCTGCCTCTGTGGCCATGGGCAAATCTCTTAGGTCATAGGGAATTGCCAGACTGGATCAGAGCAGACGTGTGTGTCCACTCCAGTGTCCTGTTGCCAGCACCAGAGGCTGCAGAGGTTGGCGTAAGAATCCCGCAGGAGCGGATGTGGGGATAATCATCCTGTGCTAGTGTCACTATGCTTCAGTGGGTCACACCTGAGAATACCAGATTCAGGACAAACTGCTGAGAAATAGGGCAGACACACACCAACATTGCTGGTTATTCTTCCATAAGATATACCAAACCAGCAACAAAAGTAAACTCCGGTCTCACCACAGTGGCTAACAGTCAGAAATGCAGCCTCCTTAAGTATCCCAGTCCTTGTTTCACCACCCACACACTAGACGTGTGCAGTTCTGGTCTCCCGTGTTTAAGAAGGATGAATTCAAACTGGAACAGGTACAAAGAAGGGCCACTAGGATGATCCGAGGAATGGAAAACCTGTCATATGAAAGGAGACTCAAGGAGCTTGGTTTGTTTACCTTAACCAAAAGAAGGCTGAGGGGAGATATGATTGCTCTCTTTAAATATATCAGAGGGATAAATACCAGGGAGGGAGAGGAATTATTTCCGCTCAGTACCAATGTGGACACAAGAACAAATGGATATAAACTGGCCATCAGGAAGTTTAGACTTGAAATTAGATGAAGATTTCTAACCATCGGAGGAGTGAAGTTCTGGAACAGCCTTCCAAGGGAAGCAGTGGGGGCAAAAGACCTATCTGGCTTCAAGATTAAGCTAAATAAGTTTATGGAGGGGATGGTTGATGGGATAACATGATCTTAGTCAAAGGTCAATTAATTGCCATCAGTGGTAAATAGGACCAATGGTCAATGATGGGATGTTAGAAGTTACTACAGAGAACTTTTTCCTGGGTGTCTGGCTGGTGAGTCTTGCCCACATGCTCGGGGTTCAGCTGATCGCCATATTTGGGGTCGGGAAGGAATTTTCCTCCAGGGTAGATCGGCAGAGGCCCTGGAGGTTTTTCGCCTTCCTCTGCAGCATGGGGCACGGGTCACTTACTGGAGGATTCTCTGCATCTTGAAGTCTTTAAACCATGATTTGAGGACTTCAATAGCTGAGACATAGGTGAGAGGATTATTCCAGGAGTGGGTGGGTGAGATTCTGCTGCCTGCATTGTGCAGGAGGTCAGACTAGATGATCATAATGGTCCCTTCTGACCTTAAAGTCTATGAGTCTATGAGTGGTTATTTAAAACCAATTTAATCAAACAAGGAGTTCTTCTGATCCCAAAGGACCAGCCACATACCCAGGTTAATATATAGCTCAGATCTTGCCCAATAATCGCTGTTGCCAATCCTTTGGTATCTAATATCTAAAGGTTTATGGATAAGCGAAAAGAAAGATGTGAGGGTTAAAACAGCTAAAGGAATCAAATACCAGGGTTATAGGAGGGGGCACAACAAGGGGTAATCCGCATGAGGGAGGCTTTGAGGGAACATTTGATAATGAGCACAAGTAATCTGTACGTTTTTTCTGGCGACCCAGTTGAAGAAAATTGTTGATGCCTGCGACCCAATTGAGCTGGGGATGAGGGGCTTGGGGTGTGGGAAGGGGCTCGGGGCTGGGGCAGATGGTTGGGGTGCGGGCTGCAGGGTGGAGCTGGGAATAAGGGGTTCACGGTGTGGGAGAGGGCTCTGGGCTGGGGTAGGGCGTTGGGGTGCAGGATGAGGTCAGGGCTCTGGGGTGGAGGTGAGGATGAGTTGCTTGGGGTGCAAGAGGGGGCTCAGGGCTGGAGGTGTGGGCTCTGGGGTGGAGCCAAGGATGAGGGGGTGGGGGTGCGGGAAGTGGCTCTGGGTTGGGGGGGCTCAGGGCTGGGGGTGTGGAGCCAGGGATGAGGGGGTGGGGGTGCGGGAAGTGGCTCTGGGTTGGGGGGGCTCAGGGCTGGGGGTGTGGAGCCAGGGATGAGGGGGTGGGGGTGCGGGAAGTGGCTCTGGGTTGGGGGGGCTCAGGGCTGGGGGTGTGGAGCCAGGGATGAGGGGGTGGGGGTGCGGGAAGGGGCTCTGGGTTGGGGGAGGGTTTCAGGACTGGGGAGGAGTTGGGGCATGGGCTGACCTCTGGCAGCTCCCAGTCAGCAGTGCAGCCAGGTGCAGAGGCAGGCTTCCCGCCTGTCCTAGCATCATGGACTGCACTGTGCCCCCAAAGCGGCCAGCAGGTCTGGCTCCTAGATGGAGGCGCACAAACAGCTCCGTGTGGCTCTCACCCACAGGCACCCCCCTCAGCTCCCATTGGCAGGAACTCAGGGCAGGGGCAGCGCGCAGAGCCCCATGGCCCCCCTTTCTATGAGTCAGACCGGCTGCTGGCTGCTTCTGGGTAGGGACTACAGGTTTTACTACTAGTTTTTATTGGCCAACCACCAGGGTCTCTGGGTACTGAGCAAGGCGACCCAGTACAGGGCAAGACCTGAACTTTGAAAACCACTGCTATAAACCAATCTGTTACGCTTCCTTAATTTCAGTTATCTTTTTTTTGCCTAAAACTTTTGATGGTTCGTGAGTGGGATTTATAGTAAGCAAGTGATTAAACTGCATGTCTGTTTCAGTGTCAACAGTAATCAGTATGTGTAGGATAGAAATAAAGATTTGTTATCTTTCAGAGAGTTTGCTTTTATTAAACAACAATGAACACACAAAAAGGGCTTGGTGGGACGCGAGGGAAGCAGTACAGGGCGGTGGAGGCTGTCATACCCGTGTGTAAGTCCAGCTATCGTTTTGGTGGGTGAACGGGATACCAAGTTGTTCTGGGATCTTGCAAGGAATGTGTGGGAGGAGTTCGGGGAGGGAATGGAAAATAGTTCTGTATCAGCTGCAGGGAGGGCGAGCATGCATCTGCTCTGACTGGAATGTGATGAGGGATTTTAACATTTCTGTTTGGTCCTCCATCACTTTAATCATCCGCTCATGGGACTGCAGAATGCGCTTCTCAGTGTTCTTCTGTGTTTCCTTTCCGTTTCCATCCACTCCCTCTGTTCCCTTTTTTCTGACTCAGAGGATTCAAGCACCTCTTGCAACATGTTCTCTTGGCTACACCTTGGGTGCTTTCTTAGCTGGTGTAGGCGCTCTGCCAGTGTGTAGGGGGTTCCTCTGAAGGCCACAGCTGCAGGAGCACAAGAAACAATACACAGAAGCATGATTGTTGGTTCATGCACAACACTGAACCATTACTGCAAAATACACCTCTTGTCACATTCCAAACACTTTCTCACTGACCCTTGGCAAGCACACATCTTAGCAAACACCCTAAACATGGTGAGTTTGGCACGGGTGGTGGGCGTTTGTTCAAGATGGGGCAAAGGGTTTTGGTGTTTTCAGCAGATCAGGGATCAGCGAAGGCATCTAGGAACAATATTGTAAAATCTGCCCCCATTTTCCATGGTCCCTGCACAAGTGATTGCTGAGTGGCACAGGAAAGCTTCCTACAATGGGGGAAGGAACAAAGCAGCTCTGCCAAGGAACCTTCGGCAGAGGATGGGCGAATACCTCCAGGAAAGTCTCCTAGAGATCTCTCTGGAGGAGTCGCGTGAAATCCCAGTGTGCATTAACACACTGTTCCGCCGCACTGCTTAGCTGCCCTGGGGAATGTGGAGCACACACAAACACAGCCTAATCTTGTAGATTTCTATCCCTTCACCCACTTCCACAATATGCATAGGAAAGGAAAGTTACCTGTCCGTAATGCGTTCTTTGAGATGTGTTGCTCAGGTCTATTCCACAGTAGGTGTGCGTGCTCGCCACGTGCATCGTGCCGGAAGTTTTTCCCTTAGCAGTATCCGTAGTGGGGAGCGCCGCTGCGACCCCTGGAGTGACGCCGCTATAGCGCGCTATATAGGGGGCTGCGCGCTGCCCCCACCCTCGGTTCCTTCTTGCTGGACCAACTCCGACAGAGGGGAAGGAGGGCGGGATGTGGAATAGACCTGAGCAACACACCCCGAAGAACGCCAGTTACGGAACAGGTAACTGTCCTTTCTTCTTCGAGTGATTGCTCATGTCTATTCCACAGTAGGTGATTCCAAGCAATACGTCATGTAGGTGGGCAGGAGTTCACACCTAGTCTGGCTGGAGCACAGCCCTGCCAAAGCCAGCATCATCCCTAGCATGGGAGACGATTGCATAATGCGAGGTGAACGTGTGAACCGAGGACCAGGTAGCGGCCCTACAGATGTCCTGGATAGGGACATGGGCTACAAAGGCAGCCGACGAGGCTTGCGCCCTGGTCGAGTGTGCCCTCACGATGGGCGGTGAGGGGACTTTCACTAACTCGTAGCATGTGTGAATGCACAAAGTGATCCACCGGGAAAGCCTCTGGGTAGAGATTGGCTGACCCTTCATACGCTCGGCTGAGGCAACAAAGAGTTGCGGGGACTTACGGAACGGCTTAGTCTGATCCAAGTAGAAAGCCAGCGCCCTGCGCACATCCAACGTATGGAGGTGGCGCTCCTCGCCCGAGGCATGTGGCTTTGGGCAGAGGACAGGGAGGAAAATATCCTGGTTCATGTGAAAGGCGGAGATCACTTTAGGAAGGAAAGCTGGGTGTGGTCAGAGCTGGACCTTGTCCTTGTAGAAGACCGTAAAGGGGGGGGGGGGGTCTGAGGTCAAGGCCCTGAGCTCCGACACCCGTCGGGCGGACGTAATGGCCCCGAGGAACGCTACCTTCCAGGAGAGGTGAGACCAGGAACATGTGGCCAGGGACTCGAACGGGGGCCCCGTGAAGCGAGATAACACCAAGTTCAGGTCCCACTGTGGAACAGGGGTCCTGGCATACGGGAAGGACCGGTCTAGGCCCTTGAGGAAGCGCCCGGTCATGGCATGCGAGCGGCCCTGGACCGGCGGGTGGAATGCCGATATAGCCGCCAGGTGTACCCTGACGGAGGAGGGAGCCAGACTTTGCGTTCTAAGGTGGAGGAGGTATTCGAGGATAACCTGGAGCGGGGCGCTCCTCGGGGAGGCACCCCGCTCACCCACCCACCTACAGAACCTGGCCCACTTTGCCAGGTAGGCCCGGCGAGTGGAAGGTTTCCTACTTTCCAGGAGGATGCTCCTGACTCCTTCCGAACACATAGTCTCCTCTGCATCTAACCACTGAGCAGCCACGCTGTCAAGTGAAGGGAGGCTAGGTTGGGGTGAAGGAGGCGGCCCCAGTCCTGGGACAAGAGATCCGGTCGGAGCAGTAGCAGACGTGGAGGGGCCGCCAGTAACCCTAGGAGAGTCCCATACCAGTGCTGTCTGGCCCAAGCTGGGGCGATCAGTAGGACGCGGGCCCTGTCCCTCTTTACCTTTTCCAGGACTTTGTCTATGAGGGGAAAGGGAGGGAACGCATAGAGGAGCTGGCCCGACCATGACAGGAGGAAGGCATCCGAGAGTGCATCCTTCCCCAGCCCTCCCCTGGAGCAGAAACAGTGGCAACGTCGGTTCTGTCGAGTCGCAAACAGGTCTACTTGGGGAGTGCCCCAGGCTCGGAAGAGCTGACCTGTGACCTCCGAGTGGAGGGACCACTCGTGTTGGGAGGAGAAGACCCTGCTCAGGCGATAGGCCTGGGAGTTGTTGACGCCCGGCAGGTGGAAAGCCCTGAGGGAGATGTCGTGGGCTATACAGAACTCCCATAGGCTGAGGGCTTCCTGGCAGAGAGCCGAGGACCTCGTCCCGCACTGCCTGTTGATGTAAAGCATCGTGGCCGTGTTGTCCGTAAGGACCCTGACCGTCCTGCCGCTCAGATGCGAGCTGAACGCCACACAGGTCAAGCGGACTGCCCTGAGGTCCCTGACATTTATGTGTAGGGATAGCTCTGCGGCTGACCACAGTCCCTGCGTTTGGGAGTTCCCTACGTGGGCTCCCCAGCCCAAGTCCGACGTGTCCGACACCAGGTCTAGCGACGGGGGCAGTTCCCGGAAGGGGATCCCTTGCAACACACTGGTCGGGACAGTCCACCACTGAAGGGAGGTTAGCACCCGACCCGGTACTGTGAGGACCTTGTCCAGACCGTCTCGAGCCTGGGAGAATTCTGAGGCCAGCCAGAGCTGGAGAGGCCTCATTCGAAGCCTGGCGTGGCATACTACGTATGTGCATGCCACATCACGAGCTATAGGCAGGTCCTGGCCGTGGTCATGGGGAACTCCGTGACCGTGGCTATGAGCCCTTTGAGGGTCTGGAATCTGCCCGGGGGGGAGAGAGGCCCTGGCCTTGGAAACGTCCAGTAGAGCACCTATGAACTCTATGCGCTGGACCGGGACCAACGTCGACTTGGCCTCATTTACCTGAAGGCCCAAATTGGCACAGGTAGCCAAGAGCAACTGCAGGTGGTTCTGGACCTGCGACCTCGAGTTGCCCTTGAGCAGCCAGTCGTCGAGGTACGGGAATAGTTGGACCCCTCGGCGTCTGAGAAAGGCTGCCACAACCGCCATACACTTTGTGAATACCCGAGGTGCGGTGGACAGGCCAAAGGGGAGGACCGTAAACTGGTAGTGGTCCTGCCCAACCAGGAAGCAAAGGAAGCGCCTGTGTCCTTCGAATATGTGGATGTGGAAGTATGCGTCCTGGAGGTCCAGGGCCGCATACCAGTCACCTGGGTCCAAGGCAGGTATAATCTTTACCAGGGAGACCATGTGGAATCGGCATTTGACCATGAACCGATTGAGACCGCACAAGTCTAGAATAGGCCTGAGGCCCCCTTTTGCTTTTGGGATAAGGAAGTAACGGGAATAGAACCCTTTCCCTCGGAATTCGCTTGGGACTCCCTCTATGGCTCCGAGACTGAGGAGCCGGCCCACCTCCTGCTGCAGCAGGGGTAGATGTGACAGGTCTACCGCGCCGTGAACGGGAGGGGGGGGCGGGAGATCGGGGGTGCCCTGAACTGGAGCGTGTAGCCCCGGGCAATGGTACTCAGAACCCACCGGTCCGAGGTTATATGGGACCATTGCGAAAGGAATGGACGCAAGCGGTTGCTGAAGGCCAACTTTATTTGTCGGAGGGTGTCCTCGGGGTTCACCCGGGTACCCTCCTGCCCCCAGTCAAAACCGCCTCTTGCCCTGCTGCTTGCCCCTGGAGGGCCCAGGCTGCGGGGCAGAGCGGGACTGCCACTGAGGTCGCCTCTTTTGTGGTCTGGACCTCTTGTAGGCTGGCTCGTAGTGTGGTTGGGGCGCCTGGGCGGGAGCCTGCGGCTTAGGCTTTTCCTTAGCCGGCGGGACGTAGAGCCCGAGCGTTTGCAGGGTGGTACGGGAGTCCTTCATGCCATGAAGTCTCACGTCCGTTTGCTCCGCGAACAGATCCTTGCCTTCGAACGGGAGATCCTGCATCACGGACTGCGCCTCCGAGGACAGCCCCGACAGGAGGAGCCACAACGCCCTGCGCATGGACACCGCCGAGGCGATGGATCGCGCCGCCGTGTCCGCCGCATCTGACGCCACCTGCAGAGCCGCCTTCGCAGCGGCAGCCCCCTCCTCCGCCAGCGCCTTGAACTCTTTGCGGTCGCGCTCTGGGAGGGAGGGCTCGAATTTTTGCAGGGACCCCCACAGGTTAAAGTCGTAGCGACTGAGGAGGGCCTGGTGATTTGCCACCCTGAGCTGGAAACTCGAGGACGAATAAAACTTCCTTCCAAATGAGTCCAGCCTTTTCGAGTCTTTATTCTTAGGAGTAGGACCCGATTGACCCTGACGCTCCCTGTGGTTTACGGATTCCACGACCACGGAGTTGGGAGCCGGGTGGGTGTACAGGAATTCGTGTCCTTTCGTAGGGACAAAATACTTGCGCTCCGCCTTTTTGGATATGGGCGCAAGTGAGGCTGGCGTATGCCAAAGGGCTTTCGTGATATTGGCAACCCCTTTGTGTAGCGGGAGCGCCACTCTGCCCGGTGCCGAGGACGAAAGGACATTGAAGAGTGAGTCTGAGGGCCCTTCCATCTCCTCAGCTTGGAGCTGGAGGTTTGAGGCGACTCGCTTCAATAGCTCCTGGTGAGCCCTGAAGTCCTGAGGTGCGGCGGGGCCGCGACCTTGCCCTCCGGTATGGGGGAGGACGCCGGTACGGAGCTTAGTGCATCTGCTGGCACCGTGGGCTCGATGTCTTGCTCGGAGTCCGCATGCAGTGCCGAGGACACTTGGTCCGCAGATCTATCTCTTGGAGCCCTGGATATAGTGGCCGAGGGAGCCTCGGATGCCCCTGCGACCGATTGAGTATCCAGCTGAGCCTGTCCTGGGGGCCAAGGGGTCCACTGGCACCACTGTCCCTGCCATGGAGCCCCTTGCCACTGACCCTGCTGCGGCACCGGCGGCATCAGCTAGTCAGGTTGGAACACGGTGGCCCTTGAGTGGCTCACCGCTGGCATGAACGTCATCCGGTCGGTGCCATGGGAATGGTAAGATCTACGGCGCCGACGATGACGTCTACCTCGGGACCGGGACTCCGACGACGAGGAGCGGTACCGTCGCGAGCTACTGCTCCTTGAGACGCTGTGATGCCTATGTCCGCGACGGTGCGGAGTCGGCAACCTCTTACGGGAGTCATGTTCCCAGTGCCTCGAAGAACGGGAGCTGGAGCGGGAGCGTCGGCGGCCGTGACGGGAACGGCTGTGGTAGCTCCGACTCAACCGGGAGCGTCTACGGCGCCGGTGCCTGCCGTGTCGCGACTCCCTGCTCAGTCTGGAGCGGTGCCCGGAGCTCTGATCCGACGGCACCTTGCCCGAGAGCCTCACTATCGGTGACTGTGGAGGCTGTGGGCTATGGTCAGACCGGGCACTGAGAGGCGAGCGACCCTGGGAGCGGTCCCTTGACCAGAATCTGCGCCTGGTCGGAGTCGACGGCCTGGAGCCCAATGGTGGCTTGCCTCTGGATCGGACTCCCGGTGCCGGGACTGCTGGCACCTGGAGCGTCAGCAAGTCCTTGGCCGCCTGGAAGGCCTCCGGCGTCGAAGGCATTCGGGCGTCCGGAGAGGCCTGCGTCGACGAAACCGGGCTACTCCGCTCAGCGTCAGTCGGAGCGCTGCGGCCCAGGAGAGAATTAGGGCTGCCGCACACGGGTCTAGCCTCTCCCTTATCCTTGTCTCGACGACGATGCGAAGACGGTGCCTTCCGCTGCCTATGCGACGGTGAGCAGTGCCGGCCACTCGAAGGCGCCGGGGGATCGCCGCGCACCGAGGACAAGGTACCGGGTGCCGATTCCGCTCGGCGCACCAGGGTAGGAGCCAACGCGGACTCCATGAGGAGGGCCCGGAGTCGAATGTCTCTGTCCTTTTTAGTTCTTGGCTTAAAGGATCTGCAGATTTTGCAGCGTGCGCTGACGTGGGACTCACCCAGGCAGCGGAGACAATCCAAGTGCGGGTCGCTTCTGGGCATAGAGCACCTGCAGGACTCGCACGATTTGAAGCCCGGGGCATGCCCCGGCCCGGACACTAACTTATCTAAACTAACTTACAAACTAACTAAAGATACCACTAACAACAAACAAAGTTCTAGGAAAAAAGGCTGCAGCAAAGAAGCTGGAGCAGAAGTTCCGACGCACCTACACTGGTGGCAAGAAGGAACTGAGGGTGGGGGGAGCGCGCAGCCCCCTATATAGCGCGCTATAGCGGCGTCACTCCAGGGGTCGCAGCGGCGCTCCCCCCCTACGGATACTGCTAAGGGAAAAACTTCCGGCACCGATGCACGTGGCGAGCACGCACACCTACTGTGGAACAGACCTGAGCAATCACTCGAAGAAGAAAGAACAGTTCTACTTCATATAACTGAGCAGCATGAACTCCAAAATGAACATTTACGATGGTTCTCCTCTCCCATGTCATGTGGGTCACAGACTACTGAGACCGGTTAGACCCCTCGAGAGTGGAGAATTCCTGACTCGCCGAGCCACCGGATGACCCTACCGTGGGCTCCACAACGTTCTCCAACTTGACCTCTTTGTCCACGACTTTCTTCTCGGGCTCGAGCCCCCTGTCCACCGCCTCCAGCTCAGCCAAAGTATCCACAGGGCTCTTGACAGTGGAGGTGAGGTCACCACCAAGGGTGGCATCCAGCTCCTTATAGAAGGCACAGGCGCCGACTTTCTCTGGCGCCGGTGGGAGCTCACGCCCAGCGTCGGGGGCGGGGCCCTGCTCCCGACGCCGGGTGATGTTGCGGGGCCCCGCCCCCGACGCCAGGTGACGTTGCGGGGCCCCGCCCCCGACGCCGACACAACGTCGCCCAGTGTCGGGGGCGGGGCCCCGCAACGTCTTCCGGTGCTAAGGTAAGATGGCGGCGCGCCCCGGGGTTGGCGGGGAGCTGCCGGTGGGTGCAGAGCACCCACCAATTTTTCCCCGTGGGTGCTCCAGCCCCAGAGCACCCACGAAGTCGGCGCCTATGATAGAAGGGGTAAGTCTTCAGCGCAGGACCAGTGGGATGGTTTGCCTCCCTTGCCTTCTGGTACGCCTGCCTCAGCTCCTTTATCTTAGCTCAGCACGGCTGCCTCCTCCCGCCCTGTAACCGGACTTTTGGTTTGGGTACCATTTAGGGTTACCAGATCCCAAAAACCAGACACCCGGAAACGCTAAATGGCACCTGGACAAAAAAGCCAAAACCCGGACAGGTGGCAACCCTACCAGTCACACAGTAAGTACATACTGCAGAACTGCCCCCATCCTTTCATCTTGTTAAAAGCTGGGGGGTTCCTGGGTGGTCAGATCTCTCCTTGCCCAGTTTGGCAGTAACATTTGGGAGGTGGGGGGCTGTTACTCTTTCATGCTGTACAAAGGGGTGTGTGAAGCCCAGTGTTTTCATTTAAAGACACGGCAAGACATTACACACTGAGGAGCTGTTTTTAAAGGCAGTGTGGTTCAGTGAGCTGAGCTATGGGCTAGAATCCGGGAGACCAGAGATCTATTCCCAGCTCTGCTGCTGGCCTGTTGACTGACCTTGGGTGAGGCTCTCTGTGCCTTGGTTTCCCCATCTGTAAAATGGGGATTGAGGTACTAAGCTGCTTTGTAAAGCGCTTTGAGATGTACAGCTGGCCCCCATCTTTAAGTATTTCAATAGAATATATTTAAACTAAAACCAAATCAAATGACCCGCCTACCCCAAGTGCTGAGATGCATGTTTTCCTTCTCCAGCCCCAAAGCACAGATCAGGGTGGGCTGCATCAATCTAATCAAGTAGTTATTGGGTAAGTAGTGGGGCAATCAAAGCATCAGACAGACTTTCATGGAAGGGAAAAAGCAGCTGCTGCCGTAGGGGGATGAAGCCCACACTCTGCAGCCGGGTACTGCTGCCCTCAGCCCACCTTTGCACAGAAAACATCTGGTGCAATGGCTGCTCCCCTGCAAGAGGCATTGTGCTATTTGACTCTCCTCTGAGAACATCCACAACCATTTCCCCCCGTGTGCATAAGCTGTTTTTACAACAGAGAATTCATCTCTTCATTGCAGGGTGAGCTGTTGGGTGTGGGGGCGGGCGGAGGGGGCAACTTCAAGCTCTTCTTCACAGGCACATGGTAAAATAAAAACAAACTTCCTTCCCTACTTTTAACCATTCATGTACAATTTATAACTTCCAAAGCATCCTGGCCGATTCTCCATCTCTGGCAATTTTAAAATCAAGATTGGAAGACCTGGTAATGGGTCAGTGGCACTGTGGCAGGACTAGGAAGAGAACTTAAGAGTGCAGGTTTCCCTGTTCTAACCAATAGAACACCCTCTGTCCCATAAGAGACTATAAAAGATAAGCCATCAAGGCTCCCACTTCCTGGCTTTATAAACCATTCCCAATAGTTAAGAGCTTAGAATCTTGATGGCTCCCATTGACTAGCACAATTGGTTGTAAATGGTTTATTTATCTGCAAGCCTTCCTATGTATGTGTGGGCCAGCCCATGGGGAATGGAGACTAGGGGTCTTACAGTGACATGTGACCATGTCATCTGATAAGGGAATCCATCTTAAATCTGGTACTTTTCCATTTAGAAGGAGGGGTGGAAACCCAGAGAGACAAAAGATTCCCACCTTGTGCCAAAGCTATAAAAGGGGGTGGAGCAGGACAAAGGGGGCAGCCAGTCATGAGAAAGCCCCAGCTTAACACCTGAGATGTCTGCTGGAACTAACAAGGACTGTACCAAGGGAAAGGATTGGGCCCAGACTAGGAAGGATATTTAATTTGTGATCCACTATAACCCCAGATGGTTTTCTGCAGTACTCCTTCCTAAGCAGTCATTTCAATTCTGACCATAGGCACTGACTCCGTGGGTGCTCCGGGGCTGGAGCACCCACGGGGAAAAATTGGTAGGTGCCCAGCACCCACCAGCAGCTCCCCGCCAGCCCCGCACCCGTTACGGGAGCACTTACCTTGCACCGGACGCCGGCCGACGTTGCGGGGCCCCGCCCCTGACGCACCCAGTGGAGCCGACGGAAGTCGGCTCCTATGATTCTGACCATTTCTCCATGTGAATTGAGGGGTAGGGAGCCCCGAGGAGGCAGCAGGAGACTGGGGCGATGGCTGGGGAGCCCCAAGGAGGCAGTGGTGGCCAGGGACAATGGGGGGAATGGGTGTGGAGCTCAGAGAGGCAGCAGAGTCAAGGGAAAGGGGGAAGTGTGTGTGGGGGGGAGCTGGGGGAGGCAGCGGGGGCCGGGGCAATGGGTAGATGAGAGGAATATAAGTGCAGTTACCCTGAAACTGACAATATTTTATTTAATTTTTTTCTAAAGGCCCTCACCCGGCAGAGTACATGAATGTGCTTAAATCCAAGCACTTGAGCAGTTCCATTGATTTCATTGGGACTACTCACATGCTTATAACTGAGCATATACTTAAGAATTTGCTGGATTGTGGCCTTAATGTTGGAATATATTATAATGAGTAATAACTAAGAACTGGAAAGTGACACTAGTAAACTTTGTAACGTAAGTGATTCCTAACATCATTACTGGGTGCCGATATAACGCGGACAGACCTGGGTTGGCAGCAGGCAGGATTGAACCTAAGGCCTCTGGAGCTTAGTGCATGAGCCTCTAGCACATGAACTAAAAGCCAATTGGCTGTTAGTTACAGCAGTAGAGCAGACTCATTTAACTCTCTCTAAGGCTACATCCACACTACCCACCCAATTCGGCGAGTAGCGATCGATGTTCTGGGATCGATTTATCGCGTCTCGTCTAGACGCGATAAATCGATCCCAGAGCCGCTCCCCGTCGACTGCGGAACTCCTGCTCGGCGAGAGGAGGAAGCGCTGTCGACGGGGGAGCCTGCTGCCGCGTGGACCAGCGGTAAGTGCTTTTGAAATCGATCTAAGATATTCGACTTCAGCTACGTTATTCACGTAGCTGAAGTTGCATATCTTAGATCGATCCCCGCCCCTAGTGTGGACCAGCCCTAAGTGGTCTCGGTGCCCCTAGAGGGGACAGAACACCACACACAGGAAGTGTGTGGGCTACGCTGACAGTATCACAGG
Source organism: Chelydra serpentina (assembly GCA_037349315.1). NCBI lineage: Eukaryota > Metazoa > Chordata > Testudines > Chelydridae > Chelydra > Chelydra serpentina. The sequence continues at coordinate 3,446,848 of JBAIAC010000021.1, read as the reverse complement.
AGCTCCAAAAGATCATATCAAAGGTTTAGTTTGCAAATATCTCTCTCCTTCAAACTGATATAATACATCAGTGCCATCCAGAGCTGCTTCATGTATAGCTCTCTTTTAGAAGAGTCTCCGTCTGCTATTGCATAGTTTAGTAAAACATGGCTGACACTGTGCCCCATATTCTTCATAGAAATATTGTTATTACATGATTATAGCATAACTGAGATGTATTTTATGCAAGATGAGTTATGTGAGGTATCATTGGAAAGGTTATGATTACTGGATATGATTATCCTATTTGTATGCATGTCTCATTTTGGTATTTGAAGTTAGGAATATTGACTATGTAACAGTTACAAGTGGGTTTTCACTTGGGGAATGTCCACCAGACTGCAATCAGTCTGGATGGGCCATTAATATCCCACCTTCCTGGAAAGCCTTCCTGTGGACCCAGCAATCAGACTTGGAGTTTGGCTGCAGAGTCATGTGATCACGTCACCTGATATGGGACTCCATGATAAAATTAGTACTTTTCCACTGACCGGAGGTGGGGAAGGGGATCTCACTGGAAAACAAAGGATTCCAGCCATATGTAAACTCTATTTAAGGCAGGGGAATGATATAATCAGTGTTTGTTCTTCATTGAATCCCCACCCAAGATGACCGGTGTATGAAACAAAGACTGGTGGGAAGGGAGGAAAAGAGCTGAGCCCAGGCTGGAAAGCGCTCTAGCCTGTGAAAGAAACATCTGAAGTTTTAAGTTGTAAGCAAGAGCAGCTTGCCTTCAAGAACCTCTGCAATCTACCCAAAATAACATGTAGGGGTGAGAAGGTGATGCTTATAACCAGTTTCTTTAGCATAGAGTTTAGCTTGCGTGTTTGTTTTATTTGCTAGGTAATCTGCTTTGATCTCTGTGCGATTTTTTGTCGTTAATCAACTTGTTTTTGTTTTCTCTAAAACCAGTTTGTGACATTCATAACTGGGGGGCAAAAGCCCTGCGTATCTTCCTTCAAATTGAGGGAGAGGGTGAATGTAATGAGCTTACATCAGAGGTTCTCAAACTCGGGACGCCTCAGGGGACTGGTTCTAGAGACGGAGAGGGAGTTCATTCCGGTGATTCACTCAAGGTGCGTGACATCCATACGCCTGTTCTCTGGGTGGATTTCTCAGCGGTTGCCCAACACCTGACTTTAAAAGAGGGAGGTAGTAGGGTGCTTGTCAGCAACCAGCATTCAGTTGTTACGCAGCAGAGGGTGTTCTCCCTGGCCAGGCAATGATGGTCACACTCCCCATCTCTTTCATACAGACGTTTTGACTTCAAGAGGTGACACATTGAACAACATGGGACATTTTATACCATTTCTGCTGGGTGGTGCAGCCTGGTCATGCTCCTGGGGAAAGCTGGCCTGGATCAACCAGGAAATGACCCGTAGTCATGGCAAAAGCTTGGAACATCCAACCAGGATATGAGTGGTGTCCATTCTCATTGTCCCATGAGGCAATGAAGCTGTCACGATCCAGAGTGTAATCCCAACCAGTGGGGGGCAGTGTCACCGCCTGCCCTGTAACCTGGGGTGCCCAGTAATGCTTTGCTGCTGTAGCTCCCAACCCGGACCAGTCACAAACAGCTCCGGTGTTCCGGTCTTACGCTAAGTGTCTGTGTGTAGCTGCTGCCTGCCAGCCACGCTCAGCTCATACTCTGGCTTTCACAGCCTTGGTTATTACTGCAGGGTGACCCCAACACACACACAAGCCCAGATTTTCCCCAAAGTATGTGTAGCCTGTATTGTCCAGCCTTCTCCTGGACAGTCCTGATAGAATAGGCCCATTACCCCTCTAAAGGGATCAATATATAACAGATACCCACACAGTTCACAACAATTAAAGAAGAAAACAAATGTATTTAATAACAAAGGTAGATTTCAAGTGAGTACAAGTGATGAGGCATCAAAATCAGAAATGGTTACAGGAAAAAGAAAGATAAAAACACTTCCTGGTTCTAAACTGAACAAACTAGACTTGGGGTGAAGTGAAGTCCCTTAGCACATGTTTCCAGTAGCATTGCTGATCAAATTTTCAGGTCAGGATCAGTTCCTGAGGTCCAAGAGCTGTTTTTTTCTTTTCTTTTTTGGTCCTCTTAGGTGATAACGAGAGATGAACAGGGAGAAATAACAAGAGGTGTTTTTGCCCCTCTCTTTTATAGTTCAATCTCTCTTTGAAATGCATTTTCTCAAAGCGATGCCTAGATAAAGTTCGCAGCTGAGTGATGAGACATGAACTTTGGTGGCAAAGAGGTTTCATGTTGTTTTCTAAAATGCAGGTCTGTTTGTTCCTGATTGTCTTCCTTTCCAAAGAAACAAGGAGTCCGGTGGCACCTTAAAGATTAACAGATTTATTTGGGCATAAGCTTTCATGGGTAAAAACCCCACTACTTCAGATGCATGGAGTGAAAATTACAGACACAAGCATAAATATACGGACACATGAAGAGAAGGGAGTTACCTCAAGTGGAGAGCCAGTGTTGACAGGGCCAATTCAGAAACTTTCCAAAGAATGGCTACTTGATAGGTGAAGGCCCATCAGCTTTGATGACACCTTGGCCAGAAGCATTCACTTATTTGTTTTTGAGAAACAGTTTTACCCGCTCCCCACACATGTCTGGTAAACACACTTCCGTTGCGATTTCAGCTTAGACATAGTTGCAGACAGGTATTTTAAAATAAAATCACCAAAATAATTGAAACTAGCATGATTATAGTGTGTTATTTTGACAAATAAAATATGCAGAATTTTAAAATATGGTTTGCAGAATGTTTAGTTTTTTAGCACAGAATTCCCCAAGGAGTAATGCAAAACTCTGTGTGTGCACCTGCCAGTCACACAGTTCATCAGGCCTCATGGTCAGTTAGGCCTTAGAACATTTTGGTTTACACAGATTTACACTTCACCTTGGCTTTTCCCTCTGCCATGTGAATGCATCAGCTCCTTTAATAGCAATGAAACACCTGGTTAGACAGACCTTTGTTACAGGTTAGGTACGTAGTTCTTCTTCCTCACAGTTGAATTTAAAGTAGACGGCTTGAGCCGTTCCCGAGTCTTCTTTCAATCCCACACGCCAGGCTGTCCTACGCTGCCCCTCAGCCGGATCAGGCTGAGACAGGACTGCAAATCCCACCTCTAGATGTCACCCTGCCTGGAACCAAGGGAGGAGTGGAGGGAAGTTCCTGACACGATGCCATCTTGATGGGGGGAGATTCTCCTGGCTGCCTCACAGCTAGGTGTGGGGGTGGGAGGGAAGGAGGGCAAAGGGGGACAGAGAGAGCTGAGTGGATCCCAGCTAGATGCAGGGGGTCCCTAATGGAGTAGGCTGTGACCATCTGCTCTAAAATCTCCCCCCACCTGTCTGCTCTTCTCCACACTGCTCAGCCAAGTCCCCTTCCCTGTCTCCCACAGTTTCTCTGCTGGGCATCATGGGGACAGGACCACTCCCTGGTCTCCACCTGCTGGCGCTGTGCCAGGTCCACTGGCTGCCAGAAGCCCCTCAAGCCCTGGCGGTGGCAGAGGGGCGTTGGTGAGTCAACTGGTGCCAGGTGAGGTTGCCCAATTGAGCAAAGCGCTCGCCAGTCAACACAGTGGTACGGCCGCTCCCTGCTGTGAATGCGCTGGAGTATTCTCAGGTGTGAGCTCTGTGCAAGCTCTTGCCGCAGTCAGTGCATTGGAATGGCCGCTCCCCGGTGTGCGTGCGTCGACGCCTCATCAGTGCATTGGTGCTGCTGAAGCTCTTGCTGTAATCGTGACAGCTGTACGGCCACTCCCCGGTGTGCGTGCGCTGGTGTGCTCTCAGGTATGTGATCATGCACTGGTGCTGGGTCAGCTTGTTGGCATTGCTGAACCTCTTACCATAGTAGGCACAGGGGTGCGGCCACTCCCGTGTGTGTGTGTGTGTGTGTGTGTGTGTGTGTGTGTGGTTTGTCAACGTACTGGCATTGCTAAAGCTTTTGCTGCAATCGTCACAGCGATGCGGCCGTTCCCGTGTGCGTGCGCTGGTGTTTTCTCAGGTGTCCGATCTGTGAAAAGCCCTTCCCGCAGTCAGCGCAGCGGTACGGCCGCTCCCCGGTGTGCGTGCGCTGGTGTATTCGCAGGCTTGAGCTCTCTGAAAAGCTCTTGCCGCAGTCAGCGCAGCGATACGGCCGCTCCCCGGTGTGCGTGCGCTGGTGTATTCTCAGCTTTGATCTCTCTGCAAAGCCCTTCCCACAGTCAATGCAGCGGTACGGCCGCTCCCCGCTGTGCGTACGCTGGTGTATTCTCAGGTGTGCAATCTGTGCAAAGTCCTTGTTGCACTCAGCACAGCGGTACGGCCGCTCCCCGGTGTGCGTGCGCTGGTGTATTCTCAGATATGCAATCTGTGCAAAATCCTTGCCGCACTCAGTGCAGTGGTGCGGCAGCTCCCCAGTGTGTGTGCGTTGGTGTCTTCTCAGGTGTGCAATCTGTGCAAAGCTCTTGTCGCAGTCAGCACAGTGGAATGGCCGCTCCCCGTTGTGCGTGCGCTGGTGTATTCTCAGGTGTGCAATCTCTGCAAAGTCCTTGCCGCAGTCAGTGCAGCGGTGCGGCCGCTCCCTGGTGTGTGTGCGCTGGTGTGTTCTCAGGCTTGAGCTGTGTGCAAATCTCTTGCCACAGTTGGTGCAGCAGCGCGGCCGCTCCCCAGTGTGCGTGCGCTGGTGTATTCTCAGGTATGCAATCTGTGCAAAACCCTTGTCGCAGTCAGAGCAACGGTACGGCCGCTCCCCGGTGTGCATGCGCTGGTGTATTCTTAGCTTTGAGCTCTCTGCAAAGCCCTTGCCGCAGTCAGAGCAGTGGTGCGGCCACTCCCTGGTGTGCATGCGCCGGTGCTGGGTCAGCGCAGAGGGGTTGCTGAACCTCTTGCCGCAGTCGATGCAGTGGTGGGGACACTGGCCCATGGGGAGTCTCTGGTGTGTAGCCACATCAGGTTTCTGGCTGAGTTTACCCCGGGGATGGACTGTGTCCTGTGCATGGATCCCTCTGTGGGTCGTGGAATCCTGCTTTTCTGCTGCGCTCTCCCCACATTCAGACTGTGTCCTCGTTCCCCCCAGGATCCCGAGCCCTGCTGGAGAGAGCAGAGACCATCCCAGTGTTAGTTCATGGTTAAAGCTACACCTTCAACAAAGATGGAAAAATGTCACGGATGGAGCTATTTCCCCATTTCTCCGTGACTGTTTTTTGGATGGGTGCCTCACCCTGCAATGGCAGCGCCTGTCCCACAGGGCTGGACCCAACGCCTCCCTCCGGGCATTGAGACCTGGCCTGTGGGTTTACAGTGCCACTCAGATATGCCCCCGCCCCCCAGTCATGATGGTGGGGGAGGTAGGCCAAACTTCAGTGAATGGCTTTGCCACCCAGATCCACTGTAGCCCACCCCGACCCCTCTGCACCAGGCTAGGATTAGGGTTGCAGTGCTGGGGGAGTGTGCTTCTTTGGGTGGCTAGTGCCCCTTGGGCAGGGCGAGGAGGGGGGCAGCTTTTACAAAAAATCATGAAGCTGTCACAGTAAATTTAGTGACCTGTGACTTTTGCTAAAGTTAGTTACTGTAACTGCTCTGGAATTGCGGACACAAAATGCCACGACAAATCTGCAGCCTGACTCAGGGTGGTTCTACCCAATGTTGTTTGTGCAGCGCCTAGCGCCTGCTCCCATGTGCATCATGCACCTCTTGGGTCTCGTTTTATGCTCAAATTGTAGCCTGCCCAGGATACAGACAGTGCCTGGCACAACACGGCTCTGGTTTTGTTTTCAAACCGATTTTGGTTTTATTTCAACCAGAAGAGTTTATTTACATGGTGCTGGTTCTTCACTTTCTCCTGACAGCAGGGTACGTTCCAAGAATGTGTGCTGCAGAAGCAGTGGAGGAGATTATACTGGATCAACAGGATGTGGGTAAAGGAGTTTCCCAGTGTATGGATTCAGAATAAAGCAGAATTTGGTAAAATCAAAGCACGTGTTAAAATCGTGGGGGACAAAGCGCCACCACAGAGACAATATAAATATCCTGTGCAAGCAGAGGCAGGAATTGAGAAAATAACTGAATCATTAGAACAACAGGGAGTGATTGAAAAGGGGAATTTCGCAAACAATAGCCCGATTTGGCCCATATTAGAAGTCTCAGGAGATTGGAGATTGACAGTGGATTTTAGATAAATTAATAAAGCCCCCGCCGCCCCCATGGCACCAATAGTAGCAGATCTACTTCAAGTGATGGCAAGAATACAGGGGGGGCCCTAAATGGTTCTCTGTCATGGATTTGGCAAATTGTTTTTTCGCCATCCCATTGCACCCTGATTCTCGGGCCCACTTTGCGTTTACTTTTAAGGAACAACTTGTTTAAAAGAATTCCCCAGGGCCTAAACTGTGCTCCACCTATTGCGCACCAACATACGGTGCGACGGTTGGATCAATTATCCAAAGAGGATGGGGAGAATGTCACCTCCTGTGTAGATGACATATTAGGGTAGAGGGATGCTGAAGAGTTGACTGAGCGGACTAAAAAAGTGTTGAGACTCATCCAGAAAACGGGCTCTCTCTTTATTAGCCTTAAAACCCAACTAGTGCAGAGGAGAGCGAATTATTTGGAAGTGACCCTAGGGGAACAAGGAATTCAGGTAGATCAACAAAAGATGAAATCATGATTGAATTTACCAAGGCCAGAGGATTCTCATGTGTTGAGGGTGATGTTAGGAGGGTTTAACTATTTAAGGAAACACATCTGGAATTTAGCCGCTATAACTGGACCCTTGCGACGTTTACTAAAAAACAGAAAGTAGACTGGGAGCCGAACAAGAAAAAGCTTTTTGTCATTTAAAACAAGCCTTGATGGGAGCCCCAGCATTGAAATTCCCAGAGATAAACAAGTCATCTGTGATCAAGTTGGCAGCAACCCAACAAAGTTTACGAACGCAGGAAATTGACAGGAAGTTAATACCGGTAGCATAGAAGATTAACCCCTACAGAGCAGCAGTTTGGGATCTGAGAGAGAGGATGTTTAGCTGCTGTGAGCCATTGAAGCTTTTGCTTTGACTACTGGCACAGCCCCTATTATAACACAAACACCTCACTCTCCCCTGCAGTGTATTTTATCAGCGAAACTGCAGGGGAAAGGAGTATTGAATACCAGGAGGGCCCAATGGACCTTGATGTTAACTAGCGGAGATGTGACTTATGAGAAGAACAAACAAGCAACCATGTTTCCATATGCCCTCCTGACAGAAGGAGAGGAGCATGAATGCTCACTTCCAGAAACCGAACCAAAGTTAGCTGAAGAAGCACCCCCGGGAGATGAAGTGTTAAGCCTCGGAGAAAAAGAGGTTTGGTTTACAGATGGTAGTTCATACGATGAGAACTCTAAGAAATATATGGGATATGCTGCTGTACAAATGGATGGGGAAACTATTTCTGGTTCTAGGAGTATGACTTCAGCTCAGGAAGCTGATGTCAGAGCTCTTGGAGATCTGCTTAAAGAGAAAAATAATGTTGCAGACTGTCTTTATGTCTATATGGATTCAGACTTTGTGGTACAAGGACTGCTATATATTGGATTGGGATTTGGAAAAAGAATAATTGGGAAACAGCTGAGGGGAAAAATTTGGTCCAAAAGGAGGATTGGAAATCTATCTATGATTGGTTGAAAAAACACCCAGGAAAATTAAGAGTAAGACATATTAAAGGTCATCAAAAGCGAAAAGGGAATGAAAAATATTGGAATGATAAAGCAGATGCTTTAGCTAAATTAGCAGCAAAGGAACCTTTGGGAGTTATGGTAGTTACTAGAGTTCAAGCCATAAAACAGGCGGTTAAACCTGAGGAAAGATGGGGAAACTGGAATATACAAGGTGTCTATGCGGTGAATAAAAAAAAACAGGAGAGGTAAAGTGGGTACCTGACAAACTTCAAAGAGAAGAGATTATTAACCTGTGACACTCTATGGCGCATCAAGGAATAGAGAATACTCTCTTTAAGGTAAAAGAAATTGGAATATGGCCTCAGGTGTGAAAGGACATAGACAATTTTGTTAAAAACTGCATAAGGCATGCAGCAGACAAGAATAGACCATTGAATTTGAGACCCTTGTTGCACCAAAGAATTGTGGGGCCATGGAGTAGAATACAGGTTGATTATATTGATAAATTGCCTAAGACCCAAAGGGGGAAATCAGTATTTATTAGTGATAGTAGATTCCTTTTCTGGATGGTTGGAGGCGATTCCCACCAGAAATCATACTGCAGAGACCACCGCCAAAATATTGTGGGAAGCAGTGTTAAGTAGATATGGAAAATTATGTGGGGGAGGTCTAGGTTGGATATTAGGACACACTATTTCACTACGAGGGTAGTGAAGCACTGGAATGGGTTATCTAGGGAGGTGGTGGAATCTCCATCCTTAGAGGTTTTTAAGGCCCAGCTTGACAAAGTCCTGGCTGGGATAATTTAGTTGGTTTTGGTCCTACTTTAAGCAGGGGGTTGGACTAGATGACCTCCTGAGGTCTCTTCATAGAATCATAGAAGATTAGGGTTGGAACTCCAAAAGTAATTGATTCAGATAATGGGCCACATTTTGTAGGAGGAGTAATTAAAAGTTTATTACAAGCTGTAGGAATAATCCAACAACTACATATCCCCTATCATCCTCAATCGTTAGGGACAGTAGAAAGGATGAATCAAACTATTAAACGAGCTCTATGCAAAGTAGTGCAAGAAACTAGCAAAGATTGGGATGATAAATTGCCAGTGGTGTTGGCAGCCATCCGAAGTAGTGATCTATTGGGTACTGGCTCCCAGGCTTATCAAATTCTCTTTGGAAGGCCTATGAGATTGTGGAGCCCTTTAGTGTACCCAGAAGAAGAGGAGGAGGTATCAGTTACCCAATGGGTCAGGATGTTACCAATAGAACTTAAGAAAATGGAATGTAAATTGACTGATGCCATTGAAAAAGCAAGAGACTGTGGATTCTCATGTGGGTCAGGACAGTAAATTATGGCAAATCGGAGATAAGAGTAATGTATTTGAAATTAACATCAAAAAATCATGTCCTGGAGTCTAGATGGTTTGGACCATTTTCCATTATGAATAAAATTTCACCTACTGTAGTGTAGATTAACAAGGGGGAAAAGGGAAAGTGAGTTCACACATCACAATGAAAGCTATGGCCTAAAGATTAAATAATGATCCTTTCTTTTTCTTTTAGTTTATATTACAGAGGGAAAGGAATGCCCAATTGCACCAGAGATTATCCTGTACGGACCTTGGATTTGGAGCATAGATACAGTGCTACAATTTTTGTAATTGGTTTATTGCTTATGCTTGCTTTGCTTTGCATTTTGTGCTTAGTAGAAGAATTGTGTTGTGGGCGTTATATTTTAGGAAGAAAAAAAACAATACCGGAGCTCGAGCGAAGATAGAAGAGGTTAGTGTAAGTATTTAGAATAATACGGCCGGAAGCATTGGATATTATTCCTATGGAATAATGGCCATGACTTCAATATTGAAGATCCTCATAATTCAAAAAGGGTGGAAATATGGTTGTTGGCTTTTATGTTTTTTGAATATTTGGGAAATTTAGGGGTACATGGATATACATATGGGAGCACTTCTAGGATGGAGGTATGGATCAAGGGGAAAATACATTAGACTATTTGTGGGACAGAATGGGAAAAACAGGACCAAACAAAACCAGATGGAAAGAAAAACCTTTTGAGGTAAAATTTGAAATATGGTGGGAAGATGGCAAAAATGTGACATGGGAATATATAAAGCCAAAAGATTTGATATTGAGACGTTACCAGGGAAAATGTCAGCTTTGGGTAAGATTTTGGGGGCTATACAGACACGTGACGCAAAATTTTGGTGCATTATCAGAACAAGGAATAAGAAGTGTGGAACTCCAATTGAAACAAGCCCAACTCTTGAAAACGTCCCTAAATGTAAATCCATTTGGTGTGTCTGAGATTGACAATAAAACTGTACTAGCAATACAAGGTGTACAGATGCAAACTTATGGGATACAATACATACAGAGAATGGTTAATCTGTTAAGTAATGGACAATGGCCTTTTGAATGGTTCAAAGATCTTCATATATGGAATCAACGAATTGCAGGATGGAAGAAATATATGGAGTTTAATTGGGATCAAGCCACTCTGAGGGGAGACTGGAAAGGCAGAATGCTGTTACACAACACAGGGAAGCAAAGAAAAGCCTGGGTGTTGCCCAAAACTAATTAATGAAGAGTAATGGCAAATAGAAATAAGTAGGACACTTGATTCAAGAAGAAGGGGATTATAAATTAGTAGAATTAATGAAACATTGTGAAGAGTTGGGACAAAGTAAATGGGTGTGCCCACAACTAACTTGGTCCCTAGAGGGATGTCATTTGAACCATTCAAGCAGACAATATACCAGGCAGTATTTAGCGTCTAATGGCACACGAGTGTTTGATTTAGGCAACGGGTGTATTTGTGTGGTAGCCAATTAAAAACATGTATTTGTGGAACGTATGACAGAAAAAGGCCCAATTGAGTTGTGTAAATGTAATGTAACAGAGGTCATTATTAATGGAATAATTTACCGAGGTCCTCTATTTTAAAAAAAAGGAAATTGTTTGGGAATCAAAAGATGTGGACCGGTCCTTTGATTTAGGGATACATTTGGGAACAATGGGGAAAATTGATTGATGAAAGCAAAAAAATCAGGCAATATGCAAAAGATGTATCTAAGTCTGCTCAGCTGGGAAAAATAAACATTTTGATCCACAATGGTCAAGTATTAAAATTGGGGAAAGAAGGAGAAGAATTGGCAATTTCTCATTGGTATGATATTTTCAAAGGATGGTCTCCCAGTGTCACAGCTCTTCTAAATTTAATGCTACATCCTACTGTGATATTATTTGCATTCATTATTTTGTTAACCTTTATTATGCTATGTTTATACTGCCGAATAAGAAAGCGACAGGAAGTTTTGGAGCAAGTGATATATAAAATTGAATTGCTTGCGAAATTAGATTACACCCACCCCCACACACATTGTGATTCATCTGCAACGTATTACATAGATAAGTCATTGAGGCCTGGTATGAACGACACGTGCTTAACATGAATACGTGCGTTGCAAGTTGGCAACCGAAGCAAGAACTTATGGTCAAGGACTATTAGAACTATCTGTGCAAAAACAACCTTGTTATGTTCAGAGGAAAATACGGAAAATCAGCAGAAAAGAAAACAATGACAGCTGGACTGATATACAATTGTATTAGAATTGGAGGAAATGGCATGCCTTGGATCATGGCAGCCTGCCCAGGATTGTCTCTCTGGAATTGTGTGGGTAGAAGGCCTAGTAAACAAAGGCAAAGAACCGATGACATGACGGAATGGACTATAAATGGTTGCCCATGACTTCTGCAAATTGGAGCTGTTTATTGATCCAGAGCCCTGTGTGGCTACAGATGTGGTTTTCACTGGCTCCCTGCATCTTATGATTGGAAGGAATCTCGACTGGCCATTGGGACCATTCTGATCTTTGGACTCTGGTATAGTATGTTTGGGGTGTGAACGTGGAGTGAGTAAGGTTTGTTTTGTAACCAATAAAGAGCATTTAGAGTATTATATACGAACACTGCGTCTGGTATTTGTCTGCTCCCCATCCCGTAGGGAGACCGCTACTGAGGGTCTAACACTCCTAGTGATGGAGAATCATTGTGTCCTGAGGGGAGCTCTCCCAGTGGTTCATTCCCACCAAGATAAATACTGGCCCTTAATTCCCAGCCTCAATTTGTCTCTCCTCAGTTCCCAGCCAGTGGATCTCACTCTGCCTTTGCCTTCTACATCAAGGAGCCCTTCACTAGCAGGTGTGTAAATCAGAAGGGACTGGATTATTATGACTCACCTGAGGAAGGGCTCTCAGGCCTTGAGCTTTCCCTGGAGTCCTCGACATCCCGGATCCAGAGCTCTGCCTCCCCTACCTCGATCCGGTGGATTAAGTCCGGTTTGGAACCTGAATAGCCTGTTTTGAGGGAAAGTTTTATTACTAATTATACTTTTTTTTTAAACTACTAATTACTAATTATAATTGGCTGCAGGGGCTCAATTATCCGTTGGTGCAGCCCAGCACAACAGGGCCCTGACCTCGGTCAGGGTGTGTCTGTGCAGCACCTGGCACGACGGGACACTGATCTTGGCCGCTGCTTCAGAGGAAAGTGCAGGAGATCCCAAGCAGGAGAATAAAGAAATAAACCTTCCTTAGAGGAGATTTCTTCCCGTCTCCCACCAGGCAAGTGCCATTCATACTCTGAAGCAGCAATGTCTACGACCCGTCTCAATTTGCAGTGGGGGGTGGAGTTTTAAATCCTTACTAGGGTAACTCTAGATGTTCCATCGAAATATCCCATTTTGCTAACACCTTGGCCTCTATGCTATCTTGTGGCAGTAAGTTCCACAGGACAACTCTGTGACACAGATTTTCTTTAACGAGTTGAAACACCATTGAACACCCATTACTCTCAGATTACGAGACGGAGGGCTTTCTACTCACCCTACCACCTTCTCTCTGGTCATTCACTTACCCAACTGTCTCCTGAAAAATGTATCATGGGGGAAGATTTTGGAAGAAGGGAACTTTGAGATCTTATAGCTGTTGAAAACAGTTTGCAGTATGTCATTAAGGCATCGGCCACAATGTGTCATGGCAGGTGTCACCAGGTGGCGCCGTTCAGAGCTACCAGCTCTTTCACATAGGGTGCAAGCATTGTTCGACTGTACAGTTGTTAAATTTACTACATTCTTTCTTTTGGGGGAGGTGGGGAGCTGTTGCAGCAGCAGCATTTTCCCCTGCCTTATTTGTTTAACTAGAGTCAGTTCTTGAGGCACAGTTGTTACCCACGTGACTGTTTGCTACCACTTCTGTGCCAGGACTGAGGTAGGTAATGCAAATAAACAAGTTACATTAAGGGCTTGTCTACACTACCCGCCGGATTGGTGGGCAGCGATCGATCCAGCGGGGGTCGATTTATCGCATCTAGTAGAGACGCGATAAATCGACCGCTGAGCGCTCTCCCGTCGACTCTGATACTCCACCAGAACAAGCCGCGCAAGCGGAGTCGACGCTAGAGTGTCAGCTGTCGACTTACCGCAGTGAAGACACTGCGGTGAGCAGATCTAAGTATGTTGACTTCAACTACGCTATTCACGTAGCTGAAATTGTGTATCTTAGATCGACCTCGAGCGGAAGTGTAGACAAGCCCTAAGATTAGCCCCAGGCTTTGCAGCCCTGATTACTGCTCCAACAGGAAGCCAGCCTGAAAGAGGCTGGCATTTGCCACCACTGAGCCCAGGGTTGCACATGGCATTGAGGGAACCCAGACATTTCACAGCTGCTAAAAAGAAGATAAATTGGACCTTACCCAGGGAAATGAGGGCCCAATAATTCCTCAGCATCTGGTCCCGGTACAGATGCTTCTCTCGCTGGGATAAGAGCTCCCACTCCTCCCGGGTGAAATACAGAGCGACGTCCTCAAACGCCACCTGGAGCTGCTGACACAAGCGTTACACACTCAGCACCTTCTGCTCCAACCCCAGCCTGAAGTCTCAGCAGGGGACGCGGTTTCTAGGGGAGCGACTCCCAGGGAACCCCCAGCCCAGCAGCTGGGACCCAGGGAAACTCTCCTCTCCCCCCCGCCCCCCCCCCCCAGCTCCCCCAGAGACTCCTGTTCCCCAGGGAACAGGAGTCGCCCTCGGCTCCCCACGGGGCTCTGGGGCAGGGCGCTGGGAAGGGCCCGAATCCCAGGGCAGGGAACAGGCTTCTCCCTGCCCTCCCTACCCTGCCCCAGGCCTGTCCTCAGGGCTCCTCTGCCCGGCCAGGCTCTCGCTTGGGGGTGATCTGGATGATGGATTGCACCCTCAGCAAGTTCGCAGATGACACTAAGCTGTGGGGAGAGGTAGATACCGTGGAGGGTAGGAATAGGGTCCAGAGTGACTCAGACAAATTGGAGGATTGGGCCAAAAGAAATCTGATGAGGTTCAACAAGGACAAGTGCAGAGTCCTGCATTTAGGAAGGAAGAATCACATGCACAGCTACAGGCTGGGGACCGACTGGCTAAGCAGCAATTCTGCAGAAAAGGACCTGGGGATTACAGTGCACAAGAAGCTGAATATGAATCAACAGTGTGCCCTTGTTGCCAGGAAGGCTAATGACATATTGGGCTGCATTAGTAGAAGAATTGCCAGCAGATCCAGGGAAGTGATTATTCTCTTCTATTTGGCACTGGTGAGGCCACATCTGGCATATTGCATCCAGTTTTGGGCCGCCCCACTACAGAAAGGATATGGACAAATTGGAGAGAGTCCAGCGCAGAGGGCAGCAAAAATGATTAGGGGGCTGGAGCACATGATTTACAAGGAGAGGCTGAGGGGACTGGGGTTATTTAGTCTGCAGAAGAGTGAGGGGGGATTTGATAGCAGCCTTCAATTACCTAAAAGGGGGTTCTGAAGAGGATGGAACTCGGCTGTTCTCAGTGGTAGAAGATGACAGAACAAGGAGCAATGGTCTGAAGTTGCAGAGGGGGAGGTCTAGGTTGGATATTAGGAAACACTATGTCACTAGTAGGGTGGTGAAGCACTGGAATGGGTTACCTAGGGAGGTGGTGGAATCTCCTTCCTTAGAGGTTTTTAAGGTCAGGCTTGACAAAGCCCTGGCTGGGATGATTTAGTTGGGGTTGGTCCTGCTTTGAGCAGGGGGTTGGACTAGATGACCTCCTGAGGTCCCTTCCAACCCTGAGATTCTATGAGTCTATGAAGGGGCTGCGCCCGTCTCCGCGCGTTCCCCCAGCCCCAGGGGCCCGAGAGCCGATCCCGGGGGCCAGCGCTCGGGCTGCTGCAGCCCCTGAGCCCCCGGGCTGCGCTGGTGCAAAGCGGGACCCTGGGCCCTGCCTGGCCGCGCCGCTCCGTGCCCTGGGGCAGCGCCAGCGCCACCCCCCGAGCTGCTGCTACCCCCAGCCCCGGGGTCACTAGCGCGGGAGGGACCCGGGTCCCGGCCCCCAGCCGGGACCAGCCAGTGCCCGGCCGGGGAGTCCCCGCCCCGCGTCCTACCTGCGCCGGCCCCGCTGCAGCCATCGCCGGCCCCGGCCGCTTCCTCGGCCCCGGCAGCGACTTCTCTCTCCGCTGTCTGCCCTGGGGCTGCAGCCGGGACCCGCCCTGCGCACGGGGCGGGCTGGGACCCAGGGGGCCGGGCTGGTCCCGCCCCGCCCCCGCCCTGCTGCGCTCCCCGCCCCCAAGGGCCCCGCCCCCGGCTCCAAGGGCCCCGCACCTGCGCCGTCAGCTCCAGCAGCCGGCGGAGGCCCCAGCGCAGGACTTTCCGGTTCAGCCCCCCGGACGCCTGGGTCCCGAGTCCGGCCGCTGGGGCGCTCGCTGCACCCCGTTGCAGGGCAGCCCGGTCCCCGCCCCTGCGCTGTGAGTGTGGCCCCGCTGCGCCTTGGGGAGCTGGCTAAGGCGCGGGGCTGGGAGCCCGGACTCCTGGGTTCTCTCCCAGCTGTGGGGGAGCGGGGACTAGTGGGTACAAGAGGGCCCAGGCCAGGCTGTGGAGCGTGTGTGTCACAGTAAGAGACGGGTCGGGCTGTGTGGTGTGTTTGTTGCTTGGCTGTGTGATGTTGGTGTGTGTGTTACAGGGGATCACACCCCCGGCTACTGTGTAATGTGTGTGTGTTAGAGGATGGCTGTGTTACACAGGGTGACCAGATGTCCCGATTTTATAGGGACAGTCCCGATTTTGGGTCTTTTTCTTATATGGGCTCCTATTACCCCCCACCCCCTGTACTGATTTTTCACACTTGTTGTCTGGTCACCTTAGCTGTGTATGTATGAGCGTTACAGGCTCTCACACTTGGCTGTAGTGTGTGTGTGTTGCAGGGCGGCGGAGCAGTATGTGTGTGTTACAGGAGCTCCCACCCAGCTGTGTATGTGTGTTTCAGGAGCTCACACTTGGCTGTAGTGTGTGTGTGTGTGTGTTTCAGGGGGGCGGAGCAGTATGTGTGTGTTACAGGAGCTCCCACCCAGCTGTGTATGTGTGATTCAGGAGCTCACACTTGGCTGTAGTGTGTGTGTGTTTCAGGGAGGCGGAGCAGTATGTGTGTGTTACAGGAGCTCCCACCCAGCTGTGTATGTGTGTTTCAGGAGCTCACACTTGGCTGTAGTGTGTGTGTGTTTCAGGGAGGCGGAGCAGTATGTGTGTGTTACAGGAGCTCCCACCCAGCTGTGTATGTGTGTTTCAGGAGCTCACACTTGGCTGTTGTGTGTGTGTGTTTCAGGGGGGCGGAGCAGTGTGTGTGTTATGTGTGAGCTCCCACCCAGCTGTGTAACCTGTGTGTGTCTGTTTCAGGAGCTCACACTCATGTCCCTGCCCAGCGCCATGGGGAGGGCAGCTGCCCCATACAGATGCCGTGTTCTGGCCTCGGTATTGGCGCTGAAGGAGTTGGCGCCCAGGCTGGCTGCCCCTGCCCACTGCTCATCGTGCCGGGCCCTGCACACCTCAGGGGCCACCCCCGCCGGCCACAACAAATGGTCCAAGGTGAAGCACATCAAGGGCCCGCGGGACGCCGAGCGCAGCCGGCTCTTCCAGAAGCTCGCCATGCTGCTGCGCTTCGCTGTGAAAGGTACCGGGGCGGGAGAGCTGGATCCTGTGCATGACACAGCCCCAGCAAGAGGGAACACTACAGAGCCCTGCTAGCCTCCCAGTGCCCCACAGGCCCCGCCACCGTCAGAGGGGGCGCTACAGAGACTTCCCGGCCTCCCAGCACCTGACGGGGTCCAGCCCTAGCCAGAGGCTGTGGCTACAGAGCCCTGCCAGCTTAGCCTTGACCACTAGCGCTGCCCCTAACCCCAGCACCTCCTAACCTCTGTTAGCCCAAGGCCAGCATCCTCTGTGGCGGCTGGAACAGAGGATGCTGGTCTGTGGGGCAGAGTCTCCCCTTCTCATCCTTTCTCCACTGGGCCTTTCCTTTGTCCCATAGCACCTCCCCTAACGTGGCTGGGTCTGTGCCCCCCTCCAGCAGCTGTTTCACATAAGAGGGGGGCAGCCCAGTCCCTGTGGTTCAGGCAGCCTGAGGTAACAGCTAATGGTGGCTGAAGAGAGGAAGGGCCCTGGGACAGGTGGTTTGGAGCAGGGAGGGTCACCAGGGACCTCATGACTCCTGGGTCCCATCCCCAGTTCTGGAAGGGGGATAGTGGGTTAGAGCGGGGGGGGGTCTCAGAGTCAGGACGCCTGGGTTCTATCCCTGGCTCTGGATGGGGATTGGAGGCTGGTGGATTACAGCAGTGGGGGCTGGGAGTCAGGATTGCCCTGGACTGGGATCCCAGCCGTGTCTCCCTTGTGACACCTCCTTTCTGTCCTGTGGCAGAGGGAGGACCCAACCCTGATCTCAACACCAACCTGGCCAACATCATCGAGCAGTGCCGGAGCAAGAGCATGCCCAAAGCATCCATTGAGGCGGCCATCAAGGGAGGGGTATGTAGCCGGTTCCTGCCAGCTCAGCTCCGGGGGCAGAGGGGCTCATGGGCTGCAGCCTTGCTGCATTCTCTAGGCCAGGCCAGGCTATGCAGAGGGGCGTTGGGAGCCTTGAATGAGGGAGCGAGGCTGGGCTTGTGGCTACAGTGCTGGGCTGGGCTACAGGACTCCTCGTTTCTATTCCTAGCTCTGCCACTTGCTCCCTCTGTGACCTTGGGCAAATCACTTGGGTCATAGGGAATTGCCAGACTGGATCAGAGCAGAGGTGTGTCCACTCCAGTATCCAGCACCAGAGGCTACAGAAGCAGGTGCAAGAACCCCGCAGTAGGAGATGTGGGGATAATCATCCTGCGTTAGGTCTCAGCTTGGTCTGTAATAGTTACAGTCAGCTCAAGCCCTGAAGCAGGAGGTTTAATATCCCTACCAGAAGTTGTTTGTGTTAATTATTCCAGCTCTGAATGTTCTTGTGGTCCGTAGAAATATCCAGTCCCTCTTTGAATCTTGCTAAGTTCTTGCCCCCGTGACATCCTGTCGCAGTGAGTTCCACAGGACATTCACCCATTGTGTGAAAAAGTATTTTCTATGATCAGCTTTGAATTTCCCACCTTTTATTTCACTGAACATCCTCTAGTCCTTGTGTTACGAGTAGCTATGATCGGGAAACAGAATGTCCATCCCACAGGAAATTCTGATACTTCTAAATTTATTTTCATTCTGAATCGGATTAGAAAATTTAGATTTTAAAATGTTTAGTGGAAAGAAAATTCAGACACTGCAATTCAGACACACTGAATTATTTCCTTTCACTAATACCATAGCCTTGTAATTTAATAGAAAATATTAAACCTACATTGAACTTAATATAATATAATGTAAAACTGGAATAAAGTGAAACAATACAGTCAAAATTAAAGTGTTACCTTAGCTAAACACATTTTTTATATTCTTGAACTGAGAAAATTGAACTGATTCATGTTCACATCAAATTTCATTGAAATTTACAAGCTCCTGTGAAATGTTTCAGTTCTAACAAAACTACCTTTTCCAATGGAAAACTGTTTTGCTGCCAGTGTTTTGACCATCTGTGGTTATAGGGTCGAGAGAGCAGATGCTCTCAATCGCCATTCTCTATCCTAGCCCTCAGTTAGCTCAAGAGCATCCCCGACTTCAAGCTGCCCCATCTTGGGATTGTATAAAGGGACTTGGTTCTCAGGAAGTGCCAGGGCCCTGGTCTCTGGAAGTCAAATTGGGGCCCCAACCCTATTTGGGCCCAAAATAAGTGGCCTGCCTCCATTTCCCCCGAGTCTATTCAACCCTAGGGTTAGGGTTGAAACATGTCTGTCATAAACCCAGGACAGCCCAACAGTGAACACATAATAAATTTGGCATTTGGTTTGTCTGCCTCAGTTTCCCCATCTGAAAATAGGGTCTGAGATAATCCCATTTGTATTTGCCCAATCAAAAGTCACCCAGTTGCATATCTATATTTTAAAGTTACCATAAGGATTATTACTCCAGCCAGGACAGGTTTGGCATTTTAGAACTCACACTTAAATTTAATTCTTTGAGTAGTAGAGAGAAATAAAAATTATTAAATGCATAGACCAGTCAAAACACTAAAATAACACACTTTGAAAGAATAAAATTACAGAGAATATATGTGCATTGCAGGAAGTACCAAGAAGTAACAACAATAATACAGATATGTGTTGGGAGGCGAGTGTGTGTGTGTGTGTGTGTGTGTGTGTGTGTGAGAGAGACTGAGACCTGGCTGCTGGGGAAATCTCAGGAACCGTGTACGGTCTCTTTAAGAAAGGCACCCAGCCACTCATCATTCACATCTCAGACTGCAGCAGCCTCGAGTCCTGAGCCAGGCTGTCCCCCCTGCCTTTCTCTGCAGAAATGGGGTACAGGAGCACGGGGAAGGGGGGACACCCTGACATCAGCACCCTCCTCTCCCCACCCCTGCTCTGCATAGCCAGCAGGAGGGTCTCGGGAGCAGCTGCGGGACAGAGCTACGTGAGGGAAGGGGCTGGCTGTGCGGGCTCTCTAATCAGCTGGGCGGCATTTGAATCTCTCCTGCGTAGCCGCCCAAGTGGGCAGCTTACAGGGAACACAGATTGCCTGCGCTTTGAACTGGCAGTCTTCTGCTTTCTGTCTGCATGACAAGAACCAGGGGAGGGGGTGAAGGGAAAGCCCCCTAACACCTCCCAAGACATAAGCCCAGCTGCAGAGCTGAATCTGCCCCTTCTCGCTGCAGGACAAAGGGAAGAGTTCGTACCTGCTCTACGAAGCCAGAGGCCCTGGGGGATCTGCTCTGCTCATTGAGGTGCTGACGGACAATGCAAAGCGAGCCTACCAGGATATCCGGCTCATCCTGAGCCGCAATGGGTCAGTCCTTTCCTGCCGGGCCCGACAATCCTGCATTTCACTGCACAAAGGCCCTTCCTGTGCTCCATGCAATGACCAAAC
Source organism: Chelydra serpentina (assembly GCA_037349315.1). Lineage (NCBI taxonomy): Eukaryota > Metazoa > Chordata > Testudines > Chelydridae > Chelydra > Chelydra serpentina. The sequence goes on along the minus strand of JBAIAC010000021.1, from coordinate 3,426,835 downwards.
CCGACACTTCTGGGTCTTAAAACACGAGTGTCTAGTGGTTGAGATAAACGCAATGCGTGAGTTCAAGGGCCGTAGCTGGCTAATGCTCTCTACAGCCTGGCCACAAGTGGGAGACCTAGAACATACAGTCTACATGGGGGTCAGGGCTGGTCTGTACATGAGGTTGTAATAAGCAAGGCCTTGGGTTGAATTACCAAAAGCATCTAAGTGGTTTAGGAGTCCCGTTTTCAAAAGTGACTTTCGGCCTTTAGGAGCCCAAGTCTTAGAAGACCAATGGGATTCAGGTTCCTAAGTCATTTAGATTCTTTGGAAAATGTTACCCCTGGTTAACTGGAACAGGTGCACCGGATTAATTTAAACGGGTTTAATTAAACGGATGCACACCTGTGGCATTAATTTAGCTGGAATAAATGGGCCAAAGGTGTTAACCTAACAACATCACTCCAACATTAAAAAGTGCTAAACAAGGTTCCGGGTTTGGTGTCCAGAGATTCGTGCTGCTGAGCAGCACGGCAAATACCCCACTAAAAATCCTTTTGTTAAAGATTCAGAAAAGAAGGCAAAGCAGGTAAAGCCTTGAGATGTAAAGTATTAAGTAAAGCTTTCATTTTAACAACATCCCTTCTAATTGGAGAGAGACTCTAGAGTCTAGATGTCAAACAAGGGTTTCTCCAGTCTCTTAGATGGTCACAAAGATGGTGATTACTGGGCCTTGCAATAAAAGATAGGTTAGTTGAGATAAGCTGCAGCTGTTGCCGCTGCTAAAGTCTGATCGCATTTTATCTCATGTTTGGGGCTCTGCCTGTGTTGCAAAGAGACACCTGGCTGGCCTATGCCAGCCGGCTTGGGCTAAGAGGCTGTTTAACTGTGGTGTAGACATTTAGGCTCAGGCTGGAGCCTGAGCTCTGGTACCCCATGAGCGGGGAAGGTCCCAGAGCTCGGGCTCGGATGTCTACACTGCAATTAAACAGCCCCTTAGCACGGGCCCGAGTCAACTGGCACGGGCCAGACTCGGGTGTCCAATTGCAGTGTAGACATAACCTGGGATTCAGCTCGAGCTGGTAGGGGAGGGGTGGTGATGTCATCTGAGTCCCTATCTTTGGCCTGGTCAGGACATCCCTGAGGATTAGGATGAAAGGGGTCTGGGTCCAATAGTCTCCATCTGTTCTTCCCATATTTCCCCCTAAATTGCTTTAAGGACCCCAAAATGTACTGATGGGTGGAATAGCCCAGCCCCTTGTTATCCTGTTCAGCAATTAAGCCTAATTTCCGATTCACCAATTTTAGTTAATTAATTTAGTTCCACATCTTTGGTGTTTAGCAAGGATGATTTCAACATATCCCTTGAGTTATACTAGTTGGCCTTTTTGTTTTAGGCTACTTTATTCTTTCTGTCTCTCATACCTTTTCCCATCAGCGTTTGTTATTAGGGCAAATATAGTGCCAATCTATAAAAAGGGAAATAAGGAAAACCCAGGGAATTACAGACCTGTCAGCTTAACTTCAGTACCTGGAAAGATAATAGAGAAAATAATTAAGCAATCAATTTGCAAACATCTAGAAGATAATAAGGTGATAAGTAGCAGGCAGTATGGATTTGTCAAGAACAAATCGTGTCAAACAAACCTAATAGCTTTCTCTGACAGTTGTGATACAGCATGGCCAGAAGGCAGCAGGAGAGTGATCTAGGATGAGGAGAAGCCTTATTCCCTGTAGATTAATTAAAAGCACCTGAAACCAATTAGAGCACCTGAAGCCAGTCACCTGATAAAATCCCCCTGCTTCAATCAGGCAGAGGAGGAGCTGGAGCAGAGTGAGGAGGAGTTGGAGCAGAGAGGTTTGATGGTGGAGCAGAGAGCAGTTTGGAGGAGTGAAGCAGAGTGGATTGGTGGTGGAACAAAGAGCAGTTTGGAGGAGCTGAATCAGAGTGGTTTGGTGGTGGAGCAGAGAGCAGTTTGAAGGAGTGAAGCAGAGCGGATTGGTGGTGGAACAAAGAGCAGTTTGGAGGAAAGCGGAGGACAGTTTTGAGAAGTGCTGTAGCGGGCTAAGAAGACCAAGATCCTAGGTAAAGGGACACCTGGCTTGTGCAGAGGGAAGGCAGGAAGCCCCACAAGCTGAAGGTCAGGAGAGGGAAGTAGCCCAGGGGAAAGAATCACTGGTACAAGTGGTTCACCTGCTATCATAGGGCCCCTGGGCTGGGACCCGGAGTAGAGGGCGGGCCTGGGTCCCTCCCTCTCCACTCCTCTTCCCTGGGATACTAGTAGGATAGCTGTCACCCCAGTTCAGGGGCAAGAAATGGCACCCTGAAACCCCCCCACAAGAAGAGAAAGTGCAGGACCCATCATAGTAGTGCCGGCAATTTGCCACACAATCTAACAAGCCATGTGGATATGGGGGGAAGCGGTAGATGTGGTATATCTTGACTTTAGACAGGCTTTTGATACTGTCTTGCCTGACCTTCTCATAAACAAACTAGGGAAATACCACCTAGATGGAGCTAGGTGGGTGCATAACTGGTTGGAAAACCGTTCCCAGAGTAGTTATGCCCTTCCAGCTTGACTATGAACCAGTGATATCAAGGGGGTTCCACAGGAATCAGTTCTGGGACTGGTTCTGTTCAATATTTTCATCAATGACTTAAATAATGGCACAGAGAGGACACTTATAAAGTTTGCAGATGATACCAAGCTGAGAGGGGTTGCAAGTGCTTTGGAGGGTAGGATTAATATTCAAAATGATCTGGACAAACTGGAGAAATGATCTGAAGTAAATAGGATGAAATTCAATCAGGACACATGCAAAGTACTCCACTTAGGAAGGAACAATCAGTTGCACGCATACAAAATAGGAAATGACTGCCTAGGAAGGGATCTGGGGGTCATAGCGGACCACAAGCTAAATATGAGTCAACAGTGTAACACTGCTGCAAAAAAAGGGAACATCGTTCTGAGATGTATTAGCAGGAGTGTTGTAAGCAAGACACAAGAAGTAATTCTTCCACTCTACTCCAGGACTGATTAGGCCTCAACTGGAATATTGTGTCCAGTTCTGGGTGCCACGTTTCAGGAAAGATGTGTACAAATTGGAGAAAGTCCAGGGAAGAGTGACAAAAATGATTAAAGAGCTAGAAAACATGACCGATGAGGGAAGATTGAAAAAACTGGGTTTGTTTAGTCTGCAGAAGAGAAAACTGAGAGAGGACATAACAGTTTTCAAGTATATAACAGGTTGTTACAAGGAGAAGGGAGAAAAATTGTTCTCCTTAACCTCTGAGGATAGGACTATCACCATGCCTCAGTGGGTCGTAACTGAGAATACCAAATTCAGGACAAACTGCTGAGAAATAGGGCAGACACATCCCAAAACTGGTGGTTATTCTTCCATAAGATAAACCAAGCCAGCAACAAAATTAAACTTCTGTCTCACCACACTGGCTCACAAGAACTCAGAACTACAGCCTCCTTAGGCATTCCAGTCCTTTTTTCAACACCCAGACACTAGACTTAATGATGAGTGGTTATTTAAAACCAGTTTCATCAACCAAAGGGTTCTTCTGAGCCCAAAGAAGGAGCCACATACCCAGGTCAATATATAACTCCGATCTTACCCAATAATCACACTCTTGCCAATCCTTTAGTATCTAATATCTAAAAGTTTATTTATAAGAGAAAAGAAAGGTGAGAGTTAAAATTGGCTAAAAGAATCAAATACATACACACATTGCAAAGTTCTTGGGCTTGAAGCAGTGATGAAATAAACCGCTGGCCTGTTAAGTCTCTGGTTGTTTCCAAATGATTGGAAGGTCCTCAGTCCTTTGGATGCTCCCGTTAGTATAAGTCCATAGTCCAGAGATCACAGCAGGAAAGAGGCAAAATTGAGATGTTTCCAGGGCCTTTTATAGCTTCTGCCCTATGGAGGGAAACCATTGTTCCAAGCAAAGCCCTCAGCACAATTTGTTTACAAGTACAGGCGCAAGATGGAGTTCAGCACCACATGATCTAGTCCAGGGGTTCTCAAACTGGGGGTCGGGACCCCTCAGGAGGTCGCAAGGTTATTACATGGGGGGGTCGTAAACTGTCAGCCTCCATTCCAAACCCCGCTTTGCCTCCAGTATTTATAATGGTGTTAAATATGTGTTTTTAATTTATAAGGGGCATCACACTCAGAGGCTTGCAATGGGAAAGAGGTCACCAGTACAAAAGTTTGAGAACCACTGATCTAGTCATATGCCCTTGCATGCTGCGATAAGTCATAGCAGGGGCCATTAGCAATATTCCGGCTGGAAAGTCCATCAGGTGGGGATAAGCTTCTGCCATGGCCCATTCTATTTGTGAATGTGCCCCCCGCACCCCCCCACCCCCGCCTAGGAGCCACTGCCAGAGGGATGTGCCAGTCGCTTTTGGGAGCTGCCCAATGTAAGCGCTGCCCGGACAGAGCCCATACCCCCAACCCAAAGCCCACACCCCGCACCCAAAATCCCTCCCAGAGCCTGCACCTCAAACTCCCCCTGCACCCCAACACCTGCCCCAGCCCAGAGCCCACAACCCACACCCAAACTCCCTCCGAGAGCCTGCACCCCCCCGCACCCAAACTCCCTCTCAGAACCCAGAGCCAGCACCCCACACCCAAACTCCCTCCCAAGGCCTGCACCCCAAACTCCCTCCTGCACCCAACTCCCTGAAAATTTTTAAATCAAAATGGGGGTCCTTGGGTTGCTAAAGTTTGAGAACTGCTGGTCTAGATAATACTTAGTCTTGCACTGAGTGCAGGGCACTGGACTAGCTGACCTCTCAAGGTCCCTTCCAGTCCTATGATTCTGTGATTCTATAGGGTACTGTGACATCTTACGAATTTTTACATACTTTTTACAGTTGAGTTCGCAATTATGGCAAATTTGCCAGCCCAGTTATCACAACACATCCCTGGGTGGACTCTCTTATATCAGTGCAAGAAGGGCTTAATTGGAGGTAGCTTAAACCTCTTCCCAAACCATTCTTGTGGCTCTTCTCTGAGCCCTTCCTCACTCGTCTCTATCCTGTGCAACGCACGAACCCCCTGGGCCAGCATCCGGGAATGGTCTCTCTCATGCTGTCTAGAAGTAACTCCCTGTCCCTTGATGTCCCCCTTTTCCCATGCAGGGCGCAGATGTCCGACGGGGCCCGGCACAGCTTTGACAAGAAGGGGGTGATCACGGTCAGCGGGCAGGACCATCAGCAGAGGCCAGTGGCCCTGGAGCAGGCCCTGGAGCTGGCGATCGAGGCCGGGGCCCAGGATGTATGGGAAGACGAGGAGGAGGAGGAGGAGCGAGCAGTTCTGAAGGTGGGTGTGTGACGGGGCTCCCTGGCTAACATAGTGGCAAGTCCATTGTGGCCCTTGCCACAGGGCCCTCCCGCTGCTGCAGTGCAGGCTGCTGGGAGAACGTGGGACTGTGGAGCGGGAGATACCATCAGCCAGTGGGGGGCAGCAGCTGGTTGATGTAATTGCTCGGGCACCAATCGGGGCCCACCTGGTGCTAATCTGGCTCGGGGGATGGGTGTGGAGATAGGTGGGGGTCTGACTGGCGCTGATCTGGCCGGGGGAGGGGGGGAATCGTGGGGATCTGGCGCTGCTCCGGCCCGGGGGAGGGATGTGGGGGTCTGGCTGGTGCAGCTCTGGCTCAGGGGGATTATACACAGGATACGTGGGAGGCCTTGGGAGGGCATGCTTTGCATTTACCCTATGGGAGCATAAAGAGGTTGTAAACCCCGCCCCAGGGTCTTCCCTGGCTGGCATGGGCATCTCATGGTACCCTCTGTCCCATTCCCTGCTTCCCCAGGGGGAGTGTGTCTGAGTGAGAGCTGCCCCAAGGCTGCTGTAGCATACACCTAGGGGCTCGTCCTGCACTCCCTGTCACACCGGAGTGACTGCCGGGGCCCCCCTTTGCTGCTGTTATTCCTGGGGTTGGGGGGTGGAATCCCCTGGAGCTGCAGTGCAGAGACAGGGTAAATGGGGGTCAGGAGGCGAGTTAGATGGTGGCCAGCACCAGGCATTGAACTGGCGACGGCCTGATCTGCAGAGGCAGGCGCTAGAGATCAGGCCCAGTGGGGGCGGCGTGGCCCACACTGTCTGTTCAGAGGGCTCCCACGCTGCTATGCTGCCGCCCTGGGGGCCAGCGGGCAATTTGCAGCCCCTCTCAGCCCCTGTCCTGTCCTCTCCCCTCAGTTTGTGTGTGAGGTGCCGTCACTGCACCAGGTGCGGGAGAAGCTGGACTCGCTGGGGCTCCGGTCGCTCTCCACGGCCCTGGAGTTCATCCCCAATGCCAGGGTGCGGCTGTCCGATGAGGAGATGGAGCGGGCATCCCAGCTGCTGGCCACGCTGGGCGACTGCCAGGAGGTGATCCGGGTCTCCGACAACATCGAGTAGGGGCCAGCGCAGGGGCGTCGCGGACGGAGATGCGCCCGGGCACGTCGTTCCCGGCTTGGCCTAGTCCTGGCCTGAGATCAGCCCATATGGAGGGCAAGGTGCGCACGGTTGACAGCTCAGCCTGAGATCCTCCCGTATGGACGGCAACTGGCGTGTGGCTCACAGCTTGGCCTAGAGCAGGAGCCCATGGGGCAACAAGTTCAGGACTCTGCCTCCTCCCGCCCTGGGATTGGACCCCTGAACTCCACGTGGTTTAGGGCTCGGCCCAGGATCGGGCTTAATTTGCGGTTTCTTCCCATTGAACCATCCCCAGCGCTGTCGGGCCATTAGTAACAGGTGCAGCTCTCCAGGTGCCCAGCACTGGGTGCAGCCCTTGCTCCTGGGGATGGGGGCGTGTTCTCTGAGCCACCTTATGGCTCCTAACTTCGTTCCCTGGGATTCGTGACCTGAATGCTTCGGCTCCCCTCTTGAATCTGATCCAGCAGGCCTGCAGTAAGGCCTCCCGGCGTGATGCGCTGTCACGTCCTCCTCCCCCCCCCCACCTCTCTCCCACTGTGGGTGGAGGGAGGGAGCTTCCTCTGCACCCATACAGCACCGAATGCTTCGTGGATAAAGAGTAACACCGGGCCAAGGCGATGACAACACCTCCCTGTTGTGTGACCCCCTATTCAGCACCCCAGCAGGAGCGCAATAGGGAGTGCACCCCACCCTCCAAATGTACTGTCTGGGGAGGGCTGCCTTTCCCTTACACTGCTTAATAAATGGTTTGCTTATCAGTGCTGGGGAGACTCTATCCATAACTTGGCTCTCACTGCACTGTTGCTACGTCCGTCCAAATGCAAACACACCAGGAAGGCCAGAGGGTGCAGCATTAGGAGAGGGGGCCTTTTGGGGGTCACAGAGCGTGGGTGTTGAGTGAGCAGCTGTCTGGTGGGTAAACGGGATGGTGACAAACTGTTAATGGTTCAAAAGAGCCACAAGAACGATTTGAGGTCTGGAAAATCTGTATAGTGAGAGAGTGAAGGAGCATCATCTATTTAGTGAAGAGACGGTTAAGAGGTGTCGTGATCCTGATCTGTAATCACCTAAATGAGGAGGCGATTGCTGAGAGCAGAGGGCTATTTAATTCCCAAAGGCAGAGCAAAATCCACAGGATGGGAGCTGAAGTGAGACAAATTCAGGCTGGGAATAAGGGGCCAGTGTTTACCAGGGAAGGGAATTCACCATTGGAACAGCTTCCCTATGAGGGGGTGGATTTTCCATCACTGGGAGTCGGGAGATGGGGTGTCTCTTTCTCAAAGCTCCGCTCTAGCTCAGCCAGGAGTTACTGGGTCAGAGGTGATACCACAGAGATTCCCTGCACTTCATTTTGTGTCCCTAGCTTCCGTTCTGAATAGGCAAAAGTCACTCCACCATTAGAAGCTGCAGTTCACATGGTACTTCACTGCTGAAAGTGGGCCAAAAGGTCGATAATTCAGCTGCGGGAGGGAGGGGAATAGAATTGGTAGAAAGCCAAAAAGGTGCAGAATAACTCAGTGATAAACAACTAGCGATAAACATGCACAGTAAAGAGCTGATAGCCGACAGGACAGTATAAAAGGCAGATAGTCAAGACTATTAAAACAGGAGTGGAGTGAATGAAGACATCGAGCGGAGAGCTGTCCTGAAAGAGCGGAGCCAAACGGAGTGAAGCCACCTGAAAAACCAGCAGCAGAGTCAACACAGCAAAATCAGCAGATAAGGTGAGTCTGTTAATTATAGTTATAGTATAGTGTAGTATTAATATGTGTGTGTGAGAGGATGTATGAGTGTTAATTGTGCTTTATATATGTAAAACTCAAAATACATTTTAAAATTGCTATCAGCGATCTGTTGCGGACTGGCATCCGGAACAGAGCGCAACCACTTAGAATCTTGTAAACCGTATACTATTGCAGTTTAAATGCTCTTTAACTTGTGTTAATAAGGGATTTGTGCCTTTAGATTATTAGTATATAAGGGATTAGGATTTTCACCAATAAAAAAGAGCCTTGTTTGGGAAAGAATACTGCTTGTGTCAGTCATTTTATCAGAAGGTTAGATCTGTGTTGGACAAGTTTTTCCCTAACTACCTTGGAGACCCAGCCCCTGGGAAGGATAGATTAAGAGGGCGATAGGTTATTCTAAGGGTGCCCCAACACCAGTTTTTCGGAATAACAGACTGGTGAGCCATGCAGTTGTTCAGGAAAGAAGGACGATTGACACAGTTTAACACAAGGCAGTTAGTGGTATAGATACATTTGTGGGACCACTGTGAGTGACACATGACCTTGTGGACAAGAACTGTCTCAGTAAAGACTTGGTGCTACTATAATCCCATGCGCATGACCTTGTGGATGGGGACGGTCTTGTAAGGACCAGGCACTGACACAGTCCGGGTCACTTGCTGAAGGATTCTCTGCATCTTGAAGTCTTTAAACCATGATTTGAGGACTTCAATAGCTGAGACATAGGTGAGAGGTTTATTCCAGGAATGGGTGGGTGAGATTCTGGGGCCTGCATTGTGCAGGAGGTCAGACTAGATTATCATAATGGTCCCTTCTGAAAATCTATGAATTTTCCATACATAGGTATGACCTTGTGAATAAGGATCTTCCTAGTAGGACCAGGCATGCATGACTGAGGAGTCCCGTGAAACTTTATTCTGTTGTTGCTACAGCATAGGTCTGGGAGGTGCAGAACTATGAGACACAATCCCATAAGCAAGTGAGACAGTAGGAACTAGGGTCATAAGCTAAGTCCCTGCCATAGTCCATGAGTCACTCAGGAAACTTTAGATTCTGGTATTATTACCTGGCTGTGTGTGTAAACATTTCAGAATGATAGCAAAGAATGTAATATTAAGTACTATTAAAAACATGGTATTAGGAAAAGAGCTAAAGGATTTTGTTTTAAAATACGGAGACAGTCCTTGGAAGCGTGGTGTTATTATCGGACCTGATGCATATCAACTATGTAAGCAATAGGATACGTGAGTTAAGACTGAGAGAGAGAATCTTTTCAACAGCTCCAGACAGGAAAGCTAAAAAGAGAGCTGCCCTACAAGGTTTGCAGATGGTAGGTAGCTGCAGTATTAAATAAAGAAGTAAATAGTCTGAGGATAAGGATGCAGGAATTAGAGGAGAAAGAAATAGTGAGCGAAAAGGAGTATGGTTTAAAATGGCAGAAGCTAGAGGAAGACTAGGTAGCAAGGGACAAGGAATTGGCTAGTCTAAGAGTGGAGGCTGATCTGCTGAGAGCTATTATGTTAACACAGACGATAGGCGCCAACTCCATGGGTGCTCCAGGGCTGCAGCACCCCCGGGTAAAAATTAGTGGGTGCTCTGCACCCACCGGCAGCCAGCAAGGTAGAAAGAATGGGGGAAAGCGAGACAGGACAATAAAGGTAGACATTTTAGTAGGGAACAGTGGAGAACCCCTGACTCATTGAGGAGTTTAGTTTGGAAACTAGTATTGAAGTATGAGAACAGGGACCAAACTGACAGGATACCCACTGCAGAACTGCTTCAAAGGTTGGCATACCATGGAAAAGCTGTCCCTACAGCACCCCTGCCTTCCAAGAAAATACTGTTTTTGCAGTATCAGCACAAGATCCTGCTGGCTTGGTGGCACATTTAGATCAGGATACCTGGGGAAGACCCACTGTTCATGTGGTGTTTAATAAGGGAGCGCTCAGACAAAAGATGTTCGTAGGGTACATATGCCACTTATTAATTCAAACTAAGAACCAAAATTTGTTTGAATCCCCAGCAGCAGTGAAAATATTACAGATATTTAATGAGGCAGAGTCAAGTTCTGTTTAGCCCTCCAATCCAGTTTCAGCTGGGAACAAGACAGGGAATAGGGCACTTTGGTCTAATGCAGTGGTTCTCAAGATTTTTTTTTTTTTCTTGGCGGACCACTTGAAAATCGCTGGGGGTCTTGGCGGACCACTTAATGATCTTTCCAAATGTTGTTTGTACCATTAGCTAACTATTGTAAAGCGCTTTGGATAAAAGCGCAATATGAAAAAAACTTTAATAATTAACATTTTTTGTTCTACAAATAAAAGCACACAGCTCATATTTTAATATCAGGAGTCTTACCTTTCTAATGTGATGGATGTGCCCTCTCTCCCCCGCCGCAACAGCCCCCGAGCTGGAGCTGGGAAGGAGGGGGTCTCTCCCTCTCCCACGCCACGGCAGCCACCAAGCTGGGCTGGGAAGGAGGGGGGTCTCTCCCTCTCTCCCCCGCAGCGGCAGTCCCCGAGCTGGGGCTGGGAAGGATGGGGGTCTCTCTCCAGCAGCCGCAGCCCTGGAGCTGGGGAAAGTCACCTCTTTCTCTGGCCACTGCAGCCCTGCATGTCCCAAACTCCCCCTACCCCCGCTTTTCATCCCACTGCCCCCTCCCACCTACCCCCTATTCCCCCCAAGGCCACCACCTCACCTTACATGTGCATCTTCTCCAGGGTCCAGGCACCTCATTAGTGGAGCCACGCCGGCGCGGCTCCACTAATTAGGTGGGTGGCCCTTCATTCTCTCGTGTGTGGCCGCCCAGACGCGCACCTTAGAGGGAACTAACTCGCGGACCACCACAGTTTGAGAACCTCTGGTCTAATGGATTTAAATGGCAATGGTATGATAGAAAGGATATTTTAAAATACCCCCATGTAGTAGTGGATTTAGTAAATGAGGTATTGTGGGAAGTGCCCCCAGATCAATTAAACCTCTTAGAAAGATCAATCACTATTGAAGCTGGGTACCAGTTCGCTGCCCTTAAGGCTGCAGAAGAAATAAAATGGCCTGTAGAGATATTAGAAATAGCTCAAAGGCATAAAGAAGTTTGGGCTACTAAAACAATTGAGTATGGAAAAATTGAGGAGGAGGTTCTTATTACTGGACTTGACCCTTCCTCTCAAAAACAGAACAAATACCCTACGGAAGCAGAAGCTAGACTAACTGAGACTATGTCTGGACCCTTAGGTCAGGGAGTTATCGTATTTGTGCTCTGCTGTTCTGTTTGGCCTTTTTTAAGAGCAGATGGAAAAACTTGGAGGTTAACAATAGATTTTACACCACTTAAAGTGGTTTGTATGGCGGCCCCAGTAAAGGCAAAGAGAGAGGAGGGACTCAGTGGTTTACAGTCCTGGGTAGAGCACAGGGGTGGCCAATCTGTGTCTCCGGAGCCACATGCGGCTCTTCAGACGTTAATCTGCGGCTCCTTGTATAGGCACCGACTCCGGGGCTGGAGCTACAGGCGCCAACTTTCCAATGTGCTGGGGGGTGCTCACTGCTCAACCCCTGGCTCTTCCACAGACCCTGCCCCGACTCCACCTCTTCCCGTGCCCTCCCCTGAGCCTGCCGTGCCCTAGCTCCTCCCTCCCTACCCACTCCCCCCCCCCCCCCCCGGCTCAGCCTCCTGCACACCACAAAACAGCTGATTGGGAGGGAGGGGAAGGCTCTGATTGTCGGGGCTGCCCGTGGAAAGGAGGCCCTGGGAGCTGATGGGGGGCTGCTGACATATTACTGTGGTTCTTTGGCAATGTACATTGGTACATTCTGGCTCCTTCTCAGGCTCAGGTTGGCCACCCCGGATATAACAAATGGTTTCTTTGCCATTCCCCAGCATCAGGATTCATGGTCTAACCTTGCATTTAGATTTCAGGGTTGACCGTTTGTATTTACTAGAGTCCCGCAGGGTTTCCTTAACTCCCCAGCGGTTTGTCATATGCGTGTGATTAGGATGTGGGATGAAATGCCATGGGAGGATAGCATTATATCTATTTAGATGACATCCTCATTAATACTAAAACTAGGGAGGCGAACATGGAAATATTAGATCAGATCTTGTAGAAAATAAGAGACTGGACTTAAGGTCAGTCCAGGGAAGGCTCAAATGTGTCAGCAGCGGGGAAATTATCTAGGCGTTACATTTGGATAAGAAGGGAGGTCACCACATAGACAGAGGGTGGAATTATTGCAAACATTAACAGCTCCCACAGATGTCTCGACCTTAAGATCTTTTTTGGGCGTGACTAACTTCTCTAGGGATTTTATCGAAGGCTATGCAGAAAGAGATGCTCCATTGTACAGATTGCTTCAAAAGAACAGAGTGGAAATGGGGATTAGAGCAGTGGGAAGCCGTCACACAGCGGAAGCAAGCGCTAGCACAAGCTCCAAAGGTGGGACAGCCCTTTGTGCTCCAGTGAGCTACCACAGACACGGGCACCAGTGCAGTGTTTAGCCAGGATCATGAATCATAGAATCTCAGGGTTGGAAGGGACCTCAGGAGGTCATCTAGTCCAACCCCCTGCTCAAAGCAGGACCAAACCCAACTAGATCATCCCAGCCAGGCCTTTGTCAAGCCTGACCTTAAAAACCTCTAAGGAAGGAGATTCCACCACCTCCCTAGGTAACCCATTCCAGTGCTTCACCACCCTACTAGTGAAAAAGTTTTTCCTAATATCCAACCTAAACCTCCCCCTCTGCAACTTGAGACCATTACTCCTTGTTCTGTCATCTTCTACCACTGAGAACAGTCTAGATCCATCCTCTTTGGAACCCCCTTTCAGGTAGTTGAAAGCAGCTATCAAATCCCCGCTCATTCTTCTCTTCTGCAGGCTAAACAATCCCAGTTCCCTCAGCCTCTCCTCATAAGTCATGTGCTCCAGCCCCCTAATCATTTGTGTTGCCCTCCGCTGGACTCTTTCCAATTTATCCACATCCTTCTTGTAGTGTGGGGCCCAGAACTGGACACAGTACTCCAAATGAGGCCTCACCAGTGCCGAATAGAGGGGAATAATCACGTCCCTCGATCTGCTGGAAATGCCCCTACTTATACAACCCAAAATGCCGTTAGCCTTCTTGGCAACAAGGGCACACTGTTGACTCATATTCAGCTTTTCGTCCACCGTAACCCCTAGGTCCTTTTCTGCAGAACTGCTGCCCAGCCATTCGGTCCCTAGTCTGTAGCAGTGCATGGGATTCTTCCGTCCTAAGTGCAGGACTCTGCACTTGTCCTTGTTGAACCTCATCAGATTTCTTTTGGCCCAATCCTCTAATTTGTCTAGGTCCCTCTGTATCCTATCCCTACCCTCCAGCGTATCAACCACTCCTCCCAGTTTAGTGTCATCTGCAAACTTGCTAAGGGTGCAGTCCACACCATCCTCCAGATCGTTAATGAAGATATTAAACAAAACCAGCCCCAGCACCGACCCTTGGGGCACTCCACTTGATACCGGCTGCCAATTAGACATGGAGCCATTGATCACTACCCGTTGAGCCCGACCATCTAGCCAGTTTTCTATCCACCTTACCGTCCATTCATCCAGCCCATACTTCTTTAACTTGCTGGCAAGAATACTGTGGGAGACTGTATCAAAAGCTTTGCTAAAGTCAAGAAATAGCACATCCACTGCTTTCCCCTCATCCACAGAGCCAGTTATCTCATCATAGAAGGCAATTAGGTTAGTCAGGCATGACTTGCCCTTGGTGAATCCATGCTGACTGTTCCTGATCACTTTCCCCTCCTTTAAGTGGTTCAGAATTGATTCCTTGAGGACCTGTTCCATGATTTTTCCAGGGACTGAGGTGAGACTGACTGGCCTGTAGTTCCCCGGATCTTCCTTCTTCCCTTTTTTAAAGATGGGCACTACATTAGCTTTTTTCCAGTCATCCGGGACCTCCCCCGATTGCCATGATTTGTCAAAGATAATGGCCAATGGCTCTGCAATCTCATCGGCCAACTCCTTTAGCACCCTCGGATGCAGTGCATCCGGCCCCATGGACTTGTGCTCGTCCAGCTTTTCTAAACAGGATTTCGACAAGGGGCGTAGGCCTCTAAAATTTTAAGTGCGGTAGAATAAGAAAAAGAAGTGTTAGCATTAATCCGGGCTTTCCAACACTGGGAATATCTGGTAGGATTATCCCCAGTGCTTCTTAACACACCCCAGTAAAGTATGTGCTAACAGGGAAGATCAATGATGGTCCTGTTTCTAGCCCCCAATTTGCCAAGTGGATGCTGGCATTATTCAATAAGAATGCAAATATGGAAAAAATGCCAATCTTATCCCCAGTCCCATATGGTCTCACGATTGAAGGGGAACAGCACAAATGCCCCCTCCCTGAAATCCTTCCAGAGGAATCCTTATTGTTCCAAGGTGGAGCAGTGTTAGGGGACAGAGCAGAAAAGGTGGATGTAGTTTGGTTTGTGGATGGGTCTAGCTACTATAATGAAGGAAAGACTTACATAGGATATGCTGCAGTAAGGGTAGCTGATAGGATTGTTTTTAAGGGACCGTGTAGCCCTCACTCAGGACAAGCAACTGAAATAGTGGCAATAGAAAATACATTAATAGATTTTTTTTTAAAGTAGCTATTTTTACAGATTCTGAGTGGGTACTAAGAGCTGTAGGAGACTGGATGTTCTAGTGGCAGGAAAGAGAAATCAGATCAGCAGATGCTAAGCCTGTTGCACATGCCAAGAAATTCTTACCTTTGGAATTTAGCACTGCAGAGAGAACAGCCAGTACAAATGGGAAAGGTAAGGGGGTCATAAGAAAGAGACTGAGGAGGTTCAATAGAATAACAGTGCAGATGAGGAGGCTAAGGAAGGAGCTAACGAGGGGACGTTGTGGAAACCGCAATTCCAGTTAGCTCCAATAGCAGTAGTAGAAGGGGATAAAACAGAACAAATAGGTCTAATATCCCTACAGAAAAAAAGATCCAGCAATAAAAAGGCTTGTAGCTAAAGGGGAATATCAAGGGTGGAAAATTTGGCTGCATAATACAGGATTAATTTTAGCTACCAAAAGGGGGAAAATGTGCCAGTAATGGTTGTCCCAACTGAAATAAGATCAGAAATGATAAACCTAGTCCATAATAATGGACATCTAGAAATGGAGAAAGCTCTCAGCAGGCTGCAGGCAACAGCTGGTGGCCAGATATGAGAACTGATATGGAGCAGTATGTAAAGAATTGCTTGCCTTGTGCTGCCAATAATGCAGATATTGGACTGGTAGAAGGACCTCCCTGAGTCATCAAAGCATAGAGGGTCCCTGGGCCAGAATACAAATTGATTGTATTGGTCCATTACCTAAAACTGCAAAAGGAAACCAATATTGTCTGGTGGTAATTCAGGGTGAGACAAAAGGAAAGAGTGACGTGGAAAATGGTGTTTCTCACCTGTCACTCGCCCCTGGGGGTGTCACAGCCAGATGGAGCTTTGGGACGGGCACTGAAGATGAATCCTGCGTCCAAATAGGACTGCCGAAGGGCCACAGGAATCAGAGGATTCCCAGAATTGGGAAAGGGCAAAAGGACCCTGCCCTGCTCCCTGCAGCATGATGCCCACTACAGAGCCTCCCCATCTGCTCCCTTCAGCACAGCACCCCCCTACTGAGCCCCTACTCCACTCCTTGCAGCACAGTGCCCCCTACTGAGTGCCCATCCCACTCTCTGCAGTGCCCCCTAGCACCACACTGGGTTACTGGGCTGAGCACCACTCTCAAGCAAGGGTCAGAGTGGCATGCGGGGTCCCATAGCAACAATCACACCGACAGCAGGGAGCCCACTGGGGACCAACAGGTGGTGGCCTTCCCAAGCTCCACCTACAACACAAGCTTGTATTTGAAGATAAACAACAAGCCCCACCTTTTCAGCCATTGAAGATGTGGGTTATTGTTCATAGATGGGACTTCCTCGGACTTTAACCTAACTTTGTGTGTTTGTGCCACCGTGTTTTAGTTAATAAAACCTATACGATCTGGGATTTCATTTTATGTCAATATTCCTTGACCCTGGTCACGTTACAAAGTTGAGAAATTGATTACGAGGACAAACCATGCCAATGCTATGGAAAATCTGGTATTTTGTTTTGAGTTTTTCCTTCCATTTATTTGAAAGGTCCAGAAAAAAACAACCCTCACAAAACAAATGTTAAAAGTACAAATATTGGGAATGCAACATTTCCGTCACAGCCAGTCATCTCAATACAGTCTCCACAACTCAGAGTGTGGTAGAGGTTAACCAATGTGTTATCCACAACACAAATACGGGTGGTGTGACTCTAACTCACAGCCTCCTTCACATCCCAGTGAGTGTTCAAATCTCCAAGCAGCCTGCCAAGATCTTCCCAGTGGAGCTATGGCCAACTTACTCCAGCTGGGGATCTGGGCCATTGACTCTAATGAAGCTACAGACAACTGACACCAGCTAGGGAACTGGCCCCATTGACTCTGTTGGAGCTATACCTGATTTATGCCAGCTGGGAATCTAGTTTAGCAGGCTATACTCCTTGTCTTGTTACAGCTGCAAGCTGAGATCTCAGAGACACAGGCTGTTACTAGTGACCCGAACTCAATGACTGAATAGTTTAAATGTTTTGATTCCAGCCTTTCAACCTTCCACCGGATGACAAGTTTCTGCTCTCCCAATGCAATTCTGCCTGGGGAACTCCCAGCCAGCGGATCTCGTTCTGCCTTTGTCCGTGAGATTAAAGACCCCTCAGAAATTGAGAGAGATGAGTCTAGTTGAGGAGTGAGTTCTAAGTGGATTGTGGGACAGTACAGCACAAGAGCATCCGTTTGACATTCCCAGTGCACGTCTGACTGGCTGCAACCACAGGTTGTGTTGGCTGGGCGATGTATAGCCTTTATTGAGAAGAGCCGGTTGGAACTTTTCTGATGGCAAATGTCTCCATCAGAAACTGCCATTTCACTGAGTGGAAATGCATCAATTTCAATGACATTTCATTTAGGAAAAAAACTGGAACAAAATGCTTTGACTTGTAGCGGAACAGTTTGATTTCCCACTTCCAAACCATGTTTCTTTTCAATTTTTAAAATGGCGTATTACGTCTATTTTTAAAAATTGTATATTATGTTCTATAAGAAAAAATGAAAAAGTCTAACCCAGAACAAATTGTTTTGGTCAACACTAGATGTTCCCTCCCCCATGGATTTTGTTTTAGGGGAAGTTTTGAATTTGTTTCTTTTCGTTCTGTTTTGGAATGGATGTTTCCCCCCCCACAAAAAAAAATCACAGAATTTCCCATGAAATGGAAAACCCATGTTCCGTCCAGATCCATCTATGAGTCCACCGAGTCGCTGCTTGCAGGCAGGTGCATGTCCAACTGTGTGTAACCCTCTGCTGCCCTCTGTTGGCTGGGCCACGTATTGTGGTTTGTAATTCCCATCATGTCTGCGTTAGCACAAACATTGGAGGCTTGTGATGTTGGACCCATAGTCCCCACGGCGAGCACCGTTATGTGGGTGTGGTGGAGGGCTGCAAGGCTGTGTGGGTCCTTTGGTGCTGCAGATAGCCTGAGCTCTGCCGGAAGCTCTTGCCGCATTGGTGGCAGCGGTAAGGTTTTTCACCAGTGTGGATGCGCTGGTGGGTGAGCAGGTTGGAGTTCTGGCTGAAGGCCTTGCCACACTGCGGGCACTTGTACGGGCGCTCACCGGTGTGGGTGGTCTGGTGCTGGATATAAGTGGAGCTCTGGCTGAAGCCCTTGCCGCATTGGTGGCAGCGGTAGGGTCGCTCCCCAGTGTGGGTGCGCTGGTGGGTAACCAGATGGGCGCTGCGCCCAAAGGCGCGCCCGCAGTCCGGGCACTTGTAGGGCCGCTCACCGGTGTGGGAGGCCTGGTGAGTGATGAGGTTGGAGCTCTGGCTGAAGGCCTTGCCGCACTGGTGGCAGTGGTAGGATCTCTCACCTGTGTGGGCCCGGCGGTGCTGGGCCAGGGCCGAGCTCTGCCCAAAGCACTTCCCGCACTCACCACACTGGTATGGTTTCTCACCGGTGTGGATGCGGAGGTGCTGGGCCAGTGTGGAGCCCTGGGTGAAGCTGCGCCCGCACTCGGGGCACTGGTACGGCTTCTCCGCCAGGTGCACGCCTTGGTGCTTGAGCAAGGACGAGCGCTCCACGAAGACCCGTCCGCACTGGGGGCACTCGTGGCGCTTGACCCCTGCGTGCACCCGCTGGTGGGTCAGCAGGTTGGCATTCTGGCTGAAACCGCGGCCGCACTGTGGGCAGCGGTAGGGCTTCTCGCCCGTGTGGGTGCGCCGGTGCGTGGTCAGGTTGGAGCTCTGGGCGAAGCGCTTGCCACAGTCGGCACACTGGTAGGGGCGTTCCCCGCGGTGAATGCGCTGGTGCTGGCACAGGGCTGAGCTCCAGCTGAAGCGCTTGCCGCAGTCAGGGCACTGGTAGGGGCGGTCCCCGGTGTGCGTGATCTGGTGCTGCAGCAGGTGGGAACTCTGCCCAAAGGTCTTGTCGCACTCGCTGCACCGGAATGGCTTCTCGGCTGGCTGGGGGGCAGAGGTGAGATCTCCAAGCTCCCCATCCAGCTGAGGGGTAGGGGTGGGATCCCCAAACACCTCTTCTTTGTTGCACCGGAAGGGCTTCTTGTCCTGCTGCGGGTTAGCAGTGGGATCCCTGAGTACCTCGTCCCCACAGCCCATGGAGTCTGCCAGGTCCTCCCAGAGAGAGAATGGGCACAGGGAGCTGTGGGCAGAGGGGGCAGAATGGAACATCCCTACAGCGTTGGCACCTTCCTTTCGTGGCGTCCTGGCAACAGCTGGAATGAAGAGACATCCAGATGAGAGTCACTTCCCGAGTCAGTTTGTTGTTATAACATCTATGGCAGGGGCACCTGGGAATGGAGCTGGTGCAGGGCTTAGGGCACTGGACCGGGAGTCAGGAGATCTGGGTTCAGTTTCCTGCTCTGAAACTGACTTCCTGAGTGATGCTGGGTGAACCTCTCTGGGCGTCAGTTCACCACCTTTAGCCTGATCCTTCCCGGCTTCACAGGGGCTGTGTGGCTGTAAACTCATAAATGACTGAGACACGCTCAGACCCGGCACTGGTGAGCCCAGATAAATAACACGGAAAGATACATGTGCCAAATAAGAGCAGGGCCCAGTTGGGCTGGGCACTGCACGGACAGAGTGACAGAGAGCGGGGCCCTGTCACGCTGGGTGGTGCACAGGCACCCGGGAAGTGAGATTGGGATGCTGGGCACTGCACGGACACAGAGTGACTGAGATCGGTGGGGTGGGTGAAGCACAGGGACCAAGATCAGTGTGCCCGTAGTTGTACAGACACACAGTGACTGAGATCAGGAGCCCATAGTACCGGGTGCTGCACAGACACCCAGCGACTGAGATCAGGGACCCGTCATGTCGGGCGCTGCACAGACACACAGCGACTGAGATCAGGGGCCCATGGTGCTGGGTGCTGCACAGACACCCAGCGACTGAGATCAGGGACCTGGCATCCTGGCCGATACACAGATATGCAGTAAGGGCGGGGGATGGAGAAGTGATTTACCCGTTTCAAGGGGCTCCTCTTTCATGTCACAAAGAAGCTCCGGCGGGTGTCCTGTTTCCTGGAGAGGCTGGGGCTTCTCTTTGGGAATACGGAGCAGCTCAGAGTGGGGTCTTGGGGGTTCCCCCTTTCCCTCCTCCTGGGATACCCACTCTGGATGGAGCTGCGGCTGGTCCAGCTGGGACCCAGGAGATTCCCATAATGCCCCAGGGGATGCCATCTTCACTGGCATGCAGGGCGACCTGGAGAAGAGCCGAACAGGTCACCATGGAGTCACTGGGGAGAGCGGGCTCCGAGAGGGGAGCCCCTGGGGGGAATGTGCCCCAGAGAGGGGGAGGGGAGCACAGACCCGCGCTCAATCCCCAGGGCCAGCAGGGGGAGCTGCGGGGCCCTAGGGGAGAGAGGGGCCAGTGGCCTGGGCTAGAGCCAGGCTGGGTCTGTCGGAGCGGCCCCCAGGCACAGCGCTGCCAATGCCCCACAGCGCCCCGCCCGCCCCCACTCCCCCGGCCCCGTTCCCAGCTCATACCGCCCCGGCGCTGGCTGGGGGAGCGGGGGTCTCCCCCCCCCCTCCCGCTCCGATCCCCTCCTCCCTGCAGCGGCTCCCCCCGGGCAGCGAGTTCCTGCCTCCGCCGCCGCTTCTCTCCCTCCCGGGGGCCGCTGCAGCCCGGCGCCGCCCCACTCACCGCCCTGCCGGGGTGATCCCCCCCCGCCCGACCCCGCTGCTCACCCCCGGGCCAGGCCGGGCTGGGGACCCCGGTGCCGGCCGGGCGCTGTCAGGAAGGTCCCTCCGTTATCCTGTCCCCGTCCCAGCTGTCTGCTCTGGGAAGTGGCAGACTCAGGAGTCACTGGGCTTAACCCTTCCCACCCCAGCCACCAGGCTGCATGTGAGAAATGTGGCAGATCCCCCCCACGGGTGTCAATTGGCCCCATTTCCACTGGAGTCAATGGGGGCTAGGGTGACCAGACAGCAAGTGTGAAAAGTTGGGACAGAGGGTGCAGGGTAACAGGCACCTATATAAGAAAAAGGCCCTGAATTTTGGGAGTGTCCCTATAAAACTGGGACATCTGGGCACCACTGTTCCCTCTAAGCTGTGCACGTGTGCGCGCGCACACAGATCCTAAGCCCCGTGCACACGGCGAAACACTGCGTACACAAACATTTGCACAGAAGCACAACAATTTGCACAGAAGAAAGTTTTTGCGCACACGGCCTGTCAAAAATTTGCACAGAAGAAATTTTTTTGCGCACACGGCCTGTCAAAAATTAGAGGGAACATTGCTGGGCATCCTAATGGGGGCAGATCCCCAGCTGGTGTAAATCGGCAACACTCCATTGAGGTGACACTGATTTACACCAGCGAGCGATCTGACCATGGGACATCTTTGACAGCTCTGTGTTAGGCAAAAGTGCCCCAGAATTATCTTGCCCCCCTTCAGGCCTTCTCTCGGTCCTAGCCTTTTGGCCTAGGGTGACCAGATGTTCCGATTTTATAGGGACAGTCCCGATGTTTGGGTCTTTTTCTTATATAGGCTCCTATTACCCCCCACCCCCTGTCCCGATTTTTCACATTTGTTGTCTGGTCACCCTATTTTGGCCTATAGTCTGTCTTTCCGCTATTCCTCTGGCCAGATCTCATGGCAGCCTCGACACGTGGACTGGAAGTTTCTCCCTCAACACCTGAGAGACTAGACTCCTGGCGTATTCTGTGAGCAACCTCTCCCCGCCCCAGCTCTATAGTCGTTTACAATGGCTTGGATTTAGAGTCATGGAGCTCAAGGCCAGAAGGGCCCATTGTGCCGATCCGGGTCAGACTCCTGCCTAACCCAGGCCAGAGAATCTGCCCCAGGATTCCTGCCTCTGGCCCAGTAACTCATGACTGAGCTAGAGCGGAGCTGTGAGAGAGAGACGCCCCATCTCCACTGACAGACTCCCAGTGATGGACAACCCACCTCATCTCCCAGCGGTTCATTCCCCTCCCAGATAAACACTGGTCCGGCAGCCTCAATTTGTCTCCCTGCCAGTGGATCGTGCTCTGCCTAAATTGGAGGTTAAAGAGCCCTCTGCTCTGAGCAGACCCCCATGTCAGTGCTTACATCAGGATCATGTTACTTCTTAACCGTCTCTTGAATAAACTAAGCCCATTGAACTCCTTCGGTACCTCACTATTGGCAGGCTTGGCAGAATTTTATTTTTAAAAATAATGTTGATGGATCACATCAGTTTGGTTTGAAGCAATTTTTTCAACATTTATTTAAATGTTCACACTTGCGGGAAATTATAGGGGGGTCCAACAAGGGTGGGGGGAGATGTCAGGCAATAATTATTTAATGATGGTAGACTTCGAGATTAAAAAAGTTAAAGCTTTATATTTACTAAAACACTAATGTTCAACATCACATGTCAAAATACACAAGGTATGTAGCCTTAAATCAAACTCTAGTTCTCAAGCAGCATGTTTCTTGCTTTACCTATTTGTAAATTTTTATTATTGCAATGGAAATTGTTTTTCATCTGTGGGTGTGTGTGGATGGTGAAATTGACATTTATCGACATTTACCAATAAAAATGTTATCTTAACTATTGAGCAGGTTTTTCAGCCCTTGAATGGCTCCTGGAGCTCTTCTCTGAATCCTTCTCCAATGGTGGGAGAGCTTTGCTTTGCCATCAAAGCCCCAGATGCCGCTTTCACTTCCCTGGGATTTCCCCTAATAAACTTTTGTGAGAACAGTGCTGTGACACCAATAGACAAGTGCCAGCTCATGCCAAGGTCCCTAGGTCTCACCGAATACTGACAAATGCATAGCTGGAAACCAGACTGGTTCACCTGTGTGTTAGCATTGTTAAAATATATATTAGCTTCATAGAAATGTGTTCTGTGTTTGGACTTTATAAAATGTTGTGAGTTGCTGCAGGCATTGATCTAAATGATAATATCTGTATCCTCTGTTATAAGGTGATATTTAAGTGTTTGCTCTGTAACTATTAAAATGTTTGCTATGAAACTGGAAACCCTCACAGTCAGGAGACAAGTATTACCACGTATGCAATACTCCTTTACCATGAGAGGTGTCACCTCCTGCCCAACAAAAGAAGGCCCATAGACATCAGACAAACCATGGAGTGGAACATCAAGTGGACAAAATACTTTGTTGATTGTTTTCCCCACAAGCAGGGGAGGTGCAGAAACACTTGTCCCAGCAGGGTTTGTCTCCAAGGAGGTGGGAGGGGAGGGATAGCTCAGTGGTTTGAGCAGTGGCCTGCTAAACCCAGGGTTGTGAGTTCAATCCTTGAGGGGGCCATTTAGGAATCTGGGGCAAAAATTGGGGATTGGTCCTGCTTTGAGCAGGGGGTTGGACTAGATGACCTCCTAAGGTCCCTTCTAACCCTGATATTCTATGAACCTCTATGAACTCTGTGGAAATGGAATAAAATCCCCCTCAAAAAAGAAATTGTCATCACTGTGTTACTTGGAATGTGGAGCAGGCAATATTACTGAGTTTAAGCAAGCTGCTTAGCTCCAGAGGACTTATAGCGCTTCCACATTACAACAGCGTTTATTACTTTTTGGAACCTAAGCCTGTAACTCATTTGTGTGTGTAAGTTACCTGCTTTAGAATCATAGAATCATAGAATCTCAGGGTTGGAAGGGACCTCAGGAGGTCATCTAGTCCAACCCCCTGCTCAAAGCAGGACCAACCCCAACTAAATCATCCCAGCCAGGGCTTTGTCAAGCCTGACCTTAAAAACCTCTAAGGATGGAGATTCTACCACCACCCTAGGTAACCCATTCCAGTGCCTCACCCCCCTCCTAGTGAAAAGATTTTTCCTAATGTCCAACCTAAACCTCCCCCAAAACTTTGTGAATAACGCTCTTGTTTCCTTTCTTTAGTTAATAAATCTTTAGTTAATTGGCCAGAAGTGTTGTCTTTGGGGGAAGATCTAAGGTGCAATTGACCTGGGGTAAGTGACTGGTCCTTTGGGATGGGAGTAACCTGACCATTGTTGTGATTTTCGGAGTAAGGGACCATCGCTCAGAAAAGCAGGTTTGCCCGGGGTGGCTGGCCGGATGGCGAGCCCACGGCAACTGCCAGTGTGACTCCAGCTAAAGCAGTTGTTATCGTGCTTGAGGAGTTCACATGTGATGCTTGGTTGGTGAAATCTATATTACAGCGCCCACAAGGGGGTTGGGGGTGGTGCCCTGGCTTGCATCGCTCTGCCCCGAGCTCGCCACCCTGTGTGGACCCCGCCTGTCCCTCCCGCCGGCAGCCAGAGGCCTGAGCGGGAGAGAAACACGCTGCCTTGACGCCTGGGGAGGGCGGGGTTAAACCCACCGAGCGCCTCAGCCCGGCTCAGCGCAGGAGAAGCCGGCCCGGGGTGGGGACGTAATAACTAGAGGGACCTTCCTGTGCCAGCCCCGACCCACACTCGGCTCCCCGGCCCGGCTCCCGGCCTGTGTGCGCGCAGGGCGAGTCGCCGGCTGCAGCCCCGGGCCCCCGCAGGGCGGTGAGCGGGGGAGACGCGGCTCCGGGCGGGAGGAAATCGCTGCCTGGGGGAAGCGGCCGCAGGGCCGGGGGGTGTGTGTGTGTGTGTCTGAGCTGCTCTGTGGCTGGGACCAGAGAGATCCCCCCCCCTCAGCCAGTCCTATAGAAGATATAACCAGGGGCGGCTCTAACGTTTCTGCCGCCCCAAGAAAACAAACAAAAAAACCCCAAACGCCGCCCCCCCAACAAATCCCCCCCCCAAAACCCCAACCCCCACGCCACCCCCCCAACAAATCCCCCCCAACAAACCCCAACCCCCACGCCACCCCCCCAACAAATCCCCCCCAAAACCCCAACCCCCATGCCACCCCCCCAACAAATTCCCCCCCCAAATCCGAACCCCCACGCCACCCCCCCAACAAATCCTCCCCAAAAAACCCCAACCCCCACGCCACCCCCCCAACAAATCCCCCCCAAAAAACCCCAACCCCCACGCCACCCCCCCAACAAATCCCCCCCCAAAAACCCCAACCCCCACGCCACCCCCCCAACAAATCCCCCCCCAAAACCCCAACCCCCACGCCACCCCCCAACAAATCCCTCCCCCAAAAGCCCCAACCCCCACGTCACCCCCCCAAAAAACCCCAACCCCCACGCCACCCCCCCAACAAATCCCCCCCCAAAAAACCCCAACCCCCACGCCCCCCTCCCAACAAATCCCCCCCCAAAAAACCCCAACCCCCACGCCCCCCCTCCAACAAATCCCCCCCGCCAAAAAACCCCAACCCCCATCTCTCGAAGCGCGGGCGATATGCCCGCGGCCCCCGCTCTCCCGGCCGGAGCGCCGGGGCATGCCTGGGAGGGAGGGGGAGAGGCGCGCCGTGGCCGCTCGGGTTGCCTGGGAGGGAGGGATGAAAGCGGCGCAGAGCGGAGGTGAGCTGGGGCGGCCGGGGCACATTTCTAGGGGCGGCATGGCCGGTGCCAGACCGCTAGAAATGTGCTGCCCCAAGCACCAGCTTGTTTTGCTGGTGCCTGGAGCCGGCCCTGGATATAACCTCCCCTGCCCCCTTGTCTCTCTGCGTATCCCCTGGGGAAGCGTGCAGGGTCCCCGCTCCAGACGTCTCCTTGCTGCTCTGGGAGCCCCGGGGCATGTCTACACTACAGGGGCACAGCGCCCCGGTGCTGTCACGGGAGCTCCATAGCATAGGCTCTTCCTACCCCAGCGGCAGGGATGTCGCTTATGTACCGCTCCAAGAGGCAGGAGCTAGGCCCAGGGAGGAATTCTCCCCTTGACCTGGCCATACCTGTATTGGGTATTTCACAGCCCTGAGCGATGCAGCTAGGTCAATCTAATTTTTAGGCGTAGATGAGGCCCCGGGCTGTGGAGGCTGGTACCTCTGGCCCCAACGATCCCTCGTTTGATCCCCACTGCCTGTCACATAAGCACTTCTTCCACCCAGATGTTTTGTCTTCAGGACCCCCAAGCTGTGCCCACGGGTCTCCTGGCCCTTTTTTGCCATGTACCGCAATCATATGTCCCTCCAGGCAAGAAGTTCAAACTCACAGAGCGTCCTTTGTAACAGCTCTTCAACCCAGCCCTGGTCTCCCCTCTTTTGTGTCCTCAGGGCTGGATTTCCAACCCCCAGACCAGCCGTGAGCCCCAGATGGAGCCAGAGGTAGAGCCATGCACGCTGGATCCCCGGTGCGCCAGTGACAGCACTTCTGCAGGTGAGAGACACTTCCTACCTAACCCTGGCTCCCCAAGATGCCCTGAGCCCATCCAGTCCTGGCTCATCTCGTCCAGTTGGGCACTGGAACCAACAGCTGCCACATCAATGTGACAGGGGTCAGTTGTGATTCCAGCTGGATAAATAATTGGAGACATACTGGATGGATTTGTTTTTTCAGACACACTTTATATAGAGATTCTGTTTATAAATGGCAGGTAAAGTGTTAATCAACAAGGCACAGATGTTCAAAGCACTAGAAGGTGCATAGATGGTTTTGTTTGGTGTTTGTACAGTGCCTAGCACAATGAGGGGGAGGGATAGCTCAGTGGTTTGAGCATTGGCCTGCTAAACCCAGGGTTGTGAGTTCAATCCTTGAGGGGGCCATTTGGGGATCTGGGGCAAAAATTGGGGATTGGTCCTGCTTTGAGCAGGGGGTTGGACTAGATGACCTACTAAGGTCCCTTCCAACCCTGATGTTCTATGATTCTATGAGGTCTTGGTCCACTACTTGGGCTGCTAAATGCTACAGTAATACAAATAAATCACACTAATAGTAATAATTATGCACCATGGTTTTAAGTACCCTATTGAGCTGCTGGACACAATATCTATTCAGTCACCATTCTTGAAGACATCTAGGAATCATTTATAAATGGAGCCTTAGTATAAAGTGGAACCAGTTTTTTCTGCCTTGTGAATTCTCAGATTTGTCGATGTTTCTCAAATTTCTCCAGTTAAATAGACACGTGTGTTCAGCCAGGAGTTACTGGGTGGAGGAAAGAATCGTTGGGGAGATTCTCTGGCCTGGGTTAGGCAGAAGAACATGAGAATGGCCATACTGGGTGAAACCAATGGTCTATGTTGCCCAGTATCCTGTCTTCCGACAGTGGCGCGTGCCAGATGCTTCAGATGGAATGAACAGAACAGGGAAACTTACTGAGTGATCCATCCCGTCATCCAATCCCAGCTTCTGTCAGTCAGAGGTTTAGGGACACCCAGAGCATGGGGTTGCATCTCCAACTATCTTGGCTAATAGCCATTGGAGGGCAGACTGAGTGGTTATGATGGGCCCTGCTGGCCTTAAATTCTTGGTTGGCAGATCATGCTAACAGTGATTCCTATAGATGTGTACATAACTCACAAACTGGGCTACACTGGCGAGTTACAGAACCCTGTCAGTCTATCTCCATCCACATTCATCTTTCTGCCCATCTACCCCATGTGCACTCATTTCTTGGAGAATCCACCCCATTCCTAGGGGAGCTGTTCCCATGGTTAATTTCCCTCCCTGGTAAACATTGGCTTGGCCAAAAGGGCTAGTGCAGTCCTTGGATGCATAAACAAGGGAATCTCGAGTAGAACGAGACAGGTTATTTTATCTCTGTATTTGTCATTGGTCCAACCGCTCTTAGAATTCTGTGTCCAGTTCTGGTGTTCACAATACAAGGATGCTTAAAAATTAGAGAGGGTTTCAGAGAAGAGCCACGAGAATGATTAAATGATTAGGAAACCTGCCTTATATTGAGAGACTCCAGAAGCTCAATCTGTTTAATTTAATAGAGAAGGTTAAGGGGTGACCTGACCACAGTCTATAAGTATCTACACAGGGATAGGTCTAACACAATCCAATGGCTGGAAGTTGAAGCTTAGACAAATTCAGGCTGGAAGTAAGGGGTACATTTTTAACGTTGAGAGTAATGAACCCTTGGAACAATTTACTAAGGGTCGTGGTGGATTCTCCATCCCTGACAGTTTTAAAATCAAGTTTAGATGTTTTTCTAAAAGCTCTGCCCAAGGAATGATTTGGGGACAGGTCTCTCTGGCCTGTGTTACACAGGGGGTCAGACTAGATGATAGCGGGGGAGGGATAGCTCAGTGGTTTGAGCATTGGCCTGTTAAACCCAGGGTTGTGAGTTCAATCCTTGAGGGGGCCGTTTAGGGATCTGGGGTAAAAAATTGGGGCTTGGTCCTGCTTTGAGCAGGGGGTTGGACTAGATGACCTCCTAAGGTCCCTTCCAACCCTGAGATTCTATGATTCTATGATAACAATGGTCTTTCGTGGCCTTGGAATCTATGAAGTTACACAGCCAAGGATCTTGATACTGGGTGAAGTTCTCTGGCCTTCACACACAGGAGGCTGGACTGGATGGGCACAATGAGCTCTTCTGGCCTTGACATCCACAGGTGAAGTCCTGGCCCCATTGTAGCCCATGGAATCATGGATTCCAAGGCCAGAAGGGACCACTGTGATTATTTGGTCTGTTCTGCTGTATCACACAGGCCAGAGAACTTCCCTGAGTTAATTCCTGTTTGAACTAGGTGGGATCTTTTAGAAAAACCTCAACACTTGCTTTAAAACTTGTCATGGAGAATCCGCCACAACCCTTGGTAGGTTGTCCCTATCGTTGATTACTCTCACTGTTAAAAAAGCATGCCTCATAAGCCCTATGGGAGCACTCTGGACTCCAGCACATCCTGGATTTCAGCCCATGATACCTCTCCTAGCTTACGTGTCGTGCTGGGACACTGGCTCCCAGCCAGCCCCGTCTCTAGAGGGTGGGTTGGGAGACTGTTTTTCAGCCCAGTGAGTGGTGATCTGTTTCCATGTCGTTCCAGCTGGCGACGGGGCGCAGAGCGGGGACAAGGAGGGGAGTCCTGGCCCGGAGGACGGGACGCTGTCGGGCGGGTCCGAGTGGGAGTTGTCCCCCAGCCCCGACCGGGAGTGGCCGCCGATGACGCTTCCCACTGCCAACTCAGGGAAGCCCTACAACTGTGCCGACTGCGGCAAAGCCTTCACCTGGCCCTCGCACCTGGTGCAGCACCGGCGCATGCACACGGGTGAGCGCCCGTACCGCTGCGCCGACTGCGGCAAAGGCTTCGCCGACAGCTCGTCCCTAGTTAAGCACGGCCGGACCCACACGGGAGAGCGCCCCTACACCTGCCCCCAGTGTGGCAAAGGCTTTGTGGACAGCTCGTCGCTCACCAAGCATGCCCGTACCCACACAGGTGAGCGCCCCTACTCTTGCCCCAGCTGTGGGCGTGGCTTCGCCGACAGCTCCCGGCTGGCCCAGCACCGACGCACCCATGCTGGGGAGCGGCCTTACCGCTGCCCCGACTGTGGGAGGGCATTCGGCCGTCGGGCGCACCTGATTGAGCACCGGTACACGCACACTGGCGAGAAACCCCACCGCTGCCACCAGTGTGGCAAAGGGTTCAGCCAGAGCTCTAACCTGACGCAGCACCAGAAGACCCACCTGGCGGAGAAGCCTTTCATCTGCCCACAGTGCGGGAAGGGCTTCTGTCTGCGCTCCCAGTTGGCCAAGCACCAGCGGCTGCACAGCCCTGACAACCCCCACCGCTGTCCCCAGTGCCACAAGGGCTTTGTGGACCGCTCTCCGCTCCTCAAGCACCTGAGGATCCACACCGGGGAGCGGCCCTTCCGGTGCACTGAGTGTGGGAAGACTTTCAGCATGAGTTCACACCTCACACAGCATCAGCGAGTCCACACTGGTGAGAAACCCCACCGCTGCCACCAATGCGGCAAGGCATTCGCCCAGAGCTCCAATCTGACGCAGCACCTGCGCACCCATACTGGGGAGCGCCCATACAAGTGCCCCAAATGTGGCCGGGCCTTCAGTGATAGCTCCAGCTTCTTGAGGCACCAGCGGCTGCACAGTGGGGAGCGGCCCTACCGCTGCCACCAATGCGGCAAGGGCTTTGCTGATGGCAAGGTGCTGCGCAAGCACCAACTGACCCATAGCGGTGAGCGGCCCTTTGCCTGTGGGCAGTGTGGCCGCACCTTTGCCCAGAGCTCCAACCTGGTGCAACACCAGGCTATCCACACCGGGGAGCGGCCCCACCGCTGCCACCAATGCGACAAAGGGTTTTGCTTTCCCTCGCAGCTGGCGCAGCACCGGAAGCTACATGCTACTATTATTGTGGTGGATGATGGTGCTAACGAACTCCCCTCCCCACCTGCCAACTAAGCCCCTCCATTCCCCGGCTGCCCTGGGTGGGGATTGAACCTGGGACTTCTCTGTTGCTTGAGGTACCAGGCCAAGAAGGTGACACAGACTTGTAATCCTTTATCCAGCCACTAGAGGGGGACAGGGAGCAGGTTTGGTGCTAGAGCTGATCAAGGGACAGAAAGAAAAACAGTTTCACTAAGTCAATTTGGTTCTGGAACGAGACACTTTTTTTCTTTTAATCAAAATTGTTGGTGACATTTCCCCCCCCAAAAGTCATGTGACTATAGGAAAATCTCAGCTTTTTTAAAAAGTCATTTTCTGATCGTCATGGTTGGGGAGAAAAGCTGGGAAAATGACTCCAAATGGCTCAGAATCGTGACTAAACAGACCCTTACATTTATGATTTTCAACATCTCATGATGTTTTTAAGCCATAATTATTCTAGGGGCTGACTCATGATTTTTGAATGCTTAGAGTGGCCATGCTGCTGGAGTTAAATTTTGGAGGCATTTGTAAACCCACTCCAATCCCCTTGGAGTTGGTGGAATTTGTTCATGTGTTTCACAGTTGTGAAGTGTTTAGG
This sequence comes from Chelydra serpentina, assembly GCA_037349315.1. NCBI lineage: Eukaryota > Metazoa > Chordata > Testudines > Chelydridae > Chelydra > Chelydra serpentina. The sequence continues at coordinate 3,396,332 of JBAIAC010000021.1, read as the reverse complement.
AATCCACCAGAGGCTGAATTTATAGCCAGGATTCTAAGGCTCAGGTGTAAGTCATTGGCTTTATGCTTGTGGCCATGTCTCCCTCTAGGGCACAACCCTGGATATTACAACATCCCACTGCTCACTCACAGCTGGGGGAGTTACCCTTTTAGCTCAGGGTAGCATGGGATCATGCATTTGGGCTGGGATTGGGTCCAGTGGACGAGAGCTGGTCAGGAAATGATTTGTTTGTCCCCATGACATTTTGTAATGAAAACATGGTTGGGAAAAATGTGTTTCTTTGAAATTTTTCATCTAAACTTTTGTGGAAAATGTTCAGGGTTTTTGTCAACAAACCTAAAGCTGAGAAAATTTGGGTTCCCAAAACCCAAACACTTTCCAAGTATTTCTCTATGAACTCCACCAACTTTTCCATGGAATGGAAATTTCTAGGGGGAAAAAAAAAATTGTTTTCTCAACAACAACAACAAAAAGGCGGGGAGACATTGCCCACCTAAAAGCCTTTGGATGGCCAGCATTTGATCAGCTTTGGAAGAGAGTCATGTGCCCAAATTCCTTCAGATCCTGTAACAATCACCTTTGGGGGCTGAGAGCCCATGGGTTGGATATACAAGAATAAACAACACATCACAATGGAATTGGCTCCTTGCTTTTCAAGCCTTTTTGGAAGTGTCACATTATTGCTCCTATTTGATTGAAACCTCCCTGGTTTCACTTAAAAATAGTACTTAGGGAAGATTAGAAATAACAACCTACACTTTTTGTTTTATTTGTTAAAACACAAACACTTGTTAAAACACAAAACAAAAAATAAAAACCAAGGAATGGTTTTTTCTTTCCTCACGTAAAAAACTTTGTTAACTACAGGATTCTAACAACAGTATCACAAATTAAGGGATAGCCATTAATAACCTTAACTTCACCCTTCAGGAAGTGTTTTGTTAAAGACTGAGCTTTAGTGTTGTTAGGACTCCACCACTTGGATTTGGATGTTAGGAGTTAAGACTTCCCAGCTGGGATTTTTGAAAGGCGTTGAAGAGAATTTGGTTTCTAAATTCAATGGGATTAAATTAATTAGATTGAATTGCCATTTTGTAAGCAAAACATATTCCTGGCAAAAAAAATGAGGTTTAGTGAAAAATGGGGGTTTTCTCATGAAAACGTTATTTTCAACAAAAAATGTTGACTGGTGATTACAAAATGCACATTTCTGTTTAATTTCAAACTGGATTTTTTGCTTTGCTCTCCTTCCATCAAACACACTTTCTGTCTCACTTCTACTTTCATCCATCATTTGCAGTGAGGAAAAAAGAGGGGAGAGAAAATAACACAAATTGAAAACTTTTTTTTTTAAATCCAGACCAAAATTGTGATTTGAAAATAAGATGTTTTTACATCTCTTTCTTTCTTTCTCTTTCTTTCTTTCTTTCTCAAAAAAATGAAATTCTTCATGGTGAAAAATGTCATTATTTTAACCAGTTCTAGATCAGATTTCCTGAGAGGATTTTGAGATCTTTTGTATGCTGGAAATCTGCCCCGATTCAAGACATCAGCTGCACCAATTGAAGTAGTGATTTCCATAGTCTTCCCTAGGGGTTTACATTGGGACAGATACATGACAAGCAGCTGGAATCAGCATAAATCCTAATTTAGATAATGTTTGGGTTAAACTCTTCTTTCCTGAATCCTCCATAATCATATTTATAAGGACCACTTTAGAGGCACCTACGAATCTCTTCTCAGATGCCTCCAGGACCTGGCTGCTTCTTGTGAAGTGTTGATAGAAGCCGTAATTGCTATGATCCTTTCAGGATTGGACCTCTGTGGCCTAAACGATGACCCAGTTTGGGACATCTTTAAAAAGACCTGATTCTGAATAAAGTGTTAAGCACTTTTTCTCCCAAAATCAGGCCCCCTTTAAGGTATTGAACTGGGGCGCACACAGCCTCAAAATCTCTAGTCACTTTTGAAAATCTTGGCAGAAGGGATTAAGTCCAAACTCCCAAATATCTAGGGTATTTGTTTGCTTTTAGCTACAGGATTCTAACAACACCGTCAGAAATGGAGGCATGTGTACTCATGCCCTTAACTCTGCCCTGGAGGATGAATTTTGCTTTTAACTCAAAGACTCTTAACAATGATGCAGCAAATTAAGGGATATGTGTTATTAACCTTACCTGTGCCCGTCATAGGTTATATTTATCTGCGGGTTTAGCAACAACAGCTAGCATCTGATGTAGGGTTGCCAGTCTTCCAGGATTGTCCTAGAGTCTCCAGGAATTAAAGATTAATCTTGAATTAAAGAGTATGTCATGTGATGAAACTTCCAGGAATACATTCAACCAAAATTGGCAACCTTAATCTCATGAGGAGGTGGGACTTGGACGTTACCAAGCTGCATTTGGAGGCTTTAATATGTTCTACTTGCCAAACCCTCTTCCAAACTTTTTTTCCTTTGTAACATCTTTTTCAGTCCCACTTTCATTTGCACCTTGCCCTAAATCCTCTCTGGTTCAGTTACTTGTGTGTTTCTATGTTTCTCCCTTTATTCCATTGATAAGACTTGCCATTTCAATACGCAGTTCCCACCCAGTCCTGGTGCCGAGTCGAGTTTTTGTTTCTTTCTTTGGTGGTTTTTGTTATTGTTTAACCATTTTAACTCAGACACCTTTTCTCCGAACTGCTGCTCAGTCATTTGATTTCCCAAAAGAACAAAAAAGCTTTAATCGGTCTGATTCACAATCCCTTCAAGGCTCCACTCAGCAGGTTTCATTCCCAGTAGACCACGCTGTCAAAGCTACTGAGAGAATGTGGCGGTGATGCGGGGGCAGAGTCAGAACTCATGGGTTCTATTCCCAGGCTAGGGATGGGAGGAAGCAGTACAGGAATGTCTGTGCAGTTGTGATCCATACAGTGAGCTGTCAGATGCTGTGAATTCTCAGGCATCTCCAGCTCAGGTTCCCAACACATCATAACTGGTCTCCTGGGTCTGACATGTGGGCAGCTTGTCCTGTCCCCCTAGCAGCATCCTGGCATCCATCCAGACTGGATTCAGCTGCTCCCTTCCAACCTCAGCACAACCAGATCCTTCCCACATTGGAATGGGGCTCAGACCCAGATCTCCCCCACATGCACCACTGCTGTTCAGAGTGAATGTGCCAGAGCTATGTGCCAGCCAGACCTCACCCGCACCCCAGAGCCAGCTCCCGGCCCCATTTATAACACTATCCTGTCCTGCTATGCTGACACTGTCTCCCTGAAAGAGCAACCCCCCACAAATGCTCCCTGTCAGAACCCCCATTTCAGGAGCAGACCCCATCTCCATTGATCCCAGCACTCGGAAGGAAATGGGGTCTAGTGAGTTAGAGGGGGGATTGGAAAGAGGGAGCCAGGACTCTTGGTTCTAGCCCCAGCTCTGCAAAGAGAGTGGGGTCTAGTGGATTAGAGTTGGGAGGAGATAGGGTGGTCACTCATGCCTCCCCAGAGTACTGGATGGTTCAGTACTTCCAGGAATGGTGTGCGTCCGCCCTGCCGGCATGACCTGGGGGAAAATTCCTTCCTGACCACTAATTTGGCGAGCTGTTATACCGTGAGCATGCAAGCAAGGCACATCAGCTCTGAGCACTGGTCCACCCTCCGGTGTCCTACCTCCAGATGTGGTCAATCCCTAATGATACAGAGAAAGGTGAATAAAACAAGCAACCCAGAATCCATTGCCCAATTGTGCTGCTGGGCGGGGGGGAGGGGGAAACGTCCTGCCTGACCCCTGCAGGCCACTGGCGGAAGCGAGATTGGATTATAGCCCTTGTCTTCATGCAGACCTGAGTGTTATGAGCATGCAGAGGACAATACGGGTGTACATATTCTATGATCCTGCTTGGACACAACCATCATAGAACTGGAAGGGACCTCAAGAGGTCATTTAGTCCAGTCCCCTGCACTTATGGCAGGACTAATTATCTAGACCATTCCTGACAGGTGTTTGTCTAACCTGCTCTTAAAAATCTCCAATGATGGAGAGTCCACAACCTCCCCAGGCAATTTATTCCAGTGCTTAACCACCCTGACAGTTAGGAAGTTTTTCCTAATGTCCAACCTAAACCTGCCTTGCTGCAATTTAAGCCCATTGCTTCTTGTCCTGTCCTCAGAGGTTAAGAAAAATAAATTTTATTCAACAGCCTTTTACATACTTGAAAACTGTTATCATGGTTTCCCAACCAGTTTTGCACCCACCGTATAGTAGCTCCCTCTAGGTTCAGGGCCGGTGTAAGCACTAGGTGAACTAGGCGGCCGCCTAGGGCGTCAAGATTTGGGAGCGCCAAAAAGCGGTGCCGCCAATTTTTCTTTTACACTATTGCTGGAAAACGAATAAATAAAAGAGAAACGTTGTTGAACTTGCATTTTAACTTGTCGTTCTCTTGTACATTACAGCTATAGCTTTGTGGGCACAAGCGTACTGCTTCACACTATGGTACAAAGTGGCAATGACGTCATTTTTCTCATTGTGCGCAGCCGTTACCCATTCTGACAGGCTGTTTATAATGCTAAATTTACTAGTTTCCTTACACTGGCCCTGTCTAGGTTGCATTTCCCTAGTTTATTTATGAGGTCATGTGGGACAGTATCAAAAGCTTTACTAAAATCAAGATATACCACGTCTACCGCTTCCCCCCGTCCACAAGGCGTTACCCTGTCAAAGAAAGCTATTGGGTTGGTTTGACACAATTTGTTTTTGACAAATTCATGCTGACTTGTTACTTATCACTTTATTATCATCTAGATGTTTGCAAATTGATTGCTTAATTATTTGCTCCATTATCTTTCCAGGTATGGAAGTATCGAGCCTGACCTCTCCCCCCACCCCCCAAATGCACAAACTTTCTCACCTGCTTATTTCCATGTTTTTAGGGTGGTGAGGTGTGTCCTGTCACACTCTTAACTACCCCTCCTGGCAGCTTTTATTTATTAACATGCCCAAAGATTGCATTCCCCTCTTAGCCAGAGCATGGCACTGGAAGTTCATCCACCATGATCATCGGCTCCTTTTCGGAGTCCCTGCTTTCCAGGACACACTCCAGCGCCCTGCACTAGGACCTACCTTCTTTGTCCCCAGATAAATGGCCTTGCATTTAACACACGTTCAGCCGAACGCCGTGAGGGGGACAGCATTGCCTAGCAGTTAGCATGGCAGATTGGCACTCAGGAGACCTATTCTCTTCCTGTCCCTCCCAATGAGCTGCTGGGTGTCTTTGGGTAAGTCTCTGTGGCCCTGATCCTCCAAAGTACGTAGGCGCCCAACTTCCCTGGATTTCAAAGAAAGTTAGAAGCCCACAGACCTTGGAGGATCTGAGCGTAGCTCTCCCTCACTGCTGGAAGCCAGGGTCCCCCGACATCACCACTTCCCCTAAAAACCTAACATACAAACCAGGTCAATGGGCCCGATTGGCAGCTGGTGTAAGTCAGCAGTTACACTGAAATTAAGAGAGTGACAGCTGATTTACCACAGCGGGGGAGCAAGCCCTCTATTTCCAAGAGAGCCTAAAGGGAAGGAGTTGCCCAAAGTCAGGGGACGTGACCCTTCACTCAAGGAATCTCTGCCTCGATCCCCAATTGGGTTCTGTTCTCTCTGAGCTTTGTGACTCTCTTTCGTTACAGTAGATCCAAGGGCAGGGGCTCAGGAGCGGCCAGCCCCCCTCTGGCCCAGGGGGCTCTGGGATTGAGGGCTTTGGTTTGGAGCGCAGGGTCCTTCCAGATTTCAGAGCTAACCCTCGAGAAAGCCAACGTCTGCTGAGTCTGCAGGCAGTGCCGGGAGCCACAGTGACTCCAGGGGGGAGCGAAGTTTAGGAGAGTGTGAAATAAAGTGCAACTAGGATGAGCATGGCTCAGCAGGCAGCTCCGGGGCTCGGTGTATCGGCCGACCCCACGTTTAACCTGGTAACAACAAAAACACGACAACGGGGTGTGGGCTTTTGTTTTTAATATAAACCAACCTGCTGCGCAGTCAGCCTCAAGTGGCATTGGCTCGGGGTGGGGGGTGGCATAGACCCCTGGGTGAACTGCAGCACCGAGGGCAGGTCCAGCCTGCCTGATGCTGGGCTATACAGCAAAGAAGGGCAGCTCTCCTAGGGCGGGATTACCCCCGGGGCACCTCTGAGTTTGGCGCCATGGTGCAGCCCTGTGAGCAGCAGACTGGAGCCAGGGGCCAACACTGGCCCTATCGATGATGAAAGGAGAGAGCCCTGCCCCAGCCGGCCTGGCCTAAGTTGGCGGTAATGGTGGGAGGAGCGTTTAGGAGGCGGGGCTTCCTATTGGACGGAGAGTTCGGCACCATGGCAGGGAAGAGAGGGCTGGTGTGGTAAAATGGAGGAGGCACCTTCCCGGAGGCCATTTGATCCTGCTCCGTGGGGTGTTGCTTGGCTCAGGGCTACAGAGAATCCAGCCACTTGCTCCTGCCTTGTGCCCTGACCATCTCAGCTTATGCCTGCCATGGCCCAGCCCCAGCCAGCCCCGACCCCGGCTTTCGGCTCCAGCTAGGCCTATGCCCCCCGTGGCCCTAGCTCTGTCCTGCCCGTCCCAGCAAGGGAGTATCTCCACACTCAGTGGCCACCAGCCCCCGGTGGTGAGTCCTCTGGTGCCTGGCCAGGTTGGAGCTGACCCGGAAGGTACGGCTGCAGTCCCGGCACTGGTAGGGCCGCTCCCCGGTGTGGATTCTCTGGTGCCGGATGAAGTTGGAGCTGCCGGCGAAGGCGCGGCCACACTCCAGGCAGCGGTAGGGGCGTTCCCCAGTATGGGTGCGGCAGTGCTCAGCAAAGGCAGTGCTCTGCCCAAACCTCTTGCCACAGTCGGGGCAGTGGTGGGGCTTCTCGCCAGCGTGGCTCCGGCGGTGCCGGGCCATGGAGGAGACACTGGCAAAGACCGCCCCACACTCAGCACACTTGTAGGGCCGCTCCCCCGTGTGGCTCCGCACGTGCCTGACTAACGCAGCCCGGAGCCGGAAGCGCCGGCCGCACTCGGGGCAGCCGTGAGGTCGCTCGCCACGGTGGATTAGCTGGTGCCGGCTGAGGTGGGTGGCACGGGTGAAGCCCTGGCTGCACTGGTGGCAGCGATAGGGGCGCTCCCCGGTGTGGGTGCGCTGGTGCTCCACCAGTAGCGAGCTGCGGTCAAAGCTGCGCCCACACTGGGCACACGAGAACGGCCGCTCCCCCGAGTGGCTGCGCCGGTGAATGGTCAGGAGTGAGTGGCTGGCAAAGCCTTTCCCACATTGGTGGCAAAAGTGGGATCTCTCCCCTACGGCGTGTGTTCTTCGGTGCCTGGCCAGCCCCGCGCTCCCTGTGAAGCTCTCCCCACACTCGGGACAGCACCAGGGACCCTCGCCCGCTGCGTGGAGGCTCTGGTGCCGGCAGAGGTTGGAGCTCTGAGTGAAGCATTTCCCACACTGGGTGCAGCAGAAGGGACGCTCCCCCGTGTGGACCCGCTGGTGCTTCGTGAGGTTCGACCTGCGGCTGAAGCCCTTCCCGCACATGGGGCAAGTGATGGGGTTTGGGGTGCCACCCACTGACCCGTCGCTCATGCCACTCTTCACGCAAATGGAGCCCAGAGGTCCGGGATCCTGCTGCCCTTCCACCCAGCCATCTCCCCGCTTGGGTCTACAGGACACATTCCCTTTGCATCTGGCTGCTTCCCTTTCATGCTGGAAAATCTCTTCCTTGCTTCTACTCGGGATCTTGGCACCTGTAAGATGAGCCAGAGGGGAGTCATTGCTGCACCGACGCTGGGGCGGATCAGGAGTGGCCTGTAATAATCTATGGCCGCTCGAGATGTTTGTCTGCCTAATGTACAGAGGGTTACTGCAGCATCAATCTAGCTATCGGGTCAGTTCCATATCCTGGCAGACAGGAACTGTGGCTGGACAATAGCCCAGGTCAGAGCTCTTGAGATGCACACCCAGGACTAGCTACCTCTGGTGGGCCAGACCCACCTTCCTAGGGCTGAGATCCAGATCCTCAAAGGCACTTCAGACTCCTAACTTCCAATGAAATCAATGGGAACCTTTGAGGATCTGTGCCCGAATCACCCCCGCCGCCATGAAGGAGGTAGGGGACAGTCAAAAGACTGAGGAGGAGTGTGGGGTTAAAGAGACACACACTCCCTGAGAGACTGGTTTTGCATGATGGTTAAGGGGGAGAAACTGCCTCCCTGGACCTCCAGAGCTGTGGTTGTCTCAAGGAAGCTAAGCCTGCCTAGCATGGAAGATGAGGGAGTTGGCTATCCTCGCCTCCCTATTCACCTGCCAGAGTGCCAGGAGAGAAATCAAAGGATGGTTCCTCACAGATGGTCTCCGAGTACTCTCACCTTCTTGGGTGCCTCTTGGCATCTCCTGTTCCTTGGAGCACTGGGGATCTGGGACTTGCAGCTCTTCCCATCGCTCCATGTGCGACACGAGGTCGGGTTTGGGAATGGGCACGCCTGCCCCTGGAACAGCAGAGAGGAGGCATCGGAGATTATCACAGCACTGAGAACGTCTTACTGTCACTAGCAACAGTAGTACCTAGAAACCTCAGCGGAGATCAGGGCCCCATTGTGCCAGGGACCGCACGAGCACCCAACGATCGAGTTTGGGGCTCTGTTGCCCTGGAAGACACTCCCTGCCCTGAACAGCTTACTGTCTACTCTAAATAGACAAAGTGCAGGAGTATAAACTGAGACCCAGAGAGGAAATGTGATTTGTCCAAGGTCTATAGCAGAACCATGAATCGAACTCAGGAGTTCGGGGTCCTTGCCCAGAACTCAGCCAGTGCCCGTGTCACAAGTTCAGTCCAATAAAAGTAGGGCTGACAATTAATTGCAGTTAACGCAAGCAATTAATGGAAAAGAAATTAACTAGATTAAAAAATTGTCACAATTAATCACAGGTTTAATTGCACTGTTAAGCAATAATAGAATACCAATTTAAATGTATCATAAATATTTCTGGATGTTTTTCTACATTTTCAAATATAATGATTTCAATCACAACATAGAATACAAAGTCTACAGTGCTCACTTGATATTAGTATTTTTATTACAAATATTTGCACTGTAAAAAAGATAAACAAAAGAAATAGTATTTTTCAGTTCACCTCATACAAGTACTGTAGTGCAATCTCTTTATTGTGAAAGTGTAACAAACAAATGTAGAATTATTATTATTACTCTAGAACCAACAAGTCAAAGCATGAAGGGGCATACTAATGTTCAGCATATCTGGCACATAAACACCTTGCAGTGCCAGCTACAACAGTACCGTGCGAACGCCTATTCTCACTTTCAGGTGACGTAAATAAGAAGCGGGCAGCATTATCTACTGTCAATGTAAACAAACTTGTTTGTCTTAGCTATTGGCTGAACGAGAAATAGGACTGAGTGGGCTTGTATGCTCTGAAGTTTTACATTGTTTTGTTTTTGAGTGTAGTTGATGTAAAAAAATAATTCTACATGTGTAAATTGCACTTTTACAATAAAGAGGTTGCACCATAGTACTTGTATGAGGTGAACTGAAAAATAATATAAAGTGAGCACTATACACTTTGTCTTCTGTGTTGTAATTGAAATCAGTATGTTTGAAAATTTAGAAAAACATCCAAAAATATTTATAATAAATTTAAATTGATATTCTATTCTTGTTTAACACTGTGATTAAAACTGATTAATCGTGACTATTTTTTTATCTCATGATTAATTGTGATTATTTTTTTAATCATTTGACAACCCCAGATAAAAGATATTACCTCACCCAATTTGTCTCTCTGATATCCTAGGACCAACATAGCTATAGCTACATTGCATATCACAAGAGACATGATGTCCTCCTAAACTGGCATTACTTGGGCACAGGATGCCCAGGGGACTGCTAATGGGTAGGGCATCTGATTTTAGGTTTTAGCTGATAAACACCAACAAAACACCCCAATGCAAAGAAATCAAACATTGGAAAGGGTTATTAGGGCTTGTCCAGACAGAGCAGTAATGTGCACTGCAGGAGTATGATTTCTCAAATGAACAAATGTGTTGAGCATTAATTGGTCCACATGGATCCTGCTGGTGCGCACTAGAAGCTCCCTAGTGTGCTCTAACATAGTGCTGTTTGAAACAGTGCTAGGTAAAAGCGCACAAGGGGCCATAGCAAATAGACTACTCATTACAATATATACAAAGAGAAAGCCCGGAAACCCCCCCCGGTTTTGGGATATCTACACAGAACTCAAAAATTGTTAAAAATAACGCCCGAAAACCTGAAGTTAATGAACCCCAAAAGCAGAAGCCCCACTAACAGGTCACTGAGCGCCCTCAGTGCCAGCCCAGCAGCTGTTCCCACCACATGGGCATCTAGAGGAGTTGGGCGAGTCCCACACCACAAACTAACTCACCCTTGGCAGGCTGGGTGGCCAGGGAACAGGTGGCAGGGAGTCACTGCTCCACCAGACACCAGCCATGTCTTCTCCACAGCCGGGCTGCCCCTAGGCTTCCTCCCCACAGCCTAAGTCAGCCCACACCCGGGATCATCGCTGGCGCAGCCACTCCCCCGGGAGCCTCGCTGGCAGCACAACTTGCTGAACCCCTGCACTGCGGAGCTAGCAGCACGGACCCCCGGGCTGCCCCGGGGGATCTCTCCGGTCCCAGCCGCGGTTCGGCTCCGATCGCACCCGGCCCTGCGACCGCTTCCTCCAGGCAGCGATTTCCTGCCTCTGCGGCTGTTTCCCTCCCCCCCAGGGCCGCCTCTCCCCGCGCCCCCACTCACCGCCGGGCCGATCCCCCGGAGCTGCTGGCAGGGAGGGGAGCTGGGCTCGGGACCCAGGTGTCCGGGGCTGGCACAGGAAGGTCCCTCCGCTATCCCGTCCCCCGCCCTGCTTCAGGCTCCACTCCAGGAGCTTGGTGTCTTTAACCCATTCGTGCCCGATGTAAAGTAGAAGGGAGATTTCTAGTGGGAGGATTTGAACCAGGGGCCGGGGGCACAGAGGCGGCAGGGTGGTACAAACCCAGTAACTTAGAGGCAGCCCATGGGTTCTGGCTGCCACAGCTGGGAATAAAACCCAGCCCCCCCTGCTCTAACCAGCCCCCCCCCCCCCCCCAGCTGTAAAGAGGACCCAGGAGTCCTGACTTCCACTCCCCTCCCAGAGTCAGGACTAGCCTGGCCAGCTGAGACAGGGTCTGCCCTGACATAGGGGTTCTGATGGGAAGCCCAGAGAGGGGGGGGGGGACATTGCTTGATCTCCCACAAGACAGTGTCAGCACAGCAGGAAGGCACAGGGTTATAGACAGGCGGGGAGCCCGCTCTGGGGGAAGGGGCCCGGGTCTGGCTGGCACATAACTCTGGCACATTTACTCTGAAAGGCAGCGGGTGTATGTGGGTGAGATAGGGGTCTGAGCCCCAGGCCAATGGAGGAAGGGTGGGTCTGTTTGTGCCTAGGTTGGATAGGAGTGGCTGAGTCTAGTTTGGAGGGAGGGGGCAGCCCCAGGGTGCTGCTGGGGAGGGGAAAGGCTGCCCCATCTGTCCAAACCCCCCTGCCTAGCTCTGGGTGACCCCTTAGGCTCACACACCACATGGCTGAGTGCACAGGGATGGGGATCCAGATTCAGCTCCCTCGGCTGGCACTGGATAAGCCAGGGAAGGGCCACAAGAACAGGACAGAGGTAGCTCACCCATCCAGCTGCCCCTCGGTTCCCCTCCCTCCCACACCCAGGAAAGGGAGCAGACAGAGCCAGGGACGTGGCATCCACCATCACCTTTATTAGTGAGCAGAGTGTTCACACAGGGCGGGGACAAGCCCCAGCCTAGAGTCAGCTGCACAGAGAGGTTCCCACAGAGAGCATCACCACCAGGGCCAGCACTGCTGGGGGGGAGGTGGAGAGGGAGAGCTCAGTGGGAGGAGCCAGGGGGGGGCACACTGGGCTGGGGAACTCCGTATGGGCTGGGATTGGCGGGGGAGGGACTCCATGGGAAGAGCTGTGCAGGCCATACCGGGGAGCTAAAGGGGGCTCCGTGGAGGCCACACCGGGGTTGAGGGGGACACAAGGTCTTAGTCATCAGAGCCATCGGGGCTGCCATGGCCGGGGGAGGCGGGAGGGCGGCTCAGGAACACGTCCCCATAGGAACGGGGGGAAGTGAAGGCCTGGGCAGGGGTCAGCCCCAGCGTGCGCCCCCCAGCTCCGCCCCCTCCGTGGTCCCGTTCCTCCTCCTCCTGGGCGTGGCGGCGGAAGGACTGGAAGTCGGTGGCGGCGCAGTTGTCGGGCAGCCCCTGGGGCACCTGCCCGTCCCCGGGACGACACACCTCGAAGCGCACCCAGCGGTAGGCCCCGCACTTGCGGGCCCCGGGGCAGCTCTGGATCAGGTTGTGCACGGCCGGGTGCGAGAAGCCGAAGAAATCAGCCCCGGCTGACTCCAGCTCAGGGTAGGGCCGCCCCCGGGCAGCACTGATGGCCGCCAGCAGCTGGGTGTGGCAGGTGTCAGCCGTGGTGCCCGCCAGGGCACTGCCCGGCTCATCCTCAGGCACGATCTCGAAGCGGGGGCCCGCCCCGCCATCTTTGATCTGGCAGGTGTAGAGGCAGCGCTGCTCAGGGCGCCGCATGCTGGCGTAGACCCGGGTGCTGCAGAAGCCCACCGGGTAGATGGCGCCCTCGTCGTGGAAGCCCGGCCGGTCGGCCACGATCTCCCCCAGGCTGTAGACCGTCAGCCCACCCAGCGCGATGGGGAAGACAGGCCGACCCGAGGGGTCCAGCGGCACTGGCTGCACCAGCCGCCGCACCCCCCTGTCCGGCGCTGCCCGCCGCTTGGCCGCACGCCCGTTCTCCTTGCCCTTCTTGGGCCGCTTCCCCGCCGGCGCTGGCTCGTCTGGGCCAGGCGTCGGCGCCACGCCGTACCCTGCTGAGATGCCCCCCAGTGGCACCGCCGGGCTCTCCTCCTCGGCCGCCAGTGCCTGCAGCTGCAGCAGCTTGGTGAAGAGGAATCGACGCTCCTCTCTCGCCCGCAGGAATTTCTCCTCCAGCCGGGCAATCTCATCGCACAGTGCTGCATTCTCGAACACCATGGCCTTGGCCGCCCGGCGCAGCCGGCTGTACTTCAGCCGGTACTTCTCATTCTGGCTCTTCCTCGACACCTTCTTCATCCTCGGCTCACCACGCCGGAAGCGATAGCCAAGTTCAGACCTGCTGGAGCAGAGAGCCCGGGCACCATCACCGCTACGGGCACACACAGACACAGACAGACCATGGACACTCACACAAAGATCGCTGTTTCCCACCCATTCCCAGAGCTCCCTCCATTAGCTCTGTCCCGGCAAAGGCCGCTGGACTCTGCAGAACAGCACATTTCATAAACATTAAGGCCAGAAGAAAGACCCATTTTGCCCCTCCACCCCAGCCCCCCCTAACAATTCCTGCATCCTGGCTGAGTTACCAACGCTGCAATTTCAGATGTTTATTGCTTTGTATGATTTGTGCTCTCTATGATTAAGTAAAAGAACATTAAGGTATTAGGCTTGGTGCACATTGTCTCTCTCTGAGTGGTATCGGTATAATGACCGCTGTATAATTATATACCTATACCAGTACATTTTGCTATGTAGACAAGCCCTTTAGTCTCTCGCTTTAAGGCACGTTTTCCAGATCTCAAATCGTTCTTGTAGCTCTTCTTTGAATCCTTAGCAATTTGGCAACATCCTGTTTGAAGTGTGCACACCAGAGCTGGACAGAGTCTCCAGTAACAGTCTCACTAATGCCCTATACAGAGGTAACCACCCTCCCTGCTTCTACTTGCTACGCCTCTACTCAGACAGCCAGGGACTGCGTTATTCCCTCTCAGCGACACCCTCCCACTACCAGCTCATGTTCAGCAGGTTTCCACCATGACCCCTTAGCTCTTCCCAGAGCTTCTCCTCCCCAGGATACATCTATGAAGTGTAGGCTACCTCCTCTGTCCTAGCCGTGTAACCATGCATTTGGCCCTGTTAAGACACACACTCACTAGGCGGCTCTCTATAACTGACCTGCCCTTAGCGCTATTTACCGAGCTAGTGGGCCCGAGGCAGGAATCGCTGGGGGAGACCCTCCGGCCTGGATGCTGCAGGAGGCCGGGCCGGATGGGCCCAGTGGGCCCTGCTGCTGGCCTGAAACATCTATGAAGAAGGCATGTGGCTGGCCCCCTTCACTCACAAGCCACTATTGCTGCTGTCGGATTGGCTCTGAGCAGGAGCTCAGGGGTGCGGGAAGGGAGCGGGTCTTGGCTGGCTCAGGGATGCGGGGAATGGGACACGGGGGTCTCTGATCCAGCCCCAGGGGGACTAGCTGGCTCGGGGGTACCGCTAACGTGGTTGGGTTGGGGGGGACACTGTAGGGCTCAGCTGCACAGACCGCGATGCCCCGGAGCTGGCTGAGGGGGGGGGGTGTCTCTCTCTAGCCCCCCCGGGCTCCGATCCCCACCTCGCTCCGCCGCTTCCTCCAGGCAGCGATTTCCTGCCTCTGCAGCTGTTTCCCTCTCGCCCCGGGGCCGGCTCGTGCCGCGACTCTGGGTCCCCACCGGCGCCCGCACTCACCGCCCGGCCGGGGCGATTCCCCCGGGGCCGCGCTGCAGACGGGGCCGCTCCTTATGCACCCACGGGCCAGGAGCCGGCTCAGGAGCGGGGCTCTAGGGGCTGGCACAGGAAGGTCCCGCTGTTATTCCGGTCCCTCCCAGCCCTGCCCGCTCTGTGAAGCTAAGGATTTGGCTCCCCGGTTTTTAACCCCTTTCTCCCGGACTGGAGAGCGAGAGGGTTGGGATGGTGCAGATCGGGGTTGTGTGGATTAGATCGGAGTTGGGGATATAGACGGATTAGGTTTGGGGTTGGGTTATGCAAATTAGGGTGATGCAGATTAGGGAGATGAGTTCAGCATTGTGCAGAATTAGAATTGGAGTTAGAGCTGAGCAGATTAAGGATAAGGGTTCAGGTTCTGCAGGTTAGGTTTGTGGTTAGGGTTATATATGGAGAGGGATAGCTCAGTGGTTTGAGCATCGGCCTGCTAAACCCAGGGTTGTGAGCTCAATCCTGGAGGGGGGGCATTTAGGGATCTGGGACAAAAATTGGGGATTGGTCCTGCTTTGAGAAGGGGGTTGGACTAGATGACCTCCCAACCCTGATATTCTATGATATATAGATTGGGTTATGCATGTTAGCCTAGTTACCCCATTTTAATTCCCTTTAACTCTTTCTCCATTGATTTGCATTGAGCTAGATTTTTAATCCGAACCCTGTGCTGCACCAACTCACAGATCCTGTAGAAGTCAAGTCTATTATATCCACACAATTACACAGATCAGCTAAAACTGTCAGCTTGTTTTAAAATTATAGCAAGTTTCTGGAGGTGGTCAAAATATAAATTTAAAAAAACAGTTCAGAAGAAATTTTGAAGTTGTTTTCATTCCAAAGTTTCAAGACGTTTTTCATTTTCCATAAAATTAATCAAAAACATGGTAAAAATATAGAAATTTTTATTTACAGTAAACAATTTTCTAACAACATTTCACTATGTCATCTATGGCATATTTTTCATAAAACATTCAATTAAGAAATGTCACGTTTTGTAAAAAAAATGACATGCAAAATATATTTAAAAAATTGTGCGAACGATTTCATTTTTTTAAAAAAGGCCATTTTTCAGCAACATTTTCTGTGAAAATTTTTACCGTAATCAATTGTCACTAAAAAAACCCATTCTTCTGGGTCTTCTGTCATTCAAAAAACCCATTTTGTAGAGCACCTCGTTCATGCACATGACATCACATGCACCGTCTATGTGAGGGCACGCGGTGCAGAGCAGAATGGAATCCTCTGTACACTAGGGATTGGCACAACCCCGTCTGCAGTTTGGGAACTGCTGAGATAGATATAGATATATCTATATCTATAATGTGTTTGAGAAAAAAATACTCAAAAGTCAAATTTTTCGCAGAAGACAAAAATGTCAATAATTTTTCATAATTTCTTTTGTTTTCAACCAAATATATTTTGTGTTAAAGAATTGTGACCACCTGTACAAGCCATGTGATTATTTCCATTCAACCATTTTGATTGGCATCAATTATATCTACATTTTCTCACTCCTCAGGCAATTCTTTTAAAACTCTTGGGTGCAAATTATCTGGGCCAGCAGATGTAGGAAGATGGGCATTGCCAAACGGGATCAGAGCTCAGGTCCATCTAATCCAGTCTCCTGGTTCTCATAGTGCCCAGCACAAGATGCTGCAGACAAAAGTGTAAGAACCTACCAGCTGTGGGATAATCTGCCACCCACATACATTTTCCTCCTCACTAGTCACCTGCTCATACAGCCAAGAATCTTGAGCCTGAGCTTTTCTGACCCGGGTTATGCACGAGGCCGGACTGGATGGGCACAGTGGGTCTTAACAGCTGTGAACCTATAATTTCATCTTAAAACAGGTTGTGCAGCAAGTGCTATCTCACCCCCACTTACAATCACAACTATTTTCACTTTCAGGATAAAGAAGTTGACGCAACGCAGGGCTGGGAAACTCAGTCCTGCTTTATTAGCTCCAGTTTAAAGTAAGAAACCAAATTAAACCGTAAACTTAATTTAGTGCAATCTGATAGATAGATGTGTATGGGTGTAGTCGGATACAGATTCAGTGGCCACTGAAGCCAATGGAAAGGTTCCTGTTTTATTCTATTCATGCACAATGAGGCCAATAGATCCCAGGATACCAGATTAGGGTAGGGGTGTGGGGGGTACAGTTTAGCCAGAGTCACAGAGTCTGGGATCGCTGTTGTGAGTGCTGTGGAGCGTTGTTACGGCTGCAATGTTGCTAAGGCTGCTAAATGCTGCTGTTTCTGCAACTCTGATGTCAGCTGCACTAGCAGACCGTGCAGCTCCTGATTCAGCAGACCTCCATGTTGTCCACAAAGAAAGACCAGAGGCTCGGTTCGGTGGTGAAGGCGCTCGGCCAAGTTTATTGTCGACACAGCACAGTACTAGCGCCCCATAAGAGCTACAGGTACACCAACACATGTATGCCTGTAACAATGGTACCTGCTTCATCAGCACACCAGGATGCTGTCCCCTTGGCAAGCACACAGATACCCCTCCTATGACTTCTCCTTTTATACATTGATACAAACAAATATCCATGTACTCCAGATAGGGTGACCAGATGTACCGATTTTATAGGGACAGTCCCGATTTGTGGGTCTTTTTCTTATATAGGCTCCTATTACCCCCCACCCCGTCCCAATTTTTCACACTTGCTGTCTGGTCACCCTAACTCCAGATGTTGTTAGTTACCACCCTTATCCTTGACCCTGCTAGTTTGAACGAAACATTCTCATCCATTCTCCTGTCATTCCCTCCTTATCTTACAAGGGGTCAGTGTGCTCTTGTATCACCTCTTAAGAATGTGTTGACATCGTTACTTGAAGCGACAAAGAGTGCTGAGGCACCTTATAGACTAACAGACGTATTGGAGCATAAGCTTTTGTGGGTGAATACCCACTTCTTCAGATGCATGCAGTCACTTGAGAGATCTGTGTGTTTTTGTACGGTCCTCTCTGGTCAGGAATGTAAACACATTAAAATAAATAAACATTTGGTTAGCTGACACCTGACACGTTGCTATTTTACCAAAGCCAGGCCTCCTCTGGTTCACAGCTTTTGGTTCACATTGTTAGACACTTAGGGCTCCAGCAAAGCATACAATTACCAGGCACCATAATGGCTACCCCACCTCTGCCAATATCTTGTCTTGTGAGGCAGAGTGCAGGGCCCATGTCGCGGACCCATCAGAGTGTTGCCATTGTTCCCACTGCTCTCTCAGTGGCCCAGCAGCAAGGTCTGGCTGCCAGCCGAGCTCAGGGCGCGAACCTTCCTTGCACCAGCCCTGCGCCGCCTCCCCGCAATGCGGCCTCCCCGCCCCACGGGAGCTCAGCCTCCCTCCCCACAATGCCGCCCCCCCCACCCGCCAACTCCCCCTGCCCTCGGGAGCTCAGCCTCCCCCCCAATACCGCCCCCCTCCCGCCAGCTCGCCCCACCCACCAGAGCTCAGCCTCCCCCCCGCAATGCCACCCCCCCCAGCCAGGTCCCCCACCCGCGGGAGCTCAGCCTCCCCCCGCCCGCTGGCGCTCAGCCTCCCCCACCACCACCCGTGACCCGCCGGCCGCGGAAGCTGAGCAGGGAGCCCGGGGCAGCGGGGCGGCTCGCGGCAGCTGCCCCCCGGCTCCCCACTCAGGCGCTGAGCGGGGAGCCGGGAGGCAGCCGCCCACTTCCCCCCAAATCTTTGCGCCCTAGGCGACCGCCTAGGATCGCCTAATGGGTGCGCCGGCCCTGACCACAGCACACATATTCTGTGCCACCAGGTGGTCTCTCTCTCCCCCTGTGTGTGTTTTGTGTCATCAGGTGGTCTCTTTCTCTCTCTTCCCCGCACACGTGTTCTATGGTGTTAAGGGGTCTCTCTCTCTCTCCTTGCGCAAGTTCATAGATTCATAGATACCAAGGCCAGAAGGGACCATTGTGATCATCTATTCGGAGCATCACAGGCCAGAGAACTTCTCCAAAACAATTCCTAGAGCAGATTTTTGAGAAAATCATCCAATCTTGATTGAAAAATTGTCAGTGATGGAGAAAGCACTATGATCCTTGGTAAGTTATTACAATGGCTAATTACTCTCACTGTTAAAAATGTACGCCTTATTTCCTGTCTGAATTGTATAGCTTCAACTTCCAGCCATTGGATCGTGTTATACCTTTCTCTGCTAGATTGAAGAGTCCATTATTAAACATTTGTTCCCCATGTAGGTTCTTATAGACTGTAATCAAGTCACCTCTTAACCTTCTCTTTGTTAGACTGAGCTCCTTGAGTCTGTCACCATAAGGCAGGTTTTCTAATCCTTTAATCATTCTTATGGCTCTTCTGAAACCCTCTTCAATTTGTAAACATCCTTTTTGAATTGTGGACACCAGAACTGGACACAGAATTCCAGCAGTGATAGCACCAGCGATAACTACAGAGGTAAAATAACCTCTCTGCTCCTACTTGAGATTCCCATTTATGCATCCAAGATTTGCATTGGCCCTTTTGGCCACAGTGTTGCAAGGGGAGCTCACGTTCAGCTGATTATGCACAAGGGCCCCTAAATCTTTTTCAGAGTCACTGCTTCACAGGATAGAGTCCCCCATCCTGTAAGTCTGGCCGACATTCTCTGTTCCTAGATGTAGACATTAAAATTGAGCCGTATTAAAACACATTTTGTTTGCTAGCACCCAGTTTACCAAGCAATCCAGCTTGCTCTGAATCAGCAACCTTCTCTTCATTATTTACCACTCCATCAATTTTTGTGTCATCTACGAACATTAACAGTGATGATTTTGTGTTTTCTTTTAGGTCATTACTAAAAATGTTCAATAGGGTAGGGCCAAGAACCGATACCTGCAGGACCCCCCTAATAATACACCCATTCAGTGATGATTCTCCACTTACTATTACCTTTTAACACCTATCAGTATGTCAGCTTTTTATCCATTTAATGTGTGCTATCTTTCTAGTTTGTTTGTTTTTTGGTACCAAGTCAAATGCCTTACAGATGTATATTACGTCAGCACTATTACCTTTGTCAGTCAAACTTGTAATCTCATCAAAAAATGATATCAAGTTAGTTTGACAGGATTTATTTTTCATAAACCCATGTTGATTCACACTAATTATATTACCCTCTAAATTCTTTATTTATCGAGTCCTGTATCAGGTGCTCTATTATCTTGCCCAGGATCAGTGTCAGACTGATAGTCCCATATTGTTGAGTCATCTCATTTATCCTTTTTAAATATTGGCACATTAGCTTTGTTCCAGTTTTCTGGAACTTTCCCAGTGTTCAAAGACTTATTGAACATCACCATTAATGGTCCAGCAAGCTCCTCAGCCAGCTCTTTTAAAACTTCTGGATGCAAGATATATATTTAAAAATGTCTGACCTTAGAAGCTACGGTTTAACATCTTATAGACTCATAGACTCATAGACTTTAAGGTCAGAAGGGACCATTATGATAATCTAGTCTGACCTTCTGCACAATGCAGGCCACAGAATCTCACCCACCCACTCCTGGAATAATCCTCTCACCTATGTCTCAGCTACTGAAGTCCTCAAATCATTGTTTAAAGACTTCAAGATGCAGAGAATCCTCCAGTAAGTGACCCGTGCCCCATGCTGCAGAGGAAGGCAAAAAACCTCCAGGGCCTCTGCCAATCTACTCTGGAGGAAAATTCCTTCCCGACCCCAAATATGGTGAACAGCTGAACCCCGAGCATGTGGGCAAGACTCACCAGCCAGACACCCAGGATATCCTGAGATATCCTGATACTAGTGGAATGGAATGTTATCATATGATATGACAATATCATTTCCCCCCCCAAATACAGAACAGAAATATTTGTTGAACATTTCTGCCATTTCTGCATTATTATTGACAATTCTACCATTTCCATCTAGTTATGGACCAAGACCATTGTCAGGATTCTTTTTGTTCCTAACAATTTTAAAACTCCTTCTTATGGTCCTTAACTCTGCTGGCCATAGGTTTTTCCTTGCCTCCCTTTGCTTCTCTAATCAATTTTCTACAATTCCTAGCTTTTGATTTATATTCATCAACTTCCCCTTTCTTCTATTTGTTATATACTTTTTTTTTCTATTTTCTACAGTTGCCTTCACTTCTCCTCTAAACCAGATTAATTGCCTTCTTCCTCAACTATGGAACTTTGGCTTTTTAGGCTTCTAATAAAGTGTTCTTAAACAATTCCCAATGATCAATCATATTTTTCTGATTCAATTCTTCCTCCCAGTTGATTTGGTTCATAATTGTTTTCAGCTTTATGAAATTGGCTCTTTTAAAACACCAAGTATATATATCACTGGTCTGGACTTTATTCTGTTTGCACAGTATAAATCTGATCAAGTAACGATCACTTGTACCTAAGTTACCATTAATTTTTAGTTCTGTGATTATTTCCTCTTTATCTGTCAAGATGAGGTCTAATATAAATTCCCCCATGTTGGATGCAACACTTTTTGAATTAGGACATTATCTATAACGTTTAGAAATTCCAAGGATGTTTTAGTACTGGCAACATTACATGAGACCTTCAGCATATGTCACTCAAATTGAAATCCCCCAGGATCACACAGCTTTTTTATCTACACATTATAGATAGGTGTATAAGGAGCTGGTCTCCTTGTTCCCTAGTGTGATTTGGTGGTCTGTAGCAGACACCAACTAATACCCCTTCTTGTTCTTTATCTCTTACGAAATTGAGTCATAAGCATTCAAGATAATTTTCTTCCACGTTCTGTGCCATCAGGCGGTCACTCTCTCTTTCTTTCCCCTGTGCATGTTCTATGCTGGCAGGTGGACTCTCTCTCCCCATGCATGAACTGTGCCCTCAGGTGGGCTCTCTCTCCCTGCGCATGTTCTGTACCATCAGGTGGTCTCTCCCACTGCGTGCTGCCGCCGCTGATGTGCCAGGAGGTTGCCGCTGCGGGTGAATCCCCTCCCACACTGGGCACAGTGGTAGGGCCGCTCCCCGGTGTGGACCCTGCGGTGGGCCAGGAGGTTGGAGCTGAGGCTGAATCTCTGGCCACACTGGTGGCAGCGGTAGGGTCGCTCTCCAGTATGGGTGCGCTGGTGGGTCAGCAGGTCGGCGCTCTGCCCAAAGCTCTTGGGGCACTGGGCGCACAGGTAGGGCCGCTCCCCGGTGTGGGTCCTGCGGTGGCTGACGAGGTCGGAGCGCCGGCTGAAGCACCTTCCACACTCCCCGCACGGGTAGGGCCGCTCCCCGGTGTGGCTGCGCTGATGCGCCAGGAGATTGGAGCGGCGGGCGAACCCCTTGCCACACTGGGCACAGCGGTGGGGCCGCTCCTCGGAGTGGCTGCGCTGGTGGGCCAGCAAGTCCGAGCTGCGACCAAATCCTTTGCCGCACTCGGCACAGCTGTAGGGCCGGTCGTTTGTGTGCAGGCTGCGGCGGTGCGTGGCCAGGTTGGAGCTCCGGCTGAAGCGCTTGCCGCAGTCGGTGCACTGGTAGGGGCGCTCACCCGTGTGCAGGCTGCGCCGGTGCAGTGCCAGGGTGGAGCCCAGGCTGAAGCACTGGCCGCAGTCGGCACAGGAGTAGGGGCGTTCCCCCGTGTGCAGCCGCCGGTGCTTGGCAAGGGTGGAGCTGAGGCTGAAGCACTGCCCGCATTCCCCACACGGGTAGGGGCGCTCCCCTGTGTGCGTGCGCTGGTGGGTCAGCAGGTTGGAGCTGCGGCCAAAGCTCTTCCCACACTCAGGGCACTTGTAGGGGCGCTCCCCAGTGTGGACTCGCCGGTGCCGGGCCAGCCCCGAGCTGACACTGAAGCCCTTTCCACACTGGTGGCAGCGGTGGGGTTTTTCGCCTGTGTGGGTTCTCTGGTGGGTAATGAGGTCTGAGCTCTGGGTGAAGCCCTTCCCGCAGTCGGGGCATTTGTAAGGCCTCTGCCCTGTGTGGACCCGCTGGTGCTGAATGAGGTGGGAGCTCCAGCTGAATGCCTTCCCGCAGTCAGGGCAGCAATGGGGCTTCTGCCGCAGCTGGGTCCTTTCCTGGGCCCTATGTTCTGAGCTCCCACTGGGGCCTCTCCCTGGCTCAGCCCACGTGGCTGGATCCTCCCCTGGCTGGGTGCCATCCTGGACATTTAAACTTCCCCTGACAGTGTCAGGATCGCCCTCTGCCTGCTCTTCCAACCTGCTGTGATCCTCGCGGGCTTCTCCCGGCCCAGGACTCTGGTGTTCATCAGCTTCAGAGATTCCTGCGGCGGTCCCATCTGGATCCATTGTCTCATCGCCTCCCTGCTGCCGATTCCCTCCTCATCCTCGCTCTTAAATCTCAGCTCCTGCTGGGATGAGAAAGAATCTGGATGAGAGTCAGTCCCTCCGCTGGGCAAAGGTGGGGGACACCAAGGAGATCCTCGGAATGGGGAGTGGCCAAGGCGGTGAAAGGAACCACTGTTAGATCAAAAAGTCTCCTGCTGGAAACCCCTCAAGTTGACAGGGGCGGGGTAGGGAGGACGACCATGCCCCTTCCAAACACCCAGGGGAAAGGCAGCTGAGTGGGGGAGCAGCTGCCAGACTTCCACTGATGCCTGCCTCAGTTGCTGGGTACCGTCCCAGCCTGGCTGAGATGGAGGCAGAGCCGGGGAAGTTCACGGCAGCTCTGTGGGATCCCAGCTGTTTCACGGCACTCACAAATACTTTGAGCTAGTTTCATTTTTTGTACCTCTCCGCTGTGCTGCTGTCTCTAGGGAAAGAGATATCTAGGCCCGAAGGCCCATTGTGCCCTTCCAGCCTGGCCTCCTATCTCCCCCAGACCAGAGAATCTCCCCCAGCCATCCCTGCCTCTGGCCCAGTGACTCCTGACTCTGAGAGAGAGATGCTGCATCTCCATTTTAACAGATTTCCAGTGATGGAGAATCCACCCCATGCCCAGACCCTAGAAATCCAGGACACGTGGCTCTTCCCTTCCCTCTGTCGGGGGAACCACGTTAGATTTGCGGTTGGGAATCCTGCTCAGCGTGAGGGAAAGAATTGAGGTGAGTTCAGGGCTTGTCTCAGGGAATGTGCCAGGGACATGGAATCAAAAACGGGGAGCTAGAGGCCAGCTGGGGCTGGGTACGCACCCTGTGGGGGGTACAGCTCACCCAGGAGTTACTGGGGGAGATTCTCTGGCTTCGGTTAGGCAGGAGGCCTGACTGCGTGGGCACAATGGGTCCTGTTGGCCTTGACATCTATGAAATATGTGCTGTTCCGCAGACCCCAACAGTCTGTCCAACGGATGGAGCAAATGGAGGGAGCCCTGGGAATGGACGGGAAACTGTGATCTCTGCTTGTGTGAGTGCGGGTGGGTGCCTGAGGGTACCCGTATAAGTTTGTGTGTCAGACAGTGCACGTGTATGACTCGTGCGTCTGTGTGAATGTGTCAGCGTACCTACGTGTGTGCATCACGGTGCACGAGTGTGTCAGCCTGTGAGTGTGCGAAGGTCCATCAGCGTCTTGGCCCATGTCGGTGTGACGGCAGCGAGTGGGTCAGAAAGTGTCAGCATGTGTGAGCGAGTGTGTGTGTGAGCGAGTGTGTGTGTCACTGTGTGAGCGTGTCTGTGCGGAGTGTCAGTGTGTGCATGTGTGAGTGAGTGTGTGTCACTGTGTGAGCGTATCTGTGTGGAGTGTCAGTGTGTGCATGTGAGCGAGTGTGTCACTGTGAGCGTGTCTGTGTGGAGTGTCAGTGTGTGCATGTGTGAGCGAGTGTGTCACTGTGAGCGTGTCTGTGTGGAGTGTCAGTGTGTGTGTGTGTGTCAGGGGTGGCGAAATGCCAGGGGAAATGGTGGTCGCAGATTCCCTCTCTCCACTTGTTTCTCCCCTTTCAGTCCCTCTCTCTCCCTGGCCCCTTCAGCAGGGAACCTCCCCTCCCCAGGGCCATGAGCTCGGCCTGGGGCAGCCGCTCTGGGGTCTCTGCACAGAGCCCCATCCCCTCGCTCTCTGTCACCTGGTCTCAGGAGCTAATGTTGGCAGAGCCCAGGGGGGCTAGGTCCAGCCAGAGACGGTCCCTACCGCAGCTGGGCATCAGAGCCCACTAGGGAACAGCAGCCAATCATCAGCCCGGCTCCAGTCCGGATGCAGCAGCAGCCTCTGTCCCGGAAGCTCAGCCAGCCCCGCTAAGCTGAGCAGAGAGAGCAGACGCCTGGCCCGTAGCCATAACCAGAGCCCTCTAGTGGCTGCAGCCACGGAACCCTTTCCAGACACACGGCACAGTCAGAGCTAGCCAGAATCCTTCCCTTAGAATCAGAGAATCAGAGAATCTCAGGGTTGGAAGGGACCTTAGGAGCTTTGTAACACCAGAGACAGAGCCCCAGGGTGCCTGCAATGGCTTAGAAAACAGGCTTTATAGCAGGGATCTCAAACTCAAATCACCACGAGGGCCACATGAGGATTAGTACATTGGCCCGAGGGCCGCATCCAGGGCCGGCTCCAGGCACCAGCCAACCAAGCACCTGGTTGGGGCGGCACCTGGGCGGGAGGTGGCGCCCGGAGGCGCTCCGGCTGGGGGGGAGAGCGGGGCTGCGGGAAAGCCACTCTCCCCGCAGCGCTCAAGCCTCCGTCCCCGCGACGCTCCGGCCGGGAGGAGAGCAGGGTCGCGGGCAAGCCGCTCTCCCCCCGGTGATCCGGTCGGGAGAGGCGCTCGGGGGTTTGTTGTGGTGCAACGCTGGGGGGGGGGTGGGGGTTGTTTCCCGGGGCAGCAGCGATGGGGGGTTGTTTCGGGGGATGCTGTGGTGGGGTTGTTTTTGTTTGAGCGGGGCGGCGCTTGGGTTTTTGTTTTGTTTTTTTGCTTGGGGCGGCAGAAAAGTTAGAGCCGGCCCTGGCCGGATCACTGAAACCTTTTCATACAACAATACAAAAGTATAGTCAAAAATGAAAAAAATGAAGAGTAATATAGTATGCTATTAAAAGTCACTGTATTAACTTTTTTAAAACTGTAATTTGAAGAGGGGCTTTAATGAAATATAAACACCTGTAACTATTTCTTATGTGGTCAGTAACACTGATGATGATCTACACCAGGGGTCGGCAACCTTTCAGAAGTGGTGTGCCGAGTCTTCATTTATTCATTCTAATTTAAGGTTTCGCGTGCCGGTGATACATTTTAAAATTTTTAGACGGTCTCTTATATTATAAGTCTATAATATATAACTAAACTATTGTTGTATGTAAAGTAAATAAAATGTTTAAGAAGCTTCATTTAAAATTAAATTTAAATAAAAATTAAATTAAAAGGCAGAGACCCCCAGGCCGGTGGCCAGGACTCAGGCAGTGTGAGTGCCACTGAAAATCAGCTCGCTGCCGCCTTTGGCATGCGTGCCATACGTTGCCTACACCTGATCTACACTAACAGTCTATCAACATAGTTGTAATGGCAGGAACTTTTTAAAGTCACCATTCATACAAAATATGTTGCCACTTTTAACAAACATTCTTCCCAACTACTGACAGCAAAGAATCATACATGCTGAACTTCATACCTCAGACTGCTCGTCTAGTCCATGAGGCCCCACCCCTACCCCGCCTCTTCCCACCCCTTCTCCGTCCCCATTCCAACCCCTTCCCCAAAGTCCTCGCCCCAACTCCACCCCCACCCTGCCCCTATTCCAACCCCTTCCCCAAATCCCGGCCCCGGCCCCGCCTCTTCTCCGCCTCCTCCTCTGAGCACACTGTGTCCCTACTCCTCCCCCATCCCTCCTGGAAAGTCCTAAGCGCTGGGAGGTAGGCGGAGGAGTGGGGACGCAGTGCGCTCGGGAGGGGGGAGGGAGGGCGGGGGTGAGGGGAGCTTGGTTGCTGGTGGAGTCGGCGTTTATGGCGGGCTGCAGCAAATAACTCCCCATGTTTGAGACCCCTGCTTTATAGTGATAGACTCACGGAGCTCAATCTATTTCGTTTAACAAAGAGAAGATGGAGGGGTGACTTGATCACAGTCTAGACTCGTAACTACAGGGGGAACAAACAATGGGCTCTTCAATCTAGTAGAGAAAGATATAACATGATCCAACGGTACAAATTCAGACGGGAGATAGTGTACATTTTTAACAGTGAGAATAATTAACCATTGGAACAACTCACCCAGGGTTGCGGTGGATTCTCTATCACTGACAGTGTTTAAATCAAGACGGGTAAGGTTCAAGATGTTAACAGGAGGGGAAGGAACCATTGAAACATTTGCTGTGAACAGGGTGATTCTGTGAATAAACATGGAGTCTGTTAGCAAGACTGAATGTCTTTTTAAAACATGCTATAGGTCAGGCCTGCACAACATGCGGCCCAGGGGCCGCATGCGGCCCATGTGGGCTCACTGTGCAGCCTGCAAGGGGGTGAGTAGGTGGGCTCACTGTGCGGCCCACGCGGGGTGAGTAGGCAAGCGGCAGGGTGGGGCAAGCCAACGGCCGGCTGGCTGGCTGGTGGGCAGGGTAGTGAAGAGGCCAGTGGCAGGCTGGGGAGTGAGGATGAGCTGGCGGCGGGGGCAGTGGCAGAAGGTAAGAGGCCAGCAGTGGGCAGGCAGGTGATCTGGTCACCCTATGCGCGCTGTTTCTTTCCCCCTCTACAGGCTTCCACATCCCAGTGCTGGGGAAGGAGGGGTTGTTTCTGCGGGGTGGGCAGCGCTGGGGGGAGGGGTTGTTTCCACGGGGCCGGGTGGCGCTGCGTGGGGGGTTGTTTCGACAGGGCCGGGGGGTTTCGGCCCTCAGCTGTTTTCTTTGGAGTAATATGGCCCTCGCCGCTTTACGAATTGTGCAGGCCTGGTATAGGTCAAATAGAAGCTATTGGACTGGATGCAGAAATTAGCGGATGAGAATCTCTGGCCTGCGTGATACAGGAAGCTGTGTCGGATGGGCACAATGCCAGTAAAAGAGGCATCAGATCTAAGTGACGCCTGCATACTGGATTTGGATCTGTTTTGTATGTTATACTTCGGGAGGAGAATTGCTAATTGGTTGATTTATTCAGGGCTCTTTCTTAGTCACCCATCCATATCAGAGGAACCAATAAGGTGTTAAAATTTGCCCATTCTCTTCAAATGGATGAAACTTGCTTCATTCATCTTTCACTTGGGAGAAGTTGCCAGTCCCACAATAGCTGGTGTTTTTATTAAAGCCCCAGGTGTTGGAGTCATGGAGGTAAAGCACTGGACTGGGTTCTATCCCAAACTCTGCCACTGGCCTGCTGGCTGATCTTGGGCAAGTCACTTCCCTGCCCCGTGCCTCAGTTTCCCTATCTGTAAAATGGGGATGATTATACTTCCTTCCTTTGTAAAGTGCTTTGAGATCTACTGATCATAGAATCATAGAATCATAGAATCTCAGGGTTGGAAGGGACCTCAGGAGGTCATCTAGTCCAACCCCCTGCTCAAAGCAGGACCAACCCCAACTAGATCATCCCAGCCAGGGCTTTGTCAAGCCTGACCTTAAAAACCTCTAAGGAAGGAGATTCCACCACCTCCCTAGGTAACCCATTCCAGTGCTTCACCACCCTACTAGTGAAAAAGTTTTTCCTAATATCCAACCTAAACCTCCCCCTCTTCAACTTGAGACCATTACTCCTTGTTCTGTCATCTTCTACCACTGAGAACAGTCTAGATCCATCCTCTTTGGAACCCCCTTTTAGGTAGTTGAAAGCAGCTATCAAATCCCCCCTCACTCTTCTCTTCTGCAGGCTAAACAATCCCAGTTCCCTCAGCCTCTCCTCATAAGTCATGTGCTCCAGCCCCCTAATCATTTTTGTTGCCCTCCGTTGGACTCTTTCCAATTTATCCACATCCTTCTTGTAGTGTGGGGCCCAACACTGGACACAGTACTCCAAATGAGGCCTCACCAGTGCCGAATAGAGGGGAATAATCACGTCCCTCGATCTGCTGGAAATGCCCCTACTTATACAGCCCAAAATGCCGTTAGCCTTCTTGGCAACAAGGGCACACTGTTGACTCATATTCAGCTTTTCGTCCACTGTAACCCCTAGATCCTTTTCTGCAGAACTGCTGCCCAGCCATTCGGTCCCTAGTCTGTAGCAGTGCATGGGATTCTTCCGTCCTAAGTGCAGGACTCTGCACTTGTCCTTGTTGAACCTCATCAGATTTCTTTTGGCCCAATCCTCTAATTTGTCTAGGTCCCTCTGTATCCTGTCCCTACCCTCCAGCGTATCAACCACTCCTCCCAGTTTAGTGTCATCTGCAAATTTGCTAAGGGTGCAGTCCACACCATCCTCCAGGTCGTTGATGAAGATATTGAACAAAACCGGCCCCAGCACTGACCCTTGGGGCACTCCACTTGATACCGGCTGCCAACTAGACATGGAGCCATTGATCACTACCTGTTGAGCACGATCATCCAGCCAGTTTTCTATCCACCTTACCGTCCATTCATCCAGCCCATACTTCTTTAACTTGCTGGCAAGAACACTGTGCGAGACTGTATCAAAAGCTTTGCTAAAGTCAAGAAATAGCACATCCACTGCTTTCCCCTCATCCACAGAGCCAGTTATCTCATCATAGAAGGCAATTAGGTTAGTCAGGCATGACTTGCCCTTGGTGAATCCATGCTGACTGTTCCTGATCACTTTCCCCTCCTTTAAGTGGTTCAGAATTGATTCCTTGAGGACCTGTTCCATGATTTTTCCAGGGACTGAGGTGAGACTGACTGGCCTGTAGTTCCCCGGATCTTCCTTCTTCCCTTTTTTAAAGATGGGCACTACATTAGCTTTTTTCCAGTCATCTGGGACCTCCCCCGATTGCCATGATTTGTCAAAGATAATGGCCAATGGCTCTGCAATCACATTGGCCAACTCCTTTAGCACCCTCGGATGCAGTGCATCCGGCCCCATGGACTTGTGTTCGTCCAGCTTTTCTAAATAGTCCCGAACTACTTCTTTCTCCACAGAGGGCTGGTCACCTCCTCCCCATACCGTGCTGTGGAGTGCAGCCGCCTGGGAGTTGACCTTGTCTGTGAAGACAGAGGCAAAAAAAGCATTGAGTACACTAGCTTTCTCCACATCCTCTGTCACTAGGTTCCCTCCCTCATTCAGTAAGGGGCCCACACTTTCCTTGACCTTCTTCTTGTTGCTCACATACCTGAAGAAACCCTTCTTGTTACTCCTAACATCTCCGGCTAGCTGCAACTCCAAGTGTGATTTGGCCTTCCTAATTTCACTCCTGCATGCCTGAACAATATTTTTATACGCCTCCCTGGTCATTTGTCCAATCTTCCACTTCTTGTAAGCTGCTTTTTTGTGTTTAAGACGAGCAAGGATTTCACTGTTAAGCCAAGCTGGTCGCCTGCCATATTTACTTTTCTTTCTACACATCGGGATGGTTTGTTCCTGCAACCCCAATAAGGTTTCTTTAAATGTGCTCTACAAGAGCTATATATTATTATTAGCTTTTTAAAATATATATAAATAAATTTTTAGCCCTCATGGCTATGGTGCAAAGTTTGAGGGCCTCTGAAAGCTTTAAAACCCAACAGGCAATTAGAAAGAACCCAAAATTGATTATTATGTTTAATCTCGGGTTTATTGAACACTAGGGAGTTGGTAGTACAATGAATTTCCAAAGTGACGTGAATTTCTAATCCACCAAGCTGAGCCTGGTTCTGTTATTTGATTGATTAGAAAAATGTGCCCTGGGTTAAAGAACGCAGCTGCCTTAACAAAAACCCCTTCCCTGATCTCCCTAAGTAGGGCTGAGTCTCATGACTTTAGAGCTAACAACTGTACTTCAGAAAACTCAGATGTCTGCTCACAAGAAGCACTCACTCCAATTAGCCACCCCACACCCCACCCAATGGCACAGGAAACCCACATTCAAGGAATAACAGAAGACCAGCTGGGTTATCATATTGTTCATAAAAGCCAGCAGAAGATGGAGAAAGACTGGTGCAAACTCAGATTGTTCTGGGGAAAGGAGCCGTAAGAAGAGGTTTTTACATTTTTAACGGTGAGGATAATTATTCACTGGAACAATTTACAAGGGTGGTAAATTCTCCATCACTGGCAATTTTCAAATCAGGACTGAATGCTTTTTCTAAAAGATCTGCTCCAGGAATGATTTTGGGGAAGTTCCCTCACCTGTGTCACAAATGGTCCCTTCTGGTCTTGGAATCTAAGGCAGCTCTCGGGTTGGCAGGGTGGGGAGATGAAAGGGTCTAGAAATGGGAGGAAATGTTCAGAGTTATAATCAGCCCCAGATTCGTTTTGATTGGATCGTGTTCCTGGGATGAGGCTGCCGCCCCCTTTCTGGATGTTGTTTGGGGTCGAGCAGCCAGAGATGTGGGCTGGAAGGAGCAAGTTTCAGCATTGTGGCTACTCCCCTATTTCCACCCTCATCTTGGGACCCTGGGATCCACCCTGAGACCATTGGGCCTTCGTTGTCCTGCCCCTGAAAGTCAGGGCTGTCACTAGGTATATGCAGCTGCATAGGGCACCATGAAATTTGGGGCACCAAATTGCCCCAAATTTCATGGTGCCCTAGGCACCTGCATGCTGCATACATGACAACACCAGCCTGGTGAGCAGCTCTATCCCTCAGCCAGCCCCCCCCGTGGGCTGTGCCCACTGCAAGGAGCAGAGCCATCCCTATGGGGGTGTGGGGCCCCAGACAACTCCCTCCGTCCTGCCTCTTACCCATCCCCCCAGCTCTGCTCCCAGACTGCTCCCATTCCACCTCTTCCCCACAAGCCTCTTCCTCCAGCAGCCCGATGTGGCTCGGGTTGGGGAAAGGACTGCCCCTGGCTCTCATCGGCGGCGGGAAGTGGAGCGCCGTGGCTGGGAGCTGGCGGAGTAGAGTGGGCTGGGGCCGGGCTGCTCTGCTTCCCGTCGCTGCCAGTGGGGTGGGGAGGGATCCCTTCTCCCACGCCCCCTCCCCCCAGCCACACGGCTGCGGTCGGGGGGAGGGAAGCAGAGTGGGCTCCTCCCAGCTCCCCGCTAATCCACTGGGACACTGTAGGCCTGTGGGGCCCCCAAAAGTGCCCCCCTACAGCTCCTGGGTCCCAGACCCTGGGGCGGGGGGCAGGCCGGGGGGCTGCGTAGGGCACCCAAATGGCTAGGGATAGCCCTGCTGAAAGGTGCCCTGACCAGAGCAGGCCAGAGAGTAGGAACATGACATTGCCACCTCCATCCTCACCAACACTTCAGATGGGAGGGTGTGTCACCTGGCACCCTCTCCTCACTTCCCTTTCTGCCTTCTGTGTTGTAAGAATCTGGATGAGTCATAAAGAAAAACTTCACCCCACAAAGCTGTGAGCCTGGCCAGAGGAGAAGCTGAAAGCAACACCTTAAACAGCCTGGTAACACTGTCAAAGTGGCTCAGAGCACAATGCGGGGCTTGTCCTTTCCCAGCAGCGAGACTACAAGTGTGAGTCAGCACCAGAGACAGAAACTGCATTTTCTACCTTTTGACCTTTCTCTCAGGACCAGTTGGTCCTGTTTTGTATGAAAGGGAACAGGATCAGACTCCAGCAGCAGCAACCATCAAGCCAGATGATTGAAACTGACACTTTTCTCCCCCAAAGGACAGTTAATACCATCAAATGCTGTGGAAGGGGGTTTCCCCCAGAGAAAACCCTTCTGTAAGAGAAAGGGAGTAAGGGCTATTGTTCCGAGGAAAGCCTCACTTACTGCCTTACACTTCAAATGCTTTAGCTGCATTCTTATGTGTGTTTGATAAGAACTTACTTTTTTTAGGGGGGTGGCGGAGACAGTTTCCCTGACAGCCACCAGCAATAGCTTGACAGGAAACTGCAGACCACACCCCAGGTTTAGCATTACACCAGTAAATAGAGGGTTTACAACACAGACAACAACCCTGCTGGACTTAAAAGGTTTGCTAGTCTAAAACCCCCTTAATACAGATGCAATTTACAGCGGCAGAATACTTTTGCTGGTATAGCTTATGCCAGTTCCCCAAGTGAAATAAGCTACAACAGTTAAAGTTTATGCCACTATAACTGCATCCACAGAAGGGAATTTTCTAGCACAGAAATGTCGCAAAAATCACCTTCAATCACCACTATTATACCAGCAATAATTTCTAGTGTAGGCTCCTAATTGACTTAGGGAACATCCACAGCGCAGTCAGAGGAGTGACCGCAGCTCAGGTGGACGTAAGTACATAAGAATGGCCAATTTCTCAAACGTAATTGCACCGCGATACTCTTCTGACAACAAAAATGACGACACAACCCCAGCAGGGGGGATCTAAGCCTGAGCCCTGCTGCCCCCGAAGGCGGGGCCAAAGCCCGAGCCCTGCCACCTCAGGTGAGGAGGCCAAACCCAAAGGCCAAGGGCTTCGGCCCCAGCAAGGGTACCTGTAACCTGAGTCCTGCCACCCAGGGCTGACGTCCTAGGGCTTCGGCTTTGGCCCTGAACAATGGGGCTTGGGCTTTGGCCCCAGGCAGCTTCAGTCGCTGGCCCCAGCAAGTCTAACACCAACCCTGGTGACCCCAAGAAAATGGGGTTGTGACCCACTTTGGGTTCCCACTTCACAGTTTGAGAACCGCTGGGCTAGCAGAAGCCAAATACCTCAGGTACATCATGGGGAGGAGCATAGTGAAGCCATAGGCGCCGACTTCGTGGGTGCTCCGGGGCTGGAGCACCCACGGGAAAAATTGGTGGGTGCTCTGCACCCACCGGCAGCTCCCCACCATCCCCGGGACCCGCGGCCAGCTCCCCGCCAACCCCGGTGCCCGCCGCCATCTTACCTTAGAACCGGGAGACGTTGCGGGGCCCCGCCCCCGACGCTGGGCGACGTTGCGTCGGCGTCGGGGGCGTGGCCCCGCAACGTCACCCGGCGTTGGGGGCAGGGCCCGGCGTCGGGGCGGGGCCCCGCAACGTCACCCGGCGTCGGGGGCGGGGCCCGGTGTCGGGAGCGGGGCCCCGCCCCCGACGCTGGGCGTGAGCGCCCGCCGGCGCCAGAGAAAGTCGGCGCCTGTGAGTGAAGCCCCAGCTGAACAAGTTAGAGATAATACAAAGTTGGCCTCAACCACTCAGGAAGAAACCGGTCAGAATACTTCTGGAGACAGTGGGATTAAGAATTTTATTAAAATAATGTTAAAAATAAAAACAACGGTACAGAGTTTAAGCATAGAAGTTCCTGGTTATCAGGGAATAAGGTACAGATTATCAAGGGGAGCGAAGTTCGGTTTAGGATCGGATGACATAAGAAATACATAATCTGCAAAATCCCCAATTGGGGTAAAGGCTTAACGGCACTGTTCCCTCTAAGATGTGCGCGTGTGCGTGCACACACAGATCCTAAACCCCGCGCACACGGCGAAACACTACGCGCACAAAAATTTGCACAGAAGCACAACAATTTGCATAGAATAATTTTTTTGCGCACATGGCCTGTCAAAAATTAGAGGGAACATTGCAAAAGTACAGAGATTGAGATATGACGGTAAGTTGTTCATATATCATGGCTCTGTTCAGGTGTGGAGTAGAATGAGTGGGTACGATGATGAGGATGGATTTGCCCTCATTTGGTGAGATTTAATGTTCAGTGAGTTTATGGTTCCAGTTCATATGGTCCAGTGGGAAAAAGTCTCTCGGTCCCTTTCTCGTCGATGATGCACGATGTCGTTCCAGCTCACACCTCCTGGTACTATCGGTGGCCGGAGACGTGTTGTTACAGCACTTCATTCCCCACTTCACCCCTGGGGCATACCCTTTGACAGGTCTGATAAAGACCAGAGTGCCTTGCGGTAAAATGGGCCATGGAAACCCCCTGGTATTATCTGCTTGGACAGAGGTTTACCCACTTTGTGGCCCATGCTCCTCTTAAGTGGATACACCAGAACAAAGAAAAAAATGCAAGAGTAACAAGATAGTTCCTGTTGCTACAACCCTTTCACTGCAAAGTGCTGCACAGGGCAGGAATCAGGCCTGGCAATGCTGGGAGGATAAACTGTTTCTCACATAGCCCAACCGCATAGTACTGTGGGGGGAGGAGGTGCAGATATGTGACACATTCAGAGCTGGCAGCTAGAGCTGGTGAAGGGAGGTCAATCAGTCCTAGAATGGTGAAGGCCCTTTTCCCTATGAACTGAAAAGAGATTACCTCAGGCTAATCAGAGACACCTGAGTCCAATTAAGGGGCCCTGGTGACAGTTAAAAACCCCCTTTTCCAATGAGAAAGGGAGGAAGAGGGATGAGAAGTGACTGCAGCAAGGCTTGGGGAAGTAGAGAGAAAAGTTCTCTGCAAAGAGCTGTTCTCCAATCTCAGTAAACATTGACAGGGGAGGGGTTGGTGACTAGAAGCCAGTGTACTGAGGCACTTCACTGCCACTTTACAGTGCCGCTGAAACTTTCTCACTCGGGGGGTGTAAAAAACCACACCCCTGAGTGATGCAAGTTTCAGTGCTTTAAAGCAGCAGTGAAGTTGCCGCACCAGCGCTTGGAGCTACATCCCCTTGTAATTAAGTTTTATAACAAAAAGCTGCTTCAAATAAAAAATATTGAAACACATCACTTTTTTTTTTTTCACCAACTGAAACAATTCCACACAGATTTGCAAAATTTTCAATGGACCTGAATCTGCCTTTTTTCAGTGGAAAAATCTTTCCGTGCAAACATTTTGCCCAAATGTAGTCAGGAAGTGAGATGCAATTCCACCCTGCTTTGCTGAGGCTGGAAAGTAACGGATCTAAAGGATACGTTTTTTGAATGGTTGGTGACACTGACAACCATAGAATCTCAGGGTTGGAAGGGACCTTAGGAGGTCATCTAGTCCAACCCCCTGCTCAAAGCAGGACCAATCCCCAATTTTTGCCCCAGATCCCTAAATGGCCCCCTCAAGGATTGAACTCACCACCCTGGGTTTAGCAGGCCAATGCTCAAACCACTGAGCTATCCCTCCCCTCAACAGGAAGGGAGGGATACCCCTGTTTCCTACCATTTCCAGATTTATTGGTTACACTGTAACCAAACTGACTTCAGCAGCCTGAGCTGCAGTTTCATCTTGAAGGCAGAAGTAGCTGAAAACCCTGCATATTGGCCTATGCTGGTGCAGACTACAAATATTACTGAATTACTTTCACTTTCAAACTGAATAGTTACTTACAAGAAACAGAAAGAGAACAAAGAAATCACGTGTTTTGGGAAGGCAATTGAAATACAACATATATAGGCAGAGATGAAACAGATGTACTTCCCGGTGAAGGAAACATGCACAGGCAGGCATCTTTATGGCCAGGGAATCTGATACAAGGTAGGGTAAATGAGTGTTAAGACTTTTAAAACTTCTAAATCCTGCATGACTTACTCAGTTGGTTTGTGATGGGACTTTTATGCCTGAGTAGAGCCAGCAGGATTTTCCTGTGCTTCTGAAATTTATAACAAACCTTTAAATTAAGGAGAAACAAATTGACGGCTCCTTCCTCTGCATGAGCCGTATTAGGCTGAAATTAGAATTATGTTTCCTGCTCTTGGTGAAATTGCATTGTTGACTAAAATAGAGGATTGACTATTTATAGAAAGTTCTTTTTTAAATTCTGATTCACAGTAATTATGGTACATTGTGGTATAAATTCTGATATATGCCTTTAACATAGATGTGCCTCCTTATTTACATCCTTTTAAACAGGGCCGCCTCCAGGCACCAGACGAGGAAGTACATGCCTGGGGCGGCACATTCTAAGGGGCAGCATTCCGGCCATTGTTTGGGCTGCACAATTCGGCCGCCCATTTTTTTTTTGGGGGGGGGGTTCGGCAACCCGGCAGCGGTTGGTTTTTTTTGTGTGCTAGGGGCGGCAAAAAAGCAAGAGCCGGCCCTGCTTTTAAAACTGAGATAATGACATTAACTTTTCCAGAGTCACCCTAGATTTATAATACTGGTGTCACTGAGATCAGAATTTGCCCCGACCCCATGGCAGTCAGTGGCTGACTCCAGATTGACTCCAGGGGAGCTGAGATCAGAATCTGACCCCAATCCCCCTGCAGTCAGTGGATGACTCCGGATTTATCCCGAGGTCACTGAGAGCAGAATCAGATCTAAGATCTGTACTAATATCAGATCGCTGTGATGTGTTGTGTGCAATTTGGGTTGAACCCTCCCCGCCCTTCGCCTTGTGCCATCATTAACACCAGTGCAAAATGAGGATAGAGCACTGGACTGGGGCTCAGGAGTTTGATTTAAGGCTATTTACATGGTATATTTTGATATGTGAGACTGACAATTTGTGTTTTAATGGTGATAAAGCTTTAACTTTTTGAATAACAACATCTGCATCATTAAATAATTATTGTCTGACCCCCACTTTTCTGACCCCTCACAAATGTGAAAACTTAAATAGATACAAATCTTTAAAAATTGCTTAAAACACATCATTTTGCACATACATTTTCAGTGAAAACTTAAATAAATAAAAAGAGAAACATGCTTAAAAATAAACATCAGTATTATCCGTCAGAATGATATTCAAAAAATTCTGCCAGACCTAATGATAAACATATACAGATACGTTTCCGAGTAGCAGCTGTGTTAGTCTGTGTCAGCAAAAAGAACAGGATTACTTGTGGCACCTTAGAGACTAACACATTTATTTGAGCATAAGCTTTCATGGGCTACAGCCCACTTCATCGGATGCCTAGAATGGAACATACAGTAAGAAGATATTTATACATACAGAGAAACATGAAAAGGTGGAAGTAACCATACTAACTGTAAGAGGCTAATTAATTAAGAGGAACTATTACCAGCAGGGGCCCAGTGCGGTGGTGCATGTCTGTAATCCCAGCTGCTTGGGAGGCTGCGGTTGGCGGATCGCTCAGGAGTTCTAGGCTGCTGTGCGCTATGTCAATCGGGTGTCCAGTGCTACTGACAGCCTGGCCAACGGGTAGTTGGAGGACTGGCTAGAACAACACGTCTGATGTGTTGTGATCAGTGCTGTCTCAGTGAGGGCTGATAGACCGATCAGTGATTATCCGCAGGGGAAAAAAAACTTTTGAAGTGATAATCAAGATGGCCCCCAGATACATTATATGTCAGCAACACCTGTTCTGTGTCACAGATCGACTCGCTGGGTATACTAATCAGAAATGCCAACCAAGGATGGGCCCCCATGGTGCTAGGTACTGCACAGATAGCAGGTGGTATATGAAATGACACGATTTCCTTCAGTTGACTATAAATGTACTCCTCCTACTCAGTGATCCAATCAGTGTTAGGTATAAAACCACATAGAAAAGAACAAGTAAAGGTTTTAAAAAAAATAAAAGCAAGGCAGGAGACCAGAAAGATAAAGGTACAGGAAGGGAGAATAACATCTCTGTTCCCATCTGCTAGGGGTTAATAACATCGACAAATTAAATGCAATGTTGAGCTTGAAAATTGTGTATATGGGTTTGCCAGACCAGGGCCTATGTCCATTGTGCAAATACATGCATTAAGAGTATTAGCTGCATGAAAAAGAAAGTAAAATATTAGCAGCTGATGGTCCCACCTTACAGCCCATCTTCCACTGTCCTTTTCATGTGGAGAACAGTTTTGCGTTTAATGGAAATTGTTATTTGCTTGTCTACTGCATGGGATTGATCAATGTCATCCAATTCCATTTGTCTTGATGCTGCTGATTATATTTGACAAATATCATTTTTTGCTAAAGCTGTTGTGTTGGTGGAAGGATGAAAGAGAAGGGAGCGTGAGATGCATTTTTGGTTTTACTTCTTCATTTTGTGCTTCACATGAACAGCTTCTTCCTGGAAAGCTTATGCCTTGAAATTCAAATCTTAAAATGAAAAGCTGGGATCAATTGTTGAAGAGAATTAAGGCCAAAAAAACCCCAACCCCACCCTACCTATATCATTTTACTTCTCTTACCTGGAAAGTAAGGGGGAGGCACTACTGGTTTTTAGGTTTGTAACTGATACAATGTTGGCTGCTCTCATAATTTTATTGTTTTGTGACATTTGGTGCTTTTTTAAAATCCTCAGCTCCTGGAGTCAGGTAGTTATGTGAGACTCAGTTTTCGTTTCAAAACAAAGCCAGATTCTGTCTCTGATCACTGGGGAGAAAAGCTACAAAACATGATCCCCAAAAGGCTAAAAAAACCAGGAGGCAAAGGAAAAAAGACCATGATATATTATTTTTTAAAAGCCTCATGATTTTTAAAGCCAATCTCGTGATCTTTTGGTGTCCCTGCTGATACAGCTCTTTGGTTGGCTTTCTAGGATAAGCCATAAAAATGAAATGTGCGGAATGCAACGGCAAATGTCTGGAAGGAGGGACACTCTGTTCGGCGTGTCAGCAGGCTCTGAAGAGCACAAATGGGTCGCAGAGTCAGACAGAAGGTAACGTAAAGCATTATATGTATTATTGGTGGGTTGAACATTCATTGTCAGTGACTCATTTGATTTATAGAATGGGGCGTTCTTTCTCCACGGAACCCGGGAAAGTACAAATAAACATTGAATAAACAGAACCCCAGCATTGTTATTTTGTAAAATCTCATGATTTTCTCTCTCTCTTTTAAATTTTTTTTCCACTCCTTTTCAGTTAAAAAAAAGTGTGAAAAGTTTCCCCTCCACCAAAAAAGCTTCTAATACTTTTTAGTTATTTTCCAAGCTGGAAAAAGTAAGAAAAGAAAAAAAGTGGATTCCTTCTCCACACACTGCCTCTCACTCTTAAAACTTTCCTTTTCCTGTGAAAATAAAAGGGAGGGAAAACACCGGAAGATCCCCAAATCAACATTTTTCAGTTTCCAAAATCTCAAATAAAATACCATTAAATAAACTGTCAATTCAAAATGAAAAAAAATATGTTGACATTTTCTGCAGGAAAATTGAAAATTTTCATTTTCTTATGAAAAAAATCATTTTTGACTAAACATTTCCACCTACATTTTTTTGATCCATTCTAATCTTAAGTCTTTTAAAAATAGATTCACAGAGTTTGATTTTCCAGTGTAGAGAGAAACCCAAAGATCTTCATCTTCACAGTGCAGACTTGTACCATTTAAGCAGAAGGAGCAACTCTGTTAGCTGGAAACAATAGTAGGCTTTTATCCTCTGTCAGCTAGATTTTCAAAGACATGGATGTTAGGTGTCTAACTGCAATTTGCACCTATGAAAATCTCCCCTTAAGTGATTAAGGCACTAAAAAGGGACAAGACACACATACCTGCCCGGTTTATACTCCTGAGCACCGTAGCTATGCCAACCAAATCCCTGATGTAGATGCAGCTAAGGATGATGGAAGAATGCTTCTACTGAGCTACCATTGATCAGGGAGGTGGTTTATCTACAGGCATGGAAAAACCCCTTCTGTCTCTGCAGACTGCCAGTATGGGGTTATGTCAGCATAGCAATAGCACAGTAGCTATCCTGCTATAGCCACCGTTGTGTAGGGAAATCCTTAAGCCAGCCAGTGTTTTATTCTTGTGTGATGGCCACCTTCTGGGATGATACTCTGGGGCTTGAACCAGGGACCTCCAGCTGCTACAGTTTGAGCTAAAAAGACAGCAGCTCTCTGTCACTGCAACTGTGGGCTGCAGCAACCCACATTCCCTGTGGATTGGCACAGAGGGGGATCTATAGTCCACTCAGCAGCAGGTTATACGTGTGCCTTGTGTTATCATTCCCGCTTGTGCAAATGCTACCACCTGTGAAAGCAAGTGAACAATGCTGATCTCCCTTACTTTGCAAGGTGTGGACAGATTCGTTATCTATAGCATACAATAGGGAAAGTTGTTTTATAGCAGGATTGCTGTCACTTGCTAATGGAATCCATGCCACAGTGCGGGATGGGGGGATTTTTCTTTAGCTGTCCAATTTTAATATTAACATATTCATTGGGTTTTTTTTAGAGCAGTTCGATTTGACAGAATTATCAAGTTAAGACTCTGATGCAAAGCTGAGGCCCCAAGTGTGTTGTGATTGTATTTCTTTCCTTTGGACTTGCTGTGTTGTCAATGCTTTACCAAGAGCTATGAATGTCATATTTTCCAAAACCTCATTAAAATATTTAGAAAATGTTGGGGAAAAAAAACACCACTGCAAAAAGATTCCTACATGTTTGAACATCTTCCTGAACATCTATTGGCTTTTCCACTCCACTTAATTATTATTAATAATAATTATTACTATCAATACTACTACTACTATACACATTAAGTGATATAGGGCCCCATTGTGCCGGCGCCACACAGACACACAGTGACTGAGATCACGGCCCCATCTTGCTGGGTGCTGCACAGACACATTTCCACTGAGATCGGGGCCCTGTCATGCTGGGGTGCTGCACAGACACACAGACTGAGATTTGGGTCCCGTTGTGCTGGGTTCTGCACAGATATATAGAAAGACACTGGCCATACCGTGAAGAGTTAACATACTGAAAAATGGATATTTCCCCATATTACTCAGCAGTGGGGTAAAATGGGGGAAAGACTTTCCCTGTGATGGAGATGCTTAGACGATTATTTAAATGAACACTGGGAATTTGCCGTCACGTTCAGTGAACAGATGCTCTTTCCTGTTTTTGACTTTTTTTCATACCAGGAACTAAATCTTTAGAACTAGATAAAAATGAACCAAACCCTCTGAGTTCAGGACTGTCAGAAGACACCCCTGCTGAACAGGATCCGGGATCTGGATTCCAGCCACCAGCTGATTCTGCTGAAGCAGCTATTGAGGTGGGACTTTCATTTTCTTAGGATCAGTGGGAACTGAGCTTAGTTTTATGGCTGCTCAGGAATTTTCGAATTTATTTTTTTTGGTATGAAAATGCTGATTTATTGAAACTGAAATTCCTTGCCGGAACATTTCAGTTTCAATGGACTTTCACCAAAACCCAGGTCTGGTTTCCTGCCAGCTGACCTGGTGGGGTGTTAGGGGGCCTGGCATTTCAGGATACATGGGTTCCATGGAGACCCTGAGTGTGACAGCCCTGGAAGCTGCTCTCAGGTCTTCTAGGTTTGCTGCTCTGGAGTGGGGGACTTTCTGGGCAGTTCCTGACTGGGGGGGATTCCTGGGGCTGGGTGCCCCTCAAAGCATCAACAGTTGCCCAAGGAGTCCCTTGGAGGTGGGCAGCTGCTCCATATTTTGGTTTGAAAAAGTCAAACTGAAAAAGTTTGATTTTCCAGAAGCAAATTAATTTCTTTTCCGTGGGAAATTTCTAAATTTCTAGGCTATGTCTTCACTAGAAACAATTTCAATTTTCTAACTGTCTCTAATATTTGGACACCTCATAAAGGCCCGATCCAAAGTCTTAGTGAAACCGTTGGGAGTCTTTCCACTGACTTCCATGACCTTTGGTTCAGAGCCTAAATGGTCTAATTTTCAGAAGCATTGGGCACCCAGCAGCTCCCAGTATAGTAAACGGGATCTGCTGGCTTACGCTGTTGGAAATCTTTCCACATTTTTTTCTTTTTGTTGAAAAATTTGGATTTTTCACTAAACCAGAATTTCCAAAAAAGTGTCCACTTTTCTCAAAACCTTTAGATTTTTGGTCAAAAATTATTTCGTTTTTAATAGTTATTGACCAATATTTTTTTTTGCAATTTTGGGCCAAAATTATTACAGATTTTGGTCAAAATTATTTTGGTTTTTGGAGGTGTTGGGCTGAGAATGTTTTGGGGCTTAGCAGGTTTTTAACGAATAGCTGTTTTTTTCCTGTGAAAACCCCTCCCATTTTCCAGCTTAGTACATCTGAAAATCAGTCCACTTATTTAATTGCCGAAATATGGATGTAGGAGCCTAACATTAGCCTCCTGTTTTTGAAAACGTTAGCCATAATAACCCAGCAGCTATTAACCTGCTCAGTTAATCTGTTTCTGCCTTCGGTTAGCAGAGGAATTGTTCATGCAGCTACCCTCACGCCTGTCAAAGGGCTGCATTTGGCTTAAATCAAGCCTCTGCTATGTTTAAAGAATCACCCCATTCATGCTTTGATTACCTTCCTTTTCCAAGGAACACCAGGTCAGAGCTAAAGACCAAGCCACTGGAGAAGCAGAGACAGAAGAGCAGAAAGAGAGGAAAACACCGGATAGTAGAGGTAACCATTTCATTTCCCTGTGTGATTTTTTTTTTAGAGCTGGGTGAACATTTTAGACGGAAGAGTTTCCATGCAGTTTTGTACAAAATGAAACATCTCATGTAGAAAATGTCACAATGTTTTGTTTTGATAATGTTGTTTTGATTCACTTTGTTTTGACTTTTATATGAAATTTAGTATCACATGTATGATATTTAATAATATGTATATATGATATTAAATGTTTTAATAGAATGTAAAAGTTAATATAAAATGAATCAAAATAACACCATTGAAATAATACATTTCAATATGCCTGAAAATAAAAAAATTGAAATTTTCATATTTTAGGAAATTTCATAATTTCAGTTTTTCATTCCAATTCAGAACATTTTTTTGAAATGTCAGAATTTCCCACCAAATAGAATTTCCCTTTCATGAGCAACTGTAGTAATTTTATTTACAAGTTTTTGATTTATAAAGATAAATGTAATCCAAAAATCTGCCCCTTCCACCTGTAAAGCCTAAACTGATGCGAACCATTACCGCCTGGGAGCAAGAGAAGATGTATGCATAATCTCACAGAGACACAGTTAGTGCCTTAACTGGACAGCCAGAAGTCTGGGGTCTAGTAGCTGGGATGGGATCACTGCAGTGTGGTCTCTGGTGGACTCAGACATGGGGCGATCATGCCATTTACCAAGAGGTTCAGCACTAACAGCTCCTTCCTAGCTCTGCTCTTGGGAATCCTGACCCCGATCGAGCTAAGGGCTTTGTTCTTCAGAAGCATCCCTTTGTCACACTGATACATTCATCTCTCCCACAGGAGGCTGTGAGCAGGGCTGGCAGGTATCATAGGCCAGGGAAGGCTAAGCTTTTCCTGGCCCAGACTGTGATCCAACCCATGTTCCACCTCCCATCCCGAAGCCAGCAGGGGCTCAGCACCAGCTGTTGCCTGGAGCTCAGTGGCCAGGGGCTGGGGCACCCAGGGGTGGCCCGGGGTTGGGCTAGCCAAGGTGGCTCAGGCCGGCTTGGGGATCAGGCCTGCCCGTGCAGGCGAGGGCTGCCCGTGGCTGTGAGTTTTGCTTCTCAGAATATCAGCGGGGGTTTTTTTCTGGGAAAAATTTAGAGGAAAATTATATATTTTTACAAATATTTTGCTGAAAACTTAAAAATAAACAAAAAAAATTCAGTTTTCAGCAGCTAAACACTGAAAAGTTTTCAGTTTTGCAACACAAAATTTATTAATAGACACATTCTGCAAAAATGTTTAAGATCAAGACAAAAGAAAAAGCATGTTGATTAATAATTTCTGACCAGCTCTAACTGAAATTAATTTTTTAAGTAGATATTTTTCAATTTTTACCAAATGTAGCTAATGAAAGGGGCCAGGGATGGGTCTAGACTAAATGGAAGGCTGATAACTGAGTGGGAAAACTGTGGGGTTTTTTTAGGGCTGTCAAGCAAAAAAAATTAATCACAATTAATCATGTGATAAAAATTATTCATGATTAATTGTGATTAATCGCACTATTAAACAATAATAGAATACCATTTATTTAAATATTTGTGGATGTTTTCTACATTTTCAAATATATTGATTTCAATTACAACACAGAATACAAAGTGGACAGTGCTCACTTTATTTTTATTACAAATATTTGCATTGTAAAAATGATTAAAAATAGTATTTTTCAGTACACCTCAAACAAGTACTGTAATGCAATCTCTTTATTGTGAAAGTGCACCTTACAAATGTAGAATTATGTA
This sequence comes from Chelydra serpentina, assembly GCA_037349315.1. NCBI lineage: Eukaryota > Metazoa > Chordata > Testudines > Chelydridae > Chelydra > Chelydra serpentina. The sequence goes on along the minus strand of JBAIAC010000021.1, from coordinate 3,351,991 downwards.
CAAAAATAACTGCATTCAAAAATTAAACAATGTAAAACTTTAGAGCCTACAAATCCACTCCGTCCTATTTCTCGTTCAGCCAATTGCTCAGACAAACAAGTTTGTTTACATTTACAGGAGATAATGCTGCCTGCTTCTTGTTTACAATGTCACCTGAAAGTGAGAACAGGTGTTCGCATGGCACTGTTGTAGCCAGTATCACAAGATATTTACATGCCAGATGCACTAAAGATCCAAAGTGAGCACTGTACACTTTGTGTTCTGTTTTACAATTCAAATCAATATATTTGAAAATATAGAAAAACACCCCAAAATACGTAATACATTTCAACTGGTATTCTATTGTTTAACCGTGCGATTGAAACTGCAATTATTTTGTTTTAGTTAATCACGTGAGTTAACTGTGATTAATCGACAGCCCTATTTATTATTAATTATTATTATTATTAGTGTTGTTTTCATTAACATTTGGTTTAACCAGGATCTGGAAGTTTAGAACCAGAAATAAATGAAGGAAATGAAGAAAATGAAGGAAAACCTGAGAGTCCCGGACCTTTGAAAGAGGTCCTGTCTGGGCAGGAATCAGGACTTGGATCCAAGCTTCATACAAAAACAGAGGTAGGAGTTATTTCCAGATTTATGTTTTAAGTCCGTTACTCCAAGATATAGGAGGTAAATCACAGCTGTGGGAATTCCTCCCATTTCCCAACACAGTGAAAAACAAAATGTCAGGATGTGTAAGGAATGGAATGGAGAATAACAGATATTCTAGGAGTCCTTGTGGCACCTTAGAGACTAACACATTTATTTGGGCATAAGCTTTTGTGGGCTAAAACCCACTTCATCAGATGCATGGAGTGGAAAATACAGTAGGCAGGTATAAATGCACAGCACATGAAAAGCTGGGAGTTGCTTTACCAAGTGGGGGGGTCAGTGCTAACAAGCCAATTCAATTCAGGTGGAAGTGGGCTATTCTCAACAGTTGACAAGAAGGGGTGAATACCAAGGGAGGAAAAATCACTTTTGTAGTGCTAATGAGGCCAATGTAATCAAGGCGGCCCATTTCAAACAGTTGACAAGAAGGTGTGAGTATCAGCAGGGGGAAATTAGTTTATGTAGTGACCCATCCACTATTCAGGCCAATGTTACACCCTCCCATGGATACAGTGTTCAGTAGGTTTAGCTTGGAGGGGTGGTGAAGGGAGATGAGGGTATTAGCTAAACCCTTGGGATGTAATGGTTCAATTCCTTGCTCCACCACTGACTTCTTGTGTGAGCTTGGTCATGTCAATGCCTCAGTTTCTCATTTGTACAAGAAGGGTTGTAGCCCTTTCCTACCTTCTAGGGGTATTGTGAGGATAAATACAGTAAAGGTTGCGAGGTGCTCATGTATTATGGTAACAGGGTCCATCTAAATGCCACAGATAGAATAAGAGGGGGCATGATGGAGGACTTTAAAATAATGAATGGCTTCCATTTATGCTGTTTCATGATGCAAGAGCAAAGGACAGATTCAGTTAAATTGAAAGGCAGTGAGTCTAAAACTGACTTAAGTAGCTATTTCTTTTTTGGAGAGAGAGTTAGCCTGTGGAACTCACTAACACAAAGGTATCTTTGAGGCCAAGAACTTAGTGGGATTCCCAAAAAGGGGAATGGACATTTATATGGATAAATTTATGCACAGTTCATGTAAATCTGGTAAAACTTTATAATAAACATAAATCCACCTCCTCTGGGGAACAAGCCACCTATTAACTGTCTGTGGATAGGAATAAGTTATTCCATAACTGCCCTCATGGTGGTTCCTTCCTATGTAAGAGCTGGCACTGACCATTGGAGTCTGCTGGGCTGGATGGATCATTAGCCTGACTCATGCAGTAACGACTATGCTGCTTGGATCCTGCTGCTGTGTTATCGGACGCCTTGTGAAATGTGTGGAGGGAAGAGCTTCTAGGAGCTGATTTAACACCATGACTCCTGGAAGGAAACACGATGATGGAAAGTGACTTGGTGGGCTGATGGGTCCTCACAGGTGACATGAAGAATCAGAAGGAATCATTGGGTGAAATGTTCTAGCCTGTTATACAGGAGGTCAGAGTAGATGATCACAGTGGTCCCCTCTCAGCTTGGAATCTATGGATCTGGTTTGTCCATAGCAAGTCCCAGGAAATTGTCCTCCAGTGAACGACCTGTTCAGCATAACACTCTCCAGTGTTCAGCCAGCAAAAGCTGAGAGGGAAAACGTTTTTATGGATGAAATTTACCCTAGCACAAATTCTAGGCACCGCCTCAATCCTGAAAGGACTTAGCAGCGTACAGCCCTTGTGTGCGAGAGACAGTGCGCTCTCTGGGCTGCTCCTGGCCTGACACAGTGATGCATTGCCCCTTATAGGGCTGATGGTAAAGTTTCCTCAAGCTCAAGAGATCTTAGAGAGCTCCCTGGGGGCCCTGGCAGCTGTTTTGCCTTTGGATTTCTGTCTAGGCATGAATTTCACCCCAGCTGAATGCCTGTTACAGCTCAGAGAAACTTAGGGCTGGAAGGGACCTGGAGGGATTATCTAGTCGGGACACCTGATCTGAGGCAGGACACATTTGGCCTTTCTCAGGACTGTACTGAGCTCTCTCAGGGCTGTATGGCCTTTATTTCCTAGCTTTTAACTTTCCTTTTCAAAGGGACACAAGGACATCAGCTCAGACAGCAACGGCGCTGAGTCAGGGAGAGGTGATGACTCCTGGGAGATAATATCCGACAGCGCAGGTAACCAGCTTCAAACATTTTGCTTAGGAAAATCTTCATTTAGAATTTCTTTTTCCAAAAAAGAACAACTGATCCTTTCCCACCAGTTCTGCTCTCCTGTAATGTCTTTCTTGATGCAAACCAATTCATTTCGCAGACCAGAGGGGCGTGTCTTCTAGCCTTTTATGTCCATATTGGGAGCAAAATTAACACCCAGGGCTCTTAAAACAACATCTGACTCTTATCATCTATCTCAAAGTGCTTGACAAAGGGGGTGCGAAGGGCACTGTTAGCAGCACCCTGGTCAATGATGTCCCTGCAGCATGAAGAAGGCTGCAAGCTCAGCTATGATCAATTAAACACTGTTGGTGGGGATGCGGAGATAAAGTTTCATGACACCTTAAATAATGGCTTCTTGGAGCAGCTGGTCCTGGGGCCCACAAGGGGAGAGGCAATTCTTGATTTAGTCCTAAGTGGGGCACAGAAGGTGAATACAGCTAGTCCACTTGGTAATAGTGCCTATAATAGAATTAAATTTAACATCCCGGTGGCAGGGAAAACACCACAGGTAGCATTTAATTTCAGGAAGGGGAGCTACAGAAAAATGAGGAAGTTAGTAAAACAGAAATTAAAAGGTACAGCACCAAAAGTGAAATCTCCGCAAGCTGCATGGAAACTTTTTAAAGACACTATAATAGAGGCTCAACTTAAATGTATGCCCCAAATTAAAAACCATAGTAAGAGAACCAAAAACGTGCTGCCATGGCTAAACAACAAAGTAAAAGAAGCAGTGAGAGGCAAAAAGGCATCCTTTAAAAAGTGGAAGTCAAATCCTAGTGAGGAAGATGGAGAGGAGGATAAATTCTGGCCAGTGAAGTGTAAAAATATAATTAAGAAGATCAAAAAAGAATGTGAAGAACAGCTAGCCAAAGACTCAAAAAGTAACAGCAATTTTCTTTTTAAGTACATCAGAAGCAGGAAGCCGGCTAAACAACCAGTGGGGCCACTGGATGATAAGGCCACTGTGGAGAAACTAGAATGAGTATTCACCCAAGAGTTTTGAAAGAACTCAAATGTGACATTGCAGAACTACTAACTGTGGTTTATAACCTATCATTTAAATCAGCTTCTGTACCAAATGACTGGAGGTTAGCTAATATGATGCCAATTTTTAAAAAGGTCTCCAGAGGTGATCCCGGCAATTACAGGCCATCAAGCCTGACTTCAGTACTTGGCAAACTGGTTGAAACTATAGTAAAGAACAGAATTGTCAGACATACAGATTAACATAATTTGTTGGGGAAGAATCAACATGATTTTTGTAAAGGGAAATCATGCCTCATCATGAGTGGGGGTCAACAAGCATGTGGACAAGGGGGATCCAGTCATAGGGGCCGACGTCCGGCCCCGCCCGTGGGTGCTGTCACCCGGCATCCGGGGTGGGGCCCCGCCCGATGCCGGGCCCCGCCCCCGACGCCGGGTGACGTTGCGGGGCCCCGCCCCCGACGCCGACACAACGTTGCTCAGCGTCGGGGGCGGGGCCCCGCAACGTCTCCCAGTGCCCAGGAAGTTTCCGCGGGTCCGGCGCGGGCGGGGAGTTGCCGGTGGGTGCAGAGCACCCACCAATTTTTCTCCGTGGGTGCTCCAGCCCCGGAGCACCCACAGAGTCGGCGCCTATGGATCCAGTAGATATAGTGTACTTAGATATTTGGAAGGCCTTTGACAAGGTCCCTCACCAAAGATTCTTAAGCAACATAAATTGTCATGGGATAAGAGGGAAGGTTCTCTCACCGATCAGTAATTGGTTAAAAGATGGAAAACAAAAGAAAAGAATTAGTGATCAGTTTTCAGAACGGAGAGAGGTAAATAGTTGTGTCCCCTAAGGGTCTGTACTTTGACAAGTACTATTCAACATACTCATAAATGATCTGGAAAAATGGGTAAACGGTGAGGAGGTAAAATTTGCTGATGATACAAAACTACTCAAGATAGTTAAGTCCAAAGCAGACTGAGAAGAGACACAAAACTTGGTTGACTGGGCAACAAAATGTCAGATGAAAGTGAGTGTTGATAAATGCAAAGTAATGCACATTGGAAAACATAATCCCAACTATACACATAAAATGATGGGGTCTAAATTAGCTGTTGCCACTCAAGAAAGAGATCTTAGGGCTGGTCTACACTATCCACCAATTCGGCAGGTAGCAATCGATCTTTTGGGGATTGATTTTTCGCATCTAGTGTAGACGCGATAAATCGATCCCCAATCGCTCTCCTTTTGACTCCGGTAATCCACCCTGACGAGAGGTGGAAGCGAAGTCGACGGGGGAGTGGCGGCAGTCGACATTGCAGCGTCCTCACGGCGAGGTAAGTCGAGCGAGGTATGTCGACTTCAGCTACGTTATTCACGTAGCTGAAGTTGCGTACCTTACATCGATACACCCCCTCCCCCGCCCTGTAGTGTAGACCTGGCCTCAGAGTCATTGTGGATAGTTCTCTGAAAACATCCATTCAATGTGCAGCGGCAGTCAAAAAATCGAACAGAATATTAGGAATCATTAAGAAAGGGATAGATAATACAACAGAAAATATCATGTTGCCTCTATATAAATCCATTGTATGCCCACATCTTGAATTCTGCATGCAGCTGTGGCCGCCCCATCTCAAAAAAGATATATTGGAACTGGAAACGGTTCAGAAAAGGGCAACAAAAATGATTAGGGGTATGGAACAGCTGACCTATGAGGAGAGATTAATAAGATTGGGACTTTTCAGCTTGGAAAAGATACAACTAGGGGGATATCATACAGGTCTATAAAATCATGACTGGTGTGGAGAAAGTAAATAAGGAAGTGTTATTTACTCCTTCTCATAACACAAGAACTAGGGGTCGCCAAATAAAATTAATAGGCAGCAGGTTTAAAACAAACAAAAGGAAGTATTTCTTCACACAATGCACAGTCAACCTGTGGAACTCCTTGACAGAGGATGTTGTGGAGGACAAGCCTATAATAGGGTTAAAAAAAGAACCAGATAAATTCATGGAGGATAGGTCCATCAATGGCTATTAGCCAGGACGGGCAGGGATGGTATCCCTAGCCTCTGTTTGCCAGAAGCTGGGAATGGGCAACAAGAGATGGATCACTTGATGATTCCCTGTTTTGTTCATTCCCTCTGAAGCATCTGGCCTTGGCCACTGTCGGAAGACAGGATACTGGGATACATGGACCTTTGGTCTGACCCAGTATGGCCATTCTTATGTTCTTATTATGAGCACCTGGGTGATAATCACTTTGCTAACAATGTAATTAATATATGGAGATATACCTATCTCATAGAGCTGGAAGGCCCTTGAAAGGTCATCGAGTCCAGTCCCCTCCTTTCACTAGCAGGACCAAGTACTGTCCCCTGACAGATTTTTGCCCCAGATCCCTAAATGGCCCCCTCAAGGATTGAACTCACAACCCTGAGTTTAGCAGGCCAATGCTCAAACCACTGAGCAATGCCTCCCCCTTATTGGGAGGATACAAGTGGAAGGAACAGGAGGCAAAGAGGAAGCTCAGAAGAAAAGCTCAGAGGGTGAGCCTGGGCTGAGGAAAGAAGGCTTTGTGAGCTCTTGCTGTAAGCCCCCAGTACATCTTTCTACTTTGCAAGGAAAGAATAAATACATACTTCGGTGCAAGGGTAACAATCTGGTGTGTGTTTGTCACTGTGATGACACACACACTGGCCAGGCAGTAGAGTACACTGGGCAGCAGTAGAGACTCCTGGTCTGCTGCGCAGAGCTGGGAGTGGGGGCTGATGTTGGGGCGTTCCCTTCCCTGGTCCATGTACCCAGTCTCCGCTGAGCTGGGGTTGGCGGACAGGGAACCTGTTTGTGCCTCGAACTCAGGAGTGGGAGCGGGTGAAGGAGAGGAGCGAGCATCAGGTGGGGAGGCCTTGGGGGAAGGGGTGGAGCCACTCAGTCCCCACCCCCTTGGCCTCCTCTCCCACCCCTTGTCACCGCTCACTCCTCTCTTCTTCTGCAAGTAGTGAAGGCAAGTGGCAGGGCCTCTGGGGAGGGGGCTGAGTGGGAGCAGGGTCTGGGGCAGAACAGGGGTGGAGTGTGGGCGGGACCTCGGGAGGAGGAGGCTGAGCGTTTGCACCAGCCTCCCCAAATGCCAGAGTCATGTGCCACCCATGACTGCTGTACCGAACAAGTGTTCAGGCTTCTAAGTGCTCATCTTAAAGAGACAGCGAGCCGACACACTCAGGCACACGCACACACTTCCCTCCAAAACGTAAACTTTCACATACACACACACTCTTGCACACAGACACACCCACTTGTGTTACTGTTGTTGTTACTTGTTGGTACTTCCTATCAAAATGTGCAATGCACATATATTCTCTGTAATATTATTCTTTTGAAGTTCATCATGGTTTACAGTGCTGTTATTTTAGTTTTTTGACTGGTCTGTGTATTTCATAATTTTATTTCTCTCTTATGCTTAAATGTAATTCTCGGAGTAATGAGTTCTAAAATGCCAAACCTGTCCCGGCAGGAGTAATTTATCATTATTACTTTTATTACCATATTGTGCTTTCATAGAATCATAGAATCTCAGGGTTGGAAGGGACCTCAGGAGGTCATCTAGTCCAACCCCCTGCTCAAAGCAGGACCAACCCCAACTAGATCATCCCAGCCAGGGCTTTGTCAAGCCTGACCTTAAAAACCTCTAAGGAAGGAGATTTCACCACCTCCCTAGGTAACCCATTCCAGTGCTTCACCACCCTACTAGTGAAAAAGTTTTTCCTAATATCCAACCTAAACCTCCCCCTCTGCAACTTGAGACCATTACTCCTTGTTCTGTCATCTTCTACCACTGAGAACAGTCTAGATCCATCCTCTTTGGAACCCCCTTTTAGGTAGTTGAAAGCAGCTATCAAATCCCCCCTCACTCTTCTCTTCTGCAGGCTAAACAATCCCAGTTCCCTCAGCCTCTCCTCATAAGTCATGTGCTCCAGCCCCCTAATCATTTTTGTTGCCCTCCGTTGGACTCTTTCCAATTTATCCACATCCTTCTTGTAGTGTGGGGCCCAAAACTAGACACAGTACTCCAAATGAGGCCTCACCAGTGCCGAATAGAGGGGAATAATCACGTCCCTCGATCTGTTGGAAATGCCCCTACTTATACAGCCCAAAATGCCGTTAGCCTTCTTGGCAACAAGGGCACACTGTTGACTCATATTCAGCTTTTCGTCCACTGTAACCCCGAGGTCCTTTTCTGCAGAACTGCTGCCCAGCCATTCGGTCCCTAGTCTGTAGCAGTGCATGGGATTCTTCCGTCCTAAGTGCAGGACTCTGCACTTGTCCTTGTTGAACCTCATCAGATTTCTTTTGGCCCAATCCTCTAATTTGTCTAGGTCCCTCTGTATCCTATCCCTACCCTCCAGCGTATCAACCACTCCTCCCAGTTTAGTGTCATCTGCAAACTTGCTAAGGGTGCAGTCCACACCATCCTCCAGATCGTTAATGAAGATATTAAACAAAACCAGCCCCAGCACCGACCCTTGGGGCACTCCACTTGATACCGGCTGCCAACTAGACATGGAGCCATTGATCACTACCTGTTGAGCACGACCATCCAGCCAGTTTTCTATCCACCTTACCGTCCATTCATCCAGCCCATACTTCTTTACCTTGCTGGCAAGAACACTGTGGGAGACTATCAAAAGCTTTGCTAAAGTCAAGAAATAGCACATCCACTGCTTTCCCCTCATCCACAGAGCCAGTTATCTCATCATAGAAGGCAATTAGGTTAGTCAGGCATGACTTGCCCTTGGTGAATCCATGCTGACTGTTCCTGATCACTTTCCCCTCCTTTAAGTGGTTCAGAATTGATTCCTTTAGGACCTGTTCCATGATTTTTCCAGGGATTGAGGTGAGACTGACTGGCCTGTAGTTCCCCGGATCTTCCTTCTTCCCTTTTTTAAAGATGGGCACTACATTAGCTTTTTTCCAGTCATCCGGGACCTCCCCCGATTGCCATGATTTGTCAAAGATAATGGCCAATGGCTCTGCAATCACATCGGCCAACTCCTTTAGCACCCTCGGATGCAGTGCCTCCGGCCCCATGGACTTGTGTTCGTCCAGCTTTTCTAAATAGTCCCGAACTACTTCTTTTTCCACAGAGGGCTGGTCACCTCCTCCCCATACCGTGCTGCGGAGTGCAGCCGCCTGGGAGCTGACCTTGTCTGTGAAGACAGGCAAAAAAAGCATTGAGTACACTAGCTTTCTCCACATCCTCTGTCACTAGGTTCCCTCCCTCATTCAGTAAGGGGCCCACACTTTCCTTGACCTTCTTCTTGTTGCTCACATACCTGAAGAAACCCTTCTTGTTACTCCTAACATCTCCGGCTAGCTGCAACTCCAAGTGTGATTTGGCCTTCCTAATTTCACTCCTGCATGCCTGAACAATATTTTTATACTCCTCCCTGGTCATTTGTCCAATCTTCCACTTCTTGTAAGCTGCTTTTTTGTGTTTAAGACGAGCAAGGATTTCACTGTTAAGCCAAGCTGGTCGCCTGCCATATTTACTTTTCTTTCTACACATCGGGATGGTTTGTTCCTGCAACCTCAATAAGGATTCTTTAAAATACAGCCAGCTTTCCTCGACTCCTTTCCCCCTCATGTTATTCTCCCAGGGGACCTTGCCCATCAGTTCCCTGAGGGAGTCAAAGTCTGCTTTTCTGAAGTCCAGGCTCTGTATTCTACTGCTCTCCTTTCTTCCTTGTGTCAGGATCCTGAACTCGACCATCTCATGGGCACTGCCTCCCTTTATACTACTTTAAATAATGCATGACAATCAAATACAAATTTAGGGGGGGAGGGACAGCTCAGTGGTTTGAGCATTGGCCTGCTAAACCCAGGGTTGTGAGTTCAATCCTTGAGGGGGCCATTTAGGGATCTGGGGCAAAAATTGGGGATAGGCCCTGCTTTGAGCAGGGGGTTGGATTAGATGACCTCCTAAAGTCCCTTCCAACCCTGATATTCTATGAAATAATATTGTCCTTCTAGAATATAAATTTAGGTTGTACTCACCTTAATAGTGCCAGTTTAAAAAAAACACACCCAAAAAATTAGCTAAAACACATAACTTTAGACACGGGGCAAATGAAGTTTGCTTATTTTCAAATTGTATTTTTAGTTATATCTGTAAACTAATGTAAAATTCATACAAAAATAAATTTGGTTCCAAGTCTGATATTAATAGTAATGTTGGAATCAGATGTTAGTGGCTCATGTACATGATTGTGATCAGTAAACATAAATGACAAAATAATTAGAAAAATAAATCCCTGTTCTTAATAAAAGATTTTAAAAAAATCACAGCTGTTAAAATAAAATAAATACATTTTTAGTGGCGTGAAAAGCAATTGATTAAGATAGAGTGAGTGAGTGTGGGCCTCCCTCCTCCGCAACAGGTTCCACCTCCTCTTAGGGGATTCCCAAGCGTTCCCAGGCCAGCTGGGAGATATAATCCCTCCAGTGTGTCCTGGGTTGGCCTCGGGGCCTCCTCCCAGTAGGATGTTCCAGGTAGAATTCCAAAGGAAGCCTCCTAAGGGGCATCCTTATGAGGTGCCCGAACCACCTCAGCTGACTCCTCTTGATCGGGAGTAGTGGCTGTACTCCAGGGCTCTCCCGAATAGCCAAGCCCCACACCCTAAACTTGCATATAAACTTAAAATATGGCTTTAATAGGTGTTTCCTATATGAAGAAAGAAAAAAAATACAATTAGGTACAGTGTTCCTGTCAGCTAATTTCTAAGTTATTATCTGCAAAAAACCTAGAATTTTCAGATGCCTAAGTAGCCCCTGGAATCACAGTTAAAGTTGCCCCCCCCCCATCTGAAATGACACCCATGCCTCCCTCCCAGAGGGGTCAGAATTAACCCCTGGAACAAGTGCCACACTTAACGATAGAACAACACTTTTATCTAACCCAGGCAAAGCCAGGAGCAGACCCAGGTCAGGATCTCTAGCAGGGATTCAGACTACCTCCTCCAGGCACAGCACACAGCAAAACAGCTCTTCCTCTCCCGGCTAGATACACACAGACTTTTGACCCTGCACCAATGCAATCCCCTCCCCAGCTTTGGTCAGTCCAACCTGTCCCTGTGCTCTGATGCTGGCAGGTGAGCTCAGGATGGTGTGTCGATAATATGGACTCAGCTCCTGGCTGAGAGTTTACAAGAATCCCTTTTGCAAGCAGTGGGTTCTCCTCCAAGCAGCTTCCTCTCTGCCCTAGCTTCAGGCTCCTGTTTCTTTTCCAGTATCCAGGCTGGTCTCTCATCCTGATTCCTGTCTACTCATTCACTCAGACCTTCCCAACGGCCAGAGTTAATGCTCTGCCTTTGGCCGGCACTCCCCCCAGCCAATCAGGTGTGTGCACAGTGGCAGGGAGGGGCAAGGGGAAGGAGCCATCTTGCCAGCTCCACAGAGGTCAGTACCATCATCCCTGTTCTACAGATGGGGAAACTGAGGCACGGGGCAGTGAAGTGACATGTCCACGGTCAGTCAGTAGCCGAACCAGGTGTAGAATTCACAGCTGCCTCTTGCCATCTAAGCTACTCTGACCCAGGAGATAAATCTATTGGGACTGGCTCCATGCATTGAAAATGACTCACTTGGGGAGAATCTTCTCCTAGCCCCGTTCGTTTCCTGCTTACGCTCCTCCTGTGATCAGCTCGGTAACACTGCCCTCCCCTGACTTTCAGATGGTGAAGATGGAGAGGCTCCTGTAGCAGAAATGAATATGCAGAGAGCAGAGCAAACAGCAGCATTCTCATGCCAAGGTAAAACCCCAAATAATGGCCCCGATTCTACTCTCTCATTCTGGACACTTTGTGCCACTCAGGGGGGCCCAGTGGTGGAGTCTTGCCCACGCTGGCCAGCTGAGAGTTCCCCTCTCTGGGGAAGTTCTCAGCTGGTGTAAGGTCGCCGAGCTGCCAGTTGGACCCCGCCCGCACCCTGGCACAGGAAGTGGAGAATGAGCATAGCTCGGGCAGACTCTGTCCTTGCGCTAAGGTCGAAGACGTACAGCTCACGCTGTGAGTATCAAGTTACACGCGGAGTCTTTGGGGCTGCACCTCTCACCACTCCACATGCAGCGCTCATGCCATTGCCACCCACCATCCCCCGGAGGGACAGACAAGTTTTCCCACCGTACACTGCGAGAGCCATTCTAGAGAGGTGGAGCTCACACGAGCATGACAAACCCTGGCATGCATAGGCACTGACTTCCCCTCTAGCCAGGGGGTGCTCGACCCTCCCTTTGCCCCAGGTCTGGTGATTCTGTTTTTTACTATAGTTTCAACCAGTTTGCCCAGTACTCAAGTGAGGCTTACTGGCCTGTACTTGCCTGGATCAACTGTGGACCCTTAAAAAAAAAAATGTGATAGCACATTAGCTAACCTCCAGTCATCTGGTACAGAAGCTGATTTAAGTGATAGGTTACAAATCACAGTTAGTAGTTCTGTGACTTCTTATCTGAGTTCCTTCAGAACTCCTGGGTGAATATCATCTGGTCCTGGTGACTAATTGCTATGTAACTTATCAATTTGCTCCCAAACCTCCTCTATTGACACCTCAACCTGGGACAGTTCCTCAGATTGGTCACCTAAAAGGAATGGCTCGGGTGTGAGAATCTCCCTCAGATCTTCTGCAGTGAAGACCAATGCAAAGAATTTTTTTTAGCTTTTCCACAATGGCCTTGTCTTCAGCTTCAAAGGAAGTTGAGAGCCTGTTTCCTTATTAATCATGTTTCTTAGGACAGTGTCTCGGGGTAACCAAACGTGGGGCCTCATTGTGCTAGGTGGTGCACAGACAGAGTGGTAGATGTCCTTGTCCCGACGAGTTGACAATTTCAACAAACCAGACAGACCTAGGGTGGAGGAAGGGGTAGAACACACCAGCAGAGTGACCAATGGGATGGTGGCAAAATAATGTTCTATTTTCCAGAGGGTTTAGTTAGGAGGGGACCAGCTACATGGACAGAAGAGAGAATTGAGAGGGGACACGGAAGAGAGGCTGAGGGGGCAGGGGAGAAGAGGGTAAGAGGGGCAGGTGTGGAATGAAACTGAGGTGAAGAGACTGTGGGGAGCAGGAGGGTTGGAGCAAGTAGCCAAGTGGAGAAAGTTCTGACAAAACTATAGAAAACCAAACTCTTTCCTCATTTCCTGTGTCCTGCAGGACAGCTCCGGAAAGGAGGGGCACAAGGAATGTATGAAGGATGCCGGGATGGGAAAAAACTGGTGATCTTCACTTGTTGTTTGTTTTGCACCCAGAACGGAGAACTTCAGACCTGAACCAAGACAAAGCACATCCGCTGAGTTCAGAATGGGAATCGGGACCTGGATCCCAGCCGCAGTGCCATGCTGCTGGAGTAAGAGATGAGGTGGGAGTTGAGCTCCATTGTGCTGGGTGCTGCGTGAACACACAGTATAGGCTTTTATATCTGCCTCTGGACATTTCCACAGCTTGCATCCGAAGACGTGGGTATTCACCCACGAAAGCTTATGCTTCAATACCTCTGTTAGTCTATAAGGTGCCACAGGACCCTTTGTCGCTTCTAGTTGAGCATAGTTATTCCAACAATCACCAGGCAAGCCGGCTTGGCTGGTGGCACAGGGTGGTGCCCCAGGGCAAGATCCCAATTCACGTCTGGCCAGTGACATTTTTTAGTTTGGTCCAAGAGGGTCCAAATTCACAGGGACCATTATGATCATCTAAGTTCGGTCTCCTGCATAACCCAGGCCAGAGAACCTCACCCAACCTCGTGCCAGGAGTGAATATGACACCACTTAACCTCAAGTGACCACTAAACGGATGGCTTATTTGCAAACACGGACCCAGAGTCTCTCATAGGGATGCTGCACTGGCATCCGCTTAACCTGGGAGCGCCCTGTGGGCCAGCGAGCTGGCTGTAAAGCTGCCCCAGCAGCTCTTAAAATACCCAAGATTGCTCCTACACAGAGAATCCAGAGCAGACCCTAGAACTGAGCCTTTTAATTTTGTTTTTAAATGGCAAATAGATCTAGATTTATTACTGTTAATCTACAATGAGATTTATTGCTATTTATGATTATTTCTTTCAGTTAGGGCTGGTCAAAATATTTCCATCCAAACTGGTTTTTAATGGAAAATTGGATTTTCAGCCAAATGAAGTTGAGCATCCACACTGCATTGTAAACCTGCGTTTACGATTGCTGGGCCTGGGTCTCAGCCACGCTAACACTTCCATACTGCACTACACAGACCTTCTGACTTGGGTCTGCATCCACACTGTAAAATGACAGAGCTTGGATCCGAGTCATGGTGGGATTCAGGCTTTGACCCATCCCCTGGCAGGGTCTGGAGTGGTGGCTGACTTGAGTCAGACTGATTTTGTGTGAATGGAAGGGGGTTTAGGCTTAAACCTGAGTCAAAGCCTGGTCCTAGTGTGCAGTGTAGACATACCTGAGCTGGGCAGCCAAACATTGCCCAAATATTAGTGGCCATTTCTGAAAATTTAGGCCTATTTGTACAAAGTGTATTTATCTCCGACTGTAGGTTTTAATAGTTGTAGATACACCAAGTCCTACCGCCCAAAGACACCGTACGACATAATAGAAACCACTTTGATACTTGAAGCCTTCACGTAAATGAAAAACCAATAACCCACAATTCACATGCTCAGCAATTCCAAGGCCAGCAGGGCCCAATGTCTGTCCTGTCTGGCCTCCGGCATAACCCAGGCCAAAGAATCTCTCCCAGCCATTTCTGCACCCAGCCCTATAACTCCTGGCTGAGTTGGAGCAGATCAATCTAGTCCTGCAAGCCAAGAAAACAGATGAGTTTTGTAATCCTCGAAGGTCAACTGATCTGGAGGTGTGAAGTGAGTTGCAAGATTGTGAATTCCTTGCAGAAAATATCCCTGTTTGTTAAACCGGGGCTTACTAGCTCATATACCTTTGCTGGTCGTAGCTGTAGAGATATCCCATGGGGAGAGAGCAGAATTTTCAACGGGAAGGTCCCAAGCCATTTTGGGCTTTCTGGGTCACAACCAACATCCTAAACTGCACTGCCAATCAGCAGCCAGTGCTGACCTTGGAGCCCTGGCATATGGGCCTATCGGTGATGCATGGCACATCAAGAGTGCAGCCATTATCTGCATTGACTTGACTTTATGAGCAGAGCAGAGCAAAAACTGATTTTTCAATTCAGGGGTTGAACCAAAAAATCTGAAAAAAAATTAATTTTGAGTTGAAACAACGAGGAGTCCTTGTGGCAGCTTTGAGACTAACAAATTTATTTGGGCATAAGCTTTCGTGGGCTAAAACCCACTTCATCAGATGCATGGAATGAAAAATACAGTAAGCAGAATATTTATTGTAGCATATAAAGAGATGGGAGTTACGGGGGTGGGGGAAGGGAGGTGTCAGTGGTAATGAGCAGGGCTACCACTGTGAAACCTGTCACCATTTTGAGTTGAAGGATTTTCCATTTAATTTTGGGTTGGTTTTAGGTGTTTCACTTTTTTAATTAGCTAAATTTCAAAACAAATTGCCATTTTGAAATGAAAACTCGAAACGGTTCATTTCAAAGTAGTCAGAATGAAACGGTTCAAGGTGAAAAGTTGAAATGTTTTGTTTTGAAGTTGCCAAAAATGAACCATTTCAAGGTCTTCAAATTCTTTCCCCATTTTTTTCTGCCAAAACAATTTGCCAGATTAGATCCACTTTTCTGAATAGTTTCGTTGCCTCAAAAATGCATTTTTTTAGCAAATATATTATTCACCACAAAAAAAAAAAAAAAAAGTGGCCAGCTCTATTTATGAGGGTTCTTAAGTTGTAACTCCATGAAAACCACCTTGGATTGGGGTCATTTAGTCGTGACAAAGGCCAGGGTGACTCTAGCAAGCACCATATCCCAGAGGAAAGGCTGCCTCCTTCAATAAAATTATATCTTCCCCCCAACAAGAGGCATGTTTTGTCGCTGGGACAAGAGACCAGAATTCAACAGTTCTCTGGGCTCCAGCCGGCGTCACCAAAGAAGATGGAGACAGACTACCTTATAGGCTCTGCTTCCCAGCCAAAGGAGGTGAAAAACGGGGGTCGTAAACATTTGAATCAGCCACATGTAGCCTCTAAATCACAGGTAAATGGGAAATGTATTTAAACTTTGATAAAGAAAGCAAAGTTTTATCATGGATTGGATGTCGTCTAAAATTGTAATTGGAACTGCCATGAGGGCAGGGGGCTGGACTCGATGACCTCTCGAGGTCCCTTCCAGCCCTAGAATTTATGAATCTATGAATCTATGAAAAAGAAAACAAAGAAAAGGAAAAAACAGACCATTCCTGTAGTCAGTGCATAAGGGAGCATCCCTTTAACTAGTATGTGAGCCCTCTAGTGGCGCTCACTGTGTTCTGTGTTTTAGAAGCTGCCAGGAAGCAGCAGGAGCAGCCATGTGTATGTAGCTGGGCCTTGTCTTTGCGTGTTCAGTGAACACAGTTAATTGGGACTAGAGCTGGGCGAATAGCGTTTTTTCTGGTTCACTGGAAATGCCGAAAAATTGAAAAACAATTGTTGTGTCAAACTCAAAACAACATTTTTAAAGTTTTTTGGTGAATCAAAAAGTTGAAAACATTTCCATTGCAGATTGAACTAAACATTTTGTTTCATTTCAATTTTGAGCATTTTAAAATGTATTTTAATTGTTAAAAATAAAATCAAGGAAATTTCAGAAGTAAAGTTTGTTTCAGTCTGAAAAATTGAAACTTTTTGTTATGAAAATGAAACACTTAATGTTTTATATATATTTTAAAGGTTTTTTTCAACTGAAACAATTTGGTAAAATCTATGTGAATTTGCTAAATATTTTGGTGTCACTGAATCTGCATGTTTTAACTGAAAAAATGTTTAAGTAGAAAAAATTTGCCCAGCTCTATTTGAGATCAGCTGTGTCCGGGGAGAGTTCTCCATATTGTTGGTGTTGTGTAAAGCACAAAAGACAATTCCCAACATGGCTATAGCTTAACTATGGATATGTCAGAAGGGTTTGTGGGAGGAAACTGTGGTTTAAAATATTTAGTAAATATCTGGAAAGGGGGCTAAGGAGGAAGGGAGCAACATTTTGCAGAAGCCTGTGAAGAAAATGAGTGAAACCTAACCAAGTAAAGTAAATGAGAAACACCCTGGCAGGGGAATTCAGCGACCATAAACCCAAATTAATGCACATTAGAATGAGCAATTTCAAATACTGAAGGTGGGTCCATTGTAGCTTAGTGAATACCTCTGCTCAAAGTGCAGCTATGTTAAAAAAAGCAAACAAGAGGTTCAGACGCAGTAGGACAGGATGGAGAGTTTTACAGAGACTGTTCAGATGCCTTTGTATAAATCAGTGGCGCTGCCCCATCTGGATACTGGGAGCAGTGCAGGGTCAACCCATCCCATGTGGGATATTGCAGAATTAGGGCAGGTCTACACATAACACAGCAGCGCCGCTGTAGCACTTCAGTGAAGATGCTACTATGCTGATAGGAGAGTTTCTCCCGTCAGCTTAGTTCAGGGGTCAGCAACCTTTGGCTCCAATGGGAGCTGCAGAAAGCGGCGGCCAGCCTGCCCCACTTCCCACAGCTCCCATTGGTCGGGAATGGTGAACCGTGACCACTGGGAGACACTCAAGGTAAAGAAACACTCTCACGGCCTGCCAGTGGCTTACCCCGATGGGCCGCGAGCCAAAGGTTGCCGATCCCTGACGTAGTTAATCCACCTCTGCGAGATGCACCATAATTTATGTCAATGGGAGAAGTCCTCCCGTCGACATAGTGCAGTCTACACCAGGGGTTAGGGTGTGGATTTTCACATCCCTGAAGGACTTTGTTATACTGATATAAGTTTATAGTGTAGACGTGACCTTAGCGAGGTTCACAGAAGGGTGATGAGAATGACCAAGGGCCTGGAAATACTCTTCTGTGAAGAGAGTTTGAAAAGACTGGGAGGGTGGTTCCTTTGGTGAGGAGATGGATAAGAGGACACATGATGAAAGCCTGCACTGAGTGGTCTAGAGAAGGGAGATTGGTCACTTCCGTTCTCCCTGCCTCATAACAAAAGAACAAGAGTACGTTCAATGAAATTGAAAGTGAGAAATTCAAAAATGAGCAAAGGAAACACTTATTCACACAATGTACAATAAGCCGGTGGAACTTTCTGCCAGAATCTATTACCATAGCCAAAAGCTTAGCAAGATTCAAAGATAATGAAAACATCAGCAGTTACTTCAGATTGGGACACAATAGAATTAAATCTGCATCAGCTATTCTCTAAGTGCCTCTGGTAAGGAAGACATTTCCTCTGTGTTTTGTCCACACCAAACCTTAGAAACTAACCAACAGTTTAGGAGCATACAAGTTGCTGACAGAATCAGACACAAAGTCCATCTAGCCCAGTCTCCTGTCTCCAACAGTTCCCAGCACCAGGTACTTCAGGGGAAGGGATAAAAACCACCACAGTATCCCATGGGATATGTGGGATAATCTGCCCCGTATGCTAGAGTTCATCCTTCTCTGATAGCAAGAAATTGGCTTAATTCTTGTGGCAGTGGGTTCCACAGACTAATCACTCTGTGTGAAAAAATATTTTTTTAATCAGTTTTGCATTTTCCACCTTGCAGTTTCATTGCGTGTTCCAGGATGGGGAGAACAGATGTGAATCAATCTCCCTTCTCTAATCCAGTCAGAACTTTATAAATCAAGAGTCACATAACTTTTACCATCAGGGCTTCCCCAGGACTCAAGCCCAGCCCTCTGGCACCACAGTGAAAGTCAGATCCCCAAGATACCCATTTTATAGGGCTGCTTACATCTCCCTTTTTCAATTAACATAAAGATGACTCTCAGGCAGGACTACATTCCCTGCTGCAGGGAGGCAAAGAACAGGCCAATGCACTCCTTGCATCTCGGTTACATCATAGGGCCACACTGCCATTAAAGGGTCACCACTTTGGTGCTTTAACTGGTATGTTTTAAAACTTTCTTTTCAAAGACCCTGAGCCCTGGCAGCGCAGTGAGAGAGGAGCCAATGAAGCTGGAGAAGAAATCCCAAAGCACAGGTAACCATTCCATTATTTCAGCACAAACTTGTTCATCTGTCCTTGGCCCAAAGCTCTTTGATATCATTCTCGATGGTCCAGAAGGAAATACAAAATCACTGCTGATGTCATTCACAGATGACACAATCAGCAGGTAGTGAATAGTGTTGGAAGCAGAGCAGTTACACAGAGCATTCGGGATCAGCTGGGCCCATGGGAACATGCATTTTAATACAGCCCAGAGGCAAGGTTCAGGAAGCAAGAACATAGGCCGCACTTGCCAAATGGGGGGGCTGTATCCTTGGAAGCAGGAGCTCTGCCTGGGAAGGGCATGGGGGTCCTGTGGAAACCTGCTGAACATGAGCTCCCTGTGCGATACTGTGTGTAAGGTGGACAATGCGATCCCTGGAGAGAGAAGCAGTGGGATATTAAATAGGGGCAGAGAGGTGGTGTTACTTCTGTATATGGCATTAAAGAGATTGTTACTGGAGACCGTAGGCAGGTCTATACTCAGGGCCGGTGCAACCAGTAGGCAAACTAGGCGGTCGCCTAGGGCGCCAAGTGGTTGGGGGCGCTAAAAAGCGTCGACTTGCAGGGGCGGCGAGCCCCAGCCATGGAGGAGTTGGAGCGGCGTGGGGGGGGGGCACGTGGGGCTCAAAGTACCTCCCAGAGATGATACATGTAGTAGTCACATGCCCCATGTTGGGGGGGGGGGGGGGGCAGCAGCCCTGCAAAGGCGACAGCTCTAGCGGGAAGCAACCGTGCCCCCGGCCCCTCCTGCCCAGGCTGCAGCCCGGCACCCCCGGCTCCTGCAGGAGATGCATGCGGATGCCAGCCCCTGTGTGCCCCCCAGCTGCCCCATCGCCGCACTCGGGCTCTGCAGCTCCCAGGCATGTGAGCTGCCGCTGGGGCGCGGAGCCCTGAGCCTGCTCTGGGAGGGGCAGCGGCAGCTCACACTCCCGGGAGCCGCAGAACCCGAGCGCGGCGAGAGGTGAGCCTGGGGGCACATGGGGGCTGCTGCCCGCATGCATCCGCTGCAGGAGCCCTCAGGGGGGGTGCCGGGCCGCAGCCCGGGCAGACGCATCCCCGGTTCCCCCCTAACCGTGCTCGGGTTCTCCTGGGACGGAGTGTGAGCTGCTGCCGCCCCTCCTGCTGCCGCAGCACTTTGCAGGGGAGGGGCTGTGCATGCGGCATCGTGTTTTGCTTCCACGTGGAGCCAGCGGCTCCAGTGGCCTGGGCATGGTAAGGGGAGTCCCGGGGGGAAGTCAGGGAGAACGGGGGGTTGGAAGGGTTGGGAGTTCGGGGGGGGGGGGCTGTCAGGGGGTAGGAGTGTGGAGAGGGATCGGAGCAGTCAAGGGACAGGGAGCAGGGGGGTTGGATGGGTCAGGAGTTCTGGGGGTCCTGTCAGGGGGCGGGGAGTGGTTGGATGGGGCGTGGGAGTCCCAGGGGTCTGTCTGGGGGTGTGGATAAGGGTTGGGGCAGTCAGGGGAACAGGGAGGCTTAGGTAGGGGGTGGGATTCTGGGGGGCAGTTAGGGGCAGAGGTCCCAGGAGGTGGAAGTCAGGGGACAAGGAGCGGGTGTGTGTGTGTGTGTGTGTGTGTGGTTAATTAGGGGGTTGGGGGTTCTGAGGGGGCAGTCAGGAGGTGGGAAGTGGGAGTGGATGGGGGCGGGGGGAACCTGGTCTGGGGAGCAGCCCCTGGGCACGGCTGGCCCCTGGGGTCTATAAAGGCTCAGTGGGATTTGCCCCTGAATGAACTGATGTGCGGGGGGTGGGGCACAAGGTGGAATTTTTGCCTAGGGCGCAAAATATCCTTGCACCGGCCCTGGGTAGAGACGACTCAAACCTGCTGATAGTTGGGGGGCAGGGGTGGGGCATGTGACTACTACATGTATCATCTCTGGGAGGTACTTCAAGCCCCACTTCCCTGGGCCAGGGCAGCCAATCCCGCTGGCTCCTGGGGGGCTGGGGCCACAGGAGTGGGGAGTCCGTACTTCTGGACCAGGCCAAGGGCGGGGTGGGGGGGTGGGTGGAGGAGAGGCTCACAACACAATTTTTCCCACTCCTCAGAGCTCCGGTGCCATTGCGGACACTTCAGCAGGGGAAGGCATGCAGGCAAAGTCCCTAACTTGGGCTGAACAGAAGGAACCTGTTTCCAGCACCTTCCCCAGTGACACTCCCTCCCCCCTGGCCTGGGGCCACCGCGCACTCCCTGCCAGAGTTACCTGCACCGGACGGGGGAGGCTCTGTCCTTCTCCTGCTGCACCTCCCCACCTGGCACATTTCCGGTTCGCTCGGCCCCTCTCCCTGGCAGCCAGGCCAGGGTTGGGAGTAGAAGGTGTTGGGCGGAGCTGCTCCTCACACTGGGTAAGGGTGGTCTCTCCAGGTCGCTGCTTCTGTGCAGCACGGCAGCTGCCTGTGAGAGAGCCTGGCCGGGGACGTGGGGGCGCCCCACCCCCTTCTCTCCCTGGGCCTGGCTGCCAGGGACTGGGGCCAAGTGAACAGGAAATGTGCCGAGAGAAGTGGGGGCTCTGGCTTGCTTGACACTTCTGACTGGCAGCCGGGCCCGGGCGGGGAGCAGGCTGCCACCGCTTCCCCAGCTGGATTCTTGCAGGCAGCCACCAGGGCAACCCAGAGAGGCCACCCTCATTTGGCATGAGAAATGTCTCCATCCCATCCCCTCCACTCCCCGCCTGGGCCCGGCTGCCAGGGACGGGGCCAAGTGAGCCAGAAATGTGCGAGGCGCAGGGGGAGGTACAGCAGGAGAAGGACAGAGCCCCTCTCCTTCCCCTCCCAGCAGGCCGAGCAGAGCAAGCTTTACAAGGGCAGCTTGGCGCTCACAGAATTGGTGGGGGGCACATGGTCCCGCATGCCCCCCTCCCAGGCGTTGCCTCTGCTGATGGGGGAGAGTTCTCCTGTCAGCTTAATAACTCCACCTCTGCAAGAGGCGGTAGTTATGTTGGTGGGGAAGCTCTCCGCTGGACATAGCGCTCGCTGTCTACACCAGGGATTAGGTCGGTAAAACTACGTTACTCAGGGGTGTGGATTATTCACACCCCTGAGCGACGTAGTTATACCGAAGTAATTTTGTTGTGTAGACGAGGGGTGTGTTCAGTTCTGGTGTCCACATTGATGGTGACCAACTGTTAAGGGTTCAGAAAAAAAGCTGCAAGAACGATTTGAGGGAAAAAAATCTTGTAGTGAGAGACTCAGAAGCTCAATCTATTTAGTTCATCCCAAAGAAGGTTAAGAGGTGACTTGATCTCATGATCTACAAATACCTACCTGGGAAGGAGATTTCTGATAATGGAGAGCTCTTAAATCTAGTAGACCTAGGCAGAACAGGACCCACTGGCTGGGAGCTGAAGCTAGAAGAATACAACCTGAAAATAAGAGGCCAATGTTTAAGAGGGAGGAGAATCATTGGAACAACTCACCTAGGGAACATGGTGGATTCTCCATCACTTGGAGTCTGGTCCCTGCTGGTGTTCAGATCTGTTAATCTGGTTTAAAAATCTGCCCAATTTCCCCCTAAAGTCTATTGAGCTGAAACATTTCTCCTTGGGGTCACAGAAGCCGTCATTGTGTGTGTACAATCTCACAGCCACATGGCTGCAGCCTGGTTCTTACAAGGACATCCATAACTATGGTGGCCAGCAACGAATGCCCATAGGGAGGGGATCTGTTTACAAGGCAAGGCAGTGCTGGTTTCCAGTGGCCTCAGGTATGTTGCAGGGAGGCATCTAGATCATGCTGTGAACCAAGAGGTTCAGCACTAACAGCCTGCAGCTCTTCTCTTGGGGATGCCCATCTTGATGGAGCTAAGGGTTCTTCCAAACCATCCCTTTCTCACAGTGACTGCTGCTCTGTTTGTCTGCTCCCCAGACAAACTTTAGCTTTGGCTGAGAGCTTGAACAAAATATTTTAATGGGACCTTTTTTTTTTCCTTTTCAATTTTACCATAATGAAGGAAAACTTTATTTGCTGCAAATGTGACAGCCAACACACTGGGGATTTAACTGGGGCCTTCCAGAGCGAAAAGCACATGCTGCTACAGCCTGAGCTAAAGAGACAACTGTGCCTGAATGGAGCTACAACAGGCCCATATCTTCTGTGGATCGGGCACAAATGGGGTCTGTCTCACACACTCACCCACTAGCTAAAGAAATGGAGTTGGGTGAAGGGGTGATAGGACGATTGGAGCGGCATTCTACCGACTGCATGTGAGCTAAGGTGTAACAAAGTATTCTGAGGCACTTTGACCTGTGGCCAGGCCCCATGTTTGTAATGAAGATGCAACTTCGGAGCTGTAAATGTTGTAAATTTGAAGTTTCTTTTCTTTGTTTTTAGCACGTGAAATTTTTACTCGCCCTTTGCAAGTTTAACTGAAAGCTCTTTATTAAAAATTGCAGATCGTAAGGGAAACGAAGAGGCCTCGGCATCTGAGGAGAGGTTTGTTGCATGGTTCAGAAATGGATGTTGTGAAGCAGACGCGGTGCAAATAAGAGTGTAAAAGATGCAGATATTGTACGAGGGATTTTACATGAAAATCAATGAAGCTCGAGACCCGAGAGTCAAGTGCTACGTAGTGAGCTCTCGCTATGCTGCTATTCTTGATCGAGCCAGCTTTGATCTAACCCTAACCATAGCTAATAATATCAAAACCAGCTTAGGTACAAACTAAACATTTGACAAAGCCTTGGCTGGGATGATTCAGTTGGGGATTGGTCCTGCTTTGAGCAGGGGATTGGACTAGATCTCCTGAGGTCTCTTCCAACCCTGAGATTCTATCATTCTACACTTACATGAGCGGCAATCACATTTCCTGACTGCAGTGTAGACATACTCGGTCTTCCTTTTGTGCAGCACTCAGCACAGTGGGACCCTGATCTCTAGCTGAGACATCTGGTTGCTACCATAACATAAGTGTTCATTCATAGTAATAAAATTGAGAGTCTTTAGCCATGTGTGAAAGAATACTGAGTAGAAGCAGGCAACGGCATCACCTCTGTGTGCAGAATTGATAAGACCATTACTGGATCCTGTGTCCAGTTCTGGTGTCCACCCCTCAAACAGGAAAATGCGGAGAGAGGGTTATTCTTTCCCAGATGTGGAACTGAGCCATAGGGTATTTATTGCCGTTATACCTAGGAACCAACTAAAGTCGGGTCTCTGTTGTGCTGGGGGCTGCACAGATACAGAGTAAGAGACACTCTCTGCCCCAAAGGGCTCACAGTTCAAATAGGACAGGGGAGGAGTTGGGATGCAACTTACAGCAGCGGGATGGTTGGCAAATGTCATGTTAGTGCCACACGCTTTTGTTTGGGGAGGGTTTTGTTAGGAGGTGATTAGTTAAGGAGTAAGAAGAAGGCTAAGGGTGGGGGGCAGAGAAGGGGCAGATGAAATCTCTTGCCTAAGATTATTCAGGATCTGAAGCCAGATCCCTGAGTCCTACTTCAGTGCCTTAATTCTAAACCCTCTCTCCTCTTTTTAGGGCATAGTTGGGAGGGGAGGGGCCTAGCTGCTCATGGTTTTCATGCCCGGGGGGCTGTGTGGAAGATAGTTTGGAGACTATCTTATGGCATTTTCATTTTTTCTAGTATTTTATTAGAGGATCCATATTTTTCAAGCACCAGTTCCTTAGGGGAAGACATGATGACTCTGGAGTTTGTTGCCGTATGGTCTGAACATTTTAAGGTTCATGAACCGCTTGAGAAGATTGTTGTTGCAGCCTACAGTCATCACGGGAGATACCAAGAATTTGCTAAAATGGAAATAAGGTAAAACGACGCTGGAGTTGGATTACACTGATGGGTCATTTGGTCTTTCTTGGTGGGGGAGGCAGGGCGATGTGATAACGAGACATATTTCAGGCAGCAGGTGGGGAATTCCCATGGGTAATGCAACCACTGGCCTGTAGAAACCAACTTGGACTGGGAACGGAGTAAGGGAGGGGCAGCCATGGTGAAATGCAAGGGCAGAATCAAATGTCCACCACCACAGCTCCATTTGGCACCTCTGTGGGGGGAGACTTTGGCAACTGTCACCTGAGTTTCCCCCATTCCTGGGAGAAGTCCAGGGATGGTTTGGTCCCCGGCACAATTTAGGGCAGCTCTAACTTGTGTGGACTGGAACAATCAGCCTGGGATTGCTGGGGAGCAAAGTGACCTGCCGCGCCCCCTATCATGTCCGCTCTGAGTAGGTCCAGGAGTTAAAATGGAGTGGCACAGAGCCTGCTATGACAGCTAGTTATATCCCTGCAGCGGGGGTAGAGGTGTATGCAGCTCCTGTGAGCCATGGGAGGACTGTAAGAGCCAACACACTGGGGACGGAACCAGGGAACCTCCAGAATGAAAAGCAGATGCTGCTACAGCACATGCTACCAATGCTCTACAGCGAGTGGCTGTAGCAGTCTTGTATCCTCTGTGGATTGGCACAGAGGGGACTAACTAGGGTTGCCAGGTGTCCAGTTTTTGACCGGAATGTCGGGTCGAAGAGGGAGACTGGCAGAGTAGGGTCAGCACAGCTGCTCAGACGCTAACATGCCAGTTACCTGCAGTAACCGTCCTCTGCCACCGGGGAGTGGGAAGAACAGCACTGAGTGCTAAGCAGAACTGCTCCTCCAGGCACCAGCAGCTGCTGCTCTTCCCACCCCCCGGCCCGACAGAGAGAACTGGTTGTGTGTGCAACCTGGCTGCCCCCGCGCCTCGATTTCCCCACCCCGGCCTCTCGCTCTGGGGACGGATTCCTGCTGTGCCCCGCTGGTTCCTGATTGGGCAGGCTCTGTGTCAGCTCCTCCCAGCCTGGCTCTGCAGGTGGCAGGTGAGTCCCGGGATGGGGAAGCGAGCAACGGGGATGAGGGTGGAGAGCAAGCAATGGGGTGGGGGACAGGCAGGGCAGGGACGGGGCCTCAGAGGAAGAGGCAGGGCAGGGACTGGGCCCTCGGGGGCAGGGGTGTTTGATTTTCAGGGATTAGAAGGTTGGTAACCCTGTCTGTAACACTCGCTCACCAGCGATTATACAGCAGGAAGGAGACGGGGGCTGAGGATCTGGTCTCTATATAATCCACTGATCTGAAGCCAACATTTTCCAAAGTGACCCTGGAGCGCGAGTGCCTCAGTTGCTGTGGGGTGGGCTTAGCCTGAGGCCCGTAGGCCCAGATATTCAGAGGGGCTGCACACCTACAGCCCTAATTACCATCAGTGGGGGCTGCAGGTGCTTGTACTCCTGTAAATCAGGCCCAAGGTGCCTCAAATCAGCCCTGCTTCCCTCCAAACTGAGGCACTCACAGTCAGAGACCGTGTCTGACAACTTTGGCCTGGAGGGGGTTAATCAAGGTGACATGTCAAACCTGTTGGGCAAGCCAGACTCCAGGAAATATAACGCTTTGAGGGAAATTGATGCAATTATCTAGGGGTGAGGTGGATTCTCCATCACTGGGGGGGGTCTCTTTCTCAAGGCTTCCCTTAGCTCACCCAGAAGTTTTTGGCCTGGAAGCAGGAATCGCTGGGTGAGATTCTCTGGCCTGGGTTAAGCAGGAAGCCAGGCTGATGGGCACAATGGACCTTGACATCTATGAATTTGTGTGGCATACTTCTAACAGCTTGACCCCTGAGCACTATATCTCAGACACATTGCACCCGGTTGATAAGGAAGATTTTGGCATAAGTGCCAAACATCCACCTCCAGTGTGAGAGGGAGACCACACGAAAAAGAAATATCAGCAGCAGGTAGGAAAAGGCCGAAGTAAAAGATGAGAAATAAAGGAATTACCCAGGTTGCTCTAAACACCGCCAGGGTTGGCATAAAACTGGCCTTGGGATCAGGGACTCCCTCAGAGCAGCCATCCACGCGGCATACAGTGGGGACTGGGCCTCAATATTTGTCACAAGGTTTCAAATAGTGAATTTTTGACCATCTGAAAGTTCTTTTGCTTGTTCCGTTTTCTAAGGAGTGGGGGGGCTGGCTCAGTGGTCACATCTCCTTTCTCCCAGGTTCTTGTCTGACATTTTTCCCCTCCAAGTGCACTCTGATCACCAGTCCCTTCAGCCTGCTCTGCCGCTTTCCCGTGTGTTCTGAAACACAGAAGCATGGCAGTGGGTTGTCACTAGATAACACACTTCAGTTCAGCTCATGCAATTTCTGCATGGAGAGCAGGACTTAGGTACCTCTTAGAATCTGGCCCTAACGGTCCAGACAGGCACCTAGTGGGACTTTGAAAATCTGCACCATCAGGCGCCTAAATACATGTAAGAATCTGGCCCGGAGTCCTTTATCTCAAGGGGTAGAGGCTCTTAGTGCTGAACATTCCAGATGCAAACCCTGCTCTCAGCCCACACTGGTGCATATCCAGAGATGCCCATTTAAGTTAATGGAGTAACACTGGTTTAACCAAGAGAACAATCAGGGTGTGTCTTTTTCATTACAAAGTTTAGTGAGTTAGGCCTCAGTCTTGCAGTATCACCAAGCTTTAAAAAATCACGAGTATTATTATTTATGCAGGGTGATACCATGATACTAATTTAACCATAAATTCCTCTATTAAATAAATCCAAATTCCAAACGGTACTTATACAGTTGCTCTAAACAGGTCTTAAAAGCCTAAATAATAAGAAAACGACTACATCCAGATAGTAACAAACCATTTACAAGCATTTGAACAAGATACTTACAAATGGGCTAAGCCTAGCAGTGCTTAGACCCATACTGGTCATCTCCACCTTGGTCAGGCAGGTATCAGCAACGAGCCCATCAAGTGTTTACCTTTTTATACACTTTAACAAACAAGTGATGTCATTGCCCATTATCTGACCTTAGCTAAGGCCAGATGAAGCAGGGTTTTTTTATAATACATAAAACACACTTATGTAGCCAATTATCTATTGCACCTGGTACTCAAGTAACCATGTTTTATTTCTATTACTTCAGCCCAAACCTTAAATAAGATAATACTGGTATTTCAAAGGGTCACTGCAAGTTTAACACAACAATTCTTCTTTCTCATTATCTCCTTCTTTTTGGTCACATACTTTGGGCCCATTGCTTATGCTAATATCCCAACTTAACTTAAAACCATAGTTCCTACAAGGCCCCCCAAATCTGGAAATTGGCTTAAAGGTCATGAGATTTAAAAAAATGTAAAATCTGGAGTTCTTTCTGTTGGCTTCCCGGGCGTCCAATAGGTGGAGCATTTAGCATCAACGTTGTCAAGATTTTCTCAGCAACTGTGAGGGCTAGAAACTTACTTTAAAAAAAAAAGCTGAGGTTCGCAGCTAATATCATGACTTAAAACTCATGAGATTTTTACAAAATAAATGTCATAGGTTCATTTTATTTATCTTCTGGTTTCTCAGCCTTTACAGGTCACATGTTCAAGCTTTTCTCTGCAATCACGAGGGATAGAACCTACTTTTTGTTTTAATGAGAGCTGAGATTCGTAGCTTGCAATAAATTCTGAGTGCTGGTAACTCTGGTCTTGTGGCACTGACCTCACTGAAGAATCAAGGCCTTATTTGGCTTTGATCATGAGCCCATCAAGGTCAATGGGAGGTTGCTATTGACTTTGATTTAAAATAAACTCTTTATTCAAAATAAACTTAAATTTATTTTCTTTGATTTAAAATATTTTATTTAATATTTAATGTATTAATTAACATTATATAATTAAAATCTATTTAATATCGAATATATTTACTATTATTTATTAGATTTAAAATAAACTCTTTATGATTTAAAATAAACAGCCAACTCTTCTGTTTTGTTTTAATTTCCTAGGTTCAAGAATAAGTACGGGTTCCTTATCTTAGGCCAAGCAAAAATTCCTGTTTTGGATCTACAAAGCAGACAACCCATCTATTATAAATATGGGATTATTGATACCTACGGTGATCCAAGAAAATTTCAACTAGAGCATATTTCTAAAACAGTGCAAAAAAATGAAAAGGCTGTGTCCCATCGAGTTCTAGCTGTGCCCGAATCAGCCATCAAAGCAGGAGGTAAGAATCACATTTTGCACTGTGGAAAATGATGACGGAAGGTCCAGGCTTGCAGGCTCTCCAAGTATAAGTACAAGTGAGTCTGAGTGTAATGTCATTGACTTCAGTGGAGTCATTTCTTTATTTACAGCAGCATGAGAATCAGGCGGAATAAATGGAAAAGGTGGGCAGCTTGCCAGTTTGTGCAGTGAGTGTTCTAGCACAGAATCTCCATGGTGACTGTTGGGTGTTACTTAGACTGTGAGCTCTTGGGGCAGGGACTGTGTTTGTTTGTACAGCGCCTAGCACAATGGGGTCCTGGTCCATGACTGGGGCTCCTAGGCACTACCATAATACACCCAATAAGTGATGTACAGTGCCTGATGCAGTGGGATGCTGATCCATGACTGGAGCTCTCAGATGCTTCTACAATATAAATAATTAGAGCTGGTTGGAAAATGGGGCTTTTGTCTCAAGGGAAAAAAATGGGGTTTTCAGCCATAAATGTTCAGTTTTCAGGGTTTGAGTTTTCCAATGAAAATAAATTAAAAAATCAAGGAGCTAAGACATTTTCAGTGCAATTCGTTGTTTGGTTGACTAGTCAGTTTCACATTGAAAATAAATTTAGGTGGAAACTTTTTTGAGCAGCCCAATAAGTAATGAATGATACGGTTCCATTTAGATGTAGCCCATAATTAGGAGAGCTCCGGGAAACATTTTGGTTTGGGGAGGCAAAGTACCTTCCAGAGATTGCTGGGGCATGTGGGATGTGCCCAGTTCTTTGGGTAAGTGGTTTTTCTAAAATATATGCCCTAGGAATTATTTTGGGGCTGTTCTCTGGCTTGTCTGACAGGAAGTCAGACTAGATGATCACAGTGGTCCCTTTTGGCCTTGGAATCTATGAATCTATGGGCCGGTCTACACTAGAAGAGCTACATCGGCGCAGCTGCAAACCTTCACGAGCTGCAGCTTACCCCCTCCTTTGTGTTAGTGCCATAATGCGAGCGGGGACATGGGAAGGAGCTGGAACTCTGGCCTGGCCATCTCTAGATTCAGGCTCTAATCTGAGTATCCACCTTGTCCAGTTCTGGTGTCTGGTGACTTTGACCAATTGGAGAGGGCTCAGAGAAAAGCTACGAAAACAATCCGAAGTGTTGGAAAACCTGTCTTAGAGTGAGAGATTGAAGGAGCTTGATCTATTTTGTTTATCCAAGAGAAGATTAAGAAGTGACATGATCCTGGTCTACAAGCGCCTACGTGGGGAAGAGATTTCTGAGAGGAGAGGGCAGTTTAAGCTCACAAAGGCAGAGCAAGAGCCAATGGCTGGGAGCTGAAGGGAGACTAATTCAGTGTGGGAATAAGGAGCCAGTGTTTACCAGGGAAAAGAATTAGCCTTTGGATCAGCTCCCCTACGACGGGATGGATTCTGTGTCACTGGGAGTCTGTCAGTGGAGATGGGGCGTCCCTTTCTCCAAGCTCCGCTCTAGCCAGGAGTTACTGGGCTGGAGGCAGGAATCACTGGGGGAGATTCTCTGGCCGGGGTTAGGCTGGAGGCTGGGCTGGATGGGCACAAAGGGCCCTGCTGGCCTTGGAATCTATTAAATGAATGGCAGAAGCAGGACTATAAAATGGCAAATGAAAACATTAACTCTGTGACGATTGTGGACAGCTTGCTCCCACAGTCTGCCCCCTTTCAAGTTTGAAAGTTTACAAGCATTTATTTGAAGGGGTATAAATGTTTATTTCTCACTAGGAGTGTGGACCCAATTTGATGACATCTGTCAGTCTCCAGAAAAGTCCTGGTTTGACTTTTTAGCAAGAGGAAAGTCCAAAGAGAATGCTAGTGAGTCTATCCTGCAATTCCTGGAAAATGAGCTACATCAAGACCTTTCTCAGCGGAAGGACCTCAGTGATGTGGAAAGGAAGCTTGCCTGCTACAAGGAGTGCTTCCAAACCAGCAACATTGGTGATGCAGAGCGAAAAATAAATGATCACGAAACTGACTTTGATGAGATAAAGGTAAGTGAGCAGTGCCCATCTCTCACGGCAGCTCCACAATAGCTGGAGAGGCCCCCACTGAACCTCTCTGGAGGTAGCTCTACCTCCACGTGGTGCATTGACAATGATCAGAGAATCATTAAAAGCTGAGCGTTACTTTTGCTGCTCTTTCCCTCTCCAGCCTTGGGGCCTGCTCCAAAGCCCACTGGAGTTATAGAGTCTTTCCATTGACTTCATGGGCTTTGGATGAGATCCTAACGGCCCAATTTAACTCTTGTTGAGATGGAAGGATTTCCATCAGCTTTAATGGGAGCTGGATTGGGTTGCCACCAGAATCATCTCTACCAGCTTTGGACCTAATTTCCAGAGTCTATTCTTAAACAAGCTGCTTCCATAAAAGGCTTTAAATTTGGCAAAATCTCATTCATCGTTCAGGGCATCATTCATCATGATCAGGGCAGCCGATATCATAGAATCATAGAATATCAGGGTTGGAAGGGACCTTAGGAAGTCATCTAGTCCAACCCCCTGCTCAAAGCAGGACCAATCCCCAATTTTTGCCCCAGATCCCTAAATGTCCCCCTCAAGGATTGAACTCACAACCCTGGGTTTAGCAGGCCAATGCACAAACCACTGAGCTATTCCTCCCCCCATATGTCATGGCATTTTTAAAATAAAAAATCACAGAGCAGTCATGGTAAATATCATAAAATTCATAGGTTTAGTGTCTGCTCCATGAATTTGAATAGATAATGGCCTGACAAATGAGGGTGCATTGACCACCCATAGCATCTCCCTTTGCCCCAGCACCACAACCCTAATTTCAACTTGGGGAGGGGGCAAGTCTGCCCTGCGCTTAGTCCAGACACAGGCAGCTCTGTGTGTGGCTGGTCCCCAGCTCCCCACTCTGGGTGTTGTGATCTAATGCATGTGGTTGCAGCACCATTTGCTCAGGTTTGGTCCTGCTGCCTCCCCATCACATGCTCCCTTCAGCGCTGAGCCAGTGACTCACCTTCAGGAAATCATGGACAAACTTAGAAATCCTGGTATCTACGACTTTTTCTGCAGTGTGACAAACCTGCTGCTCTAATAGTTCCCTAATGTAAGGGCCTGGGGACTAGAACCCAGGCCATGCACAGACACAGCCAGGGAGCATTGTGGAGAGTAGGTGCCACAGGAAGTACCACCCGCAAGAGCTAGAATGACAGTACCCTGCAGCCCTCTGTTTGGCCAAGTGCCCCTATTAACCCCAGGTGTTGCTGTGACGGGTTGGGATCACAGAGACCTCCTTGGTGCTGCCACCTGGTGTGCCAAGGCTACTTCTGCCCCTGCTTCCAGGCCTTTTCCAGCTTGGGACTCCCGAATCCTGTCTGTTTTGAGCCAGATTCCACTGATCTGCTGCAAACACAGACCCAGATCCAAACCAAGTCCACTCACAACTGTAAGGCTCCTGGAAGTGCTCTTGCCTTTGACACCCAGGTGCCCAACTCCCAAAGAGGATCACACCCTTAATAAATCAGTTTTACCCTGTATAAAGCTTATACAGGGCAAACTCATAAATAGTTCACCTTCTATTTCAAAGATAGAAAGATATGCACAGCTGTTTGCCTCCCTAGGTAACAACTTGCACTCCAGGTAATTTAATAAGTAAAAAGTGATTTTAATAAGTACAGAAAGTAGGATTTAAGTGACTCCAAGTAGTGACAGAGAGAACAAAGTGAATTACTAAATAAAATAAAATAGAACACGCAGTTCTATGTCTAATCATAGAATCGTAGAATCTCAGGGTTGGAAGGGACCTCAGGAGGTCATCTAGTCCAACCCCCTGCTCAAAGCAGGACCAACCCCAACTAAATCATCCCAGCCAGGGCTTTGTCAAGCCTGACCTTAAAAACCTCTAAGGAAGGAGATTCCACCACCTCCCTAGGTAACCCATTCCAGTGCTTCACCACCCTACTAGTGAAAATATTTTTCCTAATATCCAACCTAAACCTCCCCCTCTGCAACTTGAGACCATTACTCCTTGTTCTGTCATCTTCTACCACTGAGAACAGTCTAGATCCATCCTCTTTCGAACCCCCTTTCAGGTAGTTGAAAGCAGCTATCAAATCCCCCCTCACTCTTCTCTTCTGCAGGCTAAACAATCCCAGTTCCCTCAGCCTCTCCTCATAAGTCATGTGCTCCAGCCCCCTAATCATTTTTGTTGCTCTCCGCTGGACTCTTTCCAATTTATTCACATCCTTCTTGTAGTGTGGGGCCCAAAACTGGACACAGTACTCCAAATGAGGCCTCACCAGTGCCGAATAGAGGGGAATAATCACGTCCCTCGATCTGCTGGCAATGCCCCTACTTATACAGCCCAAGATGCCGTTAGCCTTGGCAACAAGGGCACACTGTTGACTCATATTCAGCTTTTCATCCACTGTAACCCCTAGGTCCTTTTCTGCAGAACTGCTGCCCAGCCATTCGGTCCCTAGTCTGTAGCAGTGCATGGGATTCTTCCGTCCTAAGTGCAGGACTCTGCACTTGTCCTTGTTGAACCTCATCATATTTCTTTTGGCCCAATCCTCTAATTTGTCTAGGTCCCTCTGTATCCTGTCCCTACCCTCCAGCGTATCAACCACTCCTCCCAGTTTAGTGTCATCTGCAAACTTGCTGAGGGTGCAGTCCACACCATCCTCCAGATCGTTGATGAAGATATTGAACAAAACCAGCCCCAGCACCGACCCTTGGGGCACTCCACTTGATACCGGCTGCCAACTAGACATGGAGCCATTGATCACTACCCGTTGAGCGCGACCATCCAGCCAGTTTTCTATCCACCTTACCATCCATTCATCCAGCCCATACTTCTTTAACTTGCTGGCAAGAACACTGTGGGAGACTGTATCAAAAGCTTTGCTAAAGTCAAGAAATAGCACATCCACTGCTTTCCCCTCATCCACAGAGCCAGTTATCTCATCATAGAAGGCAATTAGGTTAGTCAGGCATGACTTGCCCTTGGTGAATCCATGCTGACTGTTCCTGATCACTTTCCCCTCCTTTAAGTGGTTCAGAATTGATTCCTTGAGGACCTGTTCCATGATTTTTCCAGGGACTGAGGTGAGACTGACTGGCCTGTAGTTCCCCGGATCTTCCGTCTTCCCTTTTTTAAAGATGGGCACTACATTAGCTTTTTTCCAGTCATCCGGGACCTCCCCCGATTGCCATGATTTGTCAAAGATAATGGCCAATGGCTCTGCAATCACATCAGCCAACTCCTTTAGCACCCTCGGATGCAGTGCATCAGGCCCCATGGACTTGTGCTCGTCCAGCTTTTCTAAATAGTCCTGAACTACTTCTTTCTCCACAGAGGGCTGGTCACCTCCTCCCCATACCGTGCTGCGGAGTGCAGCTGTCTGGGAGCTGACCTTGTCTGTGAAGACAGAGGCAAAAAAAAGCATTGAGTACACTAGCTTTCTCCACATCCTCTGTCACTAGGTTCCCTCCCTCATTCAGCAAGGGGCCCACACTTTCCTTGACTTTCTTCTTGTTGCTTACATACCTGAAGAAACCCTTCTTGTTACTCCTAACATCTCTGGCTAGCTGCAACTCCAAGTGTGATTTTGCCTTCCTAATTTCACTCCTGCATGCCTGAACAATATTTTTATACTCCTCCCTAGTCATTTGTCCAATCTTCCACTTCTTGTAAGCTGCTTTTTTGTGTTTAAGACGAGCAAGGATTTCACTGTTAAGCCAAACTGGTCGCCTGCCATATTTACTTTTCTTTCTACACATCGGGATGGTTTGTTCCTGCAACCTCAATAAGGATTTTTTAAAATACAGCCAGCTTTCCTCGACTCCTTTCCCCCTCATATTATTCTCCCAGGGGACCTTGTCCATCAGTTCCCTGAGGGAGTCAAAGTCTGCTGTGTACAGATAAAAACCTCACTAGGTCGAGTAAACAGGCTATCTTCCTTCTAGCCTGGGTCCAGCAATCCCTCACCCCCCTAATGTCTTTGTCCTTTGTTCAATCTCTTTCAGGTGTGTCCTTGGGGGGTGGAGAGTCTCTCTCTTTAGCCAGCTGAAGAGAAAATGGAGGGGTTTCCCAGGGGTTTAAATAGACTTTCTCCTCTGGGTGGACACCCCTCCCTCTGCCTGTGTAGCATCCAGTTACAAAATGGAGTTGGGGGTCACACGGACAAGTCACATGTCCATGCACAACTCAGTTCCTTCTCAGCCAAGCCACATTCCTGGCAGAGCTCAGATGTGGATTGGTGTCTGCAAGTTCCATTGTCTGTTAAGTGTTTTTTGATTGGGCACTTAACCTGCACATTCCTTTCTCACGAAATACAACCAATATTCATAACTTCTACTACAACAATGATACATGCATACAAACAGGAGGAATAGATTCAGTAGATCATAACTTTCACAGAGATATGTTACATGGCATATGTAGCATAAAACATATTCTAGTTACATATATACATTTATAAGCATCTCCCCATAAAGCTTTATGGGGTACACCATCACAGTTGCCCTAGGAATGTGTTTGGGAAACGACACAGATCTTGGCCTGCTGCAATGCCAGACTTTGATTTGGCTCCTGGTCTCTGACTCCAGCCTGACTTTGACCCTGATTCCTGCCTCTCGATTCCAACTTGGTACTACCTCTGATCTGTAGTCTCCAGCCACAGTCTGACTCTGACCCTGACTCTTGTTTATGGGATCTGGCAGGGGACTCATTCCGCAGTGGGCAGAACTCAGCCCAGCTGCGACCGCTAGGCAAGACTGCTTGCACCCCGGTCCCTTACATCCAATACCTAAACCAGTCATAGGGCAGCGACTGTCTATTGTGTCAGTTGATCTTTACACAATAACAATATGAAGAATCCAGAGCTGAAGGAATTGGGTTTGTTTAGTTTGGAAAAGAGAAGACTGAGAGGGGACATGATAGCGGTCTTCAGGTATCTAAAAGGGTGTCATAAGGAGGAGGGAGAAAACTTGTTCATCTTAGCCTCTGAGGATAGAACAAGAAGCAATGGGCTTAAACTGCAGCAAGGGAGGTTTAGGTTGGACATTAGGAGAAAGTTCCTAACTGTCAGGGTGGTTAAACACTGGAATAAACTGCCCAGGGAGGTTGTGGAATCTCCATCTCTGGAGATATTTAAGAGTAGGTTAGATAAATGTCTATCAGGGATGGTCTAGACAGTAATTGGTCCTGCCATGAGGGCAGGGGGCTGGACTCGATGACCTCTTGAGGTCCCTTCCAGCCCTAGAATCTATGAATCTATGAATCTAGGTCCCAAATAGCCATGTTTACTAACTATACACAGATACATCAGTCCCAACTACATACACCACTGCTCTGATTAGTTTCTGGGGGGGTTTAAAGCATAGAACACAGTGAGCACTGTCACATTGTCTGGAGTGGCTCACAACTGTGAGTGCTGACCTCAGGGCAGACTGTCAGAAAACAGGGCAGACACCCCAGACTGATGGTGTGTTCTATAATTAGATTTCGCCCAGCAAGGGACAAATATGTACCCCGGATCACTATACCAGTCTTACCATAGAGTCACAGAGAGTCCCCTTAGACACTCCAGTCTATCTTGCCACCCTGACAACCTGGACTTTGTGATAAATGGTCACTTAAACCAAAAATAACACCACATCTGGTTGCTCCCAGTCCCAAGAGACCGGTCACTTATCCCAGGTCAATTGGTACTCCAGATCTTACACCAAAGACCACACTGGCAGCCAATCCTACAGTAAACTAAAAGTTTATTAGCTAAGGAAAGGAAATGAGAGTTATTGAGAGGTTAAAGCAGGTAAAATATATGCACATGTGAATCACAGTTTGTAATTCCAAACTGGCAGTGATGTAATAAATTGCCAGTTTCCCAAAAGTCTTTCAGGGTACCCAGATTGTCTCTGGTGATCTCTGCTTTATATCTGATACACTTCCCTGTAAGAGTCCAAACAGTCCAGAGATGAAGGATCTTTCCTTGAATCCGTATTTATAGCTTCTTCTGACAGAAAACAAGCAGACAGTGTCTCTACTCATGTGGGCTTTGAAATGTTTGAGTTTTGTTCTAATTCAGAACGAAGCCAAATTTCAAAATCCTTCACAAAGCAGAACTTCCATCCTCTGTACAGTTCTAACAAAGGCACTCATACCATGGTGAGAAGTGGCTGTGTAGACACAGGCTATGTCTACACTACGGATGCTACAGCAGTACAGCTACTGCGCTGCAGCTGTTCCGCCGTAGGGTAGACACTTTCTATAGCTACAGAAGGTGTTTTCCCGTCTATGGTAGTTAATCCACCCCTGCAAGAGGTGGTAGCTTGGTCGACAGAAGAATTCATCTATTGGCCTAGCAGTGTCTACACACCGAGGCTTAGGTCGGCTTAACTGCATCTCTCAGGGGTGTACACTTTTCACACCCCTGAGTGACATAGATAGGTCAACCTAAGTTTTAGGTGCAGACCAGGCCGTAGTAACCAAGATGGGGGCTCCATTGTGGTGGGTGCTGCACAAACACACAGTGACCGAGTTTGGGGTCCTGTCACACAGGTACTGCATAGTCACAAACTCAAGAATAGTCCCTGCCTTGAAGATCTTACAATCTAAATATAAAAGGTTGAGATTAACTGACTTGACCAAGTCACACAGGAAGTCTGTAGCAAAGGGAGGAATTTAACATAAGTCTTCTGAATGCTATACTAGTGTCTTTAGCCTCAAGACCACCTGTTCACTCTGCAAGTTATGGCAAATACCTCCTCCATCATCCATCCCCATCCACTGGCCAGTGCAGCTGAGATGATGCTGGGAGAACTTTATTTCAGGCATATCTGACATTTCCGGTAACATGTACATGTTATTACTGTGTTTGTCTAGGTGTATGATTACATCCGCAAATTCATTGAAAATGTACTCGGAAACTCCAGTTTTCAGAATTCTACTAGTTCAGCGATGGATTTTCTCCTATTTGTATTATGCACAGTAGCTCACCACAGTATCTGTATAAGTGCAGAGGCCATGAGCAAGATTGAACAAATGGCCCAAAATGTTGGCTTGCAGGAAGGCAAATTCACGAACCTGAAAGAACCAAGAAAAAGGTAATATCTGTCTAACTCACTATATATGTAATTTGATGTGCTTGAACTCTGCCTGTGGTTTTAAAGGTAACACATTTACTTCCCTTTAAATGCTCCGAACTGACATATTTGCAAAGCACACAGCTCTGAAAGTAGGAGAGTTAATTATTTATGGGTTTTTATGCTATATAATAGGGGCTCAGCATGGGATCACCCCCTTCAAGGTTAACCCTAGAGTGACAATTACTATAGTTTATTATTTGTGTTGCAGTAGCACCTAGAAACTGTGATCCCAATCAGCAAGACCAAATTTAGAGGCTGCTGTGTGGCAGGTCCTCCTAGTCCTAGTTCTCCTCTAATGTTAGTCAGATGGAAAGATAGTCTAGCCCTCAGATCTGACAGCCTTAAAGTCAATTGGAGAAGAGGGTTAGTGCTTCCAAGGGACAGGTCTCAAGTTGGCTGCTACTGGTGCTACCCCCAGATGGGTAAGCGCTCTGGCAGGGCTGCCCAATCTGCATTAAGCCGATTGACACAAGATCCCAAACCTCAGTTTTCTGTGATGGTCTTTGGTGCAGGATTCTTTAACCTGTGGGTTGTAGAATGCCCATTGAATCCTGGGAAGATGGATATACAGATGTGAGGGGAGGAACGTCTGCCAGCTTTCAAGCTACTGCAACCTTATTATCAGAAAACAGAATTTACAAAGCGGGACAAAAAGTCAACATCTTGAAAATGTTCATGCAATGGAAGTTCTGAAAAATTTCTATTTGGAAATGTCACAATGGAAAAGATTGATAATTTCTGATTGAAACAATATTTTAACGGTTTGAGGTGACATTTTTCATTTTGATAAGTCGAGTTGAAACAAAGTGTTCTTTTTGAATTAACATTTTGACCTCAAGTGACATTAAATGTGCAAATGTTGATTCAAAGCAAACTTGTTTTCAAATTTTCACCATTGGGTTAACCTTGAGCAAAGTAATATACTAAAGCCCTGTTATAACAGTAAACATTGGAGCAGGGGGGACTTGAATTTGGCTTTCCCACATCTTAGGTGAATGTCTGAACCACCAGGCTAGAGAATAATTCTTTCTTGTGTGTTTTATCTGGCCCAGTGACTATTCAAATATTTTATACAAAGGTTCTACCAGAGAGAGCCAAAACAGAGTAGCCTAGCAGTTAGGGCACTCAGTGGGGAGCCCTGGGTTCACATCCCCGTTCCAGGGTGGGGATTCAAACGGGAGTCTCCTACATCACAGGTGAGTGCCCTCGCTACTGGACTAAATGTTATAAAAGAGGCAGCACGTCCTCCTCTGGCAGTTTTGTGACTAGCCCTTAAAAATGCCTGGAAACAAACTGTTTTGGGTTGAGCGCCGTGTTTCATTTGACCCAAAATGGAATTTTCGGATTCAGTTCAACCTGAACCTAAGGTATTTCCCCCCCCAGTATTTTGGAACAAAAACATCAATTATTCATGCCGCTCTCAAAATGACCTTGGCCCTATTTCTGCAGCTGCATGTAGTGTCTTTGCCCTGTCATCCATGCAGCCATCCAGTTTGCAGCTGAAGCTCAAAGTTATTAAGAGATGCACTGACATAATTGTGTATACAATTTGTCTGAATACAAGGAATTTTGTTTGTTCGTTTAACATTTTGCATCCCTGTCATTGCAGGAAGTGTATTTTAGCTCTGAAGCATGTTTGCATCCAAAGCTCCAAAGACTCTAAGAGCACATGTTGGGTCTGGCTGCTTCCTTTGCTGTATGAAATTCAAAGGGAATCATTTGAAAAGGCAGAGGACCCTCTAACTTTACAAGACATGGGGTCACTGCCCTTTGCTCAGCTGAGGCAGGAGGAAGAGAAGCAAATGTGAGTTTACAAGAGAAATAATCTGTGAAAGAACGTTGTAGTTCTTTTGTCTCGCAAAATGTAATATTGCTATTTGTGGTATAATGATTTGGAAGCACTTTGCTTGCTGGCTCCAAATGGAGAAGTACCAATGAAGACTGTGTGGGCTAGTGGTTAGAGCAACTGGCCTGGGTCCTAGAAAACCTGGCTTCTATTCTTGGCCATGCCATTGGTTTGCTGGGAGACCTTGGGCAAATCACTTCACCTCCTCTTTCCTCTGTTCCTCCATCTGTCACAAGAGGATAATGATGTGGCCTCAGAGTGCTTTGATTCATAGATCCCAAGGCCAGAAAAGACCGTTGTGATAATTTAGTCTGACTCCGGTATAACAGAGGCCAGAGAACTTCCCTGAATTAATTCCTATTTGAACTAGAGCTGACCATTTAGAAAACCTTCTAATCTTGATTTAAAATTTCTCAGTGATGGAGAAACCACCACAACCGTTGGTAAATTGTTCCAACAGTTAATTACTCTCACAGTTAAATATTGGGGGGCGGGATAGCTCAGTGGTTTGAGCATTGGCTTGTTAAACCCAGCGTTGTGAGTTCAATCATTGAGGGGGCCATCTAGGGTAAAAATCTGTCAGGGGACAGTACTTGGTCCTGCTAGTGAAGGCAGGGGACTGGCCTCAATGACCTTTCAAAGTCCTTCCAGTTCTATGAGGTAGGCATATCTCTCTATATAAATACACCTTATTTCCTGTCAGAGATCTACAGATGAAAAGCTCTATGTAAGAGCTTAGGCATATTTATTTGGGTTTCTTCTGTATTTATATTTTTTGTGAATTTATTTAATTAATTGATTTTTAAAAATCCTTCATCATTATGGTGCAGAGGTAGCTGCACCGTGGTTCAGGCTATGTGGTAGAGTTCAGATTAACAGGAAAAAAACAAACACAAGTTCGTAACTCTGAGCTCTATTTGCATTTTTCATGGTGAACTGTTGAATAATGAATTGACAGAGAGAATAATGAGAGAGAAAATAATCATCCCTGGTGAATTGTCTCATTTTCCTTTGAGTTCAGCAGTGTCAAGGCAGAAACATTTCACAGACACATGGCCACACATGGGTTGTTGATATAACTATAATTGATCATGAAGAAGGTCATGAAGTCATAAGGTTTACAAAGTTTTGTGGTGAATGGGGCGGGAGTGTCTATGTTATGAATTTGCTGATTTTAAAACTGAAATCTGGTAAACTAAATTTGCCAATTTGATACATTTTATAGGCAACATTGGAGTGGGATTTCATTAGGATAATCCTTTTTACTGAGCCCAGGGAGTGTGTTTACTAATTTTGAGAAATTCAAGAGGGTTCAAAAAAGAGCAGGAGAATTATTAAAGGATTGTAAAGGCCTTATAGTGAGAGATTCCAGGAGCTCAATCTATTTAGCTTAACAAAGAGAAGGTTCTGAGGTGACTTGATCACCGTCTATAAGTATCTGCATGGAGAACCGCAATTTGAGAATAGAGGACTCTTCAATCTAGCAGACAAAGGGTATGTCTACACTTGCTGGTAGATCGGTACTGCTGCAATCGATGCAGCAAGTGTCGTTTTTAGTGGGTCTGGTGAAGACATGCTAAATCAATGGAAGAGCAATCTCCCATCAATTTGTATACTCCACCTCCCCAAGAAGCATAAAGGAAGTCAACAGGAGATGCTTTCCCATCGACACAGTGCAATGTAGCCCCCACGGTAAATGGCTCTAACAACCTTGACTTCAGTTATGCTATTCCCATAACTGAAGTTGCATAAGTTAAGATTGATTTACCATAGTAGTGTAGTCCAGCCCAAAGGAATAACAAGATCCAGTGGCTAGATGTTGAAGCTAGAGAAATTCAGACTAGAAATAGCATACATTTTGATTAGTGAGAGTAGTTAATCATTGGAAGAATTGATCAAGGGAGAATCAAGGGATTCTCCACCAGTGGCAATTTACTGGGCATTTTTCTAAAAGAGCTGCTGTAATTCAAAAGGGAATCATTTCAAGGAAGTCCTGTGGACTGTTTTATACAGGAGGTCAGAACAGATAATCACAGTGGTCCTTCTGGCCTCAGAATTTATGAATCTATTAATCTATATTTTTAATACTAGGTTCCTTTCAGGTCCTACTTTTACCTTAGGCAGTGTTTCTCAGAGCTGGACAGGTAGATATTCTTAATCAATCCACAAGTTGATGAATTCACCAAGAACCACTCCAGTCTATAATCAGTAGTTTTATAGATGTTCAAATATCACATTGTAGACATATGCAAAATACAACATGCTGTCTTGCAAGTGACTGACATAAAGAGCATTGAGTTCAAGCAGTTATAGCATAGAACAGTACAAATCACCATCCATCCTAAAGAGGCCACAAACATCGCCAGCCCAATTTTTGTTTTCCTTTGCAGGTCATTGTAAAGCAATGGTATTGAGGAGAGAATTACTCATCCTCTTAGGGTATGTCTACACTACGAGACTAGTTCGATTTTTGTGTAACCGAACTTGGTAACCCGATATTGCCAGGTCGATCGTTCGAATCCACATCAGGGATCTTAATTCGAATTTCCGAGTCCACAGTAAGGGGGCAAGCGTCGACATTGCAAGCGGTGCACTGTGGGTAGCTATCCCACAGTTCCCGCAGTCCCCGCTGCCCACTGGAATTCTGGGTGTAGCCCCCAGTGCCTTGTGGGACCGATATTGTGTCAAGGGTCGTTATACGTAAATTTCGTCACTCGACCCACACTTCCGCCTTCCCTACGTGAAAGCGCCAGCTGGTAATGAATTCGCGCCCTTTTCCTGTGGCTGATAGCTCGGACGCCACAGGACAGTGAGCATGGAGCCCTCCGCGATTATCGCTGATGTTCTGTCCGTTGCCAACTACTCGCGCCTTATAGGGCACCTTTTCCAGACTCAGATGCAGAGAAATCGGGAGAGGAGGCAACGGAAGCTCCGGGAGTACTTGAACTCTGAGAGGGGCATGGACCTCTTGCAAAGCGCTGGACCCCGGCCCCTAGACATCATGGTGGCAATGGGTCACGTTGATCCTGTGGAACGGCGATTCTGGGCAAGGGAAACAAGCACTGACTGGTGGGACCGCATAGTGGTGCAGGTCTGGGATGAGTCTCAGTGGCTGCGAAACTTTCGGATGCGTAGGGGCACTTTCATTGAACTTTGTGAGTTGCTGTCCCCTGCCCTGAAGCGCCAGGACACCCGGATGCGAGCAGCCCTGACTATCCAGAAGCGAGTGGCCATAGCCCTGTGGAAGCTTGCAACCCCTGACAGCTACCGGTCAGTAGCGAACCAATTCGGAGTGGGCAAGTCTACCGTGGGGGTTGCTGTGATGCAGGTAGCCCATGCTATCGTTGACCTGCTGCTCCCCAAAGTAGTGACCCTTGGAGACGTGCAGGCGATCATAGATGGCTTCGCTGCGATGGGATTCCCAAACTGCGGTGGGGCCATAGATGGGACACACATCCCTATCCTGGGACCGGAGCACCAGGGCAGCCAGTACATTAACCGAAAGGGCTATTTTTCTATGGTACTGCAAGCATTAGTAGACCACAAAGGACGTTTTACGAACATCAATGTTGGGTGGCCAGGAAAGGTTCATGATGCTCGAGTTTTCAAAAACTCTGGTCTGTTTAGACGGCTCCAACAGGGCGTTTATTTCCCGGACCGCAAAATCACTGTTGGGGATGTGGAGATGCCAACAGTGATCCTAGGGGACCCTGCCTACCCGCTAATGCCATGGCTCATGAAGCCATACACGGGAGCCCTGGACACTGAAAAGGAGCTCTTCAATTACCGCCTGAGCAAGTGCAGAATGGTGGTGGAGTGTGCCTTTGGCCGTCTCAAAGGCAGATGGCGAAGCTTACTGACTCGCTCCGACCTCAGCCCTACAAATATCCCCATTGTGATTGCAGCGTGCTGTGTGCTCCACAATCTCTGTGAGATCAAGGGGGAGACGTTTATGGTGGGCTGGG
Organism: Chelydra serpentina; assembly: GCA_037349315.1. Classification (NCBI taxonomy): domain Eukaryota; kingdom Metazoa; phylum Chordata; order Testudines; family Chelydridae; genus Chelydra; species Chelydra serpentina. The sequence goes on along the minus strand of JBAIAC010000021.1, from coordinate 3,308,213 downwards.
AGGTTGAGGCAAATCGCCTGGCAGCAGATTACGCTCAGCCAGACACCAGGGCGATTAGAAGATCACAGCGGGACGCACTGCGCATCCGGGAAGCTTTGAAAGCTAGCTTCCAGACAGAGCAGGGTAACCAGTGATTGTTACACTTCCGTAAACAGATACTGAACCTTCCCCTGTTTCTGTACACAGGTTCCGTTGCCCATCCTCTCCCATTACCAACCCCCTTCCCCCTCCTTCGATCAACGCTTTAAAGGTACAATAAAGGAAACTGTTTTTTATTTGGACCGTCTCCTGTACTGGTTTGTTGGTTAAGGTTTTAACTGTGGACGCATACCGCGGTTGGGGAGCGGGTGGAGTGTGGGAAAGTACCCTTCAAAGGGGAATGACATGATCCTGCCCACAGAGCAGTCCTAAGTGCTGGACTGCTTGTTTAACGGGACCATTAACCTCTCCTAATCGCATGTGTGTGTGGTGGGGTCTCTGTGACTTTTTCGTTGTGAATATCGGCTACGGATCCCCCGGTGCATTGATCTATCCAGCAGGCTATTGCCAGCTGCTAAAGATCAGCGGCCACCCTCCCCCAGCAGACAGCGAACCACCCAACCACCAACCCCACGTAGAGAACCTGGAAACCTACACACAGAATGAAAGGTGCGCTTACTGCATGCAATTTTAAAGTGTGCCTGTCACTTAATTTGTTACCCTGTCTGCACCCTCGGTTGTGCTTCGGTCCTCTGCACTTACAAACCCCGTTAACCAACAACCAGAGAAACAAACGGTCCCCTTTAAGACACTCTGGGAAACATCAGTGAACCAAAAAACCAGTTTTATTAAATAGAACATTAACTTAACATGGAACCTGGGAAGGGAGGTGTTGAGGGGTGCGGCTGGAGGGAGGGGAAGGAAAAATCTAAGGTTTTGGCAATGGCAGCCTTCTGCTACTGGAGCAGTCTGCAGGGGTGGAGTAAATATTTCCACGCACCCTGCCTCCCCTTGTCCTAGTGACTTTTGGAGAGTAAACCACTGGCTTTTGTGGCGGGGGAGGGCGGTTGGAAAGAACATATAGAGGTGCTCTTTCCTCCTGTCTCCTGTCCTGGAGAACATCCACCAGGCGCCGGAGCGTCTCGGTTTGCTCCCTCATTAGTCCAAGCATTGTTTGGGTCGCCTGCTGATCTTCCTGCCGCCACCTGTCCTCGCGCGCTTCAGCCCTCTGCTCCCGTTCCCTGGCTGCTCGCTCGTACCGTGCGAGGTCCTCTCTCCGCTGTGCCGCCTCCCTCTGTGATAACATCATTAATTCAGAGAACATGTCGTCCCGGGTTCTCTTTTTTCGCCGCCTTATCTGGAGTAGCCCATGGGAGGGAGAAGCACGGGTAGGGCGGGAGACACTCGAAGCTGCGGGATGAGGGAAAGGGAGTGAATTCCTCAGAAAGATACTTTTTCCAGAACAATGACCATACTCTTTCAGCGTGAATAGGACCAAACACAGTGCCTATCACATGTAAACGTACTACAAGGTCAAATACTATGCCTTAAGGCTGAGTGTCTGGGGTCCCGGTATACGGATCCCAGAAGCCTTGCTGTACAGTGAAAATCACCTCTCTGAAGACCATGGTAAGGTGATGAGTTAGGACTGCTGAGAGATTGCTTCACAGCAGTGCTCTACTCCCATGTCTCACTCACTGTTCCTTGCGGCGGGCAGGAACTGCTGCTGGCCAAACCGCTAATCTATAGCGGCTTTCCTAACCCCCCCACTCCGCGTGGTCGCTCCCGGGACCGTTAAGTGCCCGCGAACCACTCATCAGGAACGGCTCGCCTACCCTTCCCCCCCCTCCGCGTGGCCGCTCCCGGTAACCTAAAGTGCCCGCAAACCGCTCATCAGGAACGGCTCGCCTACCCCTCCCCCCCTCCGCGTGGCCGCTCCCGGGAACCAAAAATGCCCGCGAACCGCTCAGCATGAACGGCTCGCCTACCCTTTCCCACCTTCCTTCGCGTGGCAGCTGCCGGGAACCAAGATCGCCCGCGAACCGCTGTGTTTGAACGGCTGGCCTATCCCTCCCCCCCCCCTCCCGTGGGCGCTCCCGGGAACCAATATTGCCCAAGACCCGCTGTGTCTTAACAGCTCGCGTACCCTTTCCCCGGCCTCGCGTTGCCGGTCCCCGGCGCTGTCCCTACCCGCGCACCGCAAAGTAGTAATGGTTTGGCTCCCGACTCCCTACCACCACGCGTTAACGTAAACAGCCGGGTGTCTTTCTTTAAAGGGAAAAGGAAGCATTCACTATACTAATTATACCACTCATTCAAACCAGGACCCCATGACTGATATCACTCTGATGAGGATTCATGAGAGACAGAGAAATACTGCATGCTGCGTCAATGCAAGCAAACCCCGGGGCCGTATGCTGCCATGCTATGCAAGGCAATGATACCAGAGTACCTGCAGCTTGCATGGCGCAGGAAAGTATCCTACCATGGAGGAGACAATAAAGCCGCTCTCCCAGTGAACGTGCTAAACAAGCTCTCACTGTACCTCCAGGAGAGCTTTGCGGAGCTCTCAGATGGTGATTACTCCTCTATCCCCATACATATTGACAGACTTTTCGAATAGTTGCACAGGAAAGCGACTCCAAGGTGAAGCGCATAAGGCCAATTAAGCCGCAGTTACACAGTGCTAAGACACCATAACTATTGTATTTCAAATAAATGTCCAACACACTGACCTGATGATCCTTTGCCTGATTCCTGGTCAGGAATGCTGCCTTGGGAGTGTTCGTAGGGCAGCTCAGTCAGGGTGAGGAATAGTTCCTGGCTGTCGGGGACATCACAAGTGCGACCGCTGTGTAGTGCCTCTTCCTCCTCCCCTCCTTCCTCTTCTTCGCCGTCCGCGAAAACCTCCTCCTCCGACATGGCCGTAGATAAGACCCCGTCGTCGGAGTCCACGGACAGTGGTGGGGTAGTTGTTGCTGCACCACCGAGCATAGCATGCAGTGCCTCGTAAAATCGGCAAGTGTGTGGCTGCGACCCGGAGCGTCCGTTGGACTCCTTGGTCTTTTGGTACGCCTGCCGCAGCTCCTTGATTTTCACGCTGCACTGCATAGCATCCCGGCTGTATCCTCTCTCCGTCATAGCCTGGGAAATTTTTTCGTAAATCTTTGCATTCCGTCTTTTGGAACGGAGCTCGGCTAGTATTGATTCGTCGCCCCACACAGCGATCAGATCCAAAACTTCACGATCACTCCATGCTGGAGCCCTCTTTCTATTCTGCGATGGCATTGAAACCACTGCTGTAGAGCTCTGCATCGTTGCCAGTGCTGCTGAGCTCGCCACGATGTCCAAAGAGGAAATGGGATTCAAAATGGCCACACAGGAAAAGGGATTCAAATTTTCCCGGGGATTTCTCTGAGTGGCAGGTCAGAGCATCCGAGTACAGATTACTGCCCTGAGCGTCCACTGAGTGGTGCACTGTGGGATAGCTCCCGGAGCTATTAGCGTCGAATTCCGTCCACAGTACCTCGAATTCGACATGGCCATTTCGAATTTGGCGCTACTCCCCTCGTCGGGGTGGAGTACAGAAATCGATTCAAAGAGCCCTTAATGTCGAAATAAACTGCTTCCTAATGTGGACGGGTGAGGGATTAAATCGAGTTAACGCTGCTAAATTCGACATAAAGTCCTAGTGTAGACCTGGCCTTAGATATCAGTTCCTTGAGCCAAAACTATAATGATAGTTAGTGTAGTTTAAAAAAATAAACCACTCAGCCCACAGCAATACCGCCCCAAGTGCAGACTTTTATTAACATAGAGCTATATCCCACCTGTACAGGAAAGTTCTGGCGATGATAAAAGCCCATCAGACCTTCATTGGGAGCTGCCCTCCTCTGGCAGAGAAAGTCATTGAGATGCTTTCCCTGAAGAATTTTTGTAGAGAGCCTGTTCCTCACATTCATGTGCCGCTGCAGCTTCTCTTGAACAACGTCTATCAGTGTGTCACCAGTTGCCTAGCAGAGGATCGCAGAATAAACGTAAGGCAAACAGACAACAAGCACGCTAATGGGACCACCTCCCATTCATTTTTATTTCCTAAGCCATATTTTCTAGCTGGTCATAAAATCTTTGTTTTTCCTGTGGAAAATTTCAATTAAAACAAAATAAAGGGGGCAAATATTGGGGGACAGAGATCTAAGGGACACTAGAATTGAATCTGGGAATGTAGACAAAAACAGGAGAGAATAATTTAATCAAAATTCCTGTCAAAAATTTTGACTTTTCATCAAAAAAACAAAATCCCAGATACTGGGTTTTTTTTCAGATTTCACCAACTGAGCTCCAAAATTTTTGCAGCCATAAGTGGCCAAAAACGGAAAAAATGGCCCAAATCGCAAATTTTAGAGGTGTGTGTGCTGTTATTTGACAAAAAATTGGAATTGTCAGTTTCACCTTTGGTGAAACTTTCCTTTAGTCAAAACTACAATTTTCCATTGGAACAAAATGCTGAAGGAAAACTTTTGAGCAGCCCTAATAATTTCCTGCAAGGCCTTGGCGAGGTGCTTTGCTTGGGTTTCATTCCTTATTTCCCAACCCAAGCCTTTTCACCACAGCTTGTCTAACTGAATAGCACAGGGCTCAGTCCCCACCATTTAGGGTGACCAGATGTCCCATTTTAAAGGGACAGTCCCGTTTTGGGGGACTTTTTCTTATATAGGCGCCTATTACCCCCATCCCCTGTCCTGTTTTTTCACAGTTGCTATCTGGTAACCCTACCACCATTGAAGTTAATCAGCTTTAAGTCTAGAATTGCGTTCACATCAGTGTGATGAGAATTTGTCCATTGATTTCAATGGGAGCTGGATCAGGACACATGCTAAATATTTTGGGCATGGAGTACATGATCCTTAGGTGTGGCTTAGCCATGCGGGGTGCAGGATCTGCAAAGTGCAGGAGGATAAAGGTGACTAGGGCTCACTGAAAATTCTGTCAAAACTGTTTTTCAAGAAAGTTTGGATTTTCAACAAAACTTTGTTTTGTTTTTCCTTTTGGTATAAAATTTTTGATTGTTCATAGGAGAAACAAACATCCAAACAGTTTTGGTTTTCACCTGAAGATACTGGGCTTTCTTTCTTTCTTTCTTTCTTTCTTTCTTTCTTTCTTTCTTTCTTTCTTTCTTTCTTTCTTTCTTTCTTTCTTTCTTTCCAAAAAATTGAAGTTCTCCATGGAAAAAAAATGTAAATTTTTGATGAGCTTTAAAGTTGACTCATTTCCATGCTATGTGCTCTTTCTGTCATTTCAGGAAAGTGATGTCAATGTAGTTTTGGAAGACATTGCCAGAAGGACAAAGGCTTGGTTTGGTACCAGGTGAGTATTTTATGCCCAGACTTCTTAACAAGGTAGCAAAGAAACAGAAAGCAGCCACCACCATCCTGGGGAGAAGCATGAGGAGGTGGTGGTGCTGTTGCCTGATCTTTAGATTGTGTATTAATTATATAGATTACTTAAAAATCCCCAGTTATCGCTTTGAGGGTTGACAGGTTCTTGTCCCAAGATCAGGCCTAGTATTATTTAAATTGTTATATAGTTGGGAACCCCAATGTGCACAGTTGCAGCAACTCACACTATAGGAAATTCTTATATTTACAAATATAGTTTATTTGTACATTTAGCTGTCACAAACACCCCAACTTAGCCCAGGGCTACACGAGGGGGTGGGGGGGTCGATCTATGATACGCAGCTTCAGCTATGTGAATAGCGTAGCTGAAGTCGGCGTATCGTAATCGACTTACCTGGCCATGAGGACGGCGGCGAGTCGATCGCTGCCGCTCCCCCGTCGACTCCACTTCCACCTTTCGATGAGGTGGATTTCCGGAGCCGACGGGGAGCACTTTCAGGGATCGATTAATCGCGTCTAAACGAGACGTGAAAAATCGATCCCCGAAAGATCGATTGCTACCCGCCGATCCGGCGGGTAGTGAAGACAAGCCGTTAGTAAGACAGAGATACTACAGAATGTACATCTGGACTTCCAGATACTCATACCATCCCTTGTAGAACAACCTGAAGTGTTATCCATCATCTTCTTCATCACCATCACCTTCCCCACCATTGCCAGTGGCCATCATTCTGGCACCTCCCAAGGACTACATCTCTTTCTCCTACCGCCCCTAGGCTGGAATGCCACTTTTATAATATGTTACGCTGACACCACTATGTTTGATGCATATTCAGTAGGGGATTCCCCCCTTTTCCTTATTTGTATTTCCTCATCTTACTAATTGTCAGGGTTCCCTCCCCACTCTGAACTCTAGGGTATAGTCGTGGGGACCTGCATGAAAGACCCCCTAAGCTTATTTCTACCAGCTTAGGTTAAAAACTCCCCAAGGTACAAATTCTCCCTTGTACCCTGAAGTAGGTAACTTCAGGAATTGCATGGAGTGTGCACAGTCTCTCAAAGGTGATGAAATATTCAGCAATATCACTGGATTCATCATACTGCGGACATAGTTGCTCGCATTTGTGGATTCTTGGAGAAGTGGAGCCAGCAGCTAGAGGGTTTTGTCTCTTCCACTCTAACTTCCATAACTCTCTTTTGGGCAGCTTCCTCTGCCTCCACAGCATGCTTCCTTTCTCTTTCTTTCTCCTCCTCAGCATGCTTCCTCTCTTTCTTTCTCCTCCTCAGCATGCTTCCTCTCCTCCATAGCTCTCTTGTGGGCAGCTTCCTCTGCCTTCACAGCTCTCTTGTGGGCAGCTTCTTCTCTGGCAGTTTCTGCATCAATCTCCATCTGTCTAAGTTCTAGTTGTTCTTTTTTTTCCTCCTCAGGCTTGAACCTGGCTAATTCTAATTTCACTTGGACGTTACTGTCAGTCATAGAATCATAGAATCTCAGGGTTGGAAGGGACCTCAGGAGGTCATCTAGTCCAACCCCCTGCTCAAAGCAGGACCAAACCCAACTAAATCATCCCAGCCAGGTCTTTGTCAAGCCTGACCTTAAAAACCTCTAAGGAAGGAGATTCCACCACCTCCCTAGGTAACCCATTCCAGTGCTTCACCACCCTACTAGTGAAAAAGTTTTTCCTAATATCCAACCTAAACCTCCCCCTCTGCAACTTGAGACCATTACTCCTTGTTCTGTCATCTTCTACCACTGAGAACAGTCTAGATCCATCCTCTTTGGAACCCCCTTTCAGGTAGTAGAAAGCAGCTATCAAATCCCCCCTCATTCTTCTCTTCTGCAGGCTAAACAATCCCAGTTCCCTCAGCCTCTCCTCATAAGTCATGTGCTCCAGTCCCCTAATCATTTTGTTGCCCTCCGCTGGACTCTTTCCAATTTATCCACATCCTTCTTGTAGTGTGGGGTCCAAAACTGGACACAGTACTCCAAATGAGGCCTCACCAGTGCCAAATAGAGGGGAATAATCACGTCCCTCGATCTGCTGGAAATGCCCCTACTTATACAACCCAAAATGCCATTAGCCTTCTTGGCAACAAGGGCACACTGTTGACACATATTCAGCTTTTCGTCCACCGTAACCCCTAGGTCCTTTTCTGCAGCACCGCTGCCCAGCCATTCGGTCCCTAGTCTGTAGCAGCGCATGGGATTCTTCCGTCCTAAGTGCAGGACTCTGCACTTGTCCTTGTTGAACCTCATCAGATTTCTTTTGGCCCAATCCTCTAATTTGTCTAGGTCCCTGTGTATCCTATCCCTACCCTCCAGCATATCAACCACTCCTCCCAGTTTAGTGTCATCTGCAGACTTGCTAAGGGTGCAGTCCACACCATCCTCCAGATCGTTAATGAAGATGTTGAACAAAACCGGCCCCAGCACCGACCCTTGGGGCACTCCACTTGATACTGTCTGCCAACTAGACATGGAACCATTGATCACTACCCGTTGAGCCCGACCATCTAGCCAGTTTTCTATCCACCTTACCGTCCATTCATCCAGCCCATACTTCTTTAACTTGCTGGCAAGAATACTGTGGGAGACTGTATCAAAAGCTTTGCTAAAGTCAAGAAATAGCACATCCACTGCTTTCCCCTCATCCACAGAGCCGGTTATCTCATCATAGAAGGCAATTAGGTTAGTCAGGCATGACTTGCCCTTGGTGAATCCATGCTGACTGTTCCTGATCATTTTCCCCTCCTTTAAGTGGTTCAGAATTGATTCCTTGAGGACCTGTTCCATGATTTTTCCAGGGACTGAGGTGAGACTGACTGACCTGTAATTCCCGGATGTTCCTTCTTCCCTTTTTTAAAGATGGGCACTACATTAGCTTTTTTCCAGTCATCCGGGACCTCCCCTGATTGCCATGATTTTTCAAAGATAATGGCCAATGGCTCTGCAATCTCATCGGCCAACTCCTTTAGCACCCTCGGATGCAGTGCGTCTGGCCCCATGGACTTGTGCTCGCCCAGCTTTTCTAAATAGTCCCGAACTATTTCTTTCTCCACAGAGGGCTGGTCACCTCCTCCCCATACCGTGCTGCGGAGTGCAGCTGTCTGAGAGCTGACCTTGTCTGTGAAGACAGAGGCAAAAAAAGCATTGAGTACACTAGCTTTCTCCACATCCTCTGTCACTAGGTTCCCTCCCTCATTCAGCAAGGGGCCCACACTTTCCTTGACTTTCTTCTTGTTGCTAACATACCTGAAGAAACCCTTCTTGTTACTCCTAACATCTCTGGCTAGCTGCAACTCCAAGTGTGATTTGGCCTTCCTAATTTCACTCCTGCATGCCTGAGCAATAATTTTATACTCCTCCCTGGTCATTAGTCCAATCTTCCACTTCTTGTAAGCTGCTTTTTTGTGTTTAAGACGAGCAAGGATTTCACTGTTAAGCTACGCTCATCGCCTGCCATATTTGCTTTTCTTCCTATACATCGGGATGGTTTGTTCCTGCAACCTCAATAAGGATTCTTTAAAATACAGTCATCCTAACCTTTCTGTTTTTAATCTAACCTAACCCGAAAGTTAGAAAGAAAAAAAACACTTGTGTATTTCTCTACAGGAGGTTAACTACCCTGCTCTTACGCAGAGAAAAACTCCAGCTCTCGTAGTTTAACCCCTCCCCCTGCTTCCAAGCAGCCAAAAGGAGAGAGACAGAGAAGAAAAAAAATTTGTTTAAACCCTCTGTGTTTCTGGTTCAGAATGATCCCACCTCTACCACCATGTCAGGGTTCCCTCCCCACTCTGAATTCTAGGGTACAGTCGTGGGGACCCGCATGAAAGACCCCCTAAGATTATTTCTACCAGTTTAGGTTAAAAACTTCCAAAGGTACAAATTCTCCCTTGTACCCTGAAGTAGGTAACCACTGCCACCACCAAGTGATTTAGACAAGAACCAGGGAAAAGGACCACTTGGAGTTCTCCTTCCCCCCCAAAATATCCCCTCAAGCCCTTACACCCCCTTTCCTGGGGAGGCTTGAGAATAATCTCCTAACCAATTGGTTACAAAGTGATCAAAGACGCACCCCCTGGGTCTTAGAACAATGGAAAAATCAGTCGGGTTCTTAAAAGAAGGATTTTATTAAAAAAAGAAAGGTAAAAAAATCATCTCTGTAAAATCAGGATGGTAAATAACTTTACAGGGTACTCAAATTCAGGACTCAGAGGATCCCCCCCTCTGGGCAAAACCTTAAAGTTACAGAAAACAGGAATAACACCTCCGTCTTAGCACAGGGAAAATTCACAAGCAAAACAAAAGAAAACCTAATCGCAGTGCCTGACCAACTTACTTGTTGCAATATTGGAGACTTGGTTGAGGATGGTTTGGAGGAGATGGATTTCTGCCTGGTCCCTCTCATTCCCAAGAGAGAACAGAAACTAAAAGCACAAACAAAACCTTCCCCCACCTCAGGATTTGAAAATGTCTTCTTTCCCCATTGGTCCTGTCGGTCAGGTGTCAATCAGGCTATTTGAGCTTCTTAACCCCTTACAGGTAAGGACGAATACTAGGCTCCCGTAGCTGTATGTTTATGACACTAATGTTGGAGTGTCTTTTTCCTGTAGGTTAGTACATCAGTGATCTTAACTTGGTATCATATATGTCAATTCGTTACCATGGCCCTTTTGTGGTTAGGTATCACATTTGTTGTTTCTGTCCTAACTGGTTATTTCAAGACTTTCCAAGTTCCAAGTTGTGGTGTACCTGTTAAGTTTAAAAGGGTATGAACTTAGGAAAGCCCCTATGCCAACCTGCTTTAACGCATTCTCTATGTTAAAAGTTGCAGCCATACATGGACCTTTTGTGTTAGCTCATCACCACCTATCTAGGTGAAAGGTCCCGAATATATGTATACTAACTTTGCTATCTGGGTGAAAGGTCCCGGACATATGTATGCTAACTTTGGCTTAGCTCAACCTATTAATAAAACAAATAATCAAACCTATAAGAAACTTATAAGAAAAGATAAATAGGCAAGCAAGCAGGCTAGCCTATAGGCTACATGCCCCTCTTTGTAAATGAACCCCATCACACAGGTACAGATGTAGATGGTCAAACATCTGTAGGGACAGTTTCAATGCCATTTTCCACTGCTCGGGGTGGAGGAAGGGTAACATGAAGATGATACTCTAGACCCTAGTGTGCTTTTGGAATGGGTACCATATATATATATTTGCCATCATGTTTGGTACCTGTTTAGGTTTTTGATTATACACATTGAATTTACACTGAGTGCAACCTAAAATAATGAAAATAATCTCTATTTCAATTCCTTGGACAATAATCCAGTCTTTTACTTCAAAATCCACCTTGGGGATTGTTGAAGACTCATCACCATCATTCATTAATTGGGTAATAACTTGTTTGGCTTTATCCATATCGTTAATAATTTTTATGGTTACCACGCAAAATTGGCTATTTGCATCACAGTCTTCCACTTGGTCAGCCTTACCGCACAAAAGGTCTGTCTCAAACACATTACATCAGCAGATGCACTGAGGCCCTTAACCTTTATTTTCAGCTCCCCAAATACTTGGGGTTTTCGTTGGGCCGTTTATCTGTGCAATGTTTATCTGTTCAAAGTTCATAGGCCTTAAGCCTCATGCTAACTTGCTGAAGCTAACGTCTTACAGGATATAGGCCTGTAGGTTTCTTGCCTCACTGCTGAATAAAATGCAAAGCAAAATATAATGTAAAGCAGTAAATATAACAAAGGCAAGCTAGCCCACTGGGCTATGGGTGTTAATGAACCCTTGTCCCTGTTACATAAGATGAGGACTTTACTCTTAACACAATAGATAACAGGAAAATGGGAATTGCCACCTGCTTAATTAGTATAGGTGTATATGTGCCTTTGGGGTTTGGCAAAATTTAACCCTGTGACCCTGCACTCCAATTGATTATAACAGTAATTTTAAGATATATTGCAATACTAGAATACCAGCCACTTCACTATATGTTACCCTCCACATACAAGCCTATTGGTTGGTTAGTCTAGCAGGCTACCAACGACGCTGACAATGGATTTTATGGTACCTTTCTTCTCACCGCACCGTAGTGTGTCCACCTCACACATATTTTATCTGCCAATGTGCTGATACCCCTCTTCAGAGCAACAGGCCATTGGTGGAATTTTCCTATTTGAGTGATCAACTACCAGAGGAGATAAATTGCTGCATTTATTATAGACATTGTCTTCAAGGTAACCTACTGAGTGGGTAACTGTCAAGTGACCGAACACATTCTCACCTGGATTGAACACAGGCAATGAGGCTGTGAATAGGACACACAAATTTTGTCATGATAATCTTAGTTAAATAAGAGTTTTAATTAGGGTGCAGTGCTATTGCTAATCTTTGGTGAAATGTGGGACCTTTTCCAATCCTATAATTATAGGATGGTGTCATATGTGTATACTGCATACAGAGCTGATTTATGCCCATTGCTACACCTGGTATAGATGTACCCACTCCGGAGTTATTGATTTGAAGATAAACTCTTTTCCAGGTTACTAAAGGTAACATGGTTACACACGCTACTTCACAGCTGAGGGTTGCGCTTTTCTTGGTCTGCTCCTTTACAACGTGTCCCTTTCTGATACATACACATACATATATAGAGATATACGTGACACCAGCACTTCAGGCAATAAACTTAATACTGTCCACGTTCAGTCTTCCCCAGCTTTTGTATACTGTCCACTGGGGATGAGATTATATTATCCCGATGACGATACCAGTGCACAAAATGTGTGCTTACACCAGTGCACAAAAGGTGTCCTTGCTGCTGCTGTGGGCTCCAGATCACAACATACAGAGTTCACCATTTGGAGGTTTACGCCAACGTCTGTTTTCTCAGCTTCCTTCACATGGTACAAACACTGGAGCTTGGGAGTCAGCATTTAATTGGCCAGGTGTCTCCCCAAACCAACTTTTAGGACATCATGGCTGCTGCAGAGGAGGAACAATGTTGTCAGCTTCCTGGTGCTGGGAGCTAGTTTTGGCTTGGGTACCCTCTGAGGATTTTGTATTGTGCTGAGTAATTGTAAAGACATGACCCTTTCTTGGTACAACATTGTGGGTCTTGATGTTATGGGCATTTATTAGATTTGAATTGATAACTTTATTCCTTTAACAAACCTCAGAATGACACAAGTTATACAAATTCAAAATTAAATAATTACAAATATTTGTTCCAGTGTAAACATATCCACACACCCCCCGCCACTCTGATATGGGGATAATGTTGATGATCACCATGTTACTTTAGCTAGAACTTGATTTTATATTTTTATTGTTTGATTATAAGAACCAAGCAATATTATTATTATTATATATTATAGTATAGTATATTGTATTATATTATTATATTTTATATACTATATGCATATTTATATTATTACACTATAAAACATTGTCGCTGTAATATAGCTTTTAAAGGTAGAATTTTACATTAATATTATAGTGGTTTGCCCAATGAACTTTTGAATTTTTAACATGAGTTCTTCCAAACAACTGGCCACATTACCTGACAAATTCCAAATAAAAATTATATATATAAATAAAATAATTATTTAATATATAATTATAAAATTATAATATAAAATATCATATAATACAATATACTATAATATATAATAATAATATTGTTTGGTTCTTATAATCAAATTACAATTACATTGTTTATTGACAAACACACCTATATTTATGGGACTTTTGCAAAGATTGAACCAACACTGATGTTTTATAAGGATACACCCATGGGGTTAAACTCTAATTAAAATTATAATTAGTGTGGTACTACAAAGGAAAATGTTTTGGTATTAATATTTTTATATTTAATTATTATTATTTTATTATTTTATTTTTATGCACATTTTTGTGTGCAAAGATATTGTTGTTGCAACAAAAACTACCCAAAACCATAATTTAGTCACGTGACACAAAACAGAGAACTCACAGACAAGTAATTTCAATTTACCAACAAACCATACCACCAATGGATTAAACATTGTTATCCAGAGCAGGTCCAGGAAACCTAAGGGTTGAAATCATTAATCGTTCCAGGTTTACACGTTGGTTTGCCTGTAAAAGAGGTTTAATGATTTAGTTAGGAGCCAAATATGTTTTCTTGCATCTTTAAACCCTAGATTAAAACACAAGTGGGTAAGAGAGAAAAAATATTAACATATATTGACTTTATTTGTTTAGGCTAGGTAAAGGGAAGATTACAAGAGAGAGGTCGAATATTTTCTTTTAGTGAATTAAGAATCGTAACAATAACTATGATTTAGATTGCAGCTGCATTTTGCTTCGATACTTCCTATGTAAAGCAGAAAGATTATATGTTGCTGTCTTCCTTTACCATGCTGGGTATGTCTGAAATTGCAACTAACGTGATACCTATTTTTGGACTCATGACGCACAGCAACTGATTTAAACCCCAAAGTTTTGTGGTTGCAATTTGGCTAATACAAATATGCAAGTAACAAAACAATATTAATACTTGAATTTCACCTAAGGTGTGTAATTACCCTCGCTTTTTTTCCTAGTGCCTCCCACTTACGGTTGGGGGAGGGGCGGCTGTAAGCAAGAGTTTGCTTTACCTATTACATGTACATTAGACATAGCCCAATAAATCTAAAAGGATGTGAGGAGCTCCCACCGCTGGAGAAGAACGGGGCCAGGAGGTGGGGATTCAGGCAGGGACAGTCTGATCCTGACCGCCCTCTGCTGCCTCTTGTGTTTGAATGTGGTCCTACACTGGTATGAGGTGTGACCCGAGACATCCCAGAATACTTAGCACTTGCTGGGCCCTGCCTGCAATACTCTGAGCACTCCCTGGTTGGAGCAGAGGATCAAGGCTATGTGGAGCTGTGTGTAACTTAGTGCTTAACTAGGCCCTGAATGACTCACACTGGGCCCTCAGAGAGAGGCTCTGACCCCAACTGACCTCTGTCTATCTCAGGAACTTATCTGGCCCCCATTGCCTTAATATTTGGGCACCTCACAATCTCTGATGGGTTTATCCAAATGGGCAAGTCACTTAGTCTCTCTGGGCCCCACTTCCCCATTGGTAACATGTGAATAATAATCCTTCCTTTGTCTGTATAGACAGTGACTTCTAAGGGGCAGGGACTTTTTACTGTGTGTCTGTGCAGTGCCCAGCACAACGGGGCCCCGATCTCTGTCACTGTGGGTCTGTGCAGTACTTGCTTAATATACTAGTTGTCCCATATTTTTATTAGTTTTAAATGATATTTTAAATTTAAAATGCCGTACATTATTGAAGAGCTGAGTTTTCAATGCTGTTTCCTTTGCTATATCCACAGACATCAGACAGGAAATGCAAAACATATTTTGCAGCCAAAGGAGTTGGAGGATGTTCTGCAGTGCCTTAATTTAACACTCACTTTGGTCACAATTTTCTTGAAACACCCAAAGAAAGCACCATTCAACCCTGTGATGACGTCACTGCAGATTTTTGGATTGTTCTCTGGAACAGAAGATTTACTGCAAACCAAAACGGTAAAATGAACATTTTAAGCTATTGATGAGGAATTTTCTCTAAATGTTCCACGGTTTCTTTAGGATGCTCATACCCTCGTTAGTGTGCTGTGCCAAAAATGTCCATTAGTAAAACCACGAATTGTCACCAAGGTGCCATAGGTGATCTGGGAGAGAACCCGCATAAACCTTCTCAAATAAAACTGCTCAGAGCAGGCTAATTGGAAGCATGGCAAACATGCCAGAAATCTCCAGAGCCTTGTCTACATCAGGGCTCCCACTGGTAAACCAGTGGTAGTTTTGGTGGAATCTTGTTATGCAATTTCCTAGTGCGTCCTCAGTGGGCCAGGTCCTCCTCTGGTGTAAATTGCCACACCTCTATTGATTCCAATGGAGCTTTGGATGATTCATACCAGCTGTGGTCTCATTGACGCCAGTGGAGCTGTTGCCAATTTACACCAGCCACTGATCAACCAGCTCTGCCAGCCTGTTCCAACTAATCCCTCCACCATTTAACACAGTTGTGGTCATTGTGTTAAGTGCAGCTGTAGCGAGTGGTGGAGAGATTCATTGGAGCAGTTTGGAAGGGCAGTGACTGCGATTTGAGGTGCAGTGCATGTGTAACTAGAGGGATTCAGTATGAGTGCTGAGGTCGTTAGACTGTGTCAGTAGCTGCGGGGGTTGTCAGTAACCTGGTCACACACATGCTGTGGTCTCTGAGGCACAGTGAGGGGTAAGTGAAAGCAAAGTCTCAGAAGGAATTCTCAGTGCACGGGTGAAGGGGAGGGAACAGTTTGCCTGTCAGGGGTGGTTTGTGAGGAGCAGGCTCAGTGTTGGGGTGTAGGCCAGGGGTAGGTAGCTCCTGTTTGCTATGCCTGACCTAAAACTGAATTTTGCCCTAGAAAAGAGAACATGTTAGACCAGAGGCACCGAGTTTCTGAGTTCCCGGGGGGGGGGTGCTCGACTCCCACTCCGCCCCCCAGGCTCCACCCCCACTCCACCCCTCTTCCAATCCACCATCCCTGTCCTGCCTCTTTCCGCCCTGCCCCACATCTTCCCGCCCCTGCTCTTCCCCCTCCCCCCAGTGCTTCTTGCATGCCGCTGAACAGCTTATCGCGGTAGGCGGGAGGCATTGCGGGGGAGGGGGAGGAGTCGATTGGCAAGGCCACCAGCGGACGGGAGGTGCTGGGGGGACAGGAGGAGCTGGCTGCCAGTGTGCACTGAGCACCCACTATTTTTTTTCCATGGGTACTCCAGCCCTGGAGCACCCACTGAGCCAGTGCCTGTGTGTTAGACTGTGTCCTACAGTGCTCACATTTTCTGTTGCATCTGTCAGGGCAGAGCGTTGATGTGTGTGTTGTTGGGGGTGTTGGGGCAGACATCGCTCAAAGATTTCAGGTTGTTTTGTTGGGGAGGCCTAGACATTAACACTGTATTTCCTGGTTTTCAGAGGTTTAAGTGTAGATGCTCTGGAACAGTGCAAGAAAGTGCTGGGCAATCTCGATTGTGTACTAATGTTATTTCTGGCAATTCATTACAACTTAGAAGTGCCCTTAATGTGTAATAACTATACCTGGTCAAAAAATTTCATCAGAACAATTTCCCGTTGGAAAAAGCCATTTCAATGAAGTTGAATTTTTTTTCCACAAAATTATATCAATTTTGACAAAAATTCATTCTGGGAAAAACCCTTTTGAAAATGTCAACTCTCTGATTTTGATAATTTCAGAATGGAAAGTTTTAATTTTTTGTTTTGAAATGACTTTTCATTTTGAAATTTACTTTATTTTAAAAATATAATTAAAAATTAAAAATGGTTGAAATCTATCTAAATGAAACATTCTGACTGACGCAAAACAATTTCGTGAAAAATTTCAAAATTTTGCCACGATTCTAGATTTTTCTTTTTGTTGTTGTTTTTTCACTTAGCTCTAGTAATAACACAATTGTTCTTGTCTGTGTATCCATAGTTTATTCTGGAGGCCACTGGCAGACAGCACAGATTAGAGGAGTCTTCAGGCTGCTTAATTTATGTTGTGGTCTCTCCTGTTGACTCCAATGGAGCAATGGCCAATTGACTCCAGCTGGGACTGTGGGACTGATAGGATGTAAATGTGATTTACAGACTCATAGACTTTAAGGCCTGAAGGGACCATCATGATCATCTGTTCTGACTTTCTGCACAATGCAGGCCACAGAATCTCACCCACCCACTCCTGTAAAGAATGCTAACCTCTGGCTGAGTTACTGAAGTCCTCAATTCTTGATGACCACATGCCCCATGCTGCAGAGGAAGCTGAAAAAATCCCAGGGCCTCTGCCAATCTGACCTGGGGGGAAATTCCTTCCCAACCCCAAGTATGGTGATCAGTTAGACCCTGAGCATGTGGGTGAGACCCACCAGCCAGCCACCTAGGAAAGAATTCTCTGTAGTAACTCAGAGCTCTCCCCATCTAGTGTCTCATCGCAGGCTGTTGAATGTATTTGCTACTAGCAGTTGCAGATGAGCCATGTGCTGTTGTAAGTAATCTCACCACACCATCTAAATCCAGCTCAATCGTGAAGCCAGTTAGGTTTTTTGCCCCCACTGCTCCCCTAGGGAGGCTGTTCTAGAACTTCACTCCTCTGATAGTTAGAAACCTTTATCTAATTTCAAGCCTAAACTTGTTGAGTCAGTTTACATCCATTTGTTCTTATGCCAATACTGGCTCTTAACTTAAATAATTCCTTTCCCTCCCTGACGTTTATCCCTTTGATATATTTATAGAGAGCAATCATATCTCCTTATAGTCTTTGTTTTGTTAGGCTAAACAAACCAAACTCCTTAGATCTCCTTTTGTAGCACAGGTTTTCCATTCCTCTGATCACAGTAGCCCTTCTCTGCTCCTGTTGCACTTTGAATTAATCTTTCTTACATATGGGAGACCAGAATTGCCCACAGTATTCCAGATGAGGTCTCACCAGTGCCTTGTGTAATGGTACTAACACTTCCCTCTCTGTACTGGGAATATTCACCTCATGCATCCTAGGACTGCATTAGCTTTTTTAATGGACACCTCACACAGGCGGCTCATAGTCATCCTGTGGTCGACCAATATCCCCGGGTCTTTCTCCTTCTCTGTTGCTTCCAACTGATATGTCCCCAGCTTATAGCAAAAATACTTGTTGTTAGTCCCTCAGTCCCTTGCACTATTAAATGTCATCCCATTTCTAATACTCCAGTTTCCAAAATCGTCCAGATCTTGTATATTATTCTGGTCCTCCTTTTTATTGGCAATACCTCCCAACTTCATGTCATCTGCAAATTATATTAGTTCACTCCCACTTTTTGTGTCATGGTCATTAATTATCATATTAAATAAGATTGATCCCAAGACTGATCCCTGAACCTTCCTCCAGGCTGACACTTCACCTTTCAGTATGACCTGTTGTAGTTTCCCCTTTAACCAGTTCCTTATCCACCTTTCAGTTCTCATATTAATCCCCATCTTTTCCAATTTAACTAATAATTTCCCACATGGAACTGTATCAAATGCTTTATGAAATCTGGGTAGATTACATCTACTGCATTTCTATTATCTAAAAAATCAGTTATCTTCTCAAAGAAGGAGATCAGGTTGGTTTAACAAGATCTACCTTTTGTAAAACCATGGTGTATTTTATACCAGTTACCATTTACCTCTAGGTCTTTAATTACCCTCTCTTTCAAAATTTGTTCTAAAACAGTTTGACCTCTTTTGTATGCAATAACAGGTCCATAGTTTCCCAGATCACTTATTTCCCCGTTTCTTAAATGTAGGTACTTTATTTGCAATTCTCCAGTCATAGGGTATGAACCCTTGAGTTTATATATTCATTAAAAATACTTGCTATTGTTCTTGCAATTCTATATGCCAATTCCTGTAATATTCTCGAATGGAGATTATCCAGAGCCCCAGTATTGGTCACGTTATGCTGTTTGAGTTTGGCTTCCACCTTGGATGTTCTACTTCCAAATCTTCATTCCCATTAGCCACCCTACCACTGTCCCCAAACTCCTCAGGATGCTTATTAAAACCCTAGGCAAAGTATTTGTTTAGCTGTTGGGTCATACTTAGGTTATCTTTAATCTCCATCCCATTCTCAGTGTTTAGCAGTCCCACATCTTCTTTCCTTGTTTTCTTTTTATGTATATGGCTAAAGAAACTTTTACTTTTGGTTTTAATTTCCTTTGCAAGGTCCAAGTCTACTTGGCTTTTGGCAGCTTTTGAGTTTTTACCTACACTTGCTGACCTCCAAGAGCTAGGTTTTCTTGTAGGCTTTCTGCTTTCCATTCCTTGTAGGCTTTCTGTTTTATTTTAATAATCTGATTGAGATGCTTGTTCATCCGGTTTGCTCTGCAACCCTTTCTTATGGTTTCTGCTCCCCCCTGCCTTCCTTGGGATGCAGGCTTCAGATAGTTTCTGCAACTTTGACTTAAAGTAATTCCAAGCCTTCTCTATGATTCAGATCGTTCATTTCTTCTTCGAGTGATTGCTCATGTGCATTCCACAATAGGTGTGAGTGTTCGCCACATGCACCAGTGCCGGAAGTTTTTCCCCTAGCAGTACCCATAGGGGAGAGCCCCGAGCAACCCCTGGAGTGGCGCCACTAGGGCATGGTATAAGGGGCGTTGCACGCTCCCCCTACCCTCAGTTCCTTCTTGCCACGAGTGATGTGCTGTGGAACTGCTGTGCTCCAGCTCTCCGCTGCAGTCCTCTCCATTTAAACTGTTTTCTCTCATTCTGTGTATAGTTAGTACCTGTAATTTTATGTTATTCTTTTTAAAAGTAAAAGTAGTAGTTAGAACCTCTTCTTGCCCGGGTTGGGGCGTGCCCCATTCCCCGGGCTTTAAGTCGTGCAGCACTTGTAAATGTCCTATGCCTATAAGTGACCCGCACACTAGTTGTCTACGCTGTCTTGGTGAATCCCATGTCAGTGACCGCTGCAAAATTTGCAGATCTTTTAAACTATGAACTAAGAAGGAGTGGGATATATGGCTCCATGCCATATTGATGGAGTCGGCCCTGACTGCGACACCTCTGCGCCACTCCTAGTCGGCACCGAGCACCTTGACCTCAGTGTGTGGCGATCCGGCGGTGCCATCCACCAGCCGGCACCGCTCCCCATCCATGGGACAGATTTAGAAGATGAAGAAGCAACCATCACCGTCGAGGCAGCGGGAAAAGGCTGGGGGTGAGCGTAGACCTGCGCTGGGCAGCTCTCGATCCCCCTCGGTCTCGCTGTCTCCGACTCAAGTAGAGTGGAGTAGCCTGGCCCACTCTGAGCTGACCTCCCTGGACGCTAGTGGCAACCCTGGCCATGTACAGGTGCCCTCCACGCCGGAGGCCCTGCAGGCAGCTTGAGACATAATGTCTCTCCTGCTACCATCCACGCTGACCCCAGCGGCCCCTTGGTCCCGAGGCAAACTGGCGCTAGGACCAGCACAATTGCCACCAGGACAGTACTGCTCACGGTCGTGGGAAGGATCCCGATGCTGTTCCTTGCTGTATGACCACCCTGCTGACAGCCCCCACGGAGCTGCGCCTGCCCCCACCTGACTGTCTGGTTCAGTGTCAAGCAACAGGGCTCGAGGCACCGCTCTGCATCTAGGGAGTGCAGGGCTCAAGGTGAGAGCACCCCCTACCGGGACCGGGATCGACGGCACTGGAGGCCGCCAACTCCACAAAGCCGCCATAGCCCTTCACAGTGCCGACATCGACGCTGCTCACGCTCCTTGTCCTGGTCGAGGTAGCCAGCACGGCACCATTCCCGCAGCCCCAGGTGTAGGTTGCCAGCCGCCGCAGATCCATCTGCTGGAGCCGCTCATGGAGCAGCCGCTATAGACGGTACTCCTGCTCTTCTACACCGGACTCGTGCTCTGGTGCCCGGCACCGTTCCTGGCGCTGCTACTTGTCCCCATCTCCTGGTAGCGGCCGCTCACATGCCAGCCCAGCCTCCCCTCGGAGTCTGCAGTCAGCGGACCAGCCGATTCCAGTGGGGCAGCCAGCTCTGATGGTGCTGCAACCTGTGCAGTGGCACCAGACTCCCTAGCCGGTGCCCTGGAACCACTGGGCTCCATGGGCTCCCACGCAGACCCCACAGGTGGCTCGGTCAGAAAGACCATCTGCTTCCCTCTCTCATCCCCTAAGAGGGCATCAGCAGAACACTCCTTCCTGGTCCCGTACTCAGAGGGTGACCAGGCACTGGAGGCTGCGGCACCGGTGGGAACTCAAAGCACCGTGCCTCCATCCTCATCCTCCCCGGATGAAGCCATTACGGCACCCCCTACTCCTATTCCCCAGGAGGACACAAAAGCCCACCAAGAGCTCCTGAAAAGGGTGGCCTCAAGCCTCAACCTACAGGCCAAGGAGGTGGAGGAGCCATCAGACTCCTTCTTTGATGTCCTCTCAACTGCAGCTCCGGCTAGGGTGGCCCTCCCGCTCCACGAAGGGGTGGCAAGGATCTCCCCTGCCCTGAGGTAGACCCCATCTTCCTTGCCCCCCATCTCTAAGGGTATGTCTATACTTACCCGTCGCGTCGGAGGCGCGGGATCGATGTTCTGGGTTCGATTTATCGCGTCTTGTCAAGACGCGATAAATCGAACCAGGAAGTGCTCCGTCGTCGATGCTGGTAATCCAGCTCGACGAGTGGAGTAGGCGGAGTCGACGGGGGAGCCTGCGCGCCGCGTGTGGACCACAGGTAAGTTCGAACTAAGGTACTTCGACTTCAGCTACGTTATTAACGTTGCTGAAGTTGCGTATCTTAGTTCGACGGGGGGGTTAGTGTAGACCTAGCCTAAGAGGAATGAGCGGAAATATTCCGTACCCACCAAGGGGTATGAATACCTGTACACTCACCCCACTCCCAACTCCCTTATGGTAGAGGCGGTCAACCACAGGGAGTGCCAGGGCCAGCCCGCACCCACCCCAAAGAATAAAGACTCAAGAAGGCTAGATTTGTTTGGCAGAAAGCTTTATTCCTCTTCAAGCTTCCAGCTGAGGGTGGCAAACCACCAAGCCCTGCTGGGCAGATATGGGCCATATCCACCCACACCCTTTGTTCCTCCCCAAGGTGGTCTCAGCCTATCATATTAGCCAGGACATCTTCCTTCTGGTCCTCTGCCCCAAGCCTCACACGTCCAGTGAGGAGCGCCGTCTCCACATTTTAGACGTTTGACGAACCCTGGCTTTTTACCTGGAACAGGCAAAGCCATTCAGGAAGTCGACACAGTTGTTTATCGCCACAGCGAAACAAATGAAGGACCGTCTGATCTCCACAGAGCGACTCTCTAAGTGGATCACTTCGTGTATCCGTACATGTTACAACCTGGCGGGAGTCCCCCCACCACCAATTGTGAGAGCACATTTGACAAGGGCGCAGGCCTCGTCGGCAGCCTTTCTGGCTCATGTCCTTATTCAGGTCATCTGTTGAGCTGCTACATGGTCATCGGTGCACACATTCACCTTGCACTATGCGATCGTCTCCCAAACCAGGGAGGATGCCAGGTTTTGCAGAGCAGTGCTCAGCCCCATGTGTCTGAGAACTCCTACTCACCTCCGATAGGTATAGCTTGGGAATCATCTACTGTGGAATGCACATGAGCAATCACTTGAAGAAGAAAAGATAGTTACCTTTTCCGTAACTGGTGTTTTTCGAGATGTGTTGCTCACATCCATTCCACATCCCGCCCTCCTTCCCCATTGTTGGAGTTTTCCGGCAAGAAGGAACTGAGGGTGGGGGGAGTGCGCAGCTCCCCTTATACCACACCATAGTGGTGCCACTCCAGGGTTCGTTAGGGGTGTTCCCCTACGGGTATTGCTAGAGGAAAAACTTCTGGCACTGGTGCACGTGACGAACATGCACACCTGCTGTGGAATGGACATGAGCAACACATCTCGAAGAACACCAGCTATGGAAAAGGTAACTGTCTTTTCTTCAGTCCAGTCCAGTCAAAAGGTTTTCCCTTTTGAAATCAATGATGCTTTTTGCAGACCTATGTTTTTAATTCTTCCATTTAGTTTTAACTGAATTAACTCATGATCACTCAAATCAAGGTTGTCCTCTACAATCAGTTCTTCTATGAGGTCTTCTCTCTTACCAATACTAAATAAAAAAGGCCTCTTGTTGGTTCAGTGACTATTTGGTGAAGAAATCTGTCATCTGTCACATCCAGGAATATCTGGGCCCTGCAATTATTAGTAATACTTATCCTCCAATCTATATCTGGGAAATTAAAGTACAGACCCTCCCTGAGTTACTCAAGACCCGACTTACGCAAATTCACACTTACAGAAAAAGCTCCGTAAACTAGAAATAGGATTTTTTTTTACGTTTTTGCATAACGTACAGGTATACGTTTCCAACTTATTCAAAATTCAAGTTATGCAAGGCTTTCCGGAACGGAACGATTGTATAACCAGGGGAGAGTCTGTATCCTATAATCACACAATTCCCAGTAGCATTTATTTAATTAAAAATACCCAGATTGGGGGTCTGTAGCAGATCCCAAGCACTATCCCATCTATCCCATTGGAGACTGTTAAATTTCTTCCGCAAGGTGATTTTGACCCAAACAGTTTCCATTTTATTCATTCCATTAGCTCTGATTTCTTTACAGTCTACCTTGTCATTAATAGACAATGCTATCCCACCATCTTTACCTTTATTTCTGTCTTTTCTGAACGGCACATAACCTTCAGTACCTGTACGCCGGTCATGACTAGTCCATCATGTTTCTGTTATCCCTTTCACTTCCTGCACCAGTAATTCTGGTTCCTCCATTTTCTTACCAAAGATCCTTGCATTGGTATGCAGACATCTTAGTTGTTTCTGCTTGGCTTTGCCCAGATTCCTTGCCTGGTTAGATATAGTCCTTCTGTGGCCAGTATCACTTACCTGACTGTTACTGTAACTAGTATAGGCACTACCTTTCCTCTTGATATCCATTTTCCTACCCTCTGTTTTTCTCTTCTCCATTGCTGCATCCTCTTTTATTTGATTTTCCTCCCACTCAATGTTAGAATCAGGCATGGAGATTCCAGGAGCATCTCCCAACTGTCTCCCCAGAATTTCTAGTTTAAAATTCTTTTCAATGAATTTGAATGAATTAATTTGTGTCACTCTCCATACCAGAAGTCTATTTCCCTCCCTACTCAGGTGGAGTCTATCCCAGGAGAATAGCCCTCTGCCTGTGAATGCCTCCCAGTGGTTGAATATCCCAAAACCCTCCTTTCAGCACCACTGCCTGAGCCATCTGTTGATCATTATAATCTTGTCTTGCCTTCACTCTTCTCCTCTAGGGACAGGTAGAATCCCACTGAAGATCACTTGAGCCTCCATTTCCTTAAGCGTATTCCTCAGCCTGATGTAGTCTTCTTTGATGTGTCCCAGCAAGCATCTAGCAGTATCATTTGTTCCCACATGATGGACAATCAGTGGATTCTTTCCTGCTCCCATTAGGATCCTCTTGACCCTCAGGTCCACATCCTGTATCTTAGCTCCCAGTAGAGAGCACACCCTGCTGTTCTCCAGATCACCTTTGGTGACAGGCCTGTCTGTTCTACTTAGTAGGGAGTCCCCAGCCACATAGACCTGCCTCTTCCTGGTGTTGGTGCAGTTCTCCAGCCTTCCCCCTTGTGTTCCCTCTGGCTGCAAGTCCTCTTATGTTCTCACTTGCAGTCTTCTGTGTGTCACCCTCTATGTTCCTGGGGTTCTGAACTCTGGCTATCTCCACTGTCTTTCCCCCTTTTCTTATAGGACCATCCACTCTTCTCTTCTTCCTTGTTCTCTCATCTTCTGTTACTGTCTGCCTCTCCCCTTCACTTCCCCCAAACTCCCCTGTTTTCTGTCTCCGCTTCAATCTGGCTCCTGTGCTTCTGGCTGGCAGGTTGGCTGCCTTTATAGACCTGCCGGTGAGGGTAGCCCTGCCCCTTAATCAAAGTTCAGCTGTGATGACAGGCACTGCTTCTCTCACTGCACACTGCCTCCTACTGGACTTTGCAAATTGAAAACAAACCAACAAACACATGATCAAGAACTCACTCACTGCCTCTAAGGAACAGGGGCTTGCTTGTTTAAAGCAACCTTTGCCACCACCTGTTTCTGGACTTGCACTGAACACGTCTCAGCCAGACCAGAGCATTAGACCCTCTGTCTCTGAGGCTCACAAATCAGTTGCTGGAAAGCAAGAGGCACAACACATTGCACATGCCCAGTCCTGGCACCCAACTTTACTCATATGGCTCTGGAAAAAATGTTGGTCTAGTTTCTCTTCTGCACTGAATTCAGATCCAAAGAACTTTTTATTTCTTTATACTTAATTTTTAGACAGACTTCAAATTTGGGCAGGGCAGGGGGGGAATGATCCTTCCCCAATTTTCACCCATGAACTAAACACCACCCATATGACTTGAAAATGATGTGAACCTAAAAACATAAAAAAAAAGCCATACTAGGTCAGAGCAATGGTCCATCTAGCCCAGTATCCTGTCTGCCAATAGTGGCCAATGCCAGATGCTTCAAAGGGAATGAACAGAACAGGCAATCATCAAGTGATCCCTCCTCTGTCATCCAGTCCCTTCGTCTGGCAGTCAGAGGCTTAGGGACACCCCAGAGCATCGGGTTGCTTCACTGACCATCTTGGCTAATAACCATTGATGGACTTCTCCTCCATTACCTTATCTAATTCTCTTTTGAACCCAGTTATATTTTTGGCCTTCACAACATCCCCTGCCATCAAGTTCCATAGGTTGACTGTGAATTGTGTGAAGAAGTACTTCCTTAAGTTTGTTTTAAGCCTGCTGCCTATTAATTTCATTGGGTGACTCTTAGTTCTTGTGTTATGTGAAAGGGTAAATAACACTTCCCTATTCACTTTCTCCATGCCATTTTGTAGACCTCTATCATAGCCTTCCTTAGTTGTCTTTTTTCCAAGCTCAAAAGTCCCAGTCTTTTTAGTCTCTCCTCAGACAGAAGCTGTTCTGTACCTCCAATCATTTTTGTTGCCTTTCTCTGTATCTTTTCCAATTCAAATACATCTTTTTTGAGAGCAGGTGACCAGAACTGCACACAGTATTCGAGGTGTGGGAATATCATGGATTTGTGTAGGTGCAACTCAGTAGATAGTGGAGAGCTTCACAATGTGATCTCACCTCTTGGATGTTTTGATCAGCAGTGAAATAGCTAACAACGTGGTCCTTTCAATTACAATTAGGCTTCAGAGTTAACACCCCACTGAAATATTAATAGAGACAGTCCCCAAGAACCTGCATCCTATAGTGGTTCTGTGACTGGTGGCATGCTAGAGGTTCTATGTGCTCTGATGCCACACTGATGGGCATGGCATAAGCAATCTGAAGACTCAGGCAAATATCATATCAATATATCAAAGTCTGTGGTGGATTCTCCCTGTCACTAGCAGCTTTTAAATCAAGATTGGATGGGTTTTTAAAAAGATTTAAAAAAAAGATATACTCTAGTTCAAACAGGAATTATTTGGGGGGAAGTTCTCTGGACTGTGTTTACAGGAGATCAGATCAGATCGTGATGATGGTCCTTTCTGACCTTTAAATCTATCAATCTATGAGTCACACTTTCTTCACAATTCGGAGGGCTTGTTAGCACCCTTAAAGCCTTAGATGAATTACATTATTTTTAATGAAGTTTAGATTCCGAAGCGCAAAATGGAAAACCTAAAAAAAGGTGCTTGCTCACTGAATCACTTCAATTTGGCCCAGTTGGTCTCTTGGGCTAAGTCTACTCTTAGCAGTTTAAAGAGCTGCTGCGGCAGTGCTTCACAGGGACAGTGTGGTTGTGCGCGAGCGCTGGGAAGAAGACAGCTCTCCCAGCGCTCTAGGTAAACCACCTCGTACTCCCAGCACTCGGATCCTGTCTACACTGGGGCTTTACAGCAATGAAACTTGTGCTTGGGGGGGGGTGAGTTTTCACACCCTTGAGCAAGAAAGTTTCAGCGCAATAACTTGCCAGTGTAGACAGGCTCTTGGTTTCAGTTATTTTCTCTTGTAGCTCCCAGAACGACTTAAATCTGTTGTTTCTCCAGCCATCTGATAATGAGTTCTGCACAACTGAATTTTCCAATGACCTGATATTTAGGTTTCTGAATAGTATCAAGTCTTAAAATGCAGTCTTAAAATTGGTGACTTTCTTTTTCAAGTGTTTGATTTAATGTCTATAAAGGAGATGAAAAGCTGAGTTTAACACTTCTGTAACTTGCTCCTTTTTTTATCTTCAAGGAGTTTCAGGACCTTAAGCAGACCCGTGGGCTCGAGGAATTTATGAATGTAGCAGAATCATGGATCAAGGAGTTATTCCCCAAACCATATGCACATAAAGTCTTTTTTGATTATATTGACGTGAGTCCAACCCCCCCCCCAGTGAGACTGATTTTTTCATTTCTATTAAAAATAGTCAACTGATAGGTTTGTTCTGTTCCTAGAAATGGCAGCAGCTCATTTCTGCTGGACTGTTTTGTGATGAGTGGACCCGTGACTGGCGAAAACTTATTAAATCTTTGTTTGTGGAGTGGATAAAAAAGGTGAGCTGACTAATTGAAAATGAGAGAGATGGTCTTTCCCTCAGAGAACTTAAATGGAGGTACAGACAGATGGGGAAGACAGCAAAGAGGTGATTATTATTGGAAGAATAAGCAAGAGTAGCAGCGTACCATGGGGGACCATCACAGCATCTGTTGTTTTTAAGGAGAGATTTAGAGGGAGGTGGAATATGAGGGACAGAGTAGGGACCAGCTGTGAAGGTCCTTGAAAGTAGAGTTGGGGAACATTTTTGGACAATTTTTTTTTTTGCTGAAAAAAGCAAATTTGGTGACATCAAAACAATTTTGCAAATTTGTGTTGATTTCACTCAGTTGCTTTGGTTGGTTGAAAACAAAACAAAACCAAACAGAAAAAAACAACATTTTTGTTTTGACATTTGTCGTCTGAAATGTTTCAAGTTTTTTGATTTGAAATGTGACTTTTCATTTAGAAATTTCCTTTGATTTTATTTTTTTTAAATAGTTTAAAAATGCTTGAAATCAAAATGAAATGTTTGACCCAAAACCGATATTTTTCCGGATTTTTTGGAATTGTCAGCAAACCGAAATAACCCCACAGTCGTTATTCACACAGCTGTAGGCACCATAGCATCAGTTGTGTTTAAGGAAATAGTTAGAAGAAGAGAGATGAGAGGCAGGGTGAGTACCAGCAGTGCAGGTCCATAAAAGTGAAGACAAGTACTGTGTGCTTGATATGGTGGAGCGGAGAAAATGCCACAGTGTCGGGTGTCATGTGATCAAAGTGACGAGCCAGGACAATGATCTTTGTGGCAGGGTTTTGAACAGATTCAATGGAGGGAGAGGGGAAGATGGGATTTGTCCAGACCAGAGAGGAGGAGGTTACCGCTGTACAGGCACGAGATGATGAGGGGCTAGATGAGAAGGTTAAGGGGTGACTTGATCAGTCTCTCAGCACTTACATGAGGAACAAATATACAATAATGGGCTCTTCAGTCTAACAGAGAAAGGTCTAATATAATCCAATGGCTGGAAGTTGAAGCTAGACAAATTCAGACTGGAAATGTGTAGAATGTTATCAGTGAGGGGAATAAGCCATTGGAACAATGTACCAAGCGTTGTGGTGGATTCTCCATCACTGGCAATTTTTAAATGAAGTTTCGATGTTTTTTCTAAGAAATCTGCTCTAGTTCAAATAGGAATTAAATCAGGGAAGTTCTTTCAGTGATGGGGTCCCTGTTGTATTTCACTGAAGGTAATGCGCATGTGCCGTGCACCCAGAGGTTTTCAGTGCGGTGGTGTCTGTCGGTCCATGCATGTGTCCTTACATTGCCTTGTGGTTTGTCCAAGGTGATAAAGGATGGGGCGGACTGACTGCATCTTCAGTTCCTTCTTACTGCCGCATGGTCTAAGTCACCGCTGCTGCTGGCCTCTCATCCTTGGTTATGGATTTTCCAAATAAAATGGGTTTGCTCTTTACTTAGTTAGGAATTTTAATGGTTTATGTAGGAGTTTCTTGTTTCTGAGAGTTTCATAGCGTTAAGGACGGGGGATCGGAGGGAGAGAGACAGAGAGAGCTTGGGGCAGCAGCTGCTGTCTCAACTTCCTGATTGACTTAAAAAGACAATGTACTTAAGAGTGGGGTCAGCTTACTTAAAGGGGCAATGCACATCTCTCTCTCTGTCTCCCACATGCAGGGTGTGTCTCTGTCTCTGTCTCTGCCTGCCATGCTGTCTCCCCTCCCTGTATTCCTGCTGCCTTGTAGAGTGTGAGGCTACATTAACAACCAGCCGTGTCCAATACATTCGCCACTAGTCACATGTGGCTAATAGGCTATTGAATTGTGGCTAATGCATGTGGCTTTTTTATAATGTGGCTGAATGTGGCTTTTTTTATAATGTGACTAATAAGAAAAATTCAAAACCACAAGTGTGGCTAGCATCAAATTTATATTGAACACCGCTGTTTTAACCCTTGAGGGCTCAGCCAAAAGCTAGTTCATCATTTAGCAGTAAGGCATTCCCTGGGAAATATCCCACCCTCTTCCACCCTCTGACTTCACCTCCTCAACCAAGCTTCACAATCATCATCACTGTGTACCGTATTAAATTGTTTGTTTAAACTGTATACTGTGTGTGTATATATATAATATATCGTTTTTTTCTGGTGAAAAAAATTTCTCTGGAACCTACCCCCGCCTATTTACATTAATTCTTATGTGGAAATTGGATTCGCTTAACATTGTTTTGCTTAAAGTCGCATTTTTCAAGAACATAACTACAACGTTAAGCGAGGAGTTATTGTACTGTTGACTCTGGGGAGACTTGGAGGCACTCCCAGGCCTCGTGAACTGTCCACCCTGGGGGGATGAGAACTCTGTTTGCTCTGGTACTCTCACCTATCAGGTCGACCACTGACTACACAATGTTACAGAAATCCTCACTGCTACCACCAATGGGCCTACGAACCTCCATAGAAACACCCTAACTCCACAGACTACATCCACATGTTCTGACACCACCGTCCTCCTCACAAAACTCCCAATCTGCACATAAATGATATTTCTGAGTACGACCAGAGAGCCGTCAACCAGGTTGCACACCAACGCCCTTGCCAGCCACCCCTTTTGGGGCCATCTCAAACTCTTTCTACCTGCATGGAGCATGAGTACAATGGACAAGTGCGTCCTGGATATCATTCGGTGCAGCTATACCATTGAGTTTATGATGCTACCACCCCCATAGGCTCCACTCTGATCCCGTTCCAAGGATCACTCTCATGATAGTGTTCTTGCCCTAGATGTGGACTCCCTCCTGCAAAGAGGAGCAGTGGTGCCAGTCCCTGCACTCCTCCAATGCACAGGGTTCTTCTTGGAGTGATGTACTGGGGTGCTCCACTTCAGGTGTCAGTGCATCCCGGCGCCGTTGATTGGAGATTTTTGGTAGCAGTGTCTGTCTGGGCTGCACATGTGCAGTAGTTGTCTTGCCCTTGCCCAGGGTGCAACCCAACCCCCTTAGTGCCTTCTCCACTGTAAAGTCCTTACTGCAATACTGAAATAGAGGGGAGGAGGGTGGGTACTGGAGCACCCACAGGGACACACATCTCGAAGAACCTCAGTTACTGCCCAGGATGAGTAACCTTTTCTTCTTCTCCAACTACTTCCTCGTATCCAAGAAGACGAGAGGGTGGAGACCGATCTTGGATCTCTGACGCCTCAACCACTACATTCAAAAACCAAAGACCTGCACGGTCATACTTGTGGCAATCAGTCTTCACGTGAGTCTTCACAAAGGTTTTCTCTGTGGTAGCAGCTCACCTTCCATGACAAGAAGTGCTCATCTCCCCTTACTTAGCCGGTTGGCTACTGATGGCATAGTCCAGAACAGAAGCTTAAGAATCGACGTCCCAGTTTCTTCTCCTCCTCTCCTACTAGGAGTGAGCATCAACACTGAAAAATCAACTTTGCTCCCTACTGAATCCCTAGAATTTATAGGAGCACGCATCGATGCAGCATTCGTATGCACCTGTCTGCTAAAAGACAGGTTCCAGAGCTTACTTAGTGACTTCCAGCCCCTCGGTATCAGCTAGAACTTCCTTTTCCCTTCTTGGTCACACGGCAGTGTGCACATACGTCACGCCCTTTGCTCATCTGCGATTCCACTGTCTCCAACTCTGGCTGCAGGCTGTCTACTCCCCCATGCACCAGTCCATGGACACCATCCTCACCGTGCCACTGGAAGTCATCTCTTCCCCCACAGAAATAGGTTGCAGTGCTGCAGGCTGCCACTAGGGGCCGCTGGACCTGGCAGAGCCCAGCTCACACATAGAAGACACTGCTGTGGGGAGGGGGAAGGAGGAGCTAGAGGGTTCTTGCTGCAGTCCGGTACAAGCCTGGGACCCAGTATCAGGCTGTTTCTACCTCTGGATCCCTGTGTCCTGAGGGGTAGGGAGTGGGTGGCTGGGCTCTGGGGGGTGGGGAGCGTCTGTGGGTGTCTGGGCAAGGAGGCCCCCCCGCAGCTGGGCTCTGCATGAGAGGAGTTGTGGGTGTCTGGCCCCCTGGCTGGGCTCTGGCCGTGGGAGGGGGCAGAGAAACATGAACTTGGGTTGTCATGGGGGTTTCTTTAACTCTCTACTCCTGGGGGAAATCTTTTGTGTGTCTGTATTGTTACAGACATACTTGCTGATAGGTATTTTGAAATAAATGACCAAAATAATTGAAACTGGTGTGATTATGTAGTGTTAGTTTGACAGAATTTTAAATTTGCAGAATTTTAAAATATCGTGAGCAGAATTTTTAATATTTTGGCACAGAATTCCTCCAGGAGTACCATTGGTCCGTGTGACCGTTGTTATGTTCCTATCTGACTCTTCATGTGCTTTAAGAAAGGTTTTTCTGAGGGTATAAAGGACAGTTGCATAACAAATGTTTCCTTGTTCTAGGTGAACCATAAACATCTGTTTGATCACTACGTGGTTTTCATTAACATTAGCAAGTTCCAAGATACAGAACTGGAAAACTGCTTTTCACAACACATCATTCAGTGTATCAAAGGGCTGACAAAAAGCAAGGTATAGCAGAATCTCTCTCTTTCCTCCTGAGTAGCACCTGCCTGACCTTCACTGAACAGAGGGACCAGAAGCCAGGAAATTCTGAGCTCTGTTCCCGACTCTGCTATGTTGGATGGTTTTGTGCATGTTTATTATACTATTAGTCACACTTTATATGAGGGGAACACTTACAAATAGATTATAAAGGGTTACTAAACGATTAATATGTGTTATAAGGGGCCATTTTTTGGAGGGGCAAATAGTTTTTCTGCCCCCAAAATGCATTTTTTGGAGCTCAAAAACTGTTCACAAATTTGGGTTAAATAGTTCTGGGGGAAAAAACTGAAAAAAATCATAAAGACTGAACATTTTCACTTTTTCAAAACATTGCGGCTTTTCATTTTGAAATGGCATTTCATTCTCAAAGTTGGTCAATTAAAAAAACAAAAACACATGGACCAAAAAAACAAAAGTGCAAAACATTCCAAAATAGCCAAATCAAAATGAAAAACTCAAAAACAATGTCTATTCAAATGGACTAAAACATTTCGATTGACTTAAATCAAATCAAAGCCCTTTAAACAGTGGCAACGCTCGGAGGGGCACCGCCGGATAAGTGGGGGGGGGGCATGTGGGCCGCCACAAAAAAGGGTAGGGGCCAGCCTGGGCCACGCTGACGTGCGGGCCATCATGTGACCCACTTTGCCCCTCCCACGAGTCGCCCCTGCCTTTAAATAATTAAATTTTGAGTCAGCCAGAAACTATTTGATTCAAAATGGCATTTTCTGAGTTTTAAATTCAACAAGAAACTTCATATACAAAGGGGTTTTAGTTCAGCCCCTAAACCCAAAAATCCATTATTTCCTCAGCTGTAGTTATATGTTACAGACGTGAGTAGTACTTTATACACTGGTACAAAAACATCAGCAGAAGATGAGAGCTGGTTTAAAGCTGTGTGTGTGTGTGTGTGTGTGTGTGTAAAATATCTCTACCATGTAGTTAGAAAATATTCTCTCTTATAGAAGTCAGTGTTGAAAGAAATTCTTCCCACATTTTCAACGATGAACAAGCCAATTATTGCAGAAATCGTATCTATTATCATTGAAAATATGTGGACTGAAGAACTGAATCAGATAGAGAATGCTAACCGGTTTGAAAAGAACACAGCCAATGTTCTTGTACGGCTACTCAACTCCTCCATGGGCTTGGATATTATCTCGGTTGTCCGTGAGTTTCTGTATGGACATTTTATTCCGATGACCTCAGAATGGGTTCAATTTATTGGGATCATAGTTAAGTGAAAAGGAGTTGGCTGGGTGCCAAATCCCACTAGTCATCTATCTCCAGCTGTAGGTGCCTTAAATGCCTTTGAAAATCTGTCCCTTAGAGATTTAAGACTAAAACTGGGTAATACTTTTAGACACAACTTTTTTTTTGGCAAAAAATATAGATTGAGCATCAACGTTTTATGTATTTGTGTCCATTCCACCAAATTATTTTGATGGGGGGAAAACAAAAAAAAATTAAAATGTTTCGTTTTGACATTTTGGAAAAAAAAGTTTCAGTTTTTGAGTTTGAAACAACTGTTTATGTTGAAATTACCTTTAATTTTATAAAAAATAAAATAAAACCCATTAAAAATGCACAAACCCATAACAAAATGGTTTTGCCATGAAATAAAATTATTTCAACTTTTTGATTCACCAAAAGTTTCAAACATTTTTAATTTCGGGTCTACTCAAATTGATTTTTTCCCTAATTTTTTTGGAATTACCGGTGAACTGATAAATCTGTTATTTGCCCAGCTCTACTTAGGAGTATGCAAGGGCTTATCATAATGTAGCTGAGTTGTCCCAATGAAGTCAAGGAAGTGAGAAACAGTTAACATTTTCTGGGGTTTATTGTTAAAATAAAGAAAACTCCAGTGCATTTTCTGAAATCGTTCCCAGTATCTCACTATATTTTTTTGTATTTTTCAGAAAAATTGAAGCCCAAGGTTAAAAATAAAATCAACGGAGGCGCACAACTGCTGCTTTCAAAGGTGTCTGAGTTGTTCTCCTTTGTGGGTCATAGTGTATTTTCTGGAGATATCCCATTCAACATGCTACCTGCCATTCTTGATCAGACACAGGAATTTGCCGATATGCTGACTCTCATCGGTGAGTTTGCAGCTTCATACTTTCCCTTAGAGGCACCTTAAACATATTAATTTTTTATGTAACACAGTCAGAAAAGAAAAATTAATATAAAATGCAAAACCATATGTTACTGCAACTTCTATAGAACATAAACCAATTGTTGTTAATAAATAAAATATTCAAAGGTGGAGTCTTAAAATATGGGGGGGAGGTAATTGAAAACCACCGTGTTAAATGTGATGGATTGAATTTTAAATTAAAACACTCCTTTATGTACACCTGGTAGCAGTTAGATATTTGCAGCACCCTTACTGTTTATTTTTAAAATGCAGTTACATTCTAAACATTGACAATATCCAGTTTTGGCTATTTATGCTGATTATATCAGGAACTCCAATACTTCATGCTGCTTGCAAAATGTTTGTATGATTAGTAAGAAGTTGAGGGATAAAAGTTCTCTTCCAAGCTCTTCCCAGAACATAAGCTTCCACCCAGCAGTTCTCAGTGCTATTATCTGAGGCTCTCTGCAGACTCAGGCAGATATTTGTTGCTGCATCAGTTAAATACAGAGCAACTTCCCCATATCATAGAGATTGTCTCAGAAATCTTGCGTATCTCTTTTCCAGAGCCATCTTTCTCTCGCTGTATAAAGGAAGTGCTGGATGTCAGAGAAAATGAGTTTGAGCAGCTTAAAAAACAGACAGAGCAAAGACAAGCATTTCTGTATCTGTGCTGCTGCATCATGGACATCATAAATGGTACCATCCTATTCTGTTCTCCTACAGTACATAATAATGGACTTTCTTACACACTTACTGGATGTGGGCACTATATCCTAGAAAGGGAATAAGGGGCCCATGTTTACCAGCAAGGGGAATTCATCACTACAATAGCTCCCCTAGGGACGGGATGGATTCTCCATCACTGGGAATCTGTCAATGGAGATGAGATATCTCATTCTCAACGCTCCGCTCTAGCTCAGCCTGAAATTATTGGACTGGATGCAGGAGTCACTGGGGAAGATTCTCTGGCCTGGGTTATGCCAGAAGCTGTATTGGAAGATTGGAATAATCATTTCTGGCCTCTATGAATCTGCTTTACGGCTAGACTGAGAATTTTCATCTGTGAAAGGGTTACACTTGGGGCAGTTCCTCCTTTCAGAATGATTGTCACAGGCTGTCTGCAGACTCAGGCAGATGTCACAGCAGTGGTTACACGCAGGTTACATTTAGAAGGTCTTCTTTGTAACCCTGGGGATTTCCTAATACTTGAATACTTTGCAACTGTAACCTTCTTTCAGTGTATCTCTCTGTATTTAATTATATTCATAATGTTTACTGTCGCACCATCTATGGGCTAGTCTACACTTACCCGCGGCATCGGAGGTGTCGGATCGATCTTCTGGGTTCGATTTATCGTGTCTTGTCTAGACACGATAAATCGAACCAGGAAGTGCTCCCCCGTCGACGCCAGTAATCCTGCTTTGCGAACGGAGCAGGCGGAGTCGACGGGGGAGCCTGCGCGCCGCCGTGTGGACCAGCGGTGAGTACTTTGAAGTTCGAAATAAGATACTTCGACTTCAGCTACGTTATTCACGTAGCTGAAGTCGCGTATCTTACTTCGAACTTGGGGGGTAGTGTGGACCAGCCCTATGACTCTGCTACGCACAGAGTTAGCTGCTATCCCAGATAACCATGTCATTATTTTATTGAAAGATAATGAGAATTATGAATGTTCATATAAAAATCTAGTTGTCATGGCCATTTAAAGGGCGAATGTTTTTCTACAAGATCTGCTCTAGTTCACACAGGATTATTTTGAGGAAGTTCTATAGCCTATGTTACACAGATGGTCAGACTAGATAATCACAGTGATTCTTTCTGACCTTGGAATCTATGAATTACATGTTAATAAATCTCTATCCCCATACTGTTTAGTTGATATAGATGCCATGAAACAAAGTGTTGCAATTAAACAGAGCATGAAGGATCAGATGCAGGTGAAGAAATACTCCATACATGGAGAGGAGAAAAGTGAAGATCTACAGTCTCACCCACTTGCTAAACACAACGACATGGTTAGAAAAGTTCACACCCTACAGGAAAGCCAGTTCTTCCGGAAACTGTGGAAGCTGAAAGCGGAACTTGCCAAGGATGATTTCCCAGACAAAGCCCTTCTTTCCTTGGATGATGTGCAGGAAAAAATTTACATCCTGGCCATGGTCGATTTTCAAAGCACCTATCTGGCCCTTAAAGATTTTTCCATCAGCCTTGGTGACGTTCAGAGACAGTTTGGAGAGCTGCTAACAGATGAAAAGTTGCTCAGAGAGGAATTTAAAATCATGGAGAAGAGCGAGGGAGGACCCGGCAGCAAGTCTGAGTGGGCTGAGGCCGCGGTGGTTAAGATTAATAGCTACTTGAAACTCTCCACGGTGGTGAAGACAGCCAAAATGACAGATGAGCTACGACGGATACTGGGACTCGGTGGAGATTTCCAGATACTTGATGACCTGACCAAATACGTACGTAGGACTCTCATAAATATCATTAGAGCAATTGGTTAGACAAACGCAGTCTCGTTTTGTACATCTACTCATTGTGATCTCATTTACTAACGTGAAAGCCTGGAGTGACTCCCTGGAAAACACTGGAGTTCCAGTGATGTAAAAATGGCATAAGCAAGATTAATTGTTTTTTAATTTTGTATACTCTGTAGCTACTAGAAGCCCTAACCTGAGATCAGGGCCTGTCAGGCCGGATGCTGCACAGACTCAGTGACCGAGATCAGGGCACCATTGCGCTAGGTGCTGCACAGACTTTCAGTCTTAGATTCACAAACCTACTGAACTTTTAGGTGCCTAGAAAATCACAGGAACAACACTGCCATCTACATAGGCTCCTTGTACAATGAGTGGAGAGAGAGAGGTGCCTACGAATGGGGAGCTACCTAAGCTAGGCAGTGGGAGATGCCTACAACAGGGGTACGTGCAGGCTCTGCCCCTCTTTCGGAGATAGGTGCCTACATCAGGGCTGCAGGGAGGCACCTATCTCAGTCAGGGATTCACAGGTGGCCCGGGAACCCTCTTTGGGGTTTGGTGCCTAAGGCATTTTTGCAATAATTTTAGTCACATTAATAACAAAGGGTGTGAGTTAGAACCAATTCAGTTAATTTGGTGGACAGTTCTTTTCTTGGATAAGAGTGGGCCAAGTCGAAAGTGACTTTAGCTAACTCAACTTTAACCACTTTTATTCCAAAATGAGAGTGTCCAACAAACAGATTTCCACCAAAATAACTAACTCAGTTCTAAGAACCTGATTTACTTAAACCAATGCATGTTTGTGTGTAGATCAGTCCTAAAAATCCACAATAGTAGATCCAACTATGGCTGAGCAGACTTTTATAGACTCCCACAGGATTATATTATTAACTGTTGCCAGCGTTAGGGAGCAGAGCTAAGGTTGCATAGTGAGAGTGGCATGTCCTTTAATTTTGGATTTCCTTGTTTTCAGAGGTTTAAGTTTGGCCACTCTCCACATTCTAGAAGGGCCAGGGCAGCACTGGGCAACCTTAACTCTGTGTTAACAGAATTTGGGGGTCAAGGACAGTTTTTTTTCTCTGTGTTTGTGCAGCTCCTAGTGCAACATAAACAATAAGTTAATTAAAATAAATGCTAGTCTAATTTCTTTGCTAAGAAACACAGTTCTTCATCCTGTATTTTAACAGGAAGACGAGGACTTCAAGGACAAGACTCTTGGTTATATGACTGATGATATTGTAAAGGTTAAAGATACTCTGAGTAACATCCCTGAAGAAGTGCTTGGTTTCTTGAAGGAACTTCTTGAGTGTGCAAAGAAAGACTTTATCTCTTGGATCACAACCGTCATAAAAGGTGCACTTTAGACCAATATTTATAAGCAAAGTACGAATTTAGGGCCAATGGTGTAGCCCTTACTTGCTTGAGTTCATAAGTTCATAGTGGGTCGGAGATAGGTTTGTTATTGTAATGCATATGGTGAGTTTTCACGTGTTTGAATTGTAACAGTTATAAAATATCGCTGAAAATTTCCCTAATTGGTCCTTCATTGTCTTTCTGAAGATCAGATTATGTTAAAGATAAGTCTGGAGTTCTGTTCTCACGTAAGGGTTCTATTCAATAGTTCTGTGACTGTAGCTAGAAAAAAATCAAGATCTTTCTGCAGGAATTTCCTTCTTTTTTTAGTAAAGGAAACTAATAATGAGACTATGGAACTCACTGCCATGGGGGTTGTTGCTGGACATTTATATGTGTAGTGAAGAACATTTGGACAGGCATTGGTTTGGGGTAGGGAATTATGAAATGGAGCAAAATATCTTTCTCCCACATATGTCATTAGGTGTCCAGTAGCAGAGCACTTTGTAAGGTCAGTAGGAAAGACGTTACACGTTTTTGCACTTGTAATGTTGCACTTTCTGAGCACATTAAGAGGTGAGCTGCCAGAGAAGGTGCCTGTACTGTTGGTAAAAAAAACAATGAGGAGTCCGGTGGCACCTTAAAGACTAACAGATTTATTTGGGCATAAGCTTTCATGGGCAAAAAGCCCCCTTTGTCAGATGCATGGAGTGGAAGTTACAGATATAGGCATAAATATACTGGCACATGAAAAGAAGGGAGTTACCTTACAAATGGAGAACCAGTGTTGACAAGGCCAATTCAGTCAGGGTGGATGTGGCCCACTCCCAATAGTTGATGAGGAGGTGTCAATACCAATAATGTGATATACGCCATCATGTGCCAGCAATGCCCCTCTACCCTGCACATTGGCCAAACCGGACAGTCTCTACGTGAAAGAATAAATGGACACACAGCAGACCTCAGGAATGGTGACATACAAAAACCAGTAGGGGAACACTTCAATCTCCCTGGACACTCAGTAACAGATTTAAAAGTAGCCATCCTTCAACAAAAAAACTTCAGAAACAGACTTCAAAGAGAAACTGCAGAGCTGCAATTCATTTGCAAACTTAAAACCATTATTTTGAGCTTGAATAGGGACTGGGCGTGGCTGGCTCACTACAAAAGCAATTTCCCCTCTCTTGGTATTGACATCTCCTCATCAAGTGCCACCGGACACCTCGTTGTTTTTGTGGATAGAGACTAACACGACTACCCCTCTGATACTTTTACTGTTGGTGGAAATGAGCAGAGATGTTTGAAAAGTGTTGGGTTTTTTCCTCCAGGGGAAAAAAAAATCAGCTTCAAAACCCGGAAATTTTTTTGACTTTTGGCAACCAAAAACTTGTGGTTGAAAACTGCCAAAAATCTAAAAAATGGGGAAAAAAATCATTTCCCCACGTTTCTGGTTTTCCAATCAAAAATAAAAAATTTCTGAGGAAAACAGACTTTTTACAAACTTTTTTTTAGTCAAAAACACAATTTTATTTCTAAAAAAAGTTTTGATGGAAAACTTCTGACCACTCCTAGATCTGAGATGTTATTCATTTGATTTAATTGACATGTCCAAATGGAGCAACAACAGGGATTTTTCAGCTTTGGAGGGCAACGACATTGCAGCGTTTGATTAACACTATTTGTAGACACTTGAGCATTCTTAGCTTTCTTGTTTCACATTCATTGGTGGATTTTTCTTCTTGCAGACAAAACGGAACTTCCTACATTTGTGGAGCTGGCGTCTATTTCTGCTGGAGAAAATGACCTGGACATTGACAAAGTGAGGTTCTTCCGAGATGTTGTCTCTGCCTCTGTGCCCATCTTATTCGACTTGACTCCCGAATCAGGGTTTGAAGCTTTTTCCTCAGCTCTGAATCCCATCAGAGATGCATTAGAAAATGACAATAAACTTCCAAAGAAACTAGTAAGTTTTGCTGTTTTCTGCTCAAAATAAACATCTTAAAGACACATTGTGGATGCAATTTAATAGTGAGAAGTGTAAGGTTATGTATTTAGGGATTAATAACAAGAATTTTAGTTATAAGCTGGGGACGCATCAGTTGGAAGTAACGAAAGAGGAGAAGGACCTCGGAGTCCTGGTTGATCACAGGAGGACTATGAGTCGCCAATGTGATGTGGCCGTGAAAAAAGCGAATGCGGTCTTGGGATGCATTAGGCGAGGTATTTCTAGTAGAGATAAGGAGGTGTTAGTACCGTTATACAAGGCATTGGTGAGACCTCATTTGGAATACTGTGTGCAGTTCTGGTCTCCCATGTTTAAGAAGGATGAATTCAAAGTGGAACAGGTACAAAGAAGGGCCACTAGGATGATCCGAGGAATGGAAAACCTGTCGTATGAAAGGAGACTCAAGGAGCTTGGTTTGTTTACCTTAACCAAAAGAAGGCTGAGGGGAGATATGATTGCTCTCTTTAAATATATCAGAGGGATAAATACCAGGGAGGGAGAGGAATTATTTAAGCTCAGTACCAATGTGGACACGAGAACCAATGGATATAAACTGGCCATCAGGAAGTTTAGACTTGAAATTAGATGAAGGTTTCTAACCATTAGAGGAGTGAAGTTCTGGAACAGCCTTCCAAGGGAAGCAGTGGGGGCAAAAGACCTATCTGGCTTCAAGATTAAACTAGATAAGTTTATGGAGGGGATGGTTTGATGGAATAGCATGATCTTAGTCAAAAGTCACTTAATTGCCATCAGTGGTAAATAGGCCAATGGTCAGTGATGGGATGTTAGAAGTTACTACAGAGAACTTTTTCCTGGGTGTCTGGCTGGTGAGTCTTGCCCACCTGCTCAGGGTTCAGCTGATCGCCATATTTGGGGTCGGGAAGGAATTTTCCTCCAGGGTAGATCGGCAGAGGCCCTGGAGGTTTTTCGCCTTCTTCTGCAGCATGGGGCACGGGTCACTTACCGGAGGATTCTCTGCATCTGGAAGTCTTTAAACCATGATTTGAGGACTTCAATAGCTGAGATAATAGGTGAGAGGATTATTCCAGGAGTGGGTGGGTGAGATTCTGTGGCCTGCATTTTGCAGGAGGTCAGACTAGATGATCATAATGGTCCCTTCTGACCTTAAAGTCTATGAGTCTGATTGTAACTTGACACATGGTGGAATTTTAAAACAAGTAGTATGAAATTATTACAAGGTGGGCGGTGCACAATCGGTTGAAAGACTACTCAAAAAGTAGTTATCAATGGTTCACTGTCACACTGGGAGGACGTATCCTGCAGGTCCAGTACTATTCAATTTTTTCATTAATGACTTTGATAATGAAGTGGGGAGTGTGCTTATAAAATGTACAGATGATATCAAGTGGGGAAGGGTTGCAAGCACTTTGGAGGGCAGTATTAGAATTCAAAATAACCTTGACAAATTGGAGAATTGGTCTGAAATCAACAAGATGAAATTCAGTGAAGACAAGTGCAAAGTACAACACTTAGGAAGGAAAAAAATCAAATGTGCAACTATAAAGTGGGGAATAGCTGGCAAGGTGGAGTGTTGCTGAAAAGGATCTGGGCGTTATAGGGAATCCCAGCTGAGTGTGAGTCAACGGTGTGGTGCAGTTGCAAAAAAGGCTAATATTCAGGGGTGTATTAACAGGAGAGTTGTATGTAAGACATGGGAGGTAATTGCCCTTCTCTACTCAGCACTGGTGAGGCCTCAGCTGGAGTCCTGTGTCCAATTCTGGGCACCACACTTTAGGAGAGATGTGGACAAATTGGAGAGAGTTGAGAGGACAGCAACAAAAATGACAAAAGGGTTAGAAAACCTGATCTGTGAGGAAAGGTTAAAAAAAACACCTAAGAATGATTAATCTAGAGAAAATAAGGTTGAGAGGGGACCTGGTGGTCTTCAAATATGTTATAAAGAGGATTGTAATCAACCGTCCTCTGTCTGCTGGAGGTAGGACAAGAAGTAATGGGCTTAATCTGCAGCAGGGGAGATTTAGGTTAGATATTAGGAAAAACTGTCTAGCTGTAAGGATATTTAAGCTCTGGAATTGGCTTCCAAGGGAGCCCATCTTTGGAGGTTGTAGCAGGTTGGGCAAACATTTGTCAGGGATGGTCCTGCCTCGGCACAGGAGGCTGGACTTGATGAACCCTTCCAGCCCTACATTTCTCTGATTCTATTAAGTCCTGGGGTAAAATTTTCAAAAATGTCTTATTGACTTAGGAGACTGTCACACTTTTAGAAGTGATTTAGGCACTTAGGAGCCTAATGCCTCCTTGAAATTCAATGGGATTCGGGTTCCTAAACAGAGCCTGGGGACTAGTAAATGTGGCAGAACTCCTACCTTGTCTCTGTGGGTCCCGCGCTTCCAGGCGGTTTATGCCAGCCTCAGAGGCTCACTGCGACCCTCCACGTAGCCCGTCTCTCTCTAAGGCCAGGGTTACAGTCTACTGAGCCCTTTTCATCATAAGCCAGCCAGGAGGTTGGTGAGAGCTCCCACAGTCTCTGTTGTCTCTATGGGCTTATTCAAGAAGAGTTTAGCCTCCTGTCCTGACAGGGACCTGCCTTCCCCTCCCAGGAGGTGTTTCTATAGTGGTGGGTTGGGGGGAACCTGGGCCCGTCCTCTACTCCGGGTTCCGGCCCAGGGACCCTAGTGGCAGCAGCTGTTGGCAGCCGACCTTTCACCACCAGAGCTGCTACACTTCCATGGGCCACTTCCCCACAGCTCTCCCGCTTCTCTCTCTTAGCACCTTCTTCACCCTTACCTTAGGGCTCTCTTCCAGTGACTTGAGGGTGTCTTCATTACCCAGCCCTTCAGCCACACTTCCTCTCCTCTGGCTCCCTTTTCATAGAATCTTAGAATATCAGGGTTGGAAGGGACCTCAGGAGCTCATCTAGTCCAACCCCCTGCTCAAAGCAGGACCAACCCCAACTAAGTCATCCCAGCCTGGGCTTTGTCAAGCCTGATGTTAAAAAACCTCTAAGGAAGGAGATTCCACCACCTCCCTAGGTAACCCATTCCAGTGCTTCACCACCCTACTAGTGAAAACGTTTTTCCTAATATCCAACCTAAACCTCCCCCACTGCAACTTGAGACCATTACTCCTTGTTCCTTCCCCTGGCCTGACCGGAGTGAGCTCTTTTACAGTATCAGAGGGGCCTTAATTAGAGTCAGGTGTTCACATTCGCTTAACGGCTTCACCTGACTCTTTGCAGGCTAATTGGAGTCATGTGTCCACCCTAGCCTGGAGCAGCCCCCACTCTGGTCAGTTAGGGAACAGAATACTGCTTATCCAGTGGCCAGTATATCTGCCTTCGACTACTGTGCTGTACCCAACTGGCCTGGGTCTATTACGTAAATTAGCTGAAAAATGCATTTGGAGGGCACCAAAATGGTGAATTTGCAGTGAATTTGGTGAATAGTTTTATGCCAAAAAAAGGAAAGTTGTTTTTTTCAGATTGAAATGGTGTGTTAACATTGCTATGTTTTGTTTCAGCCATTTTGAAACATTTTGTTTTGATTTTTCATTTCGAAATGGCATTTCATTTTAAAAGGTAGCTAATTTAAACAAACAAACCAACAACAACAACAAAACACAAAAAGGTGAAAAACACCAAAAAGGTGAAAAACTAACTTTGTTGGCTTGCTTAGTTTTCGGTCACTAAGCAAACTAAGCAAGCCAACAAAGTTAGTTAGTTTCAGGTCAAGTTAAACATTTTGTTCAATCCAAAACTAATCCCCCCCCTCCCACACACACTTTTTTGTTTTGATGACTGTGACGTACCCGGGTACAATCCAGACTAATGAATACCTGTGTCACCCCTGGGGTGCCCTTTACACTGCCTTTTGCTGCTGTCTCCTGCCTGGACTGCTAAGAAACAGCCTCCAGCATGGAAATCACTGCCTGTGTGTGCTGCAGCCAGCAAGCC
Organism: Chelydra serpentina; assembly: GCA_037349315.1. NCBI lineage: Eukaryota > Metazoa > Chordata > Testudines > Chelydridae > Chelydra > Chelydra serpentina. The sequence continues at coordinate 3,264,217 of JBAIAC010000021.1, read as the reverse complement.
AGCCAGACCTTCGCTGTCACCAGCCTTGGTTACCCTGCAGGATGATTCCAACTCACTCCCAGGCTTAGATTCCCCCCCCCCCCCCGCCACCAAATGTATATCTTGTACTGCCCAGTCCTCTCCTGGACAATACAAGTTTATATAAAGTCTGTATTTCTTTAATAGAAATAATAGGCACCCATCTTATTACCCACAATTGATTTTCCCAGGCACTTCAATTTAATTAGACTGGATTAGAAAAAAATAATAAAACAAGTTTATTAACTACAAAGAGAGAGATTTCAAATGAGTACAAGTAATGAGGCATAAAAGTCAGAAATGGTTCTGAGAAAAATAAAGATAAAAACACTACTAGTACCTAACTTAACAAACTGTGAAATTCAAAGGAAAGTTTTCTCACTGCATTGCTCTCAGCAGTCTTACTGACCAAACTTCATAAGTCAGGACCCCTTTTCCAGTTCAATGGCTGCTTCCTTTGTCCTTTTTGGTGCAGTAAATCGATGAGCAGGGAGGATGAGGGGTGTCTTGGGGTGCATGTCCCTCTTTTTTATAGTGTCAGTCCCCCTCTTGAGACACATTTCCAACTGAAAGAACAGGAGTACTTGTGGCACCTTAGAGACTAACAACTTTATTTGAGCATAAGCTTTCATGGGCTACAGTCCACTTCATCAGATGCATAGTCTATCGAGAGGGTTGTTCCCTGCTGCTTTTCCTTACCTGTTTGAGATTTTTTTGTCTACCCTTCCTGCTTGATGCCTCTGTTTACTGCTGAAATGCAAATTAAGCAGAGCACACATTCCTTTGTTTGAGACAGGCCTGTTTGCCAACATCTCTTGTGGCTTGAAACATGTGTTGTTAACATTATACAATGAAATCTTGTAACTTCACATACAGTGTTGCCATACATATTTTATTAGGAGAATATTGACCTGAAAATTATGAGTTTTCAGATGATATATCACCAAGCATCCTTTGTACAAAGATTATTACAATAGTGCATAAGGCATGGACATGAGTACATTCTGTCACCGTGACAAAAAAATTCAATTTTGGTTTGAATTGAAGTGAACTGAATTTGTATTTGGATTTTTCAGTTTGCTGCCCTTTCCTCCTCTCTTAACTAAAAAACAACAACAAAAAACAAGCCAAACAAACAATTAATCATTCAGCTCTAGTCCTAAGTGTTTAAATCTCTTTTGAAAATGGTATTTAAGCGTTTGGTCCCTTGAAAATGATACCCTTGCTCTCCACACAGTTTTTGTTCTGTATAATTGTTTCGGTCATAGGTGTGATTTTTTTTAACTAAAACATTTATCTCAGCATAGCCCGTAGCATCTATTTCCCTTAAGTTAACGATCCTCATTCACACCTGTGTGACCATCTTGTTTATCACTTCAAAAGCTTTTTCTTCCCCTGCTGTCATGTTTCCTCTCAACTAATTAGCCTCTTAAGATTGGTCTATACACCTGGACCATCATGTTTCTCTGACTGTATAAATATCTGTCTGAAGTATATTTTCATTCCATGCATCCGATGAAGTGGGGACTAACCCACGAAAGCTTATGCTGAAATAAATTTGTTAGTCTCTAAGGTGCTACAAGTTTTTCTTTCTTATTTTCATTTTGCTGACACAGACTAACACGGCTACTACACTTAAACCTATAGTTATACTGGTGCCCTACACTTATTCCTCTTCCAATACAGGAATATCTATGCTGGTATAAGCACAATTACATCAATTTAACTGTATCCTCACTAGGAGAGTGGTAGGTTTAATGTGGTGTGATCCTATTTTTTTAAATGACACATGCTGAAAAGAGAAAACTTTGGCAGAGAGTTAAGCTGAGGTGAAGGAAAAAGAGGAGTGCAATAGTTATATATAATGTTACCTCAGTATTCCTCTAGCCCTTGACCCCAAATGTGTTTCTGTCTATCATTTGTGCCCTTCAGAACCCCTATGTGCCACCACTTCCTTTTCCATCTTTGCCAGTGGAAATGATACTAACTCTCTCAGAGCGGTGGTGAGGGGAGCGAACACTACAGTGATTGGGGTACTATAGGATCACAGCAAGCGATGCTGAAGCGTTCTGGTGTGTGTAGCTTTATTCCTTCTTCAGGAACTAATACATTAATTTTTTTTAATAGAAAGACTCCTGTCACCACAGAGAGTGGCTGCAAATGGTCCATGATTGTCATGGGTCTGTGGAACGCTCCTCGATGTCTCAGGCCAGGGCCATCAATGGCAACGGGATTTTTATCATCTCCACGCCTCAGAAATTCAAGGTAAAAGTTCAGCAGCGTTTAATACAAGGGCCTGCGTTTTCAAAGTGACTTTGGCTGCCCAGCTTGAGCTGCCTGAAAAAGGCCTAGTTTTCAAGGGTAGGTAGGGTGACCAGATGTCCCGATTTTATAGGGACAGTCCCGATTTTGGGGGCTTTTTCTCATATAGGCACCTATTACCCCCCACCTCTGTCCCGATTTTTCACACTTCCTATCTCGTCACCCTAAGGGTGGGGGCTGTGGTATATTAAAAGCTCTGTTAAAATGGGAGGCTGTCACTTTAAATTTCAGACGTTTTTCCTGATCCTGCTTGCAGGCTCTAGGGAAACATGCAATCAGAGTCAGTCTGGAAAGAGCCAGCCTGGAGCAAGGTGGAGTGAGTTGTGCCTCTCTGCCTTAGGGAGCAGCCTGTTCTCTCTCTCTCTGTTGGGATCCTTGCGTGTTATTGTTGTGAATTCTAAGAAATAAAGTAGTGTCATGATGCAAACTTCCAGCAAGAGTATTTTATACATTTATTTAACTTCTTTGTGTGTGCCATGAACATAACAGGCTCTCCGCACTGTCTGAAAACCAGCCTCTTTTAAAAGGAGCCACCCCGGGGCCCCAAAATCACTAGTCACTGAGTCTATTCACTTAAGATCATCCCTTTTCCCCATTCAGGCCTGGTTCATACTAGAAGCTCGAGACCCAAGAGTTGGAATCTGGCCATGATTTCCAGAAGCAACCAATGATTTTGAATATCCAGTTGGAAGTACGAACTGGATGCTTGGATATGTCTGAAAATCAGGCTCCTTTAAGATGTTTCAAGTTGGTCCCAACTTGAAACCCCAAGCACCCCAAATCATTCATATCATAGCACCCCAAATAATTCATTTTCCTCCTGCATATCTTTGGTCTGCTATACATAATGCCTTCAAAGATCTAGACTGATTCGTCCCCCTTTACTGTCTTGCACAGGTAAAATGAAATGAGTAAATATCTAAGATTAAAACCCTTGCAGAATAACAGATTCTGAAATGCTTCGTATTGGCCTTGATGGGTACACATGTTGGTCCCACAGAATAAAGACACAGCAGCATTTATATTTCTTAACTCTGTTTTCCCTCCAGCCTTCTCTCGATAATTGCATTTCACTGCTACTGCCAGGGGATGTCGCGGAAAAGGCTGCTCAAGGACACCAGACAGAGAAGACGGACTCTAGAACGTACAGCCTGGCTCAGCTCACTGAGCTGCAGAACAAGCTCATGCTGATAGCCACAAAGGCTGAGCAGGGGAGAGAAGAGGTGAACAGGTTCCTGGAGGTAAATCCCGATCTCTGCATCAACCAGGAAATGTGACTTTTTGTACTCCTTTATATTTGTGCTTCCTTTATATTTGTGCATTCCAACCTAAAATGACTTTTTTTAAAATTTTCAGCCCACCAAAAAGTTGAAGAAAAATTCATTTTGGGTCGAACAAAATATTTTGATTCACCCAAAATAAAACATTTCATTTTATTTTTGAGCCTTCAAACATGTTTTCTGAGTTTTTAAAATAAAATTGAATTTCAAAACAAAAAATTGTTTTCAATTGAAAAACAGAAGTTTCATTTAGAACAGTGGTTCTCAAACTAGGGTCACCGCTTGTTCAGGGAAAGCCCCTGGCGGGCCGGGCCGGTTTGTTTACCTGCCACGTCTGCAGGTTCGGCTGATCGCGGCTCCCACTGGGCGCAGTTTGCCGCACCAGGCCAATGGGGGCTGCAGGAAGGGCAGCCAGCACATCCCTCGGCCCACGCCGCTTCCCACAGCCCCCATTGGCCTGGAGAGGTGAACCATGATTCACCAGCCATGTCAAGGAGAAATGATTGCATCATGGAAGATGATGACCTGCTGAGGAGCCCAGCCCATAGAGGAGAATGGGGACATGAGACAACAACTGAACAACAGCTCCCATAAGGCACTGTAGAAGGATAGCCAAATGGAAATATTGTGATTTCCAGATGTTTAGGTTTTTGCTGAAAAATCAAAATATTCCACAGAAAGCAGGTCCTTTTCAAGTCAGCTTTCTGGTTACCTGATGTAAAATGAGAGAAGTTGGGTGTCCCAAGACGAATCCCCACTTAATCAAATGATTCAAATTACTTAGGTTAAGTTGTAAAGATCCTTAAAAGAAAGTATAACATTCATAGTGCCCTAATGATCTTGAAAACAAGCAGTATTTTATAAATTCTATTTTCCCATTGTGTATTTGACACATTATAGATCCTGGAAAAAATTGAAATGGTTGGGAAGCTCTACTTGCAACTTCTCAGCGTTGGCAACATCCTTTTCATAGACTGGAAAGCTGAAATTTATTGTGACCCCAAACGCAAAGTAACAATCTACACTGAGTTTGGAATAGCCGGAATCCTTGTTCAGAGCAACAAACCCATCCTGGAAGAATTAGATGGCATTTGCAAAGTCATGGAGCATTGCCTTGTAGAGTGGAAAAAATATCTGGTGACTCAAAGAAACAATTATTGCCATCTAAACATGTTCACTGCACGCCAACTCTTCTACTTGTGTAGCAAGGTAGCCCAACTGCATGAAGGACAAACAGACCCACAGGTTCTCAATATGCTTTCTGTTTTCAAGCATGATGTTAAAGAAGAGGATATCAGAGAAGCATTGAAGAGAGCATTTGAAACTCCTGCAGAATCCGTTGATATATCTGAGAAAGATGATCAGTCCGTGTCCTGGAATGACTACATTGTTACATTTCCTCAGCTCATCCAAGGTCTGGTTGAGTCTGGGTATGACGAATCAGTGGGTAAGGCAGCTCTGCAGAGTTATCTGCCAAATTCAGCCATCACAGAGCAAATGCTCATGGAATTTGCCTTAGACTACGCTGATGAAGAGGAAAAGATTGAAGACCTGAGCAAATTATACGACGAGCAGAGAGAAGCCTTTCTGCAGAAGTCCATGAAGTTTAAAAACAGGAACAGAGATGTTGATCCATCTGCCTTCCAAAGCCTTGCGAAAGATGAACTGGCCACTTCCTTTGAGAGTTTGCCATCTATCCATGACAAGGTGCATTTTCTCTGGAACGCTTACTGCAGCAAGCTCACCGGCCTGGTGTCGGACAAATACATCAGCCTGGATGTTTTCGGTGAAATGCTGAAATACCTGACGTCTCCTGAAACCGCTGTCATTGAGAGAAATTTACCAGTGGGTTTGGAAGCGGGGAAGCCGTGCCTTGTCACGTGTAAAGAAGAGCAGATGTTATCCTTCTTGCTGTCAGTCTATAGGCACTCCGAGGGGGCACCTCTTCCAACGTATGATGAGGTGTTGGTCTGTACCCCTGAGACAGAGGAAGAAGACATTGAGCTGATTGTGAGGAGAGCGCTTTCCCCAGACCCCAGACACAAAAAGATCTATTGCTTGCTTGGTGCAGAAAAATTAGTTTACAAAGTCTCCAAACAGCTGGAGTCCCTCTTCTTCCACTTCGCACAATCTTGCAGCATTGCCGATTACAGGTTTCTTATCTTCTGTGACGCCAAAGCACACAACTCTTATGTTATGACAGCCTTCGACACATACAAAGTCTCCTTTTCTTGTGATTCGGGAGTAGACATTCAAAAATACCTGAAGACACACCTGAGAGTGCCCAGTGGGATGGCACCTGTTGCTCAGGTCTTTGAAGAGCCATTTCAACAGAACATGAAGTTTGTATTTTCAGAGCGAGCTGGCATGGGTAGGTTTTAGTAGAGATTTAATCTGGATTATCATTGTCCTGATAAGTATGAATTGAATACAGTTTAAGGGCTAGATTATGTTTAGCCCTTATGCACTGGGAGATAGAGCAGAATCAGTCTTCTCTGTCCCAGTGGCATAGCCAGGTTTAGAGCACAGGGGGAGTGGCGGCGCTATAAAAAGGCACTTCCCCACTCCCCCTGTACTCACCCGGCAGCGCTTTAAAAGGCCCGGGGCTCCAGCCGCTGCGGAGCCCCCGGGCCTTTTAAATCCCTGCCCGAGCCCGGCTCCGGCAGCGGGGCTGGGGGGGGGAGGGTGCGCTTTAAAGGGCCAGCGGCTCCCCTCAGCGGCAGGAGCCGCCGGCCCTTTAAAGCGCACCCCCCCCGCCAGCCCCACTGCTGGAGCTGAGCTTAGCTGGGCTGGGGTGGGGAAGCGCTTTAAAAGGCCGGCGGCTCCTGCCGCTGCGGGGAGCCGCTGGCCCTTTAAAGCGCCCCCCGAGCCCGGCTCCCGCAGCCGGGCTTGGGCGGCGCCTTAGCGCTGCTTCTCCTCAGAGGGGGAGCGGCCGCTCCCCCTGCTCCCACCCTGGCTACGCTACTACTCTGTCCCAGCTCCTCTGGCGATGCTTCGGAGAACATAGGGAACAGGTAGACCCATGGCCTACACATGGGGGTCAAGGTCTAGCTAGAGGTGTAGCTATGGGCACACTTTCCCTGTGAGGCTCCTGCGTAGCTTCTGAACTGTTAATCAAATAGGTTGTTGGGTCCAGACTTGTCTCTGGGGCTGCAGGGGGTGGCTAAGGAGCTGCCTGAAGAGAATCTACATCAGAGTGGAGAGAAAATCTACCCTCAGTTTTAGCTCTGCTTTATGCTCTTTATTGAGGGGGGTGGGGATTCAGAACCTGAACTAGTACCGCCGTCACGGCCTTTACCATTAAGAAAGCTCATGTTACAGCAGGTTGTATCATGCCTGGCCTGTGGAGCGGAGGTGAGATTTCTCCCGTGTAGAAACTTCTTTTAGCTCCCCAGCTGAAGAAAAATTATATAAAAAGGCCAGATCTTCAGCCCGTGTACATGAGCATAGCTCCACTCACTCCAATGGCGCTACACCCATTCACAGCAGCTGGGGATCTGCACCATTGACTCCAGCTGATTTATGTCCATTTATACTAGCTGGGGATCTGGCCCATTGACGCCAATGGAGCTATGGCTGATTGACCCCAGCTGGGGATCAGGCCCATTTACACCAATGGAGCTATGGCTGATTGACCCCAGCTGGGGATCAGGCCTTCTCTGCTTCAGGTGAAGAAATAGAAACATAAAGACAGAATACGAGAAGGCAGAGCACTGGAGAAATTGAATCTTGACCTTCTCTCTCATTTTAGGGAAGTCTTTGTTTGTAACAAATACCACCAGAAAAGCCAAAACCCGACCAGAGAATGCAGAGCTGAGACACAAAACCATTCGGCTGACAGAGTCGGAAATAGATTTTGGATTTCTCCTGGAGGAGCTTCGCTCACTGGAACAGAAACCAACTGAGGCCGGGCCCAGGGTCTTCCATGTTGATGTATCCCCTGTGGTAAGTGTCTCTTTACCAAGCGCAATCTCCATGCCACGATATACAGTGAAGATGGATTCTCTCATTCAAAGTGTGAATGTGCCTTTCAGTGTCAGATAAGTAAACTCCTTCCACAGGTAGTTATAGAAAGCAGTTAATACCATCCAATTTCTGTAATAAACTGTGAACAGGGGTGTCACAAAAATATAGTTGTCTTACCAGAAGTTCCACCGAAAACCAAACTCTACCCACCCACTTGTGACACCAGAAGAAGATGATGCTCACAGCAGATTTTAACTCTGCATCACTGTGCAGTGTCCCAGCACCTGATACTCTGTCACAATGCCAGAAAATCCCTTTGTATTTCCATTGTGTCCATCACTGGCACAGCGACAGCCCAGCATTTACTGTCACAGCAGCACAGAGACCACACAATGGGTCAAATCCTTGGCTGGTGTAAATCGGTGTAGCTTGCTTGAAGTCAATGGCGCTATGCCTGTTTTACACCAGCTGAGGTTCTATCTGGGGTGTACTTCCATGGAGCATCTCTCCTCGTTGATTTATTGGGTCTTCAATAACTTAGAAAGTTTTCCCCTACTGTTACTCACACCTTTTTGTCAACTGTTTGAAATGGGCCATCCTGATTATCACTACAAAAGTTTTTTTTTTCTCCTGCTGATAATAGCCCACCTTAATTGATTAGTCTCTTAGGCCAGGTCTACACTACCCACCGGATCGGCGGGTAGAGATCGATCTTTTGGGGATCGATTTATCGCGTCTCGTCTAGACACGATAAATCGATCCCTGAGCGCTCTCCCGTCGACTCCGGAACTCCACCGCAGCAAGAGGCGCAGGCGGAGTTGACGGGGAAGTAGCAGTAGTCGACTCAGCGCCGTGAAGACGCCAAGGTAAATCAACTTGAATACATTGACTTCAGCTGCGCTATTCATGTAGCTGAAGTTGTGTACGTTAGGTTGATCCCCCGCCCCTGCCGCACAGTGTAGACCAGGGCTTAGAGTTTGTATGGCAACCCCCATCTTTTAATGTTCTCTCTCTGTGTGTGTATATATATATGCATCTGACAATGTGGGTTTTAGCCCATGAACGTTTATGCCCAAATAAATGTATTAGTCTCTAAGGTGCCACAAGTACTCCTCATTCTTTTTTAGAAAATTTAGTAACAATGGGAAGCAATGAACAGTTGACATTTCGACGAAGGAAAACTGACCAGCCCTGCATCTTTCTTGACAGGTCTCGAAGGGTCTTTACAAGTTACTGATTGAGCTGTGCATTCTGAGACACATCCAAAGCCCTGATGGCATGGTCTGGAAGTGCAGAGAGTCCCATCTTTATTTGATTGAATACCTGGTGAGAGGAAAAGGCATAAGCAGCACAAGAAAACAAGAGGTATTCGCCAAGTGAATGGCAGGTTTTCTCTGGAACCTAGCAATGTGCATGTGATAGCAGCATGTTAAAATTCAAAGTGAGAAGACCTTGATGGAACTACAATTCTTTGGCCAGTATTGTGCCATCCAAAAATAGAGAAAAACGAGTGAGCTGTATAAAATCATTGCTGTTGGAGAAGATGCATATTGTCAGTACTAGAGCTGTTTGGAAAATGGAAGTTCCATCCTGTGGACAAATCTGCTCTTTCAATTTTTTATTCTAACTTTGGAAAGTTCTGGAAAGTTTTGATTCAGAATAATCAAAATGAAAAATGACAACATTTTTGACAGAAAGAAAATGTTCAGACATGTCAAAAGGAATTTTTTCATTTTAACATTACCAAATCAAAAGCATTTTTGACATGTGATTCAAAATCAAAATGTAATCAAAATCGACCCTTTCCTGCAGAACATTTCAGTGAAACCATATTTTCTGTCAGGAAATTTTTTCAGTCAAAACATTTGGCCAACTCTAGTCAATATCCAGAGGAGCATTAGATTGGTCACATTGTGTATGTATATCAGGGGTGGCCAACCTGAGCCTGAGAAGGAGCCAGAATTTACCAATGTACATTGCCAAAGAGCCACAGTAATATGTCAGCAGCCCCCCAGCAGCTCTCCCGCCCACTCCCAGCGCCTCCCGCCCACCGGCAGCCTCACCGATCAGCACCTCCCAGCACCTCCGGATCAGCTGTTTCATGGCATGCAGGAGGCTCGGGGGGGGGGGAGGAGTGGGAGGAGCGAGGGCACGGCAGGCACAGGGGAGGGGAGTGGGAAGGGGTGGAGTTGGGGCAGGGCCTGTGGCAGAGCCAGAGGTTGAGCAGTGAACACCCCCCGGGACATTGGAAAGTTGGCGCCTGTAGCTCCAGCCCCAGAGTTGGTGCCTATACAAGGAGCCGCATATTAACTCCTGAAGAGCTGCATGTGCATGTATATGTTACAGTTAAGCAGCCTATAGAAGCAGCTGTCTATACCTATATGATGCTACCATTCTAATGCAATAATGTTGTACAAATGACAGCACAAGGTGCCAAACAGTGGAAAATCAGACCCCGAGATTGGTAGTTAGTTTGTGTAGAGCATCAACTACACACAGAAGTGTGCAAGAGGCAAGACCATTGGACTATATTAGAGTAAGGCTTTTTTTCATAGCACGGCTTATAGTTTACCAAAAATTGGCTACTTCTCATCTTTAAAGTCCCGTGAGTGAAACACTATCATCTAGAAAGATGAGATGGTATCATTTATATTTGAGGATTAAGTAAATTACTTCATAAATCTAAATTTGGCTGTATAAGTGAATGTTTTGTACTGTGTAACACGGTGCTACCTTATCCAAGTTCTTTGTGCTCTGCTCATTAAGCCATGTCCTCATGAATAATATTAGCGTCAATGTGTAGATGATTTCCTCAGTTTGTTTGGGTAACTTCAGTGTTTATAAAGCTTTAACTCCCTGTCATTTGGCTTTTAGATGAGCAGTGAAATGGAGACAGGATTTCTAGGTCTCCTTCCAGCTGTGAAATGCATGTCACCGGTAGAAGTACTCGAGATGCTTAAAAATAACAGTTCTGGAGCTGCTGCTGAAGTGGAACAACAGCTACTGGACAGTGACACGTTCAGGGGTGATGCCTTCCAAAGGTCATACCAGTACATCAGCAGATACCAGCGAAAAGCCAATCTTGACAGCTTCTGTTTCACCCCTGGGAGGGTTGAAGGGACCCAGGAAGAGTGTCTGAGGCTCTTGTTGGAGTCCTGTGGGAGAACGAACCCTTCCTGGACTGAGCTCAGCAACTTCACGCGCTTCCTAAACCTCCAGCTAATGAAGTGTGAAAACTCCGTGTTCTGCAACAGCAAATTAGTCGGAAAGAGATTTCAGGGGTTCAAGGCATTTGTGATAAAATTTATGATCACCATGTCCAAGGACTTTGCCTTGCCTTCCCTAGCCATGGCAGATGAAAGCTCACCCAGTGAAGAGGAGAAAATGGACGAGGACAGTGTATTGAGAGGGTACCAGTTAAGACGCAAGTGGGAGCAAGAGTCGCACCCCTACATAATTTTCCATGCTGACAACCACTCCATGGAGTTCTTGGGTTTCCATATCAATCGGAGTTTGGATGCTGTTGATGCACATTCACAGGCTGTTCTAGAGAAGAAGGTTATTGACCAAGATTTATATCTCACTCTTGAGGCTCAGAAAGTCCCTTTCAATAAAAAGTTTGAAGATCTGCCCAGACAAGAGCAGCTAGAAACTCTCTGCAGCGTATTCGGTGTGAGAAGCTCCCAAGACCCAGATGAATCCTACCAACTGACCCTGGACAATACCATGAAAATGCTGGCCATTCACCTCAGGTTCCAGTGTGGGATCCCCGTGATTGTCATGGGCGAAACAGGCTGTGGGAAGACCAAGTTGGTGCAGTTCATGTGCAGCTTGCAAAGAGCAGGAAGGGATGTTCAGAATATGATGCTGGTGCGTGTTCATGGAGGCACCAGCTCCAAAATCATCCACCAGAAAGTCAAGGAAGCCATCAAGCTGGCGCGCGTCAATGAAGAGACGCACAACATGGACACGGTGCTGTTCTTTGATGAAGCCAACACCACCGAAGCCGTATTTGCAATTAAAGAGGTCCTGTGTGACCAGAGTGTGAATGGAGAGCCAATCTCCGCCACCCGCTTAAAAGTGGTGGCTGCTTGCAACCCTTACAAAAGGCACAGCAAGGAAACCATTGAGAAGCTAGAGAAAGCCGGCTTGGGGTACAGAGTTCGGAGTGAAGACACTCTAGAAAAGCTGGGCTTCATCCCTTTGAGGCAGCTGGTGTATCGGGTGCAGCCTCTTCCACCGAGCATGTTGCCTCTTGTCTGGGACTTTGGGGAACTAAATGAAAAGACTCAGAGTCTGTACATCAGACAGATTGTTAAATCCATCGTGAAAGACAAGCTTCCCAATGAGAACATGGATGTTTTTACCTCTGTCATTTCCACCTCCCAGAAGTTTTTAAGAGAAAAGAAAGAGGAATGCAGAATTGCCAGTCTCCGGGACATAGAGCGCTGCATGGAGGTGCTGCTGTGGTTTTATAACTTAAGAGACCTGCTTTTTCCTCTTATTGACGAAAAGAAGAGTAAGGCTCAACAGTCAAAGGATTATGATTCATCCATTCATGAAGAGGAATTTGAGAAAGATCAGATATTTGCATTAAACGAAGCACAAAGATCCCTGGTTCTTGCAGTTGGGGTTTGCTATTATGTATCTCTCGAGAGTCGCCAAGATTATCTGAAAGAGATAGCGAAATGCTTCTCTGTGCCTGAATCCCTGCTTCAGCTAGAGATGGTACTTTGCCAAGAGGTGTTCCTGGATAACCTCTCTGTTCCCAGGACAACAGCACGGAACGATGCCCTAAGGGAAAACATCTTCATGATGGTCATATGCATGGACCTGAGAGTGCCGCTCTTCCTTGTCGGGAAGCCAGGTAGCTCCAAATCCCTGTCTAAGACCATAGCTGCTGATGCAATGCAGGGCAGATTATCTAAAACAGAACTGTTCAAACGGTGCAAGCAGGTCCAGCTGGTGTCATTCCAGTGCAGCCCCCATTCCAAGCCCGAAGGGATCATCTCCACTTTCAAACAATGTGCACAGTTCCAAAAGGGTCAGAAACTGGAGGAGTTTGCCTCTGTAGTTATCCTGGATGAGATAGGCCTTGCAGAAGACTCGCCTGAGATGCCCTTGAAGACACTGCACCCTCTTCTTGAAGATGGTTGTGTTGATGATGAAGCCCCAGAACCATACAAAAAAGTTGGCTTTGTTGGTATTTCGAACTGGGCCCTGGACCCTGCTAAAATGAACCGGGGCCTCCTTGTGTTCCGGACCGACCTCAACAAAGAAGAGCTGGTGAAGACGGCCAAGGGGATCTGTGCTGATGAGCAGCATGTTACCAAGATTGAGCATTTGTTCCCCTCCCTGGCTGACTTCTATTGTGAGGTGTTAAAGGAACAGTCCATGGAATTTTTTGGGCTCCGTGACTTCTACAGCCTCATCAAAATGATACTGTCCTACGCCAAGAACATAAAAAGAATCTCCCAAGAAGAAAAGCAAATTGCAAAAGCAATTCTGAGAAACTTTGCAGGTTTAAAAAATCTGAATCCTTTAGAGCTGTTCAGAAAGTACTCACCCATCTCTCTGCCTTACAACTTAGAAACCAGCCATACAGTTCATTTGTTACAGGAAAATTTAGACAAGAAACAGATGGGGTTTGTATCTAGATACTTGTTGCTGTTAACAACAAACCACGCGGCTTTCCAGATCATACAGATGACCAAACTCATGGACATAGAGAACTGTGATATTATATTTGGCTCGGGTTTCCCACGGGACCAAGAATATTCACAGGTGTGTCGGTCTGTTAACAGAGTGAAAATCTGCATGGAGACAGGCAGGCCCGTCATTCTCTTAAACATTCACAACCTGTATGAAAGTCTTTATGATGCGCTGAACCAGTGCTTTGTCCGGTTAGGAGGAAACTATTATGTCGACCTTGGCCTTGGAACTCACAGAGTTAAATGCCGCGTGAAGGAGGAGTTTAGGTTGATTGTGATTGAGGAGAAGAACGTGGTTTACACACAGTTCCCCACCCCGCTGTTGAACAGGCTGGAGAAGCACTGCTTGGAGATGAACACCATTCTGCACTGGCAGCAGAAGCGGCTGAGGATGGAGCTGAATGAATGGGCCAAGTTGTTTGTCACTATCAAGAACACGGACTTTTGCTGCACGAGGTCGGCAGACCTGGCTCCCCAGGAACGTGATGTTTTCATTGGTTTCAGCGATGACACTTCTGCCACTGTTGTTCTGCAGTGCTCTCCGAGTGGCCTCCAGGGGATCTGTCTGCCCAATGAAGAGTCAGTCCTCGCAGCTTCTAAAAGCAAACTCATCGAGTGTGCAACCCCCGATTCCATCCTGCGCCTGAAATATTCTTCTCTGGAGGACGCAGAGCAGATTCAGGACCTGTACTTTGGAAAGCAGAAGCACAATGGCCTGATTGACATTCTGAGGGGAGCAGTGAATCAAGAGTCAGATGTGGACGGTACCAATGGACTGTGCCTGGAGGTGAGAGGTTTTACTTCAGTGTTGTTATAATGGGCCTGATTCTCAGAGGTGGGGGCAACCAGAACTCCAGTTGATTTCCATTATAGCTGCAGGTGCACAGCACCACTGAAAATACAGTATTAGACGACGACTACGACTATTATTATTTATCGTTCATATTGAGGTAGCACCGATAGACCCCAGTCACAATCGGAGCCCCATTATGCTAGGCACTGTACAAACACGTGGGAAGGATGTTGATAAATTGGAGAGGGTTCAGAGAAGAGTCACAAGAATGATTAAAGGATTAGAACACAAGCCTTATAGCGAGAGATTCAAAGAGCTCAGTCTATTTAGCTTAACAAAGAGAAGCTCCAAAGGTGATTTGATGACAGTGTAGAAGTGGGAAAAATATTTGAGAATGGGCTCTTCAGTCTGCTAGGTATAACATGATCCCATGGCTGGAAGCTGAAGCTAGACAAAATTCAGATTGGAAATGAAGCATCAATTTTTAACAGTGAGGATAATTAACTATTGGAACAACTTACCAAGGGCTGTGTTTGGACTCTATTAGTGTGAGTCTTAACATCGAGGTTGGATTTTAAAAAAAGTTCTATTCTGCTTCAAACAGGAATTATTTTGGGGAAATCCTATAGCCTGTGTTAGACAGGAGGCCAGACTAAATGATCACAGTGGTCATTTCTGGCCTTGGAATCTATGAACTGAAGTTCTTGGCTTCAACAAATTCTTGTGGCAGTGAGTTCCACAGGCTAATTACATGTGTGGAAAATGATTTATTTTTATCGGTTTTGAATTCCCCACCTTTTATTTTCATTGACTGTCCCCTTGTTACTGTGTTATGAGACAGGGAGAACAGATGCTCCTTATCTCCCTTCTCTAGAACAGTGAGTATTTTAAAGATTTGGATCCAGCCCCCTTTTATTCATCTCCTTTCTGTGGTAACAATCCCACTTCTTCAGTCTTTCTACAGAGCAGTGTTTTTCTAGGTTCTTTGACTTTGTGATTACAGGTAAAATGTTTGTGGTTTTGAGAAACTAAGAGGTAAGTTCTATATATAAGAACATAGGAGTAGAAGGGACCTTCTGGAACATCTAGTCCCGTCTTTGCTCACATAGGCAACTCTGTAAGATAATTGCCTTCATAAATTTATCAAATTGCATCTTAAAACCAGTTTGGTTTCTTGCTCCCACTGCTCCTATTGGGAGACTTCCAGAAATTCCCTCGCCTGATGGTTAGAAACCTTCTTCTAAATTTACTCATGGCCAATTTATCACTATTTGTTCTTGTGCCAACATTGTCCTTTAGCTTCAACAGCCCTTCTCCCTCCATGGTTTTTACCCCCTGATGTATTTATAGAGAGCAATAGGATCCCCTCTCAGCCTTCATTTTGTTAGGCTAAACCACTCTTCCAGTGTCATCTTGCAAGATCAGCTCCCCACCCTCCTGTGCATCCTAGTAGCTCTTCTCTGCACCTGCTCCATTTTGAATTCATATGTAGGTGGGTTTCTGCTAAGTGCCTATTTGCCTAACTCTGTCTGCATCTTACCCAGCTATCCCAACCTGGCCTAAGATCCTCCAGCCTTTTTCACTGACCCAAAGCCCATAAAGTCAATGAGAGTCATTATTATTGTGGCCATTGCAAGGAAACTCTTATGATCCACTAATGGTTGGTGTTGGTACCGCATGCTATGGTCTTGTCAAAACCCATACAGCTTGCCTCTGGAGGGGACATGTTTAAGAACAGGGCTCTCTCCCCTCCCAGTCAGGACTGACTCCAATGCCCCAGTTGTGGCACTAGAGGGCGCTTTGCTGCAGGGAGTGGGGTGGAGGCTCTGTCGTGGGGTGCCCTCCCCCCCTCTCAGTCAGTGCTGATCCCAATGCCCCAGGGCAGTGCTAGGGAGAGTTGTGCTGCAGGAAATGGGGTGGTTCGTGGCTTTGGTTTTTCAACAACAAAAATCAACATTTTCCATGAGAGGGAAACAAACATTTTCACATCAGTTCTATTGGGCAGCTGTTCAAAAGTCCTGTAAAGGAATTATTTTTATTGCAGTTTTCCTGTGTCTTTACAATAGCAAAATCAGGTGCAAAAATCTTGCCTAAATTGACTTCTTTTTCATAGGTTTCTACACATGCACGACTTCTAAACCAGAGAGATTTGGAAGTGGTAAGAAAGAGACTGAACCTCCAAAATAAAATCCGCTGTCTTTTTCTAAGTCAGTTTGATACAGAACATGCATTCCGCCAGGAACTTAGGTAACGAGGTTTTTTGGTCCTACTCTTTTTCTTGTTGTTTAGTCTTGCATGTGATTTATTTTTATGTCTTCACTGTGATTTTTAAAAAGTATCTAAAGAGACTTTTTCATCATGTGCAGTAAGTTTTTCAGAGAAGCGACCGAAGAGAAACTGCTTTTTGTCCAGTTCAACTTTGACGAGCCGCAGAGCAGCAAAAGGCTTCTTGCCTGTGCAAAGTAAGCAGCTTCTCTTATCATTCTAGGTCCCAATGCAGTGAAGTGTGTGCTTCCGCGATTTGCTGAATCGGGGCCTTATAAAATAACCACGGTGGTTCTGTGCTAGTATATCTTCCTGATGATGGAATTTCCAGCCCTCCACCCCATTGCAGTGTCTGAGGGAGGCTGAATGGGAAAAATAAGGCGGTCAAAAGAATCTTGGAGGCCAGTTCAGCACCCAACCTTAAAGAAAAGCAGGTTTTCCCATAATCCAGCCATTTTGGGAGCTGGGGTTTGGAGAAAAATCACCAGTTGGCAACAGTCAGTACCCATCATAAACAGCAGGGACAGCTGATTGTGCTGGTTCTCAGTGGTAGAAGATGACAGAACAAGGAGTAATGGTCTCAAGTTGCAGAGGGGGAGGTTTAGGTTGGATATTAGGAAAAACGTTTTCACTAGGAGGGTGGTGAAGCACTGGAATGGGTTACCTAGGGAGGTGGTGGAATCTCCTTCCTTAGAGGTTTTTAAGGTCAGGCTTGACAAAGCCCTGGCTGGGATGATCTAGTTGGGGTTGGTCCTGCTTTGAGCAGGGGGTTGGACTAGATGACCTCCTGAGGTCCCTTCCAGCCCTGAGATTCTATGATTCTATGATTCTATGTATCACCTCATCGAATGACAAAAAGTGAAAAGCAGACTCAAGGCTGGTCTAAAACTTTGTGAAAAACTCATACCCCTGAGGGATGTAATTAAGCCAACCTAAGCCCCAGTGTAGACAGTAGTAGGTTGATGGAAGAATGGTTCTGTCAGCCTAGCTACCGCCTCTTGGGGAGGTGGATTACCTATAGTGACAGGAGAACCCCTCCCATTGCTGCAGTGAGTGTCTACACTGAAGTGCTACAGCGGTGCAGCTGCAGTAGCGGTTTGAGCGTAGACATAGACTTACTCTCAAACGTTACAGAATGGAAACAGGGTGAAATCCTGGCTTAACTGAAGTCAATGGGAGCTTTGCCATTGACTTCAGGATTTCACCCAGAGGGAAGAGACGGATGGAGAGACAGATAATACATCTTCTGTTTTGATCATGGCCTAAAGGACCTACATGGGCAGGGAGCAGTGGCTGGGAGCTTTGAAATGAGACAAATTCAGACTAGAACTAAGGTGCAAATTGTTGACAGGGAGGGGAATTCACCATTGGAACAGCTCCCCTAGGGATGGGATGAATTTTCCATCCCTAGGCGTCTGTAAATCATGGCCGGGAGTGTCTTTGTAAAAGCTCCTCTCTAGCTCACACAGAAGTTATTGGGATGGATGCAGGAATCACCAAGTGAGATATTTTCACCTGTGATATCATGCAGGAGGTCAGACTGGATGGTCAGAAGGTCTCTTCTGATCTGAAGATCTATGAAGCTATGAATCGTACTTCTGTTGTGTTTTCAGGTACTGCATAGTGGATGAGAGAAGAAAACCAGGAACGACCGGTCTGTCACACGTCGTCATCATAACCAAAGTCCCAAGGATACTCGGGGGGTGCAGCTACCTGGCATTCAGTGCTGGTAAGAGTGTGCCTTGATTTTGAAAGGCTTGAAAGAAGAGGAAAGCAAGAGGGATCGTTAACATTATTGCAACATTTGAATCATTTTAACTGTCGTAATCACTGTTTAAGGGTGGAATTTTCAATAGCAAGTGAGGCCAAAACCCCACTGACAGTCAATGAGATTTAGACCTTAGGTGCTTAAATCACATTTGAAATTGAGACTTAGGCTCCTAAATCAGTTATGTGTTGTAATGCTGAGCACAGCAACACCTAAATAACTTTAAAGATCTGGGCCTAAGTGACTTAGAAACATAAGTCCTGTTTCCATGGAACTTGTGTTCCTAAGTCACATGTGGGAGAGCTATCAAAATTCAACCAAAAACTGGAATTTCAACAAAACCAATAATTTTACCAAGGAAAGCTGGTTCTGTTTGTTGGGAATTCCCCACCCCCATTTTGATCAACATTTGAAGTTTTGATGAAAATGTCACAGAAACGTTAAAAAAAAAAAAAAAAATTCTGTTAGCTCTAGTTGGAAACTCTTAGAGGAAAAGGCTGGTGGTGCTGGATGTTCAAGAAAGCGAGCTTTCTCCCCAAATGATAAAAATCACACATGGACAGAAGGGCAGACTGTATATGAGAAAGCAGTGACTCTGCAAGGATCTAGGGGTCACAGTGGACAAAGTAGCTCAACATGAGCTCCCAGTGCAATGCTGTGATAACAAGGGCTAATGCAATCCTTGGAGGTATAAACAGGAGGAGTGAGTAGCAGTAGGGAGCTGATTTTACCTCTGTATATGGCATTGGTGAGGCAAACACTAGAGTACTGCATCCAGTTCTGATATTTACGTTTTAAAAAGGATGCTAAAAATTGGAGAAGGTGCAGAGAAGAGATACAAAAATGATGTGAAGGCTGGAGAAAATGCGTTACAATGAGAGACTTAACCACTGGAAAAAACTGCCAAGGGAAGGGGTGGATTCTCCAAGTGGTAGATGCCTTCAAATCCAGATTACATGCCTTGCTGGAAAGATATGCAAGTTATTGGGCTCAATACAGGGGTAACTTGGTGCAATTTCATGGCCTGTGTTATACAGGAGGTCGGACTGATGATCTAAAGGTCCCTTCTGGCCTTAAACTCTGTGACTCAATGACATTTTGTGGTCTCTTCCGTTTCTGCCTCTGCAGGTGAGTGGCATACTGTTCACTTGGATGACCTGCTGCCTCCTGAGACCTTTGCAGCCAATCTGGGCCAGCTCTCCAAAATGACAGTCGCTGAGATTTTCATGGACAGCACCCGGCAGGAAACCGACACAAGTAACCGACTTCTTGCTTTAAACCCATCTCTGATGTGTTGTTTTACCTTCTGCCATTTCCCTGTCCCATAAGGGGATGGTAACACCAGTGGATTAAAGTTTAATCAAATAAGAAGACGTCACCGTACGCTAAAAAGTGACTGTGCAAATGGAGGTGTGGTGTTCCAGGCACATTCCCTCTGAGGGCTCAGTTTTGATTTAGGCAACATACCCACAGAGAAGTAAGAGGGGGATAGGGAATCCCGTAATGCTCCTGCCTGGGTCATCCAGCCCACGGGTCCACTTGTGCAGGAGTCAAAGGCAGCGTTGGATTTGCTATGGCGGCAATGGCACCATTGCACTGGGCCCACGCTTGGAAGGGGCTGTCACTGTGCCTCAGTGGGTCACAACTGAGAAATACCAGACTGCTGAGAAATGGGGCAGACTCGCCCCAAACCGGTGGCTATTCTTCCATGCGTGATACCAAACCACTAACAAAAGTAACTTCAGTCTCACCACACGGGCTAACAAGAAGTCAGAAATGCAGCCTCCTTAGGCACTCCAGCCCTTGTTGCATCACTAGAGTTAATGATGAGTGGTTATTTAAAACCAGATTAATCAAACTAAGGGTTCTTCTGATCCAAAGGACCAGCCACATACCCAGGTCAATGTATGACTCAGATTTTACCCAGTAATCAGGCTGTTGCCAGTCCTTAAGTATCTAATATTTGAAGGTTTTGATGCAACAGATAAGTAACACGCAATTGCTCATCATTCAAGGTTGTCCAGAGGATTCCATTGCCCCTGAAGATGCTGAAAAAGCCAATGACTCCTCACAGGAAAATGTAAGTGTCTTATCTACCTTGCCTGCCATAAGTGAGAACTATCAAATCCAGTCTCAGCATTTCAAATATAACAGGTCCAAATTGGGGAGGTCCCTGATTATCCGGTTTCACTGCCCAAGGGAGGAAAGGTTGCAGAGGAGATCACCAGCCATTCTCCCTTGTTAAGTTGTGTGGGAAAGTTGGCCCTGTGGTAAGGCACTAGGAGTAAGTTTCAGGACTTCTGGGTTCCATTTCTGTCACGGACTTTCTGTGTGACCTGGGGAAAGTCACTGAATGTCTTTGGGCCTCAGCTCCCCCCTGTGACTGGGAGGGGGAATAGCGCTGCCAACCTCATGAGGATAAACTCATTGGTGTTTGTGAGGTGCTCAGATACTGCAGAGATGGGGCTATATGAGACAGATACAGGAACTGCAGCCTTGAGATGTGGCACGTGCCTCCCCAAACTGCTACAGAGATTGCCAGTGAGCAGCTCAGAGGCTATTCTGCTGGTGGCCATGAAAATGAAGAGAAAGGATTGTCTAGTATTTTGGGCAGTAGCCTGGGACTTAGGAGACCTGTGTTCAGTTCCTTGCTTTGCTGCTGACTTCCTGTGTGAGCCTGAGTCAATCCCTTAGTCTCCGTGTCTCAGTTCCCATCTGCCCATTGGGGAACAATAGCATTGCTCTGCCAAATATTTTTCCAGCTGCAACTGATCAACACTGAATTCATGATCAAACAAAGTGTCCAGAAAGCAGTGATCCAGCTGGAGGATAAGAAAGACAACAGCCAGCGAGCTACAGAAAGGATACAGATCCTCTATGATGCACTTTTTCATTCTCAGAGCAAGAATATACGTGAGTATAAACAAAAGGCCTTGTATTTGTGTGTGACTGGCTATTACAAGATGTTCTATGAACAAACTGGATGGATCAGTGGTACAATCAGCTAGGGCACTAGCTTTACAGCTGTGGATTCCTGGGTAAAAAAAATCCCATTTAGACATCAAATGTAAATGAAAAATGAGTGTGGAGGTCTTTCATGCTGCTGTGCTGTCAACATTCGTTAAGTTCTATACAATTATTCAAGGCAACTGTGCAATCATCCTTAGTGATTAAATGGGATCCATCTTTAAGCAAACGAATGTGTAAATATTTTAAACTAAGTAAATGGAAGGTACTTTTTTATGGAGGGAAACCAAGTCTAATGGCATGTCTAATCTGATTTGTCTAATCTTTGTTGCCAAAACTAATGGAAGGAGCCACATAACTCGTCAAAAATTTACTGTGAAAACTTTCAATGGAAAATTGTATTTTTAACAAAATCCCCAGAACAGAATCCCTGGGATTCCTTTTCTGGCTGAGCAGTCAGGAGATTGGTACAGGAAAGTGGTCCACCCTGAGGATTGCTGGAGAGGGACTTACCGCCTGCTCCCTTCTGGAACAGTGTTGGTGTCTTTAGAGCTTGGAGCTTGACTTCAGTTGCAAGCACGTGGGGTCTCTGGATCTAAAATCCCAGATGCGGTGTGGGCTGGCTGCAGGAGACCCTGGCTATCTCCTCATGTTGCTGGCAGGAGAAGTGGATTGTCGCTTTTCTCTAGGCTGAGCTTACAGACAAGCCAGTTGCAGAGGCCTGGAAGGGCTGTGCTGGTCGGCTGCAGGGCCCCTCGCTGGCTTGTCTCTGCCATATGCAGCGAAAGCAGCCAGGGCTAGTCAGGGCCTCCCAGCTTCCCTGAGCATCTCGGGCTCCGCACGGGTCCGAGCTGCTTGCAGTGCTGCCTGGCTGTCCTCTGCCCTCTGATGGGG
Source organism: Chelydra serpentina (assembly GCA_037349315.1). Taxonomy (NCBI): domain Eukaryota; kingdom Metazoa; phylum Chordata; order Testudines; family Chelydridae; genus Chelydra; species Chelydra serpentina. The sequence continues at coordinate 3,242,233 of JBAIAC010000021.1, read as the reverse complement.
CTGCTGGGAACTGCTGTTGACTCCCCTCCTCCCATTGGTTGAGTGAGGAGCATTGCCAAGGTGACGGGGGGCGGGGGGGTGGTCACATCCCAAGCCACGCCCCTTCCCCCTGCTGCCAGGGAAGTCAATAGTGCTGGACTCAGTTGTGGACTCCGTGGAGGCCCCCAAGGGGTGTCTCTTCTCTTGGGTCACAGCCCTGTAGGGTGACCAGATGTCCCGATTTTATAGGGACAGTCCCGATTTTGGGGTCTTTGTCTTATATAGGCTCCTATTACCCCCCACCCTCTGTCCCGATTTTTCACACTTGCTGTCTGGTCACCCTACAGCCCTGTGCTATGCGGGGTGAGGGGCTGCACTCCCATTGCCAGAGGGACAATATTCTCACCGTGGATTGTTCTTGTCACCCCTTTCACCACTGCGGCCTAGCCCAGGTGCTCCATACAAGGGAGCAAGCTGCTGCCCAATCTACCAGGCCTGCTGTGGTTCTCCAGCCTATTCTTACAGCATCCATCTTTATCCCAGGCCTGCCTTTTACACCTCCCACACGCAGAACTCTGCAAACCTGCCCTCCATGTATGGGCAGTTCTTCTGTGTGTGTCCTTTGCCCCGACGTGGGTAACGTCTTTCCCCCTTCCCTTCTGTAGGGGGTTGGTGTTCGCTCCCTGGGAAACCCGCTTCCACATAATCCTCCGTTAGTTTTAATGTGATCTCTAAGGATTCTGATGCCTCCACACCCAGAGTCTAGTGGCCTCCGGGAGGCTCTGTGTAAATGGTTCATGGATAATTGAGTTTATCAAGGTCTGTCTGTCCTGCCTACCCCAAACGCTCTGGGATGTATCCCGCCGTGCCATCTGGCTGCTCTAAATTTTTGCCAGTATCACAGCCTTTGGCTTGATGCGCGCTCAGGGCCATACAAGCCCCCTGAGCCTGGCTGGTCAGAAAAGGGGCTAGCCGTAGTGCCCAGGCACCCTTTTCCCATCCAGTGCTGGTAGCCAACAGCTCAAACATCAACAAAACCATATCAGGGTCATCTCCTGGGCTCTCTTATATAGGCAGGAGTGGCGCCAGCTTTTTTGCCACCCTAGGCGGTGGCGGTGGGAGAGGCTGCCGCTGAAATGCCACCGAGGACCCCAGCGGCCGAAGAAGCAGCCGCTGAGGACCCCAGCGAAGCAGCCGCCAAATGCTGCCGATGACCTGGCAGCCGCCTAGGGACCTGAAATGCCGCCCCCCAAATCCTGGCGCCCTAGGCGACTGCCTAGGGTCGCCTAATGGTAGCACCGGCCCTGTATATAGGCCCACTCCCAGACCCACTGCACGATTTCCAGTTCTCTCACGGAACTCACCAGCCTCCAGAGGAGCTGTTGCTCTACCTGAGACCACTTTTTAATAAACTGCTGTTAACATCTGCTGCTGCTCTGTCTGCCAGCCAAGAAGTGCCTGCCTGCTGGGTCTTCTGCATCTCTGTCTGTTACTAAACTACATTTCCTCCCTTGCATCCGGATCTTCCTGTCCAAGCATCGGTCACTCCTCAAGGCTCCTTTTCTCAAGCCAAGAGGGATAAAACCCTTGACAAGCCCCCACGTGTCACAGTGCGCTTGTTCAGCTACGTAGCCTGTTTCCATGATCCCGCAGTCATTAACACACCCAATTTGTTTCTCTTTCACTATATGTACCTTTACCCCTCAGTTCTCCAGCAAACAGAACATGACACAGGGACACTGCAGGAGGAGACTTCTACACGGCTTCTCTCCTCCGCACAGCTCCCCCACTTCCCGTTCCTCCCCTTTATATCCTCCCCATTACTGCTGATTTTCATCAGTCCAGCAGTTACCACCCAGGTGTTCGTAATCGCCCAACAAAAAGTGCTTAATTGCTCCCAGCCAAGAGCCTTTTCTGTGCTGCAGCAATGTCAGTGATCAGGGTGCTACAGCCAGATCTCTGTCACGGGCACACAAACAATAACTCACATGAGGGACCACGGTGGCATTTCAGAATCAACATTTTCATTTCGTCCATGGAGGGAAAAGAAATTCTAACCAGCTGTACTTTTAAATACCAGTGGACTGCTTCAGTTTCTAGCACAGCCGGGGGTGGATTCTGCTGTCGGTTACAACATGGAAGCAACTGCACTGAATTCAACAGTGTAACTACAGATCTACACCAGAGTAACTGAAAGAAGTGAAGGCATGTCTTCACTTAAAACTTTACAACAGCACAGCTACACCGCTGTAGAGCTTTAGTGTAGACAGTACCTGCACGGATGGGCTTCTACTGTCGGTGTAGTTAATCCATCTCACCGAGAAGCAGTAGCTAGGTCAATGCAAGCCCAGGTCTACACTAACCCCCCCTGTCAAACTAAGATACGCAACTTCAGCTACGTTAATAACGTAGCTGAAGTCGAAGTATCTTAGTTCGAACTTACCTGTGGTCCAGATGCGGCGCGCAGGCTCCCCCGTCGACTCCGCCTACTCCACTTGTCGAGCTGGATTACCAGCGTCGACGAGGGAGCACTTCCTGGTTCGATTTATCGCGTCTTGACAAGACGCGATAAATCGAACCCAGAACATCGATCCCGCGCCTCCGACGCGACGGGTAAGTATAGACATACCCCAAGATTTTGTCCATTGACCTAATGCTGTCTACACTGGGGATTAGATAGGTGTATGTACATCTGTGAGGGGTGTGGATTTTTCACCTGCTTGAGAGACGTAGCTATGCCAATGTAAATCCCTAGTGTAGAACAGACCTGAGAGCCAAATGGAACCCTCAGGTCTTACATCTCACTTTTTTCCATGAACCCCTTTATCTAAGAGTTTCTTGATTCCAGTTGGAAGGTCAGATTGCTTAGGCCAAAGGAACTGTTTCAAAGGAGACAAATAGGAAATGTTTTTAGATGCACTGCTTGGAAAATGTTTTTCTCCTCTCCCCCATGGAAATTTTCAACTTTTTTTTCCAGAAACCGAACACCCGAAAACCCCCCAAAATTTGGCCCAAAACTACTGAAATCCAAAACATTTTTGGCTTTCAGCTGAAATTTTTCAGGTTTGGGGTTTTCTGACAAAAATTCAAAAATTTGAGGAAAGCAGAGACTTTCTACCCTACATTTCATTTAGTAGAAAACAATTTTCCTTTAAGAAAATGTTGACCAGCCCTATTGTGAGATAAAGTGATTTCTAATTTTCTTTTATGGCTAGTTGCCCGTCATTTTATGGAAGTGTTGAAAAGGAGAATTTGTAACCTTTTACAAGAACGAGAGATGGGGAGCCATAATCCTAAAGAGTGGATTTTCCGCAGAGCTCTGTCTAGCGAGTTCATACTTGAAGGCACTTCATTCAGGTAACATTGTATGTTCTTGTATAGTTGCACCATGTTGGCCATTTGATTTTCAAATAGCTCAAATGTTTGGAATACCAACAAGAAGTGATATGTTTGTATCACGTCACTTAAAGATTTCCTGTAAGGGACTTGGGTACAACAGTGATGAGGGTGGTATAAGAACTTATATAGAAGACTAGCTTATGTTTTAAAAATCACAATTAATCAGGGTATTGGCAACAAAATCTTAGGTCATTGGACAGTTAAAGGGCCTTGTTTGTAACAAGAACAAAGAACAAGAACAAAATTGATCAGCTGTATGGAATGTGCCAAACCCTACAGATAAATAACTTGAAAGTTTTGGAAATTCATATTTTTGGTATTCAGCCACTGCAGACAGCTGACTCCCAACATGGCTGAGAGACATCACCCAGCCAATGCTAAATTTGCTCCCTGTTTTCTCCTGTGTGGATGACTATGCTTTATTATGATTGTTGGATATTTACATAGTTGTATCTTAGGGCCCAGCCCTGCAAAGCAACCCTCATGTTACAGACACACAGAATGAGCCGGTTAAGGGGTTGAAGAAATTATTTTATAAGACATTTTTTTTCTTTTTTTTTTTTTTAAGGCATGTTGTCTGGATTCATTTGGAAGACATTGTGGCAAATATATTTGCTCAAATTCTAGCAGTAATTGATGCAAACAACAACTTGGATCATATCTCTCAAGAAACTCCTATCTCTGACCTCTGGCTCCAGATGTTCAAAGATGAATCATTTCTGAAGATTAAGTATACCAGCAAGTAAGAGACCACTAGGAAAGTTCAGACTCTCGGGATTAGATCTGAGTGGGAAACAAAAATAATCTCGGCTCCATCGTAAAGTTGAATTTAGATTTTGACCTTTTTAAAAAAAGATTTTACTTTTTTTAGTATAAATTAACTACAATTGCTAAGTGGAAAGTCATTTCAAATTATAAACCAAAACTGTGGGTTGTTTTTTTTTCAAAACTGTCAAAACAGGATGTTTTAATGGTTTTGAAACCTTTTTCCAAAAATTGCTCAAATCAGGAGGCTTCTTGAAACCGACCCTTTTCCTGCAAACTGTGTCGGTTTCAATGAGTCGTGATTTTCCGATGAAATAATGTTTATTCAGAAAATTCCTGACCAATCTCTGTTCAGGGTTGAGAAAACCAACCTCTCTCCAGAGCTGCAAAGGTACAGTGCTGTAGCAACGAGCGCAGTGGGGGAGTCTGGGCATGGTTTAGAGTGCGTTCATTAGACGAGTAGTTGCATAAAGCCAGAGGGTCTTGGGCTTTCCCAGGGTGCCGGCCCAGCCAGAGGCAGTGGGGGAAGGAAGGAGCCTGCCAGCCCAGGGCTTCAAGGCTGTTGCTGAGCTGAGCTTTCTGACTAAGGGCTGGATCGCCGCACAGCACCGGGAGTGAGATGCGCCTGCCAGTGGGGATATGGAGGAGCAGTAGGGCTGGGGGGGTGAAGGGGCAAAGCAGGGAGAGGACAGCGAGAGGGGGAGCACGTAAAGGGCCGATGGGTGGGCAGCAGAGGTGACATGTAACCAGCCGCTTCCTGGTACCTGCCCCCATTCACCAGTCACCACAGCTCGCAGCAAGTGCTGGCCGGAAATGGGACAGGGCCCTGCTGGCCGAGAGCCCACACGCAGAAGGGGCTGCACTGATGGACCAGCAGGGGGAATGGCTGGCCCCACACGCTGCATCTTTGCCCTGCCACCAGCCCTGCACACTCATCCCCATCATCGGCCAGTGGATCCCCTACTCTCCGCTGGTGGGCAGGCGGCTGGCGAGCAGGGATCCAGCCATCAACAGAACCTGCCAGTACTGATGGGGAGGGAGGGGGAAGACAGAAAATATGGAACAATTTTCCCGTTTTTAAGAAAAAGTCAGGACACCGGCAGGAGGGCTTAAATACAGGACTGTCCCTTTAAAAATGGGATGTCTGGTCACCCTAATTGTAATTTTCAAAAGTACCTGAGTTGTGACTATTATGTTCCTGGCATACACAGAGAGGACTTAGATACAAAACATAAAATACTCTTGCTGGAAGATTGCATTGTAACACTATTAGAAATCAGAGTGATAACACACAATACCCCAAACACAGAGAGAGACAAAGCAGGCTGCTCCCTAAAACAGCGATACCAAAGTGTAGCCCACCTTTCTCTAGGCCACCTGTCTGCTAGGTCCAGATCACACATCTCCATACAGAGCCCCCTAACCTCCAAGAAAGATCAGGAAAAATATTAAAGTGACAGCCTACAATTTGATCAGCATTTTCAGTACACCAGAATGAGTACAAATCCTACTGATTTCCATCGGAGTTCCTCACAACGCCCTGGGAGGAAAGAAAGGATCATAATCCCACATTACAGATGGAGAAACTGAAGCATGAGTAGGTGACTTGTCTAAGGTCACACGCTGGCAGAGCTGAGAACAAGAGCCCAGATCTCCTTAGTCCCAGTCCAAGCCCTCAACCACTACACTCACTTACCTCCAGGGGTGATGTAGAGAAGGCATCATCTTGTTCTCTCTGTCTCATAATGCAGGGACAAGGTTGTAGGGTGCTAATTTGTTCCCCACCCCAGGAAGGTCTTACTCTGTGCCCGATCTCTTTCAGGCCCTTACCTCTGGGCACAGTTTTCAAACAAAAACTCACAAACTAACAGAAAACAAAGTTATTCCCCTGCCCATCACAGGCTGCAGTGGCCCAGAGGGTCTGTCTGCTGCAGAGCCAGTCACAGGAGCCAGCCTCCACCCTGCAGCTCTTCCCCAACTGAGCGCACACAGCCCCGGAGAGAGAACACTTAACCCCTTCCTAGCCAGGTCTAATAGACAAATAGGCTGGATGGCAGACCACCCTTTTACAAAGGGGAGAATTGATGACATTGAAAGGCAGCAACTTCAAAACCAGTCAAAGGAAATGTTTTTTTTCCACACAACACGTAATTATCCTCGGGAACCTACTGCCACATGAAGTCATTGAGGCTCAGAATTTAGAAAGATTATAGGTATATATGTATAATATGTTTCTTTCTTTTAAACACTCAAGGGCCCCTGATGCGAAGATTTCTGTGTTATCAATGAGCGAAGACCCCAGCAGATCCACGCTGTGCTGCTTTCCATTCAGCTGGGTTCTGAAAGCTCGCCTGGATGAAATATGGGAGACAGTCCATCGGGTGAAAGGTAGGTTCACACTTTTTACATCTATTAAAATTAACTGCAATGGAAGAAAATATGCGACCCAATTCTCCTCTTGCTTTTGCCAGAGTAAATCCAGATCAGGTTTATAGAAGAGCTACATGGGGAGGAGATGTCTCGTAATAGAGAGCTCTGTGATGTAGCAGAGAGAAACAGAATGAGATCCAGTGGGTGGGAGCTGAAGGGAGACAAATTCACACAGGGAATAAGTAGTACATTATTAACAGGGAGTAGCCATTGGCCCAGCTCACCTAGGTATGGGGTGGAATCTGCATCACTTGGGAATCTTGGTTGTGCTTAATTAAAGTTGGTTCAACAATTTTAGTCAAAACAGTTTGGTGTCAGAAAATGCCATTTTGAGAAAACTGAAACTTTTCATGATATTTTGTTGATTAAGATGAAATTTTGTTAGAAAACAAATTGGGAAGAAATGTTCGGAAAATGTCAAAACATCTTGTTTCAACATTTTCACGATAAAAGTTTCAATTTTTTTGTTTCTAAAGGACATTGTTTTGAAGTTTATTTTATACATACAAAATTAAATCAAAAATGGTCAAATCAAAACAAACCATTTCAAATTTATCAAAATTAATAATTTTGATTGACCCAAACAAAAAACATCATAACTGAATTTTGTGAACATTTTCAGAATTTGTCTTTTTGTCATGATTTTTTACAAAAAAATGCAAAATGTCAAAATTTTTCATGGGACAGAAATCCATTTTCCGACCAGCTCTACTTTTAACTCAGCCAAATGCAAGGATCAAAGAATGTAGGTCACTCTTACCAGATGGCGGACTGTATCCTGGAAATCAGTGACTTGGGAAAGGAATCTGTAGATAGATCTGGGGATCTAGGTACTCTCAAACTGGGTCTCAGATGTGCAAACCAGTAGAGTCTGTGCTTAATCTTCTGCTGCTTAGAGGAGTCTTGCTGGTGGGGGCAGGAAGAGTTCCTCATTTAAGATTGCCCTTTAGGACTGTCTAAGCCTTCTTGTCCTTTGCAAATTCAGTCCTTCATTCCTTGAAAAGGTAGTCAATTGCTCCTTTCCCCACCCAGCTAGAATAACCTAGAACCTCCCCACCCAACTAGAATGACCTAGAACATTGCATCATAATTCTAACAAGTAGCCATTTATAATGGAGAAAAACAGGATTCTCATTGCCCTGCCATACTTATACTCTTGCACCACCCCCCATTCACTTGCATATTAATAATTACTAAACAACATTTCTAGTGATCTGCTATAATTGAATAAACCCCTCTCCTTTGTTCATTCTGTGACATCCTAGGTTATCCAAAGGACCCTACTGTGGACTCTGCTGAGATGTTTCAAAGCTCTATCTTGAATATGCCAGTGCCAGATGGCAATAGTCCAGAAATGGTTCAGCGTTATGCCAGTGATTTTGTGAGGATGGCTTTTCCAGGGCAAGATGTTCAGGTTTATGAGGTAAATGAGTTTCTGCAGAAAAGCACTTTTAAACAACATCAGTCTGAATGTTTGCAGTTAGCAGACATATTAGACTTAACGCAGAAAAAAAAAAAAACTTAGGGCCAGATCCCCAACAGATCCCCAAATCGGCCCTCACTCCATTGGAGTCAATGGAGGCAGATCCCCAGCTAATGCAGAAAGTGTCTGATTTCCTTTAAAAAAATTCAATTTTGTGTAGATTTTTTTTATATCAAAAAGTCTTGCCTGAGTTTTTTTTGGAAAAAAAGGTGTTGGTTTTGATTTGTAAAAGTCAACAATTTCTGCCAAAAATAAAACCACTTCCTGTCCAACTGTTCTGTATTTTGATAAACGCACTTTACTGAAACCTTGTATTTGCTCTTAAATGACTGCTAAGTGCTCTCAACTTTAACTGCATTTTAACATCGGTTTTTGACTTGGGTTAGAATTAGTGATGACGAAAATTTCATACATGTTTCATTAAACATGGCAGCAACAGAGAACTTAATTCTATGGGTCAATCGCTGTTCTTGTGGTTGATGATGAGTAGAAATAATACCTTTTATTTTATCACCAGATTTTGTCTAATGTTCTCATAACCGGTGCGAAGCGGCTCTGCACCTGCTTGGCAAATGACGATGTGGAGTTTTCCCTGATTTGGCTGCACATTGAATATTTCTACCTACAAGAGAATTATCAGCTGTTCATCAATTTAGTAAAGAATGAAGAGATGTTAGCCAATGAGCTGCAGAAAGTTTATAAAGAAGACACAACTAAAATGGTGAGTGAGGTTATCTGAACAGTGTTTCATTGTTGCTCTTTTCAACCTGTAATTGTAAATGGGAATCACAGTAGGGTATTCGTACTGAGCAAATCATAACTTTTCCATTCACACCTTACATGATATACTTTGTGTAATATTTGTAGCAATTATATAACAATGGTAGCAACCTCATATACATGGTTATATTTTAATCATATAACATCACATCCACCACAACTTCCAGATCCTTCTCAGCCGTGCTCCTGCCAAGCCACATGTGCTTTGTATAATATAATGTCCTTGGCATTAGGAGATGGTCACTACAATTTTAAGTCAGCTGGTTTTGTTTGATGCAAGTGCTGTCTGCACTGGACCAGAAGCTGTGTTATCCAAACCAGTTTTAACCACTCTTTAAAAATGGCTTAAAGCTGCCATGGACCGCATTAACAAGCCAAACCAGATTAAATCCACGGCAGCCTGAACCAATTTAATGTCTTGGTTAAGGGCTGGCTCCAACTCCTGTTGATGTCAGTGGGAAGGTGGATTGATTTCATGGGGAATTAGATCAGGCTTAAAAACTTGATTAGGTGACAGGTCCTCGACTCAGAGCACTTAGGTCCTGAAGAGGAAGGGGAATGATGTTCTGTGGCACTCTTACAATCTGCACTGCTTGGAAACAAATGTGGGATTTCCCTCCCTCCTTTCCTTGTTCCTTTGCCTCGGCAGCTAGATGTGTAACTCGCTGGCGCAGTAGTTGTGATTGTATCTCGGCTCCTGCTCCTGTCTTGCCATTAATGGAGTTGTCCCTTTAGCTCAGGTGGTGGGGGTCTTTGCCACTGATGCTGAATCACCAGAGCTCAGTCCCTGCTGATGAGCACGTCTTGCCTGAGAGTGCATGTGTGTGCACGTGTATCTAAGGCCACATCTACACTACCTGCGGATTGGCGGGTAGTGATCAATCTATCGGGGATCGATTTATCGCGTCTAGTGTAGACCCGATAAATCGATCCCTGAGCGCTCTCCCTGTCAACTCCGGAACTCCACCGCCGCAAGAGGGGGAAGCGCAGTCGATGGGGGAGCGGCAGCAGTTGACTCGCCGCCGTGAGGACGCTGAGGTAAGTCCACCTAAGATACGTCGACTTCAGCTACGCTATTCGTGTAGCTCAAGTTGCATATCTTAGGTCGAACCCCCTCACCCATTGTGTAGACCTGGCCTGTGTGTGTGTGTATGTGTGTGCAGCCACCGGTCCTTCCTTCGTAACCTGTTCCAGTTCTGTTGCTTCAGCTCTTTAGCAAGTGATACTCCTGCCCTGTCGTTTTCTCTCCTCTTTGCCCCTCACCCTGAAACACAATGGCGAGTTCAGAAACTCACGGGATTTGTTTTAAAATGTCATTGTAGTTTGTAGCTCTTGATGCCGTGAGCATCGTCCTGAAGCAGCTGCAGCCCACAGAGAAGGAGCTTCTGCCATTCCACGCCTGCCTGAGCTGGCTGAAAAGAATCAAGTCCATTAAGCACACTGTGGAGCTGATAACATCGGACGACTACCAGATGAGACTTTACCATAACAAAGAGAAATTATTGAACAGCGTAGTGTAAGTGTTACCTTCCTCCCCAAAACTGTCTGTGTATTTGAAAGAATATAAACATTTTTAAAACCTGTAACAGTCAAAACTTTTCTGTGAAAACTTTTTTTCCCCAGACAGAAAGATGGGTTTTCCTTTAAACAATTTTTGTTGCAGACAGTGTCAGATTTCCTCAGAATTATCCCAATTTATATAGAAAAACTTGAAAACTAAAAAATTTACAGCAGCTTTTAGCTGGAAATCAAAAAATATTTTTTGTAAATATTTTTTTAACCAAAACCTTGAGTTTCCCCCCAACCCTGTACTCCTCTGCCAGTGGTTTATGTTTAATTGCGGCTTGTGTTTGCTCATAAGAGTCTGCAAACCCAGCTAATTCACTCACTGCATCCACCTTTTTGTCCCACAAATACTGTTTTACATCATCACTGCACACATTCAGGAATTGTTCCTGAGTAACCAAATCACACATTCCTTCAGAGCTTGTAATGTCTTTTCCCCTCACCCACTTATCTACCAAATCTCTAATTTCATTTGGATAAACCACATTACTTAATCCATCTCCCCTCTTAAGACTCCTGAATTTAACTCTGTAGGTTTCAGGTGTAACCTGAAACTGTTTCAGAACCAGTTCCTTAAATTTACCATAATTGGAGGCATCACCAATGGGCATCTTATTGAATATGTCCAGAGCTCTGCTAGTCAATTTTGCTATCAGTGTGGTCATCTTTTGATCTTCAGGGATCGCATGGAGGGTGCACAGTCTCTCAAAGGTGATGAAATATTCGGCTATATCACTGGATTCATCATACTATGGACATAGCCACTCCCATTTGTGGATTTTTGGGGAAGTGGATCCAGCAGCTGAAGGGTTTTGTCTCCAACTCTGCAACAGCCAGTTCATACTTCTGGGACTCCCTCTGGGCCTCCATAGCTCTCTTATGGGCAGCTTCCTCTATGGCTCTTCCTGCCTCCTCTGCCTCAACAGCTCTCTTGTGGGCAACCTCCTCTGCCTCAACAGCTCTCTTGTGTGCAGCCTCCATCCTGGTTTTTTCTACACTAATTTCTAAGTGCCTTAATTTCATTAGTCTCCTGTTTGTTTTCTTTCTCTGTTGCTTCCAGTCTAGCCAGCTCTAGTTTAGTAGCTGCTTCACTGGCAGTCATTTTCCTGCTATCTAGTGCTGGACCACGCTCCTCTGCAGTTCACTGAAACTGAGATGCACTCAGCTCAGGGGCTTTTTAGTTAAGAGACTTTCCCAGCACCCAAAGTTCAGCCTTTCTGGACAATTTGCAACTTGTGCAGTTCTAGCCTCTTCTGATCTTCACTCTAACTTATTTTGCTTCCTTTTCTGTCCCTACTGCCCTTACCCAAAATAAGCAAACAGAAAATAACAAACCAGTAACCACTTTGTCTGTTTTCCAGCCACCACACTTAAAACTCACTTAAAATCACTACCAGTATCTCAAAGCAATCAGCTGTGCACAGACCCTGCTCGACTATGCCACTGTAATGGATTGTTTAAGTGTAGTAGCCGTGTTAGTCTGTGTCAGCAAAATGAAAATAAGAAAGAAAAACTTGTAGCACCTTAGAGACTAACAAATTTATTTCAGCATAAGCTTTTGCTGAAATAAATTTGTTAGTCTCTAAGGTGCTACAAGTTTTTCTTTCTTATTTTCATTGTAATGGATTGGTATCACAGAAACCCCCTTGGAGCTGCCACCTGGTGTGCCAAGACTACTCCTGCCCCTGCTTTCCTGCCTTTTCCAGCTTGGGACTCCAGAATCCTGTCTGGTTTGAGCCTGACCCGCTAGCCTGCTGCAAACCCAGATCCAGGTCTGAGGCATGTCCCATAACAGCTGTAGGCTTGCCTGGAAGCAGCTTAGGAAGTGTTCTTGCCTTTGACACCCAGATGCCCAACTCCCAATGGGGTTCAAACCCTGAATAAATCTGTTTTACCCTGTATAAATCTTATACAGGGTAAACTCATAAATAGTTCACCCTCTATATCACAGATAGAGAGATATGCACAGCAGTTTGCCCCCCTCCAGGTACTAACACGTACTCCAGGTTACTTAATAAGTAAAACGTTATTTTAATAAGTACAGAAAGTAGGATTTAAGTGGTTCCAAGTGGTAACAGACAGAACAAAGTAAATTACCAAGTAAAATAAAATAAAACACGCAAGTCTATATCTAATCACACTGAATACAGATAAAAACTTCACCAGTTCCAGTAAACTTCCTTTTACAGGTTATGGTCGTCCTAGCCTGGGTCCAGCAATCACTCACACCCCCTTGTTATTGTCCTTTGTTCCAGTTTCTTTCAGGTATGTCATTGGGGAGGTGGAGAGGCTCTCTCTTTAGCCAGCTGAAGACAACATGGAGTGGTCTCCCAGGGGTTTAAATAGACTTTCTCCTCTTGGTGGATACCCCTCCCTCTTCCTGTGTAGCATCCAGTTACAAAATGGAGTTTGGGGGTCACATGGGCAAGTCACATGTCCATGCACAACTCAGTTCCTTACCAGCCAAGCCACATTCCTGGCGAAGCTCAGATGTGGATTGGTTTCTGCAAGCTCTATTGTCTGTTAAGTGTTTCTTGATTGGGCACTTAACCTGCACATTCCTTTCTCAAGAAATACAACCAATATTCATAACTTCAACTACAAAAATGATACATGCATACAAACAGGAGGAATATGATCAGTAGATCATAACTTTTACAGAGATATGTTACATGGCACATGTAGCATAAAACATATTCCAGTTATATCATATATACATTTATAAGCATCTCCCCATAAAGCCTTATGGGGTACACCGTCACAGCAGGTTTTGTCCAAAGATGTGGGGAAGAATTATTTTTCCCAGCAGACAAGGGGCAGCTACTCACAGTGAGGCAGTTCTGTCTCTTTTTTTCAGACACCAATGGAATTGCACCAACATTGTCTACCTGCTCATCGATCACCTGCTACACGATGAAACCAACGTGGACAAGAAGCTGCTAAAGCTTGTTGTGAAGCAGTTTGTCTTCCTCTGGAATGTAGGTGTATAAAATAGCGCCCCACTGCTCCTTTGAAAGCGCATGGAACAAGCGGCTACAGCCCTAAGGCCCCAGCAGAGTTAGGAGGGAGGACCGCTGGAAGACATTTTTCATCCAAAACTTTATTTGGAGAAAAATTCAGATTGGCAATACCAAAATGCTTCCTGAATTCATGTTGCTTTTGCCAAATTGTTTTGTTAGGCTCTGATAGAGGCCTCCCTACGGGATGGGGGAGCAGGCAGATACCAGACACAGTGCTGGAATATAATACTCTAAATAGTTGTATTGATTACAATATAACCTCACACTCACTCCACATTCACACCCCTCTCATACTACACCAGAGTCTGAAGATTAAAGCGAAGTCCCAAAGGCCAGTCAAGGTCTGCTCCAATCATAAGGCATGGGGAGCCCTGCACTACACAACTCTTCTTTATCAGGGCTCTGGATTGCTGTCTGACTCCAAATTTCAGATATGTCAGGCAACTATTTATAGACTAGTCCATCCTTTGCATCATCAGCTCTTTGTCTGTTTACTAAGCCTTGTACCCATAACTCCGGGAAAACGGTTCCTGGCAAGCCTCCATAATCCAAGACATTCCATTTCCTCCTATGGACGTGACAAAGTTGTTTTGCACAGACAATCCTTGACCACTCATAACCTTAAATCCTCGCTTCAGTTGCCAACACGCAACTCACGTACTCATGTCAAGCACCAAGCATTTATACTAGGCCCAAATGGCTTATAGCGTTTTACAACATATACTACTATATATCCCAATAGTTTCAGTCAGAAAAAAACTACTAAGAGAAAAATCAGGGAAAAAATCAAAACATTTCAATTTTTTGGTTCAAAATGACTTTTCCATTTCAAAATTTTCTTTAATTTTACTTTTTAATACAGTTTTTTAAAAATTAAAAGTGGTTGGAATCAAAGCAAAATGTTTCGGCTTTCTTCAAAATGTTTTGTTCGATACTAAACAAATTTGACATGAAGCTAGTTTTTTCCCCCCCATTTTTGGGGGAATTGCCAGTGAACCGAAAAATCCATTATTCACCCAGCTCTAGAGAGGATTCCTGTCCTCAGAGGATTCAACCACCCCCATCCTTCACCCACATGAGACATGGTGTCCTCACAAGAGATCAGGAGGTAGCCTGCAGGTGACCCAAGCTGCACTGTCTCTGTACAGCTCCCCTACATACCATCTCCTGCCCCTGTTACACGGTGATACTACACCTAGGCCTCCTGAAATCCTCACCCCAGAATTAGAGCCTTCCACAGGACAGAAAATCTGTTTGGCAAAGGATACGGAGATTTGGAAATTTGGCTTCATTCCAAATTGGAACAAAAACTTAATATTTCAAAATTTCCACAAAGAACAATTCGTTTTGGGTGGATTCAAATGTTTTGATTCTTAATATTTAGTTATTAGATTATACAAAAGATGCGGGTATTCTAGTGTAAAATATAATTTCCATGTTTCAGGGTTTTGGTTTTCCGACAAAAACCAAGTTTTTGCAGAAACACAAACAACATCCATTAAAGTTTTTCTTAGTCAATAATCCAGTTTTTCGTCAATAGCATGTTTTGACCAGCCTTTCTCAGCTGGTGAGCCCAGCGATGGATATGTGTGCGTAACATCAGGCACCCAAGTTTTCAAAGTTTGGCCCCAGGTCTTTCTGAAAACCTCTGTAACCTTAATTCAGCCCCCTTGTGCTTTTGCATTATGATACAGTCTTTAATTACATGATCACATGCCAGGTGTTCTGTCAGACTCCAGTCTCATTCAGTGTACAGGATGAACAGTGAATGAGGGAGAATGTTTAAGGCTCTGGGCTCAGGAAACTTGGGATCTAATCTGGGCTCTGCCCCAGACTTCCTATGTGATGTTGTACAAGACTATCAGAATGCATGCCCTAAAGGGTCAGAGTTAAGGTTGAATGGGCAACATTGATGCTGGCATATCCTAACTTTTGAGTGCTTGCTTTTGCAAATGTAACTTTTTAACACTTCTTTTGTCACTTAGAATGTAAGGACATTCACTGTGCTTTATTTTCTGTAGTTACTGTACAAAATTGAAGACCATAAACCAGCGAAGATTTTTGAAGTTGTGACAAAAGTGCTGAAGAGATGCAGCAACAATGCTGCTACCATCTACCTTGTGTAAGTCAAGCAAACAAGCAAAAAAGACCATTGTGGGTAAATTTTCAGCAAGAGCGTTTTTAGCAGGCAATGTGTCTATTAATTACGCTTGCAAGTTAGTTTATTTCCTGACAATATTTTTAGTTCCATGTACCATGTAACTCAGCATTCAGTGCTGTACCGTACCACACATATGGAAAACATTTTGCATTATGTACCGTGGGTGTGAACAATTCTACCTCCCCTGAGCGCCCCCTTGTGGCTGGGCACCTTCACACCAGGGCTAATGTCCCACTTCTCCTCTCAGGCCCCTTAGGCCTCCCCAACAGGCTCTCTTGCCTCAAAAATACTCCTCCTTGGAGCCAACTTATTACAAAAAACTAGTGCAAAGAACCCAGAACAAGAGTCCCAAAATATCGTCCATTTATAACCCGCAGCACATATTGTCCTTAAAGTCACAGTGTAGCACGTGCCACTCTCTGGCGTCTTCCATCACACCGGGGCTCTTTGTCAGTCCTCTCCTGTCCTTCTCCCAGGAAAACCACCACAGCCCTTCCAGCTGGGTTGCAACCCTACTCTTCCCAGTGGCAATGCCCACCCTCATTCCCCCCAGCCTCTCTGCTGGGAGATCGTCCTTACCAGGGGAGCATCCATCACTGCTCCTTTACACTAACTTTTTCCAGTTCTTCTGGGTGATGATGTCAGCGGGTGAGCCCCTTTGCTGCTCCCCTTGCCTTCCACCCTTTCTGTCTCTGCCTCGGGGACGTCAGCCAACGAACCCTTCTGCTGCTCCCCTCCTTTCAGCCTTTCCCCAGGAACCTCCTGCAGCCTCCTTCAAGGACTTCCTCCCTCTCTGATTCTCCCTAATCCTACATAGCCCCAGGTGCCATTCTACGTTTTAATTGGCCAAACTGAAAGCACCTGTTCTGGCAGAGGGGAGCAGGACCTGCTTCATTTAAAGGAGCCAGCCACCCTGTGGCGATCGGACGTATGTATATTGCCATGGAGCTTGGGCCCGGCTAAGCAAGACTTTATTATTATTTATTTATTGACTCTGTAAGGCACAAGGCAATAGAGAATCAGACCCCGTGAATTGCATCTTGCTTTCGTGGTGTCTTTCAGGAAGGGCGTGAACGAGTGCAAAAGCTGCCAGAATGAGATCACTGACCCGGCTGAGCTGCCCTGCGGTCACATTTTCTGCACTCAGTGCATCCGGGAGGGGAACATCAGGCAGTGCAAGATCTGCAAGCAGAGCGTCCCCGAGGATTACACGCCCACCGCCTCCCAGATCACCAGGTATTGTACAGTCGCCGGACTCTGTGACTCGGGAGACTTGTTTAGCGGTGATATTCCCACTAATCTCCATTACTGACAGTGTGGCCAGAAGGATTGCTTTTCTTCCACACCCCTCCACTACATTTCTGTGAGTTCCTGGAAAAACGGGCTGCTCCCTCTCCCAGACTGTTACCGCCGGACATAGCTCCTTGTGCTGCTGATGTATCTGCCAGGATAGGTCTGTCCGTGAACAATGACTTTAATGGGTCTCTGTGTGTGTAGGATCTGCCTACACTGATTCTTTTGCAGGACTGGGGCCCGGGATTGTAAATATCTGAAGATGCAGATTATAAAGGGGGCATTCAGTGCTGCTTCCCGCTCTGGCCCCTTTGTAATGTTCCGGTGGCACAAAGGGGCCTGAAAGCGGGTGCATCTCCCCGCATAGAGCCGATGTAGAGTAGCATTTTCCAATGCGGCTTTAGAAGTTAGGAACCTAAGTCCCATTAAAAATCATGCTTTTGAAAATGGTATCTGTGCATTTGCACTGACTCTGTGGATGCTCCAGGGCTCAAGCACCCACAGAAAAAAATGGGGGTTGCTCAGCACCCACGAGACTGGCCATGGATCAGCTGTTCGGCAGCCCCTGGGGCTGGCCGCGGCTTCAGTGGCTCCTGCTGCTTGCTCCTCTTCACCCCCAACCCTCATCACTCACCCTTAAGGCAGGAGGGGGCAGAAAGGACCAAGCAGCAGGCAAGAGGTGCTCGGGGGTGGGGGCGGAGAGGAGCGAGTGGCAGCAGGGTTGAGGGGGAGCCTCAGGGGCAGAGGCAGAGAAGAGGGAGTGGGAGGTGCTCAGGGGGCAGTAATTGGCAGAGTGGGGGCAGGGCCTCAGGAGGGGACAGAGTAGGGGAGGAGCCTTGGGGGAGGGTCAGAGTGGGGGTGGGGCACCCACTGTCAAAAACAAAAGTCAGCGCCCGTATATCTGTGACCAGTTCTTTGCCAAGTCTGGCCTTGCAACTGGTGCAGAGGTCATGTATGGGGGACAGGCGGCTGGCTGCAGAACATCCAGCCCTTAGACTCATAGCCAGTTGATCCGTTCACAGGCCGCACTAAGCTATGCTGGAGGCCCAAAGGCCACTAGCTGGTCCCAGGATCAGAAAGCTGCAAGTGACCCCTCTGTGCTCCCCACCATACCTTCACCCAGTGATTACAGCATGCGTTGGAGCACTGAGCCCAGGGCTCTGGTGTCAGGGCTCAGCTTTGTCTGATTTTAGGTAAGTATTATTAGATACATTTTTAGGAGCCATAAATGATTTTTTAAGCGTTTTTCTGGAGTTATGTCATTATCAGGTAGCGCTGTCACACACACTGTTTTTTCACAGCATGCGAGCAGGTTTCAATTCCAGGGAAGACAATGTGTGTTGTTATTTTGTGGTAATGCAGAGTTTTGGGTAGGGGGAGTTGTGTGAGAAGCAGGAGAATTTGCTGTCTGCCTTGGGCTCTTGTTTAGAACGGAGTGTCTCCCTGGGGACTGGGTGATTGGCTTTGGGCTGACATTCCTGGGGGAAGGGCTGAAATGAGTGATAGAATTTGGCAACATTCACTCCCGGTGTATAAAGTTGTTTTGCCCAGAATGTGGAATAATTCGTATCGGGCAGAAATTATTATTGACTTTACAGGATCAAGTCTACCCTTGGCACACACTCACGTCCTCTTAACTTAGCAAGAGTAGTGGAGCTATGCGCATGTTTCAGCACAGAGAGATTTGTAGAGTCATAGATTTTTAAGGCCAGAAGGGACCATTAGGTCATGAGGCCAGAGAATCTCACCCAGTGATCATAGAATATCAGGGTTGGAAGGGACCTTAGGAGGTCATCTAGTCCAACCCCCTGCTCAAAGCAGGACCAATCCCCAATTTTTGCCCCAGATCCCTAAATGGCCCCCTCAAGGATTGAACTGACAACCCTGGGTTTAGCAGGCCAATGCTCAAACCACTGAGCTATCCCTCCCTGCAATGATGTGATGTCTACACATCATGCACATAACTTTGGCTTGAGCTATAGCAGATCTTTTAGAAACATATTCAGTCTTGATTTAAAGATTTCTGATGATGGCAAAACCACCACTTCCCTTGGTGACTTGTTCCAATGGTTAATCATCCTCAAGGTTACAATTTTTGCCTTTTTTCCAGTCTCAATATATTTAAGTTCAGCTTCCAGCCATTCTGATTTTGTCTGCTACCTTATATATTAAAATAGTGACATTTAAAAAAATAATCTTTTTCTCGCCCTAGGGAGGCAGTCGCAAGTCACAACAAATTCAGGAGGAAGTGCAACTCGTTCTTTGTGGAGTTTGTCAGTAGTTACTGTTTTGGGGAGAAAATCCCACCATCTGCAGAGATCATCAAACAACTGATTAAGTTTGTGGCCTGCAAACCTTCTAACCCAGAACATCAAGAGGTTAGAAAGGGTGAGTGATGTGTGCAACACGGGAACGGCTTGATCCCGCCAATCCCAGTTGTTCAGATATCCTAAGTCAGGCCCCAAAACTCATGAGAGTGACTTTAAAATCATGAGATAAAAACCCCAACAATAAATATGAGGTTCTTTTTATTTGCCTTCTGGTGTTGGAGCTTTTAGGGCAATTCACACCAGCTGGGGATCTGACCCATTGGCTCCAGTGTAGCTATGGCTGGTTCACACCAGTTGGGGATCTGGTCTCATGCTCAGGAAAAAAAAGTAATCCATTCTACTCTTTGGTTTAAGTGTACAAACCAACGAGTGACTTGTCGCCCTTTGAAGAATGCATGGATCCGAGTCCTACTGTCAAGTCCTCCCTTTTGAAAATGTTGCTTCGATGCAGGTTGGTTCTAGTGCTTCCAGTGGCTATATTAACTATATTTCACTCACAGATCCACGTTGGGTTTATTCAGTTTTGTAACTTATGTCCATTTCCTCCTAGACTAGACAATGTGAAGGAACACCTGGAAGAATATCTCTCCAGGATAGAGGAAGTATTATCATTAAATGAAAGCAGTCGCAATGATTTCTATGTCATGGTAGTGTGCTGCTTTGAGGTGAGTCCCATGAAGAGTCTGTGGAGAAACGTACACATTTTATTACATCCATAATAACTATGTTAAAAGAATAGTTAAGGTTGCAAAGTCAAGTACTCCAATGTTAGGAAATGCTCAAATTAAGGTTACCTGTGCAGTTTTCACTTGTGCTCTGGCATATGCATTACGATACAGTCTGCAATTACATAACCAGATACTATTTTTCCCATAGAATCCCTGCCTCATTCGGTGTATGAAGTTATTCAATATTTATTTATGTATTTGTATTATTGTTGCGCCTAGGAGTACTAGTCATGGGCCATACCCCCCTCCCCCATTGTGCTAGGTGCTGTACAAACTTGTGTGCCCCCGCCTTATTCTCTGAACACCACCCAGACCCTGCGCCGAATACAGAAGTATTAATTCTATGGTGCTCTCGCTAGAGTATCAGAGTGACTCACAAACATTAATGAATTCATCTTCACAACACCCTGTGAGAATAGGTGATATTATTATGCCCATTTTACAGTTGTTGAACTGAGACAGAGAGAGATTACGGCCAAATTGTCAGAAGTCTCCACTCATTTTAGGTGCCCAAATTGAGATCCCCAGGGCCTGACAAACAGAGTACTTAGCATTTTTATATCATTTTATGTGTTCATAGAACAGCTCCCATTGACCTCAGTTGCAGCTGTGAGTAGTCAGCACTTCTACAAGTCAGACCCAGGTATCTCACGTTGGGCACCCAGAAAAGGAGAAAAACACAATTAATGGCCAGTTCTCCCATTTTCAGAAATAACTTTGGTACTTTTGGGTAGGTCTATACTTACGCGTCCCGTCGGAGGCGCGCGATCGATGTTCTGGGTTCGATTTATCGCGTCTTGTCAAGACGCGATAAATCGAACCAGGAAGTGCTCCGTCGTCGACGCTGGTAATCCAGCTCGACGAACGGAGTAGGCGGAGTCGATGGGGGAGCCTGCGCGCCGCGTCTGGACCCCGGGTAAGTGCTTTTTCATTCGAACTAAGGTACTTCGACTTCAGCTACGTTATTCACGTAGCTGAAGTTGCGTACCTTAGTTCGACAGGGGGGGGTAGTGTAGACCTAGCCTAGGAGCCTAAATCTCACTGACTTTCAAAGAGACTTAGGGCTAGTCTACACTTACCGGCTGGATCGGAGGCGTCGGATCAATCTTCTGGGTTCAATTTATCGTGTCTTGTCTAGACGCGATAAATCAAACCAGGAAGTGCTCCCCCGTCGACACCGGTAATCCAGCTCGATGCGAGGAGTAAGCGCCGTCGACGGGGGAGCCTGCGCGCCGCGTGTGAACCACAGGTAAGTTCGAACTAAGAGACTTCGACTTCAGCTACGCTATTAACGTAGCTGAAGTTGCGTATCTTAGTTCAACGGGGGGGTTAGTGTAGACCACCCCTTAGGGGGAAATTTTCAGCAGTGCCCAAGTCACTTAGGAGTCTAAGTCCCATAGATGTTCAGGGACTTTCAGCACCTAAATCACGTTGGCACTTTTGAAAATTTCACCTGTAGGCTCGTAGAAGCTGGGAAGCATGGAGAAGGGAAGGAGCAGAGTGGGGCAGAAGATGTGGGGGGATAGAAACCAAGGTGGGGAGAAGTGGACGAGGGAGAGAGACAGGAGCTCTTACCCCCAGGCTGTTATTTTTAATCAGTGGCTCTGTTTCAAAATGATCAGAACAATTTTATTTTTTGTAGCCTTTAAGGTTAATGTCTGCTGTGAGGTGTGGGGAGAAGGGAAAAGTTGAGTCACTGAGTAAAACCTGCCCAATCAACTGCATCCCCTTTACACAGAGGCATCTGTTCACTATTGTAATTTTTTTTTAACTTCCCTCTCAAACAGGATTTTATGTATTCCTCCTTTCAAGAAGACGCCAGCCAGAATTCAGAGCACTTGCTCTCCACTGCAGATCTGTCTGCTCCCAGCTCTGCCACCGTCACCAGCATTGAAAACCTGCAGTTCATTGCTAAGCTCCGACTCGCCATCGGTAATGTTGCAGCTGTGCTTGGCAGAGAGCTGCCGAGTGGTAAGTGGAGTTTCTAACCGTTTTCCAGTCGTGCTGGACATCAGGGGAGGTTGGTTAGAGAACCATTCAGCTCCATGGATGTTGTTTGCTTTAAGGGTTGTGTTTGTCCAGAGTAATTTCCAGCGTTGATCAAAACATTTTCAGCTGAACACTGTTCCATTAGAAAATGCTGAAATGTTTTGTGGGAACGCATCGATTTTGATGAAATTTTCAACAGAAAAGATTTGAAACATTTTGAAATTGAAAAGGAGCATTTTACTTTATTTTTGTCTCTTTCATTCAGTTTCATTTTGACTTTTACCTTTTGTTTTAACTTTATCATTTCAGTTTCTCATTTTGACTTTCATATATTATATTACATTATATTAGATATGATATGATCAAAATGAAAAGTTTTGACATTATCTAACGTTTCATTTCAATAAAGTTGTTTCTATGTGTAACCCTTCTGCCAGGTGGAGTTGGCAGCAACAAGGGCCCGGTTCAGTATCTAGGGCTTCCCTTTGATAATACAACACAGAACAGGCTTGAGCTCCCACCCAGTAACCTGGAAAAATTACATACCATCCCTGGGAGCCTCCAAGAGACAATATGTCCCCTCTCGCAAGCACTGAGTCTGTGTATGGAAAAGAAAACTTTTAATAAATGGGGAAAGGACTTCAGCATTAATTGGGAAAACACCACAAGCCTGATTCAAAAAACATATGGCCATGAACAAAACACCCACACCAGAGTACACAGGGGAGTGTCCTTTTTCTCAGTCTCTCGCCTTGTGGTGTGAAAGTCTGACAAACAAATGTCCCTTTAACACACCACTCCCCTGTCCCTCCACCGCACCCCACTCACAGTTGTTGTCCTTGGTCAGTGAAGACCCAGAGTTCAGAGGTGCATCGGTGTGAGTTCACCTCCCACCCAGGGAGTGAAAGACACCCAGCAACGCCTCAGCTGTTGTTCCACCGTTGGCCACTTGCTCCACCACTGCTCGCTGTGCCGTCAGCCATTTTATTGGCCACTCGCTCTGCTGCCACTCACTCCACCAGCTCGCTCCGCTGTCGGTCGCTCTGGCAGCCGCTCACTCCTGTGTCAGCTGCTCTGACATCGCTCACACCACCACTGCCCTGTACTGCAGCCTCTGGAATGTCTCGAGGTCCCACCACGTAACACAGCTCTCAGTGATTTCAGCTGTTACGGGGGGAGCCTCATTGCTAGTGCAGGCTGGGCAGGCTCTTTTACCAGAGACGCTGTCCCGTAGCACATCTAGTGCTTGGACCTGGTTATCAGTGATTTCAGCTCTAGTGATCCAAAACAAAAGACTCTCAGCTGAATCTTAATCATCCCTGTCATTAAACAGTGGAGAGGGGGAAGGACAAATGGTGTCTAGAACTCTTAGGCAGAGCTCACACCACCATGTACAGACACCTGTCCTCACCCTCTCACCTCTCCACTGGACTTCAGCGTGCCTACCCCCTGCTTAGCGGGTGGAGTTCAGTTGAGGTTGGACCTCTTCTCAGTCAGGGTACGCCAAGCACAGAGCTGCTGCCCTTTTTTCACACAAGGATAATAAAACTTTATTGCCCCTGCACCCAATACCAAAGTGCCTTGCAATCCAACACCAGCTAAAAGTGATCATTTGGGCAAAGCGGCTCCATCATGCTGTGCACCTAGGCAGAGTGGGTGTGTCTATGCAAACTAGGTCAGCTCCTGATGTCTTCTCTCCCAGCTCATCACTAGATGTCGGGGAGAGCTCATTCAGACTCTGCTTACAGATCTTTCTGAATCTGATTTTGAGTCTTCCTCGTGATTTGGGACAAAACAAATTTAGAAGAGTCAGAATTTCCCACAGAACAGAAATTCCATTATCCAGCCAGCTCTGATCATTACTGAAAAAAAATGCAACTTTAAATGACAAGATGTACAAAAGTGTGCAGTACCTACAGAAACAAATGTCCTACTTCTGTATGGACAGCACATTTAGCCATCTGACTTTAGTGAAATGATCTTTCCCCTCAATTTCACTTGGTCTGAGGTCAACAATTTAAAAGAGACGGGGTAAAAGCTTCTTTAAATGAGTTTTTAAAGTCAAGAATTTAAGTCTCTTTCTCAAAGCTCTGCTCTAGCTCAGCCAGGAATTATTGGGCCAGATGCAGGAATCACCGGGAGAGATTCTCTGGCCTGGGTTATTCATAGATTCCCAAATCAGAAGGGATTATTGTGATCATCAAGCCACAGAACTTCACCCAAATAATTCCTGGAGCAGAACTTTAATAAAAACATCCGATCTTGATTTACAAGATTATGTGGGAGGCTGGACTGGGTGGACACAATGGGCCCTTTTGACCTGTAAATCTGTGACTCTCTAGAAGTGTCTGACCTCTCTGAATGCTGTAAGCTCTGCCAGACCAAACTCGCTGTTGACACAAAATTAATGGTGGCCACATTTAGTCCTACAGGGTGAATTTTATCCATGAAGCAGTTTTCCTCTGGGAGGTGGTATTGCATTTTATACCTGTAAATCTTCACTTCAGAAGGGTTAATGGAAGGACTGTTCCTTGTGGTTCAGATGAAATGTATCTATTCAAATAGGGTCTTTCTTGACTTTCTCCTTTATTCCCCTTTTATCTTAAATACTGTGGTAACATAGCTGCATTGTGTATGAGGTTTGAACAACTGTGAAGCTAGGCAGCAATATTGCGTTGGTTTGGGGCTAATACTGAACTCTGCTTGACAGCTGCAGACCAGAATACATGGACCAGTGCTGAAACTGCAGAGAAACAGTCCCAACTTGTGAATTCCATGAAAAATCTGGTTGAAAAGGCCCAAACACCTTGGCCTCAAATATTCCTTATTAGAAATCTTTGTAATTTCTATGGGCTGAACATAATGCAGAAGATTCTTCAGCGAGAGCAGTGGATTTTACCCAGAGGGATTGAGATCTCACAGGTAAGTGGCTTCCAAAAGTGACAGAATTTTATGCTTACAGAAACTGTATGAATAGTTTTCATCTCCTTTCTACAAGATGGTTAATTCAAAAGACCTGTATTCACCTGAAAGCCAGGGCCATCCCTAGGGGGGTGCAGGGCCTGGGCCAACTGCCCTCCCCGCCCCCGACTCCTCCTCCCCCTGCTTCGCCCCACTCTGTCTCTTCCCACACCCACTGTGCTCCCGCTCAGGGCCGGCTCCAGACACCAGCATTCCAAGCAGGTGCTTGGGGCGGCAATCTGCAAGGGGCGGCAGTCGGTGTGCCGTTAGGGCAGCATGTGCGTTTCCTCCACAGCGGCGGCAATTCGGCAGCAACTTCTCTCTTCAGGCTGAAGACTTAAGCTGCCGCCGAATTGCTGCCGCCACGGAAACGCACATGCCGCCCTAATGGCACACGGACTGCCGCCGCCGCCCGCGGTTGCAATTGAGCGCACTGCTTGGGGCGGCAAAAACAGTAGAGCCTGCCCTGCTCCCGTTCCACCCCTTCCTGCCCCGCCCACATTCTGCCCCTTCCCCCCAGCCCCTGCCCCCACCCTGCCTCTTCTTGCCTCCGCCCCCATTCTTCTCCTTCCCCCAAGCCTCCACCTCACCTCTCCGAGCAATGCCGGGAGCCAGTGAGACAGAGCAGAGCAGGGCCAGTCCCGCTGCCACCGGCCCCTGCACTGCCCCAGCCCCGCGTCTCCCTGAAGTGCAGGGCCCCCCAAAGTGCGGGGCCCGGAGCAACTGCCCCGAACTGTCCAATGGCTCTGCTGAAAGCAGTTTTGTTCTTGATAAGCAAAAAGTGCTCCAAACCACAGAATTGGTCAAATGTGACCTTTGGGCTTTTGTGTGTGTTTTCAAAATGATTCTGGTATTTAGATTGGAAGCTCTTTGTGGCAGGGACTGTCTCTCAGTACGTGGGTGCAGCGCCTGGCACAAGGGGGCTCTGATCTTAGTTACTGTGGGCAGGTTTGCACTTAAAACACTGCACTGGCGCAGCTGCCCCGCTGTAGCGCTTTAATGAAGATGCTCTGCGCTGACAGGAGAGAGCTCTCCTGTAGTTAATCCACCTCCCCGACAGGAGAGGTTCTCCTGCTCACTGACATCACACTGTCTACAGGGTGGGTTTGGTTGGTATAACTATATCGCTCACGGGGACTGATGTCAGTCACTGTGTGTCTAGCACTATGGGCTCCAATCAAGATCATGGCTTCTAGACACTGCCATAATACAAATAATAAAACAATAAATAAAATAAGAATAATAATTAATAATAAAATACATGAAAAATATTTTGATTAACCTTCAAATGTAACTGGTCTGATAGGATTCTTTAGCGGCCTCTTGCTGTAAAATGATGTGCCTTAAATAATACCTAAACAGCTTCTTTATAACAAAAGTATAAAATATTTGTATTTCCTTAGGACATAAAAATCAGCTCCAATACACCACTGATGCTTGTGACTCTAGACAGAGCAAGAGGCCACATTAAAAACACAGACTCTGAAGAAGCCAAGCAACTAACAGTGAGTGTCTGTTTAATGTTTTAATGGAACACGGTTTGGTTTGTGATTCTGTCCGAGTAAAATTCATCCCTGTGCAGAGAGCCAGCACAATTTACACCAGCTAAGGATCTGCCACATTGGACCTGAATCAGAGAACTAGAAGGGACCTCGAGAGGCCATTAAGACCAGCCCCCTCCACTCATGGCAGGACCAAGCACCATCTAGACCATCCCTGACAGGTGTCTGTCAAACCTGCTCTTAAAAATCTCCAATGATGGAGATTCCACAACCTCCCTAGGCAATTTATTCCAGTGCCTAACACCCTGACAGTTAGGAAGTTTTCCCTAATGTCCAACCTAAACCTCCCTTGCTACAATTTAAGCCCTTTGCTTCTTGACCTATCCTCAGAGGTAAGAAAAGCAATTTTTCTTCCTCCTCCTTGTAACAACCTTTTAGGTACTTGAAAACTGTTATCATGTCCCGTCTCAGTCTTCCTTCTCCAGACTAAACAAACCCAATTTTTTCAGTCTTCTCTTATAGGTCATGTTTTCTAGACCTTTAATCATTTTTTCGCTCTTCTTTGGACTCTCTCTAATTTGTCTACATCCTTCCTGAAATGTAGCACCCAGAACTGGACACAATACTTCCGTTGAGGCCTAATCGGCGCGGAGTAGAGCGGAAGAATTACTTCTCGTGTCTTGCTTTCAACACTCCTGCTAATACAGCCCAGAAGGATGTCTGCTTTTTTTGCAACAGCGTTACACTGTTGAATGACTCATATTTAGCTTCTGATCCACTATGACCCCTAGATCCCTTTCCGCAGTACTCCTTCCTAGGTAGTCATTTCCCATTTTGTATGTGTGCAACTGATTGTTCCTTCCTAAGTGGAGTACTTTGCATTTGTCCTTATTCAATTTCATTGTATTTACCTCAGACCATTTCTCCAGTTTGTCCAGATCATTTTGAATTTTAATCCTATCCTCCAAAGCATTTGCAATCCCTCCCAGCTTGGTATCATCCACAAACTTTATAAGCATACTCTCTATGCCATTATCTAAATCATTGATGAAGATATTGAACAGAACCGGACCCAAAACTGATCTCTGCAGGACCCCACACATTATGCCCTTCCAGCATGACTGTGAACCACTGATAACTACTCTCTGGGAACGGTTTTCCAACCAGTTATGCACCCACCTTATAGTAGCTCCATCTAGGTTGCATTTCCCTAGTTTTGTTTATGAGAAGGTCATGCGAAACAGAATCAAAAGCCTTATTAAAGTCAAGATATACCACATCTGTCACTTCTCCACAAGTCTTGTTACCCTGTCAAAGAAAGCTATCAGGTTGGTTTGACAATTTGTTTTTGACAAATCCATGCTGACTGTTACTTATCTTATTATCTTCTAGATGTTTTCAAACTGATTGCTTAATTATTTGCTCCATTATCTTTCTGGGTACAGAAGTTAAGCTGACTGCTCTGTAATTCCCCGGGTTGTCCTTATTTCCCTTTTTATAGTTGGGAATTTATAAATTGCCCTTTTCCGGTGTTCTGGAATCTCTCCCGTCTTCCATGACTTTTCAAAGATAATCGCTAAAGGCTCAGATATCTCTTCAGTCAGCTCCTTGAGTATTCTAGGACACATTTCATCAGTCCCTGGTGACTTGAGGACATCTAATTTGTCCAAGTAATTTTTAACTTATTTTTTCCCTATTTTAGCCTCTTCTGATCCTACCTTAGTTTCACTAGCATTCACTATGTTAAATGCCCAATCACCACCAACCTTCTTGGTGAAAACCAAATCAATGAAGTCATTAAGCACCTCTGCCATTTCCACATTTTCTGGTGTTGTTCCCTCCCCCTGTTGAGTAACCGGCTTACCCTGTCCTTGGTCTTCCTCTTGCTTCTAATGTATTTGTAGAATGTTTTGTTGTTAGCCTTTCTGTCTCTAGCTAGTTTGATCTCGTTTTGTGCCTTGGCTTTTCTAATTTTGTCCCTACATACTTGTGTTATTTGTTTATATTCATCCTTTGTAATTTGACCTAGTTTCCACCTTTTGTAGGACTCAATTATTTTTAGATTGAAGATCTCCTGGTTAAGTCAGGGTGGTCTCTAGCCATACTTCCTGTCTTTCCTACGCAGTGGGATAGTTTGCTCTTGTGGGCAAAGGGACTTAATGGGATTTAACTGGTGCCTACTGTAATTATAGGGAATGTGCCTTTAAGGTCTGAGCATCCCAGACAGACAGTCAGGTGGAGTGCGGTGAATCTCTTGTTATTACAGCCAGTTGGAAACAGACAGAACAAAGCAGATCTCTTTGAAGCTTCTATGTACTGAGCAATCGCTGAACCGCACCATGGTCTTGTGCTGGCTTCTCTGCACAGGGGTGAATTTCACCCTAATTATAAAACACGACAGAGATCAGTGTGACCCTCTGGAGTGAAATGTGCAAAGTGGAGCCCATTAAACCTCTCTCTGTTTTATTCGATTGCCATTCAGGCCATCACAAAGCACATGGAGAGGCTCCTACAGGCATCGCTGCCCTCAGAAGAATCCACGGAAAACAAATTGGAAAAGATCATGAGTGACGTGGGCAGCCAGGAAAACGCAGCCTTGCTGGAAGTGGTGCTGCATACTGCTCTCACGCTGACCCTGTCCCAGCACCCACTCACCGAGCTATTCAAATCCATCTGCTTCCAGCCCAGCGCTGTCACGGTGAGTCAAAAGCAAAGAGCCATTGCGTTCCCCCTCGGCCCCAGCAGCTTTGTAGTGCCACTGACCTCATCCCCGTTATGCCCCGAGCCCTTCACCTAGCACCGGCCGGGGACCATTTCTGCCTCCAGTGTCCATTACAGCCGCTTTTGGGTGTGGGAGGAACTTAGGATCTGTCCCTATGAATACAGATGTATTTAAAATCATCCAAAGTCATGGCCATCGTGCCACATCCGACCTGCACTTTGCTTTTGGGTCTCGTCCCTTTCTGTTAACGCAGTCGCTAACCAGAGACTTTGGATTTTCTAGTCCAAAAACTTCCAGAGTCACTATTTGCATTTCCCCCTTTCTCCAATGATGAATGCCGGGGATATGTGCACGACAGCACCTGCCTGAGGTTCTGGGGGCTCCAGGGAAATAGAACCGAAAGAATTTAAGGCCAGAAAGAACCATTGAAACGCCCTGCGTAACCCAGGCCAGAGAATCTCACTCAATTACCATTGTTGGGAGCCCTGAATTATCCACCTGCCTGTCTGTCCATCTGTGTGTGTCTGTTTGCAGTGACTCATTATCTTAATGTCAGCTGATAAAGTTAGATTTTCCTGTTGAAATCAAAAGGGAAATCAAAGTTTCCCCAAGTCATTGGGCCGGATACAGGAATCGCTGGGTGAGATTCTCTGAGATCCTCTCTATGCATGAGGCCGAGCTGGATGGTCAGAAAGGTTCCTTCTGGCCTTGACATTGATGACTCTTTCCCTTTGTGCTCATGTGGCTAGTTTCCCAAGTTATGGCACCAAATTCCCGGAGGAAGAATACTGTGTTTGTTCAGGCAGAGAAAGCCACCTAGCACAAGGAAATGAAAACCGGTACCTGGGACAAAAGGGGAGAATTTGGCATGATGCTGGGTTGGCGTAGCACAAACACTCCTTGTGAGAATTGATCTGGCCTAGCCGGCATCCTGCTTTGGAAGCAGAGCACTTTGACAGGCCCATTTTGCTTTATGATTCCGTACCAGTATTTTATTACTCATTCAGAGGGGCTGTGTCATTGGGAGATCAGGCACTGGACGAATACTCAGATTTCCTGGGTTCTGTTCCCACCTCTCCCTGGGTGACTTGGGCAAGTCACTGAACCTTTCTCCTTCTTAGTTTCTCCTCCCACCTCTTGTTTGTTTATATTGTAACTCGTTGAGGCAGGGATTGTCTCATTATGTGTCTGTACAGTGCTGGGCACAACAGGACCCCAATCTCGGTCGCTGTGTGTCCAAGCAGTGCCTGGCATAGAATCATAGAAGATTAGGGTTGGAAGAGACCTCAGGAGGTCATCTAGTCCTACCCCCCTGCTCAAAGCACGACCAACACCAACTAAATCATCCCAGCCAAGGCTTTGTCAAGCGAGGCCTTAAAAACCTCTAAGGATGGAGATTGCACCACCTCCCTAGGTAACCCATTCCAGTGCTTCACCACCCTACTAGTGAAAGTGTTTCCTAATATCCAACCTAGACCTCCCCCACTGCAACTTGAGACCATTACTCCTTGTTCTGTCATCTTCTACCACTGAGAACAGCCTAGTTCCATCCTCTATGGAACCTGCCTTCAGGTAGTAGAAGGCTGCTAAATCCCTCCTCACTCCTCTCTTCTGCAGACTAAATAAGCCCAGTTCCCTCAGCCTCTCCTCATACGTCATGTGCCTCAGTCCCCTAAACATTTTCGTTGCCCGCCGCTGGACTCTCTCCAATTTGTCCACAACCCTTCTGTAGTGGGGGGGACCAAAACTGGATGCAATACTACAGGTGTGGCCTCACCAGTGCCAAATAAAGGGGGAATAATCACTTCCCTCGATCTGCTGGCAATGCTCCTACTAATACAGCCCAATATGCCTTTGGCCTTGGCAACAAGGGTACATTGCTGACTTGTATCCAGGTTCTCGTCCACTGTAATACCCAGGTACTTTTCTTCAGAACTGCTGCTTAGCCAGTCGGTCCCCAGCCTGTAGTGGTGCATGGGATTCTTCCTTCCTACGTTCAGGACTCTGAGGGGGGCACGATGGGGCCCTGATCTCGGTAACTATATGTCTGTACAGCACTTGGTGCAATGAGGTTCTGAGCTTAGTCATGGTGTGTCAGGAAGGTGCCAGGAACAAAACCTATATCTCCCAAATCCCAATCCAACGCTCTATCCACAAGCCCTTCCTTCTGCTCTGCCCCAGTGCTGTTGTAAAGGTGTCCAACTGTGGTTTGTTTACAAGGGGACCTACATTCCGACCATGGCGAGCGACCTTCTCTTTGATGTGACAAATTGGAAAAACACTGCCTCCAAAGATACACTGTGGAGTAAGTGTCAGAAAAACTTTATATCAGTATTTTTCTGGATGCTTTTAAACACCCCACTATCGTAATACCAGGTGTGCTTGCCCTAGTGGTGTATATATACAGAGACAATCTTCCTTTCCAAGTCTTCGGGTGGAGATGTGGCTGGGAAAAACGGGGCATGATGGGACACAGATGAGTCCAGCTGAACTTTGCTTGACAGAAAGGTACCCTGAAGCTGTAGGAACTGGTCTTAAATTAGAGCAAGGTTGGGGCAGGGTCTGGCAGCCTTGGTACAAGGGATAGGTAAAGGCTACTTAAATCCAACTATATCCCTCCAGTCTTATCCTGCACTGACGGCATTTCAGACTGACCAAAAATCTGGTTTAGAACGCTGATTCACAAGGTCATTTTTTACGGAAGCAGGAAATTTTAGACCAGGTCCCCAGCTGATGTAAATGAGCTGTAGCTCCAATTTGATGGGACCATATCCCCAGCTGGGGAGAATCGGTCGTTGCTCCGTTGGAGTCACTGGAGCTGTGCTGATCCACCCCAGCCGAGGTTCTGTTGCGTTATCATTAGTGTTGTTTGTGTGACTGTATTAGTAGCTGATTGGTCTGATTCCCTCTCACACAGGATGCCAGTGCGGGCAGTACTGGAGCATTGAAGATGTAAGTGTCTCTTCGTAGCTGTTGTTTGTTGCGGGTGTATCTTCAGCCTCTTGCTGCGTCTCTGTCTCTGGAATGTACATGTCAGATTTCGCAGGACAGGGCTACTTGCCACTGACACAAGGATCCAGAGGCCAAAGCTGACTTCAGACCTGATCTCCCTACCTAGAAATATGCACTTAAATTGCACCTAAACCTTCATGTTAGGGCTGACACAGTGTCTGGGCTTGAGAATTTCATTGCTGTGCATCATGCTAGTCTCCTGTGATACAAAAGTTTCATATCAGGAGCTGTATCCACAGCCCCCCCACTCCCCGCCCACAAGGGTGGGGACTAAACCTGCCTTCTCCACAGCTAAGAGCAAAATTCTTTCCTGCCTCAGTCAAAAGGCCCACTCTCTTAGCCCAGGCTGTAGCAGGCTCATCAACCTCTATGTACGGCCCAGCCATTGCTAGAGCTGGGCAGGGCACCACACTGGTAAGTGTGGGTTACATGTGTAGCTGTGTCTGTGGAGACAGTTACAGAATATAAAGAGTTCCATGGCATGGCCTGTAAGAGAAAAGTGAGCAGTATTTGTAGAGGTAGTCGTTTTCCACTGCAAATGCCTTAGGCCCAGATTCACAAAGGGGTTAGGTGTAACCCTTCTGCCTGTTGGAATTGGCAGCAACAAGGGCCGGGTTCAATATCTAGGGGTTCCTCTTCAACAATACAACACTCGAGCCCCAACCCAGTGGCACGGGACAATTACACACCACCCCCTGGGCACCTCTAAGAGGCAATACTTCCCCTCTTACCAGCACAGAGTCTGAATGTAGAAAAGAAACTTAATAACAGGAGGGAAGTAACCCAGCATTAATTTGGGAAAACACAACAACCAGGGTTCATAAACATAAACCATGAGCAAAAGACCAATCCCTGAGTAAGTTAGGCCGTGTCCTCTTCCATCAAGTTCTTAAGTCCAGCACCCAAAAGTCCCTTTAACATGCCCATCCCTTCTCTGCACCCCATTCACAGTTGTTGTCCTTGGTCAGTGCAGACCCAGGGGGCAGAGGTGCATCTGCAGAGATCACCTCGGCCGGAGAGAGGGGTTAGAAGGGACTTTACTTCCTCTGCTGCCCTGGCACTTGCTCACCACAGCTCCCTGCTTATCACCCTGTCTTGTGTTGTGTAATAAAATTCTCTTATTACACAGTGGCGAGAGGAAGGATCAAATGGTGTCTGGGGCCCTTAGGTAAGGCCCACACTACCAAACACAAGTGCCTGTTCTCACCCTCTCTCAACTCACTAGGCATGGAACCCATGTCCCCCTGCCTAGCGAGTGCCGTTTAGTTGACGGTGAGTCCTTCAATCAGGAAATGCCAAGGACAGTTCTGCTGCCCTGGATTCACACAACAAGGATAACATGTCTTTATAACTCTGGCCCCAGTAACAAGAAGACTCAGGATCCCACACCAGCCAAAAGTGATCATTTGGGCAAACAATCCCATCATGCTGAGCACCTAGACAGGATGGGTGTGTCCAGGCAAACGAGATCAGCTCCTGAAGTCCTTTTCCACAGCTCCCCACTAGATGTCAGGGGAGAGCTCATTCAGCTTCCGCTTATATAGGTGTGATGCTGCACCGGGCAACACCTAACTTCTAGTCGCTCAGAAAAGCACTGGAGCAGCAATGGGATCCACAGAGCCCAAGTTAGGCACCTCGCTCCCTGTACAATGCCTGGGCAGAGACAGGCATTGACAATGTGACACACCAAGCCAGCACGCTAGGCAGGGAGCTGCCTAAGCCAGCCAATGGGAGATGCCGATCAGTGGGGTATGTGCTAAGCCCTTCCCCCTTCAGAGAGGTAGGCACCTGAGTCCAGGCTCCAGGGAGGTGGCTGGCTCTGCCTAGTGATCCACAAATGGAAATCCCTCCCCTAGAGTTTTTTCTTTCCAGATGAAGTTAGGCATCTGTGTCACTCCACACACAACTACTAGAGGAGGAGGAGGTGGTGGTGAAAAGGACTCTGCAGTCCAGTGATGAGGAAGGTGGGAGACCCAGGGGTCCAGTCTCCTTGTTCCAATGACTCATTGTTTAGCCACAGTGGAACAGCGTCACCAGAAGAGATTGAGGGATCCCCATCAGATTATCCCATAGCTCAGTGGCTAGGGCACCCTCCTGGGAGGTGGAAGCCCCCAGTTCAAATTCTTAGTCCCCCTTGGGCAAAGGGGACAATTAAACCTGAACTTCCCACACCCGGGGTGAGTGCTCGAAACACTGGGCTGAAAGGTGTGAAGGAACCTTCTCCTCTAGCTAGGTTTTGAACCGGCTCCTTTTCCTGTCTTCCCCTGGTTCGTGGGTCGCTCTGGGGCTGAGGCAGGAGATCGGCATTTGGACACCTAGAGGGAGGCAGCAGTTCACATGCCCAGACACAGAAACTTCAGCACTGAGGGAACTTGTACCCTGAAAACAGAGGCACTGAGTGAGTGTAGATGCCTACAGGGTTAGTTGATAGCTGAGCAGGAGTTTTGTGGCTCGCAGTGATGCCTGAAATTTGGACTTAGCCACGAAGTACCTGCACCTAATCCTCCTCCTCCGTTCTAGCAATGTGGTTTTAAATGGTGACCAATCTGATTTTGCCTTCCCACTAGCAGTCATGCTCATTCCGCGTACATTTGGTGAGACCACAGCTTTACACACACAAAGGGAGCTGTGCACCCAACTCCCGCTGAATTTCAGTGTGTTTGGGGAGCCTTGGGGCTTGTCCACGTGGCCACTTTGTGTGTGGCAAGCCAGGGTGTGAACTACAGCACACTGTCCTGCGCACTAAGTCACTGCGTGGACACTGCTGTCTCTTGTGCACTAAAAGTTCCGTATTGCACTTGGACGTACTGCTGATTCAACAGCACTTTCAGCGTGCGGGAGCAGGCCCCACACAGACAGTTGGTTCATGTACATTCACACCTCGACTTGCCGTGCACTGAGGGGCTGTGTAGACAACTCTTAACTCCACCAGTTTCTCAAAGTAGCCATGATCCTGTGCACAAGGCCAGTGTATTGCACTCACTGTGTTTCCTGTTCACTGTTCTGAACATTTCTGCCTCCAGCAGTTTGTGCAAAGTCTGTTTCTTGCTCAGCTGCAGAGAGTGGTGCTGTCTGGCTAGCAGCTGAGCAAACCATCGTACGATTGTTGCATTGCTGGTTCTTTAAGAAGTGACTAATGCTGACATTATTCCTGTGACAACAGTGCGGACGGCCCTGGGTTCTTATCAAGTGTCTGTGTGGCTCCGAGGTCGGTGGGGCTCGTCACCCCATGGAGGGATTTAAGGAAGTAGATACGTAAGTTTAAAATCATTGCGTGGAATGTAAAAGGAATGAATGAGACTGTGTGAACTTAAACCCACAGCACTGTCTGGGAATTGTTAACTGGGGTGAACTATAGGTGCCAATTTTAGGGGAAATTTCATTGAAAGTTAAAAATTCCAATCCTTTTCCCCACCCCAATCTGACCCCATGATCACTATAGTTGTGAACTGGTTAGGGTGAAACACCAAAAAAAAAACCAAGGTTTTGGGAGAAAAGTCTGATCTCTATGACTGTCAAATAAATTGTGGTTTCTTAATACAGCACGAAGGATAAAACAGAGAGAGGCTACGTGCTGGGGAGTCCGTCCTCACGGAACAATGAAACAGAGAGGGATCTGCCTGCAGCCTCAGTCTCCATTGCCAGAGCACTGCTCCATTCTTCAATGCTACTGGGGACGTTTACAGATAGACAGGTGGGAAAACAAATGCCCCCGGCAAAACATCTGTCTGTCATAACTCATCAGCATTGTATGTACACTAACAGGATTTAATTTGTAATGGTAACTTTGGGCTGGTCTACACTAGCCCCGAAATTCGAACTAAGATACGCGACTTCAGCTACATGAATAACGTAGCTGAAGTCGAACTATCTTAGTTCGAATGAAAAAGCACTTACCCGGGGTCCACACGCGGCACGCAGGCTCCCCCGTCGACTCCGCCTACTCCGTTCGTCGAGCTGGATTACCAGCGTCGACGGCGGAGCACTTCCTGGTTCGATTTATCACGTCTAGACAATACGCGATAAATCGAACCCAGAACATCGATCCCGCGCCTCCGACCGGATGCGTAAGTATAGATGTACCCTTTGACTGAGTTATACATTACCTTTGTGGAGGTTTCTGTACAATTAAGAGGGGAAATGCTTCCTCGGAGCTAAGCTATGGAAATACTTTGCCTTCTAGTCCATTTTGGAACTAATGAAAGTGAAGCCCCTGGACGCAGAAAAGTTCTTTTTGGATCACCTTGGAAAAGACATCCAGTTCCTAGCAGAGTCACTTAGTGGAAACATAGACGATGCGACGATGGCAGTCCACCTATTCCTCGGATACATCCTCGACAGCACAGCAAGTAAAGAAACGCCTCGTTTTAGGGGCTGGGTTTTTTTGCTTTGTTTTTTGTTTTTTGCTGCTGTATTTATGACAAAGCGAGACAAATTCAGACTAAAATTAGGTTCAGAATCTTTAACAGAGAGAGGAATGACCCATCAGGACAGCTCATGTAGGGACGAGGTGGATTCTCAGGCACTTGGAGTTTTGACATTAAGACTCAATATCTCTTTCTAAAAGATCTGCTATAGCTCAGACAGGTGATGGGCATGGTGTAGAAATCACTGGGTGAGGTTCTATGGCCAGTGTTATGTAAGAGGTCAGACGAGATGATCATAATGCTCTCTTCTGGCCTTACAACCTATGAACCTATTAATAAACTGATTTTTAACTGGCTAATATTTTAATGTGCTCCTATATCTTATGGCTCAGGAATCCAGTTGTCTGATAACATTGTAATTCATTTCACTATTATGAACAACAATATTTACTGCAACTGCTCTACTTTAGATCTGCTTGTTATTTTTTATGTTAAATGATGAAAGCCGATGTGTAATTGTATATTTATTACAGACACAAACATGACTATTAAATGTATGCATGAAAAAGAAGACAGAGTACAGTGGGAAAGCTGCTTAAAAGCCGTAACTCAGTCGTTCTTCCAGGTAGGCGAGGACCTGTTTTCTATACATGGTAAATATCACAAATATAACCAGCTGTTTACTAAGGGTAAGAGAGAGAGCCAGAAAAAGCCCACCTGAGACTTCCATGCCACTATCTGAAACCAGAAGTCACACAACATTTCTAAAAATGCCATGGTTTTGCCAGAAATAACCCTTTGGTGCTCAGATGCCACAGTGATGGGCATGTTATAAGAACCCGATAGAACAACAGACTATATTAAGCCTGCCTTATTTTCCAATGCAAAAACTTGTCCATTGTGTTCAGCATACTAGAGAGGAAAACCCTGTGTATGTGAGTGTCTATGAACCTAGTATTAAACTGCCTGCCACTCTACATTTCCAGGAGTTCTGTTGGCATTTCATTATTATTAGTAATATTACAGTAGGGCCTATTGGCTTAAACCAGGATCCACGTAGGGCCCAATTTTGCCAGGCACTGCACGGACACACACAAAAAGCCCCTTTGTGCTGGGTGCTGGGGGGTCAGGGGGCTCAGGCCCTCCCACTTTTTGCCAGCCATAAGGGCAAGTGACAGTGGGGAGGGGGCAGAGAGGAGAAATCAGGGGGTGGGGCTTAGGGGAAGGAGCGATGCAGAGGCGGGTCCTTGGGGGGAAGGGGTCATGGTTCGGGTGCCGGTGGGCCCCCCCCCCCTTTTAGGGAGCTTCCATCGTCCCTAGCTGGGTGCTGCACAGACACACAGTGAATCATAGAATATTAGGGTTGGAAGAGACCTCAGGAGGTCATCTAGACCAACCCCTTGCTCAAATCAGGACCAACTAAATCATCCCAGCCAGGGCTTTGTCAAGCCGGGCCTTAAAAACCTCTAAGGATGGAGATTCCACCATCTCCCTAGGTAACCCATTCCAGTGCTTCACCACCCTCCTTGTGAAAGTGTTTCCTAATATCCAACCTAGACCTCCCCCACTGCAACTTGAGACCATTGCTCCTTGTTCTGTCATCTGCCACCACTGAGAACAGCCGAGCTCCATATGAAAGACAGTCCCTTCCCCAATGAGCTCACAGTCTAAACAGACAAAGGCAGGATTATTGTCCCTTTTTACAGATAAGAAATAGAGACACAGAATCATGAAATAGCTTCTCTGAGATCACACAGGGAGTCAGTGGCAGAGCCAAGAATTAAACCCAGATCTCTAGTCTGGTGCCTTAACCCCGAGGCAGCCCGGGTTGCCTCTCAGATCAATTAGAAGAGCCAGGCCCCTTTATAAGACTCGATTCCTAACTAACATCTCACTTCCACAGGTGCTGGAGCAGAAACTTGCTTCTGCAAAGCAGCAGATTGTAGAGGAGGGAGCTCACAGTTCTAATGTTCTCCTGAAAGTAGCCTATGGCCAGTCCCCGCCTTTCAGCCACCTGCCGAGCTGCGGGCTGATCAACATGCCCTGCATGTGGAGATTTGAACAGAGGATGACAGTCCAACGCCTGACCCATCTGGTGCAACAAGAAAATGGAGCAGACCAGCTCCATGTGCTCCTGGAACTACTGTCCAAGGTGCTCTGGGATGATTTGAACTAATGTGCACGCACAAACAAACAGCACACACACGTGAATACATTGTAACCCCTTTTCAGCCTAACAGGCCAGTCAAAATGTGGGGCCTTGTGGATATTCCAGTTGGAAGTAGAAATTGATGGAGTCTGGTATTTTCTTTACTGCAGTTTTGTTTATTTACAACGAATGTACAACATCCTGTCTCTCTGAACACAGGGGGAATCAACTAGCAGGAAACAGCTTTTGTTGCTCACAGCACTA
Source organism: Chelydra serpentina (assembly GCA_037349315.1). NCBI lineage: Eukaryota > Metazoa > Chordata > Testudines > Chelydridae > Chelydra > Chelydra serpentina. The sequence continues at coordinate 3,203,333 of JBAIAC010000021.1, read as the reverse complement.
AGAGCAATCTTTGAGCCTGCACCCCTGACCTCTTCTCAGGTTTCTGTCAGAGTCACCCACTGGCTTGCAGCTGCTCCCTCCTTCTAGCAGTCTCTCCCTGTTCTTGTCTGACCTCTGTTTCTGTGGGCTTGTCTACACTTAAAATGCTGTGCCGCTGTAGAGCTTCAGTATAGCTGCTACCAATGTTGATGGGAGGGATTCTCCCACTGGCATAGGTAATCCAATTCCCCAAGAGACAGTAGCTAGGTCAACGGAAGAATTCTCCAGTTGACCTAGCAATGTCTACACGGGGCCTTAGGTCAGTTTAACTACACCGCTCAGGGTGTGGCTTTTTCATACATCTGGCTGACATAATTAAACTGACCTAATTTTCTGGTGTAGACTAGTCCTGTGTGATCTCTCTTCCCACAAACAAACCCAGCTACCCAAAACAATACTCGGTCAAAAGCTCCTGGGCAGGTTCACACATGTCTTTTGTCTTAGGTGGGGCTTTTACTTACAATTATGTTACTTATGTTAATTGAGTTCACACCTATCAATCTCACTGGGGTTTTAACTCAACCTGTAATAAGGTTTCACCCAGCTCATAACAATACTCATTTACAGTTAGAGTAATAGGACTAGAAGGTATCAAGTATCAGAGGGGTAGCCGTGTTAGTCTGGATCTGTAGAAGCCACAAAGGGTCCTGTGGCACCTTATAGACTAACAGACGTATTGGAGCATAAGCTTTCGTGGGTGAATACCCCTTCATCAGATGCATGCCAAGGACTAGAAGGGGGCTCATAGATTCCAAGGCCAGAAGGGACCATCTAGTCTGACCTCCTATCTAACACAGGCCAGAGAACAGCCCCAAAATAATTCCTGAGGCAGAGCTTTTAGAAGAATATCCAATCTTGATTTTAAAATGGTCAGTGATGGAGAATCCACCATGACCCTTGGTAAATTGTTCCAATGGTTAATTACTCTTACTGTTAAAAATATACTCCTGGGTCATTGTGTTCAGTCCCCTGCTATTGTTCATCATACAGACCCCTTCATAGCTTATCAGGCTCCATCTTAAAACTAATAAGGGTGTTGGGCCCCACTCCTACTGGGAGGCTGTTCCAGACCCTCCCTCCCTCTAATGGTTTCCAGCCTACGTTTATTCCTGGCCAGTTTATCCCCATTTGTTCTTGTGCCAACATTGTCCTTTAGCTTCAGTAGCTCTTCTCCCTCCCTGGCGTTCGCCCCCTGAACAAATTGTTCCAACATAATGAAATTATATTCAAGGTACTGTAAAAGAAAAATCTAACATTTGTCAATTTCAAGGCCAGAAGGGGCTGTTATAATTGTATATAGTCTGGCTTCCTGTGTAACCCAGGCCAGAGAACCCCACCCAGTGATTTCTGGGTGACCTAGAATGGATATTTTAGCAAGAGACTGAGGTCTTGATTTAAAGACAGGAGATAATTATGCTTGGTCTTCCATCATGTCTGTATTTAAACATGAACATACAGGTTTAAATTATGCCCATAAAGCCAGATTCCAAGATGACGTGTAAGGTTTACTCCCTTACTCTCATTTGGACTCTTAGGCTGACACACTCACTGACCAATGGGCAAGGGAGTCATGTGACGATGGCTGATTTCTTCAAACACTGAACAAGGAACTTTATTAGAACAAAGAAAACCATAGTTTGCCTAAAGCCTGCTGTCTCTTTCTAATCCTAAAGTTCTTTATCCAGACTAGGAAAAAACCTAGTGTAGGCAGGGTTTCACGTCTTATGAACAGCACTTAATTAATACGTGTTAGCTGACAAAAAAACACACCATTTTTTGCTATTTTAAACTCCTCCCCTTCTACCAGGCTTCCTGCTACACATGTAAAGAAATAGGACAGCTATCCTCACAAGGGGATTAATTTAAACCATTGTTTATACTACACCGCTTAATCTGGCCCAAAGAAACAAGATAGGTGTCATAGAATCATAGAACCTCAGGGTTGGAAGGGACCTCAGGAGGTCATCTAGTCCAACCCCCTGCTCAAAGCATGACCAACCCCAACTAGATCATCCCAGCCAGGGCTTTGTCAAGCGAGGCCTTAAAAACCTCTAAGGAAGGAGATTCCACCACCTCCCTAGGTAACCCATTCCAGTGCCTCACCCCCCTACTAGCTGCTTCCATTCCAGTCAGGCAGCTTCATCTGCCTGCTGCACATGCCTATGTACAATTTGAGTTTGCATTACAACAGGTGTGCTAGCAATTGCCAGTATGAAATGCTAGGGGGTTGTCAGGTAGCAGGATCTTTGCATAGCTTTCCTAGGGTCTAATAGAGAACTGTAGGGATAAAGTAGGTTACTATTAAAAAATCCACAGGGGTTTGGGGCCAGATGGACCAGTCCCCGCTGGCTGCTTTGCACTGCTCCAGTGATGCAAAGCAGCCAGACACCCACATAACCAGGGGAGGCTCTAACATTTTTGCCGCCCCAAGCAAAAAAACAAAACAAAACCCCAAGCGCCGCCCCGCAACAAAAAAAACACCCCCCCCCCAACATGAGAACCCCCCCTCAGCACCGCTGCTCTGCCAAAACGCCCGAGGGGCCAGCAGGGAGGGCGGCATGCCCGGCCCTGCTCCCACGGCCGGGGCGCCAGCGGAGAACGTGGCATTCCCGCCGCTCCTCTCCCCTGGCCGGGGCGCCGGCGGGGAGCGCGGCATGTCCGCCGCCCCGCCAACGAAGAGCGGTGGTTTGTTTTTTTAATTTAAAGAAAACAACACAACACAAAACCCCTGAGTGCCGCCCCCCTCCAGGTGCCGCCCCAAGCACGCGCTTGGTAGGCTGGTGCCTGGAGCCGGCCCTGCACATAACCATGATGTTTTCAGGAACATCAAAACCACGCAATGCTCTTTTCCATAACGTCTTTCCTCTCCCAGTGAACACAGGCATCATGTTAAAGAGGTGGTTACTTTTCTCTTACAGCACCAGCACATCCGACACATACAGCACCTGCCTGAAATTCTCACTTTGCAGTGCTCTCTGATCCACTTTTTCCAAAACGGCGATATCCATGAAGGTGAAAGGCTTTCTGTGAGAGCGTTCTTGGAACGGGACAACCTTTCAGGTACACTTCATACATATAAGGTTATAGTACCAAATCCACTCTTGGCACAGCTGTATTGGAGTCAATGGGGCCAGATCTCCAGCTGGTGTGAATCATCACCCCATCAGAGCCAGATGTGCACTGGCCCTACACTCCTGTGGATCCCTCAGTGCTGCAGGGATCTTCTTGCAGCCAGATCCGCCAGCTTTAGGGCAGCTTTGCACTGTGGGAACAACCCCCGGCAGCTTCAGCACACCCAGGAATCAGTACAACTACTTCCTGAGCAGCAATAAAGAACCCAAGGAAGTTGCATGGCTGAGCTAGGCGTGGTCTCTGTACGGGGGATAATACTGACATGCCTGGGGCTTGAGCCAGATACTGCGGAGACCAAGGGAAAAACTCCCATTTGCTGCAGTGAGCTTTGGATTAGTCTCCTGGACCAAGGAGAACGCCCGCAGTTCTGCAACTGTGTGCAAATTGTAAACATCAGTCAAACAAGCCAATGAGAGCAATCAATCAAGATGCCTCAGTGACTGAGGAGCCTACGAGCCACTGGCTTTCAATACGACCGTAGGCAGGTCCACACTACAGACTTTTGACAGCATAGCCAGGTTGGTCACGTGTGATGAGGTGCAATTTTGTGACTAACAGAGCTTGATGGCAAAACCTCCTAGTGCAGAGACGGTGTTATACCAGCTCCACTGTGCTTTTGCTGGGACGGCTTATTTTGCTCAGGGAGGCAGGAATAAGCCAAACCGGCAAAAGTGCAGTTTTGCTGCTGTATGCTGCGTCCACACTAGGAGCGCTTTGCTGGAACAAATCCAGGATACTGGTATAGCCATACCGGCAAAGTGCTCCAAGTGTAGACCTGGCCTTGATCTTCTCAGGGCTAGATCTACAAAGGGAACTTTAACTCAGCATTGCAACGCCTGACAATTACACGCCCTGCTGCGTAAGCGAATCCACAGATTAATATTTACACTGATTGGGCCAGAGAGAGAGAGAGAGAGAGAGAGAAATGGCTTTGTAGCCTGGGGACTAGGTTACCCACCTGGGAGAGCCAGGCTCCAATCCCCCTGCTCCAGCTAATATTTAAGTAGTTTATACAAAGTGGAGCAGGTTCAACAGGAGAGATTGAGAGGGCACTAGCCCCTTGGTTAGGTCACTCACCTTCAATCCTAGGGACCATGGGTTCTAGTCCTGACTCTAAGGGTACGTCTACACTACAGAATTAGGTCGAAATTATAGAAGTCGATATTTTAAAACCCGAATTTATGGAATCGATTGTGTGTGTCCCCACTAAAGAGCATTAAGACCATGAGGTCGACGGACTGTGTCCACAGTAGCGGGGCTAGCGCCGACTTTCGGAGCGTTGCATTGTGGGTACCTATGCCACAGTTCCCGCAGTCTCTGCCGCCCATTGGAATTCTGGATTGCGATCCCAAAGCCTGATGGGGCAGAAAACATTGTCGCTGGTGGTTCTGGGTACATGTCGTCAAGCCATCAAACGTCCCTCCCTCCCTCCTTGAAAGCAATCTTTTTCGCGCCTTTTTTCCGGGGTTTCCGGGGTTTGCGGGTTTGCTATGGAAGCCTGCTCAGCTCACAATTACCGTACATCTCCAGCGTACGCCTGGACATTAGGTCTAGTGGGGATTCAGTCGTGTTATAATACGGGCAGAGGGATAGCTCAGGGTTCTGAGCATTGGCCCACTAAACCCGGGGTTGCGAGTTCAATCCTTAAGGGGGCCATTCTACCTGAGGCTGGTAGTCGTGGGACTACACAGCACAAGCTCCTTGCCTTCTAACAGCAGATGGTGCAATATGCCATAAATGGTCGTAGTTACGGGACTACACAGCATAAGCTCCTTGCCTTCTTGCTGCAGATGGTGCAATAGGCCATAAATGATCGTAGTTGCGGGACTACACAGCTGCAGATCATACAATATGCTTGAAATTTGTGTACTCCTGGCCGGCGGCCTATGGTGTGGCTGGCCGGGGGCGCTTGGACATAAATGGGAATGACCAGAGTGACTCTGGTTGTTCTCTTTTTTACATTTTGTTTAAGGGAGATTCAGTAGTGCCTGGAACACGGGCAGAGGGATAACTCAGCAGTCAGCGTTGGCCTGCTAAACCCGGGGTTGCGAGTTCAATCCTTGAGAGGGCCAGGAGATGATGATGAATATCAAGCCTATTGAACCATCTGCAGCTAGAAGGGAAGGCGCCTACCCTTGCTTCCCGGCGTGTTGTACCATCTGCTGCTAGAAGGAAATGAGCCTAACCCTTGCTCCCCCCTCCCTCCGTGAAAGCAACTGAGGGGGGAGCCAAAAATCCTTTCGTGCCTTTTTTCATGCGGGCGCCATATTGCTGACACCATTGTTATCCACCCGCCGCTTCTGCTCCCACTCTGCTGTCCTGCAAACAGCATACCAGGGAAAGCATGGAGCATGATCAGATCACCGCAACTGTTATCGCCGTTATGAACACCACGCGCATTGTCCAGGAGTATATGGAGAACGAGAACCAGGAGCTGCTACAGCTACAGCAGGCAAGGAGGCGACAGCAGTGCCCTGAGAACAGTGATGAGGACATGGACACAGACCTCTCTCAAAAAAGGCCCCCCCGCAAGGTGGACATCATGGTGGTAATGGGGCTTGTTGATACAGTGGAACGCCGATTCTGGGCCCGGGAAACAAGCACAGACTGGTGGGACCACATAGTGCTGCAGGTCTGGGATGAATCCCAGTGGCTGTGAAACTTTCGCATGCGTAAGGTCACTTTCATGGAACTTTGTAAGTTGCTGTCCCCTGCCCTGAAGCGCCAGAACACCAAGATGAGAGCAGCCCTCACAGTAGAGAAGCAACTGGCGATAGCCCTGGGGAAGCTTGCAAAGCCAGACAGCTACCGGTCAGTCGCGAATCAATTCGGAGTGGGAAAATCTACAGTGGGGGCTATTGTCATGCAAGTAGCCAGGGCGATAACCAAGCTGCTTGTACCAAGGGTTGTGAGTCTGGGAAATGTGCAGCTCATACTGGATGGCTTTGCAGCAATGGGGTTCCCGAACTGTGGAGGGGCGATAGACGGAACCCATATCCCTATCTTGGCACCGGACCACCAAGCCAGCGAGTACATAAACCAAAAGGGTTACTTTTCAATAGTGCTGCAAGCACTGGTGGATCATAAGGGACATTTCACCAACATCAACGTGGGATGGCCAGGAAAGGTACATGACGCTCGCATCTTCAGGAACTCTGGTCTGTTTCAGCTGCTGCAGCAAGGGACTTTCTTCCCAGACCAGAAAATAACCGTTGGGGATGTTGAGATGCCTATAGTTATCCTTGGGGACCCAGCCTACCCCTTAATGCCATGGCTCATGAAGCCATACACAGGTAGCCTGGACAGTAGTCAGGACCTTTTCAACTATAGGCTGAGCAAGTGCAAAATGGTGGTGAAATGTGCATTTGGGCATTTAAAAGCTCGCTGGCACAGTTTATTGACTAGGTTAGATCTCAGCGAAACCAATATTCCCATTATTATTACTGCTTGCTGTGCGCTCCTCAATATCTGTGAGAGTAAGGGGGAGACGTTTATGGCGGGGTGGGAGGTTGAGGCAAATCACCTGGCCACTAGTTATGCGCAGCCAGACACCAGGGATATTACAAGAGTACAGCAGGGTGCGTTGCGCATCAGGGAAGCTTTGAAAACCAGTTTCATGAATGGCCAGGATGCTGTGTGAAAGTTCTGTTTATCCCCAGTAATGAAAAGCTCCGCCCCATCATGCACTCTACTTCCCTTTACCCAAACCGCCCTGCCCTCCCCCCCTCGGTCACCGCTTGCAGAGGAAATAAAGTCATTGTTGCTTAAAAATCATGCATTCTTTATTAATTCGTAAAACAAAGAGGGGGAACTATGCGGGTAACTGCCACAGTCTCCCGGGATAGGTGGTGGAGGAAGGGAAGCACCAGGATGGGTGGTGGAGGAGGGGATGAGGGAAGGACAAGGACTCACAGCACTTTAAAACTTATTGAATGCCAGCCCTTTGTTGCTTGGACTGTTCTCTTGGCTTGAGTGGTTGGGTGCACGGAGGCCGCCCAAATGCGTTCTTGGGCATCTCGGGGATGAGGTTATGGGACTCGGGAAGGAGGGCTGTTGGTTACATAGGGGCTGTAGCGGCGGTCTGGGCTCAGGCGGCCTTTCCTGAACCCTACGCCATTCCTCAGCCATAAGCCGGAGGATTTCCGTTTGATCCTCCAGTAGCCTCAGAATTGCATCCTGCCTTCTCTCTGCACGCTGACGCCACCTACTCTCTTCATCCCGCCGCTGTCTCTCTTCATCCCGCCAATCATTGTCTTCAGCACGCCACCTGTCCGCGCGATCAAATTCTGCCTTCCTGGACTCCGACAGTGTCTGCCTCCACGCATTCTGCTGGGCAGCTTCAGTGTGGGAGGATTGCATGAGCTCTGTGAACATATCGTCTCGATTCCTTTTTTTTTTACTTCTAATATTTGCTAGCCTCTGGGACGGTGATGAAAGGGGTGGCGTTGAAACATTTGCAGCTGCGGGAGGAAACAAATGGGAGAGGAGTAGTTTAAAAGACACATATTAGAGAACAATGCTCCAAACATTACATATCACATGTTCATTTGGTCCAAGGTTGCACTTTGCCTGTTATATTGAGGATCTGCCGGTTTGGTGTGAGAGATCACACAAGCAGGTCTGGCGGGCAACAGAATTCGGCTTGCAGGCAGCCATGGTAAGCCACAGTCTATAGGCTTCTTTAACCTTCATAACATGTGGGATTCTTTTCAAACAGCAACCCCCTCATTTCCCATAACAAACAGCCTTTGGGCTGGCAATTTAAAACTGGTTGGCAATTGAAAAGGGAGGGGCGGCGGTTTTCAGGTTAACATGCAGCGTGAACCTAATCGACACCCCCCCCCCCCATACACACAGACACACATCCAAGATGTTCGCTGTTCCCCCTCCCCCCACCGTGTGGGTCACAGCGGGGAAGATTTCCGTTCAGCCACAGGCAAACAGCCCAGCAGGGACGGAGCCCCTCTGAATACCCCTTAATAAAATTCCCCTATTTCAACTAGGTGACCATGAATGATATCACTCTTCTGAGGATAACACAGACAGATAAAGAACGGATGTTGCTTGAATGCCAGCAAACACCGGGACCATACGCTGCCATGCTTTGCAAAGCAATGATTCCAGACTACGTGCTACTGGCCTAGCGTGGTAGAGTGTGTTACCACGGAGCACAGGATAAGGCTGCCCTCCCCAGAAACCTTTTGCACAGGCTTTGGGAGTACATCCAGGAGATCTTTCTGGAGATGTCCCCGGAGGATTTCTGCTCCATCCCCGAACATGTTAACAGACTTTTCCAGTAGCTGTAGCTGTACTGGCCGCGAATTAATCATTAAAGACGCTTGCTTATAAAACATGTATTAATTTAACAGAGGTACACTCACCAGAGGTCCCTTCTCCTGCATCGAGCATGCCTTGGGTGGGTTCGTAGGGTACTGGCTCCAGGGTGACAAAGAGTTCCTAGCTGTCAGGGAAAAGGGCTTCTCTGCTTCCTTGCTGTGTCTGTGCACTATTTTCAGCATCATTATCATCATCTTCTTCACCCCGAAAATGCTCCTCGGTGGTTTCTGATGATCCACATACGGAGTCATACCACATGGGTGGGTCAGTGCTGGCTGCACCCCCTAGAATGGCATGCAGCTCATCATAGAAGCAGCATGTCTGGGGCTCTGACCCAGAGTGGCTGTTTGCATCTCTGGTTTTTTGGTAGGCTTGCCTGAGCTCCTTAATTTTCACGCGGCACTGTTGCGCGTCCCTGTTGTAGCCTCTGTCCTGCATGCCCTTGGAGACTTTGGCATATGTATTGGCGTTTCTTCTTTTGGACCGTAGCTCTGCTAGCACGGTTTCGTCTCCCCATACAGCGATCAGATCGCGTACCTCACGCTCGGTCCATCCTGGAGCTCGTCTTCGGTTCTGGGACTCCATAGGTCACCTCTGCTGATGAGATCTGCGCTCACCTGCAGCTCACCACGCTGGCCAAACAGGAAATGAAATTCAAAAGTTCGCGGGGCTTTTCCTGTCTACCTGGGCGGAGCTTTCGAGCTCAGACCGCTGTCCAGAGCGGTCAAATGTTGCACTGTGGGATAGATCCAGGAGGCCAATACCGTCGAATTGCGTTCTCACTAAGCCTACATCGATTCGGCAATATCGCTTTAAGCGCTAATCCCCTCGTTGGGGGTGGAGTGGCGAGATCGATTTTAAGAGCCCTAGAAGTCGATGTTAAGGGCTTCGTCATGTGGACGGGTGCACGGATCAATCGACATAATGCTAATAAATTCGACAGAAACTCGTAGTGTAGACCAGGGCTAAGTAAGACAGATGGGGTTTGAATGCATATTTTCATCATACAGGGTAAGTGCTCTAACCACTGATAAAAAGGCCCCAATGCTACCTCGTCTGCCTTGGCCCTGCTTTGGGCAGGGCCAGACTTGGAAGCTGGCCTCTGAAAATGCCTGCTGGGTTGGGCTTCTGCGGATGAGATAGGTGGGGAGATGTCTAGTTCATAGAATGATAGAAATGTAGGGTTGGAAGGGACTTCAAGAGGTCATCAAGTCCAGGATCGAGTAAACCTAGATTATCCCTGACAGGCGTTTGTCCAGCATATTCTTTAAAAAAAACAAAAAAACAATAATGGAGATTCTACAACCTCCCTTGGAAGCCTATTCCAGAATGTAATGCCCCTTATTAATATGTCACCTAAATCTCCCTTGCTGCAGATTAAACCCATTACTTCTTGTCCTGTCTTCATGGAGAACAATTGATCACTGTCCTCTTTATAACAGCCCTTAACATATCTAAAAACTGTTAACAGGTCCTTCCTCATCTTCTTTTCTCAAATCTAAACATGCCCAGTTCTTTTAACCTTTCCTCATAGGTCAGGTTTTCTAGCCGTTCTATTATTTCTGTTGCTCTCCTCTGGACTCTCTCCAGTTTGCCCACATCTTTGCTAAAGTGTGGTGCCCAGAACTGGACACAGTATCCAGCTGAAGCCTCCGCAGTGCCGAGTAGAGTGGGACAATTACCTCCATGAATCCTGCTGGGACTTGGGGGGTGTCAGGATTTAGAGGGCTGTGTTCATGCCACCTAGCAGACATTTAGGCACCTAGGGCACTTTACCATTGGGAATTTAAACAACTGCAGTTAAGTAGCAACTGAGTGGTGATTTTAAATATCTACATTTTGGCCTCTAATGCACAAAGTGACAATTAGGTGCTTAAATCCCTTTGTGGGTCTAGCCCTCAGTGCCTAAATCTCTCAAAAATCAATCTCAGACTCCCAATAAACGTAGGCACTTTTCAAATTTTTACCTCAGATCTGTAGGTAAATCTTCTTTAATGTTGCAAGACATGTTAAAATTTCAATTAGTCTTTTTACTATACGAAGTATTTTTGCAAGAGGGAAACAGTTTTTTTCCCCCTGGAAAACATATGCTGATAAATGCCATCTTCCCTTCCAACTTTAGATGATCAGCGTTTGACTTTCAAAAGAGCCATACAAACTGTTCAGAAAGTGTGGAGCAATATAAGATCAAGTCCCAAAAACTCAGGTACAGTATTCTGACTTTCATGGTGTTTTACTATCCTTTCTAGATATTTTTCTATCACATAACAAACAAACTATTCAGTTGTGAAGCTGCATATGAGCAGTGACGCTGACTTCCGTCGGCGCCGCTGGGTGCTGACGCCCGGCATCGGGGGCGGGGCTCCGCCCCCGACACCGGGTGACGTTGCGGGGCCCCGCCCCCGACGCCACGTCGCCCAGCGTCGGGGGCGGGGCCCCGCAACATCTCCCGGTGCTGAGGTGAGCTGGGCGCGGGCCGCGGTGCTGGCAGGGAGCTGGGCGCGGGCCCCAGGGTTAGCGGGGAGCTGCCGGTGGGTGCTGAGCACCCACCAATTTTTCCCCGTGGGTGCTCCAGCCCCGGAGCACCCACGGAGTCAGCGCCTATGCGTATGAGTCGACTCCAGAGTAATTACCGAGTATTCTTTGATACACAACTGTACCCAAATTAACCCCTATCCTGCAAAGACATGAACATTCTTAACATACTCTGAGTGGTTCCACTGACTTCACCAAGGCTACTCACAATGTCTAAAACTCAGCATGGATGTAAATCTTTGAAGGGTTGGCGAGGAAGGGAGCTGTGTACTGATAGGGTAATGATAATCAGATCGCCCAGCTGTGTAGGCTAACTGAGCATTTTCCCAGGTGGAAATCGCTATCTAGAACTGGGTGTGACTTAATTTTTTCCTAAATTTTGCAAGTTTTTCACAACATTTTTTTTCCCACAGAACACTTCTGTGGGGTTTTTTCAGCCAGTTGGTTGAATTTTATTTATTTAGATTCAATTTGAAAATTTGACAAAAAGAGCGTGGAAAATGTGGAGAATTATTTTGTGAAACTCATTTTTCCCCAACTAATTTTACCGCTGCCATTTGATACCCTGGTTCCTGTGATTCCGTGCACGCTGTGTGAAAGATTCTCTGCTTTGTTACAGAAATCAATATCCCTGAAGAACTGTGGTGCAAGGAGATCAATGCTGACACTGCCATCCTGGACCTCCTGCCAACCACTCCATCCATAACTTCCATTGTTACAAAGTTCTTAATACAGCTCCAGACCAGCTGTATTGACACAGCTGCTCAACTCACTAAGGAAAAGCAAAGGTATCTTTCAATGCTCACCCTAGGGGTGAACCACTCTGACTAGTTACCCATAAATGAACAATTCATCTTAAAACATAGATCTCGAGTCTCATCTCACTTCAGATGGAATAAAACAGGCATAGCTCCATTGATGTCAATGGTGTTACTCCTGATGTACAGCCATCTATGTGAGGAGGGCCAGGCCAAACTTCTTCAAGAAGAAAACATAACTCTTATGACCTCGTGCAATGAGGCAGTTAGCCTAAGACTACCTCAAGGCCTGGTCTGCTCAGGTGGGGCGTAAAGCTGATTTGGTCTGTTGAGGGAGATATTTTGAATGAACTTGAATTGTACCGAATGACTGATCAACTCCACTGCAATTTAGGTAGTTCAATTATCCTCATTTATTTTTGTGTCCCAGACGGGTGCTGGAACTAGAGGTCCTGGGGGTGCGGCAGCACCCTTGGCTTGAAGTGGGTTCCATCATATACAGGGTTTACAGGTTTGTTCAATGGCTTTCAACACACAGCACCCTGGTCCCAGACTTACCTTAGGGTAGGTGAGATGAGAATCGGACCCTGACCCCACTGCAGTCAGGAAGTGACTCTGGATTGATCCCATGGGAGCTGAGATCAAAATCCAGTCCTGACCCCACTGCAATCAAGGGATGACTCCATACTGACTCCAGGGTAACTTGTCATATTACCATAAGGAAGGACTGAGAAGCACAGCAAGATATTTATGGTCCCAACACGGACCGTTTTAAAGCTAACCTGGGAGTGCCACAGACATTCAGCAGCATATAACCCAGCATGTGATCTCAGCTGTACCAGTATGAAGATGTTGACAGCAGTGTAGTGTAATCCTTCTGCCAGTCAGAGTCGGCAGCAACAAGGGCTGCGTTCAGTATCTAGGGGTTCCATTCCAATGACAATGCAAAACCAGCTCGAGCCCCCACCCAGTGACCTAGGACAAATATATATCAGCCCCCTGGGCGCCTCTAAGAGGCAATACTTCCCCTCTCACAAGCACAGAGTCTGAGTGTAGCAAAAACCTTTTAATGACAGAGAAACAACACGGCATTTTGTTGGGGAAACACCACATCTAGAATTCTTAAACCAAACTGTGAGTAAAGACCCACCCCAGCAAATTGGCCATGTCCTTTCCCTTTGGTTCTTGAGTCCAACAACCCCAAAAATCACCCAAAGTCCCAAAAGTCCAACAACCCGAAAGTCCAAACCCAGAGTTCAAAAGTTCATCTGCAGAGTGTTACACCCCCCCCACCCCCCGCTCGGCTCTGCTCCGCCAGCCATCCCACAAGTCGCTCTGCTCCGCCGGCCGTCCCGCAAGCCGCTCCGCTAGCAGCTCCGCTCGCCATCCCACAAGCCACTCCGGCTGTCCCGCAAACTGCTCCGCCAGCAGCTCTGCTCCGCCAGCCGTCCCGCCAGCTGCTCAGCAATATATCTTCACACCCCCCCACTACTTAACACAGTGCTCAGTGATTTCAGCTCATAATGATTTCAGCTTGTAGTAAGGGGAGCCTTAGTGCTCATTTGCACCATTAGCCCAGAGTGATTTTAACTCAGCAGCCTGTAACTAGACTCCTAAGGAACTCAAAATTAGCTCTGATATGCCACAGTGGAGAGAGAGCAGGAGGTGCAATTGACATTTAGGGCCCTCGGAAGAGGCCTATGCCACCAGATAAAATACATGTCCCCCAGCCTCTCTCAATTCACTAGGTTTTGGAACCCATGTCCCTTGCCTAGCAAGTGCTGCTTAGTTGATGGCGAGTCCCTCCATCATAACAAAAGGTCACTGTCCTTGATTCACCCAATCAGGATAACAGTTTATTCTTCCTGCCCCCATAACAGAAAAACTGGGGATCCTACAGCAGCCAACGTGACCATTTGGGCAAGCGGTCCATCATGCTATGCAGGGTGGGTGTGTCCATGCAAACAAGATCAGCCCCTGAAATCCCTTTCCACAACTCACCACCAGATGTCAGGGTAGAGCTCATCCTGACTCTGCTTACAGTAGTTTTCCCAAATATTCAGGGGAATAAGTTATAGTGGTGTAAGCATCTTCATACTGGTACAATTGCACCCGGCTAGGGGTTGAACCAATTAAACTATTTAGCTAAAAAAAAAGAAAAAAATCACAACCCAAAAAATTATTAAATTGGTACAAAATCTGTCGGTAGAGCAGGGTAGCTCAATCCATACAAGCCAGGTGTAAACTGATAAGTGCATCCACACAGGGGTTTGCAGCAATGTAACTACATAGGGTTTTTTTTTAAATCAATTTCAGCTGAACTGGTGCACTGGATCTTAGCCAAAAAGCCAAGAAGCCCTTGATTTCAGTTCAACTGGTACAACCACAAGAGCAAAACTTTCATTGGCTTTAATGGGGCAGGTTGAAACTCTTAGGGCCGGATTTACAAAGGTATTTAGGCACCTAAAGATGCAAAGAGGCATCTTGTGGGATTTTTCCAAAGTGCCACGGCAGGTTAGGCTTCAAATAGGCTAGTGGACACAGAAGACCTGGGTTCTAATCCTGGCTCTGCTGGGTGATGTTGGGCAAGTCAGTTGCCTTTCACTGTGTCTCAGTATTCCTAACTGTAAAATGGGGATAATGTTACTTAGCTCTGTGAGAGGCTAGAGGTTACTACTTCTTATTATCTGCATCTGTAGGTGCCCAAAGACCTTTGTAAAGATGACCTTTGACCCTTTAGCCCACACGGCAAAGGCCCTCAGTGCTAGAGATTGCAGAGTCTTTCTTTGCTTTCCCCTTGTTGTCTTCTCTCTGGATGGCTGTGTTGCCAACTCTCCCTGTTTTACTTCCAGCCTCAGCTTCCTTGTCAGTTTCTGGCTTTCATGGCTGTGAGGAAAAGCCTGGAAACGTGCTCCCCAAGCCTGCCAACTCCAGGAGGAGAATAGAAAGGCCCCAGAACATATTCTTTAAATCTTAAACCAGCTGCATGATTTTTGGAGCCCAGCTCCTGCTATTTGCATGTGTAGGGTTGTCCAAGCTGATGGGGTGTTGTGCTGTAAACATCACAAAGATTCATATTCAGAGTTTAAAGACAGAATGGACTCTTAGATCATCTAGTCTGAGCTCCTGTACAGCACAGGCCATTAGCGTTACCCAAGTACTAAGCCCAATAACTTGTGTTTGGCTAAAGTGTGTTTGGCTAAAGTATCTTCCAGAAAGGCGTCCCGTCCGGATTGTCAGGCATCAAGGGATGGAGACTCCACCACTTCCCTTGGCAGTTTGCTCCAAGGGTTAATCACCTTCACTGGCAACAGTTGGTGCCTTATTTCCAATTTGAAGTTATCAGGCTTCAGCTTCCAGCCATTAGTTTTTGTTCACCACTAGATTAAAGAGCCCTTTAGTACCCGAGATTTTCTCTGTGTACCGGTATTTATAAAGGGCCAAGGGCTTTTTTCACTCGGCAAGCAACACAGCCGGCCAGCGCTGCTTCCGCATGTGGCAAGAACTTCAGCCTAGCAGCACATCATTAAGAGCAGCTTAGGACTCTTTCTTCACTGACTCCTGTGGAGCTATTGTGCTGATGTGACAGAGTAGCGTTTGGCTCACTCTGTCAAGCATGAAAAAAACATGAGTCCGCCCCCCCAGAAATCACAAGATTGCCTCAAATGTCACAAGATTGTTTTTAAAATACTGTTATGCTAGAAGCTGCCATCAAGTAGGTCTTTGATCTACAGAAAATCACAGACTTCCTTAAAGCTGATGAGTGTGTGAAGTGCCTTTATTTCAGGCTAAATGGAAGGAGCGATTAACTAGTCCTGTATATGATGGCTGGAAACAGTAGAAGCCACTGCCCAAGGCACTGGGCCACATGGCAAGGATAATCAGAAAGTAAGCCATGTGGGCTGAGAGATTTCCCTGAGACTGATTGAAAATGTAAAAGGGCTAGTGGATTGTTTGGCAAACTCCATGCATGTGTGAGAAGCAGAAAGACAAGAGAAAAAAGCCAGCAGAAAACAAGAGAAGCAGTGGTGAGCATGGCCCAGAGACAGAGACCTTTCAGACTTGGAAATGGTGAGCCAGGGACCCACCTCCTGCTTGTGTGTTTCTGCTGTGTTCAGGGAAACAGGACTTCATGTGCATTCTGTAAATAAATAGGGTTTCACCAAAGAAATACCTGACCTGTATCATCCATTTCTCTGCTTAATGGAAACAATCCCACAAGGCTGGCTAACTTCTTGGGTCAAAGGACCAACAATAATAAAGGTGGAGGTGCTTTTATTTGCCTTCAGGGGTCAAGATTTCAAGCTTTTCCCTGCAGCTACCAGGGTGGGAAACGTCCTTTTTTTTTTTTTTTAAATGGGAGCTGCTTTTCTCCCATGACGCCAGGAGCTGGAACCACTAATATCACAAGACTCCCAAGAGTTGGCAACTGAGCATAAGGCTGGAGAGATGGGCTAAATGGCCCACCAGGAATTGTTCCATCTTAGATTTCTTTGTCAGTACAGAGGAACACCCCTCACACTGTTCTGCCCTATTCTCCAGGTCTATTTCAGCAGAAGAGGTGAAGCATGCCTCTGTGTTAAGTGTTACCGAGAGCGACTTGATCACCATGGCTCTGTTAAACTTCCAGTACGTGCTAGAGGAAGATGGAACCAAAACCACCCACTTCAACTTTCTGACTTTGCAGAGGCAACTGATTCACCGCTTCATCAGCGGGAAGCCCATCGTGAAAACCCAGGTTAGTTCAGGAGGAGCAGACTGAGGAGATATCTGAGCCATTAGCAATTATCTTTGAAAAGTCATGGAAGATGGGAGACATTCCAGAAGACTGGAAAAGGGCAAATATAGTGCCTATCTATAA
The DNA here is from genome assembly GCA_037349315.1 of Chelydra serpentina. Lineage (NCBI taxonomy): Eukaryota > Metazoa > Chordata > Testudines > Chelydridae > Chelydra > Chelydra serpentina. The sequence continues at coordinate 3,186,671 of JBAIAC010000021.1, read as the reverse complement.
AAAGGGGAATAAGGACAACCTAGGGAATTATAGACCAGTCTGCTTAATTATTTGCTCCATTATCTTTCCGGGTACAGAAGTTAAGCTATCAATTTGCAAACACCTAGAAGACAGTAAGGTGATAAGCAATAGTCAGCATGGATTTGTCAAGAAGGGGGGGAGGGATAGCTCAGTGGTTTGAGCATTGGCCTGCTAAACCCAGGGTTGTGAGTTCAATCCTTGAGGGGGCCATTTAGGGATCAGGGCAAAAATTGGGGATTGGTCCTGCTTTGAGCAGGGGGTTGGACTAGATGATCTCCTAAGGTCCCTTCCAACCCTGAGATTCTATGATTTCATGTCAAACCAACCTGATAACTTTCTTTGACAGGGTAACAAGCCTTGTGGATAGGGGGGGGGGAAGCAGTAGATGTGGTATATCTAGACTTTAGTAAGGCTTTTGATACTATCTCACATGACCTTCTCATAAACAAACTAGGGAAATGCAACCTAGATGGAGCTACTATAAGGTGGGTGCATAACTGGTTAGAAAATCGTTCCCAGAGAGTAGTTATCAGTGGTTCACAGTCATGCTGGAAGAGCATAACGAGTAGAGTCCTGCAGGGATCGGTTCTGTTCAATATCTTCATCAATGATTTAGATAATGGCACAGAGGGTACCCTTATAAAGTTTTCGGACGACACCAAGCTGGGCGGGGTTGCAAATATTTTGGAGGATAGGATTAAAATTCAAAATGATCTAGACAAACTGGAGAAATGGTGTGAAGTAAATAGGATGAAATTCAATAAGTACTCCACTTAGGAAGGATCAGTTGCACACATACAAAATGGGAAATGACTGCATAGAAAGGAGTACTGTAGAAAGGGATCTGGGGGTCATAGTGGATCACAAGCTAAATATGAGTCAACAGTGCAACGCTGTTGCCAAAAAAGCAAACATCCTTCTGGGATGTATTAGCAGGAGTATTGTAAGCAAGACACGAGAAGTAATCCTTCCACTTTACTCTGCGCTGATTAGGCCTCAACTGGAGTACTGGGTTCAGTTCTGGGTGCCACATTTCAGGAAAGATGTGGACAAATTGGTGAAAGTCCAGAGAAGAGCAACAAAATTGATGAAAGGTCTAGAAAACATGACCTAGGAGGGAAGATTGAAAAAATTGGGTTTGTTTAATCTGTAGAAGAGAAGACAGAGGGGACATAACAGTTTTCAAATACATAAAAGGTTGTTACAAGGAGGGAGAAAAATTATTCTTAACCTCTGAGGATAGAACAAGAAGCAATGGGCTTAAATTGCAGCAAAGGAGGTTTAGGTTGGACATTAGGAAAAACTTCCTAACTGTCAGAGTGGTTAAGCACTAGAATAAATTGCCTAGGGAGGTTGTGAAATCTCCATCATTGGGGATTTTTAAGAGCAGGTTGGACAAACACCTGTCAGGCATGGTCTAGATCAGTGGTCTCCAAACTTTTTTGATCATGCACCCCCAGGGAAAAAAAATTGCCACAGGTGTACTGCTGAAAAAAAAAAAAAGTGGAAAAGCTGCCGCAGGCATGCCAGCGGTGCTCATCCTGCTGCCGAAGAATCAAAGGGTACGTCTTCACTACCCTCCGGATCGGCGGGTAGCAATCGTCTCGTCTAAACGCGATAAATCGATCCCTGAACGCGCTCCCCGTCGACTCCGGAACTCCACCTTGGCGAGAGGCGGAAGCGGAGTCGACGGGGGAGCGGCAGCGGTCGACTCACCGCCGTCCTTACGGCCAGGCAAGTCGATCTACGATATGCCAACTTCAGCTACACTATTCACGTAGCTGAAGTTGCGTATCGTAGGTCGACCCCCTGCTCTAGTGTAGCCCAGGCCAAAGGCAGAAGAGCTACCGCCAGGCATGCTGGCGGCGCACCTCCTGCTGCGCACCCCCAGGGATCGTCTTGTGCACTCCCTGGGGTGCGTGCACCCCACTTTGGAGACCACTGGTCTAAATAATAGTTAGTCCTGCCTTGAGTGCAGGGGACTGGACTAGATGACTTCTAGAGGTCCCTTCCAGTTCTAGGATTCTATAAAATCATGGAGGCAGCACTTTGCCATAGACTTCAGTGCAACCAGGATTTTACTCTCAGTGCTTACTGCTCTGTAGTCTGGCACCTGTGTGGAGTCATTCACACCTGAGCAAAATGGGTGCAAACCACAAACAATTCAGAGCGCACAGGTGCAGATGGTGATGCGAGGTGAAAGACCTGATCCACTGTGGCTTTTTCCAGATTTACACCTGTTTAGCTCCATTGACTGCAGTGGGGTTACATTGGTGTAAATTGGGAGTAATGCATTGGCAAATCAGCCCCACTGTGTTTAGACTTAGGCTAAAATGTTCAAATGTGTCTAAGTGACTTAGGAGCCCAGGATGTTTTTTTTAAAGGGACTTAGGCACTTCGGAGCAGAGCTGATTGGTAATGTGTTGACACGATTTTGTTGTTGTTGGAAAATGCCTATTCATCAAACCCAAAACTTCCCGGTGGAACATGCTGATTTTGACAAATTGTTCATTTAAATAAAAAAAGACAACTGGAGAAATGTTTTGAAAACATCTCTATTCCTCATTTTTGGAACAAAACCGTTTGATTTCTGGTTTGAAACCACTGTATGTCTTGAAATTATAGTTATTTCTTAGTTTAAATTTTAAAAATAAAAGAAAGAGGTCAAAATCAAAATTAAACATTTTTGAAATTATCAAAACAAAAACATTTCAATTGACCCAAACCAAAATGTTTTCTGTATGTGAAAATTTTCAAGATTTTGAGTTTCCATCTCAATTTGGAAGAGAGAAGTTTTTGAACTCTCAAATTCTTGCAGGATAGGAAAACTATTTCCCTCCCAGGTCTGCTTAGAAATCTAAATCCCACTGACTTGCAGTGAGACTTAGGCTCCTAGGGGCCAGATTTTTGAAAGTATTTAGGCATCTAGGGGCCTAGTGGAATTTTCAAAAGCACTTGAGCAGGTTAGATGCCTAAGTCCTACTGCAAAACAATGGGATTTAGGCACCCAAGTGACTAAATCATCTTTGAAAATGGTACTTACATTCCTAAGTCACTTAGGCGGTTCTGAACACTGAACGCCCATTGTTTTCAATAGATGACTTTTTTAAATCACACTAGGCGCCTTCAAAAAATCTGGCCTTAAGACACTTTTCAAAATGGGCCCTAGGCTCCTAAATCCCTTAGGTGCTTTTGAAAATTATGCTCTAACCCTTGGCATGTGCTTCAGGTGTTTTTCTGTATTGAACAATGCTGTGCTTTATAAACCAGTTGTTAATCACTAACATGTTCCTTTTCAGACAATGCCGTCCATTACGCTGAACAATGTGAAGACCCTGCACTCCACGAAAGAGAACGTTAAAGAACAGCTGCGCCAGGTGAGATCAAAAACAACCCTGGGTTTCCCCCCAGCTTCAGACTCTGATAATCCTCTCTCTTTCCCCCCACTGTAAATGGCTTTCATAGCCACTATATGGTCAGAAGGTTGAGTAAATATCCGAACCCTACAGTATGTCCACTCGCCCATTAAGGGCACCGTTCTCTAAACTTGCCACTCATTTCTGCGTGCCTTCAGGATTTGGGTGCTCAGCTTGAGACATCGGAGCAGTGCAAAGCGGCCTTAGAGTAGGTCGGGATCAGGCCCATGATGAGCCAGGTGGAGCATCAAGCTCTAACTTTATCCACTAAAAAGCAGCAATTCCTTGGCCACTTGGAGTCAGGGGGCCTGATTCTCTTCCCTCTATGCCAGCTTTACAACAGTTTTATTCTATTGACTGCCCTGATTTTACTCCTGAATTACACGGATGTAATGCTCTCATTATTGGTTCAAACACATTTTGAAAGAATTCCCATAATAAAATAATTATTGGCCTAGAGAAGGGCAACTTGGGGGCATTTGTTCTCCCTGTCTCATGACACAGGAACAAGAGGATTATCCATGAAATTAAAAAGAGGTGGCAAATTCAAAACTGATCAAAGGACGTACTTTTTCCTACAATATGTGACTATCCTGCGGAACTCTCTGCCACAAGAAGTCACTGAGGCCAAGAAGTTAAAGATTCCAGAAAGGATAGGACATTTCTGTAGACCACAAAAAGATCCACATTTAGCAAAATTAGTGATGAAACATTTTGTAAACCTCCTGCTTTAGGGTTTGAGCCGATCTTACTATCAGTTCCTATTTTAAAGAAAGGGAAAAAAGGTGATCTAGGTAACTACAGGCCTGTTAGTGTGACATCTGTAGTATGCAAGGTCTTGGAAAAAAATTTGAAGGAGAAAGTAGTTAAAGACATTGAGGTCAACGGTAATTGGGAAAAAATACAATATGGTTTTACAAAAGGTAGATCGTGCCAAACCAACTTGATCTACTTCTTTGAGAAGGTAACAGATTTTTTAGACAAAGGAAACGTAGTGGATCTAATTCACCTCAATTTCAGTAAGGCATTTGATACGGGGGGGGGGATAGCTCAGTGGTTTGAGCATTGGCCTGCTAAACCTAGGGTTGTGAGTTCAATCCTTAAGGGGGCCATTTAGGGATCTGGGGCAAAAAAATCTGTCAGAGAACAGTACTTGGTCCTGCTAGTGAAGGCAGAGGACTGGACTCGATGAACTTTCAAGGTCCTTCCAGTTCTATGAGATAGCTAATAGTTCCCCATGTGGAACCGTATAATATATGGAGATATGCCTAAATTGAAAAAGATAGGGATCAATATGAAAATTGAAAGGTGGATAAGGCACTGGTTAAAAGGTGAGACTACAGCAGGTCATACTGAAAGGTGAACTGTCAGGCTGGAAGGAGGTTACTAGTGGAGTTCCTCAGGGATCGGTTTGGGACCACTTTTTATTACTGACCTTGGCACAAAAAGTGGGAATGTGCTAATAAAGTTTGCGGATGACACACAGCTGGGAGGTATTGCCAATATGGAGAAGGACCAGGAGGGATATCATACAGGAAGATCTGGATAACCTTGTAAACTGGAGTAATAGTAATAGGATGAAATTTAATAGTGAAAAGTGCAAGGTTATGCATTTAGGGATTAACAACAAGAATTTTTGTTATAAGCTGGGGACGCATCAGTTGGAAGGAACAGAGGAGGAGAAGGACCTCGGAGTATTGGTTGATCACAGGATGACTATGAGCTGCCTGTGATGGTGTCCCCATAAAACTTTATGGGGAGATGCTTATAAGTGTATATATGCTACATGTGCCATGTAATATCTCTGTAAAAGTTATGATCTACTGAATCTATTCCTCCTGTTTGTATGCATGTATCATTGTTGTAGTTCAAGTTCTGAATATTGGTTGTATATTTGCTGGTTTTATACATAGCTTTTGTAAGAGCATGGGATCATGTCTTGAGAACAGATGGGCAGGTAAAGAGCCCAATCAAGAAACTCTTAAACAGACAAAAGGAGTCCCAGACACCAATCCACATCTGAGCTTGGCCAAGAATGTCACTGGGCTAGTTTCGGAATTGTGCATGGACATGTGACTTGCCCATGTGATCCCAAAACGCCAGGGTAACATGATGCTACACAGGGAGTGGGGAGGAGCATCCATCCAGGGGAGAAAGTCTATTTAAACCCCGGGGAGGCCCCTCCGTGTGGTTGTCAGCTGTCTAAAGAGAGAGGCTCTCCACCCCCCAAAGGACACACCTGAAAGAGACTGAACAAAGGACAAAGACAATAGGGGGTGTGAGCGATTGCTGGACCCAAGCTAGGAGTTCTACAGCCTGTAAAAGAAAAACTGGAACTGGTGAGGTTTTTATCTGTGTTGAGTTTGATTAGACATAGACTTGCGTGTTTTATTTTATTTTACTTAGTAATTCACTTTGTTCTGTCTGTTACTACTTGGAATCACTTAAACCCTACTTTCTGTACTTATTACAATCACTTCTTACTTATTAAGTTACCTGGAGTACATGTTAGTACCTGGAGGGGGCAAACAGCTGTGCATATCTTTCTATCTTTGAAATAGAGGGCAAACTATTTGAGTTTACCCTGTATACGCTTTATACAGGGTAAAATGGATTTATTCAGGGTTTGAATCCCATTGGGAGTTGGGAACTTGGGTGTCAAAGGCAAGGGCATTTCCTGAGCAGCTTCCAGGCAGGCCTACAGCTGTTAGCGGACGTGGTTCAGACCTGGGTCTGGGTTTGCAGCAGATCAGCAGAATCTGGCTCATAATAGACAGAATTCTGGAGTCCCAAGCTGGAAAAGGCAGGAAAGCAGGGGCAGAAGTATCCTTGGCACACCAGGTGGCAGCTCCAAGGTGGTTTCTGTGATACCAACCCGTCACAGTGGACTTCTGCCCCTGCTTTTCTAAGTAAAATAAAATAAAACACGCAAGTCTATGTCTAATCAAACTCAACACAGATAAAAACCTCACCAGTTCCAGTTTTTCTTTTACAGGCTGTAGAACTCCTAGCTTGGGTCCAGCAATCGCTCACACCCCCTATTGTCTTTGTCCTTTGTTCAGTCTCTTTCAGGTGTGTCCTTTGGGGGGTGGAGAGCCTCTCTCTTTAGACAGCTGACAACCACACGGAGGGGCCTCCCCGGGGTTTAAATAGACTTTCTCCCCTGGATGGATGCTCCTCCCCACTCCCTGTGTAGCATCATGTTACCCTGGCGTTTTGGGATCACATGGGCAAGTCACATGTCCATGCACAATTCCGAAACTAGCCCAGTGACATTCTTGGCCAAGCTCAGATGTGGATTGGTGTCTGGGACTCCTTTTGTCTGTTTAAGAGTTTCTTGATTGGGCTCTTTACCTGCCCATCTGTTCTCAAGACATGATCTCATGCTCTTACAAAAGCTATGTATAAAACCAGCAAATATACAACCAATATTCAGAACTTGAACTACAACAATGATACATGCATACAAACAGGAGGAATAGATTCAGTAGATCATAACTTTTACAGAGATATTACATGGCACATGTAGCATAAAACATCCCAGTTACATCATATATACATTTATAAGCATCTCCCCATAAAGTTTTATGGGGACACCGTCACACCGCCAATATGAAAAAAGCTAATGCGGTCTTCGGATGCATTAGGCGAGGTATTTCCAGTAGAGATAAGGAGGTGTTAGTACCGTTATACAAGGCATTGGTGAGACCTCATTTGGAATACTGTGTGCAGTTCTGGTCTTCCATGTTTAAGAAGGATGAATTCAAACTGGAACAGGTACAGAGAAGGGCCACTAGGATGATCCGAGGAATGAAAAAACTGTCTTATGAAAGGAGACTCAAAGAGCTTGGCTTGTTTAGCCTAACCAAAAGAAGGCTGGGGGAGATATGATTACTCTCTATACATATATCAGAGGGATAAATACCGGGGAGGGAGAGGAATTAAGCTGAGTACCAGTGTGGACACAAGAACAAATGGATATAAACTGGCCATCAGGAAGTTTAGACTTGAAATTAGACGAAGGTTTCTAACCATCAGAGGAGTGAAGTTCTGGAATAGCCTTCCCAGGGGAGCAGTCGGGGCAAAAGATATATCTGGCTTCAAGACTAAGCTTGATAAATTTATGGAGGAGATGGTTGTGACGGGTTGGGGCCACAGAGACCTGCTTGGTGCTACCACCTGGTGTGCCAAGGCTACTTCTGCCCCTGCTTCCAGGCCTTTTCCAGCTTGGGACTCCCGAATCCTGTCTGTTTTGAGCCAGATTCCACTGATCTGCTGCAAACACAGACCCAGGTCCAAACCAAGTCCACTCACCACTGTAAGGCCCCTGGAAGCACTCTTGCCTTTGACACGCAGCTGCTCAACTCCAAGGAGGTTCAAACCCTTAATAAATCCATTTTACCCTGTATAAAGCTTATACAGGGTAAACTCACAAATAGTTCGCCTTCTATTTTAAAGATAGAAAGATATGCACAGCTGTTTGCCTTCCCAGGTAATAACTCATACTCCAGGAAACTAATGAGTAAAAAGTGATCTTAATAAGTACAGCAAGTAGGATTTAAGTGATGTCAAGTAATGACAGACAGAACAAAGCGAATTACTTAGTAAAATAAAATAAAACACGCACGTCTATGTCTATTCAAAGTTAACACAGATAAAAGCCTCACCAGATTTGGATATTTTCCTTTTTACAGGCTGTAGAATTAGCCTGAGTCCAGCAGTCGCTCACACCCCCTAGTGTCTTTGTCCTTTGTTCAGTTCCCCTCAGGAATGTCCTTGGGGGGGTGGAGAGCCTCTCCCTTTAGCCAGCTGAAGACCAAATGGAAGGGTCTCCCCCGGGCTTTTATAGTCTTTTTCCCCTCCCTGTGTAACATCCTGTTACCATGGAGTTTTGGGATCACCTGGGCCAGTCACCGGTCCATGCACCCTTCTGCAACCAGCCTAACCAGTTGCATTCCAGACCCGGCCCCAATGTGGATTGGGGTCTGCAACGTCTTTTGTCTGTTAAGTGCTCGCATTTAACAGGCACATTCTTTGCTCCAAAGATGATCCCATGCACTTACAAAGGCTATGTACAAAACCAGCAAATATAAAACCAATCTTCATAACTCCAACTATAACAATGATACATGCATTCAAACAGGAGGAATAAATTCAGTAGGTCATAACTTTCACAGAGATATGTTACATGGCACATGTAGCATAAAACATATTCTAGTTACATATATACATTTATAAGCATCTCCCCATAAAGTTTTATGGGGAACACCGTCACAATGGTATGATAGGATAGCCTAATTATGGCAATTAATTGATCTTTGACTATTAGTGGTAAATATGCCCAATGGCCTGTGATGGGATGTTAGATGGGGTGGGATCTGAGTTACTACAGAGAATTCTTTCCTGGGTGTTTGGCTGGTGAGTCTTGCCCACATGCTCAGGGTCTAGCTGATTGCCATATTTGGGATCGGGAAGGAATTGGCACTTTGGCAGAGGCCCTGGGGTTTTTTTACCTTCTGCAGCATGGGGCACAAGCATTTGCTGGAGGATTCTCTGCACCTTGAAGTCTTTAAACCATGATTTGAGGACTTCAATAGCTCAGACATAGGTTAGGGGTTTGTTACAGGAGTGGGTGGGTGAGATTCTGTGGCCTGCGTTGTGCAAGAGGTCAGACTAGACAATCATAATGGTCCCTTCTGACCTTCAAGTCTATGATTAGAGACCAGATGGGGCCTAGCGTGGGGGCAGATTATCCCCCATCTGGTACAGGGGGCAGGGGAGGGGAATGTTCTTACACCTAACTCTGCAGCATCTGGTGGTGGGTGTTGTCAGAGACAGGTAACTGTGCTAGATGGACCTAGCATTGATCCTGTCTGGCAATACCCATGTTCCCTTCTGGTAAAGTCCCATAGAATTTAGTACTGATGAAACCAAAGGTCTCTATAATGGAATTCTGTAGAAACTGATCTCTAAACCTTTCTATTTTCATAGAGAATTATATCCTTTCTATAGTTTGTCACCTTCCCCTAGAATTCCAAGCAGGAATAGAATGCTCACTCGACTTGTATAGCAAAATAAAATGTATAGAACGTATATTCTGTAGGAGTTTTGCTTAGAGGGTTACCTAACTTTACAGTCTTAACAAGCAGAATGAGATAAAATATTTGCTAAGAGCATTTGTGCATTATTAACATGGCATTATTAGCACAGCTTAACAATAAGGTGACTTGATCAGTCTTTAAGTACCTACATGTGGAACAAATATTTGATAATAAAGGGCTTTTCTATCTAGTAGACAAGTTGAAGTTAAACAAATTCAGACTGGAAATAAAGTAACATTAACAGCGAGGATAATTAGCCATTGGAATAATTTACCAAAGATCACGGTGGATTCTCCATCACTAGCAACTTTTAAATCAAGCTTGGATGCTTTTCTAAAAGATCTGCTGTAGTTCAAACAGGAATTATTTTGGGGAAGTTCTATGGCCTGTGTTATACAGGAGGTCAGACTACACAATTGCAGTGGTCACTTCTGGCCTTAGAATCTATTCATTTGTCTTTTATACAGCACCTAAGAAAATTCCTCATGTGTTCTTCACACATTGTATGCAATCCCTTGCATCATATAAGGCCAGGGTGGAAGCACTTAAGGCTAAGTTTTTTCAAAGTTGCCTGGGGGATTTGGATGCCATTGATTGTAATAGAATTGGATGTGGAAATCCTACAGTCAGCCTGACTCCTTTTGTCTCCTGTTGCTATCCTTAGGAAACACTGAGCGTGAGTCTGATGAAACGCGTTATGGAAGAGGCCAGGTCAGTGAGCAACATTTCCAGAACGCTCTCCACCCTGAAAGTGGCTGCAGAGTTCCTGGCCGTGACTGGAGGGGACCCAGAGCGGCTCCTGACTGAGTATGTCAGAAATGAGCTGAAGATGGAGGCTAATGCAAAGCAGTTGAAAGAATTACCGGTAAGAGATTAACTTTGGTTTGAATTCACAGCAATGAAAAGGAAATTCTCTTTACAATAAATACTTATTTTGTTTTCATGCTTTATACTATAGAGTCTGAATATACGATTATAGAATAGTGTTTCTTTCAAAAACTGAGCAAAAAATTGTGGTTTTGACTAAATGATTTTTTTTTAAACTTTCCATCAAAAAAATGAAAACACTTTTGGGTCTCATCCAAAAAATGAGAAACTTTGCTCTGAAAAAACAAACTACAAAACCAAATTTTCAGGTTTTTGAGGAAAGGTTGAAATTCTCCACAAAACATTTCATCAAAATATTCTGTGGAAGAAAACCCATTCTCTGACCAACCCTACTATATAGATGTATAGTATAGTTGATTTTTCTGTCAGAAAATGCCAACTTGATTAAATTGAAACATTCTGCAGCAATTCAGCTCACCCATCTCCTACCTCCCCAGGTTCTTCAGCTCCTCCATAGCCCTCAGGTCACTTCTGAAAAGGGGAGACTCCTAACTTACTTAGATGCTTCTGAAAAGGTTACTCTGCATTCATTTGCAGACATGCATTGTCTCTTTGTTACATCCCAGCACATTGTGACTGGCACCTCTAGACACTACTGAAATACAAATAAATAATACTAATGAATAATCTGCATGGGCACAGTCTCTGAAAATGCCTGCCAGGTAACAGCAGGATCTCAACTTTTCAAACCAGAGCTTGGTCGTTCCACTCAATGAACTATTCATTGAACTGAACCAGTTGAATAAACCGAAACAAAAGAAAATATTCTCTGTGCCTACAAAAGGCTGTCAAAAGCTTATTCCACATTTCATCAAACTCTGGTTCCAGGTGCTTAGTCAGTGACTCCAACCAGCTCAGTGGTTGGACATTCTTTAAAACTTTGGCAGTAATAAGGCAACTGTGAAATAAATATAGAATGCACTCACTTCCGTGATGAGGATTTAAATATCCGTGTCAATCAAGGCTTTCTGGATATCAAGGTCTGGGTAAATCCCTTGTCTGTGTTGTTTCATTCCAGGTGGTCCCACAATCCCAGCTTAAGCACATCCTGTCTCTGTGGCAGATCCTGTCAGCAAAGAGATCAGCACTACTTGTACAAATGAATCAGGTAATGGAGGAAACTCACCCCAGTGAGTGCCTTGGATGGGACTGTGACAAGGCTGAAAATGTTCGGTGTAAATTGTTTTTAATTGGAAAATTGAGAAATTCAAGTTTTTCATGGAAAATTTTGACTTTGCTGAAAAAAGTAAGGCACAAAAAACTTTCCATCTGAAAACCAAATCCTCTTTCGGGCAAGTTGCTGAAAGTCATCTGCACTGCACAGAGCTCAGGTGGGAACGGGTGATTTTTCAATAGCTTGTAACTGCCAGATCTGAACAGAGTTCCATGAGCACAGCAAAAGACACCTCCCTGACCTCTCGTTGCCAAATGTCACGCTGCAAGCCACAGACAATTTTATTGTTTTGTTTTTTTATTAAGTCAACATTTTCTTGAGGAAAAAATCCCAACATTTTTCCCCATCAGCTTTAGTTATGAACAACGCTCTCTGCTCACTTGCTGTACAGTCCCTCCTCTGCTGCTGTCAATCTCCATCACTTGGAGTCTATAAATCAAGATTGGGTCATCCCTTTCTCAAAGTTGCACTCTAGCTCAGCCAGGAGTTATTGGGCCAGAGGCAGGAATCTCTTGGGGAGATTTTCTGGCCTGGGTTAGACAGCAGACTGGGCTGAATGGACACAATTGTTGATAAATTACAAAGTCAATTGTTTGCCGCCTTCTTGGTTTGTTGTGAAATATATTCAAGAGATCAAAGAACCAGTGTCAGTCAGGTTTATTGCTAAAAGTCAGTAAGAGTATAGAGAGACGTCTGTTGGTCTTTCCCAGACCGGAAGAAGAGCTCTGTGTAGCTCAGAAGCTTTTCTCTCTCACCAACGGAAGTTGGTCCAATAAAAGATTACCTCACCCATCTCATCTCTCTAATATCCTGGGACCAACAACACTGCAAATAATAATAATACCAAAGTACTGGAAGAAAGGCTTAGTACTATACCCGTTTCCGTGAAGCCATCTTGTGTTGCTATTGTTAACTTCACATAGGTGGTATCCTCCCAGTTACATATTTCAACAAGTTACAACATGCTTTACACATCACTAAAATCCAGTCCACTAGTTTGTGAGAGTTCCTTAACTTGTTGTTCTGTATCTTTCCTTACTTTGTTTTGGATCCTAGCGGTCCAGTTACTGGTCCGGCTTGTACTGGGCACAACTTTATTGTATTTTGTAGGGCTGTCAAGCAATTAAATTTTTTTTAAATCACAATTAATCGTGCAAGTAATTGCACTGTTAAACGATAGTAGAACACCATTTATTTAAATTTGTGTTTTCTACATTTTCAAATATATTTGAATATACAAATATACTGAATACAAAGTGTACAGCACTCGTTAACCCACTCCAGGAGTAGCCCCTTTACATAGGGCAGAAGCAAGTGTCGCCAGGCTACACCTGCTCCGAGACAAATGAGGACACTCTTCCATTAGGCACATCCTCAACTGCCCTATGCACGGGGCATCCAGCCACTTCTGCAGCACCCCTGCAGTTGTTCCCACTGACACTGTGCTTCTCATTTCAGAATCCCTTCTTCCTGATAGACAAGGGCTACCATGACGAGCTGGCTGGCCAGGAGAGGGAGAAGCTAAGAACTGCATTATCCACTGTCAACATTGAGTTCTTTATCATTGAGCTGCACGAAATGATCACAGTGACATTACAAAGCTACAAAAACAGTTGGGGGTAACTACATATTTTTCTTGTCTGTGAATATGCGAAGGGCCTCTGTACGAACATTTAAGAAAAAACAATATTTTTTTCAACTTTGAGTTTGGAGCTGGCACACACCGCTTTAGCAATTATTCTCTGTTGATGTAAGAGCCTTTGTTGTGGGTGTGGGGTTTGTGTTTGTTTGTTTTGTGAAATACAGGTAAAAAGATCAAAGCAAATGTATGGGGGGGGGGGCGGGAGAAACCAACATCTTAAAATTGCCAGTATATTACTTGTATGCTGTATTAAAGGAGAAAGGTCAAATCATAATCACATATAAAAGGTCATTTTCCATAGATCTCCAAGTCTTCTAGACAGAGCCGTAATGAGGGCGAGGCGACTGAGGCAGTCGCCTCGGGGCACACGGCAGTTGGGGCACAGTCAGGGGCGCCCCCTCCTCCCCTGCCACCGAAGCTGCTTGACTGCAGGAGGTCCTTCCTCCCCTGCCGCCAAAGCGGCTGCCGGGTTGCCTGCGGGAGGTCCGCCGGTCCTGCAGCTTCGGCGGAGGGTACAGCGGTCAAGAACGGGACCAGCGAACCTCCCACAGGCAAGCCGGCAGCGGCTTCAGCAGCAGGGGAGGAAGGACCGCCCGCAGGTAAGCCTTCTATGCCCCTGACTGCCTCGGACGTGGAAATTCCTCTTTATGGCTCTGCTTCTAGAATTAAATAACCTGCAGCTGCTAATAATCTAGGCTAGAGATTCTCAGACTTTCCATACTGCAGAACTAGAGGGGCTCAGAGAAGGGCAATAAGAATGATCAGGTGTGTGGAGAAGCTACTATGATGAGAGACTGAACAGACTGAGATTGTTGCCTAGGGAAAGAGATTTAATAATGGTCTATAAAATACTGACTTGGCTAGAGAAGGAAGGTCAGGAGGCATCTGTTCCTCCAGTCCCATAACACAAGAACAAAGGGATGTTCAATGAAATGAAAAGGTGGGAAATTCAAAACTGATCAAAGGAAATAGTTTTTCACATGACTTGTGATTAGCCTGTGGTACTCATTGCCACATGAAGTCATTGAGTCTGATAGTTTAGTGGGATTTAAGAAGGGATTAGACATTTCTACCAATAACAAGAACATCCATTGTTAATGATAAAAATTCCAAAAGGGATATTAAATCTCATTCTTTGGTGAAGTGTTGGAGAATCTTCTATTCCTTATGACATTTTAATGCCTTGTTTTCTTCCCCAGAATTATGTCCAGTACTAGATAATTTCACCCACTGCTGTTTAAGTGCAGGCTGTTTTGCTTAAATTGGTGGGAGGAAATGTTACCTCTTGTCTGACAACTCTTGAATATTTACTAATTGAGGCTTTAGAAACTACACACAGGAATTTTTTGAATGAAAAATTTAGTATTGGACTAAATGTAAATTTTCTCGGGAAGCATCTGCCTTCCTGTGACGGGGTTGGGACTCACCACCACAGCACCTCCTGTTGGTTGTCTGTGGTAATTAGCTTAGTTCGGTGGAGCGCCCTCTGCCGGTGGTGTCCTTTTGTTGGCGCCTCGAGCCGCGTTGCTCCCAGCTAGCAGCGTCTTCAAGACACTGCCATCCGGCAGTGCCCTCTAGTCCAGGCTCACCCCCTTCTGTGTGGGGGGTTGGTGGTTATCAGCAGTTCTTCTCAGTGCCCCAGCGGCCCACCACACCCCAAAGTCTAACCCCTTCTGTCAAGGGTCCGGTGCAGTCTATTATCACCACGTCCAATGGATGGGCGCTTGTGCCAAGGGGAAAGCAGGGGATCCAGGTCTGCCCTCTACTCTGGGTCCCAACCCAGGGACCCTCAGACGGCAGCCTTCCTGCCCTCCTTCTCTCCCCTAGTCCATCTCTCTTCGCTGGGCCGCTTCCCCTTCAGCCCGCTTTGCACCCAGCCAGGCCCTTCCCTCAGGGCCTGCAGCCTGGCAGGTATCAGGCTGAAATGCCCTTCTGTTCCCCTGAGCCTGCCCTGCGCTGTCCCAGGTGCTGGTTTCCTAAGCAAGAGACAATTTGGGGACATTATTTGTTTATTTGGTCATTAATGTTTCACTTTTCAGCAGTTTTTGTTGGGCTGAAAATCTTTAGTTTTCAGCAACCCAAAAGTAAACCATTTTCAGGTTTGGGGGGTTCATTTTTTGACAAAAAGTCAAAACTTTCTGCAGAAAAATACCCCACTTTATACCAGCTGAAGTGACGAACAGTGTGAAAAGAGAACTCAAGAAACTGGGTGTGCCTGTCAGACTTGGCACTTAGTCTTTCCGAACCAGTGTCCTGTACATTTACAATCTTGTTTTCTTTTATAAACAGGATAGTGGAGACCTTTAAAAAATATTTAGAAAAAGAGGGAAAAGAGGAAATTTACACGGAGAATCTGACCAGCGCTGTGAGCCCGGACCTTCAGCTGAAGAAGGTCATTTCAGTGTGGAAAACTGCCGTGCTAATCAGCAAAACATACACCCGCTCCTACATCCAAGAGTGAATGGGTCCGTGAATTGTTTCCTGTGGATACCAAAATGAATTACTGCACCCAGCCCGTAATCCACAGTGATTTAGGAAGAGGAGTTTCCTTGAGAAGTGAGTCTTGTCAAATCACCAGGCCTATGCAGCACTTGAATCAAAATAAGCCTTCGATCAGATCTAAGTGGTGCCTAGGCCAGGGCATTTGAATTGAGATGTTTTGGGCATGACCAGCTATGCAAGTGTTGCCATACACGTTGCTTTCTGCAAGCGGGTGAATTTCACCCACCGAGAACTACAAATTAATTCTCACGCCACTTAGGCCTTGTCAACACATAGTGCTTTAGCGATGCAAGTATAGAAAAGGGGGACTAAGCGGTACCTCTGTAAGTGCACTTATCTGTAAGGGGAAGCACTGGAGCCCAGTGGCTAGAGCCAGGGACTGGGACTCAGGAGACCTATGTTCTGTTCAGTAAAATGGGGAAAATGATACTGATCTGTTTCGTAAAGTGCTGTGGCATCTGCAGATGAAAAGCGCCAGGTGCGCTCATACGGGAGTAACTGACCCCAACCTAGGGCTGGCCGGGGTATAACTATTTTGGTAAAATGATCACACTCCTCACTGACATGGTTTTACCAGCACAATTTCCAAGTGTAGGCCGGGCCTTGCACTGAGGAGTAACTCCACTGGAGTCAGCGGGGCTGGTTCTCAGCCCGGCTACTCCTGCAGTCATTTGCACCTGAGCAAAGCGCGTGTAAAATCCCACCAAATCAAAAAGGTCTTTTGCAGCCACGTTGCCCTCTCTTGTCTCAAGGATGACACAAGATGCAAAGCAGAGGAGGAGAAGACCCTATAGATAACAGAGAATTAGGCCCCTAATTTTTAAAGTCTTTGATGAATCATCCCAGCCAGGGATTCTCAGACACAGTCCGAATCTCCCTCCATTGTATTTTAGCTCTTTACTTCTGCTTTAGCAGATGGAATCACCACCAGTTCTTTCTGGCAGTGTCATGGCATGCACCGTATTACAAACTATGTGATCACAGTGGTCCCTTCTGGCCTTACAACCTGTGAGTCTCTGCTCAGTGCTTTGCAGCTACAGGAAAATTAGGTGTTAGAAAAAATATTTGCAACTATAGTTTCCTGCCTTGCTTTCAGTGCAGACATTTCCCTGTGCCTCTCAATAAACAATGGAACAAGAAAGTGTCACATTCTTCTAGTATACCAGGTTTGAAGACTAACAGTGAGCAGTGTGAGAGAGTGTGCTTGTGTGTGGTGTGTGTATATGGGTGTGTGTGTGTGTGCACATGCATGTGCACTTGTGAGAAATTTTCTTTTCATTCTAGTGAAATGAATTGGCATAAGAATTTTTTTAATAGTGTTTGTCCATTCTATGAATATTTTTAATAGATAAAAATTCCCCCCCGCACACACACACCTTGAATCAGGACAAGACAAAATCCGCCAGATATTCAAACTAAACAACCTTGTTTTTCCATTTTGGATCAGTTGAAACATTTCATTTTGATAGCTTTGAAATTTCATTTTTTTCTCTAACCTTTTGCTTTCAGTCTAATCAGCTTCAATTCTGAAACAGTCATTTTGCACCAGAAAACAATTTTCGTTTAGAAAGTCTCAAAACAAAATGGTTTGACAATTTTAAAACATTTTTCTCAAGATTCTTTTGAGCCAGGAAATTTTTTTGAACCCAACCCCATTCTTGGTTCAATGAATCTGCATTTATCAATGAAAACAACCAGACAATCAAAAATTTCTCAGTTCTACTTCTTAAGCCTTCTGTATATAACTCACTCAACCTTACACATTGTGGCCGTCTGTCTCCCTCCTCCCCCTCCTGCCAATGGTGGAACCAGATAGGTGAATGAGCCTGCTACTGCCTTTTACTAGCAGAGAGCGGTCTTATAGCTCAGGTAGGAACAGCTCCTGCTGTTAGTTCTAGATAATCACAGGTTCAATCCACTCTGTTGGTGGGGCACATTATACCTGAACAAAGAAACTGGACCAGTTTAATTTAAAATCAGTTTAAGGCGGAGCTCTTCCACGGATATAAATTTGTTTTAGAGTTCAAAAAAAGAACCAGTTAAGTTCATAGAGGGTAGATCCATCAATGGCTATTAGCCAGGATGCGCAGGGATGGTGTCCCTAGCATCTGTTTACCAGAAGCTGGGAATGAGTGACAGGGGATGGATCCCTTGATTATCTGTTCTGTTCATTCCCTCTGGGGCACCTGGCACTGGCCACTGTCGGAAGACAGGATACTGGGCTAGATGGACCTTTGGTCTGACCTAGTAGGGCCATTCTTATGTTCTTAGCCCTGGTCTACACTAGTGGGGGGGGGGGGGGGGAAATCGACCTAAGATACGCAACTTCAGCTACGGGAATAGCGTAGCTGAAGTCAACGTATCTTAGGTCGACTTACCTCGGCATCCTCATGGTGGAGTTGACTGCTGCTGCTCCTCCATCGACTCTGCTTCCGCCTCTCAGAGTGGTGGAGTCGACAAGGAGAGCACTTGGGAATCGATTTATCGCGTCTAGATGAGATGCAATAAATCGATCCCCAAAATATTGATCACTACCCGCCGAATAGTGTAGACCTGGCCTTAGATCAATTCAGCTTAAGCCAGTTGGGAAAACGTTTAAACTAAACCAAAACAAGCCAGGTTTCCATGAATGGGATATATTAGGTGATGTCCACATGGCCTTTTGCAGTAATTTAACTAAATTGATATTAGTGATTTCAGGCCAAATCTGCTCCCAAACTTCCACTGGTTTAATTATACTAGTTTAGTTAAACTAGTTGAAAATCCTGTGAGAGTACTCTCATTTCAGTGTAAGAGTGGCTCATTTCTGTTTAGCTTAGCCTAGCTCCTAGGCCATGTCTACACTGGCAAGTTAAAGCACTCCAACTTGCCGGCTCAGGGGTGTGAAAAATCACACACACACACCCCTGAGTGCAGCAAGTTTGAGCGCTTTAAAGTGCTAGTGTGGACAGGCTGGGAGTTGGACTCCCAGCGCTCTGAGCTATTCCCCTTGTGGAGGTGGATTACACAGAGCGCTGGGATTTCTGTAGTGTAGACTAGGCCAGAGTCATCATAACCAGAATGTCAGCCTTAAACTGGAATAAAGGTATTCGCACAGGAATGGAAACCAATTTAACTAAAGTAGTTTAAACAATCACACCTTTAGGCTAAGTCTACACTGGGAAGTACAAAGCACTACCGTGGGAGTGCTTTAAAGTGCTCAAGCTTGCTGCGCTTGTGGGGGGTGATTTTTCACACCCCTGAGCCAGCAAGTTAGAGCACTTTAATCTGCCAGTGTAGACACAGCCTTAGTTATACCACTGCAAGTTTCTCAGGCAGACAGGCCCAAAACTGAATTAGCTGAAGTTGGATTTGAGCAAAAATCCATTTTAATTCCTTTAAAACCAAAATCTGAGGCCTGGTCTACACTATAGAGTTGGGTCAATGCAAGGCAGCTTACATTGAGTGTCTTGGGTGACTACAATTTGATCTAACAACTCCAACTTTGTGAGAGGCGTAGCGCTTAGATCAATGTCATTGGGCAACGCAGTGTCCATGAAGACACTGCATTAATTATATCATCTGTTGGCGGTCAGCCCTGGGACCGGGGATCTCTAGCTGTCAGCCTCACGCAGCTCTCAGTGCCCCACACTCCAGCTGTCAGTGCCCCACAATGCCTCACTTCAATCAGTGCAAGTGCTCCTGGTGAGGATGCTAGCAAAAGGAAGGTAGTTGTGGTTCTTCTTCGAGTGCTTCTTCATGTCAATTCCAATCAGGTGGCTGCGCACCGCATGCACGGTCGTTGGAAATTTTTTCCCTTAGCAGCGCCCAATCATTTGGAGCATGACAGATTGCCGAACCCCATTCTACCCAGACTTTCACAACAGGCAGATGGTTTTAGAAAATTATACAAATTGGGTATTCCAACCCCCCTGCTCCCCCCCCCACTCTCCTTTCCTGTCCCTCTTCAGGGATTCCTTTCACGAACATCTACTGCGACAAGAGGTAACCCACCTGATACATCTAGAAGCAGTAGAACCTATACCAACAAAATAGAAGCCCTTCTGTCTGTATTTACATTACTTTCTCACACAGAAAAAAAAAGCAGGATGGAGACCCATCATCGACCTATGGTAACTCATTAAGTTTGTGAAGACACAGCACTTCAAGATGGTCACACTAGCTACCATAATTCTAGCAACAGAAAGAGGGGACTGGTTCTCTGCCCTTGAACTCCAGATGCGTATTTTCATATAACGATCCATCCCTCACAGAGGTTTCTCGGATCTGCAATAGGACAGGAACATTTCCATTACATGGTCCTACCCTTCGGCCTATTCACCGCCCCTTGAGTATTTTCGAAGGTCCTTGCCATTGTAGCTGCCCATCTCTGCAGAAAAGGAATCATGATATTCCCGTACTTGGATGACTACCTGCTGAAAGCACCAACACAGCAAGCAGTGTTAGTCTCCACTGAACAGACAGTAGCTCTTTACGAGGTTGGGCCTCCAAATAAATGCACAAAAATCAACCTTAACAGTTCATTGGAGCCTACTTCAATTCTCCCGAGGCAATGGGCTCTCTACCGTGATGGTTTCTAACCTTAACCAACCTGATCTCCACTGTACAACTGTAGCAAGGTTGGGACTCAACCCACGGTGCCTCCTGCTGGTCACTCTGGGAATTTGCACCTTCGGGTGGTGCCTCACTGTTGTTGCTCTCGCTCCTCGTCTGGGACCCACGTTGCTCCCTGGCTTGCAGCGTCCTCTTCAGGGGATGGCCCTCTGGCTGTGCCCCCAACTCCGTTCTCCCCACTTCCAGGGGAACCAGCAATCCTCAGTCTGGCCCCACGCCAAAGTCGTGAACTTCAGTCCCAAGCCTAGCCCCTCCCTCAGGGGCAAGCTTCAGTCTTTTGCTTGGCCACTCTCTCCAGTGGCTAGTGGCACAAAGGGACGGGGGGCAGGCCCACCCACTAATCTGGGCCCCAGCCCAGGGACCCTCAAGCTGCAGCCTCATACTGCCCCCTCCACTGCCTGCCTTCCCTGGGCCACTTCCCTGTAGCCCCAGCACCTGCTCAGTCCTTTGTGTCAGTGACCTCAGTCTGGCAGGAGCTCCCTCACTACTGCTCCCCTGAGCCTGCCCAGTACTGCTCTGTCTGAGGGGCTACTCTCTCTAGGCAGTCTGTCCTTTTCCCTCCAGCTCCCAGGAGAGACTGAGCTCCTCTTAGCCCTCCAGCCTTCTTATAGGGCCCAGCCTGGCCCTGACTGGCCATTTTCTGCGCAGCCTCTCCAAGGGCTGCTATTAACCCCTTCCAGGCCTGTGTGGGGCAACTGCCTCAGCTCCAGCCTCTCACTCACTCTCTCACTGTCACACACTTGCTTCTGCATTGTCACTATCTGTGCTGCCTGAGTCAGGGCCGTAGCCCTGAGCGTGTCTGACTCCGCCTTCAGCTAAGTTGCTTCTTTTTCTCTTAACTTTATCTGTCTCTAACTCGTCCACTCTTGCCTTTAACTTATCAGGAGCAGCAGTGATCTGTATGCAATGTATACTTGTATGCTCAAAAAGTCTGTTACACCCACCCCCTTGTCTCCTCTCCCTCTTTGAATACCTGTGAAGTGGCTTTCCACCTGCCCCTCCCTCCTGGAATGCTTGTGGGATGAATGGGCCTTAAACAGCTGGAAGATCAGAAGTGCTCCCAGGTAAACAGGGTGTCTGAGGTGGAGTGTGACCAACCAGACGGGGCCAAGTCACCTCTAGTCGCAGGCCATGAGGAACTGGTCCTTAAAAGGGGAAGGGGCCATGTGCTCAGGAGTGCACTCAAGCTTGTACCTCCAATGAAGGCCTTTCGCCCGGACCGCCTGGCCAGTGGTTTGCTGTGTTGCATTCCATCATGCCTTGGGAAGACTTACCTTCATTCCACCATCCATTGCTGCACTGTGGGACATTTATCTTGAAGGATCCTGACATCTCCATTGCCATAGGCACTGACTCCATGGGTGCTCCGGGGCTGGAGCACCCACGGGGAAAAAATAGCTCCTCACCGCCACCCCCAACCCCCGCCCAGCTCACCTCCGCCTTCCCTGAGCCTGCCGCTCCAGTTCTCCCCACTCCCTCCCAGGCTGGCCGCCAAACAGCTGTCTCCAGCAGCCAGCCTGGGAGGGAGTGGGGAGAAGCATAGAGGTGGCGGTGCGCTCAGGGGAGGCAGAGGCGAGCTGGGGTGGGGAGCGGTTCCTCTGTCCCCCCCACTCCCCTGAGGGTTACATCATGCAGCCCTCCCCGCCCCCCCCCAAGCTCACCTTCGCTCTGCCTCCTCCCCTGAGTGCGCTGCCGCTTCTCCCTCCTAGGCTGGCGCACGGCCAGCCTGGGAGTGAGGGGGGTGGAGTGGAAATGTGTTGCGCCCAGGGGAGGGAGCAGGGATTTGGGGAAGGGGTTGGGGCGGGGCCGTGGGGGGGGGGTGAGCACCCACAGGTGCAGGCCAAAGTCAGCACCTGTGTCCAGTGCTGTGCCTGTCCTGGAAGCATGGGTATGCAAGTGTGACACACAGACACACACACCCCACACACCCCCACCCACACACCCCCACACCCACTTCTTTTGATCTTAGATATCAGTGTAATAAATGTGCTGCTTTCTGCCAAACTCTGGTGGGTCATTAATCCTCCCTAAGCTTACTAGCTGGCCCAATTTCGAGTAACAGCCTGTTTCTTCACCTTAACATTTGAAGCTCTCCCCACTGCTGACAGAGCTGCAGGAATGCCCTGGGACTGGTGAAGCCTCCAAGCTGCCAGGGAACGTTACCATATTCTGTCAAGCTGTAACCCAAAACCATTTCCAACCTTTCCTTTTTTCAGATGTTCTCTTTACTTCTGTCATATTTTCTCCCTCAACCAGGCTGCCAGCCTGAGTCCTTAGTCCCCATAATAGAATATATCTGTAAATTGACTTGCAGACTACAACATAGGAATTACAGGTTGCGACCCTGTCCCTCCATCTTCTAGTCCCTATTGCAACAAGCTACTCCTGGCTAGCTCACCAAATCTGTTACCTGGGATTATCTGAGCCCAAATCTGTAGTAAATCACAATTTTCTCTCGAGGTGATTTCAATCAAGTGGGGGGTGAGGGTTGATAAATGAGTGGTTGTGGCGATGCGTGCCCACCTCCTTGTACCGACAGGGGTTAAGGGCAGAGGGGCACCGCCTACAAGTCCACTCCCAGGCTTCTCAGACAACTGGGTCGGGGTCTGAGGCCTGAAACACAAACAATGTCCCCTGGGGTTGGGGCAGCGTGGCCTAGTGGCCAGAGTCCCATAGGTGGGGGTCAAACACACAGGAATGCAGTGGTCCCAGTAGGGGAGGCCCAGGTCCACCTGACTCCACCAGGCCCCAACCCAGGGCCCTAACAGTGGCCAAGCAATTTGCCACTGGCTCAGCAGGGGGGACCTACCAAAACACACTGTGCGTTCTCAGATGGGAGGTACCACTCTGTCACCCTCCCTGGGTCACTTCCTACCAATATCAGCATGGAGGTCCCCCATGAGACTTCAGTTCTTCCATGGTCCGCTGTGCCAGTTGCCTCTGGTGGCTTCTCTGATCGCAGGGGTTCAAGCAGGTCCAGGGAGGCTCTAGTCCCTTGCGTGTGCAGGGGCTGTGACTGGTCCTCCGCAGGCACTTCCAAGACTGATCCTTCCCCTGTGGCCACCAGCCCAGAATGAGCTGGGCTTCCTCCCTTTATACTGCTAGAGCATTAGGAGCATGCCCAGTCCCACCTGGGAGGCGGGAGTTCCACTGTCAATAATATGGGCTTAACCCTGTCTGGGCTAATGCGGGGTAAGCAGACCCCTTCACAGTGGTACAAACAACAGTGCTTTCAACCTGTTTGAAAGCTCCTTCTTTATTGAGTTTTAAGCACATATGCAATAGCAATAGTCTAGAGCACCCCAGATATAGTTACCCAAAGTTTGAGATGATTTTGAGTGGCAACAGCAGGTTTCAGGTGATCAACCTTCCTGCTAGCTGCTGGGGAGTAAGATGTTAGCTTCTTGCTTGTAGAAAAACTTCTCTGAACTCATCTACATGACATACTCTTACTTATCTTTTTATAGATTATTCAAACAAAGCACATAACTTCTAGTTATCCCAAGTGGGCTAACTATTCTCCTAGCATTAGCAAAAACAACTCATAATTGTATTTATCGGCAAAGCAACATTTAATCATAGCAACAGCAAGGAACTCACAATCAGAGAAATCCAAATCCAAGGTCAGTTATCCAACCCACTCCTTCCCATTCTCATGAATCTGTTAATTTCTTCTTTCCTCTATTCTAAATGACCAGTTTTGCTATTTGCATGTAACCACTGCTTCTTAAAGCACAAGCCTCACCAACCTGAGCTAAAAGACCTCCCTGTTAACCAGGTCTGGAGCGGTTCATCAGCTGCTGTGTGGCTACCAGTTACCACTAGAGGGGGCCAGTGTGTTGCACTGAGCAAGTGTTGTGGGGGCGGTCACACTTTTTTGAAAACCTAAACATCACTGGGAGTCTGTCAGTGGAGATGGCTCCGCTCCAGCTCAGGGTCAGAGCCAGGAATCGCTAGGTAAGATTCTCTGGCCTGGGTTAGGCAGGAGACTGGACTGGATGGCCACAACAAGCTCTGCTGGCCTTAAAATGTACAAATCTGCGACCTGTGGGGTTTCTTGCACCTTCTTCTGCAGTGTCAAGTGCTGGGCATTGTCAGAGAGAAGAGACTGGGCTAGACAGACCATGTTGCTGAGCCAGTCCTGAAATCCCTATAGGCCAATTTATTTGCATTAAACAACTTGTTCACCCCCAGTGTTGCCACCTCTTGTAATTTTTACTACGAGCTTTGTGATACTTAACTATTTTTTCCCTTAAAGCCCCAGCACTTGAGGCCATGTATTTATGGGAGAATCTCAGCTTTTATGTTTGGGGAAATAATAGTATGTTTCCATCCCTAGAGGTTACGGGGGGGGAGTGGGGGGAGGTAAGCGCTATAGATTAAAACAACAGAATTTTTTAAATATACCTATTTTAAAAAATCTCATTTTAAGATGATCTTATATTCATCATTTCTTAACTTTTTGGGTTGGCAAAATTAGGACCAATTTATTTGCAGCCATCAATTTGTTCCTCCCCATTATTCTCTGTCCTGATCTCTGCAATCTGTTCCTTGTTGTTCCAGCATCGCAGGCCGTGTGGAAACCCCGCCCTGTGTGGTTGGTGCAAAGGAGTTGGTTAGCGCCTCCTTGTCCAAGGCGTGGATTTGAAGAGCCAGAATCTCTTCAGTCATCTCGGAATTCAGGGCCAGGCCAAAGCAGTCTCCCAGCTCAGGGATCAATGCTCATCATAAGGCACTTGCTGTTAAGTGCTCTGTGGGACGATCTACCCCCTGCCTTCCATCCCGGGTAGACAGAGGCCTTCTATTTGCACTGATGGAGCCTGCTTAGAAGCAGTATTAAATTGGTGCAAATCTTGGTGGTTTATGGAAACAACTTATTCCCCTGTTTCCATGGGAGATTTGCACCAGGGCTGGAATTGGGGCTTAATCCCCAATGTAGCTAAAGCCTGAGTCACAGAGGAAGGGCTCTAATCTACATGTTTGGGCCTTGAACATGTGATCTGATCCTTATACCTGTATGGAGCTGATGCTTTGGAATGATTAGGGCCAAGCACAGGGTAGAGCATCCATCTGTATTGATCCACATGTGTTAGCTAAGCAAGGCCCCTGTCATAAAATTAGCAAGGCCTCTATCATAAAAATGCTCCCTAATCTCTTAGCAATAAAATCTTCTGGCCTTGCTGTGCCCTTGCACAAAATCCGTTTATCTTACACAAATATCCTTGTGTCGGCTTTTTCTGTCCCCCTGCTTAAATTGAGTAACTATAAGAAACCAGTTTGAGCAGGATAGCCTGGAATGAGATTGTAGTGCCCTCTTTGTCTGTCTTCCTATATATGTTGGTGCTCGTCATGAATAAAGTTGTCACACTCCTCCACAGCGGTTAGCTGCTGAGGGGGTTGTGTGCCCTTTGATCAAAGCGTCTAGGACTCAGTGTGTTTCTTACATGGCTTCTGACAGCTTGTGAGCTACAGTCCAACTCCGCATCACCCGGTGTTGGGACGGTGAGTAAGGACAAGCTGATTTTTACCTAACAATTTGGGGGCTCGTCTGGGATCCTTCTGGTGCGGCTCCTCTGTCTGGCGGTTGGTTCACTCTTTCTCAGACTGGCAGGCGCCACGGGAGATTCCTCCCAGTCACTCTGAGATCGAGGGGTGGACTGCCGGACTGCAGGATAAGTGTCAGTTGGAAAGCTCCTGTCAGACGCCATGGGGCAAGGGATTAGTGTCCCTGTTGGGAGCCCTTTGGGCATTATGAATAAGTTGTGGGATGAAGGAAAATTGCCGGTCCAAAAGGGAATGACTAAAAGGAAATTGTACACTCTGTGTGTGACAGCCTGGACTGGATATACTGCAGTATTGGCCAATCCGGAGGAACGGTGGCCTATGTATGGTTCTTTTGAGTAGGCTGCCTTAAGGGGAGTAAGGGGCCAACTCAAAGACAACCATCCATGACAGTTGGATTATTGGTATTGTTGGGATTTTGCAGAGGGACTGTGGAAATCTGTAAAGATAATGGTAGTCCGATCCTCTTCCAAGGAGGATATCCCTCCCCCAAGTTATTTTAATGAAGACTGTAAGCCATGGCGTGTTTTAGATCGCCATTTGATTCCTTCCGCCCCTGCCCCGATGTATCCTTCCCTTGAGGGCGCTCCTCAGGGGTCGGAAGTGCTTTTGCCGGTCTCCCCTTCGGAGTCTGACAAAACTGGATGGGAAGAAGGGGGAGACTCCTCTCCGGACAGAATGATCACTCGTAGTGTGGCAGAGGGGCTACGAGAACGAGAATTGCAGAATAAAATTGAAGAGGCTCTGGAGTGAAGTAGTCCTAAGAGACACCCCCCTCCAGATGCCTTTTCAGGTATATGATCAGCCTTTTCTGGGCACTGATGGTGTTTTGCAGCATGCTAATACTGTTGAAACAAAAGGATGGCTTGAATGGGATCTTAAGGAATGGGGAAGGCTGGCAGGGACTTTCGGAGATAAGCCTCAGAGGATTTTAGAATTAGTGGAATGATTGTTTACAAGTCATAATCCTACTTATGCAGATGTTTACCAGTTGTTAGAAAGGGTTTTGACAGGACAGGGAGAAGTAGATTGTGGATGGCAGAAAGAGAATGGGGTGATGTGGACCCCGGGAATGTTGTTTGGATGAATAGACGGACTGATGCGGCTCAGTGGGGCCCACAGGAATGGACAGAGGCTAGAAGAACTCAGCTAAGAACAGACAGGGAAAGATTGTTGGGCAGACTGAGAGACATGGCTCACCGCCCACCTAATCAGGTTAAATTCCTGCAAATTCAGCAGGAACCCGATGAACCCCCAGACAATTCTGGTCGTGGTTATTGGAGGGGGCTCGGATGTTCACCCAGCTGAACTCTGAGAGAAGGGAGGATCATCCTACCCTTATTTCACATTTTATGACTCAGTCCTTGCCCCCTGTACGGGACTATTTTTTGAATTTCCACCCTGGGTGGGGTGGTGAGTCTGTCAGCTCAGTATTGGATGTAGCTGACTTTGCGTGGGAAATGGAGAAAGAGCGTAGCAAAAAGGATAGGAAGGAGGAGTATAAGCTGATGGCTTTAGCCTTCCATGGTGGCCATGGGGGTGCTTGGGGTCACGGACGTGGTCGAGGCAGAGGATTTCAGGGTACTAGGGGGAGAGGATCTTGGCTGCCCCAGCCCTCGGGACATTGTTTCCAGTGCGGACAACTGGGTCATTTTAGACGTGATTGCCCCTGGGGACGCTCAGGTGGCTCGGCTGTAGCTGTTAATAATTATGCCGAAGATGAGTTGGTTTCTACGCGGCCTGCTCAACCAATTCCTCAAGCCTGGATAAACTACAAAGGACAACAACACCGCAAGTGATGGTGCCCCGGGGACGAAGGTGGACATTCTGACGGTCTTATCTCTTTAATGTCTTTAGCAGGCTCCCTTCTCTCCTACTAAAGAGCCTTGGTTAACCCTTTCAGTTCAAGGTTTCTCTGTATCTTTTCTTATGGACACAGGGGCTACCTTTTCCCTTTTAAACCATGCCCCCCCCCCCTTCGTGGTTATCTCCTGAGGTAAAGACTGCAGCTGGGGTGGAGGGAAATCTGCAAACTCTTGGGCTTACTTTGCCTTTGAATGTTGTTTTTGCTAATAAGTGTTTTTCTCACCGTTTTCTTTTTTCCCCAGCCTGCCCTTTCCCCTTGATGGGTCGAGATTTACTTTGTAAACTTGAGGCCACTTTAACCTGCATTCCTGGGGTGGGGGGTTACTGATGAGTTTATTGCAGGGAAGGTTTCAGTGTAGTGGCTGTGTTGGTCTGTGTCAGCAAAAAGAAAACAAGAAAAATACCTGTGGCACCTTAGAGACTAACAAATCTATTGTGGCATAAGCTTTCGGATGCATGGAATGGAACAGACAGTGAACAGATATTTATACATTCAAAGAAATATGGGGCGGTGGAAGTGCCTATACCAACGTTAAGAGGCTACTTAATTGAAAGGAAATAAATTCAATTAAACGAAAATAAGAAAGAAAAACTTGTAGCACCTTAGAGACTAACAAATTTATTTCAGCATAAGCTTTCGTGGGTTAATACTCACTTCATCGGATGCATGGAATGAAACACACTTCAGACAGACATTTATACAGTCAGAGAAACATGATGGTCCAGGTGTATAGACCAATCTTAAGAGGCTAATTAGTTGAGAGGAAACATGACAGCAGGGGAAGAAAAAGCTTTTGAAGTGATAAACAAGATGGTCACACAGGTGTGAATGAGGATCGTTAACTTAAGGGAAATAGATTCAATTAACATAATGGCCAAGCCATTCCAAATCTCGATTTAATCCGGAGGCAACGCAATCTAGTTTTCATATCAATTCGAGTTCAATAGTTTCTCTTTGAAGTCTGCTTTTGGAGTTAATCTGTCGCAACACTGCTGTCCTCAAATCTGTCACTGAGTGATCAGGGAGGTTGAAGTGTTCTCCTACTGGTTTTTAATGTTATGATTCCTGATGTCAGATTTATGTCCATTTATTCTTTTGCGTAGAGACTGTCCGGTTTGGCCAATGTACATGGCAGAGGGGCATTGCTGGCACATGATGGCATATATCACATTGGTAGATGTGCAGGTGGTAGAATGAGCCCCTAATGGCGTGGCGGATGTGATTAGGTCCTGTGATGGTATCACTTGAATCGATATGTTGATCTACAACCTATCCTAAAAGATGATCAAAGATCATCAAAGATCTACAACTATCCATCAAAGATCTACAACCTATCCTAAAAGATGATCCCTCACTCTCACAGATCTTGGGGGACAGACCAATCCTTGCTTACAGACAGCCCCCCAACCTGAAGCAAATACTCACCAGCAACCACACACCATACAACAAAAACACCAACCCAGGAACCTATCCTTGCAACAAAGCCCGATGCCAACTCTGTCAACATATCGATTCAAGTGATACCATCACAGGGCCTAATCACATCCGCCACGCCATTAGGGGCTCATTCACCTGCACATCTACCAATGTGATATATGCCATCATGTGCCAGCAATGCCCCTCTGCCATGTACATTGGCCAAACCGGACAGTCTCTACGCAAAAGAATAAATGGACATAAATCTGACATCAGGAATCATAACATTCAAAAACCAGTAGGTGAACACTTCAACCTCCCTGATCACTCAGTGACAGATTTGAGGACAGCAGTGTTGCGACAGATTAACTCCAAAAGCAGACTTCAAAGAGAAACTATTGAACTCGAATTGATATGAAAACTAGATTGCGTTGCCTCCGGATTAAATCGAGATTTGGAATGGCTCGGCCATTATGTTAATTGAATCTATTTCCCTTAAGTTAACGATCCTCATTCACACCTGTGTGACCATCTTGTTTATCACTTCAAAAGCTTTTTCTTCCCCTGCTGTCATGTTTCCTCTCAACTAATTAGCCTCTTAAGATTGGTCTATACACCTGGACCATCATGTTTCTCTGACTGTATAAATGTCTGTCTGAAGTGTGTTTCATTCCATGCATCCGATGAAGTGAGTATTAACCCACGAAAGCTTATGCTGAAATAAATTTGTTAGTCTCTAAGGTGCTACAAGTTTTTCTTTCTTATTTTCGTTTTGCTGACACAGACTAACACGGCTACTACACTTAAAATTCAATTAAGGTAATGACCGAGCCATCCACGGTCAATATTCAAGCCTAAGGTAATGGTTACAGGGAAGGAACACTCCTCCCAAAGAAAAGAATGTTCCTTCCCCCTCTCCCCTCCAGATTTGGCAGGCCTGCCGCCCTCCCTGTGGGGAACCCATCAGACACTGATGTGGGACTGCTCCTCTCCGTGGAGCCTGTCCGCATCCAGGTCAAGGTCTCCTTGCTTCCCCCATCTGTTCCCCAGTATCCCTTATTTCTTCTTCGAGTGCTTGCTCATATGTATTCCAGTTAGGTGTGCGCGCGCGGCGTGCACGATCGTCGGAAGATTTTTACCCTAGCAACACTCGGTGGGCCGGCTGGCGCCCCCTGGAGTGGCGCCGTTAGGTGCCCCGATATATACTGCAGCCGGCCCATCGCCCCCTCAGTTCCTTCTTACCGCCCGTGTCGGTCGTTGGAACAGTGGAGAGCAGCTCGCTGACCTCCACAGCCCTAGCTTCATTAGCACTCGTTTATCTTTTAGATAGTTTAAGTACCGTTAATTAGTTGTTAATAGTTGTTGTTAGCAGTTCTCTTACTCAGTGACAATAGTAGCTGGAGATAAGGGGCTTCTCCCCTTATCCCCAACCCGGTACCGGGCCAATGCCTGGCTCACCGGGATTCAAGCCTTGCTCGGCATGCCAGAAGCCGATGCCTACAGGAGATCCGCACGCCTCCTGTCTCAAGTGCCTCGGGGAGTCCCACCTTCCGGACAAGTGCCGCATTTGTAAGTCCTTCAAGCCGCGGACCAAAAAGGAGCGGGACTTTCGTTTGAAGCAGCTCCTTTTAGAGGCGTCTCTTAGCCCGATGTCGGCGCCGCATCGTACCACGGCACCGACCCCGGCGGCCTCAACATCTGCGGCACAGGAACGTCCAAGCTCCGGAAAAGAACCCAGGCACCGTCCCTCTCTACCCGGGACCTCACAGAGCCGCCCTCTGTCCCCGAGAGCCAAGAAGTCGGGAGGACCGACTAAGGCGCCGCTGCATGCGCAGCCAGCTCCAGACCCGCCTAGGTCTGTTGAGGTGCCCGCACCGCCAACTCCGGTACCGGAAGGACCGTTGAGTTCGGTGCCAGTGGTCTCCGTGCCACTTACTCCGGCCCTCCATAGGCCGTTGAGTCCGGCGCCGCCGTCAACACCGGCGCCGGCCCTGCCAACTCCGGCACCCGAGAGGCCGTTGAGTGCAGGTCAGCCTCTGCAGGCTCCGGTACCGACGACTCCGGTCCCGCGAGGGCCGTTGAGCTCGGTAACCGCCAGCTCCCCGGCACGCTCCGTGGTCGAGCTTCCGCTGCCGTCCACGCCGGACACCTTCGCAGCGGCGCGGGACCTGATCCAGATGACCGCTCCGGCACCGACCCTGCCTACGGTACCGCCAGTACGGATCATCACATCACGCGGCAAACCGGCCATCTTCCACCCGGTGCCGCAGGCGGAGACCAGCCAGCAGCAGCCACCTGCGTCTCCAAGGTACCGCTCGCAGTCCCGGCACCGATCTCGATCCCGGCGCCGTTCGTACTCGCGGTACCGCTCCAGGTCTCCATCTGCACGGAGGTATCCTGACTCTCGACGCCGCTCCCGGTCCCGCGGCCGGTCGACACGCAGATCGCCGAGACGTTCCAGGTCCCGATCCGTGTCACGGTACCGAGATCATCGCAGGTACCGATCCAGGTCCCGCCCCCGATCCGGCTCTCGACGCCGGTCACCATCCCGGCGCCGATCCGACTCTCAACGCCGATCCGGCTCCCGGCACCGGACACCATCCCGGTACCGATCCGGCTCACGGCACCGGACGCCATCCCGGCACCGATCAGGCTCCCGGTACCGAATACCATCCCGGCACCGGACCCCACCAAGGAGGCAGACCCTGGCCACGCAGACGTCACTGCATGGCTACTCTGCCCCACCCTGGCCTTCGCGCTCTGGATCCCGCTCTTCCAGAGCTGGCAGCGACCTCTATGTGGAGGAGCGCACCATCAGCGACCAGGGTCACCTGCCAGAGACCGGGCAGGTTCAGGAGCGGTGGCCATTTTGGACCCCCATGGCATACTACGAAGCCCAGAGGGTACCAACAAGAGCTCCTACCTCAACCACGTTGGAGCGTCGAGCGCCAGAGGCTACAGTCTCCCGACCTCCAGAGGCTACAGTCTCCAGGCCTCCGCCAGAGGTAGAGCAGCCAGAACCGGAGCCCCCAGCCCTGGGCTCCGAAGAAGTACCCGTCGAGGACCCGCTCGCCCAAGGCCTGTCCTCCTCCTCCTCTCCTGACGAGGCAGTGGCTGGAGCATCATCATCCGGCCCACCTCCCATCGATCTCAGGGACCATCAAGACCTGCTCCGCAGGTTGGCCCTAAACATGGACCTCCAGATAGAAGAGGTCCCTGAACTAGAGGACCCCGTGGTGGACATCCTGACGACCGATGCCCCCACTAGGGTTGCCTTACCTTTTTGCGGACCATCCTTGCCAACGCCACATCCATCTGGCAGACACCAGCATCAATACCCCCCACTGCCAGGGGGGTAGAGAGAAAGTACATGGCCCCCCCGAGGGATTTTCAATACCTTTATACGCACCCCCCTCCGTGTTCGTTGGTGGTCCAATCCGTCAACGAGAGGGAGAGGAACGGCCAACAAGCCCCGGCCCCAAAGTCAAAGGACGCCAAGCGCCTAGACTTGTTTGGCAGGAAGATCTACTCGGGGGGGGCCTACAGCTTCGTGCAGCGAACCAACAGGCACTCCTGAGCCGCTATGGTTATAACACCTGGGTCTCGATGGAGAAATTCAAAGAGCTTATACCTCCAGAGTCCAGACAGGAGTATAAAGCCTTCGTGGAGGAGGGCAAAAAGCTGGCCAGGACGTCGCTGCGGGCCTCCTTGGACATCGCCGACTCCACTGCCAGAACCATCGCCTCCGGGGTCGCCATGCAGCGCATCTCCTGGTTGCAATCCTCCACCCTCCCAGCAGAGGTCCAGCACACTATCCAGGACCTACCCTTTGACGGGCAGGGCCTGTTTTCGGAGAAGACAGACCCTAAGCTGCAGATCTTAAAAGACGGTCGTACCATCATCCGCACGCTGGGGATGCATACCCCCGCGACGCAGCGCAGGCCCTTCGTGCGACGCACCTACTTCCCTCCCCCACCACGTCAAGACTTTTATAGAAGGCCGCGTGGTCGAGGGGGTAGGAGACAGCAACCTGGCCGGCAGACCGGCCAGAGGCAGGGCCCCCACAAGCCATCGTCGGGGCCCAAACAAAATTTTTGAAGGGGCGCTCGAGGCCGGAGTACCAGTTCCAACCGATCCTGCACTCCTGTTCCTGAACCGCCTCTCCCCCTTCTCCCCGGCGTGGTCGAATATCACCACGGACCGCTGGATCTTACATACCGTCCAGGGGGGATACCGACTGCAGTTCGTCTCCCCGCCTTCGTCCCACCCTCCCACCCCGTCCCTCTTCAGGGACCCTTCTCACGAGCAACTCCTTATCCAGGAGGTGCACGAACTCCTTACTGTGGGAGCGGTGGAGGAGGTCCCAAGGGATCTCAGAGGCAAGGGATTCTACTCCCGTTATTTCCTAATCCCAAAGCCAAAGGGGGGGCTACGTCCTATCCTGGACTTACGGGGTCTCAACAAGTTTATGGTAAAGTTGAAATTCCGTATGCTCTCCCTGGGCACTCTTATCCCCTCTATGGATCAGGGAGACTGGTACGCCGCCCTCGACATGAAGGACGCGTATTTCCATATTGCCATCTACCCACCTCACAGACGCTTCCTGCGCTTCGTAGTGGGCCAGAGACACTTCCAGTTCGCGGTCCTGCCATTCGGCCTCTCAACAGCACCGAGAGTCTTCACAAAGTGCATGGCAGTAGTAGCAGCCGCCCTTCGGCGTCAAAGAGTTCAGGTATTCCCCTACCTCGACGACTGGCTCCTCTGTGGCAACTCCGCCAACCAGGTCCAGTCCCACATTCGCAAGGCCATGGACATGTTCAACCGTCTGGGCCTCCTACTAAACGTAGAAAAGTCCACTTTGGTCCCAACACAGAGAATAGACTTCATAGGGGCAATACTGGACTCTACCCTCGCCAGGGCATTCCTCCCAGAGGCTCGCTTTCAAACGCTTGCAGCCGCCATACGCAGCCTCCAAGCCTTCCCAACTTCGACAGCCCGCTGCTGCCTCAGCCTCATGGGTCATATGGCATCATGCACCTTCGTGACAGCTCACGCCAGGTTACGCCTACGGCCCCTCCAAGCATGGCTGGCCTCCGCATACCGGCCACACAGGGACAACCTCAATATGATTCTGACGGTCCCACCGCAAGTCCTAGCCTCCCTCAACTGGTGGCTGGACCCCGCACATGTGATGTCAGGTGTTCCCTTTCATCCACCTCAGCCTTCCTGTGCCTTGACTACGGATGCGTCATCCCTCGGCTGGGGGGCTCA
Organism: Chelydra serpentina; assembly: GCA_037349315.1. Classification (NCBI taxonomy): domain Eukaryota; kingdom Metazoa; phylum Chordata; order Testudines; family Chelydridae; genus Chelydra; species Chelydra serpentina. Next base: position 3,152,197 of record JBAIAC010000021.1, on the reverse strand, counting down.
CCTGCAGAACTTCCAAACGCAGGGCCTGTGGTCGGAGCAGGAACTGACATTACACATCAATGTCAGAGAACTCCGAGCGGTACGTCTTGCCTGCCAAGCCTTCGCTCAACACTTACAGGGCCGCTGTGTCTCCATCCTTACAGACAACACGACGGCCATGCATTACATCAACAGACAGGGAGGGGCACACTCCCTTCCCCTCTGCCGAGAGGCAACTCAGCTCTGGGACTTTTGCATAGCCCGTTCCATTCACCCCGTGGCCTCGTTTCTCCCAGGAGTCCAGAACACCTCGGCGGACCGCCTGAGCAGGTCCTTTCAAACTCACGAGTGGTCCATTCGACCAGACGTCATCCACTCTGTCTTCCAGAAGTGGGGGTTTCCCCAGATAGATCTCTTCGCGACTCGCGAGAACAGGAAATGCCAAGTGTTCTGCTCATTTCAGGGTCGCTCCCCAGGCTCCCTGACAGACGCTTTTCTCCATCCTTGGACAGACAACCTGGCCTATGCCTTCCCACCAGTTCCACTGGTCCACAGAGTCCTGCTCAAACTACGCAGGGACAAGGCCAGGATGATCCTGATTGCTCCAGCGTGGCCCAGGCAACACTGGTATACCACGCTCCTGGAGCTGTCCGTGACAGACCCGATCCCTCTTCCGCGATGGCCGGACCTGATCATGCAGCAGCACGGCAGGCTCCATCATCCCGACCTGCAGTCCCTTCACCTCACGGCGTGGCTGCTGCATGGCTGAACCCGTCGGAGCTACAATGTTCCAGCCCGGTCCAGCACGTTCTGCTGAGCAGTAGGAAACCCTCCACCAGGTCCACCTACTCAGCTAAGTGGAAACGTTTTTCCCTGTGGTGTGACACTCGGGGCCTTAACCCCTTGCAGGTGCCGGTTCACACCATACTGGACTACCTCCTCTTACTAAAGGAGCAGGGTCTGGCTCTCTCGTCGCTAAAAGTCCACCTAGCGGCAATTTCAGCTTTTCACCCCCGGGACGGGGCGGGTTCTGTTTTCTCCAACCCCATGGTCACCAGGTTCCTTAAGGGGTTAGAACGGCTGCACCCGCTGGTGCGCCGCCCGGTCCCTACATGGGACCTCAACCTAGTCATTACCAGGCTCATGGGTGCCCCATTCGAGCCCATGGCCACTTGCTCCATGCTGTATCTCTCATGGAAAACGGCCTTTCTAGTAGCCATCACCTCGGCTAGACGCGTCTCTGAGCTCAGAGCGCTTACTTCGGAACCACCTTATACGGTGTTCCATAGGGATAAAGTACAGCTCAGGCCACACCCGGCTTTCCTGCCCAAGGTAGTGTCGGCCTTCCATATTAACCAAGACATTTTTCTACCTGTCTTTTATCCTAAGCCCCATGCCTCCAGGAAGGAGCAGCAACTCCATTCCCTGGATGTCCGGAGAGCCCTCGCCTTCTACATCGAGAGGACAAAGCCGTTCCGGAAATCGACCCAGCTGTTCATCGCCGTGGCGGACCGGATGAAAGGTCTTCCCGTCTCTTCCCAGCGCATCTCGTCATGGATCACCTCGTGCATCCGCACATGCTATGACTTGGCAGGTGTCCCCACCATGCACACTACGGCCCACTCTACCCGAGCTCAGGCCTCGTCGTCTGCCTTCCTGGCACACATACCTATACAAGACATTTGTAGGGCCGCGACATGGTCATCAGTACACACTTTTGCCTCGCACTATGCCATAGTGCAACATTCTAGAGACGACGCCGCTTTTGGTTCGGCGGTCCTAAACTCTGCTGTATCACAATCCGACCCCGCCTCCTAGGAATGGCTTGGGAGTCACCTAACTGGAATACATATGAGCAAGCACTCGAAGAAGAAAACACGGTTACTCACCGTGGTAACTGGTGTTCTTCGAGATGTGTTGCTCATATGTATTCCAAACCCGCCCTCCTTCCCCACTGTCGGAATAGCCGGCAAGAAGGAACTGAGGGGGCGATGGGCTGGCTGCAGTATATATCGGGGCACCTAACGGCGCCACTCCAGGGGGCGCCAGCCGGCCCACCGAGTGTTGCTAGGGTAAAAATCTTCCGACGATCGTGCACGCCGCGCGCGCACACCTAACTGGAATACATATGAGCAACACATCTCGAAGAACACCAGTTACCACGGTGAGTAACCGTATTTTTTAAAAGCTAGGGAAGGCATACGCCTTATTGTAGAAGGATTTGTAAAGCAGGGCCTTGTTAAGGTCCAACGCTCCCCATGCAACACTCCTATTCTTCCGGTCAAAAAAGCCGCCCAAGAAGGAGGGAGACCCCGTGGAGTGGCGTTTTGTTCAGGACTTATGGCTGGGCAATAGGTATGTCGTTCCCCTCCACGCCGTGGTACCGGGATCTGGCCACCTTTATCAGCCAGATCCCCTGGGATGCCCAATGGTTTACTGGTATTGACCTAAAATCAGCCTCTTTTAGCATCCCTGTCCACCCTGACTCTCAGTACCTCTTCGGAGTCACCTGGAAGGGCCAATCCTACGTGTGGCAGCGCCTGCCTCAGGGGTTTCGAGACAGCCCGACTATATTCAGCCAATGCCTCTGCCGCAACCTGGAGGGGTTCTCCAGTCCCCACGGATCAACTTTGGTCCTATACGTGGACGACATTCTGGTGGGGCCATTGTGACCAGGAAGCTCTCTGTCAGGACGGCAAGGCCCTTTTACTTTCCTTACACTCCCGGGGACTCTCAACGGGTACGCTATTTGGGATTCATCCAGGCCCCTGCGGGCCAGCAGAGGGATCCAGCCCGCATTCCAGCCATTCAGCGGTGCCCGTTACCTTCTACCAAGAAGCAGCTGCGGGGGTTTCTCAGCCTCATTGGCTTCTGCCGCCCATGGCTGCCATCCCGCGGGGAGTTGAGCAAACCCCTCCATGCACTCACTTCTAACTCGGCCCCGAAACCTTTGCAATGGTCTCCGGAGACTGTTCAAGCATTTAATTTGCTTAAAGACAGTGTTGCCACTTCCATGTCCCACAGACCCCCCAACTACACCAAGACGTGCCACCTGTTTGTACATGAGAGGGGGGGGTGACTAGTGGAGTCCTTACCCAGATGAGCGGACCCCACCGCTTCCCAGTGGCATTCTACTCACAGCAAATTGTCCCGGTGGCCCAGGGAACACCCTCCTGCACTCGCACATTGGCGGCAGGGGTTTGACGTGCCCCATGTCATTCCGGACCTCATCCTCTTCACGGACGGGAGTCCCTTCTCCTACCAGGCAACTGGGGAGCCCAAGCAGCTGGGCTTTATGCCCTGGCCCGAGCATGCCAGCTGGCAATAGCGGCTTTCCCTACGGTGAACTGTACCGCCTCCACCGTTGCCAAGATCCCCCTGCAGGACATCGTTCCCCGTTTTGGGGTTCCAACCAGCGTTGACTCTGCCGGAGGTGCACATTTCACCAGCCGTTGTCCTTAAGCGCATCGAGGAAGGATTAGGAATCAGTCACTCGTTCCATACCCCATACCACCCTCAGTCTAGCAGGAAAGTAGAGAGAGTGGATAGAGAACTTAAGACGGCTTTGTCTAAATATTGCCAGGAGACCGGGTTAAAATGGCCACAAGTACTTCCGATTGTTTTGTTTCACCTTTGTACATGCCCTACTTGAGTGTTGGGCCCCTCTCTCCCTTTGAATTGCTTTATGGGCATCCACCCACAAACGGTAGCGCGTTGCCCCGTGTTGGCATTTTACTATTGGGGGGGGGGGGATATCACATAACCGCTTCTCAGTTTCTCTCCTTACAGACTCGCCCCCGTGCTCTCTGGAAAGCCTCTCAGCTTTCCCAGACCGTGCCTCTGGAGGATCAAGTTCACCCGTTCCGGCCTGGTGCTTTGTATGGGCCAACAAGTTTGTTCGCAGTGACACCCTCCAGCCGAGGTTTACTGGACCCCACCAAGTGCTCCTGACAACTCAAACCTCTGTTTTCCTGGAAGGGCGGAAGTCCTGGATTCCTCACTCTCACATCAAGCCAGCTGTAGTGGACCTCAGCAACGGACCAGCAGTGTCTGTCGCTCCCGCGGGTACCACAGCTGACCGGTGGATCTGCCAGCCCCTCTCAGACACAAAACTAACATTATCAAAGCGAACGTTCCTCACATGAACATCACTGACTCTCCTTGGACTGTACCCTCTAATTATTGGAACCTTGACACTGGACCTGGACTCTTAGTTTTCACATTGCTTTTAATTCCTTTGGTTATATTCCTGTTTGCTTGGTATACGGCAGGATGCAGATACTAGTATGGGTGGCCGGTGCACTTCTCTCTTTCCTCCCGGGTCCTGCATATGGGCAAAGGGGACACGGGTGGAGGGGTAACAGTTTTCTAACGTTGATTTGTGCCATCATCCAGCGGCTTAATCGCCCTCGGTGTTGGGTTTGCTTTCACACCTCCACTTGCTGCAGCTCTGGATACCTTAGGTCTCCAGGCTGCTCAGGGGGGGATTGTTAGCTAAGCAAGGCCCCTGTCATAAAATTAGCAAGGCCTCTATCATAAAAATGCTCCCTAATCTCTTAGCAATAAAATCTTCTGGCCTTGCTGTGCCCTTGCACAAAATCCGTTTATCTTACACAAATATCCTTGCGTCGGCTTTTTCTGTCCCCCTGCTTAAATTGAGTAACTATAAGAAACCAGTTTGAGCAGGATAGCCTGGAATGAGATTGTAGTGCCCTCTTTGTCTGTCTTCCTATATATGTTGGTGCTCGTCATGAATAAAGTTGTCACACTCCTCCACAGCGGTTAGCTGCTGAGGGGATTGTGTGCCCTTTGATCAAAGCGTCTAGGACTCAGTGTGTTTCTTACATGGCTTCTGACAGCTTGTGAGCTACAGTCCAACTCCGCATCACCCGGTGTTGGGACGGTGAGTAAGGACAAGCTGATTTTTACCTAACACATGCAGCACTGAGAGTCAATGGGGTCTAATGACTAGCATGCTGGACTGGGACACAGGACGCTCAGGTTCATTCCCAGCTCTAAAACTGGTTTGCTGGGTGACCTTGGGCAAGTCACTTCCCCGCTCTGGGCCTAGTTTCTTGTCCTGCCCCTTGTCTATTTTGAGTATAAGCTCTTCCAGGCAGGGGCTATGTGCGACTATAATGCAAATTGCAGGCTGCATTGTACGGGTGTGTAATGGCCTCCACAGCTCCCCGTTCAGGCATGGGATGGCCCTGAAGTGACAGTTTCTCTTTCCTCAGTAATTTCTCAGAGGCTTTCTCGTAACCAGTAACTCCAATATTGGGCTGGCTTGTTCCCATAAACGGTTACAAAATAACGCCATCAAAGTGCAAGTCTGAACTTGATATATTTTAAGGTTTATATACATCCATCCTTCTCGACTTTTCATCCAGCCACTCCCAGGCCTTCTGCCAGGAGTCTCGCCTACTGTGCTGGAGTCTTTTCTCCGCTGGTGTCTTGGAGCCAGGGCCTGTGCAAGGAAGTTTCGCACCCTAGGCGAAACTTCCTTGCACCAGCCCTGCACACGCCCCCCCAGCTAACACTGCCCCCCACGTGGCAGCCAGCTCCCCCCCCCCCCCCGCTTGCCCACCCCCTCGCGGTAGCTCGGCCCCCCCACCCGTGGCACCCCTCTCCCCAGCTCCCGGCCCGCCGCTCCCCAAATCCTGGCACGCTAGGCGACCGCCTAGGGTCGCCTAGTGGGTGCACCAGCCCTGCTTGGAGCAGGGGTTCCCAGACTATGGGCTGTGGCCCAAAGGTGAGCCACAACACAGTCCCAGGTGCTCTGCCATAGGTGGAGTTTGGGAGCAAATGAGGGGGTGTTGCCCCCCCAAAAAACTATATACATTGGCGGAGTGTCAGCCAGTGATGTGCCTAGGGTTGCCAACTTTCCAATGTCCCAAAACTGGATAGTACAGCAGGAGCGCTGGTACCTTCCCCCACCCCCTGCTCTGCCTCTTCCCCCAAGGCTCCACCCTCCATTTACTCTTCATCCCCTCTCCCCTCCCCCCCCCCCCCCCCCCCCCCGTCACTCACTGATCTCTCCCCACCCCCTTTCCAATTGCACAGTTGCATCTGTATTGTTTGCAAGGTTGTGGTGGTGGTGGTGGATTTTTTTTTAACATAATGCAAGTATAATGAACCAAACAACATTGTTATATCATGAGAAAAAATTCTATTCGGGAAGAAAAATTAAAATAAAAAATGTGGTTAAATTAGGCTTGTAAAAGTACTTTTTTTTTTCTTCAGTCCTTTTTTTAAAAGTGTTCTGTGATTATTACTATTCTGCGTGACAACACGACTAAGCCCATTATGCAAGGCTACGCTGCATGATCGACCACGGGGGACAGTTTGGGAATAATCTGAACTATCCTGCCATGATTCAGCTCGGACTAGGTTGTCATTTTAGGAACTACAAAATAATGGAGCTATTTTGTCTGTGGCATGAGCTTTGGCTCTGTATAGAAAACTGGAACAGAGGATGGAATTTGCTGCTACTGTCCAGCTGTGATGCAGCGGTGAACGCTGTCCTGGGGAGAGAGCCAGCCAGTGAGGGGGCAGCTCGAGCTGGGGAGGGGGCTGGGAATCCACTCAAAGGGGCAGCTGGGAAAAGCTGTTACAGAAGGAGAAGAATCGCGATGTGGAGTAGCAGATGAACTGGAACTTGGGTAGAGGGGAGATGATTTAAAAAAAAAACACCAAGAGACTAAAAGTAGGGGACTGGGAAGTGAGAAGAAGGAAAGAAGGAAAATGGGAAAGGTATTGGGTCATGAGAAGCAGAAAAAAATAGATCTGGATACATAAGCAGGCACTATGAGAGAAGGGAAGTGGAGGGAAACAAAATCTCCAGACTTACTCAGAAAGAGTGTTACCTTCTGGGATGTATTCGCAGGAGTGTTGTAAGCAAGACACGAGAAGCAATTTTTCCACTCTACTCCATGCTGATTAGGACTCATCTGGAGTATTGTGCCCAGTATGGCTGTTCTTATGTTCAAAATGATCTGGACAAACTGGAGAAATGGTCGGAAGTAAATAGGATGAAATTCAATAAGGACAAATGCAAGCTCAGGAAGGAACAATCAGATGCACACACAAAAAATGGGAAATGACGGCCTAGGAACAAGTACTGTAGAAAAGGATTTGGGAATAGTGGATCACATGCTAAATATGAATCAACTGGTCTGGAATGTGAGGCTCGCTGCCCAGTTTATGGCTGCCCCTGCTGCTTAGCAGAACATGCGGAGTTGAGGTTAAATGTCTCTGTGCCAGACTGGTGCTGTGGCATTACAGTGATGGATGGGCTAGTTTCTTCTATTCTATTCCAGGGAGGTTCTGATGGTAGCTCACCCTGTATCACCGTATCTGTGTGAGGGGATGTGTCAGGCTTCCTCGCAAGAGGCTGCAGCTGTTGCCAGGGCGAGGCTTGAAAGCTGAGCGGGGAGTGCGGGATCCCACATGATCCAATCCCAATTAGGGGCGGGCCGCCAAGGCAGGGGCGGGATTCGCCGGGACTGACAGCTAGCCCAGCCAGTCCTGGTTTTGCAGAGGTGGGATTAACCCGTCTCCAGGAGCCTTGTCACTTCCTAGGTAGGACCGGCCCCTCAGCATCGTCTAGGGCTCCCCCACTCAGGGACACCCCCTCCCGGTGTCCCAGCTCCCCAGCACCTGCGGGCCCCAGGGGAACCCCAGGCACAGGGGAGGGGGTTCAGCAGTTGCTGGATACGCAGAGAGCCCAGGGCAGGCGGAGGCGCTGGATCAGAAGAGCAGGAGCCCCCAGCCCCAGGTACGTCCCCACTGCAGGAGCGAGAAGGGAGAAGGGCTGCCGCCCCCTAGCCCCTGCCCTGCTCCATGGGGACTCCTCCGTCACCCCGATGCTCAGGGGGACCTGCCCATTCAGGACTTGTCCCCCAGGTGGGGGCTGTTCTCTTTGCAGCTCCCTCTGGGAACTGAGGAATAACAGCCCCCACCACAAGAGATGGGTGGGGGGGTGGAGGGCAGAGTCAGGCAGGGACCTGTCTGTGCTGATTGGGGGCAGGGAACGGGTGGCATGGGCAGGGGGGGCAGGGAGGGATGTGTCTGTGCCGAGGGGGGCAGTGAGCTGGGGGTACAAGTCGTGGGTCTTCCCCTCACAACATTCACTGCAAGGGGCTCTAATAGTGGCCCTTCTATTTAGGTCACCAAACACTTTCCCTTACAAAAAATTCTTGCAACTTTTTCTTGGAGAAGCTCCCATTCCTCTGCTCTCTGCAGCAGGCTGGAGAAGTGCCTCTTCTTCGTCCGGTGAAATTCTGGTCAGGTTTGGCTAAGGTAGAAACTGCTAAAAATTGCCATTTCCCTTCTCTTGATTTTGTTCCTCAGGAAAACGTCAGCAGCAGCTTGCCAAAATAATAGCTGAACACAAACATTATAAAGCTGGGCTCTCGCTGACCCAGTTGCAGCAGGTACTGTACTGGGAATGTCTGTATTAAAATTAAAATATTTGGAAATTACATACAAAAATCTCTGTTAAAAGAACATGATTTAGGTAGCAAAGTCATAAGTTACGAAATGACAGATTCACAGTTGCCTGATTTATTCATTTGCATTAATTTAATTAGATAGTTACATACTATTTTTTTCCACAGCACACACTCAAGGCTTAGCAGAACCTTGGATGGATGCACAAGTGGGCAGAGTTAATGTTGAATTGGCAGATCTTGGAATTTCCTAACATTCAAGTGGTTGGCTTTGCAACCTAAATAACGTACTTTAAATGTAGTGTTTCATATGGATCTTTTGCTGCAGGCTGCGCAGGAGGAGGCTGGATGCTCCCGACAGGTCCCACGCATGTTTATTGAGATTGGCGTCTGAGAGTGCAGGCCCTAGCTCGAAGTGCAACCGAGCCAGACCATGGCCACAGAACTGGGTACAAGTGCGGATTTGGGTCTCCAATTACAGGTGCCTTTAGAGCAGGGGGTGCAGCCCCCAGTAAAAAGGGAGGAACAAGACCCACCAGGCCCCGGGCCAGGGCAGGGAGTGGAGCAAGGAGAGAACCTTCCCTTTGTTGTCTGCTCTGGGACCATCGGGGAATTATTGAGATGGGCGGCTCCACAGCAGTCCAGGCCTCCGAGGCAGGACGAGCCGCCCCAGCGCTGGGAAGTCCAGTGGCAGGAGGTGCTGCAGGCCCTATGGACCCCTCCTGAAGTTGTGCCAGCCCCGGTGACGGTACAGCTGCCCCAGCTGGCACCAGGGGACGATATTGAGGCCTACCTGGCCAACTTCGAGCATGTGGCTAACGCCTGCCAGTGGCCGAGAGGAGAGTGGGTAACGCGACTCGTGCCGGCGCTCAGCGGAAAAGCCCGACAGGCCTACAGCAGCCTGGAGGCTAGAGACAGCAGAGACTATGGGAAGGTGAAAGCTGCCATCCTGCAAGGGGAGGACACCTGCCTGGAGACGCGGCGTCGGCGCTTCAGGCAGTTTCGCTACCAGGAGGCCGAGGGGCCCCGGGAGGCTTACAGCCGCCTCCAGGAGCTCTGCCATCGCTGGCTGGAGCCGCAGAGCCGCACCACGGAGCAGATCCTGGAGCTGCTGATCCTGGAGCAGTTCCTGACCATCCTGCCGGAGGAAATGCAGAGCTGGGTCTGGGAACGTGGCCCTGAGACCGGTGCCCAGGCGGCGGCCCTGGCAGAGGGGTTCCAGCTGGGGCAGCCAGAGGCTGGATTATGGGAGCAGCAGGTAAGAATATTTTAATTTGATAATCCCAGTTGAGACTGGTGGGGAGGGAAAGAAGAGGCCAAATATATAAACAGGCTCCAGATGGGACTGGATGCTCACAGACCAGGTTGCTGTGCTGTAAACTCAGCATCCAGTCCTCCTCCCTAGAGCAAGCAGAGAAAAAAGGCTGTTTCTATTAGGCGAGGAGTGATGGCTGGATGTAGGAGCTGGTACTGAAGGGAATCAGGGCTGCAAGATTCTCTGTGGTTCATGATCAGAGCTAGAGGAAGAAAGGGATCAGGCATACCTGAAAGGAGAAGAATAAGAAGGGATATCGTAGAGGCATTGAACTGGAATCTTTTATTTGCCCTGTCTCCTATTACACGAATAAGGAGATGGCAAGCAACTAGGCATAAAGCAAAATGTAAAACTTCAAGTCCGTATCCACCCAACACAATATGCGATTTGAGGCCTGGAGCAGGGTACAACAAATGGATTGGATCTATTTACGGATAGACAGACTTTCCAGGATTATACTACAGGTTGTACCTCTTTAATCCAGACTTCCCTAGTCTGGCAACATCCGTGGTCCGGCATCCCCTGCAACCCCGTGGGTGCTCCGGGGCTGGAGCACTCATGGGGAAAAGCCAGCGGCCTCCGGTTTAGAAACTCCTCTCCCGCCCTCCCAGAGCTTCCGGAGCACTGCAAACATCTGATTTGCGGCGTTCAAGCTCAGGGAGGGAGGGAGAGAGCGGGGAAAGGGTGACATAGCGCTGTCCAGTTTGGCCGACGTACATAGCAGAGGGGCATTGCTGGCACATTATGGCATATATTACATTGGTGGATGTGCAGGTGATATATGTAATATACGCCATAATGTGCCAGCAATGCCCCTCTGCTATGTACATCAGCCAAACTGGACAGTCCTTACGCAAAAGGATAAATGGACACAAATCAGATATTAGGAATGGCAATATACAAAAGCCTGTAGGAGAACACTTCAACCTCCCTGGACACACAATAGCAGACTTAAAGGTAGCCATCCTGCAGCAAAAAAAACTTCAGGACCAGACTCCAAAGAGAAACTGCCAAGCTTCAGTTCATTTGCAAATTTGACACCATCAGCTCAGGACTAAACAAAGGCTATGAATGGCTAGCCAACTACAAAAGCAGTTTCTCCTCCCTTGGTGTTCACACCTCAACTGCTAGAAGAGGGCCTCACCCTCTCTGATTGAGCTAACCTCGTTATCTCTAGCCTGACTCTTCCCTGCACATTTATATCTGCCCCTGGACATTTCCACCGCTTGCATCCGAAGAAGTGGGTATTCACCCACGAAAGCTTATGCTCCAATACCTCTGTTAGTCTATAAGGTGCCACAGGTCCCTTTGTCGCTTCTATTATTATTAATTGGCTATTTGACATGGTGCCTCAGGTCCTGCACAGACTGTGTTAAAGGGGCATCCTCTTTCTTATGCTCCTGTGTTACTGTCAAGGTTTCTGTTTTGTTACTTGCCCTCCACAGTGCCCCCTGCTGAGCCTGGAAATCTAGCTTGGGTCTGTGGTCCTGTTAGGTAAAAATCAGCTTGTCCTACTCACCGTTCCAACACCCGGGTAGTGCGGAGTCGGACTTATAGCTCACAAACTGTCAGAGACCATGTAAGAAACACACAGAGGCTGAGTAGCTTTGATCAAAGGGCATGCACCCTCTGAGGCTAGTAGCTTCGGAGGCATGCGGCAACTTTATTAGTGACACACATCAGTATTTAAAGGTTTAAAACAGACAAAGGAGAGGTACTGGGTACGTGTCGTCTCCTGCATCAACTCAGGCTGACCTTGTTCAAACTGGTTTCTATAGTTATTCAATTTAAGCAGGGCAGGAGAGGGAACAATGCAAGAATATTTCTGCAAGATAAAGGGATTTAAGCAAGGCCAGGAGGAATTTATTGCAGCAGACCAGGAGAAAGGAATTGCAGGAGCCCCTTTTATCTAACAGTCCCTTCCACCATCTGTTTCTTGAGGATGTTCCCTGAAGTCTCCCCTCTCAGACTCCGCTCTTCCCTGTGGGTTCTAGGGACCAGCTACACTATGATGTGTTTGGCTCATCCTCAGGTCACGGTGCGCGTGAAGGTTGAGGAAGTGACTTCGGAGAAGATGGCTTCCCCTGAGGCATTATGGGATGCTCCCGGCTCCCAGCTAGAGCAGCCCCATCACGAATGTGTATCCCAGGAGGAGGTGGGACGAGCTGAGACCCCAGGACACCAGTATGAACCACGCTGCATCCCCAAAGAGGAGCCCCCAATCCTCCAGGAAATGGATAATAAGTCAGGTATGGGGAAGGCTCGGGGAGAGGGGCTGAGGGGGCAGCAGAGAGGTGAGCACCCAGGGCTGAAAAGTTTGGGGGACTGGGGAGTACTGGTTTGCTTGGGGGTGGGAAGCGATGGAATATGAAAACCCCCTGCCTCTTCCAGTGTTGGAGAGAAATACAGGGGATACTCAGAATACAAACTGAAATTCATAGAAATAACATTTTCAAAACAGATTTTTTTCTCCTTTTTCTATCCAAATATTTTAATGAAAAAAATATAAACAAAATATTTCTAATTGAAAAATTTCACTGTGAATTTTTTTTTCTTAAAAAAATGAAGGGGAAAGTGAAAAGTTTTGAATGAAACTGGAACGGGTAATTTTCTTTCAACATTTTTCACATACACCCCTCCCCAAATCTTTGACGAGCAGCATTTCATATATTGTTAGATGCCAGTTGGGGCAAAGATATCTGGCGGGGGGGGGGGGGGGGGGCGCGGGGATAGCCTGCTAAACCCAGGGTTGTGAGTTCAATCCTTGAGGGGGCCATTTAGGGATCTGGGGCAAAAATTGGGGATTGGTCCTGCTTTGAGCAGGGGTTGGACTAGATGACCTCCTAAGGTCCCTTCCAACCCTGATATTCTATGATTCTATTCTATGATATCTGGAAGTTTTTAAGAACAAGTTAGATAAAGACCTGTCAGGAATCATTTAGAATACTTAATCCTGCCTCCATGCATGGGGATGAACGAGATGGCCTCTTGAGGTCCCTTTCAGCCCTATATTTCTATGATTTTATATGGGGAGTTTTCTCTGACAGCTGTGTGGGATTTGGATTATATTCCTGCTTCTGCCATGCAGTTCTATATGATGTTGGGCAAGCCACTTAAATCAAACTTTTCACAGGCTTCCCTAACATGGGTCAACTGACTCGAGTCCCTCTCACCTTGGGATTACATTGCAGTGTAGACATACTCTGTGTGTTCTTCATTTTCCGGATGCCCAATTGAGAGCCTGGAGTCTGATTTGCAGAAGTCCTGTGCACCCACAAATGTGACTGCGGTCAAAGGGAGCTGTGCTTTGAACAGATATGGTGCTATGTAATACTAAGTACTCTGAAAAATTAGGTTTTCAGCACCTCTGACTGGGCATGCAAAATTAGAAGACATTTTTGACAATTTTGGCTTTCATCTCTGTGTTTCAGTTCCCTGTGCATAAATGGGATAATAACTCCATATCCCACAGGGTTGTTGTGAAGATAAATTCATTAACGTTGGTAAAGAACTAAGATACTACGATGACAGCAGCATTGAAAAGTCCATGAGGAATCAGTAATTCTGTATTCAGTGCATGGTTTGAATGGTGTGCAGTGAATAACGCATGGGACCACACGCTCAATGTGGAGGATAACAAGAGTTATTGAATAGCTACCATTCAATGAACATAGTCCATCCTGTGCTCTGAATGAGGAAAAAACAGTTTGTGATCATGTAATTAAAGACTATAATGTATGCATATGCACAAGGAAGCTGAAATAAGGTTGCATGGGCAAGGCTAATTCTGACATTCCTAACCTTTGAGTGTTCATCTTTGCAACCTTAACATTGTGTTTACATAGGGGTTTTGAATGTAATATGGAACTCTCTGGAAAGTCACATACACATTAATCAAGCTCAGTGCTCCAGTCCTCTGCATCTCATTTGCTTCTGCTTCTCTCCCCCTCTCCTGGCTCCTCCTTCATTTTCTCCCTTTCCCAAGCCCTAGGCTCATATCCCCTGCCATTCATCTCTGCTCCCTCTCCCCTGTTCTTCACTCCTAGGGTGACCAGATGTCCCAATTTTATAGGGACAGTCCCGATTTTTGGGTCTTTTTCTTATATAGGCTCCTATTACCCCCACCCCCTGTCCTGATTTTTCACATTTGCTGTCTGGTCACCCTACTCACTCCTCTGGAGATTTGTGAGAAATCCTGGAACACTGAGCTTTTTTCCAGTCCTCTGGAACTCCCCAGTGTCAAATCAGTATTTAAAAGTGTAAACCTGAGTATCTCTAGGTCAGTTAGCCTGACATCAGTACTGGGGAAGATCACAGAGCAGCTGCTATGGGATGCAATCAATAAAGAATTAAAGGATGGTAGCATAATTAATGCCAGTGAGTCAGTTTGGTTTTGTGGAAAATAAGTCTTGTCAAACAAACCTGGTGTCACTTTTTGATGAGATCACAAGTTTGGTTGATAAAGGTAACTCTCTTGACATGATGTACTGAGACTTCTGTAAGGCATTTGACTTAGCACCGCACGGCATTCTGATTAAACAATTCACACCATACAAAATCCGGGCACCCATATTAAATGGAGTGAAAACTGGCTAGTTGTTAAATCTTAGAAAGTAATTGTAAATTAGGAGTCCTCATGTGCATGTAGGTGTTTGGTTTGTTGATGGGATCCGTTCTTGGCCTTATACTATTCACTATTTTTATCAGTGATCTGGAAAGAAATACAAAATCATTAGTAGTAAAATTTGCAGATGACACAAAAATTAGGTGGAGTGGTAAATAACAATGGGAACAAACCATTTATACAGAGCAATCTGGATTATCTTATTTGAACACCATGCATGTGTATACAGCCAAATACATGATCACGCATCTAGAAATGAAAAATGTAGGTTACATTTACTGTATGGGAATAGTATTCTGGAATGCAGCAACACTGAAAAGGACTTAGGGGTCATGATAAGTAAATAAATGAACATGAGCTCCCGGTGCAATAGTGTAGCTAGGAGGGTGAATGTGATCTTCATATATATAAGCAGGAGAATAAGAAGTAGGAGCAGGAAAGGGATGTTGCTTCTGCGTATGGCATTAGTGAGACCATTACTGGATAATGTGTATCAGATTTTTTTTTTAAATGGAGATATGCCTATCTCCTAGAACTGGAAGGACCTTGAAAGGTCATTGAGTCCAGTCCCCTGCCTTCACTAGCAGGACCAAGTACTGTCCCCTGACAGATTTTTGCCCTAGATCCCTAAATGGCCCCTTCAAGGATTGAACTCACAACCCTGGGTTTAGCAAGCCAATGCTCAAACCACTGAGCTGTCCCTCCCCCTAGTTCTGGTGTCCACACTTCATACAGGACTTTGACAAACTGGAAAGGATTCAGGAAAGAACTACAAGAACAAGTGTAAGAAAAGGAATACAAGATTGTAAGAATTATTTGAGGTCTGGAAAATGTCTTACAGTGGGAGGTTCAAGAAGCTTGATCTGTTTTTTTATTATATTGTTGATAAATTGTATAGTCAATTGCTTGACCACATTTTGGTTTGTTATTGTGTTATGAAATATACTCCTGAGACCAAATAATCCATGTCAGACTGGTTTATCAATATGCCACAGGAAAAAGGTTCTATGTGAGACCAGTTTCTGAAGATCAGTCCCGTGCAGCGATGTTACATTACTCTCACGCAGGTGTCCTTTCCAGAGTTACACCCCTAAAGCCATTCTTTTGTACCCTACTTTTTTACCAATAAAAGGCACCACATACATCATTTGAAACTAGATTTAATTAATCCGCTTTCTACCTTGTTTGGTTTTGATACCAGATTTACCCCTTTATTTTTTATTCTGAACCCATGTCTTTCAGGTCATGATGCACCATTATTTTTGTTTTGAGCACATGCATTCCAAGTACTAAGGGACATGAAAGCACCTCCTAGGTTTGTGTGTAACTCCTTTCCTACGGTCATGAAGATGTAATCATCTGTCTGGATATTGACCGTTTTTCTATCTACTCACGCCAAGGCTTACTTCAGCTAATGCAAGGCGTTAGGGATACTTAGCATAAGTGTACAGGATTATGGTATAGGTCATCTTAGGTTATATCACTGTTACAATATTTGTGCTTAATGGTGCTTAATACATTACATGATATATATTTATATGCTAGCCAGCATGTATTAATCAACAACATAAAAAAAACTATGTTAAAAGAACATTAAAATTGCAAAGTCCAGCAGCAAATGTTAGGAAATGCTGAAATTAAGGTTGCCTGTTCAAGGGTGTAAAGGGACTCCACCAATCTAGGGAAGCAGGTAGCTAAGGAGAACTGAGGTAATGACTCAAGGCAACATTTCTCCTCCAAAATAAGGAGAATTTATAGCACTTTAAGCAGGTGGGAAACCCCCAAATCTGAAGGTGCTTTGCTATTCATATCAAATATGAATATTGGATAATTAAACAGAAAATGACAGTCTGAGGAGATGTCACATAACTGATTGATATGTAGAGTGAGGGGGCACAATCTGAGGAGACTTTATATTGATATTTAATCATTGGGGGGGATCTGAGGGATGTGATCAATGTTTGGTAATTACTTAGAGAAAAGCACATTGGGATTTTCTACCGATATTCAAGAATTAGACAAAAATGGCAAAACCTGTGAGAAAAATTGAGATTTTCCATCACTATTGGATAATTAGATGGGGGGAGGGAAGGGGTAAAATCCCAGGGGATTTATATTAATAATGTATTAATTTAAATTAATAGTATATTTCTATTAATGCTTTTGGGCCTTTGTCACGTTGTGTGTCTTATATTTGGACCTTGGCAGGCTCAAAGATATGACAACTAAGGGCAATTGTTTCCCTCTAAAATGAGAAGTTAAAAAGAGGGATATAGAAAAGTGGTAAAATATGAGGAGACTTTACATCAGTTTGATAAATAGAGAAAGTGAGGATTTGCTCCCAACCAAACATTTGCACAGGCAGCCAGGAGCACTGGGCAATATGGCTTTGACAGGAGAAGGGTGGGGAGGATGGAGCAGGAAAACAGTTGTGGGGGATAGCAGTATGTAAAGGGCCATTGTTTGGCAGTTGGGAGATGAATCCAGATGGTTCTGTGACAGTTGGGAGATGGAAGCAGTTGGGAGATGAATCCAGATGGTTCCGTGACAGTTGGGAGAGGGAAGCAATGAGGGAACAGCAGCAACAACAGTCAAGATGTTTGTACACTAATACAAGGAGCCTGGGTAACAAAATGGAGGAATTAGAACTACTGGTGCAGGAAGTGAAACCAGATATTATAGGGATAACAGAAACATGATAGACTAGTAGTCATGGCTGGAGTACAGGGATTGAAGGGTATGTGCTGTTCAGGAAAGACCGAAATGAAGACAAAGGGGTGGAGTAGCATTGTATGTTAATGATGAGGTAGACTGTAAAGAAGTGATGGAAGTGATGGAATGGATAAGAAAGTCAGTTTGGGCCAAAATCACTTTGGGGAAGAAAGCTACTAGAGGTTCCCCTGAGATCGTACTAGGGGTGTGTGACAGACGCTAGCATCTGATTCGGATTAGAGAGACCTCTTTAATGGTTTTAATTAAATAAATACTACTGGACATTGTATGATTATGGGGGACTTTAACTTCCCAGAACTAGATAATAATAATAGGGCCCAGGTTTTCCTGGATGTGATAACAGACAGATTTCTTCACCAAATAATTGCTGAACCCGCAAGAGGTGATGCCATTTTTAATTTGGTATTCGTGAGTACTGAGGACCTCAAAGATGAACTGGTTGTAGAGGGCAACCTGGGTTTGAGTGATCATGAGCTAATTCAGTTTAAACTAAAAGGAAGGATAAACAAAATTAGAACTGCAAATAGGGTCCTTGATTTCAAAAGGGCAACCCTTAAAAAATTAAGCTAATTAGTTAAGGAAGCGGGCTGGACTGAAAAACTCAAGGATCTGAATGTGGAAAAGGCTTAGAATTACTTTAAGTGAAAATTGCAGAAATTATCTGAAGCCTGCACCCCAAGCAAGGGGGGAAAAATCATGGGGAAAGGTTGCAGACCAACCTGGATGAGCAAGCATCTCAAGCAGGAGATTAAGAAAAAGCAGAAAGTCTGCAAGAAATGGAAGATGGGATTGATCAGCAAGGAGAGCTATCTCTTGGAGGTCAGAAAGTGTAGGGATAAAGTAAGAACTGCTGAAAGCCAATCAGAGCTGGACCTTGCAAATTTAATTAAAACCAATAGTAAAAAGGTTCTATAGCCATATAAAGAAAAAGAAAAGGACAGAAGATGTAGGACAGCTGAACACTATGGATGGGTGGAAATTAAGGATAATCTAGACATGGTCCGACAACCCAAACAAATACTTTGCCTTGTTTTTAATGAGGCTAACAAAGAGCTTGGGGTAGTGGCAGGGTTGCTAATGGAATAAGGATATAGAAGTAAAAATTATCACATCCGAGGTGGAAGTCAGACTCAAACAGTTTAAAGGGACTAAATCAAGGGGCCCGGATAATTGCCATCCAAAAATATTAAAGGAACTGGCACATGAAATTGCAAGCCCAATAGCAAGGATTTTTAATGAACCTGTAAACTCGGGAGTGGTACCCTATGACTGGAGAATTGCAGATATAGTACCTATTTTTAAGAAAGGGGAAAAAAGGTGATATGGGAAACTACAGGCCTGTTAGTTTGACCTCAATTGTATGCAAGGTCTTGGAACAAATTTTGAAAGAGAAAGTAGTTAAGCACATAGAAAGTAGTTAAGCACCTCTTTCAAAAGGTAATTGGGATAAAATACAACATGGTTTTATAAAGGGTAGATCATGCCAGACTGACCTGATCTCTTTCTTTGAGAAGATAACCGATTTTTTAGACAAAGGAAATGCAATAGATGTAATCTACCTGGATTTCAATAAGGCATTGATATAGTTCCACATGGGAAATTAATAGTTAAATTGGAGAAGATGGGGATTAATATGAGAACTGAAAGGTGGATAAGGAACTGGTTAAAGTGGAGACTACCATGAGTCTTACTGAAAGGTGAACTGTCAGGCTGGAGGGAGGTTACTAATGGAGTTCCTATGGGATTGGGATTGGAACCAATCTTATTTAACATTTTTATTACTGACCTTAACACAAAAATTGGGAGTGAGCTAATAAAATTTGTGAATGACACAAAATTGAGAGGTATTGCCAATATGAAGGAGAACCAGAATATCATACAAGAAGATCTGGATGATCTTGAAAATTGGAGTGATAGAAATAGGATGAAATGTAATAGTGAAAAGTCATGCATTTAGGGACTAACAACAAGAACTTGTACTATAAACCGGGAACATATCAGCTGGAAGTGACAGAGGAGGAGAAAGACCTAGTTGTGTTGGTTGATCCCATGATGACTATGAGCCACCAGTGTGATGTGGCCATGAAAAAGCTAATTCAGTGCTAGGATGTATCAGGCGAGGTATTTGCAGTAGAGACAGGGAAGTACCATCATACAAAGCACTGGTGAGACCTCATCTGGAATATTGTGTGCAGTTCTAGTGTCTCATGTTTAAGAAAGATTGCACCTGTTCCAGTTTGAATTAGAGAACGGCTACTAGGATAATCCGATGAATGGAAAATCTATTTTATGAGAGGATTCAGTGTAGTAGCCGTGTTAGTCTGTGTCAGCAAAACGAAAATAAGAAAGAAAAACTTGTAGCACCTTAGAGACTAACAAATTTATTTCAGCATAAGCTTTCGTGAGTTAGTGGGTTTATGGATCTTAAACCTGGAAATCCTGGATGCCCCATCATCTCAGGCATTAGCACCCTAACAGCAGGATTGTCTGGCTATGTAGACTCTCTCCTCAGGCCCTATGCTACCAGCACTCCCAGCTATCTTCGCAACACCACTGACTTCCTGAGGAAACTACAATCCATCGGTGATCTTCCAGACAACACCATCCTGGCCACTATGGATGTAGAAGCCCTCTACACTAACATTCCACACACCGATGGACAACAAGCTGTCAGGAACAGTATCCCCGATACTACCACGGCTAACCTGGTGGCCGAACTTTGTGATTTTGTCCTCACCCACAACTATTTCACATTTGGGGACAATATATACCTTCAAGTCAGTGGCACTGCTATGGGTACCCATATGGCCCCACAGTATGCCAAAATGTTTATGGCTGACTTAGAACAACGCTTCCTCAGCTCTCGTCACCTAACACCCCTACTCTACTTGCGCTACATTGATGATATCTTCATCATTTGGACCCATGGAAAGAAGCCCTTGAGGAATTCCACCATGATTTCAACAATTTCCATCCCACCATCAACCTCAGCCTAGACCAGTCCACACAAGCGGTCCATTTCCTAGACACCACTGTGCTAATAAGTGATGGTCACATAAACATCACCCTATACCGGAAACCTACTGACCGCTATACTTACCTACATGCTTCCAGCTTCCATCCTGGACACACCACACGATCCATTGTTTACAGCCAAGCTCTAAGATACAACCGCATTTGCTCCAATCCCTCAGACAGAGACAAACACCTACAAGATCTCTATCAAGCATTCTTACAACTACAATACCCACCTGCTGAAGTGAAAAAACAGATTGACAGGGCCAAAAGAGTATCCAGGAGTCACCTACTACAAGACAGGCCCAAAAAAGAAAATAACAGAACACCACTAGCCGTCACCTTTAGCCCCCAACTAAAACCTCTCCAGCGCATCATCAAAGATCTACAACCTATCCTAAAAGATGATCCCTCACTCTCACAGATCTTGGAGGACAGACCAATCCTTGCTTACAGACAGCCCCCCAACCTGAAGCAAATACTCCCCAGCAACCACACACCATACAACAAAAACACTAACCCAGGAACCTATCCTTGCAACAAAGCCCGATGCCAACTCTGTCCACATATCGATTCAAGTGATACCATCACAGGGCCTAATTACATCCGCCACGCCATCAGGGGCTCATTCACCTGCACATCTACCAATGTGATATATGCCATCATGTGCCAGCAATGCCCCTCTGCCATGTACATTGGCCAAACCGGACAGTCTCTACGCAAAAGAATAAATGGACATAAATCTGACATCAGGAATCATAACATTCAAAAACCAGTAGGAGAACACTTCAACCTCCCTAATCACTCAGTGACAGACTTGAGGGTAGCAGTGTTGCGACAGATTAACTCCAAAAGCAGACTTCAAAGAGAAACTGTTGAACTCGAATTGATATGCAAACTAGATTGCATTACCTCAGGATTAAATAAGGACTTGGAATGGCTCGGCCATTACGTTAATTGAATCTATTTCCCTTAAGTTAACGATCCTCATTCACACCTGTGTGACCATCTTGTTTATCACTTCAGAGGTTTTTCTTCCCCTGCTGTTATGGTTCCTCTCAATTAATTAGCCTCTTAAGGTTGGTCTATGCACCTCCACCTTATCATGTTTCTCTGACTGTATAAATATCTGTCTACTGTATGTTTCATTCCATGCATCCGATGAAGTGGGTACTAACCCACGAAAGCTTATGCTGAAATAAATTTGTCTCTAAGGTGCTACAAGTTTTTCTTTCTTATTTTCGCTTTTATGAGAGGAGGTTGTTTTTTTCAAAAGTCTGCAACTGAACATTGACTTATTACAGCTTAGAAACTTCATTATGCAGAAGAAATATGCTGCCTTAACCATCTTAATTTAAATTAAACAAGCACAGAAAGAATTTACTTGTCAAATCTTTTTTTAAACTTTCCCTTTATTTTTTTAGTAGTTTACATTTAACACAGTACTGTACTGTACAGTATTGGCTTCTTTTTGGGGTCTCTACTGCTTGATTGTGTACTTCCAGTTCTAAATGAGGTGAGTGGTTGACTGATTAGTTCATAACTCTGGTGTTCGTAACTCTGAGGTTCTAATGTATTTACGTTAAGCGCCAGTGTGGAGACAAGAACAAATGGATATAAACTGGCCATCGACAAGTTTTGGCTTGAAATTAAGTGAAGCTTTCTAACTATCAGAGGAGTGAAGTTCTGGGACAGCCTTCCAGAGGGAGCAGTGGGGGCAAAAAAATCTAACTGGCTTCAATACTGAGCTTGACAAATTGGAGGAGGAATTGGTATGATGAGACTGCCTACAAGTGGCATGCAGGCAATCTGCAGCTGCTAGCAGCAAATATCGCCAATGGCCAGTGATGGGACACTAGAATGGGAGGGCTCTAAGTTACTACGGAGAATTCTTTCCCAGGTGTCTGGTTGGTGGATCTTACCCACATGCTCAGGGTCTAACTGATCATCGTATTTGGGGTGGGAAGGAATTTTCCTCTGGATCAGATTAGCAGAGACCCTGGGGGTTTTGTTTTTGTTTTTTGCCTTCCTCTGCAGCATGGGGCACGGGTCACTTGCAGGTTTAAACTGATGTAAATGGTGAATTCTCTGTAACTTGAAGTCTTTAAACCCTGATTTGAGGCCTTCAGTAACTCAGCCAGAGGTTAAAGTTCTATTACAGGAGCAGCTGGGGGAGATTCTGTGGCCTACAATGTACAGGAAGTCAGACTAGATGATCACGATGGTCCCTTCTGATCTATGACAGGTTTTTCTATCAATATACAAAAATCAGAGAAAAATGGCAAAATCTGAGGGGGAAATTAAGATTTCCCAACAATCATTGATAATTAGAGGGAAAAGGGATGAAATTACTCTCCTCCTGATCTCCCATGGAGATTTCAGTCAATAGCTAGACAGTCCCTACCCCATCCCCTGCCACTGTGGCTTGGCCCTGTCATTGATATAGGCAACAAAGGAGTCCTGTGCTTTGAGAAAGGTTTATTTCGGGGGTGAAGGGAATGCATTGTACGATCATAGAAATGTAGGGTTGGAAGGGACCTTAAAAGTTCCGGAGAGTTCTATGGCAGTTGGGAGGGGATATCAGAGGGGGATGGGTGAGTGAATGGCAGGTGGAGATGGGGAGCTGGGTTGGATTGATGGGGTGTGGGGAGAAGCTGGGATGGATTAAATTGGGGCTGGGCAGACTCATCAGGGCTTCTCTACACTTGAAAGTTAATTGGGATTTAGACAGAAAGTGACTTGAAAGTCTATTCCAGAATAACTCTTTATGTGAACACTGTTATGCCAGAGAAGAGTGCCTCCTTGTTCCTGTTTAGCTTAAGCCATTTTCAAAGGTGGATTGGACTATACAGGGTCAAGGTACTCTTTTTCTGGAATAAGAGTTTCCACATATGAAAGTACTCCTTGGGTAGCCAATCCCTCCTCAGGGACGACTGCTTTCCCTTTCTCTTCCTGTGACCCTGCCTCGAAGATAAGAGAAAAAGTTGATCCTTAGGGATTTAAGCCCCTCTGCCACCACTTTGGGATAATTAAATCAGGGCAACAGTTTCCCTCAAAAATGGAGGGGATTTTATCTCCTTCACTAATTAGACAGGGAAAACGTGAGTTTTGAGATTTTTCTATCAATATTTAATTAGACAATGAGGGAAATTTGAGGGGATTTTAGGATCAATATTTCATTATGAGGAAAAAACATCATGGGGGTGGGGAGGGATAGCTCAGTGGTTTGAGCATTGGCCTGCTAAACCCAGGGTTGTGAGTTCAGTCCTTGAGGGGGGGCATTTAGGGATCTGGGGCAAAAATTGGGGATTGGCCCTGCTTTGAGCAGGGGTTGGACTAGATGACCTCCTAAGGTCCCTTCCAACCCTGATATTCTAGGATTCTATGATCAAAGTCTGGAGGATTTATATCACTATTCAAAAATTAGAGAGGAAAAGTTAAAACCCAAGTGAGCAGCAGTTGCTCAAACCAAGCTCCCAGATTACAAGGGAGGCACCCACAGCATCTAATGTAGGAAACTAAGCCCCCAACATGCTGACTAGAGATTCACATGCACAGAGATTCAATGCAGGAATCACTGGGTGAAATTCTGGGTTATGCAGAAGGACAGACCAGATAATCATAACAGTCACTCCAAGCCTTAAAATCAATTAACCTATGCATTATGATATGCTCTTTAATTACATTATTGCATACTGTTTTTTGCCACAGGCCCTCTGCCTCATTCAGAGCACATGATGGATGGTGAACACAGGATGGGTAGGTTAATATTTCTTTTTATCCTTCTCCTTCAGAGTGGGGCTTCAGACATTATTCACTGCACACCATCCAAACCCTGCATAGAATACAGAATTATTAATTTCCTCATGGGCTTTTCTATGCTGCTTTCATCATATAGCTTAGTTTTTTATAAACATTCATGAATTTCTCTTCATAAACCCCTATGAGGTGAAATGGTATTATCCCCACTTTACATCTATGGAATGAAGGCCAAAGTTGTCAAAAAGTCTCTACCAATTTTGGGTTTCCAATTTGAGATTCCCAGGCCCAGATTACTTAGCATTTTTATAGCACTTGATATTATCAAAGCACAGCTATTGATCTAAGTTTCAGCTGAGCGCTCAGCACATCTGCAGCTCTGACCCCTGGTGACCCAGGTGGGGACCCAGAAAAAGTGAGAACAGACATTCACATGGCACTCTTGTAGCCAGTGTTGCAAGATATTTATGTGCCAGATGCGCTAAAGATTCATATGTACCTTCATGTTTCAACCACCATTCCAGAGGACATGCGTCTATGCTGATGACAGGTTCTTCTCGATAATGATCCAAAGCAGTGCAGACCAATGCATGTTCATTTTCATCATCTCAGTCAGATGCCACCAGCAGAAGGTTGATTTTCTTTTTTGGTGGTTTGGGTTCTGTAATTTCCGCATTGGAGTGTTGCTCTTTTAAGACTTCTAAAAGCACTCTCCAAACCCCGTCCCTCTCAGATTTTAGAAGGCTCTTCAGATTTTTAAATCTTGGGTCGAGTGCTGTAGCTATCTTTAGAAATCTCACATTGGTACCTTCTTTGCGTTGCGTCAAATCTGCAGTGAAAGTGTTCTTAAAACAAACAACATGCTGGGTCATCATCTGAGACTTATAACATGAAATATATGGCATAATGCAGGTAAAACACAGAGCAGAAGACATACAATTCTCCCCGAAGGAGTTCAGTCACAAATCTAATTAATGCATTATTTTGTAACGAGCGTCACCAACATGGAAGCATGTCCTCTGGAATGGTGGCCAAAGCATGAAGGGGCATATGAATGTTTACCATTTCTGGCAAGTAAATACCTTGCAATGTCTGGGATATAAGTTATTTGGGAGGATCACATGCTGTGAGTGTCAGGACTGGGGAATACCTCCTTGCTTCTTCAGATACATTAGGATAGCACTGTCCTATTATAACGATAACACTTCTGGGTTTTGACCTGTAGGTGAGGGTATTCACATAGTGGCCTTAAAATCTACAAATAAATTCCTTTTTCATTCTCAGAGCAAACCTTTAAACTCATAGAATCATAGAAATGTAGGGATGGAAGGGACCTTCAGACTCCTCAAGTCCAGTCCCTTGTGCTGAAGTGGAACCAAGTAAACCTATACTATCCCTGACAGGTGTTTGTCCAACTTGTTCTTATAAACCTCCAGTGACAGGGATTCCACAACCTCCCTCAGAAACTTATTCAACAACGTAACTACCTTTATAGTTAGAAAGTTTCTGAATATCTAACCAAATCTTCCTTCATGCGGATTAAGCCTGTTACTTGTTCTCCATGTCCACTGAAGGTAGGACACGAATTGATCACAGTTCTCTTTATAACAGCCCTTATCATATTTGAAGACTCTTATCAGGTTCCCCTCTCAATCTTCTTTTTCAAAACTAAACATGACCAGTTTTTTTAACCTTTCCTCATAGGTCAGGTTTTCTAACCCCTTTATCATGTTCGTTGCCCTTCTTTGGACTCTCTCCAATTTGTCCACATCATTCCTAAAATGTGGAGCCCAGAATTGGACACAGTATCCAGCTGAGGTCTCCCCAGTGCTGAGTAGAGTATCATAGAATATCAGGGTTGGAAGGGACCTTAGGAGGTCATCTAGTCCAACCCCCTGCTCAAAGCAGGACCAATCCCCAGTTTTTGCCCCAGGTCCCTAAATGGCCCCCTCAAGGATTGAACTCACAACCCTGGGTTTAGCAGGCCAATGCTCAAACCACTGAGCTATCCCTCCCCCCAATAGGACAATTACCTTCTGTGTCTTACATATAACACTCCTGTTAATACACCCCAGAATGATACTAGCGTTTTTTTGCAACTGCATCGCATTGTTGACTTGTATTCAATTTGTGATCCACTGTAACCCCAGATCCATTTCAGCAGTGCTACTATCTAGCTAGTTATTCTCCATTTTGTAGTTGCATGCAGATTTTTTCCTTCCTTAGTGAAGTACGTTGTACTTATCTTTATTGAATTTCATCTTGTTGAATTCAGACCAATTCTCCAATTTGTTAAGGTCATTTTGAATTCTAAGCCTGTTCACCAAAGTACTTACAACCCCTCCCAGCTTGCTGTCATTTGCAAATTTTATGAGCATACTCTCTCCTCTATTATCCAAGTCATTTATGAAAATACTGACTAATGATGGACCCTGAAGGAGTCAGTCGTCCAATCCCTCCCTACGTTTTGGAATAGCTGAATTGCTCCCTCCTCTTTGAAAAAGGTTCAGTATGTGTGTGTGTGTGGGGGGGGGTGAGTTTGGCTGTAGATTTCAGATCTGTTAGCAGTTGCAGTCCCCTTTACAAATATTGCTAACCCCAAAATCATGTGAGTGGCTTAAAAAACATGATTTTTAAAAAATACTAGTACATTCTGGGTTCTGTTTATTCACCTTCTGGATGTTGAGCCATTGGGGGTTAACATTTTCCAGCTTTTCTCCTCAAACGGTAGGGCTAGAAATTGACTCACTTGAAAAAAATGAAGATTTTCCAATAATCACATGACTCCAGGAACTGGGTGCTTTGAGAGCAAATAGCATGAAAGCTGGCAATACATCTTCCCTCCACCCCACCCCCCACTTACCTCTGGTTCTCTCTCCTCTCATTCCATCAGGTGATGTGGTGCTGAGCGCAAGTCCCCAGCTGGAGGTGCCAAGCCCAAGTCCCCAGCGGGAGGAGACAGAGATGGCAGGGCCACGCAGGGTGTCCTTGGGAAGATACAAAGGGAAGGCGTCACGGACTCAGCGCAGGGTGGGGAGGCAGCATGGGAGCCCCATTGGGAAAAGGCAGGTGGAACCAGCCCCTCCCCTACCAGACTTGGGGAAGCCTGAACCCCAGCCCAGGCCTTTCAAATGTGCCGAGTGTGGGAAAACCTTTTGCCGCAGCTCTGACCTGCTGAGACACAAGCGGATCCACCGGGGGGACCGGCCCCACCACTGCACTGAGTGTGGGAAAAGCTTCGTCCGGAACTCCCACCTCCTGATCCACCAGGTGATTCACCGTGGCGAACGCCCCTTCACGTGCAGTGAGTGTGGAAAGAGCTTTAGCCAGAGCTCCACCCTAACAAGACACCAGCAGATCCACACTGGTGTGAAACCCCACCGCTGCCACCAATGTGGCAAGAGCTTTGGGCGCAACTCCAACCTGACGAGGCACCAGAGGCTCCATGCGGCCGAGAGGGTCTACCGGTGTGCGGGATGCGGGGAGGCCTTCCGCAGCAGGGGGCTGCTCATTTCTCACCAGCGGTGCACCAAGAAGGAGAGGCCAGAGGCTTGCAGAAAGCGCACAGCGCCAGCTTAGTTGGGGACAAGAGGCAGAGTTTGCTATAACAAGGGGGTGTGATGCAGCTGGGGGTTCCCAGTACATGTGAGATGGGGATGGTCCAAGCGCCACAACTTAACAACAGTACCGCAATGCAGAGATGATGGGATTACTGTGTTGTTCTCCTGGATAGAGAAGGAGACAGGTTACCCATCTCCAAAAACACTACTCTGTCTCACCTTAGCATTGTTCTTCTGTCCAACCCCAGACATGCTTTATCTAATCTATCTATCTAATCATATGTTCCCCAACTATCTCTCTCTCTCATCCATCACTCCGTATACACACCATCCCTTTCTCTGTCCATCCATAACAACATAACAAGCCCCTCCATCTATTCATCCACCCGTCCCCATAAACACTACACGGGCTGTCTTTCCTTAGCCCTATTCTTCTACCTGTTCGTCCCCCTACTGCTCCTCTATCTTTTTATCACCATATGCATCTAACAATCTCTCCCCATACATCTCACCCCTCTGCCTGTCCATCCACCCCTTAACACACTCCAGGCATTCACCTGCCCTGAATCTCATTCTGGTCATTCTGCCAGATTGATTAAGCGGACTACGACTTTGAATACGATCCCGGTTGGTTGAGACTCCAGCCCAGTGCACCAACGGGATTGCAATGGGATTTTCAAAGCTTTTGTTTTCAGGCTTCTTCAGCTGAGTCGGTTACGGGAGGTTGACTGATGGCAGACTTAATTTATGATTGCTATTATTTGTAGTGCTTGAAAGGTCCCATGGAGATTGGGGCCCTGTCATGTGAAGTCCTGCACAGACACATCTATCTGTGGGACATTTGGCACCCATCGCTGTTGTATCTGAGTGCTTTGCATGGTAACAGAGATCAGGGCCTGGCCATGCTGGGCAGTGCACAGACACACAACAACCAGGGGCTGCAAAGCACACAATGAATGATATGCTGCCAAGACGCACCGTGGCCGAGATTAAGGCTTCATTGTTCCTGGTGCTGCATCGACACACGGTGACTGAGATTGGAGGGCCGCCTTGCTGCATAAACACAAAGTGAGATACACTCCCTGCTCAAAAGAGCTCACTGTCTGAATAAACAGAGTGGGCCACAGAGGGGACATGCCTAAGGTTATATAGCAGTTCAGTGGTAGAGCCAAGAACAGAACTCAGGTCTCCTATGTAGGCTCAGTGCCTGGCCTTTCACTTTGGGTGATATTTGTCAGCGGGTTGGTTTGGAAAAAGCTGGTGGGGTGCGTAGAGTCCCAGCTGTCAGGGAGGGACAAGGAAAACAATGTTAATACATTGGAAAAAAAATAAATGTACTAGTTGGGAATACACAAAGATGCCCCTCCTTGGAAATCCCACCTGTCTGATGGTTTGGTCACTGTCCCCAACACTCCTGATCTGTCTGCATAACAACTGGGACAATCTGTAACAGCAAGGACATTAACAAACCCAAAGACAGACTCCGAGGAGGAAGGCTGAGCTTTCTACAGCGGCATCTTCACCTCTGCAAGGAAAGCCAGGTTAGTACAAAACCTAGAGGTATCCTTCCCCATATGCACTATGTTGGAGCACCTGCTCCATAGGATTCATAAAGTGATGGGCTCAAAGCTGCCTTGTTTTCCTTACTCAGCATATCCAGCAGTTACTGAGATCTGTGGTAAACACAAATGTAATAATCTGCAGGCAGCAGTTTCCATCTGTGGGCCTCAGAGCACTTTACAAGGAGTATTATTGTCCCTGTTCTATAGAAGGGGAAACTGAGGCACAGAGATGGGACCTGACTTGCACAAGGTCACAGGCAAGAGCTAGGACTTCCAGTTCCTACTTCTCTAACCTACAGGACCGAACTGCCTATCCCAAGACAGGGATAGAATCCAACAATCCTGAGTCCCAGTCCCGTGCTCTAACAATTAGAATTCACCTTTTTTTAGAGCTGGGAGCTCAGGCAGCCTGACTTGCATCCTACCTCTCTGCTCTCACCCACTAGATTCCACTCCCCTCCTTGAGCCACAAATAGAACCCAGGAGTCCTGATTACCTTAGACAAGGAAAAGAAACCAGCAGATCACTATTAGGACCACACACATCTAAGTAAATAACATTCAGCTGACACTTAGATAATTATTTCAAAGCCTGGATTCAAATTCCACTGGAGATGTTGGGGTCGTTACTACTCCACATGTTGGAATTTCTGGGTAGTTTTGTGTCATTAAGTTACGAAGTCAAGCATTCAAAAATTAAGAAATATTAGAATTAAGGTTGTCTATGCAACCTTAACTCTGCCCCAATTAGGGGGGAAAGTATATGATGCAATTAATATGTTGTTAATCAACATTAATATTCATTTTTTTAATAACTAGGACTGATTAAAAATCCATTTTAAGGAAGGATGTTAATTTTTTGTTTCAAAGTATTTGAAACATCTAATTTTAATTTGTATTTTTTGCAATTTATTACAGATTATTTACAATTTATTTTTTTAATCAAAAATATTATTGGTTTTTTTTGTTTACCAAATACACTGTGTTTTTGCTTTCCAAAAACTAGGCATTTCATAAAAATCTTGAAATTTTTAAAAATTAAAAGGAAATAGTATTTTTTTTTACCAAAAAATGAACATTTTTGACAGTGTCAATTTTTCACAAAATATTTATATTTCTAAAAGCAGTTTATAACAAAAATGCTTTTTGCTTGAAAAAATTCAACTATTGCTCTTGCTTTTATTTAACATTTATATTGTGGTAATTCCTAAAGGTCTCAATCACATTGGGCCCCATTACAATTATTATTAGTTGCATTTGCACTAGGTGGTGTACAGACAGATGGTAAGTGGCAGTCCATGTCACAAGAAGTATAAATGCTGAGAGAGCAGCTTGGAGAGATTGCACTTTAAAGCATGTGCACAAAGGGGGCAGAGTTAATGTTCAGGTAACCTTAACTCTGGCATTTCCTAATTTTTATGTATCTGACTTTGCAATCTTAAGAACATAGTTTTCATGTCTATCTAGCTCAGATACTTTGTAGGGTCCGCCTTCACCATAGTAACCAAGTAAATCTTTAATGTATTTATCTTCACAACACTCTTTTGAGGTAGGGAGATATTCCTATTTTTACAGATGGAGAATTGCGGCGCAGAGAAACTGAGGGCAAGTATACAGTTGAAACTTTTGCTGGCATAGTAACACCAGTTAGGGGTGCAATTAAAAAAAAAACACATTTCTATACAGTACAGGCAAACGCCCTAGTCTAGACACAGTTATATTGGCATAAAAATGCTTTTGTCAATTAAGCTTATTTCATTCGCGGAACCAGCAAAGGCACTTATTTGTCAGAATGAATTGTCTGTAGTATGAGGGTGGGTCTGCTATTACAGCTATATCAGCCAACAATTTCTAGCATAGACTTGGTCTAAGTGACTTGCACAAGGTCTCGCAGGGAGTCTGTAATACAGTAGAGATTTGAACCTAGGTCTCCCTGGGTCCTAGGCTAGGGGTTAACCATTGCACATGCATCTAGACACAAAAAGAGGCAGCTCACTACCTTGGTTAATGACCAGACACGAGAATATTTTGGAGTCGACTAACTGCACCTGTAGTTCAGAGCACTGGTTTGGGGGCGGGGCGTAGTGATTCATAGAATCATAGAATCTCAGGGTTGGAAGGGACCTCAGGAGGTCATCTAGTCCAACCCCCTGCTCAAAGCAGGACCAATCCCCAATTTGTGCCCCAGATCCCTAAATGGCCCCCTCAAGGATTGAACTCACAACCCTGGGTTTAGCAGGCCAATGCTCTGATTGTGTGGCTTTGCCTAGACTACACTTTAAAGGTGCAATGATACATGGAATTATGGAGCTCAATCTAATTAACTCGAGGGTTGCTTTGTTTTGGCAGGCGCTAATTCAATTCAGCAAGACACCACGAGCTAACAAACAGCTTGTAAGGGCATGTAGAGACGCCACTGGAGGGACTGAGCCTGGGGACTGTGCAGAAGGCTTCGGTTGTTTGTAGTGCGGAAGTGCCTAGAGGATCCAGGCCCTGTGGCGCTAAACAATCCTTGCCCTGAAGCGTTTACACTGTACATAGACCAGCCAGACAAAGGAGTGGGAGGGGAAATGGAGGCACAAAGAGGGGAAGTGACATGTCCAAGGGCACCCAGCAGGTCAGTGGCGGAGCTGGAAATGGGCGTCCCCACCCAGCACCCCAGTTATTAGAGGGGAGGGGACTCGCTGATCTCCCAGGAATGGGGGGGTAGGAAAAGCAGCCCGGCTAATAGGGGGCGTTGGAGCAGACACACGCTACGCAGCCAAATCAATCGCTCTGCCTGCTCCTGATGGGGCCGGGAGATGTGCCAATGGCGTGAGCAGGGAGGCGGAGCCTCTTCCCTCCCCCCCCCACAGCCCCCTTCCTCCCAGCCCCAGCATTGTCTGTGGATTTTAACCCCTCGCAGGCTGCGGTGGGCAGGGCCCTGGCGCGGAGCACGGGGGGGCTATGGAGAAGGTGAGTCCGGGGCACTCAGCGCCCCGGTTCCGGGCCGCAGGGAAGGGGGGAGCGGGGCGCTGAGATGCCACGACCTCAGCACCGGGGTTCAGTGCGCCGGGGAGGGGCCCGTGTGCGGGGGGAGGGGGGCGGACAGGCGGACTCGGACACCCCGATTTTACTGCACTGGGGGCCCCACGTGCAGCGGGATCAGGGTGCAGGGCGGTAGCGGGACCCCCGGACTCGGTGCACCAAGGGATCGGCCTGGGGGGGGGGTCTAGGCCAGGCCACCCCCCCGCTCTTCGGTTCCAGCCAAGTTCTCACACCGGGCCTGGCAGCACCGCCGGCTCCGGCCGCCCCGGGCCAGGCTCCGCGGCGGGGCGGGGAACGCCCCGGGCTCGGGTGCGCGGCGGGGCGAGGCGAGAGCGGCGGCGGGGCGGGCGCAGAGGGACAAAGGGGCCGGGTGCTGGCTTGGCCCTGCGGCCTGCTGGAGCCTGTCGCGCTGCCCGGGGCCTGGGCCTGTGGCTGGGGCGGGGCCAGGACCCGTGTGCGCCCCGCCTGCCCCTGCCCCACACCAGGGTGTGGGGGGGGTGTGCGGGAGAGAGAGAGAGAGATTGGCCCCGTAAACTTCTGTGTAGGAGAGACCGTGATTTGCCCCCAGGACTCCAGTGTCTGTCTGTGCCCCCAGGACCCCTGTGTCTGTGTGTGTGTATGTGCTGTGCCCCCCAGGACCCCTGTGTCTGTGTGTGTGTCTGTGCTGTGCCCCCCAGGACCCCTGTGTCTGTGTGTGTGTTTTGCCCCCAGGACCCCTGTGTCTATGCTGTGCCCCCAGGACCCGTGTGTGTGTGTATGTGTCGGTGTGTGCGTGTGTAAGAGAGAAAGAATTATGTACCTCCTGTGTGTGTGTGAGATAGACCCTGGGATGTCTGTGTGCATGCTGTGAGAGTTACCCCAGGCTCCAGCGGACCCTTGTGTATATGTGTGATTTACTCCTGGGACCCATGTGTGCACGCACCTGTGTGATTTACTCCTGGGACCACAGTGTGTCTGCACACAGGCCTGTGTCGTTTACCCCCAGGGCTCCACTGTGTGTAATTTACCCTAGGACCTGTGTGTGTGTGTGTGTGTGCGCGCGTGCACATCCATGCATGTGTGATGTACTCCAGACACCAGTGTGTGTGTGTGATTTGCCCCAGACCCCAGTGTGTGTAACTTATCCCAGGATGCTTATGTGTGTGGTCCTTCCATATTGGAGGTAGGGGGTGTGTGTATGTGCATGTGATTATGATATTTACCCTGGACCCTGTGGGTCCGCTTTCCTGGTTGGGCAGGGGCCCAGGGTGTGTGGGCCTTTCCAGCACAGAGGCTCTTGGAGTTGGGAGCGACCCCTTTCTCTGAGGAGCTGGCTCAGTGGGACATCTCAGTTGGGCGGCCCCGTCCCACCAAGCAGGTGTAAATCCCTCCACACTCCCTTGTCTCTCCTGTCTTAGGTGGAGTCTGTGACGTACCCCGACTTTCTGGTTGATACTGAGAGCAATGGCCCCTTTCCACTGGAGGACCCCAGCGAGGAGAGGTAATGGCCCGAGCCTGTTTGCCCCTTATAGGACCAAGCACATGATGCTCTTACTACTCTGCTAGGGTGGCCTGGGGGTTAAGGTCTAGGCCTGGGACTGTGGAGACTTGGGTTCAGTTCCTGCTGCCACATGCTTTCTGGGTGACCTCAGACAAGTCATGGACTCTGCCTGGGTCTGAGTTTCTCTAACGGTAAAATGAGGAGAATGGTTTTGGCTGGTTACACAGGGAGCCCTTATTGGACCAGCGATTCCAAGCCTGTGCAGTGCTAGCAAAGACAGGACTATGGTCTCTTGGTGCTATTATGTATCAATAGTAAATATGAATAATCTGTGAGGCCCCTGCATACCTTTTCGAGGCAAGAGCCAATCTTTTTGTTGTTCTATATTTGCATTACAGTATAGTCTAAATCTCCGCTGAGATTGGGCCCTGTCAAGCACAGGCACACATTGACCACCTATGGGGCCCAGTTTTGCTGGGCGCTGCACAGACACGCAGTGGCCAAGATCAGGGGCCCTGTTTCGCCAGGCACGTCGCAGACTGACACAGTGACTGAGTATGAGACCCAGTCATGCTGGGCACTGCACAGACACTCAGCGAGAGTCCCTGCCCTGAAGCGCCTACAGTCTAACTAGACACACAGTAAAGTACAGATGACCTACGAGCAAAATGCTAGGGCCAAGGGGACTCTGTGTTAACTGTTCTCAGTGGGAGCTGCTGTGTGCTTAGTGCTCTAGGAAATTTAACCACTGACTTAAGTGCCTGGAAAACCCATCTTCAGTTGTGGGTGCTGGACAGGCACCCACAGTATAATAATAATAATATGGGCATCTTTGCGCAATCTGCTTGTGCTCTCCATTATTAGCAGGAAGTGGAGGCGTCTGTCCTTGTATCCTCTAACTGAAAATCTAATTGCAACATGAATCATAAAGAAAATATAAAAATCACTGCTGAGAAAATGTGTAGACAACACAAGGATACGTGGAAGTGGTAGATAGTGGTGGGGACACAGACCCATGTTGCTTGGTAAGCTGGGCTCATTTGAACAATGTGTATTGGAACCCAGCCAAATGCATGGTCACACATAGGAACAAAGAATATGGGTCACACATCCAAAGTTGTACTAAAAGGGCAAACTTGATCTTTGGCTATGTAAGCAGGGGAATATCGAGTACCTCTTTATATGACATGCTGAGACCACTATTGGATACTGTGCCCACACTTCAGAAGGGATGCTGAGAAATTAGGTTTCAGAAAAGAGCTACAAGAATGATTCACGGTCTGGAAAAACCTGTTGTCCATGAAGAGACTAACAGCGCTCAATGCATTCCGCTTACTAAGAGCTGACGTGATCCCGGTCTTTAAGCACCAATATGGGGAGGGGATTTCTGAGGGCAGAGGGCTTTTTAACCTCCAGGGCAAAGGTAGAGCCAGGTCCAATAGCTGGGAGCTGAAAGGAGACTATTCAGGCTAAGAATAAGGAGCCAGTGTTTATGAGGGAGGAGAATTAATGCTTGGAACAGCTCCCCTAGGACGGGGTGGATTTTCCATCATTGGGAGCCTGTCGTGTCTGTTACTGAATGCTGCACTCTAGCTCAGCCTGGAGTTACTGGGCCAGAGGCAGGAATCGCTGGGGGAGATTCTCTGGCCTGGGTTAGGCAGGAGGCTGGGTTGGATGGGCACAATGGGCCCTGCTGGCCTTAACATTTATGAATCTATGAATGGTGGAGTTTCTTGAACCTTCTTCTGCAGTATCAAGTCCTGGGCATTGTCAGAGGGAAAAGCCTGGGCTAGACAGACCATGGTGCTGAGCCAGTCCAGTCATCCCTGTGTGCTGTAGCTGGGCTAATTTATTTGCATCAGATAACTCCTTCACCCAGTGTTTCCAGCTCTGGCGATATTTTCACTATGAGCTTCATGATATTTAACCGTTCCCCCCCCCCCGCCCCTTAAAGCCCCAGCAACTGGGTCCATGTATTTATGGGAGAATCTCCGCTTTTATCTTTGAGGGGTGGGGGGAGTATATTTCCAGCCCTTGTGGTTTGGGGGGGCGGGGTTCTAAAGGTTCAAAAAGCAGAATTAAAAACATTTAGCTATATAAAAATAATCTCATTTTTAAGATGCTCCGATATTTTGGGGGCCTGACTCGCCATTTTTGAACGCTTTGGGTTGGCAAAATTATGGGCCAACTTATTTACAGCCAACAGTTTGTTCTTCCCCCATTTTTCCTGTCCCGGTCTCTGCAATTTGTTCCTTGTTCCAGCACCGCAAGCTGCGTGGGAACCATGCAAAGGGGCTGGTCAGTGCTACCTTGTTCAGGGCGTGGATTTGAAGAGCCAGAATCTCTTCAGTCATCTTTAACTTTAGGGCCAGGCCAAAGCAGCCTCCCAGCTCAGGGATCAAATGCTCATTGCGAGGCACTTGCTGTTAAGCGCACGATCTGCCCCCTTCCCCTCATCCCGTGTAGACAGAGGCCTTCTATTTGCATTGATGGAACCTGCTCAGAAGCAGAGTTAAACTGGTGCAAATCTTGGTGGTTTACGGAAACAACTTGTTCCCGTTTCCATGGGAGATTTGCACCAATGCTGGAATTGCTGCTTAATCCCCAATGTAGCTAAAGCCTGAGTCACAGAGGAAAGGTTCTAAAGACCTGTGTGGACCCTGATCATGTGATCTGACCCTTACACCTGTATGAACACCCCTCCCCCCCCCGCTTCAAAATAACTGGGGCCCAGTGCAGGGTGGAGCATCCATCTGTATTAATCCATGTGCAGCACTGTGGTCTAGAAGCTAGAGCCGTGGACTGGGACATTGGACAACCGGGTTCATTCCCAGCTCTGAAACTGGCTTGCTGGGTGACCTTGGGCAAGTCACTTCCCCGCTCTGTGCCTAGTTTCTTGTCCTGCCCTTTGTCTATTTTGACTGTAAGCTCTGGGCAGGGGCTGTGTGCGACTAGAACGCAAATTACCATAATAATGAAGGATCAGGCTGCGTTGTAGGGGGTGTAACGGCCTCTGCCTCTACAGCTCCCCCTTGAGGCATGGGGTGGCCCTGCAGCCATAGTTTCTCTTTCCTCAGGAATTTCTCAGAGGCTTTCTCATAACCAGTAACACCCGTATTGGGCTGGCTTGTTATCATAAACGGCTACAAAATAAAGCCCTGAGAGTCCAAGTCGGAAGCTGATATATTTTGAAGCTTATATGTCCATCCTTCCCGACTCTTCATCCACCCTTCCCGACTCCCGGGCCTTCTGCCTGGAGTCCCCCTTACCGCGCTGGAGTCTTTTCTCCCCCTAGTGTCCCCTGCAGCAGCCTTCTCACTGCTTGCAGCCCCGCCAATCCCCTTCCCATGCCTTCCTGCCTTGACTCTCCCAGGCGTCTTCCTTATCTGCCCCAAAGGCCTGATTGGGCCACATGGCCTTTTCCATTCCTCCTCCCCCACTCCCCTGGGACAGTTGGGTGGGGCCGAGACCCATCTCCCTTTAAAAAGGCAGCTGCTCTGTGAGGGTGGTTTCAGAGCCTGAGCTGGCACGGATTTACGGCTCCCAATAAAAATGTGTCAACTTTGTCAGCTCCCTCCCTGGGTGCCCGGTCTCCTGCGGGGACCAGCCTTGATCTGGGGTCCAGTGTCTCACCCGTGCTAATGGCCGTCTCCTGTCTCCTTTTCCCATGCACAAGCTTCCCGATGGCGCACGCGGCCGAGTTCTCGTGGATGGAGCGAGGGGAGGAGCTGTGTGACGCCGACTCAGATGAGCGGGAGGAGCTGAGAGTTGTCCTGACAGGTGAGGAATTCTGGAAGAGAACCTGCAGTGGGAGCAGAACCGTAGGGAGTCGCCAGACCACATCGGCACCCACCAACCGTGGCTTGCACCAGATGCTGCAGGGGAAGGTGGGAGAATCTGCAGTAGCAGATTGGGGCTAATCTGGCGCCATGTTAGATCCCATCATGGTCTCTAATAGTTAGAGATTGGCTCAAGCCATTAGCATTAAGTAGCTCTGGATGTTCCTGTTATCCACATAGACAGCCAGTCCTGCTCTGAGTTACTGGTCTGGAGGCAGGAATGGTTGGGGGAGATGCTCTGGCCTGGGTTAGGCAGGAGGCCGGGCTCGATGGGCACCATGGGCCGTTATGGCCTTGACACCTATGACTGTCAGTGCAGGGCCCTCCCTCCCCATTAGATTCTTCCTCCCCTTGGCGTGACTGATGTGTGTCTGGATTCCCTCTCTCTTTTCCTTCTGCCAGATGACGGGGCCCTGAGTGAGGACGAGGAGGCTGACGATGTGCAAGAGCCGGACGACGACGATGGGGAGCCGGAAGGGCCGTTCTCAGCCCGCTCCGAAGGGGACGATTCCTGCGGGAGCTCCGAGAGGCCCCAGGGTAGATGGCGCGATGCAGGTGCGGGTGAGCAGGCCGGCGATGCGGAGGATAAGCCGTTCCGGTGCTCCGAGTGTGGCAAGGGGTTTGCCCAGAGCTCCAACCTGATCAAACACCAGCGGGTCCACACTGGGGAGCGGCCCTACCGCTGCCACCAGTGTGGCAAGGCCTTCACCTGGAGCTCATCGCTGCTGGAGCACCAGAAATCTCATGCTGGCGAAAAGCCCCACAGCTGTCCGGAGTGCGGGAAGAAGTTCAGTCGTGGCTCCACCCTGCTGGAGCACCAGCGCATCCACACCGGCGAGAAGCCTTTCCGCTGCCACCAGTGCGGCGCCCGCTTCAGCCAGAGCTCCACACTGGTGCACCACCAGCGCACCCACACCGGGGAGCGGCCCTACCGCTGCGACGAGTGCGGGCGCAGCTTCGGCCGCAAGTCCACGCTGGTGACCCACCGCCGAACCCACACCGGCGAGAAGCCATACCACTGCCTGGAGTGTGGACGCAGCTTCGTGGTCAGCTCGGACCTGGCCAAGCACCAGCGCACCCACACCGGCGGCCAAGGCCCCTACCGGTGCGGGGAGTGTGGGGAGGGCTTTGGCTGGAGCGCCGCCCTGGCTGCCCATCGGGCCAGCCAGCACGGCGCCGAGAAGCCCTACCGATGCTCCGAGTGCGGGGAGGCTTTCCACCAAAACGCCACGCTGCTGGTGCACCAGCGCACCCACGCCGGCGACGAGGCCTTCACCTGCTCCGACTGTGGGGAGTGCTTCCTGGAGAGTGCCAAGCTGGCCCGGCACCGGCGCACCCGGCACAGCGCCGACGGGGAGGAGAAGCCTTTCAAGTGCTCCGAGTGCGGCAAGGGCTATGCCCAGAGTGCCGGCCTGCGACACCACCAGCGAGAGCAACCCTTCCGCTGCCCGCAGTGCGGCCTGAGCTTCCTGTGGAGCTGCCGGCTGGCTGAGCACCGCCGCAGCTGCCGCATGGCGGAGAAGCCCTACAAGTGCCCCGAGTGCGGCAAGAGTTTCGGCCAGAGCTCCAAGCTGCTGCGGCACCAGGTGACTCACACCGGCGAAAAACCCTACAAGTGTCCTGAGTGCGGCAAGATCTTCAGCCAGAGCTCCAATCTGGCGGAGCACCGGCGCACGCACGCCGGCCAGAAGCTCCACCGCTGCGGCATCTGTGGCAAGAGCTTTGCCCTGGGCTCCTATCTGGCCAAGCACCAGATCACCCACACCGGGGAGCGGCCCTACCGCTGCACCGAGTGCGGCAAAGGCTTCCGGCAGAGCTCCAACTTGATCCAGCACCAGCGCACCCACACCGGCGAGCGCCCCTACACCTGCCCCCAGTGCGGCAAAAGCTTCTGCCAGAACTCCCACCTCATCAAGCACCGGCGCACCCACACTGGTGAGCGCCCCTACCGCTGCCCCCAGTGCGGCAAGAGCTTCCGCCAGAGCGCCAACCTGCTGGAGCACCAGAACACCCACACCGGCGAGCGCCCCTACCAGTGCGGCCAGTGCGGCAAGAGCTTTTGCTGGAGCTCAGCCTTCAGCAAGCACCAGAGGACGCATCTCAGCTAGGGGAGCTGTGCTGGGACCTACCTGAACCGGGAGCCCTGTATTGGGACTCTGCGGGCCAACCTGAGCTGGGATCCCCCCCATACAGGGATCACCAAGCCCCATCTCCAGTTATGGACCCCATATGGGGATCCCCAGGAGCCAGGGCAACACTGGGACCCCTCCCTGTTTCCCCCGTCTCCCCTCTGAGCTAGGGGACCCTATATGGAGACCACCAGGACACCCCGTGGACATGCTGGAGATCCCAACCTATCTTGCATCAGGGTGGCCTTGTTTGATCCTTTCCATCAAGGAAGCAGGATCCAGTCATGGCACATAGAGGCAAACCAAGATCAGGCTCCATCATGCCAGGAGCTGCACAGGCACGCAGTGACTGAGGTCAGGCCCCATCATGCCAGGTGCTGCACAGACACGCAGTGACCGAGATCAGGCCCCGTCATGCCAGGTGCTGCACAGACACGCAGTGACCGAGATCAGGTCCCTCATGCTGGGTGCTGCACAGAGACGCAATGACTGAGATCAGGGCCCGTTGTGCCAGGCGCTGCACAGAGACGCAGTGACTGAGATCAGGGCCCGTTGTGCCAGGCGCTGCACAGAGACGCAGTGACTGAGATCAGGCCGCGTCACACCCAGTGCTGCACAGACACAGTCAACGACAGTCTCTGGTTTACATCACTTACATGTCTGGCTGTCCATTGCCTCCCCGTCCAATGCAGGCCTGACCGAACAGTGTATTGGCCCAGTCTTGTTCTGCAGATCCCAAGCGGCTGAGATTTCACTCTCTCTGTTGGGTGACCATTGTACAACTCTCATCTTTAGCAAATCTTTGATGACACTGAAACTAAACTTCTCATTTTGCTGACTCCTCTGGAGTTTTGTTATTAAGAAGGAGGGGGAAGTGAGAGATCGAGCTTTGGGATCTAATACGACTAAGAAGACTGCTAAGTAATTTTGTTAACCACAGGGTGAAAGGTGAGGTGCTGTTGTGAATCAGAAAGGAGCCAAGAGACAGGAAAGTAATTGTGGGAAGAAATGGACAGTTTCCACAAGCTTCAAACACACGATTGGCTCAGGAAGACAGCAAAGCCCTAATCACCGGGCTGCCAAAGACTGAGAGCCTCTTCCCGTATCCAAAGAGCTATAGAGGGAAACAAGAGACCTTTAAGCTCAGAGGATTTGTTTTGGAAACCCATCAAATTCCTGATCTTTGTGCTGAGCCTCCTTTTCTAGCCGGTCCCTCACCTTTTCTTGGCACCTGCATGTCCATCTTTGTCCTTTTGCAAAACTGGGTTCCAGCCCTCCACCAATTCCTCAGGACTCTTCCACACAGTATGTTGTTGGATCGTGGAACTCCTTGTCACAGGATGCTGCTGTACCTGAGAACTTAGCCAAATTCAAAGAGGGACTGGATGTTTATGTGGATAACAAGACCTGTATGATAGTAAATGATAAAGAAGCAGGTTTGGAAGGGCTATTAAACCTCAAATTCCAGGGTTTAAGGTGATCTTTAGCTATCATGATTTAGGATGAGACATTCATGTGGTTAGATGATCCCAAACATGGGTTCCTCTCACTTTCTTCTGCAGCATCTGGTGCCAGCCCAGTGTCAGAGATCAGACACTGGGCTAGATGAATCCTAGCTTCGATACAGTCTGGCAGTCCCAGTTTCGAAAGCGCTCCTGTCACTAATGTGCAGTTATAATGAGAGCACCTAGGCTAAACAAAATATTGTAGAGCAGACACAGGCAGGGAATGATATTCGTTCCTTCTGCTCTCAGACAGATACGCAGACAACCTCACTGTAAGCATGAACCACTTTCTGGGAAAAGCTTTTATTTTCTAACACAATAATCTAGGCAGCATCTTTGTGATTAGGCCAGGAGCCTGGCAGCCCGGACTCCTGGGTTCTCTCCGCAGCCCTTCCACTGACTTCCCCTCTCAGTGTCCATCTCGGCTAGTGAGGATTCATCTATGAGTAAAGAGGTTTTGAGTTCCTCGACTAGAAATCCCTACATCAATGCAGAGTGTGGTGGCGAAAGACTCTTTTTTATGTATGTCTTTTGCAAGTGATTTTACCAAAGCTGTTAGGGGCGACCTCGGGAATTACAGACCAGTGAGCCCTACCTCTCCGTAACTGTTAAATCCGGTTGAAACAATAAACAGAAATAGAGTTATCAAACATCTAGAAGATAGTGATATATTCTAGTGTCTAACCAGCACGGCCTCCCCCATAGGGAAACCATGCCTCACTAACCTATTAGAATTCTTTGAGTG
The DNA here is from genome assembly GCA_037349315.1 of Chelydra serpentina. Classification (NCBI taxonomy): domain Eukaryota; kingdom Metazoa; phylum Chordata; order Testudines; family Chelydridae; genus Chelydra; species Chelydra serpentina. Next base: position 3,110,476 of record JBAIAC010000021.1, on the reverse strand, counting down.
TGTCAATAAAATAGTGACTAAAGGAGAAGTCGAGGACATCATTTCTTTGAACTTTTAACAAGGCTTTGGGCCAGGTACATCACGAGAGGCTCTGCAGGAGCCATGGGATGAATGGCAAAGTACCGTCCTGGAGCAGCAACAAAAAGAAGGGGAAATAGTCTATTTTTAATGTTGCAAAAAGGCCAACAGTAGATGTCACAAGGTTCTGGGGTTTATTGGGTAGAAAGAGGGTCAGGGTTGCAAGTATTCTTAAAGGCCTTTTCACAGAGGAAGGTTTAGCAGTGTGTCTTGGAGACATTCTCACTCAGTCCCCTCTGTCCGTTCATTCCTCAGCTGGATCCCTTCAACCCAGCATGCTTTGGCTGCAGTTCTTGTGTCCTGGGTGTAAAAAAAATTTCAAAAATCTCCCCCACCGATTTCTGCCTCCAGCCCCAAAACTCCTGACTGAACTGGAGTGGAGCTTTGAGAAAGAGATGCCCAATCTCCACTGACAGCCTCTCTTCCCCCCTCCCCATGTTTAGGTTTTCTTAAGAACATAAGAATGGCCGTACTGGGTCAGACCAAAGGTCCATCCAGCCCAGTATCCTGTCCACCGACTGGCCAATGCCAGGTGCCCTGGAGTGAGTGGACCTAACAGGTAATGATCAAGTGATCTCTCTCCTGCCATCCATCACCCCCCTCTGACAAACAGAGGTTAAGGACACCCTTCCTTACCCATCATGGTTAATAGCCATTAATGGATTTTCAAGTAAGTGTGACCCCCATCTGCTCACTGCAGCATACTGGCCCCCTCTACTGGTAACTGGCCCGCACAGCAGCTGATGAACCTGCTCCAGCCTTGATTAACAGGGAAGTCTTAGCTCAGGCCAGAGAGGTTTGTGCTTTCAGAAGGAGTGGTTACATGCAGACAGGAACATTGGTAGTTTAAAAAAGAAAAAGATTTAGTGAGAAAAGTTTTATGCTGAATCCAAACCCAACAGCTTCCTGACTGATGGGTCAGGAAGGGACAATGAGAACTCATGGCCCTGGAGTTCCGACACCCCAGGTAGCTGTCCCAAGGAGTGGGGGACTCGCTGATAAGTATGGATGGTGTCTTTGAAGGCCACAGCCACAAACTCCCAGTCACCACAACTCCACTCTGGACTTGGTTAACAAAGTCTTACGTATAAGTAAACCCAAGAATGAACTCTGTTACTATTGAACTAGCGGTGTCCCCTTTACTCTCCCTTACTTCTGGTCCTAGTCTTGATTTTCTTCTCAGGAGCTGCTGGGTCCTGAGTCCTCCGAACCGGTAAGGAGACATTGAGACAAAGTAGCTGGACCCATACAGTCCCTGCGTCCTCAGATGTGACGTCACTGTCTCATCCGCAGGTTTTGCTTCCCACAGCCCTATACACACAACTAACTGACCCGATTACTTCCACAAGGACAAAGGTGCTGTCACCTAGGTGCTTCCCGTATGTAGCTAGCACCTGTGTGAACAAAATGTTTCTGATCCCCATGCGTCCGCTGCCTAGCGAGAATGGCTGGGGCTCTGGCAGGCAGCAGCATGGCCTGAGTGTGGCATCTCGGCTTCCCCATGGAGCGCCCACCGACCTCCCTGCCTCTGTTCAGGAGCAGCTGAACCCCTTCTCTCGGCTGGCAGTCGCCCAGAACTGATTGCATAGCTAGGGCCATATGAAGTAGAGCAAGAATCCTGTCCCCCCGCAGCCCCAACACTGGTGCTGCTCTCATCCATGTGGGTGGGATTGTCCAAAGTTCCGAAGGCTTTGTCTACACTCAGGAAAATTAATCAAAATTAACTAAAGAGGTGCATTGAAACTGGATTGGCTGAATTGGATTAAAATTCCATCAAATGGAGAGGCACCATCAACCACCGCCATGCTTCTTCCCTCTCCCCATAATTCCCTTTCCATGACACTGTATCCACACACACCCATGGTCCCGGGTCTCCACTGACTGGTGCCCTTTCCTGTTAACACACAGGGGATGCTATGTCTGCTGGCAAATGTGCCATTTCCGATCGCTCCAGCCCAGTTTGCAGAATCATCCCTCCGTGCTGGTCACCCCACCGTGCTAGTGTTCATGGAGGTTGGTGCCAGTCTGACAACAGAAGCCATACTCCAGGCTCAGTGCAGGGACAAACAGGATTAGAAGGGAACTTGTGGGCCATCGAGTCCAGTCTCCAGCTCTCTCAAGCAACCCTGTCATATAATCCAAGCTCCATTTTAAAACTAGTTCAGTTTCTTGTCCCTGCTGCTCCTGTTGGGAGGCTGTTCCAAAACCTCACTCCTCTGATGGTGAGAAACCGTTGAGTTTCCAATTTACATTTAGTCGTGGGCAGTTTGGCTCCATTTCTTCCTGAGTCAATGGGACCTTTAGCTTCCATGGCTCTTCTCCCTCCCCGGTGTTTGCCACCCTGGTGTATATATAGAAAGCAATCAGATCCGCTCTCTGCTTGCAGTTTATTAGGCTAAACAAGACAAGCTCTTCCAGTCTCCTCTTGTAAAAAGATTCTTGAGGGAATTCTGTGCCAAAAGAATACAAATTCTCACACGCTATTTTAAAATTCTGCGTATTTTATTTGTCTATCAATAATTAAGTCCGCACAGCATGGCAACGGGGAGCACAGGACACTGGCTGTGTGGAGGTGGGAGCTCACCCTGCAGCGCCCCCCCCCCCCCGCGCCCCTCCTGGGACATGGATTCAGGGGTGAGGCTGCACCCAGTCTTGATACAATGCAAGGGGTGGGCCTGCCCCAGAAACATCCTGGGGCCCTGTCCCTCCATGCCAGGCACAACAAGATAGCAAGCGAGAGGGAGCATGCCCAGCCCTGGCCCCTGCTCCAGGTGTGGAGAAGGCAGACTCAGGTCAGCAGGATCCAAGTGTGGGGGGGGGGACGCATAATGTTGGGTGAGAGGGTTCTGTGTGGGGCAATTGGGTGCGGGTGGTTCATTCAGGGGTCTGGGTGTGTGTGGGGGGGGGACATCTGGATGTGCAGGGGCTTGGTGAGGGGGTCCAGGTGCCGAGGGAATGGGGCTCTGCACGGGAGTCCAGGTGAAGGTGGTTGTAGCTCAGCAGGGGTTGTCTGGGTGTGGGGGAGGATGGGGCTTAGCGGGGGGTCTGGGTTCAGTTGGTTGGGGCTCCCTGGGGTGGGAGTCTGAGTGTGCAGGGACTAAGTGGGAGGTAGCCTGCGTGCAGGGGTGGGGGTCTGGCTGCAGAAGGGTGGGGCTGGGCAGAGATGTCTGGGTGCAGGCAGACTCCAGATCCCTAGGGGTTGGACAGACAGGGGAGCAGCTCCTCATACAGTGACCCCCTCCCACACAGCTGTGAAGAGACTGAACTTTTCTATGGTGTTCCCCATGCCCCTAGGGCAGATTCTTTGTTCCTTTAACCTTTACCCATTTCCCCTTATTCCTCTTACAATTGTGGTTTAATAAATTTGCTTTGAGCTTAATGTAGTGATCAGTGGGTCAGGGAAATGCCTGGTGTGGAGAGAGCACGCTGGAGTGGGGACACCCTAGCCCCATTCTAAGTGACCATGAGAAGACTGGAGGTTAAGCTTTCCAGGAATCATGGGCCCAGCCTTGTCAGAGTTACGAGGACTCTGCCTCATAGGAGACTGGAAAGGGAGTCCTTGAGGTCAAGCAGGCCTTCAGATAAAGCAAGTTGGAGTGAGGACTCACATCCTTTTGGTATCCTAGTCCGCTGGGGTAGTGCAGAAGCCAGGAAAGTTCCCCACAATAGCAGAACCAGTTTCACGCTTACGTTCACTCCATTACAATCCCGCTCCTGCAATCTCTCCTTTTACATTTATATCCCTCTATACCTTTGTACCCATCCCTTTTTCTGAGTAGCTGAGGGCCTCACATGCTTTAGTGTATTTATCCTCAGAACCTCGCTGGCCCATACAGATGGGGAATTGAGGTACAGAAAGACTAGGTCACCTGCCCAGTGCCACAAAAGGGAGTCTTGTGCAGAGCACAAAAAATTAGGCCGGGTCGCCCTGTTATGACAGAACTGGACTTGACATAACTGGCGACATTTTGGGTATACAGCCACTATTGACTGAAAGCGGGAACACACCGGTCAGGAATAATTTGTGTTCGCATAATCAGGCAAAACAGCTGCAACTCTGCTAATAAGAATAGAGAAAGTAACACATTCATGAGTATGGGAAGGAGTGTGAATAGCTGACCTTGAAGCTGGGTGCTTCTGATTGTGAGTTCCTTGCTGTTGCTATGAGTAAATTTTGCTTTGCTGATAAATAAAATGATGAGTTGTTTTTGCTAATGCTAGGAGAATAGTCAGCCCACTAATGGTTACTAGAAGTTATGTGGTTTGTTTGACTAGTCTATTGAAAGATAAGTAAGGGTATGCAATGTGGAGCAGTTCAAAGAAGCTTTTCTACAAGCAAGGAGATGACATCTTACTCCCCAGCAGCTAAGAGGAAGGCTGATCACCTGAAACCTGCTGTTGCCACTCAAAACCATTTCAGACTTTGGGTAACTATATCGGGGGGGTGGGGGGGAGGCTAGCCAGCAATTTTCCAATGAACCAAGAATTTTCCTGGCAAACAAAATTTTAACTTTTCAGATGAAAGGATTGAAAGATTTTTAAGGAGGTCAGATCCTTTTCTTTACATTGTAAACCCCAATTTTCCTCCAGAAAAAAGTTCCAATGAACCTTTTTTCAACCAGCCCCATTTTCCTGTGCCTTTTCTAGTCCCCCACTTGTTGTAACCTTGCAATGTCACCAGCAGGGAGTCGCGATGTAGGGTGTTTACTTTTGTTCTCCGAAATATTTTCCTTTCATTAAGCTTCAGAAACATATCAGCAAGCCAGCTGCCACTAACACATCGTATCATCAGGTAATATAGGTCTAGTCCCCTATTCAGGTGGCGGGTGGTACAGCCCTGGAGTAACAGCATGAGTGATTCCTCTCCAGCTACTAATGTTAATGGGAGTTTTGCCATGTAACTGGAAAGGGTTTTTACCAGAGACACTGAAGCCATCAGCTGTCTCCAAGCTGTGAACGTTCTCTCCCAAGGAAAATTTAATCACTAGGTGTTGGTGTAATGAAGAGGCCTTTGTATGTGTCCTGACATGCTCTACTGTGCGTCAAAAGCCCTATACTGCTAGCCACTGGTGGCATGGCTCCTTTCCTCCCCCAGTGATTTCCAACTGAACAGCATAAGGGCAGCCATGAAGTTTGAGAAAAATGTGATTTTTTTGTAATGGTATGAAATGCACTGACACTCCCTGAGAATGAATAAGGAGACTAGCAACGGCTTATGGATATCGATTATCAACGCTTATCCAGCAAACATGCAGGATGGGCGTCTGGCAGTGGTACCATTGTTTAGCCTGCAAATGTCAGCAATTGTAATTCTGAAGTGCATTAGATAAGAACATAAGAACGGCCATACCGGGTCTGGCCAAATCTCCACCTAGCGCAGTATCCTGTGTTCTGACACTGGGAGGTGTCAGATACTTCAGAGGGAATGAACCATCGGCGCTGGCTTCCGCCGTGCCCAGGGGTGCTCAACTCCCCTGCTCTGCCCCAGGCGCCCCTCCCACCTGACCACTTCCCCAAAACCACATCTCCATCCCGCCTCTCCCCATCCCCTCACCGCTCCAGGCTCAACCTCCACGCCTTCCCCCAACTCTCCAACCCACCCCACCACTTCCACCCCCACCCCCCTTTTCCCCACTTCTTCCTGCCCAGGTCAGCCCTCTTCCCTGAGCATGCCCCATTCCCACTCTTCGCCCTTCCTCCCACCGCCTCCTGCATGCCGTGAAACAGCTGATTATGGCAGGCGGGAGGCACGGGAAGGGAGCGGGAGGAGTTGATCGGCAGGTGGGTGGGAGGAACTGGGAGGGGTAAGGAGGGAGCTGGCTGCCAGTGGGTGCTAAGCACCTGCTAATTTTTTCCAGTAGGTGTTTCCAACCCACGGAATTGGCATCTATGGAATGAACAGAACAAGGCAATTCTGAGTGAGCCATTCCCTCTTATCCTGGCCCTGTGTAGCCCCTGAATTTGATATTATTTTGTGTACCCCAGCATTTGACAGTATTGCAGTCAGCCATTTTGTATGTTCAACCCCTGCTAGCTGAAACCCAGGCATCACATAGCTAGAAATAGTTTTAGGACCCTGAGAGGCAAGGCCATGCAGCTGCATGTTTGCAGCTCTGGTGATCAGAATGGGCGGTTGGGACGCTGAGTTACACTCCATGAAAATGGAAGGCATGTTTGGACCGCCTTGGTTTTAGATGCCTCTGATATGTCAGATTTATTGTTATGACTAGAAATGCTTTGCTGATAAGGAGAATAATGAATTGTTATTGGCTGTTGCTAGGGAAATTGTTAGTCTATTAGGGGTTATTATGAGTTATTTGCTTTGTTTGGAGAACATTTATAAAAAGTTTAGTTTGAAGTGTGCTTTGGAGCAGTTCGAGGAAGCCTTCTTTGGGCAAGGATCTGACACCTAATTTTCCCAGCAACTAGATGGAAGGAGGAGCCCCCCGAAAGCCTGGGTCTTAAGTCCTCAAAACCATTTCAGACTTTTTGGGTAACTATAAATGTTTGTGAATATTTGGGGGATTTTGTCTTCCTGTCCTGATTCAAGGTGGGCAGAAATTTTGAAATATTGTTTGAAAATATTCACAGAATGGGCAACGCTATTAAAAAATTCCTATGCCAATTGATTTCACTACAAGTAAATTTTCTCCCAAATGCACACACATATAAGCATGCACAGTCATGCGCATGCACACACACACCCTCTCGCACACACCCCTCACTTTTACAGTCTTCAAACCTGGTAATAACTAGATGAATTTGACATTTTCTTGTTCCATTGTTTATTGGGGGAGACAGGGAAATGTCTGCACTGAAGCAAGGCAGAAAACGATGGTTGCAAATATTTTTTCTAACACCTAATTTTCACGTAGCTGCAAAGCACTGAGCAGAGGCTCACAGGTTGTAAGACCAGAAGGGACCACCATGATCACGTATTGTGTAATACGGTGCACGCCATGACACTGCATGATTCCATCTGCTAAAGCACAAGTAAAGCGCTAGAATAAAATGGTGGGTGATTCGGACCAAGTCTGAGAGACCCTGGCTGAGATGATTCAGCACAGACTTTAAAAATTAGGGGCCTAAGGCTCTGTTATCGATGGGGTCTTCTCCTCCTCTGCTTTGCCCCTTGTGTTGTCCTTGAACCAAGAGAGGGCAACGTGGCTGCAAAGGACCTTTCTGATTTGGTGGCATTTTACACGCGCTTTGCTCAGGTGCAAATGACTGCAGGAGTAGCCGGGCTGAGAACCAGCCCCGCTGACTCCAGTGGAGTTACTCCTCAGTGCAAGGCCCGGCCTACACTTGGAAGTTGTGCTGGTCTGACCATGTCAGTGAGGAGTGTGATCATTTTACCAGCCCTACGCTGGGGTCAGTTACTCCCGTATGAGCGCACCTGGCGCTTTTCATCTGCAAATGCCACAGCACTTTACGAAACAGATCAGTATCATTTTCCCCATTTTACTGAACAGAACATAGGTCTCCTGAGTCCCAGTCCCTGGCTCTAGCCACTGGGCTCCAGTGCTTCCCCTTACAGATAAGTGCACTTACACAGGTATCGCTTACTCCCCTTCTCTATACCGGCATCGCTAAAGCACTATGTGCTGACAAGGCCTAAGTGGCACAAGAATCATACCCACCATTTGTAGTTCTCGGTGGGTGAAATTCACCCGCTTGCGGAAAGCAACACACATGGCAACACTTGCAGAGCTGGTCATGCCCAAAACATCTCAACTCAAATGCCCAGGCCTACGCACCACTTAGATCTGATCGAAGGCTTATTTTGATTCAAGTGATGCATAAGCCTGGTGATTAGACGAGACTCACTCCTCAAGGAAACTCCTCTTCCTAAATCACTGTGGATTACGGGCTGGGTGCAGTAATTGGTTTTGGTATCCACAGGAAACAATTCACAGACCCATTCACTCTTGGGTGTAGGGGCGATCGTATGTTTTGCTGATTAGCATGGCAGTTTTCCACACTGAAATGACGTTCTTCAGCAGAAGGTCTGAGCTCACAGCGCTGGTCAGATTCACAATGTAATTTTCGTCTTTTCCCTCGTTTTCTAAATATGCTTTAAAGGTCTCCACTATCCTGTTCATAAAAGAAAACAAGATTGTAAATGTACAGGATACTGGTCCGGAAAGACTAAGTGCCACGTCTGACAGGCACACCCAATTTCTTGAGTTCCCTTTTCACACTGTTGGTCACTTCAGCTGATATAAAGTGGGGTATTTTTCTGCAGAAAGTTTTGACTCCAGCCCTTACCTAAAGAATGAGATTTAATATCCCTGCTGGAATTTTTATCAACAACAATGGATGTTCTTATTATCCATAGACATGCCTAATCCATTCTGAAGTCTCACTAAATTCTCAGCCTCAATGACTTCATGTGGCAGTAAGTTCCACAAGCTAATCACAAGCCATGTAAAAAACTATTCCCTATGACCAGTTTTGAATTTCCCACCTTTCAATTCCACTGAACGTCCCTTTGTTCTTGTGTTATGGGACTGGAAGAACAGATGCCTCCTGATCTTCTTTCTCTAGACCAGTCAGTATTTTATAGACCATTATTAAATCTCCTCTTTCCCTAGGTAACAATCTCAGTCTGTTCAGTCGCTCTTCATAGGAGCTTCTCCACACACCTGATCATTCTCATTGCCCTTCTCTGGGCCCCTCTAGTTCTGCAGTATGGAAAGTCTGAGAATCTCTAGCCTAGATTATCAGCAGCTGCAGGTTATCCAATTCTAGAAGACTTGGAGATCTATGGAAAATGGCCTTTTATATGTGATATGATTTGACCTTTCTCCTTTAATACAGCATACAAATAATATACTGGCAATTTTAAGATGGGTTTCTTCCCCTACATTTGCCTTGATCTTTTAACTTGCATTTTAAAAAAACCAAACATACCCACAAAGGCTCTTAAATGAACAGGGAATCATTTCTAAAGAGGTTTGTGCTTGCTCCAAATTAAAAGTAAAAAAAAACCACATTTTTTTCATCTGGATCTAAATGTTCGTACAGAGGCCCTTTGCATATTCACAGACAAGAGAAATATGTAGTTACCCCCAACTGTCTCCGTAGCTTTCCAACATGACTGTGATCATTTCGTGCAGCTCAATGATAAAGAACTCAATGTTGACAGTGGATAATGCAGTTGTTAGCTCCTTCTTCTCCTGGCCAGCCAGCTCGTCATGGTAGCCCTTGTCTATCAGGAAGAAGGGATTCTGAAATGAGAAGCACGGTGTCAGTGGGAACAACTGCAGGGGTGCTGCAGAAGTGGCTGATTGCCCCGTGCACAGGGCAGTTGAGGATGTGCCTAATGGAAGAGTGTCCTCATTTGGCTCAGAGCAGGTGTAGCCCGGCGACACTTCTTTCTGCCCTACGCATAGGGGGTGCTCCTGGGGTGGGATGGAGCAGGAGGCTCTGCACATGACCTCAGGCCAGTGCTGCGGTCCCTGTAGCCAGCAAAACTTTCATAGCTTTTATTGACCAATATATCCTGGGCTAATGTCTGTCCATCTATGATCCATCCATCCATCCATCTCACATTATCAATATTGATACCACAATGCATTAAACACACAACATCAATAGAACATTATATTGTAGATACATTTCTTGCAGTTACCGGGCCTGAATTGGTCTGTGTCTTTTTAAAATCCCGTTCACTCGTGCTAAGTATCCCATAACACTTTGCAAAGCTGAAGTCAGCTTTGACGTTAGAAAATAAGAAACTTGCCGAAGGCAGAATACATGAATGTTGTGCCCAGTACAAGCCGGACCAGTAGTATCCAAGACACAGGAAGGGAAAATACAGAACAACAAGCTAAGGAACTGACACAAGCTGATGGGCTGGATTTTTGTGACTATAAAGCATTTTGTAACTTGTAAACCATCCTATAAATACTACTTGCTGAAATATGTAACAGGGAGCGCACCTTGTGTCAAGTGAAGTTAACAACAGCAGCACAAGACGGCTTCACAGAAACTGCTATATTACAAAGCCTTTCTTCCAGTACTATACTATTATTATTATTGCCAGTGTTGTTGTAGCCAGGTTGGTCCCACTGGACCACCGTCTGTTGGTCAAAGAGACACTTTTGAGATACACTGAGCTATTCTTCAGGTCAGGGAAAGACCAGCAGATGTCTCTCTATCCTCTTACTGACTTTTAGCAATAAGCCTGACTGATCTCTTCAATATGTTTCATAACAAGCCAAGATATGGGCAAGCAATTGTCTACGCAATTTATCAACAGTATTAAGGCCATCAGGTCCCATCCAGCCCAGCCTCCTGCCTAATCCGGACCAGAGAATCTTCCCCAGAGATTCCTGCCTCTGGCCCAATAACTCCTGGCTGAGCTAGAGTGCAACTTTGAGAAAGGGACGACGCATCTAGATTTATAGACTCCATGTGATGGAGCCTGACAGCAGCAGAGGAGGGGCTGCACAGCAAGTGAGCAGAGAACGTTGGTCATAACTAGAGCTGGTGGGGAAATGTTGGGATTTTTTCCGGCACAAAATTTTGACTTTTAATCAGAAAACAAAACAATAACTAAAATAATTGTGTCTGTGGCTTGCAGCATGACATCTGACAGAGATGGCCCTAGAGCCAGGCAGGTGCCATTTGCTGTGCTCATGGAACACTGTTTAGATCTGGTGGAGTTACAAGCAATTGAAAATCACCCATTTCACAGTGCAGCTGGCTTTCAGCAACACATCCAAAAGAGGAATTGGTTTGCACCTGATAAGTTTTCATGTTTTACTTTTTGCAGCAAAATCAAAATTTTCTGTGGAAAACTTCAGTTTGTCAAAAACCCAATTTTCTGATTAAAAACAATCTGCACAGAAAGTTTTCAATCTAGTCACAGCTCCATACCAGGCACTCACTGGGGTGGGTTCCTTCATTACCTGGTTCATTTGTACAAGTAGCGCTGATCTCTTTGCTGACAGGATCTGCCACAGAGACAGGATGTGCTTCAGCCGGGTTTGTGGGACAACCTGGGATGAAACAACACAGACAGGGATTTACCCAGAAAGCCTTGACACTGATATTTAAATCCTCATCACGGAAGTGAGCACATTCCGTATTCATTTCACAGTTACCTTGCTACTGCCCAAGTTTTAAAGAATGTCAAGCCACTGAGCTGGTGGGAGTCACTGGCTAAGCACCTGGAACCAGAGTTTGCTGAAGAACAAAAGCAGCTTTTGACAGCCTTTTGTAGGCACAGAGAGAATATTTTCTTTGTTTCAGTTTATTCAACTAGTTCAGTTCAATGAATAGTTCAATGAGTAGAATCGTCAAGCTCTGGTTTGAAAAGTTGGGATCCTACTGTTACCTGGCAGGCATTTTCAGAGACTGTGCCCATGCGGATTATTCATTAGTGTTATTTATTTGTATTGCAGTAGTGTCAAAAGGCACCAGTCACCATGTGCTGGGATGTAACAAAGAGACAATGCATGTCTGCAAATGAATGCAGGGTAACCTTTTCAGAAGTGTCTACATGAGTTGGGAGCCTCCCATTTTGGCCTGGAGCTATGGAGGAGCTGAAAAACCTGGGGAGATGGGAGGCGGGTGAGCTGAATTCCTGCACAATGTTTTAGTTTAATCAAGTCGGCATTTTCTGACAGAGAAATCCACTCTATTCTAGAATCTATACAGTAGGGTTGGTCAGAGAACGGATTTTCTTCGACAGACCATTTCAATGAAATATTTTGTGGAAAATTTCAACCTTTCCTTAAAAACCTGAAAATTGATGCTTTTGTTTCCATTTTTGGGTGAAACACAAAAGTTTTCATTTTTCTTTTTTGATGGAAAGTTGATATTTTCATTGGAAAGCAAAAATATTCATTTAGTCAAAACCACAATCTTTCGCTCAAACAATAGTTTTTGAAAGAAACTGTACTCTATAGTCATATATTCAGAATGTACAGTAGAAAGCATGAAAACAAAAAATATTTATTATAAAGAGCTTCGTTTTCATTGCTGTGAATTCAAACCACAGTTCATCTCTTACTGGTAAGTCTCTGAACTGCTTTGCATTCGCCTCCATCTTCAGCTCATTTCTGACATACTCAGTCAGGAGACGCTCTGGGTCCCCTCCAGTCACGGCCAGGAACTCCGCAGCCACTTTCAGGGTGGAAAGTGCTCTGGAAATATCATTCACTGAACTGGCCTCTTCCATAATGCGTTTCATCAGACTCACGCTCAGTGGTTCCTATGGATAGCAAGAGGAGACAAAAGGCTGTCTGTAGGATTTTCACATCCAATTCCCATTACAATCAATGGCATCCAAATCTGCTAAGCAACTTTGAAAAACTCAACCTGAAGTGTTTCCACACTGGCCTTATATGATCCAAGGGATTGTCTACAATGTGTGAAGACCATATGAGGAATTTTGTTAGAGGTGCCATATATAAGACAAATGAATATTAGATTAATAGATTCTAAGGCCAGAAGTGACTGCTGTGATAGTCTAGTGAGTCTGAGCTCCTGCGTAACACAAGCCACAGAACTTCCCCAAAATAATTCCTGTTTGAAGTACAGGTCTTTTAGAAAAGCATCCAATCTTGATTTAAAAATTGCTAGTGAGGGAGAATCCACCACAGCCCTCAGTAAATTATTCCAATGGCTAATTACTCTCACTCTTAAAAATGTTACTTTATTTCCTGTCTAACTTCAACTTCCAGCGACAAGATCACAGTATACCTTTGTCTACTAGATTGAAAAGTCCTTTATTATCAAATATTTGTTCCCCATGTTGGTACTTAAAGACTGTGATCAAGTCACGTCATCGTTAAGCTGTGCTAATAATGCCGTGTTAATAAGACACAAATACTTTTACTAAGTATTTTATCTCATTCTGCTAGTTAAGATTGTATAGTTAGGTGACCCTCTAGGCAAAACTCCTATAGAATGTAAGTGTTATACGTTTGATTTTGCTATACAATTCAAGTGAGAATTCTATTCCTGCTTGGAATTCTAGGGGAAGGTGACAAAAACTATAGAAAGGATATCATTCTCTATGAAACTAGAAAGATTTAGAGATCAGTTTCTATGCAATCATACTACAGAGATCTTTGGCTTCATCAGTACTAAATTCTATGGGACTTTACCAGAAGGGAACATGGGTATTGCCAGACGGGATCAATGCCAGGTCCGTCTAGTACAGTCACCTGTCTCTGACAACACCCAATACCAGATGCCACAGAGGAAGGTGTAGGAACACACTTCCCTCCCATACCAGATGGGTGGTAATCTGCCCCCATGCTAGACCCCATCTGGACTCTGATAGTAAGAGACCGGCTTAAACCGTAGAGCGGGAGGTTTACAAAATTTTTATCATCACTAATTATAGCTAACTGTGGATATTTTTGTGATCTACAGAAATGTCCAATCCTTTCTGGAATCTTGCTAACTTCTTGGCCTCAAGTATCAGAGGGGCAGCCGTCTTAGTCTGGATCTGTAGAAGTGACAAAGGGTCCTGTGGCACCTTATAGACTAACAGACGTATTGGAGCATAAGCTTTCGTGGGTGAATACTCACTTCTTCAGATGCATGCAGTGGAATTCTTGGCCTCAGTGACTTCTTGTGGCAATGAGTTCCACAGGATAGCCACACATTGTGTGAAAAAGTACGTCCTTTGATCGTTTTGAATTTGCCAACTTTTAATGTAATTGAAAATCCTCTTGTTCCCGTGTCATGAGACAGGGAGAACAAGCGCCCTCCCCTCCCAAGTCGCCCTTCTCTAAGTAATTATTTTATTACGGGAATTCTTTTGAAATGTGTTTGACCCAATAATGAGAACATTGCATCAGTCTAATTCAGAAGTAAAATCAGGGCAATCAGTGGAGTAAAACTGTTGTGAAGCTGATGTACGAGGGAAGAGAACCAGGCCCCCAACTCCAAGTGGCCAAGGAACTGTACAAAAATGTGTTTTTAGTCGTTAAAATTAGAGCTTGATGCTCCACTTGGCTCATCATGGGCCTGATCCTGGCCTACTCTAAGGGCAGGTCTACACTACCCACCAAATTGGCGAGTAGCGATCCATCTTTCGGGGATCGATTTTTCGCATCTAGTGTAGACGCGATAAATCAATCCCCGATTGCTCTGCCATCAACTCCAGTAATCCACCCCGGCGAGAGGTGGAAGCGGAGTCGACGGGGGAGCGGCGGCAGTTGACCCTGCGGCGTCCTCCCGGCGCGGTAAGTCAATCGAGGTACATCGACTTCAGCTACGTTATTCACGTAGCTGAAGTTGCGTACCTTACATCGACCCCCGCCCCTAGTGTAGACCAGGCCTAAGGCTGCTTTGTGCTGCTCCAGTGTCTCAAGCTGAGCACCCAAATCCTGAAGGCACGCAGAAATGAGTGCAGAGTTTAGAGAACGGTGCCCTTAATGGGCGAGTGGACATACTGTAGGGTTCGGATATTTACTCAACCTTCTGACCGTATAGTGGCTATGAAAGCCATTTACAGTGGGGGAAAGAGAGAGGATTATCGGAGTCTGAAACCCAGGGTTGTTTTTGATCTCACCTGGCGCAGCTGTTCTTTAACGTTCTCTTTCGTGGAGTGCAGGGTCTTCACATTGTTCAGCGTAATGGACGGCATTGTCTGAAAAGGAACATGTTCGTGATTAATAACTGGTTTATAAAGCACAGCATTGTTCAATACAGAAAAACACCTGAAGCACATGCCAAGGGTTAGAGCATAATTTTCAAAACGCACCTAAAGGATTTAGGAGCCTACCGCCCATTTTGAAAAGTGTCAGTCTCTTAAGGCCAGATTTTTAAAGGCAGCTACTGTGATTTTAAAAAATCATCTATTGAAATCAATGGGAGTTCAGGCTAAAGTGTTCAGAACTGACTAAGTGACTTAGGAATGTAAGTACCATTTTCAAAGATGATTTAGTCACTTGGGTGCCTAACAGAGGTGAAAGTAAGCCGGTATGCCATACCAGGGCGCCCCAGCTTCCCCAGGCGGCAATTTAAAGGGCCTGGGGCTCCCAGCAGTGGGGCTCCCCTGCCTCTACCACCCTGGGCCCTTTAAATTGCTGCCAGTGCCCTGCTGCTGGAGCCCTGGGGTAGCGGCGGTTGGGCTCCGGGGGCTATTTAAAGGGCCAGGGGCTCCCGCTGCTTCTATCGCTCCGGCCCTTTAAATAGCCCCCAGAGCCCTGAGGTAGTGGTGGGACTCCGGGGGCTATTTAAAAGGCCCAGGGTGGTAGAGGCAGGGAAGCCCCGAAGGAGGGGAGACACTTACCAGTACAGGGCAGGCTGGGGCTGACTCTGACCCCCTCAGCCCTGCCCCTTCCGCCTGAGGCCCTGCCCCTTCCTGGGGCCAGAGGTGGCCCCCAGCCCAGCCCTGTACCGGTAAGTCATTTGACTTACTTTCACCCCTGGTGCCTAAATACCATTGTTTTGCAGTGGGATTTCAGCATTTAACCTGCTCAGGTGCTTTTGAAAATTCCAGTCGGCCGCTAGAGATGCCTAAATAATTGTAAAAATCTGGCCCCTAGGAGTCTAAGTCTCACTGCAAGTAAATGGGATTTAGACTCCTAAGCAGACCTGGGAGGGAAATAGTTTTCCTATCCTGTGAGAATTTGAGAGTTCAAAAACTTCTCTCTTCCAAACTGAGATGAGAAGTCAAAATCTTGAAAATTTTCACAAACGGAAAAATATTTTGGTTTGCGTCAGCTGAAATGTTTTGTTCTTCTTCGAGTGCTTGCTCATATGTATTCCAGTTAGGTGTGCGCGCGCGGCGTGCACGATCGTCGGAAGATTTTTACCCTAGCAACACTCGGTGGGCCGGCTGGCGCCCCCTGGAGTGGCGCCGTTAGGTGTCCCGATATATACCGCAGCCGGCCCATCGCCCTCTCAGTTCCTTCTTACCGCCCGTGTCGGTCGTTGGAACAGTGGAGACCAGCTCGCTGACCTCCACAGCCCTAGCTTCATTAGCACTCGTTTATCTTTTAGATAGTTTAAGTACTGTTAATTAGTTGTTAATAGTTGTTGATAGTAGTTATCTTTCTTAGTGACAATAGTAGCTGGAGATAAGGGGCTCCTCCCTTATCCCCACCCCGGTACCGGGCCAATGCCTGGCTCTCCGGGATTCAAACCTTGCTCGGCATGCCAGAAGCCGATGCCCACAGGAGATCCGCACGCCTCCTGTCTCAAGTGCCTCGGGGAGTCCCACCTTCCGGACAAGTGCCGCATTTGTAAGTCCTTCAAGCCGCGGACCAAAAAGGAGCGGGACATTCGCTTAAAGCAGCTCCTTTTAGAGGCATCGCTTAGCCCGATGTCGGCGCCGCAACGAACCCCGGCACCGACCCCGGCAGCCTCAACGTCTGTGGCACCGGAACGCCCGAGCTCCGGAAAAGAACCCCGGCACCGTCCTTCTCTGCCTGGGACCTCGCAGAGCCGCCCTCTGTCCCCGAGAGCGAAGAAGTCGGGAGGACCGACTTAGGCGCCGCTGCATGCGCAGCCAGCTCCAGATCTGCCTAGGTCTGTTGAGGCGCCCGCACCGCCAGCTCCGGTACCGCAAGGACCGTTGAGTTCGGTGCCAGTGGTCTCCGTGCCACTTACTCCGGCCCACCATAGGCCATTGAGTCCGGCACTGCCGTCAACACCGGCGCCGGCCCTGCCAACTCCGGCACCCGAGAGGCCGTTGAGTGCAGGTCAGCCTCTACAGGCTCCAGTACCGACGACTCCGGTCCCGCGAGGGCCGTTGAGCTCGGTAGCCGCCAGCTCCCCGGCACGCTCCGTGGTTGAGCTTACGCTGCCGTCCACGCCGGACACCTTCGCAGCGGCACGGGACCTGATCCAGATGACCGCTCCGGCACCGACCCCGTCTACGGTACTGCCGGTGCGGATCATTACTTCACGCGGCACACCGGCCATCTTCCACCCGGTGCCGCAGGCGGAGACCAGCCAGCAGCCACCGACGTCTCCAAGATACCGCTCGCAGTCCCAGCACCGATCTCAATCCCGGCGCCGTTCGTACTCGCGGTACCGCTCCAGGTCCCCCTCCACGCGGAGGTACCCTGACTCTCGACGCCGCTCCCGGTCCCGCAGCCGGTCGACGCGCAGATCGCCGAGACGATCCAGGTCCAGATCTGTGTCACGGTACCGAGATCATCGCCGGTACCGCTCCAGGTCTCGTTTCCGATCCGGCTCTCGACACCGGACACCATCCCGGTACCGATCCGGCTCCCGGCACCGGACACCATCCCAGTACCGATCAGGCTCCCGGCACCGGATACCATCCCGGCACCGGTCCCCACCAAGGAGGCAGACCCTGGCCACGCAGACGTCACTGCATGGCTACTCTGCCCCACCATGGCCTTCACGCTCTGGATCCCGCTCTTCCAGAGCTGGCAGCGACCTCTATGCTGAGGACCGCACCATCAGTGAGCAGGGCCACCTGCCAGAGACCGGGCAGGTTCAGGAGCGGTGGCCATTCTGGACCCCTATGGCCTACTACGAAGCCCAGAGGGTACCACCCAGAGCTCCCACCTCGACCACTTTGGAGCGTAGAGCGCCAGAGGCTACAGTCTCCCGACCTCCAGAGGCTACAGTCTCAAGGCCTCCGCCAGAGGTAGAGCAGACAGAACCGGAGCCCCCAGTCCTGGGCTCCGAAGCGGTACCCGTCGAGGACCCGCTCGCCCAAGGCCTGTCCTCCTCCTCCTCTCCTGACGAGGCAGTGGCAGGAGCATCATCATCCGGCCCCCGGCCCATTGATCTCAGGGACCATCAAGACCTGCTCCGCAGATTGGCCCTCAACATGGACCTCCAGATAGAGGAGGTCCCTGAACTGGAGGACCCAGTGGTGGACATCCTGACGACCGATGCCCCCACTAAGGTTGCCTTACCATTTGTGCGCACCATCCTTGCCAACGCCACATCCATCTGGCAGACGCCAGCCTCAATACCCCCCACTGCCAGGGGGGTAGAGAGAAAGTACATGGCACCCCCGAGAGACTTTCAATATCTATACACGCACCCCCCTCCGTGTTCACTGGTGGTCCAATCGGTCAACGAGAGGGAGAGGAACGGCCAACAGGCCCCAGCCCCAAAGTCAAAGGACGCCAAGCGCCTAGACTTGTTTGGCAGGAAGATCTACTCAGGGGGGGGCCTACAGCTTCGTGCGGCGAACCAACAGGCGCTCCTGAGCCGCTATGGCTATAACACCTGGGTCTCTATGGAGAAATTCAAAGAACTTATACCTCCAGAGTCCAGGCAGGAGTACAAGGCTTTCGTGGAGGAGGGCAAAAAGCTGGCCAGGACGTCGTTGCGGGCCTCTTTGGACATCGCCGACTCCGCTGCCAGGACTATCGCCTCGGGAGTCGCCATGCGGCGCATCTCCTGGTTGCAATCCTCCACCCTCCCAGCAGAGGTCCAGCATACGATCCAGGACCTACCCTTTGACGGGCAGGGTCTGTTTTCTGAAAAAACAGACCCGAAGCTGCAGACCCTGAAAGACGGTCGTACCATCATCCGCACGCTGGGGATGCATACCCCCGCGACGCAGCGCAGGCCCTTCCGGCCTTTCGTACGACGCACCTACTTCCCTCCCGCACCACGACAGGACTTCTACAGGAGGCCGCGTGGTCGAGGGGGTAGGAGACAGCAGCCCGGCCGACAGACCGGCCAGAGGCAGGGCCCCCACAAGCCATTGTCGGGGCCCAAACAAAATTTTTGAAGGGGCGCTCGAGGCCGGAGTACCAGTCCCAACCGATCCTGCCCTCCTGTTCCTGAACCGCCTCTCCCCCTTCTCCCCGGAGTGGTCAAATATCACCACGGACCGCTGGGTCTTACATACCGTCCAGGGGGGATACCGATTGCAGTTCATCTCCCCGCCTTCATCCCACCCTCCCACCCCGTCCCTCTTCAGGGATCCTTCTCACGAGCGACTCCTTATCCAGGAGGTGCACGAACTCCTTACTGTGGGAGCGGTGGAGGAGGTCCCAAGGGATCTCAGAGGCAAGGGATTCTACTCCCGTTATTTCCTAATTCCAAAGGCAAAAGGGGGGCTACGTCCTATCCTGGACTTACGGGGTCTCAACAAATTTATGGTAAAGTTGAAATTCCGTATGCTCTCCCTGGGCACTATTATCCCCTCTATGGATCAGGGAGACTGGTACGCCGCCCTCGACATGAAGGACGCGTATTTCCATATTGCCATCTACCCACCTCACAGACGCTTCCTGCGCTTCGTAGTGGGCCAGAGACACTTCCAGTTCGCAGTCCTGCCATTCGGCCTCTCAACAGCACCGAGGGTCTTTACGAAGTGTATGGCAGTAGTAGGAGCCGCAGGTCCAGTCTCACATTCGCAAGGCCATGGACATGTTCAACCGTCTGGGCCTCCTACTGAACGTAGAAAAGTCCACTTTGGTGCCAACACAGAGAATAGACTTCATAGGGGCAATACTGGACTCTACCCTCGCCAGGGCGTTCCTCCCAGAGGCTCGCTTTCAAACGCTTGCAGCCGCCATACGCAGCCTCCAGGCCTTCCCAACTTCAACAGCCCGCTGCTGCCTCAGCCTCATGGGTCATATGGCATCATGCACCTTCGTGACAGCTCACGCCAGGTTACGCCTACGGCCCCTCCAAGCATGGCTGGCCTCCGCATACCGGCCACACAGGGACAACCTCGATATGATTCTGACGGTCCCACCGCAAGTCCTAGCCTCCCTCAACTGGTGGCTGGACCCCGCACATGTGATGTCAGGTGTTCCCTTTCATCCACCTCAGCCTTCCCGTGCCTTGACTACGGATGCATCATCCCTCGGCTGGGGGGCTCACCTGCAGAATTTCCAAACGCAGGGCCTGTGGTCAGAACAGGAGCTGACATTACACATCAATGTCAGAGAACTCCGAGCGGTACGTCTTGCCTGCCAAGCCTTCGCTCAACACTTACAGGGCCGTTGTGTCTCCATCCTTACAGACAACACGATGGCCATGCATTACATCAACAGACAGGGAGGGGCACACTCCCTCCCCCTCTGCCGAGAGGCAACTCAGCTCTGGGACTTTTGCATAGCCCGTTCCATTCACCCCTTGGCCTCGTTTCTCCCAGGAGTCCAGAACACCTTGGCGGACCGCCTGAGCAGGTCCTTTCAAACTCACGAGTGGTCCATTCGACCGGACGTCATCCACTCTGTCTTCCAGAGGTGGGGGTTTCCCCAGATAGATCTCTTCGCGACTCGCGAGAACAGGAAATGCCACGTGTTCTGCTCATTCCAGGGTCGCTCCCCAGGCTCCCTGACAGACGCTTTTCTCCATCCTTGGACGCACCACCTGGCCTATGCCTTCCCACCAGTTCCACTGGTCCACAGAGTCCTGCTCAAACTACGCAGGGACAAGGCCAGAGTAATCCTGATTGCTCCAGCGTGGCCCAGGCAACACTGGTATACCACGCTCCTGGAGCTGTCCGTGGCAGACCCGATTCCTCTACCGCGATGGCCGGACCTGATCACGCAGCAGCACGGCAGGCTCCACCATCCCGACCTGCAGTCCCTTCACCTCACGGCGTGGCTGCTGCATGGCTGAACCCATCGGAGCTACATTGTTCCAGCCCGGTCCAGCACGTTCTGCTGAGCAGTAGGAAACCCTCCACCAGGTCCACCTACTCAGCTAAGTGGAAACGTTTTTCCCTGTGGTGTGGCACTCGGGGTCTCAACCCCCTGCAGGTGCCAATTCACACCATCCTGGACTACCTCCTCTTACTAAAGGAGCAGGGTCTGGCTCTCTCGTCGCTAAAAGTCCACCTAGAGGCAATTTCAGCTTTTCACCCCTGGAACGGGGCGGGTTCTGTTTTCTCCAACCCCATGGTTACCAGGTTCCTTAAGGGGTTAGAACGGCTACACCCGCTGGTGCGCCGCCCGGTCCCTACATGGGACCTCAACCTAGTCATTACCAGGCTCATGGGTGCCCCATTCGAGCCCATGGCCACTTGCTCCATGCTGTATCTCTCATGGAAAACGGCCTTTCTAGTAGCCATTACCTCGGCTAGACGCGTCTCTGAGCTCAGAGCGCTTACTTCGGAACCACCTTATACGGTGTTCCATAAGGATAAAGTACAGCTCAGGCCACACCCGGCCTTCCTGCCCAAGGTAGTGTCGGCCTTCCATATTAACCAAGACATTTTTCTACCTGTCTTTTATCCTAAGCCCCATGCCTCTAGGAAGGAGCAGCAACTCCATTCCTTGGATGTCCGGAGAGCCCTCGCCTTCTACATCGAGAGGACAAAGCCGTTCCGGAAATCAACCCAGCTGTTCATCGCCGTGGCGGACTGGATGAAAGGCCTTCCCGTCTCTTCCCAGCGCATCTCGTCATGGATCACCTCGTGCATCCGCACATGCTACGACTTGGCAGGTGTCCCCACCATGCACACTACGGCCCACTCTACCCGAGCTCAGGCCTCGTCGTCTGCCTTCCTGGCACACATACCTATCCAAGAGATTTGTAGGGCCGCGACATGGTCGTCAGTACACACTTTTGCCTCGCACTATGCCATAGTGCAACATTCTAGAGACGACGCCGCTTTTGGTTCGGCGGTCCTAAACTCTGCTGTATCACAATCCGACCCCGCCTCCTAGGAATGGCTTGGGAGTCACCTAACTGGAATACATATGAGCAAGCACTCGAAGAAGAAAAGACGGTTACTCACCGTAGTAACTGGTGTTCTTCGAGATGTGTTGCTCATATGTATTCCAAACCCGCCCTCCATCCCCACTGTCGGAATAGCCGGCAAGAAGGAACTGAGAGGGCGATGGGCCGGCTGGGGTATATATCGGGACACCTAACGGCGCCACTCCAGGGGGCGCCAGCCGGCCCACCGAGTGTTGCTAGGGTAAAAATCTTCCGACGATCGTGCATGCCGCGCACGCACACCTAACTGGAATACATATGAGCAACACATCTCGAAGAACACCAGTTACTACGGTGAGTAACCGTCTTTTTCGATAATTTCAAAAATGTTTAATTTTCATTTTGACCTCTTTTACTTTTATTTTAAACATTTAAACTAATAAATAGCTATAATTTAAAAACACACAATTGTTTCAAACCAGAAATCAAATGAGGAAATGAGATGTTTTAATATTTTCAAAACATTTCTCCGGTTTTCTTTTTTATTTAAATGAACAATTTGTCAAAATCAGCATGTTCCCATGGGAAGTTTTGGTCCTGAGGAATTGTCATTTTCCAACAACAACAAAACTGTCAACAAATTCCCAACCAGCTCTGCTCCTCAATCCCTTGTGAAAATGGGTCCTAGGCTCCTAAGTCACTTAGGCATGTTTGAACATTTTAACCTAAGTCTAAACACAGTGGGGCTGATTTGCCAATGCATTACTCCCAATTTACACCAATGTAACCCCACTGCAGTCAATGGAGCTAAACAGGTGTAAATCTGGAGTAAGGCCACAGTGCATCATGTCTTCCACCTCCCATTGCCATTTCCACCTGTGCATCCTAATTTGTTTGTGGTTTACACTCATTTTGCTCAAGTGTGAATGACTCCACACAGGTGCCAGGCCGCAGAGCAGCAAGCACTGAGAGTAAAATCCTGGCTGCGCTGAAGTCTATGGCAAAGCGCCGCCTCCATGATTTCATCCTGAACTCACCTGGGCTTTCACGACGGGCTTCCCGCTGATGAAGCGGTGAATCACTTGCCTCTGCAGAGTCAGAAAGTTATAGTGGGTGGTTTTGGTTCCATCTTCCTCTAGCACGTACTGGAAGTTCGACAGCGCCATGGTGATCAAGTCGCTCTCAGTAACACTTAACACAGAGGCGTGCTTCACCTCTTCCGCTGAAATAGACCTGGAGAAAAGGGAAGAACGTGAGGTGTCTTCTTCATTACTGCTAAAAAAATCTAAGATGGAACCAGCCTTGGTTTGGTTCAATCTCTAGCTGGGTGCATTTGCACTGGTATAAAGATGCTTGCACTACACTGCTGTCAACATCTTCATATTGGTACAGCTGCGATCACACTCTGGGATATACGCTGCTGAATACCTGTGGCATGCCCAGGTTAGCTGTAAAAAGGCAGTTCCCTGTTGGGACCATAAGCATCTTGCTCTGCTCCTCATCCCTTCCTTACAGTAACATGACAAGTTACCCTGGGGTCAGTATGGAGTCATCCCTTGATTGCTGTTGGATTCTGATCTCAGCTACCCTAAGGTAAGTCTGGGACCAGGGTGCTGGGTGATGAAAGCTATTGAACAAAACTGTAAACCCTGTATATGATGGAAACTACTTTAAGCCGGGGTGCTGCTGCACCCCCAGCACCCTAATTCCAGCACCCTTGTCTGGGATACTAAAATAAGACCAAATCAACTTTACAGGCCATCTGAGCAGACCTTGATATAGCCTCAACCTAACTGCCTCATTGCACACGGTCATAAGAGTTATGTTTTCTTCTTGGAGAAGACTGGCCTGGCCCTCCTCACATAGATGGCTGTACATCAGGAGTAACACTATTGACATCAATGGAGCTATGCCTGTTTTATTCCATCTGAAGTGAGATGAGACTCAAAATCAAGGTTTTAAGATGAATTGTTGATTTATGGGCAACTAAAGTTACCTAGGCAGAGCGATTCACCACTGGAGGTGAGGCGTGAAAGCTACCTTTGCTTTTCCTTAGTGAGTTGAGCAGCTGTGTCAATGCAGCTGTTCTGGAGCTGTATTAAGAACTTTGTAACAATGGAAGTTATGGATGGAGTGGTTGGCAGGAGGTCCAGGATGGCAGTGTCAGCGTCGATCTCTTTGCACCACAATTCCTCAGGGATACTGATTTCTGTAACAAAGCAGATAATCTTTCACACAGTGTGCACGGAATCACAGGAACCAGGATAGCAAGTGGTAGGTGGGGAAAGAAACATTTTCCCCAAAATCATTCTCCACATTTTCCCCACATCTTTTTGTCAAAATTTCAAACTGAATCTAAATAAATAAACAAAATTCAACCAACTGGCTGGAAAAAAAACAGCAAGTGTTTTATGAAAAAAGAAGTTGTGAAAAACTTGCAACATTCAGACAAAAAATTAAAAGTCATGCCCAGTTCTAGCTGGCAATTTCCACCTGGGATAACGCTCAGTAGCCTACATAACTAAGTGATCTGATTCCCATCACCCTTTCAGTACACAGCTCCCTTCCTCACCAACCCTGCAAAGATTTACGTCCATGCTGAGCTTTAGACATTGTGAGTAGCCCCAGGGAAGTCAGTGGAACCACTCAGAGTATGTTAAGGATGTTCATGTCTTTGCAGGATACGGGGTAATTTGGGACCAGCTGTGTGTCAGGGAATACTTGGTAATTACTCTGGAGTCGACTCATACTCAGCTTCACAACTGAATCGCTTGTTTATGTGATAGAAAAATATGTAGAAAGAAAAGTAAACACCATGAAAGTCAAAATACCTGAGCTTCTGGGACTTGATCTTATATTGCTCCAGACTTTCTGAACAGTTTGTATGGCTCTTTCGAAAGCAAAACGCTGATCATCTAGAGTTGGAAGGGAAGATGGCATTTATTAACATGTTTTCTGGGGGGGTGGGGGGGGACTGTTTCCCTCTTGCAAAAATACTTCTTATACTAAAAAGACTAACTGAAATTTCAACTTACCTTGCAACATAAAGAAGATTTATCAACAGGTATGAGGTAAAGTTTTGAAAAGTGCCTATGTTTCTTGGGAGCCTAAGATTGATTTTTGAGAGATTTGGGCACTGAGGGCTAGAGCCACAAAGGGATTTGGACACGTTATTGCCACTTTATGCACCTGAGGCCAAACTTTAGGTATTTAATATCACCACTCAGCTGCCACTTAATTCTGAAGTTGCTTAAATTTTCACTGGTAAAGTCTCCTCGGTGCCTAAATGTCAGCTAGGTGACATGTACACAGCCCTCTAAATCCTGACACCACATAAGCCTCAGCAGGATTAATGTGTGGTAACCACTCCACTCGGCACTGCGGAGCCCTCAGCTGGATACTGTGTCCAGTTCTGGGCACCACACTTTAGTGAAGATGTGGACAAACTGGAGAAAGCCCAGAGGAGAGCAACAGAAACGATAAAAGGTTTAGAGAACCTGATCTATAAGGAAAGGTTAAAAAAAAACTGGGCATGTTTAGATTTGAGAAAAGATGAGGAAGGACCTTCAGATATGTCAGGGGTTGTTATAAAGAGGACAGTGATCAATTGTTCCCCATGAAGACAGGACAAGAAATAATGGGTTTAATCTGCAGCAAGGGAGATTTAGGTAACATATTAAGAAGGGGCATTACATTCTGGAATAGGCTTCCAAGGGAGGTTGTAGAATCTCCATTATTGGTTTTTTTTAAAGAACATGCTGGACAAACACCTGTCAGGGATCATCTAGGTTTACTCGATCCTGGACTTGATGACTTCAAGGTCCCTTCCAACCCTACATTTCTATCATTCTATGAACTAGACATCTCCCCACCTATCTCATCTGCAGAAACCCAACCCAGCAGGCATTCTCAGAGGCCAGCTTCCAAGTCTGGCCCTGCCCAAAGCAGGGCCAAGGCAGACAAGGTAGTGATGGTGCCCTTGTATCAGTGGGTAGAGCACTCACCCTGGATGTGGAAAACACACATTCAAATCCCCATCTGTCTTACTTAGAGCCAGGACTGGAACCCATAGTCCCTAGGATTGTAAGTCAGTGCACAGGCGCCGACTTCCTGTGGCGCCGGTGGAAGCTCACGCCCAGCGTCGGGGGCGGGGCCCAGCAACATCTCCCGGTGCTAAGGTAAGATGGCGGCAGGCCCTGGGGTTGGCGGGGAGCTGGCCGCGGGTCCCGGGGTGGGCGGGGAGCTGCCGGTGGGTGCGGAGCACCCACCAATTTTTCCCCGTGGGTGCTCCAGCCCCGGAGCACCCACGAAGTCGGCGCCTATGAGTCAGTGGCCTAACCACTGGGCTATTGGTTATGCTAGTCTAGCGCCCTCTCATTCTCTCCTGTTGAACCTGCTCCACTTTGTATAAACTACTTAAATATTAGCTGGAGCAGGGGGACTGGAGCCAGGCTCTCCCAGGTGGGTAACCTAATCCCCAGGCTACAAAGCCATTTCTCTCTCTCTCTCTCTCTGGCCCAGTCAGGGTAAGTATTAATCTGTGGATTCCCTTAGGCAGCAGGCCGTGTAACCGTCAGGCGTTGCAATGCTGCATTTAAGTCCCCTGTGTATCCTGCTCCAGCAAAGCGCTGCTAGTGTGGACGCAGCATACAGCAGCCAAAGCACTTTTGCCGGTTTGGCTTATTCCTGCCTCCCTGAGTAAAACGAGTTGTCCCGGCAAAAGCACGGTGCAGCTGGTATAACTGTCTCTGCACTAGGAGCTTTTGCCATCAAGCTCTGTCGGTCACAAATTGCACCTCATCACACGTGACCACCCTGGCTGTGCTGTCAAAAGTCTGTAGTGTGCACCTGGCCATAAGCTTATTGAAAGCCAGTGGCTCGTAGGCTCCTCAGTCACGGAGGCATTTTGATTGATTGCTCTCATTGGCTTGTTTGACTGATGTTTACAATTTGCACACAGTTGCAGAACTGCGGGCGTTCTCCTTGGTCCATGGGCCTGATCCAAAGCCCACTGCAGCAAATGGGAGTTTTTCCCTTGGTCTCCGCAGTATCTGGCTCAAGCCTCAGGCATGTCAGTATTATCCCCCGTACAGAGACCACGCCTAGCTCAGCCATGCAACTTCCTTGGGTTCTTTATTGCTGCTCAGGCAATAGGGTCGTACCGATTCTTGGGTGCACTGAAGCTGCCGGGGGTCCTCCCCACAGTGCAAAGCTGCCCTAAAGGTCATGGATTTGGCTGCAAGAATATTGTGATGGTGTACTCCATAAAGCTTTACGGGGAGAGGCTTATAAATGTATACATGATGTAACTGGAATATGTTTTATGCTACATGTGCCATGTAACATATCTCTGTGAAAGTTATGACCTACTGAATCTATTCCTCCTGTTTGTAGGCATGTATCACTGTTGTAGTTGAAGTTATGAATATTGGTTTTATATTTGCTGGTTTTATGCATAGCCTTTGTAAGAGCATGGGACCAGGTCTGAAGGAAAGAATGTGCAAGTTAAGTACAAGCACTTAACAGACAAAAGAAGTTGCAGACCCCAATCCACATCGGGGCCTGGTCAGGAATGCAACTGGTTGGGCTGGTTACCGAGGGGTGCATGGACATGTGACTTGCCCATGTGATCCCAAAACTCCATGGTAACATGATGTTACACAGGGAGGGAAAACAGACTATAAAAGCCCGGGGGAGACCCTTCCATTTTGTCTTCAGCTGGCTAAAGAGAGAGACTCTCCACCCCTCAAGGACACACCTGAAAAAGACTGAACAAAGGACAAAGACAATAGGGGGGTGAGTGATTGCTGGACCCAGGCTAAGAGGAAGATAGCCTGTTTACTGGACCTGGTGTGGTTTTTATCTGTACACAGGGTGATTAGACATAGAACTGCGTGTTCTATTTTATTTTATTTAGTAATTCACTTTATTCTGTCTGTCACTACTTGGAATCACTTAAATCCTATTTTCTGTACTTATTAAAATCACTTTTTACTTATTAAGTTGCCTGGAGTGCGAGTTGGTACCTAGGGGGGCAAACAGCTGTGCATATCTTTCTATCTTTGAAATAGAAGGCGAACTATTTATGAGTTTACCCTGTATAAGCTTTATACAGGGCAAAACAGATTTATTAAGGGTGTGAACCTCTTTGGGAGTTGGGCACCTGGGTGTCAAAGGCAAGAGCGCTTCCAGGGGCCTTACAGTGGTGAGTGGACTTGGTTCGGATCTGGGTCTGTGTTTGCAGCAGATCAGTGGAATCTGGCTCAAAACAGACAGGATTCGGGAGTCCCAAGCTGGAAAAGGCCTGGAAGCAGGGGCAGAAGTAGCCTTGGCACACCAGGTGGCAGCACCAAGCAGGTCTCTGTGATCCCAACCCATCACAGTAGATCCTTGCAGCACTGAGGGTAGGGCCAGTGCACAGTGACGATTCACGTCAGCTGGAGATTTGGCCCCATTGACTCCAATACAGCTGTGCGCAAGGTGGATTTGGTACCATAACCCTAGAAGTATGAAGTGTACCTGAGAGGTCGTCCCGTTCCAAGAACTTTCTCACAGAAAGCCTTACACTTTCATGGATATCGCCGTTTTGGAAAAAGTGGATCAGAGAGCGCTGCAAAGTGAGAATTTCAGGCAGGTGCTGTATGTGTCGAATGTGCTGGTGCTGTAAGAGAAAAGTAACCACCTCTTTAACATGATGCCTGTGTTCAGTGGGAGAGGAAAGATGTTATGGGAAGGGCGCTGAATGGTTTTGATGATCCTTAAAGCATCACAGTTATGTGGGTGTCTGGCTGCTTTGCATCACTGGAGCAATGCAAAGCAGCCAGCGGGGACCGGTCCATCTGGCTCCAAGCCTCTTTGGACTTTTTAAAAGTAACCTACTTTATCCCTACCGTTCTCTATTGGACCCAAGGAAAGCTATGCAAAGATCTTGCTACCTGCCAACCGCCTAGCATTTCATATTGCCAATTGCTAGCACACCCATTGTAATGCAAACTCAGATTGTCCATAGGCAAGTGCTGCAATCAAATGAAGCTGCCTGACTGGAATGGAAGTAGCAGATCACACCTGCCTTGTTTCTTTGGGCCAGATTAAGAGGTGTAAAAAATAATGGTGTCAAATTAACCCCCTTGTAAGGATAGCTGTACTATTTTTTTACATGTGTAGCAGGAAGCCTGGTAGAAGGGGAGGAGTTTAAAGTAGGAAAAAATGGTGCTTTTTAAAGTCAGCTACAATGTATTAATTAAGCGCTGTTCATAAGATATGTGAAACCCTGCCTACACTAGGTTTTTTCCTAGTCTGGACAAAGAACTTTAGGATTAGAGAGAGACAGTGGGCTAAAGGCGAACTATGATTGTCTTTATTCTAATAAAGTTCCTTGTTCAGTGTTTGGAGGAATCAGCCATCGTCACATGACTCCCTTGCACATTGGTCAGTGAGTGTGAGTTGGCATAAGAGAGTCCAAATGAGAGTAAGGGAGTAAACCTTACACATCATCTCGGAATCTGGCTTTATGGGCATAACTTAAACCTGAACGTTCATGTTTACATACAGACATGATGGGAAACCTAGCAGAATTATCTCCTGTCTTCAAATCAAGACCGTAACGTAACTGTAAGTAAAAGCCCCACCTAAGACAAAAGACATGTGTGAACCTGCCCAGGAGATTTTGGCTGAGTATTGTTTTGAGTAGCTGTGTGTTTATGGGAAGAGAGATCACACCGGGCTGCACCAGAAAATTAGGTCCATTTAATTATGTCAGCCAGAGGTATTGAAAATCCACACCCCTGAGCGGTGTCGTTAAAATGACCTAAGGCTCCGGGTAGACATTGCTAGGTTAACAGAAGAATTCTTCCATCAACCTAGCTACTGCCTCTTGGGGAGGTGGATTACCTACACCAGTGGGAGAATCACTCCCGTTGACGTAGGTAGCATCTATACTAAAACGCTACAGTGGCACAGCCATTGTAAACGTAGACAAGCCCACAGAAACAGAGGTCGGACAAGAACAGGCTAGGAGGGAGAGACTGCCAGAAGGAGGGAGCAGCTGCAAGCCAGTGGGTGACCTGGGAAGAGGTCGGGGTGCAGACTCAAAGATTGCTCTTGGAACTGTGAGCAACAAAAGCTGTTTCCTGCCAGTTGATTCCCCCGTGTTCAGAGACACACGTCTTTGTTCATTATTTGTAAATGAACAAAACTGCAGTAAAGAAAATACCAGACTCCATCAATTTCTACTTCCAACTGGAACATCCACAAAGCCCCAAATTTTGACTAGCCTGTTGGGCTGAAAAGGTGTTACAGTGTATTCATATCTCTCTGTGAGTGCTGTTCTAATGCATGTGCTGTGTGTGTGCGCGTGCACATTAGTTCAAATCATCGCAGAGCACCTTGGACAGTAGTTCCAGGAGCACATGGAGCTGGTTTGCTCCATTTTCTTGTTGCACCAGGTGGGTCAGGCGTTGGACTGTCATCCTCTGTTCAAATCTCCACATGCAGGGCATGTTGATCAGCCCGCAGCTCGGCAGGTGGCTGAAAGGCGGGGACTGGCCATAGGCTACTTTCAGGAGAACATTTGAACTGTGAGCTCCCTCCTCTACAATCTGCTGCTTTGCAGAAGCAAGTTTCTGCTCCAGCACCTGTGGAAGTGAGATGTCAGTTAGGAATCGAGTATTTGTTATAAAGGGGCCTGGCTCTTCCAATAGGTCTGAGAGGCAGCCTGGGCTGGCTCAGGGTTAAGGCACCAGACTAGAGATCTGGGTTCAATTCTTGGCTCTGCCACCGACTCCTGTGTCATCTCAGAGAAGCGATTTCATGATTCTGTGTCTCCGTTTCTCCTCTGTAAAAAGGGACAATAATCCTGCCTTTGTCTGTTTAGACTGTGAGCTCTTTGGGGCAGGGGCTGATTTCCCCTGTGTGTCTGTGCAACACCCAGCTAGGGATGGCGGAAGCTCCCTAAAGCGGGAGGGGCTACTGGCATCCAAAATATGGCCCCATCCTAACCCCTTCTCCCAAGGACCCGTCCCTGAGATGCCCATTCCCCCATGGCTCCACTCCCTACTCGCTCCACTCCTCCCCCTTGCCCTTATAGCAGGTAAAAAGTGGGAGGGCCATGGCCCTCTCACCCCACCCCCATGCCCAGCACAAAGGGACTCTTTGTCTGTGTCTGTGAATTGTCTGGCAAAATGGGGCCCTGATCTTGGTTTAAGCCAATAGGCCCCTACTGTAATATTGCTAATAATATTGAAATGCCAACAGAACTCTTGGAAATGCAGAGTGGCAGGCAGTTTAATACTAGGTTCGTAGACACTCAAACACACAGGGTTTTCCTCTCTAGTATGCTGAACACAATGGATAAGTTTTTGCATTGGAAAAATGAGCCAGGCTTAATATCGTCTATTATCAGAGGGGTAGCCGTGTTAGTCTGGATCTGTAAAAGCGGCAACGAGTCCTGTGGCATCTTATAGACTAACAGACGTATTGGAGCATAAGCTTTCGTGGGTGAATACCCACTATCTGAAGAAGTGGGTATTCACCCATGAAAGCTTATGCTCCAATACGTCTGTTAGTCTATAAGGTGCCACAGGACTCTTTGCCGCTAATATAGTCTATGTTGTTCTATCGGGTTCTTATAACGTGCCCATCACTATGGCATCTGAGCACCAAGTGATTCTTCGTGGCAAAACCATGGCATTTTAGAAATGTTTTGTGTGACTTCTGGTTTCAGATAGTGGCATGGACGTCTAGGGTGGGTTTTTCTGGCTCTCTCTTATCCTGAGTAAACAATTGGTTACATCTGTGATATTTACCACGTATAGAAAACTGGTCCTCACGTACCTGGAAGAACGACTGCGTTATGGCTTTTAAGCAGCTTTCCCACTGTACTCTGTCTTCTTTTTCACGCATAACTTTAATGGTCATGTTTGTGTCTGTAAGAAATATACAATTACACGTCAGCTTTCACAATTTAACATCAAAGAACGAGCAGATCTAAAGTAGAGCACTTGCAGTAAATATTGTCGTTCATAATAGTGAAATGAATTATAATGTTATCAGAGAGCTGGATTCCTGAGTCATAACATATAGGAGCACATTTAAATATTAGCCAGTTAAAAATCAGTTTATTGATAGGTTCATAGGTTGTAAGGCCAGAAGAGAGCGTTGTGATCACCTAGTCCTACCTCCTGCATAACACTGGCCATAGAACCTCAGCCAGTGATTTCTACACCATGCCCATCACCTGTCTGAGCTATAGCAGATCTTTTAGAAAGAGATATCACATCTTAACGTCAAGACTCCAAGTGCTGGGGAATCCACCTCGTCCCTACATGAGCTGTCCTGATGGGTCATTCCTCTCTCTGCTAAAGATTCTGAACCTAATTTTAGTCTGAATTTGTCTCACTTTGTCATAAATGCAGCAGCAAAAAACAAAAAACAAAGCAAAAAAACCCAGCCCCTAAAACGAGGCGTTTCTTTACCTGCTGTGCTGTCGAGGATGTATCCGAGGAATAGGTGGACTGCCATCGTCGCATCGTCTATGTTTCCACTAAGTGACTCTGCTAGGAACTGGATGTCTTTTCCAAGGTGATCCAAAAAGAACTTTTCTGCGTCCTGGGGCTTCACTTTCATTAGCTCCAAAATGGACTAGAAGGCAAAATATTTCCATAGCTTAGCTCTGAGGAAGCATTTCCCCTCATAATTGTACAGAGACTTCTATAAAGGCAATGTATAACTCAGTTAAAGTTACCATCAGGGCGGGTGCAAGGAAGTTTTGCGCCCTAGGTGAAACTTCCTTGCACCAGCCCTGCGCCCCCTCCCCCCGCTAGCGCCGGCCCTGGTTACCATTACAAGATCTAGCCGGTTAGTGGTGTGCAACACTGATCAGTTACAAGAGAGACACACAGAAGTGTTATTGGGGGTATTTGTTTTCCCACCTGTCTATCGGTAAAAGTCCCCAGTAGCATTGAAGAATGGAGCAGTGCTCTGGCGATGCAAACTGCGGTTGCAGGCAGATCCCTCTCTGTCTCATTGTTCCGTGAGGACGGACTCCCCAGCACGTAGCCTCTCTCTGTTTTATCCTCCGTGCTGTATTAAGAAACCACAACTTATTGGACAGTCATAGAGGTCAGACTTTTCTCCCCAAACCTTATATTTTTTCAGTGTTTCACCCTAACCAGTTCATAGTGACCATGGTATCAGATTGGGGTGGGGAAAAGGATTGGCATTTGAAAGTTTCAATGAAATTTCTGCCTTTAATTCACCCCAGTAAACAATACCCAGACAGTGCTGTGGGTTTAAGTTCACACAGTCTCATTCATTCCTGTTAAACCAATGCAATGATTTTAAACTTACGTATCTACTTCCTCAAATCCCTCCACGGGGTTGTGATGAGCCCCACCGACCTCGGAGCCACACAGACACTTGATAATAACCCAGGGCCGTCCGCACTGTTTTCACAGGAATAATGTCAGCATTAGTCACTTCTTAAAGAACCAGCAATGCAACAATCGTACAATGGTTTGCTCAGCTGCTAGCCAGACAGCACCACTCTCTGCAGCTGAGCAAGAAACAGACTTTGCACAAACCACTGGAGGCAGAAATGTTCAGAAGAGTGAACAGGAAAGACAGTGAGTGTGCAACACACTGGCCTTGTGCATAGGATCATGTTCTCAAAGTAGCCTACTGGAGTCAGGACTTGTCTACACAGCCCCTCAGTGCACGGCAAGTCGGGGTGTGAATGTACATGAACCGTCTGTGTGGCGCCTGCTCCCGCACGCTGAAAGTGCTGTTGAATCAGCAGTACGTCCAAGTGCAATAGGGAACTTTTAGTGCACAAGAGACAGCAGTGTCCACACGGTGACTTAGCGCTCAGGACAGTGTGCTGTACATTCAAACCCTGGTTTGCTGCCCACAAAATAGACAAGCTCTAGGGCTCCCCAAACACACTGATATTCGTGGGGGCGGTGCCTAGCTCCCTTTGGGTGTATAAACTTGTGGTCTCATGAAATGTATGCAGAATGAGTATGACTGTTAGTGGCAAGGCAAAACCAGATCGGTCACTGTTTAAAACCACGTTGCTAGAACGCTGCAGGGAACTCAGACCTGAAGTCAGGAAGGCCTAGATCCACCAAGGTACTTTGTGGCTAAGCCCCAATTTAATGCATCACTGTAAGCCACAAAACTCCTGCTCTGCTACCTCCTAACCCTGTAGGCATCTACGCTCACTCTGCGCCTCTGTTTTCAGGGTACAAGTTCCCTCAGTGCTGAAGTTTCTGCCTCTGGGCATGTGCACTGCTGTCTCCCTCTAGGTGTCCAAATGCCGATCTCCTGCCTCAGCCCCCGAGTGACCCACGAACCAGGGGAAGACAGGAAAAGGAGCCGGTTCAAAACCTAGCTAGAGGAGGAGGAGGTTCCTTCACACCTTTCAGCCCAGTGGTTCGAGCACTCACCCCAGGTGTGGGAAGTCCAGATTTCATTGTCGCCATGGCCCAAGGGGGACTAAGAATTTGAACTGGGGGCTCCCACCTCCTAGGAGGGTGCCCTAGTCACTGAGCTATGGGATAATCTGATGGGGATTATCTCCTGGTGACGCTGTTCCACTGTGGCTAAAAAATGAGTCATTGGAACAAGGAGACTGGACCCCTGGGTCTCCCACCTCCCTCATCACTGGACTGCAGAGTCCTTTTCACCACCACCACCTCCTCCTCTAGTTGTTGTGTGTGGAGTGACACAGATGCCTAACTTCATCTGGAAAGAAACGACTTAGGCGCCTAATCCCCCTGACTCTACGGGAGGGGTTCCCATTTGTGGATCACTAGGCAGAGCCAGATCACTCCCCAGAGCCTGGACTCAGGTGCCTACCTCTCTGAAGGGGGCAGGGCTTAGCACATACCCCACTGATCGGCATCTCCCATTGGCTAGCTTTGGCAGCTCCCTGCCTAGTGTGCTGGCTTGGTGTGTCACATTGTCAATGCCTGTCTCTGCCCAGGCATTGTACAGGGAGCGAGGTGCCTAACTCGGGCTCTGTGGATCCCATTGCTGCTCCAGTGCTTTTCTGAGCGACTAGAAGTTAGGTGTTGCCCTGTGCAGCGTCACACCTATCTAAGCGGAGGCTGAATGAGCTCTCCCCTGACATCTAGTGGGGAGCTGTGGAAAAGGACTTCAGGAGCTGATCTCGTTTGCCTGGGCATACCCATCCTGCCTACGTGCTCAGCATGATGGGATTGTTTGCCCAAATGATCTTTTTTGGCTGGTGTGGGATCCTGAGTCTTCTTGTTACTGGGGCCAGAGTTATAAAGACTTGTTATCCTTGTAGTGTGAATCCAGGGCAGCAGAACAGTCCTTGGCATTTCCTGATTGAGGGACTCACCCACAACTAAACGGCACTCGCTAGGCAGGGGGACATGGGTTCCAAAGCCCAGTGAGTTGAGAGAGAGGGTGAGAACAGGCACGTGTGTCTGGTCATGTGGGTCTTACCTAAGGCCCCAGACACCATTTGACCTTTTCTCTCTCTACTGTGTAATAAGAGAAAGTCTTATTACACAACACAAAACAGGGTGCCCAGCAGAGAGGTGTGGTGAGCAAGTGCCAGGGCAGCAGAGCAAGTAAAGTCCCTTCTTACCTCCACCCAGGGGGGGAGGTGAACTCTGCAGGTGCACCTCTGCCCCCTGGATCTGCACTGACCAAGGACAACAACTATGAATGGGGTGAGGAGAAAGGATGGGAACGTTAAAGGAATTTTTGATTGCTGGATTTAAGAACTTGATGGAAGAGGACACTGCCCAACTTACTCAGGGGTTGGTCTTTTGCTCATGGTTTATGTTTATGAACCCTGTTTGTTGTGTTTTCCCAAATTAATGCTGGGTTACTTCCCTCCTGTTATTAAGTTTCTTTTCTACATTCAGACTCTGTGCTGGTAAGAGGGGAAGTATTGCCTCTTAGAGGCGCCCAGGGGGTGGTGTGTAATTGTCCCGTGTCACTGGGTTCATAGGCGCCGACTTCATGGGTGCTCCAGGGCTGGAGCACCCACGGGCAAAAATTGGTGGGTGCTCTGCACCCACCGGCAGCTCCCCGCCCGCCCCGGACCCGCGGCAAACTCACCGGAGTACCGGGAGACGTTGCGGGGTCCCGCCCCTGACGCTGGGCAATGTTGCGTCGGCGTCGGGGGCGGGGCCCCGCAACGTCACCTGGCGTTGGGGGCGGGGCCCTGCAACGTCACCCGGTGTCGGGCGTCAGCACCCACCGGTGCAACAAGAAGTTGGCGGCTCTGACTGGGTTGGGGCTCGAGTGTTGTATTGTTGAAGAGGAACCCCTATATATTGAACCCAGCCCTTGTTGCCTCCAATTCCAACAGGCAGAAGGGTTACACCTAACCCCTTTGTGAATCTGGGCCTAAGGCATTTGCAGTGGAAAACGACTACCTCTACAAATACCGCTCACTTTTCTCTTACAGGCCATGCCGTGGAACTCTTTATATTCTGTAACTGTCTCCACAGACAGAGCTACACATGTAACCCACACTTACCAGTGTGGTGCCCTGCCCAGCTCTAGCAATGGCTGGGCCATACATAGAGGTTGATGAGCCTGCTACAGCCTGGGCTAAGAGAGGTGGGTCTTTCAGCTCAGGCAGGAAAGAATTGTGCTCTTAGCTCTGGAGGAGGCAGGTTCAGTCCCCAGCCTTGTGGAGGGGGGGTGCCCCAGGAAGGGGCTACATGCAGATACAGCTTCGGATATGAAACTTTCGTATCACAGGACACTAGCATGGGGTGCACAGCAATGAAATTCTCAAGCCCAGACACTGCATCCAGCCCTAACGTGAAGGTTTAGGTGCAATTTAAGTGCATATTTCTAGGTAGGGAGATCAGGTCTGGAGTCAACTTGGGCCTCTGGATCCTTGTGTCAGTGGCAAGTAGCCCTGTCCTGAGAAATCCGACACGTACATTCCAGAGAGACAGAGACGCAGCAAGAGGCAGAAGATACACCCGCAACAAACAACAGCTATGAAGAGACACTTACATCTTCAATGCTCCAGTACTGCCCACATTGGCATCCTGCGTGTGAGAGGGAATCAGACCAATCAGCTACTGATACAGTCACAAAAACAACAGTAATGAAAACACACCAGAACCTCAGCTGGGGTGGATCAGCACAGCCCCAGTGACTCCAGTGGAGTGGCAATCGATTCTCCCCAGCTGTGGATATGGTCTCATCGAATTGGAGCTACAGCTCATTTACATCAGCTGGGGACTTGGTCCCCAATTTCCTGCTTCCGTAAAAAATGACCTTGTGAATCAATGTTCTAAACCAGATTTTTGGTCAGTCTGAAATGCCGTCAGTGCAGGACCAGATTGGAAGGACATAGTTGGCTTTAAAGTAGCCTTTACCCATCCCTTGCACCAAGGCTACCAGACCCTGCCCCAACCTTGCTCTAAATTAAGACCAGTTCCTATAGCCTTGGGGTATTTTTCTGTCAAGCAAAGTTCAGCTGGACTTGTCTGTATCCCAGTCATGCCCCGTTTTTCGCAGCCACATCTCCACCTGGGGACTTGGAAAGCAAGATTGTCTCTGTACATATACACCACTAGGGCAAGCACACCTGGTATTAGGATAGTGGGCTGCTTAAAAGCATCCAGAAAAATACTGATATAAAGTTTTTCTGACACTTACTCCACAGTGTATCTGCCGTGGCAGTGTTTTTCCAATTCGTCACATCAAAGAGAAGGTCGCTCGGCATGGTCGGAAGGTAGCTCGCCTGGTAAACAAACCACAGTTGGACACCTTTACTACAGCACTGGGGCAGAGCATTGGATGGATAGAGCATTGGATGGAGATTTGGGAGATACAGGTTTGGTTCCTGGTACCTTCCAGACACACAGTGACTAAGCTCAGAACCGCATTGCACCAAGCGCTGCACAGAGATACAGTGACCGAGATCAGGGCCCCGTCATGCCAGACACTGCTCAGACACACAGCGACTGAGATCGGGGTTCCGTCAGGCTGGGCGCTGCTCAGACACACAGCGACTGAGATCGGGGTCCTGTTGTGTCCAGCACTGTACAGACACATCCCTGCCTCAACGAGTTACAATATAAATACACAAGAGGTGGGAGGAGAAACTAAGAAGGAGAAAGGTTCAGTGACTTGCCCAAGTAAACCGGGGAAAGGTGGGAACAGAACCCAGGACATCTGAGTATTAGTCCAGTACCTGATCCCCCAATGACACAGCCCCTCTGAATGCGTAATAAAATACTGGTACGGAATCATAAAGCAAAATGGGCCTATAAAAGTGCTTAGCCTCCAAAGCAGGCTGCCGGCTAGGCCAGATCAATTCTCACAAGGGGTGTTTGTGCTACGCCAACCCAGCATCATGCCAAATTCTCCCCTTTTGTCCCAGGTACCAGTTTTCATTTCCTTGTGCTAGGTGGCTTTCTCGGCCTGAACAAAGTCAGTATTCTTCCTCTGGGAATTTGGTGCCATAACTTGGGAAACTAGCCACATGAGCACAAAGGGAAAGAGTCATTGATGTCAAGGCCAGAAGGAACCTTTCTGACCATCCAGACCGGCCTCCTGCATAGCACAGTCCAGAGAATCTCACCCAGCAATTCCTGTATCCGGCCCAATGACTTGTGGAAACTTTGATTTCCCTTTTGATTTCAACAGGAAAATCTAACTTTATCAGCTGACATTAAGATAATGAATCACTGCAAACAGAGACACAGAGATGGACAGACAGACAGGCGAATAGTTCAGGGCTCCAAACAATGGTAATTGAGTGAGATTCTCTGGCCTGGGTAACACAGGGGGTTACAATGGTTCTTTCTGGCCTTAAATTCTTTCGGTTCTATTTCCCTAGAGCCACCAGAACCTCAGACAGGTGCTGTCGTGCACATATCCCCGGCATTCATAATTGGAGAAAGGGGGAAATGCAAATAGTGACTTTGGAAGTTTTTGGACTAGAAAATCCAAAGTCTCTGGTTAGCGACTGCGTTCAGAAAGGGACGAGACCCAAAAGCAAAGTGCAGGTCGGATGTGGCACGATGGCCATGACTTTGGATGATTTTAAATACATCTGTATTCATAGGGACAGATCCTAAGTTCCTCCCACACCCAAAAGCTGCTGTAACGGACACTGGAGGCAGAAATGGTCCCTGGCCGGTGCTAGGTGAAGGGCTCGGGGCATAACGGGGATGAGGTCAGTGGCACTACAGAGCTGCTGGGGCCGAGGGGGAACGCAATGGCTCTTTGCTTTTGACTCACCGTGACAGCACTGGGCTGGAAGCAGATGGATTTGAATAGCTCGGTGAGTGGGTGCTGGGACAGAGTCAGCGTGAGAGCAGTATGCAGCACCACTTCCAGCAAGGCTGCGTTTTCCTGGCTGCTCACGTCACTCATGATCTTTTCCAATTTGTTTTCCGCGGATTCTTCTGAGGGCAGCGATGCCTGTAGGAGCCTCTCCATGTGCTTTGTGATGGCCTGAATGGCAATCGAATAAAACAGAGAGAGGTTTAATGGGCTCCACTTTGCACATTTCACTCCAGAGGGTCACACTGATCTCTGTCGTGTTTTATAATTAGGGTGAAATTCACCCCTGTGCAGAGAAGCCAGCACAAGACCATGGTGCGGTTCAGCGATTGCTCAGTACATAGAAGCTTCAAAGAGATCTGCTTTGTTCTGTCTGTTTCCAACTGGCTGTAATAACAAGAGATTCACCGCACTCCACCTGACTGTCTGTCTGGGTCGCTCAGACCTTCAAGGCACATTCCCTATAATTACAGTAGGCACCAGTTAAGTCCCATTAAGTCCCTTTGCCCACAAGAGCAAACTATCCCACTGCGTAGGAAAGACAGGAAGTATGGCTAGAGACCACCCTGACTTAACCAGGAGATCTTCAATGATCTAAAAATAAAATAAAAAGAGTCCTACAAAAAGTGGAAACTAGGTCAAATTACAAAGGATGAACATAAACAAATAACACAAGTATGTAGGGACAAGATTAGAAAGATCAAGGCACAAAACAAGATCAAACTAGCTAGAGGCAGAAAGGCTAACAACAAAACATTCTACAAATACATTAGAAGCAAGAGGAAGACCAAGGACAGGGTAGGCCGGTTACTCAACGGGGGGAGGGAACAACACAAGAAAATGTGGAAATGGCAGAGGTGCTTAATTACTTCACTGATTTGGTTTTCACCGAGAAGGTTGGTGGTGATTGGACATTTAACATAGTGAATGCCAGTGAAACTAAGGTAGGATCACAAGAGGCTAAAATAGGGAAAAAACAAGTTAAAAATTACTTGGACAAATTAGATGTCCTCAAGTCACCAGGGCCTGATGAAATGCGTCCTAGAATACTCAAGGAGCTGACTGAGGAGATATCTGAGCCATTAGCGATTATTATCTTTGAAAACTCATGGAAGACAGGATAGATTCCAGAAGACTGGTAAAGGGCAATTATAAATTCCCATCTATAAAAAGGGAAATAAGGACAACCTGGGGAATTACAGAGCAGTCAGCTTAACTTCTGTACCCAGAAAGATAATGGAGCAAATAATTAAGCAATCAGTTTGCAAACATCTAGAAGATAATAAGATGATAAGTAACAGTCAGCATGGATTTGTCAAAAACAAATTGTGTCAAACCAGCCTGATAGCTTTCTTTGACAGGGTAACAAGCCTTGTGGATGGGGGGAAGTGGTAGACGTGGTATATCTTGACTTTAGTAAAGCTTTTGATACTGTCTCGCATGACCTTCTCATAAACAAACTAGGGAAATGCAACCTAGATGGATTTACTATAAGATGGGTACAAAACAGGTTGGAAAACCGTTCCCAGAGAGTAGTTATCAGTGGATCACAGTCATGCTGGAAGGGCATAACGAGTGGGGTACCGCAGGGATCAGTTCTGGGTCCAGTTCTGTTCAATATCTTCATCAATGATTCAGATACTGGTACAGAGAGTACATTATAAAGTTTGTAGATGATACCAAGCTGGGAGGGGTTGCAAGTGCTTTGGAAGATAGAATTAAAATTCAAAATGATCTGGACAAACTGGAGAAATGGTCTGAGGTAAATACAATGAAATTGAATAAGGACAAATGCAAAGTACTCCACTTAGGAAGGAACAATCAGTTGCACACATACAAAATGGGAAATGACTACCTAGGAAGGAGTACTGCGGAAAGGGATCTAGGGGTCATAGTGGATCAGAAGCTAAATATGAGTCATTCAACAGTGTAACGCTGTTGCAAAAAAAGCAGACATCCTTCTGGGCTGTATTAGCAGGAGTGTTGAAAGCAAGACACGAGAAGTAATTATTCCGCTCTACTCCGCGCCGATTAGGCCTCAACGGAAGTATTGCATCCAGTTCTGGGCACCACATTTCAGGAAGGATGTGGACAAATTAGAGAGAGTCCAGAGAAGAGCAAAAAATGATTAAAGGTCTAGAAAACATGACCTATAAGAGAAGACTGAAAA
Organism: Chelydra serpentina; assembly: GCA_037349315.1. Lineage (NCBI taxonomy): Eukaryota > Metazoa > Chordata > Testudines > Chelydridae > Chelydra > Chelydra serpentina. The sequence continues at coordinate 3,069,342 of JBAIAC010000021.1, read as the reverse complement.
AATTGGGTTTGTTTAGTCTGGAGAAGAGAAGACTGAGACGGGACATGATAACAGTTTTCAAGTACCTAAAAGGTTGTTACAAGGAGGAGGAAGAAAAATTGCTTTTCTTAACCTCTGAGGATAGGTCAAGAAGCAAAGGGCTTAAATTGCAGCAAGGGAGGTTTAGGTTGGACATTAGGGAAAACTTCCTAACTGTCAGGGTGTTAGGCACTGGAATAAACTGCCTAGGGAGGTTGTGGAATCTCCATCATTGGAGATTTTTAAGAGCAGGTTTGACAGACACCTGTCAGGGATGGTCTAGATGGTGCTTGGTCCTGCCATGAGTGGAGGGGGCTGGTCTTAATGGCCTCTCGAGGTCCCTTCTAGTTCTCTGATTCAGGTCCAATGTGGCAGATCCTTAGCTGGTGTAAATTGTGCTGGCTCTCTGCACAGGGATGAATTTTACTCGGACAGAATCACAAACCAAACCGTGTTCCATTAAAACATTAAACAGACACTCACCATTAGTCGCTTGGCTTCTTCAGAGTCTGTGTTTTTAATGTGGCCTCTTGCTCTGCCTACCGTCACAAGCATCAGTGGTGTATTGGAGCTGATTTTTATGTCCTAAGGAAATACAAATATTTTATAATTTTGTTATAAAGAAGCTGTTTATGTATTATTTAAGGCACATCATTTTACAGCAAGAGGCCGCTAAAGAATCCTAGCAGACCAGTTACATTTGAAGGTTAATCAAAATATTTTTCATGTATTTTATTATTAATTATTATTCTTATTTTATTTATTGTTTTATTATTTGTATTATGGCAGTGTCTAGAAGCCATGATCTTGATTGGAGCCCATAGTGCTAGACACACAGTGACTGACATCAGTCCCCGTGAGCGATATAGTTATACCAACCAAACCCACCCTGTAGACAGTGTGATGTCAGTGAGCAGGAGAACCTCTCCTGTCGGGGAGGTGGATTAACTACAGGAGAGCTCTCTCCTGTCAGCGTAGAGCATCTTCATTAAAGCGCTACAGCGGGGCAGCTGCGCCAGTGCAGTGTTTTAAGTCAAACCTGCCCACAGTAACTAAGATCAGAGCCCCCTTGTGCCAGGCGCTGCACCCACGTACTGAGAGACAGTCCCTGCCACAAAGAGCTTCCAATCTAAATACCAGAATCATTTTGAAAACACACACAAAAGCCCAAAGGTCACGTTTGACCAATTCTGTGGTTTGGAGCACTTTTTGCTTATCAAGAACAAAACTGCTTTCAGCAGAGCCATTGGACGGTTCGGGGCAGTTGCTCCGGGCCCCGCACTTTGGGGGTCCCTGCACTTCAGGGAGACTCGGGGCTGGGGCAGCACAGGGGCTGGTGGCAGTGGGACTGGCCCTGCTCCGCTCTGCCTCACTGGCTCCCGGCATTGCTCCGGAGAGGCGGGCTGTGAGCTTGGAGGAAGGGGAAGAATGGGGGCAGGGCAGGAAGGGGTGGAGCGGGAGCAGAGTGGGTGTGGGAAGAGGCAGGGCAGGGCGGAGCGGGGACAGGAAGAGTCGGTGGGGTTGGCCCAGGCCCTGCACTCCCCTAGGGATGGCCCCGACTTTCAGGTGACTACAGGTCTTTTGAATTAAGCATCTTGTAGAAAGGAAATGCAAACTATTCATACAGTTTCTGTAAGCATAAAATTCTGTCACCTTTGGAAGCCACTTACCTGTGAAGTTTCAATCCCTCTGGGTAAAATCCACTGCTCTCGCTGAAGAATCTTCTGCATTATGTTCAGCCCATAGAAATTACAAAGATTTCTAATAAGGAATATTTGAGGCCAAGGTGTTTGGGCCTTTTCAACCAGCTTTTTCATGGAATTCACAAGTTGGGACTGTTTCTCTGCAGTTTCAGCACTGGTCCATGTATTCTGGTCTGCAGCTGCCAAGCAGAGTTCAGTATTAGCCCCAAACCAATGCAATATTGCTGCCTAGCTTCACAGTTGTTCCAACCTCATACACAATGCAGTAATGTTACCCCGGTATTTAAGATAAAAGGGGGGAAAAGGAGAAAGTTAAGAAAGATCCTATTTGAATAGATACATTTCATCTGAACCAGAAGGAACAGTGCTTCCATTAACCCTTCTGAAGTGAAGATTTATAGGTATAAAATGCAATACCACCTCCCAGAGGAAAACTGCTTCATGGATAAAATTCACCCTGTAGGACTAAATGTGGCCACCATTAATTTTGTGTCAACAGTGAGTTTGGTCTGGAAGAGTTTACAGCATTCAGAGAGGTCAGACACTTTTATAGAGTCACCAATTTTCAAGTCAAAAGAGCCTATTGTGTCCACCCAGCCAGCCTCCTACATCATCTTGTAAATCAAGATTGGATGTTTTTATAAAAGTTCTGCTCCAGGAATTATTTGGGTGAAGTTCTGTGGCTTGATGATCACAATAATCCCTTCTGATTTGGGAATCTACGAATAACCCAGGCCAGAGAATCTCTCCCGGTGATTCCTGCATCTGGCCCAATAATTCCTGGCTGAGCTAGAGCAGAGCTTTGAGAAAGAGACTTAAATTTTCAACTTAAATACTTTAAAAACTCATTTAAAGAAGCTTTTACCCCGTCTCTCTTAATTTGGTGACCTCATATGAAGTGAAATTGAGGGGAAAGATCATTTCACTAAAATCAGATGGCTAAATGTGCTGGTCATATAGAAGTGGGACATTTGTTTCTGTAGGTACCACACACTTTTTTCTTCTTGCCCTTTAAGGTTGCATTTTTTCAGTAATGATCAGAGCTGGCTGGAAAATGGGATTTCTGTTCTGTGGAACATTCTGACATTTCTAAATTTGTTTTGTCCCAAATCACGAGGAAGAATATGAAATATTTAATGTATGAAATATTCCGATTCAGAAAGATCTGTAAGCAGAGTCTGAATGAGCTCTCCCCTGACATCTAGTGATGAGCTGGGAGAGAAGACATCAGGAGCTGACCTAGTTTGCATAGACACACCCACTCTGCCTAGGTGTGCAGCATGATGCAGCTGCTTTGCCCAAATGATCACTTTTAGCTGGTGTTGGATTGCAAGGCACTTTGGTATTGGGTGCAGGGGCAATAAAGTTTTATTATCCTTGTTGTGTGAATATCATAGAATATGAGGGTTGGAAGGGACCTTAGAAGATCATCTAGTCCAACCCCCTGCTCAAAGCAGGACCAATCCCCAATTTTTGCCCCAGATCCCTAAATGGCCCCCTCAAGGATTGAACTCACAACCCTGGGTTTAGCAGGCCAATGCCCAAACCACTGAGCTATCTCTCCCCCCAATAAAGGGCAGCAGCTCTGTGCTTGGCGTACCCTGACTGCGAAGAGGTCCAACCTCAACTGAATTCCACCCGCTAAGCAGGGGGTAGGCACGCTGAAGTCTAGTGGAGAGGTGAGAGGGTGAGGACAGGTGTCTGTACATGGTGGTGTGAGCTCTGCCTAAGAGTTCTAGACACCATTTGTCCTTCCCCCTCTCCACTGTTTAATGACAGGGCTGATTAAGATTCAGCTGAGAGTCTTTTGTTTTGGATCACTAGAGCTGAAATCACTGATAACCAGGTCCAAGCACTAGATGTGCTACGGGACAGCGTCTCTGGTAAAAGAGCCTGCCCAGCCTGCACTAGCAATGAGGCTCCCCCCGTAACAGCTGAAATCACTGAGAGCTGTGTTACGTGGTGGGACCTCGAGACATTCCAGAGGCTGCAGTACAGGGCAGTGGTGGTGTGAGCGATGTCAGAGCAGCGGACACAGGAGTGAGCGGCTGCCAGAGCGACCGACAGCGGAGCGAGCTGGTGGAGTGAGTGGCAGCAGAGCGAGTGGCCAATAAAGTGGCTGACGGCACAGCGAGCAGTGGTGGAGCAAGTGGCCAACGGTGGAACAACAGCTGAGGCGTTGCTGGGTGTCTTTCACTCCCTGGGTGGGAGGTGAACTCACACCGATGCACCTCTGAACTCTGGGTCTTCACTGACCAAGGACAACAACTGTGAGTGGGGTGCGGTGGAGGGACAGGGGAGTGGTGTGTTAAAGGGACATTTGTTTGTCAGACTTTCACACCACAAGGCGAGAGACTGAGAAAAAGGACACTCCCCTGTGTACTCTGGTGTGGGTGTTTTGTTCATGGCCATATGTTTTTTGAATCAGGCTTGTGGTGTTTTCCCAATTAATGCTGAAGTCCTTTCCCCATTTATTAAAAGTTTTCTTTTCCATACACAGACTCAGTGCTTGTGAGAGGGGAAGTATTGCCTCTTGGAGCCTACAGGGGTGGTGTGTAATTTTTCCAGGTTACTGGGTGGGGGCTCGAGCTGGTTCTGTGTTGTATTATCAAAGGGAAGCCCTAGACACTGAACCTGGCCCTTGTTGCTGCCAACTCCACCTGGCAGAAGGGTTACACATAGAAATAACCTTACTGAAATGAAACGTTAGATAATGTCAAAACATTTCATTTTGATCATATCATATCTAATATAATATGTGTATGTCAAAATGAGAAAAATTGAACTGAAATGATAAAGTTAAAACAAAAGGTAAAAGTCAAAATGAAACTGAATGAAAAAGACAAAAATCAAATAAAAGGCTCCATTTCAATTTCAAAATGTTTCAAAACCTTTCTGTTGAAAATTTCATCAAAATCGACACATTCCCACAAAACATTTCAGTTCGGATGGGACCAATGTTCCCTCTAATTTTTGACAGGCCGTGTGCGCAAAAAATTTCTTCTATGCAAATTGTTGTGCTTCTGTGCAAATGTTTGTGCGCGCAGTGTTTCGCCCTGTGCGTGGGGTTTAGGATCTGTGTGCGCGCGCACACGCGCACAGCTCAGAGGGAACAGTGGATGGGACAGCATTTTCTAATGGAAAACTGCTCAGCTGAAAATGTTTTGATCAACTCTGGAAATTACTCTGGACAAACACAACCCTTAAAGCAAACAACATCCATGGAGCTGAATGGTTCTCTAACCAACCTCCCTTGATGTCCAGCACGACTGGAAAACGGTTAGAAACTCCACTTACCACTCGGCAGCTCTCTGCCAAGCACAGCTGCAACGTTACCGATGGCGAGTCGGAGCTTAGCAATGAACTGCAGGTTTTCAATGCTGGTGACGGTGGCAGAGCTGGGAGCAGACAGATCTGCATTGGAGAGCAAGTGCTCTGAATTCTGGCTGGCGTCTTCTTGAAAGGAGGAATACACAAAATCCTGTTCGAGAGAGAGAATTTTAAAAATGTACAGTAGAGAACATACAGTACGTCTGTGTAAAGGGGATGCAGTTGGTTGGGCAGGTTTTTTTTAGTGATTCAACTTTTCCCTTCTCCCCACACCTCACAGCAGACATTAACCTTAAAGACTACAAAAAATGAAATGGTTCTGGTCATTTTGAAACAGTGGCACTGATTAAAAATAACAGCCTGGGGGTAAGAGCTCCTGTCTCTCTCCCTCATCCACTTCTCCCCACCTTGGTGTCTATCTCCCACATCTTCTACCCCTCTCTGCTCCTGCCCTTCTCCCTGCTTCCCAGCTTCTATGAGCCTACAGGTACATTTTTCAAACATGCCAAAGTGATTTAGGTGCCGAGAGTTGCTGAACACCTATGGGACTTAGACTCCTAAGTGACTTGGGCACTGCTGAAAATTTTCCCCTAAGTCTCATTGAAAGTCAGTGAGATTTAGGCTCCTAAGTACCAAAGGGTTATTTCTGAAAATGGGAGAACTGGCCATTAATTGTGTTTTTCTCCTTTTCTGGGTGCCCAACATGAGATACCTGGGTCTGACTTGTAGAAGTGCTGACTACTCACAGCTGCAACTGAGGTCAATGGGAGCTGTTCTATGAACACATAAAATGCTATACAAATGCTAAGTACTCTGCTTGTCAGGCCCTGGGGATCTCAAATTGGGCACCCAAAATCAGTGGAGACTTCTGACAATTTGGCAGTAATCTCTCTGTGTCTCTGTGCAAAAGCTGTAAAATGGGCATAATAATATCACCTATTCTCACAGGGGCATTGTGAAGATGAATTCATTAATGTTTGTGAGTCACTCTGATACTCTAGCGAGAGCACCATAGAATTAATACTTCTGTATTCGGCGCAGGGTCGGGGTGGTGTGCAGAGAATAAGACAGGGGCACACAAGTTTGTAGAGCACCGAGCACAATGGGGGATATGGCCCATGACTAGTACTCCTAGGCGCTACAATAATACAAATACATAAATAAATACTGAGTAACTTCATACATTGAATGAGGCAGGGATTCTATAGAAAAAATAGTATCTGGTTATGTAATTGCAGACTGTATCGTAATGCATATGCCAGAGCACAACAAGTGAAGACAGCATATGTAACCTTAATTTTCGCATTTCCTAACATTGGAGTACTTGACGTTGCAACCTTAACTATTCTTTTAACATAGTTATTATGGATGTAATGAAATGTCTACATTTATCCACAGACTCTTCATGGGACTCACCTCAAAGCAGCACACTACCATGAAATAGAAATCATTGCGACTGCTTTCATTTAATGATAATACTTCCTCTATCCTGGAGAGATATTCTTCCAGGTGTTCCTTCACATTGTCTAGTCTAGGAGGAAATGGACATAAGTTACAAAACTGAATAAACCCAACGTGGATCTGTGAGTGAAATATAGTTAATATAGCCACTGGAAGCACTAGAACCAACCTGCATCGAAGCAACATTTTCAAAAGGGAGGACTTGACAGTAGGACTCGGATCCATGCATTCTTCAAAGGGCGACAAGTCACTCGTTGGTTTGTACACTTAAACCAAAGAGTAGAATGGATTACTTTTTTTTTTTTTCTGAGCACGAGTCCAGATCCCCAACTGGTGTGAACCAGCCATAGCTACACTGGAGCCAATGGGTCAGATCCCCAGCTGGTGTGAATTGCCCTAAAAGCTCCAACACCAGAAGGCAAATAAAAAGAACCTCATATTTATTGTTGGGGTTTTTATCTCATGATTTTAAAGTCACTCTCATGAGTTTTGGGGCCTGACTTAGGATATCTGAACAACTGGGATTGGCGGGATCAAGCCGTTCCCGTGTTACACACATCACTCACCCTTTCTAACCTCTTGATGTTCTGGGTTAGAAGGTTTGCAGGCCACAAACTTAATCAGTTGTTCGATGATCTCTGCAGATGGTGGGATTTTCTCCCCAAAACAGTAACTACTGACAAACTCCACAAAGAACGAGTTGCACTTCCTCCTGAATTTGTTGTGACTTGTGACTGCCTCCCTAGGGCGAGAAAAAGATTATTTTTTTTAAATGTCACTATTTTAATATATAAGGTAGCAGACAAAATCAGAATGGCTGGAAGCTGAACTTAAATATATTGAGACTGGATAAAAGGCAAAAATTGTAACCTTGAGGATGATTAACCATTGGAACAAGTCACCAAGGGAAGTGGTGGTTTTGCCATCATCAGAAATCTTTAAATCAAGACTGAATATGTTTCTAAAAGAGCTGCTATAGCTCAAGCCAAAGTTATGTGCATGATGTGTAGACATCACATCGTTGGGGGGAGGGATAGCTCAGCGGTTTGAGCATTGGCCTGCTAAACCCAGGGTTGTGAGTTCAATCCTTGAGGGGGCCATTTAGGGATCTAGGGCAAAAATTGGGGATTGGTCCTGCTTTGAGCAGGGGGTTGGACTAGATGACCTCCTAAGGTCCCTTCCAACCCTGATATTCTATGATCACTGGGTGAGATTCTCTGGCCTCATGACCTAATGGTCCCTTCTGGCCTTAAAAATCTATGACTCTACAAATCTCTCTGTGCTGAAACATGCGCATAGCTCCACTACTCTTGCTAAGTTAAGAGGACGTGAGTGTGTGCCGAGGGTAGACTTGATCCTGTAAAGTCAATAATAATTTCTGCCCGATACGAATTATTCCACATTCTGGGCAAAACAACTTTATACACCGGGAGTGAATGTTGCCAAATTCTATCACTCATTTCAGCCCTTCCCCCAGGAATGTCAGCCCAAAGCCAATCACCCAGTCCCCAGGGAGACACTCCGTTCTAAACAAGAGCCCAAGGCAGACAGCAAATTCTCCTGCTTCTCACACAACTCCCCCTACCCAAAACTCTGCATTACCACAAAATAACAACACACATTGTCTTCCCTGGAATTGAAACCTGCTCGCATGCTGTGAAAAAACAGTGTGTGTGACAGCGCTACCTGATAATGACATAACTCCAGAAAAACGCTTAAAAAATCATTTATGGCTCCTAAAAATGTATCTAATAATAATTACCTAAAATCAGACAAAGCTGAGCCCTGACACCAGAGCCCTGGGCTCAGTGCTCCAACGCATGCTGTAATCACTGGGTGAAGGTATGGTGGGGAGCACAGAGGGGTCACTTGCAGCTTTCTGATCCTGGGACCAGCTAGTGGCCTTTGGGCCTCCAGCATAGCTTAGTGCGGCCTGTGAACGGATCAAGTGGCTATGAGTCTAAGGGCTGGCTGTTCTGCAGCCAGCCGCCTGTCCCCCATACATGACCTCTGCACCAGTTGCAAGGCCAGACTTGGCAAAGAACTGGTCACAGATATACGGGCGCTGACTTTTGTTTTTGACAGTGGGTGCCCCACCCCCACTCTGCCCCTCCCCCAAGGCTCCTCCCCTACTCTGTCCCCTCCTGAGGCCCTGCCCCCACTCTGCCAATTACTGCCCCCTGAGCACCTCCCACTCCCTCTTCTCTGCCTCTGCCCCTGAGGCTCCCCCTCAACCCTGCTGCCACTCGCTCCTCTCCGCCCCCACCCCCGAGCACCTCTTGCCTGCTGCTTGGTCCTTTCTGCCCCCTCCTGCCTTAAGGGTGAGTGATGAGGGTTGGGGGTGAAGAGGAGCAAGCAGCAGGAGCCACTGAAGCCGCGGCCAGCCCCAGGGGCTGCCGAACAGCTGATCCATGGCCAGTCTCGTGGGTGCTGAGCACCCCCCATTTTTTTCTGTGGGTGCTTGAGCCCTGGAGCATCCACAGAGTCAGTGCAAATGCACAGATACCATTTTCAAAAGCATGATTTTTAATGGGACTTAGGTTCCTAACTTCTAAAGCCGCATTGGAAAATGCTACTCTACATCGGCTCTATGCGGGGAGATGCACCCGCTTTCAGGCCCCTTTGTGCCACCGGAACGTTACAAAGGGGCCAGAGCGGGAAGCAGCACTGAATGCCCCCTTTATAATCTGCATCTTCAGATATTTACAATCCCGGGCCCCAGTCCTGCAAAAGAATCAGTGTAGGCAGATCCTACACACACAGAGACCCATTAAAGTCATTGTTCACAGACAGACCTATCCTGGCAGATACATCAGCAGCACAAGGAGCTATGTCTGGCGGTAACAGTCTGGGAGAGGGAGCAGCCCGTTTTTCCAGGAACTCACAGAAATGTAGTGGAGGGGTGTGGAAGAAAAGCAATCCTTCTGGCCACACTGTCAGTAATGGAGATTAGTGGGAATATCACCGCTAAACAAGTCTCCCGAGTCACAGAGTCCGGCGACTGTACAATACCTGGTGATCTGGGAGGCGGTGGGCGTGTAATCCTCGGGGACGCTCTGCTTGCAGATCTTGCACTGCCTGATGTTCCCCTCCCGGATGCACTGAGTGCAGAAAATGTGACCGCAGGGCAGCTCAGCCGGGTCAGTGATCTCATTCTGGCAGCTTTTGCACTCGTTCACGCCCTTCCTGAAAGACACCACGAAAGCAAGATGCAATTCACGGGGTCTGATTCTCTATTGCCTTGTGCCTTACAGAGTCAATAAATAAATAATAATAAAGTCTTGCTTAGCCGGGCCCAAGCTCCATGGCAATATACATACGTCCGATCGCCACAGGGTGGCTGGCTCCTTTAAATGAAGCAGGTCCTGCTCCCCTCTGCCAGAACAGGTGCTTTCAGTTTGGCCAATTAAAACGTAGAATGGCACCTGGGGCTATGTAGGATTAGGGAGAATCAGAGAGGGAGGAAGTCCTTGAAGGAGGCTGCAGGAGGTTCCTGGGGAAAGGCTGAAAGGAGGGGAGCAGCAGAAGGGTTCGTTGGCTGACGTCCCCGAGGCAGAGACAGAAAGGGTGGAAGGCAAGGGGAGCAGCAAAGGGGCTCACCCGCTGACATCATCACCCAGAAGAACTGGAAAAAGTTAGTGTAAAGGAGCAGTGATGGATGCTCCCCTGGTAAGGACGATCTCCCAGCAGAGAGGCTGGGGGGAATGAGGGTGGGCATTGCCACTGGGAAGAGTAGGGTTGCAACCCAGCTGGAAGGGCTGTGGTGGTTTTCCTGGGAGAAGGACAGGAGAGGACTGACAAAGAGCCCCGGTGTGATGGAAGACGCCAGAGAGTGGCACGTGCTACACTGTGACTTTAAGGACAATATGTGCTGCGGGTTATAAATGGACGATGTTTTGGGACTCTTGTTCTGGGTTCTTTGCACTAGTTTTTTGTAATAAGTTGGCTCCAAGGAGGAGTATTTTTGAGGCAAGAGAGCCTGTTGGGGAGGCCTAAGGGGCCTGAGAGGAGAAGTGGGACATTAGCCCTGGTGTGAAGGTGCCCAGCCACAAGGGGGCGCTCAGGGGAGGTAGAATTGTTCACACCCACGGTACATAATGCAAAATGTTTTCCATATGTGTGGTACGGTACAGCACTGAATGCTGAGTTACATGGTACATGGAACTAAAAATATTGTCAGGAAATAAACTAACTTGCAAGCGTAATTAATAGACACATTGCCTGCTAAAAACGCTCTTGCTGAAAATTTACCCACAATGGTCTTTTTTGCTTGTTTGCTTGACTTACACAAGGTAGATGGTAGCAGCATTGTTGCTGCATCTCTTCAGCACTTTTGTCACAACTTCAAAAATCTTCGCTGGTTTATGGTCTTCAATTTTGTACAGTAACTACAGAAAATAAAGCACAGTGAATGTCCTTACATTCTAAGTGACAAAAGAAGTGTTAAAAAGTTACATTTGCAAAAGCAAGCACTCAAAAGTTAGGATATGCCAGCATCAATGTTGCCCATTCAACCTTAACTCTGACCCTTTAGGGCATGCATTCTGATAGTCTTGTACAACATCACATAGGAAGTCTGGGGCAGAGCCCAGATTAGATCCCAAGTTTCCTGAGCCCAGAGCCTTAAACATTCTCCCTCATTCACTGTTCATCCTGTACACTGAATGAGACTGGAGTCTGACAGAACACCTGGCATGTGATCATGTAATTAAAGACTGTATCATAATGCAAAAGCACAAGGGGGCTGAATTAAGGTTACAGAGGTTTTCAGAAAGACCTGGGGCCAAACTTTGAAAACTTGGGTGCCTGATGTTACGCACACATATCCATCGCTGGGCTCACCAGCTGAGAAAGGCTGGTCAAAACATGCTATTGACGAAAAACTGGATTATTGACTAAGAAAAACTTTAATGGATGTTGTCTGTGTTTCTGCAAAAACTTGGTTTTTGTCGGAAAACCAAAACCCTGAAACATGGAAATTATATTTTACACTAGAATACCCGCATCTTTTGTATAATCTAATAACTAAATATTAAGAATCAAAACATTTGAATCCACCCAAAACGAATTGTTCTTTGTGGAAATTTTGAAATATTAAGTTTTTGTTCCAATTTGGAATGAAGCCAAATTTCCAAATCTCCGTATCCTTTGCCAAACAGATTTTCTGTCCTGTGGAAGGCTCTAATTCTGGGGTGAGGATTTCAGGAGGCCTAGGTGTAGTATCACCGTGTAACAGGGGCAGGAGATGGTATGTAGGGGAGCTGTACAGAGACAGTGCAGCTTGGGTCACCTGCAGGCTACCTCCTGATCTCTTGTGAGGACACCATGTCTCATGTGGGTGAAGGATGGGGGTGGTTGAATCCTCTGAGGACAGGAATCCTCTCTAGAGCTGGGTGAATAATGGATTTTTCGGTTCACTGGCAATTCCCCCAAAAATGGGGGGGAAAAAACTAGCTTCATGTCAAATTTGTTTAGTATCGAACAAAACATTTTGAAGAAAGCCGAAACATTTTGTTTTGATTCCAACCACTTTTAATTTTTAAAAACTGTATTAAAAAGTAAAATTAAAGAAAATTTTGAAATGGAAAAGTCATTTTGAACCAAAAAATTGAAATGTTTTGATTTTTTCCCTGATTTTTCTCTTAGTAGTTTTTTTCTGACTGAAACTATTGGGATATATAGTAGTATATGTTGTAAAACGCTATAAGCCATTTGGGCCTAGTATAAATGCTTGGTGCTTGACATGAGTACGTGAGTTGCGTGTTGGCAACTGAAGCGAGGATTTAAGGTTATGAGTGGTCAAGGATTGTCTGTGCAAAACAACTTTGTCACGTCCATAGGAGGAAATGGAATGTCTTGGATTATGGAGGCTTGCCAGGAACCGTTTTCCCGGAGTTATGGGTACAAGGCTTAGTAAACAGACAAAGAGCTGATGATGCAAAGGATGGACTAGTCTATAAATAGTTGCCTGACATATCTGAAATTTGGAGTCAGACAGCAATCCAGAGCCCTGATAAAGAAGAGTTGTGTAGTGCAGGGCTCCCCATGCCTTATGATTGGAGCAGACCTTGACTGGCCTTTGGGACTTCGCTTTAATCTTCAGACTCTGGTGTAGTATGAGAGGGGTGTGAATGTGGAGTGAGTGTGAGGTTATATTGTAATCAATACAACTATTTAGAGTATTATATTCCAGCACTGTGTCTGGTATCTGCCTGCTCCCCCATCCCGTAGGGAGGCCTCTATCAGAGCCTAACAAAACAATTTGGCAAAAGCAACATGAATTCAGGAAGCATTTTGGTATTGCCAATCTGAATTTTTCTCCAAATAAAGTTTTGGATGAAAAATGTCTTCCAGCGGTCCTCCCTCCTAACTCTGCTGGGGCCTTAGGGCTGTAGCCGCTTGTTCCATGCGCTTTCAAAGGAGCAGTGGGGCGCTATTTTATACACCTACATTCCAGAGGAAGACAAACTGCTTCACAACAAGCTTTAGCAGCTTCTTGTCCACGTTGGTTTCATCGTGTAGCAGGTGATCGATGAGCAGGTAGACAATGTTGGTGCAATTCCATTGGTGTCTGAAAAAAAGAGACAGAACTGCCTCACTGTGAGTAGCTGCCCCTTGTCTGCTGGGAAAAATAATTCTTCCCCACATCTTTGGACAAAACCTGCTGTGACGGTGTACCCCATAAGGCTTTATGGGGAGATGCTTATAAATGTATATATGATATAACTGGAATATGTTTTATGCTACATGTGCCATGTAACATATCTCTGTAAAAGTTATGATCTACTGATCATATTCCTCCTGTTTGTATGCATGTATCATTTTTGTAGTTGAAGTTATGAATATTGGTTGTATTTCTTGAGAAAGGAATGTGCAGGTTAAGTGCCCAATCAAGAAACACTTAACAGACAATAGAGCTTGCAGAAACCAATCCACATCTGAGCTTCGCCAGGAATGTGGCTTGGCTGGTAAGGAACTGAGTTGTGCATGGACATGTGACTTGCCCATGTGACCCCCAAACTCCATTTTGTAACTGGATGCTACACAGGAAGAGGGAGGGGTATCCACCAAGAGGAGAAAGTCTATTTAAACCCCTGGGAGACCACTCCATGTTGTCTTCAGCTGGCTAAAGAGAGAGCCTCTCCACCTCCCCAATGACATACCTGAAAGAAACTGGAACAAAGGACAATAACAAGGGGGTGTGAGTGATTGCTGGACCCAGGCTAGGACGACCATAACCTGTAAAAGGAAGTTTACTGGAACTGGTGAAGTTTTTATCTGTATTCAGTGTGATTAGATATAGACTTGCGTGTTTTATTTTATTTTACTTGGTAATTTACTTTGTTCTGTCTGTTACCACTTGGAACCACTTAAATCCTACTTTCTGTACTTATTAAAATAACGTTTTACTTATTAAGTAACCTGGAGTACGTGTTAGTACCTGGAGGGGGGCAAACTGCTGTGCATATCTCTCTATCTGTGATATAGAGGGTGAACTATTTATGAGTTTACCCTGTATAAGATTTATACAGGGTAAAACAGATTTATTCAGGGTTTGAACCCCATTGGGAGTTGGGCATCTGGGTGTCAAAGGCAAGAACACTTCCTAAGCTGCTTCCAGGCAAGCCTACAGCTGTTATGGGACATGCCTCAGACCTGGATCTGGGTTTGCAGCAGGCTAGCGGGTCAGGCTCAAACCAGACAGGATTCTGGAGTCCCAAGCTGGAAAAGGCAGGAAAGCAGGGGCAGGAGTAGTCTTGGCACACCAGGTGGCAGCTCCAAGGGGGTTTCTGTGATACCAATCCATTACAGTGGCATAGTCGAGCAGGGTCTGTGCACAGCTGATTGCTTTGAGATACTGGTAGTGATTTTAAGTGAGTTTTAAGTGTGGTGGCTGGAAAACAGACAAAGTGGTTACTGGTTTGTTATTTTCTGTTTGCTTATTTTGGGTAAGGGCAGTAGGGACAGAAAAGGAAGCAAAATAAGTTAGAGTGAAGATCAGAAGAGGCTAGAACTGCACAAGTTGCAAATTGTCCAGAAAGGCTGAACTTTGGGTGCTGGGAAAGTCTCTTAACTAAAAAGCCCCTGAGCTGAGTGCATCTCAGTTTCAGTGAACTGCAGAGGAGCGTGGTCCAGCACTAGGTAGCAGGAAAATGACTGCCAGTGAAGCAGCTACTAAACTAGAGCTGGCTAGACTGGAAGCAACAGAGAAAGAAAACAAACAGGAGACTAATGAAATTAAGGCACTTAGAAATTAGTGTAGAAAAAACCAGGATGGAGGCTGCCCACAAGAGAGCTGTTGAGGCAGAGGAGGTTGCCCACAAGAGAGCTGTTGAGGCAGAGGAGGTTGCCCACAAGAGAGCTGTTGAGGCAGAGGAGGTTGCCCACAAGAGAGCTGTTGAGGCAGAGGAGGCAGGAAGAGCCATAGAGGAAGCTGCCCATAAGAGAGCTATGGAGGCCCAGAGGGAGTCCCAGAAGTATGAACTGGCTGTTGCAGAGTTGGAGACAAAACCCTTCAGCTGCTGGATCCACTTCCCCAAAAATCCACAAATGGGAGTGGCTATGTCCATAGTATGATGAATCCAGTGATATAGCCGAATATTTCATCACCTTTGAGAGACTGTGCACCCTCCATGCGATCCCTGAAGATCAAAAGATGACCACACTGATAGCAAAATTGACTAGCAGAGCTCTGGACATATTCAATAAGATGCCCATTGGTGATGCCTCCAATTATGGTAAATTTAAGGAACTGGTTCTGAAACAGTTTCAGGTTACACCTGAAACCTACAGAGTTAAATTCAGGAGTCTTAAGAGGGGAGATGGATTAAGTAATGTGGTTTATCCAAATGAAATTAGAGATTTGGTAGATAAGTGGGTGAGGGGAAAAGACATTACAAGCTCTGAAGGAATGTGTGATTTGGTTACTCAGGAACAATTCCTGAATGTGTGCAGTGATGATGTAAAACAGTATTTGTGGGACAAAAAGGTGGATGCAGTGAGTGAATTAGCTGGGTTTGCAGACTCTTATGAGCAAACACAAGCCGCAATTAAACATAAACCACTGGCAGAGGAGTACAGGGTTGGGGGGAAACTCAAGGTTTTGGTTAAAAAAATATTTACAAAAAATATTTTTTGATTTCCAGCTAAAAGCTGCTGTAAATTTTTTAGTTTTCAAGTTTTTCTATATAAATTGGGATAATTCTGAGGAAATCTGACACTGTCTGCAACAAAAATTGTTTAAAGGAAAACCCATCTTTCTGTCTGGGGAAAAAAAGTTTTCACAGAAAAGTTTTGACTGTTACAGGTTTTAAAAATGTTTATATTCTTTCAAATACACAGACAGTTTTGGGGAGGAAGGTAACACTTACACTACGCTGTTCAATAATTTCTCTTTGTTATGGTAAAGTCTCATCTGGTAGTCGTCCGATGTTATCAGCTCCACAGTGTGCTTAATGGACTTGATTCTTTTCAGCCAGCTCAGGCAGGCGTGGAATGGCAGAAGCTCCTTCTCTGTGGGCTGCAGCTGCTTCAGGACGATGCTCACGGCATCAAGAGCTACAAACTACAATGACATTTTAAAACAAATCCCGTGAGTTTCTGAACTCGCCATTGTGTTTCAGGGTGAGGGGCAAAGAGGAGAGAAAACGACAGGGCAGGAGTATCACTTGCTGAAGAGCTGAAGCAACAGAACTGGAACAGGTTACGAAGGAAGGACCGGTGGCTGCACACACATACACACACACACAGGCCAGGTCTACACAATGGGTGAGGGGGTTCGACCTAAGATATGCAACTTGAGCTACACGAATAGCGTAGCTGAAGTCGACGTATCTTAGGTGGACTTACCTCAGCGTCCTCACGGCGGCGAGTCAACTGCTGCCGCTCCCCCATCGACTGCGCTTCCCCCTCTCGCGGCGGTGGAGTTCCGGAGTTGACAGGGAGAGCGCTCAGGGATCGATTTATCGGGTCTACACTAGACGCGATAAATCGATCCCCGATAGATTGATCACTACCCGCCAATCCGCAGGTAGTGTAGATGTGGCCTTAGATACACGTGCACACACATGCACTCTCAGGCAAGACGTGCTCATCAGCAGGGACTGAGCTCTGGTGATTCAGCATCAGTGGCAAAGACCCCCACCACCTGAGCTAAAGGGACAACTCCATTAATGGCAAGACAGGAGCAGGAGCCGAGATACAATCACAACTATTGCGCCAGCGAGTTACACATCTAGCTGCCGAGGCAAAGGAACAAGGAAAGGAGGGAGGGAAATCCCACATTTGTTTCCAAGCAGTGCAGATTGTAAGAGTGCCACAGAACATCATTCCCCTTCCTCTTCAGGACCTAAGTGCTCTGAGTCGAGGACCTGTCACCTAATCAAGTTTTTAAGCCTGATCTAATTCCCCATGAAATCAATCCACCTTCCCACTGACATCAACAGGAGTTGGAGCCAGCCCTTAACCATGACATTAAATTGATTCAGGCTGCCGTGGATTTAATCTGGTTTGGCTTGTTAATGCGGTCCATGGCAGCTATAAGCCATTTTTAAAGAGTGGTTAAAACTGGTTTGGATAACACAGCTTCTGGTCCAGTGTAGACAGCACTTGCATCAAACAAAACCAGCTGGCTTAAAATTGTAGTGACCATCTCCTAATGCCAAGGACATTATATTATACAAAGCACATGTGGCTTGGCAGGAGCACGGCTGAGAAGGATCTGGAAGTTGTGGTGGATGTGATGTTATATGATTAAAATATAACCATGTATATGAGGTTGCTACCATTGTTATATAATTGCTACAAATATTACACAAAGTATATCATGTAAGGTGTGAATGGAAAAGTTATGATTTGCTCAGTACGAATACCCTACTGTGATTCCCATTTACAATTACAGGTTGAAAAGAGCAACAATGAAACACTGTTCAGATAACCTCACTCACCATTTTAGTTGTGTCTTCTTTATAAACTTTCTGCAGCTCATTGGCTAACGTCTCTTCATTCTTTACTAAATTGATGAACAGCTGATAATTCTCTTGTAGGTAGAAATATTCAATGTGCAGCCAAATCAGGGAAAACTCCACATCGTCATTTGCCAAGGAGGTGCAGAGCCGCTTCGCACCGGTTATGAGAACATTAGACAAAATCTGGTGATAAAATAAAAGGTATTATTTCTACTCATCATCAACCACAAGAACAGCGATTGACCCATAGAATTAAGTTCTCTGTTGCTGCCATGTTTAATGAAAGATGTATGAAATTTTCGTCATCACTAATTCTAACCCAAGTCAAAAACCGATGTTAAAATGCAGTTAAAGTTGAGAGCACTTAGCAGTCATTTAAGAGCAAATACAAGGTTTCAGTAAAGTGCGTTTATCAAAATACAGAACAGTTGGACAGGAAGTGGTTTTATTTTTGGCAGAAATTGTTGACTTTTACAAATCAAAACCAACACCTTTTTTTCCAAAAAAAACTCAGGCAAGACTTTTTGATATTAAAAAAATCTACACAAAATTGAATTTTTTTAAAGGAAATCAGACACTTTCTGCATTAGCTGGGGATCTGCCTCCATTGACTCCAATGGAGTGAGGGCCGATTTACACCAGTTGGGGATCTGGCCCTACGTTTTTTTTTTCTGCGTTAAGTCTAATATGTCTGCTAACTGCAAACATTCAGACTGATGTTGTTTAAAAGTGCTTTTCTGCAGAAACTCATTTACCTCATAAACCTGAACATCTTGCCCTGGAAAAGCCATCCTCACAAAATCACTGGCATAACGCTGAACCATTTCTGGACTATTGCCATCTGGCACTGGCATATTCAAGATAGAGCTTTGAAACATCTCAGCAGAGTCCACAGTAGGGTCCTTTGGATAACCTAGGATGTCACAGAATGAACAAAGGAGAGGGGTTTATTCAATTATAGCAGATCACTAGAAATGTTGTTTAGTAATTATTAATATGCAAGTGAATGGGGGGTGGTGCAAGAGTATAAGTATGGCAGGGCAATGAGAATCCTGTTTTTCTCCATTATAAATGGCTACTTGTTAGAATTATGATGCAATGTTCTAGGTCATTCTAGTTGGGTGGGGAGGTTCTAGGTTATTCTAGCTGGGTGGGGAAAGGAGCAATTGACTACCTTTTCAAGGAATGAAGGACTGAATTTGCAAAGGACAAGAAGGCTTAGACAGTCCTAAAGGGCAATCTTAAATGAGGAACTCTTCCTGCCCCCACCAGCAAGACTCCTCTAAGCAGCAGAAGATTAAGCACAGACTCTACTGGTTTGCACATCTGAGACCCAGTTTGAGAGTACCTAGATCCCCAGATCTATCTACAGATTCCTTTCCCAAGTCACTGATTTCCAGGATACAGTCCGCCATCTGGTAAGAGTGACCTACATTCTTTGATCCTTGCATTTGGCTGAGTTAAAAGTAGAGCTGGTCAGAAAATGGATTTCTGTCCCATGAAAAATTTTGACATTTTGCATTTTTTTGTCAAAAATCATGACAAAAAGACAAATTCTGAAAATGTTCACAAAATTCAGTTATGATGTTTTTTGTTTGGGTCAATCAAAATTATTAATTTTGATAAATTTGAAATGGTTTGTTTTGATTTGACCATTTTTGATTTAATTTTGTATGTATAAAATAAACTTCAAACAATGTCCTTTAGAAACAAAAAAATTGAAACTTTTATCGTGAAAATGTTGAAACAAGATGTTTTGACATTTTCCGAACATTTCTTCCCAATTTGTTTTCTAACAAAATTTCATCTTAATCAACAAAATATCATGAAAAGTTTCAGTTTTCTCAAAATGGCATTTTCTGACACCAAACTGTTTTGACTAAAATTGTTGAACCAACTTTAATTAAGCACAACCAAGATTCCCAAGTGATGCAGATTCCACCCCATACCTAGGTGAGCTGGGCCAATGGCTACTCCCTGTTAATAATGTACTACTTATTCCCTGTGTGAATTTGTCTCCCTTCAGCTCCCACCCACTGGATCTCATTCTGTTTCTCTCTGCTACATCACAGAGCTCTCTATTACGAGACATCTCCTCCCCATGTAGCTCTTCTATAAACCTGATCTGGATTTACTCTGGCAAAAGCAAGAGGAGAATTGGGTCGCATATTTTCTTCCATTGCAGTTAATTTTAATAGATGTAAAAAGTGTGAACCTACCTTTCACCCGATGGACTGTCTCCCATATTTCATCCAGGCGAGCTTTCAGAACCCAGCTGAATGGAAAGCAGCACAGCGTGGATCTGCTGGGGTCTTCGCTCATTGATAACACAGAAATCTTCGCATCAGGGGCCCTTGAGTGTTTAAAAGAAAGAAACATATTATACATATATACCTATAATCTTTCTAAATTCTGAGCCTCAATGACTTCATGTGGCAGTAGGTTCCCGAGGATAATTACGTGTTGTGTGGGAAAAAAAACATTTCCTTTGACTGGTTTTGAAGTTGCTGCCTTTCAATGTCATCAATTCTCCCCTTTGTAAAAGGGTGGTCTGCCATCCAGCCTATTTGTCTATTAGACCTGGCTAGGAAGGGGTTAAGTGTTCTCTCTCCGGGGCTGTGTGCGCTCAGTTGGGGAAGAGCTGCAGGGTGGAGGCTGGCTCCTGTGACTGGCTCTGCAGCAGACAGACCCTCTGGGCCACTGCAGCCTGTGATGGGCAGGGGAATAACTTTGTTTTCTGTTAGTTTGTGAGTTTTTGTTTGAAAACTGTGCCCAGAGGTAAGGGCCTGAAAGAGATCGGGCACAGAGTAAGACCTTCCTGGGGTGGGGAACAAATTAGCACCCTACAACCTTATCCCTGCATTATGAGACAGAGAGAACAAGATGATGCCTTCTCTACATCACCCCTGGAGGTAAGTGAGTGTAGTGGTTGAGGGCTTGGACTGGGACTAAGGAGATCTGGGCTCTTGTTCTCAGCTCTGCCAGCGTGTGACCTTAGACAAGTCACCTACTCATGCTTCAGTTTCTCCATCTGTAATGTGGGATTATGATCCTTTCTTTCCTCCCAGGGCGTTGTGAGGAACTCCGATGGAAATCAGTAGGATTTGTACTCATTCTGGTGTACTGAAAATGCTGATCAAATTGTAGGCTGTCACTTTAATATTTTTCCTGATCTTTCTTGGAGGTTAGGGGGCTCTGTATGGAGATGTGTGATCTGGACCTAGCAGACAGGTGGCCTAGAGAAAGGTGGGCTACACTTTGGTATCGCTGTTTTAGGGAGCAGCCTGCTTTGTCTCTCTCTGTGTTTGGGGTATTGTGTGTTATCACTCTGATTTCTAATAGTGTTACAATGCAATCTTCCAGCAAGAGTATTTTATGTTTTGTATCTAAGTCCTCTCTGTGTATGCCAGGAACATAATAGTCACAACTCAGGTACTTTTGAAAATTACAATTAGGGTGACCAGACATCCCATTTTTAAAGGGACAGTCCTGTATTTAAGCCCTCCTGCCGGTGTCCTGACTTTTTCTTAAAAACGGGAAAATTGTTCCATATTTTCTGTCTTCCCCCTCCCTCCCCATCAGTACTGGCAGGTTCTGTTGATGGCTGGATCCCTGCTCGCCAGCCGCCTGCCCACCAGCGGAGAGTAGGGGATCCACTGGCCGATGATGGGGATGAGTGTGCAGGGCTGGTGGCAGGGCAAAGATGCAGCGTGTGGGGCCAGCCATTCCCCCTGCTGGTCCATCAGTGCAGCCCCTTCTGCGTGTGGGCTCTCGGCCAGCAGGGCCCTGTCCCATTTCCGGCCAGCACTTGCTGCGAGCTGTGGTGACTGGTGAATGGGGGCAGGTACCAGGAAGCGGCTGGTTACATGTCACCTCTGCTGCCCACCCATCGGCCCTTTACGTGCTCCCCCTCTCGCTGTCCTCTCCCTGCTTTGCCCCTTCACCCCCCCAGCCCTACTGCTCCTCCATATCCCCACTGGCAGGCGCATCTCACTCCCGGTGCTGTGCGGCGATCCAGCCCTTAGTCAGAAAGCTCAGCTCAGCAACAGCCTTGAAGCCCTGGGCTGGCAGGCTCCTTCCTTCCCACACTGCCTCTGGCTGGGCCGGCACCCTGGGAAAGCCCAAGACCCTCTGGCTTTATGCAACTACTCGTCTAATGAACGCACTCTAAACCATGCCCAGACTCCCCCACTGCGCTCGTTGCTACAGCACTGTACCTTTGCAGCTCTGGAGAGAGGTTGGTTTTCTCAACCCTGAACAGAGATTGGTCAGGAATTTTCTGAATAAACATTATTTCATCGGAAAATCACGAGTCATTGAAACCGACACAGTTTGCAGGAAAAGGGTCGGTTTCAAGAAGCCTCCTGATTTGAGCAATTTTTGGAAAAAGGTTTCAAAACCATTAAAACATCCTGTTTTGACAGTTTTGAAAAAAAAACAACCCACAGTTTTGGTTTATAATTTGAAATGACTTTCCACTTAGCAATTGTAGTTAATTTATACTAAAAAAAGTAAAATCTTTTTTTAAAAAGGTCAAAATCTAAATTCAACTTTACGATGGAGCCGAGATTATTTTTGTTTCCCACTCAGATCTAATCCCGAGAGTCTGAACTTTCCTAGTGGTCTCTTACT
Organism: Chelydra serpentina; assembly: GCA_037349315.1. Lineage (NCBI taxonomy): Eukaryota > Metazoa > Chordata > Testudines > Chelydridae > Chelydra > Chelydra serpentina. The sequence goes on along the minus strand of JBAIAC010000021.1, from coordinate 3,047,231 downwards.
TGCTGGTATACTTAATCTTCAGAAATGATTCATCTTTGAACATCTGGAGCCAGAGGTCAGAGATAGGAGTTTCTTGAGAGATATGATCCAAGTTGTTGTTTGCATCAATTACTGCTAGAATTTGAGCAAATATATTTGCCACAATGTCTTCCAAATGAATCCAGACAACATGCCTTAAAAAAAAAAAAAAGAAAAAAAATGTCTTATAAAATAATTTCTTCAACCCCTTAACCGGCTCATTCTGTGTGTCTGTAACATGAGGGTTGCTTTGCAGGGCTGGGCCCTAAGATACAACTATGTAAATATCCAACAATCATAATAAAGCATAGTCATCCACACAGGAGAAAACAGGGAGCAAATTTAGCATTGGCTGGGTGATGTCTCTCAGCCATGTTGGGAGTCAGCTGTCTGCAGTGGCTGAATACCAAAAATATGAATTTCCAAAACTTTCAAGTTATTTATCTGTAGGGTTTGGCACATTCCATACAGCTGATCAATTTTGTTCTTGTTCTTTGTTCTTGTTACAAACAAGGCCCTTTAACTGTCCAATGACCTAAGATTTTGTTGCCAATACCCTGATTAATTGTGATTTTTAAAACATAAGCTAGTCTTCTATATAAGTTCTTATACCACCCTCATCACTGTTGTACCCAAGTCCCTTACAGGAAATCTTTAAGTGACGTGATACAAACATATCACTTCTTGTTGGTATTCCAAACATTTGAGCTATTTGAAAATCAAATGGCCAACATGGTGCAACTATACAAGAACATACAATGTTACCTGAATGAAGTGCCTTCAAGTATGAACTCGCTAGACAGAGCTCTGCGGAAAATCCACTCTTTAGGATTATGGCTCCCCATCTCTCGTTCTTGTAAAAGGTTACAAATTCTCCTTTTCAACACTTCCATAAAATGACGGGCAACTAGCCATAAAAGAAAATTAGAAATCACTTTATCTCACAATAGGGCTGGTCAACATTTTCTTAAAGGAAAATTGTTTTCTACTAAATGAAATGTAGGGTAGAAAGTCTCTGCTTTCCTCAAATTTTTGAATTTTTGTCAGAAAACCCCAAACCTGAAAAATTTCAGCTGAAAGCCAAAAATGTTTTGGATTTCAGTAGTTTTGGGCCAAATTTTGGGGGGTTTTCGGGTGTTCGGTTTCTGGAAAAAAAAGTTGAAAATTTCCATGGGGGAGAGGAGAAAAACATTTTCCAAGCAGTGCATCTAAAAACATTTCCTATTTGTCTCCTTTGAAACAGTTCCTTTGGCCTAAGCAATCTGACCTTCCAACTGGAATCAAGAAACTCTTAGATAAAGGGGTTCATGGAAAAAAGTGAGATGTAAGACCTGAGGGTTCCATTTGGCTCTCAGGTCTGTTCTACACTAGGGATTTACATTGGCATAGCTACGTCTCTCAAGCAGGTGAAAAATCCACACCCCTCACAGATGTACATACACCTATCTAATCCCCAGTGTAGACAGCATTAGGTCAATGGACAAAATCTTGGGGTATGTCTATACTTACCCGTCGCGTCGGAGGCGCGGGATCGATGTTCTGGGTTCGATTTATCGCGTCTTGTCAAGACGCGATAAATCGAACCAGGAAGTGCTCCCTCGTCGACGCTGGTAATCCAGCTCGACAAGTGGAGTAGGCGGAGTCGACGGGGGAGCCTGCGCGCCGCATCTGGACCACAGGTAAGTTCGAACTAAGATACTTCGACTTCAGCTACGTTATTAACGTAGCTGAAGTTGCGTATCTTAGTTTGACAGGGGGGGTTAGTGTAGACCTGGGCTTGCATTGACCTAGCTACTGCTTCTCGGTGAGATGGATTAACTACACCGACAGTAGAAGCCCATCCGTGCAGGTACTGTCTACACTAAAGCTCTACAGCGGTGTAGCTGTGCTGTTGTAAAGTTTTAAGTGAAGACATGCCTTCACTTCTTTCAGTTACTCTGGTGTAGATCTGTAGTTACACTGTTGAATTCAGTGCAGTTGCTTCCATGTTGTAACCGACAGCAGAATCCACCCCCGGCTGTGCTAGAAACTGAAGCAGTCCACTGGTATTTAAAAGTACAGCTGGTTAGAATTTCTTTTCCCTCCATGGACGAAATGAAAATGTTGATTCTGAAATGCCACCGTGGTCCCTCATGTGAGTTATTGTTTGTGTGCCCGTGACAGAGATCTGGCTGTAGCACCCTGATCACTGACATTGCTGCAGCACAGAAAAGGCTCTTGGCTGGGAGCAATTAAGCACTTTTTGTTGGGCGATTACGAACACCTGGGTGGTAACTGCTGGACTGATGAAAATCAGCAGTAATGGGGAGGATATAAAGGGGAGGAACGGGAAGTGGGGGAGCTGTGCGGAGGAGAGAAGCCGTGTAGAAGTCTCCTCCTGCAGTGTCCCTGTGTCATGTTCTGTTTGCTGGAGAACTGAGGGGTAAAGGTACATATAGTGAAAGAGAAACAAATTGGGTGTGTTAATGACTGCGGGATCATGGAAACAGGCTACGTAGCTGAACAAGCGCACTGTGACACGTGGGGGCTTGTCAAGGGTTTTATCCCTCTTGGCTTGAGAAAAGGAGCCTTGAGGAGTGACCGATGCTTGGACAGGAAGATCCGGATGCAAGGGAGGAAATGTAGTTGAGTAACAGACAGAGATGCAGAAGACCCAGCAGGCAGGCACTTCTTGGCTGGCAGACAGAGCAGCAGCAGATGTTAACAGCAGTTTATTAAAAAGTGGTCTCAGGTAGAGCAACAGCTCCTCTGGAGGCTGGTGAGTTCCGTGAGAGAACTGGAAATCGTGCAGTGGGTCTGGGAGTGGGCCTATATACAGGGCCGGTGCTACCATTAGGCGACCCTAGGCAGTCGCCTAGGGCGCCAGGATTTGGGGGGCGGCATTTCAGGTCCCTAGGCGGCCGCTAGGTCATCGGCAACATTTGGCAGCTGCTTCGCTGGGGTCCTCAGCGGCTGCTTCTTCGGCCTCTGGGGTCCTCGGTGGCATTTCAGCGGCAGCCTCTCCCACCGCCACCGCCTAGGGTGGCAAAAAAGCTGGCGCCACTCCTGCCTATATAAGAGAGCCCAGGAGATGACCCTGATATGGTTTTGTTGATGTTTGAGCTGTTGGCTACCAGCACTGGATGGGAAAAGGGTGCCTGGGCACTACGGCTAGCCCCTTTTCTGACCAGCCAGGCTCAGGGGGCTTGTATGGCCCTGAGCGCGCATCAAGCCAAAGGCTGTGATACTGGCAAAAATTTAGAGCAGCCAGATGGCACGGCGGGATACATCCCAGAGCGTTTGGGGTAGGCAGGACAGACAGACCTTGATAAACTCAATTATCCATGAACCATTTACACAGAGCCTCCCGGAGGCCACTAGACTCTGGGTGTGGAGGCATCAGAATCCTTAGAGATCACGTTAAAACTAACGGAGGATTATGTGGAAGCGGGTTTCCCAGGGAGCGAACACCAACCCCCTACAGAAGGGAAGGGGGAAAGACGTTACCCACGTCGGGGCAAAGGACACACACAGAAGAACTGCCCATACATGGAGGGCAGGTTTGCAGAGTTCTGCGTGTGGGAGGTGTAAAAGGCAGGCCTGGGATAAAGATGGATGTTGTAAGAATAGGCTGGAGAACCACAGTAGGCCTGGTAGATTGGGCAGCGGCTTGCTCCCTTGTATGGAGCACCTGGGCTAGGCCGCAGTGGTGAAAGGGGTGACAAGAACAATCCACGGTGAGAATATTGTCCCTCTGGCAATGGGAGTGCAGCCCCTCACCCCGCATAGCACAGGACTGTAGGGTGACCAGACAGCAAGTGTGAAAAATCGGGACAGAGGGTGGGGGGTAATAGGAGCCTATATAAGACAAAGACCCCAAAATCGGGACTGTCCCTATAAAATCGGGACATCTGGTCACCCTACAGGGCTGTGACCCAAGAGAAGAGACACCCCTTGGGGGCCTCCACGGAGTCCACAACTGAGTCCAGCACTATTGACTTCCCTGGCAGCAGGGGGAAGGGGCGTGGCTTGGGATGTGACCACCCCCCCGCCCCCCGTCACCTTGGCAATGCTCCTCACTCAACCAATGGGAGGAGGGGAGTCAACAGCAGTTCCCAGCAGCCCCATCAGAGGGCAGAGGACAGCCAGGCAGCACTGCAAGCAGCTCGGACCCGTGCGGAGCCCGAGATGCTCAGGGAAGCTGGGAGGCCCTGACTAGCCCTGGCTGCTTTCGCTGCATATGGCAGAGACAAGCCAGCGAGGGGCCCTGCAGCCGACCAGCACAGCCCTTCCAGGCCTCTGCAACTGGCTTGTCTGTAAGCTCAGCCTGCAGAAAAGCGACAATCCACTTCTCCTGCCAGCAACATGAGGAGACAGCCAGGGTCTCCTGCAGCCAGCCCACACCGCATCTGGGATTTTAGATCCAGAGACCCCACGTGCTTGCAACTGAAGTCAAGCTCCAAGCTCTAAAGACACCAACACTGTTCCAGAAGGGAGCAGGCGGTAAGTCCCTCTCCAGCAATCCTCAGGGTGGACCACTTTCCTGTACCAATCTCCTGACTGCTCAGCCAGAAAAGGAATCCCAGTGATTCTGTTCTGGGGATTTTGTTAAAAATACAATTTTCCATTGAAAGTTTTCACAGTAAATTTTTGACGAGTTATGTGGCTCCTTCCATTAGTTTTGGCAACAAAGATTAGACAAATCAGATTAGACATGCCATTAGACTTGGTTTCCCTCCATAAAAAAGCACCTTCCATTTACTTAGTTTAAAATATTTACACATTCGTTTGCTTAAAGATGGATCCCATTTAATCACTAAGGATGATTGCACAGTTGCCTTGAATAATTGTATAGAACTTAACGAATGTTGACAGCACAGCAGCATGAAAGACCTCCACACTCATTTTTCATTTGCATTTGATGTCTAAATGGGATTTTTTTTACCCAGGAATCCACAGCTGTAAAACTAGTGCCCTAGCTGATTGTACCACTGATCCATCCAGTTTGTTCATAGAACATCTTGTAATAGCCAGTCACACACAAATACAAGGCCTTTTGTTTATACTCACGTATATTCTTGCTCTGAGAATGAAAAAGTGCATCATAGAGGATCTGTATCCTTTCTGTAGCTCGCTGGCTGTTGTCTTTCTTATCCTCCAGCTGGATCACTGCTTTCTGGACACTTTGTTTGATCATGAATTCAGTGTTGATCAGTTGCAGCTGGAAAAATATTTGGCAGAGCAATGCTATTGTTCCCCAATGGGCAGATGGGAACTGAGACACGGAGACTAAGGGATTGACTCAGGCTCACACAGGAAGTCAGCAGCAAAGCAAGGAACTGAACACAGGTCTCCTGAGTCCCAGGCTACTGCCCAAAATACTAGACAATCCTTTCTCTTCATTTTCATGGCCACCAGCAGAATAGCCTCTGAGCTGCTCACTGGCAATCTCTGTAGCAGTTTGGGGAGGCACGTGCCACATCTCAAGGCTGCAGTTCCTGTATCTGTCTCATATAGCCCCATCTCTGCAGTATCTGAGCACCTCACAAACACCAATGAGTTTATCCTCATGAGGTTGGCAGCGCTATTCCCCCTCCCAGTCACAGGGGGGAGCTGAGGCCCAAAGACATTCAGTGACTTTCCCCAGGTCACACAGAAAGTCCGTGACAGAAATGGAACCCAGAAAGTCCTGAAACTTACTCCTAGTGCCTTACCACAGGGCCAACTTTCCCACACAACTTAACAAGGGAGAATGGCTGGTGATCTCCTCTGCAACCTTTCCTCCCTTGGGCAGTGAAACCGGATAATCAGGGACCTCCCCAATTTGGACCTGTTATATTTGAAATGCTGAGACTGGATTTGATAGTTCTCACTTATGGCAGGCAAGGTAGATAAGACACTTACATTTTCCTGTGAGGAGTCATTGGCTTTTTCAGCATCTTCAGGGGCAATGGAATCCTCTGGACAACCTTGAATGATGAGCAATTGCGTGTTACTTATCTGTTGCATCAAAACCTTCAAATATTAGATACTTAAGGACTGGCAACAGCCTGATTACTGGGTAAAATCTGAGTCATACATTGACCTGGGTATGTGGCTGGTCCTTTGGATCAGAAGAACCCTTAGTTTGATTAATCTGGTTTTAAATAACCACTCATCATTAACTCTAGTGATGCAACAAGGGCTGGAGTGCCTAAGGAGGCTGCATTTCTGACTTCTTGTTAGCCCGTGTGGTGAGACTGAAGTTACTTTTGTTAGTGGTTTGGTATCACGCATGGAAGAATAGCCACCGGTTTGGGGCGAGTCTGCCCCATTTCTCAGCAGTCTGGTATTTCTCAGTTGTGACCCACTGAGGCACAGTGACAGCCCCTTCCAAGCGTGGGCCCAGTGCGATGGTGCCATTGCCGCCATAGCAAATCCAACGCTGCCTTTGACTCCTGCACAAGTGGACCCGTGGGCTGGATGACCCAGGCAGGAGCATTACGGGATTCCCTATCCCCCTCTTAGTTCTCTGTGGGTATGTTGCCTAAATCAAAACTGAGCCCTCAGAGGGAATGTGCCTGGAACACCACACCTCCATTTGCACAGTCACTTTTTAGCGTACGGTGACGTCTTCTTATTTGATTAAACTTTAATCCACTGGTGTTACCATCCTCTTATGGGACAGGGAAATGGCAGAAGGTAAAACAACACATCAGAGATGGGTTTAAAGCAAGAAGTCGGTTACTTGTGTCGGTTTCCTGCCGGGTGCTGTCCATGAAAATCTCAGCGACTGTCATTTTGGAGAGCCGGCCCAGATTGGCTGCAAAGGTCTCAGGAGGCAGCAGGTCATCCAAGTGAACAGTATGCCACTCACCTGCAGAGGCAGAAACGGAAGAGACCACAAAATGTCATTGAGTCACAGAGTTTAAGGCCAGAAGGGACCTTTAGATCATCAGTCCGACCTCCTGTATAACACAGGCCATGAAATTGCACCAAGTTACCCCTGTATTGAGCCCAATAACTTGCATATCTTTCCAGCAAGGCATGTAATCTGGATTTGAAGGCATCTACCACTTGGAGAATCCACCCCTTCCCTTGGCAGTTTTTTCCAGTGGTTAAGTCTCTCATTGTAACGCATTTTCTCCAGCCTTCACATCATTTTTGTATCTCTTCTCTGCACCTTCTCCAATTTTTAGCATCCTTTTTAAAACGTAAATATCAGAACTGGATGCAGTACTCTAGTGTTTGCCTCACCAATGCCATATACAGAGGTAAAATCAGCTCCCTACTGCTACTCACTCCTCCTGTTTATACCTCCAAGGATTGCATTAGCCCTTGTTATCACAGCATTGCACTGGGAGCTCATGTTGAGCTACTTTGTCCACTGTGACCCCTAGATCCTTGCAGAGTCACTGCTTTCTCATATACAGTCTGCCCTTCTGTCCATGTGTGATTTTTATCATTTGGGGAGAAAGCTCGCTTTCTTGAACATCCAGCACCACCAGCCTTTTCCTCTAAGAGTTTCCAACTAGAGCTAACAGAATTTTTTTTTTTTTTTTTTTTTACGTTTCTGTGACATTTTCATCAAAACTTCAAATGTTGATCAAAATGGGGGTGGGGAATTCCCAACAAACAGAACCAGCTTTCCTTGGTAAAATTATTGGTTTTGTTGAAATTCCAGTTTTTGGTTGAATTTTGATAGCTCTCCCACATGTGACTTAGGAACACAAGTTCCATGGAAACAGGACTTATGTTTCTAAGTCACTTAGGCCCAGATCTTTAAAGTTATTTAGGTGTTGCTGTGCTCAGCATTACAACACATAACTGATTTAGGAGCCTAAGTCTCAATTTCAAATGTGATTTAAGCACCTAAGGTCTAAATCTCATTGACTGTCAGTGGGGTTTTGGCCTCACTTGCTATTGAAAATTCCACCCTTAAACAGTGATTACGACAGTTAAAATGATTCAAATGTTGCAATAATGTTAACGATCCCTCTTGCTTTCCTCTTCTTTCAAGCCTTTCAAAATCAAGGCACATTCTTACCAGCACTGAATGCCAGGTAGCTGCACCCCCCGAGTATCCTTGGGACTTTGGTTATGATGACGACGTGTGACAGACCGGTCGTTCCTGGTTTTCTTCTCTCATCCACTATGCAGTACCTGAAAACACAACAGAAGTACGATTCATAGCTTCATAGATCTTCAGATCAGAAGAGACCTTCTGACCATCCAGTCTGACCTCCTGCATGATATCACAGGTGAAAATATCTCACTTGGTGATTCCTGCATCCATCCCAATAACTTCTGTGTGAGCTAGAGAGGAGCTTTTACAAAGACACGCCCGGCCATGATTTACAGACGCCTAGGGATGGAAAATTCATCCCATCCCTAGGGGAGCTGTTCCAATGGTGAATTCCCCTCCCTGTCAACAATTTGCACCTTAGTTCTAGTCTGAATTTGTCTAATTTCAAAGCTCCCAGCCACTGCTCCCTGCCCATGTAGGTCCTTTAGGCCATGATCAAAACAGAAGATGTATTATCTGTCTCTCCATCCGTCTCTTCCCTCTGGGTGAAATCCTGAAGTCAATGGCAAAGCTCCCATTGACTTCAGTTAAGCCAGGATTTCACCCTGTTTCCATTCTGTAACGTCTCAGAGTAAGGCTATGTCTACGCTCAAACCGCTACTGCAGCTGCACCGCTGTAGCACTTCAGTGTAGACACTCACTGCAGCAATGGGAGGGGTTCTCCTGTCACTATAGGTAATCCACCTCCCCAAGAGGCGGTAGCTAGGCTGACAGAACCATTCTTCCATCAACCTACTACTGTCTACACTGGGGCTTAGGTTGGCTTAATTACATCCCTCAGGGGTATGAGTTTTTCACAAAGTTTTAGACCAGCCTTGAGTCTGCTTTTCACTTTTTGTCATTCGATGAGGTGATACATAGAATCATAGAATCATAGAATCTCAGGGTTGGAAGGGACCTCAGGAGGTCATCTAGTCCAACCCCCTGCTCAAAGCAGGACCAACCCCAACTAAATCATCCCAGCCAGGGCTTTGTCAAGCCTGACCTTAAAAACCTCTAAGGAAGGAGATTCCACCACCTCCCTAGGTAACCCATTCCAGTGCTTCACCCCCCTCCTAGTGAAAAAGTTTTTCCTAATATCCAACCTAAACCTCCCCCTCTGCAACTTGAGACCATTACTCCTTGTTCTGTCATCTTCTACCACTGAGAACCAGCACAATCAGCTGTCCCTGCTGTTTATGATGGGTACTGACTGTTGCCAACTCTGGTGATTTTTCTCCAAACCCCAGCTCCCAAAATGGCTGGATTATGGGAAAACCTGCTTTTCTTTAAGGTTGGGTGCTGAACTGGCCTCCAAGATTCTTTTGACCGCCTTATTTTTCCCATTCAGCCTCCCTCAGACACTGCAATGGGGTGGAGGGCTGGAAATTCCATCAGCAGGAAGATATACTAGCACAGAACCACCGTGGTTATTTTATAAGGCCCCGATTCAGCAAATCGCGGAAGCACACACTTCACTGCATTGGGACCTAGAATGATAAGAGAAGCTGCTTACTTTGCACAGGCAAGAAGCCTTTTGCTGCTCTGCGGCTCGTCAAAGTTGAACTGGACAAAAAGCAGTTTCTCTTCGGTCGCTTCTCTGAAAAACTTACTGCACATGATGAAAAAGTCTCTTTAGATACTTTTTAAAAATCACAGTGAAGACATAAAAATAAATCACATGCAAGACTAAACAACAAGAAAAAGAGTAGGACCAAAAAACCTCGTTACCTAAGTTCCTGGCGGAATGCATGTTCTGTATCAAACTGACTTAGAAAAAGACAGCGGATTTTATTTTGGAGGTTCAGTCTCTTTCTTACCACTTCCAAATCTCTCTGGTTTAGAAGTCGTGCATGTGTAGAAACCTATGAAAAAGAAGTCAATTTAGGCAAGATTTTTGCACCTGATTTTGCTATTGTAAAGACACAGGAAAACTGCAATAAAAATAATTCCTTTACAGGACTTTTGAACAGCTGCCCAATAGAACTGATGTGAAAATGTTTGTTTCCCTCTCATGGAAAATGTTGATTTTTGTTGTTGAAAAACCAAAGCCACGAACCACCCCATTTCCTGCAGCACAACTCTCCCTAGCACTGCCCTGGGGCATTGGGATCAGCACTGACTGAGAGGGGGGGAGAGCACCCCACGACAGAGCCTCCACCCCACTCCCTGCAGCAAAGCGCCCTCTAGTGCCACAACTGGGGCATTGGAGTCAGTCCTGACTGGGAGGGGAGAGAGCCCTGTTCTTAAACATGTCCCCTCCAGAGGCAAGCTGTATGGGTTTTGACAAGACCATAGCATGCGGTACCAACACCAACCATTAGTGGATCATAAGAGTTTCCTTGCAATGGCCACAATAATAATGACTCTCATTGACTTTATGGGCTTTGGGTCAGTGAAAAAGGCTGGAGGATCTTAGGCCAGGTTGGGATAGCTGGGTAAGATGCAGACAGAGTTAGGCAAATAGGCACTTAGCAGAAACCCACCTACATATGAATTCAAAATGGAGCAGGTGCAGAGAAGAGCTACTAGGATGCACAGGAGGGTGGGGAGCTGATCTTGCAAGATGACACTGGAAGAGTGGTTTAGCCTAACAAAATGAAGGCTGAGAGGGGATCCTATTGCTCTCTATAAATACATCAGGGGGTAAAAACCATGGAGGGAGAAGGGCTGTTGAAGCTAAAGGACAATGTTGGCACAAGAACAAATAGTGATAAATTGGCCATGAGTAAATTTAGAAGAAGGTTTCTAACCATCAGGCGAGGGAATTTCTGGAAGTCTCCCAATAGGAGCAGTGGGAGCAAGAAACCAAACTGGTTTTAAGATGCAACTTGATAAATTTATGAAGGCAATTATCTTACAGAGTTGCCTATGTGAGCAAAGACGGGACTAGATGTTCCAGAAGGTCCCTTCTACTCCTATGTTCTTATATATAGAACTTACCTCTTAGTTTCTCAAAACCACAAACATTTTACCTGTAATCACAAAGTCAAAGAACCTAGAAAAACACTGCTCTGTAGAAAGACTGAAGAAGTGGGATTGTTACCACAGAAAGGAGATGAATAAAAGGGGGCTGGATCCAAATCTTTAAAATACTCACTGTTCTAGAGAAGGGAGATAAGGAGCATCTGTTCTCCCTGTCTCATAACACAGTAACAAGGGGACAGTCAATGAAAATAAAAGGTGGGGAATTCAAAACTGATAAAAATAAATCATTTTCCACACATGTAATTAGCCTGTGGAACTCACTGCCACAAGAATTTGTTGAAGCCAAGAACTTCAGTTCATAGATTCCAAGGCCAGAAATGACCACTGTGATCATTTAGTCTGGCCTCCTGTCTAACACAGGCTATAGGATTTCCCCAAAATAATTCCTGTTTGAAGCAGAATAGAACTTTTTTTAAAATCCAACCTTCATGTTAAGACTCACACTAATAGAGTCCAAACACAGCCCTTGGTAAGTTGTTCCAATAGTTAATTATCCTCACTGTTAAAAATTGATGCTTCATTTCCAATCTGAATTTTGTCTAGCTTCAGCTTCCAGCCATGGGATCATGTTATACCTAGCAGACTGAAGAGCCCATTCTCAAATATTTTTCCCACTTCTACACTGTCATCAAATCACCTTTGGAGCTTCTCTTTGTTAAGCTAAATAGACTGAGCTCTTTGAATCTCTCGCTATAAGGCTTGTGTTCTAATCCTTTAATCATTCTTGTGACTCTTCTCTGAACCCTCTCCAATTTATCAACATCCTTCCCACGTGTTTGTACAGTGCCTAGCATAATGGGGCTCCGATTGTGACTGGGGTCTATCGGTGCTACCTCAATATGAACGATAAATAATAATAGTCGTAGTCGTCGTCTAATACTGTATTTTCAGTGGTGCTGTGCACCTGCAGCTATCATGGAAATCAACTGGAGTTCTGGTTGCCCCCACCTCTGAGAATCAGGCCCATTATAACAACACTGAAGTAAAACCTCTCACCTCCAGGCACAGTCCATTGGTACCGTCCACATCTGACTCTTGATTCACTGCTCCCCTCAGAATGTCAATCAGGCCATTGTGCTTCTGCTTTCCAAAGTACAGGTCCTGAATCTGCTCTGCGTCCTCCAGAGAAGAATATTTCAGGCGCAGGATGGAATCGGGGGTTGCACACTCGATGAGTTTGCTTTTAGAAGCTGCGAGGACTGACTCTTCATTGGGCAGACAGATCCCCTGGAGGCCACTCGGAGAGCACTGCAGAACAACAGTGGCAGAAGTGTCATCGCTGAAACCAATGAAAACATCACGTTCCTGGGGAGCCAGGTCTGCCGACCTCGTGCAGCAAAAGTCCGTGTTCTTGATAGTGACAAACAACTTGGCCCATTCATTCAGCTCCATCCTCAGCCCCTTCTGCTGCCAGTTCAGAATGGTGTTCATCTCCAAGCAGTGCTTCTCCAGCCTGTTCAACAGCGGGGTGGGGAACTGTGTGTAAACCACGTTCTTCTCCTCAATCACAATCAACCTAAACTCCTCCTTCACGCGGCATTTAACTCTGTGAGTTCCAAGGCCAAGGTCGACATAATAGTTTCCTCCTAACCGGACAAAGCACTGGTTCAGCGCATCATAAAGACTTTCATACAGGTTGTGAATGTTTAAGAGAATGACGGGCCTGCCTGTCTCCATGCAGATTTTCACTCTGTTAACAGACCGACACACCTGTGAATATTCTTGGTCCCGTGGGAAACCCGAGCCAAATATAATATCACAGTTCTCTATGTCCATGAGTTTGGTCATCTGTATGATCTGGAAAGCCGCGTGGTTTGTTGTTAACAGCAACAAGTATCTAGATACAAACCCCATCTGTTTCTTGTCTAAATTTTCCTGTAACAAATGAACTGTATGGCTGGTTTCTAAGTTGTAAGGCAGAGAGATGGGTGAGTACTTTCTGAACAGCTCTAAAGGATTCAGATTTTTTAAACCTGCAAAGTTTCTCAGAATTGCTTTTGCAATTTGCTTTTCTTCTTGGGAGATTCTTTTTATGTTCTTGGCGTAGGACAGTATCATTTTGATGAGGCTGTAGAAGTCACGGAGCCCAAAAAATTCCATGGACTGTTCCTTTAACACCTCACAATAGAAGTCAGCCAGGGAGGGGAACAAATGCTCAATCTTGGTAACATGCTGCTCATCAGCACAGATCCCCTTGGCCGTCTTCACCAGCTCTTCTTTGTTGAGGTCGGTCCGGAACACAAGGAGGCCCCGGTTCATTTTAGCAGGGTCCAGGGCCCAGTTCGAAATACCAACAAAGCCAACTTTTTTGTATGGTTCTGGGGCTTCATCATCAACACAACCATCTTCAAGAAGAGGGTGCAGTGTCTTCAAGGGCATCTCAGGCGAGTCTTCTGCAAGGCCTATCTCATCCAGGATAACTACAGAGGCAAACTCCTCCAGTTTCTGACCCTTTTGGAACTGTGCACATTGTTTGAAAGTGGAGATGATCCCTTCGGGCTTGGAATGGGGGCTGCACTGGAATGACACCAGCTGGACCTGCTTGCACCGTTTGAACAGTTCTGTTTTAGATAATCTGCCCTGCATTGCATCAGCAGCTATGGTCTTAGACAGGGATTTGGAGCTACCTGGCTTCCCGACAAGGAAGAGCGGCACTCTCAGGTCCATGCATATGACCATCATGAAGATGTTTTCCCTTAGGGCATCGTTCCGTGCTGTTGTCCTGGGAACAGAGAGGTTATCCAGGAACACCTCTTGGCAAAGTACCATCTCTAGCTGAAGCAGGGATTCAGGCACAGAGAAGCATTTCGCTATCTCTTTCAGATAATCTTGGCGACTCTCGAGAGATACATAATAGCAAACCCCAACTGCAAGAACCAGGGATCTTTGTGCTTCGTTTAATGCAAATATCTGATCTTTCTCAAATTCCTCTTCATGAATGGATGAATCATAATCCTTTGACTGTTGAGCCTTACTCTTCTTTTCGTCAATAAGAGGAAAAAGCAGGTCTCTTAAGTTATAAAACCACAGCAGCACCTCCATGCAGCGCTCTATGTCCCGGAGACTGGCAATTCTGCATTCCTCTTTCTTTTCTCTTAAAAACTTCTGGGAGGTGGAAATGACGGAGGTAAAAACATCCATGTTCTCATTGGGAAGCTTGTCTTTCACGATGGATTTAACAATCTGTCTGATGTACAGACTCTGAGTCTTTTCATTTAGTTCCCCAAAGTCCCAGACAAGAGGCAACATGCTCGGTGGAAGAGGCTGCACCCGATACACCAGCTGCCTCAAAGGGATGAAGCCCAGCTTTTCTAGAGTGTCTTCACTCCGAACTCTGTACCCCAAGCCGGCTTTCTCTAGCTTCTCAATGGTTTCCTTGCTGTGCCTTTTGTAAGGGTTGCAAGCAGCCACCACTTTTAAGCGGGTGGCGGAGATTGGCTCTCCATTCACACTCTGGTCACACAGGACCTCTTTAATTGCAAATACGGCTTCGGTGGTGTTGGCTTCATCAAAGAACAGCACCGTGTCCATGTTGTGCGTCTCTTCATTGACGCGCGCCAGCTTGATGGCTTCCTTGACTTTCTGGTGGATGATTTTGGAGCTGGTGCCTCCATGAACACGCACCAGCATCATATTCTGAACATCCCTTCCTGCTCTTTGCAAGCTGCACATGAACTGCACCAACTTGGTCTTCCCACAGCCTGTTTCGCCCATGACAATCACGGGGATCCCACACTGGAACCTGAGGTGAATGGCCAGCATTTTCATGGTATTGTCCAGGGTCAGTTGGTAGGATTCATCTGGGTCTTGGGAGCTTCTCACACCGAATACGCTGCAGAGAGTTTCTAGCTGCTCTTGTCTGGGCAGATCTTCAAACTTTTTATTGAAAGGGACTTTCTGAGCCTCAAGAGTGAGATATAAATCTTGGTCAATAACCTTCTTCTCTAGAACAGCCTGTGAATGTGCATCAACAGCATCCAAACTCCGATTGATATGGAAACCCAAGAACTCCATGGAGTGGTTGTCAGCATGGAAAATTATGTAGGGGTGCGACTCTTGCTCCCACTTGCGTCTTAACTGGTACCCTCTCAATACACTGTCCTCGTCCATTTTCTCCTCTTCACTGGGTGAGCTTTCATCTGCCATGGCTAGGGAAGGCAAGGCAAAGTCCTTGGACATGGTGATCATAAATTTTATCACAAATGCCTTGAACCCCTGAAATCTCTTTCCGACTAATTTGCTGTTGCAGAACACGGAGTTTTCACACTTCATCAGCTGGAGGTTTAGGAAGCGCGTGAAGTTGCTGAGCTCAGTCCAGGAAGGGTTCATTCTCCCACAGGACTCCAACAAGAGCCTCAGACACTCTTCCTGGGTCCCTTCAACCCTCCCAGGGGTGAAACAGAAGCTGTCAAGATTGGCTTTTCGCTGGTATCGGCTGATGTACTGGTATGACCTTTGGAAGGCATCACCCCTGAACGTGTCACTGTCCAGTAGCTGTTGTTCCACTTCAGCAGCAGCTCCAGAACTGTTATTTTTAAGCATCTCGAGTACTTCTACCGGTGACATGCATTTCACAGCTGGAAGGAGACCTAGAAATCCTGTCTCCATTTCACTGCTCATCTAAAAGCCAAATGACAGGGAGTTAAAGCTTTATAAACACTGAAGTTACCCAAACAAACTGAGGAAATCATCTACACATTGACGCTAATATTATTCATGAGGACATGGCTTAATGAGCAGAGCACAAAGAACTTGGATAAGGTAGCACCGTGTTACACAGTACAAAACATTCACTTATACAGCCAAATTTAGATTTATGAAGTAATTTACTTAATCTTCAAATATAAATGATACCATCTCATCTTTCTAGATGATAGTGTTTCACTCACGGGACTTTAAAGATGAGAAGTAGCCAATTTTTGGTAAACTATAAGCCGTGCTATGAAAAAAAGCCTTACTCTACTATAGTCCAATGGTCTTGCCTCTTGCACACTTCTGTGTGTAGTTGATGCTCTACACAAACTAACTACCAATCTCGGGGTCTGATTTTCCACTGTTTGGCACCTTGTGCTGTCATTTGTACAACATTATTGCATTAGAATGGTAGCATCATACAGGTATAGACAGCTTCACAAGATTCAAGGCAGGCTGCTTAACTGTAACATATACATGCACATGCGGCTCTTCAGGAGTTAATATACGGCTCCTTGTATAGGCACCAACTCTGGGGCTGGAGCTACAGGCGCCAACTTTCCAATGTCCCGGGGGGTGTTCACTGCTCAACCCCTGGCTCTGCCACAGGCCCTGCCCCAACTCCACCCCTTCCCACTCCCCTCCCCTGTGCCTGCCGTGCCCTCGCTCCTCCCACTCCCCCCCCCCCCGAGCCTCCTGCATGCCATGAAACAGCTGATCCGGAGGTGCGGGGGAGGTGCTGATCGGTGAGGCTGCCGGTGGGTGGGAGGCGCTGGGAGTGGGCGGGAGAGCTGCTGGGGGGCTGCTGACATATTACTGTGGCTCTTTGGCAATGTACATTGGTAAATTCTGGCTCCTTCTCAGGCTCAGGTTGGCCACCCCTGATATACATATACAATGTGACCAATCTAATGCTCCTCTGGATATTGACTAGAGTTGGCCAAATGTTTTGACTGAAAAAATTTCCTGACAGAAAATATGGTTTCACTGAAATGTTCTGCAGGAAAGGGTCGATTTTGATTACATTTTGATTTTGAATCACATGTCAAAAATGCTTTTGATTTGGTAATGTTAAAATGAAAAAATTCCTTTTGACATGTCTGAACATTTTCTTTCTGTCAAAAATGTTGTCATTTTTCATTTTGATTATTCTGAATCAAAACTTTCCAGAACTTTCCAAAGTTAGAATAAAAAATTGAAAGAGCAGATTTTTCCACAGGATGGAACTTCCATTTTCCAAACAGCTCTAGTACTGACAATATGCATCTTCTCCAACAGCAATTATTTTATACAGCTCACTCGTTTTTCTCTATTTTTGGATGGCACAATACTGGCCAAAGAATTGTAGTTCCATCAAGGTCTTCTCACTTTGAATTTTAACATGCTGCTATCACATGCACATTGCTAGGTTCCAGAGAAAACCTGCCATTCACTTGGCGAATACCTCTTGTTTTCTTGTGCTGCTTATGCCTTTTCCTCTCACCAGGTATTCAATCAAATAAAGATGGGACTCTCTGCACTTCCAGACCATGCCATCAGGGCTTTGGATGTGTCTCAGAATGCACAGCTCAATCAGTAACTTGTAAAGACCCTTCGAGACCTGTCAAGAAAGATGCAGGGCTGGTCAGTTTTCCTTCATCGAAATGTCAACTGTTCATTGCTTCCCATTTGTGACGGTGTTCCCCATAAAACTTTATGGGGAGATGCTTATAAATGTATATATGTAACTAAAATATGTTTTATGCTACATGTGCCATGTAACATATCTCTGTGAAAGTTATGACCTACTGAATTTACTCCTCCTGTTTGTATGCATGTATCATTGTTGTAGTTGGAGTTATGAAGATTGGTTTTATATTTGCTGGTTTTGTACATAGCCTTTGTAAGTGCATGGGATCATCTTTGGAGCAAAGAATGCCTGTTAAATGCGAGCACTTGACAGACAAAAGACTTTGCAGACCCCAATCCACATTGGGGCCAGGTCTGGAATGCAACTGGTTAGACTGGTTAGGGCGCATGGGCAGGTGACTTGCCCATGTGATCCCAAAACTCCAGGGCAACTGGATCCTACGCAGGGAGAGGAAGAGAGGCTATAAAAGCCCTTGCAAGACCCTTCCATTTTGTCTTCAGCTGGCTAAAGGGAGAGGCTCTCCACCCCCCCCAGGGACATTCCTGAGGGGAACTGAACAAAGGACAAAGGGGTGTGAAAGTCTGCTGGACTCAGCTGGGCCCAGGCTGATTCTACAGCCTGTAAAAAGGAAAATATCCGAATCTGGTGAGGCTTTTATCTGTGTTAACTTTGAATAGACATAGATGTGCGTGTTTTATTTTATTTTACTAAGTAACTTGCTTTGTTCTGTCTGTCACTACTTGAGAATCACTTTAATCCTATTTTCTGTACTTATTAAAATCACTTTTTACTTATTAAGTTTCCTTGAGTACGAGTTAGTGCCTTGGGACAGCGATCAGGTGTGCATACCTTTCTATCTTTGCAATAGAAAGCGAACTATCTATGAGTTTACCCTGTATAAGCTTTATACAGGGTAAAACGGATTTATTAAGGGTTTGAGCCTCCTTGGAGTTGAGCAGCTGGGTGTCAAAGGCAAGAGCGCTTCCAGGGGCCTTACAGTGGTGAGTGGACTTGGTTCGGACCTGGGTCTGTGTTTGCAGCAGATCAGTGGAATCTGGCTCAAAACAGACAGGATTCGGGAGTCCCAAGCTGGAAAAGGCCTGGAAGCAGGGGCAGAAGTAGCCTTGGCACACCAGGTGGCAGCACCAAGCAGGTCTCTGTGGCCCCAACTCGTCACAGTGGCGTAGTCGAGCAGGATCTGTGCACAGCTGTTTGCTTTGACGTACTGGTAGTGATTTTAAGTGAGTTTTAAGTGTGGTGGCTGGAAAACAAACAAAGTGGTTACTGGTTTGTTATTTTCTGTTTGCTTATTTCGGGTAAGGGAAGTAGGGACAGAAAAGGAAATCAAATAAGTAAGAGTGAAGATCAGGGAAGCTGGGAAAGTCTCTTAACTGAAGAGCTCCTGATCTGAGTGCGGTCCAGTTTCAGTGAACTGCAGAGGAGCGTGGCCCAGCACTAGACAGCAATAAGATGTCTGTAAGCGAAGCCACGGTAAAACTGGACCTTGCCAGACTCGAAATAACAGAGAAAGAGAACGAACATCGTAGACGAATCGAATTACGTACGTTGGAAATTAGTGCAGAAAAAGAAAGAGAGGAGGTGGCCCACAAGAGAGCTATGGAGGCCCAGAAGCATGAACTGGCTGTTGCAGAGTTGAAGAGTCGCAACCCTTCAGCGTCTGGCTCCGCTTCCCCAAAAATCCCCAAATGGGAGCGTCTATGCCCCCAGTATGATGAATCCAAGGATATAGCCGAATATTTTATCACCTTCGAGAGACTGTGCTCCCTCCATGCGATCCCTGAAGATCAAAAAATGACCACCTTGATAGCCAAATTGACTGGCAGAGCTCTGGACATATTCAATAAGATGCCCATTGGGGATGCCTCCAATTATGGTAAATTTAAGGAACTGGTTTTGAAACAGTTTCAGGTTACACCTGAAACCTACAGGGTTAAATTCAGGAGTCTTAAGAGGGGAGATGGGTTAAGTTACCTGGCTTATGCAAATGAAATGACAGTTCTGGTAGATAAGTGGGTGAGGGGAAAAGACATTACAAGCTTTGAAGGGATGTGTGATTTGGTTGCTCAGGAACAATTCCTGAATATGTGCAGTGATGATGTAAAACAGTACTTGTGGGACAAACAGGTAAAAGCAGTTAGTGAATTAGCTGGGTTTGCAGACTCTTATGAGCAGGCGCAAGCTGCAATTAAGCATAAACCACTGGCAGAGGGGTACAGGGTCGAAGGAAAACAGAGTCACCGTGTTACCCCTGGGAAGAAGGAGGCTGGGCGCTCACCTCCCCATTCCCCTAGTACTCGTCCCAAATTCCCTGTACAATCAGAGGAGCCCAGGAGGTGCTATCAATGTAAGTCCACCGAGCACCTGAGAGATAAGTGTCCCCTGCTGAGTGAAAACAGGCATCAAGCGGCCCATGAAGCTGCTGCCTCTTTCCACACAGGGTTTGTGAAGTTGACTTCTACACCACCAAGCAGTGAGCATGTGCATGCTGTTAGACTGAATGGGAAGGTAATCACTGGGTTGAGAGATACAGGTGCTGAAATTTCTATAGTCAGGAGGGACCTGATCCAAGAGAAGGATTGGTTGCCGGGTAAAGTGGCAGAATTGTTACTAAATTTTCTAAAAAAGAATGAGGAGTACTTGTGGCACCTTAGAGACTAATACATTTATTTGGGCATAAACGTTCATGGGCTAAAACCCACATTGTCAGATGCATATATATATACACACACAGAGAGAGAACATTAAAAGATGGGGGTTGCCATACAAACTCTAAGCCCTGGTCTACACTGTGCGGCAGGGGCGGGGGATCAACCTAACGTACACAACTTCAGCTACATGAATAGCGCAGCTGAAGTCAATGTATTCAAGTTGATTTACCTTGGCGTCTTCACGGCGCTGAGTCGACTACTGCTACTTCCCCGTCAACTCCGCCTGCGCCTCTTGCTGCGGTGGAGTTCCGGAGTCGACGGGAGAGTGCTCGGGGATCGATTTATCGTGTCTAGACGAGACGCGATAAATCGATCCCCAAAAGATCGATCTCTACCCGCCGATCCGGTGGGTAGTGTAGACCTGGCCTAAGAGACTAATCAATTAAGGTGGGCTATTATCAGCAGGAGAAAAAAAAAACTTTTGTAGTGATAATCAGGATGGCCCATTTCAAACAGTTGACAAAAAGGTGTGAGTAACAGTAGGGGAAAACTTTCTAAGTTATTGAAGACCCAATAAATCAAGGAGGAGAGATGCTCCATGGAAGTACACCCCAGATAGAACCTCAGCTGGTGTAAAACAGGCATAGCGCCATTGACTTCAAGCAAGCTACACCGATTTACACCAGCCAAGGATTTGACCCATTGTGTGGTCTCTGTGCTGCTGTGACAGTAAATGCTGGGCTGTCGCTGTGCCAGTGATGGACACAATGGAAATACAAAGGGATTTTCTGGCATTGTGACAGAGTATCAGGTGCTGGGACACTGCACAGTGATGCAGAGTTAAAATCTGCTGTGAGCATCATCTTCTTCTGGTGTCACAAGTGGGTGGGTAGAGTTTGGTTTTCGGTGGAACTTCTGGTAAGACAACTATATTTTTGTGACACCCCTGTTCACAGTTTATTACAGAAATTGGATGGTATTAACTGCTTTCTATAACTACCTGTGGAAGGAGTTTACTTATCTGACACTGAAAGGCACATTCACACTTTGAATGAGAGAATCCATCTTCACTGTATATCGTGGCATGGAGATTGCGCTTGGTAAAGAGACACTTACCACAGGGGATACATCAACATGGAAGACCCTGGGCCCGGCCTCAGTTGGTTTCTGTTCCAGTGAGCGAAGCTCCTCCAGGAGAAATCCAAAATCTATTTCCGACTCTGTCAGCCGAATGGTTTTGTGTCTCAGCTCTGCATTCTCTGGTCGGGTTTTGGCTTTTCTGGTGGTATTTGTTACAAACAAAGACTTCCCTAAAATGAGAGAGAAGGTCAAGATTCAATTTCTCCAGTGCTCTGCCTTCTCGTATTCTGTCTTTATGTTTCTATTTCTTCACCTGAAGCAGAGAAGGCCTGATCCCCAGCTGGGGTCAATCAGCCATAGCTCCATTGGTGTAAATGGGCCTGATCCCCAGCTGGGGTCAATCAGCCATAGCTCCATTGGCGTCAATGGGCCAGATCCCCAGCTAGTATAAATGGACATAAATCAGCTGGAGTCAATGGTGCAGATCCCCAGCTGCTGTGAATGGGTGTAGCGCCATTGGAGTGAGTGGAGCTATGCTCATGTACACGGGCTGAAGATCTGGCCTTTTTATATAATTTTTCTTCAGCTGGGGAGCTAAAAGAAGTTTCTACACGGGAGAAATCTCACCTCCGCTCCACAGGCCAGGCATGATACAACCTGCTGTAACATGAGCTTTCTTAATGGTAAAGGCCGTGACGGTGGTACAAGTTCAGGTTCTGAATCCCCACCCCCTCAATAAAGAGCATAAAGCAGAGCTAAAACTGAGGGTAGATTTTCTCTCCACTCTGATGTAGATTCTCTTCAGGCAGCTCCTTAGCCACCCCCTGCAGCCCCAGAGACAAGTCTGGACCCAACAACCTATTTGATTAACAGTTCAGAAGCTACGCAGGAGCCTCACAGGGAAAGTGTGCCCATAGCTACACCCCTAGCTAGACCTTGACCCCCATGTGTAGGCCATGGGTCTACCTGTTCCCTATGTTCTCCGAAGCATCGCCAGAGGAGCTGGGACAGAGTAGTAGCGTAGCCAGGGGGGGAGCAGGGGGAGCGGCCGCTCCCCCTCTGAGGAGAAGCAGCGCTAAGGCGCCGCCCAAGCCCGGCTGCGGGAGCCGGGCTCGGGGGGCGCTTTAAAGGGCCAGCGGCTCCCCACAGCGGCAGGAGCCGCCGGCCTTTTAAAGCGCTTCCCCACCCCAGCCCAGCTAAGCTCAGCTCCAGCAGTGGGGCTGGCGGGGGGGGGAGGCGCTTTAAAGGGCCGGCGGCTCCTGCCGCTGAGGGGAGCCGCTGGCCCTTTAAAGCGCACCCCCCCCCAGCCCCGCTGCCGGAGCCGGGCTCGGGCAGGGATTTAAAAGGCCCGGGGGCTCCGCAGCGGCTGGAGCCCCGGGCCTTTTAAAGCGCTGCCGGGTGAGTACAGGGGGAGTGGGGAAGTGCCTTTTTATAGCGCCGCCACTCCCCCTGTGCTCTAAACCTGGCTATGCCACTGGGACAGAGAAGACTGATTCTGCTCTATCTCCCAGTGCATAAGGGCTAAACATAATCTAGCCCTTAAACTGTATTCAATTCATACTTATCAGGACAATGATAATCCAGATTAAATCTCTACTAAAACCTACCCATGCCAGCTCGCTCTGAAAATACAAACTTCACGTTCTGTTGAAATGGCTCTTCAAAGACCTGAGCAACAGGTGCCATCCCACTGGGCACTCTCAGGTGTGTCTTCAGGTATTTTTGAATGTCTACTCCCGAATCACAAGAAAAGGAGACTTTGTATGTGTCGAAGGCTGTCATAACATAAGAGTTGTGTGCTTTGGCGTCACAGAAGATAAGAAACCTGTAATCGGCAATGCTGCAAGATTGTGCGAAGTGGAAGAAGAGGGACTCCAGCTGTTTGGAGACTTTGTAAACTAATTTTTCTGCACCAAGCAAGCAATAGATCTTTTTGTGTCTGGGGTCTGGGGAAAGAGCTCTCCTCACAATCAGCTCAATGTCTTCTTCCTCTGTCTCAGGGGTACAGACCAACACCTCATCATACGTTGGAAGAGGTGCCCCCTCGGAGTGCCTATAGACTGACAGCAAGAAGAATAACATCTGCTCTTCTTTACACGTGACAAGGCACGGCTTCCCCGCTTCCAAACCCACTGGTAAATTTCTCTCAATGACAGCGGTTTCAGGAGACGTCAGGTATTTCAGCATTTCACCGAAAACATCCAGGCTGATGTATTTGTCCGACACCAGGCCGGTGAGCTTGCTGCGGTAAGCGTTCCAGAGAAAATGCACCTTGGCGTGGATAGACGGCAAACTCTCAAAGGAAGTGGCCAGTTCATCTTTCGCAAGGCTTTGGAAGGCAGATGGATCAACATCTCTGTTCCTGTTTTTAAACTTCATGGACTTCTGCAGAAAGGCTTCTCTCTGCTTGTCGTATAATTTGCTCAGGTCTTCAATCTTTTCCTCTTCATCAGCGTAGTCTAAGGCAAATTCCATGAGCATTTGCTCTGTGATGGCTGAATTTGGCAGGAAACTCTGCAGAGCTGCCTTACCCACGGATTCGTCATACCCAGACTCAACCAGACCTTGGATGAGCTGAGGAAATGTAACAATGTAGTCATTCCAGGACACGGACTGATCATCTTTCTCAGATATATCAACGGATTCTGCAGGAGTTTCAAATGCTCTCTTCAATGCTTCTCTGATATCCTCTTCTTTAACATCATGCTTGAAAACAGAAAGCATATTGAGAACCTGTGGGTCTGTTGGTCCTTCATGCAGTTGGGCTACCTTGCTACACAAGTAGAAGAGTTGGCATGCAGTGAACATGTTTAGATGGCAATAATTGTTTCTTTGAGTCACCAGATATTTTTTCCACTCTACAAGGCAATGCTCCATGACTTTGCAAATGCCATCTAATTCTTCCAGGATGGGTTTGTTGCTCTGAACAAGGATTCCGGCTATTCCAAACTCAGTGTAGATTGTTACTTTGCGTTTGGGGTCACAATAAATTTCAGCTTTCCAGTCTATGAAAAGGATGTTGCCAACGCTGAGAAGTTGCAAGTAGAGCTTCCCAACCATTTCAATTTTTTCCAGGATCTATAATGTGTCAAATACACAATGGGAAAATAGAATTTATAAAATACTGCTTGTTTTCAAGATCATTAGGGCACTATGAATGTTATACTTTCTTTTAAGGATCTTTACAACTTAACCTAAGTAATTTGAATCATTTGATTAAGTGGGGATTCGTCTTGGGACACCCAACTTCTCTCATTTTACATCAGGTAACCAGAAAGCTGACATGAAAAGGACCTGCTTTCTGTGGAATATTTTGATTTTTCAGCAAAAACCTAAACATCTGGAAATCACAATATTTCCATTTGGCTATCCTTCTACAGTGCCTTATGGGAGCTGTTGTTCAGTTGTTGTCTCATGTCCCCATTCTCCTCTATGGGCTGGGCTCCTCAGCAGGTCATCATCTTCCATGATGCAATCATTTCTCCTTGACATGGCTGGTGAATCATGGTTCACCTCTCCAGGCCAATGGGGGCTGTGGGAAGCGGCGTGGGCCGAGGGATGTGCTGGCCGCCCTTCCTGCAGCCCCCATTGGCCTGGTGCGGCAAACTGCGCCCAGTGGGAGCCGCGATCAGCCGAACCTGCAGACGCGGCAGGTAAACAAACCGGCCCGGCCCGCCAGGGGCTTTCCCTGAACAAGCGGTGACCCTAGTTTGAGAACCACTGTTCTAAATGAAACTTCTGTTTTTCAATTGAAAACAATTTTTTGTTTTGAAATTCAATTTTATTTTAAAAACTCAGAAAACATGTTTGAAGGCTCAAAAATAAAATGAAATGTTTTATTTTGGGTGAATCAAAATATTTTGTTCGACCCAAAATGAATTTTTCTTCAACTTTTTGGTGGGCTGAAAATTTTAAAAAAAGTCATTTTAGGTTGGAATGCACAAATATAAAGGAAGCACAAATATAAAGGAGTACAAAAAGTCACATTTCCTGGTTGATGCAGAGATCGGGATTTACCTCCAGGAACCTGTTCACCTCTTCTCTCCCCTGCTCAGCCTTTGTGGCTATCAGCATGAGCTTGTTCTGCAGCTCAGTGAGCTGAGCCAGGCTGTACGTTCTAGAGTCCGTCTTCTCTGTCTGGTGTCCTTGAGCAGCCTTTTCCGCGACATCCCCTGGCAGTAGCAGTGAAATGCAATTATCGAGAGAAGGCTGGAGGGAAAACAGAGTTAAGAAAGATAAATGCTGCTGTGTCTTTATTCTGTGGGACCAACATGTGTACCCATCAAGGCCAATACGAAGCATTTCAGAATCTGTTATTCTGCAAGGGTTTTAATCTTAGATATTTACTCATTTCATTTTACCTGTGCAAGACAGTAAAGGGGGACGAATCAGTCTAGATCTTTGAAGGCATTATGTATAGCAGACCAAAGATATGCAGGAGGAAAATGAATTATTTGGGGTGCTATGATATTTTGGGACCAACTTGAAACATCTTAAAGGAGCCTGATTTTCAGACATATCCAAGCATCCAGTTCGTACTTCCAACTGGATATTCAAAATCATTGGTTGCTTCTGGAAATCATGGCCAGATTCCAACTCTTGGGTCTCGAGCTTCTAGTATGAACCAGGCCTGAATGGGGAAAAGGGATGATCTTAAGTGAATAGACACAGTGACTAGTGATTTTGGGGCCCCGGGGTGGCTCCTTTTAAAAGAGGCTGGTTTTCAGACAGTGCGGAGAGCCTGTTATGTTCATGGCACACACAAAGAAGTTAAATAAATGTATAAAATACTCTTGCTGGAAGTTTGCATCATGACACTACTTTATTTCTTAGAATTCACAACAATAACACGCAAGGATCCCAACAGAGAGAGAGAGAACAGGCTGCTCCCTAAGGCAGAGAGGCACAACTCACTCCACCTTGCTCCAGGCTGGCTCTTTCCAGACTGACTCTGATTGCATGTTTCCCTAGAGCCTGCAAGCAGGATCGGGAAAAACGTCTGCAATTTAAAGTGACAGCCTCCCATTTTAACAGAGCTTTTAATATACCACAGCCCCCACCCTTAGGGTGACGAGATAGGAAGTGTGAAAAATCGGGACAGAGGTGGGGGGTAATAGGTGCCTATATGAGAAAAAGCCCCCAAAATCGGGACTGTCCCTATAAAATCGGGACATCTGGTCACCCTACCTACCCTTGAAAACTAGGCCTTTTTCAGGCAGCTCAAGCTGGGCAGCCAAAGTCACTTTGAAAACGCAGGCCCTTGTATTAAACGCTGCTGAACTTTTACCTTGAATTTCTGAGGCGTGGAGATGATAAAAATCCCGTTGCCATTGATGGCCCTGGCCTGAGACATTGAGGAGCGTTCCACAGACCCATGACAATCATGGACCATTTGCAGCCACTCTTTGTGGTGACAGGAGTCTTTCTATTAAAAAAAATTAATGTATTAGTTCCTGAAGAAGGAATAAAGCTACACACACCAGAACGCTTCAGCATCGCTTGCTGTGATCCTATAGTACCCCAATCACTTTAGTGTTCGCTCCCCTCACCACCGCTCTGAGAGAGTTAGTATCATTTCCACTGGCAAAGATGGAAAAGGAAGTGGTGGCACACAGGGGTTCTGAAGGGCACAAATGATAGACAGAAACACATTTGGGGTCAAGGGCTAGAGGAATACTGAGGTAACATGATATATAACTATTGCACTCCTCTTTTTCCTTCACCTCAGCTTAACTCTCTGCCAAAGTTTTCTCTTTTCAGCATGTGTCATTTAAAAAAATAGGATCACACCACATTAAACCTACCACTCTCCTAGTGAGGATACAGTTAAATTGATGTAATTGTGCTTATACCAGCATAGATATTCCTGTATTGGAAGAGGAATAAGTGTAGGGCACCAGTATAACTATAGGTTTAAGTGTAGTAGCCGTGTTAGTCTGTGTCAGCAAAATGAAAATAAGAAAGAAAAACTTGTAGCACCTTAGAGACTAACAAATTTATTTCAGCATAAGCTTTCGTGGGTTAGTCCCCACTTCATCGGATGCATGGAATGAAAATATACTTCAGACAGATATTTATACAGTCAGAGAAACATGATGGTCCAGGTGTATAGACCAATCTTAAGAGGCTAATTAGTTTGAGAGGAAACATGACAGCAGGGGAAGAAAAAGCTTTTGAAGTGATAAACAAGATGGTCACACAGGTGTGAATGAGGATCGTTAACTTAAGGGAAATAGATGCTACGGGCTATGCTGAGATAAATGTTTTAGTTAAAAAAAATCACACCTATGACCGAAACAATTATACAGAACAAAAACTGTGTGGAGAGCAAGGGTATCATTTTCAAGGGACCAAACGCTTAAGTGCCATTTTCAAAAGAGATTTAAACACTTAGGACTAGAGCTGAATGATTAATTGTTTGTTTGGCTTGTTTTTTGTTGTTTTTTAGTTAAGAGAGGAGGAAAGGGCAACAAACTGAAAAATCCAAATACAAATTCAGTTCACTTCAATTCAAACCAAAATTGAATTTTTTTGTCACGGTGACAGAATGTACTCATGTCCATGCCTTATGCACTATTGTAATAATCTTTGTACAAAGGATGCTTGGTGATATATCATCTGAAAACTCATAATTTTCAGGTCAATATTCTCCTAATAAAATATGTATGGCAACACTGTATGTGAAGTTACAAGATTTCATTGTATAATGTTAACAACACATGTTTCAAGCCACAAGAGATATTGGCAAACAGGTCTGTCTCAAACAAAGGAATGTGTGCTCTGCTTAATTTGCATTTCAGCAGTAAACAGAGGCATCAAGCAGGAAGGGTAGACAAAAAAATCTCAAACAGGTAAGGAAAAGCAGCAGGGAACAACCCTCTCGATAGACTACGCATCTGATGAAGTGGACTGTAGCCCACGAAAGCTTATGCTCAAATAAATTTGTTAGTCTCTAAGGTGCCACAAGTACTCCTGTTCTTTCAGTTGGAAATGTGTCTCAAGAGGGGGACTGACACTATAAAAAAGAGGGACATGCACCCCAAGACACCCCTCATCCCCCCTGCTCATCGATTTACTGCACCAAAAAGGACAAAGAAAGCAGCCATTGAACTGGAAAAGGGGTCCTGACTTATGAAGTTTGGTCAGTAAGACTGCTGAGAGCAATGCAGTGAGAAAACTTTCCTTTGAATTTCACAGTTTGTTAAGTTAGGTACTAGTAGTGTTTTTATCTTTATTTTTCTCAGAACCATTTCTGACTTTTATGCCTCATTACTTGTACTCATTTGAAATCTCTCTCTTTGTAGTTAATAAACTTGTTTTATTATTTTTTTCTAATCCAGTCTAATTAAATTGAAGTGCCTGGGAAAATCAATTGTGGGTAATAAGATGGGTGCCTATTATTTCTATTAAAGAAATACAGACTTTATATAAACTTGTATTGTCCAGGAGAGGACTGGGCAGTACAAGATATACATTTGGTGGCGGGGGGGGGGGGGGGGGGGAAATCTAAGCCTGGGAGTGAGTTGGAATCATCCTGCAGGGTAACCAAGGCTGGTGACAGCGAAGGTCTGGCTGGCTTGCTGGCTGCAGCACACACAGGCAGTGATTTCCATGCTGGAGGCTGTTTCTTAGCAGTCCAGGCAGGAGATAGCAGCAAAAGGCAGTGTAAAGGGCACCCCAGGGGTGACACAGGTATTCATTAGTCTGGATTGTACCCGGGTACGTCACAGTCATCAAAACAAAAAAGTGTGTGTGGGAGGGGGGGATTAGTTTTGGATTGAACAAAATGTTTAACTTGACCTGAAACTAACTAACTTTGTTGGCTTGCTTAGTTTGCTTAGTGACCGAAAACTAAGCAAGCCAACAAAGTTAGTTTTTCACCTTTTTGGTGTTTTTCACCTTTTTGTGTTTTGTTGTTGTTGTTGGTTTGTTTGTTTAAATTAGCTACCTTTTAAAATGAAATGCCATTTCGAAATGAAAAATCAAAACAAAATGTTTCAAAATGGCTGAAACAAAACATAGCAATGTTAACACACCATTTCAATCTGAAAAAAACAACTTTCCTTTTTTTGGCATAAAACTATTCACCAAATTCACTGCAAATTCACCATTTTGGTGCCCTCCAAATGCATTTTTCAGCTAATTTACGTAATAGACCCAGGCCAGTTGGGTACAGCAGAGTAGTCGAAGGCAGATATACTGGCCACTGGATAAGCAGTATTCTGTTCCCTAACTGACCAGAGTGGGGGCTGCTCCAGGCTAGGGGGGACACATGACTCCAATTAGCCTGCAAAGAGTCAGGTGAAGCCGTTAAGCGAATGTGAACACCTGACTCTAATTAAGGCCCCTCTGATACTGTAAAAGAGCTCACTCTGGTCAGGCCAGGGGAAGGAACAAGGAGTAATGGTCTCAAGTTGCAGTGGGGGAGGTTTAGGTTGGATATTAGGAAAAACGTTTTCACTAGGAGGGTGGTGAAGCACTGGAATGGGTTACCTAGGGAGGTGGTGGAATCTCCTTCCTTAGAGGTTTTTTAACATCAGGCTTGACAAAGCCCAGGCTGGGATGACTTAGTTGGGGTTGGTCCTGCTTTGAGCAGGGGGTTGGACTAGATGAGCTCCTGAGGTCCTTTTCAATCCTGATATTCTAAGATTCTATGAAAAGGGAGCCAGAGGAGAGGAAGTGTGGCTGAAGGGCTGGGTAATGAAGACATCCTCAAGTCACTGGAAGAGAGCCCTAAGGTAGGGTGAAGAAGGTGCTAAGAGAGAGAAGCGGGAGAGCTGTGGGGAAGTGGCCCATGGAAGTGTAGCAGCTCTGGTGGTGAAAGGTCGGCTGCCAACAGCTGCTGCCATTAGGGTCCCTGGGCCGGAACCCAGAGTAGAGGGTGGGCCCAGGTTCCCCCCAACCCACCACTATAGAAACACCTCCTGGGAGGGGAAGGCAGGTCCCTGTCAGGACAGGAGGCTAAACTCTTCTTGAATAAGCCCATAGAGACAACAGAGACTGTGGGAGCTCTCACCAACCTCCTGGCTGGCTTATGATGAAAAGGGCTCAGTAGACTGTAACCCTGGCCTTAGAGAGAGACGGGCTACGTGGAGGGTCGCAGTGAGCCTCTGAGGCTGGCATAAACCGCCTGGAAGCGCGGGACCCACAGAGACAAGGTAGGAGTTCTGCCACATTTACTAGTCCCCAGGCTCTGTTTAGGAACCCTAATCCCATTGAATTTCAAGGAGGCATTAGGCTCCTAAGTGCCTAAATCACTTCTAAAAGTGTGACAGTCTCCTAAGTCAATAAGACATTTCTGAAAATTTTACCCCAGGACTTAATAGAATCAGAGAAATGTAGGGCTGGAAGGGTTCATCAAGTCCAGCCTCCTGTGCCGAGGCAGGACCATCCCTGACAAATGTTTGCCCAACCTGCTACAACCTCCAAAGATGGGCTCCCTTGGAAGCCAATTCCAGAGCTTAAATATCCTTATAGCTAGACAGTTTTTCCTAATATCTAACCTAAATCTCCCCTGCTGCAGATTAAGCCCATTACTTCTTGTCCTACCTCCAGCAGACAGAGGACGGTTGATTACAATCCTCTTTATAACATATTTGAAGACCACCAGGTCCCCTCTCAACCTTATTTTCTCTAGATTAATCATTCTTAGGTGTTTTTTTTAACCTTTCCTCACAGATCAGGTTTTCTAACCCTTTTGTCATTTTTGTTGCTGTCCTCTCAACTCTCTCCAATTTGTCCACATCTCTCCTAAAGTGTGGCGCCCAGAATTGGACACAGGACTCCAGCTGAGGCCTCACCAGTGCTGAGTAGAGAAGGGCAATTACCTCCCATGTCTTACATGCAACTCTCCTGTTAATACACCCCTGAATATTAGCCTTTTTTGCAACTGCATCACACCGTTGACTCACACTCAGCTGGGATTCCCTATAACCCCCAGATCCTTTTCAGCAACACTCCACCTTGCCAGCTATTCCCCACTTTATAGTTGCACATTTGATTTTTTTCCTTCCTAAGTGTTGTACTTTGCACTTGTCTTCACTGAATTTCATCTTGTTGATTTCAGACCAATTCTCCAATTTGTCAAGGTTATTTTGAATTCTAATACTGCCCTCCAAAGTGCTTGCAACCCTTCCCCACTTGATATCATCTGTAAATTTTATAAGCACACTCCCCACTTCATTATCAAAGTCATTAATGAAAAAATTGAATAGTACTGGACCTGCAGGATACGTCCTCCCAGTGTGACAGTGAACCATTGATAACTACTTTTTGAGTAGTCTTTCAACCGATTGTGCACCGCCCACCTTGTAATAATTTCATCCTACTTGTTTTAAAATTCCACCATGTGTCAAGTTACAATCAGACTCATAGACTTTAAGGTCAGAAGGGACCATTATGATCATCTAGTCTGACCTCCTGCAAAATGCAGGCCACAGAATCTCACCCACCCACTCCTGGAATAATCCTCTCACCTATTATCTCAGCTATTGAAGTCCTCAAATCATGGTTTAAAGACTTCCAGATGCAGAGAATCCTCCGGTAAGTGACCCGTGCCCCATGCTGCAGAAGAAGGCGAAAAACCTCCAGGGCCTCTGCCGATCTACCCTGGAGGAAAATTCCTTCCCGACCCCAAATATGGTGATCAGCTGAACCCTGAGCAGGTGGGCAAGACTCACCAGCCAGACACCCAGGAAAAAGTTCTCTGTAGTAACTTCTAACATCCCATCACTGACCATTGGTCCTATTTACCACTGATGGCAATTAAGTGACTTTTGACTAAGATCATGCTATCCCATCAAACCATCCCCTCCATAAACTTATCTAGTTTAATCTTGAAGCCAGATAGGTCTTTTGCCCCCACTGCTTCCCTTGGAAGGCTGTTCCAGAACTTCACTCCTCTAATGGTTAGAAACCTTCATCTAATTTCAAGTCTAAACTTCCTGATGGCCAGTTTATATCCATTGGTTCTCGTGTCCACATTGGTACTGAGCTTAAATAATTCCTCTCCCTCCCTGGTATTTATCCCTCTGATATATTTAAAGAGAGCAATCATATCTCCCCTCAGCCTTCTTTTGGTTAAGGTAAACAAACCAAGCTCCTTGAGTCTCCTTTCATACGACAGGTTTTCCATTCCTCGGATCATCCTAGTGGCCCTTCTTTGTACCTGTTCCACTTTGAATTCATCCTTCTTAAACATGGGAGACCAGAACTGCACACAGTATTCCAAATGAGGTCTCACCAATGCCTTGTATAACGGTACTAACACCTCCTTATCTCTACTAGAAATACCTCGCCCAATGCATCCCAAGACCGCATTCGCTTTTTTCACGGCCACATCACATTGGCGACTCATAGTCCTCCTGTGATCAACCAGGACTCCGAGGTCCTTCTCCTCTTTCGTTACTTCCAACTGATGCGTCCCCAGCTTATAACTAAAATTCTTGTTATTAATCCCTAAATGCATAACCTTACACTTCTCACTATTAAATTGCATCCACAATGTGTCTTTAAGATGTTTATTTTGAGCAGAAAACAGCAAAACTTACTAGTTTCTTTGGAAGTTTATTGTCATTTTCTAATGCATCTCTGATGGGATTCAGAGCTGAGGAAAAAGCTTCAAACCCTGATTCGGGAGTCAAGTCGAATAAGATGGGCACAGAGGCAGAGACAACATCTCGGAAGAACCTCACTTTGTCAATGTCCAGGTCATTTTCTCCTGCAGAAATGGACGCCAGCTCCACAAATGTAGGAAGTTCCGTTTTGTCTGCAAGAAGAAAAATCCACCAATGAATGTGAAACAAGAAAGCTAAGAATGCTCAAGTGTCTACAAATAGTGTTAATCAAACGCTGCAATGTCGTTGCCCTCCAAAGCTGAAAAATCCCTGTTGTTGCTCCATTTGGACATGTCAATTAAATCAAATGAATAACATCTCAGATCTAGGAGTGGTCAGAAGTTTTCCATCAAAACTTTTTTTAGAAATAAAATTGTGTTTTTGACTAAAAAAAAGTTTGTAAAAAGTCTGTTTTCCTCAGAAATTTTTTATTTTTGATTGGAAAACCAGAAACGTGGGGAAATGATTTTTTTTCCCATTTTTTAGATTTTTGGCAGTTTTCAACCACAAGTTTTTGGTTGCCAAAAGTCAAATTTTTTTCCGGGTTTTGAAGCTGATTTTTTTTTCCCCTGGAGGAAAAAACCCAACACTTTTCAAACATCTCTGCTCATTTCCACCAACAGTAAAAGTATCAGGGGGGTAGTCGTGTTAGTCTCTATCCACAAAAACAATGAGGTGTCCGGTGGCACTTGATGAGGAGATGTCAATACCAAGAGAGGGGAAATTGCTTTTGTAGTGAGCCAGCCACGCCCAGTCCCTATTCAAGCTCAAAATAATGGTTTTAAGTTTGCAAATGAATTGCAGCTCTGCAGTTTCTCTTTGAAGTCTGTTTCTGAAGTTTTTTTGTTGAAGGATGGCTACTTTTAAATCTGTTACTGAGTGTCCAGGGAGATTGAAGTGTTCCCCTACTGGTTTTTGTATGTCACCATTCCTGAGGTCTGCTGTGTGTCCATTTATTCTTTCACGTAGAGACTGTCCGGTTTGGCCAATGTGCAGGGTAGAGGGGCATTGCTGGCACATGATGGCGTATATCACATTATTGGTATTGACACCTCCTCATCAACTATTGGGAGTGGGCCACATCCACCCTGACTGAATTGGCCTTGTCAACACTGGTTCTCCATTTGTAAGGTAACTCCCTTCTTTTCATGTGCCAGTATATTTATGCCTATATCTGTAACTTCCACTCCATGCATCTGACAAAGGGGGCTTTTAGCCCATGAAAGCTTATGCCCAAATAAATCTGTTAGTCTTTAAGGTGCCACCGGACTCCTCATTGTTTTTTTTACCAACAGTACAGGCACCTTCTCTGGCAGCTCACCTCTTAATGTGCTCAGAAAGTGCAACATTACAAGTGCAAAAACGTGTAACGTCTTTCCTACTGACCTTACAAAGTGCTCTGCTACTGGACACCTAATGACATATGTGGGAGAAAGATATTTTGCTCCATTTCATAATTCCCTACCCCAAACCAATGCCTGTCCAAATGTTCTTCACTACACATATAAATGT
Source organism: Chelydra serpentina (assembly GCA_037349315.1). Taxonomy (NCBI): domain Eukaryota; kingdom Metazoa; phylum Chordata; order Testudines; family Chelydridae; genus Chelydra; species Chelydra serpentina. The sequence goes on along the minus strand of JBAIAC010000021.1, from coordinate 3,013,004 downwards.
CCAGCAACAACCCCCATGGCAGTAAGTTCCATAGTCTCATTATTAGTTTCCTTTACTAAAAAAAGAAGGAAATTCCTGCAGAAAGATCTTGATTTTTTTCTAGCTACAGTCACAGAACTATTGAATAGAACCCTTACGTGAGAACAGAACTCCAGACTTATCTTTAACATAATCTGATCTTCAGAAAGACAATGAAGGACCAATTAGGGAAATTTTCAGCGATATTTTATAACTGTTACAATTCAAACATGTGAAAACTCACCATATGCATTACAATAACAAACCTATCTCCGACCCACTATGAACTTATGAACTCAAGCAAGTAAGGGCTACACCATTGGCCCTAAATTCGTACTTCGCTTATAAATATTGGTCTAAAGTGCACCTTTTATGACGGTTGTGATCCAAGAGATAAAGTCTTTCTTTGCACACTCAAGAAGTTCCTTCAAGAAACCAAGCACTTCTTCAGGGATGTTACTCAGAGTATCTTTAACCTTTACAATATCATCAGTCATATAACCAAGAGTCTTGTCCTTGAAGTCCTCGTCTTCCTGTTAAAATACAGGATGAAGAACTGTGTTTCTTAGCAAAGAAATTAGACTAGCATTTATTTTAATTAACTTATTGTTTATGTTGCACTAGGAGCTGCACAAACACAGAGAAAAAAAAACTGTCCTTGACCCCAAAATTCTGTTAACACAGAGTTAAGGTTGCCCAGTGCTGCCCTGCGCCCTTCTAGAATGTGGAGAGTGGCCAAACTTAAACCTCTGAAAACAAGGAAATCCAAAATTAAAGGACATGCCACTCTCACTATGCAACCTTAGCTCTGCTCCCTAACGCTGGCAACAGTTAATAATATAATCCTGTGGGAGTCTATAAAAGTCTGCTCAGCCATAGTTGGATCTACTATTGTGGATTTTTAGGACTGATCTACACACAAACATGCATTGGTTTAAGTAAATCAGGTTCTTAGAACTGAGTTAGTTATTTTGGTGGAAATCTGTTTGTTGGACACTCTCGTTTTGGAATAAAAGTGGTTAAAGTTGAGTTAGCTAAAGTCACTTTCGACTTGGCCCACTCTTATCCAAGAAAAGAACTGTCCACCAAATTAACTGAATTGGTTCTAACTCACACCCTTTGTTATTAATGTGACTAAAATTATTGCAAAAATGCCTTAGGCACCAAACCCCAAAGAGGGTTCCCGGGCCACCTGTGAATCCCTGACTGAGATAGGTGCCTCCCTGCAGCCCTGATGTAGGCACCTATCTCCGAAAGAGGGGCAGAGCCTGCACGTACCCCTGTTGTAGGCATCTCCCACTGCCTAGCTTAGGTAGCTCCCCATTCGTAGGCACCTCTCTCTCTCCACTCATTGTACAAGGAGCCTGGGCCCTACCCCAGGCTATGTAGATGGCAGTGTTGTTCCTGTGATTTTCTAGGCACCTAAAAGTTCAGTAGCTTTGTGAATCTAAGACTGAAAGTCTGTGCAGCACCTAGCGCAATGGTGCCCTGATCTCTGTCACTGAGTCTGTGCAGCATCCGGCCTGACAGGCCCTGATCTCAGGTTAGGGCTTCTAGTAGCTACAGAGTATACAAAATTAAAAAACAATTAATCTTGCTTATGCCATTTTTACATCACTGGAACTCCAGTGTTTTCCAGGGAGTCACTCCAGGCTTTCACGTTAGTAAATGAGATCACAATGAGTAGATGTACAAAACGAGACTGCGTTTGTCTAACCAATTGCTCTAATGATATTTATGAGAGTCCTACGTACGTATTTGGTCAGGTCATCAAGTATCTGGAAATCTCCACCGAGTCCCAGTATCCGTCGTAGCTCATCTGTCATTTTGGCTGTCTTCACCACCGTGGAGAGTTTCAAGTAGCTATTAATCTTAACCACCGCGGCCTCAGCCCACTCAGACTTGCTGCCGGGTCCTCCCTCGCTCTTCTCCATGATTTTAAATTCCTCTCTGAGCAACTTTTCATCTGTTAGCAGCTCTCCAAACTGTCTCTGAACGTCACCAAGGCTGATGGAAAAATCTTTAAGGGCCAGATAGGTGCTTTGAAAATCGACCATGGCCAGGATGTAAATTTTTTCCTGCACATCATCCAAGGAAAGAAGGGCTTTGTCTGGGAAATCATCCTTGGCAAGTTCCGCTTTCAGCTTCCACAGTTTCCGGAAGAACTGGCTTTCCTGTAGGGTGTGAACTTTTCTAACCATGTCGTTGTGTTTAGCAAGTGGGTGAGACTGTAGATCTTCACTTTTCTCCTCTCCATGTATGGAGTATTTCTTCACCTGCATCTGATCCTTCATGCTCTGTTTAATTGCAACACTTTGTTTCATGGCATCTATATCAACTAAACAGTATGGGGATAGAGATTTATTAACATGTAATTCATAGATTCCAAGGTCAGAAAGAATCACTGTGATTATCTAGTCTGACCATCTGTGTAACATAGGCTATAGAACTTCCTCAAAATAATCCTGTGTGAACTAGAGCAGATCTTGTAGAAAAACATTCGCCCTTTAAATGGCCATGACAACTAGATTTTTATATGAACATTCATAATTCTCATTATCTTTCAATAAAATAATGACATGGTTATCTGGGATAGCAGCTAACTCTGTGCGTAGCAGAGTCATAGGGCTGGTCCACACTACCCCCCAAGTTCGAAGTAAGATACGCGACTTCAGCTACGTGAATAACGTAGCTGAAGTCGAAGTATCTTATTTCGAACTTCAAAGTACTCACCGCTGGTCCACACGGCGGCGCGCAGGCTCCCCCGTCGACTCCGCCTGCTCCGTTCGCAAAGCAGGATTACTGGCGTCGACGGGGGAGCACTTCCTGGTTCGATTTATCGTGTCTAGACAAGACACGATAAATCGAACCCAGAAGATCGATCCGACACCTCCGATGCCGTGGGTAAGTGTAGACTAGCCCATAGATGGTGCGACAGTAAACATTATGAATATAATTAAATACAGAGAGATACACTGAAAGAAGGTTACAGTTGCAAAGTATTCAAGTATTAGGAAATCCCCAGGGTTACAAAGAAGACCTTCTAAATGTAACCTGCGTGTAACCACTGCTGTGACATCTGCCTGAGTCTGCAGACAGCCTGTGACAATCATTCTGAAAGGAGGAACTGCCCCAAGTGTAACCCTTTCACAGATGAAAATTCTCAGTCTAGCCGTAAAGCAGATTCATAGAGGCCAGAAATGATTATTCCAATCTTCCAATACAGCTTCTGGCATAACCCAGGCCAGAGAATCTTCCCCAGTGACTCCTGCATCCAGTCCAATAATTTCAGGCTGAGCTAGAGCGGAGCGTTGAGAATGAGATATCTCATCTCCATTGACAGATTCCCAGTGATGGAGAATCCATCCCGTCCCTAGGGGAGCTATTGTAGTGATGAATTCCCCTTGCTGGTAAACATGGGCCCCTTATTCCCTTTCTAGGATATAGTGCCCACATCCAGTAAGTGTGTAAGAAAGTCCATTATTATGTACTGTAGGAGAACAGAATAGGATGGTACCATTTATGATGTCCATGATGCAGCAGCACAGATACAGAAATGCTTGTCTTTGCTCTGTCTGTTTTTTAAGCTGCTCAAACTCATTTTCTCTGACATCCAGCACTTCCTTTATACAGCGAGAGAAAGATGGCTCTGGAAAAGAGATACGCAAGATTTCTGAGACAATCTCTATGATATGGGGAAGTTGCTCTGTATTTAACTGATGCAGCAACAAATATCTGCCTGAGTCTGCAGAGAGCCTCAGATAATAGCACTGAGAACTGCTGGGTGGAAGCTTATGTTCTGGGAAGAGCTTGGAAGAGAACTTTTATCCCTCAACTTCTTACTAATCATACAAACATTTTGCAAGCAGCATGAAGTATTGGAGTTCCTGATATAATCAGCATAAATAGCCAAAACTGGATATTGTCAATGTTTAGAATGTAACTGCATTTTAAAAATAAACAGTAAGGGTGCTGCAAATATCTAGCTGCTACCAGGTGTACATAAAGGAGTGTTTTAATTTAAAATTCAATCCATCACATTTAACACAGTGGTTTTCAATTATCCCCCCCCCCCATATTTTAAGACTCCACCTTTGAATATTTTATTTATTAACAACAATTGGTTTATGTTCTATAGAAGTTGCAGTAACATATGGTTTTGCATTTTATATTAATTTTTCTTTTCTGACTGTGTTACATAAAAAATTAATATGTTTAAGGCGCCTCTAAGGGAAAGTATGAAGCTGCAAACTCACCGATGAGAGTCAGCATATCGGCAAATTCCTGTGTCTGATCAAGAATGGCAGGTAGCATGTTGAATGGGATATCTCCAGAAAATACACTATGACCCACAAAGGAGAACAACTCAGACACCTTTGAAAGCAGCAGTTGTGCGCCTCCGTTGATTTTATTTTTAACCTTGGGCTTCAATTTTTCTGAAAAATACAAAAAAATATAGTGAGATACTGGGAACGATTTCAGAAAATGCACTGGAGTTTTCTTCTTTCTTTTAACAATAAACCCCAGAAAATGTTAACTGTTTCTCACTTCCTTGACTTCATTGGGACAACTCAGCTACATTATGATAAGCCCTTGCATACTCCTAAGTAGAGCTGGGCAAATAACAGATTTATCAGTTCACCGGTAATTCCCAAAAAATTAGGGAAAAAATCAATTTGAGTAGACCCGAAATTAAAAATGTTTGAAACTTTTGGTGAATCAAAAAGTTGAAATAATTTTATTTCATGGCAAAACCATTTTGTTATGGGTTTGTGCATTTTTAATGGGTTTTATTTTATTTTTTATAAAATTAAAGGTAATTTCAACATAAACAGTTGTTTCAAACTCAAAAACTGAAACTTTTTTTTCCAAAATGTCAAAACGAAACATTTTAATTTTTTTTTGTTTTCCCCCCATCAAAATAATTTGGTGGAATGCACACAAATTCATAAAACGTTGATGCTCAATCTATATTTTTTGCCAAAAAAAAAGTTGTGTCTAAAAATATTACCCAGTTTTAGTCTTAAATCTCTAAGGGCCAGATTTTCAAAGGCATTTAAGGCACCTACAGCTGGAGATAGATGACTAGTGGGATTTGGCACCCAGCCAACTCCTTTTCACTTAACTATGATCCCAATAAGTTGGACCCATTCTGAGGTGATCGGAATAAAATGTCCATACAGAAACTCACGGACAACTGAGATAATATCCAAGCCCATGGAGGAGTTGAGTAGCCGTACAAGAACATTGGCTGTGTTCTTTTCAAACCGGTTAGCATTCTCTATCTGATTCAGTTCTTCAGTCCACATATTTTCAATGATAATAGATACGATTTCTGCAAGAATTGGCTTGTTCATCTTTGAAAATTTGTGAAGAATTTCTTTCAACACTGACTTCTATAAGAGAGAATATTTTCTAACTACATGGTAGAGATATTTTACTTACACACACACACACACACACACACACACACACACACAGCTTAAAACCATCTCTCATCTTCTGCTGATGTTTTTGTACCAGTGTATAAAGTACTACTCACGTCTGTAACATATAACTACAGCTGAGGAAATAATGGATTTTTGGGTTTAGGGGCTGAACTAAAACCCCTTTGTATATGAAGTTTCTTGTTGAATTTAAAACTCAGAAAATGCCATTTTGAATCAAATAGCTTCTGGTTGACTCAAAATTTAATTATTTAAAGGCAGGGGCGACTCGTGGGAGGGGCAAAGTGGGTCACATGATGGCCCGCACGTCAGCGTGGCCCAGGCTGGCCCCTACCCTTTTTTGTGGCGGCCCACATGCCCCCCCCCCCCCCACTTTTCCGGCGGTGCCCCTCCGAGCGTTGCCACTGTTCAAAGGGTTTTGATTTGATTTAAGTCAATCGAAACATTTTAGTCAATTTGAATAGACATTGTTTTTACGTTTTTCATTTTGATTTGGCTATTTTGGGATGTTTTGCACTTTTGGTTTTTTTGGTCCATGTGTTTTTGTTTTTTTAATTGACCAACTTTGAGAATGAAATGCCATTTCAAAATGAAAAGCCGCAATGTTTTGAAAAAGTGAAAATGTTCAGTCTTTATGATTTTTTTCAGTTTTTTCCCCCAGAACTATTTAACCCAAATTTGTGAACAGTTTTTGAGCTCCAAAAAATGCATTTTGGGGGCAGAAAAACTATTTGCCCCTCCAAAAAATGGCCCCTTATAACACATATTAATCGTTTAGTAACCCTTTATAATCTATTTGTAAGTGTTCCCCTCATATAAAGTGTGACTAATAGTATAATAAACATGCACAAAACCATCCAACATAGCAGAGTCGGGAACAGAGCTCAGAATTTCCTGGCTTCTGGTCCCTCTGTTCAGTGAAGGTCAGGCAGGTGCTACTCAGGAGGAGAGAGAGAGATTCTGCTATACCTTGCTTTTTGTCAGCCCTTTGATACACTGAATGATGTGTTGTGAAAAGCAGTTTTCCAGTTCTGTATCTCGGAACTTGCTAATGTTAATGAAAACCACGTAGTGATCAAACAGATGTTTATGGTTCACCTAGAACAAGGAAACATTTGTTATGCAACTGTCCTTTATACCCTCAGAAAAACCTTTCTTAAAGCACATGAGGAGTCAGATAGGAACATAACAACGGTCACACGGACCAATGGTACTCCTGGAGGAATTCTGTGCCAAAAAATTAAAAATTCTGCTCACGATATTTTAAAATTCTGCAAATTTAAAATTCTGTCAAACTAACACTACATAATCACACCAGTTTCAATTATTTTGGTCATTTATTTCAAAATACCTATCAGCAAGTATGTCTGTAACAATACAGACACACAAAAGATTTCCCCCAGGAGTAGAGAGTTAAAGAAACCCCCATGACAACCCAAGTTCATGTTTCTCTGCCCCCTCCCACGGCCAGAGCCCAGCCAGGGGGCCAGACACCCACAACTCCTCTCATGCAGAGCCCAGCTGCGGGGGGGCCTCCTTGCCCAGACACCCACAGACGCTCCCCACCCCCCAGAGCCCAGCCACCCACTTCCTACCCCTCAGGACACAGGGATCCAGAGGTAGAAACAGCCTGATACTGGGTCCCAGGCTTGTACCGGACTGCAGCAAGAACCCTCTAGCTCCTCCTTCCCCCTCCCCACAGCAGTGTCTTCTATGTGTGAGCTGGGCTCTGCCAGGTCCAGCGGCCCCTAGTGGCAGCCTGCAGCACTGCAACCTATTTCTGTGGGGGAAGAGATGACTTCCAGTGGCACGGTGAGGATGGTGTCCATGGACTGGTGCATGGGGGAGTAGACAGCCTGCAGCCAGAGTTGGAGACAGTGGAATCGCAGATGAGCAAAGGGCGTGATGTATGTGCACACTGCCGTGTGACCAAGAAGGGAAAAGGAAGTTCTAGCTGATACCGAGGGGCTGGAAGTCACTAAGTAAGCTCTGGAACCTGTCTTTTAGCAGACAGGTGCATACGAATGCTGCATCGATGCGTGCTCCTATGAATTCTAGGGATTCAGTAGGGAGCAAAGTTGATTTTTCAGTGTTGATGCTCACTCCTAGTAGAAGAGGAGGAGAAGAAACTGGGACGTCGATTCTTAAGCTTCTGTTCTGGACTATGCCATCAGTAGCCAACCGGCTAAGTAAGGGGAGATGAGCACTTCTTGTCATGGAAGCTGAGCTGCTACCACAGAGAAAACCTTTGTGAAGACTCACGTGAAGACTGATTGCCACAAGTATGACTGTGCAGGTCTTTGGTTTTTGAATGTAGTGGTTGAGGCGTCAGAGATCCAAGATCGGTCTCCACCCTCTCGTCTTCTTGGATACGAGGAAGTAGTTGGAGAAGAAGAAAAGGTTACTCATCCTGGGCAGTAACTGAGGTTCTTCGAGATGTGTGTCCCTGTGGGTGCTCCAGTACCCACCCTCCTCCCCTCTATTTCAGTATTGCAGTAAGGACTTTACAGTGGAGAAGGCACTAAAGGGGTTGGGTTGCACCCTGGGCAAGGGCAAGACAACTACTGCACATGTGCAGCCCAGACAGACACTGCTACCAAAAATCTCCAATCAACGGCGCCGGGATGCACTGACACCTGAAGTGGAGCACCCCAGTACATCACTCCAAGAAGAACCCTGTGCATTGGAGGAGTGCAGGGACTGGCACCACTGCTCCTCTTTGCAGGAGGGAGTCCACATCTAGGGCAAGAACACTATCATGAGAAAAAAGAAAACAAGAAAAATACCTGTGGCACCTTAGAGACTAACAAATTTATTTCAGCATAAGCTTTCGTGGGTTAAGAACCCACTTCATCAGATGCATGGAATGGAACATACAGTGAACAGATATTTATACATCCAGAGAAACATGAGAAGGTGGAAGTGCCTATACCAACACCTACAAGATCTCTACCAAGCATTCTTAAAACTACAATACCCACCTGCTGAAGTGAAAAAACAGATCAACAGAGCCAGAAGAGTACCCAGGAGTCACCTACTACAAGACAGGCCCAACAAAGAAAACAACAGAACGCCACTAGCCGTCACCTTCAGCCCCCAACTAAAACCTCTCCAGCGCATCATCAAAGATCTACAACCTATCCTAAAAGATGATCCCTCACTCTCACAGATCTTGGGAGACAGAACAGTCCTCGCTTACAGACAGCCCCCCAAACCTGAAGCAAATACTCACCAGCAACCACACACCATACAAGAAAAACACTATCCCAGGAACCTATCCTTGCAACAAAGCCCGATGCCAACTCTGTCCACATATCTATTCAAGTGACACCATCATAGGACCTAATCACATCAGCCACACCATCAGGGGCTCCTTCACCTGCACATCTACCAATGTGATATATGCCATCATGTGCCAGAAATGCCCCTCTGCCATGTATATTGGCCAAACTGGACAGTCTCTACGCAAAAGAATAAACGGACACAAATCTGACATCAGGAATCATCACATTCAAAAGCCAGTAGGTGAACACTTCAACCTCCCTAATCACTCAGTGACAGATATAAAAGTAGCAATTTTGCAACAGAGTAACTTCAAAAACAGGCTCCAAAGAGAAACGGCGGAATTGGAATTAATATGCAAACTAGATACCATTACCTTAGGCTTGAATATTGACCGTGGATGGATCGGTCATTACGTTAATTGAATTTATTTCCCCCCTTAACACCTTTGTGTCAACTGTCTGTAATGGCCCATGTTGATTATCACTTCAAAAGTTTCTACTGATAACAGTTCCTTTCAATTAATTAGCCTCTTAACGTTGGTATAGGCACTTTCACCTTCTCATGTTTCTTTGAATGTATAAATATCTGTTCACTGTATGTTCCATTTCATGCATCCGATGAAGTGGGTTCTTAACCCATGAAAGCTTATGCTGAAATAAATTTGTTAGTCGCTAAGGTGCCACAGGTATTTTTCTTGTTTTCTTTTTGCTGACACAGACTAACACGGCTACTACACTGAAAACTATCATGAGAGTGATCCTTGGAACGGGATCAGAATGGAAGCTATAGGGGGGTTGTAGCATCATAAACACGATGGTATAGCCGCACCAAATGATATCCAGGACCCACTTGTCCATTGTAATCATGCTCCGTGCTGGTAGAAAGGGGGGAGGGATAGCTCAGTGGTTTGAGCATTGGCCTGCTAAACCCAGGGTTGTGAGTTCAATCCTTGAGGGGGCTATTTAGGGATCTGGGGCAAAAAATGGAGATTGGTCCTGCTTTGAGCAGGGGGTTGGACTAGATGACCTCCTAAGGTCCCTTCCAACCCTGATATTCCGTGAGAAAGACTTTGAGACGGCCCCCAAAAGGGGTGGCTGGCAAGGGCGTTGGTGTGCAACCTGGTTGACGGCTCTCTGGTCGTACTCAGAAATATCATTTATGTGCAGACTGGGAGTGTTGTGAGGAGGACTGTGGTGTCGGAACAGGTGAATGTGGTCTGTGGACTTAGGGTGTTTCTATGGTGGTTCGTAGGTGGTAGCAGTGAGGATTTCTGTAACACTGTGTGGTCAGTGGTTGATAGGTGAGAGTACCGGAGCAGAGTTCTCATCCTTCCCAGGGTGGACAGTTCATGAGGCCTAGGAATGCCTCCAAGTCTCCCCAGAGTCAACAGTACTGGGCCAATGGATGGGTCCAGAGCTCGTAACAGGCCCTGTCTCAGGGCCAGCGATTCACTGGACACCGGTGGAGTCGATGTTGGGGTTTGCTGTCTGTAACTGGTATCAGAAGACCCAGCTCTTGTGGGCCTTGAAGTACAGTGCTCCCTCTTGACCAGAACTCATGGATGGAGCAGCATCTTTCTTAGACCTGGAGGAAGACTTCCCGCCATGCTTATATGCGCACTTCTGGGATTCATGACTCGGCCCCGCCACAGAGTCTGTAGCATTGGCACCAGCAGCACTGGATTGGGGCTCTGTGGCAGGAAGTTCACTCATGGATTGTTCAGGCTGGTGTATGGGGGGGGGGGGTTCCCTGGCCACCGACCAGGGCGACACTCCATGAGGTGCTTCTTAAGGTGGAAGGCTCTGCCTTCCTGTGTACGGGCAGGGAAGAAGAGACAGATACTGCACCCGGGCATGGTGTGGGAATCCCCCAAAGCAGTATATACAGCGTTGTTGCTTGTTGTTGAGGGAGACCAAATAAGGGCAGGAAGCACAAACTTTGAATCCTGGCCTCTTTGCCATAATCCAGTACCCAGACCTGGGTGCTGGAGGAGGGGTTTGGCAAGAAATCACTGAAGCAGTGTCCAAGTTCAGAGACTTGCAGAACTTTCAGAAACAGGAAAATTACTACTGAACACCATGGAAGATCCTGCCTACATGCAGTACCCAGACATGGGTGCTGAAGGGGGCAGGGGTTGGAGCTATTTTTGGCTGGAAACTGCCAAAGTGGTGTCCCCAGTCCTTAATTCTATGAAACTTTCAGAAACAAGAAACTCCTACATAAACCATTACAATTCCTGACTAAGTAAACCCATTTTTTTTGGAAAATGCATCACCAAGGATGAGAGGCCAGCAGAAGCGGTGACTTAGACCATGCGGCATTAAGAAGGAACTGAAGATGCAGTCAGTCCGCCCCATCCTTTAGCACCTTGGCCAAAACCACAAGGCAATGTAAGGACACTTGCATGGACCGACACACACCACTACACTGAAAACCTCTGGGTGCACGGCGCACGCGCATTACCTTCGGTGAAATACAACAGGGACCCCATCACTGAAAAAACTTCCCTGATTTAATTCCTATTTGAACTAGAGCAAATTTCTTAGAAAAAACATCCAAACTTGATGTAAAAATTGCCAGTGATGGAGAATCCACCACAACGCTTGGTAAATTGTTCCAATTGCTTATTCCCCTCACTGATAACATTCTACACATTTCCAGTCTGAATTTGTCTAGCTTCAACTTCCAGCCATTGGATTATATTAGACCTTTCTCTGTTAGACTGAAGAGCCCATTATTGTATATTTGTTCCTCATGTAAGTGCTGAGAGACTGATCAAGTCACCCCTTAACCTTCTCATCTAGCCCCTCATCATCTCGTGCCTGTACAGCTGTAACCTCCTCCTCTCTGGTCTGGACAAATCCCATCTTCCCCTCTCCCTCCATTGAATCTGTTCAAAACCCTGCCACAAAGATCATTGTCCTGGCTCGTCACTTTGATCACATGACACCCGACACTGTGGCATTTTCTCCGCTCCACCATATCAAGCACACAGTACTTGTCTTCACTTTTATGGACCTGCACTGCTGGTACTCACCCTGCCTCTCATCTCTCTTCTTCTAACTATTTCCTTAAACACAACTGATGCTATGATGCCTACAGCTGTGTGAATAACGACTGTGGGGTTATTTCGGTTTGCTGACAATTCCAAAAAATCTGGAAAAATATCGGTTTTGGGTCAAACATTTCATTTTGATTTCAAGCATTTTTAAACTATTTTAAAAAAATAAAATCAAAGGAAATTTCTAAATGAAAAGTCACATTTCAAATCAAAAAACTTGAAAAACATTTCAGACGACAAATGTCAAAACAAAAATGTTGTTTTTTTCTGTTTGGTTTTGTTTTGTTTTCAACCAACCAAAGCAACTGAGTGAAATCAACACAAATTTGCAAAATTGTTTTGATGTCACCAAATTTGCTTTTTTCAGCAAAAAAAAAAAATTGTCCAAAAATGTTCCCCAACTCTACTTTCAAGGACCTTCACAGCTGGTCCCTACTCTGTCCCTCATATTCTACCTCCCTCTAAATCTCTCCTTAAAAACAACAGATGCTGTGATGGTCCCCCATGGTATGCTGCTACTCTTGCTTATTCTTCCAATAATAATCACCTCTTTGCTGTCTTCCCCATCTGTCTGTACCTCCATTTAAGTTCTCTGAGGGAAAGACCATCTCTCTCATTTTCAATTAGTCAGCTCACCTTTTTTATCCACTCCGCAAACAAAGATTTAATAAGTTTTCGCCAGTCACGGGTCCACTCATCACAAAACAGTCCAGCGGAAATGAGCTGCTGCCATTTCTAGGAACAGAACAAACCTATCAGTTGACTATTTTTAATAGAAATGAAAAAATCAGTCTCACTGGGGGGGGGTTGGACTCACGTCAATATAATCAAAAAAGACTTTATCATGTTCATATGGTTTGAAGAATAACTCCTTGATCCATGATTCTGCTACATTCATAAATTCCTTGAGCTCACGGGTCTGCTTAAGGACCTGAAACTCCTTGAAGATAAAAAAAGGAGCAAGTTACAGAAGTGTTAAACTCAGCTTTTCATCTCCTTTATAGACATTAAATCAAACACTTGAAAAAGAAAGTCACCAATTTTAAGACTGCATTTTAAGACTTGATACTATTCAGAAACCTAAATATCAGGTCATTGGAAAATTCAGTTGTGCAGAACTCATTATCAGATGGCTGGAGAAACAACAGATTTAAGTCGTTCTGGGAGCTACAAGAGAAAATAACTGAAACCAAGAGCCTGTCTACACTGGCAAGTTATTGCGCTGAAACTTTCTTGCTCAAGGGTGTGAAAACTCACCCCCCCCCCAAGCACAAGTTTCATTGCTGTAAAGCCCCAGTGTAGACAGGATCCGAGTGCTGGGAGTACCAGGTGGTTTACCTAGAGCGTTGGGAGAGCTGTCTTCTTCCCAGCGCTCGCGCACAACCGCACTGTCCCTGTGAAGCACTGCCGCAGCAGCTCTTTAAACTGCTAAGAGTAGACTTAGCCCAAGAGACAAACTGGGCCAAATTGAAGTGATTCAGTGAGCAAACACCTTTTTTTAGGTTTTCCATTTTGCGCTTCGGAATCTAAACTTCATTAAAAATAATGTAATTCATCTAAGGCTTTAAGGGTGCTAACAAGCCCTCCGAATTGTGAAGAAAGTGTGACTCATAGATTGATAGATTTAAAGGTCAGAAAGGACCATCATCACGATCTGATCTGATCTCCTGTAAACACAGTCCAGAGAACTTCCCCCCAAATAATTCCTGTTTGAACTAGAGTATATCTTTTTTTTAAATCTTTTTAAAAACCCATCCAATCTTGATTTAAAAGCTGCTAGTGACAGGGAGAATCCACCACAGACTTTGATAAATTGATATGATATTTGCCTGAGTCTTCAGATTGCTTATGCCATGCCCATCAGTGTGGCATCAGAGCACATAGAACCTCTAGCATGCCACCAGTCACAGAACCACTATAGGATGCAGGTTCTTGGGGACTGTCTCTATTAATATTTCAGTGGGGTGTTAACTCTGAAGCCTAATTGTAATTGAAAGGACCACGTTGTTAGCTATTTCACTGCTGATCAAAACATCCAAGAGGTGAGATCACATTGTGAAGCTCTCCACTATCTACTGAGTTGCACCTACACAAATCCATGATATTCCCACACCTCGAATACTGTGTGCAGTTCTGGTCGCCTGCTCTCAAAAAAGATGTATTTGAATTGGAAAAGATACAGAGAAAGGCAACAAAAATGATTGGAGGTACAGAACAGCTTCTGTCTGAGGAGAGACTAAAAAGACTGGGACTTTTGAGCTTGGAAAAAAGACAACTAAGGAAGGATATGATAGAGGTCTACAAAATGGCATGGAGAAAGTGAATAGGGAAGTGTTATTTACCCTTTCACATAACACAAGAACTAAGAGTCACCCAATGAAATTAATAGGCAGCAGGCTTAAAACAAACTTAAGGAAGTACTTCTTCACACAATTCACAGTCAACCTACGGAACTTGATGGCAGGGGATGTTGTGAAGGCCAAAAATATAACTGGGTACAAAAGAGAATTAGATAAGGTAATGGAGGAGAAGTCCATCAATGGTTATTAGCCAAGATGGTCAGTGAAGCAACCCGATGCTCTGGGGTGTCCCTAAGCCTCTGACTGCCAGACGAAGGGACTGGATGACAGAGGAGGGATCACTTGATGATTGCCTGTTCTGTTCATTCCCTTTGAAGCATCTGGCATTGGCCACTATTGGCAGACAGGATACTGGGCTAGATGGACCATTGCTCTGACCTAGTTTGGCTTTTTTTTATGTTTTTAGGTTCACATCATTTTCAAGTCATATGGGTGGTGTTTAGTTCATGGGTGAAAATTGGGGAAGGATCATTCCCCCCCTGCCCTGCCCAAATTTGAAGTCTGTCTAAAAATTAAGTATAAAGAAATAAAAAGTTCTTTGGATCTGAATTCAGTGCAGAAGAGAAACTAGACCAACATTTTTTCCAGAGCCATATGAGTAAAGTTGGGTGCCAGGACTGGGCATGTGCAATGTGTTGTGCCTCTTGCTTTCCAGCAACTGATTTGTGAGCCTCAGAGACAGAGGGTCTAATGCTCTGGTCTGGCTGAGACGTGTTCAGTGCAAGTCCAGAAACAGGTGGTGGCAAAGGTTGCTTTAAACAAGCAAGCCCCTGTTCCTTAGAGGCAGTGAGTGAGTTCTTGATCATGTGTTTGTTGGTTTGTTTTCAATTTGCAAAGTCCAGTAGGAGGCAGTGTGCAGTGAGAGAAGCAGTGCCTGTCATCACAGCTGAACTTTGATTAAGGGGCAGGGCTACCCTCACCGGCAGGTCTATAAAGGCAGCCAACCTGCCAGCCAGAAGCACAGGAGCCAGATTGAAGCGGAGACAGAAAACAGGGGAGTTTGGGGGAAGTGAAGGGGAGAGGCAGACAGTAACAGAAGATGAGAGAACAAGGAAGAAGAGAAGAGTGGATGGTCCTATAAGAAAAGGGGGAAAGACAGTGGAGATAGCCAGAGTTCAGAACCCCAGGAACATAGAGGGTGACACACAGAAGACTGCAAGTGAGAACATAAGAGGACTTGCAGCCAGAGGGAACACAAGGGGGAAGGCTGGAGAACTGCACCAACACCAGGAAGAGGCAGGTCTATGTGGCTGGGGACTCCCTACTAAGTAGAACAGACAGGCCTGTCACCAAAGGTGATCTGGAGAACAGCAGGGTGTGCTCTCTACTGGGAGCTAAGATACAGGATGTGGACCTGAGGGTCAAGAGGATCCTAATGGGAGCAGGAAAGAATCCACTGATTGTCCATCATGTGGGAACAAATGATACTGCTAGATGCTTGCTGGGACACATCAAAGAAGACTACATCAGGCTGAGGAATACGCTTAAGGAAATGGAGGCTCAAGTGATCTTCAGTGGGATTCTACCTGTCCCTAGAGGAGAAGAGTGAAGGCAAGACAAGATTATAATGATCAACAGATGGCTCAGGCAGTGGTGCTGAAAGGAGGGTTTTGGGATATTCAACCACTGGGAGGCATTCACAGGCAGAGGGCTATTCTCCTGGGATAGACTCCACCTGAGTAGGGAGGGAAATAGACTTCTGGTATGGAGAGTGACACAAATTAATTCATTCAAATTCATTGAAAAGAATTTTAAACTAGAAATTCTGGGGAGACAGTTGGGAGATGCTCCTGGAATCTCCATGCCTGATTCTAACATTGAGTGGGAGGAAAATCAAATAAAAGAGGATGCAGCAATGGAGAAGAGAAAAACAGAGGGTAGGAAAATGGATATCAAGAGGAAAGGTAGTGCCTATACTAGTTACAGTAACAGTCAGGTAAGTGATACTGGCCACAGAAGGACTATATCTAACCAGGCAAGGAATCTGGGCAAAGCCAAGCAGAAACAACTAAGATGTCTGCATACCAATGCAAGGATCTTTGGTAAGAAAATGGAGGAACCAGAACTACTGGTGCAGGAAGTGAAAGGGATAACAGAAACATGATGGACTAGTCATGACCGGCGTACAGGTACTGAAGGTTATGTGCCGTTCAGAAAAGACAGAAATAAAGGTAAAGATGGTGGGATAGCATTGTCTATTAATGACAAGGTAGACTGTAAAGAAATCAGAGCTAATGTAATGAATAAAATGGAAACTGTTTGGGTCAAAATCACCTTGCGGAAGAAATTTAACAGTCTCCAATGGGATAGATGGGATAGTGCTTGGGATCTGCTACAGACCCCCAATCTGGGTATTTTTAATTAAATAAATGCTACTGGGAATTGTGTGATTATAGGATACAGACTCTCCCCTGGTTATACAATCGTTCCGTTCCGGAAAGCCTTGCATAACTTGAATTTTGAATAAGTTGGAAACGTATACCTGTACGTTATGCAAAAACGTTAAAAAAAATCCTATTTCTAGTTTACGGAGCTTTTTCTGTAAGTGCGAATTTGCGTAAGTCGGGTCTTGAGTAACTCAGGGAGGGTCTGTACTTTAATTTCCCAGATATAGATTGGAGGATAAGTATTACTAATAATTGCAGGGCCCAGATATTCCTGGATGTGACAGATGACAGATTTCTTCACCAAATAGTCACTGAACCAACAAGAGGCCTTTTTTATTTAGTATTGGTAAGAGAGAAGACCTCATAGAAGAACTGATTGTAGAGGACAACCTTGATTTGAGTGATCATGAGTTAATTCAGTTAAAACTAAATGGAAGAATTAAAAACATAGGTCTGCAAAAAGCATCATTGATTTCAAAAGGGAAAACCTTTTGACTGGACTGGACTGAAGAAAAGACAGTTACCTTTTCCATAGCTGGTGTTCTTCGAGATGTGTTGCTCATGTCCATTCCACAGCAGGTGTGCATGTTCGTCACGTGCACCAGTGCCAGAAGTTTTTCCTCTAGCAATACCTGTAGGGGAACACCCCTAACGAACCCTGGAGTGGCACCACTATGGTGTGGTATAAGGGGAGCTGCGCACTCCCCCCACCCTCAGTTCCTTCTTGCCGGAAAACTCCAACAATGGGGAAGGAGGGCGGGATGTGGAAGGGATGTGAGCAACACATCTCGAAAAACACCAGTTACGGAAAAGGTAACTATCTTTTCTTCTTCAAGTGATTGCTCATGTGCATTCCACAGTAGATGATTCCCAAGCTATACCTATCGGAGGTGAGTAGGAGTTCTCAGACACATGGGGCTGAGCACTGCTCTGCAAAACCTGGCATCCTCCCTGGTTTGGGAGACGATCGCATAGTGCAAGGTGAATGTGTGCACCGATGACCATGTAGCAGCTCGACAGATGACCTGAATAAGGACATGAGCCAGAAAGGCTGCCGACGAGGCCTGCGCCCTTGTCGAGTGTGCTCTCACAATTGGTGGTGGGGGGACTCCTGCCAGGTTGTAACATGTACGGATACACGAAGTGATCCACTTAGAGAGTCGCTCTGTGGAGATCAGACGGTCCTTCATTTGTTTCGCTGTGGCGATAAACAACTGTGTCGACTTCCTGAATGGCTTTGCCTGTTCCAGGTAAAAAGCCAGGGTTCGTCAAACGTCTAAAATGTGGAGACGGCGCTCCTCACTGGACGTGTGAGGCTTGGGGCAGAGGACCAGAAGGAAGATGTCCTGGCTAATATGATAGGCTGAGACCACCTTGGGGAGGAACAAAGGGTGTGGGTGGATATGGCCCATATCTGCCCAGCAGGGCTTGGTGGTTTGCCACCCTCAGCTGGAAGCTTGAAGAGGAATAAAGCTTTCTGCCAAACAAATCTAGCCTTCTTGAGTCTTTATTCTTTGGGGTGGGTGCGGGCTGGCCCTGGCGCTCCCTGTGGTTGACCGCCTCTACCATAAGGGAGTTGGGAGTGGGGTGAGTGTACAGATATTCATACCCCTTGGTGGGTACGGAATATTTCCGCTCATCCCTCTTAGGCTAGGTCTACACTAACCCCCCCTGTCGAACTAAGATACACAACTTCAGCTACGTTAATAACGTAGCTGAAGTCGAAGTACCTTAGTTCGAACTTACCTGTGGTCCACACACGGTGCGCAGGCTCCCCCGTCGACTCCGCCTACTCCGCTCGTCGAGCTGGATTACCAGCGTCGACGGCGGAGCACTTCCTGGTTCGATTTATCGCGTCTTGACAAGACGCGATAAATCGAACCCAGAACATCGATCCCGCGCCTCCGACGCGACGGGGGGGAGATCCTTGCCACCCCTTCGTGGAGCGGGAGGGCCACCCTAGCCGGAGCTGCAGTTGAGAGGACATCAAAGAAGGAGTCTGATGGCTCCTCCACCTCCTTGGCCTGTAGGTTGAGGCTTGAGGCCACCCTTTTCAGGAGCTCTTGGTGGGCTTTCGTGTCCTCCTGGGGAATAGGAGTAGGGGGTGCCGTAATGGCTTCATCCGGGGAGGATGAGGATGGAGGCACGGTGCTTTGAGTTCCCACCGGTGCCGCAGCCTCCAGTGCCTGGTCACCCTCTGAGTACGGGACCAGGAAGGAGTGTTCTGCTGATGCCCTCTTAGGGGATGAGAGAGGGAAGCAGATGGTCTTTCTGACCGAGCCACCTGCGGGGTCTGCGTGGGAGCCCATGGAGCCCAGTGGTTCCAGGGCACCGGCTAGGGAGTCTGGTGCCACTGCACAGGTTGCAGCACCATCAGAGCTGGCTGCCCCACTGGAATCGGCTGGTCCGCTGACTGCAGACTCCGAGGGGAGGCTGGGCTGGCATGTGAGCGGCCGCTACCAGGAGATGGGGACAAGTAGCAGCGCCAGGAACGGTGCCGGGCACCAGAGCACGAGTCCGGTGTAGAAGAGCAGGAGTACCGTCTATAGCGGCTGCTCCATGAGCGGCTCCAGCAGATGGATCTGCGGCGGCCGGAAATCTACACCTGGGGCTGCGGGAATGGTGCCGTGCTGGCTACCTCGACCAGGACAAGGAGCGTGAGCAGCGTCGATGTCGGCACTGTGAAGGGCTATGGCGGCTTTGTGGAGTTGGCGGCCTCCAGTGCCGTCGATCCCGGTCCCGGTAGGGGGTGCTCTCACCTTGAGCCCTGCACTCCCTAGATGCAGAGCGGTGCCTCGAGCCCTGTTGCTTGACACTGAACCAGACAGTCAGGTGGGGGCAGGCGCAGCTCCGTGGGGGCTGTCAGCAGGGTGGTCATACAGCAAGGAACAGCATCGGGATCCTTCCCACGACCGTGAGCAGTACTGTCCTGGTGGCGATTGTGCTGGTCCTAGCGCCAGTTTGCCTCGGAACCAAGGGGCCGCTGGGGTCGGCGTGGATGGTAGCAGGAGAGACATTATGTCTCAAGCTGCCTGCAGGGCCTCCGGCGTGGAGGGCACCTGTACATGGCCAGGGTTGCCACTAGCGTCCAGGGAGGTCAGCTCAGAGTGGGTCAGGCTACTCCACTCTACTTGAGTCGGAGACAGCGAGACCGAGGGGGATCGAGAGCTGCCCAGCGCAGGTCTACGCTCACCCCCAGCCTTTTCCCGCTGCCTCGACGGTGATGGTTGCTTCTTCATCTTCTAAATCTGTCCCATGGATGGGGAGCGGTGCCGGCTGGTGGATGGCACCGCCGGATCGCCACACACTGAGGTCAAGGTGCTCGGTGCCGACTAGGAGTGGCGCAGAGGTGTCGCAGTCAGGGCCGACTCCATCAATATGGCATGGAGCCATATATCCCACTCCTTCTTAGTTCATAGTTTAAAAGATCTGCAAATTTTGCAGCGGTCACTGACATGGGATTCACCAAGACAGCGTAGACAACTAGTGTGCGGGTCACTTATAGGCATAGGACATTTACAAGTGCTGCACGACTTAAAGCCCGGGGAATGGGGCACGCCCCAACCCGGGCAAGAAGAGGTTCTAACTACTACTTTTACTTTTAAAAAGAATAACATAAAATTACAGGTACTAACTATACACAGAATGAGAGAAAACAGTTTAAATGGAGAGGACTGCAGCGGAGAGCTGGAGCAGAGCAGTTCCACAGCACCATCACTCGTGGCAAGAAGGAACTGAGGGTAGGGGGAGCGTGCAACGCCCCTTATACCATGCCCTAGTGGCGCCACTCCAGGGGTTGCTCGGGGCTCTCCCCTATGGGTACTGCTAGGGGAAAAACTTCCAGCACTGGTGCATGTGGCGAACACTCACACCTATTGTGGAATGCACATGAGCAATCACTCAAAGAAGAAATGAACGATCTGAATCATAGAGAAGGCTTGGAATTACTTTAAGTCAAAGTTGCAGAAACTATCTGAAGCCTGCATCCCAAGGAAGGGAGGGGGAGCAGAAACCATAAGAAAGGGTTGCAGAGCAAACCGGATGAACAAGCATCTCAATCAGATTATTAAAATAAAACAGAAAGCCTACAAGGAATGGAAAGCAGAAAGCCTACAAGAAAACCTAGCTCTTGGAGGTCAGCAAGTGTAGGTAAAAACTCAAAAGCTGCCAAAAGCCAAGTAGACTTGGACCTTGCAAAGGAAATTAAAACCAAAAGTAAAAGTTTCTTTAGCCATATACATAAAAAGAAAACAAGGAAAGAAGATGTGGGACTGCTAAACACTGAGAATGGGATGGAGATTAAAGATAACCTAAGTATGACCCAACAGCTAAACAAGTACTTTGCCTAGGGTTTTAATAAGCATCCTGAGGAGTTTGGGGACAGTGGTAGGGTGGCTAATGGGAATGAAGATTTGGAAGTAGAACATCTAAGGTGGAAGCCAAACTCAAACAGCATAACGTGACCAATTCTGGGGCTCTGGATAATCTCCATTCGAGAATATTACAGGAATTGGCATATAGAATTGCAAGTTCAATAGCAAGTATTTTTAATGAATATATAAACTCAAGGGTTCATACCCTATGACTGGAGAATTGCAAATAAAGTACCTACATTTAAGAAACGGGGAAAGAAGTGATCTGGGAAACTATGGACCTGTTATTGCATACAAAAGAGGTCAAACTGTTTTAGAACAAATTTTGAAAGAGGGTAATTAAAGACCTAGAGGTAAATGGTAACTGGTATAAAATACACCATGGTTTTACAAAAGGTAGATCTTGTTAAACCAACCTGATCTCCTTCTTTGAGAAGATAACTGATTTTTTAGATAATAGAAATGCAGTAGATGTAATCTACCCAGATTTCATAAAGCATTTGATACAGTTCCATGTGGGAAATTATTAGTTAAATTGGAAAAGATGGGGATTAATATGAGAACTGAAAGGTGGATAAGGAACTGGTTAAAGGGGAAACTACAACAGGTCATACTGAAAGGTGAAGTGTCAGCCTGGAGGAAGGTTCAGGGATCAGTCTTGGGATCAATCTTATTTAATATGATAATTAATGACCATGACACAAAAAGTGGGAGTGAACTAATATAATTTGCAGATGACATGAAGTTGGGAGGTATTGCCAATAAAAAGGAGGACCAGAATAATATACAAGATCTGGACGATTTTGGAAACTGGAGTATTAGAAATGGGATGACATTTAATAGTGCAAGAGACTGAGGGACTAACAACAAGTATTTTTGCTATAAACTGGGGACATATCAGTTGGAAGCAACAGAGCGGGAGAAAGACCCGGGGATATTGGTCGACCACAGGATGACTATGAGCCGCCTGTGTGAGGTGTCCATTAAAAAAGCTAATGCAGTCCTAGGATGCATGAGGTGAATATTCCCAGTACAGAGAGGGAAGTGTTAGTACCATTACACAAGGCACTGGTGAGACCTCATCTGGAATACTGTGTGCAATTCTGGTCTCCCATATGTAAGAAAGATTAATTCAAAGTGCAACAGGAGCAGAGAAGGGCTACTGTGATCAGAGGAATGGAAAACCTGTGCTACAAAAGGAGATCTAAGGAGTTTGGTTTGTTTAGCCTAACAAAACAAAGACTATAAGGAGATATGATTGCTCTCTATAAATATATCAAAGGGATAAACATCAGGGAGGGAAAGGAATTATTTAAGTTAAGAGCCAGTATTGGCATAAGAACAAATGGATGTAAACTGACTCAACAAGTTTAGGCTTGAAATTAGATAAAGGTTTCTAACTATCAGAGGAGTGAAGTTCTAGAACAGCCTCCCTAGGGGAGCAGTGGGGGCAAAAAACCTAACTGGCTTCACGATTGAGCTGGATTTAGATGGTGTGATGAGATTACTTACAACAGCACATGGCTCATCTGCAACTGCTAGTAGCAAATACATTCAACAGCCTGCGATGGGACACTAGATGGGGAGAGCTCTGAGTTACTACAGAGAATTCTTTCCTAGGTGGCTGGCTGGTGGGTCTCACCCACATGCTCAGGGTCTAACTGATCACCATACTTGGGGTTGGGAAGGAATTTCCCCCCAGGTCAGATTGGCAGAGGCCCTGGGATTTTTTCAGCTTCCTCTGCAGCATGGGGCATGTGGTCATCAAGAATTGAGGACTTCAGTAACTCAGCCAGAGGTTAGCATTCTTTACAGGAGTAGGTGGGTGAGATTCTGTGGCCTGCATTGTGCAGAAAGTCAGAACAGATGATCATGATGGTCCCTTCAGGCCTTAAAGTCTATGAGTCTGTAAATCACATTTACATCCTATCAGTCCCACAGTCCCAGCTGGAGTCAATTGGCCATTGCTCCATTGGAGTCAACAGGAGAGACCACAACATAAATTAAGCAGCCTGAAGACTCCTCTAATCTGTGCTGTCTGCCAGTGGCCTCCAGAATAAACTATGGATACACAGACAAGAACAATTGTGTTATTACTAGAGCTAAGTGAAAAAACAACAACAAAAAGAAAAATCTAGAATCGGGGCAAAATTTTGAAATTTTTCACGAAATTGTTTTGCGTCAGTCAGAATGTTTCATTTAGATAGATTTCAACCATTTTTAATTTTTAATTATATTTTTAAAATAAAGTAAATGTCAACATGAAAAGTCATTTCAAAACAAAAAATTAAAACTTTCCATTCTGAAATTATCAAAATCAGAGAGTTGACATTTTCAAAAGGGTTTTTCCCAGAATGAATTTTTGTCAAAATTGATATAATTTTGTGGGAAAAAAATTCAACTTCATTGAAATGGCTTTTTCCAACGGGAAATTGTTCTGATGAAATTTTTTGACCAGGTATAGTTATTACACATTAAGGGCACTTCTAAGTTGTAATGAATTGCCAGAAATATCATTAGTACACAATCGAGATTGCCCAGCACTTTCTTGCACTGTTCCAGAGCATCTACACTTAAACCTCTGAAAACCAGGAAATACAGTGTTAATGTCTAGGCCTCCCCAACAAAACAACCTGAAATCTTTGAGCGATGTCTGCTCTAACACCCCCAACAACACACACATCAACGCTCTGCCCTGACAGATGCAACAGAAAATGTGAGCACTGTAGGACACAGTCTAACACACAGGCACTGACTCAGTGGGTGCTCCAGGGCTGGAGTACCCATGGAAAAAAAATAGTGGGTGCTCAGTGCACACTGGCAGCCAGCTCCTCCTGTCCCCCCAGCACCTCCCGTCCGCTGGTGGCCTTGCCAATCGACTCCTCCCCCTCCCCCGCAATGCCTCCCGCCTACCGCGATAAGCTGTTCAGCGGCATGCAAGAAGCACTGGGGGGAGGGGGAAGAGCAGGGGCGGGAAGATGTGGGGCAGGGCGGAAAGAGGCAGGGCAGGGATGGTGGATTGGAAGAGGGGTGGAGTGGGGGTGGAGCCTGGGGGGCGGAGTGGGAGTCGAGCACCCCCCCCCCCCCGGGAACTCAGAAACTCGGTGCCTCTGGTCTAACATGTTCTCTTTTCTAGGGCAAAATTCAGTTTTAGGTCAGGCATAGCAAACAGGAGCTACCTACCCCTGGCCTACACCCCAACACTGAGCCTGCTCCACACAAACCACCCCTGACAGGCAAACTGTTCCCTCCCCTTCACCCGTGCACTGAGAATTCCTTCTGAGACTTTGCTTTCACTTACCCCTCACTGTGCCTCCGAGACCACAGCATGTGTGTGACCAGGTTACTGACAACCCCCGCAGCTACTGACACAGTCTAACGCCCTCAGCACTCATACTGAATCCCTCTAGTTACACATGCACTGCACCTCAAATCGCAGTCACTGCCCTTCCAAACTGCTCCAATGAATCTCTCCACCACTCGCTACAGCTGCACTTAACACAATGACCACAACTGTGTTAAATGGTGGAGGGATTAGTTGGAACAGGCTGGCAGAGCTGGTTGATCAGTGGCTGGTGTAAATTGGCAACAGCTCCACTGGCGTCAATGAGACCACAGCTGGTATGAATCATCCAAAGCTCCATTGGAATCAATAGAGGTGTGGCAATTTACACCAGAGGAGGACCTGGCCCACTGAGGACGCACTAGGAAATTGCATAACAAGATTCCACCAAAACTACCACTGGTTTACCAGTGGGAGCCCTGATGTAGACAAGGCTCTGGAGATTTCTGGCATGTTTGCCATGCTTCCAATTAGCCTGCTCTGAGCAGTTTTATTTGAGAAGGTTTATGCGGGTTCTCTCCCAGATCACCTATGGCACCTTGGTGACAATTCGTGGTTTTACTAATGGACATTTTTGGCACAGCACACTAACGAGGGTATGAGCATCCTAAAGAAACCGTGGAACATTTAGAGAAAATTCCTCATCAATAGCTTAAAATGTTCATTTTACCGTTTTGGTTTGCAGTAAATCTTCTGTTCCACAGAACAATCCAAAAATCTGCAGTGACGTCATCACAGGGGTGAATGGTGCTTTCTTTGGGTGTTTCAAGAAAATTGTGACCAACGCGAGTGTTAAATTAAGGCACTGCAGAACATCCTCCAACTCCTTTGGCTGCAAAACATCCTCTGCATTTCCTGTCTGATGTCTGTGGATATAGCAAAGGAAATAGCATTGAAAACTCAGCTCTTCAATAATTTACGGCATTTTAAATTCAAAATATCATTTAAAATTAATAAAAATATGGGACAACTAATATATTAAGCAAGTACTGCACAGACCCACAGTGATAGAGATTGGGGCACCATTGTGCTGGGCACTGCACAGACACATAGTGAGAAACAGTCCCTGCCCCTTAGAAGTCACTGTCTATACCAGGGGTAGGCAACCTATGGCATGCGTGCCGAAGGCGGCACGCGAGCCGATTTTCAGTGGCACTCACACTGCCCAGGTCCTGGCCACTGTTCCAGGGGGCTCTGCATTATAATTTAATTTTAAATGAAGCTTCTTAAACATCTTAAAAACTTTATTTACTTTATATACAACAATAGTTTAGTTATATATTAAAGACTTATAGAAAGAGACCTTCTAAAAACATTAAAATGTATTACTGGCACGCGAAACCTTAAATTAGAGCGAATAAATGAAGACTCGGCACACCACTTCTGAAAGGTTGCTGACCCCTGGTCTATACAGACAAAGGAAGGATTATTATTCACAGGTTACCAATGGGGAAGTGGGGCCCAGAGAGACCAAGTGACTTACCCACTTGGATAAACCCATCAGAGATTGTGAGGTGCCCAGATATTAAGGCAGTGGGGGGACAGATAAGTACCTGAGATAGACAGAGGTCAGCTGGGGTCAGAGCCTCTCTCTGAGGGCCCAGTGTGAGTCATTCAGGGCCTAGTTAAGCACTAAGTTACACACAGCTCCATACAGCCTTGATCCTCTGCTCCAACCAGGAAGTGCTCAGAGTACTGCAGGTAGGGCCCAGCAAGTGCTAAGCATTCTGGGATGTCTCGGGTCACACCTCATACCAGTGTAGGACCACATTCAAACACAAGAGGGCTGTCAGGATCAGACTGTCCCTGCCTGAATCCCCACCTCCTGGCCCCATTCTTCTCCAGTGGTGGGAGCTCCTCACAACCTTTTACATTCATTGGGCTATGTCTAATGTAGATGTACAAGGTAAAGCAAACTCTTGCTTACTGCCCCCCACACGGTAAGTGGGAGGCAGTAGGAAAAAAAGCGAGAGTAATTACACACCTTAGGTGAAAGTCAAGTATTAATATTGTTTCGTTACGTGCATCTTTGTATTAGCCAAATTGTAGCCACTAAACTTTGTTTTTTAAATCAGTTGCTGTGCATCATGATTCCAAAAATAGGTATCATGTTAGTTGCAATTTCAGACATACCCAGCATGGTAAAGGAAGCTGGCAACATATAATCTTTCTGCTTTACACAGGAAGTATCGAAGCAAAATGCAGCCACATTTGCTACCTGCAATCTAAATCATAGTTATTGTTACAAGTCTTAATTCACTAAAAGAAAATATTTGACCTCTCTCTTGTAATTTTCCCTTTACCTAGCCTAAACAAATCAAGTCAATATATGTTAATATTTTTTCTCTCTTACCCACTTGTGTTTTAATCTAGGGTTTGAAGATTAAAGAAAACATAATTTGGCTCCTAACTAAATCATTAGACCTCTTTTACAGGCAAACCAAGGTGTAAACCTGGAACGATTAATGATTTCAACCCTTAGGTTTCCTGGACTTGCTCCGAATAACAATGTTTAATCCATTGATGGTATGGTTTGTTGGTATGTTGAAATTACTTGTCTGTGAGTTCTATGTTTTGTGTCATGTGACTAAATTATGGTTTTGGGGAGTTTTTGTTGTAACAACAATATTTTTGCACACAAAAACATGCATGAAAATAATAAAAATATTTAAAATATAAAACTATTAATAATAAAACATTTTCCTTTGTAGTACCACACTCTTTATAATTACAATTAGAGTTTAACCCCCAGGGGTGTGTCCTTATAAAACATCAGGGTGGTTCAATCTTTGCAAAAGTCGGTCATAAATATAGGTGTGTTTGTCAATGAATAATGCAATTGTAATTTGATTATAAGAACCAAACAACATTATTATTATTATATATTGTAGTATAGTATATTGTATTATATTATTATATTTTATATTATAATATTATATATTACATAATTATTTTATATATATGTATTGTGACGGGGCAAGGCCAGATGGCTATAGGAAAGTAGTGGGAGACAGATATATTAGCCCCAGGCTAAACAAATCCCTGTTACCAGGGTAAGCAAATGGCAGTTGCTCCAGGTCAATTAAGACACCTGGGGCCAATTAAGATCCTTCCAGAAAGCAGGGAAGACAGCTAGGTTGATTGGGACACCTGAAGCCAATCAGGGGCTGGCTGAAACTAGTTAAAAGCCTCCCAGTTAGTCAGGTATGTGTGTCAGAAGCTGTTGGAGGAAGCCATGCTTCTGGAGAAATGGAGCAGTACAAACCCTATCAGGCATAAGGAAGGAGGCCCTGAGGTAAGAGTGATGTAGATATTGAGGAAGTGGGGGCTGCTGTGGGAAAGTGGTCCAGGGAATCGTACTCATCCTGTTTCCAAAAAGTCAGCTACCAAGAGCTGCTACTATCAGGGTCCTGGGCTGGAGCCAGAGTAGAGGGTGGGCCCGGGCTCCTCCCTCCCCAACTAATCACTGAGACTGTGAGACAACAGAGACTATGCGAGGGAGGGTTGCTTCTCCTCACCTCCCTTGCTGGCTTATGATGAGAATGGCTCAGTAGGCTGTGACCCTTGCCTCTAGAGAGATACGGGCTACATGGAGGGTCACAGAGAGCCTCTGAGGCTAGCATAATCCACCAGGAAGCGTGGGACAAGGTCGGAGCTTTGTCACAACTGGTGTTAGGCGTGGGATCATTGTTCACAGCATGGCAGAAGAAAGAGGTTTAAAAAAAAGTGCACTGGGGTTTTGGGGTTTTTTGGTTGTTGTTTGTTTTGTACCACAATGGATGAGGTAGTGAGAGCTCTGGTGCAAGCCACAGCAGCCCAGCAGGAGGCCACCCTGGTTCAGGCAATGGCGCAACAGGAGTCTATGCAGCTACAGCAGGAAACCAATCAATTATTAACGGGCCAGGAAACCCAAGATCGAGCCCTCTTGCGAGAGGTAATGGACCAGCTGAAGATCCTCACCACCCAGGCCCAGGAGTCCGATGGGACGCGAACCCTGAGGGCCACTGGTTGTCTGCCAAAGATGACATCAGAAGATGACGTAGAGGCATATCGCCTCTCATTCAAGAGGACTGCTCAGCGTGAGGCGTGGCCCCCAGGAGCAGTGGGCCAGCATTCTCGCCCCTTTTTTGTGCGGAGAGGCCAAGAAGACCTACTTTGACCTGCCTGCCACTGACACCATTGACTATTTCCGGCTGAAGGCAGAGATCCTAGCACGGTCAGGGGTGATGGCAGCGGTATGGGCCCAGAGGTTCCATGAGTGGAAGTACCAGGAGAACAAACCCCCGAGGTCCCAGATATTCGACCTCTGTGACAAAGTACCTGCTTCTCCTCAGCAGACTCAGTCCCTCTTAGCCTTGGAGACACAGCCTTGGGCAGGGCAAACCCTTACTGGTAGCACAAGGTCTGGCTATACCTTCCCCTGGTCAGTCCCTTCAGTTTGTTTTCCTTCCCTTCTGGAGAGGAAATGCAGCCCTCCGTCCAGGAAGGCTTCGGTGTCCTACTGGCAGCTTCCCTGCCTCTCACACCCCCCTCCATTCCCACAGGGGAGGGTTTAAAAAGGTCGCCAGCAGTTGCACCAGCTGGACCTAATTAGCTCCCTAGCAACCCCTTTCCCAGCTGAACCTTATTTCCCTGTTGTTATCTCCCCTCCTTGGACAGGGAGAGACCTTTTAACCCCCTGGGACTAGTTACTACTCCCCCCCCCGCCCTTGGTAGCTGTTTGTCCTGGGTTTGCCACACCTCGTACACCTCACGCAGAAGTGGTTACAGCCCGAGGTGTGCAGCCCGGATGAGATTTTGGAGACCCTGGTCATGGACCATTACATGCGGGGACTGCCGTCAGATCTCAGCAAATGGGTAGGCCAGAACAATCCGTCCACCTACGATGAGATGATCACGCTGGTAGAAAGACGGATGACAGCCAGGGAATTGACCCGACTACCCAAGGAAGGCCCCTTTCGGAGCAAGCACCCAAACCCAACCCTGCAAGGTTGGGTGATCAAACCCCCAGGGGACTACCCAGGGTTTGATAATTTACTCCCCCCGGAGAGGCTGGAGGGAGGTGGGGACCCTGAGGGCAGCGACTCGTCACCGGGGGAATGCCAACCCCCTATGTTTGCTGAAATTTATCAGGATTTGTTCTCAGCCCCCCGAAAGACCCGGAAGACTGAAAAAGAGAGGAAGGTCGCAAAAGCCTTAGGAACCCGGATCCTGACCCAGGGCCAGAAGACCGCCCTAGTAGGCAGATGGACACGAGCAGCCAACAGAGAAACTACCATGATGGAAGGTGAGCTGGAGGCCAGCCCCAGCCATGACTGCGGCAAGCCACTGGAAGAAGCAGAAGCCAGCCCCTGGGAGCTTGGGCAGGTTAGTCTCGGGAGAGAGACTTTCAGACGGGACCAGGTGGAGGACCCCAGATATGATAACGCCAGGAAAGAGGTGGCTGAGATAGACGGGATACCTATGGATGGGAAGGTCCGGGGTCCAGGACCTTACTTTATAGTAAAGAAAGATCTCCTGTACCAGGTGGTGCAAATGCAGGAGCAAGAGATACAACAACTTCTGGTGCCACAAAAACATCAAAAAGCCATATTGAGCCTCACCCACAGTCACCTGTTTGGAGGACACCTAGGGGTAGAGAAAACCCAGGCACGGATCCTGCAGAGGTTCTTCTGGCCAGGAGTACACGAAGATGTCAGGCGATATTGCACCTCTTGTCCGGAGTGTCAGTTACATAGTCCTCACCCGCACTTCCAGGCTCCTTTGATACCTCTTCCAATAATAGAGGTACCATTTGAATGCATAACCATGGATCTGGTAGGGCCCCTAGAGAAAACAGCTCGGGGCCCCCAACATGTGCTTGTTGTACTGGACTATGCAACCCGGTACCCGGAAGCTGTCCCCCTACGCAACACAGCTTCCAAGACAATAGCTAAGGAGCTAGTACAGATCTTTGACTGGGTTGGGCTACCCAAGGATCAAGGGACACCTTTCGTGTCCAAGTTAATGAAAGATCTCGTTGGTCCACGTGCAAGCCCTACGGACCTCTGTATACCACCCACAAACAGATGGCCTTGTGGAAAGGTTCAATAGGACCCTCAAGGCCATGATCAGGAAAGTGGTGAGCCAGGATGGGAAAGATTGGGATATCCTATTGCCTTATCTCATGTTCGCCATCTGGGAGCTCCTGCAAGCCTCCACGGGTTTCTCTCCATTCAAACTACTATATGGGTGCCACCCCCAGGGCATATTGGATATAGCCAGAGAAGCCTGGGAAGAGGAGCCAAATCCCGGAAGGAACATAGTCGAGCATGTACTGCAGATGAGGGATCGGATAGCCCGAGTTACGCCTATTGTACGAGAACACTTGGAGAAAGCACAGGAGACCCAACGAACCCATTATAACCACCAAGCAAAGCTTCAAAAGTTCCAACCAGGGGATCGGGTGATGATACTGGTGCCCACAGCATAAAATAAACTGTTGGCCCAATGGCAGGGACCCTACAAAGTGATTGAAGCCGTGGGGGAGGTGAACTATCAGGGCTGGCAGCCAGGATGCCGGAAACCAGAGCAAATTTACCACATCAATCTTCTAAAACCTTGGCATGATCGAGAGGCATGCTTATTCACCCTGGAGACCCTTCCCCAGGAGAAGAACTTACAAGAGCAAGTGAGGATATCACCCGACTTGACACCGATCCAAAAGATCGAGGCAGCCAACATGAGTAATCACAACTGAGATTGTTCTCTATGGAACCAGGGTGGACAACTGAGATCTATCACCATATCCACACGATCCCCGGAGCCAAGGTAACATTGAGACCCTACCGAATTCCAGCAGCCAAAAGAGAAGAAATCAAGGCTGAAGTAAAGAAAATGTTAGAATTAAGGGTTATTGAAGACTCTTACAGTCAGTGGTTCAGTCCAATCATTCTAGTGCCTAAACCGGACGGTACCACGGGATTCTTTAATGACTTTCCCTGAATGAATGAAGTATCCCAATTCGACGCATACCCCATACCACGCATCAACGAATTGGTCGACCGACTGGGTAGTGCCCGATTCTTGACTACACCTGATCTGACAAAAGGGTATTGGTAGATTCCCCTGACCAAAGAAGCTAAAGAAAAGACAGCATTCTCCACCCCGGAGGGGCTATTCCAGTACACTGTCCTCCATTTTTGGCCACATTTCAGCACCTCATGGATAAGCTGCTGCGCCCACATACTAGTTATGCAGCCACATACCTAAATGATGTCATAATCCATACGCCAGACTGGGGAACCCACTTGGAGAAAATTGAGGCAGTACTGCGCACCTTAAGGCGGGCTGGCCTCCCGCTAAATTCACCATAGGGCTAGCACAGGCTAGGTACCTGGGGTAGATTGTAGGAAGGGGCATAGTGAAGCCCCAAACGAATAAATTAGAGGCGATTCAAAACTGGCCCCGGCCAACCTGAAAGAAGCAGGTCTGTGCATTCTTAGGCGTGGTAGGCTATTACCGACGTTTTATTCCTCACTTCGCCACCAGGACAAGTCCCCTAACGAACCTGGTAAAGGCCCGAAGTCCAAACATGGTGAAGTGGACTGACGCAGCAGAGGTTGGCATTCATAGACCTTCGGACGGCCCTTTGTAATGACCCCATACTCATAGCCCCGGACTTTAACAAGGAATTTATTTTACAAACAGATGCTTCCGAGGTGGGGTTGAGGGCGGTTATTATAATACACCATAATATTAATGTAAAATTCTACCTTTAATAGCTATATTACAGCTACAATGTTTTATAGTGTAATATAATATAATATAGTTTGGTTCTTATAATCAAACAATAAAAATATAAAATCAAGTTCTAGCTAAAGTAACATGGTGATCATCAATAGTATCCCCATATCAGAGGGGGGTGGATATGTTTACACTGGAACAAATCTTTTTAATTTTTTAATTTTGAATTTGTATAACTTGTGTCAGTCTGAGGTTTGTTAGAGGAATTAAGTTACCAGTTCAAATCTAGTAAAATGTCCCACAATGTTGTACCAGAAAAGGGTCATGTCTTTACAGGTACTCAGCTACACTACAAAATCCTCAGAGGGGAGGGACCCAAGTCAAAATTAGCTCCCAGCACCAGGAAGCTGACAGCATTGTTCCTCCTCTGCAGCAGCCATGATGTCATAGAATCTCAGGGTTGGAAGGGACCTTAGAAGGTCATCTAGTCCAACCCCCTGCTCAAAGCAGGACCAATCCCCAATTTTTGCCCCAGATCCCTAAATGGCCCCCTCAAGGATTGAACTCACAACCCTGGGTTTAGCAGGCCAATGCTCAAGCCACTGAGCTATCCCTCCCCCCTCCCTGTCCTAAAAGTTGGTTTGGGGAGACACCTGTCCAATTAAATGCAGATTCCCAAGCCCCAGTGTTTGTACCATGTGAAGGAAGCTGAGACAACAGACTTTGGAGTAAACCTCCAAATGATGAACTCTGTGTGTTTTGATCTGGAGCCCACAGCAGCAGCCCGGTGCAAGGACACCTTTTGTGCACTGGTATCGTCATCAGGGCAATATAATCTCATCCCCAGTGGAAAGTATACAAAAGCTGGGGAAGACTGAACGTGGACAGTATTAAGTTTATTGCCTGAAGTGTTGGTGTCACGTATATCTCTATATATGTATGTGTATGTATCAGAAAGGGACACGTTGTAAAGGAGCAGACTAGGAAAAAGTGCAACCATCAGCTGTGAACTACCATGTGTAACCCTGTCACCTTTAGTAACCTGGAAAAGAGTTTATCTTCAAATCAATAACTCCAGAGTGGGTACATCTATACCAGGTGTAGCAATGGGCGTAAATCAGCTCTGTATACAGTACACACATATGACACCATCCTATAATTATAGACTTGGAAAAGGTCCCACATTTCACCAAGGATTAGCAATAGCTACATTGTATTGTAAATTACTGTTTTTAAAACAGGAAACAGGAAAAGCCACTTGTATAATTCTTGTCAAAAGTGCCACTGAAAGCAGTTCAGGTGTGGGGTCTGTAACACTGCACCCTAATTAAAACTCTTATTTAACTAAGATTATCATGGCAAAAGCTTGTGTGTCCTGTTCACAGCCTCGTTGCCTGTGTTCAATCCAGGTGAGAATGTGTTCGGTCACTTGGCAGTTACCCACTCAGGTTGTGAGGTCACCTTGAAAACAATGTCTACAATAAATGCAGCAATTTATCTCCTCTGGTAGTTTATCACCCAAACAAGAAAATTCCACTGATGGCCTGTTGCTCTGAAGAGGGGTATGAGCACATTGGCAGATAAAATATGTTTGAGGTGGACACACCACGGTGTGGTCAGAAGGAATCCATTGTCATCGTCATCGATAGCCTGCCAGGCTAACCAAGCAAGAGGCTTGTATGTGGAGGGTAACATATAGTGAAGTGGCTGGTATTCTAGTATTGCAATATATCTTAAAATTACTGTTATAATCAATTGGAGTGCAGGGTCACAGTTACATTTTTGCCAAACCCCAAAGGCACATATACACCTATACTAATTAAGCAGGTGGCAATTCCCATTTTCCTGTTATCTATTGTGTTAAGGATAAAGTCTTCATCTTAAGTAATAGGGACAAGGGTTCGCTAACACCCATAGCCCAGTGGGCTAGCTTGCCTTTGTTATATTTACTGCTTTACATTATATTCTGCTTTGCATTATATTCAGCAGTAATGCAAGAACCTACAGGTCTGTATCCTGTAAGACATTAGCTTCAGCAAGTTAGCATAAGGCTTAAGGCCTATGAACTTTGAACAGATTAACATTGCACAAATAAACGGCCCAACGGAAAACCCCAAGTATTTGGGGAGCTGAAAATAAAGGTTAAGGGGCTCAGTACATCTGTAGATGTAATGTGTTTGAGACAGACACTGTTTTGTGTGGTAAGGCTGACCAAGTGGAAGACTCTGATGGAGAGGGTGACCTATGCTGGAAATAGCCAATTTTGCATGGTAAGCATAAAAATTATTAACGATATGGATAAAACCAAACAAGTTATTACCCAATTAATGAATGAAGGTGATGACTCTTCAACAATCCCCAAGGTGGATTTTAAAGTAAAAGCCTGGATTATTGTCCAAGGAATTGCAATAGAGATTATTTTCATTATTTCAGGTTGCACTCAGTGTAAATTCAGTGTATAATCAAAAACCTATACATGTACCAAACACTGCTGATGGCAAATATATATATATGGTACCCATTCCAAAAGCGCACTAGGTTCTAGAGTATCATCTTCATGTTACCCTTCCTCCACCCCGAGCAGTGGAAAATGGCATTGAAACTGTCCTGATGTTTGACCATCTACATCTCTACCTGTGTGATGGGGTTCATTTACAAAGGGGAGCATGTAGCCTATAGGCTAGCCTGCTTGCTTGCCTATATATCTTTTCTTATAAGTTTCTTATAGGTTTATTTGTTTTATTAATAGGTTGAGCTAAGGCAAAGTTAGCATACATATGTCTGGGACCTTTCCCCCAGATAGCAAAGTTAGTATATATATATTCGGGAACTTTCACATAGATAGGTGGTGATGAGCTAAAGCGTAAGGTCCATGTATGGCTGCAACCATTAACATAGATGATGCATTAAAGCAGGTTGGCGTAGGGGCCATACCCTAGGTTCATAAGTTCATACCCCTTTAAACTTAACAGGTACACCACAACTTGCAACTTGGAAAGAACCGAAATAACCAGTTAGGACAGATACAACAAATGTGATAACTTACCACAAAAGGGCCATGGTAACGAATTGATATATATGATAATAAGTTAAGATCACTGATTTACTAACCTATAGGAAAAAGACACTCCAACATTAGTAAGATGAGGAAATACAAATAAGGAAAAGGGGGGAAATCCCCTACTGAATATGCATCAAACATACCAGTGTCAGCATAACATATTATAAAAGTGGCACCCCAGCCTAGGGGAGGTAGGAGAGAGAGATGTAGTCCTTGGGAGGTGCCAGAAAAGACGGTTACTCACCGTAGTAACTGTTGTTCTTCAAGATGTGTTGCTCATATCTATTCCAATTAGGTGTACGCGCCGCGCGTGCATGATCGTCGGAAGATTTTTACCCTAGCAACACTCGGTGGGCCGGCTGGCGCCCCCTGGAGTGGCGCCGTTGCGGCACCTGATATCTACCTCAGCCGGCCCAGTGCCCTCTCAGTTCCTTCTTGCCGGCTACTCCGACAGTGGGGAAGGAGGGCGGGTTTGGAATAGATATGAGCAACACATCTCGAAGAACAACAGTTACTACGGTGAGTAACCGTCTTTTCTTCTTCGAGTGATTGCTCATATGTATTCCAATTAGGTGACTCCCAAGCCTTGCCTAGGCGGTGGGGTCGGAGTGAGATACTGCAGACTGCAGGACTGGTGAACCAAACGCAGCGTCCTCTCTGGGATGCTGGACTATGGCATAATGAATGGCAAAGGTGTGCACCGATGACCAGGTTGTTGACCTACATATGTACTGTATAGGTACATGTGCCAGGAAGGCGGAGGACGAGGCTTAAGCTCAGGTGGAGTGGGCAGCAAGGTGCGTGGTGGGAACACCAGCCAAGTCATAACACACCCGGATACACGACGTGATCCAGGACGAGATGCGTTGGGAGGAGACCGGGAGGCCCTTCATCCGGTCTGCCATAGTAACGCACAGTTGAGTCGTTCTGCAAAAGGGCT
Source organism: Chelydra serpentina (assembly GCA_037349315.1). Taxonomy (NCBI): domain Eukaryota; kingdom Metazoa; phylum Chordata; order Testudines; family Chelydridae; genus Chelydra; species Chelydra serpentina. The sequence goes on along the minus strand of JBAIAC010000021.1, from coordinate 2,977,004 downwards.
TTGTCCGCTGGACGTAGAAGGCGAGGGCCCTATGGACGGCCAGGGAGCGAAGATGTTGATCCCTTGAAGAAGCATACGGCTTCCGGTAGAAGACCAGCAGAAAATGTCTTGGTTGACATGAAAGGCCGACCCCCTTCAGGGAGGGAGGCTAGGTGTGGTCGCAGCTGTACCTCGTCCTTATGGAACACCGTGTAAGGAGTCCCGAAGTGAGCGCTCTGAGCTCAGATACGTGCCTCGCCGAGGCTACAAGGAAGGCAGTCTTCCAGGAGAGGTACAGGATCGAGCAGGTGATCATAGGCTCGAATGGGGCCCCCATGAGCCTGGTTATCACAACGTTGAGGTCCCATGCGGGGGCCGGATGCTGGACTAGTGGGTACAGCTGTTCCAACCCCTTGAGGAAGCTAGTGACCATGGGGTTGGAAAAAATCGAGTGCCCACTCTCGCCAGAGTGAAAAGGCCGAGATCGCCACCAGCGAGGGGCGATACCCCGAGGGGCGCACCAGCAGGAAAACGTTTCCCTTTTGGCCCAGTAGGTGGACCTGGTAGAGGGCTTCCCACTACTCAAAAGAACCTGTTGAACCGGGTCGGAACAACATAACTCGGACTGGTTCAGCCATGCCGCAGCCACCCCGTGAGGTGGAGAGGTTGCAGGTCAGGGTGCCAGACCCTGCCGTGCTGCTGAGTAATCAGGTCCGGCCACAAAGGGAGAGTGATCTGGGCGGCCATCGAGAGCTCTAGGAGAGCAGTGTACCAGTACTGCCTGGGCCACGCCGGGGCGATTAGGAGTAGGCGGGCCCTGTCCCTGCGCAGCTTGAGTGGGACCCTGCAGATCAGTGGAAATGGGGGAAAGGCACAGGACAGGTGATCCGTCCAAGGCCCGAGAAAGGCGTCCATCAGGGAGCCTGGGGGGCGTCCCCGGATCGAGCAGAACACGTGGCACTTGCGATTCTCGCGAGTCGCGAACAGGTGTATGTGGGAAAATCCCAGCCCCGGAAGACAGAGTGAGTAACATCCGGGCAAATGGGCCGCTCTGGAGCCTGGAAGGGTCTGCTGAGGCGGTCCACCAAGGTGTTCTGAACCCTGAGGAGAAAGGAGGTTACCAGGTGGGTGGAGTGGGCTATGCAGAACTCCCACAATCATATGACTTCTCGGCAGAGCAGGAACGAACGTGCCCCTGCTTGCCTATTGATATAAAAGCATGGCCGTTGTGTAGCCTGTGAGGACTATAGCACAACGATCCTGAAGGTGTTTGGAGAAGGCTTGACAGGCAAGGCGCACTGCCCGCAGCTCCCTTACGTTGATGTGGAGGGATAACTCTTGCGCTGGCTACAGGCCCTGCGTCTAAAGATCTTACAGATGGGTCCCCCAACCGAGGGATGACGCATCTGTGGTCAGGACCAGGGAGGGCTGTGGGGTATGGAATGGCACCCCTTATGGCACCTTCTTGGGGTCCAGCCACCAGTCTAGGGAGGCTAGGACCTGCGATGGTACCCTCAGTCCCACAACCATGTTGTCTCTGTGTGGGTGACACGCTGGCGAGAGCCAGGCTGGGAACGAACAGAGCCGTAAGTGGCGTGTCTGGTCACGAACGTGCAGGACGCCGTGAGACCCAGTAGACCCAGGCAGCTTCATGCTGGTAAGTTGGGAAGCTCTGCAGGCCGCGGATGATGGTCACTAGGGCCTGAAAGCGTGTCTCTGGCAGGAACGCTCGAGTGAGAGTCGAGCTCATGGAAATCTGAACCTGCGACTGGACCTGGCTGTTGGCGCTGCCGCAGATGAGCCAGTCGTCGAGACATGGGAATACTTGGGTTCACCGTTGACGAAGAGAAGCCGTTACGACGGCCATGTACTTTGTGAAAAACCCTCGGAGCCGTGGAGAGGCCGAAGGGAAAGACGGTGGATTGAAAGTGCCTTTGGTCGACTACAGAGCGAAGAAAACGTCTGTGTGTCGGTAAGTAGGTAAGTAGCTATGTGGAAGTACGCATCCTTCATGTCGAGGGCAGCGTACCAGCCTCCAGGATCCCATGAAGGTATAATAAAACCCAGGGAAAAAACATGAGGAACTTCAACTTGCCATGAATTAGTTGAGTTCGCGAAGGTCCAGGATAGGACATAACCCCCGTTTTGATTTGGGGATTAGTTGAACTCCCTTGGAGCCTCCTCTATTGCCCCTATATTGAGGAGCGTTTGCGCTTCCTGAATTAGGAGTTGCTCATGAGAAGGGTCCCTGAAGAGGGACAGGGAGTGATGCTGCACCTTCAAGCATTTTGTTCGGGCCCCATCGATGGCTTGGCGGGGGGGGGGGGCTGGTTCTGGCCAGCCTGATGACAGGCTGCCTCCTTGTACCACCTGGCCTGGTCTTCTAATGAAGTCCTGCCTACGCCTGGGCGTAGGGTAGGGGCGATGCTCGAGGGCCCGGAAGGGCCAGCGTTGCGTGGCAGGGGTATGCAGCCCCAGCGACCGTATTATAGTGCGGTCGTCCTTCAGGGTGTGAAGTCTCGAGTCTGTTTTTCAGAGAAGACAAGGGCCTTGCCCATCGAAGGGCAAGACCTGAATCGTGAATTGTACCCCCGCCGGGAGGTTAGAGGACTGCAGCCACGAGATACGCCATATGGCAACACCCAATGCCGGTGTCCCAGTCGCTGATTCGGTGACGTGCAAGGAGGCCTGCAAAGATGTTCTGGCCACCTTTTTGCCTTCCTCAATCAGGGTTGAGTACTTCTGCCTGGATTTCTGGGGGAAATCCCTTTTCCTTAGACTTAGGAGCAGGGGCTGCTGGCTGTGCCTCTCCTTCACAAATTGAACAAGCAAGGAGCACGGTTGGGGGTGAGTGTATACGTACTCACAGGACCTTGAGGACGCCATATATCTTTTCTCAACCCCCCCGGCAGTGGGGGGAATCGAGCTGGAGATCATCAGATTGAAGTGGCGTTGGTCTGGAACGTACGTGCGAAAGGCAGGGTTAGCCTGGCAAGGGTGTCAGCCAAGAGGATGACCACCACGTGACCCTGGAGCTCCACTATCTCCTGCACCTCCTCTAGGGAAGGGCGGGATACTGTGGCCCCTGTCACTCAGGGTTCCGAGTGGGCCGATTGGGAGGCTGTGGAAGGAACCCCTTGGTCCTGGTAATAAGACTGCAGTGTCCAGGAATACCACTGATGTGGTCTCTGGGCAGAATTCTGTGCGTTCTGCAGCCAGTGTCTAGGACAATCCATCCCGTGGATTTGGTCCATATGGTAACCACTCCCTGTCTGGGGCGGGAGGGGATCTAAATGCGGAGCGGAATGTCCAGGGTGGAGCGGAATGCTCCTGCCGGCGGTGCCCTTGACACATGTCTCGGCGCCGAGAGCCTGACCTGGACCCTGAAGGGGGCCATCTCATCGATCGGCTGCGGGACCGGCTTCCTAGGGACCTGCGCTTCGACTGGCACCGGGATCGGGGGCGGTGCCGGGAGTCGTAATAGAGACGGCTGTATATAGAGGCCGATCTCGAATGGCACCCCGAGTGCGACCGGCGCCGAGATGGGGATCGGGGGCTGGGACTGCGAGCGGTGCCGAGACTTGGGGTCTGCCTGGAACTGGATCGGTGTCAACCAGCTCCGGTGTGCGGTAGCGGGCACAGCATGGCAGACGTACCTCGCGGCAGCATTAGCTCTACCTCGGTAAGTACTGGGGAGCTCACGGCCCCCGAGCTCAACGGACCTTGCGGTGCATCAGTGCCGGGTCTGTTCGCCTGCGGTGAGAAACTCAATGGACCTTGCGGTACCGGAGTGGGTCGGTGCCGATGCAGGCAGCGGCATTAGCTCTACCTCAGTGTGAACCGGGGAGCTCAGTGCCACCGAGCTCGACGGACCTCGCGGTGCCGGAGTCGCTGGTGCCGGATCTTCGTGCACGGCCACTGAGCTCGACGGCCCTCTTGCGGTGCCGGAGTCGCCGGTGCCGGTGCCTCAGTCAGGCACGGAACTCAACGGCCCTGGCAGTGCTGGAGTCGAGGCTGCCGGTGCCGATGCGGGCGCCAGCGTTGGCTCTACCTCGGTGTATACCGGGGAGCTGACGGCTACCGAGCTCAACGGCCCTCCTGCGGTGCCGGAGTTGCCGGTGCCGGTACCTCCGTCGGGCACGGAACTCAACGGCCCTGGCGGTGCCGGAGTTGAGGCTGCCGGTGCCGATGCGGGTGCCAGCATTGGCTCTACCTCGGTGTATACCGGGGAGCTGACGGCTACCGAGCTCAACGGCCCTCCTGCGGTGCCGGAGGTGCCGGTGCCGGTGCCTCAGTCGGGCACGGAACTCAACGGCCCTGGCGGTGCCGGAGTTGAGGCTGCCGGTGCCGATGCAGGCGCCAGCGTTGGCTCTACCTCGGTGTATACCGGGGAGCTGACGGCTACCGAGCTCAACGGCCCTCGTACGGTGCCGGAGGTGATGGTGCCGGTGCCTCAGTCAGGCACGGAACTCAACGGCCTTGGCGGTACCGGAGTTGGCGGGTGCTGGTGCCGATGCAGCCAGCCACATTAGCTCTACCTCGGTGCATACCGGGGAGCGCACGGCCACCGAGGTCGACGGCCCTTAGGGTGCAGGAGTCGTCTGTGCCGGAGTCTTCGCCTGGGGCGTAGAGCTCAACGGACTTTGCGGTACTGGAGTCGTTGGGGCCGGGTCTGGACGGTAGTATTAGCTCTACCTCGGGTTGTACTGGGGAGCTCACGGCCACCAAGTTCGACGGACCTTGCGGTACCGGGAGCCGATGGTGCTGGCGCCGGGCCGAAAGTCTGGGCCGGGCGGGCTTGTACTTGCAGCTGCAGTGACGTCCGGCGGTGCCAGCCCCGGGGTCTGTTGCTGAGTCACAGCGGGGCCGGCCTCGGGCCAAGTGTCGGTTCTACTAGGAGCTGCTTTAAGCGAAAGCCCCGCTCCTTCTTGGCTCTAGGGTTAAAAGCCTTGGAGACCTGACACTTATCTGCGAGATGAAATCCCCCAGCGCCTCAAACGGGAGTCGTGGGGGGGTCCTCCGTAGGCATTGGCTTGGAGCCAGCCGACGGCTTGAATCCTGGTGAACCAGGCATGAGCCCGGTACCAGAGGCGAGAGAAGAGGAAAAGCCCCTTATCTCGCACTAGTATTTACACTAAACTTCTTACAAGACTATCAAAACTATTAACAACTACTTAAAGTACTTAAAACATTAACAATGCTAATCGAGTGCTAACTAAGCTAGGGAGGTGGAGATCAGCTATGCTGCTCCACAGATCCGACCATCACGGGCGGTAAGAAGGAACTGAGAGGGCGCTGGGCCGGCTGAGGTAGATATCAGGTGCCGCAACGGCGCCACTCCAGGGGGCGCCAGCTGGCCCACCGAGTGTTGCTAGGGTAAAAATCTTCTGACGATCATGCACGCGCGGCGCGTACACCTAATTGGAATAGATATGAGCAATCACTCGAAGAAGAATGATGGCCACTGGTGATGGTGGGGAAGGTGATGGTGATGAGGAAGATGATGGATAACATTTCAGGTTGTTCTACAGGGGATGGTGTGAGTATATGGAAGTGCAGATGTACATTCTGTAGTATCTCCATCTATCTTACTAAGTTGGGGTGTTTGTGACTGTGCTAAATGTACAAATAAACTATATTTGTAAATATAAAAAAAGAGTTCCTATAGTGTGAGTTGTTTCAACTGTGCACATTGGGGTTCCCAACTATATAACAATTTAAATAATACTGGGCCTGATCTTGGGACAAGAACCTGTCAACCCTCAAAGCGATAACTGGGGATTCTTAAGTAATCTATATAATTAATACACAATCTAAAGATCAGGCAACAGCACCATCACCTCCTCCTGCTTCTCCCCAGGATGGTGGTGGCTGCTGTCTGTTTTTTTGCTACCTTGTTAAGAAGTTTAGGCGTAAAATACTCACCTGGTACCAAGCCAAGCCTTTGTCCTTCTGGCAATGTCTTTCAAAACTACATTGACATCACTTCCCTGAAACAACAGAAAGAGTGCATAGAATGGAAATGGGTCAACTTTAAAGCTCATAAAAAATTACATTTCTTTTCCATGAACAGAGAGGGCAGGAAAGAGAGATAGCTCAGTGGTTTGAGCATTGGCCTGCTAAACCCATGATTGTGAGTTCAATCCTTGAGAGGGCCATTTAGAGGTCTGGGGCAAAAATCTGTCAGGGGACAGTACTTGGTCCTGCTAGTGAAGGCAGGGGACTGGGCTCAATGACCTTTCAGGTCATTCCAGTTCTAGGAGGTTGGCATATCTCCATTTATTTAAAAAAACTAAAACTTCAACTTTTTGAAAAAGAAAGAAAGCCCAGTGTTTTCAGGTGAAAACCAAAACCTTTTGGATATTAGTTTCTTCTATGAAGAACTGAAATTTTTCAATGGACAAATTCTCACTAAACTGGTGTGATAACTCTAGACTTAAAGCTGATTAAATTCAATGGTGGGGACTGAGCCTGATGCTATTCAGTTAGACAAGCTGTGGTGGAATGCCTTGGGTTGGGAAACAAGGAATGAAACCCAAGCAAGGCACCTCGCCAAGGCCTTGCAGGAAATTACTAGGGCTGCTCAAAAGTTTTCCATCAGCATTTTTTTCCAGTGGAAAATTGGGGTTTTGACTACATGAAAATTTCACCAAAGGTGAAATTGACAATTCCATTTTTTCGTCAAGAAACAGTGCGCATGTACACACACACACACCTCTAAAATTTTTGATATTGGCCATTTTTTCAGTTTTTGGCCATTTCTGGCTGCAAACATTTCGGGGCTCACTTGGAGAGATCTGAAAAAATTTCAGTAGCTGGGTTTTTGGTTTTTTGATGAAGAGTCACATTTTTGGACAAGAATTTTGATTAAATTATTTTTTCTTCTTTTTGTCTAAATGTTCAGGTCTAGTAATTAAGTGTAACACATTAAGTTCCCCTACCACATCCCCCCTCCACCACTCACTCCCCTACAACAATTCCCAGATTCAATTCTAGTGTCCCTTAGATCCCCATCCCCCAATATTTGACCCCTACCTTTATTTTGTTTTAATTGAAATTTTCCACAGGAAAGTTTATGACCAGCTAGAAAATATGTCTTAGGAAGTAAAAATTAAGGGGAGGTGGCCCTATTAACGTGCTTGTCATCTGTTAGCCTTACATTTATTCTCTGACCCTCTGCTAGGTAATAGGTGATCCGCTGGTAGACGCTGCTCAAGAGAAGCTGCAGTGGCACATGAATGTGAGGAACAGGCTCCCGACAAAAATTCTTCAGGGCAAGCATCTCAATGACTTTGTCTGCCAGAGGAGGGCAGCTCCCGATGAAGGTCTGATGGGCTTTTATCATCACCAGAACTTTCCTGTACAGGTGGGATATAGCTCTATGTTAATAAAAGTCTGCACTTGGGGAGGTATTTGCTGTGGGCAGACTGGTTTATTCTTTTAAACTACACTAACTATCATTACATTTTGGCCCAAGGAGCTGGTATCTAAGAGGAGGAGTAATTCTCTCTTCAATACTGTTGCTTTACAATGACCTGCAAAGGAAAACAAAAATTCGGCTGGTGATGTTTGTGGCCTCTGGATGGATGGTGATTTGTACTGTTCTGTGCTATAGCTGCTTGAACTCAATGCTGTTTATGTCAGTCACTTGCAAGACAGCCTGTTGTATTTCGTATAGATCTACAATGTGATATTTGAACATTTATAAAACTACTGATTATAGACTGGAGTGGTTCTTGATGAATTCATAAACTTGTGGATTGATTAAAAATAACTACTTGTCCAGCTCTGAGAAACACTGTCTAAGGTAAAAGTAAACCTGAAGGAACCTAGTATTAAAAATATAGATTCATAGATTCATAAATTCTGAGGCCAGAAGGATCACTGTGATTATCTGTTCTGACCTCCTGTATAACACAGACCACAGGACTTCCTTGAAATGATTCCCTTTTGAATTACAGCAGATCTTTTAGAAAAACGCCCAGTCTTGATGTATACAGTAAATTGCCACTGGTGGAGAATCCACCACAGCTCTTGATCAATTCTTCCAGTGATTAACTACTCTCATGATTCAAAACGTATGCTATTTCTAGTCTGAATTTGTCTAGCTTCAACATCCAGCCTCTGGATCTTGTTATTCCTTTGGGCTGGTCTAGACTACCACGGTAAATCAATCTTAACTTATGCAACTTCAGTTAAGTGAATAGCGTAATTGAAGTCAAGGTTGTTAGATCATAGAATCATAGAATCTCAGGGTTGGAAGGGACTTCAGGAGGTCATCTAGTCCAACCCCCTGCTCAATTTACGGCAGGGGCTACATTGCGCTGTGTCGATGGGAAAACATCTCCTGTTGATTTCCTTTATACTTCTCAGGGAGGTGGAGTATACAAATTGATGGGAGAGTGGTCTTCCATTGATTTAGCACGTCTTCACCAGACCCGCTAAACTGACACTCGCTGCATCGATTGCAGCAGTACCGATCTACCAGCAAGTGTAGACATACCCTTTGTCTGCTAGACTGAAGAGTCCTCTATTCTCAAATTGCTGTTCTCCATGCAGATACTTATAGACGGTGATCAAGTCACCTCAGAACCCTCTCTTTGTTAAGCTAAATAGATTGAGCTCCTGGAATCTCTCACTATAAGGCCTTTACAATCCTTTAATAATTCTTCTGGCTCTTTTTTGAATCCTCTTGAATTTCTCAAAATTAGGAAGCTCACACTCCCTGGACTCAATAAAAAGGATTATCCTGATGAAATCCCATTCCAATGTTGCCTATAACATTTATCAAATTGGCAAATTTAGTTTACTAGATTTCAGCTTTAAAATCTAAAATTGGCAAATTCATAACATAGATACTCCTGCCCCATTCACCACAAAACCTTAACAGTGACTTTGCAAACCTTATGACTTCATGACCTTCTTCATGATCAGTTATAGTTATATCAACAGCCCAGCACATCTACCTTGCATGTGGCCCATGTGTCTGTGAAATGATTCTGCCTTAACACTGCTGAACTCAAAGGAAAATGAGACAATTCACCAGGAATGATTATTTTCTCTCTCATTATTCTCTCTGTGTCAATTCATTATTCAACAGTTCACCATGAAAAATGCAAATATAGCTCAGAGTTTAGAACTTGTGTTTGTTTTTTTCCTGTTAATCTGAACTCTACCACCCAGCCTGAACCACGGTGAGGCTACCTCTGCACCATAATGATGAAGGATTTTTAACAATTAATGAAGTAAATAAATTCACAAAAAATATAAATACAGAAGAAACCCAGATAATAATCACTACGCTCTTACATAGCACTTTCAACTGTGAAAGTAATTACCTGTTGGAACAATTTACCAAAGGTTGTGGTGGATTCTCCATCACTGAGAATTTTTAAATCAAGATTAGAAGGTTTTCTAAATGGTCGGCTCTAGTTCAAACAGGAATTAATTCAGGGGAGTCCTATGGCCTCTGTTATACCAGAGTCAGACTAAATGATCACAGTGGTTTTTTCTGGCCTTGGGATCTATGAATCAAAGCACTCTGAGGTCACATCCTTATCCCCATGTTACAGATGGAGGAACAGAGGAAGTGAAGTGATTTGCCCAAAGTCTCCCAGCAAACCAGTAGCATGGCCAGGAATAGAAGCCATGTCTTCTAGGACTCAGGTCAGTTGCTCTAACCACTAGCCCACACAGTCTTCCATAGTACTACTCCATTTTGAGCCATCAAGCAAAGTGCTTCCAAATCATTATACCACAAATAGCGATATTAAATTTTGCAAGATGAAAGAACTACAACGTTCTTTCACAGATTATTTCTCTTGTAGACTCACGTTTGCTTGTCTTCATCCTGCCTCAGCTGAGCAAAGGGCAGCGACTGCATGTCTTGTGAAGTTAAAGGGTCCTCTTCCTTTTCAAATGGTTCCATTTGAGCTGCATACAGCAAGGGAAGCAGCCAGACCCAGCACGTGCTCTTAGAGTCTTTGGAGCTTTGGATGCAAACATGCTTCAGAGCTAAAATACACTTCCTGCAATGACAGGGATGCAAAATGTTAAACAAACAAAAAATTCCTCATATTCAGACAAACTGTATCCACAGCTATGTCTGTGCAGCTCTTCATGAGTTTGAGCTTCCGCTGCGAGCTGGATCGATGGCTGGACAGCAAGACGAAGATACTTCATGCTCCTGTACACATAGGGCCAAGGTCGTTTTGAGCGCTGCATGAAAAGTGATTTTTTGGTTCCAAAATATTGCGGGCGGGGAACCTTTGGTTCAGATTGAACCAAATAATAAAATTCCTCCAAAATTCAACAAATCCAAAAAGTTCACAGAGATTTAGCAAGAGATTACTTTCCTCAGGGTTAACCCAAGGACGAACATTTGAAACCAGTTTGCTTTAAATCAACATTGGCACTTGTAATGCCATTTGAAATCAAAACGTTAATTCAAAAAGAAAATTTTGTTTCGACTCAACTTTTTAATATGAAAAATTTCACCTCAATCAGAAAATATCAATGTTTTCGATTGTGACATTTCCCAATAGAAAATGTTCAGAACTTTTTATTGCATGAACATTTTCAAGATGTTGACTTTTTGTCCTGCTTTGTAAATTCTGTTTTCTGATAATAAGATTGTGGTAGCTTGAGAGCTGGCAGATGTTCCACCCCTCACATCTGTATGTCCATCTTCCCAGGATTCAATGGGCATTCTACAAACCACAGGTTCAAGAGTCCAGCACCTAAGACCAGCACAGAAAATTGAGGTTTGGGATCTTTTGTGTCAATCACCTTCATGTAGATGGGGCAGCCCTGCCAGAGCTCACCCATCTGGAGGTATTATCAGTAGCAGTCAACTCATAGGCGCCGACTCCAGGGATAGCACACCCATGGGGAAAAAAAGGATTAGCAGGTGCTAGGCACCCACCAGCAGCTAAGCTCCCCCCATCCACCCCACTCCCGCCCACCTCTGGTCCCTACCAATCAACTCCTCCCCCTCCCTCCCAGTGCATTCTGCATGCTGCGGAACAGCTGTTCGATAGTGGGAGGAGCGGGGATGGGGCGTGCTCTGAGGAGGAGCAGAAAGAGGTGGGGCCTTGAGGTAAGGGGTGGAGTGGGGGCAGGGCCGGGGGTGGAGCGGGGGTGGGAAGAGGCGGGACAGAATGGGGGTTTGGGTGAAGGGGTGGAATTGGGGCAGGATCTGGGGCTGAGTGGGGTTTGAGCACCCCCAGGGAAAATTAGAAGTCAGTGCCTATGAGCCAACTTGAGACCTGTTCCTTGGAAGTACTAATACTATGCTCCAATTGACTTTAAGGCTGTCAGATCTGATGGTTAGCCTGTTTCCATCTGCCTAGAATTAGAAGCGGTCTAGGACTCATTACCTGCCACATAGCAGCCCCTAAATTTGATCTTGCAGGTTGGGATCACAGCTTCGATGTGCTACTGCAGTACAAATAATACATTATAGTAATTGTCACCCTAGGGTTAACCTTGAAGAGGGTGATCTCCTGATGAGCCTCTATTATATATAATGAAAAGCCATAAATAATTAAGCCTCCTACTTTTTGATCTGTATGCTCTGCAAACATGTCAGTTCACAGCATTTAAAGGGAAGTGAATGTGTTACCTTTAAAACCACAGGCAGAGTTCAAGCAAATAAAATTACATATATAGGGAGTTAGATAGATATTACCTTTTTCTTGGTTCTTTGAGGTTCGTGAATTTGCCTTCCTGGAAGTCAACATTTTGGGCCATTTTTTCAATCTTGCGCATGACTTCTGCATTTATATGGATACTGTGGTGAAATAGTGTGCATAGCGCAAAGAGGAGAACGTCCATCACTGAAATAGCAGGCTTCTGAAATCTGGAGTTTCTGAGTACATTTTCAATGAATTTGCGGATGTAATCATACACCTAGACAAACACAGTAATAATCTTGTACATTTTAACGGAAGTGTCAGACATGTCTGAAATAAAGTTCTCCCAACATCATCTCAGCTGCATTGGCCAGTGGATGGGGAGGGATGATGGAGGAGATATTTGCCATTACTCACAGGTGGAAAGGTAGCCTTGAGGCTGAAAGCACTACCCTGTCATTCTGGAGACTTATATTCCATTCCTCCCTTTGCCACAGCCTCCCTGTGTGATCTTGGTCAAGTCAGTTAATCTCTCAATCTTTTCTATTTAGATTGTAAGATCTTCGTGACAGGGATTGTTCTTGAATATGTGACTGTGCAGCACCTAGTGCGTCAGGGCCCAAACTTGATCACTGTGTGTCTGTGTGACACTTGGTGTAACAGGGCCCCAATTTCAATCGCTGTGTGTTTGTGCAGTGCTCAGCACTACGGAACCCCCATCTTAATTACTACAGCCTGGTCCACACCGAAAACTTACATTTACTGTGATGCAGTGTATTAGGCCCGGAGGCCCATTGATGGAGGCTTTGCGGTCTAACCACATCCCATCCCAGAAAGGAGCAGTGAAGTTGAGTCCTCCAAGCTGCCTAAAGCAGCTGCATGGGACGCAGCCAATCAGAAAGAGGCTGTAGGGAATAGCTAATCAAGGCCCAGCAGTTCCACATAAAAGGAGCTGCAAAGCCAGAGTGAGTTCAGTGTGCTGGCATGGACCGGGGAAGCAAGGAAGGTGCTCCTGGCTGGCTGCTGGGACTTAGGCAAGCAGTGCCATGGGAAGTGGCCCAGGGAAACAACAGCAATTAGTTAGAGGGGTGTGGCACGTGGCTGCTACTTGTAGGGTCCCTAGACTAGGGCTCAGAGTAGTAGGCAGGCCCCAGGTGTCCCCCTGACCTGCCCTGCCCCAGCCTCAGGTGGAGCGGCCTAACCCCAGAGAGGGAAGTTAATTAAGCCCTGTTGGAAGAGGGGCCAGAAGAGTCTCCAGGGAGAAAAGGCCCTGGGGGCACAGTCCCATATCAGGGCTGGGACTGGTTAAAGACTGAGCCCAGGGAGGGCTACAGAGACATTCCAATAGAGGGCTCCTGTGATAGCCCCTGTGGGACTGACTGAATATAGGAACTGAGCCCAGGGAGGGTTACAGGAAGAGAGAGACCAACTGAAGGGTACTGTGTGTGAATGAAAATCTGGGGGGACCCAAGACTTTGGTCAAGCTGTGTGGGCCTTAAAACTTTGGATAAGCTTGTGTCCAGGCTGTGTTGAACTTTGGTTCAACTTGTGTCTGTGTATAGGAGGAAGGAGGGGGAGGCAGAAGTGAAAACGTCCCCAAACAGAACAATTTGAAATAGCAGAAAGATAATCACAGTTAGGAAAAAGGGTAGACAGTGAATAACAGGAAAAGCCTAAATATGGTGTTTTTGCTGGCTTTGTTTTTGACCTGCATTGAATTTGCAATGTATTCCAAATAAGGTAATTAATACAGAAGTATGTGTAATTTGTCTGTGGTTTTAACCTTTATAAGCTGGTTACAGTTTAAGGAGGGCAGAGAAGCTTGCCATCTTGCATGGGGCTATGCTGACTCTCCTTGCATATATGCTCATATAAAATAAAGGAGCCTCAGGCAATTCTGATCCAAACACAATGTGTGGTTAATTTTCCACAACAATTTGGGGGCTCGTCCGGGATCCTCAACGAATCTCCAGTCCGGAGGACCGTGAGTCACCCCCCCACCGGAATCCCCGGCCGGCCATCTGAAAGGTGAGAGACCTTTGAATCTCTATTGGGGTTTCCGGTGGAGGACTGACCCATAGGCTCTGGGTTGGGAGAATTTTGCGCTGGAATCGGAATTTTTTTACCAGACATGCCTGACGCCCTTTGGGTTTCCCTGGGAAGAGCCACAGGGTGTGGCTGGGCAGGAGCAAAGGTAGGTTTCTGTATGTGCTGGTATAGGGGATGCTGGTAAGTCTCGGATGGTCCGAGACCTAGGCCTCGCCCCAGTGTGAGTGCGTGGGGGGCTGATGGGTCCGTAGGGATCCGAAACCTCATCACACCTGTGTGAATGTGGGCCATGGAAAGACGCCCAGAGTCCTTCGCGAAGTCTCTGGACTTGTGACCGAAGTGCCTCTAACGCAAGCTCCATGAGCCCCAACGAGTCGGCCGGTAGAAGGCTGGGCTAGGGCAACGCAACTCTGCATGGCATTGTCTGGTGAGGAGTGTGCCCAGACCTAGGTGTGCGTGACCCCACCCTTTTGCATCTTCGGACGATTCCGCAACCTCCTTCCTATCCCTCCCTCGCCTAACGGCGGGCCCCGCGCCACTGACTGACCTAAGCACCTCACCTGAAGTGACAGAGTAAGCGGCAGCCAGCCGACGCTCTTTGCTAAAGGGGATTGGTTGCAAGGGCGGTCGTGGACACCCTACAATAAACCTTTCCTGTGTGAGTGATCACCCCGAGCGTGTGACCTGCGTGGGAGCCTGTCACAGCTCACCACAAAGGGAAGGATGGGGACTGGTGGATCCAAGGAGATCACCATTCCGCCAAAAGGCACGCCTGTGCATTACATGTACATGAATTATAGTCCTGTTGCTTGCAAGTTTTTTAGAAAAATTGAAATTGGTATACCAGGGATAATCCAAAATTACAGTTTCCCTTAGAAGGAAACTTTCGACCTTGACCAGATTGTGCACCTCAGGGCGCACTTCTTGCCAACAAAGTCGGACAAGGTCAGTTTGATGTATACTTTTATTTTGTGTGAGGAAACAGTAAAACGGCGCCATAAATCTCAAGTAGGGAGTCCCAAGAACGCCCAAGAAAAGCTTAAAACTCAACTAAAACAAGACAAAAAGAAAATTGACTCTTTCCTGTAACCCTGCTAGCCAGCAGGTATCCCTCTACCCATCTAGACCTCTTCAGGAGGCAAAGCCCCTTCGGAGTATCCCCTCCGCACCTCCTGACGATCTTATAGACCTGTTCCTCAAACCAGGCAGTTTGCTGCTCCAGCACAGCCTATGCAGGCAGCTGCTGTAGCACCTTGCCCAGACAGAACTGGGCAGGGAGCTGCTGCCCAGCCCCCACAGGCAAGAAATATTAAGCGCCTTAAGTATCAAAAGCCCTTATATGTACCCCTCAGATAGTGTCTCCCCGTACTGAGGAAATATTCCCCTTGTGCCAATTCCAGGGCATTGGCGCTTCGGGTCAGGAAACCTTGGTGTCTGCGCATGCACCTTGGTCTCCCATGGAATTGTATAATTTATTTAAAAATTTTCTGAAAATAAGAAAAGACCCTGTTAAATTCCAAGAAGAATTAAAAACTGTCATATGTTGTTATAACCCTACCTGGGCAGACTTTAACCAACTCCTAAGGGGAGTCCTGCCCAGGAAAACATTCAATCACCTTTATCAGGCAGCCCGGTGGCCCATGAAGGACCCAGGCCACGACCAGAACACAATAAATGGGATTACATACAGGCTGTGGAAAGCAGTTCTCACAGTCTGCCCAAAGAAAGCACATTGGGCTAAAATTAGCACCTGTAAACAAAGTAAAGGAAAGAATCTAAATGAAATTTTAGCAGCTACCCAACACAATTGGTTCCCTGCCACTATCACCGCCACATTGAAACTAAGTTAATGACCTTCCAGCTCCAGGATATACAGGGACCCTGCAATAGCCACCCACTGCAAGGGGGAGAAAGGGAAGGCCAAACCAAGATCCCCACCATCCACCTCCCCAGGGACCCAGTGATGGCACATGTCACTATTGCAAACAGATGGGCCATTGGAAAAGGGAATGTCCCTACCACCCTGGCCCTTCACAAGCGGTAGGGGTGGGCAACGTTCTTGTGCCCCGTCTCTTCACCTCTGACTGTTACTGTCGGTCCTCTGTCTAACTATCATCTTTTCTTCTTCAGTTTTTGTTTACTTGACGACCTTTTGGGAAAAGACTTGCTGTGTAAATTAAATTGTACAATCTATTGTACCCCAGAATGGCGTGTATCTGCAAGTGCCTGATCTCGCACACAATAAGGTTAAGGTCCTGGCAGTTTTGCAGGAGAAGACCAACCCCCAGCCCTCCCTCGTTGCAACAGGAACTGCTGGCTAAGGTCTCTCTCTCTTTCTCCCTTATTGTGGGCTGATCATGCCAACCAGGTTGGGTGCATTGGGTCTGCCCAACCCGTTAAGATTCGCCTA
Organism: Chelydra serpentina; assembly: GCA_037349315.1. Taxonomy (NCBI): domain Eukaryota; kingdom Metazoa; phylum Chordata; order Testudines; family Chelydridae; genus Chelydra; species Chelydra serpentina. Next base: position 2,960,933 of record JBAIAC010000021.1, on the reverse strand, counting down.
AGCCCAGCAAGACCCCTTCCCGAGGTGTAGCAGTACCCTCTATCAAAACAGGGCAAGGAAAAAAAATCCAACCTGTTATTACCTCCTGCATTTTTCTAAGTCATTATTTTTATAGTCAGTGAGTGTGTGACCAGGACAGGGGAGCAGGCCATGCTGACGGAGCCTTAAGACTGCCTGGGGCATCTGAGTCTCCATGCTGCCTCAGGAGAAAGGAGGAATTGAGTGGGGAACGACCTATTGGACATAGAACCCTTATTGTGCTGTTAATGCTGCTGGGTTTTTTTACCTTTCCCGTTGTCCCTAGCCCTGCGATTATCCTTTCTTAAAATGCACTGGTCCTGAGGGTTGTTACCGCCTCAAATAAGAAAAAGATAAGGGTAAGTACTTTAAAGTTCGAAATAAGATACTTCGACTTCAGCTACGTTATTCACGTAGCTGAAGTTGCGTATCTTACTTCGAACTTGTGGGCTAGTGTAGACCAGCCCTTAGACCAAGCTGGATGAGCAAGCATCTCAGAGAGGTGATTAAGAAAAAGCAGAAAGCATACAAGGAGTGGAAGATGGGAGGGATCAGCAAAGAAAGCTACCTTATTGAGGTCAGAGCATGTAGGGATAAAGCGTGAAACTGAACCCTGAGCATGTGGGCAAGACTCACCAGCCAGCTAAAAGTCATGTAGAATTAGACCTTGCAAAGGGAATTAAAACCAATAGTAAAAGGTTTTATAGCCATATAAATAGGAAGAAAAAAGAGAAAGAAGTGGGGCCGCTAAACACTGAGGATGGAGTGGAGGTTAAGGATAATCTAGGCATGGCCCAATATCTAAACAAATACTTTGCCTCAGTCTTTAATGAGGAGCTTAGGGATAATGGCAGCATGACAAATGGGAATAAGGATATGGAGGTAGATATTACCATATCCGAGGTAGAAGCCAAACTTGAACAGCTTAATGGGAGTAAATCGGGGGGCCCAGATAATCTTCATCCAAGAATATTAAAGGAACTGGCACATGAAATTGCAAGCCCATTAGCAAATTTTTTAAAAGAATCTCTAAACTCAGGGGTTGTACCATTTGACTGGAGAATTGCTAATATAGTTCCTATTTTTAAGAAAGGGAAAAAAGGTGACCCGGGTATCTACAGGCCTGTTAGTTTGACAGCTGTAGTATGCAAGGTCTTGGAAAAAAAATTGAAGGAGAAAGTAGTTAAGGACATTGAGGTCAATGGCAATTGGGACAAATTACAACATGGTTTTACAAAAGGTAGAACATGCCAAACCAACCTGATCTCCTTCTTTGAGAAAGTAACAGATTTTTTAGATAAAGGAAACGCAGTGGATCTAATCTACCTTGATTTCAGTAAGGCATTTGATACAGTACCACATGGGGAATTATTAGTTAAATTGGAAAAGATGGGGATCAATATGAAAACTGAGAGGTGGATAAGGAACTGGTTAAAGGGGAGACTACAGCGGGTCATACTGAAAGGTGAACTGTCAGGCTGGAGGGAGGTTACTAGTGGAGTTCCTCAAGAATCAGTTTTGGGACCAATCTTATTTAATCTTTTTATTACTGACCTCGGCACCAAAAGTGGGAGTGTGCTAATAAAGTTTACAGATGACACAAAGCTGGGATGTATTGCCAATACAGAGAAGGACTGGGATATCATACAGGAAGATCTGGATGACCTTGTAAACTGGAGTAATAGTAACAGGATGAAATTTAATAGTGAGAAGTGTAAGGGTTATGCATTTAGGGATTAATAACAAGAATTTTAGTTATAAGATGGGGATGCATCAGTTGGAAGTAACAGAAGAGGAGAAGGACCTCCAAGTCCTGGTTGATCACAAGATGACTATGAGTCGCCAATGTGATATGGACGTGAAAAAAGCTAATGCGGTCTTGGGATGCATTAGGCGAGGTATTTCTAGTAGAGATAAGGAGGTGTTAGTACCGTTATGCAAGGCATTGGTGAGACCTCATTTGGAATACTGTGGGCAGTTCTGGTCTTCCATGTTTAAGAAGGATGAATTCAAAGTGGAACAGGTACAAAGAAGGGCCACTAGGATGATCCGAGGAATGGAAAACCTGTCGTATGAAAGGAGACTCAAGGAGCTTGGTTTGTTTACCTTAACCAAAAGAAGGCTGAGGGGAGATATGATTGCTCTCTTTAAATATATCAGAGGGATAAATACCAGGGAGGGAGAGGAATTATTTCAGCTCAGTACCAATGTGGACACAAGAACAAATGGATATAAACTGGCCATCAGGAAATTTAGACTTGAAATTAGACGAAGGTTTCTAACCATCAGAGGAGTGAAGTTCTGGAACAGCCTTCCAAGGGAAGCAGTGGGGACAAAAGACCTATCTGGCTTCAAGATAAAGTTAGATAAGTTTATGGAGGGGTTGGTTTGATGGGATAACATGATCTTAGTCAAAAGTCAATTAATTGCCATCAGTGGTAAATAGGACCAATGGTCAGTAATGGAATGTTAGAAGTTACTACAGAGAACTTTTTCCTGGGTTTCTGGCTGGTGAGTCTTGCCCACATGCTCAGGGTTCAGTTGATCGCCATATTTGGGGCTGGGAAGGAATTTTCCTCCAGGGTAGATTGACAGAGGCCCTGGAGGTTTTTCACCTTCCTCTGCAGCATGGGGCACAGGTCACTTGCTGGAGGATTCTCTGCATCTTGAAGTCTTTAAACCATGATATGAGGACTTCAATAGCTGAGACATAGGTGAGAGGATTATTCCAGGAGTGGATGGGTGAGATTCTGTGGCCTGCGTTGTGCAGGAGGTCAGACTAGATGATCATAATGGTCCCTTCTGACCTTAAAGGCTGTGTGTCTATGAGTCTTGGAGGGGTGGATTAACTACGGAGATGAAAAAACACTTCCGTCACTATAGGAAATGTCTACACTATAGCGGCACAGCTGCAGTGCTGTAGCATCTGTAGTGTAGACGTAGCCTACGTGTCTACATAGCCACTTCTCACCATGGTATGAGTGTCTTTGTTAGAACTGTACAGAGGATGGAAGTTCTGCTTTGCGAAGGATTTTGAGATTTTAAAATTTGGCTTCATTCTGAATCAAAGCAAAACCCAAACATTTCAAAGTTGTCCGCAATTTCAACATTTTTAGATATATACAATAATACAAAAAAATTAAAATTCAAAATGAAAAGTCATTTCAAATAAAAAAAAATGAAAAAGTTTCATTCTGAAAATGTCTCAATATTTCCCCTGATTTTTTTCAAAATGGAATTCCGGCTCAACCAACCTGGTTTTGCAAAGTCTTTAGATTTTGAAAGAACCACTGTGTTGCTGACCTGCTCTAGGCTCTCTCTCTCATATTTACTTAGCTCCAGTTTCCACAGTATCTATATCATTCTCTTTCTGACTCTTATTTCATTTACAGAAGCATTGCATTGGTTTGTATTCTGCTGTTTTTCAAGCACAAAATTAACATATGCCTGGGAACAGAAGTATATTGTATATTGAACAATACACTACTTTGTATATTGTTTGCATTATCAGAGGGGTAGCCGTGTTAGTCTGGATCTGTAGAAGCGACAAAGAGTCCTGTGGCACGTTATAGACTTACAGACGTACTGGGGCATAAGGTTTTGTGGGTGAATACCCACTTCTTCGGATGCATGCAGTGGAAATGGCACTGGAATGGGTTACCTAGGGAGGTGGTGGAATCTCCTTCCTTCAAGGTTTTTAAGGTCAGGCTTGACAAAGCCCTGGCTGGGATGATCTAGTTGGGGTTGGTCCTGCTTTGAGCAGGGGGTTGGACTAGATGACCTCCTGAGGTCCCTTCCAACCCTGAGATTCTATGATTCTATGAAATGTCCAGGGGCAGGTATAAATATGCAGGGAAGAGTCAGGCTAGAGATAACGAGGTTAGTTCAATCAGGGAGGATGAGGCCCTCTTCTAGCAGTTGAGGTGTGAACACCAAGGGAGGAGAAACTGCTTTTGTAGTTGGCTAGCCATTCATAGTCTTTCTTTAATCCTGAGCTGATGGTGCCAAATTTGCAAATGAACTGAAGCTCGGCAGTTTCTCTTTGAAGTGTGGTCCTGAAGTTTTTTTGCTGCAGGATGGCTACCTTTAAATCTGCTATTGTGTATCCAGGGAGATTGAAGTGTTCTCCTACAGGTTTTTGTATATTGCCATTCCTAATATCTGGTTTGTGTCCATTTATCCTTTTGCGTAAGGACTGTCCAGTTTGGCCGATGTACACAGCAGAGGGGCATTGCTGGCACATGATGGAGTATATTACATTGGTGGATGTGCAGGTGAATGAACCGGTGATGGTGTGGCTGATCTGGTTAGGTCCTGTGATGGTGTCCCTGGTGTAGATATGTGGGCAGAGTTGGCATCGAGGTTTGTTGCATGGATTGGTTCCTGAGTTAGAGTTATTCTGGTGCGGTGTGTAGTTGCTGGTGAGAATATGCTTCAGGTTGGCGGGTTGTCTTTGGGCGAGGACTGGCCTGCCTCCCAAGGCCTGTGAAAGTGAGGGATCATTGTTCAGGATGAGTTGTAGATCACTGATGATCTGTTGGAGAGGTTTTAGCTGAAGACTGTAAGTGATGGCCAGAGGAGTTCTGTTGGTTTCTTTCTTCAGTTTGTCTTGCAGCAGGAGGCTTCTGGGTACACGCCTGGCCCTGTTGATCTGTTTCCTTATTTCCTCATGTGGGTATTGTAGTTTTGAGAATGCTTGGGGAAGATCTTGTAGGTGTTGGTCTCTGTCAGAGGGGTTGGAGCAAATACAGTTGTACCTCAGTGCTTGGCTGTAGACAATGGATCATGTGGTGTGTCCGGGATGGAAGCTGGAGGCATGTAGGTATGCATAGCGGTCAGTTGGTTTTTGGTATAGGGTGGTGTTAATGTGACCATCGCTTATTTGCACCGTGGTGTCTAGGAAGTGGACTTCCCGAGTAGACTGGTCCAGGCTGAGGTTGATGGTAGGGTGGAAGCTGTTGAAATCATTGTGGAATTGTTCCAGAGTTTCCTTCCCATGGGTCCAGATGATGAAGATGTCATCAATGTAGGTAGGTAGGTAGATCTGAAGCATATTCTCACCAACTACACACCGCACCGGAATAACTCTAACTCAGGAATCAATCCATGCAACAAACATCGATGCCAACTCTGCCCACATATCTACACCAGGGACACCATCACAGGACCTAACCAGATCAGCCACACCATCACCAGTTCATTCACCTGCACATCCACTAATGTAATATACACCATAATGTGCCAGCAATGCCCCTCTGCTATGTACATCAGCCAAACTGGACAGTCCTTACGCAAAAGGATAAATGGATACAAATCAGATATTAGGAATGGCAATATACAAAAGCCTGTAGGAGAACACTTCAATCTCCCTGGACACACAATAGCAGATTTAAAGGTAGCCATCCTGTAGCAAAAAAACTTCAGGACCAGACTCCAAAGAGAAACTGCTGAGCTTAATTTCATTTGCAAGTTTGACACCATCAGCTCAGGATTAAACAAAGACTATGAATGGCTAGCCAACTACAAAAGCAGTTTCTCCTCCCTTGGTGTTCACACCTCAACTACTAGAAGAGGGCCTCATCCTCCCTGATTGAACTAACCTTGTTATCTCTAGCCTGACTCTTCCCTGCATATTTATACCTGCCCCTGGACATTTCCACTGCATGCATCCGAAGAAGTGGGTATTCACCCACGAAACCTTATGCCCCAATACGTCTGTTAGTCTATAAAGTGCCACAGGACTCTTTGTTGCTTCTATTGTTTGCAGTGTTGCTGTACCAATACAAGACATTACCTCAGCTAACTTGTCTCTCTGATATCGTATATTGTCAGTAGCTAAGACTTGAATGGGTTTTTCACATGGCTTGAAATTCCAGCAGAAGGTCTGTTTGTAACTTAATTCCACAAAACAGGGCTTACGTGGAATTTAAGAGGTTCACATGCCTGTGCTGGACCTTCTTCAATGCACTTTGGATCAGGACCATAATCAAGGAGTAAAGATAGAGGTATAAACTGTTCATTAGTTTACAAATAATTTTTTTTTTTAAATGGGACCGCTAAGAAATTTGTCCTGGGGAGGGTACCTTTTTTGTAACCCTTCTAGATAAAAATAAATTCAGCTCCACAAACACCAACGTTCTCATGCAGCCACAGCCAGAGAATCCCTTTATTTGTTGTAACTGCCTTTTCCTCCATCGTGACTGGAACTGGCTGGGAAATCCCTTCCCACAAAAAATGTGCGTTAAAAAAAAAATCAATCCTGGACTAGGACGAAAAGTCAAAAACACCTAATTGTTTACAGGGAGGAATTTTAAGAAATTTTTCTTTCAGAAGACGCTACGTGGAATTTTTCAGCTTTTCGGCTGCCTGCCTGGAAGAGCTCTGTGTGGCTTGAAAACTTCTCTCTCTCTCACCAATAGAAGTTGATCCAATAACAGATATCTAGGTTCTCGTCAATTTCACTGAAAATAAGGGTGGAATTGACAAGAGCCTCCCAGCCTGGCTGCAGGAGAGACAGAGAGCCCAGCCACTCAGCCTCCCCACCTCTTCCACCCCCCCTCACCCACCCACCCCCGCTATGGGGCTGAGGAGGATGAGTGCCCTGGTTCATCTGCATGTCCAGGCCTAAAGCTAGAGGGAGGCAGGAAGAGTGGGGGCACCTCTACACTGCCAAATAAAAACCCTGCAGCAGTGAGTCTCAGAACCCAGGTCAACCCGCCACCCCCTGCCCTTGCTGTGTCTCAACTTCTGTCCTCCAGCCCAAGCAGGAATGTCTACACTGTTATTTTTAGCCCTATAGCGTGAGCCCAAGTCAGTTGATCCGGGCTCTGAGACTCACGGCCGCAGGGTTTTTTCTACAGCGTAGACACACCCAGAAGTCAGGGTGTTCTGCCTCAGTCACATGCAGAAATTGAGAAAAACTTTCCTCATGGGCAGCTGGGGACTGTCATGTTGATTTTCCCTATGGAAAATTTCAGTTTTGCAAAAAGGGCATTTTCTGTCAGAAAATAGCCCCGAGCAGCTTTAATACCGATGTCCTTTGACATTTTTTTTTCTCCCGCAAAATGAGAGTTTCTAGCCCTCAGGGTCAGGGTCATAAAAAACCCTGAATCCTTCAATCAAGCGCTGATCCCTCCCCCACCCGTTCACAGCCAGCCACTCCCCCCAAAACATGGCTGCTTAGCCTCACACTTCCCCCTGCTCATCCCCTGTGCCTGGTAGCCAGGTAGCCACCAGACTGCCAGTCTCTGGCAGCTCCATGAACATTCCTAGCCGGGATCTCACGTGTCTGGATGGGCAGCAGGGATGGCCACAGTGGGCAGGCAGGGGAACTCTCTGCCTTTGCTCTTGCTGAGGAGGGAAGCTGTTCCCCTCACCCCAGGACCTACCCACCTCATGTAACTAGGACATCCCCCCCAGCACCCTCTACCACATTCAGAGGCACCCAGTTCTGTGCAGTGCCATGTCCTGTCCCCATTGCTGCTCGAGGCAGGGAGCACAGGTGGGAAATCAGTGATTCTTCTTCATCCATGAGAAAGTCCCCTCTCCCCCAACCCACCGTGCTACACAAACCTTGGCAACTGTGAGCCATCCATATGGTGGGCATGGGGAAGGGGAGCAAAGATGCACAGTGGGAGTGCAGTGAGTGAAAAAGCCTTGGGAGGGGGAAACGGGGTCAAATTGTGCCAAGTGCTGCACACAGCGCTGTGCAAGTAATAGATTTTTCAATTCACTGGCAGTGCCAAAATACTGAAGAAAATATTCAATATGGGTTGAACTGAAAACAAATTTTCAGCAAATCAGAAAGTTGGGAAAAACATTATTTTGGGTCCCACTAAACATGTTTGACCTGACACTGAAGGTTTCCTTTGGATTTTGAGTTTCTTTAACATTTTATAAATTTTTTAAAATAAATATGAAGGAAATTTCTAAAGGAAAAATAATTTCATAACAAAAAATTGAAATGCTTTGACTTCTTCCGATTTTTTTTCCAACCAAAACAATTTGGTGAAATTAACACAAAAAAGTTTTGGTTGAACAACTTTGCCCAGTTCTAGCTGTACATACATGTAGCGAGAGACTGTTTTAGAGTAGCAACCACATTCACTACTTGACAGTGAGCCACGGAGCAGGTATTACAGGGCATTCCCTGTTACTTGGGCAATATGCTGACCATGGGAGCATTTATATTGTTTTGGAACAGCTTACCCAGGGATGTGGTGGATTATCCATCCCTGGCAATTTTTAAATCAAGATTGGATGTTTTTCAAAAACAGCTCTGCTGTAGTTCAAACAGGAACTAATTCAGGGAAATTCTATGGCCTGTGTTATATAGCAGATCAGACCAGATGATTACAGTGGTCCCTTAGAATCCATGAGAAACTCCAGAAAGTTGGGAAGCGAGGCTGGCTGAGAATGGTTTTAGAGCAAACCAGGGAAAATGTGCAATTTTCAAAGCCTCAGTTGCAGATTGTGGCCATACCATTGACAAAGACAGTTTGCATAAATCACTAAATAAAGCCAAAGCTTATCCATAAGCACCACCACCTCCCCAACCACAAAATGTGTCACAAGATTCTTTCCAAACACAACGAAAATAAGAAAGAAAAACTTGTAGCACCTTAGAGACTAACAAATTTATTTCAGCATAAGCTTTCGTGGGTTAATACCCACTTCATCGGATGCATGGAATGAAACACACTGCAGACAGACATTTATACAGTCAGAGAAACATGATAAGGTCCAGGTGTATAGACCAATCTTAAGAGGCTAATTAGTTGAGAGGAAACATGACAGCAGGGGAAGAAAAAGCTTTTGAAGTGATAAACAAGATGGTCACACAGGTGTGAATGAGGGAACTTAAGGGAAATAGATTCAATTAACATAATGGCCGAGCCATTCCAAATCTCGATTTAATCCGGAGGCAACGCAATCTAGTTTGCATATCAATTCGAGTTCAGCCCCTGAAGAAAAAGTTACTCACCTTGTGCAGTAACGATGGTTCTTCAAGATGTGTGTCCCTATGGGTGCTCCACTGTAGGTGTGTGTGCGCCTCTGCACTGTCAATCAGAGAATTTCAACAGCAGTTTGTTCCACCCGCACACCCGTGGCTCCTCACCTGCCACAAGGCTAGCCAGCATGCATGGGCATTTCTCCCTCAGCTTCTTCTCTACCACAGAGTCAACTAGTGGAGGTTCGAAGTAGTGGGGAGGAGGGAGTGTCGTGGAGCACATATAGGGACACACATCTCAATGAACCATCATTACTGCACAAGGTGAATAACTTTTTTTCTTCTTCTTCTTCTAGTAGTATCCTTATGGGTGCTCCACTATAGGTGACTCCTGAGCAGTACTCACCACTGGAGGCTGGGACTTCGGAGTCGAGTCTGATACACGATAGTACTGAGGCCCCGAATTGGGCACCTGAAGCCAAATCACTCATAATGACCTAGTGTTCTGCAAAGGTATGTGCATATGCCCATGTAGACATCTTTGGAGATGGCGATCAACAAGGAGATGGATCTCGTGGAATGCATGCATATCGAAGATGGCAGTGTTACCCCCACGCAAATCGGTAACAGAGTTTAATATAGCCAGAGACTCACTTGGAGAGTCTCTTGAGCTGAGATCGCTGCACATTTCGACCTATACACAACTGAAAGGAAGAGTCTCTGAGATTTTCTGAAGGCCTTCATCCTGTCTAAATAGAAGGCCAAGGCTCTCCTCACTTCAAGCATGTGGAGGATGGCTTCTCTGTTATCCGTATGAGGTTTTGGATAGAATGTTGGGAGTTACATGAGTTGATTCATGTGGAGGGCAGAAGCTATTTCAGGAGTGAACTTTGGGTTCAGTCTGAGTGTGACCTTCTCCGGGAAGAACACTGTAAAGGTGTGGGGGAGGAAGTGCCATCAAACGTGCTATATCCCTGATCCTTCTGGCAGAAGTGATAGTGATGAGGACAGACATCTTCATGGACAGGTGAGTTAATGAGCAAATGGCCATGGGTTTGAATGGTGGTTTAGTCAGGCCCTGTAGCACTAGGCTGAGGTCCCATTGCGGAATGGGGGTCCTGGGTTGTGGGAAGAGCTTTGCTACACCTTTTACGAACCTCTTCATAGTCAGGTGACAGAAGATTGAGTAGCCTTCTACCTGCTGGTAGAAGGTTGCAATTGCTGCCAAGTGAAACTTCACCAAGCTAATAGAGAGACATGATTTCTTTAAGGTAGTCCAGGATCACCAGCAAGGTGGCTGACTTAGGGGTGATGTCCTTTAGTTGGCACAATATCTGGAATCTTCCATTTCTGTAGATAGGTGCCATGAGTAGCACTCTTTGTACTGTGCACTAGTACCTCCTGTACTTCCTCAAGCCTCTATGTGCTGGAACCATGAAGGAGCCATGTTTTGAGATGTAGGACCCATGGATTGGGGAGAAAGGTGCACCCCTTGTTCTGTGACAGAAGGTAGGGAGTGATTGGCAGGGTCACCAGTGAACACAAAGCCAGCTGAGAAAGGTAAGAGTACCATGTCTGTCTGGGACACCTGGGGGCAATCAGAATGATGTTTGCTTTTTCCATTCAACAGCAACAGAGGGAATGAGGGAAAGGATTAAAGAGGGGAGGAGGAGAGTGTCTCCCCTGGAGTGTCGTCCGATCCCTGCTCTGGAGCAGTACTGCGGGCATTTCTTCTTCTGGTAAGTAGTGAACAAGTCTATCAAAGGCATCCCCCATTGCCAGAATATACCATGTAGAATGGTTGGTTCTATCTCCCATTCGTGGTTGGGCAGGAATTTGCGGCTGAGACTGTCGGCCGTGGGGTTGTGTATTCCTGGCAGGAAGGCAGCTAATATTAGGACGTTGTGAGAGATGCACCAGTTCCATAGCTTGAGAGCTTCTGTGCATAAGGAATGAGACCTGATGCCTCCCTGCTGGGTTATGTAGTATATAGAGGCCATGTTGTCCATCATGACCTTTGTATGTGTGTCCTTGATCAGCAGGAGGAAAGTGCATGCATTTCGGACCACTCTGAGCTCTAGTACGTTGATGTGGAGATATGTCTCTGACGGGGACCATCTGCCTTGTACAGTACAACCACTGAGATGCATTCCCCAGCCAATGAGGGATGTGTTGGTGATCAGGAGAAGAGATGGGGAGAACTGAGCAAACAGGATCCCCGTGCAAACATTCACTGAGTCTTTGAACCAGTTTAAGGATTGCTTGACTCTGGTGGGCAGACAGGAGCTTATTTACATTGTATCTGTTTGGTCTATACACTGAACCAAATCATGCTTGGAGGTGCCTCATGCTCAGTCTGGCATGAACAATGACTGATGTGCCCATGGTTATGTGCCCCAGAAGCTGAAGGCAGTGTCTGGCTGAGATCTGAAGGCGGGATTGTATTGTCTCTATCAATGAGGAGAGACTGAAAAAAAAATCTGTGATGTGGCAGGCGTGTCCTTGTTTGAACAGAATCGAATTCGGCTTCTATAAACTCTAGTTTTTCAACTGGTGTTAAAGTCAATTTTTGTTCATTGATCTGTAGGCCCAGTCCTAGAAATAGGTCTCATGTGGTCTGAGTGACTTGTTGGGCCTCTACGAAGGCAATCTGAGAAGCAATCATCCAGGTAGGAAAAAATCATAATACTTGAGAATGTAGATGGATCGCCACTACCAAAGAGACCCTGGAGAACACCCTCGGGGCTGAAGAGAGGCTAAAGGGGAGTACTCTGTACTGGTAGTGGTCCTGGCCCAGCATGAGCCTGAGGTAACACCTGTGCCTCAGTATGACAGAGATGTGAAGTGAAAGTATGCATCTTGAAGGGTGAGGGCTGATAACCCTTCTTCTAACGCTGGGATAATCATTGACCGTGTAACCATTTTGAATTTCTGTGCTTTGACATACCTGTTGAGCGCTCTGAGGTCCAGTATGGGTCTCCAACTTCCCTTTTTCTTATGTATCAGGGACTAATGAGAGTAGAAGCTTTTGCCCCTGAGATGTATGGGTATTGGCTCTATAGCTCCTACACTGAGGAGATGGTTGACCTCTTGGTGTAGCAGACTCTTGTGAGAAGGGTCCCTGAAGAGGGACGGGGAAGGATGTTTAGGAGAGGAGAAGGGAGAAGTGGATGGCATATCCACTCTACAATTTCCAGCACCCACTTGTTGGAGATTATTCATTCCCAGGTGCTGCGGAACAGAGTAAGGCGATCTCCAAAAGGAGGAGTAGGGTTTTCCAGTGTGAGAGGGCAAGAAGAGCGTCCTATCAGCACCTCGACCAACCTGTCAAAAGTGTCGCTTTGAAGTTGAGGCAAGGATGGTTGTGGCCCTGATTGTTTGCATGTAGAGAATTTTGATTTCTTTCTCTGTGGCTCATACAATCTCAGTGATGGGTACTGAGGCTTGAACCATGGTTGGAGGCTGTATTTTCTTTTGTAGGCTGGTGTGTAGATCCCCAAGGATTGCAGTCACCTTAGAATCCTTTAGCATTTGGAGGAATGCATCTGTCTTCTCGGCGAATAGCTTTGTTTCCTCAAAGGGGAGGTCCTCTACTGTTGTCTGGGTCTCCTCAGAGAAATCGGACAAATGGAGCCAACAGACTCTCCTCATAACCATCACCATGGAGATCAAGTGCGCTGCCTTTTCAGCTGCGTCCAATGCGCACTGCAGAGATGTTTTCACCACTAGCTGCCTTCATTGACTATAGCCACGAACTGCCTATGAATCCAGGAGCTGCTCAATAAATGAGTTTAATTTTACATAGTTCTAATCATCATATTTGGCTAACAAGGCTCAATAGGTCGCTACCTGAAACTAGAGCATGGCTGAAGAATAGGCTTTCCTGCCAAACAGATCCAAGTGCTTCTTATCTCGGTTGTACGGGGTGAATTTGAATTGGTACTGGCTACACCTCGAATTGACCACGTCCACTATGGGGGAACTTAGAGGCGGGTGGGTGAATAAAAATTCCGTGCCCTTCATCAGCACGTAGTACTTTTTGTCAGTCCACTTGCATGTTGGAGGGATGGACTCAGGGGTCTGCAATATGACCCTAGCAGGATCAAGAAGCATCTTGTTAACTGGGAGGGCTACTCTGGTAGAGGTGGAAGAATGTCCACCAGTTCCTCATGATGAGGTTGAGACACCTCATGCAGTTGTACTTGTAGGGCCTCAGCCACACTTTGAGTTAGGTTATGGAATGACCTAAAAAGTCATGTGCCAAAGATGGTGTATGTGTGTGGGGGGCATCACTGCCTCATCAGATGAGGATGATGAGAGGTGGGCTTGAGGACCCTCTTCTTTTTCATCCGCAGCCTACCTTTCTTCCTCCAATAGATCAGGACGTCTCTCCACCCGCTGGTAAACCATGCTAGGTACCCGCGAGACTTGTTGTCTCTGGGCCTGCCGGGGGTCCCAGTATTGCCACTGTAGGTGGGGAGCTGGTGGTTGGAACCATGGCTGCCCATATCAAGGGGGTTGAGGGCTGGGTTGGAATACCTGGTACCCTTGATGAGAATTGTGTCCCTGTGGTGGGTAGGACAACTAGTGAGAGCCCAGTTCCTCCAGCTTGCTATCCGAGTCTGAACAGGAAAGAGACAGGGTGCGGTGTAGAGATGACATTGTGTCCACTGATCCTGGCCAGGCCTGGTACTGAGAAGGGGCGAGTCCAGTGCATCAGATACTGAGAGGTCAAATGTGCACCTTTAGTCTGTCGGTGCAGTTAGCATCCGTATCTGTGCCAATGGCTGTTGGAGCCAAGGAGCTTGCACTGAGGGAGTTGGAGACGTGGATGTGGTTGTATGATCCGTCGGTGCCACACACACTGGGGTCGGTGCTGATGATCTCATGGACGTAGCCTTCCGCAGGGCAGATCATCTATGTTTCTGATGCCCCTGTGGTACCAATCTCTCTTTGCCCATGCCCATTGGGTCTTTGGGCATTCCGACTGTCTCTGTTGGCTGAGTGCCATGTGTACCGACTCCTGGCAGCTTTGATGCCGTTGGTACCGACAATACTGACCGGGCTGGAGATCATTTCCAGCTCAATCTGGGCTCACTTCCGGGACTCTCAGACTTCTTCTTACCGGTCTTTAGTGAGTGGCTCGTCTCCTTAGGATCATCTGCCTTTGACGTAGAAGGTTGTGGTGATAGCTCATGCTAGGACTCCAGGGGTTGAAGGGCTGATTTCATGAGCACGAGTTTTAGCTTTAACTCTCTATCCCCGGACCTGCTTTTTAGCTGCTGGCACCAACCACACTTTTGTGTCTTGTGCTTCTTTCTCCTCAAGACAGCAAATACACTGCGAGTGCCCGTCCTTTACTGGGATGGATTCTTTGCAGCTAAGACACTTTTTGAAGAGTGGAAAGACAGGCATACCCTTCTCCAGGGGGGACCCTCCCCACCGGGGTTGGCGGGAGGCTTATCTCATAGAACTGGAAGGACCTTGAAAGGTCATCAAGTCCAGTCCCCTGCCTTCACTAGCAGGACCAAGTACTGTCCCCTGAAAGATTTTTGCCCCAGATCCCTAAATGGCCCCCTCAAGAATTGAACTCACAACCCCGGGTTTAGCAGGCCAGTGCTCAAACCACTGAGCTATCCCTCCCCTCCTTTCTTTCTTTCTTTCTTTCTTTCTTTCTTTCTTTCTTGGCCAACTACAAACTAACAAGTACTAAAAGAAAAGTGGCTTTGAAAGAAACAAAAATTTGCAAAACGATCAGGAGGTAACAATCTGATCCGTGAATGGACAACTCTCAGCGCCGTCTCTCTAGCCTAGCACAGCTGAGAAGGAACTGAGGGAGAAATGTCCAAGCATGCTGACTAGCCTCCTGGCAGGCAGGTAGCCATGCAGGCGCGGGTGGGATGACCACCTGACCAGGACAGTGATAGTGACGATGAAATGCTAAGGGAGATTAGAGAGGCTATCAAAATAAAGAACTCAATAATAGTGGGAGATTTCAATTATCCCCATATTGACTGGGAACATGTCACCTCAGGACGTAATGTGGAGACAAAATTCCTCGATACTTTAAATGACTGCTTCTTGGAGCAGCTGGTACAGGAACCCACAAGGGGAGAGTCAACTCTCGATTTAGTCCTGAGTGGAGCGCAGGATCTGGTCCAAGAGATAACTATAACAGGACCGGTTGGAAATAGTGACCATAATATAATAACATTTAACATTCCTGTGGTGCGAAGAACACATCAACAGCCCAACACAGTGGCATTTAATTTCAAAAAGGGCAACTATCCAAAAATGAGGGGGTTAGTTAAGCAGAAATTAAAAGGTAAAGTGACTAAAGTGAAATCCCTGCAAGCTGCATGGACACTCTTCAAAGACACCATAATAGAGGCCCAACTTAAATGTATACCCCAAATTAAAAAACACAGTCAAAGAACTAAAAAAGAGCCACCGTAGCTTAACAACCATGTAAAAGAAGCAGTGAGAGATAAAAAGGCATCTTTTAAAAAGTGAAAGTCAAATCCTAGTGAGGTAACTAGAGAAGAGCATAAACACTGCTAAATTAAGTGTAAAAATGTAATAAGAAAAGCCAAAATGGAGTTTGAAGAACAGCTAGCCAAAAACTCAAAAGCTAATAACAAAACATTTTTTAAATACGTCAGAAGCAGGAAGCCTGCTAAACAACCAGTGGGGTCCCTGGACGATAGAGATACAAAAGGAGCACTTAAAGATGATAAAGTCATTGCGGAGAAACTAAACGAATTCTTTGCTTCGGTCTTCACGGCTGAGGACTTTAGAGAGATTCCCCAACCTGAGCTGACTTTTGTAGGTAAAAAATCTAAGGAATTGTCACAGATTGAAGTATCAGTAGAGGAGGTTTTGGAACTAATTGATAAACATAACTGTAACAAGTCACCGGGACCAGATGGCATTCACCCAAGAGTTCTGAAAGAACTCAAATGTGAAATTGCGGAACTATTAACTAGGGTTTGTAACCTGTCCTTTAAATCGGCTTCTGTACCCAATGACTGGAAGATAGCTAATGTAACGCCAATATTTAAAAAGGGCTCTAGAGGTGATCCCAGCAATTACAGACCGGTAAGTCTAACATCCGTACCGGGCAAATTAGTTGAAACAATAGTAAAGAATAAAATTGTCAGGCACATAGAAGAACATAAATTGTTGGGCAAAAGTCAACATGGTTTCTGTAAAGGGAAATCATGCCTTACTAATCTATTAGAGTTCTTTGAAGGGGTCAACAAACATGTGGACAAGGGCGATCCAGTAGACATAGTGTACTTAGATTTCCAGAAAGCCTTTGACAAAGTCCCTCACCAAAGACTCTTGTGTAAATTAAGTTACCATGGGATAAGAGGGAAGATCCTTTCATGGATTGAGACCTGGTTAAAAAACAGGGAACAAAGGGTAGGAATAAATGGTAAATTTTCACAATGGAGAGGGGTAACTAGTGGTGTTCCCCAAGGGTCAGTCCTAGGACCAATCCTATTCAACTTATTCATAAATGATTTGGAAGAAGGGGTAAACAGTGAGGTGGCAAAGTTTGCAGATGATACTAAGCTGCTCAAGATAATTAAGACCAAAGCAGACTGTGAAGAACTACAAAAAGATCTCACAAAACTAAATGATTGGGCAATAAAATGGCAAATGAAATTTAATGTGGATAAATGTAAAGTAATGCACATTGGAAAAAATAACCCCAACTATACATACAATATGATGGAGGCTAATTTAGCTACAACTAATCAGGAAAAAGATCTTGGAGTCATCGTGGATAGTTCTTTAAGATGTCCATGCAGCGTGCAGCGGCAGTCAAAAAAGCAAACGGGATGTTAGGAATCATTAAAAAAGAGATAGAGAATAAGACAGAGAATATCTTACTGCCCCTATACAAATCCATAGTGCGCCCACATCTTGAATACTGTGTACAGTTGTGGTCTCCTCATCTCAAAAAGGATATGCTGACATTAGAAAAGCTTCAGAGAAGGGCAACTAAAATGATTAGGGGTCTGGAACGGGTCCCATATGAGGAGAGATTAAAGAGGCTAGGACTTTTTAGCTTGGAAAAGAGGAGACTAAGGGGGGATATGATAGAGGTATATAAAATTATGAGTGGTGTGGAGGAAGTGAATAAGGAAAAGTTATTTACTTGTTCTCATAATAAAAGAACTAGGGGCCACCCAATGAAATTAGTGGGCAGCAGGTTTAAAACAAATAAAAGGAAGTTCTTCTTCACACAGCGCACAGTCAACCTGTGGAACTCCTTGCCTGAGGAGGCTGTGAAGGCTAGTACTATAACAGGGTTTAAAAGAGAACTGGATAAATTCATGGAGGTTAAGTCCATTAATGGCTATTAACCAGGATGGGTAAGGAATGGTGTCCTTAGCCTCTGTTTGTCAGAGGGGGGTGATGGATGGCAGGAGAGAGATCACTTGATCATTACCTGTTAGGTCCACTCACTCCGGGTCACCTGGCATTGGCCACTGTCGGTGGACAGGATACTGGGCTGGATGGACCTTTGGTCTGACCCAGTATGGCCTTTCTTATGTCTGCTATTGAAATTCTCCAGTTGACAGCAGAGGGGCGCACACACACACACACACACACACACACACCCTACCCCTACTGGAGCACCAGTAGGGACAATACTCGAAGAAGGATGAGCTGTTACAGAACTGACAGAAATGATGCTTCTCCGCACATTGCATCAAGGCTCTGGATGAAGCTTATAGCATGTGGAAGGGGTCATAGGTGGTGGGTGAGTCTTCCGTTTGGGGAGGCCTACACGCGAGCGCCATAAGCTCCCTAGAAGTGGGGGGGCACCGGAACCCGGACTGTGGCCCTGCTCCCTGAGGTCCCACCACCAGCTGCTTGCTCCTTTCCACCTCTTCCTCAAGACCCCCTCCCGCCTGCTCCTCTCCACCCCCTCAAAAAGCTGAGCCCCTGTGACAGTGTACCCCATAAGGCTTTATGGGGAGAGGCTTATAAATGTATACATGATATAACTGAAATATGTTTCATGCTACATGTGCCATGTAAGATATCTATGTGAAAGTTATGACCTACTGAATCTATTCCTCCTGTTTGTATGCATGTATCATTGTTGTAGTTGTAGTTATGAATATTGGTTTTATATTTGCTGGTTTTATACATAGCCTTTGTAAGAGCCTGGGATCATGTCTTGAGAAAGGTATGTGCATGTAAAGAGACCAATCAAGAAACCCTTACACAGACAATAGGAGGTGCAGATCCCAATCCACATCTGGGCCTGGCCAGGAATGCAACAGGCTGGACTGGTTAGGGTGCATGGACATGTGACTTGCCCATGTGATCCCAAAACTCCAGGGTAAGATGATGCTACACAGGGAGTGGGGAAAAGGCTATTAAAACCCAGGGAAGACCCCTCCATGTTGTCTTCAGCTGGCTAAAGAGAGAGGTTCTCCACCCTCCAAAGAAATATCTGAAAGAGACTGGACAAAGACAATAGGGGGTGTGAGCGATTGCTGGACCCAGGCTAGGAGTTCTACAGCCTGTGAAAGGAAGAAAACTGGAGCTGGTGAGGTTTTTATATCTGTGTTAAGTTCAATTAGACATAAACATGCATGTTTTATTTTATTTTATTTAGTAATTCACTTTGTTCTGTCTGTAACTACTTGGAATCACTTAAATCCTACTTTCTGTACTTATTAAAATCTCTTTTTACTTATTAAGTTACCTGGAGTACGTGTTGGTACGTGGGGAGGGCAAACAGCTGTGCATATCTTTCTATCTTGAAATAGAAGGCGAACTATTTATGAGTTTACCCTGTATAAGCTTTCTACAGGGTAAAACGGATTTATTCAGGGTTTGAACCTCCTTGGGAGTTGGGCACCTGGGTGTCAAAGGCACAGGCACTTCCTGAGCTGCTTCCAGGCAGACCTGCAGTTGTTAGGGGATGTGGTTCGGATCTGGGTCTGTGTTTGCAGCAGATCAGCGGAATCTGGCTCAAACCAGACAGGAT
The DNA here is from genome assembly GCA_037349315.1 of Chelydra serpentina. Lineage (NCBI taxonomy): Eukaryota > Metazoa > Chordata > Testudines > Chelydridae > Chelydra > Chelydra serpentina. The sequence goes on along the minus strand of JBAIAC010000021.1, from coordinate 2,941,947 downwards.
TTGGGAGTCCCAAGCTGGAAAAGGCAGGAAAGCAGGGGCAGAAGTAGCTTTGGCACACCAGGTGGCAGCACCAAGGTGGTTTCTGTGATCCCAACCCGTCACAGCCCCCTCTTTGAATTACAATTTTTGGTTGCACCCTCCCCAACCCAGACAGGCTGGTGGGCCCACTGAGGTGAGTCAGGGGGTGGAGGTGCCATGGGACTGGCCTGAGCCACCTGGTGTCACCACTTGTCCCCCTGAACTTTCCGCCGCACTCCCCTAGGGGGCTACATGCCACAGTTTGAAAACCTTTATACTAAATAAGGCCATTGTCTGCCATTACAGGACTTTTCTTGCATACCCCCCAAAGAGAGATCAAGTACCCCATACCCCCGTTTGAAAACCACTTCTTTAAACAGTCAGTAAGCCATTTAGTGGTGCTCACTGTGTTCTTTGTTTTAGAAACCCCCAGAAACTAGTCAGAGCAGCCATGTATGTGTAGCTGAGCCTGGTGTATCTGTGTATAGTTAGTAAACATGGTAAGCTGGGACCCAGCTGTGCCTGTCTGGTTTCTTCATATTGTTACTGTGTAAAGAGCAAGTGACACAACAGACGGTCTCTGCCTGAAGAGGTTTAGGTATTAGGTCATAATTAGGGCTGCAGAAAAAGTCACAGATACGGTGATTTCTCGGTTTGTCGGTGACTTCCTGAAGGAAGGCTCTAGGCCCGGTGCTGACGGCAGCATGTGACGGAGAGGTGGCAGGGCCAAACCTGAGCGAGTGGTGCTACAACCCCATGGGCCAGGTCATAATGCGCAAAGTGGGGAACCGGGCCCAGCCCCGCAGGACACAGGAGCTGCCAGTGCTGGGTTGGGTGCAGGGCAGGCTCACTCTCCCCAAGCTGAGGTTAGGGTTGCAGTGCTGGGGCAGAGGGTGCTGCTGTGGGTGGTCAATGCCCCCTCATCTGTCAGGGCATCATTTATCCAAATTCATGGAGCAGACACTAACCTGTGACTTTTACAAAATGTACCATGACTGCTCTGTGATTTCTGATAAGCAATGCCATGACACATCTGCAGCCCAGGCCATGATGAATGAGATTTCACCAAATCTAAAGCCTTTTACAGAGGCCGCTTGTAGGATCCAGCGTACAAGAACAGACTCTGGAAATCGGGTCCAAAGCTGGTGAAATGATCCTGGTGGCAGCCCAATCCAGCTCCCATTAAAGCAGACGGAAATCCTTCCATCTCAACAGGAGTTAGACTGGGCTGTTAGGATCTCATCTGAAACCCATGGGAAGTCAATGGAAAGACTCCCATAACTCCAATGCGCTTTGGGGCAGGGCACAAGGCTACAGAGGAAAAGAGCAGCAAATATAATGCTCGGTTTTTAATGATTCTCTGATCATTGTCAATGCAGCATGTGGAGGTAAAGCTAGCTCCAGAGAGGCCCCCAATGGGGGCCTTTCGAACCATTGTGGAGCTGCCGTGAGAGATGGGCATTGCTCACTTACCTTTAACTCGTCAATGTCAGTTTTGAGATCACTTATTTTTTGCTCTGCATCCCTAATGCAGCTGGTTTTGAAGCACTCCTTGTAGCAGTCAAGCTTCCTTTCCACATCACCGAGATCCTTCCCATGAGAAAGGACTTGGAGAAGCTCATCTTCCAGGAACTGCAGGATAGACTCACTAGCAGTCTCTTTGGACTTTCCTATCGATACAGAGTGAACCTGGGACTGACAGATGTCATCAAATTGGGTCCACACTCCTAGTGAGAAACAAAGATTTGTAAACCTTCAAACTTCCAAAGGCAGCAGTTTGCAGGACCAGGCAGTCCAGTCTGTCACAGAGTTAATGGTTTCATTTTCCATTTGACAGTACTGCTTGTGCCATTCAGTTAATAGATTCCAAGACCAGCAAGACTCTTTGTGTCCATCCGGCCTAGTCTCTTGCCTAACCCAGGCCAGAGAATCTGCCCACAGTGATTCATGGAAATCATAGAAACATAGGATTGGAAGGGACCTCAAGAGGCCATCAAGTCCAGTCCCCTGCACTCATGGCAGGACCAAGCACCATCTAGACCATCCCTGACAGGTGTTTGTCCAACCTGCTCTTAAAAATCTCCAATGATGGAGATTCCACAACCTCCCAAGGCAATTTATTCCAGTGCCTAACCACCCTGATAGTTAGGAGGTTTTCCCTAATGTCCAATCTAAACCTCCCTTGCTGCAATTTAAGCCCATTGTTTCTTCTCCTGTCCTCAGCAGTTAAGAAGAAATTTTTTTCTCCCTCCTCCTAGTAAAAACCTTTTACACTCTTGAAAACTATTATCATGTCCCCTCTCAGTCTTCTCTTTTCCAGACTAAACAAACCCAGTTCTTTCAATCTTCCCTCATAAATCGTTTTTCTAGACCTTTAATCATTTTTGTTGCTCTTCTCTGGACTTTCTCCAATTTGTCCACATCTTTCCTGAAATGTGGTGCCCAGAACTGAATACAATACTCCAGTTGAGGCCTAATCAGCGCAGAGTAAAGTGGAAGAATTACTTCTCGTGTCTTGCTTTCAACACTCCTGCTAATACATCCTAGAATGATGGGTTTTTTTTGCAGCAGCAGCATTACACTCCTGACTTCTATTTAGCTTGTGGTTCACTATGACTCCTAGATTCCTTTCCGCAGTACTCCTTCCTAGGCAGTCATTTCCCATTTTGTATGTGTGCAACTGATTGTTCCTTCCTAAGTGAAGTACTTTGCATTTGTCCTTATTGAATTTCATCCTATTTACCTCAGCCCATTTCTCCAATTTGTCCAGATAGGATTATAATTCAAAACAATCCTCAAAGCACTTGCAACCCCTCCTAGCTTGGTGTTGTCCGCAAACTTTATAAGTGTACTCTCTATGCCATTATCTAAATTGTTGATGAAGACATTGAAAAGAACCGGACCCAGAACCAATCCCTGCGGGACTCCACTCGTTATGCCCTTCCAGCATGACTGCGAACCACTCTCTGGGAACGATTTTCCAACTAGTTATGCACCTTATAGTAGCTCCATCTAGGTTGTATTTCCCTAGTTTCTTAATGAGAAGGTCATGCAAGACAGTATCAAAAGCCTTACTAAAGTCTAGATATACCACATCTACTGCTTCCCCCCACCCACAAGGCTTGTTACCCCGTCAAGGAAAGCTATCAGGTTGGTTTGACACTATTTGTTCTTGACAAATCCATGATGACTATTGCTTATCACCTTATTATCTTCTAGATGGTTGCAAATGGGTTCCTTAATTATTTGCTCCCTTATCTTTCCTGGTTCAGAAGTTAAGCTCACTGGTCTGTAATTCCTGCATCTGTCCCAGTAACCTCTGGCTGACCTAGAGTGGAGCTTTGAGAAAGATGCCCCATCTCCACTGACAGACTCCCTGTGAGGAAGAATCCACCCTGTCCCTAGGGGAGCTGTTCTAGTGGTTCATTCCCCTCGCTGGTAAACAGAGGCCCCTTATTTCCAGCCAGAATTTGTCTCCCACCAGCTCCCAGCCTTTGCTTGTGAGGTCAAACGGCCCTCTCCTCTCAGAAGTCTATTCCTTCCATAGGTGCTTATAGACCAGGAACATGTCACCTCTTAACCGTCTCTTGGATAAACAAAATAACATCAAGCTCCTTCAATCTCTCATTCTAAGGCAAGTTTTCCCAGACCTCAAATTGTTCTCGTAGCTCTTCTCTGAGCCCTCTCCAATTGGTCAAAGTCCTTTTGGAAGTGCAGACACCAGAACTGGACAGTGTGGATACCAGCACTGGACTTGAGTCTAGAGGAGATGGCCAGGCCATAGTTCCATCTCCTTCCCATGTCCCAGCTCGCAAAAATGTTTCCACTTTCATTCATTTTCGATGTGAAAGTATCAGTGCAGGTTTTTGTTTGGTTGACAAGCTAATGTCCCATTTCCTTGATTTTTTAAATTTTCATTGGAAAACTCAAACCCTGAAACTGAACATTTATGACTGACACTCCCAAATTTCAGATTTCGGCAAATATATATATTCTGACAAATCAAATTTGTCCTTGAGGCAAAAGCTCCATTTCCCAACCAGTTCTAATTATTTATGTTGTAGAAGCACCTGTAAGCTTCAGGCATTGACCAAGATCCCACTTATTATAGTCCCCTGCCCCAAAGAACTCTAAGTAATGCCCAGCAATGACCATGGAGATTCTGTGCTAGAACACTCACTGCACAAACTGGCAAGCTGCCCACATTTTCCATTTATTCAGCCTGATTCTCATGCTGCTGTAAATCAGAAATGATTCCACTGAAATCAATGACATTACAATCAGACTCACTTGTACTTATACAGCAACTCCTCACTTAACGTCATCCCGCTTAAAATTGTTTCAAAGTTACGTCGCTGCTCAATTAGGGAACATGCTCGTTTAAAGTTGTGCAATGCTCCCTTATAACGTCGTTTGGCTGGAAGAGCAACGACTTTACTAGGGAGCACTGCACAAGTTCCTCTTCTCCACCTCCTCCCACTCCTTCCCAGCACTTAGGACTTTCTGGGAGGGAGGGGGAGGAGCGGGGATGCGGCGTGCTCTGGAGAGGAGGTGGAGAGGGGACGGGAAGAGGTGGGCCTGGAGCATCCCCAGGCAAAGTTGGCACCTGTTCTTCTCCGGGGAAGCTGCCGCTGCTGCTGCGAAAGTGCTTCTTAGTGTCCTTCCCTGCAGTGGGCTGTGCCTATGGGGTAAGCCGAGGCACTTCCCAATCACAGTACAGTACAGTACTGTACAGTATAAATGCCCTTTGTCCGCCCCCCAAAAAATTTCCTTGGAACCTAATCCCCGCATTTACATTAAATCTTATGGGAAAATTGGATTCGTTTAACATTGTTTCACTTAAAGTTGCATTTTTCAGGGACATAACTACAACGTTAAGTGAGGAGTTACTGTACTTAGAGTCTGCAAGCTGGCATCTTCCGTCATCATTTTCCACAGTGCAAAATGTAATTCTTACCTCCTGCTTTGATGGCTGATTTGGGCACAACTAGAACTCGGTGGAACTCAGCCTTTTCATTTTTGTGGCTTGTTATATAAATATGCTCTAACTTAATAGCTCCTTGAGCTTTAAAGGTATCAATAATCCCATATTTATAATAGATGGGCTGTCTGCTTTGTAGAGCCGAAATAGGAATTGTTGCTTGGCCTATGACAAGGAGCCCATAGTTATTCTCGAACCTAGGAAATTAAAACAAAACAGAAAAGTTGGCTGTTTATTTTAAATAAAATAAACAGTAAATATATTACATAATACATATTTCATTAATATAATTGATGTAATATATATTATTTAAATAATATACAATATTTTAAATCACATAAAATATATTTTTTCTATTTTAAATGAAGAGTTTACTTTAAATCAAAGTCAATAGCAACCTCCCCTTGCCCTCAGTGAGATCATGATAAAACCCAAATCAGGCCTCAGTTCTGCAATGAGGTCAGGGCGACGACCAGAGTTACCAGCACTCAGAATGTTACTGCAAGCTAAGAATCTCAGCTCTCATTAAAACAAAAAGTAGATTCTAGCCCTCATGACTGCAGAGAAAAGCTTGAAAATGTGAATGAGAGCCCAGTAAAGGCCAAGGAACCAGAAGATAAATAAAATGAACCCATGGCATTTATTTTTTAAAAATCTCATGAGTTTTAAGCTAATCGCATGATTTTTGAGGCCTTTCTCATTATTTATTAGCTGAGAACCTCAGCTTTCTTTTCTTTTTTTAAAGTAAGTTTCTAGCGCTCACAGTTGCTGAGAAAAACTTGACAAAGCTGATGCTAAATGCCCCGGCACCAGGAAGCAAACAGAAAGAAACTCCAGATTTAACATGTTTTTACATCTCATGACTTTTAAGCCAATTTTAAGATTTTGGGGGGCCTTGTAGGAACAATGGTTTTTAATTGAGTTGGGATATTAGCATAAGCAATGGGCCAGAAGTATGAGACAAAACGAAATCATGAGAAAGAAGAGTCATTATATAAAACTTGCAGTTGACCCTTTAAAATGCCACTGTTATCTTATTTAAGGTTTGGGTTGAAGTGACAGAAATAAAAAACACAGTTAATTGAGTACCGGGTGCAATAAGTAACTGGCTACATGCATTTGTTTTATGTATTATAAAAAAACTGCCTCATCTGGCCTAAGCTAAGGTCGGCTAATGGCCAATGACACCACTTGTTTGTCACAGGGTATAAAAAAGGAAACTCTTTAAGGGCTCATTGCTAACACCTGCCTGACCACGCTGGAGCTGACCAATATGAGTCACCCCTGGGTTTAGCCCCTTTGTAACCATCTTGATCAAATGCTTTAAAATGTTTTGTTACTGTTTGGATATAGCACATTTCTTATTATTTAGGCTTTTAAGGCATGTTTAGAGGAATCGTATAGGTACTTTTTGGATTTAATAAAGGAATTTATGGTTAAATTAGTATCGTGGTAACACCCTGCATAAATAACAATTCCAACAGGCCTGTACTCATGATTCTTTAAAGCTTGGTGATGGCGATACTGCAAGATTGAGGCCTAATTCAATCAACTTGGTAATGATAAAGACACATATATAACGAGCCTGATTGTTCTCTCGGTTAAACCAGTGTTACTCCATTACTCCAGTAACTTGAATGGGCTTCTCTGGATATACACCATCATAGGCTGAGTGCAGGGTTTGCATCTGGAATGCTCAGCACTCAGACCATAAGCCTCTACCACTTGAGCTGAAAGACTCGGGCAGATTCTTACAGGTATTTAGACACTTAGCGATGCAGATTTTCAAAATCCCACTGGGTGCCTGTCTGCATCGTTAGGGGCAGATTCTTATAGGCGCCTAAATTCTGCTCTCCATGCAGAAGTTGCTCGAGCTCAACTAAAGTGTGTTACCTGGGGACAACCACTGCCTAACAACACACAAAGGAAAGCAGCAGAGGCAGAGCAGGCTGAAGGGACTGGCCGTCAGAGAGCACTCGGAGAGGAAACAGGTCAGACAAGAACTTAGGAGAAAGAAGATCTGACCCCCCACCCCAGCCCCCACCCCTTAGAAAATGGAATAAGAAAAAGAACTTACAGGTGGTCAAAAATTCACCATATTTGAAACCTTGTGATAAACATTAAGGCCTAGTCCCCACTGTATGCCGTGTGGATGGCTGCTCACGGGGAGACCCTAATCCCACGACCAGTTTTATGCCAACCCTGGCCACGTTTAGAGCAACCTGGGTAATTCCTTTATTCCTCCTTTTTTATTTCTGTCTTTCTCCAGCTACTGCTGCTATTTATTTTTTGTGTGGTCTCCCTCTCACACTGGAGGTGGATGTTTGGCACTTTTGCCAAAACCTTCCTTATCAACCGTGTGCAACTGGCCAAGAGATATAGTGTTTAGGGGTCAAGCCATTAAAAGTAACCCACACAGATTCGTAGATTTCAAAGCATTGTGCCCATCCAGCCCGGCTTCCTGCTTAACCCAGGCCAGAGAATCTCACCCAGCGATTCCTGCATCCAGCCCAAAAACTTCTGGGTGAGCTAAAGTGAAGCTTTGAGAAAGAGATGCCCAGTGATGGAGAATCTACCTCACCCCTGCATAACTGCATTGATTTCCCTCAAAGCATCACATTTCCTTGAGTCTGGCTTTCCCATCGGGTTTGACACGTCACCTTGATTAACCACCTAGGCCAAAGTTGTCAGACACGGCCACTGATTGGGAGTGCTTCAATTTGGGGGGAAGCAGGGCTGACATGAGGCACCTTGGGCCTGATTTACAGGGCAGGGTACGATCCCCTGCAATCCCCACTGACGGTAATTAGGGCTGTGGGTTGCAGCCCCTCTGAATATCTGGGCCTACGGGCCTCAGGCTAAGCCCATCCCCCAGCAACTGAGGCACTCGCGCTCCAGGGTCACCTCGGAAAATGTTGGCTTCAGATCTAGTGGATTATATAGAGACCAGATCCTCAGCCCCCGTCTCCTTCCTGCTGTGTAACCCACTGGTGAGCAAGTGTTAGAGTCCCCTCTGTGCCAAGCCACACAGGAATCGAGACTGCTGCAGCCACCGGCTAGGAGGTGTTAGTTCAAGCTGTAGCAGCATGGGCTTTTTATTCCGGAGGTTCCCTGGTTCAATCCCAGTGTGTTGGCTCTTACAGTCCTCCCATGGCTCACAGGAGATGGATACACCTCTATCCCTGCTGTAGGGAAATAGCTAGCTGTCATAACTGGCTCTGTGCCACTCCATTTTGACTCCTGAATCTAAAGGGGTCGTGGCAGGTCATTTTGCTCCCCAGCAATCTCAGGCTGGTTGTTCCAGTCCACAAAAGTTAGAGCTGCCCTAAGTTGTGCCAAGGGCCAAACCACCCCTGGACTGCTCCGAGAAGTAGGGGAACAGAGAGGTGACAGTTGCCAATGTCTCCCTCACAGGGGTGCCAAATGGAGCAGTGATGGACATTTGATTGTGCCCTTGCATTTCACCATGGCTGCCCCTCCTGAGTAATGGAGTAACATTCCCAGTGCAAGTTGGTTTTTACAAGCCAGTGGTGCCTTTACCTGTGGGATTTCCCCACCTGCTGCCTGAAATGTGTCTCATCATCACATTCTTTCCCCCACCAAGAAAGATCAAATGACCCGTCAGTGTAATCCAACTCAGGCATCGTTTTACCTTTCTTTCATCCTAGCAATTTCTTGGTATCTCCTGGGACCATTGTAGGCTGCAACGACAATCTTGCCAAACTTTTGGTCAAACACAAAATATTTAGACCATACGACAACAAACTCCAGAGTCATCGTGTCCTCCTCTGAGCATCTTGTGTTTGGAAAATATGGAGTCTCCAATAAAATGCTAGAAAAAAAATGAAAATGGCATACGATCATCTCTGTGCCATCTTCTGTGCCCATCTTTAAAAAAGGGAAGAAGGAAGATCCGGGGAACTACAGGCCAGTCAGTCTCACCTCAATCCCAGGAAAAATCATGGAACAGGTCCTCAAGGAATCAATTCTGAACCACTTAAAGGAGGGGAAAGTGATCAGGAACAGTCAGCATGGATTCACCAAGGGCAAGTCATGCCTGACTAACCTAATTGCCTTCTATGATGAGATAACTGGCTCTGTGGATGAGGGGAAAGCAGTGGATGTGCTATTTCTTGACTTTAGCAAAGCTTTTGATACAGTCTCGCACAGTGTTCTTGCCAGCAAGTTAAAGAAGTATGGGCTGGATGAATGGACGGTAAGGTGGATAGAAAACTGGCTGGATGGTCATGCTCAACGGGTAGTGATCAATGGCTCCATGTCTAGTTGGCAGCCGGTATCAAGTGGAGTGCCCCAAGGCTCGGTGCTGGGGCCGGTTTTGTTCAATATCTTCATCAACGATCTGGAGGATGGTGTGGACTGCACCCTTAGCAAGTTTGCAGATGACACTAAACTTGGAGGAGTGGTTGATACGCTGGAGGGTAGGGATAGGATACAGAGGGACCTAGACAAATTAGAGGATTGGGCCAAAAGAAATCTGATGAGGTTCAACAAGGACAAGTGCAGAGTCCTGCACTTAGGACGGAAGAATCCCATGCACTGCTACAGACTAGGGACCGAAGGGCTGGGCAGCAGTTCTGCAGAAAAGGACCTAGGGGTTACAGTGGATGAAAAGCTGAATATGAGTCAACAGTGTGCCCTTGTTGCCAAGAAGGCTAACGGCATTTTGGGCTGTATAAGTAGGGGCATTTCCAGCAGATCGAGGGACGTGATTATTCCCCTCTATTCGGCACTGGTGAGGCCTCATTTGGAGTACTGTGTCCAGTTTTGGGCCCCACACTACAAAAAGGATGTTGATAAATTGGAAAGAGTCCAACGGAGGGCACAAAAATGATTAGGGGGCTGGAGCACATGACTTATGAGGAGAGGCTGAGGGAACTGGGATTGTTTAGCCTGCAGAAGAGAAGAGTGAGGGGGGATTTGATAGCTGCTTTCAACTACCTAAAAGGGGGTTCCAAAGAGGATGGATCTAGACTGTTCTCAGTGGTAGAAGATGACAGAACAAGGAGTAATGGTCTCAAGTTGCAGAGGGGGAGGTTTAGGTTGGATATTAGGAAAAACTTTTTCACTAGTAGGGTGGTGAAGCACTGGAATGGGTTACCTAGGAAGGTGGTGGAATCTCCTTCCTTAGAGGTTTTTAAGATCAGGCTTGACAGAGCCCTGGCTGGGATGATCTAGTTGGGGTTGGTCCTGCTTTGAGCAGGGGGTTGGACTAGATGACCTCCTGAGGTCCCTTCCAACCCTGAGATTCTATGATTCCACGCAGCCCCCCAGGCAAGAAAACCCTCAGTATCTAGACCCCTCCCCGCTCCCCAACTCTGCCCAAAAGAGAGGAGAGATGATTTGGAGTTAAGGGAGAGAAGAGGGACTTGGGGGATCTGGGTTCAGATCTTGAATGACCTTAGGCAAGAGATTCCATCTGCCCCTGCCCTCCCCTTGTCCCCTTAGCCTTCTAAGTAATCACCTCCTAACAAATCCTACCCCAAACAAAAACACGTGGCACTAACGTGACATTTGCCAACCACCTCTCTGCTGTACATTGCATCCCAACTCCTTCCCCATCCTATCTACTTAAATTATGAGCCCTTTGGGGCGGGGCCTGTCTCTATCTGTGTAGCACAATGGAGCCCAACTTTGGTTGGTCTCTACTTACTGCTGTAATAAATACTAATACCCTGTGGCTCAGTTCCCCATCTGAGAGAATAAACCTCTTTATACATATGTTATGTACTTTCACCGTGCCCCTCTTCCAGGTCTCCTTTCCAAGGTAAGCAACCTGTCTTCTGTCTTCTTGTGAGAGGGCAAAGCAGGTGGGAAAGGCTAGCAGATCGGCATGGGAGCTTGTCCTCCCTATTCTGCACTCAGTGTACACAAGGGGCAAGGCCATGAACAATCAGGCCCTGAAGCTCTACTTTAACTCAAAAAGTGAATACAGCTTAACTGCAAATTGGCTCTTGGTGCCCCCATAACATTTGTGTGGGTTAAATCAAAGCTCTCCTACACATCCTACCAGAACTATTCAAAGGTTTAAGGTAAGATAATGCATCCAACCTGGCCCATTTAATCTCCCCCAGTGATTCCTGCTTCTGGCCCAAAAACTCCTGCCTGAGCTGGAGTGGAGATGCCCCATCTCCATTGACACATTCCCACTGATGGAGAATCCACCCCACCCCACCCCTCAGGGAGCCATTCAAAGGGTTAATTCTCCTCCTTGTTGAGCACTGGCTCCTTACTGCCAGTCTGAATTTGTCTCCCTTCAACTCCTAGCCAGTGGGTCTGGCTCTGTCTTTGTCTGGAGGTTAAAGAGCCCTCTGCTCTCAGAAATCCCATTCCCATGTCAGTGCTTATGTACCAGGATCACATCCCCTCTTAACCTTCTTAACTGAATGGATTGAACTGCTTCAGTCTCTCACTCACAAAAACCTTGAATTGTTTTTGTAGCTCTTCTCTGAACCCATAACAATTTGGCAACATCCTGTTTGAGGTGTGGACACCAAAACTGGACACAGGATCCAGTAATGGTTTCACCAATGCCGCACACAATGCCCCTCCCTGCTCCTACTTCATATTCTTTCACAAATGACTCTCAATTATGAAGATTATGAGTGAACATTTATGGTAGCACTGAGATGCCTCAGCTAGGGGTCAGGGTCACCTTGTTCTGGGTGCTGCTCAAAAGGAAGACAGAGAGGATAGCCTACGTTGCAGTCATGCAATGCAATTGCAGCTTATGTAGGTGTACCCAAGCTAGTTTTGATATAGCTAGGGTTAGGGTTAGACCAAAGCTGCTCAAGTAACAATAGCAGCATAGCAAGAGCTCACTACATAGCACTTAACTCTCAGGTCTCAAGTTTCCTCGATTTTCAAGCAAAATCAGCTTCTTTTACACTCTTATTTGCACTGATTCTGCTTCACAACATCCATTTCTGAACCATGCAACAAACCTGTCCTCCGATGTTGAGGTCTCTTCATTTCCCTTACGATCTGCAATTTTTATAAAGAGCTTTCAGTTAAACTTGCAAAGGGTGGGTAAAAGTTTCCCATGCTAAAAACAAAGGAAAGAAATTTCAAATTTACATTTACAGCTCAGAAGTTGCGTGTTCATGACAAAAATGGGGCCTGGCCACAGATCGAAGTGCCTCAGAATACTTTGTTACACCTCAGCTCACATGCAGTCAATAGAATGCATTTGACATCTGCTGCTCCAATTGTCCTGTTGCCCTTCACCCAACTCCATTTCTTTAGCTAGTGTGTGATCCACTGGCGAGAGTGAGAGACAGGCCCCCACTTGTGCCTGATTCACAGAGGATATGGGCCTGTTGTAGCCCCATTCAGGCACAGTTAGCTGTGTAGCTCAGGCTGTAGCAGCATGTGCTTTTAGCTCTGGAAGGCCCCAGTGTGTTGGCTGTCACATTTGCAACAGATATAAAGCTAAAGTTTGTCAGGTGAGCAGACGAACAGAACACGAGTCACTGTGAGAAAGGGAGGGTTTGGAAGAACAGATCCCTTAGCTCCATCAAGGTGAACATCCCCAAGAGAAGAGCTGGGAAGTAGCTGTTCCTGCTGAACCTCTTGGCACACGGCGTGATCTAGATGACTCCCCGCACCGCGCCTGAGGCCACTGGAGACCAGCTGCCTTGCCCTATAAGCAGAGATCCCCTCCCTATGGGCACCAGTTACTAGGCCCCATATTCATGGATGTCCTTGTAAGAACCAGGCTGCAGCCATGTGTCGGTGAGACTGCACACACAGTGACGGCTTCTTGTGCCCCCAAGGAGAAATGTTTCAGCTCAACCGACTTTAGGGAAACACTGGGCAGATTTTAAATCATAGATTCACAGATCTGAACACCAGCAGGGAGCAGACTCCAAGTGATGGAGAATCCACCATGTTCTCTAGGTGAGTTGTTCCAATGATTCCCCTCTCTCTCTGTTAAACATTGGCCTCTTATTTTCAGGCTGTATTTGTCTAGCTTCAGCTCCCAGCCACTGAGTCTTGGTCTACTAGATTTAAGATCTGTCCACTATCAGAAATCTCCTTCCCAGGTAGGTATTTGTAGATCATGAGATCAAGTCACCTTTTAACCTGCTCTGGGATGAACTAAATAGATTGAGCTTCTGAGTCTCTCACTACAAGGTTATTTCCATACCTCAAATCGTTCTTGCAGCTTTTTTCTGAACCCTTAACAGTTGGTCACCATCAATGTGGACACCAGAACTGAACACAGCCCTGGTCTACACTACAAAATTATTTCAGTATAACCAGGTCACTTCGGGGTATGTATATCCATACCCCGGAGCGATGTAGTTATACCGACCTAAGCACCGGTGTAGACAGCGAGTGCTATGTCAGCAGGAAAGCTCCCACCAGCATAGCTATCGCCTCTCGCGGAGGTGGAGTTATGAAGCGGATGGGAGGGCTCTCTCCCGTCACTTAGTGTGTCTTCACCAGAAGCACTACAGTGGCCCAGCTGCATCAGTGCTGTATGTTTGTAGTGTAGACCTGCCACAGTCTCCAGTAATAATCTCTTTAAGGCCATATACAGAAGTAACACCGCTTCTCTGCTCCTGCTCAATATTCTACTGCTTCTATATCCAGGGTTTGCCTTGCCACCTTACACACAGCATCGCACAGGGAGCTCCTGATCAGCAGGTTTCCACAGGACCCCCATGCCCTTCCCAGGCAGAGCCCCTGGTTTCAAGGATACAGCCCCCCCATTTGGCAAGTGCGGCCTATGTTCTTGCTTCCTGAACCTTGCCTCTGGGCTGTATTAAAATGCATGTTCCCATGGGCCCAGCTGATCCCGAATGCTCTGTGTAACTGCTCTGCTTCCAACACTATTCACTACCTGCTGATTGTGGCATCTGTGAATGACATCAGCAGTGATTTTGTATTTCCTTCTGGACCATCGAGAATGATATCAAAGAGCTTTGGGCCAAGGACAGATGAACAAGTTTGTGCTGAAATAATGGAATGGTTACCTGTGCTTTGGGATTTCTTCTCCAGCTTCATTGGCTCCTCTCTCACTGCGCTGCCAGGGCTCAGGGTCTTTGAAAAGAAAGTTTTAAAACATACCAGTTAAAGCACCAAAGTGGTGACCCTTTAACGGCAGCGTGGCCCTACGGTGTAACCAGGACTGACGGAGTGAAATGGCCAGTTCTGTGACTCTGTGCAGCAGGGAATGCACTCCTGGCATAAGAGTCACCTCTGCATTAACTGAAAATGAAAGATGCAAGCAGCCCAGTAAAATGGGTGTCTTGGGGGTCTGGCTTTAGTTGTAGTGCCAAAGGGCTGGGCTTGAATCCTGAGGCAACCCTGATGGTCAAAGTTACAGGATTTATAAAATTTATAAAATTCTGACCAGGTTAGAGAAGGGAAATTGATCACATCTGTTCTCCCCTTCCTGTAACACAGGAACAAAGGAACGTTCAATGAAACTGCAAGGTGGAAAATTCAAAACTGATCAAAAGAAATACTTTTTCACACAACATGTGATTAGTCTGTGGAACTCACTGCCACAGTAATTAAGCCAATCTCTTGCTATCAGAGACTAGGATGAACTCTAGCATAGTGGGTAGATTAGCCCACATTTTTTATTGTGGGTTTTTTTTATCCCTTCCCCTGAAGTACCTGGTGCTGGGCACTGTCAGAGACAGGAGACTAGGCTAGATGGATCTTGGGTCTGATTCTGTCTGGCAATTTGTATGCTCCTAAACTGTGGGTTAGTTCCTGGGGTTTGGTGTGGACAAAACACAGAGAATGGCTGATGCAGCTTTAATTATATTATTTATTGTGTCGCAATCTGAAGTAACTGCTGAGGTTTTCATTATCTTTATAAAAGTCCAGTCTATCACCGAAGCTTTTGGCTTCGGTGATAGATGGTGACAGTGAGTTCCAGAGGCTAATTACACATTGTGTGAATAAGTGTTTCCTTTGCTCATTTTTGAATTTCTCACTTTCAATTTCATTGAGCGTACTCTTGTTCTTTTGTTATGAGGCAGGGAGAACAGAAGTGACCAATCTCCCTTCTCTAGACCACTCAGTGCAGGCTTTTATCATGTGTCCTCTTATCCATCTCTTCGCCAAAGGAACCACCCTCCCAGTCTTTCCAAACTCTCTTCTGACAGAACAAGGAGTAATGGTCTCAAGTTGCAGAGGGGGAGGTTTAGGTTGGATATTAGGAAAAACTTTTTCACTAGTAGGGTGGTGAAGCACTGGAATGGGTTACCTAGGGAGGTGGTGGAATCTCCTTCCTTCGAGGTTTTTAAGGTCAGGCTTGACAAAGCCCTGGCTGGGATGATCTAGTTGGGATTGGTCCTGCTTTGAGTAGGGGGTTGGACTAGATGACCTCCTGAGGTCCCTTCCAACCCTGAGATTCTATGATTCTGATTCACAGAAGAGTATTTCCAGGCCCTTGATCATTCTCATCACCCTTTTGTGAACTGCTCTAATCATAAATTAGGGTTGTAAGGGACCTCAGGAGGTTATCTAATCCAACCCCAGCTCAAAGCAGGACCAATCCCCAACTAAATCATCCCAGCCAGGGCTTTGTCAAGCCTGACCTTAGAGGTTTTTAAGTCCAGGTCTACGCTATAAGTTTACATCAGTATAACTAAGTTGCTCAGGGTGTGAAAATCCATACCCTAACCCTGGTGTAGACTGCGCTATGTCGATGGGAGGACTTTTCCTGTTGACACAGCTACCGAATCTCACAGAGGTGGATTAACTTCGCCAACGGGAGTCTCCTGTAAGCACAGTAGCGTCTTCACTGAGGGGCTAGAGCGCTGTCATGTTTTATGTGTAGACCTGCCCTAAATCTGCAATATTCCACGAGATGTATTGACCCAACACTGCTCCCAGTATCCAGATGGGGCAGCCACACTAGTTTATACAAAGGTATCAGAACAGTCTCTGTAAAATTCTCCATCCTGTCCTACTGCGTCTGAACCTCTCGTTTGCTTTTTTGAACACAGCTGCACTTTGAGCAGAGGTATTCACTAAGCTACAATGGACCCAATAACTTTTTCTGAGCTGGCACGAACTCCTATAAGGTGTATCAGTATTTGAAATTGCTCCTTCTAATGTCCATTACTTTGCCTTTATTGTTGCTGAATTCCCTCTGCCAGGTATTGCCCATTCACCTTGCTTGGTTAGGTCTCACTGATTTTCCTCACAGGATTCTGCAAATTTTGCTCCCTTCCTGCTTAGCCCCCTTTCCAGATATTTACTAAATATATTAAACCACAGTTTCCTCCCACAAACCCTTCTGACACCTCCATAGTTAATAGGCTGACCATATTTCCTTGAGCCAAAAACGGGACATTGGGATGGCAAAAACGGGACGGGGAGACAAGGGGCAGCCGCAACAAGCCGCCCCTCGTCTCCCCGCTCAGCAGCTCGGCGGGGAGATGAGGGGCAGCCGCAACAAGCCGCCCCTCGTCTCCCTGCTCAGCAGCTCGGCGGAGAGACGAGGGGCAGCCGCAACAAGCCAGCGTTCAGTTTTTTAGAAAAAAATAAAAACTATATATAGTTTATTAAAAACGGGACAAAATTGACATTTATATTAAAACGACGGGACGGTCGGGAAAAATAAAAAAAACAGTACTGTCCCGTTTAAAACGGTACGTATGGTCAGCCTAAGCTATAGTCACACTGGGAATTGTGTCTTTTGTGCTTTACACAACAACAACAACATGGAGAACCCTCCTCCAGGCACAGCTGATCTCAAATAGAGCTGGGCAAAAGTTTTCTACCTAAACATTTGTTCAGTTAAAAAAAGCCAGATTCAGTGACACCAAAATATTTAGCAAATTCATGAAGATTTTTGCCAAATTGTTTCAGTTAAAAACACTTTTAAAATATATTAAAAATGAAGCATTTCATTTTGATATTTTCTAAAGAAAATGTTTCAATCTTTCAGACTGAAACAAACTTTATTTAAAATATAAAATTAAGGAAATTTCATAATTTAACAATTAAAATCCATTCTAAAATGCTCAAAATTGAAATGAAACAAAATGTATAGTTCAACCTGCAATGGAAATTCTCAACTTTTTGATTCACCAAAACATTTGTAAAAACTTGTTTTTGGTTTGACGCAAAACAATTGTTTTTCAATTTCAGAATTTCCAGTGAACCGGAAAAAAACATTCACTCAGCTCTAGTGCCAAATAACTGTCCATTGAACATGCAAAGACAAGGCCCAGCTACATACACAGGACTGTTCTCCTGGCTGGTTCCTAGCAGCTTCCAAAACACAGAACACAGTGAGCACCACTAGATGGCTCCCATACTAGTTAAAGTGTGTGTGGGGGGGGAGACTATGGCCTGTGGGCCACACCCGGCCCGCAGGACCCTTTCCTCTGTCCCCCCAAGCTCCTGCCAGGGAGCGGGGTCAGGACAGGTTTGCGGAGGAGCCAGCCCAACTCTCCCGGCAGAGGTGAGCAGGGCGGAGGCTAGCCCCTGGCCCCTCCCCTTCTGCTCCTCTCCCTCCCTCGCAGTAACAGTTCCCCCAGTGCCTGGGCAGCGTGGCTGCAGCTCTGGCCAGGCAGCACAGCTATAGCGCCGCCAGACCTGGTGCTCCAGGGCGGCGCGGTCAGGGGGCGGGAAGCAGGAGGAGTTCTAGGGGGGAGGCGAGGAGCAGGGGAGGTTGAAGGGGGGCAGCCAAGGGGCCTGGGCCCTGCTGCCGGGGACAGGGGCAGAGCTAGCCAGGGCCCCCCTCCACCCCCAGCATGCTTGGCCCCTGTCCGCAGTAGCCAAGCCCAGACAGGGAGCGAGACCTGCCCGACTGCCAGGGAGAGCAGCCAAATGAGCAGGGGAAACGCACAGGGAAACATGGGGTGGGGAGAGCAGGGAGGGTTGGATAGTGGGTGCCAGGGGGGTGGTCAGGGGGTGGGGAGCAGGGGGGATTGGATAGGGGCAAGGATCCCGGGGGTGGGGAGCAGGGGGGATTGGATAGGGGCAAGGATTCCGGGGGTGGGGAGCAGGGGGGATTGGATAGGGGCAAGGATCCCGGGGGTGGGGAGCAGGGGGGATTGGATAGGGGCAAGGATCCCGGGGGTGGGGAGCAGGGGGGATTGGATAGGGGCAAGGATCCCGGGGGTGGGGAGCAGGGGGGATTGGATAGGGGCAAGGATCCCGGGGGTGGGGAGCAGGGGGGATTGGATAGGGGCAAGGATCCCGGGGGTGGGGAGCAGGGGGGATTGGATAGGGGCAAGGATCCCGGGGGTGGGGAGCAGGGGGGGATTGGATAGGGGCAAGGATCCCGGGGGTGGGGAGCAGGGGGGATTGGATAGGGGCAAGGATCCCGGGGGTGGGGAGCAGGGGTGTTTGGATAGGATGTGGGAGTCCTGGGGAGGGCAGTCAGGGGTGGGGAGCTGGGGGGGGTTAGATGGGGGGGTGTTCTGGGGAGCTGGATAGGGGGCGGGGGCCAGGCCATGCCTCGCCATTTGGGGAGGTATAGCCTCCCCCGGCCTTCCCTATCCGGCTCTCCATACAATTTCTGTACCTGATGTGGCCCTAGGGCCAAAATGTTTGCCCACCCCTGAGTTAAAGGGATGCTTCCTTATGCACTACAGGAATGGTCTGTTTTTTCCTTCTCTGTTTTTTTCTCTTTTAGACAACATCCAATCCATGATAGAACTTTGCTTCTTTATCAAACAGATTATTGAAAGTTTAAATAAATTTCCCATTTACCTGGGGTTCAGAGGCTACATGTGGCTGATCCCAATGTTTACAACCCTCCCTTTTTTCCACCCCCTTGGGCTGGGAAGCGGAGCCTGTAAGGTGGTCTCTCTCCATCTTCACTGACGACTCCTGCTGGTGCCCAGAGAACTGTTGAATTCTGGCCTCTTCTCTGAGGCTCTTGTTGGTGGAAATATGATTTTATTGAAGGAGGCAGCCTTTCCTCTGGGATGCGGTACTTGCTACAGTCACCCTGGCCTTTGTCACAACTAGATGACCCCAATGCAAGGAGCTTTCATGGAGTTACAACTTAAGAACCCTCATAAATAGAGCTGGTACATTTTTTTAGGTGAATAATATATTTGCTGAAAAAAAATGCATTTTTGAAGCAACAAAACTATTCAAAAAATTGGATCTAATCTGGCAAATTGTTTTGGCTGAAAAAAATGGGGAAAGAATTTGAAGACATCGAAAGAGTTTATTTTTGGCATTTTCAAAGCAAAACAGTTCAACTTTTCACCTTGAAACCTTTCATTTTGACCACTTTGAAATGAACCGTTTTGAGTTTTCGTTTCAAAATGGCAATTTGTTTTGAAATTTAGCTTCGTGAAAAAGTGAAAACACACCCCAAACCAATCCAAAATTAAATGAAAAATCCTTCAACTCAAAATTGTTTTTTTTCCAGATTTTTTGCTTCAACCCCTGAATTGAAAAAAAATCAGTTATTTGCTCAGCTCTGCTCATAAAGTCAAGTCGATGCAGATTGTGGCTTCACTCTTGATACGCCTTGGAATTTATGTGCGTGTGAATTGTGGGTTATTGGTTTTTCATTTACATGAAGACTTCAGGTATCAAAGGGTTTTTTATTGTACAGTTTCTTTGGACAGAAGTACTTGGTGCTTCTACAACTATTAAATCTGCAGTCAGAGATAAATATGCTTTGTACAAATGGGCCTAAATTTTCAGAAGTGTCCACTAATATTTAGGCACCACCAGAATGTTTGGCTGCCCAGCTAGGGTATGTCTACACTAAGGGTATGTCTTCACTACCGGCCGGATCGGCAGGCAGCGATCGATCCAGCAGGGATCAATTAATTGCGTGTAGTCTAGATGCGATAAATCGACCCCCGAGCGCTTTCCTGTTGACTTCTGTACTCCTGCGCTGCGAGAGGCGCAGGCAGAGTTGATGGGGGAGTGGCAGCAGTCGATTCACCGCGGTGAAGACACCGTGGTGAAGACACAGCGGTAAGTCGATCTAAGTATGTCGACTTCAGCCAGGGCCGGCTCCAGGCACCAGCCTAGGAAGCACGTGCCTGAGGCAGCACATTCTAAGGGGCGGCGTTCCGGTCAATCTTGGGGGCGGCCCAATTTTTTTGCTTCAGCTTTTTTTTTTTGTGCTTCAGCAGTTCAGACGGCTTTTTTTTTTTTTTTTGCGCTCGGGGTGGCAAAAAAGGTAGAGCCGGCCCTGGCTTCAGCTACGTTATTCATGTAGCTGAAGTTGTGCAACTTAGATCGATCCCCGCCCCTAGTGTAGACCAGGGATAAGACCAGGCTTTGACTCAGGTTTAAGCCTAAGCCTCCTTCCGTTCATGCAAAATCAGTCTGACTCAGGTCAGCCAGTACTCAAGACCTTGTTAGGGGATGGGTCAAAGCCCGAATCCCACCGTGACTCGGATCCAAGCCCTGTCATTTTACAGTGTAGATGCAGGTCAAGTCGCAGACCCAAGTCAGAAGGTCTCTGTAGTGCAGTATGGAAGTGTTACCACGGCTGTGAGACCCAGGCCCAGCAATTGTAAACACAAGTTACAATGCAGTGTGGACACTCAACTTAATTTAGTTGAAAAGCCAATTTTCCATTAAAAACCAGTTTGGATGGAAATATTTTGACCCACAGGAGCCGACTTCTGTCGGCGCCCGTGGGTGCTGTCGCCCGGCGTCGGGGGCGGGCCCCCGCCCCCAACACCGGGCCCCGCCCCCAACACCGGGCCCCGCCCCCAACGCGGGGCCTTGTAACATCACCTGGTGGTGAGGTGAGTTGGGCGCGGGCCCCGGGGCTGGCGGGGAGCTGCCGGTGGGTGCTGAGCACCCACCAATTTTTCCCCGTGGGTGCTCCAGCCCTGAAGCACCCACGGAGTCAGCGCCTATGTTTTGACCAGCACTAGCTGAAAGAAATAATCATAAATAGCAATAAATCTCAATGTAGATTAACAGTAATAAATCTAGATCCATTTGCCATTTAAAAACAAGATTAAAAGGCTCAGTTCTAGGATCTGCTCTGGATTCTCTGTGTAGGAGCAATGTTGAGTATTTTAAGAACTGCTGGAGCAGCTTTACAGCCCTCATCTCTCAGCCCGCTGGCCCACAGGGCGCACCCAGGGTAAGGGGATGCCAGTGCAGCATCCTCATGAGAGACCCTGGGCCCGTGTTTGCAAATAAGCCATCCATTTAGAGGTCACTTGAGGGTAACACAGAGTGGTGCCATATGCATCCCTGGCATGAGGTTGGGTAAGGTTCTCTGGCCTGGGTTATGCAGGAGACGGGACTTAGATGATCATAACAGTCCCTGTGAATTTAGGCTCTCTTGGCCCAAACTACAAAGGTTTGCTGGCCAGACTTGAATTAGGATCTTGCTCTGGGGCATCACCACCCAAGCTGGCTTGCCTGCTAATTATTGGAATAATTATGCTCAACTGACATTGATTGGGTTAAATAAAACTCCTGCCTCATCTGTTACTCCAGCAGCATGGCACTGTGGCTGGGAGCCAGGTCCCGATCCCCATCCTGAACTCAGCGGATGTGCTTCGTCTTGGTTCAGTTGCACAGTTCCCCGTTCTGGGTGAAAAACAAACAACAAGTGAATATCACCAGTTTTTACCCATCCCAGCCTGGCAGGTTCCTTCACACATGCCTTGGATTCCTCCTTTCCGGAGCTGTCCTGCAGGACACAGGACATGAGGAAAAAGTTTGGTTTTCTATCGTTTTGACAGGACTTTCTCCCATTGGCTGCTTGCTCCAACCTTCCCCCCTCCCTCCCCACAGTCTCTTCACCTCAGTTTCATTCCACACGTGCCCCTCTTACCCTCTTCTCCCCTGCCCTGTCCCCCTCAGCCTCCCTTCTGTGTCCCATCTCACTTCTCTTTTCTGTCCACGTAGCTGGTCCCCACCTAACTAAACCCTTCAGAAAATAGAAAATTGCATTGCCAGCATCCCACTGGTCACTCTGCTGGTGTGTTCTACTCTTTCCTCCACCCTTTGTCTGATTTGTTTAGATCAGTGGTTCTCAACCTATTTATCATCACATGGGTTGCAGGTTGAGAACCACAGCACACTCTAAAAAACTCCCCCAGAGTGACCTGTGCCCAGCTCCCCCAGCCCAGAGACCCCTCCAGAGAGTGGGGCCAGGAGTGGAGCCCCAGGAGTGGGGGCCAGGAGGCAGGGACACCCGACTCTGCCACCCAGGGTTAGGCAGGGCCGGGTGGCAGGGCAGATGGGACCCCAGACCCCGCTGCGCTGGACCAGGTGGCAGGGCAGCCTAGCAGCCAGGATCCTGGACCCAGCGGCATGGTCCGGATGGCCTTTAAGCACATCTCAGCCGCAAATTAGCTATCCTCCAGTCATCTGTTACAGAAGCTGATGTGACACCAATCTTTAAAAAAGGCTTCAGAGGCGATCCTGGCAATTACAGGCTGCTACGCCTAATTTTGGTACCAGGCAAACTGGTTGAAACTATAGCAAAGAACTGAATTAGACAGAGATGAACATGATTTGTTGGGGAAGAGTCAACCCAGCTTTTGTAAAGGGAGATTATATCTCACCAATCAATTAGAATTCTTTGAGGGGGTGTTTCATGGTCCTGTTGGGATCCAGAAAGTGGGTGGGCTTACACTGCTAAAGGACCTCCCCCAGCCTAAGGGGGTCCACAAGGTCCAGGATCTCAATTAAGTATGGGGGACAACCAAAGATATAACAGTGACACATGTGAGGTCACAAGGCTAAATGAAGGGAACTTGATGGGGACACTGAGCAGAGAACCCTGGACAGCGCCCACTGCTCCTTGAAGGTGTCAAGGGAGCCAGTGGACACCACCCAGAGGAACTCTGCCCAGATGCATGAGTGAACAGAGGATTGGAAATAGACCCAATGGTCACAGGAAACCCCCTCAGCCAACCTTCTCTCCCTGGTTTTGTAGATGGCCATTTTGGCCAGTGCTAGGAAGAGGTTGACAAGGAGGACATGGATAGGGAGTGCATAGATAAGAAGATGAGGGGAAAAGTGCAGCCAAAAACATAACAGGATATCTAAGAGGAGCTGGAATAGGGGCTGAAACCTGGTGCACTCCAGGTACATGTGCGCCAGGGTCTCCCTCACACCGCAAAAGGTGCAGGTATCCTGGACGGGGGTGAACCATGCCAAGTACACGCCCGTGATCATGGCTCCATGGTGAAGCTGCCAGCTGATATCCCTGGGGGGGCCTCAGGACCAGGGTGGAGTACAGGCTGTCCCACTGGGGTTCCTCACCCTCCAGAGGTGGTAAGAGGTACTGCCACTTCGTGTCAGGGCAGGACTTTAGGGTGAGGATGTGAAGGGTGTGAAGCATGAGCGTGTACAGATGTTTCCCTGGCGCAGTCCAAAAACAAACCAGCTGCACCATGAGCTGGCTGCACGACCTGAACGGGTGGGATGGCTGGGTGGGTCCATGGGGCAGGAGCCCAATGAAAAGGTCCGGAGGGCCCGGGGTGGAGGGTGGGTGGGGAACGCCCTCCCACAGGACCCGGTTGAGGTAGACCCGAGCAGCGGGCAGCAAAGCAGCCCTCACCTCCTGAAGTACGTGCCGGGGAGTACAAAGCCTGGAGAGCCCCATGCGCTGAGCGAGCGTCAAGGGATCCGCCTGGTCTCCCCGGTTGTAGTCCAGGAGGTCTCCGAGTCTGGTGACTTCTGCCAGGACCAACCTCTGGCGCACAGAGGGGGACTCCGCCACCTGCACACGGAGCTGGGGATTGTGTAGCAGGGGCTCAGCAAGGAGATCCACCCCCTCGGTGGCCGCCATGGACCTGGTGTCCGAAACCTTCTTCCAGGTCCAGAGGAGGTCCTGGTAGAAGACCGGCAGCCCGGAGAGGTCTCGCGGAAGACCTCTCAATGGAGATAAAGGAGCTGCCAGTCATATCGGAGCCCTCGGAAGTGGCACAGGAAGGCGTGCGCCAGGACGCTCCATGCTAGACTACCTGTACCATAAAGGAGTCTCTGCAGGGCCTGGATACAGAAGATGTGGACCTAAGTGAGCAGGTACTTCAGGCCCTGTCCTCCTTCCTCCAGGGGCAGGTGGAGGACCCCTGCAGAGACCCAGTGCAGTCCTGGCCAAAAGAACGCCAGAACCAACTTCCAGAGCATGGTCAGGAAATATAGGTGTCGAATTTCATCTACGCCATTGGGTGCTCGCTCCTCGCCCCCCCCAACTCCACTCCTGGACCCGCCCCAACTCCACCCCGGCCCCGCCCTTCCCCAAATCCCCGCCCCTGCCTCCTCCCCCAGGCGCGCTGCATCCCACCCCCACCAGCCCTGGCAGCCAGAGGCTGAGCGGCTTTTTCTCCGCTCATGCAGGCTCCTCCCTCCGGCTCCAGCTGATCAGCGGTGGCATGCGGGTGGTGGGGGAAAGTGCAGGTGAATCTAACCAACATTATCAAACCAGACATGGGGAAATAAAACGGTTACCTGTATTGTCCACTGTGTTCCCCTCTTTCTGCTCCTCTGTCTCGGCTTTGCCAGTGGTTTGGTCTGTAGCTCCGACCTTGCGTTCCTTGAAAAAGGAAGTTAATCAAAGCATGAATTGAGTGACTCTTTAAAAGTAGCAGAGGTTTGATTTATGCCAAATGCAGCCCTTTGACAGGCATGAGGGTAACTGCATGAACAATTCCTCTACTAACCAATGCAGAAATAGATAGCAGTTATTCAGTTTGGATTATGGCTACAATTTCCAAAAACAGGAGGCTAACGTTGGGCTCCTACATCCATATTTAGGTAATTAAATAAGTGGATTGATTTTCAGATGGGCCGAGCATCCAGCCATAGATCTGACTGGAAAATAGGAGGGATTTCCACAGAAAAAAGCAACTATTTGTCAAAAAGCCACTAAACCCCAGAACATTTTCAGCCCAACACCTCCAAAAATCAAAATAATTTTGGCCAAAACCTAAATTTTGGTCACTGACCATTAAAAACTGGATAATTTCTGGCCAAAAACTGCCAAAAAATCCAAAGACTTTGAGGAAAGTGGACACCTTTCAGGAAACTTTGGTTTAGTCAAACAGATTTTTCGCCAAAAAGAAAAAAGTTCAGAAAGATTTCCATCAGTGTAAGCCAGCAGATCCCATTGACTACACTGGGAGCTGCTGGGTGTCCAATGCTTCTCAAATTTAGGTGTCTAAATATTAGAGATGGTTGGAAAATTGAAATTTTTTCCCATAGAAAAAAGTTTCCCTTTAACATTTTGGTCGATTTTCTCTGAGCCCTTTCTAGTTTGTCACCATACATTCTGAAGTGTGGACACTAGAACTGAACACAGTCTCCAGAAATGATCTCATCAATGCTATGTACAGAGATGACAGCCCCTATCTTCTACTCCATATTCCCCTGCTCATACAGCTAAGGACTGTGCTACCTTTTTAGCGATAGCATTACACCGAGAGCTCCTGTTCAGCTGGTTTCCTACTAGGAACCGTAAGTCCTTTTCAGTGTCACTACTTTGTGGGACACAGTCCCCCCATCCTTAATGAATGACCTAAATTCTTTGTTCCTGGATGAATGAGCTTGCATTTGGCTGCTTTCATATAAGCCAAATTTACTAATTGATTCAGATCACTTTGCGTAACTGTCCTACTCTCATTACTTATCACTTTCCAGATGACACAAAAAAGCCAAACTTTACCAGCAATGGTTTCAATATTTTCTTCCTGTCCACTGATAACCATGTAACCCCCAAGGAGATTACGCTAGATTCCTGGGGCGCTGCCTGCTGGCACCTCAGGGAGAGGCACACTGTCACTGGTAGGGAGGGGGAGCCAAGGCAGACTCAGAGTCTGCCCGGCAGCCAATAGATGCCCTTCCCAGGGTGCTCAGGAAAGGGGAGGAGCCATTTTTGGAGGGAGTCTGAAGCCAGCCAGGGCAAGGGCAGGACTGGCTGTGTGGAGGCTGGTGAATTCATAGAATCATAGAATCAGAGAATCTCAGGGTTGGAAGGGACCTCAGGAGGTCATCTAGTCCAACCCCCTGCTCAAAGCAGGACCAACCCCAACTAGATCATCCCAGCCAGGGCTTTGTCAAGCCTGACCTTAAAAACCTCTAAGGAAGGAGATTCCACCACCTCCCTAGGTAACCCATTCCAGTTCTTCACCACCCTACTAGTGAAAAAGCTTTTCCTAATATCCAACCTAAACCTCCCCCTCTACAACTTGAGACCATTACTCCTTGTTCTGTCATCTTCTACCACTGAGAACAGTCTAGATCCATCCTCTTTGGAACCCCCTTTTAGGTAGTTGAAAGCAGCTATCAAATCCCCCCTCATTCTTCTCTTCTGCAGGCTAAACAATCCCAGTTCCCTCAGCCTCTCCTCATAAGTCATGTGCTCCAGCCCCCTAATCATTTGTGTTGCCCTCCGCTGGACTCTTTCCAATTTATCCACATCCTTCTTGTAGTGTGGGGCCCAAAACTGGACACAGTACTCCAAATGAGGCCTCACCAGTGCCGAATAGAGGGGAATAATCACGTCCCTCGATCTGCTGGAAATGCCCCTACTTATACAGCCCAAAATGCCGTTAGCCTTCTTGGCAACAAGGGCACACTGTTGACTCATATTCAGCTTTTCATCCACTGTAACCCCTAGGTCCTTTTCTGCAGAACTGCTGCCCAGCCCTTCGGTCCCTAGTCTGTAGCAGTGCATGGGATTCTTCCGTCCTAAGTGCAGGACTCTGCACTTGTCCTTGTTGAACCTCATCAGATTTCTTTTGGCCCAATCCTCTAATTTGTCTAGGTCCCTCTGTATCCTGTCCCTACCATCCAGTGTATCAACCACTCCTCCCAGTTTAGTGTCATCTGCAAACTTGCTAAGGGTGCAGTCCACACCATCCTCCAGATCGTTGATGAAGATATTGAACAAAACCGGCCCCAGCACCGACCCTTGGGGCACTCCACTTGATACTGGCTGCCAACTAGACATGGAGCCATTGATCACTACCCATTGAGCACGACCATCCAGCCAGTTTTCTAGCCACCTTACCGTCCATTCATCCAGCCCATACTTCTTTAACTTGCTGGCAAGAACACTGTGCGAGACTGTATCAAAAGCTTTGCTAAAGTCAAGAAATAGCACATCCACTGCTTTCCCCTCATCCACAGAGCCAGTTATCTCATCATAGAAGGCAATTAGGTTAGTCAGGCATGACTTGCCCTTGGTGAATCCATGCTGACTGTTCCTGATCAATTTCCCCTCCTTTAAGTGCTTCAGAATTGATTCCTTGAGGACCTGTTCCATGATTTTTCCAGGGATTGAGGTGAGACTGACTGGCCTGTAGTTCCTCGGATCTTCCTTCTTCCCTTTTTTAAAGATGGGCACTACATTAGCTTTTTCCCAGTCATCCGGGACCTCCCCCGATTGCCATGATTTGTCAAAGATAATGGCCAATGGCTCTGCAATCACATCGGTCAACTCCTTTAGCACCCTCGGATGCAGTGCATCCGGCCCCAAAGACTTATGTTCGTCCAGCTTTTCTAAATAGTCCCGAACTACTACTTTCTCCACAGAGGGCTGGTCACCTCCTCCCCATACCGTGCTGCGGAGTGCAGCCGCCTGGGAGCTGACCTTGTCTGTGAAGACAGAGGCAAAAAAAGCATTGAGTACACTAGCTTTCTCCACATCCTCTGTCACTAGGTTCCCTCCCTCATTCAGCAAGGGGCCCACACTTTCCTTGACTTTCTTCTTGTTGCTCACATACCTGAAGAAACCCTTCTTGTTACTCCTAACATCTCCGGCTAGCTGCAACTCCAAGTGTGATTTGGCCTTCCTAATTTCACTCCTGCATGCCTGAACAATATTTTTATACTCCTCCCTGGTCATTTGTCCAATCTTCCACTTCTTGTAAGCTGCTTTTTTGTGTTTAAGACGAGCAAGGATTTCACTGTTAAGCCAAGCTGGTCGCCTGCCATATTTACTTTTCTTTCTACACATCGGGATGGTTTGTTCCTGCAACCTCAATAAGGATTCTTTAAAATACAGCCAGCTTTCCTCGACTCCTTTCCCCCTCATGTTATTCTCCCAGGGGACCTTGCCCATCAGTTCCCTGAGGGAGTCAAAGTCTGCTTTTCTGAAGTCCAGGATCTCTGTTCTACTGCTCTCCTTTCTTCCTTGTGTCAGGATCCTGAACTTGACCATCTCATGGTCACTGCCTCCCAGGTTCCCATCCACTATTGCTTCCTCTACTATTTCTTCCCTGTTTGTGAGCAGCAGGTCAAGAAGAGCTTTTCCCCTAGTTGGTTCCTCCAGCACTTGCACCAGGAAATTGTCCCCTATACTTTCCAAAAACTTCCTGGATTGTCTGTGGACCGCTGTATTGCTCTCCCAGCAGATATCGGGGTGATTAAAGTCACCCATGAGAACCAGTGCCTGTGATCTAGTAACTTCTGTTAGTTGCTGGAAGAAAGCCTCGTCCACCTCATCCCCCTGGTCTGGTGGTCTGTAGCAGACTCCCACCACGACATTACCCTTGTTGCTCACACTTCTCAATTTAATCCAGAGACTCTCAGGTTTTTCTGCAGTTTCATACTGGAGCTCTGAGCAGTCATACTGCTCTCTTACATACAACGCAACTTCCCCACCTTTTCTGCCCTGCCTATCCTTCCTGAACAGTTTATATCCATCCATGACAGTACTCCAATCATGTGAGTTATCCCACCAAGTCTCTGTTATTCCAATTACATCATAATTCCTTGACTGTGCCAGGACTTCCAGTTCTCCCTGCTTGTTCCCCAGGCTTCTTGCATTTGTGTATAGGCATTTAAGATAACTCACCAATTGTCCTGTTGTCCCAGTATGGGGCAGGAGCCCTCCCCTCTTGCACTCACCTACTTGTGCTTCCTCCCGGCATCCCACTTCCCCACTTACCTCGGGGCTTTGGTCTCCTTCCCCCGGAGAACCTAGTTTAAAGCCCTCCTCACTAGGTTAGCCAGCCTGCTTCCAAAGATGCTCTTCCCTCTCTTCGTCAGGTGGAGCCCATCTCTGCCTAGCACTCCTTCTTCTTGGAACACCATCCCATGGTCAAAGAATCCGAACCCTTCTCTCCGACACCATCTGCGTAGCCATTCGTTGACTTCCACGATTCGACGGTCTCTACCCCGGCCTTTTCCTGCCAGCGGGAGAATGGACGAGAACACCACTTGCGCCTCAAATGCCTTTATCCTTCTTCTCAGAGCCACATAGTCTGCAGTAATATGCTCAAGGTCATTCTTGGCAGTGTCATTGGTGCCCACGTGGAGAAGCAGGAAGGGGTAGCGATCTGAGGGATTGATGAGTCTCAACAGTCTCTCCGTCACATCAGGAATCCTAGCCCCTGGCAAGCAGCACACCTCTCGGTTTTCCTGGTCAGGGCGGCAGATAGATGACTCAGTCCCCCTGAGGAGAGAGTCCCCGACCACCACCACCCTCCTCCTCCTCTTGGGAGTGGTGGTCGTGGAATCCCCATCCCTAGGACTGTGCATCTCATGCCTTCCAGTCAGTGGAGTCTCCTTCTGCTCTGTTCCCTCAGATGTATCATTCACTCCACTCTCTGCACTAGTACCTGTGGAGAGAACGTGAAAACGGTTGCTCATCTGAATATGCGTTTCTGGTACATGGACTTGTCTCATACTCTTTCCTCTTCTGGAGGTCACATGCCGCCAATTATCCTCACTGGCCTTCTGTCCCCGCTGCGTAGCCTGCTCTGAATCCTCACAACACTGCGCCCGCTGAAGCCTATCCTGACGTCTATCCAGGAACTCCTCATTTTCTTTTATGGAATGCAGGGTTGATACTCGTTTCTCCAGACCTTGAATCTTCTCCTCCAATATGGAGATCAGCTTGCACTTTGTACAGACAAAGTCGCTTCTATCCTGTGGAAGAAAGACAAACATGGCTCATCCTGTGCAGGTCACGACAGCGGATCGCTCAGCATCCATAGTCCCTTCCTTCGAAGAGTTTCCTCACTTGTGGCAGAAGCTACTCAGGGAACCTGCAAGGGGGATGCCGCAGTAGGCTCTCTCCAGGCGAACTCCCAGGCTAACTCCACCTGTTTGCTTCTCTGCTATTCGCTGCTCAGGTGGTTCGCAGCTGACTGACTGTCTTTTTAGAAGAGCCTGGAAAACACGGTTACTCACCGTAGTAACTAGTGTTCTTCGAGATGTGTTGCTCATATGTATTCCAGTTAGGTGTGCGCGCGCGGCGTGCACGATCGTCGGAAGATTTTTACCCTAGCAACACTCGGTGGGCCGGCTGGCGCCCCCTGGAGTGGCGCCGTTAGGTGCCCCGATATATACTGCAGCCGGCCCATCGCCCCCTCAGTTCCTTCTTGCCGGCTATTCCGACAGTGGGGAAGGAGGGCGGGTTTGGAATACATATGAGCAACACATCTCGAAGAACACTAGTTACTACGGTGAGTAACCGTGTTTTCTTCTTCGAGTGCTTGCTCATATGTATTCCAGTTAGGTGACTCCCAAGCCATTCCTAGGAGGCGGGGTCGGATTGTGATACAGCAGAGTTTAGGACCGCCGAACCAAAAGCGGCGTCGTCTCTAGAATGTTGCACTATGGCATAGTGCGAGGCAAAAGTGTGTATGACGACCATGTCGCGGCCCTACAAATGTCTTGTATAGGTATGTGTGCCAGGAAGGCAGACGACGAGGCCTGAGCTCGGGTAGAGTGGGCCGTAGTGTGCATGGTGGGGACACCTGCCAAGTCATAGCATGTGCGGATGCACGACGTGATCCATGACGAGATGCGCTGGGAAGAGACGGGAAGGCCTTTCATCCGGTCCGCCACGGCGATGAACAGCTGGGTCGATTTCCGGAACGGCTTTGTCCTCTCGATGTAGAAGGCGAGGGCTCTCCGGACATCCAGGGAATGGAGTTGCTGCTCCTTCCTGGAGGCATGGGGCTTAGGATAAAAGACAGGTAGAAAAATGTCTTGGTTAATATGGAAGGCCGACACTACCTTGGGCAGGAAAGCTGGGTGTGGCCTGAGCTGAACTTTATCCTTATGGAACACCGTATAAGGTGGTTACGAAGTAAGCGCTCTGAGCTCAGAGAGGCGTCTAGCCGAGGTGATGGCTACTAGAAAGGCCGTTTTCCATGAGAGATACAGCATGGAGCAAGTGGCCATGGGCTCGAATGGGGCACCCATGAGCCTGGTAATGACTAGGTTGAGGTCCCATGTAGGGACCGGGCGGCGCACCAGCGGGTGCAGCCGTTCTAACCCCTTAAGGAACCTGGTGACCATGGGGTTGGAGAAAACAGAACCCGCCCCGTCCCGGGGGTGAAAAGCTGAAATTGCCGCTAGGTGGACTTTTAGCGACGAGAGACCCAGACCCTGCTCCTTTAGTAAGAGGAGGTAGTCCAGTATGGTGTGAACCGGCACCTGCAAGGGGTTAAGGCCCCGAGTGCCACACCACAGGGAAAAACGTTTCCACTTAGCTGAGTAGGTGGACCTGGTGGAGGGTTTCCTACTGCTCAGCAGAACGTGCTGGACCGGGCTGGAACATTGTAGCTCCGACGGGTTCAGCCATGCAGCAGCCACGCCGTGAGGTGAAGGGACTGCAGGTCGGGATGATGGAGCCTCCCGTGCTGCTGCGTGATCAGGTCCGGCCATCGCGGAAGAGGGATCGGGTCTGTCACGGACAGCTCCAGGAGCGTGGTATACCAGTGTTGCCTGGGCCACGCTGGAGCAATCAGGATCATCCTGGCCTTGTCCCTGCGTAGTTTGAGCAGGACTCTGTGGACCAGTGGAACTGGTGGGAAGGCATAGGCCAGGTTGTCTGTCCAAGGATGGAGAAAAGCGTCTGTCAGGGAGCCTGGGGAGCGACCCTGAAATGAGCAGAACACTTGGCATTTCCTGTTCTCGCGAGTCGCGAAGAGATCTATCTGGGGAAACCCCCACTTCTGGAAGACAGAGTGGATGACGTCTGGTCGAATGGA
This sequence comes from Chelydra serpentina, assembly GCA_037349315.1. Taxonomy (NCBI): domain Eukaryota; kingdom Metazoa; phylum Chordata; order Testudines; family Chelydridae; genus Chelydra; species Chelydra serpentina. The sequence continues at coordinate 2,910,039 of JBAIAC010000021.1, read as the reverse complement.
CCACTCGTGAGTTTGAAAGGACCTGCTCAGGCGGTCCGCCAAGGTGTTCTGGACTCCTGGGAGAAACGAGGCCACGGGGTGAATGGAACGGGCTATGCAAAAGTCCCAGAGCTGAGTTGCCTCTCGGCAGAGGGGAAGGGAGTGTGCCCCTCCCTGTCTGTTGATGTAATGCATGGCCGTCGTGTTGTCTGTAAGGATGGAGACACAGCGGCCCTGTAAGTGTTGAGCGAAGGCTTGGCAGGCAAGACGTACCGCTCGGAGTTCTCTGACATTGATGTGTAATGTCAGCTCCTGCTCCGACCACAGGCCCTGCGTTTGGAAGTTCTGCAGGTGAGCCCCCCAGCCGAGGGATGACGCATCCGTAGTCAAGGCACGGGAAGGCTGAGGTGGATGAAAGGGAACACCTGACATCACATGTGCGGGGTCCAGCCACCAGTTGAGGGAGGCTAGGACTTGCGGTGGGACCGTCAGAATCATATCGAGGTTGTCCCTGTGTGGCCGGTATGCGGAGGCCAGCCATGCTTGGAGGGGCCGTAGGCGTAACCTGGCGTGAGCTGTCACGAAGGTGCATGATGCCATATGACCCATGAGGCTGAGGCAGCAGCGGGCTGTCGAAGTTGGGAAAGCTTGGAGGCTGCGTATGGCGGCTGCAAGCGTTTGAAAGCGAGCCTCTGGGAGGAATGCCCTGGCGAGGGTAGAGTCCAGTATTGCCCCTATGAAGTCTATTCTCTGTGTTGGGACCAAAGTGGACTTTTCTACGTTTAGTAGGAGGCCCAGACGGTTGAACATGTCCATGGCCTTGCGAATGTGGGACTGGACCTGGTTGGCGGAGTTGCCACGGAGGAGCCAGTCGTCGAGGTAGGGGAATACCTGAACTCTTTGACGCCGAAGGGCGGCTGCTACTACTGCCATGCACTTTGTGAAGACTCTCGGTGCTGTTGAGAGGCCGAATGGCAGGACCGCGAACTGGAAATGTCTCTGGCCCACTACGAAGCGCAGGAAGCGTCTGTGAGGTGGGTAGATGGCAATATGGAAATACGCGTCCTTCATGTCGAGGGCGGCGTACCAGTCTCCCTGATCCATAGAGGGGATAAGAGTGCCCAGGGAGAGCATACGGAATTTCAACTTTACCATAAACTTGTTGAGACCCCGTAAGTCCAGGATAGGACGTAGCCCCCCCTTTGGCTTTGGGATTAGGAAATAACGGGAGTAGAATCCCTTGCCTCTGAGATCCCTTGGGACCTCCTCCACCGCTCCCAGAGTAAGGAGTTCGTGCACCTCCTGGATAAGGAGTTGCTCGTGAGAAGGGTCCCTGAAGAGGGACGGGGTGGGAGGGTGGGACGAAGGCGGGGAGACAAACTGCAGTCGGTATCCCCCCTGGACGGTATGTAAGACCCAGCGGTCCGTGGTGATATTCGACCACGCCGGGGAGAAGGGGGAGAGGCGGTTCAGGAACAGGAGTGCGGGATCGGTATGGACTGGTACTCCGGCCTCGAGCGCCCCTTCAAAAATGTTGTTTGGGCCCCGACGATGGCTTGTGGGGGCCCTGCCTCTGGCCGGTCTGCCGGCCAGGTTGCTGTCTCCTACCCCCTCGACCACGCGGCCTTCTATAAAAGTCTTGACGTGGTCGGGGAGGGAAGTAGGTGCGTCGCACGAACGGCCGGAAGGGCCTGCGCTGCGTCGCGGGGGTATGCATCCCCAGCGTGCGGATGATGGTACGACCGTCTTTTAAGGTCTGCAGCTTAGGGTCTGTCTTCTCCGAAAACAGGCCCTGCCCGTCAAAGGGTAGGTCCTGGATAGTGTGCTGGACCTCTGCTGGGAGGGTGGAGGATTGCAACCAGGAGATGCGCCGCATGGCGACCCCGGAGGCGATGGTTCTGGCAGCGGAGTCGGCGATGTCCAAGGAGGCCCGCAGCGACGTCCTGGCCAGCTTTTTGCCCTCCTCCACGAAGGCTTTATACTCCTGTCTGGACTCTGGAGGTATAAGCTCTTTGAATTTCTCCATCGAGACCCAGGTGTTATAACCATAGCGGCTCAGGAGTGCCTGTTGGTTCGCCGCACGAAGCTGTAGGCCCCCTCCTGAGTAGATCTTCCTGCCAAACAAGTCTAGGCGCTTGGCGTCCTTTGACTTTGGGGCCGGGGCTTGTTGGCCGTTCCTCTCCCTCTCGTTGACGGATTGGACCACCAACGAACACGGAGGGGGGTGCGTATAAAGGTATTGAAAATCCCTCGGGGGGGCCATGTACTTTCTCTCTACCACCCTGGCAGTGGGGGGTATTGATGCTGGTGTCTGCCAGATGGATGTGGCGTTGGCAAGGATGGTCCGCACAAAAGGTAAGGCAACCCTAGTGGGGGCATCGGTCGTCAGGATGTCCACCACGGGGTCCTCTAGTTCAGGGACCTCTTCGATCTGGAGGTCCATGTTTAGGGCCAACCTGCGGAGCAGGTCTTGATGGTCCCTGAGATCGATGGGAGGTGGGCCAGATGATGATGCTCCAGCCACTGCCTCGTCAGGAGAGGAGGAGGAGGACAGGCCTTGGGCGAGCGGGTCCTCGACGGGTAGTTCTTCGGAGCCCAGGGCTGGGGGCTCCGGTTCTGGCTGCTCTACCTCTGGTGGAGGCCTGGAGACTGTAGCCTCTGGAGGTCGGGAGACTGTAGCCTCTGGCGCTCTACGCTCCAACGTGGTTGAGGTAGGAGCTCTTGTTGGTACCCTCTGGGCTTCGTAGTATGCCATGGGGGTCCAAAATAGCCACCGCTCCTGAACCTGCCCGGTCTTTGGCAGGTGACCCTGGTCGCTGATGGTGCGCTCCTCCACATAGAGGTCGCTGCCAGCTCTGGAAGAGCGGGATCCAGAGCGCGAAGGCCAGGGTGGGGCAGAGTAGCCATGCAGTGACGTCTGCGTGGCCAGGGTCTGCCTCCTTGGTGGGGTCCGGTGCCGGGATGGTATCCGGTACCGGGAGCCTGATCGGTGCCGGGATGGCGTCCGGTGCCGTGAGCCGGATCGGTACCGGGATGGTGTCCGGTGCAGGGAGCCGGATCGGCGTCGAGAGTCGGATCGGCGCCGGGAGGGTGACTGGCGTCGAGAGCCGGATCGGGGGCGGGACCTGGATCGGTACCTGCGATGATCTCGGTACCGTGACACGGATCGGGACCTGGAACGTCTCGGCGATCTACGCGTCGACCGGCCGCGGGACCGGGAGCGGCGTCGAGAGTCAGGATACCTCCATGCAGATGGAGACCTGGAGCGGTACCGCGAGTACGAACGGCGCCGGGATCGAGATCCGTGCCGGGACTGCGAGCGGTACCTTGGAGACGCAGGTGGCTGCTGCTGGCTGGTCTCCGCCTGCGGCACCGGGTGGAAGATGGCCGGTTTGCCGCGTGATGTGATGATCCGTACCGGCGGTACCGTAGGCGGGGTCGGTGCCGGAGCGGTCATCTGGATCAGGTCCCGCGCCGCTGCGAAGGTGTCCGGCGTGGACGGCAGCGGAAGCTCGACCACGGAGCGTGCCGGGGAGCTGGCGGTTACCGAGCTCAACGGCCCTCACGGGACCGGAGTCGTCGGTACCGGAGCCTGTAGAGGCTGACCTGCACTCAACGGCCTCTCGGGTGCCGGAGTTGGCAGGGCCGGCGCCGGTGTTGACGGCGGCGCCGGACTCAACGGCCTATGGAGGGCCGGAGTAAGTGGCACGGAGACCACTGGCACCGAACTCAACGGTCCTTCCGGTACCGGAGTTGGCGGTGCGGGCGCCTCAACAGACCTAGGCGGGTCTGGAGCTGGCTGCGCATGCAGCGGCGCCTTAGTCGGTCCTCCCGACTTCTTGGCTCTCGGGGACAGAGGGAGGCTCTGTGAAGTCCCGGGTAGAGAGGGACGGTGCCTGGGTTCTTTTCCGGAGCTTGGACGTTCCGGTGCCGCAGACGTTGAGGCCGCCGGGGTCGGTGCCGTGGTACGATGCGGCGCCGACATCGGGCTAAGAGACGCCTCTAAAAGGAGCTGCTTCAAACGAAAGTCCCACTCCTTTTTGGTCCGCGGCTTGAAGGACTTACAAATGCGGCACTTGTCCGGAAGGTGGGACTCCCCGAGGCACTTGAGACAGGAGGCGTGCGGATCTCCTGTAGGCATCGGCTTCTGGCATGCCGAGCAAGGCTTGAATCCCGGTGAGCCAGGCATTGGCCCAGCACCGGGTTGGGGATAAGGGGAGAAGCCCCTTATCTCCAGCTACTATTGTCACTGAGTAAGATAACTGCTAACAACAACTATTAACAACTAATTAACGGTACTTAAACTATCTAAGAGATAAACGAGTGCTGTGAAGCTAGGGCTGTGGAGGTCAGCGAGCTGCTCTCCACTGTTCCAACGACCGACACGGGCGGTAAGAAGGAACTGAGGGGGCGATGGGCCGGCTGCAGTATATATCGGGGCACCTAACGGCGCCACTCCAGGGGGCGCCAGCCGGCCCACTGAGTGTTGCTAGGGTAAAAATCTTCCGACGATCGTGCACGCCGCGCGCGCACACCTAACTGGAATACATATGAGCAAGCACTCGAAGAAGAACAAAGCACTCCCAATTCACACTATTCAAACAGGCAATCAAACAAGCAAGCACACGGTCAAACTGTCCCCACAACAGATACTCACTCCCCCGTCTGCAGCCCCCTGGTTGCTCTGCCTCTGTCTTTAGTTTGGGTTAAAGGAGTTAGGAATGGCAAGGATAGCTTGCCCCCTTCGCACTCCCCTTCCAAACTTCCTCTCAAACTCCCCTGTTTGCAGCTCCTGGTCGCAAAGCTCCCTGGTCGCTTGCTCACTGCTTTATAAAGCCCTAGCCTGCCTGATTGATTAGCCCCGCCCCCTGGTGTAGAAGCTCACAGCTTCCAACTGCCAGCCACAGCACACGGTCCTGCAAACAAACAAACGAATGAACAAACAGACAGACACAAGTACCCCCAAACACACACTACAGACAGCCACTTACCTCAAGGTTCTTGTATTTGCTCCTGCTTTACCTGGAGCAATTCCTCTCAAACTCCCCTGTTTGCAGCTCCTGTTCGCAAAGCCTGCATTCCAGGCCTGCATGCAGGGTTCTCCCTGAGAACTGGCCTCTAGGGACCTGATGGCAAGATCCCTCAAGTAGTCTTTTCCCTCTCCACTGATGACCCCCAGTTTGTAGAGTTTTGCTGGGAAGCTTCCCCAGCCAGGCTGAGTTCGTCCTCCAGCTCCCTAGGTGAGGCCAGTCACCACATGGTCAGCTCTGCTCTGGCTGCTAGTCCAGGGCTGCTGCCTGCTGAATGTGTCTGGGCACTGGGGTGGGGGACTACAGTTTGGAGTTTAGTACAGTTGTGTAATCTGCACCTTGAGCCCTGCACCCCTTTGTGGTGAGGGGAAATCCGGGGGACCAGAAGCAGCCTGACTCCTGCCTGAAGAGGATTCCTGCCAGCAGAAATCAGCCCTTCTGCAGTGACTGAGGAGTCCAGAGTCATCTCTGAACCTGAGAATCATTTATGGAGTTTGTGAGTGCACCGTCTTTTAGTTAGTCAGTCAGGAAAATTGTTTTGGGGACCCCCTACTCCCTGAACTGTGTACTCAAGCCAGGGAGTGAGGGTTTGGGGATTTTATAACCTGCTGTGTATTAAACCTGTGGAGAGACTTACCATCTTCTCCCATTTGTGAGTCCTTTGGGCTGTACTGAACCCAGTCAGCCACATTGCTAAACCACTGCTGAGAAGATATCATAGTCATAGGTCTTCAAGGGCCCCAACAAAGTACACGTACCAACGGGACACTGATCTTACATTTGCTACATCAGGTCCTGTGACTGGGGAACATCACAGGTATTATCAGCGTGGGCACCGGTGACCCTAAAAATAGTGTTTTACCCTGTTGTGTTATATTTGTTTCCTGATTAATATAATTACTGTGTTACAATATATTGTATGTATTTGTGTTATTTCTTGGGAGTCTCCAACTATCTGGCAAGTAAGTGGGGGTTACCTTGTGGTTGAAATTTCCCTCCCAAGCTGTCCTGGTGACCCTGCCAGGAAGGAGTGAGGGCGGGGAGGCACTGCCAAATACATTCATAGGGAAACATAAAGAAGATACACCCTGTTAAGTGGGTGGCGGAATCCAGAAGAACCCAGACCTGTCCATCAAAACCTGTAAGCAGATTGGCATTAAAGAAGGTAACCAGGTGGAGTGGGGGCGCTACAACAATATTGAATAGCATTGGGCAAAGCACCCATCTCTGTTGGACTCTACTAGAAACTCCCCCTTCTGGATGCAAAGGCAGCGGAACCTTTGTAGAAGTGGGGAAGCCACCGGTGCCGGAACTGGGGGAGCCACAAAGCCATGCCTGTCACTTTTTAACATCAATTTAGTTTGGGGACAGAGGGTACTGTTGACTGGGTAATGAATGAGTTATGTTTTGAGATTTATTTTTGCCAGCCAGCGCTGACCAATACTGTCTCCTTGTACTCCTTGTCTGTCTGTACTCAACTGTTGTCTCTTGTCTTGTATTTCCATTGTAATCTCTTTGAGGTTTTGTGTTTGTACAGTGCCAAGAACAATGGGGTCCTGTACATGACTGGCACTACAGTAATCCAAATAAGAAATAATAATACTTTAAGATGTGACACATTGATTTTGTATACTGCTAATTTTTTCAAATAAGTATGTTGTGTGTATTGAGCCATTCTTTTAACATATGGCGTGTCATTGTGGAGCCTAGCATGTCTGTACAGTCAGTGTGAGGTGATGGAAACAGATCCATGCATAGCTGAGAGCTCTTTTTATTCAGAATATCACCAGGTCAATCATCACTGGGATCTGTGGTCTGTTACTATCCAATTTGAGTTCTCAACCATTTTGAGTTTATGATTTACACATGTGCAACAGCATGGGCTTTCATCTACAGTAAGCTAAGAGTCCTAGACCACTGGGATATCAGAGGTAACTCAACTAATCACTACCCTTGAGCTACAGCTAATTTACATGCAACAATTTAATTGGTTCTATAAGGGAGACTGAATAGACGGTGGATTACATGGCAGATTCATAGGTTTCAAGGCCAGAAGGCACCATTGTGATCATCTAGTGTGACTTCCCGTATAACACAGGCCAGAAATTCCTCAGAATAATTCCTAGAGCAGAACTTTTAGAAAAACACCCAGTATTGATTTTTAACATTGCCAGTGATGGAGAATCTACCACAACCCTTGTAAACTGTTCTAATGGTTAGTTACTCTCTCTGTTAAAATGTACACTTTATTTCCAGTCTGAATTTATTTAGCTTCAACTTCCAGTCATTGGATCATGTTAGACCTTTCTCTGTTCACTTGAAGTCCCCATTATTAAATGTTCCCCATATATATACATATGGTCTGTAATGAAGTCATCTCTTAACTTTGTCTTTAAGATAAATAGATTCAAAGAGCTCTATCACCATGAGGCATGTTTTCTAATCCTTTAGCCATTCTTGTGACTTGTCTCTGAACCCTCTCCAATTTATCAACACCTTTCTTAAATTACCACAACAGAATGGACTTTCAGCTGCTAGTAACAATTAAGAGTCTTTTCATGGAATCATAGGACTGGAAGGGATCTCAAGAGGCCATCTAGTCCAGTCCCCTGCACTCAAGGCAGGACTAAGTGTTATTTAGACTATCCCTGAGAGGTGTTTGTCTAACCTGCTCTTAAAAATCTCCAATGACAGAGATTCCACTACCTCCTTAGGCAATTTATTCCAGTGTTTAACTACCCTGACTGTTAGGAAGTTTTTCCTAATGTCCAACCTAAACCTCCCTTTTTGTAGTTTAAGCCCATTGCTTCTTGTTCTATCCTCAGAGGTTAAGGAGAATAATTTTTCTCCCTCCTCCTTGTAACAACCTTTTATATACCTGAAGACAGTTATGAGGTCCTCCTTCAGTCTTCTTTTCTCCAGACTAAACAAACCCAGTTTTTTTCAATCTTCTGTCATAGGCATGGCTATGATTTTGTCACGGCGGTCATGGAATACATAACTTCCAGAGACCTCCATGACTTGAGGCCGCAGCGCCTGGAAGCTGCAGGGTCCCCCCATTTCCTGTGGTGGCTGGGAACTGCGGGGCCCCGAGTTCCCAGCCACCACAGGCAGGGGAGAGTGCCCTCTTGGGAGGTTGGAGCCACCGAGGGGTGGCCGGGGAGGTCACAGGCTTCCGTGAAGTTTTCTTTATTGCCCGCGACCTTAAGCATGACAAAATCTTAGCCTCTCTCATAGGTCATGTTTTCTAGACCTTTAATCATTTTTCTTGCTCTTCTCTATGGACTTTATCCTATTTGTCCACATCCTTCCTGAAATGTGATGCCCAGAACTGGACACAATAATCCAGTTGAGACCTAATCAGCGCAGAATAGAGCGGAATAATTACTTCTCATGTCTTGCTTACAACACTTCTGTTAATACATCCCAAAATGATGTTTGCTTTTTTTGCAACAGTGCTACACTGACTCATTTAGCTTGTGATCCATTAGGACTGCCAGATCCCTTTCCGCAGTACTCCTTCTCAGGCAGTCATTTCCCATTTTGTATGCGTGCAACAGATTGTTCCTTCCTAAGTGGAGTACTTTGCATTTGTCCTTATTGAATTTCATCCTGTTTACTTCAGACCATTTCTCCAGTTTGTCCAGATCAGTTTGAATTTTAATCCTATCCTCCAAAGCACTTGCAACCCCTCCCATCTTGCTATCGTCTGCAAACTTTATAAGTGTACTCTCTATGGTATTATCTAAATCACTGGTGAAGCTATTGAACAGAACCAGACCCAGAACTGATCCCTCGGGGACCCCACTTGATATGCCCTTCCAGCTTGACTGTGGATCATTGATAACTACTCTCTGGGAATGGTTTTCCAACCAGTTATACACCTACCTTATAGTAGCTCCATCTAGGTTGCATTTCCCTAGTTTGTTTATGAGAACATCATACAAGTCAGTATCAAAAGCCCTACTAAAGTCAAGATATACCACATCTACTGCTTCCCCCACATCTTTTATCCTGTCAAAGAATTCTATTAGGTTGGTTTGACACATTTTGTTCTTGACAAATCCATGCTGACTGTTACTTATTTTCTTCTATGTGTTGGCAAATTGCTTAATTATTTGCTCTATTATCTTTCTGGGTACTGAAGTTAAGATGATTGGTCTGTAATTCCCCAGGGTAGTCCTTATTCCCCTTTTATAGATTAGCACTATATTTGCCCTTTTCCATTCCTCTGGAGTCTGTCCCATATTCCATGACTTTTCAAAGATATCTGAGCCATTAAACAATTACTTCCTCAGTCAGCACCTTGAGTATTCTAGGATATATTTCAGCAGGCCCTGGTGACTTGAAGGCATCTAACTTGTCTAAGTAATTTTTAACTTGTTCTTTCCCTATTTTAGCCTCTGACCATACCTCATTTTCACTGGCATTAACTATGTTAGACGTCCAGTTGCTACTAAACCTTTTGGTGAAAAATTAAACACAGTAATTTAGCACTTCTGCCATTTACACATTCTCTGTTTTTCCTCCCTCCTTGAGTAATGGGTCTACCCCGTCCTTGGTCTTCCACTTGCTTCTAATGTATTTGTAGAATGTTTTCTTGTTACCCTTTATGTCTCTAGCTAGCTTAATCTCATTTTGTGTCTTGGCCTTTCTAATTTTGTCCCTACTTACTTGTGTTATATTCATACTTTGTAATTTGATCTAGTTTCCACTTTTGTAGGTCTCTCTTTTTTGAGTTTTAGATCATCAAAGATCTCCTGGTTAAGCCAGGGTGGTCTCTTGCCATACTTCCTATCTTTCCTAGGCAGTGGGATAGTTTGCTCTTGTGCCCTTAATAAGGTCTCTTTGAAAAACTGCCAACTCTCTTGAACTGTTTCCCCGCCCCCCCCCCCCCCCCCACAAGGTAAGATTCCCTTGGAAAGCAAGTCTAACAACTTCCTGCATTTGCTAAAGTTTGCCTTCTTGAAATCAGGTCATAGTGCAAGGTGTAGAGGACGCTGGCCTTGATTCAGCAAACCATAAGCATGGCAGTCGTCCTGTTGATTCAATGAGACCATTCACGCACATGAGTAAATGCTTTTTTGGTTTGGGGCCTAGACTGCTCAGGTCTAGTCTAGGCCTACACTAGAAAGTGAGGGGAACCCAGCTGTGTAGCTCAGGAATGTGAAAAATCCACACTCCTGAGAGATATAGTTGAGCCAACCTAAATCCCAGGGCAGAATTCCATTCTCTTCTCAGGGAGGTGGAGGTGGTCCTGCTTTGAGCAGGGGGTTGGACTAGATGACCTCCTGAGGTCTCTTCCAACTCTAATCTTCATAGAATCATAGATTACCTAGAGCAATGGGGGAACCCTGGTTGTCACTCTAGGGAATGTCTACACTGAAATGCTACCACGGTGTAGCTGCAGTGTTTCTAATCAAGTCAGCATAGAAATTTTGAAATTTCTCATGGAAAAGAAATTTATTTCAGGAAAATCCAAAATGTTTGTTTCCATTTTTCAAAACAAAATGGAGCAGTTGCTCCACCTCCAAGGGAGCCCGTGGGCTGCTGCTGACACCTCGAGGGGCTCCCAACCCCGAGAGTCCCCCATAGTCAGGAGCTGCCCAGAGAGTCCCCTGCTACAGAGTGGCAAGCCTAGAAGACCTGAGAGCAGCAGATCCAGCCACGTCTCTGAGAGCTTTCAGAGCTGCCACACTCAGGGTCTCCATGGCTGGAAGCCCTGGGGTCTCTGCCCTGTAGCAGTCCACCTGGTGAAGTTGCCCTGAACCTATGGAGCCTGGAATGCCAGGCCCCCTAGAATCCCACCAGGTGAGCTTGCAGGCAACCAGGCCTGTGTTTTGGCAAAAGTTCATTTAAACTGAACTGTTTCTGCAAAAAAAATCAGTTTAAATAAATAAGCATTTTCCCGCAAAAAATCCTGACTAGCCCTAAAACTGAGCTCAGTTCCCATTGATCCTAAGGAAATGAGAGCCCCCTACCTCAATGGTTGCTTCAGCAGAATCAGCTGGTGGCTGATGTCCAGGTCCTGGGTCCTGTTCAGCAGGGGCATCTTCTGAAAATCCTGAACTTAGAGAGTTTGCTTCACTTTTATCTAGTTCTAAAGATGAAGTTCCTGGTATGAAATAGATCAAAAACAGCATCTGTTCACTGAGTGTAATGGCAAATTCCCAGTGTTCATTTAAATGACCATCTAAGAGAGAAACTACAGTGAGTCTCAATCACAGGGAAAGTCTTTCCCCCACTGCTGAGTAATATTAGGAAGTATATTTTTTCCCCCAGTATGTTATCTCTTCACAATAGGGCCATTGTCTTTGTATAGATCTCTGCAGCACCCAGCACAATGGGACCCAAATTTCAATCACTGTGTCTGTGCAACACCCAGTATGACAGGGCCCTGATCTCGGTGGACGTGCGTGTGTGCAGCACTCATCAAGATAGGGCCATGATCTCAGATCTGTTAATGTGTGTAGTAGTATTGGTGGTGGTTGGTTGGTTGTTTAATAATAATTACGTGACGCTGAAAAGCCAATAGATGTTCAGGAAGATGTTCAAAGATGTAGAATGTTTTTGCAGTAAACTGTTGAACATTTTCTCAATATTTTAATGAGATCTTGGAAAATATGACATTAAGCATTGACAAAACAGAAAGCAAGTGCAAAAGAAATAAGACCACAAGGCATTTGGGGCCTCTGTTTTGAATCAGACTTGCAATTTGATAATTCTGTCAAAACTAACGTTTCTTTTTTTAGAGACGTTAACATTAAAAATGGACAGCTATGGGGAAATCCCATCCTCCACCCCACTCCCTGTCCCCCACTGTGGCATGCAGCATTTCGTTAGCAAGTGACAACAATCCTGCTATAAAACAACTTTCCTTATTGTACACTATACATAATCAGCCTGCAGGGCTGACTGTCCACATCTTGCAAAGTGAGATCAGCATTGTTCTTGTTTTCACTGGTGGAAGCATTTCACACCCACTTTGCACAAGCGTAAATGATAACACAAAATGCAAGTATAACCCACTGCTGAGTGGGCTATAGGTCCCCCTCTGTGCCAGTCCACAGGGGATATGAGTTGCTACAACCCCCAGCTGCAGAAGGTTCGTTCTTTAGCTCAAACTGTAGCAACTTTTGTGGTTAGCTCTGGGGGTCCCTGGTTCAATTTACAGAGTATCAGCTCAGAAGGTGGCCATCACACAAGCATAAAACACTGGTTTAAGGGCTTATTTACACACAGGGGCTATAGCAGCTTAGCTAAAATGCTATTGCTATGCTGGCATAACCCCATGGTACAGAGGGAGCCTACAAAGAGAGAAGTTTTTCCATGACTGTAGGTAAACCACATCCGAGTGATGGTAGCTCAGTAGAAGCATTCTTCCATCCTGCTTAGCTGCAGCTACACTGAGGGTTAGGGTGACATAGCTAAAGTGCTCAGAAGTATAAACCAGACCTATGTGTATTGTGTCCGTTTCCAGTGGCTTAACCACTTACGGGGAGATTTTCATAGGTGCAAATTGCAGTTAGGCACCCAACATCCATGTCTTTGAAAATTTAGCTGATAGAGGATAAAAGCCTACTATTGTTTCCAGCTAACAGAGTTGCTCCTTCAGCTCAACTGGTACAAGCCTGCGCTGTGGAGGTGACGATCTTTGGGTCTCTCTCTACAGCAGAGAATCAAACCCAGTGATTTTAGTTTTAAGTCTCAAGATTAGAGTGAATGTTTAGTCAAAAATTATTTTTTTCACAGGAAAATGGTAATTCCAATGAAAATTTTCAATTTTGCTGCAGGAAATGTCAAAATTTTCATTTGAATTGACATTTCATTTCAGCTCAGCTACACCATGGCATTTTATTTGAGAGTTGGAAACTGACACATTTTGGTTTTGGGAATCTTGTGGGTTTTTCCCTCCCCCCCTCCCTTTAAACTATGCCCCCCATCGCTTTTACTTTCACTGAAAGAAGGGGGGGGGGAGTTTTTAAAGTGAGAAGGTGTGTGTGTGGAGGGAGAGAGAGAATCCACTTTCTCCCACTTTTTTTTTTTAACTCTTTCCAGCTTGGAAAATAACCTTAAAAGTAAGATAAGATTGGGGGAGGAGGGAGAGACTTTTCACATTTTTTAAACTGAAAAGGAGTGGAAAAAAATAAAAAGAGAAAATTAAAATCATGAGATTTTCCAAAATAACAATGCGGGGGGGGGGGGGGGGTTCTTTTCATTCAATGTTTTTTTGGACTTTCCCAGGTTCCCTGGAGGAAGATCTCCCCATTATACAAATCCAACGAGTCAGTGAATGCTCAACTCACCATTAATATATATAATGCTTTACGTTACCTTCTGTCTGACTCTGTGACCCATTTGTGCCCTTCAGAGCCTGTTGACATTCCAGACAGGCTGTCTCTCCTTCCAGACATTTGCCATCACATTCTGCACAATTCATTTTTTTGGGCTTATCCTGGAAAACACACCAAAGAGCTGTATCAGCAGGAATTCATGAAGCAGACCCCAAAAGATCACGAGATTGGCTTTAAAAATCATGAGACTTTTAAAAAATAATACATTTGGGTGTTTTTTTCCTTTGGTTCCTGGTTTTTGAGTCTTTTAGGGGTCATGTTTTGTAGCTTTTCTCCCCAATGATGGGAGATAGAATCTGACTTTGTTTTTAAATGAAATCTCACATAAACATCTGATTCCAGGAGCACCAAATAGCATGAAACAATAAAATTATGAGAGCACCCAACATTGTATCAATTACAAATCTGAAAAACAGCAGTGCCTCCACCTTAGTATTCAGGTAAGAGAAGCAAAATGATATAGGTAGGTTTTTTAAAACATTTTAATTAACTCTGAATCTGTGATTTTGTTGGTTTTAATTCTCTTCAACAATTGATCCCAGGTTTTCATTTTAGGTTTTTAATTTCAAGGCATAAACTATCCAGGAAGAAGCTGTTCATATGAAGATCCCTGGAAGTGACAGAGCTGTGTCAAGTGTCATATGTGAAAACAAATCTAACAAATCCAGCTCAGCTTGCAGGATTGGAATGTAAAAGCTTTTCATTGAAGACAAAAATGAGGAAGTAAAACCAAAAATACATTCTCACGCTCCTTCTCTCTCTTGTTCATCCTTCCACAAGCACAAAAGCTGTAGCAAAAATATTTGTCAAATATAATCAGCAGCATGAAGACAAATTAAATTAGGTGACGTTGATAATCCTGTGCAGTAGTGCATAGACAAGCAAATAAAAATTTTCACTAAATGCAAATCTGTCATGAAAAGGACAGTGGAAGAAAATGGGAGTGTCAGCTGGTAATACCTGACTTTTTTTTTCATGCAGTTAATATTGTTAATGCATTATGCACAATGGGATATAGGCCTTGATCTGTCAAACACCTACTCACCTACACAGGAGGTTGCAGGATTAAAGTCAGAGTCAGGGGAGCTTTCATTTGTGCATTTCTGAGCTACAAGGCAAGGGTTAAATTTTCAAGCTCAACACTGCATTTAATTTGTAGATGTTATTAACCCCTAGCAGATGGGAACCGAGATGTCATTATTTTCTCCCCACCCCAACCCTTCTCTTCCTTTCCCTCCTGTTGCTTTATCTTTCTGGTCTCCCGCCTGGCTTTCTGTCTTTTTTTTTAAAAAACTTTTACTTCATTCACTCTCTTTTCTGTGTGGTTTTATACCTAACACTGAGATAGGCTCATTGAGTAGAAGCACCATGGGGCCCCATTCTTGGTTGGCCCACTGGCAGTTCTGACTAATAATAGGGAGTCTACCTGTGACACAGAACAGGCATTGCTGATACATTATATCTGTATATGTTTATCATTTGGTCTGGCGGAATGTTTTGTAGATAATTTTTATGGATAATATTGATGTTTATTTTTTCTATTTATTTAAATTTTCAGATTTGTTGGAAATGATGAGGGCTCAGATAATAATTATTTAATGACGTAGATGTTGTGAGTCAAAAAGTTTAAGCTTTATAACCATTAAAAAATGTCACCATCCCATGTCAAAATATACCAGGTAAATAGCCTTAAATCAAACTCTAATTAGTTCTCAGGCAGCATTTTTCTTACTTTGCTTATCTATAAATGTTGGTTATTATTGATGGAAATATCGTTTCAGTAGTTGGTGGGCGTACAGTAAAATCGAGTAGGGACATTTATCGATTAAAAATCTAATCCTTCCAAGCCTATTTATCATGCAAATTCTTGAGCGCCAAAAACACGGTTACTCACCGTAGTAAATAGTGTTCTTCGAGATGTGTTGCTCATATGTATTCCAGTTAGGTGTGCGCGTGCGGCGTGCACGATCGTCGGAAGATTTTTACCCTAGCAACACTCGGTGGGCCGGCTGGCGCCCCCTGGAGTGGCGCCGTTAGGTGCCCCGATATATACTACAGCCGGCCCATCGCCCCCTCAGTTCCTTCTTGCCGGCTACTCCGACAGTGGGGAAGGAGGGCGGGTTTGGAATACATATGAGCAACACATCTCGAAGAACACTATTTACTACGGTGAGTAACCGTGTTTTCTTCTTCGAGTGCTTGCTCATATGTATTCCAGTTAGGTGACTCCCAAGCCATTCCTAGGAGGCGGGGTCGGATTGTGATACAGCAGAGTTTAGGACCGCCGAACCAAAAGCGGCGTCGTCTCTAGAATGTTGCACTATGGCATAGTGCGAGGCAAAAGTGTGTACTGACGACCATGTCGCGGCCCTACAAATGTCTTGTATAGGTATGTGTGCCAGGAAGGCAGACGACGAGGCCTGAGCTCGGGTAGAGTGGGCCGTAGTGTGCATGGTGGGGACACCTGCCAAGTCATAACATGTGCGGATGCACGACGTGATCCATGACGAGATGCGCTGGGAAGAGACGGGAAGGCCTTTCATCTGGTCCGCCACGGCGATGAACAGCTGGGTCGACTTCCGGAACGGCTTTGTCCTCTCGATGTAGAAGGCGAGGGCTCTCCGGACATCCAGGGAATGGAGTTGCTGCTCCTTCCTGGAGGCATGGGGCTTAGGATAAAAGACAGGTAGAAAAATGTCTTGGTTAATATGGAAAGCCGACACTACCTTGGGCAGGAAAGCCGGGTGTGGCCTGAGCTGAACTTTATCCTTATGGAACACCGTATAAGGTGGTTCCGAAGTGAGCGCTCTGAGCTCAGAGACGCGTCTAGCCGAGGTGATGGCTACTAGAAAGGCCGTTTTCCATGAGAGATACAGCATGGAGCAAGTGGCCATGGGCTCGAATGGGGCACCCATGAGCCTGGTAATGACTAGGTTGAGGTCCCATGTAGGGACCGGGCGGCGCACCGGCGGGTGTAGCCGTTCTAACCCCTTAAGGAACCTGGTGACCATGGGGTTGGAGAAAACAGAACCCGCCCCGTCCCGGGGGTGAAAAGCTGAAATTGCCGCTAGGTGGACTTTTAGCGACGAGAGAGCCAGACCCTGCTCCTTTAGTAAGAGGAGGTAGTCCAGTATGGTGTGAACCGGCACCTGCAAGGGGTCAAGGCCCCGAATGCCACACCACAAGGAAAAACGTTTCCACTTAGCTGAGTAGGTGGACCTGGTGGAGGGTTTCCTACTGCTCAGCAGAACGTGCTGGACCAGGCTGGAACATCGTAGCTCCGACGGGTTCAGCCATGCAGCAGCCACGCCATGAGGTGAAGGGACCGCAGGTCGGGATGCTGGATCCTGCCGTGCTGCTGCGTGATCAGGTCCGGCCATCGCGGAAGAGGGATCGGGTCTGTCACGGACATCTCCAGGAGCGTGGTATACCAGTGTTGCCTGGGCCACGCTGGAGCAATCAGGATCACCCTGGCCTTGTCCCTGCGTAGCTTGATCAGGACCCTGTGGACCAGTGGAACTGGTGGGAAGGCATAGGCCAGGTTGTCTGTCCAAGGATGGAGAAAAGCGTCTGTCAGGGAGCCTGGGGAGCGACCCTGAAAGGAGCAGAACACTTGGCATTTCCTGTTCTCGCGAGTCGCGAAGAGATCTATCTGGGGAAACCCCCACTTCTGGAAGACAGAGTGGATGACGTCTGGCCGAATGGACCACTCGTGCGTTTGAAAGGACCTGCTCAGGTGGTCCGCCAAGGTGTTCTGGACTCCTGGGAGAAACGAGGCCACAGGGTGAATGGAACGGGCTATGCAAAAGTCCCAGAGCTGAGTTGCCTCTCGGCAGAGGGGAAGGGAGTGTGCACCTCCCTGTCTGTTGATGTAATGCATGGCCGTCGTGTTGTCTGTAAGGATGGAGACACAGCGGCCCTGTAAGTGTTGAGCGAAGGCTTGGCAGGCAAGACGTACCGCTCGGAGTTCTCTGACATTGATGTGTAATGTCAGCTCTTGCTCCGACCACAGGCCCTGCGTTTGGAAGTTCTGCATGTGAGCTCCCCAGCCGAGGGATGACGCATCCGTAGTCAAGGTGCGGGAAGGCTGAGGTGGATGAAAGGGAATACCTGACATCACATGTGCGGGGTCCAGCCACCAGTTGAGGGAGGCTAGGACTTGTGGTGGGACCGTCAGAATCATATCGAGGTTGTCCCTGTGTGGTCGGTATGTGGAGGCCAGCCATGCTTGGAGGGGCCGTAGGCGTAACCTGGCGTGAGCTGTCACGAAGGTGCATGATGCCATATGACCCATGAGGCTGAGGCAGCAGCGGGCTGTCGAAGTTGGGAAAGCTTGGAGGCTGCGTATGGCGGCTGCAAGCGTTTGAAAGCGAGCCTCTGGGAGGAACGCCCTGGCGAGGGTAGAGTCCAGTATTGCCCCTATGAAGTCTATTCTCTGTGTTGGGACCAAAATGGACTTTTCGATGTTTAGGAGGAGGCCGAGACGGTTGAACATGTCCCTGGCCTTGTGAATGTGGGACTGGACCTGGTTGGCGGAGTTGCCACGGAGGAGCCAGTCGTCGAGGTAGGGGAATACCTGCACTCCTTGACGCCGAAGGGCGGCTGCTACCACTGCCATGCACTTTGTGAAGACTCTCGGTGCTGTTGAGAGGCCGAATGGCAGGACCGCGAACTGGAAGTGTCTCTGGCCCACTACGAAGCGCAGGAAGCGTCTGTGAGGTGGGTAGATGGCAATGTGGAAATACGCGTCCTTCATGTCGAGGGCGGCGTACCAGTCTCCCTGATCCATAGAGGGGATAAGAGTGCCCAGGGAGAGCATACGGAATTTCAACTTTACCATAAACTTGTTGAGACCCCGTAAATCCAGGATAGGACGGAGCCCCCCCTTTGGCTTTGGGATTAGGAAATAACGGGAGTAGAATCCCTTGCCTCTGAGATCCCTTGGGACCTCCTCCACCGCTCCCAGAGTAAAGAGTTCGTGCACCTCCTGGATAAGGAGTTGCTCGTGAGAAGGGTCCCTGAAGAGGGACGGGGTGGGAGGGTGGGAGGAGGGCGGGGAGACGAATTGCAATCGGTATCCCCCCTGGATGGTATGTAAAACCCAGCGGTCTGTGGTGATATTCGACCACGCCGGGGAGAAGGGGGAGAGGCGGTTCAGAAACAGGAGTGCGGGATCGGAATGGACTGGTACTCCGGCCTCGAGCGCCCCTTCAAAAATTTTGTTTGGGCCCCGACGGTGGCTTGTGGGGGCCCTGCCTCTGGCCGGTCTGCCGGCCAGGTTGCTGTCTCCTACCCCCTCGACCACGCGGCCTTCTGTAATAGTCTTGACGTGGTGGGGGAGGGAAATAGGTGCGTCGCACGAACGGCCTGAAGGGCCTGCGCTGCGTCGCGGGGGTATGCATCCCCAGCGTGCGGATGATGGTACGACCGTCTTTTAAGGTCTGCAGCTTAGGGTCTGTCTTCTCCAAAAACAGGCCCTGTCCGTCAAAGGGTAGGTCCTGGATAGTGTGCTGGACCTCTGCTGGGAGGGTGGAGGATTGCAGCCAGGAGATGCGCCGCATGGCAACTCCGGAGGCGATGGTTCTGGCAGCGGAGTCGGCGATGTCCAAAGAGGCCCGCAGCGACGTCCTGGCCAGCTTTTTGCCCTCCTCCACGAAGGCTTTATACTCCTGTCTGGACTCTGGAGGTATAAGCTCTTTAAACTTGTCCATCGTGACCCAGGTGTTGAAAGCATAGCGGCTCAGGAGTGCCTGTTGGTTCGCCGCACGAAGCTGTAGGCCCCCTCCTGAGTAGATCTTCCGGCCAAACAAGTCTAGGCGCTTGGCGTCCTTTGACTTCGGGGCCGGGGCCTGCTGGCCGTTCCTCTCCCTCTCGTTGACAGATTGGACCACCAACGAACACGGAGGGGGGTGTGTATACAGGTATTGAAAATGCCTCGGGGGGGCCATGTACTTTCTCTCTACCCCCCTGGCCGTGGGGGGTATCGAGGCTGGTGTCTGCCAGATGGATGTGGCGTTGGCAAGGATAGTCCGCACAAAAGGTAAAGCAACCCTAGTGGGGGCATCGGTCGTCAGGATGTCCACCACGGGGTCCTCCAGTTCAGGGACCTCTTCTATTTGGAGGTCCATATTCAGGGCCAACCTGCGGAGCAGGGCTTGGTGGTCCCTTAGATCGATGGGAGGTGGACCAGATGATGATGCTCCAGCCACAGCCTCATCAGGGGAGGAGGAGGAGGACAGGCCCTGGGCGAGCGGGTCCTCGACGGGTACCTCTTCGGAGCCCAGGGCTGGGGGCTCCGGTTCCGGCTGTTCTACCTCTGGCGGAGGCCTGGAGACTGTAGCCTCTGGAGGACGGGAGACTGTAGCCTCTGGCGCTCGACGCTCCAACGTGGTTGAGGTAGGAGCTCTTGCTGGTACCCTCTGGGCTTCATAGTATGCCATGGGGGTCCAAAATGGCCACCGCTCCTGAACCTGCCCGGTCTCTGGCAGGTGACCCTGGTCGCTGATGGTGCGGTCCTCCGCGTAGAGGTCGCTACCAGCTCTGGAAGAGCGGGATCCAGAGCGCGAAGGCCAGGGTGGGGCAGAATAGCCATGCAGTGACGTCTGCGTGGCCAGGGTCTGCCTCCTTGGTGGGGTCCGGTGCCGGGATGGTATCCGGTACCGGGAGCCTGATCGGTGCCGGGATGGCGTCCGGTGCCGTGAGCCGGATCGGCGCCGGGATGGTGTCCGGTGCCGGGAGCCGGATCGGCGTCGAGAGTCGGATCGGCGCCGGGATGGGGAGCGGCGTCGAGAGCCGGATCGAGGGCGGGACCTGGATCGGTACCTGAGATGATCTCGGTACCGTGACACGGATCGGGACCTGGAACGTCTCGGCGATCTGCGCGTCGACCGGCCGCGGGACCGGGAGCGGCGTCGCGAGTCAGGGTACCTCCGTGCGGATGGAGACCTGGAGCGGTACCGCGAGTAGGAACGGCGCCGGGATCGTGATCGGTGCCGGGACTGCGAGCGGTACCTTGGAGACTCACGTGGCTGCTGCTGGCTGGTCTCCACCTGCGGCACCGGGTGAAAGATGGCCGGTTTGCCACGTGATGTGATGATCCGCACCGGCGGTACCGTAGACGGGGTCGGTACCGGAGCGGTCATCTGGATCAGGTCCCGCACCGCTGCGAAGGTGTCCGGCGTGGACGGCAGCGGAAGCTCAACCACGGAGCGTGCCGGGGAGCTGGCGGTTACCGAGCTCAACGGCCCTCTCGGGACCGGAGTCGTCGGTACCGGAGCCTGCGGAGGCTGACCTGCACTCAACGGCCTCTCGGGTGCCGGAGTTGGCAGGGCCGGCGCTGGTGTTGACGGCGGCGCCGGACTCAACGGCCTAAGGAGGGCTGGAGTAAGTGGCACGGAGACCACTGGCACCGAACTCAGCGGTCCTTCCGGTACCGGAGTTGGCGGTGCGGGCGCCTCGACAGACCTAGGCTGGTCTGGAGCTGGCTGCGCGTGCAGCGGCGCCTTAGTCGGTCCACCCGACTTCTTGGCTCTCGGGGACAGAGAGCGGCTCTGTGAAGTCCCGGGTTGAGAGGGACGGTGCCTGGGTTCTTTACCGGAGGTTGGACGTTCCGGTGCCGCAGACGTTGAGGCCGCCGGGGTCGGTGCCGGGGTACGATGCGGCGCCGACATCGGGCTAAGAGACGCCTCTAACAGGAGCTGCTTCAAACGAAAGTCCCGCTCCTTTTTGGTCCGCGGCTTGAAGGACTTACAAATACGGCACTTGTCCGGAAGATGGGACTCCCCGAAGCACTTGAGACAGGAGGCATGCGGATCTCCTGTAGGCATCGGCTTCTGGCATGCCGAGCAAGGCTTGAATCCCGGTGAGCCAGGCATTGGCCCGGTACCGGGTTGGAGAGAAGGGGAGAAGCCCCTAATCTCCAGCTACAATTGTCACTGAGTCTAACAACAACTATTAACAACTAATTAACGGTACTTTAACGGTACTTAAACTATCTAAAAGATAAACGAGTGCTGTAAAGCTAGGGCTGTGGAGGTCAGCGAGCTGCTCTCCACTGTTCCAACGACCGACACGGGCGGTAAGAAGGAACTGAGGGGGCGATGGGCCGGCTGTAGTATATATCGGGGCACCTAACGGCGCCACTCCAGGGGGCGCCAGCCGGCCCACCGAGTGTTGCTAGGGTAAAAATCTTCCGACGATCGTGCACGCTGCGCGCGCACACCTAACTGGAATACATATGAGCAAGCACTCGAAGAAGAACAATAGTTGTTTTGCTGATCTAATTGTCATAACTGTACTTCCCCCTCTAGATTTGTGATTGTGTGCTTCTCCTATTTTTTTTCTGTTCTCCCCTTACATGTTAAAAAATAATAATGGGGTGTTGTTAAATTTAGTTCCCTTGGTTTAGTGCATAGGAATAGGACAGTATCCCTTTAATTCACAAGTGCCGGCTTCCACAGGGCCCTGGTGGTGCCACTCTGCCCCAGGCCCCACTCCACCTCTTCCCACCCAGTTTCACCTCCTCCCCCGAGCGCACCCCATCCCCCTTTTCCCCCAGCATCTCCTATACACTACAGAAAAGCTGATCTTGGTGGGTGGGAGGCATTGGGAGGGCAAAGTTGATTGGCAGGGCTGCCAGCAGCTGGGAGACTCTGGGGGCAAGAAGAGTGCTGGCTGCCTGTGGGTGCGAAGTACCCACTATTTTTTTCCATGGGTGCTCTACCCCTAGAGCTCCCATGGAGTTGGTACCTATGCTTTAAATACTTTGGGAGCCTTACTGCGGGGCTCACTGGGTTCTCTGCTTTAGAAGCCAGCAGAACTTTCTCAGAGCAACAGTAGCTGGGCCTGGTGTGTCTGTGTGTAGTTAAAAGAACAGGGGTACTTGTGGCACCTTAGAGACTAACAAATTGATTTGAGCATAAGCTTTCGTGGGTTAGAACCCACTTCATCAGATGCATAGAATGGAACATACACTAAGAAGATATTTATACATGAAAAGGTGGAAGTGCCTATACCAACTGTAAGAGGCTAATTCATTAAGAGGAACTATTATCAGCAGGGGAAAAAAACTTTTGAAGTGATCATCAAGATGGCCCATTGCGGACAGTTGACACAAAGGTGTGAGGATACTTAACTAGGGGAAATAGATTCAGTTAGGGTAATGACTGAGCCACTCCCAGTCTCTGTTCAAACCTAAGTTAATGGTATCTAGTTTGCATATTAATTCAAGTTCAGCAGCTTCTCCTTGGAGTCTGTTTTTGAAGTTTTTCTGTTGCAAAATTGCCACCTTTACGACTGTCACTGAGTGATTAGAGAGGTTGAAGTGTTCTCCTACTGGCTTTTGAATGTTATGATTCCTGATGTCAGATTTGTGTCTGTTTATTCTTTTGCGTAGAGACTGTCCGGTTTGGCCAATGTACATGGCAGAGGGGCATTGCTGGCACATGATGGCATATATCACATTGGTACATGTGCAGGTGAATGTGCCAGCAATGCCCCTCTGCCATGTACATTGGCCAAACTGGACAGTCTCTACGCAAAAGATGAATTGGCTTATAGCCCACGAAAGCTTATGCTCAAATAAATTTGCTAGTCTCTAAGGTGCCACAAGTACTCCTGTTCTTTTTGCAGATACACACTAACACGGCTGCTACTCTGAAACCTGTGTGTAGTTAGTTAAACATGGTTATTTAGGACCCGGCTGCACCCAAGAGAATCCTTCAGACTGTTTTTGTTGTGTAAAGAGCAAAAGACACACTGTCTTAGAAAAAGCCAACTCACTGCTGGCAGATTTTATTCCAAAATGGAAATGCGGTTAATCAGAGGAAGAGCCCACTCTCTAGTTTTTATCGCCTGTCGCTCTCCATTATCCCAATTTGCAGATCGGGGAAACTGAGACATAGAGCAGGTAAGTCCCTTGCCCAAGGTCACCCCGCAAGCAGGTGGCAGAACCAGGCCTCCTGAGCCCCTGTCCAGTGCTCTACACTCATTTGCACTGGTGGTAATGATGGCACAAGATCAAGGGCAGGGGGAGTCAACCCAAAGGGCCAACCCTATGGCGTTCCTTTGCACACAACACATCACAGCAAGCTCGCACTTTTTGTAAGTACAGGTATCTGACCTGATTCTTTTCTCAGTGACCTTGGGATTAATCCAGAGTCAGTGACCTTGCACTAAATTCAGAGTCACTCACTGACTGCAGTGGGGTCAGTGCCAGATTCTGATCTCAGCTCTCCCAGGGTAAATCTGGAGTCATTCTTGACTGCAATTGAGTCAGGACCAGATTCTGATCTTCACTTCCTTGGAATAAATCTAGAGTCAGCCCCTGACTGCAGTGGAGTCAGGGCTGAATTCTGATCTCAGTGACACCAGTATTATAAATCTAGGAGACTCTGGAGAAGTTAATGTCATTATACCATTTTTAAAATGATGTAAATAAGGAGGCACATCTGTGTTAAAGGCATATATCAGTATTTATACTACACTATGTCATAATTCCTGTGAATCTGAATTTAGAATATTTATAGAAATTCCTATCTTCCATTGTAATCCTCCATGGAATTGTACCAAGACACAAAATGTAATTTCAGTGTAATATGGCTCATGCAGAGGAAGGGACAGCTATTTGTTAGTCTTTAATTTAAAGGTTTGTTATGAAATTAAAAAACATGGAAATCCTGCAGTCTTTACTCACCTATAACTCCCATCACAAAACAAGTGAGAAGGTCATGCAGGAGTTAAACAAGTCTTAACACTTATTTACCCTACCTTGTATCAGATTCCCAGCCATAAAGATGCCTTCATGTGCCTTCACCTTCCCCAGGACATAACATCTCATTCATGTGTGCCTATATATACTGTATTCAAACTGCCGGCCCAAAACACATGATTTCTTTGTTCTGTTTTTTGTAAATGGGATGACCAGGCCCATGTCTTTACAGAGGTCATCTCTTCCCCTCCCCTCCCCTTCCCTCCACTCCTGTGTGGCTGAAAGCAGTTTGCCACTTCCTACCTGCACAGTGTCGAAAGGCAGCTAACACCTCCAGGCTGCTGCTGGCCACCTACATAACCCAGCCACCTCCTGTCCCCCGGCTACAGCATGGGCAGGAAGGGGTTAAGCCGTAAGGATGCATTGTGTACCAAGGCCCAGGGAACCTGACTGCAGGCACTTCAGCGAACCCTGCCAGAGAGGTGGTGCAGCAGGGGAGGGTGCCTAGTGGACGGAGCAGTCCCATGCTCCCTAGGAGCAGGACCCAGGGCGGGGGGAGGGTGAAGAGGTGCTAAGCCCCTGTCTGGGAGGCTGCGGTGGAGCCTGCACGTTTGGAGTGTGAACAGGCTGGAAATTGTTTCCCCACCACCACTCCGGAGCTTAGCTGAGCGGCGGAGTTGTTTCCCCGAGCCAGCGCTGTGCGTGGCTTTGGCACATGTAGGGCTCGGCTCCGCCTGGCCAGTGCCCCGGGTCAGGGGGTCTTGGACTTTCCTGGGGTGCCAGCCCAGCCAGAGGCAGTGGGGGAAGGAAGGAGCCTGCCCGTCAGGCTGTTAATGAGCTGAGCGCTCTGACCAGGGGCTGGTTCTCCGCACAGCACTGGGAGCGGGATATGGAGGAGCTGCAGGGCTGAGGGGTGAGGTGAAGGGGCAAAGCAGGGAGAGGACAGTGAAGGGAGAGCACGTAAAGGGCTGATGGGTGAACAGCAGCAGCGACACGTAGCCAGCCACCCACCACCTGCTGCCTGCCTGCACTCACCAGCCAGCGCAGCTCACAGCACGCAGCCAGCACCAGCCAGAAACAGAACACGAGGCGGGGCCCTGCTGGCCAAGAGCCGGCATGCAGCCAGGGCTATGTTGACAGACCAGTAGGGGGAGCGACCAGCCCCGCTCACTGCAGCTTTACACCGCCATCAGCCTTGCAAACCCACCCCCATCATCAGCCACTGGACCCCCCCACTCACTGCCGGTGGGCGGCAGCTGGCAAGCAGGGATCCAGCCGGCAGCAGGACCCGCCAGTACTGATGCGGCGGGAGGCAGAAAATACAGGACAGTGTGCCTGTTTTTAAGACAAAGTCAAGACACCTGCAGGAGGACTTAAATACAGGACTTTCCTTTAAAAATGGATGTCTGGTCACCCTAACCATGAGGGCAGCAGTAATTTTGGTGTCCTTGCACTGCAGTGCAGGGGTGAGCTCCACACACAGTTCCAGGAAGGTGGTTTTGCACATCCGAAAGTTCTGTAGCCACTTCTTGTCATCCCAGACCTGAATGATGATCTGATCCCATCACTCAGTGCTTGTTTCCCGAGCTCAGTAGTAACAGTCTACCATGCCCCGATGCCCCGTGAATGCCAACATCAACCTTGAGCTGTTTCTTTCCATGGCAAACAGCAGGGCAGGTACCATGGATTCATTTTCAGATTCACAGCTCATGAAATACTGCAGGATCAGCCACATTGTGTTCATAATGCTCATCATAAGACTGGAGAGCTATGCAGGCAGAGATGGCAGGTGCAGAGTTTACAGGGGCAATTGAAAAATGGCTCAAAATGTAGTTAGAAGCCTATGGAATTATAGGACAGAGAAAACTGTATCCTGGGACAGTGAACCCACCCCCCGTGATCCATTCCCAGAACTCCTACCGGCGGAAGGTGGTGGTTTGCTCAGTGGGATAGCTATCCATGGTGCACTGATCTCCCTGTCAGTGCTACAGCTCCAGCTGTCGACGCGGTTCACCAAAACAAGGAGCGTTGTATAAATGTGCACAAGCAATGTAATTACAGCAGTTTATGATTGTCGACGGCACTTAAGTCGACTTAACTCTGTAGTGTAGACATGGTTTCAGTCTGTTCCATGCCCATTGCCTCCCTGGACAGAACTTGACGTTTTAACAGTTTTGTGTCCTTTTGAACTGTTACTTCCCCACCTTAGCAAAATAGCTGTATCAGCCTGAAATTAGCGTCTTCACAGCTCATGGATGAGGTACTGTGTCTCACCTCTTGACTACAGCTGGGTAAAAGGTTTTATCCAAAACTTTTTTCCAACTAAAAAGGCAGATTTGGGCCAATTGAATCATTTTGCAAATTGGGTTGAATTTGCTGACATGTTCGTTGGAAACAAACCCGAAACAAAAAAATCCAAAAGAATCAAAATGGTTTGTTTCAATGTGTTCAAAATGAAATATTTCATTTTTTTAATTTGCAATAGCTTTTTGTTATGAAACTTATTTTTTCTTAAACAAAATGGAATGTTTTTAAAAAATCAAAACTCAAATGAAACATTTTGTTTCAGGTCAAACACAAAATTTAATTCAATCCAAAATGAATTTATTTTATTTACTTTTTGGTTTACTGAAAAAAAAAATTCTGGTTCACCCAAGTTTTCTTGGGGGGGGGGAGAGTGGGGTTTGTATGGCCAGCAAACTGAAAATCAAATATTCACCAAGCTCTCCTCCTGACTTTCTTTCCTGTTAGTTTCCTAACAGCCCTGCTATTAAATCAGCATATTGTGGCAAGGCACCTCTTTTGCTGTCTCAGCATTTTTCCCTCTGCAAGGGCCAGGTGCTAAAATAAATCAATCCTACTCCAGAGGTTTTTAATTCTTAACTTTGGTATATTCACAAGGTGGACCTCAAGGTAGGCCCAAGTAGTTCTCTTAAGCTAAACAAACAAAAAAACATCCACAACACAAAAGACATGAATTTCCTTGTTCCCACCGGAGCACTGACTTATTATGTTGGCTTATTATGCTTGATGGACTCTGATCCTGCTCCCTTTAATACAAAACAAGACTGACCGGTACTGAGAGAAATGTCAAAAGGTAGAAAATGCAGTTTCTGTCTCTGGCGCTGACTCACACTTGTAGCCTCGCTGCTGGAAAAAAACAAGCCCAGCACTATGTTCTGATCAGCCACTCTAAGGGCAGGTTTACACTACACAATTAAGTCAACCTAAGTTACATCAATGTACAGCCTCTGCAGTAATTCAATCGCTTTTGCATGTCCACACTACATATCTTGTGTTGGCGATGTGCGTCCTCACCAGGAGCACTTGTGCTGATTTAACTGTCAGTGTGGAGCATTGTGAGATGGCTTCTGAAAAACAGCAACAGTCGACATAAGTAAAGCAGTGTTTACACTGACCCTGTATCGACCTAACTACATGGACCTATGCACTACGCCTCCCGTGGAGGTGGAGTTATTAAGTCAGTGCAATGGGTGAATTACATTGGTGGGAGCTACATTTTAGTGTAGATGCTTATGGAGTTAGGTCAATGTAAGCCGCCTTACATCGACCTAACTCTGTAGTATAGACCAGGGCCAAGCCCTGACAAACTGTTACCAGACTCAGGCTGTTTAAGGCGTTGCTTTTAGCTTCTTCTCTGATCACAGGTTCACAGCTTTGGAGTGGAATGGAGTTTTCTTGCTGACTCATCCAGACTTTTACTACATGGAAGATAGAAAGAGATAGGTAGGGAAGAGAAGTGAAAAAAGGAAGCAAAGTGAAACACGAAGAAGGGGTGGGAGCAGGAACCCAAGTCTCATATCTCAGGTGTTGGTCAAGATTTGGCTGGAACTGGTGATGTCATTGGTTCCTTTTCTCTGGCCTTGTCAGGGCACCTTTTAGGGTCAGGACAATGAAGGTCCAATGGTCTCAGGGTGGATCCCAGGGTCCCAAGATGAAATGGATGTGAGGGTGGGGATGGGAACAGGGGAGTAGCCATGATGCTGAAGCTCGCACCTTCCAGGCCACACGTTTGGCTGCTTCTTTCAGTGACCCCAGACAAACAACATCCAGAAAGAGGTTGGCAGGCTCATCCCATGAACACTAACCAAACAAACTGATTTTGATTTTAACTCTGAACATTTCCTCCCATTTCTAGAACGTTTCATCTCACCATCCTGCCAACCCGAGCTGCCTCTTTCATAGATGCCAAGTCCAGAAGGCACCATTGTGATCATCTAGTCTGACCTGCTGTGTAACACAGGCCAGAGAACTTCCCCCAAACAATTCCTAGAGAAGAGCTTCTAGAAAAACATCCAATCTTGATTTGAAGATTGCCAGTGATGGAGAATTCACCACTACCCTTGATAAATTGTCCCGATGGCTAATTACCCTCACTGTTAAAAATGTAAACCTCTTCTCATGGCTCCTTTTCCCAGAACAATCTGAGTTCATACCAGTCTTTCTCCATCTTCTGCTGGCTTTTATAAACAATATGATAAACTAGTTGGTCTTCTGTTACTCCTTTAATATGGGTTTCGTGTGCCATTGGGTGTGTGGTGGCTAATTGGAGTGAGTGCTGCTTGTGAACAGATACCTGAGTTTTCTGAAGTACAGCTCTGTTAGCTTTCTGAAGGCCAGGAGAATCAGCCCTACTTATGGAGCTCAGGGAAGGGGTTGCTCCCAGGGCAGCTGCGTTTCTTAATCCATGGCACAATTTTCTGATCAAATAACAGAACCAGGCTCAGTTTGGTGGATCAGAAGTTCACTTCATTTTGGAACTGTACTACCAACTCCCTAGTGTTAAAAATTCCTGAGATTGGTTTAAAATCATACGATATTTTAAAAATAATAATGAATTTTGGGTTCTTTCTAATTGTCTCCTGGTCTTTGAAGCTTTCAGATGCCCTCAAGCTTTTCACCAAAATCAAGCAGGCTAGAAACTTATTTATAAAAACAAGAAAAAACTAATAATAACATGTAGCTCTTGTAGAGCACATTTCATCAGTAGGTCTCAAAGCACATTACAAAGGAAGGAAGTATTATTATCCCCATTTCACAGGTGGGGAAACTGAGGCACGGGGCATGAATGTGACTTGCCCAAGGTCACCCAGCAGGCCAGTGGCAGAGCTGGGAATAGAACCCAGTCCAGTGCTTTACCCACTAGGCTACACTGCTTCTCATGACTTCTGCACCTGGGGCATTAATAAAAAACACCAGCTATTGTGAGACTTATGATCTAATTGCATGGGAAACTGTTACAATATTTGAATCTCCAAAGTACAAGATGAATAAGGCAAATTTCATCCATATGAAGAAAGTGGATACATTTTAGCAATCTTATCTGTTGTTTTTTTTCTTAACTCTGATATGAATGAGCGACAGAGAAGACAAGCGCTCTGAATGAATCAACCAACTAGCGATTCTCCTTCAGAAGTGTAAGACACAAAGCAGACCCAAATCCAGTATTCACACCCTTTACTGGTATCACTTAGTTCTGATGCCTCTTCCCCATGCTCTGAGGTGGAAAAAGCCACTGCGGGAGAACTTCAAGATGTCTTCTCATGTGCTTTTTTTTTTCTTCCACTTTGTTATGCCAAAGAATTTTTTCTGTATTTGTTAAATCAGGGAATGAAGCAGGGAGTTTGGGAGCCAGGCTGGGTGGAACCCCGGGCAATCTAACATTTTCATTTCTCCCGTTCTCTCCAGGTAGTTCAGACTGTTTCCCTGGGACAGCACTGAGGACTCCAAACATTCAAATATCATGTCAGGGCCCCCCAAAATTATGCATACTGTGCCACTCTCAAACCAAGAGCATCACCTGCCTCCCTTACTCCCCTAGCTGCCCGAGCCCTGACCCCACTCCATCCCTTTCCCCCCAAGCTCTCTCCCCTGTGCTATGCATCCTGGGGGACTGCAGCAGGGGTCGGGCCCACCCTGCACTCACCAGGAGGCAGGAAGTGGAGCAACACAGCCCCACTCCGCTCTGCTGGCTACCAGCCACACCACCGGTGAGTGCTGGGGGGGCAGTTCCCGCATGCCCACCAAGGTCCAAGGCTGCTCCTGCCCCCCACAACTCTTGGGCCTAGCCCCCCCCATGAAGGCCTGAGGACAGCCTCCCACGGAAACCAACTCAGCAGCCTGTGATTAGACTCCTAAGGAACTCAAATTAGCTCTGATATTCCACAGCAGAGAGAGAGAGAGAGAGAAGAAGGTGTAATTGACATTTCAGACCCTCAGACGAGGCCCATGCCACAAGGTACAACTGCCTGTCCCCTGCCTCTCTCAATT
Organism: Chelydra serpentina; assembly: GCA_037349315.1. Taxonomy (NCBI): domain Eukaryota; kingdom Metazoa; phylum Chordata; order Testudines; family Chelydridae; genus Chelydra; species Chelydra serpentina. Next base: position 2,879,677 of record JBAIAC010000021.1, on the reverse strand, counting down.
CACTGGGCTTTGGAATCCATGTCCCTCGCCTAGCAAGTGCTGCTTAGCTAATGGTGAGACCCTTCATCATAACAAAAGCCCACTGTCCTTGATTCACATAATCAGGGTAACAACACTTTATTCTTCCTGCCCCAATAACAGAGAAACTGGGGCTCCCACAGCAGCCAAAATGACCATTTGGACAAGCGGTCCATCATGCTTTGCAGGGTGAGTGTGTCCATGCAAACAAGATTAGCCCCTGACATTCCTGACATCCCTTTCCACAACTCACCACCAGATGTCAGGGTAGAGCTCATCCTGACTCTGCTTACATATAAATCTAGGGTGACTCTGGAGAAGTTAATGTCATTAACCCAGTTTTAAAAGCATGTAAATAAGGAGGCACATCTGTGTTAAAGGCATATATCAGAATTTATACCACAATGTACCATAATTCCAGTGAATCAGAATTTAGAAAAGAACTTTCTATAAATAGTCAATCCTCCATTTTAGTCAACAATACAATTTCACCAAGAGCAGGAAATGTAATTCTAATTTCAGCATAATACAGAGGAAGGATCCATCTATTTGTTTGTCCTTAATTTAAAGGTTTCAGAGTAGCGGCCGTGTTAGTCCGTATCCGTAAAAAGAACAGGAGTACTTGTGGCACCTTAGAGACAGAGAGTCCCCCCCAACCTGAAGCAAATACTAACCAGCAACCACACAACAAAAACACTAACCCAGGAACCTACCCTTGCAACAAAGCCCGATGCCAACTCTGTCCACATATTTATTCAACTGACACCATCATAGGACCTAATCACATCAGCCACGTCATCAGGGGCTCGTTCACATGCACATCTACCAATGTGATATATGCCATCATGTGCCAGCAATGCCCCTGTCATAAATATGAAGGGAGTGGGTCTGATGCAGTACTATAAAATCCTCTTCCTAGTAAAGGGTTAAGAAATGCAGGTAACCAGACTGACACCTGACCTGGCTGGCATCTGACCAATAAGGGGACAAGATACTTTCAAATCTTAGGAGGGGGGAAGGCTTTGTGTGTGTGTTTTTGTCTATGTCAGAGTGATCTTGGAAGACAGAAGGAACCTGCAGAAAATCAAACCTCCCTTTTCTGAAGTAAGTTTAGATAGCATAGCGTATAGATTTCTGTTTAATTTTGGCTTGGTGTATTCCCTGTGTTAGAAGGGGCAAGGGGGGCGTGTTATTCATGGTTTTCTGTAACGTTAAGGTTTTGTCCAGAGGGGGAAATCTCTCTGAGTTTGGAAATATAGTGCCCTGTGAAATAGTTACCATCCTGATTTTACAGAGATGATTTTACCTTCTTTATTTTTAATAAAATCCTTCTTTTAAGAAGTTGACTGTTTTCTATGGTGTTAAAACCCAGGGGGTGGGTTTTTAGATCACTGTGTAACCAATTGGTTGGGAGATTGTTCTCAAGCTTCCCCAGGAAAGGGGGTGTACGGCTTGAGGGGGTATTTTGGAGGGGAGGGAAGTTCAAGTGATTCCTTTCCTGGATTCCTGTTAGACATTTGATGGTGGCAGCGAGAAGCATTTCTCGGGGTGCAGGGAATTTTGTATCTTGGGGGATTTAACCTAAGCTGGTAAAAATAAGCTTAGGGGCTCTGAATGCGGGTCCCCACGTCTTTACCCTAGAGTTTAGAGTGGGGAGGGAACCCTGACAGCCCCTCTGCCATGTACATTGGCCAAACTGGACAGTCTCGACGCAAAAGAATAAATGGATACAAATCTGACATCAGGAATCATAACATTCAAAAACCAGTAGGAGAACACTTCAACCTCCCTCGTCACTCAATAACAGATTTGAAGGTGACAATTTTAAAACAGAAAAACTTCAAAAACAGACACCAAGAAGAAACTGCTGAACTTGAATTAATTTGCAAATTGGATACCATCAACCTAGGGTTAAACAGAGACTGGGAATGGCTGGGTCATTACACTTGTGAAAGTCATAATCAGTCAGCAGCCATGGTAATCAGAGACCACTAGGTGGAAGTAGACACCTCGCCTACGCAAGACTTTGCATTTTTACAGTTCTCCTTCGCCTACACAAGAATAGTGTTTTCCAGCTGAGATAGTTATTTCTATACCAGTTTTTACTGACCAGATAGCAGACATCCGAGGTCTAGCATGCACCAATCAAATGTTAACACACCAGGGCTTTGTCTAAGTGTGTATAAAAGACCTGTAATTTCTATGTTAATTGAAGTCCTGTCACTTGGTACAGACTTCCCTTATTTTGCAGAATAAAGTACTTTTCTTTCCTTATCCCTGTCTGGCTGTTATTGGCTCTCAGCTAGGCGGACCCGATGTTTCGGTAACACACTCATTGAATCTATTTCCCCAAAGTTAAGTATCCTCACACCGTCTTGTCAACTGTCTGATATAGGCCTTCTTGATTATCACTACAAAAGTTTTTTTTTCTCCTGCTGATAATAGCTCACCTAAATTAAATAGCCTCTTAGAATTGGTATGGCAGCTTCCACGTTTTCTGTGTGTGTATACACATCTTACTTCTGTGTGTTCCATTCTATGCATCCAATGACGTGGGCTATAGCCTACGAAAGCTTATGCTGAAATAAATTTGTTAGTTTCTAAGGTGCCACAAGTACTCCTGTTCTTAATTTAAAGGTTTGTTATGAATTTCAGAAGCACAGGGAAATCCTGCCGGCTCTACTCAGGCATAAAAATCCCATCACAAACCAACTGAGTACGTCATGCAGGATTTAGCAGTTTAAAAAGTCTTAACACTCATTTACCCTACCTTGTATCAGATTCCCTGGCCATAAAGATGCCTGCGTGTGCATGTTTCCTTCACTGGGAAGTACATCTGTTTCATGTCTGCCTATATATACTGTATTTGAATTGCCTTCCCAAAACATGTGATTTCTTTGTTCTCTTTCTGTTTCTTGTAAGTAACTATTCAGTTTGAAAGTGAAAGTAATTCAGTAACATTTGTAGTCTGCACCAGCATAGGCCAATATGCAGGGTTTTCAGCTACTTCTGCCTTCAAGATGAAACTGCAGCTCAGGCTGCTGAAGTCATTTTGGTTACAGTGTAACCAATAAATCTGGAAATGGTAAGAAACAGGGGTTGTCAGCAGGGCCGGCTCCAGGCACCAGCCGACCAAGCACATGCTTGGGGCGGCACCTTGCAAGGGGCGGTGCTTGAGGTTTGTTTTGGGGTTTTTTTCTTCGGCAGGGGCGCTCGGGGGGTTTATTTTGGTTTACTTAGGCGGTGGCGTGGGGCTCGGTGGACGGTGGGTTGTTTCGGCTTGGTGGCGTGGAGGATGGGGGTTGTTTCGGCAGAGCGGCGATCTTTTTTTTTTTTTTTTTTCTTGGGGGCGGGCGGCGCTCGGAGTCGGGTTTTTTTTTGCTTGGGGCAGCAAAAAGGTTGTCAGTGTCACCAATCATTCAATAAAAGTGTCCTTTCGATTGGTTACTTTCCAGCCTCAGCAAAGCAGGGTAGAATTGCATCTCACCTCCTGACTACATTTGGGCAAAATGTTTGCACCGAAAGATTTTTCCACTGAAAAAAGGGAGATTCAGGCACATTGAAAATTTTGCAAATCTGTGTTGAATTGTTTCAGTTGGTAGAAATAAAAGAAAAAAAGAAAGTGATTTGTTTCAATATGTTCAAAATGAAATGTTTCAACATTTTTATTTGAAGCAGCTTTTTGTTATAAAACTTAATTAAATTTCATTTTTTAAAAGATAAAAATGTTTTTAAAAACTCAAAGCTGAAATGAAACATTTGGTTTTAGGTCAAACAAAAAGTTTCATTCAATACAAAAGGAATTATTTATTTTACTTGTTGATTTACTGAAAAATTTGACTTTTTTAAAATTTCAAGTTGACCTGAATTTGTGTGTTGGGTATGGCCAGCAAACCAAAAATTAAATATTCACTCAGCTCTACTCCAGCCTTTCTTACCAGGAGCTATTACTGAGTTTTCTGTTACTTTCCTACCAGTTTCATATCATAGAATCCTAAAATCATAGAATCATAGAATCTCAGGGTTGGAAGGGACCTCAGGAGGTCATCTAGTCCAACCCCCTGCTCAAAGCAGGACCAAACCCAACTAGATCATCCCAGCCAGGGCTTTGTCAAGCCTGACCTTAAAAACCTCTAAGGAAGGAGATTCCACCACCTCCCTAGGTAACCCATTCCAGTGCTTCACCACCCTCCTAGTGAAAAGGTTTTTCCTAATGTCCAACCTAAACCTCCCCCTCTGCAACTTGAGACCATTACTCCTTGTTCTGTCATCTTCTACCACTGAGAACAGCCGAGCTCCATCCTCTTTGGAACCCCCTTTCAGGTAGTTGAAAGCAGCTATCAAATCCCGCCTCATTCTTCTCTTCTGCAGGCTAAACAATCCCAATTCCCTCAGCCTCTCCTCATAAGTCATGTGCTCCAGCCCCCTAATCATTTTTGTTGCCCTCCACTGGACTCTTTCCTACTATAGTGTATTAAACAGGTTTCAGAGTAGCAGCCATGTTAGTCTGTATCCGCAAAAAGAACAGGAGTACTTGTGGCACCTTAGAGACTAACAAATGTATTGAAGCATAAGCTTTCGTTTGTTAGTCTCTAAGGTGCCACAAGTATTCCTGTTCTTTTTATAGTATTAAACTAAATCAATGTACAGTGGCAAGGCAACTCTTTCCCCATGTGAGCCTCAGCGTTGCTTCTTCTGGCAGCAGGGAGGTACTGGAGTAAATCAGTCCTACGCCAGAGGTTTTTTATTCTTAACTTTGGTATATTTACAATGTTTACAAGGCAAGCCTCAGGGTAGACCCATGTAGCTCTTTTACACCCCTGAGCAAGAAAGTTTCACGGTAAAGTGGCAGTGGAGACAAGGCCTTAGTACGCTGACTCCTAGTCACCAGCCCCTCCCCTGTCAACTCAGTGTTTAAGAGAGAACAGCTCTTTGCAGAGACCTTGTCTCTCTACTGCCCCAAACCTTGCTGCAGTCACTTCTTATCTCTTTTCCTCCCTCTCGCATTAAAACAGGGGGGGTTTTAACCATCACCAGGGCCCTTAATTGGACTCTGATTAGCCTGAGGTAATCTCTTTTCAGTTCATAGGGAAAAGGGCCTTCATCATTCTAGGACCGATCGACCTCCCTTCACCAGCTCTAGCTGCCAGCTCTGAATGTGTCACATATCTGCACCTCCTCCCCCACAATACGGTTGGGCTATGTGAGAAACAATTTATCCTCCCAGCATTGCCAGGCCTGATTCCTGCCCTGTGCAGCACTTTGCAGTGAAAGGGTTGTAGCAACAGGAACTATCTTGTTACTCGCATTTTTTTCTTTGTTCTGGTGCATCCACTTAAGGGGAGCAGGGTCCACAACAAGTGTAAACCTCTGTCCAAGCAGATAACACCAGGGGGTTTCCATGGCCCATTTTACCACAAGGCACTCCTTCTCCACTACGGTGTACCTTTGTTCTCTGAGTAGGTGTTTTCTACTGAGGTACAGGGCTGGGTGTTCTTCCTCTCCTCCCAGCTGAGAAAGTATGGCTCCCCACCCTACTTCAGAGGTATCCATTTATAGTCTGAACTTCTTCTCAACGTTTGGAGCTAATAGCACTCTGCGGAAGGCTGTCAGATGTGCAAAACCTTATTCTGCTGCACCGGTCCATTTGACCATGCCTGGGCCTCTGGTCTTTATCAGATCTGTCAAAGGGTATGTATGAAGTGGGGAATGAAGTGCTGTAATATCCCACTATTCCCAGAAGTATTCTGACCGGTTTCTTCCTGAGCAGTTGAGGACAACTTTGTATTACCTCTAACTTGTTCAGCTGGGGCTTCACTATGCTCCTCCCATGATGTACCTGAGGTATTTGGCTTCTGCTAGCCCAGCGGTTCTCAAACTGTGAAGTGGGAACCCAAAGTGGGTCACAATCCCATTTTATTGGGGTCACCGGGATTGGCGTTAGACTTGCTGGGGCCAGGGACTGAAGCCAAAGCCGGAGCCCCATTGGGTTCAGGGCCAAAGCCGAAGCCCTAGGACGTCAGCCCTGGGTGGCAGACTCAGGTTACAGGCTCCCTGCTGGGGCCGAAGCCCTTGGGCTTTGGGTTTGGCCTCCTCACCTGAGGTGGCAGGGCTCAGGCTTTGGCCCCGCCTTCGGGGGCAGCAGGGCTCAGGCTTAGATCCCCCCTGCTGGGGTTGTGTAGTAATTTTTGTTGTCAGAAGAGTATCACGGTGCAATTAAGTTTGAGAAATTGGCCATTCTTAGCCCAGGGCTACACTAGGGGAGGGGGGTCGATCTACGATACGCAGCTTCAGCTACGTGAATAACGTAGCTGAAGTCGGCGTATCGTAATCGACTTACCTGACCATAAGGACGGCGGCGAGTCGATCGCTGCCGCTCCCCGTCGACTCCGCTTCCGCCGCTCGATGACGTGGATTTCCGGAGCCCACGGGGAGTGCGATCGGGGATCGATTAATCGCGTCTTAACGAGACGCGAAAAATCGATCCCGATAGATCGATTGCTACCCCGCCGATCCGACGGGTAGTGAAGGACAAGCCCGCATGTACTTATGTCCACCTCAGCTGCGGTCACTCCTCTGACTGCGCTGTGGATGTCCCCTAAGTCAATTAGGAGCCTACACTAGAAATTATTGCTGGTATAATAGTGGTGATTGAAGGTGATTTTTGCGACATTTCTGTGCTAGAAAATTCCCTACTGTGGATGCAGTTATAGTGGCATAAACTTTAACCGTTGTAGCTTATTTCACTTGGGGAACTGGCATAAGCTATACCAGCAAAAGTATTCTGCCGCTGTAAATTGCATCTGCATTAAGCGGGTTTTAGACTAGCAAACCTTTTAAGTCCAGCAGGGTGGTTGTTGTCTGTGTTGTAAACCCTCTATTTACTGGTGTAATGCTAAACCTAGGGTGTGGTCTGCAGTTTCCTGTCAAGCTAATTGCTGGTGGCTGCCCGGGAAACTGTCTCCGCCAAACCATCCCCCCCCCCCCCCCCACAAAAAAACAGTAAGCTCTTATCAAACACACATAAGAATGCAGCTAAAGCATTTGAAGTGTAAGGCAGTAAGTGAGGCTTTCCTCGGAACAATAGCCCTTACTCCCTTTCTCTTTTTACAGAAGGGTTTTCTCTGGGGGAACCCCCTTCCACAGCATTTGATGGTATTAACTGTCCTTTGGGGAGAAAAGTGTCAGTTTCAATCATCTGGCGTGATGGTTGCTGCTGCTGGAGTCTGATCCTGTTCCCTTTCATACAAAACAGGACCAACTGGTCCTGAGAAAAAAGACAAGCCCAGCATTGTGCTCTGAGCTGCTTTGAAGGAGACATACTGTTACCAGGCTGTTTAAGGTGTTGTTTTCAGCTTCTCATCTGGCCAGGCTCACAGCTTTGTGGAGTGAAGTTTTTCTTGATGACTCATCCAGATTCTTACAACACAGAAGGCGGGAAAGGAAGTGAGGCAAGGTGAAGTGAGGAGCCATGTGACACACCCTCCCATCTCAAGTGTTGGTCAGGATTTAGCCGGGCTCCAGTGGAGGTGGCAATGTCATGTGCTACTCTCTGGCCTGCTCTGGTCAGGGCACCTTTCAGCAGGGCCATCCTAGCCATTTGGGTGCCCTACGCAGCCCCCCAGGCCTGCCCACCCCCCCAGGATCTGGGAGGCAGGAGCTGTGGGGGGGCACTTTGGGGGCCCCACAGGCCTACAGTGTCCTGGTGGATTAGCGGGGGCTGGGAGAAGCGCTCTGCTTCCCTTGCCGCAGCCGTGTGGCTGGGGGGAGGGGGCTTGGGAGAAGAGATCCCCCCACTCACTGGCAGCGACAGGAAGCAGAGCAGCCCAGCCCCAGCCCTCTCTACTCTGCCAGCTCCCAGCCGCCACATGGCTGGGGCCAGGGCAAGGGAAGCAGAGCAGGCTGGGGCCACGTTGCTCCGCTTCCTGCCACCGGTGAGTGCAGAGGGCGATCCTTTCCCTGCACTCACCGATGGCAGGAAGTGGAGCAACGCGGCTGGGAGCTGGCAGAGTAGAGCGGGCTGGGCCGGGTTGCTCCGCTTCACGCCACTGCCGGTGAACGCGGGTCACTGTGGGAAGAGCCTTGTAGGGAAGAGGTGGAATGGGGGGCTGGGCTGGGGGCGGAGCAGGGGGAATGGGTAAGAGGTAGGGCGGAGCGAGTTCTCCAGGCTCCCCCACGCCCCTTAGAAATGCCCTGTCCTTGCAGTGGGCGCAGCCCGTGGAGGGGCCGGCCGAGGGATAGAGCTACTCACCAGGCTGGTGTTGTCACGTATGCAGCAGGCAGCTGCCTAGGGCACCATGAAATTTGGGGCAATTTGGTCCCCCAAATTTCATGGTGCCCTACGCATCTGTGTATGCCTAAGGACAGCCCTGCCTTTCAGGGTCAGGACAACGAAGGCCCAATGGTCTCAGGGTGGATCCCAGGGTCCCAAGGTGAGGGTGGAAATAGGGGACTAGCCACAATGCTGAAGTTTGCTCCTTCCCGCCCACATCTCCGGCTGGCTCGACCCCAAACAAACATCCAGAAAGGGGGCGGCAGCCTCACCCCAGGAACACGATCCAATCAAAACGAATCTGGGGCTGATTATAACTCTGAACATTTCCTCCCATTTCTAGACCCTTTCATCTCCCCATCCTGCCAACCCAGAGCTGCCTTAGATTCCAAGGCCAGAACGGACCATTTGTGACACAGGTGAGGGAACTTCCCCCAAAATCATTCCTGGAGCAGATTTTAGTAAAAACATCCAGTCCTGATTTGAAAATTGCCAGTGATGGAGAATTCACCACAACCCTTGTAAATTGTTCCAGCAACTAATTATCCTCACTGTTAAAAATGTAAAAACCTCTTCTTACGGCTCCTTTCCCCAGAACAATCTTAGTTCATACCAGTATTTCTCCATCTTCTGCTGGCTTTTATGAACAATATGATAACCCAGCTGGTCTTCTGTCACTCCTTGAATGTGGGTTTCCTGTGCCATTGGGTGGGGTCTGTGGTGGCTAATTGGAGTGAGTGCTTCTTGTGAACAGACATCTGAGTTTTCTGAAGTACAGCTGTTAGCTCTCTTTGAAAGTCATGAGAATCAGCCCTATTTAGAGAGATCAGGGAAGGGGTTTCTGTTAAGGCAGCTGCGTTCTTTAACCCAGGGCACATTTTTCTGATCAGTCAAATAACAGTACCAGGCTCATCATTAGAAATGCACTTCACTTCACTTTGGAAATTCACTGTACTACTAACTCCCTAGTGTTCAAAAACCCAAGATTAATCATGAGGTGTTTTAAACATAATAATCAATTTTGGGGTCTTTCTAATTGCCCGTTGGGTTTTAAAGCTTTCAGAGGCCCTCAAACTTTTCACCATAGCCATGAGGGCTAAACATTTATTTATAAAAAAAGAAAAAGCTAATAATAATATAAAGCTCTTGTAGAGCACATTTCATCAGTAGATCTCAAAGCACTTTACAAAGGAAGGAAGTATAATTATCCCCATTTTACAGATAAGGAAACTGAGGCACGGGGCAGGAAAGTGACTTGCCCAAGGTCACCCTGCAGGCCAATGGCTAGTTTGGGATAGAACCCAGTCCAGTGCTTTACCTCCATGACTCCCACACCTGGGGCTTTAATAAAAACACCAGCTATTGTGCGGCTGGCAACTTCTCCCTAGTAAAAGATGAATGAAGCAAGTTTCATCCATTTGAAGAGATTGGGTAAATTTTAACACCTTATCGGTTCCTCTGATATGGATGGGTGACTAAGAAAGAGCCCTGAATAAATCAACCAATTAGCAATTCTCCTCCCGAAGTATAACATACAAAACAGATCCAAATCCAGTATGCAGGCGTCACTTAGTCCTGATGCCTCTTTTCTGGCATTGTGCCCATCCGACACAGCTTCCTGTATCACGCAGGCCAGAGATTCTCATCCGCTAATTTCTGCATCCAGTCCAATAGCTTCTATTTGACCTATAGCATGTTTTAAAAAGACATTCAGTCTTGCTGACAGACTCCATGTTTATTCAGAGAATCACCCTGTTCACAGCAAATGTTTCAATGGTTCCTTCCCCTCCTGTTAACATCTTGAACCTTGCTAGTCTGAATTTGTCTTGCATCCGCTCCCAGCCATTGGCTCGCTTTCTGCTTTTGTCTCCTGGATCTTAACAGAGCTGTCTACGTCAACTATGATCAAATGACCGCTTAGTCTTCTCTTGGATAAACTAAATTGTGACTCTTGCAGTATTTGGCATTTTTCTTAAAGCTCCTAGAGTTCTGTGTGTGACGGGTTGGTATCACAGAAACCCCCTTGGAGGTGCCACCTAATGTGCCAAGACTACTTATGCCCCTGCTTTCCTGCCTTTTTCAGCTTGGGACTCCAGAATCCTGTCTGGTTTGAGCCAGACCTGCTAGCCTGCTGCAAACCCAGACCCAGGTCTGAACCACGTCCCCTAACAGCTGTAGGCTTGCCAGGAAGCAGCTTAGGAAGTGGTCTTGGCTTTGACACCCAGGTGCCCAACTCCCAATGGGGTTCAAACCCTGAATAAATCCATTTTACCCTGTATAAAGCTTATACAGGGTAAAATCATAAATAGTTCGCCCTCTATTTCACAAATAGAGGGATATGCACAGCTGTTTGCCCCCCCCCCCCCCCGATACTAACACATACTCCAGGTGACTTAATAAGTAAGAAGTTATTTTAATAAGTACAGAAAGTAGGATTTAAGTGGTTCCAAGTAGTAACAGACAGAACAAAGTGAATTACCAAGTAAAATAAAATAAAACATGCAAGTCTATGTCTAATCACACTGAATACAGATAAAAACTTCACCAGTTTCAGCAAACTTCCTTTTACAAGCTATGGTCCTCCTAGCCTGGGTCCAGCAATCGCGCACCCCCCCTATTGTTCTTGTCCTTTGTTCCAGTCTCTTTCAGGTATATCCCTGGGGGGTGGAGAGGCTCTCTCTTTAGCCAGCTGAAGACAAGATGGAGGGGTCTCCCAGGGGTTTAAATAGTCTTTCGCCTCTGGGTAGACACCCCTCCCTCTCCCTGTGTAGCATCCAATTACAAAATGAGTGAGAGAGCCCAACGGTACCTGGTGCCTCACGGTTGATTACAGGGCACTAAATGCTCTGGCCAATTCACCAGTCTCGGTGGTGGCAGCGTACCCTGAAATGTTGGCCTCTGTTCGACTCCAATTCTGAATTTTTACCGTTTTGGACATAGCTAATGGGTTTTGGTCTCTGCCACTAGCTACCTGGTGTCAGTATAAAACTGCATTCACATGGGAGGGCAGACAATTCTGCTGGACAGTCCTACCCCAGGGATATCAGGACTCCCCTGCAATTTTCAATAGATACATGAAACAAGCTCTGGAGGGGGTGGATGCAGCAAGATGCATACGATATGTAGACGACCTGTTACTAATGTCAGGAACAGAGGAAGAAGACAGGGAACTTACCGAGCAAGTCCTGCAGGCTTTGGCAAAAGCGGGGTTAAAAGTCAATGGGAAGAAGGCTCAAATGGGACAGACAAGGGTAACTTACCTAGGAGTGGAGGAATCCCAGGCAGGAAGGGAGATTGATAAGGGATGGTGCAATTAATCCAGTCCCTGCCACTGCCCATTGATGTTAAAACCTTGCAAAGTTTTCTGGGTCTGACTGGATTTTGCAGGGATTTTGTGGCCAATTAGGCAGAAATAGCCTGGCCTCTGTTCAACCTAACCTGAGCCTCAACTTGGGAATGGTCACTCAGAAGAATGTACTGAGGCAGTGAGGGTACTAAAGGAACACCTGGCCAGTACTCCAGTGCTGGCATCCCCGGATGGGGAGAAACCCTTTTACCTGTACCCTTTGGTATCTGACATCCGGCCAGTGGCCCTGATCACCAACCGTGCGATCCTCAGCGTAAAGGTTGCTACCGGCTCTAGAAGAGTGGGAGACGGAGCGAGAAGGCCAAGGCGGTGCAGAGTAACCTTGAAGAGCGCTCTGCGTGGCCATGGTATGTCGAGGTGCCGGAGATCGGTACCGGGATCTGGAACGGTACCGGCGGTGGCTGCGGTACCGGGAACCCGACCTGGATCGGGAACGTCTCGGTGAACGATAATGATGTCGATCGTCCAGAGATCTACGCGGTGACCGGCCACAGGACCGGGAGCGGTACCGGGAGTCGTCATACCGCCGCCTGGAGGGAGACCTGGAACGGTACCGCGAGTACGACCGGTGCCGGGATGGCGACCAGCGCCGGGACCGCGAGCGGTGCCGAGGAGAAGCCGACTGCTGCTGGCTGGTCTCCGCATGCGGCACCGGGCGTAACATGGCCGGTTTGCCGCGAGATGTGACGATCCGCAATGGCGGTACCGAGGATGAGGTCGGTGCCGGATCGGTCATGGCAATCAGGTCCCGTGCCGCCGAGAAGGTGTCCGGAGTGGACGGCAGTGGAAGCTCTACCACGGTGCGAACCGGGGAGCTGGCGGTTACCGAGCTCAACCGGCCTTATGGGGCCAGAGTCGTCGGTACCGGAGCCTTAGAAGGCTGTCCTGTGCTCAACGGCCTCTGGGGTGCCGGAGTTGACAGGGTCAGTGCCGGTATTGGTGGCGGCGCCGGACTCGACGGCCTTTGCGGAGCCGGAGTAGGTGGCACGGATAACTGAGCCACAGGCACCGAGCTCGACGGTCCTTGCGGTACCAGAGTCAACGGTGCTGGCGCCACACCGGGCTTGGCGTGGTCCGGAACAGGCTGCGGGAGCAGCGGTGCCGGGGTCGGTGCTGGCCCAGGACCTGACTTCCTCGCTCTCGGTGATAGAGAGCGACGCCTCTGAGAAGTCCCGGCCTGAGGCGTACGGTGCCTGGGCTCTTTCCCAGAGCTCGGGCGTTCCGGTGCCGTTGATGACGAGGCCGCCGGGGTCGGCACCGGGTTCCGGTGCGGGGCCGACATCGGGCTGAGCGAGGCCTCCAAGAGGAGCTGCTTTAAACAAAAGTCCCGCTCCTTCTTGGTCCGCGGCTTAAAAGCTTTGCAAATTCGGCACTTGTCCGGAAGATGGGACTTCCCGAGGCACTTTAAACAGGAGTCATGGGGATCCCCCGTGGGCATCGGCTTCTGACAGGCCGAGCAAGGCTTGAATCCCGGAGAGCGAGGCATTGGCCCGGTACCGGGAGGGAGACAGGGGAGAAGCCCCTTATCTCCCACTACTATTTACACTAACTACAACAAAAGAACTATCAGTAAACTATTAACAACTACTTAAGAAGTACTTAAAACTATCTACAAGATAAACGAGTGCTAAGTATGCTAGGGAGGTGGAGATCAGCGAGCTGCTCTCCACAGTTCCAATGACCGTCACGGGCGGTAAGAAGGAACTGAGAGGGCGCTGGGCCGGCTGGGGTATATATCAGGCACCGTAACGGCGCCACTCCAGGGGGCGCCAGCCGGCCCACCGAGTGTTGCTAGGGTAAAATCTTCCGACGATCGTGCACGCCGCGCGCGCACACCTAATTGGAATACATATGAGCAAGCACTCGAAGAAGAATATAGGGTGAGTGGCAGGAGGTCTGGAGGAGAATAGCGGCAGGAGTGCCTGTCAAGTCAGCCCCATATTCCCCCCTTCTGTATGTGTGCTAAGACCTGGGGGCCTAGCCCCTCTTCCTACCATTGTATGTGTGCCAGGATCTAGGAGCCCTCTGCCCCAGCAGTGGAGTCTGAGCCCCTTTCCTGCCCCCACATGTGAGTTGGGATATAGGGGGCCTGGCCTCTCTGGTGGTACTTGAGGCCTGCTCCCTGCCCCTGTGTATGGGTCAGGATCTGGCGCCCCTTGCCCATTTATGAGAGTCTGACCCCACACCGTGCACTCCCCTCTGTAGCCGGTTCTGGAAGGGCCTGAGCCCTTCTCCCTACCCGTCTATATGAGCTGGATTCAGGGGGGCTCTGCTGACCCCTGATGCACCCCGCAACTTTCCAGCACCTGCTCCCAAAACATCAACGCATTGACAGGCCAGAGAGCACATCTAGGGCGGAGGAGATGGCTAACTCCGGTGGGATCACACACAGGACCCCAGTTCTGTAGCCACTGGACTGTGTGTGTGTCTAACCGCCCTGTGGGACAGGGGGAATTGCTAGAGGAACTGAGAGTGGCAAGCATGACAAAGGACAATCCCTTCCTGCCCCCATTTATCTCTTTGCACAGTCACTCCTTCCACAGTTAATAATAACTCCCTCAGTCTCCTGACACAGTTAACCCATGCCATGCCGAGAAGCTGTAGAGCTGGGATCCCTCTCCCAGCGCTGAGAAAGAGCTGCTTCTCCAGTGGGTGGTGGGGGCTGTTTATACTGGGATCACTGTCTGACACTGACACGCACCTGGAAGCTGGATCTGGTGTGCGGAATTTGAGGGCTATTTTATAAGGGAATCCATCCCCCAACACTGAAATGCAGCTTCCTCTGGTGTGGGCATCCGGGGCTATTTACATAGGGATCCCTCACCTCACACCAAGAGACAAAGAAAGAGACGGTTAAGGAGTGACTTGGTTACCTCTGTAAGTACCTGTATGGGGAAAAAATATTTGATAATGTGTTCTTCAAACTAGGAGAGAAAGGTAGAAGAGGCTCCAATGACTAGAAGTGGAAGCTAGACAAATTCAGACTGGAAATAAAGTCTCAGTTTTTCATGGTGAGAGAACCATTTACCAAGGATCGTGGTGGATTCTCCATCACCAACAATTTATAAATCAAGATGGGCTGTTTTTCTAAAAGCTCTGCTCTAGGAATGATTTTGGGGCCGTTCTCTGGCCTGTGCTATACAGGAGGGCAGACTAAATGATCACAATGGTCACTGGAATCTATGACTCTAGATGCAGCCACCTCTGGGGAAGGGCACAAAGGCTGTTTATAAAAGGAGCTCTTGCCCAGTGCTGTAATGCAGATGCCTCTGGGGTGGGACAGCTAGTTGTACAGCCATCATTTGCCTGGCACTAAGATGCATCCCCTTCCAGAGTATGCCTGCTATTTGTCTGGGGATCCCTTGCCCCATTCTGAGATGCAGTTCCTGGAGTGGGGCAATAGTTTATGGAGTGGATCAGAAAGCAGAACATAATCTGGCTGGACTCTGATGTGACCTCTATGGGGGCTTTTAATGCCTTGAGGCTAGGAATGGGGGAGGAGGGTCAGTGTCTCTGTTTGATGTAACAGGAAACCACATACCCACCCCCCAGCAGCTGCGCAGGCTGATATGAGGGGCTGGACTCAGGATCCCTGGTGCAGTCAATCAGCACAGTGGGAAAAGCTGCCCCCAAGAGCAACCTCCCAATCCACAGCTGGGAGTATGGGGACACAGGTGGGAGAGCAACCCCAGCAGAGACCCCAGGTGAGTCCATGGGGATGGGTAACCATCAGTGAGATGCAGCCACCTCTGGGGTGGCGCAGCTGTTTGTACAGGGAACTCTGGGCATTCAGAAGCTGTTTAATGCAGGGATGTACCACTGATGGTGTGGGGTTTATACAGTGATCCCTCACCCGGTGCTGAAGGCACTAAATGCCAGATGTTTTTAGCATGCTCCCCTCATGCAGATGGCACTGGGGGAGCTGGTTGAAGCAAGGGCATGGGATACAGGCAGGTGGGGACTGGATGTGGTAATTACCTGGTGGGGGTGGAGGGTGGGGGGTGGCATCTCCTGGCTGGACCAGCTGCTATGAGTTTAAGGGAAGCAGAAGATACGGGATTGGGTGGAAGGGAAACTACAGGGATTGATTCAAACCTTTTGAGTTTAGTCCACCCTGGGGGATGGGTAGCAGGTGTGGGGGAGTCAACTCCTTGTAAGTGGTGCTCATGGCAGCTCCCTGACACTGTTACAGCACCAGCAGGGTTAGTGTAGATGGTCCCCAGCGTGGTCAGGGTGCAGCTGCAATGACTTCCTGCCTGACGGGACAGAGGGCACTGGGGAGCTGGGGAGCCCTTGTTATTAGAGCTAGTATCTGCTCAGGGGACCCAGCGCTGTTGCAGCACCAGCTGGGTTGGTGTAGATGGGACCATTGTGGGATATCCCCCCCCTGGGAGTTGTCCCCCAGCACTCCAGACTGGGGAGTCGCACGGTCTCAGTTCATGTTCACAGGGTCGCTGTATTGTTGCAGGCTGAGCTGGTTAGTGTAAATATACCCCGTGATGTCGGTGCCCTGAGCTTGTTTTTGACCTCCCCTGCAGACCATGCCGTGCCCCACCTCACCTCACCTAGCCCTCCTGGCCCTGCTCTCTGTGGCGGGCGCTGTGGGTCCGGGGGAGACCTGCCCGTCCGAGATGAACCTGATCAAAGACCGACTGCAGGTCAACTGCTCCGGGCAGGGGCTCAGCGTGGTGCCACTTGCCCTGCCCAGGAAAACAGGCATCCTGCTGCTCAGCACCAACCGCCTGGCATCCGTCTCCACTGCCTCCTTCCAGCACCTCCCTGAGCTGGCTGAGCTGGACCTGTCAGGCAACGGACTGGGTGCGCTGCACACTGGGTCCCCCCTGTCCTTGCTGCAGGTACTGGTCCTGTCCCACAATGCCCTGGGGGTGCTGCCCACACTGCAGGGCCTGCCTGAACTCACCCGCCTGGCCTTGGATCACAACAACATTTCAGGGCTGGTGCCAGGGGCCTTCCGGGCTGTGGGGAAGCTGAAGGAGCTGAATCTACGGGGGAACCAGCTGCAGACGCTGCCAGAAGAGGCCTTTGAGGGCGTGGCCGGGTTGAAGGACCTAGATCTGTCTGATAACGTCCTGGACGAGCTGCCGCAGGGGCTGTTGGCTGGGCTGGAGCTGGAGACACTGAGGCTGTCAGGGAACCAGCTTCGCACTCTGCCCAGCGGCTTCTTCCCCGAGGGGCGCGTATTCGCCTACGTCTTCCTGGCAGGGAACCCCTGGCGCTGTGACTGTGGCCTGGCCTATCTGCGGGGCTGGATCGCGGACAACGAATTCAGCATCTACATGCAGGAGCAGAGGTCAGACGGGCTGCTGATCGAGATAGATCCTCGCAGCCCCGTGTGCGATGCGCCCCTCAGACACCGAGGGAGCCCCGTCATCGACCTCCAGCAGGCCTGCGGCAAAGCAGGGGACGCGGACTTGGATATCAATGAGACAATGACAGAGGAGGGATTCCCTGTGCCCTCCACTACGGCTCCCTCTACCACCCTGCCCCCAACCACCCCTGTGCCCACCACTACTGCCCCCTCCACCACCCTGCCCCCAACCACCCCTGTGCCCACCAGTACTGCCCCCTCCACCACTCTGCCCCCAACCACCCCTGTGCCCACCAGTACTGCCCCCTGCACCACCCTGCCCCCAACCACCCCTGTGCCCACCACTACTGCCCCCTCCACCACTCTGCCCCCAACCACCCCTGTGCCCACCAGTACTGCCCCCTCCACCACTCTGCCCCCAACCACCCCTGTGCCCACCACTACTGCCCCCTCCACCACTCTGCCCCCAACCACCCCTGTGCCCACCACTACTGCCCCCTCCACCACTCTGCCCCCAACCACCCCTGTGCCCACCACTACTGCCCCAGAACCTGCATCCCCAGCACCCCCAGAGCTCACCAGCACTCCCATGACTCCCACCACCACTCTTATCCCCTCGCCTCCCTTCCATACCAGCCCTCTCCACATCACCCCCTGCCATCAGCCACCCCCTCCGACGGGGGCTACCCCCCTCTGCAT
This sequence comes from Chelydra serpentina, assembly GCA_037349315.1. Taxonomy (NCBI): domain Eukaryota; kingdom Metazoa; phylum Chordata; order Testudines; family Chelydridae; genus Chelydra; species Chelydra serpentina. The sequence continues at coordinate 2,861,992 of JBAIAC010000021.1, read as the reverse complement.
GTGCCCCACCCCACCCCCAGCAATGCCCGTGGCTGGGCGTCAGCAGGGCAGGGAGGGCCCACAGTGGGGCCACTGGGTGCTAGCCCATTGCTGCCTGCTGCACCTGATGCTCTACCTGGCCTCCTTGCTGCTGCTGCTCCTGCCCATGCTGGCTCTCATGGGCTGGATGGGCTGGGTATATCTGAGCTGGTATCGCCCAGCTCTGAGGGGTCCCCCGGGGGCACGGCTGGTGCGGTACCAGCTGCTGAGAAAGGGGGAGCGGGCAGCGCCCCCCATGATGCATCTCAGCAGCTTCAAGAGCCCCGTCGAGCCCCCAACCTTCCGCACCACCAAGGAGCTGCATATCCACCGCGACCCCCCTGTGCCCTCCTTCCGACGTGTTACCAGGAGGCTGCTGAGTGTGGGGGGGCTGGGCCCCTGGCGGGCTCCCTCCGCCTACAGCCTAGACAGGGGGGAAGCAGCTATCGGGGCTGTCAGGGTGAAATATGCAACGACCACCCTCTAAGCGGGGCAGGACACCTGGGTTCTATTGCTGGGGCTGGGGAGGAGGGTCCTAGGGGAGGGGCTGCTGCTCGCCAGGACGCCTGGGTTGTAGTTCCAGTTCTGTTGCTGTGATCTCACCCACAGTGCACCGGGGACAAGATTCCTCCACCCTTACTATATATGTAGAACCCAGGAGTCCTGACTCCCAGATGCCCCCCCTGCTTCAGACCAATGGGATCTTCTAACCCTGTATCTCCCCCATGCACACAGCTGTTGCAGAGGCCAGATCAGGAATAACTGTCCAGAAGGACAGTTTCCCCCTAAAACCAGGCACTTCAGGGCTGGCTTGTGCCCTGGCAGAGCCCTGTCGATATTTCCTCCACTCTGTAGCAAGTCTCTGGCTGTTCTTATAATCCACATAAATGTTGATCCTACTTTGAATCCTGTGGCAGGTAGCTCCATTGAGTAATCACAGAATAAAGACCTTCCCTGGAGGCATTTCAACTAGGTCCCAGTTCAAAAACACTGGGCCACTAGTGTTCTTTGCCGGAGGTGAATAATGATGCGCAGTTTATCAACTGGAGCTCACAACCCCTAGATGGGAAAGGCCTCATATCGTATTCCCTGCCCTGTCTAGGCCAGCCAGTTCCCCTGCCTTGTGCGTGGATCAGAGACAGCATGCTCTAGAGCGAAAAAACCCATATCCATATCCCCACCACTCTGAGCTGGCTAGATCCCCTGCCCTGGGGTACATCAACCAGTACCCACAGAGGGGAAATGCCCCATCTGCCACTGCCCTGAGCCAGCCAATCTCCCACCCTGGGGCTGGATTGGAGCTGGAACCCCCTACAAAGGAAAGGCCCCATATCCTACTCCCCACCCCCATCAGCCTTCCAATCCCCTGCCCTGAGGCTAGATCGAAGGTGGCACCCACTAGAAAAGAAAGGCTGCATGTCCCACTCCCTGCTGCTCTGAGCCAGCCAGTCTCCTGCCCTGGGGCCAGATGGGAAGTGAGGACAGTGCCCCCTAGAGGGGAAATGCCTCATCTCCCAGTCCCCAGCACTCTGAGCTGGCCAGTTCCCCCACCTTGCGGCTGATTTGCAGCAGCATCTTATAGGAAGGAGAAGAGTGGGTAGTTGGATGATTGTTTAATGGCTTTGAGTTCAGGCTTCATTTCCCATATAAGTGCCTGATTTCCCACATCATTCAAATGCACTAAACTGTGGCTGGAGCACATTCTAATTTCTATTTCCTCTGTAACTAACACACACAAAATATACAATCCAAACCCAATTTCATATGGGAGAGCTCCTTGAGAGCCTTAAAGAGATATCACAGATGGTTTTGTAGAGATGTGAGGAGTCTACAATTTTTGTTTGTTTTTCCTGTCTTCCAGTTTCCGAGCTAGAGCAAATTACAGTCCAGCTTTTTAAGGGACATTGCTATAGTGTAGGGTCACATACCAAATCTGCCCCAGTGACACAAAAAGGGATCCGGTTAGTTTAGCAGCCGATGGAGTGGGTGGGTGAGAGTCTGTGGCCTGCATTGTGCAGGAGGTCAGACTAGATGATCATAATGGTCCCTTCTGACCTTAAAGTCTATGAGATGTCTGTAATCACACAACATCTCTGAAGGAAAAGAAAGCATTTACAGTACTCTGAGAAGGGGAGATCAAATCAAAGAACTGGCAACAAAAGTTTATCTGGCATGAAATAAAAATGGAGACAGGAAGTATTTTGTAGAATCAGATTTCATTCAAATTTTAGAACATAGTTTTCTCCAATTCTAAGGAGAATGAGACTTCATGACTGGAATTTTTATATACCACAAGGGACATAAACCCACAGGTGGTTTCTCTAATGTAGTGATTAGCATCTTGTTTTAACATCTGACAGGTCCCTGGTTTGAAACAAAGCAGAGATGATACATTTTCCTTATCTTTTTCAATTTCTCTTGTTTTAAATGTAGTCTGGTATTTAATGTTTTCCCAGCTCATTGAGGTCAAAAATCATATTCACATATGGCAGGCCTGCACAACATGCAGCTCCAGCCCACGTGGGTTCACTGTGCGGCCCGCGGGGGGGGTGAATAGGTGGGCTCACTTTGCGGCACAAAATCTGGGACTGTGTTCGTTGGTCCTTTTTGCTGTTTGTCTCTGGGTTGGGGGTTGTCCCAATGCTGCAAAGAGGGTGTTCCCAAAGGAAGGTGCTTGCTTCTAACCCCCGAGGCCGTCAGTATGTCTGCTCTTCTCTAGTCAGCCCACTTGACAAGTTTGATTGTCCTTGGTCTAGTTCTCATCCCCTCTCCAAGGGTTGCAGCTGTCTGGAGGTGCCTGCCTTCCACGCCTTCCTCATTCACACCTCATTCATTCAACAGGGCAATTGAATACAAAGTGGGGGGAAGAGCTTATTCTACTTCTAGCAAAAAGACATTTTTCTTTTACCTTAATTATACTACCTTAGGGGCCCGCTATAACATATTACCAAGGTTCAATACAAAGTCATATAAAAAGTTGTACAAAAATGCGTAATGCAGAGATTTATCTACAATTGCATTGATTGACTGTTGTGTGCAGTAATATAGTGACCCCTGGGGGGTTGAAGAGGGGTGTGATGGTGGGGCAGAGCAGGGAGGGGTCGGGTCCTATTTTACTGCTGTGATCTGGTCACCTTATACGCGCTGTTTCTTTCCCGGTCTACAGGCTTCCACACCCCAGCGCTGGGGAAGGAGGGGTTGTTTCCGTGGGGCGGGCGACGCTGGGGGGGCGGGTGTTTCCGCAGGGCCGGGGGGTTTTGGCCCTCAGCTGTTTTCTTTGGAGTAATATGGCCCTCGCCGCTTTACGAGTTGTGCAGGCCTGACTTATGGGAAGTGTCACGACTATCCTAAATGGATGGACAATACATTAGCCCCTCTCGCTCAGCTTATGCTTTTATAGTGGTTGGTAGCACGCTGAGTGATCCTGATTGGTGACTGTAGATAATGTTTCCTGGTCGTGTTCCCACAGTGACATTCTCAGATGACCAACATCCCCCATTTTTGGAAGGAATAAACTGCTAACATTTGGCCCTGATCTTGGAAACCCAGCCTTTCATGAGAGGAAGCTCAAGCTTGGAATCCATTTTTACAATTTGTATAAGATTCAATAATCCTTCAACCTAGTGTCACAATAACTGAAATTGCTTTATCCTTACAGTTTGCCTAGCTTAGAAATAACTATGTCTTTAAATATAAAGGAGTCGAGTTAAAATCACTTTTCAGAGTCAATATTTATTTATTTATTTATTTAGCATTTGTGTGTTCGCCGAGCCAAGCAACAGCGTTTTCAGTGGCCAAGTGGAGCACTCGGCCACTGCTGAATTTGGTTAGTGGGCACTGCTCCACAATGTGTATCACTGGTTGATCTGCGCTGCAGCTGCAGCTTGGGTTGTCTCGAAGACCCCAACAGTGCTGGTTGGCCACACATAGGCCTTGCCCAGTCCAGAACTGGTTAGAAGGACCCAGTGATGACATGACAAACATAAAATCCTACTACTCTAGTGGAACGGTGAGGCTGGGGGGCCTGGCGGAGGAGTAAAGAGGTGAGCGGCAAGCCAACAGCAGGGTGAGGAGGCGGGGGGGGGGGGCTAGCCTTGAGTGGGGAAGTGAGGAGGCAAGCGTGGGGGGTGTGAGAAGGCAAGCACCAAGGCATGTGGCGGGGCGGGGTGGGGGAGTAAGAAGATGAGCGGCGAGCCAGCAGCAGGGTAAGGAGGCGGGCGGGCGGGGGGGGGTCTGGCTGCGAGCCAGGGAGTGAGGAGGTGAGTGGTGAGCCACCAGAGAGCGGGAGTTCTCGCCGTGGGCCGGGGGGTATCTGTGGCAGGGCAGTGAGGAGATGAGCGGTGGGTTGGGGGGTGAGAGGAGACGAGCAGCAGGTGGGGGACTGAGGAGGGACGCAGGAAGTGAGCGGTGGGTGGGGGGGTGAGGAGATGAGCGGCGGGCGCATGGGCAATGTGTGGAGCCCCCCTTTGGGGAGGCTAGCACCCGACTCCACCCCTTCTGCCTGCATTTCTCCCCTGGCAGCCGCAGCGGCTGGCTGAGGCCCCAAGACACCCCCCACACACACTTGCCCAGAGGAGTCCCAGGCCGGCCGCAGCCGCGCCCATCCTCCCCTCCCCAGACCCAAGCCACCCAAATAAGTTTTTCATTATTATTTGGACTTCTATTATGTCAAAGCGTTTTTAAATTTACTTCAGAGTTGTTATACAGACAGCCACTTTTACCAAAACAGCAAAAGAAACAATCATAAAAAAGACAAGAACGTGCAAAGCACTTTATCTGTGTTTCTGTTCTGTTAGGTCCAGTAAAGAATAGAAATTACTGTGCATGATTTTTAGTATTGAGTCTGCAAAAAAACCCCAAACCTTACATCACTAAATTACAATGATTTGGATGGATATATGTGCATATTACTTTATTAACTTTAGGAAAAATAAAAAAAAGTTAGGGAAAAGTGTCAGTGCGGCCAGCAGCAAGAGCTGCCGGACGCACTCTGAGACCACCAAAAAATGTGTTGCGAGAACCGCTGCACTAGACTTCCCCTTTCTGCCAGGAACATCCTGTTATCATTCCATTTCTCGGGGCTGCTCTTTCACTTTCACATTCCCCTCACTATTGCTTGCTGGCTGCAGGCGGGTGGAGCACATTCAGCTGCTGATTACAATCTGCTGGGACAGACAATTTCTGCCACAGCAAGAGAACTGGGTGCCCTCCATTGCAAAAGCTCCTTGTGGATTGGCTCCGATTCTCGGGAGGCCCTAGGGGACCTTTCACCCTGGAGCAGAGCCTGTCACATCCCTGCGGTTAGGTAGGTGGAGGAGCTCGGAGACTGAGTGTGGCACTGGGGGTGCAGGGGCCCAGTCCCCAGAAGCTAATTCCTGCTCCGTCCTTGGTCCTCCCCGGTCTGGAGAGCCAGAGCAACCCTCCTACCCCCAGCTCCAGCCCAGCATGGGGGCTGGGAGTTGGGGCAGCAGCTCTGGACCAGGGACTCAGCTCCCTCTGTGCCCCATGGCGGTGGTTTGTAGCATCATGATTCAGAGGGGCTGCTGCCAGCACTCCAGGGGAAGAGTGGGGCAGTGTGTGAGCTGGGAGTCTTACCATTAACTAAACCGCCGCAGCTCTGTGGGTAGACCAGGCCTCATTTGGCTTGTGCATATTACAAAGTTTTATCCTGGCAGAACCCAGCTGGGAGCACACTTTCCTCTCAGACTGAGCCCAGGCAGTCATGATGGGTGGCTGTTCCCAAGCTGTGGGCGCGATGGTGCAATCTTCATTATGGTACATGATCACGTGCTATTTATTCCACAGGCCCCCCTGCCTCATCCGGCGCACAAAGACGGCGAAGTTCAGGCTCTTCGTACAACCCACCATTTCCTAACCCTGAGAACTCAACTTTGGAACCTAAACAACGTTCTTTTAATGTGTTTTTTTGTAAGTATTATTATTTGTATTGGAGCAACACTCTGAGGAGCCCCAAGCATGGCCCAGACCCATGCTGTGCTAGGGGTTGTACAAACACTAAACAAAAACATGGGCCCTGCCCCCAAAGAGATTACAAGCTAAGTCACGTGTTTCGAGAAGTCGAAACGTCGATTACAAGACAGTTGGTGAAATAAAATGAACTGATCACCCAGCCATGGGTTGAAGCAAGGGCAGGGGATACAGGCAGGTGGGGACTGGATGTGGTAATTACCTGGGGCGAGGGGGTGTCTCCGGACTGGACCAGCTGCAGTGGGTATAAACTGAGCAGAAGATACGGGATTGGGTGGAAGGGAAACTACAGGGATTGATTCAAACCTTTTGAGTTTAGTGCACCCTGGGGTTTGGGAAGCAGGTGTGGGGGAGTCAACTCCTTGTAAGTGGTGCTCATGGCAGCTCCCTGACACTGTTACAGCACCAGCAGGGTTAGTGTAGATGGTCCCCAGCGTGGTCAGGGTGCAGGTGCAATGACCTCCTGCCTGACTGGACAGAGGGCACTGGGGAGCTGGGGAGCCCTTGTTATTAGAGCTAGTATCTGCTCAGGGGACCCAGCGCTGTTGCAGCACCAGCTGGGTTGGTGTAGATGGGACCATTGTGGGATACTCCCCCCGGGAGTTGTCCCCCAGCACTCCAGACTGGGGAGTCACACGGACTCAGTTCATGTTCACAGGGTCGCTGTATTGTTGCAGGCTGAGCTGGTTAGTGTAAATATACCCTGTGATGTCAGTGTCCTGAGCTTGCTTTTGACTTCCCCTGCAGACCATGCCGTGCCCCACCTCACCTCACCTAGCCCTCCTGGCCCTGCTCTCTGTGGCGGGCGCTGTGGGTCCGGGGGAGACCTGCCCGTCCGAGATGAACCTGATCAAAGACCTACTGCAGGTCAACTGTTCCGGGCAGGGGCTCAGCGTGGTACCACTTGCCCTGCCCAGGAAAACAGGCATCCTGCTGCTCAGCACCAACCACCTGGCATCCGTCTCCACTGCCTCCTTCCAGCACCTCCCTGAGCTGGCTGAGCTGGACCTGTCAGGCAACGGACTGGGTGCGCTGCACACTGGGTCCCCCCTGTCCTTGCTGCAGGTGCTGATCCTGTCCCACAATGCCCTGGGGGTGCTGCCCACACTGCAGGGCCTGCCTGAACTCACCCGCCTGGCCTTGGATCACAACAACATTTCAGGGCTGGTGCCAGGGGCCTTCCGGGCTGTGGGGAAGCTGAAGGAGCTGAATCTACGGGGGAACCAGCTGCAGACGCTGCCAGAAGAGGCCTTTGAGGGCGTGGCCGGGTTGAAGGACCTGGATCTGTCTGATAACGTCCTGGACGAGCTGCCGCGGGGGCTGTTGCTTGGGTTGGACCTGGAGATACTGAGGCTGTCAGGGAACCAGCTCCACACTCTGCCCAGCGGCTTCTTCCCCGAGGGGCACGTGATCTTCTTCGTCTTCCTGGCAGGGAACCCCTGGCACTGTGACTGTGGCCTGGCCTATCTGCGGGGCTGGATCGAGGACAATGAAGACAGCATCTACATGCAGGAGCAGAGGTCAGACGGGCTGCTGATCGAGAGAGATCCTCGCAGCCCCGTGTGCGATGCGCCCCTCAGACACCGAGGAAGCCCCGTCGTCGACTTACAGCAGGCCTGCGGCAAAGCAGGGGAAGCGGGCTTGGATATCGATGGGACAATGACAGAGGAGGGATTCCCTGTGCCCTCCACTACTGTCCCCTCCAGCAACCCCGTCTCCCACCGTCCTGAGCCAGCCAATCTTCCACCCTGGGGCTGGAACAAAGCTGACGCCCCCTAGAAAGGAAAGGCCCCATGTCCTACTCCCCACCCACATCAACCTGCCAATCCCCTGCCCTGAGGAGAGATCCAAGCTGGCACCCACTAGAAAAGAAAGAGAAAGAGAAGAGAAATCACAAATGGTTTTGTAGAGATGTGAGGAGTCTACAATTTTTGTTTGTTGTTCCTGTCTTTCAGTTTCAGAGCCAGAGCAAATTACAGTCCAGGTTTTTAAGGGGCATTGCCATAGTGTAGGGTCACATGCCAAATTTGTCCCAATGACACAAGAAGGGATCTGGTTAGTTTAGCAGCCAATGTCTGTAACCACACAACTCCTTTGAAGGAAAAGAAAGATCATAATATGAGAAGGATCAGAGGGGTAGCCGTGTTAGTCTGGATCTGTAGAAGCGACAAAGAGTCCTGTGGCACCTTATAGAGTGAGACGTATTGGAGCATAAGGTTTTGTGGGTGAATACCCACTTCGTCGGATGTATCTGAAGAAGTGGGTATTCACACACGAAAGCTTATGCTCCAAAAAAACGTCTGTTAGTCTATAAGGTGCCACAGGACTCTTTGTCGCTTCAATATGAGAAGGGGAGATGAAATCAAAGAATTGGCAACAAATGTTTTTCTGGCATGAAATAAAAATGGAGAGGGGAAGTATTTTGTAGAATCAGATTTCATTCAAATTTTAGAACATAATTTTCTCCAATTCTAAGGGAGAATGACTGGAATTTTGATATACCACAAGGGACATAAACGCACAGATGGTTTCTCTAATGTAGTGATTAGCATCTTGTTCTAACATCTGACAGGTCCCTGGTTTGAAACAAAGCAGAGATGACACATTTTCCTTATCTTTTTCAATTTCTCTTGTTTTAAATGTAGTCTAGTATTTCATGTTTTCCCAGCTCATTGAGGTCAAAAGTCATATTCACATATGGGAAGTGGCATGACTATCCTAAATGGATGAACAATATATTAGTCCCTCTCGCTCAGTTTATGCTTTTATAGTGGTTGGTAGCAAGCTGAGTGATCCTGATAGGTGGCTGTAGATAACATTGCCTGGTGTTCCCAAAGTGACATTCTCGGATGACCAACATCCCCCACCTTTGGAAGGAATAAACTGCTAACATTTGGACCTGAACTTGGAAACCCAGCCTTTCATGAGAGGAAGCTCAAGCTTGGAATACATTTTTACAATTTGTATAAGATTCAATAATCCTTCAACCTAGTGTCACAATAACTGAAATTGCTTTATCCTTACAGTTTGCCTAGCATAGAAATAAATATGTCTTTAAATATAAAGGAATTGTGTTAAATCACTTTTTAGAGTCAATATTTATTTATTTATTTAGCATTTGTGTGTTCGCCGAGCCAAGCAATAGCGTTCTCAGTGGCCAAGTGGAGCTCTCAGGGCCCACTGCTGAATTTGGTTAGTGGGCACTCCTCCACAATTTGTATCATTGGTTGATCTGCGCTGCAGCTGCAGCTTGGGTTGTCTCGAAGACCTCAACAGTGCTAGTTGGCTGCACATAGGCGTTGCCCAGTCCGGAATGGATTGATAGGACCCAGTGATGACATGGCAGGTCGAAGCTGAGCGGGCGAGCAGTAGGGTCTGTGATGAGGAACTGATTGGTGATTGGTGTTAAGCATTAGTCTTCCCACCACAGGGACTTCACTGTCACGTCCTGGTATGGCAGCCTCGACCACAGTGGGTGTTGTGATGAAAGACGTGTGGCGGGTGGGTTAAAAAGGTTGTTGAACAAGAGCAAGCTTGGATTGGCACATAGCTTCCCAAGCACCTTGCCAGCAGCAATCTCCCTCCTGCTGTAAGCGGGGGTGGGGTGATGTGGCTCAGAACTGGAAGCCACGGAAGATGAGTTGGTTGGAGAGTTGCTGTGATGCTGCACATTGCTGAATTTGAGTTGCATGTCAACAAGTTTGGTGTATTAAAGATGAGTGTTGTTTTTCATTTCTTAGGTTCTGATGCAATGTGTGGCCATTTTGTTTCACTCCTTTCATTTAAAATGTTACTGATTTCCACAGAAACGTTACTTCTTTGGGAGAGACTACATTCATTTTATCTACCCACTCACCCCTCCAAAAACAGAGAAAGATTGAAATATTCAAATCTCGGTAGAGCCAATATTTTGTCAGATTTCCCCCCATGAAGTAGCATGGATAAGACAATATTGCAGTGTGAATGCTCCATAGCATGCAGTGAATATATTGTAAAAATAACAAGATCTTACCAATTTCAGACCATTCTTTACCACATGCTGATAACTGAGCTGAGGGCCGATTAGAAGCGATCGTTTCTGGACATGTTATAAAGGGACCTGGGTTTGGATGGGTTTTTACTGCCCTGCCCCGTGTCATGGCTATCAAAAGGTGTATGACTTGCCAAGATCATTCTGTATTCTGCAGAAGGGAGAAGCAACTAAGATCTGGCTGGTTCCCAAGGGATGAGGGTGCTGGACAGGACAAAGATGTCCCTGTCATGGAGATACAAGTCACCTCCCAGCATCTGAAATATGCTGTCCATTGATCTGTGCACAGAAAATTGTGTTTCCATGTAAAATCCAGGAGGGACATGAAATGACCACCTGGTGGCACCATAACCTAAGGAATGAGGGTGAAGGACTCAGAACAGCACCCAGGCTGAGAATTGATTTCACTCCAGTCTCCTGGAATGAACCTGTGGTAATAGTGACTCTCCCCAGGTAGGCAGGGAGCAAAAGGAGCAGCCAGTGGCTAAGAAGATGACCGACAGTGGCCCAGTAAAGCATCTGTCAATGGTCTGGAGCGTGAACCAGTTTTACTAAACAATTGACACAATTTGAAAAATGAAATGAATTTATAAAACCCCAAGAGTGTTTTGGGCTAATTTGAGATGGGAAAACTGGCCAAATACTGAGGAGAACTGATTCCCTCTGTCCAGTTTGAACCATAGTCCTCGAGCATTAGAAAGAGTTTTTTCAGATCAATATTTTCCTGTCGGAATATGTGCCGTAGTGCCTGGGTAGCACAGCTGGGAGCACATGAGACTTTTACTGGTTGGTGTGAGGGCTCCCCCACTCTCCCATTGGGATATGCCTTAATTTTTTTAAGCAGATACAAACTCTCACTAAGGGATGGAACTAGGGTGACCAGATGGGAAGACCCGAAAATCGGGACTTCCCACAAAAAAAACAAAAACCGCTCAACCAGACTTGTTGAGCAAAAAAAAAAAAAAACCGCTCAACCAAACTTGTTGAGCAAAAAAAACCAAAAACCCTCTGCATCCGGAACCCGGAAAATCGGGACAAAAGGCGTCCCGACCACCCATCAGTCGGGACGCGGGACAAATGGTCGGAAATCGGGACGGTCCCGATAAAATCGGGACGTCTGGTCACCCTAGATGGAACAGGAAACTTTTTTTATTCCACATAGCAAAGAGCTGTTTCCTGCCTATTTTGCTGGGGATTATTTGTGGGAAAGATGGAGAAATCCCCTAAAAAATCTTTGTCTATGTTTAAACTGCCCCAACCCCTAACTACCCCCTTTTCCCTCGGAGAAAAAGAAAAGCCCTGGCCTCTCTAAGAGTGATGTACCCCCCGGGCTCTGTCAGTAATGCTGAAAGTTGTGCCACTCCGTGCATGTTCCTGCCTCTCTCCAGACTTGTGGCATCAGAAGGGGGAATTTGCTTTTCTTTTGTAGATTAAATAAACTGCTGCTGTGTTTCTAAAAGGAAAATAATGGTTTCTGTGAAAAACACCATTTTTTAATTACAAAAATAAAGGAGTGACATGAAATAGCTACATGACGGCACCAGAACACCAGGAATGGGAAACAAGAGGCTGCTAGTCTGCACATTGATTACGAAACGGGAAGGACTCACACTCCTCTGTTCACAGACGGTTTCATTTATTTCTCCAATAGGCAAGCTTAAATTTAAACACATTCTTAGGGCGGATGAAAGGAAATTCGGGGGCATTTCGGGGGCATTGTGCCTGGCACAGAACTGCTAGTAAAAAGGCTGATGCGATGAACGGGTACATGATGCTATGGCAGACTGCTCATGCATCATCTACTGATGGAAGAGTGATTTAAAAAATCACTGAACCTTCTTTGATCAGCAGTAAAAATGTACTGTCACCTTATTTTTGCCTCAGTAAGGAAAAAAACTGGACTTTTGGCCATTTGTTCTCCCAGCTGAAGTAGCAGAGTGGGCTGGAATAGCCGGCAGCTCCAGCTCAGGATACAGGGATGTCAGCAGGGGTGTGTGGAAGAGCCCAGCAACTGAATGTGTCTGACCCTCCCTGAGATTCACTAACTTGGGAGGCGGGGGGTGGGGGGGGCGGCTCTAGCTCTGGACAAAAGCTCAACAGAGCAATGTTTATATAGAGGGACATTTTAGGTCTATTTCATGCAATGCTGAGTCACTGCTCGCCATGAGCACAAAGTACTGTCTTGGAGGAAGACTGGAACGTTCCCACCTGCACGGAAGGCCAGCTCCTGTGCAGCAGAGAGGTGTGGGACATTTGTGCCCTGAGCTCAGGATGTAAAGAGACAATCAGCCCCCACTGACAGGAATCAAAACGAGCATCTTTAGAAGATGGCAGGGATTGACCCCAGCAGCTTCTTACAAAGCAGGGGCTCTGCCACTGAGCTATATCCCCACATTGCCTGAAGTGCTCAGATCCTTAAAACAAGAGCGAAGCAGCCACCTGTTGACCCTGTATCAGAGCTGGGATTGAAATCACTCTTCCATCAGGAGATGATGCACGAGCAGTCTGCCATAGCATCATGTACCCGTTCATCATAGAATCATAGAATATCAGGGTTGGAAGGGACCTTAGGAGGTCATCTAGTCCAACCCCCTGCTCAAAGCAGGACCAATCCCCAATTTTTGCCCCAGATCCCTAAATGGCCCCCTCAAGGATTGAACTCACAACCCTGGGTTTAGCAGGCCAATGCTCAAACCACTGAGCTATCCTTCCCCAGCCCCCCCCCCCCAAAAAATTATTTTTGTTTTGCCCCAGATCCCCAAATGGCCCCCTCAAGGATTGAGCTCACAACCCTGGGTTTAGCAGGCCAATGCTCAAACCACTGAGCTATCTTTCCCCCTTTTTACTAGCAGTGCTGGGCCAGGCACGATGCCCCCGAAATACCCCCAAATTCCCTTTCATTCGCCCTAGAAATGTGTTTAAATGTATGTTTGTCTCTCGGAGACACGAGAGACACGAACCATCCCAGGGAGAGGATCTGCTGCCACCTTGTATCATTCTGAGACACAAGAATGGTCCCAGCTACATGATCAGACTGAAGAGTTTCTGCTGCTGATGTGGATCAGTCCTACAGACACTTGACCACCGTTTCTCAAATGCTGCCACCAGGGAGTTTCCCTGTGTCCACAGCAGTTTCCTGGGCAGTGGGGGGAAGCATCAGCCCCTCCCCTTCCTCTCTGTTTCTCCTGCATGCGCTGCCTCTCTGGAGACAAAGGTGGGACACACAGCTGGGGTACACAACGCTTAAGGAGGAAGGTGAGGTGGCAAGGAGGGGATGAGAAGGTGAGCAGCCAGGAGAGCAGCAGGCGAGGGGGGTGATGTTATGCTTATAAGAAGCACATGGGATCTTTTTCAGTGGATACGCCGCATTTATTGAAGATACAACAATTAGCATATGCACCACACACACACACACACACACACTGCCCCGCCGGTCGATGTTATAGTTACCAGTCCAGAGTCTGGATCAATCTAGTGGCCAGATAGATTGATCATGGGTAGGTAGGAGCCGGGTTCTGTCGGTCGCGACACGATGCTCCGGGGGAGTCTTGGCAGGACTAACCCAAAGTTTCATGGCAAGGCACCCTGTTTACATAGTGATTTTCCTTCATCGGGATCAGTGAGTTTTGCACCGTCATGCTGTAATCAATTATTTGATGAGAGCTTGTTTTCTTAAATTGTCCTTCTCATCCTTTATCTTGTTCTTTCGTCAAGTCTCTCAGGGAGTTACCCCAGGCTGGTTTTGATCACAACTATCTTGTCCCCATTGATAGGTGCCTGTCTCATCTTTAGAGTCATCAATCTGCCCTCCTCTGACATTTCCATAGGGGCGTGTTGCAGCAGCCTCCTGCTGCCCTTGCATCTGTGTTCAGTTCCTCCCTAGAACATTTAGTCCGCTGATGGCCTTCACACGTATCTCTTAACACACTTATTCCTCATTCACACCCAAAACAGAACTGATTTACACAGAACATTTTGAACAGGAACATCAAGTTGCAATACAAAAGAAAATCAATCATTGCATTCTTTTACTTATTTTAAAATGCTAAACCTACAACAAAGTGGTGATCCTAAAAGGTCAGTTACTGCCTTGAAATTAGCCCAGACACAGATTCTGGCTGATTCATCTCTACCAATGGCACATTAGGCCATTCGTTTCTGCTATTCAAAAAGGGTGGTTGGCAGAATGTGGTCAAATCATACATTAATACATTTAATACACGCTACATTATTATCTTATTATTCTTTATCCTTCATTCTGAATTATACAAAATACAAACATTAAATCCTACTAGTACAGTGGAACAGTGAGGTGGAGGAGTCTGGCGGAGGAGTAAGGAGGCGAGCGGCAAGCCAGCAGCAGGGTGAGGAGGCGCGGGAGAGGGGCTAGCATTGAGTGGGGAAGTGAGGAGGCGAGCGTGCGGGTTGTGAGAAGGCAAGCAGCGAGGTGAGCAGCATGCAGGGCGGGGGCGGGGGCGGGGAGGGGGAAGGCAAGTAGCGAGGCATGTGAAAAGTGATTTTAACTCTACTCCTTTATATTTAAAGACATAGTTATTTCTATGCTAGGCAAACTGTAAGGATAAAGCAATTTCAGTTATTGTGACACTAGGTTGAAGGATTATTGAATCTTATTCAAATTGTAAAAATGTATTCCAAGCTTGAGCTTCCTCTCATGAAAGGCTGGGTTTCCAAGTTCAGGGCTAAATGTTAGCAGTTTATTCCTTCCAAAGATGGGGGATGTTGGTCATCCGAGAATGTCACTTTGGGAACACGACCAGGAAACATTATCTACAGTCATCAATCAGGATCACTCAGCGTGCTACCAACCACTATAAAAGCATAAGCTGAGCGAGAGGGGCTAATGTATTGTCCATCCATTTAGGATAGTCGTGACACTTCCCATATGTGAATATGATTTTTGACCTCAATGAGCTTGGAAAACATTAAATACCAGACTACATTTAAAACAAGAGAAATTGTATCATCTCTGCTTTGTTTCAAACCAGGGACCTGCCAGATGTCAGACCAAGATGCTAATCACTACATTAGAGTGATCACACAATCACCTGTGCATTTATGTCCTCGTGGTATATAAAAATTCCAGTCATGAAGTCTCATTCTCCTTAGAATTGGAGAAAACTATGTTCTAAAATTTGAATGAAATCTGATTCTACAAAATACTTCCCCTCTCCATTTTTATTTCATGCCAGATAAACTTTTGTTGCCAGTTCTTTGACTTGATCTCCCCTTCTCAGAGTACTGTAAATGCTTTCTTTTCCTTCAGAGATATTGTGTGATTACAGACATCTCATAGACTCATAGACTTTAAGGTCAGAAGGGACCATTATGATCATCTAGTCTGACCTCCTGCACAATGCAGGCCACAGACTCTCACCCACCCACTCCATCGGCTGCTAAACTAACCGGATCCCTTTTTGTGTCACTGGGGCAGATTTGGTATGTGACCCTACACTATAGCAATTTCCCTTAAAAAGCTGGACTGTAATTTGCTCTAGCTCGGAAACTGGAAGACAGGAAAAACAAACA
The DNA here is from genome assembly GCA_037349315.1 of Chelydra serpentina. Lineage (NCBI taxonomy): Eukaryota > Metazoa > Chordata > Testudines > Chelydridae > Chelydra > Chelydra serpentina. The sequence goes on along the minus strand of JBAIAC010000021.1, from coordinate 2,846,409 downwards.
AAAATTGTAGACTCCTCACATCTCTACAAAACCATCTGTGATATCTCTTTAAGACTCTCAAGGAGCTCTCCCATATGAAATTGGGTTTGGATTGTATATTTTGTGTGTGTTAGTTACAGAGGAAATAGAAATTAGAATGTGCTCCAGCCACAGTTTAGTGCATTTGAATGATGTGGGAAATCAGGCACTTATATGGGAAATGAAGCCTGAACTCAAAGCCATTAAATAATCATCCAACTACCCACTCTTCTCCTTCCTATAAGATGCTGCTGCAAATCAGCCGCAAGGTGGGGGAACTGGCCAGCTCAGAGTGCTGGGGACTGGGAGATGAGGCATTTCCCCTCTAGGGGGCACTGTCCTCACTTCCCATCTGGCCCCAGGGCAGGAGACTGGCTGGCTCAGAGCAGCAGGGAGTGGGACATGCAGCCTTTCTTTTCTAGTGGGTGCCACCTTCGATCTAGCCTCAGGGCAGGGGATTGGCAGGCTGATGGGGGTGGGGAGTAGGATATGGGGCCTTTCCTTTGTAGGGGGTTCCAGCTCCAATCCAGCCCCAGGGTGGGAGATTGGCTGGCTTAGGGCAGTGGCAGATGGGGCATTTCCCCTCTGGGGGTACTGGCTGATGTGACCCCAGGGTAGGGGATCTAGCCAGCTCAGAGTGGTGGGGATATGGATATGGGTTTTTTTCGCTCTAGAGCATGCTGTCTCTGATCCACGCACAAGGCAGGGGAACTGACTGGCACAAACAGGTCAGGGAATACGATATGGGGCCTTTCCCATCTAGGGGTTGTGCGCTCCAGTTGATAAACTGCGCATCATTATTCACCTCCGGCAAAGAACACTAGTGGCCCAGTGTTTTTGAACTGGGACCTAGTTGAAATGCCTCCAGGGAAGGTCTTTATTCTGTGATTAGTCAATGGAGCTACCTGCCACAGGATTCAAAGTAGGATCAACATTTATGTGGATTATAAGAACAGCCAGAGACTCGCTACAGCAGTGGTCCCCAACCTTTTTGTGGCCAAGAGCACATTCATGTTTTCAGAAGAGTGTGGCGGGCGCCAACAATTTTTCAAGACTTATTTTGTATTTGTACATTAAATAATATGAAAACTGTCATAGCTCAGTGGTTTGAGCATTGGCCTGCTAAACCCAGGGTTGTGAGTTCAATCCTTGAGGGGGCCATTTGAGGATCTGGGGCAAAAAAATTAGGGATTGGTCTGGCTTTGAGCAGTGGGTTAGACTAGATGATCTACTAAGGTCCCTTCCAACCCTGATATTCTATGGATGTCGGAATATTTAAAATATGAATACATAAGATAAAAAAAGTAATTTTACATGTAAAAGGTATTAATTAAATTATTCGGCTATTATTCTTTCACCTTACCATATGAATTTGCTCTTTTTTATTTACCTTTTTTTCGGGTGGGCGCAGTTCTGGGCAGCGGAGAGGGAAGCCGCAGCCCCGCGCCTGCCGGGGACAGAGAACACCGGCGCCTGCAGCCCCGGTGTTGTCTGTCTCCAGCAGGCGCGGGGCCATGGGGCAGCGCCGAGGGAAGCCGCGGCCCCGCGCCTGCCGGGGACAGAACACCGGCGCCAATATGAAACCCTCCTCTTTTGCTGCTAGTTGCAGTTTACTCCACTTAAACGCGACCTTTTTGGCTACTGCTCAGGACTTGCTGTCCACTTGGTCCAGGGGTTGCAAATTTGGATGGGTGGGGTTTTGTGGTCGGTAAGGGGTTAAGAAACTCTGGTAACCTGAACAAAAATATTTAGCACCCGGTCACAAAAATTAACCCAGCCTTGTTTGGGGCGCAGGCTCTGGGATGGAGTTTGGGTGCAGGAAGGGTGCAGGCTATGGGGAGTTTGGGTGAGAGGTGAGAGCTCTGACCTGGGGCAGGGGATTGGGGTGCAGGAGGGGGTGCGGTCATGGGGGCTCTGGGAGGGAGTTTAGCACCTCAGCACATTATAGAAGAGAAAGGAGCTGCAGTGACGTCATATAGACATAGAACCTGAGAGACTCTTTCACATACTCCAAACCTGTGAGGCAGAGTTGGAGGGAGGGAAGGAGGGAGGGAGTGTCTGTACAATATTTCCCAGCACTCAGGCTCCAGCTGGAGCAGTAATGTAGCCCCGCAGCACTTGTATACGATAGAGAGGCGCTGCGGTGTCTAAGCATTGACAGTGTAGGAATTGGGAGGCCTGTGCCTTTAAGAACCCGGCCCCAGGAACCCGCCCTCTGCTCCGGTGCTGACATGCAGCGTCTGGCAAAGAGAACTGAAAAAGCCTCTGCCCCCCACACCCCTATATTTGTGAGCACAGCAGGTGGCTGATCCCGCGGGGTCACTGTTCCCCCCTCTCCCCCTCCCTAAACAAGGCTTTTGTCCCCGCACAGGGTCTGGCAACGTCTCACCCCCCGGACTTAACCCCGGCTCCCACCCCCACCCCCGATTTTTCCTCTTCAGCCCCTCTTCTGCCGCTACCTAGAGTAGCTTGATCCCCCCTGGCCAGTAAATTTCTGCTCCCTGCTCAAACCCTGACCCCCCCACTGCAATGTGCCCCCCTTAATCCTTTTAAACCCCTCCAAAGAGGAGGCAGCAAATTGTAAGTTGAAGTAAGGGCAGAGAGAGGGCAGTGGCAACAGCGAAGATTACTGCGCATGCTCAGTTCGGGTGAGCATGCTCAGTGTAACCAAAGTTGCTAATTGGGAGAGACAGTTTCTTTTGTCGCTGTACCTGCAGCCCCGGAGTTTTCTATCTCCGGCAGGCGCGGGGCCGTGGGGCAGCGCCGAGGGAAGCCGCGGCCCCGCGCCTGCCGGGGACAGAGAACACCGGCGCCCGCATCCCGCAGCCCCGGAGTTCTCTGTCCCTGGCAGGCCGGGGCAGCATGAAGAGAAGCCACAGCCCTGCGCCTGCCCAGCCTGCTGGGGACAGAGAACTCCGGGGCTGCGGGCGCCTGTGTTCTCTGTCCCCGCAGGCGCGGGGCTGCGGCTTCTCTCCGCGCTACCCCGGCCTGCGGGGACAGAAAACACCGGCGCCCGCAGCCCCGGAGTTCTTTGTCCCCAGCAGGCGCGGGGCTGCGGCTTCTCTCCGCGCTACCCCGGCCTGCGGGGACAGAAAAAGACGGTTACTCACCGTAGTAACTGTTGTTCTTCGAGATGTGTTGCTCATATCTATTCCAATTAGGTGTACGCGCCGCGCGTGCATGATCGTCGGAAGATTTTTACCCTAGCAACACTCGGTGGGCCGGCTGGCGCCCCCTGGAGTGGCGCCATTGCGGCACCCGATATCTACCTCAGCCGGCCCAGCGCCCTCTCAGTTCCTTCTTGCCGGCTACTCCGACAGTGGGGAAGGAGGGCGGGTTTGGAATAGATATGAGCAACACATCTCGAAGAACAACAGTTACTACGGTGAGTAACCGTCTTTTCTTCTTCGAGTGCTTGCTCATATGTATTCCAATTAGGTGACTCCCAAGCCTTGCCTAGGCGGTGGGGTAGGAGTGAGATACTGCAGACTGCAGGACTGGTGAACCAAACGCAGCGTCCTCTCTGGGATGCTGGACTATGGCATAATGAATGGCAAAGGTGTGCACCGATGACCAGGTTGTTGCCCTACATATGTACTGTATAGGTACATGTGCCAGGAAGGCGGAGGACGAGGCTTGAGCTCGGGTGGAGTGGGCAGCAAGGTGCGTGGTGGGAACACCAGCCAAGTCATAACACACCCGGATACACGACGTGATCCAGGACGAGATGCGTTGGGAGGAGACCGGGAGGCCCTTCATCCGGTCTGCCATAGTAACACACAGTTGAGTCGTTCTGCAAAAGGGCTTTGTCCGCTGGACGTAGAAGGCGAGGGCCCTATGGACGGCCAGGGAGCGAAGATGTCGATCCCTTGAAGAAGCATACGGCTTCCGGTAGAAGACCAGCAGAAAATGTCTTGGTTGACATGAAAGGCCGACCCCCTTCAGGGAGGGAGGCTAGGTGTGGTCGCAGCTGTACCTCGTCCTTATGGAACACCGTGTAAGGAGTCCCGAAGTGAGCGCTCTGAGCTCAGATACGTGCCTCGCCGAGGCTACAAGGAAGGCAGTCTTCCAGGAGAGGTACAGGATCGAGCAGCTGATCATAGGCTCGAATGGGGCCCCCATGAGCCTGGTTATCACAACGTTGAGGTCCCCATGCAGGGGCCGGATGCTGGACTAGTGGGTACAGCTGTTCCAACCCCTTGAGGAAGCTAGTGGCCATGGGGTTGGAAAAATCGAGTGCCCACTCTCGCCAGAGTGAAAAGGCCGAGATCGCCGCCAGCGAGGGGCGATACCCCGAGGGGCGCACCAGCAGGAAAACGTTTCCCTTTTGGCTCAGTAGGTGGACCTGGTAGAGGGCTTCCCACTACTCAAAAGAACCTGTTGAACCGGGTCGGAACAACATAACTCGGACTGGTTCAGCCATGCCGCAGCCACCCCGTGAGGTGGAGAGGTTGCAGGTCAGGGTGCGAGACCCTGCCATGCTGCTGAGTAATCAGGTCCGGCCACAAAGGGAGAGTGATCTGGGCGGCCATCGAGAGCTCTAGGAGAGCAGTGTACCAGTACTGCCTGGGCCACGCCGGGGCGATTAGGAGTAGGCGGGCCCTGTCCCTGCGCAGCTTGAGCGGGACCCTGCAGATCAGTGGAAATGGGGGAAAGGCATAGGACAGGTGATCCGTCCAAGGCCCGAGAAAGGCGTCCATCAGGGAGCCTGGGGAGCGTCCCGGATCGAGCAGAACACGTGGCACTTGCGATTCTCGCGAGTCGCGAACAGGTGTATGTGGGAAAATCCCAGCCCCGGAAGACAGAGTGAGTAACATCCGTGCAAATGGGCCGCTCTGGAGCCTGGAAGGGTCTGCTGAGGCGGTCCACCAAGGTGTTCTGAACCCTGAGGAGAAAGGAGGTTACCAGGTGGATGGAGTGGGCTATGCAGAACTCCCACGATCATATGACTTCTCGGCAGAGCAGGAACGAACGTGCCCCTGCTTGCCTATTGATATAAAAGCATGGCCGTTGTGTAGCCTATGAGGACTATAGCACAACGATCCTGAAGGTGTTTGGAGAAGGCTTGACAGGCAAGACGCACTGCCCGCAGCTCCCTTACGTTGATGTGGAGGGATAACTCTTGCGCTGGCTACAGGCCCTGCGTCTAAAGATCTTACAGATGGGTCCCCCAAGCGAGGGATGACGCGTCTGTGGTCAGGACCAGGGAGGGCTGTGGGGTATGGAATGGCACCCCTTATGGCACCTTCTTGGGGTCCAGCCACCAGTCTAGGGAGGCTAGGACCTGCGATGGTACCCTCAGTCCCACAACCATGTTGTCTCTGTGTGGGTGACACGCTGGCGAGAGCCAGGCCGGGAACGAGCAGAGCCGTAAGTGGCGTGTCTGGTCACGAATGTGCAGGACACCATGAGACCCAGTAGACCCAGGCAGCTTCATGCTGGTAAGCTGGGAAGCTCTGCAGGAACGCTCGAGTGAGAGTCGAGCTCATGGAAATCTGAACCTGCGACTGGACCTGGCTGTTGGCGCTGCCGCAGATGAGCCAGTCGTCGAGACATGTGAATACTTGGGTTCACTGTTGACGAAGAGAAGCCGTTACGACGGGCATGTACTTCGTGAAAAAACCCTCGGAGCCGTGGAGAGGCCGAAGGGAAAGACGGTGGATTGAAAGTGCCTTTGGTCGACTACAGAGCGAAGAAAACGTCTGTGTGTCGGTAAGTAGGTAAGTAGCTATGTGGAAGTACGCATCCTTCATGTCGAGGGCAGCGTACCAGCCTCCAGGATCCCATGAAGGTATAATAGAACCCAGGGAAAAAACATGAGGAACTTCAACTTGCCATGAATTAGTTGAGTTCGTGAAGGTCCAGGATAGGACATAACCCCCGTTTTGATTTGGGGATTAGGAATAACGGGAGTAATACTCCCACCCCCCTTTTTTTTTTTTTTTTTTTTGAACTCCCTTGGAGCCTCCTCTATTGCCCCTATATTGAGGAGCGTTTGCGCTTCCTGAATTAGGAGTTGCTCATGAGAAGGGTCCCTGAAGAGGGACAGGGAGTGATGCTGCACCTTCAAGCATTTTGTTCGGGCCCCATCGATGGCTTAGGGGGGGGGGCCCTGGTTCTGGCCAGCCCGATGACAGGGTGCCTCCTTGTAGCACCTGGCCTGGTCTTCTAATGAAGTCCTGCCTAGGCCTGGGCGTAGGGTAGGGGCGATGCTCGAGGGCCCGGAAGGGCCAGCGCTGCGTGGCAGGGGTATGCAGCCCCAGCGACCGTATTATAGTGCGGTCGTCCTTCAGGGTGTGAAGTCTCGAGTCTGTTTTTCAGAGAAGACAAGGGCCTTGCCCATCGAAGGGCAAGACCTGAATCGTGAATTGTACCCCCGCCGGGAGGTTAGAGGACTGCAGCCACGAGATACGCCATATGGCAACACCCAATGCCGGTGTCCCAGTCGCCGATTCGGTGACGTCCAAGGAGGCCTGCAAAGATGTTCTGGCCACCTTTTTGCCTTCCTCAATCAGGGTTGAGTGCTTCTGCCTGGATTTCTGGGGGAAATCCCTTTTCCTTAGACTTAGGTGCAGGGGCTGCTGGCTGTGCCTCTCCTTCACAAATTGAACAAGCAAGGAGCACGGTTGGGGGTGAGTGTATACGTACTCACAGGACCTTGAGGACGCCATATATCTTTTCTCAACCCCCCCGGCAGTGGGGGGAATCGAGCTGGAGATCATCAGATTGAAGTGGCGTTGGTCTGGAACGTACGTGCGAAAGGCAGGGTTAGCCTGGCAAGGGTGTCAGCCAAGAGGATGACCACCACGTGACCCTGGAGCTCCACTATCTCCTGCACCTCCTCTAGGGAAGGGCGGGATACTGTGGCCCCTGTCACTCGGGGTTCCGAGTGGGCCGATTGAGAGACTGTGGACGGAACCCCTTGGTCCTGGTAATAAGACCGCAGTGTCCAGGAATACCACTGATGTGGTCTCTGGGCAGAATTCTGTGCGTTCTGCAGCCAGCGTCTAGGACAATCTATCCCGTGGATTTGGTCCATATGGTAACCACTCCCTGTCTGGGGCGGGAGGGGATCTAAATGCGGAGCGGAAGGTCCAGGGTGGAGCGGAATGCTCCTGCCGGCGGTGCCCTTGACACATGTCTCAGCGCCGAGAGCCCGACCTGGACCCTGAAGGGGGCCATCTCATCGATCGGCTGCGGGACCGGCTTCCCAGGGACCTGCGCTTCGACCGGCACCGGGATCGGGGGCGGTGCCGGGAGTCGTAATAGTGACGGCTGTATATAGAGGCCGATCTCGAATGGCACCGCGAGTGCGACCGGCGCCAAGATGGGGATCGGGGGCTGGGACTGCGAGCGGTGCCGAGACTGGGGGTCCGCCTGGAGCTGGATCGGTGTCGGCCAGCATGGCAGACGTACCTCGCGGCAGCATTAGCTCTACCTCGGTACGTACTGGGGAGCTCACGGCCCCCGAGCTCAACGGACCTTGCGGTGCATCAGTGCCGGGTCTGTTCGCCTGCGGTGAGAAACTCAACGGACCTTGCGGTACCGGAGTGGGTCGGTGCCGATGCAGGCAGCGGCATTAGCTCTACCTCAGTGCGAACCGGGGAGCTCAGTGCCGAGCTCGACGGACCTTGCGGTGCCGGAGTCGCCGGTGCCGGATCTTCGTGCACGGCCACTGAGCTCGACGGCCCTCTTGCGGTGCCGGAGTCGCCGGTGCCGGTGCCTCAGTCGGGCACGGAACTCAACGGCCCTGGCGGTGCCGGAGTCGAGGCTGCCGGTGCCGATGCGGGCACCAGCGTTGGCTCTACCTCGGTGTATACTGGGGAGCTGACGGCTACCGAGCTCAATGGCCCTCCTGCGGTGCCGGAGTCGCCGGTGCCGGTGCCTCCGTCGGGCGCGGAACTCGACGGCACCGGCGGTGCCGGAGCTGAGGCTGCCGGTGCCGATGCGGGTGCCAGCGTTGGCTCTACCTCGGTGTATACCGGGGAGCTGACGGCTACCGAGCTCAACGGCCCTCCTGCGGTGCCGGAGGTGACGGTGCCGGTGCCTCAGTCGGGCACGGAACTCAACGGCCCTGGCGGTGCCGGAGTTGAGGCTGCCGGTGCCGATGCAGGCGCCAGCGTTGGCTCTACCTCGGTGTATACCAGGGAGCAGACGGCTACCGAGCTCAACGGCCCTCGTACGGTGCCGGAGGTGACGGTTACGGTGCCTCAGTCGGGCACGGAACTCAACGGCCCTGGCGGTACCGGAGTTGGCGGGTGCTGGTGCCGATGCAGCCGGCCGCATTAGCTCTACCTCGGTGCATACCGGGGAGCGCACGGGCACCGAGGTCGACGGCCCTTAGGGTGCAGGAGTCGTCTGTGCCGGAGTCTTCGCCTGGGGCGTAGAGCTCAACAGACTTTGCGGTACCGGAGTCGCTGGGGCCGGTGCCGGTCTGGACGGTAGTATTAGCTCTACCTCGGGTTGTACCGGGGAGCTCACGCCACCAAGTTCGACGGACCTTGCGGTACCGGGAGCCGATGGTGCTGGTGCCAGGCCGAAAGTCTGGGCCGGGCGGGCTTGTACTTGCAGCTGCAGCGGTGTCCGGCGGTGCCAGCCCCGGGGTCTGTTGCTGAGTCGCAGTGGGGCCGGCCTCGGGCCAAGTGTCGGTTCTACTAGGAGCTGCTTTAAGCGAAAGCCCAGCTCCTTCTTGGCTCTAGGCTTAAAAGCCTTGGAGACCTGACACTTATCTGCAAGATGGGATCCCCCAGGCGCCTCAAACGGGAGTCATGGGGGGGGGGTCCCCCGTAGGCATTGGCTTGGAGCCAGCCGACGGCTTGAATCCTGGTGAACCAGGCATGAGCCCGGTACCAGAGGCGAGAGAAGGGGAAAAGCCCCTTATCTCGCACTAGTATTTACACTAAACTTCTTACAAGACTATCAAAACTATTAACAACTACTTAAAGTACTTAAAACATTAACAATGCTAATCGAGTGCTAACTAAGCTAGGGAGGTGGAGATCAGCTATGCTGCTCCACAGATCCGACCATCACGGGCGGTAAGAAGGAACTGAGAGGGCGCTGGGCCGGCTGAGGTAGATATCGGGTGCCGCAATGGCGCCACTCCAGGGGACGCCAGCCGGCCCACCGAGTGTTGCTAGGGTAAAAATCTTCCGACGATCATGCACGCGCGGCGCGTACACCTAATTGGAATACATATGAGCAAGCACTCGAAGAAGAAACACCGGCGCCCGCAGCCCCGGAGTTCTCTGTCCCCGGCAGGCCGGGGCAGCATGGAGAGAAGCCGCAGCCCCGCGCCTGCCGGGGATCACCGGTGCGGGCGCCCATAAATGCCCCGGCGGGCACCATGGTGCCCACGGGCACTGCGTTGGGGACCACTGCGCTACAGAGTGGAGGAAATATCGACAGGGCTCTGCCAGGGCACAAGCCAGCCCAGAAGTGCCTGGTTTTAGGGGGAAACTGTCCTTCTGGACAGTTATTCCAGATCTGGCCTCTGCAACAGCTGTGTGCGTGGGGGAGATATAGGGTTAGAAGATCCCATTGGTCTGAAGCAGGGGGGGCATCTGGGAGTCAGGACTCCTGGGTTCTACATATATAGTAAGGGTGGAGGAATCTTGTCCCCGGTGCACTGTGGGTGAGATCACAGCAACAGAACTGGAACTAGAACCCAGGCGTCCTGGCGAGCAACAGCCCCTCCCCTAGGACCCTCCTCCCCAGCCCCAGCAATAGAACCCAGGTGTCCTGCCCCGCTTAGAGGGTGGTCGTTGCATATTTCACCCTGACAGCCCCGATAGCTGCTTCCCCCGTCTAGGCTGTAGGCGGAGGGAGCCTGCCAGGGGCCCAGCCCCCCCAAACTCAGCAGCCTCCTGGTAACACGTCGGAAGGAGGGCACAGGGGGGTCACGGTGGATATGCAGCTCCTTGGTGGTGCGGAAGGTTGGGGGCTCGATGGGGCTCTTGAAGCTGCTGAGATGCATCATGGGAGGCGCTGCCCGCTCCCCCTTTCTCAGCAGCTGGTACCGCACCAGCCGTGCCCCCGGGGGACCCCTCAGAGCTGGGCGATACCAGCTCAGATATACCCAGCCCATCCAGCCCATGAGAGCCAGCATGGGCAGGAGCAGCAGCAGCAAGGAGGCCAGGTAGAGCATCAAGTAGAGGAGTAATGGTCTCAAGTTGCAGAGGGGGAGGTCTAGGTTGGATATTAGGAAACACTATTTCACTAGTAGGGTGGTGAAGCACTGGAATGGGTTACCTAGGGAGGTGGTGGAATCTCCTTCCTTAGAGGCTTTTAAGGTCAGGCTAGACAAAGCCCTGGCTGGGATGATTTAGTTGGGGTTGGTCCTGCTTTGAGCAGGGGGTTGGACTAGATACCTCCTGAGGTCCCTTCCAACCCTGAGATTCTATGATTCTATGATCAGGTGCAGCAGGAAGCAATGGGCTAGCACCCAGTGGCCCCACTGTGGGCCCTCCCTGCCCTGCTGATGCCCAGCCATGGACATTGCTGGGGGTGGGGTGGGGCACATGCAGAGGGGGGTAGCCCCCGTCGGAGGGGGTGCCTGATGGCAGGGGGTGATGTGGAGAGGGCTGGTATGGAAGGGAGGCGAGGGGATAAGAGTGGTGGTGGGAGTCATGGGAGTGCTGGTGAGCTCTGGGGGTGCTGGGGATGCAGGTTCTGGGGCAGTAGTGGTGGGCACAGGGGTGGTTGGGGGCAGGGTGGTGGAGGGAGCCGTAGTGGAGGGCACAGGGAATCCCTCCTCTGTCATTGTCCCATTGATATCCAAGTCCGCGTCCCCTGCTTTGCTGCAGGCCTGCTGGAGGTCGACGACGGGGCTCCCTTGGTGTCTCAGGGGCGCATCGCACACAGGGCTGTGGGGATCGTTCTCAATCAGCAGCCCGTCTGACCTCTGCTCCTGCATGTAGATGCTGAATTCGTTGTCCGCGATCCAGCCCCGCAGATAGGCCAGGCCACAGTCACAGTGCCAGGGGTTCCCTTCCAGGAAGACTTTGTCTAATACGGGCCCCTCGGGGAAGAAGCCGCTGGGCAGAGTGCGAAGCTGGTTCCCTGACAGCCTCAGTGTCTCCAGCTCCAGCCCAGCCAACAGCCCCTGCGGCAGCTCGTCCAGGACGTTATCAGACAGATCCAGGTCCTTCAACCCGGCCACGCCCTCAAAGGCCTCTTCTGGCAGTGTCTGCAGCTGGTTCCCCCGTAAATTCAGCTCCTTCAGCTTCCCCACAGCCCGGAAGGCCCCTGGCACCAGCCCTGAAATGTTGTTGTGATCCAAGGCCAGGCGGGTGAGTTCAGGCAGGCCCTGCAGTGTGGGCAGCACTCCCAGGGCATTGTGGGACAGGACCAGCTCCTGCAGCAAGGGCAGGGGGGGCCCAGTGTGCAGCGCACCCAGTCCATTGCCTGACAGGTCCAGCTCAGCCAGCTCAGGGAGGTGCTGGAAGGAGGCAGTGGAGACGGATGCCAGGCGGTTGGTGCTGAGCAGCAGGATGCTGGTGTTCCTGGGCAGGGCAAGTGGCACCACGCTGAGCCCCTGCCCGGAGCAGTTGACCTGCAGTCGGTTCTTGATCAGGTTCACCTCGGATGGGCAGGTCTCCCCCGGACCCACAGCGCCTGCCACAGAGAGCAGGGCCAGGAGGGCTAGGTGAGGTGAAGTGGGGCACGGCATGGTCTGCAGGGGAGGTCAAAAGCAAGCTCAGAGCACCGACATCACAGAGTATATTTACACTAACCAGCTCAGCCTGCAACAATACAGCGACCCTGTGAACATTAACTGAGTCCGTGCGACTCCCCAGTCTGGAGTGCTGGGGGACAACTCCCAGGGGGATATCCCACAATGGTCCCATCTACACCAACCCAGCTGGTGCTGCAACAGCGCTGGGTCCCCTGAGCAGATACTAGCTCTAAAAACAAGGGCTCCCCAGCTCCCCAGTGTCCTCTGCCCCTTCAGGCAGGAGGTCATTGCACCTGCACCCTGACCACGCTGGGGACCATCTACACGAACCCTGCTGGTGCTGTAACAGTGTCATGGAGCTGCCATGAGCACCACTTACAAAGAGTTGACTCCCCCACACCTGCTCCCCATCCTCCAGGGTGGTCTAAACTCAAAAGGTTTGAATCAGTCCATGTAGTTTACCTTCCACTCAATCCCGTATCTCCTGCTCACTTTATACCCATGGCAGCTGGTCCAGCCAGGAGACATCCCCCCCACCCCAGGTAATTACCACATCCAGTCCCCACCTGCCTGTATCCACTGCCCTTGCTTCACCCCATGGCTGGGTGATCAGTTCATTTTATTCCACCAACTGTCTTGTAATCGACATCGCCACTTCTCAAAACACATCACTTAGCTTGTCAGCTCTTTGGGGGCAGGGCCCGCATTTTTGTTTAGTGTTTGTACAGCCCCTAGCACAGCATGGGCCTGGGCCATGCCTGCGGCTCCTCATTGTGCTGCTCCAATACAAATAATAATACTTACAAAAAACACATTAAAAGAACGTTGTTTAGGTTCCAAAGTTGAGTACTCCAGATTAGAAATGCTGGGTTGTAGGAACAGCCGTAACTTCACCCTCTTTGTGCGTTGGATGAGGCAGGGGGGCCTGTGGAATAAATAGCACGTGATCATGTAGCTAGCAGTATATCACTCGATAGTATTCATCACCATGGAATTTTGACAGGTCCCCAGGGCCAATAGGATGCTTTATTTGGGGCTTTTGTCCCGCCCTCCCACCCCATTTCCGTTGGCGCCGGAAGTTTGGCGCCATCGGCCATTTTGAAGAAAATTGTGTGTGTGTGTTTGACTAGGAGAAGTGTTCTGTGTGTTTGTGCTTGGCTACATTGAGAGAATAAGGTTGAAAGAGTAGAGGGAGAGAAGTTTAAAGAGGAAAAAGAAAGTTGGGGTAAGGTTTAGAGGAAAGAAAGGTGATTGGGTGTGATGAGTAAGGAGAGAGGCTGGTAAAGGGCAGGTTATTCAAGAAAAGAGTGTTTGTGTTACTGAACACATGCAGAGCGAAACATTCTACCCCAGCGACTGTGGGTAGTGAAATGATAGCTGTTCTGGGTGGCGAGCCTGGGGAGCTAGCCCCTCCTTTTCCTCTAGGCCCAAGATTTTAAACAAGAGCCTTTTAGAAATGGACTATTGCGGAGTGGGTTATTTGAAAATCTCTAACCAATGAGCATTTGACCGTGTGTATAAAACCACGTATTTTTGCTTAAAGAGGAAAGAAAGGTGGTTGGGTGTGATTGAGTAAGGAGAGAGGCTGGTAAAGGGCAGGTTAAAGAATAGAAAGATATTTTTGTTTTTAAAGGGCTAGTTTGAAAGAAGAGAGGCAAGTTATTAAAGAAAAGGGAGATGATGGTAAAGGCCTAGTTTGGCAGGTGATTTAAGAATCGAAAATGTTAAAATAAATACAAAAGGCGTATTAACTACCAGGCGAGGTTAAGAAAAGAGTTAAATAATGGAGAAAACAAGGTTTAAAAAGGAAATTGACTCAGGCAAAGCCTGTTTAGTAAGCACAGGGCCAAAAACTGGCTTAAATAACATTTAAAACTATAAAAACTAGGTTTAAAAAGAAAATGTACTAGGGCAAAGCCTGTTTAGTAAGCACAGGGTGAAAATTATCAAGGGGAGCTAAGAAAAACACATTTAAGCTATTCAGTATCAGGGTAGAGTAAGAAACTCATTAAAAGCTAGGTTTGAAAAGAAAATGTAGTAAGCACAGGGTAAAAAGTGAATAGAAAAGCATTCCGTATCAGGGTAGGTCAAAAGAAAGAACAGGGCAAGAAAAGGGGAAAGATAGAGAGCACATGGTTGAATCAGAGAAAGAGAGAGAGAGAAAATGAGAGCAAGAGAATCTTTACCTTTCTTTGTCTTTCTGTAGAATGAGGCAATTCCCTGACTCAGACTCGTTATCACCGTCTTTGGATCGCCCAACCAGAGTTTGTTCTACAGCAGCATCACGGAATTCATTTTTCTGAACCAATCCTAGCTTTTAAACATGAGACAACTCCCTTCTCTCCCCCCTCCCCTTCTGTTTTCTTCTTATCTATAGAAACAGACCCCCAGCATTTTTCCCGCCATGTTACCCTTTTACATAGGGGCTTTTATAAAAGTTAAAACCATAAGCTTTTAGTAACATACCACTTTTAAAAGATTTTTCCCTAGGTTTTAAACTAACATGGGTTATTTATTTAGTAAAAACAATGTGAAGCTGCAGCAAAGCACCTGTTAGCAAAAACAGCCTCTGTGAGTCAGTGGATCACAGAAAAGAAGGCTGCTTCTTTCCCAAACTTTTTAACAAAGACAAGTAAAAGTTCTATTCAGTTTTGTAAAGGCCTTGATAAACACTTTATTTATAGGGGTGTTTTAATTAAAAAGAGCAGGCAGAAGCACCCCAGGTTTAAAACCCCAGGTTTTTAGTAACAGCCAGTTTATATTCCCCTTATTTTGTAAACCAGGGGATCAGAGAGAAGAAGTTTGTTTTCCCCCCCACTTTTTAACAAAGAGAGGTGAAAACCTTGGAAAGGAATAAACACTTGAAAAGACAAACCTACCTGAAAACACATTCCTTTATTTAGCATTTTTGCATATGTCGCAATAAAAAAAATAGCATGCAGAATAGCCCAGGGTTAAACACACAAAACTCTTACTAAGAAAAAGTTTTCCCCCAAGGTTTTTAGTGAAAACTACATGAAACAGCCTTTTGAAGGTAGTGGATTAGAAAAGAAAAAGACCCCATTATAAAACAGGCTATCTGAAGACACTTTTTTTATTTAGCCCCCCTTGGCATAAGTGTTTTAATAACATGTGAGTTTGCAGAAACAGTCCAGCGTTTAAAAGCCTGTTTATAAAAAGTAATGTATAGTGACAAAAAAGTTTTAAATTAACCTGGATTATTTTTTAGTAAGAACAATTTGAAACAGCAGCAAAGCCATTGTTAGCAAAAACAGCCTCTGTGAGTCAGCGGATCACAGAGAAGGAGTTTGCTTCTTTCCCCACTTTTTAACAAATAGAGGTGAAAGTTATATTAAGTTTTGTAAAGGCCTTGATAAACACTTTAAAAGACAAGCCTATATGAAGACACCTTTCTTTGGTATAAGTGTTTTAATAAAATGTAAGCCTGCAAAAACAGTCCAGGGTTTAAAAGCCTGTTTATAAAAAGTAATGTATAGTGACAAAAAAGTTTTAAACTAACCTGGATTATTTTTTAGTAAGAACAATGTGAAACAGCAGCAAAGCCATTGTTAGCAAAAGCAGCCTCTGTGATCAGAAATAAGAAGGCCAGAACAAAAAGCAAGCAGAAGCACCCCTGGCCTAAACCCTGACTAAGCATGCAGAAACAGCCCAGGGTTAAACCCACAAACCCTGACTAACAAAACGTTTTCCCCCAAGGTCTGTAGTGAAAACCACTTGAAACAACCTTTTAAAGGTAGTGGATTAGAAAAGAAGAAGATCCCTTTGAAAAAGCAGGCTACCTGAAGACACATGCCTTTGGTATAGATGTTTCAATAACATGTGAGTTTGCAGAAACAGTCCAGGGTTAAAAACACAGAAAACCTGTTTATAAAAGTTTTTCCCCTAGGTTTTAGACTAACGTGGGTCATTTTTTAGTAAAAGCAGCCTGCTTTTTCAATGAAGCCATTGTTAGCAAAAACAGCCTCTGTGAGTCAGTGGATCAGAGATAAGAAGGCCAGAACATAACAAGAAAGCCCAAACCTGCTTTTAAAAGAAAATGATGCCAAAGACTTGTATTAGAAAGAAGAGTAACTTTAATTAACTCTAAATAAGCTTACTATATAAAGTAAAAACTTTTGTTTTATATTAAGTAATGCCTAAAAAACCCTCTCTTCAACTTATTAACAATGTAAAATAATAAAAAGATAACCAAAAACGACCCTTACGGCCTGTAAATTGTGCAGAAAGCTTTAAAAGCCAGGAGCCAGTTACAACCCAGTTTATAAAAGTAATTTGTTAATTTTTTTAACAAATAAGGTAAAAGTCTTGTAAAGGAATAAACACTTGAAAAGACAAACCTACCTAAAGACACAGCCCTTTATTTAGCACTTTTCTATGTGTTGTAATTTTAAAAAGCACGCAGAAGCGCCTCTGGCCTAAACCCTGACTAAGAAAACGTTTCCCCCCAAGGTTTTTGGTATAGGTGTTTCAATCAAATGTAAGTTTGCAGAAACAACCCAGGGTTAAAAACACAGAAAGCCTGTTTATAAAAGTAATGTAGAGTGATCACAAAGTTTTTCCCTAGGTTTTAGGCTAGCACTGGCCATTTTTAAGTCAGTACAGTTTGAAACAGCAGGCTTTTGCAGCAAAGCAGCTGTCAGCAAAAACAGCCTCTGTGAGCCAGAGATAAGAAGGCTGCTTCTTTGCCTGCTTTTTAACAAATACAAGTGAACGTTATATTACGTTTTGTAAAGGAATAAACACTTTAAAAGACAAGCCTATGTGAAGACAGAGCCCTTTATTTAACATTTTTACATGCGTGTTTCAATTTAAAAAAAATGAGCATGCAGAAAACACCCCAGAGTGAAAACCACAGAACCTTAGTAACAGCTAGTTTATAGTTCCCTTATTCTGTAATCCAGTGGATCAGAGAGAAGTTTATTTTCCCCCCCACACACACACACACACTTTTTAACAAATCCATGTGACAGTTATAGTAAGCTTTTATTTTTCTAGGGTTTTTAGATTTAAGTATGAATTTTTCTGTTGCATTATCAGAATGTCTTTGTTGTTAAATGTTTGCAACCCGTGTGCTGAGACACAGGTACAATCTTCTGTGTTTGTTTTGGGTCCATAGATTTTATTAAAATAATACAACCCAGGCTGGAGCTGCAGGTTTTTTTACATTTTAAAAACAGATAAGACTAATTAGGCTAGCCAGTGCTCCATGCACTATAGTCTGCCTTAGCAAGGCTCTAGGGGTCACTCCTTTAGTTTTTTTGGTTTTTTTACACAGACTTCTTTCCTAACTTTTTAAACGGTGTTAGAGTTTTACAAAATGGGGAGATTGCATTGAAAGATACTTTATGGAAGTTATAACAAGTATTTTATTCCATTTTGTAAAAGACATAAAACCACCGCGTTGTGACTGCATGAAGCTTAGAGATATCTTGTCTAAGCCCCTAGAGAATATATTTTTGTAAAACACTTTTATGCAAACTGTAACTCTAGATGATGTACAGCATAAATAATATGAAACAGTAGATGAGAGACCTGAGACATTGTTGAAACCAGAGGGGCTATGATTAAGTCCTAATGCAGAGGGTCTGGGGTAGAAAATGAAAAGGTACATCCGAAGTGGAAGATTGCATGATTTAAGAGGGGTTCTGTGTTTTTTAATGTTACAGGGTGGTGGAAAAAAACAAAAAAGGTCCTGGTTGTTTAGATAAGAGAAGAGCAGAACAAGGGGGGCCCCTTACTTGTTTTTTTTCTGGGGGAAAAAGGCAGGAGGGTTTCTGGCTACATACGTTAGCTTCTTTAAACTTTAATGGTTAAAAAGTTTTTACTTTATATAGTAAGCTTATTTAGAGTTAATTAAAGTTACTCTTCTTTCTAATACAAGTCTTTGGCATCATTTTCTTTTAAAAGCAGGTTCAGGTTTTCTTGTTATATTCTGGCCTTCTTATCTCTGATCCACTGACTCACAGAGGCTGTTTCTGCTAACAATGGCTTTGTTGAAAAAGCAGACTGCTTTTACTAAAAAATGACCCACGTTAGTCTAAAACCTAGGGGGAAAACTTTTATAAACAGGTTTTCTGTGTTTTTAACCCTGGACTGTTTCTGCAAACTCACATGTTATTGAAACACCTATACCAAAGGCATATGTTCAGTTAGCCTGCTTTCCAAAGGGATCTTCTTCTTTTCTAATCCACTACCTTTAAAAGGTTGTTTCAAGTGGTTTTCACTACAGACCTTGGGGGAAATATTTTTGTTAGTCAGGGTTTGTGGGTTTAACCCTGGGCTGTTTCTGCATGCTTAGTCAGGGTTTAAGCCAGGGGTGCTTCTGCTTGCTTTTTGTTCTGGCCTTCTTATTTCTGATCACAGAGGCTGCTTTTGCTAACAATGGCTTTGCTGCTGTTTCACATTGGTCTTACTAAAAAATAATCCAGGTTAGTTTAAAACTTTTTTGTCACTATACATTACTTTTTATAAACACGGTTTTAAACCCTGGACAATTTTGCAGGCTTACATTTTATTAAAACACTTATACCAAAGAAAGGTATCTTCATATAGGCTTGTCTTTTAAAGTGTTTATCAAGACCTTTACAAAACTTAATATAATTTTCACCTCTATTTGTTAAAAAGTGGGGAAAGAAGCAAACTCCTTCTCTGTGATCCGCTGACTCACAGAGGCTGCTTTTGCTAACAATGGCTTTGCTGCTGTTTCAAATTGTTCTTACTAAAAAATAACCCAGGATAGTTTAAAACTTTTTTGTCACTATACATTACTTTTTATAAACAGGCTTTTAAACCCTGGACTGTTTCTGCAAACTCACATGTTATTAAAACACTTATGCCAAGGGGGGCTAAATAAAAAAAGTGTCTTCAGATAGCCTGTTTTATAATGGGGTCTTTTTCTTTTCTAATCCACTACCTTCAAAAGGCTGTTTCATGTAGTTTTCACTAAAAACCTTGGGGGAAAACTTTTTCTTAGTAAGAGTTTTGTGTATTTAACCCTGGGCTAGTTCTGCATGCTATTTTTTTATTGCAACATATGCAAAAAGGCTAAATAAAGGAATGTGTTTTCAGGTAGGTTTGTCTTTTCAAGTGTTTATTCCTTTCCAAGGTTTTCACCTCTCTTTGTTAAAAAGTGGGGGGGAAAACAAACTTCTTCTCTCTGATCCCCTGGTTTACAAGATAAGGGGAATATAAACTGGCTGTTACTAAAAACCTGGGGTTTTAAACCTGGGGTGCTTCTGCCTGCTCTTTTTAATTAAAACACCCCTATAAATAAAGTGTTTATCAAGGCCTTTACAAAACTGAATAGAACTTTTACTTGTCTTTGTTAAAAAGTTTGGGAAAGAAGCAGCCTTCTTTTCTGTGATCCACTGACTCACAGAGGCTGTTTTTGCTAACAGGTACTTTGCTGCAGCTTCACATTGTTTTTACTAAATAAATAACCCATGTTAGTTTAAAACCTAGGGAAAAATCTTTTTAAAATGGTTTGTTACTAAAAGCTTATGGTTTTAACTTTTATAAAAGCCCCTATGTAAAAGGGTTACATGGCAGAAAAAATGCTGGGGGTCTGTTTCTATAGATAAGAAGAAAACAGAAGGGGAGGGGGGAGAGAAGGGAGTTGTCTCGTGTTTAAAAGCTAGGATTGGTTCAGAAAAATGAATTCCATGATGCTGCTGTAGAACAAACTCTGGTTGGGCGATCCAAAGACGGTAATAACGAGTCTGAGTCAGGGAATTGCCTCATTCTACAGAAAGACAAAGAAAGGTAAAGATTCTCTCGCTCTCATTTTCTCTCTCTCTCTTTCTCTGATTCAACTATGTGCTCTCTATCTTTCCCCTTTTCTTGCCCTGTTCTTTCTTTTGACCTACCCTGATACGGAATGCTTTTCTATTCACTTTTTACCCTGTGCTTACTACATTTTCTTTTCAAACCTAGCTTTTAATGAGTTTCTTACTCTACCCTGATACTGAATAGCTTAAATGTGTTTTTCTTAGCCCCCCTTGATAATTTTTACCCTGTGCTTACTAAACAGGCTTTGCCCTAGTACATTTTCTTTTTAAACCTAGTTTTTATAGCTTTTAATATTTTTTAAACCAGTTTTTGGCCCTGTGCTTACTAAACAGGCTTTGCCTGAGAGTCAATTTCCTTTTTAAACCTTGTTTTCTCCATTATTTAACTCTTTTCTTAACCTCGCCTGCTAGTTAATACGCCTTTTGTATTTATTTTAACATTTTCTATTCTTAAATCACCTGCCAGACTAGGCCTTTACCATCATCTCCCTTTTCTTTAATAACTTCCCTCTCTTCTTTCAAACTAGCCCTTTAAAAACAAAAATCTCTTTTTATTCCTGAATAACCTGCCCTTTAGCAGCCTCTCTCCTTACTCAATCACACCCAATCACCTTTCTTTCCTCTAAAACTTATCCCAACTTTCTTTTTCCTCTTTAAACTTCTCTCCCTCTACTCTTTCAACCTTATTCTCTCAATGTAGCCAAGCACAAACACACACAAATTTTCAAAATGGCCGATGGCGCCAAACCTCCGGCGCCGACGGAAACGGGGTGGGACAAAAGCCCCAAATAAAGCATCCTATTGGCCCTGGGGACCTTGCATGGTGATGAATACTATCGAGTGATATACTACTAGCACACTTTCCTCTCAGACTGTGCCCAGGCAGTCATGATGGGTGGCTGTTCCCAAGCTGTGGGCGCGATGGTGCAATCTTGGTTATGGCACATGATCACGTGCTGTTTATTCCACAGGCCCCCCTCCCTCATCCAACGCACAAAGAGGGTGAAGTTACGGCTCTTCGTACAACCCAGCATTTCTAATCTGGAGTACTCAACTTTGGAACCTAAACAACGTTCTTTTAATGTGTTTTTTGTAAGTATTATTATTTGTATTGGAGCAGCACAATGAGGAGCCGCAGGCATGGCCCAGGCCCATGCTGTGCTAGGGGCTGTACAAACACTAAACAAAAATGCGGGCCCTGCCCCCAAAGAGCTGACAAGCTAAGTGATGTGTTTTGAGAAGTGGCGATGTCGATTACAAGACAGTTGGTGGAATAAAATGAACTGATCACCCAGCCATGGGGTGAAGCAAGGGCAGGGGATACAGGCAGGTGGGGACTGGATGTGCTAATTACTTGGAGCAGGGGGGTGTCTCCTGGCTGGACCAGCTGCCATGGGTATAAAGTGAGCAGGAGATACGGGATTGGGTGGAAGGGAAATTTCAGGGATTGATTCAAACCTTTTGAGTTTAGTCCACCCTGGGGGATGGGTAGCAGGTGTGGGAGAGTCAACGCCTTGTAAGTGGTGCTCATGGCAGCTCCCTGACACTGTTACAGCACCAGCAGGGTTAGTGTAGATGGTCCCCAGCGTGGGCAGGGTGCAGGTGCAATGACCTCCTGCCTGACGGGACAGAGGGCACTGGGGAGCTGGGGAGCCCTTGTTATTAGAGCTAGTATCTGCTCAGGGGACCCAGCGCTGTTGCAGCACCAGCTGCATTGGTGTAGATGGGACCATTGTGGGATACCCCCCCGGGAGTTGTCCCCCAGCACTCCAGACTGGGGAGTCGCACGGTCTCAGTTCATGTTCACAGGGTCGCTGTATTGTTGCAGGCTGAGCTGGTTAGTGTAAATATACCCTGTGATGTCGGTGCCCTGAGCTTGTTTTTGACCTCCCCTGCAGACCATGCCGTGCCCCACCTCACCTCACCTAGCCCTCCTGGCCCTGCTCTCTGTGGCGGGCGCTGTGGGTCCGGGGGAGACCTGCCCGTCCGAGATGAACCTGATCAAAGACCTACTGCAGGTCAACTGCTCCGGGCAGGGGCTCAGCGTGGTGCCACTTGCCCTGCCCAGGAAAACAGGCATCCTGCTGCTCAGCACCAACCGCCTGGCATCCGTCTCCACTGCCTCCTTCCAGCACCTCCCTGAGCTGGCTGAGCTGGACCTGTCAGGCAACGGACTGGGTGCGCTGCACACTGGGTCCCCCCTGTCCTTGCTGCAGGTGCTGATCCTGTCCCACAATGCCCTGGGGGTGCTGCCCACACTGCAGGGCCTGCCTGAACTCACCCGCCTGGCCTTGGATCACAACAACATTTCAGGGCTGGTGCCAGGGGCCTTCCGGGCTGTGGGGAAGCTGAAGGAGCTGAATCTACGGGGGAACCAGCTGCAGACGCTTCCAGAAGAGGCCTTTGAGGGCGTGGCCGGGTTGAAGGACCTGGATCTGTCTGATAACGTCCTGGACGAGCTGCCGCGGGGGCTGTTGCTTGGGTTGGACCTGGAGACACTGAGGCTGTCAGGGAACCAGCTTCGCACTCTGCCCAGCGGCTTCTTCCCCGAGGGGAACGTATTCGCCTACGTCTTCCTGGCAGGGAACCCCTGGCGCTGTGACTGTGGCCTGGCCTATCTGCGGGGCTGGATTGCGGACAACGAATTCAGCATCTACATGCAGGAGCAGAGGTCAGACGGGCTGCTGATCAAGAACGATCCCCACAGCCCTGTGTGCGATGCGCCCCTCAGACACCGAGGAAGCCCCGTCGTCGACTTACAGCAGGCCTGCGGCAAAGCAAGGGACGTGGGCTTGGATATCGATGGGACAGTGACAGAGGAGGGAACCCCTGTGCCCTCCACTACTGTCCCCTCCAGCAACCCCGTCTCCCACCGTCCTGAGCCAGCCAATCTTCCACCCTGGGGCTGGATCAAAGCTGACACCCCCTAGAAAGAAAGGCCCCATGTCCTACTCTCCACACACATCAACCTGCCAATCCCCTGCCCTGAGGATAGATCCAAGCTGGCACCCACTAGAAAAGAAAGAGAAAGAGAAGAGAAATCACAGATGGTTTTGTGGAGATGTGAGGAGTCTACAATTTTTGTTTGTTTTTCCTGTCTTTCAGTTTCAGAGCCAGAGCAAATTACAGTCCAGGTTTTTAAGGGGCATTACCATAGTGTAGGGTCACATGCCAAATTTGTCCCAGTGACAGAAGAAGGGATCTGGTTAGTTTAGCAGCCAATGTCTGTAACCACACAACTCCTTTGAAGGAAAAGGAAGATCATAATATGACCAGGGGAGAGCAAATCAAAGAATTGGCCACAAAAGTTTATCTGGCATGAAATAAAAATGGAGAGGGGAAGTATTTTGTAGAATCAGATTTCATTCAAATTTTAGAACATAGCTTTCTCCAGTTCTATGGGAGAATGAGACTTCATGATTGATATTTTTGTACACCACAAGGGATGTAATCCCACAGGTGGTTTCTCTAATGTAGTGATTAGCATCTTGGTCTGACATCTGACAGGTCCCTGGTTTGAAACAAAGCAGAGATGATACATTTTCCTTATCTTTTTTCAATTTCTCTTGTTTTAAATGTAGTCTGGTATTTAATGTTTTCCAAGCTCATTGAGGTCAAAAATCATTTTCACATATGGGAAGTGTCATGACTATCCTAAATGGATGGACAATACATTAGTCCCTCTCGCTCAGCTTATGCTTTTATAGTGGTTGGTAGCACGCTCAGTGATCCTGATTGGTGACTGTTGATAATGTTTCCTGGTCGTGTTCCCAAAGTGACATTCTCGGATGACCAACATCCCCCACCTTTGGAAGAAATAAACTGCCAGCATTTAGACCTGAACTTGGAAACCCAGCCTTTAATGAGAGGAAGCTCAAGCTTGGAATACATTTTTACAATTTGTATAAGATTCAATAATCCTTCAACCTAGTGTCACAATAACTGAAATTGCTTTATCCTTACAGTTTGCCTCGCACAGAAATAAATATGTCTTTAAATATAAAGGAGTCGAGTTAAATCACTTTTCAGAGTAAATATTTATTTATTTATTTAGCATGCGTATGTTCGCCGAGCTAAGCAATAGCGTTCTCAGTGGCCAAGTGGAGCTCTCAGGGCCCACTGCTGAATTTGGTTAGTGGGCACTCCTCCACAATTTGTATCATTGGTTGATCTGCGCTGCAGCTGCAGCTTGGGTTGTCTCGAAGACCTCAACAGTGCTAGTTGACTGCACATAGACTTTTCCCAGTCTGGAATTGGTTAGATGGACCCAGTGATGACATGGCAGGTCGAAGCTGAGCGGGTGAGCAGTAGGGTCTGTGATGAGAAACTTATTGCTGATTGGTGTTAAGCACTAGTCTTCCCACCACAGGGTCTCCACTGCCATGTCCTGGCATGGCAGCCTTGACCAAAGTGTGTGTTGTGATGAAAGACATGTGGTGGGTGGGTTAAAAAGGTTGTTGAACAAGAGCAAGCTTGGATTGGCACATAGCTTCCCAAGCACCTTTCCAGCAGCAATCTCCCTCCTGCTGTAAGCGGGGGTGGGGTGATGTGGCTCAGAACTGGAAGCCATGGAAGATGAGTTGGTTGGAGAGTTGCAGTGATGCTGCACATTGCTGAGTTTGAGTTCCATGTCAACAAGTTTGGTGTATTAAAGATGTGTGTCATTTTTCATTTCTTAGGTTCTGATGCAATGTGTGGCCATTTTATTTCACTCCTTTCCTTTAAAATGTTACTGATTTCCACAGAAACGTTACTTCTTTGGGAGAGACTACATTCATGTAATCTACCCCCTCACCTCTCCAAAAACAGAAAAAGACTGAAATATTCAAATCTCAGTAGAGCCAATATTTTGTCAGATTTCCCCCCATGAAGTAGCATGGAGAAGTCAATCCTGCTGTGTTAATGCTCCATTACATTCAGTGAATATATTGTAAAAATAACAAGATCTTACCAATTTCAGACCATTCTTTACCACATGCTGATAACTGAGCTGAGGGCCGATTAGAAGCGATCGTTTCTGGGCATGTTATGAAAGGGACCTGGGTTTGGATGGGTTATTACCGCCCTGCCCCCTGTCATGGCCATCAGAAGGTATATGACTTGCCAAGATCATTCTGTATTCTGCAGAGGGGAGGAGCAACTAAGATCTGGCTGGTTCCTGAGGGATGAGGGTGCTGGACAGGACAAAGATGTCCCTGTCATGGCGACACCAGTCACCAACATCCCTGCGCCAGCGCCAAGGGCAGCCATCTGAAATATGCTGTCCATTGATCTGTGCACAGAAAATTGTGTTTTCGTGTAAAATCCAGGAGTGACATGAAATGACCACCTGGTGGCACCGTAACCTAAGGAATAAGGGTGAAGGACTCAGAACAGCACCCAGGCTGAGAATTGATTTCACTCCAGTCTCCTGGAATGAACCTGTGGTAATAGAGTGACATGAAATAGCTACATGACGGCACCAGAACACCAGGAATGGAAAACAAGGCTGCTAGTCTGCACATTGATTACGAAAAGGATGGACTCACACTCCTCTGTTCATGGAGAGATTCATTTATTTCTCCGAGACAGAAACATACATTTAAACACATTTCTAGGGCAGATGAAAAGGAATTTGGGGGTATTTCGGGGGGCATCGTGCCTGGCCCAGCACTGCGAGTAAAAAGGCTGATGCGCAATAGCGCAGCCAGGTCCGGAGTGCAGGGGGAGCGGCCCTATAAAAAGGCGCTTCCCCCTGCACAGGCGCCAGCTTCCGGTGGGGGCTGACGCCGGGCCCCGACGCCGGGTGACGTGACCGGGCCCCGCCCCCGACGCAACGTCGGCCATCGTCGGGGGCGGGGCCCCGCAATGCCTCCCAGAAGCGGCGCTTAAAAAGAAGCGGCGCCTTTTGTTAGTGCTGCTAAAAAAGGGCGCCGCTTCCGCTCAAGGGGGAGCGGCCGCTCCCCCTGCTCCCCCCCTGGCTACGCTACTGCTGATGCGATGAACGGGTACATGATGCTATGGCAGACTGCTCGTGCATCATCTCCTGATGGAGGAGTGATTTCAATCCCAGCTCTGACACAGGGTCAGCAGGTGGCTGCTTTGCTCTTGTTTTAAGGATCTGAGCACAATGTGGGGATATAGCTCAGTGGCAGAGCCCCTGCTTTGTAAGAAGCTGCTGGGGTCAATCCCTGCCATCTTCTGAAAATGCTCGTTTTGATTCCTGTCAGTGGGGGCTGATTGTCTCTTTACATCCTGAGCTCAGGGCACAAATGTCCCACACCTCTCTGCTGCACAGGAGCTGGCCTTCCGTGCAGGTGGGAACGTTCCAGTCTTCCTCCAAGACAGTACTTTGTGCTCATGGCGAGCAGTGACTCAGCACTTTATGAAATAGACCTAAAATTTCCCTCTATAGAAACATTGCTGTGTTGAGCTTTAGTCCAGAGCTAGGGTCACCTCTCCTGGATCTCACGTTAGTAAATTTCAGGGAGGGTCAGACACATTCAGATGCTGGGCTCTTCCACATGCCCCACTGTGCTGACATCCCTGCAGCCGGAGCTGCCGGCTATTCCAGCCCACTCTGCTACTTCAGCTGGGAGAACAAAACCGGACAAAAAGTCAGGGTTTTTTTCTTACTGTGGCAAAAATAAGGTAACCGGAAATTTTTATGGCTGCTCAAAGAAGGTTCAGTGGGTTTTTTTAACATTGTTTTTTAAAAAATCACTGACTCCTCTTAATGACATCATCAAGAGACATAAACATCCCTGTTTCAAAACTATGCCCCAATCTCTTCACTCCAGCCTGTCACTGGGACCATCCCCCACACTGAGGAAACGCCAGAGTTTTGCCCTCTTTAGTACAATTTGAGTCACGCACATTGTTCCAAAGATAAATCTCACAGCACGAATTAGCAAAGACCCCATCACAGCAAAGTGTCTGATGTGTAAAAAATCAGTGATCTTGGGAGATGTGGCAAGAGGGAAAGTGGCCAAGATAAATTATCCCCTCTGAGCAGCTGCTGCAGCTCTGGGATCACTTCCTGAAATTGGCCAAAACTGAGAGTGTTCACAATCCAGTCAGGTGTCATCTTTTGGCTGATAGGCTGGTAAGTGGCTAGCTCAGTTGGTAGAATAGGCACCTTAAAGGTGCAGGTTTTGAGCACCACATGGGGGGAATTGTATTTCAATGTAATCTCTCTATGTAACAGCTTCTTCCTACTATTAATCAGAAACAAAGACCATATCAGAATTTAAAGTATTTTCCATCTAGACAATGAGCTAAAAAGTGGCCATGGGGCAGTTTGAGTCAATTCGAGAAATAGGAAGGGGGGAAAATCCTGCCTCTGTGGGACAGAAGCAGAGACAGGAACCATCCCAGGGAGAGGATTTGCTGCCACACTGTATCATTCTGAGACACTAGAATGAACCCAGCTAGATTATCAAACCAGGGAGTTACTGCTGCTGATGGGGATTAGGGACCCATCCTACAGAGGCGTGTCTAGACACAGGAGACTTCCCCTTCCTGCCAGGAACATCCTGTTATCATTCCATTTCTCCAGCCTCTCTCAGCTCTTTCACTTTCACATTCCCCTCGCCGGTGCTGGCTGCAGGTGGGAGGAGCACATTCAGCTGCTGATTACAATCTGCCCGGACAGACGATTTCTGCTACAGCAAGAGAACTGGGTGCCCTTCACTGCAAAAGCTCCTCGTGGATTGGCTCTGGTTCTCGGGAGGCCCTAGGGAACCTTTCACCCTGAAGCAGAGCCTGGCACATCCCTGCGGTTAGGTAGGTGGAGGAGCTCGGAGACTGAGTGTGGCACTGGGGGTGCAGGGGCCCAGTCCCCAGATGCTAGTTCCTGCTCTGTCCTTGCTCCTCTCTGGGTGAGACCAACCCCTGGTTTGGAGAGCCAGAGAGCATGGGGCCTGTGAGTTGGGGCAGCTGCTCTGCAACAGGGACTCTGAGTGTGCCCCCTCTGTGCCCCATGGCGTCTGAAGTAGCAACAAATGATTCAGAGGGGCTGCTGCCAGCACTCCAGGGGAAGACTGGGGCAGTGTCTGAGCTGGACGTAGCTCACTTTCCTCTCAGACTGAGCCCAGGCAGTCATGATGGGTGGCTGTTCCCAAGCTGTGGGCGCGATGGTGCAATCTTCATTATGGTACATGATCACGTGCTATTTATTCCACAGGCCCCCCTGCCTCATCCGGCCCACAAAGAGGGTGAGGGTGTGCACACAACCCAGCCTTTCCTAACCCTGAGAACTCAACTTTGGAACCTAAATAATGTTCTTTGTCACTGATCGGTCCATCAGCCCTCATAGAGGGGGTGCCGATCACAACACATCAGATGCATTGTTCTAGCCGGTCCTCCAACCACCCGCTGGCCAACCTGTCAGTAGCACCAGACACCCGATTGACATAGCGCACAGCGGCCTAGAACTCCTGAGCGATCCGCCAACCGCAGCCTGCTAAGCAGCTGGGATTACAGGCGCGCGCCACCACACCGGGCTGTGTTTTTTTGTAAGTATTATTACTTGTATTGAAGTAGCACTCTGAGGAGCCCCAGGCATGGCCCAGGCCCATGCTGCGGTAGGGGCTGTGCAAACACTAAACAAAAGAAGAATAAAGAGGAAATGAAAATGGTCAAGACCACAAGGCCTTTTGCCTGGCCTCTGAGGCTAAATTTAAGGTTCAGTGCCTGGTTTTCATAAAGGGGCCAAATCGTCACCTCTTGCAGGAATACCCATCAGGGAAGGTTTAGGAGTGTCCTCCCTATAAGACTTACTAATAAATTCAGTGGGTGGCCTACCATCTTGTCAGGACCCCCAGCAAACAGCCCAACACCCCCCTGAGATCTCACATGCTCCTCACTGCGATGAGACACAAAACAAAATTGATGGATTGGCCCTGGGGGAGGGACCCAAATGCACCCCACTCTTCAAGAGGGTCAGGGAGGGGCCTGTCCTGCTGAGTGGGGCCAGGGAGCTTGGGTTATGTTGGGGGATGGGCTGGGGTGGTCAGAGAGGGGCCTGTCCTGAGCGACAGCAGGGAGCTGGGGCTATGGGTCGGCCATCACACAGGAAAATCCATGTTGGATCCTTTGCTGCAGGCTGCATGGGGAGCCGGACGTTCCTAAGGCCCCACAAGTGAGCGGTGGGGTTTGTTCCTGAGCTGGAATTGCAGTCGTTCCAGGATAGACAATGGCTGTAGAGCTGGGTGCAAGTGCAGCTTTGGGTTTCCAGCTCCAGGCATCACTACAACAGGGAGTGCAGCCCCCAGTGAAAATGGAGGAGCAGGACCCAGGCAGCCCCAAGCCAGGGGAGGGAGCGGAAGGGGCAGAAAAAGCCCTTTGTGTCATCCAGGCTGGGACCATCGGGGGGCTACTGAGATGGGCAGCACCACGATGGGTCAAGCAGGAGCCACAGGAGGAGCCAGCCACCCTGCGTGGGGGTGACACCCACGTAGAGACGCGGCGTCGGCGCTTCAGGCAGTTTCGCTACCAGGAGGCCGAGGGGCCCCGGGAGGCTTACAGCCGCCTCCAGGAGCTCTGCCATCGCTGGCTGGAGCCGCAGAGCCGCACCACGGAGCAGATCCTGGAGCTGCTGATCCTGGAGCAGTTCCTGACCATCCTGCCGGAGGAAATGCAGAGCTGGGTCTGGGAACGTGGCCCTGAGACCGGTGCCCAGGTGGTGGCCCTGGCAGAGGGGTTCCAGCTGAGGCAGCCAGAGGTTGAGGGGCCAGGGCTACAGGTGAGAGCATTTAACCCTGATTATATTCCACTGAGGGATGGGGGGTGGGGTGGGAGACAGATTCTGCTACATCTGTGTATGGACCAGGACCATGGGGCTCACTTCAGTGGTCCCTGTTCCCCCTGTGCTGCCGGCCCAGCCCCATGGGAGCTGCTAGGCACGCAGTGGCAGAGCCAGGACTATTGGTCAGTCATCCCCATTAGCCCCTGCAGCACTTCTTGTCAACCTGTGGGTTTGTGGGCGGATCTCTGCTCCCCTCCCATCGCTGTGTCCTTGGGGGACATTCCCTGCTGTCTCTCCTCTCAGACCCCACTCTCCACAGCAGGCCCCAGGCCCTGGCTCCCTCATTACATGTTTGATTTATCCCCAGGTCACGGTGAGTGTAAAGGTTGAGGAAGTGGCCTCAGAAGAAAAGACGTCCCCTGGGGCGCTATGGGAATCTGCTGGCTCCAGACTAGAGCAGCCGCAGCCCCATCCCAGGTGTGCATCTCAGGAGAGGGGATGGAATGAAGCTTCAGGATCCCTATACAAGCTGCCTCGTGTCCCCAAAGAGGAGCCCCAGCCCCTCCAGGAAATAGGTAATAAGCTGGGTACAGGGTATGGTGGGCTATGGGTCACTGAGGGGGAGGCAGAAAGGGGAAGGCCCAGGGCAGAGCATGTTTGAGGAATGGAGGTGCTGGCTCGCTCAGGGGAGAGCAATGGCTCCTTGCATCCCTCCCCATTCCCCTCAACAAGCTCCCTGGATGCCGCCCTCCCATCCCCCTTTATTTCAGGGACTGTCTGCAAGCCCCATGTCTGGGGCCATTGGAGCCTCCCCAATCCCATGCTGAGGGCTCTGTGTGCCCCCACAGTTCCTTCTTCCCCTCGTGCCATGGGATCTGTCTCTCCTGCCTCTTCCTTCCTTTGCTCTCTGAGGCCCCCATTCCCTTAATTTCGTTCTTTCTTTTTGGTCTGGGAAAGAAGTCGTTCAGGGTGTCAGCATTTTAAACTGTACTGGGAGGACGGGCAGAGCTGAGGGGGCTGCTCTGCAGAATACTGGTGGGGAGGGAGAGGGGTTTATGCTGAGCGGGGTGTTAGTGGCTGTCAGGTTCTTTCAACTATCAACAGTTACAGGGGTGGGTTGAAGCTCTGCCAACCAGATGCCAGGGGCTCGGTGTGTCCCCCATATCCTCCTGGAGGCTTTTGTGATCCGTGGATGTATAAATGGGAGTAACACGTAGGAGCAGGAAATGGTGAGACTGATGCTGGAATGCAGCAGCCAGATCTGGTGGTCACACTGGAAAAAGAATGGTGACAAATTGGAGCGAGTGTAGAGAAGAGCCACAAAAGTTATTCAAAATGCCTGACCGTGAGAGCTCAGTGTTTAACTTATACAGGGAGTCCTTGGACTTACGACGCCCGACTTACATTGGACGCTACTTATGATGCTTTTCAATTGACTGCCATTTCGCCCCTACAACACTTGTTTGGCCCATACCTTGCATAAAGTTCTCTTGAAATCACTTGCTGTTGTACAGTATTGGTGCAGAGCTGTAAGGAGTCACTTCCGATTGGCTTTGAGGCAGTAGGGTAGCTTGCTGCTTGGTATGGTTGTGGCTTGTTTTTGATTGGCTCCTGCACAGGGGCTGACTTCCGGCCCCGCCCGTGGGTGGTGTCACCCAGTGTCGGGGGCGGGGCCCCGCCCGACGCCGGGCCCCGCCCCTGA
The DNA here is from genome assembly GCA_037349315.1 of Chelydra serpentina. NCBI lineage: Eukaryota > Metazoa > Chordata > Testudines > Chelydridae > Chelydra > Chelydra serpentina. The sequence goes on along the minus strand of JBAIAC010000021.1, from coordinate 2,815,477 downwards.
CGCCGGGCGACGTTGCGGGGCCCCGACGCCGACGCAACGTTGCCCAGCGTCGGGGGCGGGGCCCCGCAACATCTCCCGGTGCCCGGTAAGTTTGCCGTGGGTCCGGGGCGGGCGGGGAGTTGCCGGTGGGTGCAGAGCACCCACCAATTTTTCTCCGTGGGTGCTCCAGCACCGGAGCACCCACGGAGTCGGCGCCCCTGTGCTCCTGGTCCCAATCAAAAAGCTTAAACAGTGATTGGATGAGGCTCAGCATGTGTGTCGTTCTCCCTGGCTTTGTGAGCCTGTGTTGTGGGCATTCTGAGACAAAGCATATGTGAGTTTATATGTTTATTTGAATGCTGTTTACAAAATACAGCATACAGTAAATACATTGATGTTGCAACATCAGTCATCTATAATTCATTTAGTACAAAAATCTGTGTTATTGTGGTGAAAATAATGTATCGAGCCTTGATTCAGGAATCAATCTCCCTTTTATATCATTGATTCCTATGGAAAAATGGTTTTGACTTACAACGTTTTGGCTTATAACGCAATTCTGAAGAACGAATTGTGTCATAAGTCCAAGGACTCCCTGTATAAAAGAAGATTGAGAGGTGACTTGATTACAGTGTTCAAGTACCTTCTTGGGAAGAGAATACTGGGTTCTAAAGGGCTCTTTAATGTAATGGAGAATGGCAAAACAAGAGCTAATGGCTGGAAGGTGAACCCTGGCAAATAAATTAGAAATAAGGCACAAATTCTTAACAGTGAGGATGATTAACCATTGGAACAAACTCCCAAAGGAAGAGGTGGAGTCTCCGTCTCTCGATGTTTTCAGATCCCGAGGGATGCCTTTCTGGAAGATGCTTTAGTCAAACACAAGTTATTGGGTTCAGAACGGGATAACGGATGAAATGTAATGGCCAGGAGGTCATAGAATATCAGGGTTAGAAGGGACCTTAGGAGGTCATCTAGTCCAACCCCCTGCTCAAAGCAGGACCAATCCCAATTTTTGGCCCAGATCCCTAAATGGCCCCTTCAAGGATTGAACTCACAACCCTGGGTTTAGCAGGCCAATGCTCAAACCACTGAGCTATCCCCTCCCCCGACTAGATGTATCCCGTGAGAGGGATGGGTCACAAAGATATCAGGCCCCTCACAGGGCTAGTTGGGAGTTAATTAGTTTGTGCACATTGGGGAGGAGGGAGCTTGTGGCAGCATTGCTGCAGGGCAAGTGTCTTTGGAAGGTTCGGGGGAGTGTCAGATATTTCTTGAGTCATTTCCTGCATCTCTGGCTCAGTGTCACCCCCAGCAGGTGTCATCCCATCAGAGTGCATGTTACTTATGCTCCCTCCCATTCTCAATGACCTCTCTTCTCACCTGAGAGGCTGACAGAACCAGCCCCCTCTGGGGGAGAGTTTGGGGGAACTAAAACTTGATCCTCAGCCCTGTCGATGGGGTGAGCAGGTGAGGAGCCCTTTGTGGTTTCCCTGCCCCAAACTCCTTCTCAGGGAATTAATCCCATGTTGCTTTTCTCGTTCCAGCCGATGACAAGGCCAGAGGTGACGACAAAGGAGAAATGCGTCATTCAGGAGAGCAACCAAACCACAGCACAAAGAATGGACAGCATCGCCCTGGGGAACGCCACCCGGCAGAACAAGCTAATAAACGCCCCAAGAGTGGGAAGGGCATCTGTGTCGGCTCTGCCCTTATTACACCCCAAAGAGTCCAGGCAAGCAAGAAACGCTGGACCTGTGATGAGTGTGGGAAAAGACTTGGCGACAGTTCGGCTCTCACAAAACACCGGAGGATGCATGCCGGCCAGAAACCCTTTGTCTGCACTGCCTGTGGTAGGAGCTTCAGCCAGAGCTCGGTCCTCATGACGCACCAGAGAACTCACACTGGGGAGAGACCTTACATCTGCACTGAGTGTGGGCAACGCTTCAGCGACAGCTCCAACCTCACTCGGCACCAGAGGACCCACATTGGACAGAGACCCTATATCTGCACCGGCTGCGGGAGATGCTTCAGCCAGAGCTCACATCTCACGAGACATCAGAGGACCCACTCGTCTCATAACCATCGGCACAGCTGCACAACAGGTCCTGAGCGGCCGCTGCCCCAGAGCAGCTCCATGGCAGGGGATCTTGTGGCCTAGTATGTGTCAGGGCCTCTACCCTGGTCACACAGATATAGAATGGGAAAGGGTTGGGGAGAAGTGTAGGGAGCACTTTCCTGGGGTGACTGAATGCTGCGAGGAGGGATTGTGATGGGTGATCACAGTGAGAAGCAGATATGGTCTTTGTGACGGTGTTCCCCATAAAACTTTATGGGGAGATGCTTATAAATGTATATATGTAACTAAAATATGTTTTATGCTACATGTGCCATGTAACATATCTCTGTGAAAGTTATGACCTACTGAATTTACTCCTCCTGTTTGTATGCATGTATCATTGTTGTAGTTGGAGTTATGAAGATTGGTTTTATATTTGCTGGTTTTGTACATAGCCTTTGTAAGTGCATGGGATCATCTTTGGATCAAAGAATGTGCCTGTTAAATGCGAGCACTTGACAGACAAAAGATGTTGCAGACCCCATAGAATCATAGAACGTCAGGGTTGGAAGGAACCTTAGTAGGTCATCTAGTCCAACCCCCTGCTCAAAGCAGGACCAATCCCCAATTTTTGCCCCAGATCCCCAAATGGCCTCCTCAAGGATTGAACTCACAACCCTGGGTTTAGCAGACCAATGCTCAAACCACTGAGCTATCCCTCCCCCCAATCCACATTGGGGCCGGGGCTGGAATGCAACTGGTTAGACTGGTTAGGGCGCATGGACAGGTGACTTGCCCATGTGATCCCAAAACTCCAGGGCAACTGGATCCTACACAGGGAGAGGAAGAAAGGCTATAAAAGCCCTTGCAAGACCCTTCCATTTTGTCTTCAGCTGGCTAAAGGGAGAGGCCCTCCACCCCCCCAAGGACATTCCTGAGGGGAACTGAACAAAGGACAAAGACACTAGGGGGTGTGAGCGGCTGCTGGACCCAGGCTAATTCTACAGCCTGTAAAAAGGAAAATATCCGAATCTGGTGAGGCTTTTATCTGTGTTAGCTTTGAATAGACATAGACGTGCGTGTTTTATTTTATTTTACTAAGTAACTTGCTTTGTTCTGTCTGTCACTAATTGAACTCACTTAAATCCTATTTTCTGTACTTATTAAAATCACTTTTTACTTATTAAGTTTCCTTGAGTACGAGTCGGTGCCTGGGAAAAGCGAACAGTTGTGCATATCTTTCTATCTTTGAAATAGAAGGCGAACTATTCATGAGTTTACCCTGTATAAGCTTTATACAGGGTAAAACGGATTTATTAAGGGTTTGAACCTCCTTGGAGTTGAGCAACTGGGTGTCAAAGGCAAGAGCGCTTCCAGGGGCCTTACAGTGGTGAGTGGACTTGGTTCGGACCTGGGTCTGTGTTTGCAGCAGATCAGTGGAATCTGACTCAAAACAGACAGGATTCGGGAGTCCCAAGCTGGAAAAGGCCTGGAAGCAGGGGCAGAAGTAGCCTTGGCACACCAGGTGGCAGCACCAAGCAGGTCTCTGTGACCCCAACCCGTCACAGTCTTATGTACCAAGAGGTTGGGCGGGGGTGGGTTGGGAATCAGGACTCCTGGGGTCTGTTCCCAGCTCCTGGAGAAGTGTGACATCTAGAGTTGGAGCAGGGACTGTCATGTGGGAGATCCTGAGGTCTGTTCTTGAGGTTGCAGATATGTTTTCCCCCATGCTCACACCCTCTATTTGTAAAAGGCTTTTGGCTCCTTGGGTGGAAACACTGTTAAGTAGTGAAAAGTAAACAGGGGCTTAATGACAGGGATGCATTTGCAGCCAATAGATGGCTGGATACAGAGATGATGACTTGAGATGGGAGAAGTGCCTGAGATCAACAGAGAATCGATGTCCATTTCTAATTGAGCACCCCATGGATTTGGGGACCCAACAAGGCATAAGGGTTTCATGCCCCACAGCTCTCTCCATCTCACACACAGGTGCTGAGCAGCTAGATCTAAAGGAACATCCCTGGACTGTAAATATAGACTCCCAGGCCCTGAACTCCTCTGTGTCTTGCACTTGGCCCTGCAGGCTCCTTTCCGCTTGTTTGGGCTTTAGGGGTAGCAGTATCCTGTATTTTCCTTTTGCCTGGCTGCTGGGAACCTGAGTTGGAACCCTGAATTCCCTGTAAACAGGGCCTCAAATCAGGGGTTCATTCTATTCCAGACACTCCCTTTGCAGATGTTTGTGCTTCGGCTGCCGGGTGGGAGCAGCCAGAGCAGTGAAAATGCAAATGCTCCCGCTCCCTTGTCTCTTCTAAAGCTTCTTCCCCAGCTCCCAGCCTGGAGCTCCCCACAGCTTTGCATTGCATCTTCCCCATTTCTATCCTTCTCACTTGGGACTCTGCTACCCTGCAGCTCCTAGGCCATGTCTACACTACAGTGGCACAATAACATAGTAGACACTTCCTACATCGACAGAATGGGTTTTTCCACCTCTCCGAGTGGCAGTAGCTAGCGTGATGGAAGAATTTTTCCATCAATCTAGCTGCATCTATACTGGGGGTTAGATCAACCTAACTACGTCCCACAAGGCACAATTCTTTTCACAGCCTTTAGCGATGTATGTAGGTCAATCAAGGTTTTAGGTGTAGATCAGATCTTAGTCACAGGGACTCATTACAGCTTGGCTTTGTCCTGGTAACTGCTAAACACTGCACTGTCGCCTACTCCTAACTGTATCCGTGTAACAGGATTACAATCTTGGCCCAGCCAAGGTCACAAGGACATGGCTCTGCTCTGCGCTGGACCATTGACCCATGCTGTAACCAGGTTCTTATGAAAATGTTGATGGGTCTGGGATATGTGCATAGTGAAGGGGAAATGCTGAGTTTGCTAGCTGTGCTGCCTTGGGGTAATGAGACTCTGAAGCTCTGAGAGCAAAGGGCCAATGTGTCATACTCTCCACACAGGGCCAGAGCAAAGATCCTGCTGTGCCTCAGACCAAGCTCCCCATAGGGAAGCTGCACTGGCCGACAACAAACCGTGTGAGGGGGGAAAAGCGAAAAGCCAAGGCAGAGCCAGGGACACAGCAACTGGCTATGGGATGGAGGCAGATGGAGCCAACGAGCCTGGGGCCAACAAGGGTCACAAGAATGGCCAAACTGGGTCAGACCAGAGGTCCATATAGCCCGGTATCTTGTCTTCCAATAGTGGCTAGTGCCAGGTGCCCCAGAGGGAGTAAACAGACAGATAATCAAGTGATCATTTCCTGTCGCTCTTTCCCAGCTTCTGGCAAACGGGCTGCAGACACCATCCCTACCCATCCTGGCCAATAGCCATTGATGGACCTGTCCTCCATGAATTTATTAAATTATTTTTTGAACCCTGTCATAGTCTCGGCTTTCACAACATCCTCTGGCAAAGAGTTTCATAAGTTGACTGTGCGCTGTGTGAAGAGATACTGACTTTGTTTGTTTTAAACCTGCTGCCTATGAATTTAATTTGGTGACCCCTAGTATTTGTGTTATGAGAAGGAGTAAATAACACATTCTTATTTACTTTCTCCACACCAGTCATAATAGTATAGACTTCAATCATATCCCCCCTTAGTCGTCTCTTTTCTAGGGTGAAAAGTCCCAGTCTTATTAACTTCTCCTCCTATGAAAGCTGTTTCATACCCCTAAACATTTTGTTAACCTTTTCTGTACTTCTTCCAATTCCAATATATTTTTTCTTTGAGATGCGGCTACGAGATCATAGAATCATAGAATCATAGAATCTCATGGTTGGAAGGGACCTCAGGAGGTCATCTAGTCCAACCTCCCGCTCAAAGCAGGACCAACCCCAACTAGATCATCCCAGCCAGGGCTTTGTCAAGCCTGACCTTAAAAACCTCTAAGGAAGGAGATTCCACCACCTCCCTAGGTAACCCATTCCAGTGCTTCACCACCCTACTAGTGAAAAAGTTTTTCCTAATATCCAACCTAAACCTCCCCCTCTGCAACTTGAGACCATTACTCCTTGTTCTGTCATCTTCTACCACTGAGAACAGTCTAGATCCATCCTCTTTGGAACCCCCTTTTAGGTAGTTGAAAGCAGCTATCAAATCCCCCCTCACTCTTCTCTTCTGCAGGCTAAACAATCTCAGTTCCCTCAGCCTCTCCTCATAAGTCATGTGCTCCAGCCCCCTAATCATTTTTGTTGCCCTCCGTTGGACTCTTTCCAATTTATCCACATCCTTCTTGTAGTGTGGGGCCCAAAACTGGACACAGTACTCCAAATGAGGCCTCACCAGTGCCGAATAGAGGGGAATAATCACGTCCCTCGATCTGCTGGAAATGCCCCTACTTATACAGCCCAAAATGCCGTTAGCCTTCTTGGCAACAAGGGCACACTGTTGACTCATATTCAGCTTTTCGTCCACTGTAACCCCTAGGTCCTTTTCTGCAGAACTGCTGCCCAGCCATTCGGTCCCTAGTCTGTAGCAGTGCATGGGATTCTTCCGTCCTAAGTGCAGGACTCTGCACTTGTCCTTGTTAAACCTCATCAGATTTCTTTTGGCCCAATCCTCTAATTTGTCTAGGTCCCTCTGTATCCTATCCCTACCCTCCAGCGTATCAACCACTCCTCCCAGTTTAGTGTCATCTGCAAACTTGCTAAGGGTGCAGTCCACACCATCCTCCAGGTCGTTGATGAAGATATTGAACAAAACCGGCCCCAGCACCGACCCTTGGGGCACTCCACTTGATACCGGCTGCCAACTAGACATGGAGCCATTGATCACTACCCGTTGAGCACGACCATCCAGCCAGTTTTCTATCCACCTTACCGTCCATTCATCCAGCCCATACTTCTTTAACTTGCTGGCAAGAACGCTGTGCGAGACTGTATCAAAAGCTTTGCTAAAGTCAAGAAATAGCACATCCACTGCTTTCCCCTCATCCACAGAGCCAGTTATCTCATCATAGAAGGCAATTAGGTTAGTCAGGCATGACTTGCCCTTGGTGAATCCATGCTGACTGTTCCTGATCACTTTCCCCTCCTTTAAGTGGTTCAAAATTGATTCCTTGAGGACCTGTTCCATGATTTTTCCAGGGATTGAGGTGAGACTGACTGGCCTGTAGTTCCCCGGATCTTCCTTCTTCCCTTTTTTAAAGATGGGCACTACATTAGCTTTTTTCCAGTCATCCGGGACCTCCCTCGATTGCCATGATTTGTCAAAGATAATGGCCAATGGCTCTGTAATCACATCGGCCAACTCCTTTAGTACCCTCGGATGCAGTGCATCCGGCCCCATGGACTTGTGTTCGTCCAGCTTTTCTAAATAGTCCCGAACTACTTCTTTCTCCACAGAGGGCTGGTCACCTCCTCCCCATACCGTGCTGCGGAGTGCAGCCATCTGGGAGCTGCCCTTGTCTGTGAAGACAGAGGCAAAAAAAGCATTGAGTACACTAGCTTTCTCCGCATCCTCTGTCACAAGGTTCCCTCCCTCATTCAGCAAGGGGCCCACACGTTCCTTGACTTTCTTCTTGTTGCTCACATACCTGAAGAAACCCTTCTTGTTACTCCTAACATCTCCAGCTAGCTGCAACTCCAAGTGTGATTTGGCCTTCCTAATTTCACTCCTGCATGCCTGAACAATATTTTTATACTCCTCCCTGGTCATTTGTCCAATCTTCCACTTCTTGTAAGCTGCTTTTTTGTGTTTAAGACGAGCAAGGATTTCACTGTTAAGCCAAGCTGGTCGCCTGCCATATTTACTTTTCTTTCTACACATCGGGATGGTTTGTTCCTGCAACCTCAATAAGGTTTCTTTAAAATACAGCCAGCTTTCCTCGACTCCTTTCCCCCTCATGTTATTCTCCCAGGGGACCTTGCCCATCAGTTCCCTGAGGGAGTCAAAGTCTGCTTTTCTGAAGTCCAGGCTCTGTATTCTACTGTTCTCCTTTCTTCCTTGTGTCAGGATCCTGAACTCGACCATCTCATGGTCACTGCCTCCCAGGTTCCCATCCACTATTGCTTCCTCTACTATTTCTTCCCTGTTTGTGAGCACCAGGTCAAGAAGAGCTTTTCTCCTAGTTGGTTCCTCCAGCACTTGCACCAGGAAATTGTCCCCTACACTTTCCAAAAACTTCCTGGATTGTCTGTGGACCGCTGTATTGCTCTCCCAGCAGATGTCGGGGTGATTAAAGTCACCCATGAGAACCAGGGCCTGTGATCTAGTAACTTCTGTTAGTTGCTGGTATCCATGCAGTATTCAAGATGTGGGTGTATAGAGGGAATATGATATTCTCTGTCTTAGTAGCTATTCCTTTCTTAATGATTCCCAACATTGTTAGCTTTTTTGACTGCCGCTGCACATTGAGTGGATGTTTTCAAAGAACTATCCGCAATGACTCCAAGATCTCTTTCTTGAGTGGTAACAACTAATTTAAACCCCATAATTTAAAACGTGTAGGTGGGATTATGTTTTCCAATGTGCATTACTTTGCATTTATCAACACTGAATTTCATCTGCCATTTTGTTGCCCAGTCACCCAATTTTGTGAGATCCCTTTGTAACACTTCGCAGTCTTCTTTGGACTTAACTATCTTAACTAGTTTTGTATCATCTGCAAATTTTTCCACCTCACTGTTCACCCCTTTTTCCAGATCATTTATAAATGTATTGAATTAGTACTGGTCCCAATACAGACCCTTGGGGCACACCGCTATTTACCTCTCTCCATTCTGAAAACTGACCATTTATACCTACCTTTTGTTTCCTATCTTTTAACCAGTTACTAATCTGAGAGAGGACTTTCCCTCTTATCCCACGACAGCTTACTTTGCTTAAGAGCCTTTGGTGAGGGACCTTGTCAGTGACTTTCTGAAAATCTAAGTACACTGTATCCACTGGATTGCCCTTGTCCATATTCTTGTTGACCCCCCTCAAAAAATTCTAGTAGCTTGGTGAGGCATGATTTTCCTTTACAAAAACCCTATCAGGTCTTCCCCAACATCATGTTAATCTATGTGTCTGATAATTCTGTTCTTTACTATAATTTCAACCGGTTTGCCCAACACTAAAGTTAAGTTTAACAGCCAGCAATTGCCAGGATCATCTCTGGAGCCTTTTTGAAAAATTGACCTCACATCAGCTAACTTCCAATCATCTGGTACAAAAGCTTATTTAAATGATAGGTTACCTACCACAGTAGTTCTGCAATTTCACATTTGAGTTCCTTCAGAAATCTTGGGTGAATGCCATCTGGTCCTGGTGTCTTATCACTGTTTAGTTTATCCATTGTTCCAAAACCACCTCTAACGAGACTTCGCTCTGAGACAGTTCCTCAGACTTGTCACCTAAAAAGAATGGTTCAGGTTTGGGAATCTCCCTCACATCCTCAGCCATGAAAACTAAAGCAAAGAATTCATTTAGTTTCTCCGCAATGGCCTTATCGTCCTTGAGTGCACCTTTAGCATCTCGATCGTCCAGTGGCCCCACCAGATGTTTAGCAGATTTCCTGCTTGCGATGTACTTAAATCCTGTTTGCTTTTTTTTGCTCTTCCATGTACTTTTTGAATCTTAGGGCTGTTCTTCACATTCTTTTTTGGCCTTCCTAATTACATTTTTGCACTTCGTTTGCCGGAGTTTATGCTCCTTTCTATTTTCCTCAATAGGGTTTAACTTCCACTTTTTAGAGGATGCCTTTTTGCCTCTCCCTGTCCAAGAAAACGAACATCCTGCAGCCCAGCCCGTGAGTTGAGCAGCAATGGACTCTGAGGTCACGGCTGGACCAATTTTAATCCCTGTCCAATGAAGCTCCTTGGTTGTTTTTTTTTTGTGGGGTCGTTAACCAAGGGGACATTGATCAAGTTGAGTTATTTGCTAATAATGTCCCAGGGTGTCTGAGGGCTCGTGGGGAGCAGGGACGGGTGTCGCCGTCTGTGACAGAATCGGGGGATAAAGGGGCCTTTCAACAGTAGCTGGGGGGGGGGCAGGAAACGGCCCCCTGTTGCCCTTTTGAAGGGGGGGTTTCTCCCCCCCCCAAGAGCTGCTTCCAGAATCACCCCTGCCTGCCCCAGTAGAGACAGGACAGACAGACCTGAATTAACCTCCCCCAAACCCCACCAGAGACCGAGGGGAGTAAAGTACCCCCTGGCCAGGGCTGCTCAGCCACCTCCCCCTGGGCCAACTGCCATAACTGCCACTGTGGAAGGACCCATTCTCACTGGTGGAGCAGGGGGCGGCATGTTTGACCCAATTCCCAAATCTGGTGCTTTAATAAAAATTCCCCCTTCGTTAAGAGAGCAGAAAAAAATAAAAGGTTTTCAGTGGCCAGGCACCAAAAATGGAACTTCAAATCTGAGCCTTTGTTGCCCCCTCCCGCCCCAGGACTGTAGTGGTTTGTTCCATCAGCTGGACGTTTTGGTGCGCTTTTTTTTTCTGCCACTGGAAGAAACCATTTCCCTGTGTGGGGGTTGCTTAAAATATCTGCGGAGCTTGTTTAATTTGGGATTTTTTCCTGTCAGGAATTTTAAAATAAAATTCCTCCCCTCACAACATTAGCTCCTTTTCAATCTGGAGGATAAAAATCCTGAGTCTATTTTCCATAAAACCATGGTGACTGTCATTGATTCTACTTCCATCCTTGCTTCATTGTTTATTGAATCCCCTACCTGCTTTTATATTATTTTGCCTGAGACTGATATCAGGTTAACCAGCATATAATTTTCCAGGTCATCCCACTTGCATTTTTAAAATATTGGCACAACATTAGCTCTCTTCCTCTCTGCTGTAATTTCCCCACCATTTCAAGATTTAGCAATAATTAATATCAGCGGCTCAAAGAATGCCTCAGCCAACTCTTTTAGAACTCTTGGGTGAAAGCGACATGAGCTGGTTATTTAAAATGTTTATCACTATGAGATATTGTTTAAGTCCTCCTTAGTTATCATGTGTCCTAGAGATGAACAGTTCCATACCCCATTACTCCCAGCCTGAGACAGACAGCACCTCCTATTTCCCCCACACACCCAGCCCTGGGCACTCCTTTCACAGCTGCCCCTTCAGAATCCCTCACAACCATCCTGTCGTATCCTGTAGTCGTCATATTACCCATTTCCTGGAGGGGCCAGGGCTCTCCTTTGGGGACACAGGGCAGCTTGTATTGGGATCTTGGGTCTTCATTCCATCCCACCTTCTCCTGGGATACACACTCGTGATGGGGCTGTGGCTGCTCCAGTTGAGAGCCAGGAGATTCCCATAATGCCCCAGGGGGGAGGGCTAGCTCAGTGGTTTGAGCATTGGCCTGCTAAACCCAGGGTTGTGAGTTCAATCCTTGAGGGGGCCATTTGGGGATCTGGGGCAAAAATTGGGGATTGGTCCTGCTTTGAGCAGGGGGTTGGACTAGATGATCTACTAAGGTCCCTTCCAACCCTGATATTCTATGATTCTATGATCTTCTCGGAGGTCACTTTCTCAACTTTCACATGCACCATGACCTGAGGACAAGTCAAACACATCAACGTGGTGCGGGGGCCTGGCACCCTCTGAGAGTCAGGCCTGAGATGGGAAATGACAGGGAACATCCATCATGGACACAGGAATGGGGGTGGGTGGAGAGATACAGACCCACGTTCAATGCCCAGGGGCAGTATATAGAGCTGCGGTGCTTCCTGGAAGTAAGAAACTAATAGCTCTGGCTCTGCCACTCTTTGTGCCCCCCTGGAAGCTCCCATGTGTCTGGGCAGTCAGTGTGGGGGGGAAACAGTCTCTAGAGAAATGGGCATACCCTAGTCCCCGTCACAGACATAGCACAGTCCGTCTCCCTTCCCCAACCCCATTCCTCGCTGGGATGATTAGTGTTAAATTAGGGCGACCAAACATCCCAATTTTATAGGGACAGTCTTGATTTTCGGGTCTTTTTCTTATATAGGCTCCTATTACCCCTCACCCCCATCCCAATTTTTCACATTTGCTGTCCCGGCACCCTGGGTTAAATGCTCTGACCTGTAGCCCTGGCCTCTGGCTGACCCAGCTGGAACCCCTCTGCCAGGGTCACTGCCTAGGCACAGGTCTCAGGGCCACATTTCCAGACACCAGCTCTACATTCCTCCGGCAGGATGGTCAGGAACTGCTCCAGGATCAGCAGCTCCAGGTTCTGCTCCAGTGGTGCGGCTCCAGCCAGCCATGGCAGAGCTCCTGGAGGCGGCTGTAAGCCTCCCGGGGCCCCTCGGCCTCCTGGTAGTGGAACTGCCTGAAGCGCCTACAGCTTGTCTCTATGCGGCTGTCATCCCCACAGAGGGTGGCTGGCTCAGCTCCTGCTTGACCTCTGGTGGTGCTGCCCATCTCAGTTACTCCCCAATGGTCCTAACCTGGATGGCAACACAGGCTTTTCCTGCCCCCACCCCTGGCTCGGGGCCTGCTGGAGTGCTGGGTCCTGCTTCTCCATTTTCACTGGAGGCTGCACCCCCTGCTCTATCAGTAGCTGGAACTGGAGACACAGAGCTGCTGCTGTCCCTTGCTTTACAGCCATTTTCTCTCCCCGGGGGAACCCTTATCCCATCTGGGGCCTTCCCTCACTCTCCAACCCCTGCACTTGCAGGGCCTGTTGTGTATGTCCAGCCTCCCCAGCAGCCCGCAGCAAAGGCTCCAACAGGGATGGGAGAGCAAGAACGGATTTATAAACCCAGCTCCCTGCCACCACTCAGCACAGACAGGTCTGTCCCTGACCCCCTGCCCATCCCCTCTGGCCCCTGCATGTCCTCAGCTCCCTGCCCGCCCAGGGCAGGGCGAAGCGGCTGCAGCTCAGCTCCCTTCTACTCTCGCCTGCTCTCAGTTGCCAGGCTGGGCCCTCCAGAGTGGAGGCTGGGCCCAGCTCCTGGACATAGGCCAGGGTAGGGGACTGCAAGCCCCTGGATGCCTAATTGTCACAAACTGCTGCTTCCCATTAGAATTTGCCGCTGTGCTGGTACTAGGGTGACCAGATGTCCCGATTTTATAGGGACAGTCCCGACTTTGGGGTCTTTTTCTTATATAGGCTCCTATTACCCCCCCACCCCTTGTCCCGATTTTTCACATTTGCTGTCTGGTCACCCTAGCTGGTACTGAGGAGCCTCAGTAACATCTGCTGAAGCTGCTGCCCTACTCCTCTCATACAACATGCTCCCTGGAGTCCCTGCTGCCCTGGGGCTCATGGGGGAGGAAGGGGCATAGTCTGTGCAGGGCGGAAACTGAATTCACATTGCACAGGAGGGTCAAACAGCTGGAGGCAGGGGAAGGACAAGGGAAGAGGCCAAGGAAGGGGCAAAATCAGGGATGGGGTGGGAGCTGGGGTTGAGAACAGGGCTAAGGTGCTGTCAGACAGTGACAGAGGGGAAAACCAAAGGATAGGGAGGGGCATAGGGATAAAAGTTACTCCAAGCCATCTGTGGCTGCAAAAATGGGGGCGGGGGGGAGCAGAAGGAGTCCCAGGGCTGTGTTCTTTCTTAAAGGCATAGTGCATTCGAATGCCTAGAAAAGGCAGCTCTTCCCTATCTGATATGCTGTATCAAGCTGCTAAAGCAAACCTGATTCCGTGAAATATTTTACATACACCCCCTCTCCAAAAAATTTAAAAAAAAACAAAACAGTTTGTTCCCTGAAGCTACATGCATTGAATCCACTGCCTCTCTATGATCCATTCCCCGAACCTGATACTTACATCCAGGGTCTCATACTTTCACCCAATCTGCTTCTAAAATTCCCAAGAAGCAGCATCCAGAAAGACATGAGTAACAGAAAAGCTCCCTACTGGGACATCTACGGGTTTACGCCAGTGAGTATCTCCTTGCCCTGTCACTCCAGTCATAGTATACACTGTGGTCTTGTTGTGTGACGTCCCCCATCTGAATTCTGGATGTTAAAGAGACAGACAGCCACTATCAAGCAAAGCTTGCTTGTGGATGCCTTCTATAAGCTATGACACAGCGGGGCACCTCTACTTATCCAAGGGTACATCTACACTACCCGCCCAATTCGGCGGGTAGCGATCGATCTTCTGGGATCGATTTATCACGTCTCATCTAGACGCGATAAATCAATCCCAGAAGTGCTCCCCGTCGACACCGGAACTCCAGCTCCACACGAGGAGTAAGCGGAGTCGACGGGGGAGCCTGCCTGCTGCGTGTGGACCTGCGGTAAGTGCTTTTAAGTTCTAACTAAGATACTTTGACTTCAGCTACGTTCCCAGGGACTCCAGGGAGCATGTTGTATGAGCGTGGACCAGGCCCAAGGTAATTCGGGTAAGAATCCTGGATAAGTGGGGGAAGGAGGAAGCAGTTCCAGTTGGAGCACAGCTCCTTGCCCCCAAAATCAGCTCCTTAAGCCTCTGCACATCTTCCTCCAGTTCCTCATGATGCCTCTGTATCTCGTAGAACGTGAGCCATGGGAGCTCAAGGCCGCCTTTCCCTCAGCTGTACCCTCTCCAATATTCAGAGGTCTCCGGACTACCCTCTGAACTGGGTTTCTGGCAGGCTACTTTCAACCCTGAGTGCTTTAGCCTCCTCCAATGGGTCCCTATTCTTACCTCAAGGGGGCATGGCAAAACCCACATTCTGCTTTTTTACCCCAAATCTGAAAATTAGTACAACCCCTATCAAACGTCATTTTAACTGCCTTGTTAATCTTTGGAAGTAGTCCATCTACACGTTTTTGGTAGCCTATATCAAGATTATTAGAGATTAAGCAAAAATAGTTGCCCTTCATATTATGCATGGGGCTCCTTAGGTTTCTGCTTAACAGCACCAACAATGGTGATTGCTGTGTCAGACCCTAATAAAGTTTGGATAATCTCTGAACACAGGAACTGCCACTGTCCCTGCCCTGTATAGCCCTGTGGAGAATGCAGCCAAACCCAGAGCCAACTCCCTTCTTCAAAATTCCCTCCCAATTCCCTCTAGTCAGATCACAAAATTCAACCTGCTCCCTAATTGTCATAAGCCACTTTAATACTTCCTCCATACCTCTGCTTTTTGGGACAAGGACCTATTTCTTTCATTATGGCTGATGTCGCCTCTGGTAAAAGGTTTTCAGCTTTCACTTCTGCACATGTACCACTCAGATTGTTTTGGACAGTGACCATGGTTCTAGGCTTCACAGGAACAGGTGCTGTAGGGGATTTAGAATCCAGATCGGTCAAGGAAGGATAAAGTGGACTATAAAGGAATGGAGCTGCTTTAGACAGTACAGCACTCTACACATTAATGCTGTTTCCTTTCAAACGTTTCACTGTCTAATTAAAAGCCCTGTCATATCTGAATTCTCCCATTGTACTGCTTCTGGCTGTGTTTGCAGAACGTCGCTCTGCTCCACAAGAGACTCACATTCTCAGTCAAAGCCTCAGACCTTGTAACACACTGTGCCTCTCGCTCTGTGACCTTGCATTCCATCCTCCTGCTCATCCTTGAGTTCAGAGATTTTGTATTTTCTACATTCCCATTTCAATGCTTCATTGTTTCACAAAAGTTCTGACTGCTACTATCAAACTCTGAACAGCTGTGGCTTTTGCCTTTTTCTTAGCAACCTTTTGTTGCCCCCCCCCCCCCCCAGTTGCTTTCAAACAGATTAGTCACCAGTTCGAGTGGATTCTGGCTTGTGAGGCTGTCTTCTTCCTTAAGGGGACCCCCACCACGTCTGGCTAGATACTTATCTGCAGATCTCCCCAGCAACTCCATTGTTCCTGAAAAATGCCTTAAACCCCTTTTGACAGACCCACAGTACAATACAAACTCATAAGCGCTGACTCCGTGGGTGCTCTGGGGCTGGAGCACCGAGGGAGAAAAATTAGCGGGTGCTTAGCACCCACTGGCAGTCAACTCCCCCTCCCCACAGCACCTCTTGCCTGCTGGCAACCCTACTCCTCAACTCCTCTCCCTCCCAGTGCCTTCCGCCCACCGTAAACAGCTGTTTTGTGGCATTCACAAGGCTCCAGGGCGGGAGAAGGGGGTACGCTCGGGGGATGGGAGAGAAAGATGTGGAGAAAAGGTGGGAAGAGGCGGGGCAGGGGAGGGGGCTTAGGGGAAGGTATCGAGTGGTGGGGTGGGCTTGGGGGAAGGACTGGAGGGGGCAGGGCATGGAGCAGAGGGGAGGGTCCAAGCACCCCCTGGCTAGAGTAGAAGTCAGTACTATGTCCAGACTAATGAATACCTGTGTCACCCCAGATCTTTAACCTGAGGTGCCCTTTACACTGCTTTGTTGCTGTAGCCTTCAGCCTGGACTGCTCACAACTGGCCTCCAGCATGCAAATCACTCCCAGCTAGATCTGTGTTTGCTGCCGCCAGTCAACCCCTCCTTGGCTCTCACCAGCCTTGGTTATACGGCAGGGTGATTCCAACTCACTCCCAATCTCAGATTTCCCCCCAGAAATATATGTCCTGTACTGCCCAGCCCTTTCCTGGACAATAGAAGTTTAGATAAAGTCTGTCATTTCATCAATAGAAATAATATGCACACATCTTGTTATCCCAAAAGGAGTTTCCTAAACACTTCAATTTAAATGCACTGGATTGGATAAAACAATACGAGAAGTTTAATAACTAAAACTAAAATAAACGAGAGAGATTTTACATGAGTCCAAATAATGAGGCATAAACATCAGAAATGGTTACAAAAAAATAAAAATAAAATGCAATTTATTTTAAAATGCCTAATTTATGTTAAATTTAAAGCAAAGATTTCTCACCACATGCTCTCAGCAGTCTTGCTGAGCAAACTTCTTAGGTCGGGACCCCTTCTCCAGTTCAATGGCCGCTTCCCTATTCCCTCCTGTTGGAGTGAATCAATTGATGGGGGGGGGTGCTTTGGGTCCCTTCATTTTATACTGCATTTTACATTATACTACATTTTATACTTGAAAAACATTTACAGATGAGATTTAGGAGAGAGAGAGAGAGCGAGAGAGAGAGAGAGAGTCTATAGGGAAGGATGCTCCCTGCTGCTTTTTCCTTACCTGTTGGAGTTTTTTTTGTTTCCCTTTCTGCTTGATGACTCTGTTTACTGCTTAAAATTTAAATTAAGCCAAGCACCCATTCCTTTGTTTGAGACAGGCCTGTTTGCCAACCTCAGTTTGCAATATGTGTTAAGAACACCATACAGAAATCTGATAACTTCACTTACAATTTTGCCACACACATTTTATCAGGACAATGACCAGCAAATTCTGAGATTTCAAATGATACCTCTCAATGACTGGAAAAAAGCTAATGTAGTGCCCATCTTTAAAAAAAGGAAGAAGGAAGATCTGGGGAATTACAGGCCAGTCTCACCTCAGTCCCTGGAAAAGTCATGGAACAGGTCCTGAAGAAATCAATGGAGGGAGGGATGGCTCAGTGGTTTGAGTATTGGCCTGCTGGGCCCAGAGTTGTGGGTTCAATCCTTGAGAGGGCCGTTTGGGGATCTAGCACAAAAATTGGGGATTGGTCCTGCTTTGAGCAGTGGGTTGGACTAGATGACCTCCTAAAGTCCCTTCCAACCCTGATATTCTATGAACCACTTAAAGGAGAGGAAAGTGATCAGGAACAATCAGCATGGATTCACCAAGGGCAAGTCATGCCTGACTAGCCTAAAATTGCCTTCTATGATGAGACAACTGGCTCTGTGGATGAGGGGAAAGCAGTAGATGTGCTATTTCTTGACTTTAGCAAAGCTTTTGATACAGTCTCCCACAGTATTCTTGCCAGCAAGTTAAAGAAGTATGGGCTGAATGAATGGACTGTAAGGTGGATAGAAAACTGGCTAGATGGTCGGGGTCAATGGGTAGTGATCAATGGCTCCATGTCTAGTTGGCAGCCGGTATCAAGTGGAGTGCCCCCAAGGGTCGGTGCTGGGGCTGGTTTTGTTCAATATCTTCATTAACGATCTGGAGGATGGTGTGGACTGCACCCTTAGCAAGTTTGCAGATGACACTAAACTGGGAGGAGTGGTTGATACGCTGGAGGGTAGGGATAGGATACAGAGGGATCTAGACAAATTAGAGGATTGGGCCAAAAGAAATCTGATGAGGTTCAACAAGGACAAGTGCAGAGTGCTGCACTTAGGACAGAAGAATCCCATACACTGCTACAGACTAGGGACCGAATAGCTGGGCAGCAGTTCTGCAGAAAAGGACCTAGGGGTTACAGTGGATGAAAAGCTGAATATGAGTCAACAGTGTGCCCTTGTTTCCAAGAAGCTAACGGCATTTTGGGCTCTATAAGTAGGGGCATTTCCAACAGATCGAGGGACGTGATCATTCCCCTCTATTCGGCACTGGTGAGGCTTCATTTGGAGTACTGTGTCCAGTTTTGGGCCCCACACTACAAGAAGGATGTGGATAAATTGCCAGCGAAGGGCAACAAAAATTATTAGGGGGCCGGAGCACATGACTTATGAGGAGAGGCTGAGGGAACTGGGATTGTTTAGCCTGCAGAAGAGAAGAATGAGGGGGGATTTGATAGCTGCTTTCAACTACCTGAAAGGGGGTTCCAAAGAGGATGGATCTAGACTGTTCTCAGTGGTAGAAGATGACAGAACAAGGAGTAATGATCTCAAGTTGCAGAGGGGGAGGTCTAGGTTGGATATTAGGAAACACTATGTCACTAGTAGGGTGGTGAAGAACTGGAATGGGTTACCTAGGGAGGTGGTGGAATCTCCTTCCTTAGAGGTTTTTAAGGTCAGGCTTGACAAAGCCCTGGCTGGGATGATTTAGTTGGGGTTGGTCCTGCTTTGAGCAGGGGGTTGGACTAAATGACCTCCTGAGGTCCCTTCCAACCCTGAGATTCTCTGATTCTAAGGCATACTTTGTACAAAGATTATTACAGTAGTGTATAGGGTGTAGACATAGAGATACATTCTCTCATACCCCTCAATAGCTGTAGGTTGTGGTTCCTGGAATATTGGCTGTTAGCCCAATCTGCAGAGGGCTTGGCTGGCTCACCAGAATACTGGATTGAGGTTTATTTACCAAGCAGATGGATCTAACAAATATTTATTAAGGTAAAGCACTCAGCAAGCTGTGATCAATTACTTACAAGTGAGAAGTTCATTAGGATGATCTCATCACCATCACCTCCAGCACTGGACAATACAAGTTCAACCTCCCTTTTCCATGTTAATTCCTCACCCCTTACCCCATCAGCACAGGTTTAGTGTTAGTTCAAACTAGTCTTTTCGAGCTTTTTAATGACTTAATGATTCCTTGCTCTCACAGACATGATTACTCTGCATTTTTTTTACAAATACACAGTTCTACTTATGCTTATGCTGTTAAGCATTATCAGAACAGGCTTGTAAAATCCACAGGCTTCTGTCAGGCTTAAAGATGCCTTCACTCCCAAAAGTAATCTGTTCAGAGAATGCACAGGGGAGAGAGACCTGGCCCTTGTATGTGATAAGGGGGAACCTCTGCGAGCTCTCTCCTCATCCTTCTCCACAAAGCCTTTAGACAGGAGCTAGACCCTGAACCTGCCTTGAAATGCTCCCACCTCCCCATTTTAACCAGGCACTAGGTCAGCATGGGGTTTGTTAAAATGGCTTGGAAGCATTAAAATGGAGCATTAACCCAAGAACCGTCTGAACATCCCATTGAGTGGCCATTATGGGCTGTAGCTAGGGCAGAGGAGACAACTGGAGTGAGGGCTGTCTGGTTTCTCCTAGGCCAGTCACTCGCTGCAGCTCCTTTCCCTCAGCCCCCACAGATGCAATGTATTAATTTATTTCCTCTGGGTTTTTTCAGTTTGAAAAATGGAAAAAAGTCTTTATGGAGAGGCACACAGCACCAAACTATACAGGAATTCTCTATTTCTCTGTAGTAAGTCATGAAGAAAATTCCCTTTTGTACCAAATGGCGTCTTATCATTCAAACCTTTAAGAATTAGTAAATAAGGTGTCACTGGTGAACAGCACTAACAACAAAAGCAGGAATTCCTTAATCAATTAAAATATTTGTGTCATAATAATTAGCAACTTTTTTACTTATTTTACAATTTCAGAGTAAAAATGAACAAGTGCAATAGATATATTAATTGCGTAAATATCATTTCACGAATGGTGAACAATGCATCTTATTAATTACACTGGAGGTTAAATCTAATAACAGAAAAATTCTAAAATCTAATCACAGACCCTCAGCTATTTCCATCAAAGATTTCTGTGCTTGACGGCAAGTAAGTTGACAGAAAACAAAATGTATTTTGGGTATTGTATTAAAGTACTGTACAGTACTGCATCTTTTCAGATACATTCTATGACTGTTCAGAGAAAGAAATGTTCCTAGGCCAGATAAATCATTCATCTGCCCTCTCTTTAGCTCTTTTCAATGTAACTTGTATATAATATTAATATTTAAAATAATTTCCCAAATGTTGATTAGTTCAGTAGAGAACATCAAAGTTATCTAAATAAACATTAGCACTTATTAAAGCAAAGGTGCTGTCATTACAGGTACAAACTGTTACGATGACATACAACACTAGGAACCATTTTATATGTTTTCAAAAACTTGATCAAATGGAGAGCTGGCATTTCTGTGATGGAATTCTGGAATTTAAAAGGACAGGAAGTGGAGAGATATTCCACCACAGATGAATAGTTCTCCAAGTAACTTGTGCATCTGATGAAGTGGGTACTAACCCACGAAAGCTTATGCTGAAATAAATTTGTTAGTCTCTAAGGTGCTACAAGTTTTTCTTTCTTATTTTCGTTTTGAAAAGTAAAGTGTACCAAGAGCCACACTACTACTGTACAACTCTCACTGTAATATTAAAGATTGGTTTAACTAGTAGTGTAGTGTGTTTGGGAATAGGGGAGTATCCCTGTAAATTGTTTGAGAGTCCTCTAATGATGCTCCTTGTAATCTGTGACAGGTTTCAGAGTAGCAGCCGTATTAGTCTGTATCCACACAAAAAAAACCCAGGAGTACTTGTGGCACCTTAAAGACTAACAAATTTATTTGTTAGTTTCTAAGGTGCCACAAGTACTCCTGTTCTTTTTTCTTGTAATCTGTGTTTTAGAAGCCGTCAGAAATCAGTCTGAGCATAGTCTGCATTAAGATCATTTTATGTGTTTCTGTATCAATAATAAAAATGATTATTTGGTGGCCAGGTGTACCTGATAGTTTCTTCATATATTTTTTGTTGTGCACCAAGCAAAATATACACACTAATTATACTTTTTTTCCTATTTATAACACAATGAAACAAGTTCTGCTATCTTAGCCATTGCTCTTGTTCTTAATTTGTCTGATTTATTAATTTATCCAAAAAGCAAGCAGTGTTAGTGCCATAGATTTCTTCATTTGTAACTGTCCATATAATTTACGTGAAAACATTACCTCTGGATCTGCAACAATTTGGTTTGACTATTGCTTTTGGTTGATTATTTTGTTCATGTGGTATAGATACTGTCAAATGAGATACAAAAGAGAAACCGGGGTGTAATATTTGGCAGGGAGTAGCCCAGACACGGAGTTTCAGCTCTGGGAATGGCATTCTTGTCTCACCACGATGGCACTCTGGGTGCTGCGAGAAATATTTTGTCACTTTCAGCCACTCCCATTCCAATTCCAGATTTGAATATTGCATTATTAAATAATATGGAATTATGTTTATACACTGTTATGAAACACTGGGTTATAGCCCACGGAAGCTTATGCCCAAATAATTTGTTAGTATCTAAAGTGCCACACGACCGCTTGTTGTTTTTGTTATGAAATTCAATCAGATTGATTATGGTAAAATGTTTCAAAAGACCTCGCACATTGATGAATTACTACAAAATGCTCTTTGAATAAGGAATGGGAACCACCAACATTTCGTGTTCACTACAGGCTGGGTCTGCAACAAAGCTTCTCCTCTCCCGAGATGATTAAGGGTTAAACCCACCGAGCTCAGAGTCCGCCACAGCCTAGACACGCCCAGGAATTACTGTGACACCTTCCGTGCCTCAATCCTGAGCCCGGCCCGAGCGGCGCGTGCGGGAGCGAGCCCCCTCTGCAGGCTGCAGCCCCAGCGCCGGGGCGGTGAGCGGGGCCCGCGGAGGGAGGGAAACAGCCGCAGAGGCTGCAAATCGCGGCCTGGGGAGGAAGCTGCTGGGGGCGAACCGCGCCCGGGACCGGAGAGACCCCCCCGGGGGCCGGTTTGTGCAGCGGAGCCCGGCAGGGTCCGCGCCCCAGCCCGCGAGAGACCGGCAGAGTTCGGAGCCGGGCTGGGGCCGCTGCACACACTGGCGATGGGAGGCTGCACTGAGCCCGTGGGTACCGGTGGGGGTGGGAGGTTCCGTCTGTGACTGTCCCATCGGCCAGTGTGTTGGGGATTCAGCCAGGGACCTCCAGAGCTAGAAGCCTGGGCTGCTACTGCCTGAGCGACAGCTCTCTGGCGGGGGCTCCCAGGGTCTGTCTAGGGAACTAAAACCTGCAGCCCGGCTGTTCCAGCTGATGTAGCTCAGCCCAGGGGCAGTTTAATTGCGGTGCAGACATTTGGGCTCCTGCTGGAGCCTGGCTGTAGGTCCCTGCTCTGTGTAGCTCAAGAACAAATAATGTTGGTCCTGTAAGAGAGGTTACCTCCCCCACCTTGTCTCTGTAATATCCTGGGACCACACGGCTACAACAGTGTCACCCTAGTTCCCGCCCAAGAAAGAGGGCAAGTCCAGGGGGGAGCGACTGGGGAGTGAACCAACCCTGTACTCACCCCACAGTGCTGCTCCAGGACCCCACATTCACCTCTCAATAGTGGCTCCAGAAGAGTCCTGTGGGGTTGGCCGGGCTCAGTGCCCTGCTCTGGGCATTGTGTCATGACTTGTGGGGTTGCAGTGCTACTCAGGTTTGGTCTGCTCAGCCTCCCAGCATGGGACAGAGGTTCAGGTGTGCAGGATAAATGTAAGTGGAGCTGTGATCTGGAGCTCCAGGTTGCTGACACACTCACTGAAGTTTGGCTGGCCTGCCCCATCATGACAGAGGGTCAGGAGAACTAACCCTCAGCAGTGGTGCAACCCTTTGTGCCAGGATACAACACCCACAGCAGGGGGCCGGGCCCAGCTGCCGGACTACCACTGTGGTGGGGGTCACAGACACAGAAAACACTGTCCATTACTTGTTTTACACTGCGGCAAACCTGCACCCATAATAATGGTACAAACTTCCAAACCTCCCAGGGCCCTCCCAATTGCATGGACCACTGTACACCTGCCTCACCTGCAACAGCTGTTCCTCTACCAGTGTGTGAACTTTGCCATGCTGAGTTGGGTTGTTTGTTCTTTCAGATGTCGGTGACATTTGAGGATGTGGCCATGTATTTCTCCCCAGCGGAGTGGGCACTGCTGGGCGAGGAGCAAAGGCAACTTTACAAACACGTCATGTGGGAAAATTACCAGACTCTGGTCTCGTTAGGTGAGGAGCTGTGTCTGTGAGATCAGGGCCCCAGTGCACTGGGTGTTGCACAGAGACACAGTAACTGAGATGGAGCATTGGTGTGAGTGGTTGGGTGGAACGGTGTCTATGGGGTTCGATGGAGGGGTGCGTGGGTGTGGATGGATAAAGGCATGTTTAATTGAGCAGAGCAGCCAGTTCATGGGGAGACCAGGTGGGTGAGGTAATATCTTTTATTGGACCAATTTCTGTTGGTGTGAGAGACAAGCTTTTGAGCCACATGGAGCTCTTCTTCGGGTCTGGGAAAGGAAAGCTTCTCTCTCTCACCAACAGAAGTTGGTCCAATAGAAGATATTACCTCACTCAGCTGGTCTCTCTACTATCCTGGGACTGATAGGTCTACAACTACACTGCATATCTTCAAGAGGAGATCCTTCCACCCATCGTCACTAGGGCTCCACAGTTTAATGCAAGAGAATTGTTCCCCAGACCGAGCACATGAGCAGAAAAGGGTCGTGTGTTCTGCAGGTCTACAGGATGAAAGGCCAGCCAACACCACAGTTAAGGAGAAAGGCAGACTGGGTTCATCTATACTGGTGTATGCTGGGTTCATCTATGCTGCTCTGGCTGGCCTGGATCAGTTGACTCAGGACGTAGAGCTCAGGCTGCAGGGCTAAATATTGCAGTGTAGATGTTCATGCTCGGGTTGTAGCGTGGGCTCCGGGACCCTCCCTGCAAATATCCACTCAGCAATTTTATAGTCCCACAGCCCAATCCCCTCCAGCCCAAGTCATCCGACCCACGCCATCTACAGGTGTTTAATTCCTATGTAAACATATCCACAGGAGGGAGAGGGGTGCTGGACCATAGTAGAGTAACTCTCCTAGGCCAAGGAGAAATATCCAGCATTTGCCACATCTGTGTCCCCCCCCCCCCCCCCCCCCGCAATCCTTTCCACAGTTGCCAGGTTGCTTGCAACTCAATATCCAGCCACTACCAGGCACCAGGAGTGTTGATCATAAATTGCAGTTCATGTTTCCATGGAAAACAATTGCCTGTTAGCTTTCACAATTAGCTCATTGCTTAATTGTCACTAACATTGCATAAGGACCTGTGGGAAGTGCAGCACTTCTGTGCCTAGAAGTGCTTAGTTGTGATGCTTTTCTCTAAGCAGGAGTCCAAACCCCCAAGCCAGTGGTGATCTCCAGCATAGAGCGAGGGGAAGAGCTGTGTGTGCAGGGTCCCACAGAAGATGAAGATGGGGACATCCTGAGAGGCACCCGCCCAGGTGAGGAAGGAGTTAAAGTGATGTGGAAGGATTGAACGAGCAGCTTGAAGGTGGCTGGAATCCTGATACATTTTCGGCCAAAGTGACAATACATCCCAGAATGTTAGTCTTATTAGTCTAATACTAGGCTTTTTTAGAACAGTATCACATTGTTGGCTACCATTCAATTCGTGATCCACTGTAACCACCACATTATTTTCTGCTGTACTGCTGCCAAGCCAGTTATTCCCCATTTACTATTGTGCATTTCATTTTTCCTTCCTAAGTGAAATATTTCGTACTTGTGTTTCTTTAATTTCACCTTGTTGATTTCAGACCAATTCTCCAGTTTGTTAACATCATTTAGAATTCTAATCCCGTCTATCAAAGTGTTTGTAACCCCTCCCTGGCTGTCTGAATCACTGGCCGAGCAGCACTTGGGAATCTCCCTTCCCAGTTCAGGCCCAGTTTTGTAGGTACTCAACATTGTTCCATCGGTTTTCTGGACTCTCAGTTGACGTTAAAAACGGGATTTCCTTATTACTCCCCAGGATTGTTTGGGAGACAACATCATCTTGTGGGAGGGAGGAGGCCTGGACTCAATTCCTCACTCTGCCACTAAGCTGCTGGCTGAGCTTGGATAATCCCTTTTGGGGGGAGGGATAGCTCAGTGGTTTGAGCATTGGCCTGCTAAACCCAGAGTTGTGAGTTCAATCCTTGAGGGGGCCATTTAGGGATCTGGGGCAAAAAAATGGGGATTGGTCCTGCTTTGAGCAGGGGGCTGGACTAGATGACCTCCTAAGGTCCCTACCAACCCTGATATTCTATGATTCTATGAATGTTGTGTTAATTCATATAGACAACATGGGGACAAAGGTGTTAACATGATACTGTCATGAGCAACATTAAAGAGTGTTAAATAAGGTTTGGGGTTTGGAATATAGAGACAGTAGCCTGTGTAGTTCCATGGAAAACACCATAAATAATTAAAGAATTTAAGATACAGAAAAAGAAGGAAAAAGAGTTAAGGCATTTGAAATGTCAGGGATGATGTAAGACTTTTATTTTGACACTGTCCCATCTTGCCTTTCCCTTTAGCTGCAGAGAGTCTTTAGACAAAAGGCCTCTGTTTAAAAGTCTTTTCGATGGTGTTAAACATGGTAATAACTGTCTTTTTGAAACGTTGAAGCTGTTGGAGCTGTTGTTGATATTAAAATCCAATCCCGTTTCCTAGGAGAAAAAAAAAAAGAAACCCACTCAAGAGGGAAGAGAAAAGAACAGCAAAGATAGAACATGTGGCTTCTGTCTCAGGTTTGCTCTTACTTGCTGCTTCACGGCTGGAGAAACACATGCACGGCCCAGGGTCTGAACAGCCAGTTAGAAACCTGCTTGGCAAACCTGTCCCGTGTTAGTCTGTTTTGGACAATGCGTTTGGCTGCCTCTTTGATCACAGGCTTACAGCAAGGTTGCAAACTATGGCAGATTTTGGTCAGCTAAATAATAATAAGGGCAGACTCTTATTTACTAGAAGGCAAAAGGTGAAGAATAAGAAAGAGAAGAAATATGGTGGGGAATGAAAACAATTCATGGGAGTTAAGAGGGACAGGGGGACAAAAATCTCACATTCCAGGTGATTTGGGGGAGTTTGCCAGAATTGGTAACGGTGGCAATATCCTCTGGCTCCCTCTCTTTGGTGCAGTCTTGTTAAGACACCTCTTAGGATTAGGGCAAAGATGATCTGGGGTCCCAAAATCAGGATCACGGTGGCAGCATGATGGTATCGCTCACCGCAGCAGTTGTTGGCACACTCTTGCTGCTGCTGTTTTTTCAGTCAGCAAGGGTTGCATTCAGTTCCTCTCCTTTATTGTCCCGCGAAAGTGTTTTCTTTTGAGAAACCCTTAGAGGAAAAAGTGGGCAAAATAGCCCAGCCGCTCATTGTTTTTCTGTCAGTTAGGCCTAAATTCTAACTTACTCATTTTGGTTCATTAATGTCCAGTTCCACACTTGCTTACAGCCATCATTTTAACACTGTCCTTGAATTGCATTATAGGCCTTTTTTGTTTCGACTAATTTCATCGTCTTATTTATATTTTGCACCTTTTCCCATTGACATTTATTGTTATAGATATTGTAACACTTCATAACTTTCTCACAGTTTTTACAATTGAACTGCCAATTAGGGTAAATTTATGGGCCCAATTATTACAACAACAAGTTACTCCTTTGACTCAGCTTCTCTCCCACCCTCTGTGTATTTAGTATATACGCTCTTCAACATCAGGGCGTCTCTCTCTAATTTTGTGCAGCACCTCGTGCTATGGAACCTCGTGCTGATCTCAGTTGCGCTATCACAGTACGAAGTAACTGTTGAGCCCCAAATAGCTTCTCCTCTTGTGCATTGTGGAACCCACTGTCCTACAGTGACCATAAATGAGTGATTTACAGTGCAGGGGAAAGGGATTCTCTCAGTGATGTTCATTCGGTCTATGTGGTGTCAATCAAAGACCTTTTATCTTGGTGCAGATTTTCCAGATGCAGAAGAGACCTGGGACTGGTCAGCAATTGAAAGCTCCTTGGGCTTCTTCCTCACACAAAGCTCTTCCCCTGGAGCAGGTAGGGAACCAGCTCTGCCCTTTCCACCAGTGGGAGCCGGAGAGCTCATTTCAGGACTCGTCCATCAGCTGGAAACTCTCCCCTCCCAGAGTATTATATTAGGGATTGTAGCCCAAACATGAGAAGTGCTACAGCTCCTCACCCTGATATCCCCCTAGAAACCACATCTCTCCCCTTACGCAGATTCCCCCAGTCTCTCCCCCTCCCACATTTTCCATAGAACATGAAGCTATTCGGATCCATCACAGTGTGAGTGTTCCCTGTGTGTCCCTCGGGAGAGGGGTGTCATTGCTGGTGTGTGGTGATGATGATGTTCTCTCCACTGACACGGGCCTCAGAGTAGGGAGATAATTGTGGGGGCAGATTTTCAGGTTTATTTGGGGGGCTATTATCAGGGCCTATGGGACACTGACCTTCTTCTTCCCCAGTGCTGGGGCCCCTGGAAGTTTGGCCTCTAGGACTCAAGTGCCGATGGCCAGTCCTGCTGTGAGGGGAGAGGCATGGGGCTGGCTCAGGCACATCTCCCTGATGGAAATATTAGTGGTTTCCCTTTGTGAGCAGCACAAGAAATAACATCTGGATTCTCTTCCCCACCAAGCAGGGGCGAGGAGCCTGAGCAAGGCTGAGGGGCAGATTCCTGCGGTAGGGCCTGGCAACCTGGAGCCACTCAGGCCTTTCCCAGGGACATCAGGGAAGAACCATTCCAAGAAATCTGTGCGGGGAAGACATTACAAGAGGCAGGGCAGGCCACAAAGGCAGAGGAAAAAGCTGACCAGGAATGAGCCAGCAACCTCAAGACGCCATCAGAGGAGATCCAGGCCTTATCTAAAGCCTCCTGCAGAGGGAAAAGCTGGGTCCAGGAAGAGCCTATATACCTGCCGTGTGTGCAGAGAAGAATTCAAGGTGCAAAGGGACTTAATAAGCCACTACAGGACTGTTCATAAGAGACAGGAACTGTATCACTGTAGCGAGTGTGGGGGGAGCTTTAGGAGAAAGGAGGAGTTCAGAGCACATGGGAAAGGTCACACAAAGAAGAGAGACCATCCCTGTTCTGAATGTGGGAAGATATTCAGCCAGTTATCACTGCTCACTGCCCACCAAAGAATCCACACTGGAGAGCGACCTTATCACTGTGCCGAGTGCGGAAAAAGATTCTTATACTTATCAGCTTTTATCATCCACAAAAGAGTCCACTCAGGAGAGAGACCCTATGCCTGCGCTGAGTGTGGAAAGCAATTTATGGATTCCTCAACATTTCGTAATCACCAGAAAATCCACTCAGAAAAGAGACCCCATCGCTGTAATCAGTGTGGGAAAGGCTTCAAACTTACATCAAATCTTACTAGACACCAGAAAATCCACAGCAAAGAGAGACCCTTCTTGTGCCATGAGTGTGGGAAAAAATTTTGCCTACGAGAACATCTAATCAGACATCAGAGGATTCACACTGGGGAGCAGCCCCATTGCTGTGCTGAATGTGGGAAAAAATTCAGTCTTCTTCAAAGTCTCAGGAGACACCAGGAAACCCATAGTACGGGGAGACACCATTGCTGTGCCCAGTGTGGGAAAGTATTCCGTCATCCAGACAGTCTCTCTAAACACCAGAGAGTCCACACTGGTAAACTCCATTGCTGCACTGACTGTGGAAAAGGCTTTGTCTATATACATCATCTCACTCGTCACCAGAGAATCCACACCGGAGAGAAACCCTATTGCTGCACTGAGTGCGGGAAAAGTTTCAGCCAATTGTCAGGCCTCACCAACCACCTGAGAATCCATTCAGGAGAGCGACCCTATCCCTGCACTCAGTGTGGGAAGTGCTTTGCTCACTCATCATCTCTCAATGAACATCTGAAAATCCATTCAGGAGAGCGACCATATTCCTGCATTCAGTGTGGGATGCACTTTGCTCGCTCATCGTCTCTTACTCAGCATCAGAGAACCCACTCAGGAGAGCGACCATATTCCTGCACCCACTGTGGGAAGCGCTTTGCTCGCTCATCATATCTTACTAAACACCAGAGCACCCACTCAGGATAGAGACTCCCGACCTTTGTGTTTGATGGAAGGAACCTCTTCAATTTGTCACTTCACGCTGTTCACAAAATCTGTAAAAGAGGTAGAACTTGCTCCCACTCTGAAATGTTCCCATCTCTTCACTAAGCAGACATGACCTTAGGTGCTGGGTTTGTTAAAATAATTTTTCTGGTCCTGGAGATAGGAGCATTTAACCCTAGAGGTACCGAAACATTCCATTATGGGCTGCAGATGGGACAGATGACTGGAGTCAAGACTGCACCTGGTTTTTCCCAAGCCGTTTGCTCACTGCAGCTCCCATCCTCTCAGGCACTACAAATGGAATTAATTATTTGATTTCTTCTGGGATTTTGGGGTTTGGAAAAATGGGCAAATATTCTGGCAGAGACTGAAAAGGAGCTTTCATCTCCTGAATTAATGAACGGCTGTGACATCTCCTCTGTGCCCCTCATAGTACTAAATCAAAAGGAAGAATGTTTTGATTTTGCTTTGAGAGAAAACTATGAAGCAAGCTGTCTTGATAATTGGCTCTGTGTATAATGCAGCCAGGGCCCTGTCTTCACACCTAATTGCCAGGCAAGCAATATCAGCTAGGACCGGAAGGTTGGAAATTGGAATTTCCGGATCACACAACAATGATACAGCTAAAGTCAAGACACCCCTTCTCTGAAATAGTGAGCCTGTCAGACAATATATCAGAGACAACATTTCTAAGGAACAGTGCAAACAGGTGGTGTGGCACTGTACTTTGGTTTGATGCTGCATTTCTTGGTGGATAGACAAGTCAGATTTCCATCCCCTACTCTCTCCAAATCAGCTCTCCCCTCCTCCTCAGAATAACCGTATTAAGTGAAAGATCCTTCTTCATTACAACAGGATACATTGTGGTGACAGGTGCTTTAACTTACATCTCTACCCGTTGGGGCTTCTTGAGCTCCCCGTCCTGTTCCTGTGGGGCTCAAGAACAAACAGCCTGCCGTTTGGTTATGGACTGCCTTCTTTATCATCTTGATGGTAGATGCAAATGCTTAACATCTACGGATGCTGCTGTCATGATTAGCATGACTACATCACTTACCCAACATCTAACTCATTGTGCCATCAGAAGTCATACACCATAAAAAAGGCAAGGGCAGGTGTCGAGACTGATTCCCCACTCTGGCACTTCGAGTGCAGAAGGTGGGGGCCTGCACGGATTAAAAAAATTAATACAGCCACTCCGGGCATATTAAACTCCCAAGGTTACAGCTTCTCTCTGACCTTGGATGAGTAGATGCTGCCACCACCCAAATGCAAACCCCTTGGAACCCAGGAAGACACACCTGGGAATTCCTTTCTCTAGGGTATCCTCAAGCCCTTTCGCCCACCCTCCCCACCCCCCCGGGAGGAGCTGAGAAAGAAAACAAAGGAAATTAGCTGTTGCCCCCAGGTAATTAAACAACATATGCACAAACCTCTTAGGTTAAAGCTTAAAGCTTCTCATAGCATAACTGCTCTGTGTTCCCCTCTTTCCCGGAAAACAACAACAGAGACAAAGGTGAGGTTTTTTTCCCCCCATTTAAAAAAGTTCTAGCCTTCCCATTGGCTCTTTTGGTCAGGTGCCTACTCCCTTTCTTTTACCTGGGGTACTTTGTTAACCGTTTGAAGGTAAAGCATGCAGAGAACAGCCACCAAGAGGGACTTTATACCTAACTGGCTGGCTGTCCATAAAAGGGAGCTACCCCGCCCCCTTCATTTATCAAAGCAGGTATGAGAGATGTCAGTTACTTCCTGTTATAATGGCTTTTTAAAAAAAAATAATAATCAAGTTTGTGTCCCTGGATGAGTAAGTAGCTCTTTCATGCCACCCAGGGCTTGTCTACACTAGAACTTATCACTTACCAGAACATTGATCCACATCCCTGAGAGATGTAAAATATACCAACCTAAGCGCTGGTGTGGACTGAGCTATGTTGGCGGGAGAGCTTTCACCTCTCATAGCCCTGGTCTACACTACGAGTTTAGGTCGAATTTATTAGCGTTATTTCGATTGATCCGTGCACCCGTCCACACGACGAAGCCCTTACCATCGACTTCTAGGGCTCTTAAAATCGATCTCGCCACTCCACCCCCAACGAGAGAATTAGCGCTTAAAGCGATATTGCCGAATCGATGTAGGCTTAGTGAGGACGCAATTCGACAGTATCGGCCTCCTAAATCTATCCCACGGTGCAACAGCTGACCGCTCTGGACAGCGGTCTGAGCTCGAATGCTCCTCCCAGGTAGACAGGAAAAGCCCCGCGAACTTTTGAATTTCATTTCCTGTTTGGCCAGCGTGGTGAGCTGCAGGTGAGTGCAGATCTCAACAGCAGAGGTGACCATGATGGAGTCCCAGAACCGAAGACGAGCTCCAGCATGGACCGAGCGTGAGGTACTCGATCTGATCGCTGTTTGGGGAGACGAAACCGTGCTAGCAGAGCTAGGGTCCAAAAGAAGAAATGCCAAGACATATGCCAAAGTCTCCAAGGGCATGCAGGACAGAGGCTACAGCAGGGACGCGCAACAGTGCCGCGTGAAAATTAAGGAGCTCAGGCAAGCCTACCAAAAAACCAGAGATGCAAACAGCCGCTCTGGGTCACAGCCCCAGACATGCCGCTTCTATGATGAGCTGCATGCCATTCTAGGAGGTGCAGCCAGCACAGACCCTCCCATGTGGTTTGACTCCGTATGTGGATCATCAGAACCCAAAGAGGAGCCTGATGATGATAA
This sequence comes from Chelydra serpentina, assembly GCA_037349315.1. Lineage (NCBI taxonomy): Eukaryota > Metazoa > Chordata > Testudines > Chelydridae > Chelydra > Chelydra serpentina. Next base: position 2,783,415 of record JBAIAC010000021.1, on the reverse strand, counting down.
TGATGCTGAAAATAGCACACAGACCCAGCAAGGAAGCGGAGAAGCCCTTTTCCCCGACAGCCAGGAACTCTTTCTCACCCTGGAGCCAGTACAGTTCGAACCCTCCCAAGGCGTGCTCGATGCAGGAGAAGGGACCTCTGGTGAGTGTACCTCTGTTTAATTAATACATGTTTTATAAGCAAGCGTGTTTAATGATTAATTCGTGGACAGTACAGCCACAGCTACTTGAAAAGTCTGTTAACATGTTCGGGGATGGAGCAGAAATCCTCCGGGGACATCTCCAGAAAGATCTCCTGGATGTGCTCCCAAAGCCTGTGCAAGAGGTTTCTGGGGAGGGCAGCCTTATCCTGTGCTCCATGGTAACACACTCTGCCGCACCAGGCAAGCAGCACGTAGTCTGGAATCAGTGCTTTGCAAAGCATGGCGGCGTACGGTCCCGGCTTTTGCTGGCATTCAAGCAACATCCTTTCTTTATCTGTGTGTGTTATCCTCAGAAGAGTGATATCATTCATGGTAACCTGGTTGAAATAGGGGAATTTTAGTGCGGGGGCAGTCAGAGGGACTCCGTCCCTGCTGGGCTGTTTGCCTGTGGCTGAACGGAAATCTTCCCCACTGTGACCCACGCGGTGGGGGGAAGGGGCACAGCGAACATCTTGCATGGGTGTGTGTGTGGGGGGGTGATTAGGTTCTCGCTGCATGTTAACCCGAAAACCGCCGCCCCCCCTAACTTTTCAATTGCTAACCTGTTTGTTTTAAATTGCCAGCCCACGGGATGTTTGTTATGGGAAATGAGGGGGTTGCTGTTTGAAAACATTCCCGCCTGTTGTGAAGCTTAAAGAAGCCTATAGAGTGTCTTACCATGGCTGTCTGCAAGCCGAATTCTGTTGCCCGCCGGACCTGCTTGTGTGATCTCTCACAGCAAACCGGCAGACCCTCAATATAAGAGGCACAGTGCAACCTTGGACCAAATGCACATGTGATATGTAATGTTTTGTTCAAACAAAATGTGTCTTTTACATTTGTCTCCCGTTTGCTTCCTCCCACAGCTGCAAATGTTTCAACGCCACCCCTTTCATCACCATCCCAGAGGCTAGCGAAGATTAGGAGTAAAAAGAAAAGGAGTCGAGACGATATGTTCTCAGAACTCATGGAATCCTCCCACTCTGAGGCTGCCCAGCAGAATGCGTGGAGGCAGACACTGTCTGAGTCCAGGAAGGCAGAATTTGATGGCTTGGACGCGTGGCGTGCTGAAGACAATGACTGGCGGGCTGAAGAGAGACAGCGGCATCAGCGTGCCGAGAGAAGGCAGGATGCAATTCTGAGGCTACTGGAGGATCAAACGGAAATCCTCCGGATTATGGCTGAGGACAGGCGTAGGGTTCAGGAAAGGCCGCCTGAGCCCAGACCGCCGCTACAGCCCCTGTGTAACCAACAGCCCTCCTTCCCGAGTCCCATAACCTCATCCCCGAGACGCCCAAGAACGCGTTTGGGTGGCCTCCGTGCTCCCAACCACTCAAGCGAAGAGAACAGTCCAAGCAAGAAAGGGCTGGCATTCAATAAGTTTTAACGTGCTGTGTGTCCTTGTGCTTCCCTCATCCCCTCCTCCACCACCCATCCTGGTGCTTCCCTTCCTCCACCACCTATCCCGGGAGACTGTGGCAGTTACCCCCATAGTCCCCCCTCTGTGTTTTACGAATTAATAAAGAATGCATGATTTTTAAGCAACAATTACTTTATTTCCTCTGCAAGCGGTGATCGAGGGGGGGAGGGCAGGGCGGTAAAGGGAAGTAGAGTGCATGAGGGGGCGGGGCTTTTCATTAGTGGGGAAAAACAGAACTTTCACACAGCATTCTGGCCGTTCATGAAACTGGTTTTCAAAGCTTCCCTGATGCGCAATGCACCCTGCTGTACTCTTGTAATAGCCCTGGTGTCTGGCTGCGCATAACCAGTGGCCAGGCGATTTGCCTCAACCTCCCACCCCGCCATAAACGTCTCCCCCTTACTCTCACAGATATTGTGGAGCGCACAGCAAGCAGTAATAATAATGGGAATATTGTTTTCGCTGAGATCTAACCTAGTTAATAAACTTCGCCATCGCGCTTTTAGACGGCCAAATGCACACTCCACCACCATTCTGCACTTGCTCAGCCTATAGTTGAAAAGGTCCTGACTACTGTCCAGGCTACCTGTGTATGGCTTCATGAGCCATGGCATTAAGGGGTAGGCTGGGTCCCCAAGGATAACTATGGGCATCTCAACATCCCCAACGGTTATTTTCTGGTCTGGGAAGAAAGTCCCTTGGTGCAGCAGCTGAAACAGACCAGAGTTCCTGAAGATGCGAGCGTCATGTACCTTTCCCGGCCATCCCACGTTGATGTTGGTGAAACGCCCCTTGTGATCCACCAGTGCTTGCAGCACTATTGAAAAGTAACCCTTTCGGTTTATGTACTCGCTGGCTTGGTGGTCCAGTGCCAAGATAGGGATATGGGTTCCGTCTATCGCCCCTCCACAGTTCGGGAACCCCATTGCTGCAAAGCCATCCAGTATGAGCTGCACATTTCCCAGACTCACAACCCTTGGTACAAGCAGCTTGGTGATCGCCCTGGCTACTTGCATGACAACAGCCCCCACTGTAGATTTTCCCACTCCGAATTGATTCGCGACTGACCGGTAGCTGTCTGGCGTTGCAAGCTTCCACAGGGCTATCGCCAGTCGCTTCTCTACTGTGAGGGCTGCTCTCATCTTGGTGTTCTGGCGCTTCAGGGCAGGGGAAAGCAACTCACAAAGTTCCATGAAAGTGCCCTTACGCATGCGAAAGTTTCGCAGCCACTGGGATTCATCCCAGACCTGCAGCACTATGTGGTCCCACCAGTCTGTGCTTGTTTCCCTGGCCCAGAATCGGCGTTCCACTGTATCAACGAGCCCCATTACCACCATGATGTCCACCTTGCAGGGGGGCCTTTTTTGAGAGAGGTCTGTCTCCATGTCCTCATCACTCTCCTCAGGCTGATGCTGTCCCGTCCTCACCTCCTGTTGCTCTAGCAGCTCCCGGTTCTCGGTCTCCATATACTGCTGGACAATGCGCGTGGTGTTCATAACGGCGATAACAGTTGCGGTGAGCTGATCGTGCTCCATGCTTCCCCTGGTACGCTGTTTGCAGGACAGCAGAGTGGGAGCAGAAGCGGCGGGTGGATAACAATGGTGGCAGCAATATGGCGCCCGCACGAAAAAAGGCGCGAAAGGATTTTTCACTCCCCCCTCAGGTGCTTTCACGGAGGGAGGGGGGACCAAGGGTTAGGCTCATTTCCTTCTAGCTGCAGATAGTACAATATGCCGTGAGCAGGGGTTAGGCGCCTTTCCTTCCAGCTGCAGATGGTACAATAAGCTCTCCTGACCCCCTCAAGGATTGAACTCGCAACCCCGGGTTTAGCGGGTCAACGCTCATACCGCTGAGCTATCCCTCTGCCCGTGTTCCAGGCAGTGCTGGATCTCCCTTAAAGAAAACGTAAAAAAGCACCCCCGGCCAGCCACACCAAAGGCCGCCAGCCAGGAGCACAATGTCAAGCATATTGTACGATCTGCAGCTAGAAGGCAAGGAGCTTCTGCTGTATGGTCCCGCGACCACAACCATTTATGGCATATTGCACCATCTGCAGCTAGAAGGCAAGGAGCTTATGCTGTGCAGTCCCGTGACTACCAGCCTCAGGCGGAATGGCCCCCTCAAGGATTGAACTCGCAACCCCGGGTTTAGCGGGCCAACACTCAGAACGCTGAGCTATCCCTCTGCCCATATTATACCGTGACTGAATCTCCACTAGACCTAATGTGAAGGCGTACGCTGGAGATGTATGGTAATTGTGAGCTGAGCAGCCTTCCGTAGCAAACATGGAAAGCACGCAGACAAGGCGCGAAAAAGATTGCTTTCAAGGAGGGAGGGAGGGACGTTTGATGGCCTGATGACATGTACCCAGAACCACCAGCGACATTCTTTTCTGCCCCATCAGGCTTTGGGATCGCAACCCAGAATTCAAATGGGCGGCGGAGACTGCGGGAACTGTGGGATAGCTACCCGCAATGCAATGCTTCGAAGGTCGATGCTACTCTCGCTACTGTGGACACAGACAATCGACCTCATGGTCTTAACGCTCTTTAGTGGGGACACACACAACCGATTCCATTAATTCGGGTTTTAATATATCGACTTCTATAATTTCGACCTAATTCTGTAGTGTAGACGTACCCATAGAGGTGGAGGTGGTATGCTGACAGGCGAGCTTTCTCCCATCAGCTTAGAGCATCTTGAATATTAGCTTGGTGTCTTGAACACTAGCGGGAGCTGTAGCACTCCTAACATTGAGATGTACCTGGAGCTCAGCCTTGACACCAAGTGGCAAGTAGTGCGGGAAAATCTCTCTGGGCAACTTTGCTCCCTTTTGTAGGCTGGGATTCAGGTTTGCCACTTGTTGGTGGTGTTTTCTAGAAACAACTTGTGGAGTTGCTGTCTCGGCCCAGAGTGAGACATGCGTATGAAACAGCCAGGGGTAATGGGACAGAGATGGAATCCTGCGTGGGAACTGGCAGCCTAGCAAGCACTGTTTCAGGAGAGAGAGAGACTCCTAAATAGAGAGGGAGAGAAACCAGTCCCAGCAACATCCACAGTCAAACGGAGCCACAGTACCGGGCCAGTGTCTCTCCATTCCTCAAGTGGGGAAATCCGTGGCCATGCCTCTCTGTCAGAAGGCAATGATAAGATGGGACTTCGTCACTGTTGTCTCATCATTCCTGGAGGGAATAAAATAATACCATAGGAATATGAGTCTGAAACGGCTGCGCTGCCATGTGTGTAAACGAAGACCTGCAGTCTTCCCTGCAGTGATGACTTTGCCATGTTCCAGTCAAGTCTTGGGAGATAATGTTGGGGAGAAGCAGCCATTTTACGTTTCTTTCTGGAGCTGGTTATGCCACATGCAGTTCAGTTCCTATCTGCTTTAAATCATTATCTGTATTCTAAAAATGGGGGTGTTAGAGCACTGAAGTAGTTAAAATCTCCCAGAATACTTTGTGCTCACCATAAGTTTCATTTTACAAATGTACTAGTAGTTAAATTGTTCTAACCTTTCTTCATAATATATGCAGAATCTATCAGATGCAAGTTGTATTCTCTCTTTTGGTTTGCCAAATATGAACTGTGTGCTAGGTAGGTTGGTGTACATGTATCTTTGGTTTTTATGCTACTTGTGTGCTTTGGTCTACTACCAGCTAAACTGTTGTGTGCATAATTAGATGATAAAAGCTGTGTAAGGTCTGCAGAATCTGGAATTTTCTGTCTTATAAATGAGAATACAGGGGGTCCCCTGTGTACATCAGGGTTGCATTCTTGAAAAGGGCGAGGGATGCCGAAATGATGTATATGGATACTGAAATTCAGTTGGAGATGATTCTTGCAGCAGAGAATGAACTATAAGAAAGATACAGAGGGTGCCCCAAAATATTCCTCCCTCTCTCTCTATGCTCATGGCATCAATGACACCCGAATTGGTCCTGCTTTGAGTTGAGTTGAGGGGGTTGGACTAGATGACCTCCTAAGGTCCCTTCCAACCCTGATATTCTATGATTCTGTGAAAGACAAGGAAAGTAACACTGCACTTGGGGAGGGTCCCTAGCTGAAAGGATTCCCACCAGTAAAACTAATACTGTATGTGGTGAGAGAGACTTTTACTTTGCATCCATTTAGCTTGTAAAGTTAGTTATTAGCTGTGTTTTACCTATTATTTTTTATAACTAAGGCTACTTTTTTTTTTTCATGGAAGTTGCAAAAGTCACAGAATACGTGACTTTCAAAGATCTCCATGACTTCAGCCCTGGTATCTTGGAGCTGAAGGGTCCCACTGCCTCCCATAGCGGCAGGGAGCTGTGAGGCACACCTGCTGCGTGAGTCAGTGGGACCCCAAGCTCTCTGCCACCATGAGCAGTGGGCAGGGTCGGCTCTAGGTTTTTTGCTGCCCCAAGCAAAAAAAAATTGGGCCCCCCCCCTGCGCGCTTTTTTTGTGGCTTTTACACATGTTTGCACTTTGCAAAATTTTGTTTTGTTTTGTTTTGACTGTTTAAAATGAAAAAAAATGAAAACAGAATTTGTAGTTAGTGTAATTTGAACATTTAATTTTAACAAAAACACAATTACAAACAATTTGGGTTCAACTATAACTATAATGAAAAACATTAGTGTCTTCCAGTTTCTCATAAATTAAGAGAATTTATCTGAACTGAATTTTTCTGGTTTTTATACTTGCGTAGTCGTTTAATAAGTCAGTGAAATCTAAATTTTTTGCAATAATATTTTCAATTGAAATTAATGCGAGTCCTGACAAACGATTTTGAGACATGGTGGACCTCAAATAATTTTTTAGTAATTTCAGTTTTGAGAAACTGCGCTCACCAGAAGCCACTGATACTGGTAATGTTAAAAGAATGTGTAATGCTATAGCAGTGTTCGGAGTGAAAAAATCATTTCTTACTATAAATTCTAATACTTTTAGAGGAGAGGTTTTAGGACTTATTAGCTCAGATAAAGCTATTAATTCATCATACAATTCTACTGCATCAATGTCAGCAGCGTTATCAGTATTGAGCACTAAATGTAGGTCTTCACAGTGCTTCATGAGGTCTTCTTTGGAAAACTGATTTTTATTATTTCCAATATCGTATAAAAATTCAAAAGTTTCACAATGACCATGCAACTGACAAAACCTTTCTTCAATGGAAGTTATAGATACATCCAAAATACAATAGAAACATTCAACTTTAAACCTTTCTTTTGGATCGAGAATAGGATCATCATGAGCCTCATAACAAAACTGTCTTGTTTTTTTCCGAGGATGAATGAATTGTTGAGGTGCAAACGTCGGTGCAAAATCAAGATTCTCTGCTATTGTTGTTGCTTCTTTGACAGTTTCTTCAAATCCTTCATCTGAATGGTATTTTTTAAAATATTCCAGCATTTTATTCAAAATCGTCTTTGCCTCGGATATGTCTGTGGTTATGTTCTTCATAACTTTGCTGGACAAATTAATTTGATTTAGAATATTATGCCAAATAACTGTGCAACATGAAAATTGAAACTGCATCATTTTCTGAGCCAATGTTTCAGCTTCATGTCGAAATGAAGAATCATACGACAAGTCCTGACTTATTTCAAATAGTGCATCGTAAATCTCTCCTGATGAATATCGGAATGGTCTAATAGCGTCTATCCTGCTTTCCCATCTAGTTTGACTTAGAGGTTTAAGTGTGAGTTTTTGTTCAAGATGCTTCTTCAAGACTGCCCAACGGTGTGTGGAAGCACTAAAAAAGTTGTAAATTGCTTGCACTGTGGTAAAATATGAAACAGCATCTTTAGATGATTTGGCAGCATCACTGACAACCAGATTGAGCGAATGCACATGGCAAGGAATGAAAAAAGCTCGATTGCTTAAATTCAATATTCTTTGCTGTACACCGGCATGTCGTCCTCGCATGCTTGAGCCATTATCGGTACCCTTGGCCATGCATATTTTCTAAAGGTATTCCATAGTGTTCCTGTGACGAACTAGGACTGTTGTTAATGTTTTCCCTGAGTACTGTGGGGGTGCCTCGGTTTCCCTATGTAGTGCTTGAGTATCTAGGTGGTGGGACATGGGTGCATGAGTGTTACAGAGGGGCCTGGACACAGAGAATGGCTGACACTCTGTCTCTTAGCAACTGATGGCCCCGGCCCTCCCCTGCAAAGGTGAGAGCTAAAGGTGTTGGAACAAAGGGATCAGGTGACTTCCTGGCCCGGGAAGCAGACAAAGTGGGAGGAGGGGCTGGACAGTTTCAGTTTGGAGCTGGCTGGAGAACATGGAGGGAAGGGCAGACAGGGTCTGGCCTCCCTGGCCCCTGTTCAGTGGAACTTGTGAACATAATGGAAATGCAATTATTTTTGTTACAGGAAAGGTTTGTAAGGGAGCCTCCCTGGCCCCCGTTTGGAGCTGTGGGGTGAAATGCAGGGAGCCCCAGGCTGGGGTCTAAGCTCCCTGCCCCCCGGAAGGGCCCGACTGAGAGGTCCTGGTTGTACTGACAAGCTCTGTTTGGACTGTGTTCCTGGCATCTCTAATAAACCTTCTGTTCTACTGGCTGGCTGAGACTCCCAGTGAATCCGGGGGAAGAGGGGTGCAGGGCCGGACTCCCCTATACTCCATGACAACTGGTGTCAGTGGTGGGATGTACTGCACCCCATGAACGGCACTTCCTGCAGTAAGTAACTGGGGAGCAGTAGAACGAAGGGGGGCTAACGAGGACCAGGCGTGCTGAAGGCTCACGGAGGAGCGGTTTCAGGGAGCGGAGGAACTACGCTTAACCCCTGGGAGTGTGTGACCAGCGAGAAGGACTGTGCAATGATGGGGTCCCCCTGTGGGCTGCGGTGAGCAGTCCCAGGGGTGGAGGAGCCTGAGGCTTGGCCCTGGGAGAGAGAAGGATTTTTGCAGTGACAGGGTTCCCCTGGGGGTGCCGTGAGTGGACCCAGGGGCGGAGGAGCTGCAGCTCAAGCCTGGCAAAGAGGCGGTGACCTTGAGAAGGGCTGGCACACTTGGGGTTCGTCCTGGAAACCGTGGGGAGCTAAGAGCACACAGGCCTGCGAATCCACAGCAACTTGGGAGCAGTGAAGTGATGGTGTATCGCCTTCTCCTTAAAACAAGCATTGTGACCCTGTGCAAAAAGAGAGGGATACGCATTGGGAAGTTCACTAAAGTGCAGTTAATCGCGCAGCTGGAGGAGGATGACCATTCTAAGAAGCAGATTCCTGACCCCGATGGGGCTACAGCAGGATCTGGGAGCAGCTGGAGCAGTAGCCTGGCATCCCCAAGAGTCTGGTCCCCAACCAGACGGGGGTCTTCACGATCGGGTTCCCCAGCAGGGGATCGGAGACGGATGGGACTGGAGCTGTGTCCGAGAGAGCAAGAGGACTATGAGAGACAGCGAGAGCCCGAGAAAGGACTACAGGAGAAGCAGCAGCAGCATGAACTGGGGATGGTGGACGGATTTCCACTCCTGGCCCCAACCTATATGTCTGTGTGGAGTCTCCTGGGCTCAAGCCCTACGGACCCCCAGTGGGAGCGGAAGGTGATGGTCAATGGAGAGACATTCTTGGGGTGGCGAGACCCTGAGACAGAGAGAACTGTTGTCTGGCCCCGGGTGGTGCACCCCCACCAGATGCTGAGGGGCTGTGTGACCTGGGTGAGGGTCCCAGGGATGGAACCGTTCGCTCTGCCTATGGCCCAGATCCCTGTGCAGACCCAGGAAGGGTCGGGCTGGCTGGTGGTTGGGGTTCTCCAGGATATCAGCTGTGAGGTGCTGTTGGGGGGTGACTGTATCTTTGGGACAGGATCCAGGGAACCAATTGGCTAAGAGGGAAATGGTCAGTGAAAATGCAAATGACCTGGATGGCAGAGGGGAGGAGCTGCTAGGCCCCGGTTACCTGCCTGCCTGTAACCAGACCCCTAGGATGGGGTGGGACAGAGAGATGCTCCCCGTCCCCCTGCACAATGGAGAGGGTGTTCACGCTGGCTCTGATGCAGAGAGCAAAGCAGCGAGCTCGCTGCCTGGCCCCACAGGGACAGCCAGGGCAGCGCTGAGCACCGGGGGAGCAGAGACCCCAGCTGAGTGGGGGGACACACAGGCAGGGTAGGACGGCTGCCAACCAGGCTTGCCTGGTCCAGAGGTGCTGCCGGAAAGTGATTCCATGGCAGGGAGGGAGCCACCAGGGACAGGGCTCAGTGGGGCGGTGACCCCAGGCCTGGCCAGTGAGCTGCAGAAGGATCCCGCCTTGGAGAAGCTGAGGGAACTTGCTAGCCACAGCGCTGCAAACCCCCTTGGGGAAAGCTGCAGAGACAGATCCCTGTGGGAGAAGGGATTCCTGTGCCGGGAATGGGCTTCCCAAGGGGAAGTAGAACTGTGGGGAATCAGGAGGCAGCCGGTGGAGCCCCAGAAGTATCATCACCGGCTATTGTACCTGGCCCGGGGTAAGGGAGAAGATCCCTGGAGGTCCCTGCCCATCAGCGAGGAACCTTTCCAGAAGGTGGCTATGGATAGAGTGGGCGTCCCCAGCAAGGTCCTTACAGACCAGGGATCCGAGGTCATGTCAGCCCTGCTCCGGGGCGTGTGGGAGAAAGGTGGGGTCTGGCCCACCTGAGCCTCTGCATATCACCCTCAGTCCAACGTGCTGGTGGAGAGATTTCAGGGGGCCATGAGGCTGATGCTGAGGACTTGTATAAATCAGCATCCACAGGGCTGGGACAAGTACCTGCCCCACCGATGGCACAGGGAAGTGCCCCAGGAATCACCAGGGTGCTTCCCTTTCGAGCTGTGATATGGGAGGAGAGTAAGGGGACCCCTAGAACCAGTAAGGGATGTTTGGGAGGAGAAGGGGGAAGACCCCCTGGTGGATCTCTTCCCTGAGATGGGAGCCAATCCTCCCAGCAGGTGTCCCCCATTCAAAGTAACTGGGAAAACAGCCCGGAACCTGGAGAGAGAGGCCAAGGACAGGCTGGCTTTAGAGGTGATCCAGTCATTCAGCAGCCCAGGGCTGGCCAAGGTGGAGGCGATCAGAGATAGGCATGTTCCCCAGACCAAGAAACCGGTCCAGGCCTTTAGCGGGATGGCGGGGTACTACCAGAGGTTTGTACCCCCCTTTAGCTCCCTAGCTGCCCCCATCACTAAGCTATGTAAGAAGGGGAAGCCAGACGAGGCGGTCCGGACCGAGCAGTGCCAGAGGGCTCTCTGTGCGCTGAAGGAGGCTCTAATCCATGGCCCAATAGATCGAGTAAACCCAGACCGGGCCAAGCCCTGTACAGTGTTCACCGAAGCCTCAGACACAGGGCTGGGCGCGGGGCTGATGCAGGCCTATACGAAGGGGGGGAGACACCCCATCGGGTATCTGAGCAAGGAGCTGCTGCCCTGGAGGCAGAACGGTCAGGCCATAGAGAGGGAATGCCTGGCCATGGTGCAGGCCCTTAAGAAGCAGCAGCCGGATCTATTTGGGTGGCGCTTTACGGTGTATATTCACCACCTCGCCCCGACGTGGCTGCATCCAGGAAAAGGGGCCGATGCCGAGCGGCTGGTGACAGAGACACGTGGTCAGAGAGGGGACCAGATCAAGAGGGAGGCTCTTAACCAAGAGAGCCCGAATTACATCCCTCCAGACTGGAGCGCTGGGAAAAGACCTAATCTCAGCTTGAACCCCAGGGGTTTTGGGATGGGAAAAGGGCACGGGCCGCATAAACCTTCCCACATGCGGCCTGCGGGTGCTATCAAGCACACCCGACCTAAGGGAGCACATCGAACTGTAATGGCCTGGTGTAACTGGGTTCGAACCTCCCCAGGTCACTGGCTAAAGTGACTCCGCTCAGTTCGGTCTCGAAGGGGGGAGAGATGTGACGAACTAGGACTGTTGTTAATGTTTTCCCTGAGTACTGTGGGGGTGCCTCAGTTTCCCTATGTAGTGCTTGAGTATCTAGGTGGTGGGACAAGGGTGCATGAGTGTTACAGAGGGGCCTGGACACAGAGAATGGCTGACACTCTGTCTCTTAGCAACTGATGGCCCCGGCCCTCCCCTGCAAAGGTGAGAGCTAAAGGTGTTGGAACAAAGGGATCAGGTGACCTCCTGGCCCGGGAAGCAGACAAAGGGGGAGGAGGGGCTGGACAGTTTCAGCTGTCTGGAGCTGGCTGGAGAACATGGAGGGAAGGGCAGACAGGGTCTGGCCTCTCTGGCCCCCGTTTGGAGCTGTGGGGTAAAACGCAGGGAGCCCCAGGCTGGGGTCTAAGCTCCCTGCCCCCCGGAAGGGCCCGACTGAGGGGTCCTGGTTGTACTGACAAGCTCTGTTTGGACTGTGTTCCTGGCATCTCTGATAAACCTTCTGTTCTACTGGCTGGCTGAGACTCCCAGTGAATCCGGGGAAGAGGGGTGCAGGGCCGGACTCCCCTATACTCTGTGACAGTTCCAATCTCTGTAGAATTACATCTGTGAGGGCTTTCCCAGTAGTTTCGTTCACTGGTATAAATTTTAGGAAGTGTTCACAAATTTTCACCTCTGCATTTTCATCAGTTTTCACAAATCGTAAAACTATTGACATTTGCTCAGTTTTGCTCATTTCTTGAGTACAATCAACTATAATTGAGTAATATTTGGCATGTTTCAAATTCGATAAAATGTCATTACGCATTCCATTAGAAATTAATTGTATTATCTCATTTTGTGTATTTTTACCCAAATGTGTGTGAATCTCTCCATCTTTCACTCTTCGTACATGCTGAGCCACAACATTATCAAATTTTGCCAATAACTCAACCAATTTTAAGAAATGTCCATTGTTATTCTCATATAAAATATCCGAGGATCCACGGAATGCGAGGCACTGTTCGGCTAGGAAATTAATGATTGCCAGTAAATGTTCCAACACAACTTGCCAACATAGAATTTCTGAATTTAGTAGACGTTGCTGTGCCGCATCGATTGTTGTACCAGAACGTAATCTGTTTGCCAGCTCAATCCAATTTGTCAACGAGCGTAATGATTTTTTGATGTTTCATGTCCTTTCAAATGCTGATGCAAATTTCGCCAGTCATTAAAACCTGCAGTTGCCAGAAGAATGTCCAAGTTACAGAACAGTTTGCAGCAAAAACAGAAAACTACATCTTTGGTCTGTGAATACACTAACCACGATCTATTAATTTGTTCCCCATTTTTCATATTTTTCTTCATACTGGATGGCATAAATCGACGATTTGACTCATTAAATGGATATTCAAATGTAGGATCTACTTTTGAAGGACCTTTTTTCACAATAATCATTTGCATTGCATCAGTAATTATTGTCGGCCATGTACTTGGATCCGATCCTATGTCAGTCTCTCCACTTTCCAATAATTGTTCTTCAGTTTTAGATTTGGATAACAGTTCTTTGTTTCTGAACTCTTCAGCTGAAGAAGTAAATCTTTGGATGGATTGTGATTGTTCATCTTTATCAGTCAGTGAAGATAATCTTTGGTCAGATTGTTGTTCATCTTTATCAGTTGATAAAGATAATCTTTGGTCTGATTGGTCTTCATCAGTTGATGAATAATCACCTTTAATGCATTCCTTAGAACTTTCTCCTTGATTGTCAACTTTTTAAAAATACTTTTTTGAAGTAAGAGAGAGTTTTTCTAATTCTTCTTGCCGTTTCTCTCTTTGTTGCCGGTAGGCAGCACCGGAAAGTCGTTTTAGTTTTTGTCCCGGCATTTTAGCCCTATAACCACTGGCACCGATGCAAAACGGAAATTAGCGCGAATGGCACAGATAGGGCAGCACAGTACACACATGTAATCGTGATTTGAGTGACCATGTCACGACATGACACGATATTTTTCATGTCACGCCCCTATCACACTACTGTACTTGGCGTAGGTAAGGCGCTAGTCAGCGGGGCGAGAGAGCTCCCCACGAGCTCAGACACACACTGGACCCAGCTCTGTTGGCGTTTTCCCAGTGCTGAGGCCGCCCAGCTGTGAGTCCAGGGGTAAGCAATGGAGAGAGCTCTGGGGCTCGAGGAGCCAAGGAAGAAGTGCTTGGCTAGCTGGACAGATGCTGCCCCTCTCTGCCAGGTCTCTCGCCCCCTGCAGGAGGGAGGCAGGAGACTCCAGGCACCGGGGCGCAGTGCAGGGCTAGGGAGGGATGGAGCAGCCTCTGGGTCTCTAGCAGACAGAAGCTCCCTGTGTGTCCCGGGGACCCTTCCGCCCAGCCCGCTTGTTTGTTCTTACCTTGCTGCGGATCTGGCCCCAGGTGGACTCCTCTCCCGTCACCGCCGTTCCTGGTGGTTGGGGCGCCTGCTGGATCCCTGGGCCGGTCTTCTCCTTGGCCCGGGCAGGAGCTCGGCTCCGCTCCCCTCCCCTAGCAGGAGGCAGTGCAGAGGGAAGGAGGCGGATGCGGGGACAAGCTGAGGAGGAGCGGCCACCCGGCCGCCACATTCCGTCCTCTGGCTACCGGCTCCCCCCTGGGGGAGGGGTGGCGCTTCCCGCGGGAGAGCGGCGCCACCAGCGACCCGTTTAGCTGGCTCCCTGCCCCCGCTGCGGCGGGACAGGGCAACCAAGGGCCGCTCCCCCCTGGTGGGGGAGGGGGGATGGCTGCTGCCGCGGGAGAGCGGCGCCGGGCGAATCCGCTCCCTGCCCCGCCACAGCCAGGCAGGGCAGCCATGGTCGGCTCCCCCTGGGGGGCGGCCGGCCGCTGCCACTGGGGAGCGGCCCTGCTCCCCGTGCTCCCTGCCCCTGCTGCGGTGAGGCAGGGCTGCCACGGGCGGCTCCCTCCCTGGAGGGGGTGGCTGCTGCCGAGGGAGAGCAGCGCCGGAGGAACCGTCTCCCTGCCCTGCCGCAGGGGAGAGCCGCCCGTGGCTGCCCCACCCCGCCGCGGTCGGGCAGGGAAGCCACGGGCGGCTCTCCCCTGGGGTGGGGTTGGCCGGCCACTGCCACTCCCCGCACTAGGGCAGGGCAGCCAGGGTCGGCTCCCCCCTGCGGGGGCGGGGGTTGCTGCTGCCTGGGGAGCGGCGCCGCGCCACCCCGCTCCTCGCTCAGCCGGGGCAGGGCAGCGTTACCAGCTCCCTCCTGGGGGTGGCAGGAGCCGCTGCCCGCCGCCCCTAGTTCTTTGCCGCCCCAAGCACCAGCTTGTTCTGCTGGTGCCTGGAGCCGCCCCTGGCAGTGGGGTATCCCACTACTTGTAGCCGCTACCATGGGCAGGGGGTACCCTGCAGCTCCTGGCCACTGTGTGGCACAGGGGGATCCATGAAGCTCCTGACCCACTTTGGGGGGCATGCGGACCCCCGCAGCTCCCCACTGCAGCGATGTCGGGGGGATTCTCTGTTTCCCACTGCTGGTGGCAGAAGGACCCTGGAGCTCTGAACCCCCACCGGTGGCGGGGGCCCCAGAGCCTCTGAACCACTCCACAGCTGCCCAGTCTCTCCCCATTTTATCATGGATATTTTTATAAAAGTCGGGGATGAGTCATGGGCCTTTCTGAATTTTTCTTTATTGCCCATGAACAATCCCTCATTACTTGTAAATCACTTAAAAAAATTTCTGTATTTTTAACTTGTAGTTAACTTATAATATTGTTTCATCTAAGCCAGTGTGTTTGGATTGAAGGGTTTGAGAATCTCCATATCGGATAACAGCTGTTCAACATTCCAGATAGAACTTTGGTTAAAGTCACAATTGTACTACTTCCAATCAATAAATTGGTGAGTCTGGTTATCTGACATCTTGACGCACTTACCGACAGACCCCGAAGCAGATAAGAATTATTGTGCATCTCTCTCCTGTTAATGAATCTGAGCTGGACTAAACTGCTTCAAGAATACATGTTATGGAAACTGTGTGCCAGCTGCAAATGTTAAACAATTATGAGATTTTTCTAAAAAAATAGAAGTTGGAGGTTTTTACTTGTTTCTGAGTTGTTAGGGTGCACTCATTTCATGTTTTCAAGGTTTACTCTACTACCATGAGGGCTAGAAACTTACCTTTTGTAATGAAAGCTGAAATTCTCCTGCAATACAATGGAGACAA
Source organism: Chelydra serpentina (assembly GCA_037349315.1). Lineage (NCBI taxonomy): Eukaryota > Metazoa > Chordata > Testudines > Chelydridae > Chelydra > Chelydra serpentina. The sequence continues at coordinate 2,767,812 of JBAIAC010000021.1, read as the reverse complement.
CCTGAACCCCTGCTCCACCCCTATCCACCGAGTGCCATCCCCATCCCTTCCTTCGACCAGCTTTGGAACTTTCCCAAGCAGACGGACGCTCTGAGATGAAGAGAGTGCAGGTCGGGATGATGGAGCCTGCCGTGCTTCTGCGTAATCAGGTCCGGCCACAATGGTAGAGTGATTGGGGCGGACACTGAGAGCTCCAGGAGAGTGGTGTACCAGTGCTGCCTGGGCCACGCTGGAGCGATCAGGATTAAGCGGGCCTTGTCCCTGCGCAATTTGAGCAGCACTCTGTGGACCAGTGGAACTGGCGGGAAGGCATAGGACAGGTGGTCCGTCCAAGGATGGAGAAAAGCGTCTGTCAGGGAGCCTGGGGAGCGACCCTGGAGTGAGCAGAACGCGTGGCATTTCCGGTTCTCGCGAGTCGCGAATAGGTCTATGTGGGGAAATCCCCACTTCCAGAAGACAGAGTGGATAACGTCCGGTCGAATGGACCACTCGTGAGTCTGGAAGGACCTGCTCAGTCGGTCCACCAAGGTGTTCTGGACCCCTGGGAGAAAAGAGGCTACCAGGTGAATGGAGTGGGCTATGCAAAAGTCCCAGAGATGAATCGCTTCTCGGCAGAGGGGGAGGGAGCGTGCCCCTCCCTGTCTGTTGATGTAATGCATGGCCGTCGTGTTGTCTGTAAGGATGGTGACACAGCGGCCCTGTAAATGTTGAGCGAAGGCTTGGCAGGCAAGACGTACTGCTCGCAGTTCTCTGACATTGATGTGCAGTGTCAGTTCCTGCTCCGACCACAGGCCCTGCGTTTGGAGGTTCTGTAAATGAGCTCCCCAGCTGAGGGATGAAGCATCCGTGGTTAAGGCTAGGGATGGCTGAGGTGGATGGAATGGGACACCTGCCAACACCTTCCTGGGGTCTAGCCACCAGTTGAGGGAGGCTAGGACCTGTGCTGGGACCGTCAGAATCAGGTCCAGGCTGTCCCTGCGCGGCCGGTATGCTGAGGAGAGCCATGCCTGGAGGGGTCGGAGGCGCAACCTGGCGTGAGCTGTCACGAAAGTGCAGGACGCCATCTGACCGAGGAGGCTGAGACAACAGCGGGCCGTTGACGTTGGGAAGGACTGAAGGCTGCGTATGATAGATATGAGAGCCTGAAAGCGCGCCTCTGGAAGAAACGCCCGGGCGCGAGTGGAGTCCAGTACTGCCCCTATAAAGTCTAACCTCTGTGTTGGTACCAAAGTGGACTTTTCTATGTTCAGGAGGAGGCCGAGCCGCTTGAACATGTCCATGGCCGTGCGAATGTGCGACTGGACTTGGCTGCTGGAGTTGCCGCGGATAAGCCAGTCGTCGAGGTAGGGGAACACCTGGACTCTTTGACGACGAAGGGCGGCTGCTACCACTGCCATACATTTCGTAAAAACCCTCGGTGCCGTCGAGAGGCCGAAGGGCAGAACCGTAAACTGGAAGTGTCTCTGGCCTACCACGAAGCGGAGGAAGCGCCTGTGAGGTGGGTAGATTGCAATATGAAAATACGTGTCCTTCATGTCGAGGGCGGCGTACCAGTCTCCATGATCTATAGAGGGGATAATGGTGCCCAGGGAGAGCATACGGAACTTCAACTTTACCATAAATTTGTTGAGTCCCCGCAAGTCCAAAATAGGACGTAGCCCCCCCTTTGCCTTGGGGATTAGGAAATAACGGGAGTAGAAACCCTTGCCCCTGAGCTCCCTCGGAACCTCCTCTACCGCTCCTGCGGAGAGGAGCTCTTGTATCTCCTGAATGAGGAGTTGCTCGTGAGAAGGGTCCCTGAAGAGGGACAGGGAGGGAGGGTGGGATGGAGGTGGGGAGACAAACTGCAAATGGTATCCCTTTTCCACCGTGCGTATGACCCAGCGGTCCGTGGTGATTTCCGACCACGCAGGGGAGAAAAGGGAAAGGCGGTCTCAGAACAGGGGGACAGGATCGACTAAAACTGGTACTCCGGCCTCGAGCGTCCCTTCAAAAATTTTGTTTGGGCCCCGACGATGGTTTGTGGGGGCCGTCTCTGACCGGTCTGTCGACCAGATTGTTGTCTCCTGCCCCCTTGGCCACGCGGCCTCCTGTAGAAGTCCTGTCGTGGTGCGGGTGGGAAGTAGGGACGTTGTCCGAAGGGCCAGAAGGGTCTGCGCTGCATCACTGGGATATGCATCCCCAGCGTGCGGATGATGGTTCGACCATCTTTAAGGGTCTGCAGCTTTGGGTCAGTTTTCTCTGAGAACAGACCCCGACCTTCAAACGGTAGGTCCTGAATCGTGTGCTGGACCTCCGCGGGGAGGGTGGAGGATTGAAGCCAGGAGATACGCCGCATGGCGACTCCTGAGGCTATAGTCCTGGCGGCCGAGTCGGCGATGTCGAGAGAGGCCCACAGCGACGTCCTGGCCAGCTTCTTGCCCTCCTCGACAAATGCTTTGTACTCCTGCCTGGACTCCGGAGGTATAAGTTCTTTGAATTTCTCCATGGAGACCCAGGTGTTATAGCCGTAACGGCTCAGGAGTGCCTGCTGGTTCGCAGCCCAGAGCTGTAGGCCCCCCCCGAGTAGATCTTTCTCCCAAATAAGTCTAGGCGCTTGGCGTCCTTAGACTTTGGGGAGGGGGCCTGTTGGCCATTCCTCTCCCTCTCGTTGACCAACTGAACCACCAGGGAGCACGGAGGGGGGTGAGTGTAAAGATACTGGAAATCTCTTGGAGGTGCCATATACTTCCTCTCTACACCCCTAGCAGTGGGGGGTATCGAGGCTGGTGACTGCCAGATAGATGTGGCGTTGGCCAATATCGTGCGGACGAACGGAAGGGCTACCCTGGTGGGAGCGTCAGTTGTCAGAATGTCCACCACCGGGTCCTCCAGTTCTGGAACCTCCTCGATCTGCAGATTCAAGTTAAGGGCCAATCTGCGTAGCAGGTCTTGATGGTCCCAGAGATCGATAGGAGGTGGGCCGGAAGATGATGCTCCTGCCACTGCCTCGTCAGGGGAGGAGGAGGATGACAGACCTTGAGCCAGCGGGTCCTGGGAGAGGTCCTGGTGGGGAACGGCTGAGGAGTCCAGGGTTGGGGCCTCCAGGTCTGGGGCCACGACCGATGACTGTGGCAGGTCAGAGACTTCTGGGGAAGGCCGGGATACCGTAGCCTCTGGTGCTCTAGGCTCGGATTGGGCCGAGTGGGAGGCTCTAGATGGGACCCCTTGGGCCTGATGGTACGCCATCGGGGTCCAGAAGGGCCATTGTCCCTCGTCATGAGATGGCTCCTGTCCGGCATCTGGCCAGTGGCCCTGATCACCAACCGTGTGATCCTCAACGTACAGGTCGCTACCAGCTCTAGAAGAGTGGGAGACGGAGCGAGAAGGCCAAGGCGGTGCAGAGTAGCCATGGAGGATGGTCTGCGTGGCCATGGTATGTTGAGGTGCCTGAGATCGGTACCGGGATCTGGAACGGTACCGGCGGTGACTGCGGTACCGGGAGCCAGACCTGGATTGGGAACGCCTCGGCGAACGATGATGCGATCGTCCAGAGATCTACGTGGTGACCGGCCACGGGACCAGGATTGGGACCGGGAGTCGTCATACCGTCATCTGGAGGGGGACCTGGAGCGGTACCGCGAGTACGACCGGTGCCGGGATGGTGACCGGCGCCGGGACTGCGAGCGGTGCCGAGGAGATGCCGACTGCTGCTGGCTGGTCTCAGCATGCGGCACCAGGCGTAGCATGGCCGGTTTGCCGCGGGATGCGACGATCCGCAATGGCGGTACCGAGGATGAGGTCGGTGCCGGATCAGTCATCGCAATCAGGTCCCGTGCCACCGAGAAGGTGTCCGGAGTGGACGGCAGTGGAAGCTCTACCACGGTGCGGGCCGGGGAGCTGGCGGTTACCGAGCTCAACGTGCCTTGTGGGGCCAGAGCCGTCGGTACCGGAGCCTTAGAAGGCTGTCCTGCGCTCAACGGCCTCTGGGGTGCCGGAGTCAGCAGGGTCGGTGCCGGTATCGGTGGCGGCGCCGGACTCGACAGCCTCTGCGGGGCCGGAGTAGGTGGCACAGGAATCTGAGCCACAGGCACCGAGCTCGACGGTCCTTGCGGTACCGGAGTCAACGGTGCTGGCGCCATACCAGGCCTGGCGTGGTCTGGAACAAGCTGCGTGAGCAGCGGCGCCGGAGTCGGTGCTGGTCCGGTACCCGACTTCTTCGCTCTTGGAGACAGAGAGCGACGCCTCTGAGAAGTCCCGGCCTGAGGCGTACGGTGCCTGGGCTCTTTCCCGGAGCTCGGGCGTTCCGGTGCCATTGATGACGAGACCGCCGGGGTCAGCACCGGGTTCCGGTGCGGGGCCGACATCGGACTCAGCGAGGCCTCCAAGAGGAGCTGCTTTAAACGAAAGTCCCGCTCCTTCTTGGTCCGCAGCTTAAAAGCCTTGCAAATACGGCACCTGTCCGGAAGATGGGACTCCCCGAGGCACTTCAAACAGGAGTCATGGGGATCTCCGATGGGCATCGGCTTCTGACAGGCCGAGCAAGGCTTGAATCCCGGAGAGCCAGGCATTGGCCCGGTACTGGGAGGGAGACAGGGGAGAAGCCCCTTATCTCCCGCTACTATTTACACTAACTACAACAACGAACTATCAATAAACTATTAACAACTAATTAAGAAGTACTTAAACTATCTACAAGGTAAACGAGTGCTAAGTATGCTAGGGATGTGGGGGTCAGCGAGCTGCTCTCCACAGTTCCAACGACCGTCACGGGCGATAAGAAGGAACTGAGAGAGCGCTGGGCCGGCTGGGGTATATATCAGGCACCGTAACGGCGCCACTCCAGGGGGCGCCAGCCGGCCCACCGAGTGTTGCTAGGGTAAAAATCTTCCGACGATCATGCACGCCGCACGCGCACACCTAATTGGAATACATATGAGCAAGCACTCGAAGAAGAAGCATATTTTCAGAGAGCATCTGGAGTGCAACGTCACAGGGGGATTAAAAGGCAAAGGCTGAAACTTCCCCTGTTTAATGTTGGTTTTGGGGTTTCTGAACAAATCAGATCCTTTTCATTTTCCGTTAGCAAAGGGGGATTTTTACCAGAGTTGACAGACTTGGGGATTGTGTAAGGACAACCCCCTGCCACCTGGGAGAGTGGGACCTTCCAAAGTGGCAGTTCTGGCAGTTGGCCAGCCTCCCTTTCCCACCCCCAACTGCCCCCTCAGAGGTTGAGGGGGATCAGCCGCCCTGACCAGCCTGGGCTTTTCCCTGCCGATGGAGGATTCCCCCTCCTCAGCCCTTAACTCGCTACAGGATCACCCCGCCCACTTGCCCCAGTGCAGACAGGATAGACAGACCCAATTAACCCCCACCCTGCCATAGGGTGAAGGGATTAAAGTCCCACCAGGCCAGGCCTGACCAGGATGGGGTGGGGGAGGGGTCTGTCCAACTGCCATAACTGCCACTTTGGCAGGGCCCATTCTCCGCTGGATGGGGGGAGGGATCCCTAATAAGAGCCTCAATCCTATTGATTTGGTGAACACTCCCCCCGTCACTAAAGAGAGGAGAAAACTTTTAAAGCATCTGAATTTAAATATATAGAGGAACAAAATGAAACAGGTCAGTTTTGAACCTTTGGCATTTTATGCTGCATGAGAGCTCCCCCTCCCAATAGGGAAATGGTTCGTTCCATGAGCTGGGAGTTTAGTGCCTGGCTCTGCGCTGGATGGAACCATCTCGCTGGTGGCGGGAGCAGGGGCGATACAGTCACGGGGGAGCCCATTTCATTTTTGTTTTTATTTTGCTGTCAGGAATGTCAAGAAAAATCTTTGCCCTTACGTTATTTGCCATCCCCCCCGTGTCAGGGTGCGAATGGTCCCTCCCCAGGCCAGGCGGGCAGTTCCCTGTTCTCCTGCCCATGGGGGTGGCTGGGGCGGGCGAAGGGAGTAAACACGGTGTCACTAGAGACGATTCTCCAGTCCCGGCGTTGTAGGTCTGGTCTCCGCTCTGAGTAAGGAGACGTCACTCCGCCCTGCGGCGGCTGCTGCGGGGCCTGAGCCGGCTCAGTGAGAACTTTGGATTTCTGCAGAAAAAAGGGGGGGGAAAAGTTGCGCTGGCTGCTGGCAAAGAGCCAAGTGTGTGTGGCCGTGTCTGTGCAGAGTCACAGCTCGGGGGTGAAGGAGAACCGGGAGCACGTGCGAGATCCGCCACTATGGGGCAGGCGCAGTGAGGGGTGACGGATGGTCAGTCAGTTAAACCATTAGCTGATTAGAAGCCGCTCGTCCTGGTCACACCTTGTGTTAATGGTCGGAGCTGTCAATCCGAATTCTGGGGTAGTGGTCAAGACAGACTATGTGCACGTGAGGGAACTGTTTCTAAGGGCATGTCTACACTACGAAATTAGGTTGATTTTACAGAAGTCGACCTTGAGCAACTGATTTTATAAAGTCGATGATGCATGTCCCCACTAAGCGCATTGGGTCAGCGGAGTGCATCCTGAGTACCACAGCTGGCATCGACTCACGGAGTGGTGCACTGTGGGTAGCTATCCCACAATCCCCGCCCATTGGAATTCAGGGTTAAGCTCCCAATGCCTGATGGGGAAAAAACATTGTAGCAGTTGGTTTTGGGTACATGTCGTCCATCTCCCGCACTTCCCTCCCTCCCTCCTTGAAAGCAATGGCAAACAATTGTTTCACACCTTTTTTCCTGGGTTATCCGTGCAGACGCTATAGCATGGCAAGCATGGACCCCGCTCAGCTGTACACTGCTTTTGTGAGCATTGCAAACACTTCGCACATTATCCTGCAGTACGTGCAGAGCCTAGCTAGGCGCAGCCAGCACGAGGAAGATTGTGAGGAGGACATGGACAGAGATGTTCCTGAAAGCATGGGATGTAGCAATTGGCACATGGCGTCACTGGGCCATGTTGATACAGTGGAATGCCAATTCTGAGTTCTGGCAAACAAGCACAGACTAGTGGGACCACATAGTGTTGCTGGTATGGGATGATTTCCAGTGTCTGCAAAACTTTTGCATGCATAAGGCCACTTTTATGGAACTTTGCGAATCGCTTTGCCCCACCCCGAAGCACAGGAATACCAAGTTGAGACCTGCCCTGACAATTGAAGAGTGAGTGGTCATAGCCCTGTGGAAGCTTGCAATGCCTGACTGCTACTGGTCAGTCGGGAATCAATTCGGAGTTGGCAAATCTACTGTGGGGGCTGCTGTGATCCAAGTAGCCAGAGCAATCATTACCATTCCGCTAAGAATGGTAGTGACTCTGGGAAATGTGCAGTGCATAGTGGATGGTGTTGCTTCAATGGGGTTCCCTAACTGTGGTGGGGAGATAGATGGAACGCATATTCCTATCTTGGCACCAGACCACCTTGCCAAAAGGTACATAAACCTCAAGGCAAGGGGTACTTCTCAATGGTGTTGCAAGCACTGCTGGATCACAAGGGCTGTTTCACCGATATCAACGTGGGATGGTCAGGAAAGGTGCATGACACTTGCATCTTTCAGAACTCCAGGCTGTTTGGAAAGCTGCAAGAAGGTACTTTCTTCCCAGACTGGAAAATTACCATTGGGTAAAATTACCACTGGGGATGTTGAAATGCCAATAGTTATCCTTGGGGACCCAGCCTACCCCTTGCGCCTATGGCTCATGAAGCCGTACACAGGCATCCTGGACAGCAGTAAGGAGCAGTTCAATTATAGGCTGAGCAAGTGCAGAATGGTGGTAGAATGTGCATTTGGGCATTTAAAGGGGTGCTGCTTTCTATGTGCTCCATACTATCTGTGAGAGTAAGGGGAGACGTTTATGGGAGATGGAGGCATAGGCGCCAACTTTCCCTGGCACTGGTGGGTGCTCGCACCCCCCGGCCTCGCCCCAACTCCACCCTTTCCCCGCCCCCAGCCCCACCCCCATTCCAACTCCTTCCCCAAAGTCCCCGCCCCAGCCCCTCCTCCTCCCCATAGCACTCCACGTTCCCCCTCCTTCCACCTCCCTCCCAGCGGTGCAAAACAGCTGATTCACAGCGCAGACAGAGCCTGATTAACCTTTTGTGGGCTCAGCGCCAAACATATTTGTGGGCCCCCATGGGGGCAAAGGAGCATGGCGTGGGGAAGTCAGTCCCCAGAGCAATGGGGCATAGCATGGTGGGGCCGGCCCCGCGCCGCACAATCCAGTACAAGGGCACTGTGTACAAACTGGCAGTTGCCAGATGCACACTGGCCTGCCCAGCCCTGTGCTGCCAGCCTGCACCTTCCCCTCAGGGGTGGGCCCATGCTGTGCCACACAGCCCCTGACTCCCTATGCCCAGCGTCCCCCGGGACTGCTATTCCCAGCAGCATCCCCCACCCCGCACCCAGACCCTCCACCACAAATACCCAGTGGCCTGCACACACACCCCCAGCACCCCCACACACAGCCGCACCACTACTGGTACATAGCCAAGTGCAAATGGCCCAGCATGCCTGGGGTCTAACCAGCAAACAGGGGGGGAATACTGTTCCCTTACAAAACTTCCCCCATTTCAATCAGGTGACCATGAACGATATCACTCTCCTCGTTTGCATTTCTGGGCTTGCATGGTCACCTCTGCTGCTGAGTTCGCCATGCTGACCAAACAGGAAATGAAATTCGAAAGTTCCCGGGGCTTTTCCTGTGTACCTGGCTAGTGCAGCACAATTGAAAGTGCTGTCCAGAGCGGTCACATTGGCGCACTCTGGGATAGCTCCCAGAGGCCAAGAACATCTAATTGCACAGCACTGCACCTACATTACCCCAAATTCAACCCAGGAAGGTCGATTTTAGCGCTACTCCCCTCATCGGGGACGAGTACAGCAGTCTATTTTAAGAGACCTTTAGGTCGGCGGAACGGGGTTGGTTGTGTAGATGTATTTGTTATAAAATCAACCTAATGAGGCTAAAAAGTTGACCTAACCTTGTAGTGTAGACCAGGCCTAAGAATTGGAAGATTAGAAAGAAAGAAAGAACGAAAGAAAGAAAGAAAGAAAGAAAGGTACAATGTAGCATAACAATAAAGCCCACTTGCCAGCACTAGTTTCGAAGTCCGGAGGATACATCTGAAAAGGAGAGAGACGTGCAGGAAGAGCCGGGCAGCCAGCAAGAGACGCCAAAGAAGAACTGCCGCAGAGAGAGAAAAGAAAGCTGGATCAAGGCAGAGCTGACTGACCAGGAATTGAACAGCAGCCGCAGCAGTGATTAGACTTTTAAAAGGAAACAGCAACAGATTCATAGCGTAAGCTTAATATTCTTTTAATTATGGTTTAGTGTATAGGGCAGTATATAGGGTTAGTATGTATATGCTTTAAGTGTGTGTGTGTGTTTTAAGTGTACTTACAGCAGCGGCTACTGGGGAGGGAGGCTAAGAGGGCACCACCCTAAGGGGGGGTCACATGACCTCCTCACATTACCCGTCCCCACCCCATTCCTAGCCCGAGACCCTCACACTCTCCCCATCCTTCCTTATCCCAGGCCGGGGAGGTATCCCAGGTCCAGTCCCTGAGTTCTGGCATTGGGCCAGGTGGCGCGGCTACACGGCTGCGTACTCTGGCCGGCCCTGCCCCTGGAGCTCAGGCTGGGGGGAGCACATGGCCCTCAGAGCGACCCCCATGTGGCGCAAGTGTATAGATATATAAACTTTAAAGTAATTTAAGATCTGTTGTCAGTGATTTGTTGCAAACTGGCTACTTGCAATGAATTGCTTTGCTTAAAATCATTTGAACTAAATGCTATTGTAGTATAAGTGCTCTTTAATGTGCAAGATGGGATTTGTGTCTCGTGGACACCAGAATGGAAGATGCTTTAACCAAACACAAGTTGTTGAGCTCCATACAGAGATAATATATTGAAATATAACGGCCTGTGTTATGCAGATGATCTAAATGATTGACTGGTCTCTTCTGGCCTTAATAGCTATGAATTTCTGAAGCCCTTTTCTAATCCCTCTCCACATTCACCTTTACCAACTTTTCCCCTTCACATGGATGTTTGGTGCAGTAGCTGGTTGTGTCAAGATTACAGACCAGGAGAACTTTTTATAGAGAGGCAGACACAGCACCAAATTATACAGGAATTATCTGCAGTAATTGGTGAAGAAAATTCCCTTCTGCACAAAACAATGTCACATAATACAAATCTTTAGGAATAAGTAAATACAGGTGCCACTAGTGTTCAGCGCTAACAACAAAAGCAGGAATTGGTTAGTTAAAATATTTGTGGTATAATAACTAGCAGCGTTTTTGCTTATTTTACTGTAACTTTAGCGCCCTCATGGCCAAGATGGAGTCTGCTCTGCAGGTAGCTCTGGCCAAGAGAATGCATGCGCAGGAATGCAGCAGGGAAAGTCCCTTCCACCCGAGGGGCACCTGTTCCAAATCCTCCAGAGTGAACACACCCACCACAGGAAAAGTATAATGGATATAAGAAAGGGAAATATTTATTTACAGAGGGATGAGAGAAGTAAAAACAACAAGGGGAGATATAGCGGGAGCGGTAAAACAGGGTTGCATCCAAACCAAGGCCCCACAGGCCCAGTGGTAGCACAGGCCGAAAGGGCAGACACTGAGCAATGTGTCTGCACACAGAGTGCAGGAGTCCTGAGCAAAGGTCCAGACCAGGGGTGAGTCTTGGGTGCTTTTTCCTAATGTCCAACCTAAACCTCCCTTGCTGCAGTTTAAGCCCATTGCTTCTTGTTCTATCCTCAGAGGCTAAGATGAACAAGTTTTCTCCCTCCTCCTTATGACACCCTTTTAGATACCTGAAGACCGCTATCATGTCCCCTCTCAGTCTTCTCTTTTCCAAACTAAACAAACCCAATTCCTTCAGCCTTCCTTCATAGATCATGTTCTCTAGACCCTTAATCATTCTTGTTGCTCTTCTCTGGACCCTCTCCAATTTCTCCACATCTTTCTTGAAATGCGGTGCCCAGAACTGGACACAATACTCCAGTTGAGGCCTAACCAGCGCAGAGTAGAGCAGAAGAATGACTTCTTCTGTCTTGCTCACCACACACCTGTTAATGCAGCCCAGAATCATGTTTGCTTTTTTTGCAACAGCATCACACTGTTGACTCATATTTAGCTTGTGGTCCACTATAACCCCTAGATCCCTTTCTGCCGTACTCCTTCCTAGACAGTCTCCTCCCATTCTGTATGTGGAAACTGATTGTTCCCACCTAAGTGGAGCACTTTGCATTTGTCCTTATTAAACTTCATCCTGTTTACCTCTGACCATTTCTCCAATTTGTCCAGATCATTTTGAATTATGACCCTATCCTCCAAAGCAGTTGCAATCCCTCCCAGTTTGGTATCATCTGCAAACTTAGTAAGCGTACTTTCTATGCTAATACCCAAGTCATTGATGAAGATATTGAACAGAGCCGGTCCCCAAACAGACCCTTGCGGAACCCCACTCGTTATACCTTTCCAGCAGCATTGGGAACCATTTATAACTACTCTCTGAGTACGGTTATCCAGCCAGTTGCGCACCCACCTTATAGTAGCCCCATCTACGTTGTATTTCCCTAGTTTATTGATAAGAATATCATGCAAGACCGTATCAAATGCCTTACTAAAGTCTAGGTATACCACATCCACCGCTTCTCCCTTATCCACAAGACTCGTTATCCTATCAAAGAAAGCTATCAGATTAGTTTGACATGATTTGCATGTGGTATGACTACTGTCAAATAGATACAAAATAGAAACTGGGGTATGATATTTGGCAGAGTGTAGCCCAGACATGGAGTTTCACTTCTGGGAATTATCTTCTCTCACCTTAATGGCATTTAGAATATCCCGAAAAGTATTTTATTAGTTACAGCCACTCACGTCCCAGTTCCAGATCTGAATAATTATTAAAGAATCTATTAATTTACTAATAGACACTGTTATGAATCTCAACCCATATTTCTTATGGTGAAAAGTTGGAAAAGGCATCTCACCCACTAACGAATTACTAAGAAATGTTCTTTGAACAGGGGGCTGGAACTCAGGGTGCTGGGGGTGCAGGTGCAGCAGCACCCCCGGTTTGAAGTGGTTTCCACCCTACACAGGGTGTCCAGCACCCCCACGATAACATTGGTCCAATACCCGCCTTTGCATAAGGGATGGGACTCAGCCACCAACAACTTCACCTCGTCTCTCCCCTAGTGGCTCCTCTGCAACTCGCTCCCCCTACCGAGATGATTAAGGGTTAAACCCACCGAGCTCAGAGTCCTCCACATCCTAGACACGCCCAGGAATTACTGCGAGGGCGGGGGCCGGGCTGAGGGAGGGACCTTCTCGTGCCAGCCGCGGAGACCTGGGAGCCGAGCCCGGCCCGAGCGGCGCGTGCGGGAGCGAGCCCCCTCTGCAGGCTGCAGCCCCAGCGCCGGGGCGGTGAGCGGGGCCCGGGGAGGGAGGGAAACAGCCGCAGAGGCTGCAAATCGCGGCCTGGAGGAAGCTGCTGGGGGCGAACCGCGCCTGGGACCGCAGAGACCCCTCCGGGGGGCGGTTTGTGCAGCGGAGCCCGGCAGGGTCCGCGCCCCAGCGCGCGAGAGACCGACCGAGACCCCCCACCGCTCCCCCGCTCATGGGGCAGGCGGGTCCCTGCCCCGGGGAGGTGCTACGGGGGTGCCGGGTTCTTCCCCGTTCCCGCAGAGCCGGCACCGGCCGGGGCTGGAGGCGGGCTGGGGGCAGGTCCTTTCGGACAGTTCCTCCGGCCCGTGCTCCTGGGGCTGGGACCAGCCTGCTCGGGAGCCGGGTTCGGGGCCGGGCTGGGGCCGCTGCACACACTGGCGATGGGAGGCGCGGGGGGAGGCTGCACTGAGCCCGTGGGTACCGGTGGGGGTGGGAGGTTCCTTCTGTGACGGCCCCATCGGCCAGTGTGTTGGGGATTCAGCCAGGGACCTCCAGAGCTAGAAGCCTGGGCTGCTACTGCCTGAGCGACAGCTCTCTGGCGGGGGCTCCCAGGGTCTGTCTAGGGGGCAACTAAAAGCCTGTAGTTGGCCCATGGGGCCCAGAGGCTCATGGGCTGTTTAATTGCGCTGCAGATATTTGGACTCAGGCTGGAGCCTGACTCTAGGGCCCTGGTCTGCGTAGCTCAAGCAATTCTCTCTTTCGCCAACAGAAGTTTGTCCAGAAAGAGATCTTACATCCCTCCCCCGCCTTGTCTCTCTAATATCCTGCGACCGACAAGGCTACATCAATGTAACTCTAATGCCCGCCCAATACAGAGGGCAAGCCCAGGGCGGGAGCGACTGGAGAGCGAACACACCCTGTACTCACCCCACAGTGCAGCTCCAGCAGCTCCTGTATTCTGTATGGCTGAGCCCAGTTCCCCGCTCTCACCCCGCAGCAGTGGCTCCAGCAGGGTCTTGAGGGGCTGGGCCCTGTGTCCTGTTCTGGGCATTGCATCATGGCATGTGAGGTTGCCGTGCTGCCCAGGTTTGGTCTATCCAGCCCTCCAGCATGGTGATAGCGTCGGGTGTGCAGGCTAAGTGTCAGTGGGACTGTGATCTGGAGCTCCAGGTTGCTGCGACACTCACTGACGTTTGGCCGGCCTGTCCCTTCATGACAGAGAGTCAGGAGGACTAACCCTCAGCAGTGATGCAACCCTTTGTGCCAGGATACAACACCACAGACAGGGACCGGGCGCAGCTGCCGGAGCCACCAGTGTGGGGTGAGTCACAGACAGAAAAAAAGTCACAGAAAAACGCTGTCCATTACTTTTTTCACACCGTGACAAAGCTGCATCCATAATAATGGTACGGACTGTCAAGCCTCCCAGAGCCCTCCCAGTTGCATGGACCACTGTACACCTGCCTCACCTGCAACAACTATTCCTCTACCAGTGTGTAAACTTTGCCATGCTGAGTTGGGTTGTTTGTCCTTTCAGATGTCGGTGACGTTTGAGGATGTGGCCGTGTATTTCTCCCCAGCGGAGTGGGCGCTGCTGGGCGAGGAGCAAAGGCAACTTTACAAACACGTCATGTGGGAAAATTACCAGACTCTGGTCTCGTTAGGTGAGGAGCTGTGTCTGTGAGATCAGGGCCCCAGTGCACTGGGTGTTGCACAGAGACACAGTAACTGAGATGGAGCATTGGTGTGAGTGGTTGGGTGGAACGGTGTCTATTGGGTTTGATGGAGGGGCGTGTGGGTGTGGATGGACAGAGGCATGTCTAATTGAGCAGAGCAGCCAGTTCATGGGGAGACCAGGTGGGTGAGGTAATATCTTTTATTGGACCAACTTCTGTTGGTGAGAGAGACGAGCTTTTGAGCCACACAGAGCTCTTCTTCAGGTCTGGGAAAGGAAAGCTTCTCTCTCTCACCAACAGAAGTTGGTCCAATAAAAGATATTACCTCATTCACCTGGTCTCTCTAATAGCCTGCTACTGGTAGGTCTACAACTACACTGCATATCTTCAAGAGGAGATCCTTCCACCCATCGTCACTAGTGCTCCACAGTTTAATGTAAGAGAATTGTGTCTCTTGTAGTTCCCCAGACTGAGCACATGAGCAGAAAAGGGCCGTGTGTTTTGCAGGCTACAGGATGAAAGGCCAGCCAACACTATAGTTAAGGTGAAAGACAGACTGGGTTCATCTAAGCTGGTATAAAAGACCAACACCATGCCCGTTGTTTGCCTGGGTCAGTTGACTTAGGATGTTGGGCTCAGGCTGTGGGGCTAAAATTTGTAGTTTAGATGTTCAAGCTCAGGTTGGAGGCTGGGCTCTGGGACCAGGGCTATCACTAGTCATTCTGGGGACCTACGCAGGCCCCTCCCTCCCCCATCCATGGGGTGTGTGTCTGGGCCCCAGGCCTCCGCATGGGAGTGGCAGGCTGGCCGCAGGCCTCTGCGGGGGTGTGTGTGTTATCCTGGGGGACAGGTCAGAACCACCCCCCAGCACTCACAGATGGCGTTGCTGGGGCCGAGTCGCTGTACTTTCCGCTGCCAGTGAGTGCAAGCCTGACTCTGCTGCAGTCGTCAGGGAAGTGGGGGCGGGGCTCACGTGTTGCGGGGGTGGAGCAGGGGCGGGGGCTTTGGGCAAGGGGTGGAATGGGGGCATATCAAGGGGGGAAGAGGCAGGCCTGGGGCAGGGCAGGGGCGTGGGCCATGGGGAAGAGGCAGAACAGGGGTTCTAGTAGCACGCAGCTGCCTAGGGCACTGGTTCCTACGCAGCTGCGTACTTTGCGTATAGGTAGGGATGGCTCTGTCTGGGACCCTCCCTCCAAGTATCCACTCAGAAATTTTGCAGTCCCGCAGCCCAAGCCCCTCAAGCCCAAGTCATCTGATCCAGGCCAGGCCAGGTTTAATTCCTATGTACACATATCCACAGGGGCGAGAGGGGTGCTGGGCCATAGTAGAGTAACTTTCCTAGGACAAGGAGAAATATCCAGCTTTTGCCACATGGTGTTCCCCACAATCCCTTCAGACACCGCAGTCCTCTCCATTTGCCCCTTCCACAGGTGCCAGGTTGTTTGTAACTCAATATCCCGCCACTGCTGGGCACCAGGAGTGTTGACCATAAGGTGGCACAAACATTGCATATGGAGCGGCACAAACTGCAACAGATCTGTGGCTAGAAGTTCTTAGGGGTGATGCTTTTCTCTAAACAGGAATCCAAACCCCCAAGCCAGTGGTGATCTCCAGCATAGAGCGAGGGGAAGAGCTGTGTGTCCACGGTTCCACAGAAGACGAAGATGGGGACGTCCTGAGAGTCACCCGCCCAGGTGAGGAAGGAGTTAAAGTGATGTGCAAGGATTTGAAGGAGCAGCTGAATGGCAGCTGAAATGCTGATACATTTTGGCCAAAGTGACAATACATCCCAGAATGTTAGTCTTTTAGTCTAATGTCATTAGGCTTTTTTGCAACAGTATCACATTGTCGGCTCTCATTCAATTCATGATCCACTGTAACCACCATGTTCTTTTCTGCTGCACTGCTGCCAAGCCAGTTATTCCCCATTTTCTATTGTTCGTTTCATTTTTCCTTCCTAAGTGAACTATTTTGAACTTGTTTCTTCAATTTCACCTTGTTGATTTCAGACCAATTCTCCAGTTTGTCAACATCATTTAGAATTCTGATCCTGTCCACCAAAGTGTTTGTAACCCCTCCCTGGCTGTGTGAATCACTGGCCGAGCAGCACTTGGGAATCTCCCTTCCCAGTTCAGGCCCAGTTTTGTAGGGACCCGACTTCGTTCCATCGTTTTTTTGGGCGCTCAGTTGACATTAATAAGGGATTTCCTTATTACTCTCCAGGACTGCTTGGGAGGCAACAGCACGTTGTGGGAGTGAGGAGACCTAGACTCTGTTCCTCGCTCTGCTACTGAGCTGCTGGCAGTGAACAATTTTGCATTAATTCATATAGAATTATATGAATTAATGCAATATAATTAATTATATGGGCCCAAAGGGTCAAAGGTGTTAACATGACACTGTCATGAGCAACGTTAAAGAGTGTTAAATAAGGTTTGGGGTTTGGAATACAGAGACAGAAGCCTGCGTAATACCATGGACTACAACACAAAAAATTCTTTCGATTCTTTTATTAAAGATACAGAAAAAGAAGGAAAAAGAGTTAAGGCATTTGAAATGTCAGGTATGACCTAAGAACTTTTATTTTGACAATGTCCCTTGTTTCCTTTCCCTATACCCAGAGAGATTCTTTAGACAAAAGGCCTCTATTTGAAAGTCTTTTAGATGGTATTAAGGATGGTAATAACTGTCCTTTTGGGGAAAAGAGAAGCAGCTAGTTGAAATGGGCTGGCGCTGTTGTTGATATTATTAAAATCCGATCCCATTTCCTGGGAGACTAAACAAGACAAACACACTCAAGAGGGAAGAGAAAAGAACAGCATAGATAGAACATGCGGCTTCTGACTCGAGTTTACTCTTACTTGCTGCTTCATGGCTGGAGAAACACATGCACAGCACATGGTCTGATCAGGCAATTGGAGACCTGCCTGGCAAACCTGTCGAGCGTTAGTCTGTTCTGGACAATGCATTTGGCTGCCTCTTTGATCACAGGCTTACAGCAAGGTTTCAAACTATGGCATTTTTGGCCAGCTAAGCCAGACTCTTATTTACTAGAAGGCAAAGGGAGAAGAATAAGAAAGAGAAGAAATATGGTGGGGAATGGGAAGAATTCATGAGGGTTAGGAGGGATGGGGACAAAATGTCACATTCCAGGTGATTTGGAGGAGTTAGCCAGAACTGGTAACAGTGGCAATATCCTCTGGCTCCCTTTCTCTGGTGCAGTCTTGTTAAAACACCTCTTCGGATTAGGACGAAGATCTGGGGTCCCAAGAGAGGATCAGGGTGGCAGCATGATGGTATCGCTCACTGCAGCAGTTGTTGGCACGGTCCTGCTGCGGCTGCTTTTTCAGTCAGCAAGGGTTGCATTCAGTCCCGCTCCTTTATTTTCCCCTGAATGTGTTCTCTTTTGAGAAACCCCAAAAGGAAGTGGCGGCCAAAATAACCCAGCCCCTCATTGTTTTTCTGCCAGTCAGGCCTTAATTCGTCAATGTCCAGTTTCACACTTCATTTGTTTACAGCCATTATATTATCATTGCCCTTGAATTGCATTATAGGCCTTTATTATTTGGACTAATTCTGTCATCTTGTTTATATTTTGCACCTTTTCCATCAACATTTCCATCCACCTTTTTGCATCAACATTTATTGTTGTAAGATATTGTAACATTTTATAAACTTTCTCACAGGTTTTACAATTAAACTGCCAATTAGGGTAAATTTCTGGACCCAATTATTTAAACAGCAAGTTGCTCCTTTGACTCAGCTTCTCTCCAACCCTTGGTGTTTTTAGTATATACGCTCTTCAACATCAGGGTGCACTCTCTAATTTTCTGCAGCACCGCGTGCTATGGAACCAAGATCTCAGTTGCGCTACCACAGTACAAAGTAACTGTCAAGCCCCAAATAGCTTCTCCTCTTGTGCATTGTGGAACCCGCTGTCCAACAGTGCCCATACATGAGTAATTTACAGTGCAGGGGAAACGGATTCTCTCAGTGATGTTCATTCGGTCTGTGTGGTGTCAAAAAAAGACCTTTTGTCTTGGTGCAGATTTTCAAGATGCAGAAGAGACCTGGGACTGGTCAGTAATTGAAACCAACTTGGGCTTCTTCCTCACACAAAGCTCTTCCCCTGGAGCAGGTAAGGAACCAGCTCTGCTCTTTGCACCAGTGGGAGCCAGAGACCTCATTTCAGGAATCGTCCATCAGCTGCAAACTCTCCCCTCACAGAGCATTACAATAGGGAATGGGGGGAAGGATAGCTCAGTGGTTTGAGGATTGGTCTGCTAAACCCAGGGTTGTGAGTTCAATCCTTGAGGGGGCCATTTAGGCATCTGGGGCAAAAATTGGGGATTGGTCCTGCTTTGAGCAGGGGGTTGGATTAGATAACCTCCTAAGGTCCCTTCCAACCCTGATATTCTATCAATGAAGCGCAAACACAAGAAGTGCTACAGCTCCTCATCCTGACATCTCCCCTAGAAACACCATCTCTCCCCTTACTCATTTTCCATAGAACATGCAGCCATTCGGATCCATCACAGTGTGAGTGTTCCCTGTGTGTCCCTCAGGAGAGGAGTGTCACTGCTGGTGTGTGGTGATGATGTTCTCCCCAGTGAGATGGGCCTCAGAATAGGGAGAGAATTGTGGGGGCTGATTTTCACATTTATTTGGGGGGCTATTATCAGGGCCTAGGGGACACTGACCTTCTCGTCCTTCCCCAGTGATGGGGCCCCTGGAAGTTTGGCCTCTAGGACTCAAGTGCCCAGGGTCAGCCGTGTTCTGAGGAGAGGGGTGTGGAGCTTTCTCAGGCACATCCCCCTGCTGAGAATATTAGTGGTTTCCCTTTGTGAGCAGCACAAGAAATAACATCTGGATTTTCTTCTCCACCAAGCAGGGGCAAGAAACCTGAGCAAGGCTGAGGGGCAGATTCCTAAGGAAGGGAGTGGCAACCTGGAGCCACTCGGGCTTTTCCCAGGGACATCAGGGAAGAACCACTCCCAGAAAACTGAGAGGGGAAGACACCACAAGAGGCGGGGCAGGCCACAAAGGCAGAGGGAAAATCTGATCAGGAACAAGCCATCAACCTCAAGAGGCCATCAGAGGAGATCCAGGCCATATCTAAAGCCCCCTGCTGCGGGAAAAGCTGAGCCCAGAAAAAGCCTATTTACCTGCCGTGTGTGCAGAGAAGAATTCAAGGTGCAGAGAGATCTGATAAGCCACCACTGGATGGTTCATAGGAGACAGGAACTGTATCACTGTAGCGAGTGTGGGGAGAGCTTCAGGAGAAAGAAGGAGTTCAGAGCACATGGGAAAGTTCACAGGAAGAAGAGAGACCATCCCTGTTCTGAATGTGGGAAGATATTCCAGAAGTTATCGTATCTCATTGTCCACCAGAGAATACATACGGGAGAGAGACCCTATTGCTGTGCGGAGTGCGGAAAAAGATTCTTCTATATATCCGCTCTTAACGTCCACAAGAGAGTCCACTCAGGAGAGAGACCCTATGCCTGCCCTGAGTGTGGAAAGCGATTTATGGATTCCTCAACATTTCGTAATCATCAGGCAATCCACTCAGAAAAGAGACCCCATCGTTGTAACCAATGTGGGAAAGGTTTCAAAGTTCCATCAGGTCTTACTAGACACCTGAAAATCCACAGCAAAGAGAGACCCTTCTTGTGCCATGAGTGTGGGAAACATTTTTCCCTACGAGAACATTTGATCAGACATCAGAGGATTCACACTGGGGAGCAGCCCTATTGCTGTGCTGAGTGTGGGAAAAAATTCAGTCTCCCTCAAACGCTCAAGAGACACCAGGAAACCCATAATGTGGGGACTCTCCATCGCTGTGCTGAGTGTGGGAAAATATTCCGTAATCCAGACAGTCTCTCTAGACACCAGGGAGTCCACACTGGGAAACTCCATTGCTGCACTGACTGTGGAAAAGGCTTTGTCTATAGACATCATCTCACTTGTCACCAGAGAATCCACACTGGAGAGAAACCCTATTGCTGCACTGAGTGCGGGAAAAGTTTCACCCAATCGGCAGGCCTCACCAACCACCTGAGAATCCATTCAGGAGAGCGACCCTATCCCTGCACTCAGTGTGGGAAGTGCTTTGCTCACTCATCATCTCTCACTGAACATCTGAAAATCCATTCAGGAGAGCGACCATATTCCTGCATTCAGTGTGGGATGCACTTTGCTCGCTCATCATCTCTTACTCAGCATCGGAGAACTCACCCAGGAGAGCAACCATATTCCTGCGCTCAGTGTGGGAAGCGCTTTGCTCGCTCATCACATCTTACTAAACACCAGAGCACCCACTCAGAATAGAGACTCCTGACCCTTGTATTCGATGAAGGAAACCTCTTCAATCTCTCACTTCACCCTGTTCCCAAAGTCTGTAAAAGAGAGAGAACTTGCTCCCACTCTGAAATGTTCCCATCTCTTCACTAAGTAGCCATGAGTTTAGGTGCTGGGTTTATTAAAATAATTTGTATGGTCCTGTAGATGTGAGTATTTAACCCTAGAGGTACCGAAACATTCCATTATGGGCTGTAGCTAAGAGAGAGATGACTGAAGTCAAGACTGCGCTTTGGAGGTCCTGGTTTCTCCCAGCCTGTTTGTTCACTGGCGCTCCCATTCTCTCAGGCTCCACAAATGGAATTGTTTTATTTCTTCTGGGATGTTTCTGTTTGGAAAAAGGAATAATGGGTAAAGATACTGGCAGACACTGAAAAGGAACTTTCGTCTCCTGAGTTAATGAAAGGCTGTGAGATCCCCTGTATGCCCCTCATAGTACTGAATAAAAAGGAAGGTTTGATTTGGCTTTGAGATAAAATTATGAAGCAAGCTGTCCTGATAGTTGGCTTCATGCATAATGCAACCAGGGCCCTGTCTTCACACCTAATTCCCAGGCAAGCAATACCAGGTCGGACTGGAAGGTTGGAGACTGGAGTTTCAGGGTCAACAAGCAGCCTGCCGTTTGGTTATGGACTGCCTTCTTTATCATCTTGATGGCACATGGAGATGCTTGACATCTGTGGATGCTGCTATCACGATGAGCGTGACTACATCACTTACCCATCATCTAATTCATTGTGCCATCAGAAGTCATACACCAGAAGAAAAGCAACGGCAAGGATGATAGATGTCAGTTACTTGCTGTTATAATGGCTTTTTTTTTTTTTTAATAACTCAGATTTGTGTTCCTGGATGAGTTAGCGGCACTTGAATGCCATCTAGGGCTTGTGTACACTAGAACTTATAACTTACCATTACACTCATCCACATCCCAGCATGGTGTAAAATATACCATCCTAAGCACTGGTGTAAACAGAGCTATGTTGATGGGAGAGTTTCCCTGCCAACATAGCTACCGCCTCTCTGAGAGGTGGAGGTGTTATACTAACAGGAAGCTCTCTCCCATTTGGGTAGAGCGTCTTGAATGCTACCTTGGTGTCTTGAACACTAGCGGGAACTGTAGCACTTCTAGTGTACATTAGCCCTAATACTTAGGACTTGTCTACACTACTCACTGGGTTGGCGGGGAGCAATCGATACAGCGGCGGTTGACACTGGTACTCCCCTAGAACGAGGAGCGCAAGCGCAGTTGACGGGAGAGCGTCAGCTATCAACTTACCGTGGTGTCTTCACTGCGGTAAGTAGATCTAACTACGTCGACTTCAGCTACGCTATTCATGTAGTTGAAGTTGTGGTATATTAGATCGACCCTGCGTGGTAGTGCAGACAAGCCCTGACATGTACCTGGATCTCAGCCTTGACACCAAGTGGCAAGGAGTGCAGGAAAATCTCTCTGGGCAACTTTGTTCTGCTTTGCAGACTGGGACTCGGGTTTGCTGCTTGTTGTAGGTGTTTTCTGTAAACAACTTGTGGAGTTGCAGTCCCAGCCCAGAGTGTGACATGGATATGAAACAGCCAGGGGTCATGGGGCAGGGACAGAGATGGGATCCTGCATGGGAAGAGCCAGCCCAGAGAGCATTGTTTCAGGAGAGAGACTCCTAAATATAGAGGGAGCAAAACTAATCCCAGCGACATCCACAGATCAAACTGTGCACCAGTACCGGGTCGTTGTTTCCCCATTCCTCAAACTGGGGTAATCTGTGGCCATTCCTCTCTGTCAGAGGGCGATGATGAGATGGGACTTTATGTCACTGTTGTCTCATCGTTCCTGGAGGAAGTAAAATAATATAAGAGAAGTAGTAGTCTGAAATGGCAGCACTGCCATGTGTGTAAGTGAAGATCTGCCATCTTCTCTGCAGTGCTGACTTTGTTACGTTCCAGTCACTCTTGGGAGATGTTGTTGGGGAGAAGCAACCATCTTGCCTTTCTTTCTGGAGCTGGTTATGCCAGCTGCAGTTCAGCTCAGTTGTAATCTGCTTTTCACCATTATTTCTATTCAAGAAATGGGGATGTTAGAACCCTCAACTTGTTAAAATAATCCAGAATACTCTGCTCATTTTAAACTTTATTGTACAAATTTACTAGTAGTTCAATTGTTCTAACCTTTGTTCATAGTATATGCGACATCTGTCAGATGCAAGATGTATGTTCTGTTAAGGTTTGTCAAATATGAACTGTGTGCTAGGTACCTTTGGTGCAAAAATTTCTATGGTTTTATGCTACTTGTGTGCTATGGTCTAATACCAGCTAAACTGTTGTGTGCATAATTAGATGAGAAAAGGTGCGTAAGGTCTGCAGAATCTGGAATTTTCTGTCTTCTAAATGAGGAGAATACAAATATGAGCAAAACTGAGTTCATCGTTTGGAACAGAGTGAAGAGGTATCTGGTGCAAAATATTTCTCCAGAGTGGGTAAATACTTACTTTTCTGTATTACTGTGACAATCAGTACTTCTATGTTCACCCCTTATCAGGATAATCAATTTTGTACAAAGGATGCCTTTTGAAGTATGATTTGAAAACTCAAAATGTGCTCAACATTATTGTCTTGTGAAACTATGGGCGGCAACATTCTATTTAAAGTTATATGATTCTACTGTATGATGTTACTTAGACATGTCACAGTTCTGGAGAAAACCCACAGACCAGTTCCTCAGAGACAAAAAGTCAGAGTGACCTCTCAGCCAAATACCAGCTAAATCGAATGGACTTTCACCTGGTTAAGTGGCCGTTATTTGGGTAGGGGAACGGGTGTGAGTGATTGTCACGGACTCAAAGGGCGTGCCCTCTCTTGGCCCCATGCGGTCCGTGGGGGGTTCCCCTTTCAGTGAGACAGCCCTTCTCGGGGGTCCATTCTCTCTTGAGGTCCAGCCCTTCCACCTCCTGGATCCGCACCTCTCTGAGTCTTAGTACGCCTGTCTCTCACCATGGGCCCCTCAGGGAGTCCACGCACTCTGGACCCCCGGGTCTCCACCCCCGAAGGGGACGATGCAACCCTGTTCTCTAGACCAGAGTGACTCTCAGCCAGCGTAAAACAGGAGGGTTTATTGAGCGTTGAACACAGCACAGGAACTCACAGGGCCCTCAGGCCTGGCCTCCCCACAGCCCGGCACATCCAGCTCTCTCCTCCATCCAGGTGGGCTCTGCCTGCTTCCTCTCTCCCGCCCAGAGCCCCCCTGCCTCCCAGCTGGGCTGTGGATATCACTGGCCCCAAGCCCCGCCTCTGTCCATTGTCTCCTCTCCAGGTAAACAGCCATGCAAACAGGGTTGTCTGGGCCTCTTCTCTGTCTCTGGCCCCCTGTGGCTGGAACCGGTTGGTTAGGCCCCCGGGGCTCCTCTCTTCGCATCCCATTGTTCTCCCTCTGGCCAGGACCAGCTACGGACTCCTGAGCTGGCTTCCAGGTCACCTGTCACCAGGGTCTCCATTCTCCACGTCCATGGCTGGGGTCCCCAGTTCCCTCGCTAGTCCCCTGTAACAACAAACTCCCTCTCCCATCACCTCATTAAACCCGTAACACCCAGGGAAACTGAGTCCCACCCCCTTTGCATGCAACCCTAGGAAACCAAGAAAACCCCCAAAAGCAACAAGGAAAACAGGAAACTCCCCCATGCCGTCACAGTGAGAAATCTGCATTTTAACAAAGGAACAGCTTAAGGTTTCCGTCTAGACAGACCATATGTCCCCTAAAACTCTGCTGGGGATGATCCTTTCACAAGAGAATGAACTATAAGAAAGGGGAAGAGGTGCCCCCAGGTAGTCCTCTCTTTCTCTCTGCTCATGGCATCAATCACACCTGAAAGACAAAAGAAAGTAACACCTCACTTGGGGGGGGGGGCGGTGCTAAGCTGAAAGGCACCCAAACTAATACAGCATGTGGTGAGGGAGACTTTTGCTTTGACTTCATTTAGCTAGTTAAGTTAGATATTAGTTGTGTTTTACCTTTTATTTTATAACCAATCCTGACTTTTATGCCTTATTACTTGTAATCACTTATAATCTTTTTCCTGTAGCTAATAAACTTGTTTTATTGTTTCATCTAAAACAGTGTGTTTGGATTGAAGGGTTTGAGAAACTTCATTTGAGAACAGGATTAGTGCCTATCATTTTCTGTTAATAAAATGATGGACTTTATATTGGCTTGTATTGTCCAGAAGAAGGCTGGACAGTACGTGTTATATATTTCTGGCGGGAAGTTCTGTAACTAGTAATTTGCTGGTGCTGCTCTGCAGTGTAATTCAGGAGTCACTGACTATAGGACTCCTAGTATTGCTTGGAGTAATTTACATGCCTGAGGCTGTGAAAGCAAAACCAGCTAAGCAGTGTAAAAGGCACCGTTGCTTGGAGAACAGAGGGGACACAGCTGTTCAACATTCTAGATGGGGCCATGGTTAAAGTCACAATTAAACTGACTTCACTTCCAATCAATAAATCTGTTGGGTCTGGTTATCTGAGGCCAGGTCTACACTAGGACTTTATGTCGAATTTAGCAGCGTTAACTCGATTTAACCCTTCACCCGTCCACATTAGGAAGCAATTTATTTCGACATAAATGGCTCTTTAATTCGATTTCTGTACTCCTCCCCGACGAGGGGAGTAGCGCCAAATTTGACATGGCCATGTCGAATTCGAGGTACTGTGGACGGAATTCGACGCTAATAGCTCCGGGAGCTATCCCACAGTGCACCACTCAGTGGACGCTCAGGACAGCAATCTGTACTCGGATGCTCTGACCTGCCACTCAGGGAAAGCCCCGGGAAAATTTGAATTCCTTTTCCTGTCTGGCCAGTTTGAATCCCATTTCCTGTTTGGACATCGTGGCGAGCTCAGCAGCACTGGCAACGATGCAGAGCTCTACAGCAGAGGTTACCATGCAATCCCAGAATAGAAAGAGGGCTCCAGCATGGACTGATCGGGAAGTTTTGGATCTGATCGCTGTGTGGGGAGATGAATCCGTCCTATCCGAGCTCCGATCCAAAAGACGGAATGCAAAAATGTATGAAAAAATATCCCAGGCTATGACGGAGAGAGAATACAGCCGGGATGCAATGCAATGCCGCGTGAAAATCAAGGAACTGCGACAGGTGTACCAGAAGACCAAGGAGTCCAACGGACGCTCCGGATCGCAGCCACACACTTGCCGGTTTTACGAGGCACTGCATGCTATGCTCGGTGGTGCTGCCACAACTACCCCACCAGTGTCCGTGGACTCCGACGACGGGGTCTTATCTACGGCAACGTCGTCGGAGGTTTTCACGGACGGTGAAGATGAGGACGGAGAGGAGGAGGACGAGGCAGTCGACAGCGCTTTCACTGCTGATTTCCCCGACAGCCAGGATCTATTCATCACCCTGACTGAGCTCCCCTACGAACCCTCCCAAGGCAGCATCCATGACCAGGAATCAGGCGAAGGATCAGCAGGTCAGTGTTTTAGACATTTATTTGGAATACAATAGGCATGGTGTGTAAGCAATGTGTTAGTATTGCTTAATCGGCCTTATGGGCTTCAGCTTCGAGTCACTTTCCCGTGCAACTATTCGAAAAGTCTGTCAATATGTATGGGGATAGAGGAGTAATCCCCATCGGAGAGCTCCGTGAAGCTCTCCTGGAGGTACAGTGAGATCTTGTGTATCACGTTCACGGGGAGAGCGGCCTTATTGTCTCCTCCATGGTAGGATACTTTCCCGCGCCATGCAAGCTGCAGGTACTCTGGTATCATTGCCTTGCATAGCATGGCTGCATATGGCCCCGGGGTTTGCTGGCATTGACGCATCATGCAGTCTTTCTCTGTCTCGGTAATCCTCATCAGAGTGATATCAGTCATGGTGCCCTGGTTTGAATGAGTGGTTTCATTAGTATAGGGAATGCTTCATTTTCCCTTTAAAGAAAGACATCCGGCGGTTCCATTAACACGGGGTGGGAGGGAGTTGGGAGCCAAACCATTCGAACTTCTCAGTGTGCAGGCAGGGACAGTTCCCGGGACCGGCCACACGAAGCGGGGGAAAGGGTACGCGAGCCGTTCATAAAGAGCGGTTCGCGGGCACTTTTGGTTCCCGGGAGCGGCCACGCGGAGTGGGGGGAAGGGTAGGCGAGCCATTCAAACACGGTGGTTCGCGAGCACTTTTGGTTCCTGGGAGCGACCACGCGGGGGGCGGGGAAGGGTAGGCGAGCCATTCAAACAGCGGTTCACGGGCAATTTGGGTTCCCGGGAGCGGCCACGCGGAGGGGGGGGAAGGGTAGGCGAGCCGTTCATACTGAGCGGTTCGCGGGCACTTTTGGTTCCTGGGAGCGGCCACGCGGAGGGGTGGGAAGGGTAGGCGAGCCGTTCATACTGAGCGGTTCGTGGGCACTTTTGGTTCCCGGTAGCGGCCACGCGTTGGGGGGGTAAAGGATTGGCGAGCCGCTGTAGATGAGCGGTTTGGGCAGCAGCAGTTCCTGCCCGCAGCCGGGAACAGTGATTGAGACATGGGAGTAGAGCACTGCTGTGAAGTAATCTCTCAGCAGTCCAAACTCATCACCTTACCATGGTCTTCAGAGAGCTGATTTTCAGTGTTCGGCAAGGCTTCTGGGATCTGTACACCGGGACCCCAGACACTCAGCATTAAGACCTAATAGTTGACCTTGTAGTACGTGAACATGTGATAGGTACTGTGCTTGGTCCTATTCACAGGGAAAGAGTATGGGCATTGTTCTGGAAAAAGTATCTTTCTGAGGAATTCACTCCCTTTCCCTCATCCCACAGCTGCGAGTGTCTCCCGCCCTACCCGTGGGTCTCCCTCCCATGGGCTATTGCAGATAAGGCGGCGCAAAAAGAGAACCCGGGATGACATGTTGTCAGAATTGATGATCTGTTCCCGAAGGGAGGCGGCACAGCGGAGAGAGGATGTTTCAAGGTCCGAGTGAGCAGCCAGGGAACGGGAGCAGAGGGCTGAAGCTTGCGAGGACAGGTGGCGGCAGGAAGACCTTCAGGCGACTCAAACGCTGCTGGGACTAATGAGGGAGCAAACGGACACGATCCGGCGCCTGGTGGACGTTCTCCAGGACAGGAGACAAGAGGAAAGAGCCCCTCTATATGTAACTTCTAACCGCCCTCCCCCGCCACCAAGTCCAGTCGTTTACTCACCCAAAGTCACTAGGACGAGGGGAGGCAGGGTCCGTGGAAATATTCACTCCACCCCTGCAGACTGCTCCAGTAGCAGAAGGCTCTCATTCCCAAAACCTTAGATTGGTCCTTTCCCTCCCTCCAGCCGCACCCCTCAACACTTCCCTGCCCAGGTTTCATCTTAAAGCAATGCTCACCTTAATAAAAATGTTTTTTTTGTTCAGTGCTGTTTTCTTGACTTTCTTTCACAGGACCGTTTGGTTTTCGGGTTAGTGGGTAAGGGGGTTTGTAATTGGAGACGACTGGCGCCTGACCCAGGGTACAGACAGGGGGAAAGGATCAACAGAAAGTCACAGTAAAAATTGCATGCACTAGGCACACTTGTCATTCTGGGTTGGGGTTTTCATGTTCTCTACGGGGGGCGTGGGGGGGGTTCACTTTCTGGTGGGGGAGGGTGGCTGCTGATCTTTAGCTGCCGGCGATAGCCTGCATGACAGATCCATGCAGCAGGGGATCCGTGGCCGCAATTCACGGACTAAAAGTCAAAGAGGCCCCACCACACACAGTTGCGAATAGGAGGGGTTGATGGCTCCCTTGAAACAAGCAGTCCAGCACTTCGTACTGCTCTGGGAGCAGGAGCATGTCATTCCCGAAGCTTGAAAGCGTACTTTCCAACACTCCACCCGCTCCCCAACCGCGGTATGCGTCCCAGGTAAAAACCTTAACCGAGAAACCAGTAATGGAGACGGTTCAAATACACAATGTTTCCTTTTATTGTACTTTTAAAGCGTTGAATGAAGGGGGGGAAGGGGGTTGTTAATGGGAGAGGATAGGCAACGGAAACTGGGTAAAGAAACGGGGGCAGGTTCAGCATGTGTTTAAACAAGCGTAACAGTCACTGGTTACCCGACTCGCTCTGGAAGCTAGCTTTCAAAGCTTCCCGGCTGCGCAGCGCATCCCGCTGTGATCTTCTAATCGCCCTGGTGTCCGGCTGAGCGTAATCAGCTGCCAGGCGATTTGCCTCAGCCTCCCACCCCACCATAAACGTCTCCCCCTTGCTCTCACAGAGATTGTGGAGCACACAGCACGCTGCAATCACAATGGGGATATTTTTTTGGCTGAGATCGGAGCGAGTAAGTAAGCTTCTCCAACGACCCTTCAGACGGCCAAAGGCACACTCCACCACCATTCTGCACTTGCTCAGCCGGTAGTTGAAGAGCTCCTTTTCAGTGTCCAGGGCTCCCGTGTATGGCTTCATGAGCCATGGCATTAGTGGGTAGGCAGGGTCCCCGAGCATCACTGTAGGCATCTCCACATCCCCAACAGTTATTTTGCAGTCCGGGAAATAAACACCCTGTTGCAGCCGTCTAAAGAGACCAGAGTTTTTGAAAACACGAGCATCATGAACCTTGCCTGGCCATCCGACATTGATGTTGGTAAAACTTCCTTTGTGGTCCACTAGTGCTTGCAGCACCATAGAAAAATAGCCCTTTCGGTTAATGTACTGGCTGCCCTGGTGCTCCGGTCCCAGGATAGGGATGTGTGTCCCATCAATAGCCCCGCCGCAGTTTGGGAATCCCATAGCGGAAAAGCCATCTATGATCACCTGGACGTCTCCAAGGGTCACTACCTTTGAGAGCAGCAGGTCAACGATTGCATGGGCTACCTGCATCACAGCAACCCCCACGGTAGACTTGCCCACTCCAAATTGGTTCGCGACTGACCGGTAGCTGTCGGGAGTTGCAAGGTTCCACAGGGCTATGGCCACTCGCTCTGGATAGTCAGAGCTGCTCGCATCCGGGTGTCCTGGCGGTTCAGGGCAGGGGACAGCAAGTCACAAAGTTCCAGGAAAGTGCCCTTACGCATCCGAAAGTTTCGCAGCCACTGGGATTCATCCCAGACCTGCAGCACTATGCGGTCCCACCAGTCAGTGCTTGTTTCCCTTGCCCAGAATCGCCGTTCCACAGGATCAACGTGCCCCATTGCCACCATGATTTCTACGGTCCGGGGTCCCGTGCTTTGCGAGAGGTCTATGCCCCTCTCAGAGTTCATGTACTCCCGGAGCTTCCGTTGCCTCCTCGCCCGATTTCTCTGCATCTGATTCTGGAAAAGGTGCATGATAAGGCGCGAGGTGTTGACAACGGACAGAACAGCAGCGATAATCGCGGAGGGCTCCATGATCGCTGTCCTGTGGCGTCCGAGCTGTCAATCACCGGAAAAGGGCGCAAATTCATTGCCCGCCGGTGCTTTCACGTAGGGACGGCGGGAGTGTGGGTCGAGTGACGACATTTCCGTATAACCACCCTTGACACATTTTCGGCCCCACAAGGCACTGGGGGCTACACCCAGAATTCCAGTGGGCAGCGGGGACTGCGGGAACTGTGGGATAGCTACCCACAGTGCACCGCTTGCAATGTCGACGCTTGCCCCCTTACTGTGGACTCACAAATTCGAATTAAGGTCCTTGATGTGGATTCGCACGATCGACCTTACAATATCGGTTTCACAAGTTCGGTTTAACAACAATCGAACTAGTCTCGTAGTGTAGACATACCCTGACATTTCGACTCACTATCAAACCACAAAGCGAATAGGAGTTACTGTGCCTCTCTCTCCTGCTAGTGAACCTGAGCTGTACTATGACTAACCTGCCTGAGGAGTACATGTTAGCTAAATGGTTTGCCGGCCCCAAACGGTTAAAACTCACGAGACTGTTCTAAAAAAATGAAAGTTGGAGGTTTTTACTTGCTTTAGGTTTCTGAGTTGTTAGGGTGCACTGGTTTCATGTTTTCAAGCTTTTCTCTGCTACCATGAGGGCTAGAAACTTTTGTAATGAAAGCTGAAATTCTCCTGCAATACAGTGGAGACAACCTCCATTCCCACCCCTTAAGTGCCATCCCCATCCCTCCCCTCAACCAGCTTTGGCAGTTACACACCAGGAGAGTCTGTCTGCTTGGGAATCTGAGCTCGCCTGATAGTTGCTGAGTGATCAGCATGGGCTCCAGGGTCCGTTTATCCTTATGGTCCTTTTTATGTACTCATTCAGAATAATTTATTACGAACCTGATCTGCAGTCACAGGCTCCTCTCCTCCTGGCACTTCATCTGGGGTGCCCCTCCACTGAGATGGGGTAGGGCTGCCTGGCCATAAGTGTGAAGATAGGCAAGGAAAGGAAATGGGGGTGATCTCCTAGATCCTTGTGGAGTGTGATCATCATAGGATACAGGCTGGCAGTGACCTCTCAGGGGCTGAGGCCGGGGCAGCCTGTTGTGGCCCCTCAGGGAACATTCACTGGGAACCTTAGAAATTCAGGAGCTGTTTGATCCTCCTGAGCCCATTGTCCCCTCTCGCCCCCTGCAGCTGCTCCTCCCAGGGGTTAATGCTGCAGTGAAGGGCAAAGGGCATCTTGGGTTTGGATTGTGGGATGGAGCCAATAGAGGCCCAGATGGTTCTTCTCTGCAGGGCCGGTGCAACCACTAGGCGAACTAGGCAGTCGCCTAGGGCGCCTAGAGGTTGGGGGCACCAAAAAGCATCGGCTGGGGGCGGGGGCGCAGCCCCAGCCATGGAAGAGCCGGTGCGGTGCAGTGGGGGCAGCAGCCCTGCAAAGGCGGCAGCCGTGCCCCCCGCCCCTACTGCGGTCTGGCGCCCACCCCCGCCAGGCTCCTGCAGCAGATGCATGTGGGCGCCAGCCCCGTGCACCCCCCAGCTCCCTCCTCGCCGCGGTCAGGCTCTGCGGCTTCCTGGGAGGGGCAGCAGCTCACACTCCCGGGAGCCGCAGAGCCCGACCGCAGCAAGGGGGGAACGAGGGGCACACGGGGACCGCCGCCCACATGCATCTGCTGCAAGAGCCCGTGGGGGGGGCGCGCCGGGCCGCAGCCCAGGCAGGCCACCCCCGGCTCCCCCACTCACCGCGCTCGGGTCCTGCAGCTCCCAGGACGGAGTGCGAGACGCTACTGCCTCAGCACTCTGCGAGGGAGGGGCTGTGCGCACGGCAGCGTGTTGCCTCTACGTGGAGCCAGCAGCCTGAGCCTGGTAAGGGGAGTCCCGGGGGCAGTCAGGGATCAGGGGGAGGGTTGGATGGGTCGGGAGTTCGGGGGGGGGGCTGTCAGGGGGCAGGGGTGGTTGGATGGGGTGTGGGAGTCCTGGGGTTCTGTCTGGTGGGGGTGTGGATCAGGGTTGAGGAAGTCAGGGCAGAGGTAGGGGGTGGGGTTCTGGGGGGCAGTTAGGGGGGGGTCCCAGGAGGGGGCAGTCAGGGGACAAGGAGCAGGGGGGTTGGGGGTTCTGAGGGGAGCAGTCAGGGGGTGGGAAGTGGAAGGGGGAGGGGAGGGGGGGGAACCTGGTCTGGGGAGCAGCCCCTGGGCACGGCTGGCCCCTGGGGTCTATAAAGGCTCGTTGGGATTTGCCCCTCAATGAACCGATGTGGGTGGGCGGGCGCAAGGGGGAAGTTTTGCCTAAGGCGCAAAATATCCTTGCGCCGGCCCCGCCTCTCTGGGCAAGTCACCCGCTACTTTCAAACTGCACGACCCCGCCCCTAATTACCAACTGCCGCTCTGGGCTGGGGAAGGACCATTCCCACCTGCAGGGGGGAGGAGGAGACTTATCCCAGACTCAGGATAAAAGCTCCCAGCCGAGGGGATGAACCATTTCACTCGGAGGGTGCGGGGAGGGATAAAATGGCAAAGGCTGAAAATTCACCTGTTTGGTTTTGGGGTTTCTGAACAATCAGATCCTTTTCATTCTTCCTGTTCCCCTTAGCAAAGGGGGATTTGTACCAAAGTGACAAATTTTGGCATTGTGTGAGGAAACCCCCCTGCCACCTGGGACAGTGGGACCTTCCAAAGTGGCAGTTCTGGCAGTTGGCCAGCCTCCCTTTCCCACCCCCAACTGCCCCCTCAGAGGTTGAGGGGGATCAGCCGCCCTGACCAGCCTGGGCTTTCCCCTGCCGATGGAGGATTCCCCCTCCTCAGCCCTTAACTCGCTACAGGATCACCCCGCCCACTTGCCCCAGTGCAGACAGGACAGACAGACCCAATTAACCCCCACCCTGCCATAGGGTGAAGGGATTAAAGTCCCGCCAGGCCAGGCCTGACCAGGACAGGGTGGGGGAGGGGTCTGTCCAACTGCCCTAACTGCCACTTTGGCAGGGCCCATTCTCCGCTGGATGCGGGGAGGGATCCCTAACAAGATCCTCAAACCTATTTGGCAAACACAAGAGAAAACTTTTAAAGCATCTGAATTTAAACATAGAGGAACAAAATGAAACAGGTCAGTTTTGAACCTTTGGCATTTTATGCTGCATGAGGTGGGGGGAGGTGTAGCTCAGTGGTTTGAGCATTGGCCTGCTAAACCCAGGGTTGTGAGTTCAATCCTTGACGGGGCCATTTAGGGATCTGGGCCAAAAATTGGGGATTGGTCCTGCTTTGAGCAGGGGGTTGGACTAGATGACCTGCTAAGGTCCCTTCCAACCCTGATATTCTATGATTCTATGAGAGCTCCCCCTCCCAATAGGGAAATGGTTCGTTCCATGAGCTGGGAGTTTAGTGCCTGGCGCTGCGCTGGATGGAACCATCTTGCTGGTGGCGGGAGCAGGGGCGACACAGTCACGGGGGAGCCCATTTCATTTTTGGTTTTATTTTGCTGTGAAGTCGCTGGTTGGTCGGAAGCTGCTCGTCCTGGTCACACCTTGTGTTAAAGGTCGGAGCTGTCAATCCCAATTCTGGGGTCACGGTCAAGACTGAGCATGGGCAGCAAGTGAGGGAACTGTTTCTACGAATAGGAGGATGCATAAAGAAAGAGGTACAATGCAGCATAACCGTAAAGGCCAGTTGCCAGCAATAGTTTCGGAGTCCGGAGGCTGCGTCTGACAAGGGGAGAGACGTGCAGGAAGAGCCGGGGAGCCAGCAAGAGACGCCAAAGAAGAACTGCCGCAGAGAGAGAAAAGAAAGCTGGAGCAGAGAAGAGCCGACTGAGCAGCAATTGAACAGCAGCCGCAGCAGGGATTTGACTTTTAAAAGAAAAGAGCAACAGATTTATAGTGTAAGCTCAATGTACTTTTAATTATGGTTTAGTGTATAGGATAGTATATAGGGTTAGTATGTGTATACTTTAAGTGTGTGTGTGTGTGTGTGTGTTTTAAGTATGCTTACTGCAGCTGCTAGTGGGGAGCGAGGCTAAGGGGTCACCACCCCAAGGAGGCCACGTGATCTCCCCACGTGACCCCTCCCCGCCTCACCTGAGGGCCGGGATCTTCCCACGTGACCCCTTCCTGCACCACCCCTAGCCCGGGGGACTGAGCCTCTCCACATGAACCCTCCCCACTCAACCCCTACTCCGCGACCCCCACACTCTCCCCATCCTGCCCTTCGACCCGCAGCACCAACTCATCTTACCTGAGGCCGAGGAGGTGTCCCTAGTCCGGCCCGTGATCTCTGGTGGTGGGTTGGGCTGTGTGGCCTCTGGCCAGCCCCCACCCAGAGCTCAGGCAGCAGGTTGGGAGCACCACAAGGCCCTCACTGCGACCCCCATGCGGCACCAGTGTGTAGATATATAAACTTTAAAGTAATTTAAGATCTGTTGTCAGCAATTTATTACAAACTAGCTATTTGCAATGAATTGCTTTGCTTACAATCATTTGAACTAAATGCTATTGTAGTTTAAGTGCTCTTTAATTTACAAGTGGGATTTGTGTCTTGGGGATTTTGTGCCTTATTTAGGAGTTTTAGGATACACTTTATTCGGGATTATTAGTTATGTCAATCAGATACTTGGTTTTGGAAAGAATACTGCCTGTGTCAATTACATTATCAGAAGGTTATAGCCGTGTCCTTTAGTGTTTCCTTAACAACCCCAGGAACTTTTACCTCATGAAGAACAGACTAAGGTGGAAATAGGCAGGTTATAAAGAAGTGTCCCCAAAAGCCATTTTTGGGGTAACAGTAACCCTGTATTGTGGTGGGGGAAGTAGGAGAATGGGACATTCCAAAGTGTCAGTTATGGCAGTTGGACCTGGGAACTAAATACAGCCCTGTATGCGGAGGAGGGGTGGGGTGGAAATGGCTCCCACATAAAGTAGACTTCGACCTCCTTGGCTAATAAGGACATTTGTATCCAGGGTCAGTGCCTGAAAACCCACTTTCTTGTCCCCCTGAAATGCTCCTTCTACTCTTCAGAAAAAGACCTGATGGCTGGAAGCTGAAGAAAGACTAATTCAAACTGGAAATAAGGACAAATTTTCTACAGTGAGGGTAGGGTGATGAGATGTCCCGATTTTATAGGGACAATCCCGATTTTGGGGTCTTTTTCTTATATAGGCTCCTATTACCCCACCACCACCTGTCCCGATTTTTCACATTTGCTGTCTGGTCACACTGAGTGTGATCAACCATTGGGACAAACTCCCAAGGGAAGTGATGGATTCTCCAGCTCCGGATGTCTTCAAAACCCTTCGGGACACCTTTATAGAAGATGCTTTAGCCAAACACAAGTTGTTGGGCTCCATATAGGGCTCCAATATAGGGCTCCAATACATTGACATGTCATGGCCTGTGTTATGCAGATGATATAGATGATTGACTGGTCTCTTCTGGCCTAAATATCTATGAATTTCTTAAGTAATTTCCTGACCTTTCTACATAATCATCTTATCCATATGGAAGGGGAATGTTGGTGTTTGGCGCAGTGGAGAACTTTTTATGGAGAGGTAGACACTGCACCAAATTATGCAGTAATTGGTGAAGAAAATTCCCTTCTGCACAAAATGGCGTATTATAATAAAAACCCTTGGGAATGAGGTGTCACTAGTGTTCAGCACTAACAACAAAACCAGAAATTGGTTAGTTAAAATATTTGTAGTATAATAACTAGCAGCTTCTTTACTTATTTTACAATTTCAGAGTCAAAGTGAACAAGTGCAACATATATCAATTGAGTAAATGTCATCTCACTAATGGTGAACCATGCACCCTGTTCATTACACTGGAGGTTAACTCCAATCACAGAAAAATTCTAAAATGTGACCCTCAGCTGTTTCCACCAGCAATTTCTGTGCATGATGGCAAGTAAGCTGAGAGAAAGCAAAATGTATTTGGGGAGTTATCTGAAAAGATGCAGTACAGTACTTTAATGTATGTGCATCGACTGTTCAGAAAAAGAAATATCCCTAGGGCAGATAAATCCTTCACCTTCCCTTTCTTTAACTCCTTTCCATGTAACTTCGGAATAAGATTAATATTAAAAATAGTGACAGGTTTCAGAGTGGTAGCCATGTTAGTCTCTATCCGCAAAAAGAACTAGGATTGGGTTTTAGCCCATGAAAGTTTATGCCCAAATAAATTTCTTAGTCTCTAAGGTGCCACAAGTACTCCTCATTCTTTTTTTTAATTAAAAATAGTGTTCCAAATATTGGTTAGTTCAGCAGAGAACATGAGAGTGATTTGAATAAACCTTAGCACTTATTAAAGCAAAAGTTCTGTCAATACAGGCACAAAACTGTTAGGATGACATTCCAAAAACTTGATCAAACGGAGAGTTGGCATTTCTGTGATGGAATTCTGGAATTTAAAAGGAAAGGAAGTGGAGATATTACAGCACAGATGAAGAATTCTCCAAGTAACTTGAAAAGTAAAGTGTATCAAGCCACACTACTATTGTGCAACTCTCACAGCAACATTTAAGACTGGTTTAACTAGTTGTAGTGTGTGTGGGAATAGGGTTGTAATATCCCTGTAAGTTGTTTGTCTGCCCTCTGATTGTACTTACTGTGATCTGTGTTTTAGAAGTCACCTGAAATCAGTCTGACCACAGTGTGCCCTAAGCTAGGTCTTGTATGTTTGTATATAAATAATAAACATATTTTTGGGGCCAGTTATCTGATAGTTTCTTCATATAATTTTTGTTGTGCACCATGCAAAAGACATGTCACTAATTATAACATTTTCAGTATTTATACAACTATGAAATAAGTTCTGATAAATGTAGCCATTTTTCTTGTTCTTAATTTGTCAAGACCAAAGCAGGGTTAGTCCTATAGACTTCTTAAATTCTAACTGTTGTCTATATAAATTATGTAAAAACATTACATCTGGATCTGCCATAATTTGGTTGACTATTGCTTTTGGTTGATGTTTTTTTCATGCATGTGGTATGACTACTGTCAAGTAGATAGAAAATAGAAACTCGAGTATGATATTTGGCAGAGCGTTAGAGGCGGAGACATGGAATTTGACCTCTGGGAATTTTCTTGACTCACCTTAATGGCACTTAGAATATCCCGAAAAGTATTTTATTACTTACAGCCACTCACGTCCCAGTTCCAGATCGGAATAATTATTAAAGAATCTATGAATTTACTAATAGACACTGTTATGAATCTCAACCCATATTTCTTATGGTGAAATGTTGGAAAAGGCATCTCACCCGCTAACGAATTACTAAGAAATGTTCTTTGAACAGGGGGCTGGAACTCAGGGTGCTGGGGGTGCAGGTGCAGCAGCACCCCCGGTTTGAAGTGGTTTCCACCCTACACAGGGTGTCCAGCACCCCCACGATAACATTGGTCCAATACCCGCCTTTGCATAAGGGATGGGACTCAGCCACCGACAACTTCACCTCGTCTCTCCCCTAGTGGCTCCTCTGCAACTCGCTCCCGCTACCGAGATGATTAAGGGTTAAACCCACCGAGCTCAGAGTCCTCCACATGCTAGACACGCCCAGGAATTACTGCGGGGGCGGGGGCCGGGCTCAGGGAGGGACCTTCTCGTGCCAGCCGCGGAGACCTGGGAGCCGAGCCCGGCTGAGCGGCGCGTGCGGGAGCGAGCCCCCTCTGCAGGCTGCAGCCCCAGCGCCGGGGCGGTGAGCGGGGCCCGGGGAGGGAGGGAAACAGCCGCAGAGGCTGCAAATCGCTGCTTGGGGAGCAAGCTGCTGTTTCGAAATAGAACCGCGCCCGGGACCGCAGAGACCCCCCGCCCCCGAGAGACCGACCGAGCCCCCGCTCTCTGATGGGGCAGGCGGTACCTTGCCCCGGGGAGGTGCCGGGTTCTTCCCCCTTCCCCCCGGCCGGTGCAGAACAGGCACCGGCCGGGGCTGGAGGCGGGTGGGCGGCAGCAGATCCTTTCGGACAGTTTCTCCGGCCCGTGCTCCTGGGGCTGGGACCAGCCTGCTCGGGAGCCGGGTTCGGGGCCGGGCTGGGGCCGCTGCACACACTGGCGATGGGAGGCGCGGGGGGAGGCTGCACTGAGTCCGTGGGTAACAGTGGGGGTGGGACTCCCGCCGTGGGAGGTTCCTTCT
The DNA here is from genome assembly GCA_037349315.1 of Chelydra serpentina. Lineage (NCBI taxonomy): Eukaryota > Metazoa > Chordata > Testudines > Chelydridae > Chelydra > Chelydra serpentina. The sequence continues at coordinate 2,729,982 of JBAIAC010000021.1, read as the reverse complement.
GTTACGGCACCATGGGCAGCGTGTTGGGGATTCAACCAGGGACCTCCAGAGCTAAAAGCCTGGGCTGCTAATGCCTGAGCAACAGCTCTCTGGCTGGGCCTCGCAGGGTCTGTCTAGTCTAGATGGCAACTAAAACCTGCACCTGGGCTGTTCCAGCTAATGTGGCTCGGAGGGGGGGGCAGTTTAATTGCGGTGCAGACATTTGGGCTCCTGCTGGAGCTTGGGCTTTAGGACCCTGCTCTGTGTAGATCAAGAACAAATAATGTTGGTCCTGTAAGAGAGGTTACCTCCCCCACCTTGTCTCTGTAATATCCTGGGACCACACGGCTACAACAGTGTCACCCTAGTTCCCGCCCAAGAAAGAGGGCAAGTCCAGGGGGGAGCGACTGGGGAGTGAACCAACCCTGTACTCACCCCCACAATGTTGCTCCAGTGTCCCACTATGACCCCACAATACTGGTTCCAGCAGGGTCCAATGGGGCTGAATGGGCCCAGTGTCCTGCTCTGGGCATTGCATCATGGCTGGTGGGGTTGCAGTGCTACTCAGGTTTGGTCTGCTCAGCCCCCGAGCATAGTGAGAGAGGGTCAGGTGTGCAGGCTCAATGTAAGTGGGGCTGTAACCTGATGCTTCATGTTGCTGAAACTTGACCTGCCTGAGCCATCGTGACAGAGGGTCAGGAGGATGACACCTCAGCAGTGGTGCAATTCTTTATACCAGGATACAACACCCACAACGGGGCCAGACACAGCTCCTGGAGCCACCACAATGGGGGGAGTCACAGACACAGAAAACACTGTCCATTGCTTTTTTTTACACTGCGGCAAACCTGCACCCATAATAATGGTATAAACTTTCAAACCTCCCAGGCCTTCTCAGTTGCATGGACCGCTGTATATTGCCTAATCTGCAACAGCTGTTCCTGTACCAGTGTGTGAACTTTGCCATGCTGAGTTGGGTTGTTTGTCCTTTCAGATGTCGGTGACGTTTGAGGATGTGGCCATGTATTTCTCCCCAGCGGAGTGGGCGCTGCTGAGCGAGGAGCAAAGGCAACTTTACAAACATGTCATGTGGGAAAATTACCAGACTCTGGTCTCGTTAGGTGAGGAGCTGTGTCTGTGAGATCAGGGCCCCAGTGCACTGGGTGCTGCACAGAGACACAGTAACTGAGATGGAGCATTGGTGTGAGTGGTTGGGTGGAACGGTGTCTATTGGGTTCGATGGAGGGGTGCGTGGGTGTGGATGGACAGAGGCATGTTTAATTTAACAGAGCAGGCAGTTTATAGGGAGACCAGGTGGGTGAGGTAATATCCTTTATTGGGCCAACTTCTGTTGGTGAGAGAGACGAGCTTTTGAGTCACACACAGCTCTTCTTCAGGTCTGGGAAAGGAAAGCTTCTCTCTCTCACCAACAGAAGTTGGTCCAATAAAAGATATTACCTCATTTACCTGGTCTCTCTAATATCTTGGGTCTGATACGTCTACAACTACACTGCATATCTTCAAGAGGAGATCCTTCCACCCATAGTCACTAGTGCTCCACAGTTTAATGCAAGATAATTGTGTCTCTTGTAGTTCCCCAGACCGAGCACATGAGCAGAAAAGGGCCATGTGTTTTGCAGGCTACAGGATGAAAGGCCAGCCAACACCACAGTTAAGGAGAAAGACAGACTGGGTTCATTTAAGCTGGTATAAAAGACCAACACCACGGCTGTGGTTTGCTTGCGTCAGTTGACTCAGAACGTGGGACTCAGTCTGGGGAGGCTAAAAATTGCCGTGTATATGTTCATGCTGCGATTGTAGTTTGGGCTCTGGGACCAGGGCCATCACTAGCCATTCTAGGGCCCTACGCAGGCCCCCCGCAGGGAGTGTGTTTGGGGCCCCAGGCCTCTGCAGGGGGGGAGTGGCTGGCTCCAGGCCTCCATGGGGGGGAGGGGTGGTGTTATCTTGGGGGACAGTGGGGAACCACCCCTCAGCACTCACCGGTGGTGTGGTGCTGCACTTCCCACCGCCAGTCAGTGGAGGCCTGACCCTGCTGCAGTCCTCAGGGAAGTGGGGGCAGGGCAGGGGTGGAGCAGGGGTGGGGGCTTTGGGGAAGGAGTGGAGTGGGGACAAAGCTGGGGTGGGAAGGGGCGGGGCGGAGCATGGGCGGGGGCCATGGGGAAGAGTTGGAGTGCGGGTGGGGCTAGAGTGGAGCAGGGGGGAAGAAGCGGGCCTGGGGCAGAGCATGGGCAGAGGCCATGGGGAAGAGGGAAGAGGCAGAGCAGGGGCTGGAGCAGCATGCAGCTGTGTAGGGCACCAGGAAATTTGGGGCACTTTGAATATAGGTAACTACGGCCCTGTGTGGGACCCTCCCTCCAAATATCCACTCAGCAATTTTGAAATCCCGCAGCCCAAGCCCCTCAAGCCCAAGTCATCTGATCCAGACCAGGTACAGGTGTTTAATTCCTATGTAAACATATCCACAGGAGGAAGAGGGGTGCTGGGCGATAGTAAAGTAACTTTCCTAGGACAAGGAGATTGTGTTTCCCCACAATCCCTTCAGACACTGCAGTCCTCTCCGTTTGCCCTTTCCACAGGTGCCAGGTTGTTTGCAACTCAAGATCCCGCCACTGCTGGGCACCAGGAGTGTTGACCATAAGATGCAGTTCATGTTTTCATGAAAACCAATTGCCTATTAGTCTTCAGAATTAGCTCATAGCCTGACTGGCACAAACATTGCATATGGACCTGCAGAATATTCTTAGAAGTTCTTAGGGGTGATGCTTTTCTCTAAACAGGAATCCAAACCCCCAAGCCAGTGGTGATCTCCAGCATAGAGCGAGGGGAAGAGCTGTGTGTCCACAGTTCCACAGAAGACGAAGATGGGGACGTCCTGAGAGTCACCCGCCCAGGTGAGGAAGGAGTTAAAGTGATGTGCAGGGACTTGAAGGAGCAGCTGAACCACAGCTGAAATCCTGATACATTTTGGCCAAAATGACAATACATCCCAGAATGTTAGTCTTTTAGTCTAATGTCATTAGGCTTTTTTGCAACAGTATCACATTGTCGGCTCTCATTCAATTCATGACCCACTGTAACCAACATGTTCTTTTCTGCTGCACTGCTGCCAAGCCAGTTATTCCCCATTTTCTATTGTTCATTTCATTTTTCCTTCCTAAGTGAACTATTTTGAACTTGTTTCTTCAATTTCACTTTGTTGATTTCAGACCAATTCTCCAGTTTGTCAACATCATTTAGAATTGTAATCCCGTCTATCAAAGTGTTTGTAACCCCTCCCTGGCTGTGTGAATCACTGGCCGAGCAGCACTTGGGAATCTCCCTTCCCAGTTCAGGCCCAGTTTTGTAGGGACCCAACATCGTTCCATCGTTTTTGGGGGTTCTCAGTTGACATTAATAAGGGATTTCCTTATTACTCTCCAGGACTGCTTGGGAGGCACCATCATGTTGTGGGAGTGAGGAGACCTGGACTGTATTCCTCACTCTGCCATTAAACTGCTGGCAGATCTTGGACAATATTGTATTAATTCATATAGACTATATGGACCCAAAAAGAAAAGGTGTTAACATGGCACTGTTAGGGCCAACATTAAAGAGCCTTAAATAAGCTTTGGGGTTTGGAATACAGAGACAGAAGCCTGCGTAATACCATGGAATACACCACACAAATTCTTTCGATTCTTTTATTAAAGATACAGAAAAAGAAGGAAAAAGAGTTAAGGCATTTGAAATGTCAGGTATGACATAAGAACTTTTATTTTGACAATGTCCCTTGTTTCTTTTCCCTATACCCAGAGAGATTCTGTAGACAAAAGGCCTCTATTTGAAAGTCTTTTAGATCGTATTAAGGATAGTAATAACTGTCATTTTGGGGAAAAGAGAAGCAGCTAGTTGAAATGGGCTGGAGCTGTTGTTGATATTATTAAAATCCGATCCCATTTCCTGGGAGACTAAACAAGACAAACACACTCAAGAGGGAAGAGAAAAGAACAGCATAGATAGAACATGCGGCTTCTGACTCGAGTTTACTCTTACTTGCTGCTTCATGGCTGGAGAAACACATGCACAGCACATGGTCTGATCAGGCAATTGGAGACCTGCCTGGCAAACCTGTCGAGCGTTAGTCTGTTCTGGACAATGCATTTGGCTGCCTCTTTGATCACAGGCTTACAGCAAGGTTTCAAACTATGGCATTTTTGGCCAGCTAAGCCAGACTCTTATTTACTAGAAGGCAAAGGGAGAAGAATAAGAAAGAGAAGAAATATGGTGGGGAATGGGAAGAATTCATGAGGGTTAGGAGGGATGGGGACAAAATGTCACATTCCAGGTGATTTGGAGGAGTTAGCCAGAACTGGTAACAGTGGCAATATCCTCCGGCTCCCTTTCTCTGGCGCGGTCTTGTTAAAACACCTCTTCGGATTAGGACGAAGATCTGGAGTCCCAAGAGAGGATCAGGGTGGCAGCATGATGGTATCGCTCACTGCAGCAGTTGTTGGCACGGTCCTGCTGTTGTTTTTTCAGTCAGCAAGGGTTGCATTCAGTCCCACTCCTTTATTTTCCCCTGAAAGTGTTCTCTTTTGAGAAACCCCAAAAGGAAGTAATGGCCAAAATAACCCAGCCCCTCATTGTTTTTCTGCCAGGCCTAAATTCTAACTCAGTCATTTTTGGTTCGTTAATGTGCAGTTCCACACGTCTCTTGTTTACAGCCATCAATTTAACACTGTCCTTGAATTGCATTATAGGCCTTTATTATCTATTTATTATTTATATTTATATATATATATGTTTATTATCTAGACTAGTTCCATTGACTTGTTTATATTTTGCACCTTTTCCCATCAACATTTATTGTTGTAAGATATTGTAACATTTTATAAACTTCCTCACAGCTTTTACAATTAAACTGGCAATTAGGGTACATTTGTAGACCCAATTATTTAAACAACAAGTTACTCCTTTGACTGTGGTTCTCTCCCACCCTTTGTGTATTTAGTATATACGCTCTTCAACATCAGGGCGTCTCTCTCTAATTTTGTGCAGCACCTCATGCTATGGAAGCACAATCTGAATCGCGCTACCACAGTAGAAAGTAACTGTCGAGCCCCAAATAGCTTCCCCTCTTGTGCATTGTGGAACCCGCTGTCCAACAGTGACCATACATGAGTAATTTACAGTGCAGGGGAAACGGATTCTCTCAGTGATGTTCATTTGGTCTATGTGGTGTCAAAAAAAACCCTTTTCTCTTGGTGCAGATTTTCCAGATGCAGAAGAGACCTGGGACTGGTCAGCAATTGAAAGCTCCTTGGGCTTCTTCCTCACACAAAGCTCTTCCCCTGGAGCAGGTAGGGAACCAGCTCTGCCCTTTGCACCAGTGGGAGCCAGAGAGCTCATTTCAGGAATCGTCCATCAGCTGGAAACTCTCCCCTCACAGAGCATTATATTAGGGATTGCAGCCCAAACATGAGAAGTGCTACAACTCCTCACCCTGATATCCCCTTAGAAACTCCATCTCTCCCCTTACGCAGATTCCCCCAGTCTCTCCCCCTCCCCCATTTTCCATAGAACATGGATGTTCCATAGAACATCCCATTACAGTGTGAGTGTTCCCTGTGTGTCCCTCGGGAAAGGGGTGTCACTGCTGGTCTGTGGTGATGGGCGTCAGAATAGGGAGAGAATTGTGGGGGCTGATTTTCATATTTACTTTGAGGGCTATTATCAGGGCCTCTGAGACACTGACCTTATTCTCCTTCCCCAGTGCTGGGGCCCTGGAAGTTTGGCCTCTTCCACTCGAATGCTGAGGGTAGGCCCTGTTCTGAGGGGAGGAGTGTGGAGCTTTCTCAAGCACATCCCCCTGCTGGGAATATTAGTGGTTTCCCTTTGTGAGCAGCACAAGAAATAACATCTGGATTCTCTTCCCCACCAAGCAGGGGCGAGGAGCCTGAGCAAGGCTGAGGGGCAGATTCCTGAGGATGGGCCTGGCAACCTGGAGCCACTCAGGCCTTTCCCAGGGACATCAGGGGAAAATCATTCCCGGAAAACTGAGAGGGGAAGACACCACAAGAGGCAGGTCAGGCCACAAAGGCAGAGGAAAAATCTGATCAGGAACGAGCCAGCAACCTCAAGAGGCCATCAGAGGAGATCCAGGCCATATCTAAAGCCTCCTGCTGCGGGAAAAGCTGAGCCCAGAAAGAGCCTATTTACCTGCCGTGTGTGCAGAGAAGAATTCAAGGTGCAGAGAGAGCTGATAAGCCACCACTGGATGGTTCATAGGAGACAGGAACTGTATCACTGTAGTGAGTGTGGGGAGAGCTTCAGGAGAAAGAAGGAGTTCAGAGCACATGGGAAAGTTCACAGAAAGAAGAGAGACCATCCCTGCTCTGAATGTGGGAAGATATTCCACAAGTTATCGTATCTCATTGGCCACCAGAGAATACATACGGGAGAGAGACCCTATTGCTGTGCTGAGTGTGGAAAAAGATTCTTCTATATATCCGCTCTTAACGTCCACAAGAGAGTCCACTCAGGAGAGAGACCCTATGCCTGCCCTGAGTGTGGAAGGCGATTTATGAATTCCTCAACATTTCGTAATCATCAGGCAATCCACTCAGAAAAGAGACCCCATCGCTGTAACCAATGTGGGAAAGGTTTCAAAGTTTCATCAGGTCTTACTAGACACCTGAAAATTCACAGCAAAGAGAGACCCTTCTTGTGCCATGAGTGTGGGAAATTTTTTTCCCTACGAGAACATCTGATCAGACATCAGAGTGTTCACACTGGGGAGCAGCCCTATGGCTGTGCTGAGTGTGGGAAAAAATTCAGTCTCCCTCAAAATCTCAGGAGACACCAGGAAACCCATAATGTGGGGACTCTCCATCGCTGTGCTGAATGTGGGAAAATATTCCGTCATCGAGACGAACTCTCTAGACATCAGGGAGTCCACACTGGGAAACTCCATTACTGCACTGACTGTGGAAAAGGCTTTGTGTCTAAAGATCATCTCAAGAACCACCAGAGAATCCACACCGGAGAGAAACCCTATTGCTGCACTGAGTGCGGGAAAAGTTTCACCCAATTGTCAGGCCTCACCACCCACCTGAGAATCCATTCAGGAGAGCGACCCTATCCCTGCACTCAGTGTGGGAAGTGCTTTGCTCACTCATCATCTCTCACTGAACATCTGAAAATCCATTCAGGAGAGCGACCATATTCCTGCATTCAGTGTGGGATGCACTTTGCTCGCTCATCATCTCTTACTCAGCATCGGAGAACTCACCCAGGAGAGCGACCATATTCCTGCGCTCAGTGTGGGAAGCGCTTTGCTCGCTCATCACATCTTACTAAACACCAGAGCACCCACTCAGAATAGAGACTCCTCACCCTTGTGTTTGATGGAGGGAACCTCTTCAATCTCTCACTTCACCCTGTTCCCAAAGTCTGTAAAAGATGGAGAACTTGCTTTCACTCTATAATGTTCCCACCCTTTCACTAAGCAGACATGTGTTTAGGTGCTCAGTTTGTTAAAATAATTGTTATGGTTCTGGAGATGTGAGTATTTAACCTTAGAGGTACTGAAATATTCTATTTTGGGCATTATGGGCTGCAGCTTAGAGAGAGATGACTGGAGCCAAGACTTCACTTTGGAGGTCCTGGTTTCTCCCAAGCCATTTCTTCACTGTGGCTCTGTTCCTCTCAGGCGCTACAAATTGAATTAATTATTTTATTTCTTCTGGGATGTTTCTGTTTGGAAAAAGGAATAATGGGTAAAGATACTGGCAGACACTGAAAAGGAACTTTCGTCTCCTGAGTTAATGAAAGGCTGTGAGATCCCCTGTGTGCCCCTCATGGTACTGAATCAAAAGGAAGGTTGTTTTGATTTGGCTTTGAGATAAAATTATGAAGCAAGCTTCATGCATAATGCAGCCAGGGCCCTGTCTTCACACCTAATTGTCAGGCAAGCAATGCCAGGTAGGACCGGAAGGTTGGAAATTGGAGTTACAGGGTCAACAAGCAGCCTGCCGTTTGGTTATGGACTGCCTTCTTTATCATCTTGATGGCACATGCAGATGCTTGACATCTGTGGATGCTGCTATCACGATGAGCGTGACTACATCACTTACCCATCATCTAATTCATTCTGCCATCAGAAGTCATACACCAGAAAAAAGGTAAGGGCTGCAATGATAGATGTCAGTTACTTGCTATTATAATGGCTTCTTTTTTTTTTTTTAATAACTCAGATTTGTGTTCCTGGATGAGTTAGTGGCACTTGAATGCCATCTAGGGCTTGTCTATACTAGAACTTATAACTTACCATTACACTCATCCACATCCCGGCGTGGTGTAAAATATACCATCCTATGCACTGGTGTATACTGAGCTATGTTGATGAGAGAGTTTCCCTGCCAACATAGCTACCACCTCTCAGAGAGGTAGCGGTGTTATACTGACAGGGAGCTCTCTCCCATTTGAGTAGAGTGTCTTGAATGCTACCTTGGTGTCTTGAACAGTAGCGAGAACTGTAGCACTTCTAGTGTACATTAGCCCCAATACTTAGGTCTTGTCTACACTACCCACCGGATTGGCGGGGAGCAATCGATACAGCGGGGGTTGACACTGGTACTCCCCTAGAACGAGGAGCGCAAGCGCAGTTGACGGGAGAGCATCAGCTATCGACTTACCACGGTGTCTTCACTGCGGTAAGTAGATCTAACTACGTCGACTTCAGCTACGCTATTCACGTAGTTGAAGCTGTGGTATATTAGATCGACCCCGCGCGGTAGTGTAGACAAGCCCTGACATGTACCTGGATCTCAGCCTTGACACCAAGTATCAAGGAGTGCAGGAAAATCTCTCTGGGCAACTTTGTTCTGCTTTGCAGACTGGGACTCGGGTTTGCTGCTTGTTGTAGGTGTTTTCTGTAAACAACTTGTGGAGTTGCAGTCCCAGCCCAGAGTGTGACATGGATATGAAACAGCCAGGGGTCACAGGGTAGGGATAGGTGGGATCCTGCAAGGGAACAGGCAGCCCAGAGAACATTGTTTCAGGAGAGAGATTCTGGAATAGAGAGGGAGCGAAACTAATCCCAGCGACATCCACAGATCAAACTGAGCAGCAGTACCGGGTCGTTGTCTCCCCATTCCTCAAGCTGGGGTAATCTTTGGACATTCCTCTCTGTCAGAGTGCGATGACGAGATGTGACTTTGTCACTGTTGTCTCATCGTTCTTGGAGGGAATAAAATAATACAAGAGAAATTTGAGACTGAAATGGCTGCACTCCCATGTGTGTAAGTGAAGATCTGCAATCTTCCCTGCAGTGCTGACTTTGTTACGTTCCAGTCACTCTTGGGAGATGTTGTTGGGGAGAAGCAGCCATCTTGCCTTTCTTTCTGGAGTTAGTTATGCCAGCTGCAGTTCAGCTCGGTTGTAATCAGCTTTTAAACATTATTTCTAGTCAAGAAATGGGGGTGTTAGAACTCTAAACTAGTTAAAATAATCCAGAATACTCTGCTCATGTTAAGCTTTATTGTACAAATTTACTAGTAGTTCAATTGTTTTAACCTTTGTTCATAGTATATGCGACATCTGTCAGATGCTAGATGTATGTTCTGTTAAGGTTTGTCAAATATGAACTGTGTGCTAGGTACATTTGGTGCAAATATTTCTATGGTTTTATGCTACTTGTGTGCTATGGTCTAATACCAGCTAAACTCTTGTGTGCATAATTAGATGAGAAAAGGTGTGTAAAGTCTGCGGAATCTGGAATTTTCTGTCTTCTAAATGAGGAGAATAGAAATATGAGCAAAACTGAGCTGACAGTCTGTACCTCTATGTTCACCCCTTATCAGGATAATGATCAAATTTGTACAAAGTATGCCTTTTGAAGTATGATTTGAAAACTCATAATTGGCTGAACATTATTGTCTTCTTCTCCACCGCTAAGTGCCCCCTCAGAGGGTGAGGGGGATCAGCCGCCCTGACCAGCCTGGGCTTTCCCCTGTCGATGGAGGATTCCCCCTCCTCAGCCCTTAACTCGCTACAGAATCACCCCACCCACTTGCCCCAGTGCAGACAGGACAGACAGACCCAATTAACCCCCACCCTGCCATAGATTGAAGAGTTTAAAGTCCCGCCAGGCCAGGGGAGGGGTCTGTCTAACTACCATAACTGCCACTTTGGCAGGGCCCATTCTCCGCTGGATGGGGGGAGGGATCCCTATGAATATTTTCAAACCTATTGATTTGGTAAATACTACCCCTGTCACTAAAGAGAAGAGAAAACTTTTAAAGGATTTGAATTTAAACATTTAGAGGAAGAAAATGAAACAGGCCAGTTTTGAACCTTTGGCATTTTATGCTGCATGAGAGCTCCCCCTCCCAATAGGGAAATGGTTCGTTCCATGAGCTGGGAGTTTAGTGCTTGGCTCTGCGCTGGATGGAACCATCTCGCTGGTGGCGGGAACAGGGGCGATACAGTCACGGGGGAGCCCATTTCATTTTTGTTTTTATTTTGCTGTCAGGAATGTCAAGAAAAATCTTTGCCCTTACGTTATTTGCCATCCTCCCCCGTGTCAGGGTGCGAATGGTCCCTCCCCAGGCCAGGCGGGCAGTTCCCTGTTCTCCTGCCCATGGGGGTGGCTGGGGCGGGCGAAGGGAGTAAACACGGTGTCACTAGAGACGATTCTCCAGTCCCGGCGTTGTAGGTCTGGTCTCCGCTCTGAGTAAGGAGACGTCACTCCGCCCTGCGGCGGTTGCTGCGGGCCCTGAGCCGGCTCAGTGAGAACTTTGGATTTCTGCAGAAAAAAGTGGGAACAAAAGTTGCGCTGGCTGCTGGCAAAGAGCCAAGTGTGTGTGGCCGTGTCTGTGCAGAGTCACAGCTCGGGGGTGAAGGAGAACCGGGAGCACGTGCGAGATCCGCCACTATGGGGCAGGCGCAGTGAGGGGTGGCGGATGGTCAGTCAGTTAAACCATTAGCTGATTGGAAGCCGCTCGTCCTGGTCACACCTTGTGCTAAAGGTCGGAGCTGTCAATCCGAATTCTGGGGTAGTGGTCAAGACAGACTATGTGCACGTGAGGGAACTGTTTCTAAGGGCATGTCTACACTACGAAATTAGGTTGATTTTACAGAAGTCGACCTTGAGCAACTGATTTTATAAAGTCGATGATGCATGTCCCCACTAAGCGCATTGGGTCGGCGGAGTGCATCCTGAGTACCACAGCTGGCATCGACTCACGGAGTGGTGCACTGTGGGTAGCTATCCCACAATCCCCGCCCATTGGAATTCAGGGTTAAGCTCCCAATGCCTGATGGGGAAAAAACATTGTAGCAGTTGGTTTTGGGTACATGTCGTCCATCTCCCCCACTTCCCTCCCTCCCTCCTTGAAAGCAATGGCAAACAATTGTTTCACACCTTTTTTCCTGGGTTATTCGTGCAGACGCTATAGCATGGCAAGCATGGACCCCGCTCAGCTGTACACTGCTTTTGTGAGCATTGCAAACACTTCGCACATTATCCTGCAGTACGTGCAGAGCCTAGCTAGGCGCAGCCAGCACGAGGAAGATTGTGAGGAGGACATGGACAGAGATGTTCCTGAAAGCCTGGGATGTAGCAATTGGCACATGGCGTCATTGGGCCATGTTGATACAGTGGAATGCCAATTCTGAGTTCTGGCAAACAAGCACAGACTAGTGGGACCACATAGTGTTGCTGGTATGGGATGATTCCCAGTGTCTGCAAAACTTTTGCATGCATAAGGCCACTTTTATGGAACTTTGCGAATCGCTTTGCCCCACCCCGAAGCACAGGAATACCAAGTTGAGACCTGCCCTGACAATTGAAGAGTGAGTGGTCATAGCCCTGTGGAAGCTTGCAATGCCTGACTGCTACTGGTCAGTCGGGAATCAATTCGGAGTTGGCAAATCTACTGTGGGGGCTGCTGTGATCCAAGTAGCCAGAGCAATCATTACCATTCCGCTAAGAATCGTAGTGACTCTGGGAAATGTGCAGTGCATAGTGGATGGTGTTGCTGCAATGGGGTTCCCTAACTGTGGTGGGGAGATAGATGGAACGCATATTCCTATCTTGGCACCAGACCACCTTGCCAAAAGGTACATAAACCTCAAGGCAAGGGGTACTTCTCAATGGTGTTGCAAGCACTGCTGGATCACAAGGGCTGTTTCACCGATATCAACGTGGGATGGTCAGGAAAGGTGCATGACGCTTGCATCTTTCAGAACTCCAGGCTGTTCGGAAAGCTGCAAGAAGGTACTTTCTTCCCAGACTGGAAAATTACCATTGGGTAAAATCACCACTGGGGATGTTGAAATGCCAATAGTTATCCTTGGGGACCCAGCCTACCCCTTGCGCCTATGGTTCATGAAGCCGTACACAGGCATCCTGGACAGCAGTAAGGAGCAGTTCAATTATAGGCTGAGCAAGTGCAGAATGGTGGTAGAATGTGCATTTGGGCATTTAAAGGGGTGCTGCTTTCTATGTGCTCCATACTATCTGTGAGAGTAAGGGGAGACGTTTATGGGAGATGGAGGCATAGGCGCCAACTTTCCCCGGCACTGGTGGGTGCTCACACCCCCCGGCCTCGCCCCAACTCCACCCTTTCCCTGCCCCCAGCCCCGCCCCCATTCCAACCCCTTCCCCAAAGTCCCCGCCCCAGCCCCTCCTCCTCCCCATAGCACGCCACGTTCCCCCTCCTTCCACCTCCCTCCCAGCGGTGCAAAACAGCTGATTCACAGCACAGACAGAGCCGGATTAACCTTTTGTGGGCTCAGCGCCAAACATATTTGTGGGCCCCCATGGGGGCAAAGGAGCATGACGTGGGGAAGTCAGTCCCCAGAGCAATGCGGCATAGCATAGTGGGGCCGGCCCCGCTCCGCACAATCCAGTACAAGGGCACTGTGTACAAACTGGCAGTTGCCAGATGCACACTGGCCTGCCCAGCCCTGTGCTGCCAGCCTGCACCTTCCCCTCAGGGGTGGGCCCATGCTGTGCCACACAGCCCCTGACTCCCTATGCCCAGCGTCCCCCGGAACTGCTATTCCCAGCAGCACCCCCCCCCCCCCCGCACCAGACCCTCCACCACAAATATCCAGTGGCCTGCACACACACCCCCAGCACCCACACACACAGCCGCACCACTACTGGTACATAGCCAAGTGCAAATGGCCCAGCATGCCTGGGGTCTAACCAGCAAACAGGGGGGGAATACTGTTCCCTTACAAAACTTCCCCCATTTCAATCAGGTGACCATGAACGATATCACTCTCCTCGTTTGCATTTCTGGGCTTGCATGGTCACCTCTGCTGCTGAGTTCGCCATGCTGACCAAACAGGAAATGAAATTCGAAAGTTCCCAGGGCTTTTCCTGTGTACCTGGCTAGTGCAGCACAGTTGAAAGTGCTGTCCAGAGCGGTCACATTGGCACACTCTGGGATAGCTCCCAGAGGCCAAGAACATCTAATTGCACAGCGCTGCACCTACATTACCCCAAATTCAACCCAGGAAGGTCGATTTTAGCGCTACTCCCCTCATCGGGGACGAGTACAGCAGTCTATTTTAAGAGACCTTTAGCCCTGGTCTACACTACGAGTTTAGGTCGAATTTATTAGCGTTATTTCGATTGATCCGTGCACCCATCCACACGACGAAGCCCTTAACTTCGACTTCTAGGGCTCTTAAAATTGATCTCGCCACTCCACCCCAAACGAGAGAATTAGCGCTTAAAGCGATATTGCCAAATCGATGTAGGCTTAGTGAGGACGCAATTCGACAGTATCGGCCTCCTAAATCTATCCCACGGTGCAACAGCTGACCGCTCTGGACAGCGGTCTGAGCTCGAATGCTCCTCCCAGGTAGACAGGAAAAGCCCCGCGAACTTTTGAATTTCATTTCCTGTTTGGCCAGCATGGTGAGCTGCAGGTGAGTGCAGATCTCATCAGCAGAGGTGACCATGATGGAGTCCCAGAACCGAAGATGAGCTCCAGCATGGACCGAGTGTGAGGTACTCGATCTGATCGCTGTTTGGGGAGACGAAACCGTCTTAGCAGAGCTAGGGTCCAAAAGAAGAAACGCGAAGACATATGCCAAAGTCTCCAAGGGCATGCAGGACAGAGGCTACAACAGGGACGCGCAACAGTGCCGCGTGAAAATTAAGGAGCTCAGGCAAGCCTACCAAAAAACCAGAGATGCAAACAGCCGCTCTGGGTCACAGCCCCAGACATGCCGCTTCTATGATGAGCTGCATGCCATTCTAGGAGGTGCAGCCAGCACAGACCCTCCCATGTGGTTTGACTCCGTATGTGGATCATCAGAACCCACAGAGGAGCCTGATGATGATAATGATGCTGAAAACAGCACACAGACCCAGCAAGGAAGCGGAGAAGCCCTTTTCCCCGACAGCCAGGAACTCTTTCTCACCCTGGAGCCAGTACAATTCGAACCCTCCCAAGGCGTGCTCGATGCAGGAGAAGGGACCTCTGGTGAGTGTACCTCTGTTTAATTAATACATGTTTTATAAGCAAGCGTGTTTAATGATTAATTCGTGGCCAGTACAGCCACAGCTACTCGAAAAGTCTGTTAACATGTTCGGGGATGGAGCAGAAATCCTCCAGGGACATCTCCAGAAAGATCTGCTGGATGTGCTCCCAAAGCCTGTGCAAGAGGTTTCTGGGGAGGGCAGCCTTATCCTGTGCTCCGTGGTAACACACTCTGCCACGCCAGGCAAGCAGCACGTAGTCTGGAATCAGTGCTTTGCAAAGCATGGCGGCGTACGGTCCCGGCTTTTGCTGGCATTCAAGCAACATCCTTTCTTTATCTGTGTGTGTTATCCTCAGAAGAGTGATATCATTCATGGTAACCTGGTTGAAATAGGGGAATTTTAGTGCGGGGGCAGTCAGAGGGGCTCCGTCCCTGCTGGGCTGTTTGCCTGTGGCTGAACGGAAATCTTCCCCGCTGTGACCCATGCGGTGGGGGGAGGGGGCACAGCGAACATCTTGCCTGAGTGTGTGTGTGGGGGAGGGCGATTAGGTTCTCCCTGCATGTTAACCCAAAAACCGCCGCCCCCCTAACTTTTCAATTGCTAACCTGTTTGTTTTAAATTGCCAGCCCACGGGATGTTTGTTATGGGAAATGAGGGGGTTGCTGTTTGAAAACATTCCCGCCTGTTGTGAAGCTTAAAGAAGCCTATAGAGTGTCTTACCATGGCTGTCTGCAAGCCGAATTCTGTTGCCCGCCGGACCTGCTTGTGTGATCTCCCACAGCAAACCGGCAGACCCTCAATATAAGAGGCACAGTGCAACCTTGGACCAAATGCACATGTGATATGTAATGTTTTGAGCATTGTTCAAACAGAATGTGTCTTTGAGAGTTGTCTCCCGTTTGCTTCCTCCCACAGCTGCAAATGTTTCAACGCCACCCCTTTCATCACCATCCCAGAGGCTAGCGAAGATTAGAAGTAAAAAGAAAAGGAGTCGAGACGATATGTTCTCAGAACTCATGGAATCCTCCCACTCTGAGGCTGCCCAGCAGAATGCGTGGAGGCAGACACTGTCTGAGTCCAGGAAGGCAGAATTTGATCGCGCGGACGCGTGGCGTGCTGAAGAGAGACAGCGGCATCAGCGTGCAGAGAGAAGGCAGGATGCAATTCTGAGGCTACTGGAGGATCAAACGGAAATCCTCCGGCTTATGGCTGAGGACAGGCGTAGGGTTCAGGAAAGGCCGCCTGAGCCCAGACCGCCGCTACAGCCCCTGTGTAACCAACAGCCCTCCTTCCCGAGTCCCATAACCTCATCCCCGAGACGCCCAAGAACGCGTTTGGGTGGCCTCCGTGCTCCCAGCCACTCAAGCCAAGAGAACAGTCCAAGCAAGAAAGGGCTGGCATTCAATAAGTTTTAAAGTGCTGTGTGTCCTTGTCCTTCCCTCATCCCCTCCTCCACCACCCATCCTGGTGCTTCCCTTCCTCCACCACCTATCCCGGGAGACTGTGTCAGTTAGCCCCATAGTCCCCCCTCTGTGTTTTACGAATTAATAAAGAATGCATGATTTTTAAGCAACAATTACTTTATTTCCTCTGCAAGCGGTGATCGAGGGGGGGAGGGCAGGGCGATTTGGGTAAAGGGAAGTAGAGTGAATGAAGGGGCGGGGCTTTTCATTAGTGGGGAAAAACAGAACTTTCACACAGCATTCTGGCCATCCATGAAACTGGTTTTCAACGCTTCCCTGATGCGCAACGCACCCTGCTGTACTCTTGTAATAGCCCTGGTGTCTGGCTGTGCATAACCAGTGGCCAGGCGATTTGCCTCAACCTCCCACCCCGCCATAAACATCTCCCCCTTACTCTCACAGATATTGTGGAGCGCACAGCAAGCAGTAATAATAATGGGAACATTGGTTTCGCTGAGATCTAACCTAGTTAATAAACTTCGCCATCGCGCTTTTAAACGGCCAAATGCACACTCCACCACCATTCTGCACTTGCTCAGCCTATAGTTGAAAAGGTCCTGATTACTGTCCAGGCTACCTGTGTATGGCTTCATGAGCCACGGCATTAAGGGGTAGGCTGGGTCCCCTAGGATAACTATGGGCATCTCAACATCCCCAACGGTTATTTTCTGGTCTGGGAAGAAAGTCCCTTGGTGCAGCAGCTGAAACAGACCAGAGTTCCTGAAGATGCGAGCGTCATGTACCTTTCCCGGCCATCCCACGTTGATGTTGGTGAAACGCCCCTTGTGATCCACCAGTGCTTGCAGCACTATTGAAAAGTAACCCTTTCGGTTTATGTACTCGTTGGCTTGGTGGTCCGGTGCCAAGATAGGGATATGGGTTCCGTCTATTGCCCCTCCACAGTTCGGGAACCCCATTGCTGCAAAGCCATCCAGTATGAGCTGCACATTTCCCAGACTCACAACCCTTGGTACAAGCAGCTTGGTGATCGCCCTGGCTACTTGCATGACAACAGCCCCCACTGTAGATTTTCCCACTCCGAATTGATTCGCGACTGACCGGTAGCTGTCTGGCGTTGCAAGCTTCCACAGGGCTATCGCCAGTCGCTTCTCTACTGTGAGGGCTGCTCTCATCTTGGTGTTCTGGCACTTCAGGGCAGGGGAAAGCAACTCACAAAGTTCCATGAAAGTGCCCTTACGCATGCGAAAGTTTCGCAGCCACTGGGATTCATCCCAGACCTGCAGCACTATGTGGTCCCACCAGTCTGTGCTTGTTTCCCGGGCCCAGAATCGGCGTTCCACTGTATCAACGAGCCCCATTACCACCATGATGTCCACCTTGCGGGGGGGCCTTTTTTGAGAGAGGTCTGTCTCCATGTCCTCATCACTGTCCTCAGGCTGATGCTGTCCCGTCCTCACCTCCTGTTGCTCTAGCAGCTCCCGGTTCTCGGTCTCCATATACTGCTGGACAATGCGCGTCGTGTTCATAACGGCGATAACAGTTGCGGTGATCTGATCGTGCTCCATGCTTCCCCTGGTACGCTGTTTGCAGGACAGCAGAGTGGAAAGGATTTTTCACTCCCCCCTCAGGTGCTTTCATGGAGGGAGGGGGGAGCAAGGGTTAGGCTCATTTCCTTCTAGCTGCAGATAGTACAATATGCGGTGAGCAGGGGTTAGGCGCCTTTTCTTCCAGCTGCAGATGGTACAATAAGCTCTCCTGACCCCCTCAAGGATTGAACTCGCAACCCCGGGTTTAGCGGGTCAACGCTCATACCGCTGAGCTATCCCTCTGCCCGTGTTCCAGGCAGTGCTGAATCTCCCTTAAAGAAAACGTAAAAAAGCGCCCCCGGCCAGCCACACCAAAGGCCGCCGGACAGGAGCACAGTAATTTCAAGCATATTGTACGATCTGCAGCTAGAAGGCAAGGAGCTTCTGCTATATGGTCCCGTGACCACAACCAGTTATGGCATATTGCACCATCTGCAGCTAGAAGGCAAAGAGCTTATGCTGTGCAGTCCCGCGACTACCAGCCTCAGGCAGAATGGCCCCCTCAAGGATTGAACTCACAACCCTGGGTTTAGCGGGCCAACGCTCAGAACGCTGAGCTATCCCTCTGCCCGTATTATACCGTGACTGAATCTCCACTAGACCTAATGTGAAGGCGAACGCTGGAGATGCACGGTAATTGTGAGATGAGCAGCCTTCCGTAGCAAACATGGAAAGCACGCAGACAAGGCGCGAAAAAGATTGCTTTCAAGGAGGGAGGGAGGGAGGGACGTTTGATGGCCTGATGACATGTACCCAGAACCACCAGCGACATTGTTTTCTGCCCCATCAGGCTTTAGGATCGTGACCCAGAATTCCAATGGGCGGCGGAGACTGCGGGAACTGTGGGATAGCTACCCGCAATGCAATGCTTCGAAGGTCGATGCTAGTCTCGCTACTGTGGACACAGACAATCGACCTCATGGTCTTAACGCTCTTTAGTGGGGACACACACAATCGATTCCATTAATTCGGGTTTTAATATATCGACTTCTATAAATTCGACCTAATTCTGTAGTGTAGACGTACCCTTAGGTCGGCGGAACGGGGTTGGTTGTGTAGACGTATTTGTTATAAAATCGACCTAATGAGGCTAAAAAGTCGCCCTAACCTTGTAGTGTAGACCAGGCCTAAGAATTGGAAGATTAGAAAGAAAGAAAAAACGAAAGAAAGAAAGAAAGAAAGGTACAATGTAGCATAACTATAAAGCCCACTTGCCAGCACTAGTTTCGAAGTCTGGAGGATACATCTGAAAAGGAGAGAGACGTGCAGGAAGAGCCGGGCAGCCAGCAAGAGACGCCAAAGAAGAACTGCCGCAGAGAGAGAAAAGAAAGCTGGAGCAAGGCAGAGCTGACTGACCAGGAATTGAACAGCAGCCGCAGCAGTGATTAGACTTTTAAAAGAAAACAGCAACAGATTCATAGCGTAAGCTTAATATTCTTTTAATTATGGTTTAGTGTGTAGGGCAGTATATAGGGTTAGTATGTGTATGCTTTAAGTGTGTGTGTGTGTGTTTTAAGTGTACTTACAGCAGCGGCTACTGGGGAGGGAGGCTAAGAGGGCACCACCCTAAGGGGGGGTCACATGACCTCCTCACATTACCCGTCCCCACCCCATTCCTAGCCCGAGACCCTCACACTCTCCCCATCCTTCCTTATCCCAGGCCGGGGAGGTATCCCAGGTCCAGTCCCTGAGTTCTGGCACTGGGCCAGGTGGCGCGGCTACAGGGCTGCGTACTCTGGCCGGCCCTGCCCCTGGAGCTCAGGCTGGGGGGAGCACATGGCCCTCGGAGCGACCCCCATGTGGCGCAAGTGTATAGATATATAAACTTTAAAGTAATTTAAGATCTGTTGTCAGTGATTTGTTGCAAACTGGCTACTTGCAATGAATTGCTTTGCTTAGAATCATTTGAACTAAATGCTATTGTAGTTTAAGTGCTCTTCAGCAGCACCCCCGGTTTGAAGTGGTTTCCACCCTACACAGGGTGTCCAGCACCCCCACGATAACATTGGTCCAATACCCGCCTTTGCATAAGGGATGGGACTCAGCCACCAACAACTTCACCTTGCCTCTCCCCTAGTGGCTCCTCTGCAACTCGCTCCCCCTACCGAGATGATTAAGGGTTAAACCCACCGAACTCAGAGTCCTCCACATCCTAGACACGCCCAGGAATTACTGCGGGGGCGGGGGCCGGGCTCAGGGAGGGACCTTCTCGTGCCAGCCGCGGAGACCTGGGAGCCGAGCCCGGCTGAGCGGCGCGTGCGGGAGCGAGCCCCCTCTGCAGGCTGCAGCCCCAGCGCCGGGGCGGTGAGCGGGGCCGCGGAGGGAGGGAAACAGCCGCAGAGGCTGCAAATCGCGGCCTGGGGAGGAAGCTGCTGGGGGCGGGGGCGAACCGCGCCCGGGACCGGAGAGACCCCCCCGGGGGCCGGTTTGGGCAGCGGAGGCCGGCAGGGTCCGCGCCCCAGCCCGCGAGAGACCGACCGAGCAGGCTGGTCCCCTGGGGCTGGGACCAGCCTGCTCGGGAGCCGGGTTCGGGGCCGGGCTGGGGCCGCTGCACACACTGGCGATGGGAGGCGCGGGGGGAGGCTGCACTGAGCCCGTGGGTACCGGTGGGGGTGGGAGGTTCCTTCTGTGACGGCCCCATCGGCCAGTGTGTTGGGGATTCAGCCAGGGACCTCCAGAGCTAGAAGCCTGGGCTGCTACTGCCTGAGCGACAGCTCTCTGGCGGGGGCTCCCAGGGTCTGTCTAGGGGGCAACTAACAGCCTGTAGCTGGCCCATGGGGCCCAGAGGCTCATGGGCTGTTTAATTGCGCTGCAGATATTTGGACTCGGGCTGGAGTCTGGCTCTAGGGCCCTGGTCTGCGTAGCTCAAGCATTTCTCTCTTTCGCCAACAGAAGTTGGTCCAGCAAGAGATCTCACCTCCCTCCCCCACCTTGTCTCTCTAATATCCTGCGACCGACAAGGCTACAACAATGTCACTCTAATGCCCGCCCAATACAGAGGACAAGCCCAGGGCGGGAGCGACTGGAGAGCGAACACACCCTGTACTCACCCCACAGTGCAGCTCCAGCAGCTCCTGTATTCTGTATGGCTGAGTCCAGTTCCCCGCTCTCACCCCGCAGCAGTGGCTCCAGCAGGGTCTTGAGGGGCTGGGCCCTGTGTCCTGTTCTGGGCATTGCATCATGGCATGTGAGGTTGCCGTGCTGCCCCGGTTTGGTCTATCCAGCCCTCCAGCATGGTGATAGCGTCGGGTGTGCAGGCTAAGTGTCAGTGGGGCTGTGATCTGGAGCTCCAGGTTGCTGCGACACTCACTGACGTTTGGCCGGCCTGTCCCTTCATGACAGAGAGTCAGGAGGACTAACCCTCAGCAGTGGTGCAACCCTTTGTGCCAGGATACAACACCACAGACAGGGACCGGGCGCAGCTGCTGGAGCCACCAGTGTGGGGTGAGTCACAGACAGAAAAAAAGTCACAGAAAAACGCTGACCATTACTTTTTTCACTCCGTGACAAAGCTGCATCCATAATAACGGTACGGACTGTCAAGCCTCCCAGAGCCCTCCCAGTTGCATGGACCACTGTACACCTGCCTCACCTGCAACAACTATTCCTCTACCAGTGTGTAAACTTTGCCATGCTGAGTTGGGTTGTTTGTCCTTTCAGATGTCGGTGACGTTTGAGGATGTGGCCATGTATTTCTCCCCAGCGGAGTGGGCGCTGCTGGGCGAGGAGCAAAGGCAACTTTACAAACACGTCATGTGGGAAAATTACCAGACTCTGGTCTCGTTAGGTGAGGAGCTGTGTCTGTGAGATCAGGGCCCCAGTGCACTGGGTGTTGCACAGAGACACAGTAACTGAGATGGAGCATTGGTGTGAGTGGTTGGGTGGAACGGTGTCTATTGGGTTTGATGGAGGGGCGTGTGGGTGTGGATGGACAGAGGCATGTCTAATTGAGCAGAGCAGCCAGTTCATGGGGAGACCAGGTGGGTGAGGTAATATCTTTTATTGGACCAACTTCTGTTGGTGAGAGAGACGAGCTTTTGAGCCACACAGAGCTCTTCTTCAGGTCTGGGAAAGGAAAGCTCTCTCTCTCTCACCAACAGAAGTTGGTCCAATAAAAGATATTACCTCATTCACCTGGTCTCTCTGATATCCTGGTACTGGTAGGTCTACAACTACACTGCATATCTGCAAGAGGAGATCCTTCCACCCATAGTCACTAGTGCTCCACAGTTTAATGCAAGAGAATTGTGTCTCTTGTAGTTCCTCAGACTGAGCACATGAGCAGAAAAGGGCCGTGTGTTTTGCAGGCTACAGGATGAAAGGCCAGCCAACACTATAGTTAAGGTGAAAGACAGACTGGGTTCATCTAAGCTGGTATAAAAGACCAACACCATGCCCGTTGTTTGCCTGGGTCAGTTGACTTAGGACGTTGGGCTCAGGCTGTGGGGCTAAAATTTGTAGTTTAGATGTTCAAGCTCAGGTTGGAGGCTGGGCTCTGGGACCAGGGCTATCACTAGCCATTCTGGGGACCTACTCAGGCCCCTCCCTCCCCCATCCATGGGGTGTGTGTCTGGGCCCCAGGCCTCCGCATGGGAGTGGCAGGCTGGCCGCAGGCCTGTGCGGGGGTGTGTGTGTTATCCTGGGGGACAGGTCAGAACCACCCCCCAGCACTCACAGATGGCGTTGCTGGGGCCGAGTCGCTGTACTTCCCGCTGCCAGTGAGTGCAAGCCTGACTCTGCTGCAAATCTCAGGGAAGTGGGGGCGGGGCTCACATGTTGCGGGGGTGGAGCAGGGCCGGGGGCTTTGGGGAAGGGGTGGAGTGGGGGCATATCAAGGGGGAAGAGGCAGGCCTGGGGCAGGGCAGGGGCGTGGGCCATGGGGAAGAGGCAGAACAGGGGTTGGAGTAGCACGCAGCTGCGTAGGGCACTGGTTCCTACGCAGCTGCGTACTTTGCGTATAGGTAGGGATGGCTCTGTCTGGGACCCTCCCTCCAAGTATCCACTCAGAAATTTTGCAGTCCCGCAGCCCAAGCCCCTCAAGCCCAAGTCATCTGATCCAGGCCAGGCCAGGTTTAATTCCTATGTACACATATCCACAGGGGCGAGAGGGGTGCTGGGCCATAGTAGAGTAACTTTCCTAGGACAAGGAGAAATATCCAGCTTTTGCTACATGGTGTTCCCCACAATCCCTTCAGACACCGCAGTCCTCTCCATTTGCCCCTTCCACAGGTGCCAGGTTGTTTGCAACTCAATATCCCGCCACTGCTGGGCATCAGGAGTGTTGACCATAAGGTGGCACAAACATTGCATATGGAGCGGCACAAACTGCAACAGATCTGTGGCTAGAAGTTCTTAGGAGTGATGCTTTTCTCTAAACAGGAATCCAAACCCCCAAGCCAGTGGTGATCTCCAGCATAGAGCGAGGGGAAGAGCTGTGTGTCCACAGTTCCACAGAAGACGAAGATGGGGACGTCCTGAGAGTCACCCGCCCAGGTGAGGAAGGAGTTAAAGTGATGTGCAGGGATTTGAAGGAGCAGCTGAATGGCAGCTGAAATGCTGATACATTTTGGCCAAAGTGACAATACATCCCAGAATGTTAGTCTTTTAGTCTAATGTCATTAGGCTTTTTTGCAACAGTATCACATTGTCGGCTCTCATTCAATTCATGATCCACTGTAACCACCATGTTCTTTTCTGCTGCACTGCTGCCAAGCCAGTTATTCCCCATTTTCTATTGTTCGTTTCATTTTTCCTTCCTAAGTGAACTATTTTGAACTTGTTTCTTCAATTTCACCTTGTTGATTTCAGACCAATTCTCCAGTTTGTCAACATCATTTAGAATTCTGATCCTGTCCACCAAAGTGTTTGTAACCCCTCCCTGGCTGTGTGAATCACTGGCCGAGCAGCACTTGGGAATCTCCCTTCCCAGTTCAGGCCCAGTTTTGTAGGGACCTGACTTCGTTCCATCATTTTTTTGGGCTCTCAGTTGACATTAATAAGGGATTTCCTTATTACTCTCCAGGACTGCTTGGGAGGCAACAGCACGTTGTGGGAGTGAGGAGACATGGACTCTGTTCCTCGCTCTGCTACTGAGCTGCTGGCAGTGAACAATTTTGCATTAATTCATATAGAATTATATGAATTAATGCAATATAATTAATTATATGGGCCCAAAGGGTCAAAGTTGTTAACATGACACTGTCATGAGCAACGTTAAAGAGTGTTAAATAAGGTTTGGGGTTTGGAATACAGAGACAGAAGCCTGCGTAATACCATGGACTACAACACAAAAAATTATTTTGATTCTTTTATTAAAGATACAGAAAAAGAAGGAAAAAGAGTTAAGGCATTTGAAATGTCAGGTATGACCTAAGAACTTTTATTTTGACAATGTCCCTTGTTTCCTTTCCCTATACCCAGAGAGATTCTTTAGACAAAAGGCCTCTATTTGAAAGTCTTTTAGATGGTATTAAGGATGGTAATAACTGTCCTTTTGGGGAAAAGAGAAGCAGCTAGTTGAAATGGGCTGGCGCTGTTGTTGATATTATTAAAATCCGATCCCATTTCCTGGGAGACTAAACAAGACAAACACACTCAAGAGGGAAGAGAAAAGAACAGCATAGATAGAACATGCGGCTTCTGACTCGAGTTTACTCTTACTTGCTGCTTCATGGCTGGAGAAACACATGCACAGCACATGGTCTGATCAGGCAATTGGAGACCTGCCTGGCAAACCTGTCGAGCGTTAGTCTGTTCTGGACAATGCATTTGGCTGCCTCTTTGATCACAGGCTTACAGCAAGGTTTCAAACTATGGCATTTTTGGCCAGCTAAGCCAGACTCTTATTTACTAGAAGGCAAAGGGAGAAGAATAAGAAAGAGAAGAAATATGGTGGGGAATGGGAAGAATTCATGAGGGTTAGGAGGGATGGGGACAAAATGTCACATTCCAGGTGATTTGGAGGAGTTAGCCAGAACTGGTAACAGTGGCAATATCCTCCGGCTCCCTTTCTCTGGCGTGGTCTTGTTAAAACACCTCTTCGGATTAGGACGAAGATCTGGCGTCCCAAGAGAGGATCAGGGTGGCAGCATGATGGTATCGCTCACTGCAGCAGTTGTTGGCACGGTCCTGCTGTTGTTTTTTCAGTCAGCAAGGGTTGCATTCAGTCCCGCTCCTTTATTTTCCCCTGAAAGTGTCCTAAATTCGTCAATGTCCAGTTTCACACTTCATTTGTTTACAGCCATTATATTATCATTGCCCTTGAATTGCATTATAGGCCTTTATTATTTGGACTAATTCTGTCATCTTGTTTATATTTTGCACCTTTTCCCATCAACATTTATTGTTGTAAGATATTGTAACATTTCATAAACTTTCTCAGAGGTTTTACATTTAAACTGCCAATTAGGGTAAATTTCTGGACCCAATTATTTAAACAGCAAGTTGCTCCTTTGACTCAGCTTCTCTCCCACCCTTGGTGTTTTTAGTATATACGCTCTTCAACATCAGGGCGCACTCTCTAATTTTCTGCAGCACCGCGTGCTATGGAATCAAGATCTCAGTTGCGCTACCACAGTACAAAGTAACTGTCGAGCCCCAAATAGCTTCTCCTCTTGTGCATTGTGGAACCCGCTGTCCAACAGTGCCCATACATGAGTAATTTACAGTGCAGGGGAAACGGATTCTCTCAGTGATGTTCATTCGGTCTGTGTGGTGTCAAAAAAAGACCTTTTGTCTTGGTGCAGATTTTCAAGATGCAGAAGAGACCTGGGACTGGTCAGCAATTGAAACCAACTTGGGCTTCTTCCTCACACAAAGCTCTTCCCCTGGAGCAGGTAAGGAACCAGCTCTGCTCTTTGTACCAGTGGGAGCCAGAGAGCTCATTTCAGGAATCGTCCATCAGCTGCAAACTCTCCCCTCACAGAGCATTACAATAGGGAATGGGGGGAAGGATAGCTCAGTGGTTTGAGGATTGGTCTGCTAAACCCAGGGTTGTGAGTTCAATCCTTGAGGGGGCCATTTAGGGATCTGGGGCAAAAATTGGGGATTGGTCCTGCTTTGAGCATGGGGTTGGATTAGATAACCTCCTAAGGTCCCTTCCAACCCTGATATTCTATCAATGAAGTGCAAACACAAGAAGTGCTACAGCTCCTCATCCTGACATCTCCCCTAGAAACACCATCTCTCCCCTTACTCATTTTCCATAGAACATGCAGCCATTTGGATCCATCACAGTGTGAGTGATCCAGGAGAGGAGTGTCCCTCAGGAGAGGAGTGTCACTGCTGGTGTGTGGTGATGATGTTCTCCCCAGTGAGATGGGCCTCAGAATAGGGAGAGAATTGTGGGGGCTGATTTTCACATTTATTTGTGGGGCTATTATCAGGGCCTAGGGGACACTGACCTTCTCGTCCTTCCCCAGTGATGGGGCCCCTGGAAGTTTGGCCTCTAGGACTCAAGTGCCCAGGGTCAGCCCTGTTCTGAGGAGAGGGGTGTGGAGCTTTCTCAGGCAAATCCCCCTGCTGAGAATATTAGTGGTTTCCCTTTGTGAGCAGCACAAGAAATAACATCTGGATTTTCTTCTCCACCAAGCAGGGGCAAGAAACCTGAGCAGGGCTGAGGGGCAGATTCCTAAGGAAGGGAGTGGCAACCTGGAGCCACTCGGGCCTTTCCCAGGGACATCAGGGAAGAACCACTCCCAGAAAACTGAGAGGGGAAGACACCACAAGAGGCGGGGCAGGCCACAAAGGCAGAGGGAAAATCTGATCAGGAACAAGCCATCAACCTCAAGAGGCCATCAGAGGAGATCCAGGCCATATCTAAAGCCTCCTGCTGCGGGAAAAGCTGAGCCCAGAAAGAGCCTATTTACCTGCCGTGTGTGCAGAGAAGAATTCAAGGTGCAGAGAGAGCTGATAAGCCACCACTGGATGGTTCATAGGAGACAGGAACTGTATCACTGTAGCAAGTGTGGGGAGAGCTTCAGGAGAAAGAAGGAGTTCAGAGCACATGGGAAAGTTCACAGGAAGAAGAGAGACCATCCCTGCTCTGAATGTGGGAAGATATTCCAGAAGTTATCGTATCTCACTGCCCACCAGAGAATACATACGGGAGAGAGACCCTATTGCTGTGCTGAGTGTGGAAAAAGATTCTTCTATATATCCGCTCTTAACGTCCACAAGAGAGTCCACTCAGGAGAGAGACCCTATGCCTGCCCTGAGTGTGGAAAGCGATTTATGCATTCCTCAACATTTCGTAATCATGAGGCAATCCACTCAGAAAAGAGACCCCATCGCTGTAACCAATGTGGGAAAGGTTTCAAAGTTCCATCAGGTCTTACTAGACACCTGAAAATCCACAGCAAAGAGAGACCCTTCTTGTGCCATGAGTGTGGGAAACACTTTTCCCTACGAGAACATTTGATCAGACATCAGAGGATTCACACTGGGGAGCAGCCCTATTGCTGTGCTGAGTGTGGGAAAAAATTCAGTCTCCCTCAAAATCTCAAGAGACACCAGGAAACCCATAATGTGGGGACTCTCCATCGCTGTGCTGAGTGTGGGAAAATATTCCGTAATCCAGACAGTCTCTCTAGACACCAGGGAGTCCACACTGGGAAACTCCATTACTGCACTGACTGTGGAAAAGGCTTTGTCTATATATATCATCTCACTCGTCACCAGAGAATCCACACCGGAGAGAAACCCTATTGCTGCACTGAGTGCGGGAAAAGTTTCACCCAATCGGCAGGCCTCACCAACCACCTGAGAATCCATTCAGGAGAGCGACCCTATCCCTGCACTCAGTGTGGGAAGTGCTTTGCTCACTCATCATCTCTCACTGAACATCTGAAAATCCATTCAGGAGAGCGACCATATTCCTGCATTCAGTGTGGGATGCACTTTGCTCGCTCATCATCTCTTACTCAGCATCGGAGAACTCACCCAGGAGAGCAACCATATTCCTGCGCTCAGTGTGGGAAGCGCTTTGCTCGCTCATCACATTTTACTAAACACCAGAGCACCCACTCAGAATAGAGACTCCTGACCCTTGTATTCGATGAAGGAAACCTCTTCAATCTCTCACTTCACCCTGTTCCCAAAGTCTGTAAAAGAGAGAGAACTTGCTCCCACTCTGAAATGTTCCCATCTCTTCACTAAGTAGCCATGAGTTTAGGTGCTGGGTTTATTAAAATAATTTGTATGGTCCTGTAGATGTGAGTATTTAACCCTAGAGGTACCGAAACATTCCATTGTGGGCATTATGGGCTGTAGCTAAGAGAGAGATGACTAAAGTCAAGACTGCGCTTTGGAGGTCCTGGTTTCTCCCAGCCTGTTTGTTCACTGGCGCTCCCATTCTCTCAGGCTCCACAAATGGAATTGTTTTATTTCTTCTGGGATGTTTCTGTTTGGAAAAAAGAATAATGGGTAAAGATACTGGCAGACACTGAAAAGGAACTTTCGTCTCCTGAGTTAACGAAAGGCTGTGAGATCTCCTGTGTGCCCCTCATAGTACTGAATAAAAAGGAAGGTTTGATTTGGCTTTGAGATAAAATTATGAAGCAAGCTGTCCTTATAGCTGGCTTCATGCATAATGCAACCAGGGCCCTGTCTTTACACCTAATTGCCAGGCAAGCAATACCAGGTCGGACTGGAAGATTGGAGACTGGAGTTTCAGGGTCAACAAGCAGCCTGCCGTTTGGTTATGGACTGCCTTCTTTATCATCTTGATGGCACATGGAGATGCTTGACATCTGTGGATGCTGCTATCACGATTAGCGTGACTATATCACTTACCCATCATCTAATTCATTGTGCCATCAGAAGTCATACACCAGAAGAAAAGCAACGGCAAGGATGATAGATGTCAGTTACTTGCTGTTATAATGGCTTTTTTTTTGTTTATATACAACTCAGATTTGTGTTCCTGGATGAGTTAGCGGCACTTGAATGCCATCTAGGGCTTGTGTACACTAGAACTTATAATTTACCAGAACACTCATCCACATCCCAGGATGGTGTAAAATATACCATCCTAAGCACTGGTGTAAACTGAGCTATGTTGATGGGAGAGTTTCCCTGCCAACATAGCTACCGCCTCTCTGAGAGGTGGAGGTGTTATACTAACAGGGAGCTCTCTCCCATTTGGGTAGAGCGTCTTGAATGCTACCTTGGTGTCTTGAACACTAGTGGGAAAACACGGTTACTCACCGTAGTAACTAGTGTTCTTCGAGATGTGTTGCTCATATGTATTCCAGTTATGTATTCCAGTTAGGTGTGCGCGCGCGGCGTGCACGATCGTCGGAAGATTTTTACCCTAGCAACACTCGGTGGGCCGGCTGGCGCCCCCTGGAGTGGCGCCGTTAGGTGCCCCGATATATACTGCAGCCGGCCCATCGCCCCCTCAGTTCCTTCTTGCCGGCTATTCCGACAGTGGGGAAGGAGGGCGGGTTTGGAATACATATGAGCAACACATCTCGAAGAACACTAGTTACTACGGTGAGTAACCGTGTTTTCTTCTTCGAGTGCTTGCTCATATGTATTCCAGTTAGGTGACTCCCAAGCCATTCCTAGGAGGCGGGGTCGGATTGTGATACAGCAGAGTTTAGGACCGCCGAACCAAAAGCGGCGTCGTCTCTAGAATGTTGCACTATGGCATAGTGCGAGGCAAAAGTGTGTACTGACGACCATGTCGCGGCCCTACAAATGTCTTGTATAGGTATGTGTGCCAGGAAGGCAGACGACGAGGCCTGAGCTCGGGTAGAGTGGGCCGTAGTGTGCATGGTGGGGACACCTGCCAAGTCATAGCATGTGCGGATGCACGACGTGATCCATGACGAGATGCGCTGGGAAGAGACGGGAAGGCCTTTCATCCGGTCCGCCACGGCGATGAACAGCTGGGTCGATTTCCGGAACGGCTTTGTCCTCTCGATGTAGAAGGCGAGGGCTCTCCGGACATCCAGGGAATGGAGTTGCTGCTCCTTCCTGGAGGCATGGGGCTTAGGATAAAAGACAGGTAGAAAAATGTCTTGGTTAATATGGAAGGCCGACACTACCTTGGGCAGGAAAGCCGGGTGTGGCCTGAGCTGTACTTTATCCCTATGGAACACCGTATAAGGTGGTTCCGAAGTAAGCGCTCTGAGCTCAGAGATGCGTCTAGCCGAGGTGATGGCTACTAGAAAGGCCGTTTTCCATGAGAGATACAGCATGGAGCAAGTGGCCATGGGCTCGAATGGGGCACCCATGAGCCTGGTAATGACTAGGTTGAGGTCCCATGTAGGGACCGGGCGGCGCACCAGCGGGTGCAGCCGTTCTAACCCCTTAAGGAACCTGGTGACCATGGGGTTGGAGAAAACAGAACCCGCCCCGTCCCGGGGGTGAAAAGCTGAAATTGCCGCTAGGTGGACTTTTAGCGACGAGAGAGCCAGACCCTGCTCCTTTAGTAAGAGGAGGTAGTCCAGTATGGTGTGAACCGGCACCTGCAAGGGGTTAAGGCCCCGAGTGCCACACCACAGGGAAAAACGTTTCCACTTAGCTGAGTAGGTGGACCTGGTGGAGGGTTTCCTACTGCTCAGCAGAACGTGCTGGACCGGGCTGGAACATTGTAGCTCCGACGGGTTCAGCCATGCAGCAGCCACGCCGTGAGGTGAAGGGACTGCAGGTCGGGATGATGGAGCCTGTCGTGCTGCTGCGTGATCAGGTCCGGCCATCGCGGAAGAGGGATCGGGTCTGTCACGGACATCTCCAGGAGCGTGGTATACCAGTGTTGCCTGGGCCACGCTGGAGCAATCAGGATCATCCTGGCCTTGTCCCTGCGTAGCTTGAGCAGGACTCTGTGGACCAGTGGAACTGGTGGGAAGGCATAGGCAAGGTTGTCTGTCCAAGGATGGAGAAAAGCGTCTGTCAGGGAGCCTGGGGAGCGACCCTGAAAGGAGCAGAACACTTGGCATTTCCTGTTCTCGCGAGTCGCGAAGAGATCTATCTGGGGAAACCCCCACTTCTGGAAGACAGAGTGGATGACGTCTGGCCGAATGGACCACTCGTGAGTTTGAAAGGACCTGCTCAGGCGGTCCGCCAAGGTGTTCTGGACTCCTGGGAGAAACGAGGCCACGGGGTGAATGGAACGGGCTATGCAAAAGTCCCAGAGCTGAGTTGCCTCTCGGCAGAGGGGAAGGGAGTGTGCCCCTCCCTGTCTGTTGATGTAATGCATGGCCGTCGTGTTGTCTGTAAGGATGGAGACACATCGGCCCTGTAAGTGTTGAGCGAAGGCTTGGCAGGCAAGACGTACCGCTCGGAGTTCTCTGACATTGATGTGTAATGTCAGCTCCTGCTCCGACCACAGGCCCTGCGTTTGGAAGTTCTGCAGGTGAGCCCCCCAGCCGAGGGATGACGCATCCGTAGTCAAGGCACGGGAAGGCTGAGGTGGATGAAAGGGAACACCTGACATCACATGTGCGGGGTCCAGCCACCAGTTGAGGGAGGCTAGGACTTGCGGCGGGACCGTCAGAATCATATCGAGGTTGTCCCTGTGTGGCCGGTATGCGGAGGCCAGCCATGCTTGGAGGGGCCGCAGGCGTAACCTGGCGTGAGCTGTCACGAAGGTGCATGATGCCATATGGCCCATGAGGCTGAGGCAGCAGCGGGCTGTCGAAGTTGGGAAAGCTTGGAGGCTGCGTATGGCGGCTGCAAGCGTTTGAAAGCGAGCCTCTGGGAGGAATGCCCTGGCGAGGGTAGAGTCCAGTATAGCCCCTATGAAGTCTATTCTCTGTGTTGGGACCAAAGTGGACTTTTCTACGTTTAGTAGGAGGCCGAGACGGTTGAACATGTCCATGGCCTTGCGAATGTGGGACTGGACCTGGTTGGCGGAGTTGCCACGGAGGAGCCAGTCGTCGAGGTAGGGGAATACCTGAACTCTTTGACGCCGAAGGGCGGCTGCTACCACTGCCATGCACTTTGTGAAGACTCTCGGTGCTGTTGAGAGGCCGAATGGCAGGACCGCGAACTGGAAGTGTCTCTGGCCCACTACGAAGCGCAGGAAGCGTCTGTGAGGTGGGTAGATGGCAATGTGGAAATACGCGTCCTTCATGTCGAGGGCGGCGTACCAGTCTCCCTGATCCATAGAGGGGATAAGAGTGCCCAGGGAGAGCATACGGAATTTCAACTTTACCATAAACTTGTTGAGACCCCGTAAGTCCAGGATAGGACGCAGCCCCCCCTTTGGCTTTGAGATTAGGAAATAACGGGAGTAGAATCCCTTGCCTCTGAGATCCCTTGGGACCTCCTCCACCGCTCCCACAGTAAGGAGTTCGTGCACCTCCTGGATAAGGAGTTGCTCGTGAGAAGGGTCCCTGAAGAGGGACGGGGTGGGAGGGTGGGACGAAGGCGGGGAGACGAACTGCAGTCGGTATCCCCCCTGGACGGTATGTAAGACCCAGCGGTCCGTGGTGATATTCGACCACGCCGGGGAGAAGGGGGAGAGGCGGTTCAGGAACAGGAGGGCAGGATCGGTAGGGACTGGTACTCCGGCCTCGAGCGCCCCTTCAAAAATTTTGTTTGGGCCCCGACGATGGCTTGTGGGGGCCCTGCCTCTGGCCGGTCTGCCGGCCAGGTTGCTGTCTCCTACCCCCTCGACCACGCGGCCTTCTGTAAAAGTCTTGACGTGGTGGGGGAGGGAAGTAGGTGCATCGCACGAACGGCCGGAAGGGCCTGCGCTGCGTCGCGGGGGTATGCATCCCCAGCGTGCGGATGATGGTACGACCGTCTTTTAAGGTCTGCAGCTTAGGGTCTGTCTTCTCCGAAAACAGACCCTGCCCGTCAAAGGGTAGGTCCTGGATAGTGTGCTGGACCTCTGCTGGGAGGGTGGAGGATTGCAGCCAGGAGATGCGCCGCATGGCGACTCCGGAGGCGATGGTTCTGGCAGCGGAGTCGGCGATGTCCAAGGAGGCCCGCAGCGACGTCCTGGCCAGCTTTTTGCCCTCCTCCACGAAGGCTTTATACTCCTGTCTAGACTCTGGAGGTATAAGCTCTTTAAATTTCTCCATCGAGACCCAGGTGTTATAACCATAGCGGCTCAGGAGTGCCTGTTGGTTCGCCGCACGAAGCTGTAGGCCCCCTCCTGAGTAGATCTTCCTGCCAAACAAGTCTAGGCGCTTGGCGTCCTTTGACTTCGGGGCCGGGGCTTGTTGGCCGTTCCTCTCCCTCTCGTTGACGGATTGGACCACCAACGAACACGGAGGGGGGTGCGTATAAAGGTATTGAAAGTCCCTCGGGGGGGCCATGTACTTTCTCTCTACCCCCCTGGCAGTGGGGGGTATCGATGCTGGTGTCTGCCAGATGGATGTGGCGTTGGCAAGGATGGTCCGCACAAAAGGTAAGGCAACCCTAGTGGGGGCATCGGTCGTCAGGATGTCCACCACGGGGTCCTCCAGTTCAGGGACCTCTTCTATTTGGAGGTCCATGTTCAGGGCCAACCTGCGGAGCAGGGCTTGGTGGTCCCTGAGATCGATGGGAGGTGGGCCGGATGATGATGCTCCAGCCACTGCCTCATCAGGGGAGGAGGAGGAGGACAGGCCTTGGGCGAGCGGGTCCTCGACGGGTACTTCTTCGGAGCCCAGGGGTGGGTGCTTCGATTCTGGCTGCTCTACCTCTGGCGGAGGCCTGGAGACTGTAGCCTCTGGAGGTCGGGAGACTGTAGCCTCTGGCGCTCGACGCTCCAACGTGGTTGAGGTAGGAGCTCTTGTTGGTACCCTCTGGGCTTCGTAGTATGCCATGGGGGTCCAAAATGGCCACCGCTCCTGAACCTGCCCGGTCTCTGGCAGGTGACCCTGGTCGCTGATGGTGCGGTCCTCCGCATAGAGGTCGCTGCCAGCTCTGGAAGAGCGGGATCCAGAGCGCGAAGGCCAGGGTGGGGCAGAGTAGCCATGCAGTGACGTCTGCGTGGCCAGGGTCTGCTTCCTTGGTGGGGTCCGGTGCCGGGATGGTATCCGGTACCGGGAGCCTGATCGGTGCCGGGATGGCGTCCGGTGCCGTGAGCCGGATCGGTACTGGGATGGTGTCCGGTGCCGGGAGCCGGATCGGCGTCGAGAGTCGGATCGGCGCCGGGATGGTGACCGGCGTCGAGAGCCGGATCGGGGGCGGGACCTGGATCGGTACCTGCGATGATCTCGGTACCGTGACACGGATCGGGACCTGGAACGTCTCGGCGATCTGCGCGTCGACCGGCCGCGGGACCGGGAGCGGCGTCGAGAGTCAGGATACCTCCGTGCGGATGGAGACCTGGAGCGGTACCGCGAGTACGAATGGCGCCGGGATCGAGATCGGTGCCGGGACTGCGAGCGGTACCTTGGAGACGCAGGTGGCTGCTGCTGGCTGGTCTCCGCCTGCGGCACCGGGTGGAAGATGGCCGGTTTGCCGCGTGATGTGATGATCCGCACCGGCGGTACCGTAGACGGAGTCGGTGCCGGAGCGGTCATCTGGATCAGGTCCCGCGCCGCTGCGAATGTGTCCGGCGTGGACGGAAGCGGAAGCTCGACCACGGAGCGTGCTGGGGAGCTGGCGGTTACCGAGCTCAACGGCCCTCGCGGGACCGGAGTCGTCGGTACCGGAGCCTGCAGAGGCTGACCTGCACTCAACGGCCTCTCGGGTGCCGGAGTTGGCAGGGCCGGCGCCGGTGTTGACGGCGGCGCCGGACTCAACGGCCTAAGGAGGGCCGGAGTAAGTGGCACGGAGACCACTGGCACCGAACTCAACGGTCCTTGCGGTACCGGAGTTGGCGGTGCGGGCGCCTCAACAGACCTAGGCGGGTCTGGAGCTGGCTGCGCATGCAGCGGCGCCTTAGTCGGTCCTCCCGACTTCTTGGCTCTCGGGGACAGTGAGCGGCTCTGTGAAGTCCCGGGTAGAGAGGGACGGTGCCTGGGTTCTTTTCCGGAGCTTGGACGTTCCGGTGCCGCAGACGTTGAGGCCGCCGGGGTCGGTGCCGTGGTACGATGCGGCGCCGACATCGGGCTAAGAGACGCCTCTAAAAGGAGCTGCTTCAAACGAAAGTCCCGCTCCTTTTTGGTCCGCGGCTTGAAGGACTTACAAATACGGCACTTGTCCGGAAGGTGAGATTCCCCGAGGCACTTGAGACAGGAGGCATGCGGATCTCCTGTAGGCATCGGCTTCTGGCATGCCGAGCAAGGCTTGAATCCCGGTGAGCCAGGCATTGGCCCGGTACCGGGTTGGGGATAAGGGGAGAAGCCCCTTATCTCCAGCTACAATTGTCACTGAGTAAGATAACTGCTAACAACAACTATTAACAACTAATTAACGGTACTTTAACGGTACTTAAACTATCTAAAAGATAAACGAGTGCTGTGAAGCTAGGGCTGTGGAGGTCAGCGAGCTGCTCTCCACTGTTCCAACGACCGACACGGGCGGTAAGAAGGAACTGAGGGGGCGATGGGCCGGCTGCAGTATATATCGGGGCACCTAACGGCGCCACTCCAGGGGGCGCCAGCCGGACCACCGAGTGTTGCTAGGGTAAAAATCTTCCGACGATCGTGCACGCCGCGCGCGCACACCTAACTGGAATACATATGAGCAAGCACTCGAAGAAGAACTGTAGCACTTCTAGTGTACATTAGCCCCAATACTTAGGACTTGTCTACACTACTCACTGGATTGGCGGGGAGCAATCGATACAGCGGCGGTTGACACTGGTACTCCCCTAGAAAGAGGAGCGCAAGCGCAGTTGACGGGAGAGCGTCAGCTATCAACTTACCGTGGTGTCTTCACTGCGGTATGTAGATCTAACTACGTCGACTTCAGCTACGCTATTCACGTAGTTGAAGTTGTGGTATATTAGATCAACCCCGCGCGGTAGTGCAGACAAGCCCTGACATGTACCTGGATCTCAGCCTTGACACCAAGTGGCAAGGAGTGCAGGAAAATCTCTCTGGGCAACTTTGTTCTGCTTTGCAGACTGGGACTCGGGTTTGCTGCTTGTTGTAGGTGTTTTCTGTAAACAACTTGTGGAGTTGCAGTCCCAGCCCAGAGTGTGACATGGATATGAAACAGCCAGGGGTCATGGGGCAGGGACAGAGATGGGATCCTGCATGGGAAGAGCCAGCCCAGAGAGCATTGTTTCAGGAGAGAGACTCCTAAATATAGAGGGAGCAAAACTAATCCCAGCGACATCCACAGATCAAACTGTGCACCAGTACCGGGTCGTTGTCTCCCCATTCCTCAAACTGGGGTAATCTGTGGCCATTCCTCTCTGTCAGAGGGCGATGATGAGATGGGACTTTATGTCACTGTTGTCTCATCGTTCCTGGAGGGAGTAAAATAATATAAGAGAAGTAGTAGTCTGAAATGGCAGCACTGCCATGTGTGTAAGTGAAGATCTGCCATCTTCCCTGCAGTGCTGACTTTGTTACGTTCCAGTCACTCTTGGGAGATGTTGTTGGGGAGAAGCAACCATCTTGCCTTTCTTTCTGGAGCTGGTTATGCCAGCTGCAGTTCAGCTCAGTTGTAATCTGCTTTTCACCATTATTTCTGTTCAAGAAATGGGGATGTTAGAACCCTCAACTTGTTAAAATAATCCAGAATACTCTGCTCATTTTAAACTTTATTGTACAAATTTACTAGTAGTTCAATTGTTCTAACCTTTGTTCATAGTATATGCGACATCTGTCAGATGCAAGATGTATGTTCTGTTAAGGTTTGTCAAATATGAACTGTGTGCTAGGTACCTTTGGTGCAAATATTTCTATGGTTTTATGCTACTTGTGTGCTATGGTCTAATACCAGCTAAACTGTTGTGTGCCTAATTAGATGAGAAAAGGTGCGTAAGGTCTGCAGAATCTGGAATTTTCTGTCTTCTAAATGAGGAGAATACAAATATGAGCAAAACTGATTTCATCGTTTGGAACAGAGTGAAGAGGTATCTGGTGCAAAATATTTCTCCAGAGTGGGTAAATACTTACCTTTCTGTATTACTGTGACAATCTGTACTTCTATGTTCACCCCTTATCAGGATAATCAATTTTGTACAAAGGATGCCTTTTGAAGTATGATTTGAAAACTCAAAATGTGCTCAACATTATTGTCTTGTGAAACTATGGGCGGCAACATTCTATTTAAAGTTATATGATTCTACTGTATGATGTTACTTAGACATGTCACAGTTCTGGAGAAAACCCACAGACCAGTTCCTCAGAGACAAAAAGTCAGAGTGACCTCTCATCAAATACCAGCTAAATCGAATGGACTTTCACTTGGTTAAGTGGCTGTTATTTGGGTAGGGGAACGGGTGTGAGTGATTGTCACGGACTCAAAGGGCGTGCCCTCTCTTGGCCCCATGCGGTCCGTGGGGGGTTCCCCTTTCAGTGAGACAGCCCTTCTCGGGGGTCCATTCTCTCTTGAGGTCCAGCCCTTCCACCTCCTGGATCCGCACCTCTCTGAGTCTTAGTACGCCTGTCTCTCACCATGGGCCCCTCAGGGAGTCCACGCACTCTGGACCCCCGGGTCTCCACCCCCGAAGGGGACGATGCAACCCTATTCTCTAGATCAGAGTGACTCTCAGCCAGCGTAAAACAGGAGGGTTTATTGAGCGTTGAACACAGCACAGGAACTCACAGGGCCCTCAGGCCTGGCCTCCCCCCAGCCCGGCACATCCAGCTCTCTCCTCCATCCAGGTGGGCTCTGCCTGCTTCCTCTCTCCCGCCCAGAGCCCCCCTGCCTCCCAGCTGGGCTGTGGATATCACTGGCCCCAAGCCCCGCCTCTGTCCATTGTCTCCTCTCCAGGTAAACAGCCATGCAAACAGGGTTGTCTGGGCCTCTTCTCTGTCTCTGGCCCCCTGTGGCTGGAACCGGTTGGTTAGGCCCCCGGGGCTCCTCTCTTCGCATCCCATTGTTCTCTCTCTGGCCAGGACCAGCTACGGACTCCTGAGCTGGCTTCCAGGTCACCTGTCACCAGGGTCTCCATTCTCCACGTCCATGGCTGGGGTCCCCAGTTCCCTCGCCAGTCCCCTGTAACAATAAACTCCCTCTCCCATCACCTCATTAAACCCGTAACACCCAGGGAAACTGAGTCCCACCCCCTTTGCATGCAACCCTAGGAAACCAAGAAAACCCCCAAAAGCAACAAGGAAAACAGGAAACTCCCCCATGCCGTCACAGTGAGAAATCTGCATTTTAACAAAGGAACAGCTTAAGGTTTCCGTCTAGACAGACCATATGTCCCCTAAAACTCTGCTGGGGATGATCCTTTCACAAGAGAATGAACTATAAGAAAGGGGAAGAGGTGCCCCCAGGTAGTCCTCTCTTTCTCTCTGCTCATGGCATCAATCACACCTGAAAGACAAAAGAAAGTAACACCTCACTTGGGGGGGGGGGCGGTGCTAAGCTGAAAGGCACCCAAACTAATACAGCATGTGGTGAGGGAGACTTTTGCTTTGACTTCATTTAGCTAGTTAAGTTAGATATTAGTTGTGTTTTACCTTTTATTTTATAACCAATCCTGACTTTTATGCCTTATTACTTGTAATCACTTATAATCTTTTTCCTGTAGCTAATAAACTTGTTTTATTGTTTCATCTAAAACAGTGTGTTTGGATTGAAGGGTTTGAGAAACTTCATTTGAGAACAGGATTAGTGCCTATCATTTTCTGTTAATAAAATGATGGACTTTATATTGGCTTGTATTGTCCAGAAGAAGGCTGGACAGTACGTGTTATATATTTCTGGCGGGAAGTTCTGTAACTAGTAATTTGCTGGTGTTGCTCTGCAGTGTAATTCAGGAGTCACTGACTATAGGACTCCTAGTATTGCTTGGAGTAATTTACATGCCTGAGGCTGTGAAAGCAAAACCAGCTAAGCAGTGTAAAAGGCACCGTTGCTTGGAGAACAGAGGGGACACAGCTGTTCAACATTCTAGATGGGGCCATGGTTAAAGTCACAATTAAACTGACTTCACTTCCAATCAATAAATCTGTTGGGTCTGGTTATCTGAGGCCAGGTCTACACTAGGACTTTATGTCGAATTTAGCAGCATTAACTCGATTTAACCCTTCACCCGTCCACATTAGGAAGGAATTTATTTCGACATAAATGGCTCTTTAATTCGATTTCTGTACTCCTCCCCTACAAGGGGAGTAGCGCCAAATTTGACATGGCCATGTCGAATTCGAGGTACTGTGGACGGAATTCGAAGCTAATAGCTCCGGGAGCTATCCCACAGTGCACCACTCAGTGGACGCTCAGGACAGCAATCTGTACTCGGATGCTCTGACCTGCCACTCAGGGAAAGCCCCGGGAAAATTTGAATTCCTTTTCCTGTCTGGCCAGTTTGAATCCCATTTCCTGTTTGGACATCGTGGCGAGCTCAGCAGCACTGGCAACGATGCAGAGCTCTACAGCAGAGGTTACCATGCAATCCCAGAATAGAGAGAGGGCTCCAGCATGGACTGATCGGGAAGTTTTGGATCTGATCGCTGTGTGGGGAGATGAATCCGTCCTATCCGAGCTCCGATCCAAAAGACGGAATGCAAAAATGTATGAAAAAATATCCCAGGCTATGACGGAGAGAGGATACAGCCGGGATGCAATGCAATGCCGCGTGAAAATCAAGGAGCTGCGACAGGCGTACCAGAAGACCAAGGAGTCCAACGGATGCTCCGGATCGCAGCCACACACTTGCCGGTTTTACGAGGCACTGCATGCTATGCTCGGTGGTGCTGCCGCAACTACCCCACCAGTGTCCGTGGACTCCGACGACGGGGTCTTATCTACGGCAACGTCGTCGGAGGTTTTCGCGGACGGTGAAGATGAGGACAGAGAGGAGGAGGACGAGGCAGTCGACAGCGCTTTCACTGCTGATTTCCCCGACAGCCAGGATCTATTCATCACCCTGACTGAGTTCCCCTACGAACCCTCCCAAGGCAGCATCCATGACCAGGAATCAGGCGAAGGATCAGCAGGTCAGTGTTTTAGACATTTATTTGGAATACAATAGGCATGGTGTGTAAGCAATGTGTTAGTATTGCTTAATCGGCCTTATGGGCTTCAGCTTCGAGTCACTTTCCCGTGCAACTATTCGAAAAGTCTGTCAATATGTATGGGGATAGAGGAGTAATCCCCATCGGAGAGCTCCATGAAGCTCTCCTGGAGGTACAGTGAGATCTTGTGTATCACGTTCACGGGGAGAGCGGCCTTATTGTCTCCTCCATGGTAGGATACTTTCCCGCGCCATGCAAGCTGCAGGTACTCTGGTATCATTGCCTTGCATAGCATGGCTGCATACGGCCCCGGGGTTTGCTGGCATTGACGCATCATGCAGTCTTTCTCTGTCTCGGTAATCCTCATCAGAGTGATATCAGTCATGGTGCCCTGGTTTGAATGAGTGGTTTCATTAGTATAGGGAATGCTTCATTTTCCCTTTAAAGAAAGACATCCGGCGGTTTCCATTAACGCGGGGTGGGAGGGAGTTGGGAGCCAAACCATTCGAACTTCTCAGTGCGCAGGCAGGGACAGTTCCCGGGACCGGCCACACGAAGCGGGGGAAAGGGTACGCGAGCCGTTCATAAAGAGCGGTTCACGGGCAATTTGGGTTCCCGGGAGCGGCCACGTGGAGGGGGGGGAAGGGTAGGCGAGCCGTTCATACCGAGCGGTTCGCGGGCACTTTTGGTTCCTGGGAGCGGCCACGCGGAGGGGTGGGAAGGGTAGGCGAGCCGTTCATACTGAGCGGTTCGTGGGCACTTTTGGTTCCCGGTAGCGGCCACGCGTTGGGAGGGTAAAGGATTGGTGAGCCGCTGTAGATGAGCGGTTTGGGCAGCAGCAGTTCCTGCCCGCAGCCGGGAACAGTGATTGAGACATGGGAGTAGAGCACTGCTGTGAAGTAATCTCTCAGCAGTCCAAACTCATCACCTTACCATGGTCTTCAGAGAGCTGATTTTCAGTGTTCGGCAAGGCTTCTGGGATCTGTACACCGGGACCCCAGACACTCAGCATTAAGACCTAATAGTTGACCTTGTAGTACGTGAACATGTGATAGGTACTGTGCTTGGTCCTATTCACAGGGAAAGAGTATGGGCATTGTTCTGGAAAAAGTATCTTTCTGAGGAATTCACTCCCTTTCCCTCATCCCACAGCTGCGAGTGTCTCCCGCCCTACCCGTGGGTCTCCCTCCCATGGGCTATTGCAGATAAGGCGGCGCAAAAAGAGAACCCGGGATGACATGTTCTCAGAATTGATGATCTGTTCCCGAAGGGAGGCGGCACAGTGGAGAGAGGATGTTTCAAGGTCCGAGTGAGCAGCCAGGGAACGGGAGCAGAGGGCTGAAGCTTGCGAGGACAGGTGGCGGCAGGAAGACCAGCAGGCGGCTCAAACGCTGCTGGGACTAATGAGGGAGCAAACGGACACGCTCCGGTGCCTGGTGGACGTTCTCCAGGACAGGAGACAAGAGGAAAGAGCCCCTCTATATGTAATTTCTAACCGCCCTCCCCCGCCACCAAGTCCAGTCGTTTACTCACCCAAAGTCACTAGGACGAGGAGAGGCAGGGTCCGTGGAAATATTCACTCCACCCCTGCAGACTGCTCCAGTAGCAGAAGGCTCTCATTCCCAAAACCTTAGATTGGTCCTTTCCCTCCCTCCAGCCGCACCCCTCAACACTTCCCTGCCCAGGTTTCATCTTAAAGCAATGCTCACCTTAATAAAAATGTTTTTTTTGTTCAGTGCTGTTTTCTTGACTTTCTTTCACAGGACGGTTTGGTTTTCGGGTTAGTGGGTAAGGGGGTTTGTAATTGGAGATGACTGGCGCCTGACCCAGGGTACAGACAGGGGGAAAGGATCAACAGAAAGTCACAGTAAAAATTGCATGCACTAGGCACACTTGTCATTCTGGGTTGGGGTTTTCATGTTCTCTACGGGGGGCGTGGGGGGGGTTCACTTTCTGGTGGGGGAGGGTGGCTGCTGATCTTTAGCTGCCGGCGATAGCCTGCATGACAGATCCATGCAGCAGGGGATCCGTGGCCGCAATTCACGGACTAAAAGTCAAAGAGGCCCCACCACACACAGTTGCGAATAGGAGGGGTTGATGGCTCCCTTGAAACAAGCAGTCCAGCACTTAGGACTGCTCTGGGAGCAGGAGCATGTCATTCCCGAAGCTTGAAAGCGTACTTTCCAACACTCCACCCGCTCCCCAACCGCGGTATGCGTCCCAGGTTAAAACCTTAACCGAGAAACCAGTAATGGAGACGGTTCAAATACACAATGTTTCCTTTTATTGTACTTTTAAAGCGTTGAATGAAGGGGGGGAAGGGGGTTGTTAATGGGAGAGGATAGGCAACGGAAACTGGGTAAAGAAACGGGGGCAGGTTCAGCATGTGTTTAAACAAGCGTAACAGTCACTGGTTACCCCACTCGCTCTGGAAGCTAGCTTTCAAAGCTTCCCGGCTGCGCAGCGCATCCCGCTGTGATCTTCTAATCGCCCTGGTGTCCGGCTGAGCGTAATCAGCTGCCAGGCGATTTGCCTCAACCTCCCAC
Organism: Chelydra serpentina; assembly: GCA_037349315.1. NCBI lineage: Eukaryota > Metazoa > Chordata > Testudines > Chelydridae > Chelydra > Chelydra serpentina. Next base: position 2,687,970 of record JBAIAC010000021.1, on the reverse strand, counting down.
CCCACCATAAACGTCTCCCCCTTGCTCTCACAGAGATTGTGGAGCACACAGCACGCTGCAATCACAATGGGGATATTTTTTTGGCTGAGATCGGAGCGAGTAAGTAAGCTTCTCCAACGACCCTTCAGACGGCCAAAGGCACACTCCACCACCATTCTGCACTTGCTCAGCCGGTAGTTGAAGAGCTCCTTTTCAGTGTCCAGGGCTCCCGTGTATGGCTTCATGAGCCATGGCATTAGTGGGTAGGCAGGGTCCCCGAGCATCACTGTAGGCATCTCCACATCCCCAACAGTTATTTTGCAGTCCGGGAAATAAACACCCTGTTGCAGCCGTCTAAAGAGACCAGAGTTTTTGAAAACACGAGCATCATGAACCTTGCCTGGCCATCCAACATTGATGTTGGTAAAACGTCCTTTGTGGTCCACTAGTGCTTGCAGCACCATAGAAAAATAGCCCTTTCGGTTAATGTACTGGCTGCCCTGGTGCTCCGGTCCCAGGATAGGGATGTGTGTCCCATCAATAGCCGCGCCGCAGTTTGGGAATCCCATAGCAGTGAAGCCATCTATGATCACCTGGACGTCTCCAAGGGTCACTACCTTTGAGAGCAGCAGGTCAACGATTGCATGGGCTACCTGCATCACAGCAACCCCCACGGTAGACTTGCCCACTCCAAATTGGTTCACGACTGACCGGTAGCTGTCGGGAGTTGCAAGGTTCCACAGGGCTATGGCCACTCGCTTTGGATAGTCAGGGCTGCTCGCATCCAGGTGTCCTGGCGGTTCAGGGCAGGGGACAGCAAGTCACAAAGTTCCAGGAAAGTGCCCTTACGCATCCGAAAGTTTCGCAGCCACTGGGATTCATCCCAGACCTGCAGCACTGTGCGGTCCCACCAGTCAGTGCTTGTTTCCCTTGCCCAGAATCGCCGTTCCACAGGATCAACGTGCCCCATTGCCACCATGATTTCTACGGTCCGGGGTCCCGTGCTTTGCGAGAGGTCTATGCCCCTCTCAGAGTTCATGTACTCCCGGAGCTTCCATTGCCTCCTCGCCCGATTTCTCTGCATCTGATTCTGGAAAAGGTGCACGATAAGGCGCGAGGTGTTGACAACGGACAGAACAGCAGCGATAATCGCGGAGGGCTCCATGATCGCTGTCCTGTGGCATCCGAGCTGTCAATCACCGGAAAAGGGCGCGAATTCATTGCCCGCCGGTGCTTTCACGTAGGGACGGCGGGAGTGTGGGTCGAGTGACGACATTTCCGTATAACCACCCTTGACACATTTTCGACCCCACAAGGCACTGGGGGCTACACCCAGAATTCCAGTGGGCAGCGGGGACTGCGGGAACTGTGGGATAGCTACCCACAGTGCACCGCTTGCAATGTCGACGCTTGCCCCCTTACTGTGGACTCACAAATTCGAATTAAGGTCCTTGATGTGGATTCGCACGATCGACCTTGCAATATCGGTTTCACAAGTTCGGTTTAACAACAATCGAACTAGTCTCGTAGTGTAGACATACCCTGACATTTCAACTCACTATCAAACCACAAAGCGAATAGGAGTTACTGTGCCTCTCTCTCCTGCTAGTGAACCTGAGCTGTACTATGACTAACCTGCCTGAGGAGTACATGTTAGCTAAACGGTTTGCCGGCCCCAAACGGTTAAAACTCACGAGACTGTTCTAAAAAAATGAAAGTTGGAGGTTTTTACTTGCTTTAGGTTTCTGAGTTGTTAGGGTGCACTGGTTTCATGTTTTCAAGCTTTTCTCTGCTACCATGAGGGCTAGAAACTTTTGTAATGAAAGCTGAAATTCTCCTGCAATACAGTGGAGACAACCTCCATTCCCACCCCTTAAGTGCCATCCCCATCCCTCCCCTCAACCAGCTTTGGCAGTTACACACCAGGAGAGTCTGTCTGCTTGGGAATCTGAGCTCGCCTGATAGTTGCTGAGTGATCAGCATGGGCTCCAGGGTCCGTTTATCCTTATGGTCCTTTTTATGTACTCATTCAGAATAATTTATTACGAACCTGATCTGCAGTCACAGGCTCCTCTCCTCCTGGCACTTCATCTGGGGTGCCCCTCCACTGAGATGGGGTAGGGCTGCCTGGCCATAAGTGTGAATATAGGCAAGGAAAGGAAATGGGGGTGATCTCCTAGATCCTTGTGGAGTGTGATCATCATAGGATACAGGCTGGCAGTGACCTCTCAGGGGCTGAGGCCGGGACAGCCTGTTGTGGCCCCTCAGGGAACATTCACTGAGAACCTTAGAAATTCAGGAGCTGTTTGATCCTCCTGAGCCCATTGTCCCCTCTCGCCCCCTGCAGCTGCTCCTCCCAGGGGTTAATGCTGCAGTGAAGGGCAAAGGGCATCTTGGGTTTGGATTGTGGGATGGAGCCAATAGAGGCCCAGATGGTTCTTCTCTGCAGGGCCGGTGCAACCACTAGGCGAACTAGGCAGTCGCCTAGGGCGCCTAGAGGTTGGGGGCACCAAAAAGCATCGGCTGGGGGTGGGGGCGCAGCCCCAGCCATGGAAGAGCCGGTGCGGTGCAGTGGGGGCAGCAGCCCTGCAAAGGCGGCAGCCGTGCCCCCTGCCCCTACTGCGGTCTGGCGCCCACCCCCGCCAGGCTCCTGCAGCAGATGCATGTGGGCGCCAGCCCCGTGCACCCCCCAGCTCCCCCCTCGCCGCGGTCAGGCTCTGCGGCTTCCCAGGAGGGGCAGCAGCTCACACTCCCGGGAGCCGCAGAGCCCGACCGCAGCAAGGGGGGAACGAGGGGCACACGGGGACCGCCGCCCACATGCATCTGCTGCAAGAGCCCCTGGGGTGGGGGTGGGGGCACGCCGGGCCGCAGCCCAGGCAGGCCGCCCCCGGCTCCCCCCCTCACCGCGCTCGGGTCCTGCAGCTCCCAGGACAGAGTGCGAGACGCTACTGCCTCAGCACTCTGCGAGGGAGGGGCTGTGCGCACGGCAGCGTGTTGCCTCTACGTGGAGCCAGCAGCCTGAGCCTGGTAAGGGGAGTCCCGGGGGCAGTCAGGGAGCAGGGGGAGGGTTGGATGGGTCGGGAGTTCGGGGGGGGGGGCTGTCAGGGGGCAGGGGTGGTTGGATGGGGTGTGGGAGTCCTGGGGTTCTGTCTGGTGGGGGTGTGGATCAGGGTTGAGGAAGTCAGGGCAGAGGTAGGGGGTGGGGTTCTGGGGGGCAGTTAGGGGGGGGTCCCAGGAGGGGGCAGTCAGGGGACAAGGAGCAGGGGGGTTGGGGGTTCTGAGGGGAGCAGTCAGGGGGTAGGAAGTGGGAGGGAGTGGAAGGGGGCGGGGAGGGGGGGGGGAAACCTGGTCTGGGGAGCAGCCCCTGGGCACGGCTGGCCCCTGGGGTCTATAAAGGCTCGTTGGGATTTGCCCCTCAATGAACTGATGTGGGGGGGGGTGGGCGGGCGCAAGGGGGAAGTTTTGCCTAAGGCGCAAAATATCCTTGCGCCAGCCCGGCCTCTCTGGGCAAGTCACCCGCTACTTTCAAACTGCACGACCCCGCCCCTAATTACCAACTGCCGCTCTGGGCTGGGGAAGGACCATTCCCACCTGCAGGGGGGAGGAGGAGACTTATCCCAGACTCAGGATAAAAGCTCCCAGCGGAGGGGATGAACCATTTCACTCGGGGGGTGGGGGGAGGGATAAAATGGCAAAGGCTGAAAATTCACCTGTTTGGTTTTGGGGTTTCTGAACAATCAGATCCTTTTCATTCTTCCTGTTCCCCTTAGCAAAGGGGGATTTTTACCAAAGTGACAAATTTTGGCATTGTGTGAGGAAACCCCCCTGCCACCTGGGAGAGTGGGACCTTCCAAAGTGGCAGTTCTGGCAGTTGGCCAGCCTCCCTTTCCCACCCCCAACTGCCCCCTCAGAGGGTGAGTGGGATCAGCCGCCCTGACCAGCCTGGGCTTTCCCCTGTCGATGGAGGATTCCCCCTCCTCAGCCCTTAACTCGCTACAGGATCACCCCGCCCACTTGCCCCAGTGCAGACAGGACAGACAGACCCAATTAACCCCCACCCTGCCATAGGGTGAAGGGATTAAAGTCCCGCCAGGCCAGGCCTGACCAGGACAGGGTGGGGGAGGGGTCTGTCCAACTGCCCTAACTGCCACTTTGGCAGGGCCCATTCTCCGCTGGATGGGGGGAGGGATCCCTAACAAGATCCTCAAACCTATTTGGCAAACACAAGAGAAAACTTTTAAAGCATCTGAATTTAAACATAGAGGAACAAAATGAAACAGGTCAGTTTTGAACCTTTGGCATTTTATGCTGCATGAGAGCTCCCCCTCCCAATAGGGAAATGGTTCGTTCCATGAGCTGGGAGTTTAGTGCCTGGCTCTGCGCTGGATGGAACCATCTCGCTGGTGGCGGGAGCAGGGGCGACACAGTCACGGGGGAGCCCATTTCATTTTTGGTTTTCTTTTCCTGTGAAGTCGCTGGTTGGTCGGAAGCTGCTCGTCCTGGTCACACCTTGTGTTAAAGGTCGGAGCTGTCAATCCCAATTCTGGGGTCACTGTCAAGACTGAGCATGGGCAGCAAGTGAGGGAACTGTTTCTACGAATAGGAGGATGCATAAAGAAAGAGGTACAATGCAGCATAACCGTAAAGGCCAGTTGCCAGCAATAGTTTCGGAGTCCGGAGGCTGCGTCTGACAAGGGGAGAGACGTGCAGGAAGAGCCGGGCAGCCAGCAAGAGATGCCAAAGAAGAACTGCCGCAGAGATAGAAAAGAAAGCTGGAGCAGCGAAGAGCCGACTGAGCAGCAATTGAACAGCAGCCACAGCAGTGATTTGACTTTTAAAAGAAAAGAGCAACAGATTTATAGTGTAAGCTTAATGTACTTTTAATTATGGTTTAGTGTATAGGATAGTATATAGGGTTAGTATGTGTATACTTTAAGTGTGTGTGTGTGTGTGTTTTAAGTATGCTTACTGCAGCTGCTAGTGGGGAGGGAGGCTAAGGGGTCACCACCCCAAGGAGGCCACGTGATCTCCCCATGTGACCCCTCCCCGCCTCACCTGAGGGCCGGGATCTTCCCACGTGACCCCTTCCTGCACCACCCCTAGCCCGGGGGACTGAGCCTCTCCACATGAACCCTCCCCGCTCAACCCCTACTCCGCGACCCCACACTCTCCCCCTCCTGCCCTTCGACCCGCAGCACCAACCCATCTTACCTGAGGCCGAGGAGGTGTCCCTAGTCCGGCCCGTGATCTCTGGTGGTGGGTTGGGCTGTGTGGCCTCTGGCCAGCCCCCACCCAGAGCTCAGGCAGCAGGTTGGGAGCACCACAAGGCCCTCACTGCGACCCCCATGTGGCACCAGTGTGTAGATATATAAACTTTAAAGTAATTTAAGATCTGTTGTCAGCAATTTATTACAAACTAGCTATTTGCAATGAATTGCTTTGCTTACAATCATTTGAACTAAATGCTATTGTAGTTTAAGTGCTCTTTAATTTAGAAGTGGGATTTGTGTCTTGGGGATTTTGTGCCTTATTTAGGAGTTTTAGGATACACTTTATTAGGGATTATTAGTTATATCAATCAGATATTTGGTTTTGGAAAGAATACTGCCTGTGTCAATTACATTATCAGAAGGTTATAGCCGTGTCCTTTAGTGTTTCCTTAACAACCCCAGGAACTTTTACCTCATGAAGAACAGACTAAGGTGGAAATAGGCAGGTTATAAAGAAGTGTCCCCAAAAGCCATTTTTGGGGTAATAGTAACCCTGTATTATGGTGGGGGAAGTAGGAGAATGGGACATTCCAAAGTGTCAGTTATGGCAGTTGGACCTGGGAACTAAATACAGCCCTGTATGCGGAGGAGGGGTGGGGTGGAAATGGCTCCCACATAAAGTAGACTTCGACCTCCTTGGCTAATAAGGACATTTGTATCCAGGGTCAGTGCCTGAAAACCCACTTTCTTGTCCCCCTGAAATGCTCCTTCTACTCTTCAGAAAAAGACCTGATGGCTGGAAGCTGAAGAAAGACTAATTCAAACTGGAAATAAGGACAAATTTTCTACAGTGAGGGTAGGGTGATGAGATGTCCCAATTTTATAGGGACAATCCCGATTTTGGGGTCTTTTTCTTATATAGGCTACTATTACCCCCCCGCCACCTGTCCCGATTTTTCACATTTGCTGTCTGGTCACACTAAGGGTACGTCTACACTACAGAATTAGGTCGAAATTATAGAAGTCGATATATTAAAACCCGAATTAATGGAATCGATTGTGTGTGTCCCCACTAAAGAGCGTTAAGACCATGAGGTCGATTGTCTGTGACCACAGTAGCGAGAGTAGCATCGACCTTCGAAGCATTGCATTGCGGGTAGCTATCCCACAGTTCCCGCAGTCTCTGCCGACCATTGGAATTCTGGGTTGCGATCCCAAAGCCTGATGGGGCAGAAAAAAATGTCGCTGGTGGTTCTGGGTACATGTCATCAGGCCATCAAACGTCCCTCCCTCCCTCCCTCCTTGAAAGCAATCTTTTTCGCGCCCTTGCTCCCCCCCTCCCTCCGTGAAAGCACCTGAGGGGGGAGCGAAAAATTCTTTCGCGCCTTTTTTCGTGCAGGCGCCATATTGCTGCCACCATTGTTATCCACCCGCCGCTTCTGCTCCCACTCTGCTGTCCTGCAAACAGCATACCAGGGGAAGCATAGAGCACGATCAGATCACCGCAACTGTTATGGCCGTTATGAACACCACGCGCATTGTCCAGCAGTATATGGAGATTGAGAACCGGGAGCTGCTAGAGCAACGGGAGGTGAGGACGGGACAGCATCAGCCTGAGGAGAGTGATGAGGACATGGAGACAGACCTCTCCCAAAAACGGCCCCCCCGCAAGGTGGACATCATGGTGGTAATGGGGCTCGTTGATACAGTGGAACGCCGATTCTGGGCCCGGGAAACAAGCACAGACTTGTGGGACCACATAGTGCTGCAGGTCTGGGATGAATCCCAGTGGCTGCGAAACTTTCGCATGCGTAAGGGCACTTTCATGGAACTTTGTGAGTTGCTTTCCCCTGCCCTGAAGCGCCAGAACACCAAGATGAGAGCAGCCCTCACAGTAGAGAAGCGACTGGCGATAGCCCTGTGGAAGCTTGCAACGCCAGACAGCTACCGGTCAGTCGCAAATCAATTCGGAGTGGGAAAATCTACAGTGGGGGCTGTTGTCATGCAAGTAGCCAGGGCGATCACCAAGCTGCTTGTACCAAGGGTTGTGAGTCTGGGAAATGTGCAGCTCATACTGGATGGCTTTGCAGCAATGGGCTTCCCGAACTGTGGAGGGGCGATAGACGGAACCCATATCCCTATCTTGGCACCGGACCACCAAGCCAGCGAGTACATAAACCGAAAGGGTTACTTTTCAATAGTGCTGCAAGCACTGGTGGATCACAAGGGGCGTTTCACCAACATCAACGTGGGATGGCCGGGAAAGGTACATGACGCTCGCATCTTCAGGAACTCTGGTCTGTTTCAGCTGCTGCACCAAGGGACTTTCTTCCCAGACCAGAAAATAACCGTTGGGGATGTTGAGATGCCCATAGTTATCCTTGGGGACCCAGCCTACCCCTTAATGCCATGGCTCATGAAGCCATACACAGGTAGCCTGGACAGTAGTCAGGACCTTTTCAACTATAGGCTGAGCAAGTGCAGAATGGTGGTGGAGTGTGCATTTGGCCGTTTAAAAGCAAGATGGCAAAGTTTATTAACTAGGTTAGATCTCAGCGAAACCAATGTTCCCATTGTTATTACTGCTTGCTGTGCGCTCCACAATATCTGTGAGAGTAAGGGGGAGACGTTTATGGCGGGGTGGGAGTTTGAGGCAAATCGCCTGGCCGCCGGTTATGTGCAGCCAGACACCAGGGCTATTACAAGAGTACAGCAGGGTGCGTTGCGCATCAGGGAAGCTTTGAAAACAAGTTTCATGAATGGCCAGCATGCTGTGTGAAAGTTCTGTTTTTCCCCACTAATGAAAAGCCCCCCCCTTCATTCGCTCTACTTCCCTTTACCCAAACCGCCCTGCCCTCCCCCCCTCGATCACCGCTTGCAGAGGAAATAAAGTAATTCTTGCTTAAAAATCATGCATTCTTTATTAATTCGTAAAACACAGAGGGGGGACTATGGTGGTAACTGACACTGTCTCCCGGGATAGGTGGTGGAGGAAGGGAAGCACCAGGATGGGTGGTGGAGGAGGGGATGAGGGAAGGACAAGGACACACAGCACTTTAAAACTTATTGAATGGCAGCCCTTTCTTGCTTGGACTGTTCTCTTGGCTTGAGTGGCTGGGAGCACGGAGGCCACCCAAACGCGTTCTTGGGCGTCTCGGGGATGAGGTTATGGGACTCGGGAAGGAGGGCTGTTGGTTACACAGGGGCTGTAGCGGCGGTCTTTGCTCAGGCGGCCTTTCCTGAACCCTACGCCTGTCCTCAGCCATAAGCCGGAGGATTTCCGTTTGATCCTCCAGTAGCCTCAGAATTGCATCCTGCCTTCTCTCTGCACGCTGATGCCGCTGTCTCTCTTCAGCCCGCCAGTCATTGTCTTCAGCACGCCACGCATCCGCGCGATCAAATTCTGCCTTCCTGGACTCAGACTGTGTCTGCCTCCACGCATTCTGCTGGCCAGCCTGAGAGTGGGAGGATTCCATGAGTTCTGAGAACATATCGTCTCGACTCCTTTTCTTTTTACTTCTTATCTTCGCTAGCCTCTGGGATGGTGATGAAAGGGGTGGCGTTGAAACATTTGCAGCTGTGGGAGGAAGCAAGCGGGAGACAAATGTAAAAGACACATTTTGTTTGAACAAAACATTACATATCACATGTGCATTTTGTCCAAGGTTGCACTGGGCCTCTTATATTGAGGGTCTGCCGGCTTGCTGTGAGAGATCACACAAGCAGGTCCGGCGGGCAACAGAATTCGGCTTGCAGACAGCCATGGTAAGACACTCTATAGGCTTCTTTAAGCTTCACAACAGGCGGGAATGTTTTCAAACAGCAACCTCCTCATTTCCCATAACAAACATCCCGTGGGCTGGCACTTTAAAACAAACAGGTTAGCAATCGAAAAGTTAGGGGGGGCGGCGGTTTTCGGGTTAACATGCAGGGAGAACCTAATCGCCCCCCCACACACACACACACCCAGGCAAGATGTTCGCTGTGCCCCCTCCCCCCACCGCGTGGGTCACAGCGGGGAAGATTTCCGTTCAGCCACAGGCAAACAGCCCAGCAGGGACGGAGCCCCTCTGAATGCCCCCGTACTAAAATTCCCCTATTTCAACCAGGTTCCCATGAATGATATCACTCTTCTGAGGATAACACACACAGATAAAGAAAGGATGTTGCTTGAATGCCAGCAAAAACCGGGACCATACGCCGCCATGCTTTGCAAAGCACTGATTCCAGACTACGTGCTGCTTGCCTGGCGCGGCAGAGTGTGTTACCATGGAGCACAGGATAAGGCTGCCCTCCCCAGAAACCTCTTGCACAGGCTTTGGGAGCACATCCAGGAGATCTTTCTGGAGATGTCCCCGGAGGATTTCTGCTCCATCCCCGAACATGTTAACAGACTTTTCGAGTAGCTGTGGCAGTACTGGCCACGAATTAATCATTAAACACGCTTGCTTATAAAACATGTATTAATTAAACAGAGGTACACTCACCAGAGGTCCCTTCTCCTGCATCGAGCACGCCTTGGGAGGGTTCGAACTGTACTTGCTCCAGGTGAGAAACAGTTCCTGGCTGTCGGGGAAAAGGGCTTCTCCGCTTCCTTGCTGGGTCTGTGTGCTGTTTTCAGCATCATTATCATCATCAGGCTCCTCTGTGGGTTCTGATGATCCACATACGGAGTCAAACCACATGGGAGGGTCTGTGCTGGCTGCACCTCCTAGAATGGCATGCAGCTCATCATAGAAGCGGCATGTCTGGGGCTGTGACCCAGAGCGGCTGTTTGCATCTCTGGTTTTTTGGTAGGCTTGCCTGAGCTCCTTAATTTTCACGCGGCACTGTTGCGCGTCCCTGTTGTAGCCTCTGTCCTGCATACCCTTGGAGACTTTGGCATATGTCTTGGCATTTCTTCTTTTGGACCCTAGCTCTGCTAGCACGGTTTCGTCTCCCCAAACAGCGATCAGATCGAGTACCTCACGCTCGGTCCATGCTGGAGCTCGTCTTCGGTTCTGGGACTCCATCATGGTCACCTCTGCTGATGAGATCTGCACTCACCTGCAGCTCACCACGCTGGCCAAACAGGAAATGAAATTCAAAAGTTCGCGGGGCTTTTCCTGTCTACCTGGGAGGAGCATTCGAGCTCAGACCGCTGTCCAGAGCGGTCAGCTGTTGCACCGTGGGATAGATTTAGGAGGCCGATACTGTCGAATTGCGTCCTCACTAAAGCCTACATCGATTCGGCAATATCGCTTTAAGCGCTAATTCTCTCGTTGGGGGTGGAGTGGCGAGATCGATTTTAAGAGCCCTAGAAGTCGATGGTAAGGGCTTCGTCGTGAGGACGGGTGCACGGATCAATCGAAATAATGCTAATAAATTCGACCTAAACTCGTAGTGTAGACCAGGGCTATGTGAGTGTGATCAACCATAACTCCCAAGGGAAGTGATGGATTCTCCAGCTCCGGATGTCTTCAAAACCCTTCGGGACACCTTTATAGAAGATGCTTTAGCCAAACACAAGTTGTTGGGCTCCATATAGGGCTCCAATATAGGGCTCCAATACATTGAAATGTCATGGCCTGTGTTATGCAGATGATATAGATGATTGACTGGTCTCTTCTGGCCTAAATATCTATGAATTTCTTAAGTAATTTCCTGACCTTTCTACATAATCATCTTATCCATATTGTTACCGAAATATCGGGTCCGCCTAGCTGAGAGCCAATAACAGCCAGACAGGGATAAGGAAAGAGAAATACTTTATTCTGCAAAATAAGGGAAGTCTGTGCCAAGTGACAGGACTTCAATTAACATAGAAATTACAGGTCTTTTATACACACTTAGACAAAGCCCTGGTGTGTTAACATTTGATTGGTGCATGCTAGACCTCGGATGTCTGCTATCTGGTCAGTAAAAACTGGTATAGAAATAACTATCTCAGCTGGAAAACACTATTCTTGTGTAGGCGAAGGAGAACTGTAAAAATGCAAGGTCTTGCGTAGGCGAGGTGTCTACTTCCACCTAGTGGTCTCTGATTACCATGGCTGCTGACTGATTATGACTTTCACAGTCCCCCCTCGGGCCTGACAAAAATCCCAAATTGTCAGGCCCGTTCCGCAATTTACGATCAAGTTGAAGGGACAGATACTGGGTTTTCCCTTGGGTAACAGAGCTTTTGGTGACAGCGGTACACAGACATTTTGCACATTGTAACATTACCCAAATAACACATAGAAAGAAAAGAAAAAAAATGATCCACTTAACAATTGTTCGGAAAAGCCCTGTAAACCATGACCCAAGGTCTGGGAGGAGATCCTCAAAACTAAAGGTATGATCGAGGGAGATAGCGTGAAAAACAACAGCAGCATTCTTAATAGCTCATAAATCCTTCTCAATTAAGCCAGAGTGATTAACATAAAAACAGCATTTTTCCCCAATGCGAGCACAAGCACCCCCCAATTCAGCATTCATAGCATCTAACACACGTCTATTTTGCAATATAACTTCTGCTATTTTATCAACTTCTCCTTGTAACTTTTGAAAAACATCTATGGAGACATTAGCTATTTTTTCTAATTCAGCAGAAATATTTACAACAGCCTTTTCTAGCTCTGCTACTCCCAACCCAGGAATGAGCGCTCGAACAAAGGAATGAAACCCTGTTTGCCTGACCACGAGGGGATTCTCGGCACGCTTTGTTCGAGTCCTTATGGGGGGGTTGAAGAGCCTATGAGAATAGCTTCCCAGGTTAAGGATCTGACTTGAGTTTAATGTTTTATTTATTTGGACATCTGGTATTACTCGGGCCACACCACATCGACCCCGCCAACCTGGGGGAAGGGCTTTGTAGGCACTGTGGCCACAGATGAAATACAAGCCGGGGGTCTCTAAGTAAAGGGTAAGGGTACTTCCTGTAATTCGATGGCGCCAGTCCACCCTAACATCCCAGTGCTTAGAGTTACCTAGTATTCGGTCTTGACACCTCCAATGGGACACATTTAAGTGGCCTAGGGCATGGGTATTATTCAGGATGCCCCCACAGTAGGTAACAGCAAATAAGGTAGATATGAAACCTGTAAGTGTTCCCAGGTGTTTTGGGCAACCAGAAATCCTTTCGAGAGATGAGTGAGGCAACAGAATGCCAGAGTGAACATCCATATAGTATGCATGTGTTTCATTTATGGGGCCTAATGGGCGGAATGACGGAAGCCACTGCCCCTGATAACACACGCCTGTTGATTTTACAGTTAAAGCCCTTTGCTGAAGGCAAGGTGAATTCTGGGCTTTTTTTTGAAATTTTAAGGGGTAAAGGGTCCCATTTCTAATATCAAAATGAAGGGTTTGGTTACAGGCCTCAGGGGGGAGATAACCCATTTCCCTCCCAGTTCCTTGATCATTCTCAAAACAAAGGGGCAATGTAAATCCAATCCCAAGAATATCAAAGAGAGGGACCCCCCTTGCCGCCCAGGAATAATGCCAAATCTCAGATGTTTTCCCATAGTTATTATAATGGTGTTTCCCAACCCACACCCATTCAGTTTTCCGTACTACCTGTATGGAGAGTACTTCAGAGAGGTTTGCAGGTATACCCCATAGCCCTATTCCTTCTTCAGAACGGGTATGGTGACACAGCCAGCAATCAGATAAGTGTCCCAATGTGGCCAGTCATTGCAGGGACCTGGCCGCTGGGTGGGGGTTGGCATGTAGAAAGGGAAAAATAAAAAAAAAGTAGCCACTGTATCACTGGCTGCGAATTCATAATTATACAGTCTCAGGATTTAGTCCGTCTGAACAAGAGTTTCAGTCCTTCCAGAGGTTCAGCTTTCCAAGTATCGTCTGCTTCTGGCTCTTCCGGGTCGCGGTGGGAAGAGCTGGCGGGGCTCCCTCGAAGTCCGGAGTCGTCTGCTTCTGGCCCCGGCCTAGGGGCTCGCTTGACTCGGGTGTGGTGAATCCAAGTGTCTCGTTTCCTCACTCGAATGGCAGTATGGGAAGTAAGAAGGACTTGGAAAGGGCCCGCCCACCGGGGTTGGAGAGGTTCGTGTTTCCACTCTTTTACATAGACCCAATCCCCTGGCTTGATCCGGTGAGCAGGCACATCAGCAGGTAGGGACTGAAATTGAGCTGCATACCTGTTGCCAACTCACATGCTCGGGTGAGGGCTATTAATTCTGCTGCCTGGGCTGAGCTGGAGGGTCCCAGAGGCGCAGACTGTAATATCTCAAACTGAGTAGTTACTGCAAATCCAGATATCCGTTGGCCCTCCATGACCCGCGCAGAGCCATCTGTGTACAGTTCCAGCTCAGCATTTGGAATGGGCACATCTGAAAGATCTGCTCGGGGTTTTTCTTGATGTTGCACTACTTGAAGACGAGTTCAGGTCAGCTGTTCTGATTTCCCAGTCTCTGGATCCGTCCATGTAAATGCAAAAATATCCCAGCTATCTTGATCTAGAGGAATACTGAAAAAGGCATTACACAAATCTATCACAGAATAGCATACGGTACCTGCTGGAATGGCAGTCAGAATCGTATAAGGATTAGGTACCACATTGTGTTTTGCTTGTACAACCTTATTTACTGCACGTAAATCTTGGACAAATCGGTATACCGGTTTCCCATCTGGATCCATGTCAGGTTTTCTTACTGGCAGGATGGGAGTATTGAAAGGAGATTTGGTGTGAACTAACGCTCCCAACCATAGGAATGTGCTGATAAGTTACTGAAGGCCAAACAAAGCTTCTCGGGAGATGGGATACTGACGAATCCGAGGAATTTCAATGCCTGCTCTCAGGGTTATTTTTACTGGATCTGTCTGTAGAATTCCCAAATCTGCTTTTGAAGTGCCCCATAGGGAGGCTTTCACCTCCTGTCTGAGTCGCTCGGGTATGTTCATCGGGCCCATAGGCAGGATCTGGTCCTCCGAAGCCTGGGTCAACGCAGCACATAGTTGGGGAAGTTGGCATTGAGGTAACCGGACAATAATTTTATCATCTGAAAAGAAAATCTGAGCACGTAGTTTACATAACAGATCTCTGCCCAAGAGATTAACCGGAGAGTCTGGTGCTAGCAAAAATGCATGGGAGACAGAGATATCAGAGATTTCTACAGTAGCCTCCTGTAATACAGAACAGTCAAATGGCTTTCCGCCTATACCCATTACCGGAATGTTTTCATTCGTGAGGCTTCACTTCTTTGGCTTGGTAGTAACAGTAGAAAGTGCAGCTCCCTTGATCCAAAATCATTCCTCACTATCAACGGCTTCTGTTCTTTCCACAGCCATTTGTTGCTGCGGTCAGTCTGGCCGGCGGGGCTGTCTCCCGGTACGTCGGTTTGGACACTCCCTCTTCCAGTGACCAAGCTGCTTACAATAGTTACACATATCATTGGCGCGACTCAGGCCCCCCCCCTTTTCCGTTTTAGGTTGCCACTTGGGGGGTCCCCTCCACCCTCCTTGTTTCTCATTTCTATTTCCAGCATTTACAAGGGCTGCCGGCATTCTCACCTGCTTGGTCTCTTGGATATTTTGCCTTGTGTGATATACACAGGTAGCCACGCTTACCAGCTTACAGCCATTGTTATACCAGCTCTTCCAGGGACTTTCCTTCTGATCCCTCGAGACGCTGCAATCGCTTCTTGATGTCCGGGGCTGACTGAGAAATAAAAATAAGCCGGACCGTGGACTGTGTGTCCGCGGCCTTGGGGTCTATGTTAGTATAAATACAAAATGCTTTACAAAGTCTCTCATAAAAGTCGGAAGGGTGCTCTTCTTTCCCCTGCACAGTATTATGGACCTTTGACCAGTCTAGAGTTTGTTCCCTTCCTTGTTTTATACCTGTTAGAATATAGTCAAAAAAAATTTTTTTAGCTCCCTCATGTTGGTTGGATTGTTCGGATTCCATTGGGTCGGATTGACGAGAGTTATAAAGGCACGTCTCATTAATGCCTGGCAGTGATTTGTAGATTTTACAGCTTCTTGGGCACTCAAGCCCCCCTTCTACTTGGCCGCCAGCCAGGTCTTAGCTGCGGAGCAGTGTCTTATCTTTTTCTTCCTTTTTTTTTTTTTTGGACTGAGCTTCCTAGTTACAATTAACTCGTTCTGTTCCTTTTTTTCCTTCTCGGCTTCTTTTAACCTAGAAAGGAAATCTTCACTCTCCACTCATACCTTTGTCAAAAAAAATAATAATAAACACATATACATTACAGCATTATATAATACTTTAGTCTTATTATTTAATATACCAGGCGCAATGGAGTTTAGTAAGTTGGAATGTCAAAGGAGCCGTACTCGGCCAATCAGTTCCCAGGGCTGGCCAACCCTGAGTGCAAAGTTGTAAAAAGCGTTTCCTTGATATCCCTCTTTGAACACCTGGCAATGGCCATTTACTTAACATATAATTCAAAGGACTATCCTTAGAGGGTTTACTCTGAGATCCACCCATCTTTCTCCTGACACTCAAACAGAGAATTAAACAGAAAAACAGAGGGAATTATGATCTAACAAAAAAAACAGAACTAGTACAGATTTTCCCTCCTCACACTGACTGCTACAGGGGACGGGACAGAAGGATCTCAATTCAACCTCAGCGCTTCATCGCACGCTATGGCTTCCACTCTGAGGAATTATGAATGAGAGGCTCAGTCCTGCCCACACACCCAACATCCAGATGAATGAGACAGAAAATATTAACCAGTTAACCAGAACCAGAACCAGAACAGATAGTGTTTCCTTATCCTATTAGGACTCACCTTATCGGAGCACGAACCCCAGGGGCTGCGGTGAAGTCAGAAAGAGGGGCTAAGCACCCCGTTGGCGCCGTTCCTAGTTCGCCGCAGCCGTCCAGAGTCCAATGTCCGAGCTAGGAGGTCCCTTCGTGGTCGCCAAAACTGTTACCGAAATATCGGGTCCGCCTAGCTGAGAGCCAATAACAGCCAGACAGGGATAAGGAAAGAGAAATACTTTATTCTGCAAAATAAGGGAAGTCTGTGCCAAGTGACAGGACTTCAATTAACATAGAAATTACAGGTCTTTTATACACACTTAGACAAAGCCCTGGTGTGTTAACATTTGATTGGTGCATGCTAGACCTCGGATGTCTGCTATCTGGTCAGTAAAAACTGGTATAGAAATAACTATCTCAGCTGGAAAACACTATTCTTGTGTAGGCGAAGGACAACTGTAAAAATGCAAGGTCTTGCGTAGGCGAGGTGTCTACTTCCACCTAGTGGTCTCTGATTACCATGGCTGCTGACTGATTATGACTTTCACAATATGGAAGAGGAATGTTGGTGTTTGGCGCAGTGGAGAACTTTTTATGGAGAGGTAGACACTGCACCAAATTATGCAGTAATTGGTGAAGAAAATTCCCTTCTGCACAAAATGGCGTATTATAATAAAAACCCTTGGGAATGAGGTGTCACTAGTGTTCAGCACTAACAACAAAACCAGAAATTGGTTAGTTAAAATATTTGTAGTATAATAACTAGCAGCTTCTTTACTTATTTTACAATTTCAGAGTCAAAGTGAACAAGTGCAACATATATCAATTGAGTAAATGTCATCTCACTAATGGTGAACCATGCACCCTGTTCATTACACTGGAGGTTAACTCCAATCACAGAAAAATTCTCAAATGTGACCCTCAGCTGTTTCCACCAGCAATTTCTGTGCATGATGGCAAGTAAGCTGAGAGAAAGCAAAATGTATTTGGGGAGTTATCTGAAAAGATGCAGTACAGTACTTTAATGTATGTGCATTGACTGTTCAGAAAAAGAAATATCCCTAGGGCAGATAAATCCTTCACCTTCCCTTTCTTTAACTCCTTTCCATGTAACTTCGGAATAAGATTAATATTTAAAATAGTGACAGGTTTCAGAGTGGAGGCCATGTTAGTCTCTATCCGCAAAAAGAACTAGGATTGGGTTTTAGCCCATGAAAGTTTATGCCCAAATAAATTTCTTAGTCTCTAAGGTGCCACAAGTACTCCTCATTCTTTTTTTTAATTAAAAATAATGTTCCAAATATTGGTTAGTTCAGCAGAGAACATGAAAGTGATTTGAATAAACCTTAGCACTTAT
Source organism: Chelydra serpentina (assembly GCA_037349315.1). Taxonomy (NCBI): domain Eukaryota; kingdom Metazoa; phylum Chordata; order Testudines; family Chelydridae; genus Chelydra; species Chelydra serpentina. Next base: position 2,670,719 of record JBAIAC010000021.1, on the reverse strand, counting down.
TAAAGCAAAAGTTCTGTCAATACAGGCACAAAACTGTTACGATGACATTCCAAAAACTTGATCAAACGGAGAGTTGGCATTTCTGTGATGGAATTCTGGAATTTAAAAGGAAAGGAAGTGGAGATATTATAGCACAGATGAAGAATTCTCCAAGTAACTTGAAAAGTAAAGTGTATCAAGCCACACTACTATTGTGCAACTCTCACAGCAACATTTAAGACTGGTTTAACTAGTTGTAGTGTGTGTGGGAATAGGGTTGTAATATCCCTGTAAGTTGTTTGTCTGCCCTCTGATTGTACTTACTGTGATCTGTGTTTTAGAAGTCACCTGAAATCAGTCTGACCACAGTGTGCCCTAAGCTAGGTCTTGTATGTTTGTATATAAATAATAAACATATTTTTGGGGCCAGTTATCTGATAGTTTCTTCATATAATTTTTGTTGTGCACCATGCAAAAGACATGTCACTAATTATAACATTTTCAGTATTTATACAACTATGAAATAAGTTCTGATAAATGTAGCCATTTTTCTTGTTCTTAATTTGTCAAGACCAAAGCAGGGTTAGTCCTATAGACTTCTTAAATTCTAACTGTTGTCTATATAAATTATGTAAAAACATTACATCTGGATCTGCCATAATTTGGTTGACTATTGCTTTTGGTTGATGTTTTTTTCATGCATGTGGTATGACTACTGTCAAGTAGATAGAAAATAGAAACTCGAGTATGATATTTGGCAGAGCGTTAGAGGCGGAGACATGGAATTTGACCTCTGGGAATTTTCTTGACTCACCTTAATGGCACTTAGAATATCCCGAAAAGTATTTTATTACTTACAGCCACTCACGTCCCAGTTCCAGATCTGAATAATTATTAAAGAATCTATGAATTTACTAATAGACACTGTTATGAATCTCAACCCATATTTCTTATGGTGAAATGTTGGAAAAGGCATCTCACCCGCTAACGAATTACTAAGAAATGTTCTTTGAACAGGGGGCTGGAACTCAGGGTGCTGGGGGTGCAGGTGCAGCAGCACCCCCGGTTTGAAGTGGTTTCCACCCTACACAGGGTGTCCAGCACCCCCACGATAACATTGGTCCAATACCCGCCTTTGCATAAGGGATGGGACTCAGCCACCAACAACTTCACCTCGTCTCTCCCCTAGTGGCTCCTCTGCAACTCGCTCCCCCTACCGAGATGATTAAGGGTTAAACCCACCGAGCTCAGAGTCCTCCACATCCTAGACACGCCCAGGAATTACTGCGGGGGCGGGGGCCGGGCTCAGGGAGGGACCTTCTCGTGCCAGCCGCGGAGACCTGGGAGCCGAGCCGGGTTGAGCGGCGCGTGCGGGAGCGAGCCCCCTCTGCAGGCTGCAGCCCCAGCGCCGGGGCGGTGAGCGGGGCCCAGGGAGGGAGGGAAACAGCCGCAGAGGCTGCAAATCGCTGCTTGGGGAGCAAGCTGCTGTTTCGAAATAGAACCGCGCCCGGGACCGCAGAGACCCCCCCCCCCCCCCGAGAGACCGACCGAGCCCCCGCTCTCTGATGGGGCAGGCGGTACCTTGCCCCGGGGAGGTGCCGGGTTCTTCCCCCTTCCCCCCGGTCGGTGCAGAACAGGCACCGGCCGGGGCTGGAGGCGGGTGGGCGGCAGCAGATCCTTTCGGACAGTTTCTCCGGCCCGTGCTCCTGGGGCTGGGACCAGCCTGCTCGGGAGCCGGGTTCGGGGCCGGGCTGGGGCCGCTGCACACACTGGCGATGGGAGGCGCGGGGGGAGGCTGCACTGAGTCCGTGGGTAACAGTGGGGGTGGGACTCCCGCCGTGGGAGGTTCCTTCTGTCACGGCACCATGGGCAGCGTGTTGGGGATTCAACCAGGGACCTCCAGAGCTAAAAGCCTGGGCTGCTAATGCCTGAGCAACAGCTCTCTGGCTGGGCCTCGCAGGGTCTGTCTAGTCTAGATGGCAACTAAAACCTGCACCTGGGCTGTTCCAGCTAATGTGGCTCGGGGGGGGGGGGGGGGCAGTTTAATTGCGGTGCAGACATTTGGGCTCCTGCTGGAGCTTGGGCTTTAGGACCCTGCTCTGTGTAGATCAAGAACAAATAATGTTGGTCCTGTAAGAGAGGTTACCTCCCCCACCTTGTCTCTGTAATATCCTGGGACCACACGGCTACAACAGTGTCACCCTAGTTCCCGCCCAAGAAAGAGGGCAAGTCCAGGGGGGAGCGACTGGGGAGTGAACCAACCCTGTACTCACCCCCACAATGTTGCTCCAGTGTCCCACTATGACCCCACAATACTGGTTCCAGCAGGGTCCAATGGGGCTGAATGGGCCCAGTGTCCTGCTCTGGGCATTGCATCATGGCTGGTGGGGTTGCAGTGCTACTCAGGTTTGGTCTGCTCAGCCCCCGAGCATAGTGAGAGAGGGTCAGGTGTGCAGGCTCAATGTAAGTGGGGCTGTAACCTGATGCTTCAGGTTGCTGAAACTTGACCTGCCTGAGCCATCGTGACAGAGGGTCAGGAGGATGACACCTCAGCAGTGGTGCAATTCTTTATACCAGGATACAACACCCACAACGGGGCCAGACACAGCTCCTGGAGCCACCACAATGGGGGGAGTCACAGACACAGAAAACACTGTCCATTGCTTTTTTTTACACTGCGGCAAACCTGCACCCATAATAATGGTATAAACTTTCAAACCTCCCAGGCCTTCTCAGTTGCATGGACCGCTGTATATTGCCTAATCTGCAACAGCTGTTCCTGTACCAGTGTGTGAACTTTGCCATGCTGAGTTGGGTTGTTTGTCCTTTCAGATGTCGGTGACGTTTGAGGATGTGGCCATGTATTTCTCCCCAGCGGAGTGGGCGCTGCTGAGCGAGGAGCAAAGGCAACTTTACAAACATGTCATGTGGGAAAATTACCAGACTCTGGTCTCGTTAGGTGAGGAGCTGTGTCTGTGAGATCAGGGCCCCAGTGCACTGGGTGCTGCACAGAGACACAGTAACTGAGATGGAGCATTGGTGTGAGTGGTTGGGTGGAACGGTGTCTATTGGGTTCGATGGAGGGGTGCGTGGGTGTGGATGGACAGAGGCATGTTTAATTTAACAGAGCAGGCAGTTTATAGGGAGACCAGGTGGGTGAGGTAATATCCTTTATTGGGCCAACTTCTGTTGGTGAGAGAGACGAGCTTTTGAGTCACACACAGCTCTTCTTCAGGTCTGGGAAAGGAAAGCTTCTCTCTCTCACCAACAGAAGTTGGTCCAATAAAAGATATTACCTCATTTACCTGGTCTCTCTAATATCTTGGGTCTGATACGTCTACAACTACACTGCATATCTTCAAGAGGAGATCCTTCCACCTATAGTCACTAGTGCTCCACAGTTTAATGCAAGATAATTGTGTCTCTTGTAGTTCCCCAGACCGAGCACATGAGCAGAAAAGGGCCATGTGTTTTGCAGGCTACAGGATGAAAGGCCAGCCAACACCACAGTTAAGGAGAAAGACCGACTGGGTTCATTTAAGCTGGTATAAAAGACCAACACCACGGCTGTGGTTTGCTTGGGTCAGTTGACTCAGAACGTGGGACTCAGTCTGGGGAGGCTAAAAATTGCCGTGTATATGTTCATGCTGCGATTGTAGTTTGGGCTCTGGGACCAGGGCCATCACTAGCCATTCTAGGGCCCTACGCAGGCCCCCCGCAGGGAGTGTGTTTGGGGCCCCAGGCCTCTGCAGGGGGGGAGTGGCTGGCTCCAGGCCACCATGGGGGGGAGGGGTGGTGTTATCTTGGGGGACAGTGGGGAACCACCCCTCAGCACTCACCGGTGGCGTGGTGCTGCACTTCCCACCGCCAGTCAGTGGAGGCCTGACCCTGCTGCAGTCCTCAGGGAAGTGGGGGCAGGGCAGGGGTGGAGCAGGGGTGGGGGCTTTGGGGAAGGAGTGGAGTGGGGACAGAGCTGGGGTGGGAAGGGGCGGGGCGGAGCATGGGCGGGGGCCATGGGGAAGAGTTGGAGTGCGGGTGGGGCTAGAGTGGAGCAGGGGGGAAGAAGCGGGCCTGGGGCAGAGCATGGGCAGAGGCCATGGGGAAGAGGGAAGAGGCAGAGCAGGGGCTGGAGCAGCATGCAGCTGTGTAGGGCACCAGGAAATTTGGGGCACTTTGAATATAGGTAACTACGGCCCTGTGTGGGACCCTCCCTCCAAATATCCACTCAGCAATTTTGAAATCCCGCAGCCCAAGCCCCTCAAGCCCAAGTCATCTGATCCAGACCAGGTACAGGTGTTTAATTCCTATGTAAACATATCCACAGGAGGAAGAGGGGTGCTGGGCGATAGTAAAGTAACTTTCCTAGGACAAGGAGATTGTGTTTCCCCACAATCCCTTCAGACACTGCAGTCCTCTCCGTTTGCCCTTTCCACAGGTGCCAGGTTGTTTGCAACTCAAGATCCCGCCACTGCTGGGCACCAGGAGTGTTGACCATAAGATGCAGTTAATGTTTTCATGAAAAACAATTGCCTATTAGTCTTCAGAATTAGCTCATAGCCTGATTGGCACAAACATTGCATATGGACCTGCAGAATATTCTTAGAAGTTCTTAGGGGTGATGCTTTTCTCTAAACAGGAATCCAAACCCCCAAGCCAGTGGTGATCTCTAGCATAGAGCGAGGGGAAGAGCTGTGTGTCCACAGTTCCACAGAAGACGAAGATGGGGACGTCCTGAGAGTCACCCGCCCAGGTGAGGAAGGAGTTAAAGTGATGTGCAGGGACTTGAAGGAGCAGCTGAACCACAGCTGAAATCCTGATACATTTTGGCCAAAGTGACAATACATCCCAGAATGTTAGTCTTTTAGTCTAATGTCATTAGGCTTTTTTGCAACAGTATCACATTGTCGGCTCTCATTCAATTCATGACCCACTGTAACCAACATGTTCTTTTCTGCTGCACTGCTGCCAAGCCAGTTATTCCCCATTTTCTATTGTTCGTTTCATTTTTCCTTCGTAAGTGAACTATTTTGAACTTGTTTCTTCAATTTCACTTTGTTGATTTCAGACCAATTCTCCAGTTTGTCAACATCATTTAGAATTGTAATCCCGTCTATCAAAGTGTTTGTAACCCCTCCCTGGCTGTGTGAATCACTGGCCGAGCAGCACTTGGGAATCTCCCTTCCCAGTTCAGGCCCAGTTTTGTAGGGACCCAACATCGTTCCATCGTTTTTGGGGGTTCTCAGTTGACATTAATAAGGGATTTCCTTATTACTCTCCAGGACTGCTTGGGAGGCACCATCATGTTGTGGGAGTGAGGAGACCTGGATTGTATTCCTCACTCTGCCATTAAACTGCTGGCAGATCTTGGACAATATTGTATTAATTCATATAGACTATATGGACCCAAAAAGAAAAGGTGTTAACATGGCACTGTTAGGGCCAACATTAAAGAGCCTTAAATAAGCTTTGGGGTTTGGAATACAGAGACAGAAGCCTGCGTAATACCATGGAATACACCACAAAAATTCTTTCGATTCTTTTATTAAAGATACAGAAAAAGAAGGAAAAAGAGTTAAGGCATTTGAAATGTCAGGTATGACGTAAGAACTTTTATTTTGACAATGTCCCTTGTTTCCTTTCCCTATACCCAGAGAGATTCTTTAGACAAAAGGCCTCTATTTGAAAGTCTTTTAGATGGTATTAAGGATGGTAATAACTGTCCTTTTGGGGAAAAGAGAAGCAGCTAGTTGAAATGGGCTGGAGCTGTTGTTGATATTATTAAAATCCGATCCCATTTCCTGGGAGACTAAACAAGACAAACACACTCAAGAGGGAAGAGAAAAGAACAGCATAGATAGAACATGCGGCTTCTGACTCGAGTTTACTCTTACTTGCTGCTTCATGGCTGGAGAAACACATGCACAGCACATGGTCTGATCAGGCAATTGGAGACCTGCCTGGCAAAGCTGTCGAGCGTTAGTCTGTTCTGGACAATGCATTTGGCTGCCTCTTTGATCACAGGCTTACAGCAAGGTTTCAAACTATGGCAGTTTTGGCCAGCTAAGCCAGACTCTTATTTACTAGAAGGCAAAGGGAGAAGAATAAGAAAGAGAAGAAATATGGTGGGGAATGGGAAGAATTCATGAGGGTTAGGAGGGATGGGGACAAAATGTCACATTCCAGGTGATTTGGAGGAGTTAGCCAGAACTGGTAACAGTGGCAATATCCTCCGGCTCCCTTTCTCTGGCGCGGTCTTGTTAAAACACCTCTTCGGATTAGGACGAAGATCTGGGGTCCCAAGAGAGGATCAGGGTGGCAGCATGATGGTATCGCTCACTGCAGCAGTTGTTGGCACGGTCCTGCTGTTGTTTTTTCAGTCAGCAAGGGTTGCATTCAGTCCCGCTCCTTTATTTTCCCCTGAAAGTGTTCTCTTTTGAGAAACCCCAAAAGGAAGTAATGGCCAAAATAACCCAGCCCCTCATTGTTTTTCTGCCAGGCCTAAATTCGAACTCAGTCATTTTTGGTTCGCTAATGTGCAGTTCCACACTTCTGTTGTTTACAGCCATCATTTTAACACTGTCCTTGAATTGCATTATACGCCTTTATTATCTATTTATTATTTATAGTTATTATATTTATATTTATTTATGATATTATTATCTAGACTAGTTCCATTCACTTGTTTATATTTTGACCTTTTCCCATCAACATTTATTGTTGTAAGATATTGTAACATTTTATAAACTTCCTCACAGTTTTTACAATTAAACTGGCAATTAGGGTAAATTTTTAGACCCAATTATTTAAACAACAAGTTACTCCTTTGACTGTGGTTCTCTCCCACCCTTTGTGTATTTAGTATATACGCTCTTCAACATCAGGGCGTCTCTCTCTAATTTTGTGCAGCACCTCATGCTATGGAAGCACGATCTGAATCGCGCTACCACAGTAGAAAGTAACTGTCGAGCCCCAAATAGCTTCCCCTCTTGTGCATTGTGGAACCCGCTGTCCAACAGTGACCATAAATGAGTAATTTACAGTGCAGGGGAAACAGATTCTCTCAGTGATGTTCATTCGGTCTATGTGGTGTCAAAAAAACCCCTTTTGTCTTGGTGCAGATTTTCCAGATGCAGAAGAGACCTGGGACTGGTCAGCAATTGAAAGCTCCTTGGGCTTCTTCCTCACACAAAGCTCTTCCCCTGGAGCAGGTAGGGAACCAGCTCTGCCCTTTGCACCAGTGGGAGCCAGAGAGCTCATTTCAGGAATCGTCCATCAGCTGGAAACTCTCCCCTCACAGAGCATTATATTAGGGATTGCAGCCCAAACATGAGAAGTGCTACAACTCCTCACCCTGATATCCCCTTAGAAACTCCATCTCTCCCCTTACGCAGATTCCCCCAGTCTCTCCCCCTCCCCCATTTTCCATAGAACATGGCTGTTCCATTGAACATCCCATTACAGTGTGAGTGTTCCCTGTGCGTCCCTCGGGAAAGGGGTGTCACTGCTGGTGTGTGGTGATGGGCGTCAGAATAGGGAGAGAATTGTGGGGGCTGATTTTCATATTTACTTTGAGGGCTATTATCGGGGCCTGTGGGACACTGACTTTCTTCTCCTTCCCCAGTGCTGGGGCCCCTGGAAGTTTGGCCTCTTCCACTCGAATGCTGAGGGTAGGCCCTGTTCTGAGGGGAGGAGTGTGGAGCTTTCTCAGGCACATCCCCCTGCTGGGAATATTAGTGGTTTCCCTTTGTGAGCAGCACAAGAAATAACATCTGGATTCTCTTCCCCACCAAGCAGGGGCGAGGAGCCTGGGCAGGGCTGAGGGGCAGACTCCTGCGGAAGGGCCTGGCAACCTGGAGCCACTCAGGCCTTTCCCAGGGACATCAGGGGAAAATCATTCCTGGAAAACTGAGAGGGGAAGACACCACAAGAGGCAGGTCAGGCCACAAAGGCAGAGGAAAAATCTGATCAGGAACGAGCCAGCAACCTCAAGAGGCCATCAGAGGAGATCCAGGCCATATCTAAAGCCTCCTGCTGTGGGAAAATCTGAGCCCAGAAAGAGCCTATTTACCTGCCGTGTGTGCAGAGGAGAATTCAAGGTGCAGAGAGAGCTGATAAGCCACCACTGGATGGTTCATAGGAGACAGGAACTGTATCACTGTAGCGAGTGTGGGGAGAGCTTCAGGAGAAAGAAGGAGTTCAGAGCACATGGGAAAGTTCACAGAAAGAAGAGAGACCATCCCTGTTCTGAATGTGGGAAGATATTCCACAAGTTATCGTATCTCATTGGCCACCAGAGAATACATACGGGAGAGAGACCTTATTGCTGTGCTGAGTGTGGAAAAAGATTCTTCTATATATCCGCTCTTAACGTCCACAAGAGAGTCCACTCAGGAGAGAGACCCTATGCCTGCCCTGAGTGTGGAAGGCGATTTATGGATTCCTCAACATTTCGTAATCATCAGGCAATCCACTCAGAAAAGAGACCCCATCGCTGTAACCAATGTGGGAAAGGTTTCAAAGTTTCATCAGGTCTTACTAGACACCTGAAAATTCACAGCAAAGAGAGACCCTTCTTGTGCCATGAGTGTGGGAAAAATTTTTCCCTACGAGAACATCTGCTCAGACATCAGAGGATTCACACTGGGGAGCAGCCCTATGGCTGTGCTGAGTGTGGGAAAAAATTCAGTCTCCCTCAAAATCTCAGGAGACACCAGGAAACCCATAATGTGGGGACTCTCCATCGCTGTGCTGAATGTGGGAAAATATTCCGTCATCGAGACGAACTCTCTAGACATCAGGGAGTCCACACTGGGAAACTCCATTACTGCACTGACTGTGGAAAAGGCTTTGTGTCTAAAGATCATCTCAAGAACCACCAGAGAATCCACACCGGAGAGAAACCCTATTGCTGCACTGAGTGCGGGAAAAGTTTCACCCAATTGTCAGGCCTCACCACCCACCTGAGAATCCATTCAGGAGAGCGACCCTATCCCTGCACTCAGTGTGGGAAGTGCTTTGCTCACTCATCATCTCTCACTGAACATCTGAAAATCCATTCAGGAGAGCGACCATATTCCTGCATTCAGTGTGGGATGCACTTTGCTCGCTCATCATCTCTTACTCAGCATCGGAGAACTCACCCAGGAGAGCGACCATATTCCTGCGCTCAGTGTGGGAAGCGCTTTGCTCGCTCATCACATCTTACTAAACACCAGAGCACCCACTCAGAATAGAGACTCCTCACCCTTGTGTTTGATGGAGGGAACCTCTTCAATCTCTCACTTCACCCTGTTCCCAAAGTCTGTAAAAGATGGAGAACTTGCTTTCACTCTATAATGTTCCCACCCTTTCACTAAGCAGACATGTGTTTAGGTCCTCAGTTTGTTAAAATAATTGTTATGGTTCTGGAGATGTGAGTATTTAACCTTAGAGGTACTGAAATATTCTATTTTGGGCATTATGGGCTGCAGCTTAGAGAGAGATGACTGGAGCCAAGACTTCACTTTGGAGGTCCTGGTTTCTCCCAAGCCATTTCTTCACTGTGGCTCTGTTCCTCTCAGGCGCTACAAATTGAATTAATTATTTTATTTCTTCTGGGATGTTTCTGTTTGGAAAAAGGAATAATGGGTAAAGATACTGGCAGACACTGAAAAGGAACTTTCGTCTCCTGAGTTAATGAAAGGCTGTGAGATCCCCTGTGTGCCCCTCATGGTACTGAATCAAAAGGAAGGTTGTTTTGATTTGGCTTTGAGATAAAATTATGAAGCAAGCTTCATGCATAATGCAGCCAGGGCCCTCTCTTCACACCTAATTGTCAGGCAAGCAATGCCAGGTAGGACCGGAAGGTTGGAAATTGGAGTTACAGGGTCAACAAGCAGCCTGCCGTTTGGTTATGGACTGCCTTCTTTATCATCTTGATGGCACATGCAGATGCTTGACATCTGTGGATGCTGCTATCACGATGAGCGTGACCACATCACTTACCCATCATCTAATTCATTCTGCCATCAGAAGTCATACACCACAAAAAAGGTAAGGGCTGCAATGATAGATGTCAGTTACTTGCTATTATAATGGCTTCTTTTTGTTTTTTTAATAACTCAGATTTGTGTTCCTGGATGAGTTAGTGGCACTTTAATGCCATCTAGGGCTTGTCTATACTAGAACTTATAACTTACCATTACACTCATCCACATCCCGGCGTGGTGTAAAATATACCATCCTAAGCACTGGTGTAAACTGAGCTATGTTGATGGGAGAGTTTCCTTGCCAACATAGCTACCACCTCTCAGAGAGGTAGCGGTGTTATACTAACAGGGAGCTCTCTCCCATTTGAGTAGAGTGTCTTGAATGCTAGCTTGGTGTCTTGAACACTAGCGAGAACTGTAGCACTTCTAGTGTACATTAGCCCCAATACTTAGGTCTTGTCTACACTACCCACCGGATTGGCGGGGAGCAATCGATACAGCGGGGGTTGACACTGGTACTCCCCTAGAACGAGGAGCGCAAGCGCAGTTGACGGGAGAGCATCAGCTATCGACTTACCGCGGTGTCTTCACTGCGGTAAGTAGATCTAACTACGTCGACTTCAGCTACGCTATTCATATAATTGAAGTTGTGGCATATTAGATCGACCCCGCGCGGTAGTGTAGACAAGCCCTGACATGTACCTGGATCTCAGCCTTGACACCAAGTGGCAAGGAGTGCAGGAAAATCTCTCTGGGCAACTTTGCTTTGCTTTGCAGACTGGGACTCGGGTTTGCTGCTTGTTGTAGGTGTTTTCTGTAAACAACTTGTGAAGTTGCAGTCCCAGCCCAGAGTGTGACATGGATATGAAACAGCCAGCGGTCACAGGGTAGGGATAGGTGGGATCCTGCAAGGGATCAGGCAACCCAGAGAACATTGTTTCAGGAGAGAGATTCCGGAATAGAGAGGGAGCGAAACTAATCCCAGCGACATCCACAGATCAAACTGAGCAGCAGTACCGGGTCGTTGTCTCCCCATTCCTCAAGCTGGGGTAACCTGTGGCCATTCCTCTCTGTTAGAGGGCGATGATGAGATGGGACTTTGTCACTGTTGTCTCATTGTTCTTGTAGGGAATAAAAGAATACAAGAGAAATTTGAGTCTGAAATGGCAGCACTGCCATGTGTGTAAGTGAAGATCTGCAATCTTCCCTGCAGTGCTGACTTTGTTACGTTCCAGTCACTCTTGGGAGATGTTGTTGGGGAGAAGCAGCCATCTTGCCTTTCTTTCTGGAGTTAGTTATGCCGGCTGCAGTTCAGCTCGGTTGTAATCAGCTTTTAAACATTATTTCTACTCAAGAAATGGGGGTGTTAGAACTCTAAACTTGTTAAAATAATCCAGAATACTCTGCTCATGTTAAGCTTTATTGTACAAATTTACTAGTAGTTCAATTGTTTTAACCTTTGTTCATAGTATATGCGACATCTGTCAGATGCAAGATGTATGTTCTGTTAAGGTTTGTCAAATATGAACTGTGTGCTAGGTACCTTTGGTGCAAATATTTCTATGGTTTTATGCTACTTGTGTGCTATGGTCTAATACCAGCTAAACTCTTGTGTTCATAATTAGATGAGAAAAGGTGTGTAAAGTCTGCGGAATCTGGAATTTTCTGTCTTCTAAATGAGGAGAATACAAATATGAGCAAAACTGAGTTAATCGTTTGGAACAGAGTGAAGAGGTATCTGGTGCAAAACATTTCTCCAGAGTCGGTACATACTTACCTTTCCGTATTAGTGTGACAGTCTGTACCTCTATGTTCACCCCTTATCAGGATAATGATCACATTTGTACAAAGTATGCCTTTTGAAGTATGATTTGAAAACTCATAATGGGCTGAACATTATTGTCGTCTTCTCCACCGCTAAGGGCCCCCTCAGAGGGTGAGGGGGATCAGCCCCCCTGACCAGCCTGGGCTTTTCCCTGTTGATTGAGGATTCCCCCTCCTCAGCCCTTAACTCGCTACAGGATCACCCCGCCCACTTGCCCCAGTGCAGACAGGACAGACAGACCCAATTAACCCCCACCCTGCCCAGGCCTGACCAGGATGGGGTGGGGGAGGGGTCTGTCCAACTGCCATAACTGCCACTTTGGCAGGGCCCATTCTCAGCTGGATGAGGGGAGGGATCCCTAAGAATATTTTCAAACCTATTGATTTGATAAATACTACCCCTGTCACTAAAGAGAAGAGAAAACTTTTAAAGGATTTGAATTTAAACATTTAGAGGAACATAACAGAAGAGGTCAGTTTTGAACCTTTGGCATTTTATGCTGCATGAGAGCTCCCCCTCCCAATAGGGAAATGGTTCGTTCCATGAGCTGGGAGTTTAGTGCCTGGCTCTGCGCTGGATGGAACCATCTCGCTGGTGGCGGGAGCAGGGGCGATACAGTCACGGGGGAGCCCATTTCATTTTTGGTTTTATTTTGCTGTCAGGAATGTCAAGAAAAATCTTTGCCCTTACGTTATTTGCCATCCCCCCCGTGTCAGGGTGCGAATGGTCCCTCCCCAGGCCAGGCGGGCAGTTCCCTGTTCTCCTGCCCATGGGGGTGGCTGGGGCGGGCGAAGGGAGTAAACACGGTGTCACTAGAGACGATTCTCCAGTCCCGGCGTTGTAGGTCTGGTCTCCGCTCTGAGTAAGGAGACGTCACTCCGCCCTGCGGCGGCTGCTGCGGGCCCTGAGCCGGCTCAGTGAGAACTTTGGATTTCTGCAGAAAAAAGGGGGAAAAAAAGTTGCGCTGGCTGCTGGCAAAGAGCCAAGTGTGTGTGGCCATGTCTGTGCAGAGTCACAGCTCGGGGGTGAAGGAGAACCGGGAGCACGTGCGAGATCCGCCACTATGGGGCAGGCGCAGTGAGGGGTGGCAGATGGTCAGTCAGTTAAACCATTAGCTGATTGGAAGCCACTTGTCCTGGTCACACCTTGTGCTAAAGGTCGGAGCTGTCAATCCGAATTCTGGGGTAGTGGTCAAGACTGAGCATGGGCAACAAGTGAGGGAACTTTTCTAAGGTCTGCTCCACACTAACCCCCCAGTTCGTGAATAACGTAGTTGAAGTCGAAGTATCTTAGTTGGAACTGCAAGGTACTTACCGCGGGTCCACACCCGGCAGGCAGGCTCCCCCGTCGACTCCGCGTACTCCTCTCGCGGAACAGGAGTACCGGTGTCAAGGGCGAGCACTTCCGGGATCGATTTATATAGCATACGCTTAATATTCTTTTAATTATGGTTTAGTTTATAGGATAGTATATAGGATTAGTATGTGTATACTTTGTGTGTGTGTGTGTGTGTTTTAAGTATACTTACAGCAGCAGCTAGTGGGGAGGCTAAAGGGGCACCACCCTAAGGGAGCCACGTGACCTACCCACATGTCCCCTCCCCGCTTCACCCTTAGCCTAGGGGCCGGGATCTCCCCACGTGACTGCTCCCCACCCCATCCCTAACCCAGGACTCCCACACTTTTCCCATCTGGCCCTTCCCCTCCCCTCCTGGCCCCATCCTATTTTACCAGGGGCCGGGGAGGTATCCCAAGTCCGGCCGCTGAGCTCCGTCGCTGGGCCAGGCTGCTCAGCCACGCAGCTGTGTGCACTTGCCGGTCCCACCCCAGAGCTCAGGCCGGGGGCCGGTGTAGGAGCAGGCTCTGGGAGTGGGCTGGGCAGCGCGGCCACGCGGCTGTGTGCTCTGCACATCCCTGAAGCTCAGGCAGTGGGCCAGGGGCAGCTCTCGGGTGGCTCTCCGTGCGACCCCCATGCTGTACCAGTGTGTAGATATATAAACTTTAAAGTAATTTAAGATCTGTTGTCAGCAATTTGTTGCAAACTGACTACTTGCAATGAATTGCTTTGCTTAGAATCATTTGAACTAAATGCTATTGTAGTTTAAGTGCTCTTTAATTTTCAAATGGGATTTGTGTCTTTGGGATTTTGTGCCTTATTTAGGAGTTTTAGGATACACTTTATTAGGGATTATTAGTTATATCAATCAGATACTTGGTTTTGGAAAGAATACTGCCTGTGTCAATTACATTATCAGAAGGTTATAGCCGTGTCCTTTAGTGTTTCCTTAACAGCCCCAGGAACTTTTACCTCACGAATAACAGACTAAGGGGGAAATAGGCAGGTTATAAAGAAGTGCCCCCAAATGCCATTTTTGGGGTAACAGTAACCCTGTATTATGGTGGGGGAGGTAGGAGAATGGGTCATTCCAAAGTGTCAGTTATGGCAGTTGGACCTGGGGTTGGGAAATAAATACAGCCCTGTATGCGGAGGAGGGGTGGGGTGGGGTGGGGGTGGGGGTGGGGGGGGGGAATGGCTCCCACATAAAGTTGCTTGGCTAATAAACGTTTGTATTCAGGATCAGTGCCTGAAAACCTACTTTCTCCCCCCCTTGAAATATTCCTTCTACAAAGGATGTCTGGAAGTGAAAGAAAGATTAATTCAAACTGAAAATAAGAACAAATTTTCTATAGTGAGGGTGATCAACCATTGGGACAAACTCCCAAGGGAAATGATGGGCACTCCAGCTCCCAATGTCTTCAAACCCTGTCAGGACAACTTTATGGAAGTTGCTTTAGCCAAATACATGCTGTTGGGCTCCATATTGGGGTAATACATCGCAATGTCATGGCTTGTGTTATGCAGATGATCTAGATGATTGACTGGTCTCTTCTGGCCTTAATAGCTATGAATTTTGGAAGCCATTTCCTGACCTTTCTGCACAATCACCTTTACTAACATTCCCCCTCCATGTGGATGTTTGGTGCAGTAGTTGGTTGTGTCAAAATCACAGACAAGGATAACTTTTTATGGAGAGGCAGACAGCATCAAATTATGAGGGAATTCTCTGCAGTAATTGGTGAAGAAAATTCCCTTCTGCACAAATTGGCGTCTTATATTAAAATCCCTTAGGAATGAGTAAATATAGGTGTCACTAGTGTTCAGCACTAACAAAAAAAGCAGGAATTGGTTAGTTAAAATATTTGTAGTATAGTAACTAGCAGCTTTTTTGCTTATTTTACAATTTCAAAGCGAACAAGTGCAACATATATCAATTGTGTAAATGTCATCTCATTAATGGTGAACCACGCATCTTATTCATGACACTGGAGGTTAAGTCCAATCACAAAAAAATTCTAAAATGGGACCCTCAGCTGTTTACACCAGCGATTTCTGTGCATGATGGCAAGTAAGTTGAAAGAAACCAAAATGCATTTGGGGTGTTATATTAAAGAACTGTACTGCATTTTTTCAGCTATGGAGGGGAGGGATAGCTCAGTTGTTTGAGCATTGGCCTGCTAAACCCAGGGTTGTGAGTTCACTCCTTGAGGGGGCCATTTAGGGATCTGGGAAAAAAAAAATTGGGGATTGGTCCTGCTTTGAGCAGGGGGTTGGACTAGATGACCTCCTAAGGTCCCTTCCAACCCTGATATTCTATGATTCTATGATATGTGCATTGACTCTTTAGAAAAAGATAGGTTTAAGTGTAGTAGCCGTGTTAGTCTGTGTCAGCAAAACGAAAATAAGAAAGAAAAACTTGTAGCACCTTAGAGACTAACAAATTTATTTCAGCATAAGCTTTCGTGGGTTAATACCCACTTCATCGGATGCATGGAATGAAATACACTGTAGACAGATATTTATACAGTCAGAGAAACATGATAAGGTCCAGGTGTATAGACCAATCTTAAGAGGCTAATTAGCTGAGAGGAACCATGACAGCAGGGGAAGAAAAAACTTTTGAAGTGATAAACAAGATGGTCACACAGGTGTGAATGAGGATCGTTAACTTAAGGGAAATAGATTCAATTAACATAATGGCCGAGCCATTCCAAATCTCGATTTAATCCGGAGGCAACGCAATCTAGTTTGCATATCAATTCGAGTTCAATAGTTTCTCTTTGAAGTCTGCTTTTGGAGTTAATCTGTCGCAACACTGCTATCCTCAAGTCTGTCACTGAGTGATTAGGGAGGTTGAAGTGTTCTCCTACTGGTTTTTGAATGTTATGATTCCTGATGTCAGATTTATGTCCATTTATTCTTTTGCGTAGAGACTGTCCGGTTTGGCCAATGTACATGGCAGAGGGGCATTGCTGGCACATGATGGCATATATCACATTGGTAGATGTGCAGGTGAATGAGCCCCTGATGGCGTGGCGGATGTGATTAGGCCCTGTGATGGTATCACTTGAATCGATATGTTGACAGAGTTGGCATCGGGCTTTGTTGCAAGGATAGGTTCCTGGGTTGGTGTTTTTGTTGTATGGTGTGTGGTTGCTGGTGAGTATTTGCTTCAGGTTGGGGGGCTGTCTGTAAGCAAGGATTGGTCTGTCCCCCAAGATCTGTGAGAGTGAGGGATCATCTTTTAGGATAGGTTGTAGATCTTTGATGATGCGCTGGAGAGGTTTTAGTTGTGGGCTAAAGGTGACGGCTAGTGGTGTTCTGTTATTTTCTTTTTTGGGCCTGTCTTGTAGTAGGTGACTCCTGGGTACTCTTTTGGCCCCGTCGATCTGTTTTTTCACTTCAGCAGGTGGGTATTGTAGTTGTAAGAATGCTTGATAGAGATCTTGTAGGTGTTTGTCTCTGTCTGAGGGATTGGAGCAAATGCGGTTGTATCTTAGAGCTTGGCTGTAAACAATGGATCGTGTGGTGTGTCCAGGATGGAAGCTGGAAGCATGTAGGTATGTATAGCGGTCAGTAGGTTTCCGGTATAGGGTGGTGTTAATGTGACCATCACTTATTAGCACAGTGGTGTCTAGGAAATGGACCGCTTGTGTGGACTGGTCTAGGCTGAGGTTGATGGTGGGATGGAAATTGTTGAAATCATGGTGGAATTCCTCAAGGGCTTCTTTTCCATGGGTCCAAGTGATGAAGATATCATCAATGTAGCGCAAGTAGAGTAGGGGTGTTAGGCGACGAGAGCAGAGGAAGCGTTGTTCTAAGTCAGCCATAAAAATGTTGGCATACTGTGGGGCCATACGGGTACCCATAGCAGTGCCACTGACTTGAAGGTAAATATTGTCCCCAAATGTGAAATAGTTGTGGGTGAGGACAAAATCACAAAGTTCGGCCACCAGGTTAGCCGTGGTAGTATCGGGGATACTGTTCCTGACAGCTTGTAGTCCATCGTTGTGTGGAATGTTAGTGTAGAGGGCTTCTACATCCATAGTGGCCAGGATGGTGTTGTCTGGAAGATCACCGATGGATTGTAGTTTCCTCAGGAAGTCAGTGGTGTCGCGAAGATAGCTGGGAGTGCTGGTAGCATAGGGCCTGAGGAGAGAGTCTACATAGCCAGACAATCCTGCTGTTAGGGTGCCAATGCCTGAGATGATGGGGCGTCCAGGATTACCAGGTTTATGGATCTTGGGTAGCAGATAGAATGTGCCTGGTCGGGGTTCTAGGCACGTGTCTGTACAAATTTGTTCTTGTGCTTTTCCAGGGAGTTTCTGGAGCAGATGGTGCAGTTTCTTTTGGTACTCCTCAGTGGGGTCAGAGGATAAAGGCCTGTAGAATGTGGAGTTACAGAGCTGCCTGACAGCTTCTTGTTCATATTCCAGCTTATTCATGATGACGACAGCTCCTCCTTTGTCAGCCTTTTTGATTATGATGTTAGGGTTGTTCCTGAGGCTGTTGATGGCATTGCGTTCTGCACGGCTGAGGTTATGGGGCAAGTGATTTTGCTTTTCTACAATTTCAGCTCGAGCACGGCGATGGAAGCAGTCTATGTAGAAGTCCAATTTGTTGTTTCGACCTTCAGGAGGAGTCCACGCAGAATCCTTCTTTTTGTAGTTTTGGTAGGAAGGATGCTGTGGCTTAGTATGTTGTATAGAGGTCTGTTGGAAAAATTCTTTGAGTCGGAGACGTCGAAAGTAGGATTCTAGGTCACCGCAGAACTGTATCATGTTCGTGGGTCTGGAGGGACAAAAGGAGAGGCCCCGAGAAAGGACAGATTCTTCTGCTGGGCTGAGAGTATAGCTGGAAAGATTAACAATATTGTTGGGTGGGGTAAGGGAACTGCTGTTGTGGTTCCTTGTAGCATGCAGCAGTTTAGATAGCTTAGTGTCCTTTTTCTTTTGTAAAGAAGCAAAGCTTGTGTTGTAAATGGCTTGTCTAGTTTTTGTAAAGTCAGTCCATGAAGAAGTTTGTGTGGAAGGTTGGTTTTCCATAAGAGTATCCAGTTTTGAGAGCTCAGTCTTAATCTTTCCCTGTTTGCTGTATAGGATGTTGATCAGGTGGTTTCGCAGTTTCTTTGAGAGTGTGAGGCACAATCTCTCAGTATAGTCTGTGTGGTAA
Organism: Chelydra serpentina; assembly: GCA_037349315.1. Lineage (NCBI taxonomy): Eukaryota > Metazoa > Chordata > Testudines > Chelydridae > Chelydra > Chelydra serpentina. Next base: position 2,652,437 of record JBAIAC010000021.1, on the reverse strand, counting down.
GTAGATTGTAATGGATTTTTTACCTTTAGTTCTTTAGGTATGATGTCCATTTGTTTGCAGTTGGAAAGGAAGATGATGTCTGTCTGTATCTGCGAGTTTGACAGTGACAGACTCAGTGACAGACTTGAGGATAGCAGTGTTGCGACAGATTAACTCCAAAAGCAGACTTCAAAGAGAAACTATTGAACTCGAATTGATATGCAAACTAGATTGCGTTGCCTCCGGATTAAATCGAGATTTGGAATGGCTCGGCCATTATGTTAATTGAATCTATTTCCCTTAAGTTAACGATCCTCATTCACACCTGTGTGACCATCTTGTTTATCACTTCAAAAGTTTTTTCTTCCCCTGCTGTCATGGTTCCTCTCAACTAATTAGCCTCTTAAGATTGGTCTATACACCTGGACCTTATCATGTTTCTCTGACTGTATAAATATCTGTCTACAGTGTATTTCATTCCATGCATCCGATGAAGTGGGTATTAACCCACGAAAGCTTATGCTGAAATACATTTGTTAGTCTCTAAGGTGCTACAAGTTTTTCTTTCTTATTTTCATTTAGAAAAAGAAATATCCCTAGGGCAGATAAATCCTTCGCCTTCCCTTTCTTTAACTCCTTTCCATGTAACTCGGATATAAGATTTAATATTAAAAATAGTGTTCCAAATATTGATTAGTTCAGTAGAGAACATGAAAGTGATTTGAATAAATATTAGCACTTATTAAAGCAAAGGTGCTGCCATTATCTTGATCAAACGGAGAGTTAGCATTTCTGTGACGGAATTCTGGAATTTAAAAGGAAAGGAAGTGGAGAGATATTCAGCACAGATGAAGAGTTCTCTAAGGGCTAGTCTACACTTACCCGCTGCGTCGGAGGCGTCGGATCGATCTTCTGGGTTCGATTTATCACGTCTTGTCTAGACGGGATAAATCGAACCAGGCAGTGCTCCCCCGTCAACGCCGGTAATCCTGCTCTGCGAACGGAGCAGGCGGAGTCGACGGGGGAGCCTGCGCACCGCTGTGTGGACCAGGGGTAAGTACTTTTAAGTTTGAAATAAGATACTTCGACTTCAGCTATTTTATGCACGTAGCTGAAATTGCGTATCTTACTTCGAACTTGGGGGCTAGTGTAGACCAGCCCTAAATAACTTGAAAAGTAAAGTGTAGTAAGCCAGACTACTACTGTGCAACTCTCACAGCAACATTTAAGACTGGTTTAACTAGTTGTAGTGTGTGTGGGAATAGGGTTGTAATATCCCTTTAAATTGTTAGTGAGCCCTCTGATGGTACTTACTGTCGTGCATGTTTTAGAAGCCATCTGAAATCAGTCTGACCACAGTGTGCACTAAGCTAGGTCTTGTATGTTTGTATATAAATAATAAACATTTTTGGGGGCCAATTGTGTCTGATAGTTTTTTCATATAATTTTTATTGTGCACCATGCAAAAGATGTGACACTAATTATAACATTTTAGATATTTATACAGCTATGAAATAAATTCTGATAAATGTAGCCATTTTTCCTGTTCTTAATTTGTTAAGAACAAAGGAGGGTTAGCCCTACAACCTTCTTAAATGGTAACTGTTTCCATATAAAATACGTAAAAACATTACATCTGGATCTGCCATAATTTGGTTGACCATTGCTTGTGGTTGATTTTTTTTCATGCCTGTGGTATGACTACTGTCAAATAGAAACTCAGGTATGATATTTAGCAGAGTGTAGCCCAGAAACTAATTTCACCTCTGGGAATGATCTTCTCTCATCTTTATGGCATTTAGAATATCCCGAAAAGTATTTTATTAGTTACAGCCACTCACATCCCAGTTCCAGATCGGAATAATTATTAAAGAATCTATGAATTTACTAATAGACACTGTTATGAATCTCAACCCATATTTCTTATGGTGAAATGTTGGAAAAGGCATCTCACCCACTAACGAATTACTAAGAAATGTTCTTTGAACAGGGGGCTGGAACTCAGGGTGCTGGGGGTGCGGGTGCAGCAGCACCCCCGGTTTGAAGTGGTTTCTACCCTACACAGGGTGTCCAGCACCCCCACGATAACATTGGTCCAATACCCGCCTTTGCATAAGGGATGGGACTCAGCCACCAACAACTTCACCTCGCCTCTCCCCTAGTGGCTCCTCTGCAACTCGCTCCCCCTACCGAGATGATTAAGGGTTAAACCCACCGAGCTCAGAGTCCTCCACATCCTAGACACGCCCAGGAATTACTGCGGGAGGGGGGGGCCGGGCTCAGGGAGGGACCTTCTCGTGCCAGCCGCGGAGACCTGGGAGCCGAGCCCGGCGCGTGCGGGAGCGAGCCCCCTCTGCAGGCTGCAGCCCCAGCGCCGGGGCGGTGAGCGGGGCCCGGGGAGGAAGCTGCTGGGGGCGGAGCCGAACCGCGCCCGGGACCGGAGAGATCCCCCCGGGGGCCGGTTTGTGCAGCGGAGCCCGGAAGGGTCCGCGCCCCAGCCCTCGAGAGACCGACCGAGACCCCCCACCGCTCCCCCGCTATTGGGGCAGGCGGGTCCCTGCCCCGGGGAGGTGCTACGGGGGTGCCGGGTTCTTCCCCGTTCCCGCAGAGCCGGCACCGGCCGGGGCTGGAGGCGGGCTGGGGGCAGGTCCTTTCGGACAGTTCCTCCGGCCCGTGCTCCTGGGGCTGGGACCAGCCTGCTCGGGAGCGGGGTTCGGGGCCGGGCTGGGGCCGCTGCACACACTGGCGATGGGAGGCGCGGGGGGAGGCTGCACTGAGCCCGTGGGTACCGGTGGGGGTGGGAGGTTCCGTCTGTGACGGCCCCATCGGCCAGTGTGTTGGGGATTCAGCCAGGGACCTCCAGAGCTAGAAGCCTGGGCTGCTACTGCCTGAGCGACAGCTCTCTGGCGGGGGCTCCCAGGGTCTGTCTAGGGGGCAACTAAAACCTGCAGCCCGGCTGTTCCAGCTGCTGTGGCTCAGCCCAGGGGCAGTTTAATTGCGGTGCAGACATTTGGGCTCCTGCTGGAGTCTGGCTCTAGGTCCCTGGTCTGCGTAGCTCAAGCATTTCTCTCTTTCGCCAACAGAAGTTGATCCAGAAAGAGATCTCACCTCCCTCCCCCGCCTTGTCTCTCTAATATCCTGCGACCGACAATGCTACATCAATGTAACTCTAATTCCCGCCCAATACAGAGGGCAAGCCCAGGGATGGAGCGACTGGAGAGCGAACACACCCTGTACTCACCCCACAGTGCAGCTCCAGCAGCTCCTGTATTCTGTATGGCTGAGTCCAGTTCCCCGCTCTCACCCCGCAGCAGTGGCTCCAGCAGGGTCTTGAGGGGCTGGGCCCTGTGTCCTGTTCTGGGCATTGCATCATGGCATGTGAGGTTGCCGTGCTGCCCAGGTTTGGTCTGCCCAGCCCTCCAGCATGGTGATAGCGTCGGGTGTGCAGGCTAAGTGTCAGTGGGACTGTGATCTGGAGCTCCAGGTTGCTGCGACACTCACTGACGTTTGGCCGGCCTGTCCCTTCATGACAGAGAGTCAGGAGGACTAACCCTCAGCAGTGGTGCAACCCTTTGTGCCAGGATACAACACCACAGCCAGGGACCGGGCGCATCTGCTGGAGCCACCAGTGTGGGGTGAGTCATCGACACAGAAAACAAGTCACAGAAAAACGCTGGCCATTACTTTTTTCACACGGTGGCAAATCTGCACCTATAATAATTGTACGAACTTTCAAGCCTCCCAGAGCCCTCCCAGTTGCGTGGACCCCTCTACGTCTGCATCACCTGCAACAGCTGTTCCTCTACCAGTGTGTAAACTTTGCCATGCTGAGTTGGGTTGTTTGTCCTTTCAGATGTCGGTGACGTTTGAGGATGTGGCCATGTATTTCTCCCCAGCGGAGTGGGCGCTGCTGGGCGAGGAGCAAAGGCAACTTTACAAACACGTCATGTGGGAAAATTACCAGACTCTGGTCTCGTTAGGTGAGGAGCTGTGTCTGTGAGATCGGGGCCCCAGTGCACTGGCTGTTGCACAGAGACACAGTAACTGAGATGGAGCATTGGTGTGAGTGGTTGGGTGGAACGGTGTCTATTGGGTTCGATGGAGGGGTGCGTGGGTGTGGATGGACAGAGGCATGTTTAATTGAGCAGAGCAGCCAGTTTATAGGGAGACCAGGTGGGTGAGGTAATATCCTTTATTGGGCCAACTTCTGTTGGTGAGAGAGACGAGCTTTTGAGTCACACACAGCTCTTCTTCAGGTCTGGGAAAGGAAAGCTTCTCTCTCTCACCAACAGAAGTTGGTCCAATAAAAGATATTACCTCATTCACCTGGTCTCTCTAATATCTTGGGACTGATACGTCTACAGCTACACTGCGTATCTTCAAGAGGAGATCCTTCCACCCATCGTCACTTGTGCTCCACAGTTTAATGCAAGAGAATTGTGTCTCTTGTAGTTCCCCAGACAGAGCACATGAGCAGAAAAGCGTTGTGTGTTCTGCAGGCTACAGGATGAAAGGCCAGCCAACACCACAGTTAAGGAGAAAGACAGACTGGGTTTATCTAAGCTGGTATAAAAGACCAACACCACGGCTGTCATTTGCTTGGGTCAGTTGACTCAGAACATGGGACTCAGTCTGGGGGGCTAAAAATTGCCGTGTATATGTTCATGCTGCGGTTGTAGCTTGGACTCTGGGACCAGGGCCATCACTAGCCATTCTAGGGCCCTACTCAGGCCCCCCGCAGGGAGTGTGTTTGGGGCCCCAGGCCTCTGCAGGGGGGGAGTGGCTGGCTCCAGGCCTCCGTGGGAGGCATGGGGAGGGATGATGTTATCTTGGGGGACAGTGGAGTACCGCCCGCCAGCACTCACCGGTGGCGTGGTGCTGCACTTCCTGCCGCCAGTCAGTGGAGGCCCAACCCTGCTGCAGTCCTCAGGGGAGTGGGGGTGGGGCAGGGGTGGAGCAGGGGTGGGGGATTTGGGGAAGGAGTGGAGTGGGGACAGAGCTGGGGTGGGAAGGGGCGGGGCGGAGCATGGGCGGGGGCCATGGGGAAGAGGGAAGAGGCAGAGCAGGGACTGGAGCAGCATGCAGCTGTGTAGGGCACCAGGAAATTTGGGGCACTTTGAATATAGGTAACTACGGCCCTGTCTGGGACCCTCCCTCCAAATATCCACTCAGCAATTTTGAAATCCCGCAGCCCGAGCCCCTCAAGCCCAAGTCATCTGATCCAGGCCAGGTACAGGTGTTTAATTCCTATGTAAACATATCCATAGGAGGGAGAGGGGTGCTGGGCGATAGTAGAGTAACTTTCCTAGGACAAGGAGAAATATCCAGCTTTTGCCACATGTTTCCCCACAATCCTTTCAGACACTGCAGTCCTCTCTGTTTGCCCTTTCCCCAGGTGCGAGGTTGTTTGCAACTCAATATCCCGCCACTGCTGCGCACCAGGAGTGTTGACCATAAGATGCAGTTCATGTTTCCATGGAAAACAATTGCCTATTAGCCTTCACAATTTGCTCATAGCCTGACTGGCACAAACATTGCGTATGGACCTCCACAATGTTCTTAGAAGTTCTTAGGGGTGATGCTTTTCTCTGAACAGGAATCCAAACCCCCAAGCCAGTGGTGATCTCCAGCATAGAGCGAGGGGAAGAGCTGTGTGTGCAGGGTCCCACAGAAGACGAAGATGATGACGTCCTGAGGGGCACCCGCCCAGGTGAGGAAGGAGTTAAAGTGAATTGCAGGGAATGAATGAGTAGCTTGAAGGCAGCTGAAATGCTGATACATTTTGGCCAAAGTGACAATACATCCCAGAATGTTAGTCTTTTAGTCTAATGTCATTAGGCTTTTTTGCAGCAGTATCACATTGTTGGCTCTCATTCAATTCATGATCCACTGTAACCCCCATGTTCTTTTCTGCTGCACTGCTGCCAAGCCAGTTATTCCCCATTTTCTATTGTTCATTTCATTTTTCCTTCCTAAGTGAACTATTTTGAACTTGTTTCTTCAATTTCACCTTGTTGATTTCAGACCAATTCTCCAGTTTGTCAACATCATTTAGAATTGTAATCCCGTCTATCAAAGTGTTTGTAACCCCTCCCTGGCTGTGTGAATCACTGGCCGAGCAGCACTTGGGAATCTCCCTTCCCAGTTCAGGCCCAGTTTTGTAGGGACCCAACATCGTTCCATCGGTTCTCTGGGTTCTCAGTTGACAATAATAAGGGATTTCCTTATTACTCTCCAGGACTGCTTGGGAGGCACCATCATGTTGTGGGAGTGAGGAAACATGGACTCTATTCCTCATTCTGCCACTAAGCTGCTGGCTGAGCTTGGACAATATTGTATTAATTCATATAGACTATATGGACCCAAAAAGACAAAGGTGTTAACATGACACTGTTAGGGCCAACATTAAAGAGCCTTAAATAAGGTTTGGGGTTTGGAATACAGAGACAGAAGCCTGCGTAATACCATGGAATACACCACAAAAAATTCTTTCGATTCTTTTATTAAAGATACAGAAAAAGAAGGAAAAAGAGTTAAGGCATTTGAAATGTCAGGTATGACCTAAGAACATTTATTTTGACAATGTCCCTTGTTTCCTTTCCCTATACCCAGAGAGATTCTTTAGACAAAAGGCCTGTGTTTGAAAGTCTTTTAGATGGTATTAAAAATGGTGGTAACTGTCCTTTTGGGGAAAAGAGAAGCAGCTAGTTGAAATGGGCTGGCGCTGTTGTTGATATTATTAAAATCCGATCCCATTTCCTGGGAGACTAAACAAGATAAACACACTCAAGAGGGAAGAGAAAAGAACAGCATAGATAGAACATGCGGCTTCTGACTCAGGTTTACTCTTACTTGCCACTTCATGGCTGGAGAAACACATGCACAGCACATGGTCTGATCAGGCAATTGGAGACCTGCCTGGCAAACCTGTTGAGCGTTAGTCTGTTCTGGACAATGCATTTGGCTGCCTCTTTGATCACAGGCTTACAGCAAGGTTTCAAACTATGGCATTTTTGGCCAGCTAAGCCAGACTGTTATTTACTAGAAGGCAAAGGGAGAAGAATAAGAAAGAGAAGAAATATGGTGGGGAATGGGAAGAATTCATGAGGGTTAGGAGGGATGGGGACAAAATGTCACATTCCAGGTGATTTGGAGGAGTTAGCCAGAACTGTTAACAGTGGCAATATCCTCCGGCTCCCTTTCTCTGGCGCGGTCTTGTTAAAACACCTCTTCGGATTAGGACGAAGATCTGGGGTCCCAAGAGAGGATCAGGGTGGTAGCATGATGGTATTGCTCACTGCAGCAGTTGTTGGCACGGTCCTGCTGTTGTTTTTTCAGTCAGCAAGGGTTGCATTCAGTCCCGCTCCTTTATTTTCCCCTGAAAGTGTTCTCTTTTGAGAAACCCCAAAAGGAAGTAATGGCCAAAATAACCCAGCCCCTCATTGTTTTTCTACCAGGCCTAAATTCTAACTCAGTCATTTTTGGTTCGCTAATGTGCAGTTCCACACTGCTGTTGTTTACAGCCATCAATTTAACACTGTCCTTGAATTGCATTATAGGCCTTTATTATCTATTTATTATTTATAGTTATTATATTTATATTTATTTATGATATGTTTATTATCTAGACTAGTGCCATTGACTTGTTTATATTTTGCACCTTTTCCCATCAACATTTATTGTTGTAAGATAATGTAACATTTTATAAACTTCCTCACAGTTTTTACAATTAAACTGCCAATTAGGGTACATTTGTAGACCCAATTATTTAAACCACAAGTTACTCCTTTGACTGTGGTTCTCTCCCACCCTTTGTGTATTTAGTATATACGCTCTTCAACATCAGGGCGTCTCTCTCTAATTTTGTGCAGCACCTCATGCTATGGAAGCACGATCTTAATTGCGCTACCACAGTAGAAAATAACTGTCGAGCCCCAAATAGCTTCTCCTCTTGTGCATTGTGGAACCCACTGTCCAACAGTGACCATAAATGAGTAATTTACAGTGCAGGAGAAACGGATTCTCTCAGTGATGTTCATTCGGTCTATGTGGTGTCAAAAAAAACCCTTTTGTCTTGGTGCAGATTTTCCAGATGCAGAAGAGACATGGGACTGGTCAGCAATTGAAAGCTCCTTGGGCTTCTTCCTCACACAAAGCTCTTCCCCTGGAGCAGGTAGGGAACCAGCTCTGCCCTTTGCATCAGTGGGAGCCAGAGAGCTCATTTCAGGAATCGTCCATCAGCTGGAAACTCTCCCCTCCCAGAGTATTATATTAGGGATTGCAGCCCAAACATGAGAAGTGCTACAACTCCTCACCCTGATATCCCCTTAGAAACTCCATCTCTCCCCTTACGCAGATTCCCCGAGTCTCTCCCCCTCCCCCATTTTCCATAGAACATGGATGTTCCATAGAACATCCCATTACAGTGTGAGTGTTCCCTGTGCGTCCCTCGGGAAAGGGGTGTCACTGCTGGTGTGTGGTGATGGGCCTCAGAATAGGGAGAGAATTGTGGGGGCTGATTTTCATATTTACTTTGAGGGCTATTATCAGGGCCTCTGAGACACTGACCTTATTCTCCTTCCCCAGTGCTGGGGCCCTGGAAGTTTGGCCTCTTGCACTTAAATGCTGAGGGTCGGCCCTGTTCTGAGGGGAGGAGTGTGGAGCTTTCTCAGGCACATCCCCCTGCTGAGAATATTAGTGGTTTCCCTTTGTGAGCAGCACAAGAAATAACATCTGGATTCTCTTCCCCACCAAGCAGGGGCGAGGAGCCTGAGCAGGGCTGAGGGGCAGACTCCTGCGGAAGGGCCTGGCAACCTGGAGCCACTCAGGCCTTTCCCAGGGACATCAGGGGAAAATCATTCCCGGAAAACTGAGAGGGGAAGACACCACAAGAGGCAGCGCAGGCCACAAAGGCAGAGGAAAAATCTGATCAGGAACGAGCCAGCAACCTCAAGAGGCCATCAGAGGAGATCCAGGCCATATCTAAAGCCTCCTGCAGAGGGAAAATCTGAGCCCAGAAAGAGCCTATTTACCTGCCGTGTGTGCAGAGAAGAATTCAAGGTGCAGAGAGATCTGATAAGCCACCACTGGATGGTTCATAGGAGACAGGAACTGTATCACTGTAGTGAGTGTGGGGAGAGCTTCAGGAGAAAGAAGGAGTTCAGAGCACATGGGAAAGTTCACAAAAAGAAGAGAGACCATCCCTGCTCTGAATGTGGGAAGATATTCTACAAGTTATCATTTCTCATTGTCCACCAGAGAATACATACGGGAGAGAGACCCTATTGCTGTGCGGAGTGTGGAAAAAGATTCTTCTATATATCCGCTCTTAACGTCCACAAGAGAGTCCACTCAGGAGAGAGACCCTATGCCTGCCCTGAGTGTGGAAAGCGATTTATGGATTCCTCAACATTTCGTAATCATCAGGCAATCCACTCAGAAAAGAGACCCCATCGCTGTAACCAATGTGGGAAAGGTTTCAAAGTTTCATCAGGTCTTACTAGACACCTGAAAATCCACAGCAAAGAGAGACCCTTCTTGTGCCATGAGTGTGGGAAAATTTTTTCCCAACGAGAACATCTGATCAGACATCAGAGTATTCACACTGGGGAGCAGCCCTATTGCTGTGCTGAGTGTGGGAAAAAATTCAGTCTCCCTCAAACTCTCAGGAGACACCAGGAAACCCATAATGTGGGGACTCTCCATCGCTGTGCTGAATGTGGGAAATTATTCCGTTATCGAGACAGTCTCGCTAGACACCAGGGAGTCCACACTGGGAAACTCCATTACTGCACTGACTGTGGAAAAGGCTTTGTGTCTAAAGATCATCTCAAAAACCACCAGAGAATCCACACTGGAGAGAAACCCTATTGCTGCACTGAGTGCGGGAAAAGTTTCACCCAATTGTCAGGCCTCACCAACCACCTGAGAATCCATTCAGGAGAGCGACCCTATCCCTGCACTCAGTGTGGGAAGTGCTTTGCTCACTCATCATCTCTCACTGAACATCTGAAAATCCATTCAGGAGAGCGACCATATTCCTGCATTCAGTGTGGGATGCACTTTGCTCGCTCATCATCTCTTACTCAGCATCGGAGAACTCACCCAGGAGAGCGACCATATTCCTGCGCTCAGTGTGGGAAGCGCTTTGCTCGCTCATCACATCTTACTAAACACCAGAGCACCCACTCAGAATAGAGACTCCTGACCCTTGTGTTCGATGGAGGGCACCTCTTCAATCTCTTACTTCACCCTGTTCCCAAAGTCTGTAAAAGATGGAGAACTTGCTTTCACTCTATAATGTTCCCACCCTTTCACTAAGCAGACATGAGTTTAGGTGCTCAGTTTGTTAAAATAATTTTTATGGTCCTGGAGATGTGAATATTTAACCCTAGAGGTACTGAAATATTCTATTTTGGGCATTATGGGCTGCAGCTTAGAGAGAGATGACTGGAGCCAAGACTGCACTTTGGAGGTCCTGGTTTCTCCCAAGCCATTTCTTCACTGTGGCTCCGTTCCTCTCAGGCTCTACAAATTGAATTAATTATTTTATTTCTTCTGGGATGTTTCTGTTTGGAAAAAGGAATAATGGGTAAAGATACTGGCAGACACTGAAAAGGAACTTTCGTCTCCTGAGTTAATGAAAGGCTGTGAGATCCCCTGTGTGCCCCTCATAGTACTGAATCAAAAGGAAGGTTGTTTTGATTTGGCTTTGAGATAAAATTATGAAGCAAGCTTCATGCATAATGCAGCCAGGGCCCTGTCTTCACACCTAATTGTCAAGCAAGCAATGCCAGGTAGGACCAGAAGGTTGGAAATTGGAGTTACAGGGTCAACAAGCAGCCTGCCGTTTGGTTATGGACTGCCTTCTTTATCATCTTGATGGCACATGCAGATGCTTGACATCTGTGGATGCTGCTATCACGATTAGCGTGACTACATCACTTACCCATCATCTAATTCATTGTGCCATCAGAAGTCATACACCAGAAAAAAGGTAAGGGCGGGGATGATAGATGTCAGTTACTTGCTATTATAATGGCTTCTTTTTGTTTATATACAACTCAGATTTGTGTTCCTGGATGAGTTAATGGCACTTGAATGCCATCTAGGGCTTGTGTACACTAGAACTTATAACTTACCAGAACACTCATCCACATCCCGGTGTGGTGTAAAATATACCATCCTAAGCACTGGTGTAAACTGAGCTATGTTGATGGGAGAGTTTCCCTGCCAACATAGCTACCACCTCTGAGGGAGGTAGCGGTGTTATGCTGACAGGGAGCTCTCTCCCATTTGAGTAGAGCGTCTTGAATGCTACCTTGGTGTCTTGAACACTAGTGGGAACTGCAGCACTTCTAGTGTACATTAGCCCTAATACTTAGGTCTTGTCTACACTACCCACCGGATTGGAAGGGAGCAATCGATACAGCGGCGGTTGACACTGGTACTCCCCTAGAACGAGGAGCGCAAGCGCAGTTGAATGGGAGAGCATCAGCTATCAACTTACCGCGGTGTCTTCACTGCGGTAAGTAGATCTAACTACGTCGACTAGCTACGCTATTCATGTAGTTGAAGTTGTGGCATATTAGATCGACCCCGCGCGGTAGTGTAGACAAGCCCTGACATGTACCTGGATCTCAGCCTTGACACCAAGTGGCAAGGAGTGCAGGAAAATCTCTCTGGGCAAGTTTGCTCTGCTTTGCAGACTGGGGCTTGGGTTTGCTGCTTGTTGTAAGTGCTTTCTGTAACCAACTTGTGGAGTTGCAGTCTTAACCCAGAGTGTGACATGGATATGAAACAGCCAGGGGTCACAGGGTAGGGATAGGTGGGATCCTGCAAGGGATCAGGCAGCCCAGAGAACATTGTTTCAGGAGAGAGATTCCGGAATAGAGAGGGAGCGAAACTAATCCCAGCGACATCCACAGATCAAACTGAGCAGCAGTACCGGGTCGTTGTCTCCCCATTCCTCAAGCTGGGGTAACCTGTGGCCATTCCTCTCTGTCAGAGGGCGATGATGAGATGGGACTTTATGTCACTGTTGTCTCATCGTTCTTGGAGGGAATAAAATAATACAAGAGAAATTTAAGTCTGAAATGGCTGCACTGCCATGTGTGTAAGTGAAGATCTGCAATCTTCCCTGCAGTGCTGACTTTGTTACGTTCCAGTCACTCTTGGGAGATGTTGTTGGGGAGAAGCAGCCATCTTGCCTTTCTTTCTGGAGCTGGTTATGCCAGCTGCAGTTCAGCTCGGTTGTAATCAGCCTTTAAACATTATTTCTACTCAAGAAATGGGGGTGTTAGAACTCTAAACTAGTTAAAATAATCCAGAATACTCTGCTCATGTTAAGCTTTATTGTACAAATTTACTAGTAGTTCAATTGTTCTAACCTTTGTTCATAGTATATGCGACATCTGTCAGATGCAAGATGTATGTTCTGTTAAGGTTTGTCAAATATGAACTGTGTGCTAGGTACCTTTGGTGCAAATATTTCTATGGTTTTATGCTACTTGTGTGCTATGGTCTAATACCAGCTAAACCCTTGTGTTCATAATTAGATGAGAAAAGGTGTGTAAGGTTTGCGGAATCTGGAATTTTCTGTCTTCTAAATGAGGAGAATACAAATATGAGCAAAACTGAGTTCATCGTTTGGAACAGAGTGAAGAGGTATCTGGTGCAAAACATTTCTCCAGAGTCGGTACATACTTACCTTTCCGTATTAGTGTGACAGTCTGTACCTCTATGTTCACCCCTTATCAGGATAATGATCACATTTGTACAAAGTATGCCTTTTGAAGTATGATTTGAAAACTCATAATGGGCTGAACATTATTGTCTTCTTCTCCACCCCCAACTTCCCCCTCAGAGGGTGAGGGGGATCAGCCGCCCTGACCAGCCTGGGCTTTCCCCTGTCGATGGAGGATTCCCCCTCCTCAGCCCTTAACTCGCTACAGGATCACCCCGCCCACTTGCCCCAGTGCAGACAGGACAGACAGACCCAATTAACCCCCACCCTGCCATAGGGTGAAGAGTTTAAAGTCCCGCCAGGCCAGGCCTGACCAGGATGGGGTGGGGGAGGGGTCTGTCCAACTGCCATAACTGCCACTTTGGCAGGGCCCATTCTCTGCTGGATGAGGGGAGGGATCCCTAAGAATATTTTCAAACCTATTGATTTGGTAAATACTACCCCTGTCACTAAAGAGAAGAGAAAACTTTTAAAGGATTTGAATTTAAACATTTAGAGGAACATAACAGAAGAGGTCAGTTTTGAACCTTTGGCATTTTATGCTGCATGAGAGCTCCCCCTCCCAATAGGGAAATGGTTCGTTCCATGAGCTGGGAGTTTAGTGCCTGGCTCTGCGCTGGATGGAACCATCTCGCTGGTGGCGGGAGCAGGGGCGACACAGTCACGGGGGAGCCCATTTCATTTTTTTTTTTTTTTTTGCTGTCAGGAATGTCAAGAAAAATCTTTGCCCTTACGTTATTTGCCATCCCCCCCATGTCAGGGTGCGAATGGTCCCTCCCCAGGCCAGGCGGGCAGTTCCCTGTTCTCCTGCCCATGGGGGTGGCTGGGGCGGGCGAAGGGAGTAAACACGGTGTCACTAGAGACGATTCTCCAGTCCCGGCGTTGTAGGTCTGGTCTCCGCTCTGAGTAAGGAGACGTCACTCCGCCCTGCGGCGGCTGCTGCGGGCCCTGAGCCGGCTCAGTGAGAACTTTGGATTTCTGCAGAAAAAAGGGGGAAAAAAAGTTGCGCTGGCTGCTGGTAAAGCTAAGTGTGTGTGGCCGTGTCTGTGCAGAGTCACAGCTCGGGGGTGAAGGAGAACCGGGAGCACGTGCGAGATCCGCCACTATGGGGCAGGCGCAGTGAGGGGTGACGGATGGTCAGTTAGTTAAACCATTAGCTGATTGGAAGCCACTTGTCCTGGTCACACCTTGTGCTAAAGGTCGGAGCTGTCAATCCGAATTCTGGGGTAGTGGTCAAGACTGAGCATGGGCAACAAGTGAGGGAACTTTTCTAAGGTCTGCTCCACACTAACCCCCCAGTTCGTGAATAACGTAGCTGAAGTCGAAGTATCTTAGTTGGAACTGCAAGGTACTTACCGCGGGTCCACACCCGGCAGGCAGGCTCCCCCGTCGACTCCGCGTACTCCTCTCGCGGAACAGGAGTACCGGTGTCAAGGGCGAGCACTTCCGGGATCGATTTATATAGCATACGCTTAATATTCTTTTAATTATGGTTTAGTTTATAGGATAGTATATAGGATTAGTATGTGTATACTTTGTGTGTGTGTGTGTGTGTGTGTTAAGTATACTTACAGCAGCAGCTACTGGGGAGGCTAAAGGGGCACCACCCTAAGGGAGCCACGTGACCTCCCCACATGTCCCCTCCCCGCTTCACCCTTAGCCTGGGGGCCGGGATCTCCCCACGTGACTCCTCCCCACCCCATCCCTAACCCAGGACTCCCACACTTTTCCCATCTGGCCCTTCCCCTTCCCATCCCCTCCTGGCCCCATCCTATTTTACCAGGGGCCGGGGAGGTATTCCAAGTCCGGCCGCTGAGCTCCGTCGCTGGGCCAGGCTGCTCAGCCACGCAGCTGTGTGCACTTGCCGGTCCCACCCCAGAGCTCAGGCCAGGGGCCGGTGTAGGAGCAGGCTCTGGGAGTGGGCTGGGCAGCGCGGCCACGCGGCTGTGTGCTCTGCACATCCCTGAAGCTCAGGCAGTGGGCCAGGGGCAGCTCTCGGGTGGCTCTCCGTGCGACCCCCATGCTGTACCAGTGTGTAGATATATAAACTTTAAAGTAATTTAAGATCTGTTGTCAGCAATTTGTTGCAAACTGACTACTTGCAATGAATTGCTTTGCTTAGAATCATTTGAACTAAATGCTATTGTAGTTTAAGTGCTCTTTAATTTTCAAATGGGATTTGTGTCTTTGGGATTTTGTGCCTTATTTAGGAGTTTTAGGATACACTTTATTAGGGATTATTAGTTATATCAATCAGATACTTGGTTTTGGAAAGAATACTGCCTGTGTCAATTACATTATCAGAAGGTTATAGCCGTGTCCTTTAGTGTTTCCTTAACAGCCCCAGGAACTTTTACCTCACGAATAACAGACTAAGGGGGAAATAGGCAGGTTATAAAGAAGTGCCCCCAAATGCCATTTTTGGGGTAACAGTAACCCTGTATTATGGTGGGGGAGGTAGGAGAATGGGTCATTCCAAAGTGTCAGTTATGGCAGTTGGACCTGGGGTTGGGAAATAAATACAGCCCTGTATGCGGAGGAGGGGTGGGGTGGGGGTGGGGGGGGGGAATGGCTCCCACATAAAGTTGCTTGGCTAATAAACGTTTGTATTCAGGATCAGTGCCTGAAAACCTACTTTCTCCCCCCCTTGAAATATTCCTTCTACAAAGGATGTCTGGAAGTGAAAGAAAGATTAATTCAAACTGAAAATAAGAACAAATTTTCTATAGTGAGGGTGATCGAGCATTGGGACAAACTCCCAAGGGAAATGATGGGTACTCCAGCTCCCAATGTCTTCAAACCCTGTCAGGACAACTTTATGGAAGTTGCTTTAGCCAAATACATGCTGTTGGGCTCCATATTGGGGTAATACGTCGCAATGTCATGGCTTGTGTTATGCAGATGATCTAGATGATTGACTGGTCTCTTCTGGCCTTAATAGCTATGAATTTTGGAAGCCATTTCCTGACCTTTCTGCACAATCACCTTTACCAACATTCCCCCTCCATGTGGATGTTTGGTGCAGTAGTTGGTTGTGTCAAAATCACAGACAAGGATAACTTTTTATGGAGAGGCAGACAGCATCAAATTATGAGGGAATTCTCTGCAGTAATTGGTGAAGAAAATTCCCTTCTGCACAAATTGGCGTCTTATATTAAAATCCCTTAGGAATGAGTAAATATAGGTGTCACTAGTGTTCAACACTAACAAAAAAAGCAGGAATTGGTTAGTTAAAATATTTGTAGTATAGTAACTAGCAGCTTTTTTGCTTATTTTACAATTTCAAAGCGAACAAGTGCAACATATATCAATTGTGTAAATGTCATCTCATTAATGGTGAACCACGCATCTTATTCATGACACTGGAGGTTAAGTCCAATCACAAAAAAATTCTAAAATGGGACCCTCAGCTGTTTACACCAGCGATTTCTGTGCATGATGGCAAGTAAGTTGAAAGAAACCAAAATGCATTTGGGGTGTTATATTAAAGAACTGTACTGCATTTTTTCAGCTATGGAGGGGAGGGATAGCTCAGTTGTTTGAGCATTGGCCTGCTAAACCCAGGGTTGTGAGTTCACTCCTTGAGGGGGCCATTTAGGGATCTGGGAAAAAAAAAATTGGGGATTGGTCCTGCTTTGAGCAGGGGGTTGGACTAGATGACCTCCTAAGGTCCCTTCCAACCCTGATATTCTATGATTCTATGATATGTGCATTGACTCTTTAGAAAAAGATAGGTTTAAGTGTAGTAGCCGTGTTAGTCTGTGTCAGCAAAACGAAAATAAGAAAGAAAAACTTGTAGCACCTTAGAGACTAACAAATTTATTTCAGCATAAGCTTTCGTGGGTTAATACCCACTTCATCGGATGCATGGAATGAAATACACTGTAGACAGATATTTATACAGTCAGAGAAACATGATAAGGTCCAGGTGTATAGACCAATCTTAAGAGGCTAATTAGTTGAGAGGAACCATGACAGCAGGGGAAGAAAAAACTTTTGAAGTGATAAACAAGATGGTCACACAGGTGTGAATGAGGATCGTTAACTTAAGGGAAATAGATTCAATTAACATAATGGCCGAGCCATTCCAAATCTCGATTTAATCCGGAGGCAACGCAATCTAGTTTGCATATCAATTCGAGTTCAATAGTTTCTCTTTGAAGTCTGCTTTTGGAGTTAATCTGTCGCAACACTGCTATCCTCAAGTCTGTCACTGAGTGATTAGGGAGGTTGAAGTGTTCTCCTACTGGTTTTTGAATGTTATGATTCCTGATGTCAGATTTATGTCCTTTTATTCTTTTGCGTAGAGACTGTCCGGTTTGACCAATGTACATGGCAGAGGGGCATTGCTGGCACATGATGGCATATATCACATTGGTAGATGTGCAGGTGAATGAGCCCCTGATGGCGTGGCGGATGTGATTAGGCCCTGTGATGGTATCACTTGAATCGATATGTTGACAGAGTTGGCATCGGGCTTTGTTGCAAGGATAGGTTCCTGGGTTGGTGTTTTTGTTGTATGGTGTGTGGTTGCTGGTGAGTATTTGCTTCAGGTTGGGGGGCTGTCTGTAAGCAAGGATTGGTCTGTCCCCCAAGATCTGTGAGAGTGAGGGATCATCTTTTAGGATAGGTTGTAGATCTTTGATGATGCGCTGGAGCGGTTTTAGTTGTGGGCTAAAGGTGACGGCTAGTGGTGTTCTGTTATTTTCTTTTTTGGGCCTGTCTTGTAGTAGGTGACTCCTGGGTACTCTTTTGGCCCCGTCGATCTGTTTTTTCACTTCAGCAGGTGGGTATTGTAGTTGTAAGAATGCTTGATAGAGATCTTGTAGGTGTTTGTCTCTGTCTGAGGGATTGGAGCAAATGCGGTTGTATCTTAGAGCTTGGCTGTAAACAATGGATCGTGTGGTGTGTCCAGGATGGAAGCTGGAAGCATGTAGGTATGTATAGCGGTCAGTAGGTTTCCGGTATAGGGTGGTGTTAATGTGACCATCACTTATTAGCACAGTGGTGTCTAGGAAATGGACCGCTTGTGTGGACTGGTCTAGGCTGAGGTTGATGGTGGGATGGAAATTGTTGAAATCATGGTGGAATTCCTCAAGGGCTTCTTTTCCATGGGTCCAAATGATGAAGATATCATCAATGTAGCGCAAGTAGAGTAGGGGTGTTAGGCGACGAGAGCAGAGGAAGCGTTGTTCTAAGTCAGCCATAAAAATGTTGGCATACTGTGGGGCCATACGGGTACCCATAGCAGTGCCACTGACTTGAAGGTAAATATTGTCCCCAAATGTGAAATAGTTGTGGGTGAGGACAAAATCACAAAGTTCGGCCACCAGGTTAGCCGTGGTAGTATCGGGGATACTGTTCCTGACAGCTTGTAGTCCATCATTGTGTGGAATGTTAGTGTAGAGGGCTTCTACATCCATAGTGGCCAGGATGGTGTTGTCTGGAAGATCACCGATGGATTGTAGTTTCCTCAGGAAGTCAGTGGTGTCGCAAAGATAGCTGGGAGTGCTGGTAGCATAGGGCCTGAGGAGAGAGTCTACATAGCCAGACAATCCTGCTGTTAGGGTGCCAATGCCTGAGATGATGGGGCATCCAGGATTACCAGGTTTATGGATCTTGGGTAGCAGATAGAATGTGCCTGGTCGGGGTTCTAGGCACGTGTCTGTACAAATTTGTTCTTGTGCTTTTCCAGGGAGTTTCTGGAGCAGATGGTGCAGTTTCTTTTGGTACTCCTCAGTGGGGTCAGAGGATAAAGGCCTGTAGAATGTGGAGTTACAGAGCTGCCTGACAGCTTCTTGTTCATATTCCAGCTTATTCATGATGACGACAGCTCCTCCTTTGTCAGCCTTTTTGATTATGATGTTAGGGTTGTTCCTGAGGCTGTTGATGGCATTGCGTTCTGCACGGCTGAGGTTATGGGGCAAGTGATTTTGCTTTTCTACAATTTCAGCTCGAGCACGGCGATGGAAGCAGTCTATGTAGAAGTCCAATTTGTTGTTTCGACCTTCAGGAGGAGTCCACGCAGATTCCTTCTTTTTGTAGTTTTGGTAGGAAGGATGCTGTGGCTTAGTATGTTGTATAGAGGTCTGTTGGAAAAATTCTTTGAGTCGGAGACGTCGAAAGTAGGATTCTAGGTCACCGCAGAACTGTATCATGTTCGTGGGTCTGGAGGGACAAAAGGAGAGGCCCCGAGAAAGGACAGATTCTTCTGCTGGGCTGAGAGTATAGCTGGAAAGATTAACAATATTGTTGGGTGGGGTAAGGGAACTGCTGTTGTGGTTCCTTGTAGCATGCAGCAGTTTAGATAGCTTAGTGTCCTTTTTCTTTTGTAAAGAAGCAAAGCTTGTGTTGTAAATGGCTTGTCTAGTTTTTGTAAAGTCAGTCCATGAAGAAGTTTGTGTGGAAGGTTGGTTTTCCATAAGAGTATCCAGTTTTGAGAGCTCAGTCTTAATCTTTCCCTGTTTGCTGTATAGGATGTTGATCAGGTGGTTTCGCAGTTTCTTTGAGAGTGTGAGGCACAATCTCTCAGCATAGTCTGTGTGGTAAGTAGATTGTAATGGATTTTTTACCTTTAGTTCTTTAGGTATGATGTCCATTTGTTTGCAGTTGGAAAGGAAGATGATGTCTGTCTGTATCTGCGAGTTTGACAGTGACAGACTCAGTGACAGACTTGAGGATAGCAGTGTTGCGACAGATTAACTCCAAAAGCAGACTTCAAAGAGAAACTATTGAACTCGAATTGATATGCAAACTAGATTGCGTTGCCTCCGGATTAAATCGAGATTTGGAATGGCTCGGCCATTATGTTAATTGAATCTATTTCCCTTAAATTAACGATCCTCATTCACACCTGTGTGACCATCTTGTTTATCACTTCAAAAGTTTTTTCTTCCCCTGCTGTCATGGTTCCTCTCAACTAATTAGCCTCTTAAGATTGGTCTATACACCTGGACCTTATCATGTTTCTCTGACTGTATAAATATCTGTCTACAGTGTATTTCATTCCATGCATCCGATGAAGTGGGTATTAATCCACGAAAGCTTATGCTGAAATAAATTTGTTAGTCTCTAAGGTGCTACAAGTTTTTCTTTCTTATTTTCATTTAGAAAAAGAAATATCCCTAGGGCAGATAAATCCTTCGCCTTCCCTTTCTTTAACTCCTTTCCACGTAACTCGGATATAAGATTTAATATTAAAAATAGTGTTCCAAATATTGATTAGTTCAGTAGAGAACATGAAAGTGATTTGAATAAATATTAGCACTTATTAAAGCAAAGGTGCTGCCATTATCTTGATCAAACGGAGAGTTAGCATTTCTGTGACGGAATTCTGGAATTTAAAAGGAAAGGAAGTGGAGAGATATTCCAGCACAGATGAAGAGTTCTCTAAGGGCTAGTCTACACTTACCCGCTGCGTCGGAGGCGTCGGATCGATCTTCTGGGTTCGATTTATCACGTCTTGTCTAGACGGGATAAATCGAACCAGGCAGTGCTCCCCCGTCAACGCCGGTAATCCTGCTCTGCGAACGGAGCAGGCGGAGTCGACGGGGGAGCCTGCGCACCGCTGTGTGGACCAGGGGTAAGTACTTTTAAGTTTGAAATAAGATACTTCGACTTCAGCTATTTTATGCACGTAGCTGAAATTGCGTATCTTACTTCGAACTTGGGGGCTAGTGTAGACCAGCCCTAAATAACTTGAAAAGTAAAGTGTAGTAAGCCAGACTACTACTGTGCAACTCTCACAGCAACATTTAAGACTGGTTTAACTAGTTGTAGTGTGTGTGGGAATAGGGTTGTAATATCCCTTTAAATTGTTAGTGAGCCCTCTGATGGTACTTACTGTCGTGCATGTTTTAGAAGCCATCTGAAATCAGTCTGACCACAGTGTGCACTAAGCTAGGTCTTGTATGTTTGTATATAAATAATAAACATTTTTGGGGGCCAATTGTGTCTGATAGTTTTTTCATATAATTTTTATTGTGCACCATGCAAAAGATGTGACACTAATTATAACATTTTAGATATTTATACAGCTATGAAATAAATTCTGATAAATGTAGCCATTTTTCCTGTTCTTAATTTGTTAAGAACAAAGGAGGGTTAGCCCTACAACCTTCTTAAATGGTAACTGTTTCCATATAAAATACGTAAAAACATTACATCTGGATCTGCCATAATTTGGTTGACCATTGGTTGTGGTTGATTTTTTTTCATGCCTGTGGTATGACTACTGTCAAATAGAAACTCAGGTATGATATTTAGCAGAGTGTAGCCCAGAAACTAATTTCACCTCTGGGAATGATCTTCTCTCATCTTTATGGCATTTAGAATATCCCAAAAAGTATTTTATTAGTTACAGCCACTCACATCCCAGTTCCAGATCGGAATAATTATTAAAGAATCTATGAATTTACTAATAGACACTGTTATGAATCTCAACCCATATTTCTTATGGTGAAATGTTGGAAAAGGCATCTCACCCACTAACGAATTACTAAGAAATGTTCTTTGAACAGGGGGCTGGAACTCAGGGTGCTGGGGGTGCGGGTGCAGCAGCACCCCCGGTTTGAAGTGGTTTCTACCCTACACAGGGTGTCCAGCACCCCCACGATAACATTGGTCCAATACCCGCCTTTGCATAAGGGATGGGACTCAGCCACCAACAACTTCACCTCGCCTCTCCCCTAGTGGCTCCTCTGCAACTCGCTCCCCCTACCGAGATGATTAAGGGTTAAACCCACCGAGCTCAGAGTCCTCCACATCCTAGACACGCCCAGGAATTACTGCGGGAGGGGGGGGCCGGGCTCAGGGAGGGACCTTCTCGTGCCAGCCGCGGAGACCTGGGAGCCGAGCCCGGCCCGAGCGGCGCGTGCGGGAGCGAGCCCCCTCTGCAGGCTGCAGCCCCAGCGCCGGGGCGGTGAGCGGGGCCCGGGGAGGAAGCTGCTGGGGGCGGAGCCGAACCGCGCCCGGGACCGGAGAGATCCCCCCGGGGGCCGGTTTGTGCAGCGGAGCCCGGCAGGGTCCGCGCCCCAGCCCTCGAGAGACCGACCGAGACCCCCCCCTCCGCTCCCCCGCTAATGGGGCAGGCGGGTCCCTGCCCCGGGGAGGTGCTACGGGGGTGCCGGGTTCTTCCCCGTTCCCGCAGAGCCGGCACCGGCCGGGGCTGGAGGCGGGCTGGGGGCAGGTCCTTTCGGACAGTTCCTCCGGCCCGTGCTCCTGGGGCTGGGACCAGCCTGCTCGGGAGCCGGGTTCGGGGCCGGGCTGGGGCCGCTGCACACACTGGCGATGGGAGGCGCGGGGGGAGGCTGCACTGAGCCCGTGGGTACCGGTGGGGGTGGGAGGTTCCGTCTGTGACTGTCCCATCGGCCAGTGTGTTGGGGATTCAGCCAGGGACCTCCAGAGCTAGAAGCCTGGGCTGCTACTGCCTGAGCGACAGCTCTCTGGCGGGGGCTCCCAGGGTCTGTCTAGGGGGCAACTAAAACCTGCAACCCGGCTGTTCCAGCTGCTGTGGCTCAGCCCAGGGGCAGTTTAATTGCGGTGCAGACATTTGGGCTCCTGCTGGAGTCTGGCTCTAGGTCCCTGGTCTGCGTAGCTCAAGCATTTCTCTCTTTCGCCAACAGAAGTTGGTCCAGAAAGAGATCTCACTTCCCCCACCTTGTCTCTCTAATATCCTGCGACCGACAATGCTACATCAATGTAACTCTAATTCCCGCCCAATACAGAGGGCAAGCCCAGGGCGGGAGTGACTGGAGAGCGAACACACCCTGTACTCACCCCACAGTGCAGCTCCAGCAGCTCCTGTATTCTGTATGGCTGAGTCCAGTTCCCCGCTCTCACCCCGCAGCAGTGGCTCCAGCAGGGTCTTGAGGGGCTGGGCCCTGTGTCCTGTTCTGGGCATTGCATCATGGCATGTGAGGTTGCCGTGCTGCCCAGGTTTGGTCTGCCCAGCCCTCCAGCATGGTGATAGCGTCGGGTGTGCAGGCTAAGTGTCAGTGGGACTGTGATCTGGAGCTCCAGGTTGCTGCGACACTCACTGACGTTTGGCCGGCCTGTCCCTTCATGACAGAGAGTCAGGAGGACTAACCCTCAGCAGTGGTGCAACCCTTTGTGCCAGGATACAACACCACAGCCAGGGACCGGGCGCATCTGCTGGAGCCACCAGTGTGGGGTGAGTCATCGACACAGAAAACAAGTCACAGAAAAACGCTGGCCATTACTTTTTTCACACGGTGGCAAATCTGCACCTATAATAATTGTACGAACTTTCAAGCCTCCCAGAGCCCTCCCAGTTGCGTGGACCCCTCTACGTCTGCATCACCTGCAACAGCTGTTCCTCTACCAGTGTGTAAACTTTGCCATGCTGAGTTGGGTTGTTTGTCCTTTCAGATGTCGGTGACGTTTGAGGATGTGGCCATGTATTTCTCCCCAGCGGAGTGGGCGCTGCTGGGCGAGGAGCAAAGGCAACTTTACAAACACGTCATGTGGGAAAATTACCAGACTCTGGTCTCGTTAGGTGAGGAGCTGTGTCTGTGAGATCGGGGCCCCAGTGCACTGGCTGTTGCACAGAGACACAGTAACTGAGATGGAGCATTGGTGTGAGTGGTTGGGTGGAACGGTGTCTATTGGGTTCGATGGAGGGGTGCGTGGGTGTGGATGGACAGAGGCATGTTTAATTGAGCAGAGCAGCCAGTTTATAGGGAGACCAGGTGGGTGAGGTAATATCCTTTATTGGGCCAACTTCTGTTGGTGAGAGAGACGAGCTTTTGAGTCACACACAGCTCTTCTTCAGGTCTGGGAAAGGAAAGCTTCTCTCTCTCACCAACAGAAGTTGGTCCAATAAAAGATATTACCTCATTCACCTGGTCTCTCTAATATCTTGGGACTGATACGTCTACAGCTACACTGCGTATCTTCAAGAGGAGATCCTTCCACCCATCGTCACTTGTGCTCCACAGTTTAATGCAAGAGAATTGTGTCTCTTGTAGTTCCCCAGACAGAGCACATGAGCAGAAAAGCGTTGTGTGTTCTGCAGGCTACAGGATGAAAGGCCAGCCAACACCACAGTTAAGGAGAAAGACAGACTGGGTTTATCTAAGCTGGTATAAAAGACCAACACCACGGCTGTCATTTGCTTGGGTCAGTTGACTCAGAACATGGGACTCAGTCTGGGGGGCTAAAAATTGCCGTGTATATGTTCATGCTGCGGTTGTAGCTTGGACTCTGGGACCAGGGCCATCACTAGCCATTCTAGGGCCCTACTCAGGCCCCCCGCAGGGAGTGTGTTTGGGGCCCCAGGCCTCTGCAGGGGGGGAGTGGCTGGCTCCAGGCCTCCGTGGGAGGCATGGGGAGGGATGATGTTATCTTGGGGGACAGTGGAGTACCGCCCGCCAGCACTCACCGGTGGCGTGGTGCTGCACTTCCTGCCGCCAGTCAGTGGAGGCCCAACCCTGCTGCAGTCCTCAGGGGAGTGGGGGTGGGGCAGGGGTGGAGCAGGGGTGGGGGATTTGGGGAAGGAGTGGAGTGGGGACAGAGCTGGGGTGGGAAGGGGCGGGGCGGAGCATGGGCGGGGGCCATGGGGAAGAGGGAAGAGGCAGAGCAGGGACTGGAGCAGCATGCAGCTGTGTAGGGCACCAGGAAATTTGGGGCACTTTGAATATAGGTAAGTACGGCCCTGTCTGGGACCCTCCCTCCAAATATCCACTCAGCAATTTTGAAATCCCGCAGCCCGAGCCCCTCAAGCCCAAGTCATCTGATCCAGGCCAGGTACAGGTGTTTAATTCCTATGTAAACATATCCATAGGAGGGAGAGGGGTGCTGGGCGATAGTAGAGTAACTTTCCTAGGACAAGGAGAAATATCCAGCTTTTGCCACATGTTTCCCCACAATCCTTTCAGACACTGCAGTCCTCTCTGTTTGCCCTTTCCGCAGGTGCGAGGTTGTTTGCAACTCAATATCCCGCCACTGCTGCGCACCAGGAGTGTTGACCATAAGATGCAGTTCATGTTTCCATGGAAAACAATTGCCTATTAGCCTTCACAATTTGCTCATAGCCTGACTGGCACAAACATTGCGTATGGACCTCCACAATGTTCTTAGAAGTTCTTAGGGGTGATGCTTTTCTCTGAACAGGAATCCAAACCCCCAAGCCAGTGGTGATCTCCAGCATAGAGCGAGGGGAAGAGCTGTGTGTGCAGGGTCCCACAGAAGACGAAGATGATGACGTCCTGAGGGGCACCCGCCCAGGTGAGGAAGGAGTTAAAGTGAATT
Organism: Chelydra serpentina; assembly: GCA_037349315.1. Classification (NCBI taxonomy): domain Eukaryota; kingdom Metazoa; phylum Chordata; order Testudines; family Chelydridae; genus Chelydra; species Chelydra serpentina. Next base: position 2,627,443 of record JBAIAC010000021.1, on the reverse strand, counting down.
GCAGGGAATGAATGAGTAGCTTGAAGGCAGCTGAAATGCTGATACATTTTGGCCAAAGTGACAATACATCCCAGAATGTTAGTCTTTTAGTCTAATGTCATTAGGCTTTTTTGCAGCAGTATCACATTGTTGGCTCTCATTCAATTCATGATCCACTGTAACCCCCATGTTCTTTTCTGCTGCACTGCTGCCAAGCCAGTTATTCCCCATTTTCTATTGTTCATTTCATTTTTCCTTCCTAAGTGAACTATTTTGAACTTGTTTCTTCAATTTCACCTTGTTGATTTCAGACCAATTCTCCAGTTTGTCAACATCATTTAGAATTGTAATCCCGTCTATCAAAGTGTTTGTAACCCCTCCCTGGCTGTGTGAATCACTGGCCGAGCAGCACTTGGGAATCTCCCTTCCCAGTTCAGGCCCAGTTTTGTAGGGACCCAACATCGTTCCATCGGTTCTCTGGGTTCTCAGTTGACAATAATAAGGGATTTCCTTATTACTCTCCAGGACTGCTTGGGAGGCACCATCATGTTGTGGGAGTGAGGAAACATGGACTCTATTCCTCATTCTGCCACTAAGCTGCTGGCTGAGCTTGGACAATATTGTATTAATTCATATAGACTATATGGACCCAAAAAGACAAAGGTGTTAACATGACACTGTTAGGGCCAACATTAAAGAGCCTTAAATAAGGTTTGGGGTTTGGAATACAGAGACAGAAGCCTGCGTAATACCATGGAATACACCACAAAAAATTCTTTCGATTCTTTTATTAAAGATACAGAAAAAGAAGGAAAAAGAGTTAAGGCATTTGAAATGTCAGGTATGACCTAAGAACATTTATTTTGACAATGTCCCTTGTTTCCTTTCCCTATACCCAGAGAGATTCTTTAGACAAAAGGCCTGTGTTTGAAAGTCTTTTAGATGGTATTAAAAATGGTGGTAACTGTCCTTTTGGGGAAAAGAGAAGCAGCTAGTTGAAATGGGCTGGCGCTGTTGTTGATATTATTAAAATCCGATCCCATTTCCTGGGAGACTAAACAAGATAAACACACTCAAGAGGGAAGAGAAAAGAACAGCATAGATAGAACATGCGGCTTCTGACTCAGGTTTACTCTTACTTGCCACTTCATGGCTGGAGAAACACATGCACAGCACATGGTCTGATCAGGCAATTGGAGACCTGCCTGGCAAACCTGTTGAGCGTTAGTCTGTTCTGGACAATGCATTTGGCTGCCTCTTTGATCACAGGCTTACAGCAAGGTTTCAAACTATGGCATTTTTGGCCAGCTAAGCCAGACTGTTATTTACTAGAAGGCAAAGGGAGAAGAATAAGAAAGAGAAGAAATATGGTGGGGAATGGGAAGAATTCATGAGGGTTAGGAGGGATGGGGACAAAATGTCACATTCCAGGTGATTTGGAGGAGTTAGCCAGAACTGTTAACAGTGGCAATATCCTCCGGCTCCCTTTCTCTGGCGCGGTCTTGTTAAAACACCTCTTCGGATTAGGACGAAGATCTGGGGTCCCAAGAGAGGATCAGGGTGGTAGCATGATGGTATTGCTCACTGCAGCAGTTGTTGGCACGGTCCTGCTGTTGTTTTTTCAGTCAGCAAGGGTTGCATTCAGTCCCGCTCCTTTATTTTCCCCTGAAAGTGTTCTCTTTTGAGAAACCCCAAAAGGAAGTAATGGCCAAAATAACCCAGCCCCTCATTGTTTTTCTACCAGGCCTAAATTCTAACTCAGTCATTTTTGGTTCGCTAATGTGCAGTTCCACACTGCTGTTGTTTACAGCCATCAATTTAACACTGTCCTTGAATTGCATTATAGGCCTTTATTATCTATTTATTATTTATAGTTATTATATTTATATTTATTTATGATATGTTTATTATCTAGACTAGTGCCATTGACTTGTTTATATTTTGCACCTTTTCCCATCAACATTTATTGTTGTAAGATAATGTAACATTTTATAAACTTCCTCACAGTTTTTACAATTAAACTGCCAATTAGGGTACATTTGTAGACCCAATTATTTAAACCACAAGTTACTCCTTTGACTGTGGTTCTCTCCCACCCTTTGTGTATTTAGTATATACGCTCTTCAACATCAGGGCGTCTCTCTCTAATTTTGTGCAGCACCTCATGCTATGGAAGCACGATCTTAAATGCGCTACCACAGTAGAAAATAACTGTCGAGCCCCAAATAGCTTCTCCTCTTGTGCATTGTGGAACCCGCTGTCCAACAGTGACCATAAATGAGTAATTTACAGTGCAGGAGAAACGGATTCTCTCAGTGATGTTCATTCGGTCTATGTGGTGTCAAAAAAACCCCTTTTGTCTTGGTGCAGATTTTCCAGATGCAGAAGAGACCTGGGACTGGTCAGCAATTGAAAGCTCCTTGGGCTTCTTCCTCACACAAAGCTCTTCCCCTGGAGCAGGTAGGGAACCAGCTCTGCCCTTTGCACCAGTGGGAGCCAGAGAGCTCATTTCAGGAATCGTCCATCAGCTGGAAACTCTCCCCTCCCAGAGTATTACATTAGGGATTGCAGCCCAAACATGAGAAGTGCTACAACTCCTCACCCTGATATCCCCTTAGAAACTCCATCTCTCCCCTTACGCAGATTCCCCCAGTCTCTCCCCCTCCCCCATTTTCCATAGACCATGGATGTTCCATAGAACATCCCATTACAGTGTGAGTGTTCCCTGTGCGTCCCTCGGGAAAGGGGTGTCACTGCTGGTGTGTGGTGATGGGCCTCAGAATAGGGAGAGAATTGTGGGGGCTGATTTTCATATTTACTTTGAGGGCTATTATCAGGGCCTCTGAGACACTGACCTTATTCTCCTTCCCCAGTGCTGGGGCCCTGGAAGTTTGGCCTCTTCCACTCGAATGCTGAGGGTCAGCCCTGTTCTGAGGGGAAGAGTGTGGAGCTTTCTCAAGCACATCCCCCTGCTGGGAATATTAGTGGTTTCCCTTTGTGAGCAGCACAAGAAATAACATCTGGATTCTCTTCCCCACCAAGCAGGGGCGAGGAGCCTGAGCAGGGCTGAGGGGCAGACTCCTGCGGAAGGGCCTGGCAACCTGCAGCCACTCAGGCCTTTCCCAGGGACATCAGGAGAAAATCATTCCCGGAAAACTGAGAGGGGAAGACACCACAAGAGGCAGGTCAGGCCACAAAGGCAGAGGAAAAATCTGATCAGGAACGAGCCAGCAACCTCAAGAGGCCATCAGAGGAGATCCAGGCCATATCTAAAGCCTCCTGCAGAGGGAAAATCTGAGCCCAGAAAGAGCCTATTTACCTGCCGTGTGTGCAGAGAAGAATTCAAGGTGCAGAGAGATCTGATAAGCCACCACTGGATGGTTCATAGGAGACAGGAACTGTATCACTGTAGTGAGTGTGGGGAGAGCTTCAGGAGAAAGAAGGAGTTCAGAGCACATGGGAAAGTTCACAGAAAGAAGAGAGACCATCCCTGCTCTGAATGTGGGAAGATATTCTACAAGTTATCATTTCTCATTGTCCACCAGAGAATACATACGGGAGAGAGACCCTATTGCTGTGCCGAGTGTGGAAAAAGATTCTTCTATATATCCGCTCTTAACGTCCACAAGAGAGTCCACTCAGGAGAGAGACCCTATGCCTGCCCTGAGTGTGGAAAGCGATTTATGGATTCCTCAACATTTCGTAATCATCAGGCAATCCACTCAGAAAAGAGACCCCATCGCTGTAACCAATGTGGGAAAGGTTTCAAAGTTTCATCAGGTCTTACTAGACACCTGAAAATCCACAGCAAAGAGAGACCCTTCTTGTGCCATGAGTGTGGGAAATTTTTTTCCCAACGAGAACATCTGATCAGACATCAGAGTATTCACACTGGGGAGCAGCCCTATTGCTGTGCTGAGTGTGGGAAAAAATTCAGTCTCCCTCAAACTCTCAGGAGACACCAGGAAACCCATAATGTGGGGACTCTCCATCGCTGTGCTGAATGTGGGAAATTATTCCGTTATCGAGACAGTCTCGCTAGACACCAGGGAGTGCACACTGGGAAACTCCATTACTGCACTGACTGTGGAAAAGGCTTTGTGTCTAAAGATCATCTCAAAAACCACCAGAGAATCCACACTGGAGAGAAACCCTATTGCTGCACTGAGTGCGGGAAAAGTTTCACCCAATTGTCAGGCCTCACCAACCACCTGAGAATCCATTCAGGAGAGCGACCCTATCCCTGTACTCAGTGTGGGAAGTGCTTTGCTCACTCATCATCTCTCACTGAACATCTGAAAATCCATTCAGGAGAGCGACCATATTCCTGCATTCAGTGTGGGATGCACTTTGCTCGCTCATCATCTCTTACTCAGCATCGGAGAACTCACCCAGGAGAGCGACCATATTCCTGCGCTCAGTGTGGGAAGCGCTTTGCTCGCTCATCACATCTTACTAAACACCAGAGCACCCACTCAGAATAGAGACTCCTGACCCTTGTGTTCGATGGAGGGCACCTCTTCAATCTCTTACTTCACCCTGTTCCCAAAGTCTGTAAAAGAGAGAGAACTTGCTTTCACTCTATAATGTTCCCACCCTTTCACTAAGCAGACATGAGTTTAGGTGCTCAGTTTGTTAAAATAATTTTTATGGTCCTGGAGATGTGAATATTTAACCCTAGAGGTACTGAAATATTCTATTTTGGGCATTATGGGCTGCAGCTAAGAGAGAGATGACTGGAGCCAAGACTGCACTTTGGAGGTCCTGGTTTCTCCCAAGCCATTTCTTCACTGTGGCTCCGTTCCTCTCAGGCTCTACAAATTGAATTAATTATTTTATTTCTTCTGGGATGTTTCTGTTTGGAAAAAGGAATAATGGGTAAAGATACTGGCAGACACTGAAAAGGAACTTTCGTCTCCTGAGTTAATGAAAGGCTGTGAGATCCCCTGTGTGCCCCTCATAGTACTGAATCAAAAGGAAGGTTGTTTTGATTTGGCTTTGAGATAAAATTATGAAGCAAGCCTCATGCATAATGCAGCCAGGGCCCTGTCTTCACACCTAATTGTCAAGCAAGCAATGCCAGGTAGGACCAGAAGGTTGGAAATTGGAGTTACAGGGTCAACAAGCAGCCTGCCGTTTGGTTATGGACTGCCTTCTTTATCATCTTGATGGCACATGCAGATGCTTGACATCTGTGGATGCTGCTATCACGATGAGCATGACTACATCATTTACCCATCATCTAATTCATTGTGCCATCAGAAGTCATACACCAGAAAAAAGGTAAGGGCGGGGATGATAGATGTCAGTTACTTGCTATTATAATGGCTTTTTTTTGTTTATATACAACTCAGATTTGTGTTCCTGGATGAGTTAGTGGCACTTGAATGCCATCTAGGGCTTGTGTACAATAGAACTTATAACTTACCAGAACACTCATCCACATCCCGGTGTGGTGTAAAATATACCATCCTAAGCACTGGTGTAAACTGAGCTATGTTGATGGGAGAGTTTCCCTGCCAACATAGCTACCACCTCTGAGGGAGGTAGAGGTGTTATGCTGACAGGGAGCTCTCTCCCATTTGGTTAGAGCGTCTTGAATGCTACCTTGGTGTCTTGAACACTAGTGGGAACTGTAGCACTTCTAGTGTACATTAGCCCTAATACTTAGGTCTTGTCTATACTACCCACCGGATTGGTGGGGAGCAATCGATACAGCGGGGGTTGACACTGGTACTCCCCTAGAACGAGGAGCGCAAGCGCAGTTGAATGGGAGAGCATCAGCTATCGACTTACCGCGGTGTCTTCACTGCGGTAAGTAGATCTAACTACGTCGACTTTAGCTACGCTATTCATGTAGTTGAAGTTGTGGCATATTAGATCGACCCCGCGCGGTAATGTAGACAAGCCCTGACATGTACCTGGATCTCAGCCTTGACACCAAGTGGCAAGGAGTGCAGGAAAATCTCTCTGGGCAAGTTTGCTCTGCTTTGCAGACTGGGACTCGGGTTTGCTGCTTGTTGTAGGTGCTTTCTGTAACCAACTTGTGGAGTTGCAGTCCTAACACAGAGTGTGACATGGATATGAAACAGCCAGGGGTCACAGGGTAGGGATAGGTGGGATCCTGCAAGGGATCAGGCAGCCCAGAGAACATTGTTTCAGGAGAGAGATTCCGGAATAGAGAGGGAGCGAAACTAATCCCAGCGACATCCACAGATCAAACTGAGCAGCAGTACCGGGTCGTTGTCTCCCCATTCCTCAAGCTGGGGTAACCTGTGGCCATTCCTCTCTGTCAGAGGGCGATGATGAGATGGGACTTTGTCACTGTTGTCTCATTGTTCTTGGAGGGAATAAAATAATATAAGAGAAGTAGTAGTCTGAAATGGCAGCACTGCCATGTGTGTAAGTGAAGATCTGCAATCTTCCCTGCAGTGCTGACTTTGTTACGTTCCAGTCACTCTTGGGAGATGTTGTTGGGGAGAAGCAGCCATCTTGCCTTTCTTTCTGGAGCTGGTTATGCCAGCTGCAGTTCAGCTCGGTTGTAATCAGCTTTAAAACATTATTTCTACTCAAGAAATGGGGGTGTTAGAACTCTAAACTAGTTAAAATAATCCAGAATACTCTGCTCATGTTAAGCTTTATTGTACAAATTTACTAGTAGTTCAATTGTTTTAACCTTTGTTCATAGTATATGCGACATCTGTCAGATGCAAGATGTATGTTCTGTTAAGGTTTGTCAAATATGAACTGTGTGCTAGGTACATTTGGTGCAAATATTTCTATGGTTTTATGCTACTTGTGTGCTATGGTCTAATACCAGCTAAACTCTTGTGTTCATAATTAGATGAGAAAAGGTGTGTAAAGTCTGCGGAATCTGGAATTTTCTGTCTTCTAAATGAGGAGAATACAAATATGAGCAAAACTGAGCTCATCGTTTGGAACAGAGTGAAGAGGTATCTGGTGCAAAACATTTCTCCAGAGTCGGTACATACTTACCTTTCCGTATTAGTGTGACAGTCTGTACCTCTATGTTCACCCCTTATCAGGATAATGATCACCTTTGTACAAAGTATGCCTTTTGAAGTATGATTTGAAAACTCATAATGGGCTGAACATTATTGTCGTCTTCTCCACCGCTAAGTGCCCCCTCAGAGGGTGAGGGGGATCAGCCCCCCTGACCAGCCTGGGCTTTCCCCTGTAGATTGAGGATTCCCCCTCCTCAGCCCTTAACTCGCTACAGGATCACCCCGCCCACTTGCCCCAGTGCAGACAGGACAGACAGACCCAATTAACCCCCACCCTGCCATAGGGTGAAGAGTTTAAAGTCCCGCCAGGCCAGGGGAGGGGTCTGTCTAACTACCATAACTGCCACTTTGGCAGGGCCCATTCTCCGCTGGATGGGGGGAGGGATCCCTATGAATATTTTCAAACCTATTGATTTGGTAAATACTACCCCTGTCACTAAAGAGAAGAGAAAACTTTTAAAGGATTTGAATTTAAACATTTAGAGGAAGAAAATGAAACAGGCCAGTTTTGAACCTTTGGCATTTTATGCTGCATGAGAGCTCCCCCTCCCAATAGGGAAATGGTTCGTTCCATGAGCTGGGAGTTTAGTGCTTGGCTCTGCGCTGGATGGAACCATCTCGCTGGTGGCGGGAGCAGGGGCGATACAGTCACGGGGGAGCCCATTTCATTTTTGTTTTTCTTTTGCTGTCAGGAATGTCAAGAAAAATCTTTGCCCTTACGTTATTTGCCATCCCCCCCATGTCAGGGTGCGAATGGTCCCTCCCCAGGCCAGGCGGGCAGTTCCCTGTTCTCCTGCCCATGGGGGTGGCTGGGGCGGGCGAAGGGAGTAAACATGGTGTCACTAGAGACGATTCTCCAGTCCCGGCGTTGTAGGTCTGGTCTCCGCTCTGAGTAAGGAGACGTCACTCCGCCCTGCGGCGGCTGCTGCGGGCCCTGAGCCGGCTCAGTGAGAACTTTGGATTTCTGCAGAAAAAAGGGGGAAAAAAAGTTGCGCTGGCTGCTGGCAAAGAGCCAAGTGTGTGTGGCCGTGTCTGTGCAGAGTCACAGCTCGGGGGTGAAGGAGAACCGGGAGCACGTGCGAGATCCGCCACTATGGGGCAGGCGCAGTGAGGGGTGACGGATGGTCAGTCAGTTAAACCATTAGCTGATTGGAAGCCGCTCGTCCTGGTCACACCTTGTGTGTGTGTGTGTGTGTGTTTTAAGTATACTTACAGCAGCAGCTAGTGGGGAGGCTAAAGGGCCACCACCCTAAGGGGGCCACGTGACCTCCCCACATGTCCCCTCCCCGCCTCACCCTTAGCCTGGGGGCCAGGATCTCCCCACGTGACTCCTCCCCACCCCATCCCTAACCCAGGACGCCCACACTTTCCCCATCTGGCCCTTCCCCTCCCCTCCTGGCCCCATCCTACTTTACCAGGGGCCTGGGAGGTATCCCAACTCCGGCCCCTGAGCTCCATCGCTGGGCCAGGCTGCTCAGCTACACAGCTGTGTGCACTTGCCGGTCCCACCCCAGAGCTCAGGCCGGGGGCCGGTGTAGGAGCAGGCTCTGGGAGTGGGCTGGGCAGCGCGGCCATGCGGCTGTGTGCTCTGCACATCCCTGAAGCTCAGGCAGTGGGCCAGGGGCAGCTCTCGGGTGGCTCTCCGTGCGACCCCCATGCGGCACCAGTGTGTAGATATATAAACTTTAAAGTAATTTAAGATCTGTTGTCAGCAATTTGTTGCAAACTGACTACTTGCAATGAATTGCTTTGCTTAGAATCATTTGAACTAAATGCTATTGTAGTTTAAGTGCTCTTTAATTTACAAGTGGTATTTGTGTCTTTGGGATTTTGTGCCTTATTTAGGAGTTTTAGGATACACTTTATTGGGGATTATTAGTTATATCAATCAGATACTTGGTTTTGGAAAGAATACTGCCTGTGTCAATTACATTATCAGAAGGTTATAGCCGTGTCCTTTAGTGTTTCCTTAACAGCCCGAGGAACTTTTACCTCACGAATAACAGACTAAGGGGGAAATAGGTTATAAAAAAGTGCCCGCAAAAGCCATTTTGGGGGTAACAGTAACCCTGTATTATGGTGGGGGAGGTAGGAGAATGGGTCATTCCAAAGTGTCAGTTATGGCAGTTGGACCTGGGGTTGGGAAATAAATACAGCCCTATATGCGGAGGAGGGGGGTGGGGGAATGGCTCCCACATAAAGTGGCTTGGCTAATAAACATTTGTATTCAGGATCAGTGCCTGAAAACCTACTTTCTCCCCCCCTTGAAATATTCCTTCTACAAAGGCAGAAAAAAACCCAATGTCTGGAAGTGAAAGAAAGATTAATTCAAACTGAAAATAAGAACAAATTTTCTACCGTGAGAGTGATCAAGCATTGGGACAAACTCCCAAGGGAAATGATGGATACTCCAGCTCCCAATGTCTTCAAAACCTGTCAGGAGAACTTTATGGAAGATGCTTTAGCTAAATACATGCTGTTGGGCTCCATATTGGGGTAATACATCGCAATGTCATGGCCTGTGTCATGCAGATGATCTAGATGATTGACTGGTCTCTTCTGGCCTTAATAGCTATGAATTTTGGAAGCCATTTCCTGACCTTTCTGCACAATCACCTTTACTAACATTCCCCCTCCATGTGGATGTTTGGTGCAGTAGTTGGTTGTGTCAAAATCACAGATAAGGATAACTTTTTATGGAGAGGCAGACAGCATCAAATTATGAGGGAATTCTCTGCAGTAATTGGTGAAGAAAATTCCCTTCTGCACAAATTGGCGTCTTATATTAAAATCCCTTAGGAATGAGTAAATATAGGTGTCACTAGTGTTCAGCACTAACAAAAAAAGCAGGAATTGGTTAGTTAAAATATTTGTCGTAGAGTAACTAGCAGCTTTTTTGCTTATTTTAAAGTGAACAGGTGCAACATATATCAATTGTGTAAATGTCATCTCATTAATGGTGAACCATGCATCTTATTCATGACACTGGAGGTTAAGTCCAATCACAGAAAAATTCTAAAATGGGACCCTCAGCTGTTTCCACCAGCGATTTCTGTGCATGATGGCAAGTAAGTTGAGAGAAACCAAAATGCATTTGGGGTGTTACATTAAAGAACTGTACTGCATTTTTTCAGCTATGGAGGGGAGGGATAGCTCAGTGGTTTGAGCATTGGCCTGCTAAACCCAGGGTTGTGAGTTCAATCCTTGAGGGGGCCATTTAGGGATCTGGGAAAAAAAATAAAATAAAAAAATTGGGGATTGGTCCTGCTTTGAGCAGGGGGTTGGACTAGATGGCCTCCTAAGGTCCCTTCCAACCCTGATATTCTATGATATGTGCATTGACTCTTTAGAAAAAGAAATATCCCTAGGGCAGATAAATCCTTCGCCTTCCCTTTCTTTAACTCCTTTCCATGTAACTCGGATATAAGATTTAATATTAAAAATAGTGTTCCAAATATTGATTAGTTCAGTAGAGAACATGAAAGTGATTTGAATAAACATTAACACTTATTAAAGAAAAGGTGCTGCCATTACAGGCACAAAACTGTTAGGTTAACATACAACACTGGGATCCATTTTGTTCATTTCCAAAATCTTGATCAAACGGAGAGTTAGCATTTCTGTGACGGAATTCTGGAATTTAAAAGGAAAGGAAGTGGAGAGATATTCCAGCACAGATGAAGAGTTCCCTAAGGGCTAGTCTACACTTACCCACTGCGTCGGAGGCGTCGGATCGATCTTCTGGGTTCGATTTATCCCGTCTTGTCTAGACGGGATAAATCGAACCAGGCAGTGCTCCCCCGTCAACGCCGGTAATCCTGCTCTGCGAACGGAGCAGGCGCAGTCGACGGGGGAGCCTGCGCACCGCTGTGTGGACCAGGGGTAAGTACTTTTAAGTTTGAAATAAGATACTTCGACTTCAGCTATTTTATGCACGTAGCTGAAATTGCGTATCTTACTTCGAACTTGGGGGCTAGTGTAGACCAGCCCTAAGTAACTTGAAAAGTAAAGCGCAGTAAGCCAGACTACTACTGTGCAACTCTCACAGCAACATTTAAGACTGGTTTAACTAGTGGTAGTGTGTGTGGGAATAGGGTTGTAATATCCCTTTAAATTGTTAGTGAGCCCTCTGCTGGTACTTACTGTCGTGCATGTTTTAGAAGCCATCTGAAATCAGTCTGACCACAGTGTGCACTAACCTAGGTCTTGTATGTTTGTATATAAATAATAAACATATTTTTGGGGGCCAATTGTGTCTGATAGTTTCTTCATATAATTTTTATTGTGCACCATGCAAAAGATGTGACACTAATTATAACATTTTAGATATTTATACAGCTATGAAATAAATTCTGATAAATGTAGCCATTTTCCCTGTTCTTAATTTGTTAAGAACAAAGGAGGGTTAGCCCTACAACCTTCTTAAATGGTAACTGTTTCCATATAAACTACGTAAAAACATTACATCTGGATCTGCCATAATTTGGTTGACCATTGCTTTTGGTTGATTTTTTTTTCATGCCTGTGGTATGACTACTGTCAAATAGAAACTCAGGTATGATATTTAGCAGAGTGTAGCCCAGAAACTAATTTCACCTCTGGGAATGATCTTCTCTCATCTTTATGGCATTTAGAATATCCCAAAAAGTATTTTATTAGTTACAGCCACTCACATCCCAGTTCCAGATCGGAAAAATTATTAAAGAATCTATGAATTTACTAATAGACACTGTTATGAATCTCAACCCATATTTCTTATGGTGAAATGTTGGAAAAGGCATCTCACCCGCTAACGAATTACTAAGAAATGTTCTTTGAACAGGGGGCTGGAACTCAGGGTGCTGGGGGTGCAGGTGCAGCGGCACCCCCGGTTTGAAGTGGTTTCCACCCTACACAGGGTGTCCAGCACCCCCACGATAACATTGGTCCAATACCCGCCTTTGCATAAGGGATGGGACTCAGCCACCGACAACTTCACCTCGCCTCTCCCCTAGTGGCTCCTCTGCAACTCGCTCCCCCTACCGAGATGATTAAGGGTTAAACCCACCGAGCTCAGAGTCCTCCACATCCTAGACACGCCCAGGAATTACTGCGGGGGCGGGGGCCGGGCTCAGGGAGGGACCTTCTCGTGCCAGCCGCGGAGACCTGGGAGCCGAGCCCGGCTGAGCGGCGCGTGCGGGAGCGAGCCCCCTCTGCAGGCTGCAGCCCCAGCGCCGGGGCGGTGAGCGGGGCCCGCGGAGGGAGGGAAACAGCCGCAGAGGCTGCAAATCGCGGCCTGGGGAGGAAGCTGCTGGGGGCGGAGCCGAACCGCGCCCGGGACCGGAGAGACCCCCCGGGGGCCGGTTTGTGCAGCGGAGCCCGGCAGGGTCCGCGCCCCAGCCCGCGAGAGACCGACCGAGACCCCCCCCTCCGCTCCCCCGCTAATGGGGCAGGCGGGTCCCTGCCCCGGGGAGGTGCTACGGGGGTGCCCGGTTCTTCCCCGTTCCCGCAGAGCCGGCACCGGCCGGGGCTGGAGGCGGGCTGGGGGCAGGTCCTTTCGGACAGTTCCTCCGGCCCCTGCTCCTGGGGCTGGGACCAGCCTGCTCGGGAGCCGGGTTCGGGGCCGGGCTGGGGCCGCTGCACACACTGGCGATGGGAGGCGCGGGGGGAGGCTGCACTGAGCCCGTGGGTACCGGTGGGGGTGGGAGGTTCCTTCTGTGACGGCCCCATCGGCCAGTGTGTTGGGGATTCAGCCAGGGACCTCCAGAGCTAGAAGCCTGGGCTGCTACTGCCTGAGCGACAGCTCTCTGGCGGGGGCTCCCAGGGTCTGTCTAGGGGGCAACTAACAGCCTGTAGCGGGCCCAGAGGCTCATGGGCTGTTTAATTGCGCTGCAGATATTTGAACTCAGGCAGGAGCCTGGCTCTAGGGCCCTGGTCTGCGTAGCTGAAGCAATTCTCTCTTTCGCCAACAGAAGTTGGTCCAGAAAGAGATCTTACATCCCCCACCTGGTCTTCCTGATATCCTGGGACCGACAAGGCTACAACAGTATACCCCTAATGCCCGCCCAATACAGAGGGCAAGCCCAGGGAGGGAGCGACTGGAGAGCGAACACACCCTGTACTCACCCCACAGTGCAGCTCCAGCAGCTCCTGTATTCTGTATGGCTGAGTCCAGTTCCCCGCTCTCACCCCGCAGCAGTGGCTCCAGCAGGGTCTTGAGGGGCTGGGCCCTGTGTCCTGTTCTGGGCATTGCATCATGGCATGTGAGGTTGCCGTGCTGCCCAGGTTTGGTCTGTCTAGCCCTCCAGCATGGTGATAGCGTCGGGTGTGCAGGCTAAGTGTCAGTGGGACTGTGATCTGGAGCTCCAGGTTGCTGCGACACTCACTGACGTTTGGCCGGCCTGTCCCTTCATGACAGAGAGTCAGGAGGACTAACCCTCAGCAGTGATGCAACCCTTTGTGCCAGGATACAACACCACAGCCAGGGACCGGACGCATCTGCTGGAGCCACCAGTGTGGGGTGAGTCACAGACACAGAAAAAAAGTCACAGAAAAACGCTGGCCATTACTTTTTTCACACGGTGGCAAATCTGCACCTATAATAATTGTACGAACTTTCAAGCCTCCCAGAGCCCTCCCAGTTGCGTGGACCCCTCTATGTCTGCATCACCTGCAACAGCTGTTCCTCTACCAGTGTGTAAACTTTGCCATGCTGAGTTGGGTTGTTTGTCCTTTCAGATGTCGGTGACGTTTGAGGATGTGGCCATGTATTTCTCCCCAGTGGAGTGGGCGCTGCTGGGCGAGGAGCAAAGGCAACTTTACAAACACGTCATGTGGGAAAATTACCAGACTCTGGTCTCATTAGGTGAGGAGCTGTGTCTGTGAGATCGGGGCCCCAGTGCACTGGGTGTTGCACAGAGACACAGTAACTGAGATGGAGCATTGGTGTGAGTGGTTGGGTGGAACGGTGTCTATTGGGTTCGATGGAGGGGTGCGTGGGTGTGGATGGACAGAGGCATGTTTAATTTAACAGAGCAGGCAGTTTATAGGGAGACCAGGTGGGTGAGGTAATGTCTTTTATTGGGCCAACTTCTGTTGGTGAGAGAGACGAGCTTTTGAGCCACACAGAGCTCTTTTTCAGGTCTGGGAAAGGAAAGCTTCTCTCTCTCACCAACAGAAGTTGGTCCAATAAAAGATATTACCTCATTCACCTGGTCTCTCTAATATCTTGGGACTGATACGTCTACAGCTACACTGCATATCTTCAAGAGGAGATCCTTCCACCCATCGTCACTAGTGCTCCACAGTTTAATGCAAGAGAATTGTGTCTCTTGTAGTTCCCCAGACCGAGCACATGAGCAGAAAAGGGCCGTGTGTTTTGCAGGCTACAGGATGAAAGGCCAGCCAACAATATAGTTAAGGAGAAAGACAGACTGGGTTTATCTAAGCTGGTATAAAAGACCGACACCACGGCTGTGGTTTGCTTGGGTCAGTTGACTCAGAACGTGGGACTCAGTCTGTGGAGGCTAAAAATTGCCGTGTATATGTTCATGCTGCGGTTGTAGTTTGGGCTCTGGGACCAGGGCCATCACTAGCCATTCTAGGGCCCTACGCAGGCCCCCCGCAGGGAGTGTGTTTGGGGCTCCAGGCCTCTGCAGTGGGGGAGTGGCTGGCTTCAGGCCTCCATGGGGGGGATGGGGAGGGGTGGTGTTATCTTTGGGGACAGTGGGGAACCACCCCTCAGCACTCACCGGCGGCGCAGTGCTGCACTTCCCGCTGCCAGTCAGTGGAGGCCTGACCCTGCTGCAGTCCTCAGGTGAGTGGGGGTGGAGCAGGGGTGGGGGCATTGGGGAAGGAGTGGAGTGGGGACAGAACTGGGGTGGGAAGAGGTGGGGCGGAGCATGGGCAGGGGCCATGGGGAAGAGGGAAGAGGCAGAGAAGGGGCTGGAGCAGCATGCAGCTGTGTAGGGCACCAGGAAATTTGGGGCACTTTGAATATAGGTAGGTACGGCCCTGTCTGGGACCCTCCCTCTAAATATCCACTCAGCAATTTTGAAATCCCTCAGCCCAAGCTGCTCAAGCCCAAGTCATCTGATCCAGACCAGCTACAGGTGTTTAATTCCTATGTAAACATATCCACAGAAGGGAGAGCGGTACAGGGCCATAGTAGAGTAACTTTCCTAGGACAAGGAGAAATATCCAGCTTTTGCCACATGTTACCCCACAATCCCTGTTTGCAACTCAATATCCCGCCACTGCCGGGCACCAGGAGTGTTGTCCATAAGATGCAGTTCATGTTTACATGGAAAACAATTGCCTATTAGGCTTCAGAATTAGCTCATAGCCTGACTGGCACAAACATTGCATATGGACCTGTACAATGTTCGTAGAAGTTCTTAGGGGTGATGCTTTTCTCTAAACAGGAATCCAAACCCCCAAGCCAGTGATGATCTCCAGCATAGAGCGAGGGGAAGAGCTGTGTGTCCACGGTTCCACAGAAGACGAAGATGGGGACGTCCTGAGAGTCACCCGCCCAGGTGAGGAAGGAGTTAAAGTGATGTGCAGGGATTTGAAGGAGCAGCTGAACCGCAGCTGAAATGCTGATACATTTTGGCCAAAGTGACAATACATCCCAGAATGTTAGTCTTTTAGTCTAATGTCATTAGGCTTTTTTGCAGCAGTATCACATTGTCGGCTCTCATTCAATTCATGATCCACTGTAACCCCCATGTTCTTTTCTGCTGCACTGCTGCCAAGCCAGTTATTCCCCATTTTCTATTGTTCATTTCATTTTTCCTTCCTAAGTGAACTATTTTGAACTTGTTTCTTCAATTTCATGTTGTTGATTTCAGACCAATTCTCCAGTTTGTCAACATCATTTAGAATTGTAATCCTGTCCGCCAAAGTGTTTGTAACCTCTCCCTGGCTGTGTGAATCACTGGCCGAGCAGCACTTGGGAATCTCCCTTTCCAGTTCAGGCCCAGTTTTGTAGGGACCCATCATCGTTCCATCGGTTTTCTGGACTCTCAGTTGACATTAATAAGGGATTTCCTTATTACTCTCCAGGACTGCTTGGGAGGCACCATCATGTTGTGGGAGTGAGGAGACCTGGACTCTATTCCTCACTCTGCCACTAAGCTGCTGGCTGAGCTTGGACAATATTGTATTAATTCATATAGACTATATGGACCCAAAAAGACAAAGGTGTTCACATGACACTGTTAGGGCCAACATTAAAGAGCCTTAAATAAGCTTTGGGGTTTGGAATACAGAGACAGAAGCCTGCGTAATACCATGGAATACACCACAAAAATTCTTTCGATTCTTTTATTAAAGATACAGAAAAGGAAGGAAAAAAGAGTTAAGGCATTTGAAATGTCAGGTATGACCTAAGAACTTTTATTTTGACAATGTCCCTTGTTTCCTTTCCCTTTACCCGGAGAGATGCTTTAGACAAAAGGCCTGTGTTTGAAAGTCTTTTAGATGGTATTAAAAATGGTGGTAACTGTCCTTTTGGGGAAAAGAGAAGCAGCTAGTTGAAATGGGCTGGAGCTGTTGTTGATATTATTAAAATCCGATCCCATTTCCTGGGAGACTAAACAAGACACAAACACTCAAGAGGGAAGAGAAAAGAACAGCATAGATAGAACATGCGGCTTCTGACTCGAGTTTACTCTTACTTGCCGCTTCATGGCTGGAGAAACACATGCACAGCACATGGTCTGATCAGGCAATTGGAGACCTGCCTGGCAAACCTGTTGAGCGTTAGTCTGTTCTGGACAATGCATTTGGCTGCCTCTTTGATCACAGGCTTACAGCAAGGTTTTAAACTATGGCATTTTTGGCCAGCTAAGCCAGACTCTTATTTACTAGAAGGCAAAGGGAGAAGAATAAGAAAGAGAAGAAATATGGTGGGGAATGGGAAGAATTCATGAGGGTTAGGAGGGATGGGGACAAAATGTCACATTCCAGGTGATTTGGAGGAGTTAGCCAGAACTGTTAACAGTGGCAATATCCTCCGGCTCCCTTTCTCTGGCGCGGTCTTGTTAAAACACCTCTTCGGATTAGGATGAAGATCTGGCGTCCCAAGAGAGGATCAGGGTGGCAGCATGATGGTATCGCTCACTGCAGCAGTTGTTGGCACGGTCCTGCTGTTGTTTTTTCAGTCAGCAAGGGTTGCATTCAGTCCCGCTCCTTTATTTTCCCCTGAAAGTGTTCTCTTTTGAGAAACCCCAAAAGGAAGTAATGGCCAAAATAACCCAGCCCCTCATTGTTTTTCTGCCAGGCCTAAATTCTAACTCAGTCATTTTTGGTTCGTTAATGTGCAGTTCCACACGTCTCTTGTTTACAGCTATCATTTTAACACTGTCCTTGAATTGCATTATAGGCCTTTATTATCTATTTATTATTTATGTTATATATAGTTTATTATCTAGACTAGTTCCATTGTCTTGGTAATATGTTGCACCTTTTCCCATCAACATTTATTGTTGTAAGATATTGTAACATTTTACAAACTTTCTCACAGTTTTTACAATTAATCTCATAGACTCATAGACTTTAAGGTCAGAAGGGACCATTATGATCATCTAGTCTGAGCTCCTGCAAAATGCAGGCCACAGAATCTCACCCACCCACTCCTGGAATAATCCTCTCTCCTATGTCTCAGCTATTGAAGTCCGCAAATCATGGTTTAAAGACTTCAAGATGCAGAGAATCCTCCAGTAAGTGACCCGTGCCCCATGCTGCAGAAGAAGGCGAAAAACCTCCAGGGCCTCTGCTGATCTACCCTAGAGAAAAATTCCTTCCCAACCCCAAATATGGCGATCAGCTGAACCCTGAGCATGTGGGCAAGACTCACCAGCCAGACACCCAGGAAAAAGTTCTTCGTAGTAACTTCTAACATCTCATGATTGACCATTGGTCCTATTTACCACTGATGGCAATTAATTGACCTTTGACTAAGATCATGTTATCCCATCAAACCATCGCCTCCATAAACTTATCTAGTTTAATCTTGAAGCCAGATAGGTCTGCCAATTAGGGTAAATTTGTGGACTTACTCCTTTGACTGTGGTTCTCTCCCACCATCTGTGTATTTAGTATATACGCTCTTCAACATCAGGGCGTCTCTCTCTAATTTTGTGCAGCACCTCATGCTATGGAAGCATGATCTGAATCGCGCTACCACAGTAGAAAGTAACTGTTGAGCCCCAAATAGCTTCCCCTCTTCTGCATTGTGGAACCCACTGTCCAACAGTGACCATAAATGAGTAATTACAGTGCAGGGGAAAGGGATTCTCTCAGTGATGTTCATTCGGTCTATGTGATGTCAACATAAGACCTTTTGTCTTGGTGCAGATTTTCCAGATGCAGAAGAGACCTGGGACTGGTCAGCAATTGAAAGCTCCTTGGGCTTCTTCCTCACACAAAGCTCTTCCCCTGGAGCAGGTAGGGAACCAGCTCTGCCCTTTGCACCAGTGGGAGCCAGAGAGCTCATTTCAGGAATCGTCCATCAGCTGGAAACTCTCCCCTCCCAGAGTATTATATTAGGGATTGCAGCCCAAACATGAGAAGTGCTACAACTCCTCACCCTGATATCCCCTTAGAAACTCCATCTCTCCCCTTACGCAGATTCCCCGAGTCTCTCCCCCTCCCCCATTTTCCATAGAACATGGATGTTCCATAGTACATCCCATTACAGTGTGAGTGTTCCCTGTGTGTCCCTCGGGAAAGGGGTGTCACTGCTGGTGTGTGGTGACGGGCCTCAGAATAGGGAGAGAATTGTGGGGGCTGATTTTCATATTTACTTTGAGGGCTATTATCAGGGCCTCTGAGACACTGACCTTCCTCTCCTTCCCCAGTGCTGGGGCCCCTGGAAGTTTGGCCTCTTGCACTCAAATGCTGAGGGTAGGCCCTGTTCTGAGGGGAGGAGTGTGGAGCTTTTTCAGGCACATCCCCCTGCTGGGAATATTAGTGGTTTCCCTTTGTGAGCAGCACAAGAAATAACATCTGGATTCTCTTCCCCACCAAGCAGGGGCGAGGAGCCTGAGCAAGGCTGAGGGGCAGATTCCTGCGGAAGGCCCTGGCAACCTGCAGCCACTCAGGCCTTTCCCAGGGACATCAGGGAAGAAGCATTCCCGGAAAACTGATAGGGGAAGACACCACAAGAGGCAGGTCAGGCCACAAAGGCAGAGGAAAAATCTGATCAGGAACGAGCCAGCAACCTCAAGAGGCCATCAGAGGAGATCCAGGCCATATCTAAAGCCTCCTGCTGCGGGAAAAGCTGAGCCCAGAAAGAGCCTATTTACCTGCCGTGTGTGCAGAGGAGAATTCAAGGTGCAGAGAGAGCTGATAAGCCACCACTGGATGGTTCATAGGAGACAGAAACTGTATCACTGTAGTGAGTGTGGGGAGAGCTTTAGGAGAAAGAAGGAGTTCAGAGCACATGGGAAAGCTCACAAAAAGAAGAGAGACCATCCCTGTTCTGAATGTGGGAAGATATTCTACAAGTTATCGTATCTCATTGGCCACCAGAGAATACATACGGGAGAGAGACCCTATTGCTGTGCTGAGTGTGGAAAAAGATTCCTCTATATATCCGCTCTTAACGTCCACAAGAGAGTCCACTCAGGAGAGAGACCCTATGCCTGCCCTGAGTGTGGAAAGCGATTTATGGATTCCTCAACATTTCGTAATCATCAGGCAATCCACTCAGAAAAGAGACCCCATCGCTGCAACCAATGTGGGAAAGGTTTCAAAGTTTCATCAAGTCTTACTAGACACCTGAAAATCCACAGCAAAGAGAGACCCTTCTTGTGCCATGAGTGTGGGAAATCTTTTTCCCTACGAGAACATTTGATCAGACATCAGAGGATTCACACTGGGGAGCAGCCCTATGGCTGTGCTGAGTGTGGGAAAAAATTCAGTCTCCCTCAAACTCTCAGGAGACACCAGGAAACCCATAATGTGGGGACTCTCCATCGCTGTGCTGAATGTGGGAAAATATTCCGTCATCGAGACAGTCTCGCTAGACACCAGGGAGTCCACACTGGGAAACTCCATTACTGCACTGACTGTGGAAAAGGCTTTGTCTATAAATATCATCTCAAGAACCACCAGAGAATTCACACTGGAGAGAAACCCTATTGCTGCACTGAGTGCGGGAAAAGTTTCACCCAATTGTCAGGCCTCACCAACCACCTGAGAATCCATTCAGGAGAGCGACCCTATCCCTGCACTCAGTGTGGGAAATGCTTTGCTCACTCATCATCTCTCACTGAACATCTGAAAATCCATTCAGGAGAGCGACCATATTCTTGCATTCAGTGTGGGATGCACTTTGCTCGCTCATCATCTCTTACTCAGCATCGGAGAACTCACCCAGGAGAGCGACCATATTCCTGCGCTCAGTGTGGGAAGCGCTTTGCTCGCTCATCATATCTTACTAAACACCAGAGGATCCACTCAGAATAGAGACTCCTGACCCTTGTGTTCGATGGAGGGAACCTCTTCAATCTCTCACTTCACCCTGTTCATAGAATCATAGAATCATAGAATCTCAGGGTTGGAAGGGACCTCAGGAGGTCATCTAGTCCAACCCCCTGCTCAAAGCAGGACCAACCCCAACTAGATCATCCCAGCCAGGGCTTTGTCAAGCCTGACCTTAAAAACCTCTAAGTAAGGAGATTCCACCACCTCCCTAGGTAACCCATTCCAGTGCTTCACCACCCTACTAGTGAAAAAGTTTTTCCTAATATCCAACCTAAACCTCCCCCTCTGCAACTTGAGACATTACTCCTTGTTCTGTCATCTTCTACCACTGAGAACAGTCTAGATCCATCCTCTTTGGAACCCCCTTTTAGGTAGTTGAAAGCAGCTATCAAATCCCCCCTCACTCTTCTCTTCTGCAGGCTAAACAATCTCAGTTCCCTCAGCCTCTCCTCATAAGTCATGTGCTCCAGCCCCCTAATCATTTTTGTTGCCCTCCGTTGGACTCTTTCCAATTTATCCACATCCTTCTTGTAGTGTGGGGCCCAAAACTGGACACAGTACTCCAAATGAGGCCTCACCAGTGCTGAATAGAGGGGAATAATCACGTCCCTCGATCTGCTGGAAATGCCCCTACTTATACAGCCCAAAATGCCGTTAGCCTTCTTGGCAACAAGGGCACACTGTTGACTCATATTCAGCTTTTCGTCCACTGTAACCCCTAGGTCCTTTTCTGCAGAACTGCTGCCCAGCCATTCGGTCCCTAGTCTGTAGCAGTGCATGGGATTCTTCCGTCCTAAGTGCAGGACTCTGCACTTGTCCTTGTTGAACCTCATCAGATTTCTTTTGGCCCAATCCTCTAATTTGTCTAGGTCCCTCTGTATCCTATCCCTACCCTCCAGCGTATCAACCACTCCTCCCAGTTTAGTGTCATCTGCAAACTTGCTAAGGGTGCAGTTCACACCATCCTCCAGGTCGTTGATGAAGATATTGAACAAAACCGGCCCCAGCACCGACCCTTGGGGCACTCCACTTGATACCGGCTGCCAACTAGACATGGAGCCATTGATCACTACCCGTTGAGCACGACCATCCAGCCAGTTTTCTATCCACCTTACCGTCCATTCATCCAGCCCATACTTCTTTAACTTGCTGGCAAGAACGCTGTGCGAGACTGTATCAAAAGCTTTGCTAAAGTCAAGAAATAGCACATCCACTGCTTTCCCCTCATCCACAGAGCCAGTTATCTCATCATAGAAGGCAATTAGGTTAGTCAGGCATGACTTGCCCTTGGTGAATCCATGCTGACTGTTCCTGATCACTTTCCCCTCCTTTAAGTGGTTCAAAATTGATTCCTTGAGGACCTGTTCCATGATTTTTCCAGGGATTGAGGTGAGACTGACTGGCCTGTAGTTCCCCGGATCTTCCTTCTTCCCTTTTTTAAAGATGGGCACTACATTAGCTTTTTTCCAGTCATCCGGGACCTCCCCCGATTGCCATGATTTGTCAAAGATAATGGCCAATGGCTCTGTAATCACATGGGCCAACTCCTTTAGTACCCTCGGATGCAGTGCATCCGGCCCCATGGACTTGTGTTCGTCCAGCTTTTCTAAATAGTCCCGAACTACTTCTTTCTCCACAGAGGGCTGGTCACCTCCTCCCCATACCGTGCTGCGGAGTGCAGCCATCTGGGAGCTGCCCTTTTCTGTGAAGACAGAGGCAAAAAAAGCATTGAGTACACTAGCTTTCTCCACATCCTCTGTCACAAGGTTCCCAAAGTCTGTAAAAGATGGAGAACTTGCTTTCACTCTATAATGTTCCCACCCTTTCACTAAGCAGACATGAGTTTAGGTGCTCAGTTTGTTAAAATAATTTTTATGGTCCTGGAGCTGGGAGTATTTAACCCTAGAGGTACTGAAATATTCTATTTTGGGCATTATGGGCTGCAGCTTAGAGAGAGATGACTGGAGCCAAGACTGCACTTTGGAGGTCCTGGTTTCTCCCAAGCCATTTCTTCACTGTGGCTCCGTTCCTCTCAGGCTCTACAAATTGAATTAATTATTTTATTTCTTCTGGGATGTTTCTGTTTGGAAAAAGGAATAATGGGTAAAGATACTGGCAGACACTGAAAAGGAACTTTCGTCTCCTGAGTTAATGAAAGGCTGTGAGATCCCCTGTGTGCCCCTCATAGTACTGAATCAAAAGGAAGGTTGTTTTGATTTGGCTTTGAGATAAAATTATGAAGCAAGCTTCATGCATAATGCAGCCAGGGCCCTGTCTTCACACCTAATTGTCAGGCAAGCAATGCCAGGTAGGACCGGAAGGTTGGAAATTGGAGTTACAGGGTCAACAAGCAGCCTGCCGTTTGGTTATTGACTGCCTTCTTTATCATCTTGATGGCACATGCAGATGCTTGACATCTGTGGATGCTGCTATCACGATTAGCGTGACTACATCACTTACCCATCATCTAATTCATTGTGCCATCAGAAGTCATACACCAGAAAAAAGGTAAGGGCGGGGATGATAGATGTCAGTTACTTGCTATTATAATGGCTTCTTTTTGTTTATATACAACTCAGATTTGTGTTCCTGGATGAGTTAGTGGCACTTGAATGCCATCTAGGGCTTGTCTATACTAGAACTTATAACTTACCAGAACACTCATCCACATCCCGGCGTGGTGTAAAATATACCATCCTATGCACTGGTGTAAACTGAGCTATGTTGATGGGAGAGTTTCCCTGCCAACATAGCTACCACCTCTGAGGGAGGTAGCGGTGTTATGCTGACAGGGAGCTCTCTCCCATTTGGTTAGAGCGTCTTGAATGCTACCTTGGTGTCTTGAACACTAGTGGGAACTGTAGCACTTCTAGTGTACATTAGCCCTAATACTTAGGTCTTGTCTACACTACCCACCGGATTGGTGGGGAGCAATTGATACAGCGGGGGTTGACACTGGTACTCCCCTAGAACGAGGAGCACAAGCGCAGTTGACGGGAGAGCGTCAGCTCTCGACTTACCGCAGTGTCTTCACTGTGGTAAGTAGATCTAACTACGTCGACTTCAGCTACGCTATTCATGTAGTTGAAGTTGTGGTATATTAGATCGACCCCGCGCGGTAGTGTAGACAAGCCCTGACATGTACCTGGATCTCAGCCTTGACACCAAGTGGCAAGGAGTGCAGGAAAATCTCTCTGGGCAAGTTTGCTCTGCTTTGCAGACTGGGACTCGGGTTTGCTGCTTGTTGTAGGTGTTTTCTGTAAACAACTTGTGGAGTTGCAGTCCCAGCCCAGAGTGTGACATGGCTATGAAACAGCCAGGGGTCACAGGGTAGGGATAGGTGGGATCCTGCAAGGGATCAGGCAGCCCAGAGAACATTGTTTCAGGAGAGAGATTCTGGAATAGAGAGGGAGCTAAACTAATCCCAGCGACATCCACAGATCAAACTGAGCAGCAGTACCGGGTCGTTGTCTCCCCATTCCTCAAGCTGGGGTAACCTGTTGACATTCCTCTCTGTCAGAGTGCGATGATGAGATGGGACTTTATGTCACTGTTGTCTCATCGTTCTTGGAGGGAATAAAATAATACAAGAGAAATTTAAGTCTGAAATGGCTGCACTGCCATGTGTGTAAGTGAAGATGTGCAATCTTCCCTGCAGTGCTGACTTTGTTACGTTCCAGTCACTCTTGGGAGATGTTGTTGGGGAGAAGCAGCCATCTTGCCTTTCTTTCTGGAGCTGGTTATGCCAGCTGCAGTTCAGCTCGGTTGTAATCAGCCTTTAAACATTATTTCTACTCAAGAAATGGGGGTGTTAGAACTCTAAACTTGTTAAAATAATCCAGAATACTCTGCTCATGTTAAGCTTTATTGTACAAATTTACTAGTAGTTCAATTGTTCTAACCTTTGTTCATAGTACATGCGACATCTGTCAGATGCAAGATGTATGTTCTGTTAAGGTTTGCCAAATATGAACTGTGTGCTAGGTACATTTGGTGCAAATATTTCTATGGTTTTATGCTACTTGTGTGCTATGGTCTAATACCAGCTAAACTCTTGTGTTCATAATTAGATGAGAAAAGGTGTGTAAAGTCTGCGGAATCTGGAATTTTCTGTCTTCTAAATGAGGAGAATACAAATATGAGCAAAACTGAGCTCATCGTTTGGAACAGAGTGAAGAGGTATCTGGTGCAAAACATTTCTCCAGAGTCGGTACATACTTACCTTTCCGTATTAGTGTGACAGTCTGTACCTCTATGTTCACCTCTTATCAGGATAATGATCAAATTTGTACAAAGTATGCCTTTTGAAGTATGATTTGAAAACTCATAATGGGCTGAACATTATTGTCGTCTTCTCCACCGCTAAGTGCCCCCTCAGAGGGTGAGTGGGATCAGCCGCCCTGACCAGCCTGGGCTTTCCCCTGTCGATGGAGGATTCCCCCTCCTCAGCCCTTAACTCGCTACAGGATCACCCCGCCCACTTGCCCCAGTGGAAACAGGACAGACAGACCCAATTAACCCCCACCCGGCCATAGAGTGAAGGGATTAAAGTGGTATACCAATAAAATAAAAACCAGCAGGATCTTTTTAAAGGGGATAAGACAAAATGTCCCATTTATTGTGAATACAAAAAGAATCATAGAAAGCAGTCAGTTATAGCTATAACATTTCATTCAGTTTCACATTCATTCACACACACAGGTTCTGTATAGATGTCCTAGTTTCCAGCCTAGAAGTTGCTCATCCCAAGTTACTGGCCAGGTAACCTGGGCAGGAGGGTGGAGCCGAGTCCTTGTCAGATTCATCTGATGCTCCTGGAGGTTGGTTGCAGAACCAGACTCAAAGTCCTCAGTATTTAGAGGCCATTCTTATAGGAATTATTTCCTCTGTCAAGCTATGGGAATTGCTTCATCATGCTGTTGCTGAATCAATCAGCAGATGGCACATTTCTGATGGCGTTCCTGGTGGCTCCACGCTGTCAGATGTTATCTTGTTTTTCCCATCCTTTGAGATGATCGGGTGGGTCCCAGTTTACCCTCCGAGGGGTTGTCTGGTCGTTCCCACTTTGATGCCGCCTTCAGCCGATGGTCTCTGAATCCCTAGGCTGGCACCTCCCTGCTCATTCATTCATGTACACCAAGCATTCATCAGCAGATATACTGTCTCCACCACTTTCGGGGTGTGTACTAATTGATTTGAGACTCCCTGCCCTTTAATCAAAGAGGGTGGGGGTCTTTCTATGCTGTTTTTCTAGGTACAAAGCATGCATAAAGAACAAAGTCAAATAACTTGTTTGCAAGTTTCTCATTGCAATACAGTATCTTTCTGAGAACAGATACAATCAATGGTTTACACAGACAGTAGCTTGTAAGTTTAACAAGGGATCCAAGAGATCTTTTACTTGGTAATGCTATGAGGTTTAAATTGTGGGGGACAAATTATGGGGAGTTACTTTCACTTGGGGAATCAGTGCCAGTACCTTCCTTAATATCCCTACAAAAGTCCCCCCAGGCCAGGCCTGACCAGGATGGGGTGGGGGAGGGGTCTGTCCAACTGCCATAACTGATACTTTGGCAGGGCCCATTCTCCGCTGGATGGGGGGAGGGATCCCTAAGAATATTTTGAAACCTATTGATTTAGTATAATACTACCCCTGTCAGTAAAGAGAAGAGAAAACTTTTAAAGGATTTGAATTTAAACATTTAGAGGAACATAACAGAAGAGGTCAGTTTTGAACCTTTGGCATTTTATGCTGCATGAGAGCTCCCCCTCCCAATAGGGAAATGGTTCGTTCCATGAGCTGGGAGTTTAGTGCTTGGCTCTGCGCTGGATGGAACCATCTCGCTGGTGGCGGGAGCAGGGGCGACACAGTCACGGGGGAGCCCATTTCATTTTTGGTTTTCTTTTGCTGTCAGGAATGTCAAGAAAAATCTTTGCCCTTACGTTATTTGCCATCCCCCCCGTGTCAGGGTGCGAATGGTCCCTCCCCAGGCCAGGCGGGCAGTTCCCTGTTCTCCTGCCCATGGGGGTGGCTGGGGCGGGCGAAGGGAGTAAACACGGTGTCACTAGAGACGATTCTCCAGTCCCGGCGTTGTAGGTCTGGTCTCCGCTCTGAGTAAGGAGACGTCACTCCGCCCTGCGGCGGCTGCTGCGGGGCCTGAGCCGGCTCAGTGAGAACTTTGGATTTCTGCAGAAAAAAGGGGGAAAAAAAGTTGCGCTGGCTGCTGGCAAAGAGCCAAGTGTGTGTGGCCGTGTCTGTGCAGAGTCACAGCTCGGGGGTGAAGGAGAACCGGGAGCACGTGCGAGATCCGCCACTATGGGGCAGGCGCAGTGAGGGGTGACGGATGGTCAGTCAGTTAAACCATTAGCTGATTGGAAGCCGCTCGTCCTGGTCACACCTTGTGCTAAAGGTCGGAGCTGTCAATCCCAATTCTGGGGTAGTGGTCAAGACTAAGCATGGGCAACAAGTGAGGGAACTTTTGTAAGAATAGGAAGATGTATAAAGAAAGAGGTACAATGCAGCATAACCGTAAAGGCCAGTTGCCAGCAATAGTTTCGGAGTCCGGAGGCTGCGTCTGACAAGGGGAGAGACGTGCAGGAAGAGCCGGGGAGCCAGCAAGAGAAGCCAAAGAAGAACTGCCGCAGAGAGAGAAAAGAAAGCTGGAGCAAGGCAGGACTGACCAGGAATTGAACAGCAGCCACAGCAGTGATTTGACTTTTAAAAGGAAACAGCAACAGATTTATAGCGTACGCTTAATATTCTTTTAATTATGGTTTAGTGTGTAGGATAGTATATAGGATTAGTATGTGTATACTTTAAGTGTGTATGTGTGTTTTAAGTATGCTTACAGCAGCAGCTAGTGGGGAGGCTAAAGGGGCACCACCCTAAGGGGGTCATGTGACCTCCCCACATGACCCCTCCCCACCTCACCCTTAGCCTAGGGGCCAGGATCTCCCCACGTGATTCCTCCCTACCCCATCCCTAATCCAGGACCCCCATGCTTTCCCCTTCTCGCCCTTCCCCTTCCCTCCCCTCCCAGCCCCATCCCTCTTTACCTGGGCCCGGGAAGGTATCCCAAGTCCAGCCCCTGAGCTCCGTTGCTGGGCCAGGCTGCTCAGCCACGCAGCTGTGTGCACTAGCCGGTCCCACCCCAGAGCTCAGGCCGGGGGCCGGTGTAGGAGCAGGCTCTGGGAGTGGGCTGGGCAGCCCAGCCACGCGGCTGTGTGATCTGCATGTCCCTGAAGCTCAGGCAGTGGGCCAGGGGCAGCTCTCGGGTGGCTCTCCGTGCGACCCCCATGCGGTACCAGTGTGTAGATATATAAACTTTAAAGTAATTTAAGATCTGTTGTCAGCAATTTGTTGCAAACTGACTACTTGCAATGAATTGCTTTGCTTAGAATCATTTGAACTAAATGCTATTGTAGTTTAAGTGCTCTTTAATTTTCAAGTGGGATTTGTGTCTCGGGGATTTTGTGCCTTATTTAGGAGTTTTAGGATACACTTTATTAGGGATTATTAGTTATATCAATCAGATACTTGGTTTTGGAAAGAATACTGCCTGTGTCAATTACATTATCAGAAGGTTATAGCCGTGTCCTTTAGTGTTTCCTTAACAGCCCCAGGAACTTTCACCTCACGAATAACAGACTAAGGGGGAAATAGGCAGGTTATAAAGAAGTGTCCCCAAAAGCCGTTTTGGGGGTAACAGTAACCCTGTATTATGGTGGGGAAGGTAGGAGAATAGGTCATTCCAAAGTGTCAGTTATGGCAGTTGGACCTGGGGTTGGGAAATAAATACAGCCCTGTATGCGGAGGAGGGGGGGGGGGGAATGGCTCCCACATAAAGTAGCTTGGCTAATAAACATTTGTATTCAGGATCAGTGCCTGAAAACCTACTTTCTCCCCCCTTGAAATATTCCTTCTACAAAGGCAGAAAAAACCCCGATGGCTGGAAGTGGAAGAAAGATTAATTCAAACTGAAAATAAGAACAAATTTTCTACAGTGAGGGTGATCAACCATTGGGACAAACTCCCAAGGGAAATGATGGATACTCCAGCTCCCAATGTCTTCAAAACCTGTCAGGACAACTTTATGGAAGATGCTTTAGCCAAATACATGCTGTTGGGCTCCATATTGGGGTAATACATCGCAATGTCATGGCCTGTGTTATGCAGATGATCTAGATGATTGACTGGTTTCTTCTGGCCTTAATAGCTATGAATTTTGGAAGCCATTTCCTGACCTTTCTGCACAATCACCTTTACCAACATTCCCCCTCCATGTGGATATTTGGTGCAGTAGTTGATTGTGTCAAAATCACAGACAAGGATAACTTTATGGAGAGGCAGACACAGCATTGAATTATGAGGGAATTCTCTGCAGTAATTGGTGAAGAAAATTCCCTTCTGCACAAATTGGTGTCATATTAAAATCCCTTAGGAATGAGTAAATATAGGTGTCACTAGTGTTCAGCACTAACAAAAGAAGCAGGAATTGGTTACTTAAAATATTTGTAGTATAGTAACTAGCAGCTTTTTTGCTTATTTTACAATTTCAAAGTGAACAAGTGCAACATATATCATTTGTGTAAATGTCATCTCATTAATGGTGAACCACGCATCTTATTCATGACACTGGAGGTTAAGTCCAATCACAGAAAAATTCTAAAATGGGACCCTCAGATGTTTCCACCAGCAATTTCTGTGCATGATGGCAAGTAAGTTGAGAGAAACCAAAATGCATTTGGGGTGTTATATTAAAGAACTGTACTGAATTTTTTCAGATATGTGCATTGACTCTTTAGAAAAAGAAATATCCCTAGGGCAGATTAATCCTTCGCCTTCCCTTTCTTTAACTCTCTTCCATGTAACTTGGATATAAGATTAATATTAAAAATAGTGTTCCAAATATTGATTAGTTCAGTAGAGAACATGAAGGTGTTTTGAATAAACATTAGCACTTATTAAAGGAAACGTGCTGCCATTACAGGCACAAAACTGTTAGGATAACATAGAACACTGGGATCCATTTTGTACTTTTCCAAAATCTTGATCAAACGGATGGAATTCTGGAATTTAAAAGGAAAGGAAGTGGAGAGATATTCCAGCACAGATGAAGAGTTCTCTAAGTAACTTGAAAAGTAAAGTGTATCAAGCCACACTACTACTGTGCAACTCTCACAGCAACATTTAAGACTGGTTTAACTAGTTGTAGTGTGTGTGGGAATAGGGTTGTAATATCCCTTTAAATTGTTAGTGAGCCCTCTGATGGTACTTACTGTCGTGCATGTTTTAGAAGCCATCTGAAATCAGTCTGACCACAGTGTGCACTAACCTAGGTCTTCTATGTTTGTATATAAATAATAAACATATTTTTGGGGGCCAATTGTGTCTGATAGCTTCTTCATATAATTTTTGTTGTGCACCATGCAAAAGATGTGACACTAATTATAACATTTTAGATATTTATACAACTATGAAATAAATTCTGATAAATGTAGCCATTTTCCCTGTTCTTAATTTGTTAAGAACAAAGGAGGGTTAGCCCTACAACCTTCTTAAATGGTAACTGTTTCCATATAAACTACGTAAAAACATTACATCTGGATCTGCCATAATTTGGTTGACCATTGCTTTTGGTTGATTTTTTTTTCATGCCTGTGGTATGACTACTGTCAAATAGAAACTCAGGTATGATATTTAGCAGAGTGTAGCCCAGAAACCAATTTCACCTCTGGGAATGATCTTCTCTCATCTTTATGGCATTTAGAATATCCCAAAAAGTATTTTATTAGTTACAGCCCCTCACATCCCAGTTCCAGATCGGAATAATTATTAAAGAATCTATTAATTTACTAATAGACACTGTTATGAATCTCAACCCATATTTCTTATGGTGAAATGTTGGAAAAGGCATCTCACCCACTAACGAATTACTAAGAAATGTTCTTTGAACAGGGGGCTGGAACTCAGGGTGCTGGGGGTGCAGGTGCAGCAGCACCCCCGGTTTGAAGTGGTTTCCACCCTACACAGGGTGTCCAACACCCCCACGATAACATTGGTCCAATACCCGCCTTTGCATAAGGGATGGGACTCAGCCACCAACAACCAGGGAACCGACTTCACCTCGCCTCTCCCCTAGTGGCTCCTCTGCAACTCGCTCCCCCTACCGAGATGATTAAGGGTTAAACCCACCGAGCTCAGAGTCCTCCACATGCTAGACACGCCCAGGAATTACTGCGGGGGCGGGGGCCGGGCTCAGGGAGGGACCTTGTCGTGCCAGCCGCGGAGACCTGGGAGCCGAGCCCGGCTGAGCGGCGCGTGCGGGAGCGAGCCCCCTCTGCAGGCTGCAGCCCCAGCGCCGGGGCGGTGAGCGGGGCCCGGGGAGGGAAACAGCCGCAGAGGCTGCAAATCGCGGCCTGGAGGAAGCTGCTGGGGGCGGAGCCGAACCGCGCCTGGGACCGGAGAGACCCCCGGGGGCCGGTTTGTGCAGCGGAGCCCGGCAGGGTCCGCGCCCCAGCCCGCGAGAGACCGACCGAGACCCCCCACCGCTCCCCCGCTATTGGGGCAGGCGCTACGGGGGTGCCCGGTTCTTCCCCGTTCCCGCAGAGCCGGCACCGGCCGGGGCTGGAGGCGGGCTGGGGGCAGGTCCTTTCGGACAGTTCCTCCGGCCCGTGCTCCTGGGGCTGGGACCAGCCTGCTCGGGAGCCGGGTTCGGGGCCGGGCTGGGGCCGCTGCACACACTGGCGATGGGAGGCGCGGGGGGAGGCTGCACTGAGCCCGTGGGTACCGGTGGGGGTGGGAGGTTCCTTCTGTGACGGCCCCATCGGCCAGTGTGTTGGGGATTCAGCCAGGGACCTCCAGAGCTAGAAGCCTGGGCTGCTACTGCCTGAGCGACAGCTCTCTGGCGGGGGCTCCCAGGGTCTGTCTAGGGGGCAACTAAAAGCCTGTAGCTGGCCCATGGGGCCCAGAGGCTCATGGGCTGTTTAATTGCGGTGCAGACATTTGGCCAGGGCTGGAGCCTGGCTCTAGGTTCCTGTTCTGCCTAGCTCAAGGGTAGACAACCCCTGGGACACGTGCCAAAGGCGGCAGCGAGCTGATTTTCAGTGGCACTCACACTGCCTGGGTCCTGGCCGCCGGTCTGAGGGGCTCTGCATTTTAATTTAATTTTAAATGAAGCTTCTTAAACATTTTAAAAACCTTATTTACTTTACATACAATAGTTATATATTAAAGACTTATAGAAAGAGACCTTCTAAAAACGTTAAACTGTATTACTGGCAGGCTAAACTTTAAATTAGAGTGAATAAATGAAGACTCGGCACACCACTTCTGAAAGGTTGCCAACCCCCGGCCTAGCTCAAGCATTTCTCTCTTTCACCAACAGAAGTTTGTCCAGCAAGAGATCTCACGTCCCCCACCTTGTCTCCCTAATATCCTCGGACCGACAAGGCTACAACAATGTAACTCTAATGCCCGCCCAATACAGAGGACAAGCCCAGGGAGGGAGCGACTGGAGAGCGAACACACCCTGTACTCACCCCACAGTGCAGCTCCAGCAGCTCCTGTATTCTGTATGGCTGAGTCCAGTTCCCCGCTCTCACCCCGCAGCAGTGGCTCCAGCAGGGTCTTGAGGGGCTGGGCCCTGTGTCCTGTTCTGGGCATTGCATCATGGCATGTGAGGTTGCCGTGCTGCCCCGGTTTGGTCTGCCCAGCCCTCCAGCATGGTGATAGCGTCGGGTGTGCAGGCTAAGTGTCAGTGGGACTGTGATCTGGAGCTCCAGGTTGCTGCGACACTCACTGATGTTTGGCCGGCCTGTCCCTTCATGACAGAGAGTCAGGAGGACTAACCCTCAGCAGTGATGCAACCCTTTGTGCCAGGATACAACACCACAGCCAGGGACCGGACGCATCTGCTGGAGCCACCAGTGTGGGGGTGAGTCACCGACACAGAAAAAAAGTCACAGAAAAACACTGTCCATTACTTTTTTTACACAGTGGCAAATCTGCACCTATAATCATGGTACGAACTTTCAAGCCTCCCAGGGCCCTCCCAGTTGCGTGGACCATTCTACATCTGCATCACCTGCAACAGCTATTCCTCTACCAGTGTATGAACTTTGCCATGCTGAGTTGGGTTGTTTGTCCTTTCAGATGTCGGTGACGTTTGAGGATGTGGCCATGTATTTCTCCCCAGCGGAGTGGGCGCTACTGGACGAGGAGCAAAGGCAACTTTACAAACACGTCATGTGGGAAAATTACCAGACTCTGGTCTCGTTAGGTGAGGAGCTGTGTCTGTGAGATCGGGGCCCCAGTGCACTGGGTGTTGCACAGAGATGCAGTAACTGAGATGGAGCATTGGTGTGAGTGGTTGGGTGGAACGGTGTCTATTGGGTTCGATGGAGGGGTGCGTGGGTGTGGATGGACAGAGGCATGTTTAATTGAGCAGAGCAGCCCTGTTATTGGGAGACCAGATGAGTGAGGCAATATCTTTTATTGGGCCAACTTCTGTTGGTGAGCGAGACGATCTTTTGAGCCACATGGAGCTCTTCTTTGGGTCTGGGAAAGGAAAGCTTCTCTCTCTCACCAATAAAAGATATTACCTCACTCACCTGATCCCTCTAATATCCTGGGACTGATAGGGCTACAGCTACACTGCGTATCTTCAAGGGGACGCACTGCCACCCATGGTCACTTG
Organism: Chelydra serpentina; assembly: GCA_037349315.1. Lineage (NCBI taxonomy): Eukaryota > Metazoa > Chordata > Testudines > Chelydridae > Chelydra > Chelydra serpentina. The sequence goes on along the minus strand of JBAIAC010000021.1, from coordinate 2,594,268 downwards.
GGCTCCACTAGGGCAAGAGAATTTTGGCTGTTGTAGTTCCCCAGACAGAGCACATGAGCAGAAAAGGGCCGTGTGTTCTGCAGGCTACAGGATGAAAGGCCAGCCAACACCACAGTTAAGGTGAAAGACAGACTGGGTTCATCTATGCTGGAATAAAAGACCCATCGCACGGCCGTGGCTGGCCTAGATCAGTTGACTTCGGACAATGGGCTCAGGTTGGGGGGTAAAAATTGCAGTGTAGATGTTTAGGCTCGGGCTGGAGCCTCTGCTCTGGGACCACTCCTCCCCACCCCCCAAAATATCCACTCAGCAGTTTTACAGTCCCACAGCCTGAGTCTCTCAAGCCCAAGTCATCTGAACTAGGCCATCTACAGGTATTTAATTCCTATGTAAACATATCCACAGGAGGGAGAGGGGTGCTGGGCCATAGTAGAGTAACTCTCCTAGGCCAAGGAGAAACATACACATGTGCCACATCTGTTGCTCCCAATCCCCTCAGACATCGCAGTCCTCTCCAACACCTCTTTCCCCAGGTGCCAGGTTGTTTGCAATTCAATATCCTGCCACTGCCAGGCACTGGGAGTGCTGACCATAAGCTGCAGTTCATGTTTCCATGGAAAACAATTTCAAATACATAGATTAGCTCATTGCCTAATTGGCACAAACATTGCATATGGAGCTGCGCCAAGTGCAGCAGTTCCATGGCTAGAAGTACTTAGCTAAGATCTAATGAGCTGTGATGCTTTTGTCTAAGCAGGACTCCAATCCCACAAGCCAGTGGTGATCTCCAGCATAGAGCGAGGGGAAGAGCTGTGTGTGCCGGGTCCCACAGAAGATGAAGATGGGGACGTCCTGAGAGGCACCCGCCCAGGTGAGGAAGGAGTTAAAGTGATGTGCAGGGAATGAATGAGTAGCTTGTGGCAGCTGGAATCCTGATACATTTTGGCCAAAGTGACAATACATCCCAGAATGTTAGTCTTTTAGTCTAATGTTATTCGGCTTTTTTGCAACAGTATCACATTGTCGGCTCTCATTCAATTCATGATCCACTGTAACCACCATGTTCTTTTCTGCTCTACTGCTGCCAAGCCAGTTATTCCCCATTTTCTAGTTGTGCATCCGATATTTTCTTCCTATGCGAACTACTTTGTACTCGTGTTTCTTGAATTCCACCTGATTGATTTCGGACCAATTCTCCACTTTGTCAGGATCATTTAGAATTCTAATCCCGTCCACCAACGTGTTTGTAACCCCTCCCTGGCTGTCTGAATCACTGGCCGAGCAACACTTGGGAATCTCCCTTCCCAGTTCAGGACCAGTTTTGTAGGGACCCAGTGTCGTTCCATCGTTTTTTGGGGCTCTCAGTTGACATTAATAAGGGATTTCCTTATTACTCCCCAGGACTGGTTGGGAGGCAACATCATCTTGTGGGAGTGAGGAAACCTGGACTCTATTCCTCACTCTGCTACTGAGCTGCTGACTGAGCTTGGACAATATTGTATTAATTCATATAGAATACATGGGCTCAAAGAGACAATGGTGTTAACATGACACTGTCATGGCCTACATTAGAGAGTGTTAAATAAGCTTTGGGGTTTGGAATACAGAGACTGTAGCCTGCTTAGTACCATGGAAAACACCGTGACAAATTATTTCTAACCTTTTATTAAATATACAGAAAAAGAAGGAAAAGAGTTAAGGCATCTGAAATGTCAAGTATTAAGTATGACTTTGTTAACATAACATAAGAACATAAGAACGGCCCTACTGGGTCAGACCAAAGGTTCATCCAGCCCAGTATCCTGTCCACCGACAGTGGCCAATGCCAGGTGCCCCAGAGTGAGTGGACCTAACAGGTAATTATCAAGTGATCTCTCTCCTGCTATCCATCACCCCCCACTGACAAACAGAGGCTAAGGACACCATTTCTTACCCATCCTGGTTAATAGCCATTAATGGACTTCATCTCCATGAATTTATCCAGTTCTCTTTTAAATCCTGTTATTGTCCTAGCCTTCACAGTCTCCTCAGGCAAGGAGTTCCACAGGTTGACTGTGCGCTGTGTGAAGAAGAACTGCCTTTTATTTGTTTTAAACCTGCTGCCCACTAATTTCATTGGGTGGCCCCTAGTTCTTCTATTATGAGAACAAGTAAATAACTTTTCCTTATTCACTTCCTCCACACCACTCATAATTTTATATACCTCTATCATATCCCCCCTTAGTCTCCTCTTTTCCAAGCTAAAAAGTCCTAGCCTCTTTAATCTCTCCTCACATGGGACCCGTTCCAGACCGCTAATCATTTTAGTTGCCATTCTCTGAACCTTTTCTAATGCCAGTATATCCTTTTTGAGATGAGGAGACCACAATTGTACGCAGTATTCAAGATGTGGGCACACTATGGATTTGTATAAGGGCAGTAAGATATTCTCCGTCTTATTCTCTATCCCTTTTTTAATGATTCCTAACATCCTGTTTGCTTTTTTGACTGCCACTGCACACTGCATGAACGTCTTCAGAGAACTATCCACGATGACTCCAAGATCTTTTTCCTGATTAGTTGTGGCTAAATTAGCCCCCATCATATTGTATGTATAGTTGATATGTATAGTTGTTAAAATAAATGTCCCTTGTTTCCTTGCCCTTTAGCTGGAGAGAGTCTTTAGACAAAAAGCCTCTCTTTGAAATTGTTTTAGATGGTGTTAAAGATGGTAATAACTCTTCTTTTGAGCAAAATAGAAGCAGTTAGTTGAAATGGGGTGGAGCTGTTGTTGATGTTAAAATCTGATCCTGTTTCTTAGAAGACTAAGCAAGACAAACCCACTCAAGACGGAAGAGAAAAGAACAGCAAAGATAGAACATGCAGCTTCTGTCTCTGGCTGACTTACTTGCAACTGGAGAAACACGGGCGTGACACGCGGTCTGATCAGACCTACCTAGCAAACGTGTACCAGCGTTGGGCTGTTCTGGGCAGTGCTTTTGGCTGCCTCTTTGATCACAGGCTTACAGCAATGTTGCAAACTATGACAGTTTTGGCCAGCTAAGCCAGACTTTTATTTAATATAAACCAAAGGGAGAAGAATAGGACAGAGAAGAAATAAATTGAGGAACAAAAAGAACTCACGGTGCTTGGGGCGGGGGTGGGAATGGGACAAAGTCTCACATTCCAGGTGATTTGGGGGAGTTAGCCAGAACTGGAAACGGTGACAGCATCCTCCGGCTCCCTCTCTCTGGTCCAGTCTTGTTAGGACATCTCTTAGAATAAGGATGAGGAAGATCTGGGGTCCGAAAAGAGGTTCAGGGTGGCAACATCATTGTATTGCTTGCTGCAGCAGTTGTTGGCACACAGCTGCTGTTGCTGATTTTTTCAGTCAGCAAGGGTTTTTCAGTTCTGCTCCTTTATTTCCCCCATAAGTGTTTACTTTTGAAAAAACCCCAAAGGAAGTAATAGGCAAAATAGCTCAGCCCCTCATTGGGTTTTCCTCCAGTTAGGGCTGATTTCTGACACATTCATTTTGGTTCATTAATTTCCAGTTCCACTCTTCTCCTGTTTACCAGCCATAATTTTAACAGTGTTCTTGAATTGCATTATAGGACTTTTTTATTTGGACTAATTCTGTCTTTTTGTTTCTATTTTGCACCTTTTCCCATTGATATTTATTGTTATAGGATATTGTAACACTTTATAAAAACTGTGAGAAAGTTTATAATTATACTGCCAATTAGGGTAATTTTGTGAGCCCAATTATTACAACAGCAAGTTACTCCTTTGACTCCGGTTCTCTCCCACCCTCTGTGTATTTAGTGTATCAGCTCAACATCAGGATGATCTTTGTGGTTTTGTGCAGCGTCTGGTGCTATGCAACCATAAACTCAGTTGTGCTACCACAATACAAATTGAAAATTAAGCCCCCATTTTATGCATCATTTATGATGTTGGGGAAAGGGCGTCTCTCAGTGATATTCATTCGGTCCATGTGCTGTCAACCAAAGACCTGTTGTCTTGGTGCAGATTTTCCAGATGCAGAGGAGACCTGGGACTGGTCAGCAATTGAAAGCTCCTTGGGCTTCTTCCTCACACAAAGCTCTTCCCCTGGAGCAGGTAGGGAATTAGCTCTGCCCTTTGCACCAGTGGGAGCCAGAGAGCTCATTTCAGGAATCGTCCATCAGCTGCAAAATCTCCTCTCACAGAGCATTACAACAGGGATTGAAACCCGAACACGAGACGTGCTACAGCTCCTCACCCTGACATCCCCCTAGAAACCCCATCTCTCCCCTTACGCAGATTCCCCCAGTCTCTCCCCCTCCCTCATTTTCATAGAACATGGAGCCATTCGGATCCATCACAGTGTGAGTGTTCTGTGTGTCCCCCTCCGGAGAGGGGTGTCAGTGCTGGTGTGTGGTGATGCTGTTCTCCCCACTGAGACAGGCCTCAGAGTAGTGGGAGAATCATGGGGACTGATTCTCATGTTCATTCATATGGGGGGACTACTAGCAGGGTCTATGGGACATTGACCCCTCCTTCCCCAGCACTGGGGCTCCTTTGAGTTTGGCCTCTTTCACTCAAGTGCCGAGGGCCTGCTCTGAGGGGAGGGGTGTGGGGCTGACTCAGGCTCATCCCCCTGCTGGGAATATTAGTGGTTTCCCTTTGTGAGCAGCACAGAAAATAACATCTGGATTCTCTTCCCCACCCAGCAGGTGCCAGGACCCTGAGCAGGGCTGAGGGGCAGACTCCTGAGGAAGCGTCTGGCAACCTGGAGCCACTCAGGCCTTTTCCAGGGACATCAGGGGAGAACCATTCCCAGAAAACTGAGTGGGGAAGACATCACAAGAGGCAGCGCAGGCCACAAAGGCAGAGGAAGAACCTGACCAGGAAGGAGCCAGCAACCCCAAGAAGCCATCAGAGATCCAGGTCACCTCTAAAGCCATCTGAAAAGGGTCAAGCTAAGCCTAGAAAGAGCCTATATACCTGCCGTGTGTGCAGGGAAGAATTCAAAGTGCAGAGAGATCTGATAAGCCACCACTGGACTGTTCATAGGAGACAGAATCTGTATCAATGTAGCGAGTGTGGGGAGAGCTTCAGGAGAAAGAAGGCATTCAAAGCACATGGGAAAACCCACAGAAAGGAGAGAACCCATCGCTGTTCTGAGTGTGGGAAGATATTCAACCAGTTATCACTGCTCACTGCCCACCAGAGAATACATACGGGAGAGAGACCCTATCGTTGTGCTGAGTGCGGAAAAAGATTTTTCCAAATAACAGCTCTTACCATCCACAAGAGAATCCACTCAGGAGAGAGACCCTATGCCTGCGCTGAGTGTGGAAAGCGATTTATGGATTCATCAACATTTCGTAATCACCAGAGAATCCACTCAGAAAAGAGACCCCATTGTTGTAACCAATGTGGGAAAGGCTTCAAACTTACATCAAGTCTTACTAGGCACCAGAAAATCCACAGCGGAGAGAAACCCTTCCTGTGCCACGAGTGTGGGAAACAATTCTGCCTACGAGAACATCTCATTAGACATCAGAGGATCCACACTGGGGAGCAGCCCCATTGTTGTGCTGAGTGTGGGAAAAAATTCAGTCTCCTTCAAAGTCTCAGAAGACACCAAGGAATCCATCGTACGGGGGGACCCCATCGATGCGCTGAGTGTGGGAAAATATTCTGTCATCCAGAAAGTCTCACTCTGCACCAGAGAATCCACACCGGGGAAAGACTCCATCACTGTGGTGAATGCGGGAAAAAGTTTGTCCGTCTAGTACAACTCAGAGTCCACCAAAGAATCCATACTGGGGAGAGACCCTATTACTGCACTGAGTGCGGGAAAAGATTCACCCAATCGTCAGGCCTCATCAACCACCAGAGAATCCATTCAGGAGAGCGACCCTATCCCTGCACTCAGTGCGGGAAGGTCTTTGCTCACTCATCGTCTCTTACCAAACATCAGAAAATCCATTTGGAAAAGAAGCCATTCTCCTGCACTCGGTGTGGGAAGCGCTTTGCTCGCTCATCATCTCTAACTAAACACCGGAGCACCCACTCAGGAGAGCGACCCTATTCCTGCACTCGGTGTGGGAAGCGCTTTGCTCGCTCATCATCTCTCACTAAACACCAGAGCACCCACTCAGAATAGAGACCCCTGACCCTTGTGTTTGATTGGAGGAACCTCTTCAATCTCTCACTTCACTCTTTTCCCAAAGAGGGTAACTGCTCCCACTCTGAACTGCTCCCACCTCCTCACTAAACAGACCTTAGGTTCAGTGCTGGGTTTGTTAAAATAGTTTGTGTGGCCCTGGAGATGGGAGCATTTCGCCCTAGAGGCATCCAAACAATCCTTGTGGGTTGCAGCTGGGACAGGGTTGACTGGAGTCGGGACTGCACTTTGGAGGCCCTGGTTTCTCCCAGGCCATTCACTCCCTGCGGCTCCCATCCTCTCAGACTCCGCTAATGGAATTGATTGTTTTATTTCCGCTTTCTTTTCTCCTTGGAACATGGACAAAGATTCTGGCACAGACTGAAAAGGAGCTTTCTTCTCCTGTGTTAATGAAATGCTGTGACATCCCCCGCATGTACTGAATCAAGAGGAAGGGCATTTTGATTTGGCTTTGAGATAAAATTATCAAGCAAGCTGTTGTGCTAGTTGGCTTTGTGCATAATGCAGCCAGGGCCCTGTCTTCACACCTAATTGCCAGGCAAGCAATACCAGCTGGGACCAGAAGGTTGGAGACTGGAGTTTCCGGGTCACACCAATTATCTTTACCAATGATAATATGGCTAAAATCAAGACTCCCCTTTTCTGAAATAGCTGAACCTGTCAGACAGTACATGAGACACAACGTTTCTTAGAAACAGCGGCAACAGGTGGTGTGGGGCTATATTTTATTTTGATGATGCACTTCTTGATGGATAGACAAGTCAGATTTGCATCCCCTAGTCCAGTCATTCTCAACAAGGGGTATGGGTACCCCTGGGGGTACACAGAGGTCTTCCAGGGGATACATCTTCTCATCTAGATATTTGCCTAGTTTTACAGCAGGCTACATAAAAAGCACTAGGAACATTACAAACTAAAATTTCATACAGAGTGGCTTGTTTATATTGCTCTATATACTATACACTGACATGTAAGTACAGTATTTATATTCCATTTGATTTATTTTATAATTATATGGTAAAAATGATAAAGTAAGCAATCTTTCAGTAATAGTGTGACGTGACACTTTTTTGTATTTTTATGTCTGGTTTTGTAAGCAAGTATTTTTTAAGTGAGGTGAAACTTGGGGTATGCAAGACAAATCTGACTACTGAAAGGTGTACAGTATTCTGGAAAATTTGAGAACTACTGCCCTAGTCTCTCTGAATCAGCACTCATATGCTCCTCGCAATAACCATATGAAATCATAGAATCATAGAATATCAGGGTTGGAAGGGACCTTAGGAGGTCATCTAGTCCAACCCCCTGTTCAAAGCAGGACCAATCCCCAATTTTTGCCCCAGATCCCTAAATGGCCCCCTCAAGGATTTAACTCACAACCCTGGGTTTAGCAGGCCAATGCTGAAACCACTGAGCTATCCCTCCCTCCCGCAAATTTAAAAAAAAAATTTAATGGAGATATACCAATCTCCTAGAACTGGAAGGACCTTTCAAGGTCATTGAGTCCAGTCCCCTGCCTTCACTAGCAGGACCAAGTACTCTCCCCTGACAGATTTTTGCCCCAGATCCCTAAATGGCCCCCTCAAAGATTGAACTCACAACTCTGGGTTTAGCAGGCCAATGCTCAAACCACTGAGCTATCCCTCCCTCATTCTTCCTTCTTCATTACAACAGGATACATTGTGGTGACAGGTGGTTTAACTTGCATTTTTATCCGCTGGGGCTTGTTGAGCTCCCCATCCTGTTCCTGTGGTGCTTAAGAACAAACAGTATTGCCTTCTTTATCATCTTGATGGTAGATGCATGCACTTGACATTTCCGGATGATGCTGCCATGATAGCATGACCACATCACTTACCCAACATCTAATTAATTGTGCCATCAGAAGCCATATGCCAGAAAAAAGTCAAGGGCAGGGATGAGAGATTGATATAGTAGAGATTGCAGAGAGCTGCTTCCTGTTATAATGGTTTGTTTTCTGAATAATTTGAGTTTGTGTCCCTGGAAGAGGAAGTGGCACTTTAAATCTGTTAACACTGAGATGTACCTGGATCTCAACCCTGACACGTAATGTCAAGGAGTGAGAGAAATTATCTCTGAGCACCTTTGCTCTACTTTCCAGGCTGGGACTTGTTTGCTGCTAGTTGTAGGTGTTCTCAATAAACAACTTGTAGAGTTGCAGTCCGAACCCAGAGTGTGACATGGGTGTGAAACAGCCAGGCTTCATAGGGCAGGGACAGAGATGGGATCCTGCATGAGAACAGACAGCCCAGAGAGTACTGTTTCGAGAGAGAGAGAGAGAGAGAGAGAGAGAGAGAGAAAACACACTGAGAAACTAGTCCCAGCAACGTTCACAGATGAAACTGAGCAGCAGCACTGGGCCAGCGTCTCCTCCTTCCTCCAGCTGGGGAAATCCATGGCCGTGCCTCTCTTTCAGAGTACGACGATGAGATGCAACTTTATCTAACTGTTGTGTCATCGTTCCTAGAGGGAATAAAATAATACAATGGAATTATGAGTCTGAAATAGCTGCTGCCATGTGTGTAAATGAAGACCTGCAATCTTCCCTGCAGTGCTGACTTTGCCATGTTCCAGCCACTCTTGGGAGATGATGTTGGGGAGAAGCAGCCATCTTGCCTTTCTTTTTGGAGCTGGTTATGCCAGCTGCAGTTCAGCCCAGTTGTAATCTGCTTTAAATCATTATCTGCCCTCTAAAAATGGGGGTGTGTGACGGGGTTTGGACTCACCACCCAGTGCCTCCTGCTGGTTGTCTCTGGGAATTAGCTCAGTCCTGTGGAGCGCCCTCTCCTGGTGGTGTCCCGCCCGTTATCTAGCCCTCGGGTGGCGTCTGAGCCCATGTCCTCTCCAGATCGCGGCGTCCTCTTCAGGACCACTGCCCTCTGGCAGTGCCCTTAGTCCATCCACACCCCCTTCCGGGGGGGCGGTGGTCAATCAGCACTCTCTCTGTGCTCCAGCCACCATGTCCAACCACACCCCCGAAGTCTAATCCCTCCTGTAAGGGATCTGGCATAGTCTGTGATGGCCACTCCTCATGGCCGATGGCTGGGTGTACTGCAAGGGGGGAAGGGGGGAACCCAGGCCCGCCTTCTACTCTGGGTCCCGGCCCAGGGACCCTCTGGCGGCAGGCTTGCTGTCCTCCTTCTCTCCCCTCATCTGTCCACTTCCCTGCGCCACTTCTCCTATGGCCCCTTGCACCCTCTAGGCCCTTCCCTTCAGGGCCTTCAGCCTGGCAGGCTATGGCTAGAGCTCCCTTCTGCTCCCCAAGCCTGTCCAGCACTGCGCTGTCCGTGGTGCTAGTCTCCCAGCTCTGGAGACTGACATTCTCCTGTTGAAGGCTGGGGACAGACTCCCTTGCTCCGCTACTGGGCAGCCTTTATATAGGGCTGAGCCCAGCTCTGATTGGCTGTCTCCTGCTCATCCCTGATTGGCTCTCTAACAGGCCCTCCCTGATTGACTGCCACCTTGTGCAGCTTCTCTGGCCTCTCTTAGCACACTCTTGCAGGGGGGTGGGGCACTTGCCCCACCAGAGGATGTTAGAGCATTGAATTAGTTAAAATCTCCCAGAATACTTTGTGCTCATGCTAAGATTTATTGTGCAAATTTACTAGTTGTTAAATTGTTCTAACCTTTTTTCATGCAGAATGTCAGATGTAAGCTGTATACTCTGTTAAGGTTTGCCAAATATGAACTGTGTGCTTGGTACAGTTAGTGCAAATGTTTCCTTGATCTAATGCTACTTGTGTGCTATGGTCTACTGCCAGCTAAACGGTTGTGTGCATAATTAGATAAGAAAAGGTGTGTCAGGTCTGTGGAATCTGGAATTTTCTGTCTTCTAAATGAGGAGAATCCAAATATGAGCAGAACTGAGCTCATAGTTTGGAACAGAGTGAAGATGTAAACTGCTGCAAGACAGTTCTCCAGATTGGGTATGTACTGACCTTTCTGTATTGCACCGATTTTACTTCCAATCAATAAATCGGTTGAGTTCAGTTATCTGACATCTTGACTCACTATCAAACTCCAATTGCTTATAGCAATTATTGTGTATCTCTCTCCCCATAGTGACTCTGAGCTGTACTAAGACTGAACTGTCTCAGGGGTACATGTTAGGGAAACAGTTTGCCAGCCCCTAATGGTTAAAACTCATGAAATTTTTCTAAAATAATAAAAGTTGGAGGTTTTTTCTTGCTTTAGGTTTCTGAGTTGTTAGGGTGCCCTGATTTCAAGGTTTCAAGATTTTCTCTGCTACGATGAGGGCTAGAAACGTACCTTTTGTAAAGAAAGCTGAAATTCTCATGCAATATAGTGGAAACAATCTAAACCCCTGCTTCCCTCCCACCCCTTAAGTGCTATCCCCATCCCTCCTGTCGACCAGCTTTGGCAATTTCCCAAGCAGACAGACTCTCCTGGTGTGTATCTGGGCCCACGTGACAGTTGCTGAGTGATCAGCATGGGCTCCAGGGTCAGTTTATCATATGGTCCTTTTTATTTACTCCTCAGACAGAATAATTTATTATAGACTCATAGGCCTGGTCTACACTAGGAATTTATGTCGAATTTAGCAGCGTTAACTCGATTTAACCCTTCACCCGTCCACATTAGGAAGTAATTTATTTCGACATAAATGGCTCTTTAATTCGATTTCTGTACTCCTCCCCGACAAGGGGAGTAGCGCTAAATTCGACATGGCCATGTCGAATTCGAGGTACTGTGGACGGAATTCGACGCTAATAGCTCCAGGAGCTATCCCACAGTGCACCACTCAGTGGACGCTCAGGACAGCAATCTGTACTCGGATGCTCTGACCTGCCGCTCGGGGAAAGCCCCGGGAAAATTTGAATTCCTTTTCCTGTCTGGCCAGTTTGAATCCCATTTCCTGTTTGGACATCGTGGCGAGCACAGCAGCACTGGCAACGATGCAGAGCTCTACAGCAGAGGTTACCATGCAATCGCAGAATAGAAAGAGGGCTCCAGCATGGACTGATCGGGAAGTTTTGGATCTGATCGCTGTGTGGGGAGATGAATCCGTCCTATCCGAGCTCCGGTCCAAAAGACGGAATGCCAAAATTTACGAGAAAATATCCCAGGCAATGACGGAGAGAGCATACAGCCGGGATGCAACGCAGTGCCGCGTGAAAATCAAGGAGCTGCGAAAGGCGTACCAGAAGACCAAGGAGTCCAACGGACGCTCCGGATCGCAGCCACACACTTGCCGGTTTTACGAGGCACTGCATGCTATGCTCGGTGGTGCTGCCACCACTACCCCACCAGTGTCCGTTGACTCCGACAACGGGGTCTTATCTACGGCCACGTCGTCAGAGGTTTTCGCGGACGGTGATGATGAGGAAGGAGAGGAGGAGGACGAGGCAGTCGACAGCGCTTTCACTGCTGATTTCCCCGACAGCCAGGATCTATTCATCACCCTGACTGAGCTCCCCTACGAACCCTCCCAAGGCAGCATCCCTGAGCAGGAATCAGGCGAAGGATCAGCAGGTCAGTGTTTTAGACATTTATTTGGAATACAATAGGCATGGTGTGTAAGCACTGTGTTAGTATAGCTTAATTGGCCTTAGGCGCTTCAGCTTTGAGTCGCTTTCCAGTTCAACTACTCGAAAAGTCTGTCAATATGTATGGGGATAGAGGAGTAATCCCCATCGGAGATCTCCACGAAGCTCTCCTGGAGGTACAGTGAGAGCTTTTGCATCAGGTTCGCGGGGAGAGCGGCCTTATTGTCTCCTCCATGGTAGGATACTTTCCCGCGCCATGCAAGCTGCAGGTACTCTGGTATCATTGCCTTGCATAGCATGACTGCATACGGCTCCGGGGTTTGCTGGCATTGACGCAGCATGCAGTCTTTCTCTGTTCGGTAATCCTCATCAGAGTGATATCAGTCATGGTGCCCTGGTTTGAATGAGTGGTTTCATTAGTATAGGGAATGCTTCATTTTCCCTTTAAAGAAAGACACCCGGCGGTTTCCATTAACGCGGGGTGGGAGGGAGTTGGGAGCCAAACCATTCGCACTTAGCAGTGCGCAGGCAGGGAGAGTTCCCGGGACCGGCCACGCGAAGCGGGGGAAAGGGTACGCGAGCCGTTCATACAGAGCGGTTCGCGGGTACTTTTGGTTCTTCTTCGAGTGGTTGCTCATATCTATTCCAGTTAGGTGTGTGCGTGCGCGCGTGCACGGACGTCGGAAACTTTTACCCTAGCAGCTACCCGTCGGGCCGGCTGGGGAGCCCGCTGGAGTGGCGCCGAAATGGCGCTCTATATAGTACCCTGCCGGCCCGACCCCCCTCCAGTTCCTTCTTACCGCCCGTGACGGTCGTTGGAACAGTGGTTCTCTTGTTCGCAAGTGCTCCACTACTCCCTAGCTATCCGTTTGTTCTCATTGTATTTAGTGTAAATAGTTCTCATTGTTATAGTAAGCACCCGGCGACACAACCTCGGGGCAAAGGGCGGCGCCTTCCCCACCTCAGCAGCAACCCACCCTTGAGCGGGATGACTTACCTGAACCTCCCCTCCCTCTCACAACCTCCTCCTCCTCACCCGATGAAGCCGTGGCGGGAACATCATCATCTGCGCCTCCGCCTATGGATTTTAAGGTCCTGCAAGAGCTACTCCGGAGGGTGGCTCTTAGCATGAACCTGTCCATAGAGGAGGTGGTGGAGGAGAAGGACGACCCTATGGTGGATGAAATTCTGAAGCCAGAGGGTCCCTCCAGAGTCGCTTTGCCGATGAATAAAACCATCCGCGGCAATGCTACGGCACTCTGGCAAACCCCTTCCTCTATCCCCCCAACACCTAGAGGGGTAGAGAGAAAATACTTTGTTCCAAACAAGGGGTTTGAGTATCTCTTCACCCATCCTGCACCTTGTTCCCTCGTGGTGGACGCTGTCAACGCCAAGAAGAGGCACGGGCAGCAAGGTCCAGCTTCCAAATCCAAGGACTCCAAGCGCCTTGACCTCTTTGGGAGAAAGGTATATTCCACCCCGGGACTTTCCCTAAGGATCGCCAACCAACTAGCGATCCTTAGTAGGTATGCCCACAATTCCTGGTCAGCCGTAAGGAAGTTTGAGGACCAGCTTACACCTGAGTCCCAAACGGAACTTAAAGCCATGGCTGACGAGGGCAAATTGGTGGCCCGTACCTCCCTACAAGGCGCCCTGGATTCGGCTGATGCGGCAGCCCGGACGTTGGCAACGGGCATTTCCATGCGAAGGAGCGCATGGCTGCAGCCGGGTTTGCCAGCGGAGGTCCAGAACACCATCCAGGACCTCCCCTTTGATGGCAAGGGTCTGTTCGCCGATCTGACTGACTCACGGCTGCATAACCTCAAGGACACAAGAAACACCATTAAGTCCTTGGGGATGCACACCGTGGCGACGCTCAGGAAGCCATTCAAACCCCAGCCATTCCAACAGCGCTCCTTCCCTCCTCGACCACGTCAGGACTTCTCCCGATGCAGCGCCAGTTTTGCTCGCCGCAGGCCTACCCGCCCTCCCCAGGGGCAAAACAGAGGCCAACAGAAACCATCGCAGGGCGCTAAGCGTCCATTTTGATGGGACTTTCGAGGACGGCCTACCTCTCCCACACAGTCCTGCCTCTCTACCCTTTCTGGATCGTCTGTCCCGATTCTACCATGCCTGGTCCCGTATTACATCAGACCGGTGGGTCCTACGGACGGTAGAGGCGGGATATTCTATCCACTTCCACTCTACCCCTCCTTCCCACCCCCCCTCTCCATCCCTCTTCAGGGACCCTTCTCACGAACAACTCCTCTATCAGGAGGTACAAGTGCTCCTCGAACTAGGAGCTGTGGAGGAGGTGCCTCACGAATTCAGGGGAAAGGGTTTCTACTCCCGCTACTTCCTTGTCCCCAAGGCCAAGGGGGGCCTACGACCCATTCTGGACCTGAGGAACCTCAACAAATACATCGTCAACCTGAAGTTCCGCATGGTCTCCCTGGCCACCATCATCCCCTCCCTGGACCCCGGGGACTGGTATGCCGCCCTCGATATGAAAGACGCATATTTCCATATCTCCATTACACCGGCTCACAGACGATTCCTCTGGTTCATCGTCTGCAAGACACACTACCAGTTCACAGTGCTCCCTTTCGGCCTGTGTACGGCTCCCCGTGTCTTTACGAAATGCATGGCAGTAGTAGCCGCGTTTCTTCGCCGCCACCACATTCACGTGTTCCCCTACCTCGACGACTGGCTAGTGCGAGGCCGGTCCCGTCAACGGGTGCAAACGCACGTGCAGACGATCATGGACACCTTCTCTTATCTTGGTATCATCCTAAACACCAGCAAGTCAGTGCTGGAACCGACTCAGTCCATCCAGTTCATCGGAGCGGTCCTCGACGCAACCAGAGCTCGGGCGTTCCTCCCAGAGGCTCGTCGCCTCGCCATCGTGGACTTGATCACTTCACTCCGTCGGTTTCCAACCATGACCACAAGGCAATGTCTTCAGTTGCTGGGTCACATGGCGTCCTGCACGTACGTGGTCCAACATGCCCGCTTACGACTTCGCCCACTGCAAGCGTGGCTGGCTTCTGTCTATCGACCCAACCGAGACAACTTGGACATGGTCGTCACAATTCCTCCTCACACGTTGAACTCCCTATCGTGGTGGCTAGACCCACTGACGTTACGCGAAGGAGTCCCGTTTCAGCCTCTCCTCCCCACGCTAACTCTAGTGACAGATGCATCGGCGCTGGGTTGGGGCACACATCTCGGGAAATTAACAGCGCTGGGCATGTGGCTACACCACGAGCTCGACCTCCACATCAGTATCAAGGAGCTCAGGGCGATTCGTCTAGCATGCCAAGCTTTCCTGGCTCACCTACAAGGCCGCTGCGTCGAGGTTCTCACGGACAATATAACAGCCATGTACTACCTGAACAAGCAGGGCGGGGCTCGATCATCACCGCTGTGCCGCGAAGCCCTTCTCCTGTGGGACCTCTGCTTGGCCCACTCCGTCTCTCTCCAGGCGTCTTACCTCCCTGGAGTCCAGAATGTCCTGGCAGACCAGTTGAGCAGACGCTTCCTGGTCCACGAATGGTCCATACGCCCAGATGTGATCCATTCAATCTTCTGCACCTGGGGCTTTCCCCAGCTCGACCTGTTTGCCTCTCGAACCAACAGGAAGTGCCCGAGTTTCTGCTCCTTCAGAGGACACGGCTCGGGCTCCCTTGCGGACGCTTTCACGATCTCGTGGTCACGTCATCTCCTCTACGCGTTCCCGCCTTTCCCGCTAATCCACAAGGTCATCCTCAAGATTCGCAGGGACAAGGCGGACGTCATTCTGGTAGCCCCTGCCTGGGCACGACAGTGCTGGTACCCGACCCTGCTGGACCTGTCGATACAGCCCCCATTCCTCTCCCGATCAGCCACGATCTCATCTCCCAAGATCACGGTCGTCTTCTCCATCCAGACCTCCACTCGTTGCATCTGACAGCGTGGAGACTTCATGGTTGAACCGGTCGGAGATGGCTTGCTCGGATCCAGTTAGACGAGTGCTCCTTGAGAGCCGCAAACCCTCTACAAGACTCACGTACGAGGCAAAGTGGAAGAGGTTCTCTCTCTGGTGCGCCCAACAGCACATATCTCCACACCTTGCCTCCGTGCCGTCTATTCTGGATTACGTGCTACATCTCAAGGACAACCATCTTGCACTTGGATCCCTGAAGGTCCACCTTGCGGCCATCTCGGCTTTTCATCCAGTGGCAGAGGGTCACTCAATATTCGCGCACCCCATGGTGCGTCGTTTCCTCAAGGGCCTGGAAAAGGTTCATCCCTCAATAAAGCCACCTGTTCCAGCATGGGACCTCAATCTCGTCCTCTCTCGACTTACAGGCCCTCCATTTGAGCCAATGGCCTCCTGCTCTCTCCTCTATCTATCGTGGAAGGTCGCCTTTCTAGTGGCTATCACATCAGCCAGAAGGGTATCCAAGCTAAAGGCTCTCCTATGTGACCCTCCGTATACCATCTTCCATAAGGACAAGGTCCAGCTTCGACCCCATCCGTCCTTCCTCCCAAAGGTGGTCTTGCCCTTCCACATGTCACAAGACATTTTTCTACCTGTCTTCTTCCCTAAGCCGCATGCCAACTCCAAAGAGCAACGGCTACATTCATTGGATGTCAGAAGGGCACTCGCCTTTTACATAGAACGCACAAGGCCGTTCCGTAAGACATCCCAGCTGTTCGTCGCTCTCGCAGAACGCTCGAAAGGCGCTCCGGTCTCCTCACAGCGCATATCATCATGGATTACAGCCTGCATCCGTGCCTGCTACGACCTGGCGAGGGTGCCGACGCCAGCAGTCACAGCCCACTCTACGAGAGCGCAAGCTTCCTTGGCGGCTTTCCTGGCCAACATTCCCCTTCAGGAGATCTGCAGGGCCGCAACCTGGGCTTCGGTGCACACCTTTACATCGCACTACGCCATCAACCGTCATTCCCGTGATGACGCGGCCTTCGGTAGGGCTATCCTACAAGCTGTTTTTCCATAACTCCGAACCCGCCTCCAAGGTAAGGCTTGGGAATCACCTAACTGGAATAGATATGAGCAACCACTCGAAGAAGAAGAAAAGGTTACTCACCTTAGTAACCGGTGTTCTTCGAGATGTGTTGCTCATATCTATTCCATCCCCCCCCACTTTCCCCACTGTCGGAGTAGCCGGCAAGAAGGAACTGGAGGGGGGTCGGGCCGTCAGGGTACTATATAGAGCGCCATTTCGGCGCCACTCCAGGGGGCTCCCCAGCCAGCCCCACGGGTAGCTGCTAGGGTAAAAGTTTCCGACGTCCGTGCACGCGCGCACACACCTAACTGGAATAGATATGAGCAACACATCTCGAAGAACACCAGTTACTAAGGTGAGTAACCTTTTCTTCCCGGGAGCGGCCACGCGGAGTGGGGGGAAGGGTAGGCGAGCCGTTCATACAGAGCAGTTCGCTGGCACTTTCAGTTCCCGGGACCGGCAACGCAGAGGGGGGGGAAGGTTGTTCGAGCCGTTCAAAAACAGCAGTTCGCGGGCACTTTCAGTTCCCGGGAGCGGCCACACGGAGGGGGGCAAAGAGTAGGCGAGCCGTTCAAACAGAGCGGTTCGCGGGCACTTTCAGTTCCCGGGAGCGGCCACGCAGAGGGGGGCAAAGAGTAGGCGAGCCGTTCAAACAGAGCAGTTCGTGTGCACTTTCAGTTCCCGGGAGCGGCCACATGGAGGGGGGGGAAGGGTAGGCGAGCCGTTCAAACACAGCGGTTCGCGGGCCCTTTCAGATCCTGGGAGCGGCCACGCGGAGGGGGGGGTAAAGGGTTGGCGATCCGCTGTAGATGAGCGGTTTGGGCAGCAGCAGTTCCTGGCCGCAGCCGGGAACAGTGATTGAAACATGGGAGTAGAGCACTGCTGTGAAGTAATCTCTCAGCAGTCCAAACTCATCACCTTACCATGGTCTCCAGAGAGCTGATTTCCTGCGTTCTGCAAGGCTTCTGGGATCTGTACACCGGGACCCCAGACACTCAGGATAAAGACATAATATTTGACCTTGTAGTAAGTGCACATGTGATAGGTACTGTGCTTGGTCCTATTCACAGGGAAAGAGTATGGGCATTGTTCTGGAAAAAGTATCTTTCCTAGGAATTCACTCCCTTTCTCTCATCCCACAGATGCGAGTGTCTCCCGCCCTACCCGTGGTTCACCCTCCCAGAGGCTAGCGCTGATCAGGCGGCGCAAAAAGAGAACCCAGGACGACATGTTCTCCGAATTGATGGTCTGTTCCCGAAGGGAGGCGGCACAGCGGAGAGAGGACATCTCAAGGTCCGAGCGAGCAGCCAGGGAATGGGAGCAGAGGGCTGAAGCTCGCGAGGACAGGTGGCGGCAGAAAGACCAGCAGGCGACTCAAACGCTGCTGGGACTAATGAGGGAGCAAATGGACACGCTCCGGCGCCTGGTAGACGTTCTCCAGGACCGGAGACAGGAGGACAGAGCCCCTGTATATGTTATTTCTAACCGCCCTCCCCCGCCACAAAGTCCAATCGTCTACTCACCCAAAGTCACTAGGACGAGGGGAGGCAGGGGCCATGTAACTAATCACTCCACCCCTGCAGACTGCTCCAGTAGCAGAAGGCTCTCATTTCAAAAACTTTAGATGGGTCCTTTCCCTCCCTCCAGCCACACCCCACAACACTTCCCAGCCCAGGTTTCATCTCAAAACTATGCTCACCTTAATAAAAATGTTTGTTTTGTTCAGTGCTGTTTCCCTGACTTTCTTTCACAGGACGGTTTGGTTTTGGGGGAGTGGGTAAGGGGGTTTGTAATTAGAGACGACAGGCGCCTGACCCAGGGTACAGACATGGGGAAAGGATCAACAGAAAGTCACACTCACATTGCATGCACTAGGCACACTTGTCATTCTGGGAGGGGGTTTTCATGTTCTCTATGGGGGTGGGGGTTTCACTTTCTGGTGGGGGAGGGTGGCTGCTGATCTTTTGCTGCCGGCGATAGCCTGCATGACAGATCCATGCAGCAGGGGATCTGTGGCCGCAATCCACGGCCAAAAAGTCACACAGGCCCCACCACACACAGTTGCGAATAGGAGGGGTTGATGGCTCCCTTGAAACAAGCAGTCCAGCACTTCGGACTGTTCTGGGAGCAGGATCATGTCATTCCCCAAGCTTGGAAGCGTACTTTCCCACACTCCACCCGCTCCCCAACCGCGGTATGCGTCCCAGCTTAAAACATTAACCGAGAAACCAGTAATGGAGACGGTTTAAATAAACAATGTTTCCTTTATTGTACTTTTAAAGCGTTGAATGAAGGGGGGGAAGGGGGTTGGTAATTGGAGAGGATAGGCAACAGAAACTGGGAAAAGAAACGGGGGCAGGTTCAGCTTCTGTTTAAGCAAGCGTCACAGTCACTGGTTACCCAGCTCGCTCTGGAAGCTAGCTTTCAAAGCTTCCCGTATGCGCAGCGCGTCCCGCTGTGATCTTCTAATCGCCCTGGTGTCCGGCTGTGCGTAATCAGCTGCCAGGCGATTTGCCTCAACCTCCCACCCCGCCATAAACGTCTCCCCCTTGCTCTCACAGAGATTGTGGAGCACACAGCACGCTGCAATCACAATGGGGATATTTGTTTGGCTGAGATCTGAGCGAATAAGTAAGCTTCGCCATCTCCCTTTGAGACGGCCAAAGGCACACTCCACCACCATTCTGCACTTGCTCAGTCGGTAGTTGAAGAGCTCCTTTTCAGTGTCCAGGGTGCCCGTGTATGGCTTCATGAGCCAGGGCATTAGCGGGTAGGCAGGGTCCCCGAGGATCACTGTAGGCATCTCCACATCCCCAACAGTTATTTTGCGGTCCGGGAAATAAACACCCTGTTGCAGCCGTCTGAACAGACCAGAGTTTTTGAAAACACGAGCATCATGAACCTTGCCCGGCCATCCGACACTGATGTTGGTAAAACGTCCTTTGTGGTCCACTAGTGCTTGCAGCACCATAGCAAAATAGCCCTTACGGTTAATGTACTGGCTGCCCTGGTGCTCCGGTCCCAGGATAGGGATGTGTGTGCCATCAATAGCCCCGCCGCAGTTTGGGAATCCCATAGCGGAAAAGCTATCTATGATCACCTGGACGTCTCCAAGGGTCACTACCTTTGAGAGCAGCAGGTCAACGATTGCATGGGCTACCTGCATCACAGCAACCCCCACGGTAGACTTGCCCACTCCAAATTGGTTCGCGACTGACCAGTAGCTGTCAGGAGTTGCAAGGTTCCACAGGGCTATGGCCACTCGCTTCTGGATAGTCAGGGCTGCTCGCATCCGGGTGTCCTGGCGCTTCAGGGCAGGGGACAGCAACTCACAAAGGTCAATGAAAGTGCCCTTACGCATGCGAAAGTTTCGCAGCCACTGGGATTCATCCCAGACCTGCAGCACTATGCGGTCCCACCAGTCAGTGCTTGTTTCCCTTGCCCAGAATCGCCGTTCCACAGGATCAACGTGCCCCATTGTCACCATGATTTCTACGGGCCGGGGTCCCGTGCTTTGTGAGAGGTCTGTGCCCCTCTCAGAGTACATCTCCTCCCGGAGCTTCCGTTGCCTCCTCGCCCGATTTCTCTGCATCTGATTCTGGAAAAGGTGCACGATAAGGCGCGAGGTGTTGACAACGGACAGAACAGCAGCGATAATCGCGGAGGGCTCCATGATCGCTGTCCTGTGGCGTCCGAGCTGTCAATCACCGGAAAAGGGCGCGAATTAATTGCCAGCCGGCGCTTTCACGTAGGGAGGGCGGGAGTGTGGGTCGAGTGACGACATTTACCTATAACCACCCTCGACACATTTTCGGCCCCACAAGGCACTGGGGGCTACACCCATAATTCCAGTGGGCAGCGGGGACTGCGGGAACTGTGGGATAGCTACCCACAGTGCACCGCTTGCAATGTCGACGCTTGCCCCGGTACTGTGGACTCACAAATTCGAATTAAGGTCCTTGGTGTGGATTCGCACGATTGACCTTGCAATATCGGTTTCACAAGTTCGGTTTAACAAAAATCGAACTAGTCTCGTAGTGTAGACATACCCATAGACTCATAGACTTTAAGGTCAGAAGGGACCATTATGATCATCTAGTCTGACCTCCTGCACAATGCAGGCCACAGAATCTTACCCACCCACTCCTGGAATAATCCTCTCACCTATGTCTCAGCTATTGAAGTCCTCAAATCATGGTTTAAAGACTTCTAGATGCAGAGAATCCTCCCGTAAGTGACCCGTGCCCCATGCTGCAGAGGAAGGCGAAAAACCTCCAGGGCCTCTGCCGATCTACCCTGGAGGAAAATTCCTTCCCAACCCCAAATATGGCGATCAGCTGAACCCTGAGCATGTGACTCACCAGCCAGACACCCAGGAAAAAGTTCTCTGTAGTAACTTCTAACATCCCATCATTGACCATTGGTCCTATTTACCACTGATGGGAATTAATTGACCTTTGACTGACATCATGTTATCCCATCAAACCATCCCCTCCATAAACTTATCTAGCTTAATCTTGAAGCCAGATAGGTCTTTTGCCCCCACTGCTTCCCTTGGAAGGCTGTTCCAGAACTTCACTCCTCTGATCCTGATCCTGAACCTGATCCTGAGTCACATTCCCCTCTGCCCTTGGAGCTTCAGCTGGGGTGCCCCATCACCAAGGTGGGGTAGGGTTGCCTGGCCATAAATGGTGAAAATGGGCGGGAAAGGAAATGGGGGTGATCTCATAAATACCTATAGGATACAGGGGGGCAGTGACCTCTCAGGGGCTGAGGCCGGGGCAGCCTGTTGTGGCCCCTCAGGAAACATTCAGTAGGAACCTTAGAAATTCAGGAGCTGTTTGATCCTCCTGAGCCTATTTTCCCCTCTTGCCTCCTGCAGCTCTGTAGCTGCTGCTCCCAGGGGTTAATGCTACAGTGAAGGGAAAAGTGCATTTTGGTTTTGGATTGTGGGATGCAGTTAATAGAGGCCCAGACCCTCCTTCTCTGGGCAATTCATACTCTACTTTCAAACTGCACAAACCCCACCCCTAATTACCAACGGCCATTCTGGGCTGGGGACGGACCATTCTCACCTGTGCTGGGGGAGAGAAGGGAGGGGGGTTGTAAATTTATGCCTAGACTCAGGATAAATGGTCCCAGCTGAGAGGATGAACCATGTGAGGATGGGGATGAGTCGGGGGGATAGAATCATAGAAGATTAGGGTGGGAAGAGACCTCAGGAGGTCAAGTCTTCCAACCCCCCGCTCAAAGCAGGACCAACACCAACTAAATCATCCCAGCCAGGGCTTTGTCAAGCCTGACCTTAAAAACCTCTAAGGAAGGAGATTCCACCACCTCCCTAGCAACCCATTCCAGTGCTTCACCACCGTCCTAGTGACATAGTGTTTCCTAATATCCAACCTAGACCTCCCCCACTGCAACTTCAGACCATTGCTCCTTGTTCTGTCATCTGCCACCACTGAGAACAGCCGAGCTCCATCCTCTTTGGAACCCCCCTTCAGGTAGTTGAAGGCTACTATCAAATCCCCCCCGTCTTCTGCAGACTAAACAAGCCCAGTTCCATCAGCCTCTCCTCATAAGTCACGTGCCCCAGCCCCCTGATCATTTTTGTTGCCCTCCGCTGGACTGTCTCCAATTTGTCCACATCCTTTCTATAGTGGGCAGCCCAAAACTGGACGCAATACTCCAGTTGTGGCTTCAGCAGTGCCGAATAGAAGGGAATAATCACCTCCCTCGATCTGCTGGCAATGCTCCTAATAATGCAGCCCAATACGCCATTCACCTTCTTGGCAACAAGGGCACACTGCTGACTCATATCCAGCTTCTCATCCACTGTAATCCCCAGGTCCTTTTCTGCAGAACTGCTGCTTAGCCAGTGGGTCCCCAGCCTGTAGAGGTACAGGACTCTGCACGTGTCCTTGTTGAACCTCATCAGATGTCTTTTGGCCCAATCCTCCAATTTGTTTAGGTCTATCTGGACCCTATCCCTACCGTCCAGCATATCTACCTCTCCCCCACAGCTTAGTGTCATCTGTGAACTTGCTGAGGGTGCAATTAATGCAATCATCCAGATCATTAATAAAGATGTTGAACAAAACTGGTGCCAGGACCGACCCTGGGGCACTCCGCTTGATACCGGCTGCCAACTAGACACTGAGCCGTTGATCACTATCCATTGAGCCCGACAATCTAGCCAGTTTTCAATCTACCTTATAGTTCATTCATCCAATCCATACTTTTTTAACTTGCTGGCAAGAATACTGTGGGAGACCATATCAAAAGCTTTGCTAAAGTCAAGATATATCAGGTCCACTGCTTTCCCCATATCCACAGAGCTAGTTATCTCAGCATTGAAGGCAAACAGGTTGGTCAGGCATGACGTGCCTTTGGTGAATCCATGTTGACTGTTCCTGATCACCTTCCTCTTCTCCAAGTGCTTCAGAATGGATTCCTTGAGGACCTGCTCCATGATTTTTCCAGGGACTGAGGTGAGCCTGACCAGTCTGTAGTTCCCTGGGTTCTCCTTCTTCCCTTTTTTAAAGATGGGCACTATATTTGCCTTTTTCCAATTGTCCGGCACCTCCCCCAATCACCATGAGTTTTCAAAGATAATGGCCAATGGCTCTGCAATCACATCAGCCAACTCCCTCAGCACCCTCAGATACATTAGATCAGGACCCATGGACTTGTGCACGTCCTTAACCTGTTCTTTCACCACTGAGGGCTGCTCACCTCCTCCCCATACTGTGCTGCCTAGGACAGCAGTGTGGGAGCTGACCTTGTCTGTGAAGACTGAGGCAAAAAAAAAGCATTGAGTACTTCATCCGAAGGATGCCAAAGACTGAAATTTCACTTGTTTAATTTTGGTTGGTTTGGGTTTCTGACCAATCAGACCCTTTTCATTTTTCCTGTTCTCTTTGGCAGAGGGGGATTTTTACCAAAGTGACACATTTTGAGATTGAGCAAGGACAATCCCCACCCCACCCCTCCAGGAGACTGGCAGTTATGACAGTTGGCCAGTCTTCTCCCCATCTAAGTGCCCCTTCAGAGGGTGAGGGGGATTAGCCATCCTGACCAGCCTGGCCTGGGGCACTTTAATCGCCTCAGGCTGGGTTGTCTGCACTGGAACAGGTGGCCCATGATCCTCGGAGCAGCTCGGGTGGGGAGGGGAAATCGGACACATTTCTCCCCCTGCCTCCTCCCCACCCGGTTGAAGCTGCTGTTTTGAGACCCCCCCTCAGTGCTGGGAGGGGAGTGAGGAGCCCCTGCCTTAGTGCATTCAGTGCCTTTGTGCAGGGACAGCTCAGCCCCGGGGGCTCCTGCCCAGGGAATGTCTCAGTCTGTTCTCCCCCAAAAGGAACGGGCTCTCTCCTTTCTGTGGGTCCCCCCATGTGCACTGAGCAATTGCTACCCTCCGAAGCTCGCCCCACCCTCTCTACATTTATCCTGTTTCCCTCTCCTGGGAACCCTCCTCTTGTGGTTTTTCAGGTCTCTCTGCCCTCAAATCCTTCGCTGCTCAGACAGCAGGTGTATGGGCTCTTTCTGGCCTCAGCTGTCCCCTGTGTAGAGAGCTTTGGATGTGCTCTGCATCCCCTCTCATATCTCTTTGGGGTCGGTAGCTCAGTCCCATCCAGTTTCCCCCTCTGCCTTTGTGGCCAGTACTACCTCTTATGAGATTTTCCCTACTCAGATCTCTGGGAAACACTCCCAAGGCCTGGGCAGCTCCAGGCTTCCAGGCCCTTCTCAAGAGGCTGCTCCTCAGCTCTGCTCAGGGTCCTGGCACTTGCTGGGTGGGGAAGAGAATCCAGTTGTTAATTTCTGTGCTGCTGGCAAAGGGAAACCACTGATATTCCCAGCAGTGGGATGTGCATGAGGAAACCTCACAAGCCTCACCTCAAAGTAGAGCTGGGCCCCATCACTTGAGAGTAAAAGCCCCAATTCCCAGGGGTCCCAGTGCTGGGGGAAGAGGAGAAGGTCAGTGCCCCATGGATAAGGGTACATTTTAGTCATGGGTATTTTAGTAAAAGTCATGGACAGGTCACAGGCAGTAAATAAAAATTCACACCATGTGACCTGTCCATGACTTATATTATATACCCGACTAAATCTTGGGGTGGGAGGAGGGCACAGGTCCAGGGGGGCAACCTGGGGGTGCTGTGGGTGCCAGGGGGCGGCCCGGGACCCCCGCTGGTGCTAGAGGAGGGATTGGTGGAGCACGCAGGCTCCCTACCTGGCTCCTCCTGGCTCTCTGGAAGCAGCAACATGTCCCTCCCTCAGCTCCTAGCTCCAATCCGCGTGCTGCCCCTGTCCCAAGCGCTGGCTCCACAGCTCCCATTGGCTGGGAACCACAGCCAATGGGGGCTGTGGGGGCAGTGTATGTGCCTGTGGGCAGAGGCAGCATGCAGACTGGAGCTAGGATCTGAGGGAGGGTCCGCTGCTGACAGACGGCCTAAATGAGCTCTCTGGCATCCCCTGTTCAAAAGAGCAAAGCGGCACCTCCTATCTGTTCCTGGGGATGGGTCTCGGCTGAGGAACCAGCTGGAAAACCCTTTATCAGCCTCCACGAACCATGTCGCCTCCATGTTGGGAACATCTGCATGGACAGAGAAGGTTTTAGCCTCGTGCCAGATCAAAAGGCTGCCCAGAAACTGCGCTGAGCCCTGCCATCGGGCAGGATTTGAAGGGGTCTGGGATTGGTATCAGGGATGGGGTTTGGGGGCTATTGAGGGGAATAGGTTTCATTAGTAATTGCTGGGTGTTGGTATTATTAATAATATTTGAATTATTAATATTAATATGGGAAGTCACCAAACACTAATTTAACCATGAATTCCTTTATTAAATCCAAAGGCCAAATGGTACTTATGCAATTGTTCTAAACATGCCTAAAAAGCCTAAATAATAAACAATTTACTACATCCAAACAGTAACAAAACATTTGTAAGCATTTGATCAAAATACTTACAAATGGGCTAAACCCAGGGGTGCTTAGACCCATTTTGGCTGGGTTCAATGTGTTCAGGCAGTTTACTTTTTATACACATTACAAGTTTACTTTTTTAACTTTTAACAAGTGATGTCATTGTCAATTACTGTACTGACTTCAGCTAAAAATCAATTTGAGACAGTTCATCCTCATTTCCAGTCTTAATGCAGATAAGATTTACAACAACCTTCCCTCCCAAGGCCTGTCCTCCCCTCCTTCCTGCTGTCCAACAGTTTTCCCTTTGCACTTGGGTTCACATAGGCTTTAGCACTGGTATGTAGGGTGGGAAATGCCGTGTTGGCTCATTTTACAACAGATTCTTTGTTTAAAAACCGTCTGCAGTCATCCCTATCGGTCAGAGGCCTTCTTTTTAGAAACTTTCCCTTAGCTCATATTCTTTGAACCAGACATCCTCCCTACTTTATTCCTTCTGGCCTTATCACTTATTATGTTCAAGGTCTTCCTTGTACTTGCTAGTCAGGGCCTTTCTTTACAACACATACATATTTCCTTAACCAACCTCAAGGTAACTTTAACTATTTAATTTTATACTTGTCCTACATTGGGCCCCCTCAAGGGTGATGTCATAAATATGAAGGGAAGGGGGAGAGGGTCTGATGCAGTGAAATAAAATCCTCTTTCCAGTAAAGGGTTAAGAAATGCAGGTAGCCAGACTGACACCTGACCTGGCTGGGCTCTGACCAATAAGGGGACAAGATACTTTCAAACTTTGGGAGGGGGGAAGGTTTTTAGTGTGTGTCTTTGTCTGAGGGAGAGTGATCTTGGAAGACAGAAGGAACCTACAGAAAATCAAACCTCCCTTTTCTGAAGTAAGTTTAGATAGCATAGCGTATAGATTCTGTTTATTTGGCTTGGTATATCCCCTGTGTTAGAAAGGGCAAAGGGGGGGGTGAGGTATTCATGGTTATCTGTAACGTTAAGGTTTTGTCCAGAGGGGGAAATCTCTCTGAGTTTGGAAATATAGTGCCCTGTGAAATAGTTACCATCCTGATTTTACAGAGATGATTTTACCTTCTTTATGTTTAATAAAATCCTTCTTTTAAGAAGTTGACTGTTTTCTATAGTGTTAAAACCCAGGGGGTGGGTTTTTAGATCACTGTGTAACCAATTGGTTGGGAGATTGTTCTCAAGCTTCCCCAGGAAAGGGGGTGTACGGCTTGAGGGGGCATTTTGGGGGGGAGGGAAGTTCAAGTGATTCCTTTCCTGGATTCCTGTTAGACATTTGATGGTGGCAGTAAGAAGCATTTCTCGGGGTGCAGGGAATTTTGTACCTTGGGGGGGTTTACCCTAAGCTGGTAAAATAGGCTTAGGGGCTCTGAATGCGGGTCCCCACGTCTTTACCCTAGAGTTTAGAGTGGGGAGGGAACCCTGACATGGTGGCAGAGCGGTGGGATCTATTGAACCAGAGATTTTTTTTGAACCAGACACAGGGAGTTTAGATTTTTTTTTCTCTTCTCTCTAGCTCTTTCCTGTAGCTGCTGGAAGCAGGGAGGGGGGAGGGGTTAAGCTGCTAGGAGCTAGAGTATCTACATATGAAAGCAGGTAGTTAACCCCTACAGGGAATACCCAAGCAAGGTTTTTTTTCTTTTCTAACACTATCGGGTTAAGACAGATTAAAAACAGAAAGGCTAAGATGACTGCCAGTGAAGCAGCTATTAAACTTGAGATAGCCCGGCTACAAGCTGATGAGGAGGAGAAGAAACATGCAAGACTGCTACAACTTAAACAGATGGAGATGGAAGAGAAGGAGAGAGAGAGGAAGCATGCTGAGGAGGAGAAGGAGAGAGAGAGGAAGCATGCTGAGGAGGAGAGGAAGTATGCTATGGAGGAGAAGGAGAGAGAGAGGAAGCATGCTGAGGAGGAGAGGAAGTATGCTATGGAGGAGAAGGAGAGAGAGAGGAAGCATGCTGAGGAGGAGAAAGACAGAGAGAGGAAGTATGCTGAGGAGGAGAAAGACAGAGAGAGGAAGCATGCCCTGGAGATGGAGAAGACCAGGGCGGAGCAGAATCTACCGGATAACACTAATAATCCTCCCCCAACAACCCACAAATGGGAGCGACTATGTCCACCGTATGATGAATCCCGGGATATTGCTGAATATTTTCTCACCTTTGAGAGACTATGCAATCTCCATCACATTCCTGATGATCACAAAATGACCCTATTGGTAGCAAAGTTGACTGGAAGTGCTCTGGACATATTCAATGACATGCCTATTGATGAGGCTTCTGACTATGAGAAATTCAAGGATTTGGTTTTAAAACAATTTCAAGTTACACCTGAAACGTACAGAGTAAAATTTCGAACCCTTATCCGAGGGCCTGGACTAAGTAATGTAGCTTATGTAAACCGGATAAAGGAGCTGTTAAAAAAATGGGTCAAGGGAAGGAATGTTACTAGCTTTGAAGGAGTGTGTGATTTGATGGCTCAGGAACAATTCCTGAATATGTCCAAGGATGAAATAAGACAGTGTTTATGGGATAAGAAAATGGACTCAGCAGACAGCCTTGCTGCTTATGCTGATCAATATGAACAGTCCCAGATCAGCAGAGGGGCAAGGAACTTTGGTACACAAGGGGTGCAGGAAGCAGAGAGGAACAACCCTGGTCATAGTTTGGGGAGATACCAGAAAGGAAAACCCGAGACCACATCCCCTCACCAGGAGCAGCCCAAGGCCCCACAAGGGAAAACCCAGACCCCTTATTGCCCCACCACCCCATTCTCCAGCAACCCACCTCGCCCCACTGACCAGTCAGCTGGGCGATGTTTCAAATGTAACGAATTGGGGCATGTGAAGGCCAACTGCCCCAAGAACCCCAACAGAATACAGTTCATTGCACCGGGGTCACACCAAAGGTCCTCAGGCCCAGATGCCTCCCAGATACCCTTGGAACGAAGGGAAACGGTGAGTGTGGGCGGAAAAAGGGTTACAGCGTGGAGGGACACCGGAGCACAAGTGTCGGCTATCCACAAATCCTTAGTGGACCCCAGCTTAATCAACCCAGAGGCACAAGTGACAATTCAACCCTTCAAGTCCAACTCTTTTAATTTACCTACAGCCGTGTTGCCTGTCCAGTACAAGGGCTGGTCAGGAAATTGGACTTTTGCAGTCTATGATGATTATCCAATTCCCATGTTGCTGGGGGAAGACTTGACCAATTGTGTGAAGCTAGCCAAGAGGGTGGGAATGGTCACCCGCAGCCAGGCTAAGCAAGCTGTCACACCTAGCTCTGTTCCTGGGACTTCCACCGGAACCCCATCTGTACTACCAGAGACCCAGATAGAGGTGGTGGAACCGGACACCCTGCCAACGACTGCAACAGCCGTCGTAGATCCAATCACAGAAACCCGACCCAAGCCAGTCTCGGAACTGGAACAGACGAAACAACCAGCACCAGAACCATTGCCAGCACTGAGTCCAGCGCTTGCAACCCCAGCTACCGTACCAACACCCGAGGGCACCACCGAGCCTGCAATGGCAGCAGCAGCCGATAACTCCATACAAGAGGCTCAGCCAGAGCCTGAATTACCACATTGTGCACCAGCGGAGAGCGGTTCACAGTCAACGGAAACAACCCCATCACCTACATCGCTTCCAGAGGGACCCAGCCCAGGTCTACAACCCAGTGAGGAACTGATGTCTCCAGCATCTAGGGAACAGTTCCAAGCCGAGCAGGAAGCAGATGAAAGCCTACAGAGAGCTTGGACAGTGGGACGGAGCACCCCACTGCCTCTCAGCTCTTCTAATCAATCCCGGTTTGTTATAGAAAAAGGCCTTTTATATAAGGAGACTCTTTCTGGTGGACACCAGGAAGACTGGCGTCCTCAGAGACAGTTAGTGGTTCCGACTAAGTACCGGCTAAAGCTCTTGAGCTTAGCCCATGATCATCCTAGTGGTCATGCTGGGGTGAACAGAACCAAAGACCGTTTGGGGAGGTCATTCCACTGGGAGGGAATGGGCAAGGATGTTTCTACCTATGTCCGGTCTTGTGAGGTGTGCCAAAGAGTGGGAAAACCCCAAGACCAGGTCAAAGCCCCTCTCCAGCCACTCCCCATAATTGAAGTTCCATTTCAGCGGGTAGCTGTGGATATTCTGGGTCCTTTTCCGAAAAAGACACCCAGAGGAAAGCAGTACATACTGACTTTCATGGATTTTGCCACTCGATGGCCAGAAGCAGTAGCTCTGAGCAACACCCGGGCTAAAAGTGTATGCCAGGCATTAACAGAGATTTTTGCCAGGGTAGGTTGGCCCGCCGACATCCTTACTGATTCGGGAACTAATTTCCTGGCAGGGAGCATGAAAAGCCTGTGGGAAGCTCATGGGGTGAACCACTTGGTTGCCACCCCTTACCACCATCAAACAAATGGTCTGGTGGAGAAGTTTAATGGAACTTTGGGAGCCATGATACGTTAATTCATAACCCAGCACTCCAACGATTGGGACCTAGTGTTACAGCAGTTGCTCTTTGCCTACAGGGCTGTACCACATCCCAGTTTAGGGTTTTCACCATTTGAACTTGTGTATGGCCGCGAGGTTAAAGGGCCATTACAGCTGGTGAAACAGCAATGGGAGGGGTTTACGCCTTCTTCGGAAACTAACATTCTGGACTTTGTAAGCAACCTACAAAACACCCTCCGAGACTCTTTAGCCCTTGCTAGAGAAAACCTAAAAGGGGCTCAGGAAGAGCAAAAGGCCTGGTATGATAAACATGCCAGAGAGCGTTCCTTTAAAGTAGGGGACCAAGTCATGGTCTTGAAGGCGCTCCGGGCCCATAAAATGGAAGCGTCATGGGAAGGGCCATTTACGGTCCAAGAACGCCTGGGAGCTGTGAACTATCTCATAGCATTCCCCACCACAACTCTCAAGCCTAAAGTGTACCATGTTAATTCTCTAAAGCCTTTTTTCCCCCGAGAATTGAAGGTTTGTCAGTTTACTGCCCAGGGAGCAGAAGACGCTGAGTGGCCTGAAGGTGTCTACTATGAAGGCAAAAATGACGGTGGCGTGGAAGAGGTGAACCTCTCAATGACCCTCGGACGTATGCAGCGCCAGCAAATCCAGGAGCTGTGCACTAAATTCGCACCGATGTTCTCAGCCACCCCAGGACTGACCGAACGGGCATACCACTCCATTGACACAGGTAATGCCCACCCAATTAGAGCCCGACCTTACCGAGTGGCTCCTCACGCCAAAACTGCTATAGAACGGGAGGTTCAAGACATGCTACAGATGGGTATAATCCGTCCCTCTAGCAGTGCATGGGCCTCTCCCGTGGTTCTAGTCCCCAAACCAGATGGGGAAATACGCTTTTGCGTGGACTACCATACGCTAAATGCTGTGACTTGCCCAGACAACTATCCAATGCCTCGCACAGATGAACTATTGGAGAAACTGGGACGTGCCCAGTTCATCTCCACCTTAGACTTAACCAAGGGGTACTGGCAGGTGCCGCTAGATGAATCCGCCAAGGAAAAGTCAGCCTTCATCACCCATGTCGGGCTGTATGAATTTAATGTGCTCCCTTTCGGGCTGCGGAATGCACCTGCCACATTCCAGAAACTGGTAGATAGTCTCCTAGCGGGATTGGGAGAATCGGCAGTTGCCTATCTTGACGATGTGGCCATATTTTCTGACTCATGGGCCGAACACCTGGAGCATCTCCAGAAGGTCTTCGAGCGCATACGAGAGGCGGGACTAACTGTTAAGGCTAAAAAGTGTCAAATAGGCCTCAACAGAGTGACTTACCTTGGACACCAGGTGGGTCAAGGAACTATTAACCCCCTACAGGCCAAGGTGGAGGCTATCCAAAAGTGGCCTGTCCCAAAGTCAAAGAAACAGGTCCAATCTTTCTTAGGCTTGGCCGGATATTACAGGCGATTTGTACCGCACTACAGCCAAATCGCCGCCCCTCTAACTGACCTAACCAGAAAGAACCAGCCAAATGCGGTTCAGTGGACTGATGAGTGTCGGAAGGCCTTTAATCAGCTTAAAGCAACACTCATGTCTGACCCTGTGCTAAGGGCCCCGGACTTTGATAAACCGTTCCTAGTAACCACAGATGCGTCCGAGCGTGGTGTGGGAGCAGTCTTAATGCAGGAAGGACCAGATCAAGAATTCCATCCTGTCGTGTTTCTCAGCAAGAAGCTGTCTGAGAGGGAAAGCCACTGGTCAATCAGTGAGAAGGAATGTTACGCCATTGTCTACGCTCTAGAAAAGCTACGCCCATACGTTTGGGGACGGCGTTTCCACCTGCAAACTGACCATGCTGCACTAAAGTGGCTTAATACCGCCAAGGGAAATAACAAAAAACTCCTTCGATGGAGTTTAGCTCTCCAAGATTTTGATTTTGAAATACAACACATTTCAGGAGCTTCTAACAAAGTGGCTGATGCACTCTCCCGTGAAAGTTTCCCCGAACCAACTGGTTAAAATCGTCCTTGCAATGTGGACAATATTGTTAGTCTTTATCCAGTTATTAGTATATTTGGAGAATCATGTGTCTTATTACTTTGTTTTCTTTTAAAGCTCCAGGAAGAAATCACAGCCAGTGTTTCACACTATCGGTGATTTGGGGGGCGTGTCATAAATATGAAGGGAAGGGGGAGAGGGTCTGATGCAGTGCAATAAAATCCTCTTTCCAGTAAAGGGTTAAGAAATGCAGGTAGCCAGACTGACACCTGACCTGGCTGGGCTCTGACCAATAAGGGGACAAGATACTTTCAAACTTTGGGAGGGGGGAAGGTTTTTAGTGTGTGTCTTTGTCTGAGGGAGAGTGATCTTGGAAGACAGAAGGAACCTACAGAAAATCAAACCTCCCTTTTCTGAAGTAAGTTTAGATAGCATAGCGTATAGATTCTGTTTATTTGGCTTGGTATATCCCCTGTGTTAGAAAGGGCAAAGGGGGGGGGTGAGGTATTCATGGTTATCTGTAACGTTAAGGTTTTGTCCAGAGGGGGAAATCTCTCTGAGTTTGGAAATATAGTGCCCTGTGAAATAGTTACCATCCTGATTTTACAGAGATGATTTTACCTTCTTTATGTTTAATAAAATCCTTCTTTTAAGAAGTTGACTGTTTTCTATAGTGTTAAAACCCAGGGGGTGGGTTTTTAGATCACTGTGTAACCAATTGGTTGGGAGATTGTTCTCAAGCTTCCCCAGGAAAGGGGGTGTACGGCTTGAGGGGGCATTTTGGGGGGGAGGGAAGTTCAAGTGATTCCTTTCCTGGATTCCTGTTAGACATTTGATGGTGGCAGTAAGAAGCATTTCTCGGGGTGCAGGGAATTTTGTACCTTGGGGGGGTTTACCCTAAGCTGGTAAAATAGGCTTAGGGGCTCTGAATGCGGGTCCCCACGTCTTTACCCTAGAGTTTAGAGTGGGGAGGGAACCCTGACAGGTGACCAGACAGCAAGTGTGAAAAATCAGGACAGGGTGGGGGGTAATAGGCGCCTATATAAGACAAAGCCCCAAATATCAGGACTGTCCCTATAAAATTGGGACATCTGGTCACCCTAGCCCTCTCACACCCTGAGCAATGTCACAGTGTGACTGTGGTCAGCTGGTGAATCCCACACATACAGCGTGTAAGGAGCTTCCTGCTGCTCAGGGCTCCCAGACTGGTGCTGAGGCCATATAGACAACAGTCTCCCAGGAGGCTCTCAGATAGGAACCAGAGCGAGCCCCCCACCCACCTATCCCAGGAACTGCTGCTGCAAGTCCTAAAACCAGGGACAGCAGGGTGGGCTTCTGACGTAGCACAATGCTCCTTCCCTGACCAAGAGGTCATCTAGCCAGTCCCCTGTGTTATGCTTATAAGAAACACACGGGATCTTTTTCAGGGGAAAAGGCAATATGCTGCCTTTATTAAAGATACAACAATTAGCATATGCAATCAATATCACACACACACACTGTCCCGCCAGTCAATGTTATAGTTACCAGTCCAGAGTCCGGATCAATCTAGTGGCCAGCTAGGTTGATCACAAGTAGGGAGGAGCTGGGTTCCATCAGTCGCGACATGATGCACCGGGGAAGTCTTGGCAGGACGAACCCAAAGTTTCATGGCAAAGCACCCTGTTTATATAGTGATTTTTTTTATTGGGACCAATGAGTTTTGCACCGTTGTGATGTAATTAATTGTTTGACGAGTGCTTGTTTTTTTAAATTGGTTTTTTTTTTTTTTTTTTTTTTTTTATCAAGTTTCTCAGGGAGTTACCCCATGCTGGTTTTGATCACAGTATCTTGTCCCCATTGATAGGTGCCTGTCTCATCTTTTGAGTCATCAATCTGCCCTCCTCTGACATTTCAATGGGGCGTGTTGCAGCCTCCTGGCGCCCTTGTGTCTGTATCCAGTTAAGCAGCACTTCATGCTCAGGTTCCGCAATGTCCTTTTCTGCAAAGAATTCAAACATCATTATTTATGTAAACAGTTTAATTTGTGAAACATGTACCCATTTCAGTTTTCCAGCTTTTTCAATACGGTATGCCAATGGGCTAAGGCGGTACACTATGGAGTAAGGGCCTATCCATTTTGATTTCAGTGAGTGACCCCTTTTTTCCATTTTAAGGTACATGACTTGGTCCCCTATTTCCCACAAGGCTGCCTTTGTGGGCCTTTGTTTCTGAATTTTGTTGTTCATGTGTTCGGTGGCCTGATTAACCCTATAGTGGAGGGTGGTTTTATTTTTTTGTAACTGTTTGAGCCATTGAAAATAATCATGCTGGGTTATATTAGAGATCTCTTCTTGACCCTGTACCAAGTAACTAGGATCAATCATTAGGCATATTGGGTTGGATTTTTGTTCTTAATCTATTACTGCTGTGGATGGCAGCCAAAATCAGAGGCAGTTTATCTGGCCAGTTTTTTCCTGTGTGATTTACTACCTTCTGGAACGCTTCCTTAATAGAGTAGTCTATGCGCTCTACTTGGCCTGAGGACTGAGGCCGGTATGGTATATGGAGCTTTTGTTTAATTCCCAAGGCTTGTATCATTGTTGTAAAGATCTCACCTACAAAGCTCCTCCATTGTCAGAATCTATTATTTTGGGGGTGCCATATCTACATACTACCTCATTAAAAAACTTTTTGGCCAATACGCTGGTGCTATTATCTTTAGTAGGAAATGCCTTCACCCATCCTGAAAAGGAATCAATTATCACCAATAAATACAGGAATCCTTCCTTACTCCTTGGCAATTTATCAATAAAATCAATGTGAACCCTGTGCCATGGCCTAAGCCTTCGTTGGTGCATCATGGGTTGCCAGTGCAGAGGATGAGCCTTGTCCAGAGCATACCACACACAGTTTCGCACCCATGTTTTAACATCATAGAATCATAGAATCATAGAATCTCAGGGTTGGAAGGGACCTCAGGAGGTCATCTAGTCCAACCCCCTGCTCAAAGCAGGACCAACCCCAACTAGATCATCCCAGCCAGGGCTTTGTCAAGCCTGACCTTAAAAACCTCTAATCAACCTCTAATCATCTTCTAATCTAAACCTCTAATCATCTTCCATACACTCCCATTCTGCTACTTGCTTTAGTCTTCTTAAAGTCCCTTCCACTCCTTCATGCATAAACAGATGGGCTACATTAATTAAGTAACTCCTGTCTTTCCATTTTTCCTGGAACTCCCTTAGGGAGGTCTATAGTGCCATCTGTTGGCTCATATGTGTCAGCACAGACATTTTTTTTCTGACTTTTGGTTATATCTGCTATGTCATGCTGTCAGGCTATTATATCTACCCGATTATTCCAGGTGGCCTCCATACCCGTTCCTTTACTGTGTGCCCTTATATGTCGCACCTTTAACTGTTTAGGGTTCTTTGTTACCCACTGGTAAATCCATTTCCATTCCTCTGAATACGCAATATCCTTTCTTTTCACCCATTCCTATACCAATCATGTATCCAAAACTGTGTCCCCTACACACAAAAAGCACTATCAGCATAAATATACACGGGCCGTGGGGAATTTTAATATTGCCTTAAAACCTGATAAATTGCGTGGAGCTCGGCATGCTTAGCCGACTTCCTCTTCTAAGTTAATGGCAGCGTATTTTACACATCTTTTCCCTTTTACTACCATTGCACTCCAATCCATCAGTAAACCAGATGTGCTTTTCTTGGCCCATGTATCTAATTTTTCCAGTGGGGGTGCCTCTGTCAAGGCAATTCTTTCTTCCATAGTGACCTCTGGACATTCACATCGATTCCCTTTATCGATTAGGGCATGTGTTAGCATGTCCGGCTTGGATACTGTTTCTGTGGTACCCCTCTGTTAATTAAAGTAAGCGTCCATTGAGCCATTCGGGTTTTTGAGACTTTAGCTCCCATCAATCTCCCCGATGAAATGTACTTGAGAGGAGTGTGGGTGCTTTGGATAGTAATAGGGGCCGTTCCTGTAAGAGGCTCAAAAGATTGTACTGCCCAGACGGCTGCTAGACACTCACATTCACAGGGATCAAAATTTATTTCTGCTCCTTGTAATTTCCTGAATTCATATGCTTCCGTCACTAGCTTTCCCTCCATTGTTTTGTAACAGTGTGGCAGCCAAGGCCATGTTATTAGCTGCCAAACAAATAACAAAAGGCTGTGATTCATCAGGGAAACACAGGGTGGGGCTGTGAGAGCTTCTGTTTTAGCAGGAGTGGAGTCCTGCTCTTTTCCCTATTCCCATTTTGTCTTTTTCTTTAGCAGTTTCCACAACGGGTGCGTTATTTCAGCATATTTATAGGTGTGTGGTCTAAGAAAATTGAATCCTCCTAGGAGTACTCTTAAAGAGTGGGCATCGGTAGGGGCTGGCATTTTTACTAGTGCCCTTACCTTCCTCTGATCTACCTGTCTCCCTTCTTGTCCAACGACTATGCCCAAGTATGTAACCTGAGGTAGCACCAACTGAGCCTTGTCTAAGGCTACTTTGAA
Organism: Chelydra serpentina; assembly: GCA_037349315.1. Lineage (NCBI taxonomy): Eukaryota > Metazoa > Chordata > Testudines > Chelydridae > Chelydra > Chelydra serpentina. Next base: position 2,557,644 of record JBAIAC010000021.1, on the reverse strand, counting down.
CCCCGTTTCCTGAATTAGTGCCAAAACTTTTTCCGTTAGTGTTTGAATTTGTGCCTCAGTTTCCCCTTTTTATGCAGCAGACCAAGTTTGTAATGTTTTCGTATTTCTTTTACCCCTGGTGCTAAGTCATAATAACTCTATATCTTTAGTCATCACCATCTTCATAATTTGACAGGTTTCCATGTCCCCTTTTTGCTTTATGTCCCACCCTTTAGGTCTCATTTTTGGACGGGTACATTTTTGGTGCTGTCAGACATTTTGAAAAAAGTTTTAAAATGTTTTTGATGTAATTTATCCTTATCGGAAGCATTAGAACTAAATGAATAAATGTAGCTTTCATGCCTTTTCCTCATTTTTTGCAAAAATTATGCTTGGTACGCTTTTTTAGTGCAATTCTAAATAAAGTCTAATAAACAGGTGTACATAGTCCTAATGACAGAAGAATAGTGTTAATATGCATTTTTTTTAGAAAGTGACGTTTAATGCAATTAGTCCTTTCTAAATAAAGTAATTTAATAGTTACAAAATCTTAATAACCGTGGACAAGTGTTAAGATATATCTAGAATTATGCATTTTTTAAAGGAAAATATGCTTTTCTTGGAGTTAGTGCATTTCTAAATAGTCATTAAATAATTGTACAAAGTCTTAATCACAGATGAATACAGGAAAATATTAATAACTGTAGATAAGCAGGAATGTTTAGAAAAAATAACTTTATGCAGTTGCTACAAGTCTAAAAGTTTATTAGCCTATTGCAAACAGGTCACAAAGCATTAGAGTGCGAGAGAGAAACTAGAGAGAGAACTATAGAACTACTACATAGGACAGAGGTCAGAGCCACCTTTCAAAGATAACCAAGGAAGTTTTAAAACAGCAAGCAAGAACAAAAAGGCACAGAGAAGAGAAAAGCGTCTCACTCTGCAAGACTATTACTAGCTAAATGGCAGAAACTCTGCCCTGGGAGCTTGCCACAAACCAGGCCTCCTTGACTAAATAAATCAGAAAGTATTTGTTAATTAAGAGGTCTCTTGGGGAATCACATTTAATAGAATATTAAAATAGATAGCATTTTCCTCAGTCACTCTAAACAGCACTTCATGGATTTATCCATTGATAATTAATTACCCCATATTTTCCTGAGTCACACTGAACACAGCACTTTATTCATGGTGGCATATTAAAGTGTAAATTAGAGCTAAAATATCAAAGAAACTGACTAGAATGCTCCTTTTGATTATCAGGCTTCTTACAAAACCTATGTCAATTTAGCAATTTGCCTTCTTTATTTTTAATTCTGTGACAGGAATCAGATTTCCTCTTTCTAAACATTTTGTTAGCAAATATCTTTAAAAGTTGGCAGAGTAATGTTACACATGGCTAACCTTTATTCCAGTTTCCCTTATTCCATTTATTAAAAATAATGTATTTCTTCAAAACCTTTTTTCTTTATTGGCAATTAGCACCTATTGACTTAAGCTGTAAGGAGGTCTCTAATAGGCTTTAAATTAACACCCGTTTGCAGGATATCATTTGTAAAGTGTGAAGATTTTGGGGGACAGTATAATACCCCCCCATCACTTACAGAGGATTTTTACAATTAAAAAAAAATTAACAAGACAAGTTGTAGTTTTGTAACTGCAGGAAGCAGACAGATAAAGACTATCCCTTCTGACACTGTTAGCTTAGCAAACATTTCCCTCCACATCCCCCTCTCCTTTTTTGTAAAATTGCTGCTTTTTGCAGCTTCTTCAGCAAAAGCATTTTTTAATCATAGGATTAAAATGAGATTTGAAATAGCATTTAAAACTACTATCCCAACCTTTTAAAGATAATATAAGCATGTTTTTACATTGAATCTATACATTACAACCTAAAGAGATGCCAAGAACAGGACATTGCTAAAATTACTTCATTTCCATAATTAAACAATTATCATTTTCCAACAGAACATAAGAACGACCATCCTGGGTCAGACCAAAGGTCCATCTAGCCCAGTATCCTGTCTTCCGACAGTGGCCAATGCCAGGTGCCCCAGAGGGAATGAACAGAACAGGTAATCATCAAGTGAACAGAGAGACAGACTTTTGTCACACTTCAAGTTTAGAAATGATTTACCCAAACAAATTGCATAGTATGCAAAATCCACTGTAAAAAATAGTTTACACAGATCTAGTTTGTAATTTGTAAAGAAATAGGTTCCTCAGGAACAGTAATATCCCCATTTGTAATTTTAAAAGACACAAGTACTTGTTTTCTGATTATCTCTGTACTTTAGACAAATACAAGGGAATGTCCATATACAAAACCCATATCTACACATCTGTTTCATTAAAAAAAATATTAAGTCGTGGCTTTTTAAAGGTTTAAAGGACTGAGATAAAAATGAGATTTTATGTAGGTTTATGGGGTTGTGTGAGCAATTCTTTCAATATCCTTTTGCTATAGAAATTGTTTTAACAAAGGACTAATTAAATAAAATGAGAATTACAATAAAGTTTTAAAAATTAAAGTATGCCACCCCTTTTAAATAAAAAAATGAAAAACCTATGTTAGCTTGTTTTATAAGAGTATTGTGTATTAGTTACTGAAGAGCTGTCAGTAACAGGAGAACTTTAAATTTAAAATTTAGTTCTTATTGTGGGCCCCTTTTATTTTAAAGTTTGTTTTTAATTTAAATATATGCAAGGCTTAAAGTGTATTAAAACTGGTTGTCAGTAGTAATGCCCAGAATTTTAGTATTATATGTGTTAAAATATAAAGTTTTGTATCACATAAAGCAACTTTGTCTTTCATTTGACCTACCAAGGTGTGTAATTAGAAAACTGTTTTCTGCAGAGATAAGAAATAGTTAGACAAGGATGCTTCTGCCCCACTGTCATTGTCCCCTGCTGCACCTCCCCCTTGGTTTTTGTTTTATTTTATTCTTTTCTTTTAGTGCTAAGCAGTTTGGTTTTGTCTCTCACTCAAAATTAATTTGCAATAAACATGACCATGCATGTATAAAGTTGCCAAAAATAATTATTCCCTCTTTTACTGTAAAAGAATGTGGCAGTATAGTATTGACAACACTGCTATACATTTACATATTAAAGGAACATTAGTGTTGAAATTTGCGAAGTTATAGCTTTACTTGATTAGCAGACTGTAAAAGAGCCAGATTCTGGTTAAGTTAAGGTGCTGGGCTCAAGACCTGTTGGCCTGTATGTCTGCACAGGCCTCTGGCATTTTAATACAATGAATAAAAACCAAGGAATTTGTTGTAAACTAGTAGAATTTTTGATGGATCCTAAAAAGGTTTATGCATGTCCTTTGGCAGACTCAGTTTGCTAATTACACACCCTTGTCCTTCAAGTAGAAAACAAAGTTGCTTTATATGATACAAAACTTCATATTAAACACAGACAATACTAAAATACTGGATGTTAGTGCTGGCAACCAAGACACACTCCAGCATTGACAAGAAAGCTCACAGGCAGGGCCAGTGCAAGGAAGTTTCACGCCCTAGGCACCAGCACTGCCCCCCCCCCCCAGCTAATGCCGCCCCCCGCGGCAGTCAGCTCCACTCCCCCCCCACGGCACCTAGCCCTCCTCCAGAGGCAAATCACTCCCCCGCCCACGGCAGCCTCCACCCAGCCCAAATCAGCTCCCCCCCCCCCCACGGTCGCCTGGGCTGGACTCGGCTCCCCACTCCCCCCTGGAAGGCGGCGGGGGGGCAGGGCTCGACTCCTGGCCCCCCGTGCTGCCCGCAGAGGGCTCGGCAGGGCTCCCCCCCCCCCGCGGGCTGCGGCAGGGGGCTGGGCTCGGCTCCCCACCCCCGTGGGCCGCGGCGGGCTCGGCTCCCTGCCTGCGGCAGCTCACCTCAGCTGGCGGCAGGGGCAGCAGCTCCTCTCGGCGGCGTTTAGAATCGCCGCCGGGAGTCGTCACGGCCCCCCAAATCCCGGCACCCTAGGCGACCAACTAGGGTCACCTAATGGGAGCGCCAGCCCTGCTCACAGGAACCAGCTTTAAAAAGGGCAAAGATAATCTCTGCTTTAAGGAATTCAGGAAGCCCAGAAAATCACTTCAAAGCAGCACCAGTTTTCAGGGGCAGACAGGCAGGTGGTAAGCAGCACCCACACAATAGCGAAGTCGATAATCCTGATTTTGAACAGCATAATACTTCTAGGGCCTTCATTGGACATAAGCCTGTTACAAACCCTGGCTGTGGTGTTGTAGCTGACCAGCAAAGATCTGCTGGTGATGGTTGTAAAGAGCTGGTCAGGACTTCTGCAGCTCTTAGGTATGCAATAGAGAGAAAGAATAAGAATCTGGATTTTTGAAGTGTTTCAAAAACTAGGTTCTCCAAGTGAGATGGAGGCCTTAAAAGATAAGAAACTAAGGAATTGCTTGTAAGGTTGGTTAAATCTGTGAATAATGAAGTGCAACACTGACTACACACAAATCCTGCAAACGTAATGGGGGCTGGGAGAGGTCTAAAATACCAGGGAAGATTATCAAAGAAACTTTAAAAACCCCAAAACACTTTTAAGAACAACTAAAATCACATTAAGAAGGGTCTGCTCAGAAGATTCCCCCAGACAACAAAGCAAAATTGATCCACCTAACCAGAACTTCAGGAAATGGGTGCAGATAACCCTAACTCTGAATCACAGGAAATGGTTGTTGACCCCCCCTACTCCAGATTCTGAAGGAATGGAAGTGCCATTCCTGATGAACCTGAAGAGTTTCCACAGGTGTATCTGGAACGTGTACAAGTGGGTAAGATACCAATGAGCATTTAATGCTGATGGGTTGTGACCCGAGGACCTCTTAATGCCAATGGGCATCCCATGGCACTGGTGTGTCCAGCCTAGTTCACCAGAGTGTCATATGAGGTCTTGAATAAAAGCCTGTGTCACTCTGGTAATCAAAATAATTATAAAATGTATGTACAAATACTATGTAAGGAGGTATGTGTATATACTGAAAATAAGTCTGTGGGTACTCATCACCGGCAACGGTGAAAAACAGATTTTCTGTCAGACAAGATTTTTATTCATCTATCTGTTCACATGTAAATTGAGCATTGTTCCATTCACAGTGGCCGTCTTATCACCAGTTTGAAATGAATGCAAATTAAGGATTGTATGAACTTCAGAGAGAGGATGGAACTAACAGAGAGAGAGAGAGATTGAGAGACAGAGGAGGAGGAAGAACCTGATCTTCAAAGGTTTGTTTGACTGTATTTGGGGGGCAGAGAAGACACCTAGGCACCCTTCACTGAGGAAATAAAAAGACAACAGTTTTGCTTCATAAAAAAGGGTCTCAGCCCGGCTTGTCTGACAATGCTGAAGAGAACTACCTCCTGTCTAAAGAAGTTTTACCTCATCCAAAGTTAAGTTTTGTCTCTAGAAAGTGTGGTATCATTTTGTTTTTTCTAATATTCTTTCTCACTACTGTGTGAATCTTGAATCTTTGCTAACCAACTTATTCTTGTGAATCTAAGCGCTGCGGTGAGAAGCAAGGTGCTGATCCTGCACTGAATCGTACAAGCTGGTGTGTTCTGTTCATTTGGGAACAGCGGGCCTGGTAATTCTGTGAGGGTTCAGTGGATAAGCGGCTGGACACTCCAGGGAATGCTCTGAGGACTTGGAGGTTGGTGTGGATCTCCTGCTAACTGTACAGAGACAGTGAGGCCTGCAGAGGCCTGGAAAGCCATGTGTGACGTTATTGACAATAACTGGGACCATACAGATCATTGTTACAACCAAGGTCCTGTAGTGGCCCCAAATCTTGTATAAAGGGGGTCAAATGAGGTGTCTAAGACCGGGTTATGCTTGGCTGGTTAGGATTATGCCCTTTATATGCATGTATCAGTGTTGTAGTTGAAGTTATGAATATTGGTTTTATACTGTCTGTAGTTGAATGGCTTTATACTGTATGTCTGTCTTTCAAACTGGGGCTGGGCTTCTGGGACCCAGGACAAGCTATCAGCTCTGCCAGGCATGCTGATAGCCCATTAAGGACCATCGACTATACAATTAGCCCATTGAGAGGAGGCAGACACACCTTATGATTCAGTAAGGTATGCAGAGACTTGCCCATGTGACTCCAGACTCCATTTTGCTGTGATTTTCCACAGTAAGGAAAGAGGTGTCTTTACACCTGGAAGAAACTATAAAAGGCAGCTGCCTCATCTCCATTTTGTCTTCATTTCCTGCTTCTTACCTCTGGAGGAACCTTTCTACAAATGGAAGCTCTGAACAAAGGACTGAAGGACCCATCCCAGCTGGGGATGTAATCCAGAGACTTGATTTGAACCTGCAGTATTCCATCTCTGCAAGCCTGACCCAAGAACTTTGCCATTACTGTATGTAATTGATTCCTTTTAACCAATTCTAGCTCTCACCTATACCTTTTTCCTTTTATGAATAAACCTTTAGATTTTAGATTCTAAAGGATTGGCAACAGCGTGATTTGTGGGTAAGATTTAAGTTGTATATTGACCTGGCTCTGAGGTTCGGTCCGCTGGGATCGGGAGAACCTATTTTCTTTTACTGGGGCATTGGTTTTCATGACCATTTGTCCCCATAACGAGTGGCTCTGGTGGTGAGACTGGGAAACTGGAGTGTCTAAGGGAATTGCTTGTGTGACTTGTGGTTAGCCAGTGGGATAAAACCAAAGTCTCCTCTGTCTGGCTGGTTTGGTTTGCCTTAGAGGTGGAAAACCCCCAGCCTTGGGCTGTAGTTGCCCTGTTTGAAGCAATTTGTCCTGAACTGGCACTCTCAGTTGGGTCTTGCTAGAACCAGCATCGTTACACCATGCTTGTGTTGCCAGAGGTTGGTGGATTCAGGGAACTGATCCACAGCAGCCACAAGCAAGGCTGCCTCACGCTAAGGGCAGGTGGTGGTGAGGTGCCTCACAACCCTGGGTACCCCCCCGGGGAGAGTCACAAGCTTTTCATGTTGCTAATTTGGACAGAGTGACGTCCTTCACTCAGGTGATCAGGGTCATTCACGTTGCTATTCAAAACTTGCTGAGTTTAATACCAAAATAGGCTACAGTTAGATGCTCCAGTCAGAGTTACACCATCCTCTCTTGTCTCAAGGGAGACTTTGGGAAGACTTAAACTCTGCAGATTTCTTAAATAGCATCAACATTTTGCAGAGTAATGCGGAGGTTGTGGGGACTGGTACTCAAAGGCCGGTTGTGATAATCATTAGAAACAGGGAAGGGGGCGTTGCTAGGCCCTTAAAGACTATTTTGCATAGTAAAATTACGGGGGTTGGGGGGGTGGGAAGGAAACATTTAAATTGATTTAAACTACGATAATAACCTGTGCTTTGCTGGTAATGTCCTGGCCCTCTTAGCAAAGGAAAACCCCAGACACACCCAACTATTAGAGGGGCCAGCATCTCTACAAGGAGCTGGGTATTTCAGCCCCAAATTGGTCAGATTCATTTATGTAAGCTCTTTCCAATAACTGTTTAAAAAATCTATCATAAAAGAGGGGATTGGTGCATTTTTCTAACAGGTGGGGAATGGCACCCCAAAATCATGTTTATTTTGTTACATGACAACCATTATTAGATACATATTCAAGTCAACAAGGTGTGATGAAATGCATCCTAGGGTACCTAAGGAATGAGCTGAAGGAATCTTGGACCATTCGCAATTATCTCTGAGAACTCCGGGAGAACAAGTGAAGTCTCAGAAGACAGGAGAAGGGCAAATACAGAACCTATCTTTAAAAAGGGGAACAAAGAGGACCCAGGGGATTACAGACCAGTCTGCCTCAGTTTGATTCTTGGAAAGACAGTGGAACAAATTAGTAATCAGTTTGTAAGCACCTGGAGGATAATAGGGTTATAAGAAATAGCCAGTGTGGATTTGTCAGGAACAAATCATGCCATACCTACCCAAATCCCTTCTTTGACAGTGTTATTGACCTAGTGGACACAGTCCCACAAGACATTCTCATAAGCAAACTAGAGAAATGTGGTCAAGGTGATATTACTACAAAGGGCTCACAACTGGGTGACAAACCATACTCAGAGAGTACTTAGCAGTGGTTCAGTGTCAAAATGGGAGAACCTTCTCATGGTGTCCCACAGGTGTCCATCCTGGGACCAATATTATTCAATAATTTCATGAATGACTTGGATAATGGAGTGGAGAGTATACTTATAAAATTTGCAGATGACACCAAGCTGAGAGGGCTTGGAAGCACTTTGGAAGACAGGATTAGAATTCAGAAAAACCTTGACAAATTGGAGAATTGAGCTGAATTCAATAAGATGAAATTCAATAAAGAGAAGTTCAATGTCTTCCACTGAGGAAGGAAAAATCAAATGCACAACTACAAAATGGGGAATAACTGGGTAGGTGGTGGTAATGCTGAAATGGATCTGGGAGTGATAGTGGATCACACATTGAACAGCTTCCATATGAGAAGAGATTAATAAGACTGGGACATTTCAGCTTTGAAAAGAGATGACTAAGGGGGGATATGATTGAGGTCTATAAAATCATGACTGGTGTGGAGAAAATAAATAAGCAAGTGTTATTTACTCCTCCTAACACAAGAAACAAGGGACACCAAATAAAATTAATAGGCAGCAGGTTTAAAACAAACAAAAGAAAGTATTTCTTGACACAAGAGACAGTCTACCTGTGAAACTCTTTGCCAGAGGATGTTATGAAGGCCAAGACTATAACAGGGTTCAAAATAGAACTAGATAAATTCACGGAGGACAGGTCCGTCAATGGCTATTAGGCAACATGGGCAGGAATGGTGTCCCTAGCCTCTATTTGCCAGAAGCTGGGAATGGGCAACACGGTATGGATCACTTGATGATTACCTGTTCTGTTCATTCCCTCTGAAGTACCTGGAAGCACTTGGAAGATAGGATACTGGGCTAGGTGGACCTATTGGTCAACTACAGTGCACCTGTTGAGGGTGCGGTAGTCGATACACACCCGGATTTTCCCGCTCTTCTTATGGACCACCACAATGGGAGAAGCATATGGGCTGAGGGACTCTGTAATGATGCCCTTTGCGATCAGCTCTTGATGATGATGCCGCACGTCTTCCATCTCAGAATAGCAATCTTCCTAGATCTCTCCCTGAAGGGTTGGGGGTCTTGTAGCCGGATGTGGTGTTCCACTCCTTTTGCACATCCCATGTCCCACTCATGCAGTGAGAATACCTTAGATCTTTTGCAGAGCTTCTTCCTCAGGCGATCCTTCCACTCCTCAGACGGCGGTGAGTCTCCAAAGTCAAACTTTGCAGGATCTATCGCTGGAACTTCAGCTTCACACTGGGGTCTCATGATGGTTTCAGGCTCAGAGAGGTCTGCTATCTTCTGTCCTTGTTTCACAACCACATCATGGCTTGTTTCATTAGCAATCAGTATAGTCACCTTTTCCTGGGCTTCAGCAGGTAGGGTTACGACTCCACTGGAAACCAGCACTCCTTCAGGGAGCCCTCCCTCAGCCAGCTGCTCTACCATTGCTAATGTTCCTTTACTGCCTTTTAGGCAAGTACTCATGACAATCACCTCCTTTGCTGTCATTGCAAGCACCATGAAGGGGGCCCTGCACGCGTATCATAGAATCATAGAATATCAGGATTGGAAGGGACCTTAGGAGGTCATCTAGTCCAAGCCCCTGCTCAAAGCAGGACCAATCCCCAATTTTTGCCCCAGATCCCTAAATGGCCCCCGCAAGGATTGAACTCACAGCCCTGGGTTTAGCAGGCCAATGCTCAAACCACTGAGCTATCCCTCCCCCCTCAATGCATACCTCAATGCTCCCACTGGTGAAGCAGACATCACCTTTTTAGTGTCCTCAATTTTTCTGTAGGCTGCAGCACAAAGTGTGTGGATCACCAAGGTGTTCAAGTATTGGTCCCCTGCTCGCTGTCTACAGTAATTCACGAGTACCTTAAAGAGACTGGAGTTTGTCCCTATTAGCATGGACACATCAGACACCCCTTTCGGGTCAGGGCATACTAAGGCAGTGGTGTCCACCTCCTGTCTTACCCCAGCGATCATCTCTTGAAATTCCAGGTGCACTATGACATACCCTTGGTTGGGATATTCATCCATGCTGAGGCTACACAGGCCAAGTCCTGTCAAGGGACATATAGGCAGATGCCTAAGCATCTGCTGGTAGAAAGACTAGTATGTCCCTTCAATATTCGCAGTGACCTCCGCTCAAGGTCCTATCAATCCTGGTGGGATTCTGGCTGTGTGGTTCTTTCCAGGGGAGCCTCCAACTCCTGCTGGCCTAGGCGGCTCCCTTCCCAAGCCCTGCAGTCATTTCCCGACTTTCCCCAAGTGGTCGTCAGCTTTTGATATACTAGAGTGGGAGTCTCTTCATTCTGAAACCTTGCAGCAGTGTGTCCACCCTGGCCACACCTGTAGCAGAAGGACTGTCCTCTCCCTTGTTGCCCAGGTGGGACAGAAGCTCTAAATGTAATCTTCAGGATCATGGCAGTCGGGGGTTCCTTGTACCTTTGAAGTCTTTGCTGGATCGATGGTATTCGCTAGTTCAGCCACCTTCTGTGTCAGGACCTGCACTCGTTGGGTAAGTTCCTCTTGAGGATTCACCATCAGTGCCTTGGGTGTTTGCATCAATGCTGTGCCAGCTGCCTGGTGTGACTGAACCTTCCAAACCTCGCCAGCTGTCTGCCTCTCCTCCTCCTCTTGGACCTCTTTTATCAGCCAAGGGTAACTCCGTGGATTTTTTTGTTGGTCCTTAATTGAAGGTGGAGTAGTATTGGGTTCTGATATAGAATTCCTCTCACAATCTGAGCCAGTCTAATCCGGTCCATTTGCTCAACAGTCACTGCTCCCCTCGTGATGGCTCTCTGTAATAACTTCTCCAACCTCTGTATATAGGCAGAAACCTTCTCACCCTTTTGTTGTCTGGCATTAAGGAACTTGCAATAAATAGCCTCTGAGCTCTTGGTTCTCCCAAAGGCATGATCAAGGGCCTCTAGGAAGTCCTTCACCTGGACCCCAGGATTACTGAGCGTCAAGGTGCGAATTACATCTAGTGCCGGGCCCCTGAGGCTCTCTACTAGACGCCTTCTCTTTTCAGCATCAGGTACTGCCCACGCCTGCAGCATTTCAGTGGTGTGCCCCAGTCAGGGTTCAAACCCTTCTTTGCCTGGTATTGGGGTGGGACCCCCAGAAAATAAGCTCAGTTTACAATAGGGGCCTGATTCAGGGAGGGGCTGCACAACCTTTTCTAACACTTGCCCCGAAGCCTTTGCCCACTCATCAGGTGAGTAAGCAGCCCCAGGCGTGGGGCTCTTGAATCAAAGCCCAACAGACCCGGCATGTCAGCCAAGGTCTTTCCCCCTTTCCCCAAGAAGGCCGACATTTCCTTTAAAAACTCTACATCAGAGGCAGGAGCTGGGGGGGACTGGTTCCCAATGGCTATTAGCTTTCACGCACCGTCTTCCACTGCTGTCGCTTGGAACCTGTAAAAGGTCCACAGCCACTAGCAGTACTCACACAGTACTGCGAAAGCCTCCTCCCACCTCATGAACATGCGCCCACGCATTTCGCACTTACTCAGGCACTCAGTGGCAGCCCTTAAAATAGATTCTATTGAGCCATCATCGACCACCTCCGGTATCCCTGTTGCCAAAACACAGTTCTTGTGGTCAATATTCATCCCCTTGCACCAACTCTCTAACAGGTGTACAGCCATTATACAAACTGCAATTTCCCCCAAAATATAACAAAATGGTTTTCCCAATTTAATGGATCACTCAAGATGTGTTTGTGAGGGGTACTGGCCCAGGTATCCCAGATGAGCCCCCACCCAGTGACCTGGGACAATTACACACCACCTCCTGGGCACCTCTAAGAGGCAATACTTAAACTTTTAATAAAAGGAGGGAATTAACTCAGCATTAATTTGGGAAAACACTGCAATTAGGGCTCATAAACACAAACCATGAGCAAAAGACCCACCCCCAGTAAGTTGGGCAGTGTCCTTTTCCCTGAGGGAAGTATGCTAGAGAGTATGCTTCCCTTGGAGAGAATTTTAAAATTATAAAATTTGTGGATGACACTAAGCTCAGAGGGGTTACCAGGTAACGACCTGCGGGGGACAGGATTAGAATTCAACATGACCTTGATATTTTGGAGAATTGGCCTGAAAATAACAAGATCAAATTCAAAAAAGACAAGTGCAAAGTACAACACATAGAAAGGAAAAATCAAATGCACAAATACAAAATGGGGAATAACTGTCTAGGCAGTGGTACTGCTGAAAAGGATCTGGGGGGTGTAGTGGATCACAAATGGAATATGAGCCAGCCATGTGATGTGATGCAGTTGTGAAGAAATGCTAATGTCATTCGGGGGTATATTAACAGGAGTGTTGTATGTAAGACACAGGAGGTAATTGTCCCGCTCTACTCAGGACTGGTGAGGCCTCAGCTGGAAACTGTGTCCTATTCTGGGCACTACACTTTGAGGAAGATGTGGACGAATTGGAGAGAGTCCAGAGAGCCACAAGAATGACAAGAGGTTTTTGAATACTTGCCCTGTGAGGAAAGGTTAAAAAAACTGGGCATGTTTTGAGCAAAGAAGACTGAAGGGGGGACCCGATAACAGTCTTCAAATAAGTTAAGGGCTGTCACTTACATACTGCCACTGTGCTGATAGAACCATACTGGTAGAGGGTTTATGTCACTCTGCAAACGGGAATAACTATGACAGCAAACGTGGAGGATTTATCAGTGGGAGATAACATTTAGTGTGGACACAGGTCAGGCTGTGCTAAAAAAAAAAAGGAGAATTTTTCCAGTGTAGACCAGGCCTAAGCAGTTCTCACAGAGTCTAACTGTTGTAAGGGAGGGTGAGTGTAAGGCCTTGGCTACACTTAAGAGTTACAGCGCAATAAAACTGCCTGCAGCGCTGTAACTCACTAACTGGCTACATTTGCAAGGCACGTGCAGCGCTGTATCTCCTCAGATACAGCGCTGCATGTACTCCACCTCCCCGACAGGAATAACAGCTGTTGCGAAGTGGGTGGAACGTTGGTCTTTCAGTGTAGCCGAGGAACTCCGCAGTTACTGACCTCTGGAAGCTGCCTTTGTTTTGAAACGGCACTTCCGGGTTGGAGTTCAGAGCTCCGTTGTTGAGGTGCTTTACAAAAAACCAAACACAGCTACTGTTTGCAGGCAGGGGGGGGGGGGGAGAGGGGAGGGGCTCCGTTAGGAATGCCGGCAGCAAAGTTGCCTTGGACAGAGACGGCGTGTTGGGGGGGGGGGAGAAGAACGGCGGGGGGGGGGGGGGGAGGGGGAAGGCTCCGTTTCCTCTCTTTTATCTGCTCTTTAAAAACAAACAAAGCCCCTGCTGTTTGCTTTCAGTGACTGAGAGAGAGGCAGGGGATGTGGAGGTGTGGAAATAATGAGCTGACACTCTGTGGAGATTCCAAAACCCACTCTCTCTCCCAAAACGCTCCCTGTCAAAGTCCCCCTCACCCCCCCCATTTGAAAAGCACGTTGCAGCCACTTGAATGCCCATAATGCACCGCTCCCAATACAGCTGCAAATGCCTCAAATGTAGCCACCTTACTGCGCTGGCAGCTGCCAGTGTGGACAGGCTGCAGCGCTTTCCCTACTCAGCTGTACGAAGACGGGTTTAACTCACAGCGCTGTACATCTGCAAGTGTAGCCAAGGCCTCAAGGCTGCGCTAGTCCACATGGTGGTCAGAGAGAAGGAATTCATAGATAGAGAAATCAGAAAACACAATATAGTAAACGCCAGTCGGGAAGTAGGAGTGGGGAGAACTGAGTGAAAGGTTCTGATTGAACCAGAACTGCTTTGTAGCTCCTTGTCCTCAATATGAGGCTGAACTAACCTGATCTCCCTTTTTCCTCCCCTCCCCCACCCCCAGTGTCTGTCACTGAGTGAGAAAATTGAGTGAAGAATTTGCCTTCTAACCGTTCAGTGAAATGCTGAGAAGAAATTGTCCTCAGGAGGAAGGAGAACTGCTACTTAAATAGAGACCAGAAAAGAGTTCACCCAAAGAACAAATGCGAGTTAAATTTAGAGAGAGAAGATGGGTGAGGTAATATCTTATATTGGACTAACTTCTGTTGGTGAGAGAGAGAAGCCGTCAAGCTTCCACAGAGCTCTTCTTCGGGATAATGTGTGAGCTCGAAAGCTCGTCTCTCTCACCAAGTTGGTCCAATAAAAGATATTACCACATCCACCTTGTCTCTCTAATACCAAGGGACTGGCACAGTTACAACAACCATTTAGTTCTCTAATTTTTGGCTTCAGCAGAAATTATACGTCTGATAGGGAAAAAATCCCTCATTTTGCTGCAGTGTGTTTCTGCTGTTTGGTCACTGACGTTCTTTTCTTAAATGGTTTTCTTGCATTATTGAATGTGAGGGTTTTGAGCCCATGTTCTGTGGGGAGATTCCTCTCAGTACCAGGGGCGGGGGAGATATGTACCCAGAATGAAGTTCTAACCTTTCCCTTTACAACTGGGGGGAGAGAAATGAAAGTGAGGCCTGAACGATTTACAGGAATTAGGCTCTGTAAGGGTGCAGACTCACCCGGCGGCGCCTCCTGCTGGTCTCCTCAGGGAATTAGCTCGTTCCAGCTCCAGAGCACCCTCTACAGGCCGGTGATCCGCCTTACCGCCAACCCCTGGTCCCTCCCAGGACCCGGTGCCTCTATCCACTGGGGTGCTTCCCCCTGGCAGTAAACCCCAATAATCCCAGTGGGTCTCCCCTCCCCGGGGAACCCCCCAACCCACTATCCCTACCTCGCCTCAGTCGTAGGCTACTGCCAGTCACCAGCTAGCCCCCGCGCCCTGGGGCAGACTGCAGTATAAGCCACTCATCACAGGCAAGATTGGGTTTGGACCTGCTGCCTCGGCCTACCCATGGGCTGCCCCCTGCAACCCCTGTACCCAGTTGGCCTAAGCCTAGGCCACAGCCTGGGGTTTTCTCAGGCTGGAGTTCCCCAACTCCTCTGGCCTTTCCCCAGCCCTGCTCCACTCTAGGTACCTGCTCAGGTCCCTGCAGCCAGGCCTTTCCCTCTCTGGGACTTGAGTGGGAAGTTTTGTGACTGAAGGGTCAGGAAACACAGGCTCAGGGGATTGTGGGATAGTGTTGGAGGACTCTCTGTACATGAATCTGGTGACCCAGGCTTGAGCTGTATCCAGACTGCAGAACAACTGGGTTTGGGTCCATGTCACAGCAGGACTCAGGCTCGGACCCATATGCAACCCAGGGTGCCTGGAGCAGCCCTCACTGGAAATGCCGAGGTCAGGGCAGGCTGCAAAAGGGAGAGCAGATACTCCCCAAACTGGTGGTTAACACTGAAATTAGATTCACCAACCAGTCACAAACTGTGCTCCTGATCCCCCATACTGGTTATTAAGAAGCTAAAAAAGAAATCACACAGCCCCCTTTACTGCATTGCAATTCTCTGGCTCCCAATCAGCACCTAGGTCCAGTACAGGGAGAAGTTATTTTAAAAGCTCTGCTCACTATACAAAATGTTCTTCTGAACCCCAAAGGGCCAGCCACATTGCCAGGGCAATATTAGGTTGGATCTTTCCCAAAATACCATGCTGCCATCCAATCCTTTAGTGTCTAAAACTAAAGGTTTATTATAAAGAAAAAAGAAAGAACAAGAAGAGAGTTGTTAAATGGGAAAGCACTCAGATACATACCAAGACTTCAAAGTCTATATCTCAGGTTCTTAGCAGTGTTGGTGAGTTTGCTGGCTTGAAATTCCCTCTGGAACACATCCTGCTTGAATAGGTCATTCAGTCCTTTGTTCAGAGCTTCATTTGTAGAGAAAAAAGAAAATAAGAAAGAAAGAAATACTTGTGGCACCTTACAGACTAACACATTTATTTCAGCATAAGCTTTCCGATGAAGTGGGTTCTAACCCACGAAAGCTTATGCTGAAATAAATTTGTTAGTCTCTAAGGTGCCACAAGTATTTCTTTCTTTCTTATTTTCTTTTTGCTGACACAGACTAACACGGCTACTACACTGTAACCTATTTGTAGAGAAGTTACTCCAGAGGTAGGAAGCAGGATTGAAGACAAAATGGAGCTGCCTTTTATATTCTTTTTGCCATGTGGCTGGTACTTCCTTTGTCCCAAACACAAGCTCACAGCACATAGCATGAAAAAGCGTTAGAGTTCTCTGTCCACCCGCATGCCCCTACATGTCTTGCTGACTCATAAGGTGTAGTCCTTAGCTTTTCAATGGGTTCATTGTACAGCTGATGACCCTGGATGGGCCACTGAAGAGGCTAGGCAGTGCTGATGCCTATGTGTCTGAGATGTCACCCAGAAACATAGTACAAGTTTGGAAACACAGATATACCCTACATATCTATAACTCACAATATAAAGGTGATTCAAACACATAAACAAGATCATAATACTTGGCAAATCATAACATTTTCACTGACACCTTACACAGGGTATCTGGCACGATTTATTGCAATTTTATAATATTGGTATTAATGATAATATAACGTGTCCTACAATTCCATACAGCATCACAACACAGCCCTGGGCAGATCTGCAGGCCTGCGTCTGTCAAGTCTTTCTTGCCTGAGTCTGAAATATCTGTGTGTGCATGGGGGGGCTAAAACCAAAGTCTGAGCCTGGGTTTACTATGCAGTGTAGGCACACACGTATAGTCCAAGGCTTATCTCTGATCTGTCCTGCTGATGAAAGCATATGGAACAAGACAATCAACATGCCCCTGAATGGGCAACACAAATGCATGTGTCTCAACACAATGAAATGGCCCAATAAATGACACTGCTGTGGCCAAGGTTTCCAAAAGTGACAAGTGATTTTGGGTGCCCAACTTGAAATCCCATAAAAAGGCCCAATTTTCAGAAGGCAGATGCTCAGACTTGTCTGAAAATCAGATCCCTTTAGGGCAGTGGTTCTCAGCCAAGGGTACATATTCCCCTGGGGGTATGCAGAGGTCTTCCAGAGGGTATGTCAACTCATCTAGATATTTGCCTAGTTTTACAACTAAACTTTCATACAGGCAATGACTTGTTTATACTGCTCTATATACTCGGCACAGGGTAGATTAACTGTCTTGCCTAAGCATGTCAGAGCAAGGAACAGAACCACAGGGCTCCCGGCTCCCAGGCTAGGGCCTTAGCTACTAGACCTTCCATCCCTCTCTCAGTAAGAGGGGGAAGGCTTTCTCAGCTGAGGAAGTCATGTGGCAGGCCTAGATTTTGGTGGTGATTGTGATCCATTCCTTCCCACCCATTGGGAGACAGTCACTGTTTCTCAGGGGGCATCAAATATAGTTCAGAATGACTGAAGTACTTCACTATTTAAGAAAGGGCTGAGAGACCAAAGGGAAACAGGTGGTACAGGGGCCACCACCCCCTGCAGTTTAACAACGCCCCATGTCTCTGACTTAATGGCTAGATGGGCTGGGGCTTCTGAAACCTTTCTGTGTTGTAACATGGGAGAGAATCTCTGGCCTAGAAAGAGTAGAACAGGTTTGAAGTTCACCCATGAGAGACTAGATAGCAAAGTAAAGTGAGGATCCCATTGGAAATCCCCAGGCAGCTGCACTTCTGAATTTCAGTCCCAATGGCTCCTATTGACCATGAAGTTTAATGGGGATGGGGCTTCTCTAGTTGGGCTGGATGTTTCTATCTGGAAATGGCAGACGTGTTTTCCTCTAAATCACTCTCCTTTGTCATCTGTTCTGTTACTGATTAACAGGACAGTCAGGCTTGTCCTGGAAAATAAGACGTGTCCACAGCTACATTATCTGACGACTGTTCAAAAGCGGAGCCACTCAGAGCTAGGAGTGGCCAACCCCTAAGAGTCCGGATAAACAGACACTCCCAGAGCAGGGTCCTCCCTGTCCTCCCCAGCAGCATTCTGGATGTTGGACTCCTCCCTCTGGATTGGATAGAGTCACAAAAGAGTCATTTCCCAGTAAGACCCTGCAATCAGATCAACTGTTACTTTGAAAACATCACCTGATAGGCCAGTTGCCATTGGCTGGGTGAAGAAACACTCTGCTGTATAAAGCTCTGCACAGATTGTATCTGCCCTTCTTGCTTGTAACAGTTCCTGCCCTTGGACCTGTAGCCCTTTGAACTGTTTGGAGAAAAAGGTAAAGTTTATGGCGTTTACTTTTAACAGTTCACTTCCTTGTATAAGGTTTTTTAAAATATGAATTGATTTAAGAGAGTAACAGAAACAAGAGATAGCAATGTATTAACTACACCATGTATTCAATCAAATCTGAGAGAGAAGGATATTTAGGCATTAACATTATTATCTACCTTAAAAGAATACTAAAGGGTAAGTTCAGTGAGGCTGGGGAATTGTCTCTTCAGGGGAAGAGGCAGGAACCTCATTGCCTGGGACTCAGAACTGGATTGGACAAAACACTGGGACCTAGAGGATAACAGGGTTACAAGGAACAGCCAGCATGGTTCTGTCAAGAACAAATCATCTCCACCCAACCTTATTTCCTACTTTGCCAGGGTTACTGGCCTAGTGGACAGGATGAAGCAGTCATGATTTATCTTGATTTTTAGTAACCTTTTGAAAGTGCCTGATGCCATGCTGATAAAGAAGCCAGGGAAATGTGGTGTAGATTAAATTACTATAAGGTAGGGGCACAACTGGTTGAAAGACCGTACTCAAAGCCTAGTTATCAATCGTTCAATGTTAAACTGGAGAAAGTATCTAGTGGGGTCCTACTGGGGTTTGTCCTATGTCCAGTGCTATTCAATATTTTCATTAATTACTGGGTAATGGCGTGGAGAGTATGATTATAAAATGTGCAGATGACACCAAGCGGGGAGGGGTTGCAAGCACTTTGGAGGACAGGATTAGAAATAAAGTTACCTTGATACATTAGAGAATTGGTCTGAAATCAACAAGATGAAATTCAATAAAGATGAGTGCAAAGTACTTCACTTAGGAAAGGAAAATCAAATGCACAAATACAAATTGGGAATAATGGGCTAGGCAGTAGTACTGCTGAAAAGGATCTGGGGGTTACAGTAAATCACAAACTAAACACAAGTCAACAATGTGATGCTGTTGTGAAAAAAACCTATTATTCTGGGGTGCATTAACAGGAATGTTGAATGAAAGACATAGGCAGTAATTGACACCAGCGAGGCCTCAGACTGAATATTGTGTCCTTTTCTGGGCACCACATTTTAGGAAAGATGTGGACAATTTGGAGAGAGTTCAGAGAAGAGCCACAAGAATGTCAAGAGAATTAGAAAACCTGAACTATGAGGCAAGGTTTAAAAAACCAGGCCTATTCAGTCATGAGAAAAGAAGATTGCGGAGTTCGGGGAGGGGGGAACCTGATAACAGTCTTCAAAGATGTTAAGAGTTGTTATAAAAAGGATGGGGATCAATTATTCTCCATGTCCACTGAAGGTAGGACAAGAAGCAATGGGCTTAATCTGCAGCAAGAGAGATTTTAGGTTAGATATTAGGAAAAATTTGCTAACTATAACTGGAATAGGCTTTCAAGGGACGTTGTGGAATCCTCAACTTTGGAGGTTTTTAAGAACAGGTTGGACAAACACCTGTCGGGTTTTCAAAGGGAGTCAGTGGGAGGTGAGTGTCTAACACCTTCACTCTCTGGAAATACCAGCCAACACCCATGGTTTATAGCAGTGTGACAGCAAAAGGGGCTAACATGCAGCACATGTTAGCACCCAGCCCCCTTGCTAAGGGTGTTGTCTGGGTGAAAGCACTTCCCTCTGTCTGCCAGAGAAAGCTCTGGTTGCTTCATGTTGCAGAGCAGTTGCACAAAGGAGGGTAGAGCCCCAGGCTCGCCTTCCAGGCCATGTGGTGCTTGGTGGGCAGATTTGGGTTTGGGGGTTCCCCGGTGTAAAGCCCAGGGGCTGCTGCTGGGAGAAGGCTCTGTGTGCTTAGCAGTGATCTGGCTGTGAGAGTGGAGTGAGATCACAGGAAGGTCCTGGGAAGAGACCGAGCTCCAGGAGAGCTTCTGGGTGACTTGGCAGCGGTGCCTGAGCTGAGGTTTCTGCAAGAGGGCATTGGCTGTGTGCAGTCTGTGACCAAACCAGTTACACTGCGAACAACCGACTGCATGTCACCAAATTCTGCTCCAAACATGAAACTGAGCTGCCAGTCCTCAAAATCTGCGGCCACTTGGCAAAGGGGCAACAGGGTTGTCCTCAATGTGCAACATTTTAAAGCCAAAATTAGGCCCTGATTCAGCAAAACACTTAAACATGCTTTTAACTCTAACACACACACACACACACACACACAGAGTCTTATTCAAATCAATGAGATTATTCATGTTCTCAAAGTTAAGCACATGCTGAATTGGAGCTTGAAATTGGCGTGCCTATCCTGTAGTTTCCCCTGCTGGCCCAAAGTGGCACTGTGATGCCCTGCCTCAATTTCGCCTTCAAAGGTTCCCAGGAACAGTCCATAGAGGTTTATGTCCAATAACAAACCCCTTCCTGGGGACTGGTTTGTTAACAGACACTAAACCCAAAGTAAAGTCTCTTCCATCCCAGTCTGCCCTGGGGCACAGCCCCTCCTCCCTGAGGTCTGGCTGGCTCCCAGCCTCTCTCCCAGGCAGCGTTATCAGCCCTTCCCAGGCACTGCTCAGTCTCTGCCCTTGAGGTCAGGGGGTTACACACGTCCCCTCCTTGGGCTTATTTTCTTGGTCTCTTAGGGCTAGTCTACACTGGTAGCACTAAAGTGCTGCCACGGCACTGCTTTAACATGGCTTGTGTAGTCATGCCAGAGCACTAGGAGAGAGCTCTCCTAGCCCTCTAAAAAACCCACCTCCATGAGGGGCATAGCTTCCAGCACTGGTGCACTGTTTACACTGGTGCTTTACAGCGCTGAAACCTGTTGTGCTCAGGTGGGTGGTTTTTTACATCCCTGAGCGAGAAAGCTTCAGCACTGTAAAGTTCCAGTGTAGACAAGCCCTTAGGCTACCCCTCCTCCATCAGCTTTACCAGCTGCTTGCTTCCTTCCTGAGCCTTTCCAGCAGCTCTCCTCCCTCACCTGCCCCCCATCCCGGCCACCTCACTGCATCTCCCTTTGTAAGGCCCAGTTGCCTTCCCTTAAGCCCAGTTGGGCAGCAGCTGACCAGTCCCAGGTGCCCAGGAACCCGTTCCCTCATAAAGGGGCCACTGACCCTGTGACAGGGCTTTGATGCACAGCTAATTTTCAGGGAAACTGTGATAAGAACATAGAACATAAGAACGGCCATACTGGGTCAGACCAAAGGGCAGCCCAGCATCCTGTCCTACGACAGTGGCCAATGCCAGGTGCTCCAGAGGGAAAGAAGAGAACAGGCAATCACTAAGTGATCCATCCCCTGTTGCCCATTCCCAGCTTCTGAAACTATATTGAAGAACAGAATTGTCAGACACATAGATGAACATAATTTGTTGGGGAAGAATCAACATGGTTTTGTAAATCATGCCTCACCAAGCTACTAGAATTCTTTGAGGGGGTCAACAAGCATGTGGACAAGGGGGATCCAGTGGATTCAGTGTACTTAGCTTTTCAGAAAGCCTTTGACAGGGTCCCTCACTAAAGGCTCTTAAGCAAAGTAAGCTGTCATGGGATAAGAGGAAAGGCCTCTCAGATTGGTAACTGGTTAAAAGATAAGAAACAAAGGGTAGGAATAAATGGTCAGGTTTCAGAATGGAGAGAGGTAACCAGTGGTGTCCCCCAGGAGTCTGTACTGGTACCAGTCCTATTCAACATATTCATAAATGATCTGGAAAAAAGGGTAAACAGTGAGGTGGCAAAATCTAAAGATGATACAAAAACACTCAAGATAGTTAAGTCCCAAGCAGACTGTGAAGAGCTACAAAAGAATCTATCAAAAGTGGATGATTGGGCAACAAAATGGCAGATGATCTTCAATGTTGATAAATGTAAATTAATACACATTGGAAAACATAATCCCAGGTGGACCTTTGGTCTGACCCAGTATGGCCATTCTTATTAATTTTAGTAGCTTGGTGAGGCATGATTTCCCTTTACAAAAACCATGTTGATTCTTCCCCAACAAATTATTTTCATTTATGTGTCTGACAATTCTGTTCTTTACTATAGTTTCAACCAGTTTGCCTCTCACTGCTTCTTTTACGTTGTTGTTTAGCCAGGTGACAATGGTGTCAAATGAGTTGATAAAGTTTTCCTTTCTTTGCACCTAATCCTGCAATCCAGACACAGATAAAACTCTCACTGATTTAAACAGGAGTTTTGCCTATAGAAAGGCTATAGGTCTGTGTCCTGTACTTCCAAACTGGGTGATTCTCCTGGTCCAAGCCAATAACTTCTGTCACAATCATACTTAAATTAGTCACTCAATTTAAAGGGATTTTGTGCTGCACTCGGAACCTAGTCATGAGTTCAGCTGCACTCGTTCAATTCAAAAATGGTAGTAAGAGATTATTGCATTTGACATGGAAAAGCCCAGAAATCTCCTAACCAGTTTTGCAGGGTAGGGGGTGGAGGGGGGGGGGGGAGGAGAAATGACGCTACTGGCTGAGATGCCATTTTAAATGAAGTGATGCACGGAGACAGTTTCTATTTTAATGGCAGTTCCCGGTTTGCTTGAAGTGATGCTGGCCCGTAAATACTGTAATTTAATGGCACCATTTCGTTCTTCATCCTGCCTCATTTTCTAAAACCATACAAGTGAAATGCAAAAACACAACCATAGGTGCAATGTTAACAGAGAATTCAAATGCAACAGTTGGGGAATTCAAACGTTAACGTTCACACACTGAGAGAGGCTTGTTTGCACAGTATTATCTGTGATGACAAATGACGGTTGATTCAGTTTGTATTGCACTGTACATTGCGGGTACAGTGGGGTAGAGCTGTTTGTTTCCTGACCACTTGAAAGCTGAGCCTCTTTTCAGGACATGAAACCACTCGCCCATGCTCACTACAATCTGCCATGTGCTATTAAAGGCCTGCACATCTTCTATGCAGTTAGCCCAAGTTGGTATGGAATTGACTTCAGCCAAATCAATATAAACCAGGATTACAGCAAATTAAGAACATCTGCACAGGGGTTTGCATGGGTTTAACTTAATTGGGTTTAAAACACCTTTAGTTACAGTGATGCAACTCTGTGTGTAGACTCAGCCTTAATGAAATCAATGGACGTTAGGAGCCTAAATACCTTTGAGGATCTGGGCCAAAGTGCTGGTTAGGATACATACCTAGAGAGCTCATCTGGTAAAGTGCTATTTGCCATATTCAGAGCCCTCGGGTTATTTGTGTTCCCTCAGCTCAGTGTTTTGGGGCCATAACTAGAGGTGGGAAATGGTCAGCTTTTAAAACATGTTTGTTAATATGCACTTTTGCCAACTTTTGCGATTTTTATCTTGAGCCTTTTGATATTTGATGTTTTTTCATCAAGCCCCAGCTCCTGGAATTTGTATCGAGCCTTTGTGATTACAGAGAGAAGCATGGTCCCTAAGGGCTCAACCACCAGACAGCAAATATAAACCAAGAGATTAAAACAATCCGTGTTGGGTTCTTTTTAAATCGATCTCATCATTTTGGAGGTTGGCAATACTGAGTTGTAATTTACATATTTTCAAGCCTTAGTGTAGACCTGTTACCTGGACATGGGCTGTTCTGGGGGATTTCAGTCGACTTTGGATCAGATCCTAAGGGTATGTCTACACTACGGTACTAGTTCGATTTCTGTGAAACCGAACTTGTGAACCCGATATTTCCAGGTCGATTGTTCGAATCCACACCAGGGATCTTTTTTCGAATGTCCGAGTCCACAGTAGGGGGGCAAGCGTCGACATTGCAAGCGGTGCACTGTGGGTAGCTATCCCACAGTTCCCGCAGTCCCGCCTGCCCACTGGAATTCTGGGTGTAGCCCCCAGTGCCTTGTGGGAACGAAATTGTGTCAAGGGTCGGTATACGTAAATTTCGTCACTCGACCCACACTTCCGCCTTCCCAACGTGAAAGCGCCGGCGGGGAATGAATTCGCGCCCTTTTCCTGTGGCTGATAGCTCGGACGCCACTGGACAGTGAGCATGGAGCCCTCCGCGATTATCGCAGCTGTCCTGTCCGTAGCCAACAACTCGCGCCTTATAGCGCACCTTTTCCAGACTCTGATGCAGAGAAATCGGGAGAGGAGACAACGTAATCTCCGGGAGTACTTAAACTCTGAAAGGGGCATTGATCTCTTGCAAAGCGCTGGACCCCGGCCCCTAGACATCATGGTGGCAATGGGTCATGTTGATCCCATGGAACGGCGATGCTGGGCAAGGGAAACAAGCACTGACTGGTGGGACCGCATAGTGCTGCAGGTATGGGATGAGTCCCAGTGGCTGCGAAACTTTCGGATGCGTAAGTGCACTTTTATGGAACTTTGTGAGTTGCTGTCCCCTGCCCTGAAGCGCCAGGACACCAGGATGCGAGCTGCCCTCACTATCCAGAAGCGAGTGGCCATAGCCCTGTGGAAGCTTGCAACCCCTGACAGCTACCGGTCAGTAGCGAACCAATTTGGAGTGGGCAAGTCTACTGTGGGGGTTGCTGTGATGCAGGTAGCCCGTGCAATCGTTGACCTGCTGTTCCACAAAGTAGTGACCCTGGGAGACGTGCAGGCGATCATAGATGGCTTCGCTGCAATGGGATTCCCAAACTGCGGTGGGGCCATAGATGGGACACACATCCCTATCCTGGGACCGGAGCACCAGGGCGGCCAGTATATTAACCGAAAGGGCTATTTTTCTATGGTTCTGCAAGCACTAGTGGACCACAAAGGACGTTTTACGAACATCAATGTTGGATGGCCAGGCAAGGTTCATGATGCTCGTGTTTTCAAAAACTCTGGTCTCTTTAGACACCTGCAACAGGGGGTTTATTTCCCCGACCACAAAATCACTGTTGGGGATGTGGAGATGCCAACAGTGATCCTCGGGGACCCTGCCTACCCGCTAATGCCATGGCTCATGAAGCCATACACGGGAGCCCTGGACACTGAAAAGGAGCTCTTTAATTACCGCCTGAGCAAGTGCAGAATGGTGGTGGACTGTGCCTTTGGCCGTCTCAAAGCAAGATGGCGAAGCTTACTTACTCGCTGCGACCTCAGCCCTAAAAATATCCCCATTGTGATTGCAGCGTGCTGTGTGCTCCACAATCTCTGTGAGATCAAGGGGGAGACATTTATGCAGGGCTGGGAGGTTGAGGCAAATCGACTAGCAGCAGATTACGCTCAGCCAGACACCAGAGCCATTCGAAGATCACAGCGGGAGGCGGTGCGCATCCGGGAAGCTTTGAAAGCTCGCTTCCAGACAGAGCGGGTTAACCATTGACTGCTACACTTCCGTAAACAGATACTGGACCTTCCCCTGTCCCTTTACACATGTCCCGTTGCCCATCCTCCCATTACCAACCCCCTTCCCCCTCCTTGGTTCAACGCTGTAAAGTCACAGTAAAGGAAAGATTTTTTTGTTTGAACCTTTTCCTGTACTTCTTATTGGGTAATGATTATCACCGTGGAGGCATACGGCGGTTGGGGGGCGGTTTGGTTGGGGGACACTTCCCTTCAAAGGGGAAGCTCTTGATCCTGCCCAAAGCGCAGTGCCAAGAGGTGTTCCGCTTGCTTAAAGGGACAATCAACCTCTCCTAATCCCATGTGTGTGTGGTGGTGTCTATGTGCCTTTTACGTTGTGACTATCGCCTACGGATCCCACGGTGCATTGATCTATCCAGCAGGCTACTGTCAGCCGCAAAAGATCAGCGACCACCCTCCCCAAACATACAGTGCACCACCCAACCCCCAACCCCACGTTTACAACGTATAAACCTGCACAACAAAGGACAGGTGTGCTTAATGCATGCAATGTGTACTGTGCTTGTCACTTCAGCAGTTACCCTGTGTGCACCCTCGTTTCTGCTCCCATTATCTGCCCTTACAAAACATGTTAACCACTACCCAGACATACAAACGGTCCCATTTAAAACACTCAGGGAAACATTGGTGAACCAAAAAACCAGATTTATTCAACAGAACAGTAACTTAACATGGGACCTGGGAAGGGAGGTGCTCAGGGGTGCTGCTGGATGGAGAGGAGGGAAAAGTCTAAGGTTTTGGGAATGACAGCCTTCTACTACTGCAGCGGTCTGCAGGGGTGGATTGAGTATTTCCACGCACCCTGGCTCCCCTTGTCCTAGTGACTTTTGGGGAGGAAGCCACTGGACTTGGTGGCGGGGGAGGGCGGCTTGAAAGAACATACAGAGGTGCTCTTTCCTCATGTCTCCTGTCCTGGAGAACAGCCACTAGGCGCCGGAGCGTGTCTGTTTGCTCCCTCATGATTCCCAGCATTGTTTGGGTCGCCTGCTGATCCTCCTGCCGCCACCTGTCCTCGCGCGCTTCAGCCCTCTGCTCCCGTTCCCTGGCTGCTCGCTCGTACCGTGCAAAGTCCTCTCTGCGGTGTGCCGCCTCCCTCTGTGACAGCATCATTAATTCTGAGAACATGTCGTCCCTGGTTCTCTTTTTGCGCCGCCTTATCTGGACTAGGCCGTGGGTGGGAGAAGCACGGGTTGGGCGGGAGACACTCACAGCTGTGGGATAAATGAAAGGGAGTGTATTCCTCAGAATGATACTTTTTCAAGAACAATGACCATACTCTTTCACCGTGAATAGGACCAAACACAGTGCCTATCACATGTACACGTACTACAAGGTCAAATACTATGCCTTAAGGCTGAGTGAGTGTCTGGGGTCCCCGTACACAGAAAATCACCTCTCTGAAAACCATGGTAAGGTGCTGACTTAGGACTGCTGCGAGATTGCTTCACAGCAGTGCTCTACTCCCATGTCTCCCTCAGTGTTCCTGGCGGCGGGCAGGAAATGCTGCTGGCCAAACCGATAATCTACGGCGGCTGTCCTAAACCACCCCCCAGTCCGCGTTGCCGCTCCAGGGAACCAAAAATGCCCGCGAACCGCCCAGCATGAACTGCTCGGCCACCCTTCCCCCCCTCCGCGTGGCTGCTCCAGGGAACCAAAAATGCCCGCGAACCGCTCAGCGTGAACGGCTCGCCTACCCTTCCCCCCCCTCCGCGTGGCTGCTCCAGGGAACCAAAAATGCCCGCGAACCGCCCAGCATGAACTGCTCGGCCACCCTTCCCCCCCCTCCGCGTGGCTGCTCCAGGGAACCAAAAATGCCCGCGAACCGCTCAGCATGAGCGGCTCGCCTACCCTTCCCCCCCCTCCGCGTGGCTGCTCCAGGGAACCAAAAATGCCCACGAACCGCCCAGCATGAACTGCTCGGCCACCCTTCCCCCCCTCCGCGTGGCTGCTCCAGGGAACCAAAAATGCCCGCGAACTGCTCAGCATGAACGGCTCGCCTACCCTTCCCCCCCCTCCGCGTGGCTGCTCCAGGGAATCAAAAATGCCCGCGAACCGCTCAGCATGAACGGCTCGCCTACCCTTCCCCCCCCTCCGCGTGGCTGCTCCAGGGAATCTAAAATGCCCGCGAACCGCTCAGCATGAACGGCTCGCCTGTCCTATCCCCGGTTTAGGGTTGCCGCTCCCTGGGACTGTCCCTACCCGCGCACCAATATGTGGTACTGGTTTTGCTCCCGACACACTACCACCACGCGTTAACGTAAACAGCCGGGTGTCTGTCTGTAAGGGGAAAAGGAAGCATGCAGTATACTAATTATACGACTCATTCGAACCAGGACCCCATGACTGATATCACTCTGCTGAGGATTACGGAGACAGAGAAAATCAGCATGCTGCGTCAATGCAAGCAAACCCCGGGGCCGTATGCTGCCATGCTATGCAAGGCAATGATACCAGAGTACCTGCTGCTTGCATGGCGCGGGAAAGTATCCTACCATGGAGGAGACAATAAGGCAGCTCTCCCAGTGAACGTGCTAAACAAACTATCGCTGTACCTGCAAGACAGCTTCTCTGAAATCTCTGCTGGTGATTACACCTCTATCCCCATACATATTGACAGACTTTTCGAATAGTTGCACGGGAAAGCGACTCAAAGCTGAAGCGCATAAGGCCAATGAAGCCACAGTTACAGAGCGCTATCACACCATAACTATTGTATTGAAAATAAATGTCTAACACACTGACCTGATGATCCCTCTCCTGATTCCTGGTCAGGAATGCTGGCTTGGGAGTGTTCGAAGGGCAGCGCAGTCAGGGTGAGGAATAGTTCCTGGCTGTCGGGGAAATCTCCAGGGTGACCACTTTCGATCGCTTCGTCCCCCTGCCCTCCTTCCTCTTCTTCGCCGTCAGCGAAAACCTCCTCCGATGTGTCCGTAGAATGGACCCCGTCATCGGTGTCCACGGATACTGGCGGGGTAGTTGTTGCCGCACCACCGAGCATGGCGTGCAGTGCCTCGTAAAATTGGCAAGTCTGAGGCGCTGAGCCGGAGCGTCCGTTGGACTCTTTGGTCTTTTGGTACGCCTGACGTAGCTCCTTGATTTTGACGCAGCACTGCGTGGCATCCCGGCTGTACCCTCTCTCCGTCATAGCCTGGGAAATCTTTTCGTAAATTTTGGCATTCCTTTTTTTTGAACGGAGCTCGGCTAGGATTGATTCATCACCCCACACAGCGATGAGATCCAAAACCTCATGATCACTCCATGTTGGAGCTCTCTTTCTATTCACCGATGGCATCGAAACCACCGCTGTAGAGCTCTGCATCATTGCCAGTGCTGCTGAGCTCGCCACAATGTCCAAAGAGGAAATGGGATTCAAAATGGCCACAGAGGAAAAAGCATTCAAATTTTCGCGGGGATTTCTCTGAGTGGCAGGTCAGAGCATCCGAGTACACAATACTGCCCTGAGCGTCCACCGAGTGGTGCACTGTGGGATAGCTCCCGGAGCTATTAGCGTCGAATTCCGTCCACAGTACCTCGCATTCGACATGCCCATTTCGAATTTGGCGCTACTCCCCTCGTCAGGGTGGAGTACCGAAATCGATTCAAGGAGCCCTTACTGTCGAAATAAACTGCTTCCTAATGTGGATGGGTGAGGGATTAAATCGAGTTAATGCTGATAAATTCGACATAAAGTCCTAGTGTAGACCTGGCCTAAGTGTGAACGAATTGTATATGGTGCGGCTGTTAACATCTGGTCTAAGAATTTCTTATCCCCGAGATTGATGAAGATCACAGCCTGGACAAATGAACGGGGTAGTGCAGACATGGGCTGAGATGTTGATAATGACAGTTACTGTGAGTGAGTGACCCTCTTTAGTCTGTAACTTACAGACGGTTAGAGCCACATTTTCAAAATCTCAGCACCCCCTTAGGAACCAAAATATGGGGCCAGATTTTCAAAAGGGCTCAACATGTTGGGTGCATTTTGGAAGCTTATGCCCAGATTCTCCAAGGTATTTGGGCTTCGAACTTTTATTGAGTTCAGTGCGAGTTAGGGTCCTACATACTTTGGAGGATCTGGGCCTGAGTTTGAAAATTTGGTCCCAATTTTGGGTGCTGAACACACGAAAATCTGGCCCTTAAAGGTGTCACAGTATCTTACTCTGCTGTGCTGTGGGTTTGTGAGCCTGACCAGTGACTGAAGACGTGAACAGGAGACTAGGTTGTCACTGCTGTTCAGTGCCATAAGAATCTGAGAAAACGGACTCCTGAGGGCCAGAGTGTGGGTGGAAACAGGAAAAGCCAGTTTCAGCTCAGCCCTGCCAAAGCCACATGTAACATACAGGATGATTCTCAATGGCACGTCCCGAGCTGCTGTCTCCTGTTCCAATCAGACAGTTTAGGTGTTTGGTGGTGAGGATGCAGAGATGTCTGGTCTCCCAGAATGGTCCCACTTTGTAGTAAGGTTCCATTTCTACATTTGCCTACAAGGGGATAATAAATGATGTTTTAATAAATGTTTAGCTACTGTTCTAGTTTGTTACCCAGTCCAACAGGCAATAGGCTGCTTATGACACTCTATAGCACCTACTGCTCATGGCTGCAACATGCTTGTAAGATCCACAAATAATTTAATCGGCCTTTTTAATGATGGCCTGGGTCTCAGCCCCTCCATGAACCTGGCACGTCATCCTCACTCCCAGCTCCCTGTGTCCCTTGGGTCTCTGACGATCTTCCCCTCCCTGCTCCCCATCCACACAGACTCCCCTGGGATGCCCTGGGGTGCCCTGACCTCACCCCACCTTCACCCCCAGTCTGGCACCCACAGGGGTCCTGCCATCTTCTCCCTCCCTATTATATGAGGGAATCTCTCTGCCTCCTCCCTCCACACTTGGGCTGAGCCTTGACTGGGCTGGAGGAGCTGGGGCCCCCTGAGCCCCACTCTGCTGGGGCCTCCCTCCCTGCTCAGCTGAGGGGGGCGGCAGGGAAGGGAAGGGGGTTGGAAGGGGAAGGTGGGAGCAGAAGGAGCTTGGATCCAAATTCCTCAGCCTCAGGCACATCAGCTCCTGCAACCACCACCCTGACCCACCCACCAGGGAGGAGACGGGAAAGCGGCGAGGTCCCTGCCTCTCAGCTGCTGAGGGGAGCTAGGAATCACCAGCTCTGCCTGTGCTCGGGGTAGTGTGGGGCCATGTGAGCCCAGGCCTGGCCAGGCCCCTCCAGGACCTCAGCTCGGCCCTGCAGACCCTGGGCCCAGAGCAGCCTCTATTAGGCTTCCCGTAACTCCTCCCCACCCCCCCACCCCCGGTATGTGCCCCTGTACCCCCAGCCTGGCCCAGAGTCCGTCCCCCCTTCAGCTCTAGGGCCGGGCACTGGTGGAGTTGGCAGCTCCATGGCAGCTGGGCACCAGCCAGGGGGCACTGAGAGGGGGCAGGGAGCTGGTCTCCTGCCTTCCCTCCCACCGCGTGAGGGCCAGCTGGGAGGAGGAGTTGCGGGCAGTCCCTCCTGCCTGTCTTCAGTCCTGTGGGACATGCGAGATGGCAGGGGGCTGCGATGGGGGAAGCGGGTACACAGGGGCTGTGTCCAATGACTGACACAGGCCAGCCCTGCTGGGTGTGGGTGATTCCAGCAGGCCATGGGGGGCTGAGTCTCTCCAGTGCCCAGGCTCTGGCTGTTTGGGTGGGTAGTGACTGCACCAGCTGGTACTGACTGAACTCCAGGGGGGTTCAGAGGTCAATGAGCAGAGAAAAGTGCAGAGAGTTACACCCTCCCTTCTCCTCTCTGTTCCCTCCTAGGATGGCCAGCGCCTCTACAGCAACTGTCCAGGTACCTGAAGACACTAATCCAGGACTTCACTATTTTGATTCTATCTCAAACGGAGCAGAGAGGGAAACTGGAAGCAGGACAGGGAGAAAAGAGATGGGGAGGGAGGGGATGAGGGGAGGGGCTGGGAGGGGACATGGGAAGGGTGGGTAGGGGACACAGGGAGGGGGAAGGAGAGGAGGGGAGGGAACACGGGGGAGAAGAGACAGAGGAGGAAACAGGGAGAAGGGACTAGAAGGCGGGAGGGGCACAGGGAGGGGCAGGGGAAGGAGAGAATAAAGGGAGGTTTGATGGGGAGGCTGGGGAGAAGGGGTGCAATGAATCAAGGCAGGGGATGGTCCGGAGGCTGCTGTTGTTGCAGTTGTTACTCTGGGTATAATTATGTTCGGTGTCCCTTCGTTTGCCTTGTAGGGAGAACAATCATCTCAGGGGACGTCACTGGTATATAGCTGGGCATGGGCTGGGATTGTGTCATTAGCAGGGGGATGTGCAGGCAGAATTAGGAGAGGGCCGGGTACACACTGGGGCCCTGCTCACTGCCTCCAGCTCCAGGCTGGTTCCTGTATCTACCTTCCTGTCTCTCTCCCTACTCATCACTGCAGTAGAGGGGATCACCCCTATAACCCTCCCATTGACTCTTCCCCAGACCAGGAAGCCGGGACCCCTTTCCCACTGATCACCATGGTAGGACTGGGGGTCGTGACCCCCAGCTTGAGAAGCCCTGGGCTGCAGTGAGCCTCCTAGGAGCTGATACCCCTGGTACTAAACACATTCTCAGAGTCTCAGAAAGACCCTTTGCTTTCCCTGGCCTTGCCAGAGCCCGGGCCCCTCCACCTTCCAGCACCACCACCCTCACCCCAGTGCCCACAAGACAGGCTGGGGAGGGGTGAAGGGAGATGCACTTGTTGGACTTTAATGCTGTCAGTGTTTGCACAGGGAGGAGCAGGAGGGAATGGTGGAGGGGAGGAGGCAGGAACAGGTGGACTTTGGAATACAAGGAAGGGCGAGGCATGAGGAAAAGGAAGCGGAAACAGAAGGCAAGGAGGAAGCATAGGGAGGGGAGCAGGGAATAGAGGGAGCAGAGGGAGGAGAGGGGGAAGAGAGGGGCGGGAGGGACTAGAGGGGGAAGGGGAGCAGGGAATAAAGGCAGGGGAGTGCACAGGTGTTAGGTAAATGTCAGCTTGTCCTACTCACCACTCACTGCCCGGGTAGAGCGGAGTTGGTTTGGAACTCCAAAGCTGTCAGAGACCAAGAAAAGCAATGCACCAGCACCAGTAGCTTTGATCAAAGGGCACAGAGCTTCGGAGGCATGTGGCAACTTTATTAGTGACAAGCATCAGTATTTATAGTTAGTTTCAAGACAGACAAAAGGAGGGGTACTGGGCACGTGTTCACCTCCTCATCATGCAGGCTGACCTTGTTCAGACTAGTTTCTATGTTATTCAAGTTAAGCAGAGCAGAATATTTGTTCAAGATAAAGGGATTTGAACAAGGTAGGGAGGAGGAATTTATGACAGGAGACCCAGAGGAGAAATTCACTGCAAGAGTCCCTCTTATCTTACCTAACACAGGGGTAGGGGAAAGAGGGAATAGAGGGAGGGGAGGGGGCACGTGAGGGGCAGGAGCAGGGCTTAATTTGTAATAAGAGGTGCTGGGGCTCATGTAATTTTTTTACATTCATACCAGATGCAGCAAGCCCAGTGGTACAGGGCCTCTGAACTGCCAAGCATAGAGGTGCTGGGGCTCATAGAATCATAGAATCTCAGGGTTGGAAGGGACCTCAGGAGGTCATCTAGTCCAACCCCCTGCTCAAAGCAGGACCAACCCCAACTGGATCATCCCAGCCAGGGCTTTGTCAAGCCTGACCTTAAAAACCTCTAAGGAAGGAGATTCCACCACCTCCCTAGGTAACCCATTCCAGTGCTTCACCACCCTACTAGTGAAAAAGTTTTTCCTAATATCCAACCTAAACCTCCCCCTCTGCAACTTGAGACCATTACTCCTTGTTCTGTCATCTGCCACCACTGAGAACAGTCTAGATCCATCCTCTTTGGAACCCCCTTTTAGGTAGTTAAAAGCAGCTATCAAATCCCCCCTCACTCTTCTCTTCTGCAGGCTAAACAATCCCAGTTCCCCCAGCCTCTCCTCATACGTCATGTGCTCCAGCCCCCTAATCATTTTTGTTGCCCTCCGTTGGACTCTTTCCAATTTATCCACATCCTTCTTGTAGTGTGGGGCCCAAAACTGGACACAGTACTCCAAATGAAGCCTCACCAGTGCCGAATAGAGGGGAATAATCACGTCCCTCGATCTGCTGGCAATGCCCCTACTTATACAGCCCAAAATGCCGTTAGCCTTCTTGGCAACAAGGGCACACTGTTGACTCATATTCAGCTTTTCGTCCACTGAGGTGAAGGGGTAGATGGACGAGGGCACAGAGGGATGGGACATGACAGGAGGGAACAGAGGGAAGGGAGAGGAAGAAGGGAATAGAGGGTGGAGAGCGAATACAGAGAGGGAAGGGAGATGTACAGGGGGCAGAGTGAATAGAAGGATGGGAGAGAGCACTGGGAGCGGAAGGAGATAATATATAGAGAGGAGAGGGCATGGGGTTAGGTATGAAGAAACAGAGAGAGAGGAGGCATCATGGAGGGGGCAGGACAGATACAGGAATGGGAGGGTGCAGGAGGAGGGGGAGGAGGGAATGGAGGGAGGGTCAATGGGGAGCCTGGGGAGAAGGGGTGCAATGAATACAGGTGGGGGTGATCCGGAGGCTGCTGTTGTTGCAGTTGTTACTGTGGGTATAATTGTGTCCTTCGTCTCTTCTTTTGCCTTGAAGGGAGAACCATCTTCTCAAGGGACATCAGAGGTACATAGCTGGGCCTGGGCTTGGATTGTGTCATTAGCAGGGGAATGCGCAGGTAGAATTAGGAGAGGGCCGGGTACATGCAAGGGTACACTCTGGGGCCCTGCTCATTGCCTCCAACCCCAGGCTGGCTCCCCTATCTACCCTCCTGTCTCTCTCATCACCCCAGAAGAGGGGATCTCCCCTAATCATCCCATTGACCCTTCCCCAGACCAGCCAGCCGGGACCCCGCTCCCACTGATCACCATGGTAGGACTGGGGGTCATGACCCCCAGCTTGAGAAGCCCTGGGCTGCAGTGAGCCTCGTAGGAGCTGACACCCCGGTACTAAACACATTGTCAGAGTCTCAGAAAGACCCTTTGCCCGCGGTGCTTTCCCCGGCCTTGCCAGAGCCCAGGCCCCTCCAGCACCCCCACCCCACCTTGGACTTGGCGCCCACAAGACAGACTGGGGCGGGATGAAGGGAGACGCACTTGTTGGATTTTAATGCTGTCAGTGTTTGCACAGAGAGTGGGAGAGGGGGATAGAGGGAGGGGAGGGGGTAGAGGAGGGGGGAGAAGGCGGTAGGGATGGGGAAGTCAGGAGGGGGACTGGGGTAGGAATAATGGGAGGGGACGGGAAGGGTGGGGGAGAAGGGAATGGAGGGAAATTTAATGGGGACAGTGGTGGATTCACACATGGGTCAACAGGGCCCAGGCCCCTCGCCAATTTGGGGGCCCCGGCAGGAGCCCTGGAACCTGTGTAGAAGTGTGGGGTGGGGCACCAGCACCAGAACAGTGGCCCCACTCCTTGCTCCTCCTCTTTCCCCTGGGGCCCCAGGCCAGGCCAGAAGACAGAGCTGGGCTGTGCTAAGAGCTGCCCGGGGAGCCTGGGCTGCTGTGGGGTGCCCTGGATCCTCCCCCTGCCCTGGGTGGAGGGCCCGGGGGCCTGAGAGCAGCCCCCAGCTCATGTCCCGGCCTCCGCCCCCCAGTGCAGGTGGAGGGTCCAGAGCTTCCCACAGCAGCCTGAGCTCCCTGAGCGGCCCTTACCACGGCCCAGCTGCGCCTTCCGGGGCCAGGGGCGGAGCCTTGGGGGAAGAGGGGGCAGGGAGGGGCCCATGGTGAGGAGGGGTGAGGAGGCTCCCTACCTGCCCTGGCCCCATACTGCTCCCAGAAGCAGCCAGCACGTCCTTGCTGCCCCTGGGGGTGGGGGACAGGGAGTCTCTGTATGCTGCCCCCACCCTGAGCGCCGACTCCGCAGCTCCCATTGGCTGGGAACTGCGGAGTGAATGTCCTGCAGGCACTGCGGAGATACCACAGTGGGAGCAGGCATGCAGCAGGGGAAGAGCAGATTCAACAGTTGCAGTGTCCTCAATAGAGGTTATATGGTTAACTTGTATTTTTGTCTTGAATTAAATACGATGTTCAACATAACATCCAATGCAAGGTTGGAAACTTAGGCTGGAATGTGGACAAATTATTATTTCAATATCGAGAGATGCAATTTTCCCCTCATTCCATCCCCATGTCTCCTTCGACTTGCCCTGCCTGTTAAGGTGACCTCATACTGTTTCTAGGATTAATATATTGCATTTTTAGCAATGATTTTTATAACTGAACCTCTGTCTGTGAGACGAGCATAGAATCTCAGAAAGAATTGCTCTCTTCCAAAAAAAGCCGTCATCTCCCCCTGTTCACAGAGAGTGAAGCCAGACTGCCTTACAGGAGATGGTGTCGTCCTTTGCTTCTGGTAGACAGAGACACTTGGTATAAGGGATCTGTGTTTAAATGATTTCAAATTATTCCAGAGGTATCTCACCTAAAGTTTAGAAACTTCATAAAACTTGATAAATCACAGGGAATATGTTCATAAATTGGGAGATTATTTTTGAGAAAATGGATGAAAAGGAAAGGGGCAGAAATTTACAATCAGTTGGTAGATCCAATTGCTCAGAAGCAGTTCTTTGATGTCTGCTCTGATGAGGTGAGGGCAGCGGTGTGGGAAAATCCCAGTAACTGTGGAAAAGGCAGATGCTGCTGCTGACTGATACAGGCCAAGGAGACCATTTATAGTGCGCCGGTCCCAAAGGGAAGGGCAAAAGTCTGGCATAAAAGGGGGCCCCGATTTATTCCTGGGAAAAAGGAGGAGGGAATAAGCTCCCACCAGCCCAGTACCAGTCACCTCCTGGTAACCCTCATTATCGGACCCCGCCCAAAGGAATGGCCCAAAATAGTGTTTCTTATGTGCATCCCTTGAACAACTTCAGTATTGCCAGAAGGGAATCTAGTTAATTTTGTCAGCTCTGACCTCCTGCAGGAACACAAAGAGTTTATTAAACAGTCCAAGGTAAATGGTAACTTGTGCTGGGGTGGACAGGGACTGGAGCACGGATTTCCCTCGTCAGGAGGAATGTGATTAAGGAGGGTGATATAAGCCCTGGGCTGGGATTGTGTCATTCGCAGGGGGGATGAGCAGGCAGAATTAGGAGTGGGCCGGGTACACAGTAGGGCCCTGCTCATTTCCTCTATCCTCAGGCTGTCTCCCATATCAGCCTTCCTGTGTTCTCTGTCCCTACTCATCACCCCAGCAGAGGGAATCTCCCCTATGACCATCCCACCAACCATTCCCCAGAGCAGCCAGCTGGGACCCCTCTCCCAATGATCACTGTGGCAGGACTGGGAGTCATCGTCACTCCCAGCTGGAGAAGCCCTGGAGTTAGACTGGTGGGAGCTTACAACCTGGTACTAGACACATTGTCCGCGTCTCCCACTGTGCTTCCCCTGCCTTGCCAGATCCCAGGACCCTCCAGCACCCCCACCCCACAATAAGCCTGCAGGACAGGCTGGGGAGGGGTGAATACAGATGCACTTGTTGGATTTTAATGCTGTCAATGTTTGCAGAGGGAGGGGGAGGAGGCAACAGAGGGATGGGAGGAGGAAAGGGCCTGCGGAAGAGGAAATACAGGGAAGGGAGGGGACACAGGGAAAGGGAAGAGGAAACAGAAGGAGAGGAGGAATCATAGGACCTGGGAGATGGGTCGGAAATAGGAGGGAGCGTGGGCTCTAATGACAAAGAGATGGGAGGGTCAGGGCAAAACTGGGAGGCAAGATCAAATCAGTATCTTAGATGCCTGTATACAAATGCGAGAAGTATGGGTAATAAGCAGGAAGAACTGGAAGTGCTAATAAATACATTCAACTATGACATTGTTGGCATCACCAAAACTTGGTGGGATAATACACATGATTGGAATGTTGGTATGGATGGGTACAGCTTGCTCAGGAAGGACAGACAGGGGGAAAAGGGAGGTGTTGGCTTATATATTAAAAATGTACACACTTGGACTGAGGTGGAGATGGACATAGGGGACGGAAGTGTTGAGAGTCTCTGGGTTAGGCTAAAAGGGGTAAAAAACAAGGGTGATGTCATGCTAGGAGTCTACTACAGGCCACCTAACCAGGTGGAAGAGGTGGATGAGGCTTTTTTTAAACAACTAACAAAATCATCCAAAGCCCAAGATTTGGTGGTGATGGGGGACTTCAACTATCCAGATATATGTTGGGAAAATAACACAGCAGGGCACAGACTATCCAATAAGTTCTTGGACTGCATTGCAGACAACTTTTTATTTCAGAAGGTTGAGAAAGCTACTAGGGGGGAAGCTGTTCTAGATTTGATTTTAACAAATAGGGAGGAACTCGTTGAGAACTTGAAAGTAGAAGGCAGCTTGGGTGAAAGTGATCATGAAATCCTAGAGTTCACAATTCTAAGGACGGGTGGAAGGGAGTACAGCAAAATAGAGACAATGGATTTCAGGAAAGCGGATTTTGGTAAGCTCAGAGAGCTGATAGGTAAGGTCCCATGGGAATCAAGACTGAGGGGAAAAACAACTGAGGAGAGCTGGCAGTATTTCAAAGAGACACTATTAAGGGCCCAAAAGCAAACTATTCCGCTGGGTAGGAAAGATAGAAAATGTGGCAAAAGACCACGTTGGCTTAACCACGAGATCTTGCAAGATGTAAAAAATAAAAAGGAGTCATATAAAAAATGGAAACTAGGACAAATTACAAAGGATGAATATAGGCAAACAACACGGGAATGCAGGGGCAAGATTAGAAAGGCAAAGGCACAAAATGAGCTCAAACTAGCTACAGGAATAAAGGGAAACAAGGACATTTTTTATCAATACATTAGAAGCAAGAGGAAGACCAAGGACAGGGTAGGCCCACTACTCAGTGAGGAGGGAGAAACAGTAACAGGAAACTTGGAAATGGCAGAGATGCTTAATGACTTCTTTGTTTCGGTCTTCACCGAGAAGTCTGAAGGAATGCCTAACATAGTGAATGCTAATGGGAAGGGGGAAGGTTTAGAAGATACAATAAAAAAAGAACAAGTTAAAAACCACTTAGATACGTTCGATGCCTGCAAGTCACCAGGACCTGATGAAATGCATCCTAGAATACTCAAGGAGCTAATAGAGGAGGTATCTGAGCCTGTAGCTATTATCTTTGGTAAATCATGGGAGACAGGAGAGATTCCAGAAGACTGGAAAAGGGCAAATATAGTGCCCATCTATAAAAAGGGAAATAAAAACAACCCAGGAAACTACAGACCAGTTAGTTGAACTTCTGTGCCAGGGAAAATAATGGAGCAAGTAATTAAGGAAATCATCTGCAAACACTTGGAAGGTGGTAAGGTGATAGGGAATAACCAGGATGGATTTGTAAAAAACAAATCATGTCAAACCAATCTGCTAGCTTTCTTTGATAGGATAACGAGTCTTGTGGATAAGAGAGAAGCGGTGGATGTGGTATACCTAGACTTTAGTAAGGCATTTGATACGGTCTCGCATGATATTCTTATCAATAAACTAGGGAAATACAACTTAGATGGGGCTACTATAAGGTGGGTGCGCAACTGGCTGGATAACCATACTCAGAGAGTAGTTATTAATGGTTCCCAATCCTGCTGGAAAGGTATAACGAGTGGGGTACCGCAAGGGTCTGTTTTGGGACCGGCTCTGTTCAATATCTTCATCAACGACTTGGATATTGGCATAGAAAGTACGCTTATTAAGTTTGCAGTTGATACCAAACTGGGAGGGATTGCAACTGCTTTGGAGGATAGGGTCATAATTCAAAATTATCTGGACAAGTTGGAGAAATGGTCAGAGGTAAACAGGATAAATAAGGACAAATGCAAAGTGCTCCACTTAGGTAGGAACAATCCGTTTCACACATACAGAATGGGAGGAGACTGTCTAGGAAGGAGTACGGCAGAAAGGGATCTAGGGGTTATAGTGGACCACAAGCTAAATATGAGTCAACAGTGCGATGCTGTTGCAAAAAAAGCAAACATGATTCTGGGCTGCATTAACAGGTGTGTTGTGAGCAAGACACGAGAAGTCATTCTTCCGCTCTACTCTGCGTTGGTTAGGTCTCAACTGGAGTATTGTGTCCAGTTCTGGGCACCGCATTTCAAGAAAGATGTGGAGAAATTGGAGAGGGTCCAGAGAAGAGCAACAAGAATGATTAAGGCTCTAGAGAACATGACCTATGAAGGAAGGCTGAAGGAATTGGGTTTGTCTAGTTTGGAAAAGAGAAGACTGAGAGGGGACATGATAGCAGTCTTCAGGTATCTAAAAGGGTGTCATAAGGAGGAGGGAGAAAACTTGTTCATCTTAGCCTCTGAGGATAGAACAAGAAGCAATGGGCTTAAACTGCAGCAAGGGAGGTTTAGGTTGGACATTAGGAAAAAGTTCCTAACTGTCAGGGTGGTTAAACACTGGAATAAACTGCCCAGGGAGGTTGTGGAATCTCCATCTCTGGAGAGATTTAAGAGTAGGTTAGATAAATGTCTATCAGGGATGGTCTAGACAGTATTTGGTCCTGCCATGAGGGCAGGGGGCTGGACTCGATGACCTCTCGAGGTCCCTTCCAGCCCTAGAATCTATGAATCTATCTAATCTTGCAGAAATAGTAAGTAATAGCAAGGAAATGTGTTAGCTTATCTTTTGTTTTAGCTTGTGAATTTTCCCTGTGCAAAGAGGGAGGTTTATCCCTGTTTTTGTGACTTGAAAGTTTTGCCTAGAGGGGAAATCCTCTGTGTTTTTGCATCTTTTGTTATTCTGTAAAGTATTTACCATCCTAATTTTACTGAGGTGATTCTTCTACCTTTTCTTTAATGAAAATTCTTTTTTTAAGAACCTGCTTGATTCTTCATTGTTCTTAAGATCCAAGGGGTTGGGTCTGTGCTCACCTGTACCAATTGGTGAGGATATTATTTTCAAGCCTTCCCCAGGAAAGGGGGTGTAGGGCTTGGGGGAATATTTTTGGGGAATAGGACTCTAAGTGGTCCTTTCCCTGAATCTTTGTCTAAATCACTTGGTGGTGGCAGCATACTGTTCAAGGACAAGGTGGAATTTGTGCTTTGGGAAAGTTTTTAACCTAAGCTGGCAAAAATAAGTTTAGGGGATCTTTCATGCAGGTCCCCACATCTGTACCCCAGAGTTCAGAGTGGGGAAGGAACCCTGACAGGGACAGATCTGGGTATGGAAATTGTATGGCGGGCCATGAATGCTCACAAAATTGGGGGTTGGGGTGTGGGGTGGGGAGGAGGGCTCCAGCTGGGGCTGTGGGCTCTTGAGTGGGGCTGGGGATGAGGGATTTGGGGTGTAGGAGGGTGCTACAGGTTGGGACCAAGGGGTTCAGAGGGTGGGAGGGGGATCAGTGCTGGAGCAGGGGGATGGGGTGCAGGAGGAAGTCAGGGGTGCAGGCTTCGGGCGGCGCTTATCTCAAGCAGCTCCCAGAAGCAGTGGCATGTCCGCCCTCCGGCTCATAAATGGAGATGTGGCACTGGCCAGGTGGATCTGCGTGCTGCCCTGTCCGCAGGTGCCACCCCTGCAGCTCCCATTGGCCGCAGTTCCCAGCCAATGTGAACTGCAGAGCCGGCACTTGCAGTGGGGGCAGCATGCGGAGCCCCCTGGCTGCCGCTATGCATAGGAGCCAGATGGGGGACATGCCGCTGCTTCCGGGAGCCATGGCACATGCAGAGTGGGGCAAGCTCCTGATCCCTTTCCCCGGCAGGAGCTCGAGGGCCGGATTAAAATGTCTGATGGACCGGATGCGGCCCCTGGGCCATAGTTTTCTCACCCCTGGTAGATGCTGAGGCAGATAACTGTAATAATTGTTACCCAGATAGAAATATATGAATGATCATTGTTTTTATCCCATTGATGTTAAAGCAACAGTGAAATATGTGTGATGGTTCTGGGCTATTTGGCTATCTAATTATTTGTGGTCTTGGTTTGACTAATACTGACCACCCCTACATGCGTGATTGTATGACACTCCCTAGCATCAGCTCTTGAATTCATCAGCCCCTTTGTGAGGCAGTGACACTGACAGATAAGGTAACTAGCTGCCTGTAGGTTTAATGATTTTTTTTTCTCCTCCACCCTTTGGATCAGGGAGCAGGGAGGGGTGTGAAGGTCATTTATTATGTTCTATGTAAGGAAACAGGGAAGCAGCATTTTACAAACCCAGGCTCACTGATTGGTTTCTTATCCCACTTTAGAATAACAACTTCCACAAGAACTGAGAGTGGAGCAATTCTGATTATATTTTGATGGCAGATACCTCTCTCCTCAGCAACTCACACATACTCACATGAAGGCTTATCCTCACTGCTCTAATAATTGAATCGTGTGCATCTGTCTTTCATTCTCACAGATCAAAGAAGCTATAGAGAAAGAGAAGAAAATAATAGAAGAGGAGGAAAGGATGAACAAGGTTAGTGTGCATTCCTATAAACCGGGGTTAACAAGAGACTAGAATGATAGCCTGGAGCTGAAATAGGTCACAGCGCTGTAACTCTCTGATTCACCTTTCCCTGTGAAATGACAATGTTACTCAGCCCTGGTCTACACTACGAGTTTCGGTCGAATTTATTAGCATTATATCGATTGATCCGTGCACCCGTCCACACGACGAAGCCCTTAACATTGACTTCTAGGGCTCTTAAAATCGATCTCGCCACTCCACCCCCAACGAGGGGATTAGCGCTTAAAGCAATATTGCCGAATCGATGTAGGCTTAGTGAGGACGCAATTCGACGGTATTGGCCTCCTGGATCTATCCCACAGTGCAACATTTGACCGCTCTGGACAGCAGTCTGAGCTCGAATTCTCCGCCCAGGTAGATAGGAAAAGCCCCGCGAACCTTTGAATTTCATTTCCTGTTTGGCCAGCGTGGTGAGCTGCAGGTGAGCGCAGATCTCATCAGCAGAGGTGACCATGATGGAGTCCCAGAACCGAAGACGAGCTCCAGCATGGACCGAGCGTGAGGTACGCGATTTGATTACTGTATGGGGAGACGAAACCGTGCTAGCAGAGCTACGGTCCAAAAGAAGAAATGCCAAGACATATGCCAAAGTCTCCAAGGGCATGCAGGACAGAGGCTACAACAGGGACGCGCAACAGTGCCGCGTGAAAATTAAGGAGCTCAGGCAAGCCTACCAAAAAACCAGAGATGCAAACAGCCGCTCTGGGTCAGAGCCCCAGACATGCCACTTCTATGATGAGCTGCATGCCATTCTAGGAGGTGCAGCCAGCACTGACCCATCCATGTGGTATGACTCCGTATGTGGATCATCAGAAACCACAGAGGAGCATTTTCGGGAAGAGGAAGATGATGATAATGATGCTGAAAATAGCGCACAGACACAGCGAGGAAGCGGAGAAGCCCTTTTCCCCGACAGCCAGGAACTCTTTGTCACCCTGGAGCCAGTACCCTACGAACCCACCCAAGGCGTGCTCGATGCCGCAGAAGGGACCTCTGGTGAGTGTACCTCTGTTAAATTAATACATGTTTTATAAGCAAGCGTGTTTAATGATTAATTCGCGGCCAGTACAGCTACAGCTACTGGAAAAGTCTGTTAACATGTTCGTGGATGGAGCAGAAATCCTCCGGGGACATCTCCAGAAAGATCTCCTGGATGTACTCCCAAAGCCTGTGCAAAAGGTTTCTGGGAAGGGCAGCCTTATCCTGTGCTCCGTGGTAACACACTCTACCACACCAGGCCAGTAGCACGTAGTCTGGAATCATTGCATTGCAAAGCATGGCGGCGTATGGTCCCGGTGTTTGCTGGCATTCAAGCAACATCCGTTCTTTATCTGTCTGTGTTATCCTCAGAAGAGTGATATCGTTCATGGTCACCTGGTTGAAATAGGGGAATTTTATTAAGGGGGTATTCAGAGGGGGGTCCGTCCCTGCTGGGATGTTTGCCTGTGGGTGAACGGAAATCTTCCCCGCTGTGACCCACACGGTGGGGGGAGGGGGAACAGCGAACATCTTGGATGTGTGTCTGTGTGTGTGTGGGGGGTGTCCATTAGGTTCGCGCTGCATGTTAACCCAAAAACCGCCGCCCCTCCCTTTTCAATTGCCAACCAGTTTTAAATTGCCAGCCCAAAGGCTGTTTGTTATGGGAAATGAGGGGGTTGCTGTTTGAAACCATTCCCACATGTTATGAAGGTTAAAGAAGCCTATAGACTGTGGCTTACCATGGCTGCCTGCAAGCCGAATTCTGTTGCCCGCCAGACCTGCTTGTGTGATCTCTCACACCAAACGGGCAGACCCTCAATATAACAGACAAAGTGCAACCTTGGACCAAATGCACATGTGATATGTAATGTTTGGAGCATTGTTCTCTAATATGTGTCTTTTAAACTACTCCTCTCCCGTTTGTTTCCTCCCGCAGCTGCAAATGTTTCAACGCCACCCCTTTCATCACCGTCCCAGAGGCTAGCAAAGATTAGAAGTTAAAAAAAAAAGGAATCGAGACGATATGTTCACAGAGGTCATGCAATCCTCCCACACTGAAGCTGCCCAGCAGAATGCGTGGAAGCAGACACTGTCGGAGTCCAGGAAGGCAGAATTTGATCGCGCGGACAGGTGGCGTGCTGAAGACAATGACTGGCAGGATGAAGAGAGACAGCGGCGGGATGCAGAGAGTAGGTGGCGTCAGCGTGCAGAGAGAAGGCAGGATGCAATTCTGAGGCTACTGGAGGATCAAACGGAAATCCTCCGGCTTATGGCTGAGGAAAGGTGTAGGGTTCAGGAAAGGCCGCCTGAGCCCAGACCACCGCTACAGCCCCTGTGTAACCAACAGCCCTCCTTCCCGAGTCCCATAACCTCATCCCCGAGACGCCCAAGAACGCGTTTGGGTGGCCTCCGTGCACCCAACCACTCAAGCCAAGAGAACAGTCCAAGCAAGAAAGGGCTGGCATTCAATAAGTTTTAAAGTGCTGTGTGTCCTTGTCCTTCCCTCATCCCCTCCTCCACCACCCATCCTGGTGCTTCCCTTCCTCCACCACCTATCCCGGGAGACTGTGGCAGTTACCCCCATAGTTCCCCCTCTGTGTTTTACGAATTAAGAAAGAATGCATGATTTTTAAGCAACAATGACTTTATTTCCTCTGCAAGCGGTGACCGAGAGGGGGAGGGCAGGGCGGTTTGGGTAAAGGGAAGTAGAGTGAATGAAGGGCCGGGGCTTTTCATTACTGGGGAAAAACAGAACTTTCACACAGC
The DNA here is from genome assembly GCA_037349315.1 of Chelydra serpentina. Lineage (NCBI taxonomy): Eukaryota > Metazoa > Chordata > Testudines > Chelydridae > Chelydra > Chelydra serpentina. Next base: position 2,512,983 of record JBAIAC010000021.1, on the reverse strand, counting down.
ATTCTGGCCATTCATGAAACTGGTTTTCAAAGCTTCCCTGATGCGCAACGCACCCTGGTGTACTCTTGTAATAGCCCTGGTGTCTGGCTGCGCATAACCAGTGGCCAGGCGATTTGCCTCAACCTCCCACCCCGCCATAAACGTCTCCCCCTTACTCTCACAGATATTGTGGAGCGCACAGCAAGCAGTAATAATAATGGGAATATTGTTTTCGCTGAGATCTAACCTAGTCAATAAACTTCGCCAGCGAGCTTTTAAATGGCCAAATGCACATTCCACCACCATTCTGCACTTGCTCAGCCTATAGTTGAAAAGGTCCTGACTACTGTCCAGGCTACCTGTGTATGGCTTCATGAGCCATGGCATTAAGGGGTAGGCTGGGTCCCCAAGGATAACTATGGGCATCTCAACATCCCCAATGGTTATTTTCTGGTCTGGGAAGAAAGTCCCTTGGTGCAGCAGCTGAAACAGACCAGAGTTCCTGAAGATGCGAGCGTCATGTACCTTTCCCAGCCATCCCACGTTGATGTTGGTGAAACGTCCCTTATGATCCACCAGTGCTTGCAGCACTATTGAAAAGTAACCCTTTCGGTTTATGTACTCGCTGGCTTGGTGGTCCGGTGCTAAGATAGGGATATGGGTTCCATCTATCGCCCCTCCACAGTTCGGGAACCCCATTGCTGCAAAGCCATCCAGTATGAGCTGCACATTTCCCAGACTCACAACCCTTGGTACAAGCAGCTTGGTGATCGCCCTGGCTACTTGCATGACAACAGCCCCCACTGTAGATTTGCCCACTCCGAATTGATTCGCGACTGACCGGTAGCTGTCTGGCGTTGCAAGCTTCCACCGGGCTATCGCCAGTCGCTTCTCTACTGTGAGGGCTGCTCTCATCTTGGTGTTCTGGCGCTTCAGGGCAGGGGAAAGCAACTCACAAAGTTCCATGAAAGTGCCCTTACGCATGCGAAAGTTTCGCAGCCACTGGGATTCATCCCAGACCTGCAACACTATGTGGTCCCACCACTCTGTGCTTGTTTCCCGGGCCCAGAATCGGCGTTCCACTGTATCAACGAGCCCCATTATCACCATGATGTCCACCTTGCGGGGGGGCCTTTTTTGAGAGAGGTCTGTGTCCATGTCCTCATCACTGTCCTCAGGCTGATGCTGTCCCCTCCTCGCCTCCTGTTGCTCTAGCAGCTCCCGGTTCTCGTTCTCCATATACTCCTGGACAATGCGCGTGGTGTTCATAACGGCGATAACAGTTGCGGTGATCTGATCGTGCTCCATGCTTTCCCTGGTATGCTGTTTGCAGGACAGCAGAGTGGGAGCAGAAGCGGCGGGTGGATAACAATGGTGTCAGCAATATGGCGCCCGCATGAAAAAAGGCGCGAAAGGATTTTTGGCTCCCCCCTCAGTTGCTTTCATGGAGGGAGGGGGGAGCAAGGGTTAGGCTCATTTCCTTCTAGCTGCAGATAGTACAATATGCGGTGAGCAAGGGTTAGGCGCCTTCCCTTCTAGCTGCAGATAGTACAATAAGCTCTCCTGACCCCCTCAAGGATTGAACTCGCAACCCCGGGTTTTACAGGCCAACGCTCAGAACGCTGAGCTATCCCTCTGCCCGTATTATAGCGTGACTGAATCCCCACTAGACCTAATGTGCAGGTGTACGCTGGAGATGTACGGTAATTGTGAGCTGAGCAGGCTTCCGTAGCAAACAGGGAAACCCCGGAGAAAAGGCGCGAAAAAGATTGCTTTCAAGGAGGGAGGGAGGGACGTTTGATGGCTTGACGACATGTACCCAGAACCACCAGCGACAATGTTTTCTGCCCCATCAGGCTTTGGGATCGCAACCCAGAATTCCAATGGGCGGCGGAGACTGCGGGAACTGTGGGATAGCTACCCGCAATGCAATGCTCCGAAGGTCGATGCTAGTCTCGCTACTGTGGACACAGTCAATCGACCTCATGGTCTTAATGCTCTTTAGTGCAGACACACACAATCGATTCCATAAATTTGGGTTTTAATATATCGACTTCTATAATTTCGACCTAATTCTGTAGTGTAGACGTACCCTTAGTGATTTGATGGCTGAATGCCATAGGGATATCCCACTAGAGAGCATTGAGGTGTGTGAAGAGGTCACCCTAACTGAAAAGACAGAGGTTATGGCTCTGGTGCAAAGTCTCTGGCAGGTATTCTGGAGCAGGCCAGGCCTGACTCTCAAATGTTGCCTAAGGTTAACATTGTGGGATCACAACCTGTATCCAGCAGAGCAAACCCGGCAACTGATAAAATGCAGCAGCAAGTTCATAAGGAGATGACAAGCATGCTGGACATGGGAATAATTAAAGAATCAAACGGTCCCTGGGCTTCTCCAGTTGTTATGGACCCCAAAAAGGATGGAGCCATGAGGTTTTGTGTTGATTAGAGAAAACTTAACACTGTCACGGCTTCAGATACATATCCAATCCCCAGAATTGATGACACCCTGCACACTAGTCAGGGCAAAATTCTTGATCAGCTTGGATTTAACAAAATGTCAGGCTCTGGTTCAAGGCAGTCATGCCTGGTGGTTGGAGCGGTGATCAAAGCCAGACATAGGGTTGGGATCTGGCCAAGGGCAGTGCTGAAAACCGGAGTCTGGGGACAGGCTGTGGGTCAGAACTGAGGTCAGAGTCCATAGACAAGCCAAATCAGTAGCGTAGTCAGAGTCCGGATGCATGCCAAAGTTTGAAGCCATGTTGGAGTCAGTCCAATGGTCTTGGGTCAGGAGGCAGATGCAGGGCTGTAGTGGGTCACTAACAGGTCTGCAGCAAGGCCAGAGTAGGGCATGGACAAGGCTGGAGTGGGCTGGAACAAGGCTCAGGCAAGGCTGGGGCAGGGACTGGAACAAGATCAAGGGCAGGTTGGAAGCCTAGGGAGTCTGTAATGCTGCGAGGCAGCAGGAGGGTTCACGTAATGGTGTTGCACAGAATAGCTTGTAGCTCAGGCGGGGTCAGTGAAATGGCTGTGCTTGGGGCTCATCTGACCCTGGCCCTGCTCAGAAGCGGGGAGCGCTTGTGTTGCCTGTGGCCAATGCTGGACATGGGAATAATTGGGGAGCAGACCCACGTTAGGCACAGACAAGGCTTCCTCATGCTCAGGGCAGGTGGTAATTGGGTTCCTCAACTCTAGGTACCTCCAGGAAGAATCATTGTAGGTGTATTACGGTGGAGCCTAGGGGCCCCAGTCATGGATTAGGACTGCCCTGTGCTAGGCGCTGTACAGGTTTTGTAGGCATTGCAGCAAAGGAGAGTTTTGAGCAGGGATTTGAAGGAGGATGATGAGGTAGTTTTGCTGCTGTCAGAGAACCTGGGTTTGGTCTAAATGGGAAAGATTTCAATTCAGCTGTGAATTTAAACTGATAGAGTTATTCCTGTATAGTTCTGCCTCCCTCCTTCCCTCTTTTGACACTCTTATTCTGGTATAAAACTGGCTCTTCCGATTTACTTTATGTGGCTTGGGAAGAGGTTTAAGTTAACTGAATAAAACTACTCTTGTGCTGGAATAAGTGTCTACACAAAGGATCCTACCTGGATAGCCATAACTGTAATGGTATAACTCATCAAACATTCTTGTGTAGACAAGCCCTAACTCAGCTCTCACTTCCTTTGGGTGTCACGGCCTGTATTCACTGAAACAGGGGCAAGGCCCTTCACCCTGTTTAGCTTTGTCTGGTTCTATCTGCGGGTCATTCTCCTTCCTGCTCTGGCTCAGGTATAATCCAATGAGCATTGTGGACCTACCCAGTCAGACGTGGACTACAGATCACTGCATGCAATTAATACAAAAGCAATCCAATTATTAGTAAGGGCCACATCTCCATCTGTCACAACTACCCATCTTTAAATCATTAGGAACATCACATGGTCGCATTCTCATTAGGTTTCTGGTTAGTGATCATGTATGAGATTTTTAATTAAAATACAAGGAAATTTCCAGACAAAAGCTATGATACAGCTGTGAGTTAAAATTCACAGGACACAGCAGTAATGAAGGTTAAGTTACATTACAGGGCTGTTGGAATCATCCCAAAGTCAATGGTTACAAACCCAGGCTCCTCAAAGCCCAGGTTCTATTTAACAGCAATCCACATGTGTTATGGTCTCAAAATGCATCAGCAAGGTGTGCACAGCAGATGAAAGCAGAAGTGCCTTAGTGGGGAGAGGAGCAAGTGTATGTGAGACAGGGAGAGAGATGGAGCTTGCGTCTCTTGGGATAGAAGGGGAGGGGAGCATGTGCATGTGTGGGATAGAGGGGTGGGAGACTCATGGGGGTGGCATGACCCCATATTTTAATTGTTAAAGCTAGGCGCCCCTGGGTGCCTCCCCAGGATGCCTCCACTCTTCTTACCCCCCCCCCCCACCACCGGACCAAGTTGCCAATATGAGGCATGTGTGTGTGTTTGAGAGAGACGGACAGACAGAGGTGAGGGGTGGGGAGCCTGTGTGTGCGTGAGGCAAAGAAGGGCATGTGTGGAAAGAAGGGTGAGGGGGGGCCTCAGTGTGAGCAGGGGTGCAGGAGCGCAGATGTGTAGTTTGACTGCTATATCTGGGGGGGGCAGTGCACGCACACGCATGCACTGAAGCCGGCTCCCCAGCTCACTGGCTCTCTCCCCCCACGTGGAGTGGTACCTGGGGGTGAGGGGTGGCCCAGCTTAATGGGGGAGTCCCAACTGTTGCTGCTGAGGGGACACCACATGCTGGGCTCCCCCTTCCTCTTCCCAAGTAAAAAATGAATAATCTAGTACATAAAAAATCACCGTATTCTAACAAATACAAAATGTAAAAATTAAGACTCTGAATAAATGTAAGTTAAGCTATATAATAAGTTAAACAAATGTGTGTAGATATAGTGTATGTTCCTGGTTTACAAAAAAGAAGTACCAAATTTAGGGTGGAAGCTATATTTACATGCAAGTGTAAATTTTGTAATTGTTACCAACCAATGAGAATCAACCTTTCTTTGGGGGGTGGGGAAACCCTAAAAAGTAGAAAGGCAAAGCAAGGTTAAAATTAGTTACTTAATACATGATTAAAATTGGTGATTTAAATAGCTTTGATTTAAATCATTGCACTGTGGTTTCTGGGAGTAGAAAGGGGGTGTGTTAGAGATGGGAATGGGAGGTGTCAGAGGGGGGATCAGGGAATGGAGAATGTGTGTGGAGAGGGAGTAGGGCTGAGGGGGACCTGACTTTGTGTGGAGGGGGTGAGGGGTAGGGAAGCACGTACGTGTATGTGTACATACGTGTGTGTGCGTGTGCGTACGTGCGTGTCCATGGGGAGGTAAGGTGATTGGGGGAGAGGAGAGTGTGTGATGGATGAGGGTGATGGAAGTGGGAATTCTCTGTAATATTTTTATGAACTATCTGTATGAGGCTGTTCCAATCCTCTTGACATCACTCCCTTTTGGGGAAAATTATTGATTTTCTCCCTGGGACATGGGAGATCTGGGCTAGGTATTTGTCATGGAGTGTAGGGGAGTCAGGTCCTGCACCCCTCTTCCCAGTATTCAATGTGACTCTCAGCCAGCCAGTAGAACAGAAGGTTTATTAGGGTTGTCAGGAAAGAGTCCAAACAGAGCTTGTAAGTATGACTAGGACCCCTCAGTTGGGGCCTTCTGGGGGGCAGGGAGCTTAGACCCCAGCTCTGGGGCTCCCTGCGTTTCACCACCCAGCTCCAAACTGAAAACAAACAGCCAAACCCTCCAGCAGCCTCTCTTCCCCTCCCCCGGGGCCCCTCCTCTAGCCTGTCCATTCTCCCAGCCAAAGGTGTCACCTCCCAACCCCCGTCCTGGCTCATGTTACAGCCCCAGGTAAAGTCTCCCTTTCCTAATGCAATGCCTCAGGTCCCAGGGAACCTCCCCCACAAACCTCCCAGGTTGAATCCACCTCACTCTCTACTCCGTCACATCTCTCCCCCCTTCGAGACTGAACTGAGCGGGGTCACTCTGACCAGTGGCCTGGGGAAGTTCAGGGCCCCCTCTCCGGGACAACGCATCCGCTACCAGGTTGGCACTTCCCTTCACATGGACCACGTCCATGTCGTAATCCTGCAGGAGCAGGCTCCACCTCAGGAGCTTGGCGTTGGCCCCTTTCATCTGGTGTAGCCAGGTCAGGGGCGAGTGGTCGGTGTACACGGTGAAGTGTCGCCCGAATAGATACGGCTCTAGTTTCTTGAGGGCCCACACCATGGCCAGGCATTCCTTCTCGATGGCCGCATAATTCTGCTCTCGGGGTAGCAGCTTCTTGCTTAAATACACGATGGGGTGTCTCTGCCCCGTTTCATCCTCCTGCATTAACACCGCCCCCAGTCCCATGTCTGAGGCATCGGTGAACACCAGAAAGGGCTTGTCAAAGTCTGGGTTTGCCAGAACCGGGCCCCTGATCAAAGCCTCCTTCAGTGCACAGAGAGCCCTCTGGCACTCCTCGGTCCAGACCACCTTGTCTGGCTTCCCCTTCTTGCATAGCTCAGTGATGGGGGTGGCTATGGCGCTAAAGTGGGGCACAAATCTTCGATAGTACCCCGCCATCCCAATAAAGGCCTGGACCTGCTTTTTAGTTTGGGGAGCGGGCCAGTCCCGGATCACCTCCACCTTGGCTGGTTCTGGCTTTAGGTGGCCGCTCCCCACCCGGTGTCCCAGGTAGGACACTTCAGCCATCCCCACCTTGCACTTCTCCACTTTTACGGTCAGCCCAGCTTCCCGGAGTCGGTCCAGCACTTGTTTAACTTGGGACACATGGTCCTCCCAGGTCTGGCTAAAGACACAGATGTCATCGATATACGCCACAGCGAAGCTCTCCATCCCCTTCAGTAGCCGATCCACCAGGCGCTGGAAGGTGGCTGGCGCTCCCTTGAGGCCGAAAGGCAGGGTCAGGAACTCGTAGAGCCCCAGAGGGGTAATGAAGGCAGATTTCAGCCGGGCATCTGCATCCAGTGGCACTTGCCAGTAGCCCTTTGTAAGATCCATGGTGGTAAGGTACCGAGCCCCTCCCAGCTTGTCTAGGAGCTCGTCCGGCCGGGGCATGGGGTAGGCATCAGATACAGTGATGGCGTTGAGCTTCCGATAATCCACACAGAACCGGATCGACCCATCCTTTTTGGGGACCAGCACCACCGGCGAGGCCCAAGGGCTGGACGACGGCTGGATTACCCCCAAAGCCAGCATGTCCTTGACCTCTCTTTCCAGGTCACGAGCTGTCTTCCCTGTGACTCGGAAGGGGGAGCATCTTATAGGTTGGTGCGATCCTGTCTGCACCCGGTGGACAGTCAGATTAGTGCGACCCGGCTGGTTGGAAAACAGCTGTCGGTACCGATGCAGCACCCCTCTGATCTCAGCTTGCTGGGGTTAGCTGATCAGAGAGGGGGATCGTTTCTTGGGAGGAGCCAGCTCCTGTCTCAGGGAATAGATCTACTAGAGGGTCACTTCTCTGCTCCTCCCAATGTCCACACACGGCCAGCACCACATTCCCCCTGTCATAATATGGCTTCATCATATTGACATGGTACACCCGGCATTGGTGCGCCCGGTTAGACAGCTCCACCACATAATTTACCTCATTTAGCTGCTTGACAACCTTGAAAGGGCCTTCCCAAGCGGCCTGCAGCTTGTTTTTCCTCACGGGAATGAGAACCATCACCTGATCCCCAGTGGCGTAGGCGCGGGCCTGCGCCGTGCGGTCATACCAGGCCTTTTGCTTCCTCTGGGCTCTGGCCAGATTTCCCTTGGCCAGGCCCATGAGCTCAGTAAGTCTCTCTCGGAAGGTCAGGACATACTCCACCACTGACTCTCCCTCGGGGGCGGCCTCCCCCTCCCATTCATCTCTCATCAGGTCCAGGGGCCCCCGTACCCTCCTGCCGTATAACAGTTAGAACGGCGAGAATCCGGTAGACTCTTGGGGCACTTCCCTGTACGTGAACAGCAGGTGCGGTAGGTACTTGTCCCAGTCCTGCGGGTGCTGGTTCATAAAGGTTTTCAGCATCATCTTTAGCGTCCCATTGAACCTCTCCACCAGCCCATTGGACTGGGGATGATATGCTGAGGCCCAGCTGTGCCGGACCCCACATTTCTCCCACAAGCACCGGAGCAGGGCCGACATGAAGTTGGACCCTTGGTCTGTCAGGACTTCTGTGGGGAACCCCACTCGGCTGAAAATGGTCAGCAGCGCATCCGCCACGGTGTCTGCTTCAATGGAGGATAAGGGCACCACCTCGGGGTAGCGGGTGGCGAAATCTACCACCACCAGAATGTATTTCTTCCCCGACCGGGTTGTCTTGCTGAGAGGCCCCACTATGTCCATGGCCACCTTCTGGAAGGGCTCCTCTATGATGGGCAAAGGCCTCAAAGCCGCTTTCCGCTTGTCCCGAGCCTTCCCCACCCGCTGACAGGGGTCACAGGACCGGCAGTACTGATGGACAATTGTAAAGACCCCAGGCCAGTAAAAGTTCTGTAGCAGCCTCTGCCTGGTGCGCCGGATTCCCTGGTGCCCTGCGAGAGGGATGTCATGGGCTAGGTACAGTAGCTTGCAGCGATACTTCTGGGGCACCACCAGCTGCCTCCTGATCCCCCACGTCTCCATCTCACCGGGGGGAGCCCATTCCCGGTACAGGAACCCCTTCTCCCAAAGGAACCGCTCCTGGCAACCTCTCCACATGGTCCGCACCTCCCTGCAGTCGGCCAGGTCCCTGAGCTTCCGCAAGGAGGGATCTCTCTGTAACTCGGCCTGAAACTCAGCAGCTGGGGAAGGGATGGGAACCTGTTCCCTCGTGCTGTCTGTGTCTGAGGCCGCAGCCTCTCTGCGCCTGGTCCTGGGGTACTCCCTCCCCACTGGGCCAGGGTCTTGCGCCCCGTGCAAGGCACCCTCTCCGAGGCCCGGGCGTAGCGCCCCTTGCCGGCTCTGGCTACGGGTCACGACCAGGGTGTCCCGGGACTCACTGGGCCAGTCTTCTAGGTCCCCCCCCATCAGTACCTCAGTGGGCAAATGCTGGTGCACCCCAATGTCCTTGGGGCCCTCCTTGGCCCCCCATTTCAGGTGTACCCTCACCACAGGTACCTTGAACGGGGTCCCACCCACCTCTGTTAGGGTCAGGTAGGTGTTGGGTACCACCCGATCTGGGGCCACCACCTTGGGCCGGGCCAGCGTCACCTCCGCGCCTGTATCCCAGTATCCAGTGACGCTTCCTCCCATCTATCTCCAGGGGAACAAGGCACTCTCTCTGGAGGGACAGCCCCACGTCCACCCTATAAACCGAGAACCCTGAGTCCGGAGCATCCAGCCCCCCCGAGGAGCTGGTCTGGGGCCTTCCTCCCTCCGGAGCCGTTGATGAGCTGCCAGCCCCCCTCTTCTGGGCTGTCGGCCCCTCGTCCGGCTGGGTCCCTACCCAGTTAACCCGGTGTGGGTTTGGTCTGCTCAGTCTGTCTCTGATCTTGGGGCATTGGGACCGTAAGTGGCCCCTCTGGCCGCAGTGATAGCAGCTCATGTCCCGTTGGTCCCCTCGAGCAGGTCGGTTGGTTCTGGTGTCGGAGGTTCCCCTCGGGAGGTCCCGTGGTGACTCTCTTGCTGCCTCAGGGTGGGCCTGCTCCTTTGGGATTCCTCCCTGCCACCCCTTGACCGACTGTTCATGAACTGGTCGGCCAGCCGCCCTGCGTGCTGCGGGCTCCCTGGATTTTTGTCCATCAACCATACCTTCAGGTCTGATGGGCACAGTTCATACAGTTGTTCCAGTACGAATAGTTCGAGCAGGTCCTCCATAGTTTGGGCCCCAGCGGTCCACTTGCGGGCGTATCCATGTATCCGGTTGGCCAGTTGTAGGTACGTGATCTCAGGGGTTTTCCGCTGATCCCGGAACCTTTGACGGTACATCTCGGGAGTCAGCCCAAGCTCGCAGAGCAGGGCCTTTTTGAACAGTTCATAGTCCCCAGTCTCCGTCTCTTTCATTCGGCCGTACACGTCCAGGCCTGCAGGGTCTAGTAAGGGGGTGAGATACTGGATCTTGTCTGCAGGGTCAACCTTGTGCAACCTGCAGGCATTCTCAAAGGCCGCCAGGAAGCTATCATAGAATCATAGAATCATAGAATCTCAGGGTTGGAAGGGACCTCAGGAGGTCATCTAGTCCAACCCCCTGCTCAAAGCAGGACCAACCCCAACTAGATCATCCCAGCCAGGGCTTTGTCAAGCCTGACCTTAAAAACCTCCAAGGAAGGAGACTCCACCACCTCCCTAGGTAACCCATTCCAGTGCTTCACCACCCTACTAGTGAAAAAGTTTTTCCTAATATCCAACCTAAACCTCCCCCTCTGCAACTTGAGACCATTACTCCTTGTTCTCTCATCTTCTACCACTGAGAACAGTCTAGATCCATCCTCTTTGGAACCCCCTTTTAGGTAGTTGAAAGCAGCTATCAAATCCCCCCTCACTCTTCTCTTCTGCAGGCTAAACAATCTCAGTTCCCTCAGCCTCTCCTCATAAGTCATGTGCTCCAGCCCCCTAATCATTTTTGTTGCCCTCCGTTGGACTCTTTCCAATTTATCCACATCCTTCTTGTAGTGTGGGGCCCAAAACTGGACACAGTACTCCAAATGAGGCCTCACCAGTGCCGAATAGAGGGGAATAATCACGTCCCTCGATCTGCTGGAAATGCCCCTACTTATACAGCCCAAAATGCCGTTAGCCTTCTTGGCAACAAGGGCACACTGTTGACTCATATTCAGCTTTTCGTCCACTGTAACCCCTAGGTCCTTTTCTGCAGAACTGCTGCCCAGCCATTCGGTCCCTAGTCTGTAGCAGTGCATGGGATTCTTCCGTCCTAAGTGCAGGACTCTGCACTTGTCCTTGTTGAACCTCATCAGATTTCTTTTGGCCCAATCCTCTAATTTGTCTAGGTCCCTCTGTATCCTATCCCTACCCTCCAGCGTATCAACCACTCCTCCCAGTTTAGTGTCATCTGCAAACTTGCTAAGGGTGCAGTCCACACCATCCTCCAGGTCATTGATGAAGATATTGAACAAAACCGGCCCCAGCACCGACCCTTGGGGCACTCCACTTGATACCGGCTGCCAACTAGACATGGAGCCATTGATCACTACCCGTTGAGCACGACCATCCAGCCAGTTTTCTATCCACCTTACCGTCCATTCATCCAGCCCATACTTCTTTAACTTGCTGGCAAGAACGCTGTGCGAGACTGTATCAAAAGCTTTGCTAAAGTCAAGAAATAGCATATCCACTGCTTTCCCCTCATCCACAGAGCCAGTTATCTCATCATAGAAGGCAATTAGGTTAGTCAGGCATGACTTGCCCTTGGTGAATCCATGCTGACTGTTTCTGATCACTTTCCCCTCCTTTAAGTGGTTCAAAATTGATTCCTTGAGGACCTGTTCCATGATTTTTCCAGGGATTGAGGTGAGACTGACTGGCCTGTAGTTCCCCGGATCTTCCTTCTTCCCTTTTTTAAAGATGGGCACTACATTAGCTTTTTTCCAGTCATCCGGGACCTCCCCCGATTGCCATGATTTGTCAAAGATAATGGCCAATGGCTCTGCAATCACATCGACCAACTCCTTTAGCACCCTCGGATGCAGTGCATCCGGCCCCATGGACTTGTGTTCGTCCAGCTTTTCTAAATAGTCCCGAACTACTTCTTTCTCCACAGAGGGCTGGTCACCTCCTCCCCATACCGTGCTGCGAAGTGCAGCCATCTGGGAGCTGCCCTTGTCTGTGAAGACAGAGGCAAAAAAAGCATTGAGTACACTAGCTTTCTCCACATCCTCTGTCACAAGGTTCCCTCCCTCATTCAGCAAGGGGCCCACACGTTCCTTGACTTTCTTCTTGTTGCTAACATACCTGAAGAAACCCTTCTTGTTACTCCTAACATCTCCAGCTAGCTGCAACTCCAAGTGTGATTTGGCCTTCCTAATTTCACTCCTGCATGCCTGAACAATATTTTTATACTCCTCCCTGGTCATTTGTCCAATCTTCCACTTCTTGTAAGCTGCTTTTTTGTGTTTAAGACGAGCAAGGATTTCACTGTTAAGCCAAGCTGGTCGCCTGCCATATTTACTTTTCTTTCTACACATCGGGATGGTTTGTTCCTGCAACCTCAATAAGGTTTCTTTAAAATACAGCCAGCTTTCCTCGACTCCTTTCCCCCTCATGTTATTCTCCCAGGGGACCTTGCCCATCAGTTCCCTGAGGGAGTCAAAGTCTGCTTTTCTGAAGTCCAGGCTCTGTATTCTACTGTTCTCCTTTCTTCCTTGTGTCAGGAAGACACTATCTATGTCTTCCCCTTCCTTACGCCGGGCCAGGAAGTTACGATCAAACTTCCCTGTAGTCTTGGGTCCCCCCTCACTCACCGCAGCCGGGGCCTCACTGCTCCTCAGTCTGGCCAGCTCCAGCTCATGCTGGCGTTGTTTCTCCTCATGCTGACGTTGTTTTTCCCGTTCTTCCCGCTCCTCCTTCAGTTCCTGCTGTCTCAACTCGAGCTCTTTCAGTTTTATCTCCCTCTCCCAATCCAGCCGCCTCCACTGCTGGGATGGGGAGCTCCTCCGGGACGATCCCCTGCTGGCCGCCGGGGTCAAGGTGCCCTCGGTATTTGCTGGGCTTTCCCCAACCTCTCCCCTGTGCAGAGGCGAGAGGGGTCTTGGGATGTCCTCGGCAGCAGTCTGACCCCTCCCAGCCAGGTCAGGCCCTGGGGCCCATGCTGCGTCTGCCGGGCGGCTTCCCCCAGGGACAGGGATCGGGTCATCCAAGCGATCCTTCTCCTGCAGCTGTGCAATCAGCTGGTCTTTGGTGGACTTCCCAACGCGCAGCCCCCTCTGCCTGCACAGCTCCACCAGGTCGTTCTTACGGCGCTTAGCATACATCTTCCTGCTGGCCACTCTCAGGCCTGTGCGGTCTTGGCTCCCACGGCTTCCAGGAGGAGCCCCTAGTGTGCCAGCCCTTCTCACTGGTCACACCCCTCAGGGTTAAGCGTAACTCCTCTGCCCCCCGAAACCGCTTCTCTCTGCCTCTTCAGCAACCTGCTCCCCGTCAATCCCCCTTCGTTGTACTGCTCTCCAGTCACTTACTGCAGGAAGTGCCGTTCATGGGGTGCAGAAGATCCCACCACTGCCACCAGTTGTCACGGAGTGTGGGGGAGTCAGGTCCTGCACCCCTCTTCCCAGTATTCAATGTGACTCTCAGCCAGCCAGTAGAACAGAAGGTTTATTAGGGTTGTCAGGAAAGAGTCCAAACAGAGCTTGTAAGTATGACTAGGACCCCTCAGCTGGGGCCTTCTGGGGGGCAGGGAGCTTAGACCCCAGCTCTGGGGCTCCCTGCGTTTCACCACCCAGCTCCAAACTGAAAACAAACAGCCAAACCCTCCAGCAGCCTCTCTTCCCCTCCCCCGGGGCCCCTCCTCTAGCCTGTCCATTCTCCCAGCCAAAGGTGTCACCTCCCAACCCCCGTCCTGGCTCATGTTACAGCCCCAGGTAAAGTCTCCCTTTCCTAATGCAATGCCGCAGGTCCCAGGGAACCTCCCCCACAAACCTCCCAGGTTGAATCCACCTCACTCTCTGCTCCGTCACAGTATTCCAGACATAGCACCACCAGGACTGTCTGGGCTAGAATCAACACATTTGAATGGAAGCCTCAGTGACTGAAGAGAACTCCCAGAGAGAATGACTCCCCCTCCCCACCTCTCTACAGGGAAGCAGGGCAATGCCCCAAGATGGAGAAAAAGAAAGAAGGTGTCAGGGGGCTAAATTTAAAGGTTGTTGCTGAGAAAACTGCAGATAATGGATACGTCTACACTGCAAGTTAAGGTGTGTTTGTAGCATGGATTAGCGTAACCATGCTAGCTTTAATCTAGCCAGCATGGGTAGCAATATCAGTGTAGACATGCTGACACAGGCTTCAGCATGGGCTTGTAACCCGAGTTCTGTGTCAGGGAAAGACTGTGGCATCGGAGAGCTGCCAGAACTTTTCCCTGCTCCTTCCCCCCACCCCCCACCCCGCTGGAGCCTTTCCCTGTGACAGGCAAAGACTACCGCAGCAGGGAAGCAGTGTGACACTACACTTTTAAAAATAGCAGGGGAGACAGGAGGCATGGCTTGGATGAGTAGAGAGCGTATAGGGCAGGTGTAGTCAATAGGTGGACTGTGGGGCCAAATCCAGACCAACAGACAGTTTTGATTGAACACTGACATCTTTTTATTTACTTATTATGTGTCACACTGTTTTAAAAAATAGCAAACATAATTCTGGGCTGTATTAGCAGGAGTGTGTATTACATCGGCCACTGCTTGTGATCTCTCTGTGGGAAAATTCCTCTTTCAATTATTACCTCAATCATGGCCCCTGCTCCACCTCTTCCCCACAAGGTCCTGCCTTCACTCCGCCTCTTCCCCCAAGGGCCCCCCACCCCACCGCTTGCTCCTCTCCATCCCCTCTCCCAGTTGCTCATCCTTAAGGCAGGAAAAAAGTGGGAGAGCAAAAAATCCACACCCCTGCGTGACGTAGTAAAACCCAACTAATCCCCGGTGTAAACAGTGCTAGGTTGATGGAAGAGTAGTGTGAGGGGGCAAGGCCAGATGGCTATAGCAAAGTGGTGAGGAACCAGTACGTTAGCCCCAGGCTAAACAAATCCCTGATACCATGGTAACCAAATGGCAGGTTCCCCAGGTTAATCAAGACACCTGGGGCCAATTAAGATCCTTCTAGAAAAAGCAGTGGAGATGGCTAGATTGATTGGGACACCTGAAGCCAGTCAAGGGCTGGCTGGAACTAGTTAAAAGCCTCCCAGTTAGTCAGTGAGGGGTGGATGTCAGGAGCTGTGGAAGGAGGTTGCGCTATTGGAGAGACACCATATCAGGCACAAGGAAGGAGGCCCTGAGGTAAGGGTGAAGTGGAGTTGGAGGAAGTGGGGGCTGCTGTGGGGGAAGTAGCCCAGGGAATTGTATGTGTCCTATTTCTAAAAGGTCAGCTACCATAGCTGATACTATTAGGGTCCCTGGGCTGGAGCCCGGAGTAGAGGGTGGGCCTGGGCTCCCCCCCTTTTGCCTCCCCCCAATTAATCACCAAGACTGGGAGACTACAGAGACTATGCAAGGGAGGGTAGCTTCTCCTCACCTCCCTCGCTGGCTTATGATGAAAATGGCTCAGTAGGCTGGGACCCTTGCCTCTAGAGAGAGAAGGGCTACAAGGAGGGTCACAGTGAGCCTCTGAGGCCAGCACGAATCCACCAGGAAACGCAGGATCCACGGAGACAAGGACAAAGCTTTGTCACAGTAGGTAGGTGTATTAACTACAGTAGGTAGTAAACTCTCGGGTAGGTGGAATAACTACAGTGAGAGAACGCCTGTAGTGAGTGGCTGCACTGAAGTGCTACAGTCGTGTAGCTGCACCACTGCAGCTGTGCCACTAGAGTGGTTTAAGTGTGGACGTAGCTAAACCCAGTAAACTCACAGTCAGGGCCGGCTCCAGGCACCAGCTTGCCAAGCTGGTGCTTGGGGCGGCAGGTGAGAAGGGGGCGGCAGTCCGAGTCCCGCGGCGGCAATTCGGCGGCAGGTCCGCTCTTCCCGCCGCCGAATTGCCGCCGCGGGACTCGGACTGCCGCCCCAGTCTCGCCTGCCGCGGCGGCAAAGGAGCGGCAGGTCCGCCGCTGTCCCCTTGCCGCTCCGGAATGGGACTGCCTGCGTCGGGGGCGGGGCGCCGCCACCCCTGCTTGGGGCGGCAGAATTGTAAGAGTCTGCTCACAGTCCAGGTTACACACAGCACATCCCAAACATAGAATCAGAGATGAGTAGGGTTGTAAGAGATCTCAGAAGGTTATCTAGTCCAACCCCCTGCTCAAAGCAGGACCAACCCTAACTAAATCATCCCAGCCAGGGCTTTGTCAAGTCGGGCCTTAAAAACCTCTAAG
This sequence comes from Chelydra serpentina, assembly GCA_037349315.1. Classification (NCBI taxonomy): domain Eukaryota; kingdom Metazoa; phylum Chordata; order Testudines; family Chelydridae; genus Chelydra; species Chelydra serpentina. The sequence goes on along the minus strand of JBAIAC010000021.1, from coordinate 2,497,045 downwards.
GATGTAGATTCCACCACCTCCCTAGGTAACCCATTCCAGTGCTTCACCACCCTCCTAGTGAAATAGTTTTTCCTAACATCCAATGTAGACCTCCCCCACTGTAGCTTGAGACCATTACTCCTTGTTCTGTCATCTGCCACCACTGAGAACAGCCGAGCTCCATCCTCTTTGGAACCCCCCTTCAGGTAGTTGAAGGCTGCTATCAAATCCCCCCTCAAAAGAAGTCTTCTCTTCTGCAGACTAAACAAGCCCAGTTCCCTCAGCCTCTCCTCGTAAGTCATCTGCAACAGCACCCTGATCATTTTCGTTGCCCTCCGCTGGACTCGCTCCAATTTGTTCACATCCTTTTTGTAGTGGGGGGCCCAAAAGTGGATGCAATACTCCAGATGTGGCCTGACCAGCACCGAACATGGTAAGGTCTGGAAATGCACAATCAAGGCATGCAGAATAGATGGAAGCAGCAGGGCCTGAGGGGGAGGGAGAGAGGGGAGGAGGCGATATTATCCAGATGATCAGTATTTTTTCCTACACTGCTATTCTTGTCTTAATACAGACATTACTAAAGCCTGGATTTTCCATGTATTTGTGTGTTACACCAGTTAAGTTCTTCCTTCATATTTCTTTTAGGCTGGACTGACGGTGAAGGAGTGGCTGACATCCCTGGTGAGTGCTGAGAAGGGGGATCGAGTGTGGGGCTAGGGGGGAGGAAGGATACAGCCGGGGCTGGGAATGCCAAGCAGAGGGAGGCCGGATGTGGTAGCGGGGAGGCAATTACCAGCAGAGGGAAGTCGGGGGGAGGGGAATACAAGACAGGTACAAGTGGGAGGGGAAGCACGTGTGTGAAAGGAGGGGAAAGGAGAGGAGAGGGTGTTTGTGAGGGGGAGGGGATCATGTGTGTGTTTGAGGTATGTGAGTGGGAGGGTAGCATGGAGGGGAATGGAGCACATTTGTTCTTGATACAGGGGAAGGGGTCCTGAGGATGGGTGGGAGGGGTTGTGTTTTAGAGGAGTGTGATGGGGGATGGGCCCATGCCTGAGAGAGAGGTTGGGGGAATGTTGTTGGAAGCGTGTTTGAAAGATAGATGTTGTAGTTATTCTGTGATACCCCACCCACCACTTTCTGAGGGCAACACTGGTCGTCAAAGGGCTTCTCAGATCCTTTCCTATCTGGTACTGAAGTAAGCATGTCCCATTCCTGGCAGTCTATTTCCCTTCTGCTTGGCTGTTCTCGGAGCTGGGACTCCAGATCTGGTTTCTTGCTGGTGGGAAGGGAGGGCCTGTTTGGGTGAACTCCCCCAGGTTAGTGTAGATAGAACCTTTCTTCACATTAGACAGGGGGATCTGGCAGTGGGAATACTCGGATCCCAGCGGCATCCTCCTCAGCCCATCTCTCCTTCCTCTTCTGGAGGTGCAGGTTGTCTGGGTGATCCTGGCCCGTACCCAGGGAAGGCAGTTCCCTTCTACGTCTCCAGACGTCCCCACTGGATGCTCATTTTCCAGGCTTGTCTGGACATAGGATCGGGTTTTGCTTTCCCAGTGAGACCTTATCCATGCCTGGAGATGTCTCATTTACTCACAGGCAGAGGGCTGAGTAGTTTTGGCAGCTGTGACTTGCCAGTCACCTGGGGGCCGGGGAGACTTGGGCAGACTCAGGCTTTGGTCCTTCCTCCTGGGATCGTGTAGTAATTTTTGTTGTCAGAAGGGGGTCACAGTGCAATGAAGTTTGAGAACCTCAGCTCTAGAAGCCTGATAGCAAAATATTGTTTTATTGCTCTGATTAGTTTCCCTCAGTGTGGGGTTTTGGTACATCAGCCACCTCTTGTGCTCTCTCTCTCTGGAGAAATTTCTCTTTCGGTTGTTACTTTGACGGTAGCCCCAATATTTATGATGTCTCCTTCCTCTCTCATAGTGGGGATCCTGGTAGTGACCATTGGGTTCCCTTCAAAGAAACCTATCCCCATATACCTTATTCTTACCCAGAATACCACTGACTTTCCCTTTCCCCTCTCGATGGTGTTTGTTTCTCCCTTACTGAGGGCCATAAAAAATACCTTCCCCTTCTCTCATTGGGTCAGGCTGAGTTGATGATTGTGGTTGTCCATGTCATTCAGTCGGTAGTGTTCAGGGAACCCTGTCATAGGGCTGATGTGTTAAGGGGAATTAGATGCTCAGCCTAGCTGTGACAGGGTCTGTTGAAAGGCATGAGCTAACCCAGCTCCACCTGGGAACAGTTAATTAAGGATGGAGCACCTGGGCCTAATAAACAACGTCTTAGGAGAGCTCAGTTGAGGGAAAGCTTCTAGGTAGCCTGAATTAGGCAAAAGAATTCCAGGCAGGGGGCTTGGGAGCGACCCTGAGTAAGCTGCGAAAGGCTGCAGAGCTCTCCCTGCAGTGGAGTAGCTGGAGGTCTGACAGCAGAAGGAGCTGCTGCTGGAACATAGAGACTTTTGTTTTGGGCCTTTCAAGTTTTATCTGGGCTCTGAGGTAAGAGCCTTTAAACTCTACACAAGTGCTGCTTTCTGAATGCTGTATTAAAGAGAGAGATGCTGCAACGTAGCAGTGTTCTAGGGGCTTCTCCTTGACTGGGGTGTTGAAGTGACCTCATTGTTACTTCATTGGGGGAAACTGAGGCAGGTTGCAGCAGAGCCACACTCAGCCGCAAGGGGGGTGCTCAGGAGGTGATGCTGCCCCCTTCTACAAACCCCATCCCCTCAGACTTGCGTGGGGGTGCTGCCTGCAGGACCAGGAGAGACGTAGGGGGTCTTTGACTGGAAACACTGGCTGAGGGATTAGCAAGAGGAGCTGGGGCCTGCTGGTGAGGGACAGAGCCAGATCTATCTGTTGGCTGAGAGCCTGCCCAGATGACTGTGAATTAGTAGCCAGAGTGGGTGTCTGTGGGCTCTTTGCTTGAGGGCCAGGTGGACACTGAGAAGAGACAGGGGCCTGCTCACCTTGAGGGGGTGCCAGACTGTATTGTTTAAAAGTAGGAAATTGTGTCCATTAGTGACAGGGACACATGACTGTTGACCATTAGTGGAGGTGGAAGCCCTGCTTCAAGAGCAGGTGCTGTGACCTGGGGCTTGGAAAAAGGAGGGGCAGAGAGGGGGTGAGCCCTGCTGGCTGGGGACATAAAGAAGAGGGGTCACTTGGCAAGTGGCAGGAGAAAGTGCCGTGGTTCTGGAGAGAGGCTGACAGACCCTGAGGGGTGTTACTCCATCTTAGTGCACTACATTAGACCTGTTGGTTCCTTTGTCATTTGATCCTGCTGGTCCTGTCAGTTTTCATTTCTTTCTCCCATTCAGAGCAGAGCTGGGAGATTTGGTTTTCCAGATGTATTTTTGCTTCTTTAAATTTCCTAATTCAGTAAGTTCCTCTAGCTGACCTTGCGGGTTCCCCCTCCATTAGTTAAAGTAGTTTGTCTGCCAGTAGCCTGTTGTCCTGCTCTATTATTTGGGGTAGGGAATTCATTTCCTCTGCTCCCTCTTCTATATTCCTAGTTTTGGTCTAAACACAAAGTTGCACCAGTTTAACTAAATCAGTTTAATTACATCACCCCATTAGCTAAACCAGTACAACCTCTGTGTGTAGACAAACCCATAGTATAATTATCTATAAGGTGTGGGAACTGTTCATTATGTTTCAAAGATCACATTTGCTGCTCTCAAACCTTTTCTCAGGAGCTCACTCCCTTTCTTGAATTTTGACTTAAAGAACGTATACCCTACTTCGGCCATGTCTACATTCCACAGACCTGCAGCTGTACCGTGTCTGTGCTGCTGTAGTTTAGACATTTCCTCTATTGATGGAAGGGTTTTTTTCTGTCGATGTCATTAATCCATCTCTCAGAGAGGTGGTAACTAAGTCAACAGAAAGATTCTTCCATCGACCTAGCCGCGTCTACAGCTCTCAGAAATATTTCACAGCCCTGAACAATGTAGCTAGGTCTAGATAATTTTTAAGCCTAGATCAGGCCTCACTTTCATCTCCACATCCCTAAACTTGCTCACTTTTACCTGTAGCTCTTATAGTTTCCTATCTGGACATTTTTCCTTTTATTCTAATTCTTGCAGTTTCTCCGTTTGAGATTTGACTGAGATTTAAATCAATTTCTGTTTGGGCCAGGATCAATTTCTTATCCTTAACAGAAAGGCCTGGATCGTTATCCAGATAATTGATACATTTTCCTAACTGGGTATTCCTTTCTCAGTACAAACATCTCTAAAGCCTGGATTATCCATTTATTTTTTGTGTTACAACATTTACGTTTTTCCTTCACATTTCTTTTAGGCTACAAAGAAATCACAGAGGGAAATTATCTTTAAACTAGGACTGAGTGCCCAGCGACGGGGAGAGTGGGGAGGGCCAGCAGGACCGAGGCGATGGCCAGCATGGCCGGAGTGGTGGAGGGGATTGTGGGCAGGGGAATGGGGGGAGGCGATGGCCAGTGGGGGAGGAAGGAGAGGGATATACAGGAGGGGGAGGGAATGCCTAGCAGGAAGAAATGGGGTGTTACCACTAAGAAGGTAATTAATTAATGAAACTTCTAATTTGTTTTTTCCCAGGTGCTCCTAAAAATAATGGGAGATAGAGGAGGCTGCTGGGGGAGGGAACATTATGTTTGTTTTAATGTGAGCAGCAAGTATTTGTGGTGGTGGTAACTAGGAGCAATGTAGTTACAGAAATTAGATTTCGCTTTATTGCAGGTACAGGCGGGTCGATGGCTGTGCAAGCATTACAGTACCATGCCTCCGAAATTGTGCCTTAACTATGAACCAAGAACCCTCCTTCAATTTGCATGTAGTTAAGTGTCCAGGAGCATTTCAACTTTGTCCTTTTCTGCTGAGACTGTTGACAAGGGGACCATCTGTCCACTGGGAACAAGACTGGGCTTTAAAACTTAAAATGGGTTGGGGGATAAGGGAACCATTAAGAGTGAACTTCAGTCACCAGATACGAAGTCACAAAAAATGATGCCGTACCAGACATGCCAACATACCAAACGTTGTGCTTTAATACCTCATGGTATGGTGTCATCATTTCCTGTGTCATCAAAATATTTGAGTGATGTCATTGCTCTTATCTCATGAGGAATCTCTCATCTCATCCATCAGTCTCATTTTGACAGAAGGGAGGGGCTGGTTACGACTGGTAACTAAAGAGGAGTTGAGCTCTTTTGAAAACCTGGCCCCAATCAACTCTTTTGCTGATATTCTCAGTAGACAGGACAATGATGAGTGGTTGTGGATTTCTACTCCTTGTTATTCTCTTTCCTGGGCAGGTGTGAGGCTGTTTAGTTGGGTGGTGATCTGTGTGTGGGAAGCTCCCACAGTATTTTTGCCATCAAGTTAAAGAAGTATGGGCTGAATGAATGGACTATAAGGTGGATAGAAAGCTGGCTAGATCATTGGGCTCAATGGGTAGTGATCAATGGCTCCATGTCTAGTTGGCAGCCGGTATCAACCGGAGTGCCCCAATGGTCAGTTCTGGGGCTGGTTTTGTTCAATATCTTCATTAATGATCTGGAGGATGGCGTGGACTGCACCTTCACCAAGTTTGCAGATTACACTAAACTGGGAGGAGTGATTGATACGCTGGAGAGTAGGGACAGGATACAGAGGGACCTAGACAAATTAGAGGATTGGGCCAAAAGAAATCTGATGAGGTTCAACAAGGACAAGTGCAGAGTCCTGCACTTAGGACGGAAGAATCCCATCCACTGCTACAGACTAGGGACCGAATGGCTGGGCAGCAGTTCCTCAGAAGAGGACCTAGGGGTTACAGTGGACGAGAAGCTGGATATGAGTCAACAGTGTGCCCTTGTTGCCAAGAAGGCTAACGGCATTTTGGGCTGTATAAGTAGGGGCATTTCCAGCAGATTGAGGGACGTGATCGTTCCCCTCTATTCGGCACTGGTGAGGCCTCATTTGGAGTACTGTGTCCAGTTTTGGGCCCCACACTACAAGAAGGATGTGGAAAAATTGGAAAGAGTCCAGCGGAGGGCAACAAAAATGATTAGGGGGCTGGAGCACATGACTTATGAGGAGAGGCTGAGGGAACTGGGATTGCTTAGTCTGCAGAAGAGAAGAATGAGCGGGGATTTGATAGCTGCTTTCAACTACCTGAAAGGGGGTTCCAAAGAGGCTGGATCTAGACTGTTCTCAGTGGTGGCAGATGACAGAACAAGGAGTAATGGTCTCAAGTTGCAGAGGGGGAGGTTTAGGTTGGATATTAGGAAAAACTTTTTCACTAGTAGGGTGGTGAAGCACTGGAATGAGTTACCTAGGGAGGTGGTGGAATCTCCTTCCTTAGAGGTTTTTAAGGTCAGGCTTGACATAGCCCTGGCTGGGATGATCTAGTTGGGGTTGGTCCTGCTTTGAGCAGGGGGTTGGACTAGATGACCTCCTGAGGTCCCTTCCAACCCTGAGATTCTATGATTCTATGATAAGCTGGAGGTGCTGCCACTTATGCTTTTCATGTTCTGGGGCTGCAAAGAGGACAGTACATAAGTGTTCATACTGTGATCACCTCTTTCATATGGAGAATACAGCCCAGGACACACCAGTTTCTGTGGTGTTCCCATTCACTTTTTGATTTTTTTTATCTTTCACAGATAGCTCTGTCATTAATGTCAGTGGCAGCAAGAAAACAGGCTGGCTCCAAGGCAAAGAACAAGGGAAATGAGGATCATCATGAAATGGTAAGAGCTTTCTCATATTTGTTAAAGAGCTGGAAGAGTACAAGGAGAGAGAAGGGTGAGGTTGAGGACACAAATGACAAGGGGTGGGGGGCGGAGACTGAAGAGAATTCAAATGCAGACTCTGTTGTAAGCAGTTGATTTGTTTCATTGTCTTATTTTCATCTAAGGCCTCAAACTCTGACCTTGCGGATGCACTAGTGGGCATCACCTCATGAATGAGTCCTGACAGCCTCCCCCTCAGTAGCAGCTGTGTAAGGATATAGTGTGTGGCTGTGGAGGTTGAAAGCTCACCCTGTGTATCTGGGGTGGGGCTGTGAATTCTAGGACGCTCAGGATGCAACTAACGGCAGGTTCTAATTTCCAGTACATAATTCACTGCCCCAAAATATTTGTTAATATAGAGTTGAGGTTGCCCAGTAATACCTTGTGCCCTTCCAGAATGTGGAGAGGGGCTAAACGTAACCCTCTGAAAACCAGGAAATGAAGAGCCGAGGTAATGCCTCCCACTCTGCCCTCTTTGGGTGATGCCCCTAGGAGTCCCTGTGAGAGATCACAGGGCTGTTCCTTTCCTAACCATGTGAGGACTGCATGAAAAGTGCACAAGAATAGTGTGGGGGAATCGCTTAGGCCTTGTCTTCATTAGGGTAAAGGTTGAACATAGGTCAAGCTTAGCCAATACAAGCTAGCCTATACTTGACTTTTTCATCTACTGGGTGGGGATATGGGGTGTGAGGAGTGCCTATGCCAGCTGGAAGCAAGAAGGGGCAGGAGAGTGGAGATGCAGAGTCCTTGTGCTTAGTGTATGGCGAAGACGCAGCAGCAGGGAGGCAGCAGGACATTACACTGCTAAAAATAGCAGGGTAGACAGGAAGCATGTTTTTACTGGCCTAAGATGTGCCTCACCATCTACACTGCTGCTTATATCTGCGCTAGGGCATGTAGAGTACATATGCTTGTAGAGTAAAGCATGGGTATACCTGCCTATATTGCAATCACACCTTTCACTGGTGGTGTAGACCTACCCAGAGAGCAAGAGCAAAGAAAAAGCTCAGAGAACTGGGACATGGGACATGGTGAAGCCGGAGTGTGATGAGATCCCCAGAGGGCAATCTGGGATGGTGTAACTCATTAATCTGGGTTGACTCTCACAATGCCTTACTTGTGATAAGCAACATACCCCTCCAGGTGCTGCTACCACTCAGTACAACCCCATGTGGAGCCCCCACACCCTGCTACATGACTGCTCCCAGAGCCTCTTACGAATCACACAGAGAAAGGCACCAGTCAAACGCTCCCAGCTTTGTACCTCAAGAAAAGACCCTTTCTTGAGCAATGCAAGTTTATTAATTGGTTCACCCCTTCATCCATGGAAAGCGGACATACACCAGCCTTTGTAACCTGAGCACTCTGGTCAAACTCACTGGTAAGGATGACCATTAGAATAAGTTGATTGATTTTAAGTGGTAGGCAAAAGTAAGAGTAGTTACCAAAGGAAAATAAAAGATAAGCAGGGAGTTTAAATTCTCAGCCTTATTAGACTAGACAATATCTGGAGGAAGCAATTTTTCTCTCCCCACTGGATACTGCAGGTTGGTTACAGTCTTTCATAGGCAGGCTCTCCCTGTTAGGCTGGGGACCAGTCTCCTCAGCTCCAGTGTTCTCCTTGCCTTCAGCATGGGTGGGGCGGGAGAAAAGGACAAACTATGCAGCCTCTGTCCCCTATTTTATATCTTCAGTCCATGTGCTTGGAGAGCACAAGTCCAGGCACATCTGGTGGGCATTGCTGACTCACCAGACAAGACTGAGCAATTCCCCTGGTGTGGCCTTGTGCCAGTGAGTCATTGAATTGTAACTCCCTTGCTAGAATATGGCTGTTGATAGTCGGCTCAACACCTGCCCAGGCATTTGTTATCTCCCTTGTTGTTGTCTCTGGGGAGCTAATATCTGGGCAATTCCCAAACCCACAGCATATTTTAGTGACAACAATACGATATCATCTCAACTTCATATGTACTGATGACATACATATTTAGATATAACAATGGATATCAGCAGATCATAACCTTTCCCGAGATACCTTACCTGGCATTCTTTACATACAATATCACAATTATATACAAATGATGAATATGGGGGTTACAAGGCTCCCTCCCCCGAGGTATAGTGTGTCACAATGGTATTGAAGGGTATGTGCTGTTCAGGAAAGACAGAAATAAAAGTAAAGGAGATGGACTAGTATTGTTTATTAATGACGAGGTAGACTCTAAAGAAATTGGAAGTGATTGAATGGATAAAACGGAATCTGTTTGGGTCAAAATCACTTTGGGGAAGAAAGGTAACCCAGGCTCCACTGCGCTAGTGTTCGGGATCTCCTACAGACTCTCAGGATCTGATCTGGATATGGATAGAGACCTCTTTAATATTTTTAATGAAATAAGTGCTACTGGGAATTGCATGATTATGTAGACTTTAATTTCCCAGATATAAATTGAAGGACAAGTGCTAATATTAGTGGTAGGACCCAGATATTCCTGGATGTAATAGCTAACAGATTTCTTCACCAAATAGCTACTGAATCAACAAGAGGTGATGCCATTTTAGATTTAGATCATGTCTACATGACAAATTACTTTGATATAACTTACATCACTCAGGGGTGTGAATAATCGATCCCCCTGAGTGACGTAAATTACACACCAACCTAAGCACCGGTATAGACAACATTATGTTGGCAGGACAGCTTCTCCCTCCGACATATAAGAACGGCCCTACTGGGTCAGACCAAAGGTCCATCTAGTCCAGTAGCCTGTCTTCTGACAGTGGCCAGTGCCAGATGCCCCCAGAGGGAATGAACAGAACAGGGAATCATCAAGTGATCCATCCCCTGTCGCTCATTCCCAGCTTCTGGCAGACAGAGGCTAGGGACACCATTCCTGCCTGTCCTGGCTAATAGCCACTGGTGGACCTATTCTCCAGGAACTTATCTAGTTCTTTTTTTAACCCTGTTATGGTCTTGTACATCACAACATCCTCTGGCAAGGAGTTCCACAGGTTGACAGTGTGTTGTGTGAAGAAATACTTCCTTTTCTTTCTTTTAAACCTGCTGCCTATTAATTTAATTTGGTGACCCCTAGTTCTTGTGTTATGAGAAGTAGTAAGCAACATTTCCTCATCTACTTTCTCTACACCAGTCATGATTTTATAGACCTCAATCATATCTCCCTTTAGCTGTCTCTTTTTTCCAAACTGAAAAGTCCCAGTCTTATTAATCTCTCCTCATACGGAAGCCATTCCATACCCCTAATAATTTTTGCTGCACTTTTCTGAACCTTTTCCATTTCCAGTATATCTCTTTTGAGATGGGGCAACCACATCTGCACACAGTATTCAAAATATGGGTGAACCATAGATTTATATAGAGGCAACATGATATTTTCTTTCCTGTTATCTATCCCTTTCTTAATTATTCCCAGCATTCTGTTCGATTTTTTGACTGCCGCTGCACATTGAATGGATGTTTTCAGAGAACTATCCACAGTGATTCCAAGATCTCTTCCTTGAGTGGTAACAGCTAATTTACACCCGATCATTTATATGTATAGTTAGGATTATGCTTTCCACTGTGCATTACTTTGCATTTATCAACATTAAATTTAATCTGCCATTTTGTTGCCCAGTCACCCAGTTTTGAGAGATCCTTTTGTAGCTCTTCGCAGTCTGCCTGGGTCTTAACTATCTTTAGTAATTTTGTATCGTCTGCAAATTTTGCCACCTCGCTCTTTAGCCCCTTTTCCAGGTCATTTATGAATATGTTGAATAGGACTGGTCCCAGAACAGACTCATGGAGGACACCACTATTTACCTCTCTCCATTTTGAAAACTGACCATTTATACCTACCCTTTGTTTCCTATCTTTTAACCAGTTACCAATCCATGAGAGCACTTTCCTCCTTATCCCATGGCAGCTTACTTTGCGTAAGAGCCTTTGGTGAGGGACCTTGTCAAAGACTTTGTGAAAATCTAAGTACACTATAGCCACTGGATCCCCTTGGTCCACATGCTTGTTGACCCCCTCAAATAATTCTGTTAGATTGGTGAGGCATGATTTCCCTTTACTAAAACCATGTTGACTCTTCCTCAACAAATTATGTTCATCTATGTGTCAGACAATATTGTTCTTTATTATAGTTTCAACCAGTTTGCCCAGTACTGAAGTCAGGCTTACAGGCCTGTAATTGCCGGGATCACTTCTGGAGCCCATTTTAAAAATTGGCATCACATTAGCTATCCTCCAGTCATCTGGTACAGCCACTGATTTAATGATAGGTTACAGACTACAGTTGGTAGTTCTGCAATTTCACATTTGAGTTCCTTCGGAACTCTTGGTTCTGGTGACTTATTGCTATTTAATTTATCAATTTGTTCTAAAACCTCCTCTAATGATACCTCAATCTGGACAGTTCCTCAGATCTATCACCTAGTAAGAATGGCTCAGGTTTGGGAATCTCCCTTATACCCTCAGCCGTGAAGACCGATTCAAAGAATTAATTTAGTTTCTCCACAATGCCTTATCGTCCTTGAGAGCTCCTTTAGCACCTCAGTCGTCCAGTGGCCCCACTGGTTGTTTAGCAGGCTTCCTGCTTCTAATGTACTTTTAAAAAATTGCTTTTACTTTTTGAGTTTTTGACTAACTGTTCCTCAAATTCTTTTTTGGCCTTCCTAATTGTATTTTTACACTTCATTTGCCAGTGTTTATTCTCCTTTCTATTTTCCTCACTAGGATTTAACTTCCACTTTTTAAAGGATGCCTTTTTGCCTCTCAGTACTTCTTTTACTTTGTTTAGCCACGGTGGCTCTTTTTTGGTTCTCTTACTATGTTTTTTAAATTGGGGTATACATTTATGGTGTCTTTAAAACGTTTCCACGGAGCTTGCAGAGATCTCACCTTTGGCACTGTACTCTTTGTTGACCTGAATTAGATGGGTTAGTTGTTATGACTCGCCACTGATTGCATCAGACCAGAAGATTAATAGGTTCTTGTCCAATTCAGACTACAGAGTTCAAGAACTCAGAGTTCTATATCAGGAGAGGACTCTCGGGGTGCTTCACAAGAACACGTACACTAAGGACAATACCAAATTGACAAAACCTCTATTGAAATTAACATAAAAATAAGAAATGCAATGAAACGTATAACTGCAAAACAGTAAAAGAATTCCCAAACTCCTGGTGGTAACATTTCTATTATAAGTACCTTAACCTAACATACTCACAACCTTCCTTGAGGACCTGGTAATAGGAGGTGAAGGACCAGCCTCACTCCTGGCATGCCCAATTACGCGATGGTTCTGGCTTCCCCAATGGTTAGGAATGTTGAGTAGTTATACTATACTGCAAAAGCTGAGCTGATAGATAGATAGATACTCTCTAGAGTATAGGAGAACTGGAAAAGCACTCCAAGAAACCAAAGCTTCGGGAGTTAGAAGAGCAAGAACTTAGAACAGCTTAAGACCTAAAAGAGCTCTTACAAGGTATTTTATAGGATCCTGACCCTATGTAATTCAGACCCAACCTACTATACCCAAATCTTATTTCCGTACCCTAAGAAATGTGTGGGTGCCCTTCTCCTATAGGTGAGTGGATTGTGACACTTTCTAAATATATCAATAAGGATGATCTTACTGCCAACCGAGGCTCTCTTGATTACCTCCGAGTTGTGGTGTACCCTGTGGTTACCAACCAGTTGTAGATGCCAGATAAACCTGTGATGTGGATAGTTCCTCCCTTTGGTTCCCCAAAGTTCAGGGACCATTCTTATCTGTGCCAAAGGTTGCCAACTTTTATGCTGACATATTCATAACTGATTATACTTTTTGTTATATCGCATTTCTTACCGGATCTTACAGGCCAGTAGGCTTCTTGCATTTCAGCATTTCAGCAAAACGTATTATTAGGGAACACATGCCTCAATGAATCCTACATTCCAAGGAATTAATACTGATAAAATATAAGAAAAAGAAACATATTAATTAATACTGCTGGCTGGATTAGTAGGATATCATAGCTAGGAAAATACTCCTATGGGCTACACCTTTAATTTCTGTTTAACTAACCTCCTAATTTTTGAGTAGTTCCCCTTTCTGAAATTAAATGCTACAGTGTTGGGCCGCTGTGGTGTTTTTCCTGAAATAGCTACTGCCTCTCACAGAGGCAAGAATGATAAAGCCAATGGGAGAACTCTGTCCCGTCGGCTTAGAGCGTCTTCACCAGAATTGCTACAGCAGTTCAGCTGCATCGATGGAGCTGTGCCACTGTAAGTGCTATAGTGTAGACAGAGCTTCAGAATTGGTAAGTAACTAGGGCCTCATAAAACCTGGTTGTAGAGGATAACCTTGGTTCGAATGATCATTTATTAATTCAGTTTAAATTAAATGGAAGTATAAACAAACTAGGGTCTTTAACTTCAAAAGGGAAAACTTAAACAAATTAAGGGAATGAGTTAGGGACATGGAGTGGCCAGAAGAACTCAAGGATCTGACTGTGGAGGAGGCTTGGAATTAGTTTCTGCAACTTTGCCTTAAAGTATCTGAAATCTGCATCCCAAACAAGGGCGGGGGGGAATTGTAGGGAAGTGTTGCAGATGAAACTGGATGAACACACATCTCAAACAGATTATTAAGAGAAAACAGGCTACAAGACATGGAAGATGGGATGGATCAGCAAGGAAAGCTACCTCTCGGAGATGAGAAAGTGTATGGAAAACTTTTGAACCGCCAAAAGCCAAGCAGAAATGGGCCTTGCAAAGGAAATTAAACCGTTCTTTAGCCATGAAAATAAGGAAAGAAGTGGGACCACTAAGCACTGAGGATAGGATGGAGTTTAAAGATAATCTAGGTATGACCCAACACCTTGACAAATACTTTGCCTCAGTTTTCAATGAGGATAATGAGGAGCTTGGGGGCAGTGGCAAGGTGGGTAATAGGAACAAGGAGATGGAACTATAAATTACTACATCCAAAATGAAAGTCCAATTTAAACAGGTTATAGGGACTAAATTGGGGGGCCTAGATAATCTCCATCCAAGACTATTAAAGGAAGTGGTACATTAAATGGCAAGCTTAATAGCACAGATTCATTAAAAATCTTTAAAGTCAGGTGTCATGCCCTATGACTGAAGAATTGCAAATATAGTACCGATATTTAAGATTGGGGGGTGCGGGGTGGGGGAGGGAAAGTGATCCAGGAAACTACAGGCCCGTTAGTTTGTCCTCAGTTGTATGCAACGTCTAGTGTTGCCGTGCAGATTCATAAGATGGAGGCCGCGGGGAACCCAGCTCCTCCCCGGTAGGTGGCGCGGGGAGCGGAGAGCCGAGCCCAGCCCAGCCCCCGCCACGGGAGGGCACGGGGAGCCCAGCCCCGCCTAGGTCCGTGGGGGGGCGAGGGGACCTGGGCCGGTGGGGAGCCGATCCCAGAGTCCCCGCCGCTGGGAGCCCAGCTGAGCCCGCCACGGGACGCGGGGGCGCACGGAGAGCCCAGCCCCGCCTCGGCCTGCTGGGGGGGTGCTGGGAACCATGGGGGAGCCAAGCCCAGTCCCCCGCCAGGGGGGAGCCCAGCCCAGCGCCCCCGCCGCGGCCCGCGGGTGGGTGGGGAGGCTGCCGCGGGCGAGGAGGCACAGGGCCGGTGCAAGGAAGTTTCACCTAGGGTGCGAAACTTCCTTGCACCGGCCCTGGTCTGGACTCTAACAAGTAAGGCTTTATTAGAACTGAGACAGACACCTAAAACAAAGGAGAGCCACGTACTCCTAGTTGTGTACCACAGTTCTTGCTAGTATGCTCTGCTCTTAAAGCCACAATACAGAAAGGGAAGCACAGAAAAAAATCCACCTTCATAACTGATTTGGGACTTTGTGTTTAAAGTGTTGCCATTTGGGTTAATTAATGCAGGAGACACATTTCAGAGGCTTGTGAGCCAGTTGTTAGTGGGGCCACAGGACGTTGCTGGAGCTTACGTAGATGACATCGCTCTCATCAGAAATTCCTGGTCAGATCATAACAGTCAGGGCCGGGCTTAGGGGTGGGTGATGTGGTTAGCGGGGCGCCGTCCGAGTGCCACTAGCTGGCAGGCCTGGGCTGTCAGAACGGGGGTGAGTGCGGGTGGGCCTGGGGCGGGAGCCCCTGTGCAGCCAGGTGGGGAGCGGGTGATGCCATGCGGAGCTGCCACACCTCCATGGAGCCCTCTCCGTCCCCTCCAGGCAGCGCTAAGGCAGAACCGCGCTCCCAGCTCTCGCCATCCCTCCTCCCCTGAGGGCCACACGCCGAGCCAGGCTCTCCCTGCAGCCTCCCATGGACGCTGGTGGCTCCTTCTGCTGGAGCAGCCGCACCATGGAGGGCGGCCAGTCGGCACTGCCCAGCTTGCTGCTCTTCGGTGCCGGGCTGCTGGGAACTCGCCCCCTTCCTGCTGGGCCAGCACCAGCTGCAGGGGGCTCCTGCCTTCTCCCTGTGGGTGAGCCGGCTGTCGGTCACTGACCGTCTGGGCAAGGGCCTGCTCCGCCCCATGGTGCCGGTCGCTACGCGCACAACTGGAGCCTCAGCGACCTGGGCTGGGGAGCAGCAGCGGGTGGGGGGAGCTGGGCAGCCTGTGCCGGCTCCTCACCTTCCTCAAGGCCTCCTTCGGGCTGCCCCCAGGCGGCTGCTGGCCATGGTCCTGGAGAGCTGGTTCTCCTGCCCCCCCCTCCCCCGCCGCTACTTCTACCAGCCTCACATCAGCCACCACTCGGGGGCCACTGCTGGTCCCGGCTGCCGTCGTGCTCTGCGCCCCCTTCTGCGCCCTGCCGCTGCTGGGCTCCCGCACCCCTGTGCAGTGCGGCCCGGGCACCCGGTGCTTCATCCGCACGGCCGGCAGTGTCACCGCCGTGCTGGGCTGCTCCGTGCGTGACGTGAGCCGGCTGTGTTTGCTGGTGCTGGCCACCGTGCGCAGCCTCCACCGCGTGGCCACTGGCTGCACTGCCACAGCTTCCTGGTGGGCCACAGACTTGTGTTTTTCCCGGTGTATGCTCCACTCCTCCTCTACCATGAGGCCACACCCTCGCCCCACCTCTTCCTGCCCCCTCACCCAAGGCCCCCCCGCCCATCCACCACTCGCTCCTCTCCAACCCCTCTCCCAAAACACCCCCACCGCCCACTGCACACTCCCTGCCTTCTTCCCCAAGCACCTCCCACCAGCCACTCACTGGTCGGTGGCCAGCCCCGGGGGCCATCAAACAGCTCTGGCTGGTGGGTGCTGTCAGAGAAACCTGTTCTGGCCAGTCCTGGCTTTGACAAACTATTTGCACTGTTCACTGATGCAGGTAACTCAGGTCTGGGGGCCTGGCTAGCACAAGCTGGTGAAGGCCATAAGAGACATCCTGTTGCTTTCTTAAGTAAAAAAAACTGACACCCAGTGAACAAAATGACTCTGTCAGAGAAAAAGAACGTTCTGTGACTGGGTGGGCAGCCCGGCAGCTAAGGCCTTCCCTGTTCAGCAGAGAATTCAGGGTTCTAACAGCCCACGCTCCAGCACTAAGGTGCCGACTCCAGACTGCGACGCTGGAGTGCAGAGCTTCAAGAATATGACACCAGGCAAGAGGGTTCTGAGCCAACTCACGCAGATCAACCAGTGACTGACCCTATGGCATCAATGTAGGGGGTGAGGTGTGACTCAGGGACCTTTTGGTGCCAAATGACAGAGGGCACAGGGGGTGCAGAGGGTTTTACAGGGATCCCCTGGGTCAGATCTCTGCATTATCGTTCACCAAAGGGTGGCATGCGAGGTCTCTATCGACAGCCGGTGGCCCTCTAGCCGTCATCATCACTGCAAAATGTAGATAGGGATAATAGTTAGGGAGTTACGTATCTAGTCTGAAAATTATATTCTTGAGGATTTGGGATTGAGGCAGGTTGGCAGGAGGTAACAAACCTCAGGAATGTACCCCCCAGGTAGGAAATAACAGACACCTATCTTCCTGTCTGGTCATTTGTGTATGTTGCATTGTATGCCTCACACTGTGTGTGTATTTGCATACTGAGCCAGTGCCAGTTAAGAGATTGTGAAATCTACAAGAGAGGAAATCTACAAGAAGAACCAGTCAGCAGGAAGGTGTCCTGTTTATGAATAAAGACATAGGATTGTTCTAAGAGACCTAAGAGTGCCCAGGAAGGGTCGATGGGGAGGATGGGGAGAAGGTGTACAGTAAATAGAGGCAGGTGGTGGTCCGGGGTCCGCTGTGTTGCAGTTGTTACTGTGGGTATAATTGTGTCCTGTGTCCCTTCTTTTGCCTTGAAGGGAGAACCATCATCTCAAGGGACGGCACTGGTACATAGCTGGGCTGGGATTGTGCCATTCGCAGGGGGCATGAGCAGTCAGAATTAGGAGAGGGCCGAGTGTGATGGGTTGGGTCACAGAGATCCCCTTGGGACTGCCACCTGATGTGCTGAGACTACCTCTGAGCCCTTTTTCCCTGCCAGCTTGGGACTTCATAACCCTGTCTTGTCTAGCCAGACACGACAGACCTGAACCACGTCCCCAAAAGCTGTAGACTTTACTGAAAACAGTGTAAGAAGTGCTCCTGTCCCCAGCACCCAGACACCTAGCTCCCAATGAGATTCAAACCTCAAATAAATTCGTTTTACTCTGTATAAAGCTTATAATCTTGGAGATCACAGCATCCCCAGGCAATGAGTTCCACAGGTTGATTTTACATTGTGTGAAGAAGTACTTCCTTTTTGTTTTGTTTTTAACCTGCTGCCTATTTATTTCATTGGGTGACTGCTAGGAAAGGGCCGGACATTGCAGAGTACATGGTTTGGGGGAAATCTGAGACTTGAGAGTGAGTTGGTGTCATCCTGCAAGCAGTAACCAAGGCTGGTGGAAGCCGGAGGAGGGCTGTGGGCTGTAGACAGGTGCTCAGTTCAGAGCTGCTGAACCAGGGCTGTCTAGCACACAGACACTCAGAGTGTTACCTTCATGCTGGTAGGCTGGTTATAAATGGCCCCGTTTGGGAGCTACAACAGCAAAGCATTGTGAGGCAGCCAAGATTACAGGGCAGGTGGTGACATAACCCCTCACTGGTCTAGAACTCTGATCGCATCATGACACTCCTACATCAAACTTTGCTTCTAGATTGATAGTCACTTGTTTGAATGATGACAAGAAAAGAAGGGGTTGTACCCACAACTCCAGCCTCATCCTGTTTCATTCCAACCTTCCCTTCGAGCGGTCTCAGAGCCAGAGCCTATGGAGATTGATGTGATGTGAACACACCTCACTGATCAGCGGAAGGACAATCTTTGCATAGACTGTGGTGAGCAGGCCACTTTACCAATGAGTGCCTCCTTAAATCTAGACCTTCAACAGACCCAGGGAAACAATCACCCTCAGCGATGTGAGAGTCCTTGAACCTGGATGTAGCCTCAGAGCTGAGTCTTCCAACCAGGCCACCTCTTCTGCTCACATGTGTCTTGGCAGACGCAAACTGTCATCCTCTGCACCTGCAGGTCTTGCGCCCTCTCTGGTTCCTGACAACACCTGAGGTGAATTACACCCAGGTTGCACTAATTGATTCTAGTGCCTTTAGTAATTCCATGGATGCTCAATTCGCTAAAGCTAATCAACTTCAGGTGCAAAGGAATCCCACCTTTTACCTAATGGAAACAATCAACTGTAGCATGCTGTCCTCTGGCCCAGTTACCTATGAAATCATTCCTCTCCAGGTTGCAATCCAAGATCACCTAGAGACTCTGCACTTTAATTTAATTAAGTTGCCACACTTTCCAATCATGCTCCGTATTCCCTGGCTCTCCGTGCGTGATCCACACATCTCATGAAAGATGCTTGAGGTATGATTTTAGTCAAGCGACTGCCTACAATTGTGTCTAGCTGAGCCAGGGGCCCAGGAAACAAGAATCTGTGCCAAGCACTGCTTTCTGTGCTCAACAGATTCACGAAGCCAACAGTTCGCTAATCCCTCTGAATTGTCAAGAGTTTTCTGATGTACTTGATAAAAAGAGTGCTGATATTTTACTCCCACATAGACCCTATGATTGCTCCATTGATCTCCAGCCAGGGACTAAAATTCCATTTGGATGGATTTACTCCTTATTAGAACCAGAACTCAGGGCCCTGCAAGTCTATCTTGACAAGAATCTTGCAAATAACTTCATCTGTCCATCCATGTCTCCCACTGGGGCCTCAATTTTGTTTGTGAAAAAGGACGGCTTCTTGTGCCTTTGTGTAGATGAACGTGCATTGAAAAGGTTTACCATCAAGAACAAGGAGGGCCGGCTCCAGGCACCAGCAAAACAAGCTGGCGCTTGGGGCGGCACGTTTCTAGGGGCGGCATTCTGGCGCCAGCCATGCCACCCCTAAAAATGTGCCCCGGCTGCCCTAGCTCACCTCCGCTGCCGCCGCTGGCTCACGCGCCACCAGGGAGGGGGAGATTCTGAGCGGCTGCGGCGCGTGCACCGCTTCTCTCCCCCCCTCCTCCCTCCTCCTGGGGGGAGGAGGCAGGGCTGGGGATTTGGGAAGGGGCGGAGTTGAGGTGGGGGTGGGGTAAGAAAAAAACGGGGGTGGGGGGCGGCCAAATTTGTTTTTGCCTGGGGCGGCAAAAATCCTAGAGCCGGCCCTGGGAACAAGTATGCTTTGCTTTTGATCAACAAGTGGTTGGAAAGGATTGGTTCCACCAGGGTGTTTATAAAGCTTGATCTTTGTGGCACTTACAACATAGTCCATATCCAAGAGGGAAATGAATGGAAAACAATGTTTCGCGTCTGTTATGGCTATTTTGAAATTCTGTTTATGCCTTTTAGACATTCCAGTGCCCCAGCCACACTCCAGGACTTTGCCAAACTCTTCACAACCAACATGTCTTTCTGGGATGTGAGTGCCTCTGAGCTAATGGCACGTACAGAAAACACAAACAGTGAGTTTGACTGCTTTTCTGTCAACTCCTTATGGTTAATTAGCCTCTTAGAGTTGGTCTGGCAACTTCTACCTTTTCACATTTTCTCTGTATGTATATATATATATATATATATATATCTTCCGACTATATGTTCCATTCTATACATCCGATGAAGTGGGCTGTAGCCCACGAAAGCTTATGCTGAAATAAATGTGTTAGTCTCTAAGGCCAGGTCTACACTAGGACTTTATGTCGAATTTAACAGCGTTAACTCGATTTAACCCTTCACCCGTCCACATTAGGAAGCAGTTTATTTCGACATAAATGGCTCTTTAATTCGATTTCTGTACTCCTCCCCGACGAGGGGAGTAGCGCCAAATTCGACATGGCCATGTCGAATTCGAGGAACTGTGGACGGAATTCGACGCTAATAGCTCCGGGAGCTATCCCACAGTGCACCACTCAGTGGACACTCAGGACAGCAATCTGTACTCGGATGCTCCGACCTGCCACTCAGGGAAAGCCCCGGGAAAATTTGAATTCCTTCTCCTGTCTGGCCAGTTTGAACCCCATTTCCTGTTTGGACATCGTGGCAAGCTCAGCAGCACTGGCAACGATGCAGAGCTCTACAGCAGAGGTTTCCATGCAATCCCAGAATAGAAAGAGGGCTCCAGCATGGACTGATCGGGAAGTTTTGGATCTGATCGCTGTGTGGGGAGATGAATCTGTCCTATCCGAGCTCCGATCCAAAAGACGGAATGCCAAAATTTATGAAAAAATTATCCCAGGCTATGACGGAGAGAGGATACAGCCGGGATGCAACGCAGTGCCGCGTGAAAATCAAGGAGCTGCGAAAGGCGTACCAGAAGACCAAGGAGTCCAACGGACGCTCCGGATCGCAGCCACACACTTGCCGGTTTTACGAGGCACTGCATGCTATGCTCGGTGGTGCTGCCACAACTACCCCACCAGTGTCCGTGGACTCCGACGATGGGGTCTTATCTACGGCCACGTCGTCGGAGGTTTTCGCGGACGGTGAAGATGAGGAAGGAGAGGAGGAGGACGAGGCGGTCGACAGCGCTTTCACTGCTGATTTCCCCGACAGCCAGGATCTATTCATCACCCTGACTGAGCTCCCCTACGAACCCTCCCAAGGCAGCATCCCTGAGCAGGAATCAGGTGAAGGATCAGCAGGTCAGTGTTGTAGACATTTATTTGGAATACAATAGGCATGGTGTGTAAGCACTGTGTTAGTATTGCTTAATCGGCCTTATGCGCTTCAGCTTGGAGTCGCTTTCCCGTGCAACTATTCGAAAAGTCTGTCAATATGTATGGGGATAGAGGAGTAATCCCCATCGGAGATCTCCACGAAGCTCTCCTGGAGCTACAGTGAGAGCTTGTGTAGCACGTTCACGGGGAGAGCGGCCTTATTGTCTCCTCCATGGTAGGATACTTTCCCACGCCATGCAAGCTGCAGGTACTCTGGTATCATTGCCTTGCATAGCATGGCTGCATACGGCCCCGGGGTTTGCTGGCATTGACGCAGCATGCAGATTTTCTCTGTCTCGGTAATCCTCATCAGAGTGATATCAGTCATGGTGCCCTGGTTTGAATAAGTGGTTTCATTAGTATAGGGAATGCATCATTTTCCCTTTAAAGAAAGACACCCGGCGGTTTCCGTTAACGCGTGGTGGGAGGGAGTTTGGAGCCAAACCATTCGAACTTTGCGGTGCGCGGGTAGGGAGAGTTCCCGGGACCGGCCACGCGAAGCGGGGGAAAGGGAACGCGAGCCGTTCATACAGAGCGGTTCGCGGGCACTTTTGGTTCCCGGAAGCGGCCACGCGGAGGTGGGGGAAGGGTAGGCGAGCCGTTCATACTGAGCGGTACACGGGCACTTTTGGTTCCCGGGAGCGGCCACGCGGAGGTGGGGGAAGGGTAGGCGAGCCGTTCATACTGAGCGGTTCGCGGGCACTTTTGGTTCCCGGGAGCGGCCACGCGGAGGGGGGGGAAGGGTAGGTGAGCCGCTGTAGATGAGCGGTTTGGCCAGTAGCAGTTCCTGCCCGCCGCCAGGAACAGTGATTGAGACATGGGAGTAGAGCACTGCTGTGAAGTAATCTCTCAGCAGTCCAAACTCATCACCTTACCATGGTCTTCAGAGAGCTGATTTTCAGTGTTCAGCAAGGCTTCTGGGATCTGTACACCGGGACCCCGAACACTCAGCATTAAGACCTAATATTTGACCTTGTAGTACGTGAACATGTGATAGGTACTGTGCTTGGTCCTATTCACAGGGAAAGAGTATGGGCATTGTTCTGGGAAAAGTATCTTTCTGAAGAATTCACTCCCTTTCCCTCATCCCACAGCTGCGAGTGTCTCCCGCCCTACCCGTTTATCTCCCTCCCATGGGCTATTGCAGATAAGGCGGCGCAAAAAGAGAACCCGGGATGACATGTTCTCAGAATTGATGATCTGTTCCCGAAGGGAGGCGGCACAGCGGAGAGAGGACGTCTCAAGGTCCGAGCGAGCAGCCAGGGAACGGGAGCAGAGGGCTGAAGCGCGCGAGGACAGGTGGTGGCAGGAAGACCAGCAGGCGACTCAAACGCTGCTGGGACTAATGAGGGAGCAAACGGACACGCTCCGGCACCTGGTGGACGTTCTCCAGGACAGGAGACAGGAGGAAAGAGCCCCTCTATATGTTATTTCTAACCGCCCACCCCCGCCACCAAGTCCAGTTGTTTACTCACCCAAAGTCACTAGGACGAGGGGAGGCAGGGTGCGTGGAAATATTCACTCCACCCCTGCAGACTGCTCCAGTAGCAGAAGGCTCTCATTCCAAAAACCTTAGATTGGTCCTTTCCCTCCCTCCAGCCGCACCCCTCAACACTTCCCTGCCCAGGTTTCATCTTAAAGCAATGCTCACCTTAATAAAAATGTTTTTTTGGTTCAGTGTTGTTTCCCTGACTTTCTTTCACAGGACCGTTTGGTTTTCGGGTTAGTGGGTAACGGGGTTTGTAAGTGGAGACGAGTGGCGCCCGACCCAGGGTACAGACAGGGGGAAAGGATCAACAGAAAGTCACAGTGAAAATTGCATGCACTAGGCACACTTGTCATTCTGGGAGGGGGTTTTCATGTTCTCTATGGGGGGTGAGGGGGGGGGTTCACTTTCTGGTGGGGGTGGGTGGCTGCTGATCTTTAGCTGCCGGCGACAGCCTGCATGACAGATCCATGCAGCGGGGGATCCGTGGCCGCAATTCATGGCCAAAAAGTCACAGAGACGCCACCACACACAGTTGCGAATAGGAGGGGTTGATGGCTCCCTTGAAACAAGCAGTCCAGCACTTAGGACTGCTCTGGGAGCAGGAGCATGTCGTTCCCCAAGCTTGGAAGCGTACTTTCCCACACTCCACCCGCTCCCCAACCGCGGTATGCGTCCCAGGTTAAAACCTTAAACGAGAAACAAGTACTGGAAACAGTTCAAATAAACAATGTTTCCTTTATTGTAGTTTTAAAGCGTTGAATGAAGGTGGGTAAGGGGCTTGTAAATGGGAGAGGATAGGCAACGGAAACTGGGTAAAGAGACGGGGGCAGGTTCAGCATCTGTGTAAACAAGCGTAACAGTCACTGGTTACCCTGGTCAGTCTGGAAGCTAGCTTTCAAAGCTTCCCGGATGCGCAGCGCGTCCCGCTGTGATCTTCTAATCGCCCTGGTGTCCGGCTGAGCGTAATCAGCTGCCAGGCGATTTGCCTCTACCTCCCACCCCACCATAAACGTCTCCCCCTTGCTCTCACAGAGATTGTGGAGCACACAGCACGCTGCAATCACAATGGGGATAGTTTTTTGGCTGAGATCGGAGCGAGTCAGTAAGCTTCGCCATCTGCCCTTCAGACGGCCAAAGGCACACTCCACCACCATTCTGCACTTGCTCAGCCAGTAATTGAAGAGCTCCTTTTCAGTGTCCAGGGCTCCCGTGTATGGGTTCATGAGCCATGGCATTAGCGGGTAGGCAGGGTCCCCGAGGATCACTGTAGGCATCTCCACATCCCCAACAGTTATTTTGCGGTCCGGGAAATAAACACCCTGTTGCAGTCGTCTAAAGAGACCAGAGTTTTTGAAAACACGAGCATCATGAACCTTGCCTGGCCATCCAACATTGATGTTGGTAAAACGTCCTTTGTGGTCCACTAGTGCTTGCAGCACCATAGAAAAATAGCCCTTACGGTTAATGTACTGGCTGCCCTGGTGCTCCGGTCCCAGGATAGGGATGTGTGTGCCATCAATAGCCCCGCCGCAGTTTGGGAATCCCATAGCGGAAAAGCTATCTATGATCACCTGCACGTCTCCAAGGGTCACTACCTTTGAGAGCAGCAGGTCAACGATTGCATGGGCTACCTGCATCACAGCAACCCCCACGGTAGACTTGCCCACTCCAAATTGGTTCGCGACTGATCGGTAGCTGTCAGGAGTTGCAAGCTTCCACAGGGCTATGGCCACTCGCTTCTGGATAGTCAGGGCTGCTCGCATCCGGGTGTCCTGGCGCTTCAGGGCAGGGGACAGCAAGTCACAAAGTTCTAGGAAAGTGCCCTTACGCATCCGAAAGTTTCGCAGCCACTGGGATTCATCCCAGACCTGCAGCACTATGCGGTCCCACCAGTCAGTGCTTGTTTCCCTTGCCCAGAATCGCCGTTCCACAGGATCAACGTGCCCCATTGCCACCATGATTTGTACGGTCCGGGGTCCCGTGCTTTGCGAGAGGTCTATGCCCCTCTCAGAGTTCATGTACTCCCGGAGCTTCCGTTGCCTCCTCGCCCGATTTCTCTGCATCAGATTCTGGAAAAGGTGCATGATAAGGCACGAGGTGTTGGCAACGGACAGAACAGCAGCGATAATCGCGGAGGGCTCCATGCTCTCTGTCCTGTGGCGTCCGAGCTGTCAATCACCGGAAAAGGGCGCGAATTCATTGCCCGCCGGCGCTTTCACGTAGGGACGGCGGGAGTGTGAGTCGAGTGACGACATTTACGTATAACCACCCTTGACACATTTTCGGTCCCACAAGGCACTGGGGGCTACACCCAGAATTCCAGTGGGCAGCGGGGACTGCGGGAACTGTGGGATAGCTATCCACAGTGCACCGCTTGCAATGTCGACGCTTGCCCCCTTACTGTGGACTCAGAAATTCGAATTAAGGTCCTTGATGTGGATTCGCACGATCGACCTTGCAATATCGGTTTCACAAGTTCGGTTTAACAAAAATCGAACTAGTCTCGTAGTGTAGACATACCCTAAGGTGCCACAAGGACTCCTGTTCTTTTTGCGGATACAGACTAACACGGCTGCTACTCTGAAATCTATTCTTAGGGTATGTCATTTCCCCTGATGGAACAGGTATGGACCCCTGGAGAGTGTCCATGATTGGCCAAGGAACATCCACAATGTCCAGTGCTTCCTGGTGTCTGCCAATTGTTACCAATTTTTTTTACCAGATCTATGTCCCTGATTATGAACCTTGTCTAGCAATACTCTGGCTATGCCATGCCTCACCCTGGCTAGCCATTTGGGCCACTGGAAAACAGTTAAGCTGGTCTCTCAATATTTCTGGTGTCTAAAACTATGTTCTTCCATTGAATCCTACATCAGCTCCTGTGATGTCTGTGATCTAATGAAGATCCTCCCAGCACCAAACCCTTGGTGATCTCATCCCACTGCCAATTCCATTCAGCCCTGGTAGTCCATCTCCATGCTTTTTATTGTTGGCCTCCCCAATTCTCAGGGCCACACAGCAGTGCTAGTTGTGTCATTTAATTCCGTGCCTTAAAATTCCTACCGTGTCTTCATACTCCATGGACTACCATCTAATATGACATCTGGCCAAGGATCACAGTTTGTTTTGCACTTCTGGTAGGAGTTGTTCAAGATCCTGGATGTTGAATTATGTGCCTCCTCAGCTTAGCCCCCACAGACTGATGGAAAGACTGAACGAGTGAATGAAATTTTGGAGCAATATCTCTGTTGCTTTATTAATTATCATCAGAATGACTGGGTTTCCCTCCTTTCCTTTTCCGAATTTGTGTACAATAATGTCGGCCTCTGATTAACCCACAAAAGTCCTTTTTATGCCAACTATGGTTTCCACCCTCGGTTTTACCCATCCATACCACAAGCCTCCTATATACATCAAGTCTCTGACCGAGTCAAACACCTTCACTGTATCCAGGAAGAGTTGAAAACCCATCGAGAGTTGGCCAAAAGAGATTACAAATGGTACGCTGACCTTTATCGATGGGCAACCCCTCAAACTACAGTTGTAGATAAAGCATGGCTCTCAACACAAGACCTTGACTCTAGCCGGTCTTCAAGGAAGTTGGGTTACCAATAACTTGGTGTATTCTGTGTCAATCAGCAGAATAATTCTGTGGCCTTCAAACTCCAACTGCCAAGGGCAATGAAAATGCACCTGGTATTCCACATCTCCTTGCTGAAAAAGCACACTGACATCTCCTTCCTTGGATAACTATAGCTGCCACCATCACAGATCATGGTCCAGGACATGGGTAATGCCTGGTGAAGCAGATCTTAAACTTCAAAATTCTCTGAAGAAAGTTCATGTACCTTGTTGATTGGAAGGGTTATGGTCCAGTTAATCTTTCATGAGAGCCAGCCAAAAACATACATGCACCTGACCTACTTCAGAATTCCATCGGTCGCACCTTGATAACCCTGGTCCAAGGATGCCTGGTAGGTGGCTTTTCTGGGGGGAGGGGAGAGGCGGATAATGTAATTGGTCATCTCTGAGCATGATGAGTGCTCTCTGTGC
Source organism: Chelydra serpentina (assembly GCA_037349315.1). Lineage (NCBI taxonomy): Eukaryota > Metazoa > Chordata > Testudines > Chelydridae > Chelydra > Chelydra serpentina. The sequence goes on along the minus strand of JBAIAC010000021.1, from coordinate 2,470,601 downwards.
CTGAGTCCTGAGTGCTGCTATGCCCGATGAGTCATCCCTCATCCTGATTACTTGATGGTTCCAAGTCAATCAACCAAGGCTAAGCTAATCCTCAGTTGAAGGTCTAATCAAGTGACTCCAAGGCTAGGGGATAAAGACTCCCAATGAGAGCACCCTCTCTAGTCTGCTCAACGTCGCTACCTCACCGGGAGTATTCTCCAGCGCTTGGTGATTCTGACAGACCACTCCTGTTCTTCCATCTGCTGCTATTTCTGCTCCTATTCCAAGCTCAGCCTGTGCCTGCTTCAGTTCCTATTCCAGCCTTGTTCCAACCTACAAGCTGGAGGCTCATCAGTTGGGAGCGACAGAGGAGAGAGCTCTGAGTGTGTGGGTCAATCACAGCATTACTATGAGCCACCAATGTGATCATAGAATCATAGAATGATAGAATCCCAGGGTTGGAAGGGACCTCAGGAGGCCATCTAGTCCAACCCCCTGCTCAAAGCAGGACCAACCCCAACTAGATCATCCCAGCCAGGGCTTTGTCAAGCCTGACCTTAAAAACCTCTAAGGAAGGAGATTCCACCACCTCCCTAGGTAACCCATTCCAGTGCTTCACCACCCTACTAGTGAAAAAGTTTTTCCTAATATCCAACCTAAACCTCCCCCTCTGCAACTTGAGACCATTACTCCTTGTTCTGTCATCTTCTACCACTGAGAACAGTCTAGATCCATCCTCTTTGGAACCCCCTTTTAGGTAGTTGAAAGCAGCTATCAAATCCCCCCTCACTCTTCTCTTCTGCAGGCTAAACAATCCCAGTTGCCTCAGCCTCTCCTCATATGTCATGTGCTCCAGCCCCCTAATCATTTTTGTTGCCCTCCGTTGGACTCTTTCCAATTTATCCACATCCTTCTTGTAGTGTGGGGCCCAAAACTGGACACAGTACTCCAAATGAGGCCTCACCAGTGCCGAATAGAGGGGAATAATCACGTCCCTCGATCTGCTGGAAATGCCCCTACTTATACAGCCCAAAATGCCATTAGCCTTCTTGGCAACAAGGGCACACTGGTGACGCATATTCAGCTTTTCGTCCACTGTAACCCCTAGGTCCTTTTCTGCAGAACTGCTGCCCAGCCATTCGGTCCCTAGTCTGTAGCAGTGCATGGGATTCTTCCGTCCTAAGTGCAGGACTCTGCACTTGTCCTTGTTGAACCTCATCAGATTTCTTTTGGCCCAATCCTCTAATTTGTCTAGGTCCCTCTGTATCCTGTCCCTACCCTCCAGCGTATCAACCACTCCTCCCAGTTTAGTGTCATCTGCAAACTTGCTAAGGGTGCAGTCCACCCCATCCTCCAGATCGTTGATGAAGATATTGAACAAAACCGGCCCCAGCACCGACCCTTGGGGCACTCCACTTGATACCGGCTGCCAACTAGACATGGAGCCATTGATCACTACCCGTTGAGCATGGCCATCCAGCCAGTTTTCTATCCACCTTACCGTCCATTCATCCAGCCCATACTTCTTTAACTTGCTGGCAAGAACACTGTGGGAGACTGTATCAAAAGCTTGGCTAAAGTCAAGAAATAGCACATCCACTGCTTTCCCCTCATCCACAGAGCCAGTTATCTCATCATAGAAGGCAATTAGGTTAGTCAGGCATGACTTGCCCTTGGTGAATCCATGCTGACTGTTCCTGATCACTTTCCCCTCCTTTAAGTGGTTCAGAATTGATTCCTTGAGGACCTGTTCCATGATTTTTCCAGGGACTGAGGTGAGACTGACTGGCCTGTAGTTCCCCGGATCTTCCTTCTTCCCTTTTTTAAAGATGGGCACTACATTAGCTTTTTTCCAGTCATCCGGGACCTCCCCCGATTGCCATGATTTGTCAAAGATAATGGCCAATGGCTCTGCAATCTCATCGGCCAACTCCTTTAGCACCCTCGGATGCAGTGCATCCGGCCCCATGGACTTGTGTTCGTCCAGCTTTTCTAAATAGTCCCGAACTACTTCTTTCTCCACAGAGGGCTGGTCACCTCCTCCCCATACCGTGCTGCGGAGTGCAGCCGCCTGGGAGCTGACCTTGTCTGTGAAGACGGAGGCAAAAAAAGCATTGAGTACACTAGCTTTCTCCACATCCTCTGTCACTAGGTTCCCTCCCTCATTCAGCAAGGGGCCCACACTTTCCTTGACTTTCTTCTTGTTGCTCACATACCTGAAGAAACCCTTCTTGTTACTCCTAACATCTCCGGCTAGCTGCAACTCCAAGTGTGATTTGGCCTTCCTAATTTCACTCCTGCATGCCTGAACAATATTTTTATACTCCTCCCTGGTCATTTGTCCAATCTTCCACTTCTTGTAAGCTGCTTTTTTGTGTTTAAGACGAGCAAGGATTTCACTGTTAAGCCAAGCTGGTCGCCTGCCATATTTACTTTTCTTTCTACACATCGGGATGGTTTGTTCCTGCAACCTCAATAAGGATTCTTTAAAATACAGCCAGCTTTCCTCGACTCCTTTCCCCCTCATGTTATTCTCCCAGGGGACCTTGCCCATCAGTTCCCTGAGGGAGTTAAAGTCTGCTTTTCTGAAGTCCAGGCTCTGTATTCTACTGCTCTCCTTTCTTCCTTGTGTCAGGATCCTGACCTCGACCATCTCATGGTCACTGCCTCCCAGGTTCCCATCCACTATTGCTTCCTCTACTATTTCTTCCCTGTTTGTGAGCAGCAGGTCAAGAAGAGCTTTTCCCCTAGTTGGTTCCTCCAGCACTTGCACCAGGAAATTGTCCCCTACACTTTCCAAAAACTTCCTGGATTGTCTGTGGACCGCTGTATTGCTCTCCCAGCAGATATCGGGGTGATTAAAGTCACCCATGAGAACCAGGGCCTGTGATCTAGTAACTTCTGTTAGTTGCTGGAAGAAAGCCTCGTCCACCTCATCCCCCTGGTCTGGTGGTCTGTAGCAGACTCCCACCACGACATTACCCTTGTTGCTCACACTTCTAAATTTAATCCAGAGACTCTCAGGTTTTTCTGCAGTTTCATACTGGAGCTCTGAGCAGTCATACTGCTCTCTTACATACAACGCAACTCCCCCACCTTTTCTGCCCTGCCTATCCTTCCTGAACAGTTTATATCCATCCATGACAGTACTCCAATCATGTGAGTTATCCCACCAAGTCTCTGTTATTCCAATTACGTCATAATTCCTTGACTGTGCCAGGACTTCCAGTTCTCCCTGCTTGTTCCCCAGGCTTCTTGCATTTGTGTATAGGCATTTAAGATAACTCACCGATTGTCCTGCTGTCCCAGTATGGGGCAGGAACCCTCCCCTCTTGCACTCACCTACTTGTGCTTCCTCCCGGTATCCCACTTCCCCACTTACCTCGGGGCTTTGGTCTCCTTCCCCCGGTGAACCTAGTTTAAAGCCCTCCTCACTAGGTTGGCCAGCCTGCTTCCAAAGATGCTCTTCCCTCTCTTCGTCAGGTGGAGCCCATCTCTGCCTAGCACTCCTTCTTCTTGGAACACCATCCCATGGTCAAAGAATCCAAACCCTTCTCTCCGACACCATCTGCGTAGCCATTCGTTGACTTCCACGATTCGACGGTCTCTACCCCGGCCTTTTCCTGCCACAGGGAGAATGGACGAGAACACCACTTGCGCCTCAAACGCCTTTATCCTTCTTCCCAGAGCCACGTAGTCTGCAGTAATACGCTCAAGGTTATTCTTGGCAGTATCATTGGTGCCCACGTGGAGAAGCAGGAAGGGGTAGCGATCTGAGGGCTTGATGAGTCTCGGCAGTCTCTCCGTCACATCACGAATCCTAGCCCCTGGCAAGCAGCACACCTCTGGGTTTTCCCGGTCAGGGCGGCAGATAGATGACTCAGTCCCCCTGAGGAGAGAGTCCCCGACCACCACCACCCTCCTCCTCCTCTTGGGAGTGGTGGTCGTGGAACCCCCATCCCTAGGACTGTGCATCTCATGCCTTCCAATCAGTGGAGTCTCCTTCTGCTCTGTTCCCTCAGATGTATCATTCACTCCACTCTCTGCACTAGTACCTGTGGAGAGAACATGAAAAAGGTTGCTCATCTGAATATGCGTTTCTTGTACATGGACTGGTCTCATACTCTTTCCTCTTCTGGAGGTCACATGCCGCCAATTATCCTCACTGGCCTTCTGTCCCCACTGCGCAGCCTGCTTTGAATCCTCAGAACACTGTGCCCGCTGAAGCCTATCCTGACGTCTATCCAGGAACTCCTCATTTTCTTTTATGGAACGCAGGGTTGATACTCGTTTCTCCAGACCTTGAATCTTCTCCTCCAATATGGAGATCAGCTTGCACTTTGTACAGACAAAGTCACTTCTATCCTGTGGAAGAAAGACAAACATGGCACATCCTGTGCAGGTCACGACAGCGGATCGCTCAGCATCCATAGTCCCTTCCTTCGAAGAGTTTCCTCACTTGTGGCAGAAGCTACTCAGGGAAACTTGCAAGGGGGATGCCGCAGTAGGCTCTCTCCAGGTGAACTCCCAGGCTAACTCCACCTGTTTGCTTCTCTGCTATTCGCTGCTCAGCTGGTTCGCAGCTGACTGACTGTCTTTTTAGAAAAGCCTGGAACGAAGCACTCCCGATTCACACCCAAGGGTCCTGTATTTGCTCCTGCTTTACCTGGAGCAATTCCTCTCAAACTCCCCTGTTTGCAGCTCCTGTTCGCAAAGCTCCCTGGTCGCTTGCTCACTGCTTTATAAAGCCCTGGCCTGCCTGATTGATTAGCCCCGCCCCCTGGTGTAGAAGCTCACAGCTTCCAACTGCCAGCCACAGCACACGGTCCTGCAGACAAACGAATGAACACACAGACAGACACAAGTACCCCCAAACACACACTACAGACAGCCACTTACCCCAAGGGTCCTGTATTTGCTCCTGCTTTACCTGGAGCAATTCCTCTCAAACGCCCCTGTTTGCAGCTCCTGTTCGCAAAGCTCCCTGGTCGCTTGCTCACTGCTTTATGCAGTGATGCAGCCATGGAAAAGACAAATGAAATCCTAGGATACATTAGGCGAGACATTTCCAATACAGATACTGAAGTATTAATGCCATTGTACAAGGCACTGGTAAGAGCTCATTTGGAATACTGCATACAGTTTTCGTGACCCATGCTTAAGAAAGATGAATGTAAACTGAAACAGGTGCAGAGAATAGCTGCTAGGATGATCAGGGGAATGGAGGGCCTATCTTGTGAGAGGAGACTGAAAGATCTTGGCTTGTTTAGTCTAGCAAAAAGAAGGCTGAGAGGGGATATGAATGCTCTATAAATATATTAGAGGGGTAATTACCAGGGACAGTGAAGAGCTATTTAAGCTAAAGGACAATATTGGTACAAAAATAAATGGATATAAACTGACCATGAACAGATTCAGGCTGGAAATTAGAAAGTTTCTAACCCTCAGAGGAGTGAAGTCCTGAAACAGTTTCCCAATAGGAGCTGTGGGAGCAAACAAAGTAATTAGTTTTGAGAGAGAGCTGGACAAATTTATGAATGAAATTGTATGATAGGATTGCTTGTGATGGTAGGGGACAGGCTTATCGGCCTTGGGGCTCATTTCCAGTTTATTTTATATTCCCAAAGCTCATACTTCAGGGTTTCAGGCACCGGTGGGGATCAGAAAGGGATTTCTCCCCCTCCACCAATGGATTCTGCAGTGGCCATGGCTGGAGATGGGACACTGGGAGGAATGGGGCAGGGCTTTGAGGTGGCACTGAGTGTTCTATCTCTTGGGTGCTTGGCTGGCTGGTTCTTGATCACATGCTCAGGGTCTAACTGATCGCTGTATGTGGTGTTGGGAAGAAATCTTCCTCCAGGTCAGATTAGCAACGACCCTGGGGCTATTGGCCTTCCTTTGCAGCGTGTGGATCACACATCAGGATTATCAGGGTATATCTCACTTAATGATTTCCCACCATTGTGGGGCCTTGTGCACTGGACCACCTCGGTCCCTCCTATTCTCCACCTGTGTCCCATAATAATCTATGTTCCTGTGGGCTGTAATACTTTGGTACCATTTTAGTTGTTGGGTTTAGTGTGCAAGTGCTGGGTGGTGTTGGTGTTCTGTGATATACAAGAGGTTGGACTAGATGATCTAATTGTCCCCTCTGGCCTTATATTCTGTGGCTCTGTGTCACAGTGTGCAGAAAGCTAGTTCAGGATAGATTCACAACCCAGCTTGTCACAAACTAATTGTGCAGAGAAACCCAAAGAAGAATAAGGATTGGGGGAAAGAGGAAAGTAGGGACATGAAAGGGAGGGGGGAATGGGGGCATGCACAGCATACAGCCCCTGAGGAGGGAGAAAGCCGGGGAAGGGAGCACATAGAGCCTTTAGCATTGGGGGAATGGGGTCCAAGAGTGCCCCTGGCATGGGGAGAAAAAGAGAAATGAGGCTTCACACAAAGTCTCTGCTATGGGAGGAAGGGTGAATGGGGTTGGGGCACAAGAAACCCTGGTTTGGGGGAGATTAGGACACCCTGGAATGGAGGAAGGGGAACTGCACAGAGCCCCTGACATGGGCAAAGGGGGAAATGAAGGGCACGCAGAACCTCTGGTGGGGGGGGAGTTTGGGGAGACTTGCAGGGAGTCCCTGAAATAGAGGGGAGAGCGAGGGGGGTGCCCAGGGTGCTGCTTGGGGAAATGGAGGGATGCAGGGAACCCCAGGTGTGTGCAATGAGCTCAGCCTACATGAGTTATGCAATGTGAGAACCTCCCTAGTTAATTTTATGTTTCAATCAACGAGATACTTAAATTATTTTGATGATTTGATATTAACCCACTTTGATTTGATTTGTTTATATGTATTATTTATACATTTTGCTGAGTTATTTAGTGCAGTTAATGAAATATAAATTGGAAGCTTAGGGAGAGATTAACCTTTCCCAGACATCAGGTTTCTGGACCTGAGGAGCCCCAAGGTAGGTAACAGACAGTTCTGTGACCCACCTAGTGATGGCCCATAGAACTGCCTCAGTTGTGCTCACACTATTTCTGTGGGTGAGGCCAGTGGGATCAACAGCCTGTCAGACTTTACACACGCATGTTTTATCTGCTTAATGTTCATTGATTAAAATTGATCTTCTTTTGTTTACTCTAAACCTACAAACTTCGAAGCGCGATTCAGTAGCAGTAACTGTGATAGCTGCAATTACTGGCTATCTTCTAGTACTGGTTAGTGTATTTATATAGGTCATAAATAATGGTGCTAATGTCAAAAGGAAATGCAAGGTCTGGATTGAAACATCGTAGAGGAATGGAACTCTAATGCAATTGTCCCTGTGAATAGAAGATACCCCACTAGCTGTGTCTACACCCGCTGATGGGTCAAGACACCCACTGCCATGAGAAAACCCATGGAAGTACTTGGGGGGAGCAGGGAGGCTGCCACACAGTGAATGAGGTGGAGTTTCCAACACACTGTTGGGGTGATGCCCTCAGAAACACGGCCAACAGCACTGGCATTAAGGCCCCCTTGTTAATATTGTCGGCAGAGACACCAGGGACTACATGAGCCATGTAAACTTAACTCTTTTTTCCCCTCCAGAGATGTTCCCATCAACTCAACAGTAATGTACATCAGTCAGTGTGCGTGTCAAATTTGAACTGCCACTGGTCATATTGTTCCAGATTTGGGGTTTTATGTAGGACAGTATCAGTGTCTATGATTTAATCACTTCTGCCCTTGCAATGAATTCTTTTAAATGTTTCATTTTTGTTTCTTGTCATTGCAGGAAGAGATGTTTGGATGTGCTTTTTGTGTTGTAAGGATCAAGCAAATTCTGAGTGTGATGCAAAGAGGGAAAAAAGTGAAAAAAGCTGACAAGAACTGGCAGAAGAAGAAGAATAAGCTGAAGCATGAACTGGAATCTTTACAAAAAATCATGTCAGGAACTCTGTTAGAGTTCAGTGATTTGGGAAATGTGCTAAACAATGAGCAAATGATGTTAGCAAAGAGAATGGCAAACCAAATTGCTGGTGAAATTCTGAGAGCAAATGATGAAGCAGAAGTAATTCCAGTAGTGAGTGAGGTTTCAAAAACCAGTGCTTACCAGCTATACAGAAAGTTTGCTGAACTGCTTGAGAGAAATGAGAGTAAGAAACAAAAGCAAAGCACGGCTTAAATGGCAGATTCATATTCTCCACTAGTTCAAAGTGAATTTAGGGAAAGTGAACTTAGCAAGAAATTTAATGCCTATGTAAACAATTGCAATCCTGAAACTTTTCAGCCTTCAGTGGAGTCCTGCCAAAAACTGGCAGCATTGCTGTGGGCTCTAGAGAGTAGATATACTGTACATGGTGGCTACCTGACACCCTTTTGTAGATGAGCCAAAACGTCTTTCTGTCGGTGTAAGAACACCACCTCCCCAAGCATATAAAAAAGTTGGATTTTATGTTTGGTTTTTAAATCAGAATGTGATACTCAAATGGCTGGTGCTAAACTGGCCGTAGGGGGCTCAGGAAGTGAAAACCCAGCAGCACTTCCTCCTGGTTGGGATGATGCCAACCTCATGTTCAAAAATCGCGAGACGAGACTTCCCCTTCCCCCAAAATAGATTATTTAATAAACCGTGAAAATTAAAAATATAAGCAGTGAACTTTCTCATTTGCATTCTGAAATACACCTACAGAACTTTGCTCCTTGCTGCATACCTGACAAAATTTGCAATCGAAACATTTGCCTACATTTGTGTATACACATTGCTGCTTTGTCTCACTTACATGTCAGCTATTGGTAATGTTTCACCCAATCATTCTACATCCACTTTGTCTTTCCACTTTCCTGAGTTGTGTGTACATTTTGAGAGAACTGTTGGAAGCAAGGTACATCCATGCAGAAGTCTTGTGCCTCTGTGTTACATCCTGACCCACTGCAGGTCTGACTTGGATCTGTGAGCATGGCTCCAGTTGGACACCAGTAAATAAAATGAGGGAAAATAATATTTAAGAATATTCAGCTAAATAGTTGCAGAAAGCTGTTCTTGAACAAAACCTGGGCTGAAAATCTGTTCTCACAAATGGTTAGAATGTGTAATAACAAATTAATTCATTTGTAAAAATCAAATAGGCTAAATTAATCATACACTGTTTGCTAAAAATTATTTGAGCAGTTCTAGCACTGTTTATCTAATTTCACCTATAAGTCACATGTGGTAGAGACAGGAATTGCAATAAAGACCTAAAGCTCTCCTGTCATTTGACACTTGGCTCTGCCACAGTAAGGTGTCAGTCACAATCAGTTAAGCCTAGATCCGCAAAGGGGTTTAGACACCTAGTTTGAAATCCCTTTATGGATCTTGGCCTTAGGGACTTGGTCATGATTTTTTTAAGTTTTGTTATTGTTTTAATTTTTAGCTGTATCCAATTTCTTAATTTTTTAGCTTTATCCAATTTCTGCCTATTCACATCAGACTTTGTAACTTTACAGTTGTTCCATAAATCTTTATTGTTTTGCTGAAGACAGTAGCTTCACTTGCACTAATACAACATTGTAACTTTCCTGTATTGAACTGAATGACTGAGTCTGAGTTTTTGCTGTTTGATTTATTTTACATTAATTAAAGCTCTTAATTTAAATCCAGAGTTATCAAGACTTTATTCTCTTTATAAAGGGTGAAAGTCACCCTGTGGTAGAAGCTGGAGTGTGCAGAAAAGGGGGAAAAGACAAACCTACGTTCTTTAAGAAGCTGAACGTGTTCCCTCTTGTCTGTAATGTAGTGTTTTTTTAAGAGAAAAAGTCAGGAAGCAGGCTTTAGGAAAGTTGTCTTCCAGCCCAGGAATTAGACCTAGGGTGTGGTTTAGCCAAATTCACCTACTCTGTGTTGTGTCTTTTGCTGTTTGCACCATACATAATATGAAGGAACAGTGTCTACTGGGCATGATATCATGAAATTGTATAATTAATTACTGTGTCCTGGAAAGCCTATCTGCGTGGCTCCACAATTGCTGACAGGACATGCAGCCAGGTACACTCCAGACTGAGGACAAGGGGCAGGCGTTTTGACCACAATGGTTATGCTAACCAGTAGCTTCATTCAGGAAAAAAGTTTTGCCTTGCCCCTCTGGAGGGAGGGGGGAAAGTAGGAGCTATGAAAATTTATCAGATGCAGAACAAAGAAAGTCAGGTGACCAGTCAGAGGTTTAAATAAAGAGTCACACAGGGGAGAAGGGAGGACACACACACAGGGAGAGAAAGCATGGGGCAGGAGAGAGGAAGGTTGTTATATCCTTGGGGGCACAGTTTTAGGAAAAAAATCACTTGAGACACAGAGAGCTGTAAACCTTAAAAGCAGCCATTTATTGCCACACACTAAACTAACCAAAAACCAGCCAAAACTGGCTGGGCTATCTCCTAATAATCTAACTCAGTTACCATAGCAACAACAAGATTCTATTACCACAACAACCAACTACACAACATATTCCTCCCCCTTAATGAGAACATCCCCATAATAAAACAACCACTAAAGTAGAGAAGGAGGGTAGACTGACTCCATTCCCGGCTAAATCCCGGGGATTATTTTGCCTTGTAACTGTGGGTTTGCCCTAGCTAAAGATCCAGCCATTGAGGAGGTCTTCTGTCTGTAGGTGGATTACAGCGGACGTCTGGTCTTGCACTCGAAAGTGTTTTGGGAGCAGGCCTGACAATGGGCTCAGGGTTTGTAGTGCGAATGGGTGAGGATGTGGTATCAGCTTATTCCAGGCAGGGGGGTATCTCTGCCACCAGCAGTAATGGAGGGGGAAAGTCAGGTGACTCTTGATTCGGTGTCTCGCCGGAAATGGCGGAGTCAGGCAACTCAACTGAAGATGTGTCCTGAGGACTGGTATGACCTGGCAACAGCTGATCTATACGTCACCGCCAGGTGAGATTCTCTGCAGTGCAAACTGTGTAGCAAATAGGTCCTGTTTGAGCGATGACAGTGGCAGGCACCCATTTAGCTCCAGAAGTATAATTCTGAGCCAAAACCAACTGTCCCGGGCTAAAGGTTTGGTCTTTTGCGCATGCCTGATGACTTGATCTTGCTGCTGACATTGCACAATTTGTTGAGGTTGAGAAGGTTTCAGCAAATCAAAGCAAGTGTGCAGCTGTCATCCCATCATTAGAAAGGCGGGGGATGCCTTGGTCAAACCATGAGGTGTGTTTCTGTAGGATAGTAAAAAAGTGTCCAGACGCTTTTGAATGGATAATTGTCCCCTTGCTGATTTCATAGCTTGTTTCATTGTCTGCACAAATCTTTCAGCTAATCCATTAGTCGATGGATGATATGGTGCTGAAGTAATGTGGTGTATCCCATTTACCTTCATAAAATTTGGAAACTCCTGAGAGACAAACTGTGGTCCATTGTCACTCATAAGTTGTTCTGGCAGACCAAAATGACTAAAGAGTCCCCATAGTTTTTGGATAGTACTCTCTGAAATAGTGGACTGCATTATAGAACCTTCTGGACATTTAGAATGGACATCTACCACCACCAAGAACATGTTTCCTTCAGGGGGGCCAGCGAAGTCAACGTGAATACGTTGCCACGGGTTTTCAGGCCAGTCCCATGGGTGTAGGGGTGCCCCCTGGGGTGCAGTCCTCACACCCTGACATGACATACAAGCTCTTGCCTTCTCTTCAATAACACTGTCCAATCCAGGCCACCAAAAATAGCTTCATGCAATTTCCTTCATGCGCACTACTCCACAGTGACCGGGAATGTAGCTGTTCTAACATCTGTGATCTCAGTGGTGGTGGAATAATGACACGTCTCCCCCACAACAAACAACCAGATTGGATTGATAACTCCATCCTCCTGGATATGTAGGTAACACGGTCGGGTGAGATCGGAGAGGTTCGTTGAGCTATTCCATGCATCACTAGGTCCATAACATGTGTAACCCTTCTGCCAGTCAGAGTTGGCAGCAACAAGGGCCGGGTTCAGTATCTAGGGGTTCCGTTCCAATAACACAATGCAAAACCGGCTCGAGCCCCCACCCAGTGACCTGGGACAAAAATATATCACCCCCCACCCCCGGGCGCCTCTAAGGGCAGGTCTACACTAGCCCCGAAATTCGAACTAAGATACGCGACTTCAGCTACGTGAATAACGTAGCTGAAGTCGAACTATCTTAGTTCGAATGAAAAAGCACTTACCCAGGGTCCACACGCGGCGCGCAGGCTCCCCCGTCGACTCCGCCTACTCCGTTCGTCGAGCTGGATTACCAGCGTCGACGACGGAGCACTTCCTGGTTCGATTTATCGCGTCTAGACAAGACGCGATAAATCGAACCCAGAACATCGATCGCGCGCCTCCGACCGGACGCGTAAGTATAGACGTACCCTAAGAGGCAATGCTTCCCCGCTCGCAAGCACAGAGTCTGAGTGTAGCAAAAACCTTTTAATGACAGAGAGAAACAATGCGGCATTATGTTGGGGAAACACCACATCTAGGATTCGTAAACCAAACTGTGAGCAAAGACCCACCCCCAGCAAATTGGCCATGTCCTTTCCCTTTGGCTCTTGAGTCCAGCAACCCCAAAAATCACCCAAAGTCCCAAAAGTCCAACAATCCAAAAGTCCAGACCCAGAGTTCAAAGGTTCATCTGCAGAGTGTTACACCCCTCCCCCCCCCACCCAGTCTGGGTGGAAATGGGGAGGGGAGAGGTAAGGGGCACCTTATGTGGCTCGAAGCTGACTGCCCCGTCCCTTCGTGGGGCTTTGCTCTGCTCTGCTCTGCTCCGCCAGCCATCCCACAAGCCACTCTGCTCCGCCGGCCGTCCCGCAAGCCGCTCCGGCTGTCCCACAAACTGCTCCGCTCCACCAGCAGCTCCGCTTCGTCAGCTACCCTGCAAACTGCTCCGCTCCGTCAGCAGTCCTGTAAGCCGCTCCGGCTGTATATCTTCAGGCTCCCCCACTACTTAACACCATGCTCAGTGATTTCAGCTCATAGTAATTTTAGCTCTTTAGTGATTTCAGCTTGTAGTAAGGGGAGCCTTAGTGCTCATTTGCACCATTAGCCCAGAGTGATTTCAACTCAGCAGCCTGTAACTAGACTCCTAAGGAACTAAAAATTAGCTCTGATAAGGAGATGCAATTGACACTTAGGGTCCTCAGAAGAGACCCATGCCACCAGATACAAATACCTGTCCCCAACCTCTCTCCATTCACTAGGTTTTGGAACCCATGTCCCTTGCCTAGCAAGTGCTGCTTAGTTGATGGCGGGTCCCTCCATCATAACAATAGGCCACTGTCCTTGATTCACCCAATCCGGATAACAACAGTTTATTCTTCCTGCCCCAATAACAGAAAAACTAGGGATCCTACAGCAGCCAACGTGACCATTTGGCAAGTGGCCCATCATGCTAGGCAGGGTGGGTGTGTCCATGCAAACAAGATCAGCCCCTAGAATATCAGGGTTGGAAGGGACCTTTGGAGGTCATCTAGTCCAACCCCCTGCTCAAAGCAGGACCAATCCCCAATTTTTGCCCCAGATCCCTAAATGGCCCCCTCAAGGATTGAACTCACAACCCTGGGTTTAGCAGGCCAATGCTCAAACCACTGAGCTATCCCTCCCCTGAAGTCCCTTTCTACAATTCACCACCAGATGTCAGGGTAGAACTCATCCTAACTCTGCTTACATCTGGGACAATACTAGGTCAATGCAAGTTGCCTTCTTTACCTGAGTTGCAGTGTTGGATGTATTCTCTACCTGTTCAAAGTAAAAGATTTCCTTCTGGGAAATATCTTTACATTTCACTGGCAAAGGCAGCCTTGAGAAACCATCTGCATTTCTGTGCAGAGTGGATTTCCGATACTGGATTTCATATGTGTGCACTGAAAGCAACAATGCCCAGTGTTGCATACGACTACCAGCTGATGGGGTAATGCCTGTGTGGGGTCCAAAAATTGAAGTCAGAGGTCGATGGTCTGTGAGAAGAATAAACTTCTGTCCAAACAGGTACTGATGAAACTTCCGAATTCTGAAAATGATTCCCAATACCTCACGTTTGATTTGGGCATAGTTAGTTTCTGCTTTGCTTAGAGTGCGTGAAGCAAAAGCAATAGGTCTCTCTGCTCTCGAAGGCATAATGTGTGACACAACCACTCCCACTCCATAAGGGGAGGCATTGCAGGCCAACTGTAGGAGAAAGGATGGATCAAAGTGCATCAGAACTTCAGAATTTAGCAGTGCACCCTTAGCATTGTTAAATGCAAAATCACAGGCTTCAGTCCACTTCCAGGCCTTGTTCTGCCCAAGGAGTGGGCAGAACAAGTGAAGTGGTGAAGTGGTTTTAGCAGTGTGACTAACTGTGAGATCAACTTTCCATAATAGTTCAATAGTCCTAGAAACGAGCGCAGCGGGCTAATATTTTGAGGAGAGGGAGCCTCCACAATAGCCTTAACTTTTGCAGGGGCCTTACGACAACCCATAGCATCAATGATGTGTCCCAAATATTCAACAGAGGGATGGAAGAATTCACACTTGTCTTTGCAGACTCATAGGCCATACTCTTCCAGTCTTTGTAGGGTAGCCTCTAAATTCTTTAGGTGATCCTCCTCATTTCTTCCAGTGACCGGATGTCCAGATAGCACTGGACTTCTGGCAAGCCACTCAAGATCTAGTCCATAGCCCTCTGGAACAGGGCAGGAGCAGAGGTTATTCCGAAGGGTAGGCGACAGTATCCATAGGGCTCTTTATGCATCACAATACTCAACAGCTCTTGGGACTTTTCATCAACATGCATCTGTAAATACGCTTGACTCAGATCAATCTTACTGAATTTTTGTCCCCCAGCCAGGCCTGCGAAGAGGTCATCGATGCGGGGAAGTGGGTATTGCTCTGCACACAACACTGGGTTGACAGTGACTTTAAAATCACCACAAATCCGGAGGGAGACATCTTTCTTCACTATTGGAATGAAAGGAGTTGCCCATGGGCTATGGGTAACTGGTATTAGGACTCCATTTGTGACCAGATACTCCAGGTCCACTTCAAATTTCGGCCTGATGGCATATGGCACAGTTCTGGCTTTCAGATATTTTGGTTGACTGTCAGGTTTAATGTTCAATGTCACAGTGATTCGATTCATACTTCCCAGATCCTCTCCAAAAACAGCAGCATGTTTCCTTAGTATAGCGGTCAGACCAGTTTCTTCTTTAGTCATTCGGTGCACTTCTGCCCAGTTCAGCTGAATCTTCCCAAGCCAAGACCTACCCATTAAGGCTGGGTAATTACTTCTCATCACAAACAGTGGCAATTTAGCAGCCTGTCCATTGAGCTCCACCTTAACATCAATAGTGCCCAACATGGGCACAGCTTCTCCCGTATACATCTTCAGAACAGTTTTTGTTGCCTTAACCGAAACATGCTGTAGCTTTTCTTTATACACAGTCTCGGAGACCAGCGAGACGGCTGCACCGGTGTCCAGTTCCATGCGTATAGGTTTGCCATCCAACAACAGGGTTACCCAGTATTCATGTGAGCCCACTGCCAAAGACAAAACGTGCAGTGGCACTTCTTTTTGTGATGATGTGTCTCCTTGGTCATCCTGGGTCTGCTCTAGGGTATGCAGATTTCCCTTTTTGGTCGGCCAGACCACAGGCCTCTTTTTCTTTTGCTTACAGGCACACTCAATGTGTCTCTTTTTGCCACAGTGTTGACACACCGGGTCCTTACACCAGCATTCTGATGCCTGGTGACCTGGCTTACCACAGCGGTAACATTCCTGACACCCTACAGTTTTCTGAGCAGGTTCTTGTGACACCTTATGTACCCTAGGGGATGCACCGATGTATTGCGCCTCCTTTGTAGCCAATTCCATGGAGACTGCAATATCAACAGCCTTCTGTAAGGTAAGCTGAGCCTCTGTCAATAGGCGCTTCCATATAGCTTCACTGTGCAGGCCACACACTAACCTGTCATGCAGAGCATCATTTAACATGTCCTTAAATACACAGTGTTCTGCAAGCTTTTTCAAAGTTGCTACAAATTGTACAACTGTTTCATCTTCTTTTTGGTCTCTTTTGTGGAACCTATATATCTTTCAGCAATTACCAGTGGTTTTGGGGAAAAATGGGACCCCAGGATTTCCACAATGTCACTGTAAGAGTTGGTCTCAGGCTTAACAGGGTGTAGTAAGTTGTGCAGCAAGGAGTAGGTCTTAGCCCTTACAACACTTAATAATATTGGCACCTTCTTCTCTTCTGTAATCTCATTAGCAATAATAAAAAGCTCAGTATACACATGCCATTGCACTATATTCTCCTCAAAAGGTTCCAGCGGTCCCATAAGGGTAGCCATGGTTTTAGCTTCAGGTTGCACAGTCAGTGCAAACAAGCCAGTTCTCAGCCCCTTCCAACAGCTAAAAGGATTGTTTTGTACCCTGACTTCTACTTCCTTCTATTGCTGGGGCAGCACATGAATCCCATCCTCATCGTCACATTGTTATATCCTTGGGGCAACAGTTTTAGGAAAAAATCACTTGAGACACAGAGAGTTGTAACCTTAAAAGCAGCTATTTATTACCACACACTGAACTAACCAAAAACCAGCCAAAACTGGCTGGGCTATCCCCTCATAATCTAAGGGTACGTCTACACTGCCCGCCCGATTCGGAGGGTAGAGATCGATCTTCTGGGATCGATTTATCGCGTCTCATGTAGACGCGATAAATCGGTCCCAGAAGTGCTCCCCATCGACTCCGGAACTCCAGCTCGGCACGAGGAGTAAGCGGTGTCGATGGGGGAGCGAGCCTGTGCCACATGGACCCGAAGTAAGTAATTTTAATTCGATCTAAGATACGTCGACTTCAGCTATGCTATTCTCCTAGCTGAAGTTGTGTATCTTAGATCGATCCCTGCTCCCCCTAGTGTGGACCAGGCCTTACTCAATTCCCATAGCAACAACAAGATTCTATTACCATGACAAAATACACAACAAAGGTCACAGAAGCTGGGGAAGAAATCTCTACAAGGGAGAAGCAACCCAGCATGTAACAGCTTCATAAGGCTGGACTCTGCCTGTTTCCTGAACACACCTGGTACCCCCAAGGGAGGGATGAGCTAATGATGGGCATTTTAGGATGTTTATTGTTTTCTAACTGATCTGTACTCTCTTGTGCTCTATGTGATGACAAAAAAGAGCTATTGTTTTAGACTCAGAGGAAAATGGATGTGTGTGTATCTGCTTCACAATTATCATGTGCAGGGTGACCAGATGTCCCAATTTTAAAGGGACAGTCCCATATTTAAGCCCTCCTGCAGGTATCCCAACCTTTTCATAAAAACGGGCAAATTGTCCCATATTTTCTGTCTTCCCCCCCTCAGTACTGTTGGGTCCTGCTGCTGGCTGGATCCCTGCTCAGCAGCTGCCTGCCCACCAGTGGTGAGTGTGGGAATCAAGTGGCCAATGATGGGGTGGGTGTATAAGGCTGGTGTACAAGGGGCAAAGCTGCAGTGTGCAGGTCTGACTGCTCCCCCTGCTAGTCTGTCAGCATGGCCCCCGCTGCATACTGGCTCTTGTCCAGCTGGGCTCCACCCTCCGATCCATTTACGGCCGGCACTGGCTGCGAGCTGCAGAGGCTGGTGAGTGCGGGCAGGTGCCAGGCGGCGGTTGGTTACATGTAGTCTCTACTGCCCAACCTTTGGTCTGTTACGCGATCCCCCTCTCGCTGTCCTCTCCCTGCTTTGCCCCTTCACACATTGCCAGCCCTGCTGATCCTCCATATCCCCACCCCACCCCACCCCAGAGCAGGGCAGGTCCCGCTCCCAATGCTGTGTGGACAGCCAGCTCCCAATCGGAGTGCTGAGCTCGCTAACAGCCTGGCCGGCAGGCTCCTTCTTTCCCCCACTGCCTCTGGCTGGGCCGGCTCCCCACGAAAGCCCAAGACCATAGGCGCCGACTCCGTGGGTGCTCCAGCCCCGGAGCATCCACGGGGAGTGCAGAGCACCCACCGGCAGCTCCCCGCCCGCCCCGGGATCCGCGGCCAGCTTCCCGCCAACCCCAGGGCCCGCGGCCATCTTACCTCAACACCGGGAGACGTTGCGGGGCCCCGCCCCCAACGCTGGGCGACGTGGCATCGGGGACGGGGCCCCGCAATGTCACCCGGCGTCGGGGGCGGGGCCCCTCAACGTCACCCGGCGTCGGGAGCGGGGCCCGGCGTCGGGGGCGGGGCTCTGCGACGTCACCCGGCATCAGGGGCGGGGGCCTGGTGTCGGGGGCGGGGCCCCGCGATGTCACCCCGCCCCCGACGCTGGGTGTGAGCCCCCACCGGCACCACAGGAAGTCGGCGCCTGTGCCCAAGACCCTCTGGCCCAGGGTGCTGGCCAGACAGAGACAAGCCATTCATGTGCCAAAGCCCCTGCTGACATGGGGAAGCCTCTGCGCCCCTCAGCTAAGCTCTGGAGTGTGTGTGTGTGGGGAGAAGCAATTTACAGCCTGTTCATGCCTTGACCCTGCAGGCTCCACGGCAGCCTTCTGGACAGGGGTTTAGGATCCTCTGCATACACAAACCCCAGTCTGCTCTGTTCCCTAGGCATCCTCCCCTGCCAGGGGCGGCTCTATGTTTTTTGCCGCCCCAAGCATGGCAGTCAGGCAGCCTTCGGCGGGACGCCTGCGGGCGGTCCGCTGGTCACGTGGATTCAGCGGCGTTTCTGCGGGTGATCCGCCGGTCCCGCGCCGTCGGCGTCCCCGCCGCCGAATTGCCGCCAAACCCGCGGGACTGGCGAACCTCCCGCAGAAACGCCACAGAAGGCTGCCTGACTGCCGCCCTCACAGCAACTGGCAGGCCGCCCCCTGCGGCTTGCCACCCCAGGCACGCGCTTGATGCACTGGTGCCTGAGGCTGCCCCGTCCCTTGCTGAGCCACCTCTCTAGCTGGGTTCGCTGAAGCCCCTGCAGTCAGGTTCCCTGGGCCTTGGTGCACAAGGCATCCTTAGGGCTTAACCCCTTCCTGCCTGCACTGTAGCCAGAAGACAGGAGATGTCTGGGTTATGTCGGTGGTCAGCAGCAGCCTGGAGGTGTTAGCTGCCTTTCGACACTGTGCGAGCAGGAAGTGACAAGCTGTTTGCAGCCGTGGGGTGGGGAGGAGAGGGGAAGATATGAGAGCTGAAAAGACACCGGCCAGGTCATCCCTTCCCCCATCCCTCCCCTGTAGCTGGAAGCAACTCCTGTCCCTTCCCTCTCGCACAGTGCCAAAAGGCTGCTGCTGGTCACATTCTGGTGTGAACCCTGACGGAAATCTGGGGAGGGAGACATGTGACCCTGCATGCCACCTCACATGTCTTGCCTCGGGAAGACACAGCGCCAGTACCAGGAGTGGCAGGTCCATCCCAGGGGCCCACCCAGGCATGGAGGGTGGAGGACGCTGGGCAGGGAGGGTCAGGTTGGTTGGTCACTCCCCTGTGTGATAGGTGTACAGGAATCACAGAATCATAGAATCATAGAATCTCAGGGTTGGAAGGGACCTCAGGAGGTCATCTAGTCCAACCCCCTGCTCAAAGCAGGACCAACCCCAACTAGATCATCCCAGCCAGGGCTTTGTCAAGCCTGACCTTAAAAACCTCTAAGGAAGGAGATTCCACCACCTCCCTAGGTAACCCATTCCAGTGCTTCACCACCCTGCTAGTGAAAAAGTTTTTCCTAATATCCAACCTAAACCTCCCCCCTCTTCAACTTGAGACCATTACTCCTTGTTCTGTCATCTTCTACCACTGAGAACAGTCTAGATCCATCCTCTTTGGAACCCCCTTTTAGGTAGTTGAAAGCAGCTATCAAATCCCCCCTCACTCTTCTCTTCTGCAGGCTAAACAATCCCAGTTCCCTCAGCCTCTCCTCATAAGTCATGTGCTCCAGCCACCTAATCATTTTTGTTGCCCTCCGTTGGACTCTTTCCAATTTATCCACATCCTTCTTGTAGTGTGGGGCCCAAAACTGGACACAGTACTCCAAATGAGGCCTCACCAGTGCCGAATAGAGGGGAATAATCACGTCTCTCGATCTGCTGGAAATGCCCCTACTTATACAGCCCAAAATGCCGTTAGCCTTCTTGGCAACAAGGGCACACTGTTGACTCATATTCAGCTTTTCGTCCACTGTAACCCCTAGGTCCTTTTCTGCAGAACTGCTGCCCAGCCATTCGGTCCCTAGTCTGTAGCAGTGCATGGGATTCTTCCGTCCTAAGTGCAGGACTCTGCACTTGTCCTTGTTGAACCTCATCAGATTTCTTTTGGCCCAATCCTCTAATTTGTCTAGGTCCCTCTGTATCCTGTCCCTACCCTCCAGCGTATCAACCACTCCTCCCAGTTTAGTGTCATCTGCAAACTTAATTGTCTGCACTTTACAGATGTGTCAGAACCCAGCTAGAGAGGTGGCTCAGCAAGGGACGGGGCAGCCTCAGGCACCAGTGCATCAAGCGCGTGCCTGGGGTGGCAAGCCGCAGGGGGCGGCCTGCCAGTTGCTGTGAGTGCGTGTGTGTGTCACTTCTCCCCATGTGAACCCTAAAGCATTAAAGATAAGGTAAATAAAAATAATCCAACTAGGCAGTATTTATTTTTAACAGAGCCTCAGTCAACTTGATGTTCATTTGAACAATTGTACTGCATAGTTCTGATTAATTGCCGTTGAACTCGCTTGAATGCGAGTAATTTTATGAAGTGTCCCGTATTGAGCATAGGGAAATATCATCACCCTAAACATGTGCCTACTGAGAGAATTAAACTGTAACCCAAAATCTTCCCACCTTTGGGGTGAGATTCTGGGAGAGGATGTGTTTAAATGCGGGGGAGTCTGAGTGTCAGCATTATACCCAGGGACTAGGAGCTGACAGGAGAATCCAGCTCTCGGGGGGGTTGCTAGACAGAAGACTTGCACCCCGAGAACATGCCTGGAGACCCAAGATTGGGACAGTGGCTGGACTCTCTTCAGACTCTATGTAGATTTAAAACAAGAGGAGACCTGGGACCCAGAGGCTTACACCGGAAACTTCAAAGCGTTGCTGCAGGAGCGTTCCCATGGCAGTGCTTTGAAGTGCGAGTGTGGTCTCTGGGAGCCTGGCCACACTAGCACTTTAAAGCGCTCAGACTTGCTGTGCGCAGAGAGGTGATTTTTCACCCCCCTGAGCCAGCAAGTTAGAGCGCTATAAAATGTAAGTGTAGACAAGCCCTTATATTCCCCTCCCAGCAGTCCAGTGGGTGGTTAGCAGGATAGCCTGACTGGATGTCTGACAACGCTATTAGAGTGGAGTGGCAGCTCTGTGATAGCGAAGGTTGTTTTTTCTGTTTAAAGGATAACTCTTATAAGTGCTCTATAGTGTGCATGGTTACTCACATTGCCTTGATGTCTGGCATGTCACATGGGGGTACGGGATTGGGTTAGTGATCCAAATTTGGGATCATTTAACCCAGGGGTTCCTGAGATACAGCCACCTAGGGGGGGGGGGGAAACTACTTTTCTTAAGGTTGACAGATTCAACCAACTTTTTTTTGCACACTCCTGCAGGGCAACCCATGGCTGTAATTGGGCCCGAAAGGGTTTCAATCTCTTGGCATTTCCACCAGCTATTGTATGGCAGCCTTCGGATGGCAATATGAAAACACTATTCCAGAAAGATTTATTAGGAACTGGGGAAACTTTTGGGATGGGAGGAGCCTATAGAGGAAGGATGGGCTCCACCTAAACCAAAGTGGAACCAGACTGCTGGCACTTAACATTAAAACGGTTGCAGAGCATGTGACAGTGTACCCCATAAGGCTTTATGGGGAGATGCTTATAAATATATATATGATATAACAGGAATATGTTTTATGCTACATGCGCCATGTAACATATCTCTGTAAAAGTTATGATCTACTGAATCTATTCCTCCTGTTTGTATGTATGTATCATTTTTGTAGTTGAAGTTATGAATATTGGTTTTATTTCTTGAGAAAGGAATGTGCAGGTTAAGTGCCCAATCAAGAAGCACTTAACAGACAACAAGAGCTTGCAGACACCAATCCACATCTGAGCTTCATCAGGAATGTGGCTTGGCTGGTATAGGAACTGAGGTGTGCATGGACATGTGACTTCCCCATGTGACCACAAAACTTCATTTGGTAACTGGATGCTACACAGGGAGAGGGAGGGGTGTCCACCCAGAGGAGAAAGTCTATTTAACCCCCTGGGGGACCCCTCCATGTTAGCTTGAGCTGGCTAAAGAGAGAGGCTCTACACCCCACAAGGACACACCTAAAAGAGATTGAACAAAGGACAAAGACAATAGAGGGTGTGAGTGATTGCTGGACCCAGGCTAGGAGTTCTACAGCATGTAAAAGAAAGAGACTGGAACTGGTGAGGTTTTTATCTGTGTTGAGTTTGATTAGACATAGACTTGCATGTTTTATTTTATTTTACTTAGTAATTCACTTTGTTCTGTCTGTTACTACTTGGAATCACTTAAGTCCTACTTTCTGTACTTATTAAAATCACTTTTTCCTTATTAAGTTACCTGGAGTACATGTTAGTACCTGGGGGGGGAGGCAAACAGCTGTGCATATCTCTCTATCTTTGAAATAGAGGGCGAACTATTTATGAGTTTACCCTGTATAAGCTTTATTCAGGGTTTGAACCCCATTGGGAGTTGGACACCTGGGTGTCAAAGGCAAGAGTACTTCCTGAGCTGCTTCCAGGCAAGCCTACCGCTGTTAGGGGACATGCCTCAGACCTGGGTCTGGGTTTGCAGCAGACTGGTGGGTTCTGGAGTCCCAAGCTGGAAAAGGCAGGAAAGCAGGGGCAGAAGTAGCCTTGGCACACCAGGTGGCAGGTCCAAGGGGGTTTCTGTGATACCAACCCGTCACAGAGCAGTTTTTAAACTAAGAGATGGGGGAAAGCTGATTGCTGCAGAGAAGCATGTGATTCGGACAGAGACTTCTCTTACATGAGGGTCTACTGATGGAGATTCTCTAGGTTTTAGTCAAGAGGAAAGGATGGGAAAGGATAAAGGAGGGGCCAGATCAGATGAGAAACTTTCACATAAAAAAGAATCTGACACATCTGTAAAGTGCAGACAAATAAACAGTGACCAGTTTTTAAAGTGCTTGTACACAAATGCTAGAAGTCTAAATAATAAAATGGGTGAACTAGAGTGCTAAAGGAGGATATTGACATAATGGGCATCACAGAAACATGGTGGAGTGAGGACAATCCATGGGACACAATCATTCCGGGGTATAAAATATATCGGAAGGACAGAACAGGTCGTGGGAGTTGGGGGGAGTGGCACTATATGTGAAAGAAAATGTAGAATCAAATGAAGTAAAAATCTTAAATGAATCCATATGTTCCATAGAATCTCTATGGATAGTAATTCCATGCTCTAATAAGACTATAACAGTAGGGATCTATTATCGACCACCTGATCAGGACAGTGATAGTGATGATGAAATGCTAAGGGAGATTAGAGAGGCTATCAAAATAAAGAACTCAATTCAATTATCCCCATATTGACTGGGTACATGTCACCTCAGGACAAAATGTGGAGACAAAATTCCTCGATACTTTAAATGACTGCTTCTTGGAGCAGCTGGTACAGGAACCCACAAGGGGAGAGTCAACTCTTGATTTAGTCCTGAGTGGAGCGCAGGATCTGGTCCAAGAGATAACTATAACAGGACCGCTTGGAAATAGTGACCATAATATAATAACATTTAACATTTCTGTGGTGCGAAGAACACATCAACAGCCCAACATAGTGGCATTTAATTTCAGAAAGGGCAACTATGCAAAAATGAGGGGGTGATTTAAACAGAAATTAAAAGGTAAAGTGACTAAAGTGAAATCCCTGCAAGCTGCATGGACACTTTTCAAAGACATCATAATAGAGGCCCAACTTAAATGTATACCCCAAGTTAAAAAAGAACTAAAAAAGAGCCACCGTGGCTTAACAACCATGTAAAAGAAGCAGTGAGAGATAAAAAGGCATCTTTTAAAAAGTGAAAGTCAAATCCTAGTGAGGTAACTAGAGAGGAGCATAAACACTGCCAAATTAAGTGTAAAAATGTAATAAGAAAAGCCAAAATGGAGTTTGAAGAACGGCTAGCCAAAAACTCAAAAGGTAGTAACAAAATGTTTTTTTAAATACATCAGAAGCAGGAAGCCTGCTAAACAACCAGTGGGAATCCTGGACGACAGAGATACAAAAGGAGCACTTAAAGATGATAAAGTCATTGCAGAGAAACTAAATGAATTCTTTGCTTTGGTCTTCACGGCTGAGGACGTTAGGGAGATTCCCAAACCTGAGCCGTCTTTTGTAGGTGACAAATCTGAGGAATTGTCACAGATTGAAGTGTCACTAAAGGAGGTTTTGGAACTAATTGATAAATTTAACTATAACAAGCCACCGGGACCAGATGGCATTCACCCAAGAGTTCTGAAAGAACTCAAATGTGAAATTGTGGCACTATTAACTAGGGTATGTAACCTGTCCTTTAAATCGGTTTCTGTACCCAGTGACTGGAAGATAGCTAATGTAACGCCAATATTTAAAAAGGGCTCTAGAGGTGATCCCGGCAATTACAGACCGGTAAGTCTAACATCCGTACTGGGCAAATTAGTTGAAACAATAGTAAAGAATAAAATTGTCAGGCACATAGAAGAACATAAATTGTTGGGCAAAAGTCAACATGGTTTCTGTAAAGGGAAGTCATGTCTTACTAATCTATTAGAGTTCTTTGAAGGGGTCAACAAACATGTGAACAAGGGAGATCCAGTGAACACAGTGTACTTAGATTTCCAGAAAGCCTTTGACAAGGTCCCTCAAGAAAGGCTCTTACGTAAATTAAGTTGCTATGGGATAAGAGGGAAGATCCTTTCATGGATTGAGAACTGGTTAAAAAACAGGGAACAAAGGGTAGGAATAAATGGTAAATTTTCAGAATGGAGAGGGGTAACTAGTGGTGTTCCCCAAGGGTCAGTCCTAGGACCAATCCTATTCAACTTATTCATAAATGATTTGGAAGAAGGGGTAAACAGTGAGGTGGCAAAGTTTGCAGATGATACTAAACTGCTCAAGATCGTTTAGACCAAAGCAAACTGCGAAGAATTTCAAAAAGATCTCACAAAACTAAATGATTGGGCAACAAAATGGCAAATGAAATGTAATGTGGATAAATGTAAAGTAATGCACATTGGAAAAAAACAACTCCAACTATACATACAATATGATGGGGGCTAATTTAGCTACAACTAATCAGGAAAAAGATCTTAGAGTCATCGTGGATAGTTCTCTGAAGACATCCATGCAGTGTGCAGCGGCAGTCAAAAAAGCAAACAGGATGTTTGGAATCATTAAAAAAGGGATAGAGAATAAGATGGAGAATATCTTATTCCCCTTATACAAATCCATGGTGCGCTCACATCTTGAATACTGCGTACAAATGTGTTCTCCTCATCTCAAAAAGGATATACTGGCATTAGAAAAGGTTCAGAGAAGGGCAACTAAAATGATTACGGGTTTGGAACGGGTCCCATATGAGGCGAGATTAAAGAGGCTAGGACTTTTTAGCTTGGAAAAGAGGAGACTAAAGGGGGATATGATAGAGGTATATAAAATTATGAGGGGTGTGGAGGAAGTGAATAAGGAAAAGTTATTTACTTGTTCCGACAATAGAAGAACTAGGGTCCACCCAATGAAATTAGTGGGCAGCAGGTTTAAAACAAATAAAAGGAAATTCTTCTTCACACAGCGCACAGTCAACCTGTGGAACTCCTTGCCTGAGGAGGCTGTGAAGGCTAGGACTATAACAGGGTTTAAACGAGAACTGGATAAATTCATGGAGATGAAGTCCATAAATGGCTATTAACCAAGATGGGTAAGGAATGGTGTCCTTAGCCTCTGTTTGTCAGAGGAGAGTGATGGATGGCAGGAGAGAGATCACTTGATCATTACTTGTTATGTCCACTCACTCCGGGGCACCTGGCATTGGCCACTGTCGGTGGACAGGATACTGGGCTGGATGGACCTTTGGTCTGACCCAGTACGGCCGTTCTTATGTTCTTATGTTAAAGAGTTAGATTCTCTAGATAGGACTCTGGCAAATGCTCATGAATGAACCGGATCACACCATGTGTTTCATTAGCAATACGTGGAGCTGAATGCAGGTTGAGTTGAACAAGTGGAACTTTATTAAACCCTCTGGACTGCTCTGTCCACGTGTGTGAGTTGCTTCCAGCCTAACTCCACCTGTTCCAGTTCCCCTAGTGTCCTACTAGTAACAGCTCCAGGGAGCCTGGGCCCTCCCACTCTATTTCCACCGATAATGATACAACTTCTCTATTTTACAAACATTTTACCATAAACATTAAAAACAAATAAGTGATGCCCAGACCCCCACCCTGTGTCCCTTCGCCCACAGGTTGGTAGCACACATCCGAGCTGGAGTCTCGTCTTTATCACAGACTCAGCTGGTCACACAGTCTTTGGGATAGTTTGGTCCCCTCCACAGGTGACCGCACTGGGAGTGATCTATCTCTGTCTCCCTGTCACCTGGCTCCTAGTCTAGCAAACTCTCTGTGCAGTCTCCTCCCACCTATGGGGTTGGCCTCTGGATGGTTCTGTGCCTCTCTGTGCTGCGGTGATCTGTGTATGCTCTCTCTGGTGTTGTGTCTGTTGGCTCGTGAGTGCCTCCTGTTCCTTTGGATCATTTGTCCCTCTTGTACAGTCACCTTGTATGGGCCTGGATGCCACTGCACCCCTCACAGATCCTTTAGTCCACCACTTCTGGGGTTGCTGTAATGGCTGGATCCTTACAGGAGAACCTGTCTCCAGGACTGGTAGGTTCTTTGCTGACCTGCCGTACCTGAGTGCCTGTTTTCTCTGATTGTTGGCCATCTCCTTTCAGTGGTGTCCCCATCCTTCTGGCGGCAACTGTCTCCCCACATTGGTAACAAGGTTTTGGTTCATTATCCCATCAGTCCTTGCAATGGGCAGTTTTGAAACCCCTGTCATTGGGTATGAACCAGAAGAAACAGCCTTATCTAACTGACTGTTAGCTGCTTTCACAGTTGATTCCAGCAAAGAATGGTCTGGGTGTAGCTCTTTTGCAGGAGCTGCTGGTCACTTACACCAGCAGAGCCCATCACAGACTGAACAGGGGCACGCCCAAACAGATGCATCACACTGCAGTGTCATTGGCTGTCCTGCCTGGTAGTACTTCAGGACAAGGGGTATCCGTTATCATTAAGTTCACTGTGTCTAATGGTTGCTCTCAGTGACCTGCCGAGTCTCACTCAACATCCTGCCTTGTGAGTTGATATTTGGGTTCTGCTATTACAGCCAGGTGTGGACAGAACTTGGACAGAAAATGCATCATTCCTGTGAAGAGCTGCACCCCTTTCACATCCACTGGAGCTGACTTGTCTCTGACTGCTTGTATCTTGTTGGGATTGGCTTGCAGTCCTTCTGCTGTGAGCAGATGGCCAATGTATGTCACCTCACACTGTTTGAGTCACATTTCTTCTGGGTTGAATTTTATGTTCTTGTCCCTGCATCACGGAAGAAAAGCCCATAGTTTTCTGTCATGGTCTTGTGCAGTTTCAGTATCATTGCTCCCTACACTTACAGTGAGAATATCCCTCATTGTAGATGGCAGTTTCCTAACCCAAAGGATGTTACAGCCAACCCAGGGCCATTCTTTATTAGACCTTATAGACTCAGAGACTTTAAAGCCAGAAGGGACCATCATGATCATCTAGTCTGACCTCCTGCACAATGCAGGCCACAGAACCTCACCCACCCGCTCCTGTAATAGACCCCTAAGCTCTGCGTGAGTTACTGATGAAGTCCTCAAATCATGATTTAAAGACTTCTAACTGATAAAGAGGAACTGATCATGAAACAAAGAATTAATGGTAGCTTAGGTACAGGTGATCATGATCATATTTATGATGTGCAAGCAGAATAAAGTTCAGAGGAGAAATATACCTACTTGTTGCTTTAATAGGGTCAATTTCACAAAGGTGAAAAAAATTATGAGCCAAATCAGCTAGGAGGAAGAATGTAATGTGAACACTAATTGCGAATAATTTAAGAACACTTTATTAGATGGCCAATATGCCACAATCCGACAAGTGAGGAAGAAGGCTGTATTGGTTAAAAAACCAATCTTGTTTAGAGGGGAAGTGAAGACAGCTATAAAAAATACTATAGAACAAATGGAAGAAAGGGGAGGTTGACAGTAATGAGAATAAATCAGAAGCTAGGATCTGTATGTGACGGGTTCGGTCACAGAGACCCCCTTGGGACTGTCACCTGATGTGCTGAAATTATCTCTGAGCCCGTTTTCCCTGCCATCCTGGGACTTCCAGAACCCTGCGTTGTTGAGCCAGACCTGCTAGCCTGCTGCAACACAGACCCAGGGTCTGGCCCACGCCCCCAAAGCTGCAGACTTAACTGAAAACAGCTTAGCAGGTTACCCGTCTCCAGCACCCAGACACCCAGTTCCCAATGGGATCCAAACCCCAAATAAATCCATTTTATGCTGTATAAAGCTTATACAGGATAAATTAATATATTGTCCGCCCTCTACAACACTGATAGAGAGATATGCACAGCTGTTTGCTCCCCCAGGTATTAATCACTTACTCTGGGTTTATTAATAACCAAAAGTGATGTTGTTAAGTATAAAAAGTAGGATTTAAGTGGTTTCAAGTAGTAACAGACAGAATAAAGTAAGTCACCAAGCAAAATAAAGGAAAAACACGCAAGTCTAAGCCTAATACATTAAGAAACTGATTACAGGTAATATCTCAGCCTCAGAGATGTTCCAATAAGCTTCTTTCACAGACTAGACTCCTTCCTAGTCTGGGCCTAAACCTTTCGCATGGTACAGTCCTTGTTAGTTCCAGCAGACATCTCAGGTGGTAAGCAGGGGTTTTCTCATGACTGGCAGCCCCTTTTTGTCCTGCTCCATACCCTTTTATAGCTTTGACACAACGCAAAAATCTTTTGTCTTTGCTTGTCCTCACCCACACCTTATCAATGGAAAAGTACAAGGATTAAGGTTTTTAAGGTCAGGCTTGACAAAGCCCTGTCTGGGATGATTTAGTTGGGGTTGGTCCTGCTTTGAGCAGGGGGTTGGACTAGATGACCTCCTGAGGCCCCTTCCAACCCTGAGATTCTATGATTAAGATGGATTCCAGTATCATGTGTCATGGTCAGATGTCACTGTCACACTCCTAATCTCCATTCTTCCTGGGTTGATCCAAATTTACACAGGAAGGTTTGCAGGTAAATAAACCATTCACCACCAATTGTCCTAGTCAATGGGAGACATCAAGATTCTAAGCCACCATTAATGGCCCAGACTTTGCATAATTAGACTAGGACCTCAGAGTTATACTTCATATTTCTAGCTTCAGATACAAGAATGATACATGCATACAAATAGGAGGAATATATTCAGTAGGTTATAACCTTTGTTATGATACCTTACAAGAGACCTTTTGCATAAAGCATATTCTGGTTACATCATATTCACTCTCATAAGCATATTTCCATAAAATATATGGAGTACAACATCACACTGGCATGGGTTCATTAACATCTGGAGCAGAGATCCCCCATCATGCAGTGCTTCTCTGCTTTTCTAGTCCCAGAGTTCAGTGCGGTTCTTGCCTTGGAATCTCTGTTCTCCATTCTGCAATCTAATGGAGATACCTCCCTGTCCCATCTCCAATGCAAATGAGGCTAGGGGAATTTCCTTAATGCTGTCACCCTTGTCTGGAGGGGTTTAGGTGTGTCTCCCACCGCCTTTTCATTGCTTTTTGTAAGTCTTTCTTCTGATCGGTTTTGGTTCAAGCAGAGGCTGGGGGAGGAGGAAGGGGGAAGGTCTTTCGTGAGTCAGACAGGCTGGGTACTGCGCCCTGGTTCCCCAAGAACACAGAGCTGACAGGTAACAGTATTTTTATTAATTTAAAAAAATGAAAATGAAAAACATTTCTGAGGAATATTGAAACCTCTGTATGACTTTCATTAACTACTCTTTTCCCTCCCCCGAGGAACGGCTTGTAATGAATTGTATCTATCTGCAGCCCCAGACCAGTAGTAGTTTGAACAGAGATGAGCTAGCTCATTGTTCACTTTGAAGCCAGGCTCCTCCACAGGGTGGGCACAAGGCCCTTGTTCCTGTGGCAGCCTGAGCAGAAGGGTAGAAATGAAACCGTTCCTGTTAGCGAGTTGGTAGGGATCTGTCGTGGAAATGGTGCCAACAATAAGTGGAGGATGAGGATAGATTTCTGCTCACTCCTGCTTCCCCAGGCTGGAGCCCCAAGGATTTCTAGATCAGCCTTTCTCCCTAATGTCTTGGACCTGGGTTTGAAGGAGGCAAACTTTACTTGCCACCTAGCTTCCAGATAGCAAATATTTACTGCGATTGGAGACGGAACCAAATCTCAGTGCGTGCTCCCTACTGCTCAACAGACACGTCCACCAGGAGCTGACAGTCGGGTAATACCAACCCCACGCTGGGTGGTCAGCAGTTTCTGTGGTCACTCCTACCATCTGGAATATCCTTGCCAATAACGGCATGAACATCTCTCTTCTGTTTGGGACCAAAATCCTTGGATTTCAGGTTACTTGCATTGCAAATAGAACAATGAGGCTTAGAACAGTCAAAACGATGACACTGTCTCTGGTGTCAAATTCTTATTAGCTCTTTGCAGAACAGATCACGAAAGAATTTCACTCTTCAAATTAACCAGTCGCCCAAGCTTTGGGGTGATTTTCTGTGCTCTTTCTGCAGTCACTGGGCTCCCAACACTTGTATCACTTACCTCTGAGCTTTTACATCACTAATTCAGTCATACTTTTATATACTTCCAGTACAGCAGCCTGTTACTTCCACTGCTTTGATCCCTGAGGAGATCTGTAGACCTTGTCCACACTAGGATTTGGGGTGGTGATGAGAACATGTTACCTGACATCTTTTAATGGCCTAGTGTAGACAAAACAGTGTGGGTTTTATTAATAGCTTATTCATTGTTAGGCCCAAGACATTCCTCATCAGTACAGCACACCCCTATCTTGGAAACATGCAGGTCTGATGGTCACCTAAAAATTAGATTGACTCAGCTACATCACTCAGGGCTGTGAAAAATTTAGTGCCCTGAGCACCAGTGAAAATTCAGATAGCTAAGAATTCTTCTGTCAACCTAGCTACCGCCTCTCAGAGAGGTGAATTAACTACTGTGATGGTGACAAAGTAGGTACCATCTTATGCCAAGGTCCCTGGGTCTCAGGTGAACACTGATAGATACAAAGCTGGAATTAATCTGGTTCACCTGTGTGTTAGTATTGTTAAAATGGGTATTAGAGTTATAAGAATGTGTAAATGTTTAGAATTTATGAAATACTTGTGAAAGGTTGCATGCACTAACCTCATGTACAACATCTGTACCCCTAATTATAAGTGTGACATTACACTCCATATTCTTTATGAAAATATGCTTATGATATTTATATGACATAACTGAGATGTACTTTATGCAAGATGGTTCGTGTAAGATATCATTGGAAAGGTTATAATTTACTGAATGTGATTATCCAATTTGTAAGCCTGTATCATTTCTGTATCTGAAGTTAGGAATATTGACTATGTATTTCTATTCCAACCATGCTACTTTGGGTGACACCCACTGCTAACACCTCAGGTACAACAGTCGGAAAGCCAGACACAGCTGATGGCCCATCAGTGAGGACAGTGGACTGTGAAAAGGATTGGCCTTCCTGCCAACGCTCCATACTGCCACTGACTCATGGACTCTGGGATACTACAGAGTCAGGTGGTCTTGTCACCTGATACTGAACATTACCTGGGACTTCTTGTAACTTTCCACTAGAAGGGAAGGGAGGTCAAGTTTGGGAGACAAAGGATTCCTGCCTTATGTAAATCTTATTTAAGGGTGTGGAGTAAGGCAAACTAGGCTCCTTCTCTCCATGGTTGTCTGCCCAAGAAGAAAGACTGCTAAAGCCACCTGAAGGGAAGGCAAGGGAGGAGTCCAGACTGAGACAGGGGTCCTGTCTGAAAAGGAATATAACTGGAATTCTGAACCACCAAAACTTTGCAACCTGCCTAAAATAACATTTAGGGTGAGAATTTACATTTTGTAACCGGTTTCTTAAGTATATTGAGCTTAGCTTGTATAAATTGTTTTATTTGGTCAGTAATCTGTCTTGGAAAAGGGGACCCAGGCTGGCAGAATAGGCTGACTCAGTGGTATCTCAGCACATCAGGTGGCACTCCTAAGGGCCCGAACCCATCACAATAAGGTAATATTTAGTGTTTGCATTGTAATCCTCTGTAATCATGTAAATCACCAAACAGGAAAGAAACATTAGTTAGTGCGAAATGCTGTCTTCCAACAGAAGGTGTGATGTCATACCCCATGAGGATGGCTGATCAAAAAGCAGACAAACATAGTGGAGAACATCAAAGGAACAAAAGATTTGGTTGATTGCTTTGTCCCCCACACTCCACTGACGAGGAGTCATGGAAGTGAATTCCTCCCAATCAGCTGAGTTGGCAACCTGAACTCTGGGGGAAAAGTATAAAAATCCCTAACAAGAAGAAACTGTATCTCTATCCTGCTTGGATTCGGTGAGGGCAAGGTGTCTAGGCATAAGCAAGGGATCCCCAGCTGCTTAGCCTGGGTTAGCTCTATGTGACATCTAGAACTTGCTTACTATAGAAACTGCTATTGTCTTTTGAAACCGAAGACTGTAACTCATTTGTGTGTGTTTATATTTACCTGCTTTAGCCTCGTAAACAACTCTCTTATTTCTCCTTCTTACTTAATTAATCCTTAGATAGTTTTGTGAAGTTTTGGGTGCAAATCAGACTGGTGAAGAGTTGTGTCACCTCTTACCTTATAACCCTGAGTGCCTTACAATGCTTTGCCACTGTGGCTTTCTGCCTGGGATGCCCACAGATAGCAACAAGTGAGCACTCTTGTCTATGTATTAGGCAGTCCTCATCCAGTGCTTTGGA
The DNA here is from genome assembly GCA_037349315.1 of Chelydra serpentina. Classification (NCBI taxonomy): domain Eukaryota; kingdom Metazoa; phylum Chordata; order Testudines; family Chelydridae; genus Chelydra; species Chelydra serpentina. Next base: position 2,437,579 of record JBAIAC010000021.1, on the reverse strand, counting down.
TCCAGGCTCCTGTCTGCAATGCCATAGACCTCCACTGGTAAGGTGACTGCATGCTCTCCCCAGGATGGATTTCCCCCCACAACTTGTGTTCAGAATTGCCCAGCTCCGTCCTGGAACAATCAGAGGTATAATTTGTCTGTTGTTCTTGTAAGGAACGATGTTTCACAAGTTGCTCCAATAACTGTAGTTTACCAAACAGTTCAGTGTAAATACACCACTGGATCAGTTTAGATTAAAATAAAAGAGGTTTATTTAACCACAAGGGATCGATTTTAAGTGAGTACAAGTGTACGGATTAAAGTCAGAAATGGTTACAAGAGAAATAAAGATAAAATGCTTTCTAGTAGCTAAAACTGAACAAGCGAAACTTGGTTCAAGATAAGAGCCTTACGACATGTTTCCAGCAACATTGCTGACCAAGAACAGGCCTATCTTGAACAAAGGAGTGTATATTTGCCTTAATTTTCATTTAAGCAGTAAACAGAGTTATCAAGCAATGAGGGAAAACAAAGGAAGCTCAAACAGGTGGGGAAAACCAGCAGGGAACATCCTTCCATATAGACACTCTATCTCCTAGTTCCCAGCTCTCTATATTTTTCAAGAAAGTGATTGAAACTATAAAAATATGGAGCAAACAACCCAAGACACCTCCCGCATCTATCTCTGGCATCACATCTAAAAAGGCAAAAGAAAACAGCCGTTGGACTCTGGGGCACGGGGGTGCTGACCTGAAGAGTTTGGTCAGTAATCTTGCTGGAAGCATGTTGTGAGAATGTTTGCTTGACTCTAACATAGTTTGTTAAGTTAGGCACTACTAAGTGTGTCATAAATATAAAGGGAAGGGGGAGAGGATCTGATGCAGTGCTATAAAATCCTCTTACCAGTAAAGGGTTAAGAAATGCAGGTACCCAGACTGACACCTGACCTGGCTGGCATCTGACCAATAAGGGGACAAGATACTTTCAAATCTTGGGAGGGGGAAAGCTTTGTGTGTGGGTCTTTGTCAGACTCAGAGTGATCTTGGAGTAAAAAGGAACCAGTCATCTTTTCATCAAATCCTCACTTCTCTAAACTAAGTCTAGTCAGCATAACGAGTAGATTTCTGTTTATTTTGCTTGGTGTGTGTGTTCCCTCTGTTAGAGGGAGGGGTTATTCCTTTTTTTTCTGTAACTTTAAGGGTTTGTCCAGAGGGGGAATCTCTCTGAGTTTGGAAATTGAGTGCCCTGTAAATTAGTTACCATCCTGATTTTACAGAGCTGATTTTACCTTCTTTGTTTTAATAAAATCCTTCTTTTAAGAAGCTGACTGTTTTCTATGGGTTTAAAACCCCGGGGGTGAGGTTTTTTAGATCACTGTGTAACCAACTGGTTAGGAGATTATTCTCAAGCTTCCCAGGAAGGGGGGGTACAGGCTTGAGAGGATATTTTGGGGGGAAGGGACTTCAAGTGGTCCCCTTTCCTGGATTCCTGTTTAGAACACTTGATGGTGGCAGTGGAAGAAGCATTTCTCAGGGTGCAGGGAATTTTGTACCTTGGGGGTTTTAACCTAAGCTGGTAAAAATAAGCTTAGGAGCTCTTCATGCGGGTCCCCACATCTTTACCCTAGAGTTTAGAGTGGGGAGGGAACCCTGACAAAGTGTTTTATGTTTTTTTACCTGTAACCATTTCTGACTTTTGTGCCTCATTATTTGTACTCACTTAAAATCTATTTCTTTGTAGTTAATAAACTTATTTTACTCTTTTATCTAATCCTGTGTGTTTAAACTGAACTGTCTGGGTAGCTCTGTTTAAGATAATAAGATGGTATATTATTTCCTTACAGGAATAACGGACTTTGTACTGCCCAGGAGAGGGCTGGGCAGTTCAGGAAATACATTTTTGTGGGTGAAGATCCAGGACTGGAGGTGTGTTGGGGTCACCCTGATTTATAACCAAGGCTGGTGAGAGCCAGGGTGGAGCTGGCAGGCTGCAGCACACACGGGCACTCAGGATGTGGCTTGCATTCTGGTAGGCTGTTTGTGAGCAGCCCAGATGGGAGTTAATTCAGCAAGGCTTTGGAAGGCACCCAAGGTTGCAGGTCAGGGGTGACACAGCCCCCCACTGGGCTGAACTGTACCCCAGTGTGTCACGTACACCCACTGTCAAGTCGTCCTCTGAACCTTCCCATTCCAAATGAACCTTAGCTAAAGGCATAAGAATTGTATGCACACCCAGTGGCAGAAGCTCTATCTCCTAGCCAGGTAACATAGACTTTTGGACCACGCATTCCCTGACCAGAGAAATGTGGACACCAGTGTCTCTCCACCCCATTCACCTTGGCAACTTTAATACATTCAATGTCCACCTTCCAAGTCAGACATGGAATAGTGTTTTTCACTCTCTTTTCCCTACCCCCAACTACCACTGCTGCTGCACAGAGGCCTGTTCATATTGATCGTTAATTGACTTAGGGCTTGTCTACACTCCTGGGGTTGTAGCAGCATAGCTATGGCACTGTAGCTATGCTGCTATCACTCCCTAGCACACATGCAGTGTACAGCGCTGGAATGGGTTTTTCCGTCACTGTCGGAACTCCACCTCCCTGTGTGATGGTCGCTAGGTTGAGGGAAACGTTCTAGGTCCACACTGGGGGCGAGGGGGTGTTTAAGTGGGTATAACTATGGTGTTCAGGGGTGTGAATTTTTCACATCCCCAAGTGCCGTAGCGATGTGGCCTATACTTAAAACTTAAAATCTGAGTTTTAAGTATAGGCCAGGTCTTTGTTCTGTAGCTCAGATCGCGTCTGTCTGCCCTGGAGGGCTGAAGGTTCTAGGTTCAAACTCTAATTTCTTGTGGTGGGGGATGCTGTAACTGTGCTCATATTCAGGTGGTGAAATGCAAGGAAGCAACTCCAACAGAGGATCAAGAGGAAGGAGATTTGAACTAGAGGCCAGAACAGACCATACAAAATAATAGCATGTACCAGACAGTTAGGGACATGGAAGGCTCTTGCTTGTTAACAGGCTTATCTTCAGTGCTTCTATAGCTCATGCCTTGCCCAGAAGATATTTTCTGAAACTGTTTCCAGGCATTGAATTTAAGGATTTTCAGTCCCTGTTCTTTTTGATAGCAGATACTGGTGTCATTCGCTCTGGTAGCAGCAGCTGCTGGTAACTCTGTCCCCATTGGAATGCTGAGCTTTTATTAACCAGGGGACAAAACAAAACCAACAAAACGAAAGGGAAAGTTGAAGGACTGACAGGAATTGGGAGCAGTCGATGGGGCAGGACGTTCATATGGTTAATGATTTATTAACCAGGGAACAGAAAACGAAAGGGAAGTTTGAAGGACTGACAGGAATTGGGAGACGCCAATTGGGCATATTAATGATTTATTCTGAGGTTCAGATGTTCAAAGTCTTTATAGAAAACAAGTGCAGTTGGATTCTATCTAATTCCCATGAAGCTTTTCAATGAGAGACCCTCCTACTAGATGATTATTTCTGCTGCGTGTGATCAACAGCTGAGCAGGGAGCAGAACTTTCCCTGAGGGACACAGGCATCCCATACAGAAATGAGTGTGGAGGTGTTGGGAGCAATTTCATGGGTGTTAAAGTTAAGGTGGACGTGGGATACAGGCCTCACATCCACCACAAAAGCCCTGTGGAAAGTTGATAACCAGACTGCAGTTTACAGACAGTTTTGAAATCCTGCCATGGCTGAGCCCTGTTAGTTCAATGAGGAGCCCACATAACTGGCCAGGCACAATGTTAGTGGGAAGTGACCACACAGGGCCAAAGACATGAGATGGGCAGTGAAGAGAGGGAGTATCTGTCTCCCAGATACGTGCACCTATAGCACCTCTCGATCCCTGTTAGGCCTTCACGTTTCACTTCCATTTGCTATTCCCGTACTGCGGCAGCCAAGCTCACAACCCCACTTTCGTATACAGTGGTCTTGTCACCAATAACCTGAGCAGCCTCCATATCATTCATTTCACAAAGGCCGTGGGTGGAACATTCTCACATGAAATGCAGGACAATCACCTTGGAAAAGGGCTCATTGAATAACAGAAACAGACAGGTGCAAAGAGTCTCTGCAAAGAGAAGTGTGCGGTGGGGTCGTACATATTCCTAATATTCCCTCTCCCCTGCCCATCCACTTAACGCTTTTCTGGCCACTTGTTAAAACTCTGTCTTGTCTCTTTGGTTAGAATTTCTTCCTTGCCTTTCTCTAAATAGGAGTGAGGTTTCTGCACAGGATTGGCACATTCAGTTAGTAACAGTCAGCGTGAATGGGGAAGGAAAACAGATCCAGAATTTCTATACTGGTGAATTCCATGCCCCAGAAGCAGAAAAGGCGGGTGCATTTCAATGCCCTGAGAGCTTCTCCCACAGCCTCTAAGCCTCCCTCTGACACAGGGTTATGTTGCTGTCTTCCGGGGCTCGTGCATTTCATTTATTTACACATCTGTCTTCTAACCTTTGTGAGCGTTAAAAGCGTAACAACCAATTTGCCTAACAAGGCAACTCCTTGAAACTGGCTCAGAATTCATTCTCCTCCTCCCCCTGCTATGTTGATCTACAGCTGTTGTCCTGCCAGGTGGGGTAGATAGGGATATACTGAGCTTAGCCAGGAGCTGCTCTGGAAATCTGCAGAGTTAAGGCTTTGCTGATGGAGAGGCTGAGCTGTGCTGATTACAAATCTGCTGTGGGTGCCTGTGCATCTTCTGGCTGTGGGGAGCTGGCACCTGGTCTGGCAGAACTGCTCTGTGCCTGTCACTGTGTAGCGACCCTTCCCCACACACAGGTGAGCAGCCTGAGTGCACTCTCCACCCTAGTGCAAAGGCTGGAGGCTGGACTGTCACCGGCTGCTTTCTCACCATGCTGTGGCACCTTACATGGGGATGGTCTGGGTGGTCGGACACTTGCTATTCTCAGGAGTTCCACAGGTTAACTGTGCGTGGTGTGAAGAAGTACTTAGTGAAGACGTTATCTACACCAACAGGAACACTTATCCTATCAGCGTAGTTACTCCACCTACCCGAGAGGTGGTACAATAGCTACTATTGTTGATGGGAGAAGCCCTCCCTTCCACATAGCGCTGTCTGCACCAGGAGATAGGTCGCTGTAACTAAGTCGCTCAGGGGTGAGGAAAACAAGCCAGAATAGGGAAAATAAGCATTATAGGCCAGGGAGCCTAACTTCAGTACCGAGAAAGATACTGGAACAAATTAAGAAACAATCACCTTGCAACAGGTTTCAGAGTAGCAGCCGTGTTAGACTGGGTGAGCAAAAAGAACAGGAGTACTTATTTAACAAGTAACAAATTTATTTCAGCATAAGCTTTTGTGGGTTAGAACCCACTTCATCAGACACATGGAATGGAACATACAGTGACTAGATATTTATACATTCAGGGAAACATGAAAAGGTGGAAGTAACCATACCAACTGTAAGAGGCTAATTAATTAAGAGGAACTATATCAGCAGGGGGGAAAAACTTCTGAAGTGATAATCAAGATGGCCCATTGCGGACAGTTGACACAAAGGTGCGAGTGAGGATAGTTAACTAAGGGAAATAGATTCAATTAACTTAATGACCTAATCACATCAGCCACGCCATCAGGGGCTCGTTCACCTGCACATCTACCAATGTGATATATGCCATCATGTGCCAGCAATGCCACTTTGCCATGTACATTGGCCAAACCGGACAGTCTCTACGCAAAAGAATAAACGGAGTGACAGACTTAAAGGTGGCAATTTTGCAACAGAAAAACTTCAAAAACAGACTCCAACGAGAAGCTGTTGAACTTGAATTAATATGCAAACTAGATACCATTAACTTAGGTTTGAACAGAGACTAGGAATGGCTTGGTCTCATAAGCAAACTCGAGTAATGTGCTCTATATTAAATGAGCACCCAAAGAACAAATGCGAGTTAAATTTATAGAGAGAAGGTGGGTGAGGTAATATCTTATATTGGACCAACTTCTGTTGGTGAGAGAGAGAAGCTTTCAAGCTTACACAGAGCTCTTCTTCGGGATAATGTGTGAGCTCGAAAGCTTGTCTCACCAAGAGAAGTTGGTCAAGTAAAAGATATTATCTCATCCACCTTGTCTCTCTTATACCATGGGGCTGGCACAATTACAACAACCCTGCATATGGTAACATTTAGAGACATGTTTGGCTTCAGCAGAAATTATACGTCTGACAAACAGGGAGAAAATCTCTCGTTTTGCTGCAGTGTGTTTCTGCTGTTTGGTCACTGGCGTTCTTTTCTTAAATGTTTTTCTTGCATTATTGACTGTGAGGGTTTTGAGCCCATGTTCTGTGGGCAGATTCCTCTCAGTACCGGGGGCGAGGGAAGTATGTGCCCAGAATGACGTTCTAACCTTTCCCTTTACAACCCGGGGAGAGAAAATGAAAGTGAAATCTGAACGATTTACAGGAATTAGGCTCGAAACATTCACAGAAGCTTTTGAACTTTACTCTCAGAATAGATTAGAGTTTCTATTGCTAGGTATAAAAAGCTGAGAAGGGAGGCAGGACATTCACCCTAGATTAACAGAGATAAATGCATAATTAAGAGGAAGTCATTTCCCTGTGTGCTATGTCAGATGATTGGCAGGAGTTCAGGATCACATTGTTTGCATACAAGAGCCCTTACATGGTGTGTCTACCCAGTTGCGTGTGAAGAGATGAAATAGTTTGAGTGTTTTGCACCGTTGTCTATGTCCATTGCCACCAAAGCAGTTTCACTAGTTCTGGGTCACTAGCTCCGGACGTCCCATGTCCCTCTCTTCTCCTCAGTCCTTCTGCCACAATTTGCACACAAGGCCTGCAGCTGACCTGGAGCGGGGAATGCTCAGGGTACACTTGACTGTACCATGTAGCATTCACTGCTTGTGGTATGGACCTCCCAGTCCCAGAACTGTCCCAAGGGCGTGTGGGCTGCAAGACATGGCCATGTGGAGGGGGAGGGATAGCTCAATGGTTTGCGCATTGGCCTGCTAAACCCAGGGTTGTGAGTTCAATCCTTGAGGGGGCCATTTAGGGATCTGGGGCAAAAATTGGGGATTGGTCCTGCTTTGAGCAGGGGGTTGGACTAGATGACCTCCTGAGGTCCCTTCCAACCCTGATATTCTATGATTCTATGACCTCCAACGTCTCTCTCTCTCTCTCTTCCATCCTTCCCTCTCTGGTACTCCAGCTACTAACTGGCTTTATCCAGGGTGTCTCCCTTTAATTCTGACTCACTTCCTCCTGGTCTGGTGCATGAGAGTCTGCCCCTTTCCGCCCCTCCCTTTAGGCTCCTGAATCCCTGGCTGTGCCCTAGGTAAGTGGAAGGGGCTGTGAAGGCAAATGAAAGACCATATTATTATCTGACCATGAGAAAAACAATACATTTCTTCAGTTTTCCAGGGGTTGTGACAATTCAAGGACAAAAGACGATACTTTCCATCACTGGGTTTGATTTAATTCACACAAACCCCCCAGTTCAGTGCAGATGCTCCTGGGAGCTGCAGAACAAGCCATCAGACATCATGGCAAGATGCACATAGCAAAATCAATGTACGTTATTTGTAAAACCCACCATTTTTCCTGGGGTTTGGGGGAGGGTCCATATGAGGGACCTTGTTACAGTGACGCTTTTGCAATCTTTCCAGGCAGGGACCCTTCTGGAGTATTCTGGACACTCTGGAGCGGCAGCATGACCGTCTGTTCCAGGCCACTGGAGGCCACCCACCTGTCTGTGCTAAAGAGCTTTTTAGGTGTATGGTGACTGACCAGCCCATCTACGAATGGAGGAGGTTTGTGAGCTACAGAAGCAGCCCTGGTAAGCGTGCCCTGTCCTGCAATGGAACCGACCAGCCTGAGTTCCTGCTCAGTGAAACGTTCTCATGCATCACCAGCCAGGAATGGGTGACAATTTATAGGAAAATCAGCAAGATGCTCATTTATCCTAAGGACATATTACAGCCTGGCATTCATGCCTTTACCTGGCTACCTGCCATTTGGACCCATATCAGAAGCAGCCACCCTCTGCTATCATTTGGACTCAAAATATGGGCCCCTATGGACTAAATAAGCCCTTCACTACAGGTTGGACTGATAATGCCGTACAATTTGCACTAATCAGTCAGGTGGCTCGGGACAGTCTGATATGGTCAATTTATTCAGCCTACTGGATAGCAGGGAAGGGCTCCTAATTTTAGTACCCAACCCGTCTGTCCAGCAGTGTGCAAGTAACTAGTGATAAATTTCATAACTGCTTGTTTAGCTTTTCCCCCCCCTTCCCAGTGTCCATTCTGAATCCCACGTGGTGTCGGTGGGACACTGGGGGAACTGACACTAGGGAACTGGTTTGGGTTCTGCCATTAACGGAAGTACATTACAATTCCCAGCTTGTAATAATAATGTTTTGGACCATAAACTTGAAATCCCTCCCATTGGCACATTACTAACAACACAGGTGGTGGCAGAAACATACAAGGCTTCCGCTCTGACACTTCTTCTGCACCTGGTTCCTCTGCAGGCTGCTCCCAGGGGTGTGCTCAGACAGGTCCTCCAAGTATGGACCCAAAATGTGTTGTTGCTGCTCCGGTGGCATAACCTCCTCAAAGACTGGCAGGAGCTCCAGGGTCACTTCCTGAGCTTCATCCAGCAGCTGATGGCTCCCCTCTGGTGGTGCCCGTGACTCAGGGGCTCTAAGGCAGGGGGTCTCACTAGAAAATGTTGGTGGCCTCAGAGTGCGGCCACCAACTCTTTCTGGTGGCCGCTCTGACAATTTTTCCTAAAATACGTAATTAACTTTAGGAAAAACAAATAAATATCCACATATGCATGTCCAAATCATTGTGATTTATTTATGTAGGTTTTATTTCAGACTCAGTAATACAGATAATGTCCAGTTGGCTCTATTCTTTACTGGACATAACCTGAATAGAAACAGATAATGTGCTTTGCACGTTCTTGTCTTTTGTTGTTGTTGTTGTTGCTTTTTTTTAGATCTGCTGGCTAGTAAGTCTCTGTCTGTGAAAAGTGCTGTGTGTATGTTTGCTAACACTGCTTTGTCCCCCACCCAGCCATGCAGCCACAGTGGCTGCATTTGAGAAACGCTGTTCTAAGGTCGCCAGCTCTGCTCAGCAGATTGTCGTGCACCACTGGGGGCTCAATGAAGTTCCCAGCACTTGGCTGAATCCCTTGTAGAAGTGGCAAGTAGACGGTTAACTGTTGTGATGGGTCTGCAAAGCCAGGTCTACAACTCCCATCAGCCCCTTCCCACCGCGCTTCCCTTTCTCCTGGCCAGGTCAGGGGCTGGGCTCTTTGGGGAGTGGGAGCTGCATGGCAGCAGGGAGCTGCACAGGAGCTCCAGGAACCATGGCCAGAGCTGCGTGTGGAACAGGCTGTGACGGCCGCATGTTACAGCTGGGTGCAGGTCTGTGGGGGAGCAGCAGTGGCTGGGCAGGGAGCCAGTGCACAGGGGACCCCAGTCAGACACTAACTGAGCCTGGCCTACAAACTCTCAAGCTCCTGTTTGCTGGACTAGAGCCTGGACTGGAGAAGTCACCCCAGGCACTAGGCCTGAAGAGCCCTGACTCCGCTGCACTGCCCAGGACCCAAACATTTACCTCTGTTGCTCACTTGAACGGTAACTGTTTAAGGCCCTGTGCCCAGGGTAACTGCAGCCTTTCCCTCTCCCGCCGGCCCTAGGGAAATGCCTGTTCCCGGAGCCAGGTGTCTGAGGGGTTACTGGGACCCACCAGAGCTGGCACCTGCAAGGGGAGCTGCTGCAGCACCTGCCGTGCTGGTCTCTGCGTTGCAGCACCCATGGCACCACTACCACCTTCGGGGTGTGAGGTGCTGGGCAGCCACAATCAGTTCACTGTGTTTCCCCTGGAGCAGTCAGTGTGGAGAGGAAGTAGGGTGACCAGATGTCCTGATTTTATAGGGACAGTCCCGATTTTTGGGTCTCTCTCTTATATAGGCTCCTATTACCCCCCACCCCCTGTCCCGATTTTTCACATTTGCTGTCTGGTCACCCTAAGAGGAAGTGAAACACCCAGCAGCTGTATTCGAACCAGGTAGTTACTTCCGGTTCCTGGGACTTGAGTGGGAAGTTTTGTGACAGAAGGGTCAGGAAACACAGGCTCAGGGGATTGTGGGATAGTGTTGGAGGACTCTCTCTACATGAATCTGGTGACTCAGGCTTGAGCTGTATCCAGACTGCAAAACAACTGGGTTTGGATCCATGTTACAGCAGGCTCAGGCTCGCACCCATATGCAACCCAGGGTGCCTGGGGCTGCCCTCACTGGAAATGCCGAGGTCAGGGCAGGCTGCAAAAGGGAGAGCAGATACTCCCAAAACCGGTGGTTAACATTGAAATTAGATTCACCAACCAGTCACAAACTGTGCTCCTGATCCCCCACACTGGTTATCAAGAAGCTAAAAAAGAAATCACACAGCCCCCGTTACTGCATTCCAGTTCTCTGGCTCCCAATCAGCACCTAGGTCCAGTACAGAGAGAAGTTATTTAAAAATCTCTGCTCACTATACAAAATGTTCTTCTGAACCCCAAAGGGTCAGCCACATTGCCAGGGCAATATTAGGTTGGATCTTACCCCAAATACCACACTGCCAGTCAATCCATTAGTGTCTAAAACTAAAAGTTTATTATAAAGAAAAAAGAAAGAACAAGAGGAGAGTTGTTGAATGGTAAAGCACTCAGATACATACAGAGATTTCAAACTCCATATATCAGGTTCTTAGCAGTGCTGGTGAGTTTGCTGGCTTGAAAGTCCCTCTGGAACACATCCACAGCTTGGATGGGTCATTCAGTCCTTTCCTCAGTGCTTCGTTTGTAGAGAAGTTACTCCAGAGATAGGAAGCAGGACTGAAGAAAAAATGGAGCTGCCTTTTTTATTCTTTTTGCCATGTGGCTGGTACTTCCTTTGTCCCAAACACAAGCTTCACAGCATGTGGCGTGGTAAAGCCTTAGGCCAGGTCTACACTAGGACTTTATGTCAAATTTAGCAGCGTTAACTCGATTTAATCCCTCACCCGTCCACATTATGAAGCAGTTTATTTCGACATAAAGGGCTCTTTGAATCGATTTCTGTACTCCACCCTGACGAGGGGAGTAGCGCCAAATTCGAAATGGCCATGTCGAAAGCTAGGTACTGTGGACGGAATTCGACGGTAATAGCTCCGGGAGCTATCCCACAGTGCACCACTGAGTGGACGCTCAGGGCAGTAATCTGTACTTGGATGCTCTGACATGCCACTCAGAGAAATCCCCTGGAAAATTTGAATCCCTTTTCCTGTGTGGCCATTTTGAATCCCATTTCCTCTTTGGACATCGTGGCGAGCTCAGCAGCACTGGCAACGATGCAGAGCTCTACAGCAGTGGTTTCCATGCCATCGCAAAATAGAAAGAGGGCTCCAACATGGAGTGATCGTGAAGTTTTGGATCTGATCGCTGTGTGGGGAGATGAAGCAATCCTAGCCGAGCTCCGTTCCAAAAGACGGAATGCAAAGATTTACGAAAAAATATCCCAGGCTATGACGGAGAGAGGATACAGCCGGGATGCTACGCAGTGCCGCGTTAAAATCAAGGAGCTGCGGCAGGCGTACCAAAAGACCAAGGAGTCGAACGGACGCTCCGGGTTGCAGCCACACACTTGCCGATTTTACGAGGCACTGCATGCCATGCTCGGTGGTGCTGCAACAACTACCCCACCAGTGGACTCCGATGACGGGGTCTTATCTACGGCCACGTCGGAGGAGGTTTTCGCGGATGGCGAAGAAGAGGAAGGAGGGGAGGAGGACGAGGCACTAGACAGCGGTCTCACTTCTGATTTCCCAGACAGCCAGGAACTTTTCCTCACCCTGACCGAGCTGCCCTACGAACACTCCCAAGGCAGCATTCCTGACCAGGAATCAGGCGAAGGATCATCAGGTCAGTGTGTTAGACATTTATTTGCAATACAATAGGTATGGTGTGTTAGCGCTGTGTAACTGTGCCTTAATTGGCCTTATGCGCTTCAGCTTGGAGTCGCTTTCCCGTGCAACTATTAGAAAAGTCTGTCAATATGTATGGGGATAGAGGAGTAATCCCCATCTGAGAGCTCCGCGAAGCTCTCCTGGAGGTACAGTGAGAGCTTGTTTAGCACGTTCACTGGGAGAGCGGCCTTATTGTCTCCTCCATGGTAGGATACTTTCCCGCGCCATGCAAGCTGCAGGTACTCTGGTATCATTGCCTTGCATAGCATGGCAGCATACGGCCCAGGGGATTGCTGGCATTGACGCAGCATGCAGTATTTCTCTGTCTCGGTAATCCTCATCAGAGTGATATCAGTCATGGGGTCCTGGTTTGAATGAGTGGTATAATTAGTATAGTGAATGCTTCCTTTTCCCTTTAAAGAAAGACACCCGGCTGTTTCCGTTAACGCGTGGTGGTGGGGAGTCGGGAGCCAAACCATTAGTACTTAGCGGTGCGCGGGCAGGGACAGTTCTGGGGACCGGCCACGCGAGGCCGGGGAAAGGGTACGCGAGCCGTTCCGACACAGCGGATCGCGGGCAATCTTGGTTCCCGGACGATCTTGGTTCCCGGGAGCTTCCACGCGAAGGGAGGGGGGGAAGGGTAGGCGAGCCGTTCATACCGAGAGGTTCGCGGGCATTTTGGGTTCCATTGAGCGACCACGCGGAGGGGGGGAAGGGTAGGCGAGCCGTTCCTGATGAGCGGTTCGCGGGCATTTTGGGTTCCATGGAGCGACCACGCGGAGGGGGGGGAAGGGTAGGCGAGCCGTTCCTGATGATCGGTTCGCGGCCACTTTAGGGTCCCAGGAGCGACCACGCGGAGTGGGGGGGGGGGGTTAGGAAAGCCGCTGTATATTAGCTGTTTGGCCAGCAGCAGTTCCTGCCCGCCGCAAGGAACAGTGAGTGAGACATGGGAGTAGAGCACTGCTGTGAAGTAATCTCTCAGCAGTCCTAACATAGTACAAGTTTTGAAACACAGATATACCCTACATATCTATAACTCACAATACAAAGGTGATACAAACATATAAACAAGATCATCATACGTGGCAAATCATAACATTTTCACTGACAGCTTACACAGGGTATCTGTAATGATTCATTGCAATTTTATAATATTGGTATTAATGATAATATAACTTGTCCTACAATTCCATACAGCGTCACACCACAGCCCTGGGCAGATCTGCAGGCCTGCATCTGTCCGGTCTTTCTGGCCTGAGTCTGAAAGATCTGTGTGTGCATGGGGGAGCTTAAACCAAAGTCTGAGCCTGGGTTTACTATGCAGTGTAGGCACACACGTATAGTCCAAGGCTTGCATCCGACAAAGTGGGTATTCACCCACGAAAGCTTATGCTCCAATACGTCTGTTAGTCTATAAGGTGCCACAGGACCCTTTGTCGCTTCTACAGATCCAGACTAACACGGCTACCCCTCTGATACTATAGTCCAAGGCTTATCCCTGATCTGTCCTGCTGATGAAAGCATATGGAACAAGACAATTAACATGCCCCTGAATGAGCAACACAAATGCATGTGTCTCAACACAATGAAAAGGTTCAAAATAAATGACACTGCTGTGGCCAAGGTTTCCAAAAGTGACTAGTGATTTTGGGTGCCCAACTTGAAATCTCTTAAAAGGCCCCAATTTTCAGAGGGCAGCATTGCTCTGCATTGTCTAAAAATCAGGTCCCTTTAGGTCAGTGGTTCTCAACCAGGGGTACATGTTCCCCTGGGGCTATGCAGAGGGTATGTCAACTCATCTAGATATTTGCCTAATTTTACAATGGGCTACGTAAAAATCACTAGCAAGTCAGTACAAACTTAAATTTCATACACGCAATGACTTGTTTATACTGCTCTATATACTATACACTGAAATGTAAGTACAATATTTCTATTCCAATTGATTTATTTTATAATTATATAGTAAAAATGAGAAAGTAGCAATTTGTCAGTAATCGTGTATTGTGACACTTTTGTACTTTTATGTCTGATTTTGTAAGCAAGTAGTTTTGAAGTGAGGTGAAACTTGGGGGTACATAAGACAAATCAGACTCGTGAAAGGGGTACAGTTGTCTGGAACAGTTGAGAGCCACTGCTCTAGGGTGTCTCACATTGGGCTCCTGAAACTTCAGGCACGGCAAATCACTAGTCACTTTGGAAAGCTTCACCACTGATAATTTATAAGAAAGCACATAAATGCAACATATGTCCTTGCTAAGCTTATATGGGTCTTATCGCTATAGTATTCATTCATTCACTTACAACCATTAATAGATTTGTTGTCCCTTTTTAGCCTGAGTGACAGACAGTATTTGGAGCCAGGTTGGTTGTTTCCATTCGGAGGAGAAATTGATGATGGAGTCAGGTATTTCTTTGGTGCAATCCTATTTATTTACCAAGAATGAACAAAGTCCTGTTTCTCAGACCACAGCAGGATCACACAACCAGAGGCAGTTTCAAAGTTCCAAGCCTGCCTTTCCAGCCAACGCTCACCAAAAACAGCTTCCTCTCAGGGCCTTGTGTGACGGAGTAGAGAGCGAGACGGATTTGACCTGAGAGGCTGGCTGCATTGGGAAAGGCTGCATCGGGAATGCGAGACTTTACCTGAGGCTGTAACATGAGCCAGGACGGGGGTTGGGAGGTGACACCTTTGGCTGGGAGAATGGTAAAAGGCGAGAGGAGGGGCCCCGGGGGAGGGGAAGAGCCTGCTGGAGGTTTGGCTGGTTTGGTTTTCAGTTTGGAGCTGGGTGGTGAAACGCAGGGAGCCCCAGAGCCGGGGTCTAAGCTCCCTGCCCCCCAGAAGGCCCCAGCTGAGGGGTCCTGGTCATACTTACAAGCTCTGTTTGGACTCTTTCCTGACAACCCTAATAAACCTTCTGTTCTACTGGCTGGCTGAGAGTCACATTGAATCCCGGGAAGAGGGGTGCAGGACCTGACTCCCCCACACTCCGTGACAACTGGTGGCAGCGGTGGGATCTACTGCACCCCATGAACAGCACTTCCTGCAGTAAGTGACTGGAGAGCAGTACAACGAAGGGGGATTGACGGGGAGCAGGTTGCTGAAGAGGCAGAGAGAAGCGGTTTTGGGGGGCGGAGGAGTTACGCTTAACCCTGAGGGGTGTGACCAGTGAGAAGGGCTGGCACACTAGGGGTTCCTCCTGGAAGCCGTGGGGGCCAAGACCGCACAGACTGCGAGTGGCCAACAGGAAGATGTATGCTAAGCGCCGTAAGAACGACCTGGTGGAGCTGTGCAAGCAGAGGGGGCTGCGCATTGGGAAGTCCACCAAAGACCAGCTGATTGCGCAGCTGGAGGAGAAGGATCGCTTGGATGACCCGATCCCTGTCCCTGGGGGAAGCCGCCCGGCAGACGCAGCATGGGCCACAGGGCCTGACCTGGCTGGGAGGGGTCAGACTGCTGCCGAGGATATCCCAAGACCCCTCTCACCTCTGCACAGGGGAGAGGTTGGGGAAAGCCCAGCAAATACCGAGGGCACCTTGACCCCAGCGGCCAGCAGGGGATCTTCCCGGAGGAGCTCCGCATCCCAGCAGTGGAGGCTGCTGGATTGGGAGATGAAAATGAAGGAGCTGGAGGATCGCAAAAAGCAGCGTCAGCATGAGTCAGAGGAGAAGGAGAAACAACGCCAGTATGAGCTGGAGGAGAAGGAGAAACAACGCCAGCATGAGGAGAAACAACGCCAGCATGAGCTGGAGCTGGCCAGACTGAGGAGCAGTGAGGCCCCGGCTGCGGTGAGTGAGGGGGGACCAAAGACTACAGAGAAGTTTGATTGTAACTTCCTGGCCCGGCGTAAGGAAGGGGAAGACATAGACAGCTTCCTGGCGGCCTTTGAGAATGCCTGCAGCTTGCACAAGGTTGACCCTGCAGACAAGATCCAGTATCTCACCCCCTTACTAGACCCTGCAGGCCTGGACGTGTACGGCCGAATGAAAGAGACGGAGACTGGGGACTATGAACTGTTCAAAAAGGCCCTGCTCTGCGAGCTTGGGCTGACTCCCGAGATGTACCGTCAAAGGTTCCAGGATCAGCGAAAAACCCCTGAGATCACGTACCTACAACTGGCCAACCGGATACATGGATACGCCCGCAAGTGGACCGCTGGGGCCCAAACTATGGAGGACCTGCTCGAACTATTCGTACTGGAACAACTGTATGAACTGTGCCCATCAGACCTGAAGCTATGGTTGATGGACAAAAATCCAGGGAGCCCGCAGCACGCAGGGTGGCTGGCCGACGAGTTCATGAACAGTCGGTCAAGGGGTGGCAGGGAGGAATACCAAAGGAGCAGGCCCACCCTGAGGCAGCAAGAGAGTCACCATGGGACCTCCCAAAGGGGAAATAGCGAGAACCCCCTCCCGAGGGGAACCTCTGACATCAGAACCAACCGACCTGCTCGAGGGGACCAACGGGACATGAGCTGCTATCACTGCGGCCAGAGGGGCCACTTACGGTCCCAATGCCCCAAGATCAGAGACAGACTGAGCAGACCAAACTCACACCGGGTTAACTGGGTAGGGACCCAGCCGGATGAGGGGCCGACAGCCCAGAAGAGGGGGGCTGGCAGCTTATCAACGGCTCCGGAGGGAGGAAGGCCCCAGACCAGCTCCTCGGGGGGGCTGGATGCTCCGGACTCAGGGTTCTCGGTTTATAGGGTGGGCGCGGGGCTGTCCCTCCGGAGAGAGTGCCTTGTTCCCCTGGAGATAGATGGGAGGAAGGTCACTGGATACTGGGATACGGGCGCAGAGGTGACGCTGGCCCGGCCCGAGGTGGTGGCCCCAGATCGGGTGGTACCCAACACCTACCTGACCCTAACAGGGGTGGGCGGAACCCCGTTCAAGGTACCCGTGGCGAGGGTACACCTGAAATGGGGGGCCAAAGAGGGCCCCAAGGACATAGGGGTGCACCAGCATTTGCCCACTGAGGTACTGATGTGGGGGGACCTAGAAGACTGGCCCAGTGAATCCCGGGACACCCTGGTCATGACCCGTAGCCAGAGCCGGCAAGGGGCACTATGCCCGGGCCTCGTAGAGGGTGCCTTGCAAGCGGCGCAAGACCCTGGCCCAGTGAGGAGGGAGTACCCCAGGACCAGGCGCAGAGAGGCTGCGGCCTCAGACACAGACAGCACGAGGGAACAGGTTCCCATTCCTTCCCCAGCGGCTGAGTTCCCGGCCGAGTTACAGAGAGATCCCTCCTTGCGGAAGCTCAGGGGCCTGGCCGACCGCAGGGAGGTGCAGACCATGTGGAGAGGTTGCCAGGAGAGGTTCCTATGGGAGAAGGGGTTCCTGTACCGGGAATGGGCTCCCCCCAGTGAGATGGAGACGTGGGGGATCAGGAGGCAGCTGGTGGTCCCCCAGAAGTATCGCCGCAAGCTACTGTACCTGGCCCACGACATCCCTCTCGCAGGGCACCAGGGAATCTGGCGCACCAGGCAGAGGCTGCTACAGAACTTTTACTGGCCTGTGGTCTTTACAACTGTCCATCAGTACTGCCGATCCTGTGACCCCTGTCAGCGGGTGGGGAAGGTTCGGGACAAGCAGAAAGCGGCTTTGAGGCCTTTGCCCATCATAGAGGAGCCCTTCCAGAAGGTGGCTATGGACATAGTGGGGCCTCTCAGCAAGACAACCCGGTCGGGGAAGAAATACATTCTGGTGGTGGTAGATTTCGCCACCCGCTACCCCGAGGCGGTGCCCTTATCCTCCATTGAAGCAGACACCGTGGCGGATGCGCTCCTGACCATTTTCAGCCAAGTGGGGTTCCCCACGGAAGTCCTGACAGACCAAGGGTCCAACTTCATGTCGGCCCTGCTCCGGTGCTTGTGGGAGAAATGTGGGGTCCGGCACAGCAGGGCCTCAGCATATCATCCCCAGTCCAATGGGCTGGTGGAGAGGTTCAATGGGACGCTAAAGATGATGCTGAAAACCTTTATGAACCAGCACCCGCAGGACTGGGACAAGTACCTACCGCACCTACTTTTCGCGTACAGGGAAGTGCCCCAGGAGTCTACCGGATTCTCGCCCTTCGAACTGTTATACGGCAGGAGGGTGAGGGGGCCCCTGGACCTGATGAGAGACGAATGTGAGGGGGAGGTGGCCCCCGAGGGAGAGTCAGTGGTGGAGTATGTCCTGACCTTCCGAGAGAGACATACTGAGCTCATGGGCCTGGCCAAGGGAAATCTGGCCAGAGCCCAGAGGAAGCAAAAGGTCTGGTACGACCACACGGCGCGGGCCCGCGCCTACGCCACCGGGGATCAGGTGATGGTTCTCATCCCCGTGAGGAAAAACAAGCTGCAGGCTGCTTGGGAAGGCCCTTTCAAGGTTGTCAAGCAGCTAAATGAGGTAAATTATGTGGTGGAGCTGTCTAACCGGGCACACCACTGCCGGGTGTACCATGTCAATATGATGAAGCCATATTATGACAGGGGGAATGTGGTGCTGGCCGTGTGTGGACATTGGGAGGAGCAGGGAAGTGACCCTCTAGTAGATCTATTCCCTGAGACAGGAGCTGGCTCCTCCCAAGAAACGGTCCCCCTCTCTGATCAGCTAACCCCTACCCAGCAAGCTGAGATCAGAGGGGTGCTGCATCTGTACCGACAGCTGTTTTCCAACCAGCCTGGTCGCACTAATCTGACTGTCCACCGGGTGCAGACAGGATCGCACCAACCTATAAGATGCTCCCCCTTCCGAGTCACAGGGAAGACAGCTCGGGACCTGGAAAGAGAGGTCAAGGACATGCTGGCTTTGGGGGTGATCCAGCCGTCGTCCAGCCCTTGGGCCTCGCCGGTGGTGCTGGTCCCCAAAAAGGATGGGTCAATCCGGTTCTGTGTGGACTATCGGAAGCTCAACGCCATCACTGTATCTGATGCCTACCCCATGCCCCGGCCGGACGAGCTCCTAGACGAGCTGGGAGGGGCTCGGTACCTTACCACCATGGATCTTACAAAGGGCTACTGGCAAGTGCCACTGGATGCAGATGCCCGGCTGAAATCTGCCTTCATTACCCCTCTGGGGCTCTATGAGTTCCTGACCCTGCCTTTTTGCCTCAAGGGAGCGCCAGCCACCTTCCAGCGCCTGGTGGATCAGCTACTGAAGGGGATGGAGAGTTTCGCTGTGGCGTATATCGATGATATCTGTGTCTTTAGCCAGACCTGGGAGGACCATGTGTCCCAAGTTAAACAAGTGCTGGACCGACTCCGGGAGGCTGGGCTGACCGTAAAAGCGGAGAAGTGCAAGGTGGGGATGGCTGAAGTGTCCTACCTGGGACACCGGGTGGGGAGCGGCCGCCTAAAGCCAGAACCAGCCAAGGTGGAGGTGATCCGGGACTGGCCCGCTCCACAAACTAAAAAGCAGGTCCAGGCCTTTATTGGGATGGCGGGGTACTATCGAAGATTTGTGCCCCACTTTAGCGCCATAGCCACCCCCATCACTGAGCTATGTAAGAAGGGGAAGCCAGACAAGGTGGTCTGGACCGAGGAGTGCCAGCGGGCTCTCTGTGCACTGAAGGAGGCTTTGATCAGGGGCCCAGTTCTGGCAAACCCAGACTTTGATAAGCCCTTTCTGGTGTTCACCGACGCTTCAGACTTGGGACTGGGGGCGGTGTTAATGCAGGAGGATGAAACGGGGCAGAGACACCCCATCGTGTATTTAAGCAAGAAGCTGCTACCCCGAGAGCAGAATTATGCGGCCATCGAGAAGGAATGCCTGGCAATGGTGTGGGCCCTCAAGAAACTAGAGCCGTATCTATTTGGGCGACACTTCTCCGTGTACACCGACCACTCACCCCTGACCTGGCTACACCAGATGAAAGGGGCCAACGCCAAGCTCCTGAGGTGGAGCCTGCTCCTGCAGGATTATGACATGGACGTGGTCCATGTGAAGGGAAGTGCCAACCTGATAGCGGATGCGTTGTCCCGGAGAGGGGGCCCTGAACTTCCCCAGGCCACTGGTCAGAGTGACCCCGCTCAGTTCAGTCTCGAAGGGGGGAGAGATGTGACGGAGTAGAGAGCGAGATGGATCTGACCTGAGAGGCTGGCTGCATTGGGAAAGGCTGCATCGGGAATGCGAGACTTTACCTGAGGCTGTAACATGAGCCAGGACGGGGGTTGGAAGGTGACACCTTTGGCTGGGAGAATGGTAAAAGGTGAGAGGAGGGGCCCCGGGGGAGGGGAAGAGCCTGCTGGAGGTTTGGCTGGTTTGGTTTTCAGTTTGGAGCTGGGTGGTGAAACGCAGGGAGCCCCAGAGCCGGGGTCTAAGCTCCCTGCCCCCCAGAAGGCCCCAGCTGAGGGGTCCTGGTCATACTTACAAGCTCTGTTTGGACTCTTTCCTGACAACCCTAATAAACCTTCTGTTCTACTGGCTGGCTGAGAGTCACATTGAATCCCGGGAAGAGGGGTGCAGGACCTGACTCCCCCACACTCCGTGACACCTTGTTATGAGTGCTTCTCCCCCTGTCTCTTGGCTTTCTGACTGCGTCCCTCTCTCTCTCTCTCTCTCTCTCTCTCACACACACACACACACACACACACACACACACACACACACACACACCCCTCCAACAAGTCACCACCCTGGTCCCCGTGTTTAACAATCAGTCCCAGGTGACACCCTCAGACCACAAGACTTAGTTTCTGATCAACCTGCCCATGTGCCTAGTAAATTGAACAGTGACTCATCATTGTTTGTAGCTACCTCTTCACAAAGAGACATTTAATTTTTCCTGCCTTTCAATTTGCATAGAAGGTGGTTAGAAGCCCTCCACCATCCTCTTTAATGAAGTGTGGGGTCCACAGCAATCATCAGCACCTTCCAGCATAGTAGTTTATCCTGCAGCACCCCTTGAGGTACGGCAGTACTATCCCCAATCTAGGGAGGGGGAGTAGAGACACAGGGTAGATTAACTGTCTTGCCTAAGCATGTCAGTGCAAGGAACAGAACCACACATCTTCCAGCTCCCAGGCGAGGGCCTTAGCTACTAGACCTTCCATCTCACCCTAAAGAGGGGGAAGGCTCGCTCAGCTGAGGAAGTTATGCGGAAGGCCTAGATTTTTGTGTGATTATGATCTATTCCTTCCCACCCATTGGGAAACAGCCACTGTTTCTCAGAGGGCAGTGAATATATTTCAGAAAGACTTAAATACTTCACTATTTAAGAAAGGGCTGAGAGACCAAATGGAAACATGGCGCAGGTGGCCCCCCTACGTTATAACAATGCCCCCTGTCCCTAACTTAATGGCTAGATGGGCTGGGGCTCCTGAAAACTTTCTGTATTGTAACATGACCAAGAATCTCTAGCCTAGAAAGAGTAGAACAGGTCTGAAGTTCACCTATGAGAGACTAGATAGCAAAGTAAAGTGAGGATCCCATTGGAAATCGCCAGGCAGCTGCAATTCTGAATTTTTGTCCCAATGGCTCCAATTGGTCATGAAGTGTAATGAGGTTGGGGCTTCCCTAACAGGGCTGGGTGTTCCTACCTGAAAGTGGCAGACGTGTTTTCCTCTAAATCAGTGGTTTTCAAACTGTGGGTCGTGACCCACTACTGGGTGACGGAATGTCAGGCACTGGGCTATGGTGGCTCTGGTCAGCACCACCAACCGGGTGGCTAAAAGTCCCATTGGCGCCGGCGGTGCTGCCTAGCTAAGGCAGGCTAGTCCCTAACTGTTCTGACACCACGCTACGCCCCAGAAGCAGCCAGCAGCAGGTCCAGCTCCTAGTCAGGGGGGGGGGGGCACGGGGCTCCCCATGTTGCCCCCACCCCAAGCACCGGCTCTGCACTCCCATTGGCCAGTTCCTGGCCAATGGGAGGTGGGGGGACGGTGCCTGCGGGCAAGAGCCACATGGAGCCACTTCCATGCCTCTGCCTAGGAGCCGGACCTGCTGTTGGCTGCTTCCTGGGCACAGCGCAGTCTGTGGTGCCAGGACAGGTGGGAAACCTGCTACACCGCTGACCAGAAGCCGCCTGAGGTAAGCCTGTGCCCCAACCCCTCACCCCAATTCCCTGTCCGAGCCCTGAGCTCCCCCTCAAACCTGGAGCCCCCTCCTGCACCCCAAACCCCTCATCCCAAGCCCCACCCCAGAGCCTGCCCCCCCCACACACCCCAACCTCCTGCCTCAGCCCCGAGCAGCTCCCACACCTCAACCCCTCATCCCTAGCTCTATGGGGTCATGGGCACCAACAATTTTCTTCAACTGGGTCTCCAGAAAAAAAGTTTGAAAACCACTGCTCTAAATCACTCTCCTTTGTCATCTCTTCTGTTACTGAATAACAGGACAGTCAGGCTTACCCTGATAAATAAGACGTGTTCACAGCTACAGTAACTGATGACTGTTCAAAAGCGGAGCCACTCAGAGCTAGGAGTGGCCAACTCCTGAGAGTTGGGATAAACAGACACTCCCAGAGCAGGGTCCTCCCTGTCCTCCCCAGCAGCATCCTGGGTGTTGGACTCCTCCCTCTGGCTTGGACTGAGCTACTAAAGAGTCATTTCCCAGTAAGACCCTGCGATTGGATCACTGGTTACTTTGAAAACATCACTTGATAGGCCAGTTTATTGTAACTTCTGCATTGCCATTGGCTAGATGAACAAACCCTGTTGTATAAAGCCCTGCACAGACTGTATCTGCCTTCTCCTAGCAGTTCCTACCCTTGGACCTGCAGCCCTTTGAATTGTTTGGAGAGAAAGGTAAAGATTATGTGGTTTACTTTTGCAGTTCACTTCCTTGAGTAAGGTTTTTTAAAATATGAATTGATTTAAGATAGTAACAGCAACAACAGATAGCAATATATTAACTACTCTGTGTATTCAATCAAATCTGACAGAGAAAGATATTTATGCATAAGCATTATTATTTGCCCTAAATGAATACTAAGGGTAAGTTCGGTGAGGCTTGGAAATGGTCTTCTCAGGGGAAGAGGCAGGAACCTCATTGCCTGAGACTCAGAACTGGATTGAACAAAACACTGGGACCCAGAGGATAATAGGGTTATAAGAAATAGCCAGCATGGTTTTGTCAAGAACAAATCATCCCCGCCCAACCTAATTTCTTTCTTTGCCAGGGCTACTGGCCTAGTGGATGGGGTGAAGCAGTAGTTCATAAATGGTCAGTTTTCAGAATGGAGAGAGGTAAATAGTGGTGTCCCCAAGGGGTCTGTACTGGGTGGGACCTGTCCTATTCAACATATTCATAAATGATCTGGAAAAAGGGGTAAACAGTGAGGTGGCAAAATTTGCAAATAATACAAAAGTACTCAAGATAGTTAAGTCCCAAGCAGACTGCGAAGAGCTACAAAAGGATCTCTCGAAACTGGGTGATTGGGCAACAAAATGGAAGATGAAATGATTTATCTTGAGTTCAGTACTTTTCTCAGTGCCACATGCCATTGTCATAAATGAGCTAGGGAAATGTGGTCTAGGTTAAATTACCATCAAGTAGGGGCAGAACTGGTTGAAAGACTGCACTCAAAGCCTAGTTATCAATGGTTCAATGTCAAACTTGGAGGAAGTATCTAGTGGGGTGTCACTGGGCTTTGGCCTGTGTCTGGTGTTATTCAATATTTTCATTAATTACTACATAATGGAGTGGAGAGTATGATTATAAAATGTGCAGATGACACCAAGCTGGGAGGGGTTGCAAGCACTTGGGACGACAGGATCAGAAATAAAGTTGCCTTGATACATTAGAGAATTGGTCTGAAATCAGCAAGATGAAATTCAATAAAGATGAGTGCAAAGTACTTCACTTAGGAAGGAAAAATCAAATGCACAAATGCAAATTGGGAATAACTGGCTAGGTGGTAGTACTGCTGAAAATGATCTGGGGATTACAGTGGGTCACAAACTGAACACAAGTCAACAATGTGATGCTGGTGTGAAAAAACTATTATCATTCTGGGTGCATTATCAGGAATGTTGTATGAAAGACACAGGTGGTAATTGTTCCACTCTACTCGGCACTGGTGAGGCATCAGATCAAATATTGTGTCCTATTCTGGGCACCACATTTTAGGAAAGATGTGGACAAATTGGAGAGAGTTCAGAGAAGAGCCACCAAGAATGTCAAGAGATTTAGAAAATGTGACCTATGAGGAAAGGTTTAAAAACCTGGGTCTATTTAGTCTTGAGAAAAGAAGATTGCGGGGAGAGGGTCGGGAATCTGATAATGTCTTCAAATATGTTAAGGGCTGTTATAAAGAGGACTGTGATTAACTCTTTGCCATGTCTACTGAAGGTAGGACAAGATGCAATGGGCTTAATTTGCATAAAGGGAGAGTTTAGGTTAGATATTGGGAAAAACTTTCTAACCCTAAGTCTGGTTAAGCTCTGGAACAGACTTCTGAGGGAGCTTGTGGAATCCCCAACTTTGGAGGTTTTTAAGAACAGGTTGGACAAACACCTGTTGGGGATGGTCAAGGTTTACTTGGCCCTGCCTCAGCGTGGGGGGCTGGACTAGGTCCCTTGAGGTCCCTTCCAGCCCTACATTTCTGTGATAACATCTGGGTTTTGAAAGGGAGTCAGTGGGAGGTGAGTATCTAACACCTTCACTCCCTGGAAATAGCAGCCAACACCCATGTTTTATAGCAGTGTGACAGCAAAAGGGGCTAACATGCAGCACATGAAGGGTGTTAGCACCCAGCCCTGTTGCTAAGGGTGTTGTCTGGGCGAAAGCACTTCCCTCTGTCTGCCGGAGAAAGCTCTGCAGTTGCTTCATGTTGCAGAGCAGCTGCACAAAGGAGGGTAGAGGCCCAGGCTCATCTTCCAGGCCCTATGGTCCTTGGTGGGCAGATTCGGGTTTGGGGGTTCCCTGGTGTAAAGCCCAGGGGCTGGGGCTGGGAGAAGGCTCTGTGTGCTTAGCAGTGATCTGGCTGTGAGAGTGGAGTGAGATCACAGGAAGGTCCTGGGAAGAGACCGAGCTCCAGGAGAGCTTCTGGGTGACTTGGCAGCGGTGCCTGAGCTGAGGTTTCTGCAAGAGGGCATTGGCTGTGTGCAGTCTGTGACCAAACCAGTTACACTGCGAACAACCGACTGCATGTCACCAAATTCTGCTCCAAACATGAAACTGAGCTGCCAGTCCTCAAAATCTGCGGCCACTTGGCAAAGGGGCAACAGGGTTGTCCCCAATGTGCAACATTTTAAAGCCAAAATTAGGCCCTGATTCAGCAAAACACTTAAACATGCCCATAACTCTAAACACACACACACACACACACACACACACACACACACACACACACACACACACACACTAACACACACACACAGAGTCTTATTCAAGTCAATGAGATTATTCATGTTCTTAAAGTTAAGCACATGCTTAAGTGCTCTGCTGAATTGGAGCTTGAAATTGGCTTGTCTACTCTGTAGATCCCCCTGCTGGCCCAGGGTGGCACTGTGGGTTCCCTGCCTCAATTTCACCTTCAGCGGTTCCCAGGAATAATCCACAGAGGTTTATGTCCAATAACAAACCTCTTCCTGGGGACTGGTTTGTTAACAGACACTAAACCCAAAGTAAAGTCTCTTCCATCCCAGTCTGCCCTGGGGCACAGCCCCTCCTCCCTGAGGTCTGGCTGGCTCCCAGCCTCTCCCCCAGGCAGCGTTATCAGCCCTTCCCAAGCACTGCTCAGTCTCTGCCCTTGAGGTCAGGGGGTTACACACGTCCCCTCCTTGGACTTATTTTTATTGGACACCGGCTACTGCTCCTCCAGCAGCTTTACCAGCTGCTTCCTTCCTTCCTGAGCCTTTCCAGCAGCTCTCCTCCCTCACCTGCCCCCCATCCCGGCCACCTCACTGCATCTCCCTTTGTAGGGTCCAGGTGCCTTCCCTTAAGCCCACTTAGGCAGCAGCTGACCAGTCCCAGGTGACCAGGAACTAGGGTGACCAGATATCCCAATTTTATAGGGACAGTCCTGATTTTTGAGTCTTTTCCTTACATAGGCTCCTATTACCCCCCATCCCCTGTCCCGATTTTTCACACTTGCTGTCTGGTCACCCTACCAGGAACCCGTTCCCTCATAAAGGGGCCAGTGACCCTGTGACAGGGCTTTACTGCTGTCAGGGTTCCCTCCCCACTCTAATCTCTAGGGTAAAGACGTGGGGACCCGCATTAAGAGCCCCTAAGCTTATTTTTACCAGCTTAGGTTAAATCCCCCAAGGTACAAAATTCCCTGCACCCTGGGAAATGCTTCTTTCGCTGCCACCATCAAGTATCTAACAGGAATCCAGGAAAGGAATCATTTGAACTTCCCTCCCCCCCAAAATACCCCCTCAAGCCGTACACCCCCTTTCCTGAGGAAGCTTGAGAACAATCTCCCAACCAATTGGTTACACAGTGATCTAAAAACCCACCCCCTTAAAAGAAGGATTTTATTAAAAATAAAGAAGGTAAAATTATCTCTGTAAAATCAGGATGGTAACTATTTCACAGGGCACTATATTTCCAAACTCAGAGAGATTTCCCCCTCTGGACAAAACCTTAAAGTTACAGAAAACCATGAATAACACCCCCCTGCCCCTTCTAACACAGGGAATACACCAAGCCAAAATTAAACAGAAATCTATTCACTATGCTATCTAAACTTACTTCAGAAAAGGGAGGTTTGATTTTCTGCAGGTTCCTTCTGTCTTCCAAGATCACTCTGACTCAGACAAAGAGACACACAAAAAGCCTTTCCCCATCCTAAGATTTGAAAGTATCTTGTCCCCTTATTGGTCAGATGCCAGCCAGGTCAGGTGTCAGTCTGGCTACCTGTATTTCTTAACCCTTTACTGGTAAGAGGATTTTATAGCACTGCATCAGACCCTCTCCCCCTTCCCTTCATTTATGACAAATGCACAGCTAATTTCCAGGGAAACAGTGATAAGAACATAGAACATAAGAACGGCCATACTGGATCAGACCAAAGGTCCATCCAGCCCAGTATCCTGTCCTCTGACAGTGGCCAATGCCAGTTGCTCCAGAGGGAACGAACAGAGCAGGCAATCACTAAGTGATCCATCCCCTGTTGCCCAGTCCCAGCTTCTGAAACTATAGTAAAGAACAAAATTGTCAGACACATAGATGAACATAATTTGTTGGGGAAGGGTCAACGCCGTTTTTGTAAAGGGAAATCGTGCCTCAACAATCTACTAGAATTCTTTGAGGGGGTCAACAAGCATGTGGACAAGGGGGATCCAGTGGATACAGTGTACTTAGATATTCAGAAAGCCTTTGACAAGGTCCCTCATCAAAGGTTCTTAAGCAAAGTAAGCTGTTATGGGATAAGAGCCTCTCAGGGATTGGTAACAGGTTAAAAGATAGGAAACAAAGGGTAGGTATAAATCAGGGATCTCAAACTCCAATCACCAGGAGGGCCACATGAGGACTCCTACATTGGCCCAAGGTCTGCATCACCCACACCCCCGCCCCCACTCCACCCCCGCCCCTGCCCGTGGGGTGCAGCAGGGGGCTCAGGGCAGGGGGTTGGGGTGCAGGGTGTGGCAGGGGGCTCAGGGCAGAGAGTTGGAGTGCAGGATGCAGGAGAGGTGAGGGGAGCGGCAGGAGGTCAGGGCAGGGAGTTGGGGTGCAGGAGGGGTTTGGGTTCCAGCCCGGCGCTGCTTACCTGGAACAGTTCCAGGGTGGCAGGGGTGTGCACCGGGGCCAGGGTAGGCTCCCTGCCTGCCCCGGCCCCGGTCCCATGCTGCTCTGCTCCGGGAAGCAGCCGGCACCAAGTCCCGGGGGGAGGGGGAGCAGAGAGCTCCCTCCACTGCTCTTGCATGTGGGTACCTCCCCTGAAGCTCCCATTGGCCGCGGTTCCCCATTCCCGGCCAATGAGAGCTTCAGGGGAGGTACCCACAGGCAACAGCAGCTCACAGAATTCTCTGCTCCCCCTCCCTCCCGGGGCCCCAGGGACGCCGTGCTGGCCCCTTCTCAGTTCGGTGCAGGGCCCGTAGCACCGCAGGGATGGGCATATCCGCGGGCCGGATCCAAAGCCCTGAGGGGCCATATCTGGCCCGGGGCTGTAGTTTTCCCACCCCTGGCCTGTAGGTAGGCTGGGGATGCGGCATGCTGGGGAGGGGACGGGGGGCGAGCGCGTGTTTGAGACCCCTGGTATAAATGGTCAGTTTTCAGAATGGAGAAAGGTAAATAGTGATGTCCCCCCACAGTCTGTACTGGGACCAGTCCTATTCAACATATTCATAAATGATCTGGAAAAAGGGGTAAACTGTGAGGTGACAAAATTTGCAGATGATACAAAACTGCTCAAGATAGTTAAGTCCCAAGCAGACTGCAAAGAGCTACAAAAGGATCTCTCGAAACTGGGTGACTGGGCAACAAAATGGCAGATGAAATTCAATGTTGATAAATGCAAAGTAATGCACATTGGAAAACATAATCCTAGATGGACCTTTGGTCTGACCCAGTATGGCTGTTCCTATGAATTCTAGTAGATTGGTGAGGCATGATTTCCCTTTACAAAACCATGTTGATTTCCCCCCCCACAAATTATTTTCATCTCTGTTTCTGAGAATTCTGTTCTTTCCTATAGTTTCAACCAGTTTGCCCAGTACTGAAGTCAGGCTTACTGGCCTGTAATTGCCAGCATCACCTGTGGAGCGCGTCTTTAAACTTGGCATCACATTTTCTATTCTCCAGTTATTTGGTACAGAAACTGATTTAAATGATAGGTTATAAACCACAGTTAATAGTTCTGCAATTTCACATTTGAGTTCTTTCAGAACTCTTGAGTGAATGCCATCTGGTCGTGGTGACTTATTGCTGTTTAGTTTATCAATTTGATCCAAAACCTCCTCTAATGACACCTCAATTTGTGACACTTCTTCAGATTTGTCACCTAAAAAGAATGGCTCAGGTTTGGGAATCTCCCTCACATCCCCAGCCGTGAAGACCGATGCAAAGAATTCATTTAGTTTCTCCACAATGGCCTTATCATTCTTGGGTGCTCCTTTAGCATCTCAATTGTGCAGTGGCCCCACTGGTCGTTTAGCAGGCTTCCTGTTTCCAATGTACTTAAAACATTTTTTGCTATTACTTTTAGAGTTTTTGACTAGGTGTTCTTCAAATCCTTTTTTTGGCATTCCTAATTATATTATTACACTTCATTTGCCAGAGTTTCTGCTCCTTTCTATTCTCCTCACTAGGATTTAACTTCCACTTTTTAAAGATGCCTTTTGCCTCTCACTGCTTCTTTTACTTTGTTGTTTAACCAGGTGACAAAGGTGTCAAACAAGTTTACAACGTTTTCCTTTCTTTGAGCCCAATCCTGCAATCCAGACACAGCTAAAACTCACTGATTTAAACAGGAGTTTTGCCTATAGAAAGATTACAGGTTTGTGTCCTGTACTTCCAAACTGGGTGATTCTCCTGGTCCAAGCCAATAACTGGCTGAGTCTCCATTTTTAACGATGTGATGCACGGCAACAGTTTCTATTTTAATGGCATCAAGTATCAGAGGTACCGTGTTAGTCTGGAGGCATGCATCTGTAAGTAGGGTCAGGAGTAACTCTACCCTGACATCTGTTGGTGAGTTGTGGAAAGGGATGTCAGGGATGTCAGGGGCTAATCTTGTTTGCATGGACACACCCACCCTGCAAAGCATGATGGACCGCTTGCCCAAATGGTCACTTTGGCTGCTGTGGGAGCCCCAGTTTCTCTGTTATTGGGGCAGGAAGAATAAAGTGTTGTTACCCTGATTATGTGAATCAAGGACAGTGTGCTTTTGTTTTGATGAAGGGACTCACCATTAGCTAAGCAGCACTTGCTAGGCGAGGGACATGGATTCCAAAACCCAGTGAATTGAGAAAGGCTGGGGGTAGGTATTTGTGTTGGGTGGCATGGGCCTCCTCTAAGGGTCCTAAATGTTAATTGCATCTTCTTTTCTCTCTCTGCTGTGGAATATCAGAGCTAATTTTGAGTTTCTTAGGAGTCTAATCACAGGCTGCTGAGTTAGAATCACTCTGGGCTAAGTGTGCAAATGAGCACGAAAGCTCCCCTAACTACAAGCTGAAATCACTAAAAAGCTGCAATTGTTATAAGCTGAAATCACTGAGCACTGTGTTAAGTAGTGGGGGAGCCGGAAGATATATTGCTGAGCGGCTGGTGGAGCGGAGCTGCTGACGGAGCGGAGCAGTTGGCGGGACAGCCGGAGTGGCTTGCAGGACGGCTGATGGAGCAGAGCTGCTGGCGGAGTGGAGCAGTTGGTGGGACAGCCGGAGCGGCTTGCAGGACGGCTGATGGAGCGGAGCTGCTGACGGAGCAGAGCACTTGGCAGGACAGCTGGAGCGGCTTGCAGGCCAGCTGATGGAGCGGAGCTGCTGGCGGAGCGGGACAGTTGGCGGGACGGCTGAGCGGAGTGACTCGTGGGATGGCTGGCGGAGCCGAGCAGAGCAGAGCAGAGCCGAGCGAAGCCCCACGAAGGGACGGGGCAGTCAGCTTCGAGCCACGTAACGTGCCCCTTACCTCTCCCTTCCCCACTTCTACCCGGACTGGGGGGGTGTAACACTCTGCAGATGAACTTTTGAACTCTGGGTCTGGACTTTTGGGTTGTTGGACTTTTGGGACTTTGGGTGATTTTTGGGGTTGCTGGACTCAAGAACCAAAGGGAAAGGACATGGCCAATTTGCTGGGGTGGGTCATTGCTCACAGTTTGGTTTACAAATCCTAGATGTGGTGTTTCCCCAACAAAAGGCCGCATTGTTTCTCTCTGTCATTAAAAGGTTTTTCTACACTCAGACTCTGTGCTTGCGAGAGGGGAAGTACTGCCTCTTAGAGGCGCCCAGGGGGGGTGATATATATTTGTCCCAGGTCACTGGGTGGGGGCTCGAGCCGGTTTTGCATTGTGTTATTGGAATGGAACTCCTAGATACGGAACCCGGCCCTTGTTGCTGCCGACTCTGACTGGCAGAAGGGTTACACATCTGAAGAAGTGGGTATTCACCCACGAAAGCTTATGCTCCAATACGTCTGTTAGTCTATAAGGTGCCACAGAACTCTTTGTCACTATTTTAATAGCAGTTCCAGGTTTGCATGAACTGATGCTGGCCCGTAAATACTGTAATTTAATGGCACCATTTCGTTCTTCATCCTGCCTCATTTTCTAAAACCAAACAAGTGAAAACAAGGGCACATATGAGTCAACAG
Source organism: Chelydra serpentina (assembly GCA_037349315.1). Classification (NCBI taxonomy): domain Eukaryota; kingdom Metazoa; phylum Chordata; order Testudines; family Chelydridae; genus Chelydra; species Chelydra serpentina. The sequence goes on along the minus strand of JBAIAC010000021.1, from coordinate 2,406,411 downwards.
TGTGCCCTTGTTGCCAAGAAGGCTAACGGCATTTTGGGCTGTATAAGTAGGGGCATTTCCAGCAGATCGAGGGATGTGATTATTCCCCTCTATTCGGCACTGGTGAGGCCTCATTTGGAGTACTGTGTCCAGTTTTGGGCCCCACACTACAAGAAGGATGTGGATAAATTGGAAAGAGTCCAACGGAGGGCAACAAAAATGATTAGGGGGCTGGAGCACATGACTTATGAGGAGAGGCTGAGGGAACTGGGATTGTTTAGCCTGCAGAAGAGAAGAGTGAGGGGGGATTTGATAGCTGCTTTCAACTACCTAAAAGGGGGTTCCAAAGAGGATGGATCTAGACTGTTCTCAGTGGTAGAAGATGACAGAACAAGGAGTAATGGTCTCAAGTTGCAGAGGGGGAGGTTTAGGTTGGATATTAGGAAAAACTTTTTCACTAGTAGGGTGGTGAAGCACTGGAATGGGTTACCTAGGGAGGTGGTGGAATCTCCTTCCTTAGAGGTTTTTAAGGTCAGGCTTGACAAAGCCCTGGCTGGGATGATCTAGTTGGGGTTGGTCCTGCTTTGAGCAGGGGGTTGGACTAGATGACCTCCTGAGGTCCCTTCCAACCCTGAGATTCTATGATTCTATGATTCTATGAAATGCAAAAACACAACCACAGAGCAATGTTAACAGAGAATTCAAATGCAGCAGCTCGGGGATTCCAACATTAGCATTCCCACACTGAGAGTAGTTTTCACTCCCAAGCAAGGCTTGTTTTCAGTGATATCTGTGATGACAAATGATGGTTGATTCAGTTGGCTACACCCCTCATTGTATTGCACTGGGCATTGTGGGTACAGCGGGACAGAGCTGTTTGTTTTGCAAACACTTGAAAGCTGAGCAGGGCCGGCTCTAACATTTTTGCCGCCCCAAGCAAAAAAAAACCAAAAACCCCAAACTCTGTCCCCCAAAACAAAAAAAACAACCCCTCCAACGCCCGCTGAGCAACCACCCCCCCCCCCCCGCCTCTCCCACTCGGAGCGCCGGTGGAGATTGCAGCATACCCGCAGCCCCGCTCTCCCTAGCCGGAGCGCTGGCGGGGAGCGAGCGGGGCATGCCTGGGAGGGAAGGGGAGAAGCGGCTCATGAAACAGCTGTTTTGTGCATCGCGGCCGCTCGAGGAGAAGCCGAGTGGCGGCGGCGCGCGAAAGCTGGCGGCAGTGGCGCAGAGCGGAGGTGAGCTGGGGCGGCCAGGGCACATTTCTAGGGGCAGCATGGCCGGTGCCAGAATGCCGCCCCTAGAAATGTGCCGCCCCAAGCACCAGCTTGTTTTGCTGGTGCCTGGAGCCGGCCCTGAAGCTGAGCCCCTTTTCAGAACATTAAACCAGTCGCCCCAATCTGCCATGTGCTATTAAAGGCCTGGACATCTCTGCAGTTAGCCAAAATTGGTATGGAATTGATTTCAGCCAAATCAATATAAACCAGACTTACAGCAAATTAAGAACATCTGCACCAGGGTTTGCACTGGTTTAATTTAATTCGGTTTAAAACACCTTTAGTTAAAGTGATGCAACTCTGTGTGTAGACTCAACCTTAATGAAATCAATGGACGTTAGGAGCCTAAATACCTTTGAGGATCGGGGCCAAAGTGCTGGTTAGGATACAGATCTAGAGAGCTCATCTGGTAAAATGCTATTTGCCATATTCAGAGCTCTCAGGTTAGTTGTATTCCCTCAGCCGAGTGTCTTGGGGCCATAACTAGAGGTGGAAAATGGTCAGCTTTTAAAACATGTTTGTTAATATGCAGTTTTGCCAACTTTTGCAATTTTTATCTTGAGCCTCTTGATATTTGATGTTTTTTCATCAAGCCCCAGCTCCTGGAATTTGTATCGAGCCTTTGTGATTACAGAGAGAAGCATGGTCCCTAAGGGATCAACCACCAGACAGCAAATCAAAATCAAGAGATTAAAACAATCCGTGTTGGGTTCTTTTTAAATCAATCTCATCATTTTGGAGGTTGGCAATACTGAGTTTTAATTTACATATTTTCAAACCTTAATGTAGACACGTTACCTGGACGTGGGCTGTTCTGGGGCATTTAAATGGGCTTTGGATCAGATCCTAAGTGTGAACGAATTGTATATGGTACGGCTGTTAACATCTGGTCTAAGAATTTCTTGTCCCCGAGACGGATGAAGAGCAGAGCCTGGACAAATGAACTGGTGTAGTGCAGACATGGGCTGAGATGCTGATAATGACAGTTACTGTGAGTGAGTGACCCCCTTCAGTCTGTAACTTACACGTGGTTAGAGCCACATTTTCAAAATCTCAGCACCCCTGTAGGAACCAAAATATGGGGCCAGATTTTCAAAAGATTTTCAATATGTTCAGTGCATTTTGGAAAATGAGGCCCAGATCCTCCAAGGTATTTGGGCTTCTAAGGGTACGTCTACACTACGGAATTAGTTCGAAATTATAGAAGTCGATATTTTAAAACCCGATTTTATGGAATCGATTGTGTGTGTCCCCACTAAAGACCATTAAGGCCATTAAGTCGGCGGACTGTATTCACAGTATCGGGGCTAGCGTTGACTTTCGGAGCGTTGCATTGCGGGTAGCTATCCCACAGTTCCCGCAGTCTCCGCCGCCCATTGGAATTCTGGGTTGCGATCCCAATGCCTGATGGGGCAGAAAACATTGTCGCTGGTGGTTCTGGGTACATGTCATCAAGCCATTCCCCCCTCCCTTCCTCCATCTGTGAAAGCAACCTTTTTCGCACCTTTTTTCCGGGGTTTCCTGTGGAGGCGCCATACTACGGCAAGCATGGAGCCTGCTCAGCTCACAATCACCATATGTCCCCAGCGTGCGCCTGGACATTTGGTCTAGTGGGGAGTCAGTCCCACTGTCATACAGGCAGAGGGATAGCTCAGCGGTCTGAGCATTGGCCTGCTAAACCCAGTGTTGTGAGTTCAATCCTTGAGGGGGCCATTCTACTTGAGGCTGGTAGTTTTGGGACTACATAGCAGACAGTGCAATATGCTTGCAAACCATCATCATCGTCCCTGTGTGCTCCTGGCTGGCCTTTGGTGTGGTTGGCCGGGGGCGCTTGGACATAAATGGGAGTGACTCTGGTTGTTCTCTATTTTACGTTTTGTTTAATGGAGATTCAGTACTGCGTGGAACACGGGCAGAGGGATAGCTTAATGGTTTGAGCATTGGCCTGCTAAACCCGGGGTTGTGAGTTCAATCCTTGAGGGGGCCAGGAGATGATGACAACTAGCAAGCATACTGCACCGTCTGCTGCCAGCCTACCCCTTGCTCCCTCCGTGAAAGCAACTGAGGGGAGAGCAAAAAAATCCTTTCGTGCCTTTTTCCTTGCGGGCGCCATATTGCTGACACCATTGTTATCCACCCGCCGCTTCCGCTGCCACTCTGCTCTCCTGCAGATGCCATACCAGGAAAAGCATGGAGCCCGCTCAGATCACCACGGCTGTTATCACTGTTATAAACACCACACGCATTATCCAGCAGTATATGGAGAACGAGAACCTGCAACAGCAGGCGAGGAGGCGACGGCAGCGCGGTGAGGACAGTGATGAGGACATGGACACAGACCTCTCTCAAAGAAGGCCCCCCCGCAAAGTGGACATCATGGTGGTAATGGGGCAGGTTAATGCCGTGGAATGCCGATTCTGGGCCTGGGAAACAAGCACAGAGTGGTGGGACAGCATAGTGTTGCAGGTCTGGGACGATTACCAATGGCTGCGAAACTTTCGCATGTGTAAGGGCACTTTCATGGAACTTTGTGACTTGCTGTCCCCTGCACTGAAGCGCCAGAACACCAAGATGAGAGCAGCCCTCACAGTAGAGAAGCGACTGGCGATAGCCCTGTGGAAGCTTGCAACGCCAGACAGCTACCGCTCAGGCAGGAATCAATTCGGAGTGGGCAAATCTACAGTGGGGGCTGTTGTGATGCAAGTAGCGAATGCGATCACCGAGCTGCTGCTACCAAGGGTTGTGACTCTGGGAAATGTGCAGGTCATAGTGGATGGCTTTGCAGGAATGGGGTTCCCGAACTGTGGAGGGGCGATAGACGGAACCCATATCCGTATCTTGGCACCGGACCACCAAGCCAGCGAGTACATAAACCGCAAGGGTTACTTTTCAATAGTGCTGCAAGCACTGGTGGATCACAAGGGACGTTTCACCAACATCAACGTGGGATGGCCGGGAAAGGTACATGACGCTCGCATCTTCAGGGACTCTGGTCTGTTTCGGCTGCTGCAGCAAGGGACTTTCTTCCCAGACCAGAAAATAACCGTTGGGAATGTTGAGATGCCTATAGTTATCCTTGGGGACCCAGCCTACCCCTTAATGCCATGGCTCATGAAGCCATACACAGGAAGCCTGGACAGTAGTCAGGACCTTTTCAACTATAGGCTGAGCAAGTGCAGAATGGTGGTGGAATGTGCATTTGGATGTTTAAAGGCGCACTGGCGCAGTTTATTGACTAGGTTAGACCTCAGCGAAACCAATATTCCCATTGTTATTACTGCTTGCTGTGCGCTCCACAATATCTGTGAGAGTAAGGGGGAGACGTTTATGGCAGGGTGGGAGGTTGAGGCAAATCACCTGGCCGCTGATTACGCACAGCCAGACACCAGGACGATTAGAAGAGTACAGCAGGGCGCGTTGCGCATCAGGGAAGCTTTGAAAACCAGTTTCATGAATGGCCAGGATGTGTTGTGAAAGTTCTGTTTTTTCCCCTTAATGAAAACCCCCTCCCCTTGGTTCACTCTACTTCCCTGTAAGCTAACCTCCCTCCCCTCCCCCCCCCGCCCCCCGGTCACCGCTTGCAGAGGCAATAAAGTCATTGTTGCTTAAAATTCATGAATTCTTTATTAATTCATCACACAAATAGGGGGATAACTGCAAAGGTCGCCCGGGATGGGTGGTGGAGGAAGGGAAGCACCAGGATGGGTGGAGGAGGAGGGAATGAGGGAAGGACAAGGACACACTGCACTTTAAAACTTATTGAATGCCAGCCTTCTGTTGCTTGGACAGTTCTCCTGGCTTGAGTGGTTGGGTGCACGGAAGCCCCCGCCAACACGTTCTTGGGCGTCTCGGTGATGAGGTTATGGGAGTCGGGGAGGAGGGTTGTTGTTTACACAGGGGCTGTAGTGGCGGTCTGTGCTTAGGTGGCCTTTCCTCAACCATACGCCAGAGGATATCCGTTTGATCCTCCAGTAGCCTCAGAATTGCATCCTGCCTTTTCTCAGCAAGCTGACACCACCTACTCTCTTCAGCTGTCTCTCTTGCTCCTGCCACTCATTGTCTTCAGCACGCCACCTGTCCTCGTGATCAAATTGTGCCTTTCTGGAATCCAACGTTGTCTGCCTCCATGCATTCTGCAGGGACATTTCAGTGTGGGAGGACTGCGTGAGCTCTGAGAACATATCGTCTCGATTCTTTTTTTTTTTTACTTCTAATCTTCGCTAGCCTCTGGGCTGGTGATGAATGGGGGAGCGTTGAAACATTTACAGCTGCGGGAGGAAACAAACGGGAGAGGAGTAGTTTAAAAGACACATATTAGAGAACAATGCTCCTAACATTACATAGCACATGTGCATTCGGTCCAAGGTTGCACTTTGCCTGTTATATTGAGGGTCTGCCGGTTTGGTGTGAGAGATCACACAAGCAGGGCCGGTGAGCAACAGAATTCGGCTTGCAGGCAGCCATGGTAAGCCACAGTCTATTGGCTTCTTTAACCTTCATAACATGTGGGAATGGTTTCAAACTGCAACCCCCTCATTTCCCATAACAGACAGCCATTGAGTTAGCCATTTAACATGGGTTGGCAATTGAAAAGGGAGGGGTGGCAGTTTTCGGGTTAACGTGCAGCGCGAACCTAATCAAACCCCCCCACACACACACATCCAAGATGATCACTGTTCCCCCTCCCCCCCACCGCGTGGGTCACAGCGGGGAAGATTTCCGTTCACCCACAGGCAAACAGCCCAGCAGGGACAGACCCCTGAATGCCCCCTTAATAAAATTCCCCTATTTCAACCAGGTGACCATGAATGATATCACTCTTCTGAGGATAACACAGACAGATAAAGAACAGATGTTGCTTGAATGCCAGCAAACACCGGGACCATACGCCGCCATGCTTTGCAATGCAATGATTCCAGACTATGTGCTACTGGCCTGACGTGGTAAAGTGTCTTACCACGGAGCACGGGATAAGGCTGCCCTTCCCAGAAACCTTTTGTGAAGGCTTTGGGAGTACATCCAGGAGAGCTTTCTGGAGATGTCCCTGGAGGATTTCTGCTCCATCCCCGGACATGTTAACAGAGTTTTCCAGTAGCTGTAGCTGTACTGGCCGCAAATTAATCATTAAACATGCTTGCTTATAAAACATGTATTAATTTAACAGAGGTACACTCACCAGAGGTCCCTTCTTCGGCATCAAGCACGCCTTGGGTGGGTTCGTAGGGTACAGGCTCCAGGGTGACAAACAGTTCCTGGCTGTCGGGGAAAATGGCTTCTCCGCTTCCTTGCTGTGTCTGTGCGCTATTTTCAGCATCATTATCATCATCTTCCCCTTCCCGAAAATGCTCCTCGCTCCACATACGGAGTCAAACCACATGGGTGGGTCAGTGCTGGCTGTACCCCCTAGAATGGCATGCAGCTCATCATAGAAGCGGCATGTCTGGTCTGGGGCTGTGACCTGGAGCGGCTGTTTGCATCTCTGGTTCTTTGGTAGGCTTGCCTGAGCTCCTTAATTTTAACGTGGCACTGTTGTGCGTCCCTGTTGTAGCCTCTGTCCTTCATGCCCTTGGAGACTTTGGCATATGTACTGGCATTTTTTCTTTTGGACCGTAGTTCTGCTAGCATGGATTCGTCTCCCCATACAGCGATCAGATCGCGTATCTCACGCTCGGTCCATGCTGGAGCTCGTCTTCGGTTCTGGGACTCCAGCATGGTCTGCTGATGAGATCTGCACTCACCTGCAGCTCGCCACGCTGGCCAAACAGGAAATTAAATTCAAAAGTTCGTGGGGCTTTTCCTGTCTACCTGGGCAGAGCATCCAAGCTCAGACTGCTGTCCAGAGCGGTCAAATGGTGCACTGTGGGATAGATCCCGGAGGCCAATACCGTCGAATTGTGTCCAAACTAACCCTAATTCGACTCGGCAATATTGATTTTAGTGCCAATCCCCTTGTGGGGAGTGGAGTGGATAAATCGATTTTAAGAGCCCTAGAAGTCGATGTAAATGGCTTCATCGTGTGGATGGGTGCACGGATCAATCGACATAACACTAATAAATTCGACTGAAACTCGTAGTGTAGACCAGGGCTAACTTCCATTGAATTTAGTGGGAGTTAGGAGCCTAAATACCTTGGAGGATCTGGGCCTACGTTAGAAAATTTGGTCCCAATTTTGGGTGCCGTGGGGGAGGGATAGCTCAGTGGTTTGAGCATTGGCCTGCTAAACCTGGGGTTGTGAGCTCAATCCTTGAGGGGGCCATTTAGTGATCTGGGCAAAAATTGGGGATTGGTCCTGCTTTGAGCAGGGGGTTGGATTAGATGACCTCCTAAGGTCCCTTCCAACCCTGATATTCTATGCTTCTATGCTGAACACACAAAAATCTGGCCCTTAATTTCAGTAAAGGTGCCATGGAATCTTACTCTGCTGTGCTGTGGGTCTCTCAGCCTGACCATTGACTGAAGACTAGGCTGTGATTGCTGTTCAGTGCCATAAGAACTTGACATTGCCACTGCTTACATCCGATGAAGTGGGTATTCACCCACGAAAGCTTATGCTCCAATACCTCTGTTAGTCTATAAGGTGCCACAGGACCCTTTGTCGCTTCTACAGATCCAGACTAACACGGCTCCCCCTCTGATACATAAGAACTTGAGAAAATGGAATCCTGAATTTAGCTGGCAAGGCAGAGTGTGGGTGGAAACAGGAAAAGTCCGTTTCAGCTCAGCCCAGCCAAAGCCACGTGTAACATACAGGGTGATTCTCGATGGCACGTCCCAAGCTGCTGTCTCCTGTTCCATTCAGACGGTTTTAGGTGTTTGGTGCTAAGGATTCAGAGATGTCTGGTCTCCCAGAATGGTCACCCTTTGTATTAAGGTTCCATTTCTACATTTTCCTACAAGGGGATAATAAATGATGTGTTAATAAATGTTTATCTACTGTTCTAGTTTATTACCCAGTCCAACAGGCAATAGGCTGCTTATGACCCTCTATAGCACCTACTGCTCATGGCTGCAACATGCTTGTACGATCCACAAATCATTTAATCAGCCTTTTTAATGATGCCCTGCATCCAGAGCCGGTGCAAGGAAGTTTCGTGCCCTAGGCGAAACTTCCTTGCAACAGCCCTGCGCTCCCTCCCGCAGCTAACGCCGCCCCTCTCTGCGGCAGCCAGCTCCCCCGCCTGTGACAGGCAGCTCCCCACACCACTGCCCGCGGGCTGCGGTAGCCTCCCCCCTCCCGCGGCGAGCTGCCCCCTGCCTCCCGGCTCCACGCTCAGCCGCTGAGCCGAGCGTGGAGCCGGGAGGCAGGAGGCAGCTGCGGCGAGCCGCCCGCAAAGCCCTGCTGAGCCCCAGCAGCAGGGCAACAGCCCTCGCCACAGCAGGGCTTTGCAAGGAAGCGGGCAGCTGCCTCCTGCCTCCCGGCTCGAGCAGGGAGGCAGGAGGCAGCCGCCCACTGCCAAGGGCGGCGAAATGCTGCCCCCTAAATTCTGGCACCCTAGGCGACTGCCTAGGGTCGCCTAGTGATAGCGCCGGCCCTGCCTGGGTCTCAGCCCCTCCATGGCCCTGGCACATCATCCTTACTCCCAGCTCCTTGTGCCCCTTGGGTATCAACCGGTCTTCCCCTCCCTGCTCCCCATCCACACACACTCCCCTGGGGTGCCCTGTGCTGCACTGATCCCACCCACCTTCAGCCCTAGTCTGCACCCACAGGGGCCCTGCTCTCTTCTCCCTCCCTATTGTATGGGGGAGTCTCTCTGCCTCCTCCCTCCACACTTGGGCTGAGCCATGACTGGGCTGGAGGAGCTGGGGCCCCTGAGCCCCACTCTGCTGAGGCCTCCCTCCCTGCTTAGCTGAGGGGGGCAGGAGGAAGGGAAGGGGGGTTAGCAGGGGAAGGTGGGAGCAGAAGGAGCTGTGGATCCAAATTCCTCAGCCTCAGGCACATCAGTTCCTGCAACCACCATCCTGACCTTTAGGGGGAAGGGATAGCTCAGTGGTTTGAGCATTGGCCTGCTAAACCCAGGGTTGTGAGTTCAATCCTTGAGGGGGCGATCTGGGGCAAAAATTGGGGCTTGGTCCTGCTTTGAGCAGGGGGTTGGACTAGATGACCTCCTAAAGTCCCTTCCAACCCTGATATTCTATGATTCTATGACCCACCCACCAGGGAGGAGACAGAGCAGTAGCGAGATCCCTGCCTCTCAGCTCTGCCTGTGCTCGGGGTGGTGTGGGGCCAAGTGATCCCAGGCCTGGCCAAGCCCCTCCAGGACTTCAGCTCGGCCCTGCAGGCCCTGGGCCCAGAGCAGCTTCCCGTACATGCCCCCCCATACCCCCAGCCTGGCCACAGTCTGTCCCCCCTTCAACTCTAGGGCTGGGCACTGGTGGAGTTGGCGGCTCCATGGCAGTTGGGCACCAGCCAGGGGGCACTGAGAAGGGGCAGGGAGCTGGTTTCCTGCCTTCCCTCCCACCACATGAGGAGGGAAGGAGGAGTCCCTGGGCAGTCCCTGCTGCCTGTCTGCAGCCCTGTGGGACGTGCGCGATGGCAGGGGGGCTGCTATGGGGGAAGGGGAAACAGGGGGGCTGTGTCCAATGGCTGACACATGCCAGCCCTGCTGGGTGTGTGTGATTCCAGCAGGACATGGGGGGCTGAGTCTCTCCAGTGCCCAGGCTCTGGCTGTCTGGGTGGGTAGTGACTGCACCAGCTGGTACGGACTGAACTCCAGAGGGGTTCAGAGATCAATGAGCACAGAAACAGGCAAAAAGTTACATCCTCCCCTCTCGTCTCTGTTCCCTTCTAGGACGGCCAGCGCCTCTACACCAACTGTCCAGGTAATGGAAGACACTAATCCAGGACTTAACTATTTTGATTTTATTTCAAATGGAGCAGAGAGGGAAACTGGAAGCAGGACAGGGAGAAAAGAGATGGGGAGGGACGGGATGAGGGGAGGGGCTGGGAGGGGACATGAGAAAGGTGGGTAGGGGACACAGGGAGGGGGAGGGAGAGGAGGGGAGAGAACACGGGGAGAGAAGAGACAGGAGGGAGTGGCGGAAACAGGAAGAAGGGAATAGAAGGAGGGAGGGACACAGGGAGGGGCAGGGGGAGGAGGGAATAAATGGAGGTTTGATGGGGAAGCTCTGAAGAAGGGTGCAATGAATCAAGTCAGGGGATGGTCCGGAGGCTGCTGTTGTTGCAGTTGTTACTGTGGGTATAATTGTGTCCTGTATCCCTTCTTTTGCCTTGTAGGGAGAACCATCATCTCAAGGGATGTCACGGGTACGTAGCTGGGCCTGGGCTGGGATTGTGTCATTCACAGGGAGGATGCAAATGCAGAATTAGGAGAGGTCTGGGTACTCGCTGGGGTCCTGCTCATTGCCTCCAGCCCCAGGCTGGCTCCCATATCTACCTTCCCGTCTCTCTGCTCCTACTCATTGCCCCAGATGACGGGTTCTCCCCTATAACTCTCCCACCAACCATTCCCCAGAGCAGCCAGCTGGGACCCCGCTCCCACTGATCACCATGGCAGGACTGGGGGGTGTCATCACCCCCAGCTGGAGAAGCCCTGGGCTGCAGTGAGACTGGTGGGAGCTCACACCCTGGTACTAAACACATTGTCCACGTCTCTGAATGAACCTTCCCCCGCTGAGCTTCCCCTGCCCTGCCAGAGCCCAGGTTCCTCTAGCACCCTCACCCCACAATGAGCCTGCAGCCTGCAGGACAGGCTGGGGAGGGGTGAAGAGAGATGCACTTGTTGGATTTTAATGCTGTCAAAGTTTGCAGAGGAAAGGGGTGGAGGGATTAGAGGGATAGGAGAGGGCAAGGGTACATGGAAGGGGGAATACAGGGAAGGGAGGGGATACGGGAAAGAGGAAACAGAGGGAGAAGAAGCAGCATAGAGGGGGGAGGAGGAAATACAGGTGGGGGCACAGGGAGAGGGAGGGCCATGGGGAGGAGGAAGTGGAGGGAGGAGGACATGGGAACAGAGAGAAGGGAGGAGAGAGTGCCACAGAGGTGCAAGAGAGAATAGAGGGACAAGAGGGGGCACGGTGAGGGGGAGCAGGCGATAGAGGGAGGACAGGGTGCAGGGGTAGGAGTAGGAGGGAATAATGAGAGAGGAGGGCGATGAGGAAATCGATGTCCATGACAGAGCTCGGGGAGAGGGAGGAGGGAATAGAGGGAGGGGAGGGCACGGGGCAGAGGCAGGATGGGAGAGGGCACGGGAGGGGCAGGAGGGAAAAGAGGTAAGGGAGGGGGCACGGGGAGAGGGAATAGAAGGAGGCGGGGTCTGGGATGGGGCAGGAGGAAATAGAGGGAGGGGAGGGGGCACGGGGAGGGGGAGGAGGGATTAGGGTGGAGGAGGAGACATGGGGAGCGGGAGGGAATAGAAGGATGGGAGGGGGCGCACAGAGAGGAAGGAGATAATACAGAGAGGGGAGAGGCCATGGAGTTAAGACGGAAAAAACAGAGGGAGGGGAGGCATCATGGAGGGGGCAGGAGGGATCTAGGAATGGGAGGGGGCACATGGAGAGGGCAGAGGGAATGGAGGAAGAGGAGGGGGCACAGAGAGGGACAGGAGGAAATAGTGGGCGGGGAAGTTATTTGGGGAAGAGCGGATAGAGGGAGGATTGATGCGGAGGCTGGAGAGAGGGGGGTGCAATGAATAGAGGCAGGGGGTGATCCAGGGGCTGCTGTTCTTGCAGTTGTTACTGTGGGTATAACTGTGTCCTTTGTCTCTTCTTTTGCCTTCTAGGGAGCAGCAATCGCGGTACGTAGCTGGGCCTGGGCTGGGATTGTGTCATTCACAGGGAAGATGCAAATGCAAAATTAGGAGACGCCAGGTACACACTGGGGTCCTGCTCATTGCCTCCAGCGCCAGGCTGGCTCCCGTATCGAGCTTCCTATCTCTCTGCTCCTACTCACTGCCCCAGCTGACGGGGTCTCCCCTATAACCCTCCCACCAACCATTCCCCAGAGCAGTGAGCTGGGACCCCGCTAGGGTGACCAGATGTCCCAATTTTATAGGGACAGTCCAGATATTTGGGGCTTCGTCTTATATAGGTGCCTATTACCCCCCACCCACTGTCCCGATTTTTCACATTTGCTGTCTGGTCACCCTAGACCCCGCTCCCACTGATCACCGTGGCAGGACTAGGGGGCGTCATCACCCCCAGCTGGAGAAGCCCTGGGCTGCAGTGAGTCTGGTGGGAGCTCACACCCTGGTACTAAACACATTGTCAGTGTCTCTGAACGAACCTTCCCCCGCTGTGCTTCCCCTGCCCTGCCAGAGCCCAGGCCCCTCCAGCACCCCCACCCCACAATGGGCCTGCAGCCTGCAGGACAGGTCGGGGAGGGGTGAAGAGAGATGCACTTGTTGGATTTTAATGCTGTCAATGTTTGCAGTGTGAGGGGGAGGAGGGGATAGAGGGAGGGGAGGGGAAAGGGCCTGTGGAAGAGGGAATACAGGGAAGGGAGGGGACACAGGGGACTTAGAAGAAATACAGCCATGCCCTCTGAGCCAAGGGTATATTCAGAAAAGAGGGAGATGTGAGGGGCATGGGTGAAAAGAAGGATCCAAATCCAAGGGAAGGAATAGCAGCAGTGGTACTGTGAGGTTCTCACTCTACCTGTGGTATGTATGTGGCCCCATCACCACAGTATCTGAGCCACTCACAAGATCTAACCTATTTCTCCTCACAGCCCCTCACTGAGGTTAAGCAGGGCTGTTATCCCCATTGTACAGATGGGGCACTGCGGGACACACAGACTAAAGGACAGAACAAGAAGCAATGGTCTCAAGTTGCAATGGGAGAGGTCTAGGTTGGATATTAGGAAAAATTATTTCACTGGGAGGGTGGTGAAGCACTGGAATTGGTTACCTAAGGAGGTGGTGGAATCTCCATCATTAGAGGTTTTTAAGGTCAGGCTTGACAAAGTCCTGGCTGGGATGATTTAGTTGGTGTTGGTCCTGCTTTGAGCAGGGGGTTGGACTAGATGACCTCCTGAGGTCTCTTTCAACCCTAATCTTCTATGATTCCAAAGGCCAGATTTTCAAAGGTATTTATGCACCTAGTGGGTTTTTCAAAAATTCCTAGGACACTCAAAGAAAGTGCCTATAAGCTCTCGTGACAGAGTTTCAGAAACTGTGGAAAAGGCAGCGGATGCTGCTGACTTACACATGCAAGCCAGACCATTTATAGTGTGCAGGTCTCAAAGGGGAGGGCAAAAGCCTGGCATTGAAGGGGGGGGCCAGTTTGTTCCTGGGAAAGGGTGGGATGCTCACCACCCCAATACCAGTCACCTTCTGGTAACCCTAATTATCAAGCCCCAGCCCCAAGGGACAGCCCAAAATAGTGTTTCTTGTATTCATCCCGTGAACATACAAAGAAACAATGCCCTAAGTATGATGAGTCCAAATACAATCCCTGATCCGTCCAGGTGAATGTAGTTACCCTCGAGTCAGAGACTTCAGTGTTGCCAGAGGGGGTGCTAGTTAATTTTGTCAGCTCTGACCTCCTAGTGGGAGACAAAGAATTTATTAAACAGGCCAAGGTAAATGGTAACATGTGCTGGGATGGAGAGACACTGGAGCATGGATTTCTCTAGTCAGGACAGCTGCAGCGGCACAGGTATTTGTATTTGCTTTTGTATTTGTATTGTTTGTATGTGTAGAGGCTTGTAGGGGCAGTGTGCTGGGAGAGAAGCTGAGCCCTGATTAGGGGGCGGGGCTTTGCTGATCAGGGGTCCTATAAAGGCAGCCAGCCAGTCAGGCACAGTCAGGCTGTGCCAGTCAGGCACAGACGCCAGCAAACAGGGGAGTTTGAGTGGGAGTTTTTCTAAGGGGAGTCTGTATTTTGGGACTCTTTTGGGGTTTGTTCTTGCTGTGGGGGGGGTGTTTTGGTTTGTTTAGTGTTTTCCGGACTAACAGGATTTAGGTGAGAAGGCTGGCAGATACAGAGGCAGCAGCGGTCATGAGCCAAGCAGTGGAGGACACAATGAGGATGACTGGATGTGGCAGCTGCGGTATGTATATGATTCTGGAGGGGGTACCTGAAAGGAGTTTTGTCTGCATGAAGTGCCGCCTGATAGAGCTGATGGAAGAAAAGATCCGAGGATTGGAGATGCAGGTGGAAACTCTGGTTGAGTTTAGACGGGGGTTCGAGCAGATGATGGAGCAAAGGCACGAGGTGTCTGAAGGGGAAAGCTCGGAGATGCAGATGGAAGCAGGATCAAAGGCCTCTGAGGGGGGACTGCCGGGTGAAGAAAATGGACAGTGGAAGCATGTGACTAAGAGAAGCAGGCAGAGGAAAAGATGGGCCAGTGAAGGAGAAATAGAGCTCAAGAACAGGTTTGCGGAGTTGGAGAATGAAGAAGGGGTACAGCAGGTGGTCACTGAAGGTGGAAGGGCAAGAAACAAAAGAGCAGCTAGTCCCCTAGAAAAAGGGGGAGATTCGATGAAGACAACACCAAATATGAACCCCAGGAGGATACAGGATGGGTTGAAGAGGATTACAAGGGAAAATAGGAATGCAAAGGACTTGCCGCCAGAGGGAACAGGGGATAGACTGGAGAATCGCACTGTCACCAGGAAAAGGCAGGTCTACGTGATTGGGGACTCCTTATTGAGAAGAATAGACAGGCCTGTAACCACAGCTGATCCAGAGAACAGAAGGGTGTGCTGTCTGCCGGGTGCTAAGATACGGGATGTGGACCTGAGGTTGAAGAGGATCCTAAAGGGAGCGGGAAAGAATCCATTGATCATCCTTCACGTAGGAACAAATGACTCGGCTAGATTCTCACTGGAACGAATCAAGGGAGACTATGCCAGGCTGGGGAAGACGCTTAAGGAAATCGAGGCTCAGGTGATCTTCAGTGGGATTCTGCCTGTTCCTAGAGAAGGGCACCAAAGGTGTAACAGGATTATGATGATCAACAGATGGATCAGGGAGTGGTTCTATAAGGAAGGCTTTGGGATGTATGGACACTGGGAGGCATTCATGGACAGAGGACTGTTCTCTCGAGATGGACTTCACCTGAGTAGGGAAGGAAATAGACTTCTAGGATGGAGGCTGGCACAACTGATCATTAGAGCTTTAAACTAGGAATTTGGGGGAGACAGTTGGGAGATGTCCAGGTAATCTCCATGCCGGATTTTAACATTGAGAGGGAAGACAACAAAGTAGGAAAGGATATAGCCAGGGGTAGGAGAATGGACATAAGGAGGAAGGGCAGAGTGGATACTAGTCAAATAGGTCATACTGGCAGTACAATGTCCATACCAAATTGGGTAAAGAATGTGAGTGAGGCCAAACAGCAAAAATTAAGATGTTTGTACACCAATGCAAGGAGCCTAGGTAACAAAATGGAGGAGTTAGAGCTACTGGTCCAGGAAGTGAAACCAGATATCATAGAAATAACCGAAACATGGAGGAATAGTAGTCATGACTGGAGTACAGGTATTGAAGGGTATGTGATGTTTAGGAAAGACAGAAATAAAGGTAAAGGTGGGGGAGTAGCATTGTATATCAGTGATGAGGTAGACTGTAAAGAAATAAAAAGTGATGAAATGGATAAGACAGAGTCTGTCTGGGCAAAAATCACATTGGGGAAGAAAACTACTAGAGCCTCCCCTGGGATAGTGCTTGGGGTGTGCTATAGACCACCGGGATCTAATTTGGATATGGATAGAGACCTCTAATGTTTTTAAGGAAGTAAATACTAATGGGAACTGTGTGATCGTGGGAGACTTCAACTTCCCAGACATAGATTGGAGAACAAGTGCTAGTAATAATAATAAGACTCAGATTTTCCTAGATGTGATAGCTGATGAATTCCTTCAACAAGTAGTTGCTGAACCAACAGGGGGATGCCATTTTAGATTTGGTTTTGGTGAGTAGTGAGGACCTCATTGAAGAAATGGTTGTAGGGGACAACCTTGGCTCGAGTGATCACGAGCTAATTCAGTTAAAACTAAATGGAAGGATAAACAAAAATAAATCTGAGACTAGGGTTTTTTATTTCAAAATGGCTAACTTTAATAAATTAAGGAAATTAGTTAGGGAAGTGGATTGGACTAAAGAATTTATGGATCTAAAGGTGAAGGAGGCCTGGGATTATTTCAAGTTAAAGTTGCAAAAGCTATCAGAAGCCTGTATCCCAAGAAAGGGGAAACAATTCATAGGCAGGAGTTTTAGACCAAGCTGGATGAGCAAGCATCTCAGAGAGGTGATTAAGAAAAAACAGAAAGCATACAAGGAGTGGAAGATGGGAGGGATCAGCAAAGAAACCTCCTTATTGAGGTCAGAGCATAAAGGGATAAAGTGAGACAGGCTAAAAGTCATGTAGAATTGGACCTTGCAAAGGGAATTAAAACCAATAGTAAAAGGTTTTATAGCCATATAAATAGGAAGAAAACAAAGAAAGAAGAAGTGGGATCGCTAAACACTGAGGATGGAGTGGAGGTTAAAGATAATCTAGGCATGGCCCAATATCTAAACAAATACTTTGCCTCAGTCTTTAATGAGGCTAATGAGGATTTTAGGAATAGTGGCAGCATGACAAATGGGAATAAGGATGTGGGGGTAGATATTAACATATCCGAGGTAGAAGCCAAACTTGAACAGCTTAATGGGAGTAAATCAGGCAGCCCAGATAATCTTCATCCAAGAATAGTAAACGAACTGGCACATGAAATTGCAAACCCATTAGCAAAAATTTTTAATGAATCTCTAAACTCAGGGGTTGTACCATTTGACTGGAGAATAGCTAATATAGTTCCTATTTTTAAGAAAGGGAAAAAAAGTGACCCGGGTAACTACAGGCCTGTTAGTTTGACATCTGTAGTATGCAAGGTCTTGGAAAAATTTTTGAAGGAGAAAGTAGTCAAGGACCTTGAGGTCAATGGCAACTGGGACAAATTACAACATGGTTTTACAAAAGGTAGATTGTGCCAAACCAACTTGATCTCCTTCTTTGAGAAAGTAACAGATTTTTTAGATAAAGGAAACGCAGTGGATCTAATCTACCTCGATTTCGGTAAGGCATTTGATACAGTACCACATGAGGAATTATTGGTTAAATTGGAAAAGATGGGGATCAATATGAAAATTGAGAGGTGGATAAGGAACTGGTTAAAGGGGAGACTACAGCGGGTCATACTGAAAGGTGAACTGTCAGGTTGGAGGGAGGTTACTAGTGGAGTTCCTCAAGGTTCAGTTTTGGGACCAATTTTATTTAATCTTTTTATTACTGACCTCGGAACCAAAAGTGGGAGTGTGCTAATAAAGTTTGTGGATGACACAAAGTTGGAAGGTATTGCCAATTCAAAAAAGGATCGGGATATCCTACAGGAAGATCTGGATGACCTTGTAAACTGGAGTAATAGTAATAGGATGAAATTTAATAGTGAGAAGTGTAAGGTTATGCATTTAGGGATTAATAACAAGAATTTTAGTTATAAGCTGGGGACGCATCAGTTGGAAGTAAAAGAAGAGGAGAAGGACCTTGGAGTCCTGGTTGATCAAAGGATGACTATGAGTCGCCAATGTGATGTGGCTGTGAAAAAAGCTAATGCGGTCTTGGGATGCATTAGGAGAGGTATTTCTAGTAGAGATAAGGAGGTGTTAGTACCGTTATACAAGGCATTGGTGAGACCTCATTTGGTATACTGTGTGCAGTTCTGTTTAAGAAGGATGAATTCAAACTGGAACAGGTACAAAGAAGGGCCACTAGGATGATCCGAGGAACATAAAACCTGTCGTATGAAAGGAGACTCAAGGAGCTTGGTTTGTTTACCTTAACCAAAAGAAGGCTGAGGGGATATATGATTGCTCTCTTTAAATATATCAGAGGGATAAATACCAGGGAGGGAGAGGAATTATTTCAGCTCAGTACCAATGTGGACACAAGAACAAATGGATATAAACTGGCCATCAGGAAGTTTAGACTTGAAATTAGACGAAGGTTTCTAACCATCAAAGGAGTGAAGTTCTGGAACAGCCTTCCAAGGGAAGCAGTGGGGGCAAAAGACCTATCTAGCTTCAAGATTAAGCTAGATAAGTTTATGCAGGGGATGGTTTGATGGGATAGCATGATCTTAGTCAAAGGTCAATTAATTGCTATCCGTGGTAAATAGGACCAATGGTCAATGATGGGATGTTAGAAGTTACTACAGAGAACTTTTTCCTGGGTGTCTGGCTGGTGAGTCTTGCCCACATACTCAGGGTTCAGCTGATCACCATATTTGGGGTCGGGAAGGAATTTTCCTTCAGGGTAGATCGGCAGAGGCCCTGGAGGTTTTTCACCTTCCTCTGCAGCCTGGAGCACGGGTCACTTACTGGAGGATTCTCTGCATCTTGAAGTCTTTAAACCATGATTTGCGGACTTCAATAGCTGAGACATAGGTGCGAGGATTATTCTAGGAGTGGGTGGGTGAGATTCTGTGGCCTGCATTGTGCAGGAGGTCAGACTAGATGATCATAATGGTCCCTTCTGACCTTAAAGTCTATGAGTCTATGAGGGATGTGATTAATGACGGTGATATAATCCTGGGGGAGAAGGTAACACTCATAGCATTAGGCAATTTAGAAACATGATTTCTTTAGCCTGCACTGAATTTGAGGGGAAGGTTTGGGGGGTAGTTTAAATGTGGGGGATCTTAAGAATTTACCAGCTGATGTATTAGTGGGAAATGCCGTAATATCACTGCCCAAAGCTGTGAGTATTGTGACCCATGGCAAGAGGGAATATGTCCCAAAGTTCCCAGAGATAAATGCAGAGGAGGGAGAGGCAGCTGAGAGGGGAGAAGAGACCCCTGCACACTTATCATCAGAAAGTAGCAATGTGTGTCATAGGGAGGGGGATCAGGAGTCGCTCCCCTTGAGAGAGCTCTCGGTGCAAGCAAAAGCCAAATGGAGTTTGCTGCAGAGCAAAGTGCAACCCCTCACTGGAAAGCGTAAGGGACGCCAGCCACAGTAATGCCCCAGAGAGAGAGAGAACAGGGGGAGGCTTTTTATAGAAGAAGGAAGGATTTATAGGAGATCCCCAGTTGGGAAAAACAGAATTTCTCTGGCACTGTGTCGGAAGCTGGTTTTAAGTACGCCATCACTTCCTTTTAGTGTCCACACTCAATGCCCATACTCCCTGAACGGGGGACCAATCCCTCCACCCTTATCAGCTTTGTCAGGTTTCATCTGGGGTTACTCTCTTTCCTGCTGTCTGGCCTAGGCACACTCCAATTTGCATTTGTGATGGCTCCCTGTCAGAGTTTACCTAGGCCCATTCCCCTCTACAGGGAAGAGGGCGGCCATCACCCCGGTATTCCTAGCTAAATTTATATACAAGACTTACACAATCAGGTATGGCCTGCAAATCACTACATGCAATTAATACAAAAAGCAATCCAATGATTAGTAAGGACCATATCTGCATCAGTGACAAGAACCAATTTTCCAATCATTAAGAATGTCACAGGGTCATATTCTCTTTAGGTTTCTGGTTTAGTGACTATATATACGATTTTTTAATTAAACTGGACAATTCCCAGACAGACAAACACCTTATTGTGAAATTAAGACTGAGGCAACATCGCAATAATTCAGGGTAAACTACAGCAGTGGCACTCAACCTTTCCAGACTACTATACTCCCTTTAGGAGTCTGATTTGTCTTGCGTACCTCCAGGTTTACCCACACACTATTACTGAAAAATTGCTTAGTTTCTCATTTTTACCAATAATTATAAAATAAATTGACTGGAATGTACATATTGTACTTACATTTCAGTGTATAGTATATAGAGCAGTATAAACAAGTCATTGTCTGTATGAAATTTTAATTTGTACTGACTTTGCTGGTGCTTTTTATGTAACCTGTTGTAAGTCTGGGCAAATATCTAGATGAGTTGATGTACCCTGTGGAAGACCTCTGGTTCCCCAGGAGTACACATACCCCTGGCTGAGAACCACTGAACTACGTTACCAGGATGTAGAAAAGATCCCAAAGTCAAGTATTAGGCCAGATCTATTCTAAAAAATAAAGTTGAGCCTGTTACATAGCTCAGGGGCATAAAAAATCCACAACCCTGAGTGCAGGGCCGGTGCGCACACTAGGCGACCCTAGGCGGCCGCCTAGGGCACCGGGAGCTGGGGGGGCGGCTGACCGTGGCTGCCTCCCGCCCTCCCGGCTCCGCGGCTGAGCCGGGAGGGTGGTGTGTGTGGCGGGGCTCTCCGGTGGGTAAAGCGTACATGGCGAGGGGACTTTTTAGTTGGGCGGAACCTTTCTCTCGCATCCTGTTTCCCGGCACGGGGAAGCCTTTTCCCGCCGGCCTCAGGCGCACGCCAGGAGCTCCATGTGGGGTCGCCAAAGCCGAGCTCTGCTGAGTCCTGTTGCCGTAGCAACGGGGGCTTCGGCGTGGGCCTGACCAGATTCTCTGAATGTATAAATATCTGGTCACTGTATGTTCTATTCCACGCGTCTGATGAAGTGGGTTCTAACCCATGAAAGCTTATGCTGAAATAAATTTGTTAATCTCTGAGGTGCCACAAGTAATCCTGTTCTTTTTGCTGACACAGACTAACACGGCTGCTACTCTGAAACCTGTAAAACAGGAATCCCTCTGCAGGGGGTGGGGGGTGTTGAAGGGAGAACACAGGAAACACAAGAAATACAGCCAAGCCCTCTGAGCCAAGGTTACATTCACAAAAGATCAGAGGGGTAGCCGTGTTAGTCTGGATCTGTAGAAGCGACAAAGAGTCCTGTGGCACCTTATAGACTAACAGACGTATTGGAGCATAAGCTTTCGTGGGTGAATACCCACTTCTTCAGATGCATGCAGTGGAAATGTCCTGGGGCAGGTATAAATAAGCAGGGAAGAGCCAGGCTAGAGATAATGAGGTTAGTTCAATCAGGGAGGATGAGGCCTTTTTTTAGCAATTGAGGTGTGAACACCAAGGGAGGAAAAACTACTTTTGTAGTTTGCTAGCCATTCATAGTCTTTGTTTAATCCTGAGCTGATGGTGTCAAATTTGGTCACATTAACACTACCCTATACCGAAAACCCACCGACCGCTATGCCTACCTACATGCCTCCAGCTTTCATCCCGGACACACCACACGATCCATTGTCTACAGCCAAGCACTGAGGTACAACCGCATTTGCTCCAACCCCTCTGACAGAGACCAACACCTACAAGAACTTCTCCAAGCATACTCAAAATGACGATACCCACATTAGGAAATAAGAAAACAAATCAACAGGGCCAGACGTGTACCCAGAAGCCTCCTGCTGCAAGACAAACCGAAGAAAGAAACCAACAGAACTCCACTGGCCATCACTTACAGTCCTCAGCTGAAACCTCTCCAACTGATCATCAGTGATCTACAACCCATCCTGAACAACAATCCCTCACTTTCACAGGCCTTGGGAGGCAGGCCAGTCCTCACCCACAGACAACCCGCCAACCTGAAGCATATTCTCACTAGCAACTACACACCGCATCATAATAACTCTAACTCAGGAACCAAGCCATGCAACAAACCTCGATGCCAACTCTGCCCACATATCCACACCAGGGACACCATCACAGGACCTAACCAGATCAGCCACACCATCACCGGTTCATTCACCTGCACATCCACCAATGTTATATACTCCATCATGTGCCAGCAATGCCCCTCTGCTATATACATTGGCCAAACTGGACGGTCCTTACGCAAAAGGATAAATGGACACAAATCAGATATTAGGAATGGCAATATACAAAAACCTGTAGGAGAACACTTCAATCTCCCTGGACACACAATAGCAGATTTGAAGGTAGCCATCCTGCAGCAAAAAAACTTCAGGACCAGTCTTCAAAGAGAAACTGCCAAGCTTCAGTTCATTTGCAAATTTGACACCATCAGCTCAGGATTAAACAAAGACTATGAATGGCTAGCCAACTACAAAAGTAGTTTTTCCTCCCTTGGTGTTCACACCTCAACTGCTAAAAAAAGGCCTCATCCTCCCTGATTGAACTAACCTTGTTATCTCTAGCCTGACTCTTCCCTGCTTATTTATACCTGCCCCTGGACATTTCCACTGCATGCATCCGAAGAAGTGGGTATTCACCCACGAAAGCTTATGCTCCAATACGTCTGTTAGTCTATAAGGTGCCACAGAACTCTTTGTCGATTCACAAAAGAGGGAGATGTGAGGGGTGTAGGTGAAAAGAAGGATCCAAACCCAAGGGAAGGAAAAGTAGTCTTATAGTGAGGTTCCCACTCTACCTGTGGCATGTAGGTGGCCCCATCACCATAGTATCTGAGTGCCTCACAAGGCTAACCTATTTCTCCTCACAGCCCCTCGCTGAGGTAGAGCAGGGCTGTTGTCCCCATTGTACAGACGGGGCACTGAGGGGGACACAGACCAAAGACCAGATTTCAAAGGTATTTAGGCACCTAGTGGGATTTTCAAAAGTGCCTAGAAGGGTCGGTGCTTTGTAAACCCCACTAGATGCCGAACTGCATCTTTGGGTGCCTAAAAATCTTTGAAACTCTGCCTCTAAGGCACTGACTGGTCATACAGGAAGTCCATGGGGAGAACAATCCAGGTCTCTCATGGCTAACTCGCTATCCACTGGCTCAACCTATCTCTCTGCTGCATGCTGCAAAAAAAAAAAGAGGACTCTGATAGATGGGAGCATAGGCGCTCCCACTCTACCCGGGAGGTGCTCGACCACTCCTCCATCTCAGGCCCTGCCCCCACTCCACCCCTTCCCCCAAAGCCCAACCCCGACCCACATCTTCCCACCCCTGCTCCACCTTCGCCCCGCGTTGGTGTGGGGCATATAGCCAGGTACATACCCGCACCCTTCAGGCATGGCTTTCCTCTACTGGCCTAAGCTGTGTCTTACCATCTACTCTGCTGTTTATACCTCTGCTAGGGGGTCTACATGCATGTGTACTCTGCATGCTGCTTAAAGCACCTTGTAGTGTAGACGTCCCCTAGAGTAAAGCTAGCATGCCCATACTACAGCCACAGCTGTCACTGGTGGTATAGACGTACCCAGAGAGAGAGAGAGCAAAGAAGGAGCTCAGAGAATTGGGACATGGCAAAGCCCAGGCTTCCACCAATACGAGCTCTGTGCTGAGCTTACCTCCCCCATGCTAACCTGAACACTTCCAGATGCCATACGCCAATTGACTATTCAAGCTACTGGGTTTGAAAAGGGCTGCTTGGTGTCACTGGAATACATACTGACATGCTTGGTGCCCAAAGAAGGTACTGTCCCCCTCAGGAGTCTGACGTTAGTTGGACTTGCTGCAGAGAGCCACAGGAACAAAGAGGTGTTGCTGGAGCCCAAAGGCTTAGTCGTGGAGCTGTTGAGACCACGTGGTCAGCTCTTGTGGTAAAGTGTGACCCGTGGGGCTCTGGCACACTGATGGTCTACTCCAAAGAGGCTGTTTAAACTAAAGGCTGGGGCATAGCATAGACTTTGTGATGGGGTGAAGAGGAGGGAAGCATATGTGATTGTGAGGGGGAGAGGAGAGAAAGTGAGGGAACCTGTGTGTATGAGGAGTTTGAGGGGGAGGGGACATTTGGGTGAGGGTTGGGGAATCTGTGTGTGCATGCATATGAGAGAGGGGTATGAGGGAGAGGGGTGATCAGGAGGGGTAAAATGGTGGAGAGATGGAAGCTGGTGTGTTTGAGAGGGTGTGAGGAGGAGGGGAGTGTGTGTGAGGCTGTGGAGAGTGTGTGAGTTGGTGCTGATGGTGAGGAGAGTGTGTGTGAGAGAGAGCAGGGGAAGGGGAAAATGTGTGTTAGAGGGGGTAAGGGGAAAGGGAGTGTGTGCATGTATTGAAGGGAGTGTTGAGTGTGTGTGTGAGCAGAGGGAGTGGGAGGGCAGTGGGGAGGATGTGTATGTGAGTGAAGGGAAGCGTGTGCTAGGGGGCATGGAGGGCGAGTGGGGTGAGAGAAGATGAGGAGGAGGAGGGGAGTGTGAGACTAATGTATGTGTGGGAAAATTCCTCTTTCAGTTAATACCTCAGCCCTGGCCCCAGTATTTATGAGGTCTCCTTCCTCTCTCATAGTGGCAATGCCGATAGTGACCATTGTGTTCCTGTCAAAGAGAGCTGTCCCCATAGGCTTTATTCTTACCCAGAATTCCACAGCTGGGTTCCTCGACCTCCCCTTTGCCCTCTCTCTGGAGTTTGTTTCTCCCTTACTGAGGATCATAAAAATTCCTTGGCCTTCTCTCATTGGGTCAGGCTGAGTTGATGATTGTGGTGCCGTACTCAGCAGATAGTGTTCGGGGAATCCGTTATTGGCCTGGCCTGTTAAAGGGAGTTAGGTGCCCAACCTACCTGTGACAGGGTTCACTGAAGGGTATGAGCTAACCCAGCTCCACCTGAGGACAGAAAACTGCCTAAGTAGCCGTAAGGCAATTAAGTAAGGAGCACCTGAACATGATAAGTTTGTTAGGAGAACTCAGTTGAGGGGGAAGCTTCAGAGAAGGGAGCTTAAATTAAGTAAAAGCTTTCCAGGAAGGGAGGCTTCAGAGAGACCCTGAGTAAGCTGGGGAAAGACTGCAGAGCTCTCCCTGCTGTGGAGTAGCTGGAGGTCTTACAGCAGAAGGAGCTGCTGCTGCTGGAACATAGAGACTTTTGTTTTGGGCCTATTAAGTTTTATTTGGGCTCTGAGGTAAGAGCCTTTAAACTCTGTCCAACTGCTGCTGTCAGAACGCTGTATTAAAGAGAGAGATGCTGCAACGTAGCAGTGTTCTAGGGGCTTCTCCTTGTCTGGGCTGTTGAAGTGACTCATTGCAGGAAACTGAGGCAGGTTGCAGCAGAGCCACACTCAGACACAAGGGGGTGCTCAGGAGGTGATGGTTCCCCTTCCTACATACCCCATCCCCTCAGACCTTCCTGGGAGTGCTGCCTGCAGGACCAGGAGAGAAGTAGGGGGTCCTTTGACTGGAAACAGGCTGAGGGAGCAGCAATATTAGCTGGGGCCTGCTGGTGAGGGATAGAGACAGATCTATCTGTTGGCTGAGAGCCTGCCCAGATGAAGATTAATTAGTCAACGATGAAAGTAGCCAGAGTGGGTGCCCTGGACTCTTTGCTTGAGGAGCAGGTGGCCATTGAGGAGAGACAGGGGCCTGCTCACCCTGAGGGGGTGCCGGACTGTACTGTTCAGAAGTAGGAAATTGTGTCCATTAGTGACAAAGACATGTGACTGTTGCCCATTAGTGGGGGTGGGAGCCCTGCTTCAAGAGCAGGTGCTGTGACCTGGGGCTTAGAGAAAGGAGGGGCAGAGTGGGGGTGATCCCCTGATGGCTGGAGACATGAAGAAGGTCACTGGGCAAGTGGCAGGAGAAAATGCTGAGATCCTGAAGAGAGGCTGACAGACCATGAGGGGAGGGGCAGGGTTACTCCTCAGTGAGCTACATTAGACCTGCCTGTTCTTTTCTCCTTGGATCCTGCTGGTCCTGTCAGTTGTCATTTCTCTCCCCCATTCAGCACAGAGCTGGGAGATTTGGGTTTCCAGATGTATTTTTGCTTCTCTAAATGTCCCAATTCAGTCTGAAGTTCTTCTACCTGATCTTGAGGGAGGATACAGGTTGGGAATAGAAGGAGGGGGCATGGCACTGGGAGGTGGAGGAGGAAATAGAGGGCATGGAGAGGGTAAGGGTACAGGAAGAAGGAAATACAGGGAGGTCAGAGGACACGGGAGGGACAGGAGGATGCAAGAGTAGGTAGAGGAGGGAGGGGAGGGGGCACAGAGAGAGACAGGAGGAAATAGAGAGAGGGGAAGGGATTTGGGGAGGGGGAGGAGGGACTGGAGGGAGGGTCAATGGGGAGGCTGGGGAAAAGCGGTGCAATGAATAGAGGAAGGGGGTGATCCAGCGGCTGTTGTGTTGTTGCAATTGTTACTGTGCGTATAATTGTGTCCTGTGTCCCTTCTTTTGCTATGTAGAATGAGGCGGGATCATATGCGGAGTTTTCATTAAAAATACGTAGCTGGACCTGGGCTGGGATTGTGTCATTAGCAGGGGGACATGCAGGCAAAAGTAGGAAAAGTCTGGTTATACAATGGGGCCCTGCTGATTGTTTCAGCCCCAGGCTGGCTCCTGTGTTAGGTAAAAATCAGCTTGTCCTTACTCACCACTCATTGCCCGGGTAGAGCGGAGTTGGACTGTAGCTCACAAGCTGTCAGAAGCCATGTAAGAAACACACTGAGTCCTAGAAGCTTTGATCAAAGGGCACAGAACTCCCTCCGCAGCTAACCGCTGTGGAGGAGTGTGACAA
Organism: Chelydra serpentina; assembly: GCA_037349315.1. NCBI lineage: Eukaryota > Metazoa > Chordata > Testudines > Chelydridae > Chelydra > Chelydra serpentina. The sequence continues at coordinate 2,379,882 of JBAIAC010000021.1, read as the reverse complement.
CTTTATTCATGACGAGCACCAACATCTATAGGAAGACAGACAAAGAGGGCACTACAATCTTATTCCAGGCTATCCTGCTCAAACTGGTTTCTTATAGTTACTCAATTTAAGCAGGGGGACAGAAAAAGCCGACGCAAGGATATTTGTGTAAGATAAACGGATTTTGTGCAAGGGCAAAAGATTTTATTGCTAGGAGATTGCTAGGAGATTAGGGAAGAATTTTATGACGGAGGCTTCGCTTAATTTTATAACAGGGCCTTGCTATTTTATGACAGAGGCCTTGCTTAGCTAACACCTGTATTGACCTTCCTGTTTCTGTTCCTACTCGGCAGCCCACCAGAGGGGATTAGGGTGACCAGACAGCAAATGTGAAAAATCAGGACAGGGAGTGGGGGGTAATAGGAGCCTATATAAGAAAAAGACCCAAAAATCAGGACTGTCCCTATAAAATCGGGACATCTGGTCACCCTAGAGGGGATCTTGCCTATAAACATCCCACCGACCCTTCCCCAGAGCAGCCAGCCGGGATCCCCTCCCCCACTGATCGCCAGGGCTGGCTCTGCCTTTTGTCTCCCTGCTGCTCTCCAGACTCCATCCCAGGCTGCCTTGCTGATCTCCTGCTTCTACCTAGAGCCTGATCAATGGCCAGGCCCCTCCCCACCCCCCACTTTAATGGGGCAGGGCCTGAGTTGGGTCTCTGCTGAATCATCCCCCTTGGTTCAATGATGTTCACAGCCCTGCAGAGACCCTGGGCAGAGTTTGCCTGGAACTAACACGGTGTCAGCAGCTCTTATCGGCCCTTTGCCTCCTGGCCGCACCAGAGCCCAGGCCCCTTCACCCTCAAATACCCTGTCACGTATTCACAGTGTCTGGTCTAGGCCTGGCCTTTAGCCAGACCCTTGGGAGTGACCCCATCAGTGCCCCAGTCCCCAAGGACTCACACAGTTCCACAGGGGCAGGCCCAGGCCGCCACAACTTGGAAACTGGGCCTTGGGCACCAGCGATCCCTGTCTCTCTCCGTAGCTCCCTGCAGTGAGTCCAGCCAAGCCTGACTCCTGCGGGAGATTTTTTTTAGTCCCCTGAAGCACAAATCTGAAAGTGCCTGGGTCAGTGTGAGAGAGGCAGGGGGAAGCCAGGATTCATTGTGCCCTGCTGCCCTGCTCTCCATCCCTGCTGTCTCTGTCCCTGGTGTCTCCCTGCGTGTCTGTGCATCCTACTCATCTCAACACAGACACCTGACACCTTGTCTCTTTGTTCTCCACCTCAGGGCATTTACTTCGCTTGCCCGCCGAGATTTCAACAGCAGAGACCTGTGGTAAGTCACTTGCTCTAGAGTTGATGTCCAGTCACTGACCACTCCCATTGCCTTTTCTAGATCCTCCATCGATATGGGTGGATTCCAGTCCAGACAGTCCCAGTGGTGCTGTGTCTTGAATACCTAGCCCTGATCTCTCCTGGCCTAGGGAGAAAATGAATTCTTTCCTCCCAAGGGGTAGCAAAGCCACGAGGCTTGGTACAGAATCCTACAGATAGTTCATAAATTCCCACATTCATCACACCTGCTCCCCACTCCCACAAGGGACCTGCAGGGCAGGTGAGGAGTTAGGGGGGACATATATCTGGGGTGGGTGATTTCTGGTACATGGAAAGGGGATTATCCCCTCTGCCTCTCCTTCCTATTCTCCCACTGTCCCCTCTTCCCCTGGGGCCCAGGAGGGGCGGGCACAGGGACCCTCATGTGCCTGTCACAGACACAGAGGGGTATTTGTCTCCTCCCAACACACAGTTTAACTCCCTCCCCAAACAGCAGCAAAACAGCCGCTCAAGTCAATGGGAGCAGCAGGTGCAGAGGGCTCAGGATTGGAGTCACATTCGTGTCCTCCAGCCCAGCTGGCCCTGTGTGCAGAGGGGAGGGGCACATGGTGCCCCCATCCCATAGGGGAGCCAGACTCTGACCTGGCTGCAAGGGGAAGCTGATCTGGCTGCTGGGGAAGGGTGGGGACAGGCCCCTCGGCTGCTCTGCTCAGCGACCCTGGGCAGTTATTGATGGGAGCAGGAGCTTGTGAAATTTCCCCCTCATTAGCGCTGCTCCCCCCCCCCCAAATGCCCCTCTGCAGCACCTCAACCCTTAGCCACCCCCTGCAGAAACTGCAAATTGTGGAGTTTGGGGGCAGGGACTGGAGGGAGGGGAGGAGGGAGCCTAGGGAACAGATGTGGTGGGGGGAGAGAAGCTGGAGGGAGCGGGGAAGAAATCAGGATTTTTCTTGTTTTCATCCTGTTCAGGGTTCTAACAGACCAGTCTCCAGAACAAAACATACCTACTCTAGACTGCTCTGTTACAGTAGAGAGCTTAAAGAATATGATACAGAAATTGTACATATTAAGGGGAAGGAAAAGGTAGTGGCAGATACACTATCCAGGCAAGAGGGTCTGAGCTGACTCATGTGGATCAATGTAAGGGGTGAGAAGTTACCCAGGGACCTTTTGGTGCCAATTGGCAGAGGGCACAGGGGGTGGAGAGGGTTTTACAGGGATCCTCTGGATCAGATCTCTGCATAATATCAAAGGGTGGCATGCGAGGTCTCAGGACCGGTGCAAGGAAGTTTCGCGCCCTAGGCGAAACTTTCTTGCACCAGCCCTGCGCGCCCTCCCCAGCTAACACTGCCCGCCCCCCAGCCAACACTGCCCCCCCATCCAATCCACCCCCCTGCGCCCCGCCGCCCAGCTAACACCCCCCCCCCACAGCTCAGCCCCCCGCCCGACAGCCTCCCCCCACCCGCGGTGCCCCTCCTGCTCCCAGCAGCCGCTGCTAGCTGCCCTCCCGGCTCAGCCGCGAAGCCGGGTGGCATGCGGCAGCCGGGGCCAGCCGCCCCCCAGGAGGGCGGGAGGCAGCCGTGGCCAGCCACCCCCCGGCGCCCTAGGCGACCGCCTAGGGTTGCCTAGTGGGCGTGCCAGCCCTGCGAGGTCTCTACCAAGGGCCAGTAGTCCATTAGCCATCATAATCACTGAAAAATGTATGTACTGATAATATTTAGGGAGTTACGTATCTATACTGAAAAGTATATTCTTAAGGATTTGGGATTCAGGCACGTAGCCAGAAGTAACAATCCTCCGGACTGTACCTCCAAGGTAAGAGGTAACAGACACCTATCTTCCTGTCTGGTGGTTTGTGTATGTTGCATTTTATACCTCACACTGTGTGCCTGTCAGCATACTGAGTCAATTGTTGATGAAGAGATTTTAAAATGTACAGGATAGGAAATCTACAGGAAGACCAGTCAGCAGGGGGGTGTCCTGTTTATGCATAAAGACATAGGATTGTCCTGATAGACCTAGGGGTGCCCAAGGACACCCTGGGTCCTTTACCAAGGAAATAAAGTGACAGCGTGTTTGTCTCATGAAATAAGGTCAGATTGCCTGGATGAAAAGCATTGGAATGATTTGGGGTGAGCAATTCCTTATTAGACATGAGAGCAGCTTGTCAATTAAGTCTAGGTTCTAGAATGCATGTGATGATTTTATTTTGTATGTAACCATTTGTTGCCAATACTTCTACTTGCTACTACTTGAATCTCGGGGCTTTGGTAAATGAGCTGATACTGGATCTCACTATGAACATCTCTAAGTGCTGTGAGTTGAGTGGAGCGGTGACCTGAGGTGTAACTGGTAAGCTGGGGTTCTCTGTTTCTTTGGAAGCAGCAGATCTGTGCATACTGAGAGTGTCCAGTGATCAGAGGCTGGACACGCCTGGGAGACACTGAAGGGCTCAAGGGTTGGAATGTGCCTGTCGCTAACCTGTAGAGGGACAGCAGGGCCTGTGAGGCCGTGAGGGGAGGGCTTGTGTTGCTCATGGCCAAGCTGGGGAGCTGACCCACTACTGGCACAGACGAGGCTTCCTCACACTAAGGGCAGGTGGTAAGGAGCTGCCTCACAACCCTCGGTACCTCTGGGAAGAATCATATTAGGTGTATTACGGTAGTACCTGGGCACCCCAGTCATGGACCAGCACTCCAGTGTGCTAGGCACTGTGCAAACAGGGTTTTTTAGGCATTGCAGCAAAGGAGAGTTTTGAGGAGGGATTTGAAGGAGGAGGAGGAGGTAGTTTTGTTTTATTTCTTGAGAGCTTGCTTGACCCTTGCCACTGTATCGGAGCTTTGGCCTTCCTCTGTGTCACAGGCTGTTCTTCGGTTGGCCACAGAGCACAGTCTTTGGCAGACGATCTTGGGGTGTGTGCTCCATGTGTCCCAGACAGCAAAGCCTGCGAGCGTCCAGCATAGTCTGCATAGACTGTAGGCCGGATCTCGTTACTGATGATCCCTTGGTCCCAAGTGACTCCAAGGATTTTTCTAAGACAGCAGAGGTGGGAACTGTTCAATCTCCACTCCTGCTTGGAGGATGTGACCCGTGAAGGAGGGCACTAAGGACTCAAGCCTGATAAACAGATACCTGTGTGTTCAGGGTTAGCCACAGGTGTCAACTGTGTGGGTGCCCCAGGGCTGGAGAAAAAAAATGGTGGGTGCTCAGCACCCGCCGGCAGCCCCCCACCCGAATCAGCTCTTCCCCCTCGCCCCAGCACCTCCTACCTGCTGGCAGCCCTGCTGATCAGCACCTCCCCCTCCCCCCAGCGCCTCCTGTATGCTGGTGATCAGCTGTTCAGCACCATGGAGGAGGTGATGGGGGGGAAGGGGTGTGCACTTGTGGGAGAGGGCGGAAAGAGGTGGGGTGGGGGCAGGAAGAGGCAGGCTGGGGGCGGGGCCTTGGGGGAAGGGGTGGAGTGTTGGTGGAGCCTGGGGCGGAGCAGGGGTTGAACAGCCCCTGGCACGTTAGAAAGTCGGTGCCTCTGGGTTTAGCAGCTTGTTGTTCCAAACACGTGACAGGTGTCACGAAGGTGACAGAAGCTTTGCCAGTAATAGCATCAAGTTTCCTATCAAGGTTATGTGAGTTGGTAAATATTGAGCCAGGATAGCAGAAGGGATCCACGTTATCCAGAGCTTCCTTATTGACATAGATTTTAGGTGGGATGTTGGTACCTTGTGACATGACAACTGTTTTCTTGATACTGATCACCAGGCCGAACTTGTTGCATGCATCAGAAAACTTGTTCATCATGACGCCTTCTGCTCTGTAATTGTCTGATGTTAAACAAGCAAACACCCATCCTCAATTCAATCAGTACACCACAGTGATTGTTTCCAAAGGTGTACAGCAGAAGAATAGAAAAGATGCCAAAGCCAGTGGGCACTACGATGCAGCCTGATTCACACTCGGATTATGTTTCTTTTTTACACTAGATTGTTGCCTTCATTCCCTCGTGGAACTCCTTGAATAGGGAGAGCACCTTTTGTGAACAGCCAGTTTTCAACAGGATCTTATCGATGGGATTCTGTTAACTGTGTCAAAGGTCTTTTGTAGGTTAACGAATGCTACATAGAGAGGTGTCTGTTGTTCATGGCTTTTTACTTGCAATGAGCACAATAAGTACATGCAATTAATACAAAAGCATCCAATGATTAGTAAGGGCCACTCTGCATCGGTCAGAACTACTAATTTTCAAATCATTAGGAACATCACATGGTCACATTCACTTTAGGTTTCTGGTCTAGTGACCATGTATGAGATTTTTAATTAAACCAAGGCAATTCCCAGACAAAAACTTTACTGTGGCGTTAAGGCTGAGGGGACATAGCAGTAATTTAGAGTAAACTATATTACCAGGCTGTAGAAATGATCCCAAAGCCAAGTGGTGGCCAGTTCTATTCCAAAAAGTTAAGTGGAGCCTGTTACGTAGCTCAGGGTAGGAGCGGGAGAGGCTCCTGAGAGGGGGGGCACCAGCACCCAAACAGTGGCCTGTCTCCTGCTCCACCCCTTCCCTCTCAGGTCCTGCCCTCGCTCCGCCTCTTCCCCCAAGGCCCCACCCCACCGCTTCCTCCTATCCATCCCCTCCCCCATCGCTCACCCTTAAAGCAGGAAATAAGTGGGAGAGCAAAGCCCTCCTGGCCCTCCCTGTTCTGGCACCCCTGGCTCAGGGGTGTGAAAAATCCACACCCCTGCATGACGGCGTTAAACCCACTTAACCTCTGGTGTAGACAGTGCTAGGTTGATGGAAGAATTCTTCTGTCAACCTACATACCGCCTCTCGAGTAGGGTGATTAACTACAGTGAGAGAACCCCATGGGTATCACAGAGACTTCTGGTGCCTGCGGATGCCTGGATAATGCATCCACTTCCACGTTGCTTCTCCCTGATCGGTATTGAATGCTGTCATAAATATGAAGGGAAGGGGGAGAGGGTCTGATGCAGTGCTATAAAATCCTCTTACCAGTAAAGGGTTAAGAAAGGCAGGTAGCCAGGCTGACACCTGACCGGGCTGGCATCTGACCAGTAAGGGGACAAGATACTTTCAAATCTTGGGAGGGGGGGGAAGGTTTTCTGTGTGCCTCTTTGTCTGAGTCAGTGTGATCTTGGGAGACAAAAAGGACCTGCAGAAAATCTCTCTCTTCCAAAACCAGCCTCATCAAACCTTCCATATTTCAAGTAAGTTAGTCAGCATTGCAAATAGGGTTGGTTTGTTTTGCTTGTGGAGCTTTCCCTGTGTTAGAGGGAGGGATTATTCCTGTTTTTTCTGTAACTTTAAGGTTTTGTCCAGAGGGGGAATCCCTCTGAGTTTGGAAATTGAGTACCCTGTAAAATAGTTACCATCCTGATTTTACAGAGATGATTTTTACCTTCTTTGTTTTAATAAAATCCTTCTTTTAAGAAGCTGACTGTTTTCTATGGTTCTAAAACCCCGGGGGTGGGTTTTTAGATCACTGTGTAACCAACTGGTTAGGAGATTATTCTCAAGCTCCCCAGGAAAGGGGGTGTACAGGCTTGAGAGGATATTTTGGGAGGAAGGGGAACTTCAAGTGGTTCCTTTTCCGGGGTCCTGTTTAAACCACTTGATGGTGGGTGCGAAAGAAGCATTTCTCAGGGTGCAGGAAATTTTGTACCTTGGGGGTTTTAACCTAATCAGGTAGAAATAAGCTTAGGGGGTCTTCATGCGGGTCCCCACGTCTTTACGCTAGAGTTCAAAGTGGGGAGGGAACCCTGACAAATGCTGAACTCATATCTAGCCAAAGCGGCCACCCATCTCTGCCCTGTAGCATCCAGCTTAGCACTTGTTAACACATAAGTCAGTGGGTTGTTGTCTGTCCACACCTGGAACTGAGCACCATACAAGTAGTCTCAAAATTTCTCAGTGATGGTCCATTTCAAGGCCAAGAACTCCAGCTTGTGGATAGGATAGCGAGTTTCACTGTCAGACAGTCCTTGGCTGGCAAAGGCTACAGGTTTACGTTTGCCTTCCACTTCGTGGTACAGTACTGCTCCCAGACCCTCCAAACTGGCATCAGTATGCAGGATAAATGGTTTTCTGGGGTCAGCAAAGACTAGGACCGGAGCATGAGTTAGGCAAGCAATGATTTCTTGAAATGCCCTCTCACATCTCTCATCCCACCACGGCCCAAATGGTTCGAAGGGGCCATAGTGTCTCTGCACAGGAGGCTTTGGGGACCTCCCCTTGTTCTTGGTCTTAGATTTGTTTTTTCCAGACTTGTATCCCCTGGTAAGATCATTCAGAGGCTTTACAATCGTAGCATAGTTCTTCACAAATCTGCGGTAATAGCCACTAAATCCAAGAAAGGTCTTCAGTTCTCTGTAGTTACTTGGACATGGCCAGGTAGTGAGTGCTTCTATTTTGTCGGGATCAGTACTCACACCCTCTTGGGACACAATGTGACCCACATACTTCACTGAGGTTTGGCAGAACTGGCATTTGTCTATTGAGAGCTTCAAACCATAGTCCTCCAACCTATCGAGCACTTTAAGTAGTCTTTCTTCATGCTCCTCCAAGGTTCTTCCAAACACAATCAGGTCATCCAAATAAACTAACACTTGCAGTAAATTCATGTCTCCCACTACTTTCTCCATAAGACGTTGAAATGTGGCGGGTGCTCCTGAAATCCCCTGGGGCATGCGTTCGAACTGATAAAACCCTAATGGGCAGATGAAGACTGTCTTCTCCTTATCTTCTTCTCCCAGGGGGATTTGGTGGATCTCCGGAGTGGATACTAACACAGAGAACCACTGGCTTCCCAGCAAGCAGTCTAAGGCATCTTGGACTCGAGGCATAGTATACTGGTCAACCACAGTACGGTTGCTTAGGGTGCGGTAGTCAATACACATCAGGATTTTCCCGTTCTTTTTATGGACCTCCACAATGGGTGAGGCATATGGGCTGCGGGACTCTGTAATGATGCCATTCGCAGCCAGCCCTTGTAGATGACGTCGCACATCTTCCATCTCAGAGAGGGCAATCCTCCTAGATCTCTCCCTAAAAGGTCAAGAGTCATGTAGTCTGATGTTGTGCTCCACTCCTTTTGCACATCCCACATCCCACTCATGCAATGAGAACACTTTGGATCTTTCACAAAGTTTCTTCCTCAGGTGATCTTTCCACTCCTTGGACAATGGTGAGTCTCCAAAGTCAAACTTTGCTGGGTCTGTTGTCGGAACTTGAGTTTCACCCCGGGGTTTTACAATTGACTCAGGCTCAAAGAGGTCTGCTATCTTTTGTCCTTGCTTCACAACAACGTCACGACTTGTTTCTTTAGCAATCAGTATAGTCACCTTTTCCTGAGCTTCAGCAGGTAAGGTTATGACTCCACTGGGGACCAGCACTCCTTCAGGGAGCTCTCCTCCCACTGACTGCTCTACCATTGCTAATGCCCCTTTACTGCCTTTCAGCCAGGTACTCATGACAAGCACTTCTTGCTCTGTCCTGGCAGGCACTACTAAGGGGGTTGTGCCCACATATTTCAGTGCTCCAATCGGTAGCTCAGATATCTCTTTAGTGCTCTCAATTTTCCTATAGGCTTCAGCACAAAGCGTATGGATCATCAGGGTGTTCAGGTATTGGTCCCCAGCCTGTCGTCTGCAGTAATCTGCGAGTACCTTGAAGAGGCTGGAGTTGGTCCCTATCAGTGCAGACACATCAGAGGTCCCTTTAGGGTCAGGACATATTAATGCAGCTGTGTCTACTGCTTCTCTTACCCCCGCAACCTCCTCTGGGAATTCCAGGTGCACTATGACATATCCTTGGTAGGGGTATTCATCCATGCTGAGGCCACATAGGCCAAGCCCAGTCAGTGGCTGTATAGGCAGGTGCCTAAGCATGGGTTGGTAGAATGAATGAAATACAATAGTCACTCGAGATCCAGTGTCAAGCACTGCTTTACACTCCACCCCTTCAATCCTCACCATGACCTCTGCTCGAGGCCCTATTAGTCCTGTGGGGATCCCAGATGGACAGTCTTTTCTGTGGGAATCTTCAAATCCTGCAGGCCTGGGTGGTCCACATCCCTGGACCCTCTGGCAGTTACCAGATCTCTCCCAGCTGATCCTCAGCTTTCCATACACTAGAGAGGGATTTTCTTCATTACAGCACCTGGCAGCACTGTGCCCATCCTGACCGCATCGGTAGCAGAAAAATTGCCCTTTCCCCCTTCGCCTGGATGGGACGGGAGTTCTAAATGCTGACCTCTCCATTGCCCCAGTGTGAGGCTCCTTACCCCTCGAAGCCTTAGCTCGGTCAATGGTGCTTTGCAGCTCTGCTATCCGTTCCGTCAGGACCTGCATTTGTTGAGCGAGTTCTTCTCTGGTGCTCACCATCAATAAACTGGCTGTTTGCAGTGGTGTTGTGCTGGCCGGCTCCAATGTTTGGGCTTCCCAAAGCTCACTGGCAGCCTGCCTTTCTTCCTCTTCTCTGACCTCTTTTATCAGCTGGGAGAAAGTTGGGGGATGTTCCTGTCGTTCTCGTAGCCACAGATGAAGTAGAATTGGGTTCAGATACTGAGTTCCTCCTACAATTTGAGCCAGTCTGGTCTGATCCATCTGCTCAGCAGTCACTGCTCCCCTCATGACAGCTCTCTGAAGCAGTCTCTCCAGCCTCTGTATATAGGCTAAAGCCTTCTCGCCCTTTTGCTGTCGGGAATTAAGGAACTTGCAGTAGCTGTCTTCAGGGCCCTCTACGCTCCCAAATGTGTGATCAAGAGCCTCTAGGCCAGGGATCTCAAACTCATGTGGCCCTCATGGTAATTTGAGAACTAGTAAATTGGCCCGAGGGCCGCATCACTGAAACCTTTTCATACAATGATACAAAAGTATAGTCAAAAATGAAAAAAATGAAGAGTAATATAGTATTCTGTTAGAAGTCAATGTATTAACTTTTTAAAAACTGTAATGCAAAGAGGGGTTTTAATAAAATATAAACACTCAGTAATGTTTGGAGCTTGGCTGCCAGTGGAGTTGGCACTTATGGCGGGCTGCAGGAAATAACTCCACGGGCCGCATGTGGCCCGCGGGCCGCATGTTTGAGACCCCTGCTCTAGGCAGTCCTTCACACTGACCCCAGGGTCAATGAGCTTCAGGGTGCGAATCACATCTAATGCTGGGCCGGCAAGGCTCTCTATTAGACATCTTCGCTTTTCTGCATCGGGTATGGCCCACTCCTGCAGCATTTCAGTGGTATGCTCTAACCAGGGTTCAAACTCCTCCTCCCCAGCAAATGACCTTAACTTACAACAAGATTTTGACATAGCATAGGACAGCACAACCTTTTCCAATGTTTGCCCCAGTGCTTTTGCCTAATCATCGGCCGAGGCTGCAGCCCCTGAGCTAGAGGGTGCTGAGCCAGGGCCCAACAAACCTGACATAGTAGCCATTACGCAAACAGTAATTTTCTCAAAATATAAACACAATTGTTTCCCAATGTAGCAGATCACTCAACAGGTGCTTGCGAGGGGCACTGACCCAGGGATCCCGGACGAGCCCCCCAAAATGTAACCCTTCTGCCAGTTAAAGTTGGCAGCAACAAGGGCCAGGTTCAGTATCTGGGGGTTCCGTTCCAATAACACAATGCAAAACTGGCTCAAGCCCCCACCCAGTGACAAAAATACATCACCCCCGCCGGGTGCCTCTAAGAGGCAGTACTTCCCCTCTCACAAACACAGAGTCTGAGTGTAGCAAAAGCATTTTAATGACAGAGAGAAACAATGCGGCATTATGTTGGGAAAACACCACAAACAGGATTCATAACCAAACCATGAGCAACAAGACCCACCCCAGCATATTGGCCCGTGTCCCCTCCCTTAGGTTCTTGAGTCCAGCAATCCAAAAATCACCCAAAGTCCCAAAAGTCCAACAACCCTGAAGTCCAGCACCCAAAAGTCTCTGTCCCTGGTCAGTGCAGCCTCAGAGTTCAAAAGTTCATCTGCAGAGCCCCTCCACCCCCCATGTCCACTGGGGGTAAAAAGACACCTTACATAGTCCAAGGCCGAGCACCCCGCCTCTCTGTGGGGTTCTACTGCAGCCTTCACAGCCAGCCGCTCCAGCCGTCCTGCAAACTGTTCCACTCTGACAGCTGCTCCACTCCACCAACCACTCAGCAATATATCTTCAGACCCACCCCCCACTACAGCACTCAGTGATCTCAGCTCTTAGTAATGTTAGCTCTTTAGCAATTTTAAGGGAGGTCTCAGTGCAGGTGCACCCTTGGCCCAAAGTTAATCCAGGTCAGCCATAACTAGACTCTGAATCAAAACTAGTTCTGATATTCCACAGAGAAGGTAGGCAATGCAATTAGTATCTAGGGCTCTAAGAAAGAAAGAAAGCACACACACACGCAATTCACTGAGTTGTGGAACCCATGTCCCTTGCCTAGCAAGCGCTGCTTAGGTGATGGCGAGTCCCTCCATCATACCAAAAGGCCACTGTCCTTGATTCACACAATCAGGGTAACAACAGTTTATTCTTCCTGTCCCAATAACAGAAAAACTGGGGATCCTACAGCAGCCAACATGACCATTTGGGCTGCTTGGGCTCATGGTAGGTGGGGTGGGTGTGCCTATGTAAATGAGGTCAGCCCCTGAAGTTGTCCCACAACTTGCTACCAGATGTCAGGGTGAAGCTCATCCTGACTCTGCTTACATAAAAAACTAATTTTATCAAAGAAAGAGATCAGGTTGGTCTGACACAATCTGTATTTCTGAGCAATTTGAGCCTTTCACTCAGGCTTTGAGGAGCCACAAGTGTCAGAGTTCCAGAGCCAGGGGCCATCACCCAGAGCTGACAGTATTTCTGCATTTCCTGTTCAATCTGACATCACAGTGTATGAAAGGCACATCCTGAATTGTTTTGACCCATTTGAATGCCTCCTTTCCCTCTGTTTTATGTATCGCTGACATCTCCTTGATCTTTGTGTTGCATAAATGAATCATTGGCTTGTGGAGACAGGAGAGAAAAAGGCAAAATGACAATTTGTAGTTCTGCTGGGAGCTTTAGTGCCCACATCTCCCCTTGAAGTTAAAATGAGTTGAGAATGATGAGATTTCATAGAATCATAGAATATCAGGGTTGGAAGGGACCTTAGAAGGTCATCTAGTCCAACCCCCTGCTCAAAGCAGGACCAATCCCCAATTTTTGCCCCAGATCCCTAAATGGCCCCCTCAAGGACTGAACTCACAACTCTGGGTTTAGCAGGCCAATGCTCAAACCACTGAGATATCACTTCCCCCCCCTCCCTTAAAGAGGTGATGTGTGGGAGGGGCCCGAAGGGTCACATGCCTCTCCCTAAAATGCCAGGGGTGAGGGGCAAGGGGCCAGCAGCCGGGGAGATGAAGGGGCAGGGCCAGATCCTCACCTCTTCCAGCCTCATCTCACCGGGCAATGTGCCAGGCAGGCAGCGTGGCCAGAGGCTGCCTGGGAGGGTGCATTAGTGGCTCCACATGCCAGGGGGACTGGAGCCGGCACAGTGGGAGGACAGAGTCCTCCTCCCTCAGCAGGTTACGTGGGATAGGGAGGGGAGGGGTAAAGTGCGGGGGCCCCAGGCTGGGGGTGGGGCGGGGATGTCACATGGGAGAGTTACGTGCCCCCCTTTCTCTCCCCATTAGCCACCTCTTGGTCCCAATTTAAACCATGTAAAGTACACCCAGATACCAGAGTAGTGGATGCACTGGAAGTACTTGTAACTAGGGGGTCATACAGTTTGCTCCTTGTCTTTCCCAAGCTTTTTGCACACAACTGGGGCTTCTCGTATCTCTCTATCCCCACAACAAACTCCCTGTGTCCCCTCCTCCAATCCCCCTCTCTTTCAGGGAGACCCTGAACCCCTTCCAACCCCTCCCTCATGCCTGGGGCTCTGTGTGTTGCCCCCCCCCCATCCTCTCCTGCCTCATGACAGGGTTTCCCAATCTTCAGTGTCCAACCCCATTCTCCCATGCCTCCTCACCCCTCCTCCCCCATCCACTATTATTTCTCTTCTTTCTGTCTGTGAAGTTATGTCATTCAGAGAGTCACCATGTCAAACTCTATTGGGAGGATAAGCACATCTGAGCAGGGATGCTGTTATGCTGGAAGGCGTTAATGGTGACATTCACCAGCTGTCTGATCTATAGACAACTGTAGAACTGTTTGAAACCATGGCTGTGCTAAACAGATGGCAGGGGCTCCATGGGTCCCCCATTTTCCCATTTTTTGGAAAATGGGGACACATGGAGTTCTTGTACAGACAGAGAAATGGGAGGGAAGGGATAGCTCAGTGGTTTGAGCATTGGCCTGCTAAACCCAGGGTTGTGAGTTCAATCCTTGAGGGGGCCATTTAGGGATCTGGGGCAAAAATTGGGGATTGGTCTTGCTTGAGCAGGGGGTTGGACTAGATGACCTCCTAAGGTCCCTTCCAACTCTGAGATTCTATGATTCTAAATGCCATCAATTGAGGGTATGGCCTTGCAAGCTTGGTCAATAAACAACAGTAATTGTAAATAAGAATAATTAACTCATCTGGCAGCAAGAGACAGCACAAGCAAACCCCTATCTTGTAATACCGCTGCCAATCAGAAATCAAATCGGGGAAAACTCTCTCTGATGGTATCCAATAAAGCAAAAGCTCAAAAATATGGCTTGCTCTATTGCCGTAAAGACAAGTAAATAGGAGCTTTTATGGACTACCACCAAAGGGAATGAATCCTATAGTGAGAAACACTCAATCACCCTCCCATAAGATGCAGAGTCACTGCCCTGTAGGCAAAGAGCAACTGCTGTAACACTAGGTCCCAATCGTTGGAGTGCTGATTTACGAATTTACATATCATGGCTCCCAAAGTTCCATTAAACTTCTCCACCAGACCATTTGTTTGATGGTGGTAAGGGGTGGCAACCAAGTGGTTCACCCCATGAGCTTCCCACAGGCTTTTCATGCTCCCTGCCAGGAAATTAGTTCCCGAATCAGTAAGGATGTCGGCGGGCCAACCTACCCTGGCAAAACTTTCTGTTAATGCCTGGCATACACTTTTAGCCCGGGTGTTGCTCAGAGCTACTGCTTCTGGCCATCGGGTGGCAAAGTCCATGAAAGTCAGTATGTACTGCTTTCCTCTGGGTGTCTTTTTCGGGAAAGGACCCAGAATATCCACAGCTACCCGCTGAAATGGAACTTCAATTATGGGGAGTGGCTGGAGAGGGGCTTTGACCTGGTCTTGGGGCTTTCCCACTCTTTGGCACACCTCACAAGAGCGGACATAGGTAGAAACATCCTTGCCCATTCCCTCCCAGTGGAATGACCTCCCCAAAAGGTCTTTGGTTCTGTTCACCCCAGCATGACCACTAGGATGATCATGGGCTAAGCTCAAGAGCTTTACCCGGTACTTAGTTGGAACTACCAACTGTCTCTGAGGACGCCAGTCTTCCTGGTGTCCACCAGAAAGAGTCTCCTTATATAGAAGTCCTTTTTCTATAACAAACCGGGATCAATTAGAAGAGCTGAGAGGCAGTGGGTTGCTCCGTCCCACTGTCCAAGCTCTCTGGAGGCTTTCATCTGCTTCCTGCTCGGCTTGGAACTGTTCCTTAGATGCTGGAGACATCAGTTCCTCACTGGGTTGTGGACTTGGGCTGGGTCCCTCTGGAAGCGATGTAGGTGATGGGGTTGTTTCCATTGACTGTGAACCGCTCTCCGCTGGTGCACGATGTGGTAATTCAGGCTCTGGCTGAGCCTCTTGTATTGAGTTATCGGCTGCTGCTGCCATTGCAGGCTCGGTGGTGCCCTCGGGTGTTGGCACGGTAGATGAGGTTGCAAGCGCTGGACTCAGTGCTGGCAATGGTTCTGGTGCTGGTTGCTTCGCCAGTTCCGGTTCCGAGACTGGCTTTGGTTGGGTTTCTGCGACTGGATCTACGATGGCTGTTGTAGTCGTTGGCAGGGTATCCGGTTCCACCACCTCTATCTGGGTCTCTGGTAGTACAGATGGGGTTCTGGTGGAAGTCTCAGGAACAGAGCTAGGTGTGACAGCTTGCTTAGCCTGGCGGCGGGTGACCATTCCCACCCTTTTGGCTAGCTTCACACAATTGGTCAAGTCTTCCCCCAGCAACATGGGAATGGGATAATCATCATAGACTGCAAAAGTCCAATTTCCTGACCAGCCCTTGTACTGGACAGGCAACACGGCTGTAGGTAAATCAAAAGAGTTGGACTTGAAGGGTTGAATCGTCACTTGTGCCTCTGGGTTGATTAAGCTGGGGTCCACTAAGGATTTGTGGCTAGCCGACACTTGTGCTCCAGTGTCCCTCCACGCTGTAACCTTCTTTCCACCCACACTCACCGTTTCCCTTCGTTCCAAGGGTATCTGGGAGGCATCTGGGCCTGAGGACCTTTGGTGTTACCCCAGTGCAATGAATTGTACTCTGTTGGGGTTCTTGGGGCAGTTGGCCTTCACATGCCCCAATTCGTTACATTTAAAACATCGCCCAGCTGACTGGTCAGTGGGGCGAGGTGGGTTGCTGGAGAATGGTATGGTGGGGCAATAAGGGGTCTGGGGTTTTCCTTGTGGGGCCTTGGGCTGCCCCTGGTGATGTGGTGTGGTCTCGGGTTTTCCTTTCTGGTATCTCCCCAAACTATGACCAGGGTTGTTCCTCTCTGCTTCCTGCACCCCTTGTGTGCCAAATTTCCTTGCCCCTCTGCTGATCTGGGACTGTTCGTATTGATCAGCATAAGCAGCAAGACTGTCTGCTGAGTCCATTTTCTTATCCCATAAACATTGTTTTATATCATCCTTGGACATATTCAGGAATTGTTCCTGAGCCATCAAATCACACACCCCTTCAAAGCTAGTAACACCCCTTCCCTTGACCCATTTATTTATCAGATCCTTTATCTGGTTTACATAAGCTACATTACTTAGTCCAGGCCTTTGGATAAGAGTTCGAAATTTTACTCTGTAAGTTTCAGGTGTAACTTGAAATTGTTTTAAAACCAAATCCTTGAATTTCTCATAGTCAGAAGCCTCAACAATAGGCATGTTATTGAATATGTCCAGAGCACTTCCAGTCAACTTTGCTACCAATGTAGTCATTTTGTGATCATCAGGAATGTTATGGAGATTGCATAGTCTCTCAAAGGTGAGAAAATATACAGCAATATCACGGAATTCATCATACAGTGGACATAGTCGCTCCCATTTGTGGATTGTTGGGGAAGGATTGTTAGTGTTATCCAGTAGATTCCGCTCCGCCCTGGTCTTCTCCATCTCCAGGGCATGCTTCCTCTCTCTCTCATTCTCCTCCATAGCATACTTCCTCTCTCTTTCTTTTTCATCAATCTCCGTCTGTCTAAGTTGTAGCAGTCTTGCATGTTTCCTCTCCTCCTCATCAGCTTGCAGTCTAGCTAGCTCAAGTTTAATAGCTGTTTCACTGGCAGTCATTTTAGCCTTTCTGTGTTTAATCTGTCTTAACCCGAGAGAGTTAGAAAAGAAAAAAAAACTTGCTTGGATATTCCCTGTAGGGGTTAACTACCTGCTTTCATATGTAGATACTCTAGCTCCTAGCAGCTTAACCCCTCCCCCCTCCCTGCTTCCAAGCAGCTATAGGGAAGAGCCAGAGAGAAAAAAAATTTCTGGTTCAATATATATCCCACCGCTCTGCCACCATGTCATGATTCCCTCCCCACTCTAAACTCTAGGGTAAAGATGTGGGGACCTGCATGAAGAGCTCCTAAGCTTATTTCTACCAGCTTAGGTTAAAACCCCCAAGGTACAAAATTCCCTGTACCCTGAGAAATGCTTCTCTCACTGCCAACATCAAGTGTTTTAAACAGGAATCCAGGAAACGAAACCACTTGAAGTTCCCTCCCCACCCGCAAAATACCCTCTCAAGCCCGTACCCCCCTTTCCTGGGAAGCTTGAGAATAATCTCCTAACCAATTGGTTACACAGTGATCTAAAAAAACCCACCCCTGGAGTTTTAACACCATAGAAAACAGTCAGCTTCTTGAAAGAAGGATTTTATTAAAACAAAGAAGGTAAAATCATCTCTGTAAAATCAGGATGGTAACTATTTTACAGGGTACTCAATTTCCAAACTCAGAGGGATTCCCTCTCTGGACAAAACCTTAAAGTTACAGAAAAAACAGGAATAACCCCTCCCTCTAACACAGGGAACACACACCAAGCAAAATAAACAGAAATCTACTCGCTATGCTGACTAGACTTACTTTAGAAAGGGGAGGTTTGATTTCCTGTAGGTTCCTTCTGGTTCCAAGATCACCCTGGCTCTGACAAAGACCCACACACAAAGCTTTCCCCCCTCCCAAGATTTGAAAGTATCTTGTCCCCTTATTGGTCAGATGCCAGCCAGGTCAGGTGTCTGTCTGGCTACCTGCATTTCTTAACCCTTTACTGGTCAGAGGATTTTATAGCACTGCATCAGACCCTCTCCCCCTTCCCTTTATTTTTATGACAGGGGGATGATGTCCCGCAGGAGGACCTTGGCAACGGTGGAGGCGGTACAGTTCACTGTAGGGAAAGCCTCTATCCAGGAGGTAAGAGAGCAGACAAGGACCAGGAGATGTTTCTTTCCAAAGGCCTTGGGCAAGTCCGCGAAATCGATTTGGAGATGTTGGAACAGGGCAGCGGGCAAGGGCTGCCCCCCTTGGGTGTGCCAGTGAGGCGGGGCAGGCCCATTGCATTGGCACGTGTTGCATGATTTCACTATTGCACTGCACACAGTCTGAATGCCCGGGGCGAACCAAAAGCGGCTGATGGTTTTCCACCAAGGCATGAGTGCTGTAGTGGCCACCGTAGTCATGGTGCCATTGTGTAGCGACTGGATAAGCTGCTCAGGGGAGGCAGAGGTGACTGTCTGGCATTTGCCAGGCCCCCTTTTCCCAGGTTGCCCCTAAGTCCTGCCAGTGTTTGAGTTCCGGTGAGGGGACAGCCAGGCTGGGCTGGGGTGGGAGGAAAGGTGTTGAGGTCAGGGCTAAGGTGGGTAAGGCGAGGGGCTGGACTGCAGCGGCTTTTGTGGCTTGGTCAGCCAGGGCGTTTCCCTGGTGACAGGAGTGTCCTTCCGGGTGTGGGCCCTGTAGTGGATGACGGTGATGGCACGAGGTGCCTGCAAAGCGTTTGAAAGGCGGTGTACCAGCGCGAGGTGCTGGATGGGTTTTCCTGTTGCAGTCTGAAAGCCACGAAACTTCCAGAGATGAATGTGGCAGTGAATGACCCCAAAGGCGTAACGGCTGTCCGTATAAATGGAAACGGTTTTACCTGTCGCCAGCTGGCATGCTCGGGCCAGGGCATAAAGTTCAGCTGCTTGGGCTCCCCAGTTGCCTGGCAGGGAGGCTGCCTTGATGACGTCCCACTGAGAGGTCACCGCGTAGCTGGTGAAGCGCTGTCCTTCGGAGTAGAAGGAGCTCCCGTCCATGAAGAGGATGAGGTCCGGACTGGTCAGGGGCACATCAAAGAGGTCTTCTCTTACGCGGAGGACGCTGGAAACGACTTCCATGCAGTCATGAGAATCGGGTGGTACGGGGAGGTCAGGAAGCAAGGTGGCCGGGTTGAGTGGGCCGCAACCGCAGGTTGGGGTCCTTGAGGAGTTCGGCCTCCAGTTGCTGCTGCCGGTGAGCAGAGAAAACCTGTGTGGTTCCCTTCCGCAGGAGGGCAGACAGTGCATGAGATGTCCACACGGTGGTGTGGTGTCCCAGGGTGAGGCTTTTAGCCTTGGCCAGGAGCAGGGCGGCTGCCGCCAACGTGCGAGTGCAGGAGGGTGTTCCTTGGGCCACTGGGTCAATTTGCTGTGAGTAAAAAGCCACTGGGAAGTGGTGGGGTCCGCTCATCTGGGTGAGGACTCCGCTGGCCACCCCCGCCCTCTCATGTACAAACAGGTGAAACGGCTTGGTGTAGTTGGGGGGTCTGAGGGACATGGAACTGGCAACACTGTCTTTAAGTAAATTAAAGGCTTGAACAGTCTCCGGGGACCATTGCAAAGGTTTCAGGGCGGAGTTAGAAGTGAGTGCATGGAGGGGCTTGCTCAACTCCCCGCAGGATGGCAGCCGTGGGCGGCAGAAGCCAATGAGTCCGAGAAACCCCCGCAGTTGCTTCTTGGTAGAAGGTAACGGGCACCGCTGAATGGCCTGAATGCGGGCCGGGTCCATTTGCCGGCCCGCAGGGGTCAGGATGAATCCCAAATAGCGCACCCTTTGAGAGACCCACTGCACCTTCGTAGGGTCAACCTTATGTCCCCGGGAGTGTAAGTAAAGCAAAAGGGCCTTACCGTCCTGACGGAGGGCTTCCTGGTCGCAGTGGCCCACCAGAATGTCGTCCACGTATAGGACCAAAGTTGATCCATGGGGGTTGGAGAATCCCTCCAGATCGCGGCGGAGGCATTGGCTGAATATGGTTGGACTGTCTTGGAACCCCTGAGGCAGGCGCTGCCACATGTAGGATTGGCCCTCCCAGGTGAATCCGAAAAGGTACTGAGAGTCAGGGTGGACAGGGATGCTAAAAAAGGCTGATTTTAAGTCAATAACAGTAAACCATCGGGCATCCCAGGGGATCTGGCTGATAATGGTGGCTGGGTCCGGCACCACGGCGTGGAGGGGAACGACATACCTATTTACCAACCGCAAGTCCTGAACAAAACGCCACTTCACGGGGTCTCCCTCCTTCTTGGGTGGCTTTTTGACTGGAAGAATAGGAGTGTTGCATGGGATGCGTTGGACCTTAACAAGGCCCTGCTCTATAAACCCTTCTACAATGGGGCGTATGCCTTCCCTAGCTTCTAAAGATAAGGGGTACTGGGGAACAGATGGGGGAGGCAAGGAGGTCTTGACCTGAATGCGGACGGGCTCCGTGGAGAGGAGCAGTCCCACATCAGTGTCTGAGGTTTCCCACAGGGACGGTGGCAGGCCTTCCAAATCTGGGGGTAGGGAGGCATTTCTTCTTTTGGACCCAAGCTCGGCTAGCACGGTTTCATCTCCCCAAACAGCGATCAGATCGAGTACCTCATGCTCAGTCCATGCTGGAGCTCGTCTTCGGTTCTGGGACTCCATCATGGTCACCTCTGCTGATGAGATCTGCACTCACCTGCAGCTCACCACGCTGGCCAAACAGGAAATGAAATTCAAAAGTTCGCGGGGCTTTTCCTGTCTACCTGGGAGGAGCATTCGAGCTCAGACCGCTGTCCAGAGCAGTCAGCTGTTGCACCGTGGGATAGATTTAGGAGGCCAATACTGTCGAATAGCGTCCTCACTAAGCCTACATCGATTCGGCAATATCGCTTTAAGCGCTAATTCTCTCATTGGGGGTGGAGTGGCGAGATCGATTTTAAGAGCCCTAGAAGTCGATGTTAAGGGCTTCATCGTGTGGACGGGTGCACGGATCAATCGAAATAACGCTAATAAATTCGACCTAAACTCGTAGTGTAGACCAGGGCTGAAATAAGAAGGGGGAGGAAGATACTCCTCGGTGGAGTTACAGACTGTCATCGGTTTTAAAGATTTCCACAGTCCCGCTGCGGAATCCCAACAATACCAGTAATCCAATTGTCTGGGATGGTTCATTTCGATCTGGCCCCTTACTCCTCTTGAGGCAGCCTGCTCGAAAGAACCATACCTTGGCCACCTCTCCTCTGGGTCGGCCAACACTGCAGTGTAACCAGTCCAAGTTGTCACACATAATGTATACATTTTCTTTTTAGTCATTCCTACTTGAACTGGTAGTTTCCCTTCATCCCACATTTTATTCATAATGCCCAAAGGGTTTTGATCAGGGACACTAGTCCCTTGACCCATGGCGTCTGACAGGAGTTCTGACACTTATCCTGCCGTCCGGCGATCCACCCCTCGATCTCGGAGTGACTGGGAGAAATCTCCCGTGGCGCCTGCCAGTCCAAGAAAGAGTGAGCCAACTGTCAGATGGAGGAGCCACACCAGAAGGATCCCGGACGAGCCCCCAAATTGTTAGGTAAAAAATCAGCTTGTCCTACTCACCTTACACACCTGGTAGGGCGGAGTTGGATTAGAACTCCAAGCTGTCAGAGGCCAAGTAAAACAGCACACCAACACCCGTAACTTTGATCAAAGGGCACGCACCCCCCCTCACGCTCATAGCTTTGGAGGCATACGGCAACTTTATTGATTTCACACAGCAGTATTTATATCATTAAGCAGGCATTGGAATTTTCCAGGGGTTATGCATAAGTGACCAGGTTTGCCTAATATTTGACAGCCAACTCAAACCGGGTCTGTGGTCACTGCCTAAGCTCTAAAGTGAGGAAATATCTTTGGACACGTCTTCTCTCTAATGTGAGGAAATACTTTTGTACACGTCTCCTTAGCCTGGGGCCAGAGATGGGCGTGGGGGGGCGGGCTGATGATATGGCGGTGCTAATGTTAGGCGGGAGGGGGGGAGGGACGTCTGCCTAACAATAACAGGCCTTAATGTTTTGGAAGACTGTTATCAGGTCCCCCCTCAGTCTTCTTCTCTCAAGACTAAACATGTCCAGTTTCTTTAACCTTTCCTCCTAGGTCAGGTTTTCTAAACCTTTTATCATTTTTGTTGCTGTCCTGTGGATCCTCTTCAATTTGTCCAAATCTTTCCTAAAGTGCGCCACCCAGAACTGGACACAGTACTCCAGCTGCAGCCTCACCAGTGCCGAGCAGAGCTGGACAATTACCTCCCAAGTCTTACATATGACACTCCGGTTAATACTTCCCTGAATTTTAGCCTTTTTCACAGCTGCATCACACTGTTGACTCATATTCAATTTGTGAACCACTATAACTCGTAGATCCTTTTCAGCAGTACTACCACCTAGCCAGTTATTCCCCATTTTGTAGTTGTGCATTTGATTTTTCCTTCTTAATTGAAGTACTTTGTACATTTCTTTACTGAATTTCCTCTTCTTGAATTCAGATGAATTCTCCAACTCATTAAGGTTGCTTTGAATTCTAATCCTGTCTTTCAAAGTGCTCACAATTCCTCCTATCTTGGTGACATCTGCAAGTTTTATAAGCACACTGTCCACTCCATTATCCCAATAATATAATGAAGATATTGAATAGTGCTGGATCCAGGACTAACTGCTGTGGGACCCCACTAAATGCACCCTCCCAGTTTGACAGTGAACCATCGATAACTACTGCTTGAGTACGGCCTTTCAACCAGTTGTGCACCCAACTAATAGTAATTTCATCTAGACCACATTTCCCTTGTTTGCTTGTGAGAAGGTCATGTGGGGTTATGTCAAAAGCCTCACTGACATCAAGCTATCTGGATTTTATCTGTGCATTTCCTGGTTTTCTGAGGGTTAAGTTTAGCCACTCTCCACATTCTGTACCACCCATTCACAAAGAATTTTTTTATCACTTAGACATCCGTAACTGTTTCTCTCACATACAGGAAACGAAGCGGTTGGAAGGTGGAAAGGAGCTGAGAGAAGGAAAAAGAAAGACACAAGAGGAGATGGCAGACATCATTGCTCAGTTCAGAAGCTTTCTTGAAAGCGAGGTGAGTGCTTTTGGCTTTCAGTATCTGTGGTGGTAACTTGCAGGGCCGGCTCCAGGCACCAGCTTGCCAAGCTGGTGCTTGGGGCGGCAGGCGAGAATGGGGCGGCAGTCCGAGTCCCGCAGCGGCAAGTCCGCTCTTCCCGCCGCCGAATTGCCGCCGCAGGACTCAGACTGCCGCCCCATTCTCGCCTGCCACAGTGGCAATGGGGCGGCATGTCTACCGCCCTTCCCTTGCCGCCGCGGACTGGGACTGCCTGCGTCGGGGACGGGGCCCCGCCCCCGACGCAGGCAGATGTTGTGGGGCCCTGCCCCCAACACAAGCAGACGTAGCGGGGCCCCACCCCCGATGCAGGCAGGCATCAGGGGCGGGGCCCCGCTACGTTTGCCTGCATCGGGGGCGGGGCCGCCGCCCCTGCTTGAGGCGGCTAAATTGTAAGAGCCGCCCCTGGTAACTTGAGAATGAAACCTGTGAGCTGGAATATTTGTGGGATGGAGCACCCCAGGTTGCGAGGTTCTCTGCAGATTCCAGCCCATGTGCCTCGGAGTGGAGAACCTCACTTGCCTCCCTCCTAGGCCCAAACCTCTTGGTTCCCTTCCGCACCCTTTGGAGGGAGCTGGAACTTAACCAGAAATAATTGCGGCACCAAAATATATCCCAGTGACTTTATCTGCCACCTAGTGGGTAGAAAAACAAGCACAGTCACTAAAAGGCACCGTTAAAGGGAGCTTCACATATAATTTGTTAAGCCCAGTAATAATCCAATAAAGGTAAAATGCACCAAATCCCAAATGCTGAATAAGTAAACAATCCAAACCGTCCCTCCAACCTCACTCCCAGACTAGCGGCACCTTCTTCCCTTTGGGACGGTGACCTGTGCTTGTTTGAACTCATAGGGGCAGGTCCCGGTCTGCACGGGTCTGTCCTCAGAATCAGCCAGTTGGGGCTTCCTCCCCAGGTAGCTGCATCTCCCAGCCCAGCGAGTGCAGGGGGTGCTGCTGCTCACTGGTCCAGCACCACGCCCCGGCAGCTCCTGCCTGCAGTCACCCAGTCCCTGGTAGCCGTGCTAACGGCCTGGTGCTTGTCCCGAGTGACCCCTCTGGCCCTCTTGTGCTGGCCGCTGCTTTATGCCCATCTTGCTTTGATACTGAGCCTGATTAAGGCACTTTCCCCTAATTGCTCTGACCCAAGGGCTTAGCTAAACCCCAGGCAGTCAGATCTGGTTTAAACCAGATACTGGTCTCTACCCCTGAGCTCCCCCAGCACCTGCCCGTGGCTGTGCACCTGGCTGCTCCCTGGGCCCATCTCCCAGCCCTGAGCTCAGGCTTGAGTTTGTTCTGCTGCCCCTCCCTGTGTGTGGTCTCCTCCTAATCTAGCCGCACCCTCCAGGTCCCTGGTCAGTGGTGGCTGGGCTGACTGGCCCAGAGCTGACCAGGTGGCCTGCAGCCCATTGCTTGTTCCCACCTGAGCAGGGCTGAGCTTGTCTCTGCAGCGGCATTCCATGGTTTTCCATCCACCATGGGAGGAAGATGGCAGCAGGGAGCCAGGGGTGGGATTTCCTCCCAGTCCTTTAGCCAAGCAGGGCTCAGGGGGAGTGAAGAGGCCAGCTCCCCCTCTCTGCCTGCCCTGTAATCAGCCAGGGCTCTGGGGCCACTGCTGCTAAAACGTGGAGTGTTGCAGGGGGTGTGTGTCACCCCTGAGATGCACAGAGCTGTTTCTCTTCCTCCTTGAGAGATACACCCAGATGCAATACACACCCGCTGATAATGGGGAGCTGCAGGCAGGCCTAACACTCGCTCCCTTCCTTACTGGGAGACAATGAGAAGCACAACTACAAATATTTACGTTGGGTGTTGAGCATCCCTGCCTCGTTGAGTGTGGCAGAGAGCAACCCCAAGCCTTATTTGTGATCCAGCCTCCTTCTGAGCACAGGTGCTGAGCACCTCAGAGGAGAGAGTCAGCACCTTGCTGGATGAACCCCTAAAATAATAGTAAC
Organism: Chelydra serpentina; assembly: GCA_037349315.1. Lineage (NCBI taxonomy): Eukaryota > Metazoa > Chordata > Testudines > Chelydridae > Chelydra > Chelydra serpentina. The sequence goes on along the minus strand of JBAIAC010000021.1, from coordinate 2,355,030 downwards.
ATTGTGTTGCATCTTTCCTCAGTCCGTCTTCTGGATTTGTCACGTTAGATGGTCAGGTCTTCAGGGCAGGGGACCTGCTTTATTCTATCCCTGTGAAGTAAAGGCCGGGTCCTAATTTTAAAGCCTGACACAAATGTGACCACAGCCATCCCAGGCCTGACAATGAGGTAGCGAGCTGGGGGGTGATTCTAGCCGCACGAGCCTGCCATGAACTAACAGTCTGTGTCACCGTGGACCCTGCTGCCACACACTAGCAGTTTGTTGGGGCTCTCTCAGTCTCTCCTGTTGAAGCTGTTGCACTCTGGATAAATAATTAAAGAGTCATTGGAGGGGGGGAGACCAGATTGTGGGTCTCCCACACTCTGCGGGAGAGCGCTAGCCACCAGAGCGTCTCTCACTCAGGAGTGTTTGGGAGGGAGGTTGAGATTGGCTCTTCTCTCGGTGTCTCTGCCTGTTGGGGAAATGGGGTTTGTGTTTATTTCGTTTTGTGGGTGGTGGATTTTGCCTCCAGACTGGGTCTGTGTGGAGGAGTGTGTTCTCGCTGTCGGAAAGGAGTTTGCCTCCCGCATGAGCCAGGCAATTGTGGTTGTTGCCACACGTCTTCGTTGAGCAGATGGTTGTGAGGGGTGTTTTTGTCCCCGTAGTGCGCCCCTCAATACCTGCTGACTGTTAAAATCACTGTCTCGAAAGTTCCTCCTTCTTTTAGGAAATAAGCAGCTGGCGAGAGACCTGGCGAGCTCACTAGCCCTGTGAGGAGGATTCCTTTGGGCCATAAAGCCCCAGAGGTCCAGCATCTCTTGTCCTTTCCTAGGCAGGTTTACATAATATTAGACAATGCTTCCAAAGTTTTACGTTTCCCTGGAGTATAGAATTGGGCAGTGTGACTACACTGTGTGCTGCCGCTGAGGATATGGCCTGTTTTCATTGTGGGAGTCTTTCACGGGACACGACCAGTCACCTCTAGCCTGGCGCCTCCTGCTGGCCGCTCTGGGGATTAGCTCATCAGGTTGGCGCCCATTCCCACGGTTGCAAACCGTCACTCCGTCTCCCTCTCTGGTCTGATGTCCCTCTCTCGTCCAGGAACTGCATTGTCCTCTTCATGACTCAGCCCTCCAGCCAGGTCACTCAGCATTCCCCCCTTCTGGGGTACATCAAAGTCTTTCCTTCAGCAGCCCTCGGCAGCCCTCCCATTCACTGCCTCAGGTGTCACTCACCCAGTGGCTGGTCAGGGAACTTGGGCCCACCCTCTATTCCGGGTACCAGTCCAGGGACCCTCAACCCAGCAGCTCTGGCTTCACTCTCCCAGCCCAGGCCACTCCCTACCACTCTTGGTTCCCCCCCACTCTGTGGTCTGGGTGTACCAGCTTCAAACCCTCTTCCCAGGGACTGACTGCCCTTTCCCAGCAGCAGCCCTGGTCTCTTGCCGGCTTCCTGGCTTTATAAGCCCCACCTATTCCTGCCCCCCTAAACATGCTTGCAATCAATTCCCTGCTCTCTGGCTCTTCCGAGAGAGCAAACATTCATGCTGTCTGCAGGAGCTTCCCCAAAGAGAACCGGCACCGCCAGGGCCGGCTCTAGGATTTTTGCCGCCCCAAGCAAAAACAAATTTGGCTGCCTCCCCCCCCCCGCCCGTTTTTTTCTTACCCCATCCCCGGCCCCGCCTCAACTCCGCCCCTTCCCCAAATCCCCAGCCCTGCCTCCTCCCCCCAGGCTCTCAAGCCTAGGAAGAAGGGGGAGCAGTGGCGCGCAAATCAGCTGTTTTGCGTGCCGCAGCCGCTCGGGATCTCCCCCTCCCTCCTGGGCTCTCAAGCCCAGGAGGGAGGGGGAGAAGCAGCGCGCGCGCCGCAGCCACTCAGGATCTCCCCCTCCCTCCCAGGCTCTCAAGCCTAGGAGGGAGGGGGAGCAGCAGCGCACGAATCAGCTGGTTCGCGCACTGCGGCCGCTCGGGATCTCCCCCTCTAGCAGCGGCGCGCGAATCAGCTGTTTGGTACGCGAGCCAGCGGCGGCAGTGGAGGGCAGCCGGGGCACATTTTTAGCAGCGGCATGGCTGGCGCCAGAATGCCACCCCTAGAAATGTGCCGCCCCAAGCACCAGCTTGTTTTGCTGGTGCCTGGAGCCGGCCCTGGGCACCACAAAACTAGCAATAACCCATGATGTCGTCAAAGACTGAACACAGCCTGCAAGATAAGAAAAAGAACTTTCCAAGTAAATCTACACTGAAACTGGGAGCGGCTTCCCATCTTGGGTGGACAGACATGTGCTAGCTCTGCTTGGGCTAGCAAGTTAAAAATAGCCGTGTAGCCAGGGGTAGCACGGGCAGCGGTTTGGGCTGCACACCTGTGTCCATAGCCAGGGGGTCCTGGCACATTTGTACTTGGACTGTGGGTCAGATTCTGACCCCCCAAAACTCCTCTTCACTGCTTCAGTGGTGGTATAGGCGGTATAAATGGGTTTTAATAGCATTAGGGAAAATTCCTCAGGTGCAGGAACAATATAGAGACACTTGATATGCCTCTATACATACCCCTGGTATAGGGGTGTGAAGGGGGAAGGTGGTAGCACTTTGTGCTATGATAACGTTGCGCTGCAGACCAACGCATGGGCAGGCAGCTGTACATTATATTGCATGGCGGGAGTCACCAGGGGGCCCTGTTAACCTGGGGGTACATCCACACTGGAGCTGGAAGCTCTGCTCCAGCTAGCACGCTAGAAATAATTGTAGCTGGGGGCAACACTGCTGGCAGCTCAGCCCATCTTCCTCGAACACCGATAGTCCAGATTATCACTCAACAATTTCCTCCCGCTTGGGTATTTGTTCCGTTCCTCCGGTTTCACTTTTGCATCCCGTCATTGCAGAGCGCTCTGGGGAAAAGCTATTCGGAAATGGAAGAGACGGTAAATAAAAAGTATGAGTCGCTTGTGGAGCGCTTTATCGCATTTGGAGGCTGCGGTCGGGCTCTGAAGAAGCTGAAGAAAGAGTTGGATCGACTTCGACATAGGCGTGCGCACGGCATGTGCTGCTGGTGCACGTGCACACCCTAATGTCGGGGAGGGGGCGGGGCTGCGTGCTCCTGCAGGGCAGCGTCTGGCTCCGCGCTGAGCCAAACGCTGCTGAAACGCATGGCTGGGTTTGCGGGGGGTTGAATGGGAGGCGGAAGCAGTCAGGAGGGGACAGGGAGCAAACCCATGCTCCACGGTTCGGGGGCGGAGGGGGGCTCTCACCTCAGGGGCAGCGCTCCCCCCTCCCTGGCATCCCTGTAGCAGAGGCAGGGCTGCTCCACACGCTGCCTCCTCCCCCCTCCCAGGGCTGACCCGGTTCCCAGCCGATTCCAATGGGAGCTGTGGGGGGGCAGTGCCAGAGCTGCCTGACCGCGCCTCCCCAGCAGGGAGGGGGAGGGAGCTGCAGACACAGAGAGAGAAGCAGGAATCTGCCACTATCAGACAGCAAGTGTGAAAGATCGGGACGGGGTGGGGGGTAATAGGAGCCAATTTAAGAAAAAGACCCCCAAAATCGGGACTGTCCCTATAAAATCGGGACATCTGGTCACCCTAGAGGGGGCAGACAAACAGATGGAGCTGGGGGCAGGAGAAAGGAGCCATGATGGGCACCCCGGGGCTGGCATAAAATACACAGTACAGAGAGGGCTTCCTGGGGGGAGGGGTATAGCAACACTCCCTTACCCCACAGACCACACCCAGGCAGCAGCTGGCTCTGTCCATCACCCCCCCCACACACACACACACAGAGACCCACACAACCCTCTGCCCCCCCGAAGATTCCCACCAGCCCCTGTGCCCCATCACCCCTCTCCAGAGAGCCCCCCTTTGTGTCTCCAGAGACCGCTCCCCTCCTCCCACCTCCCCTGCTCTCAAGCTCCCTACAATCTTCCCCTCCCTCCCCCGCATTGGCCAGGAGGCTCCCAGACTGTTGGCTACCAAGGCCAATGGGAGCTGCACCTGAGGCAGGGGGCCCGCTTGCAGATGCAGACCTGCCCAGCTGTGCCAGTGCCTCCCCAGCACGGGGAGGGGCCCCACAGGTGAGCAAACCCCACTCATCATCATCACAGGCCCAGCCATTCCCTGGATATTTAATCTCACTGAGGCAAGTAATTTAATCTGCTCTCCCTTTCCAGACAGTTTGTGGCTTTTCCTGTAAGAAAACTTACAGTTTCTTTGCAAAGAAGTCCAGTTATAGGTTTCACTTGAGAAGTATATTTTCTGATTCATAGAATCTCAGGGTTGGAAGGGACCTTAGGAGGTCAACTAGTCCAAATCCCCAATTTTTGCCCCAGATCCCTAAATGGCCCCCTCAAGGCTTGAACTCACAACCCTGGGTTTAGCAGGCCAATGCTCAAACCACTGAGCTATCCCTCCTCGCCTCGAGAAATAAGAGTCAGCGGATGTGCCACAAGTGTTTAGCCTTAATCTTCTCCAAAACGGATTCTTGTTTAACGTACTTTGGCAACACTACCCTATGTCACAGTATGATTGTTCATAAGCTTATTTATTTTAACTCAGTTTCATAGAGAATTTTAAAAGTCACTTGAATTGTACCTGTTTTTTTCCATTGGTCCAAAACCACCTGGAAGATGTGCAGATTTTTATTTCTGTGGGGCCAAACCACCCTATGTAGAAATGTAAATGTCCGAGAGCTAGAAAAGCTATGCAAGGGTAAGAGTCCTTTCAGGAAATTGCCCTCAAGTCATTCTTTCTTCTGGGCATTCCATTCTATTGTTCCTTCTTACAGTGATAGAGATCAGTGTCTCCACCCACAGGGGAGATGCAGAAGACTGGGCCAGCCATTCTGCCTCTACCCTTTTTCTCTGTCTGCTCCCTCTACCAGCCCCTTTGGTCTCCCTGGGATTCCCCCTACCATTATTCCCCCTGGGTCTTCTTTCTCTGGAGCTTCTCATGAAGTAAAGTTGTTATTACAGGTTCTTATCTCTGTAATGTATTTGATTTTGATGTATTTATTAAGTGTTAATTAATGCACTATGGGAGTCCCCCTTCAGCCCTCTGTATACATTGATCCTCTTCTTTCCATATGTTTTGCCCAAAGCCTAGGGTTTTCTGCAGCCCTAGGGCAGCCAGCAATAACACCTGCGCCTTTGCAATGGGGTGAAGGAAGGGAACCATGAGATCCCTATTTATGTGATTTGCAAGAAATGTTATTATTACTCAGGGTCCCAAATGTGTTTAAATGATATAAGTGCCTTGTAAAGTCCCAAAGCAAGCTCATTTTCATTTCTCATATAATCTCATATACATGAAAACTGACTATCTTTGTATACGCCTGGTATCACTACAGCAAAAATGTGGTATTTTGTGTCTCATTTTTTAAGTTTGTATTTTTAAGTAAAGTTTAGTTGTTAATTTAAAAAAAAATAAGTTTAGTTTTAGTTTCTTTATTTTTATTCATCAAACAAAGTAATGTCCTTTATGATTAAGTATTCAATAAATTTCTTTTCAACTTTCCCTTACGGTACTTGTTGACTATCAGTCTCATGCCAGTATTTAGCCTTAGACGGAGTTTACCACCAGCTTTGGGCTGCATTCCCAAGCAACCCGACTCCAAGAAGACCCCATCCCGGTGCGCAGGGGGCCGCTAACGGCCGCACACCATCCACGGGCACCTCTTAATGGTTTCACGCCCTCTTGAACTCTTACGGTTTCATGCCCTCTTGAACTCAAGAGTTCAAGAGGGCGTGAAACCGTTAAGAGGTGCCCGTGGACGGTGTGCAGCCGGTAGTGGCCCCCGGCGCGCCGGGATGGGGTCTAGGGCGTGAAACCGTTAAGAGGTGGCCATGGATGGTGTGAGGCCGGCAGTGGCCCCCGGCGCGCCGGGACGGGGTCTTCTTGGAGTTGGGTTGCTTGGAAATGCAGCCCAAAGCTGGTGGTAAACTTCATCTAAGGCTATTCAATAAATGTTTGCCTTTAAAATAAATAAATAAATAAAATTCCCTGGGTGCACACCCTAATGAAATGTGCTGCGCATGCCTATGGACTTCGACAAATGTTTAGTAAATACCCTCGCAAGTCTGAGGGCGGGATCTAGATGCTGCTTCCTCTGCCCAGCATTGCTCACCATCAGGAAACATTAGAATCTTAGTTGCAATAGTTATATGTATCCCTGGCTCTGCTGTGTACATAGGTGGTTGGGGTTTTTTGGTGTCTCCTCCATTTATTCACTTATTTCAGTTGGGCTGAGCAAGGAATCATGTGATAAATTTAGAAAGGAAAGAAAGCTGTGTGTGTTCCACCAGTAATAACCGGGACATGTTCTAAAACAGAGTTTGTCATTACAAATGATATTTCTCAGCCTCTCTGCCATTCTGGTGACCAGACACACACCCCCTCTCACATGAGCAGCGTGGGAAGAAACCAAACAGCAGAGGCAATAACCGTTTTCACATTCAGATGTGAAGCCATAGGAAAAAATGGAGACATGTTTTTTCCATTTTATTTTGTTTAAAAGACTTAGTTTCCCTCACTCTGACCATGTTTCCCCTTCTCAGGTTGCTCCACTGGAGTTTACTTTTCTTCCACATAAAATTCAACCTTTTCCTCATTTCATAGGCACTTCACAATCTATTTCTCTCCCCTTGTGTCCTTCCTGCAGAATCTGCCATTCCTTATGCTCCACCAAAGTAATGACTTTTCATTCTTCAGGAACCACCCCTAAATCATGTTTGCCAGACATACTCAGCTCCTTCCAAAGATCCCACTTGTTCCATGGTGTTTGCCATCTGTGAAGACCAGTCCCTAATTTGTGTTATACTTTGTACGTGGGATTCCCTCACCATCCTGGACTGCCCATAGTAATGAAGATGTGGGCTCCTCTCCGCCCCTCCCCCCAGTCTCCGTATGTTGGGAGAGAGATAAATTGGGAGGGAAATATGAATTCCTCCGTGCTGCCTATGTCAAAGGTGATGTGTCCTACTCCCATCCACCGGTTCCCCCTTCACGCCTACCCCAGGCCCCTACTATGTCCTGCACATTGCTGAAAGTCAGAGTCCTGCATAACAAATGATTAATGGCCGGGTGCACTTGCATGACAATGGCCCCCACTGTGGATTTTTCACCTCCAAAATGATTTCCCAGTGACTATAGGAATCCAGTATTGCAAGCTTCCTCAATACGATTGCCGCTCGCTTTTCCACTGTCAGTGCAGCTCTCGTTGTGTGTCCCTGCCCTCGAGGGCTTGGGTGAGCTCGGCCCACAATCCTCGAATGGGCCTTTCACATCCAAAAGTTCTGCAGTTTGCTCATTGGCCTATGTCTGCATTATGATACCATCCCAATAATCAGTGCTCCTTTCTTGGACCCAGAAGAGGGGCTCCATCATCTGCAGCTGCTCCAGGAAGGCCACTAACAACCATAGGCGCCGACTCCGTGGGTGCTCCAGCGCTGGAGCACCCACGATAAAAAATTAATGGGTGTTCAGCACTCACTGGCAGCCAGCTCCTCCCCCTCCCTCCCCAGCGCCTCCAGCCCACCGGCGGCCCTGCCAATCAACTCCTCTCCCTCCCTCACAGTGCCTCCTGCCCACCGCGATCAGCTGTTCCGCACTGGGGGAAGGGGGTGGTGTGGGGACAGGGCGCACTTGGGGGAGGGGGCAGAACTGGGTGGCAAGAGCCGGGGCAGGGGTGGGGGCGGGGCCTGGGGCGGTGCAGGGGTTGAGCACCTCCAGGGCAAAAAGGAAGCCGGTGCCTGCGCCGACCTTGAATTGCTTTTTGCCATTGTGACCGGGGGTGCCCGGGGCAGCCCTCACTGGAAATGCCGAGGTCAGGGCAGGCTGCAAAAGGGAGAGCAGATACCCACCCGCTTTGGGAGTAACACTGAAGTTAAACATCCCAAACTGTGCTTCTGATCCCCCACACTCGTTATCAAGAAACAAAAAAAAAGAGAAGAAATCACAGTCCCCTTTATTGCATTCCAGCCTCTGGCTCCCAATCAGCACCTAGGTCCAGTACAGAAGTTATTTTAAACTCTGCTCACATATACAAAATGTTCTTCTGACCCCACAGTGTCAGCCATGTCACCAGGTCAGTATAGGTTTGGATCTTACTCAAAATACGACACTGCCAGCCGATCCTTTCGTATCTAAAACTAAAGGTTTATTATAAAGAAAAAAGAACGAACAAAAAGAGAGATGTTAAATGGTAAAACCGTCACATACATACAAAGACTTCAAAGTCCATATATCAGGTTCCTAGCAGTACTGGTGAGTTTGCTGACTTGAAAGTCCCTCTGGAACATATCCACAGCTTGGGTGGGTCGTTCAGTCCTTGTTCAGAGCTTCAGTTTGTAGCAAGGTTCCTCCAGAGGTAAGAAGCAGGATTGAAGACAAAATGGAGAAGATGCAGCTGCCTTTTATAGTCTCTTGCCCTGCGGCCTGTGCTTCCTTTGTTCCAAACATAAGCTGCCCACCACATGGCTTGAAAGCCCAGTTCTATCCATGGGCATGCCCCCGCATGCCTTGCTGAGTCATAAGGTGTATCAGCCTTCTCTTGATGGGTCAGTTGTATAGCTGATGGTCCTCAATAGGCCATCAAGCAGGCTAGACAGTGCTGATGCCAAACTGTCTGGGGGTGTCACTCAGAAACATGGCACAAGTTTGAAATACAGACATACCTACATATCTATTACTCATAAACAAGGTGATACAAATGCATAAATGAGATGATCATATCTAGCAAATGATATTTTTGCAGATATCTTACATGGCATATCTGGTATAATTCATTGCCATTCTACAATATGGATATTCATAATATCCCTCAAGTGTTCCCTAAATTCCATGCAGCGTCACACCCCCACACGCGAAATTGATGCAGAAAGGGGTGTTCCTAGACACTGCTGAATGCAGCACACGAATTTTCCATTCTTGGTCTTATATAACAAGTATTAGTGTAAAATAGAAATAGTTTATCAAAATCACGTCTGACTAAATCAGGCTCTTTATATACAGCTGCCTTCATTTTCTGAAAGTCTTCTCATCCGATGATACTTTAATATAGACTTAATGCTCTAAAGAGTGTAATTACCTTGGCATTTAACCATGACAGCAATGTGGTAGTGTGCCTCAGTTTCCCTTTCTGTACAGCAGACTAGATTTGTAAAGGTTTCTCTGCTGTGCCGAGCTTTACAATTGCTTTCAGGTATCAGTTGTAACATTTCACTATTATACAGCTCTCTAGCATACAGTGTATTTTAGGTATTATCCCCAATATGTTTACAGGCTTTTTATCAAACTCATACATATTGTATCTTTTTACCAGGGTTGAGGTCAAAAACAAATACATTAGAAGGCTAAACCTTAACAGCAGCACTAACTTTGTTACAAGTCAGTGTTTGTAAGTATCATACCATGCCTCTTGTCTCACTGAATCCCTTGGCTGACCAGGTGTGTCCTCAGTGCTACCAGCTATGGGGCAAATCTTGCCCCTCCCTTGTTAGCCAGGTAGATTGTATCAGACACTAGCTTTCAAATTCTCATCTGCTACCAAATTCAAGGCTGGACACTCATTCTTCCCCTCAGCAGGACTGGGTCCTCCCCAGGCCCCCTTTCTCCTAGAAGGTTGAAAACTGAACCTGCCTGCTCACAGGGATCCCTTTGCTGGCTAGGTGTGTTCACCAATTGCAGCCCCTCGGTGCTATGAACATCTACACAGACACCCTCCTGAATGCTTGCTTCTGGATCCACCACCAGCTTAGAGACTGGACACTGTTTTAAAGATACCAAACACATCCAAAGTGTCTAAGGGTGAGAGTCTGCCTGCTCTCCCCTGCATCCTTGTGGGTTCAGTCATAAGGCTGTTCTGAAAAACCAGTAACCCAATCTTACCTCAGACCCTGCGGCAAAGGCTTCTTACTCAAATGATCAGCATGGAGAACATGATGGCCAAGCCCACCCACTTGGCTACAGGGCCGTTCAATTTCTCGAACAATTTCCCCCCCCCCCCCCATCTGAAACCTCCTCTAGGCTATCCACACTCAGGGCCAGCTCTAGGTTTTTTGCCGCCCCAAGCAAAAACAAATGTTGGCCGCCCTTCCCCACCTTTCTTTGGCTTTTGCACAGGTTTGCACTTTGCAATGGTTTTTGTTTTGTTTTGACTGTTTAAAATTTAAAAAGAAAATGAACACAGAGAATTTGTAGTTAGCGAAATAAAACAATTTCCTACTAGTGTACTCATTTAATTTTAACAAAATCACAATTACAAACAATTTTGAGTTCAACTATACACTGAAATGAAAAACGTTAGTGTCTTCCGGTGTGCCCAGTTTCTCATAAATTAAAAGAAATTATATGAACTGAATTTTTCTGGTTTTTATACTTGCGTAGTCTTTAAATGATTCAGTGAAATCTAAATTTTTTGCAATGGTACTTTCAATTGAAATTAATGCAAGTCCTGACAAACGATTTTGAGACATGGTGGACCTCAAATAATTTTTTAGTAATTTCAGTATTGAGAAACTGCGCTCACCAGAAGCCACCGATACTGGTAATGTTAAAAGAATGCGTAATGCTATAGCAGTGTTCGGAGTGAAAAAATCATTTCTTGCTATAAATTCTAATACTTTTAGAGGAGAAGTTTTAGGACCTATTAGCTCAGATAAAGCTATTAATTCATCATACAATTCTACTCCATCAATGTCAGCAGCGTTATCAGTACTGAACGCTAAATTCAGGTCTTGGCAATGCTTCATGAGGTCTTCTTTGGAAAACTGATTTTTAATATTTCCAATATCGTATAAAAATTCAAAAGTTTCACAATGACCATGCAACTGATAACATCTTTCTTCAGCGGAAGTTATAGCTACATCCAAAATACAACATTCAACTTTAAAACTTTCTTTTGGACTGAGAATAGGATCATCATGAGCCTCATAATAAAACTGTCTTGGTTTTTTTTCCAGGACGAATGATAGTTTTTCTAATTCTTTTTGCCCTTTCTCTCTTTGTTGCTGGTAGGCAGCACCGGAAAGTCGTTTTCGTTTTTGTCCCGGCATTTAGCCCTATAACCACTGGCAACGATGCGGCACGGAAATTGGTGCGAATGGCGCTGATAGGGCGGCACAGTACACACAAGTAATCGTGATTCCTGATTTAATTAATCAATAACCGTTAACGTTAACACATTTACACACGTTCACATTATGAGTGATGCTCCTATTGCACTACTGGAGAATTTTTTGATCTTCATTTTTTGGGGGTTTTTTGTACATTGGTGGATTTTTCCACACCAAAAAAAAAAGGATGGCCGGAATGCCAGCTGCCGCCCCTGGAAATGTGCCGCCCCAAGCACGTGCTTACTTTGCTGGTGCCTAGAGCCGATCCTGTCCACACTGGATCTTTCTAAAGCTGGGTCAATGGATGTATACACCTCAGAAAGACTCTGGCAGATAGGAACTGAAACCAGTCTCCCAAACAAACTGCTGCTTTCTCTATATAATGATCCACCCTGAGTTAACTCACTCAAATCACTTTTACACTCTTCAGTTGCAGCAAACTGTTTGGAAAAACTACCATGAGGATTCTTCTCCCTGGGACCTTCTCTAAGCAACAACCCAGCTTTTTTCTGCTCTACAGAAGCACTGCTCTGTGGAGCCACAACAAACTGCTTCGGAGTTTCACTTACACCCAGAATCACCCCTGGAACAGTAAGAGGATTTTCACAGAACCTCCTCTCAGGCAATCTGCTACATTCCATGGTTAAAGGGTTGGAGGCGCTCGATTTCCCTCCACAGCTTTCCTCACTGGCAATATGCAGGTTACCACACACGAGCTTAGGGACACTTCCTTTTCGGGGTTCAGTCCAGAACCACCTCTGGGAAAACTGAAATATCCTCAACCATCATATGCTGTTATACCTAGATGACATCCTGGTGCTTGCTAAAACATCTGAACAGGAACTGAAACATTTTGTCGTGTGGGAGCGTGAGAGAACACACAGATACTGAGGTCACAGCAAGAGGGAGGCAGAGAAAGAGGGAGAAAAGCCAAGCAGGTGCCTGTAAGTACAGTGTGACCTTGGAAAAGGCTAGAGAGAGCTTTTGGGTCTGGTGTTGGCTAAAGAGTCTCGGGGGCTGTATGCTAAGAAACAGCTCCTTTTGTTCTTGGTTCCTTCTGCGTTCAGAGACACAGGACTTGGTACATTCTTTATAAATACATGAAACTGCATCAAAGAAATACCAACTATCACCAATTTCTGCTTCTAAATGGAACATCCCCAGAGCCCCAAATTTTGACCAGCCGCTTAGGTTGAAAAGGGGCAATGTCCTCTTTAAATCACTGGACAGACTGACACATTCCCCCAAGACAGGGGTTGTTCAATCTCACCCAACTGTCTCCCTGTGCAGAATATTCCCTACAGCCAGAGTGTGTTCACAGACTCCAGCCCCCCTGCAATGAAAGCTCGCTCTGACCGGCACATCTCACCATCCCCTTCAGACACAGACACAGGGCCACAGAGGCCCATTGGGCCTGGGAAACAGGGAGATACTGGCCAGGGGGCTGTTGCTGAGTGTCTGTGGGACTGGTTTCTCTCGGTCTCTGTGAGTCACTCTCTTTTCTGAAACACCACTCTCCCGACTGTCTCCTCCCATGCAGGATCCCAGATCTGTCTCTCCCACGCTACTCCTGGCCATTTCATACCCACGTCACGCTCTGGGCAGGCCCTGTGACTCCAAAGGATGTTTGCAGAGAACACTTACAACTAGCAGAAAACAGGAGTCTCAGCCTCAAAAGGTGCCGAGAGATAACGCCTCCCTACTCCTTGCTGCGGGATCAGGGCTGCACCCTAGAGACATCTCAGTGTTAGTAACGTTAAGTGTTTCCTCCTCCAGAAACTAACACCTGAGTTATTCAGAAAAAGAGCCATTAGGACAGGAAGCAGCTGTCTGACCCCTGTAATGTATCAATCCCCCAGTGAGGTGAGGGGCACAAATGGGGCACCACAGCCTTTTGGTTACTCAGGAGGAGGAAACTCCTCTTCAGTCTCTGCCAGAAATGTTGCCCATTTTTCATTGTCCATAATAAAACAATCCATTCCAGCCACGAGGCCTGAGGCGCTGAGTGAATGGCCTGGCAGAAATCAGGGCCTCCAAAGCGCAGCCCTGACTCCAGTCATCTCCTCTGTCCAGCTGCAGCCCATAATGCCCATGTGGGATGTTTCGGTGGCTGCTCGGTTCACACTCCCATCCTGGGGCCTACACAAACCATTCTAATAAAACCAGCTCCGGATCTAGTGCCTGGTTAATGGAGAGTTGGGAGCATTTCTGGGCAGGGTCTCCCTTCTGTGCACTGGCTGTGGGGAGAAGGGTGAGGTGAGAGCGGGCAGAGGTTCCCCCCACATCAAACACAAGGGTCAGGAGTCCCCGCCCGATGGGTTCTCTGGTGTTTAGCCAGAGACAATGAGTGAGCAAAGCGCTTCTCACACTGAGTGCAGGGATAGGGTCGCTCTCCCGTGTGGATTCTCAGGTGGGTGGTGAGGCCTGACAATTGGGTGAATCTTTTCCCGCACTCAGTGCAGCAATGGGGTCTCTCCCCGGTGTGAATCCTCTGGTGGCTCATGAGATGATGTAGACGGACAAAGCCTTTCCCACAGTCAGCGCAGCGATGGAGTTTCTCCCCCGTGTGGACTCTCCGGTGTCTAGTGAGATTTTCTAGATAACTGAATGTTTTCCCGCAGTCGGCGCAATGATGAGGGGTCCCCCCACTGTGGATTCTCTGGTGCCGCTGAAGACTTTGAAGGAGACTGAAACTTTTCCCGCACTCAGCGCAGCGATGGGGTCGCTCCCCAGTGTGTATTGTCTGGTGTCTGATGAGATGTTCTTGTAGGTTGAATCTTTTCCCACACTCATGGCACAGGAAGGGTCTCTCTCCGCTGTGGATTCTCAGGTGTCTAGTAAGACTTGATGTAAGTTTGAAGCTTTTCCCACACTGGTTACAGCGATGGGGCCGCTTTTCTGAGTGGATACTCTGGTGTCGGTTAAGGGTGGACGAATACATAAAGCACTTTCCGCACTCAGCGCAGGCATAGGGTCTCTCTCCTGAGTGGATTCTCTTGTGGATGGTAAGAGCGGATATTTGGTAGAATCTTTTTCCGCACTCGGCACAGCAATAGGGTCTCTCTCCGGTGTGGATTCTCTGGTGGGCAATGAGATGGGATGCCCGGTTGAATATTTTCCCACACTCAGAACAGGGATGGGCTCTCTCCTTTCTGTGGATTTTCCCATGGGCTTTGAATGCCTTCTTTCTCCTGAAGCTCTCCCCACACTCGCTACAATGATACAATTTATGTTTCCTATGAACCATCCAGTGGTGGCTTATCAGGTCTCTCTGCACCTTGAATTCTTCCCTGCACACACGGCAGGTAAATAGGCTCTTTCTGGGCTCAGACTGTCCCTCTGCAGGAGGCTTTAGATGTGGCCTGGATCTCCTCTGATGGCCTCTTGGGGTTGCTGGCTCCTTCCTGGTCAAGTTCTTCCTCTGCCTTTGTGGCCTGCGCTGTCTCTTCTGGTGCTTTCCTCGCTCAGATTTCTTAGAATGGTTCTTCCCTGATGTCCCTGGGAAAAGCCTGGGTGGCTCCAGGTTGCCAGGTTCTTCCTCAGGAGTCTGCCCCTCAGCTCTGCTCTGGGTCCTCGCCCCTGCTCGGTGGCAAAGAGAATCCAGATGTTATTTTCTGTGCTGCTGACAAAGGGAGACCACTAATAGAGGCAGCCCCATGCCTCTTCCCTCAGATCAGGGCTGGCTCTCGACACTTGAGTGCAAGAGGCCAAACTCCCAGGGGCCCTAGTGCTGGGGACCGAGGAGGTCAGTGTCCCATAGGCCCTGATAATAGCCCCCCAAGCCAATGAACATGAGAATCAGCTCCCATGATTCTCTCCCTACTCCGAGTCCCGTCTCAGTGCGGAGAACAGCATCACCACACACCAGCAGTGACACCCCTCTCCCGAGGGACACACAGGGAACACTCACACTGTGATAGCGACAAAGAGTCCTGTGGCACCTTATAGACTAACAGACGTACTGGAGCATAAGCTTTCGTGTTGCAACAGACGAAGTGGGGATTCACCCACGAAAGCTTCTGCTCCAATACGTCTGTCAGTCTATAAGGTGCCACAGGACTCTTTGTCGCTTCTACAGATCCAGACTAACACGGCTACCCCTCTGATACTTCATACTGTGATGGATCCGAATGGCTCCATGTTCTATGGAAAATGGGGGAGGGGGAGAGACTGGGGGAATCTGCGTAAGGGGAGAGATGGCGTTTCTAGGGGGATGTCAGGGTGAGGAGCTGTAGCACTTCTTGTGTTTGGGCTTCAATCCCTCTTGTAATGCTCTGTGAGGGGAGAGTTTGCAGCTGATGGACGATTTGTAATATGAGATCTCCGGCTCCCACTGGTGCAAAGGGCAGAGCTGGTTCCCTACCTGCTCCACAGGAAGAGCTTTGTGTGAGGAAGAAGCCCAAGGAGCTTTCAATTGCTGACCAGTCCCAGGTCTCCTCTGCATCTGGAAAATCTGCACCAAGACAAAAGGTCTTTGGTTGACAGCACATGGACCGAATGAATATCACTGAGAGACGCTCTTTCCCCAACATCATAAATTATGCACAACATGGGAGGTTATTTGGGGCTTGATTTTCATTTTGTTTTGTGGTAGCACAACTGAGTTTGCGATTACGTAGCACCAGGCACTGCACAGAGAGATCGGCCTGATGTTGAAGAGTTTATACACTAAATACACAGAGGGTGGGAGAGAACATGAGCCAAAGGAGTAACTTGCTGTTGTAATAACTGGGCTCACAAATTTACCCTAATTGGCCGTTTAATTGTAAAAACTGTGAGAACGTTTATAAAGGGTTACAATGTCCTACAAGAATAAATGTGATGGGTAAAGGTGCAAAATATAAACAAGACGACGGAATTAGTCCAAACAAAAAAGGCCTATAATGCAATTCAGAAAGACTGTTAAAATTATGGCTGGTAAACTAAGTCAAGTGTGGAACTGTAAATTCATGAACCAAAATGTATGTCAGAATGTAGGCCTAATGAGGAAAACCAATGAGGGGCTGGGCTATTTTGCCCATTACTTCCTTTTGGGGTTTTTCAAAAGAAAACACTTTCGGGGGGAAATAAAGGAGGGGAACTGAATGCAACCCTTGAAAGAAGCAGCAACAGCAGGACCGTGCCAACAACTTCTGCAGCGAGCGATACCATCATGTTGCCACCCTGAGCTTCTTTTGGGACCCCAGATCTTCTTCATCCTTATCCTAAGAAATGTCCTACCAAGACTGGACCAGAGAGAGGGAGCCGGAGGATACAGCCACCGTTATCCGTTCTGGCTAACTCCCCAAAATAACCTGAATGTGAGACTTTGTTCCCTTCCCCCCACCCTCTCCCTCCCACCCCCGCCACCCCCCCAAGCACCGTAGTTTGCAACATTGCTGTAAGCCTGTGATCAAAGAGGCAGCCAAAAGCACTGCCCAGAACAGCCCAACGCTGGTAC
Organism: Chelydra serpentina; assembly: GCA_037349315.1. Taxonomy (NCBI): domain Eukaryota; kingdom Metazoa; phylum Chordata; order Testudines; family Chelydridae; genus Chelydra; species Chelydra serpentina. The sequence continues at coordinate 2,338,518 of JBAIAC010000021.1, read as the reverse complement.
ATGTTTGCTAGGTTCTCCAGTTGCAAGTAAGAATCAGCCAGAGACAGAAGCTGCATGTTTTATCTTTGCTGTTCTTTTCTCTTCCGTCTTGAGTGGGTTTTTCTTGTTTTGTCTTCTAAGAGACAGGGTCAGATTTTAACAACATCACAACAGCTCCAGCCCATTTCAATTAACTGCTTCTCTTTTGCCCAAAAGGACAGTGATTACCATCTTTAATACCATCTAAAATACTTTCAAACAGAGGCTTTTTGTCTAAAGACTCTCCAGCTAAAGGGCAAGGAAACAGGGACATTGTCAAAATAAAAGTCACACTTAATACTTGACATTTCAGATCCCTTAACTCTTTTCTTTTCTGTTTCTGTATCATTAATAAAAGGTTAGAAAGAATTTGGTGTTTTCCATGGTACTAAGCAGGCTACAGTCTCTGTATTCCAAACCTTATTAAATACTCTTTAATGTTGCCCATGACAGTGTCATGTTAACACCTTTGTCTCTTTGGGCTCATATAGTCTATATGAATTAACCCAACATTGTCCAAGCTCAGCCAGCAGCTCAGTGGCAGAGTGAGGAATAGAGTCCAGGTCTCCTCACTCCCACAAGATGATGTTGCCTCCCAAGCAGTCCTGGGGAGTAATAAGGAAATCCCTTATTAATGTCAACTGAGAGCCCAAAAAAACGATGGAACGACACTGGGTCCCTACAAAACTGGGCCTGAACTCAGAAGGGAAACACGAGTACAGAGTAGTTTGCTTAGGAAGGAAAAATCAGATGCACAACTAGAAAATGGGGAATAACTGGCTTGGCAGCAGTGCAGCAGAAAAGAACATGGTGGTTACAGTGGGTCATGAATTGAATGAGAGCCGACAATGTGATACTGTTGCAAAAAAGCCCAATAAGATTAGACTAAAAGACTAACATTCTGGGATGTATTGTCACTTTGGCCAAAATTTATCAGGATTTCGGCTGCCTTCAAGCTACTCATTCATTCCCCGGACATCACTTTAACTCCTTCCTCACCTGGGCGGGTGCCTCTCAGGATGTCCCCATCTTCATCTTCTGTGGGACCCGGCACACACAGCTCTTCCCCTCGCTCTATGCTGGAGATCACCACTGGCTTGGGGGTTTGGATTCCTGCTTAGAGAAAAGCATCACTGCCCATTAGATCTTAGCTGAGCACTTCTAGCCACAGAACTGCTGCACTGTGCGCAGCAACATATGCAATGTGGCAATTAAGCAATGAGCTAATCTACGTATTTGCATTTGTTTTCCATGGAAACATGAACTGCAACTTATGGTCAATACTACCTGCACATGGCAAACAACCTGGTAGTTATGGAAAGGGGAGTTGGAGAGGACTGCAGTGTCTGAGGGGATTGGGGGGAACAGATGTGGCACATGATGTATATTTCTCCTTGGCCTAGGAGAGATAGGGTACGTCTATACTCACCCGTCACGTCGGAGGAGTCCAATCGATCTTCTGGGTTCGATTTATCGCGTCTTGCCTAGCCGTGATAAATCGAACCAGGAAGTGCTCCCCCGTCGACGCTGGTAATCCTGCTCCACGAACAGAGCAGGCGGAGTCGACGGGGGAGCCTGCGCGCCGCGTGTGGACCACAGGTAAGTTCAAACTAAGAGACTTCGACTTCAGCTACGTTAATAACGTAGCTGAAGTTGCGTATCTTAGTTCGACAGGGGAGGTTAGTGTAGACCAGCCCTTAGTCTACTATGGCCCAGCACCCCCCTCCTTCCTGTGGATATGTTTACATAGGAATTAAACACCTGTAGCTGGTCTGGATCAGATGACTTGGGCTTGACGGGCTTGGGCTGTGGGACTGTAAAATTGCTGAGTGGATATTAGGGGTGGGGGAGAGGTTCCCTGAGCAGAGGCTCCAGCCCAAACCTGAACATCTACACTGCAATTTTTAGCCCCGCAACCCAAGCCCCACATCCTGAGTCAACTGATCCAGGCCAGCCATGGCCGTGCCGTGGGTTGTTTATTCCAGCATAGATGAACCCAGTCTGTTTTTCACCTTAACTGTGGTGTTGGCTGGCCTTTCATCCTGTAGGTCTGCAGAACACACGGCCCTTTTCTGCTCATGTGCTCGGTCTGGGGAACTACAAGAGCCAGAATTCTCTTGCCTTAAACTATGGAGCACTAGTGACCATGGGTGGAAGTGCCTCCCCTTGAAGATATGCAGCGTAGGTGTAGCTGTATCAGTCCAAGGATATTGGAGAGACCAGGTGAGTGAGATAATATCTTTTATTGGACCAGCTTCTGTTGGTGAGAGGGACAAGCTGTTTCCCAGACCTGAAGAAGAGCTGTGTGGCTCACAAGCTTCTTTCTCACACTCACCTTATCTCCCCATGAAAGGGCTGCTCTGCTCCATTAAACACACCTCTATCCATCTACACCCACACACCCCTCCATCGAACCCCATAGACACCGTTCCACCCAACCACTCACGCCAATGCTCCATCTCAGTTACTGTGTCTCTGTGCAGCACCCAGTGCACTGGGGCCCTGATCTCACAGACACAGCTCCTCACCTAACGAGACCAGAGTCTGGTAATTTTCCCACATGACGTGTCTGTAAAGTTGCCTTTGCTCCTTGCCCAGCAGCGCCCACTCCGCTGGGGAGAAATACATGGCCACATCCTCAAACGTCACCGACATCTGAAAGGACAAACAACCCAACTCAGCATGGCAAAGTTCACACACTGGTAGAGGAATAGCTGTTGCAGGTGATGCAGTTATACAGTGGTCCATGCAACTGGGAAGGCCTGGGAGCAACTGGGAAGGCCTGGGAGGCAGTAGCGTAGCCGGGGGGGAGCAGGAGGAGAGGCCGCTCCCCCTGTGAACAGAAGCGGTGCCTTAAAAAGGAAGCGGCGCCTTTTTTTTAGCAGAGCTAAAAAAAGGCACCGCTTCTTTTTAAGTGCCGCTTCTGCACTCACCCGGCGGCGCTCCGGGTCTTCGGTGGTATTTCGGCGGCGGGTACCACCGAAGACCCGGAGCGAGTGAGAACCCGCCGCCGAAGACCTGGAGCGCTGCCGGAGGCGCCGCTGGGCGAGTGCAGGGGGAACCTGGGGAGGCGCCTTTTTATAGCGCCATTCCCCCTGTGCTCCCGACCTGCCTACACTACTGCTGGGAGGCTTGAAAGTTCGTACCATTATTATGGGTGCAGGTTTGCCGCAGTGTGAAAAAAGTAATGGCCAGCGTTTTCCTGTGACTTTTTTTTCTGTCGGTGACTCACCCCACACTGGTGGCTCCGGCAGCTGGGCCCGGTCCCTGGCTGTGGTGTTGTATCCTGGCACAAAGGGTCGCATCACTGCTGAGGGTTAGTCCTCCTGACTCTCTGTCATGAAGGGACAGGCCGGCCAAACGTCAGTGAGTGTCGCAGCAACCCAGAGCACCAGGTCACAGCCCCACTGACATTTAGCCTGCACACCTGAGGCTCTGTCACCATGCTGGAGGGCTGGAGAGACCAAACCTGGGCAGCACGGCAACCATGTACTGTCATGCCCAGAAGAAGGGCACCAGGCCCAGCCCCTCAAGACCCTGCCGTGGCCGAAGCAGCGCCTTAAAAAGCACCGCTGCGGGGAGCTGTCGGAGCCGGGCTGGGGGGGGGCACTTTAAAAGGCCGGAGCCGCGGGCCTTTTAAAGCGCCCCCCCCCCCCCGCCCCGCCCCGCTGCCAGAGCTCCGGCGGCACTTTAAAGGGTCCGGGGCTCTGCAGCGGCTGGAGCCTCGGACCCTTTAAAGCGCAGCCGGGTGAGTACAGGGGGAGCGGGGAGGCGCCTTTTTATAGCGCCCGCTCCCCCTGTGCGCCAGACCTGCCTACGCTGCCACTGCTGCGGGGTGAGAGCGGGGAACTGGACTCAGCCATACAGAATACAGGAGCTGCTGGAGCTGCACTGTGGGGTGAGTACAGGGTGTGTTCGCTCTCCAGTCGCTCCCGCCCTGGGCTTGTCCTCTGTATTGGGCGGGAATTAGAGTGACATTGTTGTAGCCTTGTCGGTCGCAGGATATTAGAGAGACAAGGTGGGGGAGGGAGGTGAGATCTCTTTCTGGACCGACTTCTGTTGGTGAAAGAGAGAATTGCTTGAGCTACGCACAGCAGGGACCTAGAGCCAGGCTCCAGCCCGAGTCCAAATATCTGCAGCGCAATTAAACAGCCCATGAGCCTCTGGGCCCCATGGGCCAGCTACAGGCTGTTAGTTGCCCCCTAGACAGACCCTGGGAGCCCCCGCCAGAGAGCTGTCGCTCAGGCAGTAGCAGCCCAGGCTTCTAGCTCTGGAGGTCCCTGGCTGAATCCCCAACACACTGGCCGATGGGACAGTCACAGAAGGAACCTCCCACCCCCACCGGTACCCACGGGCTCAGTGCAGCCTCCCCCCGCGCCTCCCATCGCCAGTGTGTGCAGCGGCCCCAGCCCGGCTCCGAACTCGGTCGGTCTCTCGCGGGCTGGGGCGCGGACCCTGCCGGGCTCCGCTGCACAAACCGGCCCCCGGGGGGATCTCTCCGGTCCCGGGCGCGGTTCGGCTCCGCCCCCAGCAGCTTCCTCCCCAGGCCGCGATTTGCAGCCTCTGCGGCTGCTTCCCTCCCCGGGCCCCGCTCACCGCCCCGGCGCTGGGGCTGCAGCCTGCAGAGGGGGCTCGCTCCCGCACGCGCCGCTCAGCCGGGCTCGGCTCCCAGGTCTCCGCGGCTGGCACGAGAAGGTCCCTTCCTGAGCCCGCCCCCCCCCCCCCCCCCCCCGCAGTAATTCCTGGGCGTCTAGGATGTGGAGGACTCTGAGCTCGGTGGGTTTAACCCTTAATCATCTCGGTAGGGGGAGCGAGTTGCAGAGGAACCACTAGGGGAGAGACGAGGTGAAGTTGTTGGTGGCTGAGTCCCATCCCTTATGCAAAGGCGGGTATTGGACCAATGTTATCGTGGGGGTGCTGGACACCCTGTGTAGGGTGGAAACCACTTCAAACCGGGGGTGCTGCTGCACCTGCACCCCCAGCACCCTGAGTTCCAGCCCCCTGTTCAAAGAACATTTCTTAGTAATTCATAAGAGAGAGATACCTTTTCCAACATTTCACCATAATAAATAAGGATTGAGTTTCATAACAGTGTCTATTAGCAAATTATTACATTATTTAATAATTATTAAAATCTGGAACTGGGATCAGCGTGGCTCTGGCTGTAAGTGATAAAATACGTTCTCGGGGCAGCCTAAGCACTGGGGTGAGACAAGAATATGCCATTCCTAGAGTTGAAATTCACTGTCTGGGCTACATTCTGCCAAATATCATTCCCCTGTTTCTGTTTTGTATCTATTTGACAGTAGTCATACCACATGCATGAAAAAAATCAACCAACTGGTCAATCAAATTGTTGCAGATCCAGGGGTATTGTTTTCACATAAATTATATGGACAATAGTTGCAATTTAAGAAATCAATAGGACTAACCCTGCTCGATTCTTAGACAAATTAAGAACAGGGAAAATGGCTACATTTATCAGAACTTGTTTCGTTGTGTTATACATATTTTTAAAGTGTTATAATTAGTGTCACATCTTTTGCTTGGTGCACAACAAAAATTATATGAAGAAACTACACAGGCACAGTTGGCCCACAAAAAACATGTTTATTATAAACGTACAAGACTTCTCTTGGTGCACACTGTGCTCAGACTGATTTTAGGTGGCTTCTAAAACATAGATCACAGTGAGCATCATTAAAGGACTCACAAATAACTTAGAGGGATACTACCCTAGTTAAACCAGTCTTTAATGTTGCTGTGAGAATTGCACAGTAGTACTGTGGCTCTTGGTACACTTTACTTTTCAAGTTACTTGGAGAATTCTTCATCTGTGCTGGAATATCTCTCCACTTCCTTTCCTTTTTAATTCCAGAATTCCATCAAAGAAACGCCGACTCCCCATTTGATCAAGTTTTTGGAAACATATAAAATGGTATGTCATCGTAACAGTTTTGTACTTGTAATGACAGCACTTTTGCTTTAATAAGTGCTAAGGTTTATTCAAATCACTTTGATGTTCTCTACTGAACTAATCAATATTTGGAACACTATTTTTAATATTAATCTTATATCCAAGTTACATGGAAAAGAGCTAAAGAGAGGGCAGATGAAGGATTCATCTGGCCTAGGGACATTTCTTTCTCTGAAAGTCAATGCACGTATCTGAAAAGATGCAGTACAGTACTTTAATATAACATCGCAAATGCATTTTGTTTTCTCTCAACTTTACTTGCCATCATGCACAGAAATCACTGGAAATAGCTGAAGGTCACATTTTATAATTTTTCTATGATTGGACTTAACCTCCAGTGCAATAAATAAGATGCATGGTTCACCATTAGTGAGATGATATTTACTCAATCGATATATGTTGCACTTGTTCACTTTGACTCTGAAATTGAAAAATAAGCCAAAAAGCTGCTAGTTATTATACCACAAATATTTTAACTAAGCAATTCCTACTTTTGTTAAAACAACGAGTCCGGTGGCACCTTAAAGACTAACAGATTTATTGGGCATAAGCTTTCGTGGGTAAAAAAACCCTGTGCATCTGAAGATGCATCTGAAATAATGGAGTTTTTTACCCACAAAAGCTTATGCCCAATAAATCTGTTAGTCTTTAAGGTGGCACCAGATTCTTCATTGTTTTTGTGGATACAGACTGACACGGCTACCCCTCTGATACTTGGCCTACCTTTGTTGTTACTGCTGAACACTAGTGACCTATATTTACTCATTCCTAAAGGTTTTTATTATAAGACGCCGTTTTGTACAGAAGGGAGTTTTCTTCATGAATTACTGCAGAGAATTCCTGTATAATTTGGTCCTGTGTCTGCCTCTCCATAAAAATCTCTCCTGGTCTGTAATCTTGACACAATCAACTACTGCACCAAACATCCATGTGGAGGGGGAACTTGGTAAAGATGAATGTGCAGAGGGTCAGAAAAGGTCTTCAGAAATTCATAGATTTGAACCAGTCAATCGTCTACATCAGCTGCATAACACAGGTCATGACATTTCAATGAATTATCCCTGTATGGAGCCCAATAACTTGTGTTTGTCTAAAGCATCTTCCATAAAGGTGTCCCGGTGGGTTTTGAAGACATCAGGAGCTGGAGAATCCATCACTTCCCTTGGGAGTTTGTCCCAATGGTTGATCACACTCACTGTAGAAAATTTGTCCTGATTTCCAGTTTGAATTAGTCTTTCTTCAGCTTCCAGACATTGGGTCTTTTTCTGCCTTTCTAGGAGGAGCATTTTGATGGGGAGAAAGAAGGTTTTCAGGCACTGACCCTGGATACAAATTTTTATTAGACAAGGATATAGAAGTCTACTTTATGTGGGAGCCATTTCCACCCTACCCACCCCCTCCCCATACAGGGCTGTATTTGCAAAAACAATGAGGAGTCCTTGTGTACCTTAGAGACTAACAAATTTATTTGGGCATAAGCTACATTTGTTAGGCTCTAAGGTGCCACAAGGACTCCTTGTTATTTTCGCTGATACAGACTAACACGGCTACCCCTCTAAGGGCTGTATTTATTTCCTGATGCCAGGTTCAACTGCAATAACTGCCACTTTGGAATGTCCTCCTACCTCCCCCACCACAATATAGGGCTATTGTTACCCCAAAAATGGATTTGGGGGCACTTCTATAATAACCTGCCTATTGCCCCCTTAGTCTGTTCTTCCCAAGGTAAAAGTTCCTGGGGTTGCTAGGGAAACACTGAAGGACACAGATACAACCTTCTGATAAAGTAATTGACACAGGCAGTATTCTGTCCAAAACAAAGTATCTTTTTAATGATGCAACTAATAATCCCTCATAAAGTGTATCCTAAAACTCCTAAATAAGGCACAAAATCCCTGCGATGCACATAGAATCATAGAATATCAGGGTTGGAAGGGACCTTAGGAGGTCATCTAGTCCAACCCCCTGCTCAAAGCAGGACCAATCCCCAATTTTTGCCCCAGATCCCCAAATGGCCCCCTCAAGGATTGAACTCACAACCCTGGGTTTAGCAGGCCAATGCTCAAACCACTGAGCTATCCCTCCCCCACATATTGCAAGTTAAAGAGCACTTATACTACAGTAGCATATAGTTCAAATGATTCTAAGCAAAACAAATTTGTTGCAAATAGCCAGTTTAGAACAAATCACTGACAGCTGATCTTAAAACACACTTCAAGCATACACATTCTAACCCTATATACTATCCTATACTATACACTAAACTACAATTAAAAGAATATTAAGTTTACTCTATAAATCTGTTGCTGTTTCCTTTTAAATCAAATCACTTCTGCTGCTGCTGCGGCAGTTCTTCTTTGGCTTCTCTTGCTGGCTCCCCGGCTCTTCCTGCACGTCTCTCTCCTTGTCAGACTTAGGCTAGGTCTACACTAACCCCCCCGTCGAACTAAGATACGCAACTTCAGCTACGTGAATAACGTAGCTGAAGTCGAAGTATCTTAGTTCGAACTTACCTGTGGTCCACACGCGGCGCGCAGGCTCCCCCGTCGACTCCGCCTGCTCCGTTCGCAGGGCAGGATTACCGGCATCGACGGGGGAGCACTGCCTGGTTCGATTTATCGCGTCTAGACAAGACGCGATAAATCGAACCCAGAACATCGATCCCGCGCCTCCGACACGACGGGTAAGTATAGACATACCCTCAGACTCCGGACTCCGAAACTATTGCTGGCAACTGGCCTTTTACGGTTATGCTGCATTGTACCTCTTTCTTTAGATATTTTCCTATTCTTAGAAAAGTTCCCTCACTTGTTGCCCATGCTCAGTCTTGACCACTACCCCAGAATTGGGATTGACAGCTCCGACCTTTAGCACAAGGTGTGACCAGGACGAGCGGCTTCCAATCAGCTAACGGTTTAACTGACTGACCATCCGTCACCCCTCACTGCGCCTGCCCCATAGTGGCGGATCTCGCACGTGCTCCCGGTTCTCCTTCACCCCCGAGCTGTGACTCTGCACAGACACGGCCACACACACTTGGCTCTTTGCCAGCAGCCAGCGCAACTTTTTTCCCCCTTTTTTCTGCAGAAATCCAAAGTTCTCACTGAGCCGGCTCAGGGCCCGCAGCAGCCGCCGCAGGGCGGAGTGACGTCTCCTTACTCAGAGCGGAGACCAGACCTACAACGCCGGGACTGGAGAATCGTCTCTAGTGACACCGTGTTTACTCCCTTCGCCCGCCCCAGCCACCACCATGGGCAGGAGAACAGGGAACTGCCCGCCTGGCCTGGGGAGGGACCATTCGCACCCTGACATGGGGGGGTGAGGGGTGGCAAATTATCCCGACTCAGGATTTTTCATCCCCATATTGAAAAGGAGCCAATAATGTAACCGGAGAGATGTTTCTTTAAAAAATTCCTGACAGGAAAAGAAAAACAAAAATAAAAAGGGCTCCCCAGTTACTTTATCTCCCCGCCACCAGCGAGATGGTTCCATCCAGAGCAGAGCAAGTCACTAAACTCCCAGCTCATGGGACAAACCATTTCCCTTTTGGGAGGGGGAGCTCTCATGCAGCATAAAATGCCAAAGGTTCAAATTTGACCTGTTTTTTCCTCTATATTTTTAAATTCGGATCCTTTAAAAATTTTCTCTTCTCTTTAGTGACGGGGGGAGTGTTTACCAAATCAATAGGATTGAGGATCTTGTTTGGGATCCCTCCCCCCATCCAGCTGAGAATGGACCCTGCCAAAGTAGCAGTTTTGGCAGTTGGTCAGACCCCTCCCCCACCCCAACTGCCCCCTCAGATGCCAAGCGAGAAGGGGGCTCAGAAGCCGTGGTCAGGCCTGGCCTGGGGGGACGTTAATCCCTTCAGTCTATGGCAGGGTGGGGGTTAATTGGGTCTGTCTGTCCTGGCTCCACTGGGGCAAGTGGGGGGTGATTCTGGGATCCGCTAAGGGGTGAGGAGGGGGAATCCTCCATCGACAGATCCAGGCCCTGAGCAAACTGAGACAGGACAGACAGACCTGAATAACTCCCAGCCCCTCCCCAGACTGAGGGGATGAAAGTGCCCCAGCCCAGGCCGGTCAGGGCGGCTGATCCCCCTCACCCTCTGAGGGGGCACTTAGCGGTGGAGAAGAAGACTGGCCAACTGCCAGAACTGCCACTTTGGAAGGGGATTTCCCAGACACAATCTCAAAATTTGTCACTTTGGTAAAAATTCCCCTTTGCTAAAGAAAACAGGAAAAATGAAAAAGGTTCTGATTGTTCAGAAACCCCAAAACCAACCAAATTGAAGAGGTGACATTTCAGCCATTGGAGAAGTCACTGCCCTCCCACGTCCTATGGGGCTGATCACACTCCACAGGGATTTATGAGATCACCCCCATTTCCTTTCCTGCCCATTTTCACCATTTATGGCCAGGCAACCCTACCCCATCTCGCTGGAGGACTCTCCCAGCTGAAGCTCTCGGGGAAGAGAGGACTGTGACTCAGGATCAGGTTCCTAATAGGGCTGTCAAGCGATTAAAAAAAATAATTGCAATTAATAGTGTGATTAATTGCAATGTTAATAATAGAATACTATTTATTTAAATATTGTTGGATGTTTTATATATTTTCAAATATACTGATTTCAATTATGACAGAATACAAAGTGTACAGTGCTCACTTTATATTTATTTTTATTGCAAATATTTGCACTGTAAAACACAAAAGAAATAATATTTTTCAATTCACCTAATACAAGTACTGTAATGCAATCTCATTATCATGAAAGCTGAACTTACAAATGTAGAATTATGTAAAAAAAAAAACTGCATTCAAAAATAAAACAATGTTAACAACTTTAGTCTACAAGTCCACTCAAACCTATTCTTGTTCAGCCAATCGCTCAAACAAGTTTGTTTACATTTGCAGGAGATAATGCTCACCATTTCTTGTGCACAATGTCACTTGAAAGTGAGAACAGGTGTTCTCATGGCAGTGTTGTAGCCGGCATCTAAAGATATTTACATATCAGATGCGCTAAAGATTTATATGTCCCTTCATGCTTCAACCACCCTCATTGGTGTTCCAGTAAGCTTCCTTTTACAAACTAGTCTCCCTCTAGTCTGGGTCCAGCAATCACTCACACCCCCTGTAGTTACTGTCCTTTGTTCCAGTTTCTTTCAGGTATCCTTGGGGGTGGAGAGGCTATCTCTTGAGCCAGCTGGAGGCAAAATGGAGGAGTCTCCCAGGGATTTTTATAGACTTTCTGTTCTGGGTGGACACCCCTCCCTCCCCCTGTGTAGAATCCAGTTACAAAATGGAGTTTTGGAGTCACATGGGCAAGTCACATGTCCCTGCAAGACTGAGCTTCTTACCAACCAAGCCACATTCCTGGAAAAGCTCAGATGTGGATTGGCGTCTCCAAATTCATTGTTGGCTTAAGTGGTTCTTGATTGGGCACTTACTGAGAATAGTCTTTTCTCAGAAAAACGACCAAATACTTTTACTAAAGGCTACTTAGAAATCAAGCAACTACACAGCCAGTATTCTATAACTTCGAACACAAAAATGATACATGCATACAAATAGGAGGAATATATTCAGTAGATCATAACCATTATAGAGATATGTTACGCGGCATATGTAGCATAAAACATATTCCAATTATGTCATATATACATTTATAAGCATATCCCCATAAAGCCTTAAGGGGTTCACCATCACAACGGGAATTGCGATAGCTGAAAGGAGAGGTCAGGGCTACAATAATGGTGCCAACATGAGAGGAAAGAACAGAGGACCACCTACCCTCGAGTTAAACCCTTGAGTTTTTTTTGTCCCATGCAGTTCTCATTCATTGAACTTGGTGGTCAGTGAATGTAATTCAAAGCATCTATGTATTTTTCTCTGCATCAACTCACCGATGGCAAATTTTGAAGCAACATCTGGGAACATCCTCTCTGACACTGAAACCACTGAGTGCCACACGATGGGAACGTCGAGTGGAGGCGATAAAGCCTATCAAATAGCAAATTGGGAAGATAGATGATGCCATAGTTGCCATTATGGAGAATAATGCTATGACAGGAACTGTTCGTGGGAGAACAGTGGCAGAGGGAAATGGAATCACCAGAAACATACATAACTTCAAATTTCGGTGTGGCTTAGTGTTATGGCATGACATACTGTTTGAAATAAATGTTGTAAGCAAGAGACTCCAAGGTGTTGACCTTGAAATATCTGGACCAATGGAACAACTGGACCAAGCAAAGTCATACCTACAGTCTTACTGGTCAGATGAGGGATTTCAAAATGTTCTGAAGAGTGCACAGAAGTTGGCAGAGGAACTTCACACTGAAGCTATTTTCCCACCCATTCAAGAATATGAGAGTCACCGAAGAAGACATTTTGATTACGAGGCATGGGATAATCCCACAAGAGACCCCAAACAACAATTCAAAGTTGAATTCTTTAACCAGGTGCTAGATTGTGCAATACAGTCAGTTGAAGAACGTTTCATGCAGCTCAAGGAACACAGCAGTATATTTAGGATGCTGTATGATATTCCAAAACTCCTCACTATACCTGAAGAAGACCTACATCAGCAATGCAGGGCACTAGAGACAATGTTGACCCATGATGACATGCGCGATATTGATGCGAGTGATTTAGGTGATGAACTGAAAGCCCTTTCAAGATACATTTCAGCAGGATCAAATCCAAAGGCTGTTCTGGAATATATGTGCACAAATAACATGAACACCCTCTTTCCAAATGCTTTTGTTGCTCTGCGCATACTTCTAACACTTCCTGTAACAGTTGCCAGAGGAGAACGCAACTTCTCCAAGCTGAAGTTAATAAAAACACATCTACGCTCCACAATGACACTGGAGAGGCTGTTCGGCCTTGTAACCATCTCAATAGAGCATGAGCTGGCCCAAACTGTGGATCTTCAGGAAGCAGTTCAAATCTTTGCAACCAAGAAGGCAAGAAAGCACCACTTTGATTATTCAAACAGATAAAAATGCCAGTGTTTACTATGCAGACAAGAAAAGTTACATTTGCTGTTCAGGCATTTGAAAGTTAAGTGTGACTTAAAATTTTTGAACAAGGCATTTTAAGTTGTTAGTTCTCCTTTATTGGGGTAGGTAGAAGAGCAGTACCATGAGAGTAGTAGAACAGGAAGAAGGCAGAATTGAGACCTTTCAAAGTTTTGGCCCAAGCGAGGGGGCATGGAGACATAATTTGAGCTCCCCACCTCAGGTGCTAAAATGTTGTGGGCCGGCCCTGGTTCCCTGCCTGCTCCAAGGGAAGAGCTTTGTGTGAGGAAGAAGCCCAAGGAGCTTTCAAGTGCTGGCCAGTCCCAGGTCTCCTCTGAATCTGGAAAATCTGCACCAAGACAAAAGGTCTTTGGTTGACAGCACATAGACCGAATGAATATCACTGAGACGCCCTTTCCCCAACATCACAAATTATGCACAAGATGGGAGGTTATTTGGGGCTTGATTTTCAATTTGTATTGTGGTAGCACAACTGAGATCATGGTTCCATAGCACCAGGCGCTGCAGAGAGAGATCGTCCTGATGTTGAACAGCTTATACGCTAAATACACAGAGGGTGGGAGAGAACCTGAGCCAAAGGAGTAACTTGCTGTTGTAATAACTGGGCCTATACATTTACCCTAATTGGCCGTTTAATTGTAAAAACTGTGAGAAAGTTTATAAGTGTTACAATATCCTACAACAATAAATGTCAATGGGAAAAGGTTCAATAATATAAATAAGACAAAGGAATTAGTCCAAACAGAAAAGGTCAGGTTTTTCTAAAGATTTTATCATTTTTGTTGCTCTCTTCTGGACTCTCTTCAGTGTGTCCACATTTTTCCTTAACTGTGGCACCCAGAATTAGTGGGTGTTTAGCACCCATCATTAGCCAGCTCCTCCCCCTACCTCCTAGTGCCTCCTGCCTGCCACAATCAGCTGTTCTGCTACATGAAGGAAGCGCTGGGGAGAGGGGGAGGAGCGGGCACGGGGTGCGCTCACAGGAGGGGGTGGAACTGGGCATGAAGGGGCGGGGCGGAGTGGTGGTGGGAAGAGGTGGGGTGGGGGAAGGGGTTTGGGGAAGGGGTGGAGGGAGGGGCATGGGGCGAAGCAGGGGTTGAGCATCCCCAGGGCAAAGAGGAAGCCGGCACCTGCGCCAACAACCTTGAATTGTTTTTTTGCCATGTCCCTCAGAAAACAGTCCTCAAGGAAATGTTCATATCCCCGGTTGTTGCAAAATTTCCTGAAGGTCAGCAACTACAGAAGAATCGTGTGTCCTGTATTTGCAACATTCAAATAGTGCAGAGTTCTGTGGGGTCCATGCTCCTGTCAGAAATGGCAAAGACCAAAACGTGCCATGTGAGTTTGTGGGATTTTAAAAAAATTGTACAAAAATTATGGAATATGGATGGCATTAAGGGATGGAGAAATTGCATGCTGGGTACTTGATCACTAGCTGCCAAAGATCATGGGGCAAATCATTACTACCCCACAAAATATTGCAAAAATGTTCCCAAAAGCATTGTGCTGGAAAGTGTAGTAAGAGGAGGCCCTGAAACATAAACTCTTGTATCAGAGGCCCACTCTGAGGCCTGAAGCCTGAACCAAAGTACTTCTAGGCAGTGTTAAGCAAAAGCTGGGCTGTGAGCCAGAGGCAGGTCCCACTCACAGAAGTTGGCAAGAAAAGGTTGTTGGAAGCACGTGCATACACACGCGTAAGTGCTAATGAGAGGAACTTGTGCCAAGATGGCATCAGAACACTCCGCAGACATAACAAGGAACGGGCAGGTGCATCTTAAAGACAGGGTCAAAAGGACAACATGATGGATAGATTCGTTTGAACTATGATGAATAATCTGTCCTGCAACGGTATAAAAGTAGGTCTGGGAGCGCACATCTTCGTCCAGCCTAGGGGGCAGTGGAGTGTCCTGCCGCTGACAGCTGTGTCCATTGCCAGGGAGCACAAATTCGTAGTATGTCCTGTAGAGTCTATAGGGAACTATTACTGTGCTTCGTTTGACAATAAACCTGGCTCGGCTGCCTTCGTACCTTACTAGAGTCTGTGGTCTTTGGGGGTTCTCTTGGGGTCTGCTGTGTTAGTTATCTGCGCAAAGCTGGGGCAGCACACAGAGGGAACACACACGCAGCCGACTGTTATCATCATCAAACAAGAGCGGAGCACCACACCGGTAGTTACTGACAACAGACAGCAACAAAGCACACTGGGATATCTACCCATGATGCACCTTATATCAGCACTCCTGGTGAGTATGCAGAGCCAATGCAAGCAGCCAAGTATGCCCGTGTCTGAGCAACATACGAACCTTGGCAGCTGTATGCTGACCATAACTTACATCGACCAAAGTGTGGAGTGTAGATATGGCCTGAAACAAGAGCTGGGGGTTTCCCAGAAAGGGTGCAGAGAGGACTTGCCGGCTGAGATGAGATGCCTTTTGGAGCAGCAAAGGTCCCACACAGATTGGGATGCCCAGGTGCAAGACACTCAGGCTTCAATGGTCAAATGGATTGATGAGGTAACCAACAATAAGTGCCATAGACCAGAGGTTTTCTATGAAATAGTAGAAGCGACAAAGGGTCCTGTGGCACCTTATAGACTAACAGATGTATTGGCGGATAAGCTTTCGTGGGTGAATACCCACTTCTTCGGATGCAAGCAGTGGAGACCAAGCAAACCTGAGCAAATCCAGAACTTGCCAAGCGAGATGAGCTGCAGCAAGGGCTTATGGAGCGAAAATCTCAGCTACAGAAGGAAATTAAAGGATCACTGACCATAGGGAAGGCAGCCACCTGGATGAGGAATTGAGCCAGGCAGAGGACTTGGGTAAGACCAGACATTTACAACTGTTTTCTGTCCTGTTTGGAACACAGAGACCCGGAGGGGAGAGGCTGGGCTGTCCCAGCTCAAATAATGCACTCCTTGGGAGATGTATTTGGCTCAGTTTAACATTATAGCTCTACGGAAAGTAAGGATTGCTAGCTGCCAGGTTGGATGGCCCAACTCTGATGGTGCTGCAGAAAAGACTCTCGGATGGGGAAATGGGGGAACACCAAACTGAAGGGGCAAAGTTTGAACGGGTACCAGGATCAGCCCCTCTGTATGTGTAGATCTGCGCAGGGACACAACCATGGGAGTTTGGCTATTGAGTGTGAAATAGCACCTGTGATAAGCATAGGGATAAGTCGCACAGGCTCAAACATAACAGTTATTAGACCAAACATGCTAAAAAGGCTAGGGAATAGGGGACCAAAAAGATAACTGCCCAACTGATCTCAGATGGAGATAGTGACTGAGGCAAGGGCACCCGTCCAAAGAGTGGGATAATTTGGTTTAAAGATTAGAACTCTGAAATTTGAGCAAGAAATCTGGAGGCTGTAGTGGATGAATTAACCACTTGGATTTCATTATGGCTAAGGCTACGTTTTAGTCACAGGTATTTTTAGTAAAAGTAATGGACAGGTCACGGGCAGTAAACAAAAATTCACGGCCCGTGACCTGTCCATGACTTTTACTAAAAAACCCTGTGACTAAAACTAAAGCGGGGGGCTGCTCTGGGGCAGTGGTCCAGGGGTGCCACGGGTGCTAGGGGAGGTGGCCTGGGACCCCGCTGGTGCTGGTGATTGTCCGCTCCCATGCAGGATCCCAGATCTGTCCCTCCCACACTACTCCTGACCATTTCATACCCACGTCATGCTCTGGGCAGGCCCTGTGACTCAAAGGGATATTAGTAGAGAACACTTACAACTAGTAGAAAACATGAGTTTCTCGGCACACAATGCCCCCCTACTCCTTGCTGCGGGGATAAGGGCTGCACCCTAGAGACATCTGAGTGTTAGCAACATTAAGTGCTTCCTCCTCCAGAAACTAACACTCGAGTTATTCAGAAAAAAGAGCCATTAGGACAGGAAGCAGCTGTCTGACCCCTGTAACGTATCAATCCCCAGTGAGGTGAGGGGCACAAATGGGGCACCGCAGCCTTTTGGTTACTCAGGAGGAGGAAACTCCTCTTCAGTCTCTGCCAGAAATGTCGCCCATTTTTCACTGTCCATAATAAAACAATCCATTCCAGCCACGAGGCCTCAGGCGCTGAGTGAATGGCCTGGAAGAAAACTGGGCCTCCAAAGCACAGACCTGACTCCAGTCATCTCCTCTGTCCAGCTGCAGCCCATAATGCTCATGTGGGATGTTTCGGTGGCTACTCAGTTCACACTCCAATCCTGGGGGCTACTCAAACCATTCTAATCCAGTAACTCCTCACTTAAAGTCATCCCAGTTAATGCTGTTTCGTTCTTACGTTGCTGATCAATTCGGGAACATGCTCGTTTACAGTTGTGAAATGCTCCCTTCTAACGTCGTTTGCAGGCTACCAATGGCAGTTCAGCTGTCCCTTCCCCCACTGCCATGTGCTGCTCCCCGAGACTCCTGCCTGCTTGCTGTGGGGGGGAGGGAAAGAAGACGGGGGCTAATGTCCCCCTGCACCTTGCTTACCCCATCTTCCATAGAGCAGAGGGGACACACGAGGGAGGGAGCTGCTGCCTTAGGCAGAAGCTGCAGCTGCCGGGCTTGCTGATCTAATTAACAAGGCCATGTACTTCTGACCCCACTCTTGATACCTAATTGGAAATGCGCATCTCTATCTCTCAAACACATAGACTCATAGACTTTAAGGTCAGAAGGGACCATTATGATCATCTAGTCTGACCTCCTGCACAATGCAGGCCACAGAATCTCACCCATCCACTCCTGGAATAATTCTCTCCCCTATGTCTCAGCTATTGAAGTCCTCAAATCATGGTTTAAAGACTTCAAGATGCAGAGAATCCTTCAGGAAGTGATCCGTGCCCCATGCTGCAGAGGAAGGTGAAAAACCTCCAGGGCATCTTTCCTGCTGGCTTGTAGAGTGTGAGAGTTAACCCTTGAGGGCTCAGTGGAGTGCTAGTTCATTTAGTAAGGCATTCCCTGGGAAATTCCCACCTCTGACTTTTCCACCTCAACCAAGCTTCACTATCATCATCGCTGTGTACCAGTATTCAACTGTTTGTTTAAAACTTATAGTGTGTGTGTCTGTCTGTGTGTGTGTATATACATATAATATAGTCTTTTGTCTGGAAAAATTCCCTGGAACCTAACCCCCTTATTTACATTAATTCTTATGGGGAAATTGGATTGGTTTAACATCGTTTCGCTTAAAGTCGCATTTTTCAGGAACATAACTACAATGTTACGTGAGGAATTACTGTAAAACTCTAATCTAGTACCTGGTTAATGGAGAGTTGGGAGCATTTCTGGGCAGGTGCAGGGTCTCCCTTCTGTGCACTGGCTGTGGGGAGAAGGGTGAGGTGAGAGCGGGCAGAGGTTCCCCCCACATCAAACACAAGGGCCAGGAGTCCCCGCCCGATGGGTTTTCTGGTGTTTAGTGAGAGACAACGAGTGAGCAAAGCGCTTCTCACACTGAGTGCAGGGATAGGGTCGCTCTCCTGTGTGGATTCTCAGGTGGGTGGTGAGACCTGACAATTGGGTGAATCTTTTCCCGCACTCAGTGCAGCAATGGGGTCTCTCCCCAGTGTGGATCCTCTGGTGGCTCGTGAGATGATGTAGACGGACAAAGCCTTTCCCGCAGTCAGCGCAGCGATGGAGTTTCTCCCCCGTGTGGACTCTCCGGTGTCTAGTGAGATTTTCTAGACAACTGAATGTTTTTCCACACTCGGCGCAGTGATGGGGAGTCCCCCCATTGTGGAGTCTCTGGTGTCTCCGGAGACTTTGAAGGAGACTGAAACTTTTCCCGCACTCAGCACAGTGATGGGGGCGCTCCCCAGTGTGTATTGTCTGGTGTCTTATGAGATGTTCTTGTAGGTTGAATCTTTTCCCACACTCATGGCACAGGAAGGGTCTCTCTCCACTGTGAATTCTCAGGTGTCTAGTAAGACTTGATGTAAGTTTGAAGCCTTTCCCACATTGGTTACAGCGATGGGGCCGCTTTTCTGAGTGGATTTTCTGGTGATTACGAAATGTTGACGAATCCATAAATTGCTTTCCACACTCAGCGCAGGCATAGGGTCTCTCTCCTGAATGGACTCTTTTGTGGATGATAAAAGCTGATAAGTATAAGAATCTTTTTCCACACTCGGCACAGTGATAGGGTCGCTCTCCAGTGTGGATTCTCTGGTGGGCAGTGAGCAGTGATAACTGGCTGAATATCTTCCCACATTCAGAACAGGGATGGGATGTCTTTCTGTGGGTTTTCCCATGTTTTCTAAACTCCTTCTTTCTCCTGAAGCTCTCCCCACACTCGCTACAGTGATACAGTTGATGTCTCTTATGAACCATCCAGTGGTGGCTTATCAGGTCTCTCTGCACCTTGAATTCTTCCCTGCACACACGGCAGGTATATAGGCTCTTTCTGGGCTCAGCTTTTCCCGCAGTAGGAGGCTTTAGATGTGGCCTGGATCTCCTCTGATGGCTTTTTGGGGGCTTTGGCTCCTTCCTGGTCAGGTTCTTCCTCTGCCTTTGTGGCATGCACTGTCTCTTCTGGTGTCTTCCTCGCTCAGATTTCTTGGAATGGTTCTTCCCTGATGTCCCTGGGAAAGGCCTGGGTGGCTCCAGGTTGCCAGACTCTTCCTCAGGAACCTCAGTTCTCCTATGGGTCCTCACCCCTGCTCGGTGGCAAAGAGAATCCAGATGTTATTTTCTGTGCTGCTGACAAAAGGAGACCACTAGTATTCCCAGCATGGGGGATGAGCCTGAGTCAGCCCCACACCCCTTCCCTCAGAGCAGGGCTGGCCCTTGACACTTGAGTGCAAGAGGACAAACTCCCAGGGGCCCCAGTGCTGGGGAAGGAGGAGAAGGTCAGTGTCCCATAAGCCCTGATAATAGCCCCCCAAGTCAATGAACATGCGAATCAGCCCCCATGATTCTCGCCCTACTGTGTGCCATCTCAGTGGGGAGAACAGTATCACCACACACCAGCACTGACATCCCTCTCCCGAGAGACACACACAGAACACTCACACTGTGATGGGATCCCAACGGCTCCGTGTTCTATGGAAAATGGGGGAGGGGGAGAGACTGGGGGAATCTGCATAAGGGGAAAGATGGGGTTTCTAGGGCGATGTCAGGGTGAGGAGCTGTAGCACTTCTTGTGTTTGGGCTTCAATCCCTGTTGTAATGCTCTGGGAGGGGAGAGTTTGCAGCTGATGGACGATTTGTGAAATGAGCTCTCCAGCTCCCACTGGTGCAAAGGGCAGAGCTGGTTCCCTACCTGCTCCATGGGAAGAGCTTTGTGTGAGGAAGAAGCCCAAGGAGCTTTCAATTGCTGACCAGTCCCAGGTCTCCTCCGCATCTGGAAAAAATGCACCAAGACAAAAGGTCTTTGGTTGACAGCACATGGACCGAATGAATATCACTGAGAGACGCTCTTTCCTCAACATCATAAATTATGCACAAGATGGAAGGTTATTTGGGGCTTGATTTTCAATTTGTATTGTGGTAGCACAACTGAGTTTGCGGTTGCATAGCACCACGCGCTGCACAGAGAGATCGGCCTGATGTTGAAGAGTTTATACACTAAATACACAAAGAGTGGGAGAGAACCTGAGCCAAAGGAGTAACTTGCTGTTGTAATAATTGGGCCCACAAATTTACCCTAACTGGCAGTAAACTGTAAAAACGGTGAGAAAGTTTATAAAGTGTTACAATGTCCTACAACAATAAATGTCGATGGGCAAAGGTGCAAAATATAAACAGGAAGAGAGAATTAGTCCAAACAAGAAAGGCCTATAATGCAATTCAAGGACAGTGCTGCAATCATGGCTGGTAAACAAGAGAAGTGTGGAACTGGAAATTAATGAACCAAAATGAATGTCAGAATGTAGGCCTAACTGGAGGAAAACCCAATGAGGGGCTGGGCTATTTTGCTCATTACTTCCTTTTGCTGTTTTTCAAAAGAAAACACTTTGGGGGGAAATAAAGGAGGGGAACTGAATGCAACCCTTGAAAGAAGCAGCAACAGCAGGTGTGTGCCAACAACTGCTGCAGCGAGCGCTACCATCATGATCCTCTTGGGACCCCAGATCTTCTTCATCCTTATCCTAAGAAATGTCCTACCAAGACTGGACCAGAGAGAGGGAGCGGGAGAATACTGCCACCATTACCAGTGCTGGCTAACTCCCCCAAATCACCTGGAAAGTGAGACTTTGTCCCCTCCCGCCCCAAGCACTGTGAGTTCTTTTCCTTCCCCAACTTATTTCTTCTCTTCCCTATTCTTCTCCCTTTGCTTTATATTAAATAAGAGTCTGGCTCAGCTGGCGAAAACTGTCATAGTTTGCAACATTGCTGTAAGCCTGTGATCAAAGAGGCAGCCAAAAGCACTGCCCAGAACAGCCCAACGCTGGTACACATTTGTCAGGTAGGCCTCCAATTGGCTGATAGACCGTGTGCTATGCCTGTATTTCTCCAACCACAATGCAGCTCCAGCCCATTTCAGCTAACTGCTTCTCTCCTCTGCAAAAGGACAGTTATTACCATCTTTAATATCATCAAAAGACTTTCAAACAGAGGCTTTTTGTCTAAAGACTCTTCCGCTAAAGGGCACGGAAACAAGGGACGTTGTCAAAATAAAAGCCACACTTAATACTTGACATTTCAGATCCCTTAACTCTTTTCTTTTCTGTTTCTGTATCATTAATAAAAGGTTAGAAAGAATTTGGTGTTTTCCATGGTACTAAGCAGGCTACAGTCTCTGTACTCCAAACCTTATTAAATACTCTTTAATGTTGCCCATGACAATGTCATGTTAACACCTTTGTCTCTTTGGGCTCATATAGTCTATATGAATTAACCCAACATTGTCCAAGCTCAGCCAGCAGCTCAGTGGCAGAGTGAGGAATAGAGTCCAGGTCTCCTCACTCCCACAAGATGATGTTGCCTCCCAAGCAGTCCTGGGGAGTAATAAGGAAATCCCTTATTAATGTCAACTGAGAGCCCAAAAAAACGATGGAACGACACTGGGTCCCTACAAAACTGGGCCTGAACTCAGAAGGGAAACACGAGTACAGAGTAGTTTGCTTAGGAAGGAAAAATCAGATGCACAACTAGAAAATGGGGAATAACTGGCTTGGCAGCAGTGCAGCAGAAAAGAACATGGTGGTTACAGTGGATCATGAATTGAATGAGAGCCGACACTGTGATACTGTTGCAAAAAAGCCTAATGACATTAGACTAAAAGACTAACATTCTGGGATGTATTGTCACTTTGGCCAAAATGTATCAGGATTTCAGCTGCCTTCAAGCTACTCCTTGGATCCCTGAAAATCACTTTAACTCCTTCCTCACCTGGGCGGGTGCCTCTCAGGATGTCCCCATCTTCGTCTTCTGTGGGACCCGGCACACACAGCTCTTCCCCTCGCTCTATGCTGGAGATCACCACTGGCTTGGGGGTTTGGATTCCTGCTTAGAGAAAAGCATCACTGCCCATTAGATCTAAGCTGAGCACTTCTAGCCACGGAACTGCTGCACTGTGCGCAGCTCCATATGCAATGCGGCAATTAGGCAATGAGCTAATCTACATGTTTGTAATTTTTTTCCATGGAAACATGAACTGCAGCTTATAGTCAATACTTTCCGCGCCTGGCAGTGGCAGAATATTGAGTTGCAAATAACCTGGCATGTGTGGAAAGGGGAGCTGGAGAGGAATGCAGTGTCTGAGGGGATTGGGGGGAACAGATGAGGCACATGGTGTATATTTCTCCTTGCCCTAGCATAGTTACTCTACTATAGCCCAGCACCCCCTCTCCCTCCTGTGGATATGTTTACATAGGAATTAAACACCTGTAGCTGCTCTGGATCAGATGACTTGGGCTTGAGGAGCTTGGGCTGTGGGACTGTAAAATTGCTGAGTGGATATTAGGGGTGGGGGAGAGGGTCCAGTCCAAACATCTACACTGCAATATTTAGCCCCACAGCCTGAGCCCCATGTCCTGAGTCACGGCCATGCCGTGGGTCGTTTATTCCAGTATAGATGAACCCAGTCTGTCTTTCACCTTAACTGTGGTGTTGGCTGGCCTTTCATCCTGTAGACCTGCAGAACACACGGCCCTTTTCTGCTCATGTGCTCGGTCTGGGGAACTACAAGAGACACAATTCTCTTGCATTAAACTGTGGAGCACTAGTGACTATGGGTGGAAGGATCTCCTCTTGAAGATATGCAGTGTAGTTGTAGACCTATCCGTTCCAGGATATTAGAGAGACCGGGTGAATAAGGTAATATCTTTTATTGGACCAAGTTCTGTTGGTGAGAGAAGCTTTCCTTTCCCAGACCCGAAGAAGAGCTCTGTGTGGCTCAAAAGCTTGTCTCTCACACCAATAGAAGTTGGTCCAATAAAAGATATTGCCTCACCCACCTGGTCTCCCTATAAACTGCCTGCTCTGCTCAATTAAACATGCCTCTGTCCATCCACACCCACGCGCCCCTCCTTCCAACCCCATAGACTCCGTTCCACCCAACCACTCACACCAATGCTCCATCTGTTACTGTGTCTCTGTGCAGCACCCAGTGCACTGGGGCCCTGATCTCACAGACACAGCTCCTCACCTAACGAGACCAGAGTCTGGTAATTTTCCCACATGACGTGTCTGTAAAGTTGCCTTTGCTCCTCGTCCAGCAGCGCCCACTCCGCTGGGGAGAAATACATGGCCACATCCTCAAACGTCACCGACATCTGAAAGGACAAACAACCCAACTCAGCATGGCAAAGTTCACACACTGGTAGAGGAACAGCTGTTGCAGGTGAGGCAGTTATACAGTGGTCCATGCAACTGGGAGAGCCCTGAAAGGTTCGAAAGTTCGTACCGTTATTATGGGTGCAGGTTTGTCACAGTGTAAAGAAAGTAGTGGACAATGTTTTCTGTGTCTGTGACCCACCCCCCACCCCCAGTGGTGGCTCCGGAAGCTGGGCCTGGCCCCCTGCAGGTGTTGTATCCTGGCATAAAGAGTTTCCACTGCTGAGGCGTCATCCTCCTGACCCTCTGTCATGATGGGGCAGGCCAGCCAAACTTCAGTGAGTGTGTCAGCAACCTGGAGCACCAGATCACAGCCCCACTTACATTTATCCTGCACACCTGACCCTCTGTCACCATGCTGGGAGGCTGGGCAAACCAAACCTGAGTAGCACTGCCATGATGCAATGCCCAGAGCAGGGCACTGAAAACCCCATAGGACTCTACTGGAACCACTACTGCGGGGTGAATGTGGGGTCCTGGAGCAGCACTGTGGGGTGAGTACAGGGTTGGTTCACTCCCCAGTCGCTCTCCCCTGGACTTGCCCTCTTTCTTGGGCGGGAACTAGGGTGACACTGTTGTAGCCGTGTGGTCCCAGGATATTACAGAGACAAGGTGGGGAAGGTAACCTCTCTTACAGGACCAACTTTATTTGTTCCTGAGCTACGCAGAGCAGGGACCTACAGCCAGGCTCCAGCAGGAGCCCAAATGTCTGCACCGCAATTAAACTGCCCCTGGGAGCCCCCGCCAGAGAGCTGTCGCTCAGGCAGTAGCAGCCCAGGCTTCTAGCTCTGGAGGTCCCTGGCTGAATCCCAACACACTGGCCGATGGGGCCGTCACAGAAGGAACCTCCCACCCCCACCGGTACCCACGGGCTCAGTGCAGCCTCCCCCCGCGCCTCCCATCGCCAGTGTGTGCAGCGGCCCCAGCCCAGCCCCGAACCCGGCTCCCGAGCAGGCTGGTCCCAGCCCCAGGAGCACGGGCCGGAGGAACTGTCCGAAAGGACCTGCCCCCAGCCCGCCTCCAGCCCCGGCCGGTGCCGGCTCTGCGGGAACGGGGAAGAACCCGGCACCCCCGTAGCACCTCCCCGGGGCAGGGACCCGCCTGCCCCATGAGCGGGGGGGGGAGGGGGGCTCGGTCGGTCTCGGGGGCGGGGGGGTCTTTCCGGTCCCAGGCCCCGTTCTATTCTGACCCCGCCCCCTTCTTCCCCAGGCAGCGATTTCTAGCCTCTGCGGCTGTTTCCCTCCCTCCGCGGGCGCCTCTGGCTGCGCCTCCGCGGGCCCCGCTCACCGCCCCGGCGCTGGGGCTGCAGCCTGCAGAGGGGGCTCGCTCCCGCACGCGCCGCTCAGCCGAGCTCGGCTCCCAGGTCTCCGCGGCTGGCACGAGAAGGTCCCTCCCTGAGCCCGGCCCCCGCCCCCGCAGTAATTCCTGGGCGTGTCTAGGATGTGGAGGACTCTGAGCTCGGTGGGTTTAACCCTTAATCATCTCGGTAGGGGGAGCGAGTTGCAGAGGAGCCACTAGGGGAGAGACGAGGTGAAGTTGTTGGTGGCTGAGTCCCATCCCTTATGCAAAGGCGGGTATTGGACCAATGTTATCGTGGGGGTGCTGGACACCCTGTGTAGGGTGGAAACCACTTCAAACCGGGGGTGCTGCTGCACCTGCACCCCCAGCACCCTGAGTTCCAGCCCCCTGTTCAAAGAACATTTCTTGTCTATGCTACAAAGTTAGGTCGATTTTACAGAAGTCGATCTTTAGGGTATGTCTACACTACGAGACTAGTTCAATTTTTCTTAAACCGAACTTGTGAAACCGATATACAAGGTCAATCGTGCGAATCCACAGCAAGGACCTTAATTCGAATTTGTGAGTCCACAGTACCGGGGCAAGCGTCGACATTGCAAGCGGTGCACTGTGGGTAGCTATCCCACAGTTCCCGCAGTCCCCGCTGCCTACTGGAATTCTGGGTGTAGCCCCCAGGGCCTTCTGGGGCCAAAAATGTGTCGAGGGTGGTTATTGGTAAATGTCGTCACTCGACCCACACTCCCGCCGTCCCTACGTGAAAGCGCCGGCGGGCAATTAATTTGCGCCCTTTTCCAGTGATTGACAGCTCGGATGCCACAGGACAGCGAGCATGGAGCCCTCCGCGATTATCGCTGCTGTTCTGTCCGTTGTCAACACCTCGCGCCTTATCGTGCACCTTTTCCAGAATCAGATGCAGAGAAATCGGGCGAGGAGGCAACGGAAGCTCCGGGAGTACATGAACTCTGAGAGGGGCACAGACCTCTCGCAAAGCACGGGACCCCGGCCCGTAGAAATCATGGTGGCAATGGGGCACGTTGATCCTGTGGAACGGTGATTCTGGGCAAGGGAAACAAGCACTGACTGGTGGGACCGCATAGTGCTGCAGGTCTGGGATGAGTCCCAGTGGCTGCGAAACTTTCGGATGCGTAAGGACACTTTCCTGGAACTTTGTGACTTGCTGTCCCCTGCCCTGAAGCGCCAGGACACCCAGA
This sequence comes from Chelydra serpentina, assembly GCA_037349315.1. Lineage (NCBI taxonomy): Eukaryota > Metazoa > Chordata > Testudines > Chelydridae > Chelydra > Chelydra serpentina. The sequence goes on along the minus strand of JBAIAC010000021.1, from coordinate 2,312,196 downwards.
TGCGAGCAGCCCTGACTATCCAGAAGCGAGTGGCCATAGCCCTGTGGAAGCTTGCAACTCCTGACAGCTACCGGTCAGTCGCGAACCAATTTGGAGTGGGCAAGTCTACCGTGGGGGTTGCTGTGATGCAGGTAGCCCATGCAATCGTTGACCTGCTGCTCTCAAAGGTAGTGACCCTTGGAGACGTGCAGGTGATCATAGATGGCTTTTCCGCTATGGGATTCCCAAACTGCGGCGGGGCTATTGATGGCACACACATCCCTATCCTGGGACCGGAGCACCAGGGCAGCCAGTACATTAACCGAAAGGGCTATTTTTCTATGGTGCTGCAAGCACTAGTGGACCACAAAGGACGTTTTACCAACATCAATGTTGGATGGCCAGGCAAGGTTCATGATGCTCGTGTTTTCAGAAACTCTGGTCTGTTTAGACGGCTGCAACAGGGTGTTTATTTCCCGGACCGCAAAATAACTGTTGGGGATGTGGAGATGCCTATAGTGATCCTTGGGGACCCTGCCTACCCGCTAATGCCCTGGCTCATGAAGCCATACACGGGAGCCCTGGACACTGAAAAGGAGCTCTTCAACTACCGGCTGAGCAAGTGCAGAATGGTGGTGGAGTGTGCCTTTGGCCGTCTCAAAGGGAGATGGTGAAGCTTACTTACTCGCTCAGATCTCAGCCAAACAAATATCCCCATTGTGATTGCAGCGTGCTGTGTGTTCCACGTTTATGGCGGGGTGGGAGGTTGAGGCAAATCGCCTGGCAGCTGATTACGCACAGCCGGACACCAAGGCAATTAGAAGATCACAGCGGGACGCGCTGCGCATCCGGGAAGCTTTGAAAGCTAGTTTCCAGAGCGAGCTGGGTAACCAGTGACTGTGACTCTTGTTTAACCAGAAGCTGAAACTGCCCCTGTTTCTTTTCCCAGTTTAGGTTGCCTATCCTCTCCAATTACCAACCCCCTTCCCCCCCTTCATTCAACGCTTTAAAAGTACAATAAAGGAAACATTGTTTATTTAAACCGTCTCCATTACTGGTTTCTCGGTTAAGGTTTTAACCTGGGACGCATACCGCTGTTGGGGAGCGGGTCGAGTGTTGGAAAGTATGCTTCCAAGCTTGGGGAATGACATGCTCCTGCTCCCAGAGCAGTCCGAAGTGCTGGACAGCTTGTTTCAAGGGAGCCATCAACCCCTCCTATTCCCAACTGTCTGTGGTGGGGCCTGTGTGACTTTTTGGCCGTGGATTGCGGCCACAGATCCCCTGCTGCATGGATCTGTCATGCAGGCTATCGCCGGCCGCAAAAGATCAGCAGCCACCCTCCCCCACCAGAAAGTTAATCCCCGCCCCCATAGAGAACATGAAAACCCCCTCCCAGAATGACAAGTGTGCCTAGTGCATGCAATGTGAGTGTGACTTTCTGTTGATCCTTTCCCCCTGTCTGTACCCTGGTTCAGGCGCCTGTCGTCTCTAATTACAAACCCCCTTACCCACTCCCCCAAAACCAAACCGTCCTGTGAAAGAGAGTCAGGGAAACAGCACTGTACAAAGCAAACATTTTTATTAAGGTGAGCATAGTTTTGAGATGAAACCTGGGCAGGGAAGTGTTGTGGGGTGCGGTTGGAGGGAGGGAAAGGACCCATCTAAAGTTTTTGAAATGAGAGCCTTCTGCTACTGGAGCAGTCTGCAGGGGTGGAGTGATTATTTCCATGGCCCCTGCCTCCCCTCGTCCTAGTGACTTTGGGTGAGTAGAGGATTGGACTTTGTGGCGGGGGAGGGCGGTTGGAAATTACATATAGAGGGGCTCTTTCCTCCTGTCTCCTGTCCTGGAGAATGTCTACCAGGTGCCGGAGCATGTCCGTTTGCTCGCTCATTAGTCCCAGCAGCGTTTGAGTCGCCTGCTGGTCTTCCTGCCGCCACCTGTCCTCGCGAGCTTCAGCCCTCTGCTCCCGTTCCCTGGCTGCTCGCTCAGACCTTGAGACGTCCTCTCTCCGCTGTGCCTCCTCCCTTCGGGAACAGACTATCAATTCGGAGAACATGTCATCCCGGGTTCTCTTTTTGCGCCGCCTGATCAGCGCTAGCCTCTGGGAGGGTGATCCACGGGTAGGGCGGGAGACACTCGCAGCTGTGGGATGAGAGAAACGGAGTGAATTCCTAGGAAAGATACTTTTTCCAGAACAATGCATATACTCTTTCCCTGTGAATAGGACCAAGCACAGTACCTATCACATGTCCACTTACTACAAGGTCAAATATTATGTCTTTATCCTGAGTGTCTGGGGTCCCGGTGTACAGATCCCAGAAGCCTTGCAGAACACTGGAAATCTGCTCTCTGGAGACCGTGGTAAGATGATGAGTTTGGACTGCTTAGAGAGTACTTCACAGCAGTGCTCTACTCCCATGTTTCATTTCACTGTTCCCGGCTGCGGCCAGGAACTGCTGCTGCCCAAACCGCTCATCTACAGCAGCTCGCCAATCCTTTACCCCCACTACGCGTGGCCGCTCCCAGGAACTGAAAGTGCCCGCGAACTGCTGTGTTTGAACGGCTCGCCTACCCTTCCCCCCCTCCCCGTGGCCGCTCCCGGGAACTGAAAGTGCCCGCGAACCGCTGTGTTTGAACGGCTCACCTACCCTTCCCCCCCTCCCCGTGGCCGCTCCCGGGAACTGAAAGTGCAAGCGAACTGCTCTGTTTGAAAGTCTCGTGTACCCTTTCCCCCGCTTCGCGTGGTCGGTCCCGGGAACTCTCCCTGCCCGCGCACTGCTAAGTTCGAATGGTTTGGCTCCCAACTCCCTCCCCCCCCGCGTTAATGGAAACCGCCGGGTGTCTTTCTTTAAAGGGAAAATGAAGCATTCCCTATACTAATGAAACCACTCATTCAAACCAGGGCACCATGACTGATATCACTCTGATGAGGATTACGGAGACAGAGAAAATCTGCATGCTGCGTCAATGCCAGCAAACCCCGGGGCCGTATGCAGCCATGCTATGCAAGGCAATGATACCACAGTACCTGTAGCTTGCATGGCGTGGGAAAGTATCCTACCATGGAGGAGACAATAAGGCCGCTCTCCCACCGAACGTGATACAAAAGCTCTCACTGTACCTCCAGGAGAGCTTCGCGGAGATCTCCGATGGGGATTACTCCTCTATCCCCATACATATTGACAGACTTTTCGAGTAGTTGCACGGGAAAGCGACTCAAAGCTGAAGCGCATAAGGCCAATTAAGCAATACTAACACAGTGCTTACACACCATGCCTATTGTATTCCAAATAAATGTCTAAAACACTGACCTGCTGATCCTTCGCCTGATTCCTGCTCAGGGATGCTGCCTTGGGAGGGTTCGTAGGGGAGCTCAGTCAGGGTGATGAATAGATCCTGGCTGTCGGGGAAATCAGCATTGAAAGCTCTGTCGACTGCCTCGTCCTCCTCCTCTCCTTCCTCATCTTCGCCGTCCCTGCTGGGATGGGGGGCAGGGCACGGAACCCATGCATGCTCCCCCACCAGTGGGACACGGGCACGGAGCCCTAGCGCGCTGCCGCTCCCCCCCCCAAAGCGGGACGGAAGCACGGAGCCCTCGCGCGCTGCTGCCTCCCCCAGTGGGCATGGAGCCTTCGCGCGCTGCCGGACCCACCCTACCCCAAGCGGGACATGGAGCCCTCGCCCCCCCTGTCATCACCCCCAAAGTGGGAGATGGGCACGGAGCCCTCGGCGCCTGCCAGCGGGACACGGGGCTCAGCCGCCACCCCGTCCTGAGCGGTTATGCAGAATTCTCACATGGAAATGTGCTTGCCGGTTCCTCCGTGTTTATCATAGCAACAAGAGTTCTGTGAGACTGGCCCCTTCCCTCCTGCCAGCATGGCTGTCTTAGGCTGGCCAGTGTGCGCGCGGTGTTTCCCTGTGTGCGCGGGGTTTGGAATCTCTGTGCGCGCACACGCGCACAGCTTACAGGGAACAGTGATCTGCACTACCCCAAATTCGACCCAAGAAAGTGTATTTTAGCGCTACTCTCCTTGTCAAGGAGGAGTACAGCAGTCGATTTTAAGAGCCCTTTAGGTAGGTGGAATGGGGTTGGCTGTGTATCCACATTGCTTATAAAATCGACCGAACATGGCTAAATTCGACCTAACCTCGTAGTGTAGACCAGCCCTTAGACCCGTGGAAGAAAGGCTGCAGTATGTGTACTGAAAAGCTCCCTTATATCGACCTATGGCTGTAGTGTAGATCAAGCCTTAGTCTAAGAACCTTCATGGGGAGAAAATACCAGGAACTAAAGGGGTCTTTTTAATATAGTGAAGAAAGGTATAAGAAAGGCATAAGGGATAGCTCAGTGGTTTGAGCATTGGCCTGCTAAACCCAGGGTTGTGAGTTCAATCCTTGAGGGGGCCATTTAGGGATCTGGGGCAAAAAATGGGGATTGGTCCTGCTTTGAGCAGGGGGTTGGACTAGATGACCTCCTAAGGTCCCTTCCAACCCTGATATTCTATGATTCTATGAACCAATGGCTGGAAGTTAAAGCCAGACAAATTCAAATTAGAAATAAGGCACACAGTGCCATAACTAGGAATTTCTGCGTCCCTAGGCAGGGACGCAGAAATTCCTAGGGGCTTACCCTCCGCCGAATTGCCGCTGAAGCCGCGGGACCGGAGGACCTCCCGCAGGTAAGCGGCTTCGGCGGCAATTTGGTGGAGGGTATTTTTAGCAGCCGCCTCCACTTACCTGCGGGAGGTCCTCCGGCGTCTTTGCAGAAGGCTCCTCCACCGAATTGCCGCCGAAGCTGCGGGACCGGTGGACCTCCCACAGGCAAGCGAAAGCGGCTTCGGCGGCAGGGCAAAAGCGGCTTCTGCGGCTGCTATCAATACCCTCCGCCGAAGCCGCTTGCCTGCGGGAGATCCTCCGGTCCCACGGCTTCGGCGGCAATTCGGCGGAGGGGGCCTTCTGCAAAGACGCCGGAGGACCTCCCGCAGGTAAGCGGAGGCGGCTTCGGCGGTGGGGGAGGAGGAGGTGCCTGTCAGGGTTCCCTCCCCACTCTAAACTCTAGGGTAAAGACGTGGGGGCCCGCATGAAGAGCCCCTAAGCTTATTTTTACCAGCTTAGGTTAAAACCCCCAAGGTACAAAATTCCCTGCACCCTGAGAAATGCTTCTTCCACTGCCACCATCAAGTGCTCTAAACAGGAATCCAGGAAAGGAAACCACTTGAAGTTTATCTTTCCCCCCAAAATACCCTCTCAAGCCCGTACCCCCCTGTCCTGGGAAGCTTGAGAATAATCTCCTAACCAATTGGTTACACAGTGATCTAAAAACCCACCCCTTGGGCTTTTAAAAACCATAGAAAACAGTCAGCTTCTTAAAAGAAGGATTTTATTAAAACAAAGAAGGTAAAATCAGCTCTGTAAAATCAGGATGGTAACTATTTTACAGGATACTCAATTTCCAAACTCAGAGGGATTCCCCCTCTGGACAAACCCTTAAAGTTACAGAAAAAGAAAAAGGAATAACCCCTCCCTCTAACACAGGGAACATACACCAAGCAAAATGAACAGAAATCTACTCGCTATGCTGACTAGACTTACTTTAGAAAAGTGAGGATTTGATGAAAAGATGACTGATTCCTTTTTACTCCAAGATCACTCCGTGTCTGACAAAGAGCCACACACAAAGCTTTCCCCCTCCCAAGATTTGAAAGTATCTTGTCCCCTTATTGGTCAGATGCCAGCCAGGTCAGGTGTCAGTTTGGCTACCTGCATTTCTTAACCCTTTACTGGTAAGAGGATTTTATCTGCATCAGACCCTCTCCCCTTTCCATTTATATTTATGACAGTGCCCCTGGCAGCAGACTTTTGCACCCCTGCCAGCAATGCGCCCCAAGGCGAGTGGCCTTGCCCTCGTTACAGCCCTGAAGGCAGGATTTTTTAGCAATCAGGCTGATTGACAGTTAGCACAAACTATCAAGGGCAGTGGTAGATTTTCCATATTTTTATATTTTCAAATCCTGACTGGATGGTCAAAGCGGTAATTAAATGAACCATTCGATAATAGTGACTATAATGTAATTAAATACAGCGTCCTTGTAGGGGGGGGGAAATACCTGCAAAAACTCACTGTGGTAACATGTAACTTTAAAAAGGGGAACTGCAAAAAAATGAGGACTGAACTTGTTAGAAGGCAATTCAAAGGAGCTGTCACAAGGGTTAAACGCCTGCAAACAGCCTGGGGATTATTTAAAAACACCATAACACAGGCTCAGATTAAATGTATACCCCAAATCAGAAAAGATCATAAGAAGAACAAAAGAATGCCACCATGGCTACACAGCAGAGTCATGGAGGTGGTTAGATGCGAAACAAACAACCAAAAAACAAACACAAAAACCAAAAACACAGAAACCAAACCAAACCAAAAACAAAATAAAACACCAAAAAACAAAAACAAAACAACAACAAAACAAAAAACAAAACAAGTAAAACCTTTAGAATTTGGAAGTCAAAACTGAGTGAGGATAACAGGAAGGAGGACAATGCTGGCAGGTGAAGTGCAAACGTATAATTAGGCAGGCCAAGAAATAATTTGACAAGCAATTTGCTAAAGATGCAAAACCTAGCAATAAGATATTTTGTTTACATTCGTCGGAAGCAGAAAGCCTGTGGAATAGCCAGCGGGCCACTAGATAACGAAGGTGCTAAAGTATCAGAGGGGTAGCCGTGTTAGTCTGGATCTGCAGAAGCGACAAAGGGTCCTGTGGCACCTTATAGACTAACAGAGGTATTGAAGCATAAGCTTTCGTGGGTCAATACCCACTTCTTCGGATGCAAGCAGTGGAAATGTCCAGAGCCAGTTATCTGCCTCTGGATATTTCCACTGCTTGCATCCGAAGAAGTGGGTATTGACCCACGAAAGCTTATGCTCCAATACCTCTGTTAGGCCTTGGCTACACTTGCAGATGTACAGCGCTGTTAGTTAAACCCGTGTTCGTACAGCTGAGTAGGGAAAGCGCTGCAGCCTGTCCACACTGGCAGCCGCCAGCGCAGTAACTAGCACTGATGTGGCTACATTTGCGGCACTTGCAGTGGTTTTGGGAGAGGTGCATTATGGGCAGGTATCCCACAGAACACCTCTTCCAATTCTGGCGCCGTGGGTTGTGGGAAGGGGCGTGGGGTATGGTGCATTCTGGGTCCTGTCCCAACGCCCCGTGATGCATCGCTTCGCATCCCAGCAATCCCTGTGTTTCCGGCCACAATTTGCGCCATCTTTCAACGGTTTCTTTGTAGCGTGATCTGTGCTCCGTTTCGGTCAGCGGGAAAATGGATCCCGACCTGGTGAGCAAAATACTGACGAGTCTCGCCACCACGTCACGTTTCGCAGTCGAGCTGTTCCTTAAGATCCACAGTGACAGCGAGGAGTCCGGCGATGACAATGACGATGAAATTGTCACGCAAAACGCGTACGACACTAACTTGCTTGTGGCATTCACAGACATGCTATGCACCGTGGAACGCCACTTTGGGGCTCGGGAAACCAGCACAGAGTGGTGGGATCACATTGTCATGCAAGTCTGGGATGACGAGCAGTGGGTGCAGAACTTTCGAATGAGAAAAGCTAGTTTCATGGGACTGTGTGAGGAGCTCGCCCCTGCCCTGCGGCGCAAGGACACGAGATTGAGAGCTGCCCTGACGGTGGAGAAGCGGGTGGCTATTGCAATCTGGAAGCTCGCAACTCCGGACTGCTATCGATCAGTAGCAAACCAGTTTGGAGTGGGAAAGTCGACCGTTAGGATCGTGCTGATGCAAGTTTGCAAGGCCATTAATCGCATCCTGCTCAGAAGAACCGTGACTCCGGGTAACGTGCAGGACATTGTGGCTGGCTTTGAACAAATGGGTTTCCCTAACTGCGGCGGGGCGATAGATGGGACGCATATTCCTATTCTGGCACCACCCCACCTAGCATCCGAGTACATTAATCGGAAGGGGTATTTCTCCATGGTTCTCCAGGCGCTTGTGGATCACCGTGGGCGTTTCATTGACATCAGCGCAGGCTGGCCCGGAAAGGTGCATGACGCACGCATCTTTCGGAACACTGCCCTGTTCCGGAAGATGCAGTCCGGGACTTTTTTCCCAGACCGGAAGATCACGGTAGGGGAAATTGAAATGCCCACTGTGATCCTTGGAGACCCCGCGTACCCTTTAATGCCATGGCTCATTAAACCCTACACAGGGAGCCTTGATACCAGCAAGGAACGGTTCAACTACAGGCTGAGCCAGTGCAGAATGACTGTGGAGTGTGCTTTTGGCCGTTTGAAGGGCTGCTGGCGATCTCTATATGGGAAGCTGGACTTGGCTGAACACAGCATCCCCGCGGTTATATCCGCGTGCTGTACCCTCCATAATATTTGTGAAGGGAAGGGTGAAATGTTCACTCAGGCTGAATTTGCACAGCCAGAGAGCAGGGCTATTACAGGGGCCCAGCGTGGGGCTGCAAGGATTAGGGATGCCTTGAGGGAGAAATTTGAGGCTGACAACCACCAGTAATGTGTGCTGCCCTGCACGACCCTGAAGTGAAGTGGTTCCAATGTTATCAGTTATCTGTCTTTGCTAAGCTGATTTGTGTTTGCTCAGCTCACTTGCGTTGCCTGTTTCTTTCCTGGGCTAAGGTATCTTTTTTCCTTATGCAATAATAAAGACTGTTTGCACATCTAAAGAATCCGTTTATTACAGAGAAAATACATGTATTAAAAAGAAACACAACTGCTTGTGAGACAGAAAGGGCAAGGGGGTGGTGGGTGGTGTGGGGAAGGGTTCAATCACAGGGTATGGTATGTCCTGCTTTCATACTCGGGCTTCCTGTCTGGAGTGCTGTGCAGTGAGTGCTGGACCTCAGGATGTCTATAATTTGGGATGGGAGTTGAGTGCAGTGGGTAAGGGTCATAGTTTCCAGGGCTGTCTGGTGAAGCTACAGGTGTTGGGGGCATCTGCTGTGGGCGATAAGAACCAGTATGTTGGGTGAAGTGGGCAGGTGGTGACATGGGGGCACAAGTGTTTTGGGACACTGGCTGCAGGGGGTGGCGGGTGCGGTACTGCTCCGCCTGCATGGCGACGAGCGCCTGGATAGAGTCCGCTTGGCGTGCCATGATGCTAATCAGCTCCTTTGTGCTTTCGTGCCAGAGCTGCATGCTTTGCCGCCGCTGCGCTGCGTTTTCCTGGCGGAGCCTGCTTTCACTTTCCCTCCACTCCCGAGCCTTTTGATTCTCTTTAAGAGACTGGTTCATAACTTCCTGCAGCATGTCTTCTTTCGTTCTTCTGGGCCTCTTCCTGAGCCTTTGGAGTCTCTCAGCCAGTGATAAGAAGGATGGCAGAGATCTCAAGGTTGCATCTGGAAGGCAAAATGCAACATTTAACAGAGGCATCATTGTTTTATGCCAGACAGAGCAATGATTCCCCCACACTTAAGGAGGGCACACACAGTCTCCAAAACAGCACAATTTTCCCGTCCCAAACAGAGCGCACAGAACCCACGGGAGCCCCAAAATGGTGAGTAAACACAGGGTAAAGGGGGACTGATTGTTTCACGGATGTACTGTCCGACGGGTTTCTGTGCCTTGGGGAGAGCCAACAGCTGCAGGGGGAACCTACACTGAACACTATCCCCACATTTTCCACAGGAGTTCGTCCTGGAAGATATCTCGCTGCTGAGGGTGTCCGGGGACGCAAGGGAGGGTCTTCTACTGCAATGCGGCTTCCGCCCTGGCCCATATGCAGCTTGCCTGTGTGCAGCAATGGTCCCCCCGCCCCTCGCGGCACAGTGGCGCGGACACGTTACCCTGAATGGGACAAGGACCACGGCGGCTCTCCCAATGAACCTGCGCAAGCACATTGCCCACGTCCTGGCTGAGACTTTCGAAGAGATTACAGTGGCCGATTTCTCCGATGTGATAGACCACATCAATGCGCTCTTCCGCATCTAGGCATGCATGCAGCCCAAACCCTCCTCGCCCAAGGACCCCACACCGAAAAAACTCCTTCCCGAAAATAAAAGCTGCTTACTGCGAACCTGTTCTTCTCTTTCTCTCCCAGCGCGTACTGGCTGCTGCGACTGGCTCCCTTCCTCCTGGCTCGAGAAGAGCTCCTGGCTGCATGCACCCAGGGAGTCAGGGGTGTCTCCCCCAGCCACAGCACCCTCGCTTCTGTTTTCTTCAACCCCCTCCTCCTCCTCCTCTCCCTCCTCCTCCTCATCCCGCTCTCCCATGTCCACGGTGGTGCTCGGAACAGTAGTGGAGTCACCCCCAAGTATTGCATCCAGCTCTTTGTAGAATCGGCAGGTTTTGGGGGGAGCACCCGAGCGCTTGTTTGCCTCGCGGGCTTTGCGGTACGCACTCCGCAGCTCCTTTACTTTTATCCTGCACTGCATTGCGTCCCGGTCATGGCCCCTTTCATTCATGGCCCTTGATATCTGGCCGAAAGTATCGAAATTCCTCCGGCTGGATCGCAGCTGGGACTGGACAGCTTCCTCCCCCCAAACAGCGATGAGGTCCAGCAGGTCACCATTGCTCCATACTGGGGCTCGTCTCGCACGTGGAGGCATGGTTACCTGGAAAGATGCGCTGAGAGCACTCCACGCCTGGCTGAGCAAACAGGAAGGGGATATTTAAAATTCCAAGGGAATTTAAAGGGTCGGAGTGGCGGTTGGTCACCTGAGGCCAGGGCAGTAGAGTGCTAATTGATGACCAGAGTGGCTAGAACAGGCGTTGTGGGATACTTCCGAATACTTCTGGCGGCCAATAACAGCGCATTGGGTGACCACACTGTAGCCGCAGCGCACCAGCAGCAGCACAACGAACGTTATTCCTCTCGGGGAGGTGGAGTACATGCAGCGCTGTACCTGAGGAGATGCAGCGCTGCACGTGCCTTGCAAGTGTAGCCAGTTAGTGAGTTACAGCGCTGCAGGCAGTTTTATTGCGCTGTAACTCGTGAGTGTAGCCAAGGCCTGAGTCTATAAGGTGCCACAGGACCCTTTGTCGCTTCTGAAGGTGCTAAAGGAGCACTCCAGGAAGACAAGGCCATTTCAGAGAGGCTGAATGAATTCTTTGCATCGGTATTCACTGCACAGGATATGGGGGGGATATCCTCTAGAGTACAGCTCTGATGTGGGTGACAGATCTGAAGTACTGATGTGCCAATAGAAGAGAGAAGTTAAACAGGAATAAGTCACCAGGACCAGCCGGTATTCACCCAAGAGTTCTGAAGGAACTCAAATTTGAAATGGCAGAACTACTATCTGCAGTATGCAACCTAGCACTGAAACAAGCCCAGTGGCGCCAGAACATTTTTTATAGGGGGGGAGGGGGGCGGAAAGTCAGCTAATGAAACTGTCAAGCGCAATTCCTGCTCACACCACAAGGGTGCAGCACGGCTCCGGGATTCTCAAGAATTGCAAAATAATGCCAAACGAAAATAAGAAAGAAAAACTTGTAGCACCTTAGGCCAGGTCTACACTAGGACTTTATGTCGAATTTATCAGCGTTAACTCGATTTAATCCCTCACCCGTCCACATTAGGAAGCAGTTTATTTCGACTTTAAGGGCTCCTTGAATCGATTTCGGTACTCCACCCTGACGAGGGGAGTAGCGCCAAATTCGAAATGGGCATGTCGAATGCGAGGTACTGTGGACGGAATTCGACGCTAATAGCTCCGGGAGCTATCCCACAGTGCACCACTCGGTGGACGCTCAGGGCAGTGTTGTGTACTCGGATGCTCTGACCTGCCACTCAGAGAAATCCCCGCGAAAATTTGAATGTTTTTTCCTCTGTGGCCATTTTGAATCCCATTGCCTCTTTGGACATAGTGGCGAGCTCAGCAGCACTGGCAATGATGCAGAGCTCTACAGCGGTGGTTTCAATGCCATCACTGAATAGAAAGAGGGCTCCAACATGGAGTGATCGTGAGGTTTTGGATCTGATCGCTGTGTGGGGCGATGAATCGATCCTAGCCGAGCTCCGTTCAAAAAGACGGAATGCCAAAATTTACGAGAAGATTTCACAGGCTATGACGGAGAGAGGGTACAGCCGGGATGCTACGCAGTGCCGCGTCAAAATCAAGGAGCTACGTCAGGCGTACCAAAAGACCAAAGAGTCCAACGGACGCTCCGGCTCAGCGCCTCAGACTTGCCGATTTTACGAGGCACTGCACGCCATGCTCGGTGGTGCGTCAACAACTACCCCACCAGTGTCCGTGGACACCGATGATGGGGTCCATTCTACGGACACATCGGAGGAGATTTTCGCTGACGGCGAAGAAGAGGAAGGAGGGCAGGGGGACGAGGCAATCGAAAGCGGTCACCCTGGAGATTTCCCCGACAGCCAGGAACTATTCCTGACCCTGACTGCGCTGCCCTTCGAACACTCCCAAGGCAGCATTCCTGACCAGGAATCAGGAGAGGGATCATCAGGTCAGTGTTTTAGACATTTATTTTCAATACAATACTTATGGTGTGTTAGCGCTCTGTAACTGTGGCTTCATTGGCCTTATGCGCTTCACCTTGGAGTCGCTTTCCCGTGCAACTATTCGAAAAGTCTGTCAATATGTATGGGGATAGAGGTGTAATCACCAGCAGAGATCTCCGCGAAGCTCTCCTGCAGGTACAGTGAGAGCTTGTTTAGCACGTTCACTGGGAGAGCGGCCTTATTGTCTCCTCCATGGTAGGATACTTTCCCACGCCATGCGAGCAGCAGGTACTCTGGTATCATTGCCTTGCATAGCATGGCAGCATACGGCCCCGGGGTTTGCTTGCATTGACTCAGCATGCAGATTTTCTCTGTCTCCGTAATCCTCATCAGAGTGATATCAGTCATGGGGTCCTGGTTCGAATGAGTGGTATAATTAGTATACTGCATGCTTCCTTTTCCCCTTACAGACAGACACCCGGCTGTTTACGTTAACGCGTGGTGGTAGGGGGTCGGGAGCAAAACCAGTAGTACATATCAGTGCGCGGGTAGGGACAGTCCCGGGGACCAGCAACGCTAAACCGGGGATAGGATAGGCGAGCCGTTCACGCTGAGCGGTTCGCGGGCATATTTGGTTCCCTGGAGCGGCCACGCTGAGGGGGGGGAGGGTAGGCGAGCCGTTCACGCTGAGCGGTTCGCGGGCATTTTTGGTTCCCTGGAGCGGCCACGCTGAGGGGGGGGAAGGGTAGGCGAGCCGTTCACGCTGAGCGGTTCGCGGGCATTTTTGGTTCCCTGGAGCGGCCACGCTGAGGGGGGGGAAGGGTAGGCGAGCCGTTCACGCTGAGCGGTTCGCGGGCATTTTTGGTTCCCTGGAGCGGCCACGCTGAGGGGGGGGAAGGGTAGGCGAGCCGTTCACGCTGAGCGGTTCGCGGGCATTTTTGGTTCCCTGGAGCGGCCACGCTGAGGGGGGGGAAGGGTAGGCGAGCCGTTCACGCTGAGCGGTTCGCGGGCATTTTTGGTTCCCTGGAGCGGCCACGCTGAGGGGGGGGAAGGGTAGGCGAGCCGTTCACGCTGAGCGGTTCGCGGGCATTTTTGGTTCCCTGGAGCGGCCACGCTGAGGGGGGGGAAGGGTAGGCGAGCCGTTCACGCTGAGCGGTTCGCGGGCATTTTTGGTTCCCTGGAGCGGCCACACTGAGGGGGGGGAAGGGTAGGCGAGCCGTTCACACTGAGCGGTTCACGGGCATTTTTGGTTCCCTGGAGCGGCAACGCGGACGGGGGGGGGGGGGGGGGGTTTAGGACAGCCGCCGTAGATTATCGGTTTGGCCAGCAGCAGTTACTGACCGCCGCCAGGAACACTGAGGGAGACATGGGAGTAGAGCAGTGCTGTGAAGCAATCTCGCAGCAGTCCAAAGTAAGCACCTTACCATGGTTGTCAGAGAGGTGATTTTCTGTGTACGGCAAGGCTTCTGGGATCCGTATACCGGGACCCCAGACACTCACTCAGCCTTAAGGCATAGTATTTGACCTTGTAGTACGTGTACATGTGATAGGCACTGTCTTTGGTCCTATTCACGGTGAAAGAGTATGGTCATTGTTCTTGAAAAAGTATCATTCTGAGGAATTCACTCCCTTTCATTTATCCCACAGCTGTGACTGTCTCCCGCCCTACCAGTGCTTCTCCCACCCATGGCCTAGTCCAGATAAGGCGGCGCAAAAAGAGAACCAGGGACGACATGTTCTCGGAATTAGTGATGCTGTCACAGAGGGAGGCGGCACAGCGCAGAGAGGACTTCGCACGGTACGAGCGAGCAGCCAGGGAACGGGAGCAGAGGGCTGAAGCGCGCGAGGACAGGTGGCGGCAGGAGGATCAGCAGGCGACCCAAACAATGCTGGGAATAATGAGGGAGCAAACAGACACGCTCCGGCGCCTGGTGGATATTCTCCAGGACAGGAGACATGAAGAAAGAGCGCCTCTCTATGTTCTTTCAAGCCGCCCTCCCCCGCCACCAAGTCCAGTGGCTTCCTCCCCAAAAGTCACTAGGACAAGGGGAGCCAGGGTGCGTGGAAATACTCAATCCACCCCTGCAGACCGCTGCAGTAGCAGAAGGCTGTCATTCCCAAAACCATAGACTTTTCCCTCCTCTCCATCTAGCAGCACCCCTGAGCATCTCCCTTCCCAGGTTCCATGTTAAGTTTCTGTTTTGTTGAATAAATCTTGTTTTTTGGTTCACCAATGTTTCCCTGAGTGTTTTAAATGGGACCGTTTGTATCTCTGGGTAGTGGTTAACATGGTTTTTAAGTGCAGAGAATGGGAGCACAAACGAGGGTGCAGACAGGTTAACTGCTGAAGTGACAAGCACAGTACACATTGCATGCATTAAGCACACCTTTCCTTCGTTGTGCTGGTTTCTACGTTCTAAACGTAGGGTTGGGGGTTGGGTGGTGCACTGTATGTTTGGGGAGGGTGGTCGCTGATCTTTTGCGGCTGACAGTAGCCTGCTGGATAGATCAATGCACTGTGTGATCCGTTGGCGATACTCAATACGTACAAGGCACATAGACACCACCACACACACATGGGATTAGGAGAGGTTGATGGTCCCTTTAAGCAAGCGGAACACCTCTTGGCACTGCGCTTTGGGCAGGATCAACAGCTTCCCCTTTGAAGGGAAGTGTCCCCCAACCAAACCGCCCCCCAACCGCCGTATGCCTACACAGTGATAATCATTACCCAAGAAGAAGTACAGGAACAGGTTCAAACAAAAAAATCTTTCCTTTATTGTGACTTTGCAGCGTTGATCCAAGTAGGGGGAAGGCGGTTGGTAATGGGAGGATGGGCAACGGGACATGTGTAAAGGGACAGGGGAAGGTCCAGTATCTGTTTACGGAAGTGTAGCAGTCACTGGTTAACCCGCTCTGTCTGGAAGCGAGCTTTCAAAGCTTCCCGGATGCGGACCGCCTCCCGCTGTGATCTTCGAATGGCTCTGGTGTCTGGCTGAGCGTAATCTGCTGATAGTCGATTTGCCTCAACCTCCCAGCCCTGCATAAATGTCTCCCCCTTGATCTCACAGAGATTGTGGAGCACACAGCACGCCGCAATCACAATGGGGATATTTTTAGGGCTGAGGTCGGAGCGAGTCAGTAAGCTTCGCCATCTTGCCTTGAGACGGCCAAAGGCACACTCCACCACCATTCTGCACTTGCTGAGGCGGTAATTAAAGAGCTCCTTTTCAGTGTCCAGGGCTCCCGTGTATGGCTTCATGAGCCATGGCATTAGCGGGTAGGCAGGGTCCCCCAGGATCACTGTTGGCATCTCCACCTCCCCAACAGTGATTTTGTGGTCGGGGAAATAAACCCCCTGTTGCAGGCGTCTAAACAGACCAGAGTTCTTGAAAACACGAGCATCATGAACCTTTCCTGGCCACCCAACATTGATGTTTGTAAAACGTCCTTTGTGGTCCACTAGTGCTTGCAGAACCATAGAAAAATAGCCCTTTCGGTTAATATACTGGCCACCCTGGTGCTCCGGTCCCAGGATAGGGATGTGTGTCCCATCTATGGCCCCACCGCAGTTTGGGAATCCCATTGCAGCGAAGCCATCTATGATCGCCTGCACGTCTCCCAGGGTCACTACTTTGTGGAGCAGAAGGTCAACGATTGCACGGGCTACCTGCATCACAGCAACCCCCACGGTAGACTTGCCCACTCCAAATTGGTTCGCTACTGACCGGTAGCTGTCAGGGGTTGCAAGCTTCCACAGGGCTATGGCCACTCGCTTCTGGATAGTGAGGGCAGCTCGCATCCGGGTGTCCTGGCGCTTCAGGGCAGGGGACAGCAACTCACAAAGTTCCATAAAAGTGCACTTACGCATCCGAAAGTTTCGCAGCCACTGGGACTCATCCCATACCTGCAGCACTATGCGGTCCCACCAGTCAGTGCTTGTTTCTCTTGCCCAGCATCGCCGTTCCACGGGATCAACATGACCCATTGCCACCATGATGTCTAGGGTCCGGGGTCCAGCGCTTTGCAAGAGATCAATGCCCCTTTCACAGTTTAAGTACTCCCGGAGATTATGTTGTCTCCTCTCCCGATTTCTCTGCATCAGAGTCTGGAAAAGGTGCGCTATAAGGCGCGAGTTGTTGGCTACGGACAGAACATCTGCGATAATCGCGGAGGGCTCCATGCTCACTGTCCAGTGGCGTCCGAGCTATCAGCCACAGGAAAAGGGCGCAAATTCATTCCCCGCCGGCGCTTTCACGTAGGGAAGGCGGAAGTGTGGGTCGAGTGACGAAATGTACGTATACCGACCCTTGACACAATTTCGTTCCCACAAGGCACTGGGGGCTACACCCAGAATTCCAGTGGGCAGGCGGGACTGCGGGAACTGTGGGATAGCTACCCACAGTGCACCGCTTGCAATGTCGACGCTTGCCCCCCTACTGTGGACTCGGACATTCGAATAAACATCCCTGGTGTGGATTCGAACAATCGACCTGGAAATATCGGGTTCACAAGTTCGGTTTCACAGAAATCGAACTAGTACCGTAGTGTAGACATACCCTTAGAGACTAACAAATTTATTTCAGCATAAGCTTTCGTGGGTTAATACCCACTTCATCGGATGCATGGAATGAAATACACTGTAGACAGATATTTATACAGTCAGAGAAACATGATATGGTCGAAGTGCATAGACCAACCTTAGGAGGCTAATTAGTTGAGAGGAGCCATAACAGCAGGGGAAGAAAAACCTTTGAAGTGATAAACAAGATGGTCACACAGCTGTGAATGAGGATCGTTAACTTAAGGGAAATAGATTCAATTAACGTAATGGCCGAGCCATTCCAAATAATGCCAGGTTCCTTCTGATAACACCAGCAAACTTTTCACAGTGACACGTGGGGGTGCTGCAGCTAAACTCAAAGCAGGCTGTGAAGAGTTACAGGAGGAGCTCACAAAACTGAGTGGCTGAGCAGCAAAACGGGAGGTGAAATTCAGTGTTGATAATTGCTAAGTAATGCACATTAGAAAAAATAATCCCAACTACATATATATAAGGATGGGGTCCAAATTAGCTATTCCATGCAAGTAAGATATCTTGGAGTCATCATGCATAGTTCTCTGAAAACTTCATCTTAGTGCACAACAGCAGTCAAAAATCATAACAGAATATTAGGAACTATAGGAAAGGGATAGAAATTAAGACAAAAAATATCATAGCACCACTATATAAATCCACGGTGCTCCCATGCCTTGACTACTTTATCTCGTTCTGGTCACCCATCTCAACAAGGATATAGTGGACCTGGAAAAGTTTCAGAGAAGGGCAATAAAGATGATCAGAGGTATGGAACAGCTTCCCTGTGAGAAGAGACTAAAAGGATTTGGGCTGTTCAATTTAGAAAAGAGATGATTATGGGGGATAGGATAGAGATCTATCAAATCATGACTGGTGTGGAAAAAGTGAATATAAAAGTGTTATTTGCCCTTTCCCACAATATAAAAACCAGAGGCACCCAAAGAAATTAATAGGCAGCAGGTTTAATACAAACAAAAGGAAGCACTTTTTCACACAACACACAGATAACCTTTGGAACTGATTGCCATAGGACGCTCTGATGGCTGACAGTAAACTGCATTAAAAACGAACAAGATCAGTTCATGGAGGATAGGTCCATCAATGGCTATTGTTAGCTAAGCAAGGCCCCTGTCATAAAATTAGCAAGGCCTCTGTCATAAAAATGCTCCCTAATCTCTTAGCAATAAAATCTTCTGGCCTTGCTGTGGCCTTGCACGAAATCCGTTTATCTTACACAAATATCCTTGCGTTGGCTTTCTCTGGACAGGGAAGATTGTTGGGCAGACTGAGAGACATGGCTCACCGCCCACCTACAAAGTCACGGGACCTCCTGGTCAATCTCCTCCTGGCCCTGGCTAAATTGGCCATCTATAAAACCAGGGAGAGGAGGTTGGCCGATGGAGGCTCCGGTGCCTGTGGGGCCTGTTTCCGATCCCTTGTCCGATCACGCATCCGAGCAGAGTTCCTCTGGGCGGCGTCCGCTGGCTCCCTTGACGCCTTTGAGGAGCAGTGGGCGCTGTCCGGGGTTCTCTGCTCGGTGTCCCCGTCAGGCTCCCTTCTTTTAACCCTGTGACCGCACCCCTGACCCTGTTATTTCATTAGTTGTCCCCCGGACTCATTTGGATTCCAGGTCCTGTGGATCCTCCCCTTAAACTAGGGGGGGTCCTTTAGCAGTGGGCGGGCTTCCGCCCGCCCACTTCCCGGAACCCAATAGGTAATCAGGTTAAATTCCTGCAAATTCGGCAGGAACCCGATGACCCCGCCCCCAGACAATTCTGGTCGTGGTTATCGGAGGGGGCTCGGATGTTCCTGAGAGAAGGGAGGATCAACTTCCCATAATGCAGTGTTCACCGTCCACTAACTTTATATGTATGCCATATGTGAAATTGTACATAATTTTGCACCTTTTTTCCTAAATCCCACAAACCTGCCTGGCTCTCCTCACTGTCTGCTGTCTCACTGTCTGCAAGCCCAGGGTGCAGGATCCTGGCGTATTTGCAGAGCTGCAAGGATAGACGTGGGGGAGGAGATGCTGCTGCTGTGCAGAACAGATTGCTGTGGGACATAGTGACAACCACTTCAGACTTGTAGGGAGCACTGACAGAGCGGCTGCAGACGGTGGAATAGCGGTTCTGGACCTGAGAAACAAGCTCCAATTGGTGCACTTTGGTGGGATGGCCTCATATTGCAGGTTTGGGATGATGAGCAGCGGCTGCAGAATGTTTGGATGCGCGAGGCCACATTCCTGGATCTGTGTGCAAAACTTGCCAAAATGAGCCCTGCACTGACAGTGGAGAAGGGATTCCAGATTGCACCGGGGAAACATGCAACACTGGATTGCTACCAGTCACTAAGAGCAGAGGTTTCTCAGCTAAATAGGAAGTGGAGCAGGTTTCTTTATTTGGAGTAGTTAACACGTATTAGGAAGAGACCATTCCATGTTAAATGGCCTGTTAACACCTCTCCAGTCATAGGACAACAAGGCAGTGTGAGTGGGCTACAGAGGGTTTGTCTCTTACAACTTTCTTAAATTACCATAGCAATATTTCTGAGTAGATGATGGCCATAGCCCCAAAGGAGATGTTTTCAACTCACTCATAACTCTGTGATGTTGTGTGTCTGCACATGTGCGGAATGCAGGGCAATCAATATCCCAGAAACATCCAGAAGTTGGGTGGGAGGGGGCAGTTAGGAGCCAGGCCTCTTCCCCCTCTCCCCCCTTTTGGTATTTGCACAGACAGTTTTTGTTGTGGGTGATCCCTCTGGCAGGTCAGTCCCTGGTTAGTCACCTGACAGCTGAGCCAATCAGGTCTCAAGGGGGGAAATGTTCTAAATAAGGCATCTG
Source organism: Chelydra serpentina (assembly GCA_037349315.1). NCBI lineage: Eukaryota > Metazoa > Chordata > Testudines > Chelydridae > Chelydra > Chelydra serpentina. The sequence continues at coordinate 2,292,339 of JBAIAC010000021.1, read as the reverse complement.
AACAGAGCCCTGTCCCATTAGTGGCTCTTCTTCCCTGCAGGAGCAAGTCGGTGTCTGCTGTGAGAGCTGCACTGGGTGACCACATGGAGGGATTTTGAAAAGAAGGAGGAGCTGGTGCTGTTAACAACTGAAGAAGCCAGGTGTGTACAGTAAATCTTATGCCCACATAATAGAGATCTAGGCCTTTTCCTCACTGCTAAACAAGTTGGACTTTTGGCCACCTTGCAGTAACAAGGGGGTTTGAGCCATTCTGAACTCACAACACAATGAGGACAAGGCACTTGCCTTTTAGCAGTGAGGGCTCAAGAGAACGTCTTTAAAATAAGATCGGAGAGAGAAGCACTGACATGTGCCATGTTACAGAAGGGTCATTTTCGTGTTGAAACCTTGTTGCTCCGTCTGTGTAGCAGTGAGAAAAGGGGGGAGTCTGTATAGAGCACAGTGGTAGGTTTTCTGCCTCATAGCTTGTTTTCAAAAGGAGATTCATAAGTATTTCAAATACTATTTACAGTGGCTTACGCTATTTCCAGTGTTTTGTGGGCATTCAATGTTTCTTGATACACTAATACACTCTATGACCTACTCTGTAGTGGAAAGGGGGTAATAAAGAACTACTCAGACTTTCAAGGTTTTACATACAATAGTCCTGAAACTCAACTTTCTAAAAAGTCCTGAAAACACAGAAATGTGGGCTGGGTCCTCTCTGCTCCCCAAAGCTTTTTTTTTTTTAATGTTTCCTAGCAGGTTTTCTTATGATCTTGCCTAGGCAGCTTGTCATAAAGCTAAAGTATCACTTATGACTTTTGAGCTATAAGCATCATGGACATATGGTTAGTTTTACTAGGAGATAACCCAGGGTTGGTGAACCCATACAAGACTGCACCTACTGACCTTGCTTATTTGTGGTAAACACCTCAAGTGTCTCCACTTCTCATTCTCCAGTGAAATAATAACAATCCTGCCATGACCACTTCTCCTTCAGCACTTTGCACCCTTCAATGGAAGTCTGACCACCCAAAGATTTAGGGTCTCCAGGCTGAGTGCAGGATAGTCAAGGAACTTCACAAAACTCTCAAGTCACAAAATGTTTGTTCATGACAGTGATCATCATGATACAATGAGTATTGCATTTTTGCAACTGTTATTTTGCCTCTCAGTCCAGCCCTTAGTGTTTTTCGGCATGCCACTGCTTGTGTGTAGAACTTGATTCTCCAATATTTAATAAAGGCCGTATACTATTTCCTATAACAGGGGTAGGCAACCTATGGCTCTGCTCGGGTCCTGGCTGCTGGTATGGGGGGGCTCTGCATTTTAATTTAATTTTAAATGACGCTTCTTAAACATTTAAAAAACCTTATTTACTTTACATACAACAATAGTTTAGTTATATATTATAGGCTTATAGAAAGAGCCTTTCTAAAAATGTTACAATGTATTACTGGCACACTATACCTTAAATTAGAGTGAATAAATGAAGACTCGGCACACCATTTCTGAAAGGTTGCCGACCCCTGTCCTGTAATGGCTTTCTCCCTGGAAAAAAAAGTCTATTGTCATTTTTGCTGAAAATTAGAATTGCCGTCATGAGTCAGATCAATAATCTGTCTAATCCAGTATCCTGTCTTGTGACAGCGGCCAGTGCCAGGTGCTTCTAAGGGAATGATCAGACCAGGCAATCACTCAGGGAACCATCCCATTGTCCACTCCTGGCATCTGGCAGTCAAAGGACGGTTTAGGGACATGCGGAGCATGGAGCTGCATCCCTGATTATCTTGGCTAATAGCCAATGTTCTTATCCTGAGGGACTGATCTAATTCTTTGTTCAACCCATTCATAGCTTTGCCAGAAATTCAGTCAGACTGGAAATCAGATGATCCAACAGAATAAACATCTGCTCTAAAAATAAGAAGAAAAAATTAAAATGAAAAATTCAGGGAATCCCAGCAGCAGGTCAGACAACTTGGGAAACTGCTGTGAGACTCTGCAATCAGATACGGTCATAAGGGATTCTTTGTTTCTGAGGGGATATAAATAAAATGTTTAACTGATGCCTGTGCCTTTAAGAACCCAGCCCTGAGAGGTGCTGGCTGTGAGAGAGGAAATAAAAAAGCCCCTTTGCCCCCAACATCCCTGCCTGTGCCAGGTTTTGCCCTCTGACACCCTCTGCCAGCGCCTCACCACAAGCTTAACTCCTGCTCCCTCCCCATCCCTGATTTTCCCCTTTAGCCCCTCTCCTAATGCTGCCTCCAGCTGCTTGACCCCCCTGACCAGTCAATTTCCACCCCCTGCTCAGACCCTGGCCACCCCCCTGCTCCGATTCGCCCCCTTTGCCCCTTTTTAACACCTGTAAATAGCAGTCACCAGAATCTTAGGGCTAATAAGGGCAGGGTGAAGGGCAGTGGCTTCAGCAGATGAGCTGAGCATGCTCAGTACAGGGTAGGTAGCACATTCCTGTGCAGAGCAATTTACTACTCTACACCGGGCCTGCCTCTGGGTGCGGGGACAGGGGGAAGGGGCTCATCCCCCGCTCTGTGTCCTGGGCTGGGGGCAGAGTAGGGTGACCAGATGTCCCAATTTTATAGGGACAGTCCCGATTTTTGAGTCTTTTTCTTACATAGGCTCCTATTACCCCCCACCCTCGTCCCGATTTTTCTCATTTGCTGTCTGGTCACCCTAGGGCAGAGCAGCCTCAGCTAGAGCTAGGGTGACCAGACAGCAAGTGTGAAAAATCGGGAGGGGGTGGGGGGTAATAGGAGCCTATATAAGAAAAAGCCCCAAATATTGGGACTGTCCCTATAAAATCGGAACATCTGGTAACCTAGCCCGAGGCCCCAGCGGAGGAGGGAGCTGAGCTGCAGCAGCACCACCCTGCCCTGGGCAGATATGGAATGGGGGGCAGGGAGGGGTCTGTGCTGGGGGGGCTGGGGGCAGGGAGGGGTCTGTACTGGGGGGGCAGGGAGCTGGGGGCAGGGAGGGGTCTGTGCTGGGTGGGGGCAGGGAGCTGGGGGCAGGGAGGGGTCTGTGCTGTGGGGGGCAGGGAGCTGGGGCCATGGAGGGGTCTGTGCTGTGGGGGGCAGGGTGCTAGAGGCAGGGAGGGGGTCTGTGCTGGGGGGCAGGGATCTGGAGGCATGAAGGGGTCTGTGCTGTGGGAGCAGGGGCCATGGAGGGGTCTGTGCTGGGGGCGGGGGCAGGCCCAATTCCAGAAAAGCAGGAGCCTAAATCCCTGAATGAATCTTGGCCTAGCCTCATACTTTTCCTGTTACCTCCCCCAAATACAGTAACTGCTCAGTTAACGTTGTAGTTCTGTTCCTGAAAAATGTGACTTTAAATGAAACGATGTTAAACAAATCCAATTTCCCCATAAGGATTAATGTAAAGAAGGGGGTTAGGACACACACACACAGACAGACACAAAACAGTGAAGCTTGGTTGAGGTGGAGGAGTCAGGGGGTGGGAATTTCCCAGGGAATGCCTTACTAAATGAACTAGCACTCCACTGAGCCCTAAAGGGTTAACTCTCACACTCTACAAGCCAGCAGGAAAGATGTGTTTCAGAGATAGAGATGTGCATTTCCAATTAGGTATCAAGAGGGGGTCAGAAGTACACTGCCTTGTTAATTAGATCAGCAAGCCCGGCAGCTGCAGCTTCTGCCTAAGGCAGCAGATCCCTTCCTTCTGTGTCCCCCCTGCTCTATGGAAGATGAGGTAAGCAAGGTGCAGGAGGACATTAGCCCCCCTCTTCTACCCTCCCCCCCCCCCCCCCCACAGCAAGCAGGCACCCTGACATTAGCCCCCATCTTCTTCCCCTCCACCCCCCCACAGCAAGCAGGGAGGAGTCTTGGGGAGCAGCACATGGCAGTGGGGGAAGGGACAGCTGAACTGCCATTGATAGCCTGCAAACGACATTAGAAGGGAGCATTTCACATCTGTAAAGGACCATGTTCCCTAATGGATCAGCAAAGTAAGAAAGGTTAACCAGGACGACTTTAAGTGAGGAGTTACTGTACTTAACATGTATTGGGAAGAGACCGTTCCATGTTAAATGGCCTGTTAACACCTCTCCAGTCATAGGACGCCAAGGCTTGCGAGTGGGCTACAGACTGTTGTCTCTTACAACTTTCTTAAATTACCATAGCAATGTTTCTGAGTTGATGATGGCCATAGCCCCAAAGGAGATGTTTTCAACTCACTCACAATTCTGTCTGCACATGTGCGCAATGCAGGGCAATCAATATCCCAGAAACATCCAGAAGTTGGGTGGAAGGGGGCAGTTACCAGCCAGGCCTCTCCCGCCCCCCCCCCCCCCCCCTTCTCCCCTGTTTTGGTATTTGCATAGACAGTTTTTGATGTGGGCAATCCCTCTGGCAGGTCATTCCCTGTTTAGTCACCTGACAGCTGAGCCAATCAGGTCTCAAGGGGGAAAATGTTCTAAATAAGGCATCTGAACAGAGCCCTGTCCCATTAATGGCTCTTCTTCCCTGCAGGAGCAAGTCGATGTCTGCTGTGAGAGCTGCACTGGGTGACCACAGGGAGGTATTTTGAAAAGAAGGAGGAGCTGGTGCTGTTAACTGAAGAAGCCAGGTGTGTACAGTAAATCTTATGCCCACATTATAGAGATCTAGGCCTTTTCCTCACTGCTAAACAAGTTGGATTTTTGGCCACCTTGCAGTAACAAGGGGGTTTGAGCCATTCTGAACTCACAACACAATGAGGACAAGGCACTTGCCTTTTAGCAGTGAGGGAAAAGGCTCAAGAGAACGTCTTTAAAATAAGATCGGAGAGAGAAGCACTAACATGTGCCATGGTACAGAAGTGTCTTTTTTAAAAAACCTTGTTGCTCAGTCTGTGTAGCAGTGACAAAAGGGGGGAGTCTGTATGAAGCACAGTGGTAGGTTTTCTGTCTAGTAGCTTCTTTTCAACAGGGGATTCATAAGTATTTCAAATACTATTTACAGTGGCTTACACTATTTTCAATGTTTTGTGGGCATTCAATGTTTCTTTACTAATACACTGTATGGTCTATTCTGCAGTGGAAAGAGCCAAAAAAAGAACTACTCAGACTTTCAGGGTTTTACATACAATGGTCCTCAAATTCAACTCTGCAGAATGCTTTCTAAAAAGTCCTGAAAACACAGACAGGTGGGATGAGTCCTCTCTGCTCCCAAAAGTTGTTTTTTATCAAATGTTTCTTAGCAGGTATTGCGATGATCTTGCCTAGGCAGCTTGTCATAAAGCTAAGGTATCACTTACGATTTTTGAGCTAGAAGCATCATGGACATAAGGTTAGCTTTACTAGGAGATAACCCAGGGTTGGTGAACCCATACAAGACTGCATCTACTGATCTTGCTTATTTGTGGTAAACACCTCAGGTGTCTCCACTTCTCATTTTCCAGTGAGATAATAACAATCCTGCCATGACCACTTCTCCCTCAGCACTTTGCACCCTTCAATAGAAGTCTTGACCACCCAAAGATTTAGGGTCTCCAGGCTGAGTGCATGATAGTCAAGGACCTTCACAAAAACTCTCAAGTCCCTTTGTGCTTTTAAAAGGTTTGTTCATGCCTGCGATCATCATGATACTGAAATGTGTATGTTATATGGGTTTCTTTATTTCAGATTCTTCAGAATTACAGAAAACTCCTCCCCCTCCCCCCCCCCCCCCCAAAAAAAGCTGTACTAGGCAAAAAAATTCCCTGTAATAAACATCAGTATGGCAGGTAAGGAGAGGGTTTCCTTTCCATACATATTTTGTTGTTTTCTGAATATATTATACAGTATCTTCAAACACCCCGGCCTGTGCTTTTTTTGAAATTCACATTTTGGTGCTGTTATATTTCCTGTCTTGAGTGACTATGTGTCACGGAGTCACCGGGCCAGTGCTCTAGGACTACTCCATACAAAGCCAGTTAGGACTCTGGGGGAGCCTGCTCTCTCTGAGCAGACCGTCTCCAGGGCAAGACGGTTACACAGCTTTGACCTTCCTAGGTCTGACCTCGGAGCATTCAGCATCCCCTTCCACACCGTGCGCTTCCCACAGCGAGTCCGCCTGGGCGGGGCTCCTGGGAAAGCCAGAGGGCCCTGCACCCCAACTCCGCAGTCAGACGTGACTCTCAGCCAGCTGGTAAAACAGAAGGCTTATTAGTCGACAGGAACACAGCGTAGGACAGGACTTGTTAACACAGAAATCAGTGACTTTCAGCCAAGTCCATACTGGGAGGAGGGGAGCCCAGAGCCAGGGCTCTGGCCCTCCCCCTGCACCCCAAGCCAGCCGAGACTGACTCGCTTCCAGCTGCCTGGCCCCTGCCCTGCCTGTTGCTCCTCTGGCCTTTGTGTCACTTCCCGGGCCAAGATTCACCTGGTCGCATCCCCTCCTGGGTCTCAGGTTCCAAAGGGGCATCTATAGCATCCATGCAGGCAGCTGGAGCAGCCCCCACAAAAGTCACCCCCCCCTTATTCCCACCACCTAGATATTGGTGCAATACACAGGGAAACTGAGGCACACACAACATTCATGCAAAACTGTAAGACTCACATAGGCTCACATACAACATAACAAGGGAAATTCCCCACTACGTCACACTATGACTTTACGTGGTTAAAATCTTATAGGTGTGATCTAATTATTTCAAAAGAAATTTGATCTCATTGCTCAAATACAGCCAGATTTTGTAAACCACAAATACTTAAAATTTATGCACCTAGCTCAGATTGATTTATGCCACTCTTGTGATTGGCCTATGAATGCTGCATTGTTGGGTCTGGGTTCCCTTGCTTATATGTTTGCAATGTACATGTCACACCTCACCTACAAAATAAAGTCTGATTGTTATAGATATTTCTTGTTTGCAATTATGTAAATGTTAACAGTGTGAAATGTTTTCTTCTGTGAACAATACTCAGGGATGTCTTTTGAGGAAAAAGTTGCAGATGTTTTGGCATATAAGAGGAGTAACACGTATCCTGAAGGAATGAATAAAACAGACAGACATAACCTGTGTCGATTTTCTGCCAACTTCTCTTTGGAAGGCAAGCTATGCTTGTTTTATTATGTAATAAAGACACAGAATACAGTGGACTCTTATGCATATAAGAGTGTTAACCTTACCTTCAATGGGACCATGATTAGGATCACTAGTTTTCTTCAGATTTCCTAGAAAATCTCCTTGCTACATATATAGGCACTGTAACAAACATATGTGTCAGTTACATGACAGATGACTATAAAGTATAAATATTACCCAAACTCCTATGATTTAACTTTATTTCTCAAGTATGTTATCCAGTGTATCCTATAAACAGCAACAACAACAATGATTTCTAGTTTACATTTTTTTTTTAACATCTAATTATAACCATATAGTGAAATGCCCCTCTTTTACTCAAGTTAAGATGACCCATATGCATACAGATATCTTTTCTATGCATATGCCTTATCATGAGTCTGTGACTTTGAAAATATCAGATAATTGCTTAAGTGCCACATTTGATGTCATCATCACGTCTCCATCTTCTCTGATTTGCAGAGGGGACACTTTTCTATTCTGCCAAAGGAAGAAAGGTTGTCGTGGTGCACACCATGAATCAAGCCTTACAACTCTTTAAACAGCATCATGACAGTCCCCAGGGTGGACATCGAGGAAAAGACAAAACAAGAATTGCGCTGACCTCAAGATACTATTGGCCAGAGATGACAAAGGACATCACCGGCTGGGTATGTAAAGTAATGAAACAAAATCCTGAAATAGGTGATTTAAAATGTAAACACAAATTTGAAATGTACAGCGCAGAGAATGATATTAATACATTTGGTGTGAAAATGTAAACTCCGTTCCTTTGCAAGAATGTTTTCATTCAAGAATGTTCATGTCGTCATGTTATTCTGTCCAAACTAGGTTGAGCAATGTCTGCATTGCCAGAAAGCAGGAAAGGAATTAAATCCAGATACCACCTTGAAAAACATAAAGGTAAATTTTGGACTCGGAGACATCTACTACGTATCTTCTTTTACATCCTTTCCATCGTCAACGCGTGAGGAATGTTCTTAGTGCAGACTGCATATACATGATATAAAGTTTTATTCACTTCCTTAAAAAGCAGTAAGAAATCTTTGAAAGAGAGAGTTAGAGATAATTGTTTATCATTATTCATTTTTATTATTGCTACACAATGAGGCTTTGAATTGGCCACAATAAGTGCACTGTGTGTGAGTGGCACGATGGAGTGCAACAAAGACCTCTCTTGCTCCTTGCACTGGCGTGGTCTATTTCTGCAGGTTTATTCTTGTATTTCTTTTTTGTTTGTTTGCTTCTTTTTGTTCTGTGTTTTAAAAATGGAAATTAGATTCTGATTGTGTGGTTGTGGAAACCACATTATAGTGATTCCTCTGCTTACTATATATGGGCTTCTTGAGACCATTTAATAAGAAAGATCCAAAGTATGACCGTAACCTGTACCCCTGCATACAGGTCAGTCAGCCCTGGGAACTGGTGGGAATGGATTTAATAGGGACAGCAACAAAGAAGGGATACCAGTACATAGTGATAGCCACGGATTATTTTACAAGATGGGTGGATGCATTTCCACTTCGAACTAAGTCAGCCTATGAGGTAGCAAAGAAAATATACAACATTATTATTCAATATGGATTTGTACAGCGGATACTGACAGATCGGGATCCTGAATTCAATAATGAGGTAAAGATTTATTTTTGAGGTTATTTTTACTATTTCCTCAATCACACTATCAGGTCACTTCACTTGTGAGGGTTTTTTTTAATGTAAATTGTTGCTGACAAGTTTTTCTGAACACCCACCCTATTTTTAAAAATACTCTAGTTGGTCACCCCATCAGGGTTGTGTGTGTGTGTGTGTGTTCTTACCTGCCAAAATACCCCCCAACCAATGTTCCCTCTACTTTTTGACAGGCTGTGTGCACAAAAAATTTCTTCTATGCAACTTGTGCTTCTGTGCAAATTTTTGTGCGCGCGGTGTTTCGCTGTGTGCGCAGGGTTTAGGATCTGTGTGCACACGGGGAACAGTGCCCCCAACATATTATTCTGGGTAGTAAAACTAAAATTAAACCACAGTAATCACACACAAACTCAATAGCAGATATGGGAAGGAACATAAATACAGACCTGTCCAAAGGAAAGTTTGTGGTGTAACTTATTTTCTTTCAGTTTAATCTGGAAATGTGCAAAATATGGGGAATAGAACGTATCTTCACCAGCCCGTGCCACCCACTAACCAATGGATTTGCTCACAGCTCAATCAAATCCATCAAAAGGTAATTTTAGGGGTGGGGAAACTACAGTACTAAAGGCAAGTAGAATACACCATGCCAGAAGCTGCAAATTGCTTCTAAATCTTGCAAGTCAATTTATTACATTACAAGTCTTTGCTGGAGGATTCTCTGCATCTTGAAGTCTTTAAACCATGATTTGAGGACTTTAATAGCTGAGACATGGGTGAGAGGATTATTGCAGGAGTGGGTGGGTGAGATTCTGTGGCCTGCATTGTGCAGGAGGTCAGACTAGATGATCATAATGGTCCCTTCTGACCTTAAAGTCAATGAGTCTGAGTCTTTTTACCATATCACATGTGAAATGAAGAATAATCATAGCAATGCCCTGTGATGACCTCCTCCTGGTGCCTTTTTGATTCCATATAATCTGTCTCGGTCATTTACTTGTCCCCCCCACAAACTAATCAATCACCATTTGTTACAGAGCATTGCAGAAGTTGGTTGACACTGGGAGTAACTGGGATGAATTTCTTGGTGACGTTTTATTTTCTTTGCGATCTCAAGTGAACATGACCACCAAAATGTCACCCTTTCGACTGCTGTATGGCTTCGAAGCAAGATTTCCAGACCAACTCTCAGATAATTATACGGTAAGTGTATTTGAGTACCATCTGCTTTCGTGTCAATGTCTTATTCTGTGAATCCTCACTTCACAAAAACAACCCCTTCTCCGTTTGTTTCAAAGCTACCAAATTTGGAGGAACTCGATGAACAATTCTACAAAGAGCACAGCGTAAATTTGAAATTGAGAAAGGATGCTGACGCTGCACTGGCTCTTAGTAATAGTGCTAAAGCCCGAGAAAAACAACAAAACCGGCCCGCTAAAAGAGAGAGTTCTAAATCTGGAGAAATAACATTTGAGGTTGGGGACAGTGTCATGATACTGAATACAAGAAGGAAAACAAGAACGGGAGGACTGCCGCAACCTACCTATCATAGCCCATACAGAGTTACTGCTGTTGTGGGTAAAAGAGTTAAATTGGAAACAATCTCAGGGAAACTGTTAGGGTCTAAGTACAGTATCTCCCACTTAAAACCACTTCAAGAGCCACCAGCATTAGAGGTTGAAAAGAGATCAGAGGAAAACACAGAAATGGAAATTGCTGTGGATGAGATTGGGAACATGGGGGCCAATATATCTCGCGAGCCTCCTGAGAGCCAAGTGATAAATGTGGAGCTCACGGATGTGGCAGAAGAGGAGTGTGTAGTGGAAGAAGTTGCAAGCAGCGATGTTGGTGACATGCTTGTGGAGGATGGGGAAGACCGAGAATGGCTGCTCAAAGGTAATTGCTTACCTCATCTTTTTAAAACAAACAATTGATTAAAAGTTTTCATGTCAAAATGGCCGCATTCACAATGGTAAAACCGAGAAAAAGGAAACTATTACCAGGCATGTCATGTGTTACATTTTTTTTTCTCTAGTAAACTTTGTACAGACCCACAAGGTTACACAGAGACTGGAGGCCAAAGTGAGAGAAATCCATTTGTATGACACTTCATTTTACGGCCTGAAGCCAAGGAGCTGTCTGGGTGTTGAGGTACATTTAAATAGCAGTAAACGTTGCTGGCGACTGGATGGATTCGTCAGCTGTGTTTTTAAATGTGAATGATTCGTTCATCTGTTGCAGGTGGTCGATGCGTATTTGCGTTGTGTGGCCGAGAAAGCCAGTGGCAAGGTAGGCTGCTTTTTGTGACGCTACATGGGAATAGCAAAAATTAACCCGTCAGATGAATATGTGCTAAGACGTGGTTAACGCTACATAGCCTGGAAGTGTGAATACAAACCTCTAATTGCAGCATTTGGCAGTACGTACTGCTGCCAAACACGTATTTTGAGGTCTGTAGCTGAGATACAATCCTTGGCCTGTTGAAAGCTACATTTGTTTTGCTATACAGTTCTGTGGAGCTGCGACTTCAACACTGGTACGTGCACTGGTTAGTCAGTTTTTAAAGTAAGACAGCGCAGATGGGGGGCTTAAAGAAAAGGTTTGTAATCCATTTTACATCCTTTATTTGTAACAGCAAGGATCCCTTCCACGTATGTATTTATGAACTACATTATGGTCTGTGTGTGCCGCCAGGATTAATCCATTAAAAACTTGCTTGCGTGTCAACAGGTACAAGCCGTCTCGTCAGCCATTGCCACTAGCATTCTGTCAGGCAGAGCAAGACAAATGAAACTGGAGAAGTTAAATGTTCACACGCTTTCACGTCCCACAGGGGCAAAGCAAATTTTCATAAAGGTCTGAAGAAATAGCAAACACAGTGCTGAGTTGGGGGAAGGAAATGTACTGAAATTGGGAAACACGGTATAATTTACATTGCATGGTTTGCTTCATTGACGAGAATAACTGCATTTTTCATTCTTTTTTTTTTTCAATGAACACAGAGTGGAATTATGCAAAGTGATCTCTTATTGCTTCCTTTCAACGCACCAAAGCATTGGGTTCTTGTGGTAAGATCTTTTCCGTTGTTATATTTTGGGATTGTCTGCACTAAGTGTAGTCCTACTAGGGCAGTCAATTAATCGCAGTTAACTCAGCGATTAACTCAAAAAAAGGAATCATGATTTAAACAATCACACTGTTAAATAGTAGAATACCAATTGAACTGTATTAAATATTTTTGGAGGCTTTTCTACATTTTCAGATATATCGATTTTAATTACAACACAGAATAACAAGTGTACAGTGCTCACTTTATATTTTTTATTACAAATATTTGCACTGTAAAAATAAAATAAATAGTATTTTTCAATTCACCTCATATGAGTATTGTAGGGCAATCTCTTTGTTATGAAAATGCAACTTACAAATGTAGGTTTTTTTGTTACGTAACTGCATTCAAAAATAAAACAATGTAAAACTTTAGCACCTACAAGTCCAATCAGTCCTACTTCTTGTTCAGCCAATCGCTCAGACCAACAAGTTTGTTTATATTTGCAGAAGATAATGCTGCCCACTTCTTAATTACAATGTCACCTGATAGTGAGAACAGGTGTTCGCATGGCACTGTTGTAGCTGGTGTTGGAAGATATTTACATGCCAGATGTGCTGAAGATTCATATGCCTCTTCATGCTTCGGCCACCATTCCAAAGGACATGCTTCCATGCTGATGACGCTCGTTTGAAAAATAATGTGTTAATTAAATTTGTGACTGAACTCCTTGGCGGAGAAACACTTTCACTGCAAAACTGACAAAATGCAAAGATACCAATGTGAAATTTCTAAAGATAGCTATAGCACTCAACCCAAGATTTAATAATCTGAAGTGCCTTCCAAAATCTGAGATTGCAATACTTCTGTTAGTCTATAAGGTGCCACAGACTCTTAGTCTGGATCTGTAGAAGCAACAAACACCGCTACCCCTCTGATACTTGACACCATATGTTGGAGCAGATAAATAATTAGAATATGATTATTTATAGTACAAGAACAAAAGTCATGGCCCAACATCTAGCTAATTACATTTAGAACCAACGTAATAACCTTCCTAAGGAGCAGGATTCTTGTAATAATTCCACAGTAGTAAATATTTCTATAAGAACATAAGAACGGCCATACTGGGTGAGACCAAAGGTCCATCTAGCCCAGTATCCTGTCTTCCAACAGTGGCCAATGCCAGCAGCACCAGAGGGAATGAACAGAGCAGGTAATCAAGTGATCCATCCCCTGTTGCCCATTCTCAGCCTCTGACAAACAGAGGTTGGGAACACCATCCCTGTGCATCCTGGCTAATAGCCATTGATGGACCTATCCTCCATGAACTTATCTAGTTCTTTTTTGAACCCTGTTATAGTCTTGGCCTTCACAACATCCTCTGGCAAGGCTGTTGATAGTCATATCTTGACTAATAATTCAAGCAATATTTTATAAATTTTATGAGTTAATTGAAATTATATTTAGCATTATTAATTCTGTGATTTCATTTTCTCATCTCTTACTTATCAAAGGTCCAGTGTGACTCTTGTGAGAGGTGGGCCCATATGCCTTGCCTGCCGGAGGAAATCAATGAAGAAAACCTAACGGATGAGGAGAAAAAGTACAGCTGCACAAAATGTGCCTAGTTCAGTTGTTTATAAAAGATGTACATTGTGTCATTGTTTTGTAAAGAGAAATATTTTGGTTTTTCTTGGAATAACACAGCTGGAATATAAATGAGTAAGAAGTTTAATTTTAATGTACATTTCAGTTAAGAACAAAACGTGTTGACTCTGTATCTGTAAATATGTTTAGATGCTTGTTTTTGAAAAAATATTGAAATGAAACGTAAGCTATTCTTGTTTTATATACCTTGTTAGAATAATAACGTTTTTACATTTTGAAAAATACCTGTGTTTATTTGTGTCCACATTTACAAGGGAGATTTCAAAATGGTAGCAAATTCCCATCACAGTTTGCTACCGCTCATCTTTGTCACCCTTCGGGCCAGAGGTACCAAAGTGTGATGGATGGGTGCTGCTCTGTCAGAATTTGCTACACATGGGCCAGAGACTGAAAGGGGAGAGGTTGCAAATTCTGACAGAGGTGCTCTGGTATAGCGTGGCTACATGGAAGACTTTACAGCAGCTGCAGCAGTACAGGTGTGTAGGGTAGAAACAGTCTAACTCTGCTCCCTTTGAGGTCAAGGGGAGGTTTACTTTTGATTTCAGTGGGAGAAGAACAAGCCAGCGCCGAGTGCTTTTAAAACTCCCGCGCTCTGTGCATTCAGCAGCTAAGGAGTTTGCCCTACAAGTGGATTTGCAGGGTGCCGGCTCAGAAATCGATTATGGACCATATGATGAACTCTGATGGCTCTGACATTCAGACTGCCATTTAAGAGCCTAACCTGCAACCAACCACCTGTGTGAAATGGGGTGGGGGGAAATGACCTGGCTTTGCAAACGTTCACTAGGTGGATTTTATTTCTATCCTTTGCATGGTTCATTTCTTAGACAAGTCCAGGCGCGGATGCATGCACTTTGCATTTAATATGTTGATGGGCAGCGCTCCTTTCAGTGCATCTGGGGAAGTGAAAGAAATAACCATAGAGCGCCTAAGCTTTTCCCTGCTCTAGAGAGGACCAGACAAAGCTGTACGGGGGGAACTCATTAAAGACAGGAACTTCCTGCTCTCAGCTGTTTCCTCTGGAAGTATCAGGCTGGAATCTCTCAGCACCTTGTGCACTGAGGGGTTGAATCCAATTGATGAGCTCTCCTGGGGACACCTTTGGGAATAACACTTCCAAGCGGTGAGTCTCTGGGCTAAAGGGGAATTACGGCGAGAGGCGGCTCCAGGGGAGGGAGAGAAACAGGCAGGAAATCGCTGCCTGGAGGAACAGGCTGCCAGGGCAAAGGGAGCGCAGCTGCCCTGTGGCTGGGGCCAGAGGGAACCCACCCCGGCAGCACGGGCGGGGCTGAGCCCAACAGCCGGGAGAGCATTTGCACAGTGTTTAATTTTGTGTTTGCGTCAGGAGTGCATTATGGGGTCTCCCTGGGTGAATCAGAGCCACTTGCTATTGTCGGTAGGATAGTGGCACTGAAAGCCCCAGTCAGGCTCAGGTCACCCACTGAACCAAAAAACCCTCAATTATTCACCCAGATCTGCGCTGGTTTCCCTGGCCTGCGTGACGCAGGAGATCAGACTAGACTTTCTGAACGCCTGCCAATCCCCACAGCCCTGAGCAAATCTCCACGGAAAATTCTCGATCGGCTGAATTCAGGGGCCAGTTATTGCAATGCTACGCTACAGCTCCTCTCTGCTTTCACACCCTCAGCCAAACCTGCCACAATCACCTGGATGGAACGCGGGGAGGAGCCGAGCATCCTGATTCTCCAGGATGCCAAGGAAAGGGAGAGCCTGAGAGGTGAGGAGTGAGTGACGCCGGCTCAGAGGTTGTCTGGGAGAGCAGGGGAAAGCTGGGATCCCAGCAAAGCCACTGGGAGCTCCCCAATCTGTCTTGTCTTGTCCCCTATCCTCGTGGCAGGCATCACTCCCCGGCTCCCGCTTGACCCCTGGCAGGAGCCCTCGCCTCCCCCAGCCTTGCGGGGATTCGCTTCCTGCCCATCAGCTGCATCTCTTTCTCTCGCTCTCCCCCAGAAGGTGCCAGGACAGCGAGTGAGAACGAGGAGGAGAATCCCCAGCAGGAAGGGTGGAGAGGAGCCAGCGAGAGCCTGGGCGGGGGCAGGTCAGCGGCAGGGAGAGCCCCTGGAGGAGAACGAAGCCGGCCCGGGGAAGAAACCCTACCAGTGCACCCAGTGCCTCAAACGCTTCAGCCGCAGCTCCAACCTGCTCCGTCACCGGCGCTGCCACATGGGTGAAAAGCCGTTTCACTGCACCGCCTGTGGGAAGGGCTTCACCCAGCGCGGGAACCTCACGGAGCACAGCCAGGTCCACGCCGGGGAGCGCCCCTTCCGGTGCCCCCAGTGCGGGAAGGCCTTCGCCCTGAGCTCCTCCCTGCGTCAGCACCGCCGCAGCCACACGGGAGAGCGGCCCTACACGTGCCTAGAGTGCGGGAAGGGCTTTGGGGTGAGCTCGGCGCTCATCGTCCACCAATGCATCCACACCGGGGAGCGGCCCTACCGGTGCGGGGAGTGCGGGCGCGGCTTCTGCCGCAGCTCCAACCTGGCCCGGCTCCGGCGCACCCACACCAGCGAGCGGCCCTACCGATGTGCCCAGTGCGGCAAGCGCTGTGGGGAGAGCTCTGCCCTGATCCAGCACCGGCGCACCCACTCCGGCCAGCGCCCCTACCGGTGCCCCGACTGCGGGCAGGGCTTCCGCCAGGGCTCCCACCTGGCCCAGCACCGGCGCACCCACACCGGGGAGCGGCCCTACGCCTGTGCCGAGTGCGGGCGGCGCTTCGGGGAGAGCTCCAACCTCGTCAAGCACCAGCGGGTGCACTCGGGGGAACGGCCCTACAAGTGCCCCCGGTGCGGGAACGGGTTCGGCCGCCTCTGCAACCTGATGCACCACCAGCGCACCCACGTGGCCACCAAGCCCTTCCAATGCCCTGACTGCGGGAAGGGCTTCACCCAGAGCAGCCGCTACACCCAGCACGGCCGGGTCCACGCCGGCCAGAAGCCCTACCAGTGCCCCCAGTGTGGGAAGGGCTTCAACCAGAGTTCCCACTACACCTACCACCAGCGCAGCCACACAGGAGAGCGGCCCTTCCTCTGTGCCGGCTGCGGGAAGAGCTTCAGCCGCAGCTCCAACCTCATCCGGCACCAGAGGATCCACAGTGAGGGGACCCCGGCCAGCCCTTGACATGGGGCAGGAGAAGGGTGGGAAGTTTGGGTGGAAGATTGACTGCAACTAGACACCAGGAAATCAGCTCCAAGGGGCCCTGCCACGAACCCACCTAGGGGAGAGGGTCTGTCATGATTCAGCACCAGGGGACCCCCATCCAAGAAAGCCCCTGCCATTGACCCACAGGCTGTGTGGGAAAGAAGTTGACATGGTAGCTCAGCCTCTGCCATGAAGTGAGTTCCCCGTGTGCTGCGACGGCTGGCCAGGATCCTAGGATCTGTGAGCAGGGGAACGTTGAATAGGAACCAGGAGGTCATCCCCAGAGACTATACCCGGTTCTGGTGCCCCCTGTTCAATCCGGATGGTACATAAGAATGGCCATACTGGGTCAGACCAAAGGTCCATCCAGCCCATGGGCTGAGGGCTTCATGCAGAGATCTCTGGGTGAGGCTCTGGCCTGTGTTACGGAGACCAAACTAGATGATCCCAACGGTCCCTTCTGGCCTTAAAATCACCTTTAAACTACAGAGTCTCACGCTTGGTTGCTTCTGCAGGCTGAGCCCGTTGCACAAGCCAGGGGCTCCTTGCATTCCTCTACTTCCCCTACTAGCTCCTGTGGGCCACCCTCTCATCCCTTTCTATTTCTGGGACTTCCCTCCTCCGCACACCCTGCCCTATGCCTGGGGCTCTGTGTGCCCTGTATGACTCTGTCCCCCATACAATTATCCCCTGTTCACCTCCCATTCCTGGGGCTCTATCTGCCTCCCCATCCCCTATTCCCCCTTTCTCCCTACTTATCCCCCCTTCCCCCATATCAGGGTCCCTCATTTTCCCTCTAGCAGGGGTTCTCTATGCCCCCATTCCCGGGTCTCTGTGCTCCTATTCCCCCTGTACCAGGGTTCCTCATTCTCCCCATCACACCAGGGGCTCTGGATGCCCCCTCACTCTTTCCCCTTTTGCCCCTTCCCCCTGTTTTTATTTTCTTTCTGTCTGGGAGCTACGTCATGCAGAATGTCAACCTTTTAAACTGAGATGGGGGTGCTGGTACACAGGAAGGTGTGAACGGCTGTCATCAACCTCTCCTTTGAGCTACGGACAATTGCAGAGATGGTGGAAGCCGTAGCTCTGCTAACCAAAGACCAAGGGCTGTGTGCACCCCCCATTTCCCCATTCCCTGTGTTGTTGTTTTTTGCCAGATCCATGGGGTTCTGCCCATTGACGCCTAGACCATCGCCTGAAATTGTGGAATTGATCAGCCATGGCATTCAAAAGTGATCATGTTACAGACCAACAGCGAAATGTCATCTAAGTTGAGTGTAGTGATGTGGGTGGAGATGCTTTGGTGGGAGCTTGAATCTTCTCGGATGCCAGGAAAACCATGTTGAGAGATTTCAGAGTAGCAGCCGTGTTAGTCTGTGTCAGCAAAAAGAACAGGATTACTTGTGGCACCTTAGAGACTAACAAATTTATTTCAGCATAAGCTTTCGTGGGTTAGAACCCACTTCATCAGACGCATAGAATGGAACATACAGTGAGCAGATATTTATACATCCAGAGAAACATGAAACGGTGGAAGTGCCTATACCAACTTTGAGAAGCTAATTAATGAAGAGGAACTATATCAGCAGGGGAAAAAAAACTTTTGAAGTGATCATCAAGATGGCCCATTGCGGACAGTTGACACAAAGGTGTGAGTGAGGATAGTTAACTTAAGGGAAATAGATTCAATTGAGAGAGACCCTGTCCCTGAATTACAGGGTGGGGTGGGAGAGAAGGTTCAGAGCCCAGACATATTGGGCTATAGAGCCTCATTGAAATCACTGGAGCGATGCCACTTTACACCAGCTGAGAGTCTGATCGCATTGAGACTCCTCCAATTTCTTCCAGAATCCAGTGCCCTTGCTCATTAAGATGTCTTGTAACCTTCACGTGCGGGGTGCCAGGGGCCGGGCTGATATGGCAGGGGACCGGGCTTATGGGCTGACATTATTTGGCAATCTGTTTTGGAGACAGGGTTCTCTCAGCCAGGCTGAAAAGGGAACTGAGTTCTGGAATTATCTGCATTAGAAGGAGTTACTTTCCCTTCCCCTGCTCAGCAGGAATCATTAACCTCCGGGCCCACATAGAATATCAGGGTTGGAAGGGACCTTAGGAGGTCATCTAGTCCAACCCCCTGCTCAAAGCAGGACCAATCCCCAATTTTTGTCCCAGATCCCTAAATGGCCCCCTCAAGGATTGAACTCACAACCCTGGGTTTAGCAGGCCAATGCTCAAACCACTGAGCTATCCCTCCCCAGCCTGTACCCTATAGATCTATGCCTGTCCCCAATTAAGAACAGCCATACTGGGTCAGATGTAAGGTCCATCTAGCCCAGTATCCTGTCTTCCGACAGTGGCCAATGCCAGGTGCGCCAGAGGGAACGAACAGAACAGGAATCAAGTGATCCATCCCCTGTCGCCCGTTCTCTGCTTCGGGATTTGGAATCCAAATGCTGCGGGCTCTTTGCTATGCTGGATCTTGCAGCCTCTTGTAATGATGCCTCTGGCCGGGACGTCTGCATGGACTGAACCCAGGAGCTCTGGATCTAAAAGCTCAAGGCACGGCTGCCTGAGAGATGGGATCAGGGCCCTCAGCTGAGAGGCTGTGGGAAGCTCAGAACCGCCCAGCTCTGGCCACTAGATGGGGACACATGAGTCACCCTGGGTGGGTTATTCTATGGGTTGGTGCGCAAGGCCCAAAGGCCGCTAAAAACCAGAGCTCCCTGAGAGGCCAGACCGTGGCCTCCTGGCCTCTACAGCGCCTGGCTCCTGTCTCCAAGTGCAGGGAGCTGCTCGTTCAGGGGCCAGTGACATCCAAGGGAAGGTCCCCTCTGTGGCCAGAGCTGCCCTGGGGGTTCCCAGACGTCTGACCATCCGCACCCCCACTATCAGTTCCCAGTGGGTACCCAGCTCCCACACTCTAGTTCCTGGAGCCAGGCCCGGATTTCCAGTTAGGCCCTGGAGGCGGGTGCCTGGGGGCCCTGCCGGCGTTCTAGGGGCACCTAAAAATCAAACGTGGGTTAAAAGTTTCATATTTTTATGAAAGGCAGCGGGGGGGTGGGGGGGGAGGGGTGAAGATGCTGTGCCTAGGGGCGCATAAGGTGTAAATCTGGCCCTGCCTGGAGCCCCCACTAGAGGGGCAGGGGGGTTACAACAGCCCAGGGTATATGAGAGCCAGGGCACGGCCTGGGGGGGAGGGTGTGTCTCTGAGGGAGGGCGCGAGGGTCCCGCATTGCACAGGGGGGGTGCAGAGTCTCCCCCATCTGCCTGCGGCCGGGGCTCATCCCGGGGGTCCCCAGCGGGGTTAGACACCGGCTCCTCCCCGGGGTCTGTGGGGGCGGGGCGGGGGGGTATGGCTGAGGCTGGGGGAGCTCAGCGGCTCTAGGCGGGCCGGGGAGAGGGGCCCAGCTGTGCGGTCTCCCGCTTGCCGGCGGTCTGGCGAGCTCAGGGTTAAAACCAGCGAGCCCCGGGAGCCGCCGAGCCGGGGCCGGAAGGGAAGCGGCCGGTGCTGTCCCGGCCCACGTGCGGCGGGAGCGGGGAGAGGCCGCGGGACCCCGGGGAGACGCAGCCGCAGAGGCAGGACATCGCTGTCCGGGGGGGGATCGGAGCCGAACTGGGACCGGAGACCCGCCCCCCCCCGGGGGGTCCCAGCTCCGGGGGTGGTCTGTGCCGCTGAGCCCGGCAGGGTCCCTGTTCCAGCCCTGGGTTGCTGCCCGGGGATGTTCAATTAACCTCCCGTGCTTGCATCCCACGTGGGTGCAGCTCCTGCCTGTGGGCTCTGTCCGGACCCATCGCGACAAGGGGCCAGCTGCCCCCCCCCCCCCAATGTGCCTGGAGACCCCTGACTCCCCTGCAGGGGGCGTGGTCCATCTGCCCCCAGGGGTCTCCCTGGCTCAAAGGGCCCCTGGGAACATCCCCCCCAGCAGAGAGCGGGGCCCCTGGTTGGAGTCTCCGCACCGAGCCCCCGGTGGGAGATTTCACTGAGAGCCTCTCACCTGTTTCTTCCCCTGAACAGGATTCCCTGACCCGGCTGGGATCCCCCGCATGGAGCCAGGGGAAGAGCCGAGGGTCCCGGATCTCCAGGGCTCTGAGGAACGGGAGATCCCGAGAGGCGTCGGCGCAGGTGAGGAATGAGCGACGCGGGCTCAGAGACCGTCCGGGAGCGAAGGGAAAAGCTGGGATCCCAGCCAAGCTGCCGGGAGTCCCCCCAGTTCTGTCTCCGCGCGTATGGCAGCACGTACACGCCTTGCTCAGGTTCACTGCGCCAGGTGCTGCACAAACACAGAGACCTAGTGCCTGACCCGAAGAGCTTTCACTCTTAAGAGGCAAAGGGTGCTGGGCGGGAAAGGGATACAACATACAAGGGTTTGGCTTGACTTAGCTCCGTGTATTGGGCCCTAACAGTGTATGGCCAGATCCACAGCTAATGTAAATCAGTGTTGCTTGTTGATCCACACCAGCTGGGATCTGGCCCATTGATTCCAGTGCAGCTATGGGTGATTTACACCGGCTGGGGATCAGGCCCCATTGACTCCGGCCAAGTGATGTCTATTTACACAAGGGTGAGATCTAGCTTGATCCCCACCTTAAATACCAGCTGGTACTCACCGCTTCCTTCGTCCTTGATATAAAGATGAAATGAGCGTTGCAATACGATTTTCAGATATAGCCTCATTATCCGAGGCTCTGAGTTTTCACTCCTACCCTTCATATCGCGTACAAATATAAATAATTCCCTACTCATCTCGTCTCACTCTGTATCATCCCTAGCAGGTGCCCTGTCCTCATGGCAGGTGTCACTCCCAGCTCCCACCTGTCCCGCCTGACGCCTGGCAAGAGCCCTCCCTCCCCTCAGCCTTTCTCTGAGGGCTCGGCTGGGTTGTGGGAGCAGAACCTGCCCCTCCTCTCTCTTCAGGGAAGAGTTTCTGGGAATTCGCTTCCTGCCCATCAGGTTTTCTGCTCTGTGACAAACTACTTGGCCTCCCCTCTCTCGCCAGCACAGGGAACAAGCCCTGGCTGGATTCTCTCTCTCTCCCGGCAGGTGCTGAGACAACCCCTGAGAATGAGGAGGAGAATCCCCAGCAAGAAGGGCCTGCAGAACCAGAGCCACCCGGGACATCCTGGAGTCCTGAGCAGGGAGACGTCGGTGGGGCAGGACGGGAGCAAGGAGACCTCCCGAGGGAGAGCTCGGCTGAGCGGGAAGGAGATCCCTGGCAGCTCCAAGACTCCTCCGGGCGTCCGGAGGGGAGACTGGCCATATGTGGGCAGTGTGGGGAGAGCTTCTCTCAATACAAAGACCTCGCTGAGCACCAGAGATCCCACAGAGGGGAGAGACCCCATCAATGCCCTGACTGTGGGAAGGGCTTCACCTGCAGCTCCCACCTCCTCCAGCACCAGCGCACCCACACTGGCGAGAGACCCTTCCAGTGCCCCGACTGTGGGAAGGGCTTTGGGGTCAGCTCCCACCTCGTTGTCCACCAGCGGGTCCACACCGGGGAGCGCCCCTACAGATGCCCCGACTGCGGGAAGGGCTTCAGCCAGAGCTCCCACCTGGCCAAGCACCAGCGCACCCACACCGGGGAGCGGCCCTACAGGTGTGCGGCCTGCGGGAAGAGCTTTGGGGACAGCTCCTACCTGATCCAGCACCAGCTCACCCACACCGGGGAAAGCCCCGGCCTGGCCGGTGGCACGGGTGCAGAGGAGAAGCCTTATCCGTGCCCCCAGTGTGGGAAGAGCTTTGGCACCCAACTGGCCCTGAGCCGGCACCAGAAGGTGCACAGCGAGGAGCGGCCCTATGGGTGCGCCGAGTGCGGGAAGAGCTTCAAGCTGAGCCGGCTGCTTATCCAACACCAGCGGATCCACACCGGGGAGCGGCCCTACCGGTGCCCCGACTGCGGGCAGAGCTTCGGCCGCAGCTCCCACCTCCGCTCGCACCAGCACGTCCACACCGGAGAGAAGCCCCACCCCTGCCCCGACTGCGGGAAGGGCTTCAGCCACGGCTTCCAGCTGGCTCAGCACCGGCGTGTCCACACGGGGGAGCGGCCCTACGGCTGCCCCGACTGCGGGCGCAGCTTCAGCCACCGCTCCACCCTCATCAAGCACCGGCGCACCCACACCGGGGAGCGGCCCTACCGCTGCGCCCAGTGCGGCAAGAGCTTCAACTGGAGCTCGGCGTTCATCAAGCACCGCCGGACCCACTCGGAGGAGCGGCCCTTCCGCTGCGCGGCCTGCGGGAAGGGCTTCCGCGAGAGCTGCACCCTCATCCAGCACCAGAAGATCCACTCGGAAGAGAAACCCTACAAATGCCCCGACTGCTGCAAGAGCTTCAGCCTCAGCTCCTACCTCACCAGGCACCAGAAAATGCACATGGCCTAGGGACACCAGCGGGGGGCCTGCCCTGCCCACACAGGGGCATTGTGGGTACCTTTCTGCAATGGGTATGCACCCCCTGCTTGCACAGAGATGTCCTCTTGCCGTCCCTCTGGTGACTAGGGTGACCAGATGTCCTGATTTTATAGGGACAGTGCTGATTTTGGGGGGCTTTTTCTTATATAGGCTTCTATTACCCTACACACCCTGTCCCGATTTTTCACATTTGCTGTCTGGTCACCCTGCTGGTGACTGGAGTGTGTATCAGAATTTATGTGGAATTCGTGGCCCTGGAGGTTTTTAAGAACAGTTCCAGATCTTGGACAGGGTCCACCTCTCATTGATGGGCTAGGTGTATTTGATCCTGCCTCAATGTGGGGTTGAGGACTAGATGACTTCTCAAGGACCCTTCCAGCCCTACATTTCTATGACTCTGTGAGTCTGCTGCTAACCCCTAAACGGATTGAATTTCCCATGGGGCGAAAACTTTGAATTTCAGATATTTTAAAATTTTGATTTTCATCCTGATTTGTTGGAAGCTCAGAATTTTAAACAAAATATTATTATTGGCCAAAATAGTTCATTTGATTTATTGTTTTGACTAATTATATCTTCTATTATATGCGAGGCAGTGTGGTCTAGGGCAGTGTTTCTCAATTGCGGCCCCTGTGGCCGCATGTGGCCACCGGGGCCTTTTCGTGTGGCCACAGCCTCCTGGGCTGTGATGGGGGCGGAGGGGTGCAAAGCAGTGGCCTCTCTCCCTGGGCCGCCAGCAGTGGTTGGGCTCTGCCCCCCTCCAGAGATGCAAACGCTGGAGGTGCAGGCCGCTGGTGAATTCTGCCCTTTCCCGGCGGTAGGGCGGCAGGCTTCAGCCATGGGGCTTTGGTCTCCATCCACGTAGTGGCAGGCTCTGGCCCCAGACTCACCATCCCCTATACTCCCCCGCTATTATTCCTGGGCCCCGCTGCCTCCCTGCCCACCTCCCCATCCAGGGCTTAATCTGTCCCAGGGTTTGCCGGGGCTGAGTAAGTCTGCTGTGAAAAGTGATATTAACAAACATACAAAGATCACTTTTCACAGCAGAAGTCTTACCAGCTAGCAAGTCTTAGGGGGAAGAAAAAAAAGCGCAACCAAAAAAGCAAAAAGCAACCACAAAAAACACAAGAACGTGCAAAGCACCTTATTTGTGTTTCTATTCTGTTTATGTCCAGTAAAGAATAGAGACAACTGTAAATTATTTTCACTACTGAGCCTGAAAAAACCCTACAAAAATAAATTACAATGATTTGGACATATGTGCATATTTATGTGTTTTTTCCTAAAGTTAAATAAATATTTTAGGAAAAATTGTCAGCACGGCCACCCGCAAGAGTTGGTGGCCCCGCTCTGCCACTGGCTTGCTGGGGGGACCTTGGGCATGTCACGTCACCCTTCCGTGCCTCAGTTTCCCCATCTGTAACATGGGGGTGATGATAGTTGATCTCAAAGTGCTTTACAAAGAAGGTCAATCCTTTGTAAAGCACTTTGAGATCAACTTGAGGAAAAGCACTGTATATAAGAGCTTGGCAGTATTATATTATAAATTGTAATATAAAGTAAAAATCAAAATGATAAAGTGATATGCATAGATTCCAAGGCCAGAAGGACCATTGTCATCTGCCTATCTCAACCTCCTGCAAAACACAGGCCATAGACCTTCCCCCCCAAAAATTCCAAGAGCAGAGCTTTTTGAAAAACATACAATCTTGATCTAAAAATTGCCAGTGATGGAGAATCCATCACTTTGTAAATTGTTCCAGTGGTTAATTACTCTCAGTGTTAAAAACTGACACCTTATTTTCAGTCTGAATTTGTCTAGCTTCAATTTCCGGCCTTTGGAACTTGTTATACCTTCTTCCGCTAGATGGAAGAGCCCATTATCACATATTTGTTTCCCCTGTAGGTACTTAGACTGTGACCAAGTCTGTAACCCTGCATGGAGGGAGGTGGCGTCTGTGCAGCTGAGCCCAGAAGGGTTCTCCTCTCCCCGTCCCCCCCAGCAAGTTTCAGGGCCGCACAGGAGATCTGTGCAGCAGAGGGCCCCCAGCCACATGTGGGAGCCATGGAGTGTGTGAACACAATAGGCTGCTGGGAACAGGAGGGGCTGCTCCCTGAGAGGCCAGACGGACGGATGTTCCCAGGTGGGGGGGCAGCCATCTCCTCCATAAGGCAGCCAGCTCCTCTCTCCACAGCTGCAAGTTGTCCTGGGCCCAGAGCAGCCTGAGAAGCTCCCGGGCATCTGGTCACACCCCATCTCGACTTAAAACAGGTGCTGTGTATGGGGGGAACCCATGATTGGTTGCATATCAGCCCAGAATTGCCAGATTCCAATGGGCTTTTCACCGTCAAACCCGGTCTTTGCAGGGCGGTTTCTCACTGTGTGACTTAAATAAACCAGGATTTTATTTTTTTTAAAGGAAACTAGAAAAAACAATCCCATCACGTGCGAGCCTAAGAATCTTATCACATGGGTGACTGGTGTGGCCTGAGCCCCTTTTGTTCTGTGGGCCAGCCACTAGAGGGGGACGTGGCAACGCTTTTAGCCCACAAACCGCCCACTGAATTGGTCCACAACCACTGAGAGCAGGATCAGCTTCCCTGAGTGCTCTCCCTAGCTCTGGGAGGGGTGTGGGGCCTGGTGGGGCAGAGCGGGTTGCAGTGGGAGCCAGGACTCCTGGGTTCTATCTGCACTGCTGGGAGGGGCCTGGAGTCTAGAGCAGTGGTTACAGAGCAGATCAGACAGGGGAACACAGTGTTTTGCCCTGTTCAGTCTCCTCCTGGCCCTGCCCCAAGCTGCCCACTCCCACACTGTGTTATCTAGACCCCGCTCCCCTGGTGAGGCAATAGTTCCCAGCTGCCTGTAGCCCCTGGGGAATAAACCCTCCCCCCGCCACCCCCAATGCTTTGCACTTTCCTGGCTCTGGTCCTGGAGCCCCAGTTATAATGGCCTTGGATACATCAGAGAAAGGGCCGCGTGGGGTTTCCCTGGGGGCTCTTTGAGGGGGAGCATGGTTCCCTCATTAGGAACATCCCAGTAGATTTTGTGGGGCGCTGCATTAAAGTCCAGCCAGGCCCGTAATGGGTCCCCCAATATCTGCTCCTGCTCTGAGTTCTCTCTGGGACTGTGTGAGAGCCTGCAAGGGTCTGGATCCCCTGCCCCGCAGCCCTGGGGTGTGGGGGGGGGGTCTGTGTTATCCACCCCAGAGTCCGGATCCCCTGCCCCACAGCCCGGGGGTGGGCGGTGTCTGTATTATCCGCCCTAGGGAATCTGCACCAGTCCGCTGAGCTGCCCCCTCGCTGGCTCCTCGGGGTCCCAGCTGAACCCCCAAACCAAGACCCGGTGCCAGGGCAGACATGAATGGGCACGGGGGGGGGGGGGGGGCTGGGCAGGGCCACCGTCCCGGCGAGCCTGGGGCATCAGAAGATGGGGCAAGAGGAGCCAACGGATGGGGATATGCCAGGGAGGGGGATCGGGGGGTCTCCCCGAACGGTGCATCCTCCACGGGAGAGATCTACACCGCCCCGGCCCTCCCTGCATCTTACTCCCCCCGCCCGCCTCCCCCGGGGGACCCCGCATCCTTCCGGCCCGTGCAGCGCCTGCTCCGGGAGCCGCCAGGCCGGGCTCACCCCACCGAGCTCCCGGAGCGGATCTTCCCGGGGTGGAGCTGCCCGCGCCGGCAGCGGGGTTGCAATAGCGCGGGGACCTTCCTGTCCAGCCCCGCCCTGCACCCTGGGCGTGGAGACTCGGGCAGCACCTGCTGCCCCAGGGGCCGAGTCCCCTGTCTGCGATGAGACCCCCCCCCCGCCACCCCAGGGAACCAGCCAATAACCCCGCCCCACCCCGTGCGGTGAGTGGGGGCGCAGGGGAGGGAGGGAAACGGCAGCAGAGGCAGGAAATCGCTGCCTGGAAGAAGCGGGGGCGGGGACCGGAGAACCCCCCTCCCAGTCAGCTCTAGGGCAGTACTGGGAGGGGGGCGGGGGTCTGTGCAGCTGAGCCCAACAGACTCCCCGCCCCCCAGCTCAGCAGCGAGCCCCTGGGACATCACTGGAGGTTGGGGTTTGGACCACTTCCTTGGAGCAAAGTTACTGACCCCGGGCTATGAAGGGGAGACGTGCGCTGCAGTGATTTCCCTACCCCCCCCCCGAATTTCCCCAACACCCCCCCAGTTTTGTGAACTAGTTACATGCCAATTTAGTGACCCCCCCCAGTAAATTCGAACACCCCCCCCATTTCAATTCCTGGGGAGGCCACTGGTGCGCTGAGATCTGCCCCCCCAGCACCCAGGGGTGCTGGGACAATTTGCACGAGAGCCATTGAACTAAACTGTCAACCCTGGATCTGCTAGAAACCACTCCCCTGGTTCCAGCACCTCCCACTCTGCACGTTTAGGCTGCTGTTTGCAGCACTGACATGGCCTGAAAAGAGCTAACACACTGTGTGGTTTCAAAGCCCTTAGGCGATGTTTGCAAATGAGTTCTTTCTGCTAAGTGTGACTCATTTGTCAAAACACCGCTCCCCTGTGTTATAGGTCAGATCAGTAACGTTGTTCACAGCCCTGGAGTGGGGTTCCCCTACAGCTCGGGGCAGGGGGCCTCACTGTGACAGAACTTGGGTGGGGGTTTTTTGGATGAGATTATAAATGTGGTTGACAGAGGCAATAGTGTTGATGTCAGACAGACTTCTGTAGGGTATTTGCATCAATACGGCCTGATATTTTGAATAAAAACTAGAACAATATAAAATTAACCTGGCGCACATGAGAGGGACCAACAGCTGGCTAAGTGATAGGTCTGAAAATGTAACTATAAAATCATCATCAAGTGGGTGTATTTCTAGCGGGATCCCACAGGGATCGGTTCAGGGCCCCACCCCCATTTTTATCGATGACCTGGAAGAAAACGTAAAATCGTCACTGATAAAGTGTGCAGACAACACAAAGATGGGGGGAGCGATGGATAATGGGGACTAGTCACTGATACAGAGCGATCTGGATTGCTTGGTAGACTGGGTGCAAGCAAACAATCTGTGTTTTAATATGGCTAAATGCAGGGGTGACAGTAACATTCAGCACTTACCGGAGCTGACCCCCGGAAGAGGCGGGGCCTCAGGTGGAAGGGGAGGGGCTGGGGGTCAGCGTCCCCCAGCCAGTCCATCCACGCTGCCTGGCTCTCGCCACCCGGGGCTCCGGCTGCCGCTGGGGTAGCAGCAGCAGCGGCTGGAGCCCCGGGCCCTTTTAAATCGCTGGCCCCGGGGCAGCTGCTCCTTTTGCCCCCGTTGGGGGGTGGGGAGGCCAAGCAGGGTCCTTTGCCGTGGGAGCACTTTAATGTCGGCTTTAATGCCGGTACCGGCGGCCACTTTTTACCAATGCGCCATATTGGCCTGTGCAAACTTACTTTCGCCCCTGGCTAACTGTGAATGTATAGAAACAAAGAATGTAGATGATGCTTACAACTTTATCCTGGGAAGCAATGCCTCTGAAGACTTGGGGGTAATGGCGGATAATCACCTGACCATGAGCTCCCAGTATGATACTGTGGCCAACAGGGATAAGACATGGTTTAGTTGGGGTTGGTCCTGCTTTGAGCAGGGAGTTGGACTAGGTGACCTCGTGAGGTGTCTTCCAGCCCTAATCATCTATGATTCATTGATTCTATGCACAAGCGGATGCATACACAGCAGTATCTTGCTTAGGAGTAGGGTGTGCTTATTTTACTTCTATATTTGGCACTGGTTTGACCACTGCCGGAGTACTGTGTGTTCCCTTCTCGTGTCCACGATTCAAGAAGCATGTTGATACATTGGAGAGAGGGTTCAGAAAAGAGCCACGAAAATGATTAAAGGATTAGAAATCAGGCTTTATAGTGCTAGATTCAAAGAGCTCAGTCGATTTCGTTTAACAAAGAGACGGTTAAGGGGTGACTTGATTACAATGTTTAAGCACCTGCAGGGGGAACAAATATTTGATATTGGGCTTTTCAATGCAGCAGACAAATATATAACACAATCCCATGACTGCAAGTTGAAGCTAGACAAATTCAGCCTGGAAATAAGAGGTACATTTTTACAGTGAGGGTAATTAACAACTGGAAGATTTTACCAAGGGTCGTGGTGGAGTCGCCATCACTGGCAATTTTAAAATCGATGGGATGTTTTTGCCTAAAAGATCTGTTCTAGGAATTATTTTAGGAAAGTGCTTTGGCCTGTGTTAAGTGGGAGTTCACAACAGATGATCACCACGTCCTCTTTTGGCCTTGGAATCTATGAATTGTGCTGGGTGATGCACAGATCTTGACTAAGATCTGGGCCTCCATTATGCCAGGCACTGCATAGACCCAGTTTGAGATCAAGCCCCATTGTACCAGACACCACCCAGACCCCTACCAAGATCGGGGTCCCCCATTGTGGCAGGGGCTGCATAGACCCTGACTGAGATCAGGGCCCCCACTAAGGAGCTGCACGGACACACACCAAGATACCGTCCCTGCTCTGAAGACCTCACAGTCTAAATAGACAAAGGCAGGATTATTATCCCTATTTTACAGATGGGGAAACTGAGGCCCAGAGGGATGCAGTGACTCGCCCAGACAGTCTGTAGCAGAGTTCGGAATTGAACCCAGCTTTCCTGAGTCACAGCCTAGGGCCTGAGCCACATGGCTGGCCATTTAGATGAGCCCGAGGAAGTGCAACACCAAACAGTAAATGCTAGTTAGCCATCGATTTGCAGCTGGTGCCCTGCACTCTGAGCATGCATCCCTCCTGACTCCCATCCCTCCTGCCTGACCCCTGGCCAGAGCCCTCCCCTCCCCCAGCCTTTCTCTGAGGGCTCAGATGGGCCACGGCAGCAAAACCTCAGGGAAGGGTTTGGGTGGTTTCACTTCCGGCCCGTGAGGTTTTCTGCTCAGCGACAAACCCCTTTGCACCCCCCTCTCCCCAGTTCAGGGAATGAGCCCCGGCTGGATTCTCTCTCTCTCTCCCAGCAGGAAGGGGCTGCAGGAGCAGAGTTGCAGAGGAGGTCCCAGACCCTCAAGTGGGGAGATGCCGGCAGAGGGCAGGACGGGGCGGCAGCGGGGTGGAGGGGGGTGGGAGGGGAGGAGAGAGGACTGGGCAGTGCTGGAAAAGGGCCGTGTCTGTGCAGCTGAGCCCAGCCTCAGGGGAGATCAGAACTTGAATCTGAGCCATATTGTTTGTGGTTCATTCTCTCTCTCTCAGCAGGTGCCGGGACGGAGGGGTGAGAACGAGGAGGAGCCGGGACATTCTCAGGAAGAGGCGTGGCAGGAACCCCCCCCCAAAAAATGTCCCTCTTGCCACCTGAGCTGGGGGAGCCGCTGACTATCTGCAGCCAGTGCGGGAAGAGCTACCCCCTCAGCACCCAGTTCCTGCGGCACCAGCGGACCCACGTCCGTGAAAAACCCTTCAAGTGCGACGAGTGTGGGAAGAGCTTCGGGGACAGCTCGGGCCTGCTCACGCACCGGCGTGTCCACACCGGGGAGCGGCCCTACCACTGCGCCAACTGTGGCCGGAGCTTCAGCCGCAGCTCCAACCTGATCCGGCACCAGCGCACCCACCGGGGGCTGCGGCCCCACCGGTGCCCCGACTGCGGGAAGAGCTTCGCCGAGGCCTCCGGCTTCCTGCAGCACCGGCACGCCCATGCCGGCGAGCGCCCCTACCTCTGCCCTGACTGCGGGAAGAGCTTCCGCCACCGCTCCGTCCTCCTGGCCCACCGCCGCACCCATCTGGGGGAGCGGCCCTACACCTGCTCCGATTGCGGGAGGGGCTTCCACCAGAGCTCCCAGCTCTCCGCCCACTGCCGGGCTCACCTGGGCATCAGGCCCTTCCAGTGCCCTGACTGTGGGAAGAGCTTTTTGGACAGTTCCTCTCTGATCATCCACCAGCGCATCCACACCGGAGAGAAACCCTACAGGTGCCCCGAGTGCGGGCGCAGCTTCAGCCGCAGCTCCAACCTCCTCCGGCATCAGCGCATCCATGCCGGGGAGCAGCCCTTCAAGTGCTCCCAGTGTGGGAGGAGCTTCCGGGATGGCTTGGGTCTGGCTCAGCACGAGGGGTCCCACCTGAAAGCCAAGACGTACCAGTGCACCCAGTGTGGGAAGGGTTTCAGCCAGAGCGCCACTCTCATTAGGCATCAGAGGACTCACACCGGGGAGCGGCCCTACACCTGCCCTGAGTGCGGCAAGAGCTTCAGCCAGAGCTCCACCCTCTTCCGACACCGGAGGATCCACACGGGCGAAAGGCCCTACAAGTGTCCCCAGTGTGGGAAAAGCTTCATCGAGAGCTCGGCCCTGATCCAGCATCAGAGAAGTCACACATGACAGAGGCCACTAGGGGAGCGCATCTGTTGGAAGTCAAAGTCAACCATTGGCCAGTATCAGTGTGGTGCTGGCAGGAGCAGGTGCCTGGAATATTATGGATTCATTGGCGGGAGGAAAACGTTAACCATTGGCCAATGTCAACATGGCATTGGCATGACAGCATGGCTGGAACATCGTAGATTAATTGGCTGGAGGAGAGCATCAACTATTGACCAATATCACCATGGTGTTGTGCATTTGTGTCTGGATTATCATAAATTAATCAGCCGGAAGAGAGGGTCAACCACTGGCCAATGTCAACATGGTTTTTGTGTGAGAATGTGGCTGGATTATCGTAGATTAATCAACCTGAGGAGAAGATCAACCAGTGGCCAATGTCAGCATGGTTTTTGTGTAAGAATGTGGCTGGATTATCATAGATTAATCAACCTGAGGAGAAGATCAACCAGTGGCCAATGTCAACATGGTTTTTGTGTGAGAATGTGGCTGGATTATCATAGATTAATCAACCTGAGGAGAAGATCAATCATTGGCCAATGTCAACATGGTTTTGGTGTGAGAATGTGGCTGGACTATCATAGATAAATTGACTGGAATTTTCAAATGACCCTAATGCAGGGGTCTCCAAACTTTAGGAGACGAGGGCCACGTTAGATTTTTCAAGGAGCTTCACGGGCCGGCTTTAGGGAGTGCGGGCCCCGCCGCTGAAATACCGCTGAGGCAGCAGCAGCCTTTAAACTGCCGCCGAAATACCACCTTGCCGCCGAGGCGACAGCAACAATTGGTTTGGGGGCTGGTCAAATTGAAGCCGCGGGCCCGATCCAGCCCCCAGGCCGTAGTTTGGAGACCCCTGCCCTAATGGTGTCAAGTGACCGGGTTGGAAATCCCCCCTTGGAAATCCCAACCATAGATGTGGAAGGCCAGAAGGGACCATTACAAACACACAGCCTGTCCTCGTGCCTAGCCCAGTGATATACTGACATTCTTGGCAGTGTGTGGAGGAGGTGTGGAGTCTGCTCAGCGGTAATTGTACTTTCCTGTCTCTGTACGAATTGTCTTTTCCAAGGTCTGTTTGCCGTGGTATTTAACAAGGTGAAACAGCATTTCCTGAAACAAGAACCCATCATTTCTGCCGTGTAAATGGACCAAATGTCAGTCTTTAAAGTGACCTGCAGAGGGGGGGAAATTAAGGCTGGGTTTGGGCCCCTTTTCTTTATCTTTTATGAAAAAAGTCTGGCTGTTTTATTTTTTAAAAAATTCTGCTTGGTTTGGGTGTGTCCCAAAGTAAAGCTGTATCTACACATATGTGTAGCTCTTTCACTACACCGTTAGAGGCATACAGCCCTCATAGTGTGGGCTCAGTTATACTGTTATGAAAGGACTTTTTTTTATTATTGCTATTCATTTCTATTTACCATAGTGCCTAGGAATCCTTGTTGTGGACCAAAACCTCACTGTACTTGGTTCTGTAGAAACATGGAACAAGACATCAGTCCCTGCCCCAGAAATCATACAATCTAAGGGTACGTCTACACTACAGAATTAAGTCGAAATTATAGAAGTCGATATTTTAAAACCCGATTTTATGGAATCCATTATGTGTGTCCCCACTAAAGACCATTAAGGCCATTAAGTCGGCGGACTGTGTCCACAGTATCGGGGCTAGCGTCGACTTTCGGAGCGTTGCATTGCGGGTAGCTATCCCACAGTTCCCGCAGTCTCCGCCGCCCATTGGAATTCTGGGTTGCGATCCCAAAGCCTGATGGGGCAGAAAACATTGTCGCTGGTGGTTCTGGGTACATGTCATCAAGCCATCCCCCCTCCCTCCCTCCCTCCCTCCATGAAAGCAACCTTTTTCGCGCCTTTTTTCCGGGGTTTCCGGGTTTGCTACGGCAAGCATGGAGCCTGCTCGGCTCACAATGACCGTACGTCTCCAGCGTACGCCTGGACATTAGGTCTAGTGGGGATTCAGTCCCACTGTAATACGGGTAGAGGGATAGCTCGGCAGTCTGAGCGTTGGCCTGCTCAACTCGGGGTTGCGAGTTCAATCTTTGAGGGGGCCATTCTACCTGAGGCTGGTAGTCACGGGACTACACAGTAAAAGCTCCTTTCCTTCTATCAGCAGATGGTGCAATAGGCTTTAAATCATCATTATCCCCTGTGTGCTCGTGGCTGGCCGGGGGCGCTTGGACATAAATGGGAGTGACTCTGGTCGTTCTCTTTTTTACGTTTTGTTTAATGGAGATTCAGTACTGCCTGGAACACAGGCAGAGAGATAGCTCAGCGGTTTGAGCGTTGGCCTGTTAAACCTGTGGTTGTGAGTTCAATCCTTGAGGGGACCAGGAGAGGATGACAGATGGCAAGCATATTGCACCGTCTACTGCCGAGCACCCAGGAGATGATGGCGGCTAGCAAGCATACTGCACCGTCTGCTGTCAGCCTACCCCTTGCTCCCCCCTCCCTCTGTGAAAACAACTGAGGGGGGAGCAAAAAATCATTTCGCGCCTTTTTTCATGCGGGCACCATATTGCTGACACCATTGTTATCCACCCGCCGCTTCCGCTGCCACTCTGCTGTCCTGCAGACGCCATACCAGGGAAAGCATGGAGCCTGCTCAGATCGCCGCGGCTGTTATCGCCGTTATGAACACCACGCGCATTGTCCAGCAGTATATGGAGAACGAAAACTAGGAGCTGCTACAGCTACAGCAGGCGAGGAGGCGACGGCAGCGTGGTGAGGACAGTGATGAGGACATGGACACAGACCTGTCTCAAAGAAGGCCCCCCCACAAGATGAACATCATGGTGTTAATGGGGCAGGTTCATGCTGTGGAACGCCGATTCTGGGCCCGGGAAACAGGCACAGAGTGGTGGGACCGTCCGCATAGTGTTGCAGGTGTGGGACGATCAGCAATGGCTGTAAAACTTTCGCATGCGTAAGGGCACTTTCATGGAACTTTGTGACTTGCTGTCCCCTGCCCTGAAGCACCAGAACACCAAGATGAGAGCAGCCCTCACAGTAGAGAAGCGACTGGCGATAGCCCTGTGGAAGCTTGCAACGCCAGACAGCTACCGGTCAGTCGCGAATCAATTCGGAGTGGGCAAATCTACAGTGGGGGCTGTTGTCATGCAAGTAGTGAACGCGATCACCGATGTAAAATGGGTACCAAGGGTTGTGTCTAAAACAAGAGACAACAGATGGATACAGACGGAATGATGGTGGAGTACAAGCAAACAGTGGGACACTATTGGGCCGCATGACTGACCGTGGTCTCAGCCCCAGCAGCCTAACCAGTTTTTTGTAGGACTGATGGCATAGGAGGGATTTGAAGGAGGAGGGGGAGCCCCTCCCCGACGTGAGGGTTCAGCATGGGAGAAAGCCCAAAGGGGCTGGTTTGAAAAAGTTAATCCAATCTGGATTGAAAAACTGTCAGTGATGGAGAGTCCACCGTGACCCTTGGAGAGTTGTTCTTATGCTTAATTATTATCCTCACAAAACTTTGCCCCTTATTTCCAGTCTGAAATTGCCTAGCTTCAACCTCCAGCCATTAGATCTTGTTATGCAGTGTAACTGTATCAGTAAAAAAAAATCACCCCCTGACCAACAAAGCTCTGCTGGTAAAAGACCTAGGGGAGACACAATGATACTGGGGAGAAAGTCCTGTTGCTGGGATAGCTTATTCTGCCTGGGGAATTGATATAAGCCAAGCTAAAGGAACTCTTTTGTTGGTATAATCTATGTGTCCACTAGGGGGCTTGCTAGTATAGCAATCCTGCTATAACGGGTTTCTCAAAGCTTTTTTTACTGGGACGGGGACCCCCTTTGAAAATATTTCAGGCTGTGATGCCCCCCTCCCCCCGAAAAGTGATGCTCCCCCCTCCCATGCCATCCTTACTTCGGCGCTGCTGCTGACATCGGCGCTGCCTTCAGAACTGGCTCCTGGCCTGCAGCCACTGCTCTCGCGACCCCCCTACAATAGTCTTGTGACTCCCCTTTTGGGCCGAGCCCCCCCAGTTTGAGAAATGCTGTGCTATGAACTACACATTTCCCAGACCCGAAGAAAAGCTCTGTGTAAGCGCGTCTCTCTGACCAACACAAGTTGGTCCAATAAAAGATATTACAGCACCTCACCCACCTCGTCTCTGATATCCTGGGACCGGACCGGCTACAACCACACTGCATAAGCTACACGGCAGACTCCTTCTAGTGTAGACAAGACCCAACTCGGTGTGGCTGGACCACATGGGGAGGGGTTTAGGAGTCTACTCCGTCCTTGCTCCAGTAGCTCATGGAGCAGAGATGTATTCTGTTAGATCGACAAGGCCTGGGGTTCAATCATTCCACTGGCCCTCTGTGGCAGTGCAGTGGGGGTAGGAAATTATTCCCTTGGGGTTGGGGGGGCGTAATTGACCATCCCCCAAGCGAAATCCAGCAGCAGGTGCTGTTGGTGGGGCTGGTGGCAGGCAGGTCTCCGCACTGTTACAGGCCTGCTCTGGGGAAGTGAGGGGGTTAGGAGTCATAGAATCATAGAACATCAGGGTTGGAAGGGACCTTAGGAGGTCATCTAGTCCAACCCCCTGCTCAAAGCAGGACCAATCCCCAATTTTTGCCCCAGATCCCTAAATGGCCCCCACAAGGATTGAACTCACAACCCTGGGTTTAGCTAGGGTGACCAGACAGCAAATGTGAAAAATCGGGACAGAGGGTGGGGGGTAATAGGAGCCTATATAAGAAAAAGCCCCAAATATCAGGACAGTCCCTATAAAATTGGGACATCTGGTCACCCTAGGTTTAGCAGGCCAATGCTCAAACCACTGAGCTATCCCTCCCCCCCAAAGTCTACAGTAGATTCCTTGTGAGATGCAGCTGGTGGGGGTGGGGGGTATGAGGGCTGTTTATCCAGGGATCTCTCGCCTGCTGCTGAGATGCAGCAGCTTCTGGGGTGGAGTGTGGGGTGTTTAACAGGAACGGTGCTTTAGGAGGGAAGTGAAAGAGAATCCTGCAGTGAGCTGAAGCCACAACTGGGGGCGGGGTATGGGGGAGAGAGGGAAATGAAATGGAATTACCCAACCGGGACGCTATTTTTATTGCTGTTTGTATTGCAGTAGCAGCCGCAGGCTTTAACTGAGGTCAGAACCTCATTGTGTCAGCTGCTGCCCAGACACACAGTGAGACAGTCCCTGCCCCCAGGAACTTAAAGCCGCTAGGCCAGGGGTCTCAAAGTCCCGGACCGCGGGCCATCGGCGGCCCGAGAACCTCCCCACTGCGGCCCGCGGGAACTTTTAAAAAACTTCTTTCATCCCTCCCTGGGGGAGGGGCGCGGGCAGGAGAGATGCAGCCACGCAGCTCCCATAGGCTAGGGGAGAGGGACAGAGATACCATCACTAGTCGCCGGGCAGAGTCAGCCATGGAGGAAATGTCATGTTTTCCCACAATGAATATAAACAAGTCAAAATACCGGACACAGCGATCGGGCGCACACCTCGCTGCCATCCTGAAGGTTTCAACGGCTCAGTCCCCGAGGCCAAACATCGACAAACGGACAGAGCTGACGCGTTGCCGGGTGGCTGGCAAACGCTAAAAACGCTCTGGCAGGCGAAGAATTGCATCAAGTCGAACGGCAGTTTTATTAGTTCTAAGAAATTCGAAATAAAAAATGCAATAGGAACGTTTTCTTTTCTGAACACCAGCTTCAGGGACAGGACTGGCCCGCTGGGAGGATTCGAGGACCGGCCCTAAGGTAAATTGAGTTTGAGACCCCTGATCTAGGTAGAGTGTTTTTCAGACGGGGAGACCAAGACTCAGAGACTCGGTGACCTGACCAAGGTTGCCCAGGAGCTAAGAGCAGAGCCAGGAATTGAACGCAGGTCTCCAGCACAGCACCTTAAGCAAGGCCCTGGTCCTCTCCTGGTTCTGCCAGCAGGCTGCAGGGTCACACCCTGAGGTTGGGGGGAAAGACCTGAGCTCAGTTTCTTCCATTCAGTCCATCCCAGTGGGATCTTTTCGTGTCAAAGGGCACAACCCCTACTCCCAAAGCAAGGGAACCCCAGTACTACAGTTTACATGTAGCCCCCCTTTTCCAGTCGGGGTCCCCTGACATGATACCCCCCTCCCCGAACCTGCTGCTCAGGGGACACCTGAGCCAAACAAGGCAGGACTTTCTGACACTGCCCGCCCCCCTCCCCCAGCAGATGTTTCGAATTTTGTCACTGGAAATCAGCGCGAACAGCGGAAGGAAATGCTTTTGCTCTGCAGATGCTTCTGCGCTCCTCTCCCCCTCCCCCGCATGCCCGCTGCTGACCCCACCCCCGTGGGAAAAGCAGGTGATAGAAATCTGCATAATCATTTCCCCCAAACTCTGTTTCCAGCACCTCGAGCTGGCTCTTCCCCCCTCCGCCTCCGCCCGGTCGCTGTCTCCACAACGGGCTGGCGAGCCCGCCTTGCCGGATTTCTCCCTTTGCCATCATGCCCCGCGCCATCTAACTCCCCAGATCCCCGGGCATCCATCACGCGCCACATCCCGACATGGCCAGGACCCCATGTGCCTCCCCTCTGCTGCTGCTGCTGCTGCTCGGGACGCCTCTCAAAGGTGGGTTGAATTGTGGGAGCCAGGTTGGGTCAGTCTGAGCCCCCTTCCGGGAGCACGTGGAAGGCCCATGGGATGGAGGGTGTCTGGACTGAAAGCACCCTGGTGGGGCAGCAGATTGAAGGGTGAGGCAGCAGGGCGGACTCTGAGCGGTTGGTGTGGCACCCGCCCCAGGGGATGGCGTAGGTTTGGGGAAGACGTGGATGGGATGAACCAACCCTGGGCACTGCAATTGGTTTGTGGGTTCCTCTCACTCCAGCAGCTGGCCTCGGGGCAGGGGAGCTGCACCGATTGGACAGGAAGGGGCGATGAGAGGGAGAAGCAGACCCATTAGAAATGGCATTGCTGCCTGGCAGCGTCTGGTGTGTCTATAAAGGAGGGCAGTGGGGTTTATGCCATGCTCCGGTTGTTAGATACTCCCCGGGCTGGACCCCCTTGGTCATGAGGGTCGCCCCGGGCCGGGTGCCTTCGGCCATGAGCGATGTCCCGAGCCAGATGCCCTCAATTGTCAGTGTCACCCCAGATCAGATGCCCTCTGTCCTTAGCGATGCCCCTGTGACCGACCCAGGGTACAATCCAGACTAATGAGTAGCTGTGTCACCCCTGCCCTGTAATCTGGGGTGCCCTTTACAACGGCTTGATGCTGTGGCCTCCAGCCTGGACACTGCTCACAAACAGCCTCCAGCATGCGAGTCACTCCCCGCTACGTCTGGGTGATCTGCAGCCAGCCAGCCACTCCTTGGCTCTCACCAACCTTGGTTATCCTGCAGGATGATCCCAACTCACTCCCAGTCTCAGATTTCCCCCCAGAAATCTATGTCCTGTACTGCTCAGCCTCTCCTGGACAATACAAGTTTATATAAAATCTGTCATTTTATTAATAGAAATAATAGGCACACACCTTGTTACCCCAAATGGAGTTTCCCCAAACACCTCCATTTAAACACACTGGATTAGACAGAGCAGCAAAACAAGTTTATTAACTACAAAGAGAGAGACTTTAAGTGAGCACAAGTAATGAGTAGGACCCTACCAAATTCACAGTCCATTTTGGTCAATTTCCCAATCAAGGGTTTTTAAAAATCGTAAATTTCATGATTTCAGATATTTAAATATGAAATGTCACGGTGTTGTCATTCTAGGAGTCCTGACCAGAAAAGGCATTTTGTGTGTCTGGTGGGGGTGGGGTGGGGGGAGGTGACACAAGGTTCTTGTAGGGGGGGTTGCGGTACTGCTACCCTTACTTCTGAGCTGCTGCTGACAGCGGCCCTGCCTTCAGAGCTGGGCAGCTGGAGAGCGGCGGCTGCTGGCCGGGAGCCCAGCTCTGAAGGCAGAGCCGCCGCCAGCAGCAGCGCAGAAGGAAGGATGGCCTGGCGTGGTATGGCCACCCTCACTTCTGCGCTGCTGCCGGCAGAGCTGGGCCCTCGGTCAGCAGCCGCCGCTCTCCGGCCGCCCAGCTCTGAAAGTAGCACAGAAGTAAAGGTGGCAATACCGCGACCCTCCCAGAAATAACCTTGTGACCCCCGCTGCAACGCCCTTTTGGGTCAGGACCCCCCATTTGAGAAAGGCTGGTCTCTCCGGTGAAATCTGTATAGTGCAGGGTTAAAGCACACCAGAAAAACAGATTTCATGGGGGGAGACCAGATTTCACAGTCCTGGACACATTTTTCATAGCTGTGAATTTGGTAGGGTCCTAGTAATGAGACATAAACATCAGAAATGGTTCCAAAAAACAAAGCTAAAATGCAACTGGTGCCCAACTTAACACGCTAAGTTAAATTCAGAGCAAAGTTTTCTCACCACCTGTTCTCAGAAGTCTTGCCAACCAAACTGCTTAGGTCAGGCCCCCTTCTCCAGTTTAATGGCCGCTTCCTTTTTCCCTTCTGGTGCGGTGAATCAAATGGCTGTAGAGAGAGTCAGTGTCATTTCCGGGGGGGGGGGGGGGGGGGGTGTCTATAGGGAAGGATGCTCCCTGCTGCTTTTTCTCACCTGTTGGAGCTTCTTTTGTTGCCCTTCCTGCTTGATGTCTCTGTTTACGGCATCAATGCAAATTAAGCAGAGCACCCATCCCTTTGTTTGAGACAGGCTTGTTTGCCAACCTCAGTTTGGAATAGCTGTTAGTAACACCAAAGAGTGGACTCTTATAACTTCACATACAATGCTGCCACACCTATTTTATCAGGACAATATTGACTAGCAAATTATGACTTTTCAAATGATACCTCACATGGCATACTTTGTACAAAGATTATTCCAATAGGGGTGCAAGGGGTGGACATAGGGGTGCATTCTGTCACACACTCCGGCCAGATGCCCTCAGTCATCAGCGTTGCCCCACATTGGATGCACTTGGTCGATAGAGATACCCCGGCCAGGACACCCTCGATTGTTAGAGACATGCTGGCCTGGATCCCCTTGTTAATTTCCGCCATCCTGGGCTGGATGCCCTTAATCATTAGCGATCCTCCAGGCTGGACACCTGTCATTGTACCCAATCAGTTTTCCCCTAAACACTGCCCACCTTTTCAATCCTTTTTAGTGTGTGTTTGGGGCGGGCAGGGGGAGGAGGGCTTCCCTCCTGCCAGCGAAACGAGCCACTGCAGTGGGGAAACAGCTGCCCCTGGGGACAGCTCAGATTTCAGGCTGGGTGTCTCTCAGCCCTCCGAGTGCCTGCGGCTCCCTCTATGTAGGGATGCCCGGCCATGAGCAGCTTGTGAACCCCAGAGATCATGGGGCACAGGGGCAAATCCTTCCCACACCCCGCATCTACCCTGGTGAGTCAGCGGGTTACGAATAGACTCCTCTTCCGAACAGTCCAGCCTCCACCTTGTTCTCCTGCCTGCCACGATCCCCACTGGCCTCCCTGCTGCACTGCGTCCACCCCCCGTTCCTGCTCACACAAGTGCCCCCACCGGTGCTCCCTCCCCATTGCGGGAACCCCTCCCCCGCCACCCCAACTAACACTCCTAATCTGTGATCCCTCCTCATTGTGGGAACCCCTCCCTCTGCCCTGCAACTAACACCCCGTAATCTGTGATCCCTCCCCATTGCGGGATCCCCTCCAACACACCCCAACTAGCACCCCTCTCATAGAATCATAGAATCTCAGGGTTGGAAGGGACCTCAGGAGGTTCTAGTCCAACCCCCTGCTCAAAGCAGGACCAACCCCAACTAGATCATCCCAGCCAGGGCTTTGTCAAGCCTGACCTTAAAAACCTCTAAGGAAGGAGATTCCACCACCTCCCTAGGTAACCCATTCCAGTGCTTCACCACCCTACTAGTGAAAAAGTGTTTCCTAATATCCAACCTAAACCTCCACCTCTGCAACTTGAGACCATTACTCCTTGTTCTGTCATCTGCCACCACTGAGAACAGTCTAGATCTGTGATCCCTCCCCATTGCGGGAATCCCTCCCCCTGTCTCCCAACTAGCACCCCTAATCTGTGATCCCTCCCCATTGCGGGAACCCCTCCCCTTGCCCCTCAACTAAGACCCCTAATCGGTGATCCCTCCCCATTGCGGGAATCCCTCCCCCTGTCTCCCAACTAGCACCCCTAATCTGTGATCCCTCCCCATTGCGGGAACCCCTCCCCCTGCCCCTCAACTAACACCCCTAATCGGTGATCCCTTCCCATTCCCGTGGCTTGTGTAGTCGCGGCGCAGCGCCAGCGTTCTAAAGAACCCCACCTCCACGAGGGACGTAGCTACTGTCTCCACTGGCGCTTTACAGAGCTGAAACTTACAGCACTCAGGGGGGTGTTTTTTCACACTCCCCGCCCCCCACCCGCCTGCCCGCCCGAGCGAGAAAGTTGCAGCGCTGTAAAGTGCCAGTGGAAACAAGCCCTAAAGAATCTTACCCCTCCAGCGTTCAGGACACCTGGGTTCTTCATGCCTCAGGCCGAGAGCTATGCAGTGTTGTCAACTCAGGATATTTGGCATTTCACATAAAGCCCCAGCTGCTCGAATCGTGTCTTTTGTCGTGTAAAACACAGTGCACCTCTCCAGCCCTTGTCCTGGGGAGAGACACTAGCAACAGTGACCCTTGGCGGCTCAGAAGTCAAAGAAGGAAAACCACCAACTTATCATTGTGAAAAAAAACCCCACCCAGGATATTTTAAGCCAATCGTATGGTTTCAGGGACCTGGTGTAAGATTTCTGAATTCTTGGGAATGGCAATACTGCGGCGGGACCCTAGAGGTTAATACAAAAAAACACCCCAGCTTTCTGTCAGATTGTACTAAGGTATCAAAAACAGCTATTTCCTTGTGGCCTGTGGTTTGGAGTGTGTGAAGAAAGCACACCAGCAGAACCTCTGCTTTCTCCACACTGACTTCCTGCTAACTGCACTGGGGCAAACCGGGTGGGAGGGCCGATGGGTTGGAGCCAGGACCCCTGGGTTCTGTCCCCAGCTCCGGAAGGGGAGTGGGGTCGAGTGAATTGGAGCAGGGGGCTGGGAGTCAGGACACCTGAGTTCTACCCCTGCTTGTCTCCCCTTGGCCTGCGATGGAATGAAAATGCCTTTCACGGCCTGCAAGGCCGCATCTCGCTGCGCAGTGGCACCAATGTAGCTGCGTCTGGTGAAGATGCTCAATCCCAGGGGCTCTCAACCTTTCCAGGCGACGGGACCCCTCTCAGGAGTCGGATTTATCTTGCGTACCCCAAGTTTCACCCAACGTAAACATAGAAAAGTGTCCCAGCCACACTAGTACTGACCAATGGCTGCCTTGTTCATTTTTACCATATAATTATAAAATAAAGCCATTGGGATGTAAATATTGCACTTACATTTCAGGGTATAGCGCGGTATAGACGAGTCATTGTCTGTGTGATGTTTTAGTTGGTCCTGACTTCGCTAGTGTTTTTTATGTAGCCTCTTGTAAAACTAGGCAAATCTCCAGATGAGGTGATGTACCCTCTGGAAGACCTCTGCGTACCCTCAGGGCAGGGCCGGTGCTATAACAAGGCGACCCTAGGCGGTCACCTAGGACGCCAGGATTTGGGGGGCGGCGGGCGGCTGCCTCCCAGCTTCCCGTTCAGCCGCTGAGCAGGGAGCCGGGAGGCAGCTGCGGCGAGCCGCCTCCCTGCCCCATGCTCAGCGGCTGAGCGGGGAGCCAGGGGGCAGCTGCGGCTCCCCGCCCCCCTGCCCCCGGCTCCCCGCTCAGCTCCCGTGGCACGCAGATGTGTGTGTGTGGGGGGGGGGGGGGCTGAGCGCCCGGGGGCGGGGGAGGTGGCTGTGTGGGGGCGCAGGGCTGGTGCAAGGAAGTTTTGCCTAGGGCGCAAAACTTCCTTGCACCGGCCCTGCCTCAGGGCTATGCGTACCCCTGGTTGAGAACCACTGTCCCATTGTCATTAAAAGCTAGGGTGACCAGACAGCAAGTGTGAAAAATTGGGATGGGGAGGGGTGGGGGGTGGGGAGTAATAGGAGCCTATATAAGAAAAAGACCCCAAAAATCAGGACTGTCCCTCTAAAATTGGGACATCTGGTCACCCTATTAAAAGCCCATCTCCGCAAGCGGCGGACTCACACCCCGGCATGACGTAAGTTATGCCAACAGAGGTGGTAGCGTAGACAGTGAGTCTCCCATAGACTAGTCCGTTGCTTATTTCACACGCGGGCTTCCGCCATAGCAGGGCCTCTTCCTCTTTCAGTTATTATCACCTGCAGTTAGGAAACCAGCCAGGGTGGGGGCAGGCGGTTAACGCAGAGGAGCGCACTCAGAAATGTGAGGGAGTGTAGAACGACAGATTAGAGTGGGGCGGTAGGCCCACCCCGCAGCTTGACAGCTGATTTCTCTAAATGCTCTAAAATCCCCACACCGACTGGGTTTGGCTTGGAACGGCTCTGCCCCGAGGGCTGTGGGGTAGGGAGAATGGTCCAGATGGGTGTGTGTGTGGAGGGGAGTTTTCTAGTGTTTCGGGGGCTCGAACGCGCCCCAAACGGATTGCACGTGGAGCCGTGATCTCCGCCAGCATCCTGGGTAAAAGCTGGCTCTTGAATCCCTTAAAACCAGCGGCACAAGGCACTTGCTGCCTTGTGGTTTTTGAAGCTAAGCAGCACCCACGGGTTGGGAGTTGGAGGCTCTTTGTACACTACAGTGTAACTGACAGAGCTCCCGCCCGTCAGTGTAGAGCAGCCAGATTAGAGAGATTACGGCAGTGGAGCTGCACGGCTGTGAGCTCTCCGGGGCAGCCATAGCCTGAGTCGGGCCTGGGAGGGAAGTCTGAGCAACGCGTGTGGTGTGCACTAGCCGTTCTCGGTCCGCGGGGGGCTCCGAATGGAAGTTTGGCTTCAGGTTAAGAGCTGGTATTTCAAAGTCCTCAAGCAGATTCATATTTTATTCCAGGAAATTCACTGAAAGCCACCTTAGAATCATAGAATCTCAGGGTTGGAAGGGACCTTAGGAGGTCATCTAGTCCAACCCCCTGCTCAAAGCAGGACCAATCCCCAATTTTTGCCCCAGATCCCTAAATGGCCCCTTCAAGGATTGAACTCACAACCCTGGAAATACAGGAAATACAGAGTTAAGGTAAAAGCCCACATAACCTTAACTCTGCCCTCTTTGAGTGATGCCCCAACGTCACGGGCAGCGGGTAGCATAGGCAGGGGAAGGCTGTGCCTCCCCAAACAGCCTGGCGTGGCCCCGCCCACACTCCACCCTCAGGCCCCCTCCTGCCTGCTTCAGTTCCCGTCCCGCCGGTGCTCTTCTGTGGCCGAGAGGCCGGGGTTGGGGGCGTGTTGTGGGGAGGGGCCAGCGGCTGTGGGGGCGTGTGTGCTCCTGGCTCCTGCAGGGGAGGAAGGATGGGAGGGGGCGGGGCCTCGGGCAGAGCGGGAGGGGACGGGGGCTAGCCTCCCCCAATGGTGCATTCGCCCATTGCCCTTGCCCAGCGTGCTCATAACACACACACTGACCCTCTGCCTTTGTGCCGTACTGAACAGGAGTTCCCCACACCTGCCCTACGCCCACTTAGCCTAGTCCACCGAAAGCCCCCCCCCCCATCTGCTAAATTTTGCAACCCCTTTAGCACCCCTGTCACCTTCATATGCACGGTGCCGTCTGGCACTCTGCTTTCACTTAC
Organism: Chelydra serpentina; assembly: GCA_037349315.1. Classification (NCBI taxonomy): domain Eukaryota; kingdom Metazoa; phylum Chordata; order Testudines; family Chelydridae; genus Chelydra; species Chelydra serpentina. The sequence goes on along the minus strand of JBAIAC010000021.1, from coordinate 2,247,373 downwards.
CCTCCATTAAACCCCCAGAGCACGCTCACCTCCCAGCTCACGGCTGACAAGCTCCCGGGCAAGAAGATCCCTGTGCCCTGCCACTGACAAAGCCTACACCACACAGGGCTGAAATAACTGGATCTCCCAAGACACACATGCGCTTCTTTGATCACGTACACTGGGGTCAGGGAGAGGGGCTCACAACTGCTCCCCCTCGCCCGCAGATCAGCTCAGACCATTACGCCGCTGCCAAGCTGCTCCAACTAATCCCTCCCTCATTCAGCATAGCTACTCCTAGTAGAGGGAATGCAGCTGCAGTGCATGTAGCTAATTCCCAGGGGCTCTTGCCAGCCCCGGGGGGCGGGCACAGTTAAGGTTACGGGAGCATTTGCCACCACTTTGTATTTCCTGGTTTGCAGAGGTTCAGGTTTTGCTGACCTCGACGTCCTGGGAGGCCACGAGAGAGCCTCAGGCAACTTTCCCTCTGTGTTTAGGAAGTTTTTTGAACAGAAAGAAGCGTTATTAATAGGAGCTCGTGGTCATTTAGGCAGTTGTAACGCTACTGTGGTTAATGAATGTAATGACACCACCTAGCTCGCGCAAGATGCTTTAGCTCAGTAAATTGCAAAGTGCTTTAGAAAGGAGATAAATATCTTTAGCCCCATATTAGAGGTGGGAAAATTGAGGGACAAAGAGGTGAAGTGACTCGGTCAAGGTCACTCAGCAGCCGAGCCAGGACTGGACCCCATGACTCCTGAGTCCCATGGGTCTCACTGCACGGCCACACAGTTGCTATGTGATTCCCACCCCCGCACCTCACCCCCTGTATGTTTTGTGGGGGGGCAGTACCGGGTTTACAATGGCACTGGCGCGCCAGGCCCACACTCAGAAGGGGCCCTGGCACCTGGACTGTGGCCCCGCCCCCACTCCACTTAACCCATGCTGCACCCCAAGGCCCCGCCCACACTCGGCCTCTTCCCCTTGAGGCCCCACCCACCACTCGCTCCTCTCCACCCCCTCCCCCAGGGCCTCGGGGCATAGTTTAGGGCCTTGTGGGGAAGAGGCCGAGCAGGGGACAGAGTCTTGGTGGGGAGCATGGATAGGGCTCCGCCGGAAGAGGCTGAGCGGGGGCAGGGCCATAGCCTGGGTGCCCGGGGCCATACAAGATTAATCTGGCCCCGTGTGGAGCACTGGGGTTAATGGTCCTGCTTTGAAATGTTTGCAGTGTGTAGTTGCTAAGACGGCGGGTGAGAGAAACCTGACATGTGTCCCAAATACCGTATGAAATTAGTCATCAGTGAAGGAACCGAAATGGACACCGTGTAGCGTCAAGCACGAGGGTTTATTACGCTCCACGCTGGCGGAGGGTTACTTTGCTTATTAGGCTCAGAGACACTGCTAAACAATTGATTACAATCAATGATACAGGGTGCTCGTGGGCGGGGGGAAACGACAGGGTGGGAGGTTCCGAGCCCCTGGATAGTTGTTAGCAGCAAGACACGGGTAGCACAATAAGCCAATAGTCTAAAAGATTACATAACGGCTCCGCCCATGGTTCAGGTTAGCGTACAACATACTGCTAATCCACAGGTGTTTTGCCTTAAACTGTTTTTATGACAATGTATACATTGAATCCTGATGTGGGGTTCATAGGAATGAGGTAGCTCTTCCGGTTGGCCAACAGGTACATTCCTGGGGGTAAAGCCAAAAGACATTAAAAAGCACATGGTAATAGAAATTGTTTACCATTGTGCTTTTAAAAACTAGCGTTGGCATCTATGAAATAGAATATATCTGTGAAGGGGGAGGATGTCATATCTCATAGGCGCCGACTTGAGTTGGCACCGGTGGGTGCTCGCACCCCTCCCCCCGCCCCCGGCTCTGCCCCAACTCCACCCCTTTCCCAAATCCCCACCCCCGCCTCCTTCCCCGGGCGCTCCACATTTCCCTTCCACCCCCCACCCCAGGCTTGCAAGCCTGGGAGGGAGGGAGAAGAAGCAGAGCACCCACTGGCAGGTCCCCACCGGCCGCCCCGCCCAGCCCACCTCCACCTCCACCTCCACCTCCTCCCCCGAGACGCCTTTGCTTCGCTTCTCCCCCTGCCCTCCCAGGCTTGCCGCGCGCCAAACAGCTGATTCTCACGGCAAGCCTGGGAAGGAGGAGGGGAGAAGCGGAGCAGTGGCGCCTTGTGGGAGGAGGTGAGCTGGGGCAGTGGGGTGCAGGGGAACCGCTCCCTGCCCCAGCTCACCTCCGCTCCGCCTCCACTTCCTCCCCCGAGGCGCCACTGCTCCGCTTCTCCCCCCGCCCTCCCAGGCTTGCTGGAGAACCAGCTGTTTGGCGCGTGGCAACTCTGGGAGGGAGGGGGGAGAAGCGAAGCAGCAGCACCTCGGGGGAGGAGGCGGAGGCGGAGGTGAGCTGGGTGGGGGGGCTGGCAGGGAGCTGCCGGTGGGTGCTTTGCACCCACCAATTTTTCCCCGTAGGTGCTCCAGCCCCGGAGCACCCACGGAGTCATATGTCTCGTACTAACATGTTGGACCTCTCCCTCAACTCTAGGTTGGTATTTGAAGAGGGTGTTTGCTATCTCCTTCCTGCACCGGGGAGTAGGCCCCTCACAACGCTTTGTGCGTCTGTAACTTCTGATAAGGACACCAACTACCGCTCCCCATTTGGAGTTTTGCTGACTTTGCTCAGGCCTTGGCTACACTTACAAGTTACAGCGTAATAAAACTGCCGGCAGCGCTGTAACTCATTAACTGGCTACACTTGCAAGGCACGTGCAACGCTGTATCTCCTCAGATACAGCGCTGCATGTACTCCACCTCTCCGAGAGGAATAACAGCTGCTGCGAAGTGGGTGCAACGTTCGTCTTTCAGTGTAGCCCAGGAACAACGGAGTTAATGATCTTCCGAAGTTGCCTTTGTTTTGAAACGGCACTTCCGGGTTGGAGTTCAGAGCTCCGTTCTTTAAGCTGCTAAACACAGGCTTTTTTTCCTCTCTTTTATCTGCTCTTTAAAAACAAACAAAGCCCCTGCTGTTTGCTTTCAGTGATTGAGAGAGAGGCAGGGGATGTGGAGGTGTGGAAATAATGAGCTGACACTCTGTGGCTATTCCAAAAATCCACTCTTTTTCCAAAAACGCTCCCTGTCAAAGTCCCCCTCACCCCCCCCCCCCCCATTTGAAAAGCACGTTGCAGCTACCTGAATGCCCATAATGCACCGCTCCCAATACAGCTGCAAGTGCCGCAAATGTAGCCACGTCAGTGGTAGTTACTGCGCTTTCCCTACTCAGCTGTACGAACACGGGTTTAACTAACAGCGCTGTACATCTGCAAGTGTAGCCTAGGCCTTATCTAGTAACGAAGGAAGGTTGTCTCTTGTTTATCCAGGTTTTCTTAGCCCTTATTGTTCATCGTTAGCTAGGCCCCAGGCCTTAAACCAAGCTGTGGAATTTGGGCCGATGTAAAATGTTTTTGACAGAAACTGTGGTTAAGATTTTACATACCCATTAAATGGATCATGGCCCTTCAATCAGCAAGTGCTTTGCTGTATCCAGATCAGCAGCCCAGGATAATGCTGAAAAGGGGAAGGCTAGAGGGAAGGATTTGTACACACCTCAGGGCTTGGCTACACTTACAAGTTACAGCGTAATAAAACTGCCGGCAGCGCTGTCACTCATTAACTGGCTACACTTGCAAGGCACGTGCAACGCTGTATCTCCTCAGATACAGCGCTGCATGTACTCCACCTCCCCGAGAGGAATAACAGCTGCTGCGAAGTGGGTGCAACGTTCGTCTTTCAGTATAGCCGAGGAACAACGGAGTTAATGATCTTCCGAAGTTGCCTTTGTTTTGAAACGGCACTTCCGGGTTGGAGTTCAGAGCTGCATTCTTTAAGCTGCTGATCACAGGCTCCGTTTCCTCTCTTTTATCTGCTCTTTAAAAACAAACAAAGCCCCTGCTGTTTGCTTTCAGTGATTGAGAGAGAGGCAGGGGATGTGGAGGTGTGGAAATAATGAGCTGACACTCTGTGGCTATTCCAAAAATCCACTCTTTTTCCAAAAACGCTCCCTGTCAAAGTCCCCCTCACCCCCCCCCCCCCCCCGATTTGAAAAGCACGTTGCAGCTACCTGAATGCCCATAATGCACTGCTCCCAATACAGCTGCAAGTGCCGCAAATGTAGCCACGTCAGTGGTAGTTACTGCGCTGGCCGCTGCCAGTGTGGACAGGCTGCAGCGCTTTCCCTACTCAGCTGTACGAACACGGGTTTAACTCACAGCGCTGTACATCTGCAAGTGTAGCCTAGGCCTCAGAGAGGTGCGAAGTGGCATCTCAGGTGAATAAGAAGGGCCCATGGAGATGAATCCAGCCTGAAACAAAAGCTCTGAGACATGTGAATTGCTCCATTAACGTCAGTGGGTGTCCGCCGGCCCCCCGCCCCCCCATGCTTGGGAGCCTGTGATATGCATCGAGCGTGCCTGTTCTGAGCTCCTCACCCCAGTCTCAGGCCTGGCTGACCTACAATGGTAGGTCGGTATAAGGCGGCTGATGTCAACCTAACCCTGTAAGCGTCTACTCTGAAATGTTGCTCCCACCCATGTAAATCGCCCACTGCAGCTACTTGCACCGCCTGTTGGCGGTCAGCCCCGCGCGGGGGAGGGGGGCTTCAGCGGTCAGTGCCCCCCAATGCCCCCCACGGTTAAGCCAGTGGAAGCGCTCCGGGTGAGGCCGATGGACGGAGCTAGCGTGGCCGTGAAACGCCGCTTTTATTGCCGCGGTGGCTGTACGGCGACTTAATGTGGCCATGTAGCCACGCCCCCAGCAGCGTGGCCTTGGTGCAGGGTCCCCACGTGCCTGTTCTCAGCTCCCACCCGGAGGGGCAGGCCTGCCCCAGAGGCTGGTTCATATGGGAGCATCAGGGAGAGGGGCTCAGACGTCCATGGAAGAGCAGAGCTTCCCCGGATGGCAACTCACGGGCCGTGCGGGGGGGGGGGGGGGGCAGAGAAAGCGCCTCAGACCCCCTAGAATGGCTCAGACACCCCCAGACCCCAGAACCCAAACAGGAGGGGGAGAATATGGGACAGGCGCCCGCTCCCTTAATCCCGCCACTCACTCTGCCACCCAGCCCTATGTCACTTCTCCAGTCCTTGCCCCCTTCCCCGACGTCACCTTCCCATAATCCCCCCACTCCTTGCCACAGCCCCTCCTCCCCATGCCTTTACCCCTGTTTCCCCCTCCCCTCCCAGAAAATATTCACATATTTCATCTTTTTCTTTAAAAAAATAACAGTTTGAGCCCCTGCTGAACTCAGAGTGCCCGTCCCCAAACTAACAACAGCCGTAAGGAATGCTTGGGTTTGGGGGCGGGCGGCACCTTGAAAACGTCTTGCTCAAATGACCCCAAATTTGGATCACGAACTCTACCCAGCACCCCCACAAGACGCACCAGATTTCAAAGCAGTACGAGTCAGCGTGTGGATTTTAGAGCAGTGGTTCTCAACGAGGGGTACGCAGAGGCCTTCCGGGGGTACATCAGGATATTTGCCCAGTTTTACAACAGGCTACATAAAAAGCACTAGCGAAGTCAGTACCAACGAAAATGTCATACAGGCAACGACTTATTTATACTGCTCTGAGTGCTATACCCTGACATGTAAGGACAATATTTATATGCCAATTGATTTATTTCATAATTATAGAGTAAAAATGAGAAAAGCAGCAATGGTTCAGTACTAGTGTGGCTGGGACACTTTTGTATTTTTATGTGTGGTTGTGGAAACAAGTCATTTTGAAGTGAAGTGTAACTTGGGGGTACGCAGGACAAATCCGACTCCTGAGAGGGGTCCAGTTGTCTGGAAAGGTTTTAGAGCATTGAGAAAAGTCAACCTTCAAAGAGAAAGGAGTTCTCAGCGTTAGCACCATGGGCTCCTGCTGCTGGTTCCTCATCCATTTTCTGAGCTGTGGCACGGGGGGGGTAAGGGAGAGATAGCTCAGCGGTTTGAGCATTGGCCTGCTAAACCCAGGGTTGTGAGTTCAATCCTTGAGGGGGCCATTTAGGGATCTGGGGCAAAAATTGGGGATTGGTCCTGCTTTGAGCAGGGGGTTGGACTAGATGACCTCCTAAGGTCCCTTCCAACCCTGATGTTCTATGAGTGCCGTCAAACAAAGCAAATGGCCGGGACTCTCATCGCGGGCGGGCTGAAAAGGGGGCCGCTGACATCAGGGATCCACCCGCTGCAGAGAGCCCAGTTCTCAGAACTGCCGTGAAGTTCACATAACCAGCGCACTGCCGGACTACCGCCCTTGGTCAACCCGGTAACTCTGAAGACAGAACGACATTCAGCGTCCTGCAGTGACTGAGCCAGTCTGCACCACTGAGCACTTTCACCCCCGGAGTTCCAGGGGAAAGGAGAGCTGAGAGAAATGTCAAATATTAGAGAATTGGCCCCACTGGGGGCATGTAGGGGTCAGGAGAGGGCTAGAGTCGGTAACCAAGCGGGTGTGCTGTGGTCCCTGGTGTCCACGCTCTACGAACAACTTCCTCAAAAAGCAAGGGAAATTCCTGCCTTGTTAAGGCAGAGTTCTGGTCACCCTCGTGCCCTTCCCAGAAGTGGAGAGCAGCTAAATGTCACCCTCTGCCAATGGGACACGCCGCAGTGAAGGGATGCGCCACCCCCCGGAACACCACCTTAACTCTGCCCCCGTTGAGCGTGGTGCCGACCTCCCAGCTGGGGCGGAGCACTGTGGGGCGGCAGAGCGTGTCCTCACTGAGCCACGTTCGGGGCAGGCTTAGTGAACAGCAGCTGGCTTTGCCCGGCCTGGGCCCGACCACTCCACCTGCTCTGTGCAGGCCACCCCAGTCCTGCCAGATGCGCCAACCTCTGAGAGCTCCCCTTCACTCCCCCCTGCCTCACAATGCATGGCTACATAGCTTCTCATCCCCTCAGCAAGACGAAGCAGCTGCGTTCCCCTCCCTTCACAAACCACATAGATCAGCCCAGGAACAAGGGGTCCCTGATCCCCTGTGGACAGATGCCCCTCTCCTCCTATCACGGTGCAGCCTACCTGCCCAGCCAAGCCAGCTGGCCCTAGCAAAGAGCATGGACAGACAATAGCACGTTCACAGGCTTATTCTCCATGGGCAGACCCAGTAGCCTAATGGATAAGGCATTGGCTTCCTAAGCCAGAGATTGTGGGTTTAAGTCCCATCTGGGGTGAAAAACTACCCTGGTTGGAACTTACTCAGAGGGTGGAGCATGTTGCCTTTTTTTCCCCTTGAAGGTGTGCTGGCCCCTGGCTGGCTTTTGGGGAATGGGATATGGGGCCTTCACCTCTAGGGGATGCAGGGTCCAAGGTGGGGGGACTGGCTGGCTCAGGAGGGACATTCTGACTACACCTGTTCAGTGGTTCCCTGTGTGAGGTGAGTTTGTTGGGTCTCTGCACAAATTTTGTTGGGTCTCGGCACAAATTTCCCCAGTCCCGCAACCAGTCCCCCTTGTTCCCTGAGGGCTGGACGGAATGCAGAGCCCGACCTCCCATCACCCCTTGGGGTGGGGGCTGCCTATGTGGGGGGCGCTCTCCCTGGGCCCCCCAGTGAGCTGGGAGCTCTCCTGTCAGCTAGTTGCACACTGACTGCAACATGATGCAAGCAGGGTGGAGAGGTGTTAAATGACACCGGGGGGACCGGGCCGGGCGTGGGGCTGGCCTCAGCCCACAAGTCACAAACCACACGGCGCAGATGACATAACATAATCACGCGCAAGAGAGAGCGTGTGAAAGGCAGAGCAAAAGGAGACGGCAGTTGGTCACGGGTCTTGGCAGCCTGGCGTCGCCACTATGGGGGATGAAGGGGGTCAAAGGGGTTGAGGTCAAAGGGCAGGGTTAGGGTTAGCGGGGTTGAGTAGTGGTGTCCCCACTGTGGCTGCGCAGAAGGATCTGACCCAGTTTCCTTCAATTCCCCCCTCCCCTGTAGGGCCAGCCCCCACCCTGGGGTACAACATTGACACTGTCCACCCGGAGGTGCTAGCCCCCAAGGCGAGTAGGACTTTCGGGTACCAGGTGCTGCAGTTCAAAGATGCAAGGTAAGAGAGACCCCCCCCCCACACACACACACTGCAAGAGAGACACGGGGTTAGAGGTGCTGGGGGATCAGGACTCCTGGGTTCTATCCCCAGCTCTGGGAGGGCAAGGGGGCCAGAGCAGGGGGTAGGGAGTCAGGACTCCAGGGTTCTATCCCCAGCACTGGGAGGGCAGTGGGGCCAGAGCAGGGGGCAGGGAGTCAGGATTCCAGGGTTCTCTCTGGGGTGCCGGGGGGAGGAGTGGGATCTAGTGGGTTAGAGCAGGTGAGGCTGGTTGTCAGGACTCCTGGGTTCTGTTCTCAGCTCTGGGAGGGCAGTGGGGCCAGAGCAGGGGGCAGGGAGTCAGGACTCCAGGGTTCTATCCCCAGCACTGGGAGGGCAGTGGGGCCAGAGCAGGGGGCAGGGAGTCAGGACTCCAGGGTTCTCTCCGGGGTGCCAGGGGGGAGGAGTGGGATCTAGTGGGTTAGAGCAGGTGAGGCTGGCTGTCAGGACTCCTGGGTTCTGTTCTCAGCTCTGGGAGGGCCGTGGGGTTTAGTTTATGATGTAAGGGGCACCGTTCTGTAACTAGGCCCCAGCCTGGGGTGAATTTCAGTGTCAAGGATTGCCAGGCCCCCGCCCGCTCTTTCCCGGTGGGATCCCCCCAGCCTGTGTATGGTCCCCGCTGGGTCATGCTGCTCCCTCTTCCCCTTTCACTACCCGAAGCATGCTGCATCTGCCGGGGCTAATTGGGAAGTGAGAGTATGTCAGGGGACCACAACTGGGCAGCACCGGGGTGGCGTGACCCAATGAAGGACTAACTGGAACACAGAAATCGGGAAGGAGGTGTGTGTATGTGGGAGGTCTCGTCACGTGTTAGAGCAGGGAGGGGGTTGGGAGTCCGGACGCCTGGGTTCTTGCCCCACCCTGTGTGGGGTCCCTGGCAAGCAGGTATTTCCCATCCCCGGCGTCTGAGCTGCCTTGTTTTACAGTGTCGTCGTGGGAGCGCCCGGGGACCAGAACTCCACAGGGCAGTTGTACCAGTGTGCTGTGAAGACAGGCTCCTGCCAGGCCATCCCATTGCCGGGTGGGTCTGGGGAGAGATCGGGGGGGTGGGGGGGGGGGTGGCAGGGGACAGGGGGCACTGGACAGGGCGAAGCACTGACCCCTTTTCCCTCTCCTTGCAGAGAGTGCTCAAATGGCGCATCTCGGCATGGCCCTGGCGAGCAACAGCGCCGACGACCAGCTGATTGTGAGTGTGGACGGAGGGGCGGGGGTGTGGGCTGCGGGACGGGTCCTGATGGGACGTCTCCAGCTCTGCTGGGGAATAGACAGTTGGGGACGCTCCTGCCTCAGGTGGGGACAGGCTCCCTCTCTGCCATCCCCTCTGGGTATGAGCCTGCTGTTGTGGATGAGGGGCACCCACCGGCAGCTCCCCGCCAGCCCCCACGCCCAGCTCACCTCCGCTCCGCCTCCTCCCCGAGGCGCCGCTGCTCAGCTTCTCCCCCCTCCCTTCCAGGCTTGCTGCATGCCAAACAGCTGATTCTCGGGGCAAGCCTGGGAGGGAGGAGGGAGAAGCAGAGCAGCGGCCCCTCGTGGGAGGAGGCGGAGCAGAGGTGAGCTGGGCAGGGGGGCCAGCGGGGAGCTGTCGGTGGGTGCTCTGCTTCTCCCTCCTCCCTCCCAGGCTTGCACGAGCACCCACCAAAGTCAGCGCCTATGGCCCCATCCCCCTCTCCCCTCCCTGTCGGGTTTGGCTCATTTCTAGTCCCCTGTGCTCCCCACCCCAGCATCCCATACCTGGCTGGTAACTGCCCTGCTCGGTGCCCCCCATAGGCCTGCGGCTCTGGGCTGAACCGAACCTGCGATGGGAACCTGTACCTGAGTGGGGTCTGCTACCTCTTCAAGGGACGCCTGGAGCAGCCCGAGGAGATGACACCGGGATTTGAAAGTAAGGAACTGACAAACTCAAAGCACTGAGCCCCCGTTGCCGTCCCACAGAGCCCAGGAATCCTGGCTCCCCGCTCCAACCCACCAGACCCCATTCCCCTCCCAGAGCTGGGGATAGAACCCAGGTGTCCTGTCTCCGAGCCCTGCTGATGGAACCCCTAGACCCCACTCCCCTCCCCCGAGCTGGGAATAGAACCCAGGAGTCCTGGCTCCTGCCCCCACCCCACGCGCTAACCTTTTCTGGTGGTTCCCCACAGAATGCCTGAAGGGGAATGTGGATCTGGTGTTTCTCTTCGATGGGTCGCACAGCATGACCAAGGACCAGTTCAATGCCATCAAGGACTTCATGATCGACGTGATGGAGAAGCTGGGAACCAGCACCATACATGTATGTGATTGACTCCTGCCCTGCCTGGTGCTAGGGGGCGCTGCCCTACAAACACCAACCAGGCCCCATCTCCCTAGATGGGTGCTACAGGACTCTGCCTTCCATATCCCATATCGGGGGGAGGGATAGCTTAGTGGTTTGAGCATTGGCCTGCTAAACCCAGGGTTGTGAGTTCAATCCTTGGGGGGGCCGTTTAGGGATCTGGGGCAAAAATTGGGGATTGGTCCTGCTTTGAGCAGGGGGTTGGACTAGATGACCTCCTAAGGTCCCTTCCAACCCTGATATTCTATGATCCCAGCTGTGCCCCATCTACTGGCTTGGCATGGTACTAGGGGGCACTGTGTTATGGGGGGGTCCCGTCCTGGTCAGTCCCTATCTCTCATGCTATCCCTATCATGCTAGGAGTCTACTACAGGCCACCTGTGATGGAGTAGAGAGCAAGATGGATCTGACCTGAGAGGCTGGCTGCATTGGGAAAGGCTGCATTGGGAATGTGAGACTTTACCTGAGGCTGTAACATGAGCCAGGACGGGGGTTGGGAGGTGACACCTTTGGCTGGGAGAATGGACAGGCTAGAGGAGGGGCCCCGGGGGAGGGGAAGAGCCGGCTGGAGGTTTTGTCTGGGTGGTTTTCAGTTTGGAGCTGGGTGGTGAAACGCAGGGAGCCCCAAGGCTGGAGTCTAAGCTCCCTGCCCCCCAGAAGGGCCCAGCTGAGAGGTCCTGGTCATACTTACAAGCTCTGTTTGGACTCTTTCCTGGCAACCCTAATAAACCTTCTGTTCTACTGGCTGGCTGAGAGTCACATTGAATCCCGGGAAGAGGGGTGCAGGACCTGACTCCCCCACACTCTGTGACAACTGGTGGCAGCCGTGGGATCTTCTGCACCCCATGAATGGCACTTCCTGCAGTAAGTGACTGGAGAGCAGTACAACAAAGGGGGATTGACGGGGAGCAGGTTGCTGAAGAGGCAGAGAGAAGCAGTTTCGGGGGGTGGAGGAGTTATGCTTAACCCTGAGGGGTGTGACCAGTGAGAAGGGCTGGCACACTAGAGGTTCCTCCTGGAAGCCGTGGGGGCCAAGACCGCACAGGCCTGAGAGTGGCCAACAGGAAGATGTATGCTAAGCGCCGTAAGAACGACCTGGTGGAGCTGTGCAGGCAGAGGGGGCTGCGCATTGGGAAGTCCACCAAAGACCAGCTGAAGAGCTGAAGAAGAAGGACAGCTGAAGAAGAAGGATCGCTTGGATGACCCGATCCCTGTCCCTGGGGGAAGCCGCCCGACAGACGCAGCATGGGCCGCAGGGCCTGACCTGGCTGGGAGGGGTCAGACTGCTGCCGAGGACATCCCAAGACCCCTCTTGCCTCTGCCCAGGGGAGAGGTTGGGGAAAGCCCAGCAAATACTGAGAGCACCTTGACCCCGGCGGCCAGCAGGGGATCTTCCCGGAGGAGCTCCCCATCCCAGCAGTGGAGGCGGCTGGATTGGGAGAGGGAAATAAAACTGACAGAGCTCGAGTTGAGGCAGCAGGAACTGAAGGAGGAGCGGGAAGAACGGGAAAAACAACGTCAGCATGAGGTGCAGGAGAAGGAGAAACAACGCCAGCATGAGGAGAAACAACGCCAGCATGAGCTGGAGCTGGCCAGACTGAGGAGCAATGAGGCCCCGGCTGCGGTGAGTGAGGGGGGACCCAAGACTACAGGGAAGTTTGATCGTAACTTCCTGGCCCGGCGTAAGGAAGGGGTAGACATAGACAGCTTCCTGGCTGCCTTTGAGAATGCCTGCAGGTTGCACAAGGTTGACCCTGCAGACAAGATCCAGTTTCTCACCCCCTTAGTGGACCCGGCAGGCCTGGACGTGTACGGCCGAATGAAAGAGACGGAGACTGGGGATAATGAACTGTTCAAAAAGGCCCTGCTCTGCGAGCTTGGGCTGACTCCCGAGATGTACCGTCAAAGGTTCCGGGATCAGCGAAAAACCCCTGAGATCACGTACCTACAACTGGCCAACCGGATACATGGATACGCCCGCAAGTGGACCGCTGGGGCCCAAACTATGGAGGGCCTGCTCAAACTATTCATACTGGAACAACTGTATGAACAGTGCCCATCAGACCTGAAGCTATGGTTGATGGACAAAAATCCAGGGAGCCCGCAGCACGCAGGGCGGCTGGCCGACGAGTTTGTGAACAGTCGGTCAAGGGGTGGCAGGGAGGAATACCAAAGGAGCAGGCCCACCCTGAGGCAGCAAGAGAGTCACCATGGGACCTCCCAAAGGGGAAATAGGGAGAACCCCCTCCCGAGGGGAACCTCCGACATCAGAACCAACCGACCTGCTCGAGGGGACCAATGGGACATGAGCTGCTATCACTGCGGCCAGAGGGGCCACTTACGGTCCCAGTGCCCCAAGATCAGAGACAGACTGAGCAGACCAAACCCACACCGGGTTAACTGGGTAGGGACCCAGCCGGACGAGGGGCTGACAGCCCAGAAAAGGGGGGCTGGCAGCTTATCAACGGCTCCGGAGGGAGGAGGGCCCCAGACCAGCTCCTCGGGGGCGCTGGATGCTTCGGACTCAGGGTTCTCGGTTTATAGGGTGGGCGTGGGGCTGTCCCTCCGGAGAGAGTGCCTTGTTCCCCTGGAGATAGATGGGAGGAGGGTCACTGGATACTGGGATACGGGCGCGGAGGTGATGCTGGCCCGGCCCGAGGTGGTGGCCCCAGATCGGGTGGTACCCAACACCTACCTGACCCTAACAGGGGTGGGCGGAACCCCGTTCAAGGTACCCGTGGCGAGGGTACACCTGAAATGGGGGGCCAAGGAGGGCCCCAAGGACATAGGGGTGCACCAGCATTTGCCCACTGAGGTACTGATGGGGGGGGACCTAGAAGACTGGCCCAATGAATCCCGGGACACCCTGGTCATGACCCGTAGCCAGAGCCGGCAAGGGGTGCTACGCCCGGGCCTCGGAGAGGGTGCCTTGCACAGGGCGCAGGACCCTGCCCCAGTGGAGAGGGAGTACCCCAGGACCAGGCACAGAGAGGCTGCGGCCTCAGACACAGACAGCACGAGGGAAAAGGCTCCTATCCCTTCCCCAGCGGCTGAGTTCCAGGCCAAGTTACAGAGAGATCCCTCCTTGCGGAAGCTCAGGGACCTGGCCGATCGCAGGGAGGTACAGACCATGTGGAGAGGTTGCTAGGAGAGGTTCCTGTGGGAGAAGGGGTTCCTGTACCGGGAATGGGCTCCCCCCGGTGAGATGGAGACGTGGGGGATCAGGAGGCAGCTGGTGGTCCCCCAGAAATATCGCCGCAAGCTACTGTACCTGGCCCATGACATCCCTCTCGCAGGGCACCAGGGAATCCGGCGCACCAGGCAGAGGCTGCTACAGAACTTTTACTGGCCTCGGGTCTTTACAACTGTCCATCAGTACTGCCGGTCCTGTGACCCCTGTCAGCGGGTGGGGAAGGCCTGGGACAAGCGGAAAGCGGCTTTGAGGCCTTTGCCCATCATAGAGGAACCTTTCCAAAAGGTGGCCATGGACATAGTGGGGCCTCTCAGCAAGACAACCCGGTCGGGGAAGAAATACATTCTGGTGGTGGTAGATTTCGCCACCCGCTACCCCGAGGCGGTGCCCTTATCCTCCATTGAAGCAGACACCGTGGCGGATGCGCTGCTGACCATTTTCAGCCGAGTGGGGTTCCCCAAGGAAGTCCTGACAGACCAAGGGTCCAACTTCATGTCGGCCCTGCTCCGGTGCTTGTGGGAGAAATGTGGGGTCCGGCACAGCTGGGCCTCAGCATATCATCCCCAGTCCAATGGGCTGGTGGAGAGGTTCAGTGGGATGCTAAAGATGAAGCTGAAAACCTTTATGAACCACCACCTGCAGGACTGGGACAAGTACCTACCGCACCTGCTGTTCGCATACAGGGAAGTGCCCCAGGAGTCTACCGGATTCTCGCCCTTCGAACTGTTATACGGCAGGAGAGTGAGGGGGCCCCTGGACCTGATGAGAGACGAATGGGAGGGGGAGGCCGCCCCCGAGGGAGAGTCAGTGGTGGAGTATGTCCTGACCTTCCGAGAGAGACTTACTGAGCTCATGGACCTGGCCAAGGGAAATCTGGCCAGAGCCCAGAGGAAGCAAAAGGTCTGGTACGACCGCACGGCGCGGGCCCGTGCCTACGCCACCGGGGATCAGGTGATGGTTCTCATCCCCGTGAGGAAAAACAAGCTGCAGGCCGCTTGGGAAGGCCCTTTCAAGGTTGTCAAGCAGCTAAATGAGGTAAATTATGTGGTGGAGCTGTCTAACCGGGCACACCACTGCCGGGTGTACCATGTCAATATGATGAAGCCATATTATGACAGGGGAAATGTGGTGCTGGCCGTGTGTGGACATTGGGAGGAGCAGGGAAGTGACCCTCTAGTAGATCTATTCCCTGAGACAGGAGATGGCTCCTCCCAAGAAACAATCCCTCTCTCTGATCAGCTAACCCCTGCCCAGCAAGCTGAGATCAGAGCGGTGCTGCATCTGTACCGACAGCTGTTTTCCAACCAGCCTGGTCGCACTAATCTGACTGTCCACCGGGTGCAGACAGGATCGCACCAACCTATAAGATGCTCCCCCTTCCGAGTCACAGGGAAGACAGCTCGGGACCTGGAAAGAGAGGTCAAGGACATGCTGGCTTTGGGGGTGATCCAACCGTCGTCCAGCCCTTGGGCCTCACCAGTAGTGCTGGTCCCCATAAGGGATGGGTCGATCCGGTTCTGTGTGGACTATCGGAAGCTCAATGCCATCACTGTATCTGATGCCTACCCCATGCCCCGGCCGGACGAGCTCCTAGACAAGCTGGGAGGGGCTCGGTACCTTACCACCATGGATCTTACAAAGGGCTACTGGCAAGTGCCACTGGATGCAGATGCCCGGCTGAAATCTGCCTTCATTACCCCTCTGGGGCTCTACGAGTTCCTGACCCTGCCTTTCGGCCTCAAGGGAGCGCCAGCCACCTTCCAGCGCCTGGTGGATCAGCTACTGAAGGGGATGGAGAGCTTCGCTGTGGCGTATATCGATGACATCTGTGTCTTTAGCCAGTCCTGGGAGGACCATGTGTCCCAAGTTAAACAAGTGCTGGACCGACTCCGGGAAGCTGGGCTGACCATAAAAGCAGAGAAGTGCAAGGTGGGGATGGCTGAAGTGTCCTACCTGGGCCACCGGGTGGGGAGCGGCCGCCTAAAGCCAGAACCAGCCAAGGTGGAGGTGATCCGGGACTGGCCCGCTCCACAAACTAAAAAGCAGGTCCAGGCCTTTATTGGGATGGCGGGGTACTATCGAAGATTTGTGCCCCACTTTAGTGCCATAGCCACCCCCATCACTGAGCTATGTAAGAAGGGGAAGCCAGACAAGGTGGTCTGGACCGAGGAGTGCCAGAGGGCTCTCTGTGCACTGAAGGAGGCTTTGATCAGGGACCCGGTTCTGGCAAACCCAGACTTTGACAAGCCCTTTCTGGTGTTCACCGACGCTTCAGACATGGGACTGGGGGCGGTGTTAATGCAGGAGGATGAAACGGGGCAGAGACACCCCATCGTGTATTTAAGTAAGAAGCTGCTACCCCGAGAGCAGAATTATGCGGCCATCGAGAAGGAATGCCTGGCCATGGTGTGGGCCCTCAAGAAACTAGAGCCGTATCTATTTGGGCGACACTTCACCGTGTACACCGACCACTCGCCCCTGACCTGGCTACACCGAATGAAAGGGGCCAACGCCAAGCACCTGAGGTGGAGCCTGCTCCTGCAGGATTACGACATGGACGTGGTCCATGTGAAGGGAAGTGCCAATCTGATAGCGGATGCGTTGTCCCGGAGAGGGGGCCCTGAACTTCCCCAGGCCACTGGTCAGAGTGACCCCGCTCAGTTCAGTCTCGAAGGGGGGAGAGATGTGACGGAGTAGAGAGTGAGATGGATCTGACATGAGAGGCTTGCTGCATTGGGAAACTTTACCTGAGGCTGTAACATGAGCCAGGACGGGGGTTGGGAGGTGACACTTTTGGCTGGGAGAATGGACAGGCTAGAGGAGGGGCCCCGGGGGAGGGGAAGAGCCGGCTGGAGGTTTTGTCTGGGTGGTTTTCAGTTTGGAGCTGGGTGGTGAAACACAGGGAGCCCCAAGGCTGGGGTCTAAGCTCCCTGCCCCTCAGAAGGGCCCAGCTGTGGGGTCCTGGTCATACTTACAAGCTCTGTTTGGACTCTTTCCTGGCAACCCTAATAAACCTTCTGTTCTACTGGCTGGCTGAGAGTCACATTGAATCCCGGGAAGAGGGGTGCAGGACCTGACTCCCCCACACTCCGTGACACCACCTAACCAGGTGGAAGAGGTGGATGAGGCTTTTTTTAAACAACTAACAAAATCATCCAAAGCCCAAGATTTGGTGGTGATGGGGGACTTCAACTATCCAGACATATGTTGGGAAAATAACACGGCGGGGCACAGACTATCCAATAAGTTCTTGGACTGCATTGCAGACAACTTTTTATTTCAGAAGGTTGAGAAAGCTACTAGGGGGGAAGCTGTTCTAGATTTGATTTTAACAAATAGGGAGGAACTCGTTGAGAACTTGAAAGTAGAAGGCAGCTTGGGTGAAAGTGATCATGAAATCCTAGAGTTCACAATTCTAAGGACGGGTAGAAGGGAGTACAGCAAAATAGAGACAATGGATTTCAGGAAAGCGGATTTTGGTAAGCTCAGAGAGCTGATAGGTATGGTCCCATGACTGAGGGGAATCAAGACTGAGGGGAAAAACAACTGAGGAGAGCTGGCAGTATTTCAAAGGGACACTATTAAGGGCCCAAAAGCAAACTATTCTGCTGGGTAGGAAAGAGAGAAAATGTGGCAAAAGACCACCTTGGCTTAACCACGAGATCTTACAAGATCTAAAAAATAAAAAGAAGTTGTATAAAAAATGGAAACTAGGACAAATTACAAAGGATGAATATAGGCAAACAACACGGGAATGCAGGGGCAAGATTAGAAAGGCAAAGGCACAAAATGAGCTCAAAGTAGCTGCAGGAATAAAAGAAACAAGAAAACTTTTTATCAATACATTAGAAGCAAGAGGAAGACCAAGGACAGGGTAGGCCCACTACTCAGTGAGGAGGGAGAAACAGTAACAGGAAACTTGGAAATGGCAGAGATGCTTAATGACTTCTTTGTTTCGGTCTTTACCAAGAAGTCTGAGGGAATGCCTAACATAGTGAATGCTAATGGGAAGGGGGAAGGTTTAGAAGATAAAATAAAAAAAGAACAAGTTAAAAATCACTTAGATAAGTTAGATGCCTGCAAGTCACCAGGACCTGATGAAATGCATCCTAGAATACTCAAAGAGCTAATAGAGGAGGTATCTGAGCCTCTAGCTATTATCTTTGGTAAATCATGGGAGACAGGAGAGATTCCAGAAGACTGGAAAAGGGCAAATATAGTGCCCATCTATAAAAAGGAAAATAAAAACAACCCAGGAAACTACAGACCATTTAGTTTAACTTCTGTGCCAGGAAAAATAATGGAGCAAGTAATTAAGGAAATCATCTGCAAACACTTGGAAGGTGGAAAGGTGATAGGGAATAACCAGCATGGATTTGTAAAGAACAAATCATGTCAAACCAATCTGATAGCTTTCTTTGATAGGATAACGAGTCTTGTGGATAAGGGAGAAGCGGTGGATGTGGTATACCTAGACTTTAGTAAGGCATTTGATACGGTCTCGCATGATATTCTTATCAATAAACTAGGGAAATACAACTTAGATGGGGCTACTATAAGGTAGGTGCGCAACTGGCTGGATAACCGTACTCAGAGAGTAGTTATAAATGGTTGCCAATCCTGCTGGAAAGGTATAACGAGTGGGGTTCCGCAAGGGTCTGTTTTGGGACCGGCTCTGTTCAATATCTTCATCAACGACTTGGATATTGGCATAGAAAGTACGCTTACTAAGTTTGCAGATGATACCAAACTGGGAGGGATTGCAACTGCTTTGGAGGATAGGGTCATAATGCAAAATGATCTGGACAAATTGGAGAAATGGTCAGAGGTAAACAGGATGAAGTTTAATAAGGACAAATGCAAAGTGCTCCACTTAGGTAGGAACAATCAGTTTCACACATACAGAATGGGAGGAGACTGTCTAGGAAGGAGTACGGCAGAAAGGGATCTAGGGGTTATAGTGGACCACAAGCTAAATATGAGTCAACAGTGTGATGCTGTTGCAAAAAAAGCAAACATGATTCTGGGCTGCATTAACAGGTGTGTGGTGAGCAAGACACGAGAAGTCATTCTTCCGCTTTACTCTGTGCTGGTTAGGCCTCAACTGGAGTATTGTGTCCAGTTCTGGGTACCGCATTTCAAGAAAGATGTGGAGAAATTGGAGAGGGTCCAGAGAAGAGCAACAAGAATGATTAAGGGTCTAGAGAACATGACCTATGAAGGAAGGCTGAAGGAATTGGGTTTGTTTAGTTTGGAAAAGAGAAGACTGAGAGGGGACATGATAGCGGTCTTCAGGTATCTAAAAGGGTGTTATAAGGAGGAGGGAGAAAACTTGTTCATCTTAGCATCTGAGGATAGAACAAGAAGCAATGGGCTTAAACTGCAGCAAGGGAGGTTTAGATTGGACATTAGGAAAAAGTTCCTAACTGTCAGGGTGGTTAAACACTGGAATAAACTGCCCAGGGCGGTTGTGGAATCTCCATCTCTGGAGATATTTAAGAGTAGGTTAGACACATGTCTATCAGGGATGGTCTAGACAGTTTTGGTCCTGCCATGAGGGCAGGGGGCTGGACTCAATGACCTCTCGAGGTCCCTTCCAACCCTAGAATCTATGAATCTATGAATCTCAGCCTGGCTCTAAGGAGCACTGTACAGCAGGGATCCCTGCCCTGTGTACCAGCGTGGTGGTGGTGGAGGGTGGTGGGGTGCTGTTCTGACAGCCCCTCTTCCCCGCCAGTTTTCCGCAGTGCAGTTTTCCACGGACGTGAAGACAGAATTTGACTTTAACGATTACAAACGAAACCAAGATCCCCAGGAACTCCTGAAAAATGTGACGCACATGGACCAGCTGACAAACACCTTCAAAGCCATCAACTATGTTGTGTGAGTAACCGGGGGCGGGAGGGAGGGATGGACCCGTGATAACCAGCTGCCCTGCACCCCACCCCAGAGGTGGCTGCATCTCAGTGCTGGGGGGATGGAGCGTTGTAGAAACAGCTCCTGTGCCCAGTTCTGGAAGTGGTTGCTTCTGAGTGCGTCTGCCCCATTTCCCCGTGTCCTGCAGAGACAAGGTTTTCACCCCAGAGAGTGGCGCCCGGGAAGATGTGGCGCGAGTGATGATCATTATCACAGACGGAGACCCCACCGACAGCGGGAATGTGTCCGCTGCCAAAGAGAAGAATATTGTTCGCTACATTATTGGGGTAAGGAACCCAGGAGTCCTGGCTCCCAGCCCCCCACTGCTCTAACCCATTAGACCCCATGCCCCTCCCAGAGCTGAGGAGAGAACGCAGGCGTTCTGGCCCATTGGGACTGACACGGGCTCCAACGTCCTCTCTCACTCTCTCCAGATTGGCAATAACTTTCAGCAGAACGATTCCAAGGCCTTGACACAGTTCGCCTCCGAGCCCACCAGCCAGTTTGTCAAGGTGCTGGACAACTTCGAAAAGCTCAAAGGCCTCTTCAGCGAGCTGCAGGCCAAGATCTACGCCATCGAAGGTACCGGCGCCCCCTGGTGTGTGACCAGGATTGTGGAGGACACAGCTTGGCAGCACCCCCTGGTGCATGCACTGGACATGCACAGCCCCCTAACGCCCCCTGGTGCATGCACTGGACATGTGCTGCCCCTAGCGCCCCCTGGTGCATGCACTGGACATGAGCAGCCCCCTAACACCCCCAGGTGGATGTATTGGACATGGACAGCAGCCCAGAGCACACACTGGACACAGAACTCAGCAATTCCCCTATGGGTGAAAAGCTGAGGCACATAAGCAGAACCCAGGAGTCCTGACTCCCCCCACCCTGCACTTCTCTAACCCACTAGACCCCCCCACTCTCTTCCCAGCACCCGGGATAAGACCTAGGAGTCCAGCCTCCCAGCCCACCCTGCTCTAACCATCCATTCTGTCAGCTGTCACCGAGATGCAGCTGCCTCTGGGGTGAGGCGTGGGGGCTCGTCACTGCTCTGACCTCCCCCCCTACCCCCGTCTGTCTTGCAGGTACCAGCAGCCGCAGCTCCTTCCACCTGGAGCTCTCGTCCAGCGGGTTCAGTGTGGACCTGGCCAAAGTGAGCCACAAGGAGGGGGCCTGGGCTATAGTGGGTTGGGGTGGGGGAGGGGTCTGAGCTAGTGAGGTTCAGGAGGGTGGGAGAGGGGCCAGGGCTGTGGGATTCAGAGGTGGGGGGGTGGCTTTTGGGAGCTTGGGGGGGGGGGTTGGGGAGGGGCCTGGGCAATGGCGGGGAAGGGGGAGCCTGGGCTATGGGAGTTCAGGAATGAGCTGGGGCTATGGGGATTTGTGGGGGAGAGGCTGGGCCATGGGGGTTCAGAGAGGTCATGGAGGGGCCAGGACTATAGGGATTCAGGAGGGGAGGGACCTGGACTATGGGGGGAGGTTGGGCTATGGGAGTTCGGAGGGGTCAGGGAGGGACCCAGGCATGGGAGTTAAGGGGCTCCCCATTGCCTCTGCCCTGCCCTTTGCCCCATGGTGTGCCTCTCTCCCCCTGCAGGAACGGGTGGTGCTGGGGGCCGTGGGGGCAGACGATTGGGCGGGAGGCCTGATTGAGCTGCGGGGCAACGCGGCGCTGGAGACCTTCATTGGGAGCCCCTCAGCCAGTGAGCAGATAAAGGACGCCTACCTGGGTACGTCACCCCCCAGCCCCTGGGCTGTGGCGTGGGGGCCATTTATGCAAGGATCCCTCGCCTGGCACTGAAATGCGGCTGCCTCTGGGGTGGGGCATGGGGGCCATTTATACAGGGATCCCTCACCCTCACCCGGTTCTCACAGCTCTGGGGGGAGGGCCTCTGCAGCTGGGTGGCTCTCCAGCTACTGAAGCTTTGGAGGGCTGAGCGGGGCACACCCGGCCGCCTCTCTCCACCTCCATGGGCCCGACTAGAGAGGCCTGCCCATCCCCTCTCTCATCCCGAGACGTTTCCTGCCCCCAGGGTATGCGGTGAAATCCATGCAGCACCGGAACAGGACACTCTACGCCGCGGGAGCCCCCCGCTATCAGCACGTTGGGATGGTCATCGTGTTTGAAATAGACCCCGGCAGCAAAAACTGGACAGATACTCAGCACATTATTGGCTCGCAAGTGAGAAGGGGACCGCCGTGCTTCAGGGAGTGGGGTGGGGGCTCAGCAGGGGGCGCTGTGCTTCAGGGAGTGGGGTGGGGGCTCGGCAGGGGGCGCTGTGCTTCAGGGAGTGGGGTGTGGGCTCGGCAGGGGGGCGCTGTGCTGCAGGGGGTGGGCGGGAGGCTCAGCAGGGGGCGCTGTGCTGCACGGAGTGGGCAGGGGCTTGGCAGGGGGTGCTGTGTTGCAGGGGGTGGGCGGGGGCTCCGCAGGGGGCGCTGTGCTGCAGGGGGTGGGCGGGAGGCTCGGCAGGGGGCGCTGTGCTGAAGGGGGTGGGCGGGGGCTCGGTGGGGGGGCGCTGTGCTGCAGGGAGTGGGCGGCGGGCTCGGCAGGGGGCGCTGTGCTGCAGGGGACGGGCGGGGGGCTCGGTAGGGGGCGCTGTGCTGCAGGGGACGGGCGGGGGGCTCGGTAGGGGGCGCTGTGCTGCAGGGGATGGGCGGGGGGCTCGGCAGGGGACGCTGTGCTGCAGGGGATGGGCGGGGGGCTCGGTAGGGGGCGCTGTGCTGTAGGGGACGGGCGGGGGGCTCGGTAGGGGGCGCTGTGCTGCAGGGGACGGGCGGGGGGCTCGGTAAGGGGCGCTGTGCTGCAGGGGATGGGCGGGGGGCTTGGCAGGGGGCACTGTGCTGCAGGGTGCAGTGCGAGGCTCACTAGGGGGCGCTGTGGTTGCTCCCTACCTCTCTGACCCCCACCCCCCTTTGGTTTGCAGATTGGCTCCTATTTCGGGTCAGTTCTGTGCTCAGTGGACGTGGACGGGGATGGGGACATGGACGTGCTCCTAGTGGGGGCCCCCCTGTACTATGAGGAGAGGAGTGGGGGCAGGGTCCACATCTATCGCTGGGACCAGGTGAGTAAGGGGCATAGACAGGGGCTAAGAGCACGGAGGACGTGTGTGGGGGTGTCTCCCCAGCAGGGGGTCTCCCTAGGGGGTTCCCAGGGCAGTGCTGGGGGCCCTGCAGGGGACGCTGACTCTGTATCTAACTGTAAGCGGGGGAATAGTCCCGCTATTGTGGGGAACTTTCCTCGTCTCTGCACTACCCCGGTGAAATGGGCTAGCGGAAGGATCTCAGTCCTCGCTCCCACCTCCTTTACCCCAGAGGCCTCCCTGCCCTCGAGGACTCCCCTTGTACTCTCCTGTCTGGCAGAGTCCTCGTAACCCCAACAAGGCTGGGCCCAGGATTCCTGGGGGGCTCGACCCCCAACCTTGCTGTGGTCCCCTAGGTCAGGGGCTAGGGTGTCCCCACTCCGGGGTACTCTCTCTGTACAGGATGCTTCCCTGACCCACTGATCACTGCATACAATTCAAAGCAAATGCAAATTATTTAATTAACAATTAATTTGTAACAGGAATAAGGAAAAATGGGAAAGGCTAATGGAAACACTTCACCCCGCTCTGTGGCAGGGAACATCACAACAATGTCTCTAAAATGTCAGGGCAGTTCAGTCTGTTCCTGTGCAAGTCCCAGGCTCCTTCTCAGGCCCTGGCTGTGCTGCAGGGACGCTGCTTGGACACTTGTTCTGGCGGTGGCCACACGCTCGCAGGCTCTGGGTGGCAGGACCCTTCTTCCCAGCGTTGCCCCCGCCCTGTCGGGGTTTAGATCCCCCTGCAAGTCTGGCCTGCAGGGCCCCTTGGCTGAGGCCTCTCCCTGTGCTGGGCCCACTGCCCAGGGTTCCCCTCGCTCTCCCCAGCTGCTCACCGCACCCGGCTCCGGACTGCTCCAGCTCCAGCTCCTCTGCCTCTGCACGGCTGCTGCTCTGCCTCCAGCTCCCTGGGCTGCTGCCCTGGCCCCTCTGGCTCTGGCTCCTACAGCTTCTCCCCCCAGGGCAGGTCTGTCTCTGGGCTGCAGCTCTGCTCCCAGGGCAGGTCTGTGTCTCTGGGCTGCACCTCTGCTCCCAGGGCAGGTCTGTCTCCCTGGGCTGCAGCTCTGCTCCCAGGGCAGGTCTGTGTCTCTGGGCTGCACCTCTGCTCCCAGGGCAGGTCTGTCTCACTGGGCTGCACCTCTGCTCCCAGGGCAGGTCTGTCTCACTGGGCTGCACCTCTGCTCCCAGGGCAGGTCTGTGTCTCTGGGCTGCTTTTCTGGCCCCTCCAGATCTGGCCCAGCTCAGCTCTGGCCTCTGGCTTCTGCCCTCTCCTTAGCTCAGCCCCACTCACTCTGACTCAGGCAACTTCAGCTCACACGGAGGACGGGATTCACCCTGACCTCCTGACTCCCTGATTCGCCTGCCCGCCCTGTCAATCAGAGCTGACCTGGAGTATTGGCCTCTCCCCATTGCCCCTGGGGACTGTCAGTCCCATCGACCCTTCCCCTTTTGGTACTGGGAGCTCTGAATGTTAGTAAGGGGATAACAGTCCCCTTACATTCCCCCTTGCTAAAATTCTGCCACAACCACAAGGTTTACACTAATACCTCCGGACCCATTATTAACAACATATACCCACATCATATCAAACCCATTAACATCAAAAGAACATTTAACATATTAAACATTTCACATCTACTTCCTCATACTATACATAATAATATTAATTAAAACACTACATAGAACCAATAACATAATCATCTCTAAATTTAACAGGCAGTACACCCTTATTAGCCCTCTGGGATCTTCTTAAATCTGGTGGTTCATTACCCATATTTTCTATTTCCCTGTCCTCGGGTAATACTGGGTCAGCTTGAGGGATCTGGCCATTCTCATTAGGGTTTGGGTTTGCTCCACTCTGTTCCCCTCTGTATTCAGTTTGTGAGACTAGAACCATCCCCCAATCGGTTTCTCTCTCCTCAGGGTGTGCTGATGTACGCCTCCTATGGTCCCTGACTGGACTAAGAGTGCAATGTTTTAGTTGATCCCTATGTACTAGTCTCTGAGGGCCTCCTTGCTCAGGCCGGATGGTGTAAACTGGTAGCTCGGGATTGTTGTGAGTAACTACAATGTGGGGATTTGACTCCCACTTATCCTGTATTTTATTACGCCCCTGTTGTCCATGGTTACGAACTAGTACACGGTCACCAGGCCTGATGAGAGCCCCACTGGACTTGCGATCATAAGTCCTTTTCCTACTTTGGGCTGTGTCTTTAGCTGTACGGAGAGCAACTTTGCTGGTTGTCTTTGGCCTGTAATGGACACCTTTGACCCCGTCATCAAAACTGGTCACCTCATCATTAGAAAAGGCTTCTTGATGCTTCTCTGGCAACACCCTTAAGTTAGTCACCTGTGCAGGAATCAGCCCTTGGCATGCCGCTTGAACTGGAACTGGCAGTCTGCCACCACATCTTTCTTGAGGAAAGGTAACTTGTTCTCCCTTCTCCCCAAATGTTACCTTCACCTGAGGGATCGCCTCCTCAGGCTGCAACTCCATAGCCTTCACGCTTGGGTTGAAAAGACTCACTGGTACTCTTCCTTTGATGGCACTAGTCAATACATTGGCTGACTGAAGTCCCTTAGGTAGGCTTGACCCAGATGTAGGCTCTACCAGCACTCGATATTCATTGGTATTTCCTGGCATCCAGAAGCGTTCATGAAGGATCTTCTCTCTCCAAGGAGAAATAATGGTCTTCCGGTTTCTGCCGACTTTAACATTTCTAATCCACTTTGTGGGGCCCAGGGAATGACTCTGCGTCTCCGCTCGAGCCAGTACTCCACTCAGCACAGCATTCTTCTTAGCATGCCCATGACGGTTCATTCTCCTGGTTCCTTTTACTGGCAACTGTAGCTCTTTCAGCTCACTAATGATGTTCATCCCTAGAATCCCTGGGACTCCTTCTCCTATATGGCTCCCTTCAGAGGCCTTGTCTTTCAGGATGAAGATGCATTTCCCTGGCAGTGTCTGGCCCATGTAGTCAATGTCTGCTTCGAGGCATCCCACCACTGGGATTGCCAGTCCATTAACTGCTGTTAGATGTACAAACTGTGTGTTGTGCATGGTCAGCTCTTTGTCTTTCAAATACTTTTGAAAATGTGATTCAGTAATGGTGGTGACTTCTGATCCAGTATCTAACAAACATCTGGTTTTTACCCCTGCTATACATACTTCAGCAGTTGGACAGTCTCCAAATGCTCGCTTACAGAAGTCACTAGATATGCTGGTGCTGCCCATGTTCCTCTCAACCCTGTATGCAGAGTGATTTTCCACCAAGGACAGGCCTAGGAATCCTTCTGCCACTGCTTGGCCTTTTACTGTAGATGGACCACTCGCTCCTGGTGCCCCATCGATTTCGAGTGCCTGGGACTCTGGTCTCCTTCTCAGTGTACAATCTCGGCTAGTATGTCCTGGCCTTTCACAGGTGTAACAAATGTACCTCCCTAGCTCATCCTTCAGTGGAGATCTTCGGGATCCTGGAGCTCTTGGATATTTTGGCACATTAGTGGAGGTATTTCCTTTCATCACCTCAGTCATCACTTTCATCATCTCCCCCTGTTGGACAGCCAGTTTTTGGACAGCTTCACTTAGGCTTTCCAATGTTAGCTGTGTTTGGGGCAGGGCCTTTTCCCCAGCAGCTGCATTCACTAGGCCCCCACTTTGTGTATGGGGGTTAGGCTTGGCCCTCTCTGCCCCAGGAACTTCCTCTTCTTCTGACCACATAATGGCAGCCTGCATGAGTTCATGGAACTTTTTACTGGGCTCTTCCTTAAACCTCCTTTTCATTTCACGTCGGAGGGAGTCGTCCCGGAGCCCCAACACCAACTGCTCTTTTAGAAACATATCTGGGTCTGGAACTCGTTGAGAATCTCGCCGCTCCACTTTGCTCATTCTCTCCTGAAGATCATATGCGTATGCCCGGATAGTTTCACCGGGCTCCTGCTTTCTCTCAAAGAACTCCTTTAGTCGAGTTCCAATAGGTACCTTGTCTCCGTACACTTCCAGGAGGAGTTCAAACACCTTTTTCACATCTTTCTTGTCTGCCATTGCCATGAACTTTACTGTGGCCTTCGCCTGGTCCTTGAGGTGTTCCTCTATGAAGTCCACATGGTCTTCCTCAGGTACTCTTAGCACACGCAGAGCCGTCTTCACAGACTTGACCCACTCCTCTACTGTCATGTCTCCTGCTCTGGTTGGGAAGCCACCAAACTCTGTGACTTTCTGCTCCCGTGGGACATAAATAGTAGGGGGTTTCTTGGCTTCTGCTGCCTGTTGGTCTATTACAGCCTTAGCCAGTGATAAGGCTTCTCTCTGTTCTGTTCTAGCTTGTTGTAATGCCTCAGCTTGGTCTGACAATCTGCGCTGAAGTTCAGCGACCTGGGCTTGTAGTTGTTCAATTCGAGCCATGGTAGGGTTCTTGACTAGGCCTGGACAGTGCTACCAGAACTCAACCAGTAAACCAATGGGGTGGACCCTGTGGATAGGATCCTGTTCGTGACGCCAATTATGTAAGCGGGGGAATAGTCCCGCTATTGTGGGGAACTTTCCTCGTCTCTGCACTACCCCGGTGAAATGGGCTAGCGGAAGGATCTCAGTCCTCGCTCCCACCTCCTTTACCCCAGAGGCCTCCCTGCCCTCGAGGACTCCCCTTGTACTCTCCTGTCTGGCAGAGTCCTCGTAACCCCAACAAGGCTGGGCCCAGGATTCCTGGGGGGCTCGACCCCCAACCTTGCTGTGGTCCCCTAGGTCAGGGGCTAGGGTGTCCCCACTCCGGGGTACTCTCTCTGTACAGGATGCTTCCCTGACCCACTGATCACTGCATACAATTCAAAGCAAATGCAAATTATTTAATTAACAATTAATTTGTAACAGGAATAAGGAAAAATGGGAAAGGCTAATGGAAACACTTCACCCCGCTCTGTGGCAGGGAACATCACAACAGTGTCTCTAAAATGTCAGGGCAGTTCAGTCTGTTCCTGTGCAAGTCCCAGGCTCCTTCTCAGGCCCTGGCTGTGCTGCAGGGACGCTGCTTGGACACTTGTTCTGGCGGTGGCCACACGCTCGCAGGCTCTGGGTGGCAGGACCCTTCTTCCCAGCGTTGCCCCAGCCCTGTCGGGGTTTAGATCCCCCTGCAAGTCTGGCCTGCAGGGCCCCTTGGCTGAGGCCTCTCCCTGTGCTGGGCCCACTGCCCAGGGTTCCCCTCGCTCTCCCCAGCTGCTCACCGCACCCGGCTCCGGACTGCTCCAGCTCCAGCTCCTCTGCCTCTGCACGGCTGCTGCTCTGCCTCCAGCTCCCTGGGCTGCTGCCCTGGCCCCTCTGGCTCTGGCTCCTACAGCTTCTCCCCCCAGGGCAGGTCTGTCTCTGGGCTGCAGCTCTGCTCCCAGGGCAGGTCTGTGTCTCTGGGCTGCACCTCTGCTCCCAGGGCAGGTCTGTCTCCCTGGGCTGCAGCTCTGCTCCCAGGGCAGGTCTGTGTCTCTGGGCTGCACCTCTGCTCCCAGGGCAGGTCTGTGTCTCTGGGCTGCACCTCTGCTCCCAGGGCAGGTCTGTGTCTCTGGGCTGCACCTCTGCTCCCAGGGCAGGTCTGTGTCTCTGGGCTGCACCTCTGCTCCCAGGGCAGGTCTGTCTCACTGGGCTACACCTCTGCTCCCAGGGCAGGTCTGTGTCTCTGGGCTGCTTTTCTGGCCCCTCCAGATCTGGCCCAGCTCAGCTCTGGCCTCTGGCTTCTGCCCTCTCCTTAGCTCAGCCCCACTCACTCTGACTCAGGCAACTTCAGCTCACACGGAGGACGGGATTCACCCTGACCTCCTGACTCCCTGATTCGCCTGCCCGCCCTGTCAATCAGAGCTGACCTGGAGCATTGGCCTCTCCCCATTGCCCCTGGGGACTGTCAGTCCCATCGACCCTTCCCCTTCTGGTACTGGGAGCTCTGAATGTTAGTAAGGGGATAACAGTCCCCTTACATTACCTTTCCGTGCTCACTCCCCAGGCCAAGCTCACCAGTGCTGCGGTGCTCCAGGGAGCCACGGGGAACCCCCTGGGCCGCTTCGGGGCAGCCATCACGGCCCTGGCTGACCTGAACGGGGACGGCTGGGCGGATGTAGCCGTGGGGGCACCACTGGAGAGCGAGGAGCAGGGCGCTGTCTATATATACAACGGCCACCAGAGGGAGCTCAACACACACTACAGCCAGGTCAGGAGAGGCAGTAGGGGGCGCTGTGCCCCATGTCCCAGCCTGGCACTAGGGGGCACTGTGTCATGGAGGTCCCAGCCATATCCCCTCTCTCAGCCTGGCACTAGGAGGCGCTGTGCTGTGGGGTTCCCAGCCGTGCCATGTCTTCCAGTCGGGCGTTAGGGGGCGCTGTGCCATGGGGGGGTCTCAGTTATGTCCCATCTCCCAGCCTGGCTCTAGGGGGCAACGTGCCATGGGGAGTCCCAGTCATGTCCCATCTCCCAGCCTGGCTCTAGGGGGCACCGTGCCATGGGGAGTCTCAGTCATGTCCCATCTCCCAGCCTGGCTCTAGGGGGCACCGTGCCATGGGGAGTCTCAGTCATGTCCCATCTCCCAGCCTGGCTCTAGGGGGCAACGTGCCATGGGGAGTCCCAGTCATGTCCCATCTCCCAGCCTGGCTCTAGGGGGCAACGTGCCATGGGGAGTCCTGGCCACGTCCCATCTCCTGGCATTGTGGGGGCCCTTTCCTGCAGGAATCCAGCATTCATATTCTCACACTGACATGATTTCCCCCCGCTCCGTGTCCCACAGAGAATTGATGGCACAACACTCTCTCGTGGTGTGAAATACTTTGGCCAATCCATTCATGGACAGATGGACCTCAGTGGGGACGGGCTACCAGACCTCACCGTTGGGGCTCTAGGAGAGGTGATCATGCTGAGGTGAAGCTGTTTACCGGACTCCTGGGTTCTCTTCCTAGAGAGTGGGACATGTGGCCTTTCCCCTCTAGGGGCTGCTGGGTCTAGGGTGACCAGACAGCAAATGTGAAAAATCGGGACAGGGGGTGGGGAGTAATAGGAGCCTATATAAGAAAAAGACCCAAAAATCGGGACTGTCCCTATAAAATCGCGACATCTGGTCACCCTAGCTGGGTCCTGTCTGGCCTGAGGGCAGGGGGACTGGCTGGATCGGGGGTGGGGAATGGGCCACCAGACCTTTCTCCTCTAGGGGGTG
Source organism: Chelydra serpentina (assembly GCA_037349315.1). Taxonomy (NCBI): domain Eukaryota; kingdom Metazoa; phylum Chordata; order Testudines; family Chelydridae; genus Chelydra; species Chelydra serpentina. The sequence goes on along the minus strand of JBAIAC010000021.1, from coordinate 2,217,608 downwards.
CTGGTTGACACTGTCCCTTGTTTCCCCAGCTCCCGGCCCATCCTGACGGTGATGCCCACGATGTCGTTCTTGCCAAAGGAAATCCCAGTAAAGCAGGTGGAGTGTTCAGGGAGTGTTTCCTCCCGGCAGGGTGTTCAGAGTAACCTCACCATCTGCTTCAATGCCAGCCAAGCCACCATACGCCACCGAGGTCAGAGACAGGGTCTGAGCCACTTCCTCTAACACATTAGATCCCAGCTCTTCCTGTTCTAACCCACTCGCCCGTACTCCAAACTTTATGCATCCCCCCCCCCCCTTCTCTCCCGCCAGAGCCGCTCTCTGCCAACCTCACCTACTGGCTGGAGATTGACGCCAATCGCATGAGGAGCCGAGGGGTGTTTGGGAACGGGCAGAGGAACACGTCTGGGACCCTGGAGATCTCGGAGGGGGAGCACTGCAAAGCAGAGATGATCCAGATATCAGTAAGGTCCCGCAGCGGGAACTGGAGTATCCATTGGGGTAATAGCGCGCAGCTGCCTCGGGAGCGGGTCACGGTGGCTGTTTATACAAGGGACCCGCACTGTGGGGTGGGGTGCAGGGACTGGTTATACAGGGATCCCTTGCCTGGCGCTGAGCTGCAGCAGCCTCTGGGGTGGAGCGTTGACATAGCGTTCACTCTCTGTCCAGAACTGCCTTGAGGATTACGTCACTGCGATCAAGATCTCGCTGCACTTTGCCCTCCAAGAGGCCGATGGCCCCCGCAGGACCCCGCGCCCGATGCTGAACCCCTTGTATAACTCATCAATGACAGAGGTGAGGGGAGCCCAGACTGGCCGCGCTTGGCACTGTGGGGCTGGCTGGGCTCTGGGGCTGATCTGGGAGGAGGCCAGCCCAGTCCAGCTGATCTGGGATTAACCTTCGGGCTCTGGTCTCTGTTGCAGATCCCCTTCGAGAAGAACTGTGGGGAGGATGGGGTGTGCGACGCCAAACTGCAAATCCGCTTCCACCAGAATATGTATAGCAGGGGGCACCGTGCTGCAGGGGGCGGGCGGGGCTCAGCAGGGGGCACCGTGCTGCAGGGGGCAGGCGGGGGCTCAGCAGGGGGCACCGTGCTGCAAGGAGTGGGCGGGGGCTCAGCAGGGGGCGCTGTGCTGCAGGGGGCGGGTGGGGGCTCAGCAGGGGGCACCGTGCTGCAGGGGGCGGGCGGGGGCTCAGCAGGGGGCACCGTGCTGCAGGGGGCGGGCGGGGCTCAGCAGGGGGCACCGTGCTGCAGGGAGTGGGCGGGGGCTCAGCAGGGGGCACCGTGCTGCAGGGAGCAGATGGGGGTCAGCAGGGGGCACCGTGCTGCAGGGGGCGGGTGGGGGCTCAGCAGGGGGCACCGTGCTGCAGGGGGCAGGCGGGGGCTCAGCAGGGGGCGCTGTGCTGCAGGGGGCGGGCGGGGGCTCAGCAGGGGGCGCTGTGCTGCAGGGGGAGGGCGGGGGGCTCGGCAGGGGGCGCCGTGCTGCAGGGGGCAGGCGGAGGGGCTCAGCAGGGGGCACTGTCAGGGGCTTGGCAGGAGGAGCTGTGCTGCAGGGAGCGGGCGGGGGGCTCCTCCCCAGCTGTCCCAACCCACCCCAGCTGCTGCTCCGTCCATCTCCCAATGGCTCCTTCCCCACTGCCACCTGCCCTGCTCCCCTCTCATCCTGCTCACGGATTTGGGGAAGGGGCGGCAAATCCAGTCGCGGGGGGGTGTGGGTGTGTGTCTGTTCCCATGTACCGCCCATTGCCCGGACACCTGGGTCCTTTGCAATCCCCCTGCCCCTCACATTATTTGGTGCCCCATGCGGGGAGTTGCTGCTAACCGGGTCTCTCCCCGCCCCTGCCCTCTTCCCGTAGGTCGCAGCATCTGCTGGTGTCGCCCTCCACCGAGCTGCAGGTGGTGGTGGAGCTCACCAATAGCGGGGAGGATGCTTACCACACCGCTGTGCACCTGCCCCATCTGCCAGGCCTGTCCTTCCGCAAGGCCTCGGTGCTGGAGGTAGGCGGGGCTCAGGCTCTCAGCAGACTCAGGCAGACACCCCTGCATTGGTGACACTTGGGACAGCTTTAAGCTGGACCAATCTCAGGGAGGCCCGGTTGCCTCAGGGGGAAGGGGAACAGGCCACATGGGGCCTTTCTCCTCTAAGGGGCGCCATCGCTGATTGGGCCCCAGGGCAGGGGACTGGCTGGCTCAGGCGGGTGGGGAATGGGCCATGGTGCCGTTCACATCTAGGGGTGCCAGCTCTGACCCGGCCCCAGGGTGTCCGGGGACTGACTGTCTTGGGGGGTCTCATTTCCTGACTGGTCTCGCAAGCATTGCTGGCCGGGATTGGGGGGTCCCCCCCCCCTTACTTCTCACTGGTGTTTCCCCCCCACAGTCTAGCATCCAGGCCAAGGTGAGCTGCAATGGCCTAGAGAATCCAGACACTAATGCCAGGAACCTCTCCTGTAACGTCAGCCACCCCATCTACTGGGGGGACAGCCGGGTGAGTCAGTGCCGCCCCCGCCATGGCCCAGAAGGGTGGTGGGGGCGCTGTGCTGCAGAGATCGGGGCACTCAGCAGGGGGCGCTGTGCTGCAGGGAGCGGGGGGCTCAACAGGGGGCGCTGTGCTGCAGGGATCGGGGCGCTCAGCAGGGGGCGCTGTGCTGCAGGGATCGGGGCGCTCAGCAGGGGGCGCTGTGCTGCAGGGAGCAAGGCGCTCAGCAGGGGGCGCTGTGCTGCAGGGAGCGGGGGACTCAGCAGGGGGCGCTGTGCTGCAGGGAGCGGGGGGCTCAGCAGGGGGCGCTGTGCTGCAGGGAGCGGGGCACTCAGCAGGGGGCGCTGTGCTGCAGGGAGCGACGGAGGACTCAGCAGGGGGCGCTGTGCTGCAGGGAGCAAGGCGCTCAGCAGGGGGCGCTGTGCTGCAGGGAGCGACGGAGGACTCAGCAGGGGGCGCTGTGCTGCAGGGAGCGGGGGACTCAGCAGGGGGCGCTGTGCTGCGGGGAGCGGGGGGCTCAGCAGGGGGCGCTGTGCTGCAGGGAGCGGGGGACTCAGCAGGTGGCGCTGTGCTGCGGGGATCAGGGCGCTCAGCAGGGGGCGCTGTGCTGCAGGGATCGGGGTGCTCAGCAGGGGGCGCTGTGCTGCAGGGAGCGGGGGACTCAGCAGGGGGCGCTGTGCTGCAGGGATCGGGGGACTCAGCAGGGGGCGCTGGGCTGCAGGGAGCGGGGAGCTCAGCAGGGGGCGCTGGGCTGCAGGGATCGGGGGACTCAGCAGGGGGCGCTGTGCTGCAGGGAGCGGGGGACTCAGCAGGGGGCGCTGTGCTGCAGGGAGCAGGGAGCTCAGCAGGGGGCGCTGTGCTGCAGGGAGCGGGGGACTCAGCAGGGGGCGCTGTGCTGCAGGGATCGGGGGACTCAGCAGGGGGCGCTGTGCTGCAGGGATCGGGGGACTCAGCAGGGGGCGCTGTGCTGCAGGGAGCGGGGGACTCAGCAGGGGGCGCTGTGCTGCAGGGAGCGGGGCGCTCAGCAGGGGTTGCTGTGCTGCAGGGAGCGGGGGGCTCAGCAGGGGGCGCTGTGCTGCAGGGAGCGGGGGACTCAGCAGGGGGCGCTGTGCTGCAGGGAGCGGGGCGCTCAGCAGGGGGCGCTGTGCTGCAGGGAGCGGGGCGCTCAGCAGGGGTTGCTGTGCTGCAGGGAGCGGGGCACTCAGCAGGGGGCGCTGTGCTGCAGGGATCGGGGTGCTCAGCAGGGGGCGCTGTGCTGCAGGGAGCGGGGGGCTCAGCAGGGGGAGCTGTGCTGCAGGGAGCGGGGCGCTCAGCAGGGGTTGCTGTGCTGCAGGGAGCGGGGGGCTCAGCAGGGGGCGCTGTGCTGCAGGGAGCGGGGGACTCAGCAGGGGGCGCTGTGCTGCAGGGAGCGGGGGGCTCAGCAGGGGGCGCTGTGCTGCAGGGAGCGGGGGGCTCAGCAAGGGGCGCTGTGCTGCAGGGAGCGGGGGGCTCAGCAGGGGGCGCTGTGCTGCAGGGAGCAGGGGACTCAGCAGGGGGCGCTGTGCTGCAGGGAGCGGGGGGCTCAGCAGGGGGAGCTGTGCTGCAGGGAGCGGGGAGCTCAGCAGGGGGAGCTGTGCTGCAGGGAGCGGGGGGCTCAGCAGGGGGCGCTGTGCTGCAGGGAGCGGGGGACTCAGCAGGGGGCGCTGTGCTGCAGGGAGCGGGGGGCTCAGCAGGGGGCGCTGTGCTGCAGGGAGCGGGGGGCTCAGCAAGGGGCGCTGTGCTGCAGGGAGCGGGGGACTCAGCAGGGGGCGCTGTGCTGCAGGGAGCGGGGGGCTCAGCAGGGGGCGCTGTGCTGCAGGGAGCGGGGGACTCAGCAGGGGGCGCTGTGCTGCAGGGAGCGGGGGGCTCAGCAGGGGGCGCTGTGCTGCAGGGAGCGGGGGGCTCAGCAGGGGGAGCTGTGCTGCAGGGAGCGGGGGACTCAGCAGGGGGCGCTGTGCTGCAGGGAGCGGGGGACTCAGCAGGGGGCGCTGTGCTGCAGGGAGCGGGGGGCTCAGCAGGGGGCGCTGTGCTGCAGGGAGCGGGGGGCTCAGCAGGGGGCGCTGTGCTGCAGGGAGCGGGGGGCTCAGCAGGGGGCGCTGTGCTGCAGGGAGCGGGGGGCTCAGCAAGGGGCGCTGTGCTGCAGGGAGCGGGGGACTCAGCAGGGGGCGCTGTGCTGCAGGGAGCGGGGCGCTCAGCAGGGGGCGCTGTGCTGCAGGGAGCGGGGGACTCAGCAGGGGGCGCTGTGCTGCAGGGATCGGGGCGCTCAGCAGGGGGCGCTGTGCTGCAGGGAGCGGGGGGCTCAGCAGGTGGCGCTGGGCTGCAGGGAGCGGGGGGCTCAGCAGGGGGAGCTGTGCTGCAGGGAGCGGGGGACTCAGCAGGGGGCGCTGTGCTGCAGGGAGCAGGGGACTCAGCAGGGGGAGCTGTGCTGCAGGGAGTGGGGGACTCAGCAGGGGGCGCTGTGCTGCAGGGATCGGGGCGCTCAGCAGGGGGCGCTGTGCTGCAGGGAGCGGGGGGCTCAGCAGGTGGCGCTGTGCTGCAGGGAGCGGGGAGCTCAGCAGGGGGAGCTGTGCTGCAGGGAGCGGGGGGCTCAGCAGGGGGCGCTCTCCCCTCGCAGTCAGTCCTGACTCGATTCTTTCTTGCCCTGCGCAGGTTCTGATCCAGCTGCTGTTTGACATTCTCACCAACAGCTCCTGGGGGGACTCTTTGGAGCTGGACGTCATGGCCAGCAGGTGGGAGCTGAGCTCTGGACTCGCCTATTAATTACTGGGACCGAGCTGCCGCTGGGGCCATCCCTGTGGATCCTGGCTGCATGGACCACAGCCCGCCCCCCTCTTCGCCAGCTGCGCAGGCCACAGCCCCCGTTTCTTGGACACTGAGAGGTTGGGGAGGAGGGGTTGTGTCCTGTGTCACGGGGAGCATAGTTGTTCCTCAGCTACACCTCCCAAAGCAAGCTGGGTTGTGTCCTTGCACCCTACCCCAGAGGCGGCCGCATCTCAGCGCCAGGCGAGGGATCCCTGTATAAACATCCCCCACGCCCCACCCCAGAGGCAGCTGCATCTCAGAGCTGAGCAAGGGATGGAACCCGTAAAGCACTTTGGGATGTCTGTGGTTTAAGGGGCTATAAATATCTGTGCCTGCCAGGAGGATGTAGCTAGCGTATGGGGCGGGAAGCCCAGCACTCATTCGGGACTGGGGGTGGCTGCCGGGGGCTGTAACGTGTTTCCTTCTCCCCTGCAGTGACAATGAGATGAACGGGACCCTTGAGGATAACAGAGACTCTGTGTCGATCCCAGTCCTATACCCCATAAACATCATCACCAAGGGGTAAGACACCGGCTCCCTCTCCCCTCCCAGAGCTGGGGCTCCTCATGCCTTAAGCTCCCTCTTCCCCTCTCTGCGCCCCTGACCTGTGGGGTGGTGCCAGCCCTGCTCTCTCTTCTCACCCATGTCCCTCCCTCTCGCAGAGCGGAGGAGTCCAGCCAGTATGTCAACTTCAGCTCCCTGAGCCCAGAGAACAAGACTGTGCAGCATGTGTACCAGGTGAGGGGCTGGGCAAGGTGTGGGGGGGTGCCAGGCTGGCCAGGGGTAAAGGCCGGGATCCGACAGGGGGCGCCCTCCCCTCCTGCCCCGTGACACTGCCCCCAGACTTCCACAGCCCTCTCTCCACAGCTCCCTTCCCCACCTCCTGCCTCGCCCGCCTCCCATGTCCCACTCCCCGGCCTCCCGTGTTACCGCCCGCCACGCCCGACTTGAATGCCCCACCCTCCCCTAATGCCCCATGTCCCCTGTGGCCCGGTGTCATGGCCCGGCCATAAGGGCCTGGTCCGCGGCCTCATCCCCATTGTTCTCGGCGCTTCTCTTTGGCAGGTGGAGAACCTGCTGCCAGGGCGTTTCCAACAACCAGAGGTGACGGCATTTGTGATGGTGCCGCGGGTTTTCCCGGCCGGCGGACTAGCCTGGGAGCTGCAGGCCGTGCAGACGGTGAGTACAGCATGAAGGAACGGAGACGAGGCACAGGGGACGTCACACAGCACCCCTAGTGCCAGGGGGGGAGGCGGGACACAGCCGGGGACCCCCACAGCACAGCACCCCTAGTGCCAGGGGGGGAGGCGGGACACAGCCGGGGCCCCCACGGCACAGCACCCCTAGTGCCAGGGGGGAGGCAGGACACAGCCGGGGGCCCCTACGGCACAGCACCCCTAGTGCCAGGGGGGGAGGCGGGACACAGCCGGGGCCCCCACGGCACAGCACCCCTAGTGCCAGGGGGGGAGGCGGGACACAGCCGGGGCCCCCACGGCACAGCACCCCTAGTGCCAGGGGGGAGGCAGGACACGGCCGGGGACTCCCACGGTACAGCACCCCTAGTGCCAGGGGGGAGGCAGGACACAGCCGGGGGCCCCTAAGGCACAGCACCCCTAGTGCCAGAGGGGGAGGCGGGACACAGCCGGGGGCCCCCACGGCACAGCACCCCTAGTGCCAGGGGGGAGGCGGGACACGGCCAGGGACCCCCATGGCACAGCACCCGTAGTGCCAGGGGGGGAGGCAGGACATGGCTGGGGGCCCCCATGGCACAGCACCCCTAGTGCCAGGGGGGGAGGCGGGACACGGCCGGGGACCCCCAAGGCACAGCACCCCTAGTGCCAGGGGGGAGGCGGGACACAGCCGGGGGCCCCCACAGCACAGCACCCCTAGTGCCAGAGGGGGAGGCGGGACACAGCCAGGGCCCCCACGGCACAGCACCCCTAGTGCCAGGGGGGAGGCGGGACACGGCCAGGGACCCCCATGGCACAGCACCCCTAATGCCAGGGGGGGAGGCAGGACATGGCTGGGGGCCCCCATGGCACAACACCCCTAGTCCCGGGGGGGAGGCGGGACACGGCCGGGGACCCCCAAGGCACAGCACCCCTAGTGCCAGGGGGGAGGCGGGACACAGCCGGGGACCCCCACGGCACAGCACCCCTAGTGCCAGGGGGGAGGCGGGACACGGCCAGGGACCCCCATGGCACAGCACCCCTAGTCCCGGGGGGGGAGGCAGGACATGGCTGGGGGCCCCCATGGCACAGCACCCCTAGTGCCAGGGGGGGAGGCGGGACACGGCCAGGGACCCCCAAGGCACAGCACCCCTAGTGCCAGGGGGGAGGCGGGACACAGCCGGGGACCCCCACGGCACAGCACCCCTAGTGCCAGGGGGGGAGGCGGGACACAGCCGGGGACCCCCACGGCACAGCACCCCTAGTGCCAGGGGGGAGGCGGGACACGGCCAGGGACCCCCATGGCACAGCACCCCTAGTCCCGGGGGGGGAGGCAGGACATGGCTGGGGGCCCCCATGGCACAGCACCCCTAGTGCCAGGGGGGGAGGCGGGACACGGCCAGGGACCCCCAAGGCACAGCACCCCTAGTGCCAGGGGGGAGGCGGGACACAGTCAGGGCCCCCACGGCACAGCACCCCTAGTGCCAGGGGGGGAGGCGGGACACAGCCGGGGACCCCCACGGCACAGCACCCCTAGTGCCAGGGGGGAGGCGGGACACGGCCAGGGACCCCCATGGCACAGCACCCCTAGTCCCGGGGGGGGAGGCAGGACATGGCTGGGGGCCCCCATGGCACAGCACCCCTAGTGCCAGGGGGGGAGGCGGGACACGGCCAGGGACCCCCAAGGCACAGCACCCCTAGTGCCAGGGGGGAGGCGGGACACAGCCGGGGGCCCCCACAGCACAGCACCCCTAGTGCCAGGGGGGAGGCGGGACACGGCCAGGGACCCCCATGGCACAGCACCCCTAGTGCCAGGGGGGGAGGCGGGACACGGCCAGGGACCCCCAAGGCACAGCACCCCTAGTGCCAGGGGGGAGGCGGGACACGGCCAGGGACCCCCACGGTACAGCACCCCTAGTGCCAGAGGGGAGGCGGGACACAGCTGTGGCCCCCACAGCACAGCACCCCTAGTGCCAGAGGGGAGGCGGGACACAGCTGTGGCCCCCACGGCACAGCACCCCTAGTGCCAGGGGGGGAGGCAGGACATGGCTGGGGGCCCCCATGGCACAGCACCCCTAGTCCCGGGGGGGAGGCGGGACACGGCCGGGGACCCCCAAGGCACAGCACCCCTAGTGCCAGGGGGGAGGCGGGACACAGTCAGGGCCCCCACGGCACAGCACCCCTAGTGCCAGGGGGGAGGCGGGACACGGCCGGGGACCCCCATGGCACAGCACCCCTAGTGCCAGAGGGGGAGGCGGGACACAGCCGGGGGCCCCCACAGCACAGCACCCCTAGTGCCAGGGGGGGAGGCGGGACACGGCCAGGGACCCCCATGGCACAGCACCCCTAGTGCCAGGAGGGAGGCGGGACACAGCCAGGGGGGGAGGCGGGACACGGCCAGGGGCCCCCACGGCACAGCACCCCTAGTGCCAGAGGGGAGGCGGGACACAGCTGTGGCCCCCACGGCACAGCACCCCTAGTGCCAGAGGGGAGGCGGGACACAGCTGTGGCCCCCACGGCACAGCACCCCTAGTGCCAGGGGGGAGGCGGGACACAGCCGGGGGCCCCCACAGCGCAGCACCCCTAGTGCCAGGGGGGGAGGCGGGACACAGCCAGGGCCCCCACGGCACAGCACCCCTAGTGCCAGGGGGGAGGCGGGACACAGCCGGGCCCCCCCACGGTACAGCACCCCTAGTGCCAGGGTGGGAGGCGGGACACGGCCGGGGGCCCCCACGGTACAGCACCCCTAGTGCCAGGGTGGGAGGCGGGACACAGCTGTGGCCCCCACGGTACAGCACCCCCAGTAGCATAGCCAGAGGGGGAGCAGGGGGAGCGGCCGCTCCTCCTGTGAGCAGAAGCGGTGCCTTAAAAAGGAAGCGGCGCCGCTTCTTGCACTCACCCAGCAACGCTCCGGGTCTTCAGCGACATTTCGGCGGCGGGTACCACCGAACACCCGGAGCGAGTGAGGACCTGCCGCCGAAGTGCCGCCGAAGACCTGGAGCGCCGCCGGGTGAGTACAGGGGGAGGCGCCTTTTTATAGCGCCGCTCCCCCTGCGCTCCGGACCTGGCTGCGCTACTGAGCACCCCTAGTGCCAGGGCAGGAGATGGGCCATGGCTAGGCCCCACCACGGCGCAGCACCCTGTAGCGCTGGGCTAGGAGACAGGACACAGCCAGGCTCTGACACTCAGCCGTTCTACAAGCTCACCGTGACATATGGTGGACTCTCCTGGGTTTCCCTTGCTCCCCCAGGACTCCAAGGTGAGCTGCCGTCCTGTCGCCATGGTCGGGAAAACAAAAGAGACAGACGCCATCCCCGTCCACACTCTCATGGTAGGCATCTCTGCCCTGAGTGACGCGTAAGACACGTCTCAGCCCAAAGCCATTTACAAGGATCCCTCGCCCGGTGCGGAGATGCAGCCCCCTCTGGGGAAGGGCGTGGGGGCTGCTTATACAGGGGTCTGTCACCCAGGATTGAGGTGCAGCCACCTCTGGGGCAGGGCAGGGGGGGGCTGTTTCTACAGGGATCCCTCACCCAGCACTGAAATGCCATCCCCTCTGGGGCAGGCATGGGGGCTGTTTATACAGGGATCCCTCGCCTGACGCTGAGATGCAGCCACCTCTGGGACAGGGCGCGGTGCAGAATGCAATGTGGCCAGGACACCCAGGTTAACAGCCCCACCCTTGGGGAACAGTGTCAGGGAATTTTTAATGCCCAGGATCTCACTCTCGTGCTGAGTTTGAGAGACCTTCAGGCAGCACCACACTGGGGTCAGCTCTGATGGCGAGGGGGCAGAGCCCTCTACTGAGTCCCCCCGCCCCGCTCCCTGCAGCACAGCGCCCCCTAGCACCACACTGGGGCATTGTGGCCAGCACTCACTGAAAGGGGCGAATGCCTCCTGTTGACCTTCCAACCCGCTTCTTGGGTTTTCATGCTGAGTCTCCCATCCCAGCACTAACCCAGCCTGCTCTAGGTTGTGTGTGAAACCTGCCCGGGTCCCTGCCTGCCAGGCCATGGCCCATTGGAGCCAACAGCCCCGTTCCTCTCCCTGAGCCAGGTCCCCACCCCTCACTGGCCTCAGGTAGGCGCCGACTCCGTGGGTGATCCGGGGCTGGAGCACCCACAGGGAAAAATTGGTGGGTGCAGAGCACCCACCGGCAGCTCCCCGCTGGTCCCTCCATCCAGCGCGCCGCTGGTCCCTCACTTCTGCTCCGCCTCCCCTGAGCGCGCCGCCCCTGCTCCGCTTCTCTCCCCTCCCTCCCAGGCTTGCCGCCAAACAGCTGACAAGCCTGGGAGGGAGGGGGGAGAAGTGGAGCGGCGGCGGCCAGGGCGGCATCGAGAATGGGGCGGCAGTCCGAGTCCCGCAGCGGCAATTCGGCGGCAGGTCCGCCGCTCTTCCCGCCGCCACGGGACTCGGACTGCCGCCCCATTCTCGCCCGCCGCGGCAGCAATTCGGCGGTGACTGTTGTGGCGGCAAAATTGTCAATGGAGGCAGAGAGGAGGTGAGCTGGGGCGGGGACCGGTTCCGCTGCCCACCCCCACCCCCTCCGAGGGTTACATCCTGTGGCCCTCCCCAGCTCACCTCCGCTCCGCCTCTGAGCGCGCCACCACTTCTCCCCCTCCCTCCCAGGTTTGCGCGCGGCAAGCCTGGGAGGGAGGGGGGTGGAGGGGAAACGCAGCACACCCAGGAGAGGGGGCGGGGATTTGGGGAAGGGGTTGGAATGGGGATGGGGCCTGGGGCGGGGGCGCGCGAGCACCCACCGGCACCGGCCAAAGTTGGCGCCTGTGGCCTCAGGAACCCCTTGGGTCCCTTTGTGCCCATATTCCCACACGTCGTCTCTCCGGAGAACCCCCTCCCCACCTTCTGCTGGTGTGTCTCTTCCTAGCACTGCTCACCCAGAGACCGGCAAATCTACGAGTGCAACCTGGGCCGGATAGATGCCCCCTCCGTCATCACCGTCATCGGGCAGTTGTCGGTTACCGGCAAAATTGAGGTCAGGGTTCCGTGCGAAGATACAGGGCCTTTCTCCTCTAGGGGGCACCATCACTGAGCCAGCCCCAGGGCAGGCTGGCTCAGGGGGGCAGAGAATGGGACACAGGGCCTTTCTCCTCTAGGGGGCGCCAGGTCTGCTCCAGTCCCAGGTGGGGAGACCGACTGGCTCGGGGCAGGGGAGGGAATCCAAGGCCTTATGCAACCCCCTCAGCAAAGAGACTGAGCCCCTCACCCTGGCCTAAAGTCTCTGTTGGGGGCAGGGCTGAGTTTCCTGCTCTTCCGCTGGGCCCCCCCTGGGTAAGGGGGCTCTCAGTTGGGAGCTGCTGTAGAGATTGAACCCACAGCTTCTTGATCTGACAGGTCAAACCTCCTCTAGCCCTGTCCATAGCGTGGCCCTTGGCGGGGGACGGAGTATCCCCCAGGGTTAGTGTCAGGGTGAGGTGTGATGCCTCCATGCCCCCCAGAGGTGCCAAGAAAGGCAGAGAGCGCCAGCGAGGCTGCCCTATGGAGGCGGGATTGACCCATCTCATGCTCTGCCCTCCCATGTGCCGCATCATCCCCCCCCCCCACCGCAAGATAACAGGTGGGGGGCCAGGGTGTCTGAGGTGTCTCTCCCTCCAGGCCTCCTCCCGGTCCCAGTTCTGCACTGCCCTGTGGTTCACCTTCAACACCAGCAAATACGTCAGCCAGTACAGCGACGAATTCACGCAATCCCAGGTAATGATCTTGGCCGTGAACCCCCCCACCCGCCCCTCCTTCCTTCCCTGCTCCCCACCCTCTTGCCCCACCTGTGTCTGGGATTCGGTGCCCACCACCCAGCCCAAACTGTCTTGTGGGGCTCAGCTCCTGCCCGAGGGCCACTCAGCCCACATGCCGGGTCCTCCCTCCCAAGAGGCAGGTGGGGGTTCCCCCTCACAGCCCCGTCTGCATTTCCCGTTACGCCCTGTGTCTGCCCCTGCAGGTCACCACGGAGGTGGAGCTGGTGCACGTGATGAATTACGTCCGCGTATACATAGGCAGCGGGGTCGGGGGGCTGCTTCTCCTGATCCTGATGATCGTCTGCCTGTACAAGGTGAGATGGGGAGGGACTGGCTGGGCGATAGGACCCTGGGGCACTCAGAAGTGGCGCGTTGCAGCCAGCCGGGCCCTGAAGCAGCCAATAAAATCGCTGAATCTTTCTCCAGCAACATTTCCCCCAGGGGATCCCAAAGCCCCACGCAGACACTGGAGGGGGCACGTCACCTCCTTAGCGCTCGTCCAGAGATGCGTCCACCTCTGGGGTGGGGGGCAACACTCTCCAACAGCGAAGGGGAGGAATTGAAAAAGAATCCCATGTCCCAGTTGAGAGCACAGTGGGGACCTGGCTGTCACAGAGAGGAGAGAATGGGACATGGGGTTTTCCCCACTCGGGGGCGCTGGCTCCAATCAGACCCCAGGGCATGGGAGATGGCTGGCTCAGGGAGGCAGAGAATGGGGCACACGGCCTTTCCCCTTGAGGGGGGGCAGCAGCTCCAATTCAAGTCCAGCATGGGTCAGAGAGAGTTTCTCTAGTCCCCTAGTCAATCAATAGTGGTTTTTCCTTTTCCTGGCAGTGTGGTTTCTTCAAGCGTAATTACAAGGACATGATGGGCCATGAGCCAGCAGCTGGGAATGGGGAGGCACCTGCAGAGGCCGGCAAGGAGGGAAAGGCAGATGAAGACTGTAAGGAGGCACTCACCACAGATGCTCCCAGTGAATGACCAAACCCTCCCTGCCCCCGGACCATGGATCCAAGACCTCCTCTTCCCTCCATCCCCACCTGCCCCTAGGACTGCATCATGCTCAGCCGGGGCCCTGCACTCGCCAGCGTCCCCCAGTGGCCCAAAGGAGGATCGCAGCAGCTGGGCCTTTGCAGCCTCATGTCTGTCCCTGTCCTCATGGCCGGGCTAGCTCCATACTGCTCCTGGTGGAGCGGGTGCCCCCAGGACCCGAGCCCACCTCGCCGGCAGCCACAGCACAGAGACCAGGGGCTGGGCAGGCCAGGGATACCAAACTCCACTCTCCCCCAGGCTAAGGCGAGGCACGGGGGGCAGCGTGTGTTGGGGAGCTCTCCCTGTGCTCAGGGGACATCATTTCTCCAGGCCAGTGCCTCTCCTCAGCAGCCACCCCAGCCATGAAGAGGGAGAAAAAATCCCCGTGAGATGTGAACAGCCTCTGCAGTCAGGTGGCCAGCACATCCCTGGATTAGCGCCAGGCTCACTGAGAGCCTAGGACGGTGCTGCTGGGGAGCCAGACAGGGCATGTGACAGAGCATTTGTGGAGCCAGATCAACTTAAACAGGTGCCTGGGAACACGGCTTTAATAGTGACTGTTTACTATTCATCTAGGCCCAGCCCCTACACTGGAGACCTCTCCCTTCCTGGAGCGGACTAGAATGCTCCTCTATTTATCTCTCACCAGCCTACGTGCGCACTTACTTATGTGATGTATCTGTATTCTGTGAGTATGCTACGCTGTCCGCTGATGCTTCCATCGCGCCGTGTGGAATTTCACTTTCCCTGTTATTTGCTTGCGGTTGCTCTTGCTCTCACAGACGCTGGGGCCTCTGAGTAGAGAGGTGATTTTACCTGTGTATTCAGCACTGGAGCGACCACAGCGGGAAGCCTATGCCCACAGTTCCAGAAGGATGTTGATACATTGGAGAGGGTTCAAAGAAGAGCCAGAAGAATGATTAAAGGATTAGAAAACCTGCCCTGTAGTGAGAGACTCCAGCTCAATCTATTTAGCTTAACAAAGAGAGGGTTAAGGGGGGACTTGATCAGAGTCTATAAGTGGGAAACAAATATTTGTTAGTGGGCTCTTCAATCTAGCAGAAGAAGGTGTGAAAAGGTCCAAAGGCCGGAAGTTGAAGCTAGACAAATTCAGACTGGAAATAAGGTGTCGGTTTTTAACAGTGAGTAATTAACCATTGGACCTATTTGCCAAGGGCTCTGATGGATTCTCTACCCTGCCAACTTTTAAACCAAGATTGGATTTTCTTTTTTAAAAAAAGATCTGCTCTAGTTTGACCAGGAATTATTTCGGGGAAGGTCTCTGACCTGTTTCCCCCCCCTGTGATTTCATAGGTCAGACTAGATGATCACAATGGTCTCTTTTGGCCTTGGAATCTATGGAATCCATCTTGCAGTGGTAGGGTGGGGATCAAGAATTTCCTGATACAGGGAAGGAAAGCTGATCTTCCTTTTGTAATGGACACAGCCCTGTGGGTGAACAGAGCCCCAGCAGTGAGGGAACCAAATGATCCCCCTGCCAGATAGCTTTAGCATCAGGGAGCTAAGGACTAGAATCACAAAGAAGATTTAGTAGAATCCACAACCCTGAGCTGGGGAGAAACAGGCACCTAAAAAAGAGGTTCTCAGAAGCCAACAAGCTGAGCAGGGGCCATCTAAGCGAACCAGCAGGAAATAGTCAGATGAGGGGCCAGATGCACAAAAGTGCTTAGGTGCCGAAATCCAATGGACCTGAGACTTAGGTGCCAGGCTGATGGGCCAGAGGTAGGCATCTCCCTCCGCTTGGGATTCTCAGCTGTGACCCCTCTCCTGGAGTTAGGTGCCTCAGCCAGGTGAGCCTTTACTCATGAAAACCCAGAGAGAATGATCACCCCATGATAGCCAGCAGCCTAGCACTCACCTGGGATGTAGGAGCCCCCCTGCTCCCTTGACTATTTAAACCAAGTGAAAAGCTTCAGCAGGAGGGATTCCCACAGTGGAATACCCTATTGCCCAGTGGCTAAGGAACTCCCCTGGGAAGAGCTGGATTAAGGTCATTGCTACAGATCAGGGAGTGGGGGATTCAAACCTAGGTCTCCTACATCCCACGGGAGTGCTCTAACCAGAGGGCTGCTAACGAGCGACCAATCCTAAACTGCTCCCCCGAGGTGTCCTTTGTGCAGGTTAGGTGTGCTTTGAGCAGCCGAAGCCCTACATCTCCTTGTAAGCCCACCTCCAGAGTACCCCAATTTTGGTGGAATTTCATGGGAGCAGGGCCCTTGCTTTGACACCCAGGCAACCGCTCTGTCCTCTGGCAGGATTGAACCCTGGCACCTATAAGCATCCATCTCTGATGCCTGAGGTAAAGGACCTCAATACTCAGTCCAGACACTAGAGGGGAGTAAAGAGCCCTTCTGGGGTCATGTGGGTTTCTCAGGCACACACTAAATTTCCATTGCGAGGGGGCTGATTTTTAACCCACACACGGCTAAATACCAGAAAGGGGCCGTTCACCCCAATTTCCAAGTGAGGCAAATCTCTTTGCTACAAACTCTGTGGTGGGGAGGGATAGCTCAGTGGTTTGAGCATTGGCCTGCTAAACCCAGGGTTGTGAGTTCAATCCTTGAGAGGGTCATTTGGGGATCTGGGGCAAAAATTGGGGGTTGGTCCTGCTTTGAGCAGGGGGTTGGACTAGATGACCTGCTAAGGTCCCTCCCAACCCTGATATTCTATGATCTCCAGGCCAGGCTGTTTCTTTGACACATACGGGGCTGTTATAACTAGGGCCCTACCAAATTCACGGTCACCGCATTTTAAAAATCTTGTAAGGTCCCGGTTCCAGATATTTCAATCTTAAGTTTCACGGTCCTGTAACAAAACATGAAGGTGCATTTAAAAACAGCAAAAGATAAACATGCAAAGCCCTTAAGACTCAGCGTTTCTCAAACTGGAGGTCCCGGTCCAAAAGGGGGTCGCAAGGCTATTGTAGGGGGTCACGGAATTGCCACCCTTACTTCTGGGCTGCCTTCAGAGCTGGGTGGCCCGAGAGCAGCGGCTGCTGGCCGGGTGCCCAACTCTGAAGGCAGTGCTGCCGCCAGCAGCAGCGCAGAAGTAAGGGTGGCAATACTGTGACCCCTCTACAATAGCCTTGCGCCCCCATTTTGGATAGAGAACCCCAGTTTGAGAAACATTGTGTACTTCTGTATACTGTTACCCTCTAGGATAGGATATTTTATTGCATAGGGTAAAAGTTCACATGAGATTTCATGGGGGAGACCAGATTTCACGGTCCGTGACATGTTTTTCATGGCCATGAATTTAGGTAGGGCCCTAGTTATAACCCCTGCCCCAGCAATGGGAACTTCAGGGCCAGAGCTGGGTGAATGCAGAGCATTGGGATTGGGGAGGTGGGAAGAGGGGCCCCCAGAGGGTGACACCGATCGCTAGCCAGGAACTAGAGAGTTATACAAATTACTAGGAAATCAGGAAAAAGGGTCTGGAAAGTGCATTGGATACAAAAAGCCTCCCCGGCTGGTCTCTTTAAATGCGGCAATAGTACACTGAGCCCAGTTCTTACTGGGCTAATAAAATACTAGTGATTATATTGCTTTCCACTCACCTAGTTAATGCTCTCAAAGGCACCTGCAAACAGCCATCAGGTAAGCTCTCCAACCCCCGTTAGTTTAGAGCTACAGCCCGAAGAGGGGGTTCCCTTCACAGCTCCACCGAAATGCGGCCACCTCTGGGGCAGTGTGTTGCAAAAAACAATATTAACAGAGCACAGCAATGGTTTGGGACAGGAAGTGGAGAATCCCATATGTCACTGAAACTGCAGGGGGGTTAGGGAAGGTTGATGTCCTGATGCTGGGGATTCTTAATGGCTGCAAACGAGTCAGGATCTCAGTTTGATGTCTCACCTTTAAAACAGCAGCTCCGTGCCTCCTGGCAGGGCTCTGAGATCAGCACTGACTGGAGGGGGGAAAACATCCCCTGCTGAGCCCCCGCTCTGCTCCCTGCAGCACAGCACTGGGGCCAGCACGGGGAGTCAGGGAGTGCACCCCCTGCTCAAGCCAGGGGTCCAAGGAAGAGGCTGGGCTACTTCAGCAGTGAAGCCAGACCTCAGCCTAAACAGAGGTTGGGGGCGGGGGTATCAGCAGCAGGACTTGAACATAAGACCTCTGGATCTTGAGGCACAAGACCCCACACTCTGAACTCCGTAACTCAACTCCGCCAGCCAACACGTGCCCTGGCCACTGTTTGTGGGGGAAAGAGCACGGCACTCACTGGGTTACGTCCCCCGCCGCCCGTTCCCCCCAGAAACGTACGGCCCTTCCCGTCCCCCTCCAGACAGGTACCGTCCTTCCCGTCCCCCACCACCTGTTCCCTCCAGAAACGTACGGCCCTTCCCCCGCCCCCCCACAGGTACTGTCCTTCCCATCCCCTGCTGCCCATTGTCCCCAGACACATACGGCCCTTCCCATCCTGCCGCCCGTTCCTCCCAGACACGTACGGCCGTTCCCGTCCCCCGCCGCCCGTTCCCCCCGGACACGTAGGGCCCTTCCCGTCCCCTGCCACCCGTTCCCCCCAGACACGTACAGCCCTTCCCGTCCCCTGCCGCCCGTTCCCCCCGGACACGTAGGGCCCTTCCTGTCCCCTGCCACCCGTTCCTCCCAGACACGTACGGCCCTTCCCGTCCCCTGCCACCCGTTCCCCCCAGACACGTACGGCCCTTCCCGTCCCCTGCCACCTGTTCCCCCCAGAGACGTAGGGCCCTTCCCATCCCCTGCCACCCGTTCCCCCCAGACACGTACGGCCCTTCCCATCCCCTGCCACCCGTTCCCTCCAGACACGTACGGCCCTTCCCGTCCCCTGCCACCCGTTCCCCCCAGACACGTACGGCCCTTCCCGTCCCCTGCCACCCGTTCCCCCCAGACACGTACGACCCTTCCCGTCCCCTGCCACCCGTTCCTCCCAGACACGTATGGCCCTTCCCGTCCCCTGCCACCCGTTCCCCCCAGACACGTATGGCCCTTCCCGTCCCCCTCTGCCCATTCCCAGTCACATACTGTACTTTCCGTCCCCTGCCACCCGTTCCCCCGTAGACACATACTGTCCTTCCTGTCCCCCGTAGCCTGTCTCCCGCAGACATGTACGCCCCTTCCTGCTCCCCGCCGCCCATTCCCCCCAGTCAGGTACCATCCTTCCTGTTCCCCACAGACACATTGTGACTTTGCACTCCATATGATTTTATGCAAATATGCTAATGCGTGTGAATATAATGTAACTGTAATATGCTTCATGCAAAAGGTCTCTTGTAAGGTACCATTACAAAATTTATAATCTACTGAGTGTGATCATCCTATTTGTATGAATGTATCATTCTTGTATCTGAAACTAGAAATATGAAATATAACTCTGAGGTCCTATTGTAATTATGCAAAGTGTGGGCCATTAATGGTGGTTTGCAATCTTGATGGCTCCCATTAACCAGGACAATTGACTGTGGATGGCTCTGTTTACTTGCAAGCCTTCCTGTGAGTCAGGCCGGAAGAATGAAGGCTTGGGGGTCTCACAGAACATGTGACCATGTCACCTGGTACTGGAATCCATCTTAAACCTAGGGCTTTTCCATTTAGGAGGGGTGGGGACCGAGAGAGACAAAAGATTCCTGCCTTGTGCCAAAGCTATATAAGGGGATGGAACAGAACAAAGGGGGCTGCAGTCATTAGAAATCCCCTAGCTACCACCTGAGCTGGAACAAGGATTGTACCAGGGGAAAGGACTGGGCCCAGACTAGAAAGGAGTCAAGTCTGTGAAAGAAGCTTATTGGAACATCTCTGAGGGTGAGATTTACCTGCATTTAGTTTCCTACTGTATTAGGCTTAGACTTGCGTGTTTTTGTTTTATTTTGCTTAGTAATTTACTTTGTTCTGTCTGTTATTACTTGGAACCACTTAAATCCTACTTTTTATATTTCATCAAATCACTTTTTACTTATTAATTAACCCAGAGCAAGTGATTAATACCTGGGGGAGCAAACAGCTGTGCATCTCTCTCTATCAGTGTTATAGAGGGAGAAAAATGTATGAGTTTATCCTGTATAGGCTTTATACAGAGTAAAACGGATTTATTTGGGGTTTGGACCCCATTGGGAGTTGGGTATCTGAGTGCTGGAGACAGGAACACTTCTTAAGCTGTTTTCAGTTAAGCCTGCAGTTTGTGGGACATAGTTCAGACCTGGGTCTGTTTGTAGCAGGCTAGCGTGTCTGGCTCAAACAAGGCAGGGTTCTGAAGTCCCAAGCTGCCAGGGAAAACAAGCTCAGAGGTAGTCTCAGCACATCAGGTGGCAGTCCCAAGGGGGTCTCTGTGACCCAACCCGTCACACACCTACCACCCTTCCCATCCCCCCCAGACACGTACCGTCCTTCCCGTCCCCCTGCCACCCATTCCCCCTAGCCACATACCGCTCTTCCCGTCCCCCACCACCCATTCCCCCCTGACACATACGGTCCTCCCCGTCCTCCTCCGCCCATTCCCCCGACACATACCGACCTTCCCAACTCCCTCTGCCCGTGCCCCCCAGACATGTACCATCCTTCCCATCCCCCCCAGACACGTACCATCCTTCCCGTTCCCCCCAGACACATACTGCCTTTCCTGACCCCCTCTGCCCATTCTCCCCAGACACGTACCATCCTTCACGTCCCCCTCCGCCCATTCCCCCCAGACACATACTTCCTTTCCCATCCCCTGCTGCCTGGTCCCCCCAGACACTTACCGCCCTTCCCATCCCCCTCCACCCGTTCTCCCCAGACACGTACTGCCCATCCCGACCCTCGCAACTTTCCCCCCAAATACGTATCACCCTTCCTGTCCCCCGTTCTCCCCAGACATGTACTGCCCTTCCTGACCCCCGCTGCCTGTTCCCATCGGAGAAGGGCAGAGAAACTAAATGAATTCTTTGCATCGGTCTTCACGGCTGAGGATGTGAGGGAGATTCCCAAGCCTGAGCCATTCTTGTTAGATGACCGATCTGAGGAACTGTCCCAGATTGAGGTATCAGTAGAGGAGGTTTTGGAACAAACTGATAAATTAAACAGCAAGGAACTCAAATGTGAAATTGCAAAACTACTAACTGTAGTCTGTAACCGATCACTTAAATCAGCTTCTGTACCAGATGATTGGAGGTTAGCTAATGTGACACCAATTTTTAAAAAGGGCTTCAGAGGTGATCCCGGCAATCACAGGTCTGTAAGCCTGACTTCAGTACCGGGCAAACTGGTTGAAAGCAAAATAAAGAACAATATTGTCAGACATATAGATAAACATAATTTGTTGAGGAAGAGTCAACATGGTTTTAGCAAAGGGAAATCATGCCTCACCAATCTACTAAAATTCTTTTAGGGGGTCAACAAGCATGTGGACCAAGGGGATCCAGTGGATATAGTGTACTTAGATTTTCACAAAGTCTTTGACAAGATCCCTCACCAAAGGCTCTTACACAAAGTAAGCTGCCACAGGATAAGAGGGAAGGTGCTCTCATGGATTGGTAACTGGATAAAAGATAGGAAACAAAGGGTAGGTATAAATAGTCAGTTTTCAGAATGGACAGAGGTAAATAGTGGTGTCCCCCAGGGGTCTGTACTGGGACCAGTTCTATGCAACATTCATAAATGATCTGGAAAAAGGGGTAATCAGTGAGGTGGAAAAATTTGCAGATGATACAAAATTACTAAAGACAGTTAAGACCCAGGCAGACTGCAAAGAGCTACAAAAGGATCTCTCAAAACTGGGTGACTGGGAAACAAAATGGCACTTGAAATTTAATGTTGATAAATGCAAAGTAATGCACATTGGAAAACATAATCCCAACTATACATATAAAATGATGTTACCATTCAAGAAAGAGATCTCAGAGTCATTGTGGATAGTTCTCTGGAAACATCCACTCAATGTGCAGCGGCAGTCAAAAAAGATAACAGAATGTTGGGAATAATTAAGAAAGGGATAGATAACAGGACAGAAAACATCATGTTGCCTCTATATAAATCCATGGCACGCCCACATCTTGAATACTGTATGCAGATGTGGTCGCCCCATCTCAAAAAAGATATATTGGAATTGGAAAAGGTTCAGAAAAGGACAACAAAAATGATTAGGGGTATGGAACGGCTTCTGTATGAGATGAGATTAATAAGACTGGGACTTTTCAGCTTGGAAAAGAGATGGCTAAGGGGAGATATGACTGAGGTCTATAAAATCATGACTGGCGTAGAGAAAGTAGATAAGGAAGTGTTGTTTACTACTTCTCATAACACAAGAACTAGGGGTCACTAAATGAAATTAATAAACAGCAGATTTAAAACAAACAAAAGGAAGTATTGCTTCACATAATGCACAGTCAACCTGTGGAACTCCTTGCCAGAGGATGTTGTGAAGGCCAAGACCATAACAGGGCTCAAAAAAGAACTAGATAAGTTCACGGAGGATATGTCCATCAATGGCTATTAGCCAGGATGGGCAGGAATAGTGTCCCTACCCTCTGTTTGCCAGAAGCTGGGAATGAGCAACAGGGGATGGATCACTTGATGATTCCCTGTTCTGTTCATTCCCTCTGGGGCAACTGGCATTGGACACTGTTAGAAGACAGGATATTGGGCTAGGTGAACCTTTGGTCTGACCCAGTAGGGCCATTCTTATGTTCCCCCCAGACACATACGGCCCTTCCCGTCCCACCCAGACACGTACAGCCCTTCCCTTCCACCCTGGAGGTTGAACCAGGCTGCCTCGAGCCGTCAGAGTGATCCTCCTACCACCAATCCCCTCAGTGCTCACTGCAGCTTCCACTTTTCCCTTCATTGCCCTGCCAGGCACATATTCCCTTCCCAGTGCCCTGGTCCCAATCACCCCAGCCCGGCGCTCTCCTTGCTTCCTGGCTCATCACCCTCCTCCTCCTCCTCCCCCTGGCTCTGTCCAAACTGGGCCGCACCCCAGTCCTCCAGTGGGATCACTCCGGTCGGCTCCTGGCCCAGGTGAGTCCTCTGGTGCTGGGCCATGGCCGCCTTCTGCCCGAAGCCCTTCCCGCAGTGGCTGCAGCGGTAGGGCCGCTCCCCGGTGTGGGTGCTCTGGTGCTGGAGCAGGGCCGAGCTGCGGCTGAAGGCCTTGCCGCAGTCAGCGCAGGCGTAGGGCTTGAGGCCGGTGTGGGTGCGCCGGTGGATGTTGTAGGTGGAGCTGACGCTGAAGCTCTTGCCGCACTGGGGGCAGCGGTAGGGCCGCTCGCCGGTGTGGGTGCGCCGGTGCTGCAGCAGCGCCGAGCTGACGCCGAAGGCCTTGCCGCAGTCGCCGCAGACGTAGGGGCGCTCGCCCCGGTGGGTGCGCTGGTGCTGCAGCAAGTTGGAGCTCTGGTTGAAGCCCTTGCCGCACTGCGGGCAGCGGTAGGGCCGCTCGCCCATGTGGGTGCGCTGGTGCCGGATGAGGTGGGAGCTCTCCACAAAGCGCTTGCCGCACTCGGCGCAGCCGTAGGGCTTCTCGCCGGTGTGGGTGCGCCGGTGCCGCAGCAGGTCGGCGCTGAGCCGGAAGGCCTTGCCGCAGTCCGGGCAGCCGAAGGGGCGCTCGCCGGTGTGGAAGCGCTGGTGCTGGGTCACCTTGGAGCTCTGAGCGAAGCGCTTGCCGCACTGCGGGCAGGGGAAGGGCTTTTCCCCCGTGTGCACCCGCCGGTGCTGCGCCAGGTCCGAGCTGTGCCCGAAGCTGCGCCCGCACTCCCCGCAGGTGTAGGGGCGCTCGCCGGTGTGCGTGCGCTGGTGGATGATGAGGTTGGAGCTCTGCGAGAAGGCCTTGCCGCACTCGGTGCACTTGTAGGGGCGCTCGCCGGTGTGGGAGCGCCGGTGCTGGGCCAGGTGCGAGTCCTGCCGGTAGCTCTTGCCGCACTCGGGGCAGGTGTAGGGCTTTTCCCCCGTGTGCGTGCGGCGGTGGCGGGCCAGGTGGGAGCTGTTGCCGAAGCTCTTCCCGCAGTCAGGGCAGACGGTGGATTTCTGCCCCTTGAGGGGTTTGGGAAGCAGCTCGGGGTCCACTGACCCTTCAGGTGTCTCCCCCGCCGGGTCTCCCTGCTGCCGTCCCACCCCGTGAGACTCAGTTCCTGCAGGCCCTTCCTGCTGGGGAGCCTCCTCCTCTGTCCCGGCACCTGCTGGAAGAGAGAGAGAGAGTCCAGACAGGGCTGGGCCGGGGAGAGGGGACGGCAAAGGGCTTTGCTACAAATAAATCAACATTTGTACCAATCCCACAGCCAGAGCCCCCCCAGACTCTGCTCTGATGGGCTCTGTCCTGCTCAGTGTTGCAGAAGCTCTCATCAGATGAGACCAGGGCCCCATTACGCCAGGCGCTGCACAGACCCTGATTGAGATCTGGGGCCCCATTACGTCCTGCACTGCACAGACCCCAGCTAAAATCAGGGCCGCCCTTGTGCAAGGCGCTGCACAGACCCTGACTGAGATCTGGGGCCCCATTATGCCATGCACTGCACAGACCCCGGCTCCCTCCTGCCAGACCGGACTGTGATCTGGGGCCCTATTACACCTTGCACTGCACAGACCCCCCCCCCCCCCCCCAGCTAAAATCAGGGCCCCCTCGTGCCAGGCGCTGCACAGACCCTGAGAACCATTCCCTGCCCTCACAATCTAAAGAGCCAAGAAGTGACGGGGAAAGGGAGGCCCAGAGAGGGGAAGCGGCTCCCCAAGGCCCCGCAGCAGAGGCCAGAGGCGGAGCTGGGGGGGGGCGGGGGGATGGAACCCAGGCGTCCTGGCGCCCAGCCTCTGAGAGCAGCAGTGACGCTCCCCTGCGGCCTCTGCCAAAGAGCCCGGGTCTGCACCCAGCTGGAAATGCCCGGCCGGCCGGCCGGCGGGACCCCCAGCTGGGGGACGGGGGGTAACCCAGCCTCTGGCCTCCCCGCCTCACTCCCGGAGCCGCTAGTTCCTCACCCGTGCGGGCGCCGCTGCGGGTCTCCCGTCCCGGGGAGCCCTGGAGATCCGGGACCCTCGGCTCGTCCCCCGGCTCCATGCGGGCGGCCGGGCCGGGAACGCCGGGGCGGGGGTGCGGGGAGGAGACAGCGGCTAGTTCCTACGGACACCGCTCCGCGGGTTTAATCCACAGCCCCCCATATCCCTCCTGCCCCGGCGCTGGCTGGGGGGGTGGGTCTCGCTGGCCCCCATGTGGCTCCGATCCGCCCCCGGCCCTGCGGCCGCTTCCTCCGGGCAGCGGTTTCCTGCCTCCGCCGGGGCCGCCCCTGGCTGCGCCCCGCTCACCGCCCCGCTGCGGGCTCCCCTCCCCGGCTCGCTGCGCTCCCGGGTGCCAGGCGCGCTCGGACCCCGCCGCCGCTTCCCGAGGCGGCAGCTGGGAACAGGAAGGTCCCTGCGATATTCAGACCCCATCGCGGCACTTCCGAGTCCTTGCGAGGAGCCAGTGGCCTCGGGAGCTCTGCTGGCTATGACTTGGGGGTGGGGGGAGATTTTCCCAGGGGTGAGGGGACAGCGCTCCCCCTCGGGGGCTGGGTGATGGGGGGGCTCTGTCCCCGGGGAGGCAGGTGAAGCCCCATCCCTGCAGAGCTCCCAGTCCAAAAGCCTCCTGTATTTCTTCAACGTCTGCCACAGCAGAGCC
The DNA here is from genome assembly GCA_037349315.1 of Chelydra serpentina. NCBI lineage: Eukaryota > Metazoa > Chordata > Testudines > Chelydridae > Chelydra > Chelydra serpentina. The sequence goes on along the minus strand of JBAIAC010000021.1, from coordinate 2,192,756 downwards.
TTTGTATCCCCGTGCAAATTCTGGGAATTGAACCAGCCTTGAGATGCAGCCACCTCTGGGGTGGGGGTTGGGTCTACAGGGATCCCTCACCCAGTGCTGACAGTAGGGTGACCAGACAGCAAATGTGAAAAATCGGGATGGGGGTGGGGGGTAATAGGAGCCTATATAAGAAAAAGACCCCAAAAATCGGGACTGTCCCTACAAAATCGGGACATCTGGTCACCCGGTGCTGACAGTGACCTCTGGGGTGGGGTGCAGGGGCTGTTTACCCAGCAAGCCCTTCCCAGCAGCCACCTCTGGGGTGGAGCGTGGCTCTTTTCAGCCCCCGGCTCTTGGTTCCAAAGGTTGTAAACTCTGAGGCAGGGTCTGTGTAGTGCAAACAACTAATGTTCCTTTTTTATCTATGTAGCAAAGCTGGCTGGGTTTATTGTCTGGGAGATTCCTGCGTACCTGACTACCACTCACCTATTACAATAATATATATATATATAGAGAGAGAGAGATACACCTGTCTCATAGAACTGGAAGGATCATTGAATCCAGGCCCCTGCCTTCACTAGCAGGACCAAGTACTACTGTCCTTGACAGATTTTTGCCCCAGATCCCTAAATGGCCCCCCAAGGATTGAACTCACAACCCTGGGCTTAGCAGGCCAATGCTCAAACCACAGAATTATCCCTTCCCCCTTGATACCATGGGCAAATCATTCCTCTCTTTGTGGGTATTTCTCTCCTGCCTGTTGTCTATCTCATATTAACCTCTTTAGGGCCTGGATGATTTCTTATTCTATGTCTGCGCCACACCTGGCACAATGGAGCCCTGATCTCACGGGAGGCCTCTAGGCACTACTGTTAAGATTAACTATAATCAGAGTAATTAATTAGTCTTTCCGCTCTTTCTCCCAATCTTGAAACGACGCATTTTCCATGTGCAAAAACAAACAGATTTTATTTATTGGGTGTCTTTGCAAACGACAGATACAACCAGCCTGTAGACTGGCCCAAAGTCATTATGGCAGCGCGTGGGACCATTTGCATCCCTGACTGGGGTCTCTGAAGCAGTAGCGTAGCCAGGTCCAAAGTAGAGGGGGAGCGGAGCTAAAAAAAGGCGCCTCCCACTGTACTCACCGGGCGGTGCTCTGGTGGCGCTCCAGCTGTTTGGCAGCGGATCCTTCACTCGCTCCGGGTCTTTGGTGGTACCCGCTGCCAAAATGCCGCCGAAGACCCGGAGCGCTGCTGGGTGAGTGCAAGAAGCGGCGCCTTAAAAAGAGGAGGTGCCTTTTTTTAGCTCCGCTTCAGCTTTTGAAAACGGCACCGCTTCTTTTTAAGGCGCCCGTTCTGCTCACAGGGGGAGCGGCCGCTACCTCCGCTCCCCCCCCCCCCCATGGCTACGCTACTGCTCCGAAGATACTAACATCATTGGCCATTGAGATGTCTTGCTGATCTCGTGGACCTGTGGTGAGGCTAGGAGGGGAAAGGACACAGCTCCCCGATCACACAAGAAGACCGAGAATCATGAGCAAAACAGAATTTAACAGCTGCTTTCAAACAGGGCCAGGCCTGCGTCACAGTGGGGAGGGTGTGTTACTTACAGGCCTGTTCCAGCACCCATTGGAATTAGTGGAGAGGTTCTCATTGGCCCCAATCCCCAGCTGGTGTGAATGGGCTGTAGATCCACCAGAATCAATGGGGCCATGCCAATTGACACCGGCTGAGGCTCTGGCCCATTGATTTTGATGGAAGTGGATCAGTCCCTGAATCTCAGGAATCAGCCAACAGTCTTGAGTCTCTTTGGAGTCTGCACTTGGATGCCAAGCCCTGCGCTGGGTCTTTCTTACGCAGCCTTCATTGTCGCCGGTGATATTATTACAATATGGAACCTGCCCCTCGTGCCCCCGAGCTCAGCCTGCGAGTGTGCTTTCAACACTATGGCTCTGTCAGCTCAGAAAAAGAGGCGACGTAGGATGACCTTGTGGATAAAGGTATGGTACCGGGACTCAGGAGAGCTGGGATCGATTCCTGGGGTAAACGCTTCAAAAGTGACCGAGGAGCCTAAATCCCAGTTTCAAAAGTGGATGAGGCACTTACGAGCCTTTAGGTGCCTAATGCACTTTTGAAATGGGACTTCAGGCTTGTCTACACTTCCAGCCTTGGCCAGTATAGCTATACCAGCAGCGCCCCCTAGTGGAAACACCGTGTAAGCGGTCAGAAGAATAGCTACACCATCTACCGAACATGTCAACAGAAGCCCTCTTCTATCAGCATAGTTGTGTCTACACCAGGAGTTCTACTGGCTCAGCTAGGTCAACAAAACTCCTGTGTGGAGCACGAGGTGGCGGATCATGAGATGATTTTGCAGAAGTTGGAATGGTATTATAACAACATTTTGCCATCAATTTGAGAAAGGCAACATAAGAATTCTAGCAACCACCACTGAACATTCACCATCAGCAACATTAAAAATGAAGTTTACACTTAGAAACAATGAAATTGGTCCTAGTTCCTTCTTAGAAACAAGGCATTTGACAGTAATCTTCTCCTCTGGAACTTTGGTCAGTTTTATCTTCCAGAATTTTCATCGTGATAGAGAAAATTTACTTTAACAATTATTAAAAAGTGTGATATTAACATTATTAGAAATTAAAGCGGACTTAAAACATAAAATGTACAGTATATGATCCATGCACCCATAAAAGATATTACTTATACTCACCATTCTCTTGTGAAAATGAACTCTCTTCTTAGCTAATAATGCCATACGCCAGTTAGTGGCATGGTAGAGTCGCTGTGTGGGTGGGGCATCACAGACTTATTCCTGCTCAGCTGTCTCTTGTAGACTTCGCACATTAAGACATGTTTAAAAGACACAAACAGAGACACACACACACACACACCGAGAGACTTCCCCAGTTTTCAAATGATCCATAGCCCTTATAACAGGCTCTTAGATCCAGCCAACTGTGCCCTTATGCTCTCTCTCGTAAGTCATGTGCCCCAACTCCCTGATCATTTTCGTTGCCCTCTGCTGGCCTCTCTCCAATTTGTTCACATCCCTTCTGTAGTGGGGGGACCAAAACTGGACACAATACTCCAGATGTGGCCTCACCAGTGCCGAATAGAGAGGAATAATCACTTCCCTCGATCTGCTGGCAATGCTCCTACTAATACAGCCCAATATGCCGTTGGCCTCCTTGGCAATGAGGGCACACTGCTGACTCATATCCAGCTTCTCGTCCACTGTAATCCCCAGGTCCTTTTCTGCAGAACTGCTGCTTAGCCAATTGGTCCCCAGCCTCTAGCGGTGCATGGGATTCTCCTGTCTTAAGTGCAGGACTCTTCACTTGTCCTTGATGAAACCTGTCATCAGATTTCTTTTGGCCCAATCCTCTAATTTGTCTAGCTCACTCTGGACCCAATCCATACGTTCCAGCGTACCTACCTCTCCCCCCAGTTTAGGTTCATCCACAAACTTGTTGAGGGTGCAATTAATCCCATCATCCAGATCATTGATAAAGATGTTGAACAAAACCAGCCCCAGGACTGACCCCTGGGGCACTCCACTTGATACCGGCTGCCAACTAGACATCGAGCCGTTGATCACTACCCATTGAGCCCGACAATCTAGCCAGCTTTCTATCCATCATATAGTCCATTCATCCAATCCATACTTTTTTAACTTGCTGGCAAGAATACTGTGGGAGACCATATCAAAAGCTTTGCTAAAGTCAAGATACATCATGTCCACTGCTTTCCCCATATCCACAGAGCCAGTTATCTCATCATAGAAGGCAATCAGGTTGGTCAGGCATGACTTGCCATTCGTGAATCCATGTTGACTGTTCCTGATCACACACACACATGTTTCAATTGTCCTGTTTGGACTAATTACATTTCACCATAATAGGAAGCCACAAGAAAACGTCAAGAGAAAAAAAATTATATTAAACAGACCATTGAAAAATAAAGTATTTTTTCCACAAAATGTAATTTTAATGTATTATTATATCCGTTATCATTTCCAGGTTTCAGAACTGATCCTAAAACATCATCAATATTTACCTTGTTATAACAGCGCAATATCCAGAACATTTTCAAATTCTGTGTTCCCTCTTAACTGTGATGTAATGTGGGAGAGAAAATAAATTAATTTAAGAATCATTTTCAGGGAGAAAAAGCCAAAATTGCTAGTAAAGTAAAAAAAAAAAAAAAGATAACATTTTGGGGTCAAAGCATCAGCATTTTGAGAACAGAAAAACAATCTTTTCGCCTGGTAGGCAGAATGGATTTTAGAGCTTTCCTCAGGTATTAGAACTGAAAGAAAAATAGATGACTCACCTTAGTCTTTGCCCTGTAATGTTAAAACTTCTTGCAAGAGAGAGATCTCTCTTTCTTGAATTCAAATGGATTGTGTAAGGGGTAATTGGAGGCAGTGTTTATTTGTTTTGCCGACAGGCGGGGACAGAATTCCTCAGAGCTCTGAATCTCAGGTCAGGCACAAGTGTGTGTGTGTGGGGGTCATTAAAATCCCAGTTACGTCTCCCGGCAGCAGCAGGTAGTTAGACACCAATATATGGTCTTCAACTGTTATTCAAGTTTGTGGACATGTTGATGCTTCCCTTTATCTTTCCCTCTGTTCTATGCAGTCCATAACTCTGAAAATCCCCCCTCGCAAGAAGCACGTCCAATCACAAATACACTTAGAGGAGCACAGCAAGATTTGAATCAATATCGGCCAGGATTATTGCTGTGAATATGGTTTCTTTCAGAGCAGCGGGACTAGACATCTGTATGTCGCACGGCCACAGGTATTGAGCATTCTGCTGTTCAGCGCTGAGAGAGAAGGAAACATTTGAAGCAGCAGCACGAGAGAGTCCAGAACGCCAGTAAAAAGGTCAGGAAATGCACCTCCACGCGCCCGTCTGATTCAGATCTAGATTGGGCGCTGTCAAGGGCCCTCAGCAAAGGGCCTGTCGTGACATGTGCCATTTAGCAGAGCCCTGGCAGGATCCTTATCAGGCAGGATAACGAGGAGGCTGCTGCAGCTGGGAAGAATGAAGATCCTGGCAGTGTCCCTGAAGGCCAGGATGTGCCCTCAGATTATATCAGGGGGACCAGTTTGGAGAAGATAGCAGTGAAAACCCTGGAGAGGGGGATGCGCCTGGCCAGAGACTGGAAGTCCAGGCTGGTTACTGCAACTCTCCACCCTCTCCCTCCCATAAATTGTACTTTCAACACTGAGGACTTTGTAAGTTATGGCCAAATAATTGACTGTCCTGGATCATACGCCCTGCATTGCTCTGTGTGTGTCTGTGGCGTAGTGCAGACGCCATGACATTTGCACACAGCCTCCTCTCCCTTCCCCTCCGCTCCACCAGCCTCTGCTGGGCACAATCCACAGGGGATGCAGAGCACTGGGGGGAAAGGTTTCTGAAAAGCCAGCGGTGCTGTTTATCCAAGAGTTCAGCGTACGGGCTGTACGGCTTGTCCTCAAGCCCACGATCTTGAGCAAGTTCACAAGTAGAAATCAGTGCCCCTGTGTCCATTTCCCTGCAGGCAGGCAGGTGGGGGTGGAGGGGGTTCAAACACCACTTAGATCAGTGCTTTCCAGCCTTGCTCAGGCTATGGCTGGTTTCCTTCATTTCCCCCCAGTCCTGGTAGCTTATTCTGGAAAGTTTCTCAGGCAGCATGAATTCTCAATGGCCTTTCAGAACTGGGAGTGCAAACCTGCTGGGGCCTTCATAATAGCCAGGTCCCTCCCAAATTCACAGCTCACTTTAACTAATTTTAAAACCCTCTGGCCTTGAAATTGACCAATGTCACCATTTCAGATGTTTCCATCTGACATTTCACTGTATTGTAACCATGGGGGTCCTGACCAAACTGGGAGAATAGGGGAGTTCAGAGGTTGTTGTAGGGGGGTCACAGCATTGCCACCCTCGCATCTGTGCTGCCTTCAGACCTGGGCTCTGAGAGCAGCAGTCACAGGGCCAGCGCTCCCACTAGGTGACCCTAGGCGGTTGCCTAGGGCGCCAGGATTTGGGGGGCGACGACTCCTGGCGGTGATTCGGCAGCCGCCGAAACGCCACTGAGGAGCTGCTGCCGCTGGCGGAGGTGAGCTGCCGTGGGCGGGGGAGCTGGCTGCCGCTGGCGGGGTGCCGAGCCTGCCACCGCGGCCCGTGGGTGGGCGGCCGAGCCTTCTGCCCCCACGGGCGGACAGGGGTGCCAAGCTTGCCGCCGCGGGGGGGGGGTGGGGGTGGAGAGCTGCGGGGGGGGGGGGGAGAGTTAGCTGCCGTGGGGGGTGGGGAGCTGGCTGCCACGGGGGGGTGTCGGCGTTAGGGGGGGTCACGGCGGGCTGGGGCAAGGAAGTTTCGCCTACAGCGCAAAACTTCCTTGTACCGGCCCTGAGCAGCCACCAACCTTTCTGAACATAGAGGAGGTTCTCAGATGTGCAGGTGGGTCCCTGCTGCTGGGAGCTCCTCAGCTGGGGGGACCTACTAGTCCCTGGCAGATTAACGCAAGGGCCCTGGTCAATTTGGGGGCATCCAGAAACATGGACACCTGAGCCCCAGAAGGAACTGCAAGGGAAGCCCCGAGTCCCAGCTGCAGATGCCGGGCAGAAGCCCCGAGCCCAGGTACCGAGAGCTCCGGCAGGAATGGGGAGGGGCATGAAAGTCCTGAGCCCAGCGCCCCAGCCCTGGCTGCAGCCATGGGGGCCAGAAGCCCTCAGCCTGGGCACCCAGAGACATGGCTGGAGCAGAAGCTGCCAAGGCCAAAGCCCTGACCCCAATGCCAGGCTGCTGCAATGCCCTCACTTCTGCACTGCCTCTGGAGGTGCATCTGAGATCCCCCCCAGAGAGCAGCCGTGCAGAGGAAATCCTGTCCCCAGCCTGGCAGACAAACAGCTAGGAGGCCCCTGCTAGGGGGCTCCTGGCTGGGGCGCTCCCAAAAGGACGAGGAGATCGGATTTCACAGGGCAGGGCTAATTCGCTCTAGCCAAGCAAGGCACAACAAGAACCAATGGCTGTCAGCTGAAGCCAGAGACATTCAAATGAGAAGTACGACACACATTTTTTTGGGCCGGGGGTGTGTGTGAAAAACTGATCTTTATTTTCCAGAAATATACAAACGTATTCTCTCATTTCTCCATCTTCTACTCCTCTGATGCACAGGACATTGCTACATCTTATCAAAACTTCACCAAGGTGTCCTGACAATGCACCATCTATGTATTCTTCTGTGTTTACAAGCTGCATGTTCATGTAGCCCTCGACAGACACCAGGTAGCCCTTGTACTCCATCCCCCACATCAGCTTCACCATCACCGGCTTTCCCGTCAGCCCATGTTTTTGACAGTGAGGGCAGGGGCGGCTCCAGGCACCAGCGCAGCAAGCGCGTGCCTGGGGCGGCAAGCCGCTGGGGGCGACACTCCTCCCCGCCCGGCTGGGGGAGCAGGGCCATGGGCATGCCGCCCGCTCCGTGGAGCTCCTCCAGCCGGAGGAGAGTGGGGACATGCGGCCGCCCTCCCCGCAGCACTCCTCCGGCCGGCCGGGGGAGAGTGGGGACATGCCGCCGCCCTCCCCGCAGTGCTCCTCCGGCCGGCCGGGGGAGAGCGGGGACATGCCGCTGCCCTCCCCGCAGCACTCCTCCGGCCGGCCGGGGGAGAGCGGGGACATGCCGCCGCCCTCCCCGCAGCGCTCCTCCGGCCGGCTGGGGGAGAGCGGGGACATGCCGCCGCCCTCCCCGCGGTGCTCCTCCGGCCGGCTGGGGGAGAGCCGGGCATGCCGCCGCCCTCCCCGCGGCGCTCCTCCGGCCGGCCGGGGGAGAGCGGGGACATGCCGCCGCCCTCCCCGCGGCGCTCCTCCGGCCGGCCGGGGGAGAGTGGGGACATGCCGCTGCCCTCCCCGCAGCACTCCTCCGGCCGGCCGGGGGAGAGCGGGGACATGCCGCCGCCCTCCCCGCAGCGCTCCTCCGGCCGGCTGGGGGAGAGCGGGGACATGCCGCCGCCCTCCCCGCAGTGCTCCTCCGGCCGGCTGGGGGAGAGTGGGGACATGCCGCCGCCCTCCCCGCAGTGCTCCTCCGGCCGGCCGGGGGAGAGTGGGGACATGCCGCCGCCCTCCCCGCAGTGCTCCTCCGGCCGGCCGGGGGAGAGCGGGGACATGCCGCCGCCCTCCCCGCGGCGCTCCTCCGGCCGGCCGGGGGAGAGCGGGGCATGTCGCCGCCCTCCCCGCAGTGCTCCTCCAGCCGGCTGGGGGAGAGTGGGGACATGCCGCCGCCCTCCCCGCAGTGCTCCTCCAGCCGGCCAAGGGAGAGCGGGGACATGCCGCCGCCCTCCCCGCAGCGCTCCTCCAGCCGGCCAGGGGAGAGTGGGGACATGCCGCCGCCCTCCCCGCAGTGCTCCTCCGGCCGGCCAGGGGAGAGTGGGGACATGCCGCCGCCCTCCCTGCGGCGCTCCTCCGGCCGGCCGGGGGAGAGTGGGGACATGCCGCCGCCCTCCCCCCGGTGCTCCTCTGGCCGGCCGGGGAAGAGCGGGGACATGCTGCCGCCCTCCCCGCGGTGCTCCTCCGGCCGGCCAGGGGAGAGTGGGGCATGCCGCCCCCCTCCCCGCGGTGCTCCCCCGGCCGGCCGGGGGAGAGTGGGGACATGCCGCCACCCTCCCCGCGGCGCTCCTCCGGCCGCCCAGGGGAGAGCAGGGACATGCCGCCGCCCTCCCTGCGGCGCTCCTCCGGCCGGCAGGGGGAGAGCCGGGCATGCCGCCGCCCTCCCCGCGGTGCTCCTCCGGCCAGCCGGGGGAGAGCGGGGACATGCTGCCGCCCTCCCCGCGGCGCTCCTCCGGCCGGCCAGGGGAGAGCGGGGACATGCTGCCGCCCTCCCCGCGGTGCTCCTCCGGCCGGCCGGCGGAGAGCGGGGACATGCCGCCTCCCTCCCCGCGGTGCTCCCCCGGCCGGCCGGGGGAGAGTGGGGACATGCCGCCGCCCTCCCCGCGGCGCTCCTCCGGCCGCCCAGGGGAGAGCAGGGACATGCCGCCGCCCTCCCTGCGGCGCTCCTCCGGCCGGCCGGGGGAGAGCGGGGACATGCCGCCGCCCTCCCTGCGGCGCTCCTCCGGCCGGCAGGGGGAGAGCCAGGCATGCCGCCGCCCTCCCCGCGGTGCTCCCCCGGCCGGCCGGGGGAGAGCGGGGACATGCCGCCGCCCTCCCCGTGGCACTCCTCCGGCCGGCCGGGGGAGAGCGGGGCATGCTGCCACCCTCCTCGCCGGCACCCGGAGCTGGGCTGCGGGCATGCCGCGTTCCCCCCGTGCTCCCCGCCGGCACCTCATCTGGGCAGCGGGCATGCCACCCTCCCCGCCGGCGCCCCGGACGGGGCAGCTGGGCGGCGGGCATGCTGCGCTCCCGGCTGGGGGAGTGGGGCGGCCGGTGGCTTTTTTGCCTGGGGCGGCAAAAAAGCCAGAGCCAGCCCTGAGTGAGGGAGACTGTAGCGAGGCGGGCTGGTGCCCCATCATCCCACAGAGTGAAGCACCGGCCCAGTGGCCAGAGTGGGCGGAGCCAGGAGGCTCTGGGCCCGCCCCGCAGAGAAACAGGCCGCGACCTGGAAGGATAAAGGCGGCCCTCGGAGCTCACTTGAGGAGCAGCCACCGGGGAGACCAGACGCCGCCGCCGGCCTAGCTCGCGACTGGGAAACCCCGGCTGCCCCAGGCACCCGCCAAGACTGGCCGGACCTGCCGAGCAGCCACTATCCGGAGGAGTTGCCGGACCTGCCAAGCGGCCACTATCTGGAGGAGTCGCCGGACCTGCCCAGCGACGGCGAGTCTGACGAGGAGCCCATGAGGCTGGGAACCGCCGAAGACACCCCCTGGACTCAGGTACCGCCCAAGGGGGAGTCCAGAAGTAGCCCGGGAGCAGCCGACCCCAGTCTGGCTGCAGCGTGGCCAGAACCCATGTCAGTGTGTTGCGGCCAGGATCCCCGCTGACACAGCGACGGATCCTTTGCCGCTGTTAGGGCCCCGGGCTGGGACGCAGTGGAGTGGGTGGGCCTGCGTCCCCCCTACCACCCAACGTGTGGGTGGCAGTCTCCCCCTCTCCCAGGTTCTCCAGAGCTAGGACCTGGGCTTGCCACCGCCTCCATTGAGGACTCAGCCCCTGCTTGAGGGCCTGAGCCCTGAACTACTTGTTGCCCCGCCCTGACCGAGGGCCAGGGCTCCCTGACTCATTGATTGCTCAGCCCCTGCCTGAGGAGCTGAGCCTTTGACTATTTGCTCGCTGCCCCGTCCTGACCCAGGGCCTGGGCCTATTGAACTCTGTGCTTAGCCCCTGCCTGAGGAGCTGAGCCTCAGACTATTTACTTGCTTTCTGCCCGCCCTGACTCAGGGCCCGGGCCCAGCCTCTACTGCTTGCAGGACCCGACCGGAGGCATTCAGGCCCAAGACGAAGGATTCCCCAATCTAACTAAACGGGTACAGCGAGGCGGGCTGGCGCCCCACCACCCCGCAGCAGACGAAGACCCCTACAGAGACTAAGGACTGGAACAAATTACCCAGGGAAGAGGTGGATTCTCTGTTTCCTGGTGTCCTCATATCATAACTGGGTGTCATTCTGGAAGGTGCCTTTTAGTGAATTACAAGTGATTGGGCTTAATACGGTGGTAAGTGTGTGAAATTTCATAGCCGTGAAATAGAGGCCGGAATAGGACATCGAATTGTTTGACACTTTATGCCTCTATGAAAAACTCAGTGTGGGGTGAGGAACAGACTCTGCTGTTTTACGGGGTGGCCTGCTTGCTCCCCAGAATCAATAATGAGCAAGTGGGGAGATCCGGGGTGCAGCTCAAACATCCCACCGGGCTGGCCAGGGGCAGACATCAGGCCTGCAAGGGAAAGGTGAGTGTGGCAGTGACTTCACAAAGGCCTTTGGCAGGAACTCAGCCTATTGGGCAAAGGTGATGAGGCGGCTGTGACCTCACAGAGCAACCTTGACAACAGCCAGGCAGGACAGGGATGCGGAGCAGGGGGAACCTCAGAGACCCCTGTAGCCTTGCTGCAGCAAGTCTCTATCTCGCGGTCTCTCTGTGAGAACCAAGAGACGATTGGTGTGCAGGAGATTCTGTGGGAGTTTTTTACATTGCTCCGTGGATTTTGTCGAAAGAAATCGTCATCTGTGTAGAAGGTAAGAAAATATCGGCTCTATGTACGAGCTGGGGGACTCTATCCCAGCAGATTGTCAGGGAGCGGTAGAGAGGTTCGATATCTCCGTACTGGGCACTGGTGCAACCACTCCTGGAATATTGTGTCCATTTCTGGTGCCCAGAATTTGAGAGAGATGCTGATGAATTGGAGAGGGGTTCACAGAAGAGCCACAGGAATGATGAAAGGGTTAGAAAACATGCCATGTGCTGACAGACTACAGGAGCTCAGTCAAAGAGAAGGTTAAGCAATGAGCCTAAGGGAACAAATATTTACTAATGGGCTCTTCACTTTAGCAGATATAGGTTATGAGCAGACAGTGGCTGCAAGTTGAAGCAAAACCAATTCACTCTGGAAATAAGAAGAGCATTTTTAATGTCAGGTTTTGGAGCAATTCACTGAGGGTTGTGCTGGATCCTACACAACTGGTCTTTTTTAAAACCAAGATTGGGTGTTTTTCTAAAAAAATCTGCTCTAATTCCTATGGGAATGATTGTGAAGGACGTTCTATGGCCGATGTGAAACAGAAAGTCAGACCAGAGTGGTTCCTTCTGGGCTTGGAATTTATGAATCTGTGACTCGCTGGGGGCGCTTGGAATTTGTCCGTGTTTGCTTCCCTCTTCCTCTTTCCCTCTTGTCTCCTTCTCTTTTCTCTGCTGCTCTTCTTCCTGGGGAGGGTGGGGCCGTGCTCCAGCTGGCATTGTAGGAGGCCCTCACAAAGAGGTGGGCCTCGTAGTGCTCTCCTGTGGTGACTAGTGCTGTTTTTTGCCCGTCTGTTGAGAACGCCCGGCCTCCAGGGCTGAGAGTCTCCCCACTGATCGGCCAAGTGCGGGGCTATGGCTGAGTTAATAGAGAGGAGACTCAGGCACTTTTGGGTGAGTGCAGTGAGACCTAAGGCTCAGTTCAACGGCATTTCTTTGCCTGTCTGTAAGGCCATCATTTTTGAAGGCTACATCCAATTGATTCCAAAATTTCAGGGAATTTCTAGGCATCAGTGGAAAGAACCTCTCTGATTTCGGTGACAATTGGAAAATAACACCGCCAGAAAAGCCTGACTTCCACACTGTGCCCCTTACATTGGTGCTGTGAGCTGAAGGGCATTGTGACTTCAGCGTGAATTCAGCCAGTCAGTGCTAACTCTCCACAGGTGATTTGCATATGTCAGCAAATGAGCCTGCAGGTTTCAGTGGGAGCGATGCCCAAGGCAGGCCACAGGCTTAGGGTTTATGCTCAGGATTAGTGGAGTCAGTGAGCGACAGGGGGCGGAGTTACCTCTGATGTCACCTTGTCACTGCTCCGGTTCCTCTACCTGCAGCACCACCAGGGCAGGGACTGTCAAGGGGAAGGTTTTGTAGATTTGAAAGGTATAAAACAGGAAGCGCAGAAGAGGAATGGCTTCGACAGTTTGGCAATCACATGTAGGTTTTGTGGCAATATCCTGTGCAATTGCTACTGGTTCAGGGATGGAGACAACCAGGGGCGGCTCTTACAATTCTGCCGCCCCAAGCAGGGGTGGCGGCGCCCCGCCCCCGACGCAGGCAGACGTAGCGGGGCCCCGCCACGTCTGCCTGCGTCGGGGGCGGGGCCCCGCCACGTCTGCCTGCGTCGGGGGCGGGGCCCCGCCACGTCTGCCTGCGTCAGGGGCGGGGCCCCGCCACGTCTGCCTGCATCGGGGGCGGGGCCCCGCCCCCGACGCAGGCAGTCCCACTCCGGAGCAGCAAGGGGACAGCGGCGGACCTGCTGCCCCTTTGCCGCCGCGGCAGGCGAGACTGGGGCAGCAGTCCGAGTCCCGCGGCGGCAATTCAGCGGCGGGAAGAGCGGACCTGCCGCCGAATTGCCGCCGCGGGACTCGGACTGCCGCCCCCTTCTCACCTGCTGCCCCAAGCACCAGCTTGGCAAGCTGGTGCCTGGAGCCGGCCCTGGAGACAACATTCCTGCTCCTCTTACCACTTCTGAGCAGGGGGTTGGACTAGATGACCTCCTGAGGTCCCTTCCGACCCTGAGATTCTATGATTCTATGATTCTTAGCTGGGCCTCCATAAAAGAGACTAACTAGAGTTCTGGACACTTGTTTATTTAAGACTGAGCAATAAGGCACAACAAATTACTGATATGATGAATTTTGCTACCTCCTCTCCTTGAATAGAATATGAGCAGTTTATGATTCTCTCGAATGAAGTAGGTCTTCTAAAATCAAGGTGAATACAAATCAATGGCTGTTTCAAAACCAAAAAAACCCAAAAGAGACTTTTAAAATGTATACTGGATTTTTAAAATGTAAATTTAAAAACAGTTTGTTTTTTTAACAAACCTATTGGGGATAAAATTTGGAACTATGACATGCTATGTTAAGACCTATAGTTGCTCTAGCCTATTCAACTAATTTAAATTAATGAATATATGAAGAAGTCCATGTTTGCTGCCAAGTTTCAGAGGAAGTCAAATCAGTGAACTCTTGGAAGTCATTGGCTAAGCACCTCTCGGAGTGAAGGACCTGCCGCCGAATTGCCGCCAAAGAGTGGAGCGGTGCGATGGCGCTGCTGCGGCTCCCCCCACCCCTCGCTTGGGATGGCAGAAAACCTGGAGCCGGCCCTGCTCCCCACCCTCTGTTTCTTCCTTCTTAAGTCCATGGCCTCTCCCCGCTCTGTATTATTTCCTTCCTCTCTCTGTGCCCCCTCCCATCCTCCTATTTCTGCCTCCCCCTCCCCAAGCCCCCTCCTCCACCTTAATCCCTCTTCCCTCTCCCCGTACTCCCTCCCTTACCTTTCTTCCCTCCTGCCCCTCCCATGCCCGCTCCCATCCTATTCCTTCCTACCTCTGCCCCTGTGTCCCCCTATAACTCTATTCCTTCCCCTCCTCCACAACACTCCCCTCCCTGTTCCCTTCTCCCTCTCCCTGAGCTCTCTCCCTGACATCGATTTCCTCATCGCCGTCCTCTCTCATTATTCGACGGGGACAGGTGAGCAAAGCCCACAGGTAAGTGGAGAAAATGGGGACCTGGGAGATGGGTCAGAAATAGGAGGGGGCGTGGGCTCTAATGACAAAGAGATAGGAGGGTCAGGGCAAAACTGGGAGGCAAGATCAAATCAGTATCTTAGATGCCTGTATACAAATGCGAGAAGTATGGGTGATAAGCAGGAAGAACTGGAAGTGCTAATAAATAAATTCAACTATGACATTGTTGGCATCACCGAAACTTGGTGGGATAATACACATGATTGGAATGTTGGTATGGATGGGTACAGCTTGCTCAGGAAGGACAGACAGGGGAAAAAGGGAGGAGGTGTTGCCTTATATATTAAAAATGTACACACTTGGACTGAGGTGGAGATGGACATAGGGGATGGAAGTGTTGAGAGTCTCTGGGTTAGGCTAAAAGGGGTAAAAAACAAGGATGTTGTCATGCTAGGAGTCTACTACAGGCCACCTAACCAGGTGGAAGAGGTGGATGAGGCTTTTTTTAAACAACTAACAAAATCATCCAAAGCCCAAGATTTGGTGGTGATGGGGGACTTCAGCTATCCAGATATATGTTGGGAAAATAACACGGCGGGGCACAGACTATCCAATAAGTTCTTGGACTGCATTGCAGACAACTTTTTATTTCAGAAGGTTGAGAAAGCTACTAGGGGAGAAGCTGTTCTAGATTTGATTTTAACAAATAGGGAAGAACTCGTTGAGAACTTGAAAGTAGAAGGCAGCTTGGGTGAAAGTGATCATGAAATCCTAGAGTTCACAATTCTAAGGAAGGGTAGAAGGGAGTACAGCAAAATAGAGACAATGGATTTCAGGAAAGCGGATTTTGGTAAGCTCAGAGAGCTGATAGGTAAGGTCCCATGGGAATCAAGACTGAGGGGAAAAACAACTGAGGAGAGCTGGCAGTATTTCAAAGGGACACTATTAAGGGCCCAAAAGCAAACTATTCCGCTGGGTAGGAAAGATCGAAAATGAGGCAAAAGACCACCTTGGCTTAACCACGAGAACTTGCAAGATCTAAAAAATAAAAAGGAGTCATTTAAAAAATGGAAACTAGGACAAATTACAAAAGGATGAATATAGGCAAACAACACAGGAATGCAGGGGCAAGATTAGAAAGGCAAAGGCACAAAATGAACTCAAACTAGCTGCAGGAATAAAGGGAAACAAGAAAACTTTTTATCAATACATTAGAAGCAAGAGGAAGACCAAGGACAGGGTAGGCCCACTACTCAGTGAGGAGGGAGAAACAGTAACAGGAAACTTGGAAATGGCAGAGATGCTTAATGACTTCTTTGTTTCGGTCTTCACCGAGAAGTCTGAGGGAATGCCTAACAGTGAATGCAAATGGGAAGGGGGAAGGTTTAGAAGATAAAATAAAAAAAGAACAAGTTAAAAATCACTTAGATAAGTTAGATGCCTGCAAGTCACCAGGACCTGATGAAATGCATCCTAGAATACTCAAGGAGCTAATAGAGGAGGTATCTGAGCCTCTAGCTATTATCTTTGGTAAATCATGGGAGACAGGAGAGATTCCAGAAGACTGGAAAAGGGCAAATATAGTGCCCATCTATAAAAAGGGAGATAAAAACAACCCAGGAAACTACAGACCAGTTAGTTTAACTTCTGTGCCAGGGAAAATAATGGAGCAAGTAATTAAGGAAATCATCTGCAAACACTTGGAAGGTGGTAAGGTGATAGGGAATAGCCAGGATGGATTTGTAAAGAACAAATCATGTCAAACCAATCTGATAGCTTTCTATGATAGGATAATGAGTGTTGTGGATAAGGGAGAAGTGGTGGATGTGGTATACCTAGACTTTAGTAAGGCATTCGATACGGTCTCGCATGATATTCGTATCAATAAACTAGGGAAATACAACTTAGATGGGACTACTATAAGGTGGGTGCACAACTGGCTGGATAACCGTACTCAGAGAGTAGTTATAAATGGTTGCCAATCCTGCTGGAAAGGTATAACGAGTGGGGTTCTGCAAGGGTCTGTTTTGGGACCGGCTCTGTTCAATATCTTCATCAACGACTTGGATATTGGCATAGAAAGTACGCTTATTAAGTTTGCAGATGATACCAAACTGGGAGGGATTGCAACTGCTTTGGAGGATAGGGTCATAATTCAAAATGATCTGGACAAATTGGAGAAATGGTCAGAGGTAAACAGGATGAAGTTTAATAAGGACAAATGCAAAGTGCTCCACTTAAGTAGGAACAATCCGTTTCACACATACAGAATGGGAGGAGACTGTCTAGGAAGGAGTACGGCAGAAAGGGATCTAGGGGTTATAGTGGACCACAAGCTAAATATGAGTCAACAGTATGATGCTGTTGCAAAAAAAGCAAACATGATTCTGGGCTGCATTAACAGGTGTGTGGTGAGCAAGACACGAGAAGTCATTCTTCCACTCTACTCTGCGCTGGTTAGGCCTCAACTGGAGTATTGTGTCCAGTTCTGGGTATCGCATTTCAAGAAAGATGTGGAGAAATTGGAGAGGGTCCAGAGAAGAGCAACAAGAATGATTAAGGATCTAGAGAACATGACCTATGAAGGAAGGCTGAAGGAATTGGGTTTGTTTAATTTGGAAAAGAGAAGACTGAGAGGGGACATGATAGCGGTCTTCAAGTATCTAAAAGGGTGTCATAAGGAGGAGGGAGAAAACTTGTTCATCTTAGCCTCTGAGGATAGAACAAGAAGCAATGGGCTTAAACTGCAGCAAGGGAGGTTTAGATTGGACATTAGGAAAAAGTTCCTAACTGTCAGGGTGGTTAAACACTGGAATAAACTGCCCAGGGCGGTTGTGGAATCTCCATCTCTGGAGATATTTAAGAGTAGGTTAGATAAATGTCTATCAGGGATGGTCTAGACAGTAATTGGTTCTGCCATGAGGGCAGGGGGCTGGACTCAATGACCTCTCGAGGTCCCTTCCAGCCCTATAATCTAGGAATCTAGGAATCCCCTCCTACTCCTACCCCTGCACATGTTCTCCCTCTATTGCTTGCTCCCTCTCCCCATGCCCCTCTTATCCCGCTATTCCCTCTAGCCCCTCTGTGGCACTCTCCCCTCCCTCCTCTCTGCTCCCATATACTCCTGACCCATCCCCCTGCTGATCCCATCCTCCTCCCCTGGCTCTAGGGAGCAAACTCTGGGTCCCTTCCCTCACTCTGGCACAATCCGTGCCCAGTGTCTGAGCCCCTTGCCGACAATGGTACTCTCCTCCCTTCTTCCCCTTGTGTGTGTGTGGGGGGTATCACCCCCATTTTACAGACAGGGAATTATGGTGATGAAGTGACCTCTCCAAGGTCACACCTAGCAATGTGGGGGAGAGCTGGGAACCGGACTGGGTTCTACAGGAGTGCCCCTCCCCACAGGGGGAGCTTCACTTTCTGCCCTTCATTCTCTCCTCCCCTCTTGGCCCATCTTCGAAGGGAACTCTGAAAGGGAAATGAGCAGGCGTTTCCTCCCCACTCTGTCTTCCAGGCTCTGGGATCTGTCCATGTTGCCTACAGCAATGCAGCCTGCAGCTGGCCCAGCTAGGGGAGCCATGACCTCATCCTGTGAAATCGGGAAGTGCTGGCTCTCAGTGATGCTTAGATGGAAAACCAGGCACCCCACATGGAGGTAGGAACCACCCTGTGACGGGTTGGGGCCACAGAGACCTGCTTGGTGCTGCCACCTGGTGTGCCAAGGCTACTTCTGCCCCTGCTTCCAGGCCTTTTCCAGCTTGGGACTCCCGAATCCTGTCTGTTTTGAGCCAGATTCCACTGGTCTGCTGCAAACACAGACCCAGGTCCGAACCAAGTCCACTCACCACTGTAAGGCCCCTGGAAGCGCTCTTGCCTTTGACACCCAGCTGCTCAACTCCAAGGAGGTTCAACCCCTTAATAAATCCGTTTTACCCTGTATAAAGCTTATACAGGGTAAACTCCTAAATAGTTCGCTTTCTATTGCAAAGATAGAAAGGTATGCACACCTGATCGCTGTCCCAAGGCACTAACTCGTACTCAAGGAAACTTAATAAGTAAAAAGTGATTTTAATAAGTACAGAAAATAGGATTTAAGTGATTTTCAAGTAGTGACAGACAGAATAAAGTGAATTACCGAATAAAATAAAAGAGAACACGCAGTTCTATGTCTAATCACCCTGTGTACAGATAAACCCCTCACTGGGTCCAGCAATCACTCACCCCCCCTAATGTCTTTGTCCTCTGTTCAGTCTCTTTCAGGTCTCCTTGGGGGGTGGAGAGCTTCTTCCTTTAGCCAGCTCAAGACAAAATGGAGGGGTTTCCTTGGGGTTTAAATAGATTTTCTCCTCTGGGTGGACACCCCTCCCTCTCCCTGTGTAGCATCAAGTTACCAAATGGAGTTGGGGTCACATGGACCAGTCACCTGCACAACTCAGTTCCAGACTAGCCACATTCCTGGCAAAGTTCAAATGTGGATTGGTGACTGCAAGTTCTATTGTCTGTTAAGTGCTTCTTGATTGGGCACTTAACCTGCACATTCCTTTCTCAAGAAATACAACCGATATTCATAACTTCAACTACAACAATGATACATGCATACAAACAAGAGGAATAAATTCAGTAGGTCATAACTTTCACAGAGATATGTTACATGGCACATGTAGCATAAAACATATTCTAGTTACATATATACATTTATAAGCATCTCCCCATAAAGTTTTATGGGGAACACCGTCACACACCCATTCCCAGGTTGTCCTGAGGAGCCATGATTCCTCCAGGAGCTGGGGAAGGGCACAGTGATCAGTTTGTGAAAGGTAGTGGGGATCGTGTAGGGAGAGGGTCTAAGAGAGGAGGAACATGAGCTAGGCTCTGTATTTGGGCTTGGCAGGGATCAAGAGAAGAGAGAGGGGCTGTTAGAGGGCAATGGTGAGGTACAAGGGGTGTCAGAGGTGGGGGAAAGGCCTGAAAAGTTCAGCTATTTTCATAGAATCTCAGGGTTGGAAGGGACCTCAGGAGGTCATCTAGTCCAACCCCCTGCTCAAAGCAGGACCAACCCCAACTAAATCATCCCAGCCAGGGTTTTGTCAAGACCGACCTTAAAAACCTCTAAGGAAGGAGAGCTGGCACCAGGGGTTGCTTCCGATGGTGGGAGGGATCACCATGTCTGATTGGACAGCTATCGCCTGCCTCAAGCTGGGCAGCCCCCAGCCAATAAGGTGTTGTCCCGCCACAGTTCACCTGCTTCACTGGGTGCGTGGGGCTTAGTGTACGTGAGTACCCGACAAGTGGACTGCGAACCATGCACCAACTCGACCTGATCATCATCAGGCGGTCTGCCTTGAAGTGCGTCCTGCTTACTCACACCTTCCACAGTGCTGACTGCGACAGTGATCACTCGCTGGTGTGCAGCAAGATGAGGCTACAGCCAAAGAAGATCCACCGCTCTAGGCCAGAGGGCAAACCCCACATCGATGTGAGCAAGACCGCACACCCAGACAAGGCAGAGAAATTCACCCATGAGCTCTCCGAGGTGCTGAACTGTATGCCTCCCGGTGGCTGCGCCAAAGAGAGATGGGACCACATCAGAGACGCAGTATACAGCACAGCCATGAAAGTTTTTGGAAAGAAATGAAACATGAATAATGACTGGTTTGAGGCCAATTCCACCACACTCACTCCAGCCATTGAAGAACGCCGCGCTGTTCACCTGGAGTACAAGCGTTCCCCCAGTCAGAGGACTCTACAAGAGTATCGATTTGCCAGGAGCAAAGTACAGAGACTAGCTCGACAGTGTGCAAATGATTACTGGCTCCAGCTCTGCCGGAGCATTCAACTATCTGCTGACAATGGAAACATCAGGGGAATGTATGATGGCATCAAGAAGGCCATGGGACTCACAAAGAAGTGGAGAGTGTCACTAAAGTCTGCAACAGGTGAAAACATCCAGGACAAGGGCAAGCAGATGGATAGATGGGTGGAACACTACTCTGAAGTATACTCCAGGCAAAACACCATCACCGAAGCTGCCCTCAATACTGTGGATGGTTTTCCCGTTGAAACTGAGCTGGACGAGAAGCCCACCATGGAAGAACTGAAGAAAATCATTGAGAGCTTGTCCACAGGAAAGGCTCCAGGAAAGGATGGCATCCCACCAGAAGTTATCAAGTGTGGCATCAACGTCCTCCTAGAACACCTCCACAACCTCCTCTGTCAGTGCTGGGATGAAGGTGCAGTACCTCAGGATATGAGAGACGCCAACATCGTGACTCTCTACAAGAACAAGGGTGATAGAAGTGACTGCAACAACTACAGAGGCATATCGCTCCTGAGTGTTGTGGGTAAAGTCTTCGCACGCGTGATCCTGAACAGACTGCAGAAGCTTGCTGACAGAGTTTACCCAGAGTCACAGTGCGGGTTCCGAGCAGGGAGATCCACAACCGACATGGTTTTCTCCTTAAGGCAGCTGCAAGAGAAATGCAGAGAACAGCACAAGCTGCTATTCCTTGCCTTCATAGACCTGACCAAAGCTTTCGACCTTGTGAACAGAGATGGGCTGTTCAAGATCCTGGTAAAGGTTGGCTGCCCACCGAAGCTGCTGAGTGTGATCCAGTCTTTTCACGACAACATGAAAGGCACAGTACTGTATGATGGCTCGTCCTCCGATGCCTTCGACATCCACAGTGGAGTAAAACAAGGCTGTGTTCTCGCTCCTACACTCTTCGGCATCTTCTTTGCAGCATTGCTGAAACGTGCCTTTGGAAATTCCACAGAGGGAGTCTATCTCCACACCCAGTTTGACGGGAGACTTTTCAATCTGGCTCGACTGAAGGCCAAAAGCAAGGTATGTGAGGCAACAATCAGAGACATGCTGTTTGCAGACAACGCTGCCCTGGCCACTCACACAGAAACCGATCTCCAGCATCTGATTGACCGCTTTCCCAGAGCTTGCGAAGAGTTCGGGTTGACAATCAGTCTTCAGAAGACCAAAGTTATGGCCCAGGATGCTGAACATCCAAGCATTGCCATCAATGACTATGTGCTAGAGGTGGTCAGTCAGTACACCTACCTTGGATCTACCATCACGGACAACCTCTCACTGGACCCTGAGATCAACCGTAGAATTGGCAAGGCCTTCACAATTTTGGCCAGATTGTCACAGAGAGTATGGAACAACAACATGCTGACCATCAACACAAAGGTCGCTGTGTACCATGCATGTGTGTTAAACACTCTTCTCTATGCCAGCGAAACTTGGACCCTCTACGCTTCGCAAGAAAAGAGACTGAACACCTTCCACATGCGCTGCCTCCGTCGCATACTCGGGATCACTTGGAGTGATCGAATAACAAACAACGAGGTGCTGGAATGTGCCAAGATCTCCAGCATGTTCACTCTCCTCCGTCAACGTCACCTCAGATGGCTTGGCCATCTAAGTCGTATGGAAGATGGATGGATCCCCAAAGACCTGTTGAATGCCGAACTTGCCTCCGGAAACAGAGCTACAGGACGGCCCCACCTTCGCTTCAAGGATGTTTGTAAGAGGGACCTGAAGACTGTTCAAATTGACATCAACAGCTGGGAAGAGCTCGCCCAGGACAGATGCAGATGGAGACACGCTCTGACCACTGGATTGAAAACAGGCGAAGACAAGCTGTGGCAGCTTGCCGAGGAAAAGCGGGTTCAACAAAAAAGGAAGCAGCGGCTCCAACCCACAGCTGACACCGCCTTCAAATGCAGCAAATGCAATCGAGACTGCCACTCTCGTGTGGGGCTCCACAGCCACAACAGACGCTGCACAACCATCAACTAAACATTCCCCATGGGCGCATATCCATCGTCTCTCGAGACTAACGGACGCCAACATCCTTATTTTATTCCTAGGAAAAGGATCCCCAAAGGAGGTGAAAGGATCTTGGACTCTAATGTCTGCCAGAAGCTTCAGCCACCTTCACAGGTCACTGTCTTTCCTACAATGCCACTAGTGCCCTTTCTGCTCTCCAGGTCTACTCCCTGCAGCAGGACAAAGACACCCCTTAGGTCCCCGAGTCCTGATTTCCAGCCATTCAAGGGGCTGAGGGCTTGCATTGTCCCCACCCCCATCAGATACTTTCCTTATGGGAATCTCCTAGAGCAGGGGAGAAATCTGTTCTTCCCTTAGAACTAGTCTGCTCAGTAAATCCACCCACAGTGACCTCATTTTAGCTGCTTTGTTTGTCTGAGATTAATGGTATCTTTGGAAAATCCTTAGTGTGCCGGGATGTGAGGTGGAGCAGGGAATATGGGAGCTCCATCAGATTCCCCGGAAGAACACGACCCTGTCTTTCTCTGGTCAGCTCGGGCTAACCGTCCATTGTGGAGGTGAAGACCGGATGGGACCTGCTGGATTGACTTTGATATGCCATGTCCTTGCGTGCATGAAGGACCCACATCTCAGAGATGGCCAGCAGCAGATGTAAGACATGTGTCAAGGAATAGTCTGAACAACCTACACTGATAAGTAAGTAAAATCATGGCCACATGTAGACACCGCAGGAATTGGTGGGGATTGAACCAGTGTCCTTCAGCACAAACCCCTCTCACTCTTTGTCAACCAATCCAGCTCCACCCACTAGACCACACTCCCTTCTAGAGTCACAGCACCCAGGAGCCCTGATTCTCAGACCCGAGCCTCACATCACAAGGTCAAACCTCCTCCCATTATGAACGACCATCTGCAGAGACTCCTCTACATTCCCCCTGTCAGAGACTGCAGCCACGGGTGACCAATGAAAGAGGAGAGATCTCCCCTGTGGGAATGAGAGGGGCTGCGCATTTGGGGTATCACAGGGAAGGCATCCAGCAGCCATTTACAGAGTGTTCCTGTGAGGAGATTGAAGGATTAAAATCCATGTGCTGTTTGCATAACACCTTGGCATATGGACTTGTGTCAACTTTTAGAGGCCCGAAAGTCCAGAGTTTGGCCAAGAGGCCAGAGGCCTAGTGAATAGTGATTAGCTAAGAGAAAACAGAATAAACAAAAGATAACCTCACTTTGTTTGTCAAGCCTAGTCAGCAATATGCCACATGTTGAAGCAATAACTAAATAATTGTATCTTCTCTAAAAGGTGCAAATATGGGACAAAGACATCCTGTCTCTGTTGTGTTAGTTTCTTCTGTAGGGAGAAGATCTTCCCACAGACCAACCTTGAGTTTATGAAAGGTTGGCATGTCAGTATAAGATATGGCTTTCTCCCAAGTTCCCTTTCCCAGGGACCAATGCCCGCCTGTGAAACACAAAGGAGCAACTTGAAAGACAATTCTTATTATCATATACTTTTCACTGTTTTTGCTTTAATCCCTAGGAATGTACCTGTTAGATGATCAGAGGAGCTACTTCATTCCTATGGACCCCAAATTGAATTCAACGTATTATATCATTAAGGGTACGTCTATACTTACCCACTGCTTCGGCGGCAAGCAATCAATCTTCTGGGATCGATTTATCGTGTCTTGTCTAGACGCGATAAATCGAACCTGGAAGTGCTCGCCATCGACGCCGGTAATCCTGCTCCGCGAACGGAGCAGGCAGAGTCGACGGGGGAGCCTGCGCGCCGCCGTGTGGACCAGTGGTAAGTACCTTTTCGTTCGAACTAAGATACTTCGACTTCAGCTACGTTATTCACGTAGTTGAAGTTGCGTATCTTAGTTCGAACTTGGGGGGTAGTGTAGACCAGTCCTAAAGTACTAATGAAATGTTAACTTGTTAATTTGAAACCATGGGCGGAGACTTATGTAATTTTTAATCATTGGCTACTGTGCTATCTTGTCTTACTGAGCCAAACCTATCCCTGGGTTGGGGACTGCCTACCCAGTCACTTTCCCCCGCCCATGGAAAATCCATATATTTCATTGTAATCAATTGATTGACAGGGTCTCTGAGCCTGATAAGCGAGGTGACACTCAGTCAGCGCTGTACGTAAATAAACTCCTATGCTTGACCTCTTCGCGGTGGGGATTTATGTCCTTCAGAGATTTTCCATCTCTAACAAAGGGTTTCTGTCCCCCCAGATCTCAGCCGCTCAGTGGGATGCGGGAGAGCCGAGTGCTGATGGGCTGGAGGGGTCACAGGAGTCACCGTGTGGCCGTGCAGCAGGGGCAGTGTCTGCAGTCACCACGGGCCAAACCCTGCGCTCCAGACAGCCTAGGCTAAGGCTCCCGGGATTGCGAAGGGGACTTTGGCTTGTGGAATCGGTTGCTGGTGCCTGTGTCCAAAACGGGGATGTTTTCGAGAGGCTACTCAATGGTCCATGAAGCGCCATCCAAGCAAGGGGAGAATGGACATTAAAGAGCGAGGCTGGGACCTCCGTGGAGCTGCCGCAGTCGAGCATCCACAGCTAGAAGAGAATTACGATGGGAAACGCGCTTAGATGGCCGGCCACAGCCGCAGCAGCCGTCTCATAAAGCTCTGCTCATGCTCTAGCCAACAGAGGCAGGACAAAGAGCCAGACAGTGAGAGCCTGGGTTGCAATTAGCAATACGCGGTTTTTCAGTGGATTATTCTGTCCCAACAGTCTATTTCCTGTAATGTGCACATCCAGCCTCCCTGGCTGAGCTCAATGGAAGTTAGGTACTCTGTGCCCACAGGTCAGGGCTGGCCTTACCATGAGGCGAACCGAGGTGGCCGCCTAAGGTGCCAGACTGTGTGGGGGGCACCACTAGGGCCCAGATTGTAGACAATTGTGTCTGCTGCTGGTGCATATGTAAAGGGACTGTCACCCCCTTACTAATACTCAGTGGGCATGTTTTGATTGCTAGCTCCCAGTACGAAAAGGGGAAGGGTCTATGGGAAATCAGGACCCTGAGACTGACAGTCCCCAGGGGCAATGGGGAGGGGCCAATGCTCTAGGTCAGCCTGATTGACAGGGTAGGCAGACGAATCAAGGAGTCAGGAGGCCAGGGTGGGTCCCGTCCTCCATGTGAGCTGGAATTGCCCGGGTCAGACAGAGTGGGGCCGAGCTAAGGCGAGAGCAGGGGTCCAAGCTGAGCTGGGGGAACAGAGCTATGCCAGAGCCAGAGGGGCCAGAAAAGCAGCCCATGAAGCAGGTAGGTCACTGCTGGGAGCAGAGTCACAGAAGCAGCCTGCAGAGCAGAGCTGTAGCAACCAGAGGGGCCAGACAAGCAGCCCAGGGAGCTGGAGGCAGAGAGGAGCTGGAGCTGAGGCAGTGCGGTGGAGCTGGGGCTGGAGACGTCCAGAGCCGGGTGTGGGGAGCAGCTGGGGAGAGCGAGGGGGGACCCTGGGCAGTGGGCCCAGCACAGGGAGACACCTCAGCCAAGAGGCCCTGCAGGCCAGACTTGGAGGGGATCATAACCCCGACGGGGCAGGGGCGACGCTGGGAAGAAGGGTCCTGCCACCCAGAGCCTGCGAGCGTGTGGCCACCGCCAGAGCAAGTGTCCAACCCACTGCATCCCTGCAGCACAGCCAGGGCCCGAGAGGGAGGCCTGGGACTTGCAAGGAACAGACTGAACTGCCCTGACGTTCCAGAGACACTGTTGGGATGTTTCCTGCCACAGAGCGGGGTGATGTGTTTCCGTTAACCTTTCCCATTTTTCCTTATTCCTTTTTAAACTAATTGTTAATTAAACAAACTGCATTGCTTTAAATCGTATGTAATGATCAGTGGGTCAGGGAAGCATCCAGTGCAGAGAGAGCACCCCGCAGTGGGGACACCCTAGCCCCTGACCTAGGTCACCACAGCAAGGTTGGAGGTCGAGCCCCCCAGGAATCCTGGGCTCAGCCTTGTTGGAGTTACGAGGACTCTTGCCAGACAGGAGAGTGGAAGGGGAGCCCTCGAGGTCAGGCAGGGATCTGGGTAAAGGAGGTGGGAGCGAGGACTCAGATCCCTTCACTAGCCCATTTCACCTGGGTAGTGCAGAAGCCAGGGAAGTTCCCCACAATAGCGGGACCATTCCCCCGCTTACACATGTAAGAATTGGCCCCAGATAAAAGGGAAAGAGGGATGTTAATTTGAGGTTGGAAGGGGCCTGGAGACTGACTGTGATTGTTGGGCATTGAGTTCCTGTTTGGGATCTGGGATTTATTTCCCTGCTCCCAGTGACTGTGCTTTCCAGGGGCACTGGGGTTCTGCCCGAGCTGATGGATCTCTGCCACCATGTTCATGCGCTGGAGCAACCCCTAGGTGCATTCTCGCCCCTCCAGAAGTGGAGGAGAGTTTGCAGCCATCAAGGGAGCTCCCGCTGCACAAGGCAGCTCTGTCCTCTACCCTGATGTGGTGAGATGGCCCGGGATGCAGAGGGAGGTGGAACTGCCTCCTCTGAATCTTTCACTATCATGGGGGAAGCGCCACTGGAGTTCTTCAATAGCAGTTCCCTGTCCTCTCCTCTTCGCCAGGGCCATGGCACTGGCAATGCCAATGAAGCTGCTTCTTTTGGAGAGTCGTTTCTGGTCGGACCCTAGCGAGAGATGTGAGCGAGAGGGAGGGAGTTTATACGTAACCGTCTGCTCTGTGCTTCCTAACCCGTCTCTCTACATTCATTGGTGCAGGCGACGGTAACATCTTTATGACCTTTTACCCACTTCCCAACCAATTGAGCTCAGAGGAGGGGTAGCCTTGCTAGACCCGGTTTATTACAGCAGCCCCTCCCCCTCCGCCCCATGCCTGCTGATCTTTTCATTCCCTCTCTCACATCCTTTATCAATCCACAACTCAATACACGGCTGCCGCCTCCCCTCGGCTCCCAGTGATGCTGCTTTCTGCCGTCTCCATTCATGCCGAACGTCACCTGCGAGTGGCCCCAGCGATTTCAATGGGACTCAAGTCTCTTCAACTGGAGCAGAAATGTCACAATTGGGCCCTGATTTTCTTCAAATGCTTTTGCTTCTTTCCACAGCTCTAGTCCATAGCTTGGCTCTCTTCCTTTTACTGGTCGGTTCTGAAACAGATAGTGGATCGTTTTCAAAGCATCTGGCCTATGCAATCCTTCTGGTCTCAATCCAGAATTTAGGATATTTGCCACGGAGGAGGAAAGGAAGGGGCAGGCCTTTGGGAATTCATATGAAACAAATTTCTTATTAATTCAACTCCCCTCCCCCTTCTATCTCCTTTTCATGCAAACATACCCTGCGATATGAATGTCAGGTGTGGTACCTGCTACAAAGGACGTATACACCCCACACCAAAGGCATCCCAATGGCTCGGTTATAAGAATGTTCTTATCATAGAATCTCAGGGTTGGAAGGGACCTCAGGAGGTCATCTAGTCCAACCCCCTGCTCAAAGCAGGACCAACCCCAACTAGATCATCCCAGCCAGGGCTTTGTCAAGCCTGACCTTACAAACCTCTAAGGAAGGAGATTCCACCACCTCCCTAGGTAACCCATTCCAGTGCTTCACCACCCTACATTATTCATAATGGTAACCATTTTCTACATCTGTTTGAGCCACATCACCAGACTCTTACTGATGGGTGACATCTTATTCCTGCAAGAGTGAATGGGACAGCTCATGTGTATCAGCATTCACCAACATAAGTTAGGTATTTGTGATGCATCTAAAGTACATATATGGCTCCAGCCAGTGGTGGATTTAGAATTAGTGGGTCCCTGTGCTCAGCTTCATTTTTGGGGCCCCCCCATGGGGGAGCATTCTCTTTTATTGCCTCCTTTTCATTCCTTTTTTCCCCTCCATTCTCCTCTTGGGGCTCAGAGCTGAGGGTGTGGGGTCTGGGAGGGAGTTAGGGTGCAGGAGGGGGATCAGGGTGGGGGTCTGGGAGGGAGTTAGGGTGCAGGAGGGGGATCAAGGTGGGGGTCTGGGAGGGAGTTAGGGTGCAGGAGGGGGATCAGGCTGGGGGTGCAGGGTCTGGGCAGCGTGGGCGTGATCAACTGAGGTTAGACCTTCTGCATCCATGGCAATGTCTGGGATTGGCCTTCTGAGCCCCACAGTCACTGCATGCCCCCCACCACTCCAGCAGACTCTGACATTGACAGCCCCTGAGTCTCCAGGTCCCCACAGTTCCCACCAGGCTGCTCCCATGTCCCCCATGGCTCAAGACAGGATTGGCTCATTGGTGCAGGATCCTTTTCATGAGACCTGCATGCCAGTGGGTCAGCTTGGTCCCCGCTCCTCCCCACATTCCAAGCAGGGCCCCCCACAGCCACGGTCCCCATTCAGGGCTGCCACTGCTCAGGGCCTGTCGCCACCTCCTGCAGGGCTCCAGGATGGGCCGTACGAGGCCTGGAGGGACATCACCAGGGCGAAGTGGGGGGCAGCTGGAGGCATCCGACTACTTCACCTACCTCCACCTGGATCCCAGCTCCATGCCTGATAGCTGGTTTGGAGTACTGTGTCCAGTTTTGGGCCCCACACTACAAAAAGGATGTGGATAAATTGGAAAGAGTCCAACGGAGGGCAACAAAAATGATTAGGGGGCTGGAGCACATGACTTATGAGGAGAGGCTGAGGGAACTGAGATTGTTTAGCCTGCAGAAGAGAAGAGTGAGGGGGGATTTGATAGCTGCTTTCAACTACCTAAAAGGGGGTTCCAAAGAGGATGGATCTAGACTGTTCTCAGTGGTAGAAGATGAGAGAACAAGGAGTAATGGTCTCAAGTTGCAGAGGGGGAGGTTTAGGTTGGATATTAGGAAAAACTTTTTCACTAGTAGGGTGGTGAAGCACTGGAATGGGTTACCTAGGGAGGTGGTGGAATCTCCTTCCTTAGAGGTTTTTAAGGTCAGGCTTGACAAAGCCCTGGCTGGGATGATCTAGTTGGGGTTGGTCCTGCTTTGAGCAGGGGGTTGGACTAGATACCTCCTGAGGTCCCTTCCAACCCTGAGATTCTATGATTCTATGGTCAGTGCCTGCCTGCGGGTGGGCACAGTGGGGTGGTCAGTCACTGGAAGGCCCACAGACTGGTCTTGTTCCTCACCCCATCTGGGCCCCAGTCACAGGGGCTCGTGATGCCAATGGCAGTTTCCCACTGGGATTGGCACTGCCCACACAGCCTGCTCTCTGGCTGCAAGGGGGATGTGGGCGGGGGGTGTTGTGTGCCGGGCTCCTGATTCCCCAACACCAGAGGTGTCATTTCAGAAAAGCTCAGGGGGCAGGAAGAGCAAAGCTGTATGTGAACATTGCAGGCGACCCTGTATCCTGCAAAGCCAGGTGGGGCAAAAAGTGGAGCAGACAGACCCATGGGGGGAGGGCAAGCCAAAGTCTAGAGGAGCAATGGCCCCCATTTTTTCCATAGCAAGAGATGCCCCTGCCCAATTGCCCGACCTGCACCCCGGCAAGCAGCCCAGGCAGAGCACAGACAGCTACCAGCCGCTTGCCCCGTGTCACGGCTCCATGAGTCAAGGGTCCCTGCAGGGGCAGGGGCATTTTCCCTCCCCGAAGCCTGTTCAGTCATCGGCGGCTCACTCAGTCCCCCAGCGAAGGGCCTGGCTCCCGGGGTTGCTCTGGGAATGGGAAGAAGCTTCCCTGCAGAAAGAGACACTCCCCCCCGCCCCAGACCTGCTGATCAGGGACATGACACAGCGCTGCTCCCACCTGTGTTAGCCGGGAAAGGCCCCATACCCCCCATTTCTCTGAGCCAGCCACTTCCCCAGCCCTGGATTGGAGCCAGCACCCATTGAGGGGAAAAGCTCCGTGTCCCATTCCCCACCTGTCCCTCCCTCCCCTTGGCTCTACCCTGCCCCTTTGTGCTCCCCTGGCTGGACGCTGCCCTGAGGCTCTCGTCCCTGGACGTCTCCCACACCGACCTGCTCAACGAGACGTGGCCCTATGGGGGGACTGAGCAGAGCTGGCAGTACCTGGCCAACCTGATTCGCCACTTCCCCAGCTTCTGCCTCCGGGATGCCACCGGCCACCCAGTCAGCTGGTGCCTCATGGACCCCTTTGGTGCCACGGCACATGGCTACACCCGGCCCCAGCACCGGAGGCACGGCTACATGCGGGTGCTCATCACCCTGACAGATGAGCAGATGCATGCGCGAGGCTGCCCCATCTTTGGCCACGTGGCCCTGGACAACCCCATACAGAGGCTGCAGGAGAGCCAGGGCTTCCCGCACCAGCCCAGCCTGTGCCATCATTATCCACATCCCGTAGCCAGTAACGGCTCCCGCCTGAGCCCCCTGACCCAGCTCCAGCCACCTCCTACCTGTGTCCCCTTTCCCAGAAACCTCCATGGGGCAGGGCTGAGGGCCAAGAGGGTGGCCAGGAAAATCCAGGGCTCCGCATTGGTCCCCATGGAACTAGGAACATCTCCCGTCTCTCCAGCACCGCTCTGTACCATAGCACACACCCGCCTCGGCTGGGGCCCAACGAAATTCACGCTCCATTTTGGTCAATATCACAGGAGTTTAAAAATCATAAACGTCACGGTTCCAGATATTTAAATCTGAAATTCCACCGTGTTGAAATCGTGGGGGTTCCCGACCCAAAATGCAGCGGTGGGGGCAGGTTGCAAGGCCATTCTTGGGCGGGGCTCACGGCTCTCCAGGGAGAACCCTCAGTTCTGAGCAGCTGTTGGCAGCGAGCCCAGCTCTGAAGGCAATGCAGCGCAGAAGTAAGGGTGGCACAGTATTCGGGGGGGGGGGGAGGGCGGGGGGAGCTGTCACTTTGGGAGGGGGCAGGACACAGCCAGCCCAAGGCCCCTTTAACCACCGAGCGCTAGGTCTGGAGCCGGGATGGGGCAGGTCTGGCAGCCACGTAGCAGGCCCAGAGCACAGGGGAAGCGGAGCTAAAAAAGGCGCCTCCCCCTGTACTCACGCGGCGGCGCTCCGGCTGTCCGGCAGCACGTCCTTCAGTCGCTCCGGGTCTTCGGTGGGACCCGACACCAAAATGCTGCCGAAGACCCGGAGCGAGAGAAGGACCCGCCGCTGAATGCTGCCGAACAGCTGGAGCGCCGCCGGGTGAGTGCAAGAAGCGGCGCCTTTTTTTAGCTCCGCTCCCCCTTTTTAAGGCCCCGCTTCTGCTCACAGGGGGAAGCGGCCGCTACCTCTGCTCCCCCCCAGCTACACTACTGAGGTCTGGGGCACCCCAGCCGAGGGCTCCTCCTGTGCCCTGGGCTCCAACCACCAGAACCTCCCCAGGCTGCAGGAAGCTGCTGCTGGCGGCGGCGCAGACGTGAGGGTGGCAATACCACACCGTGAACCCTCCCTTCTGGGCTGCTGCCGGCGGCAGCGCTGCCTTCAGAGCTGGGCTCCCGGCCTGCAGCCGCCGCTCTCCAGCCACCCTGCTTGCAGGGCAGCACCGCCACCAGCAGCTGAGCAGGACTATGGGTCACAATCCTGCAACCCCCCTACAATAGCCAGATTTCCCGGGGTAGACGAGATTTCATGGTCCGTAATGCATTTTCCACAGCCCTGAATTTGGTAGGGCCCTACTCATGGGACCAGCCACCGCAGCTCCATAACCAGCCTCCCTGGGTGGAACTTACCTTAAGTCCTATAAACATAGCACCCTGCAGTCCAGCGCCCCTTTGCAGCCCCCTTCCTTGGCTTGTAGACATCCTAGCAACTGTAACAATCTCCCATCCTGTAAAGCTACATGCCAGCCACAGCTCACAGGCCAGTGTCAATGTGGTCGAATGGCTGTAAGTTCATAGCCAACCGTAGCGATGCGATGCTCACCGGCGCAGCGCCTCCTGCTGGCTGTCCTGGAATTAGCTCACTTCCAGCTCAGAGCTCCCTCTGCAGCCGCTATCTCCCCTGCTGCTGGCCCCTAGTCCCTCCCGGACCCCGGAGCCCTTTGCCCTGGGATTCTGCCCCAGCAGTATCCTCTCACTCTGGGTCTCCCCTCCCAGGGGAACCCCCAACCCTCCAACCCCACCTTGCCTCAGTGGCTACTGCCAGTCAACATCTAGCCTCCGCTCACTGGGGCAGACTGCAGTCTGTAAAGGCCACTCATCATTGGCAAGGGGTTAGGACCTGCTGCCTTTGCTTATCCCTGGGCTGCCCCTCTGCAGCCCCAGTTCCTTTTTGGGGCTTTAACAAGGCCTGTAGCCTGGGGCTTTCCCAGGCTGGAGCTCCCCAGCTCCCTTTGCATTTAAGCTCTGCCCTGCCCTGCCCTGCCCTGCCCTGCCCTGCCCTGCCCTGCCCTGCTCTGCTCTGCTTACTGGTCTCCCAGGCAGCTAGGTCCTTCTCTCTCTACTGCTAGAGAGACTCCCTTCAGCATCTAGCCCACAGCCCTCTCATAGGGCCAGCTGTGGTCTGATTGGGACGTGGCTCTAGCTGTGGCTGCTTCCCCAATCAGCCTTTCCCAGCCATAGCCCCCACCAGGGCTGCTTTTAACCCCTGGTTGCCCAGGAGTGGGGCAGCTGCCCGACTACACCCTTGAGAGACGTCTGAGAACAAACCATTCTTGCTGCTACAACCTGATTCTGCCAAAGGGGTTTTTAATCTTATTATTTGGGGCTGTGGGGGAAATGGAATTTCAGGATGGCAGAAAGCTCTGTAGTAAGATGAGGCCCTGAAACATAAACCCTCGTATCAGAGGCTCAGTATGAGGTGTAAGGCCTGAGCTAAAGTAACGGTCAAGACTTTGCTAACATAAAGCAAAGTGAAGCAGTGAGCCAGAGGCAGGCCCTGCTCACAGAAGCTGGCAAGGAAAGGGTTGATGTTGCACATACCTATAAAAAACTGCCCCGTGGACCCAACCGGCCCCCCCACCCCTTCTCCATGAGCTGGCTGCACACCTTGCAGCCGGTCCGCTTTCAAACCGCACCACGGAAGCATCTCTACACGCTCGTGCTCCACACCCTTCATTTCCTCACCCTCGTGTCCCGCCCCGACACAAAGTGGAGGGACCTTCTACCACCTCTAGAGGGTGAGGAGCCCCGGTGGGCCAGCCTCTATTCCACCCTGATACCGAGGCCCACCGAGGATGTCAGCTGGTGACTCCTTCATGGGGCCGTGAGCACGGGCGTGTATTTGGCGCGGTTTACCCCTGTCCCAGATACCTGCCCCTTCTGTGGTGTGAGGGAGACCCTGGTGCACGTTTACCTGGAGTGCGCCAGGTTGCAGTCCCTATTCCGGCTCCTCACCAGTATTTTGTTAAGAGTTTGGCTGCACTTTTCCCCTCACCTCCTTCTCTATGCACTCCCTATCCGTGGCCCCACAAAGTCACGGGACCTCCTGGTCAATCTCCTCCTGGTCCTGGCTAAATTGGCCATCTATAAAACCAGGGAGAGGAGGTTGGCCGATGGAGGCTCCGGTGCCTGTGGGGCCTGTTTCCGATCCCTTGTCCATTCACGAATCCGAGCAGAGTTCCTCTGGGCGGCGTCCGCTGGCTCCCTTGACGCCTTTGAGGAGCAGTGGGCGCTGTCCGGGGTTCTCTGCTCGGTGTCCCCGTCAGGCTCCCTTCTTTTAACCCTGTGACCGCACCCCTGACCCTGTTATTTCATTAGTTGTCCCCCGACTCATTTGGATTCCAGGTCCTGTGGATCCTCCCCTTAAGCTGGGGGGGAGTCCTTTAGCAGTGGGTGGGCTTCTGCCCGCCCACTTCCCGGAACCCAATATGTACACCAACCCTCGAGAGAAGTCTGAGAACAAACCATTCTTGCTGCTACAACCTGACTCTGCCAAAGGGGTTTTTAATCTTATTATTTGGGGCTGTGGGGGAAATGGAATTGCAGGATGGCAGAAAGCTCTGTAGTAAGATGAGGCCCTGAAACATAAACCCTTGTATCAGAGGCTCAGTATGAGGTGTAAGGCCTGAGCTAAAGTAACGGTCAAGACTTTGCTAACATAAAGCAAAGTGAAGCAGTGAGCCAGAGGCAGGCCCTGCTCACAGAAGCTGGCAAGGAAAGGGTTGATGTTGCACATACCTATAAAAAACTGGACACTAGATACCAGAACACTCCGACACTTGCACATTCCACACACATAACAAGGAACAAGCTGACCCATCCTAAAAATGGAGCAAAAGGGTAATATGATGGATAGAGTTGTTTTGTTCGAAACAACGTGTACAAGGTGAGAGGCGGCACCTTGCTACCTAGGGGGATTGCACCTTCCTACGTCAGGAGTGATGTGTAACTTGTTTGTAGCTGTGTATAAGAATACAGTTCTGGGGCGGTGTCTTTGTCCGGCCTAGGGGGCAGTGGAGTCTCCCGCCACTGACTGAGCTGTGTCCATTGTCAGGGGGCACATATTCGTAGTCTGTCCTGTAGAGTCTGCGGGAAATTATTACTGTGCTTCGCTCGACAATAAACCTGGCCGGGTGCCTTCGTACCTTATTGGAGTCTGTACTCATTGGGGGTTCTCTCGAGGTCTGCTATGTCAGTGATGTGTGCAGAGCCGGGGCAGCACACAGAGGGAACACACTCACGCAGCCGACATACAACACTGGTGAACCTGACTGCTGATCTGATTTTATGGAATCGATTGTGTGTGTCCCCACTAAAGACCATTAAGGCCATTGAGTCGACGGACTGTGTCCACAGTATCAGGGCTAGCGTCGACTTTCGGAGCGTTGCATTGCGGGTAGCTATCCCAGAGTTCCCGCAGTCAATACCCAGGGAAAGCATGGAGCCCATTCAGATCGCTGCCGCTGTTATCGCCGTTATGAACATCACACGCATTGTCCAGCAGTATATAGAGAACGAGAACCAGGACCTGCTACAGCAGGCGAGGAGGCGACGGCAGTGCCCTGAGGACAGTGATGAGGACATGGACACAGACCTCTCTCAAAAAAGCCCCCCCCCCACAAGGTGGACATCATGGTGTCAATGGGGCAGGTTCATGCCATGGAATGCCGATTCTGGGCCCGGGAAGCAAGCACAGACTGGTGGGACCACATAGTGTTGCAGGTCTGGGATGATTACCAATGGGTGTGAAACTTTCGCATGCGTAAGGCCACTTTCATGGAACTTTGTGAGTTGCTTTCCCCTGCCCTGAAGTGCCAGAACACCAGGATGAGAGCAGCCCTCACAGTAGAGAAGTGAATGGCGATAGCCCTGTGGAAGCTTGCAACGCCAGACAGCTACCGGTCAGTCGCGAATCAATTCAGAGTGGGCAAAGCTACAGTGGGGGCTGTTGTGTTGCAAGTAGCGAACGCGACCACCGAGCTGCTGCTACCAAGGGTTGTGACTCTGGGAAATGTGCAGGTCATAGTGGATGGCTTTGCAGCAATGGGGTTCCCAAACTGTGGAGGGGCGATAGACGGAACCCATATCCCTATCTTGGCACCGGACCACCAAGCCAGCAGTACATAAACCGAAAGGGTTACTTTTCAATAGTGCTGCAAGCACTGGTGGATCACAAGGGACGTTTCACCAACATCAGCGTAGGATGGCTGGGAAAGGTACATGACGCTCGCATCTTCAGGAACTCTGGTCTGTTTCAGCTGCTGCAGCAAGGGACTTTCTTCCCAGACCAGAAAATAACCGTTGGGGATGTTGAGATGCCTATAGTTATCCTTGGGGACCCAGTCTACCCCTTAATGCCATGGCTCACGAAGCCATACACAGGAAGCCTGGACAGTAGTCAGGACCTTTTCAACTATAGGCTGAGCAAGTGCAGAATGGTGGTGGAATGTGCATTTGGATGTTTAAAGGCACGCTGGCGCAGTTTATTGACTACCTTAGACCTCAGCAAAACCAATATTCCCATTATTATTACTGCTTGCTGTGCGTTCCACAATATCTGTGAGAGTAAGGGGGAGACGTTTATGGCAGGGTGGGAGGGAGGTTGAGGCAAATCACTTGGCCACTGGTTATGCGCAGGCAGACACCAGGGCAATTAGAAGACTGCGTTGCACATCAGGGAAGCTTTGAAAACCAGTTTCATGAATGGCCGGGATGCTGTGTGAAAGTTCTGTTCTTTCCCCTGAATGAAAAGCCCCACCCCTTATCATAGAATATCAGGGTTGGAAGGGACCTGAGGAAGTCACCTAGTCCAACCCCCTGCTCAAAGCAGGACAATCCCCAATTTTTGCCCCAAATCCCTAAATGGCCCCCTCAAGGATTGAACTCACAATCCTGGGTTTAGCAGGCCCATGCTCAAACCACTGAGCTATCCCTCCCCCTTGATTCACTCTACTTCCCTGTAACCTAACCACCCTCCCCCCTCGGTCACCGCTGGCAGAGGCAATAAAGTCATTGTTGCTTAAAATTCATGCATTCTTTATTAATTCGTCACACAAATAGGGGGATAACTGTCAAGGTTGCCCGGGATGGGTGGTGGAGGAAGAGAAGCACCAGGACGGGTGGTGGAGGAGGGGATGAGGGAAGGACAAGGACACACAGCACTTTAAAACTTAGGGTACATCTATACTTACGCGTCCGGTCGGTGGCGCGGGATCGATGTTCTGGGTTCAATTTATCGTGTCTTGTCTAGACGCGATAAATCGAACCAGGAAGTGCTCCGCCGTCGACACTGGTAATCCAGCTCGACGAACGGAGTAGGCGGAGTCGACGGGGGAGCCTGCGCGCCGCGTGTGGACCCCGGGTAAGTGCTTTTTCATTTGAACTAAGATAGCTTGACTTCAGCTACGTTATTCACGTAGCTGAAGTTGCGTATCTTAGTTCGAATTATGGGGTTAGTGTAGACCAGCCCTTATTGAATGCCAGCCTTCTGTTGCTTGGACAGTTCTCTTGGCTTGAGTGGTTGGGTGCACGGAGGCCACCCAAACGCGTTCTTGGGCGTCTCGGGGATGAGGTTATGGGACTCGGGAAGGAGGGCTGTTGGTTACACAGGGGCTGTAGCCGCGGTCTGGGCTCAGGCGGCCTTTCCTCAACCATACACCTTTCCTCAGCCATAAGCCGGAGGATTTCCGTTTGATGCTCCAGTAGCGTCAGTATTGCATCCTGCCTTCTCTCAGCACGCTGACACCACCTACTCTCTTCAGCCCACTGCTGTCTCTCTTCCTCCCGCCACTCATTGTCTTCAGCACGCCACCTGTCCTCGTGATCAAATTGTGCTTTCTGGACTGCAACAGTGTCTGCCTCCACGCATTCTGCTGGGCCGTTTCAGTGTGGGAGGATTGCAAGAGCTCTGTGAACATATCATCTCAATTCTTTTTTACTTCTAATCTTCGCTAGCCTCTGGGACGGTGATGAAAGGGGGAGCGTTGGAACATTTGCAGCTGCGGGAGGAAACAAACGGGAGAGGAGTAGTTTAAAAGACACATATTAGAGAACAATGCTCCTAACATTACATAGCACATGTGCATTCTGTCCAAGGTCGCACTTTGTCTGTTATATTGAGGGTCTGCCGGTTTGGTGTGAGAGATCACACAAGCAGGGCTGGCGGGCAACATAATTCGGCTTGCAGGCAGCCATGGTAAGCCACAGTCTATTGGCTTCTTTAACCTTCATAACATGTGGGAATGTTTTCAAACAGCAACCCCCTCATTTCCCATAACAGACAGCCGTTGGGTTAGCCATTTAACATGGGTTGGCAATTGAAAAGGGAGGGGCGGCAGTTTTCGGGTTAATGTACAGTGCAAACCTAATCAACCCCCCCCCCCCCACACACACATCCAAGATGATCGCTGTTCCCCCTCCCCCCACCGCGTGGGTAACAGCAGGGAATATTTCTGTTTAGCCACAGGAAAACAGCCCAGCAGGGACAGACCCCTCTGAATGCCCCCTTAATAAAATTCCCCTATTTCAACCAGGTGACCATGAATGATATCACTCTTCTGAGGATAACACAGAGAGATAAAGAACAGATGTTGCTTGAATGCCAGAAAACACTGGGACCATATGCCGCCATGCTTTGCAATGCAATGATTCCAGACTACGTGCTACTGGCCTGCTGCGGTAAAGTGTCTTACCTCGGAGCACGGGATAAGGCTGCCCTCCCCAGAAACCTTTTGCAAAGGCTTTGGGAGTACATCCAGGAGAGCTTTTTGGAGATGTCCCTGGAGGATTTCCTCTCCATCCCCAGACATGTTAACAGACTTTTCCAGTAGCTGTAGCTGTACTGGCCGCGAATTAATAATTAAACACGCTTGCTTATAAAACATGTATTAATTTCACAGAGGTACACTCACCTTCAAGGTCCAGGAGCATGCCTTGGGTGGGTTTGTAGGGTACTGGCTCCAGGGTGAGAAACAGTTCCTGGCTGTCGGGGAAAAGGGCTTCTCCGCTTCCTTGCTGTGTCTGGGCGTTATCTTCAGCATCATTATCATCATCTTCCTCTTCCCAAAAATGCTCCTCGCTGGTTTCTGATGATCCACATACGGAGTCAAACCACATGGGTGGGTTAGTGCTGGCTGCACCCCCTAGAATGGCATGCAGCTCATCATAGAAGCGGCATGTCTGGGGCTCTGACCCAGAGCGGCCGTTTGCATCTCTGGTTCTTTGGTAGGCTTGCCTGAGCTCCTTAATTTTAATGCGGTACTGTTGTGCGTCCCTGTTGTAGCCTCTGTCCTTCATGCCCTTGGAGACTTTGGCATATGTATTGGCATTTCTTCTTTTGGACCGTAGTTCTGCTAGAACGGTTTTGTCTCCCCATACAATGATCAGATCACCTACTTCACGCTTGGTCCACACTGTAGTTCGTCTTCGGTACTGGGACTCCATCATGGTCTGCTGATGAGATCTGCACTCACCTGCAACTCACCACGCTGGCCAAACAGGAAATGAAATTCAAAAGTTCCCGGGGCTTTTCCTGTCTACCTGGGCAGAGCATTCGTGCTCAGACTCCTGTCCAGAGCGATCAAATGGTGCACTGTGGGATAGATCCAGGAGGCCAATACCATCGAATTGCATCCACACTAACTCTAGTTCGATTCAGCAATATCGATTTTAACACTAATCCCCTCGTTGGGGGTGGAGTGGAGAAATCAATTTAAAGAGCCCTAGAAGTCGATGTAAATGGCTTCGTCGTGTGGACGGGTGCATGGATCAATCGAAATAACGCTAATAAATTCGACCGGAACTCGTAGTGTAGACCAGGGCTAAGTGAAATTAACAAGGATGCCAGAAATAGCCCATAGTCCCGCGGTCTGAACCGCGGGGGTGAACAGCTAAGTTTAAACTGTTCCTATACAGGCAGCAGGCTACCTGGGGAGTCTTCTCCCTCAGCCAGTCCCCCCTGATCCCTGCTGCAAGCTAGAGGGGAGCCCCTGCAGCCCCTGCTGAGTGTGTGGGTCGGGGGAACACGGAGCCTAGCCCCGTTGGTAGCCTGGCTGGAGGAGAAGAGGGAGAGAAACAACAAACAAATGTGCCAGTGAGTTTTCCCTTTCCAAGCTTTTATGAGCTTTGAGTTTGAACTTTTTGTTATGCAGCCAAAAGAGGCGAGAGTAAGCCAGCAGTGAATGCTCCACTTATTTGCCGGAACGCTGCACACCTTTTTTTACCGGTACGCCGTACCGGGCCATACCGGCTTAGTTTCACCTCTGGACCTCACTCACGTGAACAGCTGCTGGGGCTTCGGTGAATGTCTGACCCTGTGATCTGCACCCCCCACCCCGCCCACAGCCACCACTCCTGAACCATGCTGGGCAAGGGGCAGCCCCATCCCCTACCTGCAGAGTGTGCTGCTGGGGGGGACCACTCTCCCAGAGCTTGCTGCTGCCGGCGGGGAAAGGGCTTGGGGGAGTCCTCCTCTCTGGCCCCAGTCCCGGGGCAGCCTCAACCCCAAACTCATCCCCAGCCCTGCCCAAGACCAGAGCCCACACCCCAGACAGAGCCTTCACCCCCCCGCACCTCAACCCTCTGCCCTAGCCCTGAGCCTCTCCAGCACCCCAAACCCTTCATCTCCAGACAAAGCCCTTATCCCCCGCACCCTAAGCCTCTTCCCCAACCCTGAGCCCCCTCATACATCATGAATCCCTCATCCCCAGCCCCACCCCACAGCCCTCACCCCAACCTTCGGCCATAGCCCTGAGCCCCCTCCAACACCCCAAACCTCTCATCCCTAACCACACCCCAAACCCATCCCCAGCCCAACCTGAACCCCCTCCCTCCCATCCCCAAACTCTCTCCCAGAGCCTGCACCCCAATCCCCTGTCCCAGCCCAGGGCCTGCACCCAAGACCTCCATCCCGAACCAAACTACCTCCCAGAGCCTTAGGGAGGTGGGAGGCGGAGTTTGGGCAGGGGCAGGTTCTGGGCACCACCAAAATTTCTACAAACCTCCCACCCCTGCCAGCAGAGTTGGTTTGACCAGGCCCCCCTCCTGGCTGTGCTCGTGTTTCCTCCGAATTCTTCTCCAATGGCTCCAGGAAATCTTTTCACCCCTTGCTGCCCAGGGAAGGAACCTGATGGTGCCTTCTGACGGCAGGGACGTGACTGTCCCAGTTCCGGGGCAGGCACAGACTCTGTTAATGGTTCATTCGCTCAGGGATAAGAGGCTGGAGCAGCCCCAAGGGAGAGCGAGACCCAGCGGAGACAGGACCAGCCGCTGCCAGGCAGGGACCTCACTGCTCCCAGGCACCTTGTCTGCCAAATTCTCCAGGGTGCCCCTTATCCGAGGTGAGTGGGAGCTACTGGGGCCACCTGAGTCCTGCACAGATCTGCCCTGGCATGGCTGGGGCCAGACAGACCGACAGGGGTTGCTATTGTAGGATCCTTGGTGAGTACAGAGACTGGCTTCTTCTTGTAGAGTCTCTGGGGAGCACAGGGGCTGCACCCAGACTGCTTTGTTATTGCAGGGCTGTTATTGCAGGGGTGGGAGGTTACACACACCCTGCCTGCTTCTGGGGTGACGTGGTGGGGACAGACACAGGGAACTGATGGGTTTCTATCCTCCACCCGCGCAGGTGCCCCACACGCCACACCCCTGGTAATCTGCTGAGGGTCCATCCCCACCAGAGATGCTGATCCTGAGCTGCACCTCCAAGCTGCGGCTGCTGGAGGGGACACTACGGAGGCGCTTGCCTGAGACGCTGCCGGTGACATGGCTGTGCCTAGCCCCACTGCCCGCACCCCAGGGATGGGACTCAACCCTCCCTGACCTCCATGGGGCAAAGAGCAGGGGAAGGTCCCTCTGACTCCCCTGGGAGATGGGTTAGAGATTAGGCCTGAGGGGTGGCCCCTCCCCACCAGGTGCTGGCTGCTCTCCCAGCCACCCGCTGCTCCCTCGTGTCTCCAAAACTCCAAACCCAGCACCAATTCCTGCTGCTCACCCAACGTAGCCAGCGGGACCTTCCCAGCCAATCACAGGGAAAGTGGCTCCTTATCAGCCAATCAAACCACTTGCGGGCACCATGCCAGCCAATCACTACATGGGCAGGCTCCGCGAGAGCAAATCAGAGAGCTGGGTAGCTCTGG
Source organism: Chelydra serpentina (assembly GCA_037349315.1). Lineage (NCBI taxonomy): Eukaryota > Metazoa > Chordata > Testudines > Chelydridae > Chelydra > Chelydra serpentina. The sequence continues at coordinate 2,151,412 of JBAIAC010000021.1, read as the reverse complement.
CTCCCTTCATGGCTCCATGCCCATCACATGGCTGAAGTTTGTGTGGGAGTCACCAGCCTCCTTGTCCTATTGCACCCCCAGCCCCCTGCGCTTGAAGTATCTCCTGTGATACCGGTCCAGGGGGCACAAATCAGGGGTCAGACCCCAAAATCAGGATAGTAAACCCATGCTGAGTGCCCTGCCCCATGTCTCATAGAATCATAGAATATCAGGGTTGGAAGGGACCTCAGGAGGTCATCTAGTCCAAAGCAGGACCAATCCCAACTAAATCATCCCAGCCAGGGCTTTGTCAAGTCTGACCTTAAAAACCTCTAAGGAAGAAGATTTCACCACCTCCCTAGGTAACCCATTCCAGTGCGTCAGCACCATGCTAGTGAAAAAGGTTTTCCTAATATTCAACCTAAACCTCCCGCACTGCAACTTGAGGCCATTATTCCTTGTTCTGTCATCTGCTTCCACTGAGAAAAGTCTAGATCCATCCTCTTTGGAACCCCCTTTCAGGTAGTTGAAAGCAGCTATCGAATCCCAAGTCATTCTACTCTTCATAGAATCATAGAATATCAGGGTTGAAAGGGACCTTAGGAGGTCATCTAGTCCAACCCCCTACTCAAAGTAGGACCAATCCCCATTTCTGCCCCAGATCCCTAAATAGCCCCCTTAAGGACTGAACTCACAACTCTGAGTTTAGCAGGCCAATGCTCAAACCACTGAGCTATCCCTCCCCAACTTCTGCAGACTAAACAGTTCCCTCAGCCACTCCTCATAAGTCATGTGCTCCAGTCCCCGAATCTTTTTTGTTGCCCTCCGCTGGACTCTCCAATTTTTCCACATCCTTCTTGTAGTGTCTGGCCCAAAACTGGACACAGTACTCCAGATGAGGTCTCACCATTGCCGACTAGAGGGGAATGATCACGTCCCTTGATCTGCTTGCAATGCCCCTACTTATGCAACCAAAAAGGCTGTTAATCTTCTTGGCCACAAGGGCACACTGTTGACTCATATCCAGCTTATCATCCAGTCTAACCCCTAGGTCCTCTTCTGCAGAACTGCTGCATAGCCATTTGGTCCCTAGTCTTTAGCGGTACATGGGAGTCCTTTTTCCTAAGTGCAGGACTCTGCACTTGTCCTTGTTTAACCTCATCAGATTTCTTTTGGCCCAATCCTCTAATTTGTCTAGGGTCCCTCTGTATCCTATCCCTACCCTCCAGCATATCTACCACTCCTCCCAGTATTGTGTCATCCACAAACCTGCTGAGGATGCAGTCCACCCCATCCTCCAGATCATTAATGAAGATACTGAACAAAATCTGACCCAGGACCGACCCTTGTGGCACTCTGCTTGATACCGGCTGCCAACTACACATGGAGTCATTGATCACTACTCATTGAGCCTGACCACCTAGCCAGTTTTCTATCCACCTTACCGTCAATTCATCCAGCCCATACTTCTTTAACTTGCTGGCAAGAATACTGTGGGAGACCGTATCAAAAGCTTTGCTAAATCAAGGAATAATACGTCCACTGCTTTCCCTTCATCCTCAGAGCCAGTTATCTTGTCATAGAAGGCAAATTGGTTAGTAAGGCATGATTTGCCCTTGGTGAACCCATGCTGACTGATCCTGATCACTTTCCTCTCCTTTAAGTGCTTCAGAATTGATTCCTTGAGGACTACTCCATGATTTTTCCAAGAACTGAGGTGGGGCTGACTGGCCTGTAGTTCCCCGAATCCTCCTTCTTCCCTTTTTTAAAGATAGGCACTACATTAGCCTTTCTCCAGTCATCCGGGACCTCCCCCGATCGCCATGATTTTTCAAAGATAATGGCCAATGGCTCTGCAATCACATCCGCCAACTCCTTTAGCACCCTCGGACTCAGTGCATCCGGCCCCATGGACTTGTGCCCATCCAACTTTTCTAAATAGTCCTGAACCAGTTCTTTCTCCACAGAGGGCTGGTTGCCTCCTCCCCATACTGTCCTACACAGTGCAGTAGTCTGGGAACTGACCTTGTTCGTGAAGACAGAGGCAAAAAAAGCATTGAGTACATTAGCTTTTTCCACATCATCTGTCACTAGCTTGCCTCCCCCATTCACTTAGGGGCCCACACTTTCCCTGACTTTCTTCTTGTTTCTAACATACCTGAAGAAACCCGTATTATTATTCTTAACATCTCTTGCTAGCTGCAACATCAAGTGTGGTTTGGCCTTCCTGATTTCACTCCTGCATGCCTGAGCAATAGTTTTATACTCCTCCCTGGTCATTTCTCCAATCTTCCACTTCTTGTAAGCTTCTTTTCTGTGTTTAAGATCATCAAGGATTTCACTGTTAAGCCAAGCTGGTCGCCTGCCATATTTACTATTCTTTCTACACATCGGGATGGCTTGTTCCTGCAGTCTCCGAACACTCACCACTTCCACATGCCTGCCCCCTCCCTGCCCCTCAAAACAACTGCTAGTGTTACCCCACATCCCCCCACTCACACCACAATCCCCACTCCTTTCTGCTCCCTACATTCTCCTGAAACCCCCCAGTCTCTGCTCTCCAGATCCTGTGGAAGTCATTTTCCCTGGCCTTGGCCCCCTAAAATCATTGTGAGGTGGCAGCCATCTTGACTAAGGGCAGCCTGTGGTGTCAGCCCGATTGGCAAGGGCAGCCATTTTTGAGAAGGGCAAAATACTTCCCAAAGGCACAGAAGATCATGAGACACAGAAATCCCCTGAGAAAAAATGGGAGGCTCCTGACTGAGTAATGAGAGTAGGAATTTCTGCCCCTCCACCAGCTCTGACCCATGCCCCATGTCTCTGGCAGGTCCTTGGTGCAGTGATGACCATAAACCGTGGGAATCCTGCTGGGTACGAGGTGCTGGTGGATTCGTGGCCTGAGTTCAAAGCCGTCCTCACCCGGCCACACAGAGAGGTGCCACCCCTCAGCCACTGCCTGCACCTGGGGGCCTGTGGGGATTGCGGGGTGGGGAGTAGGACATGAAGCCTTTCTCCTCTAAGGGACCCAGGCAGGGGCCAGTATGGCTCACAGGAGGGGGTATTGGGATTTGAGGCCTTTCCCTTCTGGGGGGCCCCAAGGAGGGGGCCAGGCTGGGTCAGAGTTGAGGTCGTGGGGGGAGGCAGATCAGTCATTCCATTGGGAGTTCCCCACTCTGCTCCATGTCTCCCCTGGCAGGTGGCATCGGACAACTCTGATTTCTACACCAACACATACGCGGCGTACTTCCGGGACCTGGGCACCTACCGGGCCCTGCTGGGCAGCGCTGTCAACTGGAGCCAGGCCTTCTGGATCCATGGTAACATGGTCCCCACAGCACTGGGGAGAGCCCCACGGAGACTGAGCATACATGTTTTGTCTGTGCCAAACCCCAGGATCCCGCCCTACAGTACCAGCCCCAAAGCACTCAGGTCCCCCCACCTGCCAGATCTATGGGGGGCAGGAATATATGGGGTTGCTCCTTGCCAGGGCTGGGCTGGACTCGGCTCAGCTGAGCACAACCTCTTCCCTGAGGGCTGGGGCTGGTAGGTTTGGAAGCTCAGACTCCTGCCCCTCCCGCCCGCTGTGCCAGGTTGGGCTCCCCACACATATGGGCGCTTTTCTCACCACCATTCAGTCCCCATCCCCACTGCTCACAGCTCATCGCTGCCCCCTGCAGGGCTCCAGGATGGGGTGTACGAAGCCTCCAGGGACATCGCCGAGGCTAAAGGGGTCCATCTGGAAGTGTCCCGCTACTTCACCTACCTCCACCCGGATCCCAGCTCCATGCCTGAAATCCGGTCAGTGTCTGCTTGTGCCACAGGGCTCCTGGCCAGCGTGGCACTGAGATGCCCAAGGTCTGGCTGGCTGTTCCCCATACAGGGCCTTGGGCACTGGGGTCTTGTTGCCACCAGCAGAATCCTAGAGGGATTGGTACTGAACTCAACCTCACTCAGGGAACCTGCAGGGACTGGGGAGCGTAGCCATAGGGGAGGGAGATCCCTCTTCAGCCTCTGCCAGGAAACCCTGATGCAAAGGGCTTCTGTGTCTCCAATGGGGCCCCACCAAAAGCTCATAAGGTCCGGGCACTCCTGTAATCAGCCGTCAACCCTGGCAGGGCTTGGGCACCGAGCAGTCGTGCTCCCCCCGTCCCCACATCACATCTCTCCTTGCCCAGGCTGCAGAGGAAGAACCTACCCTGCCCACAGTCTGTTCAGACCTCGGCTCCTCACCCAGGACCCAGAGAGGGAAAGGTTCCCTAGGGCTGTTTTGGGGATGTGAGGTCTCTATCAGGAAGGGGAATGAGACACTCAGTTCTAATGAGATGGGACAATAGGCAGAGCTGCCCACTGTGTGGGCTAGTGGGGAAAGGCCTGTGTCCCATTTCCCCCACACACCCGAACCAGCCACCTGTCCACTTCACTTGGCTCCAGTGTCCCAATTTCCTGAATCCCATGAGTTTGTCTGGGTCCCACAATGACCTTCATGGGAATCCTGCCCTGCCTGTGGGGGAAGCCCCTTCTGATAGGCTGCCTCTCAGAGCTGCTGCAATAAGAGTTCCCTGCCCCTCCCCGCAGTAATGTGACACCCTTCTCATGGGAGGGAAGTGAAGGGTGGGGAAGAGGCAGCAGGAATTGCTCAGCATCTCAGGGTGACATCGCTTCCACTCCCCATCCCTTCCTGTGAGCAATGGGACAGGACGGTGCTTGGGCTTCCGCTATCCCTGGGACACCCAACCTGGGAAGGGCAGAGGGGAGCCTGCTACAGCTGCCACAGGGCTGGGAGGGGTGGAAGAACATCAGGAGGTAGAGAGGGGAGGCTGTGGGGTCTGGGAACAGAGTTGATGGTTCCCTGTTCTGGGGCAGAACTGATGGGGCAGAATGAATTGCTGTGTGGGAGATGGAGAGATGTTGGAGCTTCTGCAGGGAGGCCCAGATCAGCATAATAAATCTGGGACTGTTGATTGTAACACCCAGAGGTGGGGGCTGGGTGAATTCAGCTGTCAAGGGAGGACAGCAATCACAGCGTAATCTTTTTTAAAAGCCTCATGATCTTAGGGCCAATCTCATGTTTCTGAGGTATCAGTGCTGATCGCTGACATTTGGGGGTTGATCTGCTAATCTCTGCCCTCCCACGCCCCAGGCTGGACCCGGCCGTGAGGCTCTCATCCCTGGACATCTCCCACATCGACCTCGTGAATGAGACGTGGGCCTTTGGGGGGAATGACAGGAGCAGGAGGTACCTGACCAGCCTGATCCGCTACTTCCCCAGCATCTGCCTCCTGGATGCCGCCAGCCGCCCTGTCAGCTGGACCCTTTCAGACCCGTTTGTCGCCATAAGTCATGTCTACACCCTGCCCGAACACCGGGAACGCGGCTACATACAGGTGCTGATGAATGTCATGGCGAAGCGGCTGCACGCACTAGGCTATCCCAGCTACGGCCACGTGGCCCTGGACAACTACCCCATGCAGAGGCTGCAGGAGAGGCAGGGCTTCCAGCGCCAGCCCACTTTGTGCCACTACGTCCTCCACAACGCAGCACTGCAGAGAACCCCCCACCTTAACCCCCAGCCCAGCACCGGGCACAGCCCCCGCCTGAGTCCCCAGCCCAGCCACCCAGGGGACCTGCCAGGCTGCGGCTAAGGGAAGCCAAGGGAGGAGGGTGCGGGAGTCTGGGGATCAGTGTTAGTCCCAATTGAACCAGCAACATCTCCCAGCTCCAGCCTCACATGGTGTCTGCTACCCACGGCCTCACAGCACCATACGCAGCTTCCCAGGCTCTGTCCTAGTCTCCCAAGCCCCATTACCTGCCCTCCTGGGTGGACCCCAGTCCCCCAACCCCATACATGTAGCACCCCCATCCCATTTCCACTTTCAGCTCAATGATCTTCCATCCAATCAACTTACATGTTCACCTGCCTCGTCCTTCCGCTCTGCTCCTTCCCCTAGGACATCCTGCTCAGCGTATTGCATCTCTAACTCCTCCACAGTCAGCGTGTCACCCTCCCCCCACCCTGCCACAGACATCTCACCCGAATCTCTCTCTCCAATGCTTCCCTGGGGCTTGTCATATCTCTCCCCATTGCTGCCTGCTGTAATCAGTTCTTTCCCCCTCTACTGGACAATACAAGCCACAGCAGGTTTAAATGGGGCAGAGGGGCGGGGGCTGGGCAATGGGTCCCAATTAGGCAACATCTCTTTGAGCACAGCTTGCTGGCCATGATGCTTATAACCCACGATGCATCTGGTTGTTCCGCATTGATAATAACCAGCACGAGAGTTGCTATGGAAAGGACTCTCTCAAGGGTCAGTCTGTCTCAGTAACTCAAGGGTTAAATACCTCCCAGGGATGTTGATTATCTTCAAACCAAACTTGACTATCCCCAATGGCTCCCGGCCCGAGGTCACACCCAAAAGCAATCTAGACCCAAAAGCAATCCAGATGTGTTAAATTCAGCACCACAGAGCCAAGACACCCAAATCCCCTTAATTCCACCCACCAGCATTGATTGACAGCAGGAAGCATTTCAGGCTTTGTGATCCCATCTGCGATTAAACTGATTCTACACCAACGTGTACATGGTGTTCTGCAGAGGACGAGCTGGGCAGCATGGGCGCTATCAACTGGGGCCAAGCCTTCTGTATCCACAGTAATGTCTGTGTGTCTTCTCCTGAGCCCCACAGCCACTGCATGATCCCTCACCATCTGGGGCCAAACCACAGCAGCCCCAGCCCCTGAGTCTCCAGGTCCTCCCCGGCTGCTCCCGTATGCCCCATGAGGTCATGCTGCTGGGCTGGGATTGGCTCACTTGATGCAGGCCCCTTTCATGAGACCTGCATGCTGGTGGATTGGCTTGGTCCCCTCTCCTCCCCACCTGCCCGTATGGGGTCCCCCATAGCCACGTTCCCCATTCAGGGCTCCCACTGCTCAGGGTCTGTTGCTGCCCCCTGAAGGGCCCCAGTACGGGGCATAAGAGGGACATGGCTGGGGCCAGTGGGGTGCAGCTGGAGGCATCCAACCATTTCAGCTACCTCTGCCTGATCCCAGCACCATGCCTGAGATCTGGCCAGTGTCTGCCTGGGGGTGGGCACGGGGGTTGGACAGCTTCACTGGAAGGCAGCTGGCCCCACTCCTCCCCCTGTCTGGGACCCAGGTAAATGGCAGCATCCCACCGGAATTGAAACTGCCCACACAGCCTGCTCTCTGGCTGCTCAGGGACCTGCAGACACTAGAGAGCTCAGGCACGGGGTGTTTGCAGTGCGGGGGGTGACATTACACTCCATTTCCTTATGAAAATATGCTTATGATATGGACATGACATAACTGAGATGTGCTTTATGCAAGATGGCTCATGTGAGGTATCATTGGAAAGGTTATGATTTACTGAATGTAATTTTCCAATCTGTAAGCCTGGATCATTTCCGTATTTGAAGTTAGGAATATTGACTATGTATCTGTATTTCAAATGTGATAGTTTGGTTGTCACCCCCAACTAGCTGTTCAGGTACAACAATGGAAAAGCCAGACAGGGCTAACGGCCCATTAGCAAAGGCAATTGACTGTGAAAGAGCTTAGTCTTCCTGTGGACGCTCCAGACAGCCTATGAGTAATGGCTGCCACAGCCCTGCAGAGACATGGGTCTGAGTCATCTGGTACTGGACCCACCCCTTGGAAGGCCAGTGTTCTTCCACTGGGAGACAAAGGGTTCCCGCCCTACACAAGACCTATATAAGGCATGGGAGTGACATGATCATGGTTCTCCTCTGCCTCCCCACCCAAAGAGACACTGAAAAACACCTGGAAGCAAGAACCGAACTAAGGGGAGAAGTGTTGAACCCAGGTTGGGAGGGTGTCCAGTCTGTGCATGGAAATACCTGAAGTCTCAAGCTGAAGGCCAGTGCAGCTGCCTTTCAATACTTTCTGTAATCTACCTGGGACGATATTTTATAACCCGTTTCGTTAGTGAATCAAACTTAGTTTGCGTATTTTCTTTTATTTGCTTAGTAATCTGCTTTGTTCTGCTTGCTTTTAACCACTTAAAATCTGCCTTTTATAGTTAATAAAATTTGCTTTGTTTATTATTAAACCCAGTTTCTGTAATTTCTAACTGTGGTGTTGGGAAGGGGAAGACGTTGTACATATCTTCATCCACATTGAGGGAGGGGGTCAATTTATGAGCTGGCATTGTATAGATTTTTCTACAGCGCAAGACAATACACCTTTGGGTCTGCACTGCAAGGGAGGTGGACACCTGAGTGCTGGGGTAAGTCCCTTAAGCTGAGGCTTCCCAGAGCTGATCTCAGTGTCTGTGTCATTCTGCAGTTGGGTGTGGCCCTGCCTCTGTGTGTGCTGGAGGAGGCTTACTAGCCTGGCTCAGCAAGACAGGTAAAAATAAAGCCCATGCTGGCAGAACAGGGTATCCCAGCTCATCAGGTGGCGTCCCAAAGGTTGGCAACCGATATCAGAGGGGCTCTGGTTCAGCTCCCAAATAGGGACCCCCCAACAGCAGGGCTGTCATTTCAGAAAATACAGGCAGGTACGTGTAGAAAAGCTGTGTTGGAACATTACAGGTGATCCTGTATCCTGAAAAGGCAGGTGAGGTAAAAAGTGGAGCAGACAGACCCATGGAGGGAGGACAAGACAAGGTCTAGAGGGGCAATGGTCCCCCTTGCTCCATAGCAAGCGATGCACCTGCCCAACTGCTGCCCGACCCACAGCCCTGGAGGTCTGCACCCTGGCAAGCAGCCCTGTCATAAATATAAAGGGAAGGGGGAGAGGATCTGATGCAGTGCTATAAAATCCTCTTACCAGTAAAGGGTTAAGAAATGCAGGTAGCCAGACTGACACCTGACCTGGCTGGCATCTGACCAATAAGGGGACAAGATACTTTCAAATCTTGGGAGGGGGAAAGCTTTGTGTGTGGGTCTTTGTCAGAGTGATCTTGGAGTAAAAAGGAACCAGTCATCTTTTCATCAAATCCTCACTTTTCTAAAGTAAGTCTAGTCAGCATAGCGCGTAGATTTCTGTTCATTTTGCTTGGTGTGTGTTCCCTGTATTAGAGGGAGGGGTTATGCCTTTTTTTTTCTGTAACTTTAAGGGTTTGTCCAGAGGGGGAATCTCTCTGAGTTTGGAAATTGAGTACCCTGTAAATTAGTTACCATCCTGATTTTACAGAGCTGATTTTACCTTCTTTGTTTTAATAAAATCCTTCTTTTAAGAAGCTGACTGTTTTCTACAGTGTTAAAAACCCCCGGGGGGTGGGTTTTTTTAGATCACTGTGTAACCAACTGGTTAGGAGATTATTCTCAAGCTTACCAGGAAGGGGGGGTACGGGCTTGAGAGGATATTTTGGGGGGAATGTGTTGGTTCCCACTCTGTTCTGGTAGGGATCCTGGGATCTGACATCAGGAATCTGGTCAGGTAACACTGGTCTACAATTTTTGAGAAGTCGTCTGCTTCAGAGATAAAAATGTGCTATTTATTATGTATTTTGATGTGCTGAATTCATATATGACAATTAAAACAACTGATTGGCTACTGTTTCTAAGATATTTAAGTTTTTACATTTTATATCTATGTATATTGTGTAGATAGTAGAGTTTTAATCATAAATTGTAAACCTAGGTCTTTTCATGTGTTTATGGTTGCTTTACATGATACTATTTCACCTGTCCTGTTTATGTAACACTTTAAAAATCAGCAAAGGGGTTATATAAATAAAATTTATTATGAAACAAAAGGCAAAAAACTATTATGTACATAGTTTAGTCCTATTCAGTGTCTACTCGGCGCTTCTTGGCTTGTCTCTTGTATTCATTAAATGGAGCATCTCTTGTCACTGTCCAGCAATAGTCTGCAAGCATTGATGGGCTCCATTTGCCCTGATAGTGTTTCTCCATTGTTGCAATGTCCTGGTGAAATCACTCGCCATGCTCGTCGTTCACTGCTCCGCAGTTCGGTGGGAAAAAAATCTAGATGAGATTGCAAAAAATGTATCTTTAGTGACATGTTACAACCAAGGCTTTTGTATGCCTTGAGGAGGTTTTTCACCAACAACCTGTAGTTGTCTGCCTTGTTGTTTCTGAGAAAATTTATTGCCACTAACTGGAAGGCTTTCCATGCCTTTTTTTCCTTGCCACGCAGTGCATGGTCAAATGCATCATCTCGAAGAAGTTCACGAATCTGAGGACCAACAAAGACACCTTCCTTTATCTTAGCTTAACTTAACCTTGGAAATTTTCCACGGAGGTACTTGAAAGCTGCTTGTGTTTTGTCCATGTCTTGACAAAGTTCTTCATCAGACCCAGCTTGATGTGTAAGGGTGGTAACAAAATCTTCCTTGATTCAACAAGTGGTGGATGCTGAACACTTTTCCTCCCAGGCTCCAATGACTGTCGGAGTGGCCAATCTTTCTTGATGTAGTGGGAATCTCTTGCACGACTATCCCATTCGCAGAGAAAACAGCAGTACTTTGTGTATCCAGTCTGCAGACCAAGCAAGAGAGCAACAACCTTCAAATCGCCACAAAGCTGCCACTGATGTTGGTCATAGTTTATGCACCTCAAAAGTTGTTTCATGTTGTCATAGGTTTCCTTCATATGGACTGCATGACCAACTGGAATTGATGGCAAAACATTGCCATTATGCAGTAAAACAGCTTTAAGACTCGTCTTCGATGAATCAATGAACAGTCTCTACTCATCTGGATCGTGAACGATGTTGAGGGCTGCCATCACACCATCGATGTTGTTGCAGGCTACAAGATCACCTTCCATGAAGAAGAATGGGACAAGATCCTTTTGAGGGTCACGGAACATGGAAACCCTACCATCACCTGTCAGGAGATTCCACTGCTGTAGTCTGGAGCCCAAAAACTCTGCCTTACTCTTGGGTAGTTCCAAATCCCTGACAAGGTCATTCAGTTCACCTTGTGTTATGAGGTGTGGTTCAGAGGAGGAGGATGGGAGAAAATGTGGGTCCTGTGACATTGATGGTTCAGGACCAGAAGTTTCATCCTCTTCCTCGTCTGACTCAAGTGAGAATGATTCTGGTGCATCAGGAACCGGCAGTCCTTCTCCGTGGGGTACTGGGCGTATAGCTGATGGAATGTTTGGATAATGCACAGTCCACTTTTTCTTCTTTAACACACCTTTCCCAACTGGAGGCACCATGCAGAAGTAACAATTGCTGGTATGATCTGTTGGCTCTCTCCAAATCATTGGCACTGCAAAAGGCATAGATTTCCTTTTCCTGGTCAACCACTGGCGAAGATTTGTTGCACAAGTGTTGCAGCATATGTGTGGGGCCCACCTCTTGTCCCGATCTCCAATTTTGCAGCCAAAATAAAGGTGATAGGCTTTCTTAACCATAGTGGTTATACTGCGCTTTTGTGATGCAAAAGTCACTTCACCACAAACATAGCAGAAGTTATCTGCACTGTTCACACAAGTACGAGGCATCTCTGCTCACTTTGGCTAAACAGAAATGTGTCCCTTTGCAAAATCAAACACTGACAAATAAGAGAGCACGACACTGTATGATTTCTAGAGCTGATATAGGGCAATTTGTTCAGCAGAGTGATGTAAGCTTCGTTATGATTGCATCATCCATGACTTCTAGGAATAACATGATGCAATTCATATCATGTATGACACAATACCAGCTTCAGATTGCATCATTCATTGTTTTGCCTAAAAAGTAAGTACTGTCCAAACCCAGTCATAGATTTATTCATAGATCCAGTCAAAGATGTATTTTAGTCATTTCTGGTTTAAATTGAGATCCCTTCCCTTTATAACTCACTTATCCTCTGCCATTCCCAAGTCAAGGGTCGTATATACTGACTGTAATGGGGCTCGGACTCACCCGGCGGCGCCTCCTGCTGGTATCTTCTGGGAATTAGCTCGTCCAGCCTCTGGAGCGCCCTCTGTTGGCCAAGGATCCGGCTGCCCACTCTCTGGCCCGTGTCCCTCCCAGGACCCGGTGGCCCTTTAACTGGGGTGCTGCCCCCTGGCAGTACCCCACCGGTCTTACTTCTAGGGTCTCCCCTCCCTAGGGAACTCCCAACCCACTATCCCCATCTCGCCTCAGTTGTAGGCTACTGCCAGTCACCAGCTAGCCCCCGCGCCCTGGGGCAGACTGCAGTATAAGCCACTCATCACCGGCAAGGTTGGGTTTGACCTGCTGCCTCGGCCTACCCGTGGGTTACCCCCTGCAACTCCTGTACCTATTGGGCCTTAACCAGGCCTGGAGCCTGAGGTTTTCCTATGCTGGAGCTCCCCAGCTCCTCTAGCCTTCCCCCAGCCCTGCTCCACTCTAGGTCCTTGCAGCCAGGCCTTCCTTCCTCTAAGGCAGAGGAAGGCTCTCTCTCTCTCCTGGCTGCCCTGGCCTCTATACGGCCAGGCTTGTCTGTTTGGGGCGTGGCCCCCAGCTGAGCCTGCCTTCCCACGCAGCCCAGCTTTTAGCAGTGCCCTCGCTTAGGGCTGTTTCAAGCCCCTCAGGGCATGAGCGGGGTTCTGTCCCGCCACACTGACCCAATAGCATGTCTTGAAAACTAGAGCCAATCAACAATTTTAAGCATCATTTTCGTTCTCAGTGACCCAGAATTAGTAAAGTTTGACTACATTTATTTCAGAAGCATTTTGGCTGTAGAGCAGTGTAATTATTTCTGTGTTTTGTCCGGACTGAGGACTGTCCTGTCTCTGTGTCTATCCGTCCTCCCTGTGGAGTGTTTGAGTCTGGGCGCCATCTCCGTCTTTGGGGATCGGCCGACCAAAGTGTTCCTGTCCCCGCGGTCTGAGTGAGTGAAACCTGCACAATCGCAGCCGCACCACGTCTTGGGTAAAACCCTTGGTGTGAAAGCAAGGGCGATTGAGGCAGTAGCCTGTGGGCTCCTTTTGTGTGTTGCACCAGGCATCGCTCTGATGAACCCGATTTTCCTTCTTGTGTGATTGGTGTGTAAAGTCCTCCTGTGTGGGTAACCAGACGTCTAAGTGGGGACAGTTCCCTAAAGGAACGCCGGCTCATTTTATGTATTTTAGGAAGGGTTCGGATTCCTGTAAATTTCTGGAAAAATGGTCTAGGCTAACTCAGGAGAATCCCAAAACTCAGTGGCCACTGTTAGGATCTTGGGACAAAGACCGAGTAGACATCTTAAAAGACAATCTCAGCCAACCTAAAACTAAATTGGCAAAAGGAGAGGTTGATTGTTTCATGCAGTGGTGGGAAGAGGCAAATCATAGGTGGACAGAATCAAAACTTGCCTCTCTCAAAGATTCAAATGATAAGTTAAAAGCTTTATTACAAGCCTGCTCTCCCGTCACCAGACCGAGCGCTCCCCTTTACCCCATTCTCTGAGAAGACCAGGATCGATCCCAACCCCCTTCATATTCCCATCTCATTGTGGGAAAGGACGAAGAAAGCCCCTTGTTAAATTCTGGGGACGACGATGAGGAAGACGCATTAATTGGCCTGGCAGTCTTGCGTCGGATCAATAGGCGGTCACAACTCCCAGGGGTCGCCAGTTCAGACCAGTCCGGATCGTCCAATACCGCCCAGGCCCATTCCTCTGGTACCGCTCAGACCCGTAAAGAAAACCCCCCCATTCCCCCGAAACCCTCCAGGCTGCCCGACTCCTCTGTTTTTCCCCATACATACGAAGATAGCCTGGACACTGATTGGGCCCAACGCTTACGCTCTGGCTCTAAACCTATCCAGGCTCCCCTCCGAATCCTGCATACTGGGGGCCAACAAGATGGTCCCACTTGGAGCTATAAACCCTGGACTCGTACAGAGCTCCATTCAATTGTAACAGGTTTTCCAAAGCCCCTGGAAAATCCTACCACATTTGCAGAGGAATTTTTGTTAGTGTGCGACACCTATTAACCCTCTGAAGCAGACCTCCTGCAGCTGTGCAAGCTACTTGTAACCTGTAGCGAGTATGAAAAATGGCTCACAGCAGCCAATTGGCCCGTCAGTGAGCGCCATTCTACATTGCCAGACACCGGTCCTGACGCTGAATACCGAAAAAAGTGTAAAGATCGAGCTAAAAACCTACATGAGGCCATCCCTCGAGTATGGACTCCTAAAACCAACTGGACAGCCATACATTGCTGTAAACAGCGACAGGGAGAAAGTCCGGGCGACTATCACACCCGGCTGATGTTTTTCTGCAACATTCTGGTATACAGCAACCGGGTGAAAATGGGAAGGGCGCCCTGGCTCATGCATTTGTTAATGGCCTCCTACCTGCTATTGGCAGTATGCTAACGCGAATAAGTGTTTGGTGGGAGACTGATAGCATGGGTAAATTGCAATCAGCGGCAGAACACTGCCATCACACTCTAAAGGGAAAGGAGGAACAATCTTCCCAAAAGTTAATGGCCCTGCAAATACAGCATTATTCAGGGCAGGGCAATCAGTACTGGGGACGGGGATGTGGTCGCGGGAGGGGCCGTGGAACTGGATTTTGGGAATGTTTGTAATTACTGTAAATAACCCGGACATTGGAAAAACAAGTGTCCGCACCGGCCTAATAGCTCTGTAAACAACCAGCTAGACCCCCTGTCGGCACAGCCCGACAGTTCCCAGCCTTACTTTGTCCCACAGCAATGACAGAAAGCTGGGGAACCTCAGGAAATTTTAGCTCCGTTATTACCTCTCACTCCCACGGGTGAATGTGTTTTGACTATCAATGATCTTTCTCTCCCTTTCCTTGTTGATACGGGAGCTTCGCTCTCTGCAGTTCGCACTGCCGACCTGCCTGAGGTTCCCCGCTCCAAAAAAATGTGTCCTCTGTGGGCATTACGGAAGTCCCAACCTCTTATCCCCTTTCAAAACCTCTACTGGTCCAGGTTGGTCCCCTTTCCGCGGACCATGCATTCCTCCTCTCGGATTCCACTCCGGTGAACTTTTTGGGTCGGGATCTGTTATGTAAACTTGGCTGTACCATCTACTGTTCCCTGGATGGTGTCTACTTACAAATCCCCCAGTCCTCTCTGAGTGATTCTGTAGCCTCCCTGCTGTCTGAAACGCCCCTTTCCACTCCGGTCCCCTACTGCCCATTGGTCCCGTCCCTTGAGCACCTAATTTCTCAGGTCCCATCCTCCCTGTGGCCAACCCACCCATCTGAAGTGGGCCGCTTAAATACTGACCCCCATCTGCATTACTGTTGACTCCTCCAAACCTCTGCCTCGCCTGTCTCAATACCCTTTAAACCCCGAAGCAGAGGCTGGCATTGCTCCAGTCATGACCGCCCTGTGGGAACAAGGCATTATTGTCCCCTGTTCGAGGCCCTGTAACACTCCTATCCTCCCAGTTCGAAAACCTGATGGTAAATCGTGGCAGTTTGTTCAGGATCTTCGGGCCATTAACCACATTGTCACACCTGCCTTTCCTGTTGTCCCTAACCCAGCGACGATTCTGACTTCTATCCCACCAGATGCAACTCATTTTACTGTTGTTGATTTGTGCTCTGCTTTCTTTTCTGTCCCGGTTCACCCTGACTCCCAGTTCCTGTTTGCCTTTTCTCACAAGGGGCAACAGTACACATGGACCACGCTGCCCCAGGGGTATACTGAAAGCCCGTCTTATTTTTCCCAAGCATTAGCCCGAGACCTTGCTGACCTTGTTTTCCCATCCAGGTCCACACTAGTCCAATATATAGATGATCTACTCCTCTGTTCCCCTTCATTGTCTGCCTCAGAAACTGATTCTTTAGTGCTCCTTACTGCCCTAGCAAATAAGGGTCACAAAGCTTCTCGCTCTAAACTACAACTCTGTCAAGCTTCTGTCACATACCTTGGCTTTCTCCTCTTCCAGGGTTCCCGTGCACTTTCTCCCACCCGCGTCCAAGCTATCCTTAGCATTTCCAGACACCGCTCCCCATGCCAGGTCCGGACGTTTTTGGGCATGGCTGGATTTTGCAGACAATGGATTCCTCAATATGACTCCCTTGCAAAAACTCTCCAGGAACTCACTCGATTCTCTGTGCCTGACCCCATGCCATGGACCCCTGAGGCTGATTCTGCCTTTGTTTCACTCAAACAGGGTTTGGCTTCTGCCCCCACCTTAGGGCTGCCTGACTATTCTAAGCCTTTTACCCTTTTCTGCCACGAACAATCTGGGAGTGCACTTGGAGTTCTCACTCAGATGCATGGAGAAAAGAACTGCCCAGTGGCTTATTTCTCTGCCAGTTTGGACTCTGTTGCCCAAGGCTTACCCCCCTGCCGGCGTGCTGTTGCTGCCACAGCGCGCCTAGTCGAAATGTCTGAATCCCTTGTTCTCCGCTCTCCTCTTACCCTCATGATCCCTCACTCTGTGGAAACTCTCCTGCTACAACGTAACACAGGCCACCTCTCCTCCACACGCCTTACCAGGTATGAACTTTTACTGCTATCAGCTTCGTACATCACCGTAAAGTGTTGTTCTCAGTTAAACCCTGCCACTGTCCTTCCTTTGTCTAATGACAGTGATCCCCACGACTGCCTTGCAACTGTCTCTGCTGTCACCGTCCCGCGCTCTGACCTTTCTGATGTCCCTCTCCCTAACTCTGACCTTGGTTTATTTACTGATGGTTCCTGTTTTCAAGGCAACCAAGGTCGTCTCCTTGCAGGATACGCTGTAGTTTCACTCTCTGACACCCTGGAAGCTGCGCCTTTACCTTCTGCAACCTCGGCGCAAGTCGCTGAATTAGTTGCCCTCACCCGTGCCTGCTTTTTGGTGGAGGGATGTTCCGCCACCATTTACAGTGACTCCCGCTACGCTTTTGGGGTTGTACATGACTTTGGCACCCTCTGGCAAACTCGGGGGTTCCTTACCTCCGCTGGTACCCCTATTAAAAATGGGCCCCACATCGCTGCCCTTCTGTATGCAGTTTTATTTCCATCTGCCCTAGCTATTGTTAAGTGCCCTGGCCACTCAATGGCGGATACTGATGTTGCTAAGGGTAACGCATTTGCTGACGCCTCTGCTAAACATGCTGCTGCCATAGAACCTTCCCCAGATGCATTTCTAGGTTCCCTTTGTTTCTATACTACCGCTGTCCCTCACTGACCTCACACTGCTCCAAGACTCTGCCCCCGAAACCGAGGAAGAATCCTGGGTTGCCCAAGGTTGTTCTCTACATCCTGATTCCCTTTGGCATTCGCCTACTGGCGCCTTTGTAGCCCCCTTTTCACTCTACCCGTCTCTAGCCGCCCTGCTACACGGTGTTTCGCATGTCGGAAAGGAGGGGATGGTCTCTGCTGTAACTAAGACAGGACGGTGGGCCCCCATTTTAGCTCTTTTGCAGCCCGCCACTGTGCAGCCTGTACCACTTGCCAAAGCCATAATATTGGTAAACCTGTAAAAGTGGCCCAGGGGTTCCGGGGCCTGCCTCAAGCACCGTTCTTGCATTGGCAACTTGATTTTGTACAAATGCCTAAGTGTCAACAATATGAATTTATATTGGTTATGGTATGTTTAGTCTCTGGTTGGATTGAAGCCTTTCCTTGTCACAAGGCTGACTCACTGTCTGTTGCCAAATGTTTGTTAAATCATATTATACCTGCCAAGGGAATTCCTGCTAGTCTGTCCAGTGATCGGGGTACACATTTACTGGATTTTGACACTGCCCATCTTGAGCAGCGCAAGATGGTATATTCCTGAGGTACAGTGCTGGGAGCTCGGGGGATTTGGTTGGTGCCTTTCCCTGTGCGATTCATGAGTGGCTCTGAGAGCATTCATGCAATCTAGCTGGCTGTGTGTGATGTTGTCTGATTAAAATATGACCATATAGATCCTTGTTGCAGCCGCTGTTATATATTTGCAGCAAATATTGTACAAAGGTTGTCAAGTGAGGAGTCTATGAAAAGGTTATGATTTGCTGGTTATGATTATCCTATTTCTGTGCATGTATCCTTTTTGTATTTGAAGTTATAAGTACGGGCTCTATACTTGGATTTCAAATGTTGGCTCCACAAGGTAGCTATCCAGCACATCTTGGAGGGACTATTCAAGTTAAGCGGTTTGTCAAGAAACTCTTGGTTGACAATGAACTATGGGAGACGCCCATCTATACTGAGTGGACTGTCATGTAAATGTGCTGTCTGGAGTGTAGGTAATGGCTTCCTGTGATGACTGAGAGAAATTGAGCATAAACATGTGACTTGGAAGTAATCACTTTTCTACTTAGCACTTTCCTTATAGCACATTTCACATCCCTGTTCCTCAGGCTGTAGATCAGGGGGTTCAACATGGGGATCACTATCGTATAGAACACAGAGGCTATTTTATCCGTATCCGGTGAGTAGCTGGCACTGGGTCACAAATACATGAAGAAAATTGTCCCATGGAATATAGTAACAGCTGACAGGTGGGAGGTGCAGATGGCGAATGCTTTATGCCTGCCCTGGACAGAACGGATCCTCAGCACAGCAATAACAATAAGAATGTACGAGATGATGATGATGAGTTAATCAAGGCCCAGAAATATGACCCAACCACCAGCGTTGGGGCTTTTGTCCTGCCCTCCCTCCCCGTTTCCATTGGCGTCGTTGGCCATTTTGGAAAAAAAAGTGTGTGTGTGTGTGTGTGTGTTTGAATGGGGGCAAGTGTTGTGTGTGTTTGTGCTTGGCTACATTGAGAGGAAAAGGTTGAAAGTCTAGAGTGGGAGAAGTTTAAAGCTGAAAAAGAAAGTTTGGGTAAGGTTTAGAGAAAAAAGGGAAAGAAAGGTGATTGGATGTGATTGAGTAAGGAGAGCTGTGGGTAAAGGGCAGGTTATTAAAGAAAAGAGTGTTTGTGTTACTGAACACATGCAGAGCGAAACATCCTACCCCATGGACTGTTGGTAGTGAAATGATAGCTGTTCTGGGTGGCACTCCTAGGGAGCTAGCCCCTTCCTTCGGTGGACCAATCAGAGGATGTTTTACAGTTAGGTCACAGAATGCACTTGTTGAACCAATCCTGTAGGCCCAAGATTTAGAAAGGATCTTTACCTTACATGAAAAGCTATAAAAACAGGATTAAAAAGCAAATTTAGTAAGCACATGGTAAAAAAGTGAATAAAAAGCATTAAACAGTATTAAAAACTAAGGCAAAACCCGTTTAGTAAGCACATGGCGAAAAACTGGCTTAAAAACATTAAAAGCTAGGTTTAAAAAGAAAATTTACTAAGCACATGGCCAAAAACTATCAAGGCAGGCTAAGAAACAATTAAACTAGGTTTAAAAAGGAAATTTAGTAAGGACATGATTTTAAAAAGCATTAAATAATATTAAAAACTAAGGCAAAGCCTGTTTAGTAAGCACATGGCCAAAAACTGGCTTAAAAATATTAAAAGCTAGGTTTAAAGAGGAAATTTAGCAAGCACATGATAAAAAAGTGAATAAAAAAGCATTCAGTATCAGGGTAGGTTAAGAAAAAAGAGAGGCTAAAAGAAAGAACAAAGGAAAGATAAAGAGCACATGGTTGAATCAAAGAGAGAGCGATTTGACCTTGCCTGTTCTGTAAAATGAGGCAACGGCACAGTTGAGAAACGTTCAGACTTGTTATCACCGCCTTTGGATTGGACCAATCAGAGAAGGTTTTACAACTGCATTATATAATTTATTTTCCTCAACCAATTCTATAGGCCCAAGATTTTAAACAAGAGCCAGCTCCCTTCTCCCCCTCCTCCCCTTCCCCCTTCCTTTTAACTGCCTTAGCCCAGGTCTACACTAACCCGCCCTGTCGAACTAAGATACGCAACTTCAGCTACGTTAATAACGTAGCTGAAGTCGAAGTACCTTAGTTCGAACTTACCTGTGGTCCAGACGCGGCGCGCAGGCTCCCCCGTCGACTCCACCTACTCCACTCGTCGAGCTGGATTACCAGCGTCGACGAGGGAGCACTTCCTGGTTCGATTTATCGCGTCTTGACAAGACGCGATAAATCGAACCCAGAACATCGATCCCGTGCCTCCGACGCGACGGGTAAGTATAGACATACCCTTAGTCTTATCTAAAGAAACAGTATTTTTCCCACCATGTAGTTTTTTTACAAAGGGGTTTTAATAAAAGTTAAAACCATAAGCTTTTAGTAACAAAGAATTTTTAAAAGTGTTTTTCTAGGTTTTACGCTAGCACTGGTTATATTTTTTAGTAAGTCCAATATAAAACAACAGGCTTTTGCAGCTGATAGCTGTGATTAGAAAGAAGAAGGCTGCTTCTTTACCTTCTTTTTAACAAACACATGTTAGTTCCATTAAGTTTTGTAATGGAATAAAGCTCTGCTTGATATTGACTTGAAAAGACACAGCCCTTTATTTACAGGGGTGTCTTAATAAAATAGAGCAGGCAGAATCACCCCAGGTTTATAGTAACAGACAGTTTATATCCCCCTTATTTTGTTAACCACTGGGTCAGAGAGAAGAAGCTTGTTTCTTTCCCCACTTTTTAACAAAGAGAGCTGAAAGTCTTGTAAAGGAATAAAAAACACATTCCTTCATTTAGCCCCATGGACATAAGTGTTTTAATAACATGTAAGCCTGCAGAAACAGTTTAGGGTGTAAAAACACAAAAACCTAATTGTAAACAGAGTCAGGACGAGCCCCACCCTGACATCTGGTAGTGAGTTGTGGCAAAGAACTTCAGGGGCTGATCTCATTTGCATAGGCACACTCACCCCTCCTAGCATGAGCCCATAGTAGCCCAAATGGTCACTTTGAGCTGCTGTAGGAGCCCCAGTTTTTCTGTATTGGGGCAGGAATTTCTGTTATTGGGGCAGGAAGAAGAAACTGTTATTATACTGATTATGTAAATCAAGGACAGTGGAATGGTACTTGGCCTTTTGTCATGATAAAGGGGAACTCGCCATCAACTAAGCAACACTCGCTAGGCAAGGGACATTGAGAGAGGCTGGGTAGGTAGTTGTGCTTGCGAGAGGGGAAGTATTGCCTCGTAGAGGCGCCCGGGGGGTGATATATATTTGTCCCAGGTCACTGGGTGGGGGTGAGGATTGTAAGTGATGGCCAGTGGACAACTCTCTAATACCAAATTCTACAGGCCACTCTCCTCAGATCCCACTGAGGAATACACTAAGAAACTGCACCATCTACTCAGGACATTCCCTACGCTAACACAGGAACAAATCAACATACCCTTAGAGCCCCGTCCGGGTTTATTCTACCTACTACCCAAAATCCACAAACCCGGAAATCCTGGATGCCCCATCATCTCAGGCATTGGCACTCTCACTGAAGAACTGTCCGGATATGTGGACTCTCTACTCAGACCCTACGCCACCAGCACTCCCAGCTATCTCTGTGACACCACTGATTTCCTGAGAAAACTACAATGCATTGGTAATCTTCCAGAACACACCATCCTAGCCACCATGGATGTAGAGGCTCTCTACACAAACATCCCACACACGGATGGAATACAAGCTGTCAGGAACAGTATCCCTGATGATGCCACAGCACAACTGGTTGCTGAGCTCTGTGACTTTATCCTCACGCACAATTATTTCAAATTTGGTGAGAATATATACCTCCAGACCAGTGGCACCGCTATGGGCACCCGCATGGCCCCACAATATGCCAACATTTTTATGGCTGTCCTGGAACAACGCTTCCTCAGCTCTCGTCCACTCACATCCCTTCTCTATCTACGCTACATTGATGACATCTTAATCATCTGGACCCATGGAAAAGAAACTCTGGAACACGATTTCCACCACGATTTCAACAGCTTCCACCCCACCATCAACCTCAGCCTGGACCAGTCTACATGGGAAGTCCACTTCCTAGACACCACGGTGCAAATAAGTGATGGTCACATTACCACCACCCTATACCGAAAACCCACCGACCGCTATGCCTACCTACATGCCTCCAGCTTCCATCCCGGACACACCACACGATCCATTGTCTACAGCCAAGTGCTGAGGTACAACCGTATTTGCTCCAACCCTCAGACAGAGATCAACACCTACAAGATCTTCACCAAGCATTCTCAAAACTATGATACCCACATGAAGAAATAAGGAAACAGATCAACAGGGCCAGACGTGTACCCAGAAGCCTCTTGCTGCAAGACAAGCTGAAGAAAGAAACCAACAGAACTCCACTGGCCATCACTTACAGTCCTCAGCTAAAACCTCTCCAGCGGATCATCGGTGATCTACAACCCATCCTGGACAATGACCCCTCACTTTCACAGGCCTTGGGAGGCAGGCCAGTCCTCGCCCACAGACAACCCGCCAACCTGAAGCATATTCTCACTCACACCTCTCACTAGGGTCAATCAGCAACGACTCCAAAAGAAGCAGCAGCTTCATTTGGCATTGCCAGTGTCATGGCCCTGGAGAAGGGGACAGGACAGGGAACTGCTGTGGAAGGACTTCAGTGGCACTTGCGCTAAGTTTGTCCCATGATAAGGAAAGATTCAGAGGAGGAAGCAGGGCCGGTGCAAGGACATTTCACGCCCTAGGCGAAACTTCCTTGCACCGGTCCTGCGCCAACCCCCTGCCCAATGCCACCACCCCCGCCAGCCAGCTCCCCCGCCTGTGAGCTCAGCCTTCCTCCCCACGGCCGCGGACACTCAGCCCACCGCCACAACCCTCAGGCTGCGGGAGCTGAGCGGGGAGCCGGCCACCCCTCGGCTCACCACTCAGGTGCTGAGGGGGGGCCAGCAGGGCGGCTCCCCATGGCTGCCCCCAGCTCCCCACTCAGCCGCTGAGCTGGGAGACAAGGGGCAGTCACAGCAAGCCGCCCCTTGTCTCCCCGCTCAGCAGCTCAGTGGGGAGACAAGGGGCAGCCGCGGCAAGCCGCCCCTTGTCTCCCTGCTTGGCAGCTCAGCCGCCGAGCGGGGAAACAAGGGGTGGCTTGCTGCAGCGAGCCGCTGCTTTTCTCTCTGCTCAGCAGCTCATCTGCTGAGCGGGGAGGCAGCGGACAGCCGCCCAATGCCCCCCAAATCTTGGTGCCCTAGGCGACTGCCTAGGGTCGCCTAGTGGGCGCACCGGCCCTGGGAGGCAGTTCCACCTCCCTCTGTGTCCTGGGCCATCCCGCCACATCGGGATAGAGGACAGAGCTGCCTTGTGCAGAGGGAACTCCCTTGATGGCTGCAAACTCTCCTCCACTTTCGGAGGGGCGGGAATACACCCAGGGGTCACTCCAGTGCGTGGATCTCGGCGACCACGTTCATCAGCATGGGCAGAACCCCGGTGCAAACCCAGCCAATGGGAGCCAAATCTTACCCGCAGTTCAGGTTCGGACCGCCTGGTCTTATCCCCCAGCGCACGCTCCCTTTGGGCTCGCTGCGCCACGGCAGTGGGAACACTTGACCTGACTAGCAGGCCGTGTAAGTCCTTTCCCAAATGGCTGTCCCATCTGCCAGTCAGAAGACAGGCGGGAGCAGGGAGTTAGGGGTGGGATTTCTTGCCAGCTGTCGAGTCAACCCAGGATTTTTGGGGGGATATGCAAAGAGGCCAGCTTCATGTCTCTGTCTTTCCCCATATAGTCAGGGCCAGGAGTAGAGGCAGCACTCCCAGACTTGCAGCTGATCAGCGGAACGGTAACTCCCCCACCAGCACGGGTGGAAGCGCTCATATGGGTGCCCTCCCTGGGACTGGACCCGGCACGGAGAGAAATTGCAGTAAATCCTCAGCAGTATCAGTAAATATTCAGTGCTGAGGTGTGTGAACAGTGCGTCGGGTGCTTAGGAGTGAAGCCTGGAGATTGTGAGTGGAGCTGGGTGCAACGTTTCACCTTTTCACTTTTGAAAATGATCCCCCAGGGTAGATATTTGGTGGCTGTCCCTATTCAATGCCCTAGGTACATTGAAAGCTGTAAGATCCTAGATGTCAGTCATTTTACTAAAACTCTTATTGATCAGGAAATCCTCGTTCAACAGAGCATTTAAGCAGGTGCCTACCTTGGTGTATCTGTTTTCATCCCCTCTGAAGTCCTGCCTTTAGACAATTTTCTAAATATCCAGAGTGCATCTTGTTCTGATCACTAACTCTGTTCCCCAGAGTGTTGCAAGGGAGGAGTAAATATTCCGTCACTATTTCTGATAGTCAGAGTTGTAGAGAACAAACAGGGGATGCTTTTGGATGTGTCTACACTAATTAAAAACCTAGGCTGTCCCATGCCAGCTGCCTTGGGCTCAGGCTAAGGGTTATTTCATGACAGGGCAGACATTTGGGTCTGGGTTGGAGCCGGGGGCTCTAGGACCCTGTGAGGTGGGTGGATCCCAGAGCTCAGGGTGAAGCCCTGCAAGCCCAAGCCACAGGAGCTGGAGTTAGCTGGCGCAGGCCAGCCGCAGGTATCTAATTGCAGTGGAGTCGTACCCTGGGTGCGCATCCAGCGGGGGAGCGCCAATGTGTTTGTGTGAGTCTGCATGTGGGGGAGAGAGTGAAGGAAAGAAAATGAGGGAGACAGAGAGTGATCCAGCTCTCGCTTGCCCCAGTGGAAATCTGGAGTGTTTTGCAGCAAAGTCAGTGAAGTTACTCGAGATCTGTGGTACACTTGAATTGCACTAGGCTCACAATGTGCATGCTTCAGGGGCAATGGTCACGATTTCTCTGTTGCTTATGCTTGTTTCAGCCTCAGCTCGAAGTTGTGAAAACAATCGATTTACTTCAAAATTAGGCATATTTTTATAGACGTAATTTAAATGTAAAAATCCACCTGACTCTATACTAGGCTGTCACATACAATACAATGAATGATGCATAAAAATCTGCATTTTGCACTGTAGTTTTAAGTGGCACCTATTTTATAAATATATAAAGTGAGACCAAATTTTAAGCAAAAGCTGAACTTCCAAACTTTGTGTTTCCTAACTTTGGAATGCTTGATTTCTTAGGGCTAGTCTACACTTACCGGCGGGATCGGCGGCGGTGGATCGATCTTCTGGGTTCGATTTATCGCGTCTCGTCTGGACGCGATAAATCGAACCAGGAAGAGCTCCCTCGTCGACGCTGGTAATCCTGCTCTATGAACGGAGTAGGCGGAGTCGACGGGGGAGCCTGCGCGCCGTGTGTGGACCACAGGTAAGTTCAAACTAAGATACTTCGACTTCAGCTACGTTATTAACGTAGCTGAAGTTGCGTATCTTAGTTCGACATGGGGGGTTAGTGTAGACCAGCCCTTAGTCTTAACTTCGTCTTAATGCATCAGTTTGTGTGTCAATTTTGTTTGATTTATGTTTTATCATTTTCTTTTTTTTTAAGTGAGAGAGAAATTAGTTAGCAGTAGTTTTCATAATCTAGAATTATTTGTCCGGATGCTTTTTGAGTGATGCCGGTCTTGTACAAGACCACTGGCATCCCAGTACTATCAACTGAATTACCATAATTTTTTCATCAATGCCACTCTACTTTAGTACGGGCACCGGAAGTTCCTTGCTCTGGATCATGGTCACCAAACTTTCCTTGACTGAGACCTCATGAGTATCCAGAAAATCAGCACTGCTGTCTTTGTCAATGTATATCTGTTGACCTTCTCTGTAGAGATTGAACTCGGTCTGCATGAGAGTTTATTATTTAAGCTAAAGGACCAAGTCCAGTAGCTTGAAGTTGGTAACAGACCCATGTAACTCATTGATTTGGTCTGGCCAAAGGGTACAGCTACACCACAAAGGAAGGTGTGATTGCAGTGGAGACAGGCAGTCACATGCCAGCTTTACATTAACTTGCATGAGGACATTGATGGGGGCGAAATGGTGCAGCATTCCACAAGTGCCAGCTGCCACAGGACAAGATTGCTGGGGACCCTGGATACAAACTCAGATTATTGGCCTGACCAGGGTCCATGCTGCCCCACCATCACTGCTACAGTTCTCCACACCGCCCAGAGTAAATGTAGGGCAGGTGTGCATTGCCTACCCATGCTACATTTACACCTTCACTTGAGCTGTACACGTACCCACGGACACACCAGGTATTACCGTAGGTTACACAAATGTGTCATTCATTTGTGAATCCAATGCCCATTGGTTTCACTGGGGAACTCCCTGACCTTGAACGACAACAGGAAAGAATTTCATTTTTTTTTAAACAGCAATTAAAGTTTGCTGGATACCAAAACGTGGACATTTGAAATTAGCTTTTTCTTCCAAATTTTGAAAACTGATTAAAAAAAAAATCCATGTTTTAAATAAAAAGAAAATTTCCTTTTTTTGATTTTTGGTTTGGTATTAGTTTCCAAAAACCAAAATATTGTAAGTTTTCAATAAAATTAGTAAAAAAAAAAAAAAAAAAAGTAGCAGGGAAAAAACAAACAACAAGGCAGGGGAAAGTAACACTTCAGAAGTTTTCATGAGAAACACTTAATTTTTTTCTGACCTGCTTTACTTTGCAGTACCCAGCACCTCTCTTTTAGAACCACTTAACCAATGACAGAGCATAAATACAGCATTGCTGAATTGCAACATTTTCTGGCACGGAAGATAGCAAATGTATGTGAGTTAGTAACTGCACAATCATCTCCACGTAAGAATCTTTCTGTAGCTGTCCCATCTCCCCCTCCAAGAGCAGTTTAGAGAACAATCTATGCATCAATGAGTCACATTCCTGCTATGCTCTCCTTGGTTCTGCTGAGCAGTAAGTTTTTTCACCCCTTTGTTTGGCATGGCTCACTCCATCCCTGTGCATCAAGCCAACTACTTTGAGTAGAGTGGGAGAAACCGAGGCTCCTGGCACTCTACACAGGGCTGGCGCTAGCACTAGGCGACCCTAGGCGGTCACCTAGGGTGCCAGGATTTGGGGGGTGGCGGGCTTCTGCCTCCTGGCTCCACACTCAGCCGCTGATCGAGGAGCCGGAAGGCTGCTGCGGCTACCCGCCTCCCGGCTCCACGGTCAGCTCCTGTGGCCCGCAGGTGGGTGGTTGGAGGGGAGGGGCTGAGCGCCCATGGGCGGCATTAGCTGGGGGGGTGGGGGCGCACAGGCCCTGACTCTGCAGCACTTGATCTCGAGAGGAAGTACACAGGTGAGGTGCTCCTGCTCCCTTGGATGGCCAGGCTCACGCTGTGAGTGGAGCTAAGCAGCAGAAGACTTTCTGCCCTGCATGGCTGAGTCAGGGCTCTGATAAGCCCAATGACAGGAGAGGGGGTTCCATATAATCACAGTGGGGCTAATGCCGACACTTACAGAATGCACCATGTATGCAGAACTTCACAGGCTTATACCCCATGCAGTGGTGGTCCAGTGTGTTGAATAGCTAGCACTGGGCGTGTGTCTGCACAGACTCATAACTACGGGGTCAGGACTGAACCAGTTCCGCTTGATTTTGGTCCTATGGCTCCAGTGTGACGAAACATTTATTACTTCAAACTTGGAGCCAAATTCAGGTCTAGTAGAAACCACTGAAGTCCATGTGGAGTTCAGCCAAGGGTTAAATTGGACCCTGATGATTGAACCATTAAGCCAACTCATTGGAAGAGATTGACTTCTATCTCCCTCACTGTGCTTTCAGAGCAGATTCTCTCTCTTCAAAAATTGCTTCTGACAAATATTGTCCCTCCGCATTCATCGAGTTTAAGGCAACTAGATCATCCACTCTGACCTCCTGTATGTCACAGGCCACCAACACCACCCAGCGGCTGCACACTAAACCCAACAACACAAATGAGACCAAAGTAAAGGAGACCCGGAGAAGACTAGACTGTTCTGTGCCACAGGCAGAGAACAGCATGGACCCCGGTGCACCAGTGCTTGAGGCCTCAGTAATGGCAGGGAAATGAGTGAGTGAGAGACACCCAGATAACCCTGGCAAGTGCAGAGGAAGTTGAACCCTCGCCCCCCCCCCCCCGAGGTCACGGCCAATGTGACCTGGTGGAAAATTCCTTCCCAATCCCGCATGTGGCGATCAATTGGCCCCTGAGCCTGTGAGCCAGAACTAATCAGTCAGCCAAGCACGTGAGAGGGGATGCTCGGTCCCACCTCAGAGCACCAGCCCTCTCCATTCAGGGAACCAGCTCCAACCTTGGCCATCCCTGATGCTTCAGAGGAAGGAGATTTAAAAAACAAAAAAAAGCAAGAAAACCCACCTTCCTAGAATATACTGGCGGAAAAATATCCCTTCCTAACCTCTGCTAGTGAGCAGCTGAAAGCTTGAAGCTTTTCCTATAGGAACATAAGTCATAAACCACAAGTGAACCCCAGGGAGGTTGAGCTCTGCCCCCACCATCACAAGCAGCCCCAACGTACAACTCCATCATACAATCAACCCATAATTCATCCTGCTCTCTATTAAAGCTGATTAAATAGTTTGCCCCCAAAACTCCTATTGGGAGGCTGTCCCGCAACCTCCCCCTTGTGATGGTTAGCAACCTTCTTACAACTTCCTAACTTCAGAGTGTTTGACTTTGAAACCTTTGA
Organism: Chelydra serpentina; assembly: GCA_037349315.1. Taxonomy (NCBI): domain Eukaryota; kingdom Metazoa; phylum Chordata; order Testudines; family Chelydridae; genus Chelydra; species Chelydra serpentina. The sequence continues at coordinate 2,123,092 of JBAIAC010000021.1, read as the reverse complement.
ATCCTTGGTGTATTTCCTAATTAGTATGGCTTACTTTACCGATGAGACCAACCTTTATGACAAAGGGATTTTTTGTTTGTGACATACCTATTATTTGTCTGTTTTAGTGTCAATAGTGTGTGCTTTACAAGAAACTATTAGGGAGTGTCTTTACTTTTGATAAGAGCTCATGAACAAAGGAAGACAGACACATACAAAGAAAGCAGGATGTGTAAGGACTAGGAATTTCTCTGTCTTTTGATGAATAGTCATTTATTAATTATTATTATTTTTAAAAGGGTTGTGCATTGGGGAACTTGCATGGTGAGGATGTTCCCTGCAGAGGGCACAATTTGAAAACACAAAAAGTATGGTGTGGTAGAAAGAAACACGCATGGTATTGGTGCTAGCATGGTAAAGCAGAGAGGGAAGGAGGTGATGTAGAAAAGGACTAGATTTTTGATTATGGCCTGTCCCTGTAAATAGCCCTGTAATGGGGTGGCTTGGCATTTTAAGGACTGGAGGCCTGAGCTCAGCCAACCCTAGTGGCTAAGAAGGCCCACCTGAACAGGGACCCGCTGGTTCTCTTAGGCCATGTCTACACTACGAAAATACTCCGATTTTACAGAGTCAATTTTTGGAAACCGATTGTATAAAGTCTAGTGCGTGCGTCCCCATGTACCACATTAATTCGGCGGTGTGCGTCCACAGCACTGAGGCAAGCATCGACATTCTGAGCGGTGCACTGTGGGTAGCTATCCCACAGTTCCTGCAGTCCCCACTGCACATTGGAATTCTCTGTTGAGCTCCCAATGCCTGATGGGGCCAAAATTTTGTTGCGGGTGGTTATGAGTAAATGGAGTCAGTCAATCCTCCCTCCTTCCATGAGAGCAATGGCAGACAATCATTTCGCGCCCTTTTCCCTGGATTCATAGGCCCCGACTTCGTGGGTGCTCCGGGGCTGGAGCACCCACGGAAAAAAATTGGTGGGTGCTCTGCACCCACCGGCAACTCACTGCCATCCCCAGAGCTCGCGCCCAACTTACCGGAGCACCGGGCGATGTTCCGGGGCCCCGCCCCCGACGCCGGCGACGTTGCGGTGGCGTTGGGGGTGGGACCCCGTGACGTCACCAGCGTCAGGGGCGGGGCCCGGCGTCAGCACCCACCGACACTGACGGAAGTCAGCGTCGCTGCCTGGATTGCCTTAGCAGACGCCATAGCACGGTAAGCATGGAGCCCGGTCAGCTCACCGCAGCAGTCATGACCATTGTAAACACCTCACACATTATCGTGCAGTTTATGCAGAACCAGAACCTGAAAAACCAGGAGAGGAGGTGATGGCAGCGCAGTGACGACAATGATGAGGATATGGACACAGAATTCTCACAAAGCACAGGCCCCGTCAATTTGGACATCCTGGTGGCAATGGAGAAGGCTCATGCCATGGAACGCCAATTCTGGGCCCGGGAAATCTAAGAACATAAGAACGGCCATACTGGGTCAGACCAAAGGTCCATCCAGCCCAGCATACTCTCCACCAACAGTGGCCAATGCCAGGTGCCCCGGAGTGAGAGGACCTAACAGGTGATGATCAAGTGATCTCTCTCCTGCCATCCATCACCCCCCTCTGACGAACAGAGGCTAAGGACACCATTCCTTACCCATCATGGTGAATAGCCATTAATGGACTTCATCTCCATGAATTTATCCACTTCTCTTTTAAACCCTGTTATAATCCTAGCCTTCACAGGCTCCTCAGGCAAGGAGTTCCACAGGTTGACTATGCGCTGTGTGAAGAACTTCCTTTTATTTTTTTTAAACCTGCTGCCCACGCATTTCATTGGGTGGCCTCTAGTTCTTCTATTGACCTTTCCTTATTCACTTCCTCCACACCACTCATCATTTTATATACCTCTATCATATCCCCCCTTAGTCTCCACTTTTCCAAGCTAAAAAGTCCTAGCCTCTTTAATCTCTCCTCATATGGAACCCATTCCAAACCCCTAATCATTTTAGTGGCCCTTCTCTGAACCTTTTCTAATGCCAGTATATCCTTTTTGAGATGAGGAGACCACATTTGTACGCAGTATTCAAGATGTGGGCGCACCATGGATTTGTATAAGGGCAATAAGATATTCTCTGTTTTAGGGCTGGTCCACACTTGCTGGGGGGGGGGGGGTGTCGTCGAACTAAGATACGGAACTTCAGCTACGTGAATAACATAGCTGAAATCGAAGTATCTTAGTTCGAACTTAAAATCACTTACCGCGGGTCCAGACGCAGCAGGCAGGCTCCCCCGTCGACTCCGCTTACTCCTCGTGCGGCGCTGGAGTTCCGGTGTCGACGGGGAGCGGTTCCGGGATTGATTTATCGCGTCTAGACGAGATGCGATAAATCGATCCCAGAAGATCGATTGCTACCCGCCTGATTCGGCGGGTAGTATAGACGTACCCTTATTCTCTATCCCTTTTTTAATGATACCCAACATCCTGTTTGCTTTTTTGACTGCCGCTGCACACTGCATGGATGTCTTCAGAGAACTAGCCACGATGACTGCAAGCCCCGCGGGGGGCTGTCTGGCTCCGCTCTCACCGCGGGGGGCGCCTACAAGCCCCTGTGCAGGCTCTGCACCGCCCTTCCTCCAGCGGGGCCGGGGCAGCTCCTGGCGCCCGCCCACCGGCAGGAGCCTGCAGGGGCAGCGCGGCAGCCGTGGAGACCTCCTGGCCTGCGCTGCCGCTGCCTCTGTGCCTGCCGGCTGCCCTGCAGGCTCCTGCCGGAAGAAGCGGTGCCGGTGGCAACGGAGCTGCGGTCCTCTCGGACCTCTCCAGACGTCCCGATATTGGGACAAAGGGCATCCCGACCGATGCCAGGTCGGGACGCGGGACAAGTCCCCTAAAATCGGGACTGTCCGTTAAAATCGGGACATCTGGTAACCCTACACGCCCGCCACTCGGCTCCCCCGGCAGGGGCGCTGGTGGGGAGAGCAGCACGCCCACTGTCCCGCTGCCCCGGCCAGGGCACCGGCTCTCCCGCCACCCCACTCCCCCGGGGCACCAGACGAAGATTTATTTTTTAATTATTTAAAACAAAAATGTGAGTGCCGCCCCACTCCAGGTGCCGCCCCAAGCACGTGCTTGGTAGGCTGGTGTCTGGAGCCGGCCCTGGTACAAAGCCTCCAGGAACATCGTCAAGGCTAAGGGAGTCCAGCTGGACGTGTCTAGCTACTTCACCTACCTCCACCCGGATCCCAGCTCCATGCCTGAAATCCGGTCAGTGTCTGCTTGCGCCACAGGGCTCCTGGCCAGCGTGGCACTGAGATGCCCAAGGTCTGGCTGACTATTCCCCATACAGAGCCTGGGGCACTGGGGTCTTGTTGCCACCAGCAGAATCTTAGTGGGATTGGTACTGAACTCAACCTCATGCAGGGAACCTGCAGGGACTGGGGAGCGTAGCCATGGGGTGGGGTCAGCCATGAGGAGGGAGATCCGTGTTCAGCTCCTGCGCACGGTCCCCAGTCTCTGCCAGGAAACCCTGATGCAAAGGGCTTCTGTGCCACCAATGTGGTCCCACCAAAAGCCCCTCAGCACCGGGCACTCCTGCAATCGGCTGTCAGCCCTGGCAGGGCTTGGGCAGTGAGCAGCCATGCTCCCTCCCCACACGACATCTCTTCTGGCACAGGCTGGAGAGGAACCTACTCTGCCCACAGTCTGTTCAGACCTCGGCTCCTCACCCAGGAAGGGAAAGGTTCCCTAGGGATGTTTTGGGAATGGGAGTCTCTATCAGGAAGGGGAATGAGACACACAGTTCTAATCAGAGGGGGACAATAGGCAGAGCTGCCCACTGTGTGGGCTAGTGGGGAAAGGCTCCAGTGTCCCATTCCACCTCCAACACCCGAACCAGCCAGCTGGTCACTTCACTTCTGCCCACTGTACGGAGGCAGAACTGATGGGGCAGAATGAATTGTTGTGTGGGAGATGGAGAGATGATGGAGTAGGAGCTTCTGCAGGGAGGCCCATATCACCATAATAAATCTGGGACTTTTGGCAGCAATGATTCTAACACCTAGAGGTGGGGGCTGGGGGAATTCAGCTGTCAAGGGAGGACAGCAATCACAGCATAATCTTTTTAAAAGCCTCATGATTTTAGGGCCAATCTCATGGTACTGAGGTATCACTCCTGATTGCTGACATTTGGGGGTTGATCTGCTGATCTCTGTTCTCCCGCCCACCAGGCTGGACCCGGCCGTGAGGCTCTCGTCCCTGGACATCTCCCACATCGACCTCGTGAATGAGACGTGGGCCTTTGGGGGGAATGACAGGAGCAGGAGGTACCTGACCAGCCTGATCCGCTACTTCCCCAGCATCTGCCTCCTGGATGCCGCCAGCCGCCCAGTCAGCTGGATCCTTTCAGACCCGTTTGGTGCCATGAGGCACAGCTACACCCTGCCCCAGCACCGGGGACGTGGCTACGTGCAGGTGATGATGAATGTCATGGCGAAGCGGCTGCACGCACTCGGCTATCTCAGCTACGGCCACGTGGCCCTGGACAACTACCCCATGCAGAGGCTGCAGGAGAGGCAGGGTTTCCAGCGCCAGCCCACCTTGTGCCACTTCATCCTCCACAATGCAGCACTGCAGAGACCCCCCACCTTAACCCCCACCCCCACCCCAGCACCGGACACAGCCCCCGCCTGAGTCCCCAGCCCAGCCGCCAGGGGACCTGCCAGGCTGGGGCTAAGGGAAGCCAAGAGAGGAGTGTGGGGGAGTCTGGAGATCAGTTTTAGGCCCAATGGAACCAGCAGCCTCTCCCAGCTCCAGCCTCACATGGTGTCTGCTACCCACAGCCTCACAGCACCATACGCAGCTTCCCAGGCTCTGTCCTAGTCTCCCAAGCCCCATTACCTGCCCTCCTGGGTGGACCCCAGTCCCGCAACCCCATACATGTAGCACCCTGTGACAGAGCTCCATTGGTCCACGGGGCCACTGGTGGGGCGGTAAGATGCCCTGTCTCAGAGACAGGCCTTGGTCACACGCTTCTGTTACCCAGGAATTAGTGTAGGGAGGAGCGCCGGCAAGAGTCAGTGGCACTGTCGGGGTTTGCCTCCCCAAGGCGGGTTGGCCAGGGTAGGGGAACGCAGACCTACCCACCTTCTCTGCGTTTCAGCCCAGGGCCCTGATAGTGGCGGGGGAGAGGGTCCCACCACTGGTTCAGCGGGGATCCAATCACAACACACTGACCCACTAGACTCATCGCACTCCAGTTCTGCCCTGGGCTAAGTTCCTACCCGGTCTCTTGATTGGGTCCCTCGGGACCCTCCAGCTCCTCAGGGTATTCAGCTGCTGGCAGCTTCCGCATCAGGCTCCCCCCAGCTCAGGTTACTGCCTGGCTCCTCCAGTTCCTCGGTATATTCAGCTGCTGGCAGCTCTGGTAACCCCGGTTCTTCCTCCAGGTCCAGTTTCTCCTGGTCCAGGGCTTCCCCTGGCTTGGCAGTTGGGTGTGAAGGGAGCACGCTGTGTCTAACTTCCGCCATCCCTGGTGCTGCCCTGACTGGCCTAAGGGCTCTGCCCTTTATACTTCCTGTCCTACCCCTCCCCTTCTGGGGGGTGGAGCAGGCTTGATCTGGCCCCGCCCACTCCGGCTGAGAGAGTGGCTCTTTACCCTCTGGTTTGGAGGGAAGCCACCATGGCTCCCTACACACCCCCATCCCAGTTCCACTTTCAGACACCCCAGCAACAGCTCAATGATCATCCATCCAACCAAGTCACACGCTCACCTGCCTCCTGCTTCTGCTCTGCTCCTCCTCCCCTGCTTTCTCTGGGACAAAAGGAGGGGGAGCCAAGATGGATCCCAGAGATCTGGGGGTATTGAGGCAGTTGTTGCTCCCAACACAACCTCTGCCTTCAGCGTGGCTTTGCCGAGCCAACTTGGGGATTCTCTGATGCCAGATTCCAGCTGAGTAATAAATGTGACGCTGAGTCACTGCAGATATGGATTGCATTGCGCCCGGCAGGGAACGAACCGTGACAGCCCCTTGCCAAGGGGATTTCATCTGCTCATAGGTAGAAATTTGCCCAGCCTGGACCCCTTGGCTGCTCCCCAATGCTGATAGGGGCCCCTGCAAGATCAAAGACAGAGCATGAGCAAATCAGGCACAGAGCCTCCTACGGCCCACATGCCTCGGGGGACAGGGCTGGGAGAGACACAGAGCAGAGGAAGCACAAAGCCAAGGAGAGGGGCTCAGACTGTGGGCTCCCAACACAACCCTCAAATCCAGGGGTTCTCAAACTGGGGGTCAGGACCCCTCCGGTGGTCACAAGGTTATTACATTGGGGGGGTCGCAAGATGTCAGCCTCCACCTCAAATCCCGTTTTGCCTCCAGCATTTATAATGGTCTTAAATATATTTAAAAGTGTTTTTAATGTATAAGTGGGGGGAGGTCGCACTCAGAGGTTTGCTGTGTGAAAGGGGTCACCAGTACAACAGTTGGAGAACCACTGCTTAAATCAAAGTAACAGGCAGAAGCTGGAAGCTATCAAGGAGCTGCAGTCGGGGAGCTCAGGGCCGGGACAGCAGGGGCTGAGGGTCGGGATTGAGGGGAACCAGCAGTTTGCCCAGGCCCCACTCCTGGATGTGCTCGTGTTTCCTCAGAATTCTTCTCCACTGGCCCCAGGAAATCGTTTCACCCCTCGCTGCCCAGGGAAGGAACCTGATGGTGCCTTGCGACGGCAGGGACGTGACTGCCCCAGTTCCGGGGCAGGCACAGACTCTGTTAATGGTTCATTTCCTCAGGGATAAAAGGCTGGAGCAGCCCCGAGGGAGAGCGAGACCCAGCGGGTACAGGACCAGCCGCTGCCAGGCAGAGACCTCACTGCTCACAGGCACCCTGTCTGCCAAATTCTCCAGGGTGCCCCTTATCCAAGGTGAGTGGGAGCTACTGGGGCCACCTGAGTCCTGAACAGACCTGCCCTGGCATGGCTGGGGCCAGACAGACCGACAGGGGTTGCTATTGTAGGGTCCTTGGTGAGTACAGAGTCTGGCTTCTTCTTGTAGAGTCTCTGGGGAGCACAGGGGCTGCACCCAGACTGCTTTGTTATTGCAGGGTTGTTATTGCAGGGATGGGAGGTTACACACACCCTGCCTGCTTCTGGGGTGACGTGGTGGGGACAGACACAGGGAACTGATGGGTTTCTCTCCTCCACCCGTGCAGGTGCCCCCCATGCCACACCCCTGGTAATCTGCTGAGGGTCCATCCCCACCAGAGATGCGGATACTGAGCTGCACCTCCAAGCTGCGGCTGCTGGAGGGGACACTACGGAGGCGCTTGCCTGAGACGCTGCCGGTGACATTGCTGTGCCTAGCCCCACTGCCCACACCTCAGGGATGGGACTCAACCCTCCCCGACCTCCATGGGGCAGAGAGCAGGGGAAGGTCCCTCTGGCTCCCCTGGGAGATAGGTTAGAGATCAGGCCTAAGGGGCAGTCCCCTCCCCACAAGGTGTTGACTGCTCTCCCAGCCACCCACAGCCCCCTCGTGTATCCCAAACTCCAAACCCAGCACCAATTCCTGCTGCTCACCCAACGTAGCCAGTGGGACCTTCCCATCCAATCACAGGGAAAGTGGGCTCCTTATCAGCCAATCAAACCACTGGTGGGCAACATGCCAGCCAATCTCTGCATGCGCGGGCTCCGTGACAGCTAATCAGAGAGCTGGCTAGCTCTGGCTCCCTCCATGGCTCCATGCCCATCACATGGCTCAAGTGTGTGTGGGGGTCACCAGCCTCCTTATCCTCCTCCAGCCCCAGCCCACCGCACTTGGTGTCTTTCCTGTGATACCAGCCCAGGGGCCACAAATCAGGGGCCAGACCCCAAAATCAGGATAGTAAACACATGGTGTCTGTGAAGAGACAGGCCCCCACAGCTTTCCCTCTCATACGCTCTGCCCCATGTCTGATAGAATCATAGAATATCAGGGTTGGAAGGGACCTCAGAAGGTCATCTAGTCCAACCCCCTGCTCAAAGCAGGACCAATCCCCAACTAAGTCATCCCGGCCAGGGCTTTGTCAAGCCTGACCTTAAAAACCTCTAAGAAAGAAGATTCCACCACCTCCCTAGGTAACCCATTCCAGTGCTTCACTACCATGCTATTGAAAAAGTTTTTCCTAATATCCAACCTAAACCTCCCGCACTGCAACTTGAGATCATTACTCCTTGTGTCATCTGGTACTACTGAGAACAGTCTAGATCCATCCTCTTTGGAACCCCGTTTCCAATGCAGCTATCAAATCCCCGCTGATTCTTCTCATCTGCAGCCCAAACAATCCCAGTTCCCCCAGCCTCTCCTCATAAGTCATGTGCTCCAGCCCCCGAATCATTTTTGTTGCCCCCCGTGGAACGCTTTCCAATTTTTCCACATCCTTCTTGTAGTGTGGGGCCCAAAACTGGACACAGTACTCCAGATGCACCTCACCAATGCCGACTAGATGGGAATATTCACATCCATCCATCTGCTGTCAATGCACCTGCTTATACAACCCAAAGTGCCATTAGCCTTTTGGAACAAGAGTGCACTGTTGACTCATATCCAGCTTCTCATGTACTGTAACCCCTAGATCCTCTTCTGCAGAACTGCTGCCTAGCCATTCGGTCCCTAGTCTGCAGCAGTGTATGGGTTCTTCCGTCCTAAGTGCAGGACTCTGCTCTTGTCCTTGCTGAACCTCATCATATTTCTTTTGGCCCAATCCTCTAATTTGTTTAGGTCTCTCTATATCATATCCCTACCCTCCAGCGTATCTACCACTCCTCCCAGTAGAGTGTTATCCCCAAACTTGCTGAGGGTGCAGTCCACGCCATCCTCCAGATCATTAATGAAGATATTGAACAAAACTAGCACCAGAACCGACCCTTGGGGCACTTCGCTTGAGACCAGCTGCCAACTAGACATGGAGCCATTGATCACTACCCATTGAGCCCGACGATCTAGCCAGTTTTCTACCCACCTTATAGTCCATTCATTCAACCCATACTTCTTTAACTTGCTGGCAAGAATACTGTGGGAGACTGTATCAAAAGTTTTGCTAAAGTCAAGGAATACCACGTCCACTGCTTTCCCCTCATCCACAGAGCCAGTTATTTCATCATAGAAGGCAATTAGTTTAGTCAGGCATGACTTGCTCTTGGTGAACTCATGCTGACTGTTCCTGATCACTTTCCTCTCCTTTAAGTGGTTCAGAATTGATTCCTTGAGGATCTGATCAATGATTTTTCCAGGGACTGAGTGGGGCTAACTGGCCTGTAGTTCCCTGGATCCTCCTCCTTCCCTTTTTTTGAAGATGGGGACAACATTAGCCTTTTTCCAGTCATCCAGGACCTCCCCCGATCGCCATGAGTTTTCAAAGATAATGGCCAATGGCTCTGCAATCACATCTGCTAACCTCTTTAGCACACTTGGATGCAGTGCATCCGGCCCCATGGACTTGTGCTAATCCAGCTTTGCTAAATAGTCCTGAACCACTTCTTTCTCCACAGAGGGCTGGTCACTCTCCATACTGTGCTGCACAGTGCAAGAGTCTGGAAACTGACATTGTTCGTGAAGTCAGAGGCAAAAATAGCATTGAGTATATTAGCTTGTTCCATATCATCTGCTACTAGTTTGCCTCCCCCATTCACTTAGGGGCCCACACTTTCCTTGACTTTCTTCTTGTTGCTAACATACCTATAGAAACCTTCCTTGTTACTCTTAACATCTCTTGCTAGCTGAAACTCCAAGTGTGATTTGGCCTTCTTGATTTCACTCCTGCATGCCTGAGCAATAGTTTTATACTCCTCCCTGGTCATTTCCCCAATTTCCCACTTCTTATAAGCTTTTCTTTTGTGTTTAAGATCAGCAAGGATTTCACTGCTAAGCCAAGCCGGTCGCCTGCCATATTTACTATTCCTTCTACACAGGATGGTTTGTTCCTTCAACCTCCGAACACTCACCCCCTCCACATGCCTGCCCCCTCCCTGCCCCTCAAACCAACTGCTAGTGTCACCCCACATCCCCCCACTCACACCCCAATCCCTTCTCCTTGCTGCTCGCCACATTCTCCTGAAACCCCCGCCAGTCTCTGCTCCCCAAGGCCTGTGGAAGCCATTTTCCCTGGCCTCGGCCCCCTGAAATCATTGTGAGGTGGCGGCCATCTTGACAAAGGGCAGCCTGTGGTGTCAGCCCCATTGGAAAGTGCAGCCACTTTTGAGAAGGGCAAAATACTCCCCAAAGGCACAGAAGATCATGAGACACTGAAACCCCCTGATAAACAATGGGAGGCTGCTGACCGACTCATTAGAATAGGAATATCTGTCCCTCTACCAGCTCTGACCCCCACCCCATGTCTCTGGCAGGTGCTCGGTGCCGTGATGACCATAAACCATGGGAATCCGGCTGTGTACGAGGTGCTGGTTGATTCGTGGCCTGAGTTCAAAGCCATCCTCACCCGGCCACACAGAGAGGTGCTGCCCCTCAGTCACTGCACTGCACCTAGGGGCCTGTGGGGATTGCGGGGTGGGAAGAAGGACGTGGAGCCTTTCTCCTCTAAGGGACCCAGGCAGGGGCCAATCCAGCTCAGGGGGTGGTATTGGGATTTGAGGCCTTTCCCTTCTGGGGGGCTCCAAGGCGGGAGCCAGGCTGGCTCGGAGGGGAGGTTGTGGGGGGGGAAGATCAGTCATTCCATTGGGAGTTCCCCACTCTGCTCCATGTCTCCCTTGGAAGGTGGCATTGGAAGACTCTGATTTCTACACCAACACTTACGCGGCGTACTACCGGGACCTGGGCACCTACCGGACCCTGCTGGACAGCACCATCAACTGGAGCCAGGCCTTCTGGATCCACGGTAACATGGGCCCCACCGCACTGGGGAGAGCCCCACGGAGACTTAGCATACATGTTCTGTCTGGGCCTAACCGCAGGATCTTGCCCTACAGTGCCAGCTCCAAAGCCCTCAGGTCCCCCCAGGCTGCCAGCTCTATGGGGGGCAGGAATATATGGGGTTGCTCCTTGCCAGGGCTGGGCTGGAGTCGGCTCAGCTGAGCAAGTCCTCTTCCCCGAGGGCTGGGGCTGGTAGGTTTGGAAGCTCAGACTCCTGCCCCTCCCGCCCACTGTGCCAGGTTGGGATCCCCACACATATGGGTGCTTTTCTCACCACCATTCAGTCCCCATCCCCACTGCTCACAGCTCATCGCTGCCCCCTGCAGGGCTCCAGGATGGGGTGTACGAAGCCTCCAGGGACATCGCCGAGGCGAAAGGAGTCCAGCTGGAAGTGTCCCGCTACTTCACCTACCTCCACCCGGATCCCAGCTCCATGCCTGAAATCCGGTCAGTCTCTTCTTTCGCCACAGGGCTCCAGTCCAGCGTGGCACTGAGATGCCCAAGGTCTGGCTGGCTATTCCCCATACAGGGCCCGGGGCACTGGGGTCTTGTTACCACCAGCAGAATCCTAGTCGGATTGGTACTGAACTCAACCTCACTCAGGGAACCTGCAGGGACTGGGGAGCGTAGCCATGAGGTGAATTCAGCAATGGGGAGGTAGAGCCCTCTTCAGCTCCTGCACAGGGCACCCAGCCTCTGCCAGGAAACCCTGATGCAAAGGGCTTCTGTGCCACCAATGGGGACCCACAAAAAGCACCTCAGGACCGGGCACTCCTGCAATCGGCTGTCAGCCCTGGCAGGGCTTGGGCACCGAGCAGCCGTGCTCCCCCCGTCCCCGCATCACATCTCTCCTGGAATATGCTGGAGAGGAACCTACCCTGCCCACAGTCTGTTCAGACCTCGGCTCCTCACCCAGGACCCAGGGAGGGAAAGGTACCCTTGGGCCATTTTGGGGATGTTGGGGTCTCTATCAGGAAGGGGAATGAGACACTCAATTCTAATGAGAGGAGACAATAGGCAGAGCTGCCCACTGTGTGGGCTAGTGGGGAAAGGCCCCGTGTCCCATTTCTCCCCCACAAGCTCCATTGTCCCCCTTTCCTGAATCCCATGAGTTTGGCTGGGTCCCACAATGACCTTCATGACAATCCCTCCCTGCCTGTGGGGGAAGCACCTTCTGATTGGCTGCTTCTCAGAGCTGCTGCAGTAACAGTTCCCTGCCCCTGCCCCTCCCCGCAGTAATGTGACACCCTCCTCACGGGAGGGGAGAGAAGGGCGGGGAAGAGGCAGCAGGAATTGCTCAGCATCTCAGGGTGACATCGCTTCCACTCCCCATCCCTTCCTGTGAGCAATGGGACAGGACACTGATTGGACTCCCCCTATCCCTGGGACACCCAACCTGGGAAGGGCAGAGGGGAGCCTGCTGCAGCTGCCACAGGGCTGGGAGGGGTGGAAAAACATCAGGAGATAGAGAGGGGAGGCTGTGGGGGCTGGGAACAGAGTTGATGGTTCCCTGTACCGGGGCAGAACTGATGGGGCAGAATGAATTGCTGTGTGGGAGATGGAGAGATGTTGGACTAGGAGCTTCTGCAGGGAGGCCCATATCAGCATAATAAATCTGGGACTCTTGGCAACAGTGATTGTAACACCTAGAGGTGGGGGCTGGGGTAATTCAGCTGTCAAGGGAGGACAGCAATCACAGCGTAATCTTTTTTAAAAGCCTCATGATTTAAGTGCCAATCTCAAGATTCTAAGGTATCACTCCTGATCGCTGACATTAGGGGTTCATCTACTGATATCTGCACTTCCGCCCCCAAGGCTGGACCCGGCCGTGAGGCTCTCGTCCCTGGACATGTCCCACATCGACCTCCTGAATGAGACGTGGGCCTTTGGGGGGAATGACAAGAGCAGGAGGTACCTGACCAGCCTGATCCGCTACTTCCCCAGCATCTGCCTCCTGGATGCCGCCAGCCGCCCTGTCAGCTGGATCCTTTCAGACCCGTTTGGTGCCATGAGGCACGGCTACACCCTGCCCCAGCACCGGGGACGTGGTTACAATGGGGTGCTGAACAACTTGCTTGCCAAGCGGCTGCACGCACTCGGCTATCCCAGCTACAGCCACGTGGCCCTGGACAACTACCGCATGCAGAGGCTGAAGGAGAGGCAGGGCTTCCAGCGCCAGCCCACCTTGTGCCACTACATCCTCCACAACGCAGCACTGCAGAGACCCCCCACCTTAACCCCCAGCCCAGCACCGGGCACAGCCCCCGCCTGAGTCCCCAGCCCAGCCACCCAGGGGACCTGCCAGGCTGGGGCTAAGGGAAGCCAAGGGAGGAGGGTGGGGGAGTCTGGAGATCTGTGTTAGGCCCAATGGAACCAGTAACGTCTCCCAGCTCCAGCCTCACATGGTGTCTGCTACCCACAGCCTCTCAGCACCATACGCAGCTTCCCAGGGTCTGTCCTAGTCTCCCAAACCCCATTACCTGCCCTCCTGGGTGGACCCCAGTCCCCCAACCCCATACATGTAGCACCCCCATCCCAGTTCCACTTTCAGCTCAATGATCTTCCATCCAATCAACTTACATGCTCACCTGCCTCCTGATTCTGCTCTGCTCCTTCCCTGCTGTCTCTGGGACATCCTGCTCAGTGTATTGCATCTCTAACTCCTCCACAGTCAGCGTGTCACCCTCCCCCCACCCTGCCAGAGACATCTCCCCCCGGATCTCGCTCTCCAATGCTTCCCTGGGGCTTGTCACATCTCTCCCCACTGCTGCCTGCTCTTATCAGCTCTTTTACCCTTTACTGGACAATACAAGCCACAGCAGCTTTAAATGTGGAGGGGGTGCGGGAGCGGGGGCCGCTGAAAAATCGTTTGCTGTGGACGCACACCGCCGAATTAATGTGTTAAATGGGAACGCACGCACTCGACTTTACACAATCTGTTTCCAAAAATCAACTTCTGTAAAATCGGAGTATTTTCGTAGTGTAGACATGGCCTAAGAGAACCAGCAGATCCCTGTTCAGGTGGGCCTTCTTAGCCGCCAGGGTTGGCTGAGCTCAGGCCTCCAGTCCTTAAAATGCCAAGCCACCCCATTACAGGGCTATTTACAGGGACAGGCCATAATCAAGAATCTAGTCCTTTTCTACATCACCTCCTTCCCTCTCTGCTTTACCATGCTAGCACCAATACCATGCGTGTTTCTTTCTACCACACCATACATTTTGTGTTTTCAAATTGTGCCCTCTGCAGGGAACATCCTCACCATGCAACTTCCCCAATCCACAACCCTTTAAAAATAATAATAATTAATACAAATTAATAAATGACTATTCATCAAAAGACAGGGAAAGAAATTCCTAGTCCTTACACATCCTGATGTCTTTGCATGTGTCTGTCTTCCCTTGTTCATAAGCTCTTATAAAAAATAAAGACACTCCCTAATACAATCTTGTAAAGCACACACTATTGACACTAAACAGACAAATAATAGGTATGTCACACACAAAAAATCCCTTTGTCATAAAGGTTGGTCTCATCGGTAAAGTAAGCCATAAAAATTAGGAAATACACAAAGGATTCAAAGGTTTCAAAGACAAGCACTCTCAGGTTAGGCAATAATAAGAAGGATTCTAACCATCACAAGGGGGAGGTTGCGGGACAGCCTCCCAATAGGAGTTTTGGGGGAAAACTATTTAATCAGCTTTAATAGAGAGCAGGATGGATTATCGGTGTGATTGTATGATGGAGTTGTATGTTGGGGCTGCTTGTGATGGTGGGGGCAGGACTCAACAGCCCTGGGGTTCCCTTGTGGTTTATGACTTATGTTCCTATCGCAAAAGCTTCAAGCTTTCAGCTGGTCACTAGCAGAGGTTAGGAAGGGATATTTTTCCACCAGTATATTCTAGGAAGGTGGGTTTTCTTGTTTTTTTTTGTTTTTTAAATCTCCTTCCTCTGAAGCATCAGGGATGGCCAAGGTTGGAGCTAGTTCCCTGAATGGAGAGGGCTGGTGCTCTGAGGTGGGACCGAGCATCCCCTCTCACATGCTTGGCCGACTGATTAGTTCTGGCTCACAGGCTCAGGGGCCAATTGATCGCCACATGCGGGATTGGGAAGGAATTTTCCACCAGGTCACATTGGCCGTGACCTCGGGGGGTGGGGTTCAACTTCCTCTGCACTTGCCAGGGTTATCTGGGTGTCTCTCACTCACTCATTTCCCTGCTATTACTGAGGCCTCAAGCACTGGTGCATCGGGGTCCATGCTGTTCTCTGCTTGTGGCACAGAACAGTCTAGTCTTCTCCGGGTCTCCTTTACTTTGGTCTCATTTGTGTTGTTGGGTTCAGTGTGCAGCCGCTGGGTGGTGTTGGTGGCTTGTGACATACAGGAGGTCAGAGTGGATGATCTAGTTGCCTTAAACTCGATGAATGCGGAGGGACAATATTTGTCAGAAGCAATTTTTGAAGAGAGAGAATCTGCTCTGAAAGCACAGTGAGGGAGATAGAATTCAGAGTATTATCAAAGGTGTCAATCTCTTCCAATGAGTTGGCTTAATGGTTCAATCATCAGGGTCCAATTTAACCCTTGGCTGAACTCCACATGGACTTCAGTGGTTTCTACTAGACCTGAATTTGGCTCCAAGTTTGGAGTAATAAATGTTTCGTCACACTGGAGCCACAGGACCAAAATCAAGCGGAACTGGTTCAGTCCTGACCCCGTAGTTATGAGTCTGTGCAGACACACGCCCAGTGCTAGCTATTCAACACACTGGACCACCACTGCATGGGGTACAAGCCTGTGAAGTTCTGCATACATGGTGCATTCTGTAAGTGTCGGCATTAGCCCCACTGTCATTATATGGAACCCCCTCTCCTGTCATTGGGCTTATCAGAGCCCTGACTCAGCCATGCAGGGCAGAAAGTCTTCTGCTGCTTAGCCCCACTCACAGCGTGAGCCTGGCCATCCAAGGGAGCAGGAGCACCTCACCTGTGTACTTCCTCTCGAGATCAAGTGCTGCAGAGTCAGGGCCTGTGCGCCCCCGCCCCCCCAGCTAATGCCGCCCATGGGCGCTCAGCCCCTCCCCTCCAACCACCCGCCTGCGGGCTGCAGGAGCTGACCGTGGAGCCAGGAGGCGGGTAGCCGCAGCTGCCTTCCGGCTCCTCGATCAGCGGCTGAGTGTGGAGCCAGGAGGCAGAAGCCCGCCACCCCCCAAATCCTGGCACCCTAGGTGACCGCCTAGGGTCGCCTAGTGCTAGCGCCAGCCCTGTGTAGAGTGCCAGGAGCCTCGGTTTCTCCCACTCTACTCAAAGTAGTTGGCTTGATGCACAGGGATGGAGTGAGCCATGCCAAACAAAGGGGTGAAAAAACTTACTGCTCAGCAGAACCAAGGAGAGCATAGCAGGAATGTGACTCATTGATGCATAGATTGTTCTCTAAACTGCTCTTGGAGGGGGAGATGGGACAGCTACAGAAAGATTCTTACGTGGAGATGATTGTGCAGTTACTAACTCACATACATTTGCTATCTTCCGTGCCAGAAAATGTTGCAATTCAGCAATGCTGTATTTATGCTCTGTCATTGGTTAAGTGGTTCTAAAAGAGAGGTGCTGGGTACTGCAAAGTAAAGCAGGTCAGAAAAAAATTAAGTGTTTCTCATGAAAACTTCTGAAGTGTTACTTTCCCCTGCCTTGTTGTTTGTTTTTTCCCTGCTACTTTTTTTTTTTTTTTTTACTAATTTTATTGAAAACTTACAATATTTTGGTTTTTGGAAACTAATACCAAACCAAAAATCATAAAAAGGAAATTTTCTTTTTATTTAAAACATGGATTTTTTTTTTAATCAGTTTTCAAAATTTGGAAGAAAAAGCTAATTTCAAAAGTCCACGTTTTGGTATCCAGCAAACTTTAATTGCTGTTTAAAAAAAAATGAAATTCTTTCCTGTTGTCGTTCAAGGTCGGGGAGTTCCCCAGTGAAACCAATGGGCATTGGATTCACAAATGAATGACATATTTGTGTAACCTACGGTAATACCTGGTGTGTCCGTGGGTACGTGTACAGCTCAAGTGAAGGTGTAAATGTAGCATGGGTAGGCAATGCACACCTGCCCTACATTTACTCTAGGCGGTGTGGAGAACTGTAGCAGTGATGGTGGGGCAGCATGGACCCTGGTCAGGCCAATAATCTGAGTTTGTATCCAGGGTCCCCAGCAATCTTGTCCTGTGGCAGCTGGCACTTGTGGAATGCTGCACCATTTCGCCCCCATCAATGTTCCTCACGCAAGTTAATGTAAAGCTGGCATGTGACTGCCTGTCTCCACTGCAATCACACCTTCCTTTGTGGTGTAGCTGTACCCTTTGGCCGGACCAAATCAATGAGTTACATGGGTCTGTTACCAACTTCAAGCTACTGGACTTGGTCCTTTAGCTTAAATAATAAACTCTCATGCAGACCGAGTTCAATCTCTACAGAGAAGGTCAACAGATATACATTGACAAAGACAGCAGTGCTGATTTCCTGGATACTCATGAGGTCTCAGTCAAGGAAAGTTTGGTGACCATGATCCAGAGCAAGGAACTTCCGGTGCCCTTACTAAAGTAGAGTGGCATTGATGAAGAAATTATGGTAATTCAGTTGATAGTACTGGGATGCCAGTGGTCTTGTACAAGACTGGCATCACTCAAAAAGCATCCGGACAAATAATTCTAGATTATGAAAACTACTGCTAACTAATTTCTCTCTCACTTAAAAAAAAAGAAAATGATAAAACATAAATCAAACAAAATTGACACACAAACTGATGCATTAAGACGAAGTTAAGACTAAGGGCTGGTCTACACTAACCCCCCATGTCGAACTAAGATACGCAACTTCAGCTACGTTAATAACGTAGCTGAAGTCGAAGTATCTTAGTTTGAACTTACCTGTGGTCCACACACAGCGCGCATGCTCCCCCGTCGACTCCGCCTGCTCCGTTCATAGAGCAGGATTACCAGCGTCGACGAGGGAGCTCTTCCTGGTTCGATTTATCGCGTCCAGACGAGACGCGATAAATCGAACCCGGAAGATCGATCCGCCGCCGCTGATCCCGCCGGTAAGTGTAGACTAGCCCTAAGAAATCAAGCATTCCAAAGTTAGGAAACACAAAGTTTGGAAGTTCAGCTTTTGCTTAAAATTTGGTCTCACTTTATATATTTATAAAATAGGTGCCACTTAAAACTACAGTGCAAAATGCAGATTTTTATGCATCATTCATTGTATTGTATGTGACAGCCTAGTATAGAGTCAGGTGGATTTTTACATTTAAATTACGTCTATAAAAATATGCCTAATTTTGAAGTAAATCGATTGTTTTCACAACTTCGAGCTGAGGCTGAAACAAGCATAAGCAACAGAGAAATCGTGACCATTGCCCCTGAAGCATGCACATTGTGAGCCTAGTGCAATTCAAGTGTACCACAGATCTCGAGTAACTTCACTGACTTTGCTGCAAAACACTCCAGATTTACACTGGGGCAAGCGAGAGCTGGATCACTCTCTGTCTCCCTCATTTTCTTTCCTTCACTCTCTCCCCCACATGCAGACTCACACAAACACATTGGCGCTCCCCCGCTGGATGCGCACCCAGGGTACGACTCCACTGCAATTAGATACCTGCAGCTGGCCTGCGCCAGCTAACTCCAGCTCCTCTGGCTTGGGCTTGCAGGGCTGCACCCTGAGCTCTGGGATCCACCCACCTCACAGGGTCCTAGAGCCCCCGGCTCCAACCCAGACCCAAATGTCTGCCCTGTCATGAAATAACCCTTAGCCTGAGCCCAAGGCAGCTGGCATGGGACAGCCTAGGTTTTTAATTAGTGTAGACACATCCAAAAGCATCCCCTGTTTGTTCTCTACAACTCTGACTATCAGAAATAGTGACGGAATATTTACTCCTCCCTTGCAACACTCTGGGGAACAGAGTTAGTGATCAGAACAAGATGCACTCTGGATATTTAGAAAATTGTCTAAAGGCAGGACTTCAGAGGGGATGAAAACAGATACACCAAGGTAGGCACCTGCTTAAATGCTCTGTTGAACGAGGATTTCCTGATCAATAAGAGTTTTAGTAAAATGACTGACATCTATGATCGAACAGCTTTCAATGTACCTAGGGCATTGAATAGGGACAGCCACCAAATATCTACCCTGGGGGATCATTTTCAAAAGTGAAAAGGTGAAACGTTGCACCCAGCTCCACTCACAATCTCCAGGCTTCACTCCTAAGCACCCGACGCACTGTTCACACACCTCAGCACTGAATGTTTACTGATACTGCTGAGGATTTACTGCAATTTCTCTCCGTGCCGGGTCCAGTCCCAGGGAGGGCACCCATATGAGCGCTTCCACCCGTGCTGGTGGGGGAGTTACCGTTCCGCTGATCAGCTGCAAGTCTGGGAGTGCTGCCTCTACTCCTGGCCCTGACTATATGGGGAAAGACAGAGACATGAAGCTGGCCTCTTTGCATATCCCCCCAAAAATCCTGGGTTGACTCGACAGCTGGCAAGAAATCCCACCCCTAACTCCCTGCTCCCGCCTGTCTTCTGACTGGCAGATGGGACAGCCATTTGGGAAAGGACTTACACGGCCTGCTAGTCAGGTCAAGTGTTCCCACTGCCGTGGCGCAGCGAGCCCAAAGGGAGCCTGCGCTGGGGGATAAGACCAGGCGGTCCGAACCTGAACTGCGGGTAAGATTTGGCTCCCATTGGCTGGGTTTGCACCGGGGTTCTGCCCGTGCTGATGAACGTGGTCGCCGAGATCCACGCACTGGAGTGACCCCTGGGTGTATTCCCGCCCCTCCGAAAGTGGAGGAGAGTTTGCAGCCATCAAGGGAGTTCCCTCTGCACAAGGCAGCTCTGTCCTCTATCCCGATGTGGCGGGATGGCCCAGGACACAGAGGGAGGTGGAACTGCCTCCCAGGGCCGGTGCGCCCACTAGGCGACCCTAGGCAGTCGCCTAGGGCACCAAGATTTGGGGGGCAGTGGGCGGCTGTCCGCTGCCTCCCCGCTCAGCAGATGAGCTGCTGAGCGGAGAGAAAAGCAGCGGCTCGCCGCAGCAAGCCACCCCTTGTTTCCCCGCTCAGCGGCTGAGCTGCCAAGCAGGGAGACAAGGGGCGGCTTGCCGCAGCTGCCCCTTGTCTCCCCACTGAGCTGCTGAGCGGGGAGACAAGGGGTGTCTCCCCACTGAGCTGCTGAGCGGGGAGACAAGGGGCGGCTTGCTGTGACTGCCCCTTGTCTCCCAGCTCAGCGGCTGAGTGGGGAGCTGGGGGCAGCCATGGGGAGCCGCCCTGCTGGCCCCCCCTCAGCACCTGAGTGGTGAGCCGAGGGGCAGCCGGCTCCCCGCTCAGCTCCCACGGCCTGAGGGTTGTGGCGGTGGGCTGAGTGTCCGCGGCCGTGGGGAGGAAGGCTGAGCTCCCAGGCGGGGGAGCTGGCTGGCGGGGGCGGTGGCATTGGGCAGGGGGTTGGCGCAGGACCGGTGCAAGGACGTTTCGCCTAGGGCGTGAAACGTCCTTGCACCGGCCCTGCTTCCTCCTCTGAATCTTTCCTTATCATGGGACAAACTTAGCGCAAGTGCCACTGAAGTCCTTCCGCAGCAGTTCCCTGTCCTGTCCCCTTCTCCAGGGCCATGACACTGGCAATGCCAAATGAAGCTGCTGCTTCTTTTGGAGTCGTTGCTGATTGACCCTAGTGAGAGGTGTGAGTGAGAATATGCTTCAGGTTGGCGGGTTGTCTGTGGGCGAGGACTGGCCTGCCTCCCAAGGCCTGTGAAAGTGAGGGGTCATTGTCCAGGATGGGTTGTAGATCACCGATGATCCGCTGGAGAGGTTTTAGCTGAGGACTGTAAGTGATGGCCAGTGGAGTTCTGTTGGTTTCTTTCTTCAGCTTGTCTTGCAGCAAGAGGCTTCTGGGTACACGTCTGGCCCTGTTGATCTGTTTCCTTATTTCTTCATGTGGGTATCATAGTTTTGAGAATGCTTGGTGAAGATCTTGTAGGTGTTGATCTCTGTCTGAGGGTTGGAGCAAATACGGTTGTACCTCAGCGCTTGGCTGTAGACAATGGATCGTGTGGTGTGTCCGGGATGGAAGCTGGAGGCATGTAGGTAGGCATAGCGGTCGGTGGGTTTTCGGTATAGGGTGGTGGTAATGTGACCATCACTTATTTGCACCGTGGTGTCTAGGAAGTGGACTTCCCATGTAGACTGGTCCAGGCTGAGGTTGATGGTGGGGTGGAAGCTGTTGAAATCGTGGTGGAATTGTTCCAGAGTTTCTTTTCCATGGGTCCAGATGATTAAGATGTCATCAATGTAGCGTAGATAGAGAAGGGATGTGAGTGGACGAGAGCTGAGGAAGCGTTGTTCCAGGACAGCCATAAAAATGTTGGCATATTGTGGGGCCATGCGGGTGCCCATAGCGGTGCCACTGGTCTGGAGGTATATATTCTCACCAAATTTGAAATAATTGTGCGTGTGGATAAAGTCACAGAGCTCAGCAACCAGTTGTGCTGTGGCATCATCAGGGATACTGTTCCTGACAGCTTGTATTCCATCCGTGTGTGGGATGTTTGTGTAGAGAGCCTCTACATCCATGGTGGCTAGGATGGTGTGTTCTGGAAGATTACCAATGCATTGTAGTTTTCTCAGGGAATCAGTGGTGTCACGGAGATAGCTGGGAGTGCTGGTGGCGTAGGGTCTGAGTAGAGAGTCCACATATCCGGACAGTTCTTCAGTGAGAGTGCCAATGCCTGAGATGATGGGGCATCCAGGATTTCCGGGTTTGTGGATTTTGGGTAGTAGGTAGAATAAACCCGGACGGGGCTCTAAGGGTATGTTGATTTGTTCCTGTGTTAGCGTAGGGAATGTCCTGAGTAGATAGTGCAGTTTCTTAGTGTATTCCTCAGTGGGATCTAAGGAGAGTGGCCTGTAGAATTTGGTATTAGAGAGTTGTCCACTGGCCATCACTTACAATCCTCACCCCCACCCAGTGACCTGGGACAAATATATATATCACCCCCCGGGCGCCTCTAAGAGGCAATACTTCCCCTCTCGCAAGCACAACTACCTACCCAGCCTCTCTCAATGTCCCTTGCCTAGCGAGTGTTGCTTAGTTGATGGCGAGTTCCCCTTTATCATGACAAAAGGCCAAGTACCATTCCACTGTCCTTGATTTACATAATCAGTATAATAACAGTTTCTTCTTCCTGCCCCAATAACAGAAATTCCTGCCCCAATACAGAAAAACTGGGGCTCCTACAGCAGCTCAAAGTGACCATTTGGGCTACTATGGGCTCATGCTAGGAGGGGTGAGTGTGCCTATGCAAATGAGATCAGCCCCTGAAGTTCTTTGCCACAACTCACTACCAGATGTCAGGGTGGGGCTCGTCCTGACTCTGTTTACAATTAGGTTTTTGTGTTTTTACACCCTAAACTGTTTCTGCAGGCTTACATGTTATTAAAACACTTATGTCCATGGGGCTAAATGAAGGAATGTGTTTTTTATTCCTTTACAAGACTTTCAGCTCTCTTTGTTAAAAAGTGGGGAAAGAAACAAAGCTTCTTCTCTCTGACCCAGTGGTTAACAAAATAAGGGGGATATAAACTGTCTGTTACTATAAACCTGGGGTGATTCTGCCTGCTCTATTTTATTAAGACACCCCTGTAAATAAAGGGCTGTGTCTTTTCAAGTCAATATCAAGCAGAGCTTTATTCCATTACAAAACTTAATGGAACTAACATGTGTTTGTTAAAAAGAAGGTAAAGAAGCAGCCTTCTTCTTTCTAATCACAGCTATCAGCTGCAAAAGCCTGTTGTTTTATATTGGACTTACTAAAAAATATAACCAGTGCTAGCGTAAAACCTAGAAAAACACTTTTAAAAATTCTTTGTTACTAAAAGCTTATGGTTTTAACTTTTATTAAAATCCCTTTGTAAAAAAACTACATGGTGGGAAAAATACTGTTTCTTTAGATAAGACTAAGGGTAGGTCTATACTTACCCGTCGCGTCGGAGGCGCGGGATCGATGTTCTGGGTTCGATTTATCGCGTCTTGTCAAGACGCGATAAATCGAACCAGGAAGTGCTCCCTCGTCGACGCTGGTAATCCAGCTCGACGAGTGGAGTAGGTGGAGTCGACGGGGGAGGCTGCACGCCACGTCTGGACCACAGGTAAGTTCGAACTAAGGTATTTCGACTTCAGCTACGTTATTAACGTAGCTGAAGTTGCGTATCTTAGTTCGACAGGGGGGGTTAGTGTAGACCTGGGCTAAGGCAGTTAAAAGGAAGGGGGGAAGGGGAGGAGGGGGAGAAGGGAGCTGGCTCTTGTTTAAAATCTTGGGCCTATAGAATTGGTTCAGAAAAATAAATTATATAATGCAGTTGTAAAACCTTCTCTGATTGGTCCAATCCAAAGGCGGTGATAACAAGTCTGAACGTTTCTCAACTGTGCCGTTGCCTCATTTTACAGAACAGGCAAGGTCAAATCGCTCTCTCTTTGATTCAACCATGTGCTCTTTATCTTTCCTTTGTTCTTTCTTTTAGCCTCTCTTTTTTCTTAACCTACCCTGATACTGAATGCTTTTTTATTCACTTTTTTATCATGTGCTTGCTAAATTTCCTCTTTAAACCTAGCTTTTAATATTTTTAAGCCAGTTTTTGGCCATGTGCTTACTAAACAGGCTTTGCCTTAGTTTTTAATATTATTTAATGCTTTTTTAAATCATGTCCTTACTAAATTTCCTTTTTAAACCTAGTTTAATTGTTTCTTAGCCTGCCTTGATAGTTTTTGGCCATGTGCTTAGTAAATTTTCTTTTTAAACCTAGCTTTTAATGTTTTTTAAGCCAGTTTTTCGCCATGCGCTTACTAAACGGGTTTTGCCTTAGTTTTTAATACTGTTTAATGCTTTTTATTCACTTTTTTACCATGTGCTTACTAAATTTGCTTTTTAATCCTGTTTTTATAGCTTTTCATGTAAGGTAAAGATCCTTTCTAAATCTTGGGCCTACAGGATTGGTTCAACAAGTGCATTCTGTGACCTAACTGTAAAACATCCTCTGATTGGTCCACCGAAAGAAGGGGCTAGCTCCCTAGGAGCGCCACCCAAAACAGCTATCATTTCACTACCAACAGTCCATGGGGTAGGATGTTTCGCTCTGCATGTGTTCAGTAACACAAACACTCTTTTCTTTAATAACCTGCCCTTTACCCACAGCTCTCCTTACTCAATCACATCCAATCACCTTTCTTTCCCTTTTTTCTCTAAACCTTACCCAAACTTTCTTTTTCAGCTTTAAACTTCTCCCACTCTAGACTTTCAACCTTTTCCTCTCAATGTAGCCAAGCACAAACACACACAACACTTGCCCCCATTCAAACACACACACACACACACACACTTTTTTTTCCAAAATGGCCGACGACGCCAATGGAAATGGGGAGGGAGGGCAGGACAAAAGCCCCAACGCTGGTGGTTGGGTCATATTTCTGGGCCTTGATTAACTCTTTAATAAACACAAGCAATTTGCAGAGATTATCCTTTTGTGATTCCAATGCCAACAATAACTTTTACTGTGATCTCACCTCTCTCCTGCAGTGATGTCTCTGTCAATGAGAGGCTACTCTTTACTCGTGGCAGTTTGTTTGAAATGAGCACATTTCTCATCATCATCATCTCGTACATTCTTATTGTTATTGCTGTGCTGAGGATCCGTTCTGTCCAGGGCAGGCATAAAGCATTCGCCATCTGCACCTCCCACCTGTCAGCTGTTACTATATTCCATGGGACAATTTTCTTCATGTATTTGTGACCCAGTGCCAGCTACTCACCGGATATGGATAAAATAGCCTCTGTGTTCTATACGATAGTGATCCCCATGTTGAACCCCCTGATCTACAGCCTGAGGAACAGGGATGTGAAATGTGCTATAAGGAAAGTGCTAAGTAGAAAAGTGATTACTTCCAAGTCACATGTTTATGCCCAATTTCTCTCAGTCATCACAGGAAGCCATTACCTACACTCCAGACAGCACATTTACATGACAGTCCACTCAGTATAGATGGGCGTCTCCCATAGTTCATTGTCAACCAAGAGTTTCTTGACAAACCGCTTAACTTGAATAGTCCCTCCAAGATGTGCTGGATAGCTACCTTGTGGAGCCAACATTTGAAATCCAAGTATAGAGCCCGTACTTATAACTTCAAATACAAAAAGGATACATGCACAGAAATAGGATAATCATAACCAGCAAATCATAACCTTTTCATAGACTCCTCACTTGACAACCTTTGTACAATATTTGCTGCAAATATATAACAGCGGCTGCAACAAGGATCTACATGGTCATATTTTAATCAGACAACATCACACACAGCCAGCTAGATTGCATGAATGCTCTCAGAGCCACTCATGAATCGCACAGGGAAAGGCACCAACCAAATCCCCCGAGCTCCCAGCACTGTACCTCAGGAATATACCATCTTGCGCTGCTCAAGATGGGCAGTGTCAAAATCCAGTAAATGTGTACCCCGATCACTGGACAGACTAGCAGGAATTCCCTTGGCAGGTATAATATGATTTAACAAACATTTGGCAACAGACAGTGAGTCAGCCTTGCGACAAGGAAAGGCTTCAATCCAACCAGAGACTAAACATACCATAACCAATATAAATTCATATTGTTGACACTTAGGCATTTGTACAAAATCAAGTTGCCAATGCAAGAACGGTGCTTGAGGCAGGCCCCGGAACCCCTGGGCCACTTTTACAGGTTTACCAATATTATGGCTTTGGCAAGTGGTACAGGCTGCACAGTGGCGGGCTGCAAAAGAGCTAAAATGGGGGCCCACCGTCCTGTCTTAGTTACAGCAGAGACCATCCCCTCCTTTCCGACATGCGAAACACCGTGTAGCAGGGCGGCTAGAGACGGGTAGAGTGAAAAGGGGGCTACAAAGGCGCCAGTAGGCGAATGCCAAAGGGAATCAGGATGTAGAGAACAACCTTGGGCAACCCAGGATTCTTTCTCGGTTTCTGGGGCAGAGTCTTGGAGCAGGGTGAGGTCAGTGAGGGACGGCGGTGGCATAGAAACAGAAAGGGAACCTAGAAATGCATCTGGGGAAGGTTCTATGGCAGCAGCATGTTTAGCAGAGGCGTCAGCAAATGCGTTACCATTAGCAACATCAGTATCCGCCATTGAGTGGCCAGGGCACTTAACAATAGCTAGGGCAGATGGAAATAAAACTGCATACAGAAGGGCAGCGATGTGGGGCCCATTTTTAATAGGGGTACCAGCGGAGGTAAGGAACCCCCGAGTTTGCCAGAGGGTGCCAAAGTCATGTACAACCCCAAAAGCGTAGCGGGAGTCAGTGTAAATGGTGGCGGAACATCCCTCCACCAAAAAGCAGGCACGGGTGAGGGCAACTAATTCAGCGACTTGCGCCGAGGTTGCAGAAGGTAAAGGCGCAGCTTCCAGGGTGTCAGAGAGTGAAACTACAGCGTATCCTGCAAGGAGACGACCTTGGTTGCCTTGAAAACAGGAACCATCAGTAAATAAACCAAGGTCAGAGTTAGGGAGAGGGACATCAGAAAGGTCAGAGCGCGGGACGGTGACAGCAGAGACAGTTGCAAGGCAGTCGTGGGGATCACTGTCATTAGACAAAGGAAGGACAGTGGCAGGGTTTAACTGAGAACAACGCTTTATGGTGATGTACGAAGCTGATAGCAGTAAAAGTTCATACCTGGTAAGGCGTGTGGAGGAGAGGTGGCCTGTGTTACGTTGTAGCAGGAGAGTTTCCACAGAGTGAGGGATCATGAGGGTAAGAGGAGAGTGGAGAACAAGGGATTCAGACATTTCGACTAGGCGCGCTGTGGCAGCAACAGCACGCAGGCAGGGGGGTAAGCCTTGGGCAACAGAGTCCAAACTGGCAGAGAAATAAGCCACTGGGCAGTTCTTTTCTCCATGCATCTGAGTGAGAACTCCAAGTGCACTCCCAGATTGTTCGTGGCAGAAAAGGGTAAAAGGCTTAGAATAGTCAGGCAGCCCTAAGGTGGGGGCAGAAGCCAAACCCTGTTTGAGTGAAACAAAGGCAGAATCAGCCTCAGGGGTCCATGGCATGGGGTCAGGCACAGAGAATCGAGTGAGTTCCTGGAGAGTTTTTGCAAGGGAGTCATATTGAGGAATCCATTGTCTGCAAAATCCAGCCATGCCCAAAAACGTCCGGACCTGGCATGGGGAGCGGTGTCTGGAAATGCTAAGGATAGCTTGGACGCGGGTGGGAGAAAGTGCACGGGAACCCTGGGAGAGGAGAAAGCCAAGGTATGTGACAGAAGCTTGACAGAGTTGTAGTTTAGAGCGAGAAGCTTTGTGACCCTTATTTGCTAGGGCAGTAAGGAGCACTAAAGAATCAGTTTCTGAGGCAGACAATGAAGGGGAACAGAGGAGTAGATCATCTATATATTGGACTAGTGTGGACCTGGATGGGAAAACAAGGTCAGCAAGGTCTCGGGCTAATGCTTGGGAAAAATAAGACGGGCTTTCAGTATACCCCTGGGGCAGCGTGGTCCATGTGTACTGTTGCCCGTTGTGAGAAAAGGCAAACAGGAACTGGGAGTCAGGGTGAACCGGGACAGAAAAGAAAGCAGAGCACAAATCAACAACAGTAAAATGAGTTGCATCTGGTGGGATAGAAGTCAGAATCGTCGCTGGGTTAGGGACAACAGGAAAGGCAGGTGTGACAATGTGGTTAATGGCCCGAAGATCCTGAACAAACTGCCACGATTTACCATCAGGTTTTCGAACTGGGAAGATAGGAGTGTTACAGGGCCTCGAACAGGGGACAATAATGCCTTGTTCCCACAGGGCGGTCATGACTGGAGCAATGCCAGCCTCTGCTTCGGGGTTTAAAGGGTATTGAGACAGGCGAGGCAGAGGTTTGGAGGAGTCAACAGTAATGCAGATGGGGGTCAGTATTTAAGCGGCCCACTTCAGACGGCTGGGTTGGCCACAGGGAGGATGGGACCTGAGAAATTAGGTGCTCAAGGGACGGGACCGGAGTGGAAAGGGGCGTTTCAGACAGCAGGGAGGCTACAGAATCACTCAGAGAGGACTGGGGGATTTGTAAGTAGACACCATCCAGGGAACAGTAGATGGTACAGCCAAGTTTACATAACAGATCCCGACCCAAAAGGTTCACCGGAGTGGAATCCGAGAGGAGGAATGCATGGTCCGCGGAAAGGGGACCAACCTGGACCAGTAGAGGTTTTGAAAGGGGATAAGAGGTTGGGACTCCCGTAATGCCCACAGAGGACACATTTTTTTGGAGCGGGGAACCTCAGGCAGGTCGGCAGTACGAACTGCAGAGAGCGAAGCTCCCGTATCAACAAGGAAAGGGAGAGAAAGATCATTGATAGTCAAAACACATTCACCCATGGGAGTGAGAGGTAATAACGGAGCTAAAAGTTCCTGAGGTTCCCCAGCTTTCTGTCATTGCTGTGGGACAAAGTAAGGCTGGGAACTGTCGGGCTGTGCCGACAGGGGATCTAGCTGGTTGTTTACAGAGCTATTAGGCCGGCGCGGACACTTGTTTTTCCAATGTCCGGGTTATTTACAGTAATTACAAACATTCCCAAAATCCAGTTCCACGGCCCCTCCCGCGACCACATCCCCGTCCCCAGTACTGATTGCCCTGCCCTGAATAATGCTGTATTTGCAGGGCCATTAACTTTTGGGAAGATTGTTCCTCCTTTCCCTTTAGAGTGTGATGGCAGTGTTCTGCCACTGATTGCAATTTACCCATGCTATCAGTCTCCCACCAAACACTTATTCGCATTAGCATACTGCCAATAGCAGGTAGGAGGCCATTAACAAACGCATGAGCCGGGGCGCCCTTCCCATTTTCATCCGGTTGCTGTATACCAGAATGTTGCGGAAAAACATCAGCCGGGTGTGATAGTCGCCCGGACTTTCTCCCTGTCGCTGTTTACAGCAATGTATGGCTGTCCAGTTGGTTTTAGGAGTCCATACTCGAGGGATGGCCTCATGTAGGTTTTTAGCTCAATCTTTACACTTTTTTCGGTATTCAGCGTCAGGACCGGTGTCTGGCAAAGTAGAATGGCGCTCACTGACTGGCCAATTGGCTGCTGTGAGCCATTTTTCATACTCGCTACAGGTTACAAGTAGCTTGCACAGCTGCAGGAGGTCTGCTTCAGAGGGTTCATAGGTGTCGCACACTAACAAAAATTCCTCTGCAAATTTGGTAGGATTTTCCAGGGGCTTTGGAAAGCCTGTTACAATTGAATGGAGCTCTGTACGAGTCCAGGGTTTATAGCTCCAAGTGGGACCATCTTGTTGGCCCCCAGTATGCAGGATTCGGAGGGGAGCCTGGATAGGTTTAGAGCCAGAGCGTAAGCGTTGGGCCCAATCAGTGTCCAGGCTCTCTTCATATGTATGGGGAAAAACAGAGGAGTCAGGCAGCCTGGAGGGTTTCGGGGGAATGGGGGGGGGGGGGTTCTTTACGGGTCTGAGCGGTACAGGAGGAATGGGCCTGGGCGGTATTGGACGATCCGGACTGGTCTGAACTGGCGACCCCTGGGAGTTGTGACCGCCTATTGATCCGACGCAAGGCTGCCAGGCCAATTAATGCGTCTTCCTCATCGTCGTCCCCAGAATTTAACAAGGGGCTTTCTTCGTCCTTTCCCACAATGAGATGGGAATATGAAGGGGGTTGGGATCGATCCTGGTCTTCTCAGAGAATGGGGTAAAGGGGAGCGCTCGGTCTGGTGACGGGAGAGCAGGCTTGTAATAAAGCTTTTAACTTATCATTTGAATCTTTGAGAGAGGCAAGTTTTGATTCTGTCCACCTATGATTTGCCTCTTCCCACCACTGCATGAAACAATCAACCTCTCCTTTTGCCAATTTAGTTTTAGGTTGGCTGAGATTGTCTTTTAAGATGTCTACTCGGTCTTTGTCCCAAGATCCTAACAGTGGCCACTGAGTTTTGGGATTCTCCTGAGTTAGCCTAGACCATTTTTCCAGAAATTTACAGGAATCCGAACCCTTCCTAAAATACATAAAATGAGCCGGCGTTCCTTTAGGGAACTGTCCCCACTTAGAACTGTCTGGTTACCCATACAGGAGGACTTTACACACCAATCACACAAGAAGGAAAATCGGGTTCGTCAGAGCGATGCCTGGTGCAACACACAAAAGGAGCCCACAGGCTACTGCCTCAATCACCCTTGCTTTCACACCAAGGGTTTTACCCAAGACGTGGTGCGACTGTGATTGTGCAGGTTTCACTCACTCAGACCGCGGGGACAGGAACACTTTGGTCGGCCGATCCCCAAAGACGGAGATGGCGCCCAGACTCAAACACTCCACAGGGAGGACGGATAGACACAGAGACAGGACAGTCCTCAGTCCGGACAAAACACAGAAATAATTACACTGCTCTACAGCCAAAATGCTTCTGAAATAAATGTAGTCAAACTTTACTAATTCTGGGTCACTGAGAACGAAAATGATGCTTAAAATTGTTGATTGGTTCTAGTTTTCAAGACATGCTATTGGGTCAGTGTGGCGGGACAGAACCCCGCTCATGCCCTGAGGGGCTTGAAACAGCCCTAAGCGAGGGCACTGCTAAAAGCTGGGCTGCGTGGGAAGGCAGGCTCAGCTGGGGGCCACGCCCCAAACAGACAAGCCTGGCCGTATAGAGGCCAGGGCAGCCAGGAGAGAGAGAGAGCCTTCCTCTGCCTTAGAGGAAGGAAGGCCTGGCTGCAAGGACCTAGAGTGGAGCAGGGCTGGGGGAAGGCTAGAGGAGCTGGGGAGCTCCAGCATAGGAAAACCTCAGGCTCCAGGCCTGGTTAAGGCCCAATAGGTACAGGGGTTGCAGGGGGTAACCCACGGGTAGGCCGAGGCAGCAGGTCAAACCCAACCTTGCCGGTGATGAGTGGCTTATACTGCAGTCTACCCCAGGGCGCGGGGGCTAGCTGGTGACTGGCAGTAGCCTACGACTGAGGCGAAGTGGGGATAGTGGGTTGGGGGTTCCCTAGGGAGGGGAGACCCTAGAAGTAAGACCAGTGGGGTACTGCCAGGGGGCAGCACCCCAGTTAAAGGGGCACTGGGTCCTGGGAGGGACACGGGCCAGAGAGTGGGCAGCCGGATCCCCGGCCAACAGAGGGCACTCCAGAGGCTGGACGAGCTAATTCCCAGAAGATACCAGCAGGAGGCGCCGCCGGGTGAGTCCGAGCCCCATTACAGTCAGTATATACGACCCTTGACTTGGGAATGGCAGAGGATAAGTGAGTTATAAAGGGAAGGGATCTCAATTTAAACCAGAAATGACTAAAATACATCTTTGACTGGATCTATGAATAAATCTATGACTGGGTTTGGACAGTACTTACTTTTTAGGCAAAACAATGAATGATGCAATCTGAAGCTGGTATTGTGTCATACATGATATGAATTGCATCATGTTATTCCTAGAAGTCATGGATGATGCAATCATAACGAAGCTTACATCAATCTGCTGAACAAATTGCCCTATATCAGCTCTAGAAATCATACAGTGTCGTGCTCTCTTATTTGTCAGTGTTTGATTTTGCAAAGGGACACATTTCTGTTTAGCCAAAGTGAGCAGAGATGCCTCGTACTTGTGTGAACAGTGCAGATAACTTCTGCTATGTTTGTGGTGAAGTGACTTTTGCATCACAAAAGCGCAGTATAACCACTATGGTTAAGAAAGCCTATCACCTTTATTTTGGCTGCAAAATTGGAGATCGGGACAAGAGGTGGGCCCCACACATATGCTGCAACACTTGTGCAACAAATCTTCGCCAGTGGTTGACCAGGAAAAGGAAATCTATGCCTTTTGCAGTGCCAATGATTTGGAGAGAGCCAACAGATCATACCAGCAATTGTTACTTCTGCATGGTGCCTCCAGTTGGGAAAGGTGTGTTAAAGAAGAAAAAGTGGACTGTGCATTATCCAAACATTCCATCAGCTATACGCCCAGTACCCCACGGAGAAGGACTGCCGGTTCCTGATGCACCAGAATCATTCTCACTTGAGTCAGACGAGGAAGAGGATGAAACTTCTGGTCCTGAACCATCAATGTCACAGGACCCACATTTTCTCCCATCCTCCTCCTCTGAACCACACCTCATAACACAAGGTGAACTGAATGACCTTGTCAGGGATTTGGAACTACCCAAGAGTAAGGCAGAGTTTTTGGGCTCCAGACTACAGCAGTGGAATCTCCTGACAGATGATGGTAGGGTTTCCATGTTCCGTGACCCTCAAAAGGATCTTGTCCCATTCTTCTTCATGGAAGGTGATCTTGTAGCCTGCAACAACATCGATGGTGTGATGGCAGCCCTCAACATCGTTCACGATCCAGATGAGTAGAGACTGTTCATTGATTCATCGAAGACGAGTCTTAAAGCTGTTTTACTGCATAATGGCAATGTTTTGCCATCAATTCCAGTTGGTCATGCAGTCCATATGAAGGAAACCTATGACAACATGAAACAACTTTTGAGGTGCATAAACTATGACCAACATCAGTGGCAGCTTTGTGGCGATTTGAAGGTTGTTGCTCTCTTGCTTGGTCTGCAGACTGGATACACAAAGTACTGCTGTTTTCTCTGCGAATGGGATAGTCGTGCAAGAGATTCCCACTACATCAAGAAAGATTGGCCACTCCGACAGTCATTGGAGCCTGGGAGGAAAAGTGTTCAGCATCCACCACTTGTTGAATCAAGGAAGATTTTGTTACCACCCTTACACATCAAGCTGGGTCTGATGAAGAACTTTGTCAAGACATGGACAAAACACAAGCAGCTTTCAAGTACCTCCGTGGAAAATTTCCAAGGTTAAGTTAAGCTAAGATAAAGGAAGGTGTCTTTGTTGGTCCTCAGATTCGTGAACTTCTTCGAGATGATGCATTTGACCATGCACTGCGTGGCAAGGAAAAAAAGGCATGGAAAGCCTTCCAGTTAGTGGCAATCAATTTTCTCAGAAACAACAAGGCAGACAACTACAGGTTGTTGGTGAAAAACCTCCTCAAGGCATACAAAAGCCTTGGTTGTAACATGTCACTAAAGATACATTTTTTGCACTCTCATCTAGATTTTTTTCCCACCGAACTGCGGAGCAGTGAACGACGAGCATGGCGAGTGATTTCACCAGGACATTGCAACAATGGAGAAACACTATCAGGGCAAATGGAGCCCATCAATGCTTGCAGACTATTGCTGGACAGTGACAAGAGATGCTCCATTTAATGAATACAACAGACAAGCCAAGAAGCGCCGAGTAGACACTGAATAGGACTAAACTATGTACATAATAGTTTTTTGCCTTTTGTTTCATAATACATTTTATTTATATAACCCCTTTGCTGATTTTTAAAGTGTTACATAAACAGGACAGGTGAAATAGTATCATGTAAAGCAACCATAAACACATGAAAAGACCTAGGTTTACAATTTATGATTAAAACTCTACTATCTACACAATATACATAGATATAAAATGTAAAAACTTAAATATCTTAGAAACAGTAGCCAATCAGTTGTTTTAATTGTCATATATGAATTCAGCACATCAAAATACATAATAAATAGCACATTTTTATCTCTGAAGCAGACGACTTCTCAAAAATTGTAGACCAGTGTTACCTGACCAGATTCCTGATGTCAGATCCCAGGATCCCTACCAGAACAGAGTGGGAACCAACACAGTCCCCCCAAAATATCCTCTCAAGCCCGTACCCCCCGTTCCTGGTAAGCTTGAGAATAATCTCCTAACCAGTTGGTTACACAGTGATCTAAAAAAACCCACCCCCCGGGGGTTTTTAACACCGTAGAAAACAGTCAGCTTCTTAAAAGAAGGATTTTATTAAAACAAAGAAGGTAAAATCAGCTCTGTAAAATCAGGATGGTAACTAATTTACAGGGTACTCAATTTCCAAACTCAGAGAGATTCCCCCTCTGGACAAACCCTTAAAGTTACAGAAAAAAAAAGGCATAACCCCTCCCTCTAATACAGGGAACACACACCAAGCAAAATGAACAGAAATCTACGCGCTATGCTGACTAGACTTACTTTAGAAAAGTGAGGATTTGATGAAAAGATGACTGGTTCCTTTTTACTCCAAGATCACTCTGACAAAGACCCACACACAAAGCTTTCCCCCTCCCAAGATTTGAAAGTATCTTGTCCCCTTATTGGTCAGATGCCAGCCAGGTCAGGTGTCAGTCTGGCTACCTGCATTTCTTAACCCTTTACTGGTAAGAGGATTTTATAGCACTGCATCAGATCCTCTCCCCCTTCCCTTTATATTTATGACAGGGCTGCTTGCCAGGGTGCAGACCTCCAGGGCTGTGGGTCGGGCAGCAGTTGGGCAGGTGCATCACTTGCTATGGAGCAAGGGGGACCATTGCCCCTCTAGACCTTGTCTTGTCCTCCCTCCATGGGTCTGTCTGCTCCACTTTTTACCTCACCTGCCTTTTCAGGATACAGGATCACCTGTAATGTTCCAACACAGCTTTTCTACACGTACCTGCCTGTATTTTCTGAAATGACAGCCCTGCTGTTGGGGGGTCCCTATTTGGGAGCTGAACCAGAGCCCCTCTGATATGGGTTGCCAACCTTTGGGACGCCACCTGATGAGCTGGGATACCCTGTTCTGACAGCATGGGCTTTATTTTTACCTGTCTTGCTGAGCCAGGCTATTAAGCCTCCTCCAGCACACACAGAGGCAGGGCCACACCCAACTGCAGAATGACACAGACACTGAGATCAGCTCTGGGAAGCCTCAGCTTAAGGGACTTGCCCCAGCACTCAGGTGTCCACCTCCCTTGCAGTGCAGACCCAAAGGTGTATTGTCTTGCGCTGTAGAAAAATCTATACAATGCCAGCTCATAAATTGACCCCCTCCCTCAATGTGGATGAAGATATGTACAACGTCTTCCCCTTCCCCACACCACAGTTAGAAATTACAGAAACTGGGTTTAATAATAAACAAAGCAAATTTTATTAACTATAAAGGGCAGATTTTAAGTGGTTAAAAGCAAGCAGAACAAAGCAGATTACTAAGCAAATAAAAGAAAATACGCAAACTAAGTTTGATTCACTAACGAAACGGGTTATAAAATATCGTCCCAGGTAGATTACAGAAAGTATTGAAAGGCAGCTGCACTGCCCTTCAGCTTGAGACTTCAGGTATTTCCATGCACAGACTGGACACCCTCCCAACCTGGGTTCAACACTTCTCCCCTTAGTTCGGTTCTTGCTTCCAGGTGTTTTTCAGTGTCTCTTTGGGTGGGGAGGCAGAGGAGAACCATGATCATGTCACTCCCCTGCCTTATATAGCTCTTGTGTATGGCAGGAGCCATTTCTCTCCCAGTGGAAGAACACTGGCCTTCCAAGGGGTGGGTCCAGTACCCGATGACTCAGACCCATGTCTCTGCAGGGCTGTGGCAGCTATTACTCGTAGGCTGTCTGGAGCGTCCACAGGAAGACTAAGCTCTTTCACAGTCCATTGCCTTTGCTAATGGGCCGTTAGCCCTGTCTGGCTTTTCCATTGTTGTACCTGAAGGGCTAGTTGGGGGTGACAACCAAAGTAACACATTTGAAATACAGATACATAGTCAATATTCCTAACTTCAGATATGGAAATGATACAAGCTTACAAATTGGATAATCATAGAATCATAGAATCTCAGGGTTGGAAGGGAACTCAGGAGGTCATCTAGTCCAACCCCCTGCTCGAAGCAGGACCAATCCCCAATGTTTTGCCCCAGATCCCTAAATGGCCCCCTGAAGGATTGAACTCACAACCCTGGGTTTAGCAGGCCAATGCTCAAACCACTGAGCTATCCCTCCCCCGACATTCAGTAAATCATAACCTTTGCGATGATACCTCACATGAGCCACCTTGCATAAAGCACATCTCAGTTATGTCATGTCCATATCATAAGCATATTTTCAGAAAGAATATGGAGTGTAATGTCACCACCCCCACCCCAAAAACCCCGTGCAGATCCCTGAGCAGCCAGAGAGCAGGCTGTGAGGGGAATGTCAATCCCGGTGGGATGCTGCCATTGGCCTGGGGCCCAGACAGGGGGAGGAGTGGGGCCCGCTGCCTTCCAGTGAAGCTGTCCAACCCCTGTGCCCACCCCCAGGCAGACACTGACCGGATCTCAGGCATGGTGCTGGGATCGGGCAGACGTAGGTGAAATGGTTGGATGCCTCCATCTGCACCCCATTGGCCCCAGTGGTGTCTCTCATATGCCCCATCCTGGGGCCCTTCAGGGGCCGGCAACAGACCCTGAGCAGCGGGAGCCCTGAATGAGGAATGTTTCTCTGGGGGGACCAGACCGGCAGGTGGGGAGGAGAGGGGACCAAGCCAATCCACCAGCATGCAGGTCTCATGAAAGGGGCCTGCATCAAGTGAGCCAATCCCAGCCCAGCAGCCTGACCCCATGGGGCATACGGGAGCAGCTGGGGAGGACCTGGAGATTCAGAGAATGGGGCTGCTGTGGTTTGACCGCAGACAGTGGGGGGACATGCAGTGGCTGTGGGGCTCAGGATGAGACACTCAGACATTAATGTGGATACAGAAGGTTTGGCCCCAGTTGATAGCGCCCATGCTGCCCAGCTCGTCCTCTGTAGAACTCTGTGTACATGTACATCACAGCGCCGTGGATCTGCCAGAGTCATGGGGGGCAGATTTTACAAAGTCAGAAAAGTCTCCTTTGGGAGGCGGCACCGAGGTGGCCCTTCGCCAAAGTGGCAGCGGGTGGCAGCAGGGCTGAGAGAGCCCTGGGCAGCCCTCCCTTACCCCGCACAAACGAGGCTGAAATCACCAGAGCTGGGTGAGGTGATGGAGCCTGGGGGCACAGGGCACAGGCCTGCATAGGGCACAGGCCTGCCTGATGCCAGGCTCTGGGACGAGGCCAACAGCTGACACCAAACCGTGAGTGGGGCGTAGCGGGGGAGGAAAACGCTGCTGAAGGTGCATCTGTTCAGTGGTTGTGGGCGGGGAACTGAATCAGAGGAGACATGTAGAGACACTAAGGGGCAGGACTGGGTGTTTACTTATTATTCATAACTACAGAGAGGTGAGTTGTCATTGCTGTGCTCTCCCCAGTTGGGTGCTGGTTTCTCAGTCCCCTCTAACAAAGCTCTTGTTTCACATACACTCACTCTGCTTTTTAAAGTCCCGCCAGGGAAAACATTTAGTGATCCTAGAAATTTGGTCGGTCGGCTCCAACTGGTGCTATTGGTTAGTTTTCCAAAGGAAGCCCTAGATATTTCACCCGACCCTTGTTGCTGCAGACACCACCCTGCAGATCGGGTTACACACCCAGAACACTTTTGTTTTCAGGTCCTCAGTGTCTGGACACAAAGCCGACACTCTGGGAACAAGCAGAACCATTTTGGGGTAAATTTTATTTGAAAAGTGGGTTGAAAAATGGAAAACTGTTGTGTGGCCGTAGCTGTAATTCTGCCTTCCCCCTCGCCTGAGTGGTCCCAGCCGTACCGGGGAGTGCCGCCACAAAGGGGAAATACTCAAAGGTGTCTTCAACAATCAGTTCAATCACAGCTGGGATCACAAAGCCCAAAACGCTTCCTGCAGTCGATCAGTACTAGTGGGTGGAATTAAGGGGATCGGGGTGTCTTGGCTGTGTGGTGCTGAATTGAACACGTCTGGATTGCTTTTCGGCCTAGATTGCTTTTGGGTGTGACCTCAGGCCGGGAGCCCTTGGGGATAGTGAAGTTTGGTTTGAAGACAATCAACATCCCCTGCAGGTATTTAACCCTTGAGTTACTGAGACAGACTGGCCCTTGTGGGTGTCCTTGGCATTGGAACACTCTCCGGCTGGTTAGTATCAATGCGGAACAGCCAGTTGCATCATGGGTTAGAAGCATCGTGCCCAGCACGCTGTGCTCAAGCAGATGTTGCCTAATGGGGACCGATTCTCAGCCCCCGCCTCTCTGCCCCATTTAAAGCAGCTGTGGCTTGTATTGTCCAGTAGAGGGGAAAAGAGCTGATGAGAGCAGGCAGCAATGGGGAGAGATGTGGCAAGCCCCAGGGAAGCATTGGAGAGAGAGATCCGGGGGGAGATGTCTCTGGCAGGGTGGGGAGAGGGTGACACACCGATTGTGGAGGAGTTAGAGATGCAATACACTGAGCAGGATGTCCCAGAGACAGCAGGGAAGGAGGAGCAGAGCAGAAGCAGGAGGCAGGTGAGCATGTCACTTGATTGGATGGAAGATCATTGAGCTGAAAGTGGAACTGGGATGGGGGTGCTACATGTATGGGGTTGGGGGACTGGGGTCCACCCAGGAGGGCAGGTAATGGGGCTTGGGAGACTAGGACAGACCCTGAAAAGCTGCGAATGTTGCTGAGAGGCCGTGGGTAGCAGACACCATGTGAGGCTGGAGCTGGGAGATGTTACTGGTTCCATTGGGCCTAACACTGATCTCCAGACTCCCCCACCCTCTTCCCTAGGCTTCCCTTAGCCCCAGTCTGGCAGTTCCCCTGGGTGGCTGGGCTGGGGACTCAGGTGTGGGCTGTGCCCGGTGGTGTGCTGGGGGTTAAGGTGGGGGGTCTATGCAGTGCTGCATTGTGGAGGATGAAGTGGCACAAAGTGGGCTGGCGCTGGAAGCCCTGCCTCTCCAGCACCCTCTTTGTGGGGTGGTTGTCCAGGGCCACGTGGCAGTAGCTGGGATAGCCGAGTGCCTGCAGCCGCTTCGCCATGACATTCATCAGCACCTGTATGTAGCCGCGTTCCCGGTGCTGGGGCAGGGTGTAGCCCTGGCTCATGGCACCAAACGGGTCCGAAAGGGTCCAGCTGACAGGGCGGCTGGCGGCATCCAGGAGGCAGATGCTGGGGAAGTAGCGGATCAGGCTGGTCAGGTACCTCCTGCTCCTGTCATTCCCCCCAAAGGCCCATGTCTCATTCACGAGGTTGATGTGGGAATTGTCCAGGGACGAGAGCCTCACGGCTGGGTCCAGCCTGGTAGGCAGGAGGGCAGAAATCAACAGATCAACCCCCAAATGTCACACTCCTCCATCCCCAAAACACCTCTAAGATACCTTTCCCTCCCTGGGTCCTGGATTAGGAGCCGAGGTCTGAACAGACTTGGCAGGGTAGCTTCCTCTCCAGACTGGGCCAGGAGAGATGTGGTGCGGGGACGGGGGATCACGGCTGCTCAGTGCCCAAGCCCTGCCAGTGCTGATGGACAATAGTAGGAGTGCCCGGTCTTGAGGGGCTTTAGGTGGGGTCCTATTGGTGGCACAGAAGCCATTTCAATCAGGGTTTCCTGGCAGAGGCTGGGGGCCCTGTGCAGGAGCTGAAGAGGGATCTCCGTCCCTGTTGCTGAACCCACCTCATGGCTACGCTCCCCTGTCCCTGCAGGTTCCCTGAGTGAGGCTGAGTTCAGTACCAATCCCACTAGGATTCTGCTGGTGGCAACAAGACCCTAGTGCTCGAGACCCTGTATGGGGAATAGCCAGACAGACCTTGGGCATCTCACGCTGGCCAGGGGCCCTGTGGCACAAGCAGACACTGACCGGATTTCAGGCATGGAGCTGGGATCCGGGTGGAGGTAGGTGAAGTAGCGTAACACTTCCAGCTGGACCCCTTTAGCCTCGGCAATGTCCCTGGAGGCTTCGTACACCCCATCCTGGAGCCCTGCAGGGGGCAGCGATGAGCTGTGAGCAGTGGTGATGGGGACTGAATGGTGGTGAGAAAAGCGCCCATATGTGTGGGGAACCCAACCTGGCACAGTGGGCGGGAGGGACAGGAGTCTGAGCTTCCAAACCTACCAGCCCCAGCCCTCGGGGAACAGGCTGTGCTCAGCTGAGCCGACTCCAACCCAGCCCTGGCAAGGAGTAACCCCATATGTTCCTGCCACCCATAGAGCTGGCAGCCTGGGGGGACCTGAGGGCGGGGCTGGCTCTGTAGGGCAGGATGATGGGTTTTGGCCCAGACAGGACATGTATGCTTAGTCGCCGTGGTGCTCTCCCCAGTGCTCTGGAGCCCATGTTACCGAGGATCCGGAAGGCCTGGCTCCAGTTGATGGTGCTGTCCAGCAGGGCCCAGTTGGTGTCCCGGTCCCGGTAGTATGCCGCATACATGTTGGTGTAGAAATCAGAGTCGTCCGATGCCACCTGCCGGGGGAGACATGGAGCAGAGTGGGGAACTCCCAATGGAATGACTGTTCTGCCTCCCCCCCCTCCCCCGACCTCCCCTCCAAGCCAGCGTTGCCCCTGCCTTGGGGTCCCCCAGAAGGGAAAGGTCTCAAATCCCAATACCCCCCCTCTGAGCCGGACTGGCCCCTGCCTGGGTCCCTTAGAGGAGAAAGGCTCCATGTCCTACTCTCCACCCTGCAATCCTCACTGGCCCCCAGGTGCAGGCGGTGGCTGAGGGGAAGCACCTCTCTGCGTGGCCGGGTGAGGACGGCTTTGAACTCAGGCCACGAATCTACCAGCACCTCGTACCCAGCTGGGTTCCCACGGTTTATGGTCATCACGGCACCGAGGACCTGCCAGAGACATGGGGCGGGGGTCAGAGCTGGTGGAGGGGCACAAATTCCTACTCTCATAACTCGGTCAGGAGCCTCCCATTGTTTATCAGGGGGTTTCAGTGTCTCATAATCTTCTGTGCCATTGGGGAGTATTTTGCCCTTCTCAAAAATGGCTGCCCTTGCCAATCGGGCTGACACCACAGGCTGCCCTTTGTCAAGATGGCCGCCACCTCACAATGATTTCAGGGGGCCGAGGCCAGGGAAAATGGCTTCCACAGGCTCTGGGGAACAGAGACTAGGGGTATTTCAGAAGAATGTGGGGAGCAGCAAGGAGACGGGATTGGGAGGTGAGTGGGGGGATGTGGGGTGACACGTGTGGTTGGTTTGAGCAGCAGGGAGGGGGCAGGTGTGTGTAGGGGGTGAGTGTTGGGGGGAGACAAGGGGCAGGGCATACAAGTGGTAAAGCTGTGGGTCCTGTCTCTCCCCGCTCCCCTGCCCCGGGTTAACTATCCTGATTTCTGGCCCCTGGGCTGGTATCTCAGGGGAGACCCTGAGCACGGGGGGCTGGGGGTGCAATAGGACAAGGAGGCTGGTGACCCCCACACACACTTGAGGCATGTGATGGGCATGGAGCTATGGAGGGAGCCAGAGCTACCCAGCTCTCTGATTAGATATCATGGAGCCTGCCTGTGGTTTGATTGGCTGATAAGGAGCCACTTTCTCTGTGATTGGCTGGGAAGGTCCCGCTGGCTACGCTGGGTGAGCAGCCGGAATTGGTGCTGGGTTTGGAGTTTGGGACACACGAGGGAGCAGTGGGTGGCTGGGAGAGCAGCCAGAGCCTGGTGAGGAGGGGCCACCCCTCAGCCCTAATCTCTAACCCATCTCCCAGGGGAGTCAGAGGGACCTTCCCCTGCTCTCTGCCCCATGGAGGTGGGGGAGGGTTGAGTCCCATCTCTGGGGTGTGGGCAGTGGGGCTAGGCACAGCCATGTCACCGGCAGCGTCTCAGGCAAGCGCCTCCGTAGTGTCCCCTCCAGCAGCTGCAGCTTGGAGGTGCAGCTCAGGATCAGCATCTCTGGTGGGGATGGACCCTCAGCAGATTACCAGGGGTGTGGCGTGGGGGGCACCTGCGCGGGTGGAGGAGAGAAACCCATCAGTTCCCTGTGTCTGTCCCCACCACGTCACCCCAGAAGCAGGCAGGGGGTGTGTAACCTCCCACCCCTGCAATAACAACCCTGCAATAATAAAGCAGTCTGGGTGCAGCCCCTGTGCTCCCCAGAGACTCTACAAGAAGAAGCCAGACTCTGTACTCACCAAGGATCCTACAATAGCAATCCCTGTCGGTCTGTCTGGCCCCAGCCGTGCCAGGGCAGATCTGTGCAGGACTCAGGTGGCCCCAGTAGCTCCCACTCACCTTGGATAAGGGGCACCCTGGAGAATTTGGCAGACAGGGTGCCTGGGGGCAGTGATGTCCCTCCCTGGCAGCGGCTGGTCCTGTCCCCGCTGGGTCTCGCTCTCCCTCGGGGCTGCTCCAGTCTCTTATCCCTGAGCGAATGAACCATTAACAGAGTCTGTGCCTGCCCCGGAACTGGGGAAGTCACGTCGCTGCCGCCGCAAGGCACCATCAGGTTCCTTCCCTGGGCAGCGAGGGGTGAAACGATTCCCTGGGGCCAGTGGAGAAGAATTCTGAGGAAACACGAGCACAGCCAGGAGTGGGGCCTGGGCAAACTGCTGGTTCCCCTCAATCCCGACCCACAGCCCCTGCTGTCCCGGCCCTTGATTCCCCCCACTGCAGCTCCTTTCTAGCTTTCAGTTTCTGTCTATTACTTTGATTTGAGCAGTGGTTCTCAAACTGTTGTACTGGTGACCCCTTTCACACAGCAACCCTCTGAGTGTGACCTCCCCCCACTTTTAAATGAAAAACACTTTTAAATATATTTAACACCATTATAAATGCTGGAGTCAAAGTGGGATTTCAGGTGGCGGCTGACAGCTTGCGACCCCCCCCCCATATAATAACCTTGTGACCCCCGGAGGGGTCCTTACCCCCAGTTTGAGAACCCCTGGATTTGAGGGTTGTGCTGGGAGTCCACAGTCTGAGCCCCTCTCCTTGGCTTTGTGCTTCCTCTGCTCTGTGTCTCTCCCAGCCCTGTCCCCCGAGGCATGTGGGCCCTTGGAAGCTCTGTGCCTGATTTGCTCATGCTCTGGCTGGGATCTTGCAGGGGTCCCTATCAGCATTGGGGAGCAGCCAAGGGGTCCTGGCTGGGCAGATTTCTACCTATGAGCAGGTTGTTGGCGAATGCAGAGTCACATGAGCTGTCCCATTCACTACTGCAGGAATAAGATGTCACTGTTGTGGAAAATTAACCACACATTGTGTTTGGATCAGAATCACCTGAGGCTCCTTTATTGATTATAATAAACCCGCACAGGGGGTGGCAGATGACAGAAATGCCCCCGCAATGCAAGAAACACTCGGGCCTTTTAAAGCTTAAAACCGCAGACAAATTACACATGCTTCCGTATCAGTTACCTTATTTTGAACACATTGCAAAATTAATACAGGTCAAAGCAAAGCCAGCAAAACGAGCATTTTCTATATTAGGCTTTTCCTGATAT
Source organism: Chelydra serpentina (assembly GCA_037349315.1). Lineage (NCBI taxonomy): Eukaryota > Metazoa > Chordata > Testudines > Chelydridae > Chelydra > Chelydra serpentina. The sequence continues at coordinate 2,080,036 of JBAIAC010000021.1, read as the reverse complement.
TCACTGTCTACCCTTTTGCCTAACTCTGGTTATCTATTTCTTAAGCTTCTGCTATTGAAAATTGTTCTGTTTGGGGACTTTTCCACTTCTGCCTCCCCCTCCTTCCTCCTATACACAGAACCAAATCACAGAATCAACACAGCCTAGCAACAAGCTTATCCAAAGTTTTAAGGCCTACACAGCTTGGCCAAAGTCTTGGGCCCCACCCAGATTTTCCTAAACAGTTCCAAGGAAGAAGGACTTGACGTCTTTCATCAAATGCATCCAAGCAATGAACGATAGGTCATTTAGGGCTTGATCCTGCATGGATCTGAGAATTCTTGCCTCAGTCCAGCAGAACATTTAAGCAGCTGGATACCTTTTCATAGAATGATAGAAATGTAGGGCTTGAAGAAGTCATCTAGTCCATCCCCCAGCACGTCTAGATGGAGCTCAGGTCTGATCCAATCTGGCAATTTCTGTGTGTTTATTCAGTGTCTCATAAAAAGACCAGTGAATCCAAATGCTTCTGCAGACCAAATTCCTTCTAAAGAGAGAATCTGAACCAGTGAGTGCTGCCCTATTCCAAACTGAGTGACTGTAGGCACTTATCAGCCAGAGAGGGGGTGCTCGAGACAGGTGGGTGCCGAGGCCGTTACACTGAAAATTGAAATCTGAAGTCAGGTTTGATTCAGGCTTCTCTTAACCAGCTATAAACAGATGCAAATTAAGAGGAACTGCACTGAAATCCATTGGAGTTGCATCTGTGTAGAACCTCTGTAAACCAGATCATCATCACCATCAAATCCTCTATCCCCACCATATACTCCACTGCACTGAGCTTTTTCCATGGGTTACTCCTGGTGAAATTCTGCACCGAAAAAATTAAAATTCCACTCACAATATATTAAAATTCTGCATATTTTATTTGTCAAAATAACACTCTACAATCACATTGGTTTGAATTATTTTGGTAATTTTTCAAAATACCTGCCAGCCACAAGGCCCCCCGGCCCAGGCAACTGCACCTGTTAGCGTCCCCCAGAGCCCAGCCTTCCCAGGCTGCAGCCTTCCCAGGCCAGACATTCACACCCCTCCCTTTCCACAGTCCAGGGGTCCAGAGGGAGAAAGAACCTGATGCTGGGTCATGTGCTCGTATGGAGTTACCTGCATGTCACACCCTAATTCTTTCAGGGTGTGCCAGGAACCCTTCATCTCCATCTCCCTACCCTGGCAGCATCTTCTATGTTCAAGCTGGGAGCTGGACTCTGCCAGGTCCAGTGGCCCCTAGTGGCAGCCAGCAACTCTGCAATGCCAAACCGGGCGGAGGTGGAGGAAATTCTGCACAGAATATGAATGCGGTGTGAATTGTGCATTGTGCAATGGTGCAGAATTCCCCAGGAGTAAAGGGGAGAAGAGGGGAGAACAACTGATCATGTCATTCAATACACGTCTGGAAGATGCTCCGATATTATGGTGATGTAAGTCTGTATAGACTAGAATCAGAAATTGGAGCTTTATTTTGGACCTCCTTCCACCCAAAAGTGGAAGTTCAATTATCCCCGTGAAAGAAAACAGGAAGAGAAATAGTGGGCATATGAGTAAAAATCTCTTCTCGCACACCAGCTGTCAAAAGAACAATATACCTGAGGGCAATATAGAACAATATATCAGAAGGGGTTATGTAGGTGACAAACAGTTTTACTAGTTCTACACAAGAGTTAGGAAACAGTAAAGTTTCAATCTTAACTCTGTCCCCTTCTGCACATGCATTGCTAGAGTTCAGGTGGTTTGAAGTCAAAATTTTGCCACTTGTCTTTAATAAGATCAGGATTTAGTGCAAAATATATCCATATATGTAACTGACATGAGCATTATCGATACATTTCTAACCAATAAAGCAGAACTAAATGACAAACTAACTTTTCTGTAACGCTGAAAAAAGTGTACATGTGGCTGCAAGTACAAAGTATGTAGTGCATAGCGCCCAGGTAGTGCCACAGATAAGGCCGAGTTTGCTTCCACTTCAGCAGAGATTCACGGTGGTGTGCTGAGGTCACTGCCTTTCATGCTGACCATATTAACTCCTTGTTTCCTTGTACTCCCCTATTAATCTGAGTAGTAATGGCCTCGATAGTACTCATGACCATGCATTTTTGACAGGTTTCCACACCCTGTTTGGGGTTTTTGTCTCACCCTCCCACTCCATTTCCATTGGTGGCAAAGTTTAGGGGGGAGGGATAGCTCAGTGGTTTGAGCATTGGCCTGCTATACCCAGGGTTATGAATTCAATCCTTGAGGGGGCCATTTAGGGATCTGGGGGGAAAATTGGGGATTGGTCCTGCTTTGAGAAGGGGGTTGGACAAGATGACCTCCTAAGGTCCCTTCCAACCCAGAGATTCTATGAAGTCTGGCGCAGTTGGCCATTTTGAAAAAAACGTGTGTGTTTGTGTTTTGATTGGGGGAAGTGTTGTGTGTGTTTGTGCTTGGATACATTGAGAGGAAAAGGTTGAAAGTCTAGAGTGGGAGAAGTTTAAAGCTGAAAAAGAAAGTTTGGGTAAGGTTTAGAGAAAAAAAGGAGAGAAAGGTGATTGGATGTGTGACGGGTTGGGGCCACAGAGACCTGCTTGGTGCTGCCACCTGGTGTGCCACGGCTGCTTCTGCCCCTGCTTCCAGGCCTTTTCCAGCTTGGGACTCCCGAATCCTGTCTGTTTTGAGCCAGATTCCGCTGATCTGCTGCAAACACAGACCCAGGTCCGAACCAAGTCCACTCACCACTGTAAGGCCCCTGGAAGCGCTCTTGCCTTTGACACCCAGCTGCTCAACTCCAAGGAGGCTCAAACCCTTAATAAATCCGTTTTACCCTGTATAAAGCTTATACAGGGTAAACTCATAAATAGTTCGCTTTCTATTTCAAAGATGGAAAGATATGCACCACTGATCGCTGTCCCAAGGCACTAACTCGTACTCAAGGAAACGTAATAAGTAAAAAGTGATTTTAATAAGTACAGAAAATAGGATTTAAGTGAGTTCAATTAGTGACCGACAGAACAAAGCAAGTTACTTAGTAAAATAAAATAAAACACGCACGTCTATGTCTATTCAAAGTTAACACAGATAAAAGCCTCACCAGATTCGGATATTTTCCTTTTTACAGGCTGTAGAATTCGCCTGGGTCCAGCTGAGCTCAGCAGACTCTCACACCCCCTAGTGTCCTTGTCCTTTGTTCAGTTCCCCTCAGGAATGTCCTTGGGGGGGTGGAGAGCCTCTCCCTTTAGCCAGCTGAAGACCAAATGGAAGGGTCTTGCAAGGGCTTTTATAGCCTTTCTTCCTCTCCCTGCGTAGGATCCAGTAGCCCTGGAGTTTTGGGATCACATGGGCAAGTCACCTGTCCATGTGCCCTAACCAGTCTAACCAGTTGCATCCTTGCCTGGGGCCCCGATGTGGATTGGGGTCTGCACCTTCTTTTGTCTGTTAAGTACTTGTACTCAACTTGCACATTCCTTCCTCTGGACCTGGTCCCATGTTCTTACAAAAGCTATGCATAAAACCAGCAAATATAAAACCAATGTTCATAACTTCAACCACAACAATGATACATGCCTACAAACAGGAGGAATAAATTCAGTAGGTCATAACTTTCACAGAGATATGTTACATGGCACATGTAGTATAAAACGTTACACATATATAGTTATAAGCATCTCCCCATAAAGTTTTATGGGGACACTGTCACAGGATGTGATTGAGTAAGGAGAGCTGTGGGTAAAGGGCTAATTTTATTGAAAACTTACGATATTTTGGTTTTTGGAAACTAATACCAAACCAAAAATCAAAAAAGGAAATAATTTTGGTAAATTTCTTTTTATTTCAAACATGGATTTTTTTAAATCAGTTTTCAAAATTTGGAAAAATAAATGAACTTCAAAAAAAGTCCACGTTTTGGTATCAAGCAAATTTTAATTGATTCTACTGTAAAAAAAAAAAGTGAAATTCTTTCCTGTTGTCTTTCAAGGTCGGGGAGTTTCCCCATGAAACCAATGGGCATTGGATGCACATATGAATGACACATTTGTGTAACCTACGGTAATACCTGGTGTGTCCGTGGGTACGTCTACAGCTCAAGTGAAGGTGTAAATGTAGCATGGGTAGGCAATGCACACCTGCCCTACATTTACTCTAGGCGGTGTGGAGAACTGTAGCAGTGATGGTGGGGCAACATGGACCCTGGTCAGGCCAATAATCTGAGTTTGTATCCAGGGTCCCCAGCAATCTTGTCCTGTGGCAGCTGGCACTTGTGGAATGGTGCACCATTTTGCCCCATCAATGTTCCTCACGCAAGTTAATGTAAAGCTGGCATGTGACTGCCTGTCTCCACTGCAATCACACCTTCCTTTGTGGTGTAGCTGTACCCTTTGGCCAGACCAAATCAATGAGTTACATGGGTCTGTTACCAACTTCAAGCTACTGGACTTGGTCCTTTAGCTTAAATAATAAACTCTCATGCAGACCGAGTTCAATCTCTACAGAGAAGGTCAACAGATATACATTGACAAAGACAGCAGTGCTGATTTCCTGGATACTCATGAGGTCTCAGTCAAGGACAAATGAAAGTTTGGTGACCATGATCCAGAGCAAGGAACTTCCGGTGCCCTTACTAAAGTAGAGTGGCATTGATGAAGAAATTATGGTAATTCAGTTGATAGTACTGGGATGCCAGTGGTCTTGTACAAGACCGGCATTACTCAAAAAGCATCCGGACAAATAATTCTAGATTATGGAATCTATTGCTAACTAATTTCTCTCACTTAATAATAATAAAAAAGATAAAAACATAAAATAAATCCCAAACCAAAATCATAAAGCAAACAAAATTGACACAAAAACTGATGCATTAAGGCAAAGTTAAGACTAAGAAATCAAGCATTCCAAAGTCAAGAAACACAAAATTTGGAAGTTCAGTTTTTGCTTAAAATATGGTCTCACTTTATATATTTATAAAATAGGTGCCGCTTAAAACTACAGTGCAAAATGGAGATATTTATGCAACATTCATTGTATTGTATGTGACAGCCTAGTATAGAGAGTCAGGTGGATTTTTACATTTAAATTAAGTCTATTAAAATATGCCTAATTTTGAAGTAAATCGATTATTTTTGCAATTTAGAGCTAAGTGTATTTCTTTACTAAAACGCAAATACAAAAAAGAAAATACATGTTAATTTGTATTAACATCTAGAGGTAAAAGAGACAAGCTTTCGAGCAAGAGCTTTTCAAAAGAAGAAGAGCTTCATATGTTGGTCCGGTAAAGGATATTACCTCACCCCCCTTGTCTCTGTAATATTCTGGGGAAAACGTGGCTAGAGCCACACTGCAAACATTCATAGTGTTACTGAGACTAACGCTGCAATCAGTACTGCAGCTAGTGTATGAATGCACAGCTCTAATTAGTGTATTACACCGAATCTGCAACCGACCCTGTAACTGGCTCGCTTCAAACGCTGGAATTGAACTTGTATGATTCAGTTGAACCTTTTATCAACCAAAAGCTGCTTTTGCTCACCCCGAAGCTCCGATTTCATGCCACGAGGGAAAGTCGACTCCTGATTGAAACAAGCATAAGCAACAGAGGAATCGTGATCATTGCCCCTGAAGCATGCACATTGTGAGCCTAGTGCAATTCAAGTGTTCCACAGATCTCGAGTATCTACACTGACTTTGCTGCAAAACACTCCAGATTTACACTGGGGCAAGCGAGAGCTGGATCACTCTCTGTCTCCCTCATTTTCTTTCCTTCACTCTCTCCCCCACATGCAGACTCACACAAACACATTGACGCTCCCCCGCTGGATGCACACACAGGGTACGACTCCACTGCAATTAGATACCTGCGGCTGGCCTGCGCCAGCTAACTCCAGCTCCTCTGGCTTGGGCTTGCAGGGCTGCACCCTGAGCTCTGGGATCCACCCACCTCACAGGGTCCTAGAGCCCCCGGCTCCAACCCAGGCCCAAATGTCTGCCCTGTAATGAAATAACCCTTAGCCTGAGCCCAAGGCAGCTGGCATAGGACAGCCCAGGTTTTTAATTACAGTGGAGACACACCCTAAGAGTGCATCCAAAAGCATCCCCTGTTTGTTCTCTACAACTCTGACTATTAGAAATAGAGACAGAATATTTACTCCTCCCTTGCAACACTCTGGGGACCAGAGTTAGTGATCAGAACAAGATACACTGTGGATATTTAGAAAGTTCAGAGCCTCGTGTCTAAAGGCAGGACTTCAGAGAGGATGAAAACAGATACACCAAGATAGGCACCTGCTTAAATGCTCTGTTGAACGAGGATTTCCTGATGAATCAGAGTTTTAGTAACATGACTGAAATCTAGGATCTTACAGCTCTCAATGTACCTAGGGCATTGAATAGGGACAGCCACCAAATATCTACCCTGGGGGATCATTTTCAAAAGGTGAAAAGTTGCACCGAGCTCCACTCACTATCTCCAGGCTTCACTCCTAAGCACCCGACGCACTGTTCACACACCTCTGCACTGAATATTTACTGATACTGCTGAGGATTTACTGCGATTGCTCTCCTCGGAGGGCCAAGTCCCAGGGAGGGCACCCATATGAGCGCTTCCACCCATGCTGGTGGGGGAGCTACCGTCCCACAGATCAGCTGCAGGTCTGGGAGTGCTGGCTCTACTCCTGGCCCTGACTATATGGGGAAAGACAGAGAGATGAAGCTGGCCTCTTTGCATATCCCCCCAAAATCCTGGGTTGACGACTCGACAGCTGGCAAGAAATCCCACCCCTAACTCCCTGCTCCCACCTCTCTTCTGACTGGCAGATGGGACAGCCATTTGGGAAAGGACTTGCATGGCCTGCTAGGGGGAGGGATGGCTCAGTGGTTTGAGCATTGGCCTGCTAAACCCAGGGTTGTGAGTTCAATCCTTGAGGGGGCCATTTAGGGATCTGGGGCAAAAATTGGGGATGGTCCTGCTTTGAGCAGGGGGTTGGACTAGATGACCTCTTAAGGTCCCTTCCAACCCTATGATTCTATGAGGTCAAGTGTTACCACTGCCATCAGGCAGCGAGCCCAAAGGGAGCCTGTGCTGGGGGATAAGACCAGGCGGTCTGAACCTGAACTGCGGGTAAGATTTGGCCCCCATTGGCCGGGTTTCCACCGGGGTTCTGCCCGAGCTGATGAACGTGGTGGCAGAGATCCATGCGCTGGAGCGACCCCTGGGTGCAGTCTCGCCCCTCCGAAAGTGGAGGAGTAGGAGGAGAGTTTGCAGCCATCAAGGGAGCTCCCGCTGCACAAGGCAGCTCTATCCCGATCTGGCGGGATGGCCCGGGACACAGAGGGAGGTGGAACTGCCTCCTCTGAATCTTTCCTTATCATGGGACAAGCTTAGAGCAAGTGCCACTGAAGTCCTTCCACACCAGTTCCGTGTCCTCTCCCTTTCTCCAGGGCCATGACCAGGGCCGGTGCAAGGATATTTTGTGCCCTAGGCTAAAATTCCACCTTGCGCACACCCCCCCCCCCCACCGCACATCGGTCCAATGAGCGGCAAATCCCAATGAGCCTTTATAGACCCCAGGGGCCAGACCAGGTTCCCGCCTCCCCGCCCCCATCCACTCCCTCCCACTTCCCACCCCCTGACTGCCCCCCTCAGAACCCCCAACTCCCCCCCTGCTCCTTGTCCCCTGAGTGCCCCCTCCTGAGACCCCCTAACCCTAACTGCCTCCCTAAGACCCTACCCCCTACCTGTCCCCCTGACTGCCCCAACCTTCTCCACGCCCCCTGACAGGCCCCCCCTCAGAACCCCTGACCCATCCAACCCTCCCCCTGCTCCCTGACTCCCCCACGACTCCCCTTACCAGGCCCAGGCCGCTGGAGCTGCTGGCTCCACGTGGAGGCAACACGCTGCTGGGCTGCGGGGCACACAGCCCCTCCCCTGCAGCAGAGGCATGCGGGCGGCGGCCCCCGTGCACCCTCCGGCTCTCCCCTTGCCGCGCTCAGGCTCTGCGGCTCCCGCTGCAGGAGCCCGGGGTCAGGGGGGCACTGGACCACAGCCTGGGCAAGAGGGGCTGCTGCCCCCCCTGCACCACACTGGCTCCTCCATGGCTGGGGCCGCCCCCCTCAACCGATGCTTTTTGGTGCCCCCAACCACTAGGCGTCCTAGGCGACCACCTAGTTCGCCTAGTGGTTGCACCGGCCCTGCACCCACCTCACAGGGTCATAGAGCCCCCGGCTCCAACCCAGGCCCAACTGTCTACCCTGTAATGAAATAACCCTTAGCCTGAGCCCAAGGCAGCTGGCATGGGACAGCCCAGGTTTTTAATTACAGTGGAGACATACCCTAAGAGTGCATCCAAAAGCATCCCCTGTTTGTTCTCTACAACTGCTGTTTCTTTTGCAGACAAGTTGCTGGTAGGACCCTAGCGAGAGATGTGAGCGAGAGGGAGGGAGTTATATGTAACCGGCCTCTCTGCTCTTCCTAACCCGTCTATCTACATTCATTGGTGCAGGCTACGGTAACATCTTTATGACCTTTTACCCACTTCCCAACCAATTGAGCTCAGAGGAGTGGTAGCCTTGCTAGACCCGGTTTATTACAGCAGCCCCTCCCCCTCCGCCCCATGCCTGCTGATCTTTTCATTCCCTCTCTCACATCCTTTATCAATCCACAACTCAATACACGGCTGCTGCCTCCTCTCTGCTCCCAGTCATTCTTGCTGCTACAACCTGACTCTGCCAAAGGGGTTTTTAATCTTATTATTTGGGGCTGTGGGGGAAATGGAATTGCAGGATGGCAGAAGATTCAGAAGGTGCTGTAGTAAGATGAGGCCCTGACACATAAACCCTTGTATCAGAGGCTCAGTATGAGGCCTAAGGCCTGAGCTAAAGTAACGGTCAGGATTTAGAAGCTGGCAAGGAAAGGGCTGATGCTGCAAAAAGACACATACCTAAAAGGTGCTGGACACTAGGTATCAGAAGACTCCGATACTTGTACAGTCCACACACATAACAAGGAACAAGCTGACCCATCGTAAAGACAGGTGCAAAAGGGTAATATGATGGATAGAGTTGTTTTGTTCAAACCTACATGTACAAGGTGAGAGCAGTAGCGTAGCCAGGCGGGGAGCAGGGGAAGCGGCCGCTCCCCCTATGAGGAAAAGCAGCTCTAAGATGCCACCACAACCTCGCTAGGGCGGCGCTTTAAAAGGCCTTCGGCTCCTGCCACTGTGCGGAGCCAGGGGCCTTTTAAAGCGCTCCCTTAGCCCCGCTGCCAGAGCCGGGGGGGCGGGGGGAGCTTTAAAAGGCCCGCGGCTCCAGCCGCAGCAAGCCACCCCTTGTCTCTCCGCTCAGCAGCTCAGTGGGGAGACAAGGGGCAGCCGCAGCAAGTTGTGCTTCGTTTGACAATAAACCTGGCCAGGTGCCTTCGTACCTTATCGGAGTCTGTGCTCATTTGGGGTTCTCTTGGGGTCTGCTGTGTCAGCGATTTGCGCAGAGCCCGGGCAGCACACAGAGGGAACACACTCACGCAGCCGATATACAACATTGGTGACCCCGACTGCTGACCTGGTGTGTAAGCGAGCTGTCCCCTAGGAATCACGATCTAATATGACAGAAAACCACGAGCTAGGGAACCCCCTTAACCGCTCCCTGCAAATCCCCACAGAGTTTAAAAAATATAATGGGGAAGAAACATGTGATGTAATTTGTAAGGCTAGGGCAGAGACTGTAGCCTTGAAATGTAAAATATTGCAAACTATAACCCTGGCTGTTAAATGGTGAAAACAGCACGCCATAAAATTGGCGGGGCAAGTAACAGAAACAAAGAAGGAGTTAAAAGAATCAAAAGAAGCTACACAGCTCTGGACGGCTCTCACTCCTCTTACGGGGTGGCAAGCAGCCCAGAGACAACCAGCGCAGGAGCAGAATAAGACACTGGACACAGCTGCAAGGAACCTACAAAAAAATACATGCGCCATCCCCTGTTATCAATATTGGTGGTAAACAGCAGGCTTCAGGTAGCTCCCCTGTGCCTGAAGAATGGGGACAGAAGTGGGAAAAGGTGGCCCTAGTCAAATGGAAAGACGAAACGGGGTTCACTGAAGTGCAACCACTACCTTATGATAAAAGGTAAGTGAAGCGATGGTAAAAGTAGCACACAATACTTTCACTGCATTGGTAAATCAAATGAAGTTAAAAAATGGAACAGTTCACAGAGCACATTAGGACACAGGAGCTGCGACTCGATCGCAGTGGAGTGAATAAAAAGAAATTTCAAAGTCAAAAACTAAAATTGAGCAGGTTAACACCTACATTGCTGCATTAACACAGGGGTGGGCAAACTATTGCCCAGGGGCCGCACCTGGCCCTCCAGATGTTTTAATCTGGCCAATGGGAGTTGCAGGGGTGACGCCTGCAGACAGGGCAGCGCGCAGAGATGCCTGGTTGCGCCTCAGCTGCTTGAAGTAAGTGCCGCCCGGAGCCTACACCTCTGACCCCCTCCTGCGCCCAAACTCCTGCCCTAGCCCTGATCCCCCTACCATCCTCCAAACCCCTTGGGCCCAGCCTGGAGCACCCTTCTGCACCCTGAACTCCTCATTTCTGGCCCCACCCCAGAGCTCGCACCCCAAGCTGGAGCCCTCACCCCCTCCCGCGACCCCAAATCCCAATTTTGTGAGCATTCATGGCCCGCCATATGATTTCCATACCCAGATGTTGCCCTCGGGCCAAAAGGTTTGCCCACCCCTGCATTAACACATGGAATTGCCCAAAAACAGTTAACTGCAGCAAAAAAGGGCACTCCCAACATCCATTTGGCACGCAGACAAAAGCAACAGATCCTGGGGGAACAAATTCGGGTTTTACGAGAGCAGGTAACTCCCCCCACTCTCGTCTCAGAGCCAGGATAAAAACCAGGGGCGCGGTTCCCAACTGTGCAGATTCCCAATTGCTCTGACCCATGGAACCACACTCCATGCTCATCTCTGAAAATACAACCTTCTTTCTCAAATAGTTTTACAGACCGGTTATGTTTTTTCCTTTAGGTGCTTTCTTAGTTTGCTGAACTTGCTGCTGCTCCCTGTGCTTCCAAATACCTTGATAGTGTTAATCTCTCTTGGCTCAGGTCTTGCTACCTTCCTAGGTTGCTCTTCACCATCCCTTTCCCCCGCCTCTCCTCACTTTGTCTCTCTCTTTTTTTTTTTTAGAAATTATAGTTTTTACAGAAAGATAAAGCCATTCAAAACAGAACAAAACAACAAACAAGAGAAAATAAGGTAAATACTTCAAATAAAACCAGTAAATTAATTATTTTAACCCTTCAGGAATGCAACAGCTGGAATTATTTCTAATGTTCTTGAAGATATGGTTGCCAAGCAACAGAAATGCACACTCTGCTTCTAATCCTAACCACTCACTAATATTTGAACGTGGGCTTTTCCTATTTCCATATAGCAGAGTTTTAAAATAATGTTAGATATAAAGTAATGCAAAGTGCCTCGTTACCAAATTGATAAAATATACTAATATTTGCCAAATTTATTGTATCAATTTTTGTTAAAACTTTAAAATAAGGTAATATTTTGTTTATTCAAATGTTTAACCCATTTTATTTTTGTTTGCCTTATTTTGTATAATTATGAATCGAATTCTGGCGCCATTTGTTTTTAATGGTAAGTTTGTCCTTTATGTCATGTGTATTGTATGTTGTGTGTGTCACGTGACTATTTATTATTTTTATTTTGTTGCAACCAAAGTCAATGTTATGCCCTTTTAAAATATATGTATATGAGGTACCACACCATCTCATGGTTGGGGTATAATCATTGTATTATTAGCACCATTTTTTTGTGCAAAGTTCAAAAAGGTTTCAGTTACAAATATATGTACATACATTTGTGCCTCAACAAATAATGCAATTGCAAACAAAAAGAATTCTCTTTTATCAATCACAGTTTTGTTTTTTACGTTTTTTTTAAATTTCTTATTCAAAGAAAAAATTTAAGGGGAAATCTCAACATTAAGGTAAAGATAATATTAACAAAATGTCAATGACTTGTTTGGGTTTATATAAACTTGTTTGCACTTGTGAATCTAGTTCTAAGAATGTGATAGCAAAAAAAGTTTTAAAATAACAATTTACGCATAAAGCTAACCAAACACTTTCAACAGATGTCCACGTTTCCAACAGGTTTCCACCTTTGGCTCCCAAACACAACAAAACATCATGAAAGTTTAATAAACTCAAACTATTTGCCTGGACCTTTATTTAACATTTCTTTTTGTTTAATTTTATAGTTGGTTTAATTTTATATGCCTTTCTTTTGTTATGTTAATAGGAAGCAGTCATTGTTAAAGTTTGTGCTTCTAAACCGTTGACAAGAATGGAATTGATATCACAAGCAAATTAACTCTAAAAAGCTTGGTAAAAATTGACTCTTTTGCTAACACGAAATATTCAACAACAAAAAAGCAGTTATTTTAGCAGTTAAGCATTACATTTAGTATAAAATATTAGTAATGCACCTCAAATGAAAGTCTATACAACAATTGCAAAAGTATAGCTTGTGTTATAAAAGACTTGGTCCCTGTTACACTGTAAACAAACTAAGTTAAACTTTGTATTAAGTTTGGGTTCCTGAAAACAAAAAACAAAAAAAGAAAAAAAAAAACCCAAAACTGTACTATGTTAACTAACAAAAGTTGCTTAAGTTGCATCCCACAGACCAAAGACACCACAAAATATCAGTTTACAGTGAAGAAACCCCAAGCATCAAGAAAAGAAAAATGAAGTGCTTTATAAATAAAAGACTTGTCAAATACACCTCTATCTACCATATATGGAGAATTAAGTTAACAATCTGCTAAAAACCACTAGTTGGACCAGGATAAATTGTCCTTTAATTTCAACTTGGTTACTGTGTAAAAACTGTATTATTGTTGTACTACTGTATTATCATTGTACAGTTGTATTATTGCTGTATTGTATTATTGCTGTACATCATTTACAATCACCTTGCTAAACTGCTTAACCAACACATAGGTAAAAATCAACAAATGAATGGCCGCAAACGACATAAAGGCAAGGAAAAACCAAACTGGTAAAGAAATGAAGTTACACAGTAACTACACATTGGGTAAACAAATTGCCTGTTAGTACCAGTCACAATTTGAGATCAAGAACACTGCATCCTAACTGAGGCACATGTTATTCAAAACAATTTTGTTCATTGTCTGGGTACCAATACTAAATGCTGACAGCCATATTTGAGAAATTGGTTACTATTCATTCAGTAGGTTTTCTGAAAAACAAAATCCATAAGATCAACTGGATGTATGTGAGCTACTGGTGTATCACAGAGCAGTTCAACCAATGGAACAGAGAAGTTAGCCCCTGCCCCTTCCTGCCCAGTGAAGCTTACCAGAGCGTGACAACCAGCATTAAAGGTAACCTATACTTTGGCTGGACAGTACTGGATAATAACTAATTACATTATATTTATATATAAAGGCCTCAGTGGCAGTTTCACTCCAAATTTCTGGCACTATCCATAGCACTGTGGAACACATGATCACAATCCCTATCCCAGGATTTCAAAACACTCAACTTACTACTAATAACGATACAGATGGTAACTGGAATTGCTCTAATAAAAGTGGGTTGCTATCTGCCGTACCACAAGGGCCAAAATACACCACCAGATTGGAAAAGAATTGGTATGCTTGAATATAAAGTGCTGTTCTATGTACACATACAGACTATACAGCTATGCCCATATACACTACAAATATATACACCATATCCACATTACCGATATATATTAATTATTTGGGAGTGTCTCTAAGACTCAGTAATAAAACTACATTCCTCAGTCGAGATCCTGGGCCTAACATTCCCAGGCCCACCATAAGGGACTAAAAATAATTGGATAATAAACTCTATCAGTTGTACGAGGGAATGTGCAGACCAAGGGACAGATGGGGCATGAGTGTATGGATGGTAAAATAAGGTAATCACATTGTGACGGGTTGGTATCACAAAAATCCCCTTGGGGCTGCCACCTGATATGCCAAGACTACTTCTGCCCCTGCTTTCCTGCCTTTTTCAGCTTGGGACTCCAGAATCCTGTCTGGTTTGAGTCAGACCCGCTAGCCTGCTGCAAACCCAGACCCAGGTCTGAACCACATCCCCTAACAGCTGTAGGTTTGCCTGGAAACAGCTTAGGAAGTGTTCTTGCCTTTGACACCCAGGTGCCCAACTCCCAATGGGGTTCAAACCCTGAATAAATCCGTTTTACCCTGTATAAGCTTTATACTCATAAACTGTTTGCCCTCTATATCACAGATAGAGAGATATGCACAGCTGTTTGCCCCCCTCCGGGTACTAACACCTACTCCAGGTTAATTAATAAATGAAAAGTTATTTTAAAAAGTACAAAAAGTAGGATTTAAGTGGTTCCAAGTAGTAACAGACAGAACAAAGTGAATTATCAAGTAAAATAAAAGGAGGAGATCACATTTGTACGCAGTATTCAAGATGTGGGCGCACCATGGATTTGTATAAGGGCAATAAGATATTCTCCGTCTTATTCTCTATCCCCTTTTTAACGATTCCTAACATCCTGTTGTCTTTTTTGCTGCTCGTCTTCAGAGAACTATCCATGATGACGCTAAGATCCTTTTCCTGATTAGTTGTAGCTAAATTAGCCCCCATCATATTGTATGTATAGTTGGGGTTATTTTTTCCAATGTACATTACTTTACCTTTATCCACATGAAATTTCATTTGCCATTTTGTTGCCCAATCATTTAGTTTTGTGAGATCCTTTTGAAGTTCCTCGCAGTCTGCTTTGATCTTAACTATCTTGAGGAGTTTGGTATCATCTGCAAACTTTGCCACCTCACTGTTTACCCCTTCTTCCAAATCATTAATAGGATTGGTCCTAGGACTGACCCTTGGGGAACACAGCTAGTACTAGGGTACACACTCACACAGCCGACATACAACATTGGTGACCCCGACTGCTGATGTGGTGAGTAAGCGAGCTGTCCGCTGCAGGAAATGGGATCTAAAATGACAGAAAACCACTGAGCATATAAAACCTGCGTGGTCCAACCCCAGGATCCTGCCCTACAGTGCCAGCACCAAAGCCTCCCAAAGGCTGCTCCCATGAGCCCTATGCAGGGCAGGTACATATGGGACAGCCCCTTGCTGAGATCAGCTCACCTAACCACATCCTCTTCGCTGAGGGCTGGAGCCGGTAGGTTAAGAAGCTCAGACTCCTGCCCCGCCCGCCCCCTGTGCCAGGTTGGGCTCCCCACACATATGGATGCTTTCGGGGAGGAGGGATAGCTCAGTGGTTTGAGCATTGGCCTGCTAAACCCAGGGTTGTGAGTTCAAGCCTTGAGGGGGCCATTTAGGGATCTGGGGCAAATATCTGTCAGGGGACAGTACTTGGTCCTGCTAGTGAAGGCACGTACAAGCCTTGGTCACACCCTTCTGTTATCCGGGAAGTAGCGTAGGAAGGGGCGCCGGCCTGAGTCTGTGGCACTATCGGGGTTTGCCTCCCCAAGGCGCGTTGGCCAGGGTAGGGGAACACAGGCCTACCCACCTTCTCTGCGTTTCAGCCCAGGGCCCTGATAGTGGCGGGGGAGAGGGTCCCACCACTGGCTCAGCGGGGATCCAATCACAACACACTGACCCACTAGACTCATCGCACTCCAGTTCTTCCCTGGGCTACTTCCTACCCCGTCTCCAGCTCCTCAGGGTATTCAGCTTCTGGCAGCTGCAGCTCACCCTCCGCGTCAGGCTCCCCTCAGCTCAGGTTACTGCCTGGCTCCTCCAGTTCCTCGGGGTATTTAGCTGTTGGCAGCTCTGGTAACCCCTGTCCTTCCTGCAGGTCCAGTTTCTCCTGGTCCAGGGCTTCCCCTGGCTTGGCAGCGGGGTCTGAAGGGCGTAGCCCGGGGTGGGGGTCCCTCCCTCCCTGGTGCTGCCGTGACTGGGCTAAGGGCCCTGCCCTTTATACTTCCTGTCCCACCCCTCCCCTTCTGCGGGGTGAAGCAGGCTTGATCTGGCCCTCCCACTCCGGTTGAGAGAGTGGCTCTTTACCCTCTGGTTTGGAGGGAAGCCACTCTGGCTCCCTAGTCCCTACACACCCCCATCCCAGTTCCTCTTTCAGATACCCCAGCAACAGCTCAATTATCTTCCATCCAACCAAATCACACGCTCACCTGCCTCCTGCTTCTGCTCTGCTCCTCCTCCCCTGCTTTCTCTGGGACAAAAGGGGGGGAGCCAAGATGGATCCATGAGAGCTGGGGGTATTGAGGCAGTTGTTGCTGCCGACACAACCTCTGCCTTCAGCGTGGCTTTGCCGAGCCAACCTGGGGATTCTCTGATGCCAGATTTCAGCTGAGTAATAAATGTGATGCTGAGTCACTGCAGATATGGATTGCATTGCGCCCGGCAGGGAACGAACCGTGACAGCCCCTTGCCAAGGGGATTTCATCTGCTCATAGGTAGAAATTTGCCCAGCCTGGACCCCTTGGCTGCTCCCCAATGCTGATAGGGACCCCTGCAAGACCCCAGCCAGAGCATGAGCAAATCAGGCACAGAGTCTCTTAGGGCCCACATGCCTCGGGGGACAGGGCTGGGAGAGACACAGAGCAGAGGAAGCACAAAGCCAAGGAGAGGGGCCCAGACTATGAGCTCCCAGCACAACCCTCAAATCCAGGGATTCTCAAACTGGGTGTCAGGACTCCCCCGGGGGTCACAAGGTTATTATATGGGGGGTCGCAAGCTGTCAGCCTCCACCTCAAATCCCGCTTTGCCTCCAGCATTTATAGTGGTGTTAAATATATTTAAAAGTGTTTTAAATGTATAAGCGGGTGGCGGGAGGGGAGGGAGGTCGAACTCAGAGGGTTGCTGTGTGAAAGGGGTCACCAGTAAAACAGCTGGAGAACCACTGCTCAAACCAAAGTAATAAACAGAAACTGAAAGCCAGAAAGGAACTGCAGTGGTGGAGCCCAGGGCCGAGACAGCAGGGGCTGTGGGTTGGGATTGAGGGGCAACAGCAGAGTTGGTTTGACCAGCCCCTACTCCTGGATGTGCTTGTGTTTCCTCCGAATTCTTCTCCACCGCCCCCAGGGAATCGTTTCACCCCTCGCTGCCCAGGGAAGGAACCTGATGGTGCCTTGCGACGGCAGGGACGTGACTGCCCCAGTTCAGGGGCAGACACAGACTCTGTTAATGGTTCATTCGCTCAGGGATAAGAGGCTGGAGCAGCCCCGAGGGAGAGCGAGACCCAGCGGGGAAAGGACCAGCTGCTGCCAGGCAGGGACCTCACTGCTCACAGGCACCCTGTCTGCCAAATTCTCCAGGGTGCCCCTTATCCGAGGTGAGTGGGAGCTACTGGGGCCACCTGAGTCCTGCACAGATCTGCCCTGGCATGGCTGGGGCCAGACAGACCGACAGGGATTGCTATTGTAGGATCCTTGGTGAGTACAGAGACTGGCTTCTTCTTGTAGAGTCTCTGGGGAGCACAGGGGCTGCACCCAGACTGCTTTATTATTGCAGGGTTGTTATTGCAGGGGTGGGAGGTTACACACCCCCTGCCTGCTTCTGGGGTGACGTGATGGGGACAGACACAGGGAACTGATGGGTTTCTCTCCTCCACCCGCGCAGGTGCACCACACGCCACACCCCTGGTAATCTGCTGAGGGTCCATCCCCATCAGAGATGCTGATCCTGAGCTGCACCTCCAAGCTGCAGCTGCTGGAGGGGACACTATGGAGGCTCTTGCCTGAGACGCTGCCGGTGACATGGCTGTGCCTAGCCCCACTGCCCGCACCCCAGGGATGGGACTCAACCCTCCCCCACCTCCATGGGGCAGAGAGCAGGGGAAGGTCCCTCTGACTCCCCTGGGAGATGGGTTAGAGATTAGGGCTGAGGAGCAGGCCCCTCCCCACCAGGCTCTCCCAGCCACCCGCTGCTCCCTCGTGTCTCCCAAAGTCCAAACCCAGCACCAATTCCTGCTGCTCACCCAACTTAGCCAGCGTGACCTTCCCAGCCATTCACAGGGAAAGTGGGCTCCTTATCAGCCAATCAAACCACAGGCGGGATCCATCAGAGCTAATCAGAGCGCTGGGTAGCTCTGGCTCCCTCCATGGCACCATGCCCATCACATGCCTCAAGTGTGTGTGGGGGTCACCAGCCTCCTTGTCCTATTACACCCCCAGCCCCCCGTGCTCAGGGTCTCCCCTGCGATACCAGCCCAGGGGCCACAAATCAGGATAGTAAAGCCGGGGCAGAGGAAGGGGGAGAGACAGGCCCCCACAGCTTTTCCACTTGTATGCCCTGCCCCTTGTCTCCCCCCAACACTCACCCCCTACACACACCTGCCCCCTCTCTGCCCCTCAAACCAACCACACGTGTCAGCCCACATCCCCCCACTCACCCCCCAATCCCGTCTCCTGGCTGCTCCCCACATTCTCCTGAAACCCCCCAGTCTCTGCTCCCCAGAGCCTGTGGAAGCCATTTTCCCTGGACTCGGCCCCCTGAAATCATTGTGAGGTGGCGGCCATCTTGACTAAGGGCAGCCTGTGGTGTCAGCCCCATTGGCAAGAGCAGCCATTTTTGAGAAGGGCAAAATACTTCCCAAAGGCACAGAAGATTATGAGACACTGAAACCCCTCGATAAACAATGGGAGCCTCCTGACCGAGTCATGAGAGTAGGAATTTCTGCCCCTCCACCAGCTCTGACCCCCGCCCCATGTCTCTGGCAGGTCCTCGGTGCCGTGATGACCATAAACCGTGGGAATCCTGCTGGGGACGAGGTGCTGGTGGATTCGTGGCCTGAGTTCAAAGCCGTCCTCACCCGGCCACACAGAGAGGTGCCGCCCCTCAGCCACCGCGCTGCACCTGGGGGCCTGTGGGGATTGCGCGGTGGGGAGTAGGACATGGAGCCTTTCTCCTCTAAGGGACCCAGGCAGGGGCCAGTCTGGCTCAGTATGGGGGGTATTGGGATTTGAGGCCTTTCCCTTCTGGGGGGCCACAAGGGCGTGACAGGATGGCACGGGGGGAAGATGGCGGGAGGTGGGGAGGCAGATCAGTCATTCCATTGGGAGTTCCCCACTCTGCTCCATGTGTCCCCCGGCAGGTGGCATCGGACGACTCTGATTTCTACACCAACAGGTACACGGCGTACTACCGGGACCTGGGCGCCTACCGGGCACTGCTGGGCAGCGCTGTGAACTGGAGCCAGGCCTTCTGTATCCACGGTAACATAGGCCCCACAGCACTGGGGAGAGCCCCATGGTGACTAAGCATACATGTTCTCTCTGGGCCAAACCCCAGAATCCTGCCCTACAGTGCCAGCCCCGCCCTCAGGTCCCCCAAAGCTGCCAGCTCTATGGGGGGCAGGAATATATGGGGTTGCTCCTTGCCAGGTCTGGGTTGGAGTCGGCTCAGCTGAGCACAACCTCTTCCCTGAGGGCTGGGGCTGGTAGGTTTGGAAGCTCAGACTCCTGCCAGGTTGGGCTCCCCACACATATGGGCGCTTTTCTCAATACCATTCAGTCCCCATCCCCACTGCTCACAGCTCATCGCTGCCCCCTGCAGGGCTCCAGGATGGGGTGTACGAAGCCTCCAGGGACATCTCCGAGGCTAAAGAGATCCAGCTGGAAGTGTCCCGCTACTTCACCTACCTCCACCCGGATCCCAGCTCCATGCCTGAAATCCGGTCAGTGTCAGCTTGTGCCACAAGGCCCCTAGCCAGCGTGGCACTGAGATGCCCAAGGTCTGGCTGGCTATTCCCCATACAGGTCTTGGGGCACTGGGGTCTTGTTGCCACCAGCAGAATCCTAGTGGGATTGGTACTGAACTCAACCTCACTCAGGGAACATGCAGGGACTGGGGAGCGTAGCCATGGGGTGGGGTCAGCCATGGGGAGGGAGATCCCTGTTCAGTTCCTGCACAGGGCCCCCAGCCTCTGCCAGGAAATCCTGAAGCAAAGGGCTTCTGTGCCACCAATGGGGCCCCACGAAAAGCCCCTCAGGACCGGGCACTCCTGTAATCAGCCGTCAGCCCTGGCAGGGCCTGGGCATTGAGCAGCCGTGCTCCCCCAGTCCCCGCATCACATCTCTCCTGGCCCAGGCTGGAGAGGAACCTACCCTACCCACAGTCTGTTCAGACCTCGGCTCCTCACCCAGGACCCAGAGAGGGAAAGGTACTCTAGGGGTGTTTTGGGGATGTGGGGGTCTCTATCAGGAAGGGGAATGAGACACTCAATTCTAATGAGAGGGGACAATAGGCAGAGCTGCCCAGTGTGTGGGCTAGTGGGGAAAGGCCTGTGTCCCATTTCCCCCCCACACCTGAACCAACCAGCTGTCCACTTCACTTGGCTCCAGCAGCCCCTTTCCTGAATCCCATGAGTTTGGCTGGATCCCACAATGACCTGCCTGGGGGGGAAGCCCCTTCTGATTGGCTGCCTCTCAGAGCTGCTGCAGTAAGAGTTCCCTGCCCCTGCCCCTCCCCGCAGTAATGTGACACCCTTCTCACGGGAGGGGAGAGAAGGGCAGGGAAGAGGCAGCAGGAATTGCTCAGCATCTCAGGGGGACATCGCTTCCACTCCCCATCCATTCCTGTGAGCAATGGGACAGGACGGTGCTTGGGCTCCCCCTATCCCTGGGACACCCGACCTGGGAAGGGCAGAGGGGAGCCCGCTGCAGCTGCCACAGGGCTGGGAGGGGTGGAAAAACATCAGGAGGTAGAGAGGGGAGGCTGTGGGGGCTGGGAGTTGATGGTTCCCTGTACCGGGGCAGAGCTGATGGGGCAGAATGAATTGCTGTGTGGGAGATGGAGAGATGTTGGAGTAGCAGCTTCTGCAGGGAGGCCCATATCACCCTAATGAGTCTGGGACTGTTGGGAACAGTGATTGTAACACCTAGAGGTGGGGGCTGGGGGAATTCAGCTGTCAAGGGAGAACAGCAATCACAGCATAATCGTTTTTAAATGCCTCATGATCTTAGGGCCAATCTCATAGTTCTGAGGTATCACTGCTGATCGCTGACTTTTGGGGGTTGATCTGCTGGTCTCTGCCCTCCCGCCCCACAGGCTGGACCCAGCCGTGAGGCTCTCATCCCTGGAAATCTCCCACATCGACCTCGTGAATGAGACATGGGCCCTTGGGGGGAATGACAGGAGCAGGAGGTACCTGACCAGCCTGATCCGCTACTTCCCCCACATCTGCATCCTGGATGCCGCCAGCCGCCCAGTCAGCTGGACCCTTTCAGACCCGTTTGGCGCCATGAGGCACGGCTACACCCTGCCCCAGCACCGGGGACGTGGTTACAATGGGGTGCTGAACAACTTGCTTGCCAAGCGGCTGCACGCACTCGGCTATCCCAGCTACGGCCACGTCGCCCTGGACAACTACCCCATGCAGAGGCTGCAGGAGAGGCAGGGCTTCCAGCGCCAGCCCACCTTCTGCCACTACATCCTCCACCACGCAGCACTGCATAGACCCCCCACCTTAACCCCCAGCCCAGCACCGGGCACAGCCCCTGCCTGAGTCCCCAGCCCAGCCACCCAGGGGACCTGCCAGGCTGGGGCTAAGGGAAGTCAAGGGAAGAGGGTGGGGGGAGTCTGGAGATCCGTGTTAGGCCCAATTGAACCAGTAACATATCCCAGCTCCAGCCTCATAGAATCATAGAATATCAGGGTTGGAAGGGACCTTATGAGGTCATCTAGTCCAACCCCCTGGTCAAAGCAGGACCAATCCCCAATTTTTGCCCCAGATCCCTAAATGACCCCCTCAAGGATTGAACTCACAACCCTGGGTTTAGCAGGCCAGTGCTCAAACCACTGAACTATCCATCCCCCCCCCCCTCACATGGTGTCTGCTACCCATAGCCTCACAGCACCATACGCAGCTTCCCAGGCTCTGTCCTAGTCTCCCAAGCCCCGTTACCTGCCCTCCTGGGTGGACCCCAGTCCCCAAACCCCATACATGTAGCACCCCCATCCCAGTTCCACTTTCAGCTCAATGATCTTCCATCCAATCAAGTTACATGCTCACCTGCCTCCTGCGTCTGCTCTGCTCCTCCTCCCAGGCTGTCTCTGGGACATCCTGCTCAGCGTATTGCATCTCTAACTCCTCCACAGTCGGCGTGTCACCCTCCCCCCACCCTGCCAGAGACATCTCCCCCCGGATCTCTCTCTCCAATGCTTCCCTGGGGCTTGTCACATCTCTCCCCATTGCTGCCTGCTCTCATCAGCTCTTTTCCCCTCTACTGGACAATACAAGCCACAGCAGGTTTAAATGAGGAAGGGCAGGAACGAGTCTGAACAATCGATCCCCATTAGGCAACATCTCCTTGAGCACAGTGTACTGGGCAGGATGCTTCTAACCCATGATGCATCTGGCTGATCCGCATTGATACTAAGCAGCCCGAGGTGTTCCTATGCCAAGGACTGCCTCAAGGGTCAGTCTGTCTCAGTAACTCAAGGGTTAAATACCTGCCGGGGATGTTGATTATCTTCAAACCAAACTTCACTATCCCCAAGGGCTCCCGGCCTGAGGTCACACCCAAAAGCAGTCTAGACCCAAAAGCAATCCAGATGTGTTAAATTCAGCACCACACAGCCAAGACACCCAAATCCCCTTAATTCCACCCACCAGCACTGATCGAGAGCAGGAAGCATTTTGGGCTTTGTGATCCCACCTGCAATTAAACTGATTGTTGAAGACACCTTTGAGTATTTCCCCTTTGCGGCGGCACTCCCTGCCACGGCTGGGACCACTCGGGCGAGGGGGAAGGCAGAATTACAGCTACGGCCACACAACAGTTTCCCATTTTTCAACCCACTTTTCAAATGAAATTTTCCCAAAGAAGGTTCTGCTTGTTCCCAGAGTGTCGGCTTTGTGTCTAGACACTGAGGGCCTGAAAACCAAAGTGTTCTGGGTGTGTAACCTGGTCTGCAGGGTGGTGTCTGCCGCAACAAGGGTCGGGTGAAATATCTAGAGCTCTGATTCAATTCTCCGCCCACAACCACTGAACAGATGCCCCTTCAGCAGTGGTTTCCCCCTCCGCTATGCTCCACTCATGGTTTGGTGTCAGCTGTTGGCCTCGTCCCAGAGCCTGGCATCACTCAGGCCTGTGCCCTATCCTTTTTCACAGGGTAAGGGAGGGCTGCCCAGGGGTCCCTCAGCCCTGCTGCCACCCGCTGCCGCTTTGGCGAAGGGCCACCTCGGTGCTGCCTCCCAAAGGAGACTTTTCTGACTTTGTAAAATCTGCCCCCCATGACTCTGGCAGATCCACGGGGCTGTGATGCACAAACTGCGGGAACTCGGCCGGGAGTGAGGTGCGGGTGGATTTGTGGCTGGAGTTCTAAGCCGTGCTGACCCAGCTGCACAGAGAGGTGCCACCCCTCAGCCACCACACTGCACCTGGGGGCTTAGCTGGCTCAGGGAGTGGGTAATGGGACACAGGGTTTTTTCCCTGCAGGGGACACCAGGGTGGGGGTCAGAGTGGCTATGCGGGGCAGGCAGATCAGTCAGTGCAATGGGAGTTCCCCTTTCTCGGCTGTGTGTCAACCCCAGCAGGTGGCATCAGATGACTGATTTCTACACCAACATGTACACGGTGTTCTACAGAGGACGAGCTGGGCAGCATGGGCGCTATCAACTGGGGCCAAGCCTTCTGTATCCACAGAAATGTCTGGGTGTCTCGTACTGAGCCCCACAGCCACTGCATGTCCCCCCACCTTCTGCGACCAAACCACAGCAGCCCCAGCCCCTGAGTCGCCAGGTCCTCCCCGACTGCTCCCGTATGCCCCATGGGGTCAGGCTGCTGGGCTGGGATTGGCTCACTTCATGCAGGCCCCTTTCACAAGACCTGCATGCTGGTGGATTGGCTTGGTCCCCTCTGCTCCCCACCTGCCGGTCTGGGCCCCCCACAGACACGTTCCCCATTCAGGGCTCCCACTGCTCAGGGTCTGTTGCCGCCCCCTGAAGGGCCCCAGGACGGGGGTGTATGAGGGACATCGCTGGGGCCAATGGGGTGCAGCTGGAGGCATCCAACCATTTCACCTACCTCTGCCCAATCCCAGCACCATGCCTGAGATCCGGTCAGTGTCTGCCTGGGGGTGGGCACAGGGGTTGGGCAGCTTCACTGGAAGGCAGCTGGCCCCACTCCTCACCCTGTCTAGGACCCAGGTCAACGGCAGCATCCCACTGGGATTGAAACTGCCCACACAGCCTGCTCTCTGGCTGCTCAGGGACCTGCAGACACTAGAGAGATCAGGCACAGGGTGTTTGGGGTGGGGGTGGGATTACATTACACTCCATATTCTTTATGAATATATACTTATGATATAGACATGACATAACTGAGATGTGCTTTATGCAAGATGGCTCATGTGAGATATCATTGGAAAGGTTATGATTTACAGAATGTGATTATCCAATTTGTAAGCCTGGATCATTTCCGTATCTGAAGTTAGGAATATTGACTATGTATCTGTATTTCAAATGTGTTACTTTGGTTGTTACCCCCAACTAGCCCTTCAGGTACAACAATGGAAAAGCCAGACAGGGCTAACGTCCCATTAGCAAAGGCAATGGACTGTGAAAGTGCTTAGTCTTCCTGTGGACGCTCCAGACAGCCTACAGCCCTGCAGAGACATGGGTCTGAGTCATCTGGTACTGGACCCACCCCTTGGAAGGCCAGTGTTCTTCCACTGGGAGACAAATGGCTCCTGCCGTACACAAGAGCTATATAAGGCAGGGGAGTGACATGATCATGGTTCTCCTCTGCCTCCCCACCCAAAGAAACACTGAAAAACACCTGGAAGCAAGAACCGAAGTAAGGGGAGAAGGGTTGAACCAATTTTGGTGGGGCGTCCAGTCTGTGCATGGAAATACCTGAAGTCACAAGGCGCAGGTCAGTGCAGCTGCCTTTCAATACTTTCTGTAATCTACCTGGGACAATATTTAGAGTGAGAAATTACATTTTATAACCTGTTTCTTTAGTGAATCAAACTTAGTTTGCGTGTTTTGTTTTATTTGCTTAGTAATCTGCTTCCTTCTGTTTTCTACCCCTTTAACCACTTAAACTCTGCCCTTTATAGTTAATAAAATTTGCTTTGTTTATTATTAAACCCAGTTTCTCTAATTTCTAACTGCGTGGTAGGGAAGGGGAAAAAGTTATCATAGAATCTCAGGGTTGGAAGGGACCTCAGGAGGTCATCTAGTCCAACCCCCTGCTCAAAGCAGGACTTTGTCCATATCTTCCTCCACATTGTTGTACATATCTTCCTCCACATTGAGGGAGGGGGCGAATTTATGAGCTAGTGTTGTATAGATTTCTCTACAGCGCAAGACAATACCTTTGGGTCTGCACTCTACGGGAGGTGGACACCTGAGTGCTGGGGCAAGTCCCTTAAGCTGAGGCTTCCCAGAGCTGATCTCAGTGTGTGTGTCACTCTGCAGTTGGGTGTGTCCCTGCCTCTGTGTGTGCTGGAGGAGGCTTACTAGCCTGGCTCAGCAAGACAGGTAAAAATGAAGCCCAGGCTGGCAGAACAGGGTATCCCAGCACAACAGGTGGCGTCCCAAAGGGGGGCAACCGATATCAGAGGGGCCCTGGTTCAGCCCCCACATAGGGACCCCCCAACAGCAGGGCTGTCATTTCAGAAAATCCTGGCAGGTACCTGTAGAAAAGCTGTGTTGGAACATTACAGGGGATCCTGTATCCTGAAAACACAGATGAGGCAAAAAGTGGAGCAGAGAGACCCATGGACGGAGGACAAAACAAGGTCTAGAAGGGCAATTCCCCCCCTTGCTCAATAGCAAGTGATGCACCTGCCCAACTGCTGCTCGACCCACAGCCCTGGAGATCTGCACTCTGGCAAGCAGCCCAGACAGAGCACGGACAGCTACTGCACATTAACCTGCTAAACATGAAGTGGCCCTAAGGGGGAAATGAACAGAGCCGGCAGTACCTGGCCAACCTGATCCCCTACTTCCCCCGCTGTTACCTCCTGGACTCCAAAGGCCACCCCATCATCTGGAATGTCATGGACCCCTTTGGTGTCATGTGTGACATTCTGTATCTTGGGCGGGCATCCTGGAACCCCCATATTCCTCATTTATATATGAGGGTGATTTTGCATATAAAGTAGGCCATGTGAGATCAGGGGAAAGGTTATGATCTCCTGAAAGTCATTTTCCTACCCATATCTGTATATCATTAATGCATGTGAAGTTCTGAGAATTGTGTTGTATGGTTGTCACTAAAACATACTGTAAGTTTGGGAATCAGCCAGCTATTAGCCCCCCAGAGACAACAGCGAGGAAAGTAACCAGTGCCTGGGCTGGGTGTCAAACAACCCATCAACAGCCATTGTACAGCACCCACACACCACCCACACCAAGGGAATTGCTCAACCTTGCTTGGGGACTCAGCAATGCCCTCACGGCATGCCTGGATGTGTGTCTCCAAGCAGATGGGACTGAGGGTATAAAACATAACACAGGGACACCATGCTTGGCCTTTTCTCCTGCCCCCATTTGTGCTGCAAGCAACAAAGACTCACAGAAGACCGAAGCCTCCAGCAGAGGAGACTAGTCCAGATTTCAAGGGTGAAATCTGCGTGCTATGAACTGCAATAGACAGTGGGGTGAGAAAAACTGCTTAATCTAGATGTTGCCCAGTCTAATAGGGTTGAGTATTTAGACTGCGTACTTATATTTTATTTTCCTTTGGTAACTAACTCTGACCTTTTGCCTATCGCTTACAATCACTTAAATCTCTCTTTTGTAGTCAATACATTTGTCTAACACTTTTATCTTTACCAGTGAGTTTTCCTGAAGTGTGTTGTAAATCTGATCAGGGTTTGCCAAGGCTGGTGTATATCCATTTTCAATTGATGAAGTGGGGTAGGGTGGGGATCTGGGACCAACTAATAAATTAGAAGCCTCTTCTCCCGTCACCAGACCGAGCGCTCCCCTTTACCCCGTTCTCCAAGAAGACCAGGATCCATCCCAACCCCCTTCATATTCCCATCTCATTGTGGGAAAGGACAAAGAAAACCCCTTGTTAAATTCTAGGGACGACGATGAGGAAGACGCATTAATTGGCCTGGCAGCCTTGCGTCGGATCAAGAGGCGGTCACAACAACTCCCAGGGGTCACCAGTTCAGACCAGTCCAGATCGTGCAATACTGCCCAGGCCCATTCCTTCGGTACCGCTCAGACCCGTAAAGAAAAAAACCCCGTCCCCCGAAACCCTCCTGTCTGCCTGACTCCTCTGTTTTTCCCCATACATACGAAGAGAGCCTGGACATGATTGGGCCCAACGCTTACGCTCTGGCTCTAAACCTATCCAGGCTCCCCTCCGAATCCTGCATACTGGGGGCCAACAAGATGGTCCCACTTGGACCTATAAACCCTGGACTCGTACAGAGCTCCATTCAATTGTAACAGGCTTTCCAAAGCCCCTGGAAAATCCTACCAAATTTGCAGAGGAATTTTTGTTAGTGTGTGACACCTATGAACCCTCTGAAGCAGACCTCCTGCAGCTGTGCAAGCTACTTGTAACCTCTATCGAGCATGAAAAATGGCTCACAGCAGCCAATTGGCCCATCAGTGAGCGCCATTCTACATTGCCAGACACCGATCCTGACGCTGAATACTGAAAAAAGTGTAAAGACCGAGCTAAAAACCTACATGAGGCCATCCCTCGAGTATGGACTCCAAAAACAAACTGGACAGCCATACATTGCTGTAAACAGCGACAGGGAGAAAGTCCGGGCGACTATCGCACCCGGCTGATGTTTTTCCGCAACATTCTGATATACAGCAACCGGATGAAAATGGGAAGGGCGCCCTGGCTCATGCGTTTGTTAATGGCCTCCTACCTGCTATTGGCAGTATGCTAAAGTGAATAACTGTCGGGTGGGAGACTGAAATCATGGATTAATTGCAATCAGTGGCAAATCTTTACATTGCAAATCTCTTCTGCTACAGTAATTAAGTTCCTCTCTTCAGTTTTTAGCAGGGAAGGTAACCCCAAAGAACTCGTTTCAGATAATGGTAGTCAATTTACTTCCCTGGAGTTTGAAACTTTTGTAGCACAGAGGAACATTTTACACAGAAGGTCATCCCTATATTGCCCTCAAGCCAATGGGGAAATCGAACGATTTAACAGAAGTTTGAAAGAGAGTTTGCGACTGCTAAACTGGAAGGGTGATTGTGGATACTCTTCACTTCTGATTTCTTGCAAGCATACCAGGCTACACGACATGGCACAACGCAAAGATCACCCGCAGAGTTACTGCATGGGAAACAGATGAATACTAAACTGAACATTGCTGGATTGTTACAGGCATGACCTGATGCCCCAAACGAGGATGATGTGAGAAAAACAGTTGAAAAGAACCAAGCAAAGTCTAAGGCTTTCACAGACAAGAGGCGGGGTGCTAAGGAACCAAAGTTTGAGTGTGGTTCCTTCGTTAGAATACGAAAACCTGGAATTTTACACAAAGGGGACCATAAATTCACAGCTCCTCTTAAAATCATAGCGAAGAAGGGACCTTACACCTGTCGACTTTCTGATGGGCGGGTATGGAATGCTTCTTACCTTGCACCTGCCTATGCACCAAGAGGAGATTATGTCAACACTCAGTCTGCATTGGATGGCTTCACCGTAGCACCAACACAACAAGACATTGCACTGGAACCGGGGCTTGAGAGGCGGCTTGTCAGACCCAGACGACCACCTGTCTGGACTAGAGACTATGTTACGTAGTATCTACAGTGTTTTCAGTGTCATATTTCTGCCAACAGTATAGTGTCTTGTTTCATAGTTGTTCCTATGGTTAGAACAACAATGTTTATTTTCATTGGGAGAGTTTCTTAAGAGAGGAGGGAAGGTGGTGTTTAGATGTTGCTGGAATTATTAGAACTGGGAGCACTGGCTGCTGGGAGTCTGTAAGGACAGGAAACAGGAAGGAGGGGGGAGGGAGTTGAGAGGCTGGGAGAGCTACAGAGGGTGCAGCAGCAGCTTGGTACAGAGGTTTCCACTTTAAAATAAAGACCTGTTGCAGTTTGTTAGTACCTTGCCTGATTGATACAACATGGACAAACACAAGTTAGTTACATTAAGTTTTGTAATGGAATAAAGCTCTGCTTTATATTGACTTGAAAAGACACAGCCCTTTATTTACAGGGGTGTTTTAATAACATAGAGCAGGTGGAATCACCCCAGGTTTTTAGTAACAGACAGTTTATATTTCCCTTATTTTGTTAACCATTTTAGTAACAGACCGTTTATATCCCCCTTATTTTATTAACCGCTGGATCAGAGAGAAGAAGCTTGTTTCTTTCCCCACTTTTTAACAAAGAGAGGTGAAGGTCTTGTAAAGGAATAAGCCCCCTTGGCATTTAGCCCCCTTGGCATACGTGTTTTAATAAAATGTAAGCCTGCGCGCGCACACGTTTATAAAAGTGACAAAAAAAGTTTTAGACTAACATGGGTTATTTTTTTAGTAAAAACAATGTAAAGCTGAAGCAAAAGCAGCTTTTGTGGTCAGAGATAAGAAGGCCCAAGGCCTGCTTTTAAAACAAAATGATACCAAAGATTTGTTTAAATAAACTTGATTTTAGAAGCTGATTAGTTACCATTCAACAAAAGCCAAGGCTTTTGTATGAATTAAATTAAAGAATACAGGTTTAGCTTTTACACCTTTACAGGTGGAGTTTTGGTTCCAGATATGTTAATGGGCATATTACCATTTACAGTGTCTTTTTATTAACTGTTTAAACACCCTTACTATAGAAAATAACAGCATCTGTGAGCCAATGGATCAGAGGGAAGAAGATTGCTTCTTCCCCCACTTTTTAACAAATAGAGTTGAATGTTATATTAAGGCTTGTAAGGGAATAAACACTTTAAAAGACAAGCCTATATGAAGACACAACCCTTCATTTAGCACTTTTGCACATGTTTTAATAAAAAAGAGCATGCAAAAGCACGACAGGTCTAAACCCACAAACCCTTACTAAGAAAAAGTTTGGAAAAGCTTTTCCCTATGGGGTTTTTAGTGAGAACAATTTGAAGCAGCCTTTTGAAGTTAGTGGATTAGAAAGGAAGAAGACCCCTTTGAAAAACAGGCTATCTGAAGACACTTTTTTTTAAGTTAGCCCCACTGGCATTTGTGTTTTAATAAAAAGTGAGCAACCCAGGGTTAAAAACACAGAAAACCTGTTTTTTATCACTATACAATACTTTTATAAAGGTTTCCCCCATGTTTTAGACTAGCCTTGGTTAATTTTTAGTAAGGACACTTTGAATCAGCTGGCTTTTGCAGCAAAGCAGCTGTCAGCAAAAACAGCCTTTGTGATGAGAAATAAGAAGGCTGCTTCTTTGCCTGATTTTTAACAAATACAAGTGAAAGTTACATTAACTTTTGTAAAAGAATAAACACTTTAAAAGACAAGCCTATATGAAGACAGAGCCCTTTCTTTAACATTTTTAGATGTGTGTTTCAATTAAAAAAATGAGCATGCAGAAAACAACTCACAGTGAAAACCACAGAACCTTAGTAACAGCTAGTTTATATTTCCCTTATTTTGTAATCCAGTGGATCAGAGAGAAGTTCAGTTTCCTTTCCACTTTTTAATAAATGTATACGAAAGTTATAGTAAGCTTGTATTTTCCTAGGACTTTTAGATTTAAGTAGGAAGTTTTTTGTTGCATTATCAGAATGTCTTTGTTTTTAAATGTTTGCAACCCGTGTGCTGAGACACAGGTACAAGCTTTAGTGTTTCTTTTGGGTTCATTGGTTTTATTAAAATAATGCAGCACAGGCTGGAGCTGTCTCTACATTTTAAAAACAGATAAGACTAATTAGGCTAGCCAGTGCTTCATGCACTATTGTCTGCCTTAGCAAGGCTCTAGGGGTCACTCTTCCAGTTTGCTTGTTGTTGTTGTTGTTGTTTTTTACACAGACTTTTCCCCTAACTTTTGAAATGCTGTTAAAGTTTTTAAAAATGGTGAGATTGCATTGAAAGATACTTTGTGAAAGTTATAACAAGTATTTTATTTCATTTACTGATTGTAAAAGACACAAACCATCGCTTTGTGACTGCATGAAGCTTAGAGATAGCCTGTCTGAAGAATACCTTTACCCCCTTGACTTTCCCCTTCTTACTTTTAACATTTGCTAAACATGCAGTGCTTTATTATATAAAGGGTTTTAACATTTAACATGAAAATACAGAATTGACTAAGATGAAACATAACATGAACCTTTTTAAAGGATATTCTGTATGGAGTGAGGCCTATTTGAAGCATTATGTTTTTTAAAAAGATTATTATGAAAAAGCAGTATTGACTGAGCTGTAACAAAACAAGGCCTTTCTTGGGATATTTTGTAGAAGTTTTGTGAACTAAAAACTAGCTTAAGATACTAGCCGGTCCTTTTAAAAAAACAGCAACTGGGTAAGAATATGAAAACTGGCAATTGAGGGGAGTTAACATATGTGTTTTAATTAAAAAAAAAAGATTGATTTTTAAAGTTTGGGTTTATAGAAAAAACACAAGAAAAAAACTGCTTCTGTAAAAGTAGTTAGCTGTTTTTTTTACCAGAGATAAGGAGTTTTCCTCACTCCCGCTCTTCACACACACATACTTTTCTACCCCTCCCTCACTCCTTTTTTTCTAATGTTTTTTAAAATTAAAGCAAGGAAAAACAAATTTAAAAAAAAGCTAGAGCCACAGACATCAGGCCATGGGGTTAAGAAAGCTGTCCTGAGTATTATGGGGCATGTTAATAACTCTTTTAGTGAAGCGGTTTTGTAGGCAGCCCATTTGTGTTAGTTGTTATGCTTTAGCATGGGCAAGCATTTTATCATTCAGAAGCACTTTCCCACTTTATGAGGTATTATTTCCCTCATCCTATGGCCTATTAGAAATATTAACAAAAAAGAAGCTTAAAGATACTTTGTAGCAAGGCCTGCAAAGCAATAAGTCGTGAAACTGGTTTTCAAAGCTTCTCTGATGTGCAGCGCGTCCTGCTGTGCTCTTCTAATCGCCCTGGTGTCTGGCTGCATGTAACCAGCGGCCAGGCGATTTGCCTCAACCTCCCACCCCGCCATAAACGTCTCCCGCTTACTCTCACAGAAATTGTGGAGCACACACCAATATACTCTCACAGAAATTGTGGAGCACACACCAAGCAATATTAACAATGGGAATATCGGTTTCGCGGAGGTCAGAATGAGTCAGTAAACTGCGCCAGCGACCCTTCAAACGTCTAAATGCACACTCTACCACCATTCTGCCCTTACTCAGCCTATAGTTCAACAGCTCCTTACTACTGTGCAGGGTGCCTGTGTATGGCTTCATGAGCCACGGCATTAAGGGGTAGGCTGGGTCCCCAAGGATAACTATAGGCATTTCAACATCTGCAACAGTTATTTTCTGGTCTGGGAAGTAAATACCTTCCTGCAGCCATTTAATATCCCAGACCTGCAACACTATGTGCTCCCACCAGTCTGTGGCAGTGAGGTAGCAAAGTTTGCAGATGATACTAAACTGCTCAAGATAGTTAAGACCAACGCAGACTGCGAAGAATTTCAAAAAGATCTCACAAAACTAAACGATTGGAAAACAAAATGGCAAATGAAATGTAATGTGGATAAATGTAAAGTAATGTACATTGGAAAAAATAACCCCAACTATGCATACTATATGATGGGGGCTAATTTAGCTACAACTAATCAGGAAAAAGATCTTGGAGTCATCGTGGATAGTTCTCTGAAGACGTCCATGCAGTGTGCAGCGGCAGTCAAAAAAGCAAACAGGATGTTAGGAATCATTAAAAAAGGGATGGAGAATATCTTATTACCCTTATACAAATCCATGGTGCTCCCACATCATGAGTACTGCATAGAAATGTGGTCTCCTCATCTTAAAAAGAATATACTGGCATTAGAAAAGGTTCAGAGAAGGACAACTAAAATGATTAGGGGTTTGGAACGGGTCCCATATGAGGGGAGATTAAAGAGGCTAGGACTTTTTAGCTTGGAAAAGAGGAGACTAAGGGGGGATATGATAGAGGTATATAAAATTATGAGTGGTGTGGAGGAACTGAATAAGGAAAAGTTATTTACTTGTTCCCATTCTATAAGAACTAGGGGCCACCCAATGAAACTAGTGGGCAGCAGGTTTAAAACAAATAAAAGGAAGTTCATAGATTCATAGATTCTAGGGCTGGAAGGGACCTCGAGAAGTCATCGAGTCCAGCCCCCTGCCCTCATGGCAGGACCAATTACTGTCTAGACCATCCCTGATAGACATTTATCTAACCTACTCTTAAATATCTCCAGAGATGGAGATTCCACAACCTCCCTGGGCAGTTTATTCCAGTGTTTAACCACCCTGACAGTTAGGAACTTTTTCCTAATGTCCAACCTAAACCTCCCTTGCTGCAGTTTAAGCCCATTGCTTCTTGTTCTATCCTCAGAGTCTAAGGGTATGTCTACACTACGAGACTAGTTCGATTTTTCTTAAACAGAACTTGTGAAACCGATATTGCAAAGTCGATCGTGCAAATCCACACCAAGAACATTAAATCTAATTTGTGAGTCCACAGTAAGGGGGAAAGCGTCGACATTGCAAGCAGTGCAATGGGTAGCTATCCCACAGTTCCCGCAGTCCCCGCTGCCCACTGGAATTCTGGGTGTAGCCCCCAGTGCCTTCTGGGGCCAAAAATGTGTCGAGGGTGGTTATTGGTAAATGTCGTCATTCGACCCACACTCCCACCCTCCCTACGTGAAAGTGCCGGCGGGCAATTCATTCGCGCCCTTTTCTGGTGATTGACAGCTCGGACGCCACAGGACAGCGAGCATGGAGCCCTCCGCGATTATCGCTGCTGTTCTGTCCGTTGTCAACACCTCGCGCCTTATCGTCCACCTTTTCCAGAGGCAGATGCAGATAAATCAGGCGAGGAGGCAACGGAAGCTCCGGGAGGACATGAACTCTGAGAGGGGCACAGACCTCTCACAAAGCACGGGACCCCGGCCCGTAGATATCATGGTGGCAATGGGGCATGTTGATCCTGTGGAACGGCGATTCTGGGCAAGGGAAACAAGCACTGACTGGTGGGACAGGCATAGTGCTGCAGGTCTGGGATGAATCCCAGTGGCTGCGAAACTTTCGGATGCGTAAGGACACTTTCCTGGAACTTTGTCAGTTGCTGTCCCCTGCCATGAAGCGCAAAGACACCCGAATGAGAGCTGCCCTGACTATCCAGAAGCGAGTGGCCATAGCCCTGTGGAAGCTTGCAACTCCTGACAGCTACCGGTCAGTCGCGAATCAATTTGGAGTGGGCAAGTCTACCGTGGGGGTTGCTGTGATGCAGGTAGCCCATGCAATCATTGACCTGCTGCTCTCAAAGGTAGTGACCCTTGGAGACGTGCAGGTGATCATAGATGGCTTTTCTGCTATGGGATTCCCAAACTGCGGCGGGGCTATTGATGGGACACACATCTCTATCCTGGGACCGGACCACCAGGGCAGCCAGTACATTAACCGAAAGGGCTATTTTTCCATGGTGCTGCAAGCACTAGTGGACCATAAAGGACGTTTTACCAACATCAACGTCGGATGGCCGGGCAAGGTTCATGATGCTCGTGTTTTCAAAAACTCTGGTCTGTTTAGACGGCTGCAGAAGGGTGTTTATTTCCCAGACTGCAAAATAACTGTTGGGGATGTGGAGATGCCTATAGTGATCCTTGGGGACCCAGCCTACGCGCTAATGTCCTGGCTCATGAAGCCATACACGGGAGCCCTGGACACTGAAAAGGAGCTCTTCAACTACCGGCTGAGCAAGTGCAGAATGGTGGTGGAGTGTGCTTTTGGCCGTCTGAAGGGGAGATGGAGAAGCTTACTTACTCACTCCAATCTCAGCCAAACAAATATCCCCATTGTGATTGCAGCGTGCTGTGTGTTCCACAATCTCTGTGAGAGCAAGGGGGAGACGTTTATGGCGGGGTGGGAGGTTGAGGCAAATCGCCTGGCTGCTGATTATGCACAGCCGGACACCCGGGCGATTAGAAGATCACAGCGGGACGCACTGCGCATCCGGGAAGCTTTGAAAGCTAGTTTCCAGAGCGAGCAGGGTAACCAGTGACTATTACGTTGGTTTAAACAGAAGCTGAACCTGCCCCCGTTTCTTTACCCAGTTTCTGTTGCCTATCCTCTCCCATTACCAACCCCTTCCCCCCTTCATTCAACTATTTAAAAGTATAATAAAGGAAACATTATTTATTAAAACCATCTTTATTAATGATTTCTCGGTTAAGGGTTTAACCTGGGACGCATACCGCGGTTGGGGAGCGGGTGGAGCGTTGGAAAGGACGCTTCCAAACTCAGGGAATGACAGGCTCCTGCTCCCAGAGCAGTCCGCAGTGCTGGACTGCTTGTTTCAAGGGAGTCTGCAACCCCTCCTATTCGCAACTATGTGTGGTGGGGCCTGTGTGACTTTTTGGCCGTGGATTGCGGCCACAGATCCCCTGCTGCATGGATCTGTCATGCAGGCTATCGCCGGCCGCAAAAGATCTGCAGCCACCCTCCCCCACCAGAAAGTCACAGACCCACCCCCCATAGAGAACATGAAAACCCCCTCCCAGAATGACAAGTGTGCCTAGTGAATGCAATGTGAATGTGACTTTCTGTTGAACCTTTCCCCCTGGCTGTACCCTGGTTCAGGTGCCTGTCGTCTCAAATTACAAACCCCCTTACCCCCTCCCCCAAAACCAAACCGTCCTGTGAAAGAAAGTCAGGGAAACAGCACTGTACAGAACAAACATTTGTATTAAGGGGAGCATAGTTTTGAGATGAAACCTGGGCAGGGAACTGTTGTGGGGTGCAGTTGGAGGGAAGGAACGGACCCATCTAAAGTTTTGGGAATGAGAGCCTTCTGCTACTGGAGCAGTCTGCAGGGGTGGAGTGATTATTTCCACGGCCCCTGCCTCCCCTCGTTCTAGTGACTTTGGGTGAGGGGGGGATTGGACTTTGTGGCGGGGGAGGGCGGTTGGAAATAACATATAGAGGTGCTCTTTCCTCCTGTCTCCTGTGCTGGAGAACGTCTACCAGGCGCCGGAGTGTGTCAGTTTGCTCCCTCATTAGTCCCAGCAGCATTTGAGTCACCTGCTGGTCTTCCTGCCGCCACCTGTCCTTGTGAGCTTCAGCCCTCTGCTCCCGTTCGCTGACTGCTCGCTCGGACCTTGAGACGTCCTCTCTCCGCTGTGCCACCTCCTTTCGGGAACAGACCATCAATTCTGAGAACATGTCATCCCGGGTTCTCTTTTTGCACCGTCTGATCAGCGCAAGCCTCTGGGAGGGTGATCCACGGGTAGGGCGGGAGACACTCGCAGCTGTGGGATGGGAGAAAGGGAGTGAATTCCTCAGAAAGATACTTTTTCCCGAACAATGCCTATACTCTTTCCCTGTGAATAAGACCATGCACAGTACCTATCACATGTGCACTTACTACAAGGTCGAATATTATGTCTTTATCCTGAGTGCCTGGGGTCCTGGTGTACAGATCCCACAAGCGGTGCTGGACACTGGAAATCGGCTCTCTGGAGACCATGGTAAGCCGTTGCCTTTGGACTGCTGAGAGCTTACTTCACAGCAGTGCTCTACTCCCATGTTTCAAGCACAGTTCCTGGCGGTGGCCAGATCCTGCTGCTGCCAAAACCGCTCATCTACAACGGCTCGCCTACCCTTTCCCCCCCTCCGCGTGGCCGGTCCCGGGAACTGTACGTGCCCGGGAACCGCTCTGTTTGAACGGCTTGCCTACCCTTTCCCCCCCCTCCACGTGGCCGGTCCCGGGAACTCTCCCTGCCTGCGCGCCGCTAAGTTTCAATGATTAGCCTCCCAGCTCCCGCCCCCCAGCGTGAATGGAAACCGCCGGGTGTCGTTCTTTAAAGGGAAAATGAAGAAGTCACTATACTAAAAAAACCACTCATTCAAACCAGGGCACCATGACTGATATCACTCTGATGAGGATTACGGAGACAGAGAAAGACCGCATGCTGCGTCAATGCCAGCAAACCCCGGGGCCGTATGCAGCCATGCTATGCAAGGCAATGATACCAGAGTACCTGCAGCTTGCATGGCGCGGGAAAGTATCCTACCATGGAGGAGACAATAAGGCCGCTCTCTCTGGGAACCTGATGCAAAAGCTTTCACTGTACCTCCAGGAGAGCTTTGTGGAGATCTCCAATGGGGATTTCTCCTCTGTCCCCATACATATTGACAGACTTTTCGAGTAGTTGCACTGGAAACGACTCAAAACTAAAGCACCTATGGCCAATTAAGCAATACAAACACATTCCTAACACACCATGCCTATTCTATTCCAAATAAATGATTAAAACACTGACCTGCTGAACCTTCACCTGGCTCCTGGTCCGGGATGCTGCCTTGGGAGGGTTCATAGGGGATCTCAGTGAGGGTGATGAACAGATCCTGGCTGTCGGGAAAATCAGCGGTGAAAGCGCTGTCGACTGCCTCGTCCTCCTCCTCTCCTTCCTCTTCTTCACCGTCCGCAAAAACGTCAGACGACGTGGCCGTAGATAAGACCCCGTCGTCGGAGTCTATGGACACTGGTGGGGTAGTGGTGGCAGCACCACCGAGCATAGCACGCACTGCCTCGCAAAAACGGCACGTGTGTGGCTGCGATCCGGAGCGTCCGTTGGACTCTTTGGTCTTCTGGTACGCCTGTCGCAGCTCCTTGATTTTCACGCGGCACTGCGTTGCATCCCGGCTGTATCCTCTCTCCGTCATGGCTTTTGAGATCTTCTCGTAGATCTTCGCATTCCGTCTTTTCGATCGCAGCTCTGAAAGCACCGACTCATCGCCCCACACAGCGATCAGGTGCAAGACTTCCCGATCAGTCCATGGAGGGGCCCTCTTTCTATTCTGCAATTGCATGGTCACCTCTGCTGGAGAGCTCTGCATCGTTGCCAGTGCTGCTGAGCTGGCCACGATGTCCAAACAGGAAATGAGATTCAAACTGGCCAGACAGGAAAAGGAATTCAAATTTTCCCGGGGCTTTCCCTGAGTGGCAGGTCAAAGCATCCGAGTACGGATTGCTGTTCTGAGCGTCCACTGAGTGGTGCACTGTGGGATAGCTCCCGGAGCTATTAGCGTCGAATTCCGTCCACAGTAACACGAATTCGACATGGCCATGTCGAATTTAGCGCTACTCCCCTCGTCGGGGAGGAGTACAGAAATCGAATTACAGAGCCATTTATGTCGAAATAAATAGCTTCCTAATGTGGACGGGTGCAGGGTAAAATCGAGTTAACGCTGCTAAATTCGACATAAAGTCCTAGTGTAGACCAGGCCTAAGATGAACAAGTTTTCTCCCTCCTCCTTATGACACCCTTTTAGATACCTGAAGACTGCTATCATGTCCCCTCTCAGTCTTCTCTTTTCCAAACTAAACAAACCCAATTCCTTCAGCCTTCCTTCATAGGTCATGTTCTCTAGACCCTTAATCATTCTTGTTGCTCTTCTCTGGACCCTCTCCAATTTCTCCACATCTTTCTTGAAATGCGGTGCCCAGAACTGGACACAATACTCCAGTTGAGGCCTAACCAGTGCAGAGTAGAGCGGAAGAATGACTTCTCGTGTCTTGCTCACCACACACCTGTTAATGCAGCCCAGAATCATGTTTGCTTTTTTTTCAACAGCATCGCACTGTTGACTCATATTTAGCTTGTGGTCCACTATAACCCCTAGATCCCTTTCTGCTGTACTCCTTCCTAGACAGTCTCCTCCCATTCTGTATGTGTGAAACGGATTGTTCCTACCTAAGTGGAGCACTTTGCATATGTCCTTATTAAACTTCATCCTGTTTACCTCTGACCATTTCTCCAATTTGTCCAGATCATTTTGAATTAGGACCCTTTCCTCCAAAGCAGTTGCAATCCCTCCCAGTTTGGTATCATCTGCAAACTTAATAAGCGTACTTTCTATGCCAATATCCAAGTCATTGATGAAGATATTGAACAGAGCCGGTCCCAAAACAGACCCTTGCGGAACCCCACTCGTTATACCTTTCCAGCAGGATTGGGAACGGTTTATAACTACTCTCTGAGTACGGTTATCCAGCCAGTTGTGCACCCACCTTATAGTAGCCCCATCTAAGTTGTATTTCCCTAGTTTATTGATAAGAATATCATGCGAGACCATATCAAATGCCTTACTAAAGTCTAGGTATACCACATGCACCGCTTCTCCCTTATCCACAACACTCGTTATCCTATCAAAGAAAGCTATCAGATTGGTTTGACATGATTTGTTCTTTACAAATCCATGCTGGTTATTCCCTATCACCTTACCACCTTCCAAGTGTTTGCAGATGATTTCCTTAATTACTTGCTCCATTATTTTCCCTGGCACAGAAGTTAAACTAACTGGTCTGTAGTTTCCTGGGTTGTTTTTATTTCCCTTTTTATAGATGGGCACTATATTTGCCATTTTCCAGTCTTCTGGAATCTCTCCTGTCTCCCATGATTTACCAAAGATAATAGCTAGAGGCTCAGATACCTCCTCTATTAGCTCCTTGAATATTCTAGGCTGCATTTCATCAGGTCCTGGTGACTTGCAGGCATCTAACTTATCTAAGTGATTTTTAACTTGTTCTTTTTTTATTTTATCTTCTAAACCTTCCCCCTTCCCATTTGCATTCACTATGTTAGGCATTCCCTCAGACTTCTCGGTGAAGACCGAAACAAAGAAGTCATTAAGCATCTCTGCCATTTCCAAGTTTCCTGTTACTGTTTCTCCCTCCTCACTGAGTAGTGGGCCTACCCTGTCCTTGGTCTTCCTCTTGCTTCTAATGTATTGATAAAAAGTTTTCTTGTTTCCCTTTATTCCTGCAGCTAGTTTGAGCTCATTTTGTGCCTTTGCCTTTCTAATCTTGCCCCTGCATTCCCGTGTTGTTTGCCTATATTCATCCTTTGTAATTTGTCCTAGTTTCCATTTTTTATATGACTCCTTTTTATTTTTTAGATCTTGCAAGATCTCGTGGTTAAGCCAAGGTGGTCTTTTGCCACATTTTCTATCTTTCCTAACCAGCGGAATAGTTTGCTTTTGGGCCCTTAATAGTGTCCCTTTGAAATACTGCCAGCTCTCCTCAGTTGTTTTTGCCCTCAGTCTTGATTCCCATGGGACCTATCAGCTCTCTGAGCTTACCAAAATCCGCTTTCCTGAAATCCATTGTCTCTATTTTGCTGTACTCCCTTCTACCCTTCCTTAGAATTGTGAACTCTAGGATTTCATGATCACTTTCACCCAAGCTGCCTTCTACTTTCAAGTTCTCAACGAGTTCCTCCCTATTTGTTAAAATCAAATCTAGAACAGCTTCCCCCCAGTAGCTTTCTCAACCTTCTGAAATAAAAAGTTGTCTGCAATGCAGTCCAAGAACTTATTGGATAGTCTGTGCCCCGCCGTGTTATTTTCCCAACATATATCTGGATAGTTGAAGTCCCCCATCACCACCAAATCTTGGGCTTTGGATGATTTTGTTAGTTGTTTAAAAAAAGCCTCATCCACCTCTTCCACCTGGTTAGGTGGCCTGTAGTAGACTCCTAGCATGACATCACCCTTGTTTTTTACCCCTTTTAGCCTAACCCAGAGACTCTCAACACTTCCGTCCCCTATGCCCATCTTCACCTCAGTCCAAGTGTGTACATTTTTAATATATAAGGCAACACCTCCTCCCTTTTTCCCCTATCTGTCCTTCCTGAGCAAGCTGTACCCATCCATACCAACATTCCAATCATGTGTATTATCCCACCAAGTTTTGATGATGCCAACAATGTCATAGTTGAATTTATTTATTAGCACTTCCAGTTCTTCCTGCTTATTACCCATACTTCTCGCATTTGTATACAGGCATCTAAGATACTGATTTGATCTTGCCTCCCAGTTTTGCCCTGACCCTCCTATCTCTTTGTCATTAGAGCCCACGCCCCCTCCTATTTCCGACCATCTCCCAGGTCCCCATGTTCTCCACTTACCTGTGGGCTTTGCTCACCTGTCCCCGTCGAACCTAGTTTAAAGCCCTCCTCACTAGGTTAGCCAGTCTGTATCCAAATAGGGTCTTCCCCCTCCTCGAAAGGTGAACGCCATCTCTGCCTAGCAGTTCTTCCTGGATTAGCATCCCGTGGTCGAGGAAGCCAAAGCCCTCCTGGCGACACCATCTTCGCAGCCAGGCATTCACCTCCACGATGCACCTGTCTCTGCCCGTGCCCCTACCTTTGACAGGAAGGATCAAAGAGAATACCACCTGCACTCCAAACTCCGTCACCCGCACTCCCAGAGCCCTGTAGTCACTCTCAGTGTCACACCTCGCAGTATCATTTGTGCCCACATGGATAAGTAGCATGGGGTAGTAGTCAGAGGGCCGGATAATCCTCGACAATGCCTCCGTAACGTCTCGGATACGGGCCCCCGGCAGGCAGCATACCTCCCGAGATGAAATGTCAGGGCGACAGATGGGCGCCTCCGTCCCCCTCAGCAGAGAGTCTCCGACCACCACTACCCTACGTTTCCTATTCGCAGTGGTGGCAGCAGACTTCCCAGCCTTAGGGGTACGAGGCTTCCCCTCCTCTGCTGTAGGGGGAGATTCCTTCTCTCCTGTATCAAGAAGAGCGTAACGGTTTCCTATTACCACAGCGGCAGGGTTTGGAGCAGGGGTGGAGCACTGCCTGCTGCCAGAAGTAACCAGCTGCCAGTGTCCACCCTGAGCCATTTCCTCCTCGCCAGTGGCGTGTCGGCAGTCCTGTGTACTGGGACATCTACCTCAGCTGTCTCCACATGGACACTGCTCAGGAATTGTTCATGGACTTGGATGCTCCTCAATCTAGCCACCTCCTCCTGTAGCTCTCCCAAGTTCTTCTTCACACAGGATTCAAAGGTTTCAAAGACAAGCACTCTCAGGTTAGGCAATAATAAGAAGGTTTCTAACCATCACAAGGGGGAGGTTGCGGGACAGCCCCCCAATAGGAGTTTTGGGGGCAAACTATTTAATCAGCTTTAATAGAGAGCAGGAACGCCCTCTCCTGTCATTGGGCTTATCAGAGCCCTGACTCAGCCATGCAGGGCAGAAAGTCTTCTTCTGCTTAGCCCCACTCACAGCGTCAGGCTGGCCATCCAAGGGAACAGGAGCACCTCACCTGTGTAGTTCTTCTCGAGATCAAGTGGCTGTAGAGTCAGGGCTGGTGCAGGGAAGTTTCACGCCCTAGGTGAAACTTCCTTGCACCAGCCCTGTGCTACCCCCAGCTAACGCCACCCCCCGAGCCAGCCCTCACACCCTGGGCGCTCAGCCACCCCGCCCACCCGCGGGAGCTGAGCGGGGAGACGGGAGGCAGAAGGCAGCTGCCTGCTGCCGCCCAAATCCTGGTGCCCTAGGCAACCACCTAGGGTTGCCTAGTGCTAGCGTCAGCCCTGTGTAGAGTGCCAGGAGCCTTGGTTTCTCCCACTCTACTCAAAGTAGTTGGCTTCATACACAGGGATGGAGGGAGCCATGCCAAACAAAGGGGTGAAAAAACGTACTGCTCAGCAGAACCAAGGAGAGCATAGCAGGAATGTGACTCATTGATGCATAGATTGTTCTCTAAACTGCTCTTGGAGGGGGAGATGGGACAGCTACAGAAAGATTCTTATGTGGAGATGATTGTGCAGTTACTAACTCACATACATTTGCTATCTTCCGTGCCAGAAAATGTTGCAATTCAGCAATGCTGTATTTATGCTCTGTCATTGGTTAAATGGTTCTAAAAGAGAGGTGCTGGGTACTGCAAAGTAAAGCAGGTCAGAAAAAAATTAAGTGTTTCTCATGAAAACTTCTGAAGTGTTACTTTCCCCTGCCTTGTTGTTTGTTTCCCTGCTACATTTTTTTTAAACTAATTTTATTGAAAACTTACGATATTTTGGTTTTTGGAAACTAATACCAAACCAAAAATCAAAAAAGGAAATAATGTTGGTAAATTTCTTTTTATTTCAAACATGGATTTTTTTAAATCAGTTTTCAAAATTTGGAAAAATAAACGAACTTCAAAAAAAGTCCACGTTTTGGTATCAAGCAAATTTTAATTGATTCTACTGTAAAAAAAAAAAAAAAAATTCTTTCCTGTTGTCTTTCAAGGTCGGGGAGTTTCCCCATGAAACCAATGGGCATTGGATGCACATATGAATGACATATTTGTGTAACCTACGGTAATACCTGGTGTGTCCGTGGGTACGTGTACAGCTCAAGTGAAGGTGTAAATGTAGCATGGGTAGGCAATGCACACCTGCCCTACATTTACTCTAGGCGGTGTGGAGAACTGTAGCAGTGATGGTGGGGCACCATGGACCCTGGTCAGGCCAATAATCTGAGTTTGTATCCAGGGTCCCCAGCAATCTTGTCCTGTGGCAGCTGGCACTTGTGGAATGCTGCACCATTTTGCCCCCATCAATGTCCTCACGCAAGTTAATGTAAAGCTGGCATGTGACTGCCTGTCTCCACTGCAATCACACCTTCCTTTGTGGTGTAGCTGTACCCTTTGGCCAGACCAAATCAATGAGTTACATGGGTCTGTTACCAACTTCAAGCTACTGGACTTGGTCCTTTAGCTTAAGTAATAAACTCTCATGCAGACCGAGTTCAATCTCTACAGAGAAGGTCAACAGATATACATTGACAAAGACAGCAGTGCTGATTTCCTGGATACTCATGAGGTCTCAGTCAAGGACAAATGAAAGTTTGGTGACCATGATCCAGAGCAAGGAACTTCCGGTGCCCGTACTAAAGTAGAGTGGCATTGATGAAGAAATTATGGTAATTCAGTTGATAGTACTGGGATGCCAGTGGTCTTGTACAAGACCGGCATCACTCAAAAAGCATCCGGACAAATAATTCTAGCTTATGGAATCTATTGCTAACTAATTTCTCTCACTTAATAATAATAAAAAAAGATAAAAACATAAAATAAATCCCAAACCAAAATCATAAATCAAACAAAATTGACACAAAAACTGATGCATTAAGGCAAAGTTAAGACTAAGAAATCAAGCATTCCAAAGTCAAGAAACACAAAATTTGGAAGTTCAGCTTTTGCTTAAAATATGGTCTCACTTTATATATTTATAAAATAGGTGCCGCTTAAAACTACAGTGCAAAATGGAGATATTTATGCAACATTCATTGTATTGTATGTGACAGCCTAGTATAGAGAGTCAGGTGGATTTTTACATTTAAATTAAGTCTATTAAAATATGCCTAATTTTGAAGAAAATCGATTATTTTTGCAATCTGCAACCGACCCTGTAACTGGCTTGCTTCAAACGCTGGAATTGAACTTGTACGATTCAGTTGAACCATTTATCAACCAAAAGCTGCTTTTGCTCACCCCGAAGCTCCGATTTCATGCCACGAGGGAAAGTCGACTCCTGATTGAAACAAGCATAAGCAACAG
The DNA here is from genome assembly GCA_037349315.1 of Chelydra serpentina. Lineage (NCBI taxonomy): Eukaryota > Metazoa > Chordata > Testudines > Chelydridae > Chelydra > Chelydra serpentina. The sequence continues at coordinate 2,035,499 of JBAIAC010000021.1, read as the reverse complement.
AGGAATCGTGATCATTGCCCCTGAAGCATGCACATTGTGAGCCTAGTGCAATTCAAGTGTACCACAGATCTCGAGTATCTACACTGACTTTGCTGCAAAACACTCCAGATTTACACTGGGGCAAGCGAGAGTTGGATCACTCTCTGTCTCCCTCATTTTCTTTCCTTCACTCTCTCCCCCACATGCAGACTCACACAAACACATTGGCACTCCCCCGCTGGATGCGCACCCAGGGTACGACTCCACTGCAATTAGATACCTGCGGCTGGCCTGCGCCAGCTAACTCCAGCTCCTGTGGCTTGGGCTTGCAGGGCTGCACCCTGAGCTCTGGGATCCACCCACCTCACAGGGTCCTAGAGCCCCCGGCTCCAACCCAGGCCCAAATGTCTGCCCTGTAATGAAATAACCCTTAGCCTGAGCCCAAGGCAGCTAGCATGGGACAGCCCAGGTTTTTAATTACAGTGGAGACACACCCTAAGAGTGAATCCAAAAGCATCCCCTGTTTGTTCTCTACAACTGCTGTTTCTTTTGCAGACAAGTTGCTGGTCGGACCCTAGCGAGAGATGTGAGCGAGAGGGAGGGAGTTATATGTAACCGGCCTCTCTGCTCTTCCTAACCCGTCTATCTACATTCATTGGTGCAGGCTACGGTAACATCTTTATGACCTTTTACCCACTTCCCAACCAATTGAGCTCAGAGGAGTGGTAGCCTTGCTAGACCCGGTTTATTACAGCAGCCCCTCCCCCTCCGCCCCATGCCTGCTGATCTTTTCATTCCCTCTCTCACATTCTTGCTGCTACAACTTGACTCTGCCAAAGGGGTTTTTAATCTTATTATTTGGGGCTGTGGGGCAGGAGCAGAATAAGACACTGGACACAGCTGCAAGGAACCTACAAAAAAAATACATGCGCCATCCCCTGTTATCAATATTGGTGGTAAACAGCAGGCTTCAGGTAGCTCCCCTGTGTCTGAAGAATGGGGACAGAAGTGGGAAAAGGTGGCCCTAGTCAAATGGAAAGACGAAACGGGGTTCACTGAAGTGCAACCACTACCTTATGATAAAAGGTAAGTGAAGCGATGGTAAAAGTAGCACACAATACTTTCACTGAATTGGTAAATCAAATGAAGTTAAAAAATGGAACAGTTCACAGAGCACATTAGGACACAGGAGCTGCGACTCGATCGCAGTGGAGTGAATAAAAAGAAATTTCAAAGTCAAAAACTAAAATTGAGCAGGTTAACACCTACATTGCTGCATTAACACAGGGGTGGGCAAACTATTGCCCAGGGGCCATACCTGGCCTCCAGATGTTTTAATCTGGCCAATGGGAGTTGCAGGGGTGACGCCTGCAGACAGGGCAGCGCGCAGAGATGCCTGGTTGCGCCTCAGCTGCTTGAAGTAAGTGCCGCCCGGAGCCTACACCTCTGACCCCCTCCTGCGCCCAAACTCCTGCCCTAGCCCTGATCCCCCTACCATCCTCCAAACCCCTTGGGCCCAGCCTGGAGCACCCTTCTGCACCCTGAACTCCTCATTTCTGGCCCCACCCCAGAGCTCGCACCCCAAGCTGGAGCCCTCACCCCCTCCCGCGACCCCAAATCCCAATTTTGTGAGCATTCATGGCCCGCCGTATGATTTCCATACCCAGATGTTGCCCTCGGGCCAAAAGATTTGCCCCCCCCTGCATTAACACATGGAATTGCCCCAAAACAGTTAACTGCAGCAAAAAAGGGCACTCCCAACATCCATTTGGCACGCAGACAAAAGCAACAGACCCTGGGGGAACAAATTCGGGTTTTACGAGAGCAGGTAACTCCCCCCACTCTCGTCTCAGAGCCAGGATAAAAACCAGGGGCGCGGTTCCCAACTGTGCAGATTCCCAATTGCTCTGACCCATGGAACCACACTCCATGCTCATCTCTGAAAATACAACCTTCTTTCTCAAATAGTTTTACAGACCGGTTATGTTTTTTCCTTTAGGTGCTTTCTTAGTTTGCTGAACTTGCTGCTGCTCCCTGTGCTTCCAAATACCTTGATAGTGTTAATCTCTCTTGGCTCAGGTCTTGCTACCTTCCTAGGTTGCTCTTCACCATCCCTTTCCCCCGCCTCTCCTCACTTTGTCTCTCTCTTTTTTTTTTTTTAGAAATTATAGTTTTTACAGAAAGATAAAGCCATTCAAAACAGAACAAAACAACAAACAAGAGAAAATAAGGTAAATACTTCAAATAAAACCAGTAAATTAATTATTTTAACCCTTCAGGAATGCAACAGCTGGAATTATTTCTAATGTTCTTGAAGATATGGTTGCCAAGCAACAGAAATGCACACTCTGCTTCTAATCCTAACCACTCACTAATATTTGAACGTGGGCTTTTCCTATTTCCATATAGCAGAGTTTTAAAATAATGTTAGATATAAAGTAATGCAAAGTGCCTCGTTACCAAATTGATAAAATATACTAATATTTGCCAAATTTATTGTATCAATTTTTGTTAAAACTTTAAAATAAGGTAATATTTTGTTTATTCAAATGTTTAACCCATTTTATTTTTGTTTGCCTTATTTTGTATAATTATGAATCGATTTCTGGTGCCATTTGTTTTTAATGGTAAGTTTGTCCTTTATGTCATGTGTATTATATGTTGTGTGTGTCACGTGACTATTTATTATTTTTATTTTGTTGCAACCAAAGTCAATGTTATGCCCTTTTAAAATATATGTATATGAGGTACCACACCATCTCATGGTTGGGGTATAATCATTGTATTATTAGGACCATTTTTTTGTGCAAAGTTCAAAAAGGTTTCAGTTACAAATATATGTACATACATTTGTGCCTCAACAAATAATGCAATTGCAAACAAAAAGAATTCTCTTTTATCAATCACAGTTTTGTTTTTTACGTTTTTTTTAAATTTCTTATTCAAAGAAAAAATGTAAGGGGAAATCTCAACATTAAGGTAAAGATAATATTAACAAAATGTCAATGACTTGTTTGGGTTTATATAAACTTGTTCGCACTTGTGAATCTAGTTCTAAGAATGTGATAGCAAAAAAAGTTTTAAAATAACAATTTACGCATAAAGCTAACCAAACACTTTCAACAGATGTCCACGTTTCCAACAGGTTTCCACCTTTGGCTCCCAAACACAACAAAACATCATGAAAGTTTAATAAACTCAAACTATTTGCCTGGACCTTTATTTAACATTTATTTTTGTTTAATTTTATAGTTGGTTTAATTTTATATGCCTTTCTTTTGTTATGTTAATAGGAAGCAGTCATTGTTAAAGTTTGTGCTTCTAAACCGTTGACAAGAATGGAATTGGTATCACAAGCAAATTAACTCTAAAAAGCTTGGTAAAAATTCTGTTATTGACTCTTTTGCTAACACGAAATGTTCAACAACAAAAAAGCAGTTATTTTAGCAGTTAAGCATTACATTTAGTATAAAATATTAGTAATGCACCTCAAATGAAAGTCTATACAACAATTGCAAAAGTATAGCTTGTGTTATAAAAGACTTGGTCCCTGTTACACTGTAAACAAACTAAGTTAAACTTTGTATTAAGTTTGGGTTCCTGAAAACAAAAAACAAAAAAAGAAAAAAAAACCCCAAAAAACTGTACTATGTTAACTAACAAAAGTTGCTTAAGTTGCATCCCACAGACCAAAGACACCACAAAATATCAGTTTACAGTGAAGAAACCCCAAGCATCAAGAAAAGAAAAATAAAGTGCTTTATAAATAAAAGACTTGTCAAATACATCTCTATCTACCATATATGGAGAATTAAGTTAACAATCTGCTAAAAACCACTAGTTGGACCAGGATAAATTGTCCTTTCATTTCAACTTGGTTACTGTGTAAAAACTGTATTATTGTTGTACTACTGTATTATCATTGTACAGTTGTATTATTGCTGTATTGTATTATTGCTGTACAACATTTACAATCACCTTGCTAAACTGCTTAACCAACACATAGGTAAAAATCAACAAATGAATGGCCGCAAACGACATAAAGGCAAGGAAAAACCAAACTGGTAAAGAAATGAAGTTACACAGTAACTACACATTGGGTAAACAAATTGCCTGATAGTACCAGTCACAATTTGAGATCAATAACACTGCATCCTAACTGAGGCACATGTTATTCAAAACAATTTTGTTCATTGTCTGGGTACCAATACTAAATGCTGACAGAGCCATATTTGAGAAATTGGTTACTATTCATTCAGTAGGTTTTCTGAAAAACAAAATCCATAAGATCAACTGGATGTATGTGAGCTACTGGTGTATCACAGAGCAGTTCAACCAATGGAACAGAGAAGTTAGCCGCTGCCCCTTCCTGCCCAGTGAAGCTTACCAGAGCGTGACAACCAGCATTAAAGGTAACCTATACTTTGGCTGGACAGTACTGGATAGTAACTAATTACATTATATTTATATATAAAGGCCTCAGTGGCAGTTTCACTCCAAATTTCTGGCACTATCCATAGCACTGTGGAACACATGATCACAGTCCCTATCCCAGGATTTCAAAACACTCAACCTACTACTAATAACGATACAGATGGTAACTGGAATTGCTCTAATAAAAGTGGGTTGCTATCTGCCGTACCACAAGAGCCAAACTACACCACCAGATTGGAAAAGAATTGGTATGCTTGGATATAAAGTGCTGTTCTATGTACACATACAGACTATACAGCTATGCCCATATACACTACAAATATATACACCATATCCACATTACCAATATATATTAATTATTTGGGAGTGTCTCTAAGACTCAGTAATAAAACTACATTCCTCAGTCGAGATCCTGGGCCTAACATTCCCAGGCCCACCATAAGGGACTAAAAATAATTGGATAATAAACTCTATCAGTTGTACGAGGGAATGTGCAGACCAAGGGACAGATGGGGCATGAGTGTATGGATGGTAAAATAAGGTAACCACATTGTGACGGGTTGGTATCACAAAAATCCCCTTGGGGCTGCCACCTGATAAGCCAAGACTACTTCTGCCCCTGCTTTCCTGCCTTTTTCAGCTTGGGACTCCAGAATCCTCTCTGGTTTGAGTCAGACCCGCTAGCCTGCTGCAAACCCAGACCCAGGTCTGAACCACATCCCCTAACAGCTGTAGGCTTGCCTGGAAACAGCTTAGGAAGTGTTCTTGCCTTTGACACCCAGGTGCCCAACTCCCAATGGGGTTCAAACCCTGAATAAATCCGTTTTACCCTGTGTAAGCTTTATACTCATAAACTGTTTGCCCTCTATATCACAGATAGAGAGATATGCACAGCTGTTTGCCCCCCTCCGGGTACTAACACCTACTCCAGGTTAATTAATAAATGAAAAGTTATTTTTAAAAGTACAAAAAGTAGGATTTAAGTGGTTCCAAGTAGTAACAGACAGAACAAAGTGAATTATCAAGTAAAATAAAATAGAACACGCAAGTCTATGTCTAATCACACTGAATACAGATACAAACCTCACCAGTTCCAGTAAACTTCCTTTTACAGGCTATGGTCCTCCTAGCCTGGGTCCAGCAATCACTCACACGCCCTATAGTTATGTCCTTTCTTCCAGTTTCCTTCAGGTATATCCTTGGGGGGGAGGGGGCTGGAGAGGCTCTCTTTTTAGCGGGCTGAAGACAAAATGGAGGGGTCTCCCAGGGGTTTAAATAGACTTTCTCCTCTGGGTGGACACCCCTCCCTCTCCCTGTGTAGCATCCAGTTACAAAATGCAGTTTTGGGGTCACATGGGCAAGTCACATGTTCATACAAAACTCAGTTCCTTACCAGCCAAGCCACATTCCTGGCAAAGCTCAGATGTGGATTGGTGTTTCCATGTTCTATTGTCTGTTAAGTGGTTCTTGATTGGGCACTTTACCTGCACATTCCTTTCTCCAGACACTGATCAAATGCTTTTACTTAGGCTATGTAGAAAACAAGCAAATATCCAACTAATATTCATAACTTCAACTAGAAAAATGATAGATGCATACAAACAGGAGGAATAGATTCAGTAGATCATAACTTTTACAGAGATATGTTACATGGCACATGTAGCATAAAATATATTCCAGTTATATCAGATATACATTTATAAGTATCTCCCCATAAAGCCTTATGGGGTACACCGTCACACACATAATAGTGTTTTGCCCACTGGGTTATCCTCAGTCCACGAATTATGCTTTTCCTGGACGATGGGTAAGCATTCTCCCCATAAAAAGATAAAAAGTGGGGGAATGTAGTAAGATGAGGCCCTGAAACAAACCCTTGTATTAGAGGCTCAGTATGAGGACTAAGGCCTAAGCTAAAGTAACGGTCAAGAGTTTGCTAACATAAAGGAAAGTGAAGCAGTGAGCCAGAGGCAGGCCCTGCTCACAGAAGCTGGCAAGGAAAGGGCTGATGCTGCAAAAAAGATACATACCTAAAAGATGGACACTAGATATCAGAAGACTCCGATACTTGCACATTCCACACAGACAACAAGGAACACGTGTACCCATCGTACAGACTGGGGCAAAAGGGAAATATGATGGATAGAGTTGTTTTGTTCGAACCAACGTGTACAAGGTGTGAGGAGGCACCATACTACGTAGAGGGGTTGCAACTTGCTACATCAGGAGTGATGTGTAGCTTGTTTGTAGCTGTGTATAAGAATACAGTCCTGGGGCGGTGTCTTTGTCCGGCCTAGGTGGCAGTGGCGTGTCCCACCACTGACTGAGCTGTGTCCATCGTGGGGGCACATATTCGTAGTATCTTCTGTAGAGTCTGCGGGAAACTGTTACAGTGCTTCATTTGACAATAAACCTGGCCATGTGCCTTCGTACCTTATCGGAGTCTGTGGTCATTGGGGGTTCTCTCGGGGTCTGCTGTGTCAGCAATTTGCGCAGAGCCGGAGAAGCACACAGAGGGTAAGAATGGCCGTACTAGGTCAGACCAAAGGTCCATCCAGCCCAGCATCTTCTTCACCGACAGTGGCCAATGCCAGGTGCCCCGGAGTGAGTGGACCTAACAGGTAATGATCAAGTGATCTCTCTCCTGCCATCCATCACTCTCCTCTGACAAACAGAGGCTAAGGACACCATTCCTTACCCATCATGGTTAATAGCCATTAATGGACTTCATCTCCATGAATTTATCCACTTCTCTTTTAAACCCTGTTATAATCCTAGCCTTCACAGGCTCCTCAGGCAAGGAGTTCCACAGGCTGACTGTGCGCTGTGTGAAGAAGAACTTCCTTTTATTTGTTTTAAACCTGCGGCCCATTAGTTTCATTGGGTGGCCCCTAGTTCTTCTATAATGGGATCAAGTAAATAACTTTTCCTTATTCACTTCCTCCACACCACTCATAATTTTACATACCTCTATCATATCCCCCCTTAGTCTCCTCTTTTCCAAGCTAAAAAGTCCTAGCCTCTTTAATCTCTCCTCACATGGAACCCGTTCCAAACCCCTAATCATTTTAGTTTCCCTTCTCTGAATCTTTTCTAATACCAGTATATCCTTTTTGAGATGAGGAGATCACATTTGTATGCAGTATTCAAGATGTGGGCGCACCATGGATTTGTATAAGGGCAATAAGATATTCTCCGTCTTATTCTCTATCCCCTTTTTAACGATACCTAACATCCTATTGTCTTTTTTGACTGCCGCTGCTCATCTTCAGAGAACTATCCATGATGACGCTAAGATCTTTTTCCTGATTAGTTGTAGCTAAATTAGCCCCCATCATATTGTATGTATAGTTGGGGTTATTTTTTCCAATGTACATTACTTTACCTTTATCCACATGAAATTTCATTTGCCATTTTGTTGCCCAATCATTTAGTTTTGTGAGATCCTTTTGAAGTTCCTCGCAGTCTGCTTTGGTCTTAACTATCTTGAGCAGTTTAGTATCATCTGCAAACTTTGCCACCTCACTGTTTACCCCTTCTTCCAAATCATTAATAGGATTGGTCCTAGGACTGACCCTTGGGGAACACAGCTAGTACTAGGGTACACACTCACACAGCCGACATACAACATTGGTGACCCCGACTGCTGATGTGGTGAGTAAGCGAGCTGTCCGCTGCAGGAAATGGGATCTAAAATGACAGAAAACCACTGAGCATATAAAACCTGCGTGGTCCAACCCCAGGATCCTGCCCTACAGTGCCAGCACCAAAGCCTCCCAAAGGCTGCTCCCATGAGCCCTATGCAGGGCAGGTACATATGGGACAGCCCCTTGCTGAGATCAGCTCACCTAACCACGTCCTCTTCGCTGAGGGCTGGGGCCGGTAGGTTAAGAAGCTCAGACTCCTGCCCCACCCGCCCCCTGTGCCAGGTTGGGCTCCCCACACATATGGATGCTTTCGGGGAGGAGGGATAGCTCAGTGGTTTGAGCATTGGCCTGCTGAACCCAGGGTTGTGAGTTCAAGCCTTGAGGGGGCCATTTAGGGATCTGGGGCAAATATCTGTCAGGGGACAGTACTTGGTCCTGCTAGTGAAGGCACGTACAAGCCTTGGTCACACACTTCTGTTATCCGGGAAGTAGCGTAGGAAGGGGCGCCGGCCTGAGTCTGTGGCACTATCGGGGTTTGCCTCCCCAAGGCGCGTTGGCCAGGGTAGGGGAACACAGGCCTACCCACCTTCTCTGCGTTTCAGCCCAGGGCCCTGATAGTGGCGGGGGAGAGGGTCCCGCCACTGGCTCAGCGGGGATCCAATCACAACACTTTGACCCACTAGACTCATCGCACTCCAGTTCTTCCCTGGGCTACTTCCAACCCCATCTCCAGCTCCTCAGGGTATTCAGCTTCTGGCAGCTGCAGCTCACCCTCCGCGTCAGGCTCCCCTCAGCTCAGGTTACTGCCTGGCTCCTCCAGTTCCTCGGGGTATTCAGCTGCTGGCAGCTCTGGTAACCCCTGTCCTTCCTCCAGGTCCAGTTTCTCCTGGTCCAGGGCTTCCCCTGGCTTGGCAGCGGGGTCTGAAGGGCGTAGCCCGGGGTGGGGGTCCCTCCCTCCCTGGTGCTGCCGTGAGTGGGCTAAGGGCCCTGCCCTTTATACTTCCTGTCCCACCCCTCCCCTTCTGCGGGGTGGAGCAGGCTTGATCTTGGTCGCACTCAGAGGGTTGCTGTGTGAAAGGGGTCACCAGTAAAACAGTTGGAGAACCACTGCTCAAACCAAAGTAATAAACAGAAACTGAAAGCCAGAAAGGAGCTGCAGTGGGGGCGCCCAGGGCTGAGACAGCAGGGGCTGTGGGTCGGGATTGAGGGGAACCAGCAGAGTTGGTTTGACCAGCTCCCACTCCTGGCTGTGCTCGTGTTTCCTCCACCGCCCCCAGGAAATCGTTACACCCCTCACTGCCCAGGGAAGGAACCTGATGGGGCCTTTCGACGGCAGGGACGTGACTGTCCCAGTTCCGGGGCAGGCACAGACTCTGTTAATGGTTCATTCGCTCAGGGATAAGAGGCTGGAGCAGCCCCGAGGGAGAGCGAGACCCAGCGGGGACAGGACCAGCCGCTGCCAGGCAGGGACCTCACTGCCCCCAGGCACCATGTCTGCCAAACTCTCCAGGGTGCCCCTTATCTGAGGTGAGTGGGAGCTACTGGGGCCACCTGAGTCCTGCACAGATCTGCCCTGGCATGGCTGGGGCCAGACAGACCGACAGGGATTGCTATTGTAGGATCCTTGGTGAGTACAGAGTCTGGCTTCTTCTTGTAGAGTCTCTGGGGAGCACAGGGGCTGCACCCAGACTGCTTTGTTATTGCAGGGCTGTTATTGTAGGGGTGGGAGGTTACACACCCCCTGCCTGCTTCTGGGGTGACGTGGTGGGGACAGACACAGGGAACTGATGGGTTTCTCTCCTCCACCCGCGCAGGTGCCCCACACGCCACACCCCTGGTAATCTGCTGAGGGTCCATCCCCATGAGAGATGCTGATCCTGAGCTGCACCTCCAAGCTGCAGCTGCTGGAGGGGACACTATGGAGGCTCTTGCCTGAGACGCTGCCGGTGACATGGCTGTGCCTAGCCCCACTGCCCGCACCCAGGGATGGGACTCAACGTTCCCCCACCTCCATGGGGCAGAGAGCAGGGGAAGGTCCCTCTGACTCCCCTGGGTGATGGGTTAGAGATTAGGCCTGAGGAGCAGGCCCCTCCCCAACAGGCGCTGGCTGCTCTCCCAGCCACCCGCTGCCCCCTCGTGTCTCTCAAAGTCCAAACCCAGCACCAATTCCTGCTGCTCACCCAACGTAGCCAGCGGGACCTTCCCAGCCATTCACAGGGAAAGTGGGCTGATTATCAGCCAATCAAACCACAGCCGGGCTACATGAGAGCTAATCAAAGAGCTGGGTAGCTCTGGCTCCCTCCATAGCTCCATGCCCATCACATGCCTCAAGTGTGTGTGGGGGTCACCAGCCTCCTTGTCCTCTTGCACCCCCAGCCCCCCGTGCTCAGGGTCTTCCCTGTGATACCAGCCCAGGGGCCACAAATCAGGATAGTAAACTCGGGGCAGGGGAGGGGGGAGAAACAGGCCCCCACAGATTTTCCACTTGTATGCCCTGCCCCTTGTCTCCCCCCAACACTCACCCCATACACATACCTGCCCCCCCTCTGCCCCTCAAACCAACCACAAGTGTCACCCCACATCCTCCCACTCACCCCCAAATACTGTCTCCTGGCTGCGCCCCACATTCTCCAGAAACACCCCCAGTCTCTGCTCCCCAGAGCCTGTGGAAGCCATTTTCCCAGGACTCGGCCCCCCGAAATCATTGTGAGGAGGCGGCCATCTTGACTAAGGGCAGCCTGTGGTGTCATCCCCGTTGGCAAGGGCAGCCATTTTTGAGAAGGGCAAAATACTCCCCAAAGGCACAGAAGATCATGAGACACTGAAACCCCTCAATAAACAATGGGAGGCTCCTGACCGAGTCATGAGAGTAGGAATTTCTGCCCCTCCACCAGCTCTGACCCCCGCCCCATGTCTCTGGCAGGTCCTCGGTGCCGTGATGACCATAAACCGTGGGAATCCTGCTGGGTACGAGGTGCTGGTGGATTCATGGCCTGAGTTCAAAGCCATCCTCACCCGGCCACACAGAGAGGTGCCGCCCCTCAGTCACCGCGCTGCACCTGGGGACCTGTTGGGATTGCGGGGTGGGGAGTAGGACGTGGAGCCTTTCTCTTCTAAGGGACCCAGGCAGGGGCCAGTCTGGCTCAGTATGGGGGGTATTGGGATTTGAGGCCTTTCCCTTCTGGAGGGCCACAAGGGGGTGCCAGGATGGCACGGAGGGGAGGTCGGGGGGAGGGGGCAGGCAGATCAGTCATTCCATTGGGAGTTCCCCACTCTGCTCCATGTCTCCCCCGGCAGGTGGCGTTGGACGACTCTGATTTTTACACCAACACGTACGCGGCGTATTACCGGGACCTGGGCGCCTACTGGGCCCTGCTGGACAGCGCCATCAACTGGAGCCAGGCCTTCCGGATCCTCGGTAACATTCACCCCACAGCACTGGGGAGAGCCCCACGCCGACTAAGCATACATGTCCTGTCTGGGCCATACCCCAGGATCCCTCCCTACAGTGCCAGCCCCAAAGCCCTCAGGTCCCCCAAGGCTTCCAGCTTTCTGGGGGGCAGGAATATATGGGGTTGTTCTTTGCCAGGGCTGGCCTGGAATCAGCTCAGCTGAGCACGTCCTCTTCCCTGAGGGCTGGGGCTGGTAGGTTTGGAAGCTGAGACTCCTGCCCCTCCCGCCCGCTGTGCCAGGTTGGGCTCCCCACACATATGGGCGCTTTTCTCACAACCATTCAGTCCCCATCCCCACTGATCACAGCTCATCGCTGCCCCCTGCAGGGCTCCAGGATGGGGTGTACGAAGCCTCCAGGGACATCTCCGAGGCTAAAGGGGTCCAGCTGGAAGTTTTCCGCTACTTCACCTACCTCCACCCGGATCCCAGCTCCATGCCTGAAATCCGGTCAGTGTCGTCTTGCGCCACAAGGCCCCTGGCCAGTGAGGCACTGCGATGCCCAAGGTCTGGCTGGCTATTCCCCATACAGGGCCTAGGGCAATGGGGCCTTGTTGCTACCAGCAGAATCCTAGTGGGAGTGGTACTGAACTCAACCTCACTCTGGGAACCTGGAGGGACTATGGAGCGTAGCCATGGGGTGGGGTCAGCCATGGGGAGGGAGATCCCTGTTCAGTTTGCACAGGACCCCCAGCCTCTGCCAGGAAACCCTGATGCAAAGGGCTTATGTGCCACCAATGGGGACCCACAAAAAGCCCCTCAGGACCGGGCACTCCTGCAATCAGCCGTCAGCCCTGGCAGGGCCTGGGCACCGAGCAGCCGTGCTCCCCCCGTCCCTGCATCACATCTCTCCTTGCCCAGTCTGCAGAGGAAGAACCTACCCTGCCCACAGTCTGTTCAGACCTCAGCTCCTCACCCAGGACCCAGCGAGGGAAAGGTACCCTAGGGGTGTTTTGGGGATGTTGGGGTCTCTATCAGGAAGGGGAATGAGACTCTCAATTCTAATGAGAGGGGACAATAGGCAAAGCTGGCCACTGTGTGGGCTAGTGGGGAAAGGCCCATGTCCCATTTCCCTCCATACCCAAACCAGCCAGCTGTTCACTTCACTTCGCTCCAGCGTCCCCCTTTCCTGAATGCCATGAGTTTGGTTTGGTCCCACAATGACCTTCACGGGAATCCCGCCCTGCTTCGGGGGGAAGCCCCTTCTGATGGGCTGCCTCTTAGAGTTGCTGCAGTAAGAGTTCCCTGCCCCTGCCCCTCCCCGCAGTAATGTGACACCCTCCTCACGGGAGGGGAGAGAAGGGTGTGGGGAAGAGGCAGCAGGAATTGCTCAGCATCTCAGGGTAACATTGCTGCCACTCCCCATCCCTTCATGTGAGCAATGGGACAGGACGGTGCTTGGGCTCCCCCTATCCCTGGGACACCCAACCTGGGAAGGGCAGAGGGGAGCCCACTGCAGCTGCCACAGGGCTGGGAGGGGTGGAAGAACATCAGGAGGTAGAGAGGGGAGGCTGTGGGGGCTGGGAACAGAGTTGATGGTTCCCTGTTCTGGGGCAGAACTGATGGGGCAGAATGAATTGCTGTGTGGGAGATGTTGTAGTAGCAGCTTCTTCAGGGAGGTCCATATCACCATAATAAATCTGCGACTGTTGGCAACAGTGATTGTAACACCTGGAGGTGGGGGCTGGGCGAATTCAGCTGTCAAGGGAGAACAGCAATCACAGCGTAATCTTTTTTAAATGTCTCATGATCTTAGGGCCAATCTGATAGTTCTCAGGTATCACCACTGATCGCTGACTTTTGGGGGTTGATCTGCTGATCTCTGCCCTCCCGCCCCCCAGGCTGGACCCGGCCATGAGGCTCTCGTCCCTGGACATCTCCCACATTGACCTCCTGAATGAGACATGGGAGTTTGGGAGAAATGACAAGAGCAGGAGGTACCTGACCTGCCTGGTCCGCTACTTCCCCAGCATCTGCCTTCTGGATGCTGCCAGCCGCCCTGTCAGCTGGAACCTTTTAGACCCGTTTGGTGCCATGTGCCATGGCTACACCCTGCCCCAACACCAGGGATGCGGTTACAATGGGGTACTGACTAACATGCTTGCCAAGCGGCTGCAGGCACTCGGCTATCCCAGATATGGCCACGTGGCCCTGGACAACTACCCCATACAGAGGCTGCGGGAGAGGCAGGGCTTCCAGCGCCAGCCCACCTTGTGCCACTTCATCCTCCACAACGCAGCACTGCAGAGACCCCCCCATTTAACCCCCAGCCCAGCACCGGGCACAGCCCCCGCCTGAGTCCCCAGCCCAGCCACCCAGGGGACCTGCCAGGCTGGGGCTAAGGGAAGCCAAGGGAGGAGGGTGGGGGAGTCTGGAGATCAGTGTTAGGCCCAATGGAACCAGTAACATCTCCCAGCTCCAGCCTCACATGGTGTCTGCTACCCACAGCCTCACAGCACCATACACAGCTTCCCAGGGTCTGTCCTAGTCTCCCAAGCCCCATTACCTGCCCTCCTGGGTGGACCCCAGTCCCCCAGTCCCCCAACCCCATACATGTAGCACCCTCATCCCAGTTCCACTTTCAGGTCAACGATCTTCCATCCAGTCAAGTTACATGCTCACCTGCCTCCTGCTTCTGCTCTCCACTGCCTCCCGCGCTTTCCCTGGAACAGCCTGCTCAGCATATTGCATCTCTAACTCCTCCGCAGTCAGCGTGTCACCCTCCCCCCACCCTGCCAGAGACATCTCCCCCCGGATCCCTCTCTCCAATGCTTCCCTGGGGCTTCTCACATCTCTCCCGATTGCTGCCTGCTCTCATCAGCTCTTTTACCCTCTACTGGACAATACAAGCCACAGCAGCTTTAAATGAGGAAGGGCAGGAACGGGTCTGAACAATCGATCCCCATTAGGCAACATAGAATCATAGAATATCAGGGTTGAAAGGGACCTTAGAAGGTCATCTAGTCCAACCCCCTGCTCAAAGCAGGACCAATCCCCAATTTTTGCCCCAGATCTCTAAATAGCCCCCTCAAGGATTGAACTCACAACCCTGGGTTTAGCAGGCCAATGCTCAAACCACTGAGCTATCCCTCCCCCCCCAAGGTTAGATATGAGGAAAAGCTTTTTCACTAGGAAGGTGGTGAAGCACTGGAATGGGTTACCTAGGGAGGTGGTGGAATCTCCTTCCTTAGAGGTTTTTAAGGTCAGGCTTGACAACGCATGCCGGGGATGTTGATTATCTTCAAACCAAACTTCACTATCCCCAAGGGCTCCTGGCCTGAGGTCACACCCAAAAGCAGTCTACACCCAAAAGCAATCCAGACGTGTTCAATTCAGCACCACAGAGCCAAGACACCCCAATCCCCTTAATTCCACCCACCAGCATTGATCGACAGCAGGAAGCGTTTTGGGCTTTGTGATCCCACCTGCAATTAAACTGATTGTTGAAGACACCTTTGAGTATTTCCCGTTTGCGGCGGCACTCCCTGCCACGGCTGGGACCACTCGGGCGAGGGGGAAGGCAGAATTACAGCTAGGGCCACACAACAGTTTCCCATTTTTCAACCCACTTTTCAAATGAAATTTTCCCAAAGAAGGTTCTGCTTGTTCCCAGAGTGTCGGCTTTGTGTCCAGACACTGAGGGCCTGAAAACCAAAGTGTTCTGGGTGTGTAACCTGGTCTGCAGGGTGGTGTCTGCCACCACAAGGGTCGGGTGAAATATCTAGAGCTCTGATTCAATTCTCCGCCCACAACCACTGATCAGATGCACCTTCAGCAGTGGTTTCCCCCTCCGCTATGCTCCACTCACGGTTTGGTGTCAGCTGTTGGCCTCATCCCAGAGCCTGTCATCAAGCAGGTCTGTGCCCTATGCTTTGAGAAATGCCAGCTGGGCCAGCCCCCAGGCTCCACCACCCCACCCAGCTCTGGTCATTTCAGCCTCATTTGTGCGGGGCAAGGGAGGGCTGCCCAGGGCTCCCTCACCCCTGCTGCCACCCGCTGCTACTCTGGCAAAGGGCTACTTTGATGCAGCCTCCCAATGAAGAGTTTTCTGACTTTGCAAAATCTGACACCCTGCCCCACCATGCCTCTGGCAGATCATGGCACCGTGATGAACATAAACTGCAGGAACCTGGCCAGGCACAAGTCATGGCCCCAGTTTCAAGTCATTCTCACCTGGCCTCTCCTGGACCTCGCTGTGCAGGGCTGGGCAGATGGGACTCGGACCCTGGACCCTGCCGAACGCAGTGGAGACTAGATGTTTTTTTAGCCCAGTGCTGGGCCAAAGCTGTATGCTAATTGGGCTGCATGTGGCCCGCAGGTTGAGAACCATGGCGTTAGGGTGAGACATTGCTTGATTCAAATCTTGCTTTGTCTGTTTAAGTTAGAATTTAGACTGCAAATGTATTTTGTTTCTTAATTTTGTTTCAACTGTGATCCTTGTGCCTTCTATTTAAAATCACTTAAAATCCATCTTTCTGTAGTTAATAAATCTCTTTTTCATTTTACCTAAAGCAGTATGGTTTTGGCTGAAGTTCTGGGGGAATCTCAGCTCACATTACAAGGGCTGGTGCATGTCCATTTTCCTATGAAGAGTGTCAAACTTAATGAACTTGCACTGCCCAAAGGAGCCTTGAGCTATGTAAGACTGTGCAGTTCTGGGGTGCAAGGCTGGGGAGCTGGGGGGAAATGGCTGGAGCCTTTGTATTGATGGTTCACGAGAGGCTGGTAGATCATTCATGTAACTCAGCTGGTTGTGTCCCTGCCTGTGGATGGCTGTGTAAGTGCAGTGTCTATCAGAGGTTTGTAGCTTAATATCAGCATCACAGTGTGAGGGACAGCCAAAGCTGGTGGGTTTGGAGGACTCAGCAGTCCCATAGTCCAGGTTGAACACTGGGGACACCGTCAAAGGGGACTCCCTGCTTCTGCCCCCACATAGGAACCCCAACACCAGAGGTGTCATTTCAGAAAAACTCAGGGGGTGGAGGGTTTTAACATTGCAGGTGAGTAGTATATCACTCAATAGTATGCATCACCATGCAATTTTGACAGGTCCCCAGGGCCAATAGGATGCTCCCTTTGGGGCTTTGGTCCCACCCTCCCACCCCGTTTCCGTTGGCGCCGGAACTTTGGCACCGTCAGCCATTTTGAAAAATAACTTTTGTGTGTGTGTGTGTGTGTTTGAATAGGGAAAGTGTTGTGTGTTTGTGCTTGGATACATTGAGAGAATAAGGTTGAAAGACTAGAGGGAGAGAAGTTTAAAGAGGAAAAAGAAAGTTGGGGTAAGGTTTAGAGGAAAAAAGGAAAGAAAGGTGATTGGGTGTGATTGAGTAAGGAGAGAGGCTGGTAAAGGGCAGGTTATTCAAGAAAAGAGTGTTTGTGTTACTGAACACATGCAGAGCGAAACATCCTACCCCAGCGACTGTGGGTAGTGAAATGATAGCTGTTCTGGGCGGCGAGCCTGGGGAGCTAGCCCCTCCTTTTGGTGGGCCAATTAGAAGTTGTTTTACAGCTAGGTCACAGAATGCACTTGTTAAACCAAGCCCGTAGGCCCAAGATTTTAAAAAAGAGCCTTTTAGAAATGGACTATCACAGAGTGGGTTATTTGAAAAACTCTGCTTAAAGAGGAAAAAGAAAGTTGGGGTAAGGTTTAGAGGAAAGAAAGGTGATTGGGTGTGATGAGTAAGGAGAGAGGCTGGTAAAGGGCAGGTTATTCAAGAATAGAAAGAGATTTTTGTTTTTAAAGGGCTAGTTTGAAAGAAGAGAAGCAAGTTATAAAAGAAAAGGGAGATGATGGTAAAGGCCTAGTTTGGCAGGTGATTTAAGAATAGAAAATGTTAAAATAAATGTAAAAGGTGTATTAAATACCAGGCTAGGTTAAGAAAAGAGTTAAATAATGTAGAAAACAAGGCTTAAAAATATTAAAAGCTATATAAACTAGGTTTAAAAAGAAAATGTACCAGGGCAAAGCCTGTTTAGTTAGCACAGGGCCAAAAACTATCAAGGGGGGCTAAGAAAAACACATTTAAGCTATTCAGTATCAGGGTGGTTAAGAAACTCATTAAAAGCTAGGTTTGAAAAGAAAATGTAGTAAGCACAGGGTAAAAAGTGAATAGAAAAACATTCCGTATCAGGGTAGGTCAAAAGAAAGAACAGGGCAAGAAAAGGGGAAAGATAGAGAGCACATAGTTGAATCAGAGAGAGAGAAAATGAGAGAGAGAATCTTTACCTTTCTTTGTCTTTCTGTAGAATGAGGCAATTCCCTGATTCAGACTCTCTCAGACTTGTTATCGCCGCCTTTGGATCGACCCAACCAGAGTTTGTTTTACAGCAGCATCATGGAATTCATTTTCCTGAACCAATCCTAGATTTTAAATAAGAGACAACTCCCTTCTCTCCCCCTTTCCCTCCTGTTTTCTTCTTATCTATAGAAACAGACCCCCAGCATTTTTCCCACCATGTAACCCTTTTATATAGGGGTTTTTATAAAAGTTAAAACCATAAGCTTTTAATAACATACCATTTTTAAAAGATTTCCCCCTGGGTTTTAAACTAACGTGGGTTATTTATTTAGTAAAAACAATGTGAAGCTGCAGCAAAGCACCTGTTAGCAAAAACAGCCTCTGTGAGTCAGTGGATCACAGAGAAGAAGGCTGCTTCTTTCCCAAGTCTTTTAACAAAGACAAGTAAAAGTTCTATGAAGGTTTGTAAAGGTCTTGATAAACACTTTATTTACAGGGGTGTTTTAATTAAAAAGAGCAGGCAGAAGCATCCCAGGTTTTTAGTAACAGCCAGTTTATATTCCTCTTATTTTGTAAACCAGGGGATCAGCGAGAAGAAGTTTGTCCCCCCCCCCCCACCCTTTTAACAAAGAGAGGTGAAAGTCTTGGAAAGGAATAAACACTTGAAAAGACAAACCTACCTGAAGACACATTCCTTTATCTAGCCCTTTTGCATATGTTGCAATAAAAAAGAGCATGCAGAAACAGCACAGGGTTAAACCCACAAAACTCTTACTAAGAAAAAGTTTTTCCCCAAGGTTTTTAGTGAAAACCACACCCTGTTTTGTTCCCACAACATACTCTAACTGTTATTGTGTTACAAAATCTTGCTACGAAAAAACACTAACAGTTAGAGCGTGTTGTGGGAGCAAAACAGGGTGTGTTGTAAAATAAAATGTCAGTTGAAAAGAACTGTGTGGAGCGTGTTTTTATGGAGTTCAAGGCGTGTGGGGGTTTGTCAAAATGGCAGTAGGCTGCCCCCATAGTATACGTGCAGTTAGGTTACAGTTTGTCAACGACAACAAGAGGTATATGAGCAGCCTGTTCCTCTAACAAAGACCCACCCACCTCATCCAGCCCTGGCGCTTGGGCATGAGGGTTATAGGCTCCCTATGTACCCTTGCAAAGCAGCCTCAGAACCCCTCTTAAATCATGCCATCTTCCGCTTCGGTTGTACCTTTTCATTTTCCACCCCAGACCCTCTGCATTAGGACTTAATCATAGCCCCTCTGATTTCAACAATGTCTCAGGTCTCTCGTGTACTGTTTCATATTATTTAATGCTGTACGTTATCTAGGGTTACAGTTTGCATAAAAGTGTTTTACAAAAATACATTCTCTAGGAGCTTAGACAAGATAGCGATCAACAAAATTGTAATCGTTGCTTTGCAAACATTGCTACAAAGTATCTTTACGTTTGTTTTTGTTCATATTTCTGATAATAGCTCATAAAGTAAAAAAGTGCTTCTGAATGGCAAACGCTTGCCCATGCTAAAGCATAACAACTAACACAGACAGGCTGCCTGCAAAACCGTTTCACTAAAAGAGTTATCAACATGCCCCCTAAAACTCAGGACAGCTTTCTTACCCCCATGACCTGATCTCTGTGGCTCTGGCTTTTTAAAAAAAATGTGTTTGTCCTTGGTTTAGATTTAAAAAAACATTAAAAAAGAAGAAGAAAAAACATGGGGGGGGGGGAAGAGTGTGTGTGTGTGTTTGTGTGTGTGTGTGTGTATGTGTAGAGCGGGGGTGAGGAAGGCTCCATATCTCTGGTAAAAAACAGCGAACTTTTTAAACATAAGCTATTCTCGTGTTTTTAGTATAAATCCAAACTTTAAAAAGCAATCTTGTTTTTGTATTAAACTCCCCTCAATTGCCAGTTTTCATATTCTTACCCAGTTGTTGTTTTGGTACTTTAAAAACACTATTTTTTTTAAAGGACAGGCTAGTATCTTAAGCCTTTTTAGTTCACTAAACTTCTACAAGATATCCCTAAAACAGGCCTTGTTTTGTTACATCTCAGTCAATTCTGTATTTTGATGTTAAATGTTAAAAACCTTTCTATAATAAAACACTGCCTGTTTAGCAAGTGCTAAAAGTATGGGGGGAAAGTCAAGGGGTAAGGGTATTCTTCAGACAGGCTATCTCTAAGCTTCATGCAGTCACAAAGCGATGGTTTTTGTCTTTTACAAAATGGAATAAAATACTTGTTATAACTTTCATAAAGTATCTTTCAATGCAATCTCCCCATTTTTAAAAACAGTGCTTAAAAAGTTAGGAAAGAAGTCTGTAAAAAAACCCAAAAAACTAAAGGAGTGACCCCCTAGAGCCTTGCTAAGGCAGACTATAGTGCATGGAGCACTGGCTAGCCTAATTAGTCTTATCTGTTTTTAAAATGTAAAAAAAGCTCTAGCCTGTGTTGTATTATTTTAATAAAATCTATGGACCCAAAACAAACACAGAAGCTTGTACCTGTGTCTCAGCACACAGGTTGCAAACATTTAAAAACAAAGACAGTCTGATAATGCAACAGAAAAATTCATACTTAAATCTAAAAGCCCTAGAAAAATAAAAGCTTACTATAACTTTCACATGGATTTGTTAAAAAGTGTGTGTGTGTGGGGGGGGGGAATAAACGTCTCTCTGATCCACTAGATTACAGAATAAGGGAACTATAAACTAGCTGTTACTTAGGCCTGGCCTACACTGAGAGTTTATGTCAAATTTAGCAGCATTATATTGAATTAAACCTGCACCCGTCCACACAACGAACGGGTTGTGCTCTTGCCTTTGACACCCAGCTGCTCAACTCCAAGGAGGTTCAAACCCTTAATACATCCGTTTTACCCTGCATAAGGCTTATACAGGGTAAACTCATAAATAGTTCGCCTTCTATTTCAAAGATAGAAAGATATGCACAACTGTTAGCTTTCCCCAGGTACCAACTCGTACTCAAGGAAACTTAATAAGTAAAACGTGATTCTAATAAGTACAGAAAATAGGATTTAAGTGAGTTCAAGTAGTGACAGGCAGAACAAAGCGAATTACTTAGTAAAATAAAATAAAACACGCACGTCTATGTCTATTCAAAGTTAACACAGATAAAAGCCTCACCAGATTCGGATATTTTCCTTTTTACAGGCTGTAGAATTAGCCTGGGTCCAGCAGCCGCTCACACCCCCTAGTGTCTTTGTCCTTTGTTCAGTTCCCCTCAGGAATGTCCTTGGGGGGGTGGAGAGCCTCTCCCTTTAGCCAGCTGAAGACAAAATGGAAGGGTCTTGCAAGGGCTTTTATAGCCTTTCTTCCTCTCCCTGCATAGGATCCAGTTGCCCTGGAGTTTTGGGATCACATGGGCAAGTCACCTGTCCATGTGCCCTAACCAGTCTAACCAGTTGCATCCTTGACTGGGGCCCCGATGTGGATTGGGGTCTGCACCTTCTTTTGTCTGTTAAGTACTTGTCCTTAACTTGCACATTCCTTCCTCTGGACCTGGTCCATTGTTCTTACAAAAGCTATGCATAAAACCAGCAAATATAAAACCAATGTTCATAACTTCAACCACAACAATGATACATGCCTACAAACAGGAGGAATAAATTCAGTAGGTCATAACTTTCACAGAGATATGTTACATGGCACATGTAGCATAAAACATATTCTAGTTACATATATACATTTATAAGCATCTCCCCATAAAGTTTTATGGGGAACACCGTCACAGGGACATTCAGAGGTGGCCGTTTCTACTGGGCTGTTTGCCTGTGCCTGAAAAGAAATCCTCCTCGCAGTTTTCATCCACGCGGTGGGGGCAGGGAGGGGGACCCTTCATGCTGAGCAGTTTGTGCTCGGCTTCCAGGGATCTTCCCTGATACTAGCCACGTGGTAGGGGGAAGGCTAAAGCGATCATCTGAGAGAATTGGATGGCTGGGGTTAGTTTGGTTTCTGCTGCTGCACATTAACCAGCAAAGCGCAGCACTAACTGGCCAACTCGACGGGCTTTGCTTGGAACGGGAAAGGAGAGCGCTGCTGTTAATTAAGGTCGCAGAAGCCGAAAGTCTATGGCTTACCATGGCCGCCTGCTAGCCGAATTCCGTTTCCCGGCCCTGCGTGAGTGATCTGTACACCAAAGTCCCAGGCACTCAATATAAAGATGCAAAATGCAACCTTGTACTGAAAGCACATGTGCTAGGTACTGTGAATGGTGGTGTTCACTGCAAAAGACTATACCCATTGTTCTGTAAAATGTATATTTTTAAAAACTTCTCTCCCGTTTTTTCCTCCCGCACCTGCTGCAACTGTTTCCAGCCTCCCTCTAGCATCTCTGTCCCAAAGGCTATCCCAGATAAGGCGGTGAAAAAACACACACGTGCGATGAAATGTTCTCTGAACTAATGCAGTCCTCCCGCACTGAAATAGCTCAGCAGAATGTGTGGAGGGACACAATAGCCCAATACAAGAAAGCGGGTAGTGAACATGAGGACAGGAGGGACGATCGTGAGGACAGGAGGGACGACCATGAGGACAGGAGGGATGCTTGAGATGAGAGGTGGTGGCAGGAAGATCAGAGGGCGACTGAGGCAATGCTGGGGCTACTGCATGAGCCAACCGACATGCTCCGGCATCTGGTGGAGGTTCTGCAGAAATGCAAGCAGGATGACAGACCACTGCTGCAGCCCATCTGTAACCGCCCTCACCCCTCCCCAAGTCCCATAGCCTCCTCACCCAGAGTCCCAAAAATGCGGGGGGGAGGGGAAGTGTGGGGGACAGGATGGCTCCGTGCACCAAACCAATCCACCCCGGCGGATTGCACAAGCAGTAGAAGGCTGGCATTCAGCAAGTTTTGAAGCGGCCTTTTCCTTCCCTCCTCCCCTCCGCCCGCACCCCACCCGGGCTACCTTCTCAGTTCTCTCCCTTTTTTAATCAATGTTGAATAAAGAATACGTAGTTGTTAAACAATGGTGCCTTTATTTCCTTTCAATGCAAGATGTGTTCGAAGGGGGGGAGGGTGGGTGTTTTACAGGGAATTAGAGTAAACAAAGCGGGCAGGTTCTCATGAAGGAGAAACAAACAGAACAGTCACTCGGTACCCTGGCCAGTTACGAAACTAGTTTTCAAAGCTTCTCTCATGCGCAGCGCGTCCTGCTGTGCTCTTCTAATCGCCCTGGTGTCTGGCTGTGCATAAGCAGTGGCCAGGCAATTTGCCTCAACCTCCCACTCCGCCATAAATGTCTCCCCCTTACGCTCACAGAGATTGTAGAACACACAGCAAGCAGCAATAACAATGGGTATATTGGTTTCACTGAGGTCTGAACGAGTCAGTAGGCTGCGCCAGCGCCCTTTCAAACGTCCAAATGCACACTCTACCACCATTCTGCACTTGCTCAGCCTGTAGTTGAACAGCTCCTTACCACTGTCCAGGGCGCCTGTGTACGGCTTCATGAGCCAGGGCATTAGGGGGTAGGCTGGGTCCCCAAGGATCATTATAGGCATTTCAACAATCCCCAACACCTATTTTCTGGTCTGGGAAGTAAATACCTTCCTGCAGCCGTCTAAACAGACCAGAGTTCCTGAAGACACGAGCGTCATGAACCTTGCACGGCCATCCGACGTTGATGTTGGTGAAACGTCCCTTGTGATCCACCAGTGCTTGCAGCACCATTGAAAAGTACCCCTTGCGGTTTATGTACTGGCTGGGCTGGTGGTCCAGTCCCAGGATAGGGATATGCGTTCCGTCCATAGCCCCACCACAGTTAGGGAATCCCATCGCAGTGAAGCCATCTACTATGACCTGCACATTTCCCAGGGTCACTACCTTTGATAGCAGCAGCTCAAGATTGCGTTGGCTACTTGCATCGCAACAACCCCCACAGTAGATTTGCCTACTCCAAATTGATTCGCGACTGACCGGTAGCTGTCAGGCATTGCAAGCTTCCAGAGGGCTATCGCCACTCGCTTCTCAACTGTCAGGGCTGCTCTCAGCTTGGTGTTCTGGTGCTTCAGTGCAGGGGACAGCAAGTCACAAAGTTCCATGAAAGTGCCCTTACACATGCGAAAGTTTCTCAGCCACTGGGATTCATCCCACACCTGCAACACTATGTGGTCCCACCAGTCTGTGCTCATTTCCAGGGCCCAGAATCGGCGTTCCACAGCATGAGCCTGCCCCATTGCCACCAGGATGTCCAATTTGCAGGGTCCCGTTCTTTGAGAGAGGTCTGTGTCCATGTCCTCATCACTGTCATCACCACGCTGCCGTAGCCTCCTTGACTGCTTTTTCAAGTTCAGGTTATGCATAAAGTGCACGATAATGCGCAAGGTGTTTACAATGGCCATTACTGCTGCGATGATCTCACCGGGCTCCATGTTCGCCGCGCTATGGCGTCTGCTCTTGCAATCCAGGGAAAAGGGTGCTAAATGATTGTCTGCCGTTGCTTTCACGGAGGGAGGGAGGGAGGGAGGGTTGACTGACGACATTTACCCATAACCTCCTGCAAAATTTTTTTTGCCCCATCAGGCATTGGGAGCTCAACCCAGAATTCAAATGGGCAGCGGGGACTGCGGGAACTATGGGATAGCTACCCACAGTGCACCGCTTGGAATGTCGACGCTTGCCATGGTACTGTGGACGCACACCGCCAAATTAATGTGCTTAGTGTGGACACACACATTCGACTTTATAATATCTGTTCCCAAAAATCGATTTCTGTAAAATCGGACTACTGTTGTAGTGTAGACATACCCTAAGGTTCTCTGGTTTTCACTCTGGGGTGTTTTCTGCATGCTAATTTTTTTTTTAAATTAAAACACGCATGTAAAAATGTTAAATAAAGGGCTCTGTCTACGTATAGGCTTGTCTTTTAAAGTGTTTATTCCTTTACAAAATTTAATATAACTTTCACTCGTATTTGTTAAAAAGCAGGCAAAGAAGCAGCCTTCTTATCTCTGATCTACTGGGTTACAGAGGCTGTTTTTGCTGTTTCAAACTATCCTTACTTAAAAATGGCCAGTGCTAGCCTAAAACCTAGGGGGAAACTTTTTTATCATTATACATTACTTTTATAAACAGGTTTTCTGTGTTTTTAACCCTGGGTTGTTTCTGCATACTTACATTGTATTGAAACACCTATACGAAAGAAATGTGTCTTCAGGTAGCCTGCTTTTCAAAGGGATCTTCTTTTTTTCTAATTCACTAACTTTAAAAGGTTGTTTCAAGTGGTTTTCACTAAAAACCTTGGGCGGGGGGGACTTTTTCTTACTCAGGGTTTGTGGGTTTAACCCTGGGCTGTTTCTGCATGCTTAGTCAGGCTTTAGGCCAGAGGTGCTTCTGTGTGCTTTTTTAAAAATACAACATATGCAAAAGAGCTAAATAAAGGGTTGCGTCTTTAGGTAGGTTTGTCTTTTCAAGTGTTGATTCCTTTACGAGACTTTTACCTGATTTGTTAAAAACATTAACAAATTACTTTTATAAACTGAGTTGTAACTGACTCCTGTTTTTTAAAGCTTTCTGCACAGATTACAGGCCGTAAGGGTCAGGTTTGGTTATCTTTTTATTATTTTAAATACGTTTAAAAAAGGTTTTTTTAGGCATTACTTTTAAAAACACGTTTTAAAATGGTTTATATTATGTGACGGTCAGTTTTTGTTACAGGGTGGTGGAAAAAAACAAAAAAGGTCCTGGTTGTTTAGATAAGAGAAGAGCAGAGCAAGGGGGGTTCCTTACTTTTTTTTTTTCTCTGGGGAAAAAAGGCGGGAAGGTCTCTGGCTACATACGTTAGCTTCTTTAAACTTTAATGGTGAAAAAGGTTTTACTTTATATAGTAAGCTTATTTACCATTAATTAAAGTTACACTTCTTTCTAATACAAGTCTTTGGCATTATTTTGTTTTAAAATTAGGCTAGGGCTTTCTTGTTATGTTCTGGTCTTCTTATCTCTGATCGACTGACTCACAGAGGCTGTTTTTGCTAACAATGGCTTCGTTGAAAAAGCAGGCTGCTTTTACTAAAAAATGGCCCATGTTAGTCTAAAACCCAGCGGGAAAACTTTTATAAACAGGTTTTCTGTGTTTTTAACCCTGGACTGTTTCTGCAAATTCACATGTTATTGAAACACCTATACCAAAGGCATGTGTCTTCAGGTAGCTTGCTTTTCAAAGGGATCTTCTTTTTTTCTAATCCACTACCTTTAAAAGGTTGTTTCAAGTGGTTTTCACTAAAAACCTTGGGGGGTGGGGGGACTTTTTCTTAGTCAGGGTTTGTGGGTTTAACCCTGGGGTGTTTCTGCATGCTTAGTCAGGGTTTAGGCCAGGGGTGCTTCTGCATGGTTTTTGTTCTGGCCTTCTTATTTCTGATCACAGAGGCTGCTTTTGCTTTGGCTTTGCTGCTGTTTCACATTGTTCTTACTAAAAAATAATCCAGGTTAGTTTAAAACTTTTTTGTCACTATACATTACTTTTTATAAACAGGCTTTTAGACCCTGGACTATTTCTGCAAACTCACATGATATTAAAACACTTATGCCAAGGGGGGCTAAATAAAAAAGTGTCTTCAGATAGCATGTTTTTTAATGGGGTCTTTTTCTTTTCCAATCCACTACCTTCAAATGGCTGTTTCATGTGGTTTTCACTAAAAATCTTGGGGAAAAACTTTTTCTTAGTAAGAGTTTTGTGGGTTTAACCCTGGGCTGTTTCTGCATGCTCTTTTTTTTATTGCAACATATGCAAAAGGGCTAGATAAAGGAATGTGTCTTCAGGTAGGTGTGTCTTTTCAAGTGTTTATTCCTTTCCAAGACTTTCACCTCTCGTTGTTAAAAAGGGGGGGGGGGGAATAAACATCTTCTCTCTGATCTCCTGGTTTACAAAATAAGGGGAATATAAACTGTCTGTTACTAAAAACCTGGGATGCTTCTGCCTGCTCTTTTTAATTAAAACACCCCTGTAAATAAAGTGTTTATCAAGGCCTTTACAAACCTTCATAGAACTTTTACTTGTCTTTGTTAAAAGACTTGGGAAAGAAGCAGCCTTCTTCTCTGTGATCCACTGACTCACAGAGGCTGTTTTTGCTAACAGGTGATTTGCTGCAGCTTCACATTGTTTTTACTAAATAAATAACCCACATTAGTTTAAAACCTAGGGGGAAATCTTTTAAAAATGGTATGTTACTAAAAGCTTATGGTTTTAACTTTTATAAAAACCCCTATATAAAAGGGTTACATGGTGGGAAAAATGCTGGGGGTCTGTTTCTATAGATAAGAAGAAAACAGAAGGGGAGAAGGGAGTTGTCTCTTATTTAAAATCTAGGATTGGTTCAGGAAAATGAATTCCATGATGATGCTGTAGAACAAACTCTGGTTGGGCTGATCCAAAGGCGGTGATAACAAGTCTGAGAGAGTCTGAATCAGGGAATTGCCTCATTCTACAGAAAGACAAAGAAAGGTAAAGATTCTCTCTCTCTCATTTTCTCTCTCTCTGATTCAACCATGTGCTCTCTATCTTTCCCCTTTTCTTGCCCTGTTCTTTCTTTTGACCTACCCTGATACGGAATGCTTTTCTATTCACTTTTTACCCTGTGCTTACTACATTTTCTTTTCAAACCTAGCTTTTAATGATTTTCTTAATCTACCCTGATACTGAATAGCTTAAATGTGTTTTTCTTAGCCCCCCTTGATAGTTTTTACCCTGTGCTTTCTAAACAGCCTCTGCCTGAGTAAATTTTTCTTTTTAAACCTAGTTTTTATAGCTTTTAATGTTTTTAGTCTGCCTTGATAGTTCTTGGCCCTGTGCTTACTAAACAGGCTTTGCCTGAGTACATTTTCTTCTTTCTTTTTTTTTTTTAATAGAATATCAGGGTTGGAAGGGACCTTAGGAGGGCATCTAGTCCAACAACCTGCTCAAAGCAGGACTGCTCCCCAATTTTTTGCCCCAGATTCCTAAATGGCTCCCTCAAGGATTGAACTCACAACCGTGGGTTTAGCAGGCCAATGCTCAAACCACTGAGCTATCCCTCCCCCTAGGGCCAGGTCTACACTAGGACTTTATGTCGAATTTAGCAGCGTTAACTCGATTTAACCCTTCACCCGTCCACATTAGGAAGCAGTTTATTTCGACATAAAGGGCTCTTTGAATCGATTTCTGTACTCCACCCCGACGAGGGGAGTAGCGCCAAATTCGACATGGCCATGTCGAATTCGTGTTACTGTGGACGGAATTCGACGCTAATAGCTCCGGGAGCTATCCCACAGTGCACCACTCAGTGGACGCTCAGGACAGTAATCTGTACTCGGATGCTCTGACCTGCCACTCAGAGAAAGCCCCGGGAAAATTTGAATCCCTTTTCCTGTCTGGCCATTTTGAATCCCATTTCCTCTTTGGACATCGTGGCGAGCTCAGCAGCACTGGCAACGATGCAGAGCTCTACAGCAGTGGTTTCCATGCCATCGCAGAATAGAAAGAGGGCTCCAGCATGGACTGATCGGGAAGTTTTGGATCTGATCGCTGTGTGGGGAGATGAATCCGTCCTAGCCGAGCTCCGATCCAAAAGACGGAATGCCAAGATTTATGAGAAAATATCCCAGGCTATGACGGAGAGAGGATACAGCCGTGATGCAACGCAGTGCTGCGTGAAAATCAAGGAGCTGCGGCAGGCGTACCAGAAGACCAAGGAGTCCAACGGATGCTCCGGATCGCAGCCACACACTTGCCGGTTTTACGAGGCACTGCATGCCATGCTCAGTGGTGCTGCCACAACTACCCCACCAGTGTCCGTGGACTCCGACGACGGGGTCTTATCTACGGCCACGTCGTCGGAGGTTTTCGGGGATGGTGAAGATGAGGAAGGAGAGGAGGAGGACGAGGCACTAGACAGCGCTCTCACTGCTGAATTCCCCGACAGCCAGGAACTATTCCTCACTCTGACTGAGCTGCCCTACGAACACTCCCAAGGCAGCATTCCTGACCAGGAATCAGGCGAAGGAACATCAGGTCAGTGTTTTAGACATTTATTTGCAATACAATAGGCATGGTGTGTAAGCACTGTGTAACTGTAGCTTAATTGGCCTTATGCGCTTCAGCTTGGAGTCGCTTTCCCGTACAACTATTCGAAAAGTCTGTCAATATGTATGGGGATAGAGGAGTAATCCCCATCTGAGAGCTCCGCAAAGCTCTCCTGGAGGTACAGTGAGAGCTTGTTTATCACGTTCACGGGGAGAGCGGCCTTATTGTCTCCTCCATGGTAGGATACTTTCCCGCGCCATGCAAGCTGCAGGTACTCTGGTATCGTTGCCTTGCATAGCATGGCAGCATACGGCCCCGGGGTTTGCTGGCATTGACGCAGCATGCAGTATTTCTCTGTCTCGGTAATCCTCATCAGAGTGATATCAGTCATGGGGTCCTGGTTTGAATGAGTGGTATCATTAGTATAGAGAATGCTTCCTTTTCCCTTTACAGAAAGACACCCGGCTGTTTCCGTTAACGCCTGGTGGTAGGGAGTTGGGAGCCAAACCATTCGTACTTAGCGGTGCGTGGGCAGGGAGAGTTCCCGGGACCGGCTACGCGAGGCGGGGGAAAGGGTACGCGAGCCGTTCAGACAGAGCGGTTCGCGGGCAATCTTGGTTCCCGGGAGCGGCCACGCAAAGGGGGGGGGGAAGGGTAGGCCAGCCGTTCAAACACAGAGGTTCGCGGGCAATCTTGGTTCCCGGGAGCGGCCACGCGAAGGAGGGGGGGGAAGGGTAGGCGAGCCGTTCAGACTGAGCGGTTCACTGGCACTTTCGGCTCCCGGGAGCGACCATGCGGAGGGGGGGAAGGGTAGGCGAGCCGTTCATGCTGAGCGGTTCGCGGGCACTTTTGGTTCCCGGGAGCGACCACGCGGAGGGGTGGGAAGGGTAGGCGAGCCGTTCATACTGAGCGGTTCGCGGGCACTTTTGGTTCCCTGGAGCGGCCACGCGGGGTGGGGGGGAAGGGTAGGCGAGCCACTGCAGATGAGCGGTTTGGACAGCAGCAGTTCCTGCCCGCCGCCAGGAGCAGTGATTGAGACATGGGAGTAGAGCACTGCTGTGAAGCAATCTCTCAGCAGTCCTAACTCATCACCTTACCATGGTCTTCAGAGAGCTGATTTTCAGTGTTCGGCAAGGCTTCTGGGATCCGTATACCGGGACGCCAGACACTCAGCATTAAGGCCTAATATTTGACCTTGTACTACGTGAACATGTGATAGGCACTGTGCTTGGTCCTATTCACGGTGAAAGAGTATGGGCATTGTTCTGGAAAAAGTATCTTTCTGAGGAATTCACTCCCTTTCCCTCATCCCACAGCTGCGAGTGTCTCCCGCCCTACCCATGTTTCTCCCTCCCATGGGCTACTACAGATAAGGCGGCGCAAAAAGAGAACCCGGGACGACATGTTCTCAGAATTGATGATGTTGTCCCGAAGGGAGGCGGCACAGCGGAGAGAGGACGTCTCACGGTCCGAGCGAGCAGCCAGGGAACGAGAGCAGAGGGCTGAAGCGCGCGAGGACAGGTGGCGGCAGGAAGACCAGCAGGCGACCCAAACTATGCTGGGACTAATGAGGGAGCAAACCGACATGCTCCGGCGCTTGGTGGACGTTCTCCAGGACAGGAGACAGGAGGAAAGAGCCCCTCTATATGTTCTTTCTAACCACCCACCCCCGCCACCAAGTCCAGTTGTTTACTCACCCAAAGTCACTAGGACGAGGGGAGGCAGGGTCCGTGGAAATATTCACTCCACCCCTGCAGACTGCTCCAGTAGCAGAAGGCTCTCATTCCCAAAACCTTAGATTGGTCCTTTCCCTCCCTCCAGCCTTACCCCTCAACACCTCCCTGCCCAGGTTCCATGTTAAAGCAATGCTCAGTTTAATAAAAATGGTTTTTTGGTTCATTGTTGTTTCCCTGACTGTCTTAAACAGGACCGTTTGTTTTTCGGGTTAATGGGTAACGGGGTTTGTAAGTGCAGATGACTGGCGCCTAACCCAGGGTACAGACAGGGGAACGGATCAAATGAAAGGCACAGTAAAAATTGCATGCACTAGGCACACTTGTCATTCTGGGTGTGGGTTTTCATGTTCTCTACGGGGGGTTGGGGGTTGGGTGGTTCGCTGTCTGGTGGGGGAGGGTGGCCGCTGATCTGTAGCGGCTGGCAATAGCCTGCATGATAGATCCATGCACCGGGGGATCCGTAGCCGTTATTCACTACGAAAAAGTCACAGAAACGCCACCACACACACATGCTAATAGGAGGGGTTAATGGCTCCCTTTAAACAAGCAGTCCAGCACTTAGGACTGCCCTGGGGGCAGGAGCATGTCATTCCCTAAGCTTAGAAGCGTACTTTCCAACACTCCACCCGCTCCCAACCGCGGTATGCGTCCACGGTTAAAACCGTAACCGAGAAACCAGTACCGGAGACGGTCCAAATATACAATGTTTCCTTTATTGTGCTTTTAAAGCGTTGAAGTAAGGGGGGGAAGGGGGTTGGTAATGGGAGAGGATAGGCAATGGAAACTGTGTAAAGATACAGGGGAAGGTTCAGCATCTGTTTAAAGAAGCGTAACAGTCACTGGTTACCCTGGTCAGTCTGGAAGCGAGCTTTCAAAGCTTCCCGGATGCGCAGCGCGTCCCGCTGCGATCTTCTAATCGCCCTGGTGTCCGGCTGAGCGTAATCTGCTGCCAGGCGATTTGCCTCAACCTCCCAGCCCACCATAAATGTCTCCCCCTTGCTCTCACAGAGATTGTGGAGCACACAGCACGCTGCTATCACAATGGTGATATTTTTTTGGCCGAGGTCGGAGCGAGTCAGTAAGCTTCGCCATCTGCCTTTCAGACGGCCAAAGGCACACTCCACCACCATTCTGCACTTGCTCAGCCGGTAATTGAAGAGCTCCTTTTCAGTGTCCAGGGCTCCCGTGTATGGCTTCATAAGCCATGGCATTAGCGGGTAGGCAGGGTCCCCTAGGATCACTGTTGGCATCTCCACATCCCCAACAGTGATTTTGCGGTCCGGGAAATAAACCCCCTGTTGCAGCCGTCTAAACAGACCAGAGTTTTTGAAAACACGAGCATCATGAACCTTGCCTGGCCATCCAACATTGATGTTGGTAAAACGTCCTTTGTGGTCCACTAGTGCTTGCAGCACCATAGAGAAATAGCCCTTTTGGTTAATGTACTGGCTGCCCTGGTGTTCCGGTCCGAGGATAGGGATGTGTGTCCCATCTATGGCCCCACCGCAGTTTGGGATTCCCATCGCAGCAAAGCCATCTATGATCACCAGCACGTCTCCAAGGGTCACTACCTTTGAGAGCAGCAGGTCAACGATTGCATGGGCTACCTGCATCACAGCAACCCCCACGGTAGACTTGCCCACTCCAAATTGGTTCGCGACTGACCGGTAGCTGTCAGGAGTAGCAAGCTTCCACAGGGCTATGGCCACTCGCTTCTGGATAGTCAGGGCTGCTCGCATCCGGGTGTCCTGGTGCTTCAGGGCAGGGAACAGCAAGTCACAAAGTTCCAGGAAAGTGCCCTTACGCATCCGAAAGTTTTGCAGCCACTGGGATTCATCCCAGACCTGCAGCACTATGCGGTCCCACCAGTCAGTGCTTGTTTCCCTTGCCCAGAATCGCCGTTCCACAGGATCAACGTGACCCATTGCCACCATGATGTCTAGGGGCTGGGGTCCTGTGCTTTGCGAGAGGTCTATGCCCCTCTCAGAGTTCATGTACTCCTGGAGCTTCCGTTGCCTCCTCTCCCGAGTTCTCTGCATCTGAGTCTGGAAAAGGTGCACGATAAGGCGCGAGGTGTTGACAACGGACAGAACATCAGCGATAATCGCGGAGGGCTCCATGATCGCTGTCCTGTGGCGTCCGAGCTATCAATCACCGGAAAACGGCGCAAATTCATTGCCAGCCGGCGCTTTCACGTAGGGACGGCGGGAGTGTGTGTCAAGTGACGACATTTCCGTATAACCACCCTTGACACATTTTCGGTCCCACAAGGCACTGGGGGCTACACCCAGAATTCCAGTGGGCAGTGGGGACTGCGGGAACTGTGGGATAGCTACCCACAGTGCACCGCTTGCAATGTCGACGCTTGCCCCCTTACTGTTGACTCAGAAATTCGAATTAAGGTCCTTGGTGTGGATTCGCACGATCGACCTTGCAATATCGGTTTCACAAGTTCGGTTTAACAAAAATCGAACTAGTCTCGTAGTGTAGACATACCCTAGGAGGCCAGTTTTTATAGCTTTTAATGTTTTTTAAACCAGTTTTTGGCCCTGTGCTTACTAAACAAGCTTTGCCTGAGTCAATTTCCTTTTTAAACCTTGTTTTCTCCATTATTTAACACTTTTCTTAACTTAGCCTGGTATTTAATACACCTTTTACATTTATTTTAACATTTTCTATTCTTAAATCACCTGCCAAACTAGGCCTTTATCATCATCTCCCTTTTCTTTAATAACTTGCCTCTCTTCTTTCAAACTAGCCCTTTAAAAAAAATCTCTTTTTTTATTCTTGAATAACCTGCCCTTTACCAGCCTCTCTCCTTACTCAATCACACCCAGCCACCTTTCTTTCCTCTAAACCGTACACCAAGTTTCTTTTTCCTCTTTAAACTTCTCTCCCTCTAGTCTTTCCACCTTATTCTCTCAATGTAACTAAGCACAAACATACACAACAGTTCCCCTATTTTTCAAAATGGCCGACGGCACCAAACTTCCGGCGCCAACGGAAACGGGGTGGGACAAAAGCCCCAAAGGGAGCATCCTATTGGCCCTGTGGACCTGTCACAATTGCATGGTAATGAATACTATCGAGTGATATACTACTCATGGGGGGGTCGCAAGCTGTCAGCCTCCACCTCAAATCCCGCTTTGCCTCCAGCATTTATAATGGTGTTAAATATATTTAAAAGTGTTTTTAATTTATAAGCAGGGAGAGGTCGCACTCAGAGGCTTGCTGTGTGAAAGGGGTCACCAGTACAAAAGTTGGAGAAGCACTGCTCAAATGAAAGTAATAGACAAAACTGAAAGTTAGGAAGGAGCTGCAGTGGGGGAGCCCAGGGCCGGGACAGCAGGGTCTGTGGGTCGGGATTGAGGGGCAACAGCAGAGGTAGTTTCCCCAGGCCCCACTCCTGGCTGTGCTCGTGTTTCCTCAGAATTCTTCTCCACTGGCCCCAGGGAATCGTTTCACCCCTCGCTGCCCAGGGAAGGAACCTGATGGTGCCTTGCGATGGCAGGGACGTGACTGCCCCATTTCCAGGGCAGGCACAGACTCTGTTCGTGGTTCATTTGCTCAGGGATAAGAGACTGGAGCAGCCCCGAGGGACAGCGAGACCCAGCGGGGACAGGACCAGCCGCTGCCAGGCAGGGACATCACTGCCCCAGGCACCCTGTCTGCCAAATTCTCCAGGGTGCCCCTTATCCCAGGTGAGTGGGAGCTACTGGGGCCACCTGAGCCTTGCACAGATCTGCCCTGGCATGGCTGGGGCCGGACAGACCGACAGGGATTGCTATTGTAGGATCCTTGGTGAGTACAGAGACTGGCTTCTTCTTGTAGAGTCTCTGGGGAGCACAGGGGCTGCACCCAGACTGCTTTGTTATTGCAGGGTTGTTATTGCAGGGGTGGGAGGTTACACACACCCTGCCTGCTTCTGGGGTGACGTGGTGGGGACAGACACAGGGAACTGATGGGTTTCTCTCCTCCAGCCATGCAGGTGCCCCCCATGCCACACCCCTGGTAATCTGCTGAGGGTCCATCCCCACCAGACATGCGGATCCTGAGCTGCACCTCCAAGCTGCGGGTGCTGGAGGGGACACTACGGAGGCACCTGCCTGAGACGCTGCCGGTGACATTGCTGTGCCTAGCCCCACTGCCCGCACCCCAGGGATGGGACTCAACTCTCCCCCACCTCCATGGGGCAGAGAGCAGGGGAAGGTCCCTCTGGCTCCCCTGGGAGATGGGTTAGAGATTAGGCCTGAGGGGCAGGCCCCTCCCCACCAGGTGCTGGCTGTTCTCCCAGCCACCCGCTGCTCCCTCGTGTCTCCCAAACTCCAAACCCAGCACCAATTCCTGCTGCTCACCCAACGTAGCCAGCGGGACCTTCCCAGCTAATCACAGGGAAAGTGGACTCCTTATCAGCCAATCAAACCTCTTGCAGGCAACATGCCAGCCAATCTCTGCATGTGCGGGCTCCGCAACAGCTAATCAGAGAGCTGAATAGCTCTGGCTCCCACCATGGCTCCCTGCCCATCACGTGGTCTAAGTTTGTGTGTGGGTCACCAGCCTCCTTATCCTCCTCCACAGCCGCACTCGGGGTCTCTCCTGTGATGCCAGCCCAGGGGCCACAAATCAGGGGTCAGACCCCAATCTCAGGATAGTAAACCCATGCTGTCTGTGAAGAGACAGGCCCCCACAGCTTTCCCACTCATACTCCCTGACCCATGTATCATAGACTCATAGAATATCTGGGTTGTAAGGGACCTGAGGAGGTCATCTAGTCCAACCCCCTGCTCAAAGCAGGACCAACCCCCAACTAAGTCATCCCAAGCAGGGGTTTGTCAAGCCTGACCTTAAGAACCTCTAAGGAAGGAGATTCCACCACCTCCCTAGGTAACCCATTCCAGTGCTTCGTCACCATGCTAGTGAAAAAGTTTTTCCTAATATCCAACCTAGACCTCCCTCACTACAACTTGAGACCATTACTCCTTGTTGTGTCATCTGGTACTACTGAGAACAGTCTAGATCCATCCTCTTTGGAACCCTCTTTCAGGTAGTTGAAAGCAACTATCAAAT
This sequence comes from Chelydra serpentina, assembly GCA_037349315.1. Classification (NCBI taxonomy): domain Eukaryota; kingdom Metazoa; phylum Chordata; order Testudines; family Chelydridae; genus Chelydra; species Chelydra serpentina. The sequence goes on along the minus strand of JBAIAC010000021.1, from coordinate 1,999,924 downwards.
CCCTGCTCATTCTTCTCTTCTGCAGCCCAAACAATCCCAGTTCCCCCAGCCTCTACTCATAACTCATGTGCTCCAGTCCCCAAATAATTTTTGTTGCCCTCTGCTGAATGCTTTCCAATTTTTCCACATCCTTCTTGTAGTGTGGGGCCCAAAACTGGACACAGTACTCCAGAAGAGGCTTCACCAATGCCAAATAGAGGGGAATATTTACGTCCATCGATCTGCTGGCAATACACTTGCTTATAGAACCCAAAATGCCGTTAGCCTTCTTGGCAACAGGAGCACACTGTTGACTCATATCCAGCTTCTCATCCACTGTAACCCCTAGGTCCTCTTCTGCAGAATTGCTGCCCAGCCATTCGGTCCCTAGTCTGTAGCAGTGCATGGGATTCTTCCGTCCTAAGTGCAGGACTTTGTACTTGTCCTTGTTGAACCTCATCAGATTTCTTTTGGCCCAATCCTCTAATTTGTCTAGGTCCCTCTATATCCTATCCCTACCCTCCAGCGTATCTACCACTCCTCCCAGTTTAGTGTTATCCGCAAACTTGCTGAGAGTGCAATCCACGCCATCCTCCAGATCATTAATGAAGATATTGAACAAAACCGGCACCAGGACCGACTCTTGGGGCACTTCACTTGACACTGGCTGACAACTACACATGGAGCCATTGATTACTACTCGTTAAGCCCGACGAACTAGACAGCTTTCTACCCACCTTCTGGTACATTCATTCAGCCCATACTTCTTTAACTTACTGGCAAGAACACTGTGGGAGACCGTATCAAAAGATTTTCTAAAGTCAAGGAATAACATTTCCACTGCTTTCCCCTCATCCTCAGAGCCAGTTATTTCGTCATAGAAGGCAATTAGTTTAGTTAGGCATGACTTGCCCTTGGTGAATCCATGCCGACTATTCCTGATCACTTTACTCTCCTCTAAGTGCTTCGGAGTTGATACCTTGAGGACCTGCTCCATGATTTTTCCAGGGACTGAGTGAGGCTGACTAGCCTGTAGCTCCCCGGATCCTCCTTCTTCCCTTTTTTTGAAGATGGGGACGACATTAGCCTTTTTCCAGTCATCTGGGATCTCCCCCAATCGCCCTGAGTTTTCAAAGATAATGGCCAATGGCTCTGCAATCACATCCGCCAACTCCTTTAGCACCCTCAGATGCAATGCATCCGGCCCCATGGACTTGTGCTCATCCAGCTTTTCTAAATAGTCCTGGATCACTTCTTTTTCCACAGAGGGCTGGTCACCTCCTCCCCATACTGTGCTGTGCAGTGCAGGAGTCTGGGAGCTGACCTTGTTCGTGAATTCAGAGGCAAAAAGTATATTAGCTTGTTCCATATCATCTGTTACTTGGTTGCCTCCCTCATTCAGTAAGGGGCCCACACTTTCCTTGACTTTCTTCTTGTTGCTAACATACCTATAGAAACCTGGTCGCCTGCCATATTTACTATTCTTTCTACACAGGATGGTTTGTTCCTTCAACGTCTGAACACTCACCCCCTCCAAATGCCTGGCCCCTCCCTGCCCCTCAAACCAACTGCTAGTGTCACCCCACATGCCCCCACTCACAACCCAATCCCTTCTCCTTGATGTTTCCCACATTCTCCTCAAACCCCCACCAGTCTCTGCTCCTCAGAGCCTGTGGAAGCCATTTTCCCTGGACTCGGCCCCCTGAAATCATTGTAAGGTGGCAGCCATCTTGACTAAGGGCAGCCTGTGGTGACAGCCCCATTGGCAAGGGCAACCATTTTTGAGAAGGGCAAAATACTTCCCAAAGGCACAAGAAGATTATGAGACACTGAAACACCCTGATAAACAATGGGAGGCTCCTGACAAAGTCATGAGAATAGGAATTTATGCCCCTCCACCAGCTCTGACCCCCGCCCCATGTCTCTGGCAGGTGCTCGGTGCCGTGATGAACATAAACCGTGGGAATCCGGCTGGGTACGAGGTGCTGGTGGATTCGTGGCCTGAGTTCAAAGCCGTCCTCACCCGGCCACACAGAGAGGTGCTGCCCCTCAGCCACCGCGCTGCACCTGGGGACCTGTGGGGATTGCGGGGTGGGGAGAAGGACATGGAGCCTTTCTCCTCTAAGGGACCCAGGCAGGGGCCAATCCAGCCCAGGGGGTGGTATTTGGATTTGAGGCCTTTCCCTTCTGGTGGGCCCCAAGGTGGAGGCCAGGCTGGCTCGGAGGGGAGGTCGTGGGGGGAGGCAGATCAGTCATTCCATTGTGAGTTCCCTACTCTGCTCCATGTCTCCCCCGGCAGGTGGCATCGGATGACTCTGATTTCTACACCAACACATACGCGGCGTACTACCGGGACCTGGGCGCCTACCGGACCCTGCTGGACAGCGCCATCAACTGGAGCCAGGCCTTCTGGATCCATGGTAACATGGGCCCCACAGCACTGAAGAGAGCATACATGTTCTGTCTGGGCCAAACCCCAGGATCCCGCCCTACAGTGCCAGCCCTGAAGCCCACTGGTCCCCCCAAGCTGCCAGATCGATGGGGGGCAGGAATATATAGGGTTGCTCCTTGCCAGGGCTGGGTTGGAGTCGGCTCAGCTGAGCAAGTCCTCTTCCCTGAGGGCTGGGGCTGGTAGGTTTGGAAGCTGAGACTCCTGCCCCTCCCGCCCGCTGTGCCAGGTTGGGCTCCCCACACATATGGGCGCTTTTCTCACCACCATTCAGTCCCCATCCCCACTGCTCACAGCTCGTTGCTGCCCCCTGCAGGGCTCCAGGATGGGGTGTACGAAGCCTCCAGGGACATCGCCGAGGCTAATGGGGTCCAGCTGGACGTGTCCAGCTTCTTCACCTACCTCCACCCAGATCCCAGCTCCATGCCTGAAATCCGGTCAGTGTCTGCTTGTGCCACAGGGCCCCTGGCCAGCGAGGCACTGAGATGCCCAAGGTCTGGCTGGCTATTCCCCATACAGGGCCTGGGGCACTGTGGCCTTGTTGCCACTAGCAGAATCCTAGTGGGACTGGTACTGAACTCAATCTCACTCAGGGGACCTGCAGGGACTGGGGAGCGTAGCCATGGGGTGAGTTCAGCTATGGGGAGGGAGATCCCTGTTCAGTTCCTGCACAGGGCACCCAGCCTCTGCCAGGAATCCCTGATGCAAAGGGCTTCTGTGCCACCAATGGGGCCCCACGAAAATCCCCTCAGGACCGGGTATTCCTGCAATCAAGCTTCAGCCCTGGCAGGGCTTGGGCACCGAGCAGTCGTGCTCCCCCCGTCCCTGCACCACATCTCCCCTGGAATATGCTGGAGAGGAACCTACCCTGCCCACAGTCTGTTCAGACCTCGGCTCCTCACCCAGGACCCAGGGAGGAAAAGGTACCCTAGGGGTGTTTTGGGGATGTGAGGTCTCTATCAGGAACGGGAATGAGACACTCCGTTATAATGAGAGGGGACAATGGGCAGAGCTGCCCACTGTGTGGGCTAGTGGGGAAAGGCCCCATGTCCCATTTCCCCCCACACCCGAACCAGCCAGCTGCCCACTTCACTTGGCTCCAGCATCCCCCTTTCCTAAATCCCATGAGTTTGGCTGGGTCCCACAATGACCTTCAGTGGAATCCCTCCATGCCTGGGGGGGAAGCCCCTTCTGATTGGCTGCCTCTCAGAGCAGCTGCAGTAAGTGTTCCCTGCCCCTGCCCCTCTCCACAGTAATGTGACACCCTTCTCACGGGAGGGGAGAGAAGGGGGGGTGGGCAAAGGCAGGAGGAATTGCTCAGCATCTCAGGGTGACATCGCTTCCACTCCCCATCCCTTCCTGTGAGGAATTGGACAGGATGGTGCTTGGGCTTCCCCTATCCCTGGGACACCCAACCTGGGAAGGGCAGAGGGGAGCCCGCTGCAGCTGCCACAGGGCTGGGAGGGGTGGAAGAATATCAGGAGGTAGAGAGGGGAGGCTGTGGGGGCTGGGAACAGAGGATGGTTCCCTGTACGGGAGCAGAGCTGATGGGGCAGAATGAATTGCTGTGTGGGAGATGAAGAGATGTTGGAGTATCAGCTTCTGCAGGGAGGCCCATATCAGCATAATGAATCTGGGACTGTTGAGAACCATGATTGTAACCCCTACAGGTCGGGGCTGGGGGAATTCAGCTGTCAAGGGAGGACAGCAATCACAGCGTAATCTTTTTTTAAAGCCTCGTGATTTTAGGGCCAATCTCATGATTCTCAGGTATCACTCCTGATCACTGACATTTGGGGGTTGATCTGCTGATCTCTGCTCTCCCGCCCCGCAGGCTAGACCCGGCCGTGAGGCTCTTGTCCCTGGACATCTCCCACATCGACCTCGTGAATGAGATGTGGGCCCTTGGGGGGAATGACAGGAGCAGGAGGTACCTGACCAGACTGATCTGCCTCTTCCCCAGCATCTGCCTCCTGGATGCCGCCAGCCGCCCTGTCAGCTGGACCCTTTCAGACCCGTTTGGTGCCATGAGCCATGGCTACACCCTGCCCCAGCACCGGGGACGCGGCTACATACAGGTGATGATGAATGTCCTAGCCAAGCGGCTGCACGCACTCGGCTATCCCAGCTACTGCCACGTGGCCCTGGACAACTACCCCATGCAGAGGCTGCCGGAGAGGCAGGGCTTCCAGCGCCAGCCCACCTTGTGCCACTACGTCCTCCACAATGCAGCACTGCATAGACCCCCCACCTTAACCCCCAGCCCAGCACCGGGTACAGCCCCCGCCTGAGTCCCCAGCCCAGCCACCCAGGGGACCTGCCAGGCTGGGGCTAAGGGAAGGCAAGGGAGTAGGGTGGGGGAGTTTGGGGACATGGCGGGTTCTAGGCACCAGCGCTCCAAGCACATGCTTGGAGCGGCACTTTCCAAGGGGCAGCACTCCGGCCCTTTTTTTTCTTTTTTCTTTGCTTGTGCCGGGGCCTGTACACAGCCCTGCCATTGGAGAGCCAGAGCATCGTCCTCTGGAGCCGAGCCCGGGCTGCGGCGGCGAGAGGGGCTACCAGAGTGTGTGAGGAGCCGGGGAGGGAGGGAAATGGGGCCCGGGATGCATGGCGGGAGGAGGGATCCTGTTGTCGCCACTGCTGCTGCTGCTGCTCTGAGTCTCCCCAGGGCGGCGCGGCGTTTCCCCTCCCAGGTGGTCTGTGCAGGGCACCGCTGGGCTGGGCAGGGGGTGTGGATCTCCGCTCGCTCCTCTGCCTGAGACCTCTTTACTAGATCCCCATCCCTTTCTGGCTACAAGGTTTGAGGGTTAGTCCCTATGTCTTCCATGTGCAGTTGGAGCATTAAAGATGGGATTGTGGGGGGTTGTGGGGGTTGAGATTTATACTAAAGTGAAATAAAAATAGGAGAAACGGTTTGATCCCCACTGCAAGTGTAAACAGGAATTGCTGTGGTGAACGAGGAGGTCACGTTTGATTCTGTCAGTTTGATTCATCCTCAGCCCCTTCTCCCTAGTCTGGTTCAGCAGGGTTTGTGTTGGTACGGGTGGATTCGCTTGCTGTCAATGAGCAGGAAACAAGAGATCTGGGAAGAGAGGGGCTGACTTCTTAAAATGCCACAACAGTCATTTATTTACTTAGTCTCTCACGGGAAAAGCTACTCCAGGCCGCTGCTCCAACCCGGAGAGACTTAGCATATCAGCAGCAGAGAGGGGACAGGAGAGAGAGAGGCCAAGAGAGGGAATATTCGTTCACACAGCTGTACCATTGGGGATCCTCCCACTTACCAACTTTATCCCACAGTGGACATAAATGCAGTAGATCTAATGCATATTTACTTCTGGTTCCTCCTGCCAACAAAATGCACCAATGACCACATTTTCTAAAACCCCCGAAACAGAACTGTTTCATGTGGCTTGACTTTCTGAATTTCTCTTTGATATTTTTAGGTCACTTGAGTGCTAATGAAGTGCTAACCTCACTCTTCCCTCTTGTCTCTATGAAAGAGTAGAATCAGCATTGGAAGGCAGAATGGCAGATTTTTATTTATATGGGGGGTTTGCATTTCTATACAATATGTAATCCGATCAAATTCTTTAGGTTCTCCACTAATGCATGCAATTTCTTCCTAATGCTGGGGTTTGTTAAAAACGGGGTGCAGCCAAAATTTTTTTGCTTGGGGTGGCAAAAAACCTAGAGCCGGCCCTGTCTGGGGATCAGTGTTAGGCCAATGGAACCAGTAACATCTCCCAGCTCCAGCCTCACATGGTGTCTGCTCCCCACAGCCTCACAGCACCATACACAGCTTTCCACGCTCTGTCCTTATCATAAATATAATGGGAAGGGGTGAGAGGGTCTGATGCAGTACTATAAAAGCCTCTTACCAGTAAAGGGTTAAGAAACACAGGTAGCCAGGCTGACACCTGACTGGGCTGGCATCTGACCAATAAGGGATCAAGATACTTTCAAATCTTGGGAGTGGGAAAAAAGGGCTTTGTCTCTCTGTCTGTCGGTCTGTCTGTGTGTGATTCTCTCGGTGGGAGAGAGATCAAGCAGTAACCATCCATCTTCTATGGAATTAGTGAGTATTTAGATAATGCTTAGGTTTTTCTGTTTGTTTTTAGCGTGGGAAATTCGCTGTGCTGGAGGGAATGTGTATTCCTGGTTTTGTTGCATTTTTCTGTAACTTGAAGGTTTTGCCCAGGGGGGATCCCTCTGAGTTAGGAAATTGAATACCCTGTAAAACATATACCATCCTGATTTTACAAAGATGATTTTTACCTGTCCTGTTTTAATAAAATTCTTCATTTTAAGAACCTGACTGTTTTCCATTGTTCTAAGACCCTAAGGTGGGTTTTTTTTATCATTGGGTAACCAATTGGTTAGGAGATTATTCTCAAGATCCCCAGGAAAGGGGGTGTAGGGGCTTCAGGGGGTATTTTGGGGGAAGGGGAACTTCAAGTGGTTCCTTTCCCTGGTTCTTGTTTAAATCACACGATGGTGGCAGCGAGAAGCTTTTCTCAGGGTGCAGGGAGATTTTGTACCTTGGGGAGTTCTAACCTAAGCTGGTACAAATAAGCATAGGGGGTCTTTCATGCAGGTCCCCACGTCTGTACCCTAGAGTTCAGAGTGGGGAGGGAACCTTGACAGTCCTAGTCTCCCAAACCCCATTACCTGCCCTCCTGGGTGGACCCCAGTCATGTAGCAGCCACTCCCAGTTCCACTTTCAGCTCAATGATCTTCCATCCAATCAAGTTACATGTTCACCTGCCTCCTGCTTCTGTTCTGCTCCTTCTCCCCTGTTTTCCCTGGGACATCCTGCTCAGCTTATTGCATCTCTAACTCCTCCACAGTCAGTGTGTCACGCTCCCCCCACTCTGCCAGCAGGGCCGGTGCAAAGAAGTTTGGCGCCCTAGGCGAAACTTCCTTGCACCAGCCCTGCGCCGCCCCCCATGCCCCCGCAGCCAGCTCCACCAACCCCAGAGGCAGCTAACCCCCCCTCCTCCAGGGGCGGCTCAGCCCACCTGCAGGCCGTGGCAACTTCCCCACCCGCCCGCATGCCTGGCTCCACGTGCCCCCTGCCAGGCCGCGGCAGGCCCGGTTCCCCGCGGGCGGCCGCGACGGGCCCGGGACGCCTAGTGGGAGCACCGGACCTGCCTACCAGAGACATCTCCCCCGGATCTCTCTCTCCAATGCTTTCCTGGGGCTTGTCACATCTCTCCCCATTGCTGCCTGCTCTCATCAGCTCTTTTCCCCTCTACTGGATAATACAAGCCACAGCAGCTTTAAATGAGGTGGAGGGGCGGGGGCTGGGCAATGGGTCCCAATAAGGCAACATCTCCTTGAGCACAGCGTGCTGGGCATGATGCTTCTAACCCATGATGCATCTGGCTGTTCCGCATTGATATTAACCAGACTAAGAATGGTCCTATGACAAGGAATCCCTCAAAGGCCAGCCTGTCTCAGTAACTCAAGGGTTAAATACCTCCCGGGGATGTTGATAATCTTCAAACCGAACTTCACTATCCCCAAGGGCTCCCGGCCTGGGGTCACACCCAAAAGCAGTCTAGACCCAAAAGCAATCCAGACGTGTTCAATTCAGCACCACACAGCCAAGACACCCAAATCCCCTTAATTCCACCCACCAGCGTTGATCGATTACAGGAAGCGTTTCAGAGTTTGTGATCCCAGCTGTGATTGAACTGATTGTTAAAGACATCTTTGAGTATTTCCCCTTTGCGGCGGCACTCCCCGGCAGGGCTGAGACCACTCGGGTGAGGGGGAAGGCAGAATTACAGCCAGGGCCACACAACAGTTTCCCATTTTTCAACCCACTTTTCAAATAAAATTTTCCCAAAAATGGTTCTGCTTTTTCCCAGAGTGTCGGCTTTGTGTCTAGATACTGAGGGCCTAAAAACAAAAGTGATCTGGGTGTGTAACCCGGTCTGCAGGGTGGTGTCTGCAGCAACAAGGGTCGGGTCAAATATCTTGGGCTTCTTTGGAAAACTAAACAATAGCACCAGTTGGCGCCGTCCTACCAAATTTCTAGTATCACTAAGTATTTTCCCTGGAAGGACTTTAAAATACAGAGTGAATGTGTGTGAAACAAGAGCTTTGTTAGAGGGGACGGGGAAACCAGCACCCAACTGGGGAGAGCACAGCAATGACAACTCACCTCTCTGTAGTTATGAATAATAAGTAAACACCCAGTCCTGCCCCTTAGTGTCTCCAGCTGTGTCCTCTGATTCAGTTCCCTGCCCACAACCACTGAACAGATGCCCCTTCAGCAGCAGTTTCCTCCCCCGCTACGCCCCACTCACGGTTTGGTGTCAGCTGTTGGCCTCGTCCCAGAGCCTGGCATCAGGCAGGCCTGTGCCCTATGCTTTGAGAAATGCCAGCTGGGCCAGCCCCCAGGCTCCATCACCCCACCCAGCTCTGGTGATTTCAGCCTCGTTTGCACGGGGTAAGGGAGGGCAAAGGGCCACCTCGGTGCTGCCTCCCAAAGGAGACTTTTCTGACTTTGTAAAATCTGCCCCCTATGACTCTGGCAGATCTACGGGGCTGTGATGTACAAACTGCGGGAACTCGGCCGGGAGTGAGGTGCGGGTGGATTTGTGGCTGGAGTTCTAAGCCGTGCTGACCCAGCTGCACAGAGAGGTGCCACCCCTCAGCCACCACACTGCAGCTGGGGGCTTAGCTGGCTCAGGGAGTGGGTAATGGGACACAGGGTTTTTTCCCTGCAGGGGACACCAGGGTGGGGGCCAGACTGGCTCTGCGGGGCAGGCAGATCAGTCAGTGCAATGGGAGTTCCCCTTTCTCGGCTCCGTGTCTCCCCCGGCAGGTGGCATCAGATGACTGATTTCTAAACCAACATGTACACAGAGTTCTACAGAGGACGAGCTGGGCAGGATGGGTGCTATCAACTGGGGCAAAACTTCTGTATCCACAGTAATGTCTGGGTGTCTCGTCCTGAGCCCCACAGCCACTGCATGTCCCCCCACCTTCTGGGACCAAACCACAGCAGCCCCAGCCCTGAGACTCCAGGTCCTCCCCGGCTGCTCCCGTATGCCCCATGGGGTGAGGCTGCTGGGCTGGGATTGGCTCACTTGATGCAGGCCCCTTTCACAAGACCTGTGTGCTGGTGGATTGGCTTGGTCCCCTCTCCTCCCCACCTGCCCGTCTAGTCCCCCCACAGACACGTTCCCCATTCAGGGATCCCACTGCTCAGGGTCTGTTGCTGCCCCCTGAAGGGCCCCAGTACAGGGCGTAAGAGGGACATCGCTCGGGCCAATGGGGTGCAGCTGGAGGCATCCAACCATTTCAGCTACCTCTGCCCGATCCCAGCACCATGCCTGAGGTCTGGTCAGTGTCTGCCTGGGGGTGGGCACAGGGGTTGAACAGCTTCACTGGAAGGCAGCTGGCCCCGCTCCTCCCCCTGTCTGGGCCCACGCCAATGGCAGCATCCCACCAGGATTGACATTCCCCTCACAGCCTGTTCTCTGGCTGCTCAGGGACTTGCAGGCACTAGAGAGCTCAGGCACGGGGTGTTTGTGGTGCGGGGGGTGACATTACACTCCATATTCTTTGTGAAAATATGCTTATTATATGGATATGACATAACTGAGATGTGCTTTATGCAAGATGGCTCATGAGAGGTATCATTGGAAAGGTTATGATTTACTGAATGTGATTATCCAATTTGTAAGCCTGTATCATTTCCATATCTGAAGTTAGGAATATTGACTCTGTATCTGTATTTCAAATGTGTTACTTTGGTTGTCACCCCCAACTAGCCCTTCAGGTATAACAATGGAAAAGCCAGACAGGGCTAATGGCCCATTAGCAAAGGCAATGGACTGTGAAAGAGTTTAGTCTTCCTGTGGATGTTCCAGACAGCCTAGGAGTAATGGCTGCCACAGCCCTGCAGAGACATGGGTCTGAGTCATCTGTTACTGGACCCACCCCTTGGAAGGCCAGTGTTCTTCCACTGGGAGACAAAGGTCTCCTGCCATACACAAGAGCTATATAAGGCAGGGGAGTGACGATCATGGTTCTCCTTTGCCTCCCCACCCAAAGAAACACTGAAAAACACCTGGAAGCAAGAACCAAACTAAGGAGAGAAGGGTTGAACCTAGCATGGGAGGGCATCCAGTCTGTGCATGGAAATACATGAAGTCTCAAGCTGCAGGCCAGTGCAGCTGCTTTTCAAGACTTTCTGTAATCTACCTGTGACAATATTTAGAGTGAGAAATTACATTTTATAACCCGTTTCTTTAGTGAATCAAACGTAGTTTGCGTGTTTTGTTTTATTTGCTTAGTAATCTGCTTTGTTCTGTTTGCTACCACTGTAACCACTTAAAAATGCCCTTTAAAGTTAATAAAATTTGCTTTGTGTGACAAAGTTCCTCCTCTACCTCGGTGGGTCCTGCGCTTATTGGCGGATTTTGCTTGCCTCAGAGATCTTCCCCTGTAGTAGAATCCACAGTCCAGGTTAACTCCTCCTGTGTCTGATCAGGAGTTGGGAGTTTTGGGGGGAACCCGGGCCCGCCCTCTACTCTGGGTTCCAGTCCAGGGCCCTGTGGATTGCAGCTTGTTTAGAGTGCCTCCTGGAACAACTGCACGACAGCTACAACTCCCTGGGCTACTTCCCCATGGACTCCTCTCAACACCTTCTTTGTCCTCACCACAGGATCTTTCAGCAGTACGGCCTCTTACTCTCAGCTCCTAGTGCCTCTTGCTCCCAGCTCCTCACATGCAACCTCCTTCCACAGCTCCTGACATGCGCGCCTCACTCACTCACTGGTAGGCTTTTGACTAGTTTCAGCCAGCCCCTGATTGGCTGCAGGTGTCCCAATCAACCTCCCTGCCTTCTGGGAAGTTCTTAATTGGGCCCACGTGTCTTGATTAACCTGGAGCAACTGCCATAAGGTATCAGGGATTTGTTTAGCTTGGGGCTAACATACTGGTTCCTTACCACTTTCCGATAGCCCTCTGGCCTTGCCCCGTCACATTTGTTTATTATTAAACCCAGTTTCTGTCATTTGTAACTGCGGGGTGGGGAAGGGGAAGAAGTTGTGCATATCTTCCTCCACATTGAGGGAGGGGGTGAATTTATGAGCTTGTGTTCTACAGATTTCTCTACAGCACAAGACAATATACCTTTGGGTCTGCACTGCAAGGGAGGTGGACACCTGACTTCTGGGGCAAGTCCCTTAAGCTGAGGCTTCTCAGAGCTGATCTCAGTGTGTGTGTCATTCTGCAGTTGGGTGTGGCCCTGCCTCTGTGTGTGCTGGAGGAGGCTTACTAGCCTGGCTCAGCAAGACAGGTAAAAATGAAGCCCATGCTGGCAGAACAGGTGAGCTCAGTGGTATCCCAGCATGAATGCTAACATCCAAATCCTTGAGTCCTTCTGCCAACTTTCAGGGCTCAAAGTGCAAGCTAAAAAATGCCACGGTTTCCTACTGACCCCGACTCACGACTCCTTCACTGTTAACAACTGTGAAGCCTGGAAAATCGGTTCCGATGGCCTGAATATGATCGCTCCAGGAGAGTCTGAGAAATACCTGGGAGTCAAAGTCGATCCATGGATTGGCTTCTCGAAGCCGGCATTATCCGACAAGCTTGGCACTTGGCTTGAGAGGATCAACAGGGCCCCTCTCAAACCTTCGCAGAAACTGGAATTGCTCAATACCTTCACCATACCTCGAGTCATATATCTAGCAGACCACACCGATTGTAAGAAAGCCCTGCTTTCTTCTCTTGATCGTACCATCAGAAGGGCCGTCAAGGAGTGGCTGCATTTACCGGCCGACACCTGCAATAGCTTCCTATATGCGAGATCCAGGGATGGAGGCCTGGGAGTAACAAGGCTCGCCAGTCTTATCCCGTCGATACAGGCAAGGCGGTTACACAGAATTGCACACTCCGAAGACGTGACAATTCGGTTCATTGCATTGGCTGGTGACATCGAGAGTGAATACCAAAGCCTGTGGTTGGCTGCAGGTGGGAGCCAAGGTACTATGCCTGCAATAACGGACCCTGTGACTATCGATCACAGACTACCACAGCGCGCCCTCGCATTGCTAAACGAGTGGTAAAGGCCAGCTCCCAGGGTGATATACCCAATCCCCTGCAATTGGAGAGATGCGGAATTCTCCCAATGGAAAGATCTACCATGCCAAGGCAGTGGAGTTAGCCATTTTGGGAATGATCCCACTAGTAACAGCTGGCTAAAACATCTTCATGGGTTCTCCCAGCGTCAATTCCTTACCGCCTTAAAACTGAGAGCGAACGTGTATCCCACCAGGGAATACCTAGGGAGCGGCAAAAACAAATACATAGTAAAGTGTCGGCATTGTGATGCCCCCTACGAGTCACTTTCTCACATTCTGGGCCAGTGTCCGGCAGTTCAAGATGCTCGCATCCGCAGGCATAATAAACTCTGCGAGATTCTAGCGCGAGAGGCCCGTAAGCTGGAATGGACAGTTTATCAGGAGCCACACCTACGTACCAGCGCTAACGAACTGAGAAAACCGGACCTTGTTTTTGTCAAAGATGGAACAGCCCTGGTGGTCGATGTCACTGTTCGCTTTGAATACAAAGACCAGACTTTCTCTGATGCTGCAGCGGAGAAAGTGAGACACTACCAGTCGCTGACAGGCGAAGTCAGTAGACTTACAGGTGCAAGCGAAGTTAGTTACTTTGGCTTCCCTCTTGGCGCTAGAGGAAAATGGCCTGCGATTAATGACAGAGTGCTGTCAGCCCTTGGTCTATCCGAGAGTGCACAAGGAAGAGCTGCCAGACTGCTAAGTCGCAGAGCTCTCCTATACTCCATCGATGTGCTCAATACCTTCTCTGGGATTGGAAAGGGTCTTCTCAACCCTGCAGAAGCCAAGACCTTAGGGACCCAGAGGGGACAGATGGGAATCTCGTAAATGATTAAAATCACAATAATTCATGACCGTGTTCACTGGATGGGACAATCTGGGTTGGATGAGCCACCCGGGGTTTGGAACACCCCAAATAACTCAAAACAGAAACCCGCGTGGGTTTGTAAAAATAGCCAAATGCCTCGTCATCTAGAACCCGTATCAGAGGGGCCCTGGTTCAGCCCCCACATAGGGACCCCCCAACAGCAGGGCTGTCATTTCAGAAAATCCTGGCAGGTACAGGGAGCAAAGCTGTGTTGGAACATTACAGGGGATCCTGTATCCTGAAAAGGCAGGTGAGGCAAAAAGTGGAGCAGACAGACCCACGGGGGGAGGGCAAGACAAGGTCTAGAAGGGCAATGCCCCCCCCCCCCCGCTTGATCATAGCAAGTGATCCCCCTGCCCAACAGCTGCCCGACCCACAGCCCTGGAGATCTGCAGCCCAGGCAGAGCACGGACAGCTACCGGCCATGCTTCCTCCATCGGCCGTCTGCTCCGTGCCACGGCCCCGCCAGCCACAAGGGCCCCAGAGGCAGGGGCATCTTCCCCTCCCAAAACCCGTTCAGTCATTGGCAGCTCACTCAGGACCCCAGTGAAGGGTCTGGATCTGGGGTTGCTCTGGGAATGGAGAGACGCTTCCCTGAGGAACAAGATGCCCCCTCTGAGACCCGCTGAGCAGAGACATGACATGGTGATGCTCCAACGTCTGTTAGTGGGGAAAAGCCCCATGCTCCCAACCTCCCTGAGCCAGTTAGTCCCACCCTCCCCTGGATTGAGCCTGTGCCGCTCTGCTCCCCGAGGCTGGACTCTGCCATGAGGTTCTCGTCCCTGGACGTCTCGCACCAACCTGCTGAACATGAAGTGGCCCTAAGGGGGAAATGAACAGAGCTGGCAGTACCTGGCCAACCTGATCCTCTGCTTCCCCCGCTGTTACCTCCTGGATACCAGCAGCCACCCCATCATCTGGAATGTCATGGACCCCGTTGGTGTCATGTGTGACATTCTGTACCTTGGGGGGGCATCCTGGAACCCCCATATTCCTCATTTATATATGAGGGTGACCTTGCACATAAAGTAGGCCATTTGAGATATCAGGGGAAAGGTTATGATTTCCTGAAAGTCATTTTCCTACCCATATCTGTATATCATTGATGCATATGAAGTTCTGAGAATTGTGTTGCATTGTTGTCACTAAAACATACTGTAAGTTGGGGAATCGGCCAGATATTAGCCCCCCGGAGACAACAGTGAGGAAAGTAACCAGTGTCCGGGCGGGGTGTCAAACAACCCATCAACAGCCATTGTCCAGCACCCACACCCCACCCACACCAAGGGAATTGCTCAACCTTGCTTGGGGACTCAGAAATGCCCTGAAGACATGCCTGGACGTGCTTCTCCAAGCAGATGGGACTGAGGGTATAAAACATAACACAGGGGCCCCATACTTGGCCTTTTCTCCTGCCCCCACCTGTGCTGCAAGCAACAAGGACACTCACAGAAGACCGAAGACTCCAGCAGAGGAGACTAGTCCAGATTTCAATGGTGAAATCTGCGTACCATGAACTGCAATAGCCAGTGGGGTGAGAAAAACTGCTTAATCTAGATGTTGCCCAGTCTAATGGGGTTGAGAGTTTAGACTGCGTACTTAGATATTATTTTCCTTCGGTAACTAACTCTGACTTTTTCCCTATCGCTTATAATCATTTAAATCTCTCTTTTGTAGTCAATACATCTGTTTATCTTTACCAGTGAATTTTCCAGAAGTGTGTCGTAAATCTGCTCAGGTTTTCCAAAGGCTGGTGTATATCCATTGTCAATTGATGAAGTGGGGTAGGGTGGGGATCTGGGACCAACTAATAAATTTGCACTGCCCATCTTGAGCAGCACAAGATGATATATTCCTGAGGTACAGTGCTGAGAGCTCGGGGGATTTGGTTGTGTGATTCATGAGTGGCTCTGGGAGCATTCATGCAATCTAGCTGGGTGTGTGTGATGTCTGATTAAAATATGAACATATAGATCATTGTTGCAACCGCTGTTATATATTTACAGCAAATATTGTACAATGCTTGTCAATTGAGGTGTCTATGAAAAGGTTATGATTTGCTGGTTATGATTATCCTATCTCTGTGCATGTATCATTTTTGTATTTGAAGTTATAAGTACTGGCTCTACACTTGGATTTCAAATGTTGGATCCTGGAGTACTGCCCACAAGGTAGCTATCCAGCACATCTTGGGCGGACTATTCAAGTTAAGCGGTTTGTCAAGAAACACTTGGTTGACAATGGACTATGGGATTCGCTCATCTATACTGAGTGGACTGTCATGTAAACATGCTGTCTGGAGTGTAGGTAATGGCTTCCTGCAATGACTGAGGAAAATTGGGCATAAACATGTGACTTGGAAGTAATCACTTTTCTACTTAGCACTTTCCTTATAGCACATTTTACATCCCTGTTCCTCAGGCTGTAGATCAGGGGGTTCACCATGGGGATCACTATCGTATGGAACACAGAGGCTATTTTATCCGTATCCAGTGAGTAGCTGGCACTGGGTCACAAATACATGAAGAAAATTGTCCCATGGAATATAGTAACAGCTGACAGGTGGGAGGCGCAGGTGGCGAATGATTTATGCCTGCCCTGGACAGAACGGATCCTCAGCACAGCAATAACAATAAGAATGTACGAGATGATGATGATCAGAAATGTGCTCATTTCAAACAAACTGCCATGAGTAAAGAGAAGCCTCTCGCTGACAGAGACATCACTGCAGGAGTTTCAGGAAAGAGCTGAGATCACAGTAAAAGTGATTGATGACATTGGAACCACAAAAGGATAATCTCTGCAAACTGCTTGTGTTCATCAAAGAGTTAATCAAGCCCCAGAAATACGACCCAACCACCAGCGTTATGCAAATCCTCTTGGTCATGGTGACTCTATAGAGCTGTGGGTTACAGATGGCAACATAACGATCATACGCCATCACAGCCAGGAGGAAGATCTCAGTGATGACAAACACAACAAATAAGCCATATTGCGTAAGGCACCCGCTATAAGAAATGGTTTTGCTCTCCACTAAGGAATTGACCAGCATATTGGGAGCAATGGTGGAGGAATAGCAGACATCTAGGAAAGAGAAGTTGCTGAGGAAGAAGTACATGGGCCTGTGGAGTTGTGGGTCAATCTGAATTACCAAGATCACCCCTATATTCCCCAGCAGGGTGATGAGATATATGAGAAAAAAGGAGACAAAGAGAGAGACCTGCAGCTCCAGACGATGTGTTAATTCAACAAGAATGGACCCGGTCACTGTGGTGTGATTGTTTCCAGTCATTCATCTAAGGGTACGTCTATACTCACGCGTCCTGTCGGAGGCACGGGATCGATCTTCTGGGTTCGATTTATCGCGTCTTGTCTAGACGCGATAAATCGAACCAGGAAGTGCTCCGCCGTCAACGCTGGTAATCCAGCTCGACGAACGGAGTAGGCGGAGTCGACAGGGGAGCCTGCGCGCTGCATGTGGACCCCGGGTAAGTGCTTTTTCATTCGAACTAAGATAGTTCGACTTCAACTACGTTATTCACGTAGCTGAAGTTGCGTATCTTAGTTCGAATTATGGGGTTAGTGTAGACCAGCCCTAACTTCCTTGTTATCTGCAAGGAAAAATAATTAATCATAATGTTTATAGAAACTGATTTACATTTATACAGCACTCTAGGCAGACTCTGGACTTTTGAGTGCCCCATCTCCCTGTGAGCACTGGAAATAGCTGCAAGATCTTCATGGGTAGGCAGTAGACAAATTAAAACAGTCTGGAATGCACAGCAAAGTTATGACCTTAATGTACATAGTGCATCTGTAACCCGCTGGTTAGGATGTGTTATGGGTGTCCCATTCGCTGCCTGATGTACAGATGATGTGCGTTTGTTATAGTCCATTGCTTCAATGGCTGGTTCTTTAGCCAAGCTCTAGACACTCCTGTTTTGCATTCTAGAGAGTCCCAGTTCAGTGCCTCTTGTTGGTTAACATGGTAACTGTCATTCATATGAATTACTGTAACATCATCAATTGTATGCTCACGTCGCATACCTGAAATAGTATATTCTTATAAATAAATCTAAATCCTTCAATAGACAAGTTGTTAGAATCCATTGTGATGGCACAGTAGTTAATGCACTGTGGCAAATTGCCGGCACTACTATGATGGGTCCTGCACTTTCTCTTCTTGGGGGGCGGGGGCGTTCAGGGTGCCATTTCTTGCCCCTGAACTGGGGTAACAGCTATCCTACTAGTATCCCAGGGAAGGGGAGTGGAGAGGGAGGGACCCAGGCCCGCCCTCTACTCCGGGTCCCAGCCCAGGGGCCCTATGATAGCAGGTGAACCACTTGTACCAGTGATTCTTTCCCCTGGGCTACTTCCCTCTCCTGACCTTCAGCTTGTGGGGCTTCCTGCCTTCCCTCTGCACAAGCCAGGTGTCCCTTTACCTAGGATCTTGGTCTTCTTAGCCCGCCGCAGAACATCTCAAAACTCTCCTCCGCTTTCCTCCAAACTGCTCCAACTCCTCCTCACTCTGCTCCAACTCCTCCCCTGGCTGACTGAAGCAGGGGGGTTTTATCAGGTGACTGGCTTCAGGTGCTCTAATTGGTTTCAGGTGCTTTTAATTAATCTACATGGAATTTGGTTTAGTGTCCCTTAAAACCATTCCCATGAAAATTATGCTACACTTGATATGTAGACAATGCTGAGCACTTGAAATATAACACCACAGAATTCTTATGAAAATGAACTTGCATGGAGGGTGATTTAGAAATAAATTACTGTGTGAATTGTTTCAAAGACTATGATACTATCAGTAGTGTTTTGTTAATACATTTTACTGTGAAGGAGACATTTTCAATTAAATAAAATAACAGGGAAAAAGACCTAAAAAGTTCAAAACCACCCACTGCCCCAGATCCACCCCAGACTTAGTTCTTTGGTCATTTCCATTGAAATAGGGAGGGTCTGAGTTGGATTATTTAGGGAGAAATAAATGACTTGACATTTTTAAAGGTCTCATTCTTAAATTAATTTTAACTTAGAAATTACTTTGCAGATGCACTAGCCAATTCTCAGACAATTCATTCTTTATTCAGGGTGTAGTGCTGTAAATACGAGGAGGACATAGCTTAAATATGTCAAGCCCAGGGAGGCCAGGGCTTTATAAAGCAGTGCACAAGCGACCAGGGAGCTTTGCGAACAGGGGCTGCAAACAGGGGAGTTTGAGAGGGAGTTGCGAAGGGGACTGCGAAGGGGGCAAGCTATCCTTGACATTCCTAATTCTTTTTACCCAAACAAAAGGGAGAGGCAGAGCAACCAGGTGGCTGCAGACGGGGGAGTGAGTATCTGTTGAGGGGACAGTTTGGCACTTTGACCGTGTGCTAGAGTGTTTGATTTCCTGTTTGAATAGTGTGATTTGGGAGTGCTTCATTGCAGACTCTTCTAAAAAGACTGTCAGTCAGCTGCGCACCAGCGGAGCAGCGCATAGCAGAGAAGCAAACAGGTGGAGTTAGCCTGGGAGTTCGCCTGGAGAGAGCCTACTGCGGCATCCCCCTTGCAGGTTTCCCTGAGTAGCTTCTTCCACAAGTGAGGAAACTCTTCAAAGGAAGGAACTATGGAGGCTGAGCGATCCGCTGTCGTGACCTGCACAGGATGTGCCATGTTTGTCTTTCTTCCACAGGATAGAAGTGACTTTGTCTGTACAAAGTGCAAGCTGATCTCCATATTGGAGGAGAAGATTCAAGGTCTGGAGAAACGAGTATCAACCCTGCGTTCCATAAAAGAAAATGAGGAGTTCCTGGATAGACGTCAGGATAGGCTTCAGCGGGCGCAGTGTTGTGAGGATTCAGAGCAGGCTGCGCAGCGGGGACAGAAGACCAGCGAGGATAATTGGCGGCATGTGACCTCCAGAAGAGGAAAGAGTATGAGACAAGTCCATGTACCAGAAATGCATATTCAGATGAGCAACCGTTTTCATGTTCTCTCCACAGGTACTAGTGCAGAGAGTGGAGTGAATGATGCATATGAGGGAACAGAGCAGAAGGAGACTCCACTGATTGGAAGGCATGAGATGCACAGTCCTAGGGATGGGGGTTCCACGACCACCACTCCCAAGAGGAGGAGGAGGGTGGTGGTGGTCGGGGACTCTCTCCTCAGGGGGACTGAGTCATCTATCTGCCGCCCTGACCGGGAAAACCCAGAGGTGTGCTGCTTGCCAGGGGCTAGGATTCGTGATGTGACGGAGAGACTGCGGAGACTCATCAAGCCCTCAGATCGCTACCCCTTCCTGCTTCTCCACGTGGGCATCAATGATACTGCCAAGAATGACCTTGAGCGTATTACTGCAGCCTACGTGGCTCTGGGAAGAAGGATAAAGGCGTTTGAGGTGCAAGTGGTGTTCTCGTCCATTCTCCCTGTGGCACGAAAAGGCGGGGGTAGAGACCGTCGAATCGTGGAAGTCAACGAATGGCTACGCAGATGGTGTCGGAGAGAAGGGTTTGGATTCTTTGACCATGGGATGGTGTTCCAAGAAGAAGGAGTGCTAGGCAGAGACGGGCTCCACCTGATGAAGAGAGGGAAGAGCATCTTTGGAAGCAGGCTGGCCAACCTAGTGAGGAGGGCTTTAAACTAGGTTCACCGGGGGAAGGAGACCAAAGCCCCGAGGTAAGTGGGGAAGTGGGATACCGGGAGGAAGCACAAGTAAGTGAGTGCAAGAGGGGAGGGCTCCTGCCCCATACTGGGACAGCAGGACGATCGGTGAGTTATCTTAAATGCCTATACACAAATGCAAGAAGCCTGGGGAACAAGCAGGGAGAACTGGAAGTCCTGGCACAGTCAAGGAATTATGACGTAATTGGAATAACAGAGACTTGGTGGGATAACTCACACGATTGGAGTACTGTCATGGATGGATATAAACTGTTCAGGAAGGATAGGCAGGACAGAAAAGGTGGGGGAGTTGCGTTGTATGTAAGAGAGCAGTATGACTGCTCAGAGCTCCAGTATGAAACTGCAGAAAAACCTGAGAGTCTCTGGATTAAATTGAGAAGTGTGAGCAACAAGGGTAATGTTGTGGTGGGAGTCTGCTACAGACCACCAGACCAGGGGGATGAGGTGGACGAGGCTTTCTTCCAGCAACTAACAGAAGTTACTAGATCACAGGCCCTGGTTCTCATGGGTGACTTTAATCACCCCGACATCTGCTGAGAGAGCAATACAGCGGTCCACAGACAATCCAGGAAGTTCTTGGAAAGTGTAGGGGACAATTTCCTGGTGCAAGTGCTGGAGGAACCAACTAGGGGAAAAGCTCTTCTTGACCTGCTGCTCACAAACAGGGAAGAAATAGTAGAGGAAGCAATAGTGGATGGGAACCTGGGAGGCAGTGACCATGAGATGGTCGAGTTCAGGATCCTGACACAAGGAAGAAAGGAGAGCAGTAGAATACAGAGCCTGGACTTCAGAAAAGCAGACTTTGACTCCCTCAGGGAACTGATGGGCAAGGTCCCCTGGGAGAATAACATGACGGGGAAAGGAGTCGAGGAAAGCTGGCTGTATTTTAAAGAAACCTTATTGAGGTTGCAGGAACAAACCATCCCGATGTGTAGAAAGAAAAGTAAATATGGCAGGCGACCAGCTTGGCTTAACAGTGAAATCCTTGCTCGTCTTAAACACAAAAAAGCAGCTTACAAGAAGTGGAAGATTGGACAAATGACCAGGGAGGAGTATAAAAATATTGCTCAGGCATGCAGGAGTGAAATTAGGAAGGCCAAATCACACTTGGAGTTGCAGCTAGCCGGAGATGTTAGGAGTAACAAGAAGGGTTTCTTCAGGTATGTTAGCAACAAGAAGAAAGTCAAAGAACGTGTGGGCCCCTTGCTGAATGAGGGAGGGAACCTTGTGACAGAGGATGTGGAGAAAGCTAGTGTACTCAATGCTTTTTTTGCCTCTGTCTTCACAGACAAGGGCAGCTCCCAGACGGCTGCACTCCGCAGCACGGTATGGGGAGGAGGTGACCAGCCCTCTGTGGAGAAAGAAGTAGTTCGGGACTATTTAGAAAAGCTGGACGAACACAAGTCCATGGGGCCGGATGCACTGCATCCGAGGGTGCTAAAGGAGTTGGCCGATGTGATTGCAGAGCCATTGGCCATTATCTTTGACAAATCATGGCAATCGGGGGAGGTCCCGGATGACTGGAAAAAAGCTAATGTAGTGCCCATCTTTAAAATAGGGAAGAAGGAAGATCCGGGGAACTACAGGCCAGTCAGTCTCACCTCAATCCCTGGAAAAATCATGGAACAGGTCCTCAAGGAATCAATTCTGAACCACTTAAAGGAGGGGAAAGTGATCAGGAACAGTCAGCATGGATTCACCAAGGACAAGTCATGCCTGACTAACCTAATTGCCTTCTATGATGAGATAACTGGCTCTGTGGATGAGGGGAAAGCAGTGGATGTGCTATTTCTTGACTTTAGCAAAGCTTTTGATACAGTCTCCCACAGTGTTCTTGCCAGCAAGTTAAAGAAGTATGGGCTGGATGAATGGATGGTAAGGTGGATAGAAAACTGGCTGGATGGTCGTGCTCAACGGGTAGTGATCAATGGCTCCATGTCTAGTTGGCAGCCGGTATCAAGTGGAGTGCCCCAAGGGTCGGTGCTGGGGCCGGTTTTGTTCAATATCTTCATCAACGACCTGGAGGATGGTGTGGACTGCACCCTTAGCAAGTTTGCAGATGACACTAAACTGGGAGGAGTGGTTGATACGCTGGAGGGTAGGGATAGGATACAGAGGGACCTAGACAAATTAGAGGATTGGGCCAAAAGATATCTGATGAGGTTCAACAAGGACAAGTGCAGAGTCCTGCACTTAGGATGGAAGAATCCCATGCACTGCTACAGACTAGGGACCGAATGGCTGGGCAGCAGTTCTGCAGAAAAGGACCTAGGGGTTACAGTGGACGAAAAGCTGAATATGAGTCAACAGTGTGCCCTTGTTGCCAAGAAGGCTAAGGGCATTTTGGGCTGTATAAGTAGGGGCATTTCCAGCAGATCGAGGGACGTGATTATTCCCCTCTATTCGGCACTGGTGAGGCCTCATTTGGAGTACTGTGTCCAGTTTTGGGCCCCACACTACAAAAAGGATGTGGATAAATTGGAAAGAGTCCAACGGAGGGCAACAAAAATGATTAGGGGGCTGGAGCACATGACTTATGAGGAGAGGCTGAGGGAACTGGGATTGTTTAGCCTGCAGAAGAGAAGAGTGAGGGGGGATTTGATAGCTGCTTTCAACTACCTAAAAGGGGGTTCCAAAGAGGATGGATCTAGACTGTTCTCAGTGGTAGAAGATGACAGAACAAGGAGTAATGGTCTCAAGTTGCAGAGGGGGAGGTTTAGGTTGGATATTAGGAAAAACTTTTTCACTAGTAGGGTGGTGAAGCACTGGAATGGGTTACCTAGGGAGGTGGTGGAATCTCCTTCCTTAGAGGTTTTTAAGGTCAGGCTTGACAAAGCCCTGGCTGGGATGATCTAGTTGGGGTTGGTCCTGCTTTGAGCAGGGGGTTGGACTAGATGACCTCCTGAGGTCCCTTCCAACCCTGAGATTCTATGATTCTATGATTCTAAGAAGCAACAACTGTTCACAGACAGATTAGTAATAATGGCCTCGATAGTACTCATCACCATGCATTTTTGACAGGTTTCCATGCCCCGTTTGTGGCTTTTGTCCTGCCCTCCCACCCTGTTTCCGTTGGCACCAAAGTTTGGCGCCGTCGGCCATTTTGGAAAAAAATTGTGTGTGTGTTTAAATGGGGGAAGTGTTGTGTGTGTTTGTGCTTGGATATATTGAGAGAAAACGGTTGAAAGACTAGAGTGAGAGAAGTTTAAGGCTGAAAAAGAAAGTTTGGGTAAGGTTTTGAGAAAAACGTGAAAGAAAGGTGATTGGATGTGATTGAGTAAGGAGCGTTCTGGGTAAAGGGCCGGTTATTAAAGAAAAGAGTGTTTGTGTTACTGAACACATGCAGAGCGAAACATTTTATTTCACGGTCTGTTGGTAGTGAAATGATAGCTGTTTTGGGTGACGCTCCTAGGGAGCTAGCCCCTCCTTTCGCTGGACCAATCAGAGGATGTTTTACAGTTAGGTCACAGAATGCACTTGTTGAACCAATCCTGTAGGCCCAAAATTTAGAAAGGATCTTTACCTTACATTAAAAGCTATACAAACAGGATTAAAAAGGAAATTTACTAAGCACATGATTAAAAAAGTGAATAAAAAAGCATTAAACAATATTAAAAACTAAGGCAAACCCTGTTTAGTAAGCACATGGCCAAAAAATGGCGTAAAAACATTAAACGCTATAAAAAGAAAATTTACTAAGCACATTTTCAAAAACTATCAAGGCAGGCTAAGAAACAATAAAACTAGGTTTAAAAAGGAAATTTAGTAAGCACATGATAAAAACAGTCTTTAATCATCAGACCCGTGGGAGGGAGGGCACATGATACTCTTGACCAATAGTTTAGGGCTACCGTTGTAAGGAGGAGCTTCTATTTAAATGGGTCTGATGATTAAAGACGGCTGCACCTAGAAGGCCCTGGCCAACACTGGCAGTCAAGCTTCTCATGAAGAGATGTTATACGGTCGCTGCTATGGGCCATAGGATGAGGGAGATAATACCTCATAAAGTGGGAAAGTGCTTCCGAATGGTAAAAAGATTGCCCGTGCTAAAGCATAACAACTAACATTAACGGGCTGCCTACAAAACAGCTTCACTAAAAGAGTTCTCAAAAGTTCCTCTGCACTCCCCTCCCGCGCCCAAACTCACCTCTACTCCACCTCCTCCCCCGAGGTGCCGCTGCTTTGCTGTCTGTCTCGCTGTAGTATTCCTTACAGGCCATGTGCTTCCTTGTTGGGTACGGGGCTCTGTGGAATGAAGGTTGGGAACGGGCCAAAGTCTGCTGTGAAGAGCGACTCTGTCGGGTGCCGTTGGAAGGGGTGCTTTTTGCTTGTAATGCTAAAGGTGTAATGGGAAGATTGTTGAGGGCAGAGCCCCGCCATCTGGGAGAGGCGAAAAGAAGAGCCTACTTGACGTTGCCAACTGAGATGGTAACTTCCTTGTTTTCTCCCCTTGTGCTGGGTTTGGTAGCAAGGGAAAAGAAGTTGAAAGTCAGAGTTGACTCCCCTCCTATGGTGGAAAGCGAGCGAGGGCAGGGAGACCATAAGCCTTATTGAAATCAGGCAGGAGCCGTACATTTGGGAGTGGAGCAGCCACCACTGTCAGTGAGGGAAGTGATATATGTTATGCAAGTTGGGTCTTGTAAGGTATCATTGGAAAGGTTATAATTTACTGAATGTGATGATCCAATTTGTATGCATGTATCATTTCTGTATCTAAAGTTGGAACTATTGACTGTGTGACAATTACAGCCGGGTGTGTACTTGGGAAACACCCATCAAACAACACGCCATCAGCCTTGATTGGCCATTTGGAAGAAACAATAAGACTGTGAAGATACTAATCTCTCTCCTTCCTGAGAGGCATCCTGGGATGTAGCTGTGACACTACTAGGTCAGGTGGTCCTGTCACCTGCTACTAAACACTCTCTTGGACTTCTAGTACTGTTCCACTAAAAGGAGGGGGGTCAAGACTGGGAAACAAAAGATTCCCGCCTTACGTAAATCTTACTTAAGGCTGGGGAGTAACGCAAACAGGTCTCTTCTCCATTGCCTTCCTGCCCAAGAAGAAAGACTGCTGAAAGTACCTGAAGAGACAAAGGAACTGAGCAGGGGGAAAGTCCAGGGCTGAGTCCAGCGTAAGACAGGAATCTAGTCTGTAAAGAGAATTAACTGGAATCCTAAGCTACAGAAACTCTGCAACTTGCCTAAAAACAACATTTAGGGTGATAAATTACTTCTTGAATCCCGTCTCTTTAAGATCTTAGGCTTAGTATGCAGGTTTGTTTTATTTGCGTAGTAATCTGCCTTCTTCTGTTTGCTGTCCCTTATAATCACTTAAAATCTACTTTTTGTTTATTAAACCTCATTTGTGCAACTTCTAACTGGGGTGGGGGGGGGGAAGAAGTTGTGCGTATCTTACTCCACATTGAGGGAGGGGATGAATTTATGAGCTTACATTTTATAGATTTCTCTACAGCGCAAGACAATATTATTTTGGGTGTACTTGCCAGAGGGAAACTGCACTCGAGTGCTGGGTGATTTCCTAGCTGAGTCTTCTTGTAGAGAGCTGTTCACAGCCTCTGTGATTCTACAGCTGGTGCGTCCGTACCTGTGTGCGTGTGCTGCCAGAGGCTGGAGAGCCTAAGTCCGTAAAACAGGGAGAGGGAGCCCAGGCTAGTGGAGCAGGCAGGCTCAGTGAAGTCCCAGTACATCAGGTGGCATCCCAGAAGGGGGTTCAAACCCGTCACGGAGTGGGCCCATGAGAAAAGACCTCTGCATCTAACTGGGGCACGGTAAGCTTGGGGGAATCCTTTGTGCCCTCCCGAGTTGTCAGGTGCTATGGAAACTTCCTGAAGTATGGTAACTTCGTGGAGAGCACCTTGACTGTAACAAGAGATGCTTAGTCCTCAAGTGTCTTCCTTCTACATCACTGGGTGAGCTTCCCTGGTCATGCCAGTCTAGTCATCCTCTTTGAAGCAGGCCATGTTCAGTAGAGGACATGAGCAGGGGTCTGAGAGTAGCTCTTAGCCTGTGTGTCCACTCACCAGGTTACACCACCCAGGGCATGTGGAGGGTCCAGGGCTCTGCACAGCATTCCTGACTGACCTGCTCCAGCCCGGGCACCTGGGTCCTAACCCCTGTGCTCGCTGCTACCCGAGGGCTCTCCCTGTACGTTACCCCAGCTGGTCACCGGGTGTCACTGCTGCTCCAAGGAGGACACCCCCTGTATTACTCTGACTGGCCACTGGGTGTCACTGCAGCTCTGTGAGAGAAACTCTTTGTTCATTACTCGGGCAGGTCACCGTGTGTCACCGTTGCTCTGAGGGAAATCACTGTCCCTTCATAAGGGAAATGGTTTGTGCATTACTGGATTGGCCACCAGGTTTCACTCTTGCTCCACGAGGGAAATGCTTAGTGAC
The DNA here is from genome assembly GCA_037349315.1 of Chelydra serpentina. Classification (NCBI taxonomy): domain Eukaryota; kingdom Metazoa; phylum Chordata; order Testudines; family Chelydridae; genus Chelydra; species Chelydra serpentina. The sequence goes on along the minus strand of JBAIAC010000021.1, from coordinate 1,973,440 downwards.
ACCAGGTGGCCACTTGGGGTAGTGCACACAGCATTTCCCTCATGAAGCAACAGTGACACCGTGAGGTCACCCAGGGTAATGCACGGTTGCTCCCGGAAGGAAATGCTTTGTGCAGTAGTTGGGGTGGCGACCCAGTGTCAGTGTTGCTCTATGGAGAAAATCCTCTGTGCCATAACCCTGCCCTTCCACCGGGTGTTACTGTTGCTCCAGGGGAGCTGCACCCTGACCTGCCCCTAAGGGTGTGTCTATACTGGCATTTAACAAGTCTTTCAGAGGTGTTAACCTCCCCCCTCCCCTGAAAGACAAAAGCTTTGCCGCTCCCTACCAGCCCCCTCGCCCAGCTCACCTCCGCTCTGCCTCCTCCCCCGAGGCACCGCTGCTTCACTCCCCCCCCCCCCCCACACCAGGCTTGCTACTCGCCAAACGGCTGATTTCGGGAAGCCTGGGTGGGAGGGGGGAGAAGCGAAGCAGCAGCGACTCCGAGGCGGAGCGGAGGTGAGCTGGGGCAGGGAGCGGTTCCTCTGCAGCCCCCGCCCGAGCTCACCTCCGCTCTGCCTCCAAGGTGCTGCTGCTTCGCTTCTCCCCCTTCCCTCCCAGGCTTGGTGGAATCAGCTGTTTGGTGCACGGCAAGCCTGGGAGGGGGGTGGGGAGCGAAGCAGTGGCACCTCGGGGGAGGAGGCAGTGCGGAAGTGAGCTGGGCGGGGGGGCTGGCGGGGAGCTGCCGGTGGATGCTCTGCTTCTCCCACCTCCCTCTCAGGCTTGCAAGTCTGGGGGAGGGGGAAATGCGGCGCGCCCGGGGGAGGAGGAGGGGACTTGGGGAAGGGTTGGAATGGGGGTGGGGCCAGGGGTGGAGTTGGGGCGGGGGTGTGTGTGAGCACCCACCGGCGCCAACTAAAGTCGGCACCCATGGAGGGAAACCCAGACCAGCAGCGCGGGGGGCAGATGGAACCCCAGACCGGCAGCGGGCTGAGCAGCTGCCGGTCTGGGGTTCTGTCCATCTAGGCCGGCAGCCTACAGACAGCTCAGTGCAAGCTATTACAGAGCTGTCCTTGGGGATTCTTTTCACTACTCTTCAGAGGGCTCTATATTTTTGGTGAAGATACAATTGTAAGCAGAGTATGGATGAGCTCACCCTGACATCTGGTGGTGAGTTGTGGCAAAGAACTTCAGGGGCTGATGTCATTTGCATAGGCACACCCACCCTGCTGAGTACAAACCCATAATAGCCCAAATGGTCACTTTGGGCTGCTGTAGCATCCCCAGTCTTCCATATTAGGGCAGGAATTTTTGTTATTGGGGCAGGAAGAATAAACTGTTATTATACTGATTATGTAAATCATGGACAGCGGAACTGTACTTGGCCTTTTGTCATGATGAAGGGGAACTCGCCATCAACTAAGCAGCACTCGCTAGGCAAGGAACATGGGTTCCAAAACCCAGTGAATTGAGAGAGGTTGGGTACAGGTTGTTGTGTCTGGTGGCATGGGCTCTTTCTGAGTGCTTTAGATGCTAATTACATCTTCTATTCTTCTCACTGTGGAATATCAGAGCTAATTTTGATTCAATTAGGAGTCTAGTTATTGCTGAACTGGACCTACTTTGGGCCATGGGTGCACCTGCACTGAAGACCCCCTCCACCCCTTCCTACAAGATAAAATCACTAAACAGCTAAAATTATTAAGAGCTGAGATCACTGAGTGCTGTATTATGTAGCTTGGGGGCCTGAAGATATATTGCTGAGTGGTTGGCAGAGTGGAGTGGCTTGCTGTGAAGGCTGCAGTAAAACCCCAGACAGGTGGGGCGGTCGGCCTTGGACCACATAAGGTGCCCTTTTACCTCTCCCCCCCACCATTTCCACTGCGGGGGGGTGGGGGTGGCTCTGCAGATGAACTTTTGAACTCTGGGGCTGCACTGGCCAGGGACAGAGACTTTGGGGTGCTGGACTTTGGGGTTGTTGGACTTTTGGGACTTTGGGTGACTTTTGGATTGCTGGACTCAAGAACCAAAGTTGTGGTGTTTTCCCAACATAATGCCGCATTGTTTCTCTCTGTCATTAAAAAACTTTTGCTACACTCAGGCATTGGGAACTCAAACCAGAATTCCAATGCAGAATAGACTCTGTGCTTGCGAGAGGGGAAGTACTGCCTCTTAGAGGCGTCCGGGTGGGGGAGATATATATTTGTCCCAGGTCACTGGGTGGGCAGGGCCGGTGCAACCACTAGACGAACTAGGCAGTCGCCTAGGGCGCCTAGTGGTTGAGGGTGCCAAAAAGCATCAGCTGGGGTGGGGGGGCGGCCCCAGCCATGGAGGAGCAGACACGGGGCAGCAGCCCTTCAAAGGGGCGCAAGGGGCGATTTTTGGCTAGGGCACAAAATATTCTTGCACCGGCCCTGCATTTAAGGCACATTAAACTGGATGTTTCAATCTAAATGAAATCTGTATTTGAGACACTTGAAGTGTGAAAGAAAAGTGTGGGCCATATTAATGTAATTAAACCCTTTACAAGAGCAAGAGATACATACAATGAGTTCATTCCAACCTTTGAGGTACATTTCTTCTCTCAACTATGCAAGAAATTAGTTCAGCATATTTAAAATTCTTACAAAATTAACCAAACGTTTAAAAAAATCATGTCCCAGAATAAAATAACTATTAATTCATTGATCTCACAAGGCTCTGACATGTGAATTTCAACAAAGAGATATTATTTCACTTGGGCTATGTCTACACTACGAAATTACTCCGATTTTACAGAATTGGATTCTTGGGAACAGATTGTATAAAGTCTAGTGCGTGCGTCCCCACTAAGCACATTAATTCGGCGGTGTGCGTCCACCTTACCGTGACAAGTGTCGACATTCCGAGAAGTGCACTGTGGGTAGCTATCCCACAGTTCACACAGTACCCACTGCCCATTGGAATACTGGGTTGAGCTCCCAATGCCTGATGGGGCCAAAACATTTTTGCGGGTGGTTATGGGTAAATGTCGTCAGTCAGTCCTCCCTCCCTCCCTCCCTCCCTACCTCTGTGAAAGCAACGGCAAATAATTATTTTGTGCCCTTTTCCCTGGATTGCCTGAGAAGATGCCATAGCATGGCAAGCATGGAGCCTGTTCAGCTCACTGCAGCAGTTATGACCATTGAAAACACCTCGCGCATTATCGTGCAGTTTATGGAGAACCAGAACCTGGAAAACCAGGCGAGGAGGCGACGGCAGCGCGGTGACGACAGTGATGAAGACATGGACACAGATTTCTCTCAAAGCACGGGCCCCGTCAATTTGGACATCCTGATGGCAATGGGACAGGTTCATTCCATGAAACACCGATTCTGGGACCAGGAAACAAGCACAGACTGGTCCACTGTGATCAGGTCTCCCGCTGGAAGTCCCCTCGGTGTCTCCTCCTGGTGGGTGCTGGGGGAGGGGAGGAGAAGCACGTGTATGACTCCTCCCATTCCCCCTCCCTCTCCCCCTCTCTCTCCCCCTCCTCTTCCTGAGTGCAGCAGCAGCTGCCCGCGTCTCTTGTTGCCATAGGAGCAGCCGGCAGCGCGCCCAGGCAGGCACGGGAAAGACGAGCACCACTTTCAATGCGGCAGGGACGCTCCGGGGCCTCGCGGTGGTGGGGCAGGGGCTGGGGGGCACGGGGCTGGGGCCGGCTTCAGGCAGGGCCAGGGGAGAGACCCAGCTCCAAATATTGGTGGAACAGAGCCCCCAGCTCTGAATATTCCTGGAGCATGGGCACTATCAGCCCATGTAACTCGTTGCCTTTGGCCCTGGGGGGGGACCCCTCCCCCAGAGCTCGCTGCTGCTGGCAGGGAAAGGGCTGGGGGGAGTCCTCCTCTCTGGCCCCAGACCCAGGGCAGCCTGCCTGCACCCAAACTCATCCCCAGTCCTGCCCCACCCCATAACCCAGACCCCCAGATAGAGCCTTCACAAACCCCCTGCACCCCAACTCTCTGCCCTAGCCCTCCCACACCGCAAAATCCTCATCTCCAGCCCTCATCCCCCCGCACCCTAACCCTCTGCCCCAACCCTGAGCCCCCTCCTGCATCATGAATCCCTGATCCTCAGCCCCACCTCACAGCCCTCACCCCAACCATCTGCCATAGCCCTGAGCCCCCTCCAATACCCCCAACCTCTCATCCCCAGCCACAACTCAAATGCATCCCACAGAGCCTGCACCCTGCACCTGTCCAGCACCCCAATCCCCTGCCCCAGCCCAGGGCAGATTTTCAGCGGGGGCGGAGTTTGGGCAGGGGCGAGTTCTGGGCACCACCAAAATTTCTACAAACCTGCCACCCCTGCCAGCAGAGCTGGTTTGCCCAGGCCCCACTCCTGGCTGTGCTCGTGATTCCTCCGAATTCTTCTTCACCGGCCCCAGGGAATCGTTTCACCCCTCGCTGCCCAGGGAAGGAACCTGATGGTGCTTTGCGACGGCAGGGACGTGACTGCCCCAGTTCCAGGGCAGGCACAGACTCTGCTAATGGTTCATTCGCTCAGGGATAAGAGGCTGGAGCAGCCCCGAGGGAGAGCGAGACCCAGTGGGGACAGGACCAGTCGCTGCCAGGCAGAGACCTCACTGCCCCCAGGCACCCTGTCTGCCACATTCTCCAGGGTGCCCCTTATCCAAGGTGAGTGGGAGCTACTGGGGCCACCTGAGTCCTGCACAGATCTGCCCTGGCATGGCTGGGGCCAGACAGACCGACAGGGGTTGCTATTGTAGGATCCTTGGTGAGCAGAGTCTCTGGGGAGCACAGGGGCTGCACCCAAACTGCTTTGTTATTGCAGGGTTGTTATTGCAGGGGTGGGAGGTTACACACACCCTGCCTGCTTCTGGGGTGACGTGGTGGGGACAGACAGAGGGAACTGATGGGTTTCTCTCCTCCATTCGCGCAGGTGCCCCACACGCCACACCCCTGGTAATCTGCTGAGGGTCTATCCCCACCAGAGATGCTGATCCTGAGCTGCACCTCCAAGCTGCGGCTGCTGGAGGTGACACTACGGAGGCGCTTGCCTGAGACGCTGCCGGTGACATTGCTGTGCCTAGCCCCACTGCCCACACCCAGGGATGGGACTCAACCCTCCCCCACCTCCATGGGGCAGAGAGCAGGGGAAGGTCCCTCTGACTCCCCTGGGAGATGGGTTAGAGATTAGGCCTGAGGAGCAGGCCCCTCCCCACCAGGCGCTGGCTGCTCTCCCAGCCGCCCGCTCGTGTCTCCCAAACTCCAAACCCAGCACCAATTCCTGCTGCTCACCCAACGTAGCCAACAAGACCGTCCCAGCCAATCACAGGGAAAGTGGCTCCTTATCAGCCAATCAAGCCACAGGCGGGCACCATGCCAGCCAATCACTACATTGGCGGGCTCCGCGACAGCTAATCAGAGAGCTGGGTAGCTCTGGCTCCCTCCATGGCTCCGTGCCCATCACATGGCTCAAGTGTGTGGGGGGGTCACCAGCCTCCTTGTCCCCCTCCACCTCCAGCCCCCTGTGCTCATGGTCTCCCCAGTGATACCAGCCCAGGGGCAACAAATCAGGGGTCAGTCCCCAAATTCAGGATAGTAAACCCAGGGCGGGGTGGAGGGTGGGTGGGAGAGACCGGCCCCCACAGCTTTCCCACTTGTATGCCCTGCCCCATGTCTCCCCCTAAGTCTCACCCCCTCCACATACCTGCCCCCTCCCTGCCCCTCAAACCAACCACTAGTGTCATCCCACATTGGGGGTTGAGAGAAACCCATCAGTTCCCTGTGTCTGTCCCCACACTGGGGGTTGGACTAGATGACCTCCTGAGGTCCCTTCCAACCCTGAGATTCTATGATTCACATCCGCCCACTCACCCCGTCTGTTACAGCTGTCCCCCTGGTGCATTCCCTTTTCCTCTCTCCTTTCTGTTGGTAGCGGGTGTGGCCGCCCCTCCCGGCCATTGTGCTAACTAAGTCATAGCCCTATTCATAGGAATGGCTTGTACAGACTGACTGGAGCCATTGCTCTGCCTAGGGAGGGGGCTTCTTGCTTCTTGGTTTCGTTCCTTTGTTCAGGCCCGGGCTTGGTGTAGGAGGCGCTGTCCAGATATGCAAGACCTAAAGTGGCCACTTAGCTGAGCATATGAGTCATACCTGTGGCTCAGAACATGCCCAGGCATGCCTATGCTTACCTGTAGTTTTCCCTGCCTTCTCTCCTCCCCTGTATCCAGAGAAGCCAATCAAAAGTACTGGAGGGAAACTGCCTAAGTTTGCCTTTAAAACGAGACATTTTCTGATCAGACCCCTGGAGAAGGTCCTTGCTCTGCCACCTGGTCTGATCAGCTAGGGGTCTTTGGGGGTCCCTCTCCCCGCTCTCGTTTGTTTGTGTTTAAAAACATTAAACGCTATAAAAAGAAAATTTACTAAGCACATTTTCAAAAACTATCAAGGCAGGCTAAGAAACAATAAAACTAGGTTTAAAAAGGAAATTTAGTAAGAACATGATAAAAACAGTCTTTAATCATCAGACCCGTGGGAGGGAGGGCACATGATACTCTTGACCAATAGTTTAGGGCTACCGTTGTAAGGAGGAGCTTCTATTTAAATGGGTCTGATGATTAAAGACGGCTGCACCTAGAAGGCCCTGGCCAACACTGGCAGTCAAGCTTCTCATGAAGAGATGTTATACGGTCGCTGCTATGGGCCATAGGATGAGGGAGATAATACCTCATAAAGTGGGAAAGTGCTTCCGAATGGTAAAACGATTGCCCATGCTAAAGCATAACAACTAACACAAATGGGCTGCGTACAAAACAGCTTCACTAAAAGAGTTCTCAAAAGTTCCTCTGCACCCCCCTCTCCCGCCCGAGCTCACCTCTGTTCCACCTACTCCCCTGAGGCGCCACTGTTTTACTTTCCCCCCCTTTCCTCCCAGGCTTGCCGGAATCAGCTGTTTGGCGCGCAGCAAGCCTGGGAGGGAGGGGGGGAGAAGCGAAGCAGCGGCGCCTCGGGGGCGGAGGTGAGCTGGGCGGGGGGCAGTCGGGGAGCTGCTGGTGGGTGCTCTGCTTCTCCCACTTCTCTCCCAGGCTTGCAAGCCTGCGGGGGGAGGGGAAATGCGGAGCGCCCAGGAGAGGAGGTGGGGGCGGGGACTTGGGGAAGGGGTGGAATGGGGGTGTGGTCGGGGGTGGAGTTGGGGCGTGGCCAGGGGCAGCGGGGGGGTGCAAGGACCCTCCGGTGCCGACTAAAGTCGGCGCCTATGGTTGTTGGCAGGAGTGCTCTCCTGCTGGCGATACAAATGCCGCTTGTTGGGGGTGGAAGTTTTATGTCGGCAGGAGTACCGACAAAGAGCGGCTACACTTCACGACTTTTAGCGGCACGGCTGAACCCTACGATAAATGTGTGGTAGAGGCTGAATACAGACGGCTGCTTCCCTTTAGGTGAGGCTTTCTCATACAAGTTTCCTCCTGGTTTTGCGTGTGGGAGGAGAAATTCCCTATTTTGGGAGCAGCTTTAGGATTACGACCAGGGGACGAGACAATAGTCTCCTGTGCACAGTGACTCTCTTGGATGCTGGTGCAATGGGCTGCTTAACATAGGAATGTAAGAATGGCAATACTGGGTCAGACTAAAGGTCCATCGAGCTCAGTATCCTGTCTTCCCACTGGCTAATGCCCGGTGCTTCAGAGGGAATGAATAGACCAGGTAATTGAGACATGATCTATCCTCTGTCGCCCATTCCCAGCTTCTGGCAAACAGGATAAGGACACCATCCCTGCCCATCCAGATTCATAGCCATTGAGGGATCTATCCTCCATGAATTTACCTAGTTCTTTCTTGAATCCTATTATAGTCTTGGCTTTCACAACATTCTCTGGCCAGCAATTCCACAATTTGAGTGTGCACTGTGTGCTTTTTAACTGTATCTATTAAGGTGTAATGGGTGATGAGAGAAGAAGAACCTACCGAACATTACAGATTCAGATAATAACTTTTGTTTTTCCCTCTGGTGTTGTGCTTAGTACCAAGGGGAAAGAAGTCAAGGGTAAGAGCCCACCCCCCTTGTGAGATGGAAAGCGTGCCAGAGCCATGAGACATTGTTGATGCCAGGCTACGGTGATGCTGTCCACCTGCAAGCAGAGTAGCCATCACTGTCACTATGCCAGGCTGGGGAAGACGCTTAAGGAAATCGAGGCTCAGGTGATCTTCAGAGGGATTCTGCCTGTTCCTAGAGAAGGGCAACAAAGGTGTGACAGGATTATAATGATCAACAGATGGCTCAGGGATTGGTGCTACAAGGAGGGCTTTGGGATGTATGGCCACTGGGAGGCATTCATGGACAGAGGTCTGTTCTCTCGGGATGGACTTCACCTGAGTAGGGAAGGAAATAGACTTCTAGGATGGAGGCTGGCACAACTGATCAAGAGAGCTTTAAACTAGGAATTTGGGGGAGACGGTTGGGAGATGTCCAGGTAATCTCCACGCCAGATTTTAACATTGAGAGGGAAGACAACGAAGTAAGAGAGGATATAGCTGGGGGTAGGAAAATGGACATAAGGAGGAAGGGCAGAGTGGATACTAGTCTAATAGGTCATACTGGCAGTACAATGTCCATACCAAATTGAGTAAAGAATGTGAGTGAGGCCAAACAGAAAAAATTAAGATGTTTGTACAGCAATGCGAGGAGCCTAGGTAACAAAATGGAGGAATTAGAGCTACTGGTCCAGGAAGTGAAACCAGATATTATAGGGATATCAGAAACATGGTGGAATAGTAGTCATGACTGGAGTACAGGTATTGAAGGGTATGTGCTGTTTAGGAAAGACAGAAATAAAGGTAAAGGTGGGGGAGTAGCATTGTATATCAATGATGAGGTAGACTGTAAAGAAATAAAAAGTGATGGAATGGATAAGACAGAGTCTGTCTGGGCAAAAATCACATTGGGGAAGAAAACTACTAGAGCCTCCCGATAGTGCTTGGGGTGTGCTATAGACCACCGGGATCTGATTTGGATATGGATAGAGACCTCTTTAATGTTTTTAAGGAAGTAAATACTAATGGGAACTGTGTGATCATGGGAGACTTCAACTTCCCAGATATAGATTGGAGAACAAATGCTAGTAATAATAATAGGGCTCAGATTTTCCTAGATGTGATAGCTGATGAATTCCTTCATCAAGTAGTTGCTGAACCCACAAGGGGGGATGCCATTTTAGATTTGGTTTGGGTGAGTAGTGAGGACCTCATTGAAGAAATGGTTGTAGGGGACAACCTTGGCTCGAGTGATCATGAGCTAATTCAGTTCAAACTAAATGGAAGGATAAACAAAAATAAATCTGAGACTAGGGTTTTTGATTTCAAAAGAGCTGACTTTAATAAATTAAGGAAATTAGTTAGGGAAGTGGATTGGACTAAAGAATTTGTGGACCTAAAGGCGGAGGAGGCGTGGGATTATTTCAAGTTAAAGTTGCAGAAGCTATCAGAAGCCTGTATCCCAAGAAAGGAGAAACAATTCATAGGCAGGAGTTATAGACCAAGCTGGATGAGCAAGCATCTCAGAGAGGTGATTAAGAAAAAACAGAAAGCATACAAGGAGTGGAAGATGGGAGGGATCAGCAAAGAAACCTACCTTATTGAGGTCAGAGCATGTAGGGATAAAGTGAGACAGGCTAAAAGGCATGTAGAATTGGACCTTGCAAAGGGAATTAAAACCAATAGTAAAAGGTTTTATAGCCATATAAATAGGAATAAAACAAAGAAAGAAGAAGTGGGACCGTTAAACACTGAGGATGGAGTGGAGGTTAAGGATAATCTAGGCATGGCCCAATATCTAAACAAATACTTTGCCTCAGTCTTTAATGAGGCTAATGAGGAGTTTAGGAATAGTGGCAGCATGACAAATGGGAATAAGGATGTGGGGGTAGATATTACCATATCCGAGGTAGAAGCCAAACTTGAACAGCTTAATGAGAGTAAATCAGGCGGCCCAGATAATCTTCATCCAAGAATATTAAAGGAACTGGCACATGAAATTGCAAGCCCATTAGCAAATTTTTTTAATGAATCTCTGAACTCAGGGGTGTCTGTTACAGCTGTCCCCCTGCTGGATTCTTTTCCCCCCTTCCGTTCTGTTTGTGCTGAGTGGCTGCCCCCCCTCCCCCCCGGCCATGGAACTGACCAAAGTCACAGCCTGGCCCTGCTCATGGAAATGGCTTGTGCAGACTGACTGGAGCCATTGCTCTGCTCAGGAAGGGGGGGCTTTTTGCTCCTTTGTTCGGTTCCTTTGTTCAGACCCGGGCTCAGTGTAGGGGGCGCTGCCTAGAAATGCAAGACCTAAAGTGGCCACATAGCTGAGCATATGAGTCATACCTGTGGCTCAGAACATGCCCAGGCATGCCTATGCTTACCTGTAGTTTTTCCTGCCTTCTCTCCTCCCCCGTATTAAGGGGAACCAATCAGAGTTACTGGCGGGAGACTGCCTAAGTTTGCCTTTAAAACCAGACATTTTCTGATCAGACCCCCGGAGAAGGTCCTTGCTTTGCCACCTGGTCTGATCAGCTAAGGGTCTTTGGGGGTCCCTCTCCCCGCTCTCGTTTGTTTTTGAGCGTACCCCCATTTTTAAACTCCCCTCCCATGAACAACGAATTTGTGCCTGTAGATCTCCTGATTATTGTAAGCGAATTGAGTCTTCTCTGCGTCCTCTGATGCTGAAACTGCTGTTCCTGCTGCTGCTTTGGGGATTGGTAAGGAAAAACCTCTTGCACACTCCCCTTGTTCTAACTGCTGGCTTTCTTTCCCCAGCAGGCAGACCCAAGCTAACTCCTTGGTCTGTGTCTGTAATCTGCTTCTAGCTCCACAGCAGCGCCTTTGCTGCTAGAAATAAAACTGCTGCAGCCACCACTAGTTAACACCCCCACCCCCCGCCTTGGAGCTGTATCCTGGGCACACACCACTCCGCCCTCTGGAACTACCCCTAGTATAAGGTGCACCCATTAGGTTAGGTTTAGCCTTTAGTCTAGATAAATTGTAATTTCATTTTGCATAACTGTGGTTAAGTTAGGCTTAAAGAATTGTTTGTATTGTGCTCTGTAAGGGTTGGTCTACACTAACCCCCCAATTTGAACTAAGATACGCAACTTCAGCTACGCGAATAACGTAGCTGAAGTCGAACTATCTTAGTTCGAATGAAAAAGCACTTACCCGGGGTCCACACGCGGCGCGCAGGCTCCCCCGTCGACTCCGCCTACTCCGTTCGTCGAGCTGGATTACCAGCGTCGACGGGGGAGCACTTCCTGGTTCAATTTATCGCGTCTAGACAAGACGCGATAAAAAGAACCCAGAACATCGATCCGACGCCTCCGATCCAGCCGGTAAGTGTAGACCTACCCTAAGTTAGGTTTAACAAATCATTGCATTGTGTTCTGTTACTTGCTAACTTGTGTAATCTTGGTTAAGTTAGATCATAGATAAGATTTTGCTGTGTTCTGTATAGCATAAAAACCCTACTGGTTACCTTTTTTTTTCTCTCTCTAACACACCTCACATTTTACATTTACACCACTGTGACACATTTTTACCTAGAGTTGTTGGTTATTTAACGCATTTTACCCATAACTGTTAGTTGGTTATATGCTGCTGTGACACACCCTTTACATAGAAATAGTTAGCTACCTGTTACATTTATACTTCAGTGTTAATTGGTTACCAACTGTATTGTACCCCACTGTATTGTACCCCACTATTGAAACCCCCTATCCTGTTTACTAAAAGAAACCCCTCCCCAATTGTCTACCTTAACAAACCCCATACCCCTCACTATTAAATTTTTCCCTGTTTTTATATTTCTTAATAAAGTTTATATTGCACCCCACCAGTACAGTAATTGTCCCCCAAGATCCCCTACCTGCTGGCAGGAACAAGGGGTTGTACCATTTGACTGTAGAATAGCTAATATAGTTCCTATTTTTAAGAAAGGGGAAAAAAGTGACCCAGGTAACTACAGGCCTGTTAGTTTGACATCTGTAGTATGCAAGGTCTTGGAAAAAATTTTGAAGGAGAAAGTAGTTAAAGACCTTGAGGTCAGTGGCAATTGGGACAAATTACAGCATGCTATTATAAAAGGTAGATCATGCCAAACCAACTTGATCTCCTTCTTTGAGAAAGTAACAGCTTTTTTAGATAAAGGAAACGCAGTGGGTCTAATCTACCTCGATTTCAGTAAGGCATTTGATACAGTACCACATGAGGAATTATTGGTTAAATTGGAAAAGATGGGGATCAGTATGAAAATTGAGAGGTGGATAAGGAACTGGTTAAAGGGGAGACTACAGCGGGTCATACTGAAAGGTGAACTGTCAGGTTGGAGGGAGGTTACTAGTGGAGTTCCTCAAGGTTCAGTTTTGGGACGAATTTTATTTAATCTTTTTATTACTGACCTCGGCACCAAAAGTGGGAGTGTGCTAATAAAGTTTGCGGATGACACAAAGTTGGGAGGTATTGTCAATTCAGAAAAGGATCGGGATATCCTACAGGAAGATCTGGATGACCTTGTAAACTGGAGTAATAGAGTAATAGGATGAAATTTAATAGTGAGAAGTGTAAGGTTATGCATTTAGGGATTAATAACAAGAATTTTAGTTATAAACTGGGGACACATCAGTTGGAAGTAACAGAAGAGGAGAAGGACCTCGGAGTCCTGGTTGATCACAGGATGACTATGAGTTGCCAATGTGATGTGGCTGTGAAAAAAGCTAATGCGGTCTTGGGATGCATTAGGCGAGGTATTTCTAGTAGAGATAAGGAGGTGTTAGTACCGTTATACAAGGCATTGGTGAGACCTCATTTGGAATACTGTGTAAAGTTCTGGTCTCATGTTTAAGAAGGATGAATTCAAACTGGAACAGGTACAAACAAGGGCCACTAGGATGATCCGAGGAATGGAAAACCTGTCGTATGAAAGGAGACTCAAAGCGCTTGGTTTGTTTACCTTAACCAAAAGAAGGCTGAGGGGAGATATGATTGCTCTCTTTAAATATATCAAAGGGATAAATACCAGGGAGGGAGAGGAATTATTTCAGCTCAGTACCAATGTGGACACAAGAACAAATGGATATAAACTGGCCATCAGGAAGTTTAGACTTGAAATTAGACGAAGGTTTCTAACCATCAGAGGAGTTTAAGTGTAGTAGCCGTGTTAGTCTGTGTCAGCAAAACGAAAATAAGAAAGAAAAACTTGTAGCACCTTAGAGACTAACAAATTTATTTCAGCATAAGCTTTCGTGGGTTAATACCCACTTCATCGGATGCATGGAATGAAACACACTGCAGACAGACATTTATACAGTCAGAGAAACATGATACGGTCCAGGTGTATAGACCAATCTTAAGAGGCTAATTAGTTGAGAGGAAACATGACAGCAGGGGAAGAAAAAGCTTTTGAAGTGATAAACAAGATGGTCAGACAGACATTATGTTAATTGAATCTATTTCCCTTAAGTTAACGATCCTCATTCACACCTGTCTGACCATCTTGTTTATCACTTCAAAAGCCAATTGAATCTATTTCCCTTAAGTTAACGATCCTCATTCACACCTGTCTGACCATCTTGTTTATCACTTCAAAAGCTTTTTCTTCCCCTGCTGTCATGTTTCCTCTCAACTAATTAGCCTCTTAAGATTGGTCTATACACCTGGACCGTATCATGTTTCTCTGACTGTATAAATGTCTGTCTGCAGTGTGTTTCATTCCATGCATCCGATGAAGTGGGTATTAACCCACGAAAGCTTATGCTGAAATAAATTTGTTAGTCTCTAAGGTGCTACAAGTTTTTCTTTCTTATTTTCATCAGAGGAGTGAAGTTCTGGAACAGCCTTCCAAGGGAAGCAGTGGGGGCAAAAGACCTATCTGGCTTCAAGATTAAGCTAGATACGTTTATGGAGGGGATGGTTTGATGGGATAACATGATCTTAGTCAAAGGTCAATTAATTTCCATCAGTGGTAAATAGGACCAGTGGTCAATGATGGGATGTTAGAAGTTACTACAGAGAACTTTTTCCTGGGTGTCTGGCTGGTGAGTCTTGCCCACATGCTCGGGGTTCAGCTGATCGCCATATTTGGGGTCGGGAAGGAATTTTCCTCCAGGGTAGATTGGCAGAGGCCCTGGAGGTTTTTCGCCTTCCTCTGCAGCATGGGGCACGGGTCACTTACTGGAGGATTCTCTGCATCTTGAAGTCTTTAAACCATGATTTGAGGACTTCAATAGCTGAGACATAGGTGAGAGGATTATTCCAGCAGTGGGTGGGTGAGATTCTGTGGCCTGCATTGTGCAGGAGGTCAGACTAGATGATCATAATGGTCCCTTCTGACCTTATAGTCTATGAGTCTATGAGATAAGTGTCTGGTTTGGTGAGGGCTCTGCTCACGGCCCATCTGGCTCCGGGTAGGGACACCCTGTTAGCTGGGGGCTGTGTTTGTAAGAAAAGGTTCCTGACTAGCTGTGGTTACGAGGGAGACAAGGTCCCCAGTTTCAAGGGCTTCTCATTTCTCTGGCCAGGAGCACTGTGTCCTTGGCAGCAGAAGGTTGCATCCAGGAGGATGACTCGAGGTGGTAAGTTGCTTGCCTTCCTCCCATGTTTTACTCTCTCTTCTCTAGTGTGTTGACCAACTCTGTCTGTCTCTCTCTCCTCGCGCCGTCTCCCTACACATGACATGGGCAGGCGTGCTAGGTGTGCATCCCCACATACTAGGTCTCGGGAGCCATGGAGAAGTAGGAGGGGATGAAAATCATGCAGGGAAGTGGGTGCGAGAGTGGAGCGGTGACTGTCGGAGTTAACTCGGTCTCTGTTCATCGAGTGGGGCCAATGTAGCTGGGATGGACGAGGGAGGCAGGGACGGGGGTAAGATTTCAAGCACCAATAGAGCTTTGTGTAGTGATGGTTCATGCTTGGTTTTTGCAGCTGCTCTCGCAGAGGAATTGTCCAGGAGCCCTAGCCCCAGGAGAAAGTGGCAGAAGTGGACCTGAGCTTCCTGGACATCCTTCTAAGCGGACATGAACAGTCCTCAGTTTTCAGTCAACCTGTGGAACTCCTTGCCTGAGGAGGCTGTGAAGGCTAGGACTATAACAGGGTTTAAAAGAGAACTGGATAAATTCATGGAGGTTAAGTCTATTAATGGCTATTAGCCAGAATGGGAAAGAAATGGTGTCCTTAGCCTCTGTTTGTCAGAGGGGGGTGATGGATGGCAGGAGAGAGATCACTTGATCATTACCTGTTGGGTCCACTCACTCCGGGTCACCTGGCATTGGCCACTGTCGGTGGACGGGATACTGGGCTGGATGGACCTTTGGTCTGACCCAGTACGGCCTTTCTTATGTTCTTATGTTCTTCCTCCCGCATAACTTGTTGTGAGTAAGCGGTCAGTGCTTTGAATTTCTCATCTTTACTCACTGTAGTATTCTTCATAGGCCGTGTGCATCCTCATTCGGTACGGGGCTCTGTGGGATTAAGGCTGGGGACGGGCTAAAGTCTGCTGTGCAGAGTGAATACATCGGGTGCCATTGCTAGGGGTGCTTTTGGGTGTAATGTTAAAGGTGCAATGGGAAGAGGGTGGAGGGCGGAGCCCTGCCGTGTGGGAGAGGCGAAAAGAAGAGGCTACTCAAAGTTGCTCACTGAGATGGTAACTGATTTGTTTTCCCCCCTTGTGCTGCATTTAGTATGAAGGGAGAAGTCGTCACGCCTCAGTCTACTGCCCTCTTGCGATGGAAAACGAGAGAGAGCGACGAGACCACAAGTGTTGTTGGCCAACCCAACATTCAGGGGGGGGAGGGATAGCTCAGTGGTTTGAGCATTGGCCTGCTAAACCCAGGGTTGTGAGTTCAATCCTTGAGGGGGCCATTTAGGGATCTGGGCCAAAAATTGGGGATTAGTCCTGCTTTGAGCAGGGGGTTGGACTAGATGACCTCCTAAGGTCCCTTCCAACTCTGATGATCTATGATTCTATGACCGCAAGCGTTGTTAATGCCACGCAAAAGATGTCCCACTGGGAGCGGAACAACCACCACTCTCAGTGAGAGAAGTGTCTGTTTTGGTGATTGCTCTGCTCACGGCTCACCTTGCTCCTGGCAGGGATGCCCCATTAGCTGGGGGCTGGGTTTGTAAGAAAATGTCCCTGACTGGCTTTTGTTATGAGGGAAACAAGGTTCCTGTTTTGTGGGGCTGATGATTTCTCTGGCGAGGAGCGGTGTGTGTTTTCCACAGCAGAAGGTTGCATCTAGTAGGATGGTAAGTTGCTTGCCTTCCTCCCATGTTTTTCTCTTTCTCTCTCTTCTGTAGTGTACTGGCCAACAAACACTGTGTCTGTCTGTCTGTGTCGCTGTATTATTCTTCACGGGCCGTGTACTTTCTTGTTGGGTACGGGGCTCTGTGGGATGAAGGTTGGGGATGGGCCAAAGTCTGCTGTGAAGAGCGACTCTGTCGGGTGCCGTTGGAAGGGGTGCTTTTTGCTTGTAATGCTAAAGGTGTAATGGGAAGATTATTGAGGGCAGAGCCCCGCCATCTGGGAGAGGCGAAAAGAAGAGCCTACTCGACATTGCCGACTGAGATGGTAACTTCCTTGTTTTCTCCCCCTGTGCTGGGTTTGGTAGCAAGGGAAAAGAAGTTGAAAGTCAGAGTTGACTCCCCTCATACGGTGGAAAGCGAGCGAGGGCAGGGAGACCATGAGCCTTATTGAAATCAGGCAGGAGCCATACATTTGGGAGTGGAGCAGCCACCACTGTCAGTGAGAGAAGTGATATATGTTATGCAAGTTGGGTCTTGTAAGGTACCATTGGAAAGGTTATAAATTACTGAATGTGATGATCCAATTTGTACGCATGTATCATTTCTGTATCTAAAGTTGGAACTATTGACTGTGTGACAATTACAGCCGGGTGTGTACTTGGGAAACACCCATCAAACAACACGCCATCAGCCTTGATTGGCCATTTGGAAGAAACAATAAGACTGTGAAGATACTAATCTCTCTCCTTCCTGAGAGGCATCCTGGGATGTAGCTGTGATACTACTAGGTCAGGTGGTCCTGTCACCTGTTACTAAACACTCTCTTGGACTTCTAGTACTGTTCCACTAAAAGGAGGGGGGTCAAGACTGGGAAACAAAAGATTCCCGCCTTACGTAAATCTTACTTAAGGCTGGGGAGTAACGCAAACAGGTCTCTTCTCCATTGCCTTCCTGCCCAAGAAGAAAGACTGCTGAAAGTACCTGAAGAGTCAAAGGAACTGAGCAGGGGGAAAGTCCAGGGCTGAGTCCAGCGTAAGACAGGAATCTAGTCTGTAAAGAGAAATAACTGGAACCCTAAGCTACAGAAACTCTGCAACTTGCCTAAAAACAACATTTAGGGTGATAAATTACTTCTTGAATCCAGTCTCTTTAAGATCTTAGGCTTAGTATGCAGGTTTGTTTTATTTGCGAAGTAATCTCCCTTCTTCTGTTTGCTGTCCCTTATAATCACTTAAAATCTACTTTTTGTTTATTAAACTTCTAACTGGGGGGAGGGGGCAAGAAGTTGTGCGTAGCTCACTCCACATTGAGGGAGGGGTGAATTTATGAGCTTACGTTGTATAGATTTCTCTACAGCGCAAGACAATATTATTCTGGGTGTACTTGCCAGAGGGAAACTGTACTCGAGTGCTGGGTGATTTCCTAGCTGAGTCTTCTTGTAGAGAGCTGTTCACAGCCTCTGTGATTCTACAGCTGGTGCGTCCGTACCTGCGTGCGTGTGCTGCCAGAGGCTGGAGAGCCTAAGTCCGTAAAACAGGGAGAGGGAGCCCAGGCTAGTGGAGCAGGCAGGCTCAGTGAAGTCCCAGTACATCAGGTGGCATCCCAGAAGGGGGTTCAAACCTCTCACGGGGTGGGCCCCTAAGAAAAGACCTCTGCATCTAACTGGGGCACGGTAAGCTTGGGGGAATCCTTTGTGCCCTCCCGAGTTGTCAGGTGCTATGGAAACTTCCTGAAGTATGGTAACTTCGTGGAGAGCACCTTGACTGTAACAAGAGATGCTTAGTCCTCAAGTGTCTTCCTTCTACATCACTGGGTGAGCTTCCCTGGTCATGCCAGTCTAGTCATCCTCTTTGAAGCAGGCCACGTTCAGTAGAGGACGTGAGCAGGGGTCTGAGACTAGCTCTTAGCCTGTGTGCCCACTCACCAGGTTACACCACCCAGGGCATGTGGAGGGTCCAGGGCTTTGCACTGCACTCTGGACTGACCTGCTCCAGCCCGGGCTTCTGGGTCCTAACCCCTGCGCTCGCTGCTACCCGAGGGCTCTCCCTGTACGTTACCCCAGCTGGCCACCGGGTGTCACTGCTGCTCCAAGGAGGACGCCCCCTGCATTACTCCAGCTGGCCACCGGGTGTCACTGCAGTGCTAGTTGAGAAACGCTTTGTTCATTACTCGGGCAGGTCACTGTGTGTCACCGTTGCTCTGAGGGAAATCACTGTCCCTTCATAAGGGAAATGGTTTGTGCATTACTCGATTGGCCACTTAGTGTCGCTGTTTCTTCATGAGGGAAATACTTTGTGTATTACCTGGATTGGCCACCGAGTATCACTGTTGCTCCATGAGGGAAATACTTTGTGCATTACCTGGATTGGCCACTTAGTGTCGCTGTTGCTCCAGAGGGAAATACTTTGTACACTACCTGGATTGGCCACCTGGTGTCACTGTTGCTCCACGTGGGAATTTTTGTGCAGGGCCAGTGCAAGGATATTTTGTGCCCTAGGCAAAACTTCCCCCTTGCGCCCGCCCACCCCCCCACCCACATCGGTTCATTGAGGGGCAAATCCCAACGAGCCTTTATAGACCCCAGGGGCCAGCTGTGCCCAGGGGCTGCTCCCCAGAGCAGGTTCCCCCCTTCCCGCCCCCTGAACTCCCCTAGAGGGTGCACAGCCCCCCCGCGAGCCCTCCCCACGCCTCCCCGGTGGCCCCCGCCCCAAGTCCACTCATTGGCTTCACGGGGCTTGCACCACTGTAGCAGCTCGGCAGGGAGGAGCCATTCTGGAGGCACAGGGTTCGGAGCACAGGGGGAGGGGCAGCGGCGTAGCCGGGTTCAGAGCACAGGGCGAGGGGCAGCGGCGTAGCCAGGTTCGGAGCACAGGGGGAGGGGCAGCGGCGTAGCCGGGTTCGGAGCACAGGGGGAGGGGCAGCGGCGTAGCCGGGTTCGGAGCACAGGGCGAGGGGCAGCGGCGTAGCCGGGTTCGGAGCACAGGGGGAGGGGCAGCGGCGTAGCCAGGTTCGGAGCACAGGGGGAGGGGCAGCGGCGTAGCCGGGTTCGGAGCACAGGGGGAGGGGCAGCGGCGTAGTCGGGTTCGGAGCACAGGGGGAGGGGCAGCGGCGTAGCCAGGTTTGGAGCACAGGGGGAGGGGCAGCGGCGTAGCCGGGTTCAGAGCACAGGGGCAGGGGCAGCGGCGTAGCCAGGTTCAGAGCACAGGGCGAGCGGAGCTAACAAAAAAGGCGCCGGGAGCAAAAAAATGCTCCGCTCTGGCTGAAGCGCAGGAGCAAAAGGCGTCAGAGCACAAAAAAGGCGCCGCTTCTGCTCAGTGGGCTCGTCTACACTAGGACTTTATGTCGAATTTAGCAGCCGTCCACATTAGGAAGCAGTTTATTTCGACATAAATGGCTCTGTAATTCGATTTCTGTACTCCTCCCCACGAGGGGAGTAGCGCCAAATTCTACATGGCCATGTCGAATTCGTGTTACTGTGGACGGAATTCGACGCTAATAGCTCCGGGAGCTATCCCACAGTGCACCACTCAGTGGACGCTCTGGACAGCAATCTGAGCTCAGATGCTCTGACCTGCCACTCAGGAAAAGCCCCGGGAAAATTTGAATTCCTTCTCCTGTCTGACCAGTTTGAATCTCATTTTCTGTTTGGAAATCGTGGCCAGCTCAGCAGCACTGGCAACGATGCAGAGCTCTCCAGCAGAGGTGACCATGCAGTCGCAGAATAGGAAGAGAGCCCCTGCATGGACTGATTGGCAAGTCTTGGACCTGATCGCTGTGTGGGGCGATGAGTCCGTGCTTTCAGAGCTGCGATCAAAAAGACGGAATGCGAAGATCTACGAGAAGATCTCAAAAGCCATGACGGAGAGAGGATACAGCCGGGATGCAACGCAGTGCCGCGTGAAAATCAAGGAGCTGCGACAGGCGTACCAGAAGACCAAAGTGTCCAACGGACGCTCCAGATCGCAGCCCCACACATGCCGGTTCTACGAGGCACTGCATGCTATGCTCGGTGGTGCTGCCACCACTACCCCACCAGTGTCCGTGGACTCCGATGACGGGGTCTTATCTACGGCCACGTCATCGGAGGTTTTCGCGGATGGTGAAGATGAGGAAGGAGAGGAGAAGGACGAGGCAGTCGACAGCGCTTTCAACACTGATTTCCCCGACAGCCAGGATCTCTTCATCACCCTGACTGAGATCCCCGACGAACCCTCCCAAGGCAGTAACCCGGACCAGGAATCAGGCGAAGGATCAGCAGGTCAGTGTTTTAAACATTTATTTTGAATCGAATAGGCATGGTATGTTAGCAATGGGTTTTTATTGCTTAGTTTGCCCTAGGCGCTTTAGTTTTGAGTCGTTTCCAGTGCAACTACTCGAAAAGTCTGTCAATATGTCTGGGGATAGAGGAGAAATCCCCCTCGGAGATCTCCGCAAAGCTCTCCTGGAGGTACTGTGAAAGCCTTTGCATCAGGTTCCCGGGGAGAGCGGCCTTATTGTCCCCTCCATGGCAGGAAACTTTTCCGCGCCAGGCTAGCAGCAGGTACTCCGGTATCATTGCCTTGCAGAGCATGGCGGCATACGGCCCCGGTGTTTGCTGGCATTCACGCAGCATGCGGTCTTTGTCTGTCTCCGTAATCCTCATCAGAGTGATATCAGTCATGGTGCCCTGGTTTGAATTAAGGGTTTTTTAGTATGGGGACTGATTGTCTTTTCCTTTAAATAACTCTACTCGGCGGTTTTCAGCCACACGGTGGGGGCGGGGAGGCGAACCGTTGTAACTTAGCGGTTCACGGGCAGCAGGCAGGGACATTTCCCGGGACCAGCCACGTGGTGGGGGCAGGGAGGCGAACCATTCAAACTTAGTGGTTCACAGGCAGCAGGCAGGGACATTTCCTGGGACCAGCCGCGCGGGGGGTGGGGGGGCGGGGAGGCAAACCGTTCTGGCTGAGCAGTTTTGCCGGCACAGGAACTGGCCACCGCTAGGAGCTGTGCTTGAAACATGATAGTACACCACTGCTGTGAAGTAAGCTCTCAGCAGTCCAAAGTGTACGGCTTACCATGGTCTCCTGAGAGCCGAATTCCAGTGTCCAGCGCCGCTTGTGTGATCTGTACACCAGAACCCCAGGCACTCAGGATATTCGACCTTGTACTGAGTGCACATGTGATAGGTACTGTGCATGGTCTTGTTCACAGGGAAAGAGTATAGGCATTATTCGGGAAAATGTATCTTTGTGAGGAATTCACTCCCTTTCTCCCATCCCACAGCTGCGAGCATCTCCCGCAGTACCCGTGCATCCCCCTCCCATAGGCTAGCGCAGATCAGGCGGCGAAAGAAAAGGACACGGGACGAGATGTTCTCAGAACTTATGTCCTGTTCCCGAACCGAGGCGGCACAGCAGACCCAGTGGAGGGAGAACATGTCGCAATCCCAGCGATCATACAGCGAACGGGAGGACAGGTGGCGGCAGGAGGACCAGCAGGCGACTCAAACGCTGCTTGGACTAATGAGGGAGCAAACGGACACACTCCGGCGCCTTGTAGATGTTCTGCAGGACCGGAGGCAGGACGATAGAGCCCCTCTGTATTTGATTTCTAACCGCCCTCCCCCGCCACCAAGTCCAATCCCCCCCTCACCCAAAGTCACGAGAACGAGGGGCGGCAGGGGCCGTGGAAATAATCACTCCACCCCTGCGGACTGCTCAAGTAGCAGAAGGCTCTCATTCCCCAAGATTTGATGGGTCCTTTCCTTCCCTCCAACCACACCCCACCCTAGCCCCCGTCCAAGTTTCATCCCATAACTCTGCTGTCCTTAATAAAAATTGCTGTTCTGTAAAGTACTGGTTCCTTGATTTCCTTGTAAAGGACAGTGTGTTTGAAGGGGGGGGAGGGGGTTTGTAATCGGAGACGATAGGCGCCTGTACCAGGGTAGAGACAGGGGGACAGGTTCACCGGAACCTCACAGTCACATTGCATTCACTAGGCACCATGGTCATTTTGGGAGGTGGTTTTCATGTTCTGTGTGTGGGGGCTCTGTGAGTTTCTGCTGAGGGAGGGCGGTTGCAGATCTTTTGCAGTGGTCAGTAGCCTGCATGACAGAGCCATGCAGCAGGGGATCTGTAACCGCCATCCCCGGCCACAAAGTCACACAGGGCACCCATCACTGACTTGCACAAGGGACGGGTGTCAGGCTCCATTGAAACAAGCAGTCCACCACTGTGGACTGCTCTAGGAGCAGGAGCTTGTCATTCCCTGTGTTTGGAAGCGTCCTGTGCATCACTCCACCAGCTCCCCAACCGCAGTATGCATCCCGGTTTCAACCCTTTACCGAGAAATCCTTAATAAAGAAGACAGTTTTAATGAACAATGTTTCCTTTATTATATTTTTAAAGCAGTGAATGAAGGGGGGAAGGGTTTTGGAAATTGGAGAGGATAGGCAACATTGGGTAAAGAAACATAGGCAGGTTCAGGTTCTGCTTACACAAAGGTAATAGTCACAGGTTACCCTGCTCGCTCTGGAAGCTAGCTTTCAAAGCTTCCCGGATGCGCAGCGTGTCCCACTGGGCTCTTCTAATTGCCCAGGTGTCTGGCTGCGCATAATCAGCAGCCAGGCGATTTGCCTCAACCTCCCACCCCGCCATAAATGTCTCCCCCTTGCTCTCACAGAGACTGTGGAGCACACAGCAAGCTGCAATCACAATGAGGATATTGGTTTGGCTGAGATAAGAGCGAGTCAATAAGCTTCTCCATCTCCCTTAGAGACGTCCAAAAGCACACTCCACCACCATTCTGCACTTGCTCAGCCGGTAGTTGAAGAGCTCCTTTTCAGTGTCCAGGGCGCCTGTGTACGGCTTCATGAGCCAGGGCATTAGCGGGTAGGCTGGGTCCCCGAGGATCACTATAGGCATCTCCACATCCCCAACAGTTATTTTGTGGTCCGGGAAGTAAATACCATCCTGCAGCCATCTAAACAGACGAGAGTTCCTGAAAACACGAGCGTCATGAACCTTGCCCGGCCATCCGACGTTGATGTTGGTAAAACGTCCTTTATGGTCCACCAGTGCTTGCAGCACCATTGAAAAGTAGCCCTTTCGATTAATGTACTGGCTGCCCTGGTGGTCCGGTCCCAGGATAGGGATGTGAGTTCCGTCTATAACCCCGCCGCAGTTTGGGAATCCCATAGCGGAAAAGCCATCTATGATCACCTGCACGTCTCCAAGGGTCACTACCTTTGAGAGCAGCAGGTCAACGATTGCATGGGCTACCTGCATCACAGCAACCCCCACGGTAGACTTGCCCACTCCAAATTGGTTCGCGACTGACCGGTAGCTGTCAGGAGTTGCAAGCTTCCACAGGGCTATGGCCACTCGCTTCTGGATAGTCAGGGCTGCTTGCATCCGGGTGTCCTGGCGCTTCAGGGCAGGGGACAGCAACTCACAAAGTTCCAGGAAAGTGCCCTTACGCATCCGAAAGTTTCACAGCCACTGGGATTCATCCCAGACCTGCAGCACTATGCGGTCCCACCAGTCAGTGCTTGTTTCCCTGGCCCAGAATCGCCGTTCCACAGCATCAACATGACCCATTGCCACCATGATGTCCAGGGACCGGGGTCCCGTGCTTTGCGAGAGGTCTGTGCCCCTTTCAGAGTTAATGTCCTCACGGTGCTTCTGTTGCCTCCTCGCCCGATTTATCAGCATCTGCCTCTGGAAAAGGTGGACGATAAGGCACAAGGTGTTGACAACGGACAGAACAGCAGCGATGATCGCAGAGGGCTCCATGCGCGCGGTCCTGTGGCGTCCGTGCTGTCAATCACCAGAAAAGCGCGCGAACTGATTGCCCGCCGGCGCTTTCACGGAGGGGGGGCGGGAGTGAGGGTTGAATGACGACATTTACCTATAACCACCCTCGACACATTTTTGGCCCCAGCAGGCATTGGGGGCTCGACCCAGAATTCCAATGGGCAGCGGGGACTGCGGGAATTGTGGGATAGCTACCCACAGTGCACCGCTTGCAATGTCGACGCTTGCCCTGGTACTGTGGACTCACAAACTCGAATTAATGTCCTTGGTGTGGATTCGCACGCTCAACTTTGTAATATCGGTTTCACAAGTTCGGTTTAAGAAAAATTGAACTACTCTCGTAGTGTAGACATACCCTTAGGGTGTGTCTCCACTGTAATTAAAAACCTGGGCTGTCCTATGCCAGCTGCCTTGGGCTCAGGCTAAGGGGCTATTTCATTACAGGGCAGACATTTGGGCCTGGGTTGGTGCCGGGGGCTCTAGGACCCTGCGATCTGCAAGGATCTCAGAGCTCAGGGTGCAGCCCTGCAAGCCCAAGCCACAGGAGCTGGAGTTAGCTGGCGCAGGCCAGCCGCAGGTGTCTAATTGCAGCCCAATTGAGCCCTGCCCCCACCATCACAAGCAGCCCCAACATACAACTCCATCCTACAATCACACCCATAATTCATCCTGCTCTCTATTACAGCTGAGTAAATGGTTTGCCCCCAAAACTCCTATTGGGAGGCTGTCCTACAACTTCCCCTTATGATGGTTAGAAACCTTCTCATCATTTCCTAACTTGAGAGTGTTTGACTTCGAAACCTATACCGGAAACCTACTGACCGCTATACTTACCTACATGCTTCCAGCTTCCATCCTGGACACACCACACGATCCATTGTTTACAGCCAAGCTCTAAGATACAACCGCATTTGCTCCAATCCCTCAGACAGAGACAAACACCTACAAGATCTCTATCAAGCATTCTTACAACTACAATACCCACCTGCTGAAGTAAAAAAACAGATTGACAGGGCCAAAAGAGTACCCAGGAGTCACCTACTACAAGACAGGCCCAAAAAAGAAAATAACAGAACACCACTAGCCGTCACCTTTAGCCCCCAACTAAAACCTCTACAGCGCATCATCAAAGATCTACAACCTATCCTAAAAGATGATCCCTCACTCTCACAGATCTTGGGGGACAGACCAATCCTCGCTTACAGACAGCCCCCCAACCTGAAGCAAATACTCACCAGCAACCACACACCATACAACAAAAACACCAACCCAGGAACCTATCCTTGCAACAAAGCCCGATGCCAACTCTGTCCACATATCGATTCAAGTGATACCATCACAGGGCCTAATCACATCCGCCACGCCATCAGGGGCTCATTCACCTGCACATCTACCAATGTGATATATGCCATCATGTGCCAGCAATGCCCCTCTGCCATGTACATTGGCCAAACCGGACAGTCTCTACGCAAAAGAATAAATGGACATAAATCTGACATCAGGAATCATAACATTCAAAAACCAGTAGGAGAAGACTTCAACCTCCCTAACCACTCAGTGACAGACGAGGGTCGCAGTGTTGCGACAGATTCACTCCACAAACAGGCTTCAAAGAGAAGCTGTTGAACTCGAATTGATATGCAAACTAGATTGCATCACCTCCGGATTAAATAGGGACTTGGAATGGCTTGGCCATTACGTTAATTGAATCTATTTCCCTTAATTAACGATCCTCATTCACACCTGTGTGGCCATCTTGTTTATCACTTCAAAGGTTTTTATTCCCCTGCTGTTATGGTTCCTCTCAATTAATTAGCCTCTTAAGGTTGGTCTATGCACCTCCACCTTATCCTGTTTCTCTGACTGTATAAATAGCTGTCTACTGTATGTTTCATTCCATGCATCCGATGAAGTGGGTTCTAACCCACGAAAGCTTATGCTGAAATAAATTTGTTAGTCTCTAAGGTGCTACAAGTTTTTCTTTCTTATTTTTGTTTTGAATCCTTTGTGTATTTACTAATTTTTATGGCTTACTTTACCGATGAGACCAACCTTTATGACAAAGGGATTTTTTTGTGTGTGACATACCTATTATTTGTCTGTTTAGTGTCAATAGTGTGTGCTTTACAAGACTGTAGTAGGGAATGTCTTTACTTTTTCTAAGACCTTATGATCAAAGGAAGACAGACACATACAAAGAAAGCAGGCTGTGTAAGGACTAAGATTTCTTTTTCTCTTTCTTTTGATGAATAGTCATTTATTAATTATTATTATTATTATTATTTATTATGTAATTATTTTTTAAAGGGTTGTGCATTGGGGAACTGGCATGGTGAGGATGTTCCCTGCAGATGGCGCAATTTGAAAACACACAAAGAATAGAATAGTAGAAAGAAACACGCATGGTAAAGCAGAGAGGGAAGGAGGTGAGGTAGAAAAGGACTAGATTTTTGATTATGGCCTGTCCCTTTAAATAGTCCTGTCATGGGATGGCTTGACATTTTAAGGACCCTAGTGGCTAAGAAGGCCCACCTGAACAGGGATCTGCTGATTCTCTTACTGATCAGCAGGGAGCAGAAGAGGAAGTGGCTGAGAGAGTTGCAGGAGCTGCACAGAAAGGAAGGAGCAGCAAGGACTGCTAGAGACAGAGAGTTTGGCAATAACCTTGGAGGAAAGACCCCAAGAGCAGTGACTAAGGCCAGCAGCAAAACTGACTTATGCTATAATGCTCCTTTTGGTTTGTTGTCTCTTGGAAATAGGGTGACCAGACAGCAAGTGTGAAAAATCGGGACAGGGGGTGAGGGGTAATACGAGCCCTTATAAGAAAAAGACCCAAAAATCGGGACTGTCCCTATAAAATCCCGACATCTGGTCACCCTACTTGGAAAATAAATAAAACCCGGCTGGAAGAGCCGGCGAGACTGATCTGTTGTGAGTGCAGCTGTGGAGCCTGGAGGAGGGAGAGATGGATGGCAGGGTGCTGCAGATCGACTCGGGCCACAAGGGCGTGATTCGGAGGAGGTCATCAGCAGGGGAGGAGTGGGGTTTGGGAGGAGACTGCTCTACCACAGGGCCAAACGGGAACCCTGAATTTGTGCACCCACCAGCTTTCCTGGTATTTCAAGTGCTAGACTCTAACCTGGTCGGAAGGTGGCTGTTAAGAACCATCTATAAGACCCATTGAATTGGGCTGTGAAGTTTCACAGGCGCAAGGTCCTGCTCCTAGAGCTTAAATAAATTGGAAAACCAGCATCGTACATTGCAAGTGGCACCCGGGGCCGGCAAACAGGATGGAACATGGTAGGTACCATTGTGGGAGCAGGGATGGTGCATGCCAGGGACCAAGTCATGCTCTCTGACGCACTGTTACAGCCCCTGGGGAATCAGTGATGAGAATGAAGGGGTCTAAATTAGCTGTTACCACTCAAGGAAGTGATCTCGGAGTCACTGTGGACAGTTCTCTGAAAAAGTCCACTCAATGTGCAGCGGCAGTCAAAATAGCGAGCAGACTGCTGGGAATAATTAAGAAAGGGATAGATAATAGGATAGAAAATATCATCTTGCTGCTATATAAATCCATGCTACGCCCACATCTTGAATACTGTGCGCAGATGTAGTTACCCCATCTGAAAAAAGATATACTGGAATTGAAAAAGGTTCAGAAAAGGGCAACAAACATGATTAGGGGTATGGAATGGCTTCCATATGAGGAAAGGTAGCTTGCTTAATGTGCTGTTTGACAGAAGGTACCAAGGAAGAAGGACTTGACTTTTTTCATCAAATGCATCCAAGCAATGAACGATAGGTCATATAAGGCTTGATCCTGCTTGGATCTGAGAATTCTTGCCTCAGTCCAGCAGAACATTGAAGCAGCTGGATACCTTTTCATAGAATGATAGAAATGTAGGGCTTGAAGAAGTCAAGTGGTCTCCAAATTACGGCCCGAGGGCCGGATCTGGCTCGCAGCTTTAATTTGTCCGTCTCCCCCCTCCCCAACCAATTGCTGTTACTGCCTCGGTGCCACTTCGGTGGCAACTCAAACGCTGCTGCCGCCTCAGTGGTAGTTCGGCGGCGGGGCGCAGTCGAAATCGGGCCCCGTACTCCTTAAAGCCGGCCCGCGAAGCCCCTTCAAAAATCTAATGTGGCCATCATCTCCTAAAGTTTGGAGACCCCTGATCTAGTCCATCCCCCAGCACGTCTAAACCTTTCGTCATTTTTATTGCTCTCCTCTGGACTGTCTCCAATCTATCTCCATCTTTCCTCCTGAAGTGGAGCACCAAGAGTTTTAAGCATGTTAATTTCAATGGGGCTTCTCAGAGCCTTAAAGTTAAGCATGTGTTTACATGTTTCTTTGGATTGGGTCTAGTGTGCTTAGTGCCTTGCTGGTTTGAGCTTTTATTGTGGCTAAGTTGAGAAGTTGGGAAATGTCTTTAGATCTTAGGAGTGCTGTTAAGCAGACCTATAAAGAAACTGGAGCAATTTATATGGCACGGTGTATGAATGCGGATGCTTAAGGGATACTACACATCATGCTTCAGGTCTTAAACCAATCTCTAACTATTAGAGATCAGGGCGAGATGGGGGGTGGGGGAAGGGCTGATTATTCCACGTCTGCCTATAGAAGGTTATTAAACCTTCTTTTGAAACCTCTGATACTAGCCCGCTCCCATGACCCGTCTCAAACACCATTTGCCACAACGGTGTGTTTGTTTCTTCAGGTCCCATAGCAGCGACCATATAACGTCTCTTCATGAGAAGCTTGACTGCCAGTGTTGGCCAGAGCCTTCTAGGTGCAGCCGTCTTTAATCATCAGACCCATTTAAATAAAAGCTCCTCCTTACAACGGTAGCCCTAAACTATTGGTCAAGAGAATCATGCGCCCTCCCTACCATGTGGTTACTAAATTTCCTTTTTAATCCTGTTTTTATAGCTTTTAATGTAAGGTAAAGATCCTCTCTAAATCTAGGGCCTACAGGATTGGTTCAACAAGTGCATTCTGTGACACAACTGTAAAACATCGTCTGATTGGTCCACCGAAAGGAGGGGCTAGCTCCCTGCATATGTTCAGTAACACAAACACTCTTTTCTTTAATAACCAGCCCTTTACCCACAGCTCTCCTTACTCAATCACATCCAATCACGTTTTTTCTCTCAATGTATCCAAGGACAAACACACACAACACTCATTTCACTACCAACAGACCGTGAAATAAAATATTTCGCTCTGCACGTGTTCAGTAACACAAACACTCTTTTCTTTAACAACCTGACCTTTACCCCCAGCTCTCCTTACTCAATCACATCCAAACACCTTTCTTTCCCTTTTTTTTCTAAACCTTCCCCAAATTTCTTTTTCAGCTTTAAACTTCTCTCACTCTAGGCTTTCAGCCTTCTTCTCTCACAGATCTCCTTACACAACACCGCCCAATCACCTTTGTAGAAACAAGTGTTAAAGAATTTGAATATAGGCCCCTCAGTTATGTCAAGACCGAGCACAGTCAAACTAACTCTGAAGTCTCATAATGTGAGACTTGGGAAATCAGACTCTGTGTCTGAAGCAGGTGGGGAAACAACACATAAGTGACAAATTAATGGAATGGGCAGGACATAACATAAATAAATTGTAAATGTTTTTCATTAATGCATTCCATGAAAGAGTATAAATATTTGTGGCTTATTGTTTATACTTTGAAGAAACTGAGGCAGAGATGCTCTCTGTCAGCTGTATTTCTTCCCTGGCAATTGCTTGAAATAAAGCTGTCTCTGATTTTGTTGCATTCCAACCTGAGAGTGAGGATTTATTTTTCTTCCACGATTATGGTGCCGTATACTCGGATGGTAACGCCCAGCTGAGACAGAGGCAGCTGCTGCAGACCGTCCCCCTTCGAACCTCCAGGCGCTAACTCAGAGGTAAGAGATATTTTGCAATCTCTATCGGGGTATTGGAGGAGGACTGGCCGTGGAGCCGTGTGCCCCTTTTTGGGCTCACACCATGTGAACCTTTTGATTATGCAACAGGATCAGATGCAGAGCGGTGCTGGGGAATTGTGTGCCCCATGTAAGGTCAGTGATATGGGTACGCGGGGCTGTGAAATGTGTTGTTGTCTCAGGGTAAGCCAATGTGTGGCTTAGGTCAGACCTATTTTGGGTTGTGGGGTTGTGGTGACCCCCCCCCCCAGGTAAGGACGTTGTGGTGACGTCCTTAGAGAGGTTGTGGTGACCCCTCAGGTAAGAACACAGGTGTGTTCAGTCTGGCCGGAATGATTAAGGGGTTGTGGTGATCCCTGATTACGGGTGTTGTGGTGATGCCCAGGGTTGTGATGCCCTCAGAGAGGTTGTGAGCCACTGTCTCAGCGGACAGGAGAGAGAAGAGTCCTTAGTCTGTGAGCCGCTGCAGCGGGCAGAGAAACCACCCCTTTTTTAGAGAATGGGTGGAAATCAATCCAAGACTGTCCCTGCTCCACTGAAAGGTACACCGGCTCATTATATGTATGTGTGTTATAGTCCTAGGATTAGTAAGTACTTAGAGTTGACATTTTGCATGCGTGATAATTCATCTAAACAATTCCCACTACAAGGTACCTTCAATTTAAATAGCATTATCCGTCTCAGAGGAGCTCTTGTGTCACCAAAAATCCCTGATGGGCAGTGGGAACAGTTTGTTTATTGTTTATTGGTGAGAGTGAAGGCTCTATCTTCCACAAATTTGGGGTAGGATTTAAAAAGCATCCAGATGCCTCCCTATTTTGAACTATTTTGTTAATCCCCTTGGCTTCTTTATATCCCCAGTAAGTTAAGGCTGAAAGCAAGGAAGGAAAGGAACAGGTTAATTTGAAAAGGCAGCTTGGCCTAGAGATAAGGAGAAAGGTGCTCTGTGTCCAAGGTCAAGAATCGACACAGACCATGCCAAGCATAAAAAAAAAAAAAAAAGTTGAGAGGTTGTCGAAATGGAAAAGACAGATGAAACAGTGAAAGGAGGAGCCAAGCTTTGCAACTCTGGAGCCGCTGTGGTTTGGGGAAGCTGAAGAAGCCACAGACAGCTGGCCTGGACTGGAATACCAAGCGAAGATCTCTGAAAGGGACGCCACAAGAGACCCGAGAGCGTAAATAACCCTCTCATGAGTGAAAGTAAGTTAAAGGTTTGCGCCACGTACCTCTGGATAATTTGAGCACAGAATAATCTCCCGTCCATCTCTCTCTTTTGTTTCTCTTATCCCCGGGTCTGGCCAGCCCGGGAAGCATGTCTGTGAGTAGGAAAGTGGGTTAGGGTTTGAGCACTAATGCTTTTTCTTCCTTTGAGTGATGCGGGAATGTTCTCAACACTCTCTGTTGTTGATTATTTATTCATGAAGTTTTAAAATGTAGTCACATGGTGTGTTTTCTTCACCTCTGCCCCTGCCATCCTGCGGTCTTAGCCTGATCAACTAAGACCTAGATTGGTAACGAAATAATGTCACAGTTTTGGTGGAAAATTGGGTAGCGGGGGGAGCCGTGCAGAGTGCACACCATTTATTTGTTTTGCCCTTGTTATTTCATGTTCGCTTAGTTGGGTATTGTTGGTATTATACATTGAGGATTGGATGATTAAAGGTGTGCCCTCTCTCAGCCGCAGTAGGTCTGAGAACCGGAGAGGGGTTTAGCATTCCTCTCTCCACCCCTGTCGGCAGAGAAGGGTGCAGCTGCGGACTCAGGAATACTGCAGTCGTGGGAGATGGCATCAATGGTGGGTTCTAGACCGGACATACGAGAGCGGTAGTCTGGCTGCCCGGTCAGCAAGCCTCACGGGGAGGACTCGGGCGGCCCTTGTGAGTGAAAATGTTTAAGAGAAGAGACCAGGAAGGGTGGGGGCTGATTGAGAAGCCCACCCTCCTTGCTAAATTGGTAGTGGAACAAGCTGGTGCCCACGGAAAGAGACGGGTCAGCGAGAAAAGCAGGATTGGGCCCAAGCAGGCAGGCAACAGATAGAGAGATTGGAAAACAGGTTGGAAACTTTGAGGGCATAGTAAATTACAGACATGAGAAATTTAAATCCCTGGAACAATAATTGGATTGGTAAAATCCTTGTTGATTGGGTGTCGGTTTGGGAGATAAGCAAGTGATTTAAGGAAAGAGAGTAAAAATTTAACTCCATGCTGGAGGGAATTTAGCAGTTGAATTTTGTAAAAATGCTAAAAGAAAAAGAAGCAGGAGTTAAAAGTAAAAGGCAATCAAAATTCTGGTAAAGGTCAATTGTGTCCCTTTCAAGTAAGAATCTTTAAGCTGAGAATAGCTTTGAATCCAGAAGCAAGCCAGAAAGCATCTGTGTTAATGCAAATTACCTAGCTAATGAAGGTAAAAGTTACTTAAACCTATGAAACAAACACAGGGAAAATGGGGGTAATTCCTCTGTTTTGCCTGCAATCAACAAGGATATTTGTATAAAAAGAAATATTTTAAGCAATGACTGATGGCCCCAGAAGGGATAGACATATGTTCTTTTTGTCTTTCAGAAAATTAGAGAAAGTTAATGCCAGCTGAAAAGCAATCAACATACCATGTATTTACTGGCAAAAGAGGAATTATGTTTTGTGTTTTATGTCCTGTCTTGTCTTGTGGCCAAAATTGTTGTGTTTAATAGTTTCATAGGACAGTCTATTTCAAAATCAAATCGAAGGATTAAATCAAAATGCAGATCCTTTTTTATTCAACTTGGAACACAAAGTGTTTTAGAGAATATCAGGAAATGTGATATACTAAAGTATAATACACTTGCTAAAGTAAGAAAAAGAAATTCACTGGCCAGATCTTTTAATTGGAAAAATTGTTGTTAAAAATTGCACACCAATAGACTTTGGAAGCAACGACATGAAAGGTTAACCCACTCCCCATATTGCACATGGGATCTTTCTGGCTACCCCAGATCTCTAGCCAGAGGGCTGGGGAAGGAGGAAAAAAACATTGGACACCAGATGTTGTACTGAGTCGACTCCTCAAAAGTGGGTGTGCTTGTCCTGGCTTGTTGCTCCAAAGCTCTGTAATAAAGTCATTTTATTAGAATGGTATATATTGAATAATAAGACTAAAGTGCTGTATAATGGGTAATGTATATGTGTTTATTTTTGGACAAAGGTGGGAGTGGAGAGTGGAAATTTCCTTTGTAGGTTAAAAGAAGCCGAGAAGGGGAGAAGAAAAGAACAGAACGAGTTAATTGTAACTAGGAAGCTCAGTCCAAAAAGATAAGACTCTGGCCTCGCCCAAGGACTCTGTTCAGAGCTAAGACTTGACTGACAGCCAAGAAAAGGGGGGGCTTAAATGTGCCCAAGCAGCTGTAAAATCTGCACATCACTGCCAGGCATTAATGAGATGTGTTAGGTTTTTTTCATCACAGGTAAAAGAAGCATTACCCAAAGACCCCAGCAGCCCTGCCATTCGTTGGAACAAGGTGACTGGGTCTATAGACTAAAAGACGTATTGGAGCATAAGCTTTCGTGGGTGAACACCCACTTCGTCGGATGCATGCAGTGGAAATATCCAGAGGCAGGTATAAATAGGCAGACAAGAGTCAGGCTAGAGATAACGAGGTTAGTTCAATCAGGGAGGATGAGGCCCTCTTCTAGCAGCTGAGGTGTGAACACCAAGGGAGGAGAAACTGCCTTTGTAGTTGGATAACTATTCACAGTCTTTGTTTAATCCTGAGCTGACAGTGTCAAATTTGCAAATGAACTGAAGCTCAGCAGTTTCTCTTTGAAGTCTGTAATATATGCCATCATGTGCCAGCAATGCCCCTCAGCTATGTACATCGGCCAAACTGGACAGTCCTTACGTAAAAGGATAAATGGACACAAATCAGATATTAGTAATGGCAATATACAAAAACCTGTAGGAAAACACTTCAATCTCCCTGGACACACAATAGCAGATTTAAAGGTAGCCATCCTGCAGCAAAAAAACTTCAGGACAAGACTTCAACGAGAAACTGCTGAGCTTCAGTTCATTTGCAAATTTGACGCAATCAACTCAGGATTAAACAAAGACTGTGAATGGCTAGCAAACTACAAAAGTAATGTTCCAACACAGCTTTTCTACTTGTACCTGCCAGGATTTTCTGAAATAGGGGTCCATATGTGGCAGCTGAACCAGGTACACTCTGATGTGTGTTGCCTCTCTTTCGGATGCCACCTGATATGCTGGGATACTACTGAGCACACATGTTCTGCCAGCATGGGCTTCATTTTTACCTGTCTTGCTGATCAGGGCTAGTAAGCCTCCTCCAGCACACACAGAGGCAGGGCCACACCCAACTGCAGAATGACACAGACACTGAGATCAGCTCTGGGAAGCCTCAGCTTAAGGGACTTGCCCCAGCACTCAGGTGTCCACCTCCCTTGGAGTGGACCCAAAGGTACATTGTCTTGCGCTGTAGAGAAATCTGTACAATGTAAGTTCATTAATTCACCCCCTTCCTCAACGTGGAGGAAGATATCATAGAATCATAGAATCATAGAATCTCAGGGTTGGAAGGGACCTCAGGAGGTCATCTAGTCCAACCCCCTGCTCAAAGCAGGACCAACCCCAACTAGATCATCCCAGCCAGGGCTTTGTCAAGCCTGACCTTAAAAACCTCTAAGGAAGGAGATTCCACCACCTCCCTAGGTAACCCATTCCAGTGCTTCACCACCATACTATTGAAAAAGTTTTTCCTAATATCCAACCTAAACCTCCCCCTCTGCAACTTGAGACCATTACTCCTTGTTCTGTCATCTTCTACCACTGAGAACAGTCTAGATCCAGCCTCTTTGGAACCCCCTTTTAGGTAGTTGAAAGCAGCTATCAAATCCCCCCTCACTCTTCTCTTCTGCAGGCTAAACAATCTCAGTTCCCTCAGCCTCTCCTCATAAGTCATGTGCTCCAGCCCCCTAATCATTTTTGTTGCCCTCCGTTGGACTCTTTCCAATTTATCCACATCCTTTTTGTAGTGTGGGGCCCAAAACTGGACACAGTACTCCAAATGAGGCCTCACCAGTGCCGAATAGAGGGGAATAATCACATCCCTCGATCTGCTGGAAATATGCACAACTTCTTCCCCTTCCCGATCCCAAAGTTAGAAATTACAGAAACTGGGTTTAATAATAAAAAAAACAAACTTTATTAACTATAAAGGGCAGATTTTAAGTGGTGAAAGGAGTAGCAAACAGAACAAAGCAGATTACTAACCAAATAAAACAAAATACGCAAACTAAGTTTCATTCACTAAAGAAACGGGTTATAAAATGTAATTTATCACTCTAAATATTCTCCACTGCTTGCATCCGAAGAAGTGGGTATTGACCCACGAAAGCTTATGCTTCAATACCTCTGTTAGTCTATAAGGTGCCACAGGACCCTTTCTCGCTTCTGCAGATCCAGACTAACAAGGCTACCCCTCTGATACTCTAAATATTGTCACAGGTAGGTTACAGAAAGTCTTGAAAGGCAGCTGCATTGGCCTGCGGCTTGAGACTTCAGGTATTTCCACACACAGACTGGATGCCCTCCCAACCTCAGTTCAAACCTTCTCTCCTTAGTTCGGTTCTTGCTTCCAGGTGTTTTTCAGTGTTTCTTTGTGTGGGGAGGTAAAGTTGGGGATGACAACCAAAGTAACACATTTGAAATACAGATACATAGTCAATATTCCTAACTTCAGATACAGAAATGATACAGGCTTACAGATTGGATTATCACATTCAGTAAATCATAACCTTTCAAATGATACCTCACATGAGCCATCTTGCATAAAGCACATCTCAGTTATGTCATATCCATATCATAAGCATATTTTCATAAAGAATATGGAGCTTAATGTCACCCCCACCCCCACCACAAACACCCCGTGCCTGAGCTCTCTAGTGTCTGCAGGTCCCTGAACAGCCAGAGAGCAGGCTGTGTGGGCAGTGTATATCCCGGTGGGATGCTGTCATTGGCCTGGGGCCCAGACAGTGGGAGGAGCGGTGCCAGCTGCCTTCCAGTGATGCTGTCCAACCCCTGTGCCCACCCCCAGGCAGACACTGACAGGATCTCAGGCATGGTGCTGGGATCGGGCAGAGGTAGGTGAAATGGTTGGATGCCTCCAGCTGCACCCTATTGGCCTGGGGCCATTGTAGGGTTTGGAACAGACCCTGAGCAGTGGGATCCCTGAATGGGGAACGTGTCTGTGGGGGGCCCAGACCGGCAGGTGGGGAGGAGAGGGGACCAAGCCAATCCACCAGCACACCGGTCTCATGAAAGGGGGCCTGCATCAAGTGAGCCAATCCCAGCCCAGCAGCCTCACCCCATGGGGCATACGGGAGCAGCGGGGGAGGACCTGGAGATTATGGGGCTGGTGCTGCTGTGGTTTGGCCATGGATGGTGGGGGTACGTGCAGTGGCTGTGGGGCTCAGGATGAGACACCCAGACATTACTGTGGATACAGAAGGTTTTTCCCCAGTTGATAGCGCCCATGCTGCCCAGCTCGTCCTCTGTAGAACTCTGTGTACATGTTGGTGTAGAAATCAGTCATCTGATGCCACCTGCCGGGGGAGACACGGAGCCAAGAAAGGGGAATTCCCCTTGGATTGACTGATCTGCCTGCCCCACCCCCCCACAGCCAGTCTGGTCTCCACTTTGGTTTCCCCTGGAGGGAAAAACCCTGTGTCCCATTACCCACTCCCTGAGCCAGCTAAGCCCCCAGCTGCAATGTGGTGGCTGAGGGGTGGCACCTCTCTGTGCAGCTGGGTCAGCACGGCTTAGAACTCCAGCCACAAATCCACCCGCACCTCACTCCCGGCCGAGTTCCCGCAGTTTGTGCATCACAGCCCCGTGGATCTGCCAGAGTCATGGGGAAGCCCTAGATATTTGACCCCACCCTTGTGTCTGCAGACAAATGTCTGGATTGCTTTTGGCTCTAGAATGCTTTTGGGTGTGACCTCAGGCCAGGAGCCCTTGCGGAGAGTGAAGATTGATTTGAAGATAATCAACATCCCCAGGAGGTATTTAACCCTTGAGTTACTGAGAGAGACTGGCTCTTCAGGGAGTCCTTGGCATAGGAACACTCTCGGGCTGGTTAGTATCAATGCGGAACAGCCAGATGCATCATGGGTTAGAAGCATCGTGCCCAGCACGCTGTGCTCAAGGAGATGTTGCCTAATGGGGACCGATTCCCAGCCCCCACCCCTCCGCCCCATTTAAAGCTGCTGTGGCTTGTATTGTCCAGTAGAGGGGAAAAGAGCTGATGAGAGCAGCCAGCAATGGGGAGAGATGTGGCAAGCCCCAGGGAAGCATTGGAGAGAGAGATCCGGGGGGAGATGTCTCTGGCTGGGTGGGGGGAGGGTGACACGCCGACTGTGGAGGAGTTAGAGATGCAATACACTGAGCAGGATGCGTCAGCGAAAGCAGGGAAGGAGCAGAGCAGAAGCAGGAGGCAGGTGAGCATGTAAGTTGATTGGATGGAAGATCACTGAGCTGAAAGTGGAACTGGGATGGGGGTGGTACATGTATGGGGTTGGGGGACTGGGGTCCACCCAGGAGGGCAGGTAATGGGGCTTGGGAGACTAGGACAGACCCTGGAAAGCTGCGTATGGTGCTGAGAGGCTGTGGGTAGCAGACGCCATGTGAGGCTGCAGCTGGGAGATGTTACTGGTTCCATTGGGCCTAACACTGATCTCCAGACTCCCCCACCCTCTTCCCTTGGCTTCCCTTAGCCCCAGCCTGGCAGGTCCCCTGGGTGGCTGGGCTGGGGACTCAGGCGGGGGCTGTGCCCGGTGCTGGGCTGGGGGTTAAGGGGGGGGGGTCTCTGCAGTGCTGCGTTGTGGAGGACGTAGTGGCACAAGGTGGGCTGGCGCTGGAAGCCCTGCCTCTCCTGCAGCCTCTGCACAGGGTAGTTGTCCAGGTCCACGTGGCAGTAGCTGGGATAGCCGAGTGCGTGCAGCCGCTTGGCCATGACATTCAGCAGCACCTGTATGTAACCGCGCCCCCGGTGCTGGGGCAGGGTGTAGCCGTGCCTCATGGCACCAAATGGGTCTGAAAGGGTCCAGCTGACAGGGCGGCTGGCAGCATCCAGGAGGCAGATGCTGGGGAAGTAGCGGATCAGGCTGGTCAGGTACCTCCTGCTCTTGTCATTCCCCCCAAAGGCCCACGTCTCATTCAGGAGGTCGATGTGGGAGATGTCCAGGGACGAGAGCCTCATGGCCGGGTCCACCCTGGGGGGCGGGAGAGCAGAGATTAGCAGATCAACCCCCAAATGTCAGCGATCAGGAGTGATACCTCAGAACAATCAGATTGGCCCTAAAATCACGAGGCTATTTAAAAAAGATTACGCTGTGATTGCTGTCCTCCCTTGACAGCTGAATTCCCCCAGCCCCGACCTGTAGGTGTTACAATCACTGTTGCCAACAGTCCCAGATTCATTAGGGTGATATGGGCCTCCCTGCAGAAGCTGATACTCCAACATCTCTCCATCTCCCACACAGCAATTCATTCTGCCCCATCAGTTCTGCCCCCGTACAGGGAACCATCAACTCTGTTCCCAGCCCCCACAGCCTCCCCTCTCTACCTCCTGATGTTCTTCCACCCCTCCCAGCCCTGTGGCAGCTGCAGCGGGCTCCCCTCTGCCCGTCCCAGTTTGGGTGTCCCAGGGATAGGGGGAGCCCAAGCACCGTCCTGTCCCATTGCTCACATGAAGGGATGGGGAGTGGAAGCGATGTCACCCTGAGATGCTGAGCAATTCCTGCTGCCTCTTCCCGTGAGAAGGGTGTCACATTACTGCGGGGAGGGGCAGGGGCAGGGAACTCTTAT
Organism: Chelydra serpentina; assembly: GCA_037349315.1. Lineage (NCBI taxonomy): Eukaryota > Metazoa > Chordata > Testudines > Chelydridae > Chelydra > Chelydra serpentina. Next base: position 1,934,625 of record JBAIAC010000021.1, on the reverse strand, counting down.
TTCAGCAGCTCTGAGAGGCAGCCAATCAGAAGGGGCTTCCCCCCCTCCCCAGGCAGGGCAGGATTCCCATGAAGGTCATTGTGGGACTCAGCCAAACTCATGGGATTTAGGAAAGCGGGATGCTGAAGCCAAGTGAAGTGGGCCGCTGGCTGGTTTGGGTGTGGGAGGGAAATGGGACACGCGACCTTTCCCCACAAGCCCACACAGTGGCCAGCTCTGCCTATTGTCCCCTCTCATTAAAATTGAGTGTCTCATTCCCCTTCCTGATATAAAACCCCACATACCCAAAATGCCCCTGAGGTAACTTTCCCTTCCTGGGTGAGGAGCCGAGGTCTGAACAGACTGTGGGCAGGGTAGGTTCCTCTCCAGCCTGGGCCAGGAGAGATGTGGTGCGGGGACGGGGCGAGCACGGCTGCTCGGTGCCCAGGCCCTGCCAGGGCTGACAGCTGATTTCAGGAGTGCCCGGTCCTGAGGGGCCTTTGGTGGGGCCCCATTGGTGGCACAGAACCCCTTTGCATCAGGGATTCCTGGTGGAGCCTGGGGGCCCTGTGCAGGAGATGAACAGGGATCTCCCTCCCCATGGCTGACCCCACCCCATGGCTACACTCCCCAGTCCCTGCAGGTTCCCTGAGTGAGGTTGAGTTCAGTACCAATCCCACTAGGATTCTGCTAGTGGCAACAAGGCCCCAGTGCCCCAGGACATGTATGGGGAACAGCCAGCCAGAGCTTGGGCATCTCATGCTGGCCAGGGGCCCTGTGGCACAAGCTGACACTGACCGGATTTCAGGCATGGAGCTGGGATCCGGGTGGAGGTAGGTGAAGTACCGGGACACTTCCAGGTCAACCCCTTTAGCCTCGGAGATGTCCCTGGAGGCTTCGTACACCCCATCCTGGAGCCCTGCAGGGGGCAGCGATGAGCTGTGAGCAGTTGGGATGGGGACTGAATGGTGGTAAGAAAAGCGCCCATATGTGTGGGGAGCCCAGCCTGGCACAGCGGGCGGGAGGGGCAGGAGTCTGAGCTTCCAAACCTACCAGCCCCAGCCCTCAGGGAAGAGGACGTGCTCAGCTGAGCCGACTCCAACCCAGCCCTGGCAAGAAGAAACCCCATATGTTCCTGCCCCCCATAGAGCTGGCAGCCTGGGGTGACCTGAGGGCTCTGGGGCTGGCACTGTAGGGCAGGATCCTGGGGTTTGGCCCAGACAGAACATGTATGCTTAGTCACCGTGGGACTCTCCCCAGTGCCGTGGGGCCCATGTTACCGAGGATCCGGAAGGCCTGGCTCCAGTTGATGGCGCTGCCCAGCAGGGCTCGGTAGGTGCCCAGATCCCGGTAGTACGCCGCGTACGTGTTGGTGTAGACATCAGATTCGTCCAATGCCACCTGCCGGGGGAGACATGGAGCAGAGTGGGGAACTCCCAATGGAATGACTGATCTGCCTGCCCCCCCCAGCCAACCTGGCCCCCGCCTTGGGGCCCCCCAGTATGGAAAGGCCTCAAATCCCAATCCCCCTGCCCCCCCCCCACCCGAGCCGGACTGGCCCCTGCCTGGGTCCCTTACAGGAGAAAGGCTCCATGTCCAACTCCCCACCCCGCAATCCCCACAGGCCCCCAGGTGCAGCACAGTGGCTGAGGGTGGCACCTCTCTGTGTGGCCTGGTGAGGACGGCTTTGAACTCAGGCCACGAATCCACCAGCACCTCATACACAGATAGGTTCCCACGGTTTATGGTCATCACGGCACCGAGGACCTGGCAGAGACATGAGGCGGGGGTCAGAAGTCGTTGAGGGGCAGAAATTCCTACTCTCATGACTTGGTCAGGAGCCTCCCATTGTTTCTCAGGGGGTTTCAGTGTCTCATGATCTTCTGTGCGTTTGGGAAGTATCTTGCCCTTCTCAAAAATGGCTGCCCTTGCCGATGGGGCTGACACCACAGGCTGCCCTTAGTCAAGATGGCCGTCACCTCACAATGATTTCAGGGGACCAAGGCCAGGGGAAATGGCTTCCACAGGCTCTGGGGAGCAGAGACTGGGGGTGTTTCAGGAGAATGTGGGGAACAGGAGCGGCTTTTGCGAACAGGAGCTGCAAACAGGGGAGTTTGAGAGGAATTTCTCCAGGTAAAGCAGGAGCAAATACAGGACCCTTGGGGTAAGTGGCTGTCTGTAGTGTGTGTTTGGGGGTACTTGTGTCTGTCTGTTTGTTCATTAATTTGTTTGTTTGCAGGACCGTGTGCTGTGGCTGGCAGTTGGAAGCTGTGAGCTTCTGCACCGTTGGCGGGGCTAATCAATCAGGCAGGCCAGGGCTTTATAAAGCAGTGAGCAAGCGACCAGGGAGCTTTGCGACCAGGAGCTGCAAACAGGGGAGTTTGAGAGGGAGTTGCGAAGGGGGCAAGCTATCCTTGCCATTCCTAACTCCTTTAACCCAAACTAAAGGCAGAGGCAGAGCAACCAGGGGGCTGCAGACGGGGGAGTGAGTATCTGTTGTGGGGACAGTTTGACCGTGTGCTTTATTGTTTGATTGCCTGTTTGAATAGTGTGAATTGGGAGTGCTTTGTTCCAGGCTCTTCTAAAAAAACAGTCAGTCAGCTGCGAACCAGCTGAGCAGGGAATAGCAGAGAAGCAAACAGGTGGAGTTAGCCTGGGAGTTCACCTGGAGAGAGGCTACTGCGGCATCCCCCTTGCAGGTTCCCTGAGTAGCTTCTGCCACAAGTGAGGAAACTCTTCGAAGGAAGGGACTATGGATGCTGAGCGATCCGCTGTCGTGACCTGCACAGGATGTGCCATGTTTGTCTTTCTTCCACAGGATAGAAGCGACTTTGTCTGTACAAAGTGCAAGCCGATCTCCATATTGGAGGAGAAGATTCAAGGTCTGGAGAAACGAGTATCAACCCTGCGTTCCATAAAAGAAAATGAGGAGTTCCTCGATAGACGTCAGGATAGGCTTCAGCGGGCACAGTGTTCTGAGGATTCAGAGCAGGCTACGCAGCGGGGACAGAAGGCCAGTGAGGATAATTGGTGGCATGTGACCTCCAGAAGAGGAAAGGCAAGTCCATGTAACAGAAACGCATATTCAGATGAGCAACCGTTTTCATGTTCTCTCCACAGGTACTAGTGCAGAGAGTGGAGTGAATGATACATCTGAGGGAACAGAGCAGAAGGAGACTCCACTGACTGGAAGGCATGAGATGCACAGTCCTAGGGATGGGGGTTCCACGACCACCACTCCCAAGAGGAGGAGGAGGGTGGTGGTGGTCGGGGACTCTCTCCTCAGGGGGACTGAGTCATCTATCTGCCGCCCTGACCGGGAAAACCCAGAGGTGTGCTGCTTGCCAGGGGCTAGGATTCATGATGTGACGGAGAGACTGCCGAGACTCATCAATCCCTCAGATCGCTACCCCTTCCTGCTTCTCCACGTGGGCACCAATGATACTGCCAAGAATGACCTTGAGCGTATTACTGCAGACTACGTGGCTCTGGGAAGAAGGATAAAGGAGTTTGAGGCGCAAGTGGTGTTCTCGTCCATTCTCCCTGTGGCAGGAAAAGGCCAGGGTAGAGACCGTCGAATCGTGGAAGTCAACGAATGGCTACGCAGATGGTGTCGGAGAGAAGGGTTCGGATTCTTTGACCATGGGATGGTGTTCCAAGAAGGAGTGCTAGGCAGAGATGGGCCCCACCTGACGAAGAGAGGGAAGAGCATCTTTGGAAGCAGGCTGGCTAACCTAGTGAGGAGGGCTTTAAACTAGGTTCACCGGGGGAAGGAGACCAAATCCCCGAGGTAAGTGGGGAAGTGGGATACCGGGAGGAAGCACAAGTAGGTGAGTGCAAGAGGGGAGGGCTCCTGCCCCATACTGGAACAGCAGGACAATCGGTGAGTTATCTTAAATGCCTATACACAAATGCAAGAAGCCTGGGGAACAAGCAGGGAGAACTGGAAGTCCTGGCACAGTCAAGGAATTATGATGTAATTGGAATAACAGAGACTTGGTGGGATAACTCACATGATTGGAGTACTGTCATGGATGGATATAAACTGTTCAGGAAGGATAGGCAGGGCAGAAAAGGTGGGGGAGTTGCGTTGTATGTAAGAGAGCAGTATGAATGCTCAGTGCTCCAGTATGAAACTGCAGAAAAACCTGACAGTCTCTGGATTAAATTGAGAAGTGTGAGCAACAAGGGTAATGTCGTGGTGGGAGTCTGCTACAGACCACCAGACCAGGGGCATGAGGTGGACGAGGCTTTCTTCCAGCAACTAACAGAAGTTACTAGATCACAGGCCCTGGTTCTCATGGGTGACTTTAATCACCCCGATATCTACTGGGAGAGCAATACAGTGGTCCATAGACAATCCAGGAAGTTTTTGGAAAGTGTAGGGGACAATTTCCTGGTGCAAGTGCTGGAGGAACCAACTAGGGGAAAAGCTCTTCTTGACCTGCTGCTCACAAACAGGGAAGAAATAGTAGAGAAAGCAATAGTGGATGGGAACCTGGGAGGCAGTGACCATGAGATGGTCGAGTTCAGGATCCTGACACAAGGAAGAAAGGAGAGCAGTAGAACAGAGACCCTGGATTTCAGAAAAGCAGACTTTGACTCCCTCAGGGAACTGATGGGCAAGGTCCCCTGGGAGAATAACATGAGGGGGAAAGGAGTCGAGGAAAGCTGGCTGTATTTTAAAGAATCCTTATTGAGGTTGCAGGAACAAACCATCCTGATGTGTAGAAAGAAAAGTAAATATGGCAGGCGACCAGCTTGGCTTAACAGTGAAATCCTTGCTCGTCTTAAACACAAAAAAGCAGCTTACAAGAAGTGGAAGATTGGACAAATGACCAGGGAGAACTATAAAAATATTGTTCAGGCATGCAGGAGTGAAATTAGGAAGGCCAAATCACACTTGGAGTTGCAGTGGAAATGTTAGGAGTAACAAGAAGGGTTCCTTCAGGTATGTGAGCAACAAGAAGAAAGTCAAGGAAAGTGTGGGCCCCTTGCTGAATGAGGGAGGGAACCTAGTGACAGAGGATGTGGAGAAAGCTAGTGTACTCAATGCTTTTTTTGCCTCTGTCTTCACAGACAAGGTCAGCTCCCAGGCGGCTGCACTCCGCAGCACGGTATGGGGAGGAGGTGACCAGCCCTCTGTGGAGAAAGAAGTAGTTCAGGACTATTTAGAAAAGCTGGATGAACACAAGTCCATGGGGCCGGATGCACTGCATCCGATGGTGCTAAAGGAGTTGGCCGATGTGATTGCAGAGCCATTGGCCATTATCTTTGACAAATCATGGCACTCAGGGGAGGTCCCAGATGAGTGGAAAAAAGCTAATGTAGTGCCCATCTTTAAAAAAGGGAAGAAGGAAGATCCGGGGAACTACAGGCCAGTCAGTCTCACCTCAGTCTGGAAAAATCATGGAACAGGTCCTCAAGGAATCAATTCTGAAGCACTTAAAGGAGGGGAAAGTGATCAGGAACAGTCAGCATGGATTCACCAAGGGCAAGTCATGCCTGACTAACCTAATTGCCTTCTATGATGAGATAACTGGCTCTGTGGATGAGGGGAAAGCAGTGGATGTGCTATTTCTTGACTTTAGCAAAGCTTTTGATACAGTCTCCCACAGTGTTCTTGCCAGCAAGGTAAAGAATTATGGGCTGGATGAATGTACGGTAAGGTGGATAGAAAACTGGCTGGATGGTCGTGCTCAACGGGTAGTGATCAATGGCTCCATGTCTAGTTGGCAGCCGGTATCAAGTGGAGTGCCCCAAGGGTCGGTGCTGGGGCCGGTTTTGTTCAATATCTTCATCAACGACCTGGAGGATGGTGTAGACTGCACCCTTAGCAAGTTTGCAGATGACACTAAACTGGGAGGAGTGGTTGATACGCTGGAGGGTAGGGACAGGATACAGAGGGACCTAGACAAATTAGAGGATTGGGCCAAAAGAAATCTGATGAGATTCAACAAGGACAAGTGCAGAGTCCTGTACTTAGGATGGAAGAATCCCATGCACTGCTACAGACTAGGGACCGAATGGCTGGGCAGCAGTTCTGCAGAAAAGGACCTAGGGGTTACAGTGGACGAAAAGCTGAATATGAGTCAACAGTGTGCCCTTGTTGCCAAGAAGGCTAACGGCATTTTGGGCTGTATAAGTAGGGGCATTTCCAGCAGATTGAGGGACGTGATTATTCCCCTCTATTCGGCACTGGTGAGGCCTCATTTAGAGTACTGTGTCCAGTTTTGGGCCCCACACTACAAGAAGGATGTGGATAAATTGGAAAGAGTCCAACGGAGGGCAACAAAAATGATTAGGGGGCTGGAGCACATGACTTATGAGGAGAGGCTGAGGGAACTGGGATTGTTTAGCCTACAGAAGAGAAGAGTGAGGGGGGATTTGATAGCTGCTTTCAACTACCTAAAAGGGGGTTCCAAAGAGGATGGATCTAGACTGTTCTCAGTGGTAGAAGATGACAGAACAAGGAGTAATGGTCTCAAGTTGCAGAGGGGGAGGTTTAGGTTGGATATTAGAAAAAACTTTTTCACTAGTATGGTGGTGAAGCACTGGAATGGGTTACCTAGGGAGGTGGTGGAATCTCCTTCCTTAGAGGTTTTTAAGGTCAGGCTTGACAAAGCCCTGGCTGGGATGATCTAGTTGGGGTGGGTCCTGCTTTGAGCAGGGGGTTGGACTAGATGACCTCCTGAGGTCCCTTCCAACCCTGAGATTCTATAATTCTATGGTTCTATGAACAGCAAGGAGAGGCGACTGGGGGTTGTCCCTGCAGATACAGACCAAGGAGTTAGCTTGGGTCTGCCTGCTGGGGAAAGAAAGCCAGCAGTTAAAACAAGGGGAGTGTGCAAGAGGTTTTTCCTTACCAATCCCCAGGACAGCAGCAAGCACAGAGACAGGAACGGCAGTTTCAGCATCAGAGGACGCAGAGAAGATTCGATTTGCTTACAATAATCAGGAGATCTTCAGGCACAAATTCGTTGTTCGTGGGAGGGGAGTTTAAAATGGGGGTACGCTCAAAAACAAACGAGAGCGGGGAGAGGGACCCCCAAAGACCCCTAGCTGATCAGACCAGGTGGCAGAGCAAGGACCTTCTCCAGGGGTCTGATCAGAAAATGTCTCGTTTTAAAGGCAAACTTAGGCAGTTTCCCACCAGTACTTTTGATTGGCTTCTCTGGATACAGGGGAGGAGAGAAGGCAGGGAAAACTACAGGTAAGCATAGGCATGCCTGGGCATGTTCTGAGCCACAGGTATGACTCATATGCTCAGCTATGTGGCCACTTTAGGTCTTGCATATCTGGACAGCGCCTCCTACACCGAGCCCGGGCCTGAACAAAGGAACCAAACCAAGAAGCAAGAAGCCCCCGCCCTAGGCAAAGCAATGGCTCCAGTCAATCTGTACAAGCCATTCCTATGAATAGGGCTATGACTTAGTTAGCACAATGGCCGGGAGGGGCGGCCACACCCGGTACCAACAGAAAGGAGAGAGGAAAAGGGAATGCAGCAGGGGGACAGCTGTAACAGACATGCCCCCCTGGCGGACCCTCACGGGCTGTGAGGGGGTTGCCCCGTGCAAAGACCAAGGCCAGAGGGGTTTCAGATCCTCACTATCTAAGTACAGATCCTTACTATCTAAGTAATGTAGTGGTGATGGTTCGCTGCTGTTAAGGGGAATGGAGGAGTACCTCGCCCGCAAGGGCAGGGCAGACACAACCCTGTGAATCAGCTGCTTCGCCACTGCTATCCCCAACAGAAAGGCTACAAGAATAATAGCCACAGTAATAAGCCACTGCTTGATGGACTGGGCCCAGGATCCCAGCCCCCAGCTGGACCACTGGGCTTGCCACCAATCCCACTGCTCATGCTCCTTACGAATCTGAACGGTGAAGGAGGACTGTTGGTTAGCCACGGCTGAGATGTTGTTCCACCCGGGCTGAAGGCGTAGGCAACATTGTCCCTTAAAGCGAGGATCAAGGTCCTTCAAGGCAACACAAAAGTCCTTCTGTAGGATGGTCTGGACTAGAAGACGGTTCTGCTCGGCGTAGTTGGCCAGGACTGTGAGAGCATCGCTGGTTCGACGAAGCCCTTCGGCTGTGACGTTGGCGAGGGCCTCCAGACCAAGCGACAGTCCCCGGATTTGCTGTAAAGTTAAACTGTAGGAGAGGGAGTTAAACCGTACATAGCCCCTAAGCCCCCCACACTGGGATACAGTTTGGTCTATAGCTTTACTGGTGAACGGTGGCCCTCCATTGGTCTGGATCTCTTCAGGTGCCCCCCAGGCAGCAATTACCTGGAGCAGGGCTACAGAAACAGCTGGTGCAGTAGATCGCCTGAGGGGAGAGCACATTAACTGACGAGACCCCAGGTCAACTATTACAAGCCCCTTTGGATACCGTTTTGCCCCCGGGAGGGGGCCAATGAGGTCCATCTGCCAGGTTTTACCCAGGCTAAAGTGCTCAGGGCTATAAGCACCATGAGCATAGACAGGCTTGTTAGTGACCTGTGCCCATTGGCAGCTTAGACACCCTTGAATTGCTTGGGTGCACTGCTGCCTAGACACGCTTGATGTTCGTGTTCCTCGGTCAGTTAACAGCTGATGTAGGGCACGGGCAGGCAGGTGCCCCCACTCGTCATGGAGCCAGGTGATGAAGGGATCGCTGCAAGAGATAATGTTAACCTGGGACATGTCACACTTATATTCTTGGAGTTGTAGATTCAGGGTGGAATGAAGAGGGTTTCTGTTAGACCTGTGTGAAGGGCAATGAGTGACAAACCATGGCATCTTGGACTGTGCTGCTAGTTGGGTAATCTGTGCCCATGCTTCTTCAGGAGCGGTGGGCCGTCCTTCTCCCACCAGAATAGACACGCAGTAGCTTGAGTCCACTCCCAGGACCACGCGTGTTTTCGGGTGGGCTGCCACAATGTGAGAGGATGCCAACAGGACGCCTTCTGCTTCAGCCTTCTGAGCTGAGCTGGAAAAATCTAAGGGTTTAACTTTGAGGGTGTTACAGGGAGCACACAGCATTCCTGCTCGGGGAGAGGGCGATGTGCCCCCATCAGATACAATCCAAGAGGCATAGGCACTTAGTTGGGCAATAGCCCCTGGCTCAGTGGGAGCTGTGGTGGAGGAGGCATTAACCTGGTTAATCTGAGCCTGAGTTAGTCTGAGAGGGCGTTAGGCAGGGGACCATAGCATGATGAACCCCCCAGCGATAGAACATCTTAGGGAAGAGAGGTCCTTGACACTTCCTTTGGGGACTTGGATCCCTTGAAGGGAGTGCTGTAAATGGAGGAAGGCCAGGGCTGGGGCAGTTAGGGGCCATGCGGTGTTAGATATTACCATGCTTCCTGTGAGACCCCGGGACCAGCTACTGGTCCTGGCTAACACTATGCCCTCTTCCCTATCTACTAGCTCCTGTCCATGTTCCAGGGCCAAGCGGCCCAGCCACAGTAATGGCGGCTCATTGGCTCCCCTAGCGGTGTCTGAGATGAACTCCTTCATCTCAGCTTTGGAGCGGAGTCGGAATTCTGTGACCTGTGTGGCGTTGCCCTGACCATCAACCTTTATTCAGCTGATGGATATAGGCAGGGCTTCACTGGAGGTCACAGTGGGTGGGGGTGTATGGGCTTGGGCATTTGGTGGGGCTGAGGGTAGGGTGGGGTATAGCGGGGGTTTTTCAAGGGGGAGTGGGGCCTCTGGGTGAACATATGGGGGTGGGTGCTCGGGGGTGTTATTGGGACTGGGCTGTCTAGCGGTAGGTGGTGGTGGCCCTTTCTGGCTAGGCTGGCTAACGGCCTCCTTGGCCGAGGCCGTTAGGGCCCCATGAAAAATGGTTAACTTATCAAGGGCCTGAGCCAGGATTTCATAGGCGACTGTGGCCACCTTTTGGGGTTTGTATACATCAGGCCACAGTTTCTTGGGCTTCCGAACCCCTTCCAGCTTTTGTACCAGGTCCGTTAGTATTTGGTGGGTGGGGGACCCCTGCAAAATTTGGGGTACAGGGGTGAGTCTAGATGGGGTCCCCCCGCAGGCTTTCGTGACCCTCCCCACCTCCCTCCAGAGGCGGGTAGGATCTGAATCTGCGGCTGGCTCTCCTGCCTTAGTGCAGGTTAGCCGGAGGCTGGAATCAGCAGGGCTGGCCCTGAATGTGGGGTGACAAGTTAAAAGGCACCCCACATCAGTGAGCCCCAGGTGGGTAGTGTACACCCTGGAGCTCTGGCCTTTGCCAATCGTGCAGACCCACTCTAGGGCCTCAGGCTGCTGTTTACTTTGCAGCGAGTGGTACTGCAGGTGGTTAGTTTGATCCTCATCTGTCCCAGAGGTCTTGGCCTCTTTCCAGGGACAGGGGAGGCAGCAATTGTTACCCCAAGATCCTGTTCGTGATGCCATGTCCCTGCCAGCAGGTAGGGGATCTTGGGGGACAATTACTGCACTGGTGGGGTGCAAAATAAACTTTATTAAGAAAATATAAAAACAGGGAAAAATTCAATAGTGAGGGGTATGGGGTTTGTTAAGGTAGACAATTGGGGAGGGGTTTCTTTTAGTAAACAGGATAGGGGGTTTCAATAGTGGGGTACAATACAGTGGGGTACAATACAGTTGGTAACCAATTAACACTGAAGTATAAATGTAACAGGTAGCTAACAATTTCTATGTAAAGGGTGTGTCACAGCAGCATATAACCAACTAACAGTTATGGGTAAAATGTGTTAAATAACCAACAACTCTAGGTAAAAATGGGTCACAGTGGTGTAAATGTAAAATGTGAGGTGTGTTGGAGAGAAAAAGGTAACCAATGGGGTTTTTATGCTAGACAATTGAGGTTAGGCAGCTATAGGAGGAAGGGGGGCGTTGAGCACGTGGTGGAAGGGATTAAAAGAGAGAGAGAGAGAGGAATGAGGTTGGGGGGTTTATACAGAACACAGCAAAATCTTATCTATGATCTATCTTAACCAAGATTACACAAGTGAGCAAGTAACAGAACACAATGCAACGACTTACTTACAGAGAAGCTAACTTAACCACAGCTATGCAAAATGAAATTACAATTTATCTAGACTAAAGACTAAAACTAATGGTGCACCTTATACTAGGGGTAGTTCCAGAGGGCAGAGTGGTGTGTGCCCAGGATACAGCTCCAAGAGGGGGGGGGGGTTAACTAGTGGTGGCTGCAGCAGTTTTATTTCTAGCAGCAAAGGCGCTGCTGTGGAGCTAAAAGCAGATTACAGATACAGACCAAGGAGTTAGCTTGGGTCTGCCTGCTGGGGAAAGAGAGCCAGCAGTTGAAACAAGGGGAGTGTGCAAGAGGTTTTTCCTTACCAATCCCCAGGACAGCAGCAAGCACAGAGACAGGAACGGCAGTTTCAGCATCAGAGGACGCAGAGAAGATTCGATTCACTTACAATAATCAGGAGATCTTCAGGCACAAATTCGTTGTTCGTGGGAGGGGAGTTTTAAATGGGGGTACGCTCAAAAACAAACGAGAGCGGGGAGAGGGACCCCCAAAGACCCCTAGCTGATCAGACCAGGTGGCAGAGCAAGGACCTTCTCCAGGGGTCTGATCAGAAAATGTCTCGTTTTAAAGGCAAACTTAGGCAGTTTCCCTCCAGTACTTTTGATTGGCTTCTCTGGATACAGGGGAGGAGAGAAGGCAGGGAAAACTACAGGTAAGCATAGGCATGCCTGGGCATGTTCTGAGCCACAGGTATGACTCATATGCTCAGCTATGTGGCCACTTTAGGTCTTGCATATCTGGACAGCGCCTCCTACACCGAGCCCGGGCCTGAACAAAGGAACCAAACCAAGAAGCAAGAAGCCCCCTCCCTAGGCAGAGCAATGGCTCCAGTCAGTCTGTACAAGCCATTCCTATGAATAGGGCTATGACTTAGTTAGCACAATGGCCGGGAGGGGCGGCCATACCCGCTAGCAACAGAAAGGAGAGAGGAAAAGGGAATGCAGCAGGGGACAGCTGTAACAGACGGGGTGAGTGGGCGGATGTGAATCATAGAATCTCAGGGTTGGAAGGGACCTCAGGAGGTCATCTAGTCCAACCCCCAGTGTGGGGACAGACACAGGGAACTGATGGGTTTCTCTCAACCCCCAATGTGGGATGACACTAGTGGTTGGTTTGAGGGGCAGGGAGGGGGCAGGTATGTGGAGGGGGTGAGTCTTAGGGGGAGACATGGGGCAGGGCATACAAGTGGGAAAGCTGTGGGGGCCGGTCTCTCCCACCCACCCTCCACCCCGCCCTGGGTTTACTATCCTGAATTTGGGGACTGACCCCTGATTTGTTGCCCCTGGGCTGGTATCACTGGGGAGACCATGAGCACAGGGGGCTGGAGGTGGAGGGGGACAAGGAGGCTGGTGACCCCCCCACACACTTGAGCCATGTGATGGGCATGGAGCCATGGAGGGAGCCAGAGCTACCCAGCTCTCTGATTAGCTGTCGCGGAGCCCGCCAATGTAGTGATTGGCTGGCATGGTGCCCGCCTGTGGCTTGATTGGCTGATAAGGAGCCACTTTCCCTGTGATTGGCTGGGGCGGTCCTGTTGGCTACGTTGGGTGAGCAGCAGGAATTGGTGCTGGGTTTGGAGTTTGGGAGACACAAGCGGGCGGCTGGGAGAGCAGCCAGCGCCTGGTGGGGAGGGGCCTGCTCCTCAGGCCTAATCTCTAACCCATCTCCCAGGGGAGTCAGAGGGACCTTCCCCTGCTCTCTGCCCCATGGAGGTGGGGGAGGGTTGAGTCCCATCCCTGGGGTGTGGGCAGTGGGGCTAGGCACAGCCATGTCACCGGCAGCGTCTCAGGCAAGCGCCTCCGTAGTGTCGCCTCCAGCAGCCGCAGCTTGGAGGTGCAGCTCAGGATCAGCATCTCTGGTGGGGATGGACCCTCAGCAGATTACCAGGGGTGTGGCGTGTGGGGCACCTGCGCGAATGGAGGAGAGAAACCCATCAGTTCCCTCTGTCTGTCCCCACCACGTCACCCCAGAAGCAGGCAGGGGGTGTGTAACCTCCCACCCCTGCAATAACAACCCTGCAATAACAAAGCAGTTTGGGTGCAGCCCCTGTGCTCCCCAGAGACTCTGCTCACCAAGGATCCTACAATAGCAACCCCTGTCGGTCTGTCTGGCCCCAGCCATGCCAGGGCAGACCTGTGCAGGACTCAGGTGGCCCCAGTAGCTCCCACTCACCTCGGATAAGGGGCACCCTGGAGAATTTGGCAGACAGGGTGCCCGGGAGCAGTGAGGTCTCTGCCTGGCAGCGACTGGTCCTGTCCCCACTGGGTCTCGCTCTCCCTCGGGGCTGCTCCAGCCTCTTATCCCTGAGCGAATGAACCATTAGCAGAGTCTGTGCCTGCCCTGGAACTGGGGCAGTCACGTCCCTGCCGTCGCAAAGCACCATCAGGTTCCTTCCCTGGGCAGCGAGGGGTGAAACAATTCCCTGGGGCCGGTGAAGAAGAATTCGGAGGAATCACAAGCACAGCCAGGAGTGGGGCCTGGGCAAACCAGCTCTGCTGGCAGGGGTGGCAGGTTTGTAGAAATTTTGGTGGTGCCCAGAACTCGCCCCTGCCCAAACTCCGCCCCCGCTGAAACTCCGCCCTGGGCTGGGGCAGGGGATTGGGGTGCTGGACGGGTGCAGGGTGCAGGCTCTGTGGGATGCATTTGAGTTGTGGCTGGGGATGAGAGGTTGGGGGTATTGGAGGGGGCTCAGGGCTATGGCAGAGGGTTGGGGTGAGGGCTGTGAGGTGGGGCTGAGGATCAGGGATTCATGATGCAGGAGGGGGCTCAGGGTTGGGGCAGAGGGTTAGGGTGCGGGGGGATGAGGGCTGGAGATGAGGATTTTGTGGTGTGGGAGGGCTAGGGCAGAGCGTTGGGGTGTAGGGGGTTTGTGAAGGCTCTATCTGGGGGTCTGGGTTATGGGGTTGGGCAGAACTGGGGATGAGTTTGGGTGCAGGCAGGCTGCCCTGGGTCTGGGGCCAGAGAAGAGGACTCCCCCCAGCTCTTTCCCTGCCAGCAGCAGCGAGCTCTGGGGGAGGGTTCCCCCCCCAGGGCCAAAGGCAACGAGTTACATGGGCTGATAGTGCCCATGCTCCAGGAATATTCAGAGCTGGGGGCTCTGTTCCACCAATATTTGGAGCTGGGTCTCTCCCCTGGCCCTGCCTGAAGCCGGCCCCAGCCCCGTGCCCCCCAGCCCCTGCCCCACCACCGCGAGGCCCCGGAGCGTCCCTGCCGCATTGAAAGTGGTGCTCGTCTTTCCCGTGCCTGCCTGGGCGCGCTGCCGGCTGCTCCTATGGCAACAAGAGACGCGGGCAGCTGCTGCTGCACTCAGGAGGAGGAGGGGGAGAGAGAGGGGGAGAGGGAGGGGGAATGGGAGGAGTCATACATGTGCTTCTCCTCCCCTCCCCCAGCACCCACCAGGAGGAGACACCGAGGGGACTTCCAGCGGGAGACCTGATCACAGTGGACCAGTCTGTGCTTGTTTCCTGGGCCCAGAATCGGTGTTTCATGGAATGAACCTGTCCCATTGCCATCAGGATGTCCAAATTGACGGGGCCCGTGCTTTGAGAGAAATCTGTGTCCATGTCCTCATCACTGTTGTCACCGCGCTGCCGTCGCCTCCTCACCTGGTTTTCCAGGTTCTGGTTCTCCATAAACTGCACGATAATGCGCGAGGTGTTTTCAATGGTCATAACTGCTGCAGTGAGCTGAACAGGCTCCATGCTTGCCATGCTATGGCATCTTCTCAGGCAATCCAGGGAAAAGGGCACAAAATAATTATTTGCCGTTGCTTTCACGGAGGTAGGGAGGGAGGGAGGGAGGGAGGACTGACTGACGACATTTACCCATAACCACCCGCAAAAATGTTTTGGCCCCATCAGGCATTGGGAGCTCAACCCAGTATTCCAATGGGCAGTGGGTACTGTGTGAACTGTGGGATAGCTACCCACAGTGCACTTCTCGGAATGTCGACACTTGTCACGGTAAGGTGGACGCACACCGCCGAATTAATGTGCTTAGTGGGGACGCACGCACTAGACTTTATACAATCTGTTCCCAAGAATCCAATTCTGTAAAATCGGAGTAATTTCGTAGTGTAGACATAGCCCAAGTGAAATAATATCTCTTTGTTGAAATTCACATGTCAGAGCCTTGTGAGATCAATGAATTAATAGTTATTTTATTCTGCGACATGATTTTTTTAAACGTTTGGTTAATTTTGTAAGAATTTTAAATATGCTAAACTAATTTCTTGCATAGTTGAGAGAAGAAATGTACCTCAAAGGTTGGAATGAACTCATTTTATGTATCTCTTGCTCTTGTAAAGGGTTTAATTACATTAATATGGCCCACACTTTTCTTTCACACTTCAAGTGTCTCAAATACAGATTTCATTTAGATTGAAACATCCAGTTTAATGTGCCTTATATGCAGGGCCGGTGCAAGAATATTTTGTGCCCTAGCCAAAAATCGCCCCTTGCGCCCCTTTGAAGGGCTGCTGCCCAGTGTCTGCTCCTCCATGGCTGGGGCCACCCCCCCACCCCAGCTGATGCTTTTTGGCACCCTCAACCACTAGGCGCCCTAGGCGACTGCCTAGTTCGTCTAGTGGTTGCACCGGCCCTGCCCACCCAGTGACCTGGGACAAATATATATCTCCCCCCCCGGACGCCTCTAAGAGGCAGTACTTCCCCTCTCGCAAGCACAGAGTCTATTCTGCATTGGAATTCTGGTTTGAGTTCCCAATGCCTGAGTGTAGCAAAAGTTTTTTAATGACAGAGAGAAACAATGCGGCATTATGTTGGGAAAACACCACAACTTTGGTTCTTGAGTCCAGCAATCCAAATGTCACCCAAAGTCCCAAAAGTCCAACAACCCCAAAGTCCAGCACCCAAAAGTCTCTGTCCCTGGCCAGTGCAGCCCCAGAGTTCAAAAGTTCATCTGCAGAGCCACCCCCACCCCCCCGCAGTGGAAATGGTGGGGGGGAGAGGTAAAAGGGCACCTTATGTGGTCCAAGGCCGACCGCCCCGCCTGTCTGGGGTTTTACTGCAGCCTTCACAGCAAGCCACTCCACTCTGCCAACCACTCAGCAATATATCTTCAGGCCCCCAAGCTACATAATACAGCACTCAGTGATCTCAGCTCTTAATCATTTTAGCTGTTTAGTGATTTTATCTTGTAGGAAGGGGGGGAGGGGGTCTTCAGTGCAGGTGCACCCATGGCCCAAAGTAGGTCCAGTTCAGCAATAACTAGACTCCTAACTGAATCAAAATTAGCTCTGATATTCCACAGTGAGAAGAATAGAAGGTGTAATTAGCATCTAAAGCACTCAGAAAGAGCCCATGCCACCAGACACAACAACCTGTACCCAACCTCTCTCAATTCACTGGGTTTTGGAACCCATGTTCCTTGCCTAGCGAGTGCTGCTTAGTTGATGGCGAGTTCCCCTTCATCATGACAAAAGGCCAAGTACAGTTCCGCTGTCCATGATTTATATAATCAGTATAATAACAGTTTATTCTTCCTGCCCCAATAACAAAAATTCCTGCCCTAATATGGAAGACTGGGGATGCTACAGCAGCCCAAAGTGACCATTTGGGCTATTATGGGTTTGTACTCAGCAGGGTGGGTGTGCCTATGCAAATGACATCAGCCCCTGAAGTTCTTTGCCACAACTCACCACCAGATGTCAGGGTGGGCTCATCCATACTCTGCTTACAATTGTATCTTCACCAAAAATATAGAGCCCTCTGAAGAGTAGTGAAAAGAATCCCCAAGGACAGCTCTGTAATAGCTTGCACTGAGCTGTCTGTAGGCTGCCGGCCTAGATGGACAGAACCCCAGACCGGCAGCTGCTCAGCCCGCTGCCGGTCTGGGGTTCCATCTGCCCCCCGCGCTGCTGGTCTGGGTTTCCCTCCATGGGTGCCGACTTTAGTTGGCGCCGGTGGGTGCTCACACACACCCCCGCCCCAACTCCACCCCTGGCCCCACCCCCATTCCAACCCTTCCCCAAGTCCCCTCCTCCTCCCCCGGGCGCGCCGCATTCCCCCCTCCCCCAGACTTGCAAGCCTGAGAGGGAGGTGGGAGAAGCAGAGCATCCACCAGCAGCTCCCCGCCAGCCCCCCCGCCCAGCTCACCTCCGCACTGCCTCCTCCCCCGAGGTGCCACTGCTTCGCTCCCCACCCCCCTCCCAGGCTTGCCGTGCACCAAACAGCTGATTCCACCAAGCCTGGGAGGGAAGGGGGAGAAGTTCAGGATCCTGACACAAGGAAGAAAGGAGAACAGTAGAATACAGAGCCTGGACTTCAGAAAAGCAGACTTTGACTCCCTCAGGGAACTGATGGGCAAGGTCCCCTGGGAGAATAACATGAGGAGGAAAGGAGTCGAGGAAAGCTGGCTGTATTTTAAAGAAACCTTATTGAGGTTGCAGGAACAAACCATCCCGATGTGTAGAAAGAAAAGTAAATATGGCAGGCGACCAGCTTGGCTTAACAGTGAAATCCTTGCTCGTCTTAAACACAAAAAAGCAGCTTACAAGAAGTGGAAGATTGGACAAATGACCAGGGAGGAGTATAAAAATATTGTTCAGGCATGCAGGAGTGAAATTAGGAAGGCGAAATCACACTTGGAGTTGCAGCTAGCTGGAGATGTTAGGAGTAACAAGAAGGGTTTCTTCAGGTATGTTAGCAACAAGAAGAAAGTCAAGGAATGTGTGGGCCCCTTGCTGAATGAGGGAGGGAACCTTGTGACAGAGGATGTGGAGAAAGCTAGTGTACTCAATGCTTTTTTTGCCTCTGTCTTCACAGACAAGGGCAGCTCCCAGATGGCTGCACTCCGCAGTACGGTATGGGGAGGAGGTGACCAGCCCTCTGTGGAGAAAGAAGTAGTTCGGGACTATTTAGAATAGCTGGACGAACACAAGTCCATGGGGCCGGATGCACTGCATCCGAGGGTGCTAAAGGAGTTGGCCGATGTGATTGCAGAGCCATTGGCCATTATCTTTGACAAATCATGGCAATCGGGGGAGGTCCCGGATGACTGGAAAAAAGCTAATGTAGTGCCAATCTTTAAAAAAGGGAAGAAGGAAGATCCGGGGAACTACAGGCCAGTCAGTCTCACCTCAATCCCTGGAAAAATCATGGAACAGGTCCTCAAGGAATCAATTCTGAAGCACTTAAAGGAGGGGAAAGTGATCAGGAACAGTCAGCATGGATTCACCAAGGGCAAGTCATGCCTGACTAACCTAATTGCCTTCTATGATGCGATAACTGGCTCTGTGGATGAGGGGAAAGCAGTGGATGTGCTATTTCTTGACTTTAGCAACGCTTTTGATACAGTCTCGCACAGCGTTCTTGCCAGCAAGTTAAAAAAGTATGGGCTGGATGAATGGACGGTACGGTGGATAGAAAACTGGCTGGATGGTCGTGCTCAACGGGTAGTGATCAATGGCTCCATGTCTAGTTGGCAGCCGGTATCAAGTGGAGTGCCCCAAGGGTCGGTGCTGGGGCCAGTTTTGTTCAATATCTTCATCAACGACCTGGAGGATGGTGTGGACTGCACCCTTAGCAAGTTTGCAGATGACACTAAACTGGGAGGAGTGGTTGATACGCTGGAGGGTAGGGATAGGATACAGAGGGACCTAGACAAATTAGAGGATTGGGCCAAAAGAAATCTGATGAGGTTCAACAAGGACAAGTGCAGAGTCCTGCACTTAGGACGGAAGAATCCCATGCACTGCTACAGACTAGGGACGGAATGGCTGGGCAGCAGTTCTGCAGAAAAGGACCTAGGGGTTACAGTGGACGAAAAGCTGAATATGAGTCAACAGTGTGCCCTTGTTGCCAAGAAGGCTAACGGCATTTTGGGCTGTATAAGTAGGGGCATTTCCAGCAGATCGAGGGACGTGATTTTTCCCCTCTATTCGGCACTGGTGAGGCCTCATTTGGAGTACTGTGTCCAGTTTTGGGCCCCACACTACAAAAAGGATGTGGATAAATTGGAAAGAGTCCAACGGAGGGCAACAAAAATGATTAGGGGGCTGGAGCACATGACTTATGAGGAGAGGCTGAGGGAACTGGGATTGTTTAGCCTACAGAAGAGAAGAGTGAGGGGGGATTTGATAGCTGCTTTCAACTACCTAAAAGGGGGTTCCAAAGAGGATGGATCTAGACTGTTCTCAGTGGTAGAAGATGACAGAACAAGGAGTAATGGTCTCAAGTTGCAGAGGGGGAGGTTTAGGTTGGATATTAGGAAAAACTTTTTCACTAGTAGGGTGGTGAAGCACTGGAATGGGTTACCTAGGGAGGTGGTGGAATCTCCTTCCTTAGAGGTTTTTAAGGTCAGGCTTGACAAAGCCCTGGCTGGGATGATCTAGTTGGGGTTGGTCCTGCTTTGAGCAGGGGGTTGGACTAGATGACCTCCTGAGGTCCCTTCCAACCCTGAGATTCTATGATTCTATGATTCTATGAAGCGAAGCAGCAGCACCTTGGAGGCAGAGTGGAGGTGAGCTCGGGCGGGGGCTGCAGAGGAACCGCTCCCTGCCCCAGCTCACCTCCGCTCCGCCTCGGAGTCGCTGCTGCTTCGCTTCTCCCCCCTCCCGCCCAGGCTTCCCGAAATCAGCCGTTTGGCGAGTAGCAAGCCTGGTGAGGGGGGGGAAGTGAAGCAGCGGTGCCTCGGGGGAGGAGGCAGAGCGGAGGTGAGCTGGGCGAGAGGGCTGGTAGGGAGCGGCAAAGCTTTTGTCTTTCAGGGGAGGGGGGAGGTTAACACCTCTGAAACACTTGTTAAATGCCAGTATAGACACACCCTTAGGGGCAGGGCAGGGTGCAGCTGCCCTGGAGCAACAGTAACACCCGGTGGAAGGGCAGGGTTATGGCACAGAGGATTTTCTCCACAGAGCAACACTGACACTGGGTCGCCACCCCAACTACTGCACAAAGCATTTCCTTCCGGGAGCAACAGTGCAATCCCCGGAGTGACCACCCAGTGGCGCTGCTGCTCCATGAAGGAAATGCTGTGTGCACTACCTCCAGTGGCCGCCTGGCACCTCTAAATATTTCCCTCATGAAGCAAGAGAGAAACCACGTGGCCAAAACAGGTAATTCACAATCCATTCCCTCATCAAGGGACAGTGAAAACGAGGGGCCACTCCGAGTAACACACAAAGCAACAGTGGCACTAGGTGGCCAATCCGGGTAATGCACAAAGTATTTCCCTCATAGAGCAACAGTGACACTGGGTGGCCAATCCGGGTAATGCACAAAGTATTTCCCTCATGGAGCAACAGCGACACCAGGTGGCCAATCCGGGTAATGCACAAAGTATTTTCCTCAAAGAGCAACAGTGACAGCGTGTGGTCACGCACATGAATACACACCACATTGCCATCATGGAGCAACAGTGACATCGAGTTCCTACTTGGGGTAATGCATAGACCATTTCTCTCGTGGAACAACGGTGACACTGGGTGGCCACTCAGGGGAATGCACACAGCAATTATCTCATAGAAGAGCAACAGTGACACTGGGTGGCCAGTTGCAGGAATGACAAAGCATTTATCTCATGGAGTAAAAGTGACGCTGGGTGGCCAGTCAGAGTAATGCACAAAGCATTTCCTTCCGGGAGCAACTGTGCATTACCCTGGGTGACCTCACGGTGTCACTGTTGCTTCATGAGGGAAATGCTGTGTGCACTACCCCGAGTGGCCACCTGGTGTCACTAAGCATTTCCCTTGTGGAGCAAGAGTGAAACCTGGTGGCCAATCCAGTAATGCACAAACCATTTCCCTTATGAAGGGACAGTGATTTCCCTCAGAACAACGGTGACACACGGTGACCTGCCCGAGTAATGAACAAAGAGTTTCTCTCACAGCGCTGCAGTGACACCCGGTGGCCTGTCGGAGTAATGCAGGGGGGTGTCCTCCTTGGAGCAGCAGTGACACCCAGTGGCCAGTTGGGGTAACGTACAGGGAGAGCCCTCGGGTAGCAGCGAGCGCAGGGGTTAGGACCCAGGTGCCCGGGCTGGAGCAGGTCAGTCAGGAGTGCGGTGCAAAGCCCTGGACCCTCCACATGCCCTGGGTGGTGTAACCTGGTGAGTGGACACACAGGCTAAGAGCTACTCTCAGACCCCTGCTCACGTCCTCTACTGAACATGGCCTGCTTCAAAGAGGATGACTAGACTGGCATGACCAGGGAAGCTCACCCAGTGATGTAGAAGGAAGACACTTGAGGATTAAGCATCTCTTGTTACAGTCAAGGTGCTCTCCACGAAGTTACCATACTTCAGGAAGTTTCCATAGCACCTGACAACTCGGGAGGGCACAAAGGATTCCCCCAAGCTTACCATGCCCCAGTTAGATGCAGAGGTCTTTTCTTAGGGGCCCACCCCGTGAGAGGTTTGAACCCCCTTCTGGGATGCCACCTGATGTACTGGGACTTCACTGAGCCTGCCTGCTCCACTAGCCTGGGCTCCCTCTCCCTGTTTTACGGACTTAGGCTCTCCAGCCTCTGGCAGCACACGCACACAGGTACGGACGCACCTGCTGTAGAATCACAGAGGCTGTGAACAGCTCTCTACAAGAAGACTCAGCTAGGAAATCACCCAGCACTCGAGTGCAGTTTCCCTCTGGCAAGTACACCCAGAATAATATTGTCTTGCGCTGTAGAGAAATCTATACAACATAAGCTCATAAATTCATCCCCTCCCTCAATGTGGAGTAAGATACACACAACTTCTTGCCCCCTCCCCCCAGTTAGAAGTTTAATAAACAAAAAGTAGATTTTAAGTGATTATAAGGGACAGCAAACAGAAGAAGGGAGATTACTTCGCAAATAAAACAAACCTGCATACTAAGCCTAAGATCTTAAAGAGACTGGATTCAAGAAGTAATTTATCACCCTAAATGTTGTTTTTAGGCAAGTTGCAGAGTTTCTGTAGCTTAGGGTCCCAGTTATTTCTCTTTACAGACTAGATTCCTGTCTTACACTGGACTCAGCCCTGGACTTTCCCCCTGCTCAGTTCCTTTGTCTCTTCAGGTACTTTCAGCAGTCTTTCTTCTTGGGCAGGAAGGCAATGGAGAAGAGACCTGTTTGCGTTACTCCCCAGCCTTAAGTAAGATTTACGTAAGGCGGGAATCTTTTGTTTCCCAGTCTTGACCCCCCTCCTTTTAGTGGAACAGTACTAGAAGTCCAAGAGAGTGTTTAGTAACAGGTGACAGGACCACCTGACCTAGTAGTGTCACAGCTACATCCCAGGATGCCTCTCAGGAAGGAGAGAGATTAGTATCTTCAAAGTCTTATTGTTTCTTCCAAATGGCCAATCAAGGCTGATGGCGTGTTGTTTGATGGGTGTTTCCCAAGTACACACCCAGTTGTAATTGTCACACAGTCAATATTTCCAACTTTAGATACAGAAATGATACATGCGTACAAATTGGATCATCACATTCAGTAATTTATAACCTTTCCAATGATACCTTACAAGACCCAACTTGCATAACATATATCACTTCTCTCACTGACAGTGGTGGCTGCTCCACTCCCAAATGTACGGCTCCTGCCTGATTTCAATAAGGCTCATGGTCTCCCTGCCCTCGCTCGCTTTCCACCGTAGGAGGGGAGTCAACTCTGACTTTCAACTTCTTTTCCCTTGCTACCAAACCCAGCACAGGGGGAGAAAACAAGGAAGTTACCATCTCAGTTGGCAACGTCAAGTAGGCTCTTCTTTTCGCCTCTCCCAGATGGCGGGGCTCTGCCCTCAACAATCTTCCCATTACACCTTTAGCATTACAACCAAAAAGCACCCCTTCCAACGGCACCCGACAGAGTCGCTCTTCACAGCAGACTTTGGCCCGTCTCCAACCTTCATTCCACAGAGCCCCGTACCCAACAAGGAAGCACATGGCCTGTAAGGAATACTACAGCGAGACAGACAGCAAAGCAGTGGCACCTCGGGGGAGGAGGTGGAGCAGAGGTGAGTTTGGGCGTGGGAGGGGAGTGCAGAGGAACTTTTGAGAACTCTTTTAGTGAAGCGGTTTTGTAGGCAGCCCGTTAGTGTTAGTTGTTATGCTTTAGCACGGGCAATCTTTTTACCATTCGGAAGCACTTTCTCACTTTATGAGGTATTATCTCCCTCATCCTATGGCCCATAGCAGTGACCATATAACGTCTCTTCATGAGAAGCTTGACTGCCAGTGTTGGCCAGGGCCTTCTAGGTGCAGCCATCTTTAATCATCAGACCCATTTAAATAGAAGCTCCTCCTTACAATGGTAGCCCTAAACTATTGGTCAAGAGTATCAGGTGCCCTCCCTCCCACGAGTCTGATGATTAAAGACTGTTTTTATCATGTGCTTACTAAATTTCCTTTTTAAACCTAGTTTTATTGTTTCTTAGCCTACCTTGATAGTTTTTGGAAATGTGCTTAGTAAATTGTCTTTTTATAGCTTTTAATGTTTTTACGCCATTTTTTGGCCATGTGCTTACTAAACAGGTTTTGCCTTAGTTTTTAATATTGTTTAATGCTTTTTTAATCACTTTTTTAATCATGTGCTTAGTAAATTTCCTTTTTAATCCTGTTTTTATAGCTTTTAATGTAAGGTAAAGAGCCTCTCTAAATCTTGGGCCTACAGGATTGGTTCAACAAGTGCATTCTGCGACCCAACTGTACAACATCCTCTGATTGGTCCACCAAGAGGAGGGGCTAGCTCCCTAGAAGCATCGCCCAAAACAGCTATCATTTCACTACCAACAGTCCATGCAATAAAATGTTTCGCTCTTCATGTGTTCAGTAACACAAACACTTTTCTTTAAGAACCGGCCCTTTACCCACAGCTCTCCTTACTCAATCACATCCAATCACCTTTCTTTCACGTTTTTCTCTAAACCTTACCCAAGCTTTCTTTTTCAGCCTTAAACTTCTCTCACTCTAGTCTTTCAACCTTTTTCTCTCAATATATCCTAGCAAAAACACACGCATCACTTGCCCCATTCAAACACACACACAATTTTTTTTCCAAAATGGCCGACGGCGCCAAACTTCGGTGCCAACGGAAATGGGGTGAGAGAGCAGGACAAAAGCCACAAACGGGGCAGGGAAACCTGTCAAAAATGCATGGTGATGAGTACTATCGAGGCCATTATTACTAATCTGTCTGTGAACAGTTGTTGCCTCTTGACATATTTAAGCTATGTCCTCCTCGTATTTACAGCACTACACCCTGACTAAAGAATGTATTGTCTGAGAATTGGCTAGTGCATCTACAAAGTAATTTCTAAGATAAAATTAATTTAAGAATGAGACCTTTTAAAATGTCAAGTCATTTATTTCTCCCTAAATAATCCAACTCAGACCCTCCCTATTTCAATGGAAATGACCAAAGAACTAAGTCTGGGGTGGATCTGGGGCAGTGGGTGGTTTTGAACTTTTTAGGTCTTTTTCCCTGTTATTTTATTTAATTGAAAATGTCTCCTTCACAGTAAAGTGTATTAACAAAACACTACTGATAGTGTCATAGTCTTTGAAACAATTCACACAGTAATTTATTTCTAAATCACCGTCCAAGCAAGTTCGTTTTCATAAGAATTCTGTGGTGTTATATTTCAAGTGCTCAGTGTTGTCTACATATCAAGTGTAGCATAATTTTCATGGGAATGGTTTTAAGGGACGCTAAACCAAATTCTGCACCCTCTACCACTGGGTTATTTTGAGAGTAAGTGCATTAACTTCTGTGCCGTCACAATGGATTCTAACAACTTGTCTATTGAAGGATTTAGATTTATTTATAAGAATATACTATTTCAGGTATGCAACGTGAGCATACAATAGATGATGTTACAGTAATTCATATGAATGACAGTTACCATGTTAACCAACAAGAGGCACTGAACTGGGACTCTCTAGAATGCAAAACAGGAGTGTCTAGAACTTGGCTAAAGAACCAGCCATTGAAGCAATGGACTATAACAAACGCACATCATCTGTACATCAGGCAGTGAATGGGACACCCATAACACATCCTAACCAGCGGGTTACAGATGCACTATGTACATTAAGGTCATACTTTTGCTGTGAATTCCAGACTGTTTTAATGTGTCTACTGCCTACCCATGAAGATCTTGCAGCTATTTCCAGTGCTCACATGGAGATGGGGCACTGAAAAGTCCGGAGTCTGCCTAGAGTGCTGTATAAATGTAAATCAGTTTCTATAAGCATTATGATTAATTATTTTTCCTTGCAGATAACAAGGAAGTTAGACGAATGACTGGAAACAATCACACCACAGTGACCGGGTTCATTCTTGTTTAATTAACAGATCGTCTGGAGCTGCAGGTCTCTCTCTTTGTCTCATTTTTTCTCATATATCGCATCACCCTTCTGGGGAATATAGGGATGATCTTGGTAATTCAGATTGACCCACAACTCCACACGCCCATATACTTCTTCCTCAGCAACTTCTCTTTCCTAGATGTCTGCTATTCCTCCACCATTGCTCCCAATATGCTGGTCAATTCCTTAGTGGAGAGCAAAACCATTTCTTATAGCGGGTGCATTACGCAATATGGCTTCTTTGTTGTGTTTGTCACCACTGAGATCTTCCTCCTGGCTGTGATGGGGTATGATCGTTATGTTGCCATCTGTAACCCACAGCTCCACAGAGTCACCATGACCAAGCGGGTTTGCATAACGCTGGTGGTTGGGTCGTATTTCTGGGGCTTGATTAACTCTTTGATAAACACAAGCGGTTTGCAGAGATTATAGTTTTTGGGATTCCAATGTTATCAATCACTTTTACTGTGATCTCACCTCTCTCCTGCAACTCTCCTGCAGTGATGTCTCTGTCAGCGAGAGGCTTCTCTTTACTCGTGGCAGTTTGTTTGAAATGAGCACATTTCTGATCATCATCATCTCGTACATTCTTATTGTTATTGCTGTGCTGAGGATCCGTTCTGGCCAGGGCAGGCATAAAGCATTCGCCATCTGCACCTCCCACCTGTCAGCTGTTACTATATTCCATGGGACAATTTGCTTCATGTATTTGCGACCCAGTGCCAGCTACTCACTGGATACGGATAAAATAGCCTCTGTGTTCCATACGATAGTGATCCCCATGGTGAACCCCCTGATCTACAGCCTGAGGAACAGGGATGTGAAATGTGTTATAAGGAAAGTGCTAAGTAGAAAATTGATTACTTCCAAGTCACATGTTTATGCCAAATTTCTCTCGGTCATCGCAGGAAGCCATTACCTACACTCCAGACAGCACATTTACATGACAGTCCACTCAGTATAGATGGGTGTCTCCCATTGTCCATTGTCAACCAAGTGTTTCTTGATGAACCGCTTAGCCTGAATAGTCCCTCCAAGATGTGCTGGATAGCTATGTTTTGGGCAGTACTCCAGGATCCAACATGTGAAATCCAAGCATAGAGCCAGTACTTATAACTTCAAATACAAAAATGATACATGCACACAGATAGCATAATCATCACCAGCAAATCATAACCTTTTCATAGACACCTCACTTGACAACCTTTGTACAATATTTGCTGCAAATATATAACAGCGGTTGCAACAATGATCTATATGGTCATATTTTAATCAGACAACGTCTCACACACACCCAGCTAGATAGCATGAATGCTCCCAGAGCCACTCATGAATCACACAGGGAAAGGCACCAGCCAAATCCCCCGAGCTCCCAGCACTGTACCTCAGGAATATACCGTCTTGCGCTGCTCAAGATGGGCAGTGCACATGTATTTGTTGGTCCCAGATCCCCACCCTACCCTACTTCATCAATTGACAATGGATATACACCAGCCTTTGCAAAACCTGAGCAGATTTACGACACACTTCAGGAAAACTCACTGGTAAAGATAAACAAATGTATTGACTACAAAAGATAGATTTAAGTGATTATAAGTGACAGGCAAAAAGTCAGAGTTAGTTACCAAAGGAAAATAAAATATAAGTATGCAGCCTAAACTCCCAACCCTATTAGACTGGGCAACATCTAGATTAAGCAGTTTTTCTAACCCCACCGGCTATTGCAATTCATAGCACGCAGATTTCACCCTTGAAATCTGGACTAGTCTCCTCTGCTGGAGTCTTCGGTTTTCTGTGAGTGTCATTGTTGCTTGCAGTAGAGGTGGGGGCAGGAGAAAAGGCCAAGCACGGGGCCCCTATGTTATGTTTTATATCCTCAGTCCCATGTGCTTGGAGACACAAGTCCAGGCATGTCTTGAGGGCATTGCTAAGTCCCCAAACAAGGTTGAGCAATTCCCTTGGTGTGGGTGGGGTGTGGGTGCTGGACAATGGCTGTTGATGGGTTGTTTGACACCCCGCCTGAGCACTGGTTACTTTCCTCACTGTTGTCTCTGGGGGGCTAATATCTGGCCAATTCCCCAATTTACAGTATGTTTTAGTGACAACTGTGCAACACAATTCTCGGAACTTCATATGCATTAATTATATATATTGTGACAAAGTTCCTTCTCTACCTCGGTGGGTCCTGCGCTTATTGGCAGATTTTTGTTTGCCTCAGAGATCTTCCACTGGTAGAACCCACAGTCCAGATCAACTCCTCCTGTGACAGGAGCTGGGAGTTTTGGGGGGAACCCGGGCCCGCCCTCTACTCTGGGTTCCAGCCCAGGGCCCTGTGGACTGCAGCTGTTTAGAGTGCCTCCTGGAATAACTGCATGACAGCTACAACTCCCTGGGCTACTTCCCCATGGACTCCTCCCAACACCTTCTTTGTCCTCACCACAGGATCTTCCAGCAGTACGTCTTCTTACTCTCAGCTCCTAGTGCCTCTTGCTCCCAGCTCCTCACATGCAACCTCCTTCCACAGCTCCTGACATGCGCCCCTCACTGACTCACTGGGAGGCTTTTGACTAGTTTCAGGAGGGAGGAGGGAGGTAGAGGGCTGCTGCTCCTGCTCCCGCTGCTGGGGCTGCTGCTAGGCCCTGGGCCCTCCCAGCTGCTGTTTGCTGCTGCTGCTCCAGCTACTCCCCTGGCTGAGCCAGACGCCCCTCCCACTACTCTACTCTCTGGCTGCTGGCTGGCTGGCAGCTGAACCCCCCCCCCCCCCCCAACACCCTGGTCACTGCTACTCCTGCTACTGCAGCAGCCCCTTGGGGGTGGAGGGGGCTCGCTGGCCCTCTCCCCAGAGGAGGGGTGTGAGGGGCCCCTGCTCCAGCCGCTGCTGTGACCACCACCACCACCATCTGTGAGGGGTCCTGCCTGGCCGTCGGACCACTGCCTGGAGTTACTGGAGCTGCCCTATTTGCTGCCAGGAAGCTGCTGGAACCCAGAGGAGGAAGACCCGGAAGACCGTCGGCTACTGAAGGAGCGTGCAGTGTTTCTGCAGACCACTGTGGAGGGGGCCTCCGAGAACTGAATATTTTTCGAACTGTGCTCTCGTGGTGGGGGCATTGACTGTGTTTGTAGGGGCACAGGGGGTGTGGCGTGGAGCCTGCCCCCTGGTTCATCTGTGCCCCCCCGACCCCCACCACCACCGCTGCCACCTCTACCACCACCACCACCACCTCTGCTGGCTGCTCATCATCTGCCCTGTTTCCTGCCTCTGGACACAGACACTTGCCTGGCTAGTGGAGCCCATTTCCACCTTTTGGGCCTGCAGCAGCAGCCAGCCCACTTACTGACTTTGGTCGAGTGCACGTGGGTGCACGTGCCCCTCCCCATATCCCTTGGACTGACCCTCTCCCCCCAGCAGCACATCCATTGCTTTGCCTCTAGCTACCAGCCCCATTTTCCCTTGCAGATATCTGGCCCCGTCTCCTTTTTTGGTCCCAGCCCCTTGCTAGTTTCAGTTTTCCCTGCCCCGCCCCTCTCCCTCTGCAGCCTTGTTTGTTTGCCCTGCCCTAGCCCTGAAACTAGTCCCTTGGTTTTCTGCCCCATTCTTAGTTCGTTGTCTCCCTCCCCCTGCAGCTCCGTTTGCCCTGATTAGCCCCCCGCTTTCATGCACCCACGCCCCCTCCCATGCCTTTTCGAACTTCCCTGTGCCCCTTCCCTGTTTGAGTTTGACCCTATCTCACTGCACCCCCATGCTGTTATATCATCCCCTCCCCTAGTGCAACAAGAGGAGTCGGATTTCCCATCTTGAGTCGGTGACTGAACCCTACCCCCGCACTAGTCCGAGACAACCCTGAACCCTGTCCCCATTTTTAGTGCCCTCCTCCCGAGCCTGCAGCCTAGCAGGGAGGAGTGGTCACCCCAATTCCTCTACCCCCACCCCATGAGTTTTCCCTTCCTCCACTGCTCATCATGGCAGGCGATATGGAGGGAGGAGCCCCTCCAGACGGCACGGCCGCCCCTCCTCCGCCTGTTCCCCCGTCACCCTCCCTAGCCTCCACCTCGACCGCCGCTGCCGAACCACCTGCTCTCACCCCGGCTGGGGCACCGGCGGCGGCGGACACTGAAGAGACCTCCGCTGCTGCCACGTCCCTCGCCGCCCCCCCCCCCCGATTCCAGGGGAACTCCCCCAGCCAGCAGGAAGGGCCAGGGTAAAAAGAAGGGTAAGGGCCCCGCGACAAAGGCCAGGCCCTCCATGGCAGAGGCAGCCACTACTGCTGCGGCATCCTTCCCTGCTGTTCCCTCTACCAGCTCTGCGGGTGTCCCACCCCCGACCCCCAGAGCATACGCCCAGGTGGCGGCAACCCCCCCACCTGCCGCAACGTCACCTAACCCGCCCACTGCCTCGGCTACCAACTATAGCGGCCGGGGCCCCTTTCCCACCTTGACCAGGAGGCATGGCGTCCGTTGCCTCCTGGTACCCACCTCGCCCCACGTAGAAACCTATGTGCGGGCGTTGGCGAGGGTGGTGGGGCCCACGGCCATCGTAGCGGCCTCCAAAATGTACGGGAAGGTAGTCTTCTTCCTCGCATCGGAGGCCGTGGCCCAAGAGGCGGTGGAGAAGAGCCTGGTGGTGGAGGGCGTGTTCGTCCCACTAGAGCCGCTGGAGGACTTGGGCGTCCGCCTAGTCCTCACTTCTGTCCCTCCCTTCCTCCCCAATGCCGCCCTGTTACCTGCCCTCTCCGCCCTGGGGAGACCCATCTCTGTAGTCAGCCCTCTCCCACTGGGCTGCAAAGACCCCGCCCTCCGTCACATCCTCTCGTTCTGCCGGCAGGTGCAGCTCCAAATGCCGCCGGCGGCATGTGACGGGGAGGCGCTCGAGGGGTCCTTTATGGTCCCCTATCAAGGGGCCCATTACCGGGTGTACTATTCTACGGGGGAGACCCGGTGCTACCTCTGCCGAGCAATGGGACACGTCCGGAGGGACTGTCCCTTGGCCTGGCAAGGAGGAGCATCTGAGACCCCCAAGCCCTGGCAGGGCGTCGGCCCCATCATAGCTGGCGCCCCTGAATACCCGGTGCCCAGAGCCGCCCCTCCTCCTTCCCAGTCCACCGCTGCTCCCGCTCGGGCCCTGGGAATACCTCCCCCAGTGCGCCCAGACGAGCAGGAGAGGCCCGCTGCGAACAGTCTGACGAGGCCTGTGGAGGAGGGTGAGGCAGGGATACCGCCAGGCGTGGGAGAGGGCCCGCCCCAGAGAGACTTTTCTCTCCCTTATGCTGCCCCACCACTACCTCCCCTAGTCCCTAAGAAATCACCCCTCCCCCCTGACCCGACCCCTGCTAGCCAACCCCCAGATGTTGCCATGGAGGGCTGGGCCTTAGTACAGGGGAAGTGGGGCAAGCGGAAGGCTCGAGCCCCGCTCCTTTCCACCGATGCGGAAGCCCCCCGGAAGACCAGGAAGGGGGGCCCCGATACCGAGCCTCCCGCTTTGCCCCCGAATGGCTTTTGTCCACCAGTACCGGCTGGGGAAGACGTGGCAGCACCGGAAGGTATTACCGCCCCTCCCTCGGAAACCCCCGATAGAGCCCCTTCTGCCCCTTTTGTCAACCCTGCGGGCCCCGACCCAAGCATCGCTTCGGGTGCCGGCGGGGAGAACCCCGGGGTGGCAGAAGGTGACCTGCCCTCCATCTACGAGGAGATCGAGGCCCTGGGTCTGACCCCAATCACCCAGGGGGAGGACGACCCTTTACCAGCAGGCCTCGATCTCAACAACCTCACCCCAGTGCCCCTTTCCCCCATCTCCCCATGCTCCTTCCCCCTGACCGCCAGTTCCGCTCCCACCTCCGAGGACACCCTGGGCTCTTCCACCTGCCTGATCGCAAGTGGCACCCCGCTGACTGCCGCCGAGCCTCCTGAAGCGACAGCCGGTGCCCCGCGGCCCGAATCCCAGGAGGTATCCCTCGTTGGCATGGGGCAACAGTTCTCCTTCCCAGTCGGGGACCCCGCAAATATCTGTCCACCTCCCGATGCCGCGGCTGTTACACAAGCCATCACACTAGAGCCCGGCATCGCGGGGGGTCCCCTTCCCAATTCCCAGATCCCTGAGCCGCACCAAGAGGGGCCACCTCCCAGTGGCCCAGCTCCTGTGGCTCAGGATCCTGTATCCATTCCTCACCCTGGCCCTGCTCATGACCCCCTTCTTGCCACTACTTCTGACCCTTGCCCAGCCCCCATGCCTGATCCCTGCCCTGCCCCTGATGCCGTCCCAATCTCCTCCACCTCCCATGATGACATTGCCGCCCCATGGGCCGTCTCCTTCCCCTACTCGGAAGATGACCCCCAGGGTCATCCTACTCGGAAGATGACCCCCAGACTCCATTATTTCCTCATCCCGACCCACCAGGGGCTGCTCTTCTCCCTCCGCCGCCTCCCCCCGCTAAGCCGAATTTCAAGGCAGGCCCTATGGCGCCGGCCAAGCAGGAGCCGCATCGAGGGTCCGCCCCTTGCCTGCCTGTTTCGGTGGGTCACGGGGCTGTGCCAGGGGCCCCTTCGCTAGATAGCCGGGAGCCAGTAACCCCGGCCCCCCATACGCTGCGAGAGGAGCTGCGGGAGTTCCTGGAGGACGTCCGGGGTTCCCGCAACAAAGTACAGCTCGCTCTCCAGCGATGGGGGGATTTCCATCAAATCCTCCGGGCAGCGAGGGCCCTCATGGGGGAGGGTAAAAGGACTGGGAAGCAGGCTGCCGCGGCCTACCAACGGGTCCGCCTCTTCCGTGATATGTTACTCACCTACGGGGTAGGGCACGGATTGCTATGCGGCCCGACGGTGTCCGTGAGCGACCCTGCCGGCGAGGATCCCCCCCCCGCCCCCCCCAGCCCTCCTCATGGCATCTCTCCTCTTCGCAACATCGAACACCCGAGGCTGTAGGATAGGTCTCCGCAGGAGCCAGGTGCTCTCCTTCCTTCGGGAGGGGGGTACTCTGTAGTATTCTTGCAGGAGTCCCATACGGATCCAGCCGGCGAAGACAGCTGGCGGATGGAATGGGGGGGGGGGGACAGAGTCTACTTCAGACATCTATCTGTTTGTCAGGCTGGAGTGGCGACCCTGTTCTCCCCCAACCAACGGCCTGAGGTGCTGGGGGTTGCCGAGGCTGTGCCAGGCCACCTGCTGCACCTCCAGGTCTGTATGGAGGCGCTCGTGGTCAATCTCGTCAACATCTATGCCCCGACATCGGGCCCGGAACAGCTTCGTTTCTATCAGCAGGCGTCCGCCTTCATCGGCACCTTGGATCCTCGCGAGTGCCTGGTCCTGGGCAGGGACCTTAATAACACCCTTGAGGAACGGGACCGCTCGGGGATCGAGCGGTGCCTGGCCACCACGGACGTCCTCAGGAAGATTGTCGAACATCACTCCCTGGTGGACATCTGGCACGTCTGGCACGACCACCACCCGGATGACATCTCAACCTTCACCTTTGTCCGGGTGGAGGCCCATCGGTCGCGCCACTCCCGGTTGGACCGCATCTATTTATCACGCTTTCACCTTTCGCGGGCCCACTCCTCCAGCATCCGGCCGGCCCCGTTCTCTGATCATCATCTCACAGATCATCATCATCTGTGCGGAGAGGCCGGGGCCAGCCTACTGGCATTTTAATAACAGCGC
This sequence comes from Chelydra serpentina, assembly GCA_037349315.1. NCBI lineage: Eukaryota > Metazoa > Chordata > Testudines > Chelydridae > Chelydra > Chelydra serpentina. The sequence continues at coordinate 1,901,684 of JBAIAC010000021.1, read as the reverse complement.
GGGGGGCTGGGGTTGGAGGGGGACAAGGAGGCTGATCACCCCCACACACACTTGAGCCATGTGATGGGCATGGAGCCATGGTGGGAGCCAGAGCTACTCCGCTCTCTGATTAGCTGTTGCGGAGCCCTCCTATGCAGTGATTGGCTGGCATGGTGCCCGCCTGTGGTTTGATTGGCTGATAAGGAGCCACGCTGAAGGCAGAGGTTGTGTTGGGAGCAACAACTGCCTCAATACCCCCAGCTCTCAGGGATCCATCTTGTCTCCCCCTCCTTTTGTCTCTGCGTTCCCGTGTGACTTCCTGGGATGCTGAGTCTCTGGGGTTCTCACAAACACAGTCGCCTCCCTCGCTTCTCCCCATTCCCAGAGTGCCCCCGGGAGCCAGACCCTTTGCTGGGGGCCTGAGTGAGCCACCAATGACTGAAGGGGCTTTGGGGAGGGAGAACGTCCCTGCCCCAGGGGACCCTTGTGGCTGGCAGAGCCGTGGCATAGGGCCGGTGGCTGGTGGAGGAAGCGTGGTCAGTGGCTGTCTGTGCTTTGCCTGGGCCACTTGCCAGGGTGCAGATCTTCAGAGGTGCGAGTCAGGCCTCATTTGCTATGGAGTGAGGGGGCATTTTTCTCCCTGGGCTTTGGTACCCCCCTAACTTTTCATACGTCTTAAAGAGACAAAACATGATTTGAATCAATCAGTGTTTCACCCTAATGCCGTTGTTCTCTCCCTGCGGGCCACATACAGCCCAATTAGCACACAGCTAACGGCCCAGCTCTGCTCCCCGAGGTGGCTGGCATGTCCGCCCCCTAGGCAGAGGGGCCAGGCCACTTTGCGCTGTGCATTCTGCCCATGGCAGCAGGCACCGTCTCTGCAACTTCTATTGGCCTGAGCACCCGGCCAATGGGAGCTTCGCAGCCAGCACTGGAGGCAGGGGCAGTGTGCAGAGATTCCCTGAACGACCCTCACCTAGGGGCCGCAAGTGCACATCGGTGAGCTAGCGCTCACAGCTCTAGACCCAGGGGGTGAGGGCGCTGAGGCTCAGGGACGGGTGTCCGGCTTACGATGCAGAGACTTGCCGTAGGCCAGATGAAAAGAAGCAGTGGGCTGCATCCGTCCCATGGACCTGCGGGGCCCCCCTTAGCCCGAGATCTTGGGCTGCAGCCCCTAAAGCCTCTGCATTAATCCGGCCCTGGGCAGAGTGCGGGGGATGGTGACATACTGACTGTGGAGGATTTAGAGATGCAATACCCTGAGCAGGATGTCCCAGGGAAAGCAGGGGAGACGGAGCAGAGCAGATGCAGGAGGCAGGTGAGCATGTGACTTTATTGGGCGAAAGATCATTGAGCCGTTGCTGGGGTGTCTGGAAGAGGAACTGGGATGGGGCAGTGTAGGGGAAGTGGTATGGGGGTTCTGTGTGCATGGTCTGGAGGGATAGGCTCCACCAAGGAGGGCAGGTTATGGGGCTCGGGAGAGTAGGTGAGCCCCTGTAAAGCTGGGTACAGGGCTGTGGACCAACCCTATAGGGATTATACTGTTGGCAATAGGACTCCAGAGCCCCAGGTGCTGCATGGGGAATAGCCAACCACTTCTTGGCCATCCCAGCACCATACTGGCCAATTCCCTCATCCCACATATTGCCTCCTTCGCCTCACCCCTCCCGTGGAGCCCTCTGGCGCAAGCAGACACTGACTGGATTTCAGGCAAGGTGCTGGGATCCGGGTGAAAATAAGTGAAGTCGTGGAACACCTCCAGCGTGACCCCTTTAGTGTTGGCGTGTTTACTGGAGGCCTCGTAGAGCCCATCCCGGAGCCCTGCAGGGGGCAGCAACGGGCCATGAGCAGTGGGGAAAGGGACTGAATGGTGGTGACAAAAAGACCCATATATGTGGGGAGCCCAGCCTGGCACAGGGGGCGGGAGGGGCAGGAGTCTGAGCTTCCAAACCACCAGCCCCAGCCCTCAGGGAAGAGGACGTGGTGAGGTGAGCTGATCTCAGCCCAGCACTGGCAAGGGGCTGTCCCATGTGTACCTGCCCTGCACAGGGCTCATGGGAGCAGCCTTTGGGAGGCCTTGGGGCTGGCACTGTAGGGCAGGATCCTGGGGTTGGACCACGCAGGATTTATATGCTGAGTGGTCATGTTAGATCCCATTTCCTACAGTGGACAGCTCCTTACTCACCAGATCAGCGGTCGGGGTCACCAATGTTTTATGTCGGCTGCGTGAGTGTGTTCCCTCTGTGTGCTGCCCCGGCTCTGCGCAGATCGCTGACACAGCAGACTCCAAGAGAACCCCAAATGACCATAGACTCCGATAAGGTACGAAGGCACCCGGCCAGGTCTCTTGTCAAACGAAGCAGAGAAATAGTTTCCCGAAGACTCTACAGGACAGACTACGAATATGTGCCCCCGACAATGGACACAGCTCAGTCAGTGGTGGGACGCTCCACTGCCCCCTAGGCCGGACAAAGACACCGCCCCAGGACTGTATTCTTATACACAGCTACAAACAACTCTACATAGTAAGGTGCCGCATCTCACCTTGTACATGTTGGTTCGAACAAAACAACTCTATCCATCATATTACCCTTTTGCCCCTGTCTTTAGGATGGGTCACCTTGTTCCTTGTTATGTGTGTGGAATGTGCAAGTATCGGAGTGTTCTGGTATCTAGTGTCCAGCACCTTTTAGGTATGTGCCTTTTTGCAGCATCAACCCTTTCCTTGCCAGCCTCTGTGAGCAGGGCCTGCCTCTGACTCACTGTTTAACTTTGCTTTATGTTAGCAAAGTCTTGACCGTTACTTTAGCTCAGGCCTTAGGCCTCATACTGAGCCTCTGATACAAGGGTTTATGTTTCAGGGCCTCATCTTACTACATTCCCCCACTTTTTGTCTTTTTATGGGGAGGATGTTTACCCATCGTCCTGAAAAAGCATAATGCACGGACTGAGGATAACCCAGTGGGCTAAACACTGTTACGTGGTTACCTGATTTTACCATCCATACGCTCATGCCCCATCTGTCCCTTGGTCTGCTCAGACTCCTGCCCCTCCCGCCCTCTGTGCCAGGCTGGGGTCCCCACACATATGGGTCCTTTTGTCACCATAATTCAGTCCCTGTCCCCACTGCTCATGGCCCGTTGCTGCCCCCTGCAGGGCTCCGGGACGGGCTCTACGAGGCCTCCAGTAAACACGCCAACACTAAAGGGGTCACGCTGGAGGTGTTCCACTACTTCACTTATTTTCACCCGGATCCCAGCACCTTGCCTGAAATCCAGTCTGTGTCTGCTTGCGCCAGAGGTCACCACGGGAGGGGTGGGGTTGGTAGATAAGGGGGCAATCTGTGGGGTGAGGAAATTGGCCAGTATGGTTCTGGGATGCCCAAGATGTGGTTGGCTATTCCCCATGCAGGACCTGGGGCACCGGGGTCCTATTGCGAACGGAATAATCCCTGTGGGGAAGCCAAGGGAGGAGGGTGGGGGAGTCTGGGAATCAGTGTTACATGTAGTGGAACCAGTAACATCTCCCAGCACCAGCCTCACCTGGGATCTGCTACCCCCAACCCCTAAGGCCTTGCCCTCCCCCACAGCCCTGTACCCAGCTTTACAGTGGCTGTCCTACTCGCACTGGCCCCATAACCTGCCCTCTTTCTTGGAGCCTATCCCCCCAGACCCATACACACAGCATCCCCGTCCCACTTCCCCTACACTGCCCCATCCCAGTTCCTCTTCCAGACACCCCAGCAACGGCTCAATGATCTTCCGACCAATTATGTCACATGCTCACCTGCCTCCTGCATCTGCTCTGCTCCGTCTCCCCTGCTTTCCCTGGGACATCCTGCTCAGGGTATTGCATCTCTAAGTCCTCCACAGTCAGTATGTCACCATCCCCCACACTCTGCCCAGGGCTGGATTAATTCAGGGACTTTAGGGGCTGCAGCCCAGGATCTCGGGCTAAGGGGGGCCCCGCAGGTCCATGGGACGGATGCAGCCCGCTACTTCTTTTCATTTGGCCTACGGCAAGTCTCCGCACCGTGAGCCAGACACCGGTCCCCGAGGCTCAGCGCCCTCACCCCCTGGGTGTGGAGCTGCGAGCGCTAGCTCACCAATGTGCACTTGCGGCCCCTAGGCGAGGGTCGTTCAGGGAATCTCTGCACACTGCCCCCACCACCAGTTCTGGCTGCGAAGCTCCCATTGGCTGGGTGCTAGGGCCAATAGAAGCTGCAGAGACGGCGCCTGCTGCCATGGGCAGAATGCACAGCGCAAAGTGGCCTGGCCCCTCTGCCTAGGGGCAGCACATGCCAGCAGAATGGTTTTGGCTGAAGTTCTGGGGGAATCTCAGCTCAGATTACAAGAGCTGGTACATGTCCACTCTCCTATGAAGAGTGTCAAACTCAATGAACTTGCACTTCCCAAGGGAGCCTTGAGCTATGTAAGACAGTGCAGTTCTGGGGTGCAAGGCTGGGGAGCTGGGGGGAAATGGCTGGAGCCTCTGTATTGATGGGTCATGAGTGGCTGGGAGATTGTTCATGTAACTCGGCTGGCTGTGTCCCTGCCTGTGGATGGCTGTGTAAGTGCAGAGTCTACCAGAGGTTTATAGCTTAATATCAGTATCGTGGTGTGAGGGACAGCCCAAGCTGGTGGGTTTGGCTGCCGACACAACCTCTGCCTTCAGCGTGGCTTTGCCAAGCCAACCTGGGGATTCTCTGATGCCAGATTCCAGCTGAGTAATAAATGTGACGCTGAGTCACTGCAGATATGGATTGCATTGCGCCCGGCAGGGAACGAACCGTGACAGCCCCTTGCCAAGGGGATTTCATTTGCTCATAGGTAGAAATTTGCCCAGCCTGGACCCCTTGACTGCTCCCCAATGCTGATAGGGACCCCTGCAAGATCAAAGACAGAGCATGAGCAAATCAGGCACAGAGCCTCCTAGGGCCCACATGCCTCGGGGGACAGAGCTGGGAGAGACACAGAGCAGAGGAAGCACAAAGCCAAGGAGACGGGCTCAGACTGTGGGCTCCCAGCACAACCCTCAAATCCAGGGGTTCTGAAACTGGGGGTAAGGACCTCTCTTGGGGTCGCAAGGTTATTACATGGGGGGTCACAAGCTGTCAGCCTCCACCTCAAATCCCGATTTGCCTCCAGCATTTATAGTGGTGTTAAATATATTTAAAAGTGTTTTTAATTTCTAAGGCGGGTGGGGGCGGGAGGTCGCACTCAAAGGGTTGCTGTGTGAAAGGGGTCACCAGTACAACAGTTTGAGAACCACTGCTCAAATCAAAGTAATAGACAGTATCTGAAAGCTAGGAAGGAGCTGCAGTGGGGGAGTGAAGGGCCGGTGAGCAGGGGCTGTGGTTCGGGATTGAGGGGCACCAGCAGAGTTGGTTTGCCCAGGCCCCACTCCTGGCTGTGCTCGTGTTTCCTCCGAATTCTTCTCCACTGGCCCCAGGGAATCGTTTCACCCCTCGCTGCCCAGGGAAGGAACCTGATGGTGCCTTGCGACGGCAGGGACGTGACTGCCCCAGTTCCAGGGCAGTCACCGACTCTGTTATTGGTTCATTTCCTCAGGGATAAGAGGCTGGAGCAGCTCCGAGGGAGAGCGAGACCCAGCGGGGACAGGACCAGCTGCTGCCAGGCAGGGACATCACTGCTCCCAGGCACCATGTCTGCCAAATTCTCCAGGGTGACCCTTATCCAAGGTGTCATGGTGGGGACAGACACAGGGAACTGATGGGTTTCTGTCCTCCAGCCGCGCAGGTGCCGCCCACGCCAAACCCCTGGTAATCTGCTGAGGGTCCATCCCCACCAGAGATGCTGATCCTGAGCTGCACCTCCAAGCTGCGACTGCTGGAGGGGACACTACGGAGGCGCTTGCCTGAGACGCTGCCGGTGACATGGCTGTGCCTAGCCCCACTGCCCGCACCCCAGGGATGGGACTCCACCCTCCCCCACCTCCATGGGGCAGAGAGCAGGGGAAGGTCCCTCTTACTCCCTTGGGAGATGGGTTAGAGATTAGGCCTGAGGGGTGGCCCCTCCCCACCAGGCGCTGGCTGCTCTCCCAGCCGCCTGCTGCTCCCTCGTGTCTCCTCAACTCCAAACCCAGCACCAATTCCTGCTGCTCACCCAGCCACCCGCTGCCCCCTCGTGTCTCCTCAACTCCAAACCCAGCACCAATTCCTGCTGCTCACCTAGCCCAGCCAGCAGGACCTTCCCAGCCAATCACAGGGAAAGTGGGCTCCTTATCAGCCAATCAAACCACTGGCGGACAACGTGCCAATGTATGCATGCGCGGGCTCCGCGACAGTTAATCAGAGAGCTGGGTAGCTCTGGCTCCCTCGATGGCTCCCTCCCCATCACATGGCTCAAGTGTGTGTGTGGGTCACTGGCCTCCTTGTCCTCCTCCACCCCCGCACTCGGGGTCTCTCATGTGATGCCAGCCAGAGGCCACAAATCAGGGGTCAGACCCCAATCTCAGGATAATAAATCCATTGTGCCTGTGGCGTCAGCCCCATTGGCAAGGGCAGCCAATTTTGAGAAGGGCCAAATATTTCCCAAAGGCACAGAAGATCTTGAGACACTGAAACCCCCTGATAAACAATGGGAGGCTCCTGACCGAGTCATGAGAGTAGGAATTTCTGCCCCTCCACCAGCTCTGACCCCCGCCCCATGTCTCTGGCAGGTCCTCGGTGCCGTGATAAACATAAACCGTGGGAATCCTGCTGTGTACGAGGTGCTGGTGGATTCGTGGCCTGAGTTCAAAGCCGTCCTCATCCGGCCACACAGAGAGGTGCCGCCCCTCAGCCACCGCCTGCACCTGGGGGCCTGCGGGGATTGTGCGGTGGGGAGTAGGACATGGAGCCTTTCTCCTCTAAGGGACCCAGGCAGGGGCCAGTCTAGCACAGTATGAGGGGTATTGGGATTTGAGGCCTTTCCCTTCAAGGGGGGCCCTAAGGCGGGGGCCAGGCTGGCTTGGAGGGGAGGTCGTGGGGGGAGGCAGATCAGTCATTCCATTGGGAGTTCCCCACTCCGCTCCATGTCTCCCCTGGCAGGTGGCATCGGACAACTCTGATTTCTATACCAACACATACACGGCGTACTACCGGGACCTGGGCGCCTACCGGGTCCTGCTGGACAGCACCATCAACTGGAGCCAGGCCTTCTGGATCCACGGTAACATGGGCCCCACAGCACTGGGGAGAGCCCCACGGAGACTAAGCATACATGTTCTTTCTGAGCCTAACCGCAGGATCTTGCCCTACAGTGCCAGCCCCAAAGCACTCAGATGCCCCCAGGCTGCCAGCTCTATGGGGCGCAGGAACATATGGGGTTGCTCCTTGCCAGGGCTGGGCTGGAGTCGGCTCAGCTGAGCACATCCTCTTCCCTGAGGGCTGGGGCTGGTAGGTTTGGAAACTCAGACTCCTGCCCCTCCCGCCCGCTGTGCCAGGCTGGGGTCCCCAAACATATGGGCGCTTTTCTCATCAGCATTCAGTCCCCATCCCCACTGCTCACAGCTCATCACTGCCTCCTGCAGGGCTCCAGGATGGGGTGTACGAAGCCTCCAGGGACATCGCCGAGGCTAAAGGGGTCCATCTGGAAGTGTCCAGCTTCTTCACCTACCTCCACCCGGATCCCAGCTCCATGCCTGAAATCCGGTCAGTGTCTGTTTGTGCTACAGGGCCCCTGGCCAGCGTGGCACTGAGATGCCCAAGGTCTGGCTGGCTATTCCCCATAAAGGGTCTGGGGCACTGGGGTCTTGTTGCCACTAGCAGAATCCTAGTGGGATTGGTACTGAACTCAACCTCACTCAGGGAACCTGCAGGGACTGGGGAGCGTAGCCATGGGGTGGGGTCAGCCATGGGGAGGGAGATCCCTGTTCAGTTCCTGCACAGGGCACCCAGCCTCTGCCAGGAAACCCTGATGCAAAGGGCTTCTGTGCCACCAATGGGGCCTCACCAAAAGCCCCTCAGCACCGGGCACTCCTGTAATCAGCTGTCAGCCCTGGCAGGGCTTGGGCAGTGAGCAGCCGTGCTCCCCCCATCCCCGCACCACATCTCTCCTGGCCCAGGCTGGAGAGAAACCTACCCTGCCCACAGTCTGTTCAGACCTCGGCTCCTCACTCAGGACTGAAGGAGGGAAAGGTTCCCTAGAGCTGTTTTGGGGATGTGGGGTCTCTATCAGGAAGGGGAATAAGACACACAGTTCTAATGAGATGGGACAATAGAGAGAGCTGGCCACTGTGTGGGCTAGTGGGGAAAGGCCCCGTGTCTCATTTCCCCCCCACACCCGAACCAACCAGCTGTCCACTTCACTTGGCTCCAGCGTCCCCCTTTCCTGAATCCAATGAGTTTCGCTGGTTCCTACAATGACCTTCATGGGAATCCCACCCTGCCTGGGCGGGGAGGGGGGGAAGCTCCTTCTGATTGGCTGCCTCTCAGAGCTGCTGAAATAAGAGTTCCCTGCCCCCGTCCCTCCCCGCAGTAATGTGACACCCTTCTCACGGGAGGGGAGAGAAGGGCAGGGAAGAGGCAGCAGAAATTGCTCAGCATCTCAGGGGGACATCGCTTCCACTCCCCATCCATTCCTGTGAGCAATGGGACAGGACGGTGCTTGGGCTCCCCCTATCCCTGGGACACCTAACCTGGGAAGGGCAGAGGGGAGCCCGCTGCAGTTGCCACAGGGCTGGGAGGGGTTGAAGAACATCAGGAGGTAGAGAGGGGAGGCTGTGGGGTCTGGGAACAGAGTTGATGGTTCCCTGTACCGGGGCAGAACTGATGGGGCAGAATGAATTGCTGTGTGGGAGATGGAGAGATGTTGGAGTAGCAGCTTCTGCAGGGAGGCCCAGATCAACATAATAAATTTGCGACTGTTGGCAACAGTGATTGTAACACCTAGAGGTGGGGGCTGGGGGAATTCAGCTGTCAAGGGAGGACAGCAATCACAGCGTAATCTTTTTTAAAAGCCTCATGATTTTAGGGCCAATCTCATGGTTCTGAGGTATCACTCCTGCTCACTGACATTTGGGGTTGATCTGCTGATCTCTGCTCTCCCACTCCCCAGGCTGGACCCGACCGTGAGGCTCTCGTCCCTGAACATCTCCCACATCGACCTCGTGAATGAGACGTGGGCCCTTGGGGGGAATGACAAGAGCAGGAGGTACCTGACCAGCCTGATCCGCTACTTCCCCAGCATCTGCCTCCTGGATGCCGCCAGCCGCCCTGTCAGCTGGATCCTTTCAGACCCGTTTGGTGCCATGAGCCAGAGCTACACCCTGCCCCAGCACCGGGGACGTGGTTACAATGCGGTGCTGAACAACTTGCTTGCCAAGCGGCTGCAGGCACTCGGCTATCCCAGCTACAGCCACGTGGCCCTGGACAACTACCCCATACAGAGGCTGCCGGAGAGGCAGGGCTTCCAGCGCCAGCCCACCTTGTGCCACTACATCCTCCACAACGCAGCACTGCATAGACCCCCCACCTTAACCCCCAGCCCAGCACCGGGCACAGCCCCCGCCTGAGTCCCCAGCCCAGCCACCCAGGGGACCTGCCAGGCTGGGGCTAAGGGAAGCCAAGGGAGGAGTGTGGAGGAGTCTAGAGATCAGTGTTAGTCCCAATGGAACCAATAACATCTCCCAGCTCCAGCCTCACATGGTGTCTGCTGCCCACAGCCTCACAGCACCATACACAGCTTCCCAGGCTCTGTCCTAGTCTCCCAAGCCCCATTACCTGCCCTCCTGGGTGGACCCCAGTACCCCAACCCCATACAAGTAGCACCCCCATCCCAGTTCCACTTTCAGCTCCGTGATCTTCCATCCAATTAAGTTACATGCTAACCTGCCTCGTGCTTCTGCTCTGCTCCTTCCCCTAGGACATCCTGCTCAGCGTATTGCATCTCTAACTCCTCCACAATTAGTGTGTCACCCTCCCCACACCCTGCCAGAGACATCTCACGCGGATCTCTCTCTCCAATGCTTCCTTCAGGCTTGTCACATCTCTCCCCACTGCTGCCTGCTGTAATCAGTTCTTTCCCCCTCTACTGGACAATACAAGCCACAGCAGGTTTAAATGGGGCAGAGGGGCGGGGGCTGGCCAATCGATCCCAATTAGGCAACATCTCCTTGAGCACAGCGCGCTGGCCATGATGCTTCTAACCCCTGATGAATCTGGCTGATCCGCATTGATACTAACCAGCCTGAGAATGTCCCTGTGACAAGGATTCCCTCAAGGGCCAATCTGTCTCAGTAAGTCAAGGGGTAAATACCTCCTGGGGATGTTGATAATTTTCAAAGCAAACTTCACTATCCACAAGGGCTCCCCCAGCCTGAGGTAACATCCAAAACCAGTCTAGACCCAAAAGCAATCCAGATGTGTTAAATTCAGCACCACACAGGCAAGACACCCCAACCCCCTTAATTCCACCCACGAGCATTGATCGATAGCAGGAAGCGTTTTAGGCTTTGTGATCCCAGCTGTGATTAAACTGATTCTACACCAACATGTACACGGTGTTCTGCAGAGGACGAGCTGGGCAGCATGGGCGCTATCAACTGGGGCCAAGCCTTCTGTATCCACCGTAATGTCTGGGTGTCTCGTCCTGAGCCCCACAGCCACTGCATGATCCCTCACCTTCTGGGACCAAACCACAGCAGCCCCAGCCCCTGTGTCTCTAGGTCCTTCCCGGCTGCTCCCGTATGCCCGATGGGGTCAGGCTGCTTGGCTGCGATTGGCTCACTTGATGCAGGCCCCCTTTCATGAGACCTGCATGCTGGTGGATTGGCTTGGTCCCCTCTCCTCCCCACCTGCCCGTATGGGGTCCCCCACAGCCACGTTCCCCATTCAGGGCTCCCACTGCTCAGGGTCTGTTGCCACCCCCTGAAGGGCCCCAGGATGTGGCGTATGAGGGACATCACTGGGGCCAATGGGGTGCAACTGAAGGCATCCAACCATTTCATGTACCTCCACCCGATCCCAGCACCATGCCTGAGATCCGGTCAGTGTCTGCCTGGGGGTGGGCACAGGGGTTGGGCAGCTTCACTGGAAGGCAGCTGGCCCCACTCCTCACCCTGTCTGGGCCCAGGCCAATGGCAGCATCCCACTGGGATTGACACTCCCCTCACAGCCTGCTCTCTGTCTGCTCAGGGACCTGCAGGCACTAGAGAGCTCAGTCACGGGGTGTTTGGGCTTAGGGCGGGGGTGACATTACACTCCATATTCTTTATGAAAATATGCTTATGATTTGAATATGACATAACTGAGATGTGCTTTATGCAAGATGGCTCATGTGAGGTATCATTGGAAAGGTTATGATTTACTGAATGTGATTATTCAATTGGTAAGCCGGTATCATTTCCGTATCTGAAGTTAGGAATATTGACTCTGTATCTGTATTTCAAATGTGTTACTTTGATTGTCACCCCAAACTAGCCCTTTGGGTACAACAATGGAAAAGCCAGACAGGGCTAATGGCCTATTAGCAAAGGCAATGGACTGTGAAAGAGCTTAGTCTGCCGGTGGACACTCCAGACAGCCTACGAGTAATGGCTGCCACAGCCCTGCAGAGACATGGGTCTGAGTCATCTGGTACTGGACCCACCCCTTGGAAGGCCAGTGTTCTTCCACTGGGAGACAAATGGCTTCCACCATACACAAGAGCTATATAAGACTGGGAGTGACGATCATAGTTCTCCTCTGCCGCCCTACCCAAAAAGACACTGAAAAACACCTGGAAGCCAGCACCAAACTAAGCGAAAAAGGGTTGAACCGAGTTTGGGAGGGCGTCTGTTTTGTTCTGTTTGCTACCCCTTTAACCTCTTAAAATCTGCCCTTTATAGTTAATAAAATTTGCTTTGTTTATTATTAAACCCAGTTTGTGTAATTTCTAACTGCAGGGTGGGGAAGGGGAAGAAGTTGTGCATATCTTCCTCCACATTGAGGGAGGGGGTGAATTAATGAACTTGTGTTATACAGATTTCTCTACAGAGCAAGACAATATACCTTTGGGTCTGCACTCCAAGGGAGGTGGACACCTGAATGCTGGGGCAAGTCCCTTAAGATGAGGCTTCCCAGAGTTGATCTCAGTGTGTGTGTCATTCTGCAGTTGGGTGTGGCCCTGCCTCTGTGTGTGCTGGAGGAGACTTACTAGCCTGGCTCAGCAAGACAGGTAAAAATGAAGCCCATGCTGGCAGAACAGGTGAGCTCAGAGGTATCCCAGAACATCAGGTGGCATCCCAAAGGAGGACAACTCATATCAGAGGGGCCCTGGTTCAGCCCCCCACGTATGGACCCCCATTTCAGAAAATCCTGGCAGGTACGGGTAGAAAAGCTGTGGTGGAACATTACTTTTGTAGTTGGCTAGCCATTCACAGTCTTTGTATAATCCTGAGCTGATGGTGTCAAATTTGCAAATGAACTGAAGCTCAGCAGTTTCTCTTTGAAGTCTGGTCCTGACGTTTTTTGCTACAGGATGTCTACCTTTAAATCGGCTATTGTGTGTCCAGGGAGATTGAAGTGTTCTCCTACAGGTTTTTGTATATTGCCATTGCTAATATCTGATTTGTGTCCATTTATCCTTTTACATAAGGACTGTCCAGATTGGCCGATGTACATAGCAGAGGGGGCATTGCTGGCACATGATGGCGTATATTACAGACTTCAAAGAGAAACTGCTGAGCTTCAGTTCATTTGCATATTTGACACCATGAGCTCAGGATTAAACAAAGACTGTGAATGGCTATCCAATTACAAAAGCAGTTTCTCCTCCCTTGGTGTTCACACCTCAGCTGCTAGAAGAGGGCTTCATCCACCCTGATTGAACTAACCTCGTTATCTCTAGCATACTCTTGCCTCCATATTTATATCTGCCTCTGGATATTTCCACTGCATGCATCCAACGAAGTGAGTATTCACCCACGAAAGCTTATGCTCCAATACGTCTGTTAGTCTATAGACCCAGTCACCTGGTTCCAATGAATGGCAGGGCTGCTGGGGTCTTTGGGTAATGCTTTTTTTACCTGGCAGTGATTTGCAGATATTACAGCTGCTTGGGCACATATAAGCCCCTCCTTTTCCTGGCTGTCAGTCAAGTCTTAGCTGTGAGCAGTGTCCTTGGGCGAGGCCAGAGTCTTATCTTTTTGGACTGAGCTTCCTAGTTACAATTAACTCGTTCTGTTCTTTTCTTCTCCCCTTCTCGGATTCTTTTAATCTACAAAGGAAATTTCCACTCTCCACTCACACCTTTGTCCAAACACATATACACTACCCATTATACAGCACTTTAGTCTTATTATTCAATATATACCACATACACCCTTCTAATAAAATGACTATTACAGAGCTTTGGAGCAACAAACCAGGACAAGCACACCCACTTTTGAGGAGTCCACTCGGTACAACCTCTGGTGTCCAATAGTTTTTTCCTCCCTCCCCAGGCCTCTGGCAGAGATCTGGGGTAGCCAGAAGGATCCCATGTACAATATGGGGAGTGGGTTAAGCTTTCATGTCGTTGCTTCCAAAGTCTATTGGTGTGCAATTTTTACAACAATTTTTCCAATTAAAGGATCTGGCCAGTGAATTTCTTTTTCTTACTTTAGCAAGTGTATTAGACTTTAGTATATCACATTTCCTGATATTATCCAAAACACTTTGTGTTCCAAGTTGAATAAAAAAAAAATCTGCATTTTGATTTAACCCATCTATTGGATTTTGAACTAGACTGTCCTATGAAAATATTAAACTCAAAAATATTGGCCACAAGACAAGACAGGACATAAAACACAGAACATAATTCCTAATGTGCCAGTAAATGCATGACATGCTGATTGTTTTTCAGCTGGCATCAGCTTTCTCTGATTTTCTGAAAGACAAAAAGAACATATGTCTACTCCTTCTGGGGACATCAGTCACTGCTTAAAATAAATCTTTTTATACAAATACCCTTGTTGATTGCAGGCAAAACAGAGGAATTACCCTCAGTTTTCCTGTGTTTGTTTCATAGGTAGACCAGGTTTCAGTTACTTTTACCTTTATCAGCTAAAGGGGTTTTTAATCTTATTATTTGGGGCTGTGGGGGAAATGGAATTTCAGGATGGCAGAAAGCTCTGTAGTAAGATGAGGCCCTGAAACATAAACCCTTGTATCAGAGGCTCAGTATGAGGTGTAAGGCCTGAGCTAAAGTAATGGTCAAGACTTTGCTAACATCAAGCAAAGTGAAGCAGTGAGCCAGAGGCAGGCCCTGCTCACAGAAGCTGGCAAGGAAAGGGTTGATGTTGCACATACCTATAAAAAACTGGACACTAGATACCAGAACACTCCGACACTTGCACATTCCACACATATAACAAGGAACAAGCTGACCCATCCTAAAAATGGAGCAAAAGGGTAATATAATGGATAGAGTTGTTTTGTTCGAAACAACGTGTACAAGGTGAGAGGCGGCACCTTGCTACGTAGGGGGATTGCACCTTCCTACGTCAGGAGTGATGTGTAACTTGTTTGTAGCTGTGTATAAGAATACAGTTCTGGGGCGGTGTCTTTGTCCGGCCTAGAGGGCAGTGGAGTCTCCCGCCACTGACTGAGCTGTGTCCATTGTCAGGGGGCACATATTCGTAGTCTGTCCTGTAGAGTCTGCGGGAAATTATTACTGTGCTTCGCTCGACAATAAACCTGGCCGGGTGCCTTCGTACCTTATTGGAGTCTGTACTCATTGGGGGTTCTCTCGAGGTCTGCTATGTCAGTGATGTGTGCAGAGCCGGGGCAGCACACAGAGGGAACACACTCACGCAGCCGACATACAACACTGGTGAACCTGACTGCTGATCTGATTTTATGAAATCGATTGTGTGTGTCCCCACTAAAGACCATTAAGGCCATTAAGTCGACGGACTGTGTCCACAGTATCAGGGCTAGCGTCGACTTTCAGAGCGTTGCATTGCGGGCAGCTATCCCAGAGTTCCCGCAGTCTCCGCCGCCCATTGGAATTCTGGGTTGCGATCCCAAAGCCTGATGGGGCAGAAAACATTGTCGCTGGTGGTTCTGGGTACATGTCGTCAAGCCATCCCCCCTCCCTCCATCCCTCTGTGAAAGCAACCTTTTTCGTGCCTTTTTTCTGGGGTTTTTGGGTTTGCTATGGCAAGCATGGAGCCTGCTCAGCTCACAATGACCGTACATCTCCAGCGTACGCCTGGACATTTAGTCTAGTGGGGATTCAGTTGCACTGTAATACAGGTAGAGGGATAGCTCAGTGGTCTGAGCATTGGCCTGCTAAACCCAGGGTTGTGAGTTCAATTCAAAAAATCTCCCTTCGCGGGAGGGCACTGGTACTCAATCAACTGGTCCTGTCCATGCTCTGGTACCGGCTCAACACCCTGGTCCCGGCCCCGGGTTTCCTGGCTGACCTCCAGACGGCGATTCTGGAGTTCTTCTGGCCAGGACTGCACTGGGTCTCTGCAGGGGTCCTCCATCTGCCCCTGGAGGAGGGTGGGCAGGGCCTGAAGTGCCTGCGCACTCAGGTCTGTGTCTTCCGCCTCCAGGCCCTGCAGAGACTCCTTTATGGTGCAGGTAGTCCGGCGTGGAGCGTCCTGGCGCACGCCTTCCTGCGCCGCTTCCGAGGGCTCCGGTACGACCGGCAGCTCCTTTATCTCGATCCGAGGGGCCTTCCGCGAGACCTCTCCGGGCTGCCGGTCTTCTACCAGGACCTCCTCCGGACCTGGAAACTGTTTTCAACGACCAGGTCCGTGGCGGCCACCGGAGGGGCAGATCTCCTCGCGGAGCCCCTGCTACACAACCCCCAGCTTCGTGTGCAGGCGGCGGAGTCCCCTTCTGTGCGCCAGAGGTTGGTCCTGGCAAAGTCACCAGAGTCGGATACCTCCTGGATTACGACCGGGGAGACTGGCTGGATCCCCTGACGCTTGCTCAGCACATGGGGCTCTCCAGGCCTTGTACTCCCCGGTGCGTACTCCAGGAGGTGAGGGCCGCTTTGCCACCCGCTGCTCGGGTCTACCTCAACCAGGTCCTGCACGAGGGCACGCCCCGCCCACCCTCCACCCCAGGCCCTCCGGACCTTTTCATCGGGCCCCTGCCCCGTGGACCCAACCGGCCCCCCCGCCCCTTCTCCATGAGCCGGCTGCACACCTTGCAGCCGGTCTGCTTTCAAACCGCGCCACGGAAGCATCTCTACACGCTCGTGCTCCACACCCTTCATTTCCTCACCCTCGTGTCCCGCCCCGACACAAAGTGGCGGGACCTTCTACCACCTCTAGAGGGTGAGGAGCCCCGGTGGGCCAGCCTCTATTCCACCCTGATACCGAGGCCCACCGGGGATGTCAGCTGGCAACTCCTTCATGGGGCCGTGAGCACAGGCGTGTATTTGGCGCGGTTTACCCCTGTCCCAGATACCTGCCCCTTCTGTGGTGTGAGGGAGACCCTGGTGCACGTTTACCTGGAGTGCGCCAGGTTGCAGTCCCTATTCCGGCTCCTCACCAGTATTTTGTTAAGAGTTTGGCTGCACTTTTCCCCTCACCTCCTTCTCTATGCACTCCCTATCTGTGGCCCCACAAAGTCACGGGACCTCCTGGTCAATCTCCTCCTGGCCCTGACTAAATTGGCCATCTATAAAACCAGGGAGAGGAGGTTGGCCGATGGAGGCTCCGGTGCCTGTGGGGCCTGTTTCCGATCCCTTGTCCGTTCATGCATCCAAGCAGAGTTCCTCTGGGCGGCGTCCGCTGGCTCCATTGATGCCTTTGAGGAGCAGAGGGCGCTGTCCGGGGTTCTCTGCTCGGTGTCCCCGTCAGGCTACCTTCTTTTAACCCTGTGACCGCACCCCTGACCCTGTTATTTTATTAGTTGTCCCCCGGACTCATTTGGATTCCAGGTCCTGTGGATCCTCTCCTTGAACTAGGGGGGGTCCTTTAGCAGTGGGCGGGCTTCCACCCGCCCACTTCCCGGAACCCAATAGGTACACCAACCCTTGAGAGAAGTCTGAGAACAAACCATTCTTGCTGCTACAACCTGACTCTGCCAAAGGGGTTTTTAATCTTATTATTTGGGGCTGTGGGGGAAATGGAATTTCAGGATGGCAGAAAGCTCTGTAGTAAGATGAGGCCCTGAAACATAAACCCTTGTATCAGAGGCTCAGTATGAGGTGTAAGGCCTGAGCTAAAGTAATGGTCAAGACTTTGCTAACATCAAGCAAAGTGAAGCAGTGAGCCAGAGGCAGGCCCTGCTCACAGAAGCTGGCAAGGAAAGGGTTGATGTTGCACATACCTATAAAAAACTGGACACTAGATACCAGAACACTCCGACACTTGCACATTCCACACACATAACAAGGAACAAGCTGACCCATCCTAAAAATGGAGCAAAAGGGTAATATGATGGATAGAGTTGTTTTAGTTCGAAACAACGTGTACAAGGTGAGAGGCGGCACCTTGCTACGTAGGGGGATTGCACCTTCCTACATCAGGAGTGATGTGTAATTTGTTTGTAGCTGTGTATAAGAATACAGTTCTGGGGCGGTGTCTTTGTCCGGCCTAGAGGGCAGTGGAGTCTCCCGCCACTGACTGAGCTGTGTCCATTGTCAGGGGGCACATATTCGTAGTCTGTCCTGTAGAGTCTGCGGGAAATTATTACTGTGCTTCGCTCGACAATAAACCTGGCCGGGTGCCTTCGTACCTTATTGGAGTCTGTACTCATTGGGGGTTCTCTCGAGGTCTGCTATGTCAGTGATGTGTGCAGAGCCGGGGCAGCACACAGAGGGAACACACTCACGCAGCCGACATACAACACTGGTGAACCTGACTGCTGATCTGATTTTATGGAATCGATTGTGTGTGTCCCCACTAAAGACCATTAAGGCCATTAAGTCGACGGACTGTGTCCACAGTATCAGGGCTAGCATCGACTTTCGGAGCGTTGCATTGCGGGCAGCTATCCCAGAGTTCCCGCAGTCTCCGCCGCCCATTGGAATTCTGGGTTGCGATCCCAAAGCCTGATGGGGCAGAAAACATTGTCGCTGGTGGTTCTGGGTACATGTCGTCAAGCCATCCCCCCTCCCTCCCTCCCTCCCTCCATGAAAGCAACCTTTTTCGTGCCTTTTTTCTGGGGTTTTTGGGTTTGCTATGGCAAGCATGGAGCCTGCTCAGCTTACAATGACCGTACGTCTCCAGCGTACGCCTAGACATTTGGTCTAGTGGGGATTCAGTTGCACTGTAATACAGGTAGAGGGATAGCTCAGCGGTCTGAGCATTGGCCTGCTAAACCCAGGGTTGTGAGTTCGATCCTTGAGGGGGCCAAGAGATGATGACTGATAGCAAGCATATTGTGTCGTCTACTGCCGAGCACCCAGGAGATGATGATAGCTAACAAGCATACTGCACCGTCTGCTGTCAGCCTACCCCTTGCTTCCCCCTCCCTCTGTGAAAGCAACTGAGGGGGGAGCAAAAAATCCCTTCATGCCTTTTTTCATGCGGGCGCCATATTGCTGACACCATTGTTATCCACCCGCTGCTTCTGCTGCCACTCTGCTCTCCTGCAGGTGCCATACCAGGGAAAGCATGGAGCCCATTCAGGTCACTGCGGCTGTTATCGCCGTTATGAACATCACACGCATTATCCAGCAGAGTATAGAGAACGAGAACCAGGACCTGCTACAGCAGGCGAGGAGGCGACGGCAGTGCCCTGAGGACAGTGATGAGGACATGGACACAGACCTCTCTCAAAAAAGCCCCCCCCCCCCCCCACGCAAGGTGGACATCACGGTGTCAATGGGGCAGGTTCATGCCATGGAACGCCGATTCTGGGCCCGGGAAGCAAGCACAGACTGGTGGGATGGAAAATGTTTCAATCTGGGATGATTACCAATGGGTGTGAAACTTTCGCATGCGTAAGGCCACTTTCATGGAACTTTGTGAGTTGCTTTCCCCTACCCTGAAGTGCCAGAACACCAGGATGAGAGCAGCCCTCACAGTAGAGAAGTGAATGGCGATAGCCCTGTGGAAGCTTGCAACGCCAGACAGCTACCGGTCAGTCGCGAATCAATTCGGAGTGGGCAAAGCTACAGTGGGGGCTGTTGTGTTGCAAGTAGCGAATGCGACCACCGAGCTGCTGCTACCAAGGGTAGTGACTCTGGGAAATGTGCAGGTCATAGTGGATGGCTTTGCAGCACTGGGGTTCCCGAACTGTGGTGGTGTGATAGATGGAACCCATATCCCTATCTTGGCACCGGACCACCAAGCCAGCAGTACATAAACCGAAAGGGTTACTTTTCAATAGTGCTGCAAGGACTGGTGGATCACAAGGGACGTTTCACCAACATCAGCGTAGGATGGCTGGGAAAGGTACATGACGCTCGCATCTTCAGGAACTCTGGTCTGTCTCAGCTGCTGCAGCAAGGGACTTTCTTCCCAGACCAGAAAATAACCTTTGGGGATGTTGAAATGCCTATAGTTATCCTTGGGGACCCAGTCTACCCCTTAATGCCATGGCTCACAAAGCCATACACAGGAAGCCTGGACAGTAGTCAGGACCTTTTCAGCTATAGGCTGAGCAAGTGCAGAATGGTGGTGGAATGTGCATTTGGATGTTTAAAGGCACGCTGGCGCAGTTTATTGACTAGGTTAGACCTCAGCAAAACCAATATTACCATTATTATTACTGCTTGCTGTGCGTTCCACAATATCTGTGAGAGTAAGGGGGAGACGTTTATGGCAGGGTGGGAGGTTGAGGCAAATCACTTGGCCATGCGCAGGCCATGCCATCACTTGTCTAGACGCGATAAATCAAACCAGGAAGTGCTCTGCCGTCGACGCTGGTAATCCAGCTCGACGAACGGAGTAGGCGGAGTCGACGGGGGAGCCTGCGCGCCGCGTGTGGACCCCGGGTAAGTGCTTTTTCATTCGAACTAAGATAGTTCGACTTCAGCTACGTTATTCACGTAGCTGAAGTTGCGTATCTTAGTTCAAATTATGGGGTTAGTGTAGACCAGCCCTTATTGAATGCCAGCCTTCTGTTGCTTGGACAGTTCTCTTGGCTTGAGTGGTTGGGTGCACAGAGCCCCCCCTCCCTCCCACCGCGTTCTTGGGCATCTCGGGGATGAGGTTATGGGACTCGGGAAGGAGGGCTGTTGGTTACACAGGGGCTGTAGCGGCGGTCTGGGCTCAGGCGGCCTTTCCTGAACCCTACGCCTTTCCTCAGCCATAAGCCGGAGGATTTCCGTTTGATGCTCCAGTAGCGTCAGAATTGCATCCTGCCTTCTCTCATCACACTGACGCCACCTACTCTCTTCAGCCCGCTGCTGTCTCTCTTCCTCCCGCCACTCATTGTCTTCAGCACGCCACCTGTCCTCGTGATCAAATTGTGCCTTTCTGGACTGCAACAGTGTCTGCCTCCACGCATTCTGCTGGGCCGTTTCAGTGTGGGAGGATTGCAAGAGCTCTGTGAACATATCATCTCAATTCTTTTTTACTTCGCTAGCCTCTGGGACGGTGATGAAAGGGGAGCGTTGGAACATTTGCAGCTGCAGGAGGAAACAAACGGGAGAGAAGTAGTTTAAAAGACACATATTAGAGAACAATGCTCCTAACATTACACAGCACATGTGCATTCTGTCCAAGGTCGCACTTTGTCTGTTATATTGAGGGTCTGCCGGTTTGGTGTGAGAGATCACACAAGCAGGGCAACATAATTCGGCTTGCAGGCAGCCATGGTAAGCCACAGTCTATTGGCTTCTTTAACCTTCATAACATGTGGGAATGGTTTCAAACAGCAACCCCCTCATTTCCCATAACAGACAGCCATTTAACATGGGTTGGCAATTGAAAAGGGAGGGGCCGCAGTTTTCAGGTTAATGTGCAGCGCAAACCTAATCAACGGCCACACACACACACATTCAAGATGATCGCTGTTCCCCCTCCCCCCACCGCGTGGGTAACAGCAGGGAAGATTTCTGTTTAGCCACAGGAAAACAGCCCAGCAGGGACAGACCCCTCTGAATGCCCCCTTCATAAAATTCCCCTATTTCAACCAGGTGACCATGAATGATATCACTCTTCTGAGGATAACACAGAGAGATAAAGAACAGATGTTGCTTGAATGCCAGCAAACACCGGGACCATATGCCACCATGCTTTGCAATGCAATGATTCCAGACTACGTGCTACTGGCCTGCCGCGGTAAAGTGTCTTACCTCGGAGCACGGGATAAGGCTGCCCTCCCCAGAAACCTTCTGCAAAGGCTTTGGGAGTACATCCAGGAGAGCTTTTTGGAGATGTCCCTGGAGGATTTCCGCTCCATCCCCGGACATGTTAACAGACTTCCAGTAACTGTAGCTGTACTGGCCGCAAATTAATCATTAAACACGCTTGCTTATAAAACATGTATTAATTTCAAAGAGGTACACTCACCAGAGGTCCCTTCTCTGCCTTCAAGGTCCAGGAGCATGCTTTGGGTGGGTTCATAGGGTACTGGCTCCAGGGTGACAAAGAGTTCCTGGCTGTCGGGGAAAAGGGCTTCTCCGCTTCCTTGCTGTGTCTGGGCGCTATCTTCAGCATCATTATCATCATCTTCCTCTTCCAAAAAATGCTCCTCGCTGGTTTCTGATGATCCACATACGGAGTCAAACCCCCATACAACGATCAGATCACGTACTTCACGCTTGGTCCACGCTGTAGTTCGTCTTCGGTACTGGGACTCCATCATGGTCTGCTGATGAGATCTGCACTCACCTGCAACTCGCCACGCAGGCCAAACAGGAAATGAAATTCAAAAGTTCGCGGAGCTTTTCCTGTCTACCTGGGCAGAGCATTCGTGCTCAGACTCCTGTCCAGAGTGGTCAAATGGTGCACTGTGGGATAGATCCAGGAGGCCAATACCGTAGAATTGCATCCACACTAACTCTAGTTCGATTCGGCAATATCGATTTTAACACTAATCCCCTCGTTGGGGGTGGAGTGGAGAAATCGATTTAAAGAGCCCTAGAAGTCGATGTAAATGGCTTCGTCGTGTGGACGGGTGCATGGATCAATCGAAATAACGCTAATAAATTTGACCGGAACTCCTAGTGTAGACCAGGGCTAAGTGAAATTAACAAGGATGCCAGAAATAGCCTATAGTCCCGCGGTCTGAACCGCGGGGGTGAACAGCTAAGTATAAACTGTTCCTATACAGGCAGCAGGCTACCTGGGGAGTCTTCTCCCTCAGCCAGTCCCCCCTGATCCCTGCTGCAAGCTAGAGGGGAGCCCCTGCAGCCCCTGCTGAGTGTGTGGGTCGGGGGAACACGGAGCCTAGCCCCGTTGGTAGCCTGACTGGAGGAGGAGAGGGAGAGAAACAACAAACAAATGTGCCAGTGAGTTTTCCCTTTCCAAGCTTTTATGAGCTTTGAGTTCGAACTTTTTGTTATGCAGCCAAAAGAGGCGAGAGTAAGCCAGCAGTGAATGCTCCACTTATTTGCCGGAACGCTGCGCACCTTTTTTTACCGGTACGCCGTACCGGGCCATACCGGCTTAGTTTCACCTCTGGACCTCACTCACGTGAACAGCTGCTGGGGCTTCGGTGAATGTCTGACCCTGTGATCTGCACCCTCCCCACCCCACCCACAGCCACCACTCCTGAACCACGCTGGGCAAGGGGCAGCCCCATCCCCTACCCGCAGAGTGTGCTGCCGGAGGGGACCACTCTCCCAGAGCTTGCAGCTGCCGGCGGGGAAAGGGCTTGGGGGAGTCCTCCTCTCTGGCCCCAGTCCTGGGGCAGCCTGAACCCCAAACCCATCCCCAGCCCTGCCCAAGCCCAGAGACCACACCCCAGACAGAGCCTTCACCTCCCCCGCACCTCAACCCTCTGCCCTAGCCCTGAGCCTCTCCAGCACCCCAAACCCTTCATCTCCAGACAAAGCCCTTATCCCCCGCACCCTAAGCCTCTGCCCCAACCCTGAGCCCCCTCATACATCATGAATCCCTCATCCCCAGCCCCACCCCACAGCCCTCACCCCAACCTTCGGCCATAGCCCTGAGCCCCCTCCAACACCCCAAACCCATCCCCAGCCCAACCTGAACCCCCTCCCTCCCATCCCCAAACTCTCTCCCAGAGCCTGCACCTCAATCCCCTGTCCCAGCCCAGGGCCTGCACCCAAGACCTCCATCCCGAACCAAACTACCTCCCAGAGCCTTAGGGAGGTGGGAGGCAGAGTTTGGGCAGGGGCAGGTTCTGGGCACCACCAAAATTTCTACAAACCTCCCACCCCTGCCAGCAGAATTGGTTTGACCAGGCCCCACTCCTGGCTGTGCTCGTGTTTCCTCCGAATTCTTCTCCACTGGCTTCAGGAAATCTTTTCACCCCTTGCTGCCCAGGGAAGGAACCTGATGGTGCCTTGCGACGGCAGGGACGTGACTGCCCCAGTTCCGGGGCAGGCATAGACTCTGTTAATGGTTCATTCACTCAGGGATAAGAGGCTGGAGCAGCCCCGAGGAAGAGCGAGACCCAGCGGAGACAGGACCAGCTGCTGCCAAACAGGGACCTCACTGCTCCCAGGCACCTTGTCTTCCAAATTCTCCAGGGTGCCCCTTATCCGAGGTGAGTGGGAGCTACTGGGGCCACCTGAGTCCTGCACAGGTCTGCCCTGGCATGGCTGGGGCCAGACAGACCGACAGGGGTTGCTATTGTAGGATCCTTGGTGAGTACAGAGACTGGCTTCTTCTTGTAGAGTCTCTGGGGAGCACAGGGGCTGCACCCAAATTGCTTTGTTATTGCAGGGTTGTTATTGCAGGGGTGGGAGGTTACACACACCCTGCCTGCTTCTGGGGTGACATGGTGGGGACAGGCACAGGGAACTGATGGGTTTATCTCCTCCATTCGCGCAGGTGCCCCACACGCCACACCCCTGGTAATCTGCTGAGGGTCCATCCCCACCAGAGATGCTGATCCTGTGCTGCACCTCCAAGCTGAAGCTGCTGGAGGGGACACTACGGAGGCGCTTGCCTGAGACGCTGCCGGTGACATTGCTGTGCCTAGCCCCACTGCCCGCACCCCAGGGATGGGACTCAACCCTCCCCCACCTCCATGGGGCAGAGAGCAGGGGAAGGTCCCTCTGACTGCCCTGGGAGATGGGTTAGAGATTAGGCCTGAGGGGTGGCCCCTCCCGACCAGGTGCTGGCTGCTCTCCCAGCCACCCGCTGCTTCCTCGTGTCTCCCAAACTCCAAACCCAGCTCCAATCCCTGCTTCTCACCCAACATAGCCAGCGGGACCTTCCCAGCCAATCACAGGGAAAGTGGTTCCTTATCAGCCAATCAAACCACTTGCGGGCACCATGCCAGCCAATCACTACATGGGCAGGCTCCGCGAGAGCAAATCAGAGAGCTGGGTAGCTCTGGCTCCCTTCATGGCTTCATGCCCATCACATGGCTGAAGTTTGTGTGGGAGTCACCAGCCTCCTTGTTCTCCTCCACCCCCAGCCCCCTGTGCTCGAAGTATCTCCTGTGATACCGGTCCAGGGGGCACAAATCAGGGGTCAGACCCCAAAATCAGGATAGTAAACCCATGCTGAGTGCCCTGCCCCATGTCTCATAGAATCATAGAATATCAGGGTTGGAAGGGACCTCAGGAGGTCATCTAGTCCAAAGCAGGACCAATCCCAACTAAATCATCCCAGCCAGGGCTTTGTCAAGTCTGACCTTAAAAACCTCTAAGGAAGGAGATTTCACCACCTCCCTAGGTAACCCATTCCAGTGCGTCAGCACCATGCTAGTGAAAAAGGTTTTCCTAATATACAACCTAAACCTCCCGCACTGCAACTTGACGCCATTATTCCTTGTTCTGTCATCTGCTTCCACTGAGAAAAGTCTAGATCCATCCTCTTTGGAACCCCCTTTCAGGTAGTTGAAAGCAGCTATCAAATCCTAAGTCATTCTACTCTTCATAGAATATCAGGGTTGAAAGGGACCTTAGGAGGTCATCTAATCCAACCCCCCTACTCAAAGTAGGACCAATCCCCATTTCTGGCCCAGATCCCTAAATAGCCCCCTTAAGGATTGAACTCACAACTCTGAGTTTAGCAGGCCAATGCTCAAACCACTGAGCTATCCCTCCCCAACTTCTGCAGACTAAACACTTCCCTCAGCAAACTCCTCATAAGTCATATGCTCCAGTCCCCGAATCTTTTTTGTTGCCCTCCGCTGGACTCTCCAATTTTTCCACATCCTTCTTGTAGTGTCTGGCCCAAAACTGGACACAGTACTCCAGAGGAGGTCTCACCATTGCCGACTAGAGGGGAATGATCACGTCCCTTGATCTGCTTGCAATGCCCCTACTTATGCAACCCAAAAGGCTGTTAATCTTCTTCGCCACAAGGGCACACTGTTGACTCATATCCAGCTTATCATCCAGTCTAACCCCTAGGTCCTCTTCTGCAGAACTGCTGCATAGCCATTTGGTCCCTAGTCTTTAGCGGTACATGGGAGTCCTTTTTCCTAAGTGCAGGACTCTGCACTGGTCCTTGTTGAACCTCATCAGATTTCTTTTGGCCCAATCCTCTAATTTGTCTAGGGTCCCTCTGTATCCTATCCCTACCCTCCAGCATATCTACCACTCCTCCCAGTATTGTGTCATCCACAAACCTGCTGAGGGTGCAGTCCACCCCATCCTCCAGATCATTAATGAAGATACTGAACAAAACCTGACCCAGGACCGACCCTTGTGGCACTCCGCTTGATACCGGCTACCAACTACACATGGAGTCATTGATCACTACCCTTTGAGCCCGACGATCTAGCCAGTTTTCTATCCACCTTACCGTCCATTCATCCAGCCCATACTTCTTTAACTTGCTGGCAAGAATACTGTGGGAGACCGTATCAAAAGCTTTGCTAAATCAAGGAATAATACGTCCACTGCTTTCCCTTCATCCTCAGGGCCAGTTATCTTGTCATAGAAGGCAAATTGGTTAGTAAGGCATGATTTGCCCTTGGTGAACCCATGCTGACTGATCCTGATCACTTTCCTCTCCTTTAAGTGCTTCAGAATTGATTCCTTGAGGACTTACTCCATGATTTTTCCAAGAACTGAGGTGGGGCTGACTGGCCTGTAGTTCCCCGAATCCTCCTTCTTCCCTTTTTTAAAGATAGGCACTACATTAGCCTTTCTCCAATCATCCAGGACCTCCCCCGATCGCCATGATTTTTCAAAGATAATGGCCAATGGCTCTGCAATCACATCCGCCAACTCCTTTAGCACCCTCGGATGCAGTGCATCCGGCCCCATGGACTTGTGCCCATCCAATTTTTCTAAATAGTCCTGAACCACTTCTTTCTCCACAGAGGGCTGGTCACTCTCCATACTGTGCTGCACAGTGCAAGAGTCTGGAAACTGACATTGTTCGTGAAGTCAGAGGCAAAAATAGCATTGAGTATATTAGCTTGTTCCATATCATCTGCTACTAGCTTGCCTCCCCCATTCAGTAAGGGGCCCACACTTTCCTTGACTTTCTTCTTGTTGCTAACATACCTATAGAAACCTTCCTTGTTACTCTTAACATCTCTTGCTAGCTGAAACTCCAAGTGTGATTTGGCCTTCTTGATTTTACTCCTCCATGCCTGAGCAATAGTTTTATACTCCTCCCTGGTCATTTCCCCAATTTCCCACTTCTTATAAGCTTTTCTTTTGTGTTTAAGATCAGCAAGGATTTCACTGTTAAGCCAAGCCGGTCGCCTGCCATATTTACTATTCCTTCTACACAGGATAGTTTGTTCCTTCAACCTCCGAACACTCACCCCCTCCACATGCCTGCCCCCTCCCTGCCCCTCAAACCAACTGCTAGTGTCACCCCACATCCCTCCACTCACACCCCAATCCCTTCTCCTTGCTGCTCGCCACATTATCCTGAAACCCCCGCCAGTCTCTGCTCCCCAGAGCCTATGGAAGCCATTTTCCCTGGCCTCGGCCCCCTGAAATCATTGTGAGGTGGTGGCCATCTTGACAAAGGGAAGCCTGTGGTGTCAGCCCCATTGGAAAGTGCAGCAACTTTTGAGAAGGGCAAAATACTCCCCAAAGGCACAGACGATCATGAGACACTGAAACCCCCTGATAAACAATGGGAGGCTCCTGACCGACTCATTAGAATAGGAATACCTGCCCCTCTACCAGCTCTGAACCCCGCCCCATGTCTCTGGCAGGTGCTCGGTGCCGTGATGACCATAAACTGTGGGAATCCTGCTGGGGACGAGGTGCTGGTGGATTCGTGGCCTGAGTTCAAAGCCGTCCTCACCCGGCCACACAGAGAGGTGCTGCCCCTCAGTCACTGCACTGCACCTAGCGGCCTGTGGGGATTGCGGGGTGGGGAGTAGGACGTGGAGCCTTTCTCCTCTAAGGGACCCAGGCAGGGGCCAATCCAGCTCAGGGGGTGGTATTGGGATTTGAGGCCTTTCCCTTCTGGGGGGCTCCAAGGCGGGAGCCAGGCTGGCTCGGAGGGGAGGTTGTGGGGGGGGAGGAAGATCAGTCATTCCATTGGGAGTTCCCCACTGTGCTCCATGTCTCCCCTGGAAGGTGGCATCGGAAGACTCTGATTTCTACACCAACACATACGCGGCGTACTACCGGGACCTGGGAGCCTACCGGGCCCTGCTGGACAGCACCATCAACTGGAGCCAGGCCTTCTGGATCCACGGTAACATGGGCCCCACAGCACTGGGGAGAGCCCCACGGAGACTAAGCATACATGTTCTTTCTGAGCCTAACCGCAGGATCTTGCCCTACAGTGCCAGCCCCAAAGCCCTCAGGTCCCCCCAGGCTGACAGCTCTATGGGAGGCAGGAATATATGGGGTTGCTCCTTGCCAGGGCTGGGCTGGAGTCAGCTCAGCTGAGCACAACCTCTTCCCTCAGGGCTGGGGCTGGTAGGTTTGGAAGCTCAGACTCCTGCCCCTCCCGCCCGCTGTGCCAGGCTGGGCTCCCCAAACATATGGGCGCTTTTCTCATCAGCATTCAGTGCCCATCCCCACTGCTCACAGCTCATCGCTGCCCCCTGCAGGGCTCCAGGATGGGGTGTACGAAGCTTCCAGGGACATCGCCGAGGCTAAAGGAGTCCAGCTGGAAGTGTCCCGATACTTCACCTACCTACACCCGGATCCCAGCTCCATGCCTGAAATCCGGTCAGTGTCTTCTTTCGCCACAGGGCCCCTGGCCAGCGTGGCACTGAGATGCCCAAGCTCTGGCTAGCTATTCCCCATACAGGGCCTGGGGCACAGGGATCTTGTTGCCACTGGCAGAATCCTAGTGGGATTGGTACTGAACTCAGACTCACTCAGGGAACCTGCAGGGACTGGGGAGCGTAGCTATGGGGTGAGTTCAGCAATGGGGAGGTAGAGCCCTCTTCAGCTCCTGCACAGGGCCCCCACCCTCTGCCAGGCAACCCTGATGCAAAGGGCTTCTGTGCCACCAATGGGGCCCCACCAAAAGCCCCTCAGGACCGGGCACTCCTGCAATCGGCCGTCAGCCCTGGCAGGGCCTGGGCACCAAGCAGCCGTGCTCCCCCCGTCCCCGCATCACATCTCTCCTGGCCCAGGCTGGACAGGAACCTACCCTGCCCACAATCTGTTCAGACCTCGGCTCCTCACGCAGGACCCAGAGAGGGAAAGGTTCCCTAGGGGTGTTTTGGGGATGTGGGGGTCTCTATCAGGAAGGGGAATGAGACACTCAATTCTAATGAGAGGAGACAATAGGCAGAGCTGCCCACTGTGTGGGCTAGTGGGGAAAGGCCCCGTGTCCCATTTCCGCCCCCACACCTGAACCAGCCAGTTGTCCACTTCACTTGGCTCCAGTGACCCCCTTTCCTGAATCCCATGAGTTTGGCTGGGTCCCACAATGACCTTCATGACAATCCCTCCCTGCCTGTGGGGGAAGCACCTTCTGATTGGCTGCCTCTCAGAGCTGCTGCAGTAAGAGTTCCCTGCCCCTGCCCCTCCCCGCAGTAATGTGACACCCTTCTCACGGGAGGGGAGAGAAGGGCGGGAGAAGAGGCAGCAGGAATTTCTCAGCATCTCAGGGTGACATCGCTTCCACTCCCCATCCCTTCCTGTGAGCAATGGGACAGGACGGTGCTTGGGCTCCCCCTATCCCTGGGACACCCAACCTGGGAAGGGCAGAGGGGAGCCCGCTGCAGCTGCCACAGGGCTGGGAGGGATTGAAGAACATCAGGAGGTAGAGAGGGGAGGCTGTGGGGGATGGGAATAGAGTTGATGGTTCCCTGTACCGGGGCAAAACTGATGGGGCAGAATGAATTGCTGCGTGGGAGATGGAGAGATGTTGGAGTAGGAGCTTCTGCAGGGAGGCCCATATCAGCATAATAAATCTGCGACTGTTGGCAACAGTGATTGTAACACCTAGAGGTGGGGGCTGGGGGAATTCATCTGTGAAGGGAGGACAGCAATCACAGCGTAATCTTGTTTAAAAGCCTCATGATTAAAGTGCCAATCTCAAGATTCTAAGGTATCACTCCTGATCGCTGGCATTAGGGGTTGATCTGCTGATCTCTGCCCTCCCGCCCCCCAGGCTGGACCTGGCCATGAGGCTCTCGTCCCTGGACATGTCCCACATCGACCTCGTGAATGAGACGTGGGCCTTTGGGGGGAATGACAAGAGCAGGAGGTACCTGACCAGCCTGATCCGCTACTTCCCCAGCATCTGCCTCCTGGATGCCGCCAGCCGCCCTGTCAGCTGGACCCTTTCAGACCCGTTTGGTGCCATGAGGCACGGCTACACCCTGCCGCAGCACCGGGGACGCGGTTACAACGGGGTGCTGAACAACTTGCTTGCCAAGCGGCTGCACGCACTCGGCTATCCCAGCTACTGCCACGTGGCCCTGGACAACTACCCCATGCAGAGGCTGCAGGAGAGGCAGGGCTTCCAGCGCCAGCCCACCTTCTGCCACTACATCCTCCACAACGCAGCACTGCATAGACCCCCCACCTTAACCCCCAGCCCAGCACCGGGCACAGCCCCCGCCTGAGTCCCCAGCCCAGCCACCCAGGGGAACTGCCAGGCTGGGGCTAAGGGAAGCCAAGGGAGGAGGGTGGGGGTGTCTGGGGATCAGTGTTAGGCCCAATGGAACCAGCAGCATCTCCCAGCTCCAGCCTCACATGGTGTCTGCTACCCACAGCCTCTCAGCACCATACGCAGCTTCCCAGGGTCTGTCCTAGTCTCCCAAGCCCCATTACCTGCCCTCCTGGGTGGACCCCAGTCCCCCAACCCCATACATGTAGCACCCCCATCCCAGTTCCACTTTCAGCTCAATGATCTTCCATCCAATCAACTTACATGCTCACCTGCCTCCTGATTCTGCTCTGCTCCTCCTTCCCTGCTGTCTCTGGGACATCCTGCTCAGTGTATTGCATCTCTAACTCCTCCACAGTCAGCGTGTCACCCTCCCCCCACCCTGCCAGAGACATCTCCCCCGGATCTCTCTCTCCAATGCTTCCCTGGGGCCTGTCACATCTCTCCCCATTGCTGCCTGCTCTTATCAGCTGTTTTCCCCTCTACTGGACAATACAAGCCACAGCAGGTTTAAATGTGGAGGGGGTGCCGGAGCGGGGGCCACTGAAAAATCGGTTCCCATTAGGCAACATCTCCTAGAGCACAGCGTGCTGGACATGATGCTTCTAACCCATCATGCATCTGGCTGGTCCGCATTGATACTAACCAGCCCGAGAGTGTTCCTATGCTGAGGACACCCTCAAGGGGTTGGTCCTGCTTTGAGCAGGGGGTTGGACTAGATGACCTCCTGAGGTCCCTTCCAACCCTGAGATTCTATGATAAGGGCCAGACAGTCTCAGTAACTCAAGGTGCTTAGGGTACCTCCGGGGGATGTTGATTATCTTCAAACCAAACTTCACTATCCCCAAGGGCTCCTGGCCTGAGGTCACACCCAAAAGCAGTCTAGACTCAAAAGCAAGCCTGATGTGTTCAATTCAGTACCACACAGACAGGACGCTGAAATGCCCTTAATTCCATCCACCAGCATTGACCGATAGCAGGAAGCATTTCGGACTTTGTGATCCCAGCTGTGATTGAACTGATTGTTGAAGACACCTTTGAGTATTTCCCCTTTGCAGTGGCACTCCCTGCCACAGATGGGACCACTCGGGTGAGGGGGAAGGCAGAATTACAGCCAGGGCAACACAACAGTTTCCCATTTTTCAACCCACTTTTCCAATGAAATTTTACCGAAAACGTTTCTGCTTGTTCCCAGAGTGTCGGCTTTGTGTCCAGACACTGAAGGCCAGAAAACCAAAGTGATGTGGGTGCGTAAGCCGGTCTGCAGGGTGGTGTCTGCAGCAACAAGGGTCGGGTCAAATATCTAGGGCTTCCTTTGGAAAACTAACCAATAGCACCAGTTGGCGCCGTCCTACCAAATTTCTAGGATCACTAAATATTTTCCCTGGAGGGACTTTAAAAAGCAGAGTGAGTGTGTGTGAAACAAGAGCTTTGTTAGAGGGGACGGGGAAACCAGCACCCAAATGGGGAGAGCACAGCAATGATAACTCACCTCTCTGTAGTTATGAATAATAATTAAACACCCAGTCCTGCCCCTTAGTGTCTCTACATGTCTCCTCTGATTCAGTTCCCTGCCCACAACCACTGAACAGATGCCCCTTCAGCAGCAGTTTCCTCCTCCGCTACGCCCCACTCATGGTTTGGTGTCAGCTGTTGGCCTCGTCCCAGAGCCTGGCATCAGGCAGGCCTGTGCCCTATGCTTTGAGAAATGCCAGCTGGGCCAGCCACTAGGCTCCACCACCCCACCCAGCTCTGGTGATTTCAGCCTCGTTTGCACGGGGTAAGGGAGGGCTGCCCAGGGCTCCCTCAGCCCTGCTGCCAATCTCTGCCGCTTTGGCGAAGGGCCACCTCGGTGCCGCCTCCCAAAGGAGACTTTTCTGACTTTGTAAAATCTGCCCCCCATGACACTGGCAGATCTACGGCGCTATGATGTACATGTACACAGAGTTCTACAGAGGACGAGCTGGGCAGCATGGGCGCTATCAACTGGGGCCAAATCTTCTTTATCCACAGTAATGTCTGGGTGTCTCATCCTGAGCCCCACAGCCACTGCATGATGCCCCCACCTTCTGGGGCCAAACCACAGCAGCCCCAGTCTCTGAGTCGCCAGGTCCTCCCCAGCTGCTCCTGTATGCCGCATGGGGTCAGGCTGCTGGGCTGGGATTGGCTCACTTGATGCAGGCCCCCTTTCATGAAACCTGCGTGCTTGTGGATTGGCTTGGTCCCCTCTCCTCCCCACCTGCCCGTATGGGGTCCCCCATAGCCACGTTCCCCATTCAGGGCTCCCACTGCTCAAGGTCTGTTGCCGCCACCTGAAGGGCCCCAGGACGGGGCGTATGAGGGACATGGCTGGGGCCAATGGGGTGCAGCTGGAGGCATCCAACCATTTCACCTACCTCTGCCCGATCCCAGCACCATGCCTGAGATCTGGTCAGTGTCTGCCTGGGGGTGGGCACAGGGGTTGGGCAGCTTCACTGGCAGGCAGCTGGCCCCACTCCTCCCCCTGTCTGGGCCCCAGGTCAATGGCAGCATCCCACCGGAATTGAAACTGCCCACACAGCCTGCTCTCTGGCTGCTCAGGGACCTGCAGACACTATAGAGATCGGGCACGGGGTGTTTGGGGTGGGGGGGGTGACATTACACTCCATATTCTTTATGAAAATATGCTTATGACATGGACATGACATAACTGAGATGTGCTTTATGCAAGATGGCTCATGTGCGATATCATTGGAAAGGTTATGATTTACTGAATGTGATTATCCAATTTGTAAGCCTGGATCATTTCCGTATCTGAAGTTAGGAATATTCACTATGTATCTGTATTTCAAATGTGTTACTTTGGTTGTCACCCCCAACTAGCCCTTCAGGTACAACAATGGAAAAGCCAGACAGGGCTAACGGCCCATTAGCAAAGGCAATGGACTGTGAAAGAGCTTAGTCTTCCTGTGGATGTTCCAGACAGCCTACAGCCCTGCAGAGACATGGGTCTGAGTCATCTGGTACTGGACCCACCCCTTGGAAGGCCAGTGTTCTTCCACTGGGAGACAAATGGCTCCTGCCATACACAAGAGCTATATAAGGCATGGGAGTGACATGATCATTGTTCTCCTCTGCCTCCCACCCAAAGAGACACTGAAAAACACGTGGAAGCAAGAACCGAAGTAAGGGGAGAAGGGTTGAACCAATTTTGGTGGGGCGTCCAGTCTGTGCATGGAAATACCTGAAGTCACAAGGTGCAGGCCAGTGCAGCTGCCTTTCAAGACTTTCTGTAATCTACCTGTGACAATATTTAGAGTGAAAAATTACATTTTATAACCCGTTTCTTTAGTGAATCAAACTTAGTTTGCGTGTTTTGTTTTATTTGCTTAGTAATCTGCTTCCTTCTGTTTTCTACCCCTTTAACCACTTAAAAACGCCCTTTATAGTTAATAAAATTTGCTTTGTTTACTATTAAACCCAGTTTCTGTAATTTCTAACTGTGGGGTAAGGAAGGGGAAGAAGTTGTACATATCTTCCTCCACATTGAGGGAGGGGGCGAATTTATGAGCTTGCGTTGTATAGTTTCCTCTACAGCGCAAGACAATACCTTTGGGTCTTCACTCTACGGGAGGTGGACACCTGAGTGCTGGGACAAGTCCCTTAAGCTGAGGCTTCCCAGAGCTGATCTCAGAGTCTGTGTCATTCTGCAGTTGGGTGTGGCTCTGCCTCTGTGTGTGCTGGAGGAGGCTTACTAGCCTGGCTCAGCAAGACAGGTAAAAATGAAGCCCATGCTGGCAGAACAGGGTATCCCAGCACAACAGGTGGCGTCCCAAAGGGGGACAACCGATCTCAGAGGGGCCCTGGTTCAGCCCCCACATAGGGACCCCCCAACAGCAGGGCTGTCATTTCAGAAAATCCTGGCAGGTACATGTAGAAAAGCTGTGTTGGAACATTACAGACGATCCTGTATCCTGAAAACACAGATGAGGCAAAAAGTGGAGCAGAGAGACCCATGGACGGAGGACAAAACAAGGTCTAGAAGGGCAATTCCCCCCCTTGCTCCATAGCAAGTGATGCACCTGCCCAACTGCTGCTCGACCCACAGCCCTGGAGATCTGCACTCTGGCAAGCAGCCCAGACAGAGCACGGACAGCTACTGCACATTAACCTGCTAAACATGAAGTGGCCCTAAGGGGGAAATGAGCAGAGCCAGCAGTACCTGGCCAACCTGATCCCCTACTTCCCCCGCTGTTACCTCCTGGACTCCAAAGGCCACCCCATCATCTGGAATGTCATGGACCCCTTTGGTGTCATGTGTGACATTCTGTATCTTGGACGGGCATCCTGGAACCCCCATATTCCTCATTTATATATGAGGGTGATCTTGCATATAAAGTAGGCCATGTGAGATATCAGGGGAAAGGTTATGATCTCCTGAAAGTCATTTTCCTACCCATATCTGTATATCATTAATGCATATGAAGTTCTGAGAATTGTGTTGTATGGTTGTCACTAAACCATACTGTAAGTTTGGGAATCAGCCAGCTATTAGCCCCCCCGAGACAACAGCGAGGAAAGTAACCAGTGCCCGGGCTGGGTGTCAAACAACCCATCAACAGCCATTGTCCAGCAGCCACACCCCACCCACACCAAGGGAATTGCTCAGCCTTGCTTGGGGACTCAGCAATGCCCTCATGGCATGCCTGGATGTGTGTCTCCAAGCAGATGGGACTGAGGGTATAAAACATAACACAGGGACACCATGCTTGGCCTTTTCTCCTGCCCCCATTTGTGCTGCAAGCAACAAAGACTCACAGAAGACCGAAGCCTCCAGCAGAGGAGACTAGTCCAGATTTCAAGGGTGAAATCTGCGTACTATGAACTGCAATAGCCAGTGGGGTAAGAAAAACTGCTTAATCTAGATGTTGCCCAGTCTAATAGGGTTGAGTATTTAGACTCCATACTTATATTTTATTTTCTTTTGGTAACTAAGGGTATGTCTACACTACGAGACTAGTTCGATTTTTGTTAAACCGAACTTGTGAAACCGATATTGCAAGGTCAATCGTGCAAATCCACATCAAGGATCTTAATTCGAATTTCTGAGTCCACAGTAAGGGAGCAAGCGTCTACATTGCAAGCGGTGCACTGTGGGTAGCTATCCCACAGTTCCCGCAGTCCCTGCTGCCCACTGGAATTCTGGGTGTAGCCCCCAGTGCCTTGTGGGACCGAAAATGTGTCAAGGGTGGTTATATGTAAATGTCGTCACTCGACCCACAATCCCGCCATCCCTACGTGAAAGCGCCGGCGGGCAATGAATTCGCGCCCTTTTCCGGTGATTGATAGCTCGGATGCCACAGGACAGCGAGCATGGAGCCCTCCGCACTAGTGGACCACAAAGGACGTTTTACGAACATCAATGTTGGATGGCCAGGCAAGGTTCATGATGCTCATGTTTTCAAAAACTGTGGTCTGTTTAGACAGCTGCAACAGGGGGTTTATTTCCCGGATCACAAAATCACTGTTGGGGATGTGGAGATGCCAACAGTGATCCTAGGGGACCCTGCCTACCCGCTAATGCCATGGCTCATGAAGCCATACATGGGAGCCCTGGACACTGAAAAGGAGCTCTTCAATTACCGGCTGAGCAAGTGCAGAATGGTGGTGGAGTGTGCCTTTGGCCGTCTGAAAGGCAGATGGCGAAGCTTACTGACTCGCTCTGACCTCGGCCAAAAAAAATATCCCCATTGTGATTGCAGCATGCTGTGTGCTCCACAATCTCTGTGAGAGCAAGGGGGAGACGTTTATGGTGGGCTGGGAGGTTGAGGCAAATCGCCTGGCAGCAGATTACGCTCAGCCGGACACCAGGGCGATTAGAAGATCGCAGCAGGACACGCTGTGCATCCAGGAAGCTTTGAAAGCTAGCTTCCAGACTGACCAGGGTAACCAGTGACTGTTGCGCTTCTTTAAACAGATGCTGAACCTTCCCGTTTCTTTACACAGTTTCCGTTGCCTATCCTCTCCCATTACCAACCCCCTTCCCCCCCCTTACTTCAACGCTTTAAAAGCACAATAAAGGAAACATTGTTTATTTGGACCGTCTCCGGTACTGGTTTCTCAGTTACGATTTTAACCATGGACGCATACCGCGGTTGGGGAGCGGGTGGAGTGTTGGAAAGTACGCTTCCAAGCTTGGGGAATGACATGCTCCTGCTCCCAGAGCAGTCCTAAGTGCTGGACTGCTTGTTTAAAGGGAGCCATCAACCCCTCCTATTTGCATGTGTGTGTGGTGGCGTCTCTGTGACTTTTTGGCAGTGAACATCGGCTACGGATCCCCCGGTGCATGGATCTATCATGCAGGCTATTGCCAGCCGCTAAAGATCAGCGGCCACCCTCCCCCACCAGACATTGAACCACCCAACCCCCTGTAGAGAACATGAAAACCCACACCCAGAATGACAAGTGTGCCTAGTGCATGCAATTTTTACTCTGCCTTTCAGTTGATCCGTTCCCCTGTCTGTACCCTGGGTTAGGCGCCAGTCGTCTGCACTTACAAACCCCGTTACCCACTAACCCGAAAAACAAACGGTCCTGTTTAAGACAGTCAGGGAAACAATGAACCAAAAAAACATTTTTATTAAAGTGAGCATTGCTTTAACATGAAACCTGGGCAGGGCGGTGTTGAGGGGTGCGGCTGGAGGGAGGGAAAGGACCAATCTAAGGTTTTGGGAATGAGAGCCTTCTGCTACTGGAGCAGTCTGCAGGGGTGGAGTGAATATTTCCACGGACCCTGCCTCCCCTCGTCCTAGTGACTTTGGGTGAGTAAACAACTGGACTTGGTGGCGGGGGTGGGCGGTTAGAAAGAACATATAGAGGGGCTCTTTCCTCCTGTCTCCTGTCCTGGAGAACGTCCACCAGGCGCCGGAGCGTGTCAGTTTGCTCCCTCATTAGTCCCAGCATCGTTTGGGTCGCCTGCTGGTCTTCCTGCCGCCACCTGTCCTCGCGCGCTTCAGCCCTCTGCTCCCATTCCCTGGATGCTTGCTTGGACCGTGAGACGTCCTCTCTCCGCTGTGCTGCCTCCCTTCGGGACCAGATCATCAATTCCAAGAACATGTCGTCCCGGGTTCTCTTTTTGCGCTGCCTTATCTGTAGTAGCCCATGGGAGGGAGAAACACGGGTAGGGCGGGAGACACTCGCAGCTGTGGGATGAGGCAAAGGGAGTGAATTCCTGGAAAAACTCTTTCTGAGAACAATGCCCATACTCTTTCACCGTGAATAGGACCAAGCACAGTACCTATCACATGTTCACGTACTACAAGGTCAAATATTAGGCCTTAATGCTGAGTGTCTGGGGTCCCGGTATACGGATCCCAGAAGCCTTGCCGAACACTGAAAATCAGCTCTCTGAAGAACATGGTAAGGTGATGAGTTTGGACTGCTGAGAGATTGCTTCACAGCAGTGCTCTACTCCTATGTCTCAATCACTGTTCCTGGCGGCGGGCAGGAACTGCTGCTGTCCAAACCGCTCATCTACAGCGGCTCGCCTAAACTTCCCCCCGACCCCGCGTGGCCGCTCCAGGGAACCAAAAGTGCCCGTGAACCGCTCAGTATGAACGGCTCGCCTACCCTTCCCCCACCCTCCGCGTGGTCGCTCCCGGGAACCAAAAGTGCCCGCGAACCGCTCAGCATGAACGGCTCGCCTACCCTCCCCCCCCCCCTCCGCATGGTCACTCCCGGGAACCAAAAGTGCCCACAAACCGCTCAGTATGAACGGCTCACCTACCCTTCCCCCCCCCTCCGCGTGGTCGCTCCCGGGAACCAAAAGTGCCAGTGAACCGCTCAGTCTGAACGGCTGGCCTACCCTTCCCCCCCCCTTCGCGTGGCCGGTCCCGGGAACTCTCCCTGGCCGCGCACCGCTAAGTTCGAATGGTTTGGCTCCCAACTCCCTACCACCACGCGTTAACGGAAACAGCCGGGTGTCTTTCTTTAAAGGGAAAAGGAAGCATTCTCTATACTAATGATACCACTCATTCAAACCAGGGCACCATGACTGATATCACTCTGATGAGGATTACCGAGACAGAGAAATACTGCATGCTGCGTCAATGCCAGCAAACCCCGGGGCCGTATGCAGCCATGCTATGCAAGGCAATGATACCAGAGTACCTGCAGCTTGCATGGCGCGGGAAAGTATCCTACCATGGAGGAGACAATAAGGCCGCTCTCCCCGTGAACGTGATAAACAAGCTCTCACTGTACCTCCAGGAGAGCTTTGCGGAGCTCTCAGATGGGGATTACTCCTCTATCCCCATACATATTGACAGACTTTTCAAATAGTTGCACGGGAAAGCGACTCCAAGCTGAAGCGCATAAGGCCAATTAAGCAACAGTTACACAGTGCTAACACACCATGCCTATTGTATTGCAAATAAATGTCTAAAACACTGACCTGCTGATCCTTCGCCTGATTCCTGGTCAGGAATGCTGCCTTGGGAGGGTTCGTAGGGGAGCTCAGTCAGGGTGAGGAATAGTTCCTGGCTGTCGGGGAAATCAGCAGTGAGAGCGCTGTCGAATGCCTCGTCCTCATCCTCTCCTTCCTCATCTTCACCATCCGCGAAAACCTCTGACGATGTGGCCGTAGATAAGACCCCGTTGTCGGAGTCCACGGACACTGGTGGGGTAGTTGTGGCAGCACCACCGAGCATGGCATGCAGTGCCTCGTAAAACCGGCAAGTGTGTGGCTGCGATCCGGAGCGTCCGTTGGACTCCTTGGTCTTCTGGTACGCCTGCCGCAGTTCCTTGATTTTCACGCGGCACTGCATCCCGGCTGTATCCTCTCTCCGTCATAGCCTGGGATATTTTTTCATAAATCTTGGCATTCCGTCTTTTGGATCGGAGCTCGGCTAGGATGGATTCATTTCCCCACACAGCGATCGGTCACAGAGACCTGCTTGGTGCTGCCACCTGGTGTGCCAAGGCTACTTCTGCCCCTGCTTCCAGGCCTTTTCCATCTTGGGACTCCCGAATCCTGTCTGTTTTGAGTCAGATTCCACTGATCTGCTGCAAACACAGACCCAGGTCCGAACCAAGTCCACTCACCACTGTAAGGCCCCTGGAAGCGCTCTTGCCTTTGACACCCAGCTGCTCAACTCCAAGGAGGTTCAAACCCTTAATAAATCCGTTTTACCCTGTATAAAGCTTATACAGGGTAAACTCATAAATAGTTCGCCTTCTATTTCAAAGATAGAAAGATATGCACAACTGTTCACTTTCCCCAGGCACCAACTCGTACTCAAGGAAACTTAATAAGTAAAAAGTGATTTTAATAAGTACAGAAAATAGGATTTAAGGGAGTTCAATTAGTGACAGAACAAAGCAAGTTACTTAGTAAAATAAAATAAAACACGCACGTCTATGTCTATTCAAAGTTAACACAGATAAAAGCCTCACCAGGTTCGGATATTTTCCATTTTACAGGCTGTAGAATTAGCCTGGGTCCAGCAGCCGCTCACACCCCCTAGTGTCTTTGTCCTTTGTTCAGTTCCCCTCAGGAATGTCCTTGGGGGGGGTGGAGAGCCTCTCCCTTTAGCCAGCTGAAGACAAAATGGAAGGTTATTCCTCTCCCTGCGTAGGATCCAGTTGCCCTGGAGTTTTGGGATCACATGGGCAAGTCACCTGTCCATGCGCCCTAACCAGTCTAACCAGTTGCATCCTTGACTGGGGCCCCGATGTGGATTGGGGTCTTCTTTTGTCTGTTAAGTACTTGTACTCAACTTGCACATTCCTTCCTCTGGACCTGGTCCCATGTTCTTACAAAAGCTATGCATAAAACCAGCAAATATAAAACCAATGTTCATAACTTCAACCACAACAATGATACATGCCTACAAACAGGAGGAATAAATTCAGTAGGTCATAACTTTCACAGAGATATGTTACATGGCACATGTAGCATAAAACGTATTCCAGTTACACAGATATAGTTATAAGCATCTCCCCATAAAGTTTTATGGGGACACTGTCACAGTGAGCTCAGTGGTATCCCAGAACATCAGGTGGCATCCCAAAGGAGGACAACTCATATCAGAGGGGCCCTAGTTCAGTCCCCCACGTATGGACCCCCATTTCAGAAAATCCTGGCAGGTACGGGTAGAAAAGCTGTGGTGGAACATTACTTTTGTAGTTGGATAGCCATTCAGAGTCTTTGTATAATCCTGAGCTGATGGTGTCAAATTTGCAAATGAACTGAAGCTCAGCAGTTTCTCTTTGAAGTCTGGTCCTGACGTTTTTTGCTACAGGATGTCTACCTTTAAATCGGCTATTGTGTGTCCAGGGAGATTGAAGTGTTCTCCTACAGGTTTTTGTATATTGCCATTGCTAATATCTGATTTGTGTCCATTTATCCTTTTACATAAGGACTGTCCAGATTGGCCGATGTACATAGCAGAGGGGGCATTGCTGGCACACGATGGCGTATATTACAGACTTCAAAGAGAAACTGCTGAGCTTCAGTTCATTTGCAAATTTGACACCATGAGCTCAGGATTAAACAAAGACTGTGAATGGCTATCCAACTACAAAAGCAGTTTCTCCTCCCTTGGTGTTCACACCTCAGCTGCTAGAAGAGGGCTTCATCCACCCTGATTGAACTAACCTCGTTATCTCTAGCAGACTCTTGCCTCCATATTTATATCTGCCTCTGGATATTTCCACTGCATGCATCCAACGAAGTGAGTATTCACCCACGAAAGCTTATGCTCCAATACGTCTGTTAGTCTATAGACCCAGTCACCTGGTTCCAATGAATGGCAGGGCTGCTGGGGTCTCTGGGTAATGCTTTTTTTATCTGGCAGTGATTTGCAGATTTTACAGCTGCTTGGGCACATATAAGCCCCTCCTTTTCCTGGCTGTCAGTCAAGTCTTAGCTGTGAGCAGTGTCCTTGGGCGAGGCCAGAGTCTTATCTCTTTTGGACTGAGCTTCCTAGATACAATTAACTCATTCTGTTCTTTTCTTCTCCCCTTCTCGGATTCTTTTAATCTACAAAGGAAATTTCCACTCTCCACTCACACCTTTGTCCAAAAATAAACACATATACACTACCCCTTATACAGCACTTTAGTCTTATTATTCAATATATACCACATACACCCTTCTAATAAAATGACTTTATTACAGAGCTTTGGAGCAACAAACCAGGACAAGCACACCCACTTTTGAGGAGTCCACTCGGTACAACCTCTGGTGTCCAATAGTTTTTTCCTCCCTCCCCAGCCCTCTGGCAGAGATCTGGGGTAGCCAGAAGGATCCCATGTACAATATGGGGAGTGGGTTAACCTTTCATGTCGTTGCTTCCAAAGTCTATTGGTGTGCAATTTTTACAACAATTTTTCCAATGAAAGGATCTGGCCAGTGAATTTCTTTTTCTTACTTTTGCAAGTGTATTAGACTTTAGTATATCACATTTCCTGATATTCTCCAAAACACTTTGTGTTCCAAGTTGAATAAAAAAGGATCTGCATTTTGATTTAACCCATCTATTGGATTTTGAACTAGACGGTCCTATGAAAATATTAAACTCAAAAATATTGGCCACAAGACAAGACAGGACATAAAACACAGAACATAATTCCCAATGTGCCAGTAAATGCATGGCATGTTGATTGTTTTTCAGCTGGCATCAGCTTTCTCTGATTTTCTGAAAGACAAAAAGAACATATGTCTACCCCTTCTGGGGACATCAGTCATTGCTTAAAATAAATCATTTTATACAAATACCCTTGTTGATTGCAGGCAAAACAGAGGAATTACCCTCATTTTTCCTGTGTTCGTTTCATAGGTAGACCAGGTTTCAGTTACTTTTACCTTTATCAGCTAGGTAATTTGCATTAACACAGATGCTTTCTGGCTTGCTTCTGGATCCAAAGCTATTCTCAGCTTAAAGATTCTTACTTAAATGCGGCACAATTCACCTCTACCAGAATTTTGATTGCCTTTTACTTGTAACTCCTGCTTCTTTTTCTTTTAGCATTTTTACAAAGTTCAACTGCTAAATTCCCTCCAGCAACCACAGAGTTAACTTTTCACTCTCTTTCCGTAAATCACTTGCTTATCTCCCAAACCAACACACAATCAACTCGGATTTTACCAATCCAATTATTGTTCCAGGGATTTAAATTTCCCATGCCTGTAATTTACTATGCCCTCAAAGTTTCCAACCTGTTTTCCAATCTCTCTATCTGTTGCCTGCCTGGGCCCGATCCTGCTTTTCTCGCTGAACCATCTCTTTCCATGGGCATCCGATTGTTCCACTACCAATTTAGCAAGGAGGGTGGGCTTCTCAATCAGCCCCCACCCTTCCTGGTCTCTTCTCTTAAACATTCTCACTCACAAGCGCTGCCCGAGTCATGCCTGTTAGGCTTGCTGACTGGGCAGCCGGACTACTGTGTCCGCGCTCCCTAAGGCCGTACATCCGGTCTAGAACCCACCATTGATGCCATCGCCCAGAACTGCAGTATTCCCGAGTCTGCAGCTGCACCCTTCCCCGCCGACCGGGGTGGAGAGAGGAATGCTAAACCCCAGCCCAAGGCCCCTTTAACCACCGAGCGCTAGGTCCGGAGCCGGGATGGGGCAGCAGTGGGTAGCCAGGTTTAGAGCACAGGGGGAGCGGCGCTATAAAAAGGTGCCTCCCCGCTCCCCCTGTACTCACCCAGCGGCGCTTTAAAAGGCCCACGGCTCCCCGCAGTGGCAGGAGCCGCGGGCCTTTTAAAACGCGCCCCCAGCCCAGCTCCGGTGGCGGGGCTGGCAAGGCGCCAAAGCGCCGCTTCTTCGCACAGGGGGAGCGGCTGCTCCCCCCTGCTCCCACCCGGGCTACGCTACTGTGGGGCAGGTCTGGGGCACCCCAGCCGAGGGCTCCTCCTGTGCCCTGGGCTCTAACCTCCAGAACCTCCCCAGGCTGCAGGAAGCTGCTGCTGGCGGCGGTGCAGACGTGAGGGTGGCAATACCACACCGTGAACCCTCCCTTCTGGGCTGCTGCCGGCGGCAGCGCTGCCTTCAGAGCTGGGCTCCCGGCCTGCAGCCGCCGCTCTCCAGCCACCCTGCTTGCAGGGCAGCACCGCCACCAGCAGCTGAGCAGGACTATGGGTCACAATCCTGCAACCCCCCTACAATAGCCAGATTTCCCGGGGTAGATGAGATTTCATGGTCCGTAATGCATTTTCCACAGCCCTGAATTTGGTAGGGCCCTACTCATGGGACCAGCCACCGCAGCTCCATAACCAGCCTCCCTGGGTGGAACTTACCTTGGCTTGTAGACATCCTAGCAACTGTAACAATCTCCCATCCGCTAAAGCTACATGCCAGCCACAGCTCACAGGCCAGTGTCAACGTGGTCGAATGGCTGTAAGTTCATATCCAACCGTAGCGATGCGATGCGATGCTCACCGGCGCAGCGCTTCCTGCTGGCTGTCCTGGAATTAGCTCACTTCCAGCTCAGAGCGCCCTCTGCAGCCGCTATCTCTCCTGCCACTGGCCCCGTGTCCCTCCTGGACCCCGGAGCCCTTTGCCCTGGGATTCTGCCCCAGCAGTATCCCCTCACTCTGGGTCTCCCCTCACAGGGGAACCCCCAACCCTCCAACCCTCCAACCGCACCTTGCCTCAGTGCCTACTGCCAGTCAACATCTAGCCTCCGCTTACTAGGGAAGACTGCAGTCTGTAAAGGCCACTCATCATTGGCAAGGGGTTAGGACCTGCTGCCTTTGCCTATCCCCGGGCTGCCCCTCTGCAGCCCCAGTTCCTTTTTGGGGCTTTAACAAGGTCTGCAGCCTCAGAGTTTACCAGGCTGGAGCTCCCCAACTCCCTTTGCCCTTCCCTGGCTCTGCTCTACTCTACTCTGTTCTGCTCTGCTCTGCTTCAGGTACCCTTCTCCCAGACAGCTAAGTCCTTCTCTCTTTACTGCTAGAGAGAGACTCCCTTCAGCATCTAGCCCATAATACTCTCATAGGGCCAGCTGTGGCCTGATTGGGGCGTGGCTCCAGCTGTGGCTGCTTCCCAA
Source organism: Chelydra serpentina (assembly GCA_037349315.1). Classification (NCBI taxonomy): domain Eukaryota; kingdom Metazoa; phylum Chordata; order Testudines; family Chelydridae; genus Chelydra; species Chelydra serpentina. Next base: position 1,857,648 of record JBAIAC010000021.1, on the reverse strand, counting down.
TCAGCTTTTCCCAGTTACAGCCCCCACCAGGGCTGCTTTTAACCCCTGGTTGCCCAGGAGTGGGGCAGCTGCCCCACTACACCAACCCTCGAGAGAAGTCTGAGAACAAACCATTCTTGCTGCTACAACCTGACTCTGCCAAAGGGGTTTTTAATCTTATTATTTGGGGCTGTGGTGGAAATGGAATTGCAGGTTGGCAGAAAGCTCTGTAGTAAGATGAGGCCCTGACACATAAACCCTTGTATCAGAGGCTCAGTATGAGGCCTAAGGCCTGAGCTAAAGTAATGGTCAAGACTTTGCTAACATAAAGCAAAGTTAAACAGTGAGCCAGAGGCAGGCCCTGCTCACAGAGGCTGGCAAGGAAAGTGCTGATGCTGCAAAAAGACACACACCTAAAAGGTGCTGGACACTAGATACCAGAACACTCCGATACTTGCACATTCCGCACACATAACAAGGAACAAGGTGACCCATCCTAAAGACAGGGGCAAAAGGGTAATATGATGGATAGAGTTGTTTTGTTCGAACCAACATGTACAAGCTGAGAGGTGGCACCTTACTACGTAGAGGGGTTGAACCTTCCTACATCAGGAGTGATGTGTAACTTGTTTGTAGCTGTGTATAAGAATACAGTCCTGGGGCGGTGTCTTTGTCCGGCCTAGGGGGCAGTGGAGTGTCCCGCCAGTGACTGAGCTGTGTCCATTGTCGGGGGCACATATTCGTAGTCTGTCCTGTAGAGTCTTCGGGAAACTATTTCTCTGCTTCATTTGACAATAAACCTGGCCGGGTGCCTTCGTACCTTATCGGAGTCTGTGGTCATTGAGGATTCTCTTGGGGTCTGCTGTGTCAGCGATCTGTGCAGAGCCGGGGCAGCACACAGAGGCAACACACTCACGCAGCCGACATACAACATTGGTGACCCCGACCGCTGATCTGGTGAGTAAGCGAGCTGTCCACTGTAGGAATTGGGATCTAACATGACAGAAAACCACTGAGCATATAAATCCTGCGTGGTCCAACCCCAGGATCCTGCCCTACAGTGCCAGCCCCAAAGCCTCCCAAAGGCTGCTCCCATGAGCCCTATGCAGGGCAGGTACATATGGGACAGCCCCTTGCCAGTGCTGGGCTGAGATCAGCTCACCTCACCACGCCTCTTCCCTGAGGCCTGGGGCTAGGGGTTTGGAAGCTCAGACTCCTGCCCCTCCCGCCCCCTGTGCCAGGCTGGGCTCCCCACACTTATGGGTCCTTTTGTCAACACCATTCAGTCCCTGTCCCCACTGCTCATGGCCCATTGCTGCCCCCTGCAGGGCTCCGGGACGGGCTCTACGAGGCCTCCAGAGACATCGCCAACACTAAAGGGGTCACGCTGGAGGTGTTCCACTACTTCATTTATTTTCACCCGGATCCCAGCACCTTGCCTGAAATCCAGTCAGTGTCTGCTTGCGCCAGAGGTCACCACGGGAGGGGTGGGGTTGGTAAAGAAGGGGGCAAGCTGTGGTGTGAGGGAATTGGCCACTATGGTGCTTGGATGGCCAAGACGTGGTTGACTATTCCCCATGCAGGACCCGGGGCACTGGGGTCCTATTGCCAACAGTATAATCCCTGTGAGGAAGCCAAGGGAGGAGGGTGGGGGAGTCTGGGGATCAGTGTTCCACGTAGTGGAACCAGTAACATCTCGAGCACCAGCCTCACCTGGGATCTGATACCCCGAACCACTAAAGCCTTGCCCTCCCCCACAGCCCTGTACCCACCTTTACAGGGGCTCACCTACTCTCCCGAGCCCCATAACCTGCCCTCCTTGGTGGAGCCTATCCCTCCAGACCATTCACACAGCACCCCCATCCCACTTCCCCTACACTGCCCCATTCCAGTTCCTCTTCCAGACACCCCAGCAACGGCTCAATGATCTTTCGCCAAATAAAGTCACATGCTCACCTGCCTCCTGCATCTGCTCTGCTCCGTCTCCCCTGCTTTCCCTGGGACATCCTGCTCAGGGTATTGCATCTCTAAATCCTCCACAGTCAGTATGTCACCATCCCCCACACTCTGCCCAGGGCCGGATTAATTCAGGGGCTTCAGGGGCTGCAGCCCAGGACCTCGAGCTAAGGGGGGCCCCGCAGGTCCATGGGCCGGATGCCGCCCGCTGCTTCTTTTCATCTGGCCTACGGCAAGTCTCCGCACCGTGAGCCGGACACCCGTCCCTGAGCCTCAGCGCCCCCACCCCCTGGGTCTGGAGCTGTGAGCGCTAGCTCTCCGATGTGCCCTTGCGGACCCTAGGGGGGCCCTCTGCCTAGGCGCCAGACATGCCAGCCACCTCGGGGAGCAGAGCTGGGCCGAAGCTGTGTGCTAATTGGGCTGTATGTGGCACGCAGGTTGAGTACCACGGAGTTAGGGTGAGACACTGATTGATTCAAATCTTCCTTTGTCTGTTTAAGTTATAATTTAGACTGAATTTATTTTGTTCCTTAATTTTGTTTCATCTGTGATTAGGGTGACCAGACAGCAAATGTGAAAAATCGGGACAGGGTGTGGGGGGTAATAGGAACCTATATAAGAAAAAGATCTGAAAATCGCGACTGTCCCTATAAAATCGGGACATCTGGACACCCTAACTGTGATCCTTATGCCTGCTACTTATAATCTCTTAAAATCTATCTTTCTGTAGTTAATAAATCTCTTTTTTATTTTACCTAAAGCAGTATGGTTTTGGTTGAAAGTTCTGGGGGAAATCTCAGCTCAGATGACAAGGGCTGGAACATGTCCACTCTCCTGTGAAGAGTGTCAAACTTAATGACCTTGCACTGCCCAAGGGAGGCTTGACCTATGTAAGACAGTGCAGTTCTGGGGTGCAAGGCTGGGGAGCTGGGGGGAAATGGCTGGAGCCTCGGTATTGATGGGTCATGAGTGGCTGGTAGATCGTTCATGTCACTCAACTGGGTGTGTCCCTGCCTGTGGATGGCTGTGTAAGTGCAGTGTCTATCAAAGGTTTGTAGCTTAATATCAGCATCGCGGTGTGAGGGACAGCCCAAGCTGGTGGGTTTGGAGGATTCATCAGTCCCATAGTCCAGGTTAAACACTGGGGACCCCATGAAAGGGGACTCCCTGCTTCAGCTCCCACATAGGGACCCCAACACCAGAGGTGTCATTTCAGAAAAACTCAGGAGGTGGGGGGGTTGAACATTACAAGTGATAATATCCCGCAATGCAAAGGGGGGTAAAAAGTGGAGCATAAAGACCTATGAAACGTTAGGGGGGTACCAAGGCTCAGGGAGAAAAATGCCCCATTACTCCATAGCAAATGAGGCCTGACTCACACCTCTGAAGATCTGCACCCTGGCAAGCAGCCCAGGCAAAGCACAGACAGCCACTGACCACGCTTCCTCCACCAGCCACCGGCCCTATGCCACGTCTCTGCCAGCCACAAGGGTCCCCTGGGGCAGGGACGTTCTCCCTCCCCAAAGCCCCTTCAGTCATTGGTGGCTCACTCAGGCCCCCAGCAAAGGGTCTGGCTCCCGGGGGCACTCTGGGAATGGGGAGAAGCGAGGGAGGCGACTGTGTTTGTGAGAACCCCAGAGACTCAGCATCCCAGGAAGTCACACGGGAACACAGAGACAAAAGGGGGGGAGCCAAGATGGATCCCTGAGAGCTGGGGGTATTGAGGCAGTTGTTGCTCCCAACACAACCTCTGCCTTCAGCGTGGCTTTGCCAAGCCAACCTGGGGATTCTCTGACACTAGATTCCAGCTGAGTAATAAATGTGATGCTGAGTCACTGCAGATATGGATTGCATAGCGCCCGGCAGGGAACGAACCGTGACAGCCCCTTGCCAAGGGGATTTCATCTGCTCATAGGTAGAAATCTGCCCAGCCAGGACCCGTTGGCCGCTCCCCAATGCTGATAGGGACCCCTGCAAGATCCCAGCCAGAGCATGAGCAAATCAGGCACAGAGCCTCCTAGGGCCCACATGCCTCGGGGGACAGAGCTGGGAGAGACACAGAGCAGAGGAAGCACAAAGCCAAGGAGAGGGGCTCAGACTGTGGGCTCCCAGCACAACCCTCCAATCCAGGGGTTCTCAAACTGAGGGTCAGGACCCCTCCAGGGGTCACAAGGTTATTACATGGGGGGTTGCAAGCTGTCAGCCTCCACCTCAAATCCCGCTTTGCCTCCAGCATTTATAATGGTCTTAAATATATTTAAAAGTGTTTTTAATTTGTAAGTGTGGGGGAGGTCGCACTCAGAGGCTTGCTGTGTGAAAGGGGTCACCAGTACAACAGTTGGAGAACCACTCCTCAAATCAAAGTAATAGACAGAAACTGAAAGCTAGAAAGGAGCTGCAGTGGGGAAGCCCAGGGCCGGGACAGCACGGGCTGTGGGTCGGGATTGAGGGGCACCAGCAGAGTTGATTTGCCCAGGCCCCACTCCTGGCTGTGCTCATCTTTCCTCCCAATTCTTCTCCACTGGCCCCAGGAAATCGTTTCACCCCTTGCTGCTCAGGGAAGGAACCTGATGGTGCCTTGCGATGGCAGGCACGTGACTGCCCCATTTCCAGGCCAGGCTGTCACGGAGTGTGGGGGAGTCAGGGCCCTGCACCCCTCTTCCTGGGATTCACTGGGAGTCTCAGCCAGCCAGTAGAACAGATTTATTAGAGATGCCAGGAACACCGTCCAACCAGAGCTTGTCAGTACAAACAGGACCCCTCAGTCGGGCCCTTCCAGGGGGCAGGGAGCTTAGACCCCAGCCCGGGGGCTCCCTGCATTTCACCCCACAGCTCAAAACGGGGGGGCAGGGAGGCCAGACCCTGTCTGTACCTCCCCCCTCTTCTTTAGCCGGCTGCAAACTGAAACTGTCCCGCCACACCTCTCCCTTTGTCTCCTTCCCGGGCCAGGAGGTCACCTGATCCCTTTGTTCGAACACCTTCAGCTCGCACCTTTGCAGGGGAGGGGCCCAGACCATCAGTTGCCAGGAGACAGGGTGTCGGCCGTTCTCTGTCATAACACTGGATCTCTAGGGCTCTGCGATTACACCCTTTATCCCACCACCTAGAGACTTAACACATGCCTCGGGGAAACTGAGGCATAGAAACATTAAGAACAGTCCCATTCTGTCACACAGGCACAGAATCTATTAATGGTTCATTCTCTCAGGGATAAGAGGCTGTAGCAGCCCCAAGGGAGAGCGAGACCCAGCGGGGACAGGACCAGCCGCTGCCAGGCAGGGACCTCACTGCTCCCAGGCACCATGTCTGCCAAATTCTCCAGGGTGCCCCTTATCCGAGGTGAGTGGGAGCTACTGGGACACCTGAGTCCTGCACAGATCTGCCCTGGCATGGCTGGGGCCAGACAGACCGACAGGGATTGCTATTGTAGGATCCTTGGTGAGTACAGAGTCTGGCTTCTTCTTCTAGAGTCTCTGGGGAGCACAGGGGCTGCACCCAAATTGCTTTGTTATTGCAGGGTTGTTATTGCAGGGGTGGGAGGTTACACACACCCTGCCTGCTTCTGGGGTGACGTGGTGGGGACAGACAGAGGGAACTGATGGGTTTCTCTCCTCCATTCGCGCAGGTGCCCCCCACGCCACACCCCTGGTAATCTGCTGAGGGTCCATCCCCACCAGAGATGCTGATCCTGAGCTGCACCTCCAAGCTGCGGCTGCTGGAGGCGACACTACGGAGGCACTTGCCTGAGACGCTGCCGGTGACATGGCTGTGCCTAGCCCCACTGCCCGCACCCAGGGATGGGACTCAACCCTCCCCCACCTCCATGGGGCAGAGAGCAGGGGAAGGTCCCTCTGACTCCCCTGGGAGATGGGTTAGAGATTAGTCCTGAGGTGCAGGCCCCGCCCCACCAGGCGCTGGCTGCTCTCCCAGCCGCCTGCTGCTCCCTCGTGTCTCCCCAACTCCAAACCCAGCACCAATTCCTTTTGCTCACCCAACGTAGCCAGTGGGACCTTCCCAGCCAATCACAGGGAAATTGGGCTCCTTATCAGCCAATCAAACCACAGGCGGGTACCATGACATCTAATCAGAGAGCTGGGTAGCTCTCGCTCCCTCCATGGCTAAATGCCCATCACATGGCTCAAGTGAGTGTGGGGGTCACCAGCCTCCTTGTCCTCCTCCACCCCCAACCCCCCCCCCCCCCCCCGCCCCCGCACTTGGTGTCTCTCCTGTGATACCAGCCCAGGGGCCACCAATCAGGAGTCCGACCCGAAAATCAGGATAGTAAACCCATGATGTGTGTGAAGAGACAGGCCCCCACAGCTTTCCCACTCATACGCCCTGCCCCATGTCTATTAGAATAATAGAATATCAGGGTTGGAAGGGAACTCAGGAGGTCATCTAGTCCAAGCCCCTGCTCAAAGCAGGACCAATCCCCTCCCTGCACCTCAAACCAACTGCTAGTGTCAGCCACATCCCCCGACTCACACCCCAATCCCTTCTCCTTGCTGTTCCCCACATTCTCCTGAAACCCCCCACTCTCTGCTCCCCACAGCCTGTGGAAGCCATTTTCCCTGGCCTCAGCCCCCTGAAATCATTGTAAGGTGGCAGCCATCTTGACTAAGGGCAGCCTGTGGTGTCAGCCCCATTGGCAAGGGCAGCCATTTTTGAGAAGGGCAAAATACTTCCCAAATGCACAGAAGATCATGAAACACTGAACCCCCCTGATAAACAATGGGAGGCTCCTGACCGAGTCACGAGAGTAGGAATTTCGGCCCCTCCACCAGCTCTGACCCCCGCCCCATTTCTCTGGCAGGTCCTCGGTGCCGTGATGACCATAAACCGTGGGAATCCTGCTGGGTACGAGGTGCTGGTGGATTCGTGGCCTGCGTTCAAAGCCGTCCTCACCCGGCCACACAGAGAGGTGCTTCCCCTCAGCCACCGCCTGCACCTGGGGGCCTGCGGGGATTGCGGTGTGGGGAATAGGACATGGAGCCTTTCTCCTCTAAGGGACCCAGGCAGGAGACAGTCTGGCTCAGAGGGGGCAGGGGTATTGGTATTTGAGGCCTTTCCCTTCTGGGGGGCCCCAAGGCAGGGACCAGGCTGGCTCGGGGGGAGGAGGGGGCAGGCAGATCAGTCATTCCATTGGGAGTTCCCCACTCTGCTCCATGTCTCCCCCGGCAGGTGGCGTTGGACGACTCTGATTTCTACACCAACAGGTACACGGCGTATTACCGGGACCTGGGCGCCTACCGGGCCCTGTTGGGCAGCGCCATCAACTGGAGCCAGACCTTCTGGATCCACGGTAACATGGACCCCACAGGACTGGGGAGAGCCCCACAGTGACTGAGCATACATGTTCTGTCTGGGCCAAACCCCAGGATCCCACCCTACAGTGCCAGCCCCAAAGCACTCAGGTCCCCCCAGGCTGCCAGCTCTATGGGGGGCAGGAATATATGGGGTTGCTCCTTGCCAGGGCTCGACTGGACTCAGCTCAGCTGAGCACAACCTCTTCCCTGAGGGCTGGGGCTGGGGATTTGGAAGCTCAGACTCCTGCCCCTCCCGCCCCCTGTGCCAGGTTGGGCTCCCCACACATATGAGCGCTTTTCTCACCACCATTCAGTCCCCATCCCCACTGCTCACAGCTCGTCGTTGCCCCCTGCAGGGCTCCAGGATGGGGTGTACGAAGCCTGCAGGGACATCTCCGAGGCTAAAGGGGTCCATCTGGAAGTGTCCCGCTACTTCACCTACCTCCACCCGGATCCCAGCTCCATGCCTGAAATCCGGTCAGTGTCTGCTTATGCCACAGGGCTCCTGGCCAGCGTGGCACTGAGATGCCCAAGGTCTGGCTGGCTGTTCCCCATACAGGGCCTGTGGCACTGGGGTCTTGTTGCCACCAGCAGAATCCTAGTGGGAGTGGTACTGAACTCAACTTCACTCAGGGGACCTGCAGGGACTGGGGAGCGTAGCCATGGGGTGGGGTCAGCCATGGGGAGGGAGATTCTTGCTCATCTCCTGCACAGGGCCCCCAGCCTCTGCCAGGAAACCCTGATGCAAAGGGCTTCTGTGCCACCAATGGGGCCCCACGAAAATCCCCTCAGAACCGGGCACTCCTGCAATCGGCCGTCAGCCCTGGCAGGGCTTGGGCACCGAGCAGCCGTGATTCCCCCGTCCCTGCACCACATCTCTCCTGGCCCAGGCTGGAGAGGAAGCTACCCTGCCCACAGTCTGTTCAGACCTCAGCTCCTCACCCAGGACCCAGGGAGGGAAAGGTTCCCTAGGGCTGTTTGGGGGATGTGGGGTCTCTGTCAGGAAGGGGAATGAGACACTCCATTCTAATGAGAGGGGACAATGGGCTGAGTTGCCCACTGTGTGGGCTAGTGGGGAAAGGCCCCGTGTCCCATTTTCCCCCCACACCTGAACCAGACAGCTATACACTTCACTTGGCTCCAGTGTCCCTCTTTCCTGAATCCCATGAGTTTGGCTGGGTCCCAAAATGTCCTTCATGGGAATCCCACCCTCCCTGGGGCGGGGTTGGGGAAGCCCCTTCTGATTGGCTGCCTCTCAGAGCTGCTACAGTAAGAGTTCCCTGCCCCTGCCCCTCCCCGCAGTAATGTGACACCCTTCTCACGGGAGGGGATTGAAGCCGCGTGGGGTGGTGGGGAGGAAGAGGCAGCAGGAATTGCTCAGCATCTCAGGATGATATTGCTTCCACTGCCCATCCCTTCCTGTGAGCAATGGGACAGGACGGTGCTTGGGCTCCCCCTATCCCTGGGACACCCAACCTGGGAAGGGCAGAGGGGAGCCCGCTGCAGCTGCCACAGGGCTGGGAGGGGTGGAAGAACATCAGGAGGTAGAGAGGGGAGGCTGTGGGGGCTGGTAACAGAGTTGACAGTTTCCTGTACAGGGACAGAACTGATGGGGCAGAATGAATTGTTGTGTGGGAGATGGAGAGATGTTGGAGTAGGAGCTTTTGCAGGGAGGCCCAGATCACCATAATGAATCTGGGACTGTTGTAACACCTTGAGGTTGGGGGAATTCAGCTGTCAAGGGAGGACAGCAATCACAGCGTAATCTTTTTTAATAGCCTCGTGATTTTAGGGCCAATCTCATGATTCTGAGGTATCACTCCTGATTGCTGACATTTGGGGGTTGATCTGCTGATCTCTGCCCTCCCACCCCACAGGTTGGACCCGGCTGTGAGGCTCTCGTCCCTGGACATCTCCCACATCGACCTCCTGAATGAGACATGGGCCCCTGGGGGGAATGACAGGAGCAGGAGGTACCTGACCAGCCTGATCCGCTACTTCCCCAGCATCTGTCTCCTGGATGCCGCCAGCCGCCCTGTCAGCTGGACCCTTTCAGACCCGTTTGGCGCCATGTGCCATGTCTACACCCTGCCCCAGCACCGGGGACGTGGTTACAATGCGGTGCTGAACAACTTGCTTGCCAAGCGGCTGCACGCACTCGGCTATCCCAGCTATGGCCACGTGGCCCTGGACAACTACCCCATGCAGAGGCTTCGGGAGAGGCAGGGCTTCCTGCGCCAGCCCACCTTGTGCCACTACATCCTCCACCACGCAGCACTGCAGAGAACCCCCCACCTTAACCCCCAGCCCAGCACCGGACACAGCCCCCGCCTGAGTCCCCAGCCCAGCCACCCAGGGGACCTGCCAGGCTGGGGCTAGGGGAAGCCAAGGGAGGAGTGTGGGGGAGTCTGGGGATCAGTGTTAGGCCAATGGAACCAATAACATCTCCCAGCTCCAGCCTCACATGGTGTCTGCTACCCACAGCCTCACAGCACCATACGCAGCTTCCCAGGGTCTGTCCTAGTCTCCCAAGCCCCATTATCTGCCCTCCCGGGTGGACCCCAATCCCCCAAACCCCATATATGTAGCACCCCCATCCCAGTTCCACTTTGAACTCAATGATCTTCTATCCTGTCATGTTACATGCTCACCTGCCTCCTGCTTCTGCTCTGCTCTTCCTCTGCTTTCCCTGGGACATCCTGCTCAGCGTATTGCATCTCTAACTCATCCACAATCGGCGTGTCACCCTCCCCCCACCCTGCCAGAGACATCTCCCCCCGGATCGCTCTCTCCAATGCTTCCTTGGGGCTTCTCACATCTCTCCCCATTGCAGCCTGCTCTCATCAGCTCTTTCCCCCTCTACTGGACAATACAAGCCACAGCAGCTTTAAATGGGGCGGAGGGGTGGGGGCTGGGAATCGGTCCCCTTTAGGTAACATCTCCTTGAGCACTGAGTGCTGGGCATGATGCTTCTAACCCATGATGCATCTGGCTGTTCTGCATTGATACTAACCATCCAGAGAGTGTTCCTGTGCCAAGGACTCCCTCAAGGGCCAGTCTGTCTCAGTAACTCAAGGGTTAAATACCTCCTGGGGATGTTGATTATCTTCAAACCAAACTTTCATAGATTCATAGATTCTAGGGCTGGAAGGGACCTCGAGAGGTCATCGAGTCCAGCCCCCTGCCCTCATGGCAGGACCAATTACTGTCTAGACCATCCCTGATAGACATTTATCTAACCTACTCTTAAATATCTCCAGAGATGGAGATTCCACAACCGCCCTGGGCAGTTTATTCCAGTGTTTAACCACCCTGACAGTTAGGAACTTTTTCCTAATGTCCAACCTAAACCTCCCTTGCTGCAGTTTAAGCCCATTGCTTCTTGTTCTATCCTCAGAAGCTAAGATGAACAAGTTTTCTCCCTCCTCCTTATGACACCCTTTTAGATATCTGAAGACTGCTATCATGTCCCCTCTCAGTCTTCTCTTTTCCAAACTAAACAAACCCAATTCCTTCAGCCTTCCTTCATAGGTCATGTTCTCTAGATCCTTAATCATTCTTGTTGCTCTTCTCTGGACCCTCTCCAATTTCTCCACATCTTTCTTCAAATGCGGTTCCCAGAACTGGACACAATACTCCAGTTGAGGCCTAACCAGCACAGAGTAAAGCGGAAGAATGACTTCTCGTGTCTTGCTCACCACACACCTGTTAAGGCAGCCCAGAATCAAGTTTGCTTTTTTTGCAACAGCATCACACTGTTGACTCATATTTAGCTTGTGGTCCACTATAACCCCTAGATCCCTTTCTGCCGTACTCCTTCCTAGAAAGTCTCCTCCCATTCTGTATGTGTGAAACTGATTGTTCCTACCTAAGTGGAGCACTTTGCATTTGTCTTTATTAAACTTCATCTTGTTTACCTCTGACCATTTCTCCAGTTTGTCCAGATCATTTTGAATTATGACCCTATCCTCCAAAGCAGTTGCAATCCCTCCCAGTTTGGTATCATCTGCAAACTTAATAAGCGTACTTTCTATGCTAATACCCAAGTCGTTGATGAAGATGTTGAACAGAGCCGGTCCCAAAACAGACCCTTGCGGAACCCCACTCGTTATACCTTTCCAGCAGGATTGGGAACCATTAATAACTACTCTCTGAGTACGGTTATCCAGCCAGTTGTGCACCCACCTTATAGTAGCCCCATCTACATTGTATTTCCCTAGTTTATTGATAAGAATATCATGCGAGACCGTATCAAATGCCTTACTAAAGTCTAGGTATACCACATCCACCGCTTCTCCCTTATCCACAAGACTTGTTATCCTATCAAAGAAAGCTATCAGATTGGTTTGACATGATTTGTTCTTTACAAATCCATGCTGGCTATTCCCTATCACCTTACCACCTTCCAAGTGTTTGCAGATGATTTCCTTAATTACTTGCTCAATTATTTTCCCTGGCACAGAAGTTAAACTAACTGCTCTGTAGTTTCCTGGGTTGTTTTTATTTCCCTTTTTATAGATGGGCACTATATTTGCCCTTTTCCAGTCTTCTGGAATCTCTCCTGTCTCCCATGATTTACCAAAGATAATAGCTAGAGGCTCAGATACCTCCTCTATTAGCTCCTTGAGTATTCTAGGATGCATTTCATCAGGTCCTAGTGACTTGCAGGCATCTAACTTATCAAAGTGATTTTTAACTTGTTCTTTTTTTTATTTTATCTTCTAAACCTTCCCCCTTCCCATTAGCATTCACTATGTTAGGCATTCCTTCAGACTTCTCGGTGAAGACCGAAACAAAGAAGTCATTAAGCATCTCTGCCATTTCCAAGTTTCCTGTTACTATTTCTCCCTCCTCACTGAGTAGTGGGCCTACCCTGTCCTTGGTCTTCCTCTTGCTTCTAATGTATTGATAAAAAGTTTTCTTGTTTCCCTTTATTCCTGTAGCTAGTTTGAGCTCATTTTGTGCCTTTGCCTTTCTAATCTTGCCCCTGCATTCCCGTGTTGTTTGCCTATATTCATCCTTTGTAATTTGTCCTAGTTTCCATTTTTTATATGACTCCTTTTTATTTTTTAGATCTTGCAAGATCTTGTGGTTAAGCCAAGGTGGTCTTTTGCCACATTTTCTATCTTTCCTACCCAGCGGAATCGTTTGCTTTTGGGCCCTTAATAGTGTCCCTTTGAAATACTGCCAGCTCTCCTCAGTTGTTTTTCCCCTCAGTCTTGATTCCCATGGGACCTTACCTATCAGCTCTCTGAGCTTACCAAAATCCGCTTTCCTGAAATCCATTGTCTCTATTTTGCTGTACTCTCTTCTACCCTTCCTTAGAATTGTGAACTCTAGGATTTCATGATCACTTTCACCCAAGCTGCCTTCTACTTTCAAGTTCTCAACGAGATCCTCCCTATTTGTTAAAATTAAATCTAGAACAGCTTCCCCCCTAGTAGCTTTCTCAACCTTCTGAAATAAAAAGTTGTCTGCAATGCAGTCCAAGAACTTATTGCCTCCCAGTTTTGCCCTGACCCTCCTATCTCTTTGCCATTAGAGCCCACACTCCCTCCTATTTCCGACCCATCTCCCAGGTCCCCATGTTCTCTACTTACCTGTGGGCTTTGCTCACCTGTCCCCGTCGAACCTAGTTTAAAGCTCTCCTCACTAGGTTAGCAAGTCTGTGTCCAAATAGGGTCTTTCCCCTCCTCGAAAGGTGAACGCCGTCTCTGCCTAGCAGTTCTTCCTGGATTAGCATCCCGTGGTCGAGTAAGCCAAAGCCCTTCTGGCGACACCATCTTCGCAGCCAGGCATTCACCTCCACGATGCACCTGTCTCTGTCCGGGCCCCTACCTTTGACAGGAAGGGTCGAAGAGAATACCACCTGCACTCCAAACTCCGTCACCCGCACTCCCAGAGCCCTGTAGTCACCCTTGATCTGCTCAGTGTCACACCTCGCAGTATCATTTGTGCCCACATGGATAAGTAGCATGGGGTAGTAGTCAGAGGGCCGGATAATCCTCGACAATGTCTCCGTAATGTCTCGGATACGGGCCCCGGCAGGCAGCATACCTCCCGAGATGAAATGTCAGGGCGACAGATGGGCGCCTCCGTTCCCCTCAGCAGAGAGTCTCCAACCACCACTACCCTACGTTTCCTATTCGCAGTGGTGGCAGCAGACCTCCCAGCCTTAGGGGTACGAGGCTTCTCCTCCTCTGCTGTAGGGGGAGATTCCTTCTCTCCTGTATCAAGAAGAGCATAATGGTTTCCTATTACCACAGCGGCAGGGTTTCGTGCAGGGGTGGAGCACTGCCTGCTGCCAGAAGTAACCAGCTGCCAGTGTCCACCCTGAGCCATTTCCTCCTCCACCAGTGGTGTGTCAGCAGTCCTGTGTACTGGGACAGCTACCTCAGCTGTCTCCACATGGACACTGTCCAGGAATCGTTCATGGACTTGGATGCTCCTCAATCTAGCCACCTCCTCCTGTAGCTCTCCCAGCTGCTGCCTGAGAGATTCCACCAGCAGGCACCTGTCACATTGGATGGTCCCCCCAGCCTGGATATCAGTAAGTGGGAATTGCAAGTTACAGTCCCCGCAAAACCACACCAGGATCTGGGTAGAAGCATCCATGCTCAGGCGCTCTGTCTGGCTACAGGCGCAGATGGAGGAGACAGAAGCAGTGCTGGCACAGGTGTTGCGGGCCTTCCTAACCATCGTAGGCCTCCCTCTGTCAAACTCCCTCTCAAACTCCCCTGTCTGCTCCGCTCCCCTGGTCGCTCTGCCTCTGGCTTTTAAAGCCTGCTTGCCTAGGTCAGTCCTACCCGCCTCGTGAGTCACCCTGGGGAAGGCTAATCAAAGGCAATCAAGAGAACAGGGTCAGGCACTCAGTCCCAACTGCCACAACAGCTGAAACCGAAACCGAAATCACCTGAAAGCAGAATCAAAATTTAAATTCAAACAGTCAAACACACACACTCCCACCAACAGCTAGTACTCACTCTCCCCAAGGGCTGAGGTCACACCCAAAAGCAATCTAGACGTGTAAAATTCACACAGCCAAGATACCCAAAACCCCTTAATTCCACCCACCAGCGTTGATCAATTGCAGGAAGCGTTTTGGGCTTTGTGATCCCAGCTGTGATTGAACTGATTGTTGAAGACACCTTTGAGTATTTCCCCTTTGCGGCGGCACTCCCTGCCACGGCTGGGACCACTGGGGCGAGGGGGAAGGCAGAATTACAGCTAGGGCCACACAACAGTTTCCCATCTTTCAACCCAGTTTTCCAATGAAATTTTTCCAAAAAAGGTTCTGCTTGTTCCCAGAGTGTCGGCTTTGTGGCCAGACACTGTCATCCAGTCTGCAGGGTGGTGTCTGCAGAAACAAGGGTCGGGTCAAATATCCAGGGCTCTGATTCAGTTCCCTGCCCACAACCACTGAACAGATGCCCCTTCAGCAGCAGTTTCCTCCTCCACTACGCCCCACTCACGGTTTGGTGTCAGCTGTTGGCCTCGTCCCAGAGCCTGGCATCAGGCAGGCCTGTGCCCTATGCTTTGAGAAATGCCAGCTGGGCCAGCCCCCAGGCTCCGCCACCCCACCCCGCTCTGGTGATTTCAGCCTCCTTTGCACGGGGTAAGGGAGGGCTGCCCAGGGCTCCCTCAGCCCTGCTGCCACCTTCTGCTGCATTGGCAAAAGGCCACCTCGGTGCCGCCTCCCAAAGGAGACTTTTCTGACTTTGTAAAATCTGCCCCCCATGACTCTGGCAGATCCACGGGGCTGTGATGCACAAACTGCGGGAACTCGGCCGGGAGTGAGGTGCGGGTGGATTTGTGGCTGGAGTTCTAAGCCGTGCTGACCCAGCTGCACAGAGAGGTGCCACCCCTCAGCCACCACACTGCACCTGGGGGCTTAGCTGGCTCAGGGAGTGGGTAATGGGACACAGGGTTTTTTCCCTCCAGGGGACACCAGGGTGGGGGCCAGGCTGACTCGGGAGGGCAGGCAGATCAATTAATCCAATGGGAGTTCCCCTTTCTCGGCTGCGTGTCTTCCCTGGCAGGTGGCATCAGATGACTGATTTCTACACCAACATGTACACGGTGTTCTACAGAGGACGAGCTGGGCAGCATGGGCGCTATCAACTGGGGAAAAACTTCTGTATCCACCGTAATGTCTGGGTGTCTCACCCTGATCCCCACAGCCACTGCATGATCCCCCCACCGTCTGGGGCCAAACACAGCAGCCCCAGCCCCTGAGTCTCCAGGTCCTCCCCGGCTGCTCCCGTATGCCCCATGGGGTCAGGCTGCTGGGCTGGGATTGGCTCACTTAATGCAGGCCCCTTTCATGAGACCTGCATGCTGGTGGATTGGCTTGGTCCCCTCTCCTCCCCACCTGCCCGTATGGGCCCCCCACAGCCACGTTCCCCATTCAGGGCTCCCACTGCTCAGGGTCTGTTGCCGCCCCCTGAAGGGCCCCAGTACGGGGCGTAAGAGGGACATCGCTGGGGCCAATGGGGTGCAGCTGGAGGCATCCAACCATTTCAGCTACCTCTGCCCGATCCCAGCACCATGCCTGAGATCCGGTCAGTGTCTGCCTGCGGGTGGGCACAGGGGTTGGGCAGCTTCACTGGAAGGCAGCTGGTCCCACTCCTCACCCTGTCTGGGCCCCAGGCCAATGGCAGCATCCCTCCGGGATTGACACTCCCCTCACAGCCTGCTCTCTGTCTGCTCAGGGACCTGCAGGCACTAGAGAGATCAGGCACGGGGTGTTTGTGGGGAGGGGGGGGGGGGTTACATTACACTCCTTATTCTTTGTGAAAATATACTTATGATATGGACATGACATACCTGAGAGGTGCTTTATGCAAGATGGCTCATGTGCGATATCATTGGAAAGGTTATGATTTACGGAATGTGATAATGCAATTTGTAAGCCTGTATGTAGCGAGGCGGCCTGGTTCCCTGCCGCCCCAGAGAGGGACGAGCCCCTCCGGATGCCAAAGTGGACGGAGCCAGTGGAGCTTGCACCTCCCCCCCAGAGGTCAAGGCGGAGGGCAGGACGTACAAAAGCCCAACCCCAGACGTCACTAGGGGCCCAGCCACTGGAGAAGCCAGACACCTGTGGCCCAGCTCTAGGGTGACCAGATGTCCTGATTTTATAGGGAAAGTCCCAATATTTGAGGCTTTTTCTTATATAGAAGCCTATTAGCTCCCACCCCGTCTTGATTTTTCACACTTGCTGTCTGGTGACCCTACCCAGCTCCCAGTTGGGAGACTCCTGCAGTTGGCAACCGACCCGAGGACTGGCCATACCAGCCGAGGCCTGATGCCGACCAGACCACGGAGAAACTCGTAAGCTTGCCTGTGGCCAGTTACCCAGAGGAGCGGCCAAGCCTACCAGTCACCGGGTACCCAGAGGAGTCCATGGTGCTTGACTCCTTGGAAGATTCCCTCCAGATGCAGGTACCTCTAGAGGGGGAGGTAGGAAGTAGGCCGGGGGCAGCCAACCCCAGTCTGACTGCAGCACACCCAGAGCCGACGTCAGTGTGTTGCGGTCAGGATCCCCGCTGACACAGCAGCAGGTCTTCTGGCGCTGCTAGGGCCCCGGGCTGGGACGCAGTGGAGTGAGTGGGCCTGCGTCCCCCCTGCCACCCAATGTGCGGGTGGCAGTCTC
Source organism: Chelydra serpentina (assembly GCA_037349315.1). NCBI lineage: Eukaryota > Metazoa > Chordata > Testudines > Chelydridae > Chelydra > Chelydra serpentina. The sequence continues at coordinate 1,840,755 of JBAIAC010000021.1, read as the reverse complement.
CTCCTCTCCCACGTCCTTTGGAGCCAGGGCCTGGGTTTGCTAATATTGAACTGTTTTGCTCAGCCCCTTCCGGAGGGCCTGAGCTGCTGACTATATGCCGCACAGCCAGGCTAGTTCCCCGACACACCTGACTGAAGTAGCGAGGCGGTCTGGTTCCCGGCCACCACGGAGGGGGACAAGCCCCGTCCGAACCCACCTACACTGGATCATTTCTGTATCTGAACTTAGGAATATTGACTCTGTATCTGTATTTCAAATGTGTTACTTTGGTTGTCAGCCCCAACTAGCCCTTCAGGTACACAATGGAAAAGCCAGACAGGGCTAATGGGCCATTAGCAAAGGCAATGGACTGTGAAAGAGCTTAGTCTTCCTGTGGATGCTCCAGACAGCCTACGAGTAATGGCTGCCACAGCCCTGCAGAGACATGGGTCTGAGTCATCTGGTACTGGACCCACCCCTTGGAAGGCCAGTGTTCTTCCACTGGGAGACAAAGGGCTCCCGCTGTACACAAGAGCTATAAGGCAGGAAAGTGACATGATCATGGTTCTCCTTTGCCTCCCCACCCAAAGAGACACTGAAAAACACCTGGAAGCAAGAACCGAACAAAGTGGAGAAGGGTTGAATTGAGGTTGGGAGGGTGTCCAGTCTGTGTGTGGAAATACCTGAAGTCACAAGCTGCAGGACAGTGCAGCTGCCTTAAAATACTTTCTGTAATCTACCTGTGACAATATTTAGAGTGAGAAATTACATTTTATAATCCGTTTCTTTAGTGAATGAAACTTAGTTTGCGTGGTTTGTTTTATTTGCTTAGTAAATTGCTTTGTTCTGTTTGCTACCCCTTTAACCACTTAACATCTGCCTTTTAGAGTTAATAAAATTTGCTTTGTTTACTATTAAACACAGTTTCTGTAATTTCTAACTGTGGTGTGGGGAAGGGGAAGACGTTGTACATATCTTCCTCCACAATGAGGGAGGGGGTGAATTTATGAGCTTGCGTTGTACAGATTTCTCTGCAGCGCAAGACAATATGGCTTTGGGTCTGCACTGCAAGGGAGGTGGATACCTGAGTGCTGGGGCAAGACCCTTAAACTGAGGCTTCCCAGAGTTGATCTCAGTGTCTGTGTCATTCTGCTGTTGGGTGTGGCCCTTCCTCTGTGTGTGCTGGAGGAAGCTTACTAGCCTGGCTCAGCAAGACAGGTAAAAATGAAGCCCATGCTGGCAGAACATGTGAGCTCAGTGGTAACCCAGAACATCAGGTGGCATCCCAAAGGGGGCCAACCCATATCAGAATGGCCCTGGTTCAGCCCCCACATATGGACCCCTATTTCAGAAACTCCTGGCAGGTACAGGCAGAAAAGCTGTGTTGGAACATTACTTTTGTAGTTGGATAGCCATTCACAGTCTTTGTTTAATCCTGAGCTGATGGTGTCAAATTTGCAAATGAACTGAAGCTCAGCAGTTTCACGTTGAAGTCTGGTCCTGAAGTTTTTTTGCTGCAGGATGGCTACCTTTAAATCTGCTATTGTGTGTCCAGGGAGATTGAAGTGTTCTCCTACAGGTTTTTGTATATTGCCATTCCTTATATCTGATTTGTGTCCATTTATTCTTTTACGTTAGCACTGTCCAGATTGGCCGATGTACATTGCAGAGGGGAATTGCTGGCACATGATGGCGTATATTACAGACTTCAGAGAGAAACTGCTGAGCTTCAGTTCATTTGCAAATTTGACACCATCAGCTCAGTATTAAACAAAGACTGTGAATAGTTATCCAACTACAAAAGCAGATTCTCCTACCTTGGTGCTTACACCTCAGCTGCTAGAAGAGGGCCTCATCCTCCCTGATTGAACTAACCTTATTATCTCTAGACTGACTCTTGCCTGCATATTTATACCTGCCTCTGGATATTTCCACTGCATGCTTCTGATGAAGTGGTTATTCACCCACGAAGGCTTATGCTCCGATACGTCTGTTAGTCCGTAGACCCAGTCACCTTGTTCCAACGAATGGCAGGTCTCCTAGGATCTTTGGGGAATGCTTCTTTTACCTGTGAGAAAAGAAACCTAACACAACAACTCATTAATGCCTGGCTGTGATTTGCAGATTTTACAGCTGCTTGGGCACATATAAGCCCCTCCTTTTCCTGGCTGTCAGTCAAGTCTTAGCTGTGAGCAGTGTCCTTGGGCGAGGCCAGAGTCTTATCTCTTTTGGACTGAGCTTCCTAGTTACAATTAACTCGTTCTGTTCTTTTCTTCTCCCCTTCTCGGATTCTTTTAACCTACAAAGGAAATTTCCACTCTCCGCTCCCACCTTTATCCAAAAATAAACACATATACACTACCCATTATACAGCACTTTAGTCTTATTATTCAATATATACCACATACACCTTTCTAATAAAATGACTTTATTACAGAGCTTTGGAGCAACAAGCCAGGATAAGCACACCCACTTTTCAGGGGTCCACATGGTACAACCTCTGAGTCCAATGTTTTTTTCCTCCCTCTCCAGCCCTCTGGCTAGAGATCTGGGGTAGCCAGAAGGATCCCATGTGCAATATGGGAAGTGGGTTAACCTTTCATGTCGTTGCTTCCAAAGTTTAGTGGTGTGCAATTTTAACAACAATTTTTCCAATTAAAGGATCTGGCCAATGAATTTCTTTTTCTTACTTTTGCAAGTGTATTAAACTTTAGTATATCACATTTCTTGATATTCTCCAAAACACTTTGTGTACCAAGTTGAATAAAAAATGATCTGCATTTTGATTTAACCCATCTATTGGATTTTGAACTAGACTGTCCTATGAAAATATTAAACACAACAATTTGGCCACAAGACAAGACAAGACATAAACCACAAAACATAATTCCTATTGTGCCAGTAAATGCATGGTATATGGATTACTTTTCAGCTGGCATCAGCTTTCTCTGATTTTCTGAAAGACAAAAAGAACATATGTCTACCCCTTCTGGGGACATCAGTCACTGCTTAAAATATTTCTTTTTTTACAAATACCCTTGTTGATTGCAGGCAAAAAAGAGGAATTACCCCCATTTTTCCAGTGTTTGTTTCATAGGCAGACCAGGTTTCAGTAACTTTTACCTTTTCAGCTAGGTAATTTGCATTAACACAGATGCTTTCTGGCTTGCTTCTGGATCCAAACCTATCCTCAGCTTAAAGAGTTTTACTTAAAAGGGACACAATTCACCTTTACCAGAATGTTGATTGCCCTTTACTTTTAACTCCTGCTTCTTTTTCTTTTACCATTTTTACAAAGTTCAACTGCTAAATTCCCTCCAGCAACCACAGAGTTAACTTTTCACTCTCTTTCCTTAAATCACTTGCTTATCTCCCAAACAGACACCCAATCAACTCTGATTTTACCAATCCAATTATTGTTCCAGGGATTTAAATTTCCCATGCCTGTAGTTTATTATGCCCTCAAAATTTCCAACCTGTTTTCCAATCTCTCTATCTGTTGCCTCCCTCCTTGGGCCCGATCCTGCTTTTCTCGCTGAACCATCTATTTCCATGAGCATCCGATTGTTCCACTACCAATCTAGCAAGGAGGGTGGGCTTCTCAATGAGTCCCCACCCTTCCTGGTCTCTTCTCTTAAACATTCTCACTCACAAGCGCTGCCCGAGTCCTCCCTGTTAGGCTTGCTGACTGGGCAGCCAGAATACTGTGTCCGCGCTCCCTAAGCCCGTACATCCGGTCTAGAACCCACCATTGATGCCATCGCCCAGAACTGCAGTATTCCCGAGTCCGCAGCTGCACCCTTCCCCGTCGACCGGAGTGGAGAGAGGAACGCTAAACCCCTCTCCGGTTCTCAGACCTACTGCATCTGAGAGAGAGCACACCTTCAATCATGCAGTCCTCAACATATAATACCAACAATACCCAGCTAAGCGAACATGAAATAACAAGGGCAAAACAAATAAATGGTGTGCACTCTGCATGGCTCCCCCCGCTACCCAATTTTCCACCTAAACTATGACAGAATTTCGTTACCAATCTAGGTCTTAGTTGATCAGACTAAGACCGCAGGATCGCAGGGGCGGAGGTGAAGAAAACACAGCATGTGACAAAATTTTAAAACTTCATTAATAAATAATAAACAACAGAGAGTGTTGAGAACATTCCCGCATCACTCAAAGGAAGAAAAAGCATTGGTGCTCAAACCCTAACCCACTTTCCTACTCACAGACACGCTTCCCGGGCTGGCCAGACCCGGGGATAAGAGAAACAAAAGAGAGAGATGGACGGGAGATTACTATTGGCTCAAATTATCCAGAGGTACGATGCGCAAACCTTTACCTTCCTTCCGCTCTTGAGAGGGTGATCTACGCCTTGGGGTCTCTTGGGGCGTCCCTTTCAGAGTCCTTCGCTTGGTATTCCAGTCCAGGCCGGCTGTCTGTAGCTTCTTCAGCTTCCCCAAACCACACCGGCTCCAGGATCGCAAAGCTTGGCTCCTCCTTTCACTGTTTCGTCTGTGTTTTCCATTTCTACAACCTCTCAACTTTGTTATTTTTTTTTATGCTTGGCATGGTTTGTGTCGATTCTTGACCTTGAACGCAAAACAGCTTTCTCCTTAACTCTAGGCCAAGCTGCCTTTTCAAATTAACCTGTTCCTTTCCTTCCTTTCAGCCTTAACTAATTGGGGATATAAAGAAGCCAAGGGGATTAACAAAATAGTTCGAAATAGGGAGACATCCGGATGCGTTTTAAATCCTACACCAAATTTGTGGAACATAGAGCCTTCACTCTCACCAATAAACAATAAACAAACTGTTCCCACTGCCCATCAGGGATTTTTGGTGACACAAGAGCGAATAGTGGGAATTGTTTAGATGAATCATCACGTGTGTAAACATTCCACTTCTCTAAGTACTCACAAATCCTAGGACTATAATATACATACATATAATGAGCCGGTGTACCTTTTGGTGGAGCAGGGACAGTCTTGGATTGATTTCCACCCATTCTCTAAAAAAATGGGTGGTGTTTTCTCTGCCCGCTGCAGCGGCTCACAGACTGAGGACACTTCCCTCTCCTGTTCGCTGAGTCAGTGGCTCACAAAGCCAAAAAAAAACCCCACCACACTATTTAAATCACTCACACAGCAAAGATTTATGACAGACGTCCACGACCCTCCTACACCTCCTTTTGGCAAAGATCGCCGGCTAGTCGTCACTTACTTCTAATTTCCTCCAGTGAGATGTCAGATCAGTCAGTGGCTCATAAGCATGGGAGAAAGGGACAAGAAGGATAGAGGCACACAACCCTAGACCCAGGCTGACCTTACATGAGGCACCCAATTCCCAAACACCGCTCTGCGTCTGATCCTGTTGCAAAATCAAAAGGTTCGCATGCTGTGAGCCCAAAGGGGCACACGGCTCCACGGCCAGTCCTCCTCTGATACCCCAGTACAGATTGCAAAATATCTCTTACCTCTGAGTTAGCGCCTTGAGCTTCGAAACAGGATGGTCCGCAGCAGCTGCCTCTGTCTCAGCTGGGCATTACCATCTGAGTATACAGCACCATAATTGTGGAAGAAAAATAAATCCTCACTCTCAGGTTGGAATGCAACAGAATCAGACACAGCTTTATTTCAAGCAATTGCCAGGGAAGAAATACAGCTGACAGAGAGCATCTCTGCCTCAGTTTCTTCAAAGTACAAACAATAAGCCACAAATATTTATACTCTTTCATGGAATGCATTAATGAAAAATATATGCAATTTATTTATGTTATGTCCTGCCCATTCCATTAATTTCTCACTTCTGTCCTCTCAACATCATTATCTTCAAGGTTAGGTCACATTGGGTATGTCTATACTTACCCGTCGCGTCGGAGGCGCGGGATCGATGTTCTGGGTTCGATTTATCACGTCTTGTCAAGACGCGATAAATCGAACCAGGAAGTGCTCCGCCGTCGACGCTGGTAATCCAGCTCGACGAGTGGAGTAGGCGGAGTCGACGGGGGAGCCCGCGCGCCGCGTGTGGACCACAGGTAAGTTCGAACTAAGGTACTTCGACCTCAGCTACGTTATTAACGTAGCTGAAGTTGCATATCTTAGTTCGATAGGGGGGGTTAGTGTAGACCTAGCCATTGACTTTGTGTTGTTTCCCCACCAGCTTCGGACAGAGTCTGATTTCCGAAGTCTCGCATTATGAGACTTCAGAGTTAGTTTGACTGTGCTCTGTCTTGACATAACTGAGGGGTCTATATTCAAATCCTTTAACCCTTGTTTCCACAAAGGTGATCGAGCGGTGTTGTATAAGGAGATCTGTGAGAGAAAAAGGTTGAAAGACTAGAGTAAGAGAAGTTTAAAGCTGAAAAAGAAAGTTTGGGTAAGGTTTAGAGAAAAAAGGGAAAGAAAGGTGATTGGATATGATTGAGTAAGGAGAGCTGTGGGTAAAGGGCAGGTTATTAAAGAAAAGAGTGTTTGTGTTACTTAACAGATGCTGAGCGAAACATTTTATTTCACGGTTTGTTGGTAGTGAAATGAGTGTTGTGTGTGTTTGTGCTTGGATACATTGAGAGAAAAACGGTGATTGGATGTTATTAAGTAAGGAGAGGTGTGGGTAAAGGGCCGATGCTCCCGTGCTCCTTGTCCCCTGACCATCCCCTCCAGACGCGCACCCCCTGGGATCTCACACCGTATCTATGCTCCCCATGCCCTGACTATCCCCATCCCTATCCACACTCCCAACCCCTAACAAACCCCCGGGACTCCCACATCTATCCAGCCCCCCCATTCCCTGAACGCCCCCCAGAACCTCTGCCCCATCCAACCTCCCCCTGCTCCCTGTTCCCTGACTAGCTCTTGGGACTCCCTGCCCTTTATCCAAACTCCGGCTCCGGCCCCCTTACCACGCCACTCAGAGCAGTGGCTGGAGCCAGACACACTGCTGCGCTGCCCCGCCCCACAGAGCGTGTTACCGGGGGAGGGGTGGGGCGGGGGAGAAACCTCCCTGGTGAGCTCAAGGGCCGGACGGGAGGGATGGGATTTAAAAAAAAAATTTTTTTTGCAGCTTGGGGCGGCCAAAAATCTAGAGCCGGCCCTGCCCCCGCGTTAGGGTGTGCCTGGGCACACCCGGCACGCCCCGTATGCACACCTATGACTGTGGGTAGTGAAATGATAGCTGTTGTGGGTGGCGCTCCTAGGGAGCTAGCCCCTCCTTTCGGTGGACCAATCAGAGGATGTTTTACAGTTGGGTCACAGAATGCACTTGTTGAACCAATTCTGTAGGCCCTAGATTTAGAGAGGATCTTTACCTTACTTTAAAAGCTATAAAAGCAGGATTAAAAGAAATTTAGTAACCACATGGTAAACAATGAATAAAAAAGCATTAAACAATATTAAAAACTAAGGAAAAACCTGTTTAGTAAGCACATGGCTAAAAACTGGCTTAAAAACATTAAAAGCTAGTTTTAAAAAGGAAATTTACTAAGCACATGGGAGGGAGGGCGCATGATTCTCTTGACCAATAGTTTAGGGCTACCGTTGTAAGGAGGAGCTTTTATTTAAATGGGTCTGATGATTAAAGACGGCTGCACCTAGAAGGCTCTGGCCAACACCGGCAGTCAAGCTTCTCATGAAGAGACGTTATACGGTCGCTGCTTTGGGACCCGAAGAAACAAACACACCGTTGTAGCAAACGGTGTTTGAGACGGGTCATAGGAGCAGGCTAGTATCAGAGGTTTCAAAAGAAGGTTTAATAACCTTCAATAGGCAGATATGGAATAATCAGCCCTTCCCTCCCCCCATCTCGCCCTGATCTCTAATAGTTAGAGATTGGTTTAAGACCTGAAGCATGATGTTTAGTATCCCTTAAGCATCCACATTCATACACCGTGCCATATAAATCGCTCCAGTTTCTTTGTAGGTCTGCTTAACAGCACTCCTAAGATCTACAGACATTTCCCAACTTCTCAACTTAGCCACAATAAAAGCTCAAACCAGCAAGGCACTGAGCACACTAGACCCAATCCAAAGAACCATGTAAACACATGCTTAACTCTAAGACTGTGAGAAGCCCCATTGAAATTAACCTGCTTAAAATTCTTGGTGCTCCACTTCAGGAGGAAAGATGGAGACAGATTGGAGAGCAATAAAAATGATGTAAGGTTTAGAGGAGAGCAATACAAATGATGTAAGCTTTAGACGTGCTGGGGGATGGACTAGATGACTTCTTCAAGCCCTACATTTCTATCATTCTATGAAAAGGTATCCAGCTGCTTCAATGTTCTGCTGGATTGAGGCAAGAATTCTCAGATCCATGCAGGATCAAGCCCTAAATGACCTATCGTTCATTGCTTGGATGCATTTGACGAAAAAAGGCAAGTCCTTCTTCCTTGGTACCTTCTGTAGAACTGCACATTAAGCAAGCTATCTTTGAAGTTGAATAATCATTTTAGGCTTATTCGTAATATTTATCTGAAGGCCGACTGACTGATATGCCATTTGGCCAAAACCAAAGAGTGGGTAAAAAAATAAATGATACATGTGTGTATGTACGGTCTGATCGTTGGCCACAGAAAATATATAACACATACATATCTGGTGATCAGACTAGAAATTCTCTACCTTTTACATGGACAAGGTGTTATTAATGAAAACCAAGCCATCCTCATAATTTCACAAACTGGAATGTGTGACATGAGCTAAATACAATTTACAAATATATTATTTAACATAAGAACGGCCATACCTGGTCAAACCAAAGGTACATCTAGCACAGTATCCTGTCTTCCGACTGTGGCCAATGCCAGATTCCCCCAGAGAGAATAAACAGAACAGGGAATCATCAAATGATCCAGCTTCTGTTGCTCATTCCCAGCTTCTGGCAAACAGAGGCTAGGGACACCATTCCTGCCACTCCTGGCTAATAGCCATTGATGGACCTATCCTCCATGAATGTATCTAGTTCTTTTTTGAACCCTGTTATGGTCTTGGCCTTCACAACATCCTCTGGCAAGGAGTTCCACAGGTTGACTGTGTGTTATGTGCAGAAATACTTCCTTTTCTTTATTTTAAACCTGCTGCCTGTTAATTTCATTTGGTGACCCCTAGTTCTTGTGTTATGAGAAGTAGTAAACAACACTTCCTTATCTACTTTCTCTACACCAGTCATGATTTTATAGACCTTAATCATATCTCCCCTTAGCCATCTCTTTTCAAATCAGAAAACTCACAGTCTTATTAATCTTTCCTCATATGGAAGCCATTCCATACCCCTAATCATTTTTGATGCCCTTTTCTGAACCTTTTCCAATTCCAGTATATCTTTTTAGAGATGGGGTAACTACACCTGCACACAGTATTCAAGATGTGGGCGTAGCATGGATTTATATAGAGCTCTGGGAGCAGGACCTTGTGTCTTTGAAACAGCCACCTTCTGACCGGTTGGTGTCTAGAACTTGAAATACCAGGAAAGCTGGTGGGTGCGCAAATTCAGGGTTCCCGTTTGGCCCTGTTGTAGAGCAGTCTCCTCCCAAACCCCACTCCTCCCCTGCTGATGACCTCCTCCGAATCACGCCCTTGTGGCCCGAGTCAATCTGCAGCACCCTGCCATCCATCTCTCCCTCCTCCAGGCTCCACAGCTGCACTCAGAACAGATCAGTCTCGCCGGCCCTTCCAGCCGGGTTTTATTTATTTTTCCAAGTAGGGTGACCAGATATCCAGATTTTATAGGGTCAGTCCCAATTTTGGGGTCTTTTTCTTATAAGGGCTCCTATTACCCCTCACCCCCTCTCCCAATTTTTCACACTTGCTGTCTGGTCACCCTATTTCCAAGAGGCAACAGATCAAAAGGAGCATAATAGCATAAGTCAGTTTTGCTGCTGGCCTTAGTCTCTGCTCTGGGGGTCTTTCCTCCAAGGTGATTGCCAAACTCTCTGTCTCTAGCAGTCCTTGCTGCTCCTTCCTTTCTGTGCAGCTCCTGCAACTCTCTCAGCCACTTCCTCTTCTGCTCCCGGCTGATCAGTAAGAGAACCAGTGGATCCCTGTTCAGGTGGGCCTTCTTAGCCGCCAGGGTTGGCTGAGCTCAGGCCTCCAGTCCTTAAAATGTCAAGCCACCCAATGACAGGGCTATTTAAAGGGACAGGCCATAATCAAGAATCTAGTCCTTTTCTACATCACCTCCTTCCCTCTCTGCTTTACCATGCTAGCACCAATACCATGTGTGCTTCGGCAGCACATATACTAAAATGTGGAAGCAAGGGTTAAAGGATTAGACTATAGGCCCCTCAGTTATGTCAAGACAGAGAACATTACAGTTAACTCTGAAGTCTCATACAGCAGGACTTGGGAAAGCAGACTCTGTGTCTGATCCGGGAGGGAAAACAACACAGAGCTACTGTGACCTAAGCTTGGCGATAATGATGTTGTGAGAACAGAAGTGAGACAGAAGTGAGAAAATAATGGCATGGGCAGGACATAACATAAATAATTGCAGATGTTTTTCATGAATGCAGTCCATGAAAAGAGTATCAATGTTTGTGGCTTATGATTTGTACTTTGAAGAAACTGAGGCAGAGATGCTCTCTGTCAGCTGTATTTCTTCCCTGGCAATTGCTTGAAATAAATCCTCACTCTCAGGTTGGAATGCAACAAAAGCAGAGACAGCTGCTGGTCTGGGGTACAGCACCTCGGGGGGGGAGGCAGAACGGAGGTGAGCTCGGGCTGGGGCGTACAGAGGAACCGGTCCCTGCCCCAGCTCACCTCCGCTCCGCCTCGGAGGCGCCGCTGCTTCGCTTCTCCCCCCTCCCGCCCAGGCTTCCCGAAATCAGCTGTTTGGCACACGGCAAGCCTGGTGGGGGGGGGAGTGAAGCAGCGGTGCCTCGGGGGAGGAGGCAGAGCGGAGGGGAGCTGGGCGAGGGGGCTGGTAGGGAGCGGCAAAGCTTTTGTCTTTCAGGGGAGGGGGGAGGTTAACACCTCTGAAAGCCTTGTTAAATGCCAGTATAGACACACCCTGAGGGGCAGGTCAGGGTGCAGCTGCCCTGGAGCAACAGTAACACCCGGTGGAAGGGCAGGGTTATGGCACAGAGGATTTTCTCCACAGAGCAACACTGACACTGGGTCGCCACCCCAACTACTGCACAAAGCATTTCCTTCCGGGAGCAACCGTGCAATCCCCGGAGTGACCACCCAGTGGCGCTGCTGCTCCATGAAGGAAATGCTGTGTGCACTACCTCCAGTGGCCGCCTGGCACCTCTAAATATTTCCCTCATGAAGCAAGAGAGAAACCACGTGGCCAAAACAGGTAATTCACAATCCATTCCCTCATCAAGGGACAGTGAAAACGAGGGGCCACTCCGAGTAACACACAAAGCCAGGCCCGGTGCAACCACTAGGCGAACTAGGTGGTTGCCTAGGGCGCCAAGTGGCCGGGGCACCAAAAAGCGATGCCCTGGCTCGGCAGGGAGGAGCTGCCTTCCGGAGGCACCGGAGAGCCGGCTTGCGGGGGTGGCGAGCCCCAGCCATGGAGGGGCCGGCGCAGCGCACAGGGGGCAGCACCGCTAGCGGGAAACAGCCGTGCCCCCCCGCCCCTCCTGCCCAGGCTGAGTCCTGGCGCCCCCCCTCTCCCCCGGGGGTTCCTGCAGCAGATGCATGCCGGTGATGGCTCCCATGCTCCCCCCGGCTCCCCCCGCACTGCGCTCGGGTTCTCCAGCTCCCAGAAGTGTGATCCGCCGCTGCCCCTCCAGGAGCAGGCTCAGGGCCCTGCGCCCCGGCGGCGGCAGCTCACACTCCCGGGAGCCACAGAACCCGAGCATGGCAAGGGGAGAGCCGGGGGGCGCATGGGGGCTGGTTGCTGCAGCCTGCAGGAGCCAGAGCCCCTCCCCCGCTCTCCCCCCTGCCCCCCGCTGCCTCAGCACTCTGTGGGGGAGGGGCAGCCTGGCAGCGTGTTTTGCCTCCACGTGGAGCCAGAGACTGACCAGCCTGGGCATGGTAAGGGGAGTCCCGGGGGGAGTCAGGGAGCAGGGGGAGGGTTGGATGGGTCGGGAGTTCTGGGGGTCCTGTAGGGGGTGGATGGATGGTGCGTGGGAGTCCCAGGGTTCAGTCTGGGGGCGGGGGTGTGAATAAGGGTTGGGGCAGTCAGGGGACAGGTAGGGGGTAGGGTGCTAGGGGGGCAGTTAGGGTGGGGGGGGTCTCAGGAGGGGGCAGTCAGGGGACAAGGAGCAGGGGGGCTTGGGGATTCTGAGGGGGGCAGTCAGGGGGTGGGAAGTGGGAGGGATGGGGGCTAGGGCGCAGCTCTTCCCCCCCTCCTCTTTTTTGATTGTTGAAATATGGTAACCCTATCCGGGGGGAGGGGCGCCGGGCTGCAGCCTGGGCAGGAGGGGTGGGGGGCGCAGCTGCTCCCCGTTAGTGGTGCCGTGGCCTTTGCAGGGCTGCTGCCCCCCTGTGCTGCACCGGCTCCTCCATGGCCGGGGCTCGCCGGCGCCGCAAGCGGGACGCTCTGGCTCTCCGGTGCCTCTGGAAGGTGGTTCCTCCCTGCCGAGATGCTGCAGTGGCCCAAGCCCGGCATAGCCAGTGAGTGGACTCAGGACGGGGGCCACCAGGGTGGGGTGGGGTGGGCAGTGTTCGTGGGGGGGCTGTGCACCCTCCAGGGGAGTTCAGGGGGCGGGGAGGGGGGAACCTGGTCTGGGGAGCAGCCCCTGGGCACGGCTGTCCCCTGGGGTCTATAAAGGCTCATTGGGAGTTCCCCTCCATGAACCGATGTGGACGGGGGGTGCGCAAGGTGGAAGTTTCGCCTAGGGCACAAAATATCCTGCATCAGCCCTACCCACTCCTCTCCTTACTTAATCACATCCAATCACCGTTTGTCTCTCAATGTATCCAAGCACAAACACACACAACACTCATTTCACTACCAACAGACCGTGAAATAAAATGTTTCGCTCTGCATGTTTAGTAATACATGCAGAGTGAAACTCTTTTCTTTAATGACCTGCCCTTTACCCACAGCTCTCCTTACTCAATCACATCCAATCACCGTTCTCTTTTTTCTCTAAACCTTACCCAAACTTTCTTTTTCAGCTTTAAACTTCTCTCATTCTAGTCTTTCAACCTTTTCCTCACACAGATCTCCTTACACTACACCGCCCAATCACTTTTGTTTAAACAAGGGTTAAAGAATTTGAATATAGGCCCCTCAGTTATGTCAAGACAAAGCACAGGCAAACTCTGAAGTCTCATAATGCGACACTTGGGAAATCAGACTCTGTGTCTGAAGCAGGTGGCGAAACAACACAGAGTCAATGTGACCTAACCTTGAAGATAATGATGTTGAGACAACAGAAGTGAGATAGAAATGAGAAATTAATGGCATGGGCAGGACATAACATAAATAAATTGTAGATGTTTTTCATTAATGCATTCCATGAAAGAGTATAAATATTTGTGGCTTATTGTTTATACTTTGAAGAAACTGAGGCAGAGATGCTCTCTGTCAACTGCATTTCTTCCCTAGCAATTGCTTGAAATAAAGCTGTCTCTGATTTCATTGCATTCCAACCTGAGAGTGAGGATTTATTTTTCACCCACAATTATGGTGCCGTATACTCGGATGGTAACGCCCAGCTGAGACAGAGGCAGCTGCAGCGGACAGTCCCACCCTCGAACCTCAAGGCCCTAACTCAGAGGTAAGAGATATTTTCTAATCTCTACTGGGGTATCGGAGGAGGACTGGCCATGGAGCCATCTGTCCCTTTATGGGCTCACACCATGCGAACCTTTTGATTTTGCAACAGGATCAGACGCAGAGTGGTGTTGGGGAATTGGGTGTCCCATGTAAGGTCAGTGATGTGCGTACGCAGGGCTGGGAAATGTGTTGTTGCCCCAGGGTAAGCCAGTGTGTGGCTTAGGTCAGACCTATTTTGGGTTGTGGGGTTGTGGTGACCCCCCAAATAAGGGCGTTGTGGTGACATCCTTAGAGAGGTTGCGGTGACCTCTCAGGTGAGGGTTTGTGGTGACCCATCAGGTAAGTACACAGGTATAGGAAATTGATGCGTCGTGGTATGAATGAACGGATAAATAGGCTTTGGTGTGTGTGTGTGTCAGCAGTGTGAATGGGGGTCACCGGAACATGCCCACAGTGCCCCGCAAAGCTCACAAGCTCGTGACCCAGGTTGTCTCTAACGCAAGCCCGGTGGACTGCACCTCAGTGGATCAGTAAAAGATCCTGACTAAGGGGGTTGTCTCTGCACGGCATTGCCCGGCGAGCAGCCTGCCTGGGTCTAGGGTTGTGTGTCTCTATCCTTCTTGTCCCTTTCTCCCACGCTTCTGAGCCACTGACTGATCTGACATCTCACTGGAGACAATTAGAAGTAAGTGGCGACAAGCCAACGCTCTCGGCAAATGAAGGTGTAGGAGGGTCGTGGACATCTGTGATAAATCCTTCGTGTGTGAGTGATTTGAATAGTGTGGTGGGGTTTTTTTTGGCTTTGTGAGCTGCTGACTCAGCGGACAGGAGAGAGAAGTGTCCTTAGTCTGTGAGCCGCTGCAGCGGGCAGAGAAAAAACCCCTTTTTAGAGAATGGGTGGAAATCAATCCGAGACGGTCCCTGCTCCACTGAAAGGTACACCGGCTCATTATATGTATGTATTTTCATAGAATCATAGAATCTCAGGGTTGGAAGGGACCTCAGGAGGTCATCTAGTCCAACCCCCTGCTCAAAGCAGGACCATTTTATAGTCCTAGGATTTGTAAGTACTTAGAGAAGTAGAATTTTTACACACATGATGATTCATCTAAACAATTCCAACTAGAAGGTACCTTTGATTTAAATAGTATTGTCCTCCTCAGAGGCGTCTTGTGTCACCAAAAATCCCTGATGGGCCGTGGGAACAGTTTGTTTATTGTTTATTGGTGAGAGTGAAGGCTCTATGTTCCACAAATTTGGTGTAGGATTTAAAAAGCATCCGGATTCCTCCCTATTTCGAACTCTTTTGTCAATCCCCTTGGCTTTTTATATCCCCAATTAGTTAAGGCTGAAAGGAAGGAAAGGAACAGGTTAATTTGAAAAGGCAGCTTGGCCTAGAGTTAAGGAGAAAGCTGCTTTGCGTTTGAGGTCAAGAATTGACACAGACCATGCAAAGCATTAAAAAAAACCCCAAAGTTGAGAGGTTGTCGAAATGGAAAACACAGACGAAACAGTGAAAGGAGGAGCCAAGCTTTGCGATCCTGGAGCCGGTGTGGTTTGGGGAAGCTGAAGAAGCCACAGACAGCCGGCCTGGACTGGAATAGCAAGCGAAGGTCTCTGAAAGGGACGCCCGGAGAGACCCCAAAGCATCGATAACCCTCTCAAGAAAGGAAGGAAGTTAAAGGTTTGCACAACGTACTTCTGGATAATTTGAGCACAGAATAATCTCCCGTCCATCTCTCTCTTTTGTTTCTCTTATCCCTGGGTCTGGCCAGCCCGGGAAGCGTGTCTGTGAGTATGAAGGTGGGTTAGGGTTTGAGCACTAATGCTTTTTCTTCCTTTGAGTGATGCGGGAATGTTCTCAATACTCTCTGTTGTTTATTATTTATTAATGAAATTTTAAAATGTAGTCACATGGTGTGTTTTCTTCACCTCCGCCCCTGTCATCCTGCGGTGTTAGCCTGATCAACTAAGACCTAGATTGGTAACGAAATACTGTCTGGGTAGCTGTGTATGGTGCTGTGAGCAGACACCATGTGAGGCTGGAGCTGGGAGATGTTACTGGTTCTATTGGGCCTAACACTGATCTCCAGACTCCCCCACCCTCCTCCCTTGTCTTCCCTTAGCCCCAGCCTGGCAGGTCCCCTGGGTGGCTGGGCTGGGGACTCAGGCGGGGGCTGTGCCCGGTGCTGGGCTGGGGGTTAAGGTGGGGGGTCTCTGCAGTGCTGCGTGGTGGAGGATGTAGTGGCACAAGGTGGGCTGGCGCTGGAAGCCCTGCCTCTCCTGCAGCCTCTGCATGGGGTAGTTGTCCAGGGCCACGTGGCCGTAGCTGGGATAGCCTAGTGCGTGCAGCCGCTTGGCCATGACATTCAGCAGCACCTGTATGTAGCCGCTCCCCTGGTGCTGGGGCAGGGTGTAGCTCTGGCTCATGGCACCAAATGGGTCTGAAAGGGTCCAGCTGACAGAGCGGCTGGCGGCATCCAGGAGGCAGATGCTGGGGAAGTAGCGGATCAGGCTGGTCAGGTACCTCCTGCTCCTGTCATTCCCCCCAAGGGCCCACGTCTCATTCAGGAAGTCGACGTGGGAGATGTCCAGGGACGAGAGCCTCACGGTTGGGTCCAGCCTGGGGGGTGGGAGGGCAGAGATCAGCAGATCAACCCCAAATGTCAGCGATCAGCAGTGATACCTCAGAACTATGAGATTGACCATAAGATCATGAGGCTTTTAAAAAAGATTACGCTGTGATTGCTGTCCTCCCTTGACAGCTGTATTCCCCCAACCCCCACCTCTAGGTGTTACAATCACTGTTGCCAACAGTCGCAGATATATTATGGTGATCTGGGCCTCCCTGCAGAAGCTCCTACTCCAACATCTCTCCATCTCCCACACAGCAATTCATTCTGCCCCATCAGTTCTGCCCCCGTACAGGGAACCATCAACTCTGTTCCCAGCCCCCTCAGCCTCCCCTCTCTACCTCCTGATGTTCTTCAACCCCTCCCAGCCCTGTGGCAGCTGCAGCGGGCTCCCCTCTGCCCTTCCCAGGTTAGGTGTCCCAGAGATAGGGGGAGCCCAAGCACCGTCCTGTCCCATTGCTCACAGGAATGGATGGGTAGTGGAAGCGATGTCACCCTGAGATGCTGAGCAATTCCTGCTGCCTCTTCCCCGCCCTTCTCTCCCCTCCCATGAGAAGGGTGTCACATTACTGCGGGGAGGGGCAGGGGCAGGGAGCTCTTACTGCAGCAGCTCTGAGATGCAGCCAATCAGAAGGGGCTTCCCCCCGCAGGCAGGTCATTGTGGGACCCAGCCAAACTCATGGGATTTAGGAAAGGGGCTGCTGGAGCCAAGTGAAGTGGACAGCTGATTGGTTCGGGTGTGGGGGGGAAATGGGACACGGGGCCTTTCCCCACTAGCCCACACAGTGGGCAGCTCTGCCCATTGTCCCCTCTCATTAGAATTGAGTGTCTCATTCCCCTTCCTGATAGAGACCCCACATCCCCCAAACAGCCCTAGGGTACCTTTCCCTCCCTGGGTCCTGGTGAGGAGCCGAGGTCTGAACAGACTGTGGGCAGGGTAGGTTCCTCTCCAGCCTGGGCCAGGAGAGATGTGGTGCGGGAACGGGGGGAGCACGGCTGCTCGGTGCCCAAGCCCTGCCAGGGCTGACAGCCGATTGCAGGAGTGCCCGGTCCTGAGGGGCTTTTGGTGGGGCCCCATTTGTGTCACAGAAGCCCTTTGCATCAGGGTTTCCTGGCAGAGGCTGGGGGCCCTGTGCAGGAGATGAACAAGAATCTCTCTCCCCATGGCTGACCCCACCCATGGCTACACTCCCCAGTCCCTGTAGGTTCCCTGAGTGAGGTTGAGTTCAGTACCACTCCCACTAGGATTCTGCTAGTGGCAACAAGACCCCAGTGCCACAGGCCCTGTATGGGGAACAGCCAGCCAGACCTTGGGCATCTCAGTGCCACGCTGGCCAGGGGCCCTGTGGCATAAGCAGACACTGACCGGATTTCAGGCATGGAGCTGGGATCCGGGTGGAGGTAGGTGAAGTAGCGGGACACGTCCAGCTGGACTCCTTTAGCCTCGGAGATGTCCCTGGAGGCTTCGTACACCCCATCCTGGAGCCCTGCAGGAGGCAGCGATGAGCTGTGAGCAGTGGGGATGGGGACTGAATGGTGGTGAGAAAAGCGCCCATATGTGGGGAGCCCAACCTGGCACAGCGGGCGGGAGGGGCAGGAGTCTGAGCTTCCAAACCTACCAGCCCCAGCCCTCAGGGAACAGGATGTGCTCAGCTGAGCCGACTCCAGCCCAGCCCTGGCAAGGAGCAACCCCATATATTCCTGCCCCCCATAGATCTGGCAGGTTGGGGGGACCTGAGTGCTTTGGGGCTGGCACTGTAGGGCGGGATCATGGGGTTTGGCCCAGACAGATCATGTATGCTTAGTCTCCGTGGGGCTCTCCCCAGTGCGGTGGGGCCCATGTTACCGTGGATCCAGAAGGCCTGGCTCAAGTTGATGGTGCTGTCCAGCAGGGCCCGGTAGGCGCCCAGGTCCCGGTAGTACGCCGCGTACGTGTTGGTGTAGAAATCAGAGTCGTCCGATGCCACCTGCCGGTGGAGACATGGAGCAGAGTGGGGAACTCCCAACGGAATGACTGATCTGCCTCCTCCCCCCCCCCCCGACCTCCCCTCCGAGCCACCCTGGCCCCCACCTTGGTGCCCCCCAGAAGGGAAAGGTCTCAAATCCCAGTATCCCCTCCTCTGAGCCAGACTGGCCCCTGCCTGGGTCCCTTAGAGGAGAAAGGCTCCATGTCCTACTCCCTACCCGGCAATCCCCGCAGGCCACCAGGTGCAGCGCGGTGGGTGAGGGGAGGCACCTCTCTGTGTGGCCGGGTGAGGACGGCTTTGAACTCAGGCCACGAATCCACCAGCACCTCGTACCCAGCAGGATTCCCACGGTTTATGGTCATCACGGCACCGAGGACCTGCCAGAGACATGGGGCGGGGGTCAGAGCTGGTAGAGGGGCAGATATTCCTATTCTAATGAGTCGGTCAGGAGCCTCCCATTGTTTATCGGGAGGTTTCAGTGTCTCATAATCTGTGCCTTTGGGAAGTATTTTGCCCTTCTCAAAATGACTGTCCTTGCCAATGGGGCTGACACCACAGGCTGCCCTTAGTCAAGATGGCTGCCACCTCACAATGATTTCAGGGGGCCGAGGCCAGGCGAAATGACTTCCACAGGCCTTGGGGAGCAGAGACTGGGGGGTTTCAGGAGAATGTGGGGAGCAGCAAGGAGAGGTGATTGGGGGGTGAGTGGGGGGATGTGGGGTGACACTAGCAGTTGGTTTGAGGGGCAGGGAGGGGGCAGGCATGTGGAGGGGGTGAGTGTTTGGAAGTTGCAGGAACAAACCATCCCGATGTGTAGAAAGAATAGTAAATATTGCAGGCGACCTGCTTGGCTTAACAGTGAAATCCTTGCTGATCTTAAACACAAAAGAGAAGCTTACAAGAGGTGGAAGATTGGAGAAATGACCAGGGAGGAGTATGAAAATATTGCTGAGGCATGCAGGAGTGAAATCAGGAAGGCCAAATCTCACTTTGAGTTGCAGCTAGCAAGAGATGTTAAGAGTAACAAGAAGGGTTTCTTCAGGTATGTTAGCAACAAGAGGAAAGTCAAGGAAATTGTCGGTCCCTTACTGAATGAAGGAGGCAATCTAGTGACAGATGATGTGGAAAAAGCTAATGTGCTCAATGCTTTTTTTGCCTCTCTCTTCACAGACAAGGTCACCTCCCAGACGGCTGCACTCCGCAGCACGGTATGGGGAGGAGGTGAAAGAAAGAAGTGGTTCAGGACTATTTAGAAAATCTGGATAAGCACAAGTCCATAGGGCCGCATGCACTGCATCCGAGGGTGCTAAAGGAGTTCACAGATGTGATTGCAGGGCCATTATCTTTGAAAACTCATGGCGATCGGGGGAGGTCCTGGATGACTGGAAAATGGCTAATGTAGTGCCCGTCTTTAAAAAAGGGAAGAAGGAAGATCCGGGGAACTACAGGCCAGTCAGCCTCACCTCAGTCCCTGAAAAAATCATGGAGCAGGCCCTCAAGGAATCAATTCTGAACCACTTAAAGGAGGGGAAAGTGATCAGGAACAGTCAGCATGGATTCACCAAGGACAAGTCATGCCTGACTAACCTAATTGCCTTCTATGATAAGATAACTGGCTCTGTGGATGAGGGGAAAGCAGTGGACATGTTATTCCTTGACTTTAGCAAAGCTTTTGATACAGTCTCCCACAGAATTCTTGCCAGCAAGTTAAAGATGTCTGGGCTGGATGAATGGACTATAAGGTGAGTAGAAAGCTGGCTAGATCATCGGGCTCAACGGGTAGTGATCAATGGCTCCATATCTAGTTGGCATTCACTATCAAGTGGAGTGCCCTAAGGGTCGGTCCTGGGGCCGGTTTTGTTCAATATCTTCATTAATGATCTGAAGGATGGCGTGGACTGCACCCTCAGCAAGTTTGCGGATGACACTAAACTGGGAGGAGTGGTAGATACACTGGAGCGTAGGGATGGAATACAGAGGGACTTAGACAAATTTGAGGATTGGGCCAAAAAAAATTTGATCAGGTACAACAAGGACAAGTGCAGAGTCCTGCACTTAGGGTGGAAGAATCCCATGCACTTCCAGAGATTAGGGACCGAAAGGCTAGGAAGCAGTTCTGCAGAAAATGACCTAGGGGTTACAGTGGATGAGAAGCTGGATATGAGTAAACAGTGTGCCCGTGTGGCCAAGAAGGCTAACGGCATTTTGGGTTGCATAAGTAGGGGCATTGCCAGCAGATCGAGGGACGTGATCATGCCCCTCCATTCGGTATTGGTGAGGCCTCATCTGGAGTACTGTCTCCAGTTTTGGGCCACACACTACAAGAAGGATGTGGGAAAATTGGAAAGAGTCCAGCAGAGGGCAATAAAATGATTAGGGGGGTGAAGCACATTATGAGGAGAGGCCACGGGAACTGGGATTGTTTAATCTGCAGAAGAGAAGAGTGAGGGGTGATTTGATAGCTGCTTTCAACTACCTGAAAGGGAGTTCCAAAGAGGATGAATCTAGACTGTTCTCAGTAGTACCAGATGACAGAACAAGGAGTAATGGGGGAGTTTTTTAGGTTGGATATTAGGAAAAACTATTTCACTAGCTGGGTGGTGACGCACTGGAATGGGTTACCTAGGGAGGTGGTGGAATCTCCTTCTGTCAGGGTTCCCCCCACACTCTAAACTCTAGGTTAAAGATGTGGGGACCCGCATGAAGAGCTCCTAAGCTTATTTTTACCAGCTTAGGTTAAAACCCCCAAGGTACAACATTCCCTGCACCCTGAGAAATGCTTCTCTCACTGCCACCATCAAGTGTTTTAAACAGGAATCCAGGAAAGGAACCACTTGAAGTTCCCTTCCCCCCCCCCCCCAAAATACCCTCTCAAGCCCATACACCCCCTTTCCTGGGAAGCTTGAGAACAATCTCCTAACCAATTGGTTACAGAGTGATCTAAAAACCCACTCCCTGGGTTTTAAAAAACCATAGAAAACAGTCAGCTTCTTAAAAGAAGGATTTTATTAAAACAAAGAAGGTAAAATCATCTCTGTAAAATCAGGATGGTAACTATTTTACAGGGTACTCAATTTCCACACTCAGAGGGATTCCCCCTCTGGACAAAACCTTAAAGTTACAGAAAAAACAGGAATAACCCCTCCCTCTAACACAGGGAAAGCTCATCAAGCAAAACAAACAAAACCTATTCACAGTGCTGACTACACTTACTTTAGAAAAGTGAGGTTTGGTGAGAAGACTGATTTTTCTGCAGGTTCTTTCTGTCTTCCAAGATCACTCTGACTCAGACAAAGAGCCACACACACCTTCCCCCCTCCCAAGATTTGAAAGTATCTTGTTCCCTTATTGGTCAGATGCCAGCCAGGTCAGGTGTCAGTCTGGCTACCTGCATTTCTTAACCCTTTACTGGTCAGAGGATTTTATAGCACTGCATCCGACCCTCTCCCCCTTCCCTTTATATTTATGATGCCTTCCTTAGAGGTTTTTAAGGTCAGTCTTGACAAAGCCCTGGCTGGGAAGACTTAGTTGGGGATTGGCCCTGCTTTGAGCTGGGGATTGGACTAGATGACCTCCTGAGGTCCCTTCCCAACCCTGATATTCTATGATTCTATGAGACATGGGGCAGGGGGTATGAGTAGGAAAGCTGTGGGGGCCTGTCTCTTCACACACACCATCGGTTTACTATCCTGATTTTGGGGTCTTTCCCCTAATTTGTGTCCCCTGCACTGGTATCACAGGAGAGACCCTGAGTTCAGGGGGCTGGGGGTTGAGGAGGAGGAAAAAGAGGCTGGTGACCCCCACACACAAACTTGAGCCATGTGATGGGCATGGAACCATCGAGGGAGCCAGAGCTGTTGGGGCCCGGCCATGCAGTGATTGGCTGGCATGTTCCACGTCTGTGGTTTGATTGACTGATAAGGAGCCACTTTCCCTGTGATTGGCTGGGAAGATCCCGCTGGCTACGCTGGGTGAGCAGCAGGAATTGGTGCTGGGTTTGGAGTTTGGGAGACACGAGGGAGCAGCAGGCGGCTGGGAGAGCAGCCAGCGCGTGGTGGGGAGGGGCCTGCCTCTCAGGCCTAATCTCTAACCCATCTCCCAGGGGAGTAAGAGGGACCTTCCACTGCTCTCTGCCCCATGGAGGTGGGGGAGGGTTGAGTCCCATCGCTGGGGTATAGGCAGTGGGGCTAGGCACAGCCATGTCACCGGCAGCGTCTCAGGCAAGCGCCTCCGTAGTGTCCCCTCCAGCAGCCGCAGCTTGGAGGTGCAGGTCAGGATCAGCATCTCTGGTGGGGATGGACCCTCAGCAGATGACCAGGGGCATGGCGAGGGGGCACCTGCGCGGGTGGAGGAGAGAAACCCATCAGTTCCCTGTGTTCCCAGTTCCCACCACATCACCCCAGAAGCGGGCAGGGTGTGTGTAACCTCCCACCCCTGCAATAACAGCCCTGCAATAACAAAGCAGTCTGGCTGCAGCCCCTGTGCTCCCCAGAGACTCTACAAGAAGAAGCCAGTCTCTGTACTCACCAAGGATCCTACAATAGCAACCCCTGTCGGTCTGTCTGGCCCCAGCCATGCCAGGGCAGATCTGTGCAAGGCTCAGGTGTCCCCAGTAGCTCCCACTAACCTCGGATAAGGGGCACCCTGGAGAATTTGGTAGACATGGTGCCTGGGGGCCTGCCTGGCAGCGACTGGTCCTGTCTGGGACTCGCTCTCCCTCGGGGCTGCTCCAGCCTCTTATCCCTGAGTGAAAGAACCATTAGCAGAATCTGTGCCTGCCCTGGAAATGGGGCAGTCACGTCCCTGCCGTCGCAAAGCACCATCAGGTTCCTTCCCTGGGCAGCGAGGGGTGAAACGATTCCCTGGAGCCAGTGGAGAAGAATTCGGAGGAAACACGAGCACAGCCAGGAGTGGGGCCTGGGCAAATCAACTCTGCTGGTGCCCCTCAATCCCGACCCACAGCCCCTACTGTCCTGGCCCTGGGCTCCCCCCACTGCAGCTCCTTTCTAGCTTTCAGTTTCTGTCTATTACTTTCATTTGAGCAGTGGTTCTCAAACTGTTGTACTGGTGACCCCTTTCACACAGCAAGCCTCTGAGCGCGATCCCCTCCTTTATAAATTAAAAACACTTGTAAATATATTTAACATCATTATAAATGCTGGAGGCAAAGAGGGATTTGAGGTGGAGGCTGACAGCTTGCAACCCCCCATGAAATAACCTTGTGACCCCTGGAGGGGTCCTGACCCCCAGTTTGAGAACCCCTGGATTGGAGGGTTGTGCTGGGATCCCACAGTCTGAGCCCCTCTCCTTGGCTTTGTGATTCCTCTGCTCTGTGTCTCTCCCAGCTCTGTCCCCCGAGGCATGTGGGCCCTAGGAGACTCTGTGCCTGATTTGCTCATGCTCTGGCTGGGATCTTGCAGGGGTCCCTATCAGCATTGGGGAGCAGCCAAGGGGTCCAGACTGGGCAGATTTCTACCTATGAGCAGATGAAATCCCCTTGGCAAGGGGCTGTCACGGTTCGTTCCCTGCCGGGCGCAATGCAATCCATATCTGCAGTGACTCAGCGTCACATTTATTACTCAGCTGGAATCTGGCATCAGAGAATCCCCAGGTTGGCTTGGCAAAGCCACGCTGAAGGCAGAGGTTGTGTTGGCAGCAACAACTGCCTCAATACCCCCAGCTCTCAGGGATCCATCTTGGCTCCCCCCTTTTGTCTCTGCATTCCCCTGTGACTTCCTGGGATGCTGAGTCTCTGGGGTTCTCACAAACACAGTCGCCTCCCTCGCTTCTCCCCATTCCCAGAGTGCCCCCGGGAGCCAGACCCTTTGCTGGGGGCCTGAGTGAGCCACCAATGACTGAAGGGGCTTTGGGGAGGGAGAACGTCCCTGCCCCAGGGGACCCTTGTGGCTGGCAGAGCCGTGGCGTAGGGCTGGTGGAGGAAGCGTGGTCAGTGGCTGTCTGTGCTTTGCCTGGGCCACTTGCCAGGGTGCAGATCTTCAGAGGTGCGAGTCAGGCCTCATTTGCTATGGAGTGAGGGGGCATTTTTCTCCCTGGGCCTTGGTACCCCCCTAACTTTTCATACGTCTCTCTGCTCCACTTTCTACCTCACCTTGCATTGCAGGGCCCCGCTTAGCCCGAGGTCCTGGGCTGCAGGCCCTAAAGCCCCTGCATTAATCCGGCCCTGGGCAGAGTGGGGGGGATGGTGACATACTGACTGTGGAGGATTTAGAGATGCAATACCCTGAGCAGGATGTCCCAGGGAAAGCAGGGGAGACGGAGCAGAGCAGATGCAGGAGGCAGGTGAGCATGTGACTTGATTGGGCGGAAGATCATTGAGCCGTTGCTGGGGTGTCTGGAAGAGGAACTGGGATGGGGCAGTGTAGGGGAAGTGGGATTGGGGTGCTGTGTGTATGGTCTGGAGGGATAGGTTCCAGTAAGGAGGGCAGGTTATGGGGCTCGGAAGAGTAGGACGGACCCTGTAAAGCTGGGTACAGGGCTGTGGGGGAGGGCAAGGCTTTAGCGGTTGAGGGTAGCAGATCCCAGGTGAGGCTGGTGCGCGAGATGTTACTGGTTTCACTACGTGGAACACTGATCCCCAGACTCACCCACCCTCCTCCCTTGGCTTCCCCACAGAGATTATTCTGTTGGCAATAGGACCCCAGTGCCCCGGGTCCTGCATGGGGAATAGTCAACCACATCTTGGGCATCCCAGCACCATAGTGGCCAATTCCCTCACCCCACAGATTGCCCCCTTATCTACCAACCCCACCCCTCCCGTGGTGACCTCTGGCGCAAGCAGACACTGACTGGATTTCAGGCAAGGTGCTGGGATCCGGGTGAAAATAAGTGAAGTAGCGGAACATCTCCAGCGTGACCCCTTTAGTGTTGGCGATGTACCTGGAGGCCTCGTAGAGCCCGTCCCGGAGCCCTGCAGGGGGCAGCAACGGGCCATGAGCAGTGGGGACAGGGACTGAATTGTGGTGACAAAAGCGCCCATATGTGTGGGGAGCCCAGCCTGGCACAGGGGGCGGGAGGGGCAGGAGTCTGAGCTTCCAAACCCCCAGCCCCAGGCCTCAGGGAAGAGGACGTGGTGAGATGAGCTGATCTCAGCCCAGCACTGGCAAGGGGCTGTCCCATATGTACCTGCCCTGCACAGGGCTCATGGGAGCAGCCTTTGGGAGGCTTTGGGGCTGGCACTGTAGGGCAGGATCCTGGGGTTGGACCACGCAGGATTTATTTGCTCAGTGGTTTTCTGTCATGTTAGATCCCAATTCCTACAGCGGACAGCTCGCTTACTCACCAGATCAGCGGTCGGGGTCACCAATGTTGTATGTCGGCTGCGTGAGTGTGTTCCCTCTGTGTGCTGCCCCGGCTCTGCGCAGATCGCTGACACAGCAGACTCCAAGAGAACCCGGAATGACCACAGACTCCGGTAATGTACGAAGGCACCCGGCCAGGTCTATTGTCAAACGAAGCACAGTAATAGTTTCCCAAAGACTCTACAGGACATACTACGAATATGTGCCCCCTGACAATGGACACGGCTCAGTCAGTGGCGGGACACTCCACTGCCCCCTAGGCCGGACAAAGAAACCGCCCCAGAACTGTATTCTTATACACAGCTACAAACAAGTTACACATCACTCCTGACGTAGCAACGTGCAACCCCTCTACGTAGCAAGGTGCCGCCTCTCACTTTGTACATGTTTGTTCGAACAAAACTACTCTATCCATTATATTACCCTTTTCCTCTGTCTTTAGAATGGGTCAGCTTGTTCCATGTTATGTGTGTGAAATGTGGAAGAATCAGAGTGTTCTGATCTCTAGTGTCCAGCACCTTTTAGGTGTGTGTCTTTTTGCAGCATCAACCCTTTCCTTGCCAGCCTCTGTGAGCCGTGCCTGCCTCTGACTCACTGCTTAACTTTGCTTTATGTTCGCAAAGTCTTGACCATTACTTTAGCTCAGGCCCTACGCCTTATACTGAGCCTCTGATACAAGGGTTTATGTTTCAGGGCCTCATCTTACTACATTCTCCCACTTTTTGTCTTTTTATGGGGAGGATGTTTACCTATCGTCCTGAAAAAGCAAAATGCATGGACTGAGGATAACCCAGTGGGCTAAACACTGTTACGTGGTTACCTTATTTTACCATCCATACACTCATGCCCCATCTGTCCCTTTGTCTGCACATTCCCTTGTACGACTGTAAGACAGATTTTATTATCCAATTATTTTTAGTCCCTTATGGTGGGCCTGGGAATGTTGGGCCCAGGACCTCATGTGAGGAATGTTGTTTTATAATTGAGTCTTAGAGACACTCCCAAATAATTAATATGTATCAGTAATATGGATTTGGTGTATATATTTGTAGTGTATACGAGCATATCTGTATAGTCTGTATGTGTACATAGAACAGCACTTTATATCCAAGCATACCAATTCTTTTCCAATCTGGTGGTGTAGTTTGGCCCTTGTGGTACGGCAGATAGCAACCCACTTTTATTAGAGCAATTCCAGTTACCATCTGTATCGTTAGTAGTAGTAGGCTGAGTGTTTTGAAGTCCTGGGATAGGGATTGTGATAATGTGTGCCACAGTGCTATGGATATGAAGTAAAACAGAAATTTGGAGTGAAACTGCCACTGAGGCCTTTATATATAAATATAATGTAATTAGTTACTATCCAGTACTGTCCATCCATGTTATAGATTACCCTTAATGCTGGTTGTCACGCTCTGGTAAGCTTCACTGGGCAGGAAACAGCAGCGGCTAACTTCTCTATTCCATTGGTTGAACTGCTCTGTGATACACCAGTAGCTGACATAGATCCAGTTGAATTTTATGGATGTTGTTTTTCAGAAAATCTACTGAATGAACAGTAACCAATTTCTCAAATATTGCTGTCAGGATGTAGTATTGGTACCGAGACACTGAAAAAAATTGTTTTGAATAACATGTGCCTCAGTTAGGATGCAGTGTTCTTGATCTCAAATTGTGACTGGTACTAACAGGCAATTTGCTTACCCAATTTGTAGTTACTGTGTAACTTCATTTCTTTACCAGTTTGTTTTTTCCTCACCTTTAAGTCGTTTGCTGCCATTCATTTGTTGATTTTTAACTGTGCTGGTTAAGCAGTTTAGCAAGGTTATGCACATTGTAAATGTTCTACAGCAATAATACAACAGTACAATGATAATAGAGTTTATTTTTACACAGTAACCAAGTCAAAATTAAATGACAATTTATCCTGCTCCAACTAGTGGTTTTTAGCAGATTGCTAACTTAATTGTCCATATATGGTAGATAGAGATGTATTTGACAAGTCTTTTATTTATAAAGCACTTAATTTTTCTTTTCTTGAATCTTGGGGTTTCTTCACTGTACACTGATATTTTCTGGTGTCTTTGGTCTGTGGGATGCAACTTTTGTTAGTTAACATAGTAAAGTTTGTTGTTAGTTTTCCTTTTTTGTTTTTGTTTTCAGCAACCCAAACTTAAGACAAAGTTTAACTTAGTTTGTTTACAGTGTAATAGGGACCGAGTCTTTTATAACACAAGCTATTCTTTCGCAATTGGTGTATAGACATTCATTTTAAGTTGAGGTGCTTTACTAATATTTTCTACTAAATGTAATGCTTAACTCCTAAAATAAATGCTTTTTTTTGTTCTTGGACATTCTGTTTTAGCAAAAAGTCAATAACATAATTTTTACCAAGCTTTTTAGAATTAATTTGCTTATGATACCAATTTCATTTTTGTTAACTGTTTAGAAGCACAAACTTTAACAACCACTGCTTGCAATTAACATAAGAAAAGAAAAGTGTATATAATTAAACCAAATATAAAATTAAACCAAAATAAATATTAAATAAAGGTCCATGCAAATAGTTTGAGGGTATTAAACTTTCATGATGCTTTCTTGTGTTTGGGAGCCAAAGTTGGAAACGTGGAAACCTGTTGAAATTGTTTGGTTAGCTTTATGCATAAATTGTTATTTTAAAACTTTTTTTGCTATCACATTCTTATAACTACATTCACAAGTGCAAACAAGTTCATAAAAACCCAAACAAGTAATTGACATTTTGTTAATATTATCTTTACCTTAATGTTGAGGTTTCCTCTAACATTTTTTCTTAGAATAACAAATTTTTAAAAACAGCCATTCGACCCCATTGATACTGGCCTGTGAGCTGTGGCTGGCATGTGGCTTTATCAGATGAAAGATTGTTACAGTTGCTAGTATGTCTACAAGCCAAGGTAAGTTCCACCCAGGGAGGTTGGTTATGGAGCTGCGGTGGCTGGTCCCATGGGTAGGGCCCTACCAAATTCAGGGCTGTGGAAAATGCATTACGGACCATGAAATCTGGCTATTATAGGGGGGTGTTGCAGGATTGTGATCTGTAGTCCTGAGCAGCTCATTGGACCAGCCACCACAGCTCCATAACCAGCCTCCCTGGGTGGAACTTACCTTAAGTCCTATAAACATAGCACCCTGCAGTCCAGCGCCCCTTTGCAGCCCCCTTCCTTGGCTTGTAGACATCCTAGCAACTGTAACAATCTCCCATCCTGTAAAGCTACATGCCAGCCACAGCTCACAGGCCAGTGTCAATGTGGTCGAATGGCTGTAAGTTCATAGCCAACCGTAGCGATGCGATGCTCACCGGCGCAGCGCCTCCTGCTGGCTGTCCTGGAATTAGCTCGCTTCCAGCTCAGAGCGCCCTCTGCAGCCGCTATCTCTCCTGCCACTGGCCCCGTGTCCCTCCTGGACCCTGGAGTCCCTTGCCCTGGGATTCTGCCCCAGCAGTATCCCCTCACTCTGGGTCTCCCCTCACAGGGGAACCCCCAACCCCACCTTGCCTCAGTGGCTACTGCCAGTCAACATCTAGCCTCCGCTCACTGGGGCAGACTGCAGTCTGTAAAGGCCACTCATCATTGGCAAGGGGTTAGGACCTGCTGCCTTTGCCTATCCCCGGGCTGCCCCTCTGCACCCCCAGTTCCTTTTTTGGCTTTTAACAAGGCCTGTAGCCTGGGGCTTTCCCAGGCTGGAGCTCCCCAGCTCCCTTTGCCCATCCCCAGCACTGCTCTGCTCTGCTCTGCTCCAGGTACCCTTCTCCCAGGCAGCTAGATCCTTCTCTCTCTACTGCTAGAAAGAGACTCCCTTGGGCATCTAGCCCACAGCCCTCTCATAGGGCCAGCTGTGGCCTGTTTGGGGCATGGATCCAACTGTGGCTGCTTCCCCAATCAGCCTTTCCCAGCCACAGTCCTCTCCAGGGCTGCTTTTAACCCCTGGTTGCCCAGGAGTGGGGCAGCTGCCCGACTACACCAACCCTCGAGAGAAGTCTGAGAACAAACCATTCTTGCTGCTACAACCTGACTCTGCCAAAGGGGTTTTTAATCTTATTATTTGGGGCTGTGGAGAAATGGAATTGCAGGATGGCAGAAGATTCAGAAGGTGCTGTAGTAAGATGAGGCCCTGACACATAAACCCTTGTATCAGAGGCTCAGTATGAGGCCTAAGGCCTGAGCTAAAGTAATGGTCAAGACTTTGCTAACATAAAGCAAAGTGAAGCAGTGAGCCAGAGGCAGGCCCTGCTCACAGAGGCTGGCAAGGAAAGGGTTGATGCTGCAAAAAGACACACACCTAAAAGGTGCTGGACACTAGATACCAGAACACTCCGATACTTGCACATTCCGCACACATAACAAGGAACAAGGTGACCCATCCTAAAGATAGGGGCAAAAGGGTAATATGATGGATAGAGTTGTTTTGTTCGAACCAACGTGTACAAGCTGAGAGGCGGCACCTTACTACGTAGAGGGGTTGCACGTTGCTACGTCAGGAGTGATGTGTAGCTTGTTTGTAGCTGTGTATAAGAATACAGTCCTGGGGCGGTGTCTTTGTCCGGCCTAGGGGGCAGTGGAGTCTCCCGCCACTGACTGAGCTGTGTCCATTGTCGGGGGCACATATTCGTAATATGTCCTGTAGAGTCTTTGGGAAACTATTACTGTGCTTCATTTGACAATAGACCTGGCCGGGTGCCTTCGTACCTTATCGGAGTGTCTGCTCATTGAGGGTTCTCTTGGGGTCTGCTGTGTCAGCGATCTGCGCAGAGCCGGGGCAGCACACAGAGGGAACACACTCACGCAGCCGACATACAACATTGGTGACCCCGACCGCTGATCTGGTGAGTAAGCGAGCTGTCCGCTGTTGGAAATGGGATCTAACATGATAGAAAACCACTGAGCATATAAATCCTGCGTGGCTCAACCCCAGGATCCTGCCCTACAGTGCCAGCCCCAAAGCCTCCCAAAGGCTGCTCCCATGAGCCCTATGCAGGGCAGGTACATATGGGACAGCCCCTTGCCAGTGCTGGGCTGAGATCAGCTCACCTCACCACGCCTCTTCCCTGAGGCCTGGGGCTACGGGTTTGGGAGCTCAGACTCCTGCCCCTCCCGCCCCCTGTGCCAGGCTGGGCTCCCCACACATATGGGCGCTTTTGTCACCACAATTCAGTCCCTTTCCCCACTGCTCATGGCCCGTTGCTGCCCCCTTCAGGGCTCCAGGACGGGCTCTACGAGACCTCCAGGTACATCGCCAACACTAAAGGGGTCACGCTGGAGGTGTTCCGCTACTTCACTTATTTTCACCCGGATCCCAGCACCTTGCCTGAAATCCAGTCAGTGTCTGCTTGCGCCAGAGGTCACCACGGGAGGGGTGGGGTGAAGGGGGCAATATGTGGGATGAGGGAATTGGCCAGTATGGTGCTGGGATGCCCAAGATGTGGTTGGCTATTCCCCATGCAGGACCTGGGGCACTGGGGTCCTATTGCCAACAGTATAATCCCTGTGGGGAAGCCAAGGGAGGAGGGTGGGGGAGTCTGGGGATCAGTGTTACATGTAGTGAAACCAGTAACATCTCCCAGCACCAGCCTCACCTGGGATCTGCTATCCTCAAGCGCTAAAGCCTTGCCCTCCCCCACAGCCCTGTACCCAGCTTTACAGGGTCCGTCCTACTCTTTTCAGCCAGGCGAGTGCTAGCTCACCGATGTGCCCTTGCGGCACCTAGGCGAGGGTTGTTCAGGGAATCTCTGCACACTGCCCCCGCCTCCAGTGCTGGCTGCGAAGCTCCCATTGGCCGGGTGCTCGGGCCAATAGAAGTTGCAGAGACGGCGCCTGCTGCCATGGGCAGAATGCACAGCGCAAAGTGGCCTGGCCCCTCTGCCTAGGGGGCGGACATGCCAGCCACCTCGGGGAGCAGAGCTGGGCCGTTAGCTGTGTGCTAATTGGGCTGTATGTGGCCCGCAGGGAGAGAACAACGGCATTAGGGTGAAACACTGATTGATTCAAATCATGTTTTGTCTGTTTAAGACGTATGAAAAGTTAGGGGGGTACCAAAGCCCAGGGAGAAAAATGCCCCCTCACTCCATAGCAAATGAGGCCTGACTCGCACCTCTGAAGATCTGCACCCTGGCAAGTGGCCCAGGCAAAGCACAGACAGCCACTGACCACGCTTCCTCCACCAGCCACCGGCCCTAGGCCACGGCTCTGCCAGCCACAAGGGTCCCCTGGGGCAGGGACGTTCTCCCTCCCCAAAGCCCCTTCAGTCATTGGTGGCTCACTCAGGCCCCCAGCAAAGGGTCTGGCTCCCGGGGGCACTCTGGGAATGGGGAGAAGCGAGGGAGGCGACTGTGTTTGTGAGAACCCCAGAGACTCAGCATCCCAGGAAGTCACACGGGAACGCAGAGACAAAAGGAGGGGGAGCCAAGATGGATCCCTGAGAGCTGGGGGTATTGAGGCAGTTGTTGCTGCCGACACAACCTCTGCATTCAGCGTGGCTTTGCCGAGCCAACCTGGGGATTCTCTGACACTAGATTCCAGCTGAGTAATAAAAGTGACGCTGAGTCACTGCAGATATGGATTGCATTGCGCCCGGCAGGGAACGAACCGTGACAGCCCCTTGCCAAGGGGATTTCATCTGCTCATAGGTAGAAATCTGCCCAGCCTGGACCTGTTGGCTGCTCCCCAAAGCTGATCGGGACCCCTGCAAGATCCCAGCCAGAGCATGAGCAAATCAGGCACAGAGTCTCTTAGGGCCCACATGACTCGGGGGACAGGGCTGGGAGAGACACAGAGCAGAGGAAGCACAAAGCCAAGGAGAGGGGCTCAGACTGTGGGCTCCTAGCACAACCCTCCAATCCAGGGGTTCTCAAACTGGGGGTAAGGACCCTTCCGGGGGTCACAAGGTTATTATATGGGGGGGGGGGTGCAAGCTGTCAGCCTCCACCTCAAATCCTGCATTGCCTCCAGCATTTATAATGGTCTTAAATATATTTTAAAGTGTTTTTAATTTAAAAGGGGGGGTAGGTCACACTCAGAGGGTTGCTGTGTGAAAGGGGTCACCAGTACAACAGTTGGAGAACCACTCCTCAAATCAAAGTAATAGACATCATCTGAAAGCTAGGAAGGAGCTGCAGTGGGGGAGCCCAGGGCCGGGACAGCAGGGGCTGTGGGTCGAGATTGAGGGGAACCAGCAGAGTTGATTTCCCCAGGCCCCACTCTTGGCTGTGCTCGTGTTTCCTCCGAATTCTTCTCCACTGGCCCCAGGGAATCGTTTCACCCCTCGCTGCCCAGGGAAGGAACCTGATGGTGCCTTGTGACGGCAGGGCCGTGACTGCCCCAGTTCCGGGGCAGACACAGACTCTGATAATGGTTCATTCGCTCAGGGATAAGAGACTGGAGCAGCCCCGAGGGAGAGCGAGACCCAGTGGGGACAGGACCAGCCGCTGCCAGGCAGAGACCTCACTGCCCCCAGGCACCATGTCTGCCAAACTCTCCAGGGTGCCCCTTATCCGAGGTGAGTGGGAGCTACTGGGGCCACCTGAGTCCTGCACATACCTTCCCTGGCATGGCTGGGGCCAGACAGACCGACAGGGGTTGCTATTGTAGGATCCTTGGTGAGTACAGAGACTGGCTTCTTCTTGTAGAGTCTCTGGGGAGCACAGGGGCTGCACCCAGACTGCTTTGTTATTGCAGGGCTGTTATTGCAGGGGTGGGAGGTTACCAACACCCTGCCTGCTTCTGGGGTGACGTGGTGGGGACAGACAGAGGGAACTGATGGGTTTCTCTCCTCCACCCGCGCAGGTGCCCCCCACGCCACACCCCTGGTAATCTGCTGAGGGTCCATCCCCATCAGAGATGCTGATCCTGTGCTGCACCTCCAAGCTGCGGCTGCTGGAGGAGACACTACGGAGGCGCTTGCCTGAGACGCTGCCGGTGACATGGCTTTGCCTAGCCCCACTGCTCGCACCCCAGCGATGGGACTCAACCCTCCCCCACCTCCATCGGGCACAGGGCCGGCTCTAGCTATTTGGCCACCCCAAGCAAACAAAAAGAACAACCCCAAGTGTTGCCCGACCGAACCCTCCCCCCCCTCCCGCCCCCCAGTTTTCCACGGCAACAATTCCCTCCTCCCCTCCCCCCCCGCCAGCGCCTCTCCTTGCCGGAGCTCCGCAGGGAGGGCGGCCAGCCTGGCCCGGGCCCCGCTCTCCCGGAGCTACGCGGGGAGGGCGGCCAGCCCGGCCCGGGCCCCGCTCTCCCGGAGCTGCGCGGGGAGGGCGGCCAGCCCGGCCCGGGCCCCGCTCTCCCGGAGCTGCGCTGGGAGGGCGGCCAGCCCAGCCCGGGCCCCGCTCTCCCGGAGTTGCGCTGGGAGGGCGGCCAGCCCGGCCCGGGCCCCGCTCTCCCGGAGCTGCGCTGGGAGGGCGGCCAGCCCGGCCCGGGCCCGCTCTCCCTGCCGGAGCTCCGCGGCACCGGAGCACCGGGGGCAGGGCGGCCCGCTCTCCCAGCCTGCCGCAACTTAAAAAAAAAAAAAAAAAAAAGCACAACCCTGAGCGCCGCCCCTCCATAGGTGCCGCCCCAAGCACATGCTTGGTACGCTGGTGCCTGGAGCCGGCCCTGATGGGGCAGAGAGCAGGGGAAGGTCCCTCTGACTCCCCTGGGAGATGGGTTAGAGATTAGGCCTGAGGGGTGGCCCCTCCTCACCAGGCGCTGGCTGCTCTCCCAGGCGCCCACTGCCCCCTCGTGTCTCCGAAACTCCAAACCCAGCACCAATTCCGGCTGCTCACCCAACGTAGCCAGCGGGACCGTCCCAGCCAATCACAGAGAAAGTGGGCTCCTTATCAGCCAATCAAACCACAGGCAGGCTCCATGAGAGCTAATCAGAGAGCTGGGTAGCCCTGGCTCCCTCCATAGCTCCATGCCCATCACATGCCTCAAGTGTGTGTGGGGGTAACCAGCCTCCTTGTCCTATTGCACCCCCAGCCCCCCGTGCTCAGGGTCTCCCCTGCGATACCAGCCCAGGGGCCACAAATCAGGATAGTTAACCCGGGGCAGGGGAGCGGGGAGAGACAGGACCCCAGAGCTTTTCCACTTGTATGCCCTGCCCCTTGTCTCCCCCCAACACTCACCCCCTACACATACCTGCCCCCTCCCTGCTGCTCAAACCAACCACAAGTGTCACCCCACATCACCCCACTCACCCCCAAATCCCATCTCCTGGTTGCTCCCCACATTCTCCTGAAACCCCCCAGTCTCTGCTCCCCAGAGTCTGTGGAATCCATTTTCCCCGGCCTCGGCCCCCTGAAATCATTGTGAGGTAGCGGCCATCTTGACTAAGGGCAGCCTGTGGTGTCAGCCCCATTGACAAGGGCAGCCATTTTTGAGAAGGGCAAAATACTTTCCAAAGACACAGAAGATTATGAGACACTGAAACCCCTGATAAACAATGGGAGGCTCCTGACCGAGTCATGAGAGTAGGAATTTCTGCCCTCACACCAGCTCTGACCCCCGCCCCATTTCTCTGGCAGGTCCTCGGTGCCGTGATAACCATAAACCGTCGGAATCCGTCTGGGTACGAGGTGCTGGTGGATTCGTGGCCTGAGTTCAAAGCCGTCCTTACCCGGCCACACAGAGAGGTGCTTCCCCTCAGCCACCGCCTGCACCTGGGGCACTGCGGGGATTGTGGGGTGGGCAGTAGGACATGGAGCCTTTCTCCTCTAAGGGACCCAGGCAGGGGCCAGTACGGTTCAGGAGGGAGGTGTTGGGATTTTAGGCCTTTCCCTTCTGGGGGGCCCCAAAGCGGGGGTCAGGCTGTCCTGGGGGGAGACGGGCGGGGGGGGCAGGAAGATCAGTCATTCCATTGGGAGATCCCCACTCTGCTCCATGTCTCCCCCGGCAGGTGGCATCGGACGACTCTGATTTCTACACCAACAGGTACACGGCGTATTACCGGGACCTGGGCGCCTACCGGGCACTGCTGGGCAGCGCTGTCAACTGGAGCCAGGCCTTCTGTATCCACGGTAACATGGGCCCCACAGCACTGGGGAGAGCCCCACGGCGACTAAGCATACATGTTCGCTCTGGGCCAAACCCCAGAATCCTGCCCTACAGTGCCAGCCCCAAAGCCCTCAGGTCCCCCCAGGCTGCCAGCTCTATGGAGGGCAGGAACATCTGGGGTTGCTCCTTCCTGAGGGCTGGGGCTGGTAGGTTTGGAAGCTCAGACTCCTGCCCCTCCCGCCCGCTGTGCCAGGTTGGGCTCCCCACACATATGGGTGCTTTTCTCACAACCATTCAGTCCCCATCCCACTGCTCACAGCTCATCGCTGCCCCCTGCAGGGCTCCAGGATGGGGTGTACGAAGCCTCCAGGGACATCGCCGAGGCTAAAGGAGTCCAGCTGGACGTGTCCCGCTACTTCACCTACCTCCACCCGGATCCCAGCTCCATGCCTGAAATCCGGTCAGTGTCTGCTTGTGCCACAGGGCCCCTGGCCAGCATGAGATGCCCATGGTCTAGCTGGCTATTCCCCATACAGGGCCTGGGGCACTGGGGTCTTGTTGCCACTAGCAGAATCCTAGTCGGATTGGTACTGAACTCAGCCTCACTCTGGGAACCTGCAGGGACTGGAGAGCGTAGCCATGGGGTGGGTTCAGCTCCCTTGGGAGGGGGAGGGAGATCCCTTTTCATCTCCTGCACAGGGCCCCCACCCTCTGCCAGGAAACCCTGATGCAAAGGGCTTCTGTGACACAAATGGGGCCCCACCAAAAGCCCCTCAGGGCCGGGCACTCCTGCAATCGGCCGTCAGCCCTGGCAGGGCTTGGGCACTGAGCAGCCGTGCTCCCCGTGTCCCCGCATCACATCTCTCCTGGAATATGCTGGAGAGGAACCTACCCTGCCCACAGTCTGTTCAGACCTCGGCTCCTAATCCAGGACACAGGGAGGGAAAGATACCCTAGGGGTGTTTGGGGGATGGGGGAGTGTGACATTTGGGGGCTGATCTGCTGATCTCTGCCCTCCCACCCTCCAGGCTTGACCCGGCCATGAGGCTCTCGTCCCTGGACATCTCCCACATCGACCTCCTGAATGAGACGTGGGCCTTTGGGGGGAATGACAGGAGCAGAAGGTTCCTGACCAGCCTGATCCGCTACTTCTCCAGTTTCTGCCTCCTGGATGCCACCAGCCGCCCTGTCAGCTGGATCTTTTCAGACCCGTTTGGTGCCATGAGCCAGGGCTACACCCTGCCCCAGCACCGGGGGAGCGGCTACATACAGGTGCTGCTGAATGTCATGGCGAAGCGGCTGCAGGCACTCGGCTATCGCAGCTACTGTCACGTGGCCCTGGACAACTACCCCATGCAGAGGCTGCAGGAGAGGCAGGGCTTCCAGCGCCAGCCCACCTTGTGCCACTACGTCCTCCACAACGCAGCACTGCAGAGACCCCCCACCTTAACCCCCAGCCCAGCACCGGGCACAGCCCCCGCCTGAGTCCCCAGCCCAGCCACCCAGGGGACCTGCCAGGCTGGGGCTAGGGGAAGCCAAGGGAGGAGGGTGGGGGAGTCTGGGGATCAGTGTTAGGCCCAATGGAACCAGCAGCATCTCCCAGCTCCAGCCTCACATGGTGTCTGCTACCCACAGCCTCACAGCACCATACGCAGCTTCCTAGGGTCTGTCCTAGTCTCCCAAACCCCATTACCTGCCCTCCTGGGTGGATTGGCAGAGGCCCTGGAGGTTTTTCACCTTCCTCTGCAGCATGGGGCACGGGTCACTTACTGGAGGATTCTCTGCATCTTGAAGTCTTTAAACCATGATTTGAGGACTTCAATAGCTGAGACATAGGTGACAGGATTATTCCAGGAGTGGGTGGGTGAGATTCTGTGGCCTGCATTGTGCAGGAGGTCAGACTAGATGATCATAATGGTCCCTTCTGAACTTATAGTCTATGAGTCTATGAGGAAGCGTTTCGGACTTTGTGATCCCAGCTGTGATTGAACTGATTGTTGAAGACACCTTTGAGTATTTCCCCTTTCGGCGGCACTCCCCGGTACGGCTGGGACCACTCGGGCGAGGGGGAAGGCAGAATTGCAGCTAGGGCCACACAACAGTTTCCCATTTTTCAACCCACTTTTCAAATAAAATGGTCCCAAAAATGGTTCTGCTTGTTCCCAGAGTGTCGGCTTTGTGTCTAGATACTGAGGGCCTAAAAACAAAAGTGATCTGGGTGTGTAACCCGGTCTGCAGGGTGGTGTCTGCAGCAACAAGGGTCAGGTCAAATATCTAGGGCTTCCTTTGGAAAACTAACCAATAGCTCCAGTTGGAGCCGACCGACCAAATATGTAGGATCACTAAATGTTTTCCCTGGAGGGACTTTAAAAGGCAGAGTGAGTGTGTGTGAAACAAGAGCTTTGTTAGAGGGGACTGAGAAACCAGCACCCAAATGGAGAGAGCACAGCACTGATAACTCACCTCTCTGTACCCGGCTTGCATCCGAAGAAGTGGGTATTGACCCACAAAAGCTTATGCTTCAATACCTCTGTTAGTCTATAAGGTGCCACAGGACCCTTTGTCACCTCTCTGTAGTTATGAATAATAAGTAAACACCCAGTCCTGCCCCTTAGTGTCTCCAGCTGTGTCGTCTGATTCAGTTCCCCGCCCACAACCACTGAACAGATGCCCCTTCAGCAGCGGTTTCCTCCCCCGCTACGCCCCACTCACGGTTTGGTGTCAGCTGTTGGCCTCGTCCCAGAGCCTGGCATCAGGCAGGCCTGTGCCCTATGCTTTGAGAAATGCCAGCTGGGCCAGCCCCCAGGCTCCACCACCCCACCCAGATCTGGTGATTTCAGCCTCGTTTGCACGGGGTAAGGGAGGGCTGCCCAGGGGTCCCTCAGCCCTGCTGCCAATCTCTGCCGCTTTGGCGAAGGGCCACCTCAGTGCCGCCTCCCAAAGGAGACTTTTCTGACTTTGTAAAATCTGCCCCCCATGACTCTGGCAGATCCACAGCGCTGTGATGTACATGTACACAGAGTTCTACAGAGGACGAGCTGGGCAGGATGGGCGCTATCAATTGGGGCCAAACCTTCTGTATCCACAGTAATGTCTGGGTGTCTCGTCCTGAGCCCCACAGCCACTGCATGATCCCCCACCCTCTGGGGCCAAACCACAGCAGCCCCAGCCCCTGAGTCTCCAGGTCCTCCCCGGCTGCTCCCGTATGCCCCATGGGGTCAGGCTGCTGGGCTGGGATTGGCTCACTGGATGCAGGCCCCCTTTCACAAGACCTGTGTGCTGGTGGATTGGCTTGGTCCCCTCTCCTCCCCACCTGCCGGTCTGGTCCCCCCAGAGAAACATTCCTCATTCAGGGCTCCCACTGCTCAGGGTCTGTTGCCGCCCCCTGAAGGGCCCCAGGACGGGGTGTATGAGGGACATCGCTGGGGCCAGTGGGGTGCAGCTGGAGGCATCCAACCATTTCACCTACCTCTGCCCGATCCCAGCACCATGCCTGAGATCTGGCCAGTGTCTGCCTGGGGGTGGGCACAGGGGTTGAACAGCTTCACAGGAAGGCAGCTGGCCCCACTCCTCACCCTGTCTGGGACCCAGGCCAATGGAAGCATCCCACCAGGATTGACATTCCCCTCACAGCCTGTTCTCTGGCTGCTCAGGGACCTGCAGGCACTAGAGAGCTCAGGCACGGGGTGTTTGCAGTGCGGGGGGGTGACATTACACTCCATTTCCTTATGAAAATATGGTTATGATATGGATATGACGTGACTGAGATGTGCTTTATGCAAGATGTGATTATCCAATTTGTAAGCCTCTAGCATTCCTGTATCTGAAGTTAGGAATATTGACTATGTATCTGTATTTCAAATGTGTTACTTTGGTTGTCAGCCCCAACTAGCCCTTCAGGTACAACAATGGAAAAGCCAGACAGGGCTAATGGGCCATTAGCAAAGGCAATGGACTGTGAAAGAGCTTAGTCTTCCTGTGGATGCTCCAGACAGCCTACGAGTAATGGCTGCCACAGCCCTGAAGAGACATGGGTCTGAGTCATCTGGTACGGGACCCTCCCCTTGGAAGGCCAGTGTTCTTCCACTGGGAGACAAAGGGTTCCCGCCCTACACAAGAGCTATATAAGGCAGGGGAGTGACGATCATGGTTCTCCTCTGCCTCCCCACCCAAAGAGACACTGAAAAACACCTGGAAGTAAGAACTGAACTAAGGGGAGAAGGGTTGAACCGATTTTGGGAGGGTGTCCAGTCTGTGCATGGAAATATCTGAAGTCACAAGGTGCAGACCAGTGCAGCTGCCTTTCAAGACTTTCTGTAATCTACCTGGGACAATATTGAGAATGAGAAATTACATTTTATAACCCATTTCTTTAGTGAATCAAACTTAGTTTGCGTATTTTCTTTTATTTGCTTAGTAATCTGCTTTGTTCTGTTTGCTACCCCTGTAACCACTTAAAATCTGCCCTTTATAGTTAATAAAATTTGCTTTGTTTATTATTAAACCCAGTTTCTGTAATTTCTAACTGTGGGGTGGGGAAGGGGAAGAAGTTGTGCATATCTTCCTCCACGTTGAGGGAGGGGGCGAATTAATGAACTTGTGTTGTACAGATTTCTCCACAGCACAAGACAATACCTTTGGGTCTGCACTGCAAGGGAGGTGGACACCTGAGTGCTGGGGCAAGTCCCTTAAACTGAGGCTTCCCAGAGCTGATCTCAGTGTGTGTGTCACTCTGCAGTTGGGTGTGGCCCTGCCTCTGTGTGTGCTGGAGGAGGCTTACTAGCCTGGCTCAGCAAGACATGTAAAAATGAAGCCAATGCTGGCAGAACAGGTGATCTCAGTGGTATCCCAGCACATCAGGTGGCATCCCAAAGGGGGGCAACCCATATCAGAGGGGCCCTGGTTGAGCCCCCACATAGGGACCCCCCAACAGCAGGGCTGTCATTTCAGAAAATCCTGGCAGGTACAGGGAGAAAAGCTGTGTTGGAACATTACAGGGGATCCTGTATCCTGAAAAGGCAGGTGAGGCAAAAGGTGGGGCAGACAGACCCATGGGTGGTGGGGGGAGGCCAAGACAAGGTTTAGAAGGGCAATGCCCCTCCTTGCTCCATAGCAAGTGATGCCCCTGCCCCACAGCTGCCCAACCCACAGCCCTGGAGAGCTGCACCCTGGCAAGCAGCCCAGGCAGAGCACGGACAGCTACCGGCCATGCTTCCTCCACTGGCCGTCTGTCCCATGCCACGGCCCCGCCAGCCACAAGGGTCCCACGGGCAGGGGCATCTTCCCTTCCCAAATCCCGTTCCGTCATTGGCAGCTCACTCAGGACCCCAGCAAAGGGTCTGGCTCTGGGAATGGGGAGAAGCTTCCCTGTGGAATGAGATGCCCCCTCCTAGACCTGCTGACCAGGGACATGACACAGTGATGCTCCCACCTGTGTTAGTGGGGAAAGGCCCCATGCTCCCAACTTCCCTGAGCCAGCTAGTCCCACCCTCCCCTGGACTCAGCCTGCCCCTCTCTGCTTCCCCAGGCGGGACTCTGCCATGAGGTTCTCGTCCCTGGACGTCTCGCACCAACCTGCTGAACATGAAATGGTCATAAGGGGGAAATGAGCAGAGCCGGCAGTACCTGGCCAACCTGATCCTCTGCTTCCCTCACTGTTACCTCCTGGATGCCAGCGGCCACCCCATCATCTGGAATGTCATGGACCCCTTTGGTGTCATGTGTGACATTCTGTACCTTAGATGGGCATCCTGGAACCCTCATATTCCTCATTTATATATGAGTGTGATCTTGCATATAAAGTAGGCCATGTGAGATATCAGGCGAAAGGTTATGATCTCCTAAAAGTAATTTTCCTACCCATATATGTATATCATTAATGCATATGAAGTTCTGAGAATTGTGTTGCATGGTTGTCACTAAAACATACTGTAAGTTGGGGAATCAGCCAGATATTAGCCCCCGAGAGACAACAGTGAGGAAAGTAACCAGTGTCCGGGCGGGGTGTCAAACAACCCATCAACAGCCATTGTCCAGCACCCACTCCCCACCCACACCAAGGGAATTGCTCAACCTTGCTTGGGGACTCAGCAATGCCCTCAAGACATGCCTGGACGTGTGTCTCCAAGCACATGGGACTGAGGGTATAAAACATAACACAGGGGCCCGATGCTTGGCCTTTTCTCCTGCCCCCACCTGTGCTGCAAGCAACAAAGACACTCAGAGAAGACCGAAGACTCCAGCAGAGGAGACTAGTCCAAATTTCAGGGGTGAAATCTGCGTGCTATGAACTGCAATAGCCTGTGGGGTGAGAAAAACTGCTTAATCTAGATGTTGCCCAGTCTAATGGGGTTGAGAGTTTAGACTGCATACTTATATTTTATTTTCCTTTGGTAACTAACTCTGACTTTTTGCCTATCACTTATCATCACTTAAATCTATCTTTTGTAGTCAATACATTTGTTTATGTTTACCAGTGAGTTTTTCTGAAGTGAGTCGTAAATCTGCTCAGGTTTTCCAAAGGCTGGTGTATATCCATTGTCAATTGATGAAGTGGGGTAGGATGGGGATCTGGGACCAACGAATACATTTGCACTGCCCATCTTGAGCAGCGCAAGACGGTATATTCCTGAACTACAGTGCTGGGAGCTCGGGGGATTTGGCTGGTGCCTTTCCCTGTGTGATTCATGAGTGGCTCTGGGAGCATTCATGCAATCTAGCTGGGTGTGTGTGACATTATCTGATTAAAATATGACCATATGGATTATTGTTCCAACCGCTGTTATATATTGTGACTGACCCAGATGAGTGGGGTACAGAAGTCTGGTAGAAAGCAAATATACTGGCCACTGGATAAACAGTTTTCTGTTTCCTGAGTGACCAGAGCAGAGGCTGCACTAGAGCAATCAGGAACCTGCTGGAACTAATTAAGACATCTGGAGCCAATTAAGAAGAAACTGCTAGAATCAATTAAGACAGGCAGGCTAATCAGGGCACCTGGGTTTAAAAAGGAGCTCACTTCAGTTTGTGGGGGGCGTGCGAGGAGCTGGGAGCAAGAGGCACACAAGGAGTTGAGAGTGAGAAGAGTTGAAGGACTGAGGAGTACAAGCGTCAGCAGACCATCAGGAGGAAGGTCCTGCAGTGAGCATAAAGAAGGTGTTGGGAGGAGGCTGTGGGGAAGTAGCCCAGGGAGTTGTAGCTGTCACGCAGCTGTTACAGGAAACCCTATAGACAGCTGCAATCCACAGGGCCCTGGGCTGGAACCCGGAGTAGAGGGCGGGCCCAGGTTCCCCCCAAACCTCCCAGCTCCTGATCAGACACAGGAGGAGTTTGACTGTGGGTTCTACCAGAGGGGAAGATTCTCTGAGACAAGCAAAATCCGCCAATAAGCGCAGGACTCACCAAGGTAGAGGAGGAACTTTGTCACGATATTTACAGCAAATTTTGTATAAAGGTTGTCAAGTGAGGTGTCTATGAAAAGATTATGATTTGCTGGTGATGATTATGCTATCTCTGTGCATGTATCATTTTTGTATTTGAAGTTATAAGTACTGGCTCTATACCTGGATTTCAAATGTTGGCTCCTGGAGTACCGCCCACAAGGTAGCTATCAAGTACATCTTGGAGGGACTATTCAAATTAAGTGGTTCATCAAGAAACACTTGGTTGACAATGGACTATGGGAGACTCCCATCTATACTGAGTGGACTGTCATGTAAGCGTGCTGTCTGGAGTGTAGATAATGGCTTCCTGCAATGACTGAGGGAAACTGGGCATAAACATGTGACTTGCCCGTGTAACTCCAAACTCCACCTTTTTGCTGTAATTTTCCAAAGTAAGAACAATGGGATGCCCTCCACATAGTAAAAGCAATAAAAAGCCCTGGAAACACCTCCAATTTGTCTTCAATCCTGCTTCTTACCTCTGGAGGAACTTTGCTACAAACTGAAGCTCTGAACAAAGGACTAAATGAAACATCCACACTGTGGATGTTCTCCAGAGACTTGAACTAAGCCAGCAGTTTATTCCATCACTACTACAAGCCTGAACCAAGAACTTTGCCATTACTATATGTAATTGATTCCTTTAACAAACTTTAAGACTCACCCTTCCTTCTTTCTTTTTATGAATAAACCTTTAGATTTTAGATACTAAAGGATTGGCACCAGTGTGATTTTTGGGTAAGATCTAAATTATATATTGACCTGGGTGTGTGGCTGGTCCTTTGGGATCAGAGGAACCTATTATTTGATGAGACTGGTTGTAAAGAACCACCCATCTCTGAATCCAGTGTTATTGATGGTGATATAAAAATTGGAATGCCTGAGGAAACTGTCTTTGTGTTTTTTTGTTAGCCAGTGTGGTGAAACAGGAGTTTACTTTTGTGGCTGGTTTGGTATTGTGACAGGTTCGGTCACAAAGACCACCTGGGAACTGTCACCTGACCTGCTGGCATTACCTTTGAGCCCATTTTCCCTGCTAGCTTGGGACTCCAGAACCCTGCCTTGTTGAGCCAGACACGCTAGCCTACTGTAACACAGACCCAGGGCTGGTACACAGCCCCAAAACTGCAGACTTTAACCAAAAACTGCTCAGCAGGTCACCTCTCTTCAGCACCCAGACACCCAGTTCCCAATGGAATCCAAACCCCAAATAAATCTGTTTTACTCTCTATAAAGCTTATACAGGGTAAACTCATAAATTGGCCGCCCTCTATAACACTGATAGAGAGATGAACAGCTGTTTGCTCCCCCACTTACTCTGGGTTAATCACTTACTCTGGGTTCATTAATAAACAAAAGTGATTGTATTAAGTATAAAAAGTAGGATTTAA
The DNA here is from genome assembly GCA_037349315.1 of Chelydra serpentina. Taxonomy (NCBI): domain Eukaryota; kingdom Metazoa; phylum Chordata; order Testudines; family Chelydridae; genus Chelydra; species Chelydra serpentina. The sequence continues at coordinate 1,796,343 of JBAIAC010000021.1, read as the reverse complement.
GTTGTTTCAAGTAATAAAAGACGGTTACTCACCGTAGTAACTGGTGTTCTTCGAGATGTGTTGCTCATATGTATTCCAGTTAGGTGTGCGCGCGCGGCGTGCACGATCGTCGGAAGATTTTTACCCTAGCAACACTCGGTGGGCCGGCTAGCACCCCCTGGAGTGGCGCCGTTAGGTGTCCCGATATATACCCCAGCCGGCCCATCGCCCTCTCAGTTCCTTCTTGCCGGCTATTCCGACAGTGGGGAAGGAGGGCGGGTTTGGAATACATATGAGCAACACATCTCGAAGAACACCAGTTACTACGGTGAGTAACCGTCTTTTCTTCTTCGAGTGCTTGCTCATATGTATTCCAGTTAGGTGACTCCCAAGCCATTCCTAGGAGGCGGGGTCGGATTGTGATACAGCAGAGTTTAGGACCGCCGAACCAAAAGCGGCGTCGTCTCTAGAATGTTGCACTATGGCATAGTGCGAGGCAAAAGTGTGTACTGACGACCATGTCGCGGCCCTACAAATCTCTTGGATAGGTATGTGTGCCAGGAAGGCAGACGATGAGGCCTGAGCTCGGGTAGAGTGGGCCGTAGTGTGCATGGTGGGGACACCTGCCAAGTCATAGCATGTGCGGATGCACGAGGTGATCCATGACGAGATGCGCTGGGAAGAGACGGGAAGGCCTTTCGTCCGGTCCGCCACGGCGATGAACAGCTGGGTCGATTTCCGGAACGGCTTTGTCCTCTCGATGTAGAAGGCAAGGGCTCTCCGGACATCCAAGGAATGGAGTTGCTGCTCCTTCCTAGAGGCATGGGGCTTAGGATAAAAGACAGGTAGAAAAATGTCTTGGTTAATATGGAAGGCCGACACTACCTTGGGGAGGAAGGCCGGGTGTGGCCTGAGCTGTACTTTATCCTTATGGAACACCGTATAAGGTGGTTCCGAAGTAAGCGCTCTGAGCTCAGAGACGCGTCTAGCCGAGGTAATGGCTACTAGAAAGGCCGTTTTCCATGAGAGATACAGCATGGAGCAACTGGCCATGGGCTCGAATGGGGCACCCATGAGCCTGGTAATGACTAGGTTGAGGTCCCATGTAGGGACCGGGCGGCGCACCAGCGGGTGTAGCCGTTCTAACCCCTTAAGGAACCTGGTAACCATGGGGTTGGAGAAAACAGAACCTGCCCCGTCACAGGGGTGAAAAGCTGAAATTGCCGCTAGGTGGACTTTTAGCGACGAGAGAGCGAGACCCTGCTCCTTTAGTGAGAGGAGGTAGTCCAGGATGGTGTGAATTGGCACCTGCAGGGGGTTGAGACCCCGAGTGCCACACCACAGGGAAAAACGTTTCCACTTAGCTGAGTAGGTGGACCTGGTGGAGGGTTTCCTACTGCTCAGCAGAACGTGCTGGACCGGGCTGGAACAACGTAGCTCCGACGGGTTCAGCCATGCAGCAGCCACGCCGTGAGGTGTAGGGACTGCAGGTCGGGGTGATGGAGCCTGCCGTGCTGCTGCGTGATCAGGTCCGGCCACAGCGGTAGAGTAATCGGGTCGGCCACGGATAGTTCCAGGAGCGTGGTATACCAGTGTTGCCTGGGCCACGCTGGAGCAATCAGGATTACTCGGGCCTTGTCCCTGCGTAGTTTGAGCAGGACTCTGTGGACCAGTGGAACTGGCGGGAAGGCATAGGCCAGGTGGTCCGTCCAAGGATGGAGAAAAGCGTCCGTCAGGGAGCCCGGGGAGCGACCCTGGAATGAGCAGAACACGTGGCATTTCCTGTTCTCGCGAGTCGCGAAGAGATCTATCTGGGGAAACCCCCACTTCTGGAAGACAGAGTGGATGACGTCCGGTCGAATGGACCACTCGTGAGTTTGAAAGGACCTGCTCAGGCGGTCCGCCAAGGTGTTCTGGACTCCTGGGAGAAACGAGGCTACCAGGTGAATGGAGCGGGCTATGCAAAAGTCCCAGAGCTGAGTTGCCTCTCAGCAGAGGGGGAGGGAGTGTGCCCCTCCCTGTCTGTTGATGTAATGCATGGCCGTCGTGTTGTCTGTAAGGATGGAGACACAACGGCCCTGTAAGTGTTGAGCGAAGGCTTGGCAGGCAAGACGTACCGCTCGGAGTTCTCTGACATTGATGTGTAATGTCAGCTCCTGTTCTGACCACAGGCCCTGCGTTTGGAAATTCTGCAGGTGAGCCCCCCAGCCGAGGGATGACGCATCCGTAGTCAAGGCACGGGAAGGCTGAGGTGGATGAAAGGGAACACCTGACATCACATGTGCGGGGTCCAGCCACCAGTTGAGGGAGGCTAGGACTTGCGGTGGGACCGTCAGAATCATATCGAGGTTGTCCCTGTGTGGCCAGTATGCGGAGGCCAGCCATGCTTGGAGGGGCCGTAGGCGTAACCTGGCGTGAGCTGTCACGAAGGTGCATGATGCCATATGACCCATGAGGCTGAGGCAGCAGCGGGCTGTTGAAGTTGGGAAGGCTTGGAGGCTGCGTATGGCGGCTGCAAGCGTTTGAAAGCGAGCCTCTGGGAGGAACGCCCTGGCGAGAGTAGAGTCCAGTATTGCCCCTATGAAGTCTATTCTCTGTGTTGGCACCAAAGTGGACTTTTCTACGTTCGGTAGGAGGCCAAGACGCTTGAACATGTCCATGGCCTTGCGAATGTGAGACTGGACCTGGTTGGCGGAGTTGCCATGGATAAGCCAGTCGTCGAGGTAGGGGAATACCTGAACTCTTTGACGCCAGAGGGCGGCTGCTACCACTGCCATACACTTCGTAAAGACCCTCGGTGCTGTTGAGAGGCCGAATGGCAGGACCGCGAACTGGAAGTGTCTCTGGCCCACTACGAAGCGCAGGAAGCGTCTGTGAGGTGGGTAGATGGCAATATGGAAATACGCGTCCTTCATGTCGAGGGCGGCGTACCAGTCTCCCTGATCCATAGAGGGGATAATAGTGCCCAGGGAGAGCATACGGAATTTCAACTTTACCATAAATTTGTTGAGACCCCGTAAGTCCAGGATAGGACGTAGCCCCCCCTTTGCCTTTGGGATTAGGAAATAACGGGCGTAGAATCCCTTGCCTCTGAGATCTCTTGGGACCTCCTCCACCACTCCTACAGTAAGGAGTTCGTGCACCTCCTGGATAAGGAGTCGCTCGTGAGAAGGATCCCTGAAGAGGGACGGGGTGGGAGGGTGGGATGAAGGCGGGGAGACGAACTCCAATCGGTATCCCCCCTGGACGGTATGTAAGACCCAGCGGTCCGTGGTGATATTTGACCACGCCGGGGAGAAGGGGGAGAGGCGGTTCAGGAACAGGAGGGCAGGATCGGTTGGGACTGGTACTCCGGCCTCGAGCGCCCCTTCAAAAATTTTGTTTGGGCCCCGACGATGGCTTGTGGGGGCCCTGCCTCTGGCCGGTCTGTCGGCCGGGCTGCTGTCTCCTACCCCCTCGACCACGCGGCCTCCTGTAGAAGTCCTGTCGTGGTGCGGGAGGGAAGTAGGTGCGTCGTACGAAAGGCCGGAAGGGCCTGCGTTGCGTCGCGGGGGTATGCATCCCCAGCGTGCGGATGATGGTACGACCGTCTTTCAGGGTCTGCAGCTTCGGGTCGGTTTTTTCAGAAAACAGACCCTGCCCATCAAAGGGTAGGTCCTGGATCGTATGCTGGACCTCTGCTGGGAGGGTGGAGGATTGCAACCAGGAGATGCGCCGCATGGCGACTCCCGAGGCGATAGTCCTGGCAGCGGAGTCGGCGATGTCCAAAGAGGCCCGCAACGACGTCCTGGCCAGCTTTTTGCCCTCCTCCACGAAAGCCTTGTACTCCTGCCTGGACTCTGGAGGTATAAGTTCTTTGAATTTCTCCATAGAGACCCAGGTGTTATAGCCATAGCGGCTCAGGAGTGCCTGTTGGTTCGCCGCACGAAGCTGTAGGCCCCCCCCCTGAGTAGATCTTCCTGCCAAACAAGTCTAGGCGCTTGGCGTCCTTTGACTTTGGGGCTGGGGCCTGTTGGCCATTCCTCTCCCTCTCGTTGACCGATTGGACCACCAGTGAACACGGAGGGGGGTGCGTGTATAGATACTGAAAGTCTCTCGGGGGTGCCATGTACTTTCTCTCTACCCCCCTGGCAGTGGGGGGTATTGAGGCTGGCGTCTGCCAGATGGATGTGGCGTTGGCCAGGATGGTGCGCACAAATGGTAAGGCAACCCTAGTGGGGGCATCGGTCGTCAGGATGTCCACCACGGGGTCCTCCAGTTCAGGGACCTCCTCTATCTGGAGGTCCATGTTGAGGGCCAATCTACGGAGCAGGTCTTGATGGTCCCTGAGATCGATGGGAGGGGGGCCGGATGATGATGCTCCTGCTACTGCCTCGTCAGGAGAGGAGGAGGAGGACAGGCCTTGGGTGAGCGGGTCCTCGACGGGTACCGCTTCGGAGCCCAGGACTGGGGGCTCCGGTTCTGTCTGCTCTACCTCTGGCGGAGGCCTGGAGACTGTAGCCTCTGGAGGTCGGGAGACTGTAGCCTCTGGCGCTCTACGCTCCAAAGTGATCGAGGTGGGAGCTCTTGGTGGTACTCTCTGGGCTTCGTAGTAGGCCATAGGGGTCCAGAATGGCCACCGCTCCTGAACCTGCCCGGTCTCTGGCGGGTGGCCCTGCTCACTGATGGTGCGGTCCTCAGCATAGAGGTCGCTGCCAGCTCTGGAAGAGCGGGATCCAGAGCGCGAAGGCCAGGGTGGGGCAGAGTAGCCATGCAGTGACGTCTGCGTGGCCAGGGTCTGCCTCCTTGGTGGGGACCGGTGCCGGGATGGTATCCGGTGCCGGGAGTCTGATCGGTACCGGGATGGTGTCCGGTGCCGGGAGCCGGATCGGTACCGGGATGGTGTCCGGTGCCGGGAGCCGGATCGGCGTCAAGAGCCGGATCGGCGCCGGGATGGAGACCGGTGTCGAGAGCCGGATCGGAAACGAGACCTGGAGCGGTACCGGCGATGATCTCGGTACCGTGACACAGATCTGGACCTGGATCGTCTCGGCGATCTGCGCGTCGACCGGCCGCGGGACCGGGAGCGGTGTCGAGAGTCAGGGTACCTCCGCGTGGAGGGGGACCTGGAGTGGTACCGCGAGTACGAACGGCGCCGGGATTGAGATCGGTGCCGGGACTGCGAGCGGTATCTTGGAGACGCCGGTGGCTGCTGGCTGGTCTCCGCCTGCGGCACCGGGTGGAAGATGGCCAGCTTACCGCGTGAAGTAATGATCCGCACCGGTGGTACCGTAGACGGGGTCGGTGCCGGAGCAGTCATCTGGATCAGGTCCCGTGCCGCTGCGAAGGTGTCCGGCAGCGTAAGCTCAACCACGGTGCGGGCCGGGGAGCTGGCGGCTACCGAGCTCAACGGCCCTCGCGGGACCGGAGTCATCGGTACCGGAGCCTGCAGAGGCTGACCTGCACTCAACGGCCTCTCGGGTGCCGGAGTTGGCAGGGCCGGCGCCGGTGTTGACGGCGGCGCCGGACTCAACGGCCTATGGTGGGCCGGAGTAAGTGGCACGGAGACCACTGGCACCGAACTCAACGGTCCTTGCGGTACCGGAGCTGGCGGTGCGGGTGCCTCAACAGACCTAGGCAGATCTGGAGCTGGCTGCGCATGCAGCGGCGCCTTAGTCGGTCCTCCCGACTTCTTTGCTCTCGGGGACAGAAGGCGGCTCTGCGAGGTCCCAGGTAGAGAAGGACGGTGCCGGGGTTCTTTTCCGGAGCTCGGGCGTTCCGGTGCCGCAGACGTTGAGGCTGCCGGGGTCGGTGCCGGGGTTCGTTGCGGCGTCGACATCGGGCTAAGCGATGCCTCTAAAAGGAGCTGCTTTAAGCGAATGTCCCGCTCCTTTTTGGTCCGCGGCTTGAAGGACTTACAAATGCGGCACTTGTCCGGAAGGTGGGACTCCCCGAGGCACTTGAGACAGGAGGCGTGCGGATCTCCTGTGGGCATCGGCTTCTGGCATGCCGAGCAAGGTTTGAATCCCGGAGAGCCAGGCATTGGCCCGGTACCGGGGTGGGGATAAGGGAGGAGCCCCTTATCTCCAGCTACTATTGTCACTAAGAAAGATAACTACTATCAACAACTATTAACAACTAATTAACAGTACTTAAACTATCTAAAAGATAAACGAGTGCTAATGAAGCTAGGGCTGTGGAGGTCAGCGAGCTGCTCTCCACTGTTCCAACGACCGACACGGGCGGTAAGAAGGAACTGAGAGGGCGATGGGCCGGCTGGGGTATATATCGGGACACCTAACGGCGTCACTCCAGGGGGCGCCAGCCGGCCCACCGAGTGTTGCTAGGGTAAAAATCTTCCGACGATCGTGCACGCCGCGCGCGCACACCTAACTGGAATACATATGAGCAAGCACTCGAAGAAGAACAGACAGAACAAAGTAAGTCACCAAGCAAAATAAAGCAAAAACACGCAAGTCTAACCCTAATACATTAAGGGTAGGTCTATACTTACGCGTCGCGTCGAACGCGTCGGATCGATGTTCTGGGTTCGATTTATCGCGTCTTGTCAAGACGCGATAAATCGAACCAGGAAGTGCTCCGTTGTCGACGCTGGTACTCCAGCTCGACGAACGGAGTAGGCGGAGTCGACGGGGGAGCCTGCGCGCCGCGTCTGGACCCCGGGTAAGTGCTTTTTCCTTCGAACTAAGGTACTTCGACTTCAGCTACGTTATTCACGTAGCTGAAGTTGCGTACCTTAGTTCGATAGGGGGGGGTAGTGTAGACCTAGCCTAAGAAACTGATTACAGGTAAAATCTCACCCTCAACGATATTCCAATAAGCTTCCTTCAGACTAGACTCCTTTCTGGTCTGGGCCCAAACCTTTCCCCTGGTACAGTCCTTGTTAGTTTCAGCAGACATCTTAGGTGGAAAGTAGGGGTTTTCTCATGACTGGAACCTCCTTTGTACGGTTCCACCCCCTTTTATAGCTTTAGCATAAGGCAGGAATTTTTTGTCTCTCTTGGTTCCCACCCCTCCTTCTAAATGAAAAAGCACCAGGTTTAAGATAGATTCCAGTATCAGGTGACATGTTCACATGTCAGTGAGACCTCAGCCTCCATTCTTCCAGGGCTGGCCTGCACATACCCAGGAAGGTTTGCAAGTAAACAGAGCCATTTACAACCAATTGTCCTAGTCAATGGGAGCCATCAAGATTCTAAACCACCATTAATGGCCCAAACTTTGCATAATTACAACAGGACCTCAGAGTTATACTTCATATTTCTAAGTATCAGCGGGGTAGCTGTGTTAGTCTGTATCCACAAAAACAACGAGGAGTCCGGTGGCACCTTAAAGACTAACAGATTTATTTGGGCATAAGCTTTCATGGGTAAAAATATCTGAAGAAGTGGGGTTTTTACCCATGAAAGCAGGGATCGGCAACCTTTCAGAAGTGGTGTGCCAAGTCTTCATTTATTCACTCTAATTTAAGGTTTCGCGTGCCAGTAATACATTTTAACGTTTTTAGAAGGTCTCTTTCTATAAGTCTTAAATATATAAATAAACTATTGTTGTATGTAAAGTAAATAAGGTTTTTAAAATGTTTAAGAAGCTTCATTAAAATTAAATTAAAATGGAAATCCCCACAGCCCGGTGGCCAGGACCCAGGTAGTGTGAGTGTCACTGAAAATCAGCTCGCGTGCCACCTTTGGCACCCGTGCCATAGGTTGCCTACCCCTGCATGAAAACTTGTGCCCAAATAAATCTGTTAGCCTTTAAGGTGCCACCAGGCTCCTTGTTGTTTTCATATTTCTAGCTTCAGATACAAGAATGATACATGCATACAAATAGGAGGAATATATTCTGTAGGTTATAACCTTTGTTATGATAACTTACGAGGGACCTTTTGCATAAAGCATATTTCAGTTACATCATATTTACATCTTTCCACAAAACATATTGTCATGGAGTATAGGGGAGTCCGGCCCTGCACCCCTCTTCCCCGGAGTCACTGGGAGTCTCAGCCAGCCAGTAGAACAGAAGGTTTATTAGAGATGCCAGGAACACAGTCCAAACAGAGTTTGTCAGTACATCCAGGACCCCTCAGTCGGGCCCTTCCGGGGGGCAGGGAGCTTAGACCCCAGCTCGGGGCTCCCTGCATTTCACCCCACAGCTCCAAACGGGGCAGGGAGGCCAGACCCTGTCTGCCCCTCTCCCCTCCTCTTCCCAAGCCAGCTCCAAACTGAAACTCACCAGCCCCTCCTCCCCCTTTCTCCTTCCCAGGCCAGGAGGTCACCTGATCCCTTTGTTCCAACACCTTCAGCTTATACCTTTGCCAGGGAGGGGCCAGGCCATCTGTTGCCAGGAGACAGGGCCATTCTCTGTGTCCAGGCCTCTGCCTTCTAGGGCTTTGTAACAATCATGCACCGTTGTCCCACCACCTAGATACTCAAGCACCACATAGAGGAAACCGAGACACCCACACAGTACTCAGGGAAACCTTAACAACAGTCCTAGTTCGTCACATCTCTCCCCCCTTCGAGACCGAACTGAGCGGGGTCACTTTAGCCAGTGACCTGGGGAAGTTCGAACCTGGTCACACCAGGCCGTTCCAGTTCCACGTGCTCCCTTAGGTCAGGTGGGCTTGATGGCACCCGCAGGCCGCATGTGGGAAGGTTTATGCGGCCCGTGCCCTTTTCCCATCTCAAAACCCCTGGGGTTCAAGCTGAGATCAGGTCTTTTCCCAGCGCTCCAGTCTGGAGGGCTGTAATTCGGGCTCTCTTGGTTAAGAGCCTCCCTCTTGATCTGGTCCCCTCTCTGACCACGTGTCTCTGTCACCAGCCACTCGGCATCGGCCCCTTTTCCTGGATGCAGCCACGTTGGGGCGGAGTGGTGACTATACCCCGTAAAGCACCACCCACGTAGATCCGGCTGTCGCTTCTTAAGGGCCTGCCCCATGGCCAGGCATTCCCTCTCTATGGCCTGACCGTTCTGCCTCCAGGGCAGCAGCTCCTTGCTCAGATACCCAATGGGGTGTCTCCCCCACTTCACATAGGCCTGCATCAGCACCGCGCCCAGCCCTGTGTCTGAGGCTTTGGTGAACACTGTATAAGGCTTGGCCCGGTCTGGGTTTACTCGATCTATTGGGCCCTGGATTAGAGCCTCCTTCAGCGCACAGAGAGCCCTCTGGCCCTGCTCGGTCCAGACTGCCTCGTCTGGCTTCCCCTTCTTACCTAGCTCTGTGATGGGGGCAGCTAGGGAGCTAAAGAGGGGTACAAACCTCTGGCAGTACCCCGCCATCCCGCTAAAGGCCTGGACCTGTTCTTTGGTCTGGGGAACAGGCCAATCTCTGATCGCCTCCACCTTGGCCAGCCCTGGGCTGTTGAATGACTGGTTCACCTCTAAAGCCAGCCTGTCCTTGGCCTCTCTCTCCAGGTTCTGGGCTCTTTTCCCAGTTACTCTGAATGGGGGACACCTGCTGGGAGGATGGGCTCCCATCTCAGGGGAGAGATCCATCAGGGGGTCTTCCCCCTTCTCCTCCCACTCGTCCCTTACCGGTTCTAGGGGTCCCCTTACTCTCCTCCCATACCACAGCTTGAAAGGGAAGCCCCCTGGTGATTCCTGGGGCACTTCCCTGTGCCATCGGTGGGGCAGGTACTTGTCCCAGTCCTGCAGATGCCGATTTATACAAGTCCTCAGCATCAGCCTCACGGTCCCCTGAACTCTCTCCACCAGCCCGTTGGACCAGACCCCACCTTTCTCCCACACGCCCCGGAGCCGGGCTGAGATGACCTCGGATCCCTGATCTGTAAAGACCTCGCTGGGGACCCCCATTCTGCTGAAGATGGTCAGCAGCGCGTCTGCCTCGGTGTCTGCCCCGGTGGAGGACAGAGCCACCACCTCTGGGTAGCGGGTGGCGAAATCCATCGCCACCAGGATGCATTTCTTCCCTGACCAGGTTGCCCTGCTGAGGGGGCCCACCCTATTCATAGCCACCTTCTGGAAAGGTTCCTCTCTGATGGGCAGGGACCTCCAGGGATCTTCTCCCTTACCCCGGGCCAGGTACAATAGCCGGTGATGATACTTCTGGGGCCCCACAGGCTGCCTCCTGATTCCCCCCAGTTCTACTTCCCCTTGGGGAGTCCATTCCCGGCACAGGAATCCCTTCTCCCACAGGGATCTGTCTCTGCAGCCTCCCCCAAGGGGGTTTGCAGCGCTGTGGCCAGCAAGTTCCCTTAGCTTCTCCAAGGTGGGATCCCTCTGCAGATCACTGGCTGGGCCTGGGGTCACCGCCCCACTGAGCCCTGTCCCTGGTGGCTCCCTCCCTGCCGTGGAATCACTTCCCGGCAGCACCTCTGGACCAGGCAAGCCTGGTTGGCAGCCGTCCTGCCCTGCCTGTGTGTCCCCCCACTCAGCTGGGGTCTCTGCTCCCCCGGTGCTCAGCGCTGCCCTGGCTGTCCCTGTGGGGCCAGGCAGCGAGCTCGCTGCTTTGCTCTCTGCATCAGAGACTGCCTGAGCCACCTCTCCATTGTGTAGGGGGGTGGGGAGCATCTCTCTGTCTCACCCCGCCCTAGGGGTCTGGTTACAGGCAGGCAGGTAACCGGGGCCTGGCAGCTCCTCCCCCCTGCCTGCCAGGTCATTTGCATTTTCACTGACCATTTCCCTCTTAGCCAATTGGTTCCCTGGGTTCAAATTCAAATCCTCGGCCATTACAGGAGCAGGGCCTGGATCCTGTCCCAAAGATACACAGTCACCCCCCAACAGCACCTTACAGCTGATATCCTGGAGAACCCCAACCACCAGCCAGCCCGACCCCTCCTGGGTCTGCACAGGGATCTGGGCCATAGGCAGGGCCAATGGTTCCATCCCTGGGACCCTCACCCAGGTCACACAGCCCCTCAGCATCTGGTGGGGGTGCACCACCCGGAGCCTGACCACAGTTCTCTCTGTCCCGGGGTCTCGCCATCCCAAGAATGTCTCTCCATTGACCGTCACCTTCCGCTCCCACTGGGGGTCCATAGGGCTTGAGTCCAGGGCCAGGAGTGGAAATCCGTCCACCATCCCCCCCATCTGGCTGGCGGAGTTTATGGCCTTGGGACCCAGCAAGGGGGTTAGATCCCGGGGCTTTTCCGCAGGGTCTCCCTGGTTCCAATCACCAGCCTGCTCCAAGGCAGTGAGGTGGGCCTCCACATCCCCACCCTCCTTAACCAGGGGCAGCAATTTAGGATCGAGGTTCCCTGCGGAGCTGGCACCCTGGGATCTGTCCCCACTTACCCCTGGCCAGTCCCCTATGCCTCTCCGTTCCACCACCACCAGTTCATGCTGCTGCTGCTGCTGCTGCTTCTCCTGTAGGTCTTTCTCGGGCTCTCGCTGTCTCTCACAGTCCTCTTACTCTCTCGGACTCAGCTCCAGTTCCATCCGTCTCTGATCCCCTGCTGGGGAACCCAATCGTGAAGACCCCCGTCTGGTTGGGGACCAGACTCTTGGGGATGCCAGGCTATCACTCCAGCTGCTCCCAGAGCCTGCTGTAGCCCCATTGGGGTCAGGAATCTGCTCCCTAGAATGGTCATCCTCCTCCAGCTGCACAATTAGCTGGGCTTTAGTGAGCTTCCCAATGCGTATCCCTCTCTTTTTGCACAGGGTTACAATGCTTCTTTTAAGGAGAAAGCGATACGCCATCACTTCACTGCTCCCAAGTTGCTGTGGATCCGCAGGCCTGTGTGCTCTTAGCTCCCCACGGTTTCCAGGACAAACCCCAAGTGTGCCAGCCCTTCTCCAGGTCACCGCCTCTTTGCCAGGGTTGAGCTGCAGCTCCTCCGCCCCTGGGTCCACTCACGGCACCCCCAGGGGAACCCTGTCACTGCAACATTCCTTCTCTCTCCCAGGGCCAAGCCGCAGGCTCCTCCGCCCCTGGGACTGCTCACTGCAGCCCCCAGGGGGACCCCATCAGTGCACAGTCCTTCTCGCTGGTCACACACTCCCAGGGGTTAAGTGTAGCTCCTCCGCTCCCTGAAACAGCTCCTCTGTGAGCCTTCAGCACGCCTGGTCCTCGTTAGCCCCCCTTCGTTCTACTGCTCCCCAGTTACTTACTGCAGGAAGTGCCGTTCCTGGGGTGCAGAACATCCCACCGCTGCCACCAGTTGTCACGGAGTATAGGGGAGTCCGGCCCTGCACCCCTCTTCCCCGGAGTCACTGGGAGTCTCAGCCAGCCAGTAGAACAGAAGGTTTATTAGAGATGCCAGGACCACAGTCCAAACAGAGTTTGTCAGTACATCCAGGACCCCTCAGTCAGGCCCTTCCGGGGGGCAGGGAGCTTAGACCCCAGCTCGGGGCTCCCTGCATTTCACCCCACAGCTCCAAACGGGGCAGGGAGGCCAGACCCTGTCTGCCCCTCTCCCCTCCTCTTCCCAAGCCAGCTCCAAACTGAAACTCACCAGCCCCTCCTCCCCCTTTCTCTTTCCCAGGCCAGGAGGTCACCTGATCCCTTTGTTCCAACACCTTCAGCTTATACCTTTGCCGGGGAGGGGCCGGGCCATCTGTTGCCAGGAGACAGAGCCATTCTCTGTGTCCAGGCCTCTGCCTTCTAGGGCTTTGTAACAATCATGCACCGTTGTCCCACCACCTAGATACTCAAGCACCGCATAGGGGAAACCGAGGCACCCACACAGTACTCGGGGAAACCTTAACAACAGTCCTAGTTCGTCACACATATGGAGTGCAATGTCACACCTTCCTCCTGAACTTACTGCCAGAGATTTGGACACTGTCCATGGCAGAGACAGTATACCTAAAATTCCTCTTTTCTGGACAGGGCATCTGCTACCCAGTTCTCGTTTCCTTTAAAGTGCATAATGTCCTTGTCATATTCCTGCAGGACCAGGCTCTAGCGCAGCAGTTTGGAGTTTGTGACTCCTCCCTCGAGGGTATAAGAAAGTGTGTCGCAGAGGGAACTCCAGGAAGTGCGGGGGAAGGAGAAGTTTTTTGAAGAGGATGGGAAACTGTATAGGGAGTCCCTTGTAGGGAAGAACTGAGGCCCTGGCCAACCCTATAAGCAGTTGGTTGTACCCAGTAAACACCAGAGTGTGGGAGAATTAGTGCTGGTAGGGCATGATAGTCCCTTTGCTAGTCACTTGGGGGTACAGAAGATTTACAACAGGCTAAGGAAGAATTTCTACTGGCCAAGGATACAGAATAATGTGAAGGATTATTGTAAGAATTGTGCTGTGTGTCAAGAGAGGAAGAAACCGGTGGGACCCCAGAAGGCCCCGCTGCGTCCCTTGTCTGTCATACAGGAGGTGTTCCAAAGGGTGGCAATGGACATAGTGGGTCCTATGCCGAGCCCCACATGGAGAGGGAACAAGTATATTTTAGTGGTGGTTGATTTTGCCACTCGGTATCCTGAGGCAATTGCACTGTCTAACATAGAGGCTGAAAAGGCAGCAAGAGCCCTGCTCACCGTATTCAACAGAGTGGGCTTCCCCAAGGAGATTTTTTCTGATCGGGGGGCAAATTTTATGTCACAGTTGTTCAATGAGTTATGGAAGGTGTGTGGAGTGAGACAGCTTAAGACGGCCCTTTACCACCCCCAGGTCGATGGACTGGCGGAAAGGTTCAATGGGACCCTAAAATCCATGCTGGGGATGTATGCCAAGAAAAGGGGCCAAAGTGGGTGAACAATTTATGAGTTTACCCTGTATAAGCTTTATACAGAGTAAAAGGGATTTATTTGGGGTTTGGATCCCATTGGGAACCGGGTGTCTGGGTGCTGTAGAGAGGTGACCTGCTGTGCAGTTTTTGGTTAAAGTCTGCAGTTTTGGGGGCGTGGACCAGCCCTGGGTCTGTGTTGCAGCAGGCTAGTGTGTCTGGCTCAACAAGGCAGGTTTCTGGAGTCCCAAGCTGGCAGGGAAAACGGGCTCCAGGGTAATTCCAGCACGTCAGGTGACAGTTCCAAGGGGGTCTCTGTGATCGAACCCGTCACAGGTATATCTTATAAAAGAATAACCACCAGTATTGGGTTGTGTTTGCCCTGTTTCTCAGCAGTTCATCCTGAATTTGGCATCCTCAGTTGTGACCCACAAAGACACAGTTACAGTGTGGGGTCCACATGTGGTTATGCTGAGCGACAACAGCACCTGGGGAGGTTTGCTGCTGGTCATTAGCAAGGCATTATAAGAGAGAGCCCAGGCTGGAGAGACTTCAGGGGGGCATAGCGGTCTCACAATCCCAGGCTGCACCCTGGGGATCCCGTCACACCACGACGCGTAGATACACCATGCCCCAGCACCGTTGGCACGGCTACATGTGGGTGCTCAGCACGACAGCCGAGCAGATGCATGCACAAGGCTGCCTCATCTTTGGCCACATGGCCCTGGACAACCCCATACAGAGGCTGCAGGAGAGCCAGGGCTTCCAGCACCAGCCCAGCCTGTGCCATCATTATCCACACCTCAGAGCCAATGAGGGCTCCCGCCTGAGCCCCCTGAACCAGCACCAGCCACCACCTCCTACCTAAGTTCCCTTCCCCAGCAACCTCCATGGGGCAGGGCTGAGGGCCAACAGGGTGGCCAGGAAAATCCAGGGCTCCACCTTGGGCCCAATGGAACTAGAAACATCTCCCATCTCTCCCGCACCTCTCCGTAACATAGCACAGACCAGCCTCAGGGGTGGGGCCTATCAAATTCACGCTCCATTTTGGTCAATTTCACGGTTTTAAAATTGTAATTTTCACGGTTTCAGATATTTTAAAACGGAAGTTTCATGGTGTTGACACCGCGGGTGTCCTGACCCAAAAGGGGGCTGCGGGTATTGCCACCGGTTGCGGTATTGCCACCGGAGCTCTTAAGGCAGTGCTACCGCCAGCAGCAGTACAAGACTAAGGGTGGCAATCCCGCGACCCACCCTACAATTGCCAGATTTCATGGGGGAGACCAGATTTCATGGCTGTGAAGTTGGTAGGACCTTACTCCTGGGGCCAGCCACTGCAGCCCCATAACCAGCCTCCTTGGATGGAACTTCCCCATAGACATAGCACCCCGCATCCCAGATCCCCTTTGCTGCTCCCCTTCTTTGTCTTTCAGCAACTGTAGCAATCTCCCAGCCAATGAAGCTACATGCCAACCATAGCTTCCAGGCCCTGCATGGCTCAAACTGGGGGGTTTACAATATCAAGGAGGTTGAAGGCTGAAAGTTCAAAGCCAACCCTTGGCAGAAGACGACGAAGGAACCATGCCTGCTGCTACAACCAGCCTCTGCCAAAGGGGTTCTTAATCTTATTATTTGGGGGCATGGGGGAAATGTAATTGCAGGATAGCAGAAGATTCAGAAGGTGCTTAAAAGAGTTTATATAAATAAATGACCTCTGTGAATGTTTGCTCGGAGGGGAAATAGGGAAAGCAGAGTTTGGGGCTTCAGAAAAGGGAGGAGGATTATGGGTAGGTCAGAGGGGTTGGGGGTTCAGGTGAGGGGGTGGGATATTGGGACAGGTGATATGATGGTGGGAGGGAGGGTGAGTGGGTGTCAGTCACCCCCACATTCTTCCCTCCCATATATGCCCTGGGACCGGGAGGACCTTTACCTCTGGGGATGTCTGAGCCCCACCTCTCTGCCCCTCTCACGTAAGCCAGAATCTAGGGGGCCCTCCCTAGATTTAGGGGTCTCTGAATCCCGCTCCCTACCCCTGTGCATGCCCTGGGATATGCGGGGGCTGTCGCTCTGGGGGTGTCTGAGCCCTTTGTGTGTGCCAGGATCTGGGGTCCCTGCCCCTTTATAGGGGTGTCTGACCCTATTCCTTGCCTCCCCTTGTTGAAGCTAGGGGACCCTGCCTGTCTACATAGTAGCTGAGCTCCTTCACCTGCCCCTACACCCCTAGATCAGGGCAAGGAACTAAGCACGGACAGGCTTGGTGTATCGCACAGGCTCCCAAGCACTGACCAGGGGAGGGGGGCTGAGAACATCCACTGAGATGAATGGAGCTATTGGCCCAGGCTGTATTATCTCAATTGGCGCTCTCCTTCAGCGGATACCATCACACTGAGAGCCATGGGCCCCACCATAGCAAAGCAGATGCCGCTGGTTAATTTCATACAGTTTTACAGCTGAGCACCAGGTCGGCTACAACTAACATTGAGAAGATCTTTGTTTAAAAGCAGATTCTTCTAGGTGCTCTAAAATCCCCATGCTTACTTGGATGGTCTTGAAATTTGGGGTGCCTCCTGGGGGTACAACGTAGGGTTAGTGACCCACATTTGAGATCATTTGATCGAGGGGTTCCTGAACTACAGCCACCCACCCAAAAACAGCTTTTCTTCAAGTTCACAGCTTCTACCAATGGTTTTTGTGCACCCCACCTTCAAAAATGGTGATGGTCTCAAATGGCTACATACAAAGCAAAATCATAAAATGTGAACTAGGACCTACCCTTATTAATAGGTACCTTTTCTATGTAATAAAATAGATTTTCACCCCAAAGTTCAGTCTTTTGCAGTGTTCACTAGCCCCAAGGAGCTAGGATCCAGTCTTTCACAAAGCACCCTGCTCATCAAGGTACCTCCTCAATTAATGGATCCAGACTATCTTTCTCCACCCTGTGATAAACTGAATCAGGCCTGGTCTATGTTAAAAAATTAAGTCAGCTCAAGCACATTGCTGAGGGGTGTGAAAAAATCCACACCTCTGAGCAGAGTAGTTAAGCCAATCGAGCCCTGGTGTAGACAGGGCTGTGGAATTCTACTGTCGATCGAGCTACTGCCTCTCAGGGAGGTGGATTACCTATGCTGATGGGAGAACTCCTCCCGTCAGTGCAGGTAGTGTCTACACAGAAGTGCAGCTGTGTCACTGTAGCATTTTCATTCACAAATAGTGTGATCTCCTCACTGTCATAGCGTTCCTTTTCACTTCCATATGGATTCAACGTTTATAGCAGGGGTCTCAAACACACGGAGTTATTTCCTGCGGCCTGCCATAGTGCCGACTCCACTAGCAGCCAAACTCCAAACATTACTGAGTGTTTATATTTTATTAAAACCCCTCTTTGCATTACAGTTTTTAAAAAGTTAATATATTGACTTTTAATAGAATACTATATTACTCTTCATTTTTTTCATTTTTGACTATACTTTTGTATCATTGTATGAAAAGGTTTCAGTGATGTGGCCCTCGGGCCAATTTACTAGTTCTCATGTGGCCCTCGTGGTGATTTGAGTTTGAGATCCCTGGTTTATAGTTTGATGGTTTTCCATTGACTTTTATGGGTTGGTACAATGGTAGACAACTGAGCACTATATTACATAATCAGCTAACCAGGGAGGGGTGGCAACTCCCTCCCATTTCAATGAGCCCCCATTGGGACATGTTATTCCCTGGTGACTCACTTTCACTCCAAGACCATAAGGGCATAATTTTCAATATAGTTACAATATTTCTTAAAAATTACCCGCGTATGCACACCTCACAATGACTATGAGTACCAATAAGTTACAAGCTTTCAGTAGAGACCTCACATGGATTAATATCATGAAAGTGGTGTATTAGGTGCAGGGAGTTTGTCAGGTTTGTTGAGACAGGAATTGCTTGTAAAGAACAGTGACTCCTTTGCCAGTTGGCACCAATGCCTCTGTGTCACATGTACCATGGGAGAAGTCATTGGAGGAGGAGGAAGAAAAAACACTCCCCTACTTCCCCCATGCCCACACCCAATATATTATAACATAACCTATATAGGTGCTCATTAACATTTAAACAGCATATGTAACAAATTCAGATTGATATAATATATATTACTTCACCTTAACAGTTAGTAGGGTTGCCACATTAAGTGAGGTATTACATCCTACATACATGGCAAAGATAGGCAGTCCTCTAATGATCCACACATCCACAGAAGAAGGGAGGGAAAAGGAACCTAGCATTTAGCAAGACCATGTTTCTTCATCATTAGTTATCCCCAATAACTATCAGAGTAAAAACACAATAGACGTAACTTGAATCATTAACAATCAGCCATAATCTAAATTGAGGTTATATGGCAAAAGGGATGGAAAATCAAGAGGTGAGGCCAGCTAACAATAATTTACAAAAGGGGAGGGGATAGGAGAGGGAAATAAATCTGCAGGGGAGAGAGAGGCAATTTATACAGATCCAGATTGGGGAAGAGCGTGTTTCAGTGCAAAAGAAGGATTCAGCAAATTGTGGTGCAGAGAGGGTAACTGTTAAGCAAAAACAAGCAACACGAACCAGCATAGAGTGTCTACATCATACAGGTGCTCACTTATCATAAGACTCAGTCCCAGTCCAAGGAAGGTATGAATTATTATGCATCAAGTAAATATTTCACCTTCATAGTCCTTCCTAGCAGATGGGGGCGTTGGTTTCACTGTGGATCTGGGTAATCACATAGCACTGGCATTGGTAATTCCAGGTGCAGTTTTATAGACCCCTGACTTCGGGTAGGTCTATACTTACCCGTCGCATCGGAGGCGCGGGATCGATGTTCTGGGTTCGATTTATCGCGTCTTGTCAAGACGCGATAAATTGAACCAGGAAGTGCTCCCTCGTCGACGCTGGTAATCCAGCTCGACGAGTGGAGTAGGCGGAGTCGACGGGGGAGCCTGCGCGCCGCGTCTGGACCACAGGTAAGTTCGAACTAAGGTACTTCGACTTCAGCTACGTTATTAACGTAGCTGAAGTTGCGTATCTTAGTTCGACAGGGGGGGTTAGTGTAGACCTGGGCTTCTTATATACTGATTGCGGGAGGCAGAATTTTTAAAGAAAAAAGCAGCCTCAAAAATTTTTTCCAGTAAAACAGACCAAGCAAAGAATACCTTCCTTCTATCTTAAATACAGATATTGCGGGTAAAGCAGAATAAGGACTAGTCTATGCCTTGAAGTGTAAAAGAGAGGATCAGTCTCCAGGGTGCTGACCAGAAGAGAGTCCCTTACAGAGAATCCATAAATTTCTTAGGGTACTTCCATACTTACCGGCTGGTTCGGCGGCAAGCAATCGATCCCGGAAGTGCTCGCCATCGACGCCGGTAATCCTGCTCCGCGAGAGGAGTAGGCGGAGTCGACGGGGGAGCCTGCCTGCCGCGTGTGGACCCGCGGTAAGTACCTTTTAGTTCGAACTAAGATACTTCGACTTCAGCTACGTTATTCACGTAGCTGAAGTTGCGTATCTTTGGGCTGGTCTACACTAACCCCCCAATTCGAACTAAGATACGCAACTTCAGCTACGTGAATAACGTAGCTGAAGTCGAACTATCTTAGTTCGAATGAAAAGGTACTTACCCGGGGTCCACACGCGGCGCGCAGGCTCCCCCGTCGACTCCGCCTACTCCGTTCATCGAGCTGGATTACCAGCGTCGACGGGGGAGCACTTCCTGGTTCAATTTATCGCGTCTAGACAAGACGCGATAAATCGAACCCAGAACATCGATTCGATGCCTCCGACGCGACGGGTAAGTGTAGACCTACCCTTAGTTCGAACTGGGGGGTTAGTGTGGACCAAGCCTTAGCTTCTGTTTCTGTGCCAAAAAACACGGTTACTCACCGTAGTAAATAGTGTTCTTCGAGATGTGTTGCTCATATGTATTCCAGTTAGGTGTGCGCGCGCGGCGTGCACGATCGTCGGAAGATTTTTACCCTAGCAACACTCGGTGGGCCGGCTGGCGCCCCCTGGAGTGGCGCCGTTAGGTGCCCCGATATATACTGCAGCCGGCCCATCGCCCCCTCAGTTCCTTCTTGCCGGCTACTCCGACAGTGGGGAAGGAGGGCGGGTTTGGAATACATATGAGCAACACATCTCGAAGAACACTATTTACTACGGTGAGTAACCGTGTTTTCTTCTTCGAGTGCTTGCTCATATGTATTCCAGTTAGGTGACTCCCAAGCCATTCCTAGGAGGCGGGGTCGGATTGTGATACAGCAGAGTTTAGGACCGCCGAACCAAAAGCGGAGTCGTCTCTAGAATGTTGCACCATGGCATAGTGCGAGGCAAAAGTGTGTACTGACGACCATGTCGCGGCCCTACAAATGTCTTGTATAGGTATGTGTGCCAGGAAGGCAGACGACGAGGCCTGAGCTCGGGTAGAGTGGGCCGTAGTGTGCATGGTGGGGACACCTGCCAAGTCATAGCATGTGCGGATGCACGACGTGATCCATGACGAGATGCGCTGGGAAGAGACGGGAAGGCCTTTCATCCGGTCCGCCACGGCGATGAACAGCTGGGTCGATTTCCGGAAGGGCTTTGTCCTCTCGATGTAGAAGGCGAGGGCTCTCCGGACATCCAGGGAATGGAGTTGCTGCTCCTTCCTGGAGGCATGGGGCTTAGGATAAAAGACAGGTAGAAAAATGTCTTGGTTAATATGGAAGGCCGACACTACCTTGGGCAGGAAAGCCGGGTGTGGCCTGAGCTGTACTTTATCCTTATGGAACACCGTATAAGGTGGTTCCGAAGTGAGCGCTCTGAGCTCAGAGACGCGTCTAGCCGAGGTGATGGCTACTAGAAAGGCCGTTTTCCATGAGAGATACAGCATGGAGCAAGTGGCCATGGGCTCGAATGGGGCACCCATGAGCCTGGTAATGACTAGGTTGAGGTCCCATGTAGGGACCGGGCGGCGCACCGGCGGGTGTAGCCGTTCTAACCCCTTAAGGAACCTGGTGACCATGGGGTTGGAGAAAACAGAACCCGCCCCATCCCGGGGGTGAAAAGCTGAAATTGCCGCTAGGTGGACTTTTAGCGACGAGAGAGCCAGACCCTGCTCCTTTAGTAAGAGGAGGTAGTCCAGTATGGTGTGAACCGGCACCTGCAAGGGGTCAAGGCCCCGAGTGCAACACCACAAGGAAAAACGTTTCCACTTAGCTGAGTAGGTGGACCTGGTGGAGGGTTTCCTACTGCTCAGCAGAACGTGCTGGACCGGGCTGGAACATCGTAGCTCCGACGGGTTCAGCCATGCAGCAGCCACGCCGTGAGGTGAAGGGACCGCAGGTCGGGATGCTGGATCCTGCCGTGCTGCTGCGTGATCAGGTCCGGCCATCGCGGAAGAGGGATCGGGTCTGTCACGGACATCTCCAGGAGCGTGGTATACCAGTGTTGCC
Organism: Chelydra serpentina; assembly: GCA_037349315.1. Lineage (NCBI taxonomy): Eukaryota > Metazoa > Chordata > Testudines > Chelydridae > Chelydra > Chelydra serpentina. The sequence goes on along the minus strand of JBAIAC010000021.1, from coordinate 1,775,295 downwards.
TGGGCCACGCTGGAGCAATCAGGATCACCCTGGCCTTGTCCCTGCGTAGCTTGAGCAGGACCCTGTGGACCAGTGGAACTGGTGGGAAGGCATAGGCCAGGTTGTCTGTCCAAGGATGGAGAAAAGCGTCTGTCAGGGAGCCTGGGGAGCGACCCTGAAAGGAGCAGAACACTTGGCATTTCCTGTTCTCGCGAGTCGCGAAGAGATCTATCTGGGGAAACCCCCACTTCTGGAAGACAGAGTGGATGACGTCTGGCCGAATGGACCACTCGTGCGTTTGAAAGGACCTGCTCAGGCGGTCCGCCAAGGTGTTCTGGACTCCTGGGAGAAACGAGGCCACGGGGTGAATGGAACGGGCTATGCAAAAGTCCCAGAGCTGAGTTGCCTCTCGGCAGAGGGGAAGGGAGTGTGCCCCTCCCTGTCTGTTGATGTAATGCATGGCCGTCGTGTTGTCTGTAAGGATGGAGACACAGCGGCCCTGTAAGTGTTGAGCGAAGGCTTGGCAGGCGAGACGTACCGCTCGGAGTTCTCTGACATTGATGTGTAATGTCAGCTCTTGCTCCGACCACAGGCCCTGCGTTTGGAAGTTCTGCAGGTGAGCCCCCCAGCCGAGGGATGACGCATCCGTAGTCAAGGTGCGGGAAGGCTGAGGTGGATGAAAGGGAATACCTGACATCACATGTACGGGGTCCAGCCACCAGTTGAGGGAGGCTAGGACTTGCGGTGGGACCGTCAGAATCATATCGAGGTTGTCCCTGTGTGGTCGGTATGCGGAGGCCAGCCATGCTTGGAGGGGCCGTAGGCGTAACCTGGTGTGAGCTGTCACGAAGGTGCATGATGCCATATGACCCATGAGGCTGAGGCAGCAGCGGGCTGTCGAAGTTGGGAAAGCTTGGAGGCTGCGTATGGCGGCTGCAAGCGTTTGAAAGCGAGCCTCTGGGAGGAATGCCCTGGCGAGGGTAGAGTCCAGTATAGCCCCTATAAAGTCTATTCTCTGTGTTGGGACCAAAGTGGACTTTTCGATGTTTAGTAGGAGGCCGAGACGGTTGAACATGTCCATGGCCTTGTGAATGTGGGACTGGACCTGGTTGGCAGAGTTGCCACGGAGGAGCCAGTCGTCGAGGTAGGGGAATACCTGAACTCCTTGGCGCCGAAGGGCGGCTGCTACCACTGCCATGCACTTTGTGAAGACTCTCGGTGCTGTTGAGAGGCCGAATGGCAGGACCGCGAACTGGAAGTGTCTCTGGCCCACTACGAAGCGCAGGAAGCGTCTGTGAGGTGGGTAGATGGCAATGTGGAAATACGCGTCCTTCATGTCGAGGGCGGCGTACCAGTCTCCCTGATCCATAGAGGGGATAAGAGTGCCCAGGGAGAGCATACGGAATTTCAACTTTACCATAAACTTGTTGAGACCCCGTAAGTCCAGGATAGGACGGAGCCCCCCCTTTGGCTTTGGGATTAGGAAATAACGGGAGTAGAATCCCTTGCCTCTGAGATCCCTTGGGACCTCCTCCACCGCTCCCAGAGTAAAGAGTTCGTGCACCTCCTGGATAAGGAGTTGCTCGTGAGAAGGGTCCCTGAAGAGGGACGGGGTGGGAGGGTGGGAGGAGGGCAGGGAGGCGAATTGCAATCGGTATCCCCCCTGGATGGTATGTAAAACCCAGCGGTCTGTGGTGATATTCGACCACGCCGGGGAGAAGGGGGAGAGGCGGTTCAGAAACAGGAGTGCAGGATCGGAATGGACTGGTACTCCGGCCTCGAGCGCCCCTTCAAAAATTTTGTTTGGGCCCCGACGATGGCTTGTGGGGGCCCTGCCTCTGGCCGGTCTGCCGGCCAGGTTGCTGTCTCCTACCCCCTCGACCACGCGGCCTTCTGTAATAGTCTTGACGTGGTGGGGGAGGGAAGTAGGTGCGTCGCACGAACGGCCTGAAGGGCCTGCGCTGCGTCGCGGGGGTATGCATCCCCAGCATGCGGATGATGGTACGACCGTCTTTTAAGGTCTGCAGCTTAGGGTCTGTCTTCTCCGAAAACAGGCCCTGCCCGTCAAAGGGTAGGTCCTGGATAGTGTGCTGGACCTCTGCTGGGAGGGTGGAGGATTGGAGCCAGGAGATGCGCCGCATGGCGACTCCGGAGGCGATGGTTCTGGCAGCGGAGTCGGCGATGTCCAAGGAGGCCCGCAGCGACGTCCTGGCCAGCTTTTTGCCCTCCTCCACGAAGGCTTTATACTCCTGTCTGGACTCTGGAGGTATAAGCTCTTTAAACTTGTCCATCGTGACCCAGGTGTTGAAAGCATAGCGGCTCAGGAGTGCCTGTTGGTTCGCCGCACGAAGCTGTAGGCCCCCTCCTGAGTAGATCTTCCGGCCAAACAAGTCTAGGCGTTTGGCGTCCTTTGACTTCGGCGCCGGGGCCTGTTGGCCGTTCCTCTCCCTCTCGTTGACAGATTGGACCACCAACGAACACGGAGGGGGGTGCGTATACAGGTATTGAAAATCCCTCGGGGGGGCCATGTACTTTCTCTCTACCCCCCTGGCAGTGGGGGGTATTGAGGCTGGTGTCTGCCAGATGGATGTGGCGTTGGCAAGGATAGTCCGCACAAAGGGTAAGGCAACCCTAGTGGGGGCATCGGTCGTCAGGATGTCCACCACGGGGTCCTCCAGTTCAGGGACCTCTTCTATTTGGAGGTCCATATTCAGGGCCAACCTGCGGAGCAGGGCTTGGTGGTCCCTGAGATCGATGGGAGGCGGACCGGATGATGATGCTCCAGCCACTGCCTCATCAGGGGAGGAGGAGGAGGACAGGCCTTGGGCGAGCGGGTCCTCAACGGGTACTTCTTCGGGGCCCAGGGGTGGGGGCTCCGATTCAGGCTGCTCTACCTCTGGCGGAGGCCTGGAGACTGTAGCCTCTGGAGGTCGGGAGACTGTAGCCTCTGGCGCTCGACGCTCCAACGTGGTTGAGGTAGGAGCTCTTGTTGGTACCCTCTGGGCTTCATAGTATGCCATGGGGGTCCAAAATGGCCACCGCTCCTGAACCTGCCCGGTCTCTGGCAGGTGACCCTGGTCGCTGATGGTGCGGTCCTCCGCGTAGAGGTCGCTACCAGCTCTGGAAGAACGGGATCCAGAGCGCGAAGGCCAGGGTGGGGCCGAGTAGCCATGCAGTGACGTCTGCGTGGCCAGGGTCTGCCTCCTTGGTGGGGTCCGGTGCCGGGATGGTATCCGGTACCGGGAGCCTGATCGGTGCCGGGATGGCGTCCGGTGCCGTGAGCCGGATCGGCGCCGGGATGGTGTCCGGTGCCGGGAGCCGGATCGGTGTCGAGAGTCGGATCGGCGCCGGGATGGGGAGCGGCGTCGAGAGCCGGATCGAGGGCGGGACCTGGATCGGTACCTGCGATGATCTCGGTACCGTGACCCGGATCGGGACCTGGAACGTCTCGGCGATCTGCGCGTCGACCGGCCGCGGGACCGGGAGCGGCGTCGAGAGTCAGGATACCTCCGTGCGGATGGAGACCTGGAGCGGTACCGCGAGTAGGAACGGCGCCGGGATCGTGATCGGTGCCGGGACTGCGAGCGGTACCTTGGAGACGCACGTGGCTGCTGCTGGCTGGTCTCCGCCTGCGGCACCGGGTGGAAGATGGCCGGTTTGCCGCGTGATGTGATGATCCGCACCGGCGGTACCGTAGACGGGGTCGGTACCGGAGCGGTCATCTGGATCAGGTCCCGCGCCGCTGCGAAGGTGTCCGGCGTGGACGGCAGCGGAAGCTCAACCACGGAGCGTGCCGGGGAGCTGGCGGTTACCGAGCTCAACGGCCCTCGCGGGACCGGAGTCGTTGGTACCGGAGCCTGCGGAGGCTGACCTGCACTCAACGGCCTCTCGGGTGCCGGAGTTGGCAGGGCCGGCGCCGGTGTTGACGGCGGCGCCGGACTCAACGGCCTAAGGAGGGCCGGAGTAAGTGGCACGGAGACCACTGGCACCGAACTCAGCGGTCCTTCCGGTACCGGAGTTGGCGGTGCGGGCGCCTCGACAGACCTAGGCTGGTCTGGAGCTGGCTGCGCATGCAGCGGCGCCTTAGTCGGTCCACCCGACTTCTTGGCTCTCGGGGACAGAGAGCGGCTCTGTGAAGTCCCGGGTAGAGAGGGACGGTGCCTGGGTTCTTTACTGGAGGTTGGACGTTCCGGTGCCGCAGACGTTGAGGCCGCCGGGGCCGGTGCCGTGGTACGATGCGGCGCCGACATCGGGCTAAGGGACGCCTCTAACAGGAGCTGCTTCAAACGAAAGTCCCGCTCCTTTTTGGTCCGCGGCTTGAAGGACTTACAAATACGGCACTTGTCCGGAAGGTGGGACTCCCCGAGGCACTTGAGACAGGAGGCATGCGGATCTCCTGTAGGCATCGGCTTCTGGCATGCCGAGCAAGGCTTGAATCCCGGTGAGCCAGGCATTTGCCCGGTACCGGGTTGGAGAGAAGGGGAGAAGCCCCTAATCTCCAGCTACAATTGTCACTGAGTCTAACAACAACTATTAACAACTAATTAACGGTACTTTAACGGTACTTAAACTATCTAAAAGATAAACGAGTGCTGTAAAGCTAGGGCTGTGGAGGTCAGCGAGCTGCCCTCCACTGTTCCAACGACCGACACGGGCGGTAAGAAGGAACTGAGGGGGCGATGGGCCGGCTGCAGTATATATCGGGGCACCTAACGGCGCCACTCCAGGGGGCGCCAGCCGGCCCACCGAGTGTTGCTAGGGTAAAAATCTTCCGACGATCGTGCACGCCGCGCGCGCACACCTAACTGGAATACATATGAGCAAGCACTCGAAGAAGAACTGTGGCATTATCCTTCAGTCTTAATCTGAAATGTGGCCGGAAATGAAATGTAGTACGTCATCGGCCTTGTATGCTTGTTCATTTCCATGACCTTATTCCCCCTGCCCTTCCCCCTGCCACCTGCTGAGTGTAGAAAGAACACCATGATGCTCTTGCTGCCCCATTTCAATCCCTAAGGCTTATGCAGGATCAACTGTCTGGTGCCACCTTTTAAAAACTTCATTAAAAAATGAGGAAAGGTCTTGGTCTCACATCTTTTGGAGGCTTCGGGGCTAAGGAACGGTACTCCCTCTCAATTTCAAAATCAGTTGGGACTTTTGAGACTTCAGGGATAGCCTTATTTAGGAATTCAATAGACTTCCCCTTCTCAAAGCCCTCCAGAAAGGCAACCAAATGCAAATGATTATATCTTGATCTGCCCTCCTGATAGTCCACTCTCTCCTGCAGGGCTCGAATTCTCTGCATTTGCTGATTTGAGGAGTTACTGGCTGTTACAGAGTCCTCCAGTGCACATGGGCCTCAACTTGCCCCACTCTCCTTGAGAGCCTTCATAGGCTTGTTTGATGAGCTGCGTTGTTCTTTTTCACATCAGCAATATCTGCTGACATTGTTCTTCAAAGACCTACTGAAGCATCTGCAAGGTTTGTTCGGGATTCTATCTGGAGCTCCTTCCTGCAACTCCATCTCTGCCTGACATGGGCTCTCAGATAGCTTTTACTTTTTGCAGGCCTGCTCCGTCACTGGAGAAGAGGAGAGGTCCAAACTCTTATCCAGGGATCCCTTAGCAGATGGTACATTGATATCCATCTAAATTATCTACATTTATAGTAGGATTGCTCTTATTTTGAACAGATTATGTGGGGTATAACGAGGAGCAAGAAGCTTGGATCTCAGGCAGCCTACCTCCCTGTTGGCTCCCCCTGGAATCCTGTTGTTATTATTAACCATATATTTTGTGAAAGTGAGTTTATTTTTAGCCAATAGTGCTACTAGCCAGCTAGGGTATGTCTAGACAGGAGGAGTAGCCAGCAGCAGCAAGTCTCAGGCCTGTTCTACACTACGAGTTTATGTTGATTTAGCAGCGTTAAACTGAATTAACCCTGCACCCGTCCACACAACAAAGCCATTTTTTTCGACATAAAGGGCTCTTAAAATCCATTTCTGTACTCCTCCCCAACGAGGGGATTAGCGCTAAAATCAATAGCACCGTGTCAAAATAGGGTTAGTGTGGATGCAATTCGATGGTATTGGCCTCTGGGACCTATCCCACAGTGCACCATTGTGACTGCTCTGGACAGCAGTCTGAGCTCGGATACACTGGCCAGGTGTACAGGAAAAGCCTTGGGAACTTTTGAATTTCATTTCCTGTTTGGCCAGCGTGGCGAGCTCATCAGCATAGGTGACCATGCAGTCCCAGAATCGAAAAAGAGCTCTAGCATGGACCGAATGGGAGGTACTGGATCTGATCGCTGTATGCGGAGACGAATCCGTACTATCAGTACTACGTTCCAAAAGACGAAATGCCAAAATATTTGAAAAAATCTCCAAGGCAATGATGGACAGAGGAAACAGCAGGGACGCAACACAGTGCTGCGTGAAAATTAAGGAGCTCAGACAAGCGTACCAGAAAACCAGAGTCAAACGGACGCTCCAGGTCAGAGCCCCGGACATGCTGCTTCTACACTGAGCTGCATGCAATTCTAGGGGTGGCCGCCACTACTAGTCCACCCCTGTCTGTGGACTCTGAGGATGGGGTACTCTCAGTCACCATGCCTGAGAATTGGCAGACGGGGAAAATGAGGAGAACGAGGTTGTGGAGAGCACACAGCACGTTCTCCCCAACAGCCAGGATCTTTTATCACCCTAACTGAATTACCCTCCCAACCCTCCCAAGGCAGTATCCCGGACTGTGAAGCCGGAGAAGGCACTTCTGGTGAGTGTACCTTTGTAAATATAATACATGGTTTAAAAGCAAGCATTTTTAAATGATTAATTTGCCCTGAGGAGTTGGGATGCATTCGTGGCCAGTACAGCTACTGGAAAAGTCTGTTAACATGTCTGGGGATGGAGCAAAAATCCTCCAGGGACATCTCCATGAAGCTCTCCTGGAGGTACTCTAAAAGCCTTTGCAGAAGGTTTCTGGGGAGAGCAGCCTTATTCCGTCCTCCATGGTAGGACACTTTACCACGCCATGCCAGTAGCAAGTAATCTGGTATCATTGCATGACAAAGCCTGGCAGCATATGGTCCCAGTGTTTGCCGGCATTCAAACAACATCCGTTCTTTCTCTGTCTGTGTTATCCTCATCAGAGTGATATAATTCATGGCTACCTGGTTAAAATACAGGAATTTAATTAAGGGGACATTCAGAGGTGGTCGCACCTACTGGGCTGTTTGCCTGTGGCTGAAAAGAAATCCTCCCCACAGTTAGCCAAATGGAGGGGGGGGGGCCTTCACGCTGAGCTGTTTGCATTTGGCTAGCAGGGATCTTCCCTGATACCAGCCACGCGATGGGGGGAGGGGTAAACCGATCATCCCAGAGAATTGGATGGGGGAGGTTAGTTTGGTTTCTGCTGCTGCACGTTAACCCGAAAACCACAGCACTAAATGGCCACCTCAACGGGCTTTGCTTGGTATGGGAAAGGAGGGCGCTGCTGTTATGAAGGTTGCAGAAGCCGAAAGACTATGGCTTACCATGGCCTCCTGCAAGGCAAATTCTGTTGCCCGGCCCTGCATGTGTGATCTCTAACACCAAAGCCGCAGGCACGCAATATAAGATGCGGAATGCAACCTTGTACCAAAAGCACATGTGCTATGTAATGTGAATGGTGGTGTTCATCGTGAAAGAGTATACCCATTGTTCTGTAAAATGTATCTTTTTAAATACTTCTCTCCCTTTTTTTCCCTCCCGCAGCTGCAAATGTTTCAAGGCTCCCCCTATTATCTTCGTCCCAAAGGCTATCTCAGATAAGGTGGCGAAAAAAATGCACGCGCGATGAAATGTTCTCTGAGCTCATACAGTCCCCCTGTACTGGAAGAGTTCAGCAGAATGTGTGGAGGGACACAATAGCACAGTACAGGAAAGCGGCCAACGAACGTGAGGACAGGAGGGACGATCGAGATGAGAGGTGGCAGCAGAAAGATCAGAGGAGGCAGGAGGCAATGCTGGGGCTACTGCGGGATCAAACGGACATGCTCTGGTGTCTGGTGGAGGTTCAAGAACGGCAGCAGGATCACAGACCGCCGCTGAAGCCCATGTGTAACTGCCCTCCCTCCAAGTTCCATAGCCTCCTCACCCAGACTCCCAAAAACGTGGGGGGGAGGCTCCGGGCACCCAACCACTCCACCCCAGTGGACTGCCCAAGCAACAGAAGCCGGCATTCAACAAGTTTTGAAGTGGCCTTTTCCTTCCCTCCTCCCCTCCTCCCAAACCCCACCTGGGCTACCTTGTGAGTTGTCTACTTATTTTAATAATCAATTGATAAAGAATACATGGTTTTTAAACGATAGTGACTTTATTTCCTTTGCAAGCAAGCTGTGCTCGAAGAGGGGAGGGCAGGTGGCTTACAGGGAATTAGAGTCAACCAAGGGGGCGGGTTTTCATCAAGCAGAAACAAACAGAACTGTCACACGGTACCCTGCCAAGTCATGAAACTGGTTTTCAAAGCTTCTCTGATGCGCAGCGCGTCCTGCTGTGCTCTTCCAATCTCCCTGGTGTCTGGCTGTGCATAATCAGCGGCCAGGCGATTTGCTCAACCTCCCACCCCGCCATAAACGTCTCCCCCTTACTCTCACAGAGATTGGGGAGCACACAGCAAGCAGCAATAACAATGGGAATACTGGTTTAGTGGAGGTCAGAACGAGTCAGTAAACTGCGCCAGCGACCCTTCAAACGTCCAAATGCACACTCTACCACCATTCTGCACTTGCTCAGCCTATAGTTGAACAGCTCCTTACTATTGTCCAGGGTGCCTGTGTACAGCTTCATGAGCCAGGGCATTAAGGGGTAGACTGGGTCCCCAAGGATAACTATAGGCATTTCAACATCCCGCACAGTTATTTTCTGGTCTGGGAAGTAAATACCTTCCTGCAGCCGTTTAAACAGACCAGAGTTCCTGAAGACGCGAGCGTCATGAACCTTTCTCGGCCATCCCAGGTTGATGATGGTGAAACAGCCCTTGTGATCCACCAGTTCTTGCAGCACCATTGAAAAGTACCCCTTGCGGTTTATGTACTGGCTGCCCTGGTGGTCCGGTCCCAGGATAGGGATATGCATTCCATCTATAGCCCCACCACAGTTAGGGAATCCCATTGCAGCAAAGCCATCTACTATGACCTGCACATTTCCCAGAGTCACTACCTTTGATAGCAGCAGCTCAGTGATTATGTTGGCTACTTGCATCACAGCAACCCCCACAGTAGATCTGCCCACTCCAAACTGATTCCCGACTGACCGGTAGCTGTCTGGCATTGCAAGCTTCCACAGGGCTATCGCCACTCGCTTCTGAACTGTGAGGGCTGCTCTCATCTTGGTATTCTTGCGCTTCAGGGCAGGGGACAGCAAGTCACAAAGTTCCATGAAAGTGCCCTTACGCATGCAAAAGTTTCGCAGCCACTGGAAATCATCCCAGACCTGCAACACTATGCGGTCCCACCAGTCTGTGCTTGTTTCCTGGGCCCAGAATCGGCATTCCATGGCAAGAGCCTGCCCCATTGCCACCAGGATGTCCATATTGCTGGGGCCTGTGCTTTGAGAGAAGTCTGTGTCCATGTCCATCACTGTCATCACCACGCTGCCGTCGCCTCCTCACCTGGTTTTTCAGGTTCTGGTTCTGCATAAACTGCACGATAATGCACGAGGTGTTTACAATGGTCATAACTGCTGCAGTGAGCTGAACGGGCTCCATGCTTGCCATGCTATGGCGTCTGCTCGGGCAATCCAGGGAAAAAGGCGTGAAATGATTGTCTGCTGTTGCTTTCACAGAGGGAGAGAGGGAGGGAGGGAGGGTGACGACATTTACCCACATTTGACTCACGACATTTACCCATAACCATCCGCAACAAATTTTTGGCCCCATCAGTCACTGGGAGCTCAACCCAGAATTCCAATGGCCAGCAGGGACTGCGGGAACTGTGGGATAGCTAGCCACAGTGCACTGCTCCGAATGTTGACGCTTGCCACGGTACTGTGGACGCACACCGCCGAATTAATGTGCTTAGTGGGGACGCACGCACTCAACTTTATACAATCTGTTCCCAAAAATCGACTTCTGTAAAATCAGAGTATTTTCGTAGTGTAGACATGGCCTTAGAGAGTGTGGGTCAACAGATGTGACCTTGAATTACTGTGCTAAAAAGAACTGTGTAGACATTGCCGCTCGGGCTGGGACCCTAGGCTGATTAGCCAGGTCTCACAGCTATTTTTAGCACCATAGCGTGAGCTCTGCAAGCCCAAGTGTGTCAGCCCGAGCACTGAGACTCACTGAGCCCAAGCTCCAGCCCGAGCTGAAACATCTCACAGCTATTGTTAACGCTGTAGACTGAGCCCGAGTCCGTTGACCTGGGCTCTGAGACTTACTGATACTTGCTGTGTAGATAGACCCAAAGTGGCATGGTAGGCTGCTGTGGAGGAAGCATGACTGACTTACTTCTGCTCGGAAGTCACCTTTATTCTTCCCTCATTAAGGGTTTGTCTGCATGGGGAATTTTACAAGCCATATACAACTGTAATTATACATCTCTCACTCCCCATGTGGACATACTTATTCCAGAATAAAAGTGTCCACATGGGAAGTTGTATCAGTATAACCACAGCGGCATAATTATACTGGTAGATCTCCTCATATAGACAAGGCCTAAAAGATACACAAACGTGCACACCCACATGCACAAGTATTCCTCCTCCTGCAACATCCCAGTTTTTAAATTACCCATATCTCCATTACCAGGCACTCTCTGCTCTTGGTTCCTGCCACTGTGTCCTTATGATCAGTCCTCCCACAAAATTCAACTCCATTACCTTGCAATTCCCACTAATTCCTCCCCCTCCCACCCCTGCCAAAAGATCTGTTCCTACCTTCACCAGCTCCTTTCTCCTCCTGAATCTCATATTTGTTATCATAAATAAGCCAATACTTCCTGCCCATCCTTCTTACACCTTGTACTTAAGTGCTCCTTTCCAAGAAAAGAAAGTACCACACAACTGTTTTATATCACACATGGAGTCCCTATTGCGCTGCTAGAGCTAATGTAATCTGAAGTTACACTTGCTGTTTCTTTTTCACATGGAGGTTTACCAAGGGTATAACAAGCTTTCATTTTTGATTGACGTTTTTCCCACATTTGGTACATTTGTGAGGCCTCTCTCCCTGGTGCGCTGACTGTTGCTGGGTAAGGGTGAACTTCCGATGAAAGCTTTTCCCACATTCAGTACATTTGTGAGGTCTCTCTTCACGATGCACTAACTGATGCTGGGAAAGGGTGAACTTCTGACCAAAGCTTTTTTCACAGTGAGGACATTTATAGGGCCTTTCCCCAGTATGGATCCTCAGGTGCTTAGTCAGAGTTGATTTCTGGCTGAAGCCTTGCCCACATTCAGTGCATTTATGAGGTTTTTCCCCGGTGTGGGTTCTACAGTGACTGGAAAGGTCCCCTTTCAGCCTGAAGCTTTTGTCACAGTCAGGACACTGATAGGGTTTCTCTCCTGTGTGGATTCTCTTATGCAGAGCAAGGTATGAGCTCTCACTGAAGCTTTTCCCACAGTCAGCGCAGCTATAGGGTTTCTCCTCTTTGTGAGTCCGTAGGTGTTTACTGAGTATCGACTTCCGTCCAAAGCTCTTCCCACAGTCAGGACATACATAAGGTTTCTCTCCCGTGTGACTTTTTTGGTGCCTTCGGAGGTGTGAGTTCTGGCGGTAGCTTTTCCCACACTCAGCACAGCTGTGTCGTTTCTCATCTGGGTGGATTTTCTGATGCAGGTCAGGGGCTGAGCTGCTACTAAAGCTTCTCTTACGTTTACTTTGTGTATTCAGTTGTGCTCCCACCTTAGTTCCCTGGTAGGCGATGGTGCGGTGCAATTTCTTAGAACTTCCTTCACATACAGCAGATTCACAGTCTTTCCCCCCTGCAGGGTAAGCTCGCTGCTGTCCTCTCCTGCCCCGACTCTTACCAGCATCTGCCAGTTCACATCTCTGAGATGCCTCATGAGGCTCCACTGCCACTGGCTTTTTCTGTTGGGGATACCCATCCTTGTTCTCACTCACAATCCCATCATTAAACCCTCTATGCATCTCTTCGTTATGGATTCTCTGATGCTGAATAAGTCTCTCTCTCAGGATAAAAATCTGGCTGCATACTGGACACTTATGGGGTATCTCCAACTTGTGGACTGTGTAACGGTGAAGAACAAGGCTTGTCTTGTGTCTGAAGCTTTTCTCGCATTCATTACATTTATAGGGTCTCTCCCCTGTGTGAATTCTCAGATGTATCCGAAGGCACTGCTGTTGAGAAAAGCTTTGGCCACATTCATTACACTTGTAGGCACCCTTTTCTGCAAAAGTTTGCTGACAATGCTTAACGAGGAGCGAGCATTTATTGAAACTTTCCCCAGGTTCAGTATCTGTGTTTGGGCTGTCTCCCATGCAGGCTGTCTGGTGGGTGCTGGTGTCTTTGGATTTCTCTAAACTTCTTTTGCTATGAATGGATTTATTCCTGACTGGAGGGTCTTTCCAGTGCCTCCCTGTCCTACCCTGACTCTCACTGGCATCTCCCCATTCAAGGCAACAGTGTGTCCCTGAGAACATCCTTTGTGGTTCTGCTCCTGTAGATATTACTTTTGGGGCTTTTTTCTCCTTCTCACTCACCGTCCCAGTACCTGGTGGGAGAGAGAGAGAATCCAGATGTGATCCATTGCCTGTGCTGGGTGCAGTGGGAACAGCAAAGGGATTTGTCACTGACCAGAAAACCTGATGGACTGGAAGCAAATGTCCCTAATATTTCCCTAGAGGAACAAAGAGGGGCCAGTTCTGACTCAAAGTCCCATCTGAACTTTAAGAAAAAGGTGAGGGAGGAAAAGGCTTCTGCCAGGGGTCAGGCAGGACAAGTGGGAGCCAGGAGTGACTCCTGCCCTGAGGACAGGACACAATACGGAGTCAGATGAGATGAGACAGAACAGGAGGAGTCCTTAGTGGGTTTGCTGGGATACCAGCTTTTCCCTGAGCCCCAGACGGTTTACCAATTGGTGTCACTCATTCCTCACCAGTGCTAGTGCCTCTTGGGTTCTCCCTTTCCTCAGAGCCCTGGAAATCTGGGAACCACAGCTCTTCCCCTTGCTCCATCTGGGACAGCACATCTGGTTTAGCGATCGGAAATCCTGCTCAATGGAAAGAGGTACATGCATCGCAACGTGTCAAGTATTTGTTGATCACTTAACAACAAACAACAGCAAAGAAAATCTTGGAATGAAGGGGAAAGACATAATCCATATAGGTTATCAAACATTCAGTATCACCTTTTGGCAAGAAGATTGTCTGGTGGGAAATGGGCTGTGCTCCTTATAGGAGATTTAGGCCATGTCTACACTACGGGGATTATAGCAATTCCTTACCCAATGAGATGAGAGTCTCGTAATTCTCCTGCATGACATCTCTGTAGAGTTCCCTCTGCTTTTCATCCAAAAGAGCCCATTCACCTTCAGAGAAGTACACGGCCACCTCCTCAAACATCACTGGCATCTGAAATGTATTTCTTGCTCGTAGCCTTCTGCCCAGACCAGCCTTCCTGTGCTGCTTTTTTCTTCCTAATGAACGCTTTCCGCACTCAGGTGATGTTACCTCAGTTCTGCCTATTACTTGACTGGTCATGGCACCTAGAAATAACAAATCAGAATTGCACTCCTGGAGGTAGTTAATTTTATGCTTTTTAATTAACATTATTATTAATTATTATTATTATTATTTGTATTATCCTAGAGCCCAGGAGCCATAGTCATGGCCCAGGATCCCATTGTATTAGGTGCTGTACAAAGAGAGAGAAAAATGACATACGATTCCCCAAAGAGCTTCCCTTGTAACATAATCCCTCTACATTTGAGGGGCAGCATTCAAAGGGGTATCCAATTTTCTCATGAGTATAAATTAACAGAATTTTATTTAATGGAAACCTTTTCGTTTGAACTTCTGCCATATGCAGATTTAAGTGTTCCTGTTACAGGATGTATTTGTCACATTCAGAATCTAAAAGGTTTTGGCCCTCAAAACTGAAGACACACTTTATTTTACATTTCACATTGATCATTTGGACAAGGGTACCTGTTTGCTAAGCCATCTCTTACTTAACGGGTAGTCATTTCCAATCCATGCTAGCATAACCAAGATATGGAGTAAATCTTTATGAATTCCCTTAGTGCTTTTGTCTGAAGACAGTGGCCAGTGGGCAGCAATCTTTAATTTCCCATTTCAGCTAGGGAGAAATTTAAATTACACTGACTAGTTTAAAAGCAATGCTGTCTGTCACTCTCACTTCCATAGCCTCACAGAGACATTCGGGAAAGTAATGTTATGTCTACACTAGAGAGGTTACGCTGGAGCCCAGCATAGCCCCCTAGTGCAGACGCAATGTATACTGACAGAAGTGTTTCTGATGGCAAGTGAACACTTCCCCGAACAGTATTAGCTATGCCGTTAGCAACATTGTTCTTTCGGCATGCTGTGTTCACATGGGGGTTTTGTCAGCATAGCCATGTTGCTGAGGGTGTGTGGTTTTTCAGCCCTGACTGACATACCGATGCCAGCATACGTTTTAAGTGTAGACCAGGCCTTAGTTCCTCCCTTAGAGTACAGCCAACTCTTGGCTGCACATCCAGAAGTGTAGCTGGTGTTCTTGCTTTTTCACTGTTGCTTTTGCCTGGAAGATTTTTACCTTAAACTAAACTTTACAGAAGCAATAACTTAAAGGGATAGTTCCAATAAATAACCCCCAAATTCCTTGTTGAATCTAATTAATACTCCAATTGTATGGAGGTTAGACTGACTTTACATTCACAATTGGAATCGCACTGTTAAACGTTTTTAACCTGTTACGAAAGGTACAGAAAAAAAAAGAAAAAATAGTTAAGCCATTTGAAATATAAAGTATTAAGTAAGGCTTTCATTTCAACTATATCCCCATTCCATTTTCCTTTAGCTGTCGAATGTTTTTTAGAAAACGGGGGAGGAGGAAATTCTGTTCAGAAGTCCTTTGGATGGTGTTATGGATGGTAACAACATTCGTTTAGGCGGGAGTGTGGAGGGGGAAGGCGAAGAAGTTAGATGAAATGGGCTGGAGCTGTTGTTTCTATTCTTAAAATCTGATCTTGTTTCCTTGAAGACAGAACAAAACAAACACACAGAAAAAGGAAGAGGAAAGAACAGCAAAGATAGAAAATGCAGTTCTGTCTCGCATGCTGACTCTTACTTGCAACCCGGCACTTGGGGAAACAGAAAAAAGGAAAAGGTACTTGGTTGTATTGTAAGGTTTGTAAATTCCTCATCCCAAAATTGGGATTTTCAAATCTTATTTGATTAGATGCTACAAAAATCACATATGAACTTTCCTCATGTTAATAAAGATAAGAACTTACAACTCACTTTATGTACATCTAAAACAATCTTAACAGTGCTGCTGTTCTGTCTTAAGATGTTTAGAAACACACTAGCTTTTATCATATTTTGAATGAATGCCCTGAGTGAGTAAAGATCGAAAAACTCTCCCAACCACATCCCCTACCTCTTCCGTATTTAAAGCTGCACATGTCATGAACTGTGAAAATGTCATGCACAAGTGGTTAAATTTCCTGACTTGCAGAAATTGTAGCCCTAGTGGCATTTTTACCCCTAGATATTTCATCCTTTTAAAAAGAAGCAGCCAGCTAATGTTCTTTAGCCACATGTGCATCCATGAGCCATTTGCTACATCCAAAGGTAGTTAAAATACACCAGCATTTTAGTCTATGACAGACCTTGCCCACCAACATTTCACGGCCACTGAGGCAATTTAGCACCCCCAGGGATCTAAGCCAAATCACTAGAACTGTGCTGATTCACATACACAAAAACAACCACCAACACATTTTGTTTTTCCAGTCACAAAAAACGTGGGGGCTGCAACAGCCCTTTCCAATGGTCTGAATCTCAATTTATAGTCAATGCAGTAGCAGCCTTGAATTAAGCTGGCATTCAGTTAAAAAACTCATGATGTTATCTGAGCAGAAGTTTGCTTTAGCAAATTAACCTTTAGCAATTGAAAACACTTTATTTTATCACTTTTGCATTTTTTTTTAAATGCCTTTAGGTTGAAAGTTCAAAGTTATTACCAGTTAGAGAAACTACAAACCTTAAAATACACAAAAGAAAAAGAGAAACAAAGCATTTGTAAAAAGATTTCAAAGCCAGTAATAACTATCAAACACAATTATAAAACCCTCTGATTTTTCAAATAAGAACATTAGCAGATGGCTTTGCATGCCCAACCCAAACAAGCTCAAACACACTTGGATAACAATTGCTAGTTTGCCAGAATTTTCAGCTATTGAGTATGTACATTAATATTAACCAAATTTGGTCCATTGATTTCTGATCCCATACTTTTCCAGTTTACCAAACACGATTGTAACACAATCCTAGAGTTATAGGATTTACAAATCTTATTTGATAAGATGCTTTCAAAATCACAGTTAAACCTTCCAGAGGTTAACAAAGCTAAGAACTTACAACTACTTTTGTAGTTAAAACAAACTTAAAACTGTGGCTGGATGAAAAACTTCCCCCATTGATTTCTGATTCCACATTCCTCTTGTTTACCAGGCATGATCTTGACACACTCTTTTGAGTTAGATTAGTAGGCCTGTTTGTTGGGAGTAACCCAATCTGTCTGTCTCCCTTTTGAACCGTTTCCCATTGGCATTTGTTATAGGTGTGTGACGGAGCCTGCTTACCCCCGCCCTAGCCCAGACAGGGTTGAGCCCATGTTATTGACAGCAGAAGTCCCGCCTCCCTGGCAAGACTGGGCATGCTCCAAGTGTTCTAGTTGTATAAAGGGAGGGAGCTCAGCTCATTCAGGAGAGGAGACCACAAGGGAAGGACCTGTCTGGGGAGCGCCTGCAGAGGGCCAGTCACAGCCGCTGACTCCACCAGGAACCGAAGCCTTTCACAGCCCGCCTGGACTGGAGGAGCCCCTGAAGATGACCGGCCCTGCTGAACATGGAAGACCCGACATCTCATGAGATTAGTAGGCCTGTTTGTTGGGAGTAACCCAATCTGTCTGTCTCCCTTTTGTACCTTTTCCCATTAGTATTTGTTATAGGTGACTTGAACATTTTATACAATTTTAGCCATTTTCCCACAACTGGTGTAGGCCTGTCTGGCCCCAGTTATTACAACAGGTGTACCTGTAATTTAGTTTTTATTACCACAGTGCTTCGGAGGCGTACTCATGGACCATGATCCCATTTTTCTAGGCACAGCAGTGTGAAATGCAAGTTTGGATATAAATATCACTAGGCAGAATGGTGGCTAAAAGGAAATTAGTACATACAGTTTTCTTTCTCTGGCTATGAACTCCGACGGTTCCTCTTACTGTCACTGAGTCTCTGAGTTGATGGAGTTTCTTCTTGGTGGTTTCTAGAGACTGGGGAACAGAGAGATTCTAGTAGGGTAAAAATCTTTCGTAACTCAGGAAACACCTTTTCTATAAGGGACACACTGCTTTTCAAATATAGTTGGCTTTCAACCAATTGCACCAAAGAAATTATTTTTTCAAAGGCTTTCACAGGAAGCTTTGAGCTTTAAAGCAAACTCTACTGCTCTGTGTCTGCAGCTGGAGGAAAGAAGTTCCTACTTCATTCACATCAGAGCCCTGAGCTACTTCCCCTTTTTCAGTAAAAAATGACCATCAAATGAGGAGGGCACTGAAGAAATTATTCTGTTGAAGAAGTCCTCAGCAGGAAGCTTTTCACTTGAAGCAAACTCTACCACTCGGAGTCTACTTGTTACAACAGGAACATGCTGGAATAAGGAACTTTCCTTTTCCCCCACCCCACTCGGTGAAGAGCCCTGAGTTACTACCCCCTTTTTCAGTAATAAGCAATGATGAGATATGGAGGGCCTCTATGGCTTTCCAGCTTTTCCTTTTCAAATCATGCGGTTGGCTAGTGTGGAAGGGAGATACACTGACATTGAGAGAGAGACAATCCTTTTTTGGTCATGTGGATTAAAGATTTGCCTATTAGCTACTGCTTTGTAATTTTGTCATTTCTACAGTGTTATATTTTACATTTTTTTTCATTTACTGTCACTTTCTTAAAGTGTCCAGTTTTAGGTACCAAACTTTAAGACAAATCATCCCTGGCTGGGATGATTTAGTTGGGGTTGGTCCTGCTTTGAGCAGGGGGTTGGACTAGATGACCTCCTGAGGTCCCTTCCAACCCTGAGATTCTATGATTCTATGGAGAGGGGCCAGAGGACAGCAAAATAAATACAATGGTAAGAGATTCAGAAAACCTGACCTATGAGGAAAGATTAAAAAATCTGGAATATTTAGTCTTGAGAAAAGAAACTGAGGGTGGACTTGATAATAGTCTTCAAATATGTGAAGGACTCCTATAAAGAGAATAGTGATCAATTGTTCTCCATGTCCACTGAAAACAGGAGAAGAAGCAATTAGCTTAATCTACAAGGGAGATTTAGATTTGATATTACAAAAAAAACTTTCCAGCTATAAGGATAGTTAAGGCCCAAAACAGGTTACCTACAGAAGTTGTGGAATCCCCATCATTGGAGGTTTTAAAGAACAGGTTGCACAAACACCAGTCAGGGATGGTCTAAGTTTACTTGGTCCTGCCTCAGCATGGGGATGGATTAGATCAGTGGTTCTCCACCTGTGGACTCTTGGGGATCCACAGACTATGTCTAAGGGTCCACGAAAGACAGACTGAAAACAGAAATCAACTATATATAGAGACAATAGATTTCCAAAAGGGTCTGCACCTCCATTAGAAATTTCCAAAGGCGTCTTTAAATGAAAAAACGTTGAGAAAAATGGGATTAGATAACCTCTTGAGGTCCTTTCCAGCTCTACATTTCTATGATTCTATGAGCTGAGAACTAAGTGGCCATCTCCAAACTAGGCTTAGAAGCCTTTTGCCTGATTCACTCAAACGTAGACTCCATTGCTTCTGTTGGCCAAGCTCATTGCACACACATCCCTCCACTCCTTTCCCCAAGCTTCCTTTGTGCCCCCCCTCCCATCCCACTCTATTTCAGGGACTCCCTATAAACCTTCCCCCAACCCTTCCCTCATATCAGGGGCCCAGTGTGCCACCTCACTTCCACCTCTGCCACATGCCAGAGGGTCTGTGTGCCTCCATTCCCCATATCAGAGTCCCCCATTGTCGCCCGCATGTCCAGGGCTCCGTGTGCCCTCCATGCCTTTCAATTCTGCCCCACCATTCTTTCTTTTCCTTTGTCTGGGTGATAAGTCATTCAGGGTGTCAATATTTAAACTCCATTGGGCCATGCTAATGGGAGCTTTGTTATGCCCGAAGTGGTTAATGGCGGCCATTAACTGGTTCTTTGATTTATAGACAATTTCAGAGTTTTTAAAAGTTAATGGGCTCGCTAAGCATATGCCAGGGACTCCATGTGTTCCCCATATTCCTCCTTCTACTCTTCTGATTTTTACCAAAATGTATCAAGGCATAGAACATTCCCTGAAATTGTTGAATCAATCAGATGTGGTGTTCAAAAGCTATCGCATTACAGACAAACAGAGAGAAGCCATCACGTTGAGTGCAGGGTTTCCTAAGCTGAGCCAAATATTTGATGTGTAGGGCTGATGGCTTAACTGCAAAGTTTTACCAGCATAGCTATATTGGCTAGGAGTGAGGGGGGGGGGGGGAAATCACACACACCCAGCCAACATAGATGAGATGGCATCCCACCACCGACAGAACAGTGCTTCTGATAGTGTAGCTAGTGTTATTTGAGGAGGTGCGGTAGACGATGCTTGCAGAAAAACTCCTTCTGTTGGTGTACGCTGTGTCTCCACTCATAGGCTCACTGGCCAAGGCTCTCTGGTGGAGACAATCTCAATATTTCAGTTCTAATTGTAGTTGCCCTATTTGCCTGGTCAGCGGCAGAAATAAAAATTAATTTTGTGAGGTTAATGTTCTTTATGGCCTAAATGGATCAATTTATTCCTACCTTTTCTCATTTTATTTCTATATATTGTTTTCTAGACTTTTTTTTAAGCTTAAATTGAATTTAGAAGGATTGAATCTTTGCTTTTTGTTTTTTGTGTTGTGATGGTTTTAAAGTTTGTAATTATTTCATTGAACATCCTGGTTAATTGCCATTTGGTTTGAGATAGCTTATTTCACGCAGGAAATTAGTCTGAGCTATAGTGGCAAAAGCACTTTAGGAGGATTTGCCAGTTTCTGCAAATGTTTTCTAGTATAGACATGACCATAAGCCTGGTCTACACACAGATATTGTACTTTTATACCTATTTTGGTTGGTGGTGTGATTTCTTACCAATATAATTATCTCCTAATATGGAGACAGTTATACCAGTATATAGCTTCCTTATACTGGTATAACTATACTGGTACTTCTTTCCTATATAAGAATAAGCACTTTTGTAACAAAATAATTATGTCTGCATGAGGACAGGGGGTGCTGGAACACTTTAAATATACTGGTATTGTTAAAGCACTACACCTTGTGTGTGTGGACAAGGCCTTTTGTGTTTCACAAGGCTTTTAAAAAAAATGTTTTGCAGAACAGTTGCTGGGTTGGAGGGGCCCCTCCTGGGCTCTAGCTGCACAGAACTCCCCACTTTGTTACCCGGGGTTCTTTCAACACGAAGCTCTTGGTAACTTTTACTCTGTGCGAGGTGGTGTCAGGAAATAAATCAGGGGAGACACAGCCACAGCCGTCTGACCGATAGATGGCTGACACAAACAGAACAACACAAGAGTGCTTTCACTTAAAGCTAAAATTTACGTTGTCTCAAGCACTTACACAAGTCTGCAACAGTTTAGTAAAACACCCCCAACCCTCGATAATTACCGAAGCTGAGTGTGGCTCTCGAGTGGCACAGCAGCAGCCCATCTGCTGCTGGGGACTGCAAGCTGTATCCAGAGGGAGAGTTCAGAAAAAGCCCAACTACCTCAAACTTTCCCCCCTTATTTATACATTAGTAATAAAATGACATGTCCCTTAAAGAAAACTTGTTAAGCAGTTTCAATGGTCCAGCAAGAGGTTCCTTCTGATTATTGATTAACCAGGTGTGGGTTTTTCCAGAGTTTGCAGCCTTGAGGCCCCCAATAGACATTCCTGGGGCACATCCTGCTCTTCTAAAATGCATGTATCAGCAACTTCAGCACAATTCTTATCAGGAAGGACATGGGGTCAAGCTGCCCTCTCTGTAGCACCAAAAACCCCTCCCCTCCTGCCTTGGTCAAGCTGAGGCTGTGATTTGGCCAATTTACAGCCTGCTGACTTGGCTGCTTTTAGCAATAAGCCACAGCAGTTTCAGGCACTTTACCTGTTTGCTGACATCCCCCTGTACAACTTTGGACTCCAGAAGCTGACTGGGATGGGGGAACTATGTTGGACTCAGCTGCACAGACCTCCCCCATGCTGGGTTCAGGCTCTGATCCCTTTGTCGCTGGCACAACTTCCTCCTGACAGAGATCTCTTGCTGCTGCAGGGGCAGCTATTCTCTCCTTCCTCTTATCCCAGACACCCACTACTCACCGCTCTTCCCAGCACATGAAGGGGAGGAGAACGTGATCTCCTCAGGGTTTTACCAGGAGAAATCAAGGATTTAATCCCTCAGTATACAATGAGACTCAGACCTCATTGGGTTTTCCAAAGGAGGAAACAGCTGAGAACAGGAAGTTCCTCTTTTATTAAGTTCCCCCTACAGCATAGCTCAGTCCTCTCTAGAACTGTGGTTATTAGAGACAGGGTGGGTGTGGTAATATATTTTATTGAATCACCTCTATGGTTATTTCGTCTAATTCACCAGACATACTGAAATACTCACTCATAGAAATCACAGCATTTACTAGGACACTGCAACTAACACCTCCCATACAAGCAAGACATGTTTCCTCAGACCCTTAACTAAGGTGGCCGCTCACACGTTCTCAGAATGCTGGACACTCTGGTACTTCCAAGAAGAGTGGGAGAAGCATGCGTGTAAGGTCATGCTGCATGGGTTCATCATCTTTACGATCACACCACCTGCCCCGCCAACGTGATCTCATATGCATGGTGCATATGAGATCATGCCACATGGGGGCCACTATTTTTAAGAATGACCTGCCCCACATGTGAGGTAACACAGCCTAGAGGGGTGAAATTTTTTTAATCCAGACAGGGCAGAGCGCTGTCCCTGACCCAATTCCAGACAAAACCACATCTGGTTATGTTCCAAGTACTGAAAGGGGGACAAACCTCTCAAAAAGATAACCATCTGGTTTAATTCTGGATGAAAGGCCTCCCTACCGTTAATCGTACCCTTCCAAGAAAGGACAACACATAATATGAAAACAAGACAACAACTTAACATTAAGATAAAGATGCATCTGCTTTTCGCAGAGTTGCTATCTGCACTGATTATTACAGCATTCCCCGCTTTAGTTTAATAAGAGTTTGAAAACAGTAAGACGAGGTTACTCACCTGCTGCAGTAACTAAGGTTCTTCGAGATGTTTGTCCCTGCGGGTGCTCCACTTCAGGAGACTGTAGAGCAGTGCCCCCTGTGGATGGAAGGGGTGATTGAAGATAGTACCGCTAGGCCTAGAAGTGTATCTGAGCCTGAGGTCTGGTCAACTGTGTAATGTTTTATGAATGTATGTTCAAAGGCCAAGGTGGCAGCTTTGCATATGTCTTTGAGTGGTTGAGTTGCTATAGATCTGGTAGAATGAGTGCTGATCCCTGCTGGGGGTTGTAAATTGTTTTGTTGGTAGCAGAGGTGAATGCGCCCTGAGATCCATTTTGATAGTCTTTGTGTGGAAATAGCCAATCCTTTAGCGCATTCTGTGATGGAAAGGAAAAGCCTTGGGGATCTTCTGAATGGCCTAGTTCTGTCAAGGTAGAACGCTGGTCCATGTCTGACATCCAGGGTATGTAGTGCAGCATCATGTGTACTCCCTGTGAGGTTTGGGAAAGAATGCAGGAAGATGGATTGGTTGGTTTATATGGAAGGAGGATGATATTTTGGGTACAAATTTTGGATGTCATCTCAAGGTGACCTTGTCCTTATAGAATATGGTGAATGTGCCATGAGAGCCCCTATTTCACCCACTCAACGGAACGAAGTGACAGTGACTAAAAATGCTACCTTCATGGATAGATGAGTCAATGAACACATTGTTAAGGGTTCAACTGGAGGCCCAGTAAGGCAATGTAGTACCAGGTTCAAATCCCAAGTTGACAAGGGTGCGCGCACCTCAGGGTAAATGTTCTCTATGCCCGTCAGAAAGCATTTAGTGGTTGAATGTGCAAATAATGATGCTCCATCAATCTTGTGGTGGAACGCAGTAATTGCTGCGAAATGCACTTTAATTGTGGTAGTAGATAGTCCCGAGTGTTTTAGCTTAAAGAGAAAATCCAAGATCAAGGGGAGAAGTGCAGAAATTGCAGTAACATGTTTGCCCTGACACCATATGGAAAATCTCTTCCATTTCTGAAGGTAAGTCTTGTGCATGGTTGTTCTCCTACTGTTTAGGGTAATAAGTTTTTAACCTGTTCTGAGCAGGCTAGTTCCTCATGAGGGAACCATGTAGGAGCCACGCCTTCAGTTGGAGTCTCTCCAGGTTTGGGTGGTGAACCCAGGATGAGGTGTTGTCATCCTGTGAGAGGAGGTCCGTCCGAAATGGGAAAGTGCATGGTGTACAGACTGCCATCCACAGTAGGTAGGCATAACAAATCTGTTGTGGCCATGTTGGGGCTATCAGTATGACCTTCACTTTGTCGGTATGTATTTTGTGCATTACCTTCGATAGAAATGGTTTTGGTAGGAACACATAGTGAAGTATTGCGTCCCATTTGAGGAGGAAGGCATCTCCTAGCAATCGCAGTCCCAGACCTGCTCTTGAGCAAAATAGTGGTCATTTGTGATTTTGTGATGTCGTGAATACGTTGATGGATGGGTGGCCCCATTGTTGAAATACGTTTTGTGGGACTACATCGTTCAGTTCCCATTCATGATCTTGGGAGAACTGTCTGTTTAATGTGTCCGCTGCCGTGTTCTGACAGCCTGGAAGGTAGGAGGCTGAGATGTTGATGTTGTATCGAATGCACCAGTTCCACAGTTTTATGCATCTGTGCTTAGGGAGTGGGATTGGGCTCCTCCCTGTCGATTTACATAGAACATGCAGGTGATGTTGTTGGTCATTACTCGTACCATCTCATTCCTTATCAAGGGGAGGAAGTGTAGACATGCGTTGCAAACCACACAGAGTTCTAGTAGATTTATGTATAATTGTGTTTCTGGGGGAGACCACTGCCCTTGAATTTATTAATATTTCAGGTGAGCTCCCCAGCCAATCAAGGAGGTATCAGTTGTGAACATCATGAAAGGTAGGTCCTGAGTGAAGGGAATCCATGAGCATGCATGGTTGGGTTGCGTTCACCAAAGTAGAGAATCTTTGACTTTTGTCGGCATTGTCAGGTGTCTGTTTAGGCTGTGTTTGTGTGGTATGTATACAGTTCTGAGCCAACCCTGAATGCAGCACATGTAGAGATGCACTTGCCGTACCACATATGTGGTTGTCGCCATATGACCTAGCAGTTGGAGGCTGGTGCGTGCTGATATGTGGACTATTTAACACTGAAGAGATGAGGCTGGTCATTGTCAAAAATCTGTTTGTTGGTATTGATGCTTTGGCTTCTGTAGAGTCAAGGTGGGCCCGAATGAAGTGCAATTGTTGTACAGAAATTAGGGTTGATTTTTGTTTGTTTATTTGTATACCTAGATTCAGAAAGAGAACGATTGTCCATTGAGTGATGTCAAATGACTCTGCCCAAGTAGGGCCTTTTAGTAAACAATCATCCAGGTAGGGGATTATTACCCCTTGTTTGTGGAAATGTGCCACTACTACTGTGAGAATGTTGGAGAATACTCTCAATGTTGTGGAAAGACCAAAAGGTAGGACCCTGTATTGATAATGATCTGTTCCCAGGGTAAATCTGAGAAACCTCCTGGGAGTGGGATGAATTGTTATGTGGAAGTAGGCATCTTGAAGGTCGAGGGCTGAAAACCAGTCCCCCCCATTTCAGTGCTGGTATTATCTTTGCCAGTGTGACCATCCTGAATCATTGGACCCTCACATACTTGTTCAGCTTTCTGAGATCTATGATATGCTCTCCATACTCCATCTTTGTTCTGGGTTAAAAGGTAGTGGGAGTAGAAATCCTTCCTCCTGTGTTGTGGAGGAACTTGTCCCATGGCACCTAGATATAGACGGTGGTTTACTTCTTGTCATAGAAGGTGCTTGTGAGAAGGGTCCTTGAAGAGAGACAGGGAGGGGTCTTGGGTGGGGAGGAATGGAAGTAAATGGGATGGAGTAGCCCAAACGCATAATCTCTAGGACCCACTTGTCTAGTGATGGACGTCCACACCTGGTAGACGGGGCATAAACGGTGGCTAAAGTGGGATGTGGTAGGTGTTGTCAACACTGTTGGGTAGGAGAGGTCATTTAGACCCTCCACCAAACCCTCAAAACTGTTATTTCGCAGATGACAATTGCGATCTTGAGGATTGTGGCTGAGATAGTGGTTGTCTATGATGTCTTTGTCTCTGGCATTGTGACTCATACTGTCATTGCTGGGCGAATTGGTTGTAGCTGTTATGTTAGTATGGTTGAGACCTGTGTTGCCTCCTCTTTGTTGCAGGTGTGTAAATGTCCAGTGTGCTGAGTGTCGCTTGTTGAGTCCTTCATGATGTGGAGGACCTTGTCTGTCTTTGCAGCAAAGTGTTTCTCTTTGTCAAAGGGGAGATCCTCCACCGTGGACTGTAACTCCTTTGGGAGGCCAGCGGAGTGGAGCCAGGATGCCCTGTGGATGACAACTGCAGTGGCTGTAGATCTTGCAGCTGTGTCCACCACATCTAGGGAGCACAGTTCTGGCCACTAGTTGACCTTCATTCACCAGGGATCTGAATTGGTCCCTTCTGTCATCTGGGATGTCATTAATAAATTTAATTGTCTTAGTGTAATTGTTATAGTCATACTTTGTCAATAGTGCCGCATAGTTAGCTACTCAAAATTTCAAGGTTGCCGACAAATAAACCTTGCGGACAAAAAAAGTCGAGTCTCTTCTGCTCCTTGTACTGGGAAGTAGACCTATATTGAAGTTGTTTCCCTCGTTAATTAGCAGCCTTCACCACAAGACAGTTTGGCGGAGGGTGGGGAAAAAAGAAAGTCCATGCCCATACAGTGTACGTAATATTTTTTATCCCTCCCCCCCATAAAAGCCTATCTATCCATTTAGGGCTCTGGGGCAAAAATTGGGGATTGGTCCTGCTTTGAGCAGGGGGTTGGACTAGATGACCTCCTAAGGTCCCTTCTAACCCTGATATTATATGATTCTACCTATCTCATAGAGCTGGAAGGACCTTAAAAGGTCATTAAGTCCAGTCCCCTGCCTTCAGTAGCAGGACCAAGTACTATCCCCTGACAGATTTTTGCCCCAGATCCCTAAATGGCCCCCTCAAGGATTGAACTCACAAGCCTGGGTTTAGCAGGCCAATGCTCAAACCACTGAGCTATCCCTCCCCCCTTGAGCTTGAGGCACATATCTCTGTCTCACCTACCTCGAGCCTACAGGTTACTGCAGTGAGTGCACTTTTGGGGAATGTGCGACTCACTGAGGCAGCGGACACAGTATGAATGGCTATCTGACACGTGGATAGCATCCAGGCACGAGATACAGCATTTAAATCCTGGTGAACCAGGCATAGTTGAAAAAGGAACAGTTAGCCCCAGGTATAGACCCTAATGGTCTCTCAGAAAGATTTTTTTTTTTAACTAGAACTGAAAAAGGAGATAAGTAACTAATAACTAACTATGAACTGTTTTTAACTATTTCTAACTACTTTTAAACCTAAAACAAGCTCGTGTCGGGGCACCGCTGGGAATTCCATGCTCCATCTCTGGCCAAGGACAGTTAAGAAGGAATAGAGGGGGTCAGGTCTGCTGCTGAAATTCTCCCATCAATAGCACAGGGACACACCGACAACTAAAGTGGACCACCCACAGGGACATTACTTGAAGATGTTAGGTGATATCATCATTATGCCCGCCCCCCCCCAACCAATGCAAAGGAGCAACAGTATATTCATTTTTTTTTTAAATCCTTGACTTTGGCAGTAAAGAACAATAAATTTGTCAGAATGAAGAACATCACTGAAATGTGCCATAACAAAATATGTAGCATATATAAAAGGCTATGAAATTAAAATATGCAATTAGACGTATAAACAATTCAGTACAAAAATCAACATCTGTGTATGCAACAAATGAATAGAAGAAGAAGGTGTGAATTTCAGTATTTGCAGGATGATGGATTACTTACAGAAATAAGGATTTTTAATTAGTTTTCAGTTAAAAATGGGGGGAGGAAATCACATTACTGGGAATCCAAAATGATATTGAATGTTATAACAATGTACTACTTGTTTAGGTATATGGACTCTTTGGGGTATATGGATTCTTTGCGACAGATACAGCAAAAGTATGAAGCTAGTACACCCTAAAGACTCAGAAACAAAAAGGAAAATTAAAAGAGCCCCAATGTATTTATTTATTTAACTTCATGTCTTTCAGGTGCATAACTCATGATTGTTTAATGCTTGTGGTTAATCTATCTCGGAGTTGTATACCTATATTCAGTAAAAATTACAGTAGAAATTTGCCTTTGAGAAGGGTTTCATATAAGATAATATCAAGCCCTTAGGGCCAGATTTTGTAGGTATTTAGATGACCAGTGGGATTTTCAAAAGCATGTAGGTGATTTCAACCTTTAAAATACTGGCCTTTAGTGAATCTTTGGGAACCAAGTTGTACACTCCAGTGGTACACTGAAAAAGCACTAGGGTGCTGGATAGAGGCAAAGTAACAGTTTACAAAGGCAATCATCATTGGCAGATCAAAGGAAAGTGAAGAAGTTTGGACACCAAACCAGAAAATCAGTCCACCTTGAAGTCATATGTTCCCACAGAATAGTGGATAAGATAAAAACAAGCATTTAGCATTAAAAAGTAATATGGCAATACGAACAGGAAGTGCTATACTAGAAACACTGTGAGATATGACTGCTAAAGCTACTAACAACTGTTAATATTGTCACCTGGGGCTGTCGATTAATTGCAGTTAACTCACACGATTAACTCTAAAAAATTAATCGCGACTAATCTGTTTTAATCGCACTGTTAAACAGTAGAATACCAACTGAAATGTATTAAATATTTTGGATGTTTTTCTACATTTTCATATATACTGTATCCTGTGTTGTAAGTGAAATCAAAGTGTATATTATTTATATTACAAATATTTGCACTGTAAAAATTATAAACAAAATAAATAGTATTTTTCAATTCACCTCATACAAGTACTGTAGTGCAATCTTTGTTGTGAAAGTGCAATTTACAAATGTAGATTTTTTTATTACATAACTGCACTCAAAAACAAAACAATGCAAAACTTTAGAGCCTACAAGTCCACTCAGTCCTACTTCTTGTTCAGCAAATCACCGAGGGCTGGTCTACACTAACCCCAGAATTCGAGCTAAGATACGCAACTTCAGCTACGTGAATAACGTAGCTGAAGTTGAACTATCTTAGTTCGAATGAAAAAGCACTTACTCGGGGTCCACACGCGGCGCGCAGGCTCCCCCGTCGACTCCGCCTACTCCGTTCGTCGAGCTGGATTACCAGCGTCGACGGCGGAGCACTTCCTGGTTCGATTTATCGCGTCTAGACAAGACGCGATAAATCGAACCAAGAACATCGATCCCGCGCCTCTGATCGGACGCGTAAGTATTGACGTACCCTAAGACAAACAAGTTTGTTTACATTTACAGGAGATAATGCTACCCGCTTCTTATTTACGTCACCAGAAAGGGAGAACAGGCACTTTTGAGCGTAGCACTTTTGTAGCCGGCATTGTGAGGTATTTACATGCCAGATATGCTAAACATTCATATGCCCGTTCATGCTTCAGACACCATTCCAAAGGACATGCTTCCATGCTGATGACGCTAATTTAAAAAAAAAAGTGTTAATTAAATTTGTGACTGAACTCCTTGGGGGAGAATTGTATGCCCCCTGCTCTGTTTTACCCGCATTCTGCCATATATTTCATGTTATAGCAGTCTCAGATGATGACTCAGCACGTTGCTCGTTTTAAGAACACTTTCACTGAAGATTTGACAAAACACAAAATAGGTACCAACGTGAGATTTCTAAACATAGCTACAACACTCAACCCAAGGTTTAAGAATCTGAAATGCCTTCCAAAATCTGAGAGGGACGACGAAGTGTGGAGCATGCTTTCAGAAGTCTTAAAAAAGCAACACTCCGATGTAGAAACTATAGAACCTGAACCACCAAAAAAGAAAATCAACCTTCTGCTGGTGGCATGTGACTCAGAAAATGAACATGCGTCAGTCCGCACCGCTTTCAATTGTTATCAAGCAGAACCCATCATCAGCATGGACGTATATCCCTGGGGAATGGTGGTTGAAGCATGAAGGGACATATGAATATTTAGTGCATCTGGCACAAAAATATCTTGTGAAGCTAGTTACAATAGTGCAATGAGAATGCCTATTCTCACTTTCAGGTGACATTGTAAACAAGAAGTGGGCAGCATTATTTCCTGCAAATGTAAACAAACTTGCTTGTCTGAACAATTGGCTAAACAAGAAGTAGGACTAAATGGACTTGCAGGCTCTAAAATTTTACATTGTTTTATTTTTGAATGCAGTTTTTTTTGGTACACAACTCTACATTTGTAAGTTCAACTTTCATGATAGAGATTGCACTACAGTCCAGAATTAGGTGAATTTAAAAATACTTTTTTTTTTTTTTTACAGTGCAAATACTTGTAATCAAAAATAAATATAAAGTCAGTACCGTACACTTTGTATTCTATGTTGTATATTTGAAAATGCAGAATGCATCCAAAAATATTTAAATAAATGGTATTCTGTTATTGTTTAACAGTGTGATTAATCGCAATTAATGTTTGTAATTGCACAATTAATCGCGATTAATTTTTTTAATCGCTTGACAGCCCTATTTTCAACGTTTATTTGCACGACATCCATCTGCACGATGTTCACGAAGGTAAATGATGGAACGCTAAGTCATCAAATAATATTTTGCAAGTTAAGAAGTGAAAGGAGTGAAACTCGGTGTACAGCGGGTGACATGGGCAGGGCAGTGCAATTCAGGCAATCAGAACAGCAGGAAGGTCACATTTGTGACGGGCTCGGAGCAGTGTCTTCCCCAGGAATTGAAATTAGGGGGGGTGTTGAAATATTCAGGGGGGGTGTCAGGGCCGATGAGGGCTGAGACCATGAGGGCAAAGGTGGGCTGTATGGCACTATAGTAAAAACTGAAAAATGTTTCACGACCATTTTATTAGATTTAACTCATGTTTTAAAACCATCACAAAAATTAAAGTTGGCTACTCAAGCCTACTATGAAGCACAACATCTACATCCGTCTTGGTTTCTTGTTGTAATTTTGCACTCCTTGGTGTCTTCTTGTGTGTCTGTTACTTCCAGTCCTTCATGATATGCCCATGATCAGGCAGAAGGTGACTTCTTTCAGAACACAAAATTCTATTCAATGAGGAAAAATTATGTTCAGCTGTAGCTGTTGTGACTGGGATTAGCAAGAGATGAATTCCTACTTTCATGGCAGGAAACATAGCACAAAGATTGGGTCGAACCATTAGTGATGATAAAGAAGTTGAAGTTAAATCTTCATTCATGCATCGTATGATATTCCACTCTGTGTTCAAAATTCTCTATTCTGCCCTGATCACATAGCAGCCCCATTGCTGGTAGTGCCTCACTCCACTCAACTGTAGGTGTTTTATAAGACAGGCATCTGTAAAAGCTATGTGGAGGTTGAATAGAATCCAGAAATCTCTATTGTAGATTTGTAAGAATCAAGTCTTTGTACTTTTTCAGGTGGCTTAACAAACACTTCTTGTCCTCTTCACTTATGGAGTCAATATAAGTACCTTCATTAGACAACTTCTGGACTGAAGTCTTTGCTTCTTCCAGTACATTTTCAATTGATATCTCTGATTAATCCAAGGATAGCTTCTATTTCTGGACAAAGATCTACTACTGTTGTAGTAGATGCCTGGATTACATTGTTTAATGACCCAAGTGGTTTCAACAGTAGACTTACAAGAGAGAGAATTGCCATAGTCTTCTCTGAACTTAGTAACAAAAGTAGTCCACCAGCCTCACTAGATCTGTCCTATCTTGGTGGATACTTTCTAAAGCCAGTAATAACGGTTGCAGTAATTTTAAGACAACTGCCAAGAACCACTCATGAGAAAACCAGCAGGTTTTCCCAGGTTGGACTCATTTGAACTTCAATCCCAGTGTATCTTCTATTTGTTTCCAAAATGTTCAGTCCTTTTGGACTCTTGCTGAAAAAAAAAAAAAAGAGTATAAAAAAGCCATTAAACTTGTGGCTTTTTAATGTCTTTTAAAGATTCTGCAGCTTGTACTAGCGCTAGGAGTAGATGGCCTCTACAGTGTGTATAGGAGAGATTAGGGTTACACTTTTCTCTGAGCAAAGCTTGTACTCCACTATGTCTTCCAGAGAAGTTTGTAGCTCCATCAAATGCACAAGCAGCCATCTGTTTGGGGTTCAATTTACAAGCATTTAACTCTTCTAAGATGTCACAGATGCAGCTGATGTGTCTTCTATAACTGAACATCTAGAATGCATCTACTGGCCTACCACAGACATCAAGATAACATACGTAATGACTTAATACTTGATGCCTATTTGCATTGACGCATTTGTTGGCCATGTATGCACATATTTTGAATATAGTGAGAGAATTCTTCACTTTTTCAACTCCTGAGTCTTTCACTGTTGCACCACATGTTTCAAGAGAGTCAGCTGAGTTTTTTGCAGAAAGATAGCATTTGCCAGTCTTGTTCGGAACCAGTGTCCAACTTCAGGATTAACAAGTGACAATGCACTTAACATAGGCCTCTAGTGTGTAGTGTGTGGTATCTCTTGCTTAAATAGCAAGTATGATGCAATAGCCATGTTGGTTCACATAAACTGAATTGTGTCTCCAGCATTCTTAATAGCCTCATTAAGTTCTTCTAAAATTGGCTTTGACAGTGACTGGCTTATAAAGCTTTCTGCATGTTGATGCAGTCCAGAAGCATGGTGTTTTGCAGCCTTTTCATATAGGTTGTCAGTATTGGCTTAGCTGATCAGTGTGGCAAACCAAGCTCCTCCACTTTTACTATATAAGTCCATGACATGCCCACATCTTAAATACTGCGTGTAGTTCTGGTCACATCATCTCAAAAAAGATATATTGGAATTGAAAAAGGTACAGAGAAGGGCAACAAAAATGATTAGGGGTATGGAGCAGATTCCATATGAGGAGAGAAGACTGGGCCTTTTCAGCTTCGAAAAGAGACGACTAAGAGTGGATATGATAGAGTCTTATAAAATCTTGATTGGTGAGGAGAAAATGAATAAGGAAGTGTTATTTATCCCTTCACTTAACAAAAGAACCAGGGTTCACCCAATGAAATTAACAGGCAGTAAGTTTAAAACAAAGTTTTAAAGGAAGTATTTCTTCACACAACGCACAGTCACCCGTGGAACTTTTTGCCAAAGATGTTGTGAAGGCCAAAATTATAACAGGGTTCAAAAAAGAACTAGGTAAGTTCATGGAAGATAGCCATTGATGGACCAATTAGCCAGGATGGGCAGGGATGAAACATCATGATCTGAAAGTCCCTAGCCTCTGTTGACCAGAAGCTGGGAGTGGACGACAGGGGATGGATCAATCAATGATTCCCTGTTCTGTTCATTCCCTCTGAAGCACGTGGAACAGTCACTTTCGGAAGGCAGGATACTGGGATAGATGGACCATTGATCTGACCCAATATAGCCATTCTTACATAAAAAAATATAATAAAAAAGTTTAGTACAGAAACTCCCCAAGAAAATGACCTCTTGAGATAGCGATGATGTGAGCTAATGATCTTGGCAAATAATGCATTTTTAAAATCTTGGCTTACTAGGAAACATATATTTATATAACTTTCCCAGTCACAAATATAGCTTCTGGAGAAAGGTCACTAAAACATAGTCCAAGTAGGGTGACCAGAAAGCAAGTGTGAAAAATCGGGACGGGGGTGGGGAGTAATAGGAGCCTATATAAGAAAAAGACCCAAAAATCGGGACTGTCCCTATAAAATCGGGACATCTGGTCACCCTAAGTCCAATGCTCCTGGCCGCTGTTGTTTGTCATGCCACCGTTCACTCTATTGCTGTGCCCCAATAGCCCTACACTGTCACCTTCTGCTGCCACCTGCCACTGTGACCTCTGTGAGTCGGCCTCTCGCGGTTCCACCCGACTCTCAGTGATTTCAGCTCTTCGGGGTGGGGGGAACCTCGGTGCTAGTGCAGACTGGGGCATCTCTTCCATAGAAACACTGTCCCACAGCAGGTCTAAGCACTTAGACCTGATTATCAGAGATTTCCGCTCTAGTGGTCACTTAACAAACCAAAAGACTCTCTATGAAGCCTAATCAGCTCTGTCTTTAAACAGTGGAGAGACGCAGGTCAAATAGCACTTGTGACTCAGGCAGACAATAAAGCAAAACACCTGTCCCCACCCTCTCTCTTGATGCCCTCAATCAGCACAGGCTAAGGACAGTTCTACTGCCCTTTACCCATACAATAAAAATAACATTTCATTACCCCCACTCCCCGCATTCAAGTGATTTGTAACCCAAACCCAGCCAAAATCTATCACTTGGGGAACACAGCTCTGTTTGCTGGATACCTAGGCAGATTAGGTGTGAATGTAAATACAATCTGGTCCTGAAGCCTTTCCCCCCCAGTCCCCAGCTCATCACTAGCTGTCAGGGAGAGCTCTTTTAGACTTTGCTTACAAATCATCATTTGAAATTATTAGGTTAGCCAACATCACCAAAATGAATGCAGTGACAGTCACAAAAAACAAAAGCTGTATAAGGAAGCTAGTCTGTGTTCATACTTTTCAAATCTATTATACATTTTCAGATACACGTATTTTATCATATACATTATATGCTTTTAAAGTGTGTATTAATGTTTCAATTTAAATTCAAATTCCCAAACAATCACTAAATTGGTAACACTGCATGTAACTAGTTCACAAAACTGGGGGGGGTGTTGGGACAATTCGGGGGGGTGTAAGGAAATCACTGGCTGGGAGGCTTTTGGTAACTGAATCCGGATTGTTTTAAACAGAAACCCAGGGACGAACATTAGCCCATGGGGGGGGGGGGATGTTTCACTGGAGCAGGTCTCCTTTAGCAGCTCAGTGTATCCCCTCAGATGGGGACAACCGGCCTTGGCCAGGCTCGGGGCCGCAGGGCACGTCTGCCCCCCGCGCCCCATGACTGCAGCCCAACCCCCTCCCCCCGACCAGCAGGGCGCGGGGTCACCCCAGGCCGGGCAGCGGGTCGCTCGGTTCTTAGTCTGAGCGGGACGGAACCGGCCCGGCAGCGACGTGAGCCTGGCCGCGGAGTGAGACGTTCAACCGGCTGCTGAGGGGAGCGGGGAGCAGCCCCTCCCCCACCGGCCGCGGCCTGGGGCGCGCGCGCGCTTTCCCGCTCTCTTCAGAGCCGCGGCGCGCACCCTCCCCCCCCCGTAACGGCCACAGCGCGCGCTTCCCCCTCCCCCCGCAACGGCCACGGCGCCCGCTTCCCCCTCCCCCCCGTAACGGCTACAACGCCCCCTACCGCTTTGTAAGGGCCGCAGCGCGCGCCTCCCCTGTGTAACGGGCACAGCGCGCCCCCTTCCCCTCTGTAACGGCCGCAGCGCGCGCCTCCCGCCTGCCTCTCACTGTGTCTGCCACAGCGCCCGCCTCCTCTTTAATGGCCGCTGTAGCCCCCAACCCAACCGCCTACCTCTGTGCGCTTTGATTCATCCTGTGCAGGGAGCTGCTCTGCCCCTCCCCCAGTGACCCATTTCCTCAGCGGCACCTCCAGGTGGGGGGGAGAACATGGGGCTGAACTCTGCCCCCCTCCCCCCCCCGCCCATTAGGGTTCTCAACCCTCCAGGATTGGCAGGGAGCCTCCAGGAATTAAAGATTACTCTTTAAAGATTACTTTTAATTAAAAATTATGTCATGTGATGAGACCTCCAGGAATACATGCAACCAAAATTGGCAACCCCCCCCCCCCCCATACACAGACACCCCAATGACACAGACAGCACCGGGTTTGGAGGACTCGCGCAGTAGGGCTCGGTCCGTAGGGATACGCTGCGCGGGTCTCACACGAGAGAGTGCGGGCAGGTGTAAGCAGGTCTGAATGGGCTCTGCCCTAACATCTAGTGATGAGCTGGGAGAAAAGACTTCAGGAGCAGTCCGTGTTTGCACAGACATTCTTAGGTAGAAATAAGCTTGTCCTACTTACCCCACTGCCCGGGTACGGCGGAGTTGGGTTGGAACTCTCAAGCTGTCAGAGACCACCGAAAGAAATGACGCGTACAAGAGGTTCTTTGATCAAAGGGCTCATACCCCCCCTCTCAGTTTCATATAGCTGTGAGGGTGTATGGCAGCTTTATTAGGACAGAAGCTGAGTATTTATACACTTAAAACAGATAGGGGTGGTCCCCTCTATGAAAAGGAACCCTCACAAGGAAATGATAAATCAACAGGCGCTTTCTGGAAAACAATTCTCATGAAGGGGAGCATGGGGACCCCATTCTTAGAACAAGAACATCCTGCCCTTTATCTGTGAGCATCCTGTCCCTTTCAGTAGCAGATGGTTTAACTTACCCCCATAGCAGGGGAAGGGAGAGAGATACAAGAGCAAACCCAGCCTTGGGACCGGACCCAAATATCACTCAGCAAGGTCTAGCCTTGGGACCTGACCCAAATATCACTCAACAATTCCCCCCTCTGACCCCCGATGGCTTAGGCCAGACAGGCGCCACTTAAACAAGGGCAAAGCGGGGTTGCGAGAACTGGGCAATAAGGGCAGAACAACACTGCAAGCAAATACAACCGCCGAGAAGAACGGCGAGGCCTAGGGCCAGGAGGAGGACAATGCACCGACCCCAGGCCCCTAAATCCGGTAGCCAGGAGGTCAGCCAATTCCAGGCCTCCTGGACCCCAGTACTAGTGTCATCAGTGGAAACGTGGTGGAATAAAGCAGACTGTTGTCGGAGGGCATGAATGTCTGTGACTATCCTGCGATTTTGATTAACAAAAACACAGCAGCTGGAGTTAACAAGAGCACAGACTCCACCCTGGTTAGCAAGGAGATAATCTAAGACTAAGCGATTCTGTAAGGTGGTGGCTGACAACTGAGTCACCTCAGTTTGGAGAGCAGAAAGGGCATCTGCAGTGGCATTAGCCATGAGCTCAAGGCTGGCAGAAATATTGACTAGGGCTTTTTCCAATTCACTGACTCCCAACCAAGGCAGAAACCAACGGGCAAAAGAATGAAAGCCCGTAGGGCGTTCAATGAGGGAATTTAAAGGGACATCGTGTCGTTTCCGACGCGGTTTCCACCCCAAATTCCGGATGTCCCCGTGGGTAAGGGTGTGGTGGACGGTAACGGCGGGGGCAATGGTGCCCAAGGTACAGGTGCCGAACCATCCAGCAGGGAGGCTTTTATAAGTAGTGTGGTTACATAACCAGTACCAGCCAGAGCCCGCAGGGACCAGCCAGGGGGCTGAAATATAGGGATAGGGATAGACCAAGCCTGAAGCAAAGCAGGTGGTGTGATTACATCGTGAGAAATTTCCCGCAAACACGGGTTTTGTGCCATTAAAAGTAGATGCCCATCTACGGGATATACAAGAAGCATAATTGCCTTGAGCCACCATATCACCATATTAAGCATGGAGTGAGTAGCGGGAATGAAGTATTTGCCCAAAGGCGAGAGCCTATGAAAGAGGGGAGCGGGAGAGGAATCCCTACTAGAGGGATCCCTTGGCCAAGATGGGTGGGGGTATGGACGCAGACCCAACATTGTGTCTTGTTTACCCCCTGGACAATGGCATGAGTAAGGTTTAAAAAACTGTTATCCGTCCATCCCCATACTGAACCCGAGGATAAAAGTAGGAACACAAAGGCCACCCCCACCTGAGTCGGCATCCTGGAGTATACCAAACAAAAAGAAATATTACAAGAGGAAACAAAAGCAGCATAAAAATTAAGAGTCCCGGTCCGGTGTCAAGGTTCCAATAGTTAGAGGGTACAGTCCAAGGAGAAACAGTGTCATTCATGTGGAGAAAGTCTGCTTTGATAATTTCAGTTTTATGCCTGAGAGGGGCTGGCAGATCCACCAGTCGGCCGTGGAACCCTCGGGAGCGACAGGGACTGCTGGTCCGTTACTGAGATCCACTACAGCTGGCTTAATGTGGGAGTGATGAATCCAGGACTTCCGTCCTTCCAAAAAGACAGCGGTTTGAGTTGTCAAGAGTACTTGGTGGGGTCCAGTAAACCTCGGCTGGAGGGTGTCACCGCGAACAAACTTTTTGGCCCACACAAAGTCACTGGGCTGGAACGGGTGCACTTGATCCTCCAGAGGCACGGTCTGGGAGAGCTGCGAAGCTTTCCAGAGAACACGAAGGCGAGCCTGTAAGGAAAGAAACTGAGAAGCAGTTATGTGATCCCCCCCCCCCCAATAGTGAAATGTCAACACGGGGCAATGAGCCACCTTTAGCGGGCGGATGCCCATAAAGCAATTCAAAGGGGGAAAGGCCCAGCGCACGAGTTGGGCGCGTACGAAGGTGGAACAAAACAATCGGAAGTACCTGTGGCCATTTTAACCCGGTCTCCTGGCAATATTTAGACAAAGTTGTCTTTAGCTCCCTATTCATTCTCTCCACCTTCCCGCTAGACTGAGGGTGATACGGGGTATGGAACGAGTGATTGATCCCCAATCCCTCCTCGAGCTGCTTAAGAACACGGCTGGTGAAATGTGCGCCTCTGTCTGAGTCAATGCTGGCCAGAACCCCAAAACGAGGAATGATGTCCCGAAGGAGGACTTTGGCAACGGTGGAGGCGGTACAGTTCGCAGTAGGGAAAGCCTCTACCCAGGAGGTAAGAGAACGGACAAGGACCAGGAGATGCTTTTTCCCAAACGCCTTGGGCAAGTCGGCGAAATCAATTCGGAGGTGTTGGAACGGAGCAGCGGGCAAGGGCCGCCCTCCCAGGGGGTGCCGGTGAGGAGGGGCAGGTCCATTGCGTTGGCACGTGTTGCACGATTTCACTATTGCACTGCACACAGTCTGAATGCCTGGGGCAAACCAATGGCGGGTGATGGTTTCCACCAAGGCATGAGTGCCGTAGTGGCCCCCCTTGTCGTGGTGCCAGCGTGCAGCGATCGGATAAGCTGCTCGGGGGAGGCAGAGGCGGCCGTCTGGCATTTGCCAGGCCCCTTTTTCCCAGGTTGCCCCTAAATCCTGCCATCGTTTAAGTTCCAGTGAGGGGACAGTCAGGCCTTGCTGGAGTGGGAGGAAAGGTGACGAGGCCAGGGCCAAGGTAGGCAAGGCGAGGGGCTGGATGGCAGCGGCTTTTGCAGCTTGATCAGCCAGGGCGTTTCCCTGGGTGACAGGCGT
This sequence comes from Chelydra serpentina, assembly GCA_037349315.1. Lineage (NCBI taxonomy): Eukaryota > Metazoa > Chordata > Testudines > Chelydridae > Chelydra > Chelydra serpentina. The sequence goes on along the minus strand of JBAIAC010000021.1, from coordinate 1,736,575 downwards.
GCTTTCCCGGGTGTGGGCCCTACAGTGAACGATGGCGACCGCGCGTGGTGCCTGCAGAGCGTCTAAAAGGCGGTGCACCAGCGCGAGGTGCTGGATGGGCCTTCCTGTGGCAGTCTGGAAGCCACGGAACTTCCAGTGATGAATGTGGCAGTGAATGACCCCAAAGGCATAACGGCTGTCCGTATAAATGGAAACGGTTTTACCTGTCGCCAGCTGGCATGCTCGGGCCAGGGCATAAAGTTCAGCTGCTTGGGCTCCCCAGTTGCCTGGCAGGGAGGCTGCCTCGATGATGTCCCACTGAGATGTCACCGCGTAGCCGGTGAAACGCTGTCCCTCGGAGTAGATGGAGCTCCCGTCCGTGAAAAGGATGAGGTCCGGATTAGCGAGGGGCACATCAAAGAGGTCTTCTCTTACGCGGAGGACGCTGGAAACAACTTCCACGCAGTCATGAGAATCGGGTGGTACGGGGAGGTCAGGAAGCAAGGTGGCCGGGTTGAGTGGGCCGCACCGCACGAATGTCAGGTTGGGGTCCTCAAGGAGTTCGGCCTCCAGTTGCTGCTGCCGGTGAGCAGAGAAAACCTGTGTGGTCCCCTTTCATAGGAGGGCAGACAGTGCATGAGATGTCCACACAGTGGTGTGGTGTCCCAGGGTGAGGCTTTTAGCCTTGGTCAGGAGCAGAGCAGCTGCCGCCAATGTGCGAGTGCAGGAGGGTGTTCCCTGGGCTACCTGGTCAATTTGCTGTGAGTAAAAAGCCACTGGGAAGTGGTGGGGTCCGCTCATCTGGGTGAGGACTCCGCTGACCACCCCCCCTCTCTCATGTACAAACAGGTGGAACGTCTTGGTGTAGTTGGGGGATCTGAGGGACATAGAAGTGGCAACACTGTCTTTAAGTAAAGTGAAGGCTTGAACAGTCTCTGGAGACCATTGCAGAGGCTCCGGGGCAGAGTTAGAAGTGAGTGCATGGAGAGGCTTACTCAACTCCCCACAGGATGGCAGCCAGGGGCGGCAAAAGCCAATAAGTCCGAGAAACCCCCGCAGTTGCTTTTTTGTGGAAGGTAATGGACACCGCTGAATGGCCTGAATGCGTGCAGGATCCATCTGCCGGCCCGCAGGGGTCAGGATGAATCCCAAATACCGCACCTCTTGTGAAACCCACTGTACCTTCGAAGGGTCCACCTTATGTCCCCGGGAGTGTTAGCCCTGGTCTACACTACGAGTTTAGGTCGAATTTATTAGCGTTATTTCGATTGATCCGTGCACCCGTCCTCACGACTAAGCCCTTAACATCGACTTCTAGGGCTCTTAAAATCGATCTCGCCACTCCACCCCCAACGAGAGAATTAGCGCTTAAAGCGATATTGCCGAATCGATGTAGGCTTAGTGAGGACGCAATTCGACAGTATCGGCCTCCTAAATCTATCCCACGGTGCAACAGCTGACCGCTCTGGACAGCGGTCTGAGCTCGAATGCTCCTCCCAGGTAGACAGGAAAAGCCCCGCGAACTTTTGAATTTCATTTCCTGTTTGGCCAGCGTGGTGAGCTGCAGGTGAGTGCAGATCTCATCAGCAGAGGTGACCATGATGGAGTCCCAGAACCGAAGACGAGCTCCAGCATGGACCGAGCGTGAGGTACTCGATCTGATCGCTGTTTGGGGAGACGAAACCGTGCTAGCAGAGCTAGGGTCCAAAAGAAGAAACGCCAAGACATATGCCAAAGTCTCCAAGGGCATGCAGGACAGAGGCTACAACAGGGACGCGCAACAGTGCCGCGTGAAAATTAAGGAGCTCAGGCAAGCCTACCAAAAAACCAGAGATGCAAACAGCCGCTCTGGGTCACAGCCCCAGACATGCCGCTTCTATGATGAGCTGCATGCCATTCTAGGAGGTGCAGCCAGCACAGACCCTCCCATGTGGTTTGACTCCGTATGTGGATCATCAGAACCCACAGAGGAGCCTGATGATGATAATGATGCTGAAAACAGCACACAGACCCTGCAAGGAAGCGGAGAAGCCCTTTTCCCCGACAGCCAGGAACTGTTTCTCACCCTGGAGCAAGTACAGTTCGAACCCTCCCAAGGCGTGCTCGATGCAGGAGAAGGGACCTCTGGTGAGTGTACCTCTGTTTAATTAATACATGTTTTATAAGCAAGCGTGTTTAATGATTCATTCGTGGTCAGTACAGCCACAGCTACTCGAAAAGTCTGTTAACATGTTCGGGGATGGAGCAGAAATCCTCCAGGGACATCTCCAGAAAGATCTCCTGGATGTGCTCCCAAAGCCTGTGCAAGAGGTTTCTGGGGAGGGCAGCCTTATCCTGTGCTCCGTGGTAACACACTCTGCCGCGCCAGGCAAGCAGCACGTAGTCTGGAATCAGTGCTTTGCAAAGCATGGCGGCGTACGGTCCTGGTTTTTGCTGGCATTCAAGCAACATCCTTTCTTTATCTGTGTGTGTTATCCTCAGAAGAGTGATATCATTCATGGGAACCTGGTTGAAATAGGGGAATTTTAGTACGGGGGCATTCAGAGGGGCTCCGTCCCTGCTGGGCTGTTTGCCTGTGGCTGAACGGAAATCTTCCCCGCTGTGACCCACGCGGTGGGGGGAGGGGGCACAGCGAACATCTTGCCTGGGTGTGTGTGTGGGGGGGGGGGGGCGATTAGGTTCTCCCTGCATGTTAACCCGAAAACCGCCACCCCCCCTAACTTTTCAATTGCTAACCTGTTTGTTTTAAATTGCCAGCCCACGGGATGTTTGTTATGGGAAATGAGGGGGTTGCTGTTTGAAAACATTCCCGCCTGTTGTGAAGCTTAAAGAAGCCTATAGAGTGTCTTACCATGGCTGTCTGCAAGCCGAATTCTGTTGCCCGCCGGACCTGCTTGTGTGATCTCTCACAGCAAGCCGGCAGACCCTCAATATAAGAGGCCCAGTGCAACCTTGGACAAAATGCACATGTGATATGTAATGTTTTGTTCAAACAAAATGTGTCTTTTACATTTGTCTCCTGCTTGCTTCCTCCCACAGCTGCAAATGTTTCAACGCCACCCCTTTCATCACCATCCCAGAGGCTAGCGAAGATTAGAAGTAAAAAGAAAAGGAGTCGAGACGATATGTTCTCAGAACTCATGGAATCCTCCCACTCTCAGGCTGGCCAGCAGAATGCGTGGAGGCAGACACAGTCTGAGTCCAGGAAGGCAGAATTTGATCGCGCGGACGCGTGGCGTGCTGAAGACAATGACTGGCGGGCTGAAGAGAGACAGCGGCATCAGCGTGCAGAGAGAAGGCAGGATGCAATTCTGAGGCTACTGGAGGATCAAACGGAAATCCTCCGGCTTATGGCTGAGGACAGGCGTAGGGTTCAGGAAAGGCCGCCTGAGCAAAGACCGCCGCTGCAGCCCCTGTGTAACCAACAGCCCTCCTTCCCGAGTCCCATAACCTCATCCCCGAGACGCCCAAGAACGCGTTTGGGTGGCCTCCGTGCTCCCAGCCACTCAAGCCAAGAGAACAGTCCAAGCAAGAAAGGGCTGCCATTCAATTAGTTTTAAAGTGCTGTGTGTCCTTGTCCTTCCCTCATCCCCTCCTCCACCACCCATCCTGGTGCTTCCCTTCCTCCACCACCTATCCCGGGAGACAGTGTCAGTTACCACCATAGTCCCCCCTCTGTGTTTTACGAATTAATAAAGAATGCATGATTTTTAAGCAAGAATTACTTTATTTCCTCTGCAAGCGGTGATCGAGGGGGGGAGGGCAGGGCGGTTTGGGTAAAGGGAAGTAGAGCGAATGAAGGGGCGGGGCTTTTCATTAGTGGGGAAAAACAGAACTTTCACACAGCATCCTGGCCATTCATGAAACTTGTTTTCAAAGCTTCCCTGATGCGCAACGCACCCTGCTGTACTCTTGTAATAGCCCTGGTGTCTGGCTGCGCATAACCAGTGGCCAGGCGATTTGCCTCAACCTCCCACCCCGCCATAAACGTCTCCCCCTTACTCTCACAGATATTGTGGAGCGCACAGCAAGCAGTAATAACAATGGGAACATTGGTTTCGCTGAGATCTAACCTAGTTAATAAACTTCGCCATCTTGCTTTTAAACGGCCAAATGCACACTCCACCACCATTCTGCACTTGCTCAGCCTATAGTTGAAAAGGTCCTGACTACTGTCCAGGCTACCTGTGTATGGCTTCATGAGCCATGGCATTAAGGGGTAGGCTGGGTCCCCAAGGATAACTATGGGCATCTCAACATCCCCAACGGTTATTTTCTGGTCTGGGAAGAAAGTCCCTTGGTGCAGCAGCTGAAACAGACCAGAGTTCCTGAAGATGCGAGCGTCATGTACCTTTCCCGGCCATCCCACGTTGATGTTGGTGAAACGCCCCTTGTGATCCACCAGTGCTTGCAGCACTATTGAAAAGTAACCCTTTCGGTTTATGTACTCGCTGGCTTGGTGGTCCGGTGCCAAGATAGGGATATGGGTTCCGTCTATCGCCCCTCCACAGTTCGGGAAGCCCATTGCTGCAAAGCCATCCAGTATGAGCTGCACATTTCCCAGACTCACAACCCTTGGTACAAGCAGCTTGGTGATCGCCCTGGCTACTTGCATGACAACAGCCCCCACTGTAGATTTTCCCACTCCGAATTGATTCGCGACTGACCAGTAGCTGTCTGGCGTTGCAAGCTTCCACAGGGCTATCGCCAGTCGCTTCTCTACTGTGAGGGCTGCTCTCATCTTGGTGTTCTGGCGCTTCAGGGCAGGGGAAAGCAACTCACAAAGTTCCATGAAAGTGCCCTTACGCATGCGAAAGTTTCGCAGCCACTGGGATTCATCCCAGACCTGCAGCACTATGTGGTCCCACCAGTCTGTGCTTGTTTCCCGGGCCCAGAATCGGCGTTCCACTGTATCAACGAGCCCCATTACCACCATGATGTCCACCTTGCGGGGGGGCCTTTTTTGAGAGAGGTCTGTCTCCATGTCCTCATCACTCTCCTCAGGCTGATGCTGTCCCGTCCTCACCTCCCGTTGCTCTAGCAGCTCCCGGTTCTCAATCTCCATATACTGCTGGACAATGCGCGTGGTGTTCATAACGGCCATAACAGTTGCGGTGATCTGATCGTGCTCCATGCTTCCCCTGGTACGCAGTTTGCAGGACAGCAGAGTCGGAGCAGAAGCGGCGGGTGGATAACAATGGTGGCAGCAATATGGCGCCCGCACGAAAAAAGGCGCGAAAGGATTTTTCGCTCCCCCCTCAGGTGCTTTCACGGAGGGAGGGGGGAGCAAGGGTTAGGCTCATTTCCTTCTAGCTGCAGATAGTACAATATGCCGTGAGCAGGGGTTAGGCGCCTTTCCTTCCAGCTGCAGATGGTACAATAAGCTCTCCTGACCCCCTCAAGGATTGAACTCGCAACTCCGGGTTTAGCGGGTCAACGCTCATACCGCTGAGCTATCCCTCTGCCTGTGTTCCAGGCAGTGCTGGATCTCCCTTAAAGAAAACGTAAAAAAGCGCCCCCGGCCAGCCACACCAAAGGCCGCCGGCCAGGAGCACTGTAATGTCAAGCATATTGTACGATCTGCAGCTAGAAGGCAAGGAGCTTCTCCTGTATGGTCCCGCGACCACAACCATTTATGGCATATTGCACGATCTGCAGCTAGAAGGCAAGGAGCTTATGCTGTGCAGTCCCGCGACTACCAGCCTCAGGCGGAATGGCCCCCTCAAGGATTGAACTCGCAACCCCGGGTTTAGCGGGCCAACGCTCAGAACGCTGAGCTATCCCTCTACCCGTATTATACCGTGACTGAATCTCCACTAGACCTAATGTGAAGGCGTACGCTGGAGATGTACGGTAATTGTGAGCTGAGCAGCCTTCCGTAGCAAACATGGAAAGCACGCAGACAAGGCGCGAAAAAGATTGCTTTCAAGGAGGGAGGGAGGGACGTTTGATGGCCTGATGACATGTACCCAGAACCACCAGCGACATTGTTTTCTGTCCCATCAGGCTTTGGGATCGCAACCCAGAATTCCAATGGGCGGCGGAGACTGCGGGAACTGTGGGATAGCTACCCGCAATGCAATGCTTCGAAGGTCGATGCTACTCTCGCTACTGTGGACACAGACAATCGACCTCATGGTCTTAACGCTCTTTAGTGGGGACACACACAATCGATTCCATTAATTCGGGTTTTAATATATCGACTTCTATAATTTCGACCTAATTCTGTAGTGTAGACGTACCCTAAGTAAAGCAAAAGGGCCTTACCGTCCTGACGGAGGGCTTCCTGATCAGAATGGCCCACCAGAATGTCGTCCACGTAAAGGACCAAAGTTGATCCGTGGGGACTGGAGAATCCCTCCAGGTCGCAGCGGAGGGACTGGCTGAATATAGTCGGGCTGTCGTGAAATCCCTGAGGCAGGCGCGTCCACACGTAGGATTGGCCCTCCCAGGTAAATCCGAAGAGGTACTGAGAGTCAGGGTGAACAGGAATGCTAAAAAAAGCTGATTTTAAATCAATAACAGTAAACCATCGAGCATCCCAAGGGATCTGGCCGACAATGGTGGCAGGATCCGGCACCACGGCGTGGAGGGGAACGACATACCTATTTACCAACCGCAAGTCCTGAACAAAACGCCACTTCACGGGGTCTCCCTCCTTCTTGGGTGGCTTTTTGACCGGAAGAATAGGGGTGTTGCATGGGGTGCGCTGAGCCCTAACAAGGCCCTTCCTTATGAACCCCTCAACGATGGGGCGTATACCTTCTCTAGCTTCTAAAAATAAGGGGTACTGGGGAACAGATGGGGGAGGCAAGGAGGGCTTGACCTGGATGCGGATGGGCTCCGCAGAGAGGAGCAGTCCCACATCAGTGTCTGAGGTTCCCCACAGGAACGGCAGCAGGTCTCCCAAATCTGGGGGTAGGGAGGAAGGAACATGCTTTTCTTTGGGGGCAGAGTCCCTTCCCTCTAACAAACTCATCAGTAAACCCACCCCCTTAGGAGTACAGGTTAAGGTGGCCTCAAGTTTACACAACAGGTCCCGTCCCATCAAAGGGATGGGGCAGGCAGAAGAAAATAAAAAACAATGAAAAAAACACTTATCCTTAAAGTTAACATTTAAAGGCACAGTTAAAGTCAAAGATTGAGGGTTTCCCTCCACCCCAGTGGCTGTCCTGGCTTCCGAGGATAGCCAAGAGGCAGGGGCAGCATTTAAAAGTGAAAAGGTGGCCCCGGTGTCTACCAGAAAGGAAAAAGGAGTCCCCTCTACCAGGAGATCCAGCCGGGGCTTGGCTGCAGGGGAAAGAGAGAGAAGAGAGCCGGCTAGAGCCACTAGAGAAACGAAACCTGTAGCGGACCTGTCTTCGTCCCCAGGGCACCGTCACTTGGGAAGCTGCCGTTGGGCGCCGTAGTTGACCCAAGTCTGGGGAATTGGCTGCGCGGGAGGTGGAGGTGGAAGGGCTTGCTGATCGTCTGTGCAGTAGTCATAATTAAGTCCCTGGCCCCCTGGGCGTGCCCAGGGGCAATTGCGCTGAAAATGACCCAGCTGTCCGCACTGAAAGCAACTTAGACCCTGAAGACCGGCTGGTACCTGAGGCTGCCATGATCCCCTCCCGCGGGCGTTCTGAAAGCCGCGGGGGTAACCACGTCCCCGGCCGCGAGCTCTACCGCGGCCGCCGTGGAGCGCTAATGCCATCAACTTATATTCGTCCTTCCTATCCTTCTTTTTCCTTTGTTCCTTTTCCTTTTCCCAAGCAAAATCGGCCACATCTGAAACTGAAATGACTGACTCCCCCCCAACCAGGACGGAAATTCAAGAAATAGTCTCGCACGGGCAGTAAGGACTGAGTTACAAAATTTGAAATGAGGGTGGGATGGTCCTCTGCCCTCTCTGGGTCTAATTGGGTAAACAAGCGGGCCCCCTCAAGGAGTCGCGACCAGAATTGTCTGGGCGGCTCGTCAGGGTCCTGTCAGATTTGCAAGAATTTAGCCTGGTTGGGGGAGCGGTGAGCCATATCTCTCAGCCGTCCTAACAGCCTCTCTCTATCGGTTCTCAACTGAGCCCGTCTGCCTACATTCCAATCCTCGGGGCCCCACAGGGCCGCCTCATCTCGTCTAGTCATCCAAGTCACATTTCCCTGAACCCCATCTCCCCAAGTCCGCTCCGCCGTCCATAATCGACTTCTCTCCTCACCAGTCAACACACGTCCTAACAAGTGCTCAACATCCACATAAGTGGGGTTGTGACTCGCAAACAACCTCTCTAATAATTCTAAAATCTTTTGCGGTTTTTCTCCAAAAGTCCCTGACAACCGTCCCCACTCCTTCAAATCTCATTCTAATCAGCCTTTGTACTCAACAATGTTTGCATGCCGCAAGTCACCCTCATGATTAACAAAAGGCTGATCATGCACCTGAAGGGGCAGCTGCAAAACCTCGGGTGGGTTGATCTGCTGCCCACTCTGAAGTCTAGTAACCCTCCGTCCAGGGGACGGACCGGGGGGGGTAAGGGTTATGACAGTCTGCTCCGTGAAGAGTCCCCCTCTCCATCCCCCTGACTCATCATCGGACCCTCTCCTCAAAGGGGAGGGTGTAGGGAGACCCGCAGGCTGAGGGAGACCTGGGGCAGAAGGCACCAAACGGCAGTCAAGGACTCGCCGGGGCTTATCATCATCATTAAAATAAGAAGGGGGAGGAAGATCCTCCTCGGTGGAATTACAGACTGTCATTAATTTCAGCGATTCCCTCACTCTCGCTGCGGATTCCCAACAATACCAGTAATCCAATTGTCTGGGATGGTTGATTTCGATCTGGCCCCTTACTCCTCTTAAGGCAGCCTGCTTGAAAGAACCATACCTTGGCCACCTCTCCTCTGGGTCGGCCAACACTGCAGTGTATCCAGTCCAACTTGTCACGCACAAAGTATACATGATCTTTTTAGTCATGCTTACTTGAACTGGAAGTGTCCCTTCATTCCACATCTTATTCATAATGCCCAAAGGGCTTTGAGCAGGGACACTAGTCCTCTGACCCATGGCGTCTGACAGGAGTTCTCCAACTGACACTTATCCTACCGTCCGGCGGTCCCCCCCTCGATCTCAGAGTGACTGGGAGAAATCTCCCGTGGCACCTGCCAGTCTGAGAAAGAGTGAGCCAACTGCTAGACAGAGGAGCCACACCAGAAGGATCCCGGACAAGCCCCCAAAATTGTTAGGTAAAAATAAGCTTGTCCTACTTACCCCACTGCCCGGGTCCGGCGGAGTTGGGTTGGAACTCTCAAGCTGTCAGAGACCACCGAAAGAAATGACGCGTACAAGAGGTTCTTTGATCAAAGGGCTCATACCCCCCCTCTCAGTTTCATATAGCTGTGAGGGTGTATGGCAGCTTTATTAGGACAGAAGCTGAGTATCTATACACTTAAAACAGATAGGGGTGGTCCCCTCTATGAAAAGGAACCCTCACAAGGAAATGATAAATCAACAGGCGCTTTCTGGAAAACATTCTCATGAAGGGGAGCATGGGGACCCCATTCTTAGAACAAGAACATCCTGCCCTTTATCTGTGAGCATCCTGTCCCTTTCAGTAGCAGATGGTTTAACTTACCCCCATAGCAGGGGAAGGGAGAGAGATACGAGAGCAGACCCAGCCTTGGGACCAGACCCAAATATCACTCAACAATTATGACATGCCGGCTCTGCCCGGGTGTGCAGCGTGGTGGAGCTGTTTTTTCAAAAGGATCTATTGTGTCTGGTTCATAGATTCATAGATTCTAGGGCTGGAAGGGACCTCGAGAGGTCATTGAGTCCAGCCCCCTGCCCTCATGGCAGGACCAATTACTGTCTAGACCATCCCATCCCCATCTAGTGTTGGGTTACTAATCATACTAGTGCAAGGGTGATAAAATGTTATTCTTATTGTATGATTAAAGGGCAACAGAACTCTACTTAGCCTACCCTGACTGAGGGGTGTCTCCCTAAACTGACCCTTACTCCCTAAGCAGGGTGCTAGATGCAAAATCCTAGTGAAAAATAAAGGGGGTGGGGGGCAGGAAGATAGGTGTTCTTTCCCTGTTTTGTGTGTGTGTGGCTACAGATTCCTAGGCACCATTTGATCTTTTTTCCTCCAGTGTCTAAAGACATGGCTAATTAGGCTTCACTGAGAGTCATTGATTCTTGTCAGTGATTGTCGGAGATAGAGTGGTGCTTTAGATGTGGTGAAAGGAAAGGCAGTGCATACCCAGTGACATCTCCAAGAGCTGAAATCACTAAAGACGTAGGTTAAGCGGTTGAGTTTCAGAACATGGCATTGCAGAAGTGTCAGTGGGCATCCAGCTCCTGTTACTGCCACCTCCCCCTGGTAGAAAGGTTACATTGGGCTCCCTCAGCATAACAGGGCAGGAATCTCTGTTGTGTATATTATGTCGGGCTCCCTTCATGTAATGAGGACACACTTATTGTCCTTCATGTGAGACCAAATGATCCTGCTAGACTCCCACTGGAATGCATCAAGGGAGACTAGGCCAGGCTGGGGAAGATGTTTAAAGGAATGGAGGCTCAGGTGATCATCAGCGAGATTCTTCTACCTGTCCCTTAAGGGGGAGAGCAAAGGAGGGACAAGATTATGATGATCAACAGATCACTCAGGCAAAGATGCTATAAGGAGAGCTTTGGGTTATTCAACCATTAGAAGGCATTCACAGACAGAGGACTGTTTTCCTGGGATGGACTCAACCTGAATAGGGAAGAAATAGACTTCTGGTATGGAGGTTGGCACAACCGGCCCCCCACCCTATCTCCCTCATAGCCACCTGCTGCTCTGTGGCCACCCAACTCTGAAGGCAGGATGGAAGGAGCAGCAGCTGCTGGCCAGCAGAGAATTAAGGCCAGGTGGGGGAAGAAGTGCCCAAAAGTAGCCCGTGTCCCAGCCTGCCAGGGCATGCCACCCAGGTCTGATGGAGGGTCTGGGACTCTCCACAGTGGCCTGGACTGACCCGCCTGGGTTCTGCTGACCCCGGAACCAGGTCCTCCCACCTGGGCAGCTCTTACCAGCTGCCTGGCTCCAGCTTCTGGCCGGGCCAGGGGGTGGGGCCTTGAGGGGAGAGAAGGAGCAGGGTGTGGAGCCACAGGAAAGGGTGGGACCTCATAGCAAGGGGAAGCTAAAGCTCACCTCATCCTCCCCATCGAGAAGAAGCTGCCACTGCCCATGAGGTTGACGCTATTCAACATCAATGATTTGGTAGTAAATATAAAATCACTGCTGATAAAATTTGTAGATGACACAAAAATTGTCAGGGTGGTAAATAATGAGGAGGACTGGGCAGTCATACAGAGTGATCTGGATGGCTTGGTAAGCTGGGCCCATCCAAACCAAATTAGTTTTAAATGCAGCCAAAAACAAAGTCATCCATCTGTGAACAAAGAATACCAGGCTTGGCTGCAGAATGGGCGACTGCATCGTAGAAAGCAGTGACTGGTCTGGTCTACACTCCAAACTTAGGTCGACAGAAGCCGCCTTTGGTCGACCTAATACTGTATACGTCTACAGTACCAGGTCCCTCCCGCTGACCTAACTCACCTGTTACGTCAACTTAATTACTCCACCTCTGCGAGAGGCATAGCACTTAATTTGATGTTAATGCGCCAACAGATAGGCAGTGTAGATGCAGCATTGTGTAAGTCAACAGACTTGGCCTCCAGTAGATGTCCCACAATGCTCTGCTGTGACCACTCTGGTGATCATTTTCAACTCTGCTCCACAGCAGCCAGACACACAGGAAACAGCCTCTCCCCTCTAAAAGCACAGGGAACGTTAGAATTCCTGTGTCCTTTTTTATCAGCATGGAGAACTCAGCTCATGGCGACCCAATGCCCCAAACTCACTCCAGCCTAGAGTACACAGGAAGTTGTGTCTCTTATTGGTCGGTGGGGAGAAAAGTCTGTGCAGGTACAGCTCTGATCCAGCTGAAGAAACGTATACATCTATGAAAAGATCACACGGGGGAGAAAGGGTACACCAGGGATACACAACAGTGCTGCATGAAAATCAAAGAACTTCGGCAAGCATGCCAGAAGACAAGGGAGGTGAACAGTCATTCTGGTTATGTACCACAGACATGCTGCTTCTACAAGGAGCTGCATACGATTCTTGGGGGCGACCCTACCACTACTTCCAAACACAGCATGGATACCTCTCAGGAATCGGAGTCCCAGGCCAGCTCAGGTAACAATTAGGAGGGGGCAGAGGTTTTGGACAAGGAGGAGACTGGGAGACAAGCAAGTGGGGAATCCATTCTCCCCAAGAGCCAGGAGCTATTTTTAACCCCAGCGCAGTCCAACTGGTTGCAGGTCAGCATCATGGCCAAGTGTGATGCTGGGGGAAGGCACCTCTGGTGAGTATGTAATTCCATTCAAACTGGAGAGGTTACATGCTCGTATATTTTATGTTTAATTTGAAGAAAAAGTGAGGTACAGTGAGTTTCTGCTTCCCAGAGGCTGCTCCAGCTATGCAGAGGGTGACCCCCTGCAAAAGACTGTTTATGTGCACAGGGATGGCCCAGGAATCCTCCCTGGAGATTTCCAGGAAACTTTCATGGAAGTACTCTGCGGTCCTTTGCAAAAGGTTTCCGAGGAGAGCTGCCTTATTTCTTCCACCACAGTAGGACATTTTACCACGCCACTGCAGTGTTAATTCTGCTGGCATCATTGTGGTACATAGCATTGCAGCACAAGGACCAGGACTGTACCCAGAATCTTGCAGCATCTGCTCTCTTGACACCTGTGTTACCCTCACAAGACTGATATCACATAAGGTCACCTAGAGACAGTGGTAGTTTTCATTACAAGTGCTCATACTGCAAACAACAGAGCATGTGATCCCGCACCCATGGTGATTTCCAGGTCCCTCAACCACAATACTGGTGGTTTTGGTGGCAGAGATCGGTGTTGACCTCAGAATCTGCAAGTCTAGGGTGCCAGCCACCAGCAGCGTTAAGGGAATGGGTGGGGGAGGGTCCTGTGTTCTCATGGCTGCCCCATGCCCACGCCTCTCCTCTAGAGCTGCCTCGGGCAAAGACTAGTCTTCGGGAGGATTAATGCTAGTCTCTGGTATCCGAGCACTGTCCATGTTGCCCACAAGTTGCAGCACAGGGCCCGTTGCCCATGCTGCTGGGTCATACTCACCTTGGCAGGAACAGCAAACCAGTTCACTGAAGAGCTAAGGATACTGGTTATGTTCTGGCTTGCACTTCAGTGTAATAAGGGGAGTGATTTTGACATAGCTACTTTGTACTAGACCCTGGGTATGCACTGACAATGGTCGCCTTGTGCTTTGCATGCCTTACAGTGGAAAGCTTCGCCTTCAGCGCAGCCTCCACACCGGCAGAGAGGCTCTCACAGGTTAGGAGATGGAAAAAGAGAACACGTGATGACATGTTCAATGAGATCATGAACGCCTCTGGGACAACGGACATGGAGCTAGGAGCCTGGAGGATTTCATTGTCTGAAAAACGGGACACGGAGAGCAGGAGAGCAGCCCAGGAGCATGAGCATGCCATGCAGGACCAATCAGACATGTTGAGGTGTCTGGTTGAGCTTCAAGAAAATCAGCTTGAGGCTAGACTCCCTCTGTACCCCTGCAGAACAGCCTGCAAACATCACGCTATTCCCAATTCCCCTCCCCCAAACGTTCCAGGAGGCAGGGTGGGTGGGGTGGAAGGTGCAGTATCCCTTCCACTCAACACCGAGGGAGGATACTAAAAATAAAAGACAGTCATTTGAAGACCTTTGATGGGCAAGACCTCTGTGCTTACACAGACAAGCTGACTTGGTTTCTCCCCTACCAATTTTATCCCACCATTTACCCAAGGTTAAATTATTTCCCTGGTCTTTCAGTTTGTGCAATTCAAGTCAGTGTTTTGATAATAAAATACTCTATTTATTGCAAGCATGGGGTGTGGGAGGGAAGAGGGGTATAGGGAAACTAATGTCACAGAGGAGACAATATGGGAAGGCACAACACAGATAAACAGTGCACATTACTGTGGCTCATTATTGAAATGGGTTTTCAAAGCCTCCCAGAGACACAGAGGTCCTTGCTGGGCTCTTTTAGTGCTCTAGGATCTGGCTGCTCAAAATTAGCTGCCAGCCTATCCACCTCCATGCCCCACACCCGTGGAAACTTCTCTCCCTTTGCCTCACAGATATTATGGAGCATACAGCAGGCAGCAATAACAAAATGGGGATATTGCTTTTACTGAGGTCTAACCTAGTAAGCAAATCGCGCCAGCAACCCTTTAAACGTCCAAAGGCACATTCCACCACCATTCTGCACTTGCTCAGCCTATTGTTGAACTGCTACTTAATGCTGTCCAGATGGCCAGTGTACAGCTTCATGAACCATGGGAGCAAGGGGTAGGCTGGGGGTCTCCCCGAATCACAATTGACATTTCAATGGCATCAATGGTTATTTTGTGATCCCAAAAGAAAGTTTCTGCTTGTAGCTTTCTGAACAGACCTGTGGTCCTAAAGATGTGCACGTCATGCACCTTTCCTGACCATCTCATATTGCTGTCAGTGAAATGCCCCCTGTGATTCACCAGAGCTTGCAACACCATTGAAAAGTATCCCTTTTGGTTTATGTACTCTTTTGTAAGGTGGTCTGGTGCCAAGATCGGGATTTGCGTGCCATCTATTGCCCCACCGCAGTTAGGGAACCCTATCGTGGCAAAACCATCCACTATGTCCTGCACATTTCCCAGAGTCACTACCCTTTGTAGCAGAAGTCGATTAATGGCCCTGCACACTTGGATCACAACAGCTCCCATGGTGGATTTACTAACTCCAAATTGATTCCCCACTGACCAGTAGCAGTCCAGCATTGCAAGTTTCCACAGAGCAGTCACCACACACTTCTCCACTGTCAAAGCAGGTCTCATTTTAGTGTTGCTGTGCTTCAGGGCAGAGGAAAGCTCTGTACAATGTTCCTGGAAAGTGGCCTTCCACATTCAAAAGTTCTGCAGCCACTGCTCGTCATCCCATAATTGTATAACAATACAATCCCATCTGTCAGTGCTTGTTTCCCAGGCCCTGAAATGGTGCTTCACCAAGCTTAGCTGCTGCGTGACTGCCAGCAACAACCGGGAATTGTTTCTTGCTTCTTGGGCAAGCGTATGCACAGCTAAGCCAGGTTTTCAAAAAAAGGTGCGAGAAAGCATGGGTTGATTGCAGTTGATTTGGGGATTGGTCCTCCTTTGAGCAGGGGGTTGGACTAGATGACCTTCTAAGGTCCCTTCCAACCCTGATATTCTATGATTCTATGATATCAGGGCAAGGAGGGAGGGAGAAAACTGCGTCATGGGAGGTCAAAACCATGTTCCCACTCCCCCTTTGACAATGTTTTGGTCCCATGAGGCATTGCAAACAATCCCCAACACTCCCGGCAGCTTCTTACACTGTGGGATAGCTAACTAACGGTGCACTGCTCTCTGCATCGATACAAGCACTGCTAGTGAGGATGCACTCCCATCAACACAATGAAAGTAGTCTGGACACGCCCAACTGACATAATTAATTCAACATCCAGCCTCCGCAGTAATTAAGTCAAGTAGTGTAGACATGCCCTCTGAAACGGAGTTAGGAGTCACAGTGGACAGACATCTGAACATGAGCTCCCAGTGTGATCCTGTGGCAAAAAGGGCTAATGTGATTCTTGGATGTATAATCAGAGGAGTAATAAGTACCTGTGTACGCCATTGATGAGACTGAGACTGTGTACTGTTCTTCTTTTCACATTTTTAAAAGCATGTTGAAACACTGAGGAGAGGGTACAGAGAAGAGCAACAAAAATGATAAGACTAGACAAATTGCCTTACAGTGAGGGACTTAGAGAGCTCAATTGGTTTAGCTTTTCAAAAAGAAGATGCGGAGGTGATTTGATTACAATTTAAATGACCTTATGGAGAGAAAATCCCAGGTCCTAAAGGGCTGTTTAATCTAGTAGAAAAAGATAGAGCCACCGCCAATGACTGCAAGCTGAAGCAAGCTAAATTTGAATTAGCAATAAGTACCACATTTTTAAAGGGGTGAGAGATTAACCACTGGAACAAACTACTAAAGGAAGTTTTATATAAACCTATAGAGCTGATTTCCACTACATAACATTGAGATATGGAACTCAAGGAATTTTGAAAAAGAATCAGATAATAAGAACCTCCAGAGTTACACTAGCTGAACGAATATATACTGTATATAAGAGGAATCTGTTTCAGGGCACAAACCAACAACTGGTTGACAGGATTAGGCAGGAACTGTTGCTAGGGACAGATTTTGCCATGTTCACTATGGGGTTTCCTGCATGTTCCAACCAAGAGTGTAGTGCTGGCCGCTGTCAGACACAGGACTAGATGAACAACTGGTCTGCTTTGATCTGGCTCTTGGGACTGAACAACGTCATGACAGTTGATGAAAGAAGAAAGAGTTGATTGCGCAGACGGGTAAAAGAAGAGGGGCTCAGATCCCAGACTCTTCCTCATGAGAGGGAGTGAGCAGGCAGCTGAGCAAAAATGGATCCCCTTAGAAATTCTTCAGGAACGAGGGATTTACCCCCACAACCTGCCAGAGAAAAAGCAAGGTGTTCCCTAGTAAGGAGCCATGGGGGTGCTTTTGTTGTGAGCTACAGTGTCACAACAGTCCCCAGCACAACCAAAGAAATACACAAACTCACTGTTTCATAATAGGCACCCCACCTTCACTGGGACATTCACATTTAATTAATAGCACACAGAGTTACTAGTGGAAAGTAGTGCTACTTTTGTTAAATGAGCCTATTGAGAAACAAAAAGAAAGGCATTTCTTCATTGATCTGTAATCCCTTCCCCTTAATGCCTCAAACATCTGGAGCACTGTCCTCAGTCCTTATGAAATCGAGTCACTATGAGGCTCCATTCCCATTACAAGTGACAAAGAGTCCTGTGGCACCTTATAGACTAACAGACGTATTGGAGCATAAACTTTCGTGGGTGAATACCCACTTCATCGGATGCATGCCATTCCCATTACAGTTAGAAATGTGATCTCGTAAACGGTTTGAGGTGGTTGCTGGTTAAGTTTGTCATCAGTTAATGAGATTTCAGATAACTTAGCTCAATCACTTTATTGATTAGCAATAAAACAGCATAACACAGAAAGGTCAGACATTACCGGTGTAGAGAACAGTCTTCCAGTGACTCTAGTTTACATATTTCTTGTGTTGATAAATCAATAATTAATAAATGAATAGTTAATAATGGATAGGAATTTTAATTGTGATTATATGTTTAATGAATAGCCTTCTCTTAAATTTAGATTTGGTTAACATGTCAGCTTTGAATGAACTTATTAAACAGTCAAGACAGCACATACAGAGAGGCATACAATAACCCACAACTATGGAAGGCCTTCTCTGTAGTTTCAGACAGTCTGGATCCTGTCTGCCAATGGTCTTACTTCCTTATGATTTCTTGTGGTAATTATACTCTGGTAACTCTCCTTAGTTCAATATTTCAACTCTTATCAATTTCCTCCTTCGCCATATCTTAGGCCCTGTCTACACTACGGGGGTAGTATCTCAGTGTCAACACTTGTGTCTATTCCAATTTGCTTATCTCAACACATAGTTTCCAACCTAGTTACTTCGTTCTTCTGTTAGTACCACTCCATGTCCCTTACTCAGCAAAGCATCTAGGATTTGCTATCAATGGTCAAATCATCTGCAAACAGCTCAGTCTCAGTACCTCTCCATTCCTTATTTCACCAGCATGCATAGCAATCTGTCACACATATCCTTTATAGGCTTTGCAGCTATGCAAAATGTTAAGGGACTTTGGCTCATAAGCCTGAGTGTGATTTGTTGCATAACCAGCTGTAAGTTAAATGGGGCATTTTCTGTTTTCCACTTCATACCCAGCACTCTGCCCAACTGTATTTTTAGGAGTAAATTGTGAAACATTTTGGGCAGCTATTCCACACAGGATAAGCAGCAGGTCCCTGCACCAAGGATTATGGGTATTTTTTTCAGACACCCACAGTGGACTATAAGATGCATAGCTCGAGGAGGAAGTAGGATTTGCATTACCAGTTACACCGGCACAATTAAGGGTACCTGCCTTACAGGAAAAATCACGGTGTGCCTTACCACTTACAGGAGCCATGGAATAGACGAACTGCTGGGGATAGAAGATCCAGGTGAAGATGCACTCGTTGGCATCCCATTATTAACCACATGCCTTTGAAAAAGTGAGCTGTATCTTTAGCCAATAGCACTATAGCCAGTTAGTGCATTGTAGAAAGCTGCTGTGCGTGTGGGGCAAGGCTGACTTAATCCTGTTCACCTGTCACCTTTAAAATGACTCTCGCTAAGGGATAGTCCACACGTGGAATTAAACTGGCATAAAATATACCAGTATAATTATACCTCTGTAACGCCCCATGTTGACAAACCTATTCACAGGAAGTTATAGCCATTATAACCGTACTGGTAAAATTATACCAGGAAAACTTCCGAAGTAGATAATTTTAAAAAATACAGTTGCCTCGGTGCCAAATACAGAGGTAAAGTAACCTCTCGGTTCCTACTCGAGATTCCTGTTTATGCATCTCAGGATTGCATGAGATCTTTTGGAGACAGCATCACACTGGGAGCTCATATTCAGCTGATTATCCACCACAAACCTGCAATTCTTTTCAGCGTCCGTCCCACCTTCCCAGAATAGACTCCTCCAGCCTATAAGTATGGCCTACATATTTGGTCCTAGATGTATACATTTTGATTTAGCCACATTAAAATGCATACTGTTTTCTTGTGCCCAGTGTGCAAAGTGATCCAGTTCACTGTTAATCAGCGACCTGTCCTCTTCATCATTTACCAACCCTCAGATTAGTGTGTCATCTGCAGACTTTATCAGTGATGATTTTATGTTTTTTTTCCAGGTCACTGATAAAAATGTTACAAAGCAGAGGATCAAGAACCAATATCTGCAGGACCCCACTAGAAACACACCTTCTCAATGAGGATTCCCTGTTTACAGTTGCATTTTGAGACATCTCAGTTTGCCAGGTTTTAATCCATTTATATAGAGTGCCACATTAAAATACCCATGTCTTCACAATGTGTGGAGGACTCCATTTTGTTCTACAAAATGGCATCTTCCCTGTGTGTTCAGGGGCCAGATGGAATCATCCCACTGGCACAGCCAGTCAGGAAGTCATATTCAGGGCTCACATAGGAATGCAATCCATGCATTGCATCCAGAGATGGCATGCCACTGCTCAACTTCCAAAATTCAACTTCACTGTCTTGACATTCCCACTAACCATCCCCAAACCCATCGAAAGATCAGTTCCTCTCTTCATCAGCTTTGTCCCCCTCCCATCATCAGAAATAAGATGATGCTGCCCACCCCTCCTCCTTGTATTTTAGAATACGTACGGGTGGAGAAGTGTCTCACCAGAATTTAAAAAAAATACCACTCCACTGTTTTCTACCATTGCGATTGTAGATCTGTTTAATCTGAAGCTACATTTGCTGTACCGGGATTCTTTTCCAAGTGCAGTTTTGCCAAGTGCTGAACAAGGTTTGATTTGTGATTGAAGCCTTTCCCACATTCCGTACATGTGTGAGGCCTCCCTCCCTGGTGCGTTAATTGATGCTGGGAAAGGGCAAACTTCTGACGAAAGCTTTTCTCACACTGGGTGCATTTGTAGGGCCGCTCCCCAGTGTGGATCCTCATGTGTTTATGTAGGGTTTCTTTCCGCCCGAAGTCTTGCCCGCATTCGGTGCATTTAAAAGGTTTAGCTCCTGTGTGGGTTTTACGGTGAGTACAAAGGACCCCTTTCAGTCTGAAGCTTTTGTCACAGTCAGGACACCGATAGGCTCGCTCTCCTGTGTGGATAGTTTGATGTGAAGCAAGGTGGACATACTCTCTGAACTTTTTCCCACAGTCAGGGCAGCTGTAGTTTTTCTCCTCTTTGTGGATCCTTTCGTGTCTGCTGAGTGAGGATCTGCAGTTAAAGCTCTTTCCACAGTTGGCGCACACATGGGATCTCTCTCCGGTGTGTTTTTTCTGATGCCATCGGAGGTGCGAGTTGTGGTAATAGCTTTTCCCACACTCAGCACAGCTGTAACGTCTCTCTTTGGAACAGACTTTCTGATGCACTGCTGAGTTGCTACTGAAACTTTTCTTGTCGCTACTTGTACTCGGTTGTGCTCCCCTATTGGTGCTCTGGTGGCCAATGGTGCAGTTCAGTTTCTTGAAAACTTTTTTATGTTGAATAGATACGCTGCCTCTCTCCTTTGTGGGGCTCCCGTGCTGCCTTCGTGCAGCTCCCTCACTTCCACAGGCTTCGCCCCACTCAAGACTCTGGGGTCTCCCCAACAACATCCTGTCCCGCTCTGCTCTCACAAGCCCTTCCTTCTGGGGATTCTTGTCCCTGTTCTCACTCACGATCCCATCGTTAAACCCTCCAGATCCCTCTCCTGAATGGATTCTCTGATGCTGAATAAGTCTCTCTCTCAGGATAAAGAGCCGGCCACAGTCTGGACACTTATGGGGTGTCTCTGACTTGTGGACTGTGTAACAATGAAGAACAAGGCTTGTCTTGTGCCTGAAGCTTTTCCCACATTCATTACATTTATAAAGTTGCTCCTCAGGGTGAATTCTCAGATGTATCTGAAGGTTTTCTTGTCGAGAGAAGCCTTTGCCACACTCGTAACACTCGTAGACACTTTTTTCTGCACCAGTTTGCTGACAGTGCTGAATAAGGAGCGAGCTGTTACTGAAACCTTCCCCCTGCTCATTGACAGTATTTGGTGTCTCCCCCATATGGGTTACTGGGTGGGCGCTGATGTCCTTGGATTTCCTCAAACTTCTTTTGCTGTGAATGGATTTACTCCTGCCCGGAGGGTTTCTCTTCTGCCGTCTTGCCCTGCCAAGACTCTCACTGGCATCTGCCCCGTCAGGGCACTGTTGTCTCCCTGAGAACATCCTGTGCATCTTCACTCCCACAGCCCCTTCCTGCTGGAGACTCTCCTCCTTGTTTTCACTTGCTGTCCCGGTACCTGTTGGGGGAGAGAATCCAGATGGGATTCATTCCATGTGCTGGGGACGGAAGGGGCAGTAAAGCGATTTGTCACTAATAAGAGAACCTGATAGGTAGGAAGTAAATCCCCCCCAAATCTTTCCACAGAAGGGAAAAGGGGCCAGTTCTGCCTCAAAGTCCCTTCTGAGCCCTAAGAAAAAGGCACAGGGAGGAAAAGGCTTCTGCCAGGGGCCAGGCAGAACGAGTGGGAGCCAAGAGTGACACCTGCCATGAGGACAGGACACAACAGGGAGTCAGATGAGATGGGACAGAAGAGGGGGAGGACTCAGTGGTTTGGCGGGATCCCAGCTTTTCTCTCAGTCCCAGATGGTTTCTCGGTTGGTGTCACTCATTCCTCACCTGTCATAGTGCCTCTTGGGATTTCCCTTTCCTCCGAGCCCTGGAGATCTGGGAACCACAGCTCTTCCCCTCGCTCCATCTGGGACAGCACATCTGGTTTAGCGATCGGAAATCCTGCTCAATGGAAAGAGGTACATGCATTACAACATGTTAAGTATTTGTCGCTCACTTAACTACAAAGAACAGCAAACAAAATCTTGGAATGAAGGGGAAAGACATAATCCATATAGGTTGTCAAGCATTCACATATCCCCTTTTGGAAAGCAGATTGTCTGGTGGGAAATGGGCTGTGCTCCTTATAGGAGATTTAGGCCATGTCTACATTACGGTGACTAGCAACTCCTCACCTAACGAGATGAAAGTCTCATAATTCTCCTGCATGACATCTCTGTAGAGTTCCTTCTGCTTTTCATCCAAAAAAGCCCATTCATCTTCAGAGAAGTACACGGCCACCTCCTCAAATGTCACTGGCATCTGAAATGACATGGGTCCTCCACTCAGTCCTTCTCCCACCACTCAGACACAAGCTGAGCAGCAAAGGGCAAAGATATCACTGTCAATGCAGCATTGTGGGGGAGAGGAACCCCATTTCCCACTATCCCAACCTCCTCCACACAGCAAGAGATGCCAGACCCAGCCTGCCCTCAAAACTCCCCATCCCTCCAGACTCAGCCCCAACTCAGGCCACTGAAGCAAGCACCTGGAACCACAAGGGAGTCCCACTCAGCACACGCTCTTCCCACGATAGTCTCACTGCTCAGTTACAGGCTGAGCACCCAGGGGTAAAGCCTAGCCAACTGGAGTGGCATGAAGTGAGCTATCCAGGATGTGGGAGGAGCTGCACAGGCACTAGGCACCTCACAAGGAGAGGGGTGTGATTATTTTATTGATGGGGAAGAAGGAAAGTCGGAAAGATCGTTGAGTGATGGAGCAGCCAGGAGGAGGTGGGAGGAATGAGCAAGGATAGACAAGGAAGAAGTACAGCCCGGCAGGAGGAACAGTGCGGGCCATTCACAACTCACCATAAAGCCAAACCTACGGAGCGAAGCCACCATATCCTGGTCTCCTTCATTCCCCTTATCATAAGGAACAAACAAATAAGGTGCAGGAAGACCTAAAGGATGATAAAGATACCGTTAAAGGGACCCTCACAGACACATACACACCTGGACCTCACAATTCTACTAGGAACAGGGAACCACCCACCCTTCACACACCACTAGACAACCAAATGCTGTGCTGATGATTTCATACAGGCTGCCTCAGGGACTCCCCTCCCTGCTGTGCTATCCATGCTCTCCAACACCACATGCATCTCCACACATAACTTATTACCTTGTTGCCGTGGATACTGCAGCTTCTCTCTGAGGTCACAGCTCAGTTGTGGTACTGGGTGGTGAAACCTCCGAGACCTTGAGCTGGATGGGGGCTCCATCATATCAGAAATCCCTTCTCTTCCGATCACACAAACTGAGACGTGGGAAACATATACGTTGTTAGCTCTGTACCTCACAGAGAGCTATCATCTGAGGGGCAGTGACAAGTGGCTCTCAGATTCTCTACTAAACAGAGTTATTGAAAGCCGATGGGCCTGCCACACACATGAAAGGGGCTCTGTGTCCCCCCACATTTCTATGTTCCAGTTTTCATAAATATCAGTTGGGTTCTGCCCATTGATGACTAGAAGAGATCCCTCAATTTTGTATTTCTTCCTTGAGCCTTCTGCCCAGACCACGCCTTCTTCCTTCCTGTGCTACTTTTTTTCTTCCTACTGAACTCTTTCTGCACTCAGGTGATGTTACCTCAATTCTACCTTTTATTTGACTGATCATGACACTTAGGAATATCAGATCATAATTGCACTCCTGCAGGTAGTTGGCTCTCTTTATGCTTTTTAATGAACATTATTTTAATGAACATTATTTGTGTTAGAGCGCAGGACTCAATCATGGGGCAAGACCCCATTGTATCAGGCACTGAAAAAGGACAGAACAAAAAGACACTCTTTACCCCAAAGAGCTTCCCCCGTAACATAATCCTTCTACATTTCAGAGGCATCACTCAAAAGTTTTACAATTTTCTCGAGTATGAATTTACAGAATTGTATTTAATGGCAACCTTTTTGTTTGAACTTGTACCAGGTCCAGATTTAACTGTTCCTTTTTCAAAACCCTTAAGGAATTTGAAATGTAAAGTACTATGTAAGGCTTTCATTTCAACTATCTCCCGTATTCCATTTTCCTTTAGCTGTAGAGAGTATTCAAGAGGGGAAGGAGGAAATCCTGACAAGCAGTCTTTTTGATGTTGATATGGATGGTAACAACATTCCTTTTTGGGGGGAAAAGAGAAGAAGTTAGTTGAAATGGGCTACAGCTGTTGTTAAAGTCTGATCTCGTTTCTGTAAAGACAAAACAAGACAAATGCACAGAAAAAGGGAGAAGAAAGAACAGCAAAGATAGAAAATGCAGTTCTGTCTCACGTGCTGACTCGCAACCCCGCTGTTGTAGAAACCACGGGGGGGGGGGGGGGGGAAGAGAGGGAAGGCACTTGATTGTATTGTAAGGTTTGCAAATTCCTCATCCCAAAATTGGGATTTTCAAATCTTATTGGTGTTGATAGTGTCATTTGAGGAGGCGAGGCAGCCATGTTGGCAGAAAACCTGTACGCTGGGTCTCCACTCTTAGCCCAGGTCTACACTAACCCCCCCTGTCGAACTAAGATACGCAACTTCGGCTACGTTAATAACGTAGCTGAAGTCGAAGTACCTTAGTTCGAACTTACCTGTGGTCCAGACGCGGCGCGCAGGCTCCCCCGTCGACTCCGCCTACTCCACTCGTCGAGCTGGATTACCAGCGTCGACGAGGGAGCACTTCCTGGTTCGATTTATCGCGTCTTGACAAGACGTGATAAATCGAACCCAGAACATCGATCCCACGCCTCCGACGCAACGGGTAAGTATAGACATACCCATAGGCTCTGGTGGCAAAGCTACACTGGCCCATGCTTTGTGGTGGAGACAATCGCCGTCTTTCAGTTATCAGGGCAGTTGTCCGATTTGCCTTGTCAGCGGCAGAAATAAAAATTAATGGCATGAGGTTAACGCTCTTTATGGCCTAAATGGGTCAACTTCTTCCTTCCTTTTCTCATGTGATTGCTGTATATTGTTATACAGGCTTTTAAAGAAAAGCGTAACTTGAATTTAGGAGAACGGACTCTGAGCGTTTCATTTTTCAGGCTGTGAGGGTTTTACAGTTTAGAATGATCACATTGAACATCAGCTATTGTACCTGGAGAACTATTTGGGTTGGGGGTGCGATTTCTTACCAATATAGGTAGCCCATCCTAGGGATACAGTTATACCAGGACAGAGCTGCCCTATACCAGTGCAGCTTATTCCCTTTCCTATACAAGCACCTTTGTAACAAAATAATTATATCCACGTGCAGAGCTGGCATGGGGGGGGAAGGGGCGCTGTATGCTTTAAATACACCAGTAGTGTAGGATACTGCTCTGCATAGGAATGTGCTACTTACGGTGTACTGAGCATGCTCCCTTCATCTGAGCATGCTCAGTACATCTGCTGAAGCCACTGCCCTTCACCCTGCCCTTATTACCCATAAGATTCTGCGCACTGCTTTTGACATGGGTTAAAAGGGACAAAGGGGGCGAATCGGAGCAGGGGGGTGGCCAGGGTCTGAGCAGGGGGTGGGAATTGACTGGTCAGGGGGGTCAAGCAGCTGGAGGCAGCATCAGGAGAGGGGCTAAAGGGAAAATCAGGGATATGGGGGGAGGAAGCGGAGTTAAGCCCAGGAGTGAGGCACTGGCAGAGGGTGTCAGAGGGCAAAACCCAGCACAGATGGTGCACAGGGGGTGGCAGTTACCCCAATGGGACGGAGACACCAGTGTTTGCAAAAATGATGGGGGGCAAAGGGGCTTTTTCATTTCCCCCTCTCCCAGACAGCACCTCTCAGCATCGGCTTCCCAGGGCTAGGTTCTTAAAGGCACAGGCATCCTACTGCCTAGTCAATGCATCTCCTCTTGGTCTGATCTAACCTACTGAGGCTCTGTCTACACTACAAAAGTTCAAAGCATTGCCGCAGGTGCCAGTGCTTCTGGTAATCCACCCCGACGAGGGGATTAACTCCGAGCACAGGGAGCCGAGCCTGTCCACACTGGCGCTTTAACGCACTCAAACTTGCTGCGCTCAGGTGGGTGAGGTGGTGATTTTTCACACCCCTGAGCCAGAAAATTAGAGTGCTTTAATTTGCCAGTGTAGATAATCCCTGAGCCTTAATTCAGTGAAACATTTTACATATATCCCCTCAGAAACAAAGAATCCCTTATAACTGTATCTGAATGCATAGTTGTCTTATCTGCTGCTGGGATTCCCTGAATTTTTTATTCTAATTTTTTCTTCTCATTTTTAGAGAAGATGTTTATTCTGTTGGATTATCGGACTTCCAGTCTGACTGAATTACTCGCCTATTGTCAAAACTTTGTTTTGAGTCAATCCACCAATGGGGTGCATGGGCCTGCATCCCTGATTATCTTGGCTAATAGCCAATGTACTTATCCTGAGTGACTGATCTAATTCTTTGTTCAACACATGTAAGGAAAAGGTTATTTTCATGTTTTGTCAGCAGAAGAGTTCAGACAGTCATATCTTTAGCGTGTACCCAATCCATCTCACTTTCTGTGAGAAACTGCTGTCTGTAGAAATTAGCTTTGTCACATTGCGGTGTTACAGGTAGCACATCCCTATAGTTTGCAGTTGTGTGTGTGTGTGTGTGTGTGTGTGTGTGTGTGTGTGTGTGTGTGTGTGTGTGTGTGTGTGTGTGTGTGAGTGAGAGAGAGAGAGAGAGAAAATGCTAGCTGTAGGACCCTGCTACCTGCAGCAGCGACAGGTCCTACTTGTGGTTTTTTTTTTTTAAAGCGAAGAGTTATTTCAAGCAGTCTCACATGTAAAACTTACCTGATAGCTTTCTTTAACAGGGTAACATAACTCTAAATAAGTTGGGCATAAGGAGTGGGGTTCTCCAGGGATCAGTTCTGGCTATGTTTCTATTCAAAATCTTAATGATTAAGATAATGACATAGAGCACTCCCAGCTATCTTTGAGACACCACTGACTTCCTGAGGAAACTACAATCCATCGATGATCTTCCAGACAACACCATCCTGGCCACTATGGCTGTAGAAGCCCTCTACACCAACATTCCACACAAAGATGGACTACAAGCCATCAGGAAGTATCCCCGATAATGCCACGGCTAACCAAGTTGCTGAACTTTGTGATTTTGTCCTCACCCACAACTATTTCACATTTGGGAACAATATATACCTTCAAGTCAGCGGCACTGCTATGGGTACCTGCATGGCCCCACAGTATGCCAACATTTTAATGGCTGACTTAGAACAACGCTTCCTTAGCTCTCATTCCCTAATGCCCCTACTCTACTTGCACTACACTGATGACATCATCATCTGGACCCACGGAAAAGAAACCCTTGAGGAATTCCACCACGATTTCAACAATTTCCATCCCACCATCAACCTTAGCCTAGACCAGTCCACACAAGCGGTCCATTTCCTAGACACTACTGTGCTAATAAGCGATGATCACATAAACACCACCCTATACCAGAAACCTACTGACCGCTATACTTACCTACATGCCTCCAGCTTCCATCCTGAACACACCACACGATCCATTGTCTACAGCCAAGCTCTAAGATACAACCGCATTTGCTCCAATCCCTCTGACAGAGACAAACACCTACAAGATCTCTATCAAGCATTCTTAAAACTACAATACCCACCTGCTGAAGTGAAAAAACAGATTGACAGAGCCAGAAGAGTACCCAGAAGTCACCTGCTACAGGATAGGCCCAACAAAGAAAATAACAGAACACCACTAGCCGTCACCTTCAGCCCCCAACTAAAACCTCTCCAGCGCATCATCAAAGATCTACAACCTATCTTGAAAGATGATCCCTCACTCTCACAGATCTTGGGAGACAGACCAGTCCTCGCTTACAGACAGCCCCCCAACCTGAAGCAAATACTCACCAGCAACCACACACCATACAACAAAAACACTATCTCAGGAACCTATCCTTGCAACAAAGCCCGATGCCAACTTTGTCCACATATCTATTCAAGTGACACCATCATAGGACCTAATCACATCAGCCACACCATCAGGGGCTCGTTCACCTGCACATCTACCAATGTGATATATGCCATCATGTGCCAGCAATCCCCCTCTGCCATGTACATTGGCTAAACTGGACAGTCTCTACGCAAAAGAATTAAATGGACACAAATCTGACATCAGGAATCATCACATTCAAAAGCCAGTAGGTGAACACTTCAACCTCCCTAATCACTCAGTGACAGATTTAAAAGTGGCAATTTTGCAACAGAAAAACTTCAAAAACAGGCTCCAACGAGAAACTGCGGAATTGGAATTAATATGCAAACTAGATACCATTACCTTAGGCTTGAATATTGACTGTGGATGGCTCGGTCATTATGTTAATTGAATTTATTTCCCCTCCTTAAAAACCCTTAACACCTTTGTGTCAACTGTCTGTAATGGGTCATGTTGATTACCACTTCAAAAGTTTCTACTGATAACAGTGCCTTTCAATTAATTAGCCTCTTAACATTGATATAGACACTCCCACCTTTTCATGTTTCTCTGAATGTATAAATATCTGCTCACTGTATGTTCCATTCCATGCATCCGATGAAGTGGGTTCTTAACCCACGAAAGCTTATGCTGAAATAGATTTGTTAGTCTCTACGGTGCCACAGGTATTTTTCTTGTTGCTGACACAGACTAACACGGCTACTGCACTGAAACCTGACATAGAGAGTACACTTCTAACGTTTGTGAAAATGTAAGGTCTAGAAAACATGACCAACGAGGGAAGATTGAACCATGAGAACAGTTTTCAAGTATGTACAAATAAAGTAGCATCTTTTTACAAAAGCTGCTTCTTACAATCTATACGTATCACAAACTGCTACAGAGAGCACATTTCTGTAGCAATTTCACACACACTATAGCGCAAGAAACTGCTACCCGTAGGCATTTGCTACATCAGGTCGCAGTTGACGACACAAGCAGATTCCTAGGCGGAGCGGTACCCTACACTACACCGGCTGGGCTGCCCTGACCTCCCCTCTTTGCACCCCGGAAGCTGGCTGGGTGGGGAGGTTCCGCTGCTCAGGCCCCCCCTCCCTCCGTGCTCCCGGGAGCTGGCTGGGCTGGGAGAACCCAGCTGGGTCCAGGCTCCGATCCCCGTGTCGCTGCCACAACGCGCTCCCGGCAGCGAGCTCTCGCCGCGGCAGGGGCAGCTTGTCTCTCCCCCGGCTCGGCTCCCAGCCCCCGCGACTCACCGCCCCTGCCCGCACTCGCGGGGCTCCTCGGGCTTCGCCCAGCAGCGGTCCGGCAGCCCGGCGCGCGGCGAGGGGCGGATCGGGCCCATGGAGGTTTCCGAAGGCGGAAATAAGAACAGCTGAGAACAGGAAGTTCCGGTCTATTAACTTCCCCCCCGGGCCCATCTGGCGCTGGGGATTCGCAGCCGCGTTTGGATCATTGCCCAGAACGGGTCCAAGTCCCGCCCCCAACCCCCTGTCTATTGATACACACAACAAAATGGGGTGGGGCTGAGGGGTTTGGGGTGCGGGAGGGGTTCAGGGCTGGGGTAGTGACTGGGCTCTGGCTGGGGGTGAGGGGTGTGGGAGGGGCAAGGGCAGAGGGTTAGGGTGCGGAGGTGAGGGGTTCAGGAGGGGGCAGAGGATTGGGGTGTAGGGGGTAAGGGCTCTGACTGGGGGTGCAGGCTCTGGGGTGGGGCTGAGAGGTTTGGGGTGCAGGAGCGGCTAGGGCAGAGGGTTGGGGTGCAGGGTGGAGCTGTGGATCAGGGGTTCAGGGCTGGGGCAGAGGGTTGGGATGCGGGGGGGTGAGGGCTCTGGGGTGGGGCCAGGAATGAGGAGTTTGGGGTGCAGACAGACTGCCCCAGGGCTGGGCCAGAGAGGAGGACTCCACAGTTCCCCACAGCCCTCTCCCCGCCGGCAGCAGTGAGCTCTGGGGGTAGGGTGACCAGACAGCAAGTGTGAAAAATCAGGACGGGGGTGGGGGGTAATAGGAGCCTATGTAAGAAAAAGACCCAGAAATCAGGACTGTCTCTATAAAATCGGGACATCTGGTCCCCCTGTCTGGGGGAGGGCTCCCTCTCCCCCAGCACTGTCGATGCACATGCTCCGAGGGGCTGGGCCCCTCTCAGGTACATGGAGGGGGCTGTCATCACATGTGTGCCTCCTCCCTCAGCTGCCGCCTCATCCTGCTGCCGATGCCGCTCCCTTTTGTAGCTGGCAGCAGCCGGCAAGGGCGCCCAGCGCCTGCTACCCCGGGCACAGGGAGGGACGCCCCAGGGGCGGCGCGCAAGGACAGGGGAGAAACCCAGCTCAAAACATTAGTGGAGCCAGGCCCCCAGGCTCTGAATTTGCTGGAGCACGGGCACCACAGGCCCATATAACTTGCCGCCCCTGGGGTTATTTAACCACCTCTGTGGTCGTTTGTTATAATTCTCCAGACATACCCTAACAGGTCAGCCAGAGAAATCACAGGATTTATTAGGACACTGGAACTAACAACTCCGCTACACACAGGCAAGACAGGTTTCCTCTGACCTTGCACCAAGATGGCCGCTCACATGTTCCGGAGGACTAGGGTTGCTACCTGTCTGGGTTTTACCTGGGCCATCCGATTTTTGACTTCTGTGTCCAGGTGCCGTTTAGGGTTGCACACCCACACCCCCTGACAGACCCCCAGGACTCCCATGCCCTATCCAACCACCTCCTGCTCCCTGCCCCTTGTCCAACCTCCCCGCCCCCTTACCATGCCTCTTAAAGCAGCAGCTCGGATGGAGCTAGATGCACTGCTGGGCTGCCCCGGAGCATGCAGCCCCGCCCCCCAGAGTGCTGCCCGTGCGGCAGCATAGCTGCAGGGGAGGGGGAACATCAGGGGAAGGGCAGGGGGCAGCCTCCCCAGCCCGGAGCTCAGGGGCCAGGCAGGATGGTCCCGCAGGCCAGATGTGGCCCGCGGGCCATAGTTTGCCCACCCCTGATGTAATATGTTATTGAGGCCTGGTATGCATGACGCGTGCTTGACATGAATATGTGTGTTGAAAGTTGGCAACCGAAGCAAGAACTTAAGGTCAAGGACTATTAGAACTATTTGTGTAAAAACAATCTTATGTTCCGAGAAAAATACAGAAAATCATCAGAAAAGGAAACACCACCAGCTGGATTGATATACAATTGTATAAGCATTGGAGGAAATGACACGCCTTGGATCATGGTGGCCTGCCCAGGATTGTGTCTTTGGAATTGTGTGGGTAGAAGGCCTAGTAAACAAAGGCAAAGAACCGATGACCCAACGGAATGCACTATAAATGGTTGCCTATGATTTCTGCAAATCAGAATTGTTTATTGATCCAGAGCCCCGTGTGGCTATAGATGTGGTTTTTGCTAGCTCCCTGCATCTTATGATCTTATCCTGACGGAAGGAACCTCGACTGGCCATTGGGAGCATTCTGACCGTTAGACTCTGGTATAGTATGTTTGGGGTGTGAATGTGAAGTGAGAAAGGTTTGTTTTGTAATCAATAAAGAGCATTTAGAGTATTATATACCAACACTGTGTCCAGTATCTACTTGCTCCCCATCCCGTAGGGAAACCTCTCTTGCAGGTCTAACACAAGGTCATCCAGCTAAGAACAAAGAATGCTGGCCTTGGCTGCAGAATGGGCGACTGTATCCTAGAAAGCAGAGACTCTGAAAAGGATTTAGGGGTCACAGTTGATAGACCCCTAGTTGGAGATTGGCCCTGTTTCGAGCAGGGGGTTGGACTAGATGACCTCCTGAGGTCTCTTCCGACCCTGATAGTCTATGATTCTATGACATCTGAACATGAGCTCCCAGTAGGATCCTGCGACGAAAAGGGCTAATGTGATGTTTGGATGTAATCAGAGGAGTAATAAGTAGGGCGAGAGTGGTTTTACTCCTGTCTACCACATTGGTGAGATTGATATTATAATACTGTGTACAGTTCTTGTAGTCCTGTTTTACAAATCATGTTGAAACACTGGAGAGGGTACAGAGAGGAGCCACAAAATGATCACAGGGCTAGACAAAATACCTCACAGTGAGGGACTTAGAGAGCTCAATGTGTTCAGCTTCTCAAAACGAAGATTCAGAGGTCAGGTGATTTGATTACAATTTAAATGCCTTTATGGGGAGAAAATGCTGGGTCCTAAAGGGCTGTTTCATGTAATGGAGGAAGAGCCACTGCCAATAACTGCAAAATGAAGCAAAACAAATTTGAATTAGGAATAAATTCCCAAATTTTAAAGGTGAGGGTGATTAACCACTGGAACAAACTTCTGAGAGAAGAGGTGGATTCTCTTTCTCTTGATGTCTTCAGATCAAGGCTGGATGCCTTTCTAGGTGTTCTTTTCGCAAATATAAGTTATTGGGTAGCTGGGTGAAATGTAATAGCCCGTGATATACAGGAGATTAGATTAGCTCATATATAGATATATAAACATATGGAGCTGATTTCCACTAGATAGCATTGAGACTTGGACCTCATGGAATTTTTAAAAAGGATCAGATAGAAACATAGATGATGAGAACCTCCCGAGTTACACTAGCTGAACTAATATATAATGTATATATAAGGAATCTGTTTCAGGGCACAAACCAAACAACTTTTTGCCAGGATTAGGCAGAAACTTTTGTTAGGGACAGATTTTGCCATGTCCACTATAGGGTTTCCTGCATGTTCCAACCAAGCGTGTAGTGCTGGCCACTGTCAGACACAGGACTAGCTGAACGATTGGTCTGCTCGGAGGTGGCTATTGGGACTGAACAACGGCAGTTGATGAATGAAGAGAGAGTTGATTTTGCAGACGGGTAAAAGAAGAGGGGCTCAGATCCCAGACTCTTCCCCGTGAGAGGGAGTGAGCAGGCAGCTGAGCAAAAATGGATCCCCTTAGAAATTCTTCAGGAACAAGGGATTTACCCCCACAACCTTCCAGAGAAAAAGCAAGGTGTTCCCTAGTAAGGAGCCACGGGGGTGCTTTTGTTGTGAGTTACAGTGTCAACAGTCCCCAGCACAACCAAAGAAATACACAAATTCAGTGTTTTATAATAGGCACCCCACCTTCACTGGAGCATTCACGTTTAATTAATAGCACACAGAGTTAATAGTGGAAAGTGGAAATAACTACTTTTGTTAAATCAGCCTATTGAGAAATTAAAAGAAAGGCATCTCTTCATTGATCTGTAATCCCTTCCCCTTAATGCCTCACCCTTCCTCCATCCTTATGAAATCCAGTCACTATGAGGCCCCATTCCCATTACAGTTAGAAATGTGATCTTGTAAGTGGTTTGAGGCGGTTGCTGGTTAAGTTTGTCATCAGTTAATGAGACCTCAGATAAGTCAGCTAAATCACTGTATTGATTAGCAATAAAACAGCATAATACAGAAAGGTCAGATATTACCAGTGTAGAGAACAGTCTTCCAGTGACTGTAGTTTACATATTTCTTGTGTTGATAATCAACCAATAATTTGTCAATAATTAATAAATGAATAGCTAATAATGGATAGGAATTTTAATTGTGATTATATGTTTAATGAATAGCCTTCCCTTAAATTTAGATTTGGTTAACATGTCAGCTTTGAATGAATTTATTAAACAGTCAAGACAGCACATACAGAGAGGCATACAATTACCCACAATTGTGAAAGATCTTCTCTATAGCTTCAGACAGTCTGGATCCTGTCTGCCAATGGTCTTACTTTCTTATGATTTCTTGTGGTAGTTATACCCTGGTAACTCTTCTTAGTTCAACATTCCAACCCTTATTTATTGCCTCCTCCTGGTGCACACTTTTCCATATCTTAGGGCTTGTCTCCACTTAGGAGGGATCAACGTGTGGCGATCAATCCTCCGGGGGTCGATTTAGTGGCTCTAGTGAAGACCCACTAAATTGACCACTGATTCCTCTCTCGTCGACTCTGGCATAGGTGCTGACTTTTGGTTTTGCTGGTGGGTGCCCCATCCTGGCTCCACCTCCTTCTCCAAAGCCCCATCCCCTCCTCTTCCTGCCCTGTCCTGCTAGGCTCCCCTGAATGCCTTCTTCATAGAATCATAGAATATCAGGGTTGGAAGGGACCTTAGGAGGTCATCTAGTCCAACCCCCTGCGCAAAGCAGGACCAATCCCCAATTTTTGCCCCAGATCCCTAAATGGCCCCCTCAAGGATTGAACTCACAACCCTGGGTTTAGCAGGCCAATGCTCAAACCACTGAGCTATCCCTCCCCCCCCCCCCCCCCCCACTGCTGACCCCCTCCCCTGAATGCCTCCCACCTGCCAGTCACTCCTTTCTGCCCCCTCCTGCCTTAAGGGCGAGGTGTGTGTGCTGGAGGGGTGCTCTGCCAGTTTTGAGGGGAGGCTATTTTCAACATATTTATACACTTTCATTCTAGTTATTGAAAGTGTGTCTATCATTGGTATCTCCCCTTCCTGATGTTTCCCAGTTCTTGCTCCCTTCCTGTGTCCCTTTTCCCATCTCTCGCTCTCTGCTCCCCAACTCCTGGTGGCTCTGTCTAATGCCTGCTCCCACCCACACTCTCAAAGCAGCTCTGTCTCCCCCCCAACCCCACCCCCTGTGCCCAGCCCAGAAACTGCCCGCCCTGGGACACAGAGAGAGAAATGTAATTCAACAGCCCAGCATAGAAATGGCCCATTCACTCATCCTGCTGTGTGGCCGCGGTGTCGCTCCAGCTCTTCCCAGTCCCCGGGGCTGCAGCCCACCCCCGCTTTGAAGCTCGCTCGCTGACTCCCTCACACACTCTGCAACTTTTGCGGGAGGGGAGCCCCTGGTGGGACCATGGCCAAAGGCGAGGGGAGGGGGTTGCTTCCTTCACCGGGCTGCAGCAGCCCAGCACCCTGAAGCAAGACGAGCTCAGGCAGCCCAAGGTGAAGCAAGGCAGCGTCTCTGACTTGAAGCTGATACAGGGGGGTGGATACAACAGAAGGAATTCCCTGGGAGCTGCGGGGGGGGGGGGGGGCAGGGATGGATCCAGGGGAAGGAAATCAATCCTTCCTGACTGGGGGGGGGGGGGGGGGAGGAGGGGATGCTGATGGGCGGGGGAGGGGGGAGATAAACTTCCTCTCTGGGAGGAAAAGCCCCTCAGGCAGTCTTGATCAGGGCATGGGCTTTGAGCTGGGCAGGCGTTACTTTCCCAGGCATGAGAGCCAGCCATGAGACGAGGATGAGGTTAGAAGTCCTGGTGGTATGTTGCCCGCCCCCCCCCCCCCCCCGGGGAAGGGAGGCGGACAGTGGCCTAGCCAGGGCGGGAGCAGAGGAGAAGCAGCGCTAAGGCGCCGCCCGAGCCCCACTGCGGGAGCCGGGCTCGGGGGCGCTTTAAGAGGCCTGCTGCTCCTGCGGGGAGCCACGGGCCCTTTAAAGTGCCCCCCCAGCCCCGCTGCCAGACCTGGGCGTGGGGGGGGGCGCTTTAAAAGGCCCCGCAGTGGCAGGAGCCACCAGCCTTTTAAAGCGCCCCTCCTAGCCCGGTCCGGCAGCGGGGCTGGGGGGTGCTTTAAAAGGCCGGCAGCTCCTGCCGCTGCGGGGAGCCACGGGCCCTTTAAAGCACCTCCCCCCAGCCCCGCTGCCGGACCCGGGCTGCGAGGGGGGGGAGCTTTAAAAGGCCCACGGCTCCTGCCGCTGTGGGCCTTTTAAAGCGCCCCTCCCCAGCCCTGCTGCCGGACCTGGGCAGGGATTTAAAAGGCCCCGGGGGCTCCGCAGCGGCTGGAGCCTCGGGCCCTTTAAAGAGCCACCGGGGTGGGTACAGGGGGAGCGGGGAGGCGCCTTTTTATAGCGCCCGCTCCCCCTGTGCCCTAAACCTGGCTACGCCGCTGGATGCAGAGCCCCTGGACCAGGGTCAGAACCATAAGGGTTAGGAGCTCCCAGAGCCTGTGTAGGAGGGGTCTGGACACGGGCAGGGTCCAGGCTGCGGGGGGGCTGCTCATTATCAGCTGGGGCTGCAGTGAAGACCTTCTGGACGGGTGAAGGAGGGGAAGGGGGCGAGCTGCTGGCCCCAGCCCAAGTTCACTCATCAGACACAAGGGCAAACTTTTCTTAAAGGAGCCATGTCCTTTGGTTTGTCCCCCTGCCCAGCAATAAGGGGGTCCACTGCAGGTTTCTCCTGGCTGGAGGGGGAGCACAGGTCCTGGGGGAGACACCAGGGTGGGCTGAGAATGGCTGGCTCAGTTCTATGAGAAACCCCCCTGGCCCATACTCCCCCCAGCAGCCCCCTGGAGCCAGCCCAGAAGCTGCCACCCCATCTCCCCCACCCCTCCACAGCTAGCCCAGAAGCTGCCATGCCCTGGCTGACTGTCCCTCCTAGCCCAGCTCCCTCTGCCCTGAAAATTAGAAGGACTCACACATGCCTGCAGCCTCAGAGCTTCAGCAGCGGCAGGGGAAACAGCTGATAGGCGGGACTTCACGCCAAACAGCTGATTGGCTGCAGCCAGCCAAAGAGCTGATAAGAGCTGCTGCGCATGCTAAAGAGCTGATTGGCAGTTGCCAACAGCTGATCTCCCCAGGGGGCGCTAAGCACCCGCTAATTTTTCCCCCTGGGTGCTCCAGCCCCAGAGCAGCCATGGAGTCGGCGCCTGTGGACTCTGGTACTCTACCGGAACGAGAAGCATAAGGAAAGTCGACGGGAGAGTTTCTGCCGTTAGCCCAGCATGGTGTAGACACCACAATAAGTTCACGGAAGGTACGTCGACTCCAGCGACATTATTCACGTAGTCAGAGTTGCGTAACTTAGGTCAACTTAGCCCCATAGTGTAGACCTGCCCTTAAGGCTCTTTCCTCAGTTCCCTCTTCCTTTTCATTTTCCAAGTGTTTCAACACCAAGTAGTTAGTCATTGTTTATGGCCTTTTTTGGACATTTTTATTCGTTACATATCTTGCGAATATGTGGTGGTTAGTACCTTGCAAAAATATCTCTCATAAAATATGTCATGGGTTACTGCATTGTAAAATTCCATTCCTTGCTAGATAGCTTTATGTTAACTGCAAAGCATCATGGGAATCTTGTCCCCAGGCAAGCCGTAAAATCTTTTCTGACCTATCTTTAAGTGTCAACACCTGTGTCTGTTCCAATTTGTTTATACCATCACATATCCCAGTTGTTTACAACCTAGTTACACAGCAAAACATTTAGGACTTGCGGTTAATGGTTAAAACATCTGTAAACAGTACCTCTCCATTCCTTATTTCACCAGCAAGCATAGCAATCTGTCACTCATATCCTTTATACATTTTGCATAGCTGCAAAGCACCTTAGGGGACTTTGGCTCAGAAGCTAACAAATCACACTCAGGCTTAACCGGCTGTAAGTTTAACGGGGCATTTTCTGTTTTTCAGTTCATACCCAGCACTCTGCCCAACTGTGTTTTTTAGGAGTAAATTGTGAAAACCTTTCAGGCAGCTATTCCATACAGGATAAGCAGCAGGTCCCTGCACCAAGGATTAGGAGTACTTTTTCCAGATACCTTCAATGAACTATGGGATGCACAGCTCGGGGAGGAAGTAGCATTTGCATTACCAGTTACACTGGCCCAGTTGGGGTTCTTGCCTTACAGGAGAAAAATCAATGTGTGCCGAACTGCTTGGAATAGACTGAACTGCTGGGGATGGAAGATCCAGGTGAAGATGCACTC
The DNA here is from genome assembly GCA_037349315.1 of Chelydra serpentina. Taxonomy (NCBI): domain Eukaryota; kingdom Metazoa; phylum Chordata; order Testudines; family Chelydridae; genus Chelydra; species Chelydra serpentina. The sequence goes on along the minus strand of JBAIAC010000021.1, from coordinate 1,699,317 downwards.
GTTGGCATCCCATTATTAACCACATGCCTTTGAAAGTGAGCTGTATCTTAGCCAATAGTGCTATAGCCATAGTGCATGGTAGAAAGCTGCTATGTGGGTGGGGCAAGGCTGACTTACTCCTGGTCACCTGCCACCTTGAAAACCGCTCTCGCTTGTCTACATGTGGAATTTAACTGGCATAAAATATAGCAGTCTAATTATACCTCTAACTCCCGATGTCGACACACTTATTCACAGGAAGTTGTGCCATTATAACCGTACTTGCAAAATTACACCAGTAAAACTTCGGGAGTAGATAAACCCTGAGACAGGTTTAAAAAATACAGTTGCCTCAGTACCAAATACAGAGGTAAAATAACCTCTGTACTCCTACTCAAGATTCCCCTGTTTATGCATCTCGGGATTGCATGAGCTCTTTTGGAGACCGCATCACACTGGGAGCTCATATTCAGCTGATTATCCACCACACCCCAAATTTTTTTCAGAGCCCCACATTCCCAGGATTGAATCCCCCATCCTTTAAGTATGGCCTACATTCTTCATTCATACATGTATATATTTACATTTAGCCACATTAAAATGCAGATAGTTTTCTTTTGCCCAGTTAGCAAAGTGATCCAGTTCACTGTGAATCAGTGATCTGTCCTCTTCATTATTTACCACTCCCCCAATTTATGTGTCAGCTGCATACTTTATCAGTGATCATTTAATGTTTTTTTCCAGGTCATTGATAAAAATGTTACAAAGCAGAGGATAAAGAACCGATCTCTGCAGGACACCTCTAGAAACATACCTGCTCAATGAGGATTCCCTGTTTACAGTTACATTTTGAGACATCTCAGTTTTCCAGGTTTTAATCCATTTATAGAGTGCCATGTTAAAATACCCGTGTCTTCACAATGTGCAAAGGACGCCATTTTGTTCTGTTGTGTGTTCAGGGGCTGGATGGAATCGTCCCACTGGCACAGCCAATCAGGAAGTCATATTCAGGGCTCACCACAGGAATGCAATCCATGTGTTGCATCCATAGATGGCATGCCACTGCTCAACTTGCAAAATTTCAATTTCACTCCCTTGAAATTCCCATTAACCATCCCCAAAACCTGTTGAAAGATCAGTTCCTCTCTTCATTAGCTTTGTCCACCTCCCACATCTCACTTCCATAATCATAAATAAGGTGATACTACCAACCCATCCTCCTTAAACCTTGTATTTTAGAATAAGTATGAGTGGAGAAGTGCAGGGCTGGCGCTACCATTAGGCGACCCTATGCGGTCGCCTAGGGCGCCAGGATTTGGGGGGTGGCATCTCAGGTCTCTCGGCGGCCGCCGACAGGAGAGGCTGCTGCCGAAGTGCTGCCGAGAACCCTGGCGGCCGAAGAAGCTGCCGCCGAGGAGTCCGGCGGCACTTCGGCGGCTGCTTCTTTGGCCGCCGGGGACCTCGGCAGCATTTCGGCGGCAGCCTCTCCCACCGCCTAGGGCAGCAAAAAAGCTGGTGCCACTCCTGGAGAAGTGTCTCACCAGATTCAAAAAAGTACCACTCCATTATTTTCTATCATTCCAATTGTAGATCTGTTTAACCTGAAGCTACATTTGCTGTATGGAGTTTCTTTTTCAAGTGGAGGTTTGCCAAGTGTTTAACAAGATTTGATCGGTCATTGAAGCTTTTCCCACATTCAGTACATTTGTGAAGTCTCTCTCCCCGATGCACAGCTTCATGCGTGGTAAGTTGGGACTTCTGAAAAAACATTTTCCCACATTCAGTGCATGTGTGAGGCCTCTCTCCCTGGTGTATTAACTGATGCTGGGAAAGGGCGAACTTCTGACGAAAGCTTTTATCACACTGCGTGCATTTATAGGGCCGCTCCCCGGTGTGGATCCTCATGTGTTTAGTCAGGGTTGATTTCCGCCCAAAGCCTTGTCCGCATTCGGTGCATTTATAAGGTTTATCCCCTGTGTGGGTTCTACAGTGACTGGTAAAGTGTCCTCGCAGCCTGAAGCTTTTGTCGCAGTCGGGACACTGATAGGGTCTCTCTTCCCTGTGGATTCTCTGATGCATAGTAAGGTATGAGTACTCGCTGAAGTTTTTCCCACAGTCAGTGCAGCTGTAGTTTTTCTCCTCTTTGTGGGTCCTTTCATGTCTGCTGAGTATTGACCTGTACACAAAGCTCTTTCCACAGTCAGCACATACATAGGGTCTCTCTCCTGTATGGTTTTTCTGATGCCTTCGAAGGTGAGCATGCTGGTGGTAGCTTTTCCCGCATTCAGCACAGCTGTAACGTTTCTCTTCCAGGTGGATTTTCTGAGGCACAGAAAGGGCTGAGTTGCTACTGAAGCTTTTCTCATTGTCACCATTTGTTCTTGTTTGTGCTCCAATGTTGGTGCCCTGGTGCGTGATGGTGCTTTTCAATTTCTTGGAATCTCTTTCACGTTGATTAGATATACTGCTTCTTTTGCCTGCAGGGCGTTTCTGCTGCCTTCGTGCCACGTCCTGACTTCCACAGCCTTCTCCCTTCTGTGGACCCCGGGGTCTCCCTGAGAATGTCCTCTGTGGTTCTGGTTCTCCAGGCCCTTCCCACTGGAGATTCTTAGCTTCATCTTCACTCACGATGCCATCATTTAACCCTCTAGGTTCTTGTTCTTTGTGGATTTTCTGATGCTGAATAAGTCTCTCTCTCAGCACAAATTGCTGGCCACAGAATGGACACTTATAGGGTCTCTCCACCCTGTGGACTATGTATCGATGATATACAAGGATTGTCTTCTCTCTGAATCTTTTCCCGCACTCAGTACATTTATAAGGTTGTTCCATTCTGTGACTCATGGAGTGATCTTTGAGCACTGAACTCCGACTGAAACTTTTCCCGCATTCTTTACATTTATAAGGTCTCTCTCCTTTGTGAGTTCTCATATGTATCCGAAGGTATTTTTCTTGAGTGAAGCTTTTCCTACACTCACTACACTTGTAAGCACTCTTTTCTGCACCAGTTTGATGATGCTTAATAAGGAGAGAGCCGTTATTGAAACTTTCCCCAAGTTCAGTGCCTTTATTTGGTCTCTTCCCCATGCAGCCTGTATGCTGTGTGCTGGTGTCTTTGGATTTGCTTAAGCCTATTTTGTTGCAAGTGGATTTACTTTGTCTCCAATCTCGAGGATCTCCATGCTGCTGTCTCACCTTGCCCCTACTCTCGCTGGCATCTCCCCCGTCAGGGCACTGGGGTCTCCCCGACAACATCATGTCTGGCTTTGCTCTCGCAGACCCTTTCTTCTGGGGATTCTTGTCCCTCTTCTCACTCACGATCCCATTGTTGAATCCTCTAGATGCCTCTTCGTTGTGGATTCTCTGATGGCCAATAAATCTCTCTCTCAGAATAAAGAGCTGGCCACAATCTGGACACTTATAGGGTTTCTCCAACTTGTGGACTGTGTAACGGTGAAGAACAAGGCTTGTCTTGTGTCTGAAGCTTTTCTTGCATTTGTTACATTTATAGGGTCTCTCGCCTCTGTGAATTTTCAGATGTATCTGAAGGTATTCTTGTCGAGTGAAGCTTTTGCCACACTCACTACACCTGACAGCACTCTTTTCTTCACTAGTTTGCTGACAATGTTGAATAAGGAGCGAGCTATTACTGACTCTTTCCCGCAGTTCACTAATGGTATTTGGTGTCAACCCAATATGGGTTACTGGGTGAATGCTGGTGTCTGTGGAGTTCCTCAAACCTCTTTTGCTGTGAGTAGATTTACTCCCGCCTGGAGAGTCTCCTCTCTGCCGCCCCACTCTGTCCTGACTCTTGCTGACATCTGCCCTATCGGGGCCCTGCTGTCTTCCTGAGAACATCCTGTGCAGCTTCACTCCCACAGCCCTTTCCTGCTGGGGACTCTCCTCCTTGTTTTCACTTGCCGTCCCAGTACCTGTTGGGAGAGAGAATCCAGATGGGATTCACTCCATGTGCTGGGGACAGAGGGGGCGGCAAAGGGATTTATCATTGATAACAGAACCTGATAGGCAGGAAGTATATTCCACCAAGTGGCAGAGGAGGGGCGAGTTCTGCCTCAAAGTCCCATCTGAGCCCTAAGAAAAAGGCACAGGGAGGAAAAGGCTTCTGCCAGGGGTCAGGCAGAATGATTGGGAGCCAGGAGTGACACCATCCATGAGGACAGAGCACAAAAGTGAGTCAGATGAGATGGGACAGAACAGGGGGAGGACTCAGTAGTTTGGTGGGATCCCAGCTTTTCCCTTAGTCCCAGATTGACACAAACTGAGAAACTCTCATTCCTCACCTGTCGTAGTGCCTCTTGGGATTTCCTTTTCCTCCGAGCCCTGGAGATCTGGGAACCACGGCTCTTCCCCTCGCTCCATCTGGGACAGCACATCTGGTTTAGCAATCGTAAATCCTGCTCATTGGAAAGAGGTACATGCATCACAACATGTTAAGTATTCGTCGATCACTTAACTACAAAGAACATTCCAAGATTTTCTTTGCTGAAGGAGAAAGACATAATCCATATAGTTTATAAAAGATTTGTGTATCACATTTTAGCAAGCAGGCTGTACGGTGGGAAATGGGCTGTGTTGCTTATAAAAGATTGAGGCCATGTCTACGCTATGGGGACTGTAGCAACTCCTCACCTAACGAGATGAAAGTCTCGTAATTCTCCTGCATGACATCTCTGTAGAGTTCCTTCTGTTTTTCATCTAAAAGAGCCCATTCATCTTCAGAGAAGTACACAGCCACCTCCTCAAACGTCACTGGCATCTGAAATGACATGGGTCCTCCACTCAGCACCTGCCTGCTCTGGCCACAATCCCACCACTCACACACAAGCTGAGCAGCAAAGGGCAAAGCCATCACCGTCAATGCAGCATTGGAGGAGGGGAAGGAATCCCATGTCCCACTATTCCATCCTCCTCCACACAGCAAGAGATGCCAGACTCAGCCTGCCCATCCCCACAGAGCTCTTAGTCCCAATCCAGCCACTCAAGCAAGCACCTGGGGCCACAAGGGAGCCCCACTCAGCACGTGCTGTTCCCGCGATAGTCTCACCACTCAGTCATGGGATGAACTGCCAGAGGCAAATCCTGACCAACTGGAGGGGCATGAAGTGAGCTATCCAGGATGTTGGAGAAGCTCTACATGCACAAGGTACCACCCAAAGAAAGGGGTGTGATTATTGTATTGATGGGGAAGAAAAAGTTGGAAAGACCATTGAGCGATGGAGGAGCCGAAAGGAGGTGGTAGGAATGAGTGAGGACAGACAAGGAAGCAGCACGACCCGGTAGGAGGAACAGCACGGACCGTTTCACAACTCACCATAAAGCCGAACCTCTGGAGCGAGGCCACCATATCCTGGTCTCCTTCATTCCCCTTATCATAGGGAACAAACAAATAGGGCGCAGGAAGATCTAAAGGATGACAAAGATGCCATTAGAGGGACCCACACAGACACATACGCTCCTGGACCTCACGACTTTACTAGGAACAGGGAACAACCCACCCTTCACACACCACTAGACAACCAAATGCTGTGCTGATGATTTCATACAGGCTGCGTCAGGGACTTACCACCCTTCTGTGCTATCCATGCTCCCCAACACCACATGCATCTCCACACACAACTTATTACCTTGTTGCCGTGGATACTGCAGCTTCTCTCTGAGGTCACAGCTCAGTTGTGGTACTGGGTGGTGAAACCTCTGAGACCTTGAGCTGGACAGGGGCTTCATCATCTCAGAAATCCCTTCTCTTCCGATCACACAAACTGAGACGTGGGAAACATATACGTTGTTAGCTCTGTACCTCACAGAGAGCTATCATCTGAGGGGCAGTGACAAGTGGCTCTCAGATTCTCTACTAAACAGAGTTATTGAAAGCCGATGGTCCTTCCACACACATGAAAGGGGTTCTGTGTCCCCCCACATTTCCATCTTCCAGTTTTCATAAATATCAGTTGGGTTCTGCCCATTGATGACTAAAAGAGATCCCTCAATTTTGTAGTTCTTCCTTGTAGCCTTCTGCCCAAAATAACCCCAAAACATTTAACTCCAAAATTCCTTGTTGAATCTAATTAATACTCCAATTGTATAGAGGTTAGACTGACTTTGCATTCACAATTGGAATCGCGAGGTTATACATACCAAAGATAAAACTACCTAAGCATAACACAGGATCTTTTAATTTCTCACTTGCATTTCATAGAATTATAGAAATGTAGGGCGGGAAGGGGCCTCAAAAGGTCATCCAGTCCAGTCTCCTGAGCTAAGGCAAGACCAAGTAAACCTTCTAGACCATCCCGGACAGGTGTTTGTCCAACCTGGTTTTACATGCCTCTAGTGATGGGGATTCCACAACTTCTCATGGAAGATTATTCCAGAGCTTAACTAGCCATCTTGTTAGAAAGATTTTCCTAATACTACCGGACCAAGGACTGATCCCTGAGGAACCCCACTGGATACACACTCCCACTTTGATAACGGACCATTGATAATTACTCTTTGAGTAGGGTCTCTCAATTTTTGCATCCACCTTATAGTAATGTAACCCCTTTGGGGTTTAGAGAGCATGGCCCCTTTAAATCTGTTTCCTAACGGGGGAGGGAGGAGCAGTGAGAAAAAGGAGGGAAACTCCATGGGGTGGAGCTGGGGCTGGGAAGAGAGAAGAAAGGCTGCAGGCCCTCAGGGGAGAAGGAGAGAGAACCTGCCTGAAGCCCGAGAAGGACAGGGCAGCTGACAAAGGACCCTCGGGGGTATGACAGGAAGCTTACACTGAGACAGCTATAGCCTTAAAGACTTTTTATTAAGATAAATGAAGTAGTAATTAACTGGTAAAATAATCAGAATTACAAAGTTACAATTTTATGACTGCTATTCAAAAAATACATATGGTATTACATGCTACAAAGCTTTAGTTAATATACTGGGGGACACCCCAGGACAGGAGCCAGGAGGAGCACTGTGCCAGGGCAGCATTGCCCGAGAAGGACAGGCTGGAGCTGGACCCAGGATCTGTATCACTGCTTCCCAGAGATGCATGGGGCTGAGAGCACTGGGGCTTGTGACCCTGCATTGGGAATAAGGTGGGAGGCTGTAGCCAGTTAAGTGGGGAGGGGGTCGCTCTGTGTGGCTTTGCAGAGAGCGGCAGAAGAGGGCACTGGAGGGGTTTGTTGGGGAAAGTTCACTGGTGCCGAAGATTGACCAGGAGCACCCAAGACTCACCCCTGGTCTGGACCTTTGCTCAGGACTCCTGCACTCTGTGTGCAGACACATTGCTCAGTGTCTGCCCTTTTCAGCCTGTGCTACCACTGGGCCTGTGGGGCCTTGGTTTGGATGCAACCCCGTTTTACTGCTCCCGCTATATCTCCCCTTGTTGTTTTTTCTTCTCTCATCCCTCTGTAAATAAATATTTCCCTTTCTTATATCCATTGTACTTTTCCTGTGGTTGTGTATGTTCACTCTGGGGGGTTTGGAACAGGTGCCCCTTGGGTGGAAGGGACTTTTCCTGCTGCATTCCTGCGCGCGCTCTCTCTTGGCCAGAGCTGCCTGCAGAGCAGACTCCATCTTGGCCGCGAGGGCGCTGAAGTTACAGTAATTTAATCTAGACCACCGTTCCCTAGTTTCCTCATGTTATGTGGGACTGTGTCAAAAATCTAAGTAAAATTGAGATATGTCATGTCTACTGCTTCCCCTCTATACATTAGGCCAGTAACCGTCAGCCTGCTTCGTGCCATGTCAACAAACAGCATTGAAAACTTTAACCTTTTACTAAAGGTACCAAGGAAAAAGACAAAACAAGCCATTTGTAATGTAAAGTATAAAGCTGTCTTAAGCTGTTTAGAAACAAACTAGCTCTTGTTACATTTTTGGCTGAATGTCCATATTGGGTAAAAATCAAAACACTCTTCACACCTCCCCCTTCTTGCCTGATTTAGGAGGTTAATAATATTAATTTGGATAGTATGGGTTTTAGGCTCACCAGTTGGTTTGATTAGAAGATCATAAGGTTCTTGACCCGAATAAGGCTCCATGGAATTTACAAAGGACCCTCGGGGGTATGACAGGAAGCTTACACTGAGACAGATATAGCCTTAAAGAGTTTTTATTAAGATAAATGAAGTCGTAATTAACTGGTAAAGTAATTCATAGATTCTAGGGCTGGAAGGGACCTCGAGAGGTCATCGAGTCCAGCCCCCTGCCCTCATGGCAGGACCAATTACTGTCTAGACCATCCCTGATAGACATTTATCTAACCTACTCTTAAATATCTCCGGAGATGGAGATTCCACAACCTCCCTGGGCAGTTTATTCCAGTGTTTAACCACCCTGACAGTTAGAAACTTTTTCCTAATGTCCAACCTAAACCTCCCTTGCTGCAGTTTAAGCCCATTGCTTCTTGTTCTATCCTCAGAGGCTAAGATGAACAAGTTTTCTCCCTCCTCCTTATGACACCCTTTTAGATACCTGAAGACCGCTATCATGTCCCCTCTCAGTCTTCTTTTCCAAACTAAACAAACCCAATTCCTTCAGCCTTCCTTCATAGGTCATGTTCTCTAGACCCTTAATCATTCTTGTTGCTCTTCTCTGGACCCTCTCCAATTTCTCCACATCTTTCTTGAAATGCAGTGCCCAGAACTGGACACAATACTTCAGTTGAGGCCTAACCAGCGCAGAGTAGAGCAGAAGAATGACTTCTCGTGTCTTGCTCACCACTATGTAATCATAGTTACAAAGTTACAATTTTATTTTATTATTTAATAAATTATTAAAATGTATTAAAAATATTTTTATTATTACTGCTATTCAAAAGATACATATGGTATTGTATGCTACAAAGCTTTGGTTGATATACTCACACCTTTCCTTGATAACCCAGTGGTGAGAGAGACAGAACCGGCCTCACCTTTGGCGGTTCAGGTTTCTTAATTTTTGAGTGAGAGGTGCAAAGCTTAGAAGAAGCTAGAGTTATCGAAACTAAGTTAGAGTTTACTTAACCAACTTAAACTTAAAACCGAATACACAAAATTAAGAACAAAAACCTTAGGGAAACCAAGCTTAGTCTAGTTCCCTTGGAACTTAGAAAATTTTAAGAAAAACAAGTACAGCCTCTCTAGCAAGGCCCTCTTTTATAGGGCACTGGTGTCTGAACCCTTCTTCTATGCCCAAACTTTATTTCTCACCCACAAAAATGTTGGGTACACTTACTCCATAGGCTAGTATTTTTGTACGTATTGATGACATGTACATACATATTAATGACATTAGATTATACACACGTTATTTTTATTCTCCCGGTTATTTCGGTTCTTTCCTTGTGCCGTACCTGTTAAGTTTTACGGTACAGACTTGGAAACCCCCTATGCCGTTCTACCATTATCTATCTATCTATCTATCTAGGTGAAAGGTCCCAGACATAGCTCAACTTTGCCTTAGCTCAACATACAGGACATGGCCTGTAGGTCCCTTGAATTACAGCCAAACTTACTTTAATATAAATCTACAAACCTATTACAATAAACCTAATACTTAAACTATAAGAAAAGGTATCTATGCACAAGCAAGTAGGTTAATCCTATAGGCTACATGCCCCCCCTTTGACGGATGTAGGTGGTTAAGTATTTGTGGGGACAGTTTTAACGCCATTTTTATAAAGATGGTATTTTGGACCCTGGCACGTTTTTGGAGTGGGCACCATGTATACATATTTATTATTTTTAACATTTGGTACCCGTTTACGTTTTTGCTTGGGCCTGTTGGATTTAATACTGCAGGCATTCTAAAACAAGGACGTTAATTTTAATTGCAATTTTTTGGATAATATCCCATTCTTTTAATGTAAAATTTGGGGGGGGGGGGGAGTTGTTGCAGGCTCATTAGCCTTATTTATTAAACTGGGTAATAGCTTGTTTGGCTTTATCCATATCGTTAGTAATTTGTATGAGGTGTGTTTTTTTTATGGACCAGTAATGACTAACTGTAGCCCTAGTGGGGGAATGTAGACAAGAAAGGTGGGTGTACCTTGGATAGTTAAATCCTGGTAGGCTGGGTCAGACTGGATAATGATGATGTTTTTTAAAAGTGGGAATAGGGGAAATAGCTTGATTTCCTATTAAAGTGGGTTGCTTTGGAGTAAAACAAAAATTTGGTTTTGTGACAGAACACTTTAAGGAACCATATTGGTACCTCTTTGGATTGGTAACCATGCAAAATTGGCTATTTTTAGCTTAGGTTACCATTTTTATTGGAGTTTTTTACTTAGTCAGCCTTACCAGGCATGACGATGATGAATTTAGTAATTTTTTTTCCCCCTGCAGTTTACACAGAACAGTGTTTGTTTTAAACACGTTACACCTACAGATATACGGAGGCCCTTTTTTAGAGCAATAAGCCATCTGTGGTACTTTTCAGGTTTGAGTTGGAGTGTGATACACCACCAAGGGGGGTACATTAACCTGTTTCCTATAGATGTCACCTTTGAGGCACAGGCGCCGACTTTTGTTGGCGCTGGTGGGTGCTCGCACCTCCCCGCCCCAACTCCACCCCTACCCCAAACTCCCTGCCAAACTCCGCCCCTCCCTGCCCCTATTGGACCCCTCCCCAAATCCCCTCCCTGGCCCCGCCTCCTCCCCCGAGCACGCCGCGTTCTCCCTCTTCCCCCCTCCCTCCCAGGCTTTCGTGCAGCAAGCCTGGGAGGGAGGCAGGGAGGGGGAGAACCAGGAGGCGGTGGCGCACTCAGGGGAGGAGGCGGAGTGGAGGTGAGCTGGGGGGCGCAACGGGGAGCTGCTGGTGGGTGCTCCAGCCCCGGAGCACCCATGGAGTCAGCATCTATGCTTTGAGGTGACCTATAGAATGGACAGCTATCAATTGCCTGTACACATCGTTGTCTGGGTTAAATATTGGTAACAAGACTGTGAATGAGACATACAAGGATTGAGCCATTATACAATTTTTTGAAAAAGAACAACTGATTTGGTTAGAGTGAGGTGTTATAGAGTCCATCTTTTTTTATAGCACCCACTGATAAATGCTGGCATGAATGTAAACATGTGGATTGGGGTTTTTTTGTCAGCTTTTGAAAACATTTGGGACAGTACCAATTTAACAGTTGCTCATTTTTAATTAAGTTAGGAACCTTTTCTAATTTTAAGGATTGTAATGTATTAATGATTGCATTTACAATGTATTTTCTATATGCAGAGCATATAATCTTTTTTAAATGTTGATTCCTGTGCTGATTATTGTTTTAAGCAATTATCTGATTAATTTTATGTTGGGTTTTATTAAATAGTTGGATTATGTTATGCATATTATAAACAGTAAATTGCTTTTTCTGTGACAATTTTTTTATTTTTTGTAACACTGGAGTGACCACATGGTTGGCTTGTTTTTGTAACACATAATTTATATGTTTGCGAATTTTTTAAATATTTGCTTGATTTTAAACTGACACTTTTGAATTAAATAGTTCTGTTGGGGGTTTTAAACTTTTAAGGAGATTTAAGCTACGCTTTCTTCTAGAGGTATGTGGTTTATGGATTTTATTATTCATTCCCAACAGAACAGTATTTTGCACTTCTTGTTGATAGGCTGCAATCTTATCCACAAGTTTTACTGAGAAAAAGTAAGCCACTTTGGTATGACAATAGCTAATTTTTTCTAGATACCAATTAGACAAATTTAACACTATAGGAATATGCATAAACCGAACCTGATTAATCATTTTTTTTATTATGGGCATTGTGGTGAGACCACTAGCAGGTTCTGGGTTTATTACTGGACAAGTTACATTATTTGGTATTGGATTATTATAATTATAGTTAATAATTGGATTTTGAACCTTAAATTCAAATGTTACATTTAGTACATTTTTTTGCTTTCTGATTTGGTTTGAAAATTAGCTATAATGAGTATTTTATATTGTTCTTTATTTTTATATTTAAGTTTATATAAGGTTAAACTTCCCTCTGTTATTAGATTACTACAAATGGCTTTGTTTTTTTAAGTTTTATAAGGTATTCTATGTTTTAGGAAAGTTGAATTTGTTGGTGAGGAAGCATAGGTTTTACATTCTTCCCCCCTTGAGTTATTATTTAAGGGCCAAATGTTTTTCTAGCAACGAGATTATTGTAACCGGATGGCAATGAGATTACTTTAACCAACTGATATTTAAAGGTGACATTTCTCCCTTTAATTTCCTTAACCTGATGTAGAGGACTGGATAAGTTTTAGGCTGAGTAGAACAGTTCATTCCTTTTGTGTTGGTATGTTTTGTTTTACATGCTTAGGCAATTGAGCATGAACATGTTATCTGGTTTTAACCGTTTAGTTCCAAATTTGTGATTTTGGCTTAGTTTTACTCTTAGAGCAACGATAAGGGTGTAGTAAATTAGAAATATTAGTGTTTATTTTATGGTTGCAATTTGCTGGACTTAAGCTGTTGCAGTTATGTTGGATGCTGTTTACTTAAGTTCTGAGGAGGACGTTGCTTCTGCAACCTGAATTATTGATACAGCTTTAACTGATTAGCATGGTAGATTTTGTTTTTATTACGCTTGCCTTCTGTTATTTTAATGTTATGCACTGTGAACTGGAGTTTATTGATGACTTGGAAGGGTCCGATCCATTGGTTACACAGCCCATGCTCTGGTGCTTTATATGATAACAGCATTACTTGGTTTTCAACCTTTTAAGTATTTTTGTTTTGGTTAAAGTAAGCCTTTGCCTTTCGTTTGGATTTTCCCAATTTAGCTGCTAACTGCAAGTGGACCTGATTTAAATCTTTTTGCAGATTTTGCAGGTAGGTATCCATTTTTATTTTATATTTTATTTTATTTTATTGAGTGCCACTGGTGTGCCAAATTAAATGGGGAGGCAGTGACTTGGATCTCTGCAGGCATAAATTGTTCTGGGTGGCATCTGAAAAGAAAGGAACACGGTCCTGGACCCCTACATCGGGTCCAAAACGCATAACCCTGGCAAGGGGCATGCCCACTCGAAGGTGCCGGATTATTACGTGGGTGAAGGTCATTTTGCCGACGCTGGTACTTAGGGAATCTAGGAACACCTCGGAATAACCATGGGGGTCCCTCAATCCTCACGGTGGGATTAGTTTGTGGTTCCTGAAGTATTGCAACAGGGGCTCCACGCGAGAATATGCCTTGGCCAGGGGGTAGTGACAGAATATTTTAGATTTTTAATTTTTTTTTAGAATTCCCCTGCTTGGGCTTCTTTTGGGGCTAATTTATTAGCGCCCCCCACCCCCCATTTTTTGTTACATAGGATTTTAATTTGTAGTGAGCTTTTATTTTTTTATTTTAATTGGCCACCCTGGAACAGTGATTGTTACTGCTAACTAGCGGATATATTTTACCAGCGATGCACACCTAATAGGTGAGCCATTAGAAGATGTGAACCCATTTGTTTTTCAATGTGGTAGAAACTTTGTGAGAGAATTGCCAGGGCCGGCTCTATGCACTAGCCAACCAAGCACGTGCTTGGGGCGGCACTTTTCAAGGGGCGGCAATCCGGCCCTTTTTTTTTTGGCTTCGGCAGTTGCGCTCTTGGAGCTTGGGGCAGCAAAAAAACCCAGAGCCGGCCCTGAGAATTGCATACCCATATGGAATTTGAAAACAGGCAGATACTTGGGTATGTGGTGGCGATGGAGAACTGCACACAGTACTCCAACACACAAGCCACCGCGGCTAATTTAGCATATTGAGCCGAATGTGGAATGCATGAATATGCCTTCTTCCAAGGCTTTTTTCTCCGAGGGAGGAACTGCATAGATTTTAAACCTGGTATAAGGTTTACCTTGATGGTAAATAACTAGAACCATTAACAAAGAAATGATACCTTTTAACAGAATTGGTTTTCTGGATCAATGGTTGGAAAACCTTTTTTTTCCCCCTTCCCCTTTAGATTCAACTGATTAAGATCAGGACACACATGTGGCTCCCCTTGGTATAGTAGGGCGGTTGGTAACAAAGATGGTGTCCTAACAGGTTTTACTGCAATTTTTTTTTTTTTTTTTTTTTTGCAGCAGCAGCAGCAGCAATGCCCAGTGAGCTAGGCAAGCATTTGAGACTTGCCCATCTTTTACCCTATTGGACAGTAAGAACTGAAGGGGAGTGTGCAATGAGTGTAATATGATTGGGCTGAGGCCAATTAGAAAATAAAAGGTACTTTTCACAATTGTTATACTTAAGTGTAATTGATGACATTAAACACGAGGGATAGGCCACAGGTCTGATTTTTTCATGCCTCTCCTGTGAAGCCACAGCCGCTAACGCATTAACACTTACCACTACCTTTAGATGACAGGGTATCTTAGGATTTGGAGTGATCAACACCGGAGCCTTGACAATGGCCTGTTTTAGCTGGGATACTGCTTCCGTGTGTTGCTCAGTTCATTTTCATTGGACACTTTTCTTTAACAGTTGGTACAAGGGACCTGCAATGGAAGCAAAATTGAGAATGAAATTCCTGTGGTGCCCAGTTAAACATGAAAAGGATTTTAAAGCCGTTAGGTCCTGTAGTAAAGGCAATGTTTGAACTACATTTACTTTTTGTTACGCCAGAGTTTTACCCCATTTTTTCAGGGTCAGGCCCAAGAGAGAGAGACACAGTTGGCCATTAGCTGTACCTTGGCCAGATTGCATTTTAGCCCTGCTTCCTTTAGATCTGCAGGAGCTTGTCAAGCCTTTTCAGATGCTCCTTCTTGGTTCGTGCTGCTAAACAAAGGTCATTTATGTATTGAAACAGAACAGTTTCTGTTTAGAAAATTGTGACAGTACCCACCTCATTTGCGCATAGAATAAAGCGGGAGAATTTGTATACCCCTGGGGTAAACGTGTTTAGGAATATTGGACCCCCTGGAAACTAAATGCAAAACAGTACTGTGAAATGTGGGCCACTGGTAATGTCCAAAAGCTGATACTGATGTCAAGGACAGTAAACCACACCGCCTCTGGATCAAAGGACTTGATTATATCTGGCATTTTGACCACTGAAGGGGCACAAGTGGGTGTGACCTGATTTAGGAGGCTGTAATTAATTGTGAGACGCCAAGAAATATCTGGTTTCTTCACAGGCCAAATAGGGGAATTGGCAGTGGAAGTATATCTACGTAGTACTCCCTGTATCAGCAAAGACTTGATAGTCTTTTCTATGTATGGGTTTGCCTGGTCTTGGTAAGGATATTGTCTTTGGGCTGATACATCTTTTCCTTTTACAACAACAGTGATTGTGGATGTATGGCAGTCATGTTTGTGTTTAGCAAAGGTATCTGCATGCTTGCGAAGTAAAGCCTATAACTCAGGTTGGTTTGCATGATTAGCCACTATTTTGTTTAAAGCATACCCCTCTACTGGAGACACCATGCCAGTGGCTTCTGAGACTCAGGGTATGTCTATACTTACCCATCACGTCGGAGGCGCGGGATCGATGTTCTGGGTTCGATTTATCGCGTCTTGTCAAGACGCGATAAATCGAACCAGGAAGTGCTCCCTCGTCGACGCTGGTAATCCAGCTCAACGAGTGGAGTAGGCGGAGTCGACGGGGGAGCCTGCGCGCCGCGTCTGGACCACAGGTAAGTTCGAACTAAGGTACTTCGACTTCAGCTACGTTATTAACGTAGCTGAAGTTGCGTATCTTAGTTCGACAGGGGGGGTTAGTGTAGACCTGGGCTCAGTCTCCAACTCCACTTCTAAAGGTACTGTATCAGCCTGAACTAACTCTCTCACCCTACGTTTAGTAATTGGCCCTGCAGGTTTCTCTATCTTCATTGGTTTCACCATGCCAATAGGGACGGGAACTGATTCTTTGTCCTCCTCTAACACATTTTCTATCTTTTCCAACTCTTTGATTCTTTTCAACAGTCGACCTCAGTCTGATGTATAGCCATCCAGCGATTTTAAGCTGGCATTCACTCACTCCTGCCAACAACGTGCTTCCTCTCCTGCTTCCTGTATTTGATACCTACAGGGTTTAACTTTTTCTTTACCTCCAGCTTCTTTCGGAAAAGTACTGACTGCTTTTCTGACACTACATGTAGCCGATTTGTTAAATTCTGAATAAGCTTTTCTCCTTCATCCAAAATTTGCTGGGCTTTTCTGAGTAACTAATTTTTTCTTCAATTTCTTTCCCAGAGGACTTCGAGCCACGAGCAGACATTCAACAGCTATTCCCTTCACCAATTTAGCCTCTCTCTATTTTTTTGCTGTTTCTACATTAAACACCTCACTTACAAAACCCCATGGCAAAGTTTTTTAAAGCCATACTGCAGGTAACTGCAACAGACTCTACTCTTGCCCTTGCTCCACTCATCTTAACACGTAACATAGAACTTATTTCAATTCTAAAACGTCACTATTGACTAACCTATGTAATAAACTATATAATGAACACTACTGTTCTTGACTTTGAAACAGAAGGCGTTCCTTCACAGAAACAGGAAACACCTCCCCCAGTTCAATAAGTCCCAAGTAAACGATAGAGGGGTGGGAGCACGTTCCCCTCTCTTCCCTCGATGGCTCGTAACTGATCGAGAGGTCTCTTTTCCTCTGTCAGGACCTGCCAAACAGCTGGGGGAAACTGAGGCTGACAGATTAGAGGTGCAGCCTGGGAGAGTTGAGGGGACTGAAATAAGGTAGTTCAAACTATACAAGTTCTGAGTTACTGTGGCCTCTTGGCAGCAATTAATACATAGATTTATTAACGCCCCTACCACCACTAGTGTGTGTCATTGGCCCGATGCTACTGCTAATATCTTATTGGTACCATTCATTACAACTTCAACAAAGCCCCTTAAACATGCGTATCACTTTACATAACACTATTACTCTTTATCTTGCAAGATTAAATTCAAAACCTCTAAACTAAAACTCTAAGTCAAACCACAGTACATAACAGGAAACTCTGGGATCACTGCCAAGAAGCAGTCACAGGAAATCAGGTTCCTGTGTTCTTAAGAGGGAGTGAGTGAGACACAAGCTTGCTCTCTAACTCTAACTCTTCACTTATGCCTCAGGTGAGATTCCCAGGGGTCTAAAGATGCCTGGAATCCCTGAAAATCCCTGTCACACACTCCTTGAGTGTCCTGCCTGGCTCGCCAGTCTGTTGCCTGATTTAGGAGGTTAATAATATTAATTTGGATAGTATGGGTTTTAGGCTCACCAATTTGTTTGATTAGAAGATCATAAGGTTCTTGACCCGAATTAGGCTCCACAGAATTTACAAAGGACTCTCAGGAGTATGACAGGAAGCTTACACTGAGACAGATATAGCCTTAAAGACTCTTTATTAAGATAAATGAAGTAGTCATTAAATGGTAAAATAATCAGAGTTACAAAGTTACAATTGTATTACTGCTATTCAAAAGATACACATGGTATTATAGTATTATATGCTACAAAGCTTTAATATACTCACACCCTTCTTTGATAACCCAGTGGTGAGAGACACAGGACCAGTCTCGCCTTTGGCAGTTCAGGTTCAAGTGAGAGGTGCAAAGCTTAGAAGAAGCTAAAGCTAAGAACTATCAGAGCTAACTTAGAGTTTACTTAACTAACTTAAATTTAAAATTAAAACCTAATACACAAAATTAAGAACAAAAGCTTAGGGAAACCAAGCTTAGCATATTTCCCTTGGAACTTAGAAAGTTCTAAAAAAAACAAGTACAGCCTCTCTAGCAAGACCCTCTTTTATAGGGCACGGGTGTCTGAACCCTCCTTCCATGCCCAAACTTTATTTTTCACCCACAAAAATGTTAGGGTACACTTACTCCATAGTCTAGTGTGTTTGTGGATACTGATGACATGTACATACATATTAATGACATTAAAAATAACATATGTATCTATGATCTATTCTCCTGGTTATTTTGGTTCTTTCCTCGTGTTGTACCTGTTAATTTTGAGGGTGCAGACTTGGAAACCACCTATGCCATTCTATCATTATTTATCTATCTAAGTGAAAGGTTTCAGACGTGTGTGTGTGTGTGTTGACTTTGCTATCTGCATGAAAGGTCCCTTGCATTACAGCCAAACTTACTTTAAGAATTTGGTTTATTGTAATAGGTTTATAGATTTATATTAAACTATAAGAAAATATATATATATATGCAAGCAAACAGGTCAATCCTATAGGCTACACCCTTCTCCTCATTTAAAGCTGCACATTTACATAAACCATGAAAATATCACACAAGTGGTTAAAATTGCTGACTTGCAATCCCCTTGAGGGAGTTTAGCCCTATATTTTTCCTCCTTTTAAAAAGAAGTAGCCAGCCAACATTCTTTAGAACCACTGTTGCATCCATGAGCCATTTGCAACACTCAAAGGCAGTAAATACACCTGCATTTTTAGTCTATGACAGACCTTGCCACCCACATTGCATGGTCACTTAGGCAATTTAGCCCCTCCCAGAGATCTAAACCGAATCACTAGAACTGTGCTGATTCACATACACAAAAATAACCACCGACAAATTGTGTTGTTTTTCCAATCACAAAAAACAACAACCATTTCCGATGCTTTTAAAACTCAATTTATAGTCAATGCAGTAGCATCCCTGAATTAAACTGGCATTCGGTTAAAAAAGAGGTACTCATGAGGTTGTCTGGGCAGAAGTTTGCATCAGCATCTTAACCTTTAACAATTGAAAACACTTTATTTTAATCACTTTTGCATTTTGCTTAAAAATGCCTTTACGATGAAGGTTCAAAGTTATTACCAGTGACAGAAACTACAAACCTTAAAATACACAAAAGAAAGAGAAACAGAGCATTTGTAAAAAGATTTTAAAATAGCAATAACTATCAAACAAAAAATTGTTAAACGCTCTGATTTTTCAAAGCTAAAACATACTTGGACAACAATTGCTAGTTTGCCAGAATTTTCAGCTACTGAATACATATCTTAACCAATTTTGGTCCACTGATTTCTGATCCCACACTCCTTTAGTTTACCAGACACAATCATAACACAATCCTAGAGTTATAGGATTTACAAATCTTATTTGATTAGATGCTTTCAAAATCACAGTTAAACCTTTCAGAGGTTAACAAAGCTAAGAACTTACAACTCACTACTTTTGTAGCTAAAACAAACTTAAAACTGTGGCTGGATGGAAAAACTTCCCCCATTGATTTTTGATTCCACATTCCTCTTGTTTACCAGCCTGATGCTTCCGAAACTGGCCTCTGGGCATGGGGGCAGGGACTGTATCTGGCCTGGCCCCAGCTCCAGGGGTGGGGATGGGGCAGGGTGGTGAGAGGGAGGTGCTCGGCCTGGGTTTCTCTCAGTGCTGTGGGCTCTATGGCCACTCCCCCCAGCCCTTCTCCCCCAGGCCCAGTGAGAAAGAGCAGTACCTGCAGCAGGGAGTGGGAGCTTCTGGTCATGGGAAGGGGAGGGGGCTTCAGAGGTGCCCCACTGAGCACAGCCCCTGCAGCTCTTTGGGCATGATCTTGACACACTCTTTTGAGTTAGATTAGTAGGCCTGATTGTTGGGAATAACCCAATCTGTGTGTCTCCCTTTTGAACCGTTTCCCATTGGCATTTGTTAAAGGTGACTGGAACATTTTATAAAATGTTAGCAGTTTTCCCACAGTCCTGTACTGCCCCAGTTATTACAACAGGTGGACCTATAATGTAATGTAGTTTTTATTACCACAGTGCCTCGGAGGTTTACTCATGGACCACAACCCCATTCTGCTAGGCACAGCAGTGTGAAATGCAAGTTTGGATGTAAATATCACTAGGCAGAATGACGACTAAAAGGAAATTAGCACGTACAGTTTTCTTTATCTAGCCATGGACTCCAGCGGTTCCTCTTGCCGTCGCTGAGTCTCTGAGTTGATGGGGTTTATCCTGGTGCTTTCTAGAGACTGGAGAACAGAAAGATTCTAGTAGGGTAAAATACTTCTGTAACTCAGGAAATACCTTTTATACAAGGGATCCACTGCTTTTCAAATACAGTCGGTTTTCAACCAAGGGAGAGGGATAGCTCAGTGGTTTGAGCATTGGCCTGCTAAACCCAGGGTTGTGAGTTCAATCCTTGAGGGGGCCATTTAGGGATCTGGGGCAAAAATTGGGGATTGGTCCTGCTTTGAGCAGGGGGTTGGACTAGATGACCTCCTAAGGTCCCTTCCAACCCTGATATTCTATAATCTATGATTTGCATCAAATAAATTATTTCTTCAGAGGCTTTCATGGGGAACTCTGAGCTTAAAGCAAACTCTACTGCTCTGTGTCTGCAGCTGCAGGAAAGAACTTCCCACTTCACTCTCATCAGACCCCTGAGCTACTCCTCCTTTTTCAGCAAAAAATGATTATCAAAGGGGGAGAGTTCTTTATAGCTCTTTCCATTTTCAACCAGTCAGACGGAAGAAATTCTTCTGCCGGAGTCCTCACCAGGAAGCTTTAACCTTACTGCTTGTTAGAACAGGAACATGCTGGAGTGAGGAACCTCCCCTTTTTTCTCCCCCACTCAATGTCCTGAGTTACTTCGCCTTTTTCAGTAATAAGCAATAGGATATGATGGGCCTTTATGGCTTTCCAGCTTTCCCTTTTCAAAGTATGCAGTTGGCTAGTATAGAAGGGAGATAATCCTTTTTTTGTTGTTCATGTGGATTAAAGATTTGCCTTATTAGCTACTGCTTTGTAACTTTGTCATTTCTACAGTGTTATATTTTCTATTTTTACATGTATAATCACTTTCTTAAAGTGTCCAGTTTGAGGTGCCACACTAAGACAAATTGGAGAGGAGAGCAAAGAAAAAAAAATTCCTCATAAGAGAGGCTTTCTGAAAGAATAACAAAATCTGGAATGTTTGGTCTTGAGAAAGGGAGACTGAGGGGGGACCTAATAACAATCTTCAAATATGCTACTCTGAAACATGTGAAGGACTCCTTTAAAGAGGATGCTGATCAATTGTTTGCCATGACCACTGAAAGCAGGAGAAGAAGCAATTGGCTTAATTGCAACAAGGGAGATTTAAGTTTGATATTAAGAAAAACTTTCTAACTATAAGGATAGTTAAGGCTCAGAACAGGTTACCTACACAAGTTGTGGGATCCCCATCATAGGAGATTTATAAAAACAGGCTGCACAACACCGGCCAGGGATAATCTAGGTTTACTTGGTCCTGCCTCAGCATGGGAGATAGACTAGGGCTGTGGCTACACTTGCAGATGTAGAGCGCTTTGAGTTAAACCAGCCTTCGGAACGCTCACAGCTGCAAGTGCACTGGCATGGCCACATTTGCAGCGGTATTGGGAGCGGTGCATTATGGGCAGCTATCACAGCGTTCAAGTGGCTGCAACGTGCTTTTCAAATGGGGGGGGATGGAGTGTGGCAGGGAGCATGGGGGGAGAGAGAGTGGGTTTTTGGGGTACCCACACACTGTCAGCTCGCTATCTCCTAAGTTCACAACCCTCTTCCTCCCCCGCCTCTCTCTCACTCACTGAACGCAAACAGCAGCTGTTTGTTTTCTTCTCAGAGACCAGATAAGCAGCCGCTCCTCAAAACGGACACCAACCCACCCACCCCCCGCCACCACCACCTCTCTCTTCAAGCAAACGTTTGCTGTCAGCACTCCAAACAGAGCCCCCCTGCCTGCCTCTCACTCATTCAAAGCAAACAGTAGCTGTGTTTGGTTTTTTGATAAGCAGCCCCCGAAAGGGAGCTCTGAACTCCGAACGCGGAAGTGCTGTTTCAAAACAAAACAAGAGAGGAGCCTCAGTTAAAAGGATTATGGGACAGCTTCCGGAGGTCAATCAGTGCATAATAATGTTACTCCCTGTTTACACTGGTGCTGGAGTGTCTCAGCCAATGCGCAAAAGCTGTTAATCCTCTCGGGGAGGTGGAATACCAGGAGTGCTCCACCCAGGGACTTAGAGCACTCTACGTGCCTTGCCAGTGTGGCTGGGGAGTAAGGTAGAGCACTCTAGGAGGCCTTATTGCGGTATAAAGTGCAAGTGTAGTCAAGCCCCTAGATAACCTTGAGGCCTTGGCTACACTCATGAGTTACAGCACAATAAAACTGCCTGCAGCGCTGTAACTCACTAACCGTCTACACTTGCAATGCCCTTACAACGCTGCATCTCCGCAGGTACAGCGCTGCTGGTACTTCTCCTCCCCGAGAGGAATAACAGCTGTTGCGTAGTGGCTGCTACGCTGCTCCTGGAATGTAGTTGGGCAATACGCAGTAACTGACCTCCAGAAGCTCCCTTTGTTTTGAAACCGCACTTCCGGGTCGGAGTTCAGAGCTCCGTTCTGGGGCTGCTTTGCAAAAAAAGCAAACACAGCTACTGTTTGCAGGCAGGGGGTCTCCGTTAGGTGTGCCGAGTGCCGGCAGCAAAGTTAGCTTGGAGAGAGACGGCGGGGGGGGGGCTCCGTTTCCCCGAGTTGTCTTTTATCTGCTCTTTAAAAACAAACAAAGCCCCTGCTGCTTGCTTTCAGTGATTGAGAGAGAGGCAGGGGATGTGGAGGTGTGTAAACTTAGGAGATAATGAGCTGACACTCTGTGGATACCCCAAAAACACACTCTCTCCCCCCACACGCTCCCTGTCACACTCCACCTCACCCCCCCCATTTGAAAAGCACGTTGCAGCCACTTGAACGCCCATAATGCACCGCTCCAATATAGCTGCAAATGCCTCAAATGTGGTCATGACAGTGTGCTGGCAGCTGCCAGTGTGGACAGGCTGCAGCACTTTCCCTACTCAGCTGTACGAAGACGGGTTTAACTAACAGCGCTGTACAGCTGCAAGTGTAGCCTTAGCCTGAGCTCCTTTCCAGCACTACATTTTTATGAGTGAATGATCTGAGAACTAAGTGGCCATCTCCAAGCTAGGCTCAGAAGCCTTTTGCCTCATTGGCTCAAACACAGACTCCATTGCTTCTATTGGCCAAGCTCATTGCACACACATCCCTCTATTCTCTTCCCCAAGCTTCCTTTGTGCCATCCTCCCATCTCACTCTATTTCAAGGACTCCCTACAAACCCTCCCCAACCCTTCCCCATCTCAGGGGCCCAGTGTGCCACCTCACTTCCCCCTCTGCCACATGCCAGGGGATCTGTGTGCCTCCATTCCCCATTCCAGGGTCCCCCATTGTCCTGGGCTCTGTGTGCCTTCCATGCCTTACAAATCTGCCCCATCATTCTTTCTTTTCCTTTGCTGTTAAAATGGTGGCGGTGCAGCAGGAGCCCGAAGCTAAGGCAGGCTCCCTACCTGCTCTGCGCTGCTCCCGGAAGCGGACGCCAGTTCCCTGCAGCCCCTAGACGCATGGGCAGCCAGGGAGGCTCCGTACGCTGCCCCTGCCCTGAGTACCAGCTCCGCAGCTCCCATTGGCCGGGAAGAGCGACCAGTGGGAGCTATGGAGGGCAGCGACTGTGGGTGCGAAGGCAGTGTGCACTGTGCAGAGCCACCTGACCACCCATGCGCCTAAGGCCCGCAGGGACCTGGCGGCCACTTCCTCGGAGCCACGGTAAGCGCCGCTGGTACCCACAGCCAATGGGAGCTGCAGAGGCGGCACTCGGGACAGGGGAAGCACACCCCTGATCACACCTGCACCTAAGGGCCAAAGGGACATGCCAGCTGCTACCGGGAGCTGCACGGAGCTAGGGCAGGCAGGGAGCCTGCCTTAGCCCTGCTGCACCGCCGACTGGACTTTTAACGGCCCGGTCAGCAGTACTGACCAGAGCTGCCATGGCCCCTTTTTGAGCGCACATTCCGGTCGAAAACCAGACACCTGGCAACCCTAATTCCCGTGCCCTCTCCAGTCTAGCAACGTCTCCCTGCACTGGGCCCTCTGCCCAGGATTCCACCCTCACTTTCCCCAGCTGCTCACCGCATTTGGCTGCGGTGTTACTTGTGATACAGCCAGCATCTGCTATCCTGACTCTGGCCCCACAGCTCCCTGCTGTAGCTCAGCCCTGGCTCACCATGGGCACAGCTAGTCTGTGCTGTTTCAGATCCCTAGCTCTGGCTCCTCTGCCTCCAGTTCAACCTGGCTCCTCTGGCTTAGTGCTGCTGCTTTGCCTCCAGCCCAGCTCAGGCTGCTGCTCTCTCCTTAGCTCTGCTTTGATCTGGCTTAGGCAGCTCCAGCTCACAGAGGACAGCCCCCCGAGCTCCTAACGCCCTCACTGGCTTGCCTGCCCTATCAATCGGACTGACCTGGAGCACTGCCCTCTCCCCGATTGGCCCTGGGGACTGTCAGTCTCAGCATCCTGAGTTCTCTTCGGCCCTCCCCCCCTTTTTTTTTTAATATTGAGAGAGGGCCAATCAAAAAAACGCACTAATTTTCAGTAAGATGCCAACAGCCCCATTACACATGACACTAAGAGGCCTTCATTCTCCTGCTCATGAAAGCTGTCCTGACCAGTTCAGGACAGAGAGAAGGAAAGAGATCGCCTTAAAATGTAATCTTTAACCTTACATTTGATTATTGAAATTTTCTTGGGTCAAAATCGATACCTCTAAAATATTGCAAATGCTTTTCTACACGGGACAACAATCAGAAAAGCTAAGATGAGTGCTCCACTGCTTCTCCCCTTCTTTTTGGACTTAAAAAAAAAATCAAATGTGGATGACACCTGGACTATACAAAACTTTAAAAATATGTTAAAAATAAGTAAAAGGCCTGATGATTCATAGTTTTTAGGGGAAACACTCCTATAATCTTCTATGGTGGCCCTGACTGTCAGTGCAAAACTAACGCCACTTCTGAAAGAGAGCATTCACACAGAGGTTTAAGGCATTGTAACTTATGTGCATTAATGTCACACCTTTAGTGCCACACCATGTAGACTAGCCTTTAATAACTAAAGGGAAGGAAATAAGTGACATTAAGGGAGGGAAAGTCTCTATTAATGCTTTAGTTTAAAATGTTTTAACTGTTTTTATCTGATACCCACATAACTGGGGGCTGCAGGCATTCAGACGCAAACACCTCTGATGGCGAAGGAGCAGTGTTAGCCACATAATCAGTATCAGGGTTGTCAAGTTGTGAATAATAATGTGTTTAACATCTGTGTCCTCGGTGCTAAGAAAAGGGGTGTTTTTAATCACAGAGTAACAAACATGCATTACCTATCCCACTGTAAAAACACAGTGGATCCAAAGCATTTTTAGTTTCACCAAAAGACAAGCTAGGTGCAGGGCTGGCGCGCCCACTAGGCGACCCTAGGCGCTCACCTAGGGAGCCAGGGGGTGCCTGGCCACAGCTGCCGTCCGCCCTCCCGGGGGGCGCCTGGCCACGGCTGCCGCCCACCCTCCCAGCTTCGCTGCTCAGCCGGGAGCGGGGGGGTGGCTGACTGCGGCTGCCGCCCGCCGCCCAGCTCCGCAACTGAGCCGGGAGGCGCCTGGCCGCGGCTGCCGCCCGCCCTCCCGGCTCCGTGGCTGAGCCAGGAGCTGAGCGGGGTGGCTGGCCGCGGCTGCCGCATGCCACCCAGCTCCACGGCTGAGCCGTGAGCCTGGGCGATGCCTGGCTGCGGCCAGGAGCCGGGGAGGGTGCCGCGGGCGGGGGCAGGCTGCCGGGCAGGGGGCTGAGCTGCAGGGTGGGGCGGTGTTAGCTGGGCGTGGGGACGCAGGGGGGTGGATTGGTTGCGGGGGGGCAGTGTCAGAATGAAGAACATCACTGAAATGTGCCATAACAAAATATATGTAAAAGATAATGAAATTAAAATATGCAATTAGAAGAACAAACAGTTCGGTACAAAAAACCAACATCTATGTATGCAACAAATGAAGTAATAGAAGAGGAAAGTGTAAACTTCAATATTTGCAGGATGGGGAATTACTTACAGAAATAAGGATTTTTAATAAAGTTTGCAGTTACAAATGGGGGGGGGGGGGGGGGACACGTTACCAGAAGTCCAAAATGGTGTTGAATGTTATAGGAATGTATAGCTCTTTTAGGTATAATGAATCTTTGGGGTAGATACAGCAAAAGCATGAAGCTAGTAGGCCCTGAAGGCTCAGAAACAAAAAGGCAAATTAAAAGAACCCAAAATATATGAATTTATTTATTTAACTTCATGGGGGAAGGGATAGCTCAGTGGTTTGAGCATTGGCCTGCTAAACCCAGGATTGTGAGTTCAATCCTTGAGGGGGCCACTTAGGGATGTGGGGGGAAAAAATCTGTCAGGGGACAGTACTTGGTCCTGCTAGTGAAGGCAGGGGACTGGACTCGATGACCTTTCAAGGTCCTTTCAGTTCTAGGAGATTGGCATATCTCAATTTATTATTATTACTTTTGGGTGTATAACTCATGATTTTTGAATGCTTGTGGTTGTCAATCTATCTTGGGGTTGTAGACCTATATTTAGTTTAAAAAAAAAAAACTACAGTAGAAATTTGCCTTTGAGAAGGATTTCACATAAGATAATATAGTGCCCTTAGGGCCAGATTTTTAGGTATATAGGGCCAGGTATTTAGACTACTAGTGGGATTTTCAAAAGCAGCTAGGTGCTTTCAACCTTTAAAAAACTGGCCTTTAATGAATCTTTGGGAACCAAATTGTGCACTCCATTGATGACATGTGAAATAGCATTAGGGTTCTGGATAAAAAGACAAAGTAATCCCCATTGGCAGATCAAAGGAAAGTGAAGAAGTTTGGACACCAACCCAGAAAAATCAGTCCATCTTGAAGTCATATGTTCCCACAGAATAAATTTGTATATAAATAAAGAGATTAAAAACAAAAATGTAGAATGAAAATCTAATCTAGCAATACAAACAGGAAGCGCTATCCTAGAAACATTGTGAGATATGACTGCTGAAGCTACTAGCAACTATTAATATTTTCAATGATTATTTGCTATTAAAATATAAATAGCACAAGGGCATCTAGCGGCAAAATGTTAAAGATGCTAAATGACGGAATGCTAAGAGTCATCAAATATCTTATAAATACGGGAAAGGAGTGAAACTCGGTGTACAGCGGGTGACATGGGCAGGGCAGTGCAATTCAGGCAATCAGAACAGCAGGGAGGTCACATTTGTGAAGGGCTCGGAGGCTTTGTGCAGACATGTTAACTGAATCCGGATTGTTTTAAACACTAAAACCAGGAACGAACATTAGCCCATTGGGAGGGGGGTGGATGTTTCACTGGAGAAGGTCTCCTTTAGCAGCTCAATGTATCCCCTCAGATGGGGACAACCTGCCTTGGCCAGGCTCGGGGGTGCAGGGCACTTCTGCCCCCCATGCCCTATGACTGCAGCCAGGGCAGATGGGCCCCTCCCCTGGGTACCTGCTATTCACTCCGCCCCGCCTTAGCCCGGGGGTCCCCTTGGCCACTGGCAGGGAGTGCCCTGGCTCCTCCCACCACAGCCCCCCCTTCCTCTGCCTCCAGCTGCCCTACTCCCCCCAGCAGCAGGCATTACTTGGGACGCTCAGTTCTTATTCTGAGCAGAACGGACCGACCCAGCAGGGACGCGAGTCTGGCCGCAGCACGTAACATTAAACTGGCTGCTAAGGGGAGTGTGGAGCAGGGATTTCCCTACACCCCCCACCCCGAATTTCCCCAACACCTCTCCCAGTTTTGTGAACTAGTTACATGCAGTATTGCCAATTTAGTGATTGTTTGGAAATTTGAATTGAAATTGAAACATTAATACACACTGATCGGCAAGGCCAATGCTGACAAACTACGTTAAAAGGCTGCAAAACACCACACCTCTGGAGTGCGTCAACATGCAGAAAGCCTTATAAGCCCACTTTCAAAGCCAATTTTAGAAGTACTTAATGAGGCTGTTATAAATGCTGGAGACACAACACAGTTCATGCGAACAAACATGGCTTTGGCATCATACTTTCTATTTAGGCAAGAGATACCTCACACTACAAACTGGAGGCCAATGTTAAGTGCATTGTCACTTGATCATCCTGAAGTTGAGCACTGGTTCCGAACAAGACCAGCAAATCCCTCACTATCTTTCTGCAAGAAACTCAACTGACTGGCTAGAAGAATGGGGTGCAACAGTGAACGACTTCAGCAATTGAAAAGTGAAGAACTCTCCCACCACATTCAAAAAATTTGCATACATGGCTGATGAATGCACCGATGCAAATGGGCATCAAGTATTAAGTCATTGTGTACATTATCTCGATGTCAGTGGTAGGCCAGTAGATGCATTTCTAGATGTTCAAGTTATAGAAGACACAGAGTTGTCACAGATGCCGCCTCAAATCTTAGACGAGTTAAATGCTTGTCAGATGGACCGCAAACAGATGGCTGCTTGTGCATTTGATGGAGCTGCAAACTTCTCTGGAAGACATGGTGGAGCACAAGCTTTGTTCAGAGAAAAGTGTAACCCTAATTTCTCCCATATACACTGCAGAGGCCATCTACTCCAACTAGCGCTAGTACAAGCTGCAGACTCTTCAAAAGACATTAAAAAAAAACTATAAATTTAATATCTTCATTATATTCTTTTTTCAGCAAGAGTCCAGAAAGACTGAATATTTTGGAAAATAAAGAAAATACAGTGGGACCAAGGCCAGTGCCGGGAAGCTTTGCATCCTAGGCGAAACTTCCTTGCACCAGCCCTGCGCATGGCCCCCTCCCACCCCGCCCACGGCAGCCAGCTCCCCGCAGCAGGCAGCAGCTCAGCCCCCCACCCACAGGCCACAGTGGCTCCCCACCTCTCGCCCACAGGCCGCAGCGGCTCCCCCGCCCCGGCACCTCCCCAGCTCCCGGCTCCATGCTCAGCCGCAGCGAGCCATCCCCTGCCTCCCGGCTCCACGCTCAGCAGGGCTTTGCAAGGAAGCGGGCAGCTGTCTCCTGCCTCCCGGCTCAAGCATGAAGCCGGGAGGCAGGAGGCAGCCGCCAGCCACCAAGGGCGGCAAAATGCCGCCGCCCCAAATCCTGGCACCCTAGGCGACCGCCTAGGGTAGCCTAGTGATAGCACCGCCCCTGAGTGGGACTGAAGCTCAAATTAGCCAGTGGGTTTTCCCAGGTTAGACTTTCTCATGAACGATCCCTGGCTGCTGCCTTAAAATTACTCCAGCTGTTGTTACTGGCTTTGGAAAGCATCTACCAAGATGGGATGGGTCTTAGTGAGGCAGGTGGATTACTATTGCTACTACGTTCAGAGAAGACTATTGCCATTCGCTCTCTTGTAAGTCTACTGTTGAAACCACTTGAGTCATTAAACAACGCCATTCAGCCATCTGCTACAACAGTAGTAGATCTTAGTCTAGCAATAGAAGCTACATTTGGATCAATCAGAGCTATCCATTGAAAAAGTACTGGAAGAAGCAAAGACTTCAGTCCAGAAGTTGACTAATGAAGGCATTTATATTGAATACTTAAGTGAAGAGGACGAGAAGTGTTAGTTAAGACAACTGAAAAAGTACACAGACTTGATTCTTAAAAATCTACAACAGCGACTTCTAGAGTCTACTCAACCTCTACGTCGCTTTTACAAATCCCTGTCCTACAAAACACCGACAGTTGAGTGGAGTGAGGCACTACCAGCAATGGGGCTGCCATGTGCTCAGGACAGAATAGAGAATTTGAACACAGAGTGCAATATCATACAAGGAGTGAATGAAGATTTGACTTCAACTTCTTTTTTATCATCACTAGTGGCTCGACCGGATCTTTGTGCTGTTTCCCGGGATGAAAGAAGTAGGGATTCATCTCTTGCTACTCCCGGTCACAACAGCGACCGCTGAGCGTTCTTTTTCATCCGTGACTAGAATTGTGTGTTCTGAAAGACGCCGCCGTCTGCCTGATCTCGTGAATGAGCTAATGAGCGTATCAGCTGAAGGAAGGGAAGTACCGGACACGCACCAGACGCCACCGAAGATGAACGCACTGCAGTCAAGAAGTTCATTAACAGAGTTGTGCAAAGTTAGAACAAGAAACCGAGAAGGATGTCGATGTCGTGCGCCCTAGAAGGCTTGAGTAGCCCCAACTTTAATGGGTGTGATGATTTTAAAACATGAGTTACATCTAATACAATGGGCATGACACATTGTTCAGTTGGTGCTGTGGTGCCATAGAGCCCCCGCCCCCTTCACGGTCTCACCCCCCATCGGCCCTGACACCCCCTCCCCCCCATTTCAATTCCTGGGGGAACCACTGGCGCGGGGTCACCCCAGGCCAGGCAGCGGCCGCAGCCGTTACTCGGGTCGCTCGGTTCTGATTCGGAGCGGGACGGAACCGGCCCGGCGGCGACCTGAGCCTGGCCGCGGCGCGGGACCTTCAACCGGCTGCCGCGGGGAGCAACCGGGCGCCCGCGTCCCCGCTCCCCTCAGAGCCGCGGCGCCCCCCCCCAACGGTCACAGCGCCCCCCCCGTAACGGTCACAGGCTCACCGCGCCCGCTTCCACCGTTCCCCTCAATAACCGCCACCGCGGCGCCCGCTTCCCCATTCCCCGCCTGGACCGGCCGCGGCATCCGCCTGCTCCCCTCTGGACCGGCCGAGGAGCCCAGCCCAGCCCAGCCCCGGGCTCTTACCTGCCGCGCAGCCGGGAGCCCGGGGAATGAGCCTCCGACCGCGGTGAACTCCCAACTCGCTCCCCCTCCCCCCCGGCCCGCCCCCTCCTCCGCTTCCCCCAATCGGCAGCCGAGCGGAGACTGGACTGACAAGCCTGCTAACCAATAGTAGCGTTCTACGAGCCTGGGGGGGGCCCCGGGCCCCCGCCCCCGCCGGGTGATGACAAGCGCCTCTGACAGCCGGGGGCGCCCGACCGCGGGGGGGAGCTCTCAGCGGCCTACAGCGAGCTGGGGGGGCGGGGAGGTGAGGGCATAGGGCTGTGTCCGGGGGGGTGGCAGTGGGAGATGGGTGAGGGGGGAGGTGAGGGCATAGGGCTGTGTTCTGGGGGGTGGGTGGGGGGGCTGGGAGAGGGGTGGGGGGACAGGTGAGGGCATAGGGCTGTGTCCTGGGGGGTGGCAGTGGGAGAGGGGTGGGGGGGGGGGGTGAGGGCATAGGGCTGTGTCCTGGGGGGTGGCAGTGGGAGAGGGGTGGGGGGGGGGTGAGGGCATAGGGCTGTGTCCTGGGGGGTGGCAGTGGGAGATGGGTGGGGGGGGGTGAGGGCATAGGGCTGTGTCCTGGGGGCTGGCAGTGGGAGATGGGTGAGGGGGGAGGTGAGGGCATAGGGCTGTGTCCTGGGGGGTGGCAGTGGGAGAGGGGTGAGGGCATAGGGCTGTGTCCTGGGGGGTGGCAGTGGGAGAGGGGTGGGGGGGGTGAGGGCATAGGGCTGTGTCCGGGGGGGTGGCAGTGGGAGATGGGTGAGGGCATAGGGCTGTGTTCTGGGGGGTGGGGGGGCTGGCAGTGGGAGAGGGGTGGGGGGACAGGTGAGGGCATAGGGCTGTGTCCTGGGGGGTGGCAGTGGGAGAGGGGTGGGGGGGGGGGTGAGGGCATAGGGCTGTGTCCTGGGGGGTGGCAGTGGGAGATGGGTGGGGGGGGTGAGGGCATAGGGCTGTGTCCTGGGGGCTGGCAGTGGGAGATGGGTGAGGGGGGAGGTGAGGGCATAGGGCTGTGTCCTGGGGGGTGGCAGTGGGAGAGGGGTGGGGGGACAGGTGAGGGCATAGGGCTGTGTCCTGGGGGGTGGCAGTGGGAGAGGGGTGGGGGGGGGGTGAGGGCATAGGGCTGTGTCCTGGGGGGTAGCAGTGGGAGATGGGTGAGGGGGGAGGTGAGGGCATAGGGCTGTGTCCGGGGGTGAGGGGGGTGGCAGTGGGAGAGGGGTGGGGGGACAGGTGAGGGCATAGGGCTGTGGCCTGGGGGGTGGCAGTGGGAGAGGGCTTGGGGGGGAGGTGAGGGCATAGGGCTGTGTCCTGGGGCGGGGGGGAGCAGTGAGTGTGGGAGGAGCAGCTGGGGAAGGGGGGAGGGGAGCAGTCCCTGGGGCAAGGATCCTGAGGGAGGGGGGAGCTGCAGAAGGGTGGGGGGCTGGGATCAGCTTGGGGGGGGGGCGCTCAGAGCAGCAGGGAGCCCCGTCGCCTCTCCCGGGGAAGAGACCCGGGACAGACCCTTTTGGTCCAGGGCCCTCCCGGCCACTAGCCCCGGGACCAGGGTGGGTCTGTGCCCAAATTCTGCCAGCCGGTGCTGAGCGGGTGGGGGGGCTGAAGGCCGTGCCACTGGCCAGGGGCTCCAGTGCCCGCCTCCCCCCTTCCCCTCTGTAACGGCAGTGCTGCCATACAGAGAGGGCGGATGGGGTCACCTGCCGCCCCTGGTGCGGCACCGAGGCCTGCTGGCTGCACATGGCCTGTACTCCAGCACCGGCTTCAGAACGGGCTAGCAAGCCAAGTACGCACCCAAAGTCCAAGCCAGACTTTACTCCTGACAGAATCCTGCGCCCCTGCAAGGGCACAGAATTCATATGGCTGGCAGTTTTCTATCCCCCACCCTCTCCCATGCAGAAAATGCCAAAAAAAAAAATTTGCCGGGCATGTCTCTTGCCCAGGCCGCGTGTCTGTTCCAGCGTTCCTGGAGCAGCCTCAGAGACAGGGGAGGCAGGCTGGGCTATGCCTGCCTGCGTGGGTGATCACCGTCGCCGTCGGGGTGGCAGGGCGGGGCTGGGTTTACATGCGTGCCAACAAGCAAGAGAAAGAGACTCTGCCCCTCTCACTTACTATTGCAGCTCACTGGCGTGGAAGGGTAGGGCTTTTTTCATTATGCAGGAGGCAAGCTAAAGGCAGAAATGTAGCAGCCTGCCTGTGTAGTAACATTGTTAATGTTCCTATTTGTTAGTTACCTGTTCCCATTCTCAGTCAATTCCCCCAGGAGCATTAAAACTATGAAAGTTTTAAGGCCCCTACATTGCCAGAGTGATGTAAAGGAGCCCATAGACGGCAAGTTATAGGGACCTGTGGTGCTCATGCTCCACCAATATTCAGGAACATGGATCCGGCTCCACCAATGTTTGGGCTTATATTTTATGTACATTTTGATGTGAACAATATCTCTGTTCACAATTGTCTACTGAGCATTAACTTGTCTACTGAGCATTAACTTGAAAGGCGTGGGAACTAGGGATGCGGGGGGGTGCCATTCCCAGCCCCGCAAACAGGGTCCCAGCTGTGGCCACAGCCTTCACCCTCTTACCCCGTCCGGGTCCCCCCTCCCAAAGACATGGCCCTGCTCCCGGCCCCAGCTGTGAGGGTGGGGTGGACAGGGGTAAAGCTATATATCGGCTTACAAGGCAGGTGTGGGGGACAGGTCTTGGACCCATTCTGGCCACCACCAAAAGTCATACAAACCTGGAGCCAATGAAGGAGCCTTATTATAAATGACTGCTTGCCTATATATCTTTTCTTATACGTTTCTTATTTTCTGATGGGTTTGATTATTTGTTATATTATTATAGATTTATATTAGAGTATATTTTGGCTGTAAGACAAGGGACCTGCAGACCACATCCTGCATGTTGAGCTAAGGCAAAGGTAGCATACATATGTTTGGGGCCTTTCACCTAGATAGATGGTGATGAGCTAAAGCATAAGGTCCATGTATGGCTGCAACCTTTAACATAGCGGATGCGTTGAAGTAGGCTGGCATAGGGGCTTTCCTAAATTCATTCCCTTTTAAAATTAACAGGTTAAAATTAACAGGTACACCACAACTTAGAAAGAACTGAAATAACCGGTTAGGACAGAAATAACAAATTTGATACCTACCCACAAAAGGGCCATGGTAACGAATTAACGTATATGATAATAAGTTGAGATCATTGATATACTAACCTATAGGGAAAAAACCACTCCAACATTAGTAAGGCGAGGAAATACAAATAAGGAAAAGGGGGAAAATTCCCTACTGAATATGCATCAAACATAGCAGCATCAGTGCAACATATTATAAAAGTGGCATCCCAGCCTAGGGGCGAGAGATGTAGTCCTTGAGAGGTGCCAGAATGATGGCCACTGGTGGTGATGGTGATGAGGAAGATGATGGCTAATGTGACTCTGCACCCCATATTCTTCATAGTGATATTAGTATGATATACTTATATCATAATTATGATGTACCTTATGCAAGATAAGGCATGTGAGATGTCATGATTTGCTGAATATGATTATCCTATTTGTATGCATGTATCATCTTTGTATCTGAAGTTATGAATATTGACTATGTATCTGTATCTCACATGTAGTTATACCTGGGTAACACCCACTAGGCAAAAGGCTCTCAGTCTAGATGGCTGGCTGGGAAGGGCCCATTCAGGTTAATGAGCCATTAGGAAGAAACAATAGGCCTTAGAAGAAGCTTATCTCCCACCTGGGGAGCCTTCCTGAGGACATTACAGACAGCCTCCAAGTAATGGCTGCTGTGTCACTACAGGGACATGTGACCAGGTCACCTGATGCTGGTCTCCATCTTGGGAGGTTAGTATTTTTCCACTGACCAGCTTGGGAAGCAAGCTTTGAAACAAAGGGTTCCCGCCGTATGCAAAAGCTATATAAGGCGGGGGAGCGACATAATCAAAGTCCTTCACTGACTCCCCGCCCAGGAAGATTCCTGGAAACACCTGAGGAACAGAGATTTAACTGGGGGAAGTGCTGGACCCAGGCTAAAAGGGATTTGTAGCCTGCGAATAGAATACCTGGGGATTCCAAGCTGTAAGCAAGTGCAGCTTGTCCCTTAAGAATCTGCAGCCTGCTTGTACCCTCACTTAAGGTGAGGATTTGCTATTCATATCCGATCTGTATAGTATATTAAGCTCAGTTTGCGTTTTTGTTTATTTGCTTTCATCTGTTTGCTATCCCTAATAATCACTTAAAATCTATCTTTTGTAGTTAATAAACTTGTTTTTGCTTTGTCTAAAACCAGTGTGTAGGAGTCATAACTCGGGGCAGAAAGCGGTTGCGTGTTCCTCTCCCCATTGAGGGAGGGAACGAATTTCATGAGCTTACACTGTACAGTTCCCTGTGCAGCGCAAGATGGTATAATTTGGGGGTTACACGCCAGAGGAGGGTGCATGCCTGAGTAGCTGAGAAGTTCCTTAGCTGGAGCCTTCCCATGCAGGACTGCATGTAACTGCAGCTGGGTGTGTCCCTACCTGTATGTGTGCTGGTGAGCTGGGCAGCTTGTCACAACAGTACAGTGTAAAGGGAGCCCGGGCTGGTGTGGGTCGGGGGGCTCAGTAGTACTCCAGTTCCAGGTGGCACCCTGGGGGGATCCTATCACAGGGCCACAGGTGGCGATGAGGAAGACGATGACTAGCATTTCCAGTTGTTCTGCAAGGGCTAGTGTGAGTAGATGGCTGTGCAGATGTACATGCTGTAGTATCTCTGTCTCTCTTACTAAGTTGGGGTGTTTGGGACTGTGCTAAACACATGAATAAACGATATTTGTAAATATAAAAGATTTCCTATAGTGCGAGTGTTGCAGCTCTGCACATCGGGGTTCCTAACTATATAATAATTTGAATAATACTGGGCCTGATCTTGGGGCAAGAACCTGTCACCCCTCAAAGGGATAACTGGGGATTCTTAAGTCACTGTCAGTCCATCAGCCCTCACAGAGAGAGCACCAATCACAACACATCAGACGTGTTGTTCTAGCCGGTTCTCCAATTACCCACTGGCCAGGCTGTCAGTAGCACCGGACACCCGATTGACATAGCGCACAGCGGCCTAGAACTCCTGAGCGAGCCGCCAACCGCAGCCTCCCAAGCAGCTGGGATTACAGGCGCGCGCCACCGCACCGGGCCTGGAGTCTTAAGTAATCAATATAATTAATACATAATCTAAAGATCAGGTAACAGATTGGCACCCGCAGATGGGACCCTGAGAGGTGCACAGGGGCAACCTCCCTACTGGGATTGTGATAAATGAAGGAACGGGGGATAGCTACCTTTTATGGACACTCAGCCAGCCAGTAGCTATAAAATCCCTCAGTAGCTGTTCTCTAATTGCTCTACCTGTAAAGGGTTAAAAAGGTCTCACTGCTATGCACAGGTGTCAGGGTTCCCTCCCCACTCTGAACTCTAGGTACAGACGTGGGGACCTGCATGAAAGACCCCCTAAGCCGCACTTCCACCAAAGTAGGGTGTTAACATTCCAGGAAACTAAATTGCATAGGAAT
The DNA here is from genome assembly GCA_037349315.1 of Chelydra serpentina. Taxonomy (NCBI): domain Eukaryota; kingdom Metazoa; phylum Chordata; order Testudines; family Chelydridae; genus Chelydra; species Chelydra serpentina. Next base: position 1,663,290 of record JBAIAC010000021.1, on the reverse strand, counting down.
GTGTAGGAATATTATGTAGGTATATTAAAAAAAAGGTCTATATTAGAAGTGAAAGTGATTCCCCATAATTGGTCCCCCACAATTTGAATCCCATAGCATTACCAAGGAAAAGATCTCTTGGGTTTCTTGTTAACATCCAAGCTACTGTCTGTGTCAAGCTTGTAAGCTCTTGATTGACTCTGTTCTCAAAGAGATACTTTGTTGCTATGTGAAACTTGAAAACAGTTAATTGACTCTGCACTCAAAGCGATACATTGTAATGGCAACTGTTCTTAGAAGCAGCACAGAAAGACTCCCACCCTCTGTAATTTTCTTTATCTCGCTTTGTCATGAATGTTAAAGGGCGGGGAATCTCAAATAAATTAGTAACACCCCAAAAGTCATAGAGACAGTAAAATAAATGTGATTAGGATAGAGAATGTATGTGAATGAATGCTTGGTTTACATGAACGGTCAGGGAGGTGCCAGCCTAGGAATTCAGTGTCGATTGGCCGAAGAAGGCGTCAAGTGGAGACAACCAGATGACCCCCGGAGGACAAACTGGAATCTACCCCATCATCTCAAAGGATGAGAAAACTGATAAGCACCTGATAGCCATCATGGAGCCATCACGACAAACAGCATGATGAAACAACTCCCATGGACTGGTATAGGAATACATTCCTATAAGTACAGAACCAAAAGACTAAGAACTTTGAGTCTAGTTCTGCTACCACCCTCCATTAGGTGCGCACCTGACAAGGACTCGGCTCCACCCTCATGCCCAAGTTACCTGGCCAGTAATTTGGCATGAGCAACTTCTAGGCTGGTAACTATAACATCTATGCAGAACCTGTATGTGTGTGTGTATGAATGAATGTGAAACTGAATGAAATGTTCTAGCTATAACTGACTGCTTACTATGATTCTTTTGGTATTCACAATAAATGTGACTTTTTGTCTTATCCCCTTTAAGATCCTGCTGGTTTTTATTTTATTGGTATAACAAATGGTTAAATAAGATGCATCAAAAGAACGAACAACTTTTAAGTTAAAACTTTTTACCAGAAAATACAGAAAGCTCATCTCCTTCTCCCCTCCGCCCCCCAAAGGCGTAGAGACTAACCCATATCTTGTACTCTGGCCGACTGATAGAAACCCTAAATTAAAAGCAGTGACTAAGCCAACAGTAAACAAAAGTCACTGAATCGTTGATTAGCAGCTAACATATTGCTGTAAAACCATAGGGGAAATGCCTTTGGGTGTTTTGGAGGAGGGAGGAAGTGGGAAAAGTGAATTGCTTCTGACAGAATAATATTAAAATTAAAAACCCATAGAACCTCTAATTCACCATCCTTTTGATTCATTGGACTCTGTCAAATGTACACGTACAAGATAAAGCAATTCTTCCTTACTACCCCTGCCACCTGTAAATGGGAGGCAGTAGGCGGGAAAAGCAAGGGTAAATTGTTGTTTTGTTACTTGAATATTTGTATTAACCAAATTGCAGTCACAAAACTTTGGGGGTTAAATCAGTTGCTGTGCATCATTCCAAAAATAGGTATCATGTTAGTTGCAATTTCAGACATACCCAGCATGGTAAAGGAAGCCAGCAATGTATAATCTTTCCGCTTTACACAGGAAGTATCGAAGCAAAATGCAGCTGCCTTTGCTACCCACAACCTAAATCATAGTTATTGTTACAAGTCTTAATTCACCAAAAAATGATTTGACTTATCTCTTGCAATTTTCCCCTTACATAGCCTAAACAAAAAGTTAATACATGTTAACCCACTTGTGTTTTAATCTAGGGTCTAAAGATGCAAGAAAACATTTGGCTCCTAACTAAATAATTAAACCTCTTTTATAGGCAAACCAAGCTGTAAACCCAGAACGATTAATGATTTCAACCCTTAGGTTTCCTGGACTTTTGCTCTGAACAACAATGTTTAATCCACTGGTGGTCTTATTGTTTGTTGGTATGTTAAAATTACTTGTCTGTGAGTTCTATGTTGTGTCACGAGACTAAATTATGGTTTTGGGGGAGTTTTTGTTGCAACAAAAATATTTTTGCACACAAAAATGTGGATAAAAATATTAATAGTAAAACATTTTTCTTTGTGGTACCATATTATTTATAATTAGGGTTTAACCCCCATGGGTGTGTCCTTACAAGACAGGAGTCTTGGCAAAAGTCAGTCAAATATAGGTGTGTTTGTCAGTGAACAAATTGTAACTAAGGCTTTATACATACACACCCAATTTTGCTTTGGAGCTTGTCAGGCAATGTGGCCAATTGTTTGGCAGAAACCAAGTTAAAATTCAGAAGTTCACTGGGCAAGCCACCATAATATTAATGTACAATTCTACCTTATCATGTAATAATATATGATAATATAGTAATATATAATAATATTGTCTGGGTTTATAATCAAATTCAATACAAATATATAATCAAGTTCTAGCTAAAGTAACATGGTGTTGGGATAATTATCAAGATTATCCCCCTAACAAAACGGGGTGTATATGTCTATATTGGGACAAAAACTTGTTAGCTATTTGATTTTAAATATGCATAACTTGTGTCATTCTGAGGTTTGTTTAGGAATCGTTAAAGGAATTAAGTTATCAATTCAAAACTAGTAAATGCCCATAACACCAAGTCCCACAATGTTGTACCAGGAAAGGAACATGTCTTTACAGGTACTCAGCAATGTTGACCTGAATTTTATGGGTTAGTTGTTATTGTCGCCACTGATCGCATCCGACCAGAAGATTTATAGGTTCTTGTCCAATTCAGACTTCAGGGTCCGAGAACTCAGAGTTCTATATCAGGAGAGAACGCTTGGGGTGCTTGGCAAAAACACTAACACTGAGGACAATACCAAATTGATAAAAGCTTTATTGAGATTAACAAAAGAATAATACATGCTATGAAACTTACGACTGCAAAACTGTCAAAATTCCAGAACTCCTGGTGGTAACATTCCTATTACAAGTACCTTAACCTAACACACTCACACCCCTCCTTGAGGACCTGGTAATAGGAGGTGAAGGACCAGCCTTACTCCTGGCATGCCCAATAACACAATGGTTCTGGCTTCCCCAGTAGTTAGTAATGTTGAGTAGTTATTCTATACTACACAAGCTGAGCGGATAACATGATAGAAGATAGAATGATAGGTAGATAAAGATTGTTCTCCTATATTCTATAGACTAAGAAAAGAAAAAGCTCCCCAAGATATCCTTACGTGGTATTTTATAGGATACTGACGCTATCTAATGCAGGCCCAACCTACTATACCTAAATCTTATTTCCGTACCCTAAGGGCTTGTCTTCACTACCCGCCGGATCGGCGGGTAGCAATCGATCTTTCGGGGATCGATTTTTCGTGTCTCATTTAGACGCGATTAATCGATCCCCGAAAGCGCTCCCCGTCGGCTCCGGAAATCCACCTCATCGAAAGGTGGAAGCGGAGTCAACGGGGAAGCGGCAGCGATCGACTCGCCGCTGTCCTCATGGCCAGGTAAGTCGATTACGATACGCCGACTTCAGCTACGCTATTCACGTAGCTGAAGCTGCGTATCGTAGATTGATTTCCCCCCCCCCCCCAGTGTAGCCCTGGGCTTAGAAATGTATGGGTACCCTTATCCTATAGAAGCGACAAAGGGTCCTGTGGCACCTTATAGATTAACAGAGGCATTGGAGCATAAGCCTTATCTGTAGAAGCGACAAAGATCCAGACTAACACGGCTACCTCTCTGATACTTATCCTATAGGTTAGTGGATTATGACACTTAATATTTAGAGAGTAATAAGGATTGTCTCACTCCAAAAACTGCCAACCTAGGCTTTCTTGATTACTTCCAGGTTTGTGGTGTACCCTACGGTTACCAACCGGTTGCAGATGCCGGACAAACCTGTTCGGTGTCATGTGTAGTTCCTCCCTTCAGTTCCCCAAAGTTCAGGGACCATTTCTATCTGTGCCAAAGGTTGCCAGCTTTTATGCTGATTTTTATGCTGCTCATACTTTTAGCTATTTAGCTGATCTTACTGGATACAGGCCGGTAGTCTTCTTGCGTTTCAGCAAAATTTATTCTAGGTATAATTATTAGGAAACATATGCCTCAACACATCCTAATTTCACAGGAATTAATACTGATAAAATATACGAATCATATATGAAATGGATTAATTCAGAAAGCGAAACATATTATTTGACATGGCTGGCTGGATTAGTAGGATATAATACCTACAAAGTAATCCTATGGGCTACAGCGACAACACAGAATCCTCAAAGGGGACCCAAGTCAAAACTGGCTCAGAGCCCCAGGTAGCTGACAGCATTGTTCCTCCTCTGCAGCAGCTGTAATGTCCTAACAGTTGATTCAGAAAAACACCTGGCCAATTAAATGCAGATGCCCAAACTCCAGTGTTTGTACCATGTGAAAAAGCTGAGAAAACAGACTTTGGCGTAAACCTCCAAATGGTGAACTCTAACTCTGTAGTAGTGGTGGTCTGGAACCAATGGCAGCAGCCCAGTGCAAAAAACACCCTTTGGTGTACTGGTGCAAGGACACTCTTTTGTGCACTGGTATCTTTGGGGCAATATATTCTCATTCCCAGTGGACAGTATTTAAAACTTGGGGAAGACTGAGCATGGACAGTATTAAGTTTATTGCCTAAACCGTTGGCAGGGCTGTCCCTACCCATACACAAAGTACACAGCTGCGTAGGGCACCAGGACATTTTGCCCTGAGCAGCTGCATACTGCTCCAGCCCAGCCCCTGCTCCGCCTCTTCCCCAGGGCCCCTGCTCTGCCCCAGCCCCACCTCTTCCCACCCCTGCTCCACTTCCCACCCCTTTCCCAAAGCCACCGCCCTGCTCTGGCCCCACCCCGCCCCTGCCCCGCCTTTTCCCCACCCCTGAGGACTCTGCAGCAGGGCCAGGCCAGCACTCACCGGCGGCGGGAAGTGCAGCAACCCGGCCCCAGCTAGGGTGACCAGATGTCCCGATTTTATAGGGACAGTCCCGATTTGTGGGTCTTTTTCTTATATAGGCTCCTATTACCCCCCACCCCCTGTCCCGATTTTTCACATTTGCTGTCTGGTCACCCTAGCCCCAGCTGCGCTGCTGGTGAGTGCTGGGGGGTGGTTTCCCCCTGCCCCTCAAGCCAGCCCCTCCCCATGATGGCCTGGGGCCAGCCCCCCCTCCCCCCACGGAGGGTCTGCGGAGGGCCCCAGAATAACTATGAATGGCCCTGACTGTTGGTGTCTATCTATATCCATACGCACATTTTTTTTAGTACATAATATATATATCTAAAAGGGACATATCGTGAAGGGGCATACCAGGTGACAGTGCGCCCCTCAGCTATAAGCTAGTGAATGTAACCATGTCACCTTTAGTAACCTGGAAACGAGTTTCTTTAAATCGGTAACTCCACAGTGGCTACATCTATACCAGGTGCAGCAATGGATAAAATATGGCATAAATCAGTTCTGCATACAGTATACATGTATAACAGCATCCTAGAGTTAAAATTGAAAAAGGTTCCACATTTAATCAAGAATTAGCAATAGCTAAATTGTACTGTTAATTACTGTTCAGGAAAAGCCACTTGTTTAATTCTTGTCAAAACTGCCACTGAAAGCAATTCAACTGTGGGGTCTGTACCACTGCATCCTAATTAAGGCTCTTATTTAACTAAGATTCTCGTGGCAAATCCTTATGTATCCTGTTCCCAGCCTCGTTGCTTGTGTCCAATCCAGGTGAGAATGTGTTCGGTCACTTGGCAGTTATCCACTCAGGAGGTCGCCTTGTAGGCAATGTCTACAGTAAACGCAGCAATGTATCTCCTCTGGTAGTTTAGCACCCAAATGGGAAAATTCCACCGATGGCCCGTTGCTCTGAAAAGGGGTATCAGTATGCTGGCAGATACAATCTTTGAGGTGGACACACCACAGTGTGGCTAGAAGGAAGGTACCAACACAATCGGTCATAGTCGTCGGTAGCCTGCCAGGCTAACCAAGCAAAAGGCTTGCACGCGGAGGGTGACGTAGTGGAGATGGCCAATATTCTAGTATTGTAATATACATACATCTCAAAATTACTTTTGTGGTCAATTGGAGTGCAGGGTCACAGGTTAAAATTTTTGCCAAACCCCCAAGGCACATAAACACATTGAGCAGGTGGTAATTCCTATTTACCTGTTATCTATTGTGTTACAGGTAAAGTCCTCATCTTATGTGATTATGTTCATTAACAAGGGGCCTTTAGCCCAGTGGGCTAGCTTGCCTTTATTATATGTACTGCTTTGCATTATATTCAGCAGTAATGCAAGAAACCTCCAGACCTGTATCCTATCAGACATTAGCTTCAGCAAGTTAGCATAAGGCTTGAGGGCTATGAACTTTGCACAGATAAACAGCCCAATGGAAAATTCCAAGTATTTGGGGAGCTGAAAATAGAGTTTGAGAGGGAGTTCTGTGGTTGACTCATGTACCGGTGGTCAGAAGCGTCCTGGCAACGAACTGACGTACATAACAGGTATTTATAATTTATAAATGGAGAGATGCCTATCTCTTAGAACTGGAAGGACCTTGAAAGGTCATTGAGTCCAGTCCTCTGCCTTCACTAGCAGGACCAAGTACTGTCCCCTGACAGATTTTTGCCCCAGATCCCTAAATGGCCCCCTCAAGGATTGAACTCACAATCCTGGGTTTAGCAGGCCAATGTTCAAACCATTGAGCTATCCCCCCACCCCCATCAGCTAAGGCTAGCCTGCTTCCTTGCCTATACATCTTTCCTTATAAGTTTCTTATTTTCTTATGGGTTTAATTATTTGTTTTATTATAATAGGTTTATATTAGAGTATATTTTGGCTGTAACACAAGGGACCTGCAGGCCACATCCTGTATGTTGAGCTAAGGCAAAGTTAGCATACATATATTTGGAACCTTTCACCACCTAAATAGGTGGTGATGAACTAAAGCATAAAGCCCATGTGTGGCTGCGACCTTTAACAGAGGATGTGCTAAAGCAGGTTGGCGTAGAGGCTTTCCTAAGTTCATATTATTTTAAACTTAACAGGTACACCGCAACTTGGAAAGAACTGATTAGGACAGAAATAACAAATGTGATACCTAACCACAAAAGGGCCATGGTAACGAATTGACGTATATGATAATAAGTTGAGATAACTGATATACTAACCCAGGGGTAGGCAACCTATGGCATGCGTGCCAAAGGCGGCATGCAAGCTGATTTTCAGTGGCACTCACACTGCCAGGTCCTGGCCACTGGTCCAGGGGGCTCTGCATTTTAATTTAATTTTAAATGAGGCTTCTTAAACTTTTTTAAAACCTTATTTACTTTACATACCACAATAATTTAGTTATATATTCTAGACTTATAGAAAGAGACCTTCTAAAAACGTTAAAATGTATTACCGGCACGCGAAACCTTAAATTAGAGTGAATAAATGAAGACTCGGCACACCACTTCTGAAAGGTTGCCGACCCCTGTACTTACCTATAGGAAAAAGACACTCCAACATTAGTAAGGCGTGGGAATACAAATAAGGAAAAAGGGGGGCGGGGAAATCCCCTGCTGAATATGCATCGAACACAGTGGTGTCAGCGTAACACATTATAAAAGTGGCATCCCAGCCTAGGGGCGGTAGGGGTGAGAGATGTGGTCCTGGGGAAATGCCAGAATGATGGCCACTGGTGATGAGGGGGAAGGTGATGGCGATGTCGATGACGAAGATGATGGCTAACATTTCAGGTTGTTCTACAGGAGATGGTGTGAGTATCTGGACGTGCAGACGTACGTTCTGTAGTATCTCTAGCTTACTAAGTTGGGGTGCTTTTGATTGTGCTAAATGTATTAAACTAGATTTGTAGATATAAAAATGTTCTTACAGTGTAAGTGTTGCAACTGTGCACATTGGGGTTCCCAACTATATAATAATTTGAATAATACTGGGCCTGATCTTGGGGCAAGAACCGGTCAACCCTCAAAGGGATAACTGGGGATTCTTAAGTAATCAATATAATTAATACATAATCTAAAGATCAGGAAACAAGCAGTAGTTACAAGCACTGTTAAAGCAAAGCAGAAGCTAGCCCAGAAGATGTAGTAGAGAGAGCCTGGAGCACTGAGCCTGCTGCAAGATCTGAAGCCTGAACCAGAGGCTGTGAACCAATGTCAGGCCATGTAGTAAAGCAAATGCTGACGAGTTCAATGTCCAGTACGTGAACTTGGCAAAGTTGTCGCTAGAGTACTAGGTCCTAGATATTTACGTAAATATATTCCAGCAAGTACAGATAAACCATCTTATCTTGTACTAGATTGGGATGTAACAAAACAGGGTGTTGGATGCCAAATCCCACTGAAAAAAAGAAGGTGGGGGCAGGACGATAAGTATTATTCCCTTCTGGGATGAGGTCTGGCTAGAGTCCTAAGCACCATTTGACGTTTTTCTCTCCAGTGTTTAAAGATAGGGCTAATTAGGCTGCGTTGAAAGTCATTATTTCCTTTTAGTGATCGATTCCTGAGAAGCAGATCTAGGCTAAGGGCTGTGCCTTAGATGTGGTGAAAGGACAGTGGTGAAAGGAAAGGCAATGCCTATCCAGTGATCTCCCTCTAACATTTTTGCTGCCCCAAGCAAAAAAAAACAAAAAACCCAAGTGCCGCCCCACCGAAACACCCCCTCCCCCACCCAGCCAGCGCCCGTGGAAACAGGTCAAAGAGATCAAAGAGCTGTCATACAGAAAGGCCAATCCGATTTGTGCAAAAGAAGAGATGGAATTGAGGGTTTTATGATAAAAGCCTGACATTTGCCAGAGTCTTGGGGCATGACCTCATAAAGATTTTCAGATATGGGGCCATCGCCAACTCGGGCCATGTTGGCTGTGGCAGCCATTTTAACAACGTTGTCATAACTGGTAAATAATGTTATTTTACAGTTGGACATACAAGTACTGTATTCTTGATTTTCCTTCAAAGCGACCTTAAAACTGGTGTAAGGACACATTTTGTACTAATTTTGATTATCAGTGTGGTGTTGGCAGAATTTAATTACATCTCTTTTTTCTTGCACATGCTACTTTGGTTGTATGAAACCTGCTTGGTGATCTGGTTATTAGGTGCTGGAAGTGAACCTCTGCTGGCAGGTGTCTCGCCTGCTGCTGGCCCCGTGTCCTTCCTGGACCCCCGTGCCCTTTAACTTCAGCGTTATGCCCCTCTGCAGTATCCCCTCACTCTGGGTCTCCCCTCCCAGGGGAACCCTCAACCCTCTAATCCCATCTTGCCTCAGTGGCTACTGCCAGTGAACATCTAGCCCCCACTCACTGGGGCAGACTGCTGCCTGTAATGGCCACTCATCGTGGGCAAGGAGGTTGGACCAGCTGCCTCTGCCTAATCCCAGGCTGCCCCTCTGCAACCCCAGTACCTGCATAGGCCTTCCCCAAGGCCTGCAGCCTGGGGGTTTATCAGGCTGGAGCTCCCCAGCTCCCTTGCCCTATTCCCCAGCCCTGTTCTGCTCTGCTTCAAGTACCTTGCTCTCAGCAGCTAGGTCCTTCTCTCTCCAGGGCTAGAGAGAGACTCCTTCAGCTCCTGGCCCCCAGCCCTCTTATAAGGGCCAGCTGGGCCCTGATTTAGCTGGTCACGCCTGTGGTCAGCCACTCCCTCAGCTGCTTCCACTGCTTTGAATCCCTTTTTACCCAGGAGTGGGGCAGCTGCCCCACTACATCAACTACTGTAATGTTTAAAAAATGGGGAAGGCTAAAGGAAAACATGTAACCCCACTCCGTGGACACAGGGACACCGCAAACAGCCATCTCTGGAAGGTAGGGGAAGTTCACAGTCTGTTCCTCACACCTCTCAGGCCTCCTGCCCGGGCCTTGGCTGTGCTGCAGGGGTGCAGCAGTTCGGACACTTGCTCTGGCGGTGGCTACACACCCTCAAGCTCTAGGTGGCAGGGCCTTCCCAGCGTCAGCCCTCCTGTGACACTGTACTCTGTATTCCTCACAGTGGTATGGCTTTGATATGATTATGACATAATTATGCTGCATCCTGTCCAAGATATGTCTTGTGAGGTGTCATTGGAAAAGTTATGCTTTGCTGAATATGAGTATCTGATTTGTGGGCATGTATCATTTTTGCATCTGAAGTTATAAATATCGACTATGTAGCTGTATTGCAAATGTGCTTACTCTGGGTAACACCCACAACGTGCCTTTCAGGGACAGCAATGCAGAAGCTAAACAGCGCTGATGGCCTATCAACAAAGACAGTGGACTGTGGCTGAGCTTAGCCTTCCTCTAAACGTTTCAGCCAGCCTCTAAATAATGGCTGCTATGACTCAGCAAGGGCATGTGACCAGACCACATGATACTGAACTCCATTTTGATACCTGTATTGTTCCACAAACTGGGCGGGGAACTGTTTTTTGAACAAAGGGTTCCCGCAATATGTTAAAGCTATATGAGGTGGGGAGTGACATCTTGTAGGGGCCTCACTCCCCACATAAGAGAACTCCTGAAAACACCTGAGGAACAGAGACTGAACTGGGGGAAGTGCTGGACCCAGACTAAAGGGATTTCTAGCCTGTGTATGGAAATCTGGTGACGTGTTTGTATCATCAGCCAGACTGAGAGATGGCTAATTCATATCCAATCTATCAAGTATGTTCGGCTTAGTTTGTGTTTTGTTTATTTGCTAGGTAATCTGCTTTGATCTGTTTGCTGTCACTTATAGACACTTAACATCTATCTTGTGTAGTTAATAAACTTATTTTTTGCTTTATCTAAACCAGTGTGCCTCTGAGCGCAGTGTCTGGGGGAAAATCTCAGCTTGGTTAACACAGGCTTGTTGCATACCTTTCCCACAGCGAGGGGAGAGCAAACTACTTATGAGCTTACATTGTACAGATCTCTATGCAGTGCAAGACGGTATAACTTGGGGGTTATACTCCAGCAGGGGGGTGCGAGCCTGGGGAGCTGGGAAATTGGCTGTAAGTCCTTGAGTGGCTTAGGTAAGCACTCAGGTAACTCAGCTGGGTGTGTGGCGCCACCTGCTGTCGTGTTGGGTGATAGCAGGGCCTGGGGAGGCTGGCTGTGTCTCCCACCAAGGAAGCAGTGTGAGCAGGGTCAGCTAGGTGGTGAGACGGGTGCAGAGGTTCCCATGGCTCCCAGACTGTATCCTGGAAGTGACAACCCATCACACCTTCCATCAGGATTATGATCCCCCTCTAAGTCCAGCCGGCAAGGCCTCTTGGCTGGTGGGGTCTCCCTGCGCTGGGCCTTCTATCCAGGGTCCCCCCTCGCCTTGGGACAGTGGGTGAAGCGTCCCCTGGGGGAGGCTAGCTCCCTGTCCCCCCTCTTCCGCCCATGGCCCCACCCATACTCCATCCCAGGCTCCACCCCCTCCCTGTCTCATCCCTCTTCTCCTTCCCTCAAGGGAAGGGGGATGAGAAAAGACGTGGTGAGTGGGGGGGCAGGGGGAGTCTTACAGGGGAGAGGGGTGGAGGAGAGGAGGCATGCAGTGGGCTCTCTCCCCCAGCCCCGGAGTGCAGACCAGCCCCCATTAGCCCCCAGCCTGGGGCCCTGGCCACAGGGGGTGGGGGAAGAGCCCCCTGTGGCACAGCCCGGGAAGCAGGAAGGGGTCTGGGGATGGAGCGTGAGCAGGGCCACACAAGGCTGTTTGGGGAGGCCCAGCCTCCCCCGTCTTCGATACCCGCCACCCACGAAGTAGTATAAGCTATACTGGCCAAAGCACGTCGGCTGGTACACGCTGCATCTCTACTAGGAGGGTTTGCTGGTACTGACAAATGCTTACAACAGATTGAGCCTTCCCCATCTTCCCGCAGCGGCACCGAAGAGAAGGGGCTTTTGAGTCTGCAGCCTTGTACACAGGAACTTCTCCCACAGGCCACTCCATTAGGGACCACCCAGGGAGCAAGGACGGGCAGCTTCCCAACAGGCATCTACTAGTTCCTCTGGAAATACAGCAGCAGGGGAAGTCTGGGGCTGGAGGGGGTGCCGGCTTTGCAGTCTTACACCTCTCCCCCCCCACCCTGATTGCCTCTTGTGCCCCACACCTCTTCTGAGCTTCTACTGCCTCTCCCGCCCGTAGGAAACCACTGGTCTGACAGGACACAAATCCTCCCCCCAAACTGTGTTCCAATGAGGCGAGATGGCCGGGGAGTTCTCGTAGAAACCAGTATAACCAGGCCAAGCCCACGCTCCGATTTATCTAACCACCTCTCGTCTTCCCTGCTGACAGAGGAGATTCCATAGCGCATTCTGATTGCGAGCTATCACTCGATGGTTTGAATAGAAGGCACGTTTGTAAGGTTTGACCTATTTATGCATCTAGATATTTAGCTCTTAGACACTTTGGGCTTCTCTACACTTGAAACGCTACAATGGCACAGCTGTAGCACTTCAGTGTAGACGCTACCTATGCCAAAGGGAAGGTTTCTCTCATCGGTATAGGTCAGTGGTTTTCAACCTGTGGTCCACAGACCCCTGGGGGTCCGCAGACTCAAACTCCCTCTAAGCTGCATGGCTGAGCAGCAGCCTATAAAGTGCCCCTCCCCAGACCCCAATCCAGCCCCACCCCAGATTTGCCATGGCTGGGGGAGAGGCACCCCTCCCCTAGCCCCAACCCAGCCCTGGCCCGGACCTGCCCAGCCCCAGAGCTGCTGTGGCAGGGAGAGGCACCTCTCCCTCCCCAGCCCAGGTGTTGCTGCGGAGAGAGGGAGCTGGGGGGAGTCCTCTCTCACCACCGTAGGCCCAGGGCAGCCTGCACCCCAAACCCCTCATCTCCAGCCGGAGCCCTCACTCCCCTGCACCCCAACCCTGTGCCCCAGCCCTGAGCCCCCTCCCATGCTCCAAACCCCTTGGCCCCACCCCCGCCACATGAATTTTGTTATGTGCACCAATATGGAGGTGATGTGTCACATATCACCTCCATATTGGTGCACATAACAAAATTAGTTCTGCACATGCATGGGAAAAATTCGAGGGAACACTGTGTATAAAGGGTCCGTGAAAGGTGACTATGAAAATAAAGTTTCAGAGCCCAGAAAAGGCATTCCGTTTTGATGATCAAACGTATGTGAAGACCCCCCGACACCTACAGGTGAAAACCCAGAAGTGTTGTCGTTACCATAGAAGCCAACTGTTTTGCGCTTTATTATGCTGCGTCAAATGCCGTGCTGAGCACAAGCAACATTTATAATTGAATTCTGTTCAGTCCATTTTCAGTCTAAGACTTGGACTGAAAACGGACTGAACAGAATTCAATGATATATACAGACAACAGATTTCCAAAGGGGACTGCACCTCCATTTGAAATTATTTAGGGGTCCGCAAATGAAAAAAGGTTGAAAACCACTGGTGCAGGTAAATCCACCTGCCCGAGAGGCCGTTGCTAGGTTGACGGAAGAATTCTCCCATCGACCTAGCGCTGTCTACATGGGGACTGAGGTCAGCTTCATGATGTCACTCAGGGTTGTGGATTTTCACACCCTGAGCAATGTAGGTGGGTCGATCTCATTTTCTAGTGTAGAACAGCCCTTAGAAATAAAGACCCACAGAGCCCTGTGCTTTTTTTAGTACTGCCCTTCACTGTTCCCTCTAAGCTGTGCGCGTGTGCGTGCGCACACAGATCCTAAACCCCGCACACATGGCGAAACACCGCGCGCACAAAAATGTGCACAGAAGCATAACAATTTGCACAGAAGAAATTTGTTGCGCACACGGCCTGTCAAAAATTAGAGGGAACATTCCACCCTTCATGTTTACTAGATTCAGTACAGAGGGGATTAGAATCATGATGTAGCACCGTTTTGGGAGGGGGAAAAAACAGTGTTCTTTCAACACTTCTGTAAGAGGGAAATAGTCCCCAAAACCCCAGCAGGAAATCACAGCACAAGTACGCGGCTACAGTAGCTACTGTAGCAGCTACAAACAATCCACATATTAAAGCAGGAAGTACAGATAAATTACTTGAATGTATTTGTCTCGTTCCTTCCAACACTACACAGCAAACTAGTGCTGTAAATATAATCTGGATGTGACAGTGACCTTTGCATCACATTTTCATGTAGTTAGACAACCTGTCAGATACTTTACATAGGCATTTTAGCCATCAGGATTACAATACACAGAGGGAAAACGATGGTAATTTTTCCCACTGATCTTGTGCAACGACCAACTAACTGATCTTCCCGCCACCTAACAAAAAATCCTGTTGACAGGGCAACAGCATAGGGGAGAACAGAAGGGGTAGGGTGAGCTGCACAAACACCACTGTCCTGGGACAAGCTGTACGAAAACACGAACATCAAACTCTGTATCCAATGCACTTCAGCCTCTAAAAATCAGTGTAGACCCACTGGCTTTTTCAGACTCCTCCAAAGCAATGAAAGGAAACAGAAAACCACACCAGTTTTAAAGTGGGCAGCTTTATTCCACATAGACTGTACAGACAACCATAAGTGGACCCCACATCTCACATACAAGTCTCTGTAAAAGTTTGGGGTCCCAAAGGGAACGTCTTCATTGCCATCAAAGACTCGCGGCTGGCCTGGGGCAGCTGACTTGGGTTCATGGGGTTCCGGCTGCGGGGCTAAAAACGGCCCTGGAAACGTTTGGGCCCGGGCTAGAGCCTGGGCTCTGAAAACCGGTGAGCGGGGAAGGTCCCCCAGACATCCACACTGCAAGTTTTAGCCCCGCAGCCCAGGCCCCGCGAGCCTGAGTCAATCGAGCCGGGCTCTGAGGCTCGGTGCCGCGGGGGATTTATTGCTCGGTGTGGACGTACCCCAAGACACCGGAAGCCTAACTGGGAGAGGAGGTGGCTTCTGCTGGGTTGTTCTGCTGACTGAAGTAGCCAGAGAGCTCTTTGAGTGCTCTGTAGCGATGAGAGATGGAGTTCTTCACTGCCTTGGGCAGCTCGGCATACCTGGGGAGGAGGAGAAAACAGGAATGGCCCCAATCCCAACCAGGAGTCTAAACCATGGTCTGCTTGGTCACTGTGTGCACCTGAGTTCCAGCGGCCTGTCGAGAAGCTGAGCCTGCTCCCTTCACTGGTTATTGTACTGCCAGGCCTTAGAGATGCCTCTGGTGACAGGCCAGATACGCGCATTCTGTAGCTGGTACATTGGTTTGCCGAAGTGGTTCCCTTGGCCTGCTTTGTACGTGCAGATTAGGGCGCCCTCTGTTGACTCTGGGCTTTACTTCGGCACCAACCTTTCGTAACATAATTTCTACTCGGAACTCAAGCAGGCTCTCTTGCCAGGCTCAACTCACTGAGCCCTTTGTCATCTTATTCAGAGGGCAAGGAATTGAGTGCAGCTCAGTTACCCTTAAGGAGAGTCAAACCCTGGGCCTGGGTCTCCATTGTCCCGGACTTGTCATTTGCTCTAGTGCAATGCTACCTCTGTCCGTTTATTTAACGACACTACTCTAGGCAGCCTGATGCAGCTCACTTAAAGTCAGAGTCAATAACAGTCCACCGACTAGCAGCAGCTACTAGAAACAACAGAACCGTCCCTGCATCTCTCCAAAGCCTGGGAGGAGTCCAAGGATGGGAAACAGTTCATTAGAAACACACTGCACACTCAGGTCTTCTGCCCTACAGGCTTGAGACAGTCAGAGCTGTGAGGTTCCACCCCACGTCCCGCATGGTCAAAGCTGTTCAGATGTAGGATTTTGCTTTAAGCCCATCTCAACTTCTCTCCGGCAGAGTTCACTGTAAGCGGGTTTCGCTTTATGTATTAACAGAACCTTTGGTTTCTTGATTTTCTTAAGTAAAGAATTAAAGGCCAAGAGTCACTTACGTCTGGTCGTAACCATCAGGCTGGAAGCAAGGATCCCAGCCAAAGTCTCTGGGGCCTCTGGGTTCAACAATGCGACCCTGCCAATTTGAGGAGGAAGAAGAAATAAGAGGTTTCTTTCTCAGCACTGCTCTGCCACATTCACATTCCAGATCATTACACGCTGAAAAATGAAGCTGTTACATTTTAGACTGAGCTCTGCTTTGGGAAACCACCAAAAGTTACAAGACTGTTTAGCATTCCCCCAAAACAAGGCCAAGGTAAGCAACTAGGACTTCTTGGTTTAGTGCTCCATCTTCCTACATCCATGACTTCCTACGTCCTCCTGCACTGCTCTCCACCTTCCCCTGGCGGGCCTCCTCAACACACACATCCCAGGGGGTTGAAGCTTCAGGACTCAGCCCCCAGTAAGAATTCCTGACTGTCTGAAGGATAAACTAACAAACAGGAGAGAGCAGCAGCAACAAGGTTTAAGGCTGGCTGGAGAAAACACGGGGCATGGATGGTGGGAGAAGACCGGTCACTTCTGTGCGTCTCAGTCCCAGCAAGATGTAGCCATATTAGAGGGCTGGTCCACACTGGGGGGAGAGGGGCGGGGGGGATCGATCTAAGATACGCAACTTCAGCTATGTGAATAACGTAGCTGAAGTCGAATATCTTAGATCGATTTCAAAAGTACTTATCGCTGGTCCACACGGCAGCAGGCAAGCTCCCCCGTCGACAGCGCTTCCTCCTCTCGCCGAGCAGGAGTTCCGCAGTCAACGGGGAGCGCATCTGGGATCGATTTATCACGTCTAGACGAAACGCGATAAATCGATCCCAGAACATCGATCGCTACCCACTGAATCGGGTGGGTAGTGTGGATGTAGCCAGAGTTCAGAGAAGAGCAACCACAAATCCAAACGATAGGGTCTGGAAAGACAGTCAACCCTTTCCTCAGATGTCCATGTGCAGCTGGGTGATGGGGGCTTGGAGCACCGCTACCAGCTCATTGAAATGGTGCAGCCGCACATTCTGCTTCTAGCATTCAAGGGCTTGGAGGGCTGAACAGCCCCCAGGCTCAGGAGTGGAGACGAGAGACCCTGGGAGGATCATTCAGAACCTTCAACCAACGTTTTCAAACTCAGGTGCCCCTGGGCACCACGATGAGTAGCCCGATCGTCAGACATGCTGAGTATCCACATCTCCCACTGAAGTCAATGGGAGTTGCAGCTGCTCAGCAACCCTGGCAAACCAGGCCATTTATGTAGGTGACTAAATATGGATGTAGGTGGCCAAGATGAGCCCCTTGCGAATTAGTGCAGTTAATGGACTCACATTACAAGCCCCCTCATGCCCCAGTCTACTCTATCTGCAGAGGCTTCTTTTGCACCGCGATCCGAATACCTACACAAGTTTGGCCTTTGAACAGCTTCACCGGGTCCTCCGGGTTTCCAGTGCTGAATGCAAAGGTGCAAAGAGCGTAAGCAGACTTGTCTTCAAACCCCGCTAACAGCTTGCACAGACCTGAGCAACAGAGGAAGGATCCCATCATCTCCGCGTTTCATTCGGCACACGGCACAACTGACGAGAGGCAATCTGCGACGCGCGAGGGGAGGGGAAACCCCAAACAAATAACATTTTGTGCCCCCCGTGGCAGGCCTCCCACAGACTGCATCCACCCTCACAAGGGTAAGGGGGTATTACCGGGATTAGGCAGGGAATGGTGTGTCTCAGGGGTATTTTAGGAGACTGGTGATCAGGATTCCTGGGCTCTACTCATGACTTTTCCACAGAATCCTTACATGGGGGCTTAATGAATGTTTTTAAAGTGTTTTGCAATGCCTAGATGAGATGCTACATAACGGCTTAGGATAATGGTTTTATTCATCTGATACTAAAGGTTACATATCCTGTCACTTGGGGTCAGTCTGTTTCCCATTGTCCATACTTGTGACAGCATTATGCAGCAGAGAAGGAGCTCCCGGAGTGTAGCCAGAAGAGCAGGCAAGGAAGGGGAGTTTGGTGGTACTGGAGGGACATGAGGTGGGTGACAGAAAGATTTGTAAAAAGCGGGAGATCAGGAAGGCACATGGATGGATTTTGCGTAGGTTGGAAAAGAAGCGACAGGATTCAGTAATAGTCTGGATGGGGGGTGGGGAGGAAAGAGGGGTGACACCAAGGTTGTACTCCTGTGTTGCCATGTTGAACTGATAACTGCAGGGCAATTAGGAAGAGCAGTCGTCAGTACCAAGGCAGATATGACTCTGAAGAAAGCGGGAGAGGTAGATTTGGCAGTTATCGACACAGAGATGGTTGCTGAAGCCATCAGAGTAGATGATCTTACCCACTGATAAAGTGTAGATGGAGCAAAGGGAGGGGCTAAGGGCAGAACATGATGGGACACATGGAGACCATGAGGAATGGGGAGAAGTGAGCAATCCCAGAGATGGCAAAGGAACCAGCCAAGTGCAGAGCCATGAAAGCCCAGAGAGGAATGGGATTCATTTCACATTGCTGCTAGATTGCACAGGAGCATGTGATTCTGAACAGCCAATCCCATTCAGAGCAGTAATTCAAAGGGAAATACCTTCTGGTTTTAACTTCTCTAGAAACCATTTTCTGAAACATAAGAAGAAAACACAAGTACCTGTAGGTTATTTCCTGCCATTGTCATCAACAACGGAAATATGTCTAGTGCAACCGTCTATGTCGGATTTCTCTCTGCACAGTTTTCCCAGCACTATGAATCCCTGTTGAACTTGGGCTGTTTAATAAACTTTACTCCGGGCTATATATTAACAAACATTACGAAATGCAGATTTAGACTCCAAACCAGCAAGTTACAGACCCCCAGTGGGTCGTACTGAAATCAACAGGTCTCCTCCCTGGGCCAGGGGTCAACTTGCATGGAGTTCATTGCAGGGTTGGGGCCTATTTCTTAAAGAACTAAGCTTGTGGCTCTTTAGGCCAAGATTCAACGCCAGTACTTCTGCTGTTCAGATTACATGCCAGTCTGTTGTGCAGTACCACCTAGCACGCAGGCTCAGTACTTTAGCGAGGAAGTATCGTCTAATGGTTAAAGCAGAGGACCCAGGAGACCTGGGTTCTTTTCTTGAGTTGCTGTACAATTTTGGGGAAATCACGTAAGCTCTCCATGCGGTAGCAATCCCCCCTGTAAAATGGGACTAATACCTACCTTGCATAGGTGCGTTTGTAAAATACTTGGGAGATCTTTAAATACAGAGAACTATAAAAGCACTAAGTATTCCTGGGGCCAAATGTTCAGAAGAGTAATTCCCACAAATGAGCCGTGAGAAGGTAAAAAAAATCCTTCATTTTAAGATTTTTTGCTCCGTCCAGAATCACTAAGCCAATTAACTGGGGAGTGATCATTTGCCCAGTTTTGTTGTAACAAATAAAGAATGGGAGTTACAGAAGTACATAATCACATTCCGCCTTCCATGTTTTCTGGCCTGGTAACCTGAATAAGCAGAGCAAATTGTAGAGAAACCGCAAAACTAAAAAGCGGTGCCAAGAGCTATGGCCGGACTTTGCTAGAGGAGTTAGGCTGCGAGTCTGTCACGAAGGTCACGGATTCCGTAACTTTCCGGGAACTCCAGCACGTCCACAGCTGCAGCAGCTGGTGCCGCTGACCCCAGGGCGGACTGAGCAGCTGGCCCTGGGGTCAGTCTCACCAGCCACTGCTGGGATGGCCCAGGGCCAGCTGCTCAGGTTGCCCCTGGGGCCAGCCACACTGACTGCTGCTTGGGCAGCCCCAAGCAGCTGGCCCCGGGGCCGCCGGAACAGCAGCCAGTGTGACTGGACCCGGGAGACACTGGAGCAGCAGCAGTTCTGGGGGCTGCCCAGAGCAGTGGTCCCGGGGGGGCCTCGGAGCAGCGGGTGGGGTCAGCAGTCAGCCCCCACCGCCAGAGCAGAAGTCAGCCATTGGCCCCCGGGGCTCCCCTAGGGCAGCTACAATTCAGTCGGGGGATTTATAACAAAAGTCATGGACAGGTCACGGCCCGTGAATTTTAGTTTATTGCCAGTGACCTGTCCATGACTTTTACTAAAAATACCCCTGACTAAACCTTAGCCTTAGTTATGAGCAATTAACTTTAGAAATCTTGTTACCAGTTGAACTACAGCAGCCTCCAGGGTCCCATTATACAATAAAATCAATCCAGCGATTTGAATTAACAAAACTCGGTAGCTCTTTCTCTACTGAAGTGGCAGAATGGACAATGATGACTTCAGTGTAGTTACACAAAGGATGAATATGGTCCAATCGCTTAAACCACAATTTCAGTTTAAGAGACCGACACTGCAAATGATGCCGGTGCTGAGTTTGAAGTGGAGGGTGCATGGATCAGCCCTCACGGATTCCTTTGCAGGGCCAGGTCCTAGTTGGGATGCAGGAGCAGTAAGCAGTAGCTGGGAGTAAATCAGGGTCACGGAGCTGTCCCGTCCATCCCATGCACTACGCATGAAGTGTAAAGCAGGGACCTTATGAGTACAAATCCCATCCCCATTTCCCCTCTCAAACAGCAAACAATAGAAAAGAGAGTTCTGCCCATGGGGTTTGGAGAGCCCCCAGGAATCGCATCTCAAAAACCTATAACCCCAGTCAAACCGCAGTACAGGAAAGAACTACAAGCATGTTCACTCCTACTTACATATATGGTCCTGGGAGGCCCCCCAAGGCATTGAAACACAAACAAGTGTCTTCTACTATAACAGGTCCCTGAATCTGTAGAGGGAAGTCAAAGAAACAGAAATATTAGATCTAAGGGGAAGGCACCCTCTCCAAAACTGCCTTTTTGCTTGGAATCCATTATGGTTCCACATGATGTTAGAGGCTTCATAAAAACACAGCATCCATTAAAGCTCCTTAAATCTGAGGAGATATATAGATATAGATATAGATAAAAAAGAACAAGCAATGAAACCTGTGCTCCGCACCTGCAGCTAGAAATGGCACTACCAAGGCAGAGATACTAAGCTTTCCTTTGGAAGTTTGAGGAGAGCTAATCTAAAGCATTCGTATGGGTATCGCCCTCATTGGGGGGCAGTGCTGGAGGAACCTAAAATGCGGGGGAGGGGGAAAAGGGAGGAGGATTTGTTTTATTTGCCTTTCATTGGAGCCCGAAGCCTAACTGGCTTCTTCAGTCTGAACAAAATCTGTGCCTGGGCTCTTTGGATGATAACCTGTCACTGGCTGGTGGAAAACTTCATTACCACCCAAATGATAAGATGGGAACAAAGGCGCTGACCCGTACCCACAATCAGGGGGGCCAGAACAGAGGGTCCATGCAGCCATAGCCCCATCACTTTTAAAAGTGGGAGGGCGATGTCCTCTGACTTTTTACCAGCTGTAGGGCGTGTGGAAAGGAGCGAGTGGGGGGGTGGGGGCAGGTTCTTAATGGGAAGAGGCAGTTAAGGGCTGAGTTCTTAGTGGGAAGAGGCGGTGTGAGGAAGGGCCTCGGGGGGGGGGGGGGAAGAGGTGAGGCGGGGCCTGGGGGGGGGGGAAGAGGCGGGGCAGGGGTTAAGGGACAGTGCAAGGGCGGGGCCTAGGGGAAATGGGCGGCACCGGTGGCCCCCACACACACACACACCTTTAAGGAAATTCTGCTGCTCCTGTCCACAATAGGTACCTGGTAACAGCAGCAGCCTCTGTTCTAGGCATGTGAGAGGCCAGAGCTCTGCGGATGGACACTCTACACTTCCCCATGTCTCTGCTCTACCGGATTAGACGACAAGAATACTATCATCTAGGACAGAGCCAGATGTAGGAATGTTCTGCCTAAGCAACTGAGCTGACCTTACTCTCAGTCCTAGAGATCAGTGGGATCAGGTCAGGGAAGGGCCTTTGCCGTGGAAGACCCTATTTATGAACCTTCCTCATAAGGGCTTCCACTGGAATTTCTCTGTAGCTATATTCAAATCTTCTACGTCCTTTTTGTTGGCAGTCAGTCAGTCCATGGCCATTGAATTGCCCACCAACTCTGTGCCAAACAGGTGGGTTGCCATGCGGTGGGTAACAGCTGGGCTATTTAGGCTAAACTCTTGGTTAATCTCTGTTCATTTTTGACTTACACCTGTGGAAGTGGGGAAAGCGGAAAAAGAAATGACCTGATTTGCTGCTTCCCGGCATTTCTGAATGGAGATCTCGTCTGGTTCCCCTTGGTATTCTGGCACTGCAACGACAGGAGGGATTATTGCGGGGGGAGGGTTGGCCAATGGCTGCTGAAACGTTTCCGTTTAACGAGCAAGAACAAAGTCACGGACTTACAGTCAATTTTTTTTGCGACCAGTCTGTACGGAAACGCGTCCCCGAGGATCTGAAGGACCTGTTGGGAACAAGACAGTGGCTGTTCAGCCAGCTCTGCGGGAAAGGGGGGGGGCAGCGCCTAGCCCCAGTGTGTGAGATACTGGGGGGCAGTTTAGTCCCGTCCCTGCCCCCCAGCCACAGGGGTTCTCACCACTCGCCCCAGACCCAGGCGCTATGGGGGGGTGGCGGGAGGTTGGCAGCGGGCGGGGGGCGGGTGCTGGGCAGCACCGGATGGCAGCAGCGTTTGGCCGGGAACAGGGATAACGGGGGGGAGGGGACTCGGTCTAAGGCGCCCACCCAGGCTCCAGTTCAGGGGAGCGGGACCCCCCCGCTCGTCCGGTGACTGGTTCAGCGTCGGGAGCGTCCCCAGGGCGTGACAGTCCCGGCGGTTGCGGGCGTTAACTCTGGAACCTAATGACGGCCGGGAAGCGACAGCAGGGGGCGGGGCTAGCTGCAGGGGGCGGGGCGAAGCACCACACGCGGGATCAGGTCCCGCCCCGCCCCCGGGAGTCAGCGCCCTTCACTCCGCTACGGCGGCCCGCTCCGTCCAACCCGCGCAGCTCCCTACCCACCCACCTCCTCTAGCTTCTTGGCGTTGCCGGTCACGAACACCACGGTCCTCCCGGCGGCGGCGGCCATAGCAGAGCCACAGCGCCTGCGCGGTGACCTGCCAATCACAGCCACGCCGCCCGGCACCCAGGGCAACGCGCCCAGCCCCGCCCCGCGGGACCGGCCAATGAGAGGAGAGATCCCGGGGCCGGAAGCGAACCGATCTTCCGGCGCTGTGGCACTGAAAGGAGCCCGGGTACGCGTTTCCGGTGACGCAAGGCAAGATATGCTCCTGGACAAAGCCGCTGCGAGCTGGAGCAGACCGGAAGTGCCTTTCTGCCACACCCCCGAGCTCTATGGCCCTGGAGGCCGGAAGTGCGGGGTCGGGTTGCTCCGGTAACCGACGCCCCGCCGGGGGCCGGGCTGACCCAGCAGGGCGATGCTGTTGCCTGGGTGTAACGTGGCCTCCCCCGTGCCCGGCCCGCGCACAGACACGGGTGTGACGTTCCGCAGTGCGCCAAGGGGCGGCGAGACTCAGACCCACCGCAGTCACGTCACGCTTCCAGAGGCGGAAACAGCTGAGAGCAGGAAGTTCCCGTCTTTATTAAGTTCCCCCCTTACAGCTTTGTCTGGCCCTCTCTAGAACTGGGGGAAGCATAGGAGCTCTATGCTTATTTCTTTCTATTCCCCAGATACGCGGAAAGAGGCGCTGCCAATCCACGTGCCAAATATTAAATGCATGCAGCCCTGCTGCACTCAAACAAAGTATCCGTGGGGTGTCCGTGTTAGTCTGGATCTGTAGACGCGACAAAGGGTCCTGTGGCACCTTATAGACTAACAGACGTATTGGAGCATAAGCTTTCGTGGGTGAATATCCACTTCGTCGGATGCAACAATATTAAATACGTGCATCCGACGAAGTGGGTATTTGCCCACGAAAGCTTATGCTCCAATACGTCTGTTAGTCTACAAGGTGCCGCAGGACATCTGTCGCTAAAACAAAGAAATTAACCAGTCGAATGGTATAAGATCCCCAGAGGATATTGACGCCGCTGTCATTTCTTCCATATTTCATACAGGTCACAGGTTAGGCTGTTAAATGTGGAAGCGAATGGGCGAGTCATCCAAGGTTTTGGGAAAGGATTCAGAATCTGCTTCTGAGCCGGCACCCTGCAAATCCACTTGTAGGGCAAACCCCTCGGAGGCTGACTAAGCAGAGCATCGGGATTTCAAAACCACTCAGCGCCAGCCTTGTTCTTCACCCATTGAAATCAAAGGTAAACCTCCTCTTGACTTCAAAGGGAGGAGAGCTTGAGCAATGCTGGGCTTTTTGAAAATAACGCCGGGAAGGCTCAACAACACAAGTTCTTTCCTATGGACACATGTTAGGTTGTTTGGCAAATTGCAGAGTGGTTTAATAAATATTCTTATTTTACAGGGAAAGGTGAAATACACAGATGAGGGAGTCCAGTTCACTATTCCTTGTCAGGTGACAATTCTTCACTGCTGGGATTTCGAAAACAGCCCAACTCCCACTGAAGTTGGGTTCCTATTGAATTTGAGAGCATAATTCCCTTAGGGTCCTTTGAAATCCTGAGCATGCATCACCCCCTCTAACGAATAGAGAGGGTGGGAAATTTTCAAGTAATTGTTCAGGGGAAATCAGCCCCCTTCAGACGCATCCTCTGCAAAGCAGCGTCTGCTTTTAGTGTAACAGGCTTATGGCAGCACAGGACATGAAACAAACACACAACCACGTACATTACATGTTCCCTTTTGGAGTTTGCAACCAGCACAGCGCTCCCCCTCCCCCCTATTAACAAAGCAGCTGAGAATTGTTTCCCACCGGCGCTACTTGCACAGCGACTCGAATATCTCCAGGGTCCTTTTGATCTCCCGGATCTGCTTTGCCAGGGCGTGGACCGGCTGCATGGAGCGGTCCAGCTCCTCGCAGCGGGCCATCAGCGTGTACATCCCTTTGATACTCATGTCTACGGACTCGCCCAGGCTGTCCACGGCGTCCCGGTAGGTCTGGATGTAGCCCACGCTCAGGGCCGTCATGTTCTGGATGCTGCCGTTCAAGCTCCTCATCATCTGGTCCACTTTGTGGGCCACCTCGTGGGTCAGGCGCTCCAGCTCCGTCAGCACCATGGGGTCAATGGGGGGGATGTCGGCCGCTTTGCTCCGCCCCAGCCCCGGGAAGGGCTGGCCCGGGGGCTCCGTCTCCTCCAGGCTGCCCCGGGAGCTCAGCTTGATCTTCAGCTGCAGGTTGTTGGCCACGAAGTGGGTGAGGTCCCCGTCGTGGCTGACCGTCCCTTCCAGCTCCAGGGCGCTGGAGATGGTGGCGCGGCGCCCTTCCTGCGCCCGGCTGGCCCCGTACGCCTGGCTGATCCCATCCAAGCTGCGGCTGTCCAGCAGCCGCCCCCCGGCCAGCCTCTCCCCGGCGCCAGCCGCCTGCTGCCTCCGCGAGCCCTCCCGGCGCGGATCCTCCGGGCTGGCCGCGGCCGCCGGGGCTTGGACGCGCACCTGCGCCATGATGTGCTGCGGCAGGCCCGCGCCCCGCTCCATGCTCCGGGCTGGGGCCTCCCAGCGCGCCCAGGCCGGGAGAGCGAGCCTGGGGGGCGGGGCAGACAGGGAGCAAGCCAGCGATCCGGTTCCGCTGCTTCCTCTGGGCACCTTCCCCAGGAGGAGGAGCCGGCTGCGGGGAGCGGGATCCCTCATTGGGCTCTCCCAGAGCCAACCACAAAGCAGCAGCTCCAGGACAGGGGTAGGAGGCGAGACGGGAGAGGGTGTGAATGTGATTGAGACGGGGAGGGTGAGCGCGAGACTGGGGCAGGGGGAAATAGGATGAGGAAGGAGAAGGTAGAAAAAAGAGGCAGAAGGAGGGATGGAGGGGGAGAGAAAGGGTCACGGAAGTGAAGCGCAGATTCATGGATCTTACGGCAGAAGGAATCTGATCATCTGCTCCAGGGGTGGCTCCGGAGCCACATGCGACTCTTCAGATGTTAATATGCCGCTCCTTGTATAGGCACCAACTCCGGGGCTGGAGCTACAGGCGCCAACTTTCCAATGTACCCGGGGGGTGTTCACTGCTCAACCCCTGGCTCCCACTCCACCCCTTCCCGCCCCCTCCCCTGAGCCTGCGGTGCCCTCACTCCTCCCCTTCCCACCCAGAGCCTCCTGCATGCCATGAAACAGCTGATTGGGAGGGAGGGGGAGGCGCTGATTGGCAGGTCTGCCAGTGGGCAGGAGATGCGGGAGCTGATGGGGGGCTGCTGATGTATTACTGTGGCTCTTTAGCAATGTACACTGGTAAATTCTGGCTCCTTCTCAGGCTTCCTTGGCCACCCCGAGCTACTCTGACCTCCTGCATGGGCCAGAGAATCTCATCCAGTTACCTCTGTATTGAGCCC
The DNA here is from genome assembly GCA_037349315.1 of Chelydra serpentina. NCBI lineage: Eukaryota > Metazoa > Chordata > Testudines > Chelydridae > Chelydra > Chelydra serpentina. The sequence continues at coordinate 1,637,188 of JBAIAC010000021.1, read as the reverse complement.
AATCACTTGTGTTTGCCTAAAACAGTGGTTCTCAACCAGGGCTACGCAGAGGTCTTCCGGGGGGGAGGTGTACATCAGTTCATCTAGATATTTGCCCAGTTTTACAACAGGCTACAAAAAAAAGCACTAGCAAAGTCAGGACAAACTCAAATGTCATACAGACAATGGTGTGTTTATACTGCTCTATATCCACTGAAATGTAAGTACAATAGTTATATGCTAATTGATTTATTTTAGAATCGTATGGTAAAAATGAGAAAGTCAGCAATTGTTCAGTAATAGTGTATCTGCGACACTTCTGTATTTTTATGTCTGAGTTTGTAAGCTCTTTTCCATTCTGGAGGGGTCTAGCCAGTCCCAGCAGTCTGTCTCCGGCATGCATGATGCAGAAGAGGAGAGCCATGGTAAGTGATATTTTTGAGTTGATGCTGCTTGGTTATATGAAGTAGAATTGTCCTTTGTTCTGTATATTCTAGAAGAGGCTGAAGGGATAGAAATGTACAAGACAGGCTGTGTTTGAATGTGCTCCACATTCCCTTGTGCAGTTAAGCAGTGCGGCCGAACACTGTGTTAATGCACCCTGAGGTCGCTAGGAAACTTCCCAGGAGGTACTTGCCAATCCTCTGCTGAAGGTTCCTTGGCAGAGCTGCTTTGTTCCTTCCTCCATTGTAGGAAACTTTCCCCCGCCAATCAGCAATCGCTTGTGCAGGGACCAAAGTTCGACAAAGTTTCTGGCGCCCTTGTTGGCAGCCTCTGTCTGTAGCCAGATCCGGCATGTTGTATGTAGGTGGCAGCCTCTGTTTGTAGTCCCAACACAATTCCTGTTTGAATTAGAGCAGATCTTTCAAAAAAAAATCTAATATTGATAGAAAATTGTTAGTGATGGAGAATCCACGATGCCCTTGGTAAATTGTTCCAACGGTTAATTACTCTCACCATTAAAATATGTGTGCCTTATTTCCAGTCTGAATTTGTCTAGCTTCAACTTCTAGCGATTGGATCGTATTATACCTGTGATGGTGTACCCCATAAGGCTTTATGGGGAGATACTTATAAATGTATATATGATATAACTGGAATATGTTTTATGCTACATATGCCATGTAACATATCTCTGTAAAACTTATCTACTAAATCTATTCCTCCTGTTTGTATGCATGTATCATTTTTGTAGTTGAAGTTATGAATATTGGTTGAATACTTGCTTGTTGACTACATAGCCTTAGTAAGAGCATTTGTTCAGTGTCTGGAGAAAGGAATGTGCAGGTTAAGTGCCCAATCAAGAAACTCTTAAACAGACAAAAGAACTTGGAGACACCAATCCACATCTGAGCTTTGCCAGGAATGTGGCTTGGCTCCTAAGGAACTGAGTTGTGCGTGGACATGTGACTTGCCCATGTGACCCCAAAACTCCCCGCAACTTTCAGATGCGGAAAGCCACCTTGCTGGAACTGTGTGCGGAGCTCACCCCAGCACTGTGGCACAAGAACACCAAAATGAGAGCTGCCCTCTCGATGGAGACACGCGTGGCAATTGTTGTGTGGAAGCTGGCAACTCCAGACTGCTACTGGTCGGTCATGAATGAGTTTGGATTCGGGAAGTTGACCGTTCGGGCAGCAGCTAATCCTGCTACGAAGGACTGTGACTTTTGGCAATATGCATGAAATAGTGGATGGCTTTGCGGCAATGAGATTTCCTAACTGCGGCGGGGTGATAGATGGCACGCATATTCCAATTTTGGCCCCGGACCATCTTGTGATGGAGTACATCAACAGAAAGGGGTACTTGTCTATGGTATTTCAGGCACTTGTGGATCACCGTGGGTGTTTCACTACCATCAACGCAGGATGGTTTGGGAAGGTGCATGACACATGCATCTTCAGGAACACTGGCCTGTACAGAAAGCTGCAAGCAGGGACTTTCTTTCCAGACCAGAAAAGTCCAGCAGGGGATGTTGAAATGCCCATAGTGATCCTGGGAGACCCAGTATTCCATGGCTCATGAAGCCTTACAAGGGAAACCTGGATAGCAGCAAGGAGCGCTTCAACAATAAATTGAGCATGTGCAGAATGACCATACAATGTACCTTTGGCAGATTAAAAGTACGCTGGCGCTGCCTTTATGACAGGTTAGACCTAAACGAAGAAAATATTCCTGTGGTCATAGCAGCCTGCTGTGCACTCCATAATATTTGTGAGGCTAAGGGTGAAAAGTTTCCCCCGGGGTGGAGCACGGAGGTGGATCACCTGTCTGCTGAATTTGAGCAGCCAGATACCAGGGCTATTAGAGGGGTACTACGGGAGGCTATTCGAATCAGGGAGGCTTTGAGGCAACATTTTGTCTGTGAGCACCAGTGATGTGTTTTTCTATACAGCACTCTGCCATGTTTTCTTAACTTGCCACCTTGCATGAAAATTGTGATGATTCCTGACTGGGATTTGCAGTCAGCAAATGATCAAACTAACACTATGTATTACTACCAGCAGCAACCACCACATGTAGGAGACAAATAAAGATTGGTTAGCTTTCAGAGAGTTTGTTTTTATTAAATACCAATTAACAACACACAAAAAGCTTGGTGAGAAGGGAGATAAGAGTGCAGGGCAGTGTAGGGTCTCATAGCTGTGTGTAAGTCCAGCTATCATTTTGGAAGCTGTCTGAAGGGGTGGAGTGAATGGGGTATGGAGACGTTCTGGGAGGTTGCAAGGAATATGTGGGAGGAGTTTGGGGAGGAAATGGAAAGCAGTTCTGTATTGGCTGCGGGGCTGTGATGGACACTGGGAGTTGCCTAATAACTCAGTTCTTTCCTCTACCAGAGAAGCCTTGCTCCAGCTCTCTAACCCAGCTGAGCTCTTTCTGGCCTTCGTAAAGACTAGCCGCTCTTCAGCTAAACCAAAAACTTTGTTAAGGCAGAATTTAGGTTGTCCATTGGTGTCTTAGGCCTTTTCAGAATGTTGAGAGTGGCTAAACATAACCCACTGAAAACCTGGAAATAGATTTAAGGAATATATACATCACACACACCCCCAATGCAACCTTAACTCTGCCCCCCCTCAACTCTAGCTATAGCCACTGGGAATGAGTGATGCAAAGGTTAATAAACTCCCAATGGGACTTGCGTATTCTCCATCTCTTCAAATCCAGATGGGACGCCTTTCTGGAAGATGCTTCAATCAAACACATTGGGCTTGTTACAGGGATAACTGGGTGGCATTAATGGCCTGTGCTATACAAGTCAGACTAGAATCTAGGAGAGTGAAGGGACGGGGGCCCTAGGGGATGGGCACAGACATTAGGGGACAGGTTGAGCCTATGGGGGTTAATGATCCTTGCTGGGAGAGGGGTATGGGAGGGGGACATGCCCCCATCAAGGACGGGATTCCAGGTAGAAATGACTCAAAACACCTCCTCCTGTTCCCCATGATGCCCAAATCCAGCTTCCAGACCCTCACCCTGCCCACCTGCATCAATAAAATGCAATAAAGATGAGCACAAAGTTCTTTACTTAAAAAGGAAAAATCAAATGCACAACTACAAAACGGGGACTAAATGGCTAGGTGCCGGTACTGCTGAAAACGATCCTGGAGTTATAGGGGATCAGAAACTGAATATGAGCCAGCAGTGTGATGCAGTTGCAAAAATTCTGGGGTGGATTAACAGGGGTGTCATATGTAAGACACAGGAGGTAACTGTCCTGTTCTATTTGGCACTGGTGAGGCCTTAGCTGGAGAACTGTGTCAAATCCTGGGCACCACAGAAAGATACTAGTAAATAATAGAGAGTCCAGAGAACAGCAACAAAAATTATAAAAGGTTTAGGAAACCTGACCTAGAAGAAGTCTTAAAAAACTGGGCATGTTTAGTCTAGAGAAAAGAAGACTGAGAAGGGACGCAATAACAGTCTTTAAATATGTTAAGGGTTGTTATAAAGAGGATGAAGATCAATTGTTCTCCTGTCCACTGAAGGAAGGACAAAAAGGAATGGGCTTGATCCGCAGCAAGGGAGATTTAGGTTAGATATTAGGAAAAACTTTTTAATTTTAAGGGTAGTTAAGCTCTGCAATAGGCTCCCGAGAGAGACTGTGGAGTCCCTGTCATTGGAGGTTTTTAAGAACAGGTGGGACAAACACCTGCCATGGATCATAGAATATCAGGGTTGGAAGGGACCTTAGGAGGTCATCTAGTCCAACCCCCTGCTCAAAGCAAGACCAATCCCCAATTTTTGCCCCAGATCCCTAAATGGCCCCCTCCAGGATTGAACTCACAGCCCCGGGTTTAGCAGGCCAATGCTCAAACCACTGAGTTATTCCTCCCCCCAATAGGGTTACTTGGCCATGTCTCAGCACAGGGGGCTGGAATTGATGACCTCTTGAGGTCTCTTCGAGTCCTACATGTCTATGATTTTATCACTGCAGCTTCTCTTTCAGCCAGGCTGGGTGCACCGTGTCCCCAGGGGCAGCCCCGCTGCCCCTCCTCCACATCCCGTGGCCGGATGAAGGGATCCCTGTACAAGCGGCTGGCAGTGGGCACGTCTGAGAGGCCCCTCTCCTTGGCATGAGTCCTCTGGTGCTGGGCCAGAGCCGAGCCCTGAGAGAATCCCCTCTCACAGTGGGGGCAGACGTAGGGCCGCTCCCCAGTGTGGATGCGAACGTGCTGCGTCAGCGCCGAGCTCTGCTTGAAGCTCTTACTGCACTGGGTGCAGCAGTAGGGCCGCTCGCCCGTGTGGGTGCGCCGGTGCCGCTTGAGGGCCGAGCGGTCCCCGAAGCCCTTCCCACAGTCCCCACAGCGGTGGGGGGTCTCGCCGGTGTGGGTCCGCTGGTGCTGGATCAGCGCCGAGCTCTGGCTGAAGCTCTTCCCGCACTGGGCGCAGTGGAAGGGCCGCTCCCCGGTGTGCAGCCGCCGGTGGGTGGTCAGTGCCGATCTCTGGCTGAAGCTCTTCCCACACTGGGGACATGGGTAGGGTCTTTCGCCCCGGTGGGTGCGCTGGTGTTGCAGCAGGGACGACCGCTGGGTGAACCCTTTGCCGCACTCCCCGCAGGCGTTGGGCCGTTCGCCGGTGTGGGTGCGCCGGTGCCCGTTGAGGATGGAGCGCCGCATGAACCCCTTCCCGCACTGGGGGCAGACGTGGGGCTTCTCCCCGGTGTGCACCCGCCGGTGCTCCGTCAGCGACGAGCCGCGCCGGAAGCTCTTCCCGCACTCGGCACACTGGTGGGCCCGCTCCCCGGAGTGCGCCACCAGATGCGCCACCAGGGCAGCGATCTCCCCGAAGCGCCGGCCGCACTCCGTGCACTTGTAGGGCAGCTCCCCCGTGTGGCCGCTCTGGTGCCGCAGCAGGTTGGTGCGGGTGCTGTAGGCTGTCCCGCAGTGAGCGCAGACGTAGGGCTTTAACCCGGCGTGGACGCGGCCGTGGCGGGTCAGGTGCTCCTTGTGGCGGAAGCTCTTCCCGCACTCAGCACAGGGGTACGGCCTGGTGCCGGTGTGGATGCGCTGGTGGCGGAGGAGGTTGGAGCGGATGGCAAAGCTCCTCCCACAGTCCGGGCACTGGTAGGGCCTCTCGCCCGTGTGGGTGCGCTGGTGTTTGATGAACTCCGAGCTCTTCCCGAAGCTTTTCCCACAATCCCCGCAGATGATGGGCCCCTCTCTTGCCCGCGGGGGACCCCTGGCCTTGAGTCTTTCCTGCTGAGACGGCTTCCCCTGCTGCCATCCCATGCCACCGGATGCCTCTTCCCGCTCTGGGCTCTCGGACGTCCTGTGCAGCTCCACTCCCGCAGGCCCTTCTTGCTGCGGGTTTTCCCTCCCGGCACCTGCTGGGAGAGAGAAAGACTCCAGCCAAGGTCTGACCATGTGCTTCGCTATCTCCGCTGGGATCAGAAACAGGCTCATCTCACGGGAACCCCTCATTCAAGAAGCTGGACATTACCACAGCTCGGCAGAACCATGACAGTGACTTGGATCTAATGGCTCACATAGCACGTCCAGGGAGAGCATCTAGTAGCTAACCTCAGCGCTGATCAGTAGGGGGCGCTGTGCTACAGGGAGTGGGGGAGGGAAAGGGGCTCAGTAAGGGGCATTCTCTTCATGCAGCCAGTGCTGACCCCAATGCAGTGAAGAGAATGGGCCAAATCCCCAGCCAGTATATACTGGCTGTAATTCCACTGGAGTCAATGGGTCCAGATTCTCAGCTGGTATAAATTAGCATCACTCCGTACACGCCAATGGAGTAACACTCGTTTACACCAGCTGGGGATCTGGCCCTGCATTGTTAGGGTCTAACATGTCTAGAGAGATCAACCAGACCCTGTTCACCCCTCCTTTGTCTCCCCTTCGCCCGTCCTTTGTCATTCAAGAGGGTAATCGCCTTGGGGCAGCCACCATATCTGTGTTTGTATTTGTGCAGCCCCTGGCTCAGTGGGGCCCAGATCCTGAACAGGGTCTGTGGGCGTTGCCATAGTAACTGAGACAGAACTGGGTGGGCATTCCCAGCGTTCCCCTTCACTCCCGGACGGTCTCCGAGTCGGTGTCACTCATTCTTCACTTGTGCCAGCACCTCTCGGGGTCTCCCGTTCCTCGGAGCCCTGGAGATCCGGGACCCTCGGCTCTTCCCCTCGCTCCATCCAGGAGATCGTGGCCGGGTCAGCGATGGGGACTCCTGCTGGTGGGGAAGGAAACAGGCGAGACGGCGCTTGGTGAAATCTCATCCAAGGGCTCAGTACAGAGAGTGTGCCCTGGTTTTAACCCCGGCCCTGCTCTCTGTTGGGTGGAGTGCAGGATCCAAGCAGGGGGGATATGTTCACAGGGACCCTTTGGGACAATGAGACGCCTGAGGGCAGATGGGCTGCACCCCCGTAGGGGAGTCAGGGATTCCCACACACAGGGGAGCTGGATGCAGGCAGACGACAAAAATAAAACCTAGATCTAACCCCACATAGATAACTTATCTGATGGGCCCAAACCACCTTGGGCACATCTGAACCCCCCCAGCTCCTGATCTCCGAGGGGCAGCGGTGCCTCACCCAGCGAGATGAGCGTCTGGTAATTCTCCTCCATGACGTCCCTGTAGAGCTGCCTCTGCCCTTCATCCAGGAGCTCCCACTCCTCCCGGGAGAAATACACGGCCACCTCCTCGAACCCCACCAGCACCTGGAACCACAAGAGAGCCCACAGTCCCATCCGACAGCAGGGGGAAGCAGGGATGAGGAAGGAGTGTCAGGGAGGGCCGCAGGCCTGACGGGTCTGTGGCAGTTGCAAATGGTGGGAGGGAGGGAGGAAGAGTGGGAGTGGGGCAGAGAAAGGGGATAGAGGGATGGGAGCAAGGACTGGGGGGAAGGAGTTTAAAGAGTGAGGGTGAAGGGATGATATTCACAAGGGAAAGAATTCTCCCTGTTCCCAAAACAGGACTGAATCCCTCCCTTGCTGTAGCCAATGGGCTTGTGCAACAGATTTCAGTGCCTCCGGATCCAGCACCCTACTGCTGCTCAAAATAAAGTTGCAGACAGAGCAGGATCGGTGCCTAGCCAGCTTTTGAATGATCCCGCCAAGCCTCAGAGAGGAACCAGTTAACGTCCCAGCTCCCTCCCGTAGGAGAGACGCTGGGCTCCATCCTTCTACAGCGAGGATGGGGTGACCACGCAGCTCACCTGGCAGCCGACCATGGGGGTCGACGACGCGGACTCCTGCTCGTCATCGCTCTCCTCGGGTATCTGGGGCGGAAGCTGATCTGGGGAGACGGGGGGAATGTGAAGAATGTATTCTGTGCGGGTCCCAATGCGGGTATCTGCCCCCTTCAAGACAAACCCTTCTGCTCCCACGGGCTGGGGTCATGCTTAGTCCCTGGCACTCGCTCACCCCTTGGAGGGCTTCCCCCTTGGCACAGGCCTTAGCCCTACGGTGCTCCCTCAGCTGCTTTCCCACCCCATCCCGACCACCCTGCTCAGTACCCCTTTCCCGTAGCTCTTGGGGCGGCTCGCTCCAGGATCCTGGAAGTTCCTCCTGGGATACACACTTCAGTCGCACCAGCTGGCGGCTCGGGGAATCCATCTTATCTGAGACCGCTTCCTGCTCAGCTTGTCCGAACTGCAACCGAACTCCAGCAGAGCCTGGGAGAAAGAGATAACGGGGGAGCATTACGTGGAGGGGCGCATGCATCCTAGCCACAAAGGGCAAGCACGGCTGAGCGCTCAGGCCCCACCGTGGTGCAACCCTCGAGACTTCTGGGGTTTCCAGGCTAAGAGCTCTGGCTTGGAGCTGCCGTCAGCCCCGCCAACTCCCCCACCTCTGCGCCTCTATCCTGGCTGCTTCTTTCCAGCCTCCAGGCAGCGATTTCCTGCCTCTGCTGCTGCTTCTCTCCCTCCCCTGGAGCCGCCTATGGCTGCCGCTCTCTGTGTCACTGCCCAGCCAGCTGGGGTGATTCCCCTGGGCCCTGGCCTGGGGATGCTGCAGGGATGCACAAGAGTGACTCTGAGTCCAGGACTCAGGGGGCTGGACAGGAAGGTCCCAGCGCTATTACTGTCCCCGCTTCTGGCAGAGGCGGGTTTGGGAGATTGGTGGTTTTAACCCCTTAACTTCCCAGATCGGGAAACACTGTGAAACGTTTCTGATGAGTGAGCCCATCCCTGGCTCTGTGCACCACGGCCCAGGCCCGCCAAAGTATTTAGGCTCCTAACTTGCAGTGATTTGGGGCCCTGGGGTCAGCACGCATTGTAAGGGGGAGATTTCGATGGACGTTAGGAGGCTAAATATCTGAGGATCTGGGCCCGAGTGGGGCTCTGAGATTAGGCTCCCCCAGGGGAGCCAACAACTCCACTGGGACTTGCCCCCTCACCAGCTCTCCCTGCACAGAGGCGCTAGAATAGGGTTTTTTTTGGGAGGGGGTGCTGAGCTGCACTCCTTTAACCCCTGTCTGTGCCCCTCACCACTTCCCTAAAGCAGGGCCTTGTCTCTGGGACGGGGGAAACATGGACGGGTGAGACGGGCCACAGCTAGGGGCAAGTGTGGAGCTCCAGCCACGGGGCCAGCCACTGGGACCCCACATATGGGACCAGTGGCCAGCAGCCTGGGGCCTGCGGCTGGGGCCAGCAGTGGAGCCCTCGGGCACAGGGCCGGCACTCCACATGCAGGGCTGGCAGCAAAGCCCCCGGGCACGGGGCCTGCAGCCTCGTGGGACCTGGGGCCAGCAGCTGAGCAGGGCTGGCAGCAGAGTCGGCAGCTGAAACCCCGGGCGGCAGAGGGGCGCAGGGCCGGCGGCCGGGACCCTGGGCAGTGGGGCGCAGGGCCAGGACGTAAAACCTGGAGGTGCTGCAGCACCCCCCGTGCTCCTACATCCCACACCTATGTCCCTCCACGGTCACACCGATGGATGCATGGGCTTCTTTGGGGGAATGCGGTTCTGCTTCCCATTGTTGGCCCACTAATGACCCCTGTCAGGTTACAATACCCACACAGTGGGGGGGGGGGTGCTCCCCCCTCAGCCAGTGCTGACTCCAATGCTGTACTGGGAGTGCTGGGCTGAGATGGTGCCCGGTTGCACATAGGCCTTAAAACACAGGTCCTGGGCCGTCATGTTTGGTACCGATCACACATCTCTTCCCAAGGGCTGGGGCTTGAACCCTGGTGTCCCGGCTCAATCCACTCCTGGATGTTCCTAGTCACTTCCTCACCCCCTCCCCATCCCACACAGCGTCAAAGGGTACAGGAGTCTCTTCCCTTTCCCACCTCACAGTTTCTGCAATATTCTGAGGTGAAAGATCAGCTATGGAGCCCACCCGTTGCGAAGCCCACCCCGAGTCAGGTCCCTGATTCCCCTCAGCAGACTCTGGAGAGGGCCGCAGGCCTGACGGGTCTGTGGCAGTTGCAAATGGTGGGAGGTTCAAACACTGGGGCCCAAGTCACTGGAAATGGCGGGAAATGAGCCTGGTGGATGGGGAGACGTCTGTGGCTGTTGGAAATGGCGGGAAATGGGCATGCTGGGGCCAGGAAGGCTCCATGGCAGCTGAAGGAAGCTCTATGCCAAGATCAGTAACCGGAAAGCTGCAGTGACATATTCACAAGCACGTCCTGTGGAGGAGTCTCAGACATCACAGCAAGGAGAGTCTATTTACTTTATAGGCTGGCGTAATGTGCCATCCACGGAGCTATTACAAAGACAATCCTTGTAGCCTCCCCAAGGCCTTTTATGACCCGGCGTACCGTGGAGGACTGCATTTTTATTTTCCTCCCCCCAACACCCTGTCTCCCCTGCCAGCACATTGGCAATCGCCCCCCTCCATCTCCACAGTCAAATCTACGCTCCGGGAATGGCTTTTTTGGTGTGTGTTTGTACAGCATCGGGCACAGTGGTCCACCAGTGAGGTTCCTAGGGGCTACCACACTACAGAGAAGAGTTCATCTTCACCAAGATACTGTTTATTGACCAGAGAGAAATAAGAAAGAGAAAACCAACAGAGAAAACCCACGATGAAAAGCATTTTTTCACTCTCATCTAGGCATGGGCGGCACAGAGCCTGGGGTCTCCACTACCAAGGCTAAAAATGCTACAGCTCTACCCGTAGTGGCCGAGCTGGGCCTAGGAGGGGTTAATGATCCCCGCCAAGTGGGGAAGGAGGAAAACTACCCCAACCTGGGGCACTTTGTTGGCCAACTCCAGCGAGGAGGGGATGCCCGGGACCCCTGAGAAGCAGAACATAACAGCCCTTTACATTTTTCCTTCATAAAGTTTGTGTTTCATGTTTTATTCCGACATCCCGGGCTCTGACCCCTCCCTCTTGTCCCCTGCTGTCTGGGTAGGGGTGGCTCAGTGTCCCAGGAAAAAGCCCCTCCACGTTTAATTCCTGTTCCACCATCCAATGCCCAAACCCTCGATCCAGCCCCTCCCCAAAATCTTCCCTTCACTCAGGCTCCTCTTTAATCTGCAGGGGGGGCACCGGCTCCTCTTTAATTTCCTGTGGCAGCTCCGGCTGCTCCTGTTTAACCTGATAGGGCCTATCTTGAATATGCTGAGGCGGCTCCGGCTCCTCCTTCACCGGCAGGGGCGTGCCCGGCTCCTCCTTCACCCGCGGGGGCATCTCGCAATCCCACGTCCCCGGCGGGAGCACCACCACCACCTCCTCGGGCTCGGTGCCGCCCTCCCCCGGCTGAACGAAGGGGTCCTTGTAGAACCGCGTCCCCACGGCCTCGTGGGAGCCGCCGCTCCCCTTGGCATGAGTCCGCTGGTGCTTGGCGAGAGCCGACCGCTGGCTGAAGCTCTTGCCGCAATGGGTGCAGGAGAAGGGCCTCTCTTGCGTGTGGATCCTGGTGTGCTGGACCAGCGTGGAGCTCTGCTTGAAGCCCTTCCCGCACTGGCCGCAGCGGAAGGGCCGTTCGCCGGTGTGGGTCCGGTGGTGCCGCTTGAGGGCCGACATGCCGCTGAAGTTCCGCCCGCACTGGGCGCAGCCATAGGGCGACTCCCCCGTGTGGGTGCGGCGGTGCTGGGTCAGCGCCGAGCTCTGGCTGAAGCCTTTGCCGCACTGGCCGCACTTGTAGGGCCGCTCGCCGGTGTGCAGCCGCCGGTGCGTGGTCAGCACCGAGCGCTGGCTGAAGCTGCGCCCGCACTCCTCGCAGCGGTAGGGCGTCTCGCCGGTGTGGATCCGGCGGTGCTGCACCAGCGTGGAGCTGGCGATGAAGCTCTTGGGGCAGTCGGGGCACTGGTGAGGCTTCTCTCCGGTGTGGGACCGCTGGTGCTGCAGCAGCGAGTGCCGCTTGGTGAAGCTCTTCCCGCAGACGTCACAGACGTTGGGCCGCTCCCCTGAGTGGCCCCGGACGTGGTCGTTGAAGGTGGCGCGGCGCATGAAGCTCTCCCCGCACTGGGGGCAGACGTGGGGCTTCTCCCCGGTGTGCATCCGCCGGTGCTCCGTCAGCGACGAGCCGCGCCGGAAGCTCTTCCCGCACTCCGGGCACTTGTGGGCCCGCTCCCCGGAGTGCGCCACCAGATGCGCCACCAGGGCGGCGATCTCCCCGAAGCGCCGGCCGCACTCCGTGCACTTGTAGGGCAGCTCCCCCGTGTGGCCGCTCTGGTGCCGCAGCAGGTTGGTGCGGGTGCTGTAGGCCACCCCGCAGTGGGCGCAGACGTAGGGCTTTAACCCGGCGTGGACGCGGCCGTGGCGGGTCAGGTGGCCTTTCTGCCGGAAGCTCTTCCCGCATTCGGCGCACTGGAAGGGCCTGGCGCCGGTGTGGATGTGCTGGTGTTTGCTGAGGGTGGAGTGGAAGGCGAAGCTCCTCCCACAGTCAGGGCAGCTGTAAGGTTTCTCTCCTGTGTGGACCCGCTGGTGCTTGAAGAGGTCATAGTTCTTCACAAAGCTCTTCCCGCAGTCGCCACAGATGACACGGCCCACCCGCCTGTGCCGGGCCTGGGGTGCGGATTTAGCCTGGGCCTTCCCCTGTCCCAGCCCTGCCCCACCCTGGCCCTCGACGGCCTCTCCCCGCTCAAGGCTCTGAGACGTCCCCTGTGGCTTTGCTCCCATGGGCCCTTCCTGCTGGTGATTCTCCTCCTCGTTCTCACTCACCGTCCCGGCACCTGCTGCAAGAGAGAGAGAGAGAGAGAGAGAATCCAGCCAGGGCTTGTTCCTTGTGCCGGGTAGAGAGGGGGCAGCAAAGGGGTTTGTCACTGAGCAGAAAACCTGATGGGCAGGAAGTGAATCCCCCAAACCCTTCCCTGAGGGCAGAGGAGAGGAGGTTCTGCCCCAACAGTCCGGCTGAATCCTGGGGGAGGTGAGGGTTCTTGCCAGAGTCAGGCAGGGCAGATGGGATCCAGGCGTGACACCTGCCATGAGGACAGGGCACCTGCTGGGATGATAGTGAGTGAGAGGAGACAGAACTGGGGGGCTCCCTGTGGGCTTTGCTGGGATCCCAGCTTTTCCCTTCACTCCTGGACGGTCTCTGAGCCGGTGTTGCTCATTCCTCACCTGTGCGGGCACCTCTCGGGATCTCCTTTTCCTCGGAGCCCTGGAGATCCGGGACCCTCGGCTCTTCCCCTCGCTCCATCCGGGAGGTCAGGACCGGGTCAGCGACGGGGAATCCTGCTGCCAGGGAAGGAAACAAGCAAGACGGCGCTTGGTGAAATCTCCCATGGGGGCTTGATACAGGGAACACTCCCAGGTTTTAACCTTGACCATTTGTTCTCTGCTGGGAGAAACACAGTATCCAAGAGGGGGAAAGTTCATGGGGACCCATGGCAGCAGTGAGATGCCAGTGGGGAGAGCTGGGCTGCTCCCCTATTGGGGAGTCAAGGATACACACACACACAAAGAGGATGTGGGGGCTCAAGCAGATGGAAACTATTAAGCCATTTTAAAACTCGCTAACTGACTCGAGTCCCTTCCGAGAATGGAGATGACCCCAGAGCAGTTGCCCTGGGTAGTTCAGTGGGCACAGGCATCTCCCAGCTCCTAATCCTCGAGGAGAAGCAACTCCTCACCCAGCGAAGTCAGAGTCTCATAATGCTTGTGGAAGACGCCTCGTAGAGCTGCCTCTGCCCTTCGTCCAGGTCACCCCACTCTTCCTTGCGGAAGCACACGGCCACCTCCTTGAACGTCACCGGTACCTGGAACCACAAGGGACCCCCATCAGACCCTACTGCACCAATTCCCTTCCCTCCACAAAATCAGTGCATGAGCCACAAGGGGCAGCACAGAAAGCTTGCGGCAAAACCCCAAGGGAGCAAGGAAGCAGCGAGAGGTTTCCTTGGTATCAGTTTTGAAAGAGAGAGATTACTAAGAAGTGGGCTGGGGTAGGAAAGGAAGAGACGAGATATGCTCCTACAACAGAGTCAAAAGATTCATACATTGAAGCCAGAAGGGACTGTTCTGATCATCCCATCCAACCCCCTGTATAATTCAGGTGAGAGGATTTCACTCAGCAATTCCTGTATCCAGCCCAATAACTTGTGGTTGAACTACTAGAGCATACATTTTAGAAGAGATGTCCCATCTGGATTTCAAGACTCCATCCTTTGAGAAGCTGGTTAACCACGCCCCCTGTTTAAAATTTCCAAGCTGAAATAATCTAGCTTCCACTTCAAGGCTTTGGATCTTGCTCCTACTTTGCCTACTAGGTTAACAGAGTCCTCTGCCCTCAAGAATCTCCTACCCACAAAGGTGGTTATAGACTGTGATCGAGTTACCTTTTCACCTTCTCTTCAGTGAGCTAAATCAATCTTGTTAGCGAGCCAGGGCTGCTCTGTGGGAACATGGTGGACTACCCAGACCTTTCCAAGGTGTGGAAGTAGGAGTGAAACCTGAGAGGAAGTGGTGATAGACCCTGGTGTGCCCTGTATCTCTCTAAATCCTCTGGTCCTTGCTCACTGGCTCCTGGTACCAAACCTGCCCTCTCTAAGCAAGGTGGATAAAGAAATAGACAACTCCAGCTACACCTTCTGGACCCTTCCCAGTCAGGGAGATCGTGTTGGCTGGCAAAGGGAGAGATTTTGAAGAGCTGACCCCAACCAAAGTACCTCCCCTCTACAGCCTTCCGGGCTTCGCACTCAGATTGGCTATGGCTTCCAAACTGTCTCCAGTCTGTGAGTGGTCAAGACAGAGGCTGCACCCCTGTAGACCTGGCCGGGACGATCCATGCTGTAGCCATCTCCAAAGGCTGAGATTGCTGCAACTCATCACTTGTAGCCTCGAGCTGTGATCTCATAAGGCTTCGGCTGGCCCAGAACGGAGAAGCTGATAGCCACCTGACTACAGCTCTGCTCCTCCATAATGTCTCGCTGCTTCTCAGCCTCCATTTTGGTCCGCATGCCGTAAAATGGCTAAACTCTCCCCCCGCGATCCTCTGAGGGCACAAAGGATTGTGGGATTTGGGCAAAACAGGTGTGTGAACTTCGGTCTGTCTGCCCATCCCTGAACTCTGTCTCCTCCTCTCGCCAAGAGATGGTCTCTCTCGCCCTTTCACTGTGCTACCTTTCCTCCCCTGAACCAACTGCGCCACCCCACGTCCTCCCCACAACTTCACAGCCAGGCCCGTGGAGAAGCCAGCACGTTCCCCGGCAGGTGGAGGGAGCTGGGATTCCTGCCTCCGGCTCGTGCTGTGCTGCTGAGCAGAGAGGCCTCATCTCCATGCAATAGGCTGTGATGGCCGCCATCTCAGCCAACACACCAGGGACCTGCAGAACTAAGAGCGCACGCTGCTACAGCTTGAGCTGAAGAACCAAGGCTCCGCAAAACGGGCTGGAATGGACTCCTGTCCTCTGTGGGTCAGGCACAGAGGGGAGATCTGTGATGTACAATCACCAACGGGCAACAACTGCTTCTCAGTGCGATGGGGGGGGGGAAATCAGTGGCTCCCCCGGGGAGAGTGCCCTTGTGTGACCTCCCGCTACCCCTGCACCACTGAGAAGGGTCTGCTAAGTCGCCACCATCCCCCGGGGGGTGGGAAACCCTGCGGATAGGGCATAAAGGGGATAGATGGGGTAGAAATGGAGGAGAAGGGAGGGGAGGGTTTGGTAGGGCAGCACACCTAGGAGCAGAAGCTCACCTGGAAGCCGGGCATAAGGCTCCCCTCATGTGAACCGGGCAGCCGGTGCGAATCTGGAAGGGAAACAGGGTCAGGGACCAGGTACACAGTCAGGCCAGGGTACCTTAGGGATTAAACCCCTCTGCTAGAGCCCACAGCCGCTCCCATGCGGAGCAGGCCCTGCTGGGAACATAATCAGCCCCGTTAGCAGCCCCCAAGCTCCAGCCACTTGGGGAGCAGCTCCCTCTCCTCGTTCTGGAGCTCCTCTGTCGAGGAGGCACATCCCGACCCTGGGACCACCCGAACTGGGTCTGGAAAATAGTCTAGTCACTGTAAAGCTGACAGCTGCTGGTAGCTCCCCCACATCTCTGCCGGTGCCCCTCCATCCTGACCCACAGCCCCCTGCTGTCCCAGCCCTGGGCTCCGTACTGCCCCACAGCTCTGCCGGTGCCCCTCCATCCTGACCCACAGCTCCCTGCTATCCCAGCCCTGGGCTCCGTGCTCCCCCACAGCTCTGCCGGTGCCCCTCCATCCTGACCCACAGCCCCCTGCTATCCCAGCCCTGGGCTCCGTACTGCCCCACAGCCCTGCCGGTGCCCCTCCATCCTGACCCACAGCCCCCTGCTGTCCCAGCCCTGGGCTCCCCCACATCTCTGCCGGTGCCCCTCCATCCTGACCCACAGCC
The DNA here is from genome assembly GCA_037349315.1 of Chelydra serpentina. NCBI lineage: Eukaryota > Metazoa > Chordata > Testudines > Chelydridae > Chelydra > Chelydra serpentina. The sequence goes on along the minus strand of JBAIAC010000021.1, from coordinate 1,621,015 downwards.
CCCTGCTGTCCCAGCCCTGGGCTCCGTACTGCCCCACAGCTCTGCCGGTGCCCCGCCATCCTGACCCACAGCCCCCTGCTATCCCAGCCCTGGGCTCCGTGCTCCCCCACAGCTCTGCCGGTGCCCCTCCATCCTGACCCACAGCCCCCTGCTATCCCAGCCCTGGGTTCCGTACTGCCCCACAGCTCTGCCGGTGCCCCTCCATCCTGACCCACAGCCCCCTGCTATCCCAGCCCTGGGCTCCCCCACAGCTCTGCCGGTGCCCCTCCATCCTGACCCACAGCCCCCTGCTATCCCAGCCCTGGGTTCTGTACTGCCCCACAGCTCTGCCGGTGCCCCGCCATCCTGACCCACAGCCCCCTGCTATCCCAGCCCTGGGCTCCGTGCTCCCCCACAGCTCTGCCGGTGCCCCTCCATCCTGACCCACAGCCCCCTGCTATCCCAGCCCTGGGTTCTGTACTGCCCCACAGCTCTGCCGGTGCCCCTCCATCCTGACCCACAGCCCCCTGCTATCCCAGCCCTGGGCTCCCCCACAGCTCTGCCGGTGCCCTTCCATCCTGACCCACAGCCCCCTGCTGTCCCAGCCCTGGGCTCCGTACTGCCCCACAGCTCTGCCGGTGCCCCTCCATCCTGACCCACAGCCCCCTGCTATCCCAGCCCTGGGCTCCGTACTGCCCCACAGCCCTGCCGGTGCCCCTCCATCCTGACCCACAGCCCCCTGCTATCCCAGCCCGTGCTGCCCCACAGCTCTACCGGTGCCTCTCCATCCTGACCCACAGCCCTTTTCTCGTTTGCTCTTCTTGGCCGCTTGCACTCATTGCCTGCCCCTCTCGCTGGGATCCCCGCCCCACTCACGGCTCCAGCCAGGGCGATTCCCTCCGGGGTCCGGGGGCTGCAGCCGGGGATTCAGCCCCTCTGCACACAGGGTGCAGGGAGTGACTCCGAGGCGGGGCTGGCACAGGAAGGTCCCTGGTTATTGCGTCCCCATTGCAGATCACTTCCTGCTTCTCTCTCGCCGGCTTGGGAACTCAGTGGAATTAACCCTGAATTTCCGCTCCCGCCCGGTTGTCATCCGCGAAAATGAATCTCCCCAAAATTCACAATCACGAGAGCAGCTTCAAAAACACGTGACCCGGGTGAAAAATGGTTTAAAAATCATGTGACCTGGGTTCACTCGCATGTAGGGTGACCAGATGTCCCGATTTTATGGGGACAGTCCCGATTTTGGGGTCTTTTTCTTATATAGGCTCCTATTACCCCCCCCCCACCCCCGATTTTTCACATTTGCTGTCTGGTCACCCTACTCGCATGAGACTTATTCCAAAGTAACAACCCAGGGCCGCCTTCTGAGTGATGAGCATTTCTGGGGGAGCCCCCACCCCTCACCCCCAGTCTGGGAAGGAACATTGCAAATCCGACGTTAAATGCACACGCTATAATGTGCGCTTTCCTGCTGGCTGGTTGCAGAGGAATCCGCTTAGCCATGGCTAACCCCGGTTGGGGTGGGGGGCTAAGTAGGGCAGGGCCGGTGCAAGGAAGTTTCGCGCCCTAGGCAAAACTTCCTTGCACCAGCCCTGCACCCCCCGCGGCAGCCAGCTCCCCACCCCCGCGGTGGCTCCCCACCCCCCCGCCTGTGGCAGCCAGCTGCCCCCCCACCCCGCAGCAGGCAGCTCCCCATCCCCCCTGCAGCAGCTCCCCCCCCCCGCCCCTGCCTGCAGTGGCCAAACCCCCCGCTCGCAGCAGCTCAGCCCTCCGCCCGCAGATGCGTCCCCCCCCTCCGGCGGCGCCTCCCCAGCTCCTGGCTCCACATTCAGCCGCTGAGCGTGGAGCCGGGAGGCAGACGCAAAGCCCTGCTGAGCCCCAGCGGCACGGCAACAGCCCTCGCCACAGCAGGGCTTCGTGAGGCAGCCGCCCGCCGCCAATGCTGCCCTCCAAATCCTGGCGCCCTAGGTGACCACCTAGGGTCGCCTAGTGAAAGCGCCGGCCCTGAGTAGGGGGCGCGCTCCCCACACAGTCAGGGCTGGCCCCAATGCCCCAGAGGAGCACTTTCTACTCACACAAAACGGAACACCCTTGCCCTGCCCCGCCCCTTCTCTGAGGCCCCGACCCCGCTCACTCCCTCCCACCCTCACTTGCTCATTTTCACCCAGCTGGCTCAGGGGGTTGGGCTGGGGGGGGGGTGCAGATTTGGGGGGGGATGGGGATGAGGGGCTTGGGGTGTAAGAGGGTGTCCGGGCTGGGGGGTTCAGAGTGTGTGAGGGGGCTCTGGGGTGAGGCAGGCGGTTGGGGTGCAGGGGGGGGGTGTGACAGCTCTGGCTGGAAATGCAGACTCGGGGGGCTGGGGATAAGGGGTTTGGGTGTAGGAGGGGGCTCTGGGCTGGGACCAAGGGGTTTGGAGGGCAAGAGGGGGATCAGGGCTTGGGCAGGGGGTGCAGGCTCCGGGCAGCACTTACCACAAGCAGCTCCCGGAAGCAGCAGCGTGTCCCCCCTCCAGCTTCTACACGGCTGCGTAGCCAGGCAGCTCTGGGCGCTGCCCCATCCGCAGGCATCGCCACTGCAGCTCCCATTGGCCCCAGTTCCAGCCAATGGGAGCTGCAGAACCGGCGCTTGGGGCGGGGCAGTGTGTGGAGCCCCCTGGCTGCCAGAGTAGGAGATATGCCACTGCTCCCAGGAGCCGCATGGAGCCACGGCAGGCAAGGAGCTTGCCTTTGCCCCCCTGCGCTGCCGACTGGACTTTTAATGGCCTGGCGATCCGGTCAAAAACTGGACACATGGCAACCCGAATCAGGGGTGCTGTGCTACAGGGATTTGGTAGGTTCAATAGGGGGCACTCTCCCCTCACAGTTAGTGCTGTCCCCAGTGCAGTGCTAGGGGGCGCTGAGGTGTAGGGACCTGAGGCCAGTGCTACTTTGTCATGTTGATGGAAGTTCCCACTTCCATGCTGGGCTTAAACCATAGGTCTGAAAACTGGTTGTTATTGATGTCACGTCACTGCCCCCACAAGACCAGCACAATGATAGCAGTGTCCTGGCCCGTTCATCTCATGGTCCAGGCCATTCTGCATCCCTAAACCCAGTGCCTGTAGGATATAGGAATTTCTTCCCATCTCCAAAACATTGGCATCTTTGAGTTAGGACCATAAGGACGCCATACTGAGTCAGACCAAAGGTCCATCTAGCCCAGTATCCTGTCTTCTGACAGTGACCAATGCCAGGTGCTTCAGAGGGAATGAGCAGAACAGATGATGATCAAGTGATCCATCCCCTGTCACCCATTCCCAGCTTCTGGCAAACAGAGTCTAGGGCAGGAGTGGGCAAATTACGGCCCAGGGGCCACATCCGGCCCTTCAGACATTTTAATCCGACCCTCAAGCTTCCGCTGGGGAGTGTGGGTCCGGGACTTGCCCCGCTCCACGTGTGCCATGGCTCCGCCTAGCTCCCAGAAGTAGAGGCATGTCCCCCCGCTCCAGCTCCTACACATAGGGGCAGCTAGGGGGCTCCGCCTGTTGCCCCCACCCAAGTGCAGCCCCCGCAGCTCCCATTGGCCGGGAACCGTGGCCAATGGGAGCTGCAGGGGCTGTACTTGGGGCAGGAGCAGGGGCAGCATGCAGATCTATCTGGCCGCGCCTCCACATAGGAGCCAGAGGGGGGACATGCCGCTGCTTCCGGGAGCTGCTTGAGGTAAGCGCCGCCCAGAGCCTGCACCCCCTGATCCCCTCCTGTGCCCGAACCCCCAGCCCTGATCCCCCTCCCACCCTCTGAACCCCTCGCTCCCAACCCAGAGCACTCTCCTGCACCCCCAACCCCTCATTCCCAGCCCCACCCCAGAGCCCACGCCCCCAACCTCCCCACACACCCCAACCCGCTGCCCCAGCCCAGAGCCCCCTCCTTCACCCTGAACTCCTTATTTCTTGCCCTAACCCAGAGCCCACACCCCCAGCTGGAGCCCTCACCGCGTCCTGCACCCCAATCCCCAATTTCATGAGCATTCATGGCCCACCATACAATTTCCATACCCAGATATGGCCCTCGGGCCAAAAAGTTTGTCCACCCCTGGTATAGGGACACTTCAGAGCATGGTTTTACATCCATGCCCATCCTGGCTAATAGCCATTGATGGATCTATCCTCCATGAACTTATCTAGCTCTTTGTTGAACCCAGTTACACTTTTGGACTTCACAACATCCCCTGGCAATGAGTTCCACAGGTTGACTATGCATTGTGTGAAGAAATAGTTCCTTTTGTTTGTTTTAAACCTGCTGCCTATTAATTTCATCGGGTGACCCCTAGTTCTTGTGTTATGTGAAGGAGTAAACAACACTTCCTTATTCACTTTCTCCACACCTCTAATGGTTTTATAGACCTGTATCATATCCCCACCTTAGTCATCTCTTTTCCAAGCTGAAAAGACCCAATCTTTTAAATCTCTCTTCAGAGGGAAGCTGTTCAATACCCTTAATCATTTTTGTTGCCCTTTTCTGTACCTTTCTCAATTCCAATATATGTTTTGGAGTTGGGTCGACCAGATCTGCACGCAGTATTCAAGCTGTGCATGTACCATGGCTTTACATAGAGGCAGCATGTCTTGTTCTCTCTGTCCCTTTGCTAATGGTTCCTAACATTCTGTTCGCCTTTTTGACCGCTGCTGCACATTGAGTGGATGTGTTCAGAGAACTATCCACAACTCCAAGATCTCTTCTCGGGCACTAACAGCTAATTTAGACCCCATCATTTTATATGTATAGTTGGGATTATGTTTTCCAATATCCACTACTTTGCACCAGCAACTACACACCACACCATAATAACTCTAACTCAGGAACCAATCCATGCAACAAACCTCGATGCCAACTTTGCCCACATATCTACACCAGGGACACCATCACAGGACCTAACCAGATCAGCCACACCATCACCGGTTCATTCACTTGCACATCCACCAATGTAATATATGCCATAATATGCCAGCAATGCCCCTCTGCTATGTACATCGGTCAAACTGGACAGTCCTTACGCAAAAGGATAAATGGACACAAATCAGATATAAGGAATGGCAATATACAAAAGCCTGTAGGAGAACACTTCAACCTCCCTGGACACACAATTGCAGACCTAAAGGTAGCCATCCTGCAGCAAAAAAACTTCAGGACCAGACTCCAAAGAGAAACTGTAGAGCTTCAGTTCATTTGCAAATTTGACACCATCAGCTCAGGACTAAACAAAGACTATGAATGGCTAGCAAACTACAAAAGCAGTTTCTCCTCCCTTGGTGTTCACACCTCAACTGCTAGAAGAGGGCCTCACCCTCCCTGATTAAGCTAACCTCGTTATCTCTAGCCTGACTCTTCCCTGCACATTTATATCTGCCCCTGGACATTTCCACTGCTTGCATCCGAAGAAGTGGGTATTCACCCACGAAAGCTTATGCTTCAATACCTCTGTTAGTCTATAAGCTGCCACAGGACCCTTTGTCGCTTCTACAGATCCAGACTAACACGGCCACCCCACGGATACTTTGCATTTATCAACATTGAATTTCATCTGCTGCTTTGTTGCCCAATCAATCACCCAGTTTTGTGAGATCCCTTTGGAACTCTTCGCCGTCGGCTTTGACTTAAATATCTAACCATCGGTCTTAACAAAAAGACCAAAGCTAAAACCTAAAACACATTCACGCCCCTTCTACGGCTGCCCGTAGCAGCAGCTGGCAGACCTTGTCCAAGAGGAGGAGACAATACAGGACACCCATAGGGAGTGGCCTTCCGTGGCAGTTGGAAATGGCGGGAGGACAGAATGTTGGGGCCTGAAGGTTCCATGGCAGTTGAAGGAGACATTTGCTGTGCCAGTGTGACCCCCTTTCCTTGATGGGCCGTTGTGGAAGAGATCCTTAGTTACTGCTAAATTAGAACCAGTTAGACTTGTTGTAGGAACCCAGTGTTACTAGACGGGTACCAGATCAGCCCACAGTAGGGCGAGCAGGCTCCAGATTAGGCCAGATGCCACAGCTGTCTTGGAACAGTCAGGCGGGCTTCTCCTGGGCATGCTCAGAGTCAGCAGGGAAAGAGCCATACCAGGCATCCATGTTGACAGTACTTCACATGCCTCCTTTAGGGTGGTAGCAGCTGCCCCTAGAAATGCAAGTGGGGTGTGACAGAAAGGCCAGGCACATTAGAGAGACCAGCTCTAGCTATGGGGCCACCTGGCCTTGCACTTTGTAGACCCTGAGCAAGGACTTGAACTGAGATCCTCAGGAACTGACAGGGGGAATATGTCCACTGGCAAAGCATGTGCCATCTGTCCCTCCAGTGCCTGAGCTGCATGGAGAATAACCTACTACTGCTACCTGCTAAATGAGTCCATCTTTTAGCTCATAGGGATAGAGGCCTGTGCTGTATTTAGAGGCCAAAGATCCCAGCTTCAGCCTGCCTACCCATGCTATGGGATGGGCACATAAGAGTAGTGATCAGAAAGGAGAAGGAGACAATCCACTAGGAGATCCTACACAGAGCTGGGCAGGAAATTGTTTTCCATCCCATTAAAATTTTCAAATTTTTGGAAATTTTTCCCATCCTGAATTGGGATGCAAAGTCAAAATTTTGAAATCTTTAGTGAACTGAAAAACTGGGGGGAAAAAACCAGGTTCAGGTTTCATTTTGATAATTTCATGATGTTTCATTTTAAATTAGACCATTTTTTTGTAATCCCCCCCCCTTTAATTAGCTTAAATTCCCAAATGAAAAGTTGCTTTGAAATGGAAAAATTAAAATTTTAATTTAAAAAAAAAAGAAGTCAAAACAAGTAATTTGAACAATTTGAAAACTGTTGGGTTCATTTTTTTCAGTCAAGAAATTTGTCAAAAATTTCCCACAAAAAGTTTTGATTTCAGCAAATAGGCATTTTTGACGGAAACATTTTATCAACATATTTCCAACCATCTCTAGTCCTCTGCAGATAACAGAAAGCTAGATCTGACAAACAGGGGGAGTAGACTTAATTTACATAATGTTAATAGGTCTATTGCATTCATCACCGACACACTGAAGAGCCCTGGTGTTTTAAACCTAGGACCACGTAACACGTACAGAGCATTTATTTTACACAGATATAGAACATTTCAGCCATAGGTCTCAAACTGCTGCATGGAGGAAGGTTGGTCTTATCACCCTCAGTTTACAGATGAGGAAAGTGAGGTACTGGTAGAAGTAACTTTTAAAGTTTAACACAGTATGTCACAGCCAGAATGCCTACAATTCCTGACTCCCTGTCCTCCTGCTCTAACCAACTAGAGTACGCTCCCTTGCGAGAGCTGCGGATAGAACCCAGGAGTCCTGATCTCTCCAGTGCCTTCCAGACTTAACATATTCCACCCTTTTTGTCTCTGTACCTATTGGGTTCCGGGAAGTGGGCGGGCGGAAGCCCGCCCACTGCTAAAGGACACCCCCTAGTTTAAGGGGAGGATCCACAGGACCTGGAATCCAAATGAGTCCGGGGGACAACTAATGAAATAACAGAGTCAGGGGTGCGGTCACAGGGTTAAAAGAAGGGAGCCTGACAGCAAGGTAGGAAACTCGCATCTCTCAAGCCAAACAGTCAGTAACCACTTCTCTCCAGATCTGGCACAGTCAAATCCTGAGCCAATCTCCAATTGACCCAGATACTCTTAAATGATGAAAGAGAAGAATAGACAAACAAACACTAAAATAAATAAAGCTTCCCCTCTAGTTATAGACAATGCAAAGCCAGGCTGGGGAGGTGTATCACGAAGGCTCTAACATTAGGGATCAGGATGGATTTGTAATTTATTATTTATATTACCAGTGCAAAGGGTCATCGCTGAGATCAGGGCCCCCACTGTGCCCGTGCTGCACAGATCCCGTCTGAGATCACGGCCCCGGTTGTACTAGGTGCTGCACAGACCCCGAGATTGAGCCCCACAATGTGCCAGGCACTGCACAGACCCCCAGGGATATCAGGCCCGCATCGTGTCAGGCACTCCACAGACCTGATTGAGATCAGAGCCCCATTGTGCCAGACACTGCACAGCCCCAACTGAGATCAGGTCCCCACCAAATGAACCCCATTCTGGGTCAGTTTGCACCTTGAGGGCTGCAGTAATTCCTGGAGGTGTTTGTTGTGATGCAAAACAATCATCCTCACTTTTTCCTCCATCAACTACTTTGTGACTTATTCACATAACACAGCTGCTAATGTAAGTCAGACCATCCAGGGTTGCACCAGGGACCTCAAAATATAAAAGTATAAGCTGTTATAGCAAAGACCCAGGGCCGGCTCTAACTATTTGGCCGTCCCCAGCAAAAAAAAAACCCAAGCCGGAGCTCTGCGGCCAGGGCGGCCAGCCCGGCCCCAGGCCGCTCTCCCAGCCAGCCGCAACGTTTAAAAACAAAAAACAACAAAAAAAGCACAACCCTGAGCGCCGCCCCCCTCTAAGGTGCCGCCCCAAGCACATGCTTGGTACGCTGGTGACTGGAGCCAGCCCTGCAAAGACCAAACCCTCTTTAACCAGGGCTGTAACAGACTCCTACCTATCTTTTGTGGATCAGGGACAGAGGAGGAGCTATGACACACATCACCAGTGGGTTACGCTTCTGCCTCCCTGCTAACGGGCCTGGCCCATTAGCTCAGACCAAAGGGGACAGCGGGTAGAGCTCAATGAAAAATGTTTCTGCATTTTTTCTCCCCCTGCATCCCCGGCCCCAAAGATTTTGACGAGAAAAGGAGGAAAAAAATCACTTGCCTACATTTTTCAAGGAAAATTGTTTTTTTCTGCAAAAATTGGAAAATTTCAGCCAAAACAAAAAATTTACATTTGGAAATGCTTCATGGGAGTTGTCGTTTTGGTTCCTCGTGCTCCCATTCTCTTCCATAGGCTGGCAGTGGTCTACCTGGTTGAACTACATCTCCCATGATGTACTATGGTCTCCCCTAGGAGATCGGAGGTAGTGCATCATGGGAGATGTTGTCCATTGATTACAACCAAACCACAGCTCTCAGGAAGCACTAGGGCACATACACAAATTGAAACATTTCAGTTTCCGGCTTAAATTTTTCTGTTTTCAGGCATCTGTTTCTTTAACAAAAAAAAAATTCAACATTTTCCATGGAATGCGAATACTTTTCATGGAAAAACTTCATTTAATCAAAACTCCAATATTCCATCAAAATAAAGTTTAAATAAAAATGTTTCAGCCATTATAATTATGCCCGGCTCTTATCTAGTGATTTCCATTAGACGATCTCAAATAACTTTACAGTATCATTGTCCCCATTGTGCAGATGGGGAAACTGAGGCACAGAGGTGGCCATGACTTGCCTAAGATCACCCAGCAAACCAGAGGCTGAGCCAGGAAGAGAACCCAAAAGTCCTAATGTAGTGCTCTGTCCACTAGACCAGTGCTTCTCAACCTTCCCAGACTACTGGACCCCTTTCAGGAGTCTGGTTTGTCTTGCGCACCCCCAAGTTTCACCTCCACTTAAAAACTATTTGCTTACAAAATCAGACATAAAAATACAAATATGTCACAGCACACAAGTACTGAAAAACTGCTGACTTTCTCATTCTGTCGGTATGAAATTTTAGTTTGTACTGACTTTGCTAGTGTGTTTTATGTAGCCTGCTGTAAAACTAGGCAAATATTAGATGAGCTGATGTACCCCCAGAAGACCTGTGTGTACCCCCAGGGATACATTTATCCCTGGTTGAGAACCACTGCGCTAGACCACACGGCCTTACAGCCCAGCTCCGGATGTTAGATCCAGAGCATTCCTTACAGCTGCTCTCGTCTCACTCCAGCATCTCCTGCCCAGACTCACAACCCAAGTGCAGATCCCATCACCCACTCTCCTCTTTCACAGGCTCAGCGTACCACATCCCACCAGTCTCCCCCTCGAGGTCCTGTGCCTGGACGAAGGGGTCCTTGTAGACGCGTGTCCCCACAGGTCCGTTGGTGGGGTCTCCGTGGTTCAGGTGCTCAGCCTGGTGCTGGGTCAGTGCAGCACTGTGCCTGAAGCCCCGGCCGCACTCAGCGCAGAAACAGGGCCCCTCCTGAGCATGGACGCGCCGGTGCCGGCTCAGGGCCGAGCTCAGCTTGAAGCTCTTCCCGCAGCGGGTGCAGGGGAAGGGCCGCTCGCCGGTGTGGACCCGCTGGTGGCGATCCAAGCTGGAGCGGATGGCGAAGCACCTCCCGCAATCAGGGCACTGGTAGGGCCTCTCGCCCGTGTGCGTGCGCTGGTGTTTGATTAACTCCGAGTTCTTCGTGAAGCTTTTCCCACAATCCCCGCAGCTAATGGGCCCTGCCCTCTTGCGCCTGCGCCCTAGCCCCTTCTCTGCCCGCTCCCGTCCTGTTCTGCCGCCGTCTCCCCACTCAGGGCTCCGGGACGTCCCATTCAGCTCCGCTCCCGCAGGCCTTTCCTGCTGGGAATTCTCCTTCTCTATCCCGGCACCTGCAGGGGGAGAGAGAGAATCCAGGCAGGAATCATAATTTTACCAAGGTCCAAAATTCATAGCTTCATAGATTCTAAGGCTAGAAGAGATCATCTAGTCCAACCTCCTATAAAGCACAGGCCAGAGAAGATCCCCGAATTACTTCCTGTTTGAAGTAGCACAGATCTTTTAGAAAAACGTCCAAACTTCATTTAATAATTGCCCAGGATGGGAGGGACTGGATGGCTCAGGGGCTCTTTGCCTCTCCCCATGCCAGTCTCTCAAGCCCTGCTAGCTGGCATTGGGGTCCTGTCCCCCAACTCTAGAAACTAACTTCTCGTGTAATATCAGCCACCCGTTCTACTGAGGGAAGGACCAGCTGAGTCAGGGCTGGCCCCAATGCGACACTAGGGGGCGCTGTGCTGCAGGGAACAGGATTGGGGGCTCAGTCAGGGACTCTCTTCCCTCACAATCTGTGCTGACCCCAGTGCTTCCCACCTGGCTTCTTAGGATACCTCTTCACTACAGGTAGTGATTGATCTATCGGGGATCGACTGATCGTGTCTCATCTAGACGCAATAAATCGATCCCCGAACGCCACGAGAGGCGGAAGTGGAGTCGACGGGGGAGTGGCAGCGGTCGACTTGCTGCCATCCTCACGGCCAGGTAAGTTGACCTACAATACGCCGAAAAGTTGCGTATCATAGGTCGACCCAGCCACCCCCCCAGTGTAGACCAAGCCTTAAAGAGTCCAGTTATCTCTATGGTGTATAGGAATTGCATCGTATTCCTTCGTATTCCTTTAAATAGCATGTGAGCCCTCTAGTGGCGGTCACTGTGTGTCTTACAAGCCACCAGAGGTGTAATATGCCCCTAGCTATGCTTTGCCATCTGTGTGGAATTAATCCCAGTGGTTAGGCTGGGCCTGAGTTGGTTCTTCAAATTATTGCCCTTCTGCAAAGAGCAAAAGACATGACAGACTCTCCGAAATCCTGGGGGCTGGGAACTGCTGTTCAGAATTGTGGGGCTGCTCATGGTGGCTTTGCTGGGATCCAGGAGTGACGCCTGCCAGGAGGACGGGTGCCTGCTGGGGACAATACCAAGCGAGACCAAACAGAACTGGGGGGCTCCTAATGGCTTTGCTGGGATCCCAGCTTTTCCCTTTACTCCCGGACGGTCTCCGAGCCGGTGTCGCTCATTCCTCACCTGTGCGGGCGCCTCTTGGGAGCTCCCTTTCCTCGGAGCCCTGGAGATCCAGGACCCTCGGCTCTTCCCCTCGCTCCATGCGGGAGATCACGGCCGGGTCGGGGACAGGGAATCCTGCTCGGGGGAAGGAAACAGGTGAGGTGGCGCTTGGTGAAGTCTTCCTGGAGGGCTCGGTGCAGAGAGCGCACCCTCGTTTTAACTCCGACCCTGTTCTCTGCTGGGGACTGTGTGTGTGGGGGGGGGGTGGATATGTTCTCAGGGACCCTTGGGGCAGGGTGATGCCCGGGGGGGATGGGCTGTGCCCCCTGTAAGGGAGTCAGGGATCTCAACACACAGTGAGGGGGCCGAATGGGCCGTTCCTAGCCCTGCAGAGAGAGCAGAAGCCCTGCTGGGCACGGAGCTGCCCTGGGAGGGGGACACAGGGATTCAGTGCGTGTGTGAACTGGAGCAAGGAAATGCAGCCACCTGTGCCCTGGAGAGCCCTGGGGGAGGGGATCAAACTACCCCTGGGAATCCGCTTCCCATGAGGGGCTGTGGGGGTGACGGTCTCTCCTGTGGGGTTTGGGGCAGGGGCCAGTCCCCCAGAAAGCTCCGGGGCCAGGGAAGAGCCCTGAGCTGAAGCTGTCCACGGCTCCCCGGCTACATGAGCTCCTGATCCCCGAGGGGCAGCGGCGCCTCACCCAGCGAGACGAGAGTCTGGTAATTCTCCTGCATGACGTCCCGGTAGAGCTGCCTCTGCCCTTCGTCCAGGAGCCCCCACTCCTCCCGGGAGAAATACAGGGCCACCTCCTCGAACCCCACCGGCGCCTGCAACCAGAGGGACCCGCTCAGCACCTGCCGCTCCAGCCAGGGCCCCCAGCGCCGGATCAGCGGGCGGGCAGCGAGGGGCAGCGCTGGGGGAGTCGGTGCAGCAGGACCCCGCGATCACTGTCCGAGAGCGCGTCCCGCGGCGCAGCTCACCTGGCAGCCACCGGCAGCGACCACCGGCTCCTGTGCCCGGCCGCTCCCCTCCTCGCCCCGGGCCGGCCGACCTGTGGGGAGCACAACGGGGGTCAGAGGCCAGGGCCCAGCCCCACGGGGCCCCCTATGGGGCAAATGGCTCTGCTGGAGACCCGGGGCTGGCACCACATCCTCAGGGCCCCGCCGGGGCCATGCTCGTCCTGGGGCAGCTGCCGGGATCGCCAGCCCCGCGGAGCCGCCTCTCTGCTGCGCCCCCACGGCCTGGGGCCCGTGACCCCGCTGGCGGGGCGCTCGTGGGGCCCGAGACACGAACACGCGCGGAGTCTGTCCCGGCTCCGCAGCTCCAGCGACTCCTGCCCCCGGCCCCGCCCTACCCCCGTCCTGCCGCTCGCGGGGCTCCGGCAGCGGCTTGTCCCGGGAGCCTCCGCCCCCCGGCTGGGAACCGGGCTCCAGTCGCTCCAGCTGGGAGCTCGGGGGATCCATCTTGCCTGAGATCATTTCCCCTCTGCCGGCGTCACGTGTCATCCGGAGCCAATCCTGTCAGAGCAGGGAATGAATGAGCCCTGCCGGTGTCCCTCACTCCCCGACCCACAGCCCTTGCTATGCCAGCCCTGCTCCGGTCAGTGCCCCTCAGTCCCGACCCACAGCCCTTGCTATGCCAGCCCTGGGCTCCCCCAGCCCTGCTGGTGCGCCTCAGTCCCCACCCACCGCCCCTGGGCTTGCCCCATGTCTCCCCAATATCACAGCACTGTGCTAAGGATTGCTGTGCTGCAGGAAGCAGGGCTGGGGGTGGGGCAGAAGGGGGCGCTCTCCCCTATAAGGCAGTGCTGACCCCAATGCCCCAGTGTGGTGGTAGGGAATGTAGTGGTGACGGGAGGGTGTAGGGGGCACTCTCCACCCACAGTTAGTGCTGGCCGGTGCTGCAGGGGGCGGGATGGGGGCTCAGTAGGGGGCCCACTTGCTGGTCCTGGATGGCGGCAGCAGCCAGAGCGCAGGCATGGGAGACTGGGTTTTGCAGTGAGCTTGGTAGCGCCAACCTGGCTGCAGCAGCACGATGGGGGTGGCAGGGATGAAAGGTTCCATGGTGGCTGAAAATGGCACTAGAGCGGAATGTCGCGGGTCCGAGGGTTCCGTGGCAGCTAGTGGCAGAATGCTGGGAGCCTGAGGGTTCCGTGGCCACTGGGGGCAGAATGTTGGGGGCCCAAGGGTTCCGTGGCAGCTGCGGGTGGAAGGTTGGGGGCCCAAGGGTTCTATGGCAGCTGGGGGTGGAACGTTGAGATCCAAAGGTTCCAAGGTAGGCCATAGGGGAAAACCACTGAATCTGAGTGAGATGTGTGGGCAGCACCCAGCACCCTGGGGTCCTGCTCCCTGACTGAGGCCTGTAAGTGCTACTATAATACAAAGAGTAACAGCTCCTGGCTCTGACAGAGCATCATTCATCCCTAGATCCGAGTGCTATACAACAGAGCTAATTAGCATCATCTCGGCCCTACAGATGGGGAAACCAAGGCATAGAGGGGGAAATGACTTGCCTCTGATCCCACAGCAAGTCAGCAGCAGATCTTAGAACCCAGGAGTCCTAACTCCCTGCTTTGGCCCCTCCCCGCACTCAAACCCCCTCCCCTCCCAGAGCCAGGGGTAGAACACAGGAGTCCTGACCCCGAATTCAGTACCTGGCTCACTAAATACACACCAAGTCCCACCACCTCACTGATCTAACCACTCTCATCTGCAGCCCTTTGTATGTCAACAGCATGACCCAGCCGCTGCCCCTGCAGAGCCGCCACGGACCGTGTGTGAGGGAGGTACTGGGGGTTTATTGTTTTTAGACAGAAGTAGAAACAGAGACAATGGATAAAAAACGTCCTTGTGCCCATCACGCGAGACAGGCCCGGGAGTCTTGGGGACAAAGGGCATACACAACAGCCCTTGGGGACTAGCTCAGGGGGCGGCTACTGGCACTGGGAAGGAGATGGGCTGCCCTCCACCCGGAAGCATCCATCTCTCTGGCCTCGTGGGGAGCGGCCCCTGGAGCTCCCAACCCCTCCACCCCTCCCCAGCCCCGGGAGAGGGGAAGGATCAGAGACCAAGGCACAGAGAGGTTCAAGATCCTGGAATAGGCTGGGTCTATGGGGGTTAATAATCCCTGCTGAGTGAAGGGTGATGAAGGGGGAGACGCCCCCACCCTGTGCACTTTGCCCCCAGCTCCAGTGCAGAGGGGATTCCTGATGCAGAGACGACGACTCCCCGTGACACCCAAATCCAGCCACGCTGAATCAGCAGACACCCTGCTCCCACCCGCCTCCATCACTCCGGCTCCTCTTTGATCTGCATGTCCAGCTCCGCATCCCACGTCCCGGGAGGCAGCACCAGCACCTCCCCCACCCCGTCCTCCTCGTCGTCCTCATCCCGCGGCTGGACGAAGGGGTCCCGGTAGATCCGGGCCCCACCGGGCCCCGTCAGAGGGTCGCTCTCCTTGGCGTGGGTGCGCTGGTGCTGGGTGAGGGCAGAGCCCTGGGAGAAGCTTCGCCCGCACTGGGGGCAAGGGTAGGGGCGCTCGCCGGTGTGCACCCGCTGGTGCTGGATGAGGGTGGAGCCCTGGGAGAAGGCTTTGCCGCACTGGGAGCAGACGTAGGGTTTCTCTCCCGTGTGGGTGCGGCCGTGCTGGGCCAGGGCCGAGCTGTGCTTGAACGCTTTCCCGCACTGGCCGCAGCGGTAGGGCCGCTCCCCGGTGTGGATGCGCTCGTGCCGCTTGAGGGCCGAGAGGTCCCCGAAGCGCTTGCCACAGGCCCCGCAGCCGTACGGGGTCTCCCCGGTGTGGATGCGCTGGTGGGTGGCCAGCGCCGAGCTCTGGCTGAAGCCTTTGCCGCAGTCGGTGCAGCGGTAGGGCCGCTCCCCGGTGTGGACCCGCTGGTGCCGCTTGAGGGCCTTGCGGTCGCTGAAGCGCTTCTGGCACTCGGGGCAGGGGAAAGGGCGCTCCCCGGTGTGCAGCCGCTGGTGGGTGATGAGGGCAGAGCTCACGCTGAAGCTGCGCCCGCAGTCGCCGCAGACGTAGGGGCGCTCGCCGGTGTGGGTGCGCCGGTGCAGCACCAGGGAGGAGCGCTGGCTGAAGCCCTTCCCGCACTGCGGGCAGCCGTAGGGCCGCTCCCCGGTGTGGACCCGCTGATGTTCCCGCAGCGAGGAGCCGCGCCGGAAGCCCTTCCCGCACTCGGGGCAGACGTGGGGCTTCCCGCTGTGGGTCACCGCGTGGCCCGCCAGCGCCGCCGCCTCCCCGAAGCGCCGGCCACACTCGGGGCACTTGAAGGGCAGCTCCCCGGTGTGGCCGCTCTGGTGCCGCAGCAGGTTGGTGCGGGTGCTGTAGGCCTCCCCGCAGCGGGCGCAGACGTGGGGCTTCTCGGCGGCGTGGACGCGGGCGTGGCGGGTCAGGTGCTCCTTGTGGCGGAAGCTCTTCCCGCACTCGGCGCAGGGGTACGGCTTGGCGCCGCTGTGGATGCGCTGGTGGCGCAGGAGGTTGGAGCTGTTGGTGAAGCCCTTCCCGCAGTCGGGGCACTGGTAGGGCCGCTCCCCCGTGTGGGTGCGTTCGTGCTTGACGAACTCCGAGTCCTTGGCGAAGCTCTTCCCGCAGTCCCCGCAGATGATGGGCCCCTCGCGGGAGGAGCGGCCTGGCGGGGCCACTTCACCCTCCCGCTTCGCCCGCCGCTGCCGGCCCGTTTCACCGGCCTCCCCTGCCTTGGGGCTCCGGGATGGCCTGTGCGGCTCCGCTCCGGCAGGCCCTTCCCACAGGGGAATTTCCTCCTCCGTCCCGGTACCTCCTGAAAGAGAGAGAGAATCCAGCCGGGGCTCGTTCCCTGCGCCGGAGAGAGAACAGGCAGCAAAGGGAGCGGAAACCAGCTGGGCAGGAAGCAAAACCCCCCCAAACCCTTCCCCAGAGAGGAGAGGAGCCAGGTCTGCCCCAATGGCACAATGTAACCCCGAGCGGCTCTCTGCGCCCCTCCACCCCAGAAAGGAATTGGCTGCCACCTGCCAGCCAGCAAGTCTTAGTTCAGGCGCTACGGGTGAGAGCTGCCAGCCCAGAGAGCTGCCAGCCCAGAGAGCTGCCGTTCAGCCCCCAAACTCATGGTCCTGCAATCTGGTGCATGCACTGCCCAGCCCCCACCGGTTACCCGTTTCCTGCTGTGCTTCGGGATCCTCTGGATGCTCAGCAGGTGGCTGGTTCTCTGCTGCCAGGGGTGTATTTTGCTCCAGCTCATCCTGGGACGGGCTGCCCGGCTGCGCCATCGAATCTCCGGCCCTGGAAACACCCAAAGACGCCAGTCACCACAGAGCCAGGCCCGAGAGGAACTGGAGAGAGGGGTCTTCGTGGAGAGGCACAAATAGCCAAGCGCCATGAAGAAAAATATTCAGCCCCCTGCCCACCCCCGAGGCCCGACTGGCTGGAGGGCCCAGCTCTCAGGAGCCGGCAGACTGGGGTTAGAAGTGAATACAGAGGGCTGGCTGCACATTGCCCCCAATACAGCCCTGCCGGTGCCCCTCAATCCCGACCCGCAGCCCCTGTTATCCCAGCCCTGGGCTCCCCCACACATAGCCCTGCCAGCGCGCTCAATCCTGACCCACAGCCCCTGTTATCCCAGCCCTGGGCTCCCCCACACATAGCCCTGCCAGCGCGCTCAATCCCGACCCACAGCCCCTGTTATCCCAGCCCTGGGCTCCCCCACACATAGCCCTGCCAGCGCCCTCAATCCCGACCCACAGCCCCTGTTATCCCAGCCCTGGGCTCCCCCACACGTAGCCCTGCCAGCGCCCTCAATCCCGACCCACGGCCCCTGTTATCCCAGCCCTGGGCTCCCCCACACATAGTCCTGCCAGCACTCTCAATCCCGACCCACAGCCCCTGTTATCCCAGCCCTGCGTTCCCCACACATAGCCCTGCCAGCGCCCTCAATCCCAACCCACGGACCCTGTTATCCCAGCCCTGCGCTCCCCCACACATAGCCCTGCCAGCGCGCTCAATCCCGACCCACAGCCCCTGTTATCCCAGCCCTGGCTCCCCCACACATAGCCCTGCCAGCACCTTCAATCCCAACCCACAGCCCCTGTTATCCCAGCCCTGGGCTCCCCCACACATAGCCCTGCCAGCACCTTCAATCCCAACCCACAGCCCCTGTTATCCCAGCCCTGCGTTCCCCACACATAGCCCTGCCAGCGCCCTCAATCCCAACCCACGGACCCTGTTATCCCAGCCCTGCGCTCCCCCACACATAGCCCTGCCAGCGCGCTCAATCCCGACCCACAGCCCCTGTTATCCCAGCCCTGGCTCCCCCACACATAGCCCTGCCAGCGCCCTCAATCCCGACCCACAGCCCCTGTTATCCCAGCCCTGCGCTCCCCACACATAGCCCTGCCAGCACCTTCAATCCCAACCCACGGCCCCTGTTATCCCAGCCCTGGGCTCCCCCACACGTAGCCCTGCCAGCACTTTCAATCCCAACCCACAGCCCCTGTTATCCCAGCCCTGGGCTCCCCCACACATAGCCCTGCCAGCGCGCTCAATCCCAACCCACGGCCCGTTATCCCAGCCCTGCGCTCCCCCCCACTCTCCCAGCCCTGCTGGTGCCCCTCAATCCCAACCAGCGGCCCCTGTTATCCCAGTCCTGGGCTCCCCACCCCCAGCCCAGCCAATGCCCCTCACTCCCGACCCACAGCCCCTGTTATTCCAGCCCCTGTTATCCCAGCCCTGGCTCCCCCACACATAGCCCTGCCAGCACCTTCAATCCCAACCCACGGCCCCTGTGATCCCAGCCCTGGGCTCCCCCACACATAGCCCTGCCAGCACCTTCAATCCCGACCCACAGCCCCTATTATCCCAGACCTGGGCTCTCCACCCCCAGCCCTGGGCTTCCCCATCTCCAGCCCTGCCGATGCCCCTCACTCCCGACCCACAGCCCCTGTTATCCCAGATCTGGGCTCCCCCCCGCCAGCCTCGTCAGTGCCCCTCACTCCCGACCCACGGCCCCTGCTAGCCCAGCCCCGGGCTCCCCACACACAGCTCCCTGCTAGCCCAGCCTCCTTGCCGCGGTTGCTTGCTCCAGGCAGCGATTTGCTGCCTCTGTTGCTGTTTCTCTCAACCCCGGGGCCGCCTGTCGCTGGGACTCTGCGTCTCCCCCGGGCCGGGGTGGGGGGGAGGGTGCCAGGCCGGGGGGCTCTTCCCCGACCCGGATCCGCTGCCTGGGAACCCACGTGCCTGCCCGGGGCGCTCAGCCCCGCAGCTGCCGAGCAAATTCGCAGCCAGTGGCTTTTGCAGCAGGAAGTCACTTCCTCTGCCGCCTCCTCCCCTCCCCCCCACGGCTTGCAGCTCTATGGTTTTAACCCGCTAGATCCGGCCGCAGCGCTGACCCAGGGGGCCGTGAGGGGTCACCCTATAAACAGCCCCTGCGCCGCGCCCCAGAGGTGGCTGCATTTTTCAGCGCCGGCTGGTCAGTGTCGCTCCTTTCCACAGCCAGAGGGGCCGCCCGCCTGCCCCCCGTTGACTAGCGCCAGCCTCCGTAAGACAGGAGGGGGAGAAAGGTCCCTTTGAGTGACGGGTCTTTGGGGAAACTCCGGGGGTTACTTGGATTTGTGCCCCATGTTGCTACAACGTGGCTCCGTGGCGCCCCCCAGTGGCTGAGGCCGTCACTATTGTAGCTTGGGCACGGGACTGGCCCAGGTTGCCAGTTTGGGTTGCCTGTATTCCTGGAGATTTCCTCCCATGACATCATCTTTCATTAAAGTTTAATCTTTACATCCTGGAGACTCCATGCCAATCCTGAAGGGTTGGCAACCTACGCCGGACACTCACGCTGTTTGATCCCGAGGTCACAGGTCCGACTCTCCCACTGACCCAGCTTGGGGCCTCGTTCCATGGCAGTGGGACTTAAATCCAGTGACTGCTTGGGGCTAGGTGCTGTTGTGAGGCGGGTGGAGGAATTTCAGCCGCCCATTCCCATTGTGGGCTGTTTGTTACCTCCTGCTGCTATATTAGTAATCTGGTTCTCCTACAGCAGCGGCTCTCCCCCTTTCCCGATGACTGGACCCCTTTCAGTCTGATTTGTCTTGCGTACCCCCAAGTTTCACCTCCCTTAAAAACGACTTGCTTACAAAATACAAAAGTGTCCCAGCCACACTGGTACTGAACAATTGCTGACTTCCTCATTTTTACCATATAATTATAAATCAACTGGGATATAAATATTGTTACATTTCAGTGTATAGAGCAGTATAAACAAGGCGTTGCCTGTATGAAATTTTAGTTGGTACTGACTTTGCTAGTGCTTTTGATGTAGCCTGTTGTAAAACTAGGAAAATATCTAGATGAGTTGCTGTACCCCCTACAAACCGCTGTGTACCCCTGGTTGAGAATCCCTGTCCTACAGCCCCCAGGGCAGGGGACTGGCTAGCCTGGGGGGTGGAGTACTGGGTCTTTCCCCTTCATATGGGAGGGGGATGCTGGACACCTTTCCCGTCCTTGTCCTCCTTGTCAGAGCTGCCAGAGCGCAGGCTGGCCAGCACACACAAGGACATTTGTGGGGCCCAGTAGGGATGAGACCCAACAAACCCATTGCAGTGGGAAGCAATTTCCTTCCCATCCCACCCAGCTCCTTCCCAGGCCAGGATGGGGCAGGAGGCAGAGTGTGTTAAAAACTCAAGGGAGATAAAGGTTTGTGTGGAAAGCGACAGAAAGAGCGAAAGTCCCTGGATGAGTCTCCCCAGGATTGGACTGGGGTTGGGTCTGACAACACTGGCCTCTAGCACAGTGGTTTTCAACCTATTTACTGTATGCAGCTCTCTAGGTATCATGCGGGCCACATCCACACAGTCTATATACTACCTGTATGGCCCTGAGGCGGTCACATGGGCCACAGCTGTGAGCTGATTGGGTTGCAGGTTGAGAACCCCCGCTCTAGTATGTCAGCTAAAGGCGGGCAATTAGGTCAGAGACAGCAGCAGACTCCAGCATGAGCCAGCCCCTAGAGGGGGGGCAGAAAGCTGCAGGGGGCTAGTTGGGGGTACAGGGAGATCCAGGGTTACGGACACTGTTTTTACATGGGAAAATGGGGAGCAGCACTCGGGCCAGTGGAGGATCTAAGGCAACCAGCTGGGGAAACCCACAATCACCCCCAGCTGCAGGCAGACAGGTGGATTCTGCACCCCCAGTTCCCAATGAGGGAACCTCCCTCCCTCCCCCCGTGACCCCCCTGAAAACCCTGCACCCCAAGGCCAGGTTGTTCTCAAGGAATGAAGTCGGGCGAGCACAGAACAGTTGGGGGTGAGGGGGCAAACCACAGGGGGCAACACAAAGGACACAGAGAGATGGGGCAGTTTCTTTATTGCCTAGGGGCAACAGACCCTGATCACCCAGTGAGAAAGCAGAGAGCCAAGAGCTTCTCCAGCTGCTTAGGAGCCAGGATGGGATGTCCCCGGCTGCCACTGAGCTCCATGCATCATGGAGAGAGGAGCTGGGTGCTGGAGACACCCTGGGGAGAAGGAGACGGGCTCCCCCTCCTGCCCGGAAGCATCCGTCTGTCCAGCCATAAAGGCGATTAAGGAACCGGTCCCTGGGGGCTTCGGCAGGCATGGAAGGTCTCTCTAACGTTTGTGAAGATGACAAAGGACATTTTAAATGGCCAGGGGGGCAGGCCCCATGTCCCATTCTCCATCCTGTGGCTGGATCAGAGCTGGCACCCCCTAGAGGGGAAAAGCCCCATGCCCTGCCCCCTGAGGCAGCCCATCCTCCAGCCTTGAGTCTCTAAGTACAAATAATACCAATAACAGAGAACGGAGCCTGCAGCCTCTCCCCGGTTTCTCTCTCAGGCGAGCATCTCCTTGGCAAAGATCACGGTCGCGCTCCCACACACGGCCTCCCCCCGAGGCCTTGACATTTCTCTCAGGGATGGGGGCCCCCCTGAAGTCCTGTGAGGGTCTCTCCTGGTGGGGGAGGGGGTCTCTGTTCCCAGCCCATGCCAACGTCCCCCTCCTTTCTCAGCCCATAGGCACGTCCCCAGTCCTCCACTGTGGCCCCGGGGCGGGCGAGCGGGCCCCCAGCTGCAGCCGCAGCATCTCCCACATCTGGCCAGGCGAAGGGCCCTGCTCCGGGAGGAACCGCAGGTGCTGCACCAGCCTGGGCCGTGTGGCGGCGCCGGCCCCCTCGCCGCGCCGGTGGGTGCGCTGATGCTTGACCAGGGTGGCTTTCTGGGTGAAGCGCTTCCCGCACTGGGGGCAGGGGAAGGGGCGCTCGCCGGTGTGGGTGCGCCGGTGCTGCGCCAGGTTGGCGTTGACGCTGAAGCTCTTGCCGCAGTCGGGGCAGGTGAAGGGCTTCTCCCCGGTGTGGACGCGCTGGTGCAGCAGCAGGGTGGAGCTCTGGCGGAAGCTCTTGCCGCACTCCCCGCAGGCGTAGGCCCGCGCCGTGTGCCGGGCCTGGTGCCGCAGACACCGGGCCACGTCGCCGAAGGCCTTGCCGCACTCGGCGCAGCGGAAGGGGCGCTCGCGGCCGTGGGTGCTCTGGTGGCGGAGCAGCTTGGAGCTCTCGCGGAAGCTCTTGCCGCACTCGGGGCAGCGGAAGGGGCGCTCGCCGGTGTGGGTGCGCTCGTGCTTGCGCAGGTTGGAGCTGTGGCTGAAGCGCTTGCCGCACTGGGGGCACCCGTGGGGCTTCTCCCCGGTGTGGGTGGTCTGGTGCTTCTTCAGGTTGGAGCTGTTGCTGAAGGTCTTGCCGCACACGGCGCAGGCGTTGGGGCGCCTGGCCTTGGGGGTCTTAGCCGGGGGGTCCCCCCGTGGCCGGCACGGCCCGCCCTGGTTCTCGCCCCCGCAGTCGGACTGATCGAGTCTCCCCTCCATTGGAGTCTTGAGTCCAGAGACACTTTTCTCATGCTCAGCGGATGAGTTCAGTCCGTTACCCAGGGGGTCTCCCTGCTGCTGTCCCGCCCCACCAGCATCTCCCTGCTTGGGGCTCCGGGACGTCCCACGTGTCTTCGCTCCCACAGACCCCTCCTGCTGGGGATTCCCCTCCTCTGTGCTGGCACCTGCTGGGAGAGAGAGAGAATAAAATCGGGACATCTGGTCCCCTAGGGGAGGGGAGGGGAGGGCTCCTGCCGGGGTGGGAGATGGGACTGACACCTGCCATGAGGACAGGGCACCTGCTGGGGACGACACTGAGTGAGACGAGACAAAACTGGGGGGCTGTTCACTGTATCTGTTCACTGTATGTTCCATTCCACGCGTCTGATGAAGTGGGTTCTAACCCACGAAAGCTTATGCTCAAATACATTTGTTAGTCTCTAAGGTGCTACAAGTTTTTCTTTCTTATTTTCTTTTTGCTGACACAGACTAACACGGCTACTGCACTGAAACCTGTGAGTAGCCAGTGTCACAGGAGAACAATCCAAAGCGACTGGAGTGCACCTCTTGTTAACCTGCAAGGCAGCCGCAGGGCTGGCATAGCCTGGAGAGGAGCACTTGAGTGGCTGACAGGCGTTAACCCCCAGTCACCATGGGCAAGAATCGCTTGCACTGGAAGCGGGGTAGCAGAGCGACTCCCAGCCTTGGGTGCCCCGAGAACGGTCAGAGCCAATGCCATGGTTTCCCATCGGGGTGTCATGTCCAGCTGGGAAATGGAAATTCTGCTCTGGAGAAAGCAAAGGGCTGGCGCAAGATCGGCAGCACTCATACTTCCCAGCGGGAGCTATATTGTAGGGGTGACAATCTCTGTGCCGCAGAGTCTGGGGGCTCCAGGGGCTGAGCCCCCAGAAGAGCCCTGAGCCAAATCCCCAGGTGCATTAGAGCCCCCCAGCTCCTGATCCCTGAGGCGAAGCAGCTCCTCACCCGGCGAGATCAGAGTCTCTTCCTCCTCCTCCTTAATCTCCCTGCAGATCTTGCCATGTTCTGGGGCCAGCGCTGCCCCAGAGGAACATGCAGCCTCCTTCTCCCACGTCACTGGCTCCTGGAACAACAAAGGCGCCCCCATCAAAGCTGGCAGCCACACACCTCTCGCTCCCCTTCAGCGAACAGAGCTGGCCAGACAAGGGAAATCCCTGCCTGCTGAAAATGCTGCGGTTTTTTGACGTTTTTACCCCCAATTGGGATTAAAAAAAATTTTAAAGCAGCTTTTTTCTAGGGAAGGGTTTTTAACAGAAAAGTCTATTCAGGGAGAACCGAGAGGAAGTTTTTCAGCTTCCCAGACGCCAGAGAGACCACCTCACAGCCTCTGCCCACAGCTCCAGGGCTGGAGAAGATGACAGCCATGATTCTCTGCCTCTCCCTTCGCTCCAGGAAGCAGGGGATTGATTACCTGGCTTCTCTTCCTCTCCGGTCCCAGAGTGAGGTGTGTGGGGAGGGGGGGCTTTCACCCAGGCAGCCCGCCCAGAAAGTTTCTTGTCAATTTCACTGGCGGAAAGTGACTGTGATGAGAGACTTGCGGGCAGGGGGGCGAGGAGCCTACATTGTGATTTTTCCCAACGGACAAAAAAAATAAAAATTTTCCCACGAAACCAAAATTTTTCCCCAGGGACAATTTTGGGTGGGCAAAATGGGCATTTTTCATGAGAAAAATCATCTCCCCAAAATATTTTTCCCAGTAGCTCTACTAACAGAGAGGAAAGGCCCCATGTCCCATCTCCCCCAGCCTGCCCACACCCCGGGAATGGATTGGATCTGGCGCCCCCTATAGGGGAAAGGCCCCATGTCCCACTCCCTAATGATTTCACATCCATCAATTACCTCCTGCTGCGGCCATATTCCGGGCTCTTGCTTGGCTAACTGGAAACCCTCCGCCAGAGCCACGGCCTGCTCCCCGGTCTGGGGGTGACACCGCCCAACCCAGCTCTGGATCTCCTGGGGCAGGATGCTCAGGAACTGCTCCAGCACCAGCAGCTCCAGCATCTGCTCCTTGGAGCGCTGCTCCGGCCTCAGCCACGTGCGGGAGAGGAGGCAGAGGTGGCCGTACGCCTCCCGGGGCCCCTCAGCCTCCTGGTAGCGGAAACCCCTGAAGCGCAGACGACGCATCTCCATGTCGCTGGGTCCGTGGGCATCCGGCTCCTCCACTTCCTCTTTGGGAACCAGGCCACATCCCGGTGCGGGCTGGAACTGGAGCCTGAGAGCGGCTGGGGGAGCCACCTGGGCAGTCATGGCCCGTCTCTGAGCAGGAGCACGGCCGTACCTCCCTGGGGAGCGCCTGGCCTCAGCAACGGACCCCCTGCAGCATCATCTGTATGGGGGGGGGAGGGGGGACACATCCAAGGGGGGGTGAGATCAGCCCAGGGGATGTTCACCTCTAGGGAGAGGGGAGAGAAATTAGAGCCACAGAAGGAATGAGACACACAGGAACCACCCCCACACCACCCACCCCCCCCCCCCCGCTCAGTGTTGTGGGGAGAGACACAGACCCAGCGCAGGTGCCACTAAGGTTGGTGGCTCTTGATCTCCTAGGAATTTCTACTTTAATGAATCCAGGACTCCTGACTCCCAGATCCAACCCCCTCGTATCCCTCCCCACTCTAATTCCCCAGCCCCCACTCCCAGCGCTAGGGATAGAACCCAGGAGTCCTGGCTCCCAGCCCCTCCCAGAGCTGGGGATAGTACCCAGGAGTCCTGGCTCCCAGCCCCTCCCAGAGCTGGGGAGAGAACCCAGGAGTCCTGGTCCCAGCCCCTCCCAGAGCTGGGGAGAGAACCCAGGAGTCCTGGCTCCCAGCCCAGCCTGCTCTAACCCCCCCAGCCCCCATTCCCCTCCCAGAGCTGGGGATAGAACCCAGGAGTCCTGGCTCCCAAACCCGCTGCTCTAACCCCCCAGACCCCAGCCAGGGATAGAACCCAGGAGTCCTGGCTCTCAGCCCCCACTCCCCTCCCAGAGAGGGAACCCAGGAGTCCTGGCTCTTTGGACAATGGGTGCCCACCCCAGAGGGTGGCACCGCTCAGCCGGGGTCCGGGAGCGGGGCTCACTCACCTCCCCGGGGTGCCGAGCACAGGAAGTGCCTGGCTCCGGCGCAGCAGGGCCATGGCGTCCGCGAGTGGCCCAGCCGCCTGCCACTCAGGGCGGGACGGGGCTGCTGCTATTGGAGCAGCTGCATGTCCATCAAGGGCGCAGCCCGGCTACGGCCGCCCTCCCGCCCGCGCTCATTGGCCCTGGCCCCGGAGGCAGCCCACTCTTCCTGAGCCCCAAAGTGGGGGGCAATGCCAGCCTCACCCGAGCCCACTGGAGCCCCCCCCCCACTCCTGAGAACCCAGGAGCCCCCAGCTCACTCATAGCCTCTGCTCCCTCCTGAGCCAGGGATAGAACCCAGGAGTCCTGCAGCCAGCCCCACACCGACAGATTCTCCTCCCCAAACTGAGGATAGAGTCCTAACTCCAGTGGGTTAAAGGAGGGGCGGGGGGCTGGGAGTCCCTTCTATTGCACCCAGTTTTGGGCCACCCACTACAGAAGGGATGTGGACAAACTGGAGAGAGTCCAGCGGAGGGCAACAAAAATTAGGGGGCTGGGGCACACGATTTATGAGGAGAGGCTGAGGGAACTGGGTTTATTTAGTCTGCAGAAGTGGGCAGGAGCAGGGTTAATAGCAGCCTTCAACTACCTGAAGGGGGGTTCCAAAGAGGATGGAGGATGGAGCTCGGCTGTTCTCAGTGGTGGCATATGACAGAAGGCGCAATGGTCTCAAGTTGCAGTGGGGAAGGTCTAGGTTGGATGGTGTGGACTGCACCCTTAGCAAGTTTGCAGATGACACTAAACTGGGAGGAGTGGTTGATACGCTGGAGGGTAGGGACAGGATACAGAGGGACCTAGACAAATTAGAGGATTGGGCCAAAAGAAATCTGATGAGGTTCAACAAGGACAAGTGCAGAGTCCTGCACTTAGGACGGAAGAATCCCATGCACTGCTACAGACTAGGGACCGAATGGCTGGGCAGTAGTTCTGCAGAAAAGGACCTAGGGGTTACAGTGGACGAAAAGCTGAATATGAGTCAACAGTGTGCCCTTGTTGCCAAGAAGGCTAACGGCATTTTGGGCTGTATAAGTAGGGGCATTTCTAGCAGATCGAGGGATGTGATTATTCCCCTCTATTCGGCACTGGTGAGGCCTCATTTGGAGTACTGTGTCCAGTTTTGGGCCCCACACTACAAAAAGGATGTGGATAAATTGGAAAGAGTCCAACGGAGGGCAACAAAAATGATTAGGGGGCTGGAGCACATGACTTATGAGGAGAGGCTGAGGGAACTGGGATTGTTTAGCCTGCAGAAGAGAAGAGTGAGGGGGGATTTGATAGCTGCTTTCAACTACCTAAAAGGGGGTTCCAAAGAGGATGGATCTAGACTGTTCTCAGTGGTAGAAGATGACAGAACAAGGAGTAATGGTCTCAAGTTGCAGAGGGGGAGGTTTAGGTTGGATATTAGGAAAAACTTTTTCACTAGTAGGGTGGTGAAGCACTGGAATGGGTTACCTAGGGAGGTGGTGGAATCTCCTTCCTTAGAGGTTTTTAAGGTCAGGCTTGACAAAGCCCTGGCTGGGATGATCTAGTTGGGGTTGGTCCTGCTTTGAGCTGGGGGTTGGACTAGATACCTCCTGAGGTCCCTTCCAACCCTAAGCTTCTATGATTCTATCCTTGGCTGTGGGAGAGGAGGGGGTCTAGCAGGCTATAGCCAAGGCTGTATAGTTTGCAGCACCTCCATAAGCCTGTGACCAAAAAGGAAGCGAAACGCAATCCCTCAACGGCCCAACGCTGGCGCGAGTTTGCCAGGTCTCAGAGCGTCCGCTCAGACCCTGGGCTGGGTCTGTGTTTCTCCAGCAGGGAGGTTGCGTGTGAGAATCAACACTAGAGACAGACGCTACATTTTCTCTTTGCTCTTCTTTTCTCTTCCCTCTTGGGTTTGTTCTGTTTTCCTAGGACACAGGCTTGGACTTCAATGCCGGCTCCAGCCCATCGCCACTGACTTCTCTCCCTATGCCCCCCCCCCCCCATGGACAGTGATTGCTTTGACACCAGCTCAGGGCTTTTTTCTTTGGACTGACCATTGCCAGTCAAAGGGACAGGAGTGTTGTTAAAATGAAAGCCTGACTTCACACCTTTCATTTCAAATGCTTTCACTACTCTTCCTTCTTTTGCTGCATCTGGACTAAGGATTGGTTTGACCCGATAACTCAAATCCTTTAGCTGGAATCAGGGCCCCCGTTGTGCCAGGTGCTGGACAGACCCTGAGTGAGATATGGGGGGGGGGGGGGGTGTGTGCGCTCATTCATGCCACACACTGCACCAAGCCCATGTGCATGAATCACAGAATATCAGGGTTGGAAGGGACCTTAGGAGGTCATCTAGTCCAACCCCCTGCTCAAAGCAGGACCAATCCCCAATTTTTGCCCCAGATCACTAAATGGCCCCCTCAAGGATTGAACTCACAACCCTGGGTTTAGCAGGCCAATGCTCAAACCACTGAGCTAGCCCTCCTCCTGCCTGCCCCCGGCCGGAAAATAGTAAGCCGTTTTCCTTACTCTACTCTACTCCAGGTGCTGGGGATTGAAAGACTATGACAGCCTGTCCCAGGCCCCAGGCCTCCCTGGAAGGTCATCACAGCAGGAAACAGACTTTTAATTCCCTCACAAGTTCCTATCCCCCACCAACCAATGCAGGGCCCTGGAGCAATTCTGACTGTAGCCAACAGGGGGCATAGATATTGCAATATGGGTGTGTCTGAAAATCCAGAAACAGGCAAGGAACATCTGCAACCCATAACTGCCCATGGCATTCCTTCTAACTTTCTGAACGTGTCATATTGTGTGTGTGAGGGTGCATGTGTCTGTGCCCAGACCTGGGAGAAGTTTTTCACATGAACAACTTTTCTTCCAAGAGAAATATGCCAATGCAGCAACTCGGAAACACTTCGCAGCAGTTTCGTTCAAATGATGGGGGTAGAAAAAAATGTTCTGGGGACATTTTTTAAATGTTTCAAGGTAAGGGTTCAAAATGACTTTTGGTTTCAAAGTTTCCTTTAATTCTACTTTTAAAATAAAATCAAGACTGCTGTAAAATGCTTAAAATTAAAACAAACCATTTTATTTGACCCAAAATGTTTTTTCCACCCTCCAAACTTTTTGATTTTGCTGAAAATATCAAAACATTTTGGTATTGGTTCAATCCTAAACCAATTTTTCCCGAGAGTTTGAAGCTGCCTATTCCTGGCAGTTCCCTTACTCCCCATCTGTGGGTGTGCGACAGAGAGATTGTAGGTGAGGCCAGTATGAATCTGTCATGATTCATGCCCCAGACAGCTTGTTAATGACGATTGATTATCTGTATTGGGGCAGTGCCTGCTCGCCCGGATCAAATACTGGGACCCCAGCGTGTCAGGAGCTGTATAGACAACCAACACAGGAAGACCCTGCCCCAGGAAGCCCTCTGCTGGCAGAAAGAGCCCAAGCGACCTGAGTTTCACAAGATTGTACCAAGCTTAGTTCCCACTTCTCTGTTATCCCCTTCTACCACACAAGGGCTCCCCCCTCCCCCATCTTCTGCCACCCCAGAAGGAGCTGAGTTTGGCCCGATGGGTTGTGGAGGCAGGGGAGCTGGGAGTCGGGACTCCTGGGTTCTATCCTCAACTCTACCACTCAGCTGCTGTGTGACCTTGGGTAAGTCACTTCCCTCTTTGTGCCTCAGTTTCCCCACCCACCCTTTGTCTAGACTCTCTGGGACAGGGGCTGTCCCTCACCCTGGGCCTGTACAGCACCTGGCATGCATATTTTACAGCTCCCAGCACAGAGAGGCAGACCTTCAGCTGCCACTGTAATATACCTAACAACAAGGCAACTGGAAGCCCTACTAGATTCCTCCAGACCCAGATTTTCCCATCAGGTCTGTGTCTGGACTAAGGATCGATTCTCTCTGCTACTACCTCAAATCCTTTAGACACAGGCCAGACAGGGCTGTTACTACTCCCTGCAGGGAAAGCAGGTTTATCCTCTAGGGGGTGACACTGATCACCCAGCCCAGAACTAGAGCATGGCCAGGTGCCTACTGGGAACCGGGCAGGACTAGCTGGGCTCCGGGAAACTTCTCTGGCTGCTCCGGGCTCAGGAGGGGACATTCCCTGGCTGGAACTGGGCTCCTGAACCAGCAGCAGTGTGTGCCACAGAGAGAGGAGTCGGGGTGCAACCAGGCTGCCCCTCCCTGTGTGAAAGTCTTTGCAGCCTCACACACCCCACCCACCCAGATCCCAGGAGAGGGGAAGGAGCAGAGAGCAAGGCCCAGAACCAGCAGCCTCCTAAGTGAACAAAGGGAACGGCTGACACCTGGGATGGGGCCTGCAGGGTTTTTTGTTTTGTTTTGTTTGTTTGTTTTGAGAGATATGCCTATCTCATAGAACTGGAAGGACCTTGAAAGGTCATCGAGTCCAGTCCCCTGCCTTCACTAGCAGGACCAAGTACTGTCCCGACAGATTTTTGCCCCAGATCCCTAAATGGCCCCCTCAAGGACTGAACTCACAACCCTGGGTTTAGCAGGCCAATGCTCAAACCACTGAGCTATCCCTCCCCTGGCTGCTGGGAGGAGGGGGAGAGGGCCGATCCCAGGGCACTCTGCCCCCACTCCAGCGCAGAGGGCATTCCCGGGCTCAGCGCTGCAGGGACGACTCAGACAAAGCAGGGTCTGGCTAGGATTTCTTTGCCCACTCAAACAAAAGAGAAGTACAGCCTGTTCTCCGCACAGCACCACGATTCCCCGACAGGCCAGCCAGGGGGCAGCTTCATACCCACACTGCCCTATGGGCAACATCATCCCTCCATTCCCCTCTCTGCTCTCCAGCCACAGACCCGGCCGTGGGGGAATCGTCCTGCTGGGAAATCCACCATGATACATGGGCATCAATTTTGGGGCTCCCCTGTGACCCCCCAGTGCAGGGGAATCAGATCCCAGGTGGGTCACCCCCTGGAGATCCAAACTGCACCCCAGTCTATTGATTCCCCTAAAATATCACCCCCTCTGCGCTCAGCCCACAGCACGAAGGCAGGGAAACAGGGTCGAAGCCCCCAGCACCCGCTCGCCAGCAGATCTGAGGTCCCTGCCTCCTAGTCAGCCTCTTCCACTGATTCTCAGCCACAGTGGCATAGCCCCACCGGAGTGGGGGCCGGGCTCAGAAGGGAGGGGGATCTGTTCCCCCCACCCCGCTTTGAGGCACCCTGATTTCCCCCCTCCACGAGCCCCAACCCACTCCCCGCCCTCCATGTTTCCTCCTTCCAGTAGAGCTGGGAAGATGGACCACAGGGGACCCCACCTTACAACTCAGTCCTCTGGGGGGGACTCAGCTGCTCATCCCTCACAATTCCCTCCATGGCTCTGTTGCTTCACCCTAGCAAGAGCAATGCCACAGAAACGAGGGAGCCTGGGAGGTAGGGGGCTCCCTGCCATGGGAGGAGAGGGGCAGGGCTCCGCCCCCTGCAGGATCCACATTTCTCCTACTCGGTAGGACCCTGCCCCCTCTCTGCATCTGGCCACCACTGCCACATAAGGCTCTGAAGATCCTACTGCTGCTGGCAGAGCTCCATCTCCCCTGCGGGAACAGAGCCCCACCCCCGTGGGAGCTGATCCCATAGGAGGACCCTGGAACTAGAGGCGTGGCAGCTAGCTGAGCACCAAGTCCCGCCCCCTCCAGCAGCTGACACCACACTCCCTGCATACAGGGGGTTCCTGGAGCAAGGGGCAGGACCACAAGCTGGACTCCAAGCCCCACCCCCGGCAGGATCCAATTCCCGCCCCCCCACAGGAACCGCTCCCACAACTTGTGGGTGTACAAAGTGCCTGGAGTGAGAGGGGGCGGGGGACGGGACGTGCCAAGCCCCGCCCCTGCAACGGGCTCCGCCCCTCTACGTCCAGCAGCTATTGCCGCACTCAGTACAGCTATAGGGTCCCTCTTCCTGGTGGGCCTGCGGCTGCAGGTGGCTGGGTCCGACCTGGAAGCCCTTGCCACACTGGCTGCAGATGTACAGGCGGTCGGCCCCGTTGGCGTTGGCAGCGCCGGCGTTGGCGTGGGTGCGCCGGTGCCGGATGATGTGGGAGCTGAGCCGGAAGCTCTTGCCGCACTCCGCGCAGATGTAGGGCTTCTCGCCGGTGTGGACGCGCCAGTGGTCCACCAGGTTGGAATGGTGGGTGAAGGCCTTGCCGCACTCCGCACAGCCGTAGGGCTTTTCGCCGGTGTGGGTGCGCCGGTGGTTGACCAGGGTGGAGCTGCCGGAGAAGCGCTTGCCGCACTCGGAGCACTGGTAGGGCTTTTCGCCGGTGTGGGTGCGCCGGTGGCGAGCCAGGCAGGAGCTGCCCGTGAAGCGCTTGCCGCAGACGCCGCACTGGTAGGGGGTGACACCGGTGTGCGTGCGCCGGTGCAGGTTGTAGTTGGAGCTCTGGCTGAAGGCCTTGCCGCACTCGCCGCAGACATAGGGGCGCTCACCAGTGTGGAAACGCTGGTGCTGCAGCAGGTTAGAGCTGGCGGTGAAGGCCTTGCCGCACTCCCCGCAGACGTAGGGGCGCTCCCCGGTGTGGGTGCGCTGGTGCTTGGTAAGGGCCGAGCTCTGGGTGAAGCTGCGTCCACACTCCCCACACGAGAAGGGCTTCTCGCCGGTGTGGATGATCTGGTGCTTCACCAGATTGGAGCGACGGCTGAAGCTCTTGCCGCACTCCACACAGGTGTTGGAGCGCTCCGGCATCGGCGCCCTCGCCCTGCCCCCACCCCCCGGGGACGCCATCAGTTGCAGGACAGGCTGTGGGGGAGAGGCACCGGGGCATTAATTCATATCCACAGAGCTAAGAATAGAGCCCCTGTCTCCTACCCCCATCCCAGAGCTGGGGATGGAGCCCAGGCATCCTGACTCCCAGCCCCCTACCACACCCCCACTCAAACTCGCTAACCCCTACCGCCTTTCCAGAGCCAGGGATAGCACCCCTCAGGAGAGAGTCAGAGACAACCAACCTTCTCCCTCACTAACGGCAATCCCAACATTCCGCTCCCGGAACCCTCAGCCCCCCCCAACATTCCGCCCCCGGAACCCTCAGCCCCCACCCAACATTCCACCCCTCATTTACAGTGGCTGGGTGGGGGTAAGCTAGTGCCACTAAGGGGGATTATCCTGATAAAGGAATCCCCAGGATTCCCACATCCCTGTAATCACAGGATTCCCCCGTCCAGCCCTGCCCTGCCTCGCCTCAGGGAGCCCCAATTTAACCCCTCACTCCCCAACAGCTAAGCAAACAATCTAAGACACCAGCTCCCATCCACATCCAGTCCCTTCGCCGTGGTCCCTCACGGGGGCTCAGGTAGCGAGGGAGGAGCTGTGGCCTCCCCATCCTCCATGGTTCCTCACCGAATTCCCCTCCACTGGAATCCTCAGCTTCTGCCCCTTGAGTTTGGGCTCCACCCGTGCTTCTGAATCCACCACTGGCTCCTCCACGGGCAGCGAGCCCCGGCGTGCCATCAGCTGCAGGATGGTCTGTGGGGGAGAGGCACCAGGGCATTCATTCATTTCCACGGAACCAAGAATAGAGCCCCTGTCCTCATCCCAGAGCCGGGGATAGAACCCAGGCATCCTGACTCCCAGCCCCCAACCCCACCCTCACCCCGACTCGAACTCACTAACCCCTTCTCCTGGCACTGCCGCCCCACCTCAGCTCTCCCACATTCTGCTAGTTCTCCTTTTCTCTCTCACTAACAGCAATCCCAACATTCCACCCCGGAACCCTCAGCACCCCCCAACATTCCACCCCCGGAACCCTCGCCCCCATAACATTCCGCCCCCGGAATCCTCGCCCCCCTCCCCCAACATCCCACCCCTCATTTACAGTGGCTGGTTGGGGGTAAGCTAGTGCCACAATGGGGAATTATCCTGATAAGGGGATCCCCAGAATTCCCCCATCCCTGTAACCACAGGATTCCCCCCTCCCCATCCAGCCCTGCCCTGCCCCAGGGAGCCCCAATTTAATCCCTCACTCCCCAACAGCTGAGCAAACTAAGGCAGCAGCCCCCACCCACATCCAGTCCCTTCGCCATGGTCCCTCATTGGGGCTCAGGTGGAGCTGTGGCCTCCCCACCCTCCATGGTTACTTACCGAATTCCCCTCCACTGGGATCCTCAGCTTCTGCCCCTCGAGTTTGGGCTCCACCCGCTCTTCCGAATCCTCCTCCGCAGGCAGCGAGCCCCGGCGTGCCTCCGACTCCAGCTGGGGGGAAGGGTTAGAGGAAAGGAACTGCTGCGCCACATTGGCCCAGCCAGCCTAGCCCCCTGCCTCCCCTCAGATCGACCCCTGGGCCAGCCATCCCCCACCTAGATCAGCCCAGACAGCCCAGCCCCCGTCCTCTCTCACCCCCTCCTCCCCCAGGTTGGCCCCGTGACCCCTTGGCCTATAGACATCCCGCCCCACAATTCAGCCCAGCGAACCTCCCCTCTGCATCGACCCAGCCACCTCACCCGTCCCGCCCCACTCACTGAACTTCCATCCATGGAAACCCTCAGCTTCTGTACCTCAAACTCTTGGTCCTCTTCCTCCTCTGCCTTCACCCTTCTGATTACCAGCTCCTCTTCCTCCTCATCTCCCTCCTCCTCAGACAGCTCCTCCAGGAAAGTGGCAGAGTCCAGCTAAGGGAAAGGCAAGTGGGGAGATTGTTAAACAGTGTGGGAGGGGCACCCCAGCCTGGTCCCTCGGCACAAACTGGATCCAGCCACCAGGCACAGTTGAAACCCCCGCTTCCTGGTCCCAGACAGGGCTGGGCTGGGGGAGAGGCTGGGACTCCTCTCTCCGACAGGCAGATAAGTGGGTAGCCCTAAGGGGGAAACTGAGGCACAAGATGGGGAGAATGAATTACTTAAGGTTCCAGTGCTGGGGACAGACCCCAGGAGTCCTGACTTCCAGTCCCTCCTGCTCTAACCCACTAGACCCCACTGCCCTCCCAGAACCAGGGATAGAACCCAGGCGTCCTGACTTCCAGACCCCTTATCCCATGGGGTAAGCCATCTGAGCTCTGCTAGCTCCCCTTTAATACGCTGCAGTAATTTGCCCTGCTCTTGGGGCATTTTCCCCACAGTACAGAAACTGCTCAGCTATTTCCAGGTTAACATTCACCCCAATCTCTTCACAGGCCCAAGAACTTTACTTGTTCTGGGGCAGCATGGAGGGGCTATTTATATCGGGGTCCCTTGCCTGGCACTGCGATGCAGCCACCTCTGGGGTGGGGCACAGGAACTGTTTATACAGGGGTCCCTCATCTGGTGCGGTGACGCAGCCACCTCTGGATTATGACACAGAGGCCGGTTATCAGTCACTAAGCAGTTTAACACGGGAAGCGTATCTAGCTGAAACCACAGGAGGATGTACAAAGCACAACGGGTGTGGATTGTTCCACACACCTGTGTAAGACCTTGTCTCTGGGGAAAAGGTAAGAGTACCACCCACTGAGCCGCCCCCCCCCCCCCCCGCCCCTGCTCCACGCAGCACAGCGCCCCCTAGCACGCATGGGGGCATTGGGATCAGCACTGACTGCAAGGGGAGAGCGCCCCCTACTGAGCCCCCCGCCCGCCTGCTGCAGAGCACGGTTTAGTAGTGCATTGGGGTCAGCACTGTGAGAGGCTCACCCCCTCCGCCCCGTTCCCTGCAGCACAGTGCCCCCTAGCATTGCATGGGGGTGGGGGGCATTTATCAGCATGGTAGTTACTCACTGAGTCCCCGTCTGCTGGGATCTTCAACGTCTGCACCTGGAACTCCTGGTCCTCCTCCTCTTCCTCTTCCTCCTGCTGCAGCTCAGGCTGCCCATCCTGAGGAACGGGAGAGTCCCACTTTGGCGGAGAAGGGGACTGGGACTAAAGGGGGAGCATCAGAGGGGGAAGGGGGACTCAGCAAGACAAGCTCCCACTCTAGACCCAAACCAAATCCTTTCTGGATGTGGCAGGGCCCAAGATCCAACCAGCCCCGCCGGCAGGGCAGCAGGCTGCACCCCAGAGCTGGCTGCATATGTACAAAAGGTGGGAACAACGTTAGGATCGGTCTTGGCCCAGCCAGCCAGCCCCTTTCGCCCTAGACCTGGCCACCCCGCCCCCCATTTCTCCTCCCTTGACCCAAATCCTGGACCCAATCAGCCACCCCTATTCCTCACCCTGGACTAGCCCCTGGGGCCAGTCAGCCAGCTACCGTTCCTCCCCCCAGATCAGCCCCACAGCCCAGGGCTGCTGCCTCAGCTTCCCGCATGGGGCCAGCTGGAGGCAACTCAGCATAGACACGTCCCAGAGAAGGGGCGGAAGGGGAATCTCCAAGGACACAGTCCCTGCCCACCAGCCACTCACTGAATCCCCATCCATGGAGATCACCAGTCTGAGCCCCTCCGACGGAGAGCTCCCCTCCCGCTCCTCCATCTCATCTTCCTCCTCCTCCATCGTGTCTGGAGATGGGGCCAAGTGCAGCTTTGGGAGAGGAAAATACAAAGGGTCAAAAACAGCGGCATGCACCAAGTACCAGACCCCACTCCCAGAGCCAGGGGTAGAACCCAGGAGTCCTGACCCCCAGCCCCATCCACTAGACCCCACTCCCAGAGCCAGGGGTAGAACCCAGGAGTCCTGACCCCCACCCCTCCAAGAGAACCAAGGTGTCCTGACATCCCCCCCCCCCCCATCAGCTCCTCCTCTCCCCCAGGGCAGGGACCCGCCTTGCTAGGGTGACCAGATGTCCTGATTTTATAGGGACAGTCCCAATTTTGGGGTCTTTTTCTTATACCGGCTCCTATTACCCCCCACCCCCTGTCCTGATTTTTCACATTTGCTGTCTGGTCACCCTACGCCTTGCTCACTGAGCCCCGGACAGTTCCCACCTCTGTCCCCCAGCCTCGCCGGAGCCGCCCCATCTGGGCCCATCCCCACCCTGGCCAGGATCGGCCCCTCCCGAGCCCTGCCCCCAGAAATCAGCTGTTCCCCCGCCCATCCCCCCACACGTGCTGCTGCCAGGCCTCCCCCCGCCACGTTACCCCGCTGGCTCGGGGGGGGGCTCCCCCTCCCAGGGACTCCGGAGGAAGTTAGGGCCGGTGCTGACTGCTTCCTGTGCCCCCCCCCCAATCGCCACCCACTCACCGCGGGGGCGGGCTCCCCAGCTGGGCTCCCCGCCCTAGGGTGCGCCCCCGGCTCCAGCTCACCCAGGGCTGCGGTCCCCGCGGGGAGGGAACTAGGAGAGGGACACGGGAGCGGAGACAACGTTATGGGGAGGGGAGTGGGGGGAGAGGATGGGCGGGGGGGGAACCCGGGAGAATCTCTATAGTGATTGGCTGGGACAGGTCACCCCCCCCCTTCAGCCCGGCTGCCATTGGCCGGGAGAGCAGCCGCAGACCGAGTGGATTGGGAGTGGGGAGAGACCCCTCCAGCAGCCAGCGCCTCACCGCACTGCCCGCCCCCACCTGGGAGGGGAACCCAGGAGTCCTGGCTCCCCACCCCCACAGGCTGCTCTAATCCGCTAGACCTCACTCCCCACCCCCACATGCTGCTTTAACCCGCTAGACCTCGCTCCCCGCCGCAGCCAAGAATAGAACCCAGGAGTCCTGGCCACTAGCCACTGCTGCCTCAGAGACCACTCCCTAGCCAGAGCTGAGAATGGAACCCAGGAGTCCTGGCTCCCAGCCACACTGGTGCTCTAACCATTAGACCCCACTCCCCACCCAGGCAGGGCTATAACCCAGGTGGCCTTGAGCCCTATGTGTGAGTTCACTCAGCCCAAATAGACCCTGCCTCCTAATTTACCCTCTGCTCACACAGTAGCTGTGTTTGCTGAGCACATTGCTAACCCCAGGGCCTCAGTGCCGGGGGTACGGCAGAGAGAAACTGACTAAAAGGGCTGTGTGTAAACCTTCCATCCAGAGAGAGAGAGAACTAGGGACACAATAGCGCTTTTGTGCCCCATGAGGGTCAGTTCAAGGCAGTGTGGATGCACACACATGGGCTTGGAAACAGAGTCCACGAGCCCACAGCCCCAGATTTAGCGGGCAGTGTAGACAAACCCTCTCTCCTGGGGCGGAAGAGACTCCCCCGCAGGAAGGGCCTGCAGGAGCAGAGCCGTGCAGGGCCTCCCAGAGTCCTGAGCAGGGAGGAGGAGATCCTGACCCATCCCACCACTGATGTCCACCATGGTGGATCGACCCTACAACTGCACTGCATGCGGCAAGAACAAACCCCCAGACAATCTGACCTGGGGGAAAATTCCTTCCTGACCCCTGGCACCCCTAAGCATGTGAACAAGACCCACCAGTCAGGCATCTAGAAAGTATTCTCTGGAACAGCTGAAAACACTGGCTCACCCTGTCCAGTGTCCTGTCTCCAGCTGCGAAGCTCTGGGCTTCAGAGGAAGGGAGGAAAAAAAACCTCTCAGAATGCACCTGGCCAATTGTGCATCAGGGGGGAAAGTCCTTCCTGACAGCTGCTGGGATGAAGCCCTGAAGCATGAGATTAGAGCAGGGGTCTCCAAACTTTAGGAGATGAGGGCCACATTAGATGTTTGAAGGGGCTTCGCGGGCCAGCTTTAGGGAGTGCAGGGCCCGAATTCGACGGGGCCCTGCCGCCGAAGTGCTGCCACAGGCCGGATCCGGCCCTTGGGCCGTAGTTTGGAGACCCCTGGATTAGAGTATATTTATTGTCATAATGCAGAGCTGCACGCCTGATGAGACTATGTGATTTACTCAAGGCCACCCAGAGAGTCTGCAGTGGAATGGGGAAGGAATGAAAGTCTCCCACATCCTAGGTTAGGACTGTAACCCCTGGGCCGTGCAATTGCCATTGTCCTAGCTAGATGGGCAAAACACTTGGCAAAAATCAGTGAGTCAGGGAAATGATTATTTTAAAGAATGGGGTTTTTGCAGCTGCCTTTGTGGTGAGGATCAAACCTCCCAACCCAGCGGGGAGCTGGGAAAAGCTCAGCCTCGAATTTTTTC
This sequence comes from Chelydra serpentina, assembly GCA_037349315.1. Lineage (NCBI taxonomy): Eukaryota > Metazoa > Chordata > Testudines > Chelydridae > Chelydra > Chelydra serpentina. The sequence goes on along the minus strand of JBAIAC010000021.1, from coordinate 1,582,469 downwards.
AGTTTTTGTCATTGGAAAGAGCTGACAGGACACGAGTAAGGAAGTGACCGTTGTTTGGAGGAAGCTTTCCCAGCAGACAGGCTCTTCTGGAACTGTCCACTAGGGGTCTCCTTAGGCTCCTCTGAAGTCACTGCTGGAGACAGGATACCAGGCTAGATGGGCCCATGGTTCTGATCTGGGCCGACGGATGCAGGGCTCTGATCTGGAACCGGAGGCAGTGGGGATATCAGGCCAGATGGGCGTGACTGGCCTCCTGCATAACTAGGCTTGGAAAGATTCGATTTTTAATCAGTAAACATTACTTTCAGCATCCACACACTAACCCCAGGGTCTCAAACTCAGTTTACCTTAGGGCCAGTGCCAGTCCTCAAATCCTCCCAGCGGGCCAATAACATCACTCATGCCACCTAGAACCCACCCCCCAACTCCACCCCTCACCAGCTTAAGGCTCTGGGAGGGAGTTTGGGTGGGGGAGGAGGTCTGGGGTAGGGGACTGGGGTGCAGGCTCTGGGCTGGGGGTGCAGGAGGAGGGGGTGGGGTTGCAGGCTCTGGGAGGGGGTTGGGGTGCAGTTGGTGCAGGGAGGGGGTTGGCTTGCCCCAGGCACTGCCCCCACAGCTTCCTATTGGCTGAAGGGGCACTCGGGGCCAGGGGCAGCATGTGGAGGTATAGCCCTGCCCCAGGACCACACCAGGGACTGGCAGGCACTGGAGCAAGCAGGCAGAAGCCGCTCAGCTCTGTGTGCTGCCAGGACCCCGGGGGGGAGGGGGGCTAAGGCAGAGCCCCGGCCCCAAAACTGCTGGAGCCCTGCAGGCCACATGGGGGATGTTTGCGGGCCACAGATAGGGTAACCAGATGTCCCGATTTTATAGGGACAGTCCCAATTTTTGGGTCTTTTTCTTATATAGGCTCCTATTACCCCCCACCTCCTGTCCCGATTTTTCACACTTGCTGTCTGGTCACCCTAGCCACAGATGGCCTGTGGGGCAGGAGCTTGAGACCCCTGCACTAACCAGTGAAAAAAATATTTTCATCGATTGTAAACTGCAATTTACAGACAGGCAAAGTAGAAAAATGCTGCTTGAGAACTCGTTATGCAGGGATTTCGACTTTTGAATGAGGCTTGATACACATGGACTAACGAATGAACGGTAAAGACAGGAATGCTTTGTTGATTTAGGGATGTTTTACTTTCCATATTTTTGACATGTGCTGGTGACAGTTTGTGTGTTAAACAGTTATAAAGCTTTAACTTTCTGAATCTCAGTGTCTGTCCTTAAATAACTATTGTCTAGCCTCGCCCCCTAATTTCCTGGAACTGAACATTTAAATTTTATAAGAATAAAAAATACTTAAGAAATATCAATATTATCTGTTGAAAGTAAAAAAATAGAAATCCAATTCTGCCAAGCCAGAAAATCTCATCCACTTCCTGGAACCAGCCCCAGTGACTCCTGGTGGGGAGTATTTGTTTAGATTTATTTAATCCCAGTAAAGCATCCCAGAACAGTGAAACCCGTCTCCAAATCCAAGTATTGAAAAACCACCACTCGGATTCCCCCCCCCCCAAAAAAAATCACACGATTAGCTTTTTAAAAGGCACAAGACTTCTTGTTAAAAAAATTGTGTGGTTCTTTTTATTTTAACTCCACATCTAAACTTTTTTCCCCACAAGCAAAGACTTAAAAAAAAAAATTGGAGTTTCTAATGAAAGCTGTGATTCTTAACTAGTCACCTGACTCCAGTAGCTAGCGCTAAAAGTGAAATCATCAAATATCCCCAGTGTAGGCCAAGATCAGGAAGAGAAGGAGGGAAATAGAATCTTTGGGGCTTTTAAGACAAAAAAAAAATCAGAACAAATGTTTTCCCCCAAATAAATGATGTAGGAGAGATTTCATGGTAATTCAGAGAGATCTCTAGGAAACTTTCCTGGAGGTACTTGCCAATCCTCTACTGAAGGTTTCTTGGCAGAATTGCTTTGTTCCTTCCCCCATTGTAGGAAACTTTCCCATGCCACTCAACATGTTCCAGGAGGTGCTCCAATCCACAGAGGCCCAAGAGAGAACACAGTTCGATCCCACCACTCCGTGCCTGTTTCCCGAGCCCAAGAGCGATGGTCCACCGTGTGCAGCTGCTCTGTGAATGCCAAAAGTAATCTGGTGTTGTTTCTTCAACTTGGATTCCTGTTCATATTGGGAGTTTGTGATATACATTCATGATGAGGTGTTCATAAAAGTGACCACAACAGTAGCGAGCAGTGCGGGATCCATCCTTTCAGACAGAGATGGCGGGCGCACAGTAAACAGGAGCTGTTGAAAAATGCCACAAAACATAGTAGGAAGCCCATGGAATGCTGGGACGGAAAGAATTGCATTATGGGATGTTGAACCGGCACCCATGATGCACTGTGATCCACTCCACCTTCCCACAACTCCTAGCTGCAGGTGGCAGCGAGTAGCTCACTGGGATAGCTACCCACAGTGCACTGCTCTCACGGTCGATGCTACAGCACCAAGTGTGGACACGCTCTGTCGACAAAAGGAGCATAGTGTGACCAGGCACAAGTGATGTAATTGTAGTGTTTTTTGATGTTGGGCTGGTTTCACCATTTTGGTTTCCTATTGTTGTTTGCCCTCCACGTTGGAGCCCTTCTTTGTCGCCAAGTTGGCATGCTTTTTGAATAACGGCATGAAAGTAGAAGCGGGAAAAGTCACCTGACTTGGTGAAATCTGCCCAGCAACAGCAGACTAGATGGAGACTGTGCGGCCTGTAGGAGGTGCTGTCACCCCAGTGTCAGCCATGCTTGCTCCACATCATCATGGAAGAAGCCCGTACCTACCTGCTCCTGATCCTGTCTTGTTGTGGTCCTCGTTGCTGTTCCATTGTGATCCTTGGTAGTGTCATCTCCTGGTGGTTCCTGATCCAGTCGTGGTCCCGGTCCTTGGTGTCGTTCCAGTCTCTTGTATTCCTGTGATGTGAAGGAAATGGTGAGGTACAGAATTACTTGTTTGGCTTTGTACCCCACCTTATTAGTTTGGGGTCCTGGCTTTAAGCCAATTTAAGTTAACTGCCAAGTTGTTTTCTTTGATCAGTCTTTGTTTATGCTTTATCCCATCTCCATTGTATTATTGGTGGGGAGAAAGTCACCACCGCTCACTAGATACAGAATCGAGGAAGAACTTGGCGGGGGAGGGGGGGGCAGTAACTATTGCCTCCCTTCGTTAAAGCTGTTAGTTTTAAGCTTTTGGGTTAACAGTCAGCGTAACTTTTGCCAACAAAACTATGTTGTAGTGTAGATAAGGCCTAATTTTGTCCCTATATACTTTGTAATTTGTTTTTTGTCCACTTTTTGTAGGAGTCTTTTTTGAGAGTTTCACATCTTTGAAGACCTCCTGGTTAAGCCAGGGTGGCCTCTTTCTGTACTTCCTATGCAGTGGGATCCGCCCCCCCCGCAGCCCCCGGGCTGTAGATGGACTTGCCGTGCTCACACCCAGGCTTGGACATTGAGACCCAAGTGTCCAGGGCTAGCACAGGAAGGTCCCTGCGTTATTACTGCCCCTTTCACAGGCCCAGGTGACGGCACTCTGGCAGAGTCCAGATCTAAGAGCTTTGTTGTTCTGAGGGGCAAAGGGGGGGAAAGGGATAGCTCAGTGGTTTGAGCATTGGCCTGCTAAACCCAGGGTTGTGAGTTCAGTCCTTGAGGGGGCCATTTAGGGATCTGGGGCAAAAATTGGTGATTGGTCCTGCTTTGAGCAGGGGGTTGGACTAGATGACCTCCTAAGGTCCCTTCCAACCCTGATATTCTATGATTCTAACTCTGCAAAGATCATCAACCCCACAGCCTCAGCACCTCTGGGAAGTGGAGTCAATGGCTGGGAGTCAGGACTCCTGGGTTCTATCCCCTGCTTGGGGAGGAGAAAATTATTTTTGCTAGCCTGGAATCTAGTGTCATGTACCAACCCAGCAGTGTTACCGCCTTCTTATCTGTCTTGCCTTTCCTTCAGGAGGAGGCGCCTGAGGGACAAGGTAAGCAGGGGTTGTACAGAGAGAATTTGGCTTAGGAAGCGGTCCTTCCTGGAACCTGAAAACATGCCCTTTGCTTTGTTCCTAGCATGGATGTGTTATTTCTATTCCTCCAGCTCATGGGCCCCATCAAGATCAAGACGCCACTGTTCTGTACAAACCCGAGAGAAGACAGAGTCCCTGCCCCAAACACCTTAGTCGGGTCAGCTGAACCAAAAGGACATATGTTTGAGCATCACAGCCTGCACTGCTGATGTGAGCAAAATGAGATCTCTGGCTTTTATGGTAAGATCCAGTGAGAGACAAACAGCTTGTTCCCCAAGTAGACAAGACAAGGGAAGATTGTTATCCCCATTTTATATATTAAGATCTTTAGTGGAAACTATTTAAAAACCAGCATAACAGAGACTCAAACTAGATGCATTTCCCAAATAAATACAACTAAAAGGACCACACACAAGAAAAAGGAGGTTGGGGCATGTAGTCCGAAGGAGTGGCCTCCCACTGAGCCAGAGGGGGAGGGACCACGCTCTGAACCCAGGTGGGTGGAGCCAGGCCATGCTCACCCCTCCCACTGCAAGTCAAGAGGCGGGACAGAAAGTATAAAGGGCGGGTCCTGGAGCTCAGGTGAGCTGCAGCCACCCAAGGAGACAGATGCCTCCTGCTCGCTCCCAAGCTGGGAGATGGTAGCAGACCCCCGCTGAGCTGAGGACTGGCCAGAGCTGCGGGAGCCACCCGCTGACTAAGGTACTGAGGAGTCGCTGGGACTGCCACTGACCTTCTACCCCAACTGGGACTTTTCAGCTTGGAAAAAAGATGACTAAGGGGGGATATGATTGAGGTCTATAAAATCATGACTGGTGTGGAGAAAGTAGAGAAGGAAGTGTTATTTACTCCTTCTCATAAGACAAGAACTAGGAGTCACCAACTGAAATTAGTAGGCAACAGGTTTAAAACAAACAAAAGGAAGATTTTTTCCCCACACAACGCACAGTCAATCTGTGGAACTCCTTGCCAGAGGATGTTGTGAAGGCCAAGACTATAACAGGGTTCAGAAAAGAACTAGATAAATTCATGGAGGATAGGTCCATCAATGGCTATTAGCCAGGATGGTGTCCCTAGCCTCTATTTGCCAGAAGCTGGGAATGGGTGACAGGGGATGGATCACTTGATGATTACTTGTTCTGTTCATTCCCTCTGGGGCACTTGGCATTGTCCACTGTCCGAAGACAGGATACTGGGCTAGATAGACCTTGGTCTGACCCGGTGGGCCGTTCTTATGTTCCTTAAATCAGCCCCTGTACCAGATGGAGGATAGCTAATGTGACACTGATTTTTTAAAAAGGCTCCAGAGGTGATCCCGGCAACTACAGGCCAGTAGCCTATCCTCAGTACTAGGCAAACTGGTTGAAACTATAGAACAGAATTATCAGGCAGAGATGAACAAGATGTGTTGGGAAAGAGGCAACACGGCTTCTGTAAAGGGAATCATACCTCACCAGTCTTAGAATTCTTTGAGTGTGTCAATAAGCATGTAGACAAGGGTGGTCCAGTGGACATAGTGTACTTGGACTTTCAGAAAACCTTTGACAAGGTCCCTCACCAAAGGCTCCTAAGCAAAGTAACTGTCATGGGATAAGAGAGAAGGTTCTCTCATGGATCAGTAACTGGTTAAAAGATAGGAAACAAAGGATATGAATAAATGGTCAGTTTGCACAGGGGAGAGAGGTAAGTAGTGGGGTCCAACTGGGGCCCATTCTGAGACCCATGCGGTTCAACATATTAACAAATGATCCGGAAAAGGGGGGCAAACAGTGAGGTGGCACAATTTTCAGATGATACAAAATAACTTAAGATAGTTAAGTCCAAAGCAGACTGTGAAGAGTTACATAGTTTCTCACAAAATTGGGTGACTAGGCAACAAAATGGCAGATGAAATTCAGTGTTGATCAGTGCAAAGTAATGCACATTGAGACTCCACCATGTTTTCCAATGAGCTGTTCCCACTCAGAAGAGAGATGTGAGAGTCATCGTGGATAGTTCCCTAGAAACTTCCACTCCATGTGCACCAGCAGTCAAAAAAAGCGACCAGAATGTTAGGAAAGGGATAGATAAGGCAGAAAAATATTATGCTACTACATAAATCCATGGTACGCCCACATCTTGAATACTGTATGCAGTTCTGGTCTCCCCATCTCAAAAGAGATATATTGGAATTAGAAAAAGTACAGAAAAGGGCAAAAGTTATTAGGGGAATGGAACAGCTTCCATAGGAGGAGAGATCAAGACTGGACTGTTCATCTTATAAAAGAAAACTAAAGGGGGATATGATAGAATTCTATAAAATCATGACTGGTGTGGAGAACGTGAATAGGGAAGTGTTATTCACCCCTTCACATAACATAAGAATCTGTGGTCATCTAATGAAATTAATAGGCAGCAAGTTTAAAACAAACATAAGAAAGTACTTCATACAGCACACAGTCAACCTGTGGAACTCATTGCCAGGAGATGTTGTGAAGGCTAAAAGTATAACTAGGTTAAAACAAGAATTAGATCAGCTCATGGAGGATAGGTCCATCCATGGCTATTAGCCAAGATGGTCAGAGATGCAACCTTATGTGTTGGGTGTCCCTAAACCTCCAACCGCCAGAAGCTGGGACTCGGTGATAGGGGATGGATCACTCAATAATAACTCTGTTCTGTTCATTCCTCTGAAGCATCTGGCATTGGCCACTGTCAGAAGACAGGATACTGAGCTAGATGGACCACTGGTCTGACCCAATATGGCCATTCTTACGTTCTAAGGGTACGGTAGCAGAGCGAAGACTCGTCGGTGCAGCGCCTCCTGCTGGTCGTCTTGGGAATTAGCTCACTTCCAGCTCAGAGCACCCTCTGCTGGCCTGCCTGTGGCACCCATGTCCCTCCCAGACCCCAGTGCCCGTTCCCCTTGGGTTCTGCCCCAACAGGACCCCCACTCTCTAGATCTCCCCTCCCAGGGGAACCTCCAACCCTCTAAGCCCACCTCACCTCAGTGGCTACTGCCAGTCATCATCTAGCCCCTGTTCACTGGGGCAGACTGCAGTGTGTAATGGCCACTCATCATTGGCAAGGGGGGTTGGACCTGCTGCCTTTCCCTGCAGCCCACTACCTCTCCAGGCCTTCCTGTCAGGCCACAGCCTGGGAGATCACCAGGCCTGAGCGCCCCAGCACTGCTCTGTCCACACTACCCTTTGCTCCTTCAGGCAGCTAGGTCCATCTCTCTCCCAAGCTAGAGACAGACTAACCCAGCTCCTGGCTCACAGCCCTTTTATAGGGCCAGCTACCTCCTAATTGGGCGTGGCCCCAGCTGTGGCTTCCTTCCCAATCAGCCTACCTTTTCTCCTTGTTTTTCAGGAGTGGGGTAACTGCCCCGCTCCAGGGACACTTAGGTTTTTTTCCAGTCAAACGTCAATTCAATTACAAAACAAAGTTTTTAGAACATAGCAGGCAATTCCCCAGTAAAAAGCTTAGTTAAAGTTGTCAATGTTGCCATGAACTGACGTTTGCTTGTGGGTTTTGTAATTGCACGGCGGGGTGCCCTCCCCAAGTGTTACAGGGTTCCAGCTTTGTGTGTGTGTGCATGTGTGTGTGTGTACCCTGTGTCAGAATTGTGTGTGTGCCCCCAAAGTGTTACAGAGTTCTGTGTGTGTGTGTGTGTGTTTTAGAAAGACAGCAAGAAAACTGGAAGTTTCTTAGTTCAACTGGTGTAAAGGTCACAAACACACCCACATGTAAACCACCAGGTTTTCCAAAGTGACTTATCTTTCTCCTGTTCTAAGTCTCACCTCTCGGAGATGACTTGCCCGATGCACCTCAAAAACAAGTGTGGGGGGGGAAATGCACCTCCAGACGCAGAGCAGGCTGGGTGAGATTTAAATCAGATAGGACCTTTCTTGAGTAGACCAGTAAGCAGGTGACCAATGGAAAAATAACCACAAGAATTTTGTTATTACTTACTAGGTATATTACAGTAGCACCTAGAAGCCACAGTCATGGACTAGGTCCCAATCTGCTAGATGCTGTACATTATTAGGTGAATTATGGTAGCACTAGAAGCCCCAGTCATGGACCGGGGGACCCCACTACATTAGGCACTGTACATAATTTATTAGGAGTATTACGGTAGGACCTAGGAGCCACATTCCTGGACCAGGATCCCATGGGGCAGAAGAATCTCTCATGTATAGTCACAAACCGTTTAGGCTCCTACCTCCCATTTACAGATCTGGGCCTCAGTTTCTCTATCAGTCAAATGGTGATAATAGCACTTCCCCACAGGTGCAGTGGAGATAAATACATTAAAGATTGGGGGGAGGAGCAGGGGAGGGGGGAGCAGGGCAGGAGGAGATGCCCCCAACCCAGGCACTTTGCCCCCAGCCCCAGCATGGAGGGGATTGCCAGTTCAGCTGCATTAAAAGTACACTTGGCAAATATCACCTCCCTCTAACATTCCCGACCATCTGGAATTGTGACTCCCACTACTCCACAAAGGGACTCCCACAGACACCCCCCTTCCAATAAAGCCCAGCTCTCAGAGCACATGTTCAGCAGAGCCGTGGGGTGAGAGGCAGGGAAACCAAGTTGCATTCCTTAAATCAAACCAGGATGCAGTGTCTCGGGGGGAGAAGGTTCTTCTCAGTATCATCTTGTTCCTGACTTCACCGGTGGACAGCATGGGTAGCATGGTGCAGCTCCACTTGGGTGAGGCCACATGTGGGCAGGGCCAGCTCCAGGCACCAGCTTTCCAGTTAGAGTGGTGGCAGTGAACTGTAGGGTTAGGGTATGCTTAGATATGGAGAGTTCATAATTATAGAGGTTTGGACATTAATAAAGATAATTGTAGGTGGTTACCACTAGGGATAACAAGACAGTGGTCACAATCAGAGAAATCCAAAATGGAGGTCAGGGAGAGATTTGGTTAATAGCCAGCCAGCAGGCTGAGCTGAAATAAAGGTCACTCCAAAAACTTGAAGGAAGGGGTCAGTTAAGCATAACACAGGACTTCAGTCAGGTCCAGCATCTAAGGCACAGGTCCAGCTTTGATTGACAGATAGAGGGCTTAAACCTGATTGGTGGGAATGTATAAAATAACCAATCAGAAAGAACTAGAATCTATATATAAGGCAGAGAGTTAATAGGCTTTAACCAGTGTGAATGGAAGGCACTGGAATGAGTAAACATCAGGAGAACTGTCAGAAGGTGAAAAATAAGAGCTGGAATCACTGAAGAAAGAAAAAAGAAGACAAAGCCGTTTGAACGGTGGAGGACCTAAACGAGAGGAACAGAAGACTGTGAAGAACTAAGCATGCCGATCCTCACATAAGGAATAATTAGAATGTATGAATGTGTTGGCCTGGGATAATAAAGTTGGATGTCTGTGTATGTATGTTTTTTACTATGTATACAGTTTTAATGTTTTAGTAAGAACGTGCTGTGACTGATCATATGACTGATCACCCAATTCAGAGTGTAACCACTTAAATGCTATTTCCTTTATATTTATGGGATTGCAGTATCGGGGACTTTGCTATGCAGACCTGTGTTAATGGGATTTGGGATTTGTTTCTCGATATATGCTTTGAAGGTTTATTGTATCAGAAAATATTGGTATATTGAAGAAAGATTGTTTTGTTTTTTTGAAGAATTACTGCCTGAGTGTCAATCCTTCAGTCAGAAGGCTGTATCCGTATCCTCCCAAGGGTCAACAGGGTGAATCTGTTCTGTTGAGTTGTCAGGGTTCCCTCCCCACTCTAAACTCTAGGGTAAAGACGTGGGGACCCGCATGAAGAGCTTCTAAGCTTATTTTTACCAGCTTAGGTTAAAACCCCCAAGGTACAAAATTCCCTGCACCCTGAGAAATGCTTCTCTCACTGCCACCATCAAGTGCTCTAAACAGGAATCCAGGAAAGGAAACCACTTGAAGTTACAGAAAAAGAAAAAGGCGCATAACCCCTCCCTCTAACACAGGGAACACACACCAAGCAAAATGAACAGAAATCTACTCGCTATGCTGACTAGACTTACTTTAGACAAGTAAGGATTTGGTGAAAAGATGACTGATTCCTTTTTACTCCAAGATCACACACAAAGCTTTCCCCCTCCCAAGATTTGAAAGTATCTTGTCCCCTTATTGGTCAGATGCCAGCCAGGTCAGGTGTCAGTCTGGCTACCTGCATTTCTTAACCCTTTACTGGTAAGAGGATTTTATCTGCATCAGACCCTCTCCCCCTTCCCTTTATATTTATAACATGAGTTTTCCAAAGGTACGAGGGAAACCAGTAGCGTAGCCGGGGGGGGAGCAGGGGGAGCGGCTGCTCCCCCACTGAGCAGAAGCGGCACCTTTTTTGGGCACAGGCGCCTTTTGCTCCTGCGCTGCAGCCGGAGTGGAGCATTTTTTTTCCCCCTCCGGCGCCTTTTTTGCTCCCGACGCTTTTTGCTCCCGGCACCTTTTGCTCCAGCGCTACCAGCGGAGCGGAGCTAAAAAAAGCACTGACCCGCTGGCGCTCCAGCTGTTCGGCGGCACCCACCGGCAGCTCTCCGACGCGCGCCCAACTCACCTCGGCTTCCGGGTTCCTGCCGGAGGCGCCTCCGGCGGGAACCCAGAAGCCAAGGTGAGTTGAGCGTGCGGCGGGGGGGGTTGGCGGGAAGCTCCCGGTGGGTGCTCAGAGATCCCACCAATTTTTCCCCGTGGGTGCTCCAGCCCCGGAGCACCCATGGAATCGGCTAGGCAGCAGTGAGTTCTCTCCCCTTTGCTGGGTCTCTGTTGCCCAGAGGCATACCTCAAATCTACCTCCCCTCCTGTGGGTCTTTCCCCTGAGGGGTCTCCACATTGCCCCCCCCCCCCAGCATCTCCCTGCTTCAGGATGTTCCATGTGGCTCTGCTCCCACGGGCCCTTCCCACTGGAGATTCGCTTTCTCCATCCTGGCATCCGCTGGGGGAGAGAGAATTCAGCCAGGTCCTGTTCCCTGTGCCAGGGGGAGAGGCAGGGGCAAAGGGAGCAGAAAACCTGCTGGTCAGGAAGCAAATCCCCCCAAACCTTTCCCCAGTGAGGAAAGGAGGGGTTGGGTCTGCCCCATCGGTGCCCCCAGAGAAAGGCTGGGGGAGGGGATGGATCCTGCTCTAACCCAATAGACCCAATTCCCCTCCCAGAGCTGGGGATAGAACCCAGGAGTCCTCACTCCTAGCCCTGTGCTTTAACCAGCAGGGTAAGGAATCTGCAGCTGCTCCACTCTCGCAGAGAAAGCTAGGCTTGGGAGCAGCCGATTTTTATCAGTAAGCGTCAGTAAATGTCGATTGCACCGCACACTCGCAAACTGATGAAAACATGTTTCCACCAATAATAATGAGCATTTACAGGCAACATACGAAAAATGTGGCTTGAGAACTTCGAGTTTGATTTAAGGCTATTGACTTTGCATATTTTGACATGCGTGCGATGTTGACAATTTGTATTTCAACAGGTATAAAGCTGTAACTCGGCGAATCTCAGTGTTTGCTGCCATTAAATAATTAGCCTGACCCTCCCACCACTGTCTGCAATTGTCAAAATTAAATCAATGCAAATAAAAAGCAAATAAAAAAAGGCTTAAAAATAAGCATTGCTGTTATCTGTCGGTATCATAAAAAAAATCTCTCTGCCGAATTTGAAAGTATTACCCCAGCTTTACTGGTGGGGAAACTGAGGCACAGAGCGAGGCAGTGACCTATCCAATTCAGAACAAGTTCTTCTGTGATAAGCAAGGTGTAGACACAGCCCCGTTTTGACTTAACTATTCCGCCTCTAGCAGCCCTATGTGGCAAGGCTGAAAGAACCGGGCATGTTTCGTCTAGGGAAGAGACGGCTGAGGGAGGACCTGACAGCAGTCTTCAGATATGTCAAGGCCTGGTCCAAAGAGGATGGTGATCAATTGTTCTCCGTGCCCACTGAGAAGGAGGAATCAGCTTGGTTTGCAGCATGGGAGATTTAGGTGAGTTATTAGGAAAATCTTTCTAACTCTAAGGCTAGTTCAGTCCTGGAACAGGTCACCTGGGGAGGTTGTGGAGTCCCCGTTGCTGGAGGTTTTTAAGAGCAGGTTGGACAAACCCCTGTCGGGGACAGTCTAGGTTTCCATCAGTGCAGGGGGCTTGTCAGGGTTCCCTCCCCACTCTAAACTCTAGGGTAAAGACGTGGGGACCCGCATTCAGAGCCCCTAAGCTTATTTTTACCAGCTTAGGGTAAACCCCCCCAAGGTACAAAATTCCCTGCACCCTGAGAAATGCTTCTTGCTGCCACCATCAAATGTCTAACAGGAATCCAGGAAAGGAATCACTTGAACTTCCCTCCCCCCCAAAATGCCCCCTCAAGCCGTACACCCCCTTTCCTGGGGAAGCTTGAGAACAATCTCCCAACCAATTGGTTACACAGTGATCTAAAAACCCACCCCCTGGGTTTTAACACTATAGAAAACAGTCAACTTCTTAAAAGAAGGATTTTATTAAAAATAAAGAAGGTAAAATCATCTCTGTAAAATCAGGATGGTAACTATTTCACAGGGCACTATATTTCCAAACTCAGAGAGAGGGAAACGCCGTCCCCAAACGTATGGGCGTAGCTTTTCCAGAGCGTAGACAATGGCATAACATTCCTTCTCACTGATTGACCAGTGGCTTTCCCTCTCAGACAGCTTCTTGCTGAGAAACACGACAGGATGGAATTCTTGATCTGGTCCTTCCTGCATTAAGACTGCTCCCACACCACGCTCCGACGCATCTGTGGTTACTAGGAACGGTTTATCAAAGTCCGGGGCCCTTAGCACAGGGTCAGGTGTCAGTCTGGCTACCTGCATTTCTTAACCCTTTACTGGAAAGAGGATTTTATAGCACTGCATCAGACCCTCTCCCCCTTCCCTTCATATTTATGACAGGGCTGGACTAGATGATCTCTCAGGGTCCCTTCCAGTCCAGCATCTCTGATTCTATCCCAGATTGCCTTGCTTCACACCTGGGCCAGCCTGCCTGTTTGCCTATCTGCCCTCCACTGCTCCGGGGTCTCCTTGCCCGGATGTCACTTCCCAGTTTGAATGCTGATGCCACTTTGCGACCCCAGCCTGTGGCGAGTTCACACACCCGGTGGCACATACCCGTTACGGCAGCCATGCCCTGTGCTTCTGTGTGGCCCCGAGTCTGGGACTTGCTGGCCCTCTGGGGAGAAGAGCCGGCTCAGACAGCAAGCGTTGAAATGCCAAGATCTGGAGCGGGGACCAAACCAGATGAAGGAGGGAGCACCCCCGGGATCCAGTCTAGCAAAGGCGAAGAGCTGCTCAGGCAGGGTTCTACAATAACTCGGGAGAACAAGAGCTGGGGGGAGAACTTGCGGGACCTGAGTCTAGGACGAGGGGATGGTCTGGATTTTTGCAAGTCAGGATACCATTAACCCCTGGCACATCCTGGACAGCACCCAGCAGCCCTGAGCAGGGGGAGACTGGCCGGGAGAGCCAGGATCCCTTTGACTTGCTAAACCCCAAGTCAGAAGTGTGGCTGGAGACTCCTGAATCCAGCCTGATCATTTCCCAGTGTGTCAAGTGCTGAATCTCCATCCAGTGCTGGGGGACTGAAACAGCTTTTTCCTGGGTACCGTCAGGGCACAGCCACGCTGGGCAGATGGGAGGTCGGAGCCTCTCGGCGCTGCTGCAGCTCCCCTCCCTACTCTGCGCTGGAGAATTTACCCTCCAAAGCATTTGTATCTGTAACCCTTCTGCCAGGTGGAGGCGGCAGCAACACGCGCCGTGTTTAATGTCCAGGGCTTCCTCTTAACCAGACAAAACAGAACCACGCAGAAATCTGGGGAAATTTAACACCCCTCCTCTAAGAGGCAATACTTCCCCTCTGGCAAGCGTCCAACAAAAGAGAACTTGTATTAAAAGGCAAAGGGAGCCAAGCATTAGTCTGAGAAAACACCACAACCGCTTTCAAAAGCAAAGTGGCAAAAACCCACCCCCACAGCGTGCCGGGCAGTGTCCTTTGCCTCAGTTTCCCACCTTGCGGTGTGAAAGTCCAATGAGCAACCGCCCCGTAACACACTGCTCCCCTCTCCCGCCGCTGCCCCGCACGATCAGATGACTGTCCTCGCTGAGCGAAGACCCAGAGCTCAGGGATATGTTCACAGGAGTTCGCCTCCCGCCCCAGGGCGGCATCAAGCAATGTCTGAGCGGCTGCTGCCTCTCCCACGCCATCACACTCTGAGGTTCCACCACTTACCCCAGCGTAGTCATTTCACGAGTCAGGGGGGACCTCACGGCCAGGGCAGTCTCGGTGTTGTCTTTCACTGTCCCCGCACAGGGTCTAAGGCGCAAGCCCCTACACTTGCTCAGCCATGAGACCAGCTCGAGGAATCGCCGACCCCAAACAAGGCCTCTTAATGGAGCCCAGTCCACTCTGTCATTGAACCCCAGAAAGGAGCAGATCAAACGGTGGCTAGGACTCTTTACACAGCATCCACACTGCCAGCCAGGTGAGAACACCTGCTCCCACTCCCGCAGCTCATAGGCGCCGACTTTTGTCGGCGCCGGCGGGTGCTCGCGCCCCCAGCCCCACCCCAACTCCACCCCCGGCGCCGCCCCTTCCCCAAATCCCCGCCCCCTCCCCCAGGCACGCTGCATCACCCCCACCCCCAGCTTGCAATCCATGGGGGAGGGGAGAAGCAGGAGAGAACCCACCGGGCCTGGCAGCTCCCTGCCAGCCCCCCCTTCCCCCCCCCGCGCGCACTCAGCTCACCTCTCCGAGGCTACGCCGGACGTGAAGGGGCAGCCGCTTTTCCTGGCTCCCTCCAGCTGGTCGGCAGCACCCCCGCCTCCTCCCCATACCCCTTCCCCGAGGCGCTGCCGACCAGCTGGAGCCAAGTAAAGCGGCTGCTGCTTCACGTCCTGCAGAGCCTCGGGAGGCCGAGGCGGAGAGGCAGGTGGGCGCGCAGTGGTGGGGGGGGCTGGCGGGGAGCTGCCGGTGGGTGCTGAGCACCCACCAATTTTTCCCCGTGGGTGCTCCAGCCCTGGAGCACTCACGGAGTCGGAGCCTATGATCCTGCTCCCATTTGTACTGGGATTTGGCATCCTGTCCCCCTGCTTTTTAGGGACACACACACACACACACACACACACACACACACAATCAGAGCAGGCTAAGCACAGGTCTGCTGCACTTTCCTCCTACACTAAGGCCAACCACATTCCATCACCCCCCGCACACCAACACTAACGTGATCTGTAACCCAACATGGATCATTTTGGCAAAGCAGCTGCTCCCGAAGCCTTTTCCCCCAGCTCATCACTGGGTCAGGGGAGAGCCCGTTCAGGCCCTGCAGACATCTCTCCGAAATAGCAAACGCTTTGACCATTGGCCAAACCGGCCGCATCCCGGCCCCTTGGCTGTGCTGCTAATGCTCCCACTCCCTCCCGGTCAGCCCGTCCCCCCACCCCCCGCCCCGCTCCCAACACACACTGACGATGGTGGCACTGCGAGGGTTTAAAAAAATCAAACTCGTTGCGTGGCAGGCACGTGTATTGGCTCATAGACAAGCAAAAGCCTCAAATATCTATACACACAGCAGTAGGGGCTAGATAGAGGGGGCTAGATGGGAATGGATACAAGGGTCTATATGGACGCATATGTCAAGAGGCCAAGGTTAAGGAGGGCCCTGGGCTGTGGGGGTACAAGGGGGTCAGGGAGGGTCCTGGGCTGTGGGGGTACAAGGGGGCCAGGGAGGGTCCTGGGCTGTGGGGGTACAAGGGGGCCAGGGAGGGTCCTGGGCTGTGGGGGTACAAGGGGGTCAGGGAGGGCCCTAGGCTGTGGGTGATCAGGGGGCCAGGGAGGGTCCTGGGCTGTGAAAGTTCAGGGGGTCAGGGAGGGCCCTGGCGGTACAGGGGGATGGAGCTTCCTCTTATGCTCCCTTTCTTCTCTCCTGGGTTCCTGCTCTCTCCGATCCCACCCTTCGCCCCATGGGGTGTTTCTCTCATCCCCAGCACCAGGTGGTATGGAGAGGAATAGGGGCCGGTAATCTGGCTGGGGGTGAGGGCTGTACAAGATGCGGGATGACCTGGCACGGGAGACGTCCATCAGATATGTCAGCCCCCCCACCCCCAGCCCAGGCCCTCAATTCCCATCTCACCCTCTCTCAATGGCCCCCCTCCCAGCTCTCCAATCCCCGCTCCGCCCACGCCCAGGACACACTAATATTTACAGAGATGGGGGTCTGTAACAATTTCCACTCCACCTCCCCTCTTCTGTTCCTCAGGTGGGAGCAGCCTCCTCTGGGGACCCAGCTGAGAATGGGGGTCTCATTCCAGGAATGAGCTGCCCCTGGCCCCCTCTCAGTTGTGCTGAGGGACCCCAGCTTATCCCACTCCCCTCCCAGAGCCAAACACTCCTCTCGCCTGCCACTGAGATGCAGCCACCTCTGGGGTGTGTCAGGGGGGCTGTTTATACAGAGATCCCTCACCCGGTGCTGAAATGCAGCCACCTCTGGGGTGGGACATGGGAGACACAGGGCAACACAGCCCCACCGTTAAGGGGGGGAAGTGAAAGAAACTCCTCTGTCCATCTGACACCACAGTGGGGAACTGGCTGGGTCAGGGGAATGGGATATGGGGCCTTTCCCCTCTAGGTGGGGCTGGCTCCAATCTGGCCCCAGAGTGGGGGACCGGCTGCCTTGAGGGGTGGGGAATGGAGGGGGGTGCTGGCTCAGATCTGGACCTAGGGCTGGTGAGATTCTGTCTCCTCTAGTCCCCTTGTTACTGGCTGCTGGTTTCCCTCTCCGCAGCATCATGGCCTCGGGAACCCCAGTTACGAGCCAGTGATGGGCCGCGTGGGCTTGGGGGTGATGAGGAGGAAGAGGGGCACACAGAGCTGCTCAGTGTAAATGCCTCCGCCCATGAACGACCAGACTGTTCCTCACCCCAGGCCCTAGACGGTGGCTCTGTCCTTTCTCCTCTATCCATGCAGTGCCATAGAGACCCCTCTGTCTATCCCCATACAGACCCTTATCTGTGCAGCCCCATAGACCCTTAGCTGTGCATTCCCCACACTGACCTCTCCCTCCAGGGCCGGCTCCAGGCACCAGCCTACCAAGCACGTGCTTGGGGCGGCACCTGGAGGGGGGCGGCGCTCAGGGTTGTTTTTTTTTTTAAATTAAAAAACCACGCTCCCCGCCGGGGGAGCGGGGCGGCGAACATGCTGCGCTCCCTGCCGGTGCCCTGGCCGGGGCAGCGGGGCCGGGCATGCCACCCTCCCCACTGGCGCCCCAGGCGTTTCGGCGGGGCGGTGGCACTGGGGGTGGGGGGGTGTTTTGGCGGGCTTTGGGGGGGTGTTTTTTGTTCGGCGGGGTGGCGCTTGCAGTTTTGGTTTTGTTTTTTGCTTGGGGTGGCAAAAAAGTTAGAGCCGCCCCTGTCTCCCTCCATCCCCAAACAGACCCCTCTGTCTATCCAGGCATCCCGATCATTCTGAAAGCTCTGCTCTATTATTTGGAATTATTTGGGGGCAGGTCTGGCCTGCTGTATACAGGCGGTCAGATGAGATGCTCACAATGGTCTCTTCCGGCCTCGGACTCTGAATCTATCCCCATTTATTGCCCTGGTCTGGAACATTTTCCCGCGAGGCTCCATGGAAGACTAAGGAGCTGAAACAAGTAACAAGGGGAACGTGACTGGGAAGACTGTAAGATCAGGCTCGTTATTGCACTCACACACTCGGGGAGACAGAATCTCTGCCACTCCCCGCCCCCGGACACTGATACACTCACACAATGATCCTATGCCCAGGACACACACACACACGGGGGGGGGGGGCTGATTCCCTCCAGCAAGGGGCAGCACTGTGCTCTCACTCACACACAAACACACACACACACAGAGTTTTATTCAAACGTGGCTTTTATTCTGTAATACCCATGGATACAGCAGTGAGCGCACGCCGGGTAGAACTGACCCGTGAGTGACAACGCCCGCTGGGCACCTGACAGCAGTGAGGGTGAAGAAGCATTTTGGGCTTATACAGTAAAAGAAAAAAAAATGTGACCCTGATACAATCCTAGCTCAGCAAGAAAATTCACCTGGGCCCTGCCTGCTCCCCCCTGCAAGTAACCTGGGACCAGCGCCCCCTAGAAGGAAAAGGCCCCTGGCCCACTGCCCACAGTTTGAGCCAGCCAGTGCTTGGGAGGGATCAGAGCTGGCGCCCCTTAGAGGGGAAAGGCCCCGTGTCTCATTCCCGGATCTCTTCTGTCTCTTCAGCGTGATCGCCGCCCTCATTCAGACCAGAAAGCTCTCTGCCTACAATCCCTCTGCCCCCACAGGACCCATTACGCTCGGCCCCCAGGCTCTCTGGCTCTTCCCTCTTCCCGATCCTGTCTCCAAGCTGGGACAGAGCCCAGAGTGCTGCTATGAACGCTCCTTAAAAGAGCCCCCAAATTACAATAAATACTTAACGCTTCAGCGTGACTGAGTGTATAAAAAGCAAAATAAAAGACAAGGCACATTGTGGAACACAGTAGGGTCCCCATAAGCAGGCAATCGCCCCTCCACACACCAGCACCCCCTAGAAGGGAAAGGCCTCTGAGCCTATTCCCCACCCTATTGTCTCTGTGGTGGCGCACAGGGGCTGTTTATACAGGAATCCCTCACCCTGCGCTGAGATGCAGCCACTTCTGGGGCGGGGCGCAGGGGCTGTTTAACAGCCACATAGTGTTGGAGGTGAGGATTGTTGGTGCCAGTCTGGAGAAACCCCCACTGTGTTTAAACAGCAACACATCAGCATGAGTATAAAATACCTCCCTTATTTGTGCTTGTAATAAACCCCTTTCTCCCCTCCCCCCCAGTTATCTCCCACCTGCCCCATTTTACACACACAAACCCCCGCAGCCCCCACCCACACACCCCCAGCCCAGAGCTGAAGACACTTTGTGATCCTATGGCATTTCAGCGTGAGTTTTGGAAAAAATAAGCCACGCCCCCCTTTGCTGTGCCCAGGGGCCGGGGCTTAGCCCAGACAGCCAAAGCCCATCAAAAGCAGGCCTTAGCCCGGTGACCCTTCCTCTCTGCTGCCCCCCCCCCCCCCTGCACAGCCGTGCCTTCTTGTTGAACGAGGTGATCCATGGCCAGTGCCCATCCCCTGTGGGCCTGGAGTTCGAATTCTGCCCACGGAACGGCAGATGTGCTGCCCCCTGCCGGTTGTGGGTGTGGCTCTGAAAGAGGCGGGGCTTCCCAGGTTGGCTTGGGAGGCGTGGCTTACCCAGCCTTCGGCAATGATTGACATGGTTGTGCTGGGGGCCATGGCCTTTCCATCCCCCGCTCGGAGATGGTGGGCGTGGCTATGCCAGGTAAGGGGCCGGCCGGGGAGTGGCCTTGCCGTGGGGCGCCCCGGGCCGGAGCCCGAATGGGCCCAGTGGGGTGGGTGTGGCTCGCCCGGCGTGGCTGGGCCTGGGGGCGGGGCCTGTTGGGGGTGTGGCCGGGCCCGGGGCGGAGCCTGTTGGGGGTGTGGCCAGGCCCGGGGGCGGGGCCTGCCCGGAGAAGGGCGTGGCTCAGCCGAAGAGCTTGAGGAAGCAGGGGTGGCAGTAGGGCTTGTCGTTCTGCTCCTTGAAGGTGCCCTTGTTGAGCTGCTTGAGGCAGAAGGCGCAGACGAAGTGCTCGGGGTGGAACTTGCGGGCCATGGCGGTGATGCAGCGCCCGGCGATGGGCTTCTCGCAGCCCCAGCACAGCGAGCCCCGCTGCTTGTGGTAGTGCGTCTCGCAGAAGGGCCGCCCGCCGTGCTCGAAGAAGCTGCCCTGCAGGAACGGGGCGTAGCACTCCTGGGGGGACGGGGCAGGAGGGGTTAGTGCCCGCACCCGCACCTCCCCCACGCTGCCCCTGCTGCCCTTGCCGCTCCCTGCATCGCCCCCTCCCCTCATCCCCCCGCTTTGCCCCCTCCCCTCTTGCTCCCACACTGCCCCCTCCCATCACTTCCCCCTCAACTTCCCCCTCCCCCTTCCACCCACCCCCCGCATTGCTCCCTCCCCTCATCCCCCACATTGCCCCTCCCCCACCACTGCTCACACTGCATCTTCCCCCCCACCCCCCTGCACTCCATCCCCCTCCTCCTCCCACACTGCCCATCCCCCCCACCTCTCCCCACATTTCACTTTCTCTCTGCACTGCCCCCATCCCCTCACTGCCCCCACACTTCCCCTGCGCCCCCCCCCCAGAGTGCCTCTCCCCCACTCCCGACACAGTCCCTCCTCCCCCAACATTGCACGGCCCCCTTCCCCCCAGTCCCGGCCGGGGTGGCTCACCCTGCAGACGAAGCACTCGGGGTGCCAGAGGGCGCTGAGGGCCGAGATGTAGTTCTCCAGGATGGCCTGGCCGCAGCCCTGGCAGCGCGTGGAGAACAGCTCGTAGAAGTCCTGGTGGCAGTACTGCTGGCCGTCCTTCTCATGGAAGCCTGTGGGGGGAGACAGCGAGCAGGGTCCAGCGGGCTCCTCAGTGACCGGCCGCACCGCAGCAGGTCGGGGAGGGTCACTGCAAGCGAGGAGTCTGGGTGCTCCCACAAAGAGGATGCAGTGAGGGGCAGTGCTAGTTGGGGGACTGGTCTGTCTCGCGGAGGGGTTACTGGGGTGCAGCCTAGGTCCCCTCAGACGTGGGGTGCAGTGGGGCGGGGGAGCTCACTCACCTTCCTCCCCGAAGGGCCTCCCACACTTCACACAGCAGAAATGCTCCGGGTGCCAGTTCTTATCCAGAGCTGTCACCATTTTCTGGAAGGGACAGAGTCAGGGTGTGACACTCTGTACCTCAAAATAGCACCACCACCCCCCCACATTCGCCACTGCGATAGGATTCTGAAGTGTTTTGTACAACGTATGCCTTGTGGGGTATCATTTAAAAAGTCCTGAGCCATTGAACATTGATATCCCGTTGGATTGGACGTGTTACCCTGAAGTTATGAAGTTTTGCTACATGTGTGTTACTGGAATATGCGGTGAGGCTGGGAATCGCCCACAGCCGGCCTTTCAGTGGCAACAAAGGAGTGCCTAGTAAGACACACTTACATCAGGAGCCAGACATGTGTTGATGGCCCATTAAGGGGAATCCACTCTTCCTGTGGCCATCCCAGAGACTCAGAGAGGGCACCTACCCAATGAAAGCCGCCTAACCCACATCAAAGCAAGGATCATTCTGGCAGCTGGAGGAAAGTATAAAAGAGGAAGAGTAACATCATCACTTGTTTCAGAGTAGTAGCCGTGTTAGTCTGTGTCAGCAAAAAGAAAAGGAATACTTTAGAGACTAACAAATTTATTTCAGCATAAGCTGTCGTGGACTACAGTCCGCTTCGTGGGATGCATAGAATGGAACAGACAGTAGGAGGATATTTATACATTCAGAGAAACATGAAAAGGTGGAAGTAACCATACCAACTGTAAGAGGCTAATTAATTGAAAGGAACTGTTATCAGCAGGGGAAAGGACCTAATCACATCAGCCACACCATCAGGGGCTCGTTCACCTGCACATCTACCAATGTGATATATGCCATCATGTGCCAGCAATGCCCCTCTGCCATGTACATTGGCTAAACTGGACAGTCTCTGTGCAAAAGAATAAATGGACCCAAATCTGACATCAGGAATCATAACATTCAAAAGCCAGTAGGTGAACACTTCAACCTCTCTAATCACTCAGTGAGAGACTTAAAGGTGGCAATTTTGCAACAGAAAAACTTCAAAAACAGACTCCAACGAGAAGCTGCTGAACTAGAATTAATATGCAAACTAGATACCATTACCTTAGGTTTGAACAGAGACTGGGAATGGCTCGGTCATTACGTTAATTGAATCAATTTCCCCTAGGTTAGTATCCTAGTTAAGTACCCTTAATACCTTTGTGTCAACTGTCTGTAATGGGCCATCTTGATGATCACTTCAAAAGTTTCTTTCCCCTGCTGAGAACAGTTCCCTTCAATTAATTAGCCTTTTACAGTTGGTATGGTTACCTCCACCTTTTTATGTTTCTCTCAATGTATAAATATCCTTCTACTGTATGTTCCATTCCATGCATCTGACGAAGCGGACTGTAGTCCACGAAAGCTTATGCTGAAATAAATGTGTTAGTCTCTAAGGTGCCACAAGTATTCCTTTTCTTTTATCATCACTTGGCCTCTCTCCTCCCCCATCTCAACACATGCAAGAGCATCTGGAATACAAAGACTTTGAACTGGGGAGATTGGTCCCAGGCTGGGAAGGGAATCCAGCCTGTGAATTGAGAACTGTGAGTTGCCTGTACCATCTATTAGGGTGAGTCTGACGTTCTGTACCTCGTGGGAGCACCCTACTCCCCCGTGTCATGTTGGGTGTCTTCAGAAGGCTCATGATGCACTGAGCATTGTCATTGTGATGTTATAGTAATTGTTGTTACAGTAATGTTATAGTAATGTTATAAGTTATCATTTCATGTATATAGTTATGAGGCTGAAAATGTGTCTTCATGGCTTAAAATAAGCCCAGGCAAAAACTCTCCAAGAGCAGAGACGCAGTTCACACCTCATCAGGGCACGTATGGGACAAACCCAGCCCAGCCTCACAGGAACACAGGACACTGGCCTAGGCAGCAACAAAGGATCTGTTGGACTCTCAAGTGAGTCACCCCCATTCCTTTGGTCAGTTTGGGACTGCAATGAGGTAATGCTCACCTGACTCTGAAGGGTGTTGGGGAGGGGGGCAAAGACAAGAGGGAAGAAAGAACATGATAAAAGGGTGAGACATTTGCTATGCTCTCTCTCTCTCTTCCACCTCCATCTACAGACATCACCACCAAGTGACTGAAGCGCAGATCAAAGGGGAGAGCCTGGCTGAAGGGCAACCAGCCAGCCTGTGGTGAGAAGCATCCAAGTTTGTAAGGGCACTGAAAGTGTTAAGATCAGCTTAGAATGTGTTTTGCTTTTATTTCATTTGACCAAATCTGACTTGTTATGTTTTGGCTTATAATCACTTCAAATCTATCTTTATAGTTAATAAATCTGTTTGTTTACTCGACCTGAAGCAGTGCGTTTGGTTTGAGGTGTGTAAGAGTCTCCCCTTGGGATAACAAGCCTGGTACATAGCAATTTCTTTGTTAAATTGACGAACTCATATAAGCTTGCAGCATCCCGCAGACATAACTGGACATTGCAAGACAGAGGTTCCTAGGGTTGTGTCTGAGACCGGAGATATTGGCTAGTGTCATTCGGTTACACAATCCAAGCAGCTTACATGCCAGAGGCTGTGCGTGAACAGCCCAGGAGTGGGGGTTCTCACAGCAAGGCAGGGTAAGGCTGGCTCCCAGAGTCAAGGACTGGAGTGACCTAGCAGATCACTGGTCCAGATAACACCAGGGGAATGTCACAGTGAGAAACTGCTTGATTCAAATCTTGCTTAGTCTGTAGACTTTAGAGTGCGAATTTATTTTATTTCTTATGGAACCAACTTTGAGCTGTATGCCAGCTACTTATAATCACTTAAATCTATCTTTCTGTAGTTAATAAATCTGTTTTATATTTCACCTAAAACAGTGTGGTTTTGGTTGAAGTGCTTGGGAAGTCTAAGCTCGGGTTAACAAGGACCATTGCACGTCCACTACCCTTTGTCAGAGAGGCGAACTAATTCATGAGCTTGCACTGTCCAAGGGAGTCTTGAGCAGTGTATGACAGTATATTTCTGGGGTGCAAGGCTGGGGACTGGGGTGATTGGCTGGTGCCTCTCTCTTTATAGTTCATGGCTGGCTGAGAGAGCCGTCATGCAATTTAGCTGGGTGTGGGGCTCCACATGCTGATGGCTGAGTGACCACAGTGCCTGGAGTGGTTGGCTCACAGCGGTCTCACAGTTTCAAGTTGTTCCCCGGGGCAGTCTCATCACACAGGGTGAGAAGACCCCACTTGCCTGCAGGGGGCACTACCACCCTACACTCTGCACCACACTACACTCTGGCGCTGCATGGCACAGCAATACATTGCGCTGGGCACCCCTGCTCTGCAGTCTGCAGCTTTCATTCCCTTGGTAGCACTGCACTGCCTTATGTTACACTGCATTGCCCTGCAGTGTTCCATGGACTGTTGTGTCACCCTGCATCACAGCACACTGCAGCCCATAGCTTCACACTGCTTTCTGAGACATTACCCTGCCTTCTCTAGCACTGCACTGGCAATCTGTCCTGGTCTGGTTTATGACAGTGCCCTGTATTCTATCGCACTGCAATCTGCAGCCCTACATTGCATGTCATAACAGTGCAGTCGGTGCACTGCATTCTATAGCCTCACTGCACATGCTGTTGGGTGTCACTGCATGCAGTCACTACATACAGGACTGCATTGCATTGTGTTTCACTGCACTCAGTTACTGCATTGCTCACACTACACTCTATAGCGCTATACCACAGTATATAACACTGCGTTCTACAGTGCTGCATTGCACCATGTGGCACAGTGCTCTGTCACACTGTGTGTCACTGCATGTACTGCATTGTGTGGCATTGTGCTGTCTCACACTGAGGGTACACTTTTACAATGTGCTGTCTTGTGTGGCCCTACACTAACACTGCACTGAACTGTGTTGAACTGTACACTCACACTGAATGTCACTGCATGCTCTAACACTGCACTGTGCTCTCACACTACAAGGTACTGCATAGCACTCTAACACTGCATCACATTGTGTGGCACTGTCCTCTCACACGTCATAACACTGCATGGACCTGTGTTCTCTTACACTGCACTGCATTGTGTGACACTGTGCTCTCACACTTCATAACACTGCATGGCACTGCACTCTCTCACACGGCACTGTGCATCACTGCATTCTCCTGCACTGCGTGGCCAACTCACATCCAGGATGGGCTCGTTGCAGAGGCCGCAGCGGGGCGAGAAAAGCTGGAAGTAGTCCCTCTCACAGTAGGGGGCACCATCCTTCTCGAAGAAGTTGCTGCCCCCCATCTCCTTCTGGCAGTGGGTGCAGACGAAGTGCTCTGGATGCCAAGTGTTGCCCAGCGCTGTCACCACCTGGACAAGGGTGGGGAGGGACGGAGACAGATGGACTCACACCCATTACTGAGAGGAGAAAAGACCCAGCTCCTCCCTTCTCCCCCTTCCCACACTGGCCCCTCCCTTTCCCCCTCCTGTCCTGCATTTCCCCCTCCACAGGCCCCTTCCTCCCTCCCCCCATTTCCCCCAACCCCTCCTCTTCCTCCAGATAGCACCTCTCCTGACCTGGCTCCCCTCCCCCTCACACCCCACCTGGTGCTCCTCCTCTCCCCCCCCCGCCTCCTCCCCAGTGCTGCACTGTCCCACCCCCCCTCCACTCTGTGCTCTACCACATAATCCGCATCTCCCACCCACGCTCCTAATCTGCCCCTCCCCTTCCAAAACTAACCCTGCCCCCTCCCCAATCAATCCCTCCCCTAATCCACTTCTGCCCACTCCCCAGTACTGCCCCTGATTTCTCCCAAGTGCCATGCTCCTCTGCCCCCCCCAGCCCCTGAGTCCTGTGCCCACCTCCCTGATTTCCCCCGGGTGCCCCCAGTCCTGTCCTCACCTGTCCAGCGATGGGTTTCTGGCAGGAGGCACACAGCCCCTTGGTGCTGGTGGAGATCCCCTGGCGGCTCAGGTCCGACTGTAGCATCACCAGCATGCTGTCCAAGTTGCCACCCTGCGGGGCTGACGCTGCTGCAGGGGGCGGCCCCGCGGGGCTGGGGCAGACGGTCGACACCACCGGCTGCTGCGCCAGGGAGACGCGGGCGGGGGCCGGGGGCGGCGCCGCCGAGACCCCCGGGAGCTGGAAGGGAACCGGCTGCGATATGAGGTGCTGAGACGGGCACCCAACGGCGCCCGGGCGATACCGCACCACGCCGTGTCCCAACGGAGAGCGACGCAGCGCGTGCCACACGGCGCCGGGCCAAGCGGCCCCTATTGGCACCGGGCAGGGTTGTACGGCCTCGCCGGAGCCATCACCACACATGACACCAAAGTGTTCCACAAAGCACCAGTCGCACCCCATCTCCCCGCCTCCCACATGAGGAATGACACAGGACACCAAATTGTGCCCGTCCCTGCCACACGGCATCTGAAGCACCACCACGCCCAGTGCCCCACGGCCACAACCAGCGCCCTCACTCCCTGCCCCCCACTCGCTGTGCCAGGCGTTACACCAACCAGCCACCCCAAACCTGGCCACAGCCTCTGCCACCCAGCCAGGGTGCGTGCTGGCCAGTCTGTGCCGCTGCACCCCATTACCCATGCCGGGGCCACCCCAATCCACTCCATGCCACCGGCCACGCCAGCCACCATTCCACACCAGGAGGCGCCGTGCCCGGCTAATACAGGTTTCTGCCCTACGCTGTACCCAGCTGCTGGGATACGGGGCACCACGCCAGGTCATGTTACACACCTCGGCGTTCGGTGCCGCACCCATTCCGCTTCGACAGAGAATCCCACGCCGGGCCCTTGCTGTGTTCACCGGTTCACCAGGCCAAACGGGCAGCACCACGCTGCACCATGCCGTGCTATCTAACGCCATGCGGTGCCATCCCAGCAAGCTACAGAGCCTCCCTGCCCCGTGCATCCCCACACCCAGAGCGATGCCACCCAGCCCGGCCTCAGGGCGGCAGCTCGCTGCCCCAGCGCCACACGGCACGCAGCAGCAGGGCAGGCTGAGCCACATACCACAGAGTGGGCTGCTGGATGACTGGTGCCAGGGCAGGAATGTGCCCAGTGCCTGGGCTCCCGCAGGGCGGCTCCAGGCAGGGGACAGGCAGAGTCAGCCGCCCGCCACACGGGTGATCTCGCCAGGCCACTTCTGATCCCAGCCGGCTGCCAGCTCTCCCCCAGACTCACACCTCCTGGCTCCACGCGCTTGTGCGCCACCGTGTCCTTTTTCACACTCCCCATCTCAGCCCACGTTGGCACCGACACCTGTGGTTTCTCACCACGCCCGGATACTTGTACTAGTGCTCCATGGTGTCGCAGGCCCTTTCACGCTTGCTTGCCCACCTGCCGAGTCGCTCTTTCTTGCACCCCCATTTGCACACACACCAACCCACCTTTGCACTGGCTTGCACACACATACTGCGTGCAGGCCTGTGGGCTCATGAATGTATTCCCACGCCTGCTCTCTTGCATGTTCATTTCCACCCCCACATGGACCCAGGATCCCTTGCACACTGACTAACACTAATTATCATGCACACTTATGTGCACACACTGCCCCTTGCTCACTCATTGGCTCACACTGCCTCTTGCACACACATTCTCCCATGCTCATTTGCATGCACTGCATCTTGCACACTCGTGTGCACATGTTCCTTAGCACACACGCTCTTCCACGATCATTTAGAGGCACACTCAGACACCCAATTGAACCCGCATGTGTGTATACATCTGCACACACCACTTCTCACACCTGCTTTTCTACCCCCGTTTCTGCACACTCATTTGTGTGCATACTCACCGCTTCTTGCACACATTTGCACACACATTCTCCCTTGTCCACATACCAGCCTTTGCTCGCTCTCTCTCTCACACCCACACAAGTCCCTCCTCTTGCACACATGCTCCCCCCCTCCATTGCTTCTTTTACTCCCACACTTACTGGATCCCATCGGGGGGCCAGGAAGAGCCCTAATCTCATTAGCCCCCCACCCCCAGACTGAGCCTCGTCCCCTGTAGTGCCTCTGGGCCAGACTCACGTTGCTCTGGACTCTGAAGTCCGACAAGGAGGCCATGAGTTTGTCCAGCTCCAGGGTAGCAGATGTGGCTGACGGCTTCACAGGAGGGGGGGTGGAGCCGGCGGAGCTAGGAGGGAAATGACAGCATGGTCATGGAGCCCCCCAATTTCCCCCCAAAGGCTCCCAGTGCTGTTTATACAGGAATCCCTCACCCCACCTGAAATGCGTACGCCTCTGGGGTGCGGCACAGGGGCTGATTATACAGGGATCCTTCACCTAGCACTGAGATGCAGCCACCTCTGGGGTGTTCCCCATTCAGCACTGAGCCTGGACTCCCAACCAGTGGGATATTTAACCCCATGGACCAATGGCCAGAAATGGGAGGGTCACTCACTGGCTTGGGGACCCCCCTTCCCCAGCATCCTCTGGCTTCTCCTTCCGCTTCTCCCCATCAGGGCCCTTGTTGGATGGGAACTGGGACATGATTTCGTCTGGGGAAAAGACAGACAGACAGACACACACATACACAGCGTTTCCATTAATTGCCTGCAGTGGCCAAGCGTATCCACCAGGGGGACGTATTTCACAATCATAGGGAGAGATGCTAAGGCATGGAGTGGTCCCAATCCCAGGCCACTAGAACATGCCAGTGCTATGGAGGGGAGCCCCCAGCCCAGCCCAGCAGGGGGCGGCGGTGCCCAGGAGGGGATCCCAGATCCCAGCCCAGCAGGGGGCGGCGGTGCCCAGGAGGGGAGCCCCCAGCCCAGCCCAGCAGGGGGCGGCGGCGCCCAGGAGGGGAGCCCCCAGCCCAGCCCAGCCCAGCAGGGGGCGGCGGTGCCCCGAAGCAGCAGTGCCAGGGGCGAGGGTGTCAGTGCCCTACCTGTGATGTTGAACTGCGTGGCATTGAGCTCCTGCAGCAGCCGGTCCAGCTCGCAGAGGCCGGCGCCCAGCACCCCGCTGGACGAGGAGAAGGGTGGCGCGGCTGGCTCCTTGGGCCGGGGCGAGCGGGGCTTGCAGACCGTGCTGGGTGGGGGGAGGAAGCAGAGGGTGAGCAGAGTGCAGGGAGCAGCCCCCCTCCCCCAGCCACCTCGCAGGGAGGATCCAGCTCCCGCCCGGCCCGGGGAGCACTGGGGAGGCAGGGCGGGATGGAGAAGCTATTTATAGGGAGCCTCTTAATGGAGCGGCTGGACCAGGGCCAGCGGGGACTGGGCCAGAGCCAAGGGGAGGCCTGCGTGCTGCCACCCCTGTCCGCCCACCCCACCCCCCCGCGTCTCCTTCCCCACCCCCACTTCTCCTCCCCCGCCCCAGAAACCCCACCCCCGCTCGCTTCTTCTCCCCTGACCCCTCCCCCACCCACTTCTCCCCCGCCCTACACACCCCACCCCTGCCAGTCTCTCCCTCCCTTCCCCCAGTGAGCTCCCCCCACAGCTCCTTACCCACACTTATACCCTTCACTCCCTCCCAGTAGCGCTCCCTGTAGCCCTAACCCTGCCGGTGCTCGGGACCCACCTGTAGAGATGCTCTTTATCGCCCCCGCTAGGCGGGGCAGGGACAGGCGGAGGGTCCACGGACATGGCCTGCAAAGAGAGAGAGACATGGGGGGGGGGGGCGTGCGAGGAGTCACTCAATGGGCCTCTATTCACCAGTGACACGAGATTGCTGCGTCTCAGATTGACCAGGGAGATGCAGCCACCTCTGGGGTGGGGAGCAGAGGCTGGTGAACAGCTGCACAGGGACTGATCGTCCACCCTGCTCCCTGCAGCTCAGCGCCCCCTAGCACCACACTGGCGCATTGGGGCCAGGCCAGCACTGACAGAGGAGAGCGCCCCCTACTGAGCCCTCGCCCCACGCCATGCACCACAGCGCCCCCTAATGTCACACCGGGGTCAGCACTGACTGTGAAGAGAAAGAGCCCCCTACTGAGCCTCCACCCCACTCCCTGCAGTACCCCCCTAGTGTTACCTGCTGCTGAGGGTTGTAGGGTGGCGGGGGGGGCCTGGCCTCCGGCGTCCCATCCTGCCCCAGCCCGTTGGCGTGGGCTGCCCCGGAGTCCGTGAGCAGTACTGGGCGCTTGGAAATGTGAGAGGTCGTGGTCTCCAGATCGGCCAGGAGAGCATCTGTTGGGGGAGCAGAGAAAGGCGGGGGGTCGGGGAGAGGCTAGGATGGATCTGGGGGGGACTGCTGGGGGGAGGGGCACAGAGAGGGAGCAGGGGTTGTAGGAAGCAGAGACAAGGGACAAGAAAAGGAAGAGAGGACGCCCAGCGCTGGGGCTGCAGAATTAGCATCAAGATCTGCAGCTTCCCAAAGGCCCCGGGAGTCCTGATCCTCTAGCTCCCCCTACCCTCCCAGAGCTGGGATAGAACCCAGGAGTCCTGACTCCCAGCCCCGTGCTCTGACCACTAGACCCCACTCCTCCCCCAAGAATAAGATTCAACCTTTAGCAATACAAATGATCCCCGGGGCAGTGCCTTGGCGTAGCCACGTGTGCTGTGACCGTGGGCCGGCTGGGGAGCTCAGACGGTACGTACCAAACACCACTATACGGGGGCGAAGCGGGAAAGAAGGGGAGCCGGAGTCACCTGGAAACGGAGACAGGACAGAAGGAGATGGGGGGGCAGATGGGGAGGAGGGACAGAGGGGCACTGGGATTAGCACATTCCATGAAGGGACAGTTCCCCGCCAGCCTCCCTGCAGCACAGCGCCCCCCGCTGACCTCCCAATCTGCTCCCTGCAGCACAGCGCCCCCCGCTGACCCCCCCATCTGCTCCCTGCAGCACAGCGCCCCCCGCTGACCCCCCAATCTGCTCCCTGCAGCACAGCGCCCCCCGCTGACCTCCCAATCTGCTCCCTGCAGCACAGCGCCCCCTGCTATGACCCCCATCTGCTCCCTGCAGCACAGCGCCCCCCGCTGACCCCCTCATCTGCTCCCTGCAGCACAGCGCCCCCCGCTGACCCCCTCATCTGCTCCCTGCAGCACAGCGCCCCCTGCTGTGCCCCCATCTGCTCCCTGCAGCACAGCGCCCCCTGCTGACCCCCCAATCTGCTCCCTGCAGCACAGTGCCCCCCGCTGAGCCCCCCAATCTGCTCCCTGCAGCACAGCGCCCCCCGCTGACCCCCTCATCTGCTCCCTGCAGCACAGCGCCCCCCGCTGACCCCCCATCTGCTCCCTGCAGCACAGCGCCCCCCGCTGACCCCCTCATCTGCTCCCTGCAGCACAGCGCCCCCTGCTGAGCCCCCATCTGCTCCCTGCAGCACAGCGCCCCCCCGCTGAGCCCACCATCTGCTCCCTGCAGCACAGCGCCCCCCGCTGACCCCCAATCTGCTCCCTGCAGCACAGCGCCCCCCGCTGACCTCCCCATCTGCTCCCTGCAGCACAGCGCCCCCCGCTGAGCCCCCCAATCTGCTCCCTGCAGCACAGCGCCCCCCGCTGACCCCCCAATCTGCTGCCTGCAGCACAGCGCCCCCTGCTGAGCCCCCCATCTGCTCCCTGCAGAACAGTGCCCCCCGCTGACCCCCATCTGCTCCCTGCAGCACAGCACCCCCTGCTGTGCCCCCATCTGCTCCCTGCAGCACAGCGCCCCCTGCTGAGCCCCCCATCTGCTCCCTGCAGCACAGCGCCCCCCGCTGAGCCCCCCATCTGCTCCCTGCAGCACAGCGCCCCCCGCTGAGCCCCCCATCTGCTCCCTGCAGCACAGCGCCCCCCGCTGAGCCCCCATCTGCTCCCTGCAGCACAGCGCCCCCTGCTGAGCCCCCCGCCTGCTCCCTGCACCTCCCAGCACCACAGTGGGGCCAGCACTGACTCTGCGGGGGAGAGCGCCCCTGCCCCTCTCCCTGGAGATCTCCCACCCCCAGCCAGCTCCCCCCTCTCATACAATCACTCCTTTGTGGGAACATTTTCCACCACAGACTGAGCCCCACAGAGGCCTTTTCATTCCCCAGCAGCCAGGAGCAGCCAAGCCAGGGAGGGGCAAGACCATGGATCACACACCAGCCTGACTCGGTCCTCGCCTGAACCCTGGGCAAGCAACCCAGCACCGCAGTCACAGGAGACCCTACGATAACACACAGTGCCCACTGCCCCCCTACCATAACAACCCACTGCTGTGCTCACAGGAGACCCTACGATAACACAGAGTGCCCACTGTCCCCCCGACCATAACAACCCACTGCTCTGCTCACAGGAGACCCTACGATAACACAGAGTGCCCACTGCCCCCCAACCATAACAACCCACTGCTCTGCTCACAGGAGACCCTACGATAACACACAGTGCCCACTGCCCCCCAACCATAACAACACACTGCTCTGCTCACAGGAGACCCTACGATAACACACAGTGCCCACTGCCCCCCCGACCATAACAACACACTGCTCTGCTCACAGGAGACCCTACGATAACACACAGTGCCCACTGTCCCCCCGACCATAACAACCCACTGCTCTGCTCACAGGAGACCCTACGATAACACAGAGTGCCCACTGCCCCCCCGACCATAACAACCCACTGCTGTGCTCACAGGAGACCCTACGATAACACAGAGTGCCCACTGCCCCCCGACCATAACAACCCACTGCTCTGCTCACAGGAGACCCTACGATAACACAGAGTGCCCACTGCCCCCCGACCATAACAACCCACTGCTCTGCTCACAGGGAGACCCTACGATAACACAGAGTGCCCACTGCCCCCCGACCTTAACAACCCACTGCTCTGCTCACAGGAACCCCTACGATAACACAGAGTGCCCACTGCCCCCCGACTTAACAACCCCCTGCTCTCCTCACAGGTGCTCCCCCTCCACCGACCTACACAGCAGGCACAGGATGGGCAATAATGGGCCCCCTACAACAACAAAGCCGTATTCTCAGCAACTGCTTATGGGAGACCCTACAAAAATAAATCAGTGCTTGTAACTACAGTGCTTAGGAGCACTCTGCAACAACAAACCATTGTGTGTAAATTCACATCCCTACAACAAACTACCATGCATAAATACAAGTCCCTACAATGACAAACCAACATGTGTAAATACAAACCATTGTGTGTAAATTCACATCCCTACAACAAACTACCATGCATAAATACAAGTCCCTACAATGACAAACCAACATGTGTAAATAGGAGACCCTACAATAACAAACCAGCACATGCCACCCCTATCTCACACGAGGCCCCTCCCAACCAAACAGCTCCTGCTGCTCACGAGCCACCCTACAATAACAAACCAGCGTATGCAGCCTTGTGCTCACAAGAGACCCTACGATAACAAAGCAATCTCGTAAAAGTCCCTGCAGCAAATCATAGAATACCAGGGTTGGAAGGGACCTTAGGAGGTCATCTAGTCCAACCCCCTGCTCAAAGCAGGACCAATCGCCAATTTTTGCCCCAGATCCCTAAATGGCCCCTTCAAGGATTGAACTCACAACACTGGTTTTAGCAGGCCAACGGTCAAACCACTGAGTTATCCCTCCCACCCATAACAAACAATTGGAGGTGTTCAGCCTCAAGGCCCACAAGCAACCATATAAAAATAAAGGAGCCCTTGTGGACAACTCTACAATAACAAAGGAGTGCCAGCAGCCCCGGAGGTCCCAAAGAGACCCTACAGTAATAACCCAGCATGGGCAGCCCTCCCAAGTGACCCTACACTAACAAAACACGGCTCCTGGTCACAGCACTCACGGGAGACCCTACAACAACAAACCACAATGAATACAGCCCCTCTGTCAGTCACAGGAGACCCTTCAATAACAAACCAGACCAGAGGACAGAGGGGGAAAGTGAGATTCAGGTTTAGTGAGTCCAGGTTCCCCCTGCAGCCAGAACTCCCCCAGTGGTTCCCCCCATCCTGGCCACACTTGCTGTGGGCTACCCACCCCCCTGCTGGTGTGGAGGCGGCTCCACTCCTGCTGGAAGGGGGTGCTGGGGAAATCTGGCACCTGGGGTGTGGGAGCTCAGTGTCCTCCCCACACTCCTACCCCTGCACAGACATATCTTCACTGCAGGACTCACTGGGGCTCTTACCTGGGCTGGGGATGGGCAGCCTTGGCATCCCACAACTCAGCACCCCATCCCCCCCAGTCCAGCTCCCTCCTCTGGGATCCAGCCCCCCCTCTTAGGACTCAGACCCCCCCAACCCAGATACTATATCCTGGGACACCCCCCCACCACCACAGCCCTGGCCCCCAGCTTCCTTCCTGGGATGCAGCCCCCCCAAAACCCTTCCTTTGATAGATCCCCCGACACTGCTCCCCCAGCCTCCTTTCTAGGATGCAGCCCCCGAAACCCTTCCCGGGGTGCAGCCCCCAACCCCCCTTCCTAGGACACACCTACCCATCCCCCCAATAACACAGCCTCCCACTGTCTGCCCCCCACCCCTATTCCTGAGATGCAGCCCCCCCCGTGTTAAGGGTGGAGGAGAAGGGACCCCACGGCACATGGGTACAACTCTCTGAGGGGGGGGTAGCAGGGAGGGTGCTGGGGGGGGGGGTCCCTGGTTATTAGCGCCCCCTGCAGGTTGGGCCCCACGCCAGGCACCACGAAGCCCCAGGAATATGGTGAGAAATTCCGTCTCATCCCGATGGGAAGAGGCTGCGGGGGGGGGGGGGGGTGTCAAACTACCGCCCCCCCCCTCGCCCTGCCCGCTCTGGGGAACGGCGGAGGGAGAGAGAAAGACGGATGGGAGCAAAAAGCAGCCCGCGAGAGCGGAAAGAGGAAGGAGAAAGAGAGAGAGAAAGACAGGAGTGAAAAGGAGAGAAGAGAGAGAGAAAAAAGAAGGGAGCGAACGAGAGAGAGAAAGAGAGAAGAAAAGGGAGAGAGAGAAAAAAGAGGGGGAGAGAAAAAGAAGAGAGTGAACGAGAGGAAAGGGGAGAGAAAAAGGGAGAAAAAGAAGGGAGTGGAGGGAGGAAAAGGGAGAGAGAAGGAGAGAGAAAGAAGGGAGTGAAGGAGGGAGGAAAAGGGAGAGAAGGAGAGAGAAAGAAGGGAGTGAAGGAGGGAGGAAAAGGGAGAGAAGGAGAGAGAAAAAGAAGAGAGTGAAGGGGGGAGGAAAAGGGAGAGAGAAAAAGAAGGGAGTGAAGGAGAGGAAAGGGGGGAGAAAAAGAGAGAAGGAGAGAGAAAGAAGGGAGTGAAGGAGGGAGAAAAGGGGAGAGAGAAGGAGAGAGAAAGAAGGGAGTGAAGGAGGGAGGAAAGGGGAGAGAGAAGGAGAGAGAGAAAGAAGGGAGTGAAGGAGGGAGGAAAGGGGAGAAAGAAAGAAGGGAGTGAAGGAGGGAGGAGAGAGAAGGAGAGAGAGAAAGAAGGGAGTGAAGGAGGGAGGAAAAGGAGAGAGAAGGAGAGAGAGAAAGAAGGGAGTGAAGGAGGAGGAAAAGGAGAGAGAAGGAGAGAGAGAAAGAAGGGAGTGAAGGAGGGAGGAAAGGGGAGAGAGAAGGAGAGAGAGAAAGAAGGGAGTGAAGGAGGGAGGAAAGGGGAGCGGTGGGGGAGTGGGGCAGCGGGCGCAGGGCGAGGGGCTGCGGGGAAAGGGCCGCGGCCGCGGGCGGGGGCCGGGGCTGGGGCCGGGCTGGGCGCGGCGGGTCCCAGCCTGGCAGCGGGTCCCTTACCCAGGTCGTCCATGGCGGCCCGGCCCCAGCGGCGGATGGAGGGAGAGCCCCCCCCCGGCCCCCCCGCCCCGTGACGCGTCTTCCCGGAGAGCCGAAGAGCCCGGCTCCGGCCCCTGAGCGCTGACCATGTATGGCAGCGGGGCACCGCTCGGCGCGCGGGGCTGGGAGCCCGGACTCCTGGGTTCCAGCCCCGAGGGAGGGGCCAGCGGCTCAGAACAGGGACGGGGAGCCCGGACTCCTGGGTTCCATCCCCATCCCCCAAGGAAGGGGAGAGGGGATGAGCGGGTGGGGAGCCCGGACTCCTGGGTTCCCATCTCCCAGGGAAGGGGAGCGGGGATGAGCGGGTGGGGAGCCCGGACTCCTGGGTTCCATCCCCCAAGAAAGGGGAGCGGGGATGAGCGGATGGGGAGCCCGGACTCCTGGGTTCCATCCCCCAAGAAAGGGGAGCGGGGATGAGCGGATGGGGAGCCCGGACTCCTGGGTTCCATCCCCACGGGTGGGGGAGCTGGGGCCAGCAAGGGGTGGGGCATGGAGCCTGGAGTCCTTTCCCCGCCAGAGCCAGCGCTAAGCCATCGCATAGGGCCCCCCCAGCAGCTCCAGGGGGTCCCCTCTTCATGTTGTGGGGGGCCCCAAAATATTCCTGCTGAGGGCCCTCAGTGGGCCAGCGGCCGCGCTGGGAGGGGAGTGGGGCTTGTGGGTTAGAGCAGGGGCTGGGAGCCCGGACTCCTGGGTTCTCTCTCGTGCCATTCCCCCCCCCCCCCAGCCCCCTGCTGACGCTAAGGGAAGCGGGGAGGCCGCTGAACCAGGGGGGGGGCTCCGGCTCAGGCTTTTCTGGCTGGGACGTTAGGAAAAAATGGTCACCAACTGAAAGAATTGGCTGAATGTTCCCAGGATGTGGGGAGAGGGGCTGGGGCCGGAGCGGGAGCCAAGCAAGGGGGAAGAGAGGAGCAGGTCCCCCAGCCGGGAGGAGCGAAGGGCACATACCAGGAGGAGGGAGGTGGGTGATGGCGGGGGGGGGGGGGGGACGGGGACAGGGGGAGGCAGAAGTGCGGGGAGCCAGGAGGGACCCCGGCAGTGATAGTGGGGGCAGGGCAGGCTGAGGGGGAAGAGAGGGTGGGGGAGGAGGCTGGGGCGGGCGCCCAGTGGCAGGGGACAGAGAAGCTGGGGGGGGGGGGAGGAAGAGAGGCTGGGGGTGCTCCCAGTGGCAGGGATGGAGGAGAGGCTGGGGGGTGGAGGAGGAGAGGCTGGGGGGGGGGCTCCTAGTGGCAGGAGACAGAGGTTGGGGGGGGGGGGGCTCCCAGTGGCAGGGGACAGAGAAGCTGGGGCGGAAGGAAGAAAGGCTGGGGGGGCTCCCAGTGGCAGGGGATGGAGAAGAAGCTGGGGGAGGAAGAAAGGCGGGGGGGGGAGGCTCCTAGTGGCAGGAGACAGAGAGGTTGGGGGGGGGCTCCCAGTGGCAGGGGACAGAGAGGTTGGGGGTAGGGAAGGAAGAGAGTCGGGGGGGGGCTCATCATGGCAGGGGACAGAGAGGCTGGGGTGGGGAAGGAAGAAAGGCTGGGGGGTGGAGGAGGAGGCTGGGGGGGGGGGCTCCCAGTGGCAGGAGACAGAGAAGCTGGGACAGGGGGGGGGAGGAGGAAGAGAGGCTGGGGGCTCCCAGTGGCAGGGGACAGAGACGCTGGGGTGGGGGGGGGGGAGCTGGGTGGGATGACACATCCAAGGTCCCGCACTCAGGAAGCAGCCCTCCCTTCCCCCCAGCCCATCTGGAAGCAGTTGAGCAGCAGGCGTTTCCTGTGACACAGGGAGGGGAAGGGAAGGGGGGGGGCAGCTGGAAGGGCAGCCAGCGCCAAGCGGGGAGCCCACAGCTTGGTTCCCACCCCCCAACCCCGATCCACCGCCCCAGCGAGCTCTGACAGGCGCTCCCCCCCCCACCCCCTCGGGCTGGGGGCAGATCACACGCTGCTCCTGCCACACTCCAGCCAGGAGCAGAGATGGGAGACTAGCCCCAACTGGGAGGGGGCAGGGAGAACAGACAGTAGGGGGGCTGAGAGCCAGGACTTCTGGGTTCTCTCCCCAGCTCGGGGGAGGGGGGGGCAGGGGCAGGTCTGGCAGGCTGGGGAGTAGGAGCCAGGACTCCTCAGTTCTCTCCCTAACTCAGGTGGGGAGACATAATGATGCTGGGAGCCAGGATGCCTGGGTTCTCTCCCCAGCTCGGGGTGGGGTGGGGTGGGGGGTTGAGGTCTAGCAGGCTGGGGAAATAGGAGCCAGGACTCCTGGGTTCTCTCCCCAGCTCTGGGGGGCGCAGAATGAAGAGACAGAGACATGCGCGTGGTGAAGCCCAGCCTGTATTTCTCCACGCACAGTAGCTTATTCAATACATTCCAGTCATACACACCCAGCCCCTCGCCAGGACAAAGCAGCGCCCCCGGCTGCCCGTCACCGCTCCCCGCAGCATGGGGGGGGGGGGGGGGAACACTGAGCACTCCCCGGACCCGCCCTACCTGGGACATAGGAAACAAGGTGGGGGCAGATCTCTGAAGACAAAGCACACACACTGCCCTGCCCCAGCAACCAAGGGGTACCCCAGTGGAGGGGGGCACAGCCCCTGATCTACAAAGGCCCCCCAAAACTGCCCTCCATGGCCCCAAGTAGGGAATTGGGGTGCCCTGTGTGCAAAAGTAAGGGCAACCCCCACCCAATACGCCACAATCCCTTCCTTGGGGGAAGTTGCAAGCAGGCTCCCACCCTGTGCCATGGCCTGGGGGGGAGGGGAAGTGACTCACCCTACAGAGAAGGGATCCCAAACTTTCCTGGGGGTCAGTGGCTCGTCCCTACTGCCCTAATACTTCTCGCCGCAGGGGTCCCATAGCCCCATTCCCTACCTTGCCAGTACCCCATTTCTCCCCTCAGTCCCCCCCACTATCCTAAGCATCAACCTCCCCACAGCTCCCTGACCTCCAAACTCCTGTTCCCAAAGCCCCCCACCCAGAGAGGTACAGAGAGTGCCCTAAGCCCAGCCCCCAACCCAGAGGGGCATGGGTGGTGCCCTCAGCCAGCCCCCCAGCCTAGGTCCCATCAGTGCCCACTCCCCATGGCGTCTCCATGGCAACCTCCAGCAGCTCCTGGGCCAGTCCCTTGGGGTCTCCGGTGACGCGGAGGATCCGCGCCAGGGCGGCCGGCGGCCGGTGGGCTCCTCCGACGCCCCCAGCAGGACGTAGCGGGCACAGCGCCGCAGCAGCTGCCCCCGGCCCAGCCGCTCCCCGAGTCGGTACAGCTGCTCCGGGCCGGCGCCGGGCCGCAGGTGCTGCCGGCACAACGCCGCCTCCACCAGCTCCTGCAGCTCGGGCAGCAGGAACTGCTCGGCCAGCGCCAGCGTCTGCTCCGCCAGCTCCCCCTCGCCGGGTGGGAAACGGGCCCCCCGAGGGCCGGGCAGGGCTCGCCCCGGCAGCCGTGCAGGAAGTGGGTCAGCACCAGGAAGGGGGCGGGCGCCACCCCGCGGATGGGCACCAGGGCCTGGCGCGCCTCAGCAAAGCCGCCCGCCAGCATGGCCCGCAGGACGTCGGAGCCGGCGCAGGCGGCCTGGCGCGAGGCCGGCACCGGGGCGCCCGCGTCCAGCCGGAAGTGCAGGTCGGCCCCGCCCGCCTTCGCCAGCCGCTCGTAGGGGCACGGCGGGGGGGCGGCCAGCCGGCAGCGCTTGGGGGCGGGCGGGGCGGGGAGGGGGGCGGCCGCGCCCAGCAGCAGGGAGAGCGAGTCCACGGCGTAGAAGGTGAAGGGCGGGTCGGCGCCACGGGTCAACGCCGCCAGCAGGAGGCGCAGGCCCGAGTGCTCCAGGAGCAGCTTCCGGCAGAGGGACTTCTTCCTGCAGGGGGGGGGAATGGATCAGTCCCCGGTTCGGCCCCCCGTCTCCCCCTTCCCTTCCCCCCACCAGATGGACCCAGGATCTCCCTGGATCAGCCCCGCAACCTCCACTCCCACCACCTCCCCCGGAACGGCCTCCTTCCACCAGCTGGGCCCAGCCCCCTAAGCCCACCCCCTGCCAGTTCCAGCCACACCAGCACCGCCCACCACTCACCCCAGCCCCCCCCCGCCCCCCGGCGCCACCCACCTGCAGATGAGGGGCAGGGCCATGGCACAGGCCACTTGGTCGGCCTCGGCGCCCGAGAGCAGCATGTGGGTGAGGACGCCCGCCCCGAAGGCCGACTCAGCCTGGACGCACAGATTGCACAGCAGGGCCTCGCCTGGGGAGGGGGCAGCATGTCAGAGCCCCTCCCCCAACGCCCCACGGCACCGAGCTCCCATCCCCCTGCCCCCGCAGCATGAGCCCCCCCGCCCCAACACCCCACGGCATGACACAGCTCCTGTGGCAAAGCATCCCTCCAAATCCCCCCTCCCCTGCCCAGCAGGGTGCCCCCCCATGGTGCCCAGCCCCCACAGCGCAGCATTCCCTGCCAAGCCCCCCTGCCCTGCCACACAGCTCCCCCTAGTGCCACGCTGGGGCACTGCGAACCTGACAGCGGAAGTACAAGGCTCACCCTGAGGTGGGGAGCAGGAGACCCCATTAACCTAGAGCAAACCCCAACTCCCCCAGTGGGGACCCCAAGACTCTGGGGACAGAGTGCTCTCACCCTGGGCTGCTGGGAGCCCCATAATGCAGCAGGGTGACTCCCATAGCCCGGGACTGGGGGCGCTCACCTACCCCTGGGGTGCAGCAGGGGGATCCCCATGCCCAGTGGACTCACCCAACTCCTTGAACCTCCTGCCTTGCCGGTGCCCGCTGCCTGGACTTCTGGGAGTCTCGTGCCCCACGGCGGCAGCCTCCTCTGGGGCCACGCCCAGCACCAGCCAGGCCCGCAGCAGGGAGGGGCGTGGCAGCGCACAAAGGCCTCCAGGCAGACGGGGTTGCACGTGAGCCGGTGCAGCAGCCGCAGGCAGCGGGGTAGCGGGGCGGGGGCTCCGGTGACATAGGCCAGCAGCCCCCGCAGCACCGGGCCCGTCACCAGGCTGCGGCTGGGGTCCTCGGCCTGGGAGAACCGGGACAGCAGCAGCAGGGCGGGCGCCTCGGGGGCCGCTAGCTCCTCTTCCCCACCCCACAGCAGGAACTGCGGGCCCAGGGCCTCGCCTGGGGGACGGAACAGAGCCGGCGTGGAGGGGGCCGTGTCCGGAGGGGGACGTGATTTGCCGCGACGCCGCGAGGAGAAAGCAGCGGGCTGGGGCTCCAGGAAATCATCGGCAAGGAGGCGCTGCTCAGTCCCGGTAGGAATCGGAGAAACCAGACATAGATCCTTGGGAATTGGGCTCGGCGCCAGATTGGACCGGCTGGCCCTGGCGGGAATTGGTGATATCGGACGCAGATGCTCAGGAACAGGGCTTGGTGCTGGATTGGGAGTGGCTGGCCCCGACGGGAATTGGTGACACCGGATGCAGATGCTTGGGAACAGGGCTTGGTGCCCGATCGGACCGGCTGGCCCCGGCGGGAATCGGTGACACCGGAAGCAAATGCTCAGGAACAGGGCTTGGTGCCTGATCGGACCGGCTGGCCCCGGCGGGAATCGGTGACACCGGACGCAGATGCTCGGGAATGGGGCTTGGTGCCGTATTGGACTGGCTAGCCCCAGCAGGAATGGTGGTGCCAGCGCTGGGCCTGGCTTGTCTGATGGCGCCGTGACATGCCAGCCAGGCCCAGCTGGAACCAACGTGGCTGGACACAACTCTTCGGTGGCTGCCGCAGCCGGGAACCGTGCTGGATATTGCCCGTCAGTCCGAGCGACGTTTGGCGAGAGCTCCTCGTTCAGGGTCGCCAACAGCGGCAACTGAGCCTGCAGGTTCCGGGCAGTGCCGGCAGCATCCGGCGCAATCCGTGCCGGATGATCTCTCTTGGTCCCAGTGGACTTTGGCGTAGGCAGCAGCACCACAGGGGCTGTGCTGTGCTCACCCGTCGGGACTGGATTTGGCAATGCCGTATGGTGCCCGTCAGCCAAATCCGATGCCGCGGCTGGCAGTACCTCTGCTGGATGGTGCCTGTCAGCGCCGGCTGTAGCCAAACATGCCAGGACTGGTGCCTCAGCACCTGGCGTCTCTGCCACGTGGCTCTCATCAGCCACGGCTGAGTCTGGCTCTGCCACGGGTGCCAGGGCACTGTACCCTGGCAGCCGGATCCAGCGACGGAGGAGCTAAGCAGGTGGGTGAGCCCAGCCCCGCAGGCAGCCGGCCAGGCCCCGGCGGGTCGTCCTGCAGCTCCAGGGTGGGGCTGAGGGAGCCGTCGGGGGACCACTGCGGGGAGAGGTCGCCGGGACTGGTAATGTAACCCTCGGAGAGCAGCCAGACCTGCGGCAAGAGGGAAGGAGTGAGAGCTGGGGTGGGGGGTCAAGCAACCCAAGCGCAGGGAGGAAGGGGAAACCAAGGGAGCCCAGAGCAAGCAAGCAGGGACAGGGAAAGGAGACGAGCTGGCGAGTCAGGAGCGCTGGAGCAAGCAGGGGGCGGGGAAACCAGGGGAGCCCCAGGGAGCAGAACCCCTTAAGCGAGCCCCAAGCGCACCGGGAGAGAGGCTCACCTGAGTCTCTGGAAGCTGGGTGACTCCCCTTCCGGCGCCCCGCTCTCCCGGCGCCCCTCGGGGGGGAAGTCGAAGGAGGCCGCGTCCCGCTCGTCCTCGCTTTCTCCCTCCGCTTCCTTGTCCTCCTCCTCGCAGCGTGCAGCCCACCGGCCCTGGGCCGCCAGCCGCCCCACCAGCAGGGCCACCAGCCCGCCGGCCTGCAGAAGCTCCAGCGCCTCCTGGTCGTAGAAAAAGGCCAGGAAGGCCACGACCACGCGGGCATGGCAGCCTCGCTGGCGCCCGTCCTGCAG
The DNA here is from genome assembly GCA_037349315.1 of Chelydra serpentina. Classification (NCBI taxonomy): domain Eukaryota; kingdom Metazoa; phylum Chordata; order Testudines; family Chelydridae; genus Chelydra; species Chelydra serpentina. The sequence goes on along the minus strand of JBAIAC010000021.1, from coordinate 1,540,301 downwards.
CAGCGCCAGCAGCAGCGGCAGCCCGCCGGCCTCCCGCACCCGGCTGCGGTTCATCGCCTCCCGGCAGAGCAGGCACAGTGCCCGGACCAGGGGCTGCAGGACGGCGCCGGCGGCGCCTGCCCCGTGCCGGCGCTGGAGCTCCCCGACCAGCACCGCCACGCCCCCAGCGTTGCCCACCGCCGGCCGCAGCATCCCCTGCAGGCAGAGATTGGAGAGCGCCGCGACGGCCGCCTCCCGCACCGCCCGCTTGCCGTGCCCGGCTAACGCCACCAGGGGCGCCACCCCGCCGCCCAGGCTCAGCTGCTCGGCGCAGTCCCGGCTGCAGCCCTTGGTGAGCTCCAGCAGGGCCCGGGCAGCCGCAGCAGCCAGGGCGGGGTCATCGGGGCTGGCAGCCAGGCGCTCGGAGATGGCCCGCACTGCGCCCTGCTGGGCCAGCGCCAGGCGGTGGGCTGGGGTGGCGCCCAGGTTGCGCAGGGCCCGAATGACACTCTGTAGGCACTCGCTGTCCTGGGAGCTGGCAAGGACTTGCACCAGGGGTGGCACCGCGCCTGGGAGGGGGCAGAGAGAGAAAGGGGGTTAGTGAGCCCCAAGGCCAGAGAATGAACCCCCAATCACCTCCTCCCAGGTCAGCAGGGGACTCCCCAGTATGGAGGGGAACCCCAACATGGCTCCTCTCCAGTATTACCCCCATAAGGGATCAGAGAGTGGGCTCCCCCAATATAGGAGTGAACCCCATTATCCCCCAGGTCAGCAGTATTATTACCCCCATGCAAGCAAGCAGAGGGGAGCTCCCTGTATGGAATGATTCCCATGACCCCAGCCCAGATCAGCAGGGGATGCCCAGTACGGGGTGAGCCCCAGTACTACCCTTCAGCTAGAAGGATCAGAGGGGCTCCCCAATATGGGGCAAGAATCCCAGTTCCTATTCTTCTTTCACTCTCCATTTGCAGGTTGGCGGGTGGGGTGGGGGGCGGAAGGCATGACCCCACTCACCAGCATCATGGATAGCCCGCAGGTTCGCCACATCAATGGCCAGGTTGCCCAGGGCCCGTGCTGTCCGGTTGTAGATACTTTCGACTCCAAGAGATTTCAGGATCATCACTGGGAAGAGAGAGAGAGAGAGAGAGAGAGAGATCATCTGTGAACCATTGTGAGTGCATTATCCCTCGCACAGAACTGAGATGCAGCCACCTCTGGGGTGGGGCACAGGGGCTGTTTATCCAGGGATCCCTTGTCCGGTGCTGAGATGCAACCACCTCTGGGGTAGGACACAGGGGCTGTTTATCCAGGGATCTCTTGTCCGGTGCTGAGATGCAGCCACCTCCGGGGTGGGGCAGGGGGGCTGTTTATGCAGGAATCTCTCGTCCAGTGCTGAGATGCAGTCGCCTCTGGGGTGGAATAGAGGGACATGAGACACAAGGTAGTTCCACCCCAAGGAGAGATGGAGGGGGCACAGGACCGTACTACCCATGGGGACCCCAAATTGTACCATGCATGCACAGGCGGAATGCCATACCCAGGGAAGGGAGAAATCAAGGCATAGCACTATTGCGGCACAAATGGGGGAGCCCAAATTCCACAATGTGGGAGCACAGGGGCCCAGATGCAACCTCCCAGGGCGGGTGGGGGCAGGGTAACCCTGGACTGTGCCATGGCGGCTGGGGGTGGGGGGGGGGCGCACCTCACACTCAACCCCAGACTGGCAGGTGCAGAGAATCCAGGGGGGGCCCCTGGGCAGTACCATTCCAGCTTGGTGGGATCCAAGCTGCACCTCCAGGCTAACAGGTGCAAGGATAACGCAGACTGTACCACTTTGGCCCGGCCACTGCAGGGTAACCCCAGACCATACCACTACATGTCAAGAGGACCACAGACAGTACCATTTTGGTTCGGGGGGGACCCAGAGCAGGGTAACCCCAGACTGAGCCACTCTGGTTCATGGGGATCCAGGCTGCACCCCCCAGGCCTGGCAGGAGCAGGGTAACCCTGGACTGTACCACTGTGGCTCCGGGAGGGGGGGGACCCAGGCTGCACCCCCAGGCCTGGCAGGTGGCCCCGGACCGTACCATTTGGCGTCGGGGATTCCCCGCCGCGTCACTCACCCAGCGAGGGGATCCCCCCCAGCTCCCGCACCTGGGCCCGGCTCCCCGCCTCGGTGCAGCAGTTGCCCAGGATGCTGAGGGCCAGGTCGAGGGTGCGGCGGGGCCGGAGGGCCCCCGCCAGGAGCCCCAGCAGGGGCCCCAGCCCCCCGCGGGCCCGGAACCGCTCGATCCCGCCGGGCTGCTTGATGTGCCGGGTCCGCAGGGCCAGCAGGGCCCGGCCCAGCCCGGGCTCGGCCCCGCCCCGCAGCTGGGCCAGGCAGTAGCCCAGCGACTCGGCGGGGCAGCTCCCCCCAGCTGCGGCGGCCATCGCGGGAGAGGCCCAAGGGCAAGAGCAACGGGGGAAGGGGGGGGGCCTTGAAAGGGGTCCGGCCCCGGGGCATTGTGGGAGTTGTAGTTCGGGCCCCCGCAGAGTCCGCGCTAAAGGCGGCCGGGGGAACTACAACTCCCTTGAGGGGCGGCGCCGGCGCGGGGGAGGGCGCGGTGCACTGTGGGGGCTGTAGTTCTGCTCCCCACGGGAGCTAATGGGAAAGGACTACAGTTCTCCGGAGGCATAGCGCCGGTGGGGTGGGGCGCGTGTCTCGGAACGGGCAGGACGCAATGCCTCCTGGGAGCTGCCTTTCTCCCGTCCGCTGGGGGAGTCGGTGCGGGGGCTGTTACACTGCCCTGGGGTCTCCCATCTACCGGGCGCTGACGAGTTGGGAGGAGTCTACAGGGAGGGGGCGGAGCCACAGAGAACCAGTGGGCGGGGTCAGAATGTTAAACAGCTGCCTGTCACCCACCCCAGAGCTGGCTGCATGGTGCTAACTTTAATCCAGGAACCAGCGCTCCTGGGTCCTGTCCCTGGCTCTGGCAGGGGAGTGGGTTCAAGGGGGCACAGGAGCCAGGACTCTTGGGTTCTGTCATTCGCTGACTCACTAACGCCCTTCCCCTGTTGGTGCCTCACTTTCCCCACATGCAACACCAGGAGAACATGCCCAACTGCAGTGGGGAGCAGACTTACCCTAGGCAGGGCTGAAAGCCCAGCTAGGCATCAGCACCACATGCACTGCGGGGTGGGGGGGCACAGGTTGTGGGTGGCAGCTGCATCCTAGGCTCCTGTTTGGCACCAGTTCACCTAGCATTGCATCAGGGAGTTGGGAGGAACCACACAGAAGACGGGAACCCACTGCCCCAGGGAATGATCATAGACGCATAGGGTTAGAAGGGATTGCAAGCATAGAATCATAGAATATCAGGGTTGGAAGGGACCTTAGTAGGTCATCTAGTCCACCCCCCTGCTCAAAGCAGGACCAATCCCCAATTTTTGCCCCAGATCCCCAAATGGCCCCCTCAAGGATTGAACTCACAACCCTGGGTTTAGAAGGCCAATGCTCAAACCACTGAGCTATCCCTCCCCCATCATCTGGCCTAATTCCCTTCAGGTGCCCAATAGATCCCCACTCCCCTGTCAGAACCAGGGATAGAACCCAGGAGTCCTGGCTCCCATGCCCCCTCCAAACCACTAGACCCCTATCATCTCTTCTCCCCCCTATAGCTGTGTGGGGCGCTAACCCCTCAGGGGTGCTGGGCCCCTGGAGAGAGACCGAGGTTATAAGCAAGGACTACATGACCTCTGTCTGCACCACCCCCAGGCCTGTGGGGAGATCAGTTGTTGGGGTGAAGCGCAGCAGAGTTTACACTGTCAGCAGCTACCTGTTTATAGGCTCCCAGCTAGGAGAGGAAGACACTTCCCTCTGGGGACAGCCCAGACCAGTTCCCACAAGCTGACCCAGTTATCCAAACTGGTTCCCAGTCAGACTTGTAGATGCTACAGACAAAGAGAGAGAGTCCTCTGTTCCCTGTCCCCACATGCCTTTGAGATCTGAGCCCCCTAGCCCCAAACTGATCCTGAGTCCAGACCCCCCTGGTTTGAGCCCCACTCTCCTCCCAGAGCTCCGAGGAGAAGCCAGGAGTCCTGACTCCCAGCCCTCCCCCATCCCACTCACTACACTAACCCACTAGACCCTGCCCCCCATTAATGACGGTCATGGGCAGTACAGTGGGGCCACAGTGGGGAAGCAGCCAACCTTGCAAATTTAAAACCCTTGGTTGGGGCCTTGGTGTGTCACCAAAATTATCTGGCCTCACCCTCCTGCCCTGTTTTCAGAGAGTCCCAGCGACTCCTCGTCTCCAGGCTAGAGAACCAGTCGGGGCAGGGGTGGGGGATATAGACCAACTTTGACCCTTCTTGCACCCTCTCCTGGGACCAGGACACCTGGTTCTCTCCCCGGCTCTGGGAGGGGAGTGGGGTCTAGGTGAGATGGGAGGCTGTGAGTGAGGACTCCTGGGGTCTAGCCCCAGCTGAGGCGATCAAGGAAGTCTTCCAGCTCCTGGAGACCTGTGGGGATTCCCCACCCATCGAGCAGGGTGTATGAACGACACCAGCCCAACGCTGTTGTGAGTCAGTCACAGCCGGTCGAGAAGCTGTAAACCCAGGAAGCACGGTTGCTCCATCCGCCCAGCTTGAGATTCAGCGGATGGGGAAACAGATCTGGGTATCATGGGGTCACGGGAGATGACATCAACATCTTCGCCTTGTACAGCCCCCAGCTGCCAAACCCCCTCAGGGGGCTATGAACACACCTGGCTGTTCAGTAGAGGGGGCTGGCCCAATGCCCCAGAGAGGCACTAGGGGGCACTGAGGTGCAGGAAGCAGAGTGGGGGCTCAATAGAGGGCGTCTCCCACTGTAGTCAGTCTGACCCCAATGCCCCAGTGCAGCGCTAGGGGGTGCTGTGCTGCAGGGAGTGGAGTGGGAGGGGCTCAATAGGGGGCGCTCTCTATCCTCTGAGTGCCAATAACTGAGGGTGGCAAAAAACTAGTCTAATAATTTAGGGGTGGGGACTGAGAGCCAGGACACCTGGGTTCTGTCCTCAGCTCTGAGAGGGGAGTGGGATCTAATGGGATAGAGCCGGGGGGGAGCAGGGAACGAGGACTCCTGGGTTCCATCCCCAGCTCTAGGGGGGCAACAACGGGCAGTGGTTCGGGGACATGTGCTCACCCCAAGGTGCGTGTGAGGTGCCCTTCCAGCAGCGGGGGACGTGCTGTGTCCCACGCCGGGCTGCCCTGTGTCACTTCCTTCTTGCGCAATCTCCCCCGCACATCCCCGAGAGTCGACATGGGCATCTGGGGCCAGCTCTCCCCCTACAGGGGGTGCCCACGGCCTCCCAGGGGGTGGCCCTGCCACCGGGGGCTGACACCCCTTTCTCCTCTTTCCCACCGTCCCCCTCTTTCCTTCCCTCCTTTCTCTTTCTGCTCCCTGGTTTTCTCTCTCCCTCCCTCTTTCCTCCACCTCTCTCTGTCATTGCCCCACCCTGTGGATGTAACTCATCCGTTCCCTGCAATTCCACCCCCGGCTGCGCTGGGCTGGGCTGGGCTGGGTGGTGACCCCGTGTATATAAGAAGCTACGAGGAGCCCTTCACCCCTGCAGAGTGACCTTCCCCTACCAGGCACAGCACAGGTGAGAGCTGCTCGCTGCTGAGCATCCCTAGGGGCCTGTCCCCTCTGGGGTGCCAGCTCCAGGGGTGGGACATGGGGCCTGGGGCCTGTCTCCTCTAGGGCACAGGCTCCGATCTGGCCCCAGAGTGGGGCACTGGCTGGCTCTGGGCAGGGGAGTTGAATCCGGTCTCTCCAATGCTTCCCCCAGGTTCCTCTCAGCAGGTGACATCGGAGACATGAATCCTACCTGGGTCCAGCACCTCCTTGTCCTGGGGACGCTGCTGGGAGCCGGCTACACTAGTGCCGATACGGCAGGTAACGCTGCTCCCCATCCCGCCCCTGATCCTGCTCTAAAGTGGCCCTCCCTGCGGGGGCCAAGCCCAGGGGAGGGGGCAGCAGGATGTGGTTATTTTGTGGCAGCTCCCGGTTCTGACCCCCTCCCTCACCTCTCTCTGTCCTGCAGGTTCCTGGTGCTACGAAGACCCAAAATGCGGTAGGAGAACCCATCCATCCCCTGAGACACAGACATCCACCCTCTGACCTCAGCCAGGGCGGGAGTTAATTACTGAAAATAAGAAAGAAAAACTTGTAGCACCTTAGAGACTAACAAATTTATTTCAGCATAAGCTTTCGTGGGTTAGTACCCACTTCATCGGATGCATGGAATGAAATTATACTTCAGACAGATATTTATACAGTCAGAGAAACATGATGGTCCAGGTGTATAGACCAATCTTAAGAGGCTAATTAGTTGAGAGGAAACAAAAGCTTTTTCTTCCCCTGTTGTCATGTTTCCTCTCAACTAATTAGCCTCTTAAGATTGGTCTATACACCTGGACCATCATGTTTCTCTGACTGTATAAATATCTGTCTGAAGTATAATTTCATTCCATGCATCCGATGAAGTGGGTACTAACCCACGAAAGCTTATGCTGAAATAAATTTGTTAGTCTCTAAGGTGCTACAAGTTTTTCTTTCTTATTTTCATTTTGCTGACACAGACTAACATGGCTACTACACTTAAACCAGTTAATTACTGGTTTCCCACATTTGGATGGGTGGGGAAACTGAGGCACAAATAAAGGCTGGGTCAGCATTCCAGAGCCTGGGATAGAACCCAGGAATCCTCACTCCCAGCCCCACCCCCTGGTCTAAACCACAAGACTCCAGCCCCCTCCCAGAGCCGTGTGTAAAACCCAGGAGACTGCCCTATTCTAACTCACTAGACAGCATTCCCTGGCCATAGCTGCAGAGAGAACCCAGGAGTCCTGACTCCCAGTTCCCCCACTTTATCCCACCAGAGCCCACTCTGGAGCCAGAGTCAGGGACAGAACCCAGGAATCCTGACTGTGGGACTAAAATTTGCATCATGCAGCCACCTCTGGGGTGGGTGACAGCAGCTGATTAACATTCTGACTCCTCCCCCATTTCCCCATCCCTGTCGGTTCCTCCCCTCTCGGCAGGTCCAGAGACATGGGCAGCTCTGCCTCAGGGGCACTGTAACGGCACCAGGCAGTCCCCGATCAACATTATCACCCCTGCGGCTGTCCACAATCCCCACCTGGGGGTTGTGTCCCTCGCTGGCTATGGGGATGCCGGGAAGCTAACGTCCATGGAAAACAAGGGGACGACAGGTAGGTACAGACTGCCCCCTAAAGCGAGCTCCCTCTGCTGCTGTGCCGGATGCCTGGGTCCCAGAGCCAGAATTAGGCATTTTAGCACCTGTGGTGAGCAAACGTCTTTGTGCCCCCCAGAGGTGACACATTGGGGCGCAGGAAGGGGCCTCTGCCTCCCCAACCCCCGATTTTACCTTCCATTTAGCTCAGCAGGGGAGAGGCAAGAGCACATCAGGGCGCAGTTCGGAGCTGGGCCCCTGCCCTGCCTGGGGAGCACCTGGCCGTGCCGAGGTGGCCTGGCTCGGTGCACAGGGAGGGCGGCCTGCCAGCCAGCCAGCACCCCGGCTCCCACAGCTCAGAGACCAGGGGCCCAAGCGAGCAGGCAGCTCCCACCAGCTTCTGATCCACCGGCTTCTGGCAGGAGGTGACAGTTTTCAAAGCGTGGGGCACACCTGGGTGGCTGCCCCCTCACCCAGTAGCGTAGCCGGGGGGAGCAGAGGGAGCGGCCGCTCCCGCACTGAGCAGAAGCGGCGCCTTTTTTGTGCTCCGACGCCTTTTGCTCCTACTCTGCAGCCGGAGCAGAGCTTATTTTTTTCTCCCGGTGCCTTTTTTGCTCCCGACGCTTTTTGCTCCCGGCGCCTTTTGTTAGCTCCGCTCCCCCTGTGCTCTAAACCTGGCTACGCCACTGCCCTCACCCCGCCCATGTTACAGCCCTGGTGGGTCCCATTCCCCACCCTGGTCTCTCCCACAGGGGTGAGTGCCCAGCGCTGCCACGCCGGACACCTGGCTGCCATTCCCTGTGTTGTTCTCTCTCCCCCCCTACAGTGTACGTGCATTTAGCGGATGGGCTCCGTCTCAGCGCCCAGGGGCTCCCAGCTACCTACACAGCCAAATCCTTCCACCTGCACTGGGGCCAGGGGGCAGCCCAGCCTGGCTCGGAGCATTTAATCAATTACAAAAGTTTCTCCATGGAGGTGAGAGAGGCGGGGGCGCAGCGCTGGCCCCAGTGCCCCAGTGCAGAGCTAGGGGGGAGCTCAGCAGGGGGCGCTGTGCTGCAGGGATCAGGCGGAGGATCAGTAGGGGGCGCTGTGCTGCAGGGGGAGGGTGGGGATCAGCAGGGGGCGCTGTGCTGCAGGGGGAGGGTGGGGATCAGCAGGGGGCGCTGTGCTGCAGGAGAGGGTGGGGATCAGCAGGGGGCGCTGTGCTGCAGGAGAGGGCGGGGATCAGCAGGGGGCGCTGTGCTGCAGGGGGAGGGCGGGGATCAGCAGGGGGCGCTGTGCTGCAGGGGGAGGGCGGGGATCCGTAGGGGGCGCTGTGCTGCAGGGAGCAGGCGGGGGATCCGTAGGGGGCGCTGTGCTGCAGGGAGCAGGCGGGGGATCCGTAGGGGGCGCTGTGCTGCAGGGAGCAGGCGGGGGATCAGCAGGGGGCGCTGTGCTGCAAGGAGCAGGCAGGGGATCCGTAGGGGGCGCTGTGCTGCAGGGAGCAGGCGGGGGATCCGTTGGGGGCACTGTGCTGCAGGGAGCAGGCGGGGGATCCATAGGGGGCGCTCTCCAGTTTTTCTCTCCCTCCCCCTTTAGCTCCACATTGTTCATACCAAGAACAACCTGAGCATGACTGACGCCCTCAAGGATCCCGAGGGAATCGCTGTGCTGGCCTTCTTCCTCCAGGTGAGGCAGTGCTGGGCGATGAGCCCGGACTCCTGGGTTCGGTCCCCAGCTCTGGACAGGAAGTGGGGGTCTAGTACGTTAGAACAGCGGGGGCTGGGAAGCAGGACTCCTGGGTTCAATCCCCAGCTCTGGACAGGGAGTCGGGTCTAGTACGTTAGAACAGTGGGGTCTGAGCAGCAGAACTCCTGGGTTCTCTGGGTGGGAAGTGGTATCTAATGATTCAAGAAGGGCCTGGAGTCTTACTCTGAGTCACTCTATGACTCCCAGCCTTCCCCACGCCTCAGTTTCCCCATTTGTTGTACTCATGTGATCTTGTCCCTCAGGCAACAGCCCACGCACGCCCCTCCCACTACTGGGATTCCTTCACCCAGCACTTGAAGAAGGTGGCTCTGAAGGGTGAGTATCCCCTGAACTGGGGTGCGGGAGAAGAGGTGGATTATGGCTGGCCTAGCATTGGGGCTGGGGACAGTACAGCTCTGTGCCACCAGGGGGAGAGAGAGAACAATGGATTAGAGCAGGGGGGTTGGGAGCTAGGACTCCTGGGTTCTATCCCCAGCTCTGGGAGGGGCCGAGCTGGGCCCTCACTCTCCCTCTGCCCCTCCAGGGGAGGATACGGATCTGGACGGCTCCTTCTCCCTGCGGGAGCTCCTGGGCTCGGTGGACCTAACCCGCTATTACCGCTACCACGGCTCCCTCACCACCCCCAACTGTGACGAAGTCGTGGTCTGGACTGTCTTCCCCGACCCCATCCTGGTGCCTCCAGGCGTGGTGAGTGTGGGGTTGGGGGGAAGGGAGGGAGTCAGGACTCCTGGGTTCTATTCCCAGCTTTGGGAGGGGAGTGAGTTCTAGTGGGTTAGAGCGGGACGGCTTGGAGTCAGGACTTCTGGGTTCTGAGTTCTCTCCATTGATGGGGTGTCTGCCTCTCCACTCACTCGGGCACCTCAAGTTTGCCTCCCCCCTCAATTTGCCCCTCCCCCACTAATCGGACTCTCTCCCCCCAGGTGTCTGCATTCCCCTCCATCCTCAGCTCCACAGACTCAGATACTGGGCCCCGGCTACAGAACAACTACCGGCCTCTGCAGAGCCTTGGGGATCGCCAAGTGCAGGCCTCGGCGGCCCTCCGAGTCACCCCCAGCTCCTCTTCCACCCTGCGGCCTGCAGCCTTGATCCCTATGCTCATCAGTACCGCAGCAATCGCCTGGCACCTCTAGGGGGACAGAGCCAGACACCTAGAGGCTGAACCTAGGCAGGGGGCGGTGCTAGGAGCCAGGACTCCTGGGTTCAATTCCTAGTTCAGCCACAGACTCCCTATGTCACCATCATCAAGCGCCATCCCCGCTCTGGGCCTCAGTTTCCCCCTCTATAAAATAGGGATAGGTTTTGCTCCACAGTCCTGGAGACAGCATTGATCACAGTCCTCTTGGAGACTGGGTGGGAACGCACCCTTCAGCTAATATAGCTCAGGAGGACTGGATCGCAAGCCCCCCACCGCCAGGAGTTTAGACTGACTGGGCAGAGGGAGTTTTGCTGAGTAGTGTGTGTGTGTGTGAGTGTGTCCATCTGTCTGTCCTACTGACCCCTGCTGGAGTGGTGAGCCCTGGTGTGTGTGTGTGTGTGTGTATATCCTACTGACCCCTGCTGGAGTGATGAGCCTGTGTGTGTGTGGTGTGTGTATCCTACTGACCCCTGCTGGAGTGGTGAACCCTGGTGTGTGTGTGTGTGTGTGTGTCCTACTGACCCCTGCTGGACTGGTGAGCCCTGCTCCGTGTGTGGGTGAAAGGAGAACACACAGAATAGAGAGAGAAGCAGAGGCAAAAAGCAAGGAAGCCAGGTGTGACCGAGATGGCAATTTCCTGCAATACCCAGGACAAACCTTACTGAATTAAGTTTAAGTGCCCTAGAACAGGGGTTCTCAAACTGGGGGTCGGGACTGCTCAGGGGGTCACGAGATTATTACATGGGGAGTCGCGAGGTGTCAGCCTCCATCCCAAACCTCGCTTTGCCTCCAGTATTTATAAGGGTGTTAAATATGTTTAAAAGTGTTTTTTATTTATTAGGGGTGTCGCACTCAGAGGCTTGCTGTGTGAAAGGGGTCACCAGTAAAAAAGTTTGAGAACTGCTGCGCCTAAAAATTCACAGTATTAAACAGGCAAATGTTTCCACATTCTTGTGGGATTGCATGGACCAGCTCTAGAGGGAGATTGCCGAATGTAAACTCTGGGAAGTGTTTGAAAGACTCTGGAACAACGGGCCAGCTAAGGACGAACTGTCAGTTGAGTGGCATCCCTAGGAGATACTTGGGAGGACGGGAAGGCAACGTCTCATCTCCAGAGGAGAAACCCATTGTCGGCTGATCTCCTGCTATGGGAGGACAAGACCGGAGCCCTGAGCTGGATAAAAGGAGGGACTCGGATTCCGGGGGGTTCTTTTCCCGAGCTAACAGCTGTTATGAACTTGTGACCACAGACAAACCCCTGGGTGTGCCTCGAAGACCTTCCCGAGCCCTGGTTGAGGTTCGGTTGATCTCTGGGTAGCTTATTAGCGCGCGTGTAGGTTCTTGTGGTGTTCTCAATACGTTTTCTCTGTAACGCTTTCACCTTCAGAATAAATGTGCTTGCTGAGTGGTGACTAACCTGTGGGTACTTACGCTAGTTTTAGCCTCTGAGGAGAAGGCAACGGAGGCCTGCAGAGGGGCTCTGACCTGCTGGTGAATTCACAGTGTAGGCAGGGAATTGTGCAGCCTGGAAACACCCAGGAGGAAAGGAGATACAGGTGTTGTTATACCATAAAAATAAGACTGACTAAGGATCTTTTAAGAGGGATAATGCAAAAACACCACATTTATTGTAAATATAATAAAAGATAAAAAGACACAATGTTTTATGACTACTTATTCTTATTACTACTTATTCCTTATGTATTCATAAATCCATTCATACAGGGGCGGCTCTAGGCACCAGCAAACCAAGCACGTGCTTGGGGCAGCACATTTTCAGGGGCAGCATTCTGGCCATCCTTTTTTTTTTTAAATTTTTTTGCTTGGGGCGGCAAAAGGACTGGGACACTCGGGCTGGGGGCCGCCCCGCAGGGCACACGGAGCTGCCTGCAGGCCGCCCCCCGAGCATCATAGCCGGAGCTGTGTGAAGTGCCTGAGCCACTCAGGGGCTGCGGCAGCTGTGTGAAGTGCCTGAGCCACTCAGGGGCTGCGGCAGGGTGGCTAGGAGCAGCAGCAGCAGCGGGGCCATAGAGGGGTCCGGTGCCCGGGGTGCTGCCGTGCGGGGTCTGCGTCCCACTCTCTGGGGCTCCGCTCCCTCTGCGGCTGCCCTGCCCTGGCTCCTCAGCCCCCTGCCGGGGCAGTCCCCCCGGCTCTGCCCTCCCGGGAGCCCCGGCTGGAGGGACCCTGGGCTGAGGCGTGGCCTGGGAGCCCCGCTGCTTACCCCGACCCTGCCAGCACCGGACAGGCTGGAGATGAGGGGGGAGCAGGCAGAGTCAGCACTGGTCGGGGGGAGCCCAGGGCTGGGTGGCAGGGAGTGAGGATGAGGGAGGGCACTGGTGGGGGAGGTGAGAGCCCGGGGGGGGTGGCAGAGGGTGCGGGGGGGAGCCCAGGGGTGGGGTGGGGGGCAGCCAAACAATTTTTTGCTTGGGGCGGCAAAAAACCTAGAGCCGGCCCTGCATTCATACTCATTCATACAGGTTCTGCATAGATGTTATAGTTACCAGCCTAGAAGTTCCTCTTGCCAAGTTACTGGCCAGGTAACTTGGGCATGAGGGTGGAGCCGAGTCCTTGTCAGGTGCGCACCTAATGCTCCTGGAGGGTGGTAGCAGAACTAGACTCAAAGTTCTTAGTCTTTTGGTTCTGTACTTATAGGAATAAATTCCTATGCCGGTCCATGGGCATTGCTTCGTCATGTTGTTTGTCATGATGGCTCCGTGATGGCTATCAGGTGCTTGTCGGTTTTCTCATCCTTTGAGATGGTGGGGTGGATTCCAGTTTGTCCTCCGGGGGTCATCTGGTTGTCTCCACTTGACGCCTTCTTTGGCCGATCGACACTGAATTCCTAGGCTGGCACCTCCCTGACCGTTCATGTAAACCAAGCATTCATTCACATACATTCTCTATCCTAATCACATTTATTTTACTGTCTCTATATCTTTCGGGATGTTACTAATTTATTTGAGATTCCCCGCCCTTTAACATTCATGACAAAGCGAGATAAAGAAAATTACAGAGGGTGGGAGTCTTTCTGTGCTGCTTCTAAGAACAGTTGCCATTACAATGTATCGCTTTGAGTGCAGGGTCAATTAACTGTTTGCAAGTTTCACACAGCAATAAAGTATCTCTTTGAGAACAGAGTCAATCAAGGGCTTACAAGCTTTACACAGACACAGACAGTAGCTTGCAAGTTAACAAGAAACCCAAGAGATCCTTTCCTTGGTAATGCTATGGGATTCAAATTGTGGGGGACCAATTATGGGGAATCACTTTCACTTCTAATATAGACCTTTTTTTTAATATACCTACATAATATTCCTACAGTGTGCGTCCAAGAGAGGTGACGGTTGAGGAGCTGGGACCCTCGAATGGGAGCCCTTGCTGGACCCTATGGGGGAAATACAGGTGCAGTTGCCCTGAACTGGGACACCAAGCAGTGCCCTGTGAGCTCAGTGTGACCCAGGGAAAAGCCAGAGAGTGCTCTTGGGTCTGTTGGCTAAAGCAGCTTGGGGCTAGAAGCTGAGAAGCAGCTCCTAAGGCCTTGGCTACACTTGCAAGTTAGAGCGCATTAAATCAGCCCCGGGCGCCCTAACTCCTGAGGTGTCCACACTGGCAAGGACTCCGCAGCTGGAGCGCCCCTGGTAATCCACCTCCACGAGAAGCATAGAGACATCTGCGCCCTGGCTGGAGCGCCGTGGTGCCAGTGTTGAAGCCCTGGTCTATTCATGCGCTCTGATCGGCCTCCAGAAGTGTCCCACAATGCCTATTCTAGCCACTCTGGTCATCACTTTGAACTCTACTGCCCTGGCCTCAGGTGACCAACCATCAGACCCGCCCTTTAAATTCTCTGGGAATTTTGAAATTTCCCTTCCTGTTTGCTCAGTCAGGCCGTGGAGTGCTCTCAGCGCATCTTTCCAGGTGACCATCCCACCACGTGCCAGGTGATCCCCAGTATGGAGCAATGCCGAGGTGCTGGACCTCATCAGTGTTTCTGGGGGGAGGAAGCTGTCCAGTCCCAGCTGCGCTCCAGCTGTAGGAATTACGATACCTTCGGGCAGATATCAAGGGCCAGGACGGAAAGGGGCCATGACCGGGACACAGTGCAGAGCAGGGTTAAAGTGAAGGAGCTGTGGAATGCCTACCGCAGAGCCCGCAAGGCAAACGGCTGCTCCGGTACTGCCCCTGCGACCTGCCAATTCAGCAAAGAGCCGGACGCGATACTTGGGGGCGACCCCACCTCCACTCCAAAGAGCACCATGGAAAGAAGGGTTAGGGCTGTGTGCATGCCTAGATGTGGAATCGGGCTTTGATGTGCTCTCTCACCTCACAGTAATCGGCCTCAGCGATCTCTTCAAAGGTCTCATGCAGAAGCTGGGCAATCCGCTTACACGGGTTCCTTGGCAGAGCTACTGTGCTCCTTGTCCCGGTCAGGCTAACGTGTCCACGTCACTGTGCCATGAGGGGCAGGGGGACCATTGCTGCACACAAACAAGCGGCATAAGGGCCAGGGCGGAAGCCGCATTGCAGTAGAAGACCCTCCCGTGCTTCCCAGGTCACCCTCAGCAGCGAGATATCTTCCAGGACAAACTCATCCTGTGGAAAATGTGGGGACAGTGTTCAGTATAGGGGCCCCCTGCAGCTGTTGGCTCTCCCCAAGGCATAGAACCCCAGAGGACAGTAGGGCCCTGAAACGATCAGTCCCCCCTTGCCCCTGTGCTTACTCACCATTTTGGGGCTCCTTTTGGGTTATGTGCGCTCGCTTTGGGACGGGCACTTTCTGCTATCGTGTGCACTGTGCATGTCTTTAAGTTCGGCCGAATCATTGCTCTGTCTGGTGTGAACAATGCTACCTCTGTTAAGTGTTGCATTTTGGCTTTGAGATCCCAGCCGTCCTTGTTATCACCGGCCAAGAGACTGCACAGAATCAGGAAGCGTCCGCGAAGAAGCAAGGCGGACTCGGTGCATGACGTCATGGAGCAGTCCCTTAATGAAAATCAAAAATTACAGGAGTGGTGGGAGACTGACAGGAGGCTCCGCCAGCAGAATGCGGATCACCAGCACCAAAGCACGGAGTGACTGCAAAGCATCATGGAGGGCCAAGCAGACTCGATACGGGCACTCGTATCACTGCAGATGGATCAGATCCCTGCCTGCACCCCCAACCCCCCCCGCAGCCCTTGTCCCAAAACTCTTTCTCTTGTGCCCCCATGTCACCACCAACCCACTTCCCCCAACATCCCTTTTCTTAACGCCACCAGCTGCCTCCAACACCTGTAGCTTCACCACCCAGCCCTGCAAACTCCGACCCTTACCCACTGCACTCAACCCCCATCACCATGCATTTTAGCCAGCCTGAAGTGCAGCACCCATTGCACGGCACGCCAGACAGGAAGGCTGAATAGGATAACAGGACATACTGCAAATCTGTGATTGTCTCGTTCCCACCCCACCCCCTTCCCTCCTCCCACACAGCACAGATGTGTCGTGCCCTTTCTGTTTCCCCAGCAGTTGTGTTGCTTTTCAATACATGAATATTTGGGCTTTGAAAACATTCTTTATTGCATTAAGTAAAAGATACCGTAGCCCAGGACAGCAACAGGCACTGCAAGTCAGTGCATCATACGTAGCAAACACAGATGCCTACTGGCATTGGAACCTCTGCACTTGACTCCTGTGCAGGGCACCAAACATTACTGGTGGCTTTCAGCATCCCTCAAGGCATCCCTAACCCTTACAGCCCCGCGCTGGGCCCTCTAACAGCCCTGGTCTCTGGCTGTTCAAATTCATCCTCCAGGTGTTGAACCTCCGTGGTCCATGCCTGAGTGAAGCTTTCACCCTTCCCTTCACAAATGTTATGGAGGGTACAGCACACGGCTATAACCGTGAGGATGTTGTCATTGGCCAGGTCCAGCTTCCCATACAGACAGCGCCAGCGGACCTTTAAACGGCCAAAAGCACACTCAACAGTCATTCTGCATCGTCTCAGCCTGTTGTTGAATCGCTCCTCGCTGCTGTCAAGGCTCCCTGTGTAGGATTTCATGAGCCACGGCATTAAAGGGTAAGCGGGACCTCCAAGGACCACAATGGGCATTTCGACATCCCCTATGGTGATCTTCTAGTCTGGGAAGAAAGTCCCCGCTTGCAGCTTCCTGAACAGGCCTGTGATCCGAAAGATGTGTGCGTCTCACAAAGGTTATAACCTACTGAATATATTCCTCCTGTTTGTATGCATGTTTCATTCTTGTATCTGAAGCTAGTAATATGAAATATAACTCTGAGGTCCTATTGTAATGGGCCATTAATGGTAGTTTAGAATCTTGATGGCTCCCATTGACTAGGACAATTGGTTGTAGATGGTTTATTTACCTGCACGCCTTCCTGTGTCCATATGGGCCAGCCCATGAAGAATGAGGTCTTACAGGACATGTGACTATGTCAAATGAAACGAATCCATCTTAAATCTGGTACTTTTCCATTTAGAAGGAGAGGTGGGGACCCAGAGAGACAAAAGATTCCTGCCTTGTGCCAAAGCTATAAAAGACGGTGGAACAGGACAAAGGCGGCCAGTCATGAGAAAGACCCTGTTTTCCACCAAAGATGTCTCCTGGAACTAACAAGGACTGTACCGGGGAAAGGATTGGTCCCAGACTAGGAAGGAGTCTAGTCTGTGAAATAAGCTTATTGGAACATCTCTGAGGGTGAGATGTTACGTGTAATCAGTTTCTTAATGTATTAGGCTTAGACTTGTGTGTTTTTGCTTTATTTTGCTTGGTGACTTACTTTGTTCTGCCTGTTATTACTTGAAACTACTTAAATCCTACTTTTTATACTTAATAAAATCACTTTTGTTTATTAATGAACCCAGGGTAAGTGATTAATGCCTGGGGGAGCAAACAGCTGTGCATTTCTCTCTATCAGTGTTATAGAGGGTGGACAATTTATGAGTTTACTCTGTTTAAGCTTTATACAGAGTAAAATGGATTTATTTAGGGTTTGGACCCCATTGGGAGCTGGGTGTCTGGGTGCTCGAGATAGGAAACCTGCTGAGCAGTTTTTGGTGGAAGTCTGCAACTTTGGGAGCGTGGTTCAGACCTGGGTCTGTGTTGCAGCAGGCTAGTGTGTCTGGCTCACCAACGCAGGGTTCTGGAGTCCCAAGCTGGCAGGGAAAATGGGCTCACAGGTAATTTCAGCACGTCAAGTAACAGCGCAGAGGGGGGTGGGGTCTCTGTAACTGAACCCGTCACAGGGGGGTTTGCTGAATAGTGTGATTGTGTGTGTCCAGCCAGCTGTCCTACTGTCCCCTGCTGGAGGGATGAGCCCTGCCCTGTGTCTGTGTGTCCATCCATCTGTCCTACTGCCCCCTGCTGGAGGGATGAGCCCTGCTCCGTGTGTCGGTGAAAGGAGAACACATAAAACAGAGAAAGAAGCAGAGGCATGAATCATGGAAGCCAGGTGTGACCAAGACAGGAATTTCCTGCAATATCCTGGAACAACCTTACTGAATTAAGTGTAAATACCCTAGAAGTTCATGGTATTAAACAGGCAGATGTTTCCCCATTCTTGTGGAATTGCATGGACCAGCTCTAGAGGGAGCCTGGCTAATGTAAACTCTGGGAAGTGTTTGAAAGACTCTGGAACAATGGGTGCTGGCCCAATGCCCCAGATAGGCACTAGGGGGCACTGTGCTGCAGGAAGCAGAATGGGGGCTCAATAGAAGGCAGTGGTTCAGGGACCTCTGCTCACCCCAAGGTGGGTGTGAGGTGCCCTTCCAGCAGCGGGGGACGTGCTCTGCCCCATGCTAAGCTGCCCTGTGTCACTTCCTTCTTGCACCATCTCCACCACACATCCCTTCCAAGAAGAGTGAGAGTCGTCGTGGGCATCTGGGGCCAGCTCTCCACCCACAGGGGTGTGCCCACGGCCTCCCAGGGGGTGGCCCTGCCACCGGGGGCTGGCGCCCTAAGGGACACACCCCAAGGCTGGCACCCCTTTCTCCTCTTTCCCACCGTCCCCCTCTTTCCTTCCCTCCTTTCTCTTTCTGCTCCCTGGTTTTCTCTCTCCCTCCCTCCTTCCTCCACCTCTCTCTGTCCCTGCCCCACCCTGTGGATGTAACTCATCCGTTCCCTGCAATTCCACCCCCGGCCACACTGGGCTGGGCGGTGACCCCGTGTATATAAGAAGCTACGAGGAGCCCTTCACCCCTGCAGAGTGACCTTCCCCTACCAGGCACAGCACAGGTGAGAGCTGCTCGCTGCTGAGCATCCCAAGGGTCATGTTCCCCCACCCCACTAGGGGTGCCAACTCCAGGGGTGGGAAATGGGGCACGGGGCCTGTCTCCTCTGGGGCACGGGGCCTGTTTCCTCCTCTGGCCCCAGAGTGGGGCACTGGCTGGCTCTGGGCAGGGGAGTTGAATCCGGTCTCTCCAATCCTTCCTCCAGGTTCCTCTCAGCAGGTGACATCGGAGACATGAATCCTACCTGGGTCCAGCACCTCCTTGTCCTGGGGACACTGCTGGGAGCCCGCTACACTAGTGCCGATACGGCAGGTAACGCTGCTCCCCATCCCGCCCCTGATCCTGCTCTAAAGTGGCCCTCCCTGCGGGGGCCAAGCCCAGGGGCGGGGGCAGCAGGATGTGGTTATTTTGTGGCAGCTCCCTGTTCTGACCCCCTCCCTCACCTCTCTCTGTCCTGCAGGTTCCTGGTGCTACGAAGACCCAAAATGCGGTAGGAGAACCCATCCATCCCCTGAGACACAGACATCCACCCTCTGACCTCAGCCAGCACGGCAGTTAATTACTGGTTTCCCACATTTGGATGGGTGGGGAAACTGAGGCACAAATAAAGGCTGGGTCAGCATTCCAGAGCCAGGGATAGAACCCAGGAATCCTCACTCCCAGCCCCACCCCCTGCTCTAAACTACAAGACTCCAGCCCCCTCCGAGAGCTGTGTGTAAAACCCAGACAGCATACCCTGTCCATAGCTGCAGAGAGAACCCAGGAGTCCTGACTCCCAGTTACCCCACTTTATCCCACCAGAGCCCACTCTGGAGCCAGAGTTAGGGACAGAACCCAGGAATCCTGACTGTGGGACTAAAATTTGCATCATGCAGCCACCTCTGGGGTGGGTGACAGCAGCTGATTAACATTCTGACTCCTCCCCCATTTCCCCATCCCTGTCGGTTCCTCCCCTCTCGGCAGGTCCAGAGACATGGGCAGCTCTGCCTCAGGGGCACTGTAACGGCACCAGGCAGTCCCCGATCAACATTATCACCCCTGCGGCTGTCCACAATCCCCACCTGGGGGTTATGTCCCTCGCTGGCTATGGGGATGCCGGGAAGCTAACATCCATGGAAAACAAGGGGACGACAGGTAGGTACAGACTGCCCCCTAAAGCGAGCACCCTGCACTGCTGGGCCGGATGCCTGGGTCCCATTCCCCATCCCAGTCTCTGCCTGCGAGGGGTGAGCACCCTGTGCTGCCGTGCCGGATGCCTGGGTCCCAGAGCCAGAATTAGGCATTTTAGCACCTGTGGTGAGCAAATGTATTTGTGCCCCCCAGAAGCGACACATTGGGGCGCAGGGAGGGGCCTGTGCCCCCCCCCGATTTTACCTTCCATTTAGCACAGCAGGGGAGAGGCAAGAGCACATCAGGGCGCAGTTCGGAGCTGTGCCCCTGCCCTGCCTGGGGAGCACCTGGCCGTGCCAAGGTTGACTGGCTCAGTGCACAGGGCAGGGAGGGCGGCCTGCCAGCCAGCCAGCACCCTGGCTCCCACAGCTCAGAGACCAGGGGCCCAAGCGGGGAGGCGGCTCCCACCAGCTTCTGATCCGCCAGCTCCTGGCAGGAGGTGACAGTTTTCAAAGTGTGGGGCACACTTGGGTGGCTGCCCCCTCACCCCACCCATGTTACTGCCTTGATGGGTCCCATTCCCCACCCTGGTCCCTCCCACAGCGATGCCACGCTGGACACCTGGGTCCCATTCCCTGTATTGGTCTCTCTCCCCCCCCCCCCGCAACAGTGTACGTGCATTTAGCGGATGGGCTCCATCTCAGCGCCCAGGGACTCCCAGCTGTCTACACAGCCAAATCCTTCCACCTGCACTGGGGCCAGGGGGCAGACCAGCCTGGCTCGGAGCATTTCATCAATCACAAACGTTTCTCCATGGAGGTGAGAGAGGCGGGGGCGCAGCGCTGCCCCAATGCCCCAGTGCAGAGCTAGGGGGTGCTGTGCAGTCTGGAGTGGGCTGGGGGGGCTCAGCAGGGGGCGCTGTGCTGCAGGGGGTGGGCGGGGGATCAGTAGGGGGTGCCATGCTGCAGGGGGAAGGCAGGGCTCAGCAGGGGGCGCTGTGCTGCAGGGGGCAGGCGGGGGATCACCAGGGGGCGCTGTGCTGCAGGGAGCAGGTGGGGGATCAGCAGGGGGCGCCGTGCTGCAGGGGGAAGGCGGGGGGGATCACCAGGGGGCGCTGTGCTGCAGGGGGCAGGCGGGGGATCACCAGGGGGCACTATGCTGCAGGGAGCGGGTGGGGGATCACCAGGGGGCGCTGTGCTGCAGGGAGGGGGTGGGGGATCAGCAGGGGGCGCTGTGCTGCAGGCAGCAGGCGGGGGATCACCAGGGGGCGCTATGCTGCAGGGAGCGGGTGGGGGATCAGCAGGGGGCGCTGTGCTGCAGGGAGCGGGTGGGGGCTCCGTAGTGGGGGAGGCTTTCCAATTTTTCTCTCTTTCCCCCGTTAGCTCCACATTGTTCATACCAAGAACAACCTGAGCAAGGATGTCGCCCTCAAGGATCCTGAGGGATTCGCTGTGCTGGCCTTCTTCCTCCAGGTGAGGCAGTGTGGGGCGATGAGCCCGGACTCCTGGGTTCGATCCCCAGCTCTGGACAGAGAGTGGGGTCTAGTGAGTTAGAACGGTGGGGGCTGGACATCAGGACTCCTGAGTTCTCTGGGTGGGAAGTGGTATCTAATGATTCGAGGAGGGACTGGAGTCTTACTCTGAGTCACTCTATGACTCCCGGCCTTCCCCACGCCTCAGTTTCCCCATTTGTACTCATGTGATCTTGTCCCTCAGGCAACAGCCAATGCACGCCCCTCCCAGCACTGGGATTCCTTCACCCAGCACTTGAAGAAGGTGGCTCTGAAGGGTGAGTATTCCCTGAACTGGGGTGCAGGAGAAGAGGTGGATTACGGCTGGCCTAGCATTGGGGCTGGGGACAGTACAGCTCTGTGCCACCAGGGGGCGAAAGAGAACAGTGGATTAGAGGAGGCGGGTGGGGGCTAGGAGTCTGGGCTACTGGGTTTGGTCCCTAAAGCTGGAAGGAGAGTGCGATCTAGTGGGTTAAAGCAGGGGGGTTGGGAGCTAGGACTCCTGGGTTCTATCCCCAGCGCTGGGAGGGGCCGAGCTGGGCCCTCACTCTCCCTCTGCCCCTCCAGGGCAGCAAACGTATCTGGACGGCTCCTTCTCTCTGCGGGAGCTTCTGGGCTCGGTGAACCTAGCCCGCTATTACCGCTACCACGGCTCCCTCACCACCCCCAACTGTGACGAAGTCGTGGTCTGGACTGTCTTCCCCGACCCCATCCTGGTGCCTCCAGGCGTGGTGAGTGTGGGGTTGGGGGGAAGGGAGGGAGTCAGGACCCCTGGGTCCTTTTTCCAGCTCACCTCAGCTCTGCTATTCAACTCCCCACTCTGTCTGCTCCAAAGTGAAACCCATCAGAACCTTCTCAGATCTCTCCATCGATGGGGTGTCCTCCTCTCCACTCACTAGGGCACCCCAAGTTTGCCTCCCCCCTGAATTTGCCCCTCCCACACTAATCGGACTCCCTCCCCACAGGTGACTGCGTTCACCTCCACCCTCAGCTCCACAGACTCAGGTGCTCGGTCCCAGCTACAGAACAACTACCGGCCCCTGCAGAGCCTTGGGGATCGCCAAGTGCAGGCCTCTTCCACCCTGCGGCCTGCAGCCTTGATCTCTCTGCTCATCAGTACCGCAGCAATTGCCTGGCACCTATAGGGGCACAGAGCCAGACACCTAGAGGCTGGACCTAGGCAGTGGGGTGCTGGAAGTCAGGACGCCTGGGTTCAATTCCTGGTTCAGCCACAGACTCCCTATGTGACCATCATCAAGCGCCATCCCTGCTTTGGGCCTCATTTTCCCAATCTATAAAATAGGGATAGGTTTTGCTCCACAGTCCTGGAGACAGCATTGATCCAGTCCTCTTGGAGACTGGGTGGGAACACACCCTTCAGCTAATATAGCTCAGGAGGACTGGATCGCAAGCCCCCCACCGCCAGGAGTTTGAACTGAGTGGGCAGAGGGGGTGTGACGTTGCACTCCATGTGCTTTTTAAAAGTATGATTATGAATGTAACTATGATGTAACTGGAATATGCTTTATGCAAAAGGTCTTTTGTACGGTATCATTACAAAGGTTATAACCTACTGAATATAATCCTCCTATTTGTATGCATGTATCATTCTTGTATCTGAAGCTAGAACTATGAAGTATAACTCTTGTAATTATGCAATGTGTGCGCCATTAACGGTGGTTTAGAATCTTGACGGCTCCCATTGACTAGGACAGTTGGTTGTAGATGGTTTATTTACCTGCAAGCCTTCCTGTGTACCTGTGGGCCAGCCCATGAGTAATGAAGAATTAGGTCTTACAGGACATGTGACTATGTCACATGAAACTGGAATCCACCTTAAATCTGGTACTTTTCCATTTAGAAGGAGGGGTGGGGACCCAGAGGGACAAAAGATTCTCCCCTTGTGCCAAAGCTATAAAAGACGGTGGAACAGGACAAAGCGGGCCAGTCATGATAACACCCTTGCTTACCACCTAAGGCTGCCAGTCATATGAGAGACCCATTTTCCACATAAGATGTCTCCTGGAACTAACAAGGACTGTACCGGGGAAAGGATTAGGCCCAGACTAGGAAGGAGTCTAGTCTGTGAAAGAAGCTTATTGGAACATCTCTGAGGGTGAGATGTTACGTGTAATCAGTTTCTTAATGTATTAGGCTTAGACTTGCGTGTTTTTGCTTTATTTTGCTTGGTGACTTACTTTGTTCTGCCTGTTATTACTTGAAATACTTAAATCCTACTTTGTATACTTAATAAAATCACTTTTGTTTATTAATGAACCCAGAGTAAGTGATTAATACCTGGATGAGCAAACAGCTGTGCATATCTCTCTATCAATGTTATAGAGGGCGAACAATTTATGAGTTTACCCTGTATAAGCTTTATATCATGGGTCTCAAACTCAATTTGCCTTACAGTCAGTGCCAGTCCTCAAATCCTCCTGATAATGTGATGATGTGTAATAATGTGTAATCTGAAGATGGTGGTCAGAAAAGAAAACGTTTCTATTGTATTTTTCATTTTGAATGTTTTAGAACTAATACAACGGTCATACAACTTTATACAATTCTTCGCCTGCCAGAGAGTTTTTAGTGTTTGCCAGACACCCGGCAGCGCTTCGGTTCTGTCAGTTTGTTGAAGGTTGGCCTCCGTGACTGAGCAGTTGAAACCTTGAGGATTGCAGCAAGGTGTGCATCAGAGAGTTGTGTTCGGTCCACTTTCCCACACTCCATGCTCTGCTGGCAGCAGGATCTTGCTGGGCTGGGCCTCCTTGGGTACAAAAGCGGCTGAGGGGGAGGCGGCACAGTCATGGTCTGCCCACGGGCCAGAGGAGGGCGTGAGGCGCATGGCTACTACCTTAAAGAGATGGGGCAGTGGGTGGTTCTAGCCCTTGCTGTGTGTCTGGGGTTATGCTCCCATCAGGTTCAGTGCCTCCTGGTGTTCCTGCTGAGATGGCCTCTCCTCCACACCCTACCCACATTACATGGGACAGGGGGTAAAAAAGTAAATAAAGGGCCCCCATTTCATGATACAGACCTGCAATGCCAACAGCTAGAAAGAACCTCTATCCTTTCTCCTTATCTTCACCTTATCTGCAGGCACCAGGGACACGGCCTCTGTGCCCACGCCGTCCCCTGGAGCTCCCACTGGCCACGGAGTCAGCGCTCGGGGAGGGGGGACGGAGGCAGCATGCCCCCTCGCGCTGCCATTGGAGCCTCACGAGTCACGCCACCTCCCAGCCCGTTTCCCACCCTTTTCCCTCGCTCCCTTGCTGACTCTGCCCGGTGACTAGTGACGCTGCCTCCATGGCTGACTCTGCCCGGCGACTAGTGATGGTATCTCTGTCCCTCTCCCCCAACCAATGGGAGTTGCAGGGGGTAGCGCCTACAGCAGACAGAGCCGGCAGCGTGGCTGCATCTCTCCTGCCCGCTCCCCTCCCGCAATCCCCCGTCGGCCAGCAGCCTCGAGGGCCGGATGAAAGATCTTCTTTGAAAGTTTCCACGGGCCGCAGTGGGGCGGTTCTCAGGCCACAGATGGCCCGCAGGCCGGGACTTTGAGACCCCTGCTTTATACAGAGTAAAACAGATTTATTTGGGGTTTGGATCCCATTGGGAGCTGGGTGTTTGGGTGTGGGAGCCAGGCAACCTGCTGAGCTGTTTTTGGTGACAGCCTGCAGCTTTGGGGGCATGGACCAGACCTGGGTCTGGGTCTGTAGCCGGCTAGTGTGTCTGGCTCAGCAAGGCAGGGTTTATTATTATAGGGAGATATGCCCATCTCATAGGACTGGAAGGACCTTGAAAGATCATCGAGTCCAGTCCCCTCCCTTCACTAGCAGGACCAAGTACTGTCCCCTGACAGATTTTTTTTTTTTTGCCCCAGATCCCTAAATGGCCCCCTCAAGGATTGAACTCACAACTCTGGGTTTAGCAGGCCAATGCTCAAACCACTGAGCTATCCCTGGAGTCCCAAGCTGGCAGGGAAAATGGGCTCAGAGGTAGTCTTAGCACACCAGGTGACAGTCCCAAGGGGATCCCTGTGACAGAACCCTTCACAGGGGGTTTTGCTGAGAGAGGTGTGTGTGTGTGTGTGTGTGTGTGTCCAGCCATCTGTCCTACTGACCCCTGCTGGAGGAGTGAGCCCTGCTCCATGTGTGTTTGTGTGTGTGTTTCTATCCATCTGTCCTACTGACCCCTGCTGGAGAGGTGAGCCCTGCCCTGTGTCTGTATGACCATCCATCTGTCCTACTGGCCCCTGCTGGAGGGATGAGCCCTGCTCCTGTCTGTGTGTCCATCCGTCTGTCCTACTGCCCCCTGCTGGAGGGATGAGCCCTGCTCTGTGTGTGTGTGAAAGGAGAACACATAGAACAGAGAGAGAAGCAGAGGCAAAAAGCAAGGAAGCCAGGTGTGACCAAGACAGCAATTTCCTGCAATACCCTGGAAAAACCATACTGAATTAAGAGTAAGTACCCTAGAAGTTCATGGTATTAAACAGGCAGATGTTTCCACATTCTTGTGGGATTGCATGGACTGGCCCTAGAGGGAGCCTGACTACCGTAAACTCTGGGAAGTGTTTGAAAGACTCTGGAATAACGGGCCAGCTAAGGACGAACTGTCACCTGCACATCTACCAATGTGATATATGCCATCATGTGCCAGCAATGCCCCTCTGCCATGTACATTGGCCAAACCAGACAGTCTCTATGCAAAAAAATAAATGGACACAAATCTGACATCAGGAATCATAACATTCAAAAACCAGTAGCAGAACACTTCAATCTCTCTGCTCACTCAGTAACAGACCTAAAAGTGGCAATTCTTCAACAAAAAAACTTCAAAAACAGACTCCAAGGAGAAACTGCTGAACTGGAATTAATTTGCAAACTGGATACCATTAAATTAGGCTTGAATAAAGACTGAGAGTGGCTGGGTCATTACACAAACTGAAATCTATTTCCCCATGCTAACTTCCCCCCTACTGTTACTCACACCTTCTTGTCAACTCTTTGAAATGGGCCATCCTGATTATCACTACAAAAGTTTTTTTTCTCCTGCTGATAATAGCCCACCTTAATTGATCAGTCTCTTAGAGTTGTTATGACAACCCCCATCTTTTCATGTTCTCTGTATATCTATCTAGCTTCCTATTGTATGTTCCACTCTATGCATCTGAGGAAGTGGGTTCTAGCCCACAAAAGCTTATGCCCAAATAAAAATTTGTTAGTCTCTAAGGTGCCACAAGTACTCCTGTTCTTTTTGCGGATACAGACTAACACAGCTAAACTCTGAAACTTAACTGACAATAGACCTTGGGAGACTCCAATCCACAGAAGAAGTCTTCCTGGTGACGTTCAAGATAGCATGTGAGCAATGGCTGCCACCTGTAAAGAATTGAGCCATGCATGAACGTGTGATTTGCCCATGTGACTCCAAACTCCATTTTGCTGTAATTTTCCACAGTAAGAACAAAGAGGTGTTCTTATACCTTGAAGAGACTATAAAAGGCAGCTGCCCCATCTCCATCTTGTCTTCAATCCTGCTTCATACCTCTGGAGGGACTTTGCTACAAACTGAAGCTCTGAACAAAGGACTGAATGACCCATCCCAGCTGTGGATGGACTCCAGAGACGTGATTTGAACCTGCAGGTTATTCCATTACTGCTACTAGCCTGAACCAAGAACTTTGCCATTATTGTATGTAATTGATTTCATTTAACCAATTCTAGCTCTCACCTACATCTTTTTCCTGTTATGAATAAACTTTAAGATTTTAGATTCTAAAGGATTGGCAACAGCATGATTTGTGGGTAAGATCTAATTTGTACATTGACCTGGGTCTGGGGCGTGATCTTTTGGGATCGGGAGAACCTTTTTTCTTTTACTGGGGTATTGGTTTTCATAACCCGTACCCATCATCCCCATAACGAGTGGCACTGGTGGTGATACTGGGAAACTGGAGTGTCTAGGGGAATTGCTAGTATGACTTTATCATTAGCCAGTAGGGTAAAACCGAAGTCTTTTCTGTTTGGCTGGTTTGGTTTGCCTTGGTGTGCATAGGAACTCCAGTTTTGGGCTGTAACTTCCCTGCTTTAAGTATTTTGTCCTGAATCGACACTCGGTTGGATCCCACCAAATCCAGCATCGTTACACCATCCTTCCAGTCCCTGCAGCCCATCCTCCACCCTAGGTTCTAGACACTTTGCCAGGGATTAAAACCTCCGGTGGGGGTGTGACGTTGCACTCCATATGTTTTATGGAAATATGCTTATGAGTGTGAATATGATGTAACTGGAATATGCTTTAGGCAAAAGGTCTCTTGTAAGGTATCATTACAAAGCTTATAATCTACTGAGTGTGGTCATCCTGTTTGTATGCATGTATCATTCTTGTATCTGAAGCTAGAAATATGAAGTACAACTCTGAGGTCCTATTGTAATTATGCAAAGTGTGGGCCACTGATGGTGGTTTAGAATCTTGATGGCTCCTGTTCTCAGAAGTCACGGGTGTGGTGCTCTGCTCTGTTAAATGTTGATAACCGTTGGTTGCGTGGGTTCCCTCTGCGTGCTGCCCTGGCTCTGCAGATCACTGACACAGCAGACCCCCGAGAGAACCCCCAATGACCACAGGCTCTGATAAGGTACGAAGGCAACCAGCAAGGTTTATTGCCAAACGAAACACAGTCTCTAGCTCGCCAGATCAGATGTCTACAATTCTGCCAGTACATATGTGCTCCCTGACAATGGACCGGCTCAGTCAGTGGCGGGATTTACCACTGCCCCCTAGGCCAGACAAAGACATCCACTCAGGGATGCATTCTTATACACAGGTACGAACAAGGTACACGTCACTCCTGACGCGTAGAGGTGCAACCCCTCTATATGTGAGGGTGCCGCCTCTCACAAAACAACTCTACCATATTACCTTCCTGCCCCTGTCCTTAGGATAGGTCAGCCTGTTCCTGTTATCCGTGGGGAATATGCTAGTACCAGAGAGTTCTGGTACCATCTTGGCACATGTTTCCATAACTAGTGCCCAGTACCTTTTAGGTAAGGTGACCAGATGTCCCGTTTTTGGGGACTTTTTCTTACATAGGCGCCTATTACCCCTCACCCCCATCCCGTTTTTTCACAGTTGCTATCTGGTAACCCTACTTTCAGGTATGTGTATTTTTGCAACATCAGCCCTCTTCTTGCCAGATTCTGTGAGCAGGGCCTGCCTCTGGCTCACAGCTTAACTTTGCTTTACGTTAGCAAAGTCTTGACTGTTACTTTAGTCCAGGCCTTAGGCTTCATACCAGGCCTCTGATGCAAGAGTTTATGTTTCAGGGCCTCATCTTACTACATTCCCCCACGTTTTGTCTTTTTATGGGGAGGATGTTTACCCATCGTCTCGGAAAAGGATAATGCACGGACTGAGGATAACCCAGTGGGCTAAACACTGTTACGTGGTTACCTTATTTTACCATCCATACACTCATGCCCCATCTGTCCCTTTGTCTGCACATTCCCTCGTACGACTGATTTTATTATCCAATTATTTTTAGTCCCTTATGGTGGGCCTGGGAATGTTAGACCCGGGACCATGACTGAGGAATGTAGTTTTATGATTGAGCCTTAGAGGCACTCCCAAATAATTAATATGTATGAATAATACGGCTATGGCGTATATATTTGTAGCGTATATGGATATATATGTATGTGTACATATGACACCACCTTATATCCAAGCATAACCATGTTTTTCCAGTCTGGTGGTGTACTCTGGCCCTTTTACTTTGGTGCCACAGAGAGAAATACACTCCTATTAGGGCAATTGCAGTTATCACCTGTATCATCATTAGTAGGAGGCTGAGTGTTTTGAAATACTGGGATAGGCATTGTTATAGTGTGTTCCACAGTACTATGGATATGAGAAGTAAAACAGAAATTTGGAGTAGTGACACTACCACTGAGGCCTTTATATATAAATATATTGTAATTAGTTACTACATAGCACTGTGTAGTCATGTTATGGGTTACCCTTACTGCTGGTTGTCAGCCTCTGGTGAGCTTCACTGGGCAGGAAGGGGCAGCGGCTAACTTCTCTGTTCCATTGGTTGAACTGCTCTGTGATACACCAGTAGTTGACATAGATCCAGTTGTTTCTATGGATGCTGTCTTCCAGATAACCTACTGGATGGACAGTAACCAACTGATCAAATATTGCTGTGTCAGGATGTAGTATCCAGACACTGAACAAGACTGTTTTGAATAACATGTGCCTTAGTTAGGATGCAGTGTCAGTAACCCAGATTATGACTGGTACTAAAAGGGAATTTGTTTATCCAATTTGTAGTTACTTAATTTCTTTACCAATTTGTTTTTTCCGTGCCTTCACGTTGTTTGCGGCCATTCATTTGTTGATTTTTACCTGTGTGTTGGTTAAGCAGTTTAGCAAGGTTATGCACATTGTAAATGATATAGAGAAATAATACAACAATAATATAGTAATACAGGAATGATAGTTGCTTTTACACAGTAGCCAAATTCAAATTAACAGTTTGAATGGCAGTGATTTCTAGCTGATTGCCAACTTAATTGTTCATATATGGTCAATTGAAGTGTATTTGACCAGTCTCTTATTTATAAACCACTTCATTTTTCTTTTCTTGATGCTTGGGGGGTTTCTTCACTGTATACTGATATCATCTGGTGTTTTTGTAGTGTGATGTCTTCTGGTGTCTTTGGTGTGATATCTTCTGGTGTCTTTGGTCTGTGGGATGCAACCTTAAACAACTTTTGTTAGTTAACACAGTAAAGTTTGTTGTTTGTGTTCCTTTTTTGTTTTTGTTTTCAGTAACCCAAACTTAATACAAAGTTTAACTTAGTTTATTTACAATGTAATAGGGACAATGTAATAGGGACCGAGTCTTTTATAATACAAGCTATACTTTTGCAATTGTTGTATAGACATTCATTTTCATTTGAGGTGCATTACTAATATTTTATACTAAATAAAATGCTTAGCCGCTAAAATAGATGCTCAATCTTCTATGAGAAGGTGTATTGTTTTCCCTTGCTGAGAACTCTGTTTTGGCAAAAGAGTTAATAACAGAATTTTTACCGAGCTTTTTAGATTTAATTTGCTTGTGATATAGGATGACCAGATGTCCTGATTTTATAGGGATAGTCCCGATTTCTGGGTCTTTTTCTTATATAGGCTCCTATTACCCCCCACCCCCATCCCGATTTTTCACACTTGCTGTCTGATCACCCTATTCTGATACCAATTCCACTTCTGTTAACTGTTTAGAAGCACAAACTTTAATAACCACTGCTTCCCATTAACATAACATAACAAAAGAAAAGTGTATAAAATTAAACCAACTATAAAATTAAACTAAAATAAATTTTAAATACAGGTCCATGCAAATACTTTGAGGGTATTAAACTTTCATGATGCTTTGTTGTGTTTGGGAGCCAAAGGTAGAAACCTGTTGAAAACGTGGAAACCTGTTGAAATCGTTTGGTTACTGTTAAAAGACGCTTCCACAGTTACCTTTATGCATAAATTGCTATTTTTAAACATTTTTTGCTATCACATTCTTATAACTATATTTAAAAGTGCAAACAAGTTTATAAAAACCCAAAGAAGAAATTGACATTTTGTTAATATTATCTTTACCTTAATGTTGAGGTTTCCCCTTACATTTTTTCTTTGAATAACAAATAAAAGAAACTTTAAAAACAAACAAAACTGTGATTAATAAAAGAGAATTCTTTTTGTTTGCAATTGCATTATTTGTTGAGGCAGAAATATATGTACATATATTTATAACTGAGACCTTGTTGAACTTTGGAAAAAAATGATATTAATAATATTATGAAGGTTATACTCCAACCATAACATTAAAATAATGTGGTACCACTTATATATATTATAAAAGGTATAAAATTGATTTTTGTTGCAACAAAATAGAAATAAAAAATAGTCACGTGACACACACAACATACAACACACATGACATACAAGACAAACGTACAATTAAAAACAAATGGCACCAGAATTCTGTTAATAACTTTACAAAATAAGGCAAACATAAATAAAAAATAAAAAGGGTTAATCATTTTAATAAACAAGTTATTACTATATTTAAAACTTTTAACACAAATTGCTCAAATATATCAATATTTGCCAAATGTATTGTATTAATTTGGTAACAAGGAATTTTGCATTACTTTATATTTAATATTATTTTAAAACTCTGCTATGTGGAAATAAGAAAAGCCCATGTTCAAATATTAGTGAGTGGTTAGGATTAGAAGCAGAGTGTGCATTTCTGTTTCTTGGCAACCATATCTTCAAGAAAGTTATGAATAATTCCAGCTGTTGCATTCCTGAAGGGTTAAAATAATTAATTTACTGGATTTATTTAAAGTAAAGTCTTTACCTTGTTTGCTTTTTGTTTCTTGTTTTGTTCTGTTTTCAATTGCTTTATCTTTTGGAGGTTTCTGTAAAAACTATAAGTTTTAACTTTTAAAACAGAGACAGAGTCAAAGTGAGGAGAGGCAGGGAAAAATGGGTCGGGGGTGTGAAGAGCTACCTAGGAAGGTAGTGAGACTTGAGCCAAGAGAGATTAACTCTTAAGGTACAGGCAGCAGCAACAAGTTTAGCAAACTGATAAAGGATATAAAAGAAAACATACTGGTATGTAAAAATATTTGAGAAAGGAGGTTATATTTTTAGCTGAGTGTGGTTCCGTGGGTCAAAGCAGTTGGGAAACTGCACCCTGGGTTTTTATCCTGGCTCTGAGATGAGAGTGGAGGTAATTATCTGCTCTTGTAAAACCTGAATTTGTCCCCCCAGTGTCTGTTGCTTTTGTCTGCATGCTGAACAGGTTGCAGGAGAGCCCTTTTTTCCTACACTTAACTGTTTTGGGGCAACTCCATATGTTAATGCATCAATTTTAGGTGTTAACCTGCTCAATTTTAGTTTTTGACTTTGAAATTCCTTTTTAGTCAATCCCCTGTGATCTAATCGCAGCTCCTGTCTCCTAATGTGCTCTGGGAACTGGTCCATTTTTTCCTTCATTTGATTTACCAATGCAGTGAAAATATTGTGCGCTACTTTTTCCATCCGTGCACTTGTCCCATTCTGATGGGCACTAGTCTAGGTCCCGGTTTAGGATTTACCAGAACCTGGCTTTTAGCATAAAGTAGTGGTTGCACTGCAGTGGACCCAGCTTCATCTTTTAATTAGACTAGGGCCACCTTTTCCCACTTCTGTGCCCATTCTTCAGGCACAGGGGAGCTACCAGAAATCTGCTGTTTACCACCAATATTGATAACAGGGGATGGCGCATGTATTTTCTGTAGGTTCCTTCCAACTGTTTCCAGTGTTTTATTCTGTTCCTGCGCTGGTTGTCTCTGGGCTGCTTGCCACCCTGCAAGGGGAGTGAGAGCCAGCCAGGGCCGTGTAGCTTCTTTTGATTCTTTTAACTCTTTCTTTGTTACTGTTACTTGCCCCGCCAGTTTTGTGACGTGCTGTTTTCACCATTTAACGGCCCTGGTTATAATTTGCAATATTTTACATTTACATGTCTCTGCCTTAGCCTTACAAATTACATCACATGTTTCTTCCCCATTATATTTTTTAAACTCTGTGAGGATTTCCAGGGAGAGGTTAAGGGGGTTCCCTCGCTCGTGGTTTTCTGTCATGTTAGATCACGATTTCTACAGCGGACAGCTCGCTTACTCACCAAATCCACGGTTGGGGTCACCAATGTTGTCAGAAGTCACCGGTGTGGTGCTCTGCTCTGTTCAATGTTGATAACAGTCGGTTGCATGGGTGTGTTCCCTGTGTGTGCTGCCCTGGCTCTGCAGATCGCTGACACAATAGACCCCGAGAGAACCCCCAATGACCACAGGCTCTGATAAGGTACGAAGGCACCCGGCCAGGTTTATTGCCAAACGAAACACAGTCTCTAGCTCTCCAGATCAGATGTCTACAGTTCTGCCAGTACAAATGTGCTCCCTGGCAATGGACTGGCTCAGTCAATGGCAGGATTTACCACTGCCCCCTAGGCCAGACAAAGACAACTCCTCAGGGCCATCCTTACCCATACGCAAAGTACGCAGCTGCATAGGGCACCAGGAAATTTGGGACATCACATTTCCTGGTGCCCTGCACAGCTGCGTGCTACTCCAGCCCCTGCTCTGCCTCTTCCCCATGGCCCCCGCCCCTGCTTTGCCTCCGCTCCTGCTCTGCCCCAGCCCCACCCCGACTCCACCCCTTCCCCAAAGCCCCCACCCCTGCCCCGCCCCTTCCCACCTCTGCTCTGCCCCAGCCGCGTTCCCACTCCCCTGAGAGCTGCAGCAGGGGTGGGTCGCCGGTGAGTGCTGGGGGGCAGTTCCCCTGTGCCCCTCAAGCCAGCCCTGCCCCCCCCGCACAGAGGCCTGGGGCCAGCCTCCCCCCCACCATGGAGCCCCGGGGCCCCACACAGGGGGGGCTGCATAGGGCCCCAGAATGGCTAGGGACGGCCCTGGTGCCCAGTACCTCTTAGGTATGTGTATTTTTGCAACATCCGCCTTCTTCTTGCCAGATTCTGTGAGCAGGGCCTGCCGCAACATCTTGACCATTACTTTAGTTCAGGCCTTAGGCTTCATACCAGGCCTCTGATGCAAGAGTTTATGTTTCAGGGCCTCATCTTACTACAGCTCCCATTGACTAGGACAATTGATTGTGAATGGCTCTGTTTACTTGCAAACCTTCCTGGGTATGTGCAGGCCAGCACAGGAAGAATGGAGGCTGGGGTCTCACAGGACATGTGAACATGTCACTTTATACTGGAATCCATCTTAAACCTGGTGCTTTTCCATTAAAAGGAGGGGTGTGGACCCAGAGAGACAAAAGATTCCCGCCTTGTGCCAAAGCTATATAAGGCGGTGGAACAGACCAAAGGAGGTTCCAATCATGAGAACACCTCTAATTTCCACCTAAGATGTCTGCTGAAACTAACAAGGACTGTACCAAGGGAAAGGATTGGTCCCAGACTAGGAAGAAATCTAGTCTGTGAAAGAAGCTTATTGGAACATCGCTGAGGCTGAGATTTTACCTGTAATCAGTTTATTTAATGTATTAGGCTTAGACTTGTGTGTTTTTGCTTTATTTTGCTTGGTGACTTACTTTGTTTTGTCTGTTATTACTTGAAACCACTTAAATCCTACTTTTTATACTTAACAACATCACTTTTGTTTATTAATGAACCCAGAGTAAGTGATTAATACCTGGGGGAGTAAACTGCTGTGCATATCTCTCTATTAGTGTTATAGAGGGCGGACAATTTATGAGTTTACCGTTTAAGCTTTATACAGAGTAAAATGGATTTATTTGGGGTTTGGATCCCTTTGGGAGCTGGGTATCTGGGTGCTGGAGATAGGAAACCTGCTGAGCAGTTTTTGATTAAAGTCTGCAGCTTTGGGGGTGTGGCTCAGACCCTGGGTCTGTGTTTGTAGCAGGCTAGCGTGTCTGGCTCAACAACGCAGGGTTCTGGCGTCCCAAGCTGGCAGGGAAAAGGGGCTCAGAGGTAATTCCAGTACATCAGGTGACAATCCCAAGGGGGTCTCTGTAACCGAACCCGTCACAGGGGCAGGATGTTGCAGGCACTCCCACAGTTTAAAATAAAATAC
Source organism: Chelydra serpentina (assembly GCA_037349315.1). Taxonomy (NCBI): domain Eukaryota; kingdom Metazoa; phylum Chordata; order Testudines; family Chelydridae; genus Chelydra; species Chelydra serpentina. Next base: position 1,505,716 of record JBAIAC010000021.1, on the reverse strand, counting down.
AGCACCACCCTCAAAATGCCAGTCAACAAAATAGAATGATCCCTTCTGGATTGCAAGCACAGAAACCTGAGCAAACAGGGCTTCCGTTGTTATGACTTCTGTGGTCAAGTTTTAGTGGAGATGAGGCTCACAAAGGTTTTGGCCACTGTGCTGTCTGGGAAAACCTGGACATATGGGAACCCTATTGAAATGACCCTGGGGTCCTTCACAGAGGACAGCCCATCAGCAGCCCCTCTCTTTTCAAGCAGGGTTCCAGCTCAAGAAGGGGTGTTGTTTGCTACCATGGCACCGGGGGACAACAGGTCTGGCAGGTAGACGAGTGCCGAGACATCTACACTTCCCCATTCTCTTGCAGTGCAAAGCACCACCCAGCCCTGTCACCACGGACAGTAAACACAATACATGGGAGGCATTGGCCAGCAAACGTCCTCTGCATTTCGTGGTCTTCACACAGCCTTGAGCTGTTAGGTCAATGGAGTTAGGTAGATGGGTCCATATGGTGAGGGAGGGAGGGAAAGATGGGTTGTTGGATCCACAGGAGAATGGAGGGAGGGATAGCTGGGTCCATAGAGGGATGCATGGATGAGTAGTTGTTCCCACAGTGGGATGGATAGTTGGGAATGGAGAGACGGGTAGTTGGGTCTGTAGGGTGATGGAGGGATGGGTAGTTGGGTCTGTAGGGTGATGGGGGGGATGGGTAGTTGGGTCTGTAGGGTGATGGGGGGATGGGTAGTTGGGTCTGTAGGGTGATGGAGGGGTGGATAATTGGGTCCCTCTGGCAATGGAGGGATGCGTAGTTGAATCCAGAGAGGGATGGACAGTTGGCTCTGCAGAGGGATGGATGGGTAGTTGGGTTCATGAGGGGGATGGATACATACATAGAGGAGGGTGTAGGGAGATGGATAGACATGTAGGTGGCTCAGCATGGGGATGGATGGAAGGAAAGATAAATCAATCTTCTGCAGCCCTCCCTGCCACAACTGACTCCCCCTTTTCCCCCTCCCGTGACAACCCTCCCATGGCAGAAGTCCCATCCCCATCCCCTAGGGAGCACAGGGGAGTAGGTGGCACTCCCCAGCAGTGTGCACTTCTGCCTGGCTCAGCCCAGCCTCACTCTGCTTCTCCTAGGAGAGGGATTCAGCTGGCTCAGAACATGGGCTCAGTTCCACCCAGCAACCAGGGAATGGCAGGGCAGAGATGGCAAGGGAAGGAGGAGGGACAAGGCTAATCACCCTCTAGAGACACCCCTGCTCTGACACTAGCCACTGGCACATGGTGACTCAACCCAGAGCCGGTGCCTGGCACAACAATGGGACTGGGAGTCAGGACTCCTGGGTTCTATCCCCAGCTCTGGGGCGGGGGGAGTGGGGGCTGGGAGTCAAGACTCCTTCATTCTATTCTACTTCCCCCCTCCCCGCAGTCTCTGGGTTGGTTAATCACAGATCCAGCCCCATGACCAGGTTTGCTATTAACCATCCACGCTGGCCCCCGGGGACCCTTCCGAGAGGCGTCATTTCGGTGCAGAGAGAGAGAGACAGCAACAGTATGGAGGGGGTGCCGCAGCCCAGGGCCGTCATCAACAACCCTGCCGACATTGGCGTCATTGTGGGCTACTTCATCCTGGTCATCTGCGTAGGGCTCTGGGTAGGTGACCCGGGGATGCGTCCCTTTGCCCCAGCCCCCTCTCTCCCACCCCCCAACACTGGGCACCAGGGGAAGAAATGGCACAGGGTAGAGACCTGAGCCACTCTTCTGGGACCCAGAACCACCAGGCAGAGACCTGGACCCAGAACCAGAACTGACCACTCCAAAATTAGACCCAACACTTGAGTGAAGGACATCCCCATATACACCCTGCTACCCATCCATCCATCCCCATACACACCCCTGTATCCATCTGTCTGCAGACACCCCCGCACACTTATCCATCCATCCATCCCAGAATCAAGCATAATTCCCCAGGAACTCAGACTCTGAAACTTGAATTTCCATCTCAACCCTAGCATGTCTGTTGCTGGCAGATCCCAGAACCAAAGCCCAGGGCTCAACCCCGGAAATCTGACCCCAGAACCTGAACTGCAGCCCGGGAAGCCCATACACAGAACAGCAGGGCTCAGAAGGGCCCATGACTGAGACCCACATCCACAGAGAACTTAGGTGTCCAAGTCCTAGTTTTAGGCTCCCCTGAGAACCACAAAACTCTCACTCGGCTCCCACCCAACGCCTAAGTCATTGTAGTAGAAGTTTCGTACCCACTTGAGTTTCTGCCTCGGGGCACATCAGCTGCTGCCTCCTCTGGGTGTCTGGGAAGACAGGCGTTCATGCTACCCACTGAGCTATGCTGATGTGGGACCCCCCTCAGTCCCTCCTGGTAGAGCTGTTCCACAGTGGCTCCGTGAAGGAGTGGTTGCAGCCGGGGGACTGGCCTCAGGGGTCTCCCACCTCCCAGTTCGGTGTCCCAACCACCGGCACACAGAGTCCTTCTCAAGATCTGGCCTGCTCTCTCTCTGGCCCAGGGACTCTTATTCTTTAAAGCCACCGTGGAGGAGGAGCTGCACCAGGAGAGACCCAGGGAGTCCCCACGTCCGACTAGCCCATTATCGCTCCGTGGCTTTTCTTCAGGCAGAGGCAGGGATTGAACCAGGAGCTGCTACATCCCAGGCTGGGTGCTCTAAGCACTGGGCTGGAAGTCGTAAGCTGGGCACCTCCTCCTGTGGCTGTTTTGTGTGGAGCGAGGCAGGCGCTCAACTCATTCTGACAAGGAACAACGGCGGCACCGAAGCTGCCCGACCCCAGGAGAGGGGTTCCCGGCTCTGGGTCGCTGGCAGAGTGAGGCGCCTCTCTGCGGCTTGGGCTGAGGGGGCAAACTCCATGAGCGGGGCGGGACTTAGGACCCCCCCATCTCCCATTGTCTGGCTCAGCTGGCTCCCCGCCTAGCACCCATTCATTATATAGGGACCCTGGTGCCTAGCTCAGGCTTTCTGGATCCCAGTGTTGGGCCAGTGATTTTTCTCGGTGCCTAACATTAGGTGTTTCTGTGCTGAGCACCATGGTGCCTAAGTCCCTTTGTGGAGCCGGGCCCTAGAACCCAACTATCTCGGTGATTGACATGCCTAGAGCACAAGTCACTGGCATGATTGATGTACCTAGAACCCAAACCGCTGGGATCTTGGATGGGGCTGTCCTTGTCCCACTACTCCCATGACATCCCTGGCCCTTCTCCCCCTTGTAGCTCCCTCTGCTCTGCCCCAGGAGGGTCCCATCTCACAGTGGAAAGACTGGCAGGGCCTCATCACGGCTGTACAGTTGTTTTTCTGCTCTTCCCGTAGTCTCAGCTCTTTGATCTCCACTCCAGATTGGTCAGGGATGGGGGAAGAGGTTGTTAATTATTACTGGGAAGTACATGGTCCAGGAATGCTCATGAGGCCTGTAATGAGGTGTAAATGTTAGCAGATTAGTCAGGGAGCAGAAATGTATGGTGTGTCCCCCCCTGCATCGCATCACCACACAACGTCCCCCGTCCATGGACCCATGGCTTTAATAAGTCACCGCGGCCCCTCCAACTTGCCAGCCCCATCCCCTCACAGCCCCGAGTGCTGGATCCTCCCCCCACGGACACCTCAGCTTGCTGCAGTACATGGCAAAGACCCAAAATGGTGGGACACACCAGAATTACTCAGGCAAGACACCTGCACTGCAGTGGGATTCCTCATTCAGTGCCAGGCTGGCTCACAACTGAGGCCCATCTAACCCAGTCTCCAGCAAAGGAAAATGTGAGAGAGACACACCCCTCCACCCCCGCGATAGACGTCTCAACCCTGGTCTCTAAGAGGGACCCCCTGAAGCCCTGCAGCAGGAGGCTGGGTCACCAACTCTGGCTAGTTTCATCCACTGGCCTATCCAGTCCCCATAGGTGCCAACTTCCCCTCTTTTCCCTGGGTGCTCAACCCCCAATCTGCCCCTGGCCCCGCCCCCAAATTCACCCCTCCGGGAATCCCTGGGAGGTAGATGGAGGAGTGGGGACGCAGCACACTCGGGCTGTGGGGGGAGAAGGAGGAGTTGGGGCAGGGAAGGAGGAAGTGGGGGCCAGAGGGTGAGGGGAGTTCGGCTGCCAGTGGGTGAGGGCACCCACTAATTTTTCCCTGTGGGTGCTCCAGCCCCGGCGCACCCACCGAGTCAGCGCCTAGGCCAGGCCCTCTTTGAATCTTGGTCTCCACAACTTCTGGTGGCAGGGAGTTCCGAAGGCCGATCGCGCCTCGGGTGAAAGTGCATTTCCTGCCTCCTTGTGACTCCAGGAGCTCCATCTATTTAGCGTAACCAAGAGCAGGTTGAGTGGGCTGATCACAATCTGTAGGTACCTCCATGGGGAACAAATCATTAATACTGGGCTCTGTAGCGGACGAAGGTCTGACACGACCCTGTGGCTGGAAGGAGACACATTCAGACTGGAAATAAGGGGTGCGTTTTTAAGAGCATGGGGAATTAACAGCTGACCCAGGGCTGTGGCTGATTCGCCATGGCTGGGAAGTTGCACTAATAGATCAGCCCCAGTTCACCCAGGAATGATTTGAGGCAGTTCTCTGGCCTGTGCTACACGGGAGGTCACACCCGGCCGGCCTGAGAAGCTCTGCGCCCCAGGCCAGTCACTCTCCAGAGCAGGTTTGGTCCAGCCCTCAGAGCCTTCCCCTCGCCCTTCTCCGAGCCTGGCATCTCCAGCCAGAGCTGGGGGGACTCGCCCCGCGGAGGGACACAGAGCAGGTTGGGTATCTCTGGAGCTGGTGGAGAAACGCGGCATCCAGCCCATGGAAAATTCCCTCCTCCCCCCTGCCCTCTCGCCCCTGCAGTCTATGTGCCGCACCAACCGGAGCACCATCGGGGGTTACTTCCTGGCTGGTAGAAACATGGTCTGGTGGCCGGTGAGTATTGCAATGGGGGTGGGGGATAGATAGATAGATAGATAGATAGATAGATAGATAGATAGATAGATAGATAGATAGATAGATAGATAGAGGGGGTGTATGGGAATGGATAGATTAGATAGATTAGATAGATGGCTGATGGGTGCGTATTGAGCTAACCATCGATCTCAGGAATGGATTCAGAGATGGGCTTAGGGAAGAGGGTTAATACTTGACCCTAGCAGCAGCTGGGTGAGGATAGGGGGGCAAGGGATTGACGTCGGGGGGACCATAGCAAGATATGAGGTTGAGTGGCAGGGGCTGGTGTTAGGGGCAGTGCCTGGGGGCAGGGGATGGCATTAGGCGCAGTGCCCAGGGTGGGGGTGGCATTAGGCGCAGTGCCCAGGGGGTGATAGTAGGGACAGCGCTCCGTGCATCTATCCATAGCCCAGTCCCTCTCCCTCTTGCTGTGGTGCAGGTGGGCGCGTCTCTCTTTGCCAGTAACATCGGCAGTGGGCACTTCGTGGGGCTGGCTGGCACCGGTGCCGCCAATGGCCTGGCTGTGGCCGGCTTCGAGTGGAATGTAAGTGCTTTCGAGTGCCCATAACCCACTCCCCCTCCCTGCTCCACCTCCCTGACCCCACTGCCCCTCGCTGACCCCTCTCCGCTCTCCCCGCCAGGCTCTCTTTGTGGTTCTCCTCCTCGGATGGCTCTTCGTACCTGTGTACCTCACTGCTGGGGTGAGCATCACACTGGGTATAGGTCGGGGGGGGGGCTGGCGGCCAGGACTCCTGGGTTCTATCCCAACTCTGGAAGAGGGTTGAGTTCTGGTGGGTTAGAGCAGGGGGGGCTGGGAGCCAGGACTCCAGGGTTCTATCCCCAGCTCCAGGAGGGAAAGGGTGTGGGGTCTGGTGGGTTAGAGCAGGGGCGGGGCGGGAGCCAGGATGCCTGGGTTCCATTCTCTTCTCCCTTTACCTGCAGGTGATCACGATGCCCCAGTATCTGAAGAAGCGATTTGGGGGCCGGCGAATCCGGATCTATCTGTCCATCCTGTCCCTCTTTCTCTACATCTTCACTAAAATCTCAGTACGTAATTCATCCTCTTCCCAGTGGCGTAGCCGGGTTCAGAGCACAGGGGGAGCGGAGCTAAAAAAAAGGCGCCGGGAGCAAAAAAAAATGCTCCGCTCTGCCTGAAGCGCAGGAGCAAAACGCGTCGGAGCACAAAAAAGGCGCCACTTCTGCTCAGTGGGGGAGCGGCCGCTCCCCCTGCTCCCCCCTGGCTATGCTACTGCCTCTTCCCGGGGGCGGGAGTGCTGGCTGTGGGTGCTGCTCCCGGCTTCTCCCAGCAGGGGGTGCTGTGTACATCGGCCCAGCGCTGAGACCCCCACCCTGTATCGCCCCCCGTAGGTGGACATGTTCTCGGGGGCTGTTTTTATCCAGCAGGCTCTGGGCTGGGATATCTACGTCGCTGTCATTGCCCTGCTCATAATTACCACCATATACACCGTGACAGGTAACGGGGCCGCATCTGGGGTGGGGGGGCCCAGGGGCTGCTCCAGCTGGGCCCGGAGGGGGGGCGGAAGGGGAGCGCAGGTGGGCACCGTTTCACCCCACCCCCCTCCTTGCTCTCCCAGGGGGGCTGGCGGCCCTGATGTATACCGACACGGTGCAAACCTTCGTCATCATCGGGGGAGCCTTCGTCCTCATGGGCTTTGGTGAGTGAGACCCACGGAGAGGGGCAGGAATTGAGGCTGAAAGGAAGCTCCCCCCCCCCCCGGTGCCTCCAGCCCCAGCAGGGGGCGCTGTAAGAGCGGGGAGGGGGTGCTGGCTGTGGGGGGGCGGTACCTCCAGCCCCAGCAGGGGGCGCTGTAAGAGCGGGGAGGGGGTGCTGGCTGTGGGGGGGCGGTACCTCCAGTCCCAGCAGGGGGCACTGTAAGGAGCAGGGAGGGGATGCTGGCTGCGGGGAGGGGGGGCGGTACCTCCAGTCCCAGCAGGGGGCACTGTAAGGAGCAGGGAGGGGGTGCTGGCTGTGGGGGAGGCTCTCAGTGACTCCAGACCCAGCAGGGGGCACTGTAAGGAGTGGGGAGGGGGTGCTGGCTGGGGGGGGGGGTCCCGGTGACTCCAGTCCCAGCAGGGTGCGCTGTAAGGAGTGGGGACGGGGTGCTGGCTGGGGGTGGGGGGCTCCCGGTGACTGCAGACCCTGCAGGGGGCACGGTAGGGAGCAGGGCCGGGGTGCTGGCGGGGGCGGGGGGTGCCTCCCGGTGACTGCAGACCCAGCAGTGGGCGCTATAGAGAGCAGGGCTGGGGTGCTGGCTGTGGGGGGGGCTCCCAGTCCCGCCAGCCCCATGTTCTCCCAGCTGTGGGGAGCGCGCTGTCGCAGTCACTCTTGGTCACAGTGCCCCGTTGGTTGTTTTGCAGCATTTAACGAGGTGGGGGGCTACCGGGGGCTCTTTGACAAGTACCTGGAGGCCCTGCCCAACAAGACCCTCTCTCCCGCCCCGGCCCTGTACAACATCTCGGCCACCTGCTACCAGCCCCGCCCCGACGCCTTCCACCTCCTCCGCGACCCCCTGACCGGAGACCTACCCTGGCCAGCGCTGATCTTCGGCCTCACCATCATCTCCACCTGGTACTGGTGCAGCGACCAGGTATGGAGGCAGGGAGTGGGACCCGGGGCCTTTCCCCTCTGGGGCGGGGGGCAGCTCCGATCCAGCCCCAGGGTGGGGGCCTGGCTGGCTCAGGGCGTGGGGCCTTTCACGGGGGCATTTCCTGCTAGGGTGACTAGACAGCAAATGTGAAAAATCAGGACGGGGTTGGGGGGTACTAGGAGCCTATATAAGAAAAAGACCCCAAAATCAGGACTGTCCCTATAAAATTGGGACATCTGCTCACCCTATTCCTTGCCCACAGGTGATTGTGCAGCGTTGCCTTGCGGGCAGGAGCCTGACCCACGTCAAAGCCGGCTGCATCCTCTGTGGGTACCTGAAGCTGTTGCCGATGTTCCTCATGGTGATGCCAGGAATGATCAGCCGCATCCTCTACCCAGGTATGGTGCCCCGCTGCCCCGTGCTGGCGGGATCCCAGATGCCCCATGTCTTAGCCCTCCGCCTCCAGCCCATAGCGCCCCCTGTCGAGCCCCACCCCCCCGGCTGACCCCGATTTCTCCCCAGACGAGGTGGCCTGCGTGGTGCCGGAGGACTGCAAGCGGATCTGTGGCACTGAAGTCGGCTGCTCCAACATCGCCTACCCCAAGCTGGTGGTGGCTCTCATGCCTGCCGGTAAGCAGTTGGAGCTGGCCCCCAGTGCCTTAGTGCATTGCTAGGGGGCGCTGTGCTGCAGGGGGCGGGCGGGGGGCTCGACAGGGGGCGCTATGCTGCAGGGGGTGTGGGGGGGGCTCGGCAGGGGCACTGTGCTGAAGGGAGAGGATGGGGGGCTCAGCAGGGGGCGCTGTACTGTGGGGAGCAGGTGGGGGCTCGGCAGGGGGCGCTATGCTGCAGGGGGTGGGTGGGGGGCTCGGCAGGGGCACTGTGCTGAAGGGAGAGGATGGGGGGCTCAGCAGGGAGTGCTGTGCTGTGGGGAGCAGGTGGGGGCTCGGCAGGGGGCGCTGTGCTGCAGGGAGCGGGCGGGGGCTCAGCAGGGGGCGCTGTGCTGCAGGGAGCGGGCGGGGGGCTGGGCAGGGAGCGCTGTGCTGTGGGGAGCAGGTGGGGGCTCGGTAGGGGGCGCTGGGCTGCAGGGAGCAAGTGGGGGGCTCAGCAGGGGGCGCTGTGCTGCAGGGAGAGGGTGGGGGGCTGGGCAGGGGGGCGCTGTGCTGCGGGGAGCAGGCGGGGGGCTCGGTGGGGGGGGGGGCACTGTGCAGTGGGGAGCGGGGCCAGAGGCTCGGCGAGGGGCGGTGCTGTTCTTCAGGGCGTAAGCTGTATGACTCTGTCGCCCCCTGCAGGTCTGCGGGGGTTGATGCTGGCCGTGATGCTGGCCGCCCTGATGAGCTCCCTGGCCTCCATCTTCAATAGCAGCAGCACCCTATTCACCATGGACATCTACAACCGCCTGCGGCCCCGGGCCCGGAGCAGGGAGCTGCTGATTGTGGGCAGGTGAGGGTAGGGTGACCAGTCAGCATGTGAAAAATCGGGACGGGGGTGGGGGGTAATAGGAGCCTATATAAGAAAAAGCCCCAAATATCGGGACTGTCCCTATAAAATCGGGACATCTGGGTGAGGGTGCACTAGGGGCACTGTGCCGCGGGGAGTGCTGTGCCTCTGAGCTTGCTGTGGGCCTCGCCATGCCCTGTCTACCAGCCGGCACTAGGGGGCGCTGTGGGCCCAGCCACGCCCCTGCCCCTCACCCTGGTCTCTGGGCAGGGTGTGGATCTTGTGCATGGTGGCCATCAGCATTGCCTGGATCCCAGTGGTGCAGGCGGCGCAGAGCGGGCAGCTCTTCGATTACATCCAGTCCATCGCCAGCTACCTGGCGCCACCCATCGCCGCCGTCTTCTTCCTCGCCCTGTTCGTCAAGAGGGTCAACGAGCCCGTGAGTGCCAGGAGACCCAGGCATCCGGAGATGGAGAGGAAGGGGGAGGCGAGGTGGGGGGGAACGGACCCAGGTTCTGGGGATGGAGAAGAGGTGGGGAGGGAGGGACCCAGGTGTCCAGGGATGGCGAGAAGGGACTGGAGGGGTGGGGAACCCAGGTATCTGGAGATGGGGAGGAGGGGTCAAGGGTCGGGGAGCCGAGGGACCCAGGTGTCCGGGGATGGCAAGAAGGGGCTGGGGGAGCAGGGGACCCAGGTGTTCGGGGATGGAGAGGAGGGTGGCGAGTGTTGGGAGATCCAGAAGTCTGGGCAGTTGGAGGATGTGGGGGACCCAGGCCTCTGGGAAGTGTGTGTGTGGGGGGGGGGGTGAGGGACCCAGGTGTCAAGGCAATGGGAAGGGAGAGAAGTGGAGGGAGTGGGGGATGCAGGCATCACACTCTCTAGAATGGATCAAGAGCGGGAATACCAACCTCAGGGCAGACGTACCCCAAAACTCACAGCGATAGTCAGGTTACTCCCCATCCCCAGGGACCAGTCACTCACACCTGGTCAATTGCACTGCAGATCTCACACCAAAGACAAGGCTGGCAGCTAGTCCTGTAATAAACCCGCTAAAGATGATTTAGTAACTGAGAAGAAGAAACAAGCATGTTAGTTACAAGGTTAAAGCAGGTGAAAGCTACACACACAAACGAGACTTAGGTTCCAAATGGTGGCAGAAGCGTCTCTCCCAAGGAAGCCCTTGCGAGTTAACCCAGGCCGAGTGCTGGGGATCTTTTACCTATGCTTGGTATCCTCACCCCTCCGAGTGCCAGCAGCACGAAGACCCACATTCTTCCTGGCAGTGGTTTTTATTCCCTTCCCCCACAGTTTAAGCTGGCGGGACGAGGCCTCATGGGCATCTCCTCTTCATGGGTGGGGGGGGGGGCAATGATTTGCCCTCCACATTGGTCTGTCTGGTGTCTCTCATAGACTTTAAGGTCAGAAGGGACCATTATGATCATCTAGTCTGACCTCCTGCACAACGCAGGCCACAGAATCTCACCCACCCACTCCTGTAATAAACCCCCAACCTATGTCTGAGCTATTGAAGTCCTCAAATCATGGCTTAAAGACTTCAAGGTGCAGAGAATCCTCCAGCAAGTGACCCGTGCCCCATGTTGCGGAGGAAGGCGAAAAAACTCCGGGGCCTCTGCCAATCTGCCCTGGAGGAAAATTCCTTCCCGACCCCAAATATGGCGATCAGCTGACCCCTGAGCATGTGGACAAGACTCAGCAGCCAGACACCCAGGAAAAAGTTCTCTGTAGTAACAGATCCCACCACATCTAACATCCCATCACAGGCCATTGGCATATTTACCACTAATAGTCAAAGATCAATTAATTGACAAAATTAGGCTATCCCATCATACCATCCCCTCCATAAACTTACCAAGCTTAGTCTTGAAGCCAGATAGGTCTTTTGCCCCCACTACTCCCCTTGGAAGGCTGTTCCAGAACTTCACTCCTCTGATGGTTAGAAACCTTCATCTAATTTCAAGTCTAAACTTCCTGCTGGCCCGTTTATAGCCATTTGTTCTTGGGTCCACATTGGTACTGAGCTGAAATAATTCCTCTCCCTCCCTGGTATTTATCCCTCTGATATATTTACAGAGAGCAATCATATCTCCCCTCAGCCTTCGCTTGGTTAGGCTACACAGCAGTGAAACAGCCCCGCAGCCTGAGTCGGCTGGCAGGAGCCAGCGTGGGCAGCTAATTGCTGTGGAGATGGCCCCACCCTCTGGCCGTCTTTTGTAGGGCAGGAGCTACCTCCTGTGGCAAACGGGCATTTCACACCTGGGGGCGCTATTTTCCCGGCTGGTGATTCGTCGTTACAGAGCAACCCCTCAGGGGTAGGGGGGTTATAGGTGAGATCTCGGCCTGCAGCAACGGAGAAACGCTTCAGCAAGACTAAACACGAACCCCTCAGCCCTAGTTTAACAATGTTAACACACAGGTGAGCTAGGCGGGGTCCCAGCTGTGCTGTGATGAGGCCTAGGGGCCTTGGCATGAGCTGACACTTGGTCTGCCGGTGAGGAGCGGGGGAGGGACCCAGGCGTCCAGGCAGTGGGAGGATGGGGAAAGGGTGGAGGGTGTGGGGGATCCAAGGGCCGGACACAGGGAGGACGATGGAGGGAGTGGGGAACAGGGGATGGGGGAGGGAGTGGGGAACCCGCATCCCGGCCGTGGGAGGATGAGGGAGTGAGCACCCAGAAACCCAGGTGACCCCCACCCTTTCTGCACACAGGGCGCGTTCTGGGGGCTGGTCGGGGGGCTGCTGATTGGCCTGGCCCGTCTGCTGCCTGAATTCGCCTATGGCACTGGCAGCTGCATCTTCCCCAGCGCCTGCCCCCGCCTCATCTGTGGGGTGCACTACCTGTACTTCGCCATCATCCTCTTCCTCGCCAGCGTCGCCCTGGTGCTGGGGGTATCGCTTTGCACCCCGCCCATCCCCGACAAGCACGTGAGCAACCCTGGGCAGGGGGGGAGGGGGATGGGACCCAGGTGTCCGGGACAACTGCACAGGATGCTCATCCTTAGGGGAGAGAGCAGGGCGGGAAATGGGACCCAGGTGTCCGGGACAGCAGTTAAGGGCACTCGCCCGTAGGGGGAGAGAGCAGGACGGGAGATGGGACCCAGGTGTTCGGGACAGCAGTGCAGGGCACTCGCCCCTGGGGGAGGGAGCAGGATGGGGGATGGGACCCAGGCGTCCCGGTGCAGAGTGCTCACCCTGCGATCCCCCTTCCCAGCTGCACCGCCTGGTGTTCAGCCTGCGTCACAGCAAGGAGGAGCGCGTGGACCTGGACGAGGAGGAGGAGGAGAGCAGGAGGAGGAAAGAAATGAGGCAGCAGCAGCGAGTGGCTGAGAACGGGGCGGTGGAGCACGTGTTGGAGGTGGAAGGTGGGGCTCTAGAGGGCGCTGTGCTGCAGGGAGCGGGCGGGGGGCTCGGCAGGGGGCGCTGTGCTGCAGGGGGCGGGCGGGGGGCTCGGCAGGGGGCGCTGTGCTGCAGGGAGCAGGTGGGGGGGCTCAGCAAGGGGCGCTGGGCTGCAGGGAGCGGGCGGGGGGGCTCAGCAAGGGGCGCTGTGCTGCAGGGGGTGGGCGGGGGGCTCGGCAGGGGGCGCTGTGCTGCAGGGGGCGGGCGGGGGGCTCGCCAGGGGGCGCTGTGCTGCAGGGAGCAGGTGGGGGGGCTCAGCAAGGGACGCTGTGCTGCAGGGGGCGGGCGGGGGGCTCGGCAGGGGGCGCTGTGCTGCAGGGGGTGGGCGGGGGGCTCGGCAGGGGGCGCTGGGCTGCAGGGGGTGGGCGGGGGGCTCGGCAGGGGGCGCTGGGCTGCAGGGAGCAGGTGGGGGAGTCGGCAGGGGGCGCTGTGCTGCACGGGACGGGCGGGGGGCTCGGCAGAGGGCGCTGTGCTGCAGGGGACGGGCGGGGGGCTCGGCAGGGGGCGCTGTGCTGCAGGGGGCTCGGCAGGGGGCGCTGTGCTGCAGGGAGCAGGTGGGGGGGCTCAGCAAGGGGCGCTGTGCTGCAGGGGGCGGGCGGGGGCTCAGCAAGGGGCGCTGGGCTGCAGGGAGCGGGCGGGGGGCTCGGCAGGGGGCGCTGGGCTGCAGGGAGCGGGCGGGGGGCTCAGCAGGGGGCGCTGGGCTGCAGGGAGCAGGTGGGGGCTCAGCAAGGGGCACTGTTCACTCTCTTTCTTCTGCCAGGCCCCCCGGCCGGTCAGCCCCAGGGCCGCGTGGGGCGCTGCATGGCCTGGCTCTGCGGCCTGGGGGGCCCGGTGAAGAGGGCTCCGGAGCCGGGTGCGGACAAAGAGGCCGAGGAGACGCAGCGGCTGCTGGACATCACGGAGCACCCGACCTGGAGCCAGGTCGTCAACCTCAACGCCATCGTCATGATGGCCATCGCCCTCTTCCTGTGGGGCTACTACGCCTGAGCCGCTGCCACGGGGAGCCCCCCGGCTCTGAGCCCCACCGCGGGGAGCCCATGGGGCTCCCAGGCCACCTCCCACCTGTGTCAGGGGGAGCCCGCGTCACCTCAGCCTCCCACTACCGCCAAATAAACCCTCTTTCCCTTCCCAAGTTACTGTAGGCCTCCCCCCCCCCCCCCCGCCCCACTGCACCCTCTATCCAATGTGGCCTCTCCGTGGTGGGGTCTCCTCTGCCCTATGCCATAGTCCCCCCCCGCACCACTGTGCACCTCAGCTGTCAATGAGGGGCTTGTGTACCCCCTCCCCAAACTATTATCTAGGGGCTCCCCCCCAACCCAATGCGGAGACGATAGGAAGAGGGTGGAAATGGGAGGGGGACAGCATAGCCAGCCCCTCACCGACCCCCAGCCCAGCCTCCCACCAGGTCCCCCCGACTCTTCCCCATGAAACTCAAGCTGGGAAGAGTGTGGAGGGGAGGCACTAGACAAATAAATGAATGGGAAACTCCGGCCGTGTTTGCTTTACTGGGTGGGAGCCAGCGCCCCCTAGAGGGGAAAGGCCCCAGATCCCGTTTCCCACCCCTCTGAGCCAGCCAATCCCCTAGCCCAGGACCAGATCGGAGCCGGCACCAGCCAATCCCCTAGTCCAGGGCCAGATCGAAGCCAGCACCAGCCAATCCCCTAGCCCAGGGCCAGATCGGAGCCAGCACCAGCCAATCCCCTAGCCCAGGGCCAGATCGGAGCCGGCACCAGCCAATCCCCTAGCCCAGGGCCAGAGCGGAGCCGGCACCAGCCAATCCCCTAGCCCAGGACCAGATCGGAGCCGGCACCAGCCAATCCCCTAGGCCAGGGCCAGAGCGGAGCCGGCACCAGCCAATCCCCTAGCCCAGGGCCAGATCGGAGCCGGCACCAGCCAATCCCCTAGCCCAGGGCCAGATCGGAGCTGGCACCAGCCAATCCCCTAGCCCAGGGCCAGAGCGGAGCCGGCACCAGCCAATCCCCTAGCCCAGGGCCAGAGCGGAGCCGGCACCAGCCAATCCCCTAGCCCAGGGCCAGAGCGGAGCCGGCACCAGCCAATCCCCTAGCCCAGGGCCAGAGCGGAGCCGGCACCAGCCAATCCCCTAGCCCAGGGCCAGAGCGGAGCCGGCACCAGCCAATCCCCTAGCCCAGGGCCAGATCGGAGCCGGCACCAGCCAATCCCCTAGCCCAGGGGCAGAGCGGAGCCGGCACCAGCCAATCCCCTAGTCCAGGGCCAGATCGGAGCCGGCGCCCCCTAGAGGGGAAAGGTCCTAGATCTGTTCCTCACCACAAACACACCGGGACAAACAGGCTGTATATGAAAATAGAAAGCTCTATTTCAGAGTTATTCTGCCCCCTGGTGCTCAGACTGCCTTATGGTGCTGGGATGGGGAGGCAGAGAGGATGGTACAGCAATTTCCCCCAGATTTCAACCCCAAAGGATCTGGGAAGGAGCTCCCCAGAGCCCCATTCACATCATCCCCCATTGGAATTAAGGAGGGGGGGCTCGGATTCACCCCCATGCCCTCCCTGCTGAATTTGGGACCCCCCACTTAAAACCAAGTATCCACTTTTTACCCCCATTGGCATTAAAGGTGGGGGGCCACAGATTCACCCCATATTCCCTCACTGGAAGGTGGGGTCTCTTCCCCTAATATGGGGGGGGGCCTTTCTGTTCCCCATCTTGAAAGTACGGTTCCTAATGCTCCCGCCTCCAAAAATCCCATCCCCTGCTAAGATGAGGGTCCCACCTATGTTTCCTCCATGGCTCTTAAGGGGTGTCAAAGCCCCCCACATTCCACAGCAGAAAGCTGGAGGGGCTATTGGAATGGGGGACCCTTCCCTTCCCCCCAGTGAAGAGGAGTCCAATTCTCCCATCTGAAATGGGGGTTTTCCTTCTCCCACAAGTCTGGTGTCTCTTCCCTGTACCCCACTGAATCTGGGGTGTCTCCCCCATGGCAGTGAAGGGGCTCTCCAATCTCCCCAGGAAATCGGGGTCCCACCCTGAAATGGGGGCCTGCTCCTCTGCCCGCCACGTCACAGGCTGCCCAGCGTCTGCCCCACCCGCACCCTGCGCCCAGCCCTGGTGCGGAAGCCAAAGCGCCGGGGCCCCTGGAAGAGGAGGACGATGGTGGAGCCCAAGTTGAACTCCCCCAGGCCGGCCCCCTTGGGGGCGGGGACCCCCGCTGGCCCCGCCCAGGCCAAGTAGCTGAGGTCGTGGTAGCGACCCTGCACGTGTCGGGCGCAATTGGTGCGAAGGTCCTGCCGGAGAGAAAGGGGGCCACGGTTACCACGGTGACGAGCACCCCCTTGCTCCACGTCTGCTCTGGTTCGCAAGAACCACGTAACTGTGCACTCACTGCCCCCCCCCCCATGCGATCCCATGGGAGCACGGGCTCACTAGCGTGCCCCCCCACGTGCAATCCCACCAGAGCATGCATTTACCAGGCCCCCCCCTACATGTAATCCCACGGGCGCACGTGCTCACCGGGGGACCCCACACGTGCAATCCCGCGAGCATGCATGTGCTCACCAGAAGCCCCCATGTGCGATCGCACAAGTGCACGCACATTCACCAAAGCCCCCCCCTTGTCTGATCCCACAAATGTGTGCGCGCTCCCCACGGGCCTCCCCACATGAGATTCCACAAGCACACGCATGCTCACCAGGCCCCCCCCCCCATATCTGTTCATGCAAGTGTGTGAACACTCACCAGGGCCCCCCCCACATGCAATCCCCCAAGCGCACACGCTCACCAGGGACCCCATCAGGACACCAGAGGGCTGCCCCCCTCTCCAGGGCTCCCAGCTCCCTCTGCCCCCAGCCCCACCTGGTCGCAGTAGATGCGGATGGAGCCCACGTTGGTGGCCCCCACGGCAGTCAGGGAGAAGAAGCCGTGGGCCCACTCCCCGCTCAGCACCACCCGCTCGTTGTGGCAGAACAGCCCCGGGATCCAGCGCACCACGCTCGGGCTCACCGACATCAGGGAGCCTGCCACGGACGGGCACGGGGCAGGGCAGGCAGACGGATGGGAGGGAAGAGGAGACCCCAGCATGAGTGACAACCGGGTCCATGTCCCCCGCCGCCCCAGCCTGCTTCCCCCGCCCCCGTTGGCTGTGCCGTACCGGGGAAGTGCCGGCGGTGCTGGATGTGCCAGTCGGTGGGCGAGTGGAAACGGTGGTAGTCGCCCGGCGCCAGATAGATGACGCACTGATAGAGCCGGTGCCCCCATGGGAAGAGACCCTGGCCTGGGGGAGAGAGACGGACAGCAAAGGGTTAATCGGGACCTGCCTTGGATTGGGGGGGACACACCCCAGATTGGCCCCTGGGATCTATCCCAGCCACCCTCTCCCCGGGATTGGATCCTGGGCCCAGCCCCCCACATCAGCCCACCCCCAACCCCGTGCTCACCCCCATCTTCCCTCCAGTCCTGGGGCCCGAGGAAGCTCTCCAGGGAGTACGTCACCCCCTTCACCTGCTCCAGGCAGCTCCTCCGCACCCGGCCCAGGTGCACGATGCAGCCGTCCGCAGGGCTGACCTGCAACCCGCCGGGACAGGAGGAGAAGTGGGGATGGCCTCGCACGGGGATTCACGAGGGCAGACCAGGGCGTTCACACCTGTGCCGGCCGAGAAAAGATGGAGGAGCTCCCAATCCCCAGGGAGCAGCACCCTGGGGAAGACAGGGGCAGGGCTCTGGGGAGGGCACATGCCGGCCCGTGCACAGACAGTGCAAAACTCTCGTGAAAAGCCAGGCTGTGAAAGCTCCCAGGCCCGGAGCCCTGGGGAACGTGCTTTTGTCTCGCATGTGCGGGAGGCTCATGTGCCGCCGCTGGCACAGCCATGTTGAGCTGTGGCCAATGCCAGCTCACGGTACTGCTGGGCACACATGCGGGCCAAGGCAGGCGGGTATGTCTGGGACCCTGGTGAGCCTGGCCTAAGGGAGGAGCGTGCATGTGTATTGTCACTGTGGGCATCGGAACATACCATGTCAAAGGGGTTTCATGGGAAGGGAAGACCCATGATTTGGGGCACATGGGGGAGGGGAGAATGAGACATACCATGTGCGGGGGGGGGGAGGGGATGGAACATACCATAATTTGTGTGGGGGGGTGGGACATACCATGCCATTGCAGGGAGAGAACAAAATGAGACCTATTGTATTGTAGGGGGTACAGAAGTGGAATGTAACCATACCGTGGAGGGGTGGGATTGAACATACCATCCTATGAGGAGCTTTGCTGGGGGATGGGTGGGACCTGCCATGACATGGGAAGGCAATTAAAGGGCCGGGCGAGACATACCATCACTGTTCCCTCTAAGCTGTGCGCGTATGCACACGCACGCAGATCCTAAACTCCGCGCACACGGTGAAACACTGTGCGCACAAAAATTTGCATAGAATTTTTTTGCGCACACAACCTGTCAAAAATTTGCACAGAAGACATTTTTTTGCGCACATGGACTGTCAAAAATTAGAGGGAACATTGCATACCATCTCTTGGGAGGGCAATGGAGTGGCATGGGAGGGCAGGGTGGAACATATCATGCCATGGGAGAACAATGGGAGGGACAGACCAGGACATACCATGTCATGGGAGGGCAATGGGGGGCACGGCGGTATATACCATGCCATGGAATGGCAATGGGGGGGGGGGGAGACAGACCAGGACATACCATCACATGGGAGGGCAATGGGGTGGCATGGGAGGGCAATGGGGTGGCAGGGGGGGCCATACCATGCCATGGGAGAACAATGGGAGGGACCTACCATGTCAAGGGAGGGCAATGGGGAGCACGGCGGGATATACCATGTTATGGAAGGGCAATGGGGGGGGGGCAGACCAGGACATACCATGTCATGGGGTGCGATGGGACGCACCCAGGGCTTGAGCGGGCGCCGGAAGAGCTCCCCAAGGCTGCGGTAGCCGCTCAGATCTTCCTCAGCCGCCTCGGCCATGTTGACGGAGAAGGCCCAGACGTAGAGCGCCAGCAGGGGGCGCCGCAGCCAGCGGGGCAGCGCCAGCCCTGTCAGCACCCCCCAGAGTCGCGAGAGCAGCCGGGTGGGGGCGCGGTGGTACACGGCCTGCGGGGGGCGGGGGGAGTCAGCAGGGGGCACTCGCCCCCTATAGACTCCCTCCCCCCACTCCTCCCATCCCACCCCAGATCCCTCCCATCCCTTCTTCTGCCCCACTTCTCCCCAGCTCCTCCCCCTCGCTGGCCCCTTCTCTACCCCCCATGCCCTGACCTTGCCAGTGAGGGGCTTGAGAATCTGCCAGGAGCGGAGCCACAGGGCATGGCCAGGCATCCGGGGGAGATGGCGCCGCAGGGAGAGCCTGGGGATGGCCATCCTGGAGGGACATGTACAGCACCGTGAGCACACACCACGGCTCACCCCTGGGGGAGAAACTGGGACAGGGAATGGGACCCAGGCGTCCGGGAGGGCAGCTCACCCCTGAGAGTTATGAGATGCTCTGCATAGCCTGCCTTCGCCTAGGATGATCCCAGCCTGGGGCAGAGGGGAATCACTGCCCCAGGGGCATCCCCCAAAGCCAGGCTGGGCCCCCCACGCCCATCAGGAGAGCAGCACCCAGGCTTGGGGCTGCCATGGGGCCAGACAGCACTCCCCAAGACAGAGCTAGCCCACTCCCCAAGACCACCCACAGAGTTGCACACAGCATAACACAAACACACAGACACGGTGTCATACATACAAAGCATAACAGTGTTGTGCACAGGCACAGTGTAACACACAGAGCGTAACACACAGTGTCACACAGAGCATAGCAGTATAACACACACACTCTGATAGAGACACAGCAAAAGTGTTGCACATACAAATGTAAAACACATAGGGTGTAACACACAAAGAGAGCTTAAACCAGTGTAACACACTAACAGTGTAACACAGAAAGCGTAACGACATCACACACAGAGCACAGTGTAACACACACACACCAAGATACACACAGACACACACAAAGAGTAACAGTTGCACACACAAAATTAACACATACACAGGGCATAACAACACATACAGCATAACACATAGAGAGCACAACAGCGTAACACACTAACAGACACGATACACTAACAGATTAACACAAAATGCACAGTGTAATTCACACACACTGTGGGTCGTGTGTAACATGCAGTGTCACAGTGTAGCACAGTGTAACATACATGTCACACACATGCAGACAGTGTCATATACACACAGACTATAACATAGTGTAACACACACAGAGACATATACACACATAACACACAGCAGCTGAGAGTGGGGTGTGACTCCTGAAAACCTACAGACAGACACAGCCACTCACACACACACACAGAGGAAACACACACAAATATACTCATACACACTGACGCACAATGACTGGGAGAGTGACTCCTGGCCTTTGGGTCACACACACACGGAACAGGACACCCCCCACATGCATTAATAACATAACACACACCTGCCCTAAGTGACACACCCTGCTATTTATACACACAGGAAACAAAACTCACACACACTCGCTGACAGTAGAACATACAACTGGCACAGCTACAACACACACATTTGACACAATGACCCACACCCCGCAACATACGCGCACACACACACACACACACACACACACACTGATAGCAGGACAGCGACTCTCAGACAGCTGATATCTACTGATGCCAGTGCATGCATACGCACACACACAAACACTCCACAACTCAACACAGACACCCCCCCCAGCAGCCTCCTACAATATGGCACACAGAAGGACAGTGACACACAATCACACACACAAGGGCATGCAGAACAAGACACACACACACACTGACATACAATCACACACACAAGGGTACAGAGAAAACTCCTAACACACAATCGCACACACTACAACAATAGAGGGTAACATTCACACAAACACAAAATCACACACACACAGAGAACACTAACACAATCACAAACACACACAGAGAAAAACACTGAATGACACTAACACAAAATCACACCCACTACAAGGGTACAGAGAATAACATTCACACAGAGAATGACAACACACAAATCAACACACACACACACACACACACACGGCGAAGCCAGCCCAGACACACTCACTGGCAGCAAGGATGTTGCTGGCCCAGATCCGTCTCTTCCACCTCGCCAGTGCTCAGCGATGGCCATCACATGACATGTGCACAATGACTCACAAGACTTGCACGGAGGGGCCAGGCCCTCCCTCACGAAATTGGCACCGCACAAGCCTATGGTCTCATCATCACCCCACACAGCAGGACTATGACATCACCTGGCCACGCACACACGGTGGGACTGCAAACAGCAGGGGCCTGAACTATGCCCCAGATACGGCTGCATCTCAGCCCAGGCGAGGGATCCCTGTACAAACAGTCCCCGCGCCCTGCACCAGAGGTAGCTGCATCTCAGTGCCAGGCAAGGGATCCCCGTATAAACAGTCCCCAAGCCCTGCACCAGAGGTGGCTGCATCTCAGTGCTGGGTGAGGGATCCCTGTATAAACAGTCCCCGCGCCCTGCACCAGAGGTGGCTGCATCTCAGTGCTGGGTGAAGGATCCCTGTATAAACAGTCCCCGCGCCCTGCACCAGAGGTGGCTGCATCTCAGTGCTGGGTGAAGGATCCCCGTATAAACAGTCCCTGCGCCCTGCACCAGAGGTGGCTGCATCTCAGTGCTGGGTGAGGGATCCCCGTATAAACAGTCCCTGCGCCCTGCACCAGAGGTAGCTGCATCCCAGTGCCAGGCAAGGGATCCCCGTATAAACAGTCCCCGCACCCTGCACCAGAGGTGGCTGCATCTCAGCGCTGGGTGAAGGATCCCCGTATAAACAGTCCCCGCGCCCTGCACCAGAGGTAGCTGCATCTCAGTGCCAGGCAAGGGATCCCCGTATAAACAGTCCCCAAGCCCTGCACCAGAAGTGGCTGCATCTCAGCGCTGGGTGAAGGATCCCCGTATAAACAGTCCCCGCGCCCTGCACCAGAGGTAGCTGCTTGTCAGTGCTGGGTGAGGGATCCCTGTATAAACAGTCCCCGCGCCCTGCACCAGAGGTAGCTGCTTGTCAGTGCTGGGTGAGGGATCCCTGTATAAACAGGCCCCACGCCCTGCACCAGAGGTAGCTGCATCTCAGTGCTGGGTGAGGGATCCCTGTATAAACAGGCCCCGCGCCCTGCACCAGAGGTGGCTGCATCTCAGTGCTGGGTGAAGGATCTCCGTATAAACAGGCCCTGTGCCAGAGGTGGCTGCATCTCAGTGCTGGGTGAGGGATCCCCGTATAAACAGGCCCTGCGCCCTGCACCAGAGGTGGCTGCATCTCAGTGCTGGGTGAGGGATCCCTGTATAAACAGGCCCTGCGCCCTGCACCAGAGGTGGCTGCATCTCAGTGCTGGGTGAGGGATCCCTGTATAAACAGGCCCTGCGCCCTGCACCAGAGGTGGCTGCATCTCAGTGCTGGGTGAGGGATCCCTGTATAAACAGGCCCTGAGCCCTGCACCAGAGGTGGCTGCATCTCAGTGCTGGGTGAGGGATCCCTGTATAAACAGGCCCTGCACCTCAACCAAGAGCTGGGTGCATCTCAGCTGTGCCCCCTCGCAGGGAAAAGCCCCATGTCTATGTATATATATAAAAACTTTATTTCCAGCAGTACAGGGGTGCAGAGCACGTTGAGTTCACAGTGTCTGTAATGGAGCTGGATTGAATCCGCACCCTTCAGTCACTGGTCCCAGTCAGCTCCCTGGGGTGAGCCCGTGAAGGCACAGAACGTTTTGGTCTCGTTGGGGTCGGTACCGACGCTAGGGAGGGGGGCAGCCGGCCTACAGGACTTTCTTGTCCTTGGGGGTCCAATCCAGACGCCACTCCTCTGCTCCAAGCAGGTTCCGATCCGTGACCCAGCCCGCCGAGACCAGCCCTGCAAGAGACAGACCAGCCCAGGGCCAGGGGATGGTGTGTGTGTTTCCCCACCAGGGGGCACTAGGGGACACCCCAGGGCTGGAAATGCAGTGGGTGGGGGTGTCTCTCCGATCTCCCCAGGGCAGGGGCCAATGGGGAAGACCCCAGTGCTGAGAGCATGGTGGGTGGGGTCTCCACAGCACGGGGTGCTCTTCCCCGGGCACGGGGCCCTACAGGGGGTAGGACCAGGACTGGGAGTGCAGGGGGTGGGGATGCTCCCCAGCAAGGGGTGCTCTCCCCAGGGGGGGGCACTAGGGGTCCCTGAAGGCTGAGTGCAGGGGGTGGGGATGTTCCCAGCAGGGGGCGCTCTCCCCAGGGGGGGGCACTAGGTGGTCCCTGAAGGCTGAGTGCAGGGGGTGGGGATGCTCCCCAGCAAGGGGTGCTCTCCCCAGGGGGGGGCACTAGGGGTCCCTGAAGGCTGAGTGCAGGGGGTGGGGATGTTCCCAGCAGGGGGCGCTCTCCCCAGGGGGGGGCACTAGGGGTCCCTGAAGGCTGAGTGCAGGGGGTGGAGATGTTCCCCAGCAGGGGGTGCTCTTCCCAGGGTGGGGCACTAGGGGTCCCTGAAGGCTGAGTGCAGGGGGTGGGGATGTTCCCCAGCAGGGGGTGCTCTCCCCAGGGAGGGGAACTAGGGGTCCTTGAGGGTTGAGTGCAGGGGGTGGGGATGTTCCCAGCAGGGGGCGCTCTCCCCGGGGGGGGGGCACTAGGGGTCTCTAAGGGCTGAGTGCAGGGGGTGAGGATGTTCCCCAGCAGG
The DNA here is from genome assembly GCA_037349315.1 of Chelydra serpentina. Lineage (NCBI taxonomy): Eukaryota > Metazoa > Chordata > Testudines > Chelydridae > Chelydra > Chelydra serpentina. Next base: position 1,482,610 of record JBAIAC010000021.1, on the reverse strand, counting down.
GGGTGCTCTCCCCAGGGAGGGGAACTAGGGGTCCTTGAGGGTTGAGTGCAGGGAGTGGGGATGTTCCCAGCAGAGGGCGCTCTCCCCAGGGAGGGGCACTAGGGGTCCCTGAGGGCTGAGTGCAGGGGGTGAGGATGTTCCCCAGCAGGGGGCGCTCTCCCCGGGGAGGGGAACTAGGGGTCCTTGAGGGTTGAGTGCAGGGGGTGGGGATGTTCCCAGCAGGGGGCGCTCTCCCCAGGGAGGGGCACTAGGGGTCTCTGAGGGTTGAGTGCAGGGAGTGGGGATGTTCCCAGCAGGGGGCGCTCTCCCCAGGGGGAGGCACTAGGGGTCCCTGAGGGCTGAGTGCAGGGGGTGGGGATGTTCCCCAGCAGGTGGCGCTCTCCCCGGGGGGGGGCACTAGGGGTCCCTGAGGGCTGAGTGCAGGGGGTGGGGATGTTCCCAGCAGGGGGCGCTCTCCCCAGGGAGGGGCACTAGGGGTCTCTGAGGGTTGAGTGCAGGGGGTGGGGATGTTCCCAGCAGGGGGCGCTCTCCCCAGGGGGAGGCACTAGGGGTCCCTGAGGGCTGAGTGCAGGGGGTGGGGATGTTCCCCAGCAGGGGGTGCTCTCCCCAGGGGGGGGCACTAGGGGTCTCTGAGGGCTGAGTGCAGGGGGTGGGGATGTTCCCAGCAGGGGGCGCTCTCCCCAGGGAGGGGCACTAGGGGTCTCTGAGGGCTGAGTGCAGGGGGTGGGGATGTTCCCAGCAGGGGGCTCTCTCCCCGGGGGGGGGCACTAGGGGTCTCTGAGGGCTGAGTGCAGGGGGTGGGGATGTTCCCAGCAGGGGGCGCTCTCCCCAGGGAGGGGCACTAGGGGTCTCTGAGGGCTGAGTGCAGGGGGTGGGGATGTTCCCAGCAGGGGGCGCTCTCCCCAGAGAGGGGCACTAGGGGTCTCTGAGGGCTGAGTGCAGGGGGTGGGTATGTTCCCAGCAGGGGGCGCTCTCCCCAGGGAGGGGCACTAGGGGTCTCTGAGGGCTGAGTGCAGGGGGTGGGGATGTTCCCAGCAGGGGGTGCTCTCCCCAGAGAGGGGCACTAGGGGTCTCTGAGGGCTGAGTGCAGGGGGTGGGGATGTTCCCAGCAGGGGGCGCTCTCCCCAGGGAGGGGCACTAGGGGTCTCTGAGGGCTGAGTGCAGGGGGTGGGGATGTTCCCAGCAGGGGGCGCTCTCCCCAGAGAGGGGCACTAGGGGTCTCTGAGAGCTGAGTGTAGGGGGTGGGGATGTTCCCAGCAGGGGGTGCTCTCCCCAGAGAGGGGCACTAGGGGTCTCTGAGGGCTGAGTGCAGGGGGTGGGGATGTTCCCAGCAGGGGGTGCTCTCCCCAGGGAGGGGCACTAGGGGTCTCTGAGGGCTGAGTGCAGGGGGTGGGGATGTTCCCAGCAGGGGGTGCTCTCCCCAGAGAGGGGCACTAGGGGTCTCTGAGGGCTGAGTGCAGGGGGTGGGTATGTTCCCAGCAGGGGGCGCTCTCCCCAGGGAGGGGCACTAGGGGTCTCTGAGGGCTGAGTGCAGGGGGTGGGGATGTTCCCAGCAGGGGGCGCTCTCCCCAGGGGGGGGCACTAGGGGTCTCTGAGGGCTGAGTGCAGAGGGTGGGGATGTTCCCAGCAGGGGGCGCTCTCCCCAGGGAGGGGCACTAGGGGTCTCTGAGGGCTGAGTGCAGGGGGTGGGGATGTTCCCAGCAGGGGGCGCTCTCCCCAGGGGGGGGCACTAGGGGTCCCTGAGGGCTGAGTGCAGGGGGTGGGGATGTTCCCAGCAGGGGGCGCTCTCCCCAGGGGGGGGCACTAGGGGTCCCTGAGGGCTGAGTGCAGGGGGTGGGGATGTTCCCAGCAGGGGGCGCTCTCCCCAGGGGGGGGCACTAGGGGTCTCTGAGGGCTGAGTGCAGGGGGTGGGGATGTTCCCAGCAGGGGGCGCTCTCCCCAGGGGGGGGCACTAGGGGTCTCTGAGGGCTGAGTGCAGGGGGTGGGGATGTTCCCAGCAGGGGGCGCTCTCCCCAGGGAGGGGCACTAGGGGTCCGAGAGGGCTGAGTGCACAGACATCCCAGTTACCTGCTAGGAAGCGGGGGAACAGCCTGTCCAGCAGCTGGTGAGTTTCCGTCAGCGCAGCCCAGACCTCTCCGTCAGGGGCTGAAAGACAGAGCAGAGCTGGCTGGGGAAGAAGCACAGGTGCCGGGAAACCCCTGGTTGAGCCCCGCACACAGGATCAGGCACAGGGGGGTGTCTGGTCACACCCCCCCTCACCTCCACACAGCTGCCTTTGCAGCTTCTGTAGCATCTCTCCCTCCACAGCTCCCGCGGGCAGGGCCTGGCACAGCAGGGTCTCCAGCAGCAGGGCATGGGAACAGGCCTGGATGGTGTCCACACTGCTCGCCCCATGGCGCAGGGCCACGGCCACGGTGCCTGTGGGGAGAAGGGCACAGCAGGGTGTCCCGCACCATCTCACCACACTGCCATCCCGGACGCCTGGGTCCCATTTCCCCTCCCGGACTCTGCCCCCTCCGGCTGCCGTGCCGGATGCCTGGGTCCCATTTTCCCCTCCCGGTCTCTGCCCCCTCTGGCTGCCGTGCCAGACGCCTGGGTCCCATTTCCCTTCCCGGTCTCTGTCTCCTACGGCTGCTATGCTGAACGCCTGGGTCCCATTTCCCCTCCTGGTCCCTGTCTCCTCCGGCTGCCACCCTGGACACCTGGGTCCCATTTCCCCTCCCGGACTCTGCCCCCTCCGGCTGCCGTGCCGGATGCCTGGGTCCCATTTTCCCCTCCCGGTCTCTGCCCCCTCTGGCTGCCGTGCCAGACGCCTGGGTCCCATTTCCCTTCCCGGTCTCTGTCTCCTACGGCTGCTATGCCGGACGCCTGGGTCCCATTTCCCCTCCTGGTCCCTGTCTCCTCCGGCTGCCACCCTGGACACCTGGGTCTCATTTCCCCTCCCGGTCTCTGTTTCCTACCGCTGCCATCCCGGATGCCTGGGTCCCATTTCCTCTCGGTCTCTGCCCCCTACGGCTGCCATCCCGGACACTTGGTCCCATTTCCCCTCCTGGTCTCTGCCCCCTATGGCGGCCATCCCGGACACCTGGGTCTCAGTCCTCCTCCCGGTCCCTCCTCACCAGCTTTTCGGTTCAGAGCGATCAGATAGTTCCTCGAGTTGCCCTCGCAGGCCTGCTGGAACTCAGCCACGCTGCGGGACAGACAGAGGCATAGACAGAGGGAACGAATACACAAAGGAGGAGCTGCTCACTAGGAACGGAACAGAGGTGTTTAGCCTCCGGAACTCCCCACCACAAGATGTCACAGGGAGAAGATCCACCAAAGACACAGGTTTCCATGAGCAGGAACAGCAACGAGAATAAATGTGGCGAGGGGTCTCCCTAGAGACTTGTGCTGGCTGGGCCGAGGGGCCAATCCCTGGGGAGGGATGCGGGACACGTTAAACCTCTGTTACTCACCTAGAGACCAGCAAGTGGAGTGGGGCGCCCAGAGTTACCCTGAGATGCCGCTGGAATTCTGCAGAGAGGTGGGGAGCAAAGAGTCTAGTCAGTTGGGTATGGTGGGGGGGGGGAATGGGACACCAGGCCTTTCCCCTCGGGGGCACTGGCTCCAATCCGGCCCCAGGGTGGGGGGACTGGCTGGCTCAGGGGGGCAGGGAATGGGACATGGGGCCTTTCCCCGCTCGGGGGGATTGGTCTCTCTGTGTCTGCCCATGCTGGGGTTCTCCTCTCCCACCGTGTCCTCTTCCCCCCGTGGTCACCTGGCAGCAGGGGTTCCCGCGGGTTGGCATGGGCGGGCGTGGGGACCCAGCGCTGGTACAGGAAATGGCGCAGGGCAAGCTGCAGCCGGGCCCGGTTGAGCGTCTCCATGCAGACGGCACGCACGGCCCGGTAGTTGGCGTAGAGGTGTAGAGCCGTGAACAGGCCATAGAGGGCGTAGGTGAGCCTGGGGAGGTTGGGGGGGGACATGGACAGGGGTCAGAGACAGGGGCAGGCCCAGCCAGACCCAGAATCCCCCACAATCCCCTGTGCATGCCACAACCCTTCCCACAATCCCTTTTGCCTCCCGCCTCCCATAATTCCCCCACAATCCTTCCCACAATCCCCTGCACCCCCCACCTCCCACAATCTGCTCTGACACCCCCTCCCCCCCCCCAATGCTTGTCACTCACTGGAGCCTGTCGGTGACGAGGGGGATGAGGAGGAGGCTGACGAGCAGGCCGGCTAAATTCACCAGGGTCTCCTGGGGTGGGAGGGGGGGGAGAGTGAGTGAGGGCGTCTGCAGAAGTGGGGTACAACCCCCATCCCCCGGGCATTTCCGCCCTGTTGCCTTCTGGGAGAGCCTGTCCCTTCTGCCCCCTGGAGCGCCCCCGCCCGCTGCACTATGGGGTGCCCCTTAACATTGGCCGCACCGCTCCGGCAGGATCCCACCTGGCTCCCGTCTTTGGCCGAGACGTCTGCCATGTTGTCCCGCCGGGCCTGGTGCATGGTGAGGGCTGCCCGGGTGGCGCCTCCGGCTACTCCCACAATGCACTGGGGCAGAGAGAGAGGAGAGGGGTTCGGGTGTGGGGTGCAGAACATAAGAACGGCCGTACTGGGTCAGACCAAAGGTCCATCCAGCCCAGTATCCTGTCCACCGACAGTGGCCAATGCCAGGTGCCCCGGAGTGAGTGAACCTAACAGGTAATGATCAAGTGATCTCTCTCCTGCCATCATTGGCGGGAGAGAGATCAGGACTCATGCCAACGAGAGCCGGAGGGAAAGACTTAAGACAGAGCCATATCCCCTGGGAATTTGTGGTTCCCGTGAAATCAGGAGGGCTCCACCAGAATTTCATCAGGGAAAAAAAAGAAAACGGGGGTAAAAATGTTGTGCCAATGTCCTGATTTTTCATTTAGAAAATAATTTTTGTTTGGATTGTTTTTATTTTGTTTTGGTATCAATGGCCATAGAGTTCTCTAGTGCATAGACCTCACTATGGGGTATACGCTGTGTTATATAGTACAGAGAGGTGACATTGAAGCAAAACGTTTCCAATGAGCGGAAATGAAAGTTTTCTGGAATTTTCCTTCGTGGACAATGTCGAAATGGTCAGGTTTTGATCTGATGGAGAATGAGGCCCAATTTCAAAAGCACAAAATCCTTCGTGAAATGGAACTTCCACCGTCCACGCGGCTCTCATGCCATCCCGTCCCTCTGCCAATCCTTTGCCCCAGCACCAACCACCTACCAATCACCCCATGCCAACACCTCCCCCTGTGCCAATGCCCCAATGCCAACCCCTCCCACCACCCCTCCCCCACATCACACCAGCCCCCTCCCCTGAACCAACCCTCTTCCCCTCATGCCAACCCTCCCGCAACTCCCAATGCCAACCCCCTTACCCCGCACGCCAAGCCCTCTCATGCCAACCCACTCCCCGCTACCTTGAAGAAGCCGCTGGTGCAGATGATGAGAGTGAAGCATGCTGGGAAAGCAGGGGCCAAGATCTCCATGAAGATGGCCAGGTCATTGAGCCCATCTGCGAAGAGCCTGCCGGGCACAAGGGGTAAGAGTGGTGGGGCGTGGCAGGGTTAGAGGTCATGTGTCACCCAATGGGGTTCAGAGGACACTGGGCACTAAACAGGGGTCAGAGGTTCAGGATTGCCTGCTGATGGTCAGGAGTGAAGGGTTAGAGGTCATGGGGGAGGTCAGAGGGCACTGAATGGGGTACAATGTTGAGAATTGCACCATGAGGTTCAGAGTGACGGTCACCAAGGGGCCGAGGTCAAAGGTCAAGTATTGCTCAGCAAATGTCAAAGGTCGAGGTTCGCTCAATGGGGGTCAGAGGGCAAAGGTCACACAGTGCAGTCACAAGGCAAGTGTTGCCCAATGGACGGTCAGAGTGTGAGGGTCACCTGAGAGGCTCAGAGGGGAAGATCGTCCAATCATGTGCAGAGGGCAAGACCAAAACATTTAAGGTTCAGAGGTCAAAGATCACATAATGGTCAGCAGGCAGGGATCCACCATGGGGATATCAGGATGAGGGGCGTCCCAGGGTGTCGGGGTGAAGGGCGCTCCATGGATGAGGGGTTGGGGGAGGGATGTCCTGGGAAAAGGGGGGGCGGGTCCTTTCCTCACTCACCTCCACTGTTTGGCGTCACAGTCCAGTTTGCTCCTGGGGGAGGAGGGAGAGAAGAGGTCACGAGGGGAGATAACCCCACCAGCACTGGTGACCCCGAAACCTCCCCCTCCATGGGGTGCACCACTCACCCTTTCATCCAGGCAAAAAGGATCCGGCCAAGCATCCCCGTCCCGTCTGCAGGGGAGACAGAGGGCTGTCAGGGGGAGCGAAGGAAATGGCAGATCCCGCAGGGTGAATGGGGGGTTCAGGGAAGTCTGAGGGGCAATACTGGGGTTAGTGGGAGGGAGCAGGCGATGTCCCAGGCCGGCACGCATCAAGGAGGGGAACTCAGGTATGGGGGAGTCGCAGGCCGGGATGGATTCACAAATTCATTGATTCCAAGGCCAGAAGGGACCATTACGATCATCTCGTCTGATCTCCTGGATAACATAGGCCAGAGACCTGCCCCAGGGTAATTCCTAGAGCGAAGCTTGTAGACAAACATCTAAACTTGATTTTAAAATGGTCAGTGATGGAGAATCCACCACAACCCTGGGTAAATGGTCCCAATGGTTAATTCTTCCCACTGTGAAATATTTACCCTTATTTCCAGTCTGAATCTGTCTAGCTTCAACTTCCAGCCATTGGATCCAGTTAGACCTCCCTCTGCTCAATTGAAGAGCCCACTATTAAATATCTGTTCCCCATGTAGGTACTTACTGCCTGTGATCAAGTCACCCCATAACCTTCTCTTTGTTAAGCTAAAGAGACTGAGCTCCTTGTGTCCGTCACTTTTCTAATCCTTTAATCATTCTTGTGGCTCTTCTCTGACCCCTCTCCAATGTATCAACATCCTTCTGGAATTGTGCGTTCCACCACTGGACAGAGCAGCAGACGCACCAGGGATACAGACAGAGGTGAAATAACCTCTCTACTCCTACTCAAGATCCCCGTTTATGCATCCCAGGATCGCATGGCTTCTTTTGGCCACAGCTTTGCACCGGAGGCTCCCCGTTCAGCTGATTATCCACCAGAACCTCCAAATCTTTTTCAGAGTCCCTGCTTCCCAGGACAGAGTCCCCCCCATCCTGTAAGTGTGGCCCACACTCTTTGCTCCTATATCTATATATTTAGCCATATCAAAACGCGTATTGTTCACCTGAGCCCAGCTCAAGTGATTGCTCTGTATCAGTGATGTGTCCTCTTCATTATTTCCCACTGCCCAGACTTTTTGTGTCATCCGCGATGATGTTATGTTTTCTGGCAAGTCGTGAATGCAAATGTTAAACAGCAAAGGGCCAGAAACTGATCTCTGCGGGACCCCACTAGTAACACACCCACTCAGTGGGGATTCCCCGTTCACAGGCACATTTTCATACCTATCCGTTAGCCAGTTTTCAAGCCATTTGATGTGGGCCATGTTCATTTTACATCATTCTTCTAGTTTTTTTTATCAAAATGTGGTGCGGTACCAAGTGAAAAGCCTTACAGAAGTCTGAGTATATTACAACAGTGTGACCTTTATCAAACTTGTAATCTTACCCAAAACAAAGTGACCAAGTTAGTCTGACAGGCCCTATTTTCCATAAATCCATATTGACTGGCATTAATTATATTATCCTCCTTTAATTCTTCCTTAATGGAGTCCCGTATCAGCTGATCCATTTTCTTGGCTGGGATCAATGTCATGCTGACCGTCCTTTACCCAGGTCATCCTGTTTACCCTTTTTAAATGTTGTCACATTAGCTGTCTTCCAGTCTTCTGGGACTTCCCCAGTGCTCCAAGACTTATTGAAAATCAACATTAACAGTCCAGGAAGCTCCTAAGCCAGCTCTTTAAAAACTCTTGGACACATGTTATCTGGACCTGCTGATTTTAAAATGTCTAACTTTAGTAGCTGCTGTTTAACATCCTTCAGAGATACTAGTGGAATGGAAAAAGTGTTATTCTATTATATCATTTGTTTTTGCCCTAAATACAGAACAAAAACACTTATTGAACACTCCTGCCTTATTCTGCATGATTATTGTTAATTCGACTATTTCCATCTAGTCATGGACCAGTACCACTGTCAGGTTCCTAATATGCTTAAAAAGCTCCCTCTTACTGTTCTTAACTCTGCTGGCCATAGATTTCTCCTTGTGTCTCTTTGCTTCCTTTATCAATTCTCTACAACTCCTAGCTTCTGATTTATAATCATTACTATGAGGTTTCCCCTTTCTTCTATTCATTACATGTTACTTTTATATTTTTGAAGCTGCCTTCACTTCCCCACCAAACCAGGTCAGTTTTTTAACCAGTACGGCCTTCTTTGATGGTGGGATCAGAGGTAGGGATTTGTGGAGTGGGTGTCTCCAGGGCCACAATGGGTCAGGGTGATTCAGGGGTGTGTGCCTCACCTTTGAGTATCCAGGTGACTGTGGCTGCAGCAACAGTCGAGGTCTGGTCCCCCACGCCCACCCCCTTCAGCACGGCCTGCGTGGCCAGCGCCCCCGTGATGCTGCTGGCAAAGGCCTGGGGGGAACAGGGGAGGCTTTTACTACTGGGGCAGCCCCTGGAGGGGCGAGTACCCTTACAACCTCTCCCCACCTCTGGCTTCCCAGTGCCCGCCATTACACCCATCACACCCTTCTGCCCTCGGCCAGTCCCCCACACACCCCAAAACTATAAAGAGGGGGACTGGGCCGCACCCCACTGCCCTCTGACCCCCCAAAACCCACTGCTAAGATTCTCTTGCTCCCCTCAGGGTATCCTCTCCACCAAGGGTTGGAGCTGGGTCCCCTTCCCCCCCAAGGCCCCTCTCCTCCAGAACTGGGCCCTCTTGACTCCCAGTGCACCCCCAATCCCCCAGGTCTGGGGCTGGGTCCCCTCCTCCCCCGGGTCTGGGGTGGGTCTCCCCCTCTTCACCGCCTCACCTGCACGGTGTCCCATATCTGGTAGGACAGGTAGTCCTGGCTCACACTCTCGGGGTACCCCTGGGGCAGAAACACGGACTGCAGCGGAGAAAAGTGGGGGCCAAGGGTGAGCAGAACAGGGACCTTCCCCCAAGGAATCAGAGAACACACATCCCGCCCTACATCTCCACCTGGTCAACAGCATGCCCTGCCCCACCACAAATTCTCCAACCCCCACATAAACCCCTCCGTGCCCCCCAGTCTCCTTTCCCCTCATCCCCCACCCACAGCTCACCTTCATAACCTCCAACCCCTCCCCACTCAGATGCAGCCTGGCTGAGCCCCCTTCCCAATCTGTACCCCGCACCCTGATTCCTTGTGCCCCCAATTTACCCCTCTGACTTCTGAAACCTTCCTCCCCTGCCCACCTCTGAATTACTCGTCAGCGCCCCTGGCTCCCCCCAACTCCCCATCTTTGCTCTCTGACCCCCACAGGCCAACTGCCCTCTGACCCCCCCCAACCCCTCGTCTCACCATGAAGATCTCCTTTAGCGAGCGCCATCCCACACGTCCTGGCTCATCCCCCACACGGCTTAGGCTCCCGTCGGGTGAAGGCAGGTAGCACCGGGCACCGCGGGAGCCGTACTGCTCCGTGCAGAGTGGCTGGACCCCCAGGCTGGGCATGGCCGGAGCCGGGTCTGGGGGGAGAGGCGTTAGAGCGAGGCGTCCATGGGCACGAGAAGATAACACAACACACTGACTGCACACACACACACAATGTCACATGTACACAGTGTAATGCAGCGACTGCACATGCTCAGTGTTACACCCTGTGTGTGTGTGCAGTCTGGGCATGTTACAGTGTGCAGGTGCACGCGCAATCTGAATGCTGCCTCTGTGGTGAGTGTGTTACACTGTGTGTGCACATTCGCACGTGTGCAGTCTGTGTTACGCTGTGTGTGAGAGTATGATGTGTGTGCTACACATTTTGTGTACATGCTGCACATGTGCGTGCATGTTACACTGCATATGTGTTACGCTGTGTATATGTGTGGGCGTGTGGGCATGTGCATTACACTGTGTGCACGTTACACTCTGTACATGTGTGCAGTGTGTATTACATACTTTGTGCGTCTCCGTTGCACTGTGTGTGCATTACATGTTGTGTGCATGTGTGTCACACTCTGTGTGCCTGTTACACACTCTCTGTGTGTTACACTGTGTTACATGCTCTGTGTGTGCATTACACTGTGTGTGTGTCACTCTGTGTGTTACATGCTCTGTGTGTGCGCACACGTGTGGGTGTTACACTGTGTTACACACTGTGCGCGCGCACATGTGTGGGTGTTACTCTGTGTGTTACATGCTCTGTGCACACGTGTGGGTGTTAGACGCGGTGTGTTACATGCTCTGTGTGTGCACGTGTGTGCGTGTTACACTCCGTGTGTTATGTGCTGTGTGCATGCACACATTTGGTGTTACATTGTGTGTTAAATGCTTTCTATGTGCATGCCTGTGGGTGTTGCACTCTGTGTGTTACACATGTGGGTGTGCACACGTGTGCGTGTTACACCTGCACACACACAGCTATAAATAAGGCTATGGGTGTTATTGGGCGGGGGGGGGCGTTAGTGAGTTACACTGACCCCCGCGCAGGCTGCACCCCCGGGGCAGGAGCGAGGCGGCCCGCGGGCCACGTTGGCAGGGGGGGAGGGGCCCGGGAAGCGCCCCTCCCCCCAGGCCGGGACACACCCCCGGGGCCCCGGCTGCCGGCACTTACCTGGGCAGGGGGCGCGAGAGCAGCGGGGACCCGAGGCTGGGTGTGGGGGACTCTAGGCAGCGGGGTGATAGAGCGCCCCCACCCCCGCGCGGGGCATTGTGGGCGGTGTAGTTTCCCCCGCGCGGAGCATTGTGGGGGATGTAGTTTTTCCCCGCGCAATGCATTGTGGGGGGTGTAGTCTGTGTCGGAGCACCCCAGCCACGGGGCTGGGTGGGTTGGTGCAGAGCCCGATTCTCGCACCGGCCCCTCTGCCTGCTGGGTCCCTGGTGGGGCCGGGCCACAAACCCAGCCGGGAGGGCAGAGAGGGGCCATGTATGGGGCTAGAGCGAGATGGGGGAGGATATGAGTTTGGGGGCTGGGAGGAGCTATGGGGATAGAGAGATATGGGGGTGTATAGGGTTGGGAGTATGAGGATGGGGGTATATGGGGACAGAGATGGGGGTCGTATGGGGCTGGGAGGAGCTATGGGGATAGAGAGATATGGGGGTATAGGGTTAGGGGTAAGAGGATGGGGTTGGGGGTATATGGGGATAGAGAGATGGGGTTGTATGGGGCTGGGAGGAGCTATGGGGATAGAGAGATATGGGGTGTATAAGGCTGGGGGTTCTATGGGGATATGATAGAGGTCTATAAAATCATGACTAGTGTGGAGAAAGTAAATAAGGAAGTGTTATTTACTCCTTCTCATAACACAAGAACTAGGGGGTCACCAAATGAAATTAACAGGCAGCAGGTATAAAACAAACAAAAGGAAGTATTTCTTCACACAACGCACAGTCAACCTGTGGAACTCCTTGCCAGAGGCCAAGACTATAATAGGGTTCAAAAAAGAACTAGATAAGTTCACTGAGGATAGGTCCATCAATGGCTATTAGCCAGGATGGGCAGGGTTGGTGTCCCTAGCCTCTGTTTGCCAGAAACTGGGAATGGGCAACAGGGGATGGATCACTTGATCATTCCCTGTTCTGTTCATTCCCTCTGGGGCAACTGGCATTGGACACTGTCGGAAGACAGGACACTGGGCTAGATGGACCTATGGTCTGACCCAGTATGGCCGTTCTTATGGATTGGGGGTATGAGGATAGAGGAGGTACTGCATGGGGCTAGAGATAGATACAGGGAGCGTATGGGGATAGAGTTTTCCCCCTCTCCAGCAGACAGCCAGGATGCTGGGCCTCCAGGATGTACAGGTGGCCAGGCTCGGAGCTGTGCAAACCTGCCCCGACAGCCTGAGGCCAATGTGGCTGCTATTCAGGGGCACCTAGCACCCCATTTGCAGCAGCGGTGAGCACCCCCTAACATCAACAAGGGCTACCAGCACACAGCAGGACAGCCCTGACTGGGATTCGAATCCAGGGCCTTCCCTTTCACATCACAACATACTGCCACTTGAGGTGGAGTAATGCCACCTGCAGGCTGCCATAGTAAGCTGTTATCTTTCATGTACAGCAGGCCCCTACCCTGAGCCACCAGCACGAATGACTTTAAAGCCTTTGGGAGGACAGCCCAGCCAGGCTCTCTCCTGTTTGAGCCAAGCAGCAGTAGTAGGTTGTTATTCTCTCTTAACTACTGCTCATGCCCATCAGCCCTGAGCTCTGAAAGGAGTCACCCCTTTGTTGGTAGCAGCAGTGGGCTGCTGCTACCAACTACACAGGCCAGCCGCCGGAGGGGAATGCGGCACGTATCAGAGAATAGGTGCCAGCCCACAGGGAACAGCTGGCGGCCCGCGATGCAGGGCAGAGAGGATTCTTCAATCACTATTAGCTAGAAGGGTGTGTGCTTTGCTGCTTATGTAGCCCACACTAGACATCCTGCCAGCTCCCTCACCTCCCACTCCAACAAGCCCCCCAGCTGCATCCCGACCCTCACCTCTTCCCCCACTTCAGTCAGGCCCTGACCAAGATCGGGGCCCGTATTGTGCCAGGCGCTGCACAGACCCCAACTGAGATCGAGCCCCCGTTGTGCCGGGCGCTGCACACGGAGCAAATGAGGAAAGCCAGTGCTTAAGGTGACTGATTTCAGCCAAGGGGACAATCCCCAGGCATTACCACATTATGCTGAAAAACAGACCAGGTGCAAAATGACTCTGGGAGCTTAACAGGTCGAGAGGCAGGATTTGCATATCTCTCGCCCGCCCTGCAAACGGAGTGAGATGTCTCCCGTGAGGGATCCCGCAAACAGGGCCCTCTGCTGTGTGAAATCACAGTGCCTCTGGGAGAGCCATGCAGCTGCTCTGAACGCCTGTCTGTAGCACCCTACGGGAGAGCTGGGCTGAGAGTGCTGGGTTGGATCCATAGGTGCTGGAACTAGGGGTGTGTGGGCTGGCTTGAAGTGGTTTCCATTATATACAAGGTTTCCAGTTTGGTTCAATAGCTCTCAGCACCCCCCACTACACAGATTGTCCCAACGCCCCTGGTTTGATCCCCGGCCCTGGGAGGGGAGTGGGGTCTAGTGGATTAGAGCAGGGGATGGGTGCCTGGGCTCTGGGAGGGCTGTACCGCAGAGATCGCTCTCTTCCTTGCCAACAGCTGGATTTTGTCCTGGCTTAAGGCTTGTGTTCCCTCTAGGACAAAAGCTGTTTTTCTGCCATCTGGATTTCACGTGGGTTGACCGTGAAATGGCAAGGAGGGTGTTTGTGAGGGGGGAAAGTGTCTGGTATTCCCACTTAGGGTATGTCTACACTACCCGCCGGATCGGAGGGTAGTGATCAACCCAGCAGGGGTCGATTTATCACGTCTAGTCTAGACGCGATAAATTCATCCCCGAGCGCTCTCCCGTCGACTCCTGTACTCCACCGCCGTGAGAGGCGCAGGCGGAGTCAACGGGGGAGCGGCAGCAGTCAACTCACCACAGTGAAGACACCGCGGTAAGTGGATCTAAGTACGTCGACTTCAGCTACGCTACGAGCGTATCTTAGATCAATTCCCTCCCCTAGTGTAGACCAGGCTTATGATACAGAAGCACACAGGTACTTGGGCTCATTTACTCCACTAGGGGGCAGCAGGGATACACACACACAGCCCCGCATCCCTCCACTAGGGAGCAGCACTGTGCACGTGCGCACATACACACACGACTGATTCCCTCCAGTAGAGGGCAGTGCTGAGCACACACACCCGAATCCCTCCAGCAGGAGGCAGTGCTGTGCACATGCATACATGACAGATTCCCTCCAGCAGGGGGAAGTGCTGTGCACATGCGCACACACACACACACACACACCTGCATCCCTCCGGCAGGGGGCAGTGCTGTGCACACACACACACACCCCTGAATCCCTCCAGCAGGGGGCAGTGCTGTGCACACGCACACATGACCGATTCCCTCCAGCAGGGGGCAGCGCCGTGCACACACCCCTGCGCACACACCCACACACTCTTACTTTACACCCTTTATTAATAAAGTCCCCAGCTCCCTTCTCCAGCAAATAACTCCCCTCTGGGAGCCTGTTGAATCCACCCGCCATTCCCTGGCAGCACGTCTGAGTGGGGTGCAGTTGGTGCGTCCATGCTGTGGGGGAGTCCTGGGTGTCAGACATCCTCAGATCTTTAACCCCAGGCACCCCATGCTGAGAGGCGGGTCTCCCTCCTCTCCGGCACGCCCTTTGACCCCAGCCGTCCCTAAGCCACAGGGCTCATCTGCAGCTGCTCGGCCAGGTCCTGGGCAGGGCGGTGGAGGGCCTGGTGCTGCAGCAGGTTGGATCTCTGGGTGAACGCCTTCCCGCACTGGGGGCATGGGTAGGGCCGCTCCCCGGTGTGGATGCGCCGGTGCTGGGCGAGGTGGGAGCTCCAGTTGAAGCCCTTCCCGCAGTCGGGGCAGCAGTGGGATTTCTGGCCCGTGTGCAGGGAGCGGTGCTGGGTCAGGTGCTTGCCGTGGCGGAAGCTACGCCCGCACTCGGGGCACGGGTAGGGTCTCTCCGGGGTGTGGGTGCGCAGGTGCTGCAGCAGGTTGGAGCTGTCGCCGAAGCCCTTCCCGCAGTGGGTGCAGACAAAGGGGCGCTCGCCGGTGTGGGTGCGCCGGTGCTGCAGCAGGTTGGAGCGCTGGCTGAAGGCCTTGCCGCACTGGGGGCAGGGGAAGGGGCGCTCGCCGGTGTGGGTGCGCCGGTGCTGCGCCAGGTGGGCGTTGTGGCGGAAGCCGCGCCCGCAGTCAGGGCAGCTGTAAGGTTTCTCCTCGGTGTGGGTGCGCCAGTGCTGCGCCAGGTTGGAGCTCTGGTAGAAGCTCTTGCCGCACTCCCCACACTTGTAGGGCTTCTCGCCCGTGTGGATCCGCTGGTGCCGGATCAGGAGGGTGCTGCGGGCAAAGCCCTTCCCGCACTCGGGGCACTGGTAGGGCCGGCCCGGCCCACCCTGACTCCGCCCCGGCTCGGGGGTCCCGTGCGGCTCCGCTCCCACAGGCCCTGCCTGCTGAGGATTCTCCTCCTCCATCCCGGCACCTGCTGAGACAGACAGAGAATCCAGGGGGGCTCCAGGGAGAGAGAGGGGGCAGCAAAGGGGTTTGTCGCTGAGCAGAAAACCTGATGGACAGGAAGCCAATCCCCCAAACCCTTCCCTGAGGGGAGAGGAGGGGCCGGGGCTGCCCCAACATCCCAGCTGAGCCCCCAGATAAAGGCTGGGGGAGGGGAGGGCTCCTGCCAGGGGTGGGATCCGGGAGTGACACCTGCCGTGAGGACAGGGACCTGCTGGGGACCATACTGAGATGAGACAGAACTGGGGGGACTCCCGGAGGCTTGGCTGGGATCCCAGCTTTTCCCTTCGCTCCCGGACGGTCTCCCACATTCCTCACCTGTGCGGGCGCCTCTCGGGGTCTCCCTTTCCTCGGAGCCCTGGAGATCCGGGACCCTCGGCTCTTCCCCTCGCTCCATGCGGGGGATCGCGGCAGGGGAGGGAAACCGGCGAGACAATCCCCCCCGCGAGGTCTCGGTGCGGAGAACGCGCCCTGGCTGTAACCCCGGCCCCGCTCTCTGCTCGGGGGACACGGGGGCCGCACTGTGGGGTGACAGTCCCTGTGCTGCTGGGCCTGGGGGCGGCGGGGCTGATCCCCAACAAATCCAAGCGGGGAAGAGCCCTGAGCCGACGCTGCCCCGAGTCCATCAGAGCCCGTCGAGCTCCTGATCCCCGAGGGGCAGCGGCGCCTCCCCCAGCGAGACGAGAGTCTGGTAATTCTCCTGCATGACGCCCCCGTAGAGCTGCCTCTGCCCGCCCCCCGGGAGCCCCCCCACGCCCCCCCGGCGCCTGGAACCACCGGGGCAGGGACCCCGCTCCGCACCTGCCGCGCTGGGCAGGAACTCAGGGGGTGGGAAAGGGCTGGGCTGGGAGCCTGTCCCACGCCTAGGTCTGTCCCCTTTGCAAGGGACTCTGGGAAATGCAGTTTCCCTTTGCAATGCACCATGGGCAGGGTTGTCCCCTTGGGAGCTTTCGGGCCCACCTCCTCTTGCATATTCATGAAGGGTGTGGGGAGCTGTAGCTGGCCCCAGTGTCAGCCTGGCAGGGACAGGGAGCTCCGGGAGGCAGAAGTGAGAACGAAGTGAATGTCCAAAGGACATAGCTCAGTATCAGAGGCGCTAGCTCTGATCCAGCCCCAGCCAGGGCAGGGGACTGGCTGGCTCAGGGAGGTGGGGAATGGGACATGGGGCCTTTCCCCTCTATGGGGTGCTGCCCCCTACTGATTGGGGTCTGTTACACCCACTCATAATGCAATGCGGGGGGGGGGTGTCTTTCCGTGGGGTATTCGAAGCATAAGCAGGATGAGGAAGCACCCTGCTAAACCTCAGCTGGAGGCAGACAAGGAGCGTGAGCAGTATTGCCGGACCCCAATGTTCAAAAATCAAGGGTCAGGCTCACACAAAATCATGAAATTAGGTAAAAATAATAGATGTGGGGTTCTTTCTCTTAGCCCTCTGCTTTGCGAGACTTTAGGCTGCACGGGGGTCACTTGTTGAAGCTTTCTCCACAGCCACGAGGGCTAGAAACATACTTTTTCTCTTAAGAATGAAGGCTGGAATTATCACATCTTCACTTGACTCCAGGAGCTGGAGCTTTAAGGAAAAATAATTATCAAGAGACTCACGAAAAATCATGAGAGCTGGCAACACTGGGGGAGGGGATTCTGCCTGGCCCTGTCTGATGTTTCCGTCTCTCCCCAGGAGACTATGGAGGCAAACCAACCTCCTCAGGCCAGTCCCCCCATCTGTGGGACCACAGATCCAGGCATCTCATGAGAAGTATGCAACAGCAGTGTACATGTTGGGTTAATATACATTGACTTATCTACATAATATAAATCCAGTTCCTCCCCCCCCCCCCCTCGATTTCTGTTTGGCTCTGCCCCCCTGGCCCAACCCCGCCCCCCCCCAGGTCTCCCTGATCATAGAATCTCAGGGTTGGAAGGGACCTCAGGAGGTCATCTAGTCCAACCCCCTGCTCAAAGCAGGACCAACCCCAACTAAATCATCCCAGCCAGGGCTTTGTCAAGCCTGACCTTAAAAACCTCTAAGGAAGGAGATTCCACCACCTCCCTAGGTAACCCATTCCAGTGCTTCACCACCCTACTAGTGAAAAAGTTTTTCCTAATATCCAACCTAGACCTCCCCCTCTGCAACTTGAGACCATTACTCCTTGTTCTGTCATCTTCTACCACTGAGAACAGTCTAGATCCATCCTCTTTGGAACCCCCTTTCAGGTAGTTGAAAGCAGCTATCAAATCCCCCCTCACTCTTCTCTTCTGCAGGCTAAACAATCCCAGTTCCCTCAGCCTCTCCTCATAAGTCATGTGCTCCAGCCCCCTAATCATTTTTGTTGCCCTCCGCTGGACTCTTTCCAATTTATCCACATCCTTCTTATAGTGTGGGGCCCTAAACTGGACACAGTACTCCAAATGAGGCCTCACCAGTGCCGAATAGAGGGGAATAACGTCCCTCGATCTGCTGGAAATGCCCCTACTTATACAGCCCAAAATACCGTTAGCCTTCTTGGCAACAAGGGCACACGGTTGACTCATATTCAGCTTTTCATCCACTGTAACCCCTAGGTCCTTTTCTGCAGAACTGCTGCCCAGCCATTTGGTCCCTAGTCTGTAGCAGTGCATGGGCTGTGGGGGATCATAGAGCACATCCCCCACAGAGCACATCCCCCACAGCCATCCTGAGGCCATAGAGATGTCGCTAAGAGTGGCTGCCTGCATTGGTCCATTCTATCCATTATGTCACCCAGTGCACTAGGGCTGTAGGCCAGCTGGGAGAAACTCTAGGGCAGGGTCTCTATGGGGAGTTTTCCAAACACCCTCCAGAAGTCTAATAACCATAGAGATACAGTTTTCTCTGCCAGCCTTGCCACAGAAATATGGCCAGAGTGACCACCTATCTAGCCAACTCACTATCCATATCTCTATGGTTATGGGTTGGGGAGCATTATGATCTAGGGCAGAGCTGGTGCTGGGCATAAGCAGACTAAGCAATTGCTTAGGGCCCCGAGCAGCTCAAGGGGACCCCTATTTGCTGGTTTTAGTATTGGGGGGAGCCAAAACTATTCCTTCTTCAGGCCCCCCATGGGCTAGCACCTGCACTGGTATTTTCAAGCTTTTTGATACCAGGGACCAGCTTGCTGCTTTCCTAAACTGTCAGGGAGATCTCAGGGACCAGCGGTGGTCCACAGACTGGTCATTGAGAAACACTGCTCGGGAGTACAGTGCCCTGGAGGGTGTTACAATCTAGGAGCATCCTTGGGGAGTCTATTATTTGGTCTACTGCAGGGGTTACACTCTGGGACATCTTCCAAGCATCTCTATGGTTTAGAATCCTGAAGGCATCTGGGAGGGCTGCTGAGAGTTGCTGTGATTTTAGAGTCCTGAAGGGATTACCCTGTGGGAGGATTCGTGAGGGTCTCTATGATTTGGAGTCCTGATGGGGTTACGCTCTGGTAGAGCTGCCAGGGGTCTCTATGGTTTAGAATCCTGGCGGAGGTTCCGTTCTGGAATGTGGGAGATCTTCCAGGAGTCTATATGGTTTAGAGTCCTGGAGGGGGGCGTTACAGTCTGGGAGGTTTTTGTCTAGACCCCACCACAGAACTGGGAGTCTCCTGGCCCATCTAGGAGCCCATGCAGCTTCTGAGCTTCCCTGCTGGAATAGAGACATGTCCAGGGCCATTCTGACCCCCAAGATGGGGTCCACAGCACAGACACGGGGGGAGGCAAATCACAGGGGAAGGGAGTTTATTTCCTACAGATACAACTTGCTAACACAAGAGACTCAGTCGGTCACAAAATCCAGCAGGGGAGCAGGATCCAGGCACCTGTTGGGAACAGAGAGCTTGGGCTGGGGCCAGACTGCCCCCCTTCTGGGAAACTCTCTGGCTGCTCCAGGCCAGGAGGGGACGCTCCCCAGGTGTCACAGGGCTCCTGACCGAGCAGCTCCATGCGCTGCATAGAGAGGAGCCAGGTGCTGGAGAGAAGGAAACCAGCTGCCCCCCGTCTGGGGGTGTCCATTTGTCCAGCCTCTCTGGTACCCAGCAGTCTCAGCCCCCCCCACACAGCTCCCAAAGCCCCTGGCCCCCGTGAAAGGGGAAGGAGCAGAGAGCAGGGTCCAGAAGCAGCCAGATTCTGGAGAGTGAAGGGATGGTCCACCTCCCGCCCCAGGACGGGCACAGGCATTAGGGGACAGGATGGGCCTGCAAGAGTTAATGATCCCTGCGGAGTAGGGGGTGGGAGAGCAGGAGAGGCCCCCAAACTGGGGCACTTTGCCCCCATCTCCAGCGCAGATAGGATTCCCAGGGCACCAGGGAGAAACTCGGATCCTTCCTTCTCCAACGTTCCCCCAAAATCCCTTCTTCCGCTGAGTCCCCACCCCGACCCAAACCTCCTCCCCACCTTATTTGCCTCCTCCCCCATCCTCCACATGAATTCTAAATAACCCATCCGTCCCCACCCTCGTTCCGCTCCGATCCTCTTCGGATGAGCCTATGTGTCATGCTGAGTTCCCATGCCAGCACTTCAGCCCTAGATCCCAAAGCGCTTTCCCGAAGGTGGGTCAGCAGCACCGTCCCCTTTTCGCAGATGAGGCACTAAGGCAGAGACAGGGGAAAAGACTCACCCACGAGCACAAAAGCAAGTGTCAGAGCCAGGGGTAGAACCCAGGAGTCCTGTCTCCCAACCCCCACCTTGCTCTCACCACCAGACCCCGCTCTCCTCCCACAGCCAGGATGAGAACGCAGGAGTCCTGTCTCCCTGCCCCTCTTTCTCTCACCCCTGGACCGCACTCCTCTTCCAGAGCCAGGGAAAGAACCCAAGTGTCCTGACCCACAGCCCCCTGCTCTAACCACTAGACTCTACCCCCAGGGAAAGCAGGAGTCCTGGTTCTCAGCCCCCTCCCTGCTCTAAATCCCCTCCCCTCCCAGGGACACCCCTGTGGGGTTCCCGTGTCCCCTCCTGGTCAGCCGAGGTATTTCTGGATGTGTCCGAGCGGGCCAGCTCCCCCCGCCCCTCCCCAGGCAGGGCCGGTGTCTTCGCGGTGCGTGCGCCGGTGCTGGCGCAGGTTGGAGCTGAGGCTGAAGGCCTTGCCGCACTGCAGGCAGGCGAAGGGCTTCTCGCCGGTGTGGGTGCGGTGGTGCTGCAGGAGGGCCGAGCTCTGGGCGAAGGCCTTGCCGCACTCGGTGCAGCGGTAGGGCCGGTGCCCGCGGTGGCTGCGCTGGTGCTGCATGAGGTTGGAGCTCTGGCTGAAGCGCTTGCCACACTCGGGGCAGGGGTAGGGCCGCTCCCCCTTGTGGCTGCGCTGGTGCTTGACCAGGGTGGAGGAGACGCTGAAGCTCTTGCCGCACTCGGGGCAGCGGTAGGGCCGCTCGCCGGTGTGGGTGCGCCGGTGCTTCGCCAGGTCGGCGCTCTGGCTGAAGCCGCGCCCGCACTCCGCACAGGCGAAGGGCTTCTCGCCCGTGTGCACCCGCCGGTGGGTCACCAGGTGCGAGCTCTTCCCGAACACCTTCCCGCACACCCCGCAGGGGTGGGCCTTGGGGGCGGCCGGGGGGCGGTGGTGGCTCTTGCGGTGCTGCGAGAGGGCCGAGCTGAGGGGGAAGCAGCGCCCGCAGGCCCCGCAGCGGTAGGGGCGGCGCTCCGTGTGCTCCCGCACATGCTGCACAAAGTCCAGGCTCAGGGCGAAGGCGCGCCCGCAGTCGGGGCACTTGTAGGGCGGCTCGCAGCGGTGGGTGCGGCGGTGCTGGCGCAGGTGGGAGCTCTCGGCGAAGGCCTTGCCGCACTCGCCGCACTTGAAGGGCCGCTCGCCCGTGTGGGTGCGCTGGTGGCGGATGAGGTGGGAGCTGAGCGTGAAGCTCTTCCCGCACTCGGTGCACGTGTAGGGCCGCTCCCCGGTGTGGATGCGCCGGTGCTGGCTGAGGTTGGAGCCGCGGCTGAAGCTCTTCCCGCAGTCGGGGCATTTGTAGGGTCTCTCCCCGGTGTGGGTGCGCTGGTGGCGGGTCAGCAGCGAGCTCTGGCTGAAGGCCTTGCCGCACTCGGCGCACTTGTAGGGCCGCTCCCCGGTGTGGATGCGCTGGTGCCGGATGAGGTGGGAGCTCTGGTGGAAGCTCTTCCCGCACTCGGGGCATTTGTAGGGCTTCTCACCCAGGTGCGCGCGCTGGTGCACCAGGATCTCCTGCAGGGGGCTCTCGCACACGGTCTCCCAGGCAGGCCGGCCCTCCCCCTGCTTGGGGCTGCCGTAAGACTCCATTCCTGCTGGCCCTTCCCGCTGGGGATTCTCCTCCGTCCGGGCACACGCTAGGAGACAGAGAATCCAGACAGGGCTCATTCCCTGCCCCAGGGAGACAGCAGCCGGCAAAGGGAGCAGAAAACCTGACGGGCCAGAAGCCGAATCCCCCCAACCCTTCGCAAGAAGGGAGAGGTCTGGTCTGTTTGGCTGCTGGATGGGAGACCGCCCCGGCCCAGTAGCTGATGGGTATGTGTGGGGTGATGCTACCCCCCCCCCAGAGATCCCAACCCCACAGGGTCTCTCCTGTCTGGCCCTGCCCCTGTGTACTGGGGCTGTGCTGGGATGTGGTCCCAGCTGAACTGCAGCAAAGAGACCCTCCTCTCTGGCAGGGCAGATCCCAGCTGTGCCCAGAGAGATGCCAGGGCTGGCACAGGCCTGGGGAGATGGCCCCGCTCCAGGGCACCATTAGTGGACATAAAGATGGGGCCTAGAATGAGTCCCCCCGCCCCCATAACCACAGAGACGGGGCCTAGAACATACATCACCCTGCCCTTGCACCCCAGTAACTATAGAGATGAGGCCTAGAGGTCCCTACCCACCTGTAACCATAGTGATGGGGGTCTAGCCCCTTCCACATCTTCCCATCCCATCTCTATGGAAACAGAAGTGCGGAGGCGTTTCTCAGGGAGATGCTGCTGGGGAGATTTTAGGATCCTCAGTAGCCCTTAGGGTTCCCCAGCTGTCATGGGGGGGAGCAGAAAGAGGCAGTGCTGAGCACTGGGGGTGCAAGGGGGGGCATCTGGCCCCACAGGGTGCAGGAGTTGGAGCCCAAGTCCTCCCCCCCACACCGCTGGGCACATGGCTGTGGATGGGGTCACACAGTAACAAAAATGGGGGAGGGCAAAAAGGGACGGGGGAGTGGAAAACAGAACCGGGGCGGCTCCTAATGGCTTTGCTAGGAAACCAGCTTTTCCCTTCACTCCCAGTCTCTAAGCCAGTCGTTCATTCCTCACCTGTGTAGGCACCTCTCGGGATCTCCTGTTCCTCGGAGCCCTGGAGATCCGGGACCCTCGGCTCTTCCCCTCGCTCCATCCGGGAGATCCCGGCCGGGTCGGGGAATCCTGGTGCAGGGCCAGGCATGATCCCAGTCATGTGGAGTGAGCTGCTGAATTCAAACACATTGTTACGTTTCCCCTTCTTATTCTGGGGTCACCCACTGTTAGCACCCCACTTCCAGAGGGCCTCTTAGCCGAGAGCTTCATTAAGAGGGAACCTAATCATGGCGCCATCACTCAACACCCCCCAGCCTGATAGTTGGCATTGGGACAACTTACAATCACAAGACGATGCTTTATTCCCAGCTGATTCCACTTCCACATGCCCCATACAAAATGCTCCACAGCTGCCCAAGGGCATTATCTGGCCCTAGAAAGCAGCTGTTGGTCTCAATGAGTTTTCCATGCCAAAGGTTTTCATTTCATCGCTTCTGAATTGAGATAGGCTAGGCATAGAATAAGATGAAACCAGAGATCGGAAGAGACTCGTATTAAGTGCCCAGAATGCACAATTAGCAGCAGAACGTGTTTTCACCAAGGGAAAAACATGTTTCTAGCTGTCATAGGTGCACAGAAAATCTGGAGAACATGCCCCAACCTCTGCCTGAGTCTGCAGAGAGCCTGAACTGATCACTCTGAGGCCTGGTCCACACGACACAGCTAGGTTGACGTAAGGCAGCTTACATCAACCTAGCTCTGTAAGCGGCTCCACTAAAATGTAGTTCCCACCGATGTAAATTGCCCACTGCACCGACTTCATAACTCCGCCTCCGTGAGAGGCGTAGCGCTTAAGTCAATGTTGTTAGGTCGACACAGTGTGTGTGTAAAAACTGTGTTACTTACGTCGACTGTTGCTGCCTTTCAGAAACCGTCCCCCAATGCCCCACACTGGTAGCTAATAAGCTCCTGGTGAGGACACGCTCCGCCGACACAAGGAGCGTAGCATGGACATGTAAAACCAATTCAGTTACTGCAATTACTTCGGTCGACTTAATTTCATAGCGTAGACTTGCCCTGAAAGGCATGAATTGCCTCCACTCGTCTCAATGGGGGCTTCAACTCTGAAACCTAACGATGACGTGGAAAATGTCAACGCTGTTGAGCTGCCCCTTCCAGCTCATGCACTTACCTCAAACCACCCCGCTGGGTGCTCAACCCTTCAGCCAGCCCCGGCCCCGCTACCCCCCAACACACATGCCAATTCGAGGCGGCGAACACCGTCAACACAGAAACCAACCGGGGCCTGGAGACCCAGGAGGGTGGAGGGGGAAAGAAGATTAAATACCCAGACACACCCCCACACGCCGGACTCCTGGGTTCTATTTCTGCCCCCTTCAGTACAGGCCTGGGGGAGTTATTTAAACGCAGCCCCTGTACAATTTCCAGCCGAAACTAAGGGCCACATGCCCGGGGGCGTTTTGCAACCATCCCAGGGATCCCTGTGGCCAGATCACCTGGGCTTTAGCATCTTTCCCATTCGCAGCCCCACCCCGCGGCCGGCCGGGCGGGGGGGGGACAGGACCCCCCCGGGCTGCCCCGAAGCTGGCTGCGGGGTGGGGGCTGGTGTCTCCCCAGTCCCAGCCCCGATCCCCTCCTCACCGCGGCCGCTTCCTCCGGGCAGCGATTTCCTGCCTCGGCTGCTGCTTCTCGACCCCGCCCAGCCGGGGCGATCCCCTCCCCGGGGCCGGGGCCGGGGCCGGTGCAGCCGGGACTCGGCCCCGCGGCACGAGTGGCAGCAGCGGGCTCTTTGTGCGCCCCCCCGCCCAGCCGGGGGGATTGCCGGGAACAGGAAGGTCCCTGCCTTATTCCGTCCCCGCCTGGCCCTAGTTCCTGAGCTCGGCTAGGAATCGCCCCACGTGGCCGCGGACCCCCAGCCCAGCTGGGACGAGCGCCGGGGGGGGGGGGTAGCACGTGTCCAGTAACCCGGGGCTACTTGCACCCCCCCAGCGCAGCAGAGTCACTAGATCTGGGGGGGGGGGTGGGTGAGGGGGCCCCACAGTCAGCGCTGGCCCCAGGGTGGTGCTAAGGGGGCAGTGTGCTGCGCGGCGGGGGAGGGGGCGCTCTCCCCTCGCCGTCAGTGCTGGCCCCCCAATGCGCCACTAGGGGGTGCTGTGTACTCCCTGCAGCAACCCCTGGTGGCTGCCTGAGGCATTGCATAGCCTGGCCCCAGCCCTGGTAGAGGTGCTGAAACCTGGGTCAATCCTGCACTTTTCCGCCATCGCCCCTCGGGGTTCATGAAACAGCAGAAACCAGCCCCAAATGAGACCAGCTGGAGCCTAGGCGCAGAGCTTCAGTCACTCACCTTATGTTGCTCAAGGACTCCCCAGCTCTGGGGCTAGTGGGTTAGATCAGGGGGGCCGGGAGACAGGACTGCTGGGTTCTTGGATGGCTATATAGTATACTAATGCCAGAAGTATGGAGAATAAACAGGAAGAACTAAAAATAGTAGTGAATAATCACACTTTGGCCATGACTTACATCACAGTGACTTGGTGGGACAATTCACATGACTGGAATATTGGTATAGACAAGTCCCGCTTGTTCAGGAAGGACAGGCAGGGGGAAAAGGGAGGAGGCGTTGTCTTGAATATCCAAGATGTATACACTCACACTGAGATTGAAAGAGAAGGGAGGCTGCTGAAAATCTCTGGGAAAGGATAAAAGGAGTAAAATATAAGGGTGATGTTATGGTAGGGGTCTACGAGAGACCACCAAGCACAAGACTTAGGGCAAACGTCCACTTAAATCGCTCCATCGGTATAGCTGCACCACTTGAAGACACTCTAAGATGACAGGAAAGAGCTCTTTCTTTGGCGTAGTTAATCCAGCTCCCCGAAAGGTGGTAACTATGTTGACGGGAGAAGCTCTCCTGCTGACATTTTTCACATGCCTGAGTGATGAAGTTATACCGATAGAAGTCTGTAGCGTAGACCAGACTTTAGCGGTGATAGGGGACTTCACCTACACAGACAGCTGTTGGGAAAATAATAGAGCAGGACACAGATTTTCCAGTTCTTGGAATGCATTAGAGATTACTTTTATTGCAGAAGGTGGAGAAAGCAACTAGGGGAGAGGCTGTCCTAGAATAGATTCTGACAAACAGGGAGGAACTGGTTGAGAATTTGAAGGTAGAAGGCAGCTTGGGTCAACGTGATCCTGAAAAGGTGGAGTTCATGGTTCTAAGGAATGGTAGGAGGGAAAACAGCAGAATAAAAAACCAATGGACTTCAAGAAGGCAGGCGTTAGCAAACTCAGAGAAATGGCAGGTCAGAGCCCATGAGAAGCAAGTCTAAGGGAAACAAGGGCAGGGGAGTTGGCAGTTTTTTAAAGAGACATTATTAAGAGCAAACTATCCCCAGGCTCAAGAGAGAAGGAAGTACGGTAAGAGACCACCCTGATTTAACCAGATCTTCAAAGACCTGAAACTTAAAAAAAAAGTCATACAAAAAGTAGAAACTATGTCAAATTATGAAGGATGAGAGCATGTCGGGACAAAGTTACAAAGGCCAAGGCCCTAAACAAGATTCAATTAGCTAGGGGCATAAAGGGTAATAAGAAAACATTTTACAAATACATTAGAAACAAGAGGAAGACCAAGGAGAGGATAGGCTCATTACTCAATGAAGAAGGAAAGACAACAACAAAAAATGCAGCAATGGCCAAAGTGTTAAATGCCCTTTTTGTTTCAGTTTTCACCAAACAGGTTAGCAGTGACTGGACGTCTAACATAGTGAACATCAGTGTAAATGGGGTACAATCTGAGGCTAAAATGGGGAAAGAACAAGTTAAGAATTAAGTTAAATGTCTTCAGGGCCTGATGAAGTACGTCTAGAATACCTAAGGAACTGGCTGAAGCCATTAGCGATTATCTCTGAGAACTCCTGGAGAATGGGAGAGATACTTGAGGACTGAAAAAGGGCAAATACAGTACCTATCTATAGAAAGGGGAATTACAGACCAGTCATCTTAACTTCAGTACCCAGAAAGATAATGGAGCAAACACACCCTGAATTTGTAAGCACCTAGAAGAAAATAAGGTAATAAGTAACAGTCAGCATGAATTTGTCAAGAACAAATCATATCAAACCAACATAATATCCTTATCTGACAGGATAACAAGACTTGTGGATAGAGAGGGGAGAGCAGATGTCACATATCTCAACTTTTGTAAGGCTTTTGATAGTCTCACATGAACTTCTCATAAATGATTTGAACGATGGCAGAGAGAGTACACTTATAAAGTTTGCAAACGATACCAAGATGGGAGGGGTTGCAAGCACTTGAGGACAAGATTAGAATTAAAAATGATCTTGACAAAGTGTAGAAATAGTCAAATAAATAGGATGAAATTCAATAAGACAAATGCAAAGTACTCCACTTAGGAAGGAACAATCAGTTGCACACATACAAAATGGGAAATGCATGCCTAGGAAGGATTACTCTGGAAAGGGATCTTGGGGTCATAGTGGATCACAAGCTAAATATGAGTCGAGAGTGTCACACTGTTTCCAGAAAAAAAAGCGAACATCATTCTGGGATGTATTAGCAGGAGTGTTGTAAGCAAGACACGAGAAGTCATTCTTCCGCTCTGCTTCACACTGATTAGGCCTCAAGTGGAATATTGTGTCCAGTTCTGGGTGCCACATTTCACGATGGATGTGGACAAATTGGAGAGAGTCCAGAGGAGAGCAACAAAAATGATTAAAGGTCTAGAAAACAATTGAAAAAACGGAGTTTTTCTGGAGAAGAGAAGACTGAAGGGGAGCCATGAGAATAGTCTTCAAGTATGTAAGAGGTTGTTACAAAGAGAAGGGTGACGAATTGTTCTCCTTATACACCAAGGACAGGACAAGAGTAATGGGCTTACATTGCAGCATGAGAGACTTAGGTTAGATATTAGGAAAAACATCCTGTCAGGGTAGCTAAGCACTGGAACAGGTTACCAAGGAAAGGTGCAGAATCTCCATCATTGGGGGTTTTTAAGAAGAGGCTGGACACACACCTGTCTGGAACGGTCTAGATAATACTTATGCACGGGACTGGACTGGACGAGCTATCAAAGTCCCTGCCAGTTCTACATTTTTATGATTCTATCCCCAGCTCTGGGAGGGGAATGAGGCTGAGTCAGCTGGGAGGAAGTCAGGAGTCCCAGGTTCTAGTGGGGCCTTGTGGGTTGGGGGCAGGGACTCAACTCCGGGGTTCTCTGCCCCCATTCTGGGAGCAGGGCCACATGAATGGAGCAGCACATCCCAAGGACAGGGGCTCCACCCCAGCCTCTCTCAGCCATCATGGCAGCGAAGAGGGTGATGGGATGCAGCATTCCCCTTAAATTTCACTGAATGGATGAAGACTCGGGGGTCATGGGACAACCCTTCCAGCTCAGCTCAGCAGCTCCTGTCTCTCCAGTGCTGGTTAGAAAAGGAGGCATCCCTTTCCCACTCCCCCGGAGCATGGAAGCTCTGAGCTGCCGCCTGGCAGTGCCCTGGCTGACCACACACAAAAGTTTTGCCAATATTTTAAACAGGATGACCTGGATAATCATAGGCCTGTCCGCCCGACCTCAATCCCGCTCAAGAGAATAGATTAGCTGATGGGGGGCGCCATTAATAAAGGAAAGCAATGTAATTAATACCAAGCACCAGGGGTTTACAGACAAGAGATCCAGTCAAACTTCGGTAACTTTGTTTGGATGAGATGACAAGAGTGACTGACACCGGCAATAGTGTTGATATATTTAGACTTCTGTAAGGCCTTTGACTTGGTACCACGTGATATTCTGATTAAAAAACTAGAATGATATAAAATTAACATGACCCACATTAAAGGGATTAAAAGCCAGCTAACTGATAAGTCTCACAATGTAACTGTAAATGGGGAATCACCACTGAATGGATGTGTTTCCACTGGGGTCCGGCAGGGATCGGTTAGCGGCCCTACATTATTTAACATTTTTGTCAGTGACCTGGAAGAAAACAAAATCATCACTGATGGAGTTTGCAGACGACACAAAAATTGGGCGGGAAATAATAAAGAGGACAGGTCACCGACAGAGCGACCGGGTCAGCTGGCAAATTGGGCACAATGTGTGTTTTAATACAGCTAAATGTAAATGTATATGTATAGGAACAAAGAATGTGAGCCACGCTTACACAGGGGGGCTCTATTCTGGAAAGCAGGGACTGAAAAAGATTTGGGGGTCTCAGTGAATAATCAGCTGAACAGGAGCTCCCAGGATGATGCTGTGGCCAAAGGGCTAATGCAATCCTTGGGTGCATAGAATCATAGAATCTCAGGGTTGGAAGGGACCTTAGGAGGTCATCTAGTCCAACCCCCTGCTCAAAGCAGGACCAATCCCCAATTTTTGCCCCAGATCCCTAAATGGCCCCCTCAAGGACTGAACTCACAACCCTGGGTTTAGCAGGCCAATGCTCAAACCACTGAGCTATCCCTCCCCCGAAATCTGCACAAGCACAACCGCGAAGGGACATAAACAAGGGAATCTCGAGGAGGTTATTTTACCTCTGTATTTGGCTCCATGCGACTGCTGCTGGAATCCCGTGGCCAGTTGTGCCCAGAATTAAAGAAGGATGTTGAGAAATTGGAGATAGGTCAGAAAAGAGCCACGAGAATTATTAAAATATTAGAAAACCTGCCTCATAGTGACAGACTCAAGGAGCTCAACCTATTTAGCTTATGGTAAGGTTAAGGGGTGGACTTGATCACAGTCTGTAAGTACCTCCCCATGGGGAACAAATATTTAATAATGGGCTCTTCATTCTACCAGAGGAAGATCCAACACTATCCAATGGCTGGAAGTTGAAGCTCAACAAATCCAGCCTGGAAAAACGGCGCGCATTTTAAACAGTGAGTAACTAAATTTACCAAGGGGCCTAGTAGATTTCCCATCATGGACCATTTTTGAATCAACAGCAGATATAGTTCTAAAAGCTGTGCTCTAGGAATTATTTTGGGAAGTTCTCTGGCCAGCGTTACACAGGAAATGATTACAACGATCCCTTCTGGCCTTAAGATCCAGGAGTCTACGGGTCTGTCTGGCACTGCAATTAAAAACCTGTCGCTGGCCCATGCCGGCTGCCTCGAGCTGCGGGGCTGTTTAATTGTGGGTACAGATGTTCTGGCTTGGGGGACTCTCCCACCTCACAGGGTCCTAGATCCTGGAACTCTATGCTACAATTAAGCAGCCCAAGCCAGCTGGGACGGGCCAGACGCAGGTTTTGAATTGCAGCATAGATGTACCGTAAAAGCCTCTTGTGTGATCCACAGCCCCGGGTTTGTGGTCCTCCCCAAGCACGGATACAGACGCTCCCAGGCTGGAGGATCTGGCCCCGGTGGGACTCTCCAATTTTTATTTCCCACATAACCAAACATATTCTTTAAAAATAAAATAAAATCCAACTAGAATGAACAGTCCCCATCCCCCCACGCAGTCAGGTGCGACCCTTCACCCGCAAGGGCATCCCCTCGGCACAACAGGGCTCTCACCGGGGTTCAAATATTAGAGGGAGGAGACCAGCCCCAGGGGAGCAGACCCCGGCAGAACCCACGGAGCAAGCGCGGAGCAGAGCCTGGGGGAGGATCCAGAGAGCTGCGAGGAGCAGATCCTCAGGGGATCGGGCATCACTTGAGTGGGATCCACAGGGATGGGTCAAGTGAACCCTGGCAGCATCTGCTGAGCGGATTGCAGAGGGCAGGAGCAAGGGGACTGCCCCGTGCATCCTGGAGGGCTGGGGTGGGAAGGGGGACGGCAGGCGCTCAGCTGATGTAGATCCGGTGGAAGTCGTTGGCGCCGAAGGCAGCATTGCACTTGGGGCACTTGCGCTGCCGGGTGTCGTAGCGCGTCTTGACGCAGTCAAAGCAGAAGACGTGGAAGCACTTGGTGAGCACCGCGTCCTTCTTGCGCGTGTTGCAGCAGGGACAGGTCAGCTTGGCCTGGGGGCGGGAAGGGCACAGACCCTGTTAGGGGGGAGGGGCCGGGGTCCCTTCCCCCCCAGCCCCAGAGCCCAGCCCCTCCCCCATGCCAGGCTTCCCCCTCCTCCCCCAGCTCCCCCCTGCCCACCTTGTATTCCTTGATCTCCTCCTGCAGAATCTCGTCAGCGTCGGCGTACACCTCCACCTTCTTCTGCTTCTCCAGCTTGCGCCGCAGCCGGGAGATGTCCTCCTGGGGTACAGGGAAGATCCAGTCAGCAAAGGGGCCCGGGCCCTCCTCTGCCCCTCCCCCCAGTATGCCCCACAGGCCCCCCGCCCCCTACCTGGGCCCTCTTGAGGTTGAAGGACTCCTTCTCCTTGGCAGCCCGGTTCTCGGCCATGCAGCCCTGGATCTCCTTCAGCTTGCACTGCACGTGCTCCAGCTGCACCTTCAGGTCCTCGGCCAGCTGGGCCGCTTCCACCGCCTGTGGGAGGAGGGAATGTCAATCATTGCGAGCTTCCCCCACCCCCCCCGGTAGTGCTCCCACTGGGGACCACCCCACAGCACTGCCAGCTTCCCCCCACAGTAGGGCCCCAGCCACAGAGCCCATCCCGATGCCGTGAGCTTCCCTCCAGCAGCGTCACCAACAAATGTGGCGATATTGGTCATATTTTTATAACCAACGTGCGTGACTCAGTTTCCCCACCGGCTGAGCGGAACCGGGCAAGGAGAGGGGAATGAGGC
This sequence comes from Chelydra serpentina, assembly GCA_037349315.1. Lineage (NCBI taxonomy): Eukaryota > Metazoa > Chordata > Testudines > Chelydridae > Chelydra > Chelydra serpentina. Next base: position 1,451,423 of record JBAIAC010000021.1, on the reverse strand, counting down.
CTGGCCAAGCATCTGGGATGAGATCAGATACATTGGGATCCACAGCTATGAACAGGAACCCCAATGACAGACCGGGAAGCAGAGGGAGTCTTGAGCAGGAGAAGGCTGGGCTGAGGCAGCGGAGTTAAGATCCGGGTTCTCACACATGCCCAGAACTCAAGGAGATGGACGACAGGGGTCCCGCTAGGAGCGACACCGACTGGAGCGTGGCTCTCCTGTGCGGACCCAAACCCTCTCCCACGCTGGGTCCCAGCTGACCAACGGGTGCTACATGGGCTGGAACAGGCCGCGTGGCTCCCGACAGGGCAAAGGGCTCGGAGCCGGCACCTGAACTCAGCCGGAGGAAGAAGAGGGGTGCCGGAGCCCTTCGGCCCAGCCCCGGAGAGCTGTGGAGCTCCTCCTAGGAAAATGACGACTTCACAGCGTAAAGAAATAAGGGTTCTCCCAGGAGACTGCCCCGTGGATCCAAAAGAGCCGCCCTCCCCCCCAGTGATCGCCCACATCAACGCCCCCACCCAGGTCCCCAGCCCACAGCCCTGCCCCCCAACTCGCCTTCCTCTTGTTGAGCTCAAGGGCCTGGCTACGCAGGGTCAGCTCCTTCTCCACCGTGCCCAGGTTCCCCTGCAGCACCCGCTCCTTCTCCTCCAGCTTCTGCACCACCAGCAGCTGGGCGTCCACCTGCAACGCGCCCCGGTCAGGAGAGCACCGACTCGCAGCCATCCAGCTGCCCCCACCCCCTGCCTGCCAGGGGAGAGCACCCCCTAATGAACCCCCACCCCAACCGCACAGGCCCACCCTGCTGAACCCCAATCCTGCTCGGTGCAGCACAGCGCCCCCTAGTGCCGCACTCAAGCACACACTGCCTGCGCTCCCTACTGAGCTAGGGTGGTCAACCCTCAAGGTTTTCCCGGGCGTCTCCCAGAATCGGGCTCTATCTCCTGGAGGCTACTGAAGCCAAACCGGGAGATTTTAGGCCACTAAAAGTCCAATGGCGCAGCAGGGCTAAGGCAGGGCATGCCTGCCCTGGCCCCACGCCGCTCCCGGAAACAGCCAGCACGTCCCTGCAGCCCCTGGGGCAGGACATCTCTGTGTGTTGCCCCTGCCCCGAGTGCGACGCCACAGCTCCCATTGCCCGCGAACTACAGCCAATGGGAGCTGTACAAGTGGTACCTGCAGGCAGGGGCAGAGCACAGAGCCCCCTGGCGCCCCTGCCCCAGGGCTGGAGGGACGTGCCGGCTGCTTCCGGGAGTGGCAGGGAGCCTGCCTCAGCCCCGCTGCACCGCCTCCTGGGAGCCGCCTGAGGTAAGCACTGCCCTGCCGGAGCCCACACCCCCTCCTGCACCTCAAACCCCTGCCCCAGCCCTGAGCCCCCTCCCGGAGCCAGCACCCCACACCCCCTCCTGCACCCCAAACCCCTGCCCCAGCCCTGATCCCCCTCCCGGAGCCAGCACCCCACACCCCCTCCTGCACCCCAAACCCCTGCCCCAGCCCTGAGCCCCCTCCCGGAGCCAGCACCCCACACCCCCTCCTGCACCCCAAACCCCTGCCCCAGCCCTGAGCCCCCTCCCGGAGCCAGCACCCCACACCCCCTCCTGCACCCCAACCCCCTGCCCCAGCCCTGAGCCCCCTCCCGGAGCCAGCACCCCACACCCCCTCCTGCACCCCAAACCCCTGCCCCAGCCCTGAGCCCCCTCCTGGAGCCAGCACCCTACACCTCCTCCTGCACCCCAAACCCCTGGCTCAGCCCTGAGCCCCCTCCCAGAGCCAGCACCCCACACCCCCTCTTGCACCCCCAAACCCCTGCCCCAGCCCTGACCCCCTTCTGCACCCCAAGCCCCTGCCCCAGTCCCCTCCTGCATCCAAACTCCCTCCCAGAGCCTGCACCCTTCACACCCTTCACCCCCTCCAACACCCCAAGCCCCTGACCCAGCCCTGAGCCCCTTCCAGCACCCAAATCCCTCCCAGAGCTTGCACCCCGCGCCCCCTCCTGCACCTCAACCCCCTGGCCCCAGCCCAGAGCCAGCACGCTGTCCCAGCCCGGTGAAAATGAGTGAGGGTGGGGGAGAGCGAGCGTCAGAGGGAGGGGGGATGGAGTGGGCAGGGTGGGGCCTTGGAGAAGGGGCAGGGCAAGGGTATTTGGGTTTGTGTGATTACACAGTTGGCAACCCGACTACTGAGCCTCCCATCCCACTCCCTGCGGCGCCCCCTACCTGTGACTTGAGGGCCAGCACCTGATCCGCCAGCTCGTCCTTCTCCTCACGCAGCAGCTTGTGGATCTGGTTGGACTTGATCCGCTCGGACATGAGCTTGAAGTTGGCATCGTCCTTCTCACGCAGCTGCTGCATGAGGCGCATGTTCTGCTCCTGCATGTCCTCGAAGGCCTGGCCCGTCACGTCCATCTCCGACAGCAGGGCCTCCTCCTCCTGCAGCGGGGCATGAGGTCAGGGGGGCCTGGACCCCCTCCCCCGCCAAGCCCTTTCTGCCAGATTGCCCAGCCCCACCCCCAGAGCCTCCCCAATCCTGCCAGATCTCCCCTCCCCACCCCATTCAGGGGAACCGCCCCCCACCCATCTGCCTCCCCACCCCAGTACCTGCTTGGTAGCAGCCAGTTTCTTCTGCAGGTGCTCAATCTGCTCCTCCGCCAGCTTGATCTTGCGCAGGGCATCCTCGTCGGCCATCTTCTTGCTCTCCTTCTTCTCCTTCTCCTCCAGCTCCCGCACCCGCCCTCGCAGCTCCTCCACCTGCAGGGGGCAGAGAGACGGGGATCACAACCCCATAACCAGCCCCGCAGCTCCTCCACCTGCAGGGGGCAGAGATGGTGACACAGCCCCATAGCTCCTCCCCACCAGCTCCTCCACCTGCAGGGGGCAGAGAGATGGGGATCACAACCCCATAACCAGCCCCGCAGCTCCTCCACCTGCAGGGGGCAGAGAGACGGGGATCACAACCCCATAACCAGCCCCACAGCTCCTCCACCTGCAGAGGGCAGAGATGGTGTCAGCTCCATAATCACTCCCCCCAGCTCCTCCACCTGCAGGGGACTCAGAGACAGGGGTCACAGCCCCATAATCACCCCCCCAGCTCCTCCACCTGCAGGGGGCTCAGAGACGGGGATCACAGCCCCATAATCACCCCACAGCTCCTCCACCTGCAGGGAGCTGAGAGACAGCGTCACAACCCCATAATCACCCCCCCCCCCCCCACCAGCTCCTCCACCTGCAGGGGGCTCAGAGATGGGGGTCACAGCCCCATAACCACCCCCCCAGCTCCTCCACCTGCAGGGAGCTCAGAGACGGGGATCACAGCCCCATAACCACCCCCCAGCTCCTCCACCTGCAGAGGGCAGAGATGGTGTCACAGCCCCATAATCACCCCACCCCCGCCAGGTCCTCCACCTGCAGGGGTCTCAGAGACGGGGATCACAGCCCCATAACCACCCCCCCAGCTCCTCCACCTGCAGGGGTCTCAGAGACGGGGATCAGAGCCCCATAATCACCCCCCAGCTCCTCCACCTGCCGGGGGCTCAGAGATGGGGATCAGAGCCCCATAATCACCCCCCAGCTCCTCCACCTGCCGGGGGCTCAGAGACGGGGATCAGAGCCCCATAACCACCCCCCAGCTCCTCCACCTGCAGGGGGCTCAGAGACGGGGATCAGAGCCCCATAACCACCCCCCAGCTCCTCCACCTGCCGGGGGCTCAGACGGGGGTCACAGCCCCATAACCACCCCCCAGCTCCTCCACCTGCAGGGGGCAGAAAGATGGGGATCACTGTCCCATATCCACCCACACAGAGAGTGAGGCAGACCCTACCCCTCAATCTGCATCCTACCCATAGACCCACCCTCCAGACCCCCCCACCCCACGAGGGCCTCACTCACCTCGGCCTTGGTCTTCTTCTCGGCGGCCATGAGCTGCACCTTGTCCCGCTGCTCCTTGGGGGCTGATTTGTACATGTCCAGCAGCAGCTTCATCTCCTTCTGGCTCTCCTGGGCCTTCCTGGGGGGGAGAGGAATCAGGGCCCTGCTCACCACAGCAGCCTGGGACACCCCCCCCCCCCGAGCTCCCTCTCCTTCCCCCTCCCCCCGGACACCGGGGTTCTCTCACTTGAGCTCAATGCGCAGCTGCTTGAGCAGGTCTGAGTCCTTCTTCTTGGGGTCATCGCTGCTCTTCTGGCGGTCGCGCTCGCGAGCTGAGCCGTCCCTGTCGCGGTCCCGCGAGCGCTCCCGGTCCCCTCCGCGGCCCCCCTTGGGGCGCTCCGGCGGCTCCTTGATGCGAGGCGGGGGGGGCGGCTGGGGAGCCGGTGGGAGCGGCTCCTCCTCCTCCTTCTTCACCCCCCCTTCGGGGAGGGGCGCTGCCTCCTCCTTCTTCACCACCACTGCCTCCTTCGGCTCCTTCTTCACCTCTAGGGCAGGCGCGCCCCCCTCCTCCTCCTTCACCGCCACGGCCGGGGCCACGCCCACCGACTCCTCCGGCCCAGGTGTGGGGGGTGGCACAGCTGAGCTGCAGGGGAAGCCACTCGACTGCATCCGGATCTGGGAGAGGGAGAGTGGGAGTGAGACCCCTGGGCTGCAGATTCCCTAAACCCCGCACCTCCCCAACCCCCCCTAAACCGATCCCTAAACCCTGCACCACCCCCACGATCCCTCCCCAACCCCCCAAGCCGATCGCTAAACCTCACACCTCCCCAACCCATCTCTCCCCGACCCCCCCAAGCCAATCCCTAAACCCCGCACCTCCCCAACCCCCCCTAAACCGATCCCTAAACCCTGCACCACCCCCACGATCACTCCCCAAGCCGATCGCTAAACCTCACACCTCCCCAACCCATCTCTCCCCGACCCCCCCAAGCCAATCCCTAAACCCCGCACCGATCCCTCCCCGACACCCCCAAGTCAATCACTAAACCCCGCCCCCACCGATCTCTCCCCAACCCCTCAAGCCCTGCACCACCCCCACCAATTCCTCCCTGGCCCACCCAAGCCAATCCCCAAGCCCCACACTTCCCCCACCAATCCCTCCCTGGCCCCCCAAGCGGATCCTTAAGCAAGCTCCTCCCCTAGAGCAGATCCTTCCCTGCCTCGAATGGATCTCTAAATGCAGCCCCCCTCACTTCAAGTGGATACCTCTCTGCCCCCCCAGAGCAGATCCCTAAATGCCACCTGCCCCTCCCCGCGTGGATCTCTTTCACCTCTCGAACAGATCCCTGAACACAGCCCCTCCCTGCAAAGCAGATCCCTAAATGCTGCCTCTACGCCAAGCAGATCCCCAAATGGATCCCTCCCTCCCCTCCCCCAGAGTGGATCGCTGAGCGCGCCCCTCCCCAGCGGATCTCTTACCTTGTTGATCTCAGCCTGCACCTCACGCAGCTTGCGCTTGTATCGCTGCACGTCTCCTTTCAGCTGATGGTTGTGGTTCTGGAGGCTGCTGATCAGGTGGCGCATCTCCCGGTTAATGGGACCTGCGGGGGGGGGTTACACAGGGGCATGAGGAACCTGCTTTCTGGGGAGGGGAGCAGCACTTGAAGAATGGGGGGCATCTGCCGTGGGGGGTAGGTGGCTGGTGGCAGGGCACTGGCAGGGAGAAAGCTCACTGCAGTGCAGAGATCCTGGCAGGCAATGCCAGGGCAGCAGCCTGCCCCAGGGCACCGCTGGGAGGAAGCTCGCTGCTCTGAGTGAGTGCAGGGGTATCGCCAAGAGCGCACTGCTGTGGGGGAGGACACTCACCACACGGGGCACAGGGGGTTCCAGAAGGGCAGCTCACCAGGCTGGGCGAGGGGAGGGCACTGCTGTGAGGGAAGCTCCCAGCAGGCAGACAGAGCTCCCTTATGAGGGGCCTGCCCGCCCCACTGGGCTGCACTGTGTGGGGGAGGTGCACGCTCCACACAGGGCTGTACCACAGAGCTGTGCACGGGGCCGGGCGATACACCATGCCGGGCCGTACCACGGGGCCGGGCCATACACCATGCCGGGCCGTACCACGGGGCCGGGCGATACACCATGCCGGGCCGTACCACGGGGCCGGGCGATACACCATGCCGGGCCGTACCACGGGGCCGGGCCATACACCATGCCGGGCCGTACCACGGGGCCGGGCACGGGGGGGAAGGGAAAGTGTGTCTTTCTCACCCGCTTGCTCATTGGCAGCCAGGTTCTGCTCGAACTCGATGCGCAGCATCTCGTATTCCTTGCGCACCTGGGCCAGCGTATCCTCCAGCTGGATCACCTCCGTGCGCAGCTTCTTCTGCAGGTTCAGCTCATCGCTCTGCAATGGGGCGGGCGGAGGGTGAGAGACGGGGGAGGAATCCCTCTCCCCCAGCCCCAATTGGTTTCCCTGCAGGCAGCATGGTAAGCACTCCTCCACCCCCGGCCGGAGTGGCACACCCCAATACAAGGAGGCACAGCACCACAAGTGGTACCGTCCAACATGGCATAGACCCTCCAGAACAGTAACGACCCTATGCACAAAAGGGGTGGCGTATTCCACTCACAGGCCCCGCCCCAACAGTGACTCCTCCCCCTAGCCTCACCTCCATGTGCTCAATGTGGCGCAGGTGGCTGTTCTTGGTGGTGAGCAGCAGGGCGCGCGCCTCGTCCAGCTGGGTCTTCACCTGCAGGCTCTCATTGTACAGCAGCGAGAACTGCGACTGCAGCACCTTGTAGTCCAGGGTCTCCTTCACCGCCTCCTCGGGCAGAGACCGCAGCGCCACCTGGGGGCACGGGGTGTCACTGCCATGGGCACCGCCCTTCACCCTCAGCAGCCTTCCCACATCTCCCAGTAGGCCTGACAACAGGGGGTGCTGCCCTCCACCCCTCCCGGCCAGACCCTACTGCCGAGCCTGGCTCCGGGGGGTGCTGCCCTCCACCCCTCCCGGCCAGACCCTACCGCCCAGCCTGGCTCCAGGGGGTGCTGCCCTCCACCCCTCCCGGCCAGACCCCACCACCTGGCCAGGCCCCACCGCCCAGCCTGCCTCCAGCGGGCGCCACCCTCCACCTCGTTACCTTGAGCTTCTCATTGGTCCTGACAGCTTGTTGCAGCTCCTGCTGCAGCTTCTCCAGCTCGGCCATGCGGCTGTTGGCCAGCTCCTGGTTCTCCTCCAGCTCCGCGTTTAGCATCTCGAACTGCCGAGACAGGGATCCAATGACAGAGGCTGTCTCCCACCCGCCTCGAGACCCCCACCCAGGGGCTGCCTCAACACGTGCCAAGAGACCCCACCCTCACAACCCTGCCCCTTCCTGCACCAGGTCCCACCCCAGAGACCCCTGCCCCTCCCAGCACGAAGATGCTCCCCAGCCTCAGGGCCAGACTCCCCTATCCCAGTGCCAGAGACCCCCACCCTTCTCTGCACTGGGACCCCACCCACAAGGACCCTCACCTCCACCCGCCCAAGTGCCAGAGATCCCCACCCCTCCCGAGGCCCCAGCTTCTCCTGCCCCCTCACCTTCTGCATACTGAGCGTGATCTGCCCGCCCTGGAAGCCCCCGGAACTGCCTGACACGTAGTAACCGGAGTTCAGCTGCAAAAGGCCAGAAAAAGAGTCAGCAACCCCCTCGCCGATCAGGCCTCCCAAGTGCTCTGAGGAATGGGCACATGGGGCAGTGAGCCCCAGATACAGGGGACGAGGGGGAGAGTGGGAGTGGGGCCCAGATACAGGTGGCAGAGAGAAACTATGGCTCCAGCTGCAATGGGTCCAGATGGGAGCAGTGAGACACAGGAAGGGACCCGGGGGGATGAGGAGAGGGGAAGCCTTGGGCACGGGGGCAGGTCACCTGTTCCAGGGCCTCAGCTAAGTGTTTGTTGAGCTTCTGCTCGCGCTTGCGCAGCTTCTCGATGTCCCACTGCAGATCCTCCACCGTTGTCTCCATCTCCAGCACCTTGGTCTCCGACGATGTCACCTTGTCCTGCAGCTCTGTGTACTGCACCAGGAAGAATGGATGAGTGGGGCTGGATCCACTCCCGGCCAGATTGGCTCTGACCCCAGGGTCGGGGGCTGTGCCCCCAGAAGAGAAAGGCCCTGTGACTCATTCCCTACCCAAGCCAGCCCCTCTGCCCTGAGAGCCGGCTCATACCTCCAGCGAGATCCTGTGGTGTTTCTCCTGCAGCTGCATCGCCAAGTCCTGCAGCCGCTGATTCTCTCTCATCAGCTCTTTGTTCAAGGACTTCAGCGCCTCATCCAGCTGGTCCAAGTCAGCTGAAAAGGAGTCATACCTCTGAGAATCCAGGATTCCTGACTCCCAGCGCCCCCAACTCTAACCCCCTAGATCTCACTCCGCTCCCACGGCCCGGACGGAACCCCGGTTTTCGGCTCACCACGGGCGTGGATCTTCTGGCACAGCTCCTCCGTGCGCCGGTGGATCTTGTTGGAGACTTCGACCACACGGGACACGGCGGCCTTGGAGAACTCCATGCGTTCCTGCAGCTGCAGCTCGATCTCCTCGCTGCTGCTGCTGGCCAGCGTGGCCAGGAATGACAGGGCCGGCTCGTTCAGAAGGAGCCCCCCAGCCTTCCAGGGGGTAGATGGGGCCGCAACAGGTGTGGCCGTTTCTGCGGGGGTGGGGAGCAAGAAGGGTTTAGCGCTATGTTGAGATCACTGCGAGGGGAAAGCACCCCTTGCCGAGCGCCCTCCCTGCTGAACCGCCGCCAGAGTGGCGCCCCCTTGCCAAGCCACAGAATCCCCCTGCCCCAGTGCAGCGCCCCCTGCAGCCTGGCACCTCTCCCATGCTCACCTGTCCTATCTGGGCCCTCGGTACTAGGGCTGGCTGTGTTCTCGGAGTCCAGTCCCATTGGCTCTGGCCTGGACTCCTCTGCAGAGGGGGGAGCAGGGGGTGGGGGCTCGCAGTCTCCATCATAGCCTTTCAGCAGGACCTGCACATTTTCATCCAGCTGTGGGGAGATGGAGATGGGGCGGGGGAGTCAGCCCAGCTCAGGCCTGGGAGAGGAAATAACACCTGTGCCCCCCGCTCTTGGGGATCCACTGACTGGGGGAGAGATAAACCCAGGAGGAAGGTCTCTGGGAGGGGCAGAGGAAGACTGTGGTAACAGAGCTCAGAACCCAGATGTCCTGGCTCCCAGTCCCCAGAGTAAAGCAGGCTGAGGTCTCACTGTGGGCAGCGTGTTGTGGTCGCTGGGAGATATGCCGAGGGTCCAGAAAGGCGGCTCTCCAATTGCAGATGACGAGAAGCAACAAGGCAGGGTGGGGGGGCAAGGCTGGGGGATACATGGCAGGGGTATCGTGGTGGAGATGAGGGATTGTGACAGGGTCGTGCAATGCACGGCCAGAGGGTTGTGGCCGGGAGGGGTGGGTGTGCAAGGCACAGTTGGGGGAGGCGGCAGGAGAGTTCGTGGGGAGAGGGCCACGGCCGGGGGAGGGGCAGGGGTCTCACCTGGCTCCAGTAACGGTTGACAATGAGCAGGGTGGCATCATCTGTGGCCTGGCGCTTCTCCAGCTTCTCAATGCGCTCGCGCAGCTCGTCCTCAAAGGCCTGGCGCTGCTCCAGCCGCTCCGCCAGCTTCTTGTTCTTGAACTGCAGCACCTTCAGGTCCATCTCCTCCTGGGGGAGCAAAGGGGTGGGGTCAGCAGTGGCTCCCTATCACACCCCCACCCCTGCAGCTGCCTTCTCCCCAGGGACCCCCATCCATTTCTCCATCCCCCACCCTGCCCTCCCCAAATTACACCCAGCGTCCCCCCCGCCCCACCGCATCAGGGTTCCCAAATCTCTTCAATGCTTCCAGTTTCTCCTGAACTCCCCATTTCCCCTCCATCCACCAACCCCCCTTACCCCCAACAGTCCCCACCCCAGGCACTGACCGTGGAGGAGATGCCCCCCAGGCGGATGGGCTCGATCAAGGTGGTGGTCGTCTTCTCCTCCCGGTTGGCTTTCTTCTCAGGGGGCCCTGAACCCCCGTCCCCAGCCGCCCGCTTGCTCCCCAGCCCCGACATGGCGCCGCTGGCCGGGGGTGGGGGGGCGGGCCTCTGGCGGCAGCAGCAGCTGGGGGGGAGGGGGGGGAGAGGTGTCAGCCCAGGAGTTGCGCCTCCCCTGGAAGGGAAACAGAGAGGGGTCAGGTACCTCCCTACCCTCATCATCTCTGCCCCCCCCCCTCGCAGCCCCTGGACTCTTACCCAAACCCCTCATCTCCCTTTGCTATCCCCAAACCCCTCACCTCCCCAACCCCATAGCACCCCTTAAACACCCCAACCCATCCACCCCCTCACCCCCTTGCCACCCCTCCCACACTCCCCTCACCCCCTACTCCCACCTCTCACCCCCATGCCCCCTCCCACACCCCCATGCCCCCCTCCCACCACCTCTCACCCCCTCCCCCTACCCCCACATCTCACCCCTTGCCACCCCTCCCCCTTCCCCTCTCGCCCCCTTCCCCTCCCACACTCCCCTCACCCCCTACTCCCCCCTCTCACCCCCTTGCCCTCTTCCACACCCCCATGCCCCCCTCCCCCTCTCACCCCCTTGCCACCCCTCCCACACTCCCCTCACCCCCTACTCCCCCCTCTCACCCCCTTGCCCCCTCCCCCTCTCACCCCCTTGCCACCCTCCCACCACCTCTCAGCCCCTCCCCCTACCCCCACATCTCACCCCCTTGCCCCCTCCCCCTCTCACCCCCTTGCCACCCTCCCACCACCTCTCACCCCCTCCCCCTACCCCCACATCTCACCCCTTGCCCCCCTCCCCCTTGCCCCTCTCGCCCCCTTCCCCTCCCACACTCCCTCGCCCCTCCCCCCAGCTCTCACCCCCTTGCCCCCACCCCCTTGCCACCACCTCTCCCACTCTTGCCCCCCCCCTCCCACGCCTCTTTACCACTCTCACCTGCCTCGCGCTCCTACTTCCAGCGGCTTCCCTTGCCAGGCCCACCCCCTCCCCCAGCCATACCACTGCGCACGCGCTGACCTGACACTCCCAACACCCCCCCTTACTTCGCGCTGCACATGCGCGAGACGAGTTTTTTTCCCTTCTTCTCCCATTGGATGAGAGCGAGGGAGGGGCGGAGTTAGTCGACCAGTGTCCCGGCCGAAGATTAGCGGATGTTAGAGACCGTCTGGGGATTGGCTGAGAGGTGAAAGAGTCTTTCTGTGATTGGGTCATGGAAGCCAGCCCTCAACGAGAGACATGCGCTGATTGGCTCAAGTCCGCTGAGCCGAAAAGTCCGTTTTTGATTGGCTGAAGGAATTAAGACGCATTCATAGCCCAGAAGAGATACACCGTGTGATTGGCTGGACAAAGACGACCTCGGAGATTGGCTGATGGGCTCTCACCCGTCCAGTGAATCTTTCTTTGATTGGCTCCGGCCTCGATAGCCTCTCTGATTGGCGGAGCGGGGGTTGCCGTGGCGACGTGTACCCAGCATTAGAGGGAGATTGGCGCCGCTGCCACCGCAACGATGGGGCCGGGGGGCAGCCTGAAACAGGTGAGCGAGGGGCTCGCGGGGCGGGGCGGGGCCTACGCTGCCGCCGCCATGGCAACCGCGCCGCGAAGACCCGTCCCCGACGTGGGGCCGCGGCCCTTCGACCATCTCATGAATATGTATGAGCCGCGTGACGCTGCCGCGGTCTCATGAATATTTACGGTGGGCTCATTAATATTCATTAACTCATGAATATGTGCAGGCTCGTTAACCACCCGCCAGGCGCTTCATATGCGTCGGTTAATTAATATTCATCGTCCCCCATTTTCATAGCTAATTACTCACGTTAATGAGCTAGTTAACATTCACCCAATTACCATAGCTCAGCTAATTAGTACTAGCCAGCCAATTAACACGCACGTCCCAATCAATAGACAATAATATGTTCCGTCTAATTAACTCAATGGCTAATTAGATGCGTGATTTCATTAATATGCGCACGCTAATTGGCATTAATTACTGGACTAATTAGCATGCACCTAAAGTCAGTTCAGTCCTCACTAGCCCCCCAGTTCTGATGGGCGACTCGACGCTGCGCCGCAGCCGCACAAGGGCCACCTCATGAATATTCATCAGCTCCTGAATATTCATCAGCTCGTGACTGTAGCATCTGATTAGCGTTTGGGGGCCATCCCTATCCCCTAAGTGCAAGCCACCCCCGCTTCGGCCGCTCATGAATATTTATCAGGGGGGTCGCCGTGTTAGTCTGGATCTGCAGAAGCGACAAAGGGTCCTGGGGCACCTTATAGACTAACAGAGGTATTGGAGCATAAGCTTTCATGGGTCAATACCCGCGGCTTGCATCCGAAGAAGTGGGTATTCACCCACGAAAGCTTATGCTCCAATACCTCTGTTAGTCTATAAGCTGCCACAGGACCCTTTGTCGCTTATGAATATTTATGACCACGTAAATATTCACCGCCCAATTGCAGAAACGCGTCATCTTGTAGATTGTTCATCACCCCGTCCTTTGTGGACATTCATTAACTCGCTGCAGCGCCTCGTTAATTTGCCACTTAGCCCCTGTACATGATCCGATGAATTACCATAGCACCTAGGCGGAGCCCCGCCATGGACCACGACCCCATTGTGCTAGGTGCTGTACGTTTATTCGGTGTGTTACGGTAGCACCTAGAAGCCCCAGTCTAGGGTGACCAGACAGCAAATGTGAAAAATGGGCACAGGGGGTGGGGGGTAATAGGAGCCTATATAAGAAAAAGACCCTATAAAATCAGGACATCTGGTCACCCTACCCCAGTCACAGACCAGGAAGACCCCATCGTCCTAGGCGCTGTACAGATACAGAACAAAAAGACAGTCCCTGCCCCGAAGCGCTGACAATCCCAGTGTAAAACAAGACACCAGATGGAGCCAGACAGACCAACACGGGAGTACAAGGGAGCAATATTAGCCAGCATGACTTGGCACACACCACCAGTCTAATCACTGTCCAGTATTTCAATCAAGCGTGAGATCCAGCACAGGATCCAGTGCACAAGTGCTTCCTTTGGGAAATTGCTCTGACGCGTTTTCACGGATAGTGACCTATGGCAGGACACCAAGATCCAGGTCTATAAGACAATTGTTGTTCCAATACTCCTCTATGGATGTGAAACCTGGGTGAGCTATCGACAGCACCTCAAGAGTCTGGAGAGGTACCACCAACGATGCCTCCGGAAGATCCTTCGCGTCAAGTGGCAAGATCGCCGCACTAATGCCAGCATCCTCGCTGACGCCAATGTCACCAGCACTGAAGCAATGATCCTCCTGCACCAACTTCGCTGGGCTGGACATTGTGTGCGGATGCCAGACTCTCGCCTCCCAAAACAAATCCTCTACTCTCAGCTTGCCCATGGTCAGAGATCCTGTGGTGGTCAGAGGAAACACTACAAAGACACACTGAAAGCGTATCTTAAGAAAACTGATGTGAACATGACAAACTGGGAGGAGCAAGCCACCAACTGACCCCAATGGTGCCATATCCTCCATGAGACAGTGACCCGCTTCAAGGAGAAGCGCCATGCCCTCAAAGTTGAAAAGAGAGAGAGAAGGAAGTAAAAAGAAAGAACTTTCTCCCAGCAGGCAGCTGGCCTGCCACGAAATGTCTGTACCTACTGTGGGCAGATTTGCGGTTCCAGGATCGGATTCCTGAGTCATCTCAGGACCCATATGTAAATCCATGGTAAAGATCAGCCTCGAATCGAGGGATCACCAATCATTTTAATTGTCATCTCTCATTAATAATAATTCAACATGACTATTCACTCCTCCATCACCTCCTTAATATGCAACATTTCCTGAATATTCACTACCTCATTTACCTTGATCACGTTCTGAATATCCAAACCCAGCATTACCTAATTACTTCCCCCTCAGGAAGATTTGTCACCCACTTAATTTCCACAGCTTTAAAAACACATCACTGCAGGTACGTCAATGCTACGGACACTATAATACAGGGGTGGCCAACATACGGCTCTTTTACTATTAAAGTGCGGCACCCACCTGTCAGATTTTTTGGCGGGGGCGATGAGGGGGGAATCTCAGGACCTCTGCCTTGCAGCACCCGCTAAATGCAAGGTGGAACAGATTGCTTAGCATAAATAGAGCTGTGACACTTGGAGTACCTTTCTCAGACTTGAAGAAGAGCTTTGTGTAGCTTGAAAGCTTGTCTCTCTCACCAACAATAGTTGATCCAATAACAGATATTACCTCACCCACCTGGTCTCTCTAATATCCTGGGACTGACACAGCTCCAACTACTCTGCGTACAATCAAAATGTCAGGAGGGAAATTCTGTTTTGTAATGCAGGTTCTTGTACATATATAGACTGTACATGTAAGCATGTCTCATGACAAGTCAGCATCCATAGCTGATTAATCATGTCCTCATGAATATTAATCACATTGCTGATCATCTCATGAATATCCATCACCTCCTGCCAGCTGATTATCTCCTCACTCATGTTGAGGCCATTGTTGGTTGACTCATGATATTCATCATTACACATGGGCGAATTGTCTCTTGGATTCTGATCATCTGATATTAGACTATTGAACACCCCCAGCTGTTACCAACCCCTTAGGAACATCAACCAGCTAATTCTTATGGCCGGTGGCCAGGCCACCCCTCTCAAGGTGGGGCATGTGGGACCTGTCATTCCTCCCATCCCAGTGTCTTGGCCCCACCCCATCATTTTCACTGACACCCCACACCGCTCTCTCTTTCAGCCCCAGTGCCATGAAGCCAAGATCTGCATGTGGTGAGTAGCATCCAACCCCTCCAAAGGGGGCACTCTGGGCACACTGCTATGTGGCTGTTACCCAGCCAGAGGCACCTTCATGTCACCGCCATCTCACTCAAGCCATCCCTGTGCTGCATCTCTGTATGGCTCTTATCCCCCCCTCCCCACCCCAGAGGCAGCTGCATCTCAGTGCCAAGCAAACCACCCCATGTGGTGCCGCTGTGTGGCTGCTACCCAGCTGCCCGACCCAAGATACAGCTTCTGATTGTTATGTGTATCTTATTGATTGCTCCCAAAAGTAGGTGGAGAACAAACAAGACAAAAAGAACAAAAAAAGAAAGCAACGGGAAGGACGGGAAAAGGAGAGCACCATGTTGGTTTCCATCTGCTAGAAATTAATCAAAGGGGTCTAAAAAGTCAGACCAGATCTTTTCAAATTTGTCCACGGTTCCTCTTCTCTGAAACATTCCCACTCTTTAGCTGCCAGGTCAGCCACGTCACCGTGCCTGGCTTCTGCTCTTCCATCTCGCCCCCCCGGGTCGCTTGGCTCCAAGCGCTGCTCTAGAGACCCAAGCTTCCCGGGAGCTGAAGCGTTTCTAAGCTGAGGGGATTTAGCCCAAAGCCCAGTTCCGGGAAGGCCGTTTATCCTCCTGCCTACTTCTAGCCCAAGGGTTGTATCTTGGGCCACAAGGATGGCGCGCCGTAGATCACGTATACGTGTTGGGTTTGTAATTCTTTGTAAGGCACTACCCCCTAGGCTGGAGTTCCAGGCCTGGCACAGGCAATATACATTAGGGACGGCCTTTTGGGTCAGGGTACATATCAGACTATAGCTGGTCAGGTGAACCTATCTCCACATCAGTACTGGAGTCTCTGGTGCACCCAGCACATAGGACCAATTATGTCTTAAAATGCAGGTAACACTAATGCCAGGGAGCTAGAGCAGGGGGAGGGGGTATTATTGCTGCAGTACTTGGGAATGGCAGGAACGGATCAGCTGGGAGACCCAAAGTATCTCCTTATCCTGCCATATTAATAGATGGTCTCTTGTCGATGTTCCCCAGCGGGCTGTTGAGCCCGTGCTGGGGCTTCAAATGATGCTCTTTCACGGCCTTGGGGCCCCTCTCCCTGGTGCAGGAAGTACCTGGACGTTCACTCCATGGACCTCATCGACAAAGCGCAGACCACCGACGAGCTGAAGAGGTAACTGATTTTAGGACTCAGGGAAGGCTCTGGGTCAGTGTCGCCCCTATTGTCCTTCCATGGTAGGGAGAGCACCCCCTACCAGGCCCCCTGTACTCTCAGGTCCTCCCTAGGGCCCCCCACACTGGAGGGGGCCCCTGGAGGGGGCCACACCCCACCCCTGCAGTCAGTGGCCCCCTCTCCCCAGGGTGCTGGCGGAGCTGTTCCAGCTGCAGGGCTGGGAATCGGACCCACGGGCCGCCATCTTGCTGGATCTCTACATCTACACGGTGCAGTTCAGCCGGGAGCACAGCTTCACCCGGGAGCAAAGCTCTGCCTTCTTCACCATCGTCAAAGACACCCATGAGGCCTGTGTGGGTAAGCGAGGGGGCCGAAGGGAGGCACTGGCCTCAGTGGGGGGGAGGGGGGGGCTGGCTGAAGAAAGGGGATGAGTCTCAGGGGAGGAGCCTACAAAAATGAGTGGGGTGTAGAAGACCCTCCATGAGTAGGGATGGGCACAGGGAGGGAGAGGAGCCTACAAGGTGGGTGGGGCTCTCAGGAGCCTGGAGGTTGGACATGGCTGTGGCGAGAGGCAGGAGGTGTGTGCATGGGGGAGGAGAATGGAAGATGGTGTGGCTGTCAGGGAGGAGCTTGCAGGGTGGGGGTGGCCATGGGGTGTGCAGGTCCCTCACACTCATGTCTGCTCCCCCAGAGACACCACTGCCCAATGTGGAGGAATGTTACCACTACTTCACCGAGCTGCTCTTCTGCCACGCCATACGGGTGAGCCCCGCCGCTCGGCCCCGCCCACCGGCCAGGGAGGGACAGCTCCAGCCAGGGCCCCCTTGCTGCTGCCAGCTCCCCCCCGGCAGGGCCCAGTTAAGAGGGATGAGTCTGGGGCGGGGAGCCCCTGCCCATCTCCTGCCTCACCTTCTCTCCCCACCCCCAGCGGCCTCCGTTCAGCATCGACCTCTTCAGCCAGGAGCAGCTGGCACTCATGAGCGACTACGTGGTGAACACCTACTTCCGCCACTTCAAGCTGTACAAGTACGCCTTCACACCGCAGGTACGGCGCCCCCCGGGGAATCCCATGGGGAATGGCACCTCCAGTGTCAGCCACACCCAGCACCACCAGGGACCTGGCCTGCTCCACCACGCGCATGGATTAGCTGCACACAGGCCCCCTTCCAGAGTCCTCCACCCACACGGGGCCGCTAGCAGAGGGCAGGCATGCCCAGCCCTAGACCTACCTCAGCCCCTGCAGCTTCCTGTTTTCTCACCTCGCAGGTCCGGCTGGACATATCGCTGTCCTACGTGGGAATGCCGGAGCCGGAGCCCCAGGCCGAGCTGGGTGAGTCACTGGTGCTCGCTGAACCCCCAAAACTCTGGGCCACGCAGGTGAACTCAGAGGAGTTTACCCTCCTTCGTACCCATGGGAGGGGTTTGGTGGAGGGGATGAGATGGTTGGGGCTTCTCCTTTCTGCTGCTGACCAAGAGCAAGCCCTGGGGCCTCGGAGCCAAGGTGAAAATGCTCTAACAGGACGGCAATTCCCAGCCAAAGAATGTCGGGACAGTGGCTTTTTGATCCCAGCAGAGTGGGGCACCTGAGGCTCCCAGGCACCACAGAAGGGAGGAAGCACAGGAAGGTGGAGCATCCAGCTGATGAAGCCAAGCCCCACCATGATTATCCAATGTCTTCACCCCTCAGGAGACGAGCCGGTCGAGAGCGTAACGGCGCCTGTCTCCCCAGCGCAAGAGGAGGAAGCCGACAGTGGAACCACAGCCCCCAGTGACAGTAAGAGAGTGGGGCCTGGAACGAGATAAGGGGCCTTTCCCCTTGGGGGGCAAGCGGGGCCCCCAGGCTGGCCCCTGGGTGGGGGATGGGGAATGGGATCCAGGCCTTTTCCTTCTAGGGGGCACCAGCCCTGCTCCAGGGTGGGGGAGCTGGTTGGCTGCTCTCGTCACCCCACTCTCCTCTGCAGGCCCCAGGGCCCCGCTGCGGGAATACATCTCGGCTCAACTCTGCCAGGAGCTGGCCCAGCTGCGGCTGGCGATGGAGGAGCGGCTACAGGCGAGCGAGGAGCAGTTCAACGCCAAGCTGGCCCTCCTGGAGAAGGTGCCCAACTCCCCCAAGGGGGGCGGCCGGGGCCGCCGGAAGTGAGGGGAGAGAAGAGTGCAATAAAGGACTCTGATTCTACGGTGGTGCCGTGTCTCACTGTCCTGGAAAACTGCCCCCTGCAGTCTCAAGGTCCCCCCTACTGCCCCTGCCCCTGCCCCAGGGGAGACAGCTCCCAGACCTGGGGCCCTGGCCAGGAGTATAGACGAAGGAAAGAGCCCCAGGCGCTGTAGGGGTCATAATAGATTTTTATTCTAATTCACAGGAATTCAGACTACGAGAAAAAAGTAAAAATTAACCAAGCTACATCAACGGGGCCTGGCTGAGCCCAGCGGGGAGCATTTGGCCCCATCTCCCCAACTCTGCCATCTGGGCAGAAGGGAGGATTTAGCCCCATCTCCCCCAGGGTGCGATACTGACCCAGTAAAAAAAAGCCAAGGGGAGGGAGCTGCGAACTGCCCCTGCATCCCAGACGTATGCACCCAGCCCCCTCCCCTGCCAGAGGACTCCCCCCTCCCTGCCAGACACACACGGGGTCCCTAAACCTCACCCAGGCAGGACTGCCCCTTCCTGTCCCAGGGATCCCTGACAAACCTGCATTCGGGCCCCCCTGCACCCCATCAGTGAAGGGTTCCCTGGTCTAAAGTTCAGTGCAACCATCCCCGGCCCCCACTCGCAGTTCCCAGGCTATGGGGAGCCACCCCAGGATCTCCCCCAGCCCAGCCTGGTCCCTGCCTCCTAGTGGAGAGGAGCAGTAGTGCTGCAGTGTGGCTCCGCCCCCTCGCCATGGCCCAGCTCCGCCCCCTCGCCCTCGGCACCCAGCAGGGCCAGCAGCAGGGCCTTGGGCAGGTTCTCGAAGAGGGCGGCGCGGTTCTGCTGCTCGCCCTTCTTGACCCAGTGGCCGTAGATGCGGAAGGCGCAGGCGTCGATGAGCTTGCGCACGCCCTTCAGCGCGTAGGGGTCGCGCAGCAGCAGCTCCCGCGTCACCGGACGCGTCCGCACCCGGTAGCTGTTGTACATGCGGATGGAGGCCAGCACCGTCCACACCAGCACCTACCACGCAGGGCAGACCATCAGCAAGGGGGTGGGGGTGCGTGGGAGAGACCATTATCCCAGTGGGTGGGGAACACGTGAGAGCCCAGCAGCCCTGTCCCAGATGTGGGGGAAATGGGGTAGCAGGAGAGACCATTAGCACAGGGCAGAAGGGGAGGCCACACGGGAGACCATTTTCCCACTGCAGAGGGGAGGAAGGGGATGGCAGAGACCATTAGCCCCACCTTTGGGGGGGGGGAGGGAGAAGCGCATAGGAGAGGTCATTATTCCAGTGCGGGGGGGTGGCTATTCCAGCAAAGGGGAGAAGGGAAGAGAGATTGAGGGAGTCACAAGAGCCCCTTAAAGCAGCACATGGAGGAGGGGGGCATGTACCCCGAAGAACCCAGAAAAGCCCATCAGCTCAGTGCAGTGGGGGGAAGAGGGGAACCTGGGAGAGCCCATTAGCTCAGTGCAGTGGCAGGGAAGAGGGGAACCTGGGAGAGCCCATTAGCTCAGTGCAGTGGGGGGAGAGGGGGAACTCAGGAGAGCCCAATGCAGGCGGGAGGGGGAGAGGGGAACCTGGGAGAGCCCATTAGCTCAGTGCAGTGGGGGGAAGAGGGGAACCTGGGAGAGCCCATTAGCTCAGTGCAATGGGGGGAGAGGGGGAACCCAGGAGAGCCCAATGCAGGCGGGAGGGGGAGAGGGGAACCTGGGAAAGCCCATTAGCTCAGTGCAGGCCGGGGGGGGGGGGGGGGGGGGGGGGGAGAGTTATTGGGGATGAGGGAGGGGGTTCTTGCTGGAAGGGCCCATTACAGTGATGGGGAAAGCCCTGGAAGAGGCCCTGCTAGTGGGGGGGAAGGGAAGAAGGAGGTGACTCACCCTGAACCGGCGGAAGGGGCTGAACAGCCGGACTGGGCGCCCCACGCAGCGCTCGAAGAAGGGATGCTGCAGGGCCTGCTCCGCCGTCAGCCGCTCCGACGGCTCCACACGCAGCAGCCGTGAGATCTGCAGGGAGAAGAGGAGTCATAGAATCTCAGGGTTGGACGGGACCTCAGGAGGTATCTAGTCCAACCCCCTGCTCAAAGCAGGACCAACCCCAACTAGATGATCCCAGCCAGGGCTTTGTCAAGCCTGACCTTAAAAACCTCTAAGGAAGGAGATTCCACCACCTCCCTACGGAGTCAGAGGGGCCCGAGCCACTAGAGCAGGGGTGGGCAAACTTTTTGGCCCGAGAGCCACATCTGGGGGGGGAAATTGCATGCGGGCCATGAATGTAGGGCTGGGGTTGGGGTGCGGGAGGGAGTGCAGGGTGTGGGCGGGGGTGTGGTGTGCAGGAAGGGGCTCAGGGCAAGGGGTTGGGGCAGAGGAGGGGTGCGGGGTGTACAAGGGGGCTCAGGGAAGGGGTTGGGGTGGAGCAGGGGTCTCAAGGCAGAGGGTTAGGGGGGCTCAGGGCAGGGGGTTGGGTGCAGGAGGGGTTCAGGGTGCAGGCTCCAGCCCGGCACCGCTTACCTGGAGCAGCTCCGGGGTGGCAGCAGCAAGCACCGGGGCCAGGACAGGCTCCCTGCCTGCCTGCCCTGGCCCCGTGCCTCTCCTGGAAGCGGCCGGCACCACGTCCCTGCAGCCCCTTGAGGGAGGAGGGAGAGGGCTCCGTGCGCTGCCCTCACCTGCAGGTGCTTCCCATTGGCCACGGTTCCCTGTTCCCAGCCAATGGGAGCTGCGGGGGGCGGTGGCTGCAGGCAAGGGCAGCGCAAAGAGCCCTCTGCCCCCGCCCCACCCCAGGTGCCACAGGGACGTGGTGCCGGCCGCTTCCAGGAGCGGCGCAGGGCCCACGCCACCAAAGGGGTGGCAATCCCGCAGGCTGGATTCAAAGCCCTGATGGGTCGTAGTTTGCCCACCTCTGCACTAGACCATGGGGTGCCAGGGGACAATCCACTCAGCACAAGGGCATGGGGTGGGGGGGAACTGTTCTATCCAGAGGGGGTGAGGAGAGGCTGATTGATTTGGGGATGGAGGTGGGGGGGGGGGGTTGCGAATGCAGGAGGAGGCTGATCCACTCTGGGATGGGGGGGCTCCTGCTCTCACCAGGTCCTTGACGGTGTCGGAATGGT
Source organism: Chelydra serpentina (assembly GCA_037349315.1). NCBI lineage: Eukaryota > Metazoa > Chordata > Testudines > Chelydridae > Chelydra > Chelydra serpentina. The sequence goes on along the minus strand of JBAIAC010000021.1, from coordinate 1,430,324 downwards.
CATCCCACTCAGGAGAGCTGAACTGGTAGTGCCCCTCCATGATCATGCGCAGCATCAGCATCTGCTTGCGGTGCCAGAATGGGGGCGAGCCGGCCAGCAGGGAGAAGAAGATCACCCCACATGCCCACCTGGGGGGAGGAGAGGTGAGGGAGAAGGTCACGCTGCGGTTCCATGAGTAAGACCTGGGGAAGGCAGAGGCACTGGGAGGGGGACAGATGGCCAGACACAGACCAATGGGTGGGGACGGATGGACAGACGGATCCTTGGCCTGGAACCATGGACAGGCCAGACCACTACTCAGCCACCGCGACTCTAAAGGGAGGGGCCAGAGGGTGGAGCCAGGAACGGGGTGGGGGGGGATCATCAGCAAGAGGGGCCAATGGCCACTGTGTGGGGATCTGGGACCCTCCCACCACCAGCTAGCAGACAGGGCCATGTCCCTCGCACGCTCTCAGGCCAGACCCATCATTTGCCAGGTGGGGCCATGTGGACAGGGCTGGGACACAGACAATGGGGCAGGAGGGGTCAAGTCATTCCAACTGGACCCATCAGGGTGCTGGGGGGGGAGGAAGCCGCTAGCTGGGGAACTGGTCAGGATCCCCCGCCCCCATGCACACAAGGTGGGTAGCCAGCAGGGGGCACATGGGGGTGTCTAAGAGGCATGACGGGAACTGAGGTAGACGGGACAAGCCCACCATCTTCCCCCCACCCCAGAATGAGCCCTCCCTGCCACCCCCCAGAATGAGCCCTTCTCCCCACAGCCCAGCGGAACAGGGACTCACAGGTCCACTTCCTGGCCGTAGCCCGGGTGTGTTTCATCCATGGAGCACTTGAGGATCTCTGGGGCTAGGTAGCCGGGGGTCCCGCACAGCTCTGGTGTGGGGGAGGGAGAAGAGAGACATGAGTGAGCAGGGACCAATAGTGCCCTTCAGTTCCCTCCCGGATCAGCCCCATGGATCAGCCCCCTTGAAGCAGTCCCCAGCAGCCCCCCACAGCCATCTCCTCTGTTCCCCCAACCCTGGATCGGCCCCCAGGTCCAGCCAGCCCCCCAGATTGGGGTGTGTGCGCTGCCCTTCAACCCCTCCCCACCCATCAGTCAGCCCCTTGGCCTCTCCCCTTCCCATGCCCCCTGGATTGACCCAGCTAACTCATCCCTCCTATGGACCCTAGATCAGCTTGGCCTCCCCCCAGGCCCCTCCCACCCAGCCTGCTCTGACCCCGCAGTCTCTGCCCTGGGGCCAGCCGGCAGGAGAAGCCGAAGTCGGAGAGCTTTATATTGAGCTGATCGTCCATGAGGATGTTCTCGGGCTTCAGGTCGCGGTGGATGATGTGGCTGGCGTGCAGGTAGCTCACCGCCTCCAGCAGCGCTCGCATGATGCACCTGGGGGCGGGGGGGGGGGGGGGGGAGGGGAGGGGAGAAGAGCCAGATCACTCCTGCAGCCACCGCCTCACCCAACAGAGGGCACTGTGGGGAGCAGGGCAAGAGTGCTGGCTGTGGGGGGAGCTCCCAGCTAGTCCTGTGCCAGCTTCCCCCAGCAGGGGGCGCTGTATGGTACCTGGTCTCCTTCTCACTCAGGGTCACTTTCTCCGTCAGGTAGTCAAAGAGCTCCCCGCGCCGCATCCTGGGGAGAGAAGGGGGCTGTCAGCCAGCTGGGGGCGGGGGGGGGGGGATCGGCGCTGCTGAGGTGACAGGGAAAATTGGGGGCGATCAGCCCTGGTGGGGTGGGTGGAAATCATCCCAGGGAGTGGGAGGGAGCCCAGTCAGGCAGTACAGGATCTGGGGGACACCACATATCCTGATCCATGGGCACAGGTACTGTACCCCATACCACAGCAACCCTGGGGTCTGCAGGAGGCTGGCTGGCTCCATTCCTGGTGTGAGAGCCCCGGGGCATGGGGGGGCCCTGCAGGGAGTGGGGGCACATGTGAGAGAGTGCCAGGAAGCCCCTGTGGCAGACCCCTGCAGGGGTCACTCATGGCAGGGTCCTGGTGGGAGAAATGGGGGCTGGGCAGGCCCCTCTGGGGAAGGGGCATGAGAGCACAGGGCAGGGGGGATCTCATACTCACAGATCAAACACCAGGAACATGAATGTGGACGACTCGTAGGAATCGATCAGTGAGACTGTGGGGAGAGAGAGGAGGGAGAGGATGGGGGTACAGCGGAGCACTCCTTGTAATAGGGCGGGGGGGGGGGGGGAGCGTCAGGGGTGAGACTTCCTGCCAGAGGGGCGCTGCAAACAAGGTGTGTTCTTAACTGGGGATAAACTAGCAGTGAAGACACAGTGACTTGGGTTAGCAGGGGGAAACTGACGCCAGCCGTCTAGGCTTCAAAGCACCACTAATACCAAATTCTAAGTGAGTCTCGCCTGCAGGGGCTGGAAACGGACAGGGAGAGGTCACCCTCTGTTTGTTTTCTGTCTGCTTATGTTTTCTGTCTGTGTCCCTCGGGTAAGGGACACAGAAACGGTAAAGCATCAAAATGAGCAACAGCGAAACAACTGCAAAGCCAGAGGTGGCCAGACTGGAGGCAGAAGGAAGCGACAGAGACCGGGAGCAAACGGCAAGCAGAGATGAGGATCGAGACGAAGGAAGGTGCTTATTGGCAAGCCCTGGTAGGTGAGAAGCAAAGAAGAGTGAGAAGCAGCAGGTCATAAATGAGCTGTGGCGCTGAAAGAGAGCCAAGAAGAGGAGCAGCTGCCGTATAACCCGGACAGATCCCAGAGTCACCAATCTCTCCCTCCACTCAAGGAACCCTTAGCTCAGACAAGTTGTATCCTGTGTACCGGGAATCAGCCTGCACTAAAGAATATCTGACCACTTTTGAAAGACTGTGAGATTCACAATATTCCTGAGGACAAGAAAGTCCCCACACTGATAGCAAAACTGTCTGGTAAAGCTTTGAATGTATTTAATGAAATGCTGATTCAGGAAGCTGTGCTCTACAGGATCCTGCGTTTCAAAAAGCTGTTTTATAAAGGTTTCAAGTTACTCCTGAAGCGACTAAGACATGTGACAAGGAAATGGATCAAGGGGAAGAGGGCTGAGGGTTATGATGAATGATTTGATCTCTTTGCTCCAGAACATTTCCTAAGTATGCCCACTGGCGACGTTAGGAACAGTCTTGGGATAAATCTTTAAAATCCGTGTAAGCGATGGCCACTCTGGCTGACTCCTTTGTGGAAGCCCAGATGTCCAATGAGTGCAAGCCACAGAAGGAGGGACCCAAACCCAGTATAAAGGGGGATCCCATTTTACCCCTGGGAAGAAGGAGGCCAGAGTAGATACCAAGCAGTGCGTGGTGTGGAGAGACACCCGTGCCCAGATCTTTCTGGTCAAGGGAAGCATGGACAAGCCCTTGATAGTGAGGCTGATGTGGTTGGGTCCTATGATGCTGTCCCTTGAATAGATATGCGGACAAAGCTGGCAATGGGGTTTGTTGCAGGGGTTGGTTCCTTTATACCTGCTTACTGTATTTCCACTCCATGCATCTGATGAAGTGGGTTTTAGCCCACGAAAGCTTATACCCAAATACATTTGTTAGTCTCTAAGGTGCCACAAGGATTCCTCGTTGTATTTACTGATACAGACTAACACGGCTACCCCTTTGAAACCTGAGTTCATAATGTTACCATTTGGGTTAATTAATGCTGGAACCAACTTTCAGAGGCCGGTCAACCAAGTGTTAACATAGGGCCTTGCAGAGTTCTACAAACCATTTAATGACATCGCCGTGTTTAGCAACACTTGGGCTGGTGACAAAACACACTCGGAAGTTGTGCTGTCAAAGCTTAAAGAACCAGGCCTAACCATAAAAGCCTCTAAGTGTAAAACTGGAGCAGCCAAAGTTCCTTATTTGGAACACAGGGTAGGGGGAAGGTCACATATCCCATGAGCCCTTAAAAGTTGAAGCTACTGGAAACTGGCCGGTATCTCAAATCAAAAACAGGTCTAATCTTTCACAGGTCTGGTAAACTATTACTTGAGGTTTGTGTGTGGGTTCAGTGACATTGTATCTGCAATCACAGACCTATGTTTAAAAAAAACCCAAACACCTAACAAAGTCGTATGGATGAAGGCACGTCAAGAGGGTTTTGATGAGGTGAAGAAAATTTTGTCCGAAAAAGCCTGTTCAAACATTTTTGTCAAAATCTGGACTAGCTAGAACTGTGTACAGGTGCATCAGACATTGGTCTAGGCTCTGTGCTGATGCAGATGGGGGGAAAATAACAACAAACACCCATCACCTTCTTAAGCAAACAATTGATACCCACCGAACAAAATTATCCTGTCATAGAAAAAGAACGTTATGCTACAGTGTAGGCCCTTAATTGCTTGACTGCCTATCTTATTAACAGAAAATTCAGGGTATTGATGGATCATTCGCCATTAATCTGGTTACAAAAAACTAAAGGCTCAATTTCCAAGCTTCTATGCTGGAGTCTTGTACTCCAAGAATTTGATATGGAAATTGTACATGTAAAGGGAAGGGAAAACATGGTGAAAGATGCCCTATCCAGGAAAGAGGGCCCTGACCTGCTGCCTCCAGATCAGCCAGTGACTAATCTTACCGCAGCTGTAAAGGGGGAGGTGTGACAGAAGGTACTTCTGAATTCACACCCTACACACTATTATCATAATCTTTGTAAAAAGTACACCCTGAGAGGGATCATCTGAAAAGTCGCAATTTGCTAATCACTGTCATCCTGATAAAATATGTGTGGAAATATTGTATGTGAAGTTATAACATTCCTCTGTATGGCATTATTAACGTATGTTCCAAACTGAGGTTGACAAACAGGTCTATCACAAACAAAGGAATGGGTGCTCTGCTTAATTTGCATTTAAGCAGTAAAAAGAGTCATCAGGCAGGAAGGAAAACAAGGAAGCTCAAACAGGTGAGGAAAAAACCAGCAGGGAGCATCCTTCCAGACTTTTTGTTTCTTGGAACCAAGCTTGAAATGTTTTTCAAAAGAGGGACTGAAACTACAAAAAGCAGGGACAAACACCCTAAGACACCCCCCTCTCTCTCTCTGCCTATCGATTCTCTGCACCTAAAGGGACAAAGGAAGCAGCCGTTGGACTGCAGAAGGGGTCCGAAGCGAAGAAGTTTGGTCAAACTGCTGAGTATCAGAGGGGTAGCCGTGTTAGTCTGTATCCACAAAAACAAATCCACAAACTGCTAAGCCCATGTGGTCAGAAAACAATCTGTTAAATTCAAAGCAAAGTTAAGCTAGGCATCAGTTGCATTTTATCTTTATTTTTCTTGTACCCATTTCTGACATTTATGCCTCATTACTTGTACTCACTTAAATCAATAACAAAAGCAATCATAAGTTTAATAAGTACAAAGAGAGATTTTATCTAATCCAGTATGTTTAACGTGACGTGTCTGGGAAACTCCACTGGGGTGGCAAGTTGTGTGCATTATTCCTATTAAAGAAATAATGGACTTAATGTAACTTGTATTGTCCAGGAGAGGGTTGGGCACAACAGGACATACATTTCTGGGGGGAAATCTTAAGACTGGGGGTGTGTTGGGGTCACCCTGCTGTATAACCCAGGCTGGTGAGAGCCAGAGTGTAACCCAGGTGTGGCTGGCAGGCTTCAGCTACACACAGAGTGCGACTTGCATGCTGTTTGTGAGCAGCCCAGGTGGAAGGCACTTCAGCAAGGTTGAAGGCAGGAGTGACGCAGCTGTTCATTAGTCTGGACTGCATCCTGGTATGTCACCGTGGGTGGTACCAGGGGTGGAACTTCCTGTCATAGGGGTGGCCAGGAAATTTGGAGGGTGTCACTGGCTAGAGGCACAGCAAAAAGGCGTGTTCTTCACTGGGGTTAAACTAGCCGTGAAGACAGTGACTTGGGTTAAAAGGGGGCAAAAATCAACTCCAGTCCTCTAGGCCAGGGGTCTCCAAGCTACGGCGGCTTCAATTTGTCTGGCCCCCGAACCAATTGCTGCTGCTGCCGAGGCGGCAGCAAGTATTTCGGCAGCAGCTTAAACTCTGCTGCTGCTTGGGCGGCACGTCGGCAGCAGCTTAAACGCTGCCGCTGCCTTGGCGGTATTTCGGCGGCAATTTAAAGGCTGCTGCTGCCTCGGCGGTGGGGCGCAGAGGGTGGCAGTCAGGGGCACCCCCGCCGGTTCCAGAATACCTGCCGCCGAAGCCGCCGCGGCTTGCCTGCGGGAGGTCGGCCGGTCCCGCAGCTTCGGCGGCAATTCGGCAGAGGGTAAGCTCAAGAGAACGGGGCCAGCGGGGCCCTGCACTCCCTAAAGCTGTCCCGCGAAACCCCTTGGAAAATGTAATGTGGCCCTCGTCTCCTAAAGTTTGGAGACCCCTGCTCTAGGCTTCAACCTGAGCTGTTAAGTCTTCACCTCTACTTCACAGCTCCCTGGGTGCAAGCAGCGATGTGTGTTTCACTACAGTCAAATGTACACCTGGGTACAAAGAATGTAGGCCATACTACAAGATGGGTGACTGTCCTGAGAAGCAAGTGACTCTGAAAAAGATTTGGGGGTCATGGTCGATAATCAGCAGATCATGAGCTCCCAGTGCAATCTAGCAGAGAAAGGTCTAACACGATCCAACGGCTGGAAACTGAAGCTAGGAAAATTCAGCTCGGAAATAAAGTGGACGTGTTTAACAGTGAGCATAATTAACCCTTAGAACAAATGACCAAGGTTCATGGGGGATTCTCCATCACTGGCAATTTTAAAATCAAGACTGGATGTTTTTAAAACCACACACTCTGCTCCATAAGGAATAACCCAGGGAAGCTCTCTGGCCTGTGTTATACACGAGATCAGACTAGCTCATCCCAATGGTCCCTTCTAGCTTTGGAATCCATGAACTCAAGGCCACACCTGTTTTTTGCAGTGTAAACATACCCACTTACTGACATGGGATGTCCCAGGGGGACAGAGGGGGTCACTCACTGATGTAGGGGTGCCCAGCCACCTGACGCAGGATGGCAATCTCCTTGCCCGTGGAGGTCCGCACCTCCTCCAGCTGCTGCGGGGTCATGCGCTCCGGGGTCACCTCAATGATCTTCACCGCAAACTCCTGCCCGGTCTGCTTGTGCACGCAGCGCCGCACCACACTGCTCACGCCCCTGCCATGGACAGACCAACAGACACCACCGTGAGACAGACAGACAGACAGACAGACCCCGCCACACCCTGTCGATTCATGCGTTCCAAGTGCCGACGGACCCACTGGGATCAGCTAGTTCCAAGGGCTAGTTACGGTCACGTTAAATGTTTACAAATTCGGCCTACAAATAAGATGTAGAGTTTCAACGTCCAGCCGTTGGATCGTGTTAGACCTGCCTCTGCTAGACTGAAGAGCCCATCATCAAATTTTGTCCCCCACATAAATACTGATAGACTGTGATCAAGTCACCCCTCGACCGTCTCTTTCTTAAGCTAAACAGATCGAGCTCCGTGAGTCTATCGCTATTAGGCAGGTTTTCCAATCCTTTGATCATTGTCATGGCTCTTCTCTAACTGCTCCAGTTTATCAACATCACGTGCTCGCCCACCTGCCACGGACAGACAGCACGCCAGTGAGATAGACAGACTGACATCCACAGACCCCTCCCCCCCACTCACCACGCTGCTCACGCCCCTGCCATGGACGGATGTAGCCGCCCATCCCTGTGTGCACAGAGCCCCTCCAAAAAAACCCACCTCCCCCACAAGCAAGGAGCGAGACCCTTCCCCCTGACCCACCTGCCGATGACGTCCTTGGGGTCATACTTCTGGTAGAACTCCTTGGCGCCGGCCCAGTCGGGCAGCTCATCGTCTAGCCCTATACCTCGGGTCATGCTGGCCGGCTGCCCAGGAGCTGGGCTCGAGGACCCCTGCACCTGCTGGGGGAAAGAACAGTCAGACAGCACATGCAGAGGGAGCTGTGATCTGTCCCATGGACACCTCCCCACACACACCACCTTCCCCTGCAGCATGGGAGACCCCCAGCGCAGCCAGCTGACCCCATTCCCTCTCCCAACCAGCCCCACTTCACCTCCCCCAGTTCCCCACTTCACCTTCCCAGCACTCCCTTTTCCAGCTAGCCCACCCCCTTTCCCTCTCCCCTCCGGACAACCAGCCAGACCACCCACCTCCAGTCTTTGCATCCCTCCCCAGCCCCAACCATGCGACCCCACCCAGCCACCCTCCCACAGAGTGCCCCCTCCCCGCACATGTGCCCCTCCATCCCAGCCTCCTCCCACAGAACACCCCCTCCCCACTCATGGGGTTGGTCCTGCTTTGAGCAGGGGGTTGGACTAGATACCTCCTGAGGTCCCTTCCAACCCTGAGATTCTATGAGCCTCCCCTCCCCAGCCATCTGACCCCCTCCCAACACCTCCTCCCCAAGCCAGCCAGCCCCCCTTTCACTGTACCCCATTCCCAGCCCACAGGCTTGGGGTGACAAGACCTCAGCAAGAGCCACTTTGGGGGGAACCATCTTGGAAGGGTCTAGACAGGAGCTGGAGGGCAGGGAGAGCTCCGGGTGGGATGTAGCAGGAGGAGAAGGGCTAGGGAGCTAAGCCAAGCCAGGGTGGCCTGGGCAGGCTGGGTGGCAGCGGGGGTCTCCCCTCACCAAGGGGCCCGCTGACGAGGCCAGGCGGGGCGGTGATGCTGAGTGAACAAGGGGGGAATGTGCGGGGTGCAGCCAGCCAAGCTGGGGATCCCACCCGCCGCAGCCACTGACCCAGTCAGAGCCAGCGCCCTGCCATAGGCTGCCCTGATCCTGCATAGGGGACCCCACCGGGCATCCCCCTCCCCCCCATGTGCCCCCCCTCCCCAGCCTCCCCCCCACGGGGCGTCCCCCTCCCCAGCCTCCCCCCCACGGGGCGTCCCCCCCCCCCCCCCATGTGCCCCCCCTCCCCAGCCTCCCCCCCACGGGGCGTCCCCCTCCCCAGCCTCCCCCCCACGGGGCGTCCCCCTCCCCCCCCATGTGCCCCCCCACGGGGCGTCCCCCTCCCCCCCCCATGTGCCCCCCCTCCCCAGCCTCCCCCCCACGGGGCGTCCCCCTCCCCCCCCCATGTGCCCCCCCTCCCCAGCCTCCCCCCCATGTGCCCCCCACGGGGCGTCCCCCCCCCATGTGCCCCCCCCCCACGGGGCGTCCCCCTCCCCAGCCTCCTCCCCACGGGGCATCCCCCCCTTCGCTCACCCGGCACCTCGATTTCGAACCAGACTCCCAGCCCCGCCCCCTACGTCTGCCCCAATTGGCCCGCACTGTCCCCGCCCCTCTTCCCACCCCGCCATGGGAGGAGAGGCAAGGCGGCCAATCAGCAGACAGGAAGAGCGAGTCGCGAGCCGGGGGGTCATGAGCCGGGGAGCCAATAAGAGGCGGATCTAAGAATGGAGCAGCAGCCTGATAGGCCAATCGAGCTGCAGGGTGGGGTGAATGGCGGGCAGCCGGACCTATGAGGAGCCGAAGGAGGGGTTTGAACCTGATTGAGAGCTTAATTGACCAATCAGCAACGGGACTGTGGGGCAGCCCTAAGATTGACAAGCCAAGCAGCCAGTCAGCCGAGGCTGGGGGCGGGTAGTTCCTTATAGCTAACCAATCAGGAGCCAAGAGACGGCCGGCCAGAGGAGAAGAGCGGGGAGCTCTTAGAGGAGCAGCTTCCCGGGTCAGCAAAGGGTCAGCCAGGTGACCCCTGACCCCAGAGGCAGGGTTAGTGGCCCTCACGCCAAGGGGGGGGAGGGGCGCAGCCTGGTCACGTGACCTGACTGTGCCCTGTGCTGTCACATGGCAAATGCTGACTCCGCAGTGCCCCAGGTCACATGACTCCCCCCCCCGTGACCCTTGTGACCCGGGGCCCTGGGCACATCCTGCCCCCGAGGCCCCATAGAGCCCAGGGGGGCGAGTGTCACCCCGGCCCCCCTGCGCTGAGCCTCAGGGCTGGAGGTGGCCGGGGGGCGGCGGCCGCAGCCCGTATCACTCCCCCGTGCGCCCGAGTCACCCTTACCGGCCACGGCTCCCGTCAGCCCTTTGTCCCCCCGCGCCGGGCTGGGAGCTCATGTTTGTCCGCTCCGACCCGGCACCGCTGCCCTGGCTACAGTCCCCCCTTCGCGCGCTCTGGCCTGCGTGGCTCCGGCCCAGCGGTATAGCTCTGCATTTGGTTGTGTTGGTGTAACCCACACACCTCCCGGGTGCGGTGTTCTGACCCGTCTAGCGGCACCGAGACCACTTAAAGAGAGAAAATGAGTCTACTCTACAGCCTTAGCTAACAGGCAGTTGGCTTTTAGCTCATGCGGTAGAGCCTCATGCACTTCCAGGTTCAATCCTGCCCACCGACGACCGAGGTCTGTCGGCGTTACATTAGTGCCAACTGGCGGATGACAAGTGATGCACAGAGGTTTACAGGCATCCCCTGGGGCTGGTATATGCATAATAATTCACCAATGGAGCGGCATGTGTGGTCTCCACTGAGCCAGTAGGCTGCTAATCAGCTTAATCTTTGCAAAATGATGATAATCTTTAAGAAGTTATGTTTCTGTACTGAACATTATGGTCTTAAGGTGTGTAAGTTAAGACAGGTCGACTGAAGGTGGAGGTGCTTATCTCTCCCTGGCTGACCATTGCGTATTGTGTGTCTTACAATGTCAATCTATTTGCATCCGGAGCCACCAGCTAATCAAGACTGCGAAGTCAACAAGAGATCACAAAATCTACAGGACGAACCACACAGTAGGAAGGGCTGTCCTGTTTATGACTAAGATCAAAGCATTAGTCTGGTATATCAGGAAGAGCATGCAGAGAGACATACAGTATCCTTCACCCAAGGGACAAGCTGCCCACATGCTTGTCTTATGAACGGAGGATCACAGCCGGCCTGCTTGTTGCTCACTGGGAGAAAGACTTTGGGTGATCTAAACTTCATTAGACCAGGAAAGTGTCTTATTGAAATCTAGACTCTAGAAGGCATATTATGATTTTGTTTTAAATGTAACCCATTGTTTCCAATATTTTAACCTACTTGCTATCAGGGCCAGCTCCAGGCACCAGCGTTCCAAGCAGGTGCTTGGGGCAGCAGTTAGAAAGGGATGGCAATGTTTCCACGGCAGCGGCAATTCGGCAGCAGCTTGTCTATTCCGCTGGCCGTGGCGGCAAATCAGCGGCAGCGTCTCCCTTTTGCTGGCCACGGCGGCAGTTTTTTTCACTGCTTGGGGCGGCAAAAACTGTAGAGCCGGCCCTGCTTGCTATTATATGAATCGCTGTTGTTTGCTTTCACCGTCCTTTTTGTCGCCATAAACAAAAAGAAGTGCTGTGTGTTAAGCGGAGCTGTGATCCTGTGGTAAGCTGAGGTGTAGCGTTCCTTTGGGGACAGCAGGTCTGTGAATTCTGTGTGTCCAGCGGAACAGAGGCTGGACACTCTGCAAATTTATCAGCACCTATTTACTTCCAGACAGTGGTGAGCTGGAGCCGGTTCTCACCGGTTCGCTGGAACTGGTTGTTAAATTTAGAAGCCATTTTAGAACCGGTTGTTCCGTGCATGGGACAACCGGTTCTAAAAGGGCTTCTAAATTTAACCTGCCCCAGGCAAGCCTGGGCGGCGGGGGGAAGGGAGGTAGCGGAACGGCGGAGCCTCGGGGGAGGAGGCGGGGCCGCCCAGCTCGCCTCCGCCCCCTCCCCTGAGGCGCCTCCGCTCCGCTTCCCCCCACCCCCTCCCAGGTTTGCCCTGCGCGCCAGCTCTTTGGCGCGGGGCACGCCTGGGAGGGAGGAAAAGTGGAGCAGCGGTGGAGCCTCAGGAGGCGGAGCAGAGGTGAGCTGGGGTGGGGGAGCCGGCAGGGAGCTGCTCGTGGGTGCTCTGCTTCCCCTTCCCTCCCAGGCCTGGGGGTGGGGGTGGGGATTTGGGGAAGGGGTGGAATGGGGGCAGGGCGGGGCGGGGGGGGGAGCGAGGAGGGAACCCCTTGTTAAAATTTTGGCAGCTCATCACTGCTTCCAGATCATTGATGAAAATGTCAAATAAGGTCTGGCCTTGTACCGATCCCTGCAGAACCCCACTAGAAACACCCCCATTGACAGCTGCTTCTTGAGCTCTGCCAGTCAGCCCGTTCTGAATCCATGTAACTTGTGCTCGATTGATGCTGTATTGTGCTATGTTTTTAATCAGAATGGCATGAGTCTGTCAACTGCCTTACAAAACCCCTAAGTATATTACAGCTACACAACTGCCGTTATCAACCACATTTGTAACCTCGTTAAAGAATTAAATCAGCTTCGTCTGACAAAAATCTCTTTCCCATAAAACAATATTGTCTGGCTTTAATTACATCTTTTCAGTCTTTGTTGATGGAATCCCTTATCAGCTTTTCCCTTATGTCGCCCGGGATTGATGTCACGCTACCCAGCCTATAATTCCCCTGGACACCCTGCTTGCCCGGCACAGTATTAGCATTCTTCCGGTCTTCTGGAATGTCATTCCAACATCGATTACAAATTAACATTCGCAGGCCTGCGATCTCCTCGGCCAACTTTGTTAGGACTTTGGGGGACATGTTACCCGGGCCTGTGATTTGAACATGTTTAGTAAATGTTGTTTAACATCCTCCTTGTCACTAATGGGCTGGAAAGTCCTTCTTCATCCTCATGTGGTAGGAGTTCATCATCCTGCTTCTCTCCAAATACAAAGCACTAATATTTATGGAAAACTTCTGCCTTTTGTACATCCTTATTAACAGCTTTACCATCTCCGTCTAGGAATGGAATCAGTCTGGTACTTAGGCCTACCAGCCATGGATTTTTCCTGTATGTTTTTAGGTTCCCTTATCGCCATCTCTGTTGGGAATAGACAGTCACGGACGATCCTGTCCCACTCCCCACCCTGGTCTCTCTGAAGTCTCAGTCCCAAGCCACAGAGAAGCTGGAGCTGCTACAGAACTGGCAGGGCTGGGGAGATTCCAGGCCAGTTGTGGTGAGATGCAGCCAGGGCAACTCCCATCCTGCAGTCCCAAGAGAGGAAAATCAGATCTGGGAATCCCCCTGATGCCCCAGAGCCAATGGGGATGCAGCAGGAGATCACTCAGCCCTGGCAATCAGGTAGGAGATGAGTCCCATGAGCAGCGGCACCAGGATGAGCAGGGACACCCAGACCCCGATGCTGAGAAGGGAGAACCGGAAGGACTTCCGGGCCCAGAGATCTGCGTTGGGAGAGTTTGTCTTCCGCTTCTCCTTGGCCTGGGGAGAAAAGGGAGAGTCACCAGAAGCACGGCCCCTGGCACCGAGACATTGCCCCATGCCCGCTGCTATATTCCGGTCCCCGGTAGTCCCTGGCACCGAGACGTGGCCCCGTGACCCCCACTACATCCCAGTCCCTGGTAGCCCCTGGTACCGAGACACAGGGCTGGGTTTAGGCCGATTCCCCCGATTCAGGGGAATTGGGCCCCGGGCCGGCGTGTAAGAGGGCCCCGCGCTGGTGCCTTTTTAATTTTTACTCACCCTGCAGCGCTCCAAGTCTTCGGCGTCACTTTGGCGGCGGGTCCTTCACTCGCTCCGGGTCTCCGGCGGCATTTCGGTGGCGGGTCCTTCAGTGCCGCTGAAGACCCAGAGCGAGTGAAGGACCCGCCGCCGAAGTCCCGAAGCACCGTAGGGTGAGTACAAGCGGGTCCGGAATCGGGCCCCGCACTTGCTAAAGCCGGCCCTGCTGAGATGTGGCCCCGTGCTCCCCGCTATATCCCAGTCCCTGGGAGCCCCCAGTACTGAGACGTGGCCCCCCGCCCCCCGCTACATCCCAGTCCCTGGTAGCCCCCAGCACCGAGACATGGCCCTGTGCCCTCCGCTATATCCTAGCTCCCGGTAGCCCCCAGCACCCAGACATGTCCCCATGCCCCCCACTACATCCCAGTCCCCGGTAGTCCCCGGCACCAAGACATGGCACCGTGACCCTCCCCCCCCACAGTATCCCAGCTCTTGGGAATCTCCAGCACCAAGACATGGCCCCAGCCCCCTCCCTTGCTCTAGTATATCCCAGCCCCCAGAACCCTCCAGCACTGAGACATGTCCCCATCCTCCCCACTACATCCCAGCCCCCTCTCACCTTGACAGCGTAGATTAGGGCCAGCACCCCCAGACAGGAGCAGCCGCAGACAATGCTGCCTATGGCCAGGTTGCGGAGGGCACGGGGACGTGGGGTCCAGGCAGGTGGATCAGGCCGCGAGGGCCCCTCCCGGATCATCACCACAGTCTCTGCCTCATCCCCTGTGGGTTTCCCAGCGCAGCCGTTCCCCACGCCGAGTGCCATCTCCTCCTCCATGGGGCACCGAGGGCTCACCCGGCATGGGGCCGTGGGGGCACCTACAGGACAGAAACACGGATAGTCACATGCCACAGCCCTGCCCTGCCCCACTCCAGCTGCTGTAGCCCCAGGCCTGGCCATGCTCCCCCTCGGGGAGGGGGATCGGGGTGCCGGGGTCCCCGACCGGCTCAGGGAAAGGGTGTTGAGCCCAGAGTTATTAGGGAGAAGCCTCCCTGCACCAGCTCCCTTAAGGCTGGGTCCCGCCTTTGCGGGCTTCCCCTTTCGGGCTGTGTCTGTCCTTGGGATTGCCTGCATCCTCTCTGGTTTCCATGGCCCTGAGTCACTTCCTGCAGGGGATTCACTGGCTGCCCTAGGGAGGGAGGGTGGCACCGGGGGAGGGAGGGTGGCACTGAATGCCAGGGCACAGCCCATTCCTGAGCTTCCAGCTGCCTCAGCCAGCAATGCCCCATCCCCCAGTGCCCCCGAGAGGGGAAAGCCCCCTCCCCCCTGCTGAGCCAGCCAGTCCCCCCCCCCCCAGTCTCTGGTTCAGAATCGTTCCTTCTCTGTCAGCACTTTCCAAAGGTGTTTAAAGGCGGCTCCGGGCGCAGAGCAAACACTGGCCCCTGGGCTTCGCAACCACGTTGGTAACGTTCCCACGCTGCCTCTCCAAACCCTGCTGGGTCCTGACTGTGACTCTCAGGCCACACCTAACAGCCCTGGCTGGAAAATCATCAGCCACCACCACCGAGAGGGGTGGGAGCTCTAGCAGAGAGCAGGGTGCTCAGGGGAGTAAGGATCCCGTCGCGCCAGGGCAGCTGTAAGTCTGGGCTTCCCTAGGGAAGGGCAGGGAGTAGACTCAGGGGGCGGGGGACAGGCTGGGTGGGCCCCGATTGGGAGTCGTCTCCATCTCTGCTGGGGAATCTGGCTCTTGGGGAGGGGGCTGTGTGGACGAGGAAGGGGTAGGGTGGAAGGAGGAGCCCCTCCCACACGGCTCCATAGGGAATTGTCTCACCTGGTGGCAGGGTCCTGGCCTGGGATCCCAGCTGCACCCGTCTCCCTCTGCCTGTTTGTCTGCACACCTGTGAGTTCCTGGGCCAGGTTTGGCAGGGCCTCTTTAGGGCTGGGCCCAGCCCTTAAAAGCATGAGCTCATTGATTCTGACTCAAAGCTGGCCGGCTGCCTCGGCAAATGCCCCCACCCACCTTGCCCCTCTGGCCGAGTCCCTGCCAGGTCCCTGGGTGGATAGTCAGGCTGGGCTAGTGGCTTAAGCATTGACATCCCCCTGCCTCTGGGGCGTGTGACGGGGAGGGCTGGTCGGTGGGCTAAGAGCTAGTTTCTGGGGCAGGGGGAGCCGTCTGATTAGCTCTGGCTGCCTCCTTCCATTAGCTTGGGGGTTTTACTCTCTCCATGCCTGGCAGCAGCAGCGGCACAGGTGAGTCTCTGTGTGTGTGTCCCTCTGCCTCTCAGCACGTCTGGCCAGCAGTCCCAAGGCTGAGCAAGTGTCACGAGCCGCCGCTCCCTGTCCAGGAGGGTCTGAATGAGGAAGCACTTGGGGCCCAGTGCTGGGGATGATCCACCCTGGGACTCCCTGAGCCAGCCAAGAAACCGGTCTTCACTCATTCCTGTGGCATGCCCTTGGGCAGGTGTGCTACAGCCCCATACCCTCATATGGCACAGCTGGGGGTGTGTCACTTCCCCATGCCCTTATATGGCACCTCCAGGTGTCATGTTCCCAGTAGTGCCATATAAAGGCATGGGGAGGTGTCAATCTACCTGGCCGTGCCATATAAAAACAGTAAGTTCTGCTTGTGTTTTGTTTTGCCCATATACATAGTGCCACATATATGTGTGTGAGAATGTTTGTGGTACTGTTAGATGGCAGTAAGCGTGGCCGTTATGGGATGCCAAACAATGCTCTATGCATAGGGTGCGCTAACACAATTCAAAGGCCTGCGTGGGGTAAGTTTTAAACATGTCCTCGCTGCTGGTTATAGTTTGGAGGGATATAGTGCAGCTGCGGAAATGAGTTGACACAAATTATGTTTAAGAGCTTGGATGAAGCTATACGGATATTTTGTATGACTAGCAAAATACAGCTGAACAAAGACGAGGTTCAGCATTCCTCGCGCCGTTCTCATTATTTTATCTAGCACTCGAGCTGGGTCGTCTGCCTCTGGCGCTTTGTCCACCAGCTCTGGTCTTTGAGCTGAGTGATTCTGTGTTAAACAGAGGCACTGCAGGGCGCATCCCAACGTGCTCATATTTAAAGCACTCTCCCTGCACAAATTAACACAAGCATCTTTGATTTTACAGTTCACATCATAAAAAACATAAGAGCTGCCATACTGGGTCACAGACCACGGGCCGTCTTGCTCAGCATCCTGTCTCCGACAGGTTTCACAGGGGTCGCCGTGTTAGTCTGTATCAGCAAAAACAACAAGGAGACCTTGCGGCACCTTAGAGACTAACAAATTGATTTGGGCATAAGTGTTCGTGGGCTAAAACCCACTTCATCAGATGCATGGAGTGGAAAATACAGTAGGCAGGTATAAATATACAGCACATGAAAAGATGAGAGTTGCCTTACCAACGGGGGGGCGGGGGGGGTCAGTACTAACGAGTCCAATTCAATTAGGGTGGAAGTGGCCCATTCCCAACAGTTGACAAGAAGGGGTGAATATCAACAGAGGGAAAATGACGTTTTGTAGTGACCCAGCCACTCCCAGTCTTTATTCAGGCCTAATTTGATGGTGTCCAGTTTGCAAATTAATTCCAGTTTTGCAGTTTCCCACTGAAGTCTGTTTTTTAAGTTTTTTTGTTGAAAAATTGCCACTTTTGAGTCTGTTACTGAGTGTAGACTTCCCTCTGTTGATATTCACCCCTTCTTGTCAACTGTTGGAAATGGGCCACTTCCACCCTAATTGAATTGGCCTCATTAGCATTGATTCCCCCCCCACGCGGAAGGCAACTCCCATCTTTTCATGTGCTGTGTATTTATACCTCCCTACTGTATTTTCCACTCCATGCATCTGATGAAGTGGGTTTTAGCCCACGAAAGCTTATGTCCAAATAAATTTGTTAGTCTCTAAGGTGCCACAAGGACTCCTCGTTGTTTTTGCTGTCTCTGACAGTGGCCCCTTGCCAGAGCTTAAAAGTGTGCACAGTACAGGGCAAATATGGAGTGATCCACCCCATCTTCCACTCCTGGCTTCTGGTAGTCAGACGTTTAGGATATCCTTGAGCATGGGGTTCCATCTCTGACCATCTTGGCTAATAGCCATGGATGGACCTGTCCTCCACGATCTTATCTAGTTCTCTTTAAAAGCCTGTTATAGTGGGGTCATCACTATGGCTGCTCTGGCCAGGGGCATCTACAACACAACCTGGGCAGTCCCCAAATTGCTTCTCTCTCCAAAAGTCATTGGCCTCCCTCAAGGAGGAATTTCTGTTTGGGGCATAGTAGGTCAGGGACCATTGTTGAAAGGGCAAAGACATTTGCACACACAGAGTTTGTCAAGAACAAGAGACATGTGGCCCCATGTCCTCCCGCGTGTGTGGTAGGTCTATGGGCAGTAGGGCATCTAGGCCGTCACAAAGTACCCCTCAGCCACTCTCAACTCCTACCATTGCTGCACATGGCGAACAATTGATCACTGTCCCCCCTTTGTAACAGCCCTTAACATCTTTGAAGACTGTTACCAGGTCCCCCCTGAGTCTTTTTGTCTCAAGACTAAAAACACCCATTTTTGTAGCCCTGCCTCATAGGTCAGGTTTGCTAAACCTCCTGTCATTTGCGTTGCTGTGATCTGGACTCTCTCCAATTTCTCCACCTATTTCCTAAATTGTGGTGTCCAGAACTGGACACAGTGCTCTAGCTGAGACCTCCCCAGTACTGAATAGAGCGGGACAATTACCTCCCAAAGCTTACATACAATGCGCGTTAAAACACCACAGAACGGTTAGCCTTTTTCACAACTGCATCACAGTGTTGACTCATATTGAATTTGTGAGCCACTATACCCCTAGCTCCTTTTTTTGCAGTACTATTGTCTAGCTAGTTATTCCCCGGGTTGTATTTGTGCCTTTGATTTTTCCTCCCTAAGTGTAATATTTTGCACTTGTCTTTACTGAATTTCATCTTGTCGCATTCAGATCAATTCCTTAATTGGCTGCTAGAGAACAGATCTTGAAGGGACTTTGCATTGTATAATGGACTGTTAAAACAAGTGTAAGGAGCATCAAAGCCCATGGAGAGTCTTTGTATAAATTATACATTGAACATTTCAGCCCTTAGTGGCATTGATGGAAGAACTGTAACTTCAGCAAGCAGAACTGCAAAAATTGTCCAAGGGCTGCAAGGGGCCCATGAAAAGCAACTTGTGGAGGTAAATGGCTGACCGATGCAAACAAGTCAATGCTCAAGATATGTCCCAAGATGATTGTACCAACCGTCACGGCCTAACTTGTTTTACACAAGCTGGTGTGATAAGATGTGCTGCACAAAGAGACTAGAAAATTCCAGTCCCAGCTGCAAAACCTCAAAAGCCGATGTTTCATTCCCTGATTGGATGGGGAGAAAGGATGACATTTCAAATCTTCACCATCTGCTTGGTCCACACCAGCACTTCCAAGCAAAGGAATCCATTCTGTCTCCTTCAGTACACAGCTTCCTGAAAGCTGAAGACACCTGGAAGTGAGAAGACTGACATCCTGAACTGAGTCCTCCTGGTGACGTGAAGTACCTGTCTCAGATAGGCACTTTTAACTGTCTCGATTTTCCAGCAGTTCAGGTTGCCTGCTAATGCACTGGGAAAAGACTGTGGTCTTGTGTGTCCTTTGCTCTACCTGTGTTTGCAATGTCAGCTCTTACTGTGAATAGTAACAGCGCTGAAAGCTGACAAGGGAACAAAGATCTGGTAAGTAACTCACAGACTGACTTGGGTCATCACCCAAGAGAATCAACTGACCACTTCCTTACTTATTAGGAACCCAGTTTCAGGAAGTGCAGATGCTTGTGTAGGAGCTTTAAAGAGTGTCACAGAATGTGTCCTTATTGTGTAGCAAATTCCAGTCAAGATTGTTGTACAGTAGCTTTGACAATGAACAAATTACTGTTGTTAACTAAGATGGTATAACACTGTATGCACGTCTACCATAGTTAATGTGCCATACTACCGTCCCAGTGTAGCTGTATCAGCCCTCAGTGGTTCAGCGAGGGCACCCAACCCTCAGGCTTCCAGCACAGCAGCTCTTGCCTTTATTGAGTAGAGACATGGATCTCTCTCCCTTCTGACCAGGGTATTTCCAGGATGGACAGTTCCCTGCCTTTGCTCCCAGCACAGGCTGCCTGAACAGACCGGCTTGCTTCCTCTTCAGAGACTAACAGAGCGATTGCCAGCAATACAAGTTACCATACCATGTTTTCATAGAATCATAGAATATCAGGGTTGGAAGGGACCTTAGGAGGTCATCTAGTCCAACCCCCTGCTCAAAGCAGGACCAACCCCCAATTTTTGCCCCAGATTCCCCAAATGGCCCCCTCAAGGACTGAACTCATAACCCTGGGTTTAGCAGGCCAATGCTTAAACCACTGAGCTATCCCTCCCCCAGGGAGGCAAGTCGACATTATTCTTAAGGTACAAGGCATGACAAAGAAACCATTCAAACCAACGAAAGAACTGGCACACGAACTAATAAACTCACCAGAGTTCAACCCAACTCTCACATGGACTGTGGCAAGACCCCTCTTTCAACCCTCACCCCCAGGAGGCTTCCCTGTGATCACAAGTTCAGCAGAGCTTCAGTCACAACAAGCACACCGACTTAAGAGGCCTCGTAGGCCAAGTCCTTCCAATCTTCCCATGAGGATTGGGGCCCTCCATGGAGCAAGGGTCCAGTCTGTTTGCTGGATCAGGAAGAAAGCCCCAAGTCCACCTTAGCTGTTTGTCTGTGGGGCTCTGGAGAATCCAGTTGGAACTAGTCTATGCATCTCTCCCCCGGGGGGGGGGGGGGGGAGAAGAGTTTGAAGGCTAATAATGCAGGAAGTTCGTTAGCACCCCACTCCCTACTAGAGAAGGGACATACAGTGCTGCAACAACACAGAGATAGCTGCATTTTTAATACTATGTACCCCAAAGGCGTGAACCTGAATTCAAGGTGGTTTAACTTAACTCCGTCAAGCTTCTAATTCCATATGGTTCGTGCAGGACATTATGGGATATTGTCAGTGTGTCACACCTGCCGGTCAAGTCCTAGGCACATACAGATATAAAATGAGACCAAGCGGGCAAGCTTCTTGATCTGCACTCAGTCTACACGACTCATTAGAATAAAGGAAATTCATCTTAGCTACTTCGGAGCGTTAGAGCCTGGGGCTAATCTCACTCCTTGGGAAACAGGTAACAAGGGTTGATTACTATGCTTCCCTGGGTGAACTGGCCTGTAAGTAACTGGCAGATTGTCTTCTACTCTAGCTTTGGATTGTTTTTCCTCTGGTGTGATAGCAGAACTGAAGAGGCTGACACAAACAGGCACAAGCAAGACCCTGTTTTGAGTGACTGATTAAAGCCTTTTCCATGGTGGCTGTGAGATTTGATTCTGAAAACCTACATGGTTATATTGACCGTTCTAGTGTATGGATCCACATCATAGTCCAACACTATTCTTGTCTTCTCATGTCCTAAACTCGTAGTTGTTGTTAAGGATATTTAATCCAATTCAACTCCCACGACCTTTTCTTTAGTTAAGAGGAACCCTAAGAAAGGTGAGATGGGTAAATAAGATAACCAGTTGCTTAACCAAGGTTTATTTTACACCCTGTATTTCTTACAAGTGCCATCATCCACTTTCTGCTGGGTTGAGCCCAATGACTTCAGTTAGATCAAATCATTTTGGCCCTGTTGTGAGACACAGGCAGAGAACAGGGGACCGAGCTGCCAGCACCACCTGAAGATGTGGCAATGGGAGGGAATTGATGAGGTGAGAGATGCCTAGATGACCCCAGCAGGCGAGCACCCCATGGTGCAGAGGAAGGAGGTCAGAGGAGATGGGTATTGCCTTGAAGGAATGGGAGAACAGAGGCACACAACTCACTGCCGAGGATGTGGGGGTAGTTTTTCCCTCTATATTTTTTAAAAACACTTTATTCATAGCATCATTCTGAAGAGAGTTTACATCAGCCCTCTGTACGCGTTCTGAAAATGCTTCAGTAGGAAAGGCAGCTCCATGGGAACACCTCCCCCCCGACCCCTGATCTCCAGCTCCCCAACCACATACTCCCTGCCCCCTCCCAGAGAATGGCTGCTGTCCCAGTCCTGGCGCGGAGAGGGGAAAATGCTGTGGTCCCTTATACAAAACACTGAGGAGTCAATTTAAATTACTGATCAATGGCACATCAGCTAACCATGCTCGGTCAGTTTATTAAGCAACGACAGAACAGCACAATACAGAAAAGCAAAGGTTAGCACTGTACCAGCTGGGGATACAGGCTCACAGCAGTTTTCAATCTGTTCCAAAATCATGAGCGTGGCTGACATTTATATCCTGTGTTTTCAACAGGCAGAACCCCCCCCCCACATCTCATGGTCGCATCAAAAACCTAATTTCACTATTCTTAACTACTGTTTTTCAAGGTCTACAGACATCTTCACCCAAGACACTTGCACCAATCACTCCTGTCACTTTATACCCTGTATTTTGCACACTAATTGTTATTTGGCAAACCTTAACAGAACATACATCTCGTTTGACAGTTCCTACACTTACAAATACCAGAGGTTATATACAGCTCACTCCCGTAGCCTTTGATTAATTTAGAGTGCACAAGTCACTGATCACAGTACTCACGCAGCCACATTTATCATACCAACTGACACTGGTGGGTCTCTCACAGATCTGAAGACTAACACCCAACTGAAAAAGGAAATAGCAAAATGGTTCCCTGCCTTGCACATGCTCACAACCTCATAGAGACCACTGGAAGAATCACAGGTGAAGATGGAAGAAACAGTAAGTGGAGAAACACCATAAGTAAACATGATTCCACTATCCTGTCATCCTGGTGTATGGAATTGGTCTGACCAGCTTTTAACTCATTTTCCAAACACCCCACCAGATTATTTGAGACCGTAAGCAAGCCATTCCTAGCAGAGAAAATAGTTTCTTTTTAAATATGGACCTTTCAAAATCAGCTCAGGGGTCACAAGTCAACAGCTGTAAGCTTAGCATGAACACAAAGCATGCTAGGAGTCTGCTTCATAGTTACACAACGTAGCGTAAGTGCAGAAAATACAAAACTGTCAGAAACATATTATATTGGCTAATAGTCCCCCCAGATTTATAGCAACAGGGTGACACCTTGGGGAAAAAAAAACATGTAGCTGACATGAAAGCATTTAAATGAAGTTTAGGCTGTTGTAGCAAAACACATGACAAAAAACTGAAACACACAAAAGCAATACAATTAAAGCCTTAAAAGTAATCTCTATCCAAGCATTAGACATAAGTATTTCTAAGTCACCATCATGCCTGTGATTATGTAGAGCCTTTTCTGCTTGGTGCATGACATTGCTAATCTGAGTAAGATGAATAGCTCTTCAGTCTAATGATGTTTTTACATTTGAAGTTAGTGGATCAATGTGTAGGTTAAACAACTGGTATTATTTTTCAACTTCATCCTGGTGATGGAGTTCACTTTGGATAATGGATTCACTTATGCCTGTTCCAACCTACACATTATGGTTTGACTTGCAACACTGTGGGTCAAACAAAGTTGGCGTGGTGATATCACAAGCAAAGTCTCTATAGATATATTTTTTTTAACTGGTTACTATGCAATACCATCTCTCCAGAGCCTAGGTTGCCCTAACTGCAGGTCGTCACCGCTGGATGAGCTTTGCAGGACAAGAGACCGTAGCATCTTGTTCACCTGTCTCGTTGTGCTGTGTCAGGTTGGCATGGCTACGGACAGGAGTTATGATGTCAAAAGCAGCAGGCTACATGTGGTGGGCTCCAAGTTTGTACTGCTGAATAAAATACCAGTAGCTGTGGTACATCCAGACACCCGCTGTAGAGGTCTTCTTCTAGGTAATCAAGTCACTGGACAAATGCCAATTTATTAAACATGGCAGCACTAAGATTCGGACAACGGAAGCCAAGACTGTTTAGATCAACAAGTACCTCTGTTATAATGAGGTGTCACTGACTCCAAATTACAAATTGTGCTCAAGGGAATCTATTTGCAAGATTTGAGACGTTGCCGGTTTACAAGAGCCTTTGAGATAGCTAAATGGTCTTTCCGTCAGTGTAATTGTTTGTCATTGAAAAAAAAAAATCAGGAAAAAATTTATCCATTTCAACATCGCTTGACAAACTGGTTATGGCAGTTAACACAACTACCATAAGTTGTGCAAATAATCTTCTTACCTATGCCATGTTCCTTGTCTTTCCTATAATTATTTGTAATTAATTCATTAATCTTGGTGCCCAACTGAACAGTTTAGCAATGTCATGCTTATTATACACACACTATACCTTTCCTCAGTAGTTAGGCCATTAATGCCATATTATAGGTTTAGAAACTGTTTCCACTGCCTGGTACCTGAAATAGTTCATGCATCTTTTTATATTTTCTAAATCTCCCCTATTCGAAAGAGACATCCCTGATCCAAATAATCCTAAAATTGAACCAACAATTCCATCAAAACTTCCGAGTTGCCTATTTTGAAAGATACCAGACTATGTAGTAGTTTCTTGAGCAGCTCCCAGATTCTGGACTTGTCCCTGATAAAATGCTATTAGTCTAACAACAAATATGCATACAGCAACAATACATTTGTTTTCACACAGTGGACAAATTCAGCAATATTCCATTGAGAAAGATTTAAAACAATAGATATATGCATAAACTGCACATTATTAAGCAAAGTACCGGGGACTGAAATAGCAGCTAGACCAGTAAGTGAGCAGTCCAATCTTAGGGCACTTTAACATTGCTATAGCCAATTGCATACTCAGTTGTTCTTACATAGTAGGTTGAAGTGTAACTGGCTTATCTGTCACCTGTAGGTTTATCTTTTCCTTTCCGATGCCTGGGGGTTTCTTCACTGTGCACTGATATATCTCTGTGTCTTTGGTCTGGGTGACGCACCTCTAAAACAGCTGAAGTTGATTAGCATGCTAAACTTTATCCACATTTCTCTTATTCCCAGTAACCCGATTACACATAGATGAGTTTAATTTATCCAGTTCAATGGGGAGAAAGCCATTTATTATACAAATTATGTTCCAATAAGTATAACAGAAGCATGACCTGGTCTCCTACTTTCCAGTCATTTTCCTTTATCTTGTCAAAGTACACTTTTGCTTTTCACTTTGATATTCCCAATTCGTTAGCTATGTACACATGTGCTTGTTTAAGGTAGTCTGACATTTTTGCACGAAACATCCATTTTTATTCCCTCAATCTCATGCATCATTAGTTTTTCATAGATGTTTAGAAAGTCTCATTTCTCCATGCGTCATTACCTCAAACAAAACGCAATTTCTTGCACTAGCAAAGCAGCCCCGAATGCCATGTCAAGTAATGGAATGAGACTGTCCTGGTCTCTTCCCTTTAGAGAGAAACTGTCTCAATGTCAGTTTGAGGATTCTGTTCATCCTTTCCATCTGTCCTGAGCGCAATATGGAATGTGGAACTTTTGTTTTGTCCCCAACGCCAAAAGACAATTTTGTACGATTTTTTTCCTGTAAAGTTAATTCCTTGATCCAATTTCAATTTTGCCAGTAGGGCCCAATAGGAGAATACCTGGACTATCAACACATGAGTTTTTGCTGAAAAAAAAAAAAATTTCCTTTTTAACTTGCAGGTAACCGTCCCACAAAATGAATCTGCAAAGTAGACCATGGCCCTGAATTTTTATGAGCTTTAAGGGGAGCACTCTTCTTATTACTTTAAGATCATTTTGCACACAGATTAAACAATTGTCACAGCATTATTTCACATTGTTTCTTATCTCTGGCCACAAACCTACTCTCTCCAATCACTGCCTGGTTTTATCAGTCCCTTGCTATCCTCCCAAAGGAACATCATGAACCAAATAAATCAAATTTTCAAAATTTGCTCTGGCACCAGTCATATTAGTGCCCCATTCCCTTTTTACATAAGAAAGCAACTCTCCATGGCTATTTTGGTTTGTAAGATTTTAAGAGCGAGTCCTATGACAATTCCTTCCTTGCCTGCACCTGTTTTATTGCTTCTGACAACACGACAATCTACCTCTGCAGAGCCTACAAAACAGGTAATCTCTGCAAGACTGATTACTAAAACAGAAATGTTCACAATTTTATGGAAAGAGGCCATCACTTCCTTGTCTCCCCTTGATCACTTGGTTTAGCAAGAGTTAGTGATAAGATTTTCATAATGAAATAGAGCCGTACTGCTTTCTTCATTAGCATACTGGTGAATATCTCTGCCCGTCCTGCAGCAGACTGGGGTCTGACTCCTGACAAGGAGGCTGCCCTTCAAGGTTTAGGAATTTACCAGTGACTCTGGTAAGAACAGAGTACCTTTTAAACAAATCAAGTAATGAAATGAGAAGGGTGAGGTGGGGGACACAAAAATAAAACGACAAAGAAAGCAAGTGCAAAAAAAAAAAGAAAGAAAAAATTATAGGAGAGCGTAGAATATGGGAGGAAAAGCAATTGATAAGAGATGGGAGGGGAGAGTCTATGGCCAGGGCAGGAGGTCAGACTAGATGGATCATAATGGTCTCTTCTGGCCTTGGAATTTAGGAGAGGATGAAGCAAGGGAAGCAATGTAGGAAAGGAGCGAGGCAAGATCAGGAGCACGTATATTAGGAAGGTTGGAATTTGGTGGGTGCACTACACAGCCATGCAGAATTGGAAAGCAAAAGCAAGGGTAGGAGGAAACCAGTGACGCGTTCCAAAGCGCAGGCAACAGCACCAAGTTCAGCACCCTGAGTTGAGTGAGGCATGAATGAGGAGAGAAAGCAGCAGACCATAAACACCGAAGCCTTTGAGTTAAACCGTCCTCATCAGACAGTGGTGTGGGAATTTGAAGATTTAAAGGCTGCTCGCTTTTCTTTTTAGACCTGTTCCTTTCTTCTTTTCTACATTCTGAGTGAGCCACTGATGGGCCCCATTTTGCTACTGCTAACTGCCGCTGTGCTGCGGGTGGAGCGGGCTGGGGGGTGTTCAGAGGCACCGCTTTCCCCCAACGAGTTGCCATCTGGCTCCGCTTCAGGGGCGGGGTTCTGGGGTGGGAGCAGGGCCGAGGTCTCACTGCCCAAGTCTGGCTTTTCTTTCTGCCAGAGCGGGGCCACCCCATCCTCACTATCCAATGAGCTCTCACTGCCGGCCAAGACAGGCTCCTCCTTCCTCCACCGCCTTCTCCTCTTGCGGCCAGGCAGAGGTGGCTCGTTCTCAGCAGAGGTGTCACGGTCTGAGGCTGACCCGGAGCACAGGACTGCCACCTCCATGCGGGGCAAGGCTGGGCTCTTGGAGGGCCGGCCCCGCTTGCGCTTGGAGGGTGATTCAGCACTGGGGGCAGCCGGGGCCCAGGGCACCTTGGGGGGCCGGCCCCGCCGGCGCTTCTCCAGAGGCTGCTCACTGCTTACTGTCTTGCTCCTGGACGAGGCTGGCTCAGGGGCACTAGATCCTGGCTTCTGGGCATGTGGCTTTGGGTTGCTGGGTGAGGGCTGTGCTTCCCCCTCCCCTGGCAGTTCTGAAGTCCTGCTCCTTGGTGAGGAGAGCTCAGGCATCTTGGTCTCCAGCTTCATGATATGGGATGTGGGGACACCGGGAGGTGGTTGTACATCCCCCTTGTTGATTTCTGGAGACTTGCTTTTGGAGGGCTGGTGCCACTCACCGGGCAAATCAGTATGGGGGATGACCAGGGCACCGCGCACCTTGGGAGGTCGGCCCTGCTTGCGCTTCTCGAGGCGGGAGTTGCTGCCACTGCTGTCTGTCTCGCTCCCGGGTAAGAACAATTCAGGGGCCTTGGTCTCCAGCTTCCTGATGTGGGACTTAGGAGTGCCGGATGGCAACTGTGCCTCCCCGTGGCTTAGCTGCTCCAGAGACTTGATCTTGGGAGGCCGGCCCCGCTTGCGAGGCAACTCAGTGCTGGGGATGACTGGGGAACACTGTGTCTTGGGAGGACGGCCGCGCTTGCGGGGTAACTCAGCGCTGGGGGCAACCGGGGAACACTGTGCCTTGGGAGGCCGTCCCCGCTTGCGGGGTGACTCAGTGCTGGGGATGACTGGCGAACACTGTACCTTGGGAGGCCGGCCCTGTTTGCGAGGCGACTCGGCACTTGGAGCAACCAGGGAACACTGTGCCTTGGGAGGCCGGCCCCGCTTGCGGGGTGACTCAGCACTGGGGGCGATCGGGGAACACCGTGCCTTGGGAGGCCGGCCCTGCTTGCATTGTGACTCAGCACTGGAAGCGACCAAGGAACACTGTGCCTTGGGAGGCCGGCCCCGCTTGCGAGGAGACTCAGCACTGGGAGCAATTGGGACACGGTGCACCTTGGGAGGCCGGCCCCGCTTGCGCTTCTCCAGGGGACAGTCATTTTCACTGATCTTCTTGCTTGTGGGTGAGGAGGGCTCAGGTGCCTTGGCCTCTGGCTTCCTGGCATGGGACTTGGGGGTGCCAGTGAGGGGCTGCACCTTCCCCTGGCTTGGCTGCTCCACTGACTTGTTCTTGGGGGGCCGGCCCCGTTTAGGCTTGAGGGGCACTGGGGACAGGCGGAGGGCCATCTCTGGCTCAGAAGCTTCGTCTTCGCTCTCCACCTCGATCCTGCGGCTGGCAGGCTGGCTGCGGTGCGGCAGCAACTCCTCGCCGCTGGAGGACAGCGCCAGCTCCGAGATGCTGCTGGCCCAGCTGCTGCCGCTGTCGTTATCTTTCTGGTCCAACTCCCTCCTGCCACCCAAGTCAGGCAGTTTGTCCTCAAGCCCCATGTCCTGGGTCATGTTAGTCAGCTTCTCCCACGGCTAGGCTCACAGACCTGCGTGCCAGCTGGGGGAGGGGGAGACACAGACAGCAAGTGGGGAGGGGGCAGCGACTCACCTCAATCTGCACTTCCCCCCCACCCAAGCATTAGCGCCCACCCCCAGCTCCACCTCTCCTTTTCTAACCACGCCCCCCCAGCCGGACAATCCACCTCTAGCTCCCCCCTCAGCCAACCAACCCTCTCCGCCAGATACCACCCAGCTCCCCCCTCCCCCCCTCTCCCCCAGATACCACCCAGCTCCCCCCTCCCCCCCTCTCCCCCAGATACCACCCAGCTCCCCCCTCCCCCCACCCACCCTCTCCGCCAGATACCACCCAGCTCCCCCTCCCCCTCCCCCTCCTCTCCTCCAGATACCACCCAGCTCCCCCTCCCCCTCCTCTCCTCCAGATACCACCCAGCTCCCCCCTCCCCCCCCTCCGCCAGATACCACCCAGCTCCCCCTCCCCCACCCACCCTCTCCCCCAGATACCACCCAGCTCCCCCCTCCCCGCCAGATACCACCCAGCTCCCCCCTCCTCCGGCCCCTCCCCCACTCACCTCCCCCCACGCCCGCGCCCCCCGCGCGCACAGCACCTCGATCTCAGGCCGCGCGGTTTCGATTGGGCCGCGCGCCGTGCCCACTTCCGGAGAAGCGCCTGTCCGCCCACGCGCCAAGAAGGCAGGACAATCAACGGGCACTGGCACGGAGCAAATGAGGGGCGGGCCCGGGGAAGTGAGCGGCAGCCTGATTGACCAATCGAGCTCCGGGGCTGGGCCTCGGTGGGTGAGCGGCCGGGAGCGTGGCCAGACAGAAGGGGAGGGAGGGGTTTGGAGCTGAGGGACGGCTCCGGTAGCCAATCAATAATGGGGATGCAGCGCGGCACTATGATTGACGAACCACTCAGCCAATCAGACGTGGAGGAGCGGCGGTATGCCCAAGTAGCCAACCAATCAGGAGCCGAGCGGGGGGAGCGGGCCAGCCAATAGGGGAAGAGAAGGAGCTCTGAACTGGATAGCTTCCTGGGTTGATATGGGGTCAGCCAGGTGACCTCTGACCGCAGAGACAGGGTTCGGCGCCCTCACGCCAAGGGGGGCGGTCACCCCTGCAGCCTGGTCACGTGACCTGACCGATGCCCTGGGCTGTCACATGGCAAACGCTGACCCCGCGGTGCCCCCAGGTCACGTGACGCCCCCAGTGACCCTTGTGACCTGGGGCGGGGGCGCCGCGGTGGGGGGCTGCCCTGGGCCCGGCCTGTCCCCGGCCAGGCCCAGGCTCCCCGAGGCCAGAGGGGCCCGTCAGGCCGCCGGAGCCCCCTAGAGCACAGGGGAGAATCTGACCCGTGGGCCGAACACACCCAACGTGGGCGGGAGGCTGGGTGCCCAGGGGTCCGGTTCGCGACTGGGACCCGCTGGAAAAGGGACCCCGGCGGCGACCGGGTCGTTCAAAGTCCCCTCGGCGGTTGCTAGGGTGACCAGGTGTCCCGATTTTATAGGGACAGTCCCGATTTTTGGGTCTTTTTCTTATACAGGCTCCTATTACCCCCCACCCCCCGTCCCGATTTTTCACACTTGCTGTCTGGTCACCCTAGGTGCGGCGGCTCTGAGGCAGGCGAGTCCCTACCTGTCCTGGCTGGCGCTGCGCCCCGGAAGCGGCCAGCAGGTCCGGCTCCTGGGGGGGCCCATGGGGCTCCGCGCGCTGCCCCCGCCCCAAGCACCGGCTCTGCACTCCGGCCAATGGGAGCAGGGGGGGCAGTGCCTGCAGGCAAGAGCGGTGCGTGGAGCCTCCTGCCCCTCTTCCCTGCTGGTTCTTTGCTACTTTTGGGGCACGTGCAGCACGGTGCCAGCCTAGGCGTGGGAAGGGGGGGGGTTGCTTCCCATGCCTATGTCCAGCTCCCGGCCCTCCGCCCTCCCCCCTCACCTCAGGGTGGGGCTTGGGTCCCACCCAGCTGCTGGCCTCAGGGCCCCGTGCCAGCCCCGGGGCTCTGCTCCTGAGGCACTGGCTGCCAGCCCCGCCCTGGGCTCCGTTCCTGGCCTCGTGCCTTCCCCCAGGTGTGAGCTTGGCCCCCTTGCTCCTGTTCAGGTCCTCCAGTCCTGGAGACACAGCCCTGCTCCTAGCCTTGGGGGGAGATGGGGGAGAAGATGAGTAAGAGGGCTGCTTTCAGCCCCCCCACTACTAAAAATGTTCTAGTGCCAGGACAGGCAGGCAGTCTGTCTTGGCCCCCCCGCTGCGCCACTGACCGGGAGCCGCCTGAGGTAAGCCAGCGCCCCAACCCTCTTCCCCAGCCCCCTCAAACCCAGAGCCTCCTCCTGCACCCCAAGCCCCTCATCCCAGGCCCCACCCCAAAGCCAGCGCCCCCAGCCCAGAACCGTCACCCCCTCCTGCACCCCAACTCCCTGCCTCAACCTGTAGCCACCTCCCACACTTCAAACCCCTTGTCCCCACCCTCCATCCTGGAGCCCCCTTCTGCACCCCAAACCCCTCATTCCCCAGCCCCACCCCTGTAAGAGCCCTCACCCCTTCCTGCACTCCAACCCCCTGCCCCAGCGAAAGTGGGGGAGAGCAACCTAGTTAGCAACCCTAGAGGGAGGGGGGGTGACCAGACAACAAGTGTAAAAAATCGAGACAGGGGGTGGGGGTAATAGGAGCCTATATAAAAAAAGCCCCCAAAATCGGGACTGTCCCTATAAAATCGGGACATCTGGTCACCCTAGGTGAGGGGCCTCAGGCCAGGCTATGGTGGTGGCACCATGCCAATGCTGTGGGCACAGGAATGCGTAAAGACCAGATGGTTCTGCAATTTCCCTGGCTCGGGCAGTCCCAGGGTCGATCATCCCAGCACTGGGCCCCAAGTGCTTCCTGATTCAGCCCCTCCTGGAGAGGGAGCGGTGGCTTGTAACACATTTGCTCAGGCTTGGGGCTGCTCCTGGGACAGACACATGCTGAGAGGCAGAGGGACACACACACACAGACTCGCCTGTCTTGCTGCTGCCTGTGGGGAGGGCTGCCAGGCATGGAGAGAGTGGCCCTGCCCCTGCTGACCGGCCCTCCACTTCCACCTCGGAGGGCTGGGTGCTCGTCCGGGGGAAGTGCGGCACCCGCAAGTCGCGGGCTCGATCCCTCCCCTCTGATGAGGAGGGAGAGGAGGCCCCCTGAAAGATGCTGCGGGGGGCTGAAGTCGCTTCATCTTCCGCCACACCCCCGGACGGAGCCCCACCGGAGGCTTTGGCCACGGAAGCCATGGCAGTGGATGGAGACGCCACCGTCCCCCCCCCGGAGGAGGCCTCTGCAGCAGTTTCCGCGGCCCCTATGCCACCTGTGCCCCCCGCCGTCACTGATGTCGGGGCGATCATAGCCCCTGCG
The DNA here is from genome assembly GCA_037349315.1 of Chelydra serpentina. Classification (NCBI taxonomy): domain Eukaryota; kingdom Metazoa; phylum Chordata; order Testudines; family Chelydridae; genus Chelydra; species Chelydra serpentina. The sequence goes on along the minus strand of JBAIAC010000021.1, from coordinate 1,398,712 downwards.
ACTGGCGGGGAGGTCGCCGGGGCCATGGGGACTGACTTCACCTCTATCTTCGATGAGATCGAGGCCCTGGGTCTGACCCCAGTCACCCAGGGGGAGGATGACCCTCCGCCAGTGGGCCTCGATCTGGACGGCAGCTTACTCCCGCTGCCCCCTCCTCCTCCTTCCTGCCTCTCACCCCCAACTGTTGCCCCCGCTCTGGTCCTTGGGGCGCCCCTGGACCTTCCTATCTGCCCGGCCGAGGATGGCACTACATCTGAGGCCGCAGAGCCTCTAGGGGCGACGGCCAGTGCTGTATGGTCGGGCCTGTGGGCGTGCCCTTCACGACCCAGCCAGAGCAGTTAGTCTCTCCCTCGGAGGGGGGCCCCGTTGAAGTTTCCATCATGCCTGGCGCCGTGGCTGCGGGGGACCTGTTTAATGCAGCTCCCGTGCCCGGCGTCGGTGAAGGCCCCCCTCCAGCCCCCGTCCCCTCGACCCCAATTCCTGGTCGAGAGGAGCTGCACCCCGGCAGCCCAGCTGCCGGGGATCATGAACCTGCCTTTGTCCCTGCTCCTGCCCTTATCCCTGCTCCCGACCCCTCTCCTGACCCAGTCCCAAATAACGAGGCAGCCATAGCTGATCAAACGGCTCCCCCTGCTCCAGAAATTAGCTCCTAGCCCATTGCAAACAGCCCTCCTGTCACATGCCCCAGAAGCATCAGGATTTCAACAGAAATGCAAGGGGGAAACTGAGCCACGAAGAGGGGAAGAGACATGTATTACGAGACAGAGGAAAGGCTAGGAACCCAGGCATCCTGACTCACAGGCCATTCTCTCATCTAACCCACAAGCCCCACGGATCCCTGCCTAGCACTGTGGCTAGACCCCAGGAGGACCGATTCCCAGTCCCCATTGCTTGAACCAGCCTGAATGTCCACCGTATCCTGGGGACCTGGCAGGGACTCGGCCAGAGGGGCAAGGTGGGTGAGGGCGTTTGACAGGCAGCCGGCCAGCTTTGACTCAGAGTCAACGAGCTCGGGCTGAGAGGCTGGGCCCAACCCTAAAGAGGCCCTGCCAAACCTGGCCCGGGAACTCACAGGTGTGCAGACAAACAGGCAGAGGGAGACGGGTGCAGCTGGGATCCCAGGCCAGGACTCTGTCATCAGGTGAGACAATTCCCTATGGAGCCGTGTGGGAGGGGGGAGGAGCTCCTCCTTCCACCTCACCCATTCCTCGTCTACACAGCCCCCTCCCCAAGAGTCTGTTTCCCCAGGTGTGGCCTGAGAGTCGCTGTCAGGACCCAGCTGGGCTTTTAGAGGCACTGAGGAAATGTTACCACCATGATTCAGAAGTGGGGAGAGAGGAGGTGGGTGAGGTAATCTGTGTATCTGTTTCACTGGCCCCACAGAGCTCCTCTCCCACTCCAGGGACGATTCTGGTCCCAGCCAGGCTTGCCAACTTTCTAATCATAGACAATGGAACACCCTTGCCCTGCCCTGCCCCTTCTCTGAAGCCCCGCCCCTTCTCCAAGGTGCCCCCCCCGCTCACTCCATCCCCCCTCCCTCCATCACTTGTTCTCCCCCACTTGCTCTTTTTGGCTGGGCAGGGGGGTTGGGGTGCAGGAGAGGGTGAGGGCTCTGGGGTGAAGATGGGGATGAGGGGTTTGGGATGCAGGAGGGGGCTCTGGGCTGGGGTGTGTGGCCGAGGGGTTTGGAGTGTGGGAGGGGGCGCTGGGGCAGGGGAGTTGGGGTGTGGGAGCAGGTATGGGCTTTAGGCATGGGCTCTGGGGTGGAGCCAGAAATGGGGGAGGGGGCTCCGGGCTGTGGCAGGGACTTGGGGGTGTATGTGAGCTCTGGGGTGGTGCTGGGGATGAGGGGTTTAGGGTGCCGTTCGAGGGGGCTCTGGGAGGCTAACTGAGCCCAATGGCTTTAGTTAGCATTTCCCGGGGCTAGAGGAAGTAAGTACACGCGGCTCCCAGGAAGCAGCAGTATGTCCCTCCGGCTCCTAGGTGGAGGGGTGACGGGGGGCACTGCATGCTGCCCCTGCCTGCAGGTGCCGCCCTGAGTGCTGGCTCCGCAGCTCCCATTGGCCACAGCCGTGGCGCCCTGGATTCATGCCCACTGTGGCTTCCCAGCTAATGGGAACTGTGGAGCTGGCGCTCGGGGTGGGAGCAGCGCACGGAGCCCACCTGGCCACCCCTCTGCCTAGGAGCCGGACAGGCTGACCGCTTCCCAGGAACTGCGTGGGAACTGCCTTAGCTCCGCTGCGGCCAACGGCCTGGTCAGATGTGCTGACCGGAGCTGCCAGGGGCCCTTTTCGAAAACCGTACACCTGGCGACCCTAGTCTCAGCTAAACGGGAAGAGGAGCAGATAGTTTAGCACAAGCAGTTAACACCTGTGCTAAGGGACCATTCAAGGTGGAGTGGCCCGTTAATGGGAGGGTGTTTGAAATGAGCCCAGAGAGAGAGAAATTAGACCTGGGGAGGGCAATTGATTGTGAACCAGAGACTAGGGGTGGGGGAGGGGGGTAGGACACAGGCTGGCTCAGCAGGGGGGATGGGAGGTGGGGCCTTCCCCCTCTGGGAGGGTACTGAGGGATGGGGCATTGCTGGCTGAGGCAGCTGCTGTCCCTGGAAACTCAGGAATGTGCTGTGCCCTGGCATTCGGTGCCACCCTCCCTCCCCTGGGGAAAACTGGGATGGGTCATGCACAGATAGCCCAAAATAGGGGCCCTGCAAAGAATGAGGGTGCCCAGCCCTGCGGCTCCTCCCAAAATCACTTTGCTCAGCATCCCCTCCTGGAGTTGCTGGGGACCCTGGCACCCTGATTTTCCTGCCCAAGGAAAGAGCTGGAAGCACACCGGGGCTGGGCAGGGCCATGTGACTTCATGTCTCCGTCCTGTAGGTGCCCCCCATGGCTCGGATCCCAGTCCCACCCTGGGGGAACCCTCGGTGCCCTATGGGGGAGGAGATGGCGGAACAGCTGTGCTGGGAAACCCACAGGGGATGAGGCAGAGACTGTGGTGATGAACCAGACGGGGACCTCATGGCCTCAGCCACCTGCCCAGCCTGGTGCTGGAGGTTCCTGGGGGCTGGAATACAGCAAGGGAACAGGGCTGTGTCTTGGTGGCTGGGATATGGCAAGGGGATAGGGCTGTGTTTTGATGCTAGGGATTCCCGGAGTTGGGAATAGTGGGGAGGATGGGGCTGCGTCTTGGTGCAAGAAGTTCCTGGGGGCTGGGATATAATGGAGGGGGCACAGGGATCGGTTCTTGGCCCTACGCTATGTAACATTTTTATGAGTCGCCTGGCACAAAACAAACGCCTCACTGATAACGTTTGCAGATGACACGGGAGCAGTAACTGTAGAAGCCGAGAAGTCGCTGATTCAGAGCAATCTGGATTGCCTGGTAAATGGGTGGCCAGCAAATACTGTGTGTTCGAATACGGCTGAGTCTCAATGTGCAGAGCTAGAAACCCTGACTGCAGGCCGTGCTGAGAATGTGAGCCAGGCAAGGCGTGGAGTGGGCAGCATGTGGGGTACAGGGCAGACAGGGACCAGGGAGGGACGATGAAATGCTCAGCCATACTAGGCTCTACGCTATATGGGACTAGGGAGCGGTGTGTATGTATCTCTCACACACGGAGAATACTGTAAAGGGCACGAGGAGCCATCATGTGCCAGGCTGTTACTCCACCAGCAGTCCCACGTAAGGGCAGAGGAAGGGTGGCGTGGAGTCACAGGATCTGTGCTCTGTCCCAGGCCATTAATGTGCCAGACGCCCAGGACTCCTGCTGTACCCCCAGGGCAGGCCCCATGCCCAGCCTGACGGGGTCTTTGCGCTCCAGCACCCCATCGCTCTAGTGAAGCCAACAGAGAGCAGCTTCCCGAGGGAGCGCTGCAGCCAGTGGAGTATTAGCAGTGATGCTGCACAACCTTTTCAAACAAGGCAGCACCTAGAAGCCAGCATGAGGAAGTCCATAGGGCGGCATGGACAAGCCAGGCTTCAGAGTCTGCACTGGAAGGAGCCAAGGCCCCACGCTGCCCTGCTCTGCTGAGATCCATCCCGGCTCCCTGGCACACTTCCTTAGCACCCTGTTCCTTTGTTTTCTGCTGCGGGTCATTTCCCCCCATGGCCTGATTGTGGCTCTTCCTTTGCCAGCACAGGGTCTGCCCTGCAAGGGGTGCAGAATCTAGCCAGTTCTGGGCTCAACTCAAACCCTAGCCCTGATCTCCCCCGGCCCAGGGAGAACTCTCTCCCCCCCCCGCCCCCCGAAGGGGTGGCCATACAAAGCGGGAAGAGGCCCTGAGTCAGCCAGATGGGTCATAAAAACAGCACAAAAAATTCCCACCCCTCTCACCCCCCCAGCTGAGCAGCTGCTGTCATGCACCCGGCAGTGCCATGGAAGGCATGGGGAGGTGCCATGCAAGGGCACAGGAAGGTGCCAACCATGGGGCTGAGCCATACACGTGGTATCTGAGGAGCAGGGTAGTTTACATTTAAAGCCTGAAAACCTCCAAAAGCCACTCCAGCGAGCTAGGCCAGACAGTATGAGGCACACAATAGTCTCAGCCCTTTGTAGCAATACAGGTGATGAATATTTGTGGGAGGTTCTCAGACCTTCCCCTTAAATGGCTAGTACTGGGCACTGCCAGATGTGATACTGGGCTAGATGGCCATTGGCTCCGAGCCAGTGCGGCCGTCCCGATGTCCCTTCTCAACGAGCTGCTCTAGCTTGGCCATCAGATCCAGGGTTCAACATGGGAATTGTGGCCTGGGATGCTCCAGATGGGGCTGTTTTACAGATTCCCAGTCCAGAAGGAGCCCCACAGAGCATCGAGTCTGACCCGCTGTAGAGAACAGGCCATTAAATCCCACCCAGTTCCCCCCGTTGAGCCCAATGGCTTTAGTTAGCCCAAAGCATTTCTGTCCTCTTCTGAGCCCCAGAGACGCAGGGGGGAGAGACAACTGAAGTGCACCAGTGCCCAAGCCCCTTGAAATGGTGGGAAATGCCCACGATCCCAGGGTGAGCGTGCCGTGCTGCGGTGGCAGGTCAGATGAGGGTCATTGCCGCGAGGGGCTGAGCTAGCGGCTGGGAGACGGGAAGGTGCGGGAGGCACAAACCACACTGCAGAGGCCGGGGCTGTGCTGTCGGATTTTCTTTTTTTTAAACACTTTATTCATAGCATTATTCTGAAGAAAGATTACATCGGACCTCTGTACACGCTCTGAACATGCTTCAGTAGGAAAGACAGCTCCATGGGAACACCTCCCCCCCCCCCAGTCCCTACACCCCCTGCTCCCCAACCACACGCTCCCCCCCCCAACCCCAGAGAACGGCTGCCGCCCCCAGTCCTGCCGTGGAGGGGGGGATGGTGTGCTCCCCTATACAAAATAACCTTTGCATAGATTATGTTCAAAAGAACCTATTTTACAACAAGGGCTGTACATAAAGAGAAAGGTGGGGGGCCTGTGTGTCGGGGGGGGGGGGGGTTTCCAACCAGAGCCCCAAGAGTCCTTGGAGCTGAGAGTCTGAAATGTACATAATTAAAAAGAGGACAATTTCTCCTGTGTCTGTGTGTTGGGGGGCCGCTGCACCCCGTGTTCCAGTCTGTCCCCAGCGGCCAGATTTGGCTGCCACAGCCTGACAGCCTGGCTCCTGCACGGAAGAGCAGGAAGGAAATCGAGAAGAACCCCAGGCGGGAGTGGGAGGCCGCAAATTTGGTCGCGTCAGTTAAAAACCAACCCCAGCTAGTTAAAAAGAAAGGGTAAGTTTTTCGAAATCGGAGGGGGGGGGGGGAGGGGGCTCCCTCCAGTGGGGGGATGGGGATTTGAACCAGCCCTGGATCGGGCAAGAGGATAGAAATAGAAAAGGGTGTGAAACCCCTGGGCCAATCCAGCCAGGGCCTTGGGCTAATGCCATGCCCAAAACCAGGGGGAGCCGCGTCCACCACCTGCCTTGGTTGGCGCCCTGCCTGCTCTAGGATGCCAAGGAGCAGAGCCCTGTTCCCTCACAGGACGTGTCTTCCCCAGGGCCGGAGCAGTGGGGTCACCCCAGGCTGCCGGGTCCTGCAGCTGGGTTAGCTTGTGCCCAGAGCCAAGCGCGTGTCAGGGCCAGGGGAGCCCCTCCCGAGTTCAAGTAGTGGTTTAACAGTCCAGACGGGGATGGCAGCGATGTGGGACGCCCAGAGTGGCTGTACTGCTGCCCGCAAAGGGCGGGATGGGGGTGGGTGGGTAGGTGAGCTCCGATCTATCCCAAGGGGAAGTGACTCTGGCATCTCCCAGGCTGTGGTCACGTTTTGGGCTTGCGGCCTCTGATACTTAGTGAGGAGGTAACCATGGCGGCAGGAGCAGCGGTGGCCGAGGGGGTGGGGGCTCCAGCCACCCCCGCCGGCGTGGTGCCGGTGGCCGAGCGGGTGTTGCCGGCTGGGGTGGCGGCGGCGCTTCGCAGGATGCGGTCGGCCGAACTGCCCCGTGGGCACTGCCGCCTCCTGCTGCCGGTGGCTCGGCCTGCATGGCGGCGGCGGCGCTTGGGCCGCCGCTCACCCTCCTCGCCGCTCAACTCTGCTGATGACTCTGACTCGCCGCCCCCGTCGTCCTCCGATGAGCCGGCGGCGCCGGGGGACTTGCCGCCCTCCGACAAGCACCCCCGCTTGCGCCTCTGATGCTCCTGCTCCAGCGGTGGCACCAAGCTGCCAGGGCGCTGGCGGGTGGAGCGGGCCGGGGTCTGCTCGGAGGTGCTGCTCTCCCCTGACGAGGTGCCGTCCGGCTCTGGCTTAGGGGCAGCGCTCTGGGATGGGAGCAGGGCCGAGCACTCGCTGCCCGACTCCAGCTTCTCTTCCTGCCGGAGACGGGCCAGCCGGGTGAGGGGGCGGGCCTCCTCGCCATCCGACGAGCTCTCGCTGGGGGCCTGGCCAGGCTCTTCCTTCCTCCTCCACCTCCTCTTGCGGCCAGGTGGGGGGGGCTCCTTCTCGGCGGAGGTGTCGCGGTCCGAGGTAGAGCCAGGGCGGGGGGCTGCTGTCTCCACGCGGGGGGAAGCTGGGTTCTTGGGGGGCCGGCCCCGCTTGCGCTTGGGGGGTGACTCAGTGCTGGGAGTGGCGGGGGCCCAGTGTGCCTTGGGGGGCCGGCCCCGCCGGCGCTTCTCCAGGGGGGAGTCATTCTCACTGCTCTCGGTCTTGCTCCTGGGCGAGGCTGGCTCTGGGGCCTTAGGCTCCAGCTTCTGGGCACGCGGCTTCAGGGTGCCGGGCGGTGGCCGTGCCTCCCCCTTGCATGGCTGCTTCAGGGTCTTGGGTGAGGATGGCTCGGGAGTCTTGATCTCTGGCTTCCTTACGCGGGGCACATGGGTGCTGGGTGGTGGCTGTGCTTCCCCCTGGCTTGGCTGCTCTGGAGACTTGTTCTTGGGGGGCCGGCCTCGTTTACGCTTGAGGGGCGGCGGGGGCAGGCTGGGGGGCAGCTCCAGCCCAGATCCCTCGTCTCCCCTCTCCTTGGCGGCCCGGCTCTCCAGCTCAATCCTGCGGCGAGCGGGCAGGTCGCGGAGAAGCGGCAGCTCCTTGCTGGAGGGGGACAACTCCAGCTCGGAGATGCTGTGGGCCGAACTGCTGCTGGGGCTCACCACGGTGCTGCCGGTGGCGTCCAGCTTGTGGATGCGGTTGCGCCGGCGTCGGATCAGTTCTTTCTCCTCCACCACGGTGACCAGGCGGCCTGGCAGCTTGCGCAAGACCTTGGCCGCTGGGCCGTCCTGGCCCTGGTGGTTCTGCCGGATCTCCACATCAGCGCTGGTGCGCCGGCGTGGCGTTTTGGCTGGCGATGGGCTGTCCGAGGAAGAGGTCGTGCCTGGCTGCATTTCCCCCAGCCCCAGGGAGGGGGTGTTGGCTGCACTCACTCCATCTGGGTGCTTGGGCTTGTCTTCCTGGTCCTCCAGCCCCCTCTTGGACACCTCCTTCAGGCTGCAGCTGCCACCAGTGGCTATCTCCAGTGGCTCCGTGGCACCCTGTGCCAGCTCCCTGGGCTGGGGCTCGGCCAGGCTATTGGAGAGAGGGGAAGGCCGCTCTAGCCCGTTGTGCTCCTTGCTGGGGGGCGGCGTTTTCAGTCGAGGCAGGGAGTTGGCAGCCTCCACGGGCTGGTTCAGGCAGCCCGTGAGAGGCCAGGCTGGCTGGGGCACCACCTCTCCCATGGCCTCTGTGGTGGAGAAAGGCTCAGCGGCAGGTGGTTCGACCCCTATCCTAGCAGCGCTGTGGGCAGGCGTCTCTGGGGGGAGCTCTGCTGCAGGCCCATCGAGTGCCAGGCTCTCCGGCTCCTCCAGGGGACGCCTGACTGGCTCTCCCCTCTTCACATCCACACTGTCCAGCTCCACTGGGCGTTGGGACAGCTCTCCGGCTACCTCAGCTCTGCCCAAAGATCCCTTGGTTTCTTCAGGTGGCCCCTCCCCAGAAGCTGGCGTCTCCAGGCTTGGCACCTGCTTGTCGGGGGCTGCGATCTCCAGGATGCAGGGGGCTGGTAGGGGAACTTTCTCTGAGGCAGAAGATGACTCCGCGCTCCCCATCTTCACCCCCGTCGCAAGCTCCACAGATCCCAGCACCTTTTCCCAAGTGGGTGGGGGTTCCACCCTCAGCACGTGCTCAGCAGGGGGCTTCTTCGAGGCTAGCTCTCCTGGGGGTGCTGTGCTCTCATGCCCTAGCAGAGCCGGCGCCCCCAAGACCGTTCCCATCTCGGTAGCTGGGAGCGTTGGCTGGGGGGTCTCCTCTCTGGCAGGTGCTACCTCAGGTCTTAGCTGGAGGAGCTTCGCACCAGCCGCTGGTGCCTCCGGTCTCAGGTCCTGCTCCCCAGCAGAAGGTGCCTCTGGTCTGAGTGGGGCCGGCCGGGGCACCCTGTCCCCAGGAGCTGGAGGGTCTGTTCTCAGGGGGGCGCTCCGCAGCACCCGCTCCATGGCAGCCAGGGGCTCTGCTCTCTGCGGGGCGCCTCGGAGCACCCTGTCCCCGGGGACTGGGGTGTCTGTTCTCTGAGGGATGGCTCGGAGCACCCGCTCTATGGTGGCTGGGGGCTCAGCTCTCTGGGGGGTGCCTCGCAGCACCTTGTCCCCGGTGGCAGGGGGTTCAGGTCTCTGTGGGGAGGTCCGGAGCCCCCTCTCCCCGACGATGGGGGCCTCTGTTCTGTGAGGGATGGACCGCAGCACCCTCTCGCCAGCCCCTGGAACCTTGCTCCCCGACTCCTCCCTCTTGGCCGCAGCCTTGCGTGTTGAAGCTGGCGTCTCCTCCCGCACCAGGTCCCTGCGGATGGCCGCACCACGCGTGTGCTGGGCCACCAGGGACAGGTGGTCTTCTGCCTCCTCGGCCTCCAGCCTGGCATGGTGGCCCCGTGGGTGGCGCAGGCTGGGGAGCCGGGCCTGGGGCGACTCGCTGTCCACTCCATCTGCCTCACGCAGGGAGAGGCGAGTGCCCCGCAGCCGCTCACTCATGCGTGTGCCAGTGCGCTCTGGGCCTGCACGGCTGGGCACCTTGGCCTTCTTGCTCTTTTTGATGTAGCCTTCCTCGCTGAGCCGACCCTCGTCCTCGTCGTCGGGCAGCTTGAACACCACCTCATCCTTGGCCTGGTCTATGTCCTTTCGGGCGGCCTCCACCTGCTCCTGTAAGGGAGAGAGACAGTGGTCATCTGCCAGGCAACCACACAGCATCTGGTCTGGGCCAGGGGGACAAGGAGGGGTGGGATACTTGGCCAGATGGGCCCACTGGCCTGATCCAGGGCAGGGTATTGGGCTAGATGGGCCCATGGGTCTGAGCTAGGGCAGCAGGGAGGAAGCAGAGTACAGGGCTAGAGGGTCCTGTGGGTCTCATCCAGGGCGGGATACGAGAGGGGTGTTTGTGCCTTGATGGTCCCATGGGCGTGATACGGGGGATAGATAATCCTATGGGTGTGATCTGGGGCGGGATACGGGGGCTAGATAATCCTATGGGTGTGATCTGGGGTGGTGACGGGGACGGGACACTGGGCTAGATGGGCCCTGGGTGTGATCTGGGGTGGCAGGGGGGACAGGATACTGGGCTAGATGGGTTTACACAATGCCTCAGTGCCCTGTGGCCACCCCTGTCTCCCACCCAGCTGGTGCCCCAGTGTCATCTCCATGAAAGGTCATAAGCCCAGGGGAGTGGGGCTCACAACAGCCTGGGAGATGCTTGCTGTGCGGCCACACCACCGAAGCTGCGTTGCATGGGGGGAGCCACGCGCTTGAGGTTTGGAGGTGCCGCCCAAGCCACGGCTGTGGACAAAGCTACTCTGGCCAACCAGGATCCTCCACCTGGCCCCAAGCGATGAAGGGGTTAAAGGGGTCGCATTCACCTCTGCCTGCTTCAGCTCCTCTCGGCTGATGTCCTCCAGGGAGGCCTCCAGGAAGTTCATGGCATAGCGTTCAATGGGAGTGAGCTGCGAGGGCAGGAGATGATGAACAGGAGTTACCAGAGGGATTGGGGAAGTCAGAACTCCTGGGTCCTATCCCCAGCTCTGGGCGGGGGAGTGGGGTCTGCTGGACTAGAGCAGCTGGGGGCTGGGAGTCAGGTCTCTTGGGTGCTATTGCACATAAAAGAGCCCTGAAACGGTGGGCCCATGTCGTGGTGCCGGGTCGGCTGGAAGAGCTTGCGAGATTCTGAACCCACCCGCCGAGAGCAGGGCTCATTCCCTCCAGCAGGTGGCAGCAAGGACGCAGCCACCCACTCCCTTCCCATGGCACAACGCTCCCCCAGCTGAGATACACTAGGGTCACTGTGCTCAGGGTAGGAGCAAGGGGAGTGACATGATGCGGGGTGGATCTCTTTCTAGCCAATCTGCCCCCGCCCTGCACCTGCTCCATGAGCGAAGCGATCTCCTGCTCAGCCTTTGACAGCTCTTCCTCCTCCTCCTTGCTGGGCCGCTCGTCCGCGTCCAGGGGGATGTTCTCGTTGAACTCGGCCAGCTCTGCCACCTGCTCGGCCTTGGCCTGCGTGGCCGCCCGGATGTCCTCAGGGTCCTCGGCTTTGCACAGCGCCTGCCGGCCAGACACACTTGTCTCAGTGGGTGGGGAGGTGGAGCTGAGGGAAACCCCGCCCTCCGCATGGCTGGGTGGGGCTTACCTGCTCCAGGATCTGGGTCTGCTTGTTGGCCATGGGATCTTCCTCGTCCTCCTGTGCCATGGTGAGGACCTCCCCTTCCTTCTTGGCCGGCTCGTCCAAGGGCATTTCGAAGAGCTCCCGGATGGTTTGCTGAGGGGCAGACACACCCAGGTTAGGCATACCCCCGGGTTACCCCCAGGTTATACTAAGCAGTGACCTGCTTGAGTGAGGGGCTTTGTAAGAGCAAGAGCAATGTACTCAGCCAGATGTCTGGGATTGGAGTCTCTCAGATCAAGATCAGGCTTGGTCAGGACTCCTGGGTTCTCTCCCCAGCTCAAATTCAATGTTGATAAATGCAAAGTAATGTACATTGGAAAACATAATCCCAACTATACATATGAAATGATGGGGTCTAAATTGGCTGTTACCACTCAAGAAAGATCTTGGAGTCGTGGATAGTTCTCTGAAAACATCCACTCAATATGCAGCGACAGTCAAAAAAGGAAACCGAATGTTGGGAATCATTAAGAAAGAGAGAGATAATAAGACAGAAAATATCATATTGCCTTTATATGAAATCCATGCTACTACGCCCACATCTTGGATACTGTGTGCAGATGTGGTCGCCCCATCTCAAAAAAGATATATTGGAATTGAAAAAGGTTCAGAAAAGGGCAACAAAAATGATTAGGGGTATGGAACGGCTGCTATATGAGGAGAGATTAATAAGACTGGGACTTTCCAGCTTGGAAAAGAGACGACTTAGGGGGGATATGATTGAGATCTATAAAATCATGACTGCTGTAGAGAAAGTAAATAAGTGTTATTTACTCCTTCTCATAACACAGAAACTAGGGGTCACCAAATGAAATTAATAGGCAGCAGGTTTAAAACAAACAAAAGGAAGTACTTTTTCACACAACGCACAGTCAACCTGTGGAACTCCTTGCCAGAGGATGTTGTGATGGCCAAGACTATAATAGCGTTCAAAAAAGAACTAGATAAGTTCACTGAGGATAGGTCCATCAATGGCTATTAGCCAGGAAGGGCAGGAATCGTGTCCCCAGCCTCTGTTTGCCAGAAGCTGGGAATGGGTGACGGGATGGATAACTTGGTGACGGGATGGATTCCCTGTTATGTTCATTCCCTCTGGGGCACCTGGCACTGGCCACTGCCGGAAGACAGGACACTGGGCTAGATGGACCTCTGGTCTGACCCCGTATGGCTATTCTTATGTTCTGTTCTGGGAGGGGAGTGGGGTCTGTTGAGAGTCAGGACTCCTGGGTTCTCTCCCTAGCTCTGGAAGGGGAGTTGGGTCTGGTAGGTTGGGGGTGCTGGTAATCACTAATCCTGGGTCCCAGCAGGGAGTTTCAGCTTCCAGATCATGTCTTAGCTCAGGGGTCTCAAACATGCGGCCTGTAGAGTTATTTCCTGCAGCGTGCCATACACGCCGACTCCACTGGCAGCCAAGCTCCAAACATTACTGAGTGTTTATATTTTATGAAAACCCCTCTTTGCATTAGTTTTTAAAAAGTTAATACATTGACTTTTAATAGAATACTCTATTACTCTTCATTTTTGACTATACTTTTGTATCATTGTATGAAAAGGTTTCAGGGATGCGGCCCTCGGGCCAATTGACTAGTTCTCATGTGGCCCTCATGGTGATTTGAGTTTGAGATCCCTGTCTTAGCTGGACAGCGAGGGCTGCAATGCAGCAGGGCCAGGTACCTGTTTGAAGTAAGCTGTGGTGAAGTTCCCGCCCTCAATGGCCATGTCTCCCAGCATCCTCTTCTGATTGGCCTTCTTCAGGATGTTCTCCTCTACTGTCCGCTCGCTGATCAGCCTGCAGGGGGAGGCAGAGAGGCACCTTACCCTCTGGGGCGGGGTCAGCCACACAGAATGGGAGGGGAGGGGACATGCACTGCACAGGCTCCCTCTGCTGGACAGGAGGAGTCAGAGGGCTCCTCCAGAGGACAGTGGGCGCGTGGCTGACCTGTAGATGTGGACGTCGCGGGTCTGGCCGATGCGGTGGCAGCGGTCCTGGGCCTGGGCGTCCATGGTGGGGTTCCAGTCGCTGTCGTAGAACACCACAGTGTCAGCGCCCGTCAGGTTCACCCCCACGCCGCCGCTGCGTGTCGACAGGATGAAGCAGAAGATGCGCTTGTCAGCGTTGAAACGCTCCATCAGCGCCTGCCGGGGAGGGGGAAGCCACAGTGAGGGGTAGCAGACGGGATATGGGGCTGGTGGGGCCTAGAGGTTACAGCAGCGGGGCTGGGAGTCGCGACTCCTGGGTTCTGTGCCCAGCTCTGGGAGGGGAGTGAGGTGAGGTAGCAGAGGAGGCCTGGGGGCTCTGAGGAGTCCCTAGCCTGGCGGCTGAGGGAACCCCCACGACACGTGGGCGCAAGGGCAGGGCGGCAGCCGGCGATACCTGTCTCTGCTCCACGCGGGTGCTGCCGTCCAGGCGCAGGTAGATGTGCCCATGGTAGTTGAGGAACTGCTCCAGCACGTCCAGCATGCGGGTCATCTGGGTGAAGATGAGGACCCGGTGCGCCCCGGCCTTCAGCTGTCGCAGCAACAGGTCCAGGGTCTGGAGCTTCCCTGCAGAAAGGAACAGGGATGGTGACCAGGCCAGCCAGGCAGGGGTGGGAACCAAGAACAGCCTGGCCTCTCTGCTTCTCCCTCGGCCCCTGCCTGAGCGGGGCCTCTCTGCCCAGCCTCCCACTGCTCCCCCGGATCGGCCAGGGGCCCCACTGCCCGGCCCACCCACATACCGCAGTCGTACTGGATGAGGCGCAGGTCGGGGAACTGGGTGCGCATGCTGCAGACGACGCGATGCAGGCCGCTGGCGCGGGGCGAGATCTCCCGCCGCAGCGTCTCCTTGAAGATGGCCTGGTGGAGCAGGAGTGACGGGGGCGGGTGAGAGGTGTGAATGGTGATGGCGGGCGCCTCCACGGGAGGCATAGCAAAGATGAACCTGCAGATACAACGGGCATGGCTGAGGGTGCGAACAGCCATGGCACAGCAGCAGGCCAGGGGGACGGAGGACACGCCTCCACCGTTGTCAGCTCCGGGAGGGGAGCGGGACCTAGCGGGTCACAGTGAGGTGGAGAAGGGGCCTGGGAGTCAGGGCTGCTGGGTTCCAGCCCCAGGCCTGGAATGGGGCAGGGAGCCAGGATTCCCGAGTTCGAACCCCAGCTCCCCGTTCCTCACAGAGGGGCCCAGCCGCGCCGCCGGGAGGCGTTACCTCTCAATGATGTCTGCCAACTGCTCAACCCTCTGCTGGGGGGTCAGGATGGCCTGGGCCACGGCTGCGGCCCGCTGCCAATACGCCTCTAGGTGCTGGGGGTCCCGATGCACCTGCGCCATGTAGCAGTGGCTGTAGCTGGCCCCCCTCCAGCCATCCAGCTCGGGTGCCACTTCCTGCCCCTCCTCCTCCTGCTCCCGAGGGGGGCCGGGTGGGAAGAGGGTGCAGAGGTGCAGCACCTCGGTGCCATAGATGGGGGCCAGGTTGCAGTGCTGCTCGTTGAGGCGGAAGAGCCGGTCCAGGCGCTCCTCCTTCTGCTTCTTCCGCTTCTCTTCAAGTGATTCCTGCCCCCGGGACCGCACAGACGGACGGACGTCAGTGCTGGCGATGAGACCCTCCCCCCCAGGGGCTAGCCCAGCCCAGCCCCCCAGGATCCTCTCCCCTCCCTCCGGGCCAGCACAGCTCCCACCTCTTCCGAGATCCTCTCCCCCGGCCCAGCTGGTCCAGAGCCTTCTCCTCCCCCTCTCCTGGCCCAGTCCTATCCCTCCCCACGGACTATTCCAGCCCCTTCTACCCTCTTCTTTCCCCCAAGCCCAGTCCCAGGCCCCCCGCACATTCACTCACCAGATAGAAGGGTGACCGGGGTGGGGGAGGGGGCTGCCGTCTGTGCCGTGGGGCTCGTGGCGACGGGGGAGGCGGGGTGGGCGTGGTGGAGCGTAGCATTAGTGTCTCGGGTTCATCCTTGGGCACCGGGCTGGGCGCGGCTGCGGGCCGGGGAGCCAGCGCGGGGCAGACAGCAGCAGCGATGGTGGTGGCAGGGGGGGCGGGGAGAGGGGCTGCCGTGGCAGGAGAAGGTGGAGCCGGTGCTGGAGCTGCAGAGGAAAGCCAAGTGGGGTTAGCGAGAGTCCTAGGGCACAACGCCCCATCTAGGAAGGCAACGACGACTTGCTTACCTGACTGCTCCATGCTGGGCACTGGCCCCTGCACCACCCGGATCATGGGGCGCACCAGGGCCTGCAGTGGGGTGGGTGCCCGCACCGGAACCAGCGGCTGAGTGGGCAACCGCACGGGCGGCATGGGTGCCACGGGGAGCTGGGCTCGCTGTGCCATCAGGGCGGCCGGCAGGCTAGGCAGGGTGGTGGCCGGGGCGGGGCGTGGAGGCTGCTGTAGGGATGGGGCAGGCACCAGGCCGTCCCGCGGGGCCTGCCGCACCACGATCTTCACCACACCAGAGCTGTTCACCATGGAGGAGGGCACTGGGGACGAGGAAAGCGGGGTTAGTGCCTGGCAGACATGTTCCTCCCCCTGACACTAACCACTGGACCCCACTCCCTTCCCAGAGCTGAAGAACAAAACCTAATTCCCAGCCTCTTCTGCCCTAACCCACTAGCTCCACCCCGCTCCCAGGACTGGGGATGGAACCCAGGAGTCCGGCCTGCCGCTCGCCCTGATCTGCCCCGACACTCACCTTGTGTGGCAGCTATGGGGACGCTGATGGCTGCTGAAGTGGCGGTTGCCGTGGTGGCAGAGGCTGGGGCGGGCAGGATGGTGGTGGGCTGGGGGCCTGACATGGCCTGCACCCCGCCCTGCACCTGTCCGCCCTGCTGGGTCATGGCCTGGATGAGAGCCACCTGGGCCGGCTGGCTGATGATGTGGTGCTGCCCCCCGGCAGAGACCAGGTGAACTACATTCCCTGCAGGGGAGAAAGCATCAACAGCTGGCAGGGCGGGCGAGCTTCCCCACCAGAGCACGCCCACCCCACCCCCTGTGCGCCCCCCTGCAGCGACCCGGCCAGGCTGGCATTGGGGCCTTACAGCAGGATCAGACTTGGACTTTTGCTCTCTCCCTCGGGTCAACAGGCGCCTCACGGGCAGAGACGGCTGGAGCTTAGAGGGATTCCACCCTGGCCGTCTGCCCCGCCATCCCGCAACACGCCCTTACAGTGCCCCTCGGTTCCCCACTCCCCACCCCACTGGCATCCCTCCGTGCACCGCTGCCCATCCCACCCCACCAGCGCTGCTCTGCTTGCCCCAATCAGCACCCCCTGGCTCCCTACCCCACCAGCACCCCATAACTCCCCTTGACCCAGTGCCTGTCGGTTCCCTGCTCTTCCCCACCACGCCCCTCAGCTGTTCCCCAGCACCCCACTCCCCCGGATCCGTTCTTACTCCACCCACCAGGGCCCCATGACTCTTCCATCTCCTCCCACAAGTGCTGCAGTCTCTCATGCCCCCTCCCTCCGCTCTGCCTCGGCCGGTCTAAGAAAGAGCAGAGCTCTGGCTGAGAGGAGGGGAAGAGGAGAGAAAGCAGGTAAACCAGCCAAGCAGCCAGGGCACAGGGGGATGAGGGAGAGACAGTGAGAACAGCAATGGTGGAAGCAGGGGAGCGAGGGTTTGGGGCAGGGAGAGGGCTCTTAGCGGAGGGATCTCACAGGGACTGATGAGATGCAGCCACCTCTGGGGTGGGGCGTGGGGGCTGTTTACACAGAGATCCCTCACCAGGATGGAAGGAATATCCTGTTTGAGGGCAGGGGGGAGCAGAGGTGCCTGGGGCCACGTGGGAGGGGAGGGGTTTACCTACTTGGCAGCTGTCGGGGCTGGGCCATGGTGACCTGCCGCACCTGGGTGCCCGTCAGGGTCAGCTTGTTGCCTTGGATCTGGAAGGTGAGGGGCTTGCTGCCTGGGGCGCTCTGCAGGGGCCGGTTGGCCAGCGAGGCCAGCTGCGCGATGCTCACCACCTCGCCCGCTGCGGAGAGGAGACGGGGTCAGTTCCCAGGACATCCGCTGCCTCTCCCCCCACTCCCTGCAGTGCCCCTTGTACTCACAGGGCAGCCGGGCCTGCATGTCCGGGGAGAGCAGCAGCCTCTGCTGCACAGAGCTGGTGGCCGGGAAGTTGTAGCCAGGCAGGGCGCTGGTGGTGGAATGGACTGTCACTGGCTTCATCATGCTCCCCACGGCGCCCGGGTTCAGGGGGTTGGTGGCTAGCCGCACAGCGGGGGCTGGCACCGGGCCGGGCTTGAGGGCGGAGGCAGCAGCAGGGCCCGGCAGCACAGGGGCCTGGGGGGCATTTGGGACCAGCTGGGCGGCAGGCATCAGTGTAGGCAGGACTGTGGGAGGAAAGAGGGGCTGGTTAGAGGGGAGGAGTCAGCCAGCCTAGCCACGCCCCCATGGAAGGGAGAGGGGGATACCAGCCCAGCTCCTCCACCGTGGGAAAGATGGGGCAGGGCCCAAGGGGGTGTTACCTGGCCCGGCTCTGCCCCCCCAAAAGGAGGGGAGGGAAATCCTGGCCACACCCCCCCAGTAGGGCATTTCAGCCCTCAGGCAGAGGAAAGGGCCCCGCTCCAGGGGATCCCAGCCCCGCCCCGCCTCTCCCATTGGGCAGGGCTCTTACCCTGCGGGGCGGACACCGGCTGGAGCACGGCGGCAGCGGTGTTGTTGTGGCTCAGCGTAGGCACTAGCGTTGGGCCCTGCGGCCTGGCAGCGGGAGGCAGCGGCACCGGGGACGGCGGGAGGGGCAGGGGCAGCGAGATGGGGACGGCCATGGGGTGAGGGAGCAGGGGAGGCTGAATGGGCCCCGGGAGAACGGGGCCCATGGGGTGCATGGGGGACAGGCCCTCTGGCAACACAGGAGCCATAGGTCTCTGCAAGGGGGCCACGGGGCGAGGGCTGTTCACCAGCACCACGGTCCGGTTCTCTGGCTTTGGCACCGGCTGCAGCATCCTGCAGGGAGGGGGACAGACAGGGTTAAAGTGGGGGGGGTGGGAGCAGCCAAGGGAACTCACCACTCCCTGCTGAGCCCCCCACAAATCCAGGACTCCCTTCCAACCCCCTGCTCTGCGCTATGGCAGCGCCCTCCCCCCACAAGCCCCTGGCATTGGCTATGGAAGCCTCCTCCACTGCCCCCGAGATCCCTCCGTCCTGGGTAGTGGCAGCCCCGTGCCCCCACTGAGATCCCCATGGCCATGGCAGCCCCCTTCCCTCCCGCTGAGATCCCCACTGGGGGGGGCTGCGGTACCTGTTCACTTTCATCTTGACAGGCTTGGGCCTGGGCGGGGGGTCGGGGGACTCGGCAATCTCCTCAATCAGCTTCCTTGTCACCTTCCACTTAGGCAGGAAGGTGTCGGCCTCGTAGCGGGACACGCGCCCCTCCAGGTTGATGAGGTCGAAAATGCCCATGTCCACATGCTGCAAGGGGCCAGGCCCAGTTAGGAGAGGATCAGCCCTCCCCATGGCTCCTGGTACTTCCCCCAGGGGCAACACCGACACGACGGCAGGCAGGAAGGGGAAAGAGCCTGTGTCCCATTCCCGCTTCCAACCCCCCACCACCCGAGCAAGCCAGTCCCTGGTGGGGCCGGGGCCCCCTAGAGAAAGGCCCCATCTCTTCCCCCCGCTTCCCTGAGCTAGCCAAGCCCTGTCCTGGGGCTGGATTGGAACCCAAGTCCCCTAGTGTCCCGTGTCCCACCTCCCATCCCCCTTGAAGGGCTGGGGGCACCTGCCTTAAAGGGGTCCCGGTTGAGGGCGCACAGGACGAGGGAGGCGGTGCTGAAGCAGATGCCCTGGGTGATGAAGGGCGAGTGGATGGGCCGGGGGTCGAAGAGGTTGGGGTGGTTGCACACCTTCCGCAGCTGCATCAGGATGTTGATGACGCTCATGAAATGCCCTGTGGCCAGAGTCTCCTTGGTGCTGAGAGGAAACCAAGAGCAGAGTCAGCTAGAGCTCCTGGCTGCCACCACATGCTGCGCTTCTGGGCTGGCGGGTGGGTAAGACCAGCCCAGCAAGGCCGCCCTGGGATCGACCACCCAGCGCTGAGTTGCAGCCGGGTAACCACACCGGGACACTGCAGGGAACCCCTCAGTCAATACTGAAATGCAGCTACCTCTGGGGTAGGGAGCAGTGACTGATTAACACAGCAGGGCAACAGAGCCGTTTGGGACAGGAAGTGAAGGTGGATTCTGTACCCAACTGACACTATGGGCAGGGGTTAGAGAGGCAGAATGCAGTCACCCGAGTTGGGATCTGGCCCCACTCCCTCCCAGCGCTGGAGACAGAACCCAGGAGTCCTGGCTCCCAGTCCCCACTGCTCTAACCCATTAGACACCCCACACCCCCAAGAGCCAGGGATAAACCCAAGCGTCCTGTCCCCTCTGCGCTCACGTGGCCTGGGCCATGAAGTCGTCGTAGAGATAGCGCTGGCGCTTGGAGAGCCGGCACTTGATGACGTGCTCGTATTTCTTTGGCATTTGCTTCTCCACATCCACCTTCACCCTCCGCAGGAGGAAGGGCCGCAGCACCTGCCGGGGTGGGGCAGAGCCATCAGTCCGAAAGCCAGCCCCGCCCCCAACGGTCACAGGTGTCCTGATCGCCAGCGGGAAACGCCCAGCCCAGGCCAGCGGGGAAGTCTGCCCTCACACCCTGGCCACAACTCTGACCCCTCCCAGAGGCACCACCTATGAGGACTGTGGCAAATTGCTGGCACTACTATGATGGGTCCCGCACTTTCTCTTCTTGTGGGGGGGTTTCAGGGTGCCATTTCTTGCCCCTGAACTGGGGTATCAGCTATCCTACTAGTATCCCAGGGAAGGGGAGTGGAGAGGGAGGGACCCGGGCCCGCTCTCTACTCCGGGTCCCAGCCCAGGGGCCCTATGATAGCAGGTGAACCACTTGTACCAGTGATTCTTTCCCCTGGGCTACTTCCCTCTCCTGACCTTCAGCTTGTGGGGCTTCCTGCCTTCCCTCTGCACAAGCCAGGTGTCCCTTTACCTAGGATCTTGGTCTTCTTAGCCCACCGCAGCACTTCTCAAAACTCTCCTCCGCTTTCCTTCCAACTGCTCTTTGTTCCACCACCAATCCACTCTGCTTCACTCCTCCAAACTGCTCTCTGCTCCACCACCAAACCACTCTGCTCCAACTCCTCCTCACGCTCCTGCTGCCTCCTGGCCATGCTGTATCACAGGACCTATTGATCCCGATTCTGGCCTGGCCTCTGACCACTAGGCCTGTCACCCCTGCTCCGAGCACTAGATCAAACCGCCCACGTCCCAGTCCTGACCCATCCCCTCTCCCAACCCCAATCCTTCGCAGAGCCCACCCCAGGCCTGATTCCTAGCAGCCCCTGCTCCCCAGCAGCTCCCTCTCCCCTTCCACGGCAGCCCCAGCAGTTCCCACCCTCACCTTATGCAGCCGCTTGACCAAGCTCTCGTTGTACTCCTGGCTACCCTCGATCATGCCTGTCAGTGGATTGGAGAACCACTCCTTGAACTCGCGGTGCGACTGGAAGACGTGGGGCATCAGGAAGTGCATGAGGGACCAGAGCTCCATCAGGCTGTTCTGCAGGGGGGTGCCTGTCAGCAGCAGCCGCCTCTGACTGGAGGAGACACGGGGAAAGGAAGGGCAGAGCAGTGAGCGTGCTGGGCCACGCCGGGCCAGGGCCCTGCCCCCCTCAGCCGGGGGTACCCCACCCACCTGTTGAAGTTGAGCAGCGACTGCCAGCGCTGGGATTTGAAGTTCTTGATGTTCTGGGCCTCATCCAGAATCAGGTACTTCCAGTTCTTGCGCCGGAACGCCTGGTGGTCCTGCAGCACCAGCTTGTACGAGGTGATGCAGATGTGGAAGGCATTGGGCTTGGTCCAGCCCTAAGGAGGGGAGCTGGGTTACATCGGGAGGGGCTACGAGCAGCCAGAGAAGATGGGCCACTCAGATCCCCTTCCCATCCCCAAACCAGGTGGTTCCACTGCCCAGGACCAGACTGGAGCTGGTGCCCCCAAAGGGGAAAGGTCCTGGGTCCATTCCCTGCCCACCGAGCCAGCCAGTATCCTGTGCGACCCTGCAGACGCCTGCCTGCCCATAAAGCAGGAGTGTGCTAATGGTACAGACCTGGGAGGCACTGTCAATACAGAAGATTGGAATATTATACAGGAAGATCTGACCTTGAAGACTAGTGACAGAAATGGGATGAAATTCAGTAGGTCAAAGTACAAGGTCCTGCATCTAGAGTCTAAGAAGAAGAATTTCTGTTACAAGCTCATCAGTTGAAAGCAAGAGAGGAGACACGTGCCCGTGGGGGTCTACCACAGGATGACTACGAGCCACCAACATGACGCAGCAGTGACAAAGGCAACTATGATCCTAGGATGCCTCAGGAGAGGCATTTCTGGTAGAGAGAGGGAGAAGTATTAATGCCATTGTCCGAGGTCCTGGGAAGACCTCCCTGGGAATACTGTGCACAGTTCTGGGCCCCCGGGTTCCAGGAAGGTGAATTCCAGCTGGAACAGGTGCAGAGAACAGCTATGAGGATGACCAGGCAAACGGAGGGCCGATCCTACCAGAGGAGACTGGAAGAGCGTAGCTTATTTCGTCTAGTCAAACAAAGGCTGAGGGGGATCTGATTGAGCTCTATAAATAAACCGGGGGGGGGGGGGGGGGGGGGAGTGTGTGTGTGTGTGTGTGTGTAAATACCAGGGAGGGTGAAGAGCTATTGAAGCTAAAGGATAAATGAATATAAATTGGCCATGAACAAATTCTGGCTGGAAATGAGAAGAAGGCTTCTAACTATCAGGAGGGTGAGGTTCTGGAACAGCCCCCAGTACGAGTTCTGGGAGCAAAAGTTTTCATTAGTTTTAAGAGAAAGCTGGAAAAATGTATGCATGCAATTGTATCGGGGGTTGCTTGTGCTGGCAGGGGACAGATTTATTTCTTATGTTCCTAAAGCTCATGCTTCAGGGCTTCAGCCAGGGTCAGGAAGGGATTTCCTCTATGTATTCTGTTTTTGTGAGGCTTTTATCATCTCCTTCCTTTGAAGCATCAGGGATGGCCACGCTGGAAATGGGACATTGGGAGGACGGGCCAGGGCACTCGGGTGGCACCGAGCATTCTCTCTCTCAAGTGCTTGGCTGGCAGGTTCTTGCTCATCGCTGTATGTGGGGTTGGGAAGGAATTTTCCCCCAGGTCAGACTGGCAGCAACCCTGGGTTGGGGGAAGACAACTTCCTCTGCAGTGTGTGGGTGCAGGTCGCTTGCTGGGATCATCTGGGGATCTTGCACCTAATCACTTCCTTGCTGGTGCCAGAGCACCGGTCCCTCCTACTCTGCCTGTTGCACACAACAGTCTAGTCAATACATTGGCCACATTTTGCTGGCTGGATTAGTGTGCGGGTGCTGGGTGGTGTTGGTGGTCTGTGCTCTATATGGAAGTCAGACTAGATCTACTGGTCCCGTCTCGCATCTACTCTATGACTCTCGTCCTCAATGCCAGGGAGAGCAGACAACTCTCAGCCACCGTGGGGAGGCAGTCCTATATCCCAATTGGGGGGTGCACTTGGGGTGATGGAGGGGCCCCTGGTTCCTCACCTGCCGCTTGAGCTTGCGCTCCTTCTGCGCCCCATAGTAGGTGAGGATCTTGAAACTGGGGCACCAGCGCTTGATCTCCATCTCCCAGTTCAGCATCACGCTGGTGGGCACGATGATCAGGTGGGGACCCCAGCTACCTGTGGGACCAACACACAGCAGGGCTGCTCTCAAGCTGCGGGCTCAGGGACCTTGTAGCACCAAGGTGGGCAAAGCCTGGGCAGCAGCATGGCAATCTCTGCCACGCACCCACCTCACCAATGAACCTCCCCAAGCCCCAGGGAAAGGAGCTCCAGCTCCATTGTCTGTCAGCCCTGGCTCCCTCTGCAGATGCCACAAATGGGGCAGGTGGCTATTGCAATTCAGGCATCTGGGCCCATCCAGCCCGTCCCCATCTGGGGCAGGACTGTCCCCATCTATCTAATCCCCGGCAGAGATGGAGCTGCTCCGTGCAGCCCCATCCCACCTCCTCACCCTTCTCGCAGGCCAGGTGAGCCAGCAGGGAGATGGTCTGGATGGTCTTGCCCAGCCCCATCTCGTCCGCCAGGATCCCGTTGAGCTTCTTTTCGTACATGGTGACCAGCCAGTCCAGGCCAATGTGCTGATACTCCCGCAGGGTCCCCCGCAGCAGGTAAGGGATGGGTGTCTTCACCTGTGCAAAGGGGGAAGGGGTTAGTCTGGCTGCCTTCCCTCCTCCAACCCCCTCCCCACTGCGGTCCTGTTTACCTGGGTGGTGGCCAGGGTGTAGCCCTTGGGCTGCAGGCTCTCGGCAGTGGCTGCGATGTCTGTGATCTCCTTCTTGGGCCCCAGGGCGGGGGCTGCGTCGTTACCCCCCTCTCCCCGATCCTCATCCCTTTTCAACAGGTACTCCACGCCAAAGTCTTCCTCCCGGCTCACCGCCGTTGCTTCCTCAGCGGGAGCATCCTCCTCCTCCTCCTCTTCCTGGCTCTCCTCCTCCTCCTCACTCTCCTCCTCTGCGGTGGAGTCTGGGGCAAGATCCAGCCAGCATCAGCCCTGCCTTAAGACACCCACCCACTCCTCAAATCGCGCCCTCTCATCCCTCCATACCTGACTGGCTGCTGCTGTCCTCGTCCTCTGACTCCTCCTCATACTCCGAGGTGCTGGGCTCCGAGGCATCCGAGGAGCTATCCGACTCATCCATCTCAAAGTCCGAGGCGTAGGCCCCGGCGTATTTCTGCAGCAGCTCCTCCATGGGCAGCTCCCCTGCCAGACAGCGACAGGGTCAGGGGCACATGGGAACACACAGAGGGTGGGACGGAGTAGGGGTCATGTCGTGTTCCACCCCCGCCCTGTGACTAGATGTCTCTCCAAATCTGTAACGCAGCCAGCACAGGAAGGACCTGGCTGCGGGTTGCAATGGAGAAGTTCCTCTGAGCACTAGCTACCAAATCCCAGCCTACGGGGCCAGGCAGGGACCTGTTTAAGTGCTCCCTGAACACTGATCACATGACTTGGGGGACAGTTTGCCAGGAGCCCTGGGGATGGTGGGACAGAGAAACTGACCCTGTGTCCCTGAGAGAGATCCAGGCTACGTCGAAGATCAGTGCTACATGGCTGGAATAGTCCAGTCCCACGAGGCCTTATTCTTCAGGGCTCAGCAACAAGGCAGCACGGAGGGGAAGGTGCAGGAACTGGTTCCAAAATGAGGCTCCACCAACAAATCTGCCAGGGAGCGATCTGGGGCTTCCCAAGGTGTAGGATTTGGCCCCACTGCTGGAGTTAATACCCTGTCTTGAGAAAATCTTTACACCGTGAGGGCTCCATCTCCTAGCAAGCTTGGGTGTGGTCAGAGGATTAAAATCTCTCTCACCCATTCAGTTACAGCATAGGGGAGGATCCTGGAGCTACGAGGACAGTTAGACCTGTCCCGGCCCACTCCCAGACATGCTCTCCTCCCACTCCCTTCATACCTTCCTGGGCCAAGTCATCCAGTTCCTTCCTGTGATCCATGTCCCCTTCCAGCTTCTCTTCAGCATCGATCGTCTCCTCTTCATCCTCAGCTGAGGAGAAAGGGGGCTGTGTTACCACGTGGATGGGAGAGGGCCCTGTCAATCTGTCACCCCCGCATCAGCCACCAGTGGCGGCCAGGTCCCTCCCATCCACCCAGAGCCTAGGTGCTCCAACAGGTCCCTTGTTATGCTCACCTTCCTCCTCGTTGGCTGTGAACTCCTCATCCTCCTTGTCAGGCTTCCACGGCCTTTTGTTCCTCTGCATCACAGACTTTGCTTTCTCCTGCTGGAGGCATGAAGGAGAGGGCTGGGAGGAGAGGCTGGGGCTGGGGCCAGGCCCTCCCGCCCCAAAAGGAGAGCCATGGCCCCCCCAAGACCTCCTACCCTGGCCTAGCTGGGACACACAGATCATGCAGCTTAAGGCAGGTGTTTTCAAACTGCGGGTCACGACCCAGTGCTCTGGTCAGCACGGCCAACTGGGCCGTTAAAAGGCCCGTTGGCGGTGCTGACCAGCTAAGGCAGGCTAGTCCCTACCTGTTCTGACACCGCGCTGCGCCCCGGAAGCAGCCAGCAGCAGGTCTGGCTCGTAGGTGGCGGGGCGAAGGGGCTCCACACTCCCATTGGCCAGGAACCGGCCAACAGGAGCTGGGGTGGGGTGGGGGCTAGGAATCGGACCTGCTGTTGGCTGCTTCCGGGGCGCAGCGCGGTTCCAGGACAGGCAGGAAGCCTGCCTTAGCACTCCCACTGCGCCGCTGACCGGGAGTCGCATGAGGCAAGCCCATGCCCCAACCCTGTGCCCCAATCCCCTGCCCCAGTCCTCAAACCTCCCCAAACCCAGAGCCCCTTCCTGCACCCCAAACCCCTCACTCCCGGCTCCACCCCAAGCCCTAACCCCCTCCGGCACCCCAACCCCCTGCCTCAGCTCTGAGCCCCCCCAAACCCCAAGCCCCCTCCTGCACCCTAAACCCTCACTCCTGGCTCCAACCCAGAGCCTGCACCCTCAGCCCAGAGCCCTGACCCGCTCCCGCACCCCAACCCCCTACCCC
The DNA here is from genome assembly GCA_037349315.1 of Chelydra serpentina. Classification (NCBI taxonomy): domain Eukaryota; kingdom Metazoa; phylum Chordata; order Testudines; family Chelydridae; genus Chelydra; species Chelydra serpentina. The sequence continues at coordinate 1,373,054 of JBAIAC010000021.1, read as the reverse complement.
AGGCCAGAGCCCCCTCCCACACCCCAAGCCCCTGATCCCCAGCTCCGTTGGGTCGCGGGCATCAACAATTTTCTTCAACTGGGTCGCCTGAAAAAAAGTTTGAAAACCACTGGCTTAAGGGATCTGAGTGCAGCTGGCTCTCCAAGTCAGTGGACAGCAAAGGGAGGTGCTTGCTCTGAGCAAAAGACAGGGGTGTCCTGTCTACCGCCCCCCAGACTGTCGCCGATCACCAATCCCCTTAGCCTCCCTGGCAGGTCTGATCCATCCCTCAGCCATCTTTACGATCTTGGATTGTTTCTCTACCTCCTCCTCACTCTCCCCAGCTGCCTCCTCCTCCTCGTTGTTGGAGCTGGAGATGGAGGGGGCAGCGCTGCAGGAATTCTCCAGGATCTGGGTGGGCAGGGACTGCAGCAGCTCCTCCAGGGGCAGCTCACTCTCCTGCTTCAGCAGCTCTATCTCACGCCGGTGCGTCTCCGAGTCATTCCCTTCCTGCTGCTCCTCCACCTCAATCGTCTCCTCGTCGTCTGACTCCTCATGGGGCTGGAAGTCCCCATCTGTGGGAGGAGGAAGCAGGGGGTGAACCATACACCTGGGGCACTGACAGGGCAAGTGGGGAACCCTGGGACTAAGGAGCCCTGGGAGTGAGCTATGGGGCCTTGTCCCTGTAGGGGGCGCCGGCTGAGCTGGCCCTGTGGGGGGCCGGGACTGGAAGGCTCAGGGAATGGGACATGGAAACTTTCCTCTTTAAAGGGTGCCAGCTCCAATTCCAGCCCCATGGCAGGAGCGACTGGCCAACTCAGGGGAAAGGGACACAAGACCTTTAACCTCTAGGGGAGGACTGGCTAGCTAAAGGTGAGCAGGGAACGGGACGCGGGGTGTTTTGGTTCCCTACCTTCTTCGTCGGTGAGGTGTGGAGGTGGCGGGGGGCTGGAAGCGGTGGAGCCGGCGTGGGAGGAGCTGATGTGGGAGGAGGAGCCAGTCTTGCTGGCTATGGGGAAGGTCTCGTTGAGGCTCTGAGTCAGCAGATCTGAGTACTTCTCCGTCTGGCCCACGATGAAGTCCAGCTGCAGGTCCAGGGCCTTCTTCCTCTTCTCCTCCAGGCGGGACTGCTGCTTGAACTGCACCACCTGCCAGTGGAGGGCCAGGGGGGTGGGGAGGGAGATCCAAGTGAAAGAGAAGGGTAAGAGGGAGGTCTCAATAAGCAGCATATTGTTAGCCTGTCGTACTCGCTTCCGAAGAACCTTCCTGCTGTGGCCCAGCTGGGGGACAAAAGGAAATCTCCCCTCTGATGTCTGTATTCTACTGCTCGATACAAGACGCTATGTTAGTGAAACCCACCCTGGAGCAGTGGAGAGGCAGGAACCTCGGGCTAGAGAGTCCTGATGCCCAAGCTGAAATGCCAGAGAGCAGGGGATGCTGGGACAGAGAAACCCAACAGCCTGAGCTAGAGCAGCGAAGAGGCATGGATACCAGGCTAGCGGCCTGTATGTTGTGTGACAATTCTTATATGAGGAAGGACTATAGGACTATAACAGGGTTTAAAAGAGAACTGGATAAATTCATAGAGGTTTTGTCCATTAATGGCTATTAGCCAGGATGGGTAAGGAATGGTGTCCCTAGCCTCTATTTGTCAGAGGATGGTGATGGATGACAGGAGAGAGATCATAGACTCAGACTCATGAACTTTAAGGTCAGAAGGGACCATTATGATCATCTAGTCTGACCTCCTGCACAATGCAGACCACAGACTCTCATCCACTCACTCCTTAAATAAACCTCTAACCTATGTCTGAGCTATTGAAGTCCTCAAATCATGGCTTAAAGACTTCCAGGTGCAGAGACTTCTCCAGCAAGTGACCCGTGCCCCATGCTGCAGAGGAAGGCGAAAACCCCCCAGGGCCTCTGCCAATCTACCCTGGAGGAAAATTCTTTCCCTACCCCAAATATGGCGATCAGCTGAACCCTGAGCAAGTGGGCAAGACTCACCAGCCAGACACCCAGGAAAAAGTTCTCTGTAGTAACACAGACCCCACCCCATCTAACATCCCATCACAGGCCACTGGGCATATTTACCGCTGATAGTCAAAGATCTTTTATCAAGCTTAGTCTTGAAGCTAGGTATGTCTTTTGCCCCCACTGCTTCCCTTGGAAGGCTGTTCCAGAACTTCACTCCTCTGATGGTTAGAAACCTTCATCTAATTTCAAGTCTAAACTTCCTGATGGCCAGTTTATATCCATTTGTTCTTGTGTCCACATTGGTACTGAGCTTAAATAATTCCTCTCCCTCCCTGGTAGTTATCCCTCTGATATATTTATAGAGAGCAATCATATCTCCCCTCAGCCTTCTTTTGGTTAGGATAAACAAGCCAAGCTCCTTGAGTCTCCTTTCGTAAGACAGGTTTTCCATTCCTCGGATCATCCTAGTAGCCCTTCTCTGTACCTGTTCCAGTTTGAATTCATCCTTCTTGAACATGGTAGACCAGAACTGCACACAGTATTCCAAATGAGGTCTCACCAGTGCCTTGTATAACGGTGCTAACACCTCCTTATCTCTACTGGAAATACCCCGTCTAATGCATTTAAAGACCGCATTAGCTTTTTTCACTGCCATGTCACATTGGTGGCTCATAGTCATCCTGCGGTCAACCAATACCCCAAGGTCCTTCTCCTCCTCCTTACTTCCAATTGATGCGTCCCCATCTTATAACTAAAATTCTTGTTATTAATCCCTAAATGCATGACCTTTCACTTTTCACTATTCAGTTTCATCCTATTACTATTACTCCAGTTTACAAGGTCATCCAGATCTTCCTGTATGATATCCCGGTTCTTCTCTACTGGCAATACCTCCTAGCTTTGTGTCATCTGCAAACTTTATTAGCACACTCCCACTTTTTGTGCCGAGGTCAGTGATAAAAAGATTAAATAAGATTGGTCCCAATACCGATCTCTGAGGATCTCCTCTGGTAACATCCCTCCAGCCTGACAGTTCACCTTTCAGAATGACCCGCTGTAGTCTCCCCTTTCGCCAGTTCCTTATTCACCTTTCAGTTTTCATATTGATCCTCATCTTTTCCAATTTAACTAATAATTCCCCACGTGGAACCGTATCAAATGCGTTACTGAAACTAAGGTAAATTAGATCCACTGCGTTTCCTTTATCTAAAAAATCTGTTACCTTCTCAAAGAAGATCAGGTTGGTTTGGCACAATCTACCTTTTGTAAAGCCATGTTATATTTTATCCCAATTACCATTGACCTCAATGTCCTTAACTACTTTCTCCTTCAAATTTTTTTCCAAGACCTTGCATACTACAGATGTCAAACTAACAGGCCTGTAGTTACCCGGATCACTTTTTTTTCCTTTTTTAAAAATAGGAATCATGTTAGCAATTCTCCAGTCATACGGTACAACTCCTGAGTTTACCGATTCAGTGAAAATTCTTGCTAATAGGCTTGCAATTCCATGTGCCAGTTCCTTTAATATTCTTGGATGAAGATTATCTGGACCTCCCCCAATTTAGTCCCATTAAGTTGTTTGAGTTTGGCTTCTATCTCGGATGTGGTAATATCTACCTCCATATCCTCATTCCCATTTGTCATCCTACCATTATCCCTAAGCTTCTCATTAAAGACTGCGGCAAAGTATTTGTTTAGATATTGGGTCATGCCTAGATTATCCTTAACCTCCACTCCCTCCTCACTTGATCATTACCTGTTAGGTTCACTCCCTCTGAGGCACCTGGCATTGGCCACTGTCAGTAGACAGGATACTGGGCTGGATCGACCTTTGGTCTGACCCAGTACAGCCGTTCTTTTGACCAGGCCCTCCAGTGCTGCATACCCTACCCACCTTCTCCACGTTACTCCAGAACTGCTTGACCTCTTTGGCGATGGAGGAGGCGATTCGCCTCAGCTTGGCCTGCTCCTCACGCTTGGCTCGCTCCTCCTTCTGCTTCTGCTCCTCATGGTGCCGGATCACCATCCGCACGACCTGGGGGAGGTGAGGAGGAGGGTGAGATGCATGCATGAGTGGGGAGGGGAGAAAGGGGGCTGCACCGACCCAGGGCAGACTGTATTGGGAGTGGGGGAGATCTCTCTAGGTAGAGCAACAGCCCAGATACATGCTGCCAACCAACAGCTGGGTCACCCAGCCACAGTTTGAGAAGGGTCAGGAGGGTTTCCGTTCAGCACCTAGGACAGACAGAGCAAGCCTACATGGAGCACAGGAACATGGATAGACAGATGGCGCCTGGATGGATGGACAGACAGATGGCGCCTGGATGGATTTCAGAGCCCTTGAAAATACCACCTCTTAAGCCAGAAGGAGTGCTCTCCGGGCAGAACCCTTAGTAAATCCCCTGCAGAATGTGCCCAGCAGTCACAGAAAGCTGCTGAAGACTTGAACTCACAGCACATGGAAGCCATCCGGCTAGCACTATACCAGGCGACCTGCAAACCCTCTGCCTTGCAACAGAGACCCTGTCCTGCTGCACATGTGCCTTTCCACTCTCTTTGGCATGGCATGGCGAACAAAAATCTATGGGGTTTTTAAAATCAGATTTTCAACATTTAAATTAGCTACAGGTTTAGATTTTAAAAATAAACCTATTTAAAGTTAAATCTGAAATGACAACCCATGTTAAGACCTCAACTTACTATAATCTATTGAGTCTCTAAAATAATTACAATTAAATACAAAAATTAGCAGTTCATATTTGTTGACAAGTTTTAAAGAAAGACAAAGCACTGAACTGGTGGAAATCACAGGCAAAGCACCTGGAACCAGAGTTTCTTGTAGTGGTAAACCAGCTTTTGACATAAGTAGCCTCTTCTGCACCTGCAGAATAATTTGCTTCATTTCAGTTTATCCAACTAATTCAGTTCAATGACTAGATAATTCAGTTACAAAATGAGCTGGGTGTTGAAAAAGCAGAAAAGCTTGTTTTCTTCTTCCAATCTATGAATAAAAACTAGGTGTGAGAGGACGTGATCTACTAGTTCTAAAATTCTGAAGGACATGTGAACAAAACCACAGTTCAATGCACTAAGTACTTCTATGTTTAATAAATCAGTTTTCAACATAAAACATATTTTGATAAACTTTTCTTATTTATCCAGCATGTTTAAGACAGTTTTATTTAACTATTTAAAAAACATTCAAAAATGCTGTTTTTGTGCATTTTAGTTGAATCTCCATCCAAATAGAGCTTGACACAAATTACATGTAAAAAACAAATCATCTAGTAAATAAGAAATGCATCATTCACTGTGTTCTAAACTAACAAAAATGTAAAAATTAAGAATCAGAGTAAATGTAAGTTAAACTATGTACTTGCTTAAATGAAGGCGTAAGTAGCGTATCCTGCTGGTTAATTAAAAGAAGCACCAAATTTAGTGTAAAGGTTATATTTAGTTGTAAATCAATATGTTGTAATGGTTACCAACCAATGAGAATCAACCTTTCTTTAGGAAAGTAACTAAAATGTACAAATGCAAAACAAGAGTAAAATAAATGATTTAAATCAAGGCTACCAGCTTGCAGATTTAAATCATGATTAAAATCAGTCATTTAAATAGCTTCGATTTAAATCAATCCACCCTGCATTGTTGCTTGACCTATGCGGGAATTCCCAAATTTGACCCTCAATGACTCTTGTGCTATTGATTTCCCAGAGGGCTAGTTGATATGAAATGCTGGTTGACATCCCCTGAGTGGGGAAGGATCACAGCAATAGGTTTGAGCCCCAGATGCGTGTAAGAGTTAGAAGACCCAGAACATTTTGATGTCATGTGATACTTTCACGGGTCTATCTCAAACGCCCCCAGGTTTGGACTATTTACCCTACCCTATGGCTCCTTGAGGCACAGCAAATTCCAAGACAATCCAAACCCACCTTCGGGTTTTAGGTACTTAATAAACCAGTCAGAGCTGTTTCAGGGAGGGGCAGAGCTCACCTTCCTGGCCACACCCCTCTTCCAGCGTCGCTCCTGGGCAAAGTCTGCTGAAAGCCACTGCATCTCCTCACAGAGGTAATCCCAGTGCACCTTGGGGCGAACCGGCTCCGGCACCTTGGAGAGCCTCTTCAAAGACCAGAAGCCCTCCTTCTTCATCTCCGCGATGCGGTTCTCAATCTCCGCCTCCTGGAACACAGCATCAAGTAAGCAGGGATCCCAGCCCCTAACCCATCATGGGAGATTGAAAGGCAGGGGTAAATCAGGGAGACCCACAGCAACCATCCTCTGGGTCGAGACCCATCTGACCCTAAACAAAAGATGACCCACAGTGACACAGGTGTGAGGGGCTCAGTCACATTACCCCTCCTCCCCAGACAGGGCATTATCTCCCCCTCCCCAATGGTCTCCTTGAGGGCATCTGGGTCATATGCCCCCACTTCCTCCCACTCTCCGCCCTGGCATGAGCTCCTTGAGGGCATCTGGGTCATAGCCCTGGGAGCATGGAGAGCTCCAGCCCAGGGGACCCTTCAGACATAGGCAGCTCCTCACGTGCTTGGCCTGCTCAGCGATCTCAGCGTGCGTCTTGTCCCACATGCTGGCTGGGTCCGAGGCGTAAACCCCTGGGGACACCAGAGCTTTGCTTTGCATTCTGGGCACATCAAAGCCCAAGTGACTGTCCATGGAGGAATCGTGAGTGAGGTGTGGTGGCGAGACGCTGCCACTGGAGGCAGGTGACCCCGAAGAGGCCGGTGACACAGGATTGCTCCCCGTCATTTTGTCTGGTGCAATCTGGGGGCAAAAGAGAATGAGGTGACTGGGACAGCCATTGCCACGGCTACATATGGAACCAGTGAACTCAGCAGCCCTTTCAGCCTAAGGACCGTAAAGTGCTTTTCCCCAAGTGCATGCACAAGACAGACTTTCCTGGTGCTGAGACGCAGCTGTCTCTGGAGTGGGGAGGGGGGTTGTTTATACAGGGATCCCTCACCCAGCACCCAGGTGCAGCCAGCTCTCGGTTGAGGCATGGTTTCTAATTATCAGCTGCATATAACAGTTTTGGATGGGAAGTGACAAAGAATCCCTTATCCACCTGAAACTGCAGATGGAATTAAGGAAAAAGAATGGAATTACATTTAAGATTTGCACAGGACAGTAAGATAATTACCCTAAGTCTTGAAAAAAAGGGCCAGGACAGCTTTAATAGAAATGGGGTCTGACTTATTTTAAATCTCTTAATGCCACGATACTCAGACCTCAGTGGCTCAGGAACCAAATTAGCGATCAACATTACCCAAAAGAGCCGCAGTAGTGTGAAATCACTGTTTCATTTACTATAGTAATATATTTTAAAAATAATTAATTCTCACAGCAAAATGACTGACGGAGTATTATTATTTTATCAACTACAATTGATTAATAACATAGTAAAAACATCCTGATTGGTTAATAACTTAGACTGGTTAATAATTAAATCACACGTTTTAATATCATGTGCCGCAAAGAGCCGCAGGAGACACTTTAAAAGGCCACATGCGGCTCCTGAGTCTCAGTCCGAGTATCGCTGTCTTAATGAAAGACCTACATCACAAAGGCCTGGTCTACACTACAGGGTTAGGTCAACACAGGCTGCCTTGCCTTGACCTAGCTGCGGAAGTGTTTTCACTTAAATTTGGTTCCTGCCGATGTAAGTGCCTCTCTACACTGATTTAGTAACACCACCTCCCCGAGCGGCGTAGAGTCACAGTCAATATAATTAGGTTGACGCAACGTCAGTGTTGTTTACGCTGTTACTGGAGCCGTCCCACAATGCCCCACACTGACAATACAATCGATACAAGTGCTCCTGGTGAGAACAGGCACCGACAACACAAGGAGCCAAGTGTGCACACACACAAGCGATATAACAACTGCAGTGGCTGTATGCTGACATAAGTTAGGGCGACATCATTTTGTAGCGTAGACATGGCAGTAGTGACTGCCAGCACAGCATTGGGGCCAGCACAGAGAGCTCCATACAGCACAGCACCCCCTAGCTTCGCACTGGGGTTGGCACTGACTCTTAAGTGAGAGCACTCCCTACCCTGCAACACAGCTCCCCCAAGCGCTGGGGTCAGCACTGACTAGTGAGCCCCCATGCTGCTCCTTGCAGCACAGCTCCCCCAAGCACCACACTGGGGTCAGCACTGATTGCGAGAGGAGAGCGCCCCCTTTTGAGCCCCCAGCAGCGGTCGAGTTCCTTCAGCTCTCCCACCCAATGCAGCGTGTTCCTGTTCAGCTCCAAGGCCAGGCTGGGAGCCCCTACCTCACTGCGCAGTGCATGGTGCTGTTGGGGAGGATTGCTCTGCATTTTACTGCTCCCTTGCTCTTCGCCTCGCGCCCCGATAGCTTTGCTCGTGGCCGAAGTGCTGTCGTCCTGCTCCAGTGCATGCTGGGAACCGGCCTCATTCTGGTCAAGCAACCGCTGGGACGAACTGTCCAGCTCCTGGGTCCCCTGGCAGCCCAGCCTGCGCTCGGGGCTGCCTGTCTCTGAATCACCTGGCAAGAGATGGGGAAGTGTATTCACGCTGCCAGCTGGGCGATCTGAAGGGACACCTCCGCTACCGAAGGCTGCCCATACTCAGAAGGCAACACCCATCTCCTCTGGGGAGACTCACCTTGCAGAAACAGAACTAGATGAGTATGTCTAGTGGTTAGAGCAAGGGGCTGGGAGTCAGGACTCCTGGGTTCTAGCCCTGGCTCTGGGAGAGGAGTGGGGTCTAGTGGGTTAGAGCAGGAGGGAACAGAGTCAGGATTCCTTGGTTCTGTGCTGTGGCGTAGACGCTCGTCTTCAATGGAAAAAAAAAAATTTCCAATGGGGAAAAGCTCCCTCCCTGACTACATTGCCTTTTGCGGCCAGTTCTACCTGTCAACTACCAAGAACTAGGAACTAAGCTCGGGACACAGGCCACTTTCATTTCAACTGTTCATATTTTAACAGCTGCTGAAGTTGGGATAAGCAGGAATTTGGCCTGATCTAAGTTAAAACAAATCTGCACGGATTTACATTACACCAATCGACATGCGCTGTGGCAACTCTATAATACAGACACAGCCTACTGCCTTAAGTCGAAAGAGCTGATTGGGAAGTCTCCAAGTTCAGCATCACTAGTATAAGTGCAATTTTAATGCGTCCAGGACTGAGGCTTGCAGCTGAAATTAATTTATTTAGCAGGAATGCTCATATGCTATCTTATTTATATTATTATTATTATTACAGTAGCATCTAGATGCATGAGTCACAAACCAGGATCCCACTGCACTAAGTGCTGTAGAACAACAGAACAAGAAGACAGCCCCATGGTGCTCAAAATGTTTTTGTTTTGTGCTAGGAGGGAACCTTAAGTCAACAGCAATATTTGTAAACCACCTTCTTTGTCAGGATTCCCCCAAGAATGGCTGCTTCCCAGTTTGACACAGGGAATCCATAACCAACCTTTGCCCATCTGATCTCTCAGCCCTTTTCATCAGTGATCTGTGTTTTTCCCATCACTTTTGAATTTGGGATCTCAAAAGGGTTTCTTACAGGGGGAAGGATTCACTTGCCTGCTGCTGAAATGCACCTGCCTGGGGGGTGAAACATGACACAGCTCTGGAGAGCATCCAAAGCTTCCTGCTGTAAAGGCAATGCTACACTGCTGGCTTCCCCCAAGAGCGGGGCAAAGCCCTGAGCCATGAGAGAGCATATCCCAGCCATACCTGTGTGAGCTGAGAACTCCTCCTCCTCCTCGTCAGACTCCACTTCCACGGTTTCTCTTTCCCGGGGAAGACCGCTCCTGCAACAAGATGGGACAGGATGCGGGCATGGGTCCAGACTTCCCTCTCCATTCACACTTTTCTAATCCCAGCCCTTTCCTTAGGAGGGTATTCCACAGAGATACAGACACCCCCCCACACACACATTCCTCCCATTTTTCCCTGTGTCCTTGGTCCAACATGGCTCACACAAACCAGTCCTTGGGTCTAGCTAAACCTGTCTCTCCGGGCACGAAATGCAGCCGGCAGACTATGGACCTAGCTGCAGGATATAACGGAGAGTTTTCTCTGAGCACCAGCTACCAAATCCCTGCCTATGGGGAAAGGCAGAGACCTGCGGAGGGTGCTGGGGAGAGGCAGGGACTGGGACACCCTGTCTGTCCTAGTGCGGAGCCTGGGAGACGGCTGGCCGCCAACAGCAATGCCTAGATGTCGTCAAGGCAGGTATAACCCATCTCCACTTAGCTCGCTGGGTTGGCTCGTCTGCAAGGGATGATGTCCCAGAGGGACAGGGTGGATGGAGTTAGGAGCCCAGACCCTTGCATTCTCTCCTCTAATCCTGGCCACTTCTCTGTCCGCCACCTTGCTCCATGCTGTTACTGTATCGTAACCCTTATCCCATATTAACCCTTCACCCCTTTCTCATCTCCCACTCCCTGGTCTATTGATGCCCTGGTGTCCCTATTACACCCAATCTTGGCCCACCCCGTGACCCCTTCCCGACCCATCCCTTGTCACTCCATCCCATTGTCATTACCTGCTAACCCCTGCCCCCCCACCCCACTGACTTCATCCTGCTCACCACATTACTGCATCCCCACACAGCAACCTATGTCCTCCCCATCGTTACCCTGACCCCCATAAGCCCCAATCCTATTACACCTTCCTGGTTCCTGGTCCCATGTGCTCAGCTGTTCCTTGTTACCCCATCACCCCATGCCCTGTCCCATCCCTGCCAATCCCACAGCCCCACTTCCCCACCCCATCAGGCCAGTGACCCTGTGTCCCACCACCACCAGTTCAGTTATTCCCTGATCCTGCTGTGTCCACCCCGGCCTCCGGTGTCCTGTCTTTGCTAACTCAGGTGCTCCCTGACCCCACTTTGCGATGTCCCGACAACCCAGTGAGCCCGTGCCCAACCACCTCCAACCCTGTCACCCCCTGACCTCGTACTGCCAACTTCCTTGCCCTGTATCCCTCCATTGCCAATCTCCACCCCACGGATTCTGTCACCCCAGGTCGCTCACCTGCCAATCCATGACCCTGTCCTGCCTGCCCCTGCACACCATGCCCTGTCACCACCAGCTCTGCCAAGGCCTGACCCTGTCCCACTAACTCCCTCACGCTGCGCCTTTCCAATGCCAAACCTGCCATCCTGAGCCCCACTGCCTCCGTCACTCCCAATACACAACCCTGTCCCCATCTCACTGCCCCTTTCAACTCCAGCACCTCTGGACATTGTCCCGACAACTCAGCCACTCTGTTTCCCACCACCTTCAACCCACTAAGTCCCCAATCCTGGCCTAGGAGCCCTGTCTTCCCTTTTCCCACTATCCCAGACGCTTCTACTACCTCCTTACCCAGTTCCACTTTTGCCTCCAGCACCCTTGATTTCTGAACCCATCCTGCCACGCTTGTCACATCAGGGTTTTGTCCCACTACCCCAAGTCCTGCCACTGTTACACCCCGGTCCTGTCCTGCCAACCCTACCAACTCCCTCTTCCTGTAAGCTGTGTCCTTCAAGCCTGATACCCTGGGTACCATCACCAAATCCACTAACCCACTCATCCGCTGACCCTGTCCTGTCACTGCATATCCCTCTACCTCCAGACCCCATCTAGCCAACCCCGGTACTTTAGATCTCTGTATCATTAAACCTGCCAAACCAATCATCCTATATCCCCCCAACCCCATTACCTCACAACTCCGTCTTACCAAGCCTGACACTCCAACGCTCACCATCTCCCTCTTCCCAAGACCCTGCGCTGCCGACTCCCTTTTGTCAACCACCTCTGTCCTGCCTGGAGCCTGTCTTGCCTCCGCTGTCACTACCAATCTTGGCACACTGTGTCCCAGCGACCCCTGACCCAAACTGACAAACTCCCATTCCCCCTGATCCTGCCCCACCAGCCCCGGTGCCCCCCGATCCTGCCCCACCAGCCCCGGTGCCCCCCGATCCTGCCCCACCAGCCCCGGTGCCCCCCGATCCTGCCCCACCAGCCCTGCTGCTCCTTGCCCCACCAGCCCTGCTGCTCCTTGCCCCACAAACTCCATGACTGCCTGTTGTGCCAACACCCATGTCTCCTGCCCCACTAAACCCATGGCTGCCTGCTGGGCCAAATTCTGATCCTGTCCCATCAACCCTGATGCTCCCTGCCCCACTGACCCCACAACCGCCTGTTGCACAAGCTCTGACACTCCCTGACCCTGCTCAGACACCCTCAGATCTGCTGCCCTCTGAGACAGACCCACTAGCTGTGCTACCCCTGACTCCATAGCCACTGACCCACTTCAACCCGACCCCTCTCGCCCTTTGACCTCTAACCCCTGCCCGCCCGCAGCCCCTAACCCTATTCCCCCTTGATCCCTTCAACCCCGGCCCAGCTCTTGCCCCTTGATCCCCTGTGCCTAACCCAACACCCTTTGACCCCCCCACCCCTAACCCAACACCCCTTGCCCTCTGACCCTTTAACCTCTGACCCCTACAGCCCATGCCAACACCCTTTTGCCTCTTGACCCCTGCATACCCTAACCCATCACCCTCTTGCCCTTTGACCCCACCCCCGTTGCCCCGCACTCCCCAGAGCGAGGCTGCCCTCTCTAGGGAAGGCGACGGTTAGTGCCGCGCGGGGAGGTGGAGTGGCCGTTGGCGGCGCACGCGCTCCCTCCTCCCTCGCGCCCCCTCCCTCCCCAAGCGCGTCTCGCGCCCCCATGGGTAGGGGCGGGGGGGGAGCGCGGAGCCCCGGCCGGGCCGCCATCTTACCTGGGTGGGAGGGGGGAGGAGGGAGGGAGGCGCCTCCTGCTCCGCCTCCTCCTGCCGCCGCCTCAGCCCCAGCGCCGCCGCCGGGCAAGATCCGCCGCCATCCGCAGCCCCCCGGCCGCAGCCACCCCGCCCCTCCCCGCGCTCGGGCCCCACCGGCCCCGATCAGCCCCGCGCTGGCCCCTCCCCCCGAATGCCGACCCCGAACCAGGCCCCGCCGAGCCGAGCCGATCCGCCGCGGCAAAATGGCGGACGCCACCACCTCCACCACCAGGGCCAGCCCCCCCCCAGCGCCCGCTTCGCCGCCCGCCAACTCTCGCGAGAGGTGACAGGGAGACGCAGTCTGAGCCGCGAGGGACGACGGGAAGTGGAGTTCGAACGGGGCTAGGGGACCGAGCTGGACCAACGCCGCCGCGAAGTCTCGCGAGAGGAGGAAGCCGGGGAGCGCGGGAAGTGAAGTCCCGACTCCCAGCGAGGAAAGAAAGAGCCCTGAGTTCAGGGAATTGTGGGAAATAGAGTCCAGCCGGAGTTAGGGCGCAGGGGATGACGGGAAAAGTAGTTCCATGGAGGGGGCGGCAGAGGCGGGCGTTTGGGAATGTTATTCCATAGAGCTGGGGCAGAAGGGGATGCTGAGAAATGTAGTTCCATGGGGGGGGCGACACAGGAGGATGCTGGGAAATGTAGTTCGAGGGGATAGTGGAGGCTGCTGGGAAATGTCGCTCCATGGAAGGATGTCAAGGATTTTCCCCACCTATTTTTGAGGGGGTATTTCCCTTGAACTCTTCAGTGAGAACAGTGGACCCCAACCACGGTGGATTGTCAATATCTACTGTCTGGGGAAGCTTAACTCAACCTTGTGATAATTGTTCTCTGCAAAATTTTCTGCCATGCCCCTTTCGCCGGTGATTGTGTGCAGATGTGATCGGCGCCTTCGCCTAGATGGGGCCATGGATGGGCCTTACGGAGAGAGCGCGAGTGGCCAGGCCTGTGCTATCGCTTGCTAAACTCTTGGGGCCAGGAATTAGCCCCCATTAGATGATCTAGCTGGAATCCCACAGGGCTGGGAACCTCCCCCAATGCTTCCTGCATCCAGCCCCACACCTCCCTGGCTGATCTAGAGCAGAGTTGAGAAAGACATCGTCTTTATGTAAACACTCCACCTGAGGAAGAATCCAACCTGTTTCTGCATAAACAATCCCAGTAGCTAATAGACAGATGGAGCAGCGATTAGAGTAAGGGGTGGTGTAGGTCTGAGTTGATGGAGACTGATACACGAGGGTGTATGGGAGGATGGATAGAGGGGTCCATATAGGGATGAATGGATGGAAAGATGTGCATATGGGGGGATGAATATAGATGTGTGTGTATGGGAAGGGATGGCTATAGAAGACCATTGCATGGAGATGGATGGTTTGGGTGCATTTGGAAGTAAGGACAGATTAGGTGGGTGTGGATGTGGACAGATAAAGGGGTGTGGATAGAGGAGTGGATGTGGAGGGAGGCAGGGATAGAGGGGTGTAGATGAGAATAGATGGACTCGGTGTATGTGGGGGGATGGACAGATGTAGATGGGTGTGCGTGAAGGAGGGATGGATGTAGGGTGACCAGATGTTCTGATTTTATAGGGACAGTCCCGATTTTTGGGTCTTTTTCTTATATAGGTTCCTATTACCCCCCAACCCCCGTCCCGATTTTTCACACTTGCTGTCTGGTCATCCTAGATGGATGAGGATAGATGGGGAATGGGGGAGGGATATGTGGAGGAAGGAAGGGGTGTGCATGGGTATAGGTGGAGAGAGAAGGATGTATGTGGACAGATAACTAGCTCTGGAGCTCCAGTCAAATCCCATTTCAAGGTAATGGGATACTATCAAATCATACATTGCAAACAAATCCATTCCCTCTGGTGTCTCACTACCGCCCCCTGGGGACAGCAGTCAGATGCACTTGAACCATCCACCGACTCTTCCCCGAACCTCCTGCTTCCTTCTGAATTAACATAGCAGAATCCATTAGGGCTCATCTTCACCCTCGTCCCGAGAGCTGGGTTCTTTTTTGTTCCCATTTGAACAGGCTTTGTTAAGTATGAATGACACCCCCTTGACTCCCTTATTGCTCTCAGCTCCATCCACTGGGGGAAATGGGTCAGCATATCACTGCACAACAGGAGGCATCCGTACCCCTAGCCGCAGGTTCTGGTGGGTCAGAATGTCCCCTGTACCGCGAATGATAATTATTCATTCTTGGGTGTGCTGTAGCACCGCGACAGTGCAGGCCCATTCTAAACTCTTGGGCCGGGAATCAGCTCCTTGGCTGTAGAGCACCCCATCCTGACTGCAGTAGATAATGGTTAGTAATCCTCTGTAACATGGTGCAGTTTTTCCGTTTGCTAAACCCTTGAGGCTCCCAGTGTCCCCTGCTCTAATCAATCGATGCTATTCCCTGCCCAGAGCTGGGGATAGAACCCAGGAGTCCTAGCTCCCAGCCCTCCCACCAATCCTATTTCAATCCTTCTGTACACAGAGCCTCACTTAAACACGGTTGGCTCTGGATTGGAGCATCATGCCCAACATGGAGGAAGCCCAGGGTCAGGGCTGTGTCAGCAGCTGGTGGTTGTGGAGAGGAGCCCCTCATTTTAGAAATACCCAGATCCCTCTGCTGCCACCAATTTCCCTAGGCTTCTACAGCTGCTCCTGTACTCCGCTCTCTGTAGCAGGCTCTTTGGGAGAGAGAAAGAGCACCCACGTACCAAACGCCCCTGCAATGCACTGGCACCGGCCCTGCCAAAATGCAACTGCCACGGGAGTGAAGCACGGAGAAAATCTAGGGGCTGGTGCCAGTGGATTTTACCTGCAAAGGACAGGGCAGGGAATCAGGGGGCTTCTGCCCCCTTCTAGTTTGTACCAGTGGAACAGGAGGGAGGTTTTGGGTGGAGAATGCTCCGGAAGCCTCCCAGAGCTGGGGGAGGGAGAATCTCTTCAGCTGTACAACAGGGATTAGGAACGCCATCACACCCGGATCACGGCTGCTGTTGCATCAGGGGCAGTGTGGACCCCTCCCCAACTAGGACTGGGGCTGCAATGTGCCGTGGCCGCACGGCCCTTTCCCAACATAGGATCGGGGCCGTGTCACACTGGGGGCTACACGGACCCCTCCCTGCACGGAATTGGGGCCACATCGCATCAGGGGCTGCTCAGATCTATCCCGGCACAGGATTGGAGTCGCATCACACCGGGGGCCGCCCGGATCTGTCACCACACAGGCTCATGGCTGTGTCATGCTGGGGGGCCGCACGGACCTCACCCCGCATGGGATTGGGGTTGCCATCGCACCAGGCTCTGCCCAGATCCCTCCCCGAATGGATCAGGGCTCCCGTTGTGGAGGGTGCCGCCCAGACCGCAACTGAGACTGGGGCCCCCGTTGTGGAGGGTGCTGCTCAGGGAGAGAATACGAGACCCTGCCCCAAGAAGCTCACAATCTAAATGGACAAAGGGAAGGACGATTCTCCCTGTTTTACAGACAAGGCCCAGAGAGATTCAAGGACATGGCCAGGGTCACCCACTGCCTGCAGTGGAGCCAGGAATGGAACCCAGGTGTCCTGGGTTGGTGCCTGAACCCCAGGAGCGGCCCGCATATGGCCTCCCTCATTTCACTGCATCAAGGCACAAGCTGCCCCCTCCTCCCCGGAGACTCCCAGCCCTGGGCCTGAATATTTCATCACCAGCATGTTCAGATCCTGCAGCCATGGATTATAACCCACCCCCAGGTAAAAGAAATCACAGAGAGGAATCCATCCAGAAGCACCAATCTGGGGTTTAATTAAACGGGGGGAAGGGGGGAGAGGAGGGGAGGAACCAGCAGTGTCCAATGCAAGGGGCAGGGGTCTCCAATACCCTTCCCCTGCAGCCGTGTTACCCCTTTCCCATCAGGTCCAGTGGGGCGAGGGAGGGGAGCGTCACAACGTCGATACAGGAATAGAAAAAAGCGCAGTACATTAAAAATGAGGGGAGAGAAGAGGGGCGGGGGGGGGGATCCTTTAAAATCACCACCTCAAACCTGGTATAAATGTACAAAACCCAGCTCACCTGAGGGAGCAGGGACCTATTTACACTAGGCTGGGGGCCCCAACTCCACTCCTGCCCGCCCAGTCCACAGGGGAGCAAAGCAAGACACCCCCAAAATCCCCACTTATGGGGAGATTTAGGGAACCCGAAGCCAAGACTCCTGCCCTTAAACCCCTTGGGGAGATCGCCCTTTAACCCACACCCCTAACCCCCACCCACCCTGGGGTGATCCCAACACCCCAGACCTAAACCCCCCGAGTCGAGCAGAGAACACCCTGACAGCTGGTCTTTCTCCCCCAAGCCCTCTCTATGGGACAGTGTAGGGCACCCAATGCCAAACCTCCTTCGCCTGGACCCAGCCAGGCCAGGGGTAGCTGGGGAGGCACAGCCACACCCTGAACCCCACTGTCCTGCTTCCCACCTTCTGAGCATGAGTCTGTGTGTAGCGGCCGGGGGGGTTTCCTCAGCGGTCTCACCCCTGATCCTGGCCAGTCCAAGGGATGCGGGAGGGGATGCTGCCCCTGATGCCACGGTGGGGGGAGAGGATACCAGTGCTGAGGCCAGGCGGGAGGGATGCTGACTGGCCTGGTGTGGGGAGGACATACTGCCCCTGATGCTGGGGTGGGCGGGGGAGAATGCTGCCCCTAATGGCAGGGTTGGGGGGATTCTAGCCAGCCCAGTGTGGGGAGGGGATGCCATCTCTGATGCCAGGGCGTGGGACCCATAGGTATCATTATCTGGAGTCCCGGTCCTTGTAGACGGTGGTGAGCTCTCGGAGGTCCGGGGCACGACGTGGGGAGCTGGGCCGGGCGCCGGGCACGGCAGGGATGAGGGGCGGAGGGGCGCCAAGCAACCCTTCTGGGGGTGGGGCCTTGGCCAGCAGCGTGGCATGGCGGGGATAGGCCAGCAGCCCCGGGGGGTGCGGCCCCAGCCCATAGAGCCGGGCCCGCTCATAGTCCTCGGGCAGCTCACGCTCCAGGTAGCGGGGCAGGGCGTAGGGCTCCCGCCAGGCCTCCAGGGTGGCATAGGGGGCACCAGGGGCCGGCCCAGCCACCAGGTACGGTGGCCTCTCGAAGACGGCCAGGGGCCCCAGTGAGTGGGGGACATGCAGAGCCCCGGGAAAGGGCCCGCCCGCCCGTAGTGCCCCCTCCAGGACACCCAGCTCCGGCTCTTCCTTCACCTTCACTTCCTTCTTGAGGGTAGGGTCAGGGTACGGTGAGCGTGAGGCCCGGCCCCCTACCGGGCTGCCGTAACGCTGCTCCCGGCCTGGCTCGCTGTGTGCCCGCATGGGGCCGTCTTCTAGCCCCAGAGATGCGGGGTGCTTAGTCGGGAGGGGCGCTGGCGAGGCACGAGGGGGGGGCCTGGAGAAGAGGGTGTCCCTAGAACAGAGATGGGGGTTAGTGCCACAAACTGGGCTGAGGCCCGCACAATCCCCAACTCGTCCCCCTCTTCATCAGCCCCGATCGCCCCACTTTCCTCATCCCCCTCCTCAAACGCCAGCTGTTCCACCGCTTCCTCCCCCACATCAGCCCCTGATCCCCCTACAATCTCTGGCCAGCTGGTCCCCCCTTCCCCAGAATCAGTTTCCCTCCACACCTGGACCTCATTGCCCAGATTCCACCCTGACCCCCCACAACCCTCATCCCCTGCCCTCTTGCATTGACCCCTGCCCATCCAACTGGCCTGCCCCCACCTCATACCTGTCCTTCTCGTCCTTTATGGTAGGCACCTCCCGCTTGTCCGGCTCCTTGTCGTGCTGGGCCGGCCCGCGCTCAGCTGCGTCGCCGGCACCCCCTTTGGGCCAGGCGGGGGCAGTGGGGAAGGAGGGGGGCGTGCGGTGCAGCCGGTTCCACGGGTCGTGGGGGCTGCCGTAGGCCTGGGCCCCGGGGCTGTCCTTCTGCCCGAACATGGAGCAGGAGTCTGGGATGGGAACACAGGGACCAGAGCATGAGACGGGGAAGGACCTAGAATGCCACACACATGCTCCGCCACTCCCAAAGTAGGCTCCGTCCCCAGGGCTCTCCCTACATAGGCTCCTCCTCTGCCAAGGGAGGCCCCGCCCCCACGTCCCTTCCCTATCCAGGCCCTGCCTTATCCCATGGGGGGGGGGGGGGGGGGGGGGAATTAGTCTACATAGGCCCCGCCCCTCAGGTACAGGCCCCGCCCCTCTTTCCCCCAGAAATCCCTGGGGCTCACCTGTCTGCTCCAGCACGGGCCCTACCCCTGGGTTGTCCCTGTGCAATTACTGTCCCTCTTGGACACAGCCCCACCCCACCCAGGGCTCACTGAGGCCCCACCTCCTCTCACATAGGGGTCTCACTCGCTAGAGCTCGGCCACCTCCACAACTTTTCCCTCACTGGCTCCGCCCCCAGCCTCTCACCGCGCAGGTCCTGCTCCCTCCCAGGTGGGCTTCAGCCCCCAGGGGTCACCCCACATGGGGCCTAGAACAGCCCTCCCTCCTTCCCAGCACCGGAGTCCGCCCCCATGCCTGTGGCCCCGCCCCTTCTACTCACTGAAGGCGGGGTTCCCCAGGCCCCCGAAGGCTCCATTGGAGAGCGCCCCCAGCGCGGCGTAGCTGGTGGGGCGGCTGAAGGGATCTGAAAGGCAAGGAGGAGGAAAGGGAGGGGTGAACGGGCGCAGCGATGCCCCCCGGAACCCTGGTGCCCCACCCCCAGTAAGCCCTGCATAGCCCTCGTGCCTTATGTGCAGCCCCGACTCCATGCCTAGTCCTGGTGCCCTGTACCCCACCCCCAGCTCTTACCAATGTGTGCACTGGGGCCCAGGAAAGAGCTGTGTGGCCCACTGGGGGGCCCAAAGGAGGCACCAGAGCTTGCCTGGACTGCACCTGTGGAGGACAGAAAGAGCATTAGATTGGTTGAGAGAAGGTTGTCACTACTGGGCCCACAGCCCTTGGCTAGCCCATCGCCCTCTCTCCCACAGACTGAGCCCCAACCCCCCACAGCCTCTGGGTGGCCTGTCTTTTTCCTCTTCCAATCGGCTCTGATACCCCCGTGTCCCCTGCCAGCCCAGTACCCCGCCATCCTCCAGATGGGCCTCCAACTCCCACGGCACTCTTATGTCAATAACCTGGGTACCCAGGGCTGGGAGGGGGGCAGTGGCTGCAGGATCTTGGGGCCAGGAAGGCGCTGACCTGCGGGGGTAAAGAGCGTGGCAGGGCGCGTGAGCTCCTGGCCATGAGCGAGGCTTCCAAAGGTCCCTGTGCCAGGAAGGCAGGTGATCAGGTCGTTCCGGAAATCCAGCTTGTGGGGATCACCCTGCATCAGCTGGGGAGAGGGGACAAAGGAGGTCAGCAAAGGGGGAACCCAACTGCATCTCACAGGGCCCCATCTAGCCCACCCCCACCCACGCAGGGTCACCCCCAACGGTTACTCCCTAGGGCTCCATACGGCTCACATTCCTCGGTGCTAGGGAACGGGCCCTCCTGGAGTTCTGGGAACCCTGGGCCAGAGCTGACAGTCTGGGAGCACGTGTAATTCTGGGGAAAGTTAACGGCAGAAAGGTGAGGGAGGAGTCATCCGACTCGTAAAAATCTACAGAATCCTCATTTCACTGGTGTCACCCTCTGCGAGGGACTCACAGTCCTCCCAGCTCTAGGTCCTCTGGTTGGTGGAAGCTTTGATAATACAGCATCAGCAATGGGTCGAGTCGGGTATCATTCAAACACCCTTTCTCCCCTCACACAATGGGCCAGCCCTAGAACAATTACGTAGTTATGGATTAGAGAAAAATATTGAAAACCCAAAGGGTCTTTTAATTCGACTTTAACCCAGGGATATGAAACATGCAGTCCTCCCGAAGAGAAACTGGGGCCCTCGCCTGACAATACCGTGGTAGCAGTTAATGCTCAGAACACGAGACCGCATTAGTTTTTCTAAGGTTACAAGAAAGGGAAGGGGAGAGCTTCCAATTGATTTGGTGTCATCGGCAAAAGAGAAGCGGTTCACTGGTGTTGATCATCATCGTTATCAGTTTGGATTATGATGCCACAAGAGGTGTAATGGGGCGCTGGTTAAGACATCCAGCCACAAGCCACTGGGCTCCATCCACAAACTGCAAGCCTCGGGCAAGCGTGGAGCAGCACCAGCAGGGGCTGTGCTCTGCGGCGGGCGCGCTGATCATGGAGCTGCAGGTGCCGGACAGCGGCTGGTGAGAAGGGTAAGGGGACGGGCTATGTGGCTGGTTTCTGGTGAGCTCCGTGCAGCTGCTGGAGGTAGAAGACCGGCTGCACCAAGTGCCTGGAGGGCAAGGCGTGCCATGTGGGGAGGGGGTGCAGGAGGGGAGTGCAAGGGTTAGGGGAAAAGGGGCACAGGAATCCACTTTGGCCTTCCAGGGGCATGCGGGGTTATGTGGACCCCCAGATTTCTTGGGACGCCTCTGGCTGGGGTACCCAGCAGAGTGTAGGCAGTGCTCCCCCGGGCAGCTGCACTCTCCATGTGTCCCTGCAGCACGGGGAGGGAGGAAGCAGCCAGGTGGCTTGCTGAGCCCCCCGTCCCTCCCATGGGGCTGCTTCTCCTTCCCTGCCGCTGGAATGCCTCCGCTGCTGCCTGCTTTGGAGACTGCCTGCTGCAGTGAGTCAAGGGGTGGAGAAAGAAGCAACGTGTGGGGCAGTCACATGCCCCCCCCCCAACCTTTCAATCGTACCCTCCACTAGTTATGTGTCACCCCCCCCGCCACACACACACTTCTACAAAAGGTTCTGGTGCCCGTGACCGAGTAACCCTGGACCATCCCAGACAGGGGTTTGTCCAACCGGTTTTGAAAAACCTCCAATGACGGGGATTCCACAACCTACCTCAGAAGCCCGGTCCAGAGCTTCACTACCCTTAGAGTTAGAAAGTTTTTCCTAATATCTAACCTACATCGCCCTGGCTGCAATTTAAGCTCATTGCTTCTCGGCCTACCTTCAGAGGACGTGGAGAACAATGGATCATAGTCCTCTGTATAACAGCCCCTACCATATTTGAAGATTGTTTGCAAGTCCCCTCTCAGCTGACTTTTTGCTCAAGACTAACATGCCCGGTTTTTTTAACCTTTCCTCCTAGGTCAGGTGTTTTAAAGCTTTTTAATCATTTTTCCTGCTCTCCTCTGGACTCTCCAATTTGTCCACATCTTTCCTAAAGTGCGGCACTCAGAACTAGACACAGTACTCCAGCAGAGGCCTCCCCAGTGCAGAGTAGAGTGGGACAATTACCTCCCTTGTCTTAGATATGACACTCCTGTTAATTCACCCCAGAACGTTATTAGCCTTTTTCACAGCTGCATCGCATTCTTGGCTCATTCAATTTGTGATCCACTCTAACCCCCAGATCCTTTTCAGCAATGCAACCCCACCCAGTTATTCCCCATGTTGTGCCTTTGATTTTTCCTTCCTAAGTGAAGTACCTTGCACTCATCTTTATTAAATTTCATCTTGTTGAATTCAGACGCATTCTCTAATTTGTCAACGTTGTTTTTAATTCTAATCCTGTCCTCCAAAGTGCTTGCAACCCCTCCCAGCTTGGTGACATCTGCAAAATTTATAAGCATACTCTCCACTCCATTATCCAAGTCATTAATGAAAATATTGAATAGTATCAGACCCAGAAATGACTCCTAAATCCACCCTCCCAGTTTGACAGCAAACCATTGATAATTACTCTTTGACTACAATCTTTCCACCTTACGGAAATTTCATCTAGACCACATTACCCTAGTTCGCGTATGAGAATGTCTGGTGGACTATATTAAAAGCCTTACTAAAAATCAAGATATATCACATCTTGAAGGAAATTAGTTTGGTATTATTTGTTTTTACAAACCCATGCTGGCTAGTCCTTATAACCCTATTATCCTCCGGGTGCTTACAAACTGATTGTTTAATTATTAGTTCCAGTATCTTTCCAGGTATAGAAGTTAAGCTGATTGGTCTATAATTCTCCGGGTCCTCTTTGTTCCCCTTTTTAAAGATAGGTACTGTGGCTGCCCTTCTCCAGTCTTCTGGGAGATGACCCTTCCTCCAGGAGTGGCTCAGAGATAATTGCTAATGGTCTATAATTGCTTCAGCTAGTTCCTTAAGTACCCTACAAAGACTTTCATCAGGCCCCGCCTACTTGAATACATCTAAAGTATCGAAATATTCTGTGATGGTTGCCTGGTTCCTTGCTGAAATAAGAGATGTAGAAAATACGGGAGGAATTTAGAAACGGAATTTGGGTTGTTAAAAGGTCGCCAGTTCCTTTCTGTACCCCTGGTTCAGACGAAGACCTAGAACATGAAAACGGAGCACTGAAAGTCACTGGGGGATCGGGGGGCATAAACAGCATCCAAATGCTTTTTCCTGGTTTTTCTCACAACGACAGGACTCCATCGAATTTCGAATGAAACATTAAGCATGGCTGGGATGACTTCCCTAGAAGTAGCCAAGCACCATCTAGATTTGTCAGGTGTTGTTAAATGCCAAGAAGGGGTAACTGTAAAGCTACATGATGAGCTTACTTGCACTAACCCAGAAACCAATCCCTGTAACAAACCTCTTTGCCTATTCTGTCCCCATATCTACTCTAGCGACACCAGAGGACCCAACCACATCAGCCACACCATCAGGGACTCATTCACCTGCACATCTACTAATGTGACATATGCCAGCAATGCCCCCTGCCATGTACATTGGCCAAACCGGACAGTCTCTATGTAAAAGAATAAATGGACACAAATTGGACGTCAGGAATGGTAACATACAAAAGCCAGGAGGAGAACACTTCAATCTTCCTGGACATTCTATAACAGATTTAAAAGTAGCCATACTTGAACAAAAAAAACTTCAGAAACCGACTTCAAAGAGAAACTGCAGAACTAAAATTCATTTGCAAATTTAACACCATTAATTTGGGCTTGAATAGGGACTGGGAGTGGCTGGCTCACTACAAAAGCAGCTTTCCCTCTCCTGGCATTGACATCTTCTCATCAATTATTGGGAGTGGACCACATCTATCCTGACTGAATTGGCTTTCAACACTGGTTCTCCACTTGTAAGGTAACTCCCTTCTCTTCATGTGTCAATATATATTTATGTCTGTATCTGCGATTTTCACTCCATGCATCTGAAGAAGTGGGTTTTTTACCGACGAAAGCTTATGCCCAAATAAATCTGTTAGTCTTTAAGGTGCCACCGGACTCCTTGTTGCTTACTTGCGCTGGCAATCCATTTGCATATAACTGTCTGGAGCTCATTAATAGCAGCTGTCAGAGATGAGACAGCTAAATGTGTCGGTCGAATGGATACTTTGGACCATGATGTGCATGAAGCCTTCAACACCCAAACACCTATCCAAGACCATGTCAATTTATAGGCTCCAATCAAGAACAGTAGACTAAAGCTGTGCTCAAATGCAAAGGAAGTCAGTCCGAGTGAAAGGCTAACCAGACAGGTTCCTGTCTGCTCATCTCCTGGCTGTGTCCAGATCGCAGCATGATGTGGATCTACATGAGACTTTGGGAACGTACGAGTTCTTCGTGGTACCACAATCTACATTTGAACATGACAGAACAATGCATTCGTACCAGGCAAGAAGAAACTTACGCCAGCAGAGGCCATTTGGCATAGCAATCAGAGATGGTATGGCTGAGGTACAAGCTCTTGACAAACCAGAACCTGGTAACACCTGCCAAGATTTGGCTGAACATTTCATTATGAGGCAACAGAGAAAATACTGGACCTGTGAAAAACTCCATCTCATGTTTGAAACGTATGTGGGGGGAATCGATGAACAATATTACCAGAAAGGAGATACTGCCCCTGTCTGATACAAAATAATTGACTCCACAAACATCTCCAATTTCACAATGAAGAAGCTACTGTCTCATACTTGCACGAATGATGAGTTAGCGGCGTACATGGCAGGAACAACGCTCCAGCATGTAAAGAACTGATGGAAGAATTTCATCGTTGCGTGGTGTAATGAAGCTGCTGGCTTGCACTGTTCAGTGAAGTTTCGTCGTCGTTCCCATGAGGTGGCTGAGACTAGAATTATCTTGCACGCCATCAAAGTCCTAGAGAAAGAAGTGCTACTAAACTCCAGCGTTTTGCACAAGACGCAGATGTTCTAGGTTCTGTTTTTGTGGCTGCTTCTGGAGAACAGCAGCTCTGGATATCCCTCAGAGATGTGTTCCTATCACTCGGACCATTAAATGCTATCCACTCGCAGATTTCCACGCCCTTTCAAGATGTGACATTACTGGAAGGTTGACTGGGAAGACCAAATTATCTTACTAGAAGGCACCTCTCTCCTTGCTCCAAAAGTGCTCGAAACAGCTGCGACAGTCACCGATGAGGTTTTTAAACTAAGGGCTGGAGAAAAGCCAACAGGTGCAGAGGAGCACACGGTTTGGACAGAGACATCCCATGGGGAGGATCTATTAACTGGGATTCTCTATATTCTAGTAAAGAGGAGAGGATAGAAGTTGATAAAGTACAGGTAGGAACGCAAGAGAAACAGTCAAATGAAAAGGAGTCCCATTCAAGTACATCACATGAAGGCAGACAACTAGAAGAGTGATACATTTTATAAGTACTTGTATACTTTCTGCTGCAAAATCCTACCTCAGCGCCTCAACGTGGTGCAGCGGTGACCCTGGCCGTCTGACAGCTATGGTAGCGGGGCGTATGCCCTGGTAGGTTTTACCATGCTACAAAGGTGTCGGACTATCCAATCCAGGGAGGAGGGTTGCTCTCTCAGAGGAAAGAGCGCTTTTCCTTCTCCTTAGAGGTTGAAGGCTAGCTAAGCTTGAGGAGGTACGCATGCCTGCCCACCTAGCCAGTGGGATGGCTTGAAGTTAACAGCTAAAACAACACGAGTAAATGCACGTTCTACGGTGGCGGAGCGGAAATTGAGCAACAAGAGGTTGCTAAAAATGTCAGGTGCTAGGCCAACATGGAAAAGGACAATCCTCACTGTGTGTACTTACAATTGTAGGTCACTGGCAAAGGAGGAAACTTTAAACCATCTGATGGAGGAGAAGAAAAGGATAAAATGAAATATTCTCGGTGTCTGTGAAACCCGACAAAAGAAGGAGTTGGAAGTCAACTGGAAGGATGGAAGTGCTGTGAGGCTCGGAAAGGGAGATGGTGCTAGAAATGTTGGAGGAGTTGGATTTATCGTCAGTAAAGATTGGTCTTCGAAAGTCATATCATGCCAGCTAACATCATCACGTATCGGTGTGCTGCATCTTCAGACGGAGTCAAAAGCTAGCCTCAAGGTCATCCAGGCCTACGCTCCCACAAGTGCAAGTGAGGACGAAGAAGTGGAAGAATTCTACCGAGAGCTTGAAAGAGCTCTCGCGCAAAAGTCCACTTACACTGTCACGATGGGAGATTTCAACGCCAAGGTCGGGCGAGGGAAAGCTGGCGAAAAGTTCATAGGGAGATACGGCAGCGGTGAAAGGAATGAAAGAGGAGAGAGGCTGGTAGCGATGGCAGAAATGAAAGAACTGTACGTGGCAAACACCTGGTACAAAAAGAAGATCTCAAGAAGGTGGACATGGATCGCGCAAAACGCGAAGAGTAAGAATGAAATCGACTATATTTTAGTCAATAAAAGGCGCATCGTTCAAGACGTCTCAGTGGTGCAGCCATTCAACACCGGCAGTGACCATCGCCTGCTTAGAGCAAAGTTGATTTTCGACGAAGCGGTGGAAAAGAAGGCGTTACAGATGGCAAACAGGAAACAGCAGCCGAAGACAGTCGATGAAGCAAAGCTGAAAAAAGCGATTTCTGGGTTTGACTGGAGCCAGATGGAAAAATGTGATGAGGACTATAGTATCTTTGCTGACAAGTTGAGATGTTGCATAAAAGCATCTGAAATTAAAAAGCTGAATAAGGCGAAGGGAAGAATCTCGATTGAAACGAAAAGCTTGTGGGAGAAGTGGAGAAACATGAAAAGGAGCTCGGATAACAACCTCGAGTACTCCATTCTGTGCAAGCTTATACGGCGAAACCTGAAGGATGACTTCGAGAACTTCCGGAAAGAAAAGCTCCTTAAAACAGCTGAACCACGCAAGAGCCTCAGGACATGCAAGCGGGAATTGACGCAGTATAGATTGAGCGTGACAGCATTGAAGAACAAGGATGGAGAGACAGTAATCGACAGAGCAGAGATGGAGGAGGTCTGCAAGGACTTCTATACAGAACTGTTCAAATCAAGAATCAACGTCCCCCTCCCAACCCTCGAAGAGTCAGAAGACCGCGTCCCCCCAATAATCGTCAGCGAAGTCCGAAGCGCACTACACCAGATGAAGAAGGGAAAAGCTCCAGGCAAAGATGGAATAACGTCAGAAATAATTTATGCAGGAGGCGAAAAACTTTGGAAGGCCCTCGCTTTAAGATTCAGTCGATATCTTGAAGAAGGAAAAATACCATCAAGCTGGAAGGAGTCGAATACCATCTTGCTGCACAAGAAGGGTGATCGAGAAAATCTAAAGAACTACCGCCCTATATGCCTGCTCTCTCACATCTACAAGCTCTTCACAAAGGTGATAACGAATTGACTTTCGCAGAGTCTGGATGAACAACAGCCGAGAGAGCAGGCAGGGTTTCGAAGAAATTTCAGTACAATCGACCATATATTTATCCTTAGCCAGCTCCTAGAAAGAGCGAGGGAATACAAACTCCCGCTGTGCATTGCTTTTGTCGACTATGAAAAGGCCTTCGATAGCGGTGAGTTTAATGCAATATTAAAGGCGCTCGCAGAGCAGGGCATTAACACGCAGTACATTAGTTTGTTGAAGGAAGCGAATACTGGATGTACAACAGACATTACTCTCCTTGAAACTCCCCTCCACATCCCAATCGAGAAAGGCGTAAAGCAAGGAGATACAATTTCACCGAAACTATTCACCTCCTGCCTCGAAATGGTTATGAACAAGATCAATTGGAGGAGTGGTGTCAACATAAACGGAGAGAGATTATCTCATCTCAGATTTGCAGACGACATTGTACTAATTGCCGAAAGCACCAACCAACTGCAGAGCATGGTACGAAGACTCGACAAGAAAAGTAGTCAGGTCGGCCTGAAAATGAACCGCTGCAAAACGAAATATATGTGATCAGACGTCTTACGAAAAGCCCGAATAACAGTACCAGGAGAAGACATCGAAGAAGTGGAACAGTACATATATTTGGGCCAAGAAGTTAATATGTGCCAAGACCTGAACGGAGAACTCTCGCGAAGGATTCGGGCAGGATGGTGTGCGTTTAATTCCATCAAGGACGTCCTCAAAGGAAAAACTGACAAGACCACACGTAAAAATATTTTAAATTCAGCAGTGCTGCCAGCCATGCTGTATGGCAGTGAAACGTGGGCACTGACGAAGAGAGAAGAGCAACGGCTGTTGGTAGCTGAAAGGGCAATGGAACGAGCTATGTTGGGAATCTCCCTTCTGGATCGTATACCAAATGAAATCATCAGAGAACGCAGCGGTGTGAAAGATATTGTCGTGGAAAGCAGACATAACAAGATGCGATGGGCGGGCCACACAGCACGGCTCACGGATAACAGGTGGACCGCAATCATTGCTGAGTGGTATCCGCGAGAACAGAAAAGACCCCCCGGTCGGCCTCCAAGATGATGGGAAGATGACATCGTTAAACGTTTCGGACGAACGTGGAGAAGAAAGGCAAGAGTGCGAGAAGAATGGCAGACGTGTTGTGATCGGCGCAGTCTTAACGACAGCTGAAGTCCGATCGATCCAGGTGATCCAGGTGTATACAAATGGTAGGAGTCTAAATACTAAGATGGGTGAACTTGAGTGCCTGGTATTAAATGAGGATATTGATATTATAGGCATCACAGAAACTTGGTGGACCAACAACAATCAATGGGACACGTATCAGAGGGGTAGCCGTGTTAGTCTGGATCTGCAGAAGCGACAAAGGGTCCTGTGGCACCTTATAGACTAACAGAGGTATTGGAGCATAAGCTTTCATGGGTGAATACCCACTTCATCGGACACGGTAATTCCGGTGTGCAAAAATATATTGGAATGAGAGAATAGGTCGTGCTGGTAGGGGAGTGGCACTATATGTGAAAGAAAACGCAGAGTCAAATATAGTAAAAATTTTCAATGAAATAAACTGTACTATAGAATCTCTATGGACAGAAATTCCATGCTTGAGTAATAAAAGTATACCAGTAGGGATATACTACTGACCACCAGACCAGGATGGTGACTGTAAAATGCTCAGGGAGATTAACGCTATTCAAATAGAAAACTCAATAATATGGGGGATTTCAACTATCCGCATACTGACTGGATACATTAACCTCAGGATGGGATGCAGAAATAATGCTTCTAGACACCATTAATGACTGCTTCTTGGAGTACCTAGTCCTGGAACCCACAAGGGGAGAGACAAATTCTTGATTTAGTCCTATGTGGAGCACAGGATCTGGTCCAAGAAGTGACTATAACTGAACCACTCAGTAATAATGTCCATAATATAATTACATTTTACATCCTTGGAGGTGTGGGAAGAGGAATACCAAAGAAACCCACCACGGGGGTATTTAGATTCAGAAAGGGGAACTACACAAAAATGAGGAAGCTAGTGAAATTAAAAAGAACAGTCACAAGAGTAAAATGCCTGCAAGCTGCAGGGAAACTTTTTAAAAACACAACAGAGGCTCAAATTAAATGTATACCCCAAATTAAAAAGAATAGTAAGAGGACCCCAAAAAGGCCACCATGGCTAAACAGAGTAAAAGAAGTATTTAGAAGCAAAAAGGCATTCTTTAAAAGTTGGAGGTCAAATGAGGAAAATAAAAAGGAACATAAACTCTGGGAAATAAAGTGTAAAAATAGAATTAGGCAGGCCAAAAACGAATTTGAAGAGCAACTAGCAAAAGACACAAAAACTGACAGCAAAATATTTTTTAAGTGCATCAGAAGCAGTAAGCCTGATAAAAGTGGGGCCACTGGAGGATCAAGGTGATAAGGGGGCACTCAAGGAAGACAAGGCCATTGAGGTGAAGCTAAATTAATTCTTTGCATTGGTTTTCATTGCAGAAGATATGAGGAAGGTCCACACACTTGAGCCATTCTTTTTAGGTGACAAATGTTAAGAATTGTCCCAGATTAAGACATCAATAGAGAAGATTGGGGAACAAATTGATAAATTAAACAGCAATAAGACACCAGCACCAGATGGTATTCATCCAAGAGTTCTGAAGGAACTCAAATATGAAATTGCAGAACTAATAACTGTAGTTTGTAACCTATCATTTAAATCAGTTTCTATACCCGATGACTGGAGGACAGTTAATGTGACGCCAATTTTTAAAAAAGGCTCCCGAGCCAATGCTGGCAGTTACAGGCTGGTAAGCTTAACTTCAATACTGGGCAAATTGTTTGAAACTATAGTAAAGAACAGAATTATCAGACACATGGATATATATATATAAATGGAGATATGCCAATCTCCTAGAACTGGAACAACCTTGAAAGGTCATCAAGTCCAGTCCCCTGCCTTCACTAGCAGGACCAAGCACTGTCCCCTGACAGATTTTTTCCCCAGATCCCTAAATGGCCTCCTCAAGGATTGAACTCTCAACCCTGGGTTTAGCAGGCCAATGTTCAAACCACTGAGCTATCCCTCCCCCCTCATGAACATGATTTGTTGGGGAAGAGTTAACACAGCTTTTGTAAAGGGAAATTGTGCCTCACCAATCCACTAGAATTATTTGAGGGGGTTAACAAGCATGTGGACAAGGGTGATCCAGTGGATATAGTGTACTTAGACTTTTAGAAAACCTTTGACAAGGTCCCTCACCAAAGGTTCTTAAGCAAAGTAAGCAATCATGGGATAAGAGAGAAGGTCCTTTCATGGACTAGTAACTGGTTAAGACAGGAAACAAAGGGTAGGAATACATGACCAGTTTTCAGAATGGAGAGAGGTAAATAGTGGTGTCCCCCAAGGCTCTGTACTGGGACCAGTGCCATTCAACAGATTCAGAAACGATCTGGAAAAAGGGATTAACAGTGAGGTGGCAAAATGTGCAGATGATTCAAAATTACTCAAGATAGTTAAGTCCAAAGCAGACTGCAAAGAGATACAAAGGAATCTCTCAAAACTTGGGTGACTGGGCGACAAAGTGACAGTTGAAATTCAACGTTGATAAATGCAAAGTAATGCACATTGGAAAACATAATCCCAACTATACATATAAAATAATGGTGTCTAAACTAGCTATTACCATTCAAGAAAGGGATCTTGGAGTCACTGTGGATAGTTTCTTTGAAAACATCCACTCAATGTACAGCAGCAGTCAAAAAAGCGAACAGAATGTTAGGAAACACTAGGAGAGTGATAGATAATAACACACTAAATACCATAATGCCACTATATACATCCATGGTATGTCTACACCTTGAATACTGCATGCAGTTTTGGTCACACCATCTCAAAAAAAGACACATTAGAATTGGAAAAGGTACAGAGAAGTGCAACAAAAATGATTAGGGGTATGGAACAACTTCCATATGAGGAGAGTTAAAAGACTGGGACTATTTAACTTGGAAAAGAGACGACTAAGGGGGGATATGATTGAGGTCTATAAAATCAGAAATGGTGTGGAGAAAGTGAATAAGGAAGTGTTTTTTACCCCTGCACATAACACAAGAACTAGGGGTCATCCAATGACATTAACAGGCAGAAGGTTTAACACAAACAAAAGGAAGTACTTCACACAGCGCAGTCAACGTGCGGAGCTCGTTGCCAGGGGATGTTGTGAAGACGAAAACTATAAATGAATTAAAAAAAGAATGTAATTAGATACGTTCATGGAGGATAGGTCCATCAATGGCTATTAGCCATGATAGTCAAGGATGCAAGCCCATGCTCTGAGTGTCCCTAAGCTTCTGACTGCCAGATGCTGGGACTGGACAACAAGTGATGGATCACGTGATGATTACCTGTTCTGTTCATTCTCTTTGAAGCATCTGGCATTGGCCACTATCGGAAGACAGGCTACTGGGCTAGGTGAACCACTGGTCTCACCCAGTATGGTCATCCTTATGTCATACGTGCACTGGAGGCATTCATATGCCGATTTTACCATTTGAAGATCAGCATTACGACACTTGCAGAGCTACAGCGTAGATGTTTTCCAAGAAGCAGACAAACGGACATAAATTGCCACTGACAAGGAGTGCATTTAGACCTGCTACCAGAAGGGCAAATCATCAAGCAATGGAATAGCTCCAAGAGGATCATGTACATCCAAAACTACCCTCCTCCTATCAGGCACTGATGGACCAACCACACCAGTTATGTGTAAAATACCATGTGCACCTGAATCCAACCTTAGCTAATCAAACGCTCACATGCAAAGCCCAGATACTCATCACCTGCAAACGTCTGGCCAGCAGCCTGCCTTACATAGAGACGTGAGAGTGCGGCACGGACAAGGATCAGTGTGACAACATGCCTAGATGGAAAGAACCCCGATGATGACTTTGATGAAAACACATTTTCAGTCCTACATGTCAAGGCTAACTCCCCTAGGATTACCAAAGAACCATGTCTTTTTTATGTAACCAACGCATCCCCGGTTAAAGTATAGTTAAAAAAAACACGTTACCTTTATCAATCAAACTTGTAATCTCATTTTTAAAAAAAAGATATCAGGTTAGTTTGACAGGATCCATTTAAACATTCTAGGTTTGTTACGTTTGGTACTGGTTGTGTTCGAGGGAGAAAGGGCTTTTGAACGATACCCAACTGGACTCATTTCTGATGACACAGTATTATCAATATTCTCACCAACTGGAGTATCTAGATCTGGGGGTGGGGGCGAGTGCCCCCTGCCATACTGCAGAGGGGGAAACCACTGAATTTATAATTCTGGAGATATTTAAGACTCAACTGACACCTCTCTTGCCTTTCTACGGCTAAAGTGCCCCCAGAATGAGTTTTTACTACATTATGCTCCCAGACTATGAGTGCAGGACCCCAGCTGTGCTCTCGCCCAGCACTGGTACTGCAGGGGGCGCTACTGGTCAGGATCTGCTGTCCCCTGCAGTGCCCACTGGGGCCTAGAAAGGGCACCACCACGACTCTACCTTAATCTTCTCCTGGTGCCGCAGGATCATGTAGGCCACGCGGACGTGCATGGAGCACCATTTGCCAGGCTTCTACAAGAAAGATGGGAAAGCATCAGCTCCTGGGACACACCAGGGCAGTGCCCCCGCCTGGGCTATTCCCTCTTTGTGACCCATTCCCAACAGCGCCCCCTGCTGGGCACAAGATGGGCTAGTCCCCGGGCCCGTGACCCATTCCTCC
The DNA here is from genome assembly GCA_037349315.1 of Chelydra serpentina. Classification (NCBI taxonomy): domain Eukaryota; kingdom Metazoa; phylum Chordata; order Testudines; family Chelydridae; genus Chelydra; species Chelydra serpentina. The sequence goes on along the minus strand of JBAIAC010000021.1, from coordinate 1,339,926 downwards.
CAGCGCCCCCTGCAGGGCACACACTGGCCTATTCCCCCCCCATGACCCATTTCTCACAGCACCCCCTGCTGCAACAAGCCAAGTTACAGGATTGGTACGCGTGGTTACTTACCCTCGGGGGGTGTCTGAAAGGGTCCGTGAGCTACAAAAAGACAGAGAGCGGGCGGTTAGAGAGGGATCCGTGCCCACACCCCACGCCACGCACACAGCCCACTGCCTTGCTCACCTGACCCCCTTTCTGGGATAAAGAGGGGGCAACAGCTCCCAGCCGCGATGGCAGCTCTGGGTTAGTGCTCTGGGGAGAGGAAAGGGGGTCAGGAGGCTACAAACAAACAAATCCCCCTACCACAGCGAGAGCCAAAGCCAGGATAGAGTCTTCCCTCCCATCTCTCTCCCACAATCTCCTAGACTCCCAGCCCCCGCACTCTAATCCATGAGATCCCACTCACCTGCCAGAGCAGGGGATAGAACCCGCGATTCCTGGCTTCCAGCCGCTATCCTCCACCCCCTGCCAGCTTTAACCTTCTGGGCCCCACCCCCCTCCCAGAGCTGGGAATGGACAAGGTCTACTACCCCACTCACCTTAGGCTGAAAAGCCCCCTGCAGGGAGCCAAAGGAAACAGCAGGGGGCAGGACAGGTGGGATCCCAGACACCGTGGGAGGGAACGTGGCATAGAACTAGGAGGAGAGAGAGGGCATGGAGAGCTCACTGAGTGGAAAGGGACGCACCATCGCTGCAGGGGTCTCCTTGTCCCTGAGGAATAAGCAGCACCCTGGGACCTCAACCCCCGGGAACATGGCCCAGCCTCCTGCCCACTATATCCCAGCACCTGGGAACCTCCAGCACTGAGACGTGTCCCCATCCTCCTGCTTATATCCCAATCCCCGGGAACCCCCAGCCCCAAGACACAGCCCTGTCCCCCACCTTTATGCCCCAGCACTGAGACACGGTTCCGTCCTCTGCCTATATCCCAGCCGCTGAGAAACAGCCCAGCCCACCCCCCACACCCCCCGCAATCCCATCTCCTAGCCCCAGGAACTCCCAGCACCGAGACGCAGCCCCGTTCCCCACCGCTGTAGCCAGCCCCTGGGAAGAAACGGTTGCTCACCCTGGATAGCAACTGTGGTTCTTCGAGATGCGTCCCCCTCCAGGTGCTGCACTCTAGGTGTGCTTGCGCCCCCTTGCCTTTGATTGGCAAGTTCTCATAGCAGTGCCCCGGGCCGTTGTCATATAGCACTGCGCGGGCGAACCGCTCTCAGCTCCGTCTCTACCACGAAGCCCCATTGCAGAGAACTCTGAAGCAGAGGGGAGGGAGGGCGGGGAGTGGTGCATGCATGGGGTGGGGGTGGGGGACACATCTCGAAGAACCACAGTTACTGCACAGGGTGAGTAACTGTCCTTCTTTGAGTAGTGTCCCTGTGGGTGCTCCATTCCGGGTGACTACCAAGCAAATCCCTCTAAGGCCGGGGGCGCGGAGTGCCTTCGGCGTCGAGTCCAGTATAGCCAAGCCAAACACAGCATCAGAAGCAGCGTCGTGAGTTACCGACTAGCATTCAGCGAACGTACATATAGAAGCCTAAGTAGCAGCCTTACATATTTCAATCATGGGTATGTTTTTGAGAAATATCGTAGAGGTGGAAATGGACCTTGTAGAGTGAGTTCATATGTCCAGAGGTGCCTGAATATTACAAGATTTGTACTAAGAATGAATGCAGTCAGATATCAACTTGGCAAGTCTTTGATTAGAGATTGCAGGCCCTTTTGATCTATCTGCGAGTGACACACACAATTGGGGGTCTTTCTGAAGGGGTTAGTCCTATCCAGATAGGAGGTCAGGACTTTCCCAATGTCCAGGGTGTGCAACAATGCTTCTTGTTTGTTTAGGGTGGAAGATTGGCAGGTGAATGGGTTGGTTAATATGGAACTCAGAGGAAACTTGAGGTAAAAATTTGAGGTGGGGTCATAATGTGACCTCGTCCTTAAAAAAATTGGTGAAAAGGGGCCTTTGTGGCATGTCCCCCATTCCCCCAACCAGTTGTGCCAATGGGATGGCTACCTGCAATGTTGTTTTCATTGATAAATGGAGCAGGTAGCTCAGTTTAAACTGCGATCCTGTAAGGCATTTAAGCACCAGATTGAGGGCCCAAACCGGATTAGGACACTTGACTGACCGATTTTGATTTCTGAGCCCCCTGAGGAACCTCACTATTGTCGGGTGGGTAAGAACAGAATAACCCTCTATTGGAGAATGGAAAGCCGGGATGGCTCTATTGGAACTCACTGATAGCCCCTAAATGTTTAGTGTTAGGATATAGTCCAGTATACCTGGCAGTGATGAGGTTGGTGGAATATATCGGAGGTCACACCAACAGACAAATCTTGTCCATTTTGGAGAGTATGTGTAGCAAGTAGACTGTTTTCTGCTGTGTAACAGTACTCCTTCGCCTCCTCTCAGCAGGCTGTCTCTAATCTCATGAACCAACCGTGCTTTAAGATGAAGCACTCCAAGATTGGGGTGAAGGATCTTCCAGCCCTTCCTGGGAGAGCAGGTGAGGAGCAATGTGGAGAGCAATCGGTGAGTGAACGACCTCCTGTATCAGGTAAAGAAACCATGTTTGTCTGGGCCCGATCAAAACTATTCAGATTACTCTGGCTTTGTCCTGTTTTATTTTGAGCAGAACTTTGGCTATTAGAGGAGTCAGTGGGAATACACGCAGTAGATCCGATGACCAATGAAGGCATCTCACAGGAATCGGTGACCCAGTCCGCCTCTGGAGCAAAACGAGGCACATCTCGTTTATCGCTGTGGTGGATCGGAAATCTCAATCTGCCAATCGAGCGTCCTTCTCCAGTTTCGGACCTATCTGGGAGGTGCCCCGTTATCGGAATATGTAGTGTAATATGCTGGAATCTATTTCTTGCTCGTGGTCTTGGAAGAAGTGCCTGCTGAGAGTATCCATGGCCACATTCTGAGCCCCTGGAAGACGGGCTGCTGTGATGATGATCTGATTGCATATGCACAACTTCCAGAGCTTGACAGCCTCAGTGCAGAGGGAGGGGGATCTTGCTTCTCCTTGCCGGTCAATATAAAACATGCATAATACGTTGTCCATCACAACCTTTACGTACTTGCCCCTGATTAGTGGTAGAAACCGGAGGAAGGCTTATCTGACCAGCAGGTTGATGTGTAGCATGGTCTCTTGTGACGTCCACTTGCCTTGGGCCATGTGAGCATCCAGATGCTCTCCCCACCCTAGCATGGAGGCATCAGTCATTATGACGACCGTTGGGAAAAGACGTACAAATGGGACTCCAGCACACACGCTGTGATGGTCTTTCCAACAACTGATGGATTGTTTTATGCAAGTGGGTATAGAAAGAAGCATATTTAAACTGCGTCTGTCTGGTGACTAAACACTCCTGAGCCACCCTTGAAGGCAGTGGATTCGGAGTCTGGCGTGATCTACTAGCTGCCAGGTGCCCCAACAATTGAAGACAGTTCTTGACCGAAGTTTGGGTGCGGAGCTGGACTGTATTGGCTATGTTGGAAAGGGCCACACACCTGCGCAGAAGAAGGTAGGCTCCTGCTGTTACTGAATCAAGATGCGCTCCTGTGAATGCTAAGTTGTGCACGGGGCTCAAAGGGGATTTTTGAATGTTCGGTTGTAGGCCCAGGCTTCGGAAGTGGCCCATGAAGTCGGTTCCAGGGAGTGATCCTTCAGGAGCCAATCATCCAGGTAAGGGAACCCTAAAACACCTGTCCTGTGGAGCTGTGCTGCTATTACTGACGTGACTTTCTAAAAGACCCTCGGAGCAGGTGACAGGCTGAAAGGGAGCACCTGGTACGGACAGTGGTTCTGGCTGACAATAAAATGTCCATTGTGAGACGGGTGGATCGCAATGTGGAAAGGCACATCCTGAAGGTCAAGGGCTGAGAACCAATCCCCTGGATCTAGTGACGGAATTAACATGGAAAGTGTCACCATTTTGAATGTCTGTGCCTTCACCTAAGTGTTGAGTAGCCTCAAATCTAGGATGGGTCTCCCAGGGCCATTCTTTTTTGGTACTAGGAAGTACCTGGAATAAAACCCTTTTCCTCGGTGCTTCCTGGGAACTGGTTCTATAGCACCCGAGTGTAGGACAGAGGCTATTTCCTGACAAAGCAAGCTCTTGTGAGAGGGGTACCTGAAAAGAGACGGAGAAGGGGGGTTGGTCAGTGGAAAAGATGTGGAGGGGATGGTGTACCCTATGGAGATGATCTCCAAAACCCATTTGACTGTAGGGATCGACTCCCAAACCTGCCTGAAGAGGTAAAGGTGGTCACCAAAGGGAGGAAGGCAATGGAATTGGTGGCGTTGGTAAGGATGAGGATAGTAATTCAGAATCTCAACCAGCCCATCAGAATTGCTGCGTGGAGGTGGAAGGGTGCAAGGCAGAAGGCTGAGAGTTGGATGGTTTCCTTCTCTGGAGTTTGTGTGTCTGCCGATACGGTTCACACAGCCTCTGAGAGATGAGGAATTGAGCTGGACGGGATCTCTGAGCTGCCTGGAACTTGCAAAACCTTCTTTTGTAGGCAGATGTATAGATCCCAAGAGAACACAAAGTAGCCCTAGAGTCCTTTAACGTGCTCAGAGATTCATCTGTCCTGTCTGCAAACAGTTTACTCCCATCAAAAGGAAGGTCTTTCACCATATTCTGCTTCTCTTTCAGAAATCCAGAGCTGGAGCCAGGAAGCCCTTCTCTACCACTGTAGAGACTGAATGGGCAGCAATACCGACAGTGTTGAGGGAGGCTTGTAGTGATGTTCTGACAAGTAGCTGGCCCTCCACAATAATTGCCTGGAATTGCTCTCTATGCTTTGCCAGTAAGCAGGTCAACAAAAGAGTTCAGTTTGGTGTAATTCATATAATTATTAGGCCCTACCAAATTCACAGTCATAGGACTTTAAAAATTATAAATTTCATTATTTCAGCTATTTAAATCTGAAATTTCAGTGCTATAATTGTAGGGATCCTGACCCAAAAAGGAGTTGTGTGGTGGTCGCAAGGTTCTTGTAGGGGGGGTTGCGGCACTGCTACCCTTACTTCTGCGCTGCTGCTGACGGCGGCGCTGCCATCAGAGCTGAATTGCTGGAGAGCGGCGGCTGCTGGCCGGGAGCCCAGCTCTGAAGGCAGAGCCGCCACCAGCAGCAGCACAGAAGGAAGGATGGCATGTTATGGTATTGTCACCCTTACTTCTGTGCTACTGCCTGCAGAGCTGGGCCCTCAGTCAGCAGCTGCCACTCTCTGGCTGCCCAGCTCCGAAGGCAGTAGCACAAGGATGGCATGGTATGGTACTGCCACCCTTATCTCTGTGCTGCTGCTGGTGGGGCGCAGCCGTCAGAGGCGGGCACCTGGCCAACAGCTGCCGCTCTCCGGTCACCCAGCTCTGAAGGCAGCGCAGATATAAGGGTGGCACTGCCCGGATCCCCCTAAAATAAGCTTGCAACCCCCCTGAAACACCCTTTTAGGTCAGGACCCCCAATTTGAGAAACACTGGTCTCCCCCGTGAAATCTGTATCGTATAAAATCATGGAACAGGTCCTCAAGGAATCAATTCTGAACCACTTAAAGGAGGGGAAAGTGATCAGGAACAGTCAGCATGGATTCACCAAGGGCAAGTCATGCCTGACTAACCTAATTGCCTTCTATGATGAGATAACTGGCTCTGTGGATGAGGGGAAAGCAGTGGATGTGCTATTTCTTGACTTTAGCAAAGCTTTTGATACAGTCTCCCACAGTGTTCTTGGCAGCAAGTTAAAGAAGTATGGGCTGGATGAATGGACGGTAAGGTGGATAGAAAACTGGCTGGATGGTCGTGCTCAACGGGTAGTGATCAATGGCTCCATGTCTAGTTGGCAGCCGGTATCAAGTGGAGTGCCCCAAGGGTCGGTGCTGGGGCCGGTTTTGTTCAATATCTTCATCAATGATCTGGAGGATGGTGTGGACTGCACCTGTAGCAAGTTTGCAGATGACACTAAACTGGGAGGAGTGGTTGATACGCTGGAGGGTAGGGATAGGATACAGAGGGACCTAGACAAATTAGAGGATTGGGCCAAAAGAAATCTGATGAAGTTCAACAAGGACAAGTGCAGAGTCCTGCACTTAGGACGGAAGAATCCCATGCACTGCTACAGACTAGGGACCGAATGGCTGGGCAGCAGTTCTGCAGAAAAGGACCTAGGGGTTACAGTGGACGAAAAGCTGAATATGAGTCAACAGTGTGCCCTTGTTGCCAAGAAGGCTAACGGCATTTTGGGCTGTATAAGTAGGGGCATTTCCAGCAGATCGAGGGACGTGATTATTCCCCTCTATTCGGCACTGGTGAGGCCTCAGTTGGAGTACTGTGTCCAGTTTTGGGCCCCACACTACAAGAAGGATGTGGATAAATTGGAAAGAGTCCAACGGAGGGCAACAAAAATGATTAGGGGGCTGGAGCACATGACTTATGAGGAGAGGTTGAGGGAACTGGGATTGTTTAGTCTGCAGAAGAGAAGAGTGAGGGGGGATTTGATAGCTGCTTTCAACTACCTAAAAGGGGGTTCCAAAGAGGATGGATCTAGACTGTTCTCAGTGGTAGAAGATGACAGAACAAGGAGTAATGGTCTCAAGTTGCAGAGGGGGAGGTCTAGGTTGGATATTAGGAAAAACTTTTTCACTAGTAGGGTGGTGAAGCACTGGAATGGGTTACCTAGGGAGGTGGTGGAATCTCCTTCCTTAGAGGTTTTTAAGGTCAGGCTTGACAAAGCCCTGGCTGGGATGATCTAGTTGGGGTTGGTCCTGCTTTGAGCAGGGGGTTGGACTAGATGACCTCCTGAGGTCCCTTCCAACCCTGAGATTCTATGAAGTAGCTGAAGATACTGACAACCTTGGCTTTTTTTAGAGAGATTTTACCTGGTGAACTCAGGGCACAACCTATGGAAGGCTTATGAGAGGAGTCTCGCGTCTTCCTCTAAGATGTCCTCGACGAGAGCAGTTGAGAGATAGTGGAGGTGGCATATTTTCCTGGAGACTAGTGTACACGGTCAGAAGCCAGGCGCAGTGAGCTCTCCATCATGAGGAGTCGAAGTTTGATCTCCCTGATTTTTCTGGCTCTAAATGCCAATGCCAGACAGAACTTACACTTCCGGGCAATACGTGATTCTCTGAGGCAACAAATGCACTGAGGAGTGCCCGTCACAACAGACAACGTTTGACACTGAGAGAAGTGGGCATAACCTCCCAGTGAACAGGAACTACCTTATCTATTAACTAATATCTATCTAAATGTAACAGATTAAAAAATATATATATTAATTATTTTTCATAACTAGGAAGCTGAAGCCAACACTACTTGTTTACTAATTACACTAACGTTAAGTACTACAAACTAACTACTACAATAACAAAGCAGGACACAGTTGAGGTAATCTCAGCGGGAACCACTGTCAGAGCTCTGTCTCCGGCCGAGAAGGAACTGAAGGAGGTTTGCCTGCGCAGTGCTACATAACAACAGCACGGGGCATGAGGCTGACAAGCACGCATGTGCAAGCGGACCAGACACTGCTATGAGAAATCTCCGACCAAAGACACAGGGAGCACAGTGCAGCACCCATAGGGACACTGCTCGAAGACCCACCCCTGGTATTGAGACATGGCCCCGTCCCGCCCCCACAATATCCCAGGAGTCCCGGCACCTAGACACAGCCCTGCCCCCTGCAATATCCCAGCCCTTGGGAACCCCTGGCACAGGGTAGTGGCTGCCAAGGCCGCACTCACGTTATGCCTCAGAAGCCCATCAATCTTGCCTGGGTATTTCTCAAACTGGAAAAGAAAAGGTGGGATATAAGGGGAACCCAACACACCAGTGCTCTCTAGAGGGGAAAGGGCCCAAGGCCCTTTCCCCGCTCCCCCGGAGGCAGAGTCTCCTGCCCCGGGGGCAGACCGGAGTGGACACCCCTGAAGGGTCACTCACCATGGCGGGGGTGGGGCCGGGCACCATGCCCGGCGGGAAGGGGGTGAAGTGCTGGTGCGTGTGCTGGTGGGTGTGCTGGTGCTGGTGGTTGTGCTGGTGGAACTGGAAGGCCAGCGGGCGGATGGTGGCTGCCCCCATGTCGGCCCCGCCCTGCGCCGTCAGGAACCGCGAGCTCAGGCCCTGCCGGATCAGCTCTTGTTCTGAGGAGGGAGAGGGTGGGGAGGAGAGTTATCGGGGGGGAGATGGGACCCCCTTGTAGCCCCTCCCCCTCAGCCCTCCAGAGAGATGGGACCACCCCCTCACCAGCCTCTTCCTGAGAAATGAAACCTCTTCCACCACCACCAGCCACCTCCCCACCCTCCCAGAGAGATGGAATTCCCCCTGCTGGCCCCTCTACCCTGGAGATATGGGAACTATCTTCTGCCTGCCCCCGTTTGAAAGATGGTCCCCTCCCACCTCTGCCAGCCCCTTCCTAGAAGAGATGGGACTCTCCTCACCAACCTCTCCCAGACAGCTCTGCCATACACCCCCTCATCCCCCCATGCCTCCCTTCCAACTCACCGGATAAGGCTGCGGCCGGGTGCCCAGCGACCTGGAGCAGAGGGGGTGGTGGGGGCAGGCCCGGAGAGGGGGGGAAGAGGGGCGGGTGATGGTGGGTGTGGGGCCGCAGGTTGGAAGGGAAGGCGTGGGGGGGCAGGGCCAGCGAGGGGGTGGAGGGGCGGGGAGGAAGCTGCGAGGAGGAGGAGCACGGGGGCAGCAGGGGCTTGGCGTGTGCGCTGCTCCGGCTGCACCTGCGAAAGAGAGAGAGAGAGAAAGTCAGCCCAGGGGAAAGAACGAGCAAGACCGAACGAGAGAAGAGTAAGTGGGGGGAAGATGAGGGAGTAAGGAACACGGAACAGAACATGAGATAGGAAAGGGGGGGTGGGGGAGAAGCACAATTGAGAGACAGCAAGAAAAGAATGAGGGGAAAAAGGTGACCGAATGAAGGGGGACAGAACGAGGCAGGAACGCACTCCCTAGCTCACTCACCCGGCGATGCTGAGGTCCAGCCCTGCTCCATAGGGCCCCGGCGGCGTGGGGCTGGTGAAGGGCGCTCCCTTTCCATGCACTGTGGGCTGGGGCAGGCCGTGGGGTGCTGGGCCCCCCTGTGGTGCCGACAGCTGGCCCCGGGGCTGGGGTGTGGTGCGGGCAGCAGTCGGGTTGGGTGTCCGGGAGGACGGCGGGGCTGGAGGAGTAGGGGGCCGGGCCGGGGCCACAGGGAGGGCTGGGGCTGCCTGAGAAAGGGGGTCCTTGGGTAGGAAAGGCACTAGCAGGGGGTCCCCGTCGGCATCGTGGCTCCGCTCCTGGCTCCGCTTCAGCCCTGACACCTTGGGGATCACAGAGAGCTTGGCTGCACAGCTCCCGTTCACTGCACCAACTGGGCCCGAGGCTGGGGAGAGAGACAGCACCCAGTGAGAGACCACCCAGCACCAGGGGACACTCCCCTGGCTGCCAATGCTGCCCCAATGCAGCGCTGGGGGTGGGGTGGGTGGGTGCTGCTATGCAATGAGCATGGTGGGAGGCTCAGTAGGAGGCACTCTCCCCAGCAGCCAGTGCTGCCCTATGTCCCAGTGCAGTGCTATGGGGGGGGGGGGGGGTGACAGGCTGTACCCCATGTTCACACTTTTCAAAAGACTATGATAAATTGTGTACAAATGTATGCCTCATGAGGTGATATTTGAAAACTCATAATCTGCTGAACATCATTGTCCTGGTAAAATATGTGTGGCAACAATGTATGTGAAGTTATACGATTCTACTGTATCACATTGCTGGAACGTGTTCCAATTTTAGAAAAGCAGGCCCAAACAGTTCTTCAGAGACAAAAGACACATTGACGTCCCAGCCAGGTATCAGCACAACCAATGAACCATCAGGAACTACCACCTAGATAAGCGGCCATTCTTTGGCAGAAAGAAGGGTGTGTGCGAGAACTGTACATATTGGCAAAGCCACAGTTGGCCATTTCCGTGTAAACAGACTGCCTGTTGCCTGAACCCTAGCTGGAGATAATCCTCAAAGAGGGGAAAAGTGTATGAGTAACAGTGGCCTCCAAATCACCTCTCTCCCCTCTTCTCTCCAACTTCGCTGCTGCTGTGAGTAAAGACAAAGGAAGCATCACTGAATTGGGGGGAGATTCTGGCTGAAGCAATCCAGCCAGACTGCTGTAAGCTTATTGTGAGAAAAACATTTATGCTTTAAGTTCACTTAGCTTGTTAAAGGAGGTACTTCTTTGTAAAAGGAAGTATTTTTTCATACAATGCACACTCAACCTGCGGAACTCTTTGCCAGAGGATGTTGTGAAGGCCAAGACTATAACAGGGTTTAAAAAAAGAACTAAATATATTCATGGAGGGTAGGTCCATCAATAGCTATTATCCAGGATGGGCAGGGATGGTGTCCCTAGCCTCTGTTTGCCAGAAGCTGGGCATGGGTGACAAGGAATGGATCATTTGATTACCCGTTCTGTTCATTCCCTCTGAAGCACCTAGCATTGGCCACTGTCGGAAGATGGGATACTGGGCTAGATGGACCTTTGGTCTGACCCAGTATGGCCGTTCTTATGTTAGGTATTAGTTTCCCTTTTTGACTTTTATTTTCTTTGTAACCAATTCTGACTTTGATGCCTCATTACTTGTAATCACTTAAAATCTTTCTTTCTGTAGATACGAAACTTGTTTTATTGTTTTATCTAAGCCAGTGTGTTTGGTCTGAAGCATTTGGGAACCTGCACTTGAGCTAACAGTTTGTGCATATACTTGATGAAATCACTGACTGTCTGCCTTGTATTGCCCAGTTGGGAGCCATGCAGTACAAGATGTACATTTGTGGGGGACAAGGCTGGGACTGGGAATTTGTGGTGTCGCCCTGTATGTAATTCATGAGTGGCTGTCCAGAGCACTCATGTTATTTAGCTGGGAGTGATTTTGCAGGCTACGGGCTATGAGCGAGTAGGACCAGGAGTGGCTGTTTTCACAGAAAAGCAGTGCAAAAGGCACCACAGGCTAGAGAATTAAGGGGACACAGCTGTTCAACAGTCCAGATTGTACCCGGGGGAATCTCACAGGGGGCGCTGTGCTGCAGTGAGCAGGACGGGGGGCTCGGTAAGGGGCGCTCTTTTTCTTTAGCACCCACCTTTGTTGGTTGAGACAGTGAACGATTGATCCAGGTCATCATTGGAGGCCTGATAGGGAGATAAATGGATTCATGTTATCACTGGCTGTGGGGAGCCCCCGGCTGCCAAATATACGCCAGGAGCCCTCACACAGTCCTTGATTCTCTGAACTCCCCAAGGAGGGCTCCCCTCCCGAACGCGCCTGCCCGGGGGAGGAGGGATTCAGGGATGTGGGGGCAGGAGGTGTGGGCTGGTGGAGTTCAGAGGGTGGGAATGGAAGGGTTAGTAGGGTTCAGGGAGGAGGGGACAGAAGAAGGGGTGGGGTTCAGGGCCTCTCACCTGCTCCCCTGGGTCACTCTCCATGTCGCACTGCAAGGGAGAAAGACAAAGGTGGGATGAGCGGAGGGCGAGCCGCCTGAGCCTGCCCCTAGGGGGTGCCGTGGGCCAGACAAAGGGGGGAGAGGTGGAGCGCGAGGGAGCCACTTACTATGTATCCTGTTTCCAAGTAGGAGCGGAGGGAGGCCTGTGGGAAAGAAGGGGTACAATTGGCAGCACCGCCCCCTGCTGAGCAGAGTTGGGATGCCCCTGCCATGTGTCATGAACACCTCCCGCAAACCACCTTCCCGGCCTGTACCCCAAAGTCCTCATCCAGCCCCCACCCTCCCTTGCACCCCCATGCGCCGTCCCCCCGCCCAGCCCTCCACCCTCCCTTGCACCCCCCCCATGCTCCAGCCCCCCCCCCACTATCCCCTGTACCCCCCAGCCTTTTCCCCCACCCAGCCCCTACCCTCTCCAGCATCCCCACTCGGTCCCCCTTTCACAGCACTCCACCCACCTCTGCAATGCCCTGCTATCCCCCTGCCCAGCTCCCCACCCTCCCTTGCAGCCCCATGTCATCCAGCCCCCCAGTTCTCCCTGCCCAACCCCAAACCCCCCTCTCCACTCACCTCTTTCCTCCTCCTCTTGCTGCGTCTCCTCAGCGCCCGCTCCCCCGCATGCCGCCCACACCCCTTCTCTGAGCTCTCATCACGGCCCTCCTCTTCTTCTGAACCGCTCCCCTCGTCCCGCTTCCGCTTCCCCGAGTGCTTCAATCGATGCTCCAGCCGCTCGGGGGTCCTCAATGTCGTGTCCTTCTGTGGGGAGGGGGGAGACGGTGAAGCAGCTCCTTGAGGGCAGATGACACCTGCCCAGCCACCCCTAATGAGTTCCCTCACCTAGCGCTGAGACGCAGCCACCTCTGGGGTGGAGCATGGGGCGCTGCTTATACTGGGATCCCTTGCCCAGCGCTGAGATATGGCCACTTCTTGGGCAGGGCACAGGGGCTGTTTACATAGGGATCCCTTGCCTGGTGCTGAGAAGCAGCCACCTGGGGGGCGGGACATGGCAGATTATAACTGCCCTAGTGGAGTTCAACCTTTACTCGGGGGTACACACCTTGATTCCTAATCAGTCCAGTCTGACAAGAGGAGCAAGCACGAGTCACTGCAGAACAGGAACGCACTGAGCTCAAACAGCTCCTCACTCTGCATTCCTGAAACCTGGATTCCCTGCTTCACATCTTAACCGGAAGGTGTCTTAGGGTATGTCTACACTGCCCGCGTTACCTGTGGCCGCGGCAGCGCTGTGATGTGGGCAGTGTAGCTTTATTGCCAGGGGAGAGCTCTCCTGGCAATAAAAAATAACCACCCCGAATGAGGGGCAGTAGCTCAAAACTTTTGTCGCTCGGGGGTGTGTGTGTGGTTTTTTCACACCCCTGAATGACTAAAGTTTTAGCGCTGAAAGCGGCAGTGTAGACACAGCCTTAGTTGCGGCCTGACACAGCACCTCTTCCCAAAGGAGAGCAACCTTCCTGGACCCAGCACCCAGCACCCCAGACAAAAGTCATGGCCCCGTCCCCCCGCTATATCCCAGCCCTCGGGAACCCCTGCCACTGAGAGATAGCCCCATCTCTCCCACTATTTCCAGTGCTAGGAACTCTCCTCCATGGGTCATCCCCCATCCCCTGGCACTGCGACACAGCCCCTCCGTCATGCTTTATCCCATTCCCTGGCATCAAGACAGAGCGCTGTCCCCCGTCCCCTCCCCACACATACACTATATCCCAGCCCCCGGGAACCCCCATCCCCGAGACACATCCCTGTCTCCCCAACTATATCACAGCCCTCAGGAACCTCTGGCATCTAACTACGTCCCTCACTATATTCCAGCCCCCAGGAACCCCCAGCACTGAGACATGACCCCATCTCCACTGCTATATGCCAAGGACTCCAGAAACAACCACATCAATCCACCCAGGGGTCGGCAACCTTTCAGAAGTGGTGTGCCGAGTCTTCATTTATTCACTCTAATTTAAGGTTTCGCGTGTCAGTAACACATTTTAACGTTTTTAGAGGGTCTCTTTCTATAAGTCTATAATAATAACTAAACTATTGTTGTATATAAAGTAAATAAGGGTTTTAAAATGTTTAAGAAGCTTCATTTAAAATTAAATTAAAATGCAGAGCACCCCAGATAGGTGGCCAGGACCCGGGCAGTGTGAGTGCCACTGAAAATCAGCTCGCAAAATGAGCTCACGTGCTGTCTTTGGCACCCGTGCCATAGGTTGCCTACCCTGATCCACCCTATCCGGGCTGGGCTGTCTATAATTGTCTGTTTTGGGTGTGGTGTATGTGTGTTACACACCACTGTGCTTCACTTGGAATGGGCTCTGCTACGTGTCCTGTGCCCTATAGTGCCAGTAGCTGAGGACAATTCTCAGTCCCTCACCTCCAGTGCCTCCAGACTGATGAAACTAGCAATGGCAAAGCCGTCAATCAGATCCTCTTCCTCCTCCTCCTCCTCCTCATGGCTGCAGGAGGAGCCTGACGGCCTCGTCCTCCGGCGCAAGGGTCGGCGCCGGGCCTTACCGGGCGCCACAGGGGCTGGTGGGGCGGGGCCTTCGCTCTCTGAGTCTGAGGAGGAGAGGACGCTCCGGTGGGCGGGCTCCCCTGGGCGTCCCCCCCGATGTTGGCTCCGGCGGCTCTCGCGGTCCCGCCGCGAGCAGCGCCGCAGCCTCCGGGCCCTGCCACCTCCCCCACTCCAGCAGGGGGCAGGAGCTGCCGCCGCTTCCATGCTGCCCCCGGCCAAGCTTCTTCCTGCGACGCCCTTCACCCCTCTCCAGCCTGCTGCATAGCAGCTGTTCTGAACTGTGTCCTCGCGCTCTCCTCTGGGCGCTGATTGGCAGAGAACCGGCGGGGGGAGGTGCTCCCCCAGGAAGTGGAGGGGGCGTGTCTTCGTCCTCCCCTTTAAAAACTTGCTGGCAACCTCCCCTTTAAGGTCAATTTTGACACAGGCTGGCAATCTTCCCCTTTGAAATCCGACTGCGGGCCCCCCCAACACGGACTCCCTGTGCCAGTTTCTTTGGGGGGCCTCCCCTTCAGAACGCCACCGCGGCTGCTCTGTGCGGCCTCCCCTCTGAGGCAGGCCTTTCAACTATGAGAGGTTTAATGCCCCTTGACATAAACTCCAAGACCGGCGCGGGCCGAGGTGCGCCTCCCCTTTAATTCGGATTAAACCGCTGCCGAAACAAACCGATGTTACCACCCCCTTTCCAAGGGCCTCCCCTTTAAGGATGGGCGATGAAATGGTGGAGGCGGCGTCTCGCAGATTCCTCCCCTTTAAACAGGCCTCACATCCGCCCCCCCCCCTCGCGGGGTTGGGGGCCCTCCTCGGAATAGGTGTAAATCCCGCCCCGCACAAAGTGCAGCAGGGGGGCGGCTTCGGGGGCTTGGCCTCCCCTTTAAGTGCGTGGGCGCGACACCCCCGCCGCAGTCAGTCCCTTGGGTCGCCGGCCTGCCAGCGAGGCAACTTCCCCTTGGGGAGTCCGGATTTAAATGTCTTCAGCCATCAAACGCGGGGGGGGGGGGGGGGGGGGGGAGTGACTTCCCCTTTAAGACTCCAGCTTTCCACTTCTGCCAGCGATGGCAATGGTCGACGCGCGGGGGGGGCCTCGCCTTTACCAGTCCAGCTGTCAATCCCCCCCGCCAAGGCGCCGCGCGTTGGGGGAGCCGCCGCCCCTGTAAATCTCCAGATTGAACGGCGTCTGCCGCCCGGGAGCAGGGGGGTCACTGGCCCTTTAAGAAACCGGCCTGAAATCGCTGCTTGGAATCCATTTCAGGGGCCACGTCCCCTTTAAGAACCCCGAGTTTACATCTCACCGGCCACTTCCGTAATTAGGCCAGCTAGCGTCCCCTTTAAGAACTTGGGGTCAAACTCCGCCGACAAGAAACCCCCTTCCACAATGGGGCAGGAGCGAACTCCCCTTTACCAGCTCCGGGCTCCCTTTAAATCCGTTGACAGGCGCTGGGATGAAGAGGGGGGTTGTTTTCTTCCGGTCTAACCCCCCCTTGACGCCTCACGTTGCTCTCTGTCCCTTTAAGAAAGCGGCCGTAGAGGGCAGGAATCCGTTGGCGGAGACGGGGAGGGGGGGTGTCTCGCGGCCGTTGCGGGGAGCGGGGCGTCTCGCGACACCCCCGCGCTGATTGGCCGCGAGGTTCGTGCCCTGCGCTGTCCTCGCTGCCCCCCGTTGATTGGCCGGAGCGGAGGGGCTGGAATGGTTCGGTCCGAGCCGGTCTCTGCTTCCCCCACGGGAGGGGGCCCGGTTGGTCTCGCCCTCCCCCTCCACGGGCCGCGCCCCGCTCGCCACTGTCCCCCGATTCTCTCGGCTCTCTGTCTGTGCGCGTCGCTGCCGGATCCTCTTCGCCTCTGCGCACGGCACGCGACGCAACTCCGTCCACAGCGTGCGATCCCTCCGCCAGCTGAAGAAAGCGCAGAGAGAGGGGAAGAACCCCTCCGCCGGAAGAACTAGTCCCTGCAGCCCCTCCCCAGGCCGGGACTCTCCCTTCCCCACACTGTGATGTCACAGCATCCCCAGGAGATGCAACAACCTGGTGATGTCACAACCCAACAAACCGCAGCATGATGTCACAGCCCAGTTTGATGACATCACATCCTACTGTGATGTCATAGCCCCACCATACCACATCAACAACACAATGGCATCATGCCATGTTGTGATGTCACCACCCAGCCTTGTGATGTCACAGCCCCAGTACCCCACTCAACCACAGCACCATGGCACACGCTGTCCTGCTGTCAGCATCCCATGCAGTCACGCCAGGCCAGCCCAAACTCAGCTCCATCCCTCCCCCACCGCAAGCCACATGGATGTGGAGGGGGGGGATGACCCCGAGCCAAGGAGCCAGGGATGGAGGCTTGCCAATGCCTTGCTGCCAGGGACACAGCTGCTCCATCCCCACAGGCCAAGGATGGCTGTTGGCAGGAGGCTTAGGCCAAGGCCCAGATGAGTCCAGCTGGGTAAAAAGGAGCCTGTCACCCCAAAACCCACATCCAGCCCCCCATCTCCATCATGTAACACACAGGCGCTAGGCACCCAATGCAAAGCATTTCTGATCCCAGCCTCCCGGGATACCTCATCCCTGTCCAGTGCCAGCACTCAAGGGACAATCACTTTGTTCATACAGCACCAAGCATAATGCGGACCTGGACTGTGACTAGGGCTCGTAGGTGCGACAGTAAAGGAGTTGCCTTAACACTGGCCTCCTCCCATCTCCTTTCCATCCCATGAAAACAGGAGCCTCTGCCGCTGCAGCTCCCACCCTCTTTGGGGCCCTGGTCCCTTAAGAGATGGGGCACAGGCAGGACAGATTCTGGCAAGGCATTGGAGTGGCTACAGCAGGCTCAGAGCTGCCAAATGAGCCTGACCAAGCAAGGAGCAGCAGTCAGTTAGTGCCAACAGTAGGGTTCAGGGTTAACAGCCTGAGCCAGTTAGGCCAGCAGCTCCAGGTGGACATATCTCCCACCCACAGGGCACGGAGGTTCAGGGCTTACCTCCCACCAGCTTCCTCCTATACCCGCTACCTCTCAGACCCCAGCTGAGGAGCTCACTGCAGCACAGTGTGTAGGGATCAGCACTGACTGCAAAGGGGGAGCACCCCCTATTGAGCTCCCCCCCACCGCACAGTGGCCCCCAGTGCCAGGGACAGCATGAATGAAGCAGATCAGACAACAGGGTGGATGTTTTTTGTTGAAAAGTTTAATAGAAATATAGATCTCAAAAAAAAACAACAAACAAAAAACACACACATAAAACCAGCAAATATTCACTGACTGACCCAATAGGGCCCAGCCCAGCAGACACCCCACACCCAGGGCTCCTGCCAGTGCCCCCGAGGCTGCAATCACACTTCAGAGGGAAAATGCCCTCCTCCTGATACACACAGGGAACTGATTCCCTGGTGCCTTTACCCACAAGCCCCCTCTCCTGCCCTATATCCCAGCCAGACTGGACAAAGGCCACTTGCCCCCCAGGCACCCAGTGGGAGGTGACCGTAAAATGGCTAATACTGCCCCCCCTCCCCCTCACTAAACAATCTGCCCCCGGTACGTTCAGCCACTGGGGGTCGCTACACAGAGGCACTGGGAGGATGGAAGGACCAGGATTTGTGCGTAGGCAACTGAGTGCTGAGAACAGGAAGGTTCATCACACCTGCTGGACATTCATCACCCCCCACCCCACTCCTGGACTGGACCTGGAGCCTGTGAGGGGAGCAGTGGCAGAGGCAGCTTGGCGACTGGCTGCAGGACGGCTGCCTCAGCTCAGGCAGAACTGGGAGCAGCCAAGAGCTGCCCCCAAGGAAGCAGCCAATTCTGGGTGGAACTAGGGCTCAAGGAGGAGATGTCTCCTCCTGGGCAGCAAAGGATTCTGGGTAGAACTAGGACATCTCTCTCAGAGAGATCTCTGCTTGGACATGGGTCCAGGAACCCCAGGGCAGCTGAGGACTCTGGTAGAGCAGAGGATTCTGGGAGTACCCCTGAGGACACGATGGCTCTAGGAGGATCCAATAGCAGAACATTCTGGGTGTATCCCCAGGGGAGATGCTCCTCGGAAGAACTGAGGCTTCTGGGAGTATCCTGGGAGGTAACTACTCTCCTAGGATCCCAGAGGATTCTGGGAGCTCCCCCAGGCCAATGAGCAATACCAAGGACAGAGGGGCCACTCAGTCTCTGGTTCAATGCCCAGCGTGGATCTGGACAGTGCACAGCGCCCCCTAGTCCCCATCAGCTTCAAACAGGGCATCCAGCTCAGCCAGGCGCTGGCGCAGCAGTTCCTCCAGATCGCGGTGCTGGGGTGGAGCCCGGCGCCCACCTGGCGCTCGCCCCGCCAGCCTCCCCCGGGGCCGGGCACGGCGCTGCTTGCGGGGCAGGCTGCTGTCCTGGAATTCCATGGTGCGCTTCAGCTTGCGCTGGCTGGTAAGCACCAGTGCCCCGTTCC
Source organism: Chelydra serpentina (assembly GCA_037349315.1). Classification (NCBI taxonomy): domain Eukaryota; kingdom Metazoa; phylum Chordata; order Testudines; family Chelydridae; genus Chelydra; species Chelydra serpentina. The sequence goes on along the minus strand of JBAIAC010000021.1, from coordinate 1,321,446 downwards.
GCTCCCGAGGCTCCTCGAAGATCGTCTCGAAGGTCCTACGGGGGGAGGAGAGAGGGCTAGACGGGACCCAGGGGCCCGAGTCCACCAACCCACCCTGGGACGCCTACAGCACAAATGGGGCCTTACCTACTGTGTCCCCCAGCCGGGACACCCTCAGCACAAGGGGCAGGCGGAATGGGGATCGGACCCCTGCGTCCTCCACTCAGGACCAAACACCTCCTGCTGCTTAGGGGGGCAGCGAGTTTGTGGGCTGGACACCTGGGTTCCCAGCAGCAAGAACCAACCATGGCTAGATTTAACTTCCTGCACCCCTCCCCAACTCTGAAGCCAGGCTCTCCCCTTCTTGTGAGTTGGAGGAGGGGGGGGTCCCGCCCCATCGTAGCCACCCCAACTCCTCACCCCCTCCAGCAGCAGCAGCACCCAGGGCCCCCTCACCTCTTCTCGGTGGGAGTGCGGTAGTTCTTATTGGTGTAGATCTCCTCCAAACTGAACTCCTTCTTGTCCAACCTGTGATGGGGAGACCAGACTTAGCAACAACGCACAAGAATCCCTTGTCCGCGCGGAGACTCGGCACCCTCGGGGATAGGACATGGGGGCTGGACAACGGCCACACAACAGTGATGCCCAGCTTAAGAACAGGAATGGAAGAGAATCCTGTGGCCAGCTGTAACTGCTGGGGAGATGCAGAGCTGGGGATGGAACCCAGGAGTCCTGACTCTCAGCCACTCCCCTCCCCCAGAGCTCCCAATACCTGACCGGCCGGGGCAGGCCCATTGGCGTGAGGTTGGCTTGCTGTTTGGCTGGGGTCTTGCGGATTCGGAACCGGGACACTTTCCCTGTGGTCTCTTCCTGGGAGCACTGCAGGGAATGTGGAGAGAAACAGGACAGGATCAGCAAAGCTTCCGTTATGCACACACTGAGTGGCGAGTGCCCCCCGCAGCACGACAACCCCCTGCCAAATCCCCCCACTCCCCGACAGCACGGCGCCCCCCGCCCCCTGGCAGCACGAGCCCCCCACTGAGCCCCCCCCCCACTCCCTGACAGCACGGCACACCCCCCCCCGGAGCACAGTGCCCTCCCCCATTCCCCAGCAGCACAATACCCCCCCGCCGAGCCCCCCCACTCCCTGACAGCACGGTGCCCCCCCCCCCCCCGAGCCTCCACTGCTCCCCGCCCCCAGCAGCACAGCCTTCCCAATCCCCCCGCAGCACAGTGCCCCCCGTCGAAGGCCCCCTCCCCCCCCACGGCTCCCAGCAGCACAGAGCCCCCTGCCAAGCCCCCCCGCTCTCCACAGCACGGCGCCCCCAGCACCGCACTGGGACTCTGAGACCAGCACTGCCTCCCATTGGTCCACCTCACCTTGGTATCTGTGTGTGACAGGAGAATCCCGCCCGTAGTGACGTCACATCCCCTGTCCCCCTGCTCCGGGTGCTGGGAGCTGTCCCTGTGAGGCAAGAAGACCATATGGACCAGGAACCACTCAGGGCCTTTTCTGGAGGGCCAGGCGATGCCACGGCACCGGGAGCCCAGATGCTGAGGCAAGGCAGGATGGCAGTGGGACGACCTAGGCCAAGGCGGGGCGGCAAGAGGGATGGGGCCGGGGTTACCTGGGGCAAGGTGGGGTGGCGAGGTGGTGTTAGGGGCAGGCAGAGGATAGCCGATGGGGCAGGCACCAGCAGGGTTACCGGGGGCATGGCCGTGGGGGCTCAGGGGGCAGAGTTCCCCGGGGCCAAGCAGGGGGTCAGGGGGCATGGTGGCAGGGTTACCTGGGGCAAAGCAGGGCAGTGGCAGGCTCCTCGTGGTGGGGTGGCCCCGGGCCGGAGGAACGGGCCTCGTCGCAGCGGGTCATGCACACCACTGGGCTGAGCTGGCGGCGGGAGGCTGGGGAGGGGAAGGGGAAGACCTCCTTGCGCAGGCAGGGCAGGACGGGGGGCGAGGGGTGGCCCCGTAGCAACTCCCGCGACACCTCCAGGCTGCAGACCGTGTGACGGCGACGGCGCGGCGGGCAGGGGGCGGACGCTGGCAACGGGGACGGCATGGCCCAGGGGAAGTCAGGGCAGGAGTAGCTGCGGCCCAGGCGGGGCTGGCTGGGGTCCACAGGGCTCAGGCGCCACTGGCAGATGGGGGGTCTGCGGCTCACAATGCTGTCCCCCTCCCCGTCACCTTTGGCCTCGCCAGGGCCCCTCCTCTCCGCTGGCTCCGAGATGGCAATTTTCACCTCGATGTTCACCCCCTGGCGTGAGCTATGCGCCCCCTGCTGGCTCGGCCCGCTCCGGCTCTGCGGTGGCTCCTCCGCAGGACGGGGGGCCTCCGCCAGCTGCCTCCCACCCTCTCCCTCGTCCGGACAGGGAGACGGCGGGGGGCACAGGCGCGGCTTGACCGGGCTCAGGAAGATGTCGGCGAAGGTCTCTAGCTTGGATTTGACGCTCTGGAAGAGCGGGGCGATGCCCCAGTGCCGCAAGTGGGGGACTGTGGCCCGGGGGCGCAGCAGCGAACAGATCGGGGGAGGCCAGGCGGAGGAGGAGGAAGGCAAGAGGCTGCCAGGTGGTTCCGCTTCTTCTGGGACGGGATCTGCTGGGAGGAGGGCACAGGGGTCAGGAGACGCCAAGGGAGGACCACAGCCTGCGACGCACAGACAGCCCCCAATGGTGCTGAACCCACTAAACCCTCGGCAAGCTCCCAGAAACCCCGCCAAAAACGCACACTCTTGCCTCCCCGGCCCTATTTTCAGAACAAAGCAGCAATTTTGACTTGCCACAAAACGGGACTTGGGCAAAGTCCCATTTCGAGCAGAAAGGTTTCACTGTGAGAGAGATCTAACCGTTTTTGGACTGATCCAATCTCTTTAAAAGCGTCTAATCGTCTCTTTCTATAAAACAAACAAATGGTTGCTAAACAAGAAAATGACTCTCCAAACATCCACAATAGATTAGATTTTTTTTCCACTGCAATTTCGTTTAAATGAATGTTTCCTTCTCAACATTTTCGGTAAAAAAACGTTTGGAGGAAAAGTTCAACCCCCGCTCTCCATGGAGCCCCACCCCCATGTCCAAGCTCCACCTCCAGTCCCGCCCCTGCCTGAGCTGGAGCTCCGCCTACCTGGCTGCGGGCAGCGCTCCCACTGCTCTGAGGAAGAGGAAGATGCTGTCAGCTGATCAACCCTGTCAGGAGAGAGGAAGTGAGGCTCTGGGGCCGGCGCCCCCTAGAGGGCCCCGTGTCCCACCCCAGCTGGTTGGTAGGGAAGTGCACTTACGTGCTAGGAGGAGAGCGCATCAGCAGATCTTCCTGCTGCAGGCTGGCATCCTGCCAATGAGAGGTGGCATCTGAGCTGGGGCACGGGATGGGGTCCATCCCCTCACCCGAGGCTGACAGGACAGCGGCACCTGGTCAGGGCAGCTTCCTCCTTGGTTGTAAGCCCAACCCCTCCCTCCATTGACCCATCTGGTACAGCACCCACTGCTGAGATCCCCACCACCCATCCCTCTCCCCTCTAGCCTGGGCTCTGGTAGCCCCCTCCTTGCCCCCCCCCCCAGCTCCTTCCAATCCCTCACCCCTGTCCCCTCCCCCAATCCTTTCCCCACCCCAGCCCCCCACACCCATCCCTCACCCACTCCCATCCCCTCCTCTCGGGGCTCCGGCAGCCCCTCTAGCTCCCCAGCGGCTCACTGCTGCCATGGGGCACTCCTCCAGTGCCACCGTCAGGACACGCTGCTGGGCCCTCTCCATGGGCGACGTCACCAGCTCCTTCCCCTGCTGGGAGATGGAGGGAGATGCCCCCGGCCCCCGGTTCTGCTGCGTGGCCCCCGGCCGCAGCGGCCATCGCTTGCCCGGCAGCCGCTCTGACCCGGACCCGGCCACGCCCTGGGGCGGCCAGCATGATGCGGGGGCCTTATTCTCAGGCCTCTGGCAGACGGGAGACCTTTGCTCCTCGGGGGAGGGTCTGGAAGAATGAGACGGGGCCATGGACCCCAAAGCCCCGTCGCTCACTGGCACAATCTTCACCCCCCAGGATCTTCAGCCCCCCCCCCCCCCCCCCGCCGACTCCCCTCCCCCCCCAGATCATCACACCACCAGCACCCCCTCCGAGATCCCACTCCCTGCATCCCTGCCATCAGCTCCTCTGAGCCCCCGGCACCTCATCCCCATAGCCCCCTCTCTCCCCGCTCCCCTTTCTCAGCCTCGCACATGCTGCCATGCTCCACCCCCCATCAGATCCAGCCCCTGCCCCAGAAGCCAGCAACCCCCTCCCCCGGCAGGCACCCTGCTCAATATTTGGAAGGTGCCAGGACAACAGGTGCCCTGACATGTGATCCACCCCTGCTCACCTGTCCATGGCAGGCTCCTGCTGCCCAGGGATCCAATCCGAACCAGGCGGAGGGCTCCCAGCTGGGGGCAAGGCCTTCCCAGGGAGGGGGTGTCCAGGGAGGGAGGGGGTGGCCGGAAGAGCTGAGGAGGATGTGCCCCTTTGGGAGACCTGCTGGGAAAGAGACACCACAGGGTTAACCATGGACCCCATCCCGCCCCCGAAACTGACTCCCAGCTCCTGGCCTCCCCAAACGACTCTCCTCAAGAGCCCAGCCTGGCCCCCTCTCATGTGTAATGGGGGCGCAAATACCAAGCGGTCCTGTCCCAAGAGCTCAGCACAGGAGTTTCTGGGCCATCTGGGGGCAAACCACAGCAGCGAGAGAAGGAGGGTGCACGGGGGAGAGGCTGGCTCGAGAAATCCATACCAGGAAGCGGCAAAGGATTCAGCAGGTTCAAGGGAGCAGGACGACAGGGCCTGGGAGGGCTCAGGAGAGGTTGCGGGGGCTCAGGCCATCAGATCTCCAAGCAGGGCCCCCCCCAGCCCCAGACCACCCCTCCCCCCCCCCGCACTCACAGCCCCTCCTGTGGTGGCAAGACACTCCTCCAGGGCAATGGCCAGTACCCTGTGCCGGGCTCTCTCCATGGGCGAGGCCACCAGCCACAGCTCCGCCCCCTGGCCCCACTGAGGCACCCCCTGCTGCAGCCGCTGCCGTCTGCCCTGCAGCCTCTCCGACTGGCGCCTTGCCTGAGGAGACCCGGCCCTGCCCCGGGGCAGCCAGCACAGCGGGGGAGCCTTCTCCTCGGGCCCCCGGGGGGCGGGGGAGCTCTGCTTTTCAGCGGAGGGTCTGGAAGAGAGAGATGGGGTCACTCACGAGGGCCATGGACCCCAAATCCCCCTGGTTACTGGCATGATGTTCGCCTCAGGACCCAGAGACCCACAGCTCCCCCCCGCCTCCCAAATCACCCACCCGGCCTGGTTGAGACCATTGTCTTCCACTCACAGCGTCCTATCCTCCAGCCCCCAAGTCTCCTCCCCGCAACACACAGTCCTCCCAGCCACGCCCAGGGAAAGAGGAAGGGCGCTGCCCCCGGCGAGGTCTGCTCAGGGTGGGATGGGCAGGCCCTGACCCCAGAGGGGTCACCCCAAAGGTGGAACCCCCCCCACACACACACACCTGTACACGATGAGCCTCTGGCGTCGGATGTTCCGCTCCGAGGCCGACAGCCTGGTGCAGCCCCCTGCCAGCGCCCCTCTGGCCACGGGTTGCTCCATGGCTGGCTCCAGCCGGGATGTAGGGGGCAGCCCCCTGGGATCAGGGGTTCAGAGATCGTCCCGGGACAGTCTCCTGCCTACTCATCCTCCAGCGTGGCCTCCTCTGCCCAGGAAAGAGCACCCAGGGTTACAATGAGCACGGCAAGACCCCGCCCTGACCCAGCTCCAGGGTGGGGGACTGGCTGGCTCAGCTGGACGGGAAACGGGATCTTTCCCCTCTAGGGGACACCGGCTCTGGTGATGAGCCCGAGAACTCAGCATCACATCCCTCAACCTCCTGCATCCTAGGGCTGGCAGCATGGCCACAGGAGCAGAGGGCTCAGCCATGGAGGATCAGACTGGGGGGGGGGGGCACTCCCCAGTGCCGGGGGGGAGGGGCTGCAGAGGTGGCACATTCCCACAGTGCAGAGCTCAGAGATCACAACGGACAAGCAGAGCAGGGAGCCGCTGGGAGAGTAATTACAGGGCATTAGCAGGCAGGCAAAGCCATTGCTAGCGTAACCAGAGAGCCCCCTGCGCAGCTCAGGTGTGACCTGACACCAGCTTGGGAGCAAAGAGGAAGCTCGGGGGAGGTGTGGGGGTTGGGAACGACCAAGAGATGGTTTCCCAGGCCACAAAGGACGTTGCAGCCAGGTGAGAGGGGCACTGATGGGGCATCTCCATCTCTTTGTCCTGCCTCCCAGCACTGACCCTGCCTAACTCTGCCCCCAGGACTCCCCCCACCCTGATTCTCCACACCTGGCCTCCCCGCTTCAGGTTCCTCCCTTCTCCCCTTAGATCCTCCCCACCAGCCCTCTCTATTTCCCCTCTCTCAGTCTCCCACTCTGGTTACTCCCAACTCTCTCCCCCACTGGGTCCCTACCCCAAAATCCATTGCCCCAGCTCTAGGTCTCTCTCTCCTCCCTTTGGATCTCTCTCCCCCCACCAACTATGCCCCCTTTCCCTCACCCACCCCTCTCCCACACTTTACAGCCCCCCTCTTCCCCCAGGTTCCTTTTCCACCCCAGGTCCCCTCTTTACTCTCATCCCTTCCCCCAGGTCCCCTCTTCCCCTGGCTCTCCCCATGGTCGTTCCCCTCCCACACTGCATCCCTCCTCACTCGCCTCCACAAATTGCCCCCCCCCCTGTAGATTCCCCCTCACCATCTGCTCGCCCCCTGGGTCTTCCCCCACAGCGACCCCTCGCTGGTCCCCCTAAAGTGCCCTTCCACCAGGTCTCCCACATTGATCCCTTTCTCCCCAGCTGCACTCCGGCTTTCCTCCCATCAAATCCCTCCACCGCTTCTCTCACCATCCCAAATCCCCCAAGTCATCCTTTCCCCAGGTCTCCCCAGCCACCCCGCTGCACTTCCCCTTCCCCCTGATCTCCCCCAATCCCGCCCCCTGCTACCCTCCCTCACTGCCCCCCCCGATTGTCCTGCCCCATGAGTCACCCCTCCTCAAAGGCCCTCATTGCTCCCTAACCCCCTAGATCTCCTTCCCCCCACTGCTCCCCTTCTCCCCGTCCAAGCTCCCCCCATTGCCCCCCTTCCCCCACAGCTCCCCCTCCCAGCTCCCCCATTGCCCCCCCTTTCCCCACTACTCCCCCTCCCAGCTCCCCCATTGCCCCCCTTCCCCCACTGCTCCCCCTCCCAGCTCCCCCATTGCCCCCCCTTTCCCCACTGCTCCCCCTCCCAGCTCCCCCATTGCCCCCCCTTTCCCCACTGCTCCCCCTCCCAGCTCCCCCATTGCCCCCCTTTCCCCACTGCTCCCCCTCCCAGCTCCCCCCACTGCCCCCTTCCCCCACTGCTCCCTCTCCCAGCTCCCCCCACTGCCCCCTTCCCCCACTGCTCCCTCTCCCAGCTCCCCCCACTGCCCCCCTTTCCCCACTGCTCCCCCTCCCAGCTCCCCCATTGCCCCCCTTTCCCCACTGCTCCCTCTTCCAGCTCCCCCATTGCCCCCTTTCCCCACTGCTCCCCCTCCCAGCTCCCCCATTGCCCCCTTTCCCCACTGCTCCCCCTCCCAGCTCCCCCATTGCCCCCTTTCCCCACTGCTCCCCCTCCCAGCTCCCCCCACTGCCCCCTTCCCCCACTGCTCCCTCTCCCAGCTCCCCCCACTGCCCCCTTCCCCCACTGCTCCCTCTCCCAGCTCCCCCATTGCCCCCTTTTCCCCACTGCTCCCCCTCCCAGCTCCCCCATTGCCCCCTTTCCCCACTGCTCCCCCTCCCAGCTCCCCCCACTGCCCCCCCTTTCCCCACTGCTCCCCCTCCCCAGCTCCCCCCACTGCCCCCCTTTCCCCACTGCTCCCCCTCCCGGCTCCCCCCATTGCCCCCCTTTCCCCACTGCCCCCCCTCCCAGCTCCCCCCACTGCCCCCCTTCTCCGCTCACCGGCTCTCGCCCGCTCCCGTTCGGTCTCCGGCTGCGGCTCAGCCTCCTCCCGCCCCGCCCCGTTTCTTCTGACGCTACACGGCCCGACCCCCCGCGGCCAATGGCAGCGGGCCTTGCTTCCGTCCGCCCTCAGCCAATCGGCGCGCGCCTTGCTGCCCGGGGGTCCCCGCAGCTTGAAGCCGTGGGGGTCGCCATCTTGGCAAAGGGCAAAAAAGAAAGCCGTGTCACGGCTCAAGCTGAGCCACCGCCATCTTGGGGTGGGGCAACAGTGTAAGGTGTGTGTGGGGGGGAGGGGTGGCAAGGGGACATAGCGGTGCCGCCATGCGGTGCTGCCATCTTGGATAAGGGCATCGGAGGGGACGTGAAGTAGTTTCAGCGGGAGACCATCTTGGATGAGGGCGAGAAGCTGGGGATTTAAAGGGCCAGGCGACCCTGGGTGGTGGGTGACGGGAGCTCCGGCCAGTCCCAATCCTGGGAGCGCGGGGCCCCCGTTCTTTGTTCCCCTACGGACCCGTTTACACCGCGCCGGATTAAAACACGTGCCGAACTTCCCACCCATGCAGCTGGCTGGGACTCAGCCACCGGGCCAATTCCTGATTTACTGCCAGGGGTTCCCTTGTGTCTCCGCCCAGACCCGACCCCTGCAGGGCCCCCCGGAAACACACCGGGCCAATGAGGAGTCCCCGTTGGATACTACATGTTGAGACCTATCCGTTAGCGGGTCTTTAATCCATCTCCCCTGTGCCATGTTCAGGCCCGGTGTAACCACTAGGCGAACTAGGCGGCTGCCTAGGGCGCCAAGATTTGGGGGCGCCAAAAAGCAGTGCCCCCCCCCCCAATTTTTTTTTACACTGTTGCTGGAAAACGAATGAATAAAGAAAAGAGAAACGTCGTTGAACTTGCATTTTAACTTGTTGTTCTCTCGTACATTACAGCTATAGCCTACGCCGGCTCTGTGTTGCGGACACAAGCGTCCTGCTTCACACTACGGTACAAAGTGGCAATGACGTCATTTTTCTCCTCGCACGCAGCCGGGGGAAGGAGGTGGACGCAAGGCGCAAAATATCCTTGCACCGGCCCTGGCCATGTTCATTCGATTCCGTTCAGGCTTTTTCGTCATTGGCTGATCCAGGGAGGGGGTGGGATACCAAGCCAGAGGGGCCCATTGGTTTGCTCCAGCGGGGCAATGACTTTGTGTTTGCAAGGACCCCTTTTTACATAGTCACTAGTCCAGTGGTTTTCAAACTGCGGGTCGCGACCCAGTGCTGGGTCGCGGAATATAAGGCACTGGGTCGCGGCGGCTCCGGTTAGTACCGCCGACTGGTCCGTTAAAAGTCCCATTGGCGGTGCTGCCCGGCTAAGGCAGGCTAGTCCCTACCTGTTCTGACACCGCGCTGCGCCCCGGAAGCGGCCAGCAGCAGGTACGGCTCCTAGTGGGGGTGGCCACAGTTCCCGGCCAATGGGAGCTGCGTGAGGGTGGGGGTGGTAGCGCCTGCAGGCGAGAGCTGCATGGAGCTGCTTGCGGGCCTCTGCCTAGGAGCCGGACCTGCTGCTGGCCGCTTCTTGGGCACAGCGCTGTCCGCGGTGCCAGGACAGGCAGGAAGCCTGCCCTAGTCCCCCGCTGTGCCACTGACTTGGAGCTGCCCGAGGTAAGCCCGTGCCCCAACCCCACGCCCCAATCCCCTGCCCCAGCCCTGAGCCCCCCCAAACCTGGAGCCCCTTCCTGCATTCCAAACCCCTCATTCCCAGCCCCACCCCACAGCCTGTACCTCCAGCCCAGACCCTGACCCCCTCCTGCACCCCAACCCCTTGCCCCAATCCTCTGCCTGAGCCCTGAGCCCCCCCACACCCAGATCCTCTTCTTGCACCCCAAACTCCTCATCCCTGGCCCCACCCCAGAGCCTGCACCCCCAGCCCAGAGCCCTGACCCCCTCCTGCACCCCAGCTCCCTGCCCCAGCCCAGAGCCCCCTCTCACATTCTGAACCCCTCATTCCTGGGGTCTCCACCCCACAGTCCTCACCCCTGCACCCCAACCCTCTGCCCCAGCCTTGAGCCCCTCACACACCTCTAACCCCTCATCCCCAGCTTCATTGGGTCACGGGCATCAACAATTTTCTTCAACTGGGACTGAAGGGAAAAGCTGGGATCCCAGTAAGGCCGCCAGGAGCCCCCCAATTCTATCTGCTCAGTATCATTCCCAGTAGGTCCCTGTTCTCATGGCAGGCGTCATTTCTGGATCCCACCCCTGGCAGGAGCCCTCCCATCCCCCTGTCTTTCTCTGAGGCCTTTCCTGGGCCATTGGGACAGACCTGGCCCTTCCTCTCCCCTCTGGGGAAGGGTTTGGGGGATTTGCTTCCTGCCCATCAAGTTTTCTTCTCAGTGACAAACCCCTTTGCTGCCCTCTCTCGCCCCAGCCCAGGAAATGAGCCTCGGCTGGATTCTTTCTGTCTCCCAGCAGGTGCCAGGATGGAGGAGAATCACCAGCAGGAAGGGCCTGCAGGAGCAGAGCCGCATGGGATGTCCCAGAGCCCCACCGAGCCTGAAGATGCCAGCGAGAGTCAGGACAAGATGGACCCCAGGCCAGGGGAGGAAAATCTTGCTTAGAAGGAGAGAGAGAACACCAAGAGATATCCAGAGAATAAGTCTCGTGAAACACCAGCACACCCACGTGGGTGAGCACCCTGACTGATGGCCCAACCTCGGGAAGGGCTTTTGGGGGGAGCGTGATGCTGGCTCCACGCCATGTGGTCCACACTGGGCAGAGACCCCATGCATGTCCTGAGTGTGTGTGGTGGTCCGGGCAGAGAGAGTCCCTCTCCAAGCACCAAAGTGCCCATGTGGTGAGGAGACCTCATCAACATCCTGACTGGGGGAAGTTCTTCAGCCACGGCACCAACGACTGGGCGCACCGCGCACCGGAGGGAGACGCTATCAATGCCCTGACCGCGGGAAGGGCTTTGGTGTCTGTTCCATCACTGCCAGACCCACCTGGGTGACCCATCTCTACAAATGTCCTGAGTGTGTGAGGGGCTTCAGCTACAGCTCCAACCTGGCCACCCACTGGTCATCCCCACCGCAGAGGGGCCCTACAAGGGCACCAAATAAGGGAGGAGCTTTGCTGAGAGCTCCCATGCCCTGCAGCACCAGCATACCTCCACCGAAGAGTGGCCCTCCTGGTGCAGCTGCGGTGACATGGCAGCTGCAGGAAGAGCGTCTGGTTGGCCTGGCATTTCGCTCAACACTAGCGGACACAGCGGGTGCTGAAGCAACAGTACAAGTGTCCCGAGTGTGGGAAGGGCTTCAGGGAGAGTGATGGGCAGTCGAATACCAGTGCACCCACATCAGGGAGTGGCCCCAAAGGTACCTTGACCGCGGGAAGGGCTCCCTGCATAGATCCAACCTCCAGGAGCACAAGTGCACCCACCCCAGAGGCAGATGCCACTTGACCGCAAGAGGAGCTTTGGCACCAGGACCACCCTGATCAGGCACCACCAGACCCACACAAGGGAGAGACCCTCCCCATACCCCCAGTGCAGGAGGGACTTTTGCCTGAGATACTTCTTCACTTCCCCCTGGAGGATCCACACTGATGGTCCGAGTGTAGGGAGGCCTTCAGTGTTAGCACCCAGCTCACGAGGCACCAAAGGAACCACTGGGGGCAGGACTGTGCCAGGCTGCAGGGATTGGAAAATCCCACCACGGAGAATCCAACTGCAGCAGAACTCCCCCCACCCACTGCGGCCAACCAGGGACACACGCCAAGGGCCATTGCCATCAATGGAATTGTTTGGCTGTTGATGTCAATGGAACGTCCCTCACCATCTGCAGCTGACCGGGGCATGATGAGCCAAAGGCCATTGTTGGTCGCTGGTGTCAGTGGAAGTATGGCCATTGACATCCATGAAACTTCTCTCGCCATCTGCAACTACCCAGGGGCACAAACCAAAGGCTGGTAACATCAATGGAGGCCTGACCATTGACATCAGTGGAATGGTCCTCACCGACTGCAAGTGACCAGAAGCATCATCCAAAGCTCAGAGGACGGAGTGACCCAGACTCTGTGAGTGGCACCATTCCTTCCAGGGCCGGGGGATCAGGCCAGCAGCCTGGTTCCGTTTTAGCTTAATCCACTTCCAGAGCAAAAGGATCTAAACTGGTTTAAGCTAAACTGGATCAAGGCCATCTTATACTGTACTAGCATAGAACGTCCGCCTGGGGAGTTATTGTGGATTAGTTATCCCAGGTCAATTTCCTCCTGTACGCAGCCATAAACACAATCCTAGGATATCACCCAGACCGCTCCTTAGGCTTCAGACGCTGAGCTCCAGTCCAGGCTGCAACTTCAAAGTGTAGTCCACACAATATTTTAAATTACTATCCCAAGCCCTGTTAACCTGAGTCTGTTGAACCAGGCTGGGAGGCTCACGGCTGCAGGATTACACTGCCGTAATACAGATCGTAATTAATAATAATAGTCCTCATCTCCCTTAGTTTAGCAGGTGCGCCAGTGCCATCGTTTTCCCTGCACAAGAGTTTTAGAAAGCGTTGATTAGATGGATCTGACATGGACTCACCGGGGCGATGCTCTGGAACGACTCCATATGAAGCCAGTCAGGACTCTTGGGGAGCCTCCTCTCTGTGAGCCGACTGTCTCCAGGGCAAGAAGCTTACCCAGCTTCGACCTTCCTGGGTCTGTCCTCGGAGCATTCAGCATCACCGTCCACACCATGCGCTTCCCACAGCGAGTCCGCACAGGCGGGGCTCCTGGGGAAGCCAGTGGGCCCTGCCCCCCAACTCCGCAGTCAGACGTGACTCTCAGCCAGCCAGTAAAACAGAAGGTTTATTAGACGACAGGAACATGGTCTAAAACAGAGCTTGTAGGTATAGAGAACAGGACCCCTCAATCAGGTCCATCTTGGGGGGCAGGGAGGCCAGAGGTCCATCTGGCCCTCCCTCCATTTCCCGAGCCAGCTCCAAACTGAAACTCTCCAGCCCCCTCCTCTGCCTTTTTCTCCTTCCTGGGCCAGGAGGTCACCTTTGTTCTCCAACACCTCCAGTTGGCACCTTTGCAGGGAAGGGGCCCAGGCCATCAGTTGCCAGGAGACAGGGTGTCAGCCATTCTCTGCCATCACACTGGCCCTCTAGGGCTCTGCAACTATCACACACCCGTATCCCACCACCATAGGGGAAACTGAGGCACCCACACAGTATTCAGATGAAACATTAAGAACAGTCCCACTTTGTCACAGGATCTAAAGTCACACCTTTCAATCCCCGACAAGGCCAAAGATTAGAACCCGGGTCCGGGCATCTCTCAGATGTTGTTTACCAAATATTGAAAATGACCATTTCTGAACCAATCTATTTCCCTCTTGTTTCGTCTGGTCCTTATCCAAACATCACCTTTTGCCATGCAAGGTTTCAGACATATTTCCAAAAGTGCGATGCTTCTGCATACAAAGAACTAACTCTCTTAGGTCTTGCCGGCACAGAAAAAGTTGTAGCCAGTATACTAGTAAAGGGGTACAGCCCACCCCAGTGCCTATGGCATTATAGCTGATTCCTATTGTTAGCCAATATCATAGACATTTTAGAAGGCTTTCTACTTATGCTAAGTTGCATAACCATGAATCAGACTCCCCATATGCCATGCACTTATGCTAAGCTTTATTGTGGAAACTTCTTAACAGGTGAAATGTATGTAGGCTTGACAGAATGAGATTTTTTATTTTTTTAATCATTTCCATGGATAATATTGATAGTTGTTTTAAAGCATTATTTCCCCCTTTTTATCAGTTTACATTTTCACAGTTGTACAAAATTCTGTGTTTTGAGCATTTTTTCCCTCTTTTTGTCAATTTAAATTTTCACAGTTGCAGGAAATTGGGGAATGGGGGTGCAGACAATGGGGATGGGCAGACAATAATTATTTAATGACGGATGTTGAGATTCATAACGTTACAGCTTTAAAACTAAAACACAAATTGCCGACATCACATGTCAAAATACACAAAGTAAATATCCTTGGATCAAACTTTTCTTTCTCAAGCAGTTGTTTTTCTTTGCATATCTGTACCTTTTGATTGTTATCGATGGAAAGAGTTTTTCATCAGTTTGTGTGTGTACAGCTAAATCAACATTTACCTATAAAAATTTCATCCTTCCACGCTTGACTGTATGTGACCTCTGTTGTTTGTGTATGCAGAACCTGTCAGAAGCAATAGCGAATATAAACAGTGCTAGGCATGGTTGGTTATCTTTTAGGGATAATTGGTACAGGTATCTTTAACTAGATACAAGGCTAGAAATAATCGGAGCAGGTAGGCTAATTTTTCTCCTGAACCACTGAGGTCTGAGTATCACTGGTTTAACGGCTCTTACATCTGTGTGTTCCATTCTATGCATCCGATGAAGTGGGCTGTAGCCTACGAAAGCTTATGCTGAAATAAATTTGTTAGTCTCTAAGGTGCCACAAGTACTCCTGGTTTTTTGTTTTTGTTTTTTTCCCTGGATGGGTGCTGATGACAGATATTAACACTGGCTACTCTATTGTTGTACCTGAAAGGCTAGTTGTGGGTGTTTTCAACTTCACAACATCTTTCAGTAACACATACATGGCAAAACTTCACATACAATGATAACACCTCCAATCCAACAGGATGTTAATGTTTGACATATCAAGACTTTTAGAATGATACCTCATAAGGCATGCATTGTACAAAACATATTAAAATTATGACAGTGATGAACATGGGGGTGCCAAGGTGTCACAGGGATAATGATACTACCCTCTCTTGTAAAGTGGCCTGAGATTTACAAATGAAAATAAGAGCTAGGAATTATTATTACGATCATAATAAAAATCTTGGTCTTGCCTGGCCTGGAATATTCAAAACTCATGAATTATATCCTAAAAAAACCACAAAAACAAACAAATTGGTTTAAAAATTGGGAGGGATCTCTGTATAAAGAGCCCTCATGCCCCATACCAGAGGTGGTTGCATTTCAGATTCAGGTGCAGGATCCTATAGAAACAGCTCCCACACTCCACCTGCTGCAGCTCAGCAATGGGCGAGGTATCCCTGTATAGACAGCCCCCTGCCCCACTCCGAGGGGGCTACATCTTAGGGTTAGATAAGGGATCCCTATATAAACAGCCCCTACACTCCACCCCAGAACCAGCTGCATCTCAGCACTGGGTGAGGGATCCATGCAAAACAATACAAACAGAAACGCCATCAAGCAGCACTTAGAGCCTCACAAACGCGTCCGATAATGTGATCTCACATTATTCATAATTAGGGCCCTACCAAATTCACGGCCATGAAAAACACGTCATAGACCATGATGTGGGGTCTAGGGGGGAGGGCTAGCTCAGTGGTTTGAGCATTGGCCTGCTAAACCCAGGGTTGTGAGTTCAATCCTTGAGGGGGCCATTTGGGGATCTGGGGCAAAAATTGGGGATTGGTCCTGCTTTGAGCAGGGGGTTGGACTAGATGCCCTTCTAAGGTCCCTTCCAACCCTGAGATTCTATGAAATCTGGTCTCCCCCCATGAAATCTGGTCTTTTGTATGCTTTTACCGTATACTATACAGATTTCATAGGGGAGACCAGCATTTCTCAAATTGGGGGCCTGACCCACAGGGCAAAGCAGGGGGGTTGCATGGTTATTTGTGTGTGTGTGGGGGGGGGGGGGGGTTTGTGGTATTGCCACCCTTATTTCTGCGCTGCCTTCAGAGCCGGGTGGCCAGAGAGCAGTGGCGGTTGACCAGGTGCCCAGCTCTGAAGGCTGCGCCCCAACAGCAGCAGCACAGAAATAAGGGTGGCAATACCGTGCCGTGCCACCCTTCCTTCTGCGCTGCTGCTGGCGGCGGCTCTGCCTTCAGAGCTGGGCTCCCAGTCAGCAGCCGCCGCTCTCCAGCTGCCCAGCTCTGAAGGCAGGGCCGCTGTCAGCAGCAGCTCAGAAGTAAGGGTAGCAGTGCCACAACCCCCCCTACAAGAACCTTGTGACTCCGCCACACAACTCCTTTTTGGGTCAGGATCCCTAGAACACCCTGACATTGCAGATTTAAATATCTGAAATAATGAAATTTACTATTTTAAAAATCCCATGACCATGAAATTGACCAAAATGGACTGTGAATTTGGTAGGGCCCTATTTATAATCTCTCCACTTGTATCTGGATAGCACAGGTGTAAGGAAGCTCTGTTACATACTCTAGGCCAGTGATTTTCAAACTTTTTTTCTGGTGACCCAGTTGAAGAAAATTGTTGATGCCCGCGACCCAACGGAGCTGGGGATGAGGGGCTTGGGAGGGGCTCTGGACTGGGGCAGGGGGTTGGGGCGCGGGAGAGGGCTCTGGGTTTGGGGGAGGGCTCAGAGCTGGGGCAGGGGATTGGGGAGTGGGTTTACCTCTAGTCAGCGGTGCATCGGGGGGGCTAAGGCAGGCTTCCTGCCTGTCCTGGCACTGCAGACCACGCTGCACCCCAGAAGCAGCCAGCAGCAGGTCCGGCTCCTAGGTGGAGGCGCACAAGTGGCTCCATGCGGCTCTCACCTGCAGGCACCCCCCCAGCTCCCATTGGCTGGTTACCAGCCAATTGGAGTGCGGAGCCGGTGGTCAGGGCGCAGGCAGCACACGGAGCTCCATGCCTTCCCCACCCGCTCCCCCGCCTAGGACCCAGACCTGCTGCTGGCTGCTTCTGGGGCGCAGCGCGGTGTCAGAACAGGTAGGGACTAGCCTGCCTTAGCCAGGCAGCACCGCCAACGGGCCTTTTAACAGCCCAGTCGGCCGTGCTGACCAGAGCCGCCGCGACCCAGTGCCTAACATTCTGCGACCTGGTACTGGGTGACGATCCGCAGTTTGAAAAACTCCGATCTAGTCCCATTGAACGTCTTACTATAGTGGGTTATTGTGTATGTTCATCACCTTTCCTGGATCTCTTTGTCACCATCTGGACTCTACTGCCTATATAAGAACTGAATCTGTTAGTCAGGACTCCTGGGTTCTAACTTCTATCGGCAGGTCTGGGGGGAGAGGAAGTGGGGTCTAGTGGGTTAGTCTGGGGGCTGGGAGTCAGGACTCCTCGGTTCTACTTCTAGCCCCAGCTTTCGGGGGCAGAGAGTAGGGTCTAGGGGGATATTGTGGGGGCTGGGAATCAGTCAGGACACCTGGGTTCTACTTCTATCCTTAGTTCTCGGGGGCAGGGAGTGGGGTCTAGGGGGATAGTATGGGGGCTGGGAGTCAGGACTCCTGGGTTCTACTTCTATCCTTAGCTCTCGGGAGCAGGGAGTGGGCTCTAGGGGGATGGTGTGGGGGCTGGGAGTCAGGACTCCTGGGTTCTACGTCTATCCCCAGCTCTCGGGAGCAGGGAGTGGGGTCTAGGAGGATAGTGTGGGGGCTGGGAGTCAGGACTCCTGGGTTCTACTTCTATCCTTAGCTCTCGGGGGCAGGGAGTGGGGTCTAGGGGGATAGTGTGGGGGCTGGGAGTCAGGACTCCTGGGTTCTACTTCTATCCTTAGCTCTCGGGGGCAGGGAGTGGGGTCTAGGGGGGTCAGGGGAGGGCTCCTGGGTCCTGGTCCCAGCTAGGACAGCGAGCTAGCCACTGTAGAGAGGGCGGGGGGGGGGGGATCGGAAGTGACTCTAACCAGCGCTGTCTCTGCAAGGCCCGGAGAAGAAGGGGTTAAATCCCCCCCCCCCCCGAACCTTCCGCTTCCCAGGGAGCTGCCAGCCGCGGGGCTGGAGCAGCGCCGGGACCTTCCTGTCCAGCCCGCCCGGAGCCCGGGTCCCCCGGGCCGGGAGACAGCGGCAGAAGCAGGAAATCGCTGCCCGGAGCGGGCCCAGCCCGGTTCTCCCGCCCGGTCTCGCTGCCCCGCAGGGTCCCCGGCCTGGATCCCGGGTCTCTGCGCGGAGCCCTGCGGGGAGATTTGGCCCAGCAGCGGGATCCCCCGGCCCGGCCGCCACCCCCCGCATGGAGCCGGGGGACGAGCCGAGGGTCCCGGATCTCCAGGGCTCCCCGGGGAGGGAGACCCCCAGAGGCGCCCGCGCAGGTGAGGAACGAGCGACGCCGGCTGGGAGTGGAGGGGGGAGCTGGGATCCCAGCCAAGCCGCCGGGAGCCCCCCAGGTCCTGTCTCCACTCGCTCATATCGTCCCCAGCCGGCGCCAAGGAAGGTCCCTATTTCTGTCCCTTCTCCCCAGGGGACACGGGCACCATCTCTTGGTAGCGTTTGGCTTCCAGGCCCCAGGGGAGTCCTCTTGGCTTCTGGAGATCTAGCCAGCTGCAGGCTCCTGCATTTAGCCTTGGCCAGGTGATCCGGCCACTGGCCACCAATATGGGTCTTTCTCGGGGGCTCAGCCAGGCCGCTAACCTCCCAGCTTCGCAGTGAGGATGCTGGCTAAGCGCCGGGTCCACTGACACCTTCCCACCATCCCCATGTGCCCAGAAGGCCAGACAGCGTCTCCCACCATGCACTGGGAAAGAATCACCCAGCAAGCTGGGCTGAGAGCAGCACAAAGCATTGTGGGATGTGCTCCCCAGAACCCACCTGCAGGGGGGAAGGCAGCGCCGCGGTGACTTGGGGGGCTGCTCACACTGGAGCAGACGTACCCTCACTCATCCCCCACATCTCTGCCTCGATAACTAGACTTGGTGGCCTTGGTCTGGATGGGGGCGCTAAATAAGCTGGGCCAGGGGAGCATTCGGAAAGGCTTGTGGCAGGCTGATTAGTGTCATGGATTGGAAAACCAGAGGGAACCATCCATAGATCCCTAGATGGTTGGCCAAAGGTGGTAACCCTGATGGTTGTCCAGCCTGCCTTTCCTTGGGGGGGAGGGATAGCTCAGTGGTTTGAGCATTGGCCTGCTAAACCCAGGGTTGTGAGTTCAATCCTTGAGGGGGCCATTTAGGGATCTGGGCCAAAAATTGGGGATTGGTCCTGCTTTGAGCAGGGGGTTGGACTAGATAACCTTCTAAGGTCCTTTCCAACCCTGATATTCTATGAATAGCCCAGGCTGGAGAGCATCGTCATGGGACTCTCATAGAGGAGGGCTCGTTTCCCCTGTTTTACAGATGGGGAAACTGAGGCACAGAGCAGGGAAATGGACTTGCCCAAGGCCTCCCAGTAGCAGAGGCAGGAATAGAACCCAGGACTTCTGGTGTTCTATCCAGTAGGCCGCACTGTCTCCCTAAAGAAAGAGAACCCAGCCTCCATGTAATGGAAAATCCATCACACCCCTTGGTCAGGCTGTTCCACTGACTAAATCCCCTCCCTGTTAAGAATCAATATCTTATTTCCAGTTTGGATTAGTCCAGCTTCAATTCCCAGCTGTTGCGTCTCGTTCTCCCTTTGTCCAGTAGATTAAAAAGCTCTCCTGTATCCTGGGAAGGAGTGACTCTGAAAAGGACTAGGGGGAGGGGGTAATGATAGACAGCCCATCTTCACTTGGTTCCCAGACTGATGCTGTAGCGAAGAGAGCTAATATGATCCTTGGATGTATGAGCAGGGGAATCACTGGCGATGCCATTACTGGAATCTGTTCAGTTCTGGGGTCCATAGGTGCCAACTTCTCCTGGCGCCTCCGCCCCCGGCCTCACCCCAACTCCACCTGCCTCCTCCTGCCCCTGGCCCACCCCCATTCCAAGCCCTTCTCCAAAGTCCCTGCCCCTATTCCAACCCCTTCCCCAAATCCCCGCCCCGACCCCACCTCTTCCCCGCCTCCTCCCCTGAGCGCACCGTGTTCCCGCTCCTCCCTCTTCCTTCCCACAGCTTGTTACACCACGAAACAGCTGTTTCGCGGCAGCAAGCCTGGGAGGAGAAGTGGGGATGCGGCGCGCTCAGGCGAGGAGGCGGGGGTGAGCTGGGGAGGGGGGGTGGGGCGGGGAACTTGGCTGCTGCACCCACCAACTTTTCCCCATGTGTGCTCCAGCCCCGGAGCACCCACGGAGTCGGCGCCTATGCTGGGGTCCACACTTCAAGAAGGATGTTGATAAATTGGAGAGGGGTCAGAGAAGAGTCACGAGAATGATTAAAGGATTGGACAACTTGCCTTAGAATGATAGACTCCAGTAGCTCAATCTACTTAGCTTAATAGAGAGAAGGTTAAGGGGTGATTTGAGCACAGTCTGTAACTATATATGTGGGGAACAAAATTTTAGCAGAGTCTAGCAGACAAAGATCTAACAGGCTCCAAAGGCTAGAATTTGAAGCTAGCCAAATTCAGACTGGAAACGTGAAAATTTTTGATGGTGAGGGCAATTTACCATTGTGACAACTGACCAAGGATTGTAGTGGATTCTCTACCATGGGCAATTTGAAAAATCAAGATTGGGTGTTGCTTTGTTGTTTTTTAAAGAAGACCTGTTCTGGTTCAAACAGGAATTATCAGGGGGGATGTTCTCTGGCCTGTGTTGCACAGGAAGTCAGACTAGATGGTCCCTCCTGGCCTTAGAATCGATGAGATCGTCTTCCAGTGACCATGATCAAGTCACTTCTCTTTGATAGGCTAAATCAACTGAGCTTTGTAGGCTATAAGGCAGGTTATCCAGAGCGGACAAATCATTCTTGTTGCTTTTCTCTGCACCCTCTCTAATTTGTTAACACCTTTTTTGAAGTTGTGGACACCAGAACTAGACCCAGGATTTGGACGAATGGATACCATAAACTGCCATGTGATAAGGGAGGATTCATAGATTAGATTAGGATGAGTAGACACAACACAGAGACGTTAGGGTAGATAGATTAGGTGACTTTCTCCCTTCCCCAGTCCTTCACAACAAGATTAAACTTTTCAGACATATCAACGAGTGAATGACAAATTCCTTTGCTGGCCCCTCCTCTCCCTTCTGGGAAGGGTTGGGGGAGCGGGGTTTGCTTCCTGCCCATCGGGTTTTCTGTTTGGTGACAAACCCTTTTGCTGCCCCCTTGCTCCCTGTCACAGGGAACTGGATTTTCTCTTTCTCCCAGCAGGTGCCAGGAAGGAGGAGGAGAATCCCCAGCGGGAGCCACACAGGACATCCCAGTGTCCCGAGCAGGGAGAGGCCAACAGGGTGGGACGGCAGGGGGGAGACCTCCGAGGGGTGGAAAATGGAGTTGGGCTTCTCAATAGCATGTCTGTCCCCCAGAGACTGACCATCTGTGGGCAATGTGGGAAGAGCTTTAGCCAGTATTCGGACCTTATTAAGCACCAGCGGATCCACACCGGGGAGAGACCCTACAGCTGCTCCCAGTGCGGGAAGAGCTTCAGCCAGAGCTCCCACCTCACCAAGCATCAGCGGATCCACACGGGCGAGAGGCCCTACAAATGCCCTGACTGCGGGAAGGGCTTCAACGACAGCTCCTACCTCCTGCAGCACCGCCGCACCCACACGGGCGAGCGGCCTTACGAATGCCCGGACTGCGGGAAAAGCTTCGGAGACAAGTCAGGCCTTACCCGGCACCAGAAGGTGCATCACGGCGAGAGACCCTACAAATGCCCTGACTGCGGGAAGAGCTTCAGCGACAGCTCCTACCTCATCCAGCACCAGCGCATCCACACGGGCGAGCGGCCCTACAAATGCACCGAGTGCGGGAAGAGCTTCAGCCGGAACTCGCACCTGGTCCAGCACCAGCGGGTGCACACGGGGGAACGCCCCTACAAATGCGCGGATTGCGGGATGAGCTTCAGCCACAGCTCCACCCTGATCGGGCACCAGAGGACCCACCGTGGCGATAAGCCCTACAAATGCCCCCAGTGCAGGAAGAGCTTCCGGCACAAGTCAACCCTGGTGAAGCACCAGCGGACCCACACTGGAGAGCGGCCCTACAGCTGCCCCAAGTGTGGGAAGAGCTTCAGCTGGGGCTCGGCTTTCATCAAGCACCAGCGCACCCACACGGGGGAGCGGCCCTACCAGTGCACCCAGTGTGGGAAGGGCTTTGGGGACAGCTCGGCCCTGATCCAGCACCAGCGCACCCACACCGGGGAGCGGCCCTACAAGTGCCCCGAGTGTGGGAAGGGCTTTGGCGACAGCTCCACCCTGAGTCAGCACCAGCGCACCCATTCTGCAGAGAAACCCTACAAATGCCCAGAGTGCGGGAGGAGCTTCATCCTCAGCTCCCACCTTGTCCGGCACCAGAGGGTCCATGTGGCCTAGAGTCCCCATGCGAGGACAGTTCTGTTCACTGTTCACACCTCTTTAGGGACCTTAGAAACCAGGCCTCCTTAGAGACCAGGCCTCTTTAGGGACCAGGCCTTCTTAGAAACCAAGGACCTTAGAGACCTGGGACCAGGCCTCCTTAGAGACTAGAAACCAGGCCTCTTTAGGGATCAGGCCTCCTTAGAGACCAAGGGCCTTGGAGACCTGGGACCAGGCCTCTTTAGGGACCATGCCTCCTTAGAAACCAAGGACCTTAGAGGCCAGAGACCAAGCCTCCTTAGAGACCAAGGGCCTTGGAGACCTGGGACCAGGCCTCCTTAGGGAGAAGGGAGCAGGCTCTTTAGGAACCACATCAGCCCAGAGACCTGACATAGTTTTTTCCCCTGGGGTGAGACGCAGCCCGTTCGACTCCAGACTAGTAATGCGCCACGCAGGCATTACGATGTGGGTGCAGCGCGTGTATGGGCGGAAGGGGGGACGGGAATGGCTGAGGGGGCCATGGGTGGAAATTAGTGGGGAAGGAAGTGAACGTGGGGGTCCCTTCTGCCCCAGTCAAGATGGGGCTATTAGAAATGCTTAGAGGCCACAAGGCAGGGTTCTCAGCCTGGGATCGCTGCCCCTCAAAGGGGGTCATGGTAACCCTACCCCTTCCTTGTTGCGAAGAGGGAGGGTTCCCGGCTGTATGATAGTGGGAGCCATAATAGTGAGGGAGTGATCTCTGTATGACATGGGGGCTTTTGTCTGTGCCCGCTCCTTGGGAGGGGGGAACCTGTTCCTTCGTTCCCCTGGAACTCCACAGCTCTGGGCCTCACTCTCTGCTCCTTCCCCTCTCCCAGGGGCTGAGGGGGGTGTATTGGGAGCCATGGGGAGGGGTGCGTGAGGCTGCTGGAAACTGGAGGAGGCTGCTCTCAGAGGCCGGGCAGACGGATGCTCCCAGACGGATGGGTGGGGGTGAGGGAGTGCCTAATCTGCTCCCTGGGGGTGTCTCCACTGCCTGGCTCCTTTCGCCACGGTGCACAGACTTGCTAGCTCGGGAGCCCATTGGCACCTGGGGAACGTCCTTTCCCGAGCTTGGTGCAGCTGGCATCCAGCCAGCCCCACCCTTGGCTCTCGGTTCCCCGCAGGCACCTGAACACCGCCCCGCCCCCCCCCCCCCCCCCCGCTGTTTTTGGTGATGATCCAGTCTCCTGATGTGTTAGTCAATTGTATCTGTAGGAAATAAACTTCCCCACCGGGATTTGCCTCCCCCCCGTCTCCGTGCTGTGGGCCCTGTCTCAGGGCTCAATGTGGCCCTAGACGTGTTGTTCTCGCCAGCAGGGAAGCTCAGAAGCTGCTTGGGCTCCCAGTTATCACGCTTTGCCACTCTGATCCTGACACATACCCCTGCAGAACGCCATCTCGTCTTGCTCAGTATCGTCTTCTTGGTAGGTGTAGCTCCCTCCTGCCCTGCCTGACCCCTGGCAGGAGCCCTCCCCAAGCCTTTCTCTGAGGGCTCAGAGAATCATAGAGATGTAGGGCTGGAAGGGACTTCGAGAGGTCATCAGATCCAGCCCCCTGTGTAGAGGCAGGACCGAGTAACCCTAGACCATCCCTGAAAGGTGTTTGTCCAACCTGTTCTTAAAAACCTGCAATATTGCGGATTCCACAACCTACCTAGGAAACCTCTAACCTATCCTACAGCTCCCTCGCTGCAGATTAAGCCCATTACTTCTGGTCCTACCTTCGGTGGACATGGCGAATAATTGATCACTGTCCTCTTTGTAACAGCCCTGAACATACTTGAAGACAGTTATCAGGTCCCCCTTCAGCCTTCTTTTCTCAAGACTAAACATGCCTGGGTTTTTTTTTTAACCATTCCTCATAGGTTCTCTGAACCTTTTATTATTTTTGTTCCTCTCCTCTGGACTCTCCAGTTTGTCCACATCTTTCCTAAAGCTCGGTGCCCAGAATTGGGCACACTTTTCCAACTGAGGCCCGTGCTGAGTGCCGTTGGACCCCGGGGGCAGAACCAGCCTCTGAGAAATGATCACAGTAGGGAGCCCTTACCCATTGCTCCCATTCAACTCCCATTTCCGACTGCCACAGAACATTCCTGGCTTCAACCTTCATGAACCCAATGTTCCATCCACCATAATTGCCATGGAACCTTCATGAGGCCAATGTTCTGTCCACCTCAGCCGCCCTAGAGCCTTTATAAACCCAATGTTCTATCTGCCTCAGCTTCCATGGAACCCTCCTGGGCTCAACAATTCATCTGCCATGGAGCCTTCTGGGCACCCCTATATTCAACAACCCATCTCTTGACCTACATCCTCATTGCAGGGGCAGAGTCTATATTGGCTCCATGTACGTCATCTTGCAAAGAAACAGCCAAGCCCTCCCTTGGGGACATCCCTTTGTGTCGAATGCAGATGGCAGCAACCTCAGCCCAGTCACCCCCACTGGTCCTATGGGATCCCCCACCAATATCCCACCAACTGATGCATTTTCCCCTGGGAGAGTTTAGAATCTAACACCCCCAATCTGCCTCCAGAAGTCTGTAAGTTCTTTAGGGCAGGGACTGTCTTTTTGTTTTGTGTTTGTACAGCACCTGCTGCAGTGAGGTCCTGCCCCTTCACTGAGGCTCCTAGGCTCTGCTGTAATACACCTAATAAAAATGCAAAGGGGTTTGGTCCATGACTGGATAACTATCTATCCAACTACTCCAGTCCTCAATTCCGAGTGCTTTTCCCTAATTTCTGGGAAGATAATGGGTTAAACCCACCGATGCTCCCCAACACACCCTGGGATCTGAACTGTTCCCATGTGAGCTCCAGTTTATAGTACAAACTCCCTTTTGTAACACTTGCTCAACATGGGTCTACAGCTGCCCAAGGGTGGCCTATTGTCCTGCATCCCAGAGAGCCACACCACACAGGGAAGGGCTTGACCCTTGCTGAAGGACCATCCAGGACACAGCAATCTGCAGCTACCAACTCTGAATGTCTCTTAACTACTGGCCCTATGGAGCAATGTGCAGGGGAAGAAGAGGGACCCTCACCAGCCTGAAACACGGACAAACTCCCAGCTGGGGCCAGCTCAGAGCAGGGGACGGTGTGTTTTGTGCTTGTTTTCAAAGCTCTGTGACTCTCAAGGGCTTTAATAGTAAAGTCACTGGGGTTAGGAAATCCCTTTGCTCAGCCCGTGTTGCAGAGCCGTAACTAGGAATTTCTGCGCCTGAGGCAGGGGCACAGAAATTCCTAGGGGCTCTTACCCTCCGCCAAATTGCTGCCGAAGCCGCGGCACCGGCGGACCTTCCGCAGGTAAGCGGAAGCGGCTTCGGCGGCAGGGCGGAAGTGCTGCTGCCGAAGCCGCTTCCACTTACCTGCGGGAGGTCCGCCGGTGCCGCGGCTTCGGCGGCAATTCGGCGGAGGGGGCCTTCTGCACGCACACCGGCGGACCTCCCGCAGGTAAGCTGGGGTGGCTTCGGCGGCGGGGGAGGACGGGCGCGCCCCTGGCAGCAGGCTTTTACACCTCTGCCAGCAGTGCGCCCCGAGGCGAGTGCTTCACTCGCCTCGCCCTCGTTACGGCCCTGCCGTGTTGTTTGCTTTGTGTAAGGATCTGTGGCCGTCCCTCCCCATCAGCCGATTGACAGATAGTCTAGAGGGCTCTGGCCGTCTGGGCAGGGCAGGTCCACAGTCTAAAGGGCTCCAGGTGTCTGGCAGGGCAGAGGAGCAAGGGATCTAGGGGGCTCTGGGCAGGGCACAGCAATAAGCAATCTAAGGCCCTGGCCTCCTAGCTCAGGCAGATGACAGACAAATGCAGGCCTCTAGGCCTAAGGTGGGTAGGCGGCCACCCTAGGAGTGGGTGTCTGTACAAGGTAGGGGGACCTGGGCCCACCCTACTCCACTGGGTCCCAGCCCAGGGCCCTGACAGTGGTGGAACCCTCCACCAATGGGTCAGTGGGGAATCACACCAAAACACGCTGACCAGTATTCTGGCTGCACAAACGCAGGGATGCCACTCACTCCGCCTTTGGGGGAGCAAGAGTTAAAGAAATAAAAGGGCTGTGCTTTGGCGTGCAGAAGTGGCATGCGCCTGGGAAGATTTGCTGGCGTACCGTGAGACTGGGATGACCGAGCCTATGTAGCAGCAGCCCTAATAACAGAGTTGCTCAGGCACTTAAGGGTTGACTCCAAGCACCTCCCCTGTGTCATGAGTTCAAGTTGAGCTGTTGGCAAATTCCCCAGCAAAGATTAATGCTCTCCAGTTGTGGCAATGGAGCCCTAAACTCAGAGCTTTTTGCTTAAGAACCAATAGTTCAAAGTGCTTGGAAACCTACGTGCCTACTCAGATTGTCTTGAAAATTGCTACCCATCCTCAGTACCAGCAGTACAGAAAATGGTACTAGTTTAGGGTCATTTGGTCAAGGGTTTCCTCCGACAGGCCATCCCAAGCAGCGCAAAGTGATCTAAAACCCATGTGCAATAGAATCATAGATTCTAAGCCCAGAAGGGACAATTGTGGGTCATTTGGTTAAGGAGTTCCCCACATACAGCCCCACCAAAAAGAGCTTCTTTGAACAGTTGCAGATTTTTATAATGTGTTTGGCCCAGAGCTGAGGCTCCGACCCTCAGACAATGTATAATGAGTGGGTTGCCAATTTTGGCTGGATGCATTCCTGGAGCTTTCATCACATGACATAATCTTTAATTAAAGATTCGTCTTTAATTCCCGAAGACTCCAGAACTATCCTGGAGGGTTGGCAACCCTGTCCTACAAAAGCTTTAGGGCTGGATCCACAAAGGAGTTTAGGTGCCTAACTGCGCTTGGGGTGACCAGATGTCCTGATTTTATAGGGACAGTCCCGATATTTGGGGCTTCGTCTTATATAGGTGCCTATTACCTCCCCAACACCCGTCCTTATTTTTCACCCTTGCTATCTGGTCACCCTACCTGCACGTTAGGCGCCTAAATCCAACATTTAGATCCTCAAAATCCCTGCTCATCTTCTGCCTAATCCTGCGAGCACTGAAAGCCTCTAGGTCCGTGAATTTCCATTGATAAAGTCCCTTTAGCACCCAAAGATCTGCCAATGGGAAGCCACACTGCCACCTAAAGTCCTGCTGCCCATGGACCTGTCTCACACCTAAACCCTGCCTACGTGTTCCCCCACCTATTGGGCCTGAGGCAGTAGGTGATGTCAGATGAATTTCTAAGCTTTAGCCCTGTAGTTAGAGCCTGAGACGTACATGGCCCAAGTTCAAATCTCCCCTCTGCCTGATGGAAAGTGAACCTACATCTGCAGTTAGTGCCCGAACCACTGGACGACGGGATGTCTGGGAGCAGGACTTTCTCAGTCTTTCCTATGGGTCACACCTAGTTCAGGAGAAGCTGTAGCACCCACATTCCAGCTAACCCTCCTAATGACTGGGCTGCAGAGTCATTCTTGTTCTCTGGCCCAGTGAATATTGGAGTCCTGGCTCAGGGTGCTCCCTCAGCATTTGCTATTGGCTGGTTTACGCAGCACTCAGCATGCCGGCATTTGTGGATCCCATTCCCGGGCACCTCTCTCTGCCCCCCGCATTGTAGAGAGCCTGGGCCCCAAACTCAGGGCTATGGATTGTAGGATGGTGCCATGGGGTGGCCGCCTGTGAGTCTTTCTCACCATAAGTACAAGCCACCTTCCCCACCACTGGGCTTTATTGTACTGTTTATTGGGACACTGGGTGGGGAGGGCTCTGAGTTACCACAGAGAATTCTTTCCCAGGTCTCTGGCTGGTGGGTCACACCCACATGCTCACGGTCTAATGGATCGCCATATTTGGGGTCGGGTCGGGTAGGAATTTGCCTCCCGCTCAGATTGGCAGAGATGCTGGGGGGGCGGGTTTCGCCTTCCTCTGCAGCATGGGGCACTTGCTTAAGGCTTAAATTAGTGTAACTGGTGAATTCCCTTAACTTGAAGTCTTTAAACCATGACTGGAGGACTTCAGTAGCTCAGCCAGCAGTTTGGGGTCTATTACAGCAGTGAGTGGGTGAGGTTCTGTGGCCTGCAACGGACAGGTCATTCCAGATGATCCCTTCTGACCTTAAAGGCTATGAGGAGCTATTTACATATCTAGCAGTCCCAGGCAGCTTCCCCTCTTTCTTCTCGGTGAAAGAGAGCCATGCTAGCAGCAGCAGACAGTGCAACCAAGAACCAACCAACCCACCCACCTATTTTCAGGGCTTCCTTCCTCTCCATCTGTCTGCTCCCAGGTGCTGTAGCTGCTTCTCCCCCACCCTCTAATTAGCCCTTCCGCTTGTGGCTCCATTCGTTAATTGCTCCTCCATTTAGATCCCCGTTAACCCGTCCTGGTGGGGATTTGAGTGACAGGGCACCGAGGCAGCACCTTCACTGGAGGTGTTCAAAAGGAGGCTGGACAGGCCTCCATCTTGGATGGGTCAGGCACAACAAATCCTGCAGCTTGGCTGGAGTTAGACTAGATGACGCTTGCGGTCCCTTCTAGCCCTGTGGTTCTATGTTCCTCTGAACCCCCCGTCACAGGTGCCTAAAAGCTGGGCCTTGCAATGCTGAGGCTAAGGCCCCTTGGTGGAGACAGCCCTGTGGACCTCTGCTGTTGTTTCCTTTCCTTGCCTGAGGGATTAAGGCAACAAGTGCTGCCCCTAAAAGCCAAGGGCAACGAGGCCAAATCTTCAGTGCGGGTCACTCTGTGCCACAGGCGTTCGCTCTCACCCTGCCTTTTGCGGGGTGTCTGGGGCTCCGTTTGGAAATGCGAGTGGTATGCGCACCGGACTCCAGCTCTCGGTCTGCGCCAGCTGGGGACAGGCATGCTCAGTTCATAGCACATACGCCCACCCGTTGGGACAAATGGAGCAGGACACACCTCTCCAAGCTATTGTGGCAGGCTGTAATCTTCTCCCTGGGGTGGTCTCATTGCCCAGAGATGAATGGGCCACTTCACACCTTGCTGAAGATGGACCTGTGTGTCTGGGACAGGCATTTGGCATCTCCACTCTCCTGCCCCTAGCTGGGCCGTGCCCCACACAGCCCCACCAGCTCCCCATGGCCCCTCCAATCTTACCAAGGCGTGGGGCAGTCCGGAGGAGGGGGGAGGCAGCAGTTAAATGGTGAAGAGTGCTCAGGATTACCCTTTGCACACTCAGATGCCCCCCTCATCCCGCCCCCTCACTGCTACCAGCACTTCCTCAATAACAAACAAGGGAAATCCCCTGCCAGCAAATTAATGCAGCGTACCGTTGCCCGCAGCTGATGGAGGGGGGCTAAAATGCAAATTCTGAAAGGCAAGGAATAGATTTCTGGGCAGCAATTTTTAATAGATCTGCCAGGGACGCAGAGGCCTGGATGCATTTTTAGAATCTCGTTATAAATAACAGAGCCCTCGGTAACAGGCCCTTCCCCGGCCTGTGTGGCCTAAACCAGCCTCAACAAACAGCAAAGTTTCATGGATGTTTGAGGCCATTAGCTCATTTAATCTGACTTCCCGTAGAGCGCAGACTGTTCCTATTAAGCCCAAAGATTTTAGTTAGACCGAAGCATTTCAGCCCTGTTGTGAGCAACAGGCAAAGAACACGAGAAACCAATGAGCCACCAATGAGCCCTGCACTGGCAGGGAATTGATTGGGTGAGACCAAACTCAAAGAGTAGTTATCAACAGTTTGCTGTCAAACTGGGAGGGTTCATCTAGTGGAGTCCTATAGGAGTCAGTCCTGGGTCCAGTACTAGTCACTATTTTCATTAATGACTTGGATAATGGAGTGGAGAGTATGATAATCAAATTTGCAGATGAGACCAAGCTGGGAGGGGTGGCAAGCACTTTGGAGGACAGGATCAGAATTCAGAATGACCGTGACAAATTGGAGAATGGGGCTGAAATCAACAAGATGAAATGCAATACAGTGAAGTGCAAAGTTCTTCATTTAGGAGGGGGAAATCAAAAGCACAACTACAAAATGGGGAATAACTGGCTAGGTGGCACTGCTGCTGAAAAGGATGTGAGGGTTACAGTGGGTCACAAATTGAGTAAGAGTCGACAATGTGATGCCTCCACAAAAAAGACTAATATAATTCTGGGGTGTATTAACAGGAATGTTGTATCTAAGACATGGAAGGTAATTGTCCTGCTCTACTCAGCACGGATGAGATCTCAGCAGGGCCGGCTCCAGGCACCAGCTTTCCAAACTGGTGCTTGGGGCGGCAGGCGAGAATGGGGCGGCAGTCTGAGTCCCGCGGTGGCAATTCGGCGGCAGGTCCGCTCTTCCCGCCGCTGAATTGCCGCCGCGGGACTAGGACTGCTGCCCCATTCTCGCCTGCCATGGCGGCAATGGGGCGGCAGGTCCGTCGCTCTCTCCTTGCCACCGTGGACTGGGACTGCCTACGTCGGGGGCGGGTCCCTGCCCCCGACGCAGGCAGATGTAGCGGGGCCCCGCCCCCGATGCAAGCAGACGTAGCGGGACCCGCCCCCAACTCAGGTAGGCGTCGGGGCCCCACCACGTCTGCCTGCGTCGGGGGCGGGGCCGCCGCCCCTGCTTGGGGCGGCAAAATTGTTAGAGCCGCCCCTGGATCTCAGCTGTCCAGCTCTGGGCACCACACTTTAGGAAAGATGTGGCCAAATTGGAGAGAGTCCAGAGGAGCAGAACAAAAATGATAAAAGGTTTAGAGAACCTGACCTAGGAGGAAAGATTAAAAAACCCGGGCATGTTACTCTTGAGAAAAGAAGACAGAGGGGGGACCTGATAACAGTCTTCAAATAAGGACCGGGATATCATACAGGAAGATCTGGATGAACTTGTAAACTGGAGTAACAGTAATAGGATGAAATTTAATAGTGAAAAGTGAAAGGTCATGCATTTAGGGATTAATAACAAGAATTTTTGTTATAAGCTAGGGACGCATCAGTTGGAAGTAATGGAAGAGGAGAAGGACCTCGGAATATTGGTTGATCACAGGATGACTATGAGCCACCAATGTGATATGGCCGTGAAAAAAGCTAATGCGGTCTTGGGATGCATCAGGCGGGGTATTTCCAGTAGAGATAAGGAGGTGTTAGTACCATTATACAAGGCACTGGTGAGACTTCATCTGGAATACTGTGTGCAGTTCTGGTCTCCCATGTTTAAGAAGGATAAATTCAAATTGGAACAGGTACAGAGAAGGGCTACTAGGATGATCCGAGGAATGGAAAACCTGTCTTACGAAAGGAGACTCAAGGAGCTTGGCTTGTTTAGCCTAACCAAAAGAAGGCTGAGGGGAGATATGATTGCTCTCTATACATAGATCAGAGGGATAAATACCAGGGAGGGAGAGGAATTATTTAAGCTCAGTACCAATGTGGACACAAGAATAAATGAATATAAACTGGCCATCGGGAAGTTTAGACTTGAAATTAGACGAAGGTTTCTAACCATCAGAGGAGTGAAGTTCTGGAACAGCCTTCCAAGGGGAGTAGTGGGGGCAAAAGACATATCTGGCTTCAAGACTAAGCTTGATAAGTTTATGGAAGGGATGGTATGATGGGATAGCCTAATTTTGGCAATTAATTGATCTTTGATTATTAGTGGTAAATATGCCCAATGGCCTGTGATGGGATGTTAGATGGGGTGGGATCTCAGTTACTGCAGAGAATTCTTTCCTGGGTGTCTGGCTGGTGAGTCTTGCCCACATGCTCAGGGTTCAGCTGATCACCATATTTGGGGTCAGGAAGAAATTTTCCTCCAGGGCAGATTGGCAGAGGCTCTGGGGTTTTTTCGCCTTCCTCTGTAGCATGGGGCATGGGTCACTTGCTGGAGGATTCTCTGCACTTTGAAGTCTTTAAACCAGGTTTTGAGGACTTCAGTAGCTTTAACATAGGTTGGGGGTTTATTCCAGGTGTGGGTGGGTGAGATTCTGTGGCCTGCATTGTGCAGGAGGTCAGACTAGATGATCATAATGGTCCCTTCTGACCTTAAAGTCTCTAACTCTATGACTCTATGTTAAGGGCTGTTATAAGGAGGACAGTGATCAATTGTTTTTCATGGCCACTGAAGGTAAGACAAGAAGTAATGGGCTCAATCTGAAGCCAGGGAGATGTAGGTTAGTTATAAGGAAAAACTTCCTAACTCTCAGGGTAGTGAAGCTCTGGAACAGGTTTATCCGGGGAGGCTGTGGAATCCCCGTCACTGGAGGTTTTCAAGAGTAGGTTACACAGACACCTGCCAGGGACGGTCTTGGTCCCACATCAGCGCAGGGGGCTGGTCTTGATGACCTCTTGAGGTCCCTTTCAGCCGTACAACTCTATAATTCTATGCCCAGATGTTCAACAGCTGGTGACCCACACCCCACGCTGCATGGGAAGTTGACAATCCCCCCCCACACCCCGGGCCCAGCCCATCTGACCTCGGGGAAAAATTCCTTCCTGACCCCTAATCTGTCATCCCAGAGCATGTGAGCAAGACCCGCCAAGCAGCTACAAAGAAGATTCTCTGGACCACCCTAAAACACTGGTCCACCCCGTCTGGGGTCCAGTGTTCAGATGGGGCATTCTGCGCTGCTTCAGGCTCATGCTGTTCTCTTCCCAAGGGACTGGCTGACCCAGGATTTATCTGGGGCAAGGTATTGTGTACATACCACGTAACCCTTCTGGCCCGAGCTCTTACCCAATAGCCAGGGCCTTGCAAGGCCGTTCCTCTTTGCACGACACCTCGCTGAGACAGGTCAGGTCTATTCCGGGTGTGACGGTGTTTATTTACAAAGAATGCCCATAGTACCCTGTTTCTCTACACATCGCAGAAAAGAAACAGCCGGCAGTTTCCCTCCAGCAGTCCCCACCTTTGCCCCTCCAGTGGGCTCTGTGACCAAGACGCTCCGTCTCTCTGCTTCCTCGCAGGGTCATGCTCCCATCTCCTTCTCTTGGCTTGCTGACCCCAACCCACGCTGATCTCCCAGTGCTCGTGTTTGCAACCAGTTCAGCTCTGAGCCGCCATGTCTCTTGGCAGTCGCTTCCTTTCTCGGCGGGCTCTCTCTACTCTGTAAGGGAGCCAGTGGCACTAAGGAGGCCTACGACTGTCACCTGATAGCAGCCGCCAGTGCCTACCAACACCGCATCCCCTACCTGCACAATTTCTGGGTCGGCTGATTGTTATAGTGAGCCACCGAACATTGGGAAAATACACCCCTACTTCAGATCATTTTGAAAACCTCATCATCAGGCCCAGGGGTAGATGGGAGTGGAGCTGCTTTTCACATTCTAACAGGTGTGACCCAGCTCGAGACCTGTATGACCCACCGATCCCTCCGTGGTCCTTCTCTCTCCTGGTATGATCCACCTCTAGCCCCCTATAACCAATCCCCAGCTCTCTTCCCCAGTACAATCCACCCAATAAACAGCCAGAAAGGCCATGCCTAGAGCCAGGAAGATGCAGCCCCTTGCCCAGAAGGGTGCCCATGGGCCGAGCAGGCTGCACCCCTAGACCACGGCGTGGCTGGCCCGGTGACGCCGCAGGCTGCCGTTGGTGGTGTAGCTGCGCCCACAGTCATGGCACTGGTAGGGCCGCTCCCCAGTGTGGCTGCGGTAGTGTAGGTAGAGCTCCGAGCTGCAGGGGAAGGCGTCCCCGCAGTGGCTGCAGCGGTAGGGCCGCTCTCCGGTGTGGGTGGCCCGGTGGTGGGTGAGGTGGGAGCTCTGCCGGAAGCGGCGCCCGCAGTCGGGGCAGGGGTAGGGCCGCTCGCCGGTGTGGATCCGCTGGTGCGTCTTGAGCAGGAAGCCGCGGGAGAATCCTTTCCCGCAGTCGGGGCAGCGGTGGGGTTTGCCGCCCGCGTGGCTGCGCCGGTGATGCAGGAAGCGGGCGCGGAGCCGGAAGCCTTCCCCGCACTGGGGGCACCGGTAGGGGGGCTCCCCGCCCGGATCCCCGTGGGTCCTCTGGTGAGCGGTGCAGTGGGAGCGGATGGCAAAGCTCTTCCCGCAGTCAGGGCATTTATAGGGTCTCTCCCCGGTGTGGGTGCGCTGGTGGGTGACCAGAGCCGAGCGCTGGCTGAACCCCCGGCCGCACTGGGCGCAGCGGTAGGGGCGCTCCCCGGTGTGGACGCGCTGGTGGGTCAGGAGGGAGGCGCTGAGGGCGAAGGCCTTGCCGCAGTCGGGGCACCGGTAAGGTCTCTCGCCCGTGTGGGTGCGGCGGTGCCGGATGAGGCTGGAGTGCTGGGAGAAGCCCCGGCCGCACTGGGCGCAGCGGTAGGGCCGCTCCCCGGTGTGGACGCGCCGGTGGGTGGCCAGGTACGAGTACTGGCGGAAGCTCTTGCCGCAGTCGGGGCAGATGGTCAGAGCGTCGCCCATGGGGGCTCCCTGGGTGTGTGTCCCCCCCCCCACCGCCCCAGGGCGGCTCCTCTCCGCAGGCCCTGCTCCCGGGGGCTCCCCTCCTGCGTCCTGGTGGCTGCTGGGGGGCGGAATCCAGCCGGGGAGACCCCGAGAGGCAGGAGCGAAACCCCCTGCCCCGCGGGGGACAAGACGGGTCGTGGGGGCTGCCCCGCCGGGCTGGGGGTGGGGGGCCCTGCTTGGCTCAGCCGCAGAGACCCCGGGCTGCCCCGGAGCTAGCGGGGGGGGGGGGGGTCTCTCCGGTCCCAGTTCGGCTCCGATCCGCCCCCACCCCCGGCCCCGCGGCCGCTTCCCCCGGGCAGCGATTTCCTGCCTCGGCCGCCGTGAGCGCCTCTCTCCCTGCGCCCGGGATCCGGGATCCCCGCTCCCCGCCCGGCCGGGGCTGCAGCCGGGGACGGGCCCTGCGCACCCACGGGCGGGGCTGGGACAGGAAGGTCCCTGCGCTATTCCAGCCCGGCCCCATGTGCTCGGGGGCGGGGGAGCCCTCGGCTTAACCCTTCCCGTCCCAGCACGCTCCCTGCTCGCCTGTTCGCCTTCCCCACAGGGCGGGGCGGGTTTGACTCCCACGCGGCAAAACACTTGCAGATCCCTGGTGCTTTGAAGCCGGCCCCCGGGGTGCAATGTTACAAACTGCTGCCCTCCCGCTTTGCTACTGCCAGCCAGGGGCGGTTTCTGTGCTACCCTGTCGCACTTTGCTGCCTCCGCCTTTCCCCATCATCTGGTCCAGGGGTAGCCAGGTAGGGGGAGGCTTGCCACAGTTTTGCTACCTTTCCCCATCTCCTGGGCCTAGGGGGGGAGCCCTTTGTGATGGTTAGCGGTGAGTCTTCACCCTGTGCTACCCCTGGAAATCTCTGCCTCGGAAGAAGTGGATTGTAGCCCACGAAAGCTTATGCTGAAATAAATGTGTTAGTCTCTAAGGTGCCACAGTATTGCTGACGCAGACTAACACGGCTGCTACGCTGAAATCTGTTTGAAATGGGGGCACAAATAAAGGTATTTGTCTAATTTGCAAAAGCATTGTACAGCGTTCCCCGGCCGGGCTAGTGCCTCTAAAAACCTTCAGTGAACAGAGGAAGGGGTTGTGATATTTCTGTATTAGTCTCTCTCCTCTGTAGATTAGAAAGTTTCTATAGTAAATGAACATTTAATGTATGCAGAGCACTGCAGCTAGCGTGACATATTGGGAACAGTACGTGCAATGCTTAAGAATACCTTCTAAACACAGGCACCTAGGCAGAAAATCTACCATTGTCCCCTCCCTTGGCACCGCTCTGCTTTGGCACAAGCCTATGAGGACGTGGCCCCTTGATCTTATTGCAGAGGTGTTTTCTCAGGCCTTTTCCTTACTGCTAAATCCAAAGTGCCTTGTCCTCGCTGTGTGGTTAGCTCAGAATAGCTCCTACGCCTTTGTTACCCTCAATGGCAGGTTACTGCATGCGCCAATGGGGCCCATGCCCAGGGGCCCCCAGAAACATCTCCCTCCCCTCCCACTTCAGCCTCGGTTCCCACCGCAGGCCCAGGGAGCTGGTGTGGGAGCACAGAACTTCTCCAGGCTTAGTGCCACAGTGGGGGCAGGGACCAGAAAGGAGCGAGTGGGGGCAGGGCCATGGGGAAGGGGCAGAACTGGAGGGGGGCCATGGGAAGAATAAGGGCAGGGCCACAGGGGAAGTGGTGGAATGGGGCAGAGCCATGGCCGGGGGGGTGGGGGGGGGAACAGGCGGGGCAGAGCCATAGTTCCAGCACTAGGGCCTCCCTCACTTGCTCTGGCCCAGGGCCCCAGGAGACCTTGATCTGCCTCTGGTTACCCCACATTAAACACAAGAAAACTATAATCACCTTTTCATAGAATATCAGGGTTGGAAGGGACCTTAGAAGGTCACCTAGTCCAACCCCCTGCTCAAAGCACGACCAATCCCCAATTTTTGCCCTATATCCCCAAATGGCCCCCTCAAGGATTGAACTCACAACCCTGGGTTTAGCAGGCCAATGCTCAAGCCACTGAGCTATCCCTCCCCCCTTGTAGCAGTGAGGAGGCCATAGGACTAGATTCACTCAGGGACTTAGGCACTGAATGCTCAGTGTCACCACCCCTCGCTTTTAGGCACCAAGAAATTCACAGGGACATCCTGAGAGTCACAGATCCTGAGCGAGATGCCCGGGCTCCCTGTGCAATTAATGGGGAGAGAGGCACCTCAGAGCAGGATCCACAAAAGCCAGCATGCTGGCGGGGAGCTGCCTAAACCAGCCAATGGGCGATGCCGAACAGAGGGGCCTGTGCAAAGCCCCACCCAGTTGCCCTGAAAGTAGCTGTCAAAACTAAGGTCACGACTTCTGAACGAGAGTGTTTACACAGGGGTTTAAGGCACTGTAATTTATGTGCATCAGTTTCACACCTTCAGTGTCACACCGTCTCAATAAGGGAAGGGAATAAGGGAAATCTGTTCTTTCCTCCAGTGTAAAAGGTTTTAGCTGGTTTTCCATGACACCCACACAAATGGGGGGCTGCAAACATTCTGACGCAAATACATTTGATGGCGAAGGAGCAGTGTTAGCCACACAATCAGTATCAGAGCTGTCAAGCTATGAATAATAATAGTTCATTTAACATCTGAGGCAGCAGCATAGTGTGTGTCCTCCGGGCTAAAAAAAAAAAAAAAAAAGATGTGTTTTTATTGTGCGATATAGCTAGTGTGTGTTCACTATCCCCCGTGAAGACACAGTGATGACAAGGCCGTTTCACCAAATGGCAGACCAGATAAGATCAGCACTGTGCCTAGGGTGACCAGATGAAAGGACCCAAAAATCGGGACTTGTCCGGGCAAAAAAAAAAAAACCACCGGAGATTTCCGAGGGGAAAAAAAACACAACCAACAATAAACCCGAGGCAGGCATCCTGACCATACATTGGTCGGGACGCAGGACAAAGGAGGAAAAATCGGGACAGTCCCGATTTTATCGGAACGT
This sequence comes from Chelydra serpentina, assembly GCA_037349315.1. Taxonomy (NCBI): domain Eukaryota; kingdom Metazoa; phylum Chordata; order Testudines; family Chelydridae; genus Chelydra; species Chelydra serpentina. The sequence goes on along the minus strand of JBAIAC010000021.1, from coordinate 1,284,063 downwards.
CTGGTCACCCTAACTGTGCCCCGGCCCAATCAATGCAAAGGAGTAACAGGCTAATTCATTTTTAAAAATCCTGGATTTTGGCAGCACAGAGCAGTAAATTTGTCAGAATGAAGAACATCACTGGAATGTATCATAACAAAATACGTAGCATACGTTAAAGGCTATGCAATTAAAATATGAAATTAGAAGCATATGCAATTCAATAGAAAAGTCAATATTTACGTATGCAACAAAGAAAGTAATAGAAAGAAGGTAGTCTGCACTTCAGTGTTTGCAGGATGGGGGGTTATTAAAGATCCTTATTTCTGTAAGTAACTTTTCAATTATAACAGGAGGGGAGATTCACATGTTACTGGAGGTCCAAAACAGTATTGGATGTTAAAGGCATATGCAACCGTTTTAGGTAGATGCCGTCTTTGGGAGAGGAAACAGAAAAAGTATGAAGCTAATGTACCCTAAAAGCTCCGAAACAAAAAGACAAAATAAAAGACCCCCAAATGTATGTATTTATTTAAATTTCATGATTTTCAGGTGTAAAACTCATGTTTTTTGAATGCTTAGGGGTGTCAATCTATCTCAAGGTTGTATACCTATATTCAGTAAAAATTACAGTAGAAATTTCCCTCTGAGAAGGATTTAATACAAGACAGTATAGTGCCCTTAGAGCCAGATTTTTAAAAGGTATTAGGCGACTAGTGGGATTTTCAAAAGCATCTAGGTATTTTCAACCCTTAAAAATCTGGCCTGTGATGACTATTTGGGATCTAAGTTTGACACACAAGTGATGTGAAAAAGGAGGACGGTGCTGGTTAGAGAGGCAAAAGAACAGTTGCAATGGGCAATCCCCATTGGTGGATCAAAGGAAACTGAAGAAGTTTTGACATCAAACCAGGAAATCAGTCAGCCTAAAAGGCACATGATCCCAAAGAATAAACTTGGGTATATAAAAAAAATCCCCTCCCCCCCCTCCCCAATTTAGAATTTAAATCTAATGTTGCAGGAGAAACAGGAAGTGCTATACTAGAAACACAGAAATGTGATTGCTGAAACTTCTAACTATTAATATTTTGCACAATCCAGCTGCACAATGTTAATGCAGGTACACGACAAAGTGCTAAGAGCAATCCAAATAACATTTTAAACAGTAAATAGTTTCCAGGAGTGAAACTCCATTTCCAGTGGATTCCAAGGAAAGGCCAGGCCAGTCCAGGCAATGAGAAGAGCAGCAAAATTGTCCTATGTAGCACCAAAAGGCTCCAACCCCACCATGCTAAGCATTGTACAGAAACAGTGAGAGACCATCTCTAACAGGAAGAGCTTATGATCTAAATAGAGGGAGGGCAAACTGACTTGGGCAAGGTCACGCCGTGTGACAATGGCAGAGCCTGGAATACAATCCAGGAGTCCCAGGTCTACCTCCATGGCCTGCACAATCTCAGGGGTGTGGGTGTGTGTGCGCACAGCGGGGACAGGGGACGACCCTCCAGGCGCTAATGTAGTACACCTAGTAACAAGTCATAGGGAGGTGATCTTTGTTGCCATGACGATGCTTTTGTTCATGAATAGGAAATTGATCCTTAAGGTTACTTCTCCTCACGCACACATGTGGAGGAGTGGCTGGGAGCCAGGACTCTGGATTAGAGCAGGGGGGCTGGCAGTCAGCTCTGAGTGTGTCAGAGCCCCACCAGCTCCTGATCCCCAATGGGGAAGTGGCGCCTCACCCAGCGAGATGAGCGTCTGGTAATTCTCCTGCATGACGTCCCTGTAGAGCTGCCTCTGCCCTTCCCTCAGGAGCCCCCACTCCCCCCGGGAGAAACACACGGCCAATTCCCTCCCGCCCCAGAGCCTGGAGCCCCAAGGGACAACATTGCCCCAGTCCCCAGCAGGAACTAAGAAGGGTGGGAATGGATGGGGCTGGGGTCCTGTCCTGCTTTTTGTGCACGCGCCTTTGCAAGGGCTTCTGGGAAATGGAGTCTGCTTCTGCAATGCACCATGAGCCAGGTTGGTTCTCTCTTTACTGATCCTTCTGCCTCCCCCACTCCATTCATATTCAAACAGGGAAGTTGTGATCCACCCCGCACTAGCCTAGAAGAGGGTGGCTCCGATCCATGATCCTCCCTTAGAATCATAGAATCTCAGGATTGGAAGGGACCTCAGGAGATCATCTAGTCCAACCCCCTGCTCAAAGCAGGACCAAACCCAACTAAGTCATCCCAGCCAGGGCTTTGTCAAGCCTGACCTTAAAAACCTCTAAGGAAGGAGATTCCACCACCTCCCTAGGTAACCCATTCCAGTTCTTCACCACCCTACTAGTGAAAAAGTTTTTCCTAATGTCCAACCTAAACCTCCCCCTCTGCAACTTGAGACCATTACTCCTTGTCTGTCATCTTCTACCACTGAGAACAGTCTAGATCCACCCTCTTTGGAACCCCCTTTCAGGTAGTTGAAAGCAGCTATCAAATCCCCCCTCACTCTTCCCTTCTGCAGACTAAACAATCCCAGTTCCCTCAGCCTCTCCTCATAAGTCATGTGCTCCAGCCCCCTAATCATTTTTGTTGCCCTCCGCTGGACTCTTTCCAATTTATCCACAACCTTCTTGTAGTGTGGGGCCCAAAACTGGACACTCCAAATACTCCAAGTACTCCAAATGAGGCCTCACCAGTGCTGAATAGAGGGGAATGATCATGTCCCTCGATCTGCTGGAAATGCCCCTACTTATACAACCCAAAATGCCATTAGCCTTCTTGGCAACAAGGGCACACTGTTGACTCATATTCAGCTTTTCGTCCACCGTAACCCCTAAGTCCTTTTCTGCAGAACTGCTGCCCAGCCATTCGGTCCCTAGTCTGTAGCAGTGCATGGGATTCTTCCGTCCTAAGTGCAGGACTCTGCACTTGTCCTTGTTGAACCTCATCAGATATCTTTTGGCCCAATCCTCTAATTTGTCTAGGTCCCTCTGTATCCTATCCCTACCCTCCAGCGTATCAACCACTCCTCCCAGTTTAGTGTCATCTGCAAACTTGCTACGGGTGCAGTCCACACCATCCTCCAGATCGTTAATGAAGATATTGAACAAAACCGGCCCCAGCACCGACCCTTGGGGCACTCCACTTGATACCGGCTGCCAACTAGACATGGAACCATTGATCACTACCCGTTGAGCCCGACCATCTAGCCAGTTTTCTATCCACCTTACCGTCCATTCATCCAGCCCATACCTCTTTAACTTGCTGGCAAGAATACTGTGGGAGACTGTATCAAAAGCTTTGCTAAAGTCAAGAAATAGCACATCCACTGCTTTCCCCTCATCCACAGAGCCAGTTATCTCATCATAGAAGGCAATTAGGTTAGTCAGGCATGACTTGCCCTTGGTGAATCCATGCTGACTGTTCCTGATCACTTTCCCCTCCTTTAAGTGGTTCAGAATTGATTCCTTGAGGACCTGTTCCATGATTTTTCCAGGGACTGAGGTGAGACTGACTGGCCTGTAGTTCCCTGGATCTTCCTTCTTCCCTTTTTTAAAGATTGGTACTACATTAGCTTTTTTCCAGTCATCCGGGACCTCCCTCGATTGCCACGATTTTTCAAAGATAATGGCCAATGGCTCTGCAATCTCATCGACCAACTCCTTTAGCACCCTCGGATGCAGTGCATCTGGCCACATGGACTTGTGCTCATCCAGCTTTTCTAAATAGTCCCGAACTACTTCTTTCTCCACAGAGGGCTGGTCACCTCCTCCCCATACCGTGCTTGGGTCAGTCCATGGTTCTGCTTGTCTGCATCCTTCTCTGGGCTGCATTAAAGCAATCCAGGGCCATAGGCACACCCCACTGGGGGCACACTTCCCATTCCCCTCCCCATGCTATGACCCCCTCCCTTCCATGGTCTCCTCACAGCACTGTTCCCTGCCTTCCATGGGGCTATGTAAAGGTCCTCACTCAGGGTCTACTTGGGGAGCATGGCCTAGTGGTCACAGCCACAACCCCTGACTGCCAAGGGGGTTGCAAGGAGGGGAGGCCAGGCCAGGCCCTCCCACTCCACCAGGGTCTGACCAAGGGCCCTTTGGGCTACCAGTAACCTGGCAACCAAAGCTGTCCTCCATGGCCCCTTCCTCTCTCCCCCCGGGTCAGAAAGCCAAACCACAATAAGCAAGAGCGGGTTGCCAATGTCCAACCTCCACAGGATACTTCCCTCTTGGGTTGTCTCTGGGTGGGTCCGCCTTTCCAGGCAGCTGTCAGAGCCTTCAGGCTTCCCACTGCACTGCTAGAGCTGCAGGCTACAGATCTTCTCGCCTCTGGGTCTACCATCAAATGAGCTAATTCACTATCTTTTAATTCCTCCAGCAGATGGAGCATTTGCTGCAGGTGTGGCGGGGTGGGGCTGGCTGAGCCCAAAATAATCCCATAACCCCTTATTGCCAAGTATGGGGTCCGTATACCCCATCACAGGCTAGCTGGTACTCCAATCCAAGCCAGCAGAGAAATCTGTGTCTGTGGCCCTTGGAGCTTTTCTTTCTGCCTCGGTGTCCTGTCCTGTTACCGGAGTAACAGGTTTGAGAGCTAAGATGCTTAGGGCACTTCCCCAACCCCTTCAGAGTGTTTGGCTCAGGCTCTCTGCAGACTCAGGCGGTATTGCTGCATTGATTACAATCAGGGCAGTTCACACCTCTCTGAGCGATAGGCTCAGGCTCTCTGCAGACTCAGGCAGCATTGGTTACATTCAGGACAGTTCCCACTTCTCAGAGTGTTGAGTCAGCTCACAGCCAAGTGACACTTTGAAACTTTTCTTTGCAACCTTGAGGGCTAGAGACTTTTGTTTTTAATGAAAACAGGGATTCTGATAAAAACGTGCAACTCCCGAAGCCAGGGCCCTAAGAATGGAACTAAACCCAGCCCCAATTCATTATCCAAACCTCTAAGGCCTCCCCAATAACCACACTCACCCCCAGCAGAACCTTTTCTTTCAATACCTCCATAACGACAACACTGACTTCCAACCTGTTGCCTGTGGAGGTTGTCTTTATTACATGCAGCCTGGTAGAACGCAGAGGTTGTGATCAGCGTCCCCTGTTGGTCCAGGAGTACTGACCATGGGGGCAGTCCCTACCTCAAATTGCTTACAGTCTGTTCAATAGATACATAGTTGAAGTTCTCCCTGGAGCCTCAGGGCTTTGGACACGCGATCCACATTATGTGTGGGGATCAGACATCGAAAGGTGCCTAGATTCACAGATTCCAAGGTCAGAAGGGACCGTTGTGATCATCTAGTCCAGTGGTTTTCAAACATTTTTTCTGGCGACCCAGTTGAAGAAAATTGTTGATGCCCGCGACCCAACGGAGCTGGGGATGAGGGGTTTGGGGTGTGGGAGGGGCTGTGGGCTGGGTCAGGGGATTGGGGTGCGGGAGGGGGTCAGGGCTCTGGGCTGGGGGTGCAGGCTCTGGGGTGGGGCTGGGGATGAGGGGTTTAGGGTGCAGGAAGGGGCTCCAGGTTTGGGGGGGCTCAGGGCTGGGGCAGGGGATTGGGGCACGGGTTTACCTCGGGCGGCTCCCGGTCAGCGGCGCAGCAGGGGTGCTAAGGCAGACTTCCTGCCTGTCCTGGCACTGCGGACCGCACTGCACTCTGGAAGCGGCCAGCAGCAGCCCAGCTCCTAGGTGGAGGTGCGCAAGGGGCTCTGCGCGGCTCTCGCCCATAGGCACCGCCCCCACAGCTTCCATTGGCTGGGAACTAGCCAATGGGAGTGCAGAGCCAGTGCTTGGGGTGGGGGCAGCGCACAGAGCCCCGTGGACCCACTACCTAGAACAGGGGTGGGCAAACGTTTTGGCCTGAGGGCCACATCGGGGTTCTGAAACTGTATAGAGGGCTGGGTAGGGAAGGCTGTGCCCCCCCCCAAACAGCCTGGCCCCCGCCCCCTCCCACTTTCCACCCCCTGACTGCCCCCCTCAGAAACACCAACCCATCCAACCCCTGCTGCTCCTTGTCCCCTGACCGCCCCCTTTTGTGACCCCCCCCGCCCCTTACCACCCCCCCCCGAGACCCCACCCCCTATACAACCGCCCCCGTCCCCTGACTGCCCCCCAGGACTCCCTGCCCCTTATCCCCCCCCAACTCCTCGCCCCCCAAGGACTGCCCCCCAACTCCTCGCCCCCTTACCATGCCGCTCAGAGCACCAGGACTGGCAGCCGCGCTGCCCGGCGGAGCCAGCCACGTCACCGCGCAGTCTAGAGCACCGGGGCAGGCCGGCAGCTCTCGCAGAGCGCTGGCAGCACGGCGAGCTGAGGATGCGGGGGAGAGGGGACAGCAGGGGAGGGGCCGGGGGCTAGCCTCCCCGTCCGGGAGCTCAAGAGCCAGGCAGGATGGGCCTGTGGGCTGTAGTTTGCCCACTCTGGCCTAGGAGCTGGACCTCCTGTTGGCCACTTCCAGGCCGCAGCGCGGTGTCAGAACAGGTAGGGACTAGCCTGCCTTAGCCGGGCAGCACCGCCCATGGGACTTTTAACGGCCCGGTCGGCGGTGCTGACCAGAGCCGCCGCAACCTAGTGCCTGACATTCCGCGACCCAGTACCGGGTCGCGACCCGCAGTTTGAAAACTACTGATCTAGTCTGACTTCTTGTGCAGCACAGACCAGAGAACGCCCTCAAAATAATTCCTCGAGCAGAGCTTGTACAAAAGCCTCCACTCCTGATTTAAAAATGGCCAGCGATGGAGAATCCACCATGACCCATGGTAAATTGCTACACTGGTTAATTACTCTGTTAAAAATGTATGCCTTATTGCCCCTTTCATGCCTAAGGGACTGGGCGATCCAATCCCCATTAAAATGAATAGAGAGGGCACCTGAACCCCGTGGTTATCTCTGAAACCCCTTCCAAACCCCCACCCCCTCTCATATGGATCAGAAAGGCACTAGCAGTTTGGCTGGAAATCAAGGGATTAAATCCAAGCGATTGTTTGAAATAAATGAGGCCCCTAAAAATGTTTAACTCTCCATAGCTGTACCCCTGCGCAGGAGGGAGCATGGATGAAAGCAGCCACATGTGTGGGTTTTATGGGGCGTTATAAGAGATGAACCTTGGCTGATACACACACCAGAGCTGGGACATGTATGGGGGGGCTGGGGCACGCATGGCGTCCTAGGCTGTATGGGTTCTCCGGTGTGTAATAAGGTGCGAGCTCCGAACAAAGCTCTTCCCGCACTGGGGGCATTTGAAGGGTCTCTCCCCGGTGTGAATCCGCAGGTGGCTGGCCAGGGTGGATCCCTGAGTGAAGCATTTCCCGCAGATGGGACACGTGTATGGTTTCTCCCCTGTATGAACCGTCCGGTGCCGGATCAGCTGGGAGCTCCGGACAAAACCCCTCCCGCAGGGGCACCTGTAGGGCCGCTCCCCGGTGTGGGTACGCTGGTGCTGCAGGAGGTGACAGCTCTGAGCGAAGCCCTTCCCGCAGTCGGGGCATTGGTAGGGCCGCTCCCCCGTGTGGCTGCGCTGGTGCCGGTGGAGGTTGGGGATCTCGCTGAAGCCCTTCCCGCAGTCAGGGCATTTATAGGGTCTCTCTCCCGTGTGGGTCCGGCAGTGCAGGGTGAGCTGGGAGCGCCGCAGGAAGCCCTTCCCGCAGTCGGGGCATTGGTAGGGGCGCTCCGCCGTGTGGGTGCGCTGGTGGCGGGTCAGGTGGGAGCTGAGGCCGAAACTCTTCCCGCACACACCGCAGCTGTAAGGGCGCTCCCCGGTGTGGGTGCGCTGGTGCTGGATCAGGGCCGAGCTCTCGCTGAAGCCCTTCCCACAGTCATGGCACCGGTAGGGGCGCTCCCCGGTGTGGGATCTCCGGTGTCGGAGGAGCCGGGAGCCCCAAGGGAAGCTTTTCCCACACTCGGGGCACGTATTCGCTCTCTTCCCCGCCTGGGTTCCCTGCGACACCATGTCACATTCAGCTTCGACACCAGCTCTGGATTGACTCAGTTTCCCTGCCGGGGAGGCTCCCCATTGCTGTTCCGCCCCATCGGTGTCCCCCGGCTCGGGGCTCTGGGACATCCTGGGCAGCTCCACTCCCACAGGCCCTTCCCGCTGGGGGATCTCCTCAAAGTTCCCACTCGCCATCCCAGCACCTGTTGGGAGAGAGAGAGAATCCAGCCGGGGCCTCGTTCCCTGTGCCGGGGAGAGAGAGGACAGCAAAGGGGTTTGTCACTGAGCAGAAAACCTGATGAGCAGGAAGCGAATCCCCCAAACCCTTCCCTGAGGGGAGAGGAGGGGTTGGGGCTGCCCCAACATCCCAGTTGATCCCCCAGAGAAAGGCTGGGGAGGGGAGGGCTCCTGCCAGGGGTGGGATACCTGCCATGAGGACAGGGACCTGCTGGGGATGATACTGAGATGAAACAGAACTGGGGGTGGGGGGGGCCTCCTGGGGGGGCCCTCCCTGCCCTCCGTGCAGCTTGGCTGGGATCCCAGCTTTTCCCTTCACTCCGGAACGGTCTCCGAGCCGGTGTCGCTCATCCCTCACCTGTGCGGGCGCCTCTCGGGGTCTCCCTTTCCTCGGAGCCCTGGAGATCTGGGACCCTCAGCTCTTCCCCTCGCTCCATCCAGGGGATTGTGGCCAGGTCGGGGGAAGGAAACAGGCGAGATGGGGCTCGGTGAAACCTCCCCCACGGCTCAGTATGGAGAACTGCTCATTGATTTTAACCCCGGCCCCGCTCTCTGCTGGGGGGACACGGGGGCCGCACTGTGGGGTGACAGTCCCTGTGCTGCTGGGCCTGGGGGCGGCGGGGCTGATCCCCCACAAATCCAAGCGGGGAAGAGCCCTGAGCCGACGCTGCCCCGAGTCCATCAGAGCCCGTCGAGCTCCTGATCCCCGAGGGGCAGCGGCGCCTCCCCCAGCGAGACGAGAGTCTGGTAATTCTCCTGCATGACGCCCCCCTAGAGCTGCCTCTGCCCGCCCCCCGGGAGCCCCCCTACGCCCCCGGGAACCTCCACCTCGAGCCCCACCTGGACTCCGCTCGGCACCTGCCCTGTGGCCACGGTCCCCAGCACTAAAGGGCTGGAACTACTTTAGTATAGGACTAGGTGGGGTCCTGCGCTGCTTTTAGTACAGTCCGCTTTGCAAAGGTCTCTGGGAAATGGAGTCTCCCTTTGCAATGCACCGGGGCTGGCGCTTTGTTTGGGGGCGTGCTGGAGATTTCAGACCCACCTCCTCTTGAATATTCATGAAGGGGCGGGGAGCTGCTACCTTTGTTCATGACTCTCCGTTTTGCTGAAAGACGCGCGCTCTGGTTCAAGCAGGAATTAATTCCGGGCAGGTCTCTGACCTGTGTTATACGGGAGGTCAGACTAGATGATCCCAATGGTCCTTTGTGACTTTAAGATCTATTAATCTCCCCACTAGCCTGGTAGGTGCAGGGAGGCCCAAGGGGCAGGGCTGGGTAAGGAGAATGAGCAGCAGCCAGGACAGACTGTCATATGGAGTGAGACTGGAAAGCCAGGGACTGGTTAGCCTAGAGAAGGGAGGAGAGAGAGGGGACCAGATAGAGAGGTAGAGACAATAGCTTAGGATCTCCTGAACAAGCCCACCAGGGGACGTTCAATGGACTTGAAAGGCAACACATTTCAGAGGAGGAACTTTACGACAGCAGTCCCAGCCAAGAGACAGGCCTGCCCAAGAGAGACACAAGGTGGGAGAGGGAAAGAGGCGCAGAGGAGGGAATGACTCCCTCAAGGTCCAGGAATACCCAGTCCCATGCTAGTACCTTCTCCAGCAGGACCTACTCATTGCATACATCAGGGGCTCCCTTTCCTGCTATTCCCTCACTCAAGTTCCCTGTGTGCCATCCTCCCAACCCCTCTATTTCAGGGTCTTCCTCCTCCTCCCTCATGCCAGGGGCTCTTGTGTGTCCCCCCCATTCTCCCCCATGCCAGCAGTTCCCACACATTTCCAGGAGTGTGTGCTGTAGCAGGACAGGCCTGGCTCTTTACAATGGTTGAGTTCGGGTGTTATTCCAGCAGCCTCACACCACTTTATGGAGGAACCCAAGTGAGAGAAAAGAATTGGTGACTGATAACAACTGATATCTCAGCCAAACTGGAGCAGACTCTCCAGGACAAAGAAAAGGCACTTCTCTAGCCCAAGGGCTTTCCCTCTGCCGAATTTCAGAACCCTGCTACAAACTAGAGAGGTGTTAGAGCTTCTCAAAGAAAGGCAGCAAAAACATTTTATAAATCAAAACATGGACATTTTTGTAATTTTAATGTTTCCAGCCTGGTTACACCCAGAGGCACCAATCAAGCGTGGGATCCCATTGTGCTAGGCATTGTACGTATTGAAGAGACAGGCCTTGTCCCAAAGAGCTTTTAATATATATATAAAATAAAACTAGGTTTGGCAGAATTTTTAAAAATAATTTCAACAGATAATATCAATGTTTATTTTTAAGCATTTATTTTTCTCTCTTTAAATTTTCACAGTTGCCAGAAATTAAGTGGGGAGGGTCAGACAGTTATTTAAAATAGCAGATGTTGAGATTCAAAAAAATTTAAGTTTTATAAACCATTAAACCAAATTGTCAACAACACATGTCAAAATATACAAAGTCAATATCCTGACACCACCAAATCCTACCTGTTTTTACGATTCATTCACTAGTGAATTTGTAACGAGCTTATTTCCGGTCACTGGATTAGGACTCCAAGAAGTTCTAAAGCAGCATTTTTCTTATTCTGCCTATCTGTAAATTTTGATGATCACAGGAAATATTTTGTCATTGGTTTGTGTGTGCACATGAAATTGACATTTACCGACTAAAAACCTAATCCTTCCAAGGCTTCATGTAGATTCATAGATTCTAAAGCCATTGTGGTCATCTCGTCTGACCTCCTGCAGCGCACAGTCCATAGAGTCCCCAAAATAATTCCTAGATCAGAGCTTTCAGAAAAACATCCATTCGTGATTTAAAAACGGTCAATGATGGAGAATCCACCACAGCCCGTGGTCAGTTCTCCAATGGTTAGTTACTCTCACCATTCAAAAATTATGCCTTATTTCCAGTCCGAATTTGTCTGGCTTCAATTTCCAGCCACTGGATTGTGTTACAACTTTCCCTGCTAGACTGAAGAGTCCGTTATTAAATAGTTTTTTCCTATGGAGTTACTTATAGATGGTGATCAAGTCACCTCATAATCTTCTCTTTGTTCAGCTAAATAGATCGAGCTCCTTGAGTCTGCCACCATAAAGCTTTCTAATCCTTTAATCATTCTTGTGGCTCTTCTCTGACCCCTCTCCAATTTATCAACATCCTTCTTGAACTGTAGGTACCAGAACTGGACACAGGATTCCAGCAGTGGTTGCAAAAGTACCAAATACAAAGGTACAATAACTTCTCTCCTCCCATTTGAGAGTCCCCGCTTTATGCATCCCAGGGTTGCATTAGATCTTTTGGCTACAGCATTGCAGGAAGAGCTCCTGTTCAGCTGATTATCCACCATAACTTCCAAATCTTTTTTTAGAGTCCCTGCTTCCCAGGACAGTCTCCCATCCTGTAAGTCTGGCCGACACCCTTTGTTCCCAGATGTATACATTTGCATTTAGCCGTATTAAAACAGGGTGTAACACAGGAGGAACAAGGCACTAGCAGGGTTGGAAATAAGAGGCTACATGGGAGCCAAGTGATCAAATAAATAAACCCCCCCAAAATGTTTAATGGCAACATTCAAAATCCCCCTAACCACATCCCTGAGCAGGAGTGAAGGAACGTGTGTGGATTCTCTGATGGGCAATAAGGTTTGAGCTCCGACTGAAGCTCTTCCCACATTCAGGGCAGTTATAGGGGCGCTCCCCCGTGTGGGTGCGCTGGTGTTTATTAAGATCAGAGCTGCCGACAAAGCTTTTCCCGCAGTCGGGGCATTTATAGGGTCTCTCTCCTGTATGGGTTCTCTGATGGGTGATAAGGTACGAGCTCCGACCAAAGCTCTTCCCACACTCAGGGCAGGTGTAGGGTCGCTCCCCAGTGTGAATCCTCTGGTGCTTAATAAGAGCGGAGCTGTCGACGAAACCGCTCCCGCAGTTGGGGCATTTATAGGGTCTCTCGCCCGTGTGGGTTCTCAGGTGCCTATCGAGCCTGGAGCTCAGGCTAAACTTCTTCCCACACTCAGTGCAGACGAAGGGTTTATCCTCTGTGTGGACTATCCGGTGCCGGATGAGGTGAGAGCTCAGCGAGAAGCTTCTCCCGCAGTCGGAACATTTATAGGGGCGCTCTCCCGTGTGGGTGACTTGGTGTCTAATAAGGTGCGAGCTCACACGGAAGCATTTTCCACATTGGGGACATTTATAGGGTCTCTCTACTTTATGGATCCCCTGGGGTGGGCTCAGAGAGTGGCCTTCCCCATAGTCAGGGCGTCTGTAGGGTCGCTCCCCTGTGTGGATTCTCTGGTGCTGCTTGAGGTTCGACTTCTGGTTGAAGCTCTTCCCACAGTCAGGGCATTTGTAAGGCCGCTCTCCAGTATGGACCATCTGATGCTGGAGCAGGCGGGAGCTGAGAGAGAAGGTCTTCCCACAGTCAGTGCATTTATAGGGTCGCTCCCCCGTGTGGATCCTCTGATGCTGCATGTGATTGGACCTCTGACTAAAACTCTTTCCGCAGACAGAGCATGTGTAGGGTTTTTCTCCCGTGTGGGATCTCTCGTGGCGGATGAGCATAGAGCTCTGGGTGAAGCTTTTCCCGCATTCGGGGCATTTATAGGGTCTCTCTGCTGTGCAGATTCTTTGCAAGCCAAGGAGCTTCTTGGAACATTCTTCATCAGTGGGTTCTCCCTCTGTCTCTCCCTGCTGCCGTCCTCTCCCTCCCTGGCTATGGCCAGTGTCTCCCTGCTCAGGGCTCTGGGGCATCCCTTGGAGTTCTGCCTCCACAGGCTCTTCTTGCTGGGGATTCTTCTTCTTGGTCCTGGAACCTGCTGGGAGAGAGAGAGAATCCAGCTGGGGCTCGTTCCCTGCTGGGGAGAGAAGGGGCAGCAAAGGGGTTTGTCACGGAGCAGAAAACCTGATGGGCAGGAAGTGAAACCCCCAAACCCTTCCCTCACCCTGGCAGGGCAGATCCTGGCTATGCCCAGTGAATCGTTGGAGTTGTTATAGGCCTGGGCATCAGTGGAAGGCATCTACCCTGCCCAGAAGCATCATTTATACCACCCTCCACTCTCCTGCTGCCCCCTCACATATAGGATGTCGTGGCTGCAGGCTCAGAAATCTAGAGGGTTTACGCAAATGAGCCAATCCCCTAATTTCCATACAATTATGCAAACAAGACAACGAATATAAAATCCCCTCAAAAACAATAATAATTTTAAAAAGGGATTCTCCCCTCTCTCTGTAGTCCCCTCTCAAGGTTTCCCCTGACTTCACTCCCATTGGCTGCCCACCTTGCACAATGTAATACCTGGCCAGAGGGACATGGCCTAGAACGTAAGTCTCCATGCAATCCTGTAACCATAGAGATGGGGGTCTAGAGAACACGTCTCTCTAGTCCGCCTGTAATCACAGGGATGGACCTAGAAAAAAGCACGTCTCTTCGGTCCACCTGTAACCATAGACAGGGCTTAGAGCGCATATTCCCAGCTCCACCTCCCAGTAAATAGCTATGGAACTCGGAGCACAAATCTCCCTGCCCTGTCAGTAACCATAGAGACCCAGCTTAGCGTGTGCATCTTCCAGGCGCAACCATAACCACAGAGACTATATCTAGAGCGTGCACTTCCCTGGCTCCCCCGGATCCAAAGAGATGGAGCCTAGAATGTGCATTTCCCCATGCCTGCATGTAACCATAGAGCAGGACCAAGCACACACATCTCCCCAGCTCTGCTGTAACCATAGAGACGGGGCCTAGAGTGCGCATCTCCCCAATTCCGCTCTAACCATAGAAACGGGGCCTAGAATGCGCATCTCCCCAATTCCGCTGTAACCATAGAAACGGGGCCTAGAGTGTGCATCTCCCCAATTCCGTTGTAACCATAGAGACGGGGCCTAGAGTGCGTATCTCCCCAATTCTGCTGTAACCATAGAGAGGGGGCCTAGAGTACCTGTTCCCTCATCACGGGGTGACTGGCCCCTATAAGGGGAAATGGGCCCAGCTCCACCTGTGCCATAGTTAATGTCATCCCAGCCTGAGGCAGTGGGAATAATAGGGCTGGGTGTTAGTATGGTGAACACCTGGGCCTCATAATAGAAAGGCTTAAGAGAACACAATGAGGGGACTCAGAAGAGAGTCCGGAGAATAATATAATAAAAAAATATAAAATATAAATGGAGATACACCAATCTCCTAGAACTGGAAGGACCTTTCAAGGTCGTCGAGTCCAGTCCTCTGCCTTCACTAGCAGGACCAAGTACTGTCCCCTGACAGATTTTTGCCCCAGATCCCTAAATGGTTCCCTCAAGGATTGAACTCACAACCCTGGGTTTAGCAGGCCCAATGCTCAAACCACTGAGCTATCCCTCCCCCCAAAACAGCAATAAAAACAATAAAAGGTTCAGAAAACCTGACCTATAAGGAAAGGTTAAAAAAAAACTGGGCGTGTTCAGTCTTGAGAAAAGAAGACTGAGTGGGGACCTGATAACAGTCTTAAAACATGTCAAGTGCTGTTATAAAGAGGACAGTGATCAACTGAAGGCAGGACAAGAAGCAATGGGCTTAATCCGCAGCAAGGGAGCTTTAGGTTAGATATTAGGGAAAACTTTCTAACTCTATGGATAGTTCAGAGGCAACATGTTCCAGGCCTGGGTTATAGCGTCCCCGTCATTGGAGGTTTTTAAGAACAGGCTGGACAAACCCCTGTCAGGGATGGTCTAGGTTTACTTGGTCCCACCTCAGTGCAGGGGGATGGACTTACATTTTTACGATTTCGCTGTGGGACCAGGGGGAAGGGACTGTGAAGAGGCCAGCGTGGGGCCTGACCAGTTACAGCTGGACTTGGATATCCCGGAAGGGCAATGAACTTGAAGCGTGACCTGGCTTGAGGGCTGAATCACCCAGAACAACACCACGGCAAAGCCAGATCAGCCGACAAAACGGGGTGCTGAAGCTAGATGAATCCCTGTTGTGTCCTGACCCCCAGAGGGTGCTTGGGTGGTGAGTGCACCCCCATGACACTCCCCGTAGCCACAGAATTGGGGTCTGGCAGCACCTCTCCCATCCTTCCCCGCACATGTGCACCCGGCCCTTCCCCGCGTGCACATGTGTGTGCACCCCCCCTCTTCCCGTGCACACCCATCCTCGCACCCCACCACCTGCACACACTTCCTCCCCTCCCTGTGTGGCTGGAAAGAGAGGGGTGTGTGTGTGTGTTCAGGGAGGGCAGGGGATTGCACAGGATTTAGGGTTCTCGTGGAGCCAGGGGGGTTTCCAGCTGTTGCTGATGGGGCCGGAGAGGCAGAGCTCAGCACTTGGGGGTGTGGGAGGGGCAGCTGGCCCCATGGGGGGGGGTGGCTGCCTCTCTCCTATGGGGGGTGGTGGGGTTCCAGGGGCAGTTGCTAGGGTGAGCAGATGTCCCGATTTTATAGGGGCAATCCCGATTTTGGGGTCTTTTTCTTATATAGGCGCCTATTACCCCCCACCCCCTGTCCCGATTTTTCACACTTGCTGTCTGGTCACCCTAGGCGGTTCCCTCGGGAATCTAAGGGGGTGGGGAGGAGTCCTGAACCGAAGCCTCCCCCGCCCCGGGGCACCTCCGAGCCCCCTGATCCCCGAGGGGCAGCCGCTCCTCACCCAGCGAGATCAAGGTCTTGTCATTCTCCTGCATGACGCCCCTGCAGAGTCTCCCCCAGAAGCCCCCCCTTCCGCCCGGGGAGAACCGCCAGGGAGCCGCCGGCTGCTCCAGCCACAGTCCCCCCGGCCGGCAGCTGGGGCAGGAACTCAGGGCGTGGGAAGGGGCTGGGAGCCGGTCCCACGTTTAGGGCAGTCCCCCTTGCAAGGGACTCTGGGAAACAGAGTCTCCCTGTGCAAGGCACCCTGGGCAGGGCGGGTCGTGGACTCGGGGGGGCGCGGGAGGTTTCAGCGCCGCCTCCTGCTGCAGAGTCGTGATCGGGGGTGGGGCGCTGCACCCTGCGCTGTGGGTGCGGGGTGGGGCGAGGGAGCCCCAGGGAGCTGGCAGGGGGTGGGAATGATCAGCAGGCAGCCTGTGGGGAGATTGGGAAGGCAGGGAGGGGACTGGAGGGGGGGTCTCCAACCCTTTTACACCCCAGATCACTTTTTGAATTTAAGGGCAACCCAGGATCTCCCCCGCCCCTTCCCCAAAGCCCCCCACTAACTCCATCCCGCCCACTTGCTGTCCCCCACCCTCACTCACTTTCACCAGGCTGGGGCAGGGGGTTAGGGTGCAAGAAGGGGTGGGGCCGAGGGGTTTGGTCAGTGTGGGAGGGGCTCTGGGCTGAGCCTGGGGCAGGGGGTTGGGGTGCAAGAGGGGGTGTGCAGTGCAAGCTCTGGGAGTTTGGGTGTGGGAGGGGGCTCGGTTGGGGTGCAGGAGGGGTGTGGGCTCTGGGAGGGAGTTTGAATGAAGGAGGGGGCTCCAGGCTGGGGCAGAGCATTGGGGTGCAGGAAGGGGTACAGGGTGTTGGCTTTGGGATGGGAGTCAGGGCTGGGGCAGGGGGTTGGGGTGCAGGAGGGGGTATGGGGTGCTGGCTCTGGGAGGGGGGTCAGGGCTGGGGTTTAGGGTGCAGGAGGAGGTATGTGGTGCTGGCTCCAGGAGGGGGCTCAGGGCTGGTTTGGGGGTGCTGGCTCAGAGGGAGCTCAGGGCTGGGGATTGGGGTGCAGGAGAGGGTTTGGGGTGCTGGCTCCAGGAGGGGGTTGGGGTGCGGCCTCCCACTGGGCAGCACTTATCTCTGGGGGTTCCTGGTTGGTGGTGTAGCGTGGCTGCTGCTTAGGCAATCTCCCTGCCTACCCCAGCCCCACGCCACTCCCGAAAGGGGCCAACGTGCCCCTCTCTGCAAACACCGCCCCCGCAACTCTCATTGGCCACAGCTCTCTGTTCCTGGCCAATGGGAGCTGTGGGGGCAGTGCTTGCAGGCAGGAGCACTGGGCGGAGGGAGGCTTCTGAGAGCGGCGTGGGGCCGGGGCAGGCGGGGAGCCTATCTTAGCGGCAGCCTCTCGGAGATCGCGATTGACTGGGGGATCCTCTAGGATCAACCAGTTGATCGCGATCGACCGGTTGGTGACCACTGGTGTAGAGAGAGGGCATGGATAAAAGGAGACGTGGCAGAGGCACACAGGTTAATGAATGGGACAGGGAAGGTAGATTGGACGCTGCTAGTCATAAGAAGAGGGGGGCGTTCAATGAATTTGTAAAGCAACACATTTAAAGTGGATCAATGTAGTGGGGTCAAGTTGGCCCCGATCCCTGCAGTTCTGAGGAAGAACTCTGTAACGTTACCCTACGGAGTGCAACGGAAGCGGCAACGTGGCTGTATCATACACCTGCACGACATGCACTGGTGCTTTACCAGCTAGTCCTGTCCATGCTGTGGCACCAGCTCAACATCCTGGTCTGGCTCCAGAGGGCAGCTCTGGGGGGGTTTTGGACCGACACTGCACTGGGTCTCTGTGGGGGTTCTGAGTCTTCCCCTGGAGGAGGGAGGACAGGGCCTGGTTTGCCTCTGCTGTCAGGTCCATGTCTTCCGCCTCTAGGCCCTGCAGAGACTCCTTTATGGTGCAGGTAGTCCGGCGTGGAGCACGTTGGCGCATGCCTTCCTCCACCGCCTCCGAGGGTGCCGATACGACCGGCAGCTCCTTTATCTCTGTCCGAGGGGTCTTCTGCGAGACCTCTCTGAGCTACTGATCTTCTACCAGGGCCTCTTCCGGACCTATAAGCTGGTTTTGGTGACCAGGTCCATGGTGGCCACCGACGGGACACAACCTCCAACTTGGTGTGCAGGTGGTGGAGTCCCCCTCGGTGTGCCGGAGGTTGGTCCTGGCAGGAACCACCAGTTTTGGAGACCTTCTGGACTATGACCGGGGGGACTGGGTGGATCCCCTGGTGCTCAGTCAGCACATGGGGCTCTCCTTCATGCCCCCCAGTGTGTACTCCAGGATGCTAGTGGATAGGGAACCGCAAACAGGGGAGTTTGAGAGGGAGTTTGTAGGAGGGAGATGTAATATAGTCGCTATGGTTAGGAAGGGCCACATCACCAGTGCCAATGCTGCTCTTGTCTCCTCCACCTGCACCTGTATCTAGACAGAACCTAACCATGGATGCCTCTACCCAGATCCTGGTGTGGATTTGCAGAGACTGTGGCCTGCATTTCCCACTCTCAGAAAGCCAGGCTAGGGGCACCATCCAGTGTGAAAGGTGCCTGCTGGTGGAATCTCTCAGTAAGCAGGTGGGAGAGCTACAGGAGGAGGTGGCTAGGCTGAGGAGCATCCGTGCCCGCGAGGAATTCCTCAAGAGTATTCACATGGAGACATCCAAGGCTGAGGATGCTCTCCAGCTAGAGAGGACGGCTGTCACACCACCGGGAGGGGGAGGATATGGCTCTGTCACAGGGAGGACAATGGCAGCTGGTTACCTCTGGCAGCAGGTAGTGCTCCACCCCTACTCCCAACCCACCCACCATGGTGATGGAAAACCGATATGCTGCCCTGGCTACGGGCGATGAGGAATCACCCCCAGAGGAAGAGGAGAAGCCATGTGCCCCCAAGGCTGGGAGAATCGCAGCCACCGCTCCCAGGAGGAAACGTAGGGTAGTGGTGGTTGTTGACTCTCTTCTGAGGGGGACGGAGGCACCCATCTGTCATCCTGACATGGCATCCCGGGAGGCATGCTGCCAGCCAGGGCCCGTATCCGATATGTTACGGAGGGATTGTCGAGGATCATCCGGCCCTCTGACTACTACCCCATCCTACTCATCCATGTGGGCACTAATGATACTGCGAGGTATGACCCTCAGCAGATCAGAAGTGACTACAGAGCTCTGGGAGTACAGGTGAAGGAGTTTGGAGTGCAGGTGGTGTTCTCTTAGATCCTTCCAGTCATGGGTAGGGGCCCAGGCAGAGACAGATGCATCCTAGAGGTGAATGCCTGACTGTGAGGATGGTGTTGCCAGGAGGGCTTCAGCTTCCTTGACCATGGGATGCTGTTCCAGGAAGATGGACTGCTAAGCAGAGATGGGGTCCACCTCTCATGGAAGGGGAAGAATATATTTGGATATAGACTGGCTAACCTAGTGAGGAGGGCTTTAAACTAGGTTTGAAGGGGGCAGGTGACCAAAGCCCACAGGTAAGTCAGAAACATGGAGACCTGGGAGAACGGTTGGAATCTGGGGGGAGCATGGGCTGTTATAGCAGGGATAAAGGAGAGACAAGACAGAACTAGGGGGAAGGCAGGAAATCAAATCAGTATCTTAGATGTCTGTATACTAATGCAAGAAGTATGGGGAATAAGCAGGAAGAACTTGAAATGCTAGTAAATAAACACAACTATGACATAGTTGTCATCATAGAGACTTGGTGAGATAATACACATGACTGGAATATTGGTATAGACGGGTACAGCTTGCTCAGGAAGGACCGGCAGGGAAAAGAGAGGAGGTGTTGCCTTATATATTAAAAATGTACACACTTGGACTGAGGTTGAGCTGGAAATAGGAGACAGACTTGTTGAAAGTCTCTGGGTAAGGATAAAAGGGGTAAAAAACCAAGGGTGATGTCATGGTAGGGGTCTACTACTGAACACCTAACCAGGGAGAAGAAGTGAATGAGGACCACAAGCATAGTGGACCACAAGCTAAATATGAGTCAACAGTGTAACGCTGTTGCAAAAAAAGCCAACATCATTCTGGGATGTATTAGCAGGAGTGTTGTAAGCAAGACATGAGAAGTCATTTTTCCACTCTACTCCGCTCTGATTAGGCCTCAACTGGAGTACTGTGTCCAGTTCTGGGCACCACATTTCAGGAAGGATGTGGACAAATTGGAGAAAGTCCAGAGAAGAGCAACAAAAATTATTAAAGGTCTAGAAAACATGACCTGTGACGGAAGATTGAAAACATTGGGTTTCTTTAGTCTGGAAAAGAGAAGACTGAGAGGGGACATAACAGTTTTAAAGTATGTAAAAGGTTGTTACAAGGAGGAGGAAGAAAAATTGTTTTTCTTAACCTCTGAGGATAGGACAAGAAGCAATGGGCTTAAATTGCAGCAAGGGAGGTTTAGGTTGGACATTAGGAAAAACTGCCTAAGAGTCAGGGTGGTTAAGCACTGGAATAAATTGCCTAGGGAGGTTGTGGAATCTTCATCATTGGAGATTTTTAAGAGCAGCTTAGAAAAACACCTGTCAGGGATGGTCTAGATAATTAGTCCTGCCACAAGTGCAGGGGGCTGGACTAGATGACCTCTCGACGTCCCTTCCAGTTCTATGATTCTATGTGAGGGTCAGCCTTATCGCCCATCTCTCAGATTTTCCTTGAGTGGATCCCGTTGGAGGGTGCTCCCCACTCACCCCTAGCCCTCCGGACCTTTTCATCGGGCCTCTGCCCTGTGAGCCCCCCGGTCCCCTCCTCTCCACAACCCGAGCTGGCTGCATGACCTGCAGCCGGTTCGCTCCCGAACTGCTCTTAGGGAATAACTATGCACGCTTGTGCTCCACACGTTTCATTTCCTCACCCTCATGTCCCATCCCGACACCAAGTGGTGGGACCTTTTACCACCTGTGGAGGGTGAGGAACCCCGGTGGGCCAGCTTGTATTTCACCTTGGTCCCATGGCCCGCCGGGGATATTAGTTGGCGGCTCCCTTCATGGAGCAATGAGCATGGGCTTGTACCTGGCATGGTTCACTCCCATCCCTGATGCCTGTTCTTTTTTGCGGTGTGAGGGAGACCCTGGCGCATGTCTCCCTGCAGTGTGCCAGGTTGCAGCCCCTTTTCTGGCTCCTCCGGAACTTCCTTTTGAGCTTCTGCCTCCCACACCTTTTCATCTATGCACACCCTGTCCGTGGCCCCACGAAATCGTGGGACCTGCTCGTCAACCTCCTCCTGGCGCTGGCCAAAGTAGCCGTCTCTAATACCAGGAGGAGGATGCTGGACGAGGAGATGCTCTGTCACTGTGGGATCTATTTCTGTTCCTCCTTGGTCTCACGCATCCGGGCAGAGTTCCTCTGGGCCTCATCCGCTGGCTCCCTAGACACCTTCGAGGAGCAGTGGGCGCCGTCCGGGGTTCTCTGCTCGGTGTCCCCCTCTGGATCCCTGATTTTGTACCTATGACCCTCACTCCTGACCCTGTTATTTGTTAGTTGTCCCCCATTATCAACTGAACCCCGTGTCCAGTGGCTCCTCCCCTCAGACTGGGGGAAGGGCCTTCAGATGTGGCTTCTCCCAGAATTCAATAGGCAGGACATGATAATGGGTGTCTGGTTTAAAAAAAAAAGAGAGGATACTGGAGACCCAAATAACAAAAATCAATGTGTGTTACTGTCTACAGCTAAATAATCAGAACTCCCCTGTGTCCCCCCAAGGCACAGGACACCCACACCCCTTTTAAGCCCTATTAATTAGGTTTCTTTCTTTTTTTTTTCTGCTCCCAGATACCCATCAGATATTCCCAGATGTTTACCATGTTAAACTGAACTCCCCAATCCAGAGGTGCTAAGGCCAAAAGAGACCACAGTGCGGTCCTGGTGCCTGACCAGTGCCCCTAGGTATTACCATAATTCACCTAATAAATAATCTACAGCACCCAGTATGGCTGACTGAGGCTCCTAGGTGTTACTGTAATGCAAATAATACGTGCTACCTCTGACTGGTCCATCTTCTCTCTGGACCCTCTGATGTATCCCCCATATGATCCAGCACCCTAGCACTGTGCTTCCCCCTCCAACTCTCTCTCTCTCTCTCACACACACACTTACTTCTTCCATGTAATGAAAGAGGGTTGGCCACAGCCTGATGATCCACTCAATTTATTGTGAGTTGATGGCTCATATTGATGCCACCAGTGGGGGGGAGAGAGGGCACGACGGAGAGATGTCGGTGCTTGTTTTTAACCTTTTAGGCTCTCAGCCCAGTTGAATGGGACCTCAGCCAAGAAGAGAATATAGGGCAGTGGAAACCCAGGGATCATGGGTTTGAGCCCCATGAACAGACCAGCCGAGGGAGTATGGGTACATTATCCAGTGATCCTCAGGCTAGCTGTAACCTGTGCTAACAGGGTGCCTATGTCCCTCCCTAACAGCTAGATGATGGGTTTATCAGTGCCTCGTAGGCAACACATCCTTTATTGCGGACAGGAGGGAGGCGTGGGTCTAGAAACAGAGGTACCAGGTTCAATCCCTGGTGGGGAGAGGTGAGACACAATGCAGTGATGTGGCCCATGGGGGCCACCAGGCCAGGGTCCCAGCTAGCTGCAGTGGGAGCTGGTGCCATGATCCGCCACCGCAGACCCTCAGCCTGATGCCATGGCACATCCCTCCAAGGGCCACTGAGGGTTGATCAGTGACCCCTATCCTATAGGGCAGTAGCTTTCAAACTTTTTTTCTGGCGACCCAGTTGAAGAAAATTGTTGATGCCCGTAACCCAATGGAGCTGGGGCTGGGAGGTTTGGAGTGTAGGAGGGGCTCAGGGCTGGGGCAGAGGGTTGGGGTGCAGGGTGGGGTTGGGAATCAGAGGTTCAGGGTGTGGGAGGGGGCTCTGGGCTGGGGCAGAGGGTTAGAGTGCAGGAGGGGATCAGGGCTCTGGGCTGGGGATGAGGGGTTTGGGGTGTAGGAGGGGGCTCTGGGTTTGTGGGGGACTCAGGGTTGGGGCAGGGGGTTGGGGTCTGGGAGGGGGTCAGGGCCCTGGGCTGGGGATGGGGACAGGGATAAGAGGTTTGGGGTTCAGGAAGGGGCTCTGAGTTTGGAGGGGCTCAGGGCTGGGGCAGGAGGTTGGGGCACGGGTTTACCTCGGGCAGCTCCCGGTCAGTGGTGCAGCGGGGGTGCTAAGGCAGGCTTCCTGTCTGTCCTGACACCGCGGACCGCGCTGCGCCCCAGAAGCAGCCAGCAGCAGATCCGGCTCCTAGGCAGAGGCTCAGAAGCAGTTCTGCGTGGCTTTCGCACGCAGGCACTGCCCCCGCCCACCCCGCTCCCCCAGCTCCCATTGGCCAGTTCCAATGGGAGTGCGGAGCCAGTGATCGGGGTGGGGGCAGTGCATGGAGCCCCATGGCCCCACCACCTAGGAGCCAGACTGCTGCTGACCACTTCCGGGGCGCAGCGCGGTATCAGAACAGGTAGGGACTAGCCTGCCTTAGCCGGGCAGCACCGCCAACGGGCCTTTTAATGGCCTGGTCGGCGGTGCTGACCAGAGCCACCGCGACCCAGTGCCTGACATTCTGTAGTTTGAAAACCCCTGTTATAAGGCCACTCAGCCAAGGCCACAGACCTTTATCTTGAGGCAGCGACATGTCCCAGCCAGATCAGTGACATGTACCCCCTGGGTTCTCCAGGCCAGGACCCCAGCTGAAGGCAGTGGGATGTGGCTGCATGATCCACCACTGGAAACCCTCCGCCTCATGCAGTGGTATGTCCCCCCCGCAGGTTAATGGGGCAGGACCCCAGGGAGACGTGTCTCCATAAGCCACCTTTGCAGATTCTCAGCGTGACGCAATAGCGGAGGCCCCGGAGGCAGGACCCCAGCCGGAGGCAGCCGCAGGTCTTCCCCATCCGAAGGCACGTGGGTGTTTGCAGCGGCCTCCCTGCCCTGCATCCGCTCCTCCTGCAGCCCAGCGGGGCGGGCTGGCGTGGGCCCCCTGGTGCCGGGCCAACGTGGAGCTCTGGGCGAAGGCCTTCCCGCAGCAGGGGCACTGGTAGGGGCGCTCGCCGGTGTGGGTGCGCAGGTGCTCGGAGAGGTAGGCGCTCTGGGCGAAGCCCTTCCCGCACTGGCTGCACAGGAAGGGGCGCTCGCCCCTGTGGGCCCGCTGGTGGCGCAGCAGGGAGGAGCTGTGGCCGAAGCTCTTCCCGCACTGCGGGCAGGTGAAAGGTTTCTCCCCCGTGTGGATGCGCCGGCGCCGCACCAGGTGTGAGCGGTGGCCGAAGCTCTCCCCGCACTCGGGGCACGGGTAGGGTCTCTCCCCCGTGTGGACGCGCCGGTGCTGCAGCAGGTTGGAGCCGCGGCCGAAGCTCTTCCCGCAGTCGGGGCAGCAGTAGGGCCGCTCGCCCGTGTGGGTGCTCTGGTGCTGGATCAGGGCCGAGCTCCAGCTGAAGCTCTTGCCGCACTCCCCGCACCGGTAGGGGCGCTCCCCGGTGTGGATGCACTGGTGCTCCAGCAGGTGGGAGCGCCAGCTGAAGGCCTTCCCGCAGTCAGGGCATTCGTAGGGTCTCTCCCCCAGGTGGGCTCGCTGGTGGGTTAGGAGGCGTGTGCTCTGGCTGAAACCCTTTCCGCAGTCGGGGCAGTGGTGGGCTTGCTCCCCCCGCTGCATCCCCATGGGGACCCCGAGTGCCCACAAACCTCTTCCCTCCTGGAGCTCTCCCTGCTGCCCCCCTGCCCCGCTGGCATCTCCCCACTGGGCGCTCCGGGATGTCCAGTGTGGCTTTGCTTCCACAGGCCCTTCCTGCCGGGGATTCTCCTCACCCGCCATCCCGGCACCTGCTGGGAGTGAGAGAACATACACAGATGCGAAGGCCAGAAGAGACCATGGTGAGGACCTAGTCTGACCTCCTGTGTAACTCGGGCTGGAGCATCTCAGCCAGTGACTCCTGCATCTAACCCAGCTTCTGCTTTCACTAGAGCCGAGCTTTTAGAAATACCCCCAATCTTTACCTAACGACTCTGGGTGACGGCGAACCCACCAACCCCCTCGGTAATTTACCCCGGTGCTTCATTCTCCGGCCTGCACCTTATTTCTAGTCTGCATGTGTCTCGCTTCAGCTCCCCGCCGCTGAATCTTGCTCTGTCTTTGGCTGCTAGATTGAAGAGCCCCCTGCTCTGAGCGATCTCCTCCCCACAGAGTGCCGGGTGGCATCAAGTCACCTCCTCTCGGAAAAGCATAATCGACTGAGCTTCTCTGGGGCCTCCGCTGAAAGCAGGTTGCCCAGAGAAGCCATATGTCAGAGCCCTTCAGTCCTCACAACTCACATCCTTCTCCCGGCTCTTCTTTGAACCCCCTCCGCTTTCGCAAGGCCCTTTCTAGGAGGATGGATACCAGAGCTGGACACAGCCCTCCTGTAATGGTCTCCCCCGTGCCCTGTGGATGATTTAGTTGGGGTTGGTCCGGCTTTGAGCTTTGAGAACCTCCTGAGGTCTCTTCCAACCCTAATCTTCTGTGATTCTCTACAGAGGTGATCCCCCCTCCCGGCTGCTACTGGATTATTTCCCTGTTTACGGATCCCAGGATCCTGTTACCGTCCTAGCTAGAGCATTGCACCTGGAGCTGAGGCTTTCACTGGGTTTCCATCCAGGCCCCTAGGCCCTTTACAGGGTCGCTACTTCCCAGGGGACAGCCCCGCTCCCCGCCTCTCTGGGGTCCCTCACCTGTGCGGGCGCCTGGGGGGGTCTCCCTTTCCTGGGAGCCGTGGAGATCCGGGACCCTGGGCTCTTCCCCCGGCTCCATGCGGGGGATCGCAAGAGGCGAGACGGGGCTCGGTGCAGAGAACGCGCCCGGGCTTGACCAAACTCAGCTGCCCAGAAAACTCCTCCCCGCTTCCCCCGGCCCCGGTCCGCGCTGCTCCGACCCCCCGCCTGCTGGGGGCGGGTCTCTCCAGCCCCAGCCGAGGGTCAGCTCCGATCCCCTTGTCGCTGCCGCCGCTTCCCCCAGGCAGCGATTTCCTGCTTCTGCTGCTGTTTCTCTCCCTCTCTCCTGCCCCCCCACGGGGTCCCCACTCACCGCCCGGGCTGTGTGGGGCAGCAGACGGGGACTTGCCCCTGCGCACACACGGGCTGCGAGGACAGGAAGGTCCCTGCGCTATCACCGGCCCCGCTCATCCTGGCTCCGCTCTAGTCCTGGGTGCTTCTGATCTCTATGTTTTTAACCCAGGGATTTGCCGGATACAGTATTAGGCAAAGGCTCCTAACATGGAGTGACTGGGCTGGTCAGACATCGAGCCCCTGGGGAAGACACTACAGACTACACCAGCGTGGGGAGCAATGGGGTGCCCTCTCCCCAGGGGATGTGCCAGCTGGTAGATTTCCCTGTGGGTGCTCTCTAGAGATCGGAGAGGAAACACATGGGATCAGAATTCCGGGCTCCCTTAAGGGTTCAGAGTCCGGTTCCCCAATTAATGTGGCCTTGTCCCACTGGTGGGTCAAACACCCTCCATGGGTCCATTCCCCAGGAGCCCAGAACAGGTGGAGAAGCATCACAGCAGATGTGGAGAGCTCCTCTTCATAACAATGTTCTTGATCTGAAATTAAACCCCATCCCCTGATCAAAGTCTCCCCTGCTGGAGACCTGGCTGGGAGGCCCCAGGGATGTGGGGTGGGAGCTGGGACTGAAGGGCTCTGATATATGGCTCATTTCAGCTCCTGAAGTGACCTACATTCTATGCTAGAGAGTCCCACACTTTGTTTCTTCTGTTCGCCAAGCTGATTGCACCCACCAGGGGCTCCTCGTAGATTCCAAGGCCAGAAGGGACCATTGGGATCATCTCGTGTCTGACCTCCTGGATAACACAGGCCAGAGATAATTCCTAGAGCAGAGCTTTTGGAAATACACCCAATGTTGATTTAAAAATGGTCAGTGATGGAGAATCCACTACGACCTTTGGTAAATTATTCCAGTGGTTAATTACTCTCACTGTTTAAAATTTACGCCTAATTTCCAGTCTGAATTTGTCTAGTTTCAACTTCCAGCCATTGGATCATGCCAGACCTTTCTCTGCTAGACTGAAGAGTTATTAAATATTGGTTCTTCGTGTAGGTACTTACAGACTGGGATCAAGTCACCCCATAACCTTCTCTTTGGAAAGTTAAATAGATTGAGCTCCTTGAATCTGTCATTATTAAGGCAGGTTTTCTAACCCTATAATCATTCTTGTGGCTCTTCTCTGACCCCTCTCCAATGTATCAACATCCTTCTGGAATTGTGGGTTCCAACACTGAACACAGGATTCCAGAAGGGGTAGCACCACTGCCAAATGCAGAGATAAAATAACCTCTTTACTCCTGCTCAATATTCCCGTTTGTGCATCCTTCCACATCCCCCACAAGCTCCCTGTGCACCACCCTCCTAGCCCCCTCTATTTCAGGGACTACCTGAACCCCGGCCCTATCCCAGGAGCTCTGTGTCCCTCCTTATTGCCCCCTCTTCCCCATGCCAGGGGTTCTGAGTGTCCCCATCTCCCCCTTTTCCCCATGCCAGGAGATCTGTGTGTCCCCCATTTACCCACTACTGGTTGTCTGACTGACAAACAGAGAAATGCTGTGGAGTTGAGGGTAAGATCTCATTTTGCTCAGCCAACAGACTTGGGTTGTGGGACGTCACTTCCACCAGGGATAAAGCAGCAGAAGGAGGAGGTGACAAGAGTCATTTGTAAATGACGCTAAAGCTTCCTACTTCGTTAGTTATTTCTATTACAGCCACACACTCAGGCCCACCCAGATCAGGGCCCCGTTGTGCCGGGCGCAGCACACACCCAGAGCGAGGACCGTCCCTGCCCAAAGGGCTTACAAGGGAAAACAGAAAGGGCAGGAGGGTAAACTGAGGCACAGAGAGGGGAAGGAACTTGCCCAAGGACACACAGCCAGTCAGTAGCCGAGGCAGGAATACAACCCAGATCTGCTGACTTTGAGGACCACATGGCCTCTTAGTCTTAGTTCTTCCTGCCTTGATACATTTATGTGAATCCTTCATTTTGTGTCTCTATCACACGCTGCTTCCCACAGCTGGGCAGACAGGGGTGAGGGATTCGTAGCGTTTACTGCCAGAATGGACCATTCTGACCACCCGGCCTGACCTCCTGAATAACTCCGGCTAATGAACCTCACCGAGTGATTCCTGCAGCGAGCCCAGAACTTCTGGTGGTGCAAGAGAAGAGCTTTTACAGACAATCGTCCAGTCGTAGTGTAAAGACTCCAAGTGAATCCACCACATCCCTCGGTGAGTTGTTCCAGTGGTTAATTCCCCCCACTGCTAGAAATTCACACCTTATTTCCAGTCTGAATTTCTCTCCCTTCAGCTTCCTGCCATTGGATCTCATTTAGCCTTTGGCTGCTACACTGAAGAGCCTTGTGTTATCAGAATTCTCCTCCTCATGTAGGTACTGGGATCCAGTCATGGACTCATCTTCTCTTGGATAAGCTAATAGATCAAACTTCGTTAGTGGCTCACTACATGGAAGGTTTCCCAGACCTCACATTATTCTTGTGGCTCTTTTCTGAACCCTTTCTAACTTGCCAACACCCTTTCTGAAGGGTGCATCCCAGAACTGGACGCAGTCTCCTACAATGGTCAAATGCCGCATACAGAGGTGATACCCCCTCTCTGTTGCTCCTCGATATTCCCTGGTTTATAGAACCAAGGATCATGTTACCCTCTTAGCTAGGCCATCACGCTGGGACCTGATGGTCAACTGGTTATCCACCAGGACCCGTAAGTCCTTTTCAGAGTCACTGTGTCCTAGGATACAGTCCTTCACCCAGTAAATGCAAAATACATTCTCGGTTCCTGAATGTACAGCACTGCATTTGGCTGTGTTAAAACACATCTTGTTGGGATGACCCCAATTATCCAAGTGATCCCGGTCGGTCTGTAGAACTGCCCAGGTCCAGCGGGGTACCAGAGAGCCATCAACCACTGCCCCCTACCTGGTGTGGACTCTCTGGTGCCTCTTTAGCTGGGAGCTCCGTAGGAAGCTCTTCCAGCACTGGGAGCATCTGTAGGGTCGCTCCCCCGTGTGGATCCGCTGGTGCCGGATCAGGAGGGAGCTCTGGTTGAAGCACTTTCCACACTCGGGGCATTTGTATGGTCGTTCCCCCGTATGGCTGATCTGGTGGCGGCTGAGGCTTGAGCTCTGGCTGAAGCTCCTCCCACATTCAGGGCATTTATAAGGTTTCTCGTCCCAGTGGATCCTGCGGTGGGTGAAGAGGTTGGAGCTAAGGTTGAAACTCTTCCCGCAAACCAGACACTTGTAAGGCCTCTCACCCGTGTGGATCCGCTGGTGCCGGATCAGGGCCGAGCTCACCCCAAAAGCCTTCCCGCACTCCCCACACTTGTAGGGTCTCTCGTCCATGTGGATGCGCTGGTGCCGGGCCAGGTGGGAGCTGCGGCCAAAGCTCTTCCCGCAGTGGGCACAGCTGTAGGGTCGCTCCACCCAATGGATGCGCTGGTGCTGGAGAAGGTTGGAGCTCACACCGAAGCTCTTCCCGCAGTCGGGGCATTTGTAGGGTCGCTCCCCCGTGTGGCTGATCTGGTGCTGGACGAGCTGGGAGCTGAAGTGGAAGCTCTTCCCGCACTGGGCACATCTGTGGGATCTCTCCCCCGTGTGGATCCTGCGATGGCGGCTCAGGTTCGAGCTCAGGCTGTAGCTCTTGTTGCACTGGAGGCATTTGTAGGGTTTCTCTGCTGGGATCAGGGCCAACTGGGCGAGATCATTAGGTCTCTGCCCTGGGGGGGCTCCCTGCTGTTGTCCCGCCCCACAGGCATCATTTCCCTGCTCGGGACAGCGGGACGTCCCATGTAGCTTTGCTCCCGCAGGGCCTTTCTGCTTGGGGTTGTGCTGGTCTGTCCTGGCACCTGCTAGGAGAGAGAGAGGATCCAGACCGGGCTCGTTCCCTGCGCCGGGGGAGAAGGGATAGCAAAGGGGTTTGTCATTGAGCAGGAAGCATGAGGGTAAAAAGCAACACCCACCTCCCCCAAATCCTTCCTGGAGGGGAGAGGAGGGGCCGGGGCTGCCCCAACATCCCAGCTGAGCCCTCTGAGAAAGGCTGGGGGAGGGGAGGGCTCCTGCCAGGGGCGGGATCCGGGAGTGACACCTGCCCTGAGGACTGGGAGCTGCTGGGGACCATACTGAGCGAGTGGAGACAGGACCTGGGGGGCTCCCGCTGGCTTGGCTGGGATCCCACCTGTTCCCGCCACTCCCAGCCGGTGTTGCCCGTTCCTCACCTGCGCGGGTGCCTCTGGGGGTCTCCCTCCCCGGGGAGCCCTGGAGATCCGGGACCCTCGGCTCGTCCCCCGGCTCCATGCGGGGGGTAGGGTGACCAGATGTCCCGATTTTATAGGGACAGTCCCGATTTTTGGGTCTTTTTCTTATACAGGCTCCTATTACCCCCCACCCCTTGTCCTGATTTTCACACTTGCTGTCTGGTCACCCTAGGGGCGGTCGTGGCCGGGCCGGGGCTCAGCTGCAGGGACCCACCCCGCCCCGCCCTGGAGCGGGCTGGGGGGGGGGGTCTCCCCGCCTTCGGCTCCGACCCCCTTGTCCCCCCACCAGCGCTTCCTCCGGGCAGCGATGTCCTGCCTCTGCCGCTGCGTCCCTCCCTCCCCCGCGGCGTCTCCCCGCTCACCGCCCGGGGCGATCCCACCCCGCTCCCGCGGGGCTGCAGCCGGGCACTGGCCCTGCGCCCGCACGGGCCGGGAGTGGGGCTCGGGACCCAGGTGTCCGGGGCGGGGACAGGAAGGTCCCCGCGCGATCGCCGCCCCGCTCGTCCTGGCTCCGCTCTAGTCCCGGGTGCGTCCGATCTCTATGTTTTTAACCCGGTGACTTGCCGGAGAGTGGGACAAGCAGAGCGTGCCTGGGGTGGGGGGGGGCAGATATCGAGCAACCTGGGGAAGGCACAGCACCAGCGTGGGGGGCAATGGGGTGCCCTCTCCCCAAGGGATGCGCCCAGGGAAGGGTACCAGGCGGTAGATTTCCCTGCGGGCGCTGGTCTAGTCTTTCTCTCTCCAAAGAGATTGGAGAGGAATCCGAATTACGGGCTCTCTGGGGCTCAGTTAACGCGCTCTTGCCCCACCGCGGGGTGGAAGCCAGCTGGAGCGAACAGCTTCTCTGGCCCCACGCTGCCTAGCGCCCCCCACAGAGTAACCGCTGCAGGAGGAAATCCGCGTCTTTTAGGGGATGGGCCATTGCAGATGGAATGTTGGGTCTAGTCATTCCATGGGGTGGGGGTGGGATCTGGAGGTTCTGCGGCAGTTGGGTGGAATGTTGGGGTCTGGAGCTTCTGTGGCAGTCGCGGGGGGGGGGCAATGTTGGGATATGGAGGTTCTGTGGCAGTCGGGTGGGGGTTCTGGGGTCTGGAGGTTCTGTGGCAGTTTGGTGGAATGTTGGGATCTGGAGGTTCTATGGCAGTCAGGTGGGTTCTGGGATCTGGAGGCTCTGTGGCAGTCAGGTGGGGGGTTCTGGGGTCTGGAGGGTCTGTGGCAGTCGGGTGAGGGGTGCTGGGATCTGGAGGCTCTGTGGCAGTCAGGTGGGGGGTTCTGGGGTCTGGAGGTTCTGTGGCAGTTGGGTGGAATGTTGGGGGTCTGGAGGTTCTGTGGCAGTTGTGTGGAATGTTGGGGTCTGGAGGTTCTGTGGCAGTCACAGGGGGATGTTGGGATATGGAGGTTCTATGGCAGTGGTGGGGGGTTCTGGGGTCTGGAGGTTCTGTGGCAGTGGGGGGGGCGGTTCTGGGGTCTGGAGGGTCTGTGACAGTTTGGTGGAATGTTGGGATCTGGAGGTTCTGTGGAAGTCGGAGGTGGGTGCTGGGATCTGGAGGTTCTATCGCAGTCGGATGGGGGTTCTGGGGTCTGGAGGGTCTGTCGCAGTCGGATGGGGGTTCTGGAGTCTGGAGGGTCTGTGGCAGTCGGATGGTGGGGGGTACTGGGATCTGGAGGTTCTGTGGCAGTTGGGTGGAATGTTGGGGTCTGGAGGTTCTGTGGCAGTTGTGTGGAATGTTGGGGTCTGGAGGTTCTGTGGCAGTCACAGGGGGATGTTGGGATATGGAGGTTCTATGGCAGTGGTGGGGGGTTCTGGGGTCTGGAGGTTCTGTGGCAGTGGGGGGGCGGTTCTGGGGTCTGGAGGGTCTGTGACAGTTTGGTGGAATGTTGGGATCTGGAGGTTCTGTGGAAGTCGGAGGTGGGTGCTGGGATCTGGAGGTTCTATCGCAGTCGGATGGGGGTTCTGGGGTCTGGAGGGTCTGTCGCAGTCGGATGGGGGTTCTGGAGTCTGGAGGGTCTGTGGCAGTCGGATGGTGGGGGCGGGTACTGGGATCTGGAGGTTCTGTGGAAGTCGGAGGTGGGTTCTGGGGTCTGGAGGTTCTATCGCAGTCGGATGGGGGTTCTGGGGTCTGGAGGGTCTGTGGCAGTCGGATGGTGGGGGGGGGTACTGGGATCTGGAGGTTCTGTGGCAGATGGGTGGAATGTTGGGGTCTGGAGGTTCCATGGCAGTTGGGTGGGAGACTGGGGCCTGAGGCGGGCAGGGCGTCACAGGCGTGAGGTAAATACCTCAGTCACTGACCCTGGAGGGAGCTGAGGAGGCAGAAATGTCTCAGGGATTAATGGCCCCTGCCACAGTTGTGTGGGGACTGTGGTCAAGCGCACACCTGTCTGTTCCTATCTGGGCTGAGACCCCAAATCATTTCACACTAGGCCTAATCAACACAGCAAACGAGATTCACACACTAAGTTCCTGGGCTGTGTCCCATTTCCCGCCCCCCTGAGCCAGCCAGTCCCACTGCCCTGGGGCCGGATTGGAGCTGGCTCCCCTAGAGGGGGAAGGCCCCGTATCCCATCTCCACTCCCCCTGAGCCACCCATTCCCCTGCCCTGAGGCTGCTTTGAGCCTCTAGAGGGGAAAGGCTGCACGTCCCATTCCCAGACCTGAGAACAGAGGGATAGTTCCTGTCTATATAATGCTGGGGAGACCCCTTCTGGGCTCATCTCTGGGTCACTCAATCATGGAGAGATATAGACAGGTTGCAGGGAGCCAAGGGCAGAGCAACAGACATGATCAGAGGCTGCAGGGACCAGTTTACAAGGGCAGATGAAAGGAGCCAGCTCAGCAGGGGCTGAGTGGGGGAATCTGTGGGTTTGAATCCCAGTCTGGGGCTCTTTGCCTCCCTTGGTTCAGGAACAAAGGAAATTCCTACCTTCCTGGTCATGACAGCTGCAGAGAGAGCTCTAAGTCCTGACACTTCTATTGTCAAAAGGAGTTAAGAGATGAGCTAAAAATCCCTCCTCTACCCCCAAATCATCCTCATTGATCCCCATCCCACTTTTCATGGCCTCTTTTAGAAAAAGGCCACAGACTCGGTGGGGTTAAGGCCAGAGGCTGGAGAGCTGAGAGATGTGCAAACTACGGGTTTTAGCTATTTCAGTGGAAAGAGTAAGATTTAAAAGGATAACACACAGTCTTTCCCTCTCAGGTGTGCCTTAAGCGTCAGAGTTTATTGGAAACAGACAAATGCAAAAACAACAACCAACCAACCAACCATTCAATGTCAGCGTGCCACTCTCAGCATGCCAACCAGTCAGTATGCCACTCCCACTCCCATCAAAGTGCTCATGTAGCAGAAGGCAGAATTTTGGTCAATACAGAAGTATAATTTCACCAGCATCTGCTCCTTCCACGGTCTAAGGTACTGTGTCGATAGAACTTTAAAATCATGGAGCTGGACTGTGAGCTGGTGTAAATCCAGAAGCACCCCACTCAATCACTGGAGTCAGGCCTGGATTCTGATCTCAGTCCCAGTGGTTTAAATCCAGAGTAATCCTGTTGATTTTCCTGGAGTCCTTCTGGATTTTCTCTGGTGTGAGATCAGAATCGGGCCCTTTGAATTACTGGGTTTATGTGTGACAAACCCATTATAACAGGATTGAGAGTAATTCACTAGCAGCATGGATAAAAACTATAGATCAGAACCTTTGTGTGTTATCCAGCAGTTGAACACGGCTCTTAAAGGAACAAACAGACCAGAATTTTGTTAATAAGACCCATCGGCATCCAGCCCTGACTCTATTGACATCACTGGGGTCACTCTGGATTTACACCAGGAACACCAAGATCAGAATCCAGCCCTATCTCCACTGACATCGGAGGGGTCGCATCGGATTTACATGGGTGTCATGAGATCAGAATCCGCCCTTAACGCTGATGCAGTTAGGGGTTACAGACATTGATCTAACGACCCCACATCTTTTTCTCTCATTTCCTTTTAATATTTTCCAGGAACAGCACCACTCAACATAATCAAGATAGACAAAATACTCCAGCATATTCCGTTCTTTCCTCCCAGGGCTGTGTCCCAATGTAGCTAGTCCCTGTGGCTAGACTAAGCCCAGCGCCCCTGGACAAGAGCAGGTGAGCTCAATCCAGCTAATTAAAGATGACTGAGCCGGGCTACATCTGGGCCGATAAAGGGCTGCTAGTAAGTGGCTAGAAGGAGGAAGGATTGAGACAGGCTGAGTCGTGGAGAGGCAAAGCCACACTAGAGTAGAGCTACTTCCTGCAGTGGGTCCCTAGAGCAAGGGGGAGGGCTCAGGGAAGAAGCCCTGCCACTATGTAAATCCATGGTATCCCCACACCTTGAATACTACAGCATGCAGTTCTGATCGCCCCCTCTCAAAAAGATCTATTAGAAACGGAAAAAGGATAGAGAAGGGCCACAAAAATGATTAGGGGTATGGAACAGCTTCCATATGAGGAGAGATTAAATTGATTGGGACTGTTCAGCTTGGAAAAGAAATGACTAAGGGGGGATATGATATAGGTCTATAAAATCATGGTATGGAGAAAGTGAATAAGGAAGTGTTATTTACCCCTTCGCTTAATACAAGAACTAGGGGTCACCCAATGAAATTAACAGGCAGCAAGTTTAAAACAAACATAAGGAAGTATTTCTTTACACACCGCACAGTCGACCTGTGGAATTTGTTGCCAGGGGATGTTGTGAAGGCCAAAAATATAACTAGGTTCAAAAAAGAATTAGCTAAGTTTATGGAGGATAGATCCATCAATGGCTATTAGCCAAGATGGTCGGGGATGCAATCCCATGCTCTGGGTGTCTCTAAGCCTCTGACTGCCAGATGCTGGGACTGGACGACAGGGGATGGATCACTCAATAATTGCCTTGTTCTGTTCATTCCCTTTGAAGCACCTGGCATTGGCCACTGTCGGAAGATAGGATACTGGGCTAGATGGACCATTGGTCTGACCTAGTATGGCCGTTCTTATGTAGAGGTGGCTGAAACTGGGAAACTGCCAGGAGCAGGGGGGCCTGAGACCCCGGGGTGGGGTGGCCCTGAAGCCTGGGGCCAAGATTGAGTTAAGGCTGTTTCCTGTTCGGTGAGCTAATCTCTGTGAAAGAAATAGACCTCCTTGAAAAGCCTGGGTGTGGCAGGGCATGCTTGAGAGTTGGGGAGAACGCCTGCATGGTGACACGCTGGCAAACCTTGAACAAGGAAGCCTTCTCCAAAGTGTCTGTTAAGCTGTGATGAACATGAGAATGTTGGTAAATACTTCTATGATTGATATGCATGAACGCCTCAGTCTCCTAGCGTATGATATACTGCCAGAGAGTCCCCCTGCAGTCACGTCAATTTCCCCCCCTCTAGAGTCCCCTCCCCGCAGCTGGGGTGCATCTGCTTGGTGTGGGTCCGCTGGTGCTTCATGAGGGCGGAGCTGTCTCTGAAGCCCTTCCCGCAGTCGGTGCATTTGTAGGGCCGCTCCCCGGTGTGGGTGCGCCGGTGCTTGTTGAGCTTGGAGCTGTCGATGAAGCTCTTCCCGCACTCGGTGCACTCGTAGGGCCGCTCGCCGCGGTGGATCCGCCGGTGCTGCATGAGCGACGAGCTCTGGTTGAAGGTCTTGCCGCACTCGGGGCAGCTGTAGGGTCTCTCCCCGGTGTGGATGCGCCGGTGCTTGATGAGGTTGGAGCTCTGGCTGAAGCTTTTCCCGCAGTGGCCGCAGCTGTAGGGTTTCTCTCCGGTGTGGATGCGCCGGTGCTGGCTCAAGTTGGAACTGCTGCTGAAGCTCTCGCCGCACTCGGCACAGCTGTAGGGCTTTTCGCCCGTGTGGGTGCGGACGTGCTGGGCGAAGGAGCCGAGGCTGAAGCTCTTCCCGCACTCGCTGCAGATGAAGGGCTGCTCCCTGACGTGGGTGTGGTAATGCTTCACCAGGGTGTAATTGCGGTTGAAACTCTTCCCGCACTTGGTGCACTGGTAGGGCCGCTCGCCCGTGTGGATGCGCTGGTGCTGGAAGAGGTGGGAACTCCGGATGAAGCTCTTCCCACACTGGCCGCACTTGTAGGGGCGCTCCCCGGTGTGGATGCGCTGGTGATCGATGAGGTTGTAGCTGAGGACGAAGCACTTCCCGCACTCGGTGCACTTGTAGGGCTTCTGGCCCGTGTGGATGCGCTGGTGCTGGACCAGGTGGGAGCTCTGGCTGAAGCTCTTCTCGCACTCCGAGCAGCTGTAGGGACGCGCCTCAGCCTGGGCTTGGTTGTGCTCCATCATCATCCTGATGTCCGTCTCATCCGGAGACATCGCCTCTGTCTCCTGCTGCCGTCCAGCCCCACTGGCCTCTCCCTGCTCCGCGCTCCGGGACATCCCGCGAGGCTCCCTTCCTGCAGGTTCTTCCTGCTCGGGATTCTCCTCCTCCATCCCAGCACCTACTGGGAGCGAGGGAGAATCCAGGCAGGGCTCGTTCCCTGTGCCAGGGAGAGAGGGGGCACAAAAGGGATCAGAAAATCTGAAGGGCAGGAAACGAATCCTCCCAAAGCCTTTCCTAGAGGAGAGCGGAGGGGCTGGTTCTGCCCCAACAGCTCAGCTGAGCCCCCAGGGAATAGCTGAGGGAGGGCAGGGCTCCTCCTAGGGGTCAGGCAGGGTGGGCGGGAGTTGGGAATGATGCCTGCTGTGGGGACAGCGACCTGCTGGAGATGACACTGAGCGAGACCAGACAACTGGGAGGGTTCCCGGTGGCTTTGCTGGGATCCCTTCACTCCTGTAAATTCCCAAACTAACCTAAATTATCTGATGCCAGGTTTGTCACTTCAAGGCTCCCCCAGCTTTGTGGATCCTTGACACCAGCCCTACGGGTTTGGGGTGCGGTTCTCTGGCCTGGGTTTGGCAGGACGTCAAACTAGCTGACCAGAATGGCCCCTTCTGGCCTTCCCCATCTATGGCTCTAGCATGACACCCTGGGGTGCTGGCTGTTAGTTCATGGAGAGTCCCCAAGACCACATCACACCTTTGTCACCTGTGCAAGTGACGACCAGGTTCTCCCTTTCCTCGGCGCCCTGGAGATCCCGGACACACGGCTCGTCCCCGCGCTCCATCCCGGAGACCCCAGTAGTCAGGGACCAGGAATCCTGCCTGCAGGGGAGGAAAGAGGGGAAGTCCTGGTGTGATAAATTACTATTCAACCCTTCAAAACTTCCCGAGGAGCTGGCTGCGTTGGGGGGGACTCTGCTGGGCTCAGCTACACAGACACCCCTCCCCCCCGCTGTCCAGGGGGTGTCTCTGGTCCCAGCTGCAGATCGGGGAGCCCCGATCCCCTCCTACCTGCAGCCCCTTCCTCTAGGCAGCGATTTCCTGCCCCCCTGCTGCCGTTTCTCTCCCTCCCCTGCGCCTCCGCTCACCGCCCGGCCAGTCGATCCCCTCTGCCCGGGGGAGTCGGCCTGGAAGGGACCCAGGTGTCCGGAGGCTGGGACAGGAAGGTCCCTGCGCTATTACAGCCCTACCAAGCCAGCACCGGCTCCGCTCTGGGAAGCTGGGGTTGAATGTCTCTATTATATTAACTCTAAAATCTCCAGTCAGCAGGAAAGTATTTTTCTTAAGTTCCTTCCATCCCTGTTTCCTAAAGGACTCCAGGAAGAACCATTCAGTTACTTGCCCGAGGAGATCTGGCTATGGAACCCAGGAGTCCTGACTCCCAGCCCCGCCCCCGCTGTAATGCACTAGACCGCCCCCCTTCTCCCATAGGGCAGGCCACAGCCCAGGAGCCCTGGCGCCCAGCCCCCTGCTCTGTCCACTAGACTCCACTCGGCTCCCAGAAATGAGCCCAGAACCCAGGAGTCCTGAGCTTTAGCCAATGTCAGGCTGGCTCCCCACGTGTCTCCCCAAATGCCCCCTTTGAAGTGAAGCCTGTTAAATGAGAGGCTCCCAAAACATGAGCTATTCATGGCTCACCTGGGTAGCCCCAGGAGTGCTACAGGCACAGGGAGGTGTGTACAGGGCTGGGATAACAGGGGCTGCAGGCCGGGAGTGAGGGGCCTGGGCAGGGCTGTGGGAGCCCAGGGCTGGGGGTCAGGATTAGGGTGATCAGACAGCAAATGTGAAAAATCAGGACAGGGGGTAATCATAGAATATCAGGGTTGGAAGGGACCTTAGGAGGTCAGCTAGTCCAACCCCCTGCTCAAAGCAGGACCAATCCCCAATTTTTGCCCCAGATCCCCAAATGGCCCCCTCAAGTATTGAACTCACAACCCTGGGTTTAGCAGGCCAATGCTCAAACCACTGAGCTATCCCTCCCCACTTATATATAGGAGCCTAGATAAGAAAAAGACCCCACAATCGGGATTGTCCCGATTGGTCACCCTAGTCGGGAGTGAGGGGCATTGGCAGGGCTGTGGGACCCAGGGCTGGGATAACAGGGGCTGTGGGTTGGGAGGGAGGGAGTGAGGGGCATTGGCAGGGCTGTGGGACCCAGGGCTGGGATAACAGGGGCTGTGGGTTGGGAGGGAGGGAGTGAGGGGCATTGGCAGGGCTGTGGGACCCAGGGCTGGGATAACAGGGGCTGTGGGTTGGTTGGGAGGGAGTGAGGGGCATTGGCAGGGCTGTGGGACCCAGGGCTGGGATAACAGGGGCTGTGGGTTGGTTGGGAGGGAGTGAGGGGCATTGGCAGGGCTGTGGGACCCAGGGCTGGGATAACAGGGGCTGTGGGTTGGGAGGGAGGGAGTGAGGGGCGGGGCGGGGGGGAGCCCAGGGGTGGGGGGCGCTGGTGGCAGGCGCACAAACCCCTTTCATTCATTCAGTCCCTGTTGCTGAGCTAAGGGGATTGGCTCGGGCGACACACGTGGGGACGTGACGCCGGCAGAGGGGAAATGATCTCAGGCAAGATGGATCCCCCGAGCTCCCAGCTGGAGCGACTGGAGCCCGGTTCCCAGCCGGGGGGCGGAGGCTCCCCGGACAAGCCGCTGCCGGAGCCCCGCGAGCGGCAGGACGGGGGTAGGGCGGGGCCGGGGGCAGGAGTCGCTGGAGCTGCGGAGCCGGGACAGACTCCGCGCGTGTTCGTGTCTCGGGCCCCACGAGCGCCCCGCCAGCGGGGTCACGGGCCCCAGGCCGTGGGGGCGCAGCAGAGAGGCGGCTCCGCGGGGCTGGCGATCCCGGCAGCTGCCCCAGGACGAGCATGGCCCCGGCGGGGCCCTGGGGATGTGGTGCCAGCCCCGGGTCTCCAGCAGAGCCATTTGCCCCATAGGGGGCCCCGTGGGGCTGGGCCCTGGCCTCTGACCCCCGTTGTGCTCCCCACAGGTCGGCCGGCCCGGGGCGAGGAGGGGAGCGGCCGGGCACAGGAGCCGGTGGTCGCTGCCGGTGGCTGCCAGGTGAGCTGCGCCGCGGGACGCGCTCTCGGACAGTGATCGCGGGGTCCTGCTGCACCGACTCCCCCAGCGCTGCCCCTCGCTGCCCGCCCGCCGATCCGGCGCTGGGGGCCCTGGCTGGAGCGGCAGGTGCTGAGCGGGTCCCTCTGGTTGCAGGCGCCGGTGGGGTTCGAGGAGGTGGCCGTGTATTTCTCCCGGGAGGAGTGGGGGCTCCTGGACGAAGGGCAGAGGCAGCTCTACCGGGACGTCATGCAGGAGAATTACCAGACTCTCGTCTCGCTGGGTGAGGCGCCGCTGCCCCTCGGGGATCAGGAGCTCATGTAGCCGGGAGCCGTGGACAGCTTCAGCTCAGGGCTCTTCCCTGGCCCCGGAGCTTTCTGGGGGACTGGCCCCTGCCCCAAACCCCACAGGAGAGACCGTCACCCCCACAGCCCCTCATGGGAAGCGGATTCCCAGGGGTAGTTTGATCCCCTCCCCCAGGGCTCTCCAGGGCACAGGTGGCTGCATTTCCTTGCTCCAGTTCACACACGCACTGAATCCCTGTGTCCCCCTCCCAGGGCAGCTCCTTGCCCAGCAGGGCTTCTGCTCTCTCTGCAGGGCTAGGAACGGCCCATTCGGCCCCCTCACGGTGTGTTGAGATCCCTGACTCCCTTACAGGGGGCACAGCCCATCCCCCCGGGCATCACCCTGCCCCAAGGGTCCCTGAGAAAATATCCACCCCGCCCCCCCGCACAGTCCCCAGCAGAGAACAGGGTCGGGGTTAAAACGAGGGCGTGTTCTCTGCACCGAGTCCTCCAGGGAGACTTAACCAAGCACCACCTCACCTGTTTCTTTCCCCCGAGCAGGATTCCCCATCCCCGACCCGGCCGTGATCCGCTGGATGAAGGGAGGGGAAGAGATGAGGGTCCCGGATCTCCAGGGCTCTCAGGAAAGGGAGAACCTGATGGTCATTTGCACAGGTGAGAAAGGAGTGATGCTGGCCCCAAGACCCTCCTCGAACTAACAGGAAGTTCCCCAGGGTGCCATGCTAGACCCATGGATGGGGAAGGCCAGAAGGGGCCATTCTGGTCAGCTAGTTCGATGGCCTGCCAAACCCAGGCCAGAGAATTGCACCCCAAACCCGTAGGGCTGGTGTCAGGGATCCACAAAGCTGGGGGAGCCTTGAAGTGACAAACCTGGCATCAGATAATTTAGGTTAGTTTGGGAATTTACAGGAGCGAAGGGATCCCAGCAAAGCCACCGGGAACCCTCCCAGTTGTCTGGTCTCGCTCAGTGTCATCTCCAGCAGGTCGCTGTCCCCACAGCAGGCATCATTCCCAACTCCCGCCCACCCTGCCTGACCCCTAGGAGGAGCCCTGCCCTCCCTCAGCTATTCCCTGGGGGCTCAGCTGAGCTGTTGGGGCAGAACCAGCCCCTCCGCTCTCCTCTAGGGAAGGCTTTGGGAGGATTCGTTTCCTGCCCTTCAGATTTTCTGATCCCTTTTGTGCCCCCTCTCTCCCTGGCACAGGGAACGAGCCCTGGCTGGATTCTCCCTCGCTCCCAGTAGGTGCTGGGATGGAGGAGGAGAATCCCGAGCAGGAAGAACCTGCAGGAAGGGAGCCTCGCGGGATGTCCCGGAGCGTGGAGCAGGGAGAGGCCAGTGGGGCTGGACGGCAGCAGGAGACAGAGGCGATGTCTCCGGATGAGACGGACATCAGGATGATGATGGAGCACAACCAAGCCCAGGCTGAGGCGCGTCCCTACAGCTGCTCGGAGTGCGAGAAGAGCTTCAGCCAGAGCTCCCACCTGGTCCAGCACCAGCGCATCCACACGGGCCAGAAGCCCTACAAGTGCACCGAGTGCGGGAAGTGCTTCGTCCTCAGATACAACCTCATCGATCACCAGCGCATCCACACCGGGGAGCGCCCCTACAAGTGCGGCCAGTGTGGGAAGAGCTTCATCCGGAGTTCCCACCTCTTCCAGCACCAGCGCATCCACACGGGCGAGCGGCCCTACCAGTGCACCGAGTGCGGGAAGAGCTTCAAATGCAATTACACCCTGGTGAAGCATTACCACACCCACGTCAGGGAGCAGCCCTTCATCTGCAGCGAGTGCGGGAAGAGCTTCAGCCTGGGATCCTTTGCCAAGCACGTCCGCACCCACACGGGCGAAAAGCCCTACAGCTGTGCCGAGTGCGGCGAGAGTTTCAGCAGCAGTTCCAACTTGAGCCAGCACCGGCGCATCCACACCGGAGAGAAACCCTACAGCTGCGGCCACTGCGGGAAAAGCTTCAGCCAAAGCGCCAACCTCATCAAGCACCGGCGCATCCACACCGGAGAGAGACCCTACAGCTGCCCCGAGTGCGGCAAGACCTTCAGCCAGAGCTCGTCGCTCATGCGGCACCGGCGGATCCACCGCGGCGAGCGGCCCTACGAGTGCACCGAGTGTGGGAAGAGCTTTGGCTGCAACTCATCCCTGATGAACCACCAGCGCATCCACACCGGGGAGCGGCCCTACAAGTGCCCTGAGTGCGGGAAGGGTTTCATCAATAGCTCCAGGCTCACCAACCACCGGCGCACCCACACCGGAGAGCGGCCCTATAAATGCACTGACTGCGGGAAGGGCTTTGGAGACAGCTCTGCTCTCATGAAGCACCAGAGGACGCACGCCAAGTAGACACCCAGCAGACGGAGAGGGGGGGCACTGGTGGCTCCCTAGAGGGTGAAATTGATATGTTCTGGGGATATCAGAGGGGGCTGGGAGAATCAGGACTCTTGGGTTCCAGCCCCAGTTCTATCACTTGACCTCTCTGTGCTGCTCTTTGTACAATGGGATAATGATACCCAGCTTTTTTCTACGGTGTTTTGAGGTTCATA
This sequence comes from Chelydra serpentina, assembly GCA_037349315.1. NCBI lineage: Eukaryota > Metazoa > Chordata > Testudines > Chelydridae > Chelydra > Chelydra serpentina. Next base: position 1,241,793 of record JBAIAC010000021.1, on the reverse strand, counting down.
GATGAAAAGTGCATATTATTCTTTGATGAGTAATTCTCTAAGCCAGAAGTGGCTCTCAATTGACCTGCTTTGTTCATGCTCTGAGTCAGCTGTAGAGTGTAGATCTCTAGATATTTTCTTAGTCTGGTTTGCAGTAATTAAGCTCCACAATTGATGTCTCATTTCTCTCAACCAACCAGGAGAAGAAATGTAAAGACATCCTGAAAAGGGAAATAAAATTGGGGATTGTGTCCTTCAATTTTGCTACTTTATGATGCATAAAACAAAGCCTGGGGAAGGGGTGGAGGGAATCAACCTGCTTGGGACTTGTACGTTAGACATTTGGGAGTTGTATAACTTGGAAGTCTCTTGGGAAGACTGGAGAATTGGGTATGATCAGTTAAACCTGATTGAATGTGGAGTTAAGGCTAGGAGTTTTCAGTAGCAATCTCAGGGGACGTCCATTGTGTGAGATGTCTTGGAGGCCTAATTTTCAGGTGGAAGTGCTCAGCATTGTCTCAAAATTGGGGCCCCTTAACCATTAACAGTTGGGCACTGCCTGTCACCATTGAAAGTTTTGACACAAATTTTTAACAATGAGGATTTTTCTCCAATATGCTCCTTGGGTAACTGAGTTAGATAAGTGTCAACAAAGTGAGCCTGTCAGATTCTTTGCCTGTGTTAATATTTATGTAACTCAAATGCCTATGCCATGGCGTCCTGGAGTGCTCTGCTCACCACTGGAGCACCTTCTTGTGGCCACAGCTGGGGATTAGCTCTGCCAGTCTGACGCCCGTTCCTGCACGTGCTCACTCTGTCGGGACTCAATGGCTCCCTCTTCGTGGCTTGGCCCTTTGGCCAGGTCACTGTAGTTTTCCCCTTCTGGCGGGGAGGTGGGGGGTTTGTGTACCCAAGTCTCTCTGTACCAGTCATCCCAGGCAGTCTTCCAGTTCACTGCCCATCAATGGGGCCATTTCCCCAGTGGCTGGTAGGGGAACGCAGGCCTGGCTTCTTCCAGCCCAGGAACCTTACATCCAGTGGCTAAGACCTGCTCTATCCCCTACCTGACTGCTGTTTCCCTAGTCTGCTTCCTACATTGTCTCTGTCCAGTTTTTTTACCATCCTCGTTCGGCTTTGCCTTTCCCTCTGGGCCAAGCTCCCTGCTCTCCCAAGCCCCACAGAGTGACTACAGAGCTCCTCCCTGCAGCCCCTTTCTGCCCTCAGCTACTTGGCTTTCTACAAGCCCTTCCTATTCCTGTCCAGGTGAGCTTCATCCTTTAATTAGTCCTCTCTGCTCCCTGGCTCCCCCTCCAGGCACAGCCTTGGCACTTAATTGGTCCAGCTAGCCACGTTAAGCTCTTCAGAGGTGGTGTGGGGTGAACACCCCATCACACTGGGTTTACAGGGTCTCTGCTACATCCCGGCCTTTAAACAGTCTCCTGGGAGTAACCCTTTTAGTGTGGCAGACCTCAGAGGGGGACACTGTTCCACCAGGGTAGACCATGCGGCCTCCCTGACTCAGGATTGGCCCTTCAGGCTCCAGCACCCCTGTTTGCCACCGGGAGCTCCTATAGCGAGTCCGACTGAGATCAGACTTCTGCGGAGACCTTCTCGTCTCAGGGAGCGAGGCAGCCTATTAGCTGTGATGCTGAGCTCTTTCCTCCCTGCAGAGTGTCGGAGGAAGTTGCCTGCTCTTTCCAGGCCCAGCAGCTAAGCGTTCTTGTTCAGTCATTGGGGCTCCCATTATGTCTTCCGGATCTTTCATTCAGGTGTGTTGATTCTTTTCTGCTCCTGATGACACCTTGGTACCATCTCAGACAGTCCACCTGCCATTCTGCCAGCCCTCATTCCCTGTTCTACTCAGTGTGTAGCCATACAAAGTGCACAGGGAAACTGAGACATGCATTTGGATCACAAAAACATTACCAACATTCCCATGTACATCACAGCATAACTCTGTGACACTCTGGAGAAAAATCTTCTTTGTTAAAAGTTCACCAACCCTTTCCCTTGGGAGTTCTGTTTAAGCTCTCGAGCCTCCTCACCTGATGCTTCACAGGGAAATGAAATAAGATCACACATTCCTAGTGCTTCTAAGGTTTAACGAAACCCCAGAGCTTCCCCCAGCCCTGTTGTATTTCTACAGGCAAAGCTGTCATTGGGGTTTGATGGAGTTATGTCTGCAAGGCAGAATTCTTTATAAAAACCCAACAGCCCGGTGGAACTATCTATACGTAAGTAAAGGCAGAAAAGGTGATTCGTCTGGTCTTGAAGCTGTGTAGGTTAGAGAAGGGATCCAAGTCAGGACTTCTGGGTTTTCTTCCCACTGGGAAAAGTGTAGAGTGGATTAGAGCGGGGGAGGCTGGCAGTCAGGACACCTGGGCTGTATCCATGGCTCTTGGAGGGAAGTGGGGTCTATTGGTTGCAGCAGAGGCGGCCATGGAAATCTCGATTTCTGTGTTCTGTTCTTTGCAAAAGATTGGCACACTCTGGCCCTGTGCCAAGTGCCCTCAACAACCAGACTTGCTAGGCACAGAGGGTGAACGGCAAACTGCAGCAGGCGCCCAACCCTAGGCAGGCGCAGTCTTTAAATCTGCGGCAGGGCTGCGTGGAGAATTGACTTAACACCAGGACTTTTTAGAACAAGAAGGTTGCATCAAGATGTGGCATGGAAAAGCTGTGATTGAAGAAAGGGGTGAGCGAGGGGGAAGGAGGAGAGAAAGGATATGGCTAAGATTTTTTTCAAACTGGCTAGTTGTTTTGGGGGTGCTCAGTCTGAGTCTGATTTTTCAGAGGGTGAACACTCAGCGCTTTCTGGGGAATCACTTTCCTTGTAAGGGGGTCTCCTCCAATTTGAGTCCCCTAAAAACGGAGACACTGAATCACTAGCTGCTTTTGACAGTGGTGGCCACTGAATCTTCAGAGTAACTAGCTAGAATCCCTGCTCTCTGCTCAGCCAGGTCTTCCACCCACCCTCTCTTAAGTCAGTTGTTTGCTGTTTTGGTTCACGTGGGGGAAGTGTTTGCTAAAACCAAAGGAAACTCAGATTGTTTTAGCGAAGTGACTGCTGTTAAAATGCCCTTATAAAGTGATATTTTTTTAGCCTTGGTTGTTTTGTTTTGTTTTTTTCTTTTCTTTGTGCGTATTTTAATTTGGGAATCTTTATAAAGTCAGGGAGGGGGAAGTAGAGGGATTGGCATGATTTCATTTTAGCAGGAAAGAGATCTTCCTGCGACTTCAGAGGACATTATAAGCCAGAGATATTTCTCCTGCAGCTGCATCAGATGTCATAACACAGAGATCTTGCTCCAATTATTTCAATCAATGTTATGAGTTGAGAGAGACTTAAGGCAGGAAATCTACTCATTGAAGGATTGGGGCCTTCTCATTATGTACCTTTTAAACCAGAGGTGTTAGATTAATTCAGATATTTTTCTGTAGGGCTGATTTTAATTCTTTATCCATTTTTTTAACTAGTGATATTTTTCTATTTGTGTAGTGAGCTTCCTGTAGTTTAGATCTAAGAGGTGAAAATAAATATTTGGATCTAAAATATGGGGGGTGTGTGTGTGTATTTTTCCTTTCATGGTTTGTGGAATCCAGAAAATCACGGCTGTGTGGAAATAAGAAGTGTGTGGGGGTAGGGATTCTGTGCGGGTGAACTGAGCTAAGAGGGGTCATAGGAAGTGGAGGGTGGGAGTTCAGAGGCCTGTGTGAAGGATTTGAATCCCAGTGCCTGGATTGCTGCAGGGTAAGAGAGTGTGATACCAGAGAGATTCCCCAGGCTCCATTTTGTGGCCCTACCTTGCATTTTGAATACGCGGAGGTCACTCCACCATTAGAAGTTGCAGATCACATGATACTTCATTGCTGAAAGGAGGCCAAAAAGTCAAAAGTTCAGTGGAAGGAAAAAAAAAGTCGGCCAAAAGGTTGAAAGCTCTGCAGGTCGCAAGTTAAGCTCGGAAAAACCCCCAGAGAAAACCACAGAACGGGCAGAAACAGGCGCAGCATAACGCTGTGGTAAACAACTCGCGATAAGCATGTGTAGTACAGACCTGCTAGCTGACAGGACAGTATAAAAGGCAGATAAAACGTTTGAGAGAGGAATTAGGAGACTAGCTGCTGGGAAAAGCGGGCCAGCAAGGTAGCCAGAATGGGGAAATTAATAGGAATCCTAACAAAGAACAGCAGAAAGTCTGGAGAAACTTAGCATGGAAGCGGCTGTTACAATATGAAAGCAGAGACCAAACTGAGAGGTTACCTACGGCAGAGCGGCTTTGAAGGTTATCAAAGTATGAGGAAACTACCTACAGCTCCCCCACCCCTCCAAGCAGACAGCACAGGGAGGCCGGGCACCTCTGGTTTCCCCAGTGTAGGCATATGATCCTGCTGACTTAGTGGCACATTTAGATCAGGATACCTGGGGAAGACCCTATGCAGACCAGTCTAAATTCCCTCTAAGCTGCGCCTACGCAGCCGACTATTAAGCCCAGCGCAGGGGCTTAGGGCTACGGCAGGGAACGATGCCTCTCCCCGCCGGCCCCAGCATGGACCTGCCGTGGCAGGGATAGGCGCCCCTCCCCGCTGGCCGTAGTGCGGACCTGCCCCGGACTTGCTGCGGCTGGGGGAGAGGAGCCCCTCCATTGGCCCAACCCTGCAGGAGCTGCCGCGGCCCGGGAGAGGTGCCTTTTCCCAGACCCCGAGCTGCTGTGGAGAGAGAGGGCTGGGGGAGTCCTCTCTCCTGACTGCAGCCCTGGCCCCAAACCCTGCACCCCAATGCTCTACCCCAGCCCGCATCCCTCACCCCCCCAACCCTCTGCCCCAGCCCTGAGCTCCCTCCCACACTCCGAGTGTGAACCCCTTGGCCCCACCCCCACCACATGAATGTTATGTGAACCAATATGAAGGTGATGTGGTGCACATAAAATTCATTCTGCACACGGACATAAAAAATTAGAGGGAGCACCGCCCACAATGTATGTGGAGTTTAAGAAGGGAGCACTTGGACAAAATATGTTGTTTAGTACTAGGAAACAAGATCTGCTGCAGACTGGCCATGTATAGCTGAACGCAATCGCTTAGGATGGTTTGAACTGGATGCTATTGGAGTTTGAATGCTCTTAGCTTGTGATCAGGTATTTGTGTTTTATTTGCATTTAGATTAGTACTGTATTAAGGGTTAGTACGCACACTAATAAAACGTGCCTGCCTGCAAGTGCCTTCAAATGTTTCCCTCACAACGCTGGAGACTCATACCTCTGGCTGGAGAGATTAAGGGGGGGTGATAGGCAGGGTATTCAAGAGGTACCCCGAAGCCAGTGTTTCAGGGTAGTAGGGGGAGCATTCTGTATCTCTCAGTCATGCTGGGTGGTGCTCTGGTTCCTGGAATAGATTAAAAGGAAACAAAGAAAATGATGGGGAGTCTAATCTAGCTCAATGTCTGTAATCCCTGGTTGCATCAGAATCAGGGGCACATGCTGATCTTGTTGACTCTGATGTAAACCCAGAGTGACCCCTGCCATCCATGGCGTCAGGGCTGCATTCTGATTGTTCTTCGCAAATAGGCTCAAGTGTTCTGGTCTCTTGTTTGTTCCTTTCAGATCGAGAGCCATGGTCAGTTTTTGGATAACACACACAGGTTTTGCCTAGAACAGGGGTGGGCAAACTTTTTGGCTCGAGGGCCACATCTGGGTATGGAAATTGTATGGAGGGCCATGAATGTTCACAAAATTGGGGTTGAGGTGCAGGATGGGGTGAGGGCTCGGGGTGCAGGCTCTGGGGTAAGGCCTGAAATGAGTTTAGGGTGCAGGAGGGGAAGGCTCTGGCTGGAGGTGCGGGCTCTGGGCTGGGGATGAGGGATTTGGGGTATAGGAGGGTGCTCCAGTCTGACACCAAGGGGTTTGGAAGGTAGGAGGGGGGTCAGGGCTGGGGCAGGAGGTTGGGGCATGGGGACGGGTGAAGATTCTGGCTGGCGGTGCGGGCTCTGGGGTGGTGTGGGGCCAGAAATGAGTTCAGGGTGCGGGTGGGGCAGGGTGTTGGGGCATGGGAGGGGGTCAGGGGTGCAGGCTCCAGGCGGTGCTTACCTCAAGCAGCTCCTGGAAGCAGCGGCATGTTTCCCGTCTGGCTCCTATGCGGAGGTGTGGCCAGGTGGCTCTGCGTGCTGCCCCGCCCGCAGGCACCGCCCCTGCAGCTCCCATTAGCCACAGTTCCCAGCCAATGGGAGCTGCAGGGGTGGTGCTTGGGGAAGTGGCAGCGCGCAGAGCCCCCTGGCTGCCCCTAAAAGTAGGAGTCAGAGTGGGCACATGCTGCTGCTTCCGGGAGCTTCGGCACTCGCTCGGAGCGGCGTCTGACCCCCCTCCCGGGCTGGAGTGCAGGAGCAGGGCAAGCCCCAGACCCCACTCCCCAGCAGGAGCTCGAGGGCCAGATTAAACCGGCTGGAGGGCCGGATTTGGCCCGCGGGCCGTAGTTTGCCCACCCCTGTTCTAGGATACTATTATTTGATTGTACGACAATAATGAATGACAAAGTACAATATGATAATAGAAATAATGATAATTATGCCAGCCAGGACAGATTAAGCATTTTAGAACTCACTACTCAAAGAATTCAATGTCAGCATAAGAGAGAAATAAAATTACGAAATGCACAGACCAGTCAAAAAACTAAAATAACAGCACTGTGAAAGAATAAAACGACAGAGAATATATGTGCATCGCAGGAAGTACCAAGAAGAAACACCAACAACAATATATGTGTTGGGGGGTGAGTGTGAAAGAGAGGGTGTGTGAGCTCAGGGAGTGTGAGAGATGGCGCGCTGCCCCTTTAAGAGAAGGCACGCCCCAGTCTAAATGAAAAGCTCCTTCAGAGCTGCCAGCAGCCCTGTTTCTCTCTCGTTGAGCCCTGTCCCCACACCCACCCTCGCTCTGCGGAGATGGGGTACATGGGCAGGGGACAGCTTGACATCAGTGGCGCCCCTCCCCCTCTTCCCCCCAGCAGACTAGAAGCTCCCGGGAGCAGCTGCAACACGGGGAGACCTCTGCTCCAGAGGCACCCCATTTATAACGGCACCCCCGGCCTTTGCCCAGTTTGCCCCTGTGTAAGGCCGGCCCCGTGTGTGGTCATACGGGTGAAAGAACGGAAGCGTGCTCTAGAAGGCATGCAGATGAAGCTTCCAAATTCCATCCCACTGGTGAAGAGAAGGAGGCTGCACACAGCGTCCATGGTGCTTGGGAGGAGCAGGGGAGAAGTGGGGTTTGGGAGGAGACTGCTCTACCACAGGGCCAAATGGGAACCCTGAATTTGTGCACCCACCAGCTTTCCTGGTATTTCAAGTGCTAGACTCCAACCTGGTCGGAAGGCGGCTGTTCAGAACCATCCATAAGTTACGTTTAATTGGGCTGCGAAGTTTCACAGGCGCAAGGTCCTGCTCCCAGAGCTCAAATAAACTGGAAAACCAGCATCGTACATTGCAAGTGGCCCCCTGGGCTGGCTAACAGGATGGAACATGGCAGGTACCATTGTGGGAGCAGGGATGCTGCATGCCAGGGACCAAGTCATGCTCTCCGCCGCACTGTTACAGCCCCTGGGGAATCAGTGATGAGAATGAAGGGGTCTAAATTAGCTGTTACCGCTCAAGGAAGTGATCTCGGAGTCACTGTGGACAGTTCTCTGAAAACATCCACTCAATGTGCAGTGGCAGTCAAAATAGCGAACAGACTGCTGGGAATAATTAAGAAAGGGATAGGTAATAGGACAGAAAATATCATCTTGCCTCTATATAAGTCCATAGTACACCCACATCTTGGATACTGTGTGCAGATGTGGTCGCCCCATCTCAAAAAAGATATATCGGAATTGGAAAAGGTTCAGAAAAGGGCAACAAAAATAATAATGAGTATAGAACGGTTTCCGTATGAGGAGAGATTAATAAGATTGGGGCTTTTTAGCTTGGAAAAGAGACGGCTAAGGGGAGATATGACTGAGGTCTATAAAATCATGCCTGGTGTAGAGAAAGTAGATAAGGAAGTGCTGTTTACTCCTTCTCATAACACAAGAACTAAGGGTCACCAAATGAAATTAACAGGCAGCAGGTTTAAAACAAATAAAAGGAAGTATTTCTTCACACAATGCACAGTCAACCTGTGGAACACCTTGCCAGACGAAGGCCAAGACTATAACAGGGTTAAAAAAAGACCTAGATAAATTCATGGAGGATAATCTCTTCCTTTTAATGGTTGTTTCTAAACCAGATAGTTGATGGTTTTCAAAGCATCTGGCCTGTGGACTCCTTCATGTCTCAATTCAGAATTTAGGTTATTTGCCACAGAGGAGGAAAGGAAGGGGCAGGCCTTTGGGAATTCATATGAAACAAATTTCTTATTAATTCAACTCCCCTCCCTTCCAGCTCCTTTTCATGCAAACATGCCCTGTGATATGAATGTCAGGTGTGGTACCTGCTAGAAAGGACGTACAGACCGCACATCAAAGGTATTCCAATGACTCGGTTATAAGAATGTTCTTATTGATAATGGTAACCATTTTCTACATCTGTTTGAGCCACATCACCGGACTCCTACTGACGGGTGACATCTTATTCCTGCAGTAGTGAATGGGACAGCTCATGTGACTCAGCATTCACCAACATAAGTAAAAGCGACAAAGGGTCCTGTGGCACCTTATAGACTAACAGAGGTATTGGAGCATAAGCTTTCGTGGGTGAATACCCACTTCTTCGGATGCAAGCAGTGGAAATGTCCAGGGGCAGATATAAATGTGCAGGGTATTTGCGATGTATCTAAAGCACATATATGGCTCCAGCTACTGCAACTATTGAGCATCTCACAACCTTTTAACGAATGTGTCTTCAGAACACCTCTGTGAAATAAGGAAGTGCTAGTAAGCCCATTTTACAGAAAGGCAAATGATGGGCTAAGGGACTTGTCCAAGGTCACACAGCAAATCTGTTGCAGAGACAGGAATTTAACTTGTCTTCCAAATTCCAGGCTAGCACACACACTGCCGGCCCTTCCGTCCTGTTTGCCCTTTTGCTCTCAGTATTGATCAAAGTATTCGTTCACCTGCTGCAACACTAGATACGCTCTTGGGTGTAAAGATATTGATGATAATATGATATATTGGGAATGTGTATATGCCAGCGTCTGACGACATACCTTGAAGGTCAGTTGCAATGGGCATTGTTAGCAGAGAAGTATATTTTTGTGTGAGTAGATAAGAACGTTATGTTCCTTAACCCTTTTCCTGCCGTTCTTTGGGAACACTTTTCTTGCAGCCAGTGAGACTGCCACTCCAAGCCAAAGAGAGCCTTGCATGGTATCAGAGCATCTTGGCAAGACACCCAATTCCCGGCTCAGGATGGGAGGGGATATAGAGAGCGATGCCTCTTCCCAACAAGAAAGAGTTAACTGGTGCATCAGATTCTATGCCTTGAGCTTTAGCCCACTGGAAAAGGTGTCATTGAGTTTAGCACTTTTGAATCAGGCTCTTATGCCATTGTTAGGCCAGTGAAATCTAGGAAGTTATTCCAGATTTATACGTGTGCTATTAAGCCCAGATTTTGGCTCAGTGGCTCCACTTCCCCGCTGCTATGTGTAAGGGGACTGTTGGCCCCTTACTAACACTCAGCGGGGGTGTTTTGGTTGGCTAGCTCCCAGTACCAACAGGAAGGGGGCGGGTCGATGGGAAGCCAGGGCCCTGAGACTGACAGTCCCCAGGGGCAATGGGGAAGAGGCCATTGCTCCAGGTCAGCCTGATTGACAGGGCCGACAGGCCAATGAGGGAGTCAGGGGGTCAGAAAGGTCCCGTCCTCCGTGTGAGCTGGAATCACCCTGGGTCAGACAGACAGAGCAGGGCTGAGCTAAGGAGAGAGCAGACCCTGTGCTGGGAGCAGGGCTGCAGCCACAGAGCCAGAGGGGCCAGAGGAGCAGCCCAGGGGGCTGGAGGCAGAGCAAAGCCTCTGATTCCAGCTCACACGGAGGACGGGCCCTTTCTGACCCCCTGACTGCGTCATTAGCCTGTCTGCCCTGTCAGATTCTCCCCATTGCCCCTGGGGACTGTCAGTCTCAGGGCCCTGGTTCCCCCTGACCCTTCCCCTTCCTTTTGGTACAGGGAGCTAGCAACTGTAATGGGTTAATCCTGAGCCAGAGTTTGCCTCGGCCCTTTCAGTGGGACCAAGGTCTTGCTAGTGTAGTAACAGCATATTTGTTGCAGAAAGAGAGATTAAGCTTTAGCTAATGCTGAATTAGTATATTCATTGCCAAAGGTATGACTTCAGTGCCTTCCGCTCCTGCGCAGTATGAGTTGTTTACTTGTGTGTATAAATATGCCCTGTAACGGTCCTTCGTTGTCCGGACCCACCCATTTCTGTTTGTAGCATGGGTGTAGAATAAAGCTTTGAACTCTCTACCATTGTCTGCCTCCCTTTGACCAGAGCAAAGAACGAACCAGGAAAGAGTTAATTCTCTTAACAACCAAAACACCCCCACTGAGTTTTAGTAAGGGGCCAACAGTGCCCTTACATATGGAATATGCAAATAGCTGCTGAAATAAACGTCCGATTCTGAGCAGAGATAACAGGGTTATTGTTACGTGTCATCATAAGTCAGAGATCAAGATGTGTTGGGAAGACATAAAAAGACTCAGATTCCTAGATTTTTTAAAAAAGACTTAAACATGCTGAAAGGACCAATATCTTTATCTAGTTGAACTTCTTTCATACCACGGGCACAAGACCCTCAGTTAGAAATTTGTCTATTGAGTCCATGAATTCTGTTCAAGCTACAGCATATGATTTAGGAAGATATATTGCCTTGATTTTAAGGCCTTACATGATGGAACATCCACCACAGTGATTAATTATTGGAACAAATTACCTATTACCCTCACTAGGAAAAAGGTGCCCCTCATCTCTTGACTGAGTTTATTTAACTTCCAGCCACTGAATCTTATCCTTTGCAGAATTAAAGATCTTTACCCTATTGGAAATCTTGGTCCCACATGGGCCCGTACACAGCATGTTTAAGTCACTTCTTGACCTTCCCTTGGATAAACTAACTAATAAAAATAAGCTGTATCAGTGGAACTCATTATTTTCAGGGCCAGATCCTGATTTGCTGTCATTCATGTCGCTCCATTGACTTCAAGTGACTTCCACAAAATTATACAACAACCTAGGGTCTGGAACTCAGTTCCTAAAACGCAAGCCAATACTTAAGGTGCTAGAGAAGAATTTCAGCTGTCAGCAGTAGAGCTGTGTGGAGGACAGTGATTGCCAGGGGATGTCGTGAAGGCCAAAAATATAACTGGGTTCAAACAAGAATTAGATAAGTTCCTGGAGGATTGGTCCATCAATGGCTATTAGCCAAGATGGTCAGGGATGCAACCCCATGCTATGGGTGTCCCTAAACTTCTGACTGCCAGAAGCTGGGAATGGATGACAGGGGGTGGATCACTTGATAATTGCCGTGTTCTGTTCATTCCCTCTGAAACACCTGGCATTGGCCATTGTGGAAGACAGGACACTGGGCTAGATGGACCATTGGTCTGACCCAGTATGACCAGTCTTATGTTCTTACGCAATGGGCTGGGTGATGCTTTCTGTTAAGATGGCTGATGCTGGTATCTGGGTGTGGCTCTCTTTTTTGCCCCCTTCCTCTGCCGGCACAGTTCTTAGCTCTAGGATACCCCTGCTTCTGGAGGCCACGCAGCAGGATCCTCAGCCTTTAGAATTGCTGTTTCCCCTGCCTGGGGTCTGAGCTGTGTTCTGGGCAGGGGAGCGAGATAAAAACTCCACGGTGTTTGGGTGAGGACAGAAAGGGGGTGGCAGCAGCAGGATGCAGAAGGGAGTAAATTGCATGAAAAAGAGGGGAAATGTTTGACTGAGTGTCATGGGTCTGAAAGGCAGCAGGCCTAGGGGGTTAGGCTGCGATTCCTCGGACCTTTTAAGACAGATGCCAACTTAATTCTTTCCCCTTCTGCATATGCATTATTAGAGTTCAGGTAGTTTGAAGTCAATTGAAGTTTTGCCACTTGTCTTTAATAAGATCAGAATTTAGTGCAAAATATATCCATATATGCAACTGACATGAACATTATCGATATATTTCTAACCAATAAAGCAGAACTAAATGACAAACTAACTTTTCTGCAACACTGAAAAAAATGTACATGTGGCTTCAAGTACAAAGTATGTACTGCATAGCACCGAGGTAGTGCCACAGATAAGGCCGCGTTTGCTTCCACATGAAACAAATTTCTTATTAATTCAACTTCCCTCCCTTCTGTCTCCTTTCCATGCAGACATGCCCTGCGATATGAATGTCAGGTGTGGTACCTGCTAGAAAGGACGTATTCATCCCACACCAAAGGCATCCCGATGGCTTGGTTATAATAATGTTCTTATCGATAATGGTAACCATTTTCTACATCTGTTTGAGCCAAATCACCGGACTCTTACTGATGGGTGACATCTTATTCCTGCAGTAGTGAATGGGACAGCTCATGTGACTTAGCATTCTCCAACATAAGTAAGGTATTTGTGAGGTATCTAAAGCACATGTATGGCTCCAGCTACTGCAACAATTGAGTATTTCACAACCTTTTATCAAATGTATCTTCAGAACACCTCTGTGAAATAAGGAAGTGCTATTAATCCCATTTTACAGAAAGGCAAATGAGGGGCTAAGTGACTTGTCCAAGGTCACGCAGCAAATCTGTTGCAGAGATTGCCCTGTCAGATTCTCCCCATTGCCCCTGGGGACTGTCAGTCTCAGGGCCCTGGTTCCCCCCGACCCTTCCCCTTCCTTTTGGTACAGGGAGCTAGCAACCAAAACACCCCCACTGAGTTTTAGTAAGGGGACAACAGTGCCCTTACATATGGAATATGCGAATAGCTGCTGAAATAAACATCAGATTTCTTAACAGCGATAACAGGGTTATTGTTACGTATCCTCATAAGAGAGGGACCTGCAGCTCCAGACGATCTGTTAACACAATGAGAATGAACTTGGTCACTGTGGTGTGATTGTCTCCAGTCATTCATCTTAACTTCCTTGTTATCTGTTTTAATTTGTCTATTGCCTACTCTATTGCTAGCACTCACAGGGAGATGGGGCACTCAAAAGCCCGGAGTCTGCCCAGAGCGCTGTATAAATGTAAATCAGTTGCTATAAGCATTATGATTAATTATTTGGAATAACGAACAAAGATGGGCACAGCAAAGCCAATTTACAGATAACTCATGAAAAGAAAAAGGGATTAAGGAATTGTCCTCTGACCATATGTGTACCAGCTCTGGTAGAGGTCTGTCAGTGTCTCCACGCATAGCTTCAGGACCTAGGAAAGAAGAATAGCAATGAGTTATGACCAGGTGGGAGAATGTGAAGATGTCACAGATTTGCAGAGAGTTTGTTCTATGCTCTGGCCTTTAAATAATCTCCTGGAAGTCAAGCTTTAGTTTGCCAGACTCTAAGGGTCACCAGTTTCCCCAAGGGCAGGACACAGCACCTCAATTGCTCTGGGACTGGGTGGTCGAGCTCCAGCACTCCCTGTGTCCCATTGTGAGCTCCTATAGCAACTCAACCTGAGTTCAGACTCCCATGGAGATTTTACCTTCCTTTGGAGTGATGCAACCCAGCAAGAGTTTCCAATGACACGGGGCAGCCTTTTCAAAGCAAGGTAGCATTTCATAGTCACCTGGAGTATTGCATGAGCAAGTCCTGAGGCTAGCAGAGGAAAACCAAGCTTAAGAGAAAGTCCAAGTGTAAAAATATAATCAGGCAGGCCATAAAAGGCTTTGAAGAGCAAAAGATACAAAAACAGAAAGTTTTTTTAAGTACGTCAGCAGCAGGAAGCCTGTTAAACAACCAGTAGGGCCACTGGACAATTGAGGTGCTAAAGAAGCTCTCAAGGAAGATAAGGCCATTGGGAAGAATCTCAATGAATTTTTTGCATCGGTCTTTACTGCAGGACCAGATTGTATTCAAGCACAAGTTCTGAAGGAACTCGAATATGAAATTTGCACAACTGCTAACTGTCGTATGTAACCTATCACTGAAATCAGCCTCTGCACCAGATGACTGCAGGAAAGTTCATATAATCCTGATTTTCAAAAAATGATACAGAGACGATCCCAGCAATTACAACAGTAAGCTTAATTTCATTACCAGGCAAATTGGTTGAAACAATAGTAAAGAACAGAATTATCAGCTACATAGATGAACATGATTTGTTAGGAAGTCAACATGGTTTTTGTAAAGGGAAATCATGCCTCATCAATCTATTAGAGTTCTTGGAAGGGGGGTCAACAAACATGTAGACAAGGGGTGATCCAATTGATATAATGTACCTGGACTTTCAGAAAACCTTTGACGAAGTCCATCACCAAAGGCTCTTAAGCAAACTAAGCAGTCATGGGGTGAGAGAGAAGGTCCTGTCATGGATCAGTAACTGGTTAAAAGACAGGAAACAAAGGATAGGAATAAATGGTCAGCTTTCACAATGGAGAGAGGTAAACAACGGGGTTACATAAGGAACTGTATTCAACATATTCATAAATTATTTGGAAAAAGGGGTAAACTGTGAGGTGGCAAAGCTCCCAGATGATACAAAATTACTCAAGATAGTTAAGTCCAAAGCTGCCTGCAAAGAGTTACAAAGGGACCTCACAAAACTGGGCGACTGGGCAAGGAAATGACAGATTAAATTCAGTGTTGAATTTAATGCACATTAGAAAACATAATCCTAACTATGCATACAAAATGATGGGGTCTAAATTAGCTGCTACCACTCAAGAAAGAGATCTTGGAGTCATTGAAGATAGTTCTTTGAAAACTATGTGCAGCGGTAGTTCAAAAAGCTAACAATGTTAGGAACCATTAGGAAAGGGATAAATAATAAGACAGAAAATATCATATTGCCTGTATATAAATACATGGTATGCTCACGCCCTGAATACTTTGTGCGGTTCTGGTTAACCTATCTCAGAAAAAAAAAGAAGATATATTAGAACTGAAAAAGTCCAGAGAAGAGCAACAAAAATATCCAGAGTTCAAGCTTTAATTTTTTTGAGAAAAAGCTGAAAATTTCTGCTAAAACCGTTGATGCATAAGAATTTGTGTGTATGTTCTTCAGAGCACTGCAACTTTTCAAAATGGCCGCCAGCTCCCATCATTGTCAACAGGAATGAGGCTAAAGCTGCCTTTAAGCAAAGAGGTCCTCTTTCAATATGACCACCACCTGCCATTATTTCCAACAGCAGTGAAATCAAGCTGCCCTCACAGAAGCGGGTGGCCCATGTCCCCAGCACAGAGAGCCATTATCTTTCAAAGGTCATATGCACCCTGCCGTCCTCGAGAACAATCGAAGATGCGAGCTGTTTTGAAAGAGGGCAGTTCCTCTTGATATCTTCTGAAGAAGAACGTTTACTCTGGAAATACTTTGATTCAAACTGGGGGCTAGGGACAGGGCATCTTTTGGGGAGAGTAAGTCACCAGCTTTGCAACTCGCTTCTGCTTTGGTCCGCAATCCTTTGGATGTGTTATCGTTCTGGGAATGCTGTCGAGCACATCTTCTTTCCCAGGCTAGATTTGGGATGATGGGTGGATGGGCTGTTGCCTCCAGCATGTCTGTGGTTGAAGCTTGTAGGTTTCTTTTATAGTTAAAAAAGACAAATTCTCTAACCTAGGACTTGTCTTTCAGATCTTCAGTTTTTATGTAAGTGTTTCAAATTAGGAAGAGCACCTACAGAACTGTGATACCGAGGGAGGGTGGGGGAGAAAGGAGAAATCTAATTGGAATGTTAATGTGTAGAAGTGGTTAAAATTTTTTTTACTAAACTATTTTCTGTTGAAAAATGCCAGTTAGTCTAAACTGAAATGTTTCTTGGAAACATATCGGTTCGACAAACTTTTTTTGTCATATGTGACTCAAAGATGAATGTTCCCATTCTGTAACCATTCCTGCTGCTTTTCGAAAAATGCCCTCTGAGGCCACATTTAATTTAGGTATCATTTCATGTGTCTGTTTTATAAAGAGGAAAAGACGGTTACTCACCTTTGTAACTGTTGTTCTTCGAGATGTGTTGCTCATATCCGTTCCAATTAGGTGTGCGCGCGCGGCGTGCACGATCGTCAGAAGATTTTTACTCTAGTAGCACTCGGTGGGTCGGCTGAGGCGCCCCTGGAGTGGCGCCTTTACGATGCCGGATATATACCCCAGCCGACCCAGCACCCTCTCAGTTCCTTCTTGCCGGCTACTCCAACAGAGGGGAAGGAGGGGGGGGGGGTGTTGGAACGGATATGAGCAACACATCTTGAAGAACAACAGTTACAAAGGTGAGTAACTGTCTTTTCTTCTTCGAGTGCTTGCTCATATCGATTCCAATTAGGTGACTCCCAAGTCTTACCTAGGCGGTGGGGTCGGAGTGAGATGTCGCAGAGTGCAGAACTGCCGAGCCAAATGCAGCGTCTCCTCTAGATTGCTGGACTATCGCATAGTGGGTAGCAAAGGTGTGTACCGATGACCAAGTTGCTGCCCTACATATCTCCTGTATTGGCACCTGTGCCAGGAAAGCGGAGAACGAAGCTTGAGCTCGGGTGGAGTGGGCAGTAAGGTGCGTAGTTGGGACACCAGCTAAGTCACAGCACGCATGGATGCACACTGTGATCCAGGACGAGATGCGCTGGGAGGAGATAAGACGGTTACTCACCGTAGTAACTGGTGTTCTTCGAGATGTGTTGCTCATATGTATTCCAGTTAGGTGTGCGCGCGCGGCGTGCACGATCGTCGGAAGATTTTTACCCTAGCAACACTCGGTGGGCCGGCTGGCGCCCCCTGGAGTGGCGCCGTTAGGTGTCCCGATATATACCCCAGCCGGCCCATCGCCCTCTCAGTTCCTTCTTGCCGGCTATTCCGACAGTGGGGAAGGAGGGCGGGTTTGGAATACATATGAGCAACACATCTCGAAGAAAACACGGTTACTCACCGTAGTAAATAGTGTTCTTCGAGATGTGTTGCTCATATGTATTCCAGTTAGGTGTGCGCGCGCGGCGTGCACGATCGTCGGAAGATTTTTACCCTAGCAACACTCGGTGGGCCGGCTGGCGCCCCCTGGAGTGGCGCCTTTAGGTGCCCCGATATATACTGCAGCCGGCCCATCGCCCCCTCAGTTCCTTCTTGCCGGCTATTCCGACAGTGGGGAAGGAGGGCGGGTTTGGAATACATATGAGCAACACATCTCGAAGAACACTAGTTACTACGGTGAGTAACCGTGTTTTCTTCTTCGAGTGCTTGCTCATATGTATTCCAGTTAGGTGACTCCCAAGCCATTCCTAGGAGGCGGGGTCGGATTGTGATACAGCAGAGTTTAGGACCGCCGAACCAAAAGCGGCGTCGTCTCTAGAATGTTGCACTATGGCATAGTGCGAGGCAAAAGTGTGTACTGACGACCATGTCGCGGCCCTACAAATGTCTTGTATAGGTATGTGTGCCAGGAAGGCAGACGACGAGGCCTGAGCTCGGGTAGAGTGGGCCGTAGTGTGCATGGTGGGGACACCTGCCAAGTCATAGCATGTGCGGATGCACGAGGTGATCCATGACGAGATGCGCTGGGAAGAGACGGGAAGGCCTTTCATCCGGTCCGCCACGGCGATGAACAGCTGGGTCGACTTCCGGAACGGCTTTGTCCTCTCGATGTAGAAGGCGAGGGCTCTCCGGACATCCAGGGAATGGAGTTGCTGCTCCTTCCTGGAGGCATGGGGCTTAGGATAAAAGACAGGTAGAAAAATGTCTTGGTTAATATGGAAGGCCGACACTACCTTGGGCAGGAAAGCCGGGTGTGGCCTGAGCTGTACTTTATCCTTATGGAACACCGTATAAGGTGGTTCCGAAGTAAGCGCTCTGAGCTCAGAGACGCGTCTAGCCGAGGTGATGGCTACTAGAAAGGCCGTTTTCCATGAGAGATACAGCATGGAGCAAGTGGCCATGGGCTCGAATGGGGCACCCATGAGCCTGGTAATGACTAGGTTGAGGTCCCATGTAGGGACCGGGCGGCGC
The DNA here is from genome assembly GCA_037349315.1 of Chelydra serpentina. Lineage (NCBI taxonomy): Eukaryota > Metazoa > Chordata > Testudines > Chelydridae > Chelydra > Chelydra serpentina. Next base: position 1,223,745 of record JBAIAC010000021.1, on the reverse strand, counting down.
ACCGGCGGGTGTAGCCGTTCTAACCCCTTAAGGAACCTGGTGACCATGGGGTTGGAGAAAACAGAACCCGCCCCGTCCCAGGGGTGAAAAGCTGAAATTGCCGCTAGGTGGACTTTTAGCGACGAGAGAGCCAGACCCTGCTCCTTTAGTAAGAGGAGGTAGTCCAGTATGGTGTGAACCGGCACCTGCAAGGGGTCAAGGCCCCGAGTGCCACACCACAAGGAAAAACGTTTCCACTTAGCTGAGTAGGTGGACCTGGTGGAGGGTTTCCTACTGCTCAGCAGAACGTGCTGGACCGGGCTGGAACATTGTAGCTCCGACGGGTTCAGCCATGCAGCAGCCACGCCGTGAGGTGAAGGGACCGCAGGTCGGGATGCTGGATCCTGCCGTGCTGCTGCGTGATCAGGTCCGGCCATCGCGGAAGAGGGATCGGGTCTGTCACGGACATCTCCAGGAGCGTGGTATACCAGTGTTGCCTGGGCCACGCTGGAGCAATCAGGATCATCCTGGCCTTGTCCCTGCGTAGCTTGAGCAGGACCCTGTGGACCAGTGGAACTGGTGGGAAGGCATAGGCCAGGTTGTCTGTCCAAGGATGGAGAAAAGCGTCTGTCAGGGAGCCTGGGGAGCGACCCTGAAAGGAGCAGAACACTTGGCATTTCCTGTTCTCGCGAGTCGCGAAGAGATCTATCTGGGGAAACCCCCACTTCTGGAAGACAGAGTGGATGACGTCTGGCCGAATGGACCACTCGTGAGTTTGAAAGGACCTGCTCAGGCGGTCCGCCAAGGTGTTCTGGACTCCTGGGAGAAACGAGGCCACAGGGTGAATGGAACGGGCTATGCAAAAGTCCCAGAGCTGAGTTGCCTCTCGGCAGAGGGGAAGGGAGTGTGCCCCTCCCTGTCTGTTGATGTAATGCATGGCCGTCGTGTTGTCTGTAAGGATGGAGACACAGCGGCCCTGTAAGTGTTGAGCGAAGGCTTGGCAGGCGAGACGTACCGCTCGGAGTTCTCTGACATTGATGTGTAATGTCAGCTCTTGCTCCGACCACAGGCCCTGCGTTTGGAAGTTCTGCAGGTGAGCCCCCCAGCCGAGGGATGACGCATCCGTAGTCAAGGTGCGGGAAGGCTGAGGTGGATGAAAGGGAATACCTGACATCACATGTGCGGGGTCCAGCCACCAGTTGAGGGAGGCTAGGACTTGCGGTGGGACCGTCAGAATCATATCGAGGTTGTCCCTGTGTGGTCGGTATGCGGAGGCCAGCCATGCTTGGAGGGGCCGTAGGCGTAACCTGGCGTGAGCTGTCACGAAGGTGCATGATGCCATATGACCCATGAGGCTGAGGCAGCAGCGGGCTGTCGAAGTTGGGAAAGCTTGGAGGCTGCGTATGGCGGCTGCAAGCGTTTGAAAGCGAGCCTCTGGGAGGAATGCCCTGGCGAGGGTAGAGTCCAGTATAGCCCCTATGAATTCTATTCTCTGTGTTGGGACCAAAGTGGACTTTTCGATGTTTAGTAGGAGGCCGAGACGGTTGAACATGTGCATGGCCTTGTGAATGTGGGACTGGACCTGGTTGGCGGAGTTGCCACGGAGGAGCCAGTCGTCGAGGTAGGGGAATACCTGAACTCCTTGACGCCGAAGGGCGGCTGCTACCACTGCCATGCACTTTGTGAAGACCCTCGGTGCTGTTGAGAGGCCGAATGGCAGGACCGCGAACTGGAAGTGTCTCTGGCCCACTACGAAGCGCAGGAAGCGTCTGTGAGGTGGGTAGATGGCAATGTGGAAATACGCGTCCTTCATGTCGAGGGCGGCGTACCAGTCTCCCTGATCCATAGAGGGGATAAGAGTGCCCAGGGAGAGCATACGGAATTTCAACTTTACCATAAACTTGTTGAGACCCCGTAAGTCCAGGATAGGACGTAGCCCCCCCTTTGGCTTTGGGATTAGGAAATAACGGGAGTAGAATCCCTTGCCTCTGAGATCCCTTGGGACCTCCTCCACCGCTCCCAGAGTAAAGAGTTCGTGCACCTCCTGGATAAGGAGTTGCTCGTGAGAAGGGTCCCTGAAGAGGGACGGGGTGGGAGGAGGGCGGGGAGACGAATTGCAATCGGTATCCCCCCTGGACGGTATGTAAAACCCAGCGGTCTGTGGTGATATTCGACCACGCCGGGGAGAAGGGGGAGAGGCGGTTCAGAAACAGGAGTGCGGGATCGGTATGGACTGGTACTCCGGCCTCGAGCGCCCCTTCAAAAATTTTGTTTGGGCCCCGACGATGGCTTGTGGGGGCCCTGCCTCTGGCCGGTCTGCCGGCCAGGTTGCAGTCTCCTACCCCCTCGACCACGCGGCCTTCTGTAAAAGTCTTGACGTGGTGGGGGAGGGAAGTAAGTGCGTCGCACGAACGGCCTGAAGGGCCTGCGCTGCGTCGCGGGGGTATGCATCCCCAGCGTGCGGATGATGGTACGACCGTCTTTTAAGGTCTGCAGCTTAGGGTCTGTCTTCTCCGAAAACAGGCCCTGCCCGTCAAAGGGTAGGTCCTGGATAGTGTGCTGGACCTCTGCTGGGAGGGTGGAGGATTGCAGCCAGGAGATGCGCCGCATGGCGACTCCGGAGGCGATGGTTCTGGCAGCGGAGTCGGCGATGTCCAAGGAGGCCCGCAGCGACGTCCTGGCCAGCTTTTTGCCCTCCTCCACGAAGGCTTTATACTCCTGTCTGGACTCTGGAGGTATAAGCTCTTTAAACTTGTCCATCGTGACCCAGGTGTTGAAAGCATAGCGGCTCAGGAGTGCCTGTTGGTTCGCCGCACGAAGCTGTAGGCCCCCTCCTGAGTAGATCTTCCGGCCAAACAAGTCTAGGCGCTTGGCGTCCTTTGACTTCGGGGCCGGGGCCTGTTGGCCGTTCCTCTCCCTCTCGTTGACAGATTGGACCACCAACGAACACGGAGGGGGGTGCGTATACAGGTATTGAAAATCCCTCGGGGGGGCCATGTACTTTCTCTCTACCCCCCTGGCAGTGGGGGGTATCGATGCTGGTGTCTGCCAGATGGATGTGGCGTTGGCAAGGATGGTCCGCACAAAAGGTAAGGCAACCATAGTGGGGGCATCGGTCGTCAGGATGTCCACCACGGGGTCCTCCAGTTCAGGGACCTCTTCTATTTGGAGGTCCATATTCAGGGCCAACCTGCGGAGCAGGGCTTGGTGGTCCCTGAGATCGATGGGAGGCGGGCCGGATGATGATGCTCCAGCCACTGCCTCATCAGGGGAGGAGGAGGAGGACAGGCCTTGGGCGAGCGGGTCCTCGACGGCTACTTCTTCGGGGCCCAGGGGTGGGGGCTCCGATTCAGGCTGCTCTACCTCTGGCGGAGGCCTGGAGACTGTAGCCTCTGGAGGTCGGGAGACTGTAGCCTCTGGCACTCGACGCTCCAACGTGGTTGAGGTAGGAGCTCTTGCTGGTACCCTCTGGGCTTCATAGTATGCCATGGGGGTCCAAAATGGCCACCGCTCCTGAACCTGCCCGGTCTCTGGCAGGTGACCCTGGTCGCTGATGGTGCGGTCCTCCGCGTAGAGGTCGCTACCAGCTCTGGAAGAGCGGGATCCAGAGCGCGAAGGCCAGGGTGGGGCAGAATAGCCATGCAGTGACGTCTGCGTGGCCAGGGTCTGCCTCCTTGGTGGGGTCCGGTGCCGGGATGGTATCCGGTACTGGGAGCCTGATCGGTGCCGGGATGGCGTCCGGTGCCGTGAGCCGGATCGGCGCCGGGATGGTGTCCGGTGCCGGGAGCCGGATCGGCGTCGAGAGTCGGATCGGCGCCGGGATGGGGAGCGGCGTCGAGAGCCGGAACGAGGGCGGGACCTGGATCGGTACCTGCGATGATCTCGGTACCGTGACACGGATCGGGACCTGGAACGTCTCGGCGATCTGCGCGTCGACCGGCCGCGGGACCGGGAGCGGCGTCGAGAGTCAGGATACCTCCGTGCAGATGGAGACCTGGAGCGGTACCGCGAGTAGGAACGGCGCCGGGATCGTGATCGGTGCCGGGACTGCGAGCGGTACCTTGGAGACGCAGGTGGCTGCTGCTGGCTGGTCTCCGCGTGCGGCACCGGGTGAAAGATGGCCGGTTTGCCGCGTGATGTGATGATCCGCACCGGCGGTACCGTAGAGGGAGTCGGTACCGGAGCGGTCATCTGGATCAGGTCCCGCGCCGCTGCGAAGGTGTCCGGTGTGGACGGCAGCGGAAGCTCGACCACGGAGCGTGCCGGGGAGCTGGCGGTTACCGAGCTCAACGGCCCTCGCGGGACCGGAGTCGTCGGTACCGGAGCCTGCAGAGGCTGACCTGCACTCAACGGCCTCTCGGGTACCGGAGTTGGCAGGGCCGGCGTCGGTGTTGACGGCGGCGCCGGACTCAACGGCCTAAGGAGGGCCGGAGTAAGTGGCACGGAGACCACTGGCACCGAACTCAACGGTCCTTCCGGTACCGGAGTTGGCGGTGCGGGCGCCTCAACAGACCTAGGCGGGTCTGGAGCTGGCTGCGCATGCAGCGGCGCCTTAGTTGGTCCTCCCGACTTCTTGGCTCTCGGGGACAGAGAGCGGCTCTGTGAAGTCCCGGGTAGAGAGGGACGGTGCCTGGGTTCTTTTCCGGAGCTTGGACGTTCCGGTGCCGCAGATGTTGAGGCCGCCGGGGCCGGTGCCGTGGTACGATGCGGCGCCGACATCGGGCTAAGAGACGCCTCTAAAAGGAGCTGCTTCAAACGAAAGTCCCGCTCCTTTTTGGTCCGCGGCTTGAAGGACTTACAAATACGGCACTTGTCCGGAAGGTGGGACTCCCCGAGGCACTTGAGACAGGAGGCGTGCGGATCTCCTGTAGGCATCGGCTTCTGGCATGCCGAGCAAGGCTTGAATCCCGGTGAGCCAGGCATTGGCCCGGTACCGGGTTGGGGATAAGGGGAGAAGCCCCTTATCTCCAGCTACAATTGTCACTGAGTAAGATAACTGCTAACAACAACTATTAACAACTAATTAACGGTACTTAAACTATCTAAAAGATAAACGAGTGCTGTGAAGCTAGGGCTGTGGAGGTCAGCGAGCTGCTCTCCACTGTTCCAACGACCGACACGGGCGGTAAGAAGGAACTGAGGGGGCGATGGGCCGGCTGCAGTATATATCGGGGCACCTAACGGCGCCACTCCAGGGGGCGCCAGCCGGCCCACCGAGTGTTGCTAGGGTAAAAATCTTCCGATGATCGTGCACGCCGCGCGGGCACACCTAACTGGAATACATATGAGCAAGCACTCGAAGAAGAAGTAATGATCCGCACCGGCGGTACCGTAGACGGAGTCGGTGCCGGAGCGGTCATCTGAATCAGGTCTCGTGCCGCTGCGAAGGTGTCCGGCGTGGACGGCAGCGTAAGCTCAACCACGGAGCATGCCGGGGAGCTGGCGGCTACCGAGCTCAACGGCCCTCGCGGGACCAGAGTCGTCGGTACCGGAGCCTGCGGAGGCTGACCTGCACTCAACGGCCTCTCGGGTGCCGGAGTTGGCAGGGCCGGCGCCGGTGTTGACGGCGGCGCCGGACTCAACGGCCTATGGTAGGCCGGAGTAAGTGGCACAGAGGCCACTGGCACCGAACTCAACGGTCCTTGCGTTACCGGAGTTGGCGGTGTGGGCGCCTCAACAGACCTAGGGAGATCTGGAGCTGGCTGCGCATGCAGCGGCGCCTTAGTCGGTCCTCCCGACTTCTTGGCTCTCGGGGACAGAGGGCGGCTCTGCGAGGTCCCAGGCAGAAAAGGACGGTGCCGGGGTTCTTTTCCGGAGCTCGGGCGTTCCGGTGCCGCAGACGTTGAGGCCGCCGGGGTCGGTGCCGGGGTTCGTTGCGGCGCCGACATCGGGCTAAGCGATGGCTGTAAAAGGAGCTGCTTTAAGCGAAAGTCCCGCTCCTTTTTGGTCTGCGGCTTGAATGACTTACAAATGCGGCACTTGTCCGGAAGGTGAGATTCCCCGAGGCACTTGAGACAGGAGGCGTGTGGATCTCCTGTGGGCATCGGCTTCTGGCATGCCGAGCAAGGTTTGAATCCCGGAGAGCCAGGCATTGGCCCGGTACCGGGGTGGGGATAGGGGAGGAGCCCCTTATCTCCAGCTACTATTGACACTAACAAAGATAACGAACTATCAGTAACTATTAACAACTAATTAAACAGTACTTAAACTATCTAGAAGATAAACGAGTGCTAATGAAGCTAGGGCTGTGGAGGTCAGCGAGCTGCTCTCCACTGTTCCAACGACCGACACGGGTGGTAAGAAGGAACTGAGAGGGCGATGGGCCGGCTGGGGTATATATCGGGACACCTAACGGCGCCACTCCAGGGGGCGCCAGCCGGCCCACCGAGTGTTGGTAGGGTAAAAATCTTCCGACGATCGTGCACGCCGCGCGCGCACACCTAACTGGAATACATATGAGCAAGCACTCGAAGAAGAAGCGCTGTTTTAAGGACATGAGGTAGTCCAAGATAGTGGGAACTGACGCCTGCAGGGGGGCAGTACCACGTGGAGCACACCAGCAGGAAAAATGTTTCCATTTGGCCAAGTAGGTGGATCTGGTGGAGGGCTTCCTGCTACCCAGAAGGACCTGTTGTACCGAGCGGGAGCAACGTAGCTCAGATTGGTTTAGCCATGCAGCATCCACGCTGTGAGGTGGAGAGATCGTAGGTTGAAATGGCAGAGTCAGCCGTGCTCCTGACTAATCAGGTCTGGTCACAACGGAAGTGGAATTGGAGTGACCATGGAGAGCTCTAGGAGAGTGGTGTACCAGTGCTGCCTGGGCCACGCCGGGGCGACCAAAATTAAGCGGGCTCTATCCTTGCACACCTTGAGCAGGACCCTGTGGACTAACGGGAATGGGGGAAAGGCGTAGTATAGGTGGTCTTCCCACAGTATTAGAAAGGCGTCTGATAGGAAACCCGGGGAGCATCCCTGGAGTGAGCAGAACACTTGGCACTTCCGATTCTCGCTAGAGGCGAACAGGTCTATGTGGGGAAACCCCCCACTTCCGGAAGATGGAGTGGATAATGTCCGGGCGAATGGACCACTCGTGTGCCTGGAAGGATCTGCTGAGGCGGTCCGCTAAGGTGTTCTGGACCCCTGGGAGAAAAGAAGCCACCAGATGGATGGAATGGGCTATGCAGAATTCCCACAACTGCATGGCTTCCTGACAAAGGGGGGACGATCGTGCTCCCCCTTGCTTGTTGATATAAAACATGGCCGTTGTGTTGTCTGTGAGGACTGCAACACAATGGCCCTGAAGGTGCTTGTGAAACACTTGGCAAGCCAGGCGCACTGCCCTCAGCTCCCGTACATTGATGTGTAGGGATAACTCTTGCACGGACCAAAGGCCTTGTGTGCGAAGGTCCGCGAGGTGAGCGCCCCACCCCAGAGACGATGCATCTGTGGTTAGGGCCAGGGAGGGCTGTGGGGTATGGAATGGTACCCCCTCGACTACTGTCCCGGGGTTCAGCCACCAGTTCAGGGAGGCTAGGATTTCTGTTGGTACTGTGACCACCGTGTCCATGCTGTTCCGGCCTGGGTGGTATACAGTTGAGAGCCAGGCCTGAAGGGGACAGAGGCACAGTCTGGCGTGTCTGGTCACAAAGGTACAAGACACCATGTGTCCCAGGAGACTTAGGCACGTCCGTACTGTCGAGGTTGGGAAGCTTTGCAGGCCGTGAATGATGTTCACTAGGGCCTGGAAACGTGCGTCCGGTAGGAGCGCTCGGGCAAGTCTCGAATCTAGGACTGCCCTGATGAAGTCTATCCTTTGGTTCGGCTCCAAAGCGGACTTTTCGACATTGAGGAGCAAGTCTAGGTGTCTGAACATGCCCATGGTGAAATGAACATAAGACTGCACCTGACCCCTGGAGCTGCCCCGAATGAGCCAATCGTCGAGGTACGGGAACACTTGGATCCGACGCCGACGAAGGGAGGCCGCTACGACAGCCATACACTTTGTTAAGACCCTTGGCGCCATGGATAGGCCGAAGGGAAGGACGGTAAACTGGAAGTGCTGTTGGTTGACCACACAGCGGAGGAAACGCCTGTGCGGCGGGTAAATTGCTATGTGGAAGTACGCATCCTTTGTGTTGAGGGCGGCGTACCAGTCTCCAGGATCCAGGGAAGGAATAATGGTCTCCAGGGAAACCATCCGGAACTTCAACTTTACCATGAATTTGTTGAGTCCGCAGAGGTCTAGGATGGGTCGCAGCCCGCCCTTTGCTTTGGGGATTAGGAAATATCGGGAGTAAAAACCCCTGCCCCTCAGCTCCTTTGGAACCTCTTCTATTGCTCTGATAGCTAGGAGCATTTGCACCTTGTAGTGGGGTGGCACCCCGCTCAGGCCTGAAGGGGCCTATTAGTTGAATATTGAGATCATTCAGGTGTGCTGTAATATCACAAAAGACAAAGAGATCTTGATTCCAGGACTCATTTTCAAGCTCTGGGAATTGCACTGGCCCGTTTTCAAGGAATTTTGCTACCTCCTCTTTCAAAGAAACGAAACGCTGGAGCACCCTTCCTCGACTCAACCACCTCACATCCGTATGGTAGATTAAGTTGCTGCAGTCGGCATCTACCCCTTCAAGAAAGGCTCGAAATGTCCTATGTTTTAGTCATCTAGAACAGATGCAGTTTACAATGGAAACTACCCCTGATATTACATGCTCAAATTTTAAGACCTTGCTACACAAAACCTGCTGATGTATAATGCAGTGATATTTGGTTATTTGTCTCCCGATAAATTCTTCAAGAAGAGTAACTGCTCCAACTTTTTCCCCCACACATAGCTGGAGCACCATCAGTACAAATGGCCACCAAGTTTGTGAAATCTAATCCCGATTTATCATTCATGCACTTTATCACTTCACTGGAGATTTCTTTTCCGGTTGTGCGACCTGTCATGGAGCACATGCCAGCGAGTTCTTCAGTACTTTCAAAGTTTTTATCAATACCGCTAATAAAAATAAGAAGTTGGGCGGTGTCTGTTAAATCGGTGCTTTCATCCATAGCTAGGGAGTAAAAGCAGAATTCACTGACTCTCTGCTTTAACTGATCACCTAGATTGGTAGAAATGTCAGCTATTCTTCTCTGTACAGTCATGCGTGATAGACTGACATTCTCAAATATTCCCCTCTTCTCTGGACATAACTCAGATGCAGCAATCAACATACACTTTTTTAAAAACTTGCCTTCTGTGAAGCATTTCCCAGCAGCGGCAATTTCCTTAGAAATTTGAAAGCTTACTTTAGTAACCGTATCGTTCTCAATGCTCACTTTCTTGAAAAGTTGCTGTTCTCCACTAAGGTTTTTCACTAAACTGGCTGCTTTAATTATTTTTTCATTTGGGTTCAATTTGGCGAGATTGGGATGTTTAGTTTCAAAGTGCCGCCGAAGGTTGTATTCTTTCGAAACGGCTACCGTTTCGCGACACACGAGGCACTGTATTTTGTCTTTGTCTTCTGCGGCCGGGGGAGAGCGGGGCATGTCGCCCTCCTGCCGCCGGGGGAGAGTGGGGCATGTCGCCCTCCCCCCAGCGCTCCTGATGCTGGGGGAGAGCGGGACCGCGGCATGCCAGAGCTGGCCCTGCCCGCCCGGTCCCCCCCTCCCCGTCCCCCACTCACCTACTTCCCGGAGCAGGGGGACGTGGTGGAGCCACCCTTCCTGGAACTGGGCTGGCCGGTGCTTTTGCGCAGGCAGATCTGCTCCACCCCCCGTGGGCCGCACAGTGAGCATGCGCGGGCCGCATGTGGCCCGCGGGCCGTATGTTGTGCAGGCCTGCCCTAGAGAAAACACGGTTACTCACTGTAGTAACTAGTGTTCTTCGAGATGTGTTGCTCATATGTATTCCAGTTAGGTGTGCGCGCGCGGCGTGCACGATCGTCGGAAGATTTTTACCCTAGCAACACTCGGTGGGCCGGCTGGCGCCCCCTGGAGTGGCGCCGTTAGGTGCCCCGATATATACTGCAGCCGGCCCATCGCCCCCTCAGTTCCTTCTTGCCGGCTATTCCGACAGTGGGGAAGGAGGGCGGGTTTGGAATACATATGAGCAACACATCTCGAAGAACACCAGTTACTACGGTGAGTAACCGTGTTTTCTTTTTCGAGTGCTTGCTCATATGTATTCCAGTTAGATGACTCCCAAGCCATTCCTAGGAGGCGGGGTCGTATACAGGTATTGAAAATCCCTCGGGGGGGCCATGTACTTTCTCTCTACCCCCCTGGCAGTGGGGGGTATCGATGCTGGTGTCTGCCAGATGGATGTGGCGTTGGCAAGGATGGTCCGCACAAAAGGTAAGGCAACCCTAGTGGGGGCATCGGTCGTCATGATGTCCACCACGGGGTCCTCCAGTTCAGGGACCTCTTCTATTTGGAGGTCCATATTCAGGGCCAACCTGCGGAGCAGGGCTTGGTGGTCCCTGAGGTCGATGGGAGGTGGACCGGATGATGATGCTCCAGCCACTGCCTCATCAGGGGAGGAGGAGGAGGACAGGCCTTGGGCGAGTGGGTCCTCGACGGGTACTTCTTCGGGGCCCAGGGGTGGGGGCTCCGACTCAGGCTGCTCTACCTCTGGCGGAGGCCTGGAGACTGTAGCCTCTGGAGGTCGGGAGACTGTAGCCTCTGGTGCTCGACGCTCCAACGTGGTTGAGGTAGGAGCTCTTGTTGGTACCCTCTGGGCTTCATAGTATGCCATGGGGGTCCAAAATGGCCACCGCTCCTGAACCTGCCCGGTCTCCGGCAGGTGACCCTGGTCGCTGATGGTGCGGTCCTCCGCATAGAGGTCGCTGCCAGCTCTGGAAGAGCGGGATCCAGAGCGCGAAGGCCAGGGTGGGGCAGAGTAGCCATGCAGTGACGTCTGCGTGGCCAGGGTCTGCCTCCTTGGTGGGGTCCGGTGCCGGGATGGTATCCGGTACCGGGAGCCTGATCGGTGCCGGGATGGCGTCCGGTGCCGTGAGCCGGATCGGCGCCGGGATGGTGTCCGGTGCCGGGAGCCGGATCGGCATCGAGAGTCGGATCGGCGCCGGGATGGTGACCGGCGTCGAGAGCCGGATCGAGGGCGGGACCTGGATCGGTACCTGCGATGATCTCGGTACCGTGACACGGATCGGGACCTGGAACGTCTCGGCGATCTGCGCGTCGACCGGCCGCGGGACCGGGAACGGCGTCGAGAGTCAGGATACCTCCGTGCGGATGGAGACCTGGAGCGGTACCGCGAGTAGGAACGGCGCCGGGATCGAGATCGGTGCCGGGACTGCGAGTGGTACCTTGGAGACGCACGTGGCTGCTGCTGGCTGGTCTCCGCCTGCGGCACCGGGTGGAAGATGGCCGGTTTGCCGCGTGATGTGACGATCCGCACCGGCGGTACCTTAGACGGGGTCGGTACCGGAGCGGTCATCTGGATCACGTCCCGCGCCGCTGCGAAGGTGTCCGGCGTGGACGGCAGCGGAAGCTCGACCACGGAGCGTGCCGGGGAGCTGGCGGTTACCGAGCTCAACGGCCCTCGCGGGACCGGAGTCGTCGGTACCGGAGCCTGCGGAGGCTGACGTGCACTCAACGGCCTCTCGGGTGCCGGAGTTGGCAGGGCCGGCGCCGGTGTTGACGGCGGCGCCGGACTCAACGGCCTAAGGAGGGCCGGAGTAAGTGGCACGGAGGCCACTGGCACCGAACTCAACAGTCCTTCCGGTACCGGAGTTGGCGGTGCGGGCGCCTCGACAGACCTAGGCTGGTCTGGAGCTGGCTGCGCATGCAGCGGCGCCTTAGTCGGTCCTCCCGACTTCTTGGCTCTCGGGGACAGAGAGCGGCTCTGTGAAGTCCCGGGTAGAGAGGGACGGTGCCTGGGTTCTTTACCGGAGGTTGGACGTTCCGGTGCCGCAGACGTTGAGGCCGCCGGGGCCGGTGCCGTGGTACGATGCGGCGCCGACATCGGGCTAAGAGACGCCTCTAAAAGGAGCTGCTTCAAACGAAAGTCCCGCTCCTTTTTGGTCCGCGGCTTGAAGGACTTACAAATACGGCACTTGTCCGGAAGGTGGGACTCCCCGAGGCACTTGAGACAGGAGGCGTGCGGATCTCCTGTGGGCATCGGCTTCTGGCATGCCGAGCAAGGCTTGAATCCCGGTGAGCCAGGCATTGGCCCGGTACCGGGTTGGGGATAAGGGGAGAAGCCCCTTATCTCCAGTACAATTGTCACTAAGTAAGATAACTGCTAACAACAACTATTAACAACTAATTAACGGTACTTTAACGGTACTTAAACTGTCTAAAAGATAAAAGAGTGCTGTGAAGCTAGGGCTGTGGAGGTCAGCGAGCTGCTCTCCACTGTTCCAACGACCGACACGGGCGGTAAGAAGGAACTGAGGGGGCGATGGGCCGGCTGCAGTATATATCGGGGCACCTAACGGCGCCACTCCAGGGGGCGCCAGCCGGCCCACCGAGTGTTGCTAGGGTAAAAATCTTCCGACGATCGTGCACGCCGCGCGCGCACACCTAACTGGAATACATATGAGCAAGCACTCGAAGAAGAATATATTTTTGTAAAACACTTTTATGCAGACTGTAACCCTAGATGATGTACAGCATTAAATAATATGAAACAGTAGACGAGAGACCTGAGACGTTGCTGAAATCAGAGGGGCTATGATTAAGCCTAATGCAGAGGGTCTGGGGTGGAAAATGAAAAGGTACAGCCGAAGCGGAAGATGGTATGATTTAAGAGGGGTTCTGGGGTTGCTTTGCAAGGGTTCATAGGGAGCCTATAACCCTCATGCACAAGTGCCAGGGCTGGGTAAGGTGGGTGGGCCTTTGTTAGAGGAACAGGCTGCTCATATACCTCTTGTTGTTATTGACGACAAACTGCAACCCAACTGCACGTATGCTACGGGGGCAACTTCCTGCCCTTTTGACAAACCCTCACACCCCTTGAACTCCATAAAAACACGCTTTACACAGTTATTTTCAACTGACATTTTATTTTACAACACACCCTGTTTTGTTCCCAAAATACACTCTAACTGTTAGTGTTTTTTCGTAGCAACATTTTGTAATTTGCTGAACGAAGAAGGCGTTCAACATTTCGCATTAAACATTCATCTGTCGGTTTGATGATTTTATCTAAAACGCTATTTGAGTCCTCAGCCTCTGTCACTTTGTCCACCAACTTTGCCCCTAGAGCTAAATGTTCCTGGGTTAAACAGAGGCACTGCAGCGCGTATCCCAACGTGATGATGACATTTAACACACTCTCCATACACAAACTACCGCTAATTTCTTTAATTTTACAGTTCACATAATTTAAAGACCAGGACACGCTGGCGTGATGCCTCTGACCGGGGGCATCTATGGCGCACCCAGGACAATCCTCATTTTCTTTCTCTCTCAGGCAGTGCTTGATGATTCCGTGCACAGCCGCTCGCACAATTGCACGCATCACGGTTATGAACTCGCACAGGCTTAATACCGAATTTCTCCCCCAACTTTAGATAGTACAGGCCTATAGAATAAGCGTCCCCCGCTGTTTCGGCATTCTGTGGAGCATCTGGTTTTGGGTTTGGGAAAAAACAGATCGGGCCCAATTGACTCGGCCCTTCGGAGCGATCGGTGTCCAGAACCTCCAAGTCCTCTGAAGAACCATTGCTCAGCTGCTGAAAAATGTACAGTAAGAAATACGTGTGAGGCATCTTTGTACTTTCTCATAACATGATTTTAAAGCCTTTTACGCCATGTATCAAGAGACCCCTTCCTCATGCAGCTTTTAAAAACAACAAACAACAACAAATGCAATATGTCTCTGTGCAGGCTTGATCCAAAAGGCTCTAGCCAACCGAGCATCAGTCCCTGCCAAACCATCCCTTGAACGTTCTTACACACAACGTACCTGTGCCTTGTCTCCGTACAGGCCTTTGTTTGATTCGTTTGGGTTCTCCTGGCCGGGGTCCAGAGTCTCAAACAAATCATGGCCCAGAGGTCTGGCCTCGTGTTTCTACGCCGTGTTGTTCCTGCGGGTACAGGCGTCGTTAGCTATCCCTGCCTCACCACTCCCATGACCCGTCTCAAACACTGTTTTCTACAACCGTGTGTTTGTTTCTTCAGGTCCCATAGCAGCGACCTTATAACGTCTCTCCATGAGAAGCTTGACTGCCGGTGTTGGCCAGGGCCTGCTAGGTGCAGCCATCTTTAATCATCAAACCGTTTAAATAGAAACTCCTCCTTACAACGGCAACCCTAAACTATTGGCTAAGAGTATCATGCAGCCTCCCTCCCTAAGTAAGGAGAAGCTTCTATTTAAACGGTTTGATGCCCTGAGCTCTCTGACATTTATGTGAAGGGACAAATCCGAGTCCGACCATCTCCCCTGGGTTTGCACGTTCCCTGTATGAGATCCCCAGCCCAAGTCCGACGCATTGGATACCAGGTCTAATGACGGGGACACCTCCCGGAAAGGGACCCCTTGCCTGGGTGAGACCACCATTGTAGGGAGGCAACTACCAGGGATGGTACCGTGATAACCTTGTCCAGCCCGTCCTGGGCCTGGGAGAATTGGGAGGCTAGCCAGAGCTGGAGGGGCCTCATTCGGAGCCTGGCATGGCGGACCACATACGTGCATGCCGCAATGTGCCCCAGGATCTGAAGGCACGCTTTTGCCCTTGTCACCGGGAAGGCCGTGACCGAGGCGATGAGACCTTTGACAGTCTCGAACCTGCCGAGAGGAGAGAGGCTGTGGCCTTTAAGGCGTCCAGCAGCGCCCCTGTGAATTCTATGCGCTGCACTGGAACCAACGTTGATTTGTTCTCGTTCACCACTAGGCTGAGATCTGCACATGTGGACAGGAGCAGTTCCACATGGGCCTGTACCTGGGACCGAGAGTTGCCCTTGAGAAGCCAATCGTCCAGGTATGGAAAGATCTGCACCCCTTCCCGTCGGAGGTAGGCCGCTACTACCGCCATGCACGTGGTGAAAACCCTCGGCGCTGTGGATAGGCCAAACGGGAGGACCGTGAACTGGTAGTGGTCCATCCCCACCAGGAATTGGAGGAAGCATCTGTGCCCCTCGAATATATGGATGTGGAAATACGCGTCCTGGAGGTCCAGGGCCGCGTACCAATCCCCCAGATCCAGAGAGGGGATAATGGAGGCCAGAGACACCATGCGGAATTTGGAGCGGACCATAAACCTGTTGAGGGCCCGCAGGTCCAGGATGGGCCTGAGACCGCCCTTCGCCTTTGGGATCAGGAAATATCGGGAGTAGAAGCCTCTGCCCTGGAATTCTACTGGGACTCTTTCCACCGCCCCCAGGTGCAGCAGCCACGCCACCTCCTGCCGTAGGGACGGGGGTGATAGGGCGGGGGTGAACTGAACTGCAACGTGTAGCCCTTGGAAATGGTGTTGAGGACCCACCGGTCCGACGTTATACGGGACCACGCCACTCGGAAGGCAGACAATCGGTTTCAGAACACAAACTTTATTAATCGGGGGGTTTCCCTGGCCACTGGGCTGGTTCCCCCCTGCAAATAGTCAAAACCGCCTATTTCCCTGCTTCTTGTCCTTAGAGGTCCCGGGCTGCGGGGCAGAGCGGGACTGACGTTGAGACCGATGCCTCTGGTCTCTCGGCCTCTTAGACGGGGGCTTGTATCTGCTCCGTGCAGGTGGAGCCGATGTTTGCGGCCTGGGCTTGTCCTTAGTCGGAGGGACGTAGAGGCGGTTTGCAGGGCGGTACGGGAATCCTTCATCCCGTGCAGATGGGCATCCGTCTGGTCAGTGAACAGCGCTTTCCCGTCAAAGGGCAGGTCCTGCATGAGGGACTGGGCCTCCACCGACAGTCCAGACAGGAGGAGCCACGACGCCAGTGGCCTTACGGACCCAGGGGGAGCCACTTAGCCAGGGGAAGAGGAACTTGACTCAAGCATAGTTGAGGCTCAGTTCTGACTCTGCCTCCCCACGGGGGCCTCTCTATTTACAACCCCTGCAGCGGCTCGTCCCACAGCCTGTCAGAGCCAGCCCTGGCTATGTAGGATGCTGGGGTCAAAGGTCACTTACGTCAAATCCGGGGAGGGAGGCGGCAAATCGGAGCAGGGCAGTGCTGCTCCGTATGGCCCTAGCTCTCTCCCGGGTCTCTGGAGTGGAGCCATAAATGGACGTGCTGCGGGAGAAGGAGGCAGGGGAGGGTCAGCGGGCAGGCGAATAAGCTCTACAAACGAGCCTCTCCCCCTCCCCATGGGTCTGAAACCTTGTGCTCAGGGGGGAATAGCTGACTCCTCATGTGGGGATTAATGACACTGATAATGTCTTGCTGGGCACAAGCTGTCATTGTCTCTCCAGGCTGGGACAATGTTCGGTCTTGGGGGCTGGTCTGTTTGCTCTAAACCCCTGATCCATGAACAGCACATCAGGATCAAGACACATGCCCTGGACCCCAGACACCAGCTCCAGAGGCCTTGGTAGGATGGATGGAGCGGCCGTGAGGACAATCCCTCTGGGAACTGCAGTGTCCCTAGGACAGAAGAGCTGATTCCCTGAGGCTCCTCCTGTATCTCAGGGTCTCGCTAGAAAGGAGCCAGTGACTTTTCTCAGAGGCCCATGTCCTGCCTCTCACAGGGGTTTCAGTCTCTCAGTCCCCAGCCAGGCCTGGTGCTCACTGTTAGTGCTGAATGGAACCATGCAGAGCTCTGGCCGACAGTCCCAGCTCCTTCCCTCTGCCCCCCCACCTCCCGCCGCCTCTCCCCCACAAGGCAGAAGGGCCCCAACATTGCACCAACATCTCTGGGAAAGTGTGGCCTGCTGGGTCCAAGCTGGGAGGACACAATGGAAACATGGCTCTTCTAGTCTCTCCTTTGCTGCCCTCCCACGGGGTTCAGGGGAAATTCTGTCCCAGACCCTCCCATTCTGCTCACCTCCAAGATGTGCTGCAGCTTGTCTGTGTTGGGGGTCTCCGTGAGGAGGCCCCTGAGCATGGTGTCCAGGCTCTGTGAATAGCTCTTGTGCAGAGCCTGCAAGAAGAGGGAGCACCCGTCAGTCATGGGATCTGGGGCTACACCAGCCAAGGGACAATTAGGGGGGTTCTCTGGGGAGCCCTGGCAAGACCCAAGGCACATCCTGGCCTCTGCCATTCACATCACTCCAGGGACACTCAGAAAGAGTTCATGGCTGGGTGCCTGCTGGCTCTTCAATCCTCGCCCTTAGCAGTTCTGTGCGCAGGGCCTGGTACCCAGCAGAGTATGGAACAGCCAAACTGCGATGGGTGGGAGGTAGGATCCCCGGGAGAGTCCAGGCAGCAGAGCAGAGAATGAGGAGAGGAGGAAAGACTGGGATCACACACAGAGGGCTAACGCAATTCTCTCTGAGGGGAAGGGGCCCTCCCTCCTGACAGCTTGTGTCCCCCCGCAGGCCTGTTCCCAGCTCTGGTCACTCCTCCCCTATTCTCAGCAGTTCCATCAAACCGAGGGAGCAGGGACCAGAGTCCGTTCCTGCTCCTGGGTCAGGGAAGTAGGATCGTGACCTACCTGGAAGTGGAAGGTGTCGTTCCCAGTGCCCATGGTGTAAATGGCATAAAGAAGAGCTCGCAGGAGGCGTGACTCCACCTCCCGGGCAAGCGGCGGCTGCAGTTTGCTGGCGGGAGAGAGGAGCCTGGTTACACTTGGCAGCACCGGAGTGGCGCTGGCACTGCCATGGACATGACCCCCCTCCCCCGCAGTGATCCCCTTCCCACGGCCACTCTAACGCTACGGGAGTGAAATCACCCCCCAGCCAGGAAAGAGGGGACATTCCCGCCTCCTCTGCTGGGGGATGCGAACAGCCTCGGCTGGGGGTAATCTCGGCAGGAGGGGATCTGGGACTCCCGGCTCCGGACCCGATCAGCACCAGGGTTAGGGCAGCTGGATGGGAGGGTTCTGGTACCTGAGGCTGCAAACCGCGGCCATGGAGCCGGAGATGATGGATGTTGGCTCCGACTCCAGGGGCAGGATCTCAATCAGCTCCTGAGAGACCCCAAGGAGACAAAACCGCGGGTGAGACTCAGGGCCCGCAGACCCACAGGCGCTTCCCAGGGAGGAGGCCAAAGTGCTCTGCAGAAACAGCCAGTGTCGCCCCACCCAGCCGGGCCCCCCATTCGTCTCACCCATCAAACCCATCCTTCCTTCCCTCTCTCCCACCCAATTCCTCCCCTCCGGCCTTACAATTCCCTCACTGCGAGCTCCCGATTGGTGTCAGAATTTCCCCCTTCCCTGCTCCCCAGCCCCAGCCCCAGGAACCCCTTGTGACGGTGTACCCCATATGGGGAGAGGCTTATAAATGTATACATGATGTAACTGGGATATGTTTTATGCTACATGTGCCATGTAACATATCTCTGTGAAAGTTATGACCTACTGAATCTATTCCTCCTGTTTGTATGCATGTATCATTGTTGTAGTTGGAGTTATGAATATTGGTTTTATATTTGCTGGTTTTGTACATAGCCTTTGTAAGAGCCTGGAATCATGTCTTGAGAAAGGTATGTGCATGTAAAGAGACCAATCAAGAAACCCTTACACAGACAATAGGAGGTGCAGACCCCAATCCACATCTGGGCCTGGCCAGGAATGCAACTGGCTGGACTGGTTAGGGTGCATGGACAGGTGACTTGCCCATGTGATCCCAAAACTCCAGGGTAAGATGATGCTACACAGGGAGTGGGGGAGAGGCTATAAAAAAGCTTGGAAGACCCCTCCATGTTGTCTTCAGCTGGCTAAAGAGAGAGGCTCTCCACCCCCCAAAGACATACCTGAAAAAGACTGAACAAAGGACAAAGACCATAGGGGGTGTGAGCGATTGCTGGACCCAGGCTATGAGTTCTACAGCCTGTAACAGGAAGAATCTGGAGCTGGTGAGGTTTTTATATCTGTGTTAAGTTTGATTAGACATAGACGTGCGTGTTTTATTTTATTTTACTTAGTAATTTACTTTGTTCTGTCTGTAACTACTTGGAATCACTTAAACCCTACTTTCTGTACTTATTAAAATCACTTTTTACTTATTAAGTTACCTGGAGTACAAGTTGGTACCGGGCGGGGCGGGGGGGGGAGCAAACAGCTGTGCATATTTTTCTATCTTTGAAATAGAAGGCGAACTATTTATGAGTTTACCCTGTATAAGCTTTATACAGGGTAAAACGGATTTATTCAGGGTTTGAACCTCCTTGGGAGCTGGGCACCTGGGTGTCAAAGGCAAGAGCACTTCCTGAGCTGCTTCCAGGAGCCTTACAGTTGTTAGGGGACGTGGTTCGGACCTGGGTCTGTGTTTGCAGCAGATCAGCGGAATCTGGCTCAAAACAGACAGGATTCCGGAGTCCCAAGCTGGAAAGGGCAGGGAAGCAGGGGCAGAGGTAGCCTTGGCACACCAGGTGGCAGCACCAAGGTGGTTTCTGTGATTCCAACCTGTCACACCCCTGTCCTCTGCTTCCCCCTCCGGCCCACTAACTCTTCATGTCTGGCTCCCTCGCCCCAGGGGCCAGGCACGGGGTCCCACTCACTGCAATGCTCTCCACGAGGGCCGCTTTGGAGAAGAGTGGCTCCACAGTGTCCCGCCCCTGCCTCTGTGCTGAAAAGCAGAGACATGGGACAGCATGGAGGAAGCGGAGCTGTTTGGCCCTGTTCTGCACCCACTAGGAGTGGGGTGTGGGGAGAGAGAGACGGTTAGGTAGGGACCTCCCCACCCCACCCAAACCACCTCCAGGGCTCAGGACCTCCATGGGGTTGGACAGGGAAAGCCGCCCCGCTTCCCGAAACCAGGGTCGCCCTGCACAGACTGGGGTTGTAACTGGGACAGTGTCTGTGGGGAGAGGACACCTTGGCCTGTGCATAGCAAGCACCCTTACTTTGGGGTGCCAGGTAGCAAGGAAGAAGTGCCCCCCATTGGGGGTGATGGATTCACTGGGACAAGACCCCCCTGCATGGGTGGGTATGGAACAAGGGGCAGGACAGACTCGGTGGCCGTGCAGTTGGGGGATTTTTCTACCTCCTTTCTGCCCTGGAGGTGCTGCTGGATGACCGTGATGGTGGCTTGTTCTGGGGACATCTCCTCCGTCCCCTCCCCCTCCAGCTCGGCACTGGGGGTCTCTGCACCAGGGAGAGAAGGAGAAAGGGTCATTTATGCTGCTGTTGGGGGGATGCAATGGTGAGAGATGGCTCCTACTCTACAAGGAACCCCATGGAATAGAGGGCCCCACCCTGCCCCTCCCAGAGATGCCATCAGCCTCAGGGCCACGTGGCCGTCAGCCCTCCCCCACCCACAACATCATCGGGGAGGCGGAAGCTCCCCCCACTCTGTCCAGCAGCCCCTGCCGCAGGGCGTGGCTGTGCCACCCCCACTGGTGTCAGTGGGCTCCCGTGGTTCAGTCTTGGCGCCTTGGCGAGCCAACGGGCACAGGGTGTTACTAGTCCCCCCCTGCAACCGTCCCCCTCCCCAGGGAGAGCATACGGAACTTCAACTTTACCATAAACTTGTTGAGTCCCCGTAAGTCCAGAATAGGACGTAGCCCCCCTTTCGCCTTGGGGATTAGGAAATAACGGGAATAGAATCCCTTGCCTCTGAGATCCCTTGGAACCTCCTCCACCGCTCCTACAGTGAGGAGCTCCTGTACCTCCTGGATAAGGAGTTGCTTGTGAGAAGGGTCCCTGAAGAGGGACGGGGAGGGAGGGTGGGATGAAGGCGGGGAGACGAACTGCAATTGGTATCCCCTTTGGACGGTTTGTATGACCCAGCGGTCCGTGGTGATATTTGACCACGCCGGGGAGAAAGGGGAGAGGCGGTTCAGGAATAGGGGGGCAGGATCGTTTGGAACTGGTACTCCGGCCTCAAGCGCCCCTTCAAAAATTTTGTTTGGGCCCCGACGATGGCTTGTGGGGGCCCTGCCTCTGGCCGGTCTGTCGACCGGGTTGTTGTCTCCTGCCCCCTCGACCACGCGGCCTCCTGTAGAAGTCCTGCCGTGGTGCGGGGGGGAAGTAGGTACGTCGTGCGAAGGGCCGGAAGGGCCTGTGCTGCGTCGCTGGGGTATGCATCCCCAGCGTACGGATGATGGTTCGACCATCTTTGAGGGTCTGCAGCTTTGGGTCAGTTTTTTCAGAGAACAGACCCTGTCCTTCAAAAGGTAGGTCCTGGATCGTGTGCTGGACCTCTGCGGGGAGGGTGGAGGATTGCAGCCAGGAGATGCGCCGCATGGCGACTCCCGAGGCAATAGTTCTGGCTGCCGAGTCGGCGATATCTAGAGAGGCTCGCAACGACGTCCTGGCCAGCTTCTTGCCCTCCTCTACAAAAGCTTTGTACTCCTGCCTGGACTCTGGAGGTATAAGTTCTTTGAATTTCTCCATAGAGACCCAGGTGTTATAGCCGTAGCGGCTCAGGAGCGCCTACTGGTTCGCCGCACGAAGCTGTAGGCCCCCCCGTGAATAGATCTTCCTCCCAAACAAGTCTAGGCGCTTGGCGTCCTTAGACTTTGGGGCGGGGGCTTGTTGGCCATTCCTCTCCCTCTCGTTGACCGATTGGACCACCAGTGAACACGGAGGGGGGTGAGTATAGAGATATTGGAAATCTCTTGGGGGTGCCATGTACTTCCTCTCTACACCCCTGGCAGTGGGGGGTATCGAGGCTGGGGTCTGCCAGATGGATGTGGCGTTGGCCAGTATGGTACGTACGAATGGCAGGGCCACCCTGGTGGGGGCGTCGGTTGTCAAGATGTCCACCACCGGGTCCTCCAGTTCTGGAACCTCCTCTATCTGGAGATCCATGTTGAGGGCCAATCTGCGTAGCAGGTCTTGATGGTCCCTAAGATCAATAGGAGGCGGGCCGGACGATGACGCTCCCGCCACTGCCTCATCAGGGGAGGAGGAGGAGGACAGGCCTTGGGCGAGCGGATCCTCGGCGGGTACGGCTGCAGAGCCCAGGACTGGGGGCTCAGGGTCTGTGTCCCCTACCTCTGGCGGAGGCCGGGAGACTGTAGCCTCTGGCGCTTTACGCTCCAAAGTGGTCGAGGTGGGAGCTCTCGTTGGTACCCTCTGGGCTTTGTAGTAGGCCATCGGGGTCCAAAAGGGCCATCGCTCCTGACCCTGTCCGGTCTCTGGCAGGTGGCCCTGGTCACTGATAGTGCGGTCCTCGACATAGAGGTCGCTGCCAGCTCTGGAAGAGCGGGATCCAGAGCGAGAAGGCCAGGGTGGGGCAGAGTAGCCATGCAGTGACGTCTGCGTGGCCAGGGTCTGCCTCCTCGGCGGGGACCGGTGCCGGGATGGTATCCGGTGCCGGGAGTCGGATCGGTACCGGGATGGTGTCCGGTGCCGAGAGCCAGATCGGCGCCGAGAGCCAGATCGGTGCCGGGATGGTGACCGGTGTCGAGAGCCGGATCGGACATGAGACCTGGAGCGGTACCGGCGATGATCTCGGTACCGGGACACAGATCTGGACCTTGAATGTCTCGGTGACCTGCGCGTCGACCGGCCGTGGGACCGGGAGCGGCGTCGAGAATCAGCGTACCTCCGCGTGGAGGGGGACCTGGAGCGGTACCGCGAGTACGAGCGGCGCCGAGATGGAGATCGGTGCCGGGACTGCGAGCGGTACCTTGGAGACGCCGGCGGCTGCTGCTGGCTGGTCTCCGTCTGCGGCACCGGGTGGAAAATGGCCGGTTTGCCGCGTGAAGTCACGATGCGCACCGGCGGTACCGTAGACGGGGTCGGTGCCGGATCGGTCATTTGAATCAGGTCCCTTGCCGCTGCGAAGGTGTCCGGTGTGGACGGCAGCGTAAGCTCAACCACGGTACGGGCCGGGGAGCTGGCGGCTACCGAGCTCAACGGCCCTCGCGGGACCGGAGTCGTCGGTACCGGAGCCTGAAAAGGCTGACCTGCACTCAACGGCCTCTCGGGTGCCGGAGTTGGCAGGGCCGGCGCCGGTGCTGGTGGCGGCGCCGGACTCAACGGCCTATGGTGGGCCGGAGTAAGTGGCACAGAGGCCACTGGCACCGAACTCAACGGTCCTTGCGGTACCGGAGTTGGCGGTGCTGGCGTCGTAACAGGCCTAGGTAGGTCTGGAGCTGGCTGCGTATGCAGCGGCGCCTTAGTCGGTCCTCCCGACTTCTTCGCTCTCGGGGACAGAGGGCGGCTCTGCGAGGTCCCAGGCAGAGAAGGACGGTGCCGGGGTTCTTTCCCGGAGCTCAGGCGTTCCGGTGCCGTAGACGTTGAGGCCGCTGGAGTCGGTGCCTGGGCTCGTTGCGGCGCCGACATCGGGCTGAGCGACGCCTCTAAGAGGAGCTGCTTTAAACGAAAGTCCCGCTCCTTTTTGGTCCACGGCTTGAAAGACTTACAGATGCGGCACTTGTCCGGAAGGTGGGACTCCCCGAGGCACTTGAGACAGGAGGCATGCGGATCTCCTGTGGGCATCGGCTTTTGGCATGCCGAGCAAGGCTTAAATCCCGGAGAGCCAGGCATTGGCCCGGTACCGGGAGGGAGACAGGGGAGAAGCCCCTTATCTCCCGCTACTATTGACACTAACTACAACAACGAACTATGAATACTATTAACAACTAATTAAGAAGTACTTAAACTATCTACAAGATAAACGAGTGCTAATTAAGCTAGGGATGTGGAGGTCAGCTAGCTGCTCTCCACTGTTCCAACGACCGACACGGGTGGTAAGAAGGAACTGAGAGGGCGATGGGCCGGCTGGGGTATATATTGGGCCCCCTAACGGCGCCACTCCAGGGGGCGCCAGCCGGCCCACCGAGTGTTGCTAGGGTAAAAATCTTCCGACGATCGTGCACGCCGCGCGCGCACACCTAAGTGGAATACATATGAGCAAGCACTCGAAGAAGAACAGACAGGATTCGGGAGTCTCAAGCTGGAAAAGGCCTGGAGGCAGGGACAGAAGTGGCCTTGGCACACCAGGTGGCAGCACCAAGCAGGTCTCTGTGACCCCAAGCTGTCACAGTGGCGTAGTCGAGCAGGGGCGACCTTCCACGATAGATAGAGAAGGGAGTAGGAGGCCATCGGCTCAAACGGAGGACGAGTGAGACGAGAAAGGACAGGATTGAGGTCCCATGCTGGAGCAGGCGACTTAATTGTAGGGTGGACCTTCTCCAATCCTTTGACGAACCGACGCACCAAGGGATGCGTGAATAGAGAGCGACCATCCGCTCCTGGGTGGAAAGCCGAGATGGCCGCGAGATGAACTTTCAATGAAGCAGGGGCAAGGTGACTGTCCTTGAGGTGTAATATGTAGTCCAAGATAGATGGGACGGGAGCGAGGTGCGGAGATATCTGGCGTTGGGCGCACCAGAGAGAAAATCTCTTCCACTTGGCCTCATACGTAAGCCTTGTAGAGGGCTTGCGTCTCTCGAGGAGTACTTGTTTAACTGAATCCGAGCAAGCCAGCTCTGAACGGTTCAGCCATGAACTCTCCACGCTGTGAGATGTAAGGAGTGGAGGTCCGGGTGGAGAAGGCGACCGTGATCCTGCGAGATGAGGTCGTGGCTGATTGGGAGAGGAATGGGGGGCTGTATGGACAGGTCCATCAGGTACCAGCACTGCCGTGCCCAGGCCGGGGCCACTAAGATGACATCCGTCTTGTCCCTGCGAATCTTGAGGATGACTTTGTGGATCAGCGGGAAGGGCGGGAATGCGTAGAGCAAGTGGCATGACCACGAGATCGTGAAGGCGTCCGCAAGAGAGCCCGAGCCGTGGCCTCTGAAGGAGCAGAAGTTCGGACACTTCCTGTTGGTTCTGGACGCAAACAGGTCTAGGTGGGGAAGATCGAATGGATCACGTCCGGGCGTATGGACCATTCGTGAACCAGGAAGCGTCTGCTCAGCTTATCTGCCAGGACATTCTGGACTCCAGGGAGGTAAGACGCTTGGAGAGAGATGGAATGGGCTAAGCAGAGGTCCCACAGAAGGGCTTCGCGGCACAGTGTTGATGACCGGGCTCCGCCCTGCTTGTTGAGGTAGAACATGGCTGTTATATTGTCCGTGAGAACCTCTACGCAGCGATTTTGTAGGTGAGGCAGGAAAGCTTGGCACGCCAGATGAATTGCCCTGAGCTCCTTGATGTTTATGTGGAGATCGAGCTCGTGCTGTCGCCACATGCCCTGCGTTGTTAAGTGCCCGAGGTGAGCGCCCCAACCCAGCGCTGATGCGTCTGTTACTAGAGTTAGGAAAGGAAGGAGTGGTTGAAAAGGGACTCCTTCTCCTAACCTCAGTGGGTCTAGCCACCACTGCAGGGAGTCCAACGTGTGATCTGGGACCGTGATGACCATGTCCAAGCTGTTGCGGCTTGGTCGGTAGACTGAAGCCAACCACCCCTGTAGGGGACGAAGTCGTAACCGGGCATGCTGGACTACGTACGTGCAAGATGCCATGTGGCCCAGCAACTTGAGACATTGCCTTGCCGTTGTGGTGGGAAAACGGCGGAGAGTGGTGGTTAGATCAACGATGGTCAGACGACGAGGCTCTGGGAGGAACGCATGGGCTCTGGTTGCATCGAGGATTGCTCCGATGAACTGGATGGACTGGGTCGCTGTCAACACCGATTTGCCGGTGTTCACGATGATACCGAGGTAACGAAAGGTGTCCACAACCATCTGCACGTGCGCTTGCGTCTGCTGCTAGGACCGGCCTCGAACCAGCCAGTCGTCGAGGTACGGGAACACGTGGACGTGGTGGCGGCGGAGGAACGCAGCCATGACTGCCATGCATTTCGTGAAGACACGGGGGGCTGTACACAGACCGAAAGGGAGTGCTGTGAACTGGTAATGTGTCTTGCAAACGACGAATCGGAGGAAACTTCTGTGAGGTGGTGTGATGGAGATGTGGAAATACGCATCTTTCATATCGAGGGCGGCATACCAATCCCCAGGGTCCAGAGAGGGAATGTTGGTGGCCAAGGAAACCATACGGAACTTCAGGTTGACGATGTATTTGTTGAGGTTCCTTAGGTCCAGAATGGGTCTGAGACCTCCCTTGGCCTTCGGGACTAGGAAATATCGTGAGTAGAAACCCTTCCCCCTGAATTCCTGAGGCACCTCCTCCACTGCTCCTAGATTGAGGAGCTCTTGCACCTCTTGGTAGAGGAGTTGCTCGTGAGAAGGATCCCTGAAGAGGGATGGAGGGTGGGGGGGTGGGAAGGAGGGGTAGAGTGGAAGTGGATAGAATATCCCGCCTCTACCGTCCGAAGGACCCACCGGTCCGATGTAATGTGGGACCAGGCGTGGTAGAGTCGGGATAGACGATTCAGGAAGGGTGGGGAGGTTGAACCTTGTGATGCTGGTAAGCCGTCCTCGAGAGTCCCATCAAAACGGACACTTAGCGCCCTGCGGTGGTTTTTGTTGGTTCCTGTTTTGACCCTGAGTGGGGCGAGAGGGTTTGCAGCGTGAAAACCTGGTTCTCCTTCTGGAGAAATCCTGCCTTGCGCAAGGTGGGAAAAAGCGCTGTTGAGAAGCCTGGGGTTTGAAAGGCTTCCGGAGCGTAGACACGGTGTGCCTACCCAAGAACTTTATGGTGTTTTGCGTGTCCTTAAGGTTATGCAACCGGGAGTTGGTCTGGTCAGCAAATAGTCCTTTTCCATCAAATGGTAGGTCCTGAATAGTATTTTGGACCTCGGCTGGCAGACCAGACGACTGTAGCCAGGCACTTCTACACATAGAGATCCCCATTGCCAAAGTACGGGCTGCCGCATCCACAGAGTCCAGAGCGCCCTGGAGGGATGTGCGGGCCACCAGCTTTCCCTCATCTGCCATGGCGGCGAGTTCAGTCCGGGACTCTGATGTAAACTGGTCCTGAAATTTGAGAACTGCCGACCAGGAGTGATGGGCGTAGCGGCTAAGAATCGCCAGCTGGTTAGCAATTCTTAGAGAAAGGCCCGCGGTGGAATAGACCTTCCTCCCAAAGAGGTCTAGACGCTTGGACTCCTTGGATTTTGGTGCTGGGCCCTGTCGCCCATGCCTCTCCTTCGCGTTAACAGCGTCCACCACCAGGGAGCAGGGCATGGGGTGGGTGAAAAGATATTCAAATCCCTTAGTAGGGACAAAATACTTTCGTTCCACCCTCTTGGCCGTAGGCGGAATGGAGGATGGGGTTTGCCAGAGGGCCGTGGCATTGCCGCGAATGGTCAGAACGGCCACTGCGGTTGCCAGGCAGCCGGCAGGTCTCGCACCGGAGCCACTGGAGTCGCCTCGGGCGTCTTCGACGGCCTGGCCGAACTGGCGGATGATTGATCCCGTGATGGCCAAGGTGGGGTGGTGCGTGATATAGGATGGTCCCTCGAAGGTCTAAACTGTGAGGAATGTGAATCACGTGAACTCGAGCGGGACCGTGAGCGGTATTGCACCCTCTCTCGCGGTGTCGTGGAGATTCGCGGCGCCGCGGTGGAGTTCGGCGTCGTGGGGACAGCGCGTGGCGTGGTAGGTCCCGGTGCCGTGGGGACGCATCTCGGCGTGGAGTGTCCCGGTGCCGTGGGGACGCGTCTCGGCGCGGAGCGTCCCGGTGCCGTGGGGACGCGTCTCGGCGGTGCGGCGAGACTCGGTGCCGTGGTGTCATGTCTCAGCGAGGCGAACCCCGGTACCTCGGTGAAACATCGCGGTGCTGTGGGGACACGTGGCGACTAGGCGAGTCTCGGTGCCGTGGAGAGGCGGATTGGCGCCGGTCAGACTGTTGTGGTGAGTCCCGGTGCCGTGGGGATTCTGTCCGCGGTGAAGCTCGGCGTCGAGGAGATGTTTCTCGACGCGGTGAATCCCGATGGTACGGCGACTCCCGGCGTCGGGGCGGACTCCGGCGTGGTGCCTCCGTCGAGGATCGGGCCTGAGGTGGAGAGCGGTGTCGGGAAGGCGTCGCGCTCATCCTGGACACCGAGCGGGACCAGGACCTGGCAAGCGAGGACGACCTCGAGCGTGATCGGCTCCGAGGGTCCGGGCTGCGAGACCCACACCGTAAGTCAGACCGGCGTCGTGAGTCGGACCGATACACCATGCGGTGCCGGGACTCCGAACGGCGCCGGGACTCAGAGCGGCGTGTAGGAGGCTGTAGCTGGGCGGGCGGTCCAAGGAGCGTCGGCTTGCCTCTAGAGATGACCGGGGGCCGTGCCGGGAATGGTGCTGGCACGGGGGACGCCGTCATCTCGATCAGCCCCTTCGCAGCCTCGAAGGTGTCCAGTGTCGAAGGTGCAATCACGTCCTCAAGGGACGGCGGTGTCTGCGGGCGTGGGCTAGCGGTTGTCTGTTCCAGCGCACCGGGGCAGGGCAGTGCCGCAACAGCAATCGGAGACTTGGCTCGCCCCTTGCGGCGCGATGGAGAGAAGGAGCGGTGCCGAGAGCGGCCCCGGGTTCCGGACGCTGCCCGACCCCGAGGCGGGCGGGAGTCCTTCCGCGATGCCGCAGCCGGTGCTGATGGAGGCGCGCTGCGCACCGAGACACTGGAGCCCGCACCTTGAGAAGGGCAGAGTGCCGCCTCCATTAACAACTGTCTTAGGCGGATTTCTCTCTCCTTTCTGGTGCGGGGCTTGAAGGACTTACACAGCTTGCATTTGTCCGCTGTGTGTGACTCGGCCAGACACCGAAGACAGGAGTCATGGGGGTCCCCGGTGGGCATGGGCCTGTTACAGGATCCGCACGATTTGAATCCCTGTGAAGGCATGTCCTATGCCCTGAGGGCCCGGGAGGAGCCCGGGAACAGTAGAAAGAAAACAACTACTACTACAACTATAACTAGACTAATCACTAGACAATGAAGAACTATTAACACTAAATACAACTATTAACACGGATAGCTAGGGAGTAGTGGAGCACTTGCGAACAAGAGAACCACTGTTCCAAACAAGAGAACCACTGTTCCAACGACCGTCACGGGCGGTAAGAAGGAACTGGAGGGGGGTTGGGCCAGCAGGGTACTATATAGGGCTCCATTTCGGTGCCACTCCAGGGGGCTCCCCAGCCGGCCCGACGGGTAGCTGCTAGGGTAAAAGTTTCCGACTTCTGTGCACGCGCGCACACCTAACTGGAATAGATATGAGCAACCACTCGAAGAAGAAAGAGCAGTACCTGTGGCAGGGAGTGGGAGGTTCTGGTCATGGGGGGGGAGGGGCTTCAAGGATGTCCCACTGAGCACAGCCCCTGCAGTGCTTTGGGCACCTGGCACAAGCACCAGATGTAGAACAGGTGCGCCATGATCGTCGCTGTAACGTCCTCCTGCCGCAAGGGAACCAGGATCAATCAGAGACTCGGACACCCATGGCAACGAAGGGCATTAATGGTACCGGGAGCCAGCAAAATTTCCAGCCCACCCCTCTCCACGTCTGAGGGATGGATTCCCCCATCCAGCCCCCGAGACTAAATCTTCTCTCCTCTCTAGTGACCTCCAACCCCACTCCCACCATTGTGGAACAAACTCCTGCCCCCCTTCCTCTCAGTCCCCCCGTGAAAGCTGTTCTACCCAGGAGCGGTGCGAGCTTTTTTGCCGCCCTAGGCAGCGGCGGCGGGAGAGGTTGCCACCGGCACTTAGGACCCCGGCGGCCGAAGAAGCGGCCGCCGAAATGCCATCAAGGACCCTGGCGGCCGAAATAGCCCCCTGCAAAATCCTGGCGCACTAGGCGACCGCCTAGGGTCGCCTAATGGTAGCGCCGGCCCTGGTTCTACCTCTCAACCCAGCCCCCGAGACGAAATCTTGTCTGCTCACTAGTGACCTCCACCCTCACTCCCACCATTGAGGAACGAACTCCTGCCCCCCTTCCTCTCAGTCCCCCCATGAGAGCTGTTCTACCTCCCAACCCAGCTGGGGATTCAGCTCCGCTCCCCAGAATCCCCTCAGCCACTCTCTCCCCCTCCAGCTGAGGGGCTGGGAGGCTTTGGGCAGTAGTGCAGTGGGGTGAGGGGAAGTGGACACCTGTCCCCAAGGGACCCCCTGTCGTTAAGGTGACACCATGGTCAGTAGCTCTGGGGAATGGGGCACTTGAGCAGCCTCTGCTGACTGACTCCTCCAGTTCTCCCAGAGCAGGGGGTGGCTGGGATCACGTGATTCTAGGGAACCAGGAACCAGCCTGAGGCCTAGAGGGGTATGAAAGGCTCCCAGAGGTCTGTAGGGAAGTTTGCAGCCCCTAGCATGAGCAATGGCAGCGTGTCGTGTTGATGTGAGGCCTGTTAGGAAAGAGCTGAGCTGGATAACTGGGTCTGCTCTGCTCTGAGCTGCACACGGGACAAGCTGGCACCTACCAATGGCACCTGCCCGGGTTCATCCTCTCCTTGCTCCCAGGTCAGCGTATGGGGACGGGAGGGGAGTGACTGTCAATGGCCTGGAGGTGAAAGGCCCTGGGGATCCCTCCCCGATTGACCCTTCTTTAGTTACCTCGTGCCCTATTATCTGGCCGGCTTCCCCCAGGATGGAATAGGTCAGCACCAGCCCAGCCTGGCTGACACGGAGATGGGGTTCATGGATGGCCAGAAGCGCCGCCTGCAGGAAAGATCTTCACTGGCCTTCCAGGAAGATCTCTCCAAAGACCTAAAACAAATGGCACCAGAGCCCTTGTGAATTGCCCAGAACCAGGCTCCAAATCCCGCTAGTATCTCACAAGGTGGATAAAAGTCCTGGGGCAGCCAACCTTTGGGGTCCCATGGCCCAAGGAACCCCCTTCAGTAAGAGGTTGCCGGCACTGAGGAATAGCTCTTTCTGGAGCAGGATTCACACAGGTGCCATGACATGCTGGGAACGTGTCTGCACGCTCTGGAACCCAGCTCACACTTACAGCAAAGGGCCCCTACTGCTCCCAGCACCGATATCTCCTGCAGCTCACCCGCTAGGGGTTAGGGGCCTTTTAGATCTGCTCCCATTCCCGCTCCCCACCCCACTGACATTCCCATGAGTGTCACATACGCTGCAGTGACTCAGCCCAGGAAAGGAGCTCGGTGCCCCTCACCCAACGCCCAGGGCAGGGGCAGGTTCTGCTCCCGGACTCGCCATCGTGCTGGGCAAACTCCACACCCTGCCTGTGCTTCCACAGCGTGCAGGGAATCCAACGAGGGTCTGGTCCGGCGATAGCTGGTGTGAGCTTCCCAACTCACTGACCCAGTGGCTCCCCTCTCAGACACCGGGGTCTCAGCCAGAGAGACAGTGAGCGGAGCCGGATCCCTGGAGATACAATCCTCCCTTAACTCAACCCCCAGGGGATCCCTTTTATGCCACGTAGCCATGGATCCATGGAACACACAAGCCGGGGCCGTTAGCAAGGCTCCAACCCAGGATCCTCATCCTCTCACAGCCAAACAGTCAGCTGGAAATAAGTAGCAGGCTCCTGCCCTGTGTCCATGACGCACTCACTGCAGGGGGAGACAGCTCCACTCCTGAGCTGCTGCAATGCACCGACGGAGAGTCCTTACCTCCCCCACCCGGGCCATGTTCCTGTAGCCCAGGCGCTCGGTGTCCCGGAGTCCGTCCTGACACCACAGCTCGCTCGCCTCTCGGCTGTTCAGCCCTGGGGAGGTTTGGCCTCCGGTTTCAATGCCTGTTTCCTTCTGTACCCATTGCTGGGTGCACACTGGCCGGGGTCCTTGTGCCACCCAATGGACCAGGCGTTTTAGTACCTGAAGGGGGATTTGTCTCATTCATCACGGCAATCATGTGACCCTTACGGTCATTGTGCTCTGGGAGTGGGTGCTTGTTAATGAGAACCCCCCACAGCCACTGACGGCAGGATCTGTCCCCAGCTACCGAACTGGTGACATGCTACAAGCTTTGTGTCCTTCCCCTGTGATCCCTGCTCCTGCCCCTGCCCTTATGATGGGCTCTTTCCCTCCACGTGTCTCAATAGCTCCGTTCCTGTCCCCTCACCAGCTGGCAGCCCCGTGGGTGGGCTGATTTCCCTGGGCTGGGGGACAGAGCCAGGCTCTGAGATAAAGCAGCCAATTTCCCTGGCACTTTCCCACTCATCTTCCTAATTCAGAGAGCGGGGAAGAGAGACTCATCTTCTGAGCTGGGGTTGGTCTCAGAAGAGGGGGCTTCTTTCTGTAGGGTCCCCTTGCCCAGCAAGGGGGGGGGGCAATGCAGGGGCCTTGTTTCTATTGGGGTTTCTATTGCCCCGCTGCAGTTGGTCTAAAAGGAGAGGCCTTAGTTGTATAGGCGTCCTAATGGCCAGCTGGAGCTAGTCTCCGATGTGCTCACTTCCATGGGGTCCCATTGCCCAGCTGGGTTTCTTACCCCTCCTCTGCAGCAGGAGGCTGTACAGCCAATAAACCCCGGGCCTGGCTTGCCGGCTGATGTTGTCGGCTGGGTCAGAGATGTAGAGACCCAGCTGCAGCACAAAGTTGCCGGCCTTGGGGAAGTCGGAGGAGGTCTGGTGGGAGGAGGAGGAGAGGGGAATCCATCAACATTCTGCCTTCAGCTCTCCTGCTCCCTAGGGCAGAGCTCTGCTCCCTCCCATCTGTACGAGGCGCTGGGGGAGCTTGGAGCAAAGGGACCAGGGCAAGGGCCCTCGATGAGCACTCGCTGCTAGGCTGCTCCAGAATAACA
This sequence comes from Chelydra serpentina, assembly GCA_037349315.1. Taxonomy (NCBI): domain Eukaryota; kingdom Metazoa; phylum Chordata; order Testudines; family Chelydridae; genus Chelydra; species Chelydra serpentina. Next base: position 1,191,231 of record JBAIAC010000021.1, on the reverse strand, counting down.
AGGGCCCTGAGACCAGGCACGGCCCTGCCAGCCAGTGGCCTATGGAACGCGCAGTCCCTTACGGACCATGGGGGAGCCACTTAGCCAGGGGAAGAGGAACTTGACTCAAGCATATTTGAGGCTCAGTTCTGACTCTGCCTCCTCACGGGGCCTCTCTATTTACAACCCCTGCAGCGGCTCCTCCCACAGCCTGTCAGAGCCAGCCCTGGCTATGTAGGATGCTGGGGTCAAAGGTCACTTATGTCAAATCCGAGGAGGGAGGCGGCAAATCGGAGCAGGGCAGCGCTGCTCCATATGGCCCTAGCTCTCTCCCGAGTCTCTGGAGTGGAGCCGAAATGCACGTGCTGCGGGAGAAGGAGCCTGGGGAGCGTCAGCAGGCAGGCGAACATGCTCTACAAATGAGCCTCTCCCACTCCCCATGGGGCTGAGACCTTGTGCTAAGGGGGGAATAGCTGACTCCTCATGTGAGGATTCATGACACTGATAACGTCTTGCTGGGCACAAGCTGCCATTGTCTCTCCAGGCTGGGACAATGTTCGGTCTTGGGGGCTGGTCTGTTTGCTCTGAACCCCTGATCCATGAACAGAACATCAGGATCAAGACACATGCCCTAGATCACAGACACCAGCTCCAGAGGCCTTGGTAGGATGGATGGAGCAGTCGTGAGGACAATCCCTCTGGGAACTGCAGTGTCCCTAGGACAGAAGAGCTGATTCCCTGAGGCTCCTTCTGTAGCTCAGGGTCTCCCTAGAAAGGAGCCAGTGACTTTTCTCAGAGGCCCATGTCCTGCCTCTGACAGGGGTTTCAGTCTCTCAGTCCCGGGCCTGGTGCTCACTGTTAGTGCTGAATGCAACCATGGAGAGCTCTGGCCGACAGTCCCAGCTCCTTCCCTCTGCCCCCGCACCCCCGCCGCCTCTCCCCCCACAAGGCAGAAGGGCCTCAACATTGCACCGACATCTCTGGGAAAGTGTGGCCTGCTGGGTCCAAGCTGGGAGGCCACAATGGAAACATGGATCTTCTAGTCTCTCCTTTGCTGCCCTCCCTCAGGGTTCAGGGAAATTCCACCCCAGACCCCCCCATTCTGCTCACGTCCAAGAGGTGCTGCAGCCTCTCTGTGGTGGGGGTCTCGGCGAGCAGGCCCCCGAGCATGGTGTCCAGGCTCTGCATGTAGCTCTTGTGCAGAGCCTGCAAGAAGAGGGAGCACCTGTCAGTCATGGGATCTGGGGCTACACCAGCCAAGGGACAATTAGGGGCGTTGTCCGGGAGCCCTGGCCAGCCCCAAAAGGCACATGCTGGCCTCTCCCATTCACATCACTCCAGGGACACTCAGAAAGAGTTCATGGCTGGCTGCCTGCTGGCTCTTCAATCCTCGCCCTTAGCAGTTCTGTGCGCAGGGCCTGGTACCCAGCAGAGTATGGAACAGCCAAACTGCGATAGGTGGGAGGTAGGATCCCCGGGAGAGTCCAAGCAGCACAGCACAGAATGAGGAGAGGAAGGAAGGCTGGGATCACCCACAGAGGGGTAACGCAATCCCCTCTGAGGGGAAGGGCCCCTCCCTGACAGTTTGTGTCCCCCCCCGCAGGCCTGTTCCCAGCTCCGCTGACCCCTCCCCTATTTTCAGCAACTCCATCAAACCGAGGGAGCAGGGACCAGAGTCCGTTCCTGCTCCTGAGACAGAGAAGTAGGATCGTGACCTACCCGGAAGTGGGAGGTGTCGTGCCCAGTGCCCATGGTGTAAATAGCGTACAGTAGTGGACGCAGGAGGCGTGACTCCACCTCCAGGGCAAGCGGCGGCTGCAGTTTGCTGGTGGGAGAGAGGAGCCTGGTTACACTTGGCAGCACCGGAGTGGTGCTGGCACTGCCATGGACATGACCCCCCTCCCCCGCAGTGATCCCCTCCCCACGGCCACTCTAACGCTACGGGAGTGAAATCACCCCCCAGCCAGGAAAGAGGGGACATTCCCGCCTCCTCTGCTGGGCTATGCGAACAGCCTCGGCTGGGGGTAATCTCGGCAGGAGGGGATCTGGGACTCCCGGCTCCGGACCCGATCAGCACCAGGGTTTGGGCAGCTGGATGGGAGGGTTCTGGTACCTGAGGCTGCAAACTGCGGCCATGGAGCCGGAGATGATGGATGTTGGCTCCGACTCCAGGGGCAGGATCTCAATCAGCTCCTGAGAGACCCCAAGGAGACAAAACCGCATGTGAGACTCAGGCCCCGCAGACCCACAGGCGCTTCCCAGGGAGGAGGCCAAAGTGCTCTGCAGAAACAGCCAGTGTGACCCCCACCCCCAACCAGCTGGGCCCCAAATTCCTCCCACCAATCAAACGTACTCCTTCCTTTCCCCTCTGCCACCTAATTCCTCCCTCCCCTCCCCTTCCCCTCCGGCCTTACAATTCTCCCACTGCCAGAGCCCAATCAGTGTCAGAATTTCCCCCTTCCCTGCTCCCCAGCCTCAGCCCCAGGAACCCCTGTCCTCTGCTTCCCCCTCCAGCCCCACTAACTCTTCCTGTCATGTCTGGCTCCCTCGCCCCAGGGGCCAGACACTGGGTCCCACTCACCGCAATGCTCTCCACGAGGGCCGCTTTGGAGAAGTGGGGCTCCAGGGTGTCCCGCCCCTGGCTCTGTGCTGAGAAGCAGAGACGTGGGACAGCTTGGAGGATGTGGAGCTGTTTGCCCCTGTCCTGCACCCACCAGGATTGGGGTGGGGAGAGAGAGAGAGACGGTTAGGTAGGGACCTCCCCACCCCACCCAAACCACCTCCAGGGCACAGGACCTCCATGGGGTTGGACAGGGAAAGCCCTCCTCTTCCTGAAACCAGTGTCGCCCTGCACAGACAGGAGCTGTAACTGGGACACTGTCTGTGGGGAGAGGACACCTTGGCCTGCGCAAGGCAAACACCGTTATTTTGGGGTGCCAGATAACAAGGGAGAAGTGCCCCCCATTGGGGGTGATGGATTCTCTGGGACCTGCGTGGGTGGGGATGGAACAAGGGGCAGGACAGACTCAGGGGCAGCGCAGGTGGGGGATTTTTGTACCTCAGCTCTGCCCTGGAGGTGCTGCTGGATGACGCTGATGGTGGCTTGTTCTGGGGAAACATCCTCCTTCCCCTCCTCCGCCAGCTGGGCACTGGGGGTCTCTGCATGAGGGAGAGAAGGAGAAAGGGTCATTTATGCTGCTGTTGGGGGGATGCAGTGGTGAGAAAAGGCTCCTACTCTACAAGGAACCCCATGGCAGAGAGGGCCCCACCCTGCCCCTCCCAGAGATGCCCTCAGCCCCAGGGCCTCGTGGCAGTCAGCCCCCCCCCACAACATCATCGGGGAGGCGGAAGCTCCCCCCACTCCTCCCAGCAGCCCCTGCCGCAGGGCGTGGCTGCGCCACCCCCACTGGTGCCAGTGGGGCTCCCGTGGTTCAGTCTGGCACCTTGGCGAGCCAACGGGCACAGAGTGTTACTAGTCCCGCCCTGCAACCGTCCCCCTCCCTTTCCCCTGGGTCTCCCCTCACCTGCAAAGAGGGAGCCTTCAGCCTCGGGGCTGTCAGACCCCAGGGAGGGGCTGCTGGCCCCTCGGGAGTAGACGGAGCTGCTGGTCCCCGAGCCAGAGTCGCCCAGCTCCTGCTCTGGGCCGGCCAGGGGCTCCGCAGTGGCCAGGATGGTGGATGGCTGCTGCTGGGCCCCGGGGCGCGGCTCCTGGCTCCTCTGCTTCCTGCGAAGGAAGCCGCAGAGCCAGCTGGCCCGGCTCCCGCCCTCTCCTGGCTCCCTCCTGCAGAGCTGCAGCCTGGGCCACCTCCAGCTGGGACCAGAAGATGCCTCAGGGCCGGCTGAGGGAGCTGGTGTTTTGCTCGGCCTCCAGAAGGACAGGGAGCTCCTCCTCCTCGCCTGTCCTCTGGCCTCTTCCCCGCCCGCGGGGACAGAGGGGCCGCTCCACTGCTGGGCAAGCCGGCCGCTGCTCCCTACTGGCTCCGGAGCCACCTGCCCAGACTTCCTCCCCAGCATCCGCTTGAGCCGCTGCATCCTGGGTGGGGTGAGGGGAAGTGGGGTGAGGGTGGGGTGAGGGGAAGTGGACACCTTTCCCCAAGGGACCCCGCTGTTGTTAAGGTGACACTGTGGTCAGTAGCTCTAGGGAATAGGGCACTTGAGCAGCCTCTTATGACTGACTCCTCCAGTTCTCCCAGAGCAGGGGGTGGCTGGGATCACGTGATACTAGGGAACTAGGAACCGGCCTGAGGCCCGGAGGGGTATGAAAGGCTCCCAGAGGTCGCTAGGGGAGTTTGCAGCCCCTAGCAGGAGCAATGGCAGCGTGTCGTGTTGATGTGAGGCCTGTTAGGAAATAGCCGTGCTGGGGAGCTGGGTCTGATCTGCTCTGAGGTGCACACGGGACAAGCTGGCACCTACCAATGGCACCTGCCCGGGTTCATCCTCTCCTTGCTCCCAGGTCAGCGCATGGGGACGGGAGGGGAGTGACTGACAATGGCCTGGAGGGGAAAGGCCCTGGGGGTCCCTCCCCGATTGATCCTTCTTTAGTTACCTCGTGCCCTATTATCTGGCCGGCTTCCCCCAGCCTGGCTGACACAGAGATGGGGTTCATGGATGGCCAGAAGCGCCGCCTGGAGGAAAGATCTTCGCTGGTCTTCCATGAAGATCTCTCCAAAGACCTAAAACAAATGGCACCAGAGCCCTTGGCAATTGCCCAGAACAAGGCTCCAAATCCCGCTAGTATCTCACAAGGTTGATAAAAGTGCTGGGGCAGCCAACCTTTGGGGTCCCATGGACCAAGGAACCCCCTTTAGTTAGAGGTTGCAGGCACTGAGGAATAGCTCTTTCTGGAGCAGGATTCATGCAGGTGCCATGACAAGCTGGTTACTCACCTTTGTAACTGTTGTTCTTCGAGATGTGTTGCTCGTATCTATTCCAGTTAGGTGTGCGTGCGCGTGCATGCACAGAAGTCGGAAACGTTTTCCCTAGCAGCTACCCATCGGGCCAGCTGGGGAGCCCCCTGGAGTGGCGCCGATATGGCATTCTATATAGTACCCTGCCGGCCCGACCCCCCTCCAGTTCCTTCTTGCCGGCTACTCCGACAGAGGGGAAGGTGGAGGGGAATGGAATAGATATGAGCAACATATCTCAAAGAACAACAGTTACAAAGGTGAGTAACCTTTTATTCTTCTTCGAGTGGTTGATCATATCTATTTCAGTTAGGTGAGGACTCCCAAGCCTTACCTTGGAGGCGGGGTCGGAGTTAAGGAAGTGCGGATTGGAATGTGACAGTGTCCCCATAAAACTTTATGGGGAGATGCTTATGAATGTATATGTGTAACTGGAATATGTTTTATGCTACATGTGCCATGTAACATATCTCTGTGAAAGTTATGACCTACTGAATGTATTCCTCCTGTTTGTATGCATGTATCATTGTTGTAGTTGGAGTTATGAAGATTGGTTTTATATTTGCTGGTTTTGTACATAGCCTTTGTAAGTGCATGGGATCATGTTTGGAGAAAAGAATGTGCCTGTTAAGTACGAGCACTTAACAGACAAAAGAAGTTGGTTAGGGTGCATGGACAGGTGACTTGCCCATGTGATCCCAAAACTCCATGGCAACTGGATCCTACACAGGGAGTGGGGGAAAGGCTATAAAAGCCCTTGCAAGACCCTTCCATTTTGTCTTCAGCTGGCTAAAGAGAGAGACTCTCCACCCCCGAAGGACACACCCGAAAGAGACTGAACAAAGGACAAAGGCAATAGGGGGGTGAGTGATTGCTGGACCCAGGCTAAGAGGAAGATAGCCTGTTTACTGAACCTAGTGAGGTTTTTATCTGTACGCAGGGTGATTAGACATAGAACTGCGTGTTCTATTTTATTTTATTTAGTAATTCACTTTGTTCTGCCTGTCACTACTTGGAATCACTTAAATCCTACTTTCTGTACTTATTAAAATCACTTTTACTTATTATGTTGCCTGGAGTACGAGTTGTTACCTGGGGAAGGCAAACAGCTGTGCATATCTTTCTATCTTTGAAATAGAAGGCAAACTATTTATGAGTTTGCCCTGTATAACCTTTATACAGGGTAAAACGGATTTATTAAGGGTGTGAACCTCTTTGGGAGTTGGGCACCTGGGTGTCAAAGGCAAGAGGAAGCAAGAGGAAGACCAAGGACAGGGTAGGCCCACTACTCAGTGAGGAGGGAGAAACAGTAACAGGAAACTTGGAAATGGCAGAGATGCTTAATGACTTCTTTGTTTCGGTCTTCACCGAGAAGTCTGAGGGAATGCCTAACATAGTGAATGCTAATGGGAAGGGGGAAGGTTTAGAAGATAAAATAAAAAAAGAACAAGTTAAAAATCACTTAGATAAGTTAGATGCCTGCAAGTCACCAGGACCTGATGAAATGCATCCTAGAATACTCAAGGAGCTAATGGAGGAGGTATCTGAGCCTCTAGCTATTATCTTTGGTAAATCATGGGAGACAGGAGAGATTCCAGAAGACTGGAAAATGGCAAATATAGTGCCCATCTATAAAAAGGGAAATAAAAACAACCCAGGAAACTACAGACCAGTTAGTTGAACTTCTGTGCCAGGGAAAATAATGGAGCAAGTAATTAAGGAAATCATCTGCAAACACTTGGAAGGTGGTAAGGTGATAGGGAATAACCAGCATGGATTTGTAAAGAACAAATCATGTCAAACCAATCTGATAGCTTTCTTTGACAGGATAACGAGTCTTGTGGATAAGGGAGAAGTGGTGGATGTGATATACCTAGACTTTAGTAAGGCATTTGATACGGTCTCGCATGATATTCTTATCAATAAACTAGGGAAATACAACGTAGATGGGGCTACTATAAGGTGGGTGCGCAACTGGCTGGATAACCGTACTCAGAGAGTAGTTATAAATGGTTCCCAATCCTGCTGGAAAGGTATAATGAGTCGGGTTCCGCAAGGGTCTGTTTTGGGACCGGTTCTGTTCAATGTCTTCATCAACGACTTGGATATTGGCATAGAAAGTACGCTTATTAAGTTTGCAGATGATACCAAACTGGGAGGGATTGCAACTGCTTTGGAGGATAGGGTCATAATTCAAAATGATCTGGACAAATTGGAGAAATGGTCAGAGGTAAACAGGATGAAGTTTAATAAGGACAAATGCAAAGTGCTCCACTTAGGTAGGAACAATCAGTTTCCCACATACAGAATGGGAGGAGACTGTCTAGGAAGGAGTACGGCAGAAAGGGATCTAGGGGTTATAGTGGATCACAAGCTAAATATGAGTCTACAGTGTGATGCTGTTGCAAAAAAAGCAAACATGATTCTGGGCTGCATTAACAGGTGTGTGATGAGCAAGACACGAGAAGTCATTCTTCCGCTCTACTCTGCGCTGGTTAGGCCTAAGCTGGAGTATTGTGTCCAGTTCTGGGCACCGCATTTCAAGAAAGATGTGGAGAAATTGGAGAGAGTCCAGAGAAGAGCAACAAGAATGATTAAGGATCTAGAGAACATGACCTATGAAGGAAGGCTGAAGGAATTGGGTTTGTTTAGTTTGGAAAAGAGAAGACTGAGAGGGGACATGATAGCGGTCTTCAGGTATCTAAAAGGGTGTCATAAGGAGGAGGGAGAAAACTTGTTCATCTTAGCATCTGAGGATAGAACAAGAAGCAATGGGCTTAAACTGCAGCAAGGGAGGTTTAGGTTGGACATTAGGAAAAAGTTCCTAACTGTCAGGGTGGTTAAACACTGGAATAAACTGCCCAGGGCGGTTGTGGAATCTCCATCTCTGGAGATATTTAAGAGTAGGTTAGATAAATGTCTATCAGGGATGGTCTAGACAGTAATTGGTCCTGCCATGAGGGTAGGGGGCTGGACTCGATGACCTCTCGAGGTCCCTTCCAGCCCTAGAATCTATGAATCTATGAATAAGAGCGCTTCCAGGAGCCTTACAGTTGTTAGTGGACTTGGTTCGGACCTGGGTCTGGGTTTGTAGCAGATCAGTGGAATTTGGCTCAAAACAGACAGGATTCAGGAGTCCCAAGCTGGAAAAGGCCTGGAAGCAGGGGCAGAAGTAGCCTTGGCACACCAGGTGGCAGCACCAAGCAGGTCTCTGTGATCCCAACCCGTCACATGGAGGATAGCCCTGCCGAAGGCCGCTTCATTACGGGAGTGATGGATGATAGCATAGTGTGATGTGAAGGTATGCACTGATGCCCACGTGGCGGCCCTGCAGATTTCCTGGAGGGGAACATTGGCGAGGAAAGCTGTCGAAGAAGCCTGGGCCCTTGTAGAGTGGGCCGTGATGACTGGCGGGGGAACCTTTGCCAGGTCGTAGCAGGCACGGATACATGCCGTAATCCATGAGGATATGCGTTGTGAAGAGACTGGCGTGCCCTTCATATGCTCTGCAACAGCAACGAACAGCTGGGGCGTCGTACGGAACGGCCTCGTGCGCTCTATATAGAAAGCGAGCGCTCTCCTCACGTCTAAAGAATGTAACCGCTGCTCCCTGGAGTTGGCATGCGGCTTGGGGAAAAAAACTGGCAGGAAAATGTCCTGTGATATATGGAAACGAGAGACCACCTTAGGGAGGAAAGACGGGTGAGGTCATAGCTGAACCTTGTTCTTATGAAACGTGGTATACGGTGGGTCACACAGGAGAGCCTTTAATTTGGATACCCGTCTAGCTGAGGTAATGGCCACGAGAAAGGCGACCTTCCACGATAGGTAAAGAAGGGAACAGGAGGCCATCGGTTCGAAGGGAGGACCTGTGAGACGAGAAAGGACGAGATTGAGGTCCCATGCCGGAATGGGTGATTTCATTGGAGGGTGGACTTTCTCCAATCCTTTGATGAAGCGACGCACCGTGGGGTGCGCGAATATTGAGCAGCCATCCGCTCCTGGGTGGAAGGCCGAGATGGCCGCAAGGTGAACCTTTAAGAATCCAAGGGCAAGATGATTGTCCTTGAGGTGTAATATGTACTCCAGGATAGACGGCACGGAGGCGAGAAGCAGAGATATCTGTTGCTGGGCGCACCAGACAGAGAACCTCTTCCACTTAGCCTCATACGTGAGCCTTGTAGAGGGCTTGCGGCTCTCAAGGAGTACTCATCTAACCAGGGCCGAGCAGGCTAGCTCCGTTCGGTTTAACCACGAATCCTCCACGCTGTGAGATGTAACGACTGGAGGTCCGGATGGAGAAGACGACCATGATCTTGTGAGATGAGGTCGTGACTGATTGGGAAAGGAATGGGGGGCTGTATCGACAGATCCAGCAGGGTCGGGTACCAGCACTGCCGTGCCCAGGCAGGGGCCACTAAGATAACGTTTGCCTTGTCTCTGCGAATCTTGAGAAGGACCTTGTGGATCAATGGAAAGGGCAGGAACGCGTAAAGCAGGTGGCGTGACCACGGGATCGTGAAAGCGTCCGCAAGAGAGCCCGAGCTGTGCCCTCTGAAGGAGCAGAAGGTCGGGCACTTCCTGTTGGTTCGTGAGGCAAACAGCTCGAGTTGGGGAAACCCAGAGGTACGGAAGATCGAATAGATCACGTCTGGGCGAATGCACCATTCGTGGATGAGGAAGCGCCTGCTCAGCTTGTCTGCCAGGACGTTCTGGACTCCCGGTAGGTAGGATGTCTGGAGAGAAATGGAATGGGGTAAGCAGAGCTCCCAAAGGAGAAGGGCTTCGTGGCAAAGTGGCGATGACCAGGCTCCGCCCTGCTTGTTCAGGTAAAACATGGCTGTGGTATTGTCTGTGAGGACTTCCACACAGCGGTCCCGTAGGTGAGGCAGGAATGCTTGGCATGCCAGATGAATTGCCCTGAGCTCCTTGATGTTGATGTGCCGATCGAGCTCGTGATGCTGCCACATGCCTTGCGTTGTTAAATCCCTGAGGTGTGCGCCCCATCCCAGTGCTGATGCGTCCGTCACCAGAGTTAGGGAGGGGTCAGGGGACTGGAAGGGGACCCTGGCGCCCACCGTCTGCGGGTCTAACCACCATGGCAGGGAGTCTAATGTGCGAGCTGGAACTGTGAGGACCATATCCAGATTGTTGCGTCCTGGTCGGTATGCCGATGACAGCCACGCCTGCAGAGGTCGAAGTCGCAACTGGGCGTACTGTACTACATAAGTGCAGGACGCCATGTGACCCAATAACTTGAGGCATTGTCTTGCCGTCGTGGTGGGGAACAGACGGAGATTGGTGATTATGTCCACGAGAGCCAGACGACGGGTCTCCGGGAGGAACGCTCGTGCCTTGGTTGCATCGAGGGTCGCCCCGATGAACTCGATGGACTGGGTTGGCACCAGCACCGACTTGCTGGTATTTATGATAATACCGAGATGGAAGAAGGTGTCCGTAATCATTCGCACGTGTGCCTGGACCTGGTGTCGAGACCGGCCTCGAATCAGCCAGTCGTCGAGGTACGGGAAGACGTGGATGTGGTGGCGGCGGAGGAATACAGCCTCTGCTGCCATGCATTTTGTAAAGACGGGGGGGGCCGTGCACAATCCGAAAGGGAGCGCTGTGAACTGGTAGTGTGTCTTGTGAACGACAAAACGAAGGAAACGTCTGTGAGACGGGGCGATAGAGATGTGGAAATATGCATCTTTCATATCGAGGGCGGCATACCAGTCCCCTGGGTCCAGAGAGGGAATAATGGTGGCTAAGGAGACCATACGGAACTTCAGGTTGACGATGTACTTGTTGAGGTTCCTTAGGTCCAGAATGGGCCTTAGGCCTCCTTTGGCCTTCGGGACTAGGAAGTAGCAGGAGTAAAACCCCTTGCCCCTGAATTCCTGAGGCACTTCTTCCACTGCCCCTAGGGTAAGGAGCGCTTGCACCTCTTGGTAGAGGAGCTGCTGGTGAGAAAGGTCCCTGAAGAGGGATGGGGGTTGGGGCAGGAAGGAGGGATAGAATGGAAATGGATAGAATATCCTGCCTCTACCGTCCGTAGGACCCACCGGTCTGATGTAATAAGGGACCAGGCCTGGTGGAAATGGGATAGACGATTCAAAAAGGGGAAGCTAACTGGACTCTGAAGCGGTAGTCCGTCCTCGATCGCTCCATCAAAACGGGTGTTTAGGGCCCGGCGGGGGCTTAGGCTGACCATGGTTTTGTCCCTGGGGAGGGCGGGATGGTTTACACCGTGTGAACCTGCTCCTCCTACAGGAGAAGTCCTGCCTAGGCCTAGGTGGGAAAGAGCGCTGTTGGGGAGGCTGAGGCTTAAACGGCTTCTGTAGTGTTGCCGAGGTGTGCATGCCCAAGGACTTGATGGTATTTCTCGTGTCCTTTAGGTTATGCAGGCGGGAGTCAGTCTGCTCCACGAATAAACCCCGGCCATCGAAGGGCAGGTCCTGGATGGTATTCTGAACTTCAGGCGGGAGGCCAGATGATTGAAGCCAGGTGCTCCGACGCCTAGAGATACCCGAAGCCAACATTCGGGCTGCTGCGTCCGCTGAGTCAAGGGCGCCTTGGAGGGAGGTCCGGGCTACCAGCCTGCCCTCGTCTGCCATCGCCATAAGCTCAGTGCGGGACTCCGGTGAAAGTTGATCCTGAAACTTACGGACGGCCGACCAGGAGTTGTGACTGTATCTGCTAAGCATCGCGAGTTGGTTTGCGATTCTTAGTGAGAGTCCAGCTGTGGAATAAACTTTACTCCCAAAAAGATCCAGGCGCTTGGAGTCCTTTGATTTTGGTGCAGGGCCCTGTTGACCATGTCTTTCCCTCGCATTGATTGCGTCCACCACTAGCGAACAAGGCATGGGGTGGGTAAATAGGTACTCAAATCCCTTATTGGGGACGAAGTACTTCCTTTCAGCCCCTTTAGCAGTTGGCGGGATGGAAGACGGGGTTTGCCAAAGCATCGTGGCATTACCACGAATGGTCTTGTTCATCGGGAGGGCCACTCTAGAGGGCCCCTCGGGTCTCAAGATTTCGTTCACCATAGGATCTTCATCTTCCTCAACAACCTCCTCTACCTGAAGGTTCATGTTTAGAGCAACCCTTCGAAGTAGCTCCTGTAAGACCCTAAAGTCCATAGGGGGAGGAGCAGACGACGATGTGCCGGCCACTGCCTCATCAGGCGAGGACGAGGATGTTGTTAGGGGAAGGGGAGGATCAGGAAAAGCCACCTGCTCCGTCACAGAGTGGTCATCCTGGGCACCTGGAGGCGCTTCCCACTCCGTGGGGGCAAGATCCGCAGGCTGTGCCTGTTCCGCGAGTGGGCGGCTGATCGCTGCCTCGGGAGGGTGGCTGCGAACCAGTGGTGGTGGGTAGGCAGGCAGCGGTGCGTCTTGGGCTTGGTGATATGCCCAAGGTGTCCAGAAAGGCCATTGGGGTTGCCAATTCAGAGCAGTCGGGTCCTGCACTGGGCCGGGCTGAGTGGCCTCAGGTGTCCTTGACGGTCTACCTGAACTGGCAGAGGACTGTTGGCGTGATGGCCAGGGTGGAGTGATGCGTGAGACTGAGTGTGTCGCCGGGACCTGTGATGGACGGTCAAACGATGATCGGTACTGGGTGGAAGACCGGTTGCGCGAATAGGAACGTGACCGTGACCACTACTGCACGCTGCTGTCCTGGCGCCGCAGCGAGTCCCGGCGCCGAGAGGAGCCCTGGCGTGGGGAGATCAGGGTCGGTGCTCCGTCCGCGGGGCGGTGTGGCCTATCGGTACAGTCGGACGCTGGGGAGTGGATCTGAAGCGGGGATCGATGCCCCGGTACCGGGAGGCGTTGTCTAGATCGATGCCGGTCCGATCGATGCTGGGTGGGCGTCAGGCTCATCCTGGATGTCGAACGGGACCAAGATCTGGCAGCTGAAGATGACCTCGAGTGTGAACAGCTCCGAAGGTCCGGACTGCGAGACTAGCGCCACGAGTTAGACCGGCGTCGTGAGTCAGACCGATGCACCGTGCGGTGCCGGGACTCTAAACGACATCGGGACTCTGAGCGGCGTGCAGGAAGCTGTTCCTGTGCAGACGAACCGAAGAACGTCAGTTTGCCTCTTGAGATTACCGGTGCCTGTACCGGGATTGGTGCCAGCACGGGAGATGCCAGTGCCGTCATCTCAATGAGCCCTCTCGCTGCCTCAAAGGTGTCCGGAGTAGAGGGCAGGGCCACTTCGTCAAGGCAAGGCGGTGCCTGTAGATGGGGGCTAACATGGGCCGTTTGGGGCCTCGCTGACTTGGTTGGGCTAGGGCAGGTTGGTGCCGCAACAATGTCCTGGGCCGTAGCCTGCCTCTTGCAGCCAGATGGTGATAGTGAGCGGTGCCATGAGCGGCCCCGGGGTCCGGAAGATCCCCGGCCCCGTGGAGGGCGGGAGTCCTTTCGCGGTGCCGCAGCCGACACTGATGGAGGTGCGCTGCGCACCGAATCGCTGGGGCCCACATCTTGAGAGGGACATAGAGCCGCTTCCATTAGCAATTGTTTTAGGCGGATTTCCCTCTCTTTCCTGGTGCGAGGTTTGAAAGTCTTACAAAGGTTGCACCTGTCCGCCGTGTGGGACTCACCCAGACACCGGAGACAGGAGTCGTGGGGGTCACCTGTGGGCATGGGCTTTTTGCAAGATCTGCAGGGCTTGAAGCCTTGCGACGGCATGCCCTAAAGTCCCAAAGGGCTCGAGGAAGAGCCCCTCAACTGTTTAACTACACTAATCAAACGACTTATTGAACAAAGAAAAACTATTAACACTGATACAAAGAGAACTATTAACACTGATAGCTAGGGAATAGTGGAGCACTTGCGAGCAAGAGACCACTGTTCCAACAACCGTCACGGGCGGTAAGAAGGAACTGGAGGGGGGTCGGGCCGGCAGGGTACTATATAGAATGCCATATCGGCGCCACTCCAGGGGGCTCCCCAGCCGGTCCGACGGGTAGCTGCTAGGGAAAAAGTTTCCGACTTCTGTGCATGCGCGCGCGCGCACACCTAACTGGAATAGATACGAGCAACCACTTGAAGAAGAACGTGTCTGCGTGCTCTGGAACCCAGCTCACACTTACAGCAAAGGGCCCCTACTGCTCCCAGCACCGATATCTCCTGCAGCTCACCCGCTAGAGGTTCGGGGCCTTTTAGATCTGCTCCCATTCCCGCTCCCCACCCCACTGACATTCCCACGAATGTCACATACGCTGCAGTGACTCAGCCCAGGAAAGGAGCTCGGTGTCCCTCACCCAACGCCCAGGGCAGGGGCAGGTTCTGCTCCTGGACTCGCCATCGTGCTGGGCAAACCCCACACCCTGCCTGTGCTTCCACAGAGTGCAGGGAATCCAACGAGGATCTGGTCCGGCGATAGCTGGTGTGAGCTTCCCAACTCACTGACCCAGTGGCTCCCCTCTCAGACACCGGGTCTCAGCCAGAGAGACAGTGAACGGAGTCGGATCCCTGGAGATCCAATCCTCCCTTAACTCAACCCCCAGGGGATCCCTTTTATGCCATGTAGCCATGGATCCATGGAACACACAAGCTGGGGCCGTTAGCAAGGCTCCAACCCAGGATCCTCAGCCTCTCACAGCCGAACAGTCAGCTGGAAATAAGTAGCAGGCTCCTGCCCTGTGTCCATGACGCACTCACTGCAGGGGGAGACAGCTCCACTCCTGAGCTGCTGCAATGCACCGGCAGAGAGTCCTTACCTCCCCCACCCGGGCCATGTTCCTGTAGCCCAGGCGCTCGGTGTCCCGGAGTCCGTCCTGACACCACAGCTCGCTCGCCTCTCGGATGTTCAGCCCTGGGGAGGTTTGGCCTCCGGTTCGAATGCCTGTTTCCTTCTGTTCCCATTGCTGGGTGCACACTGGCCGGGGTCCTTGTGCCACCCAATGGACCAGGCGTTTTAGTACCTGAAGCGGGATTTGTCTCATTCATCACAGTAATCATGTGACCCTTACGGTCATTGTGCTCTGGGAGTGGGCGCCTGTTAATGGTGGCGTCTAATACTGAGAACCCCCCACAGCCACTGATGTCAGGATCTGGCCCTAGCTACCGAACTGGTGACATCCTACAAGCTTTGTGTCTGTCCCCCGTGATCCCTGCTCCTGCCCCCATGATGGGCTCTTTCCCTCCACGTGTCTCAATAGCTCCATTCCTCTCCCCTCACCAGCTGGCAGGCTCCTGGGTGGGCTGATTTCCCTGGGCTGGGGGACAGAGCTGGGATCTGAGATAAAGCAGCCAATTTCCCTGGCACTTTCTTTTTCTCCCCCCCTCCCTGAATTAGGGAGATGAGTGTGAATCATCATCCAAGCTGGGAACGGTCTCAGAGGAGGGGGCTCCTTTCTGTAGGGTCCCATTGCCCAACAAGGGGGGGGCCCAAAGCAGGGGCCTTGTTTCTATTGGGGTCCCTCTGCCCTCCTGCAGTTGGTCTAAAAGGAGAGGCCTTAGTTGTATTGGCGTCCCACTGGCCAGCTGGGGTCTCTGCACCAGGGAGAGAAGGAGAAAGGGTAATTCAAGAGAATGCTCCACGTTCCACCCTCCTCTACAAGGAACCCCATGGCAGAGAGGTTCCCACCCTGCCCCTCCCAGAGACGCCCTCAGCTCCATCAGCCTCAGGGCCCCCCGAACATCATGAGGGGAGTCAGGAGCTCCCCCCACTCCTCCCAGCAGCCCCTGCCGCAGGGCGTGGCTGTGACACTCCACTGGTGTCAGTGGGGCTCACATGGCTCAGTCCTGGTGCCTTGGCGAGCCAACGGGCACAGGGTGTTACTAGTCCCCCACCGCCCCCATCCTCCTCCCTTTCCCTTGGGTCTCCCCTCACCTGCAAAGAGGGAGCCTTCAGCCTCGGGGCTGTCAGACCCCAGGGAGGGGCTGCTGGCAAGGCGGAGCTGCTGGTCCCCGAGCCAGAGTCGCCCAGCTCCTGCTCTGGGCCGGCTGGGGGCTCCGCACTGGCCAGGATGGTGGATGGCTGCTGCTGGGCCCCGGGGCGCGGCTCCTGGCTCCTCTGCTTCCTGCGAAGGAAGCCGCAGAGCCAGCTGGCCCGGCTCCCGCCCTCTCCTGGCTCCCTCCTGCAGAACTGCAGCCTGAGCCACCTCCAGCTGGGACCAGAAGGTGCCTCAGGGCCAGCTGAGGGAGCTGGTGTCTTGCTCGTCCTCCAGAAGGACAGGGAGCTCCTCCTCCTCGCCTGTCCTCTGGCCTCTTCCCCGCCCGCGGGGACAGAGGGGCCGCTCCCCTGCTGGGCAAGCCGGCCGCTGCTCCCTACTGGCTCCGGAGCCACCTGCCCAGACTTCCTCCCCAGCATCCGCTTGATCTGCTGCAGCCTGGAACAGGGTGGGGAGCAGCCATGAGTCTGGGCTCAAGGCAGCCTCTCATTAACGGGCCTGTCTGCTCCCCTGCCCACCTCCCCTCTCTCATTTCTGGTCCAGCCCCATGGCCCTGACAGCCTGATGCTTCCGAAACTGGCCTCTGGGCATGGGGGCAGGGACAGTACCTGGCCTGGCCCCAGCTCCAGGGGTGGGGGTGGGGCAGGGTGGTGAGAGCGAGGTGCTCGGCCTGGGTTTCTCTCAGTGCTGTGGGCTCTATGGCTGCTCCCCCCCCCCCCCCCCGAGCCCTTCTCCCCCAGGCCCAGTGAGAAAGAGCAGTACCTGCGGCAGGGAGTGGGAGCTTCTGGTCATGAGCGGGGGGGCTTCAAGGATGTCCCACTGAGCACAGCCCCTGCAGCACTTTGGGCACCTGGCGCAAGCACCGGATGTAGAACAGGTGCGCTATGATCGTCGCTGTAACGTCCTCCTGCCGCAAGGGAACCAGGATCAATCAGAGACTCGGACACTCATGGCAACGAAGAGCATTAATGGCACCAGGAGCCAGCAAAATTTCCAGCCCACCCCTCTCCATGTCTGAGGGACGGATTCCCCCATCCAGCCCCCGAGACTAAATCTTCTCTCCTCTCTAGTGACCTCCAACCCCACTCCCACCATTGTGGAACAAACTCCTGCCCCCCTTCCTCTCAGTCCCCCCGTGAGAGCTGTTCTACCCAGGAACGGCATAAGCTTTTTTGCCGCCGTAGGCGGCGGTGGCGGGAGAGGCTGCCGCCGCCGCCTAGGACACCAGCAGCCGAAGAAGCAGCTGCCGAAGTGCCGTCGAGGACCCCGGTGGCCAAAATACCCTCCTCAAAATCCTGGCGCACTAGGCGACCGCCTAGGGACCCCTAATCATAGCGCCGGCCCTGGTTCTACCTCGCAACCCAGCTCCCGAGACTAAATCTTGTCTGCTCTCTAGTGACCTCCACCCTCACTCCCACCATTGTGGAACGAACTCCTGCCCCCCTTCCTCTCAGTCCCCCCGTGAGAGCTGTTCTATCTCCCAACCCAGCCGGGGATTCAGCTCCGCTCCCCAGAGTCCCCTCAGCCACCCTCTCCCACTACAGCAGAGGGGCTGGGAGGCTTTGGGCAGTAGTGCAGTGGGGTGAGGGGATGTGGACACCTGTCCCCAAGGGACCCCCTGTCGTTAAGGCGACGCCATGGACAGTAGCTCTGGGGAATGGGGCACTTGAGCAGCCTCTGCTGACTGACTCCTCCAGTTCTCCCAGAGCAGGGGGTGGCTGGGATCACATGATACTAGGGCCCTAGGAACCGGCCTGAAGCCCGGAGGGGTATGAAAGGCTCACAGAGGTCGGTAGGGGAGTTTGCAGCCCCTAGCATGAGCAATGGCAGCGTGTCGTGTTGATGTGAGGCCTGTTAGGAAATAGCCGTGCTGGGGAGCTGGGTCTGATCTGCTCTGAGCTGCTCAGATATCTGAGATATCTCCTGCAGCTCACCCACTAGAGGTTCGGGGCCTTTTAGATCTGCTCCCATTCCCGCTCCCCACCCCACTGACATTCCCACAAGTGTCATATAGGCTGCAGTGACTCAGCCCAGGAAAGGAGCTCGGTGTCCCTCACTCAACGCCCAGGGCAGGGGCAGGTTCTGCTCCCGAAATTGCCATGGTGCTGGGCAAATCCTCCCTTAACTCAACCCCCAGGGGATCCCTTTTATGCCACGTAGCCATGGATCCATGGAACACACACAAGCCGGGGCCGTTAGTAAGGCTCCAACCCAGGATCCTCAGCCTCTCATAGCCAAACAGTCAGCTGGAAATAAGTAGCAGGCTCCTGCCCTGTATCCCTGACATACTCACCGCTTGGAGAGACAGCTCCACTCCTGAGCTGCTGCAATCCACCAGCGGAGAGTCCTTACCTCCCCCACCCGGGCCATATTTCTATAGCCCAGGCGCTCGGTGTCCTGGAGTCCGTCCTGACACCACAGCTCGCTCGCCTCTCGGATGTTCAGCCCTGGGGAGGTTTGGCAATTGGTTTTGGTGCCTGTTTCCTTCTGTTTCCATTGCTGGGTGCACACTGCCCGGGGTCCTCGTGGCACCCACTGGACCAGGTGGTTTAGTACCTGAAGGGGGATTTGTCTCATTCATCACAGTAATCATGTGACCCTTACAGTCAGTGTGCTCTGGGAGTGGGCGCCTGTTAATGGTGGCGGCGTCTAATACTGAGAACTCCCCACAGCCACTGACGTCAGGATCTGGCCCTAGCGACCCAACTGGTGACATCCTTCAAGTTTTGTATCCATCCCCTGTGGTCCCTGCTCCTGCTCTCATGATGGGCTCTTTCCCTCCACGTGTCTCAATATCTCCGTTCCTGTCCCCTCACCAGCTGGAAGCTCTGTGGGTGGGCTGATTTCCCTGGGCTGGAGGACAGAGCTGGGCTCTGAGGTAAAGCAGCCAATTTCCCTGGCACTTTCCCACTCATCTCCCTTATTCAGAGAGAGGGGAAGAGAAAGACTCATCTTCTAAACTGGGGTCGGTCTCAGAGGAGGGGGCTGTTTGTATTGGGGTCCCTCTGCCCCACTTCAGTTGGTCTAAAAGGAGAGGCCTTAGTTCTATTTGCATCCCATTGGCCAGCTGGAGCTAGTCTCCGATGTGCTCACTTCCATGGGGTCCCATTGCCCAGGTGGGTTTCTTACCCCTCTTTTGGCTCTACAGCCTCCTGCTGCAGAGCCAATAAACCCCGGCCCTGGCTTGCCGGCTGATGTCGTTGGCTGGGTCTGAGATGTAGAGACCCAGCTGCAGCACAAAGTTGCCGGCCTTGGGGAAATCGGAGGAGGTCTGGTGGGAGGAGGAGGAGAGGGGAATCCATCAACATTCTGCCTTCAGCTCTCCCGCTCCCCGGGCCAGAGCTCTGCTCCCACCCATCTGTAGCAGGCGCTGGGGGAGCTTGGAGCAAAGGGACCAGGGCAAGGGCCCTCGATGAGCACTCGCTGCTAGGCTGCTCCAGAATAACAAGGGCCCTGAGGCCAGGCACGGCCCTGCCAGCCAGTGGCCTATGGAACGCGCAGTCCCTTACGGACCCAGGGGGAGCCACTTAGCCAGGGGAAGAGGAACTTGACTCAAGCATAGTTGAGGCTCAGTTCTGACTCTGCCTCCTCACGGGGCCTCTCTATTTACAACCCCTGCAGCGGCTCCTCCCACAGCCTGTCAGAGCCAGCCCAGCCTATGCAGGATGCTGGGGTCAAAGGTCACTTATGTCAAATCCAGGGAGGGAGGTGGCGGATCGGAGCAGGGCAGCGCTGCTCTGTGTGGCCCTAGCTCTCACCTGGATCTTTCTGGAATGGAGCCAGAAAAAGACGAGCTGCGGGAGAAGGAGGCATGGGAGGGTCAGCAGGCAGGCGAACATGATCTACAAACGAGCCTCTCCCCCTCCCCATGGGTCTGAGACCTTGTGCTCAGGGGGGGAATAGCTGACCCCTGGTTGCTGAGCTTGAAAGGGGGGTTCATGACACTGCCCACGTCTTGCTGGGCACAAGCTGCCAATCTCTCCAGGCTGGGACAATGTTCAGTCTTGGGTGCTGGTCTGTTTGCCCAGAACCCCTGATCCATGAACAGCACATCAGGATCAAGGCACATGCCCTGGGCCCCCAGCTCTAGAGGCTTTGGTGGGATGGATTGAGCAGCTGTGAGGACAATCCCTCCGGGAACTGCAGTGTCCCTAGGACAGAAGAGCTGATTCCCTGAGGCTCCTTCTGTAGCTCAGGGTCTCCCTAGAAAGGAGCCAGTGACTTTTCTCAGAGGCCCATGTCCTGCCTCTCACAGGGGTTTCAGTCTCTCAGTCCCCAGCCAGGCCTGGTGCTCACTGTTAGTACTTAATGCAACCATGCAGAGGTCTGGCCGACAGTTCAAGCTCCTTCCCTCTGCCCTCCCCGCAAGGCAGAAGGGCCCCAACATTGCACTGACCGGACATCTCTGGGAAAGTGTGGCCGACTGGGTCCAAGCTGGGAGGACACAATGGAAACATGGCTCTTCTAGTCTCTCCTTTGCTGCCCTCCCACGGGGTTCAGGGGAAAATCCACCCCAGACCCTCCCATTCTGCTCACCCCCAAGTGGTGCTGCAGCTTGTCCGTAGTTCGGGGGTCTCCGTGAGCAGGCCCCCGAGCATGGTGTCCAGGCTCTGTGAATAGGTGTTGTGCAGAGCCCCCAAAAGGCACATCCTGTTCTCTCCCATTCACATCACTCCAGGGACACTCAGAAAGAGTTCATGGCTGGCTGCCTGCTGGCTCTTCAATCCTCGCCCTTAGCAGTTCTGTGGGCAGGGCCTGGTACCCAGCAGAGTATGGAACAGCCAAACTGCGATGGGTGGGAGGTAGGATCCCCAGGAGAGTCCAGGCAGCAAAGCAGAGATGAGGAGAGGAGGAAAGATTGGGATCAACCACAGAGGGGTAACGCAATTCTCTCTGAGGGTAAGGGGCCCTCCCTCCTGACAGTTTGTGTCCTGCCCCCACCTCTCCGCCCAGTGGCTGTTCCCAGCTCTGCTCACCCCTCCCCTATTCTCAGCAGCTCCATCAAACCGAGGGAGACGGGACCAGAGTCCGTTCCTGCTCCTGGGACAGGGAAGTAGGATCGTGACCTACCCGGAAGTGGGTGGTGTCCTGCCCAGTGCTCCTGGTGAAGATGCTGTGGAGCACAGCCGCCAACTTCCTGTTACATCGGTGGGTGCTGACGCCCGGCGTCAGGGGCGGGGCCCCGCAACGTCTCCCAGTGCTCCGGTGAGTTTGCCGCGGGTCCGAGGTGGGCGGGGAGTAGCCGGTGGGTGCGGAGCACCCACCAATTTTTCCCCGTGGGTGCTCCAGCCCCGGAGCACCCACGAAGTCGGCGCCTATGCTGTGGAGAACAGCCCACAGGAGGCGAGATTCCCGCTCCAGGGCAAGCGACGGCTGCAGTTTGCTGGCAGGAGAGAGGAGCCCGGTTACACTTGGCAGCACCGGAGCGGTGCTGGCACTGCCATGGACATGACCCCCCTCCCCCGCAGTCATCCCCTCCCTACGGCCACTCTAACGTTACTGGAGTGAAATCACCCCCCAGCCAGGAAAGAGGAGACGTTCCTGCCTCCTGTGCTGGGGGATGGGAACAGCCACAGCTGGGGGGGTAACCTAGGCTGGAGAGGATCTGTGATTCCCGGATCTGGGCCTGATCAGCATCAGGGTTAGGGCAGCTGGACGGGAGGGTCCTGGTACCTGAGGCTGCAAACTGCGGCCATGGAGCTGGACACGATGGCGCTTGGCTCGGACTCCATGGGGAGATTTTCACTCAGCTCCTGAGAGACCCCAAGGAGACAAAACCGCGGGTGAGACTCAGGCCCCGCAGACCCACAGGCGCTTCCCAGGGAGGAGGCCAAAGTGCTCTGCAGAAACAGCCAGTGTCACCCCCACCAGCTGGGCCCCCCATTCCAACGATCCATCAAACTTACTCCTTTATTCCCCCTCCCAATTCCTCCCTCCGCTCCCCTTCCCCTCCGGCCTTACAATTCCCCCACTGCCAGCTCCCACTCGGTGTCAGAATTTCCCCCTTTCCTGCTCCCCAGCCCCAGGAACCCCTGTCCTCTGCTTCCCCCTCCCACCTCACTAACTCTTCCTCCCCTGTCTGGCTCCCTTGCCCCAAAGGCCGGGCTTGGGGTCCCACTCACCGCAATGCTCTCCACGAGGGCCGCTTTGGAGAAGTGGGGCTCCAAGGTGTCCCGCCCCTGCTTCTGTGTCAAGAAGCTCAGACTCGGGACCGGTGGGGGATTTTTGTACCTCATCTCTACCCTGGAGGTGCTGCTGGATGATCCTGATGGTGGCTTGTTCTGGGGACACAACCTCCTCCTCCTCCAGCTGGGCACTGGGGGTCTCTGCACCAGGGAGGGAGGGAGAAAGGGTCATTTATGCTGCTGCTGGGGGGATACAGGTAGAGAAATGGCTCAATATTCCCTCCTACTCTGGAAGGAACCCTATGGCAGAGAGGGTCCCACCCTGCCCCTCCCAGAGACGCCCACAGCCCGATCAACCGGCCCCATGGCAGTGATCCCCCCCCCCAACATCATGAGGGGAGGCAGGAGCTCACCCCACTCCTCCCAGCAGCCCCTGCCGCAGGGCGTGGCTGTGACACTCCACTGGTGTCAGTGGGGCTCCCGTGCCTCAGCCCTGGCGCCTTGGCGAGTCAACGGGCACAGGGTGTTACTAGTCCCCCCCTGCAACCGTCCCCCTCCCTTTCCCCTGGGTCTCCCCTCACCTGCAAAGAGGGAGCCTTCAGCCTCAGGGCTGTCAGACCCCAGGGAGGGGCTGCTGGCCCCTCGGGAGTAGGCGGAGCTGCTGGTCCCCGAGCCAGAGTCGCCCAGCTCCTGCTCTGGGCCGGCCGGGGGCTCCGCAGTGGCCAGGATGGTGGATGGCTGCTGCTGGGCCCCGGGGCGCGGCTCCTGGCTCCTCTGCTTCCTGCGAAGGAAGCCGCAGAGCCAGCTGGCCCGGCTCCCGCCCTCTCCTGGCTCCCTCCTGCAGAACTGCAGCCTGAGCCACCTCCAGCTGGGACCAGAAGGTGCCTCAGGGCCGGCTGAGGGAGCTGGTGTCTTGCTCGTCCTCCAGAAGGACAGGGAGCTCCTCCTCCTCGCCTGTCCTCTGGCCTCTTCCCCGCCCGCGGGGACAGAGGGGCCGCTCCCCTGCTGGGCAAGCCGGCCGCTGCTCCCTACTGGCTCCGGAGCCACCTGCCCAGACTTCCTCCCCAGCATCCGCTTGATCTGCTGCATCCTGGAACAGGGTGGGGAGCAGCCATGAGTCTGGGCTCAAGGCAGCCTCTCATTAACGGGCCTGTCTGCTCCCCTGCCCACCTCCCCTCTCTCATTTCTGGTCCAGCCCCATGGCCCTGACAGCCTGATGCTTCCGAAACTGGCCTCTGGGCATGGGGGCAGGGACAGTACCTGGCCTGGCCCCAGCTCCAGGGGTGGGGGTGGGGCAGGGTGGTGAGAGCGAGGTGCTCGGCCTGGGTTTCTCCTAGTGCTGTGGGCTCTATGGCCCCTCCCCCCCGCCAAGCCCTTCTCCCCCAGGCCCAGTGATAAAGAGCAGTACCGCCTATGGACGCCTAATCATAGTGCCGGCCCTGGTTCTACCTCGCAACCCAGGTCCCGAGATAAAATCTTGTCTGCTCTCTAGTGACCTCCAACATCACTCCCACCATTGTGGAACGAACTCCTGCCCCCTTCCTCTCAGTCCCCCCATTGAGAGCTGTTCTATCTCCCAACCCAGCCGGGGATTCAGCTCCGCTCCCCAGAGTCCCCTCAGCCACCCTCTCCCCCTCCAGCGGAGGGGCTGGGAGGCTTTGGGCAGTAGTGCCGTGGGGTGAGGGGAAGTGGACACCTGTCCCCAAGGGACCCCCTGACGTTAAGATGACGCCATGGTCAGTAGCTCTGGGGAATGGGGCACTTGAGCAGCCTCTGCTGACTGACTCCTCCAGTTCTCCCAGAGCAGGGGGTGGCTGGGATCACGTGATACTAGGGAACTAGGAACCGGCCTGAGGCCCGGAGGGGTATGAAAGGTTCCCAGAGGTCAGAAGGGGAGTTTGCAGCCCCTAGCATGAGCAATGGCAGCGTGTCGTGTTGATGTGAGGTCTGTTAGGAAATAGCCGTGCTGGAGAACTGGGTCTGCTCTGCTGAGCTGTACACGGGACAAGCTGGCACCTACCAATGGCACCTGCCCAGGTTCATCCTCTCCTTGCTCCCAGGTCAGCGCATGGGGACGGGAGGGGAGTGACTGTCAATGGCCTGGAGGTGAAAGGCCCTGGGGATCCCTCCCCAATTGATCCTTCTTTGGTTACCTCGTCCTCTATTATCTGGCCGACTTCCCCCAGGATGGAATAGGTCAGCACCAGCCCAGCCTGGCTGACACGGAGATGGGGTTGTGTATGGCCAGAAGCGCCGCCTGCAGGAAAGATCTTCACTGGCCTTCCAGGAAGATCTCTCCAAAGACCTAAAACCAACAGCACCAGAGCCCTTGTCAGTTGCCCAGAACCAGGCTCCAAATCCCGCTAGTATCTCACAAGGAGGATAAGAGTCCTGGGGAGCCAACCTTTGGGGTCCCATAGCCCAAGGAACCCCTTTCAGTAAGAGGTTGCAGGCACTGAGGAATAGCTCTTTCTGGAGCAGGATTCACGCAGGTGCCATGACATGCTGGGAACGTGTCTGCGCGCTCTGGAACCCAGCTCACACAGACAACAAAGGGTCCCTCTGCCCCACTTCAGTTGGTCTAAAAGGAGAGGCCTTAGTTCTATTTGCATCCCACTGGCCAGCTGGAGCTAGTCTTCCATGTGCTCACTTCCATGGGGTCCCATTGCCCAGATGGGTTTCTTACCCCTCCTCTGCAGTAGGAGGCTGTAGAGCCAATATATCCCGCTCCTGGCTTGCCGGCTGATGTTGGCGGCTGGGTCAGAGATGTAGAGACCCAGCTGCAGCACAAAGTTGCCGGCCTTGGGGAAGTCGGAGGAGGTCTGGTGGGAGGAGGAGGAGAGGGGAATCCATCAACATTCTGCCTTCAGCTCTCCTGCTCCCTAGGGCAGAGCTCTGCTCCCTCCCATCTGTAGCAGGCGCTGGGGGAGCTTGGAGCAAAGGGGCCAGGGCAAGGGCCCTCGATGAGCACTTGCTGCTAGGCTGCTCCAGAATAACAAGGGCCCTGAGGCCAGGCACGGCCCTGCCAGCCAGTGGCCTATGGGACGCGCAGTCCCTTACGGACCATGTGGGAGCCACTTAGCCAGGGGAAGAGGAACTTGACTCAAGCATAGTTGAGGCTCAGTTCTGACTCTGCCTCCCAATGGGGGCCTCTCTATTTACAACCCCTGCAGCGGCTCCTCCCACAGTCTGTCAGAGCCAGCCCTGCCTATGCAGGATGCTGGGGTCAAAGGTCACTTACGTTAAATCTGGGGAGGGAGGTGGCGAATCGGAGCAGGGAAGCGATGCTCCGTGTGGCCCTAGCTCTCACCTGGATCTTTCTGGAATGGAGCCAGAAATGGACGTGCTGCGGGAGAAGGAGGCATGGGAGGGTCAGCGGGCAGGCGAACATGCTCTGCAAACGAGCCTCTCCCCCTCCCCAGTGGTCTGAGACCTTGTGCTGAGGGGGGAATAGCTGACCCCTGGTTGCTGAGCTTGAAAGGGGGTTCATGACACTGCCCACGTCTTGCTGGGCACAAGCTGCCAATCTCTCCAGGCTGGGACAATGTTCAGTCTTGGGGCTGGTCTATTTGCTCTGAACCCCTGTTCCATGAACAGCACATCAGGATCAAGACACATGCCCTGGGCCCCCAGCTCTAGAGGCTTTGGTGGGATGGATTGAGCAGCTGTGAGGACAATCCCTCCGGGAACTGCAGTGTCCCTAGGACAGAAGAGCTGATTCCCTGAGGCTCCTCCTGTATCTCAGGGTCTCCTTAGAAAGGAGCCAGTGACTTTTCTCAGAGGCCCATGTCCTGCCTCTCACAGGGGTTTCAGTCTCTCAGTCCCCAGCCAGGCCTGGTGCTCACTGTTAGTGCTGAATGCAACCATGCAGAGCTCTGGCCGACAGTCCCAGCTCCTTCCCTCTGCCCCCCCACCCCCTGCCACCTCTCCCCCCGCAAGGCAGAAGGGCCCCAACATTGCACTGCACTGACAGCTCTGGGAAAGTGTGGCCTGCTGGGTCCAAGCTGGGAGGACACAATGGAAACATGGCTCTTCTAGTCTCTCCTTTGCTGCCCTCCCACGGGGTTCAGAGGACAATTAGGGGGGTGCCGCAGCTTGTCCATGGTGGGGGTCTTGCTGAGAAGGCCCCCGAGCATGGTGTCCAGGCTCTGGATGTTGCTGTTGTGCAGAGCCTGCAAGAAAAGGGAGCACCCGTCAGTCATGAGATCTGGGGCTACACCAGCCAGGGGACAATTAGAGGGGTTCTCTGGGGAGCCCTGGCAAGAGCCAAAAGGCACATCCTGGCCTCTGCCATTCACATCACTCCAGGGACACTTAGCAAGAGTTCATGGCCGGATGCCAGCTGGCTCTTCAATCCTCGCCCTTAGCAGTTCTGTGCGCAGGGCCTGGTACCGAGCAGAGTATGGAACAGCCAAACTGCGATGGGTGGGAGGTAGGATCCCCGGGAGAGTCCAGACAGCACAGCACAGAATGAGGAGAGGAGGAAAGATTGGGACCAACCACAGAGGGGTAACGCAATCCCCTCTGAGGGGAAGGGGCCCTCCCTGACAGATTGTGTCGTTCCCCCCACCGCCGCCCAGCCTGGGCCTGTTCCCAGCTCTGCTCACCCCTCCCCTATTCTCAGCAGCTCCATCAAACGGAGGGAGCAGGGACCAGAGGCCGTTCCTGCTCCTGGGACAGGGAAGTAGGATCGTGACCTACGCAGAAGTGGGTGGTGTCCTTCCCAGTTCCCCGTCCCCCCACCGCGGCCCACGGCGGGCTGGGCTGGGCTCCCCGCCCGCGGCAGCTCACCTCTGCCGGCGGCAGGGGCAGCAGCTCCTCTCGGTGGCGTTTCGAATCGCCGCCAGGAGTCACCCCCCCACACACACATCCTGGCGCCCTAGGCGACCGCCTAATGGGAGCGCCGGCCCTGCTCCGTGGCGCGCGTTCCTGAGGTAAACGCTGACAGGCCCGGCCCCGAACCGGTTCCAGCCAGTTCTCAGTCCCTCACCTTCTGTCAGGAACCAGAGTTTTGGCGGGAAAATGCCATGAAGAAAGGGTACCAAGATGGAGTCCAAACCCTTCCTATCACATGCGCCACCTTGAATTTCTAAACTCCATTTTGAATTGCCACAACATTCAGAACAGAATATAACCGTTGTTACGAATTATTCCTGTTAGGACATGTACAGTTCGTACGAATTATTCCTGTTAGGACACGTACGGTTCGTTCTAGGCTGAGGCTCCCAAATAAAGACCAGTCTGCAGAGTGTTTCCAAAACTACTAGATTTATTACATTTGCAAATGTGGTATCGTCTGTTAAGCAGCACGAGACCCTGATTACAGAATACACAAAGGTTCTATACTATTGGCAAAGCATGTTGCCTGAGTGCATCGGGGGTTCACACCAATAAACGAGCCTTCCCCTTTTCTATGGCCAATCCCCTATGGTCACGACCCCGTGCACACAGGCCGAAGCAGCAACATCCTTAGGCAGGCAGCAACAGGCTGACACAGCAAAGTAAGAGACAAGCAATACATTCTTATATCCAGTGTCCATTGTTCCCCTTATCGTAGACTGACTCCAGATGTCCCCCCTGGAGGCGTCGCCCCCCTTCTCCTTAGTACATGGTGTGCTCACCTTTGGCTAATGGCGGCAGGAGCCTCAAAAATGGAGTCACATATGCTAACTTCCCTTAACACCGTGTACCAAAAACACCTTACAAACCCCTCCACCCCCACCTGCCTGCCTGCAGGGAAATGGACACAGGGGCACTGATTTCTGTTAGTGAACTTGCTCAAGATCGTGGGCTTGAGGACAAGCCGTACAGCCCGTACGCTGAACTCTTGGATAAACAGCAACGCTGGCTTTTCAGAAACCTTTCCCCGCAGTGCTCTGCATCCCCTGTGGATTGTGCCCAGCAGAGGCTGGTGGGGGGAGGTAGAGGAGGCTGTGTGCAAATGTCATGGCGTCTGCACTACGCCACAGACACACACGCAGCAATGCAGGGCGTATGATCCAGGACAGTAAATGATTTGGTCATAACTTACAAAGTCCTCAGTGTTGGAAGTACAATTTATCCAGAAAACAATGGGAGGGAGGGGATAGAGAGTTGCAGTAACCAGCCTGGACTTCCAGTCTCTGGCCAGGTGCATCCCCTTCTCCAAGGTTTTCACTGACTTTTCCTAGCAATGTAGGGTGGAAGGGACCTCATGTAGTCAAGTCGTGCTGGGGCAAGACCCAGTAAACATCCTGAAAGGTGCGTCTCTGACCTATTCTGAAACACCTCCAATGCTGAGGAGTCCACATGTTGAACTGTCTAGCTTAACTTCCTCATGCTCCCATTCTCCTTTATAGGCCAGTCTTGTTGGTTCGACTACATCTCCCAGTTGCTCCTTTTCAAAACCAACATACTTCAGATTTCAGCCAAAATATACCAGCCTCAAAATATTTTGGATTTGGGGTTTTGTTCCTGAAAGCTCAAACATTTTCAAGGGGGTAGGTGGGAATTCTGACCAGCTCTACATAAAAAGCCTCCAACAGTGAGGGTAATTAACCCTTGGAACGATTTACCAAGGGGCGTGGTGGATACTTAGTTCATGGACAATTTTTAATTCAAGATTGGATGATTTTTTAAAAGATATGCTCTACTTTACAATGAAAAATATTGGAAAAAAAAATGACCCGTGTTATACAAGCGATTAGACTAGCTCGGGGGTTTTGAATTTGTCGTCTACGAACACTTTGGTATCCACACACTCTACGGGGTTCTCAAAAGGTTGTTGTTACCATAGAACACTGGTTTTCAGCTTGTGGTCCGTGGATTTCTAGGGGTCCACATATTATGTCTAAGATTTCCACCTCCATTCATAATTTTTGATTGGTCCGCAAATGAAAAAAACCCACTGGTCTAGATAATCAAAATGGTTCCTCTGGGCTTTGGAATCTATGACTAAATTACATTTCCGTTTAGGCATCTCTTGAGAGGTAACACGAATCTCCACTGTACATCAGATTTATTTTCGTGGTACCCATTGCTTCTATCCTGTCCTAGAATCATAGAATCTCAGGGTTGGAAGGGACCTCAGGAGGTCATCTAGTCCAACCCCCTGCTCAAAGCAGGACCAACCCCAACTGCTTCCTCTGCTTCTTCTTTGACACAGAGCACAGTGACAGGCCAAATGGCTCCGGGGAACTGCACCACAGTGACTAGCTTCATTTTCCGGGCAATAACAGACAGTCCAAAGCTGCAAAACATCCTCTTTGGGTTCTTCTTTGCCATCTATTTCTGCACCCTGGCAGGGACTGTGGGGATGATTGTGCTGATTAGGGCTGACTCCCAGCTCCATGTACTTTTTCCTCAGCCATTTGTCACTCTTAGATGTTGTTTATTCCTCTGTAATTGCCCCCAAGGTGATGGTCATTTCCCTAGCAAAGAGTAAAGACATTTCTTTCCCTGGGTGTGTGGTTCAGTTTTTCCTTTTCTCCTTCTGTGCCAACAACGAGCTTTGCCTCCTGGCTGTGATGGCCTACGATCGCTTCGAGGCCATCTGCAACCCATTGCTTTATAATGTCATCACGTCCAAGAGAGTCTGCCTCCAGCTGGTGGCTGGCTAGTACCTCTGCGCCTGTGTCAATGCCGTTGTGCATACGTGTACTGTATTCAGTCTGTCCTTCGGCCACTCCAATGTCCTCTGTCATTTCTTCTGCGATATTCGCCCGCTCCAAGAAATCTCCTGCGCTGACTGTCGCATCAATAGGCTAGTGCATTTCATCTTTGCAGCCACAGAAACAATAGGCACCATTCTCATCATCCTCATCTTTGACATTTACATCATCTTTGCCATCCCGAGGATCCGCTCCACTGCAGGAAGGCACAAAGCCTTCTCCACCTGCGCCTCCCACCTGCCTGTCTTTTCCATCTTATATGGGACCCTGATTGTTACATATTTACGACCCTCGTCTGGCAGCTCAGTGTACTGGGAGAAAATGGTGGCTGTGTTCTATACCCCCTGTCTGGCTCCCAGACTCCTCATGCTCCCCAGGGTCCCAGACACCCAGGCTGCCTGGCTCTCAGACTCCCCTTGCTGCCTGTCATTAGATTTCCAGTCTCCCCTTCTCTCCGGACTGCACAGCTCCCCATCTGCCACCTGGTGGGATGCTGAGAGACTCTCCTTCCCAGGCTGCCCAGTTTGCTCTCTGTCCACCAGGAGGGCAGGGGAGAGGCAGGCAGCGGGCAGTTGCCCTCCTGGTGGGGAGAGAGGTAGCTGCACAGCCGAGAGCCAGGGATCAAAAGGAACGGTTCAGCCTGGCAGTCTGCCACATGGGCAGGCAAAAGTCCCAGGGAACTGAGGTCTCCAGGCTCCCATGTGAGTTAGATTCAGCAGCTGGTTGGATCCCCGGCTTCTTAGAGTCACTTGATGATCTCTGGCATCTCGGGTGATGAGTTTCCTGTCTGGGGGACGGGGGCTGTCTCCAGTCTACCCACCAGGTGGCAAGCCAGTTCCCCGGCTGTCTGGACAGCTAACTCTCCAACTGTCCAGTTTCCCAGGAAGCGAGCTCCCCAGGTGCCCAGGTTGCCTGGCTCCCTAGGTGCCAGTCTGCCCAGTTCTTCAGGCTGCCTGCTCCTCCTTCCCATTGGGTAGACTTCCAGGCTTTTACATTCCCCAGTCCTCCCTGCCCTGCTGCCCGGTGGGGTTGTGAGCTAAACCACTCCCCAAGCTTCACAACTTCCTGCCTGTCCACCAACTGGGTTACCTGGGGGAAAGGGCAACCCAGCCGCACACCAAAATGTTTCTGCCCTGCAGCAGCTGGAATGTTTCGGCGTTTCTGAATTTTAGTCCTGCAAACCAGTTGCAGAATTTTGACTTTTTGTCCTGGTTCGGGGGGGAAATTTTCCCACAACCACTTTTTAAAAATGGGATAGAAATTCCATTTTCTGGCCACCTCTAACTCATAATAAATGAGCCCTTTCACCTGCAGTCATAGCAGCAACTACTAGGCAGGCCCCAGGCTGACAAGCTGTGCTCCTAAATGTATAGTCAACACCCCAGTAGCACAAAAAGTAAACAGAGGCTCAAAAACATTGAGGAAACTCTGAGTAAGACTTTAGTCTGGTCCCATTGAAAGCAACAGCAAAACTCCCATTGACTTAAACAGGGACAAGAGGAGGCCCATAATGACTCTGATTCTAAGGACAAGGTGCTTTGGGAGTCAATAAAATGTTG
Source organism: Chelydra serpentina (assembly GCA_037349315.1). NCBI lineage: Eukaryota > Metazoa > Chordata > Testudines > Chelydridae > Chelydra > Chelydra serpentina. The sequence goes on along the minus strand of JBAIAC010000021.1, from coordinate 1,160,112 downwards.
GTATTTCTGTAATTTGTTATTATGACAACCATGGATAAGGAGGGTAGGGAACATAAAGGAGTCACTATATGACTCAGTAAGTTCATGACAACTGCACCCATATTCCCTCTCCGCAATCCCTCAAGGACACCCATTCTAGTCTAATTGTCCTGGTCAGGATGTCTCTTATGATCGGGATGACGAAGACCCGGGATCCCAGGAAATGGTGTGGGTAACGGCCAGGATGGCGAGGCTTGCTCCTGTAGCCTCCGTCTGTTCTTCCGTCTGTTCTCCTCAAAGTCTCTTTCTCTCAGGACCCAGAAAAGAAGTCTTGGGTGTAATCTCCCACCCCTATCAGGGATGGTCTAGATGGTGCTTGGCCCTGCCATGAGAGCAGGTGACTGGACTAGGTGACCTCTCGAGGTTCCTTTTAGTCCTACGAGTCTATGAGGAATGATAGTGATCGTCCTGACTCGGTCCTGGAATGATCAGAGTCAGCTGGACATTATTCAGACTAAGGACCCGATCCTACAAACATTTATTTACATGCTTAACTTTACTCATATGAGGAGTCCCAATGAAGTCAGTGAGATTACTCATAGGAGTAAATTTAAGCTTTCCCATAAGAATGTAGAAGACTGGGATCTATGGTGTCTAGCTAATCCTCTCTGGGGCGCCCCACTACCTCAGGCAGGGGGTGGAAGCTTCCCCCACTCCACTTCCCCTCAGCCCTGGAGGTCACCCTAAGGCCTCGGTGTCAATGTGCACCCACAGCCCAGGATGCAGGGGGGCACAGCAGCGCCTGGCAAGGAGTAGGTGTCTGATACCTACGGCATGGTGCTGAGCAACCTGCAAGCCTCCTGCTTCTTCACCCTGGCTCCTGGGCACACCTGGCTCTCCGTGCTGCCCAGGCTTATCTGGACCGGGATGGAATTAGATGCCTGTGTTATACAGGAGGGCACATGGATGATGTAATAGTCCCTTCTGGTCTTAACATCTATGAATCTTGCGCACTGATATATTTTTTCTGTTGTTCAATAAATTAATACAACAGCAGGAAGTATCACACCACCAGGTTCAATAGGCAAGAAATTGAGGGGAAGGGGGTACCAGGGAAATAGTTGAACAAACTAAAGCGGTAGATATGGTTCAGTTTTATAAACGATGTCCTCATTAATTGCGTAAAAATTAATGAATGCACCATACCATGGTGCCACAGCAACAAGTAATTGAACCCTGGTATGGAAACGGACTAAAGCCAAATGTCCTCTTGAAACAAAAAAATTGAACCATTTCATTCTGATAAGGTTGATCTTATGGAAGCACTTCACTTCCTTCAAACAAAATGTCATTGAGATTGGCACATTCCTTGAACACGTCTATTTCAAGGAATCAACATTTCCCAGCTGAAAAAAAAATGTTCTGTTGGAAAACTTTCAAATTTGTGTGTTTCAAAAGGACTTTTGGCTTCAGAATTTTATTTCATTTTTTATGAGATTGTGTCTGTTATGTTTTGTGGCACACAGGCAGAGAAGTTAGAGAAAACAAAATACTCTTGCTGGAAGTTTGCAAGGTCTCGCTAATTTGTTTCTTAAGAGCCGGAACAATAACAGATAAGAACCCAAAAAAATCAGAGGGAGAGAATGTAAGCTACTGCCTATAATAGAGAGGCACAATTCACGGGTACCTGCTGACTGATTGCTGCTAAGCCCCAATTGTGTGCTGCCCTACTGAGCTCCCTAGCATGCAAGCAGGTCCAGGAACCATGCCCAAAATTTAAAGCCACAGTATTCAATTTTAACACAACCACAAATACACCAGAGCATCAAAATGATCTGTTTTACAAGGTCTCTCCTTGTTTTGGAACACTGGTTTCTAAACATGCCATGGGGAATTTGAATCAAATTTCAGCTACTAATTAGCATGTGCGTGGAACAATCACTAATGTGTATTTCGTGTTATGTTGTTGGTTTCTTTAGGAGATCTGGGGAAACAGGAGCACTAGGAAAGCCTATTCCCCCCCCCACAAACTCAGTGCACATTTGCTGCCCACTGGTGCTGCCTGAGCAGTCACATTGTGACATCAGAGATAATCCACCATTCAGCACTTCCTCCCTCCAGTTCATTTTCATATTTGGGGAGAATGACTAGCTCCCTGGCTGCCATGGCAACAGCTACCTTTGACACCTGATTGCTCCCTTATTACCAGAACATCATCACAGAAAGGAAGTTTGTAATGAAACAGGACCAGATTTGGATAAGCAGGATAGCCTCCTGCTGTGCTCATTTGGGTTTGTACTGTGATATGGTACAGTGTTCTTTTCAAAGGGCAATTGTTTGCTACTTTCCTTAGTCAGGGCTAGGTGAAACTAAGATGCAAAATTCCAGCTCTTTTTCTTGGATATTGTTTATCCGCTTCTTACAAATTGAGGGTTATAGCTTAGCACTTTCACTGAAACTGAAGTTGCATAAAATGAGTTTTGTTTTAATACATTTTAATTTAATTACTTTCAATACTGTGATCAACACAGCATTGAGTGGTGAAAAAGGGACCTTCACAAAGATATCAATAGCAATACAACAGATGAGTAAGAGCTTCATTGTTTAAACAGCACATATATAATAGATTTTCTATTACAAAAAACTAAGGAAATTAACAAAAAAACCTTCATTTAACGTTACTTAAGTTTGCTTTCATCAATAAACTAAATCATAAAATAATTAGGAAATACAAAGTCAAGGTTTTAAAAAGGATTAAAAGGTTACAATGTTTCGCATTCTCAGGTTAGCAAATGTCCAAATAAGTGTTGCCCTGGCACTCTTAATTCAGTCCTCTTCTGCATTTGCATGATGATACAGACTTTAATTACATGATCCCATATTATTTTTTCCCACAGGACCCCTTCCTTATTCAGTGCACAGGATTTTCTGCTTTGTGGCTGTGTATTGAAGGAGCCTGTTGTCTATCAGATCCCTGCCTCATTTATTGCAGAGTTAATGTTGCATGGGCAATGCTCATTCTGGTATTTCCTAACTTGAGTGTGTTTGGCTTACTTTATTGATGAGACCAACTTTTATGACAAAGGCTTTTGTTTGTGACATATCTATGATTTGTCTGTTTAGTGCCAATAGTGTGTGCTTTATGAGACAGAAAAAGTAAAGACACTCCCTAATACAAAGACCTTATCAAAGGAAGACGGACACACAGAAAGAAAGCAGGATGTGTAAGGACTAGGAATTTCTCTTTTGATGAATAGTCAATTAATTATTATTAATAAAGAAAGGGTTGTGCATTGGGGAACTTGCATGGTGAGGATGTTCCCTGCAGAGGGAGCAATATGTAAACACAAAGAATGGAATGGGAGAAAGAAACACACATGGCTAGCTGTACTGGTAAAACAGAGGGAGTGGGAGGTGATGTAGAAAAGAACTAGATTTTTTTATAATGGCCTCTGTCAGGGTTGCCGCCCCACTCTAAACTCTAGGGTAAAGACGTGGGGACCTGCATGAAGAGCTCCTAAGCTTATTTTTACCAGCTTAGGTTAAAACCCCCAAGGTACAAAATTCCCTGCACCCTGAGAAATGCTTCTTCCACTGCCACCATCAAGTGTTCTAAACAGGAATCCAGGAAAGGGGACCCCTTGAAGTCCCTTCCCCCCAAAATATCCTCTCAAGCCCATACCCCCCCCTTCCTGGGAAGTTTGAGAATAACCTCCTAACCAGTTGGTTACACAGTGATCTAAAAAAAAAAACCCCACCCCCGGGGTTTTTAACACCATAGAAAACAGTCAGCTTCTTAAAAGAAGGATTTTATTAAAACAAAGAAGGTAAAATCAGCTCTGTAAAGTCAGGATGGTAACTAATTTACAGGGTACTCAGAGAGATTCCCCCTCTGGACAAACCCTTAAAGTTACAGAAAAAAAGGAATAATCCCTCCCTCTAACACAGGGGACACACACCAAGCAAAATAAACAGAAATCTACTCACTATGCTGACTAGACTTACTTTAGACAAGTGAGGATTTGATGAAAAGATGACTGGTTCCTTTTTACCCCAAGATCACTCTGAGTCTGACAAAGACCCACACACAAAGCTTTCGCCCTCCCAAGATTTGAAAGTATCTTGTCCCCCCATTGGTCAGATGCCAGCCAGGTCAGGTGTCAATCTGGCTACCTGCATTTCTTAACCCTTTACTGGTAAGAGGATTTTATCTGCATCAGACCGTCTCCCCCTTCCCTTATATTTATGACAGCCTCTCCCTGTAAATACCCTGTAATGGGATGGCTTGGCATTTTAAGGACTGGAGGCCTGATCTGAGCCAACCCTAGCGGCGAAGGCGGCCCACCTGAACAGGGATCAGATGATTCTCTTACTGATCAGCAGGGAGCAGAAGAGGAAGTGGCTGAGAGAGTTGCAGGAGCTGCACAGAAAGGAAGGAGCAGCAAGGACGGCTAGAGACAGAGTTTGGCAATAACCTAGGAGGAAAGACCCCCAGAGCAGAGACTAAGGCCAGCAGCAAAATTGCCTTATGTTGTTATTCTCCTTTTGGTTTGTTGAAGCAACAAAGAGTCCTGTGGCACCTTATAAACTAATAGACGTATTGGAGCATAAGCTTTCGTGGGTGAATACCCACTTCATAGAATCATAGAATATCAGGGTTGGAAGGGACCTTAGTAGGTCATCTAGTCCAACCCCCTGCTCAAAGCAGGACCAATCCCCAATTTTTGCCCCAGATCCCCAAATGGCCCCCTCAAGGATTGAACTCACAACCCTGGGTTTAGCAGGCCAATGCTCAAACCACTGAGCTATCCCTCCCCCCCCAGATGCATGCAGTGGAAGTGTCCAGAGGCAGGTATAAATAGGCAGGCAAGAGTCAGGCTAGAGATAACGAGGTTAGTTCAATCAGGGAGGGTGAGGCCCTCTTCTAGCAGTTGAGGTGTGAACACCAAGGGAGGAGAAACTGCTTTTGTAGTTGGCTAGCCATTCACAGTCTTTGTTTAATCCTGAGCTGGTGGTGTCAAATTTGCAAATGAATTGAAGCTCAGCAGTTTCTCTTTGAAGTCTGGTCCTGAAGTTTTTTTTCTGCAGGATGGCTACCTTTAAATCTTCTATTGTGTGTCCATGGAGATTGAAGTGTTCTCCTACAGGTTTTTGTATATTGCCATTCCCAATATTGGATTTGTGTCCATTTATCCTTTTACGCAAGGACTGTCCAGTTTGGCCGATGTACATAGCAGAGAGGCATTGCTGGCACATGGAGTATATTACATTGGTGGATGTGCAGGTGAATGAACCGGTGATGGTGTGGCTGATCTGGTTAGGGCCTGTGATGGTGTCTCTGGTGTAGATATGTGGGCAGAGTTGGCATCGAGGTTTGTTGCATGGCTTGGTTCCTGAGTTAGAGTTATTATGGTGCGGTGTGTAGTTGCTGGTGAGAATATGCTTCAGGTTGGCGGGTTGTCTGTGGGCGAGGACTGGCCTGCCTCTTTTGGTTTGTCGTCTCTTGGAAAATAAATAAAACCCGGCTGGAAGGGCCGGCGAGACTGATCGGTTGCGAGTGCAGCTGTGGAGCCCAGAGGAGGGAGGGATGGATGGCAGGGTGCTGCAGAACCACTCAGCTCACCAGTACTGGATGTTGGGATGGATGGTTGCCCTTGTTGCTCAGCACAAATGATGCCATCGAGTCAGAGAAACATGCTGACGACAGCATAGACACTAGGTTCTTGTCATCCACAACCCCAGAGTTTGCAAAATCCAGGAGCTTTTCTTGGAGTTTCTTGTCATCTTGCTGAAGAGAGCTTAGAAGTTACCACATTGCCTGTAGCGTGATCTTTTGAGCACAAGCGGCAGTTGCATCATTTTTACCAGCACTTACACGCTCTATCATTTGTCTGCCTAAAGGTCCACACGCTCGGAAATCCAGAATCCCGTGTATGCTGCCCCAGCGCTTTTAGGAAGAGCATTGATCGGTGTAGACCTCCTAAGTATGGAATCAGGATCTCTTTAGATTCTGGTACAGTCCATTTTAGCTCCATCGCAGCAGGGAAGAGTGCTTGAACAACTGTCAAGACTGCATGTTTCTGTTGAAGATAATGCATGACCATGTGGGGGGAGGGATAGCTCAGTGGTTTGAGCATTGGCCTGCTAAACCCAGGGTTGTGAGTTCAATCCTTGAGGGGGCCATTTAGGGATCTGGGGCAAAAATTGGGGATTGGTCCTGCTTTGAGCAGGGGGTTGGACTAGATGACCTCCTAAGGTCCCTTCCAACCCTGATATTCTATGATTCTATGTGCAAGTCTCTTCACTGCAGTATTCAGTGTCTCAACTTCATGAACTGAGCACTGAATAATAGACATGTAGCTGCATGAAGTTAATGGAGAGTGTGACACTCTGCACCCCCATATTCACCATAGTGATGTGATTATGACATAATTATGATGCATTTTGTACAAAATATGTCTTGAGGTGTCAATGGAAAAGTTATGGTTTGCTGACACCCCACAAGATGTACCCGAATTACGTGACAGTGGCAAATATTGGGGTGTCAGGGTGTCACAAGCATATTCTATCCTCCAATCACCATTAAACCCTCTCTGGTTGGTCCACACTTATAGTCTGATCACAACTGCTAAATCTGGCTGTCAATCCAAGCTGTTCATAATACCAAGACTTGTTATGTGTCTGTTTACTATTATGGCCTGGTGATCCTCACCTAGTTTTGGACTGAGCCTGCCTGCCTGACCCCTCCCTGCAGTGTTGGCGTGATCTTTACTTGGCCTCAGTCTACACTTGTCTGCCTGCCAACCTAGGCTGGCTTGACACTGTTTTCTCCTACCCGATGACCAAACTAGTAAACTGTAAACAATTACCTCATCCTTTTCAGTAGGTATCCAATGGTTAATGTATGCCTCTTAATGTTAACATCTGCTGTTGCCACCCTATTTTTTTTTACCCATTTAGTTAATTTTATTGTTGTTCTTCCCCTATTTTCAGTTAATGTCCACAAAGGCCCATTTTCAGGGCAGTGCTTAGGAAACAGAATAGAGCAGCCTCCCAAACTCTTGCATCAACGCAGGATTGTGCCCACTTGTGCATTTATTAGTCTTTGGTCCAGGCCAGTTTTAAACATCCCAAGCAATGGGGCTTCCACCGTTTCCCAGAGAGCGCTCGCTGAGGACATGAAGAGCTATGTTAAATTGTTCTGCAGCATCCATCCAAAGCACAACCACTCATGACAACACAGCTGGTAGATCGCATTGTCTAGCTCTCAAGGGTAGGATCCATGAAGCAGGGGGTCTAAGCTGGCTGATTCCAGGTGGTGAGTTCCTGTCTGGGGCTTGCTAAGCTAACATAGGGGCCTCAATGCAGCTTGGACATAAGCGCCTATCTCTGAGAAAGGGATGCCTGTTGTCGGTCTCTCTCCCATTGCCTTGCTTATGTAGGGAGCAGCAGTGCTGGCTTTTGTGGGTGGCATTCTTAGGCACTTCTCTCTCCTCATGCATTGCACAGGGAGCTTAGGGGTCTACCTCAGCTTCGTGGATCATGGTGTGTTCCTGTGATTTCCTAGGTGCTGTGACACTCAGCATTGCAACGCCTCAGTCCCTTCGTGTGTCCCACCCATAGGTGCCGACTCCGTGGGTGGTCCGGGGCTGAAGCACCCCCAGGAAAAAAATGGTGGGTGCTCAGCACCCACTGGCAGCTCCTCTATCAGTTCCTCCCTCACCTCAGTGTTTCCCGCCTACCGGCAGGGCCCACCAATCAGCACCTCCCACCTGCCGCGGATCAGCTGTTTCGCAGCTTGCAGGAGGCACATGGGGGGGGGGGGGAAGGGGGAAGAGCGAGGGTGGGGTGTGCTTGTGTTAGGGGGAGGAGCAGGGACAGGAAGAGGCAGGGCGGGGGTGGGAGCTTGGGGGAAGGTTTTATAATTTCATTAGAAAAACAAAACAGTTTGAAGCCATTCCTTTCCCCCCAGATCTCCTCCTCCTCTTGATTTGCCGGTAAAACACAGGCGGCTTAGATAGGTGTGGGGGGCTTTAAACTACGTACTTCAGACAATACAATGAGGAAAATAATGGAGCCTGTGAAAGAAGATGCCTACTTTATCTGAAACATGTTTTAAAAGGGCTGGGTCTGTGGTGGGAGCTGGACTAGCCAGAATCTGCTGTAGAGACTCACATTTCATTTTCGTTCCCCAGGATGAAAAGGTGATGCTGGCTAATTTGAACCGGGTCATTAAGATCCACTTCAAAATGCGGAGTCAATTAAGCTCTGTTCTCCCCAGCTGTGGGCCTCGGTTTGTTGTTAATCAGGACACAGGGAAATTGCTTTCACGATAAAACTTGCTGTAGCAGAATTGCAGACTCACCTACACGGCGCCTCCCGCAGGTCATTTGGGAATTAGCTTGTCCAGTACTCTGAGCGGCTCCTGGTGGCCAATGTCTCGCATGCCTCAGGCCCCATGTCCCTCCCGGAACCTGGTGCCACTGTACCTTGGGTTTCTGCCCCCAGCAGTACCCCCCACACTCTGCGTCTCCCCTCCCAGGGGAACCCCCAACCCTCACCTTGCCTCAGTGGCTGCTGCCAGTTGTCATCTAGCCCCCGCTCACTGGGGCAGACTGCAGTCTGTAAACCACTCTTCACTGGTAAGGGGGTCAGACCAGCAGCCTCTGCCTATTCCCTGGCTACACCCCTGCAGCCCCAGTACCTCTTTTAGGCCTTTACTGAGGCCTCAGCCTGGGGAGTTGCCAGGCTGGAGCTCCCCAGCTCCTCTTGCCCTATTCCCCAGCCCTTCTCTGCTCTGCGTTGGGTAATCTGCTCCCAGGCAGCTAGATCCTTCTCACGCCAGGGCTAGAGTGAGACTCCTCTGTCTCTTGGCCCCACCGCCCTTTTATCCAGGCCAGCTGTGGCCTGATTAAGCCAGCCACACCTGGGGCCAACTACTTCGCCAGTCTCCCTCAGCTGCTCTTCATCCCTTTTACCTTGGAGTGTGGCAGCTGCCCTACTACACTTGCCCTTTCTTTGCTAGAAGCAAAACACTGCTCAGATCTGGCCTGATGGAAGAGGTTTTTGTGCCGGCTGGCAGGGCTGTCCCTAGCTATTCTGGGGCCCTACACAGCCCCCTGTGGGGACAGGGGGGAACTGCCCCCCAGCACTCACCAGCAGCATGGTTGGGGCCGGGCTGCTACATTGGGTGACCAGACAGCAAATGTGAAAAATCGGGACGGGGGTGGGGGGTGGTGGGGGTAATAGGAGCCTGTATAAGAAAAAGACCCAAAAATCGGGTCTGTCCCTATAAAATCAGGACATCTGGTCACCCTACTACTGTACTTCCCGCCACCGGTGAGTGCATGCCCAGTCCTGCTTCAGTCCTCAGGGGAGTGGGGGCAGAACAGGGGAGGGAAGGGGTGGAGTAGGGGGCAGGACTGGGGGTCCATGGGGAAGAGACGGGGCTGGGGCTGGAGCAGCAAGCACTTGCACAGGGCACCAGGAAATTTGGTGCCCCAAATTTCCTGGTGCCCTACGCAGCTGCGTACTTTGCCTATGGCGCCTGCCTGCTGGAGACGAGTGCGGGAATTTCTCTCAGAAGAGAGCAGTTTAGCTAGGCTGACCATATTTCCTTGAGACAAAAACGGGACTTTGGGATGGCAAAAACGGGACGGGGAGACAAGGGGCAGCCGCAACAAGCCGCCCCTCGTCTCCCCGCTCAGCAGCTCGGCGGAGAGACGAGGGGCAGCCGCAACAAGCCGCCCCTTGTCTCCCCGCTCAGCAGCTCAGCGGGGAGACGAGGGGCAGCCGCAACAAGCCGCCCCTTGTCTCCCCGCTCAGCAGCTCGGCGGGGAGACGAGGGGCAGCCGCAACAAGCCAGCGTTCAGTTTTTTACAAAAAAATAAAAACTATATATAGTTTATTAAAAACGGGACAAAATTGACATTTATATTAAAACGACGGGACGGTCGGGAAATATGAAAAAAACGGTACTGTCCCGTTTAAAATGGTACGTATGGTCAGCCTAAGTTTAGCACAGCTCCTATGGGCTAGGGAGGGACAGGCAGATTAGTGACAGAGTAGGAGGGGCCTAGCTACAGTGGTGCATCCCATTCCCTGGGACATGTGTTTTTTGTTTTTTGTTTATTTTTTAAGCTCTGAACAGATCCAAACCATATTTAATTCTGCTGAATGTAATTTGCACAGAATACCCTTTATTAAACGATCATTAATAGTTTTACTTTTAGCACAACATAAAGAATGAGTGGTCAACAATAGGCAAAAGAGTCTGGCAGGCAGGGTTCTCTCCGGAAGCCACACGTGGGCGTGGATTTTAGTGGTGGGAAGGATTAAGTTCCAGAGAGGCATATTTGAAATCTTTATAAAATAGAGACTACAGAAAGGGTCCCCAATGCTGTAGCCCATTGTATACTCTAGTCCTAGAGATCATTATTGCAGAGCACAGCAATATTTCTTTCTATAAGGGCTCCTAACTTGTGATCTCTGATTTACCGGGGAAGCTTCCCGTTTTTTCCATGTACACATTCTGGAAGGATAAACTACTCTAGTTTGCACTCTTCTAATGCCTTTCATTTCACCAGTGAATTCTACCTCCCACCGCTCCGCGGCAATTATCATTATCCTGCTTTTTTTTTTAAACAAGGAGAAACTGAGGCACAAACCATATGATCGGCACAAGATCACATAGGAGGCAAGTGGGAGAGTTGCAGAGCTGTAACCAGGGTGGGGTGAGCAGGGCAGCTGTCCAGGGTGCAAAGCCGCAGGGGCGGAAAGATGGGGCCGAAAAATGACAAAAAAATCTTACGGGCACAAATATGTTTGTTTGCCCCAGGCGCTAAAATACCTAGTTATAGCTCTGCTCCCTGGAGCCACCTCTCACTGCTACTTCTCCGCGCCTGGCGCTCACACTTACCGCTCAACCAGGGCGATTTCCCTGGGGCTATCGGTGGGAACTCATCCCTGGGAACACATGGGCTGTGACCCAGGTGTTGGGAGCTGGGACAGGAAGGTCCCTACGCTATTACAGCCCCACATAAGGCAGCACCGGCTCCGCTCTGGGAAGCTGGGGTTGAATGTCGCTATTATATCAACAGTAAAATCTCCAGTCAGCAGGAAATTATTTTTCTTAAGTTCCTTCCATCCCTGTTTCCTAAATGAAGCCCAGAATTAAGTTACTTGTCTGAGGAGATCTGGCTATGGAACCCAGGAGTCCTGACTCACACCCCTCTGCTCTACCCCACTACTCTCCCAGAGGCAGGATAAAAATCAGGAGTCCCAACTCCTAGCCCTGCCACATTGTAACTAACTAGACTTCACTCTTCTCCCAGAGGCCCGGCTAGCACCAGGGAGTCCTGACTTTAAGACCCTCCTGCTCTGTCCACTAGACTCCACTCACCTCACAGAGGTGAGATCAGAACCCAAGAATTCTGAGCTTTAGCCATTAAGTCATGCTGGCTCCCCACGTTTATCCACAGGGAGAATTTAGGCCAAAATGGGTGTGACTGTCTGTATCCCTATGGGCACTGCTTTTATAAGACTATGATAAAACTTGTACAATGGATGCCTTGTGAAAACTCATAATTTGCTGATCATTATTGTCCTGGTAAAATGTCTGTGGCAACATTGTATGTAAAGTTATAAGAGTCTACTCTATGATATTATTATGTCATGTTCCAAGTCTGGAGAGCAGTTACAAACCAGTTTGCCAGAAACAAAAAGCTAGCAGATGCTTCAGCCAGCTATCAACAAAATCAAATGGACCATCACCTGGTTAAGTGGCCATTCTTTGGCAGGAAAGAGGATGTGGGCAAAAATCTACATTCTGACAAAGAAACAGCTGTGGGTTCCCATCCACACAGACTGTCTCCTGAACCTCAGCTGGAGAGGATTATCAAAGAAGAGAAAGAGCTATAAGAAGGGAAAGCAGATGCCCCAAATTATTTCTCCCTTTCTCTCTACTGTGACAAGATGGCCAATATTAGTATGGTGGGTTCTGCGCTTTTCTTGGTGGGGTGGCTAAGATGCCACCCCTTGCCCCTGCTCTTGGGGTACCAAGGGCCCCGGTAGTGGCCCAGGAAGGTGGTAAAGGAGGGAAGCAGGGGAGGAGTCTGGGTTTGTTCCTCACTCTGAGTCCCAGCCCCTCTCAACCCCTGTGGGTTCTTACCCTCTTCCCCCTTGGGTGAGGTATCTTCAGTCCTTAGACACTGAGGAAGGGAGTCTCCCTCCCCTGCTGGGGCAGGGTCTATCTTACTTCAGTTCTCTGATGGTTCAAGTCTCACAGCACACCTCTAAACTCCAGTCCTCTCTCCTTCCTCCTCCTCTCTGTTTGCCTGAAGCAGGGGGTTTTATTAGCTTCCTGAGCCCTGGGCTACACTGGGGGGGGGGGGGGGTGTCGATCTACGATACGCAACTTCAGCTACGTGAATAACGTAGCTGAAGTCGGCGTATCGTAATCGACTTACCTGGCCGTGAGGACGGCGGCGAGTCGATCGCTGCCGCTCCCCCGTCGACTCTGCTTCTGTCTTTCACCGAGATGGATTTCCGGAGTCGACGAGGAGCGCGTTCGGGGATCGATTAAGCGAGACGCGATAAATCGATCCCTGATAGATCAATTGCGAGCGAAGACAAGCCCTAAGAGGGCCTTAATTGACTGCAGGTGCTCCAATTAACCTGTAGCCACCCTCCCTAGTCTCCAGAGAACCACTCCTTAATTAGCCTAGGGCTAAGTTTCTGTCCTCATCTGGTTTCGCCAGCAGATGCTCCTTCCCTGATCTAAATACTATGTAAACATAAGTATAAAATCACTGGGCTGGATTCTGCTCTTAGTGACCTTGGTGTAAATCCAGAATGACTTCTTATGTGAATGGAGTCAGGATTGGATTCTGCTCTCTGTCATAGTGGCTTATATCCACAGTAATCCTTTTGAGTTTACTGGGGTCACTCGGCATTTATTCTAGTATGAGATCAGAATCAGGTCCTTTGAATTACTGTGTTTATATATGAGAAACCCACTGTCACAGGATTGAGAGTATACTCAGTAGCAGCCTGGATTAAAAATATAATTCAAAACCTTTGTGTGTTATCCAGAATCTGAACATGGCTCTAGATCTTAAAGGAACAAACAGAGACCAGAACGCTCAAGCCTATTTACTAATAAGAACAATCAGAATGCAACCCTGACTCCAGAGATGTCAGGGAGGTCGCTCTGGATTTATACCAGAGTCATGAAGAATAGAATCTGCCCCTAATGCTGATGCAATCAGGGGTTACAGAAATCGAGCTTTATTAAAGATTCCCCGTCATTTTCTTTGTTTCCCTTTAATCTTTTCCAGAAACCAGAGCACCACCCAACGTGATGGAGAGATACAGAATGCTCCTTCAAATCCCCTGCAGCAATCCAGGCACGGGGATTCAAATCCTTCATACAGGCCTCTGATTGCCCACCTTCACCCTCCACTTCCTGTGACCCTCTAAGGAGCTCAGTTCACCCACACAGAATCCCTACACCAGCAGACCTCTCACTTCCCCACAGTTGTGATTTTTCTGGATACCACAGACCACAAAGAAAAAAACACATGCCATCTTTTAGCTCCAAATATTTATTGTCACCTCTTAGATCTAACTACAGGAAGCTCCCGACACCGATAGAAAAATAGCATTACTAAAAAAAAAAAAAAAGATACAGAATTAAAAAAATCAGCCCTACAGAAAAATATTAGATAAATTCAAACACCCCACCCTTAAAAGCTACATAGTGAGAAGTCCCCGATCCTGCCACAAGTAGATTTCCTGCATTAAGTCTCTCTCAGCTCCTCGTCACGTTGATTGAAATAGATGGAGACATCTCTGCATTATGACTTCTCACAAAGGTGCAGGAGAGAGATCTTTGTGTTATGACAACTCATGAAGCTGTGGGAGAAAGGTCTCTGGGTTACAATGTCCTGTGAAGTTGTGGGGAAAAGATCTCTCTCTTTCCTGCTAAGATGAAATCTTGCCAATCCCTTTACTTCCCCTCTCTGTGTTTATAAAGATCCCCGAAATTAAAATAGACACGCCCTCCCCTCAAAAAAAAAAAAAGGCTAAAAAATATTACTTAAAAAGGGCATTTTAACAGCAGTCACTTCTCTAACGCAATTTGGGTTTCCTTTGGTTTTAGAAAAGGTTTCCCCATGTGAATCAAAGACGCAAATAACTGACTTAAGGAGAGGGTGAGGGGTGGGTGGAAGACCTGGCTGAGCAGAGAGCAGGGATTCTAGCTAGTTACTTTGAAGATTCAGTGGTCACCACTGTCAAAAGCAGCAAGTGATTAGGGGTGTCTCAGTTTTCATGGGAGTCAAATTGGGGGAGACCCCCTTACAAGGAAAGTTAGCTGAGAGAGAGCGCTGAGTGCTCATCCTCTGAAAATCAGGCTCAGACTGAGCACCCCAAAATAACTAGCTAGTTTGGAAAAAATCTTTGCCATTTTCCTTCTTCACTCCTTCCCCCTCTCTCATCCCTTTCTTCAATCACAGCTTTTCCATGCTACATCTTGATGCTAGCTCGGTATTCTAAAAAGCCTTGGTGTTCAGTCTCTTCGCTCCAAAAGTCTAGATTCCCATTCCATCCTGTTCCAACCGCTAGACCCCACTTGCCCCCGAGCGCCAGGGGTAGAACCCAGGTGTCCTTACTCCCAGGCCCCCTCGCCTATTCTAACCCACTACCCACCATTCCCCTACCAGAGCTGGGAAGAAAATCCAGAAGTCCTGACTCAAAGCCCACCTCTAACCTATTCAGCTCCAAGAACAGACGAATCACCTTTTCTTAAGTATAAATAGTTCCACGTGGCTTTTGGGTTTTTATAAAGAATTCTGCCTTGTAGACATAACTCCATCAAAGCTCCCACTGATCCCCAATGACAGCTTTGCCTGCAGAAATACAACAGGGCTGGGGGAAGCTCTGGGGTTTATTCGTTAAACCTTAGAAGCACTAGGAATGTGTGATCTTATTTCATTTCCCTGTGAAGCATCGGGTGAGGAGGCTCGAGAGCTTAAACAGAACTCCCAAGGGAAAGGGTTGGTGAACTTTTAACAAAGATTTTTCTCCAGCGTGTCTGTTATGCTGTGATGTACATGGGAACGTTGGTAATATTTTTGTGATCCAAATGCATGTCTCAGTTTCCCTGTGCACTTGGTATGGCTACGCACTGAGTAGAACAGGGAATGAGGACAGGCAGAATGGTACCAAGGTGTCATCAGGAGCAGAAAAGAATCAACACACCTGAATGAAAGATCCGGAAGACATAATGGGAGCCCCAATGACTGAACAAGAACGCTTAGCTGCTGGGCCTGGAAAGAGCAGGCAACTTCCCCCGACACTCTGCAGGCAGGAAAGAGCTCAGTATCACCGATAATACGCAATGGGCTGTATCACTCCCTGAGACGAGAATGTCTCCGCAGAAGTCTGATCTCAGTCGGATTCACTGTAGGAGCTCCCGGTAGCAAACAGGGGTGCTGGAGCCTGAAGACCCAAACCTGGAGTCGGAGAGGCCACATGGCCTACCCTGGTGGAACAGTGTGTCCCCCTGAAGTCTGACACACTAAAAGAGTTACTCCCAGGAGACTGTTTAAAGGCCAGGATGTAGCACAGACTCAGTAAACCCAGGTGCGATGGGGTGTTCATCCCACACAACCTCTGAAGAGCTTAACGTGGCTAGTTGGACCAATTAAGTGCCAAGGCTGTGCCTGGAGGGGGAGCCAGGGAGCAGAGAGGACTAATTCAGGGGTCCTCAACCTTGCAGAAGCGTTGTAACGAGTCTTCATTTATTCACTCTAATTTAAGGTTTCGCGTGCCAGTCATACATTTTAACGTTTTTAGAAGGTCTCTTTCTATAAGTCTTTAATATATAATTAAACTACTGCTGTATGTAAAGTAAATAAGGTTTTTAAAATGTTTAAGAAGCTTCATTTAAAATTAAATGAAAATGTAGAGCCCCCCCGGACCGGTGGCCAGGACCCGGGCAGTGTGAGTGCCACTGAAAATCAGCTCGCGTGCAGCCTTTGGCACGCATGCCATACGCTGCCTACCCCTGAATTAAAGGATGAAGCTCACCTGGACAGGAATAGGAAGGGCTTGTAGAAAGCCAAGTAGCTGAGGGCAGAAAGGGGCTGCAGGGAGGAGCTCTGTAGTCACTCTGTGGGGCTTGGGAGAGGAGGGAGCTTGGCCCAGAGGGAAAGGCAAACCTGGAGGAGGATGGAAAAGAAGCTGGACAGAGACAACGTAGGAAGCAGACCAGGGAAACAGCAGTCAGGTGTGGGACAGAGCAGGTCTTAGCCACTGGATGTAGGGTCCCTGGGCTGGAAGAGGCCAGGCCTGGGTTCCCCTACCTCTCACTGGGGAAATGGCCCCATTGATGGGCAGTGAACTGGAAGACTGCCTGGGATGACTGGTACAGAGAGACTTGGGTACACAAACCCCCACTGGAAGGGGAAAAACTACAGTGACCTGGCCAGAGGGACAAGCCACGAAGAGAGAGCCATTGAGTCCCAAGAGAGATGGAGTGAGCACTTGCGGGAAGGGACATCAGACTGGCAGAGCTAACCCCGAGGAGGTGCTCCAGCGGTGCGTAGAGCACCCCATGACACAGACATTTGACTTAGATCAATATTAACACAGGCAAAGAATCTGACAGGCTCACTCTGTTGCCACTTACCTAACTCAGTTACCCAAGGAACACGTTGGGAGAGAAAAGCTTGATTTTTAAAGAGTTGGACTGAAACTTTCAACGGTGACAGGCAGTGCCCAACTGTTAACGGTTAAGGGCGCCCCAATTTTCAGACAGACAATGCTGAGCACTTCCATCTGAAAATTAGGCCTCCAAGACATCTCACACAATGGACGTCCCCTGAGATTGCTATTGAAAACTCCTAGCCTTATGTTTTAAAGCTATTCTCCACATTCAATCAGGTTTAACCCAATTCTCCAGTCTTCCCAAGAGACTTCCAAGTTATGCAACTCCCAAATTTCTAACGTCCCGAGCAGGTTGATTCCCTGCGCCTCTTCCCCAGGCATCATAAAGTAGCAAAATTAAAGGGCACAATCCCCAGTTTTATTTCCCTTTCCAGGACCCCTTTACATTTCTTCTCCTGGTGGGTTGAGAGAAATGAGACATCAATCGTGGATCTTAATTACTGCAAGCCAGACTAAGAAAAGACCTAGAGATCTATGCTCTACAGCTACCTCAGAGCATGAACAAAGCAGGGTGAAATGAGGGTCACTTCTAGCTTAGACAATTACTCATCAGATACAGAATACTAAGCACTTTTCATCTATGACTCTCAAAACACTTTAGAAAAAAGCTGGGTACCATTATTCTCATTTGATAGCTGAAGAAGCAACCGAGGCACAGAAAGGTAAAGTGCCAGAGCTGGGTGGAGAACCCAGGAGGTCCGCTGGTCAGGCCCCTGCGCTAAACTATACACCTATCCACAACCGCAAACAAACTCTGATTTCATCTTCTATAACCCACACATAGCTGGGAATCTAATCCATGAGTCCTGGCTCCCAGCCCCCTCTGCTATCACCCACTAGACCCTACTCCCCTCCCTGAGGACAGAACCCAGCAGTCCTGACTCCCAGGCCTAACCGCTAAACCTCACTATGTTTGCTAATTTCCTCTGTACAAATCCCCGTGGCACACATCACAGCGGGACGATTTGCGTTAGCATTTCCTGCCACTTTGGGATCCTCGCAGAGGCCATCCACACCTTGATCCACTGTAAGTGGGGCAGGCGGGAAGGGGCTTCAGATCAGGCCTGCAGCTTGCTGCAGGCAAAAGGGCACTGGTATGCATTGGGGGTAGGAGCCACGGTTTCTGAGATAGATTGATATGCCTTGCTGAGCAATAGGGCTTGGAAGAGAGGACACCGATTTATTCTCTATAAAGGTGCCCTTGTCCCCCCCAGAAGGCACATCAATGTCTCCCTTTATAGAGGCCCCGGTTCCCCAGGGCATGTCTATTTCACCCTGTAGAGAGCCACCAGTGCCCCCCTCGCCGTCTGCTGGGTGTCTATTTGGCGTGTGTCCTCTGGTGCTTCATGAGAGCAGAGCTGTCTCCAAAGCCCTTCCCGCAGTCGGTGCATTTGTAGGGCCGCTCTCCGGTGTGGGTGCGCCGGTGGTTGTTGAGCTTGGAGCTGTCGATGAAGCACTTCCCGCACTCAGGGCACTTGTAGGGCCGCTCCCCGGTGTGGATGCGCTGGTGTTTCATCAGGGATGAGTTGCAGCCAAAGCTCTTCCCGCAGTCGACGCACTTGTATGGCTTTTCGCCCCGGTGGATCCGCCGGTGCTCCACCAGGTGGGAGCTGACGCTGAAGCGCTTCCCGCACTCGGTGCACTCGTAGGGCCGCTCGCCGCGGTGGATCCGCCGGTGCTGCATGAGCGACGAGCTCTGGTTGAAGGTCTTGCCGCACTCGGGGCAGCTGTAGGGTCTCTCCCCGGTGTGGATGCGCCGGTGCTTGATGAGGTTGGAGCTTTGGCTGAAGCTTTTCCCGCAGTGGCCGCAGCTGTAGGGTTTCTCTCCGGTGTGGATGCGCCGGTGCTGGCTCAAGTTGGAACTGCTGCTGAAGCTCTTGCCGCACTCGGCACAGCTGTAGGGCTTTTCGCCCGTGTGGGTGCGGACGTGCTGGGCGAAGGAGCCGAGGCTGAAGCTCTTCCCGCACTCGCTGCAGATGAAGGGCTGCTCCCCGATGTGGGTGTGATAATGCTTCACCAAGGTGTAATTGCGGTTGAAGCTCTTCCCGCACTCGGTGCACTGGTAGGGCCGCTCGCCCGTGTGGATGCGCTGGTGCTGGAAGAGGTGGGAACTCTGGCTGAAGGTCTTCTCACACTGGTCGCACTTGTAGGGGCGCTCCCCGGTGTGGATGCGCTGGTGCTCCAGGAGGTTGGAGCTGAGGACAAAGCTCTTCCCACAGTCGGTGCACTTGTAGGGCTTCTGGCCCGTGTGGATGCGCTGGTGCTGGACCAGGTGGGAGCTCTGGCTGAAGCTCCTCTCGCACTCCGAGCAGCTGTAGGGGCTCTCCCCCAGCTGGGCTCGCTTGTGCGCCATCATCATCCGGATGCCGATCTCCTCTGGAGACATCGCGTTGATCTCCTCCGGCCATCCAGCCCCGCTGGCCTCTTCCTGCTTAATGCTCCGGGACATCCAGTGTGGCTCTGCTCCCGTAGGCCCTTCCTTCTTGGGACTCTTCACCTCCATCTTGACACCTGCTGGGAGAGAGGGAGAATCCAGCCAGGGCTCGTTCACTGTGCTGGGGAGAGGGTGAGCGGCAAATCTGATGGGTAGGAGGTGAATTTCCCCAAACCCTTCCCCAGAGGGGAAGTGGCTTTGCTCCAACAATCCAGCTGAGCCCTCAGAGGAAAGCTTGGGGAAGGGAATTTGATAATGGGCTCTTCGATCTAGAAAATGATGGTCTAACAAAATCCAAAGGCCGGAAGTTAAGGCTAGACAAATTCAGACTGGAAATAGGGTGTAAATGTTGAACCTTGAGGGGAATTAGCCATCAAAACAACTTGGCAAGGGATTCTCCATCTTCGGCAAGTTTTAAATCAAGATAGGATTCTTTCTGAAAAGATTTGCTCTAGTTCTAAAGCAATTATTCTGGGGAAGTTCAACAGCCTGTGTTATACAGCTGGCGAGATGAGATAAATCACATGCTTCCGGCCTTGGGATCTGTGAGTGTCGGCTACTGAGCGAGACAGGGCAGAACAAATTCAGGCTGGAAATTAGAAAGTTTCTAACCATCAGAGAGGTGAGGCTCTGGAACAGCCTCCCAACGGGGAGTGTGTGTGAGTGTGGGGAAATAACAATTAATTTTAAGCGAACTGGACAAATGTGAGTGCAAACATGCGGGGCTCATTTCTGGTTTGTGTCTTATGTTCCTAAAAACTCATACTTCAGGGTTTCAGTTGTCGACTGGCAGGAGGCAGGGAGGGATCTTTTCCCCCAAGTGTGTTTTGGGAGGCTGGCTTTTGGTGATGGCATGGCTGGAGATGGGACACAAGCAGTGGGGAAGGGCTCTGAGGTGGCACCAAGCACTCTCTGAGGGTCTAACTCAGGGGTTCTCAACCTTCCCAGAGGACTGGGCCCCTTTCAGGAGTCTGGTTTGTCTTATGTACCCCCAAGTTTCACCTCATTTAAAAACGACTTGCTTACAAAATCGGACATAAAAATACAAAAAAGTGTCACAGCCACAGTAGTACTGAAAAATGGCTCTCATTTTTACCATATAATTATGAAATAAATCAATTGAATATAAATATTGGACTTACTTTTCAGTGTATAGAATATAGAGCCGTATAAATAAGCCATTGTCTGTACGAAATTTCCGTTTGTACTGACTTCGCTAGTGCTTTTTATGTAGCCTGTTATAAAACTAGGCAAATATCTGGATGAGTTGATGTACCCCCCGGAAGACCTCTGCATACGCCCAGGTACCATGGTCTAATTAATCGCCATAAATGGGGTGAGGAACAAAATTTCCCCCCAGGTTAGACTGGCAGAAATACCTTGGGTTTTTTACATCTTCCTCCTAGTTTTGCAGCGTGTGGGTGTGGATACCTTGCTAGGATCATCTGGGGATCTCCACTCATTTCCCTTCCACTGTGGGGGCCTCAGGCACTGGTGAGCCTCGCTCCCTCCTATTCTCTGGCTGTGGCATCTCATAGTTTAATCTCCGGTGGGCTGTGATACTTTGGTTAAATTTAGGGTGACCGGATGTCCCGATTTTATAGGGACAGTCCCGATTTTGGGGTCTTTTTCTTATATAGGCTCCTATTACTCCCCACCTCTGTCCTGATTTTTCACATTTGCTGTCTGGTCACCCTAGTTAAATTCAGTTGCGGGGCTTCATGTGCAGGGGGTGGGTGGCCCTGATGGCCTGGGATACACTGGAGGGCAGATTACAAATCGCTACAGCAACCTGAATAAGTGGACGCCACTTTTGCCCCCTCCCGGCTCCCCCTGCCTTTGCGGGTCATTTGACCCTAGCCCTCCAGCTTTGGGGTGCGATTCCAGACCCCCAGAACTGCCCTTTCTGGGCCATCACCATCTCCAGCAGGGCCTGCTTGTGAACTCATGGAGGGTCTTCCTCACCTGCGCAGGCACCTCGGGGGATCTCCCTTCCCTCGGCGCCCTGGGGAACCGGGACACACGGCTCGGCCCCTCGCTGCATCCCGGAGACGGGGGCCAGGGAATCCTGCCTGCAGGGGAGGAAAGAGGGGAAGTCCTGGTGTGATAAACGACCATTAAACCCTTCAAAACTTCCCCCCAGGCAGCCCCGGGTTGGGGTGGGGAGGGGGCACCGGTGGGTTCAGCTGCACAGACACAAACACACGTGCTGCTGGGGGAGGGGTCTCTCCGGTCCCAGCCCCACTTTGGCCCCGCTCCCCTGGTCCCTGCGGCCGCTTCCTCCAGGCAGCGATTTGCTGCCCCGGCTGCTGTTTGCCTCCCCGGGGCCGCCTCTGGCTGCGTCTCCCCGGCGCCCCCGCTCACCGCCCGGCCGGGGCGATCCAGGGGGCTGCAGACGGGGCAGGAGGAGTCCGGCTCGGGAGCAGACCCGCCAGGGCAGGAGGCGCTGGGGGGGTGGACAGGAAGGTCCCTGCGCTATTCCAGCCCCCTGATGGTGGTGGCACCATGTGCTCTGGGAAGGGGAGGGGTGTGGGGTTAACCCTTCGCTCCCTGCACGCCGCCGCCCTGCCGAGTCTGGTTCCCACCCGCAGCGGGTTGGCCGGGAGCGAGCAGGTCAGAGCCCAGCCCCAGGGCACGTTTCCTGGCCTGGTGGCCTGAGGCGCTTTGAAAGGGTGCAGGGCAGGGAGAGACAGCAAAGAGACCCAGAACCGCCCCTCCTGCAGAGAGCACCCCCCAGCCAGCCCAGGCTGCAAAATGTAGTGTGTGTGTGTGTAGTCCTTGTGAGTGTGTTTGGGTGTGTGCAGTCCTTGTGGGGATGTGGGTGTGGGTGTAATCAGTGTGGGTGTGTGCACTCCGTGTGGGTGTGCATTCCACCCTGACTGAATTGGCCTTGTCAACACTGGTTCTCCACTTGTCAGGTAACTCCCTTCTCTTCGTGTATAAGGATGCCTGCATCTGTAATTGTCACTCCATGCACCTGAAGAAGTGGGTTGGTTTTTTTTACTCAGGAAAGTTTATGCCCAAATAAATCGGGTAGTCTTTAAGGTGCCACCGGACGCCTCATTGTTTTTGTGCAATCAGTGTGTGCGTGCAGTTCTTGTGAATGTGTGTGTGGGGATGGGGGATGTAATCAGTGTGGGTGTATGCAGGCCTTGTGAGTGTGTGTGTGCAGTCAGTGGGTGGGTGCAGTCCTTGTTTCTGTGTGTGTAGTCAGTGTGGGTGTATGCAGGCCTTGTGAGTGTGTGTGTGCAATCAGGGTGTGTGTGCAGTCCTTGTGAGTGTCTGGGGTTTGTGTGCAATGGGTGTGGGGGTGTGCAGGCCTTATGTGGGTGTGTGCAATCTGTGGGTGTATGCAGAGCTTGTGAGTGTGTGGGGTGTGTGTGTGCAGTGGGTGGGTGTGCAATTGATGTGGATGTGTTCAGTCCTTGTGTGGGTTGTGTGCAATGAGTGTGTGTGTGCAGACTTCGTGAGTGTGTGGTGTGTGTGTGTGATGTGATGTGTGTGCAATCCTTGTGTGTAGGTGTGGGTGCAATCAGTGCAGGTATGTGTAGTTTTTGTGTGTGACTGTGTACAATCAATTTGGCTGTGTGAAATCCTTGTGTAAGTGTGTGGGAGGTGTGTGCAATCTATGGGTGTGTGTGCCATTTATGTGGGTGTGTGCAATGCCAGTCAGTGTTGTGTGTGGAGTTCTTGTGTGAGTGTGGGGTGCATGCGCAATGACTGGGGGTGCATGCAGCCCATGTGTGTGCAGTCAGTGTGGGTGTGCACAGTGTGTGTGTGTGTGTGTGTAATCAGTGTGGTTTTGTGTCGGTACAGTACGTGCATGCACATGTGTAGCCAGTCTGTGCGGGTGAAGTCAGGTGTGTGTCTGCAGCGTGGGAGTCTACTGGTGATCTGCAAAGAATAAACTTTGGGGTTGGTGTGTATAATTTTGCATGTATCTGTTGAAGGAGGAAAGCTTTGTGTGTGTGTGTGTGTCGGAAGAGTCTATGACTGTCGTACAAGAGTGCGGTCAGTGTGAGTGTGTGTGCGCACAGCAGAGGTGTGCATAGGTGTAGCCAGCGTGTGTCTGAAATCAGTGTGTGTACATCCAGGGTCAGTGTGTGCAGTGTCTGTGCAGTCAGTGTGTGTATGTGTGTGTGAGAGAGAGACTGACAGATTCCAAGCCTAGAGGGGACCATTGTGATCATCTAGTCAGAGCGCCCCTGTAATAGAGGCCGGAGAACTTCCTCAAACTAATCCCAGAGGTGTAGCCTGTGCGTGTGTGTGTGCGCGCGCTGTGTGTTGTGCAATGTGTATGTGGATCCTATGGCTGTAGCGTGTGGATGTGTGCATGCAGCCAGTGTGTGTGTGTCTGTGCACGCGTGCTGTGTTGTGCAACGGTGTGGACTGTGTGCATGCAACCAGTGTGTGTGTGTGTGTCTGTGCGTGCGTGCTGTGTTGTGCAACGTGTGTCTGGAGCCTACAGGCTGTAGCCCATGGACTGTGTGCATGCAGCCACTGTGTGTGTGTCTGTGCACGCATGCTGTGTTGTGCAACATGTGTGTGTAGCCTACGGCTGTAGCGTGTGGGCTGTGTGCATGCAGCCAGTGTGTGTGTGCACTTGTATTGTAGAGTTCCCATCCAAGACCCCCTCCCCAGCCCGGGTTTGCCTGGCGGACGCTAGGGCGGCGCAGGGAAGCAGAGGGGCCGATGCTGGGACAGGCACTGAAGGAGCCTCAGGGGTTAAAACCACCAATTTCTCAGTCCCGCCCCTTCCCAGGCGGGGTCATAAGCGGGGCCGCAAATAGCGCAGGGACCTTCCTGTCCCCGCGCTCCCGAGCCCGGCTCGGTCCCCGCCTGCAGCCCCGGGGGCCGGAGGGGCTCGGCCCGGCTCGGCTCGGCTCGGCCCGGCCGGAGGAAGCTCTCGGGGCAGGGAGAGAAGCTGCAGCAGAGGCAGGAAATCGCTGCCCGGAGAAGTGGCTGCAGCAGGGGGGATCCGAGCCCCAGCTCCGGGGCAGCCCCGCGGGGTGGGTTGCGAAGCGGATCCCTGCAGTGTCCCCCCAGCCCAGCCAGCTCCGGGGCAGCCCCGGGGGGTGGGTTGCGAAGCGGATCCCTGCAGTGTCCCCCCAGCCCAGCCAGCTCCGGGGTAGCCCCGGGGGGTGGGAGTTTCGGGGTGGCTCTTTGAAGGGTTTGATGGTAATTTTATCACACCAGGACTTCCCCTCTTTCCTCCCCTGCAGGCAGGATTCCTGGCCCCCGACTCCGGGCTCTCCGGGATGGAGCGCGGGGACGAGCCGTGTGTCCGGGATCTCCAGGGCGCCGAGGAAAGGGAGATCCTGACGGTCATTTGCACAGGTGACAAAGGAGTGAGGCTGGCTTGGGGACCCGCCACGAATTAGCAGCCAGTTCCCCAGGGTGCCATGCTAGAGCCATAGATGGGGAAGGCCAGAGGGGGCCATTCTGGTCAGCTAGTCCGACGTCCTGCCAAACCCAGGCCAGAGAACCGCACCCCAGACTGGTGTCAGTGATCCACAAAGCTGGGGGAGCCGTGAAGTAAAAAACCTGGCATCAAATCACATAGGTTAGTTTGACAATTCAGGGGAGTGAAGGGATCCCAGCAAAGCTGCCTGGAGCCCTCCTGGTTCTGTCTGGTCTTGCTCAGTATCCTCTCCCACCTCTGGTAGGAGCCCTCCCCTTCCCCAGCCTTTCTCTGAGGGCTTTGAGGAGGGGCCGGTTCTGCTGGGGAAGAGCCTTGTCTGGATTCTCTCTGTTTCCCAGCAGGTGCAGGAGTGGAGGAGAATCCCCAGCAGGAAGGGGGTGTGGGAGTGGACCCACACGGGATGCCCCAGAGCCCCGAGTGGAGAGATGCTGGCAGGCCAGGATGGCAGCAGGGAGACCCCCTAGAGGAAAGACCTGATGAGTGTGAAGCTTATGGGATCCCTGAAGACATCATTATTCTGGAAACCACCTACATGGGAGAGAGACCCTATAAATGCCTTGTCTGTGGGAAATCCTTCAGCCAGAGCTCCCACCTCGTCCAGCACCAGCGGATCCACACGGGGGAGCGGCCCTACAACTGCCCCGACTGCGGGAAGAGCTTCAGCCAGAGCTCCCACCGCGCCCAGCACCGACGCATCCACACCGGGGAGCGGCCCTACCAGTGCACGGAGTGCGGGAAGAGCTTCAACCGCAGCCACACGCTGGCCAAGCACGTCCGCACCCACATGGGCTCGCAGCCCTACATCTGCCCTGAGTGCGGGAAGAGCTTCAGCCTCAGCTCCCTCCCTCAGCACCTGCGCTCCCACCTGCCGGGGAAGCTCTACACCTGCGCCGATTGCGGGAAGGACTTCAGCAGCAGCTCCAACCTGGCCCAGCACCAGCGCACCCACACGGGCGAGCGGCCCTACAAATGCTCGGACTGCGGGAAAGGCTTCAGCCAGAGCTCCAACCTGGTGAAGCACCAGCGCACCCACACGGGGGAGAAGCCCTACAAATGCACCGAGTGCGGGAAGTGCTTCACCCAGAGCTCCACCCTCATCCAGCACCGGCGGATCCACCGGGGCGAGCGCCCCTACACGTGTCCCGAGTGTGGGAAGAGCTTCGGCCTCAACTCGTCGCTGGGGAAGCACCTGCGCATCCACACCGGGGAGCGGCCCTACGAGTGCACGGAGTGCGGGAAGAGCTTCAACCTGAGCGCCAACCTCATCCAGCACCAGAGGATCCATCGTGGGGAGCGACCGTACAAATGCCCCGAGTGTGGGAAGTGCTTCAATCTGAAGTCCACCCTGGTCAAACACCTGCGCACCCACACAGGAGAGAGACCCTATAAATGCACCCAGTGCGGGAGGAGTTTCATCGACAGCTCCAAGCTCAGCAAACATGCCAGGACCCACGCGGCAGAGAAGTCTCCCCAGGAGGTGCAATAAGATCCTGTGTAGCTGTCTTGGCCCTGGCGCGACTGCGGCTGGAATAGTGGTACTCTTTCTGGTGCCCGCAGTTCAAGAAGGATGTTGATAAATTGGAGAGAATCCCATGCACTGCTACAGACTAGGGACCGAATGGCTGGGCAGCAGTTCTGCAGAAAAGGACCTAGGGGTTACAGTGGACGAAAAGCTGAATATGAGTCAACAGTGTGCCCTTGTTGCCAAGAAGGCTAACGGCATTTTGGGCTGTATAAGTAGGGGCATTTCCAGCAGATCGAGGGACGTGATTATTCCCCTCTATTCGGCACTGGTGAGGCCTCATTTGGAGTACTGTGTCCAGTTTTGGGCCCCACACTACAAGAAGGATGTGGATAAATTGGAAAGAGTCCAACGGAGGGCAACAAAAATGATTAGGGGGCTGGGGCACATGACTTATGAGGAGAGGCTGAGGGAACTGGGATTGTTTAGCCTGCAGAAGAGAAGAGTGAGGGGGGATTTGATAGCTGCTTTCAACTACCTAAAAGGGGGTTGCAAAGAGGATGGATCTAGACTGTTCTCAGTGGTAGAAGATGACAGAACAAGGAGTAATGGTCTCAAGTTGCAGAGGGGGAGGTTTAGGTTGGATATTAGGAAAAACTTTTTCACTAGTAGGGTGGTGAAGCACTGGAATGGGTTACCTAGGGAGGTGGTGGAATCTCCTTCCTTAGAGGTTTTTAAGGTCAGGCTTGACAAAGCCCTGGCTGGGATGATCTAGTTGGGGTTGGTCCTGCTTTGAGCAGGGGGTTGGACTAGATGACCTCCTGAGGTCCCTTCCAACCCTGAGATTCTATGATTCTATGAGAGGGGTCAGAGAAGAAGGATTATGAGGGGTCACTAGAATGATGGAAGGATTGGAAAACCTGCCTTATAATGATAGATTGAGCTCCTTGAGTCTATTAACCTGCTCCTTGTTAAACTAAAGGGGTGACTTGGTTACAGTCGAGAAGTATCTCCAAGGGGAACAAATCACTCTTCAGTCTAGCAGCGAAAGGCCTGACTCGATCCAGTGGCTGGAAGTTGAAGCTAGACAAATTCCGACTAGAAGCAAGGCACAGTTTTTTAACACTGAGGGGAATTAGCCATTGGAACAATTTGCCAAGTGTCATGGTGGATTCTCCATCACATTTAAAATCATGATTGGACGTTTTTCTAAAAGATCTGCTCTAGTTCAAACAGGGATTAATTCAGGGATGTTCTCTGGCCTATGAGACACAGGAGGTCAGACTAGATGATCACAATGGTCCCTTCTGGCCTTGGGATCTAGGACTCTGTAATGGACAACTTTTCCCACGGCAAGGCCAGAAATAAGATGCCCCAAATGAATCTATGGCTCTGCGTTGCCCTGTGTAGAACCATAGATTTCAAGGCCAGAAGAGACCATTAGATCATTCTAGTCTGACCTCCTGTATAACACAGACCAGAAAACCTCACCCGGTGTTTCCTGCATCCAGCCAAGAGGCCCATGGTTCCACTTGAATGTGGCCAAGATTTTTCAAAAGCGATTAGTCATTTAAAAAAAAATTAAGTCATTTTTTGCTTCTCCTTTTGGTTGATCACCTTGAGACCCCTTTTATAGGGGGCTGGTTTTCAAAAGATGCTGAGCGCCTGCCCTCTGAAAACCATCCCCTTTAATATGTCTCCAAGAAACTTAGAACTGGAAGGGCCTTCCGGGGTCACTGAGTCAACTCCGTGCTGTTGCAGGCCATCATGGAATCCTACTCAGAGACTTACCCAGATCCATCTTCAAACCAGTTAGGGTGTTTGCTCCTAGTGGGAGGTTGTTCCATAACCTCCCTCCTCTGATGGTCAGGAACCTTCTCATTTCCAGCCTATGTTGATTCCTGGCCAGTTTGTCCCCATCCGTCCTTGTGCCAACATTGTCCTTTAGCTTCAATAGCTCTTCTCCCTCCCTGGTGTTTTCCCCGTGGTGTATTTAGAGAGAGCAGTCAGATCCCCTCTCAGCCTGCATTTTAGGTAGGCTTGGAAGGATTAGATGTGTATTGGTAAATGTCAATTTCACCACACACACAAACCATCAACAAAATATTTCTATCAATAATAATTGAAATTTACAAATAGGCAAAGTAAGAAAAATGCTGCTTGAGAACTTATTAGAGTCAAAATCGAGTGATTTAGATTATTGAATTGGGCTTGTTACAAATGGACTGACGAATGAACAGTAGAACCAGGTATGATTTGTTGATTTAAGGATATTTACTTTGTATATTGTGATGTGATGACAATTTGTGTTTTAATCGTTTATAAAACTTTAACTTTTTGAATCTCAGTGGCTTTTGTCATTAAATAATTGTCTGACCCTTGTGATACAGCATGGCCAGAAGACAGCAGGAGAGTGATCTAGGATGAGGAGAAGGCTTATTCCCTGTAGATTAATTAAAAGCACCTGAAACCAATTAGAGCACCTGAAGCCAGTCACCTGATAAAATCCCCCTGCTTCAATCAGCCAGAGGAGGAGTTGGAGCAGAGTGAGGAGGAGTTGGAGGAGCTAAAGGAGAGTGATTTGGTGGTGGAGCAGAGAGCAGTTTGGAGGAGTGAATCAGAGTGGTTTGGTGGTGGAGCAGAGAGCAGTTTGGAGGAAAGCAGAGGAGAGTTTTGAGAAGTGCTGTGGTGGGCTAAGAAGACCAAGATCCTAGGTAAAGGGACACCTGGCTTGTGCAGAGGGAAGGCAGGAAGCCCCACAAGCTGAAGGTCAGGAGAGGGAAGTAGCCCAGGGGACAGAATCACCGGTACAAGTGGTTCACCTGCTATCATAGGGCCTCTGGGCTGGGACCCGGAGTAGAGGGCGGGCCTGGGTCCCTCCCTCTCCACTCCCCTTCCCTGGGATACTAGTAGGATAGCTGATACCCCAGTTCAGGGGCAAGAAATGGCACCCTGAAACCCCCCCACAAGAAAAGAAAGTGTGGGACCCATCATAGTAGTGCCGGCAATTTGCCACACCCTCCAATATTTTCCATACAACTGTGAAAATTTAAATAGATAATCTCAAATAATGCTTAAAAATAGAGCTGTCCAGCGATTAAAAAAATTAAGCGCACAATTAAAAAAAAATTATAGCGCTGTTAAACAATAGAATACTATTTATATAAATATTTGTGGATGTTTTCCACATTTTCAAATATATTGATTTCAGTTACAACACAGAATACAAAGTGTACAGCGCTCACTTTATATTTATTTTTATTATAAATATTTGCACTGTAAAAATAAAAAATAGTATTTTTCAATTCGCTTAATACAAGTACTGTAGTGCAATCTCTTTATCATGAAAATTGAGCTTAAAAATGTAGAATTATGTACCAAAAACCTGCACTCAAAAATAAAACAATGTAAAACTTTAGAGCCTACAAGTCCACTCAGTCCCACTTCTTGTTCAGCCAATTGCTCAGACAAACACGTTTGTTTACATTTTCAGGAGATAATGCTGCCTGCTTCTTGTTTACAGTGTCACCTGAAAGTGAGAACAGGCACTGTTGTAGCTGGTGTTGCAAGATATTTACGTGCCAGATGCACTAAAGATTCATATGTCCCTTCATGCTTCAACCACCATTCCAGAGGACATGCGTCCATGCTGATGACAGGTTCTGCTTGGTAATGATCCAAAGCAGTACAGACTAACGCATGTTCATTTTCATCATCTGAGTCAGATGCCACCAGCAGAAAGTTGATTTTCTTTTTTTGGTGGTTCGGGTTCTGTAGTTTCCGCATCGGAGTGTTGCTCTTTTAAGACTTCTGAAAGAATGCTCCACACCCCGTCCCAATCAGATTTTGGAAGGCACTGCAGATTCTTAAATCTTGGGTCGAGTTCTGTAGTTATCTTTAGAAATATCACATCGGTACCTTCTTTGTGTTTTGTCAAATCTGCAGTGAAAGTGTTCTTAAAGTGAACCACATGCTGGGTCATCATCCAAGACTGCTATAACATGAAATATATAGCAGAATACGGGTAAAACACAGAGCAATTCTCCCCCAAGGAGTTCGGTCACAAATTTAATTAACGCATTTTTTTAATGAGCGTCCTCAGCATGGAAGTATGTCCTCCAGAATGGTGGCCAAAGCATGAAGGGGCATACGAATGTTTAGCATATCTGGCATGTAAATACCTTGTAATGCCGGCTACAAATGTGCCATGCAAACGTCTTTCTCACTTTCCGATGACATTGTAAATAAGAAGCGGGCAGCATTGTCTCCTGTAAATGTAAACAAACTTGTTTCTCTTAGCGATTGGCTGAACAAGAAGTAGGACTGAGTGGACCTGTAGGCTCTAAAGTTTACATTGTTTTGTTTTTGAGTGCAGTTATGTAACAAAAAAATCTACATTTGTAAGCTTTCACGAGAAAGAGATTGTACTACAGTACTTGTATGAGGTCAATTGAAAAATACTATTTCTTTTGTTTATCATTTTTACAGTGCAAATATTAATAATAATATAAAGTGAGCAGTGTACACTTTATATTCTGTGTTGTAATTGAAATCAATATATTTGAAAATGTAGAAAAACATCCAAAATATTTAATAAATTTAAATTGGTATTCTATTGCTTAACAGTGCGATTAAAACTGCAATTAGTTTTAGGCTAAGTGAAGCTCTTTCTGTCTCCTCTCGTAAACTAGGTACTCCATTCCGTGTGTGTGTGTGTGTGTGTGTGTGTGTGTGTGTGTGTGTGTGTCCCAGCTCTGCACAGACAGCCAGCACAGCAGACCTCGAGCGAACCGCCCAATGACCACAAGATCCGTTAAGGTACGAAGGCACCAGGCCAGGTTTATTATTGACAAAGCATGGTAATAGCACTTGGCAGACTCTATGAGGATAGCGACAAAGAGTCCTGTGGCACCTTATAGACTAACAGATGAATTGAAGCATAAGCTTTCGTGGGTGAATACCCACTTCTTCAGATGTGGGTATTCATGCATCCGAAGAAGTGGGTATTCACCCACAGAAGCTTATGCTCCAATTCGTCTGTTAGTCTATAAGGTGCGACAGGACTCTTAGTCTGGATCTGTAGAAGCGACAAACACGGCTACCCCTCTGATCTATGAGGATAGTAAGACACGTATGCCTGTGACAATGGATGCAGCTCTAATACAAGGGCTTATATCTCAGTCTGTCTTCCTACTACACCTCTGATCATCCTAGTTGCCTTCTCTACACATGTTCCAGTTTGAATTCATCTTTCTGGACTAGGTGACCAGAATTGGACACAGTATTCCAGATGAGGTTTTACTAGTGCCTTGGTTTCCCTCCCAAATCATTAATCCCTTTTGAAAATCTTGACCACTGTATCTTTGAGAGAAGCTAGCCAGTCCAATCTGGATTTGAGAGTCCACCCCATCCTTTCAGGGAATTGTTCTGATGTGGTGTCATTTTACTGCTGGGCAACAGAGAACCAGGGGTCACAGATTTAAGGAGAGAAATCTAGTTATGCTCCAGTGTCATAACTCAGCTCAGAAGGGGCTCCTTCTGAATCCCCCCACTCAGCCCCTTCTGAGCTGGCTCCTTTCATCTCCCCTTGTAAACTGGTCCCTGCAGCCTTTGATCATGTCTGTTGTTCATGCCCTGGGCTCCCTGCAGTCTGTCTGTATCTCTCCAGGACTGTGGGACCCAGAGATGAGCCAAAAGGAGCCTCCCCGGGGTTTATATAGACAGGAATTATCCCCTCTGTTCTCAGGTCTGGGAATGGGACATGCAGGGGCTCTTTTCCCTCTAGGGGCTCTGAGCAGCCTCAGGGCAGGGGCGTGGGTGGCTCAGGTGGGCAGGAAATGGGATACGGGGCCTTCCTCTCTAGGGGGCACTGGCTCTGATCCGGCCCCAGGGCAGGACTGGCTGGCTCAAGGGGGTGGGGAATGGGATACAGGCCAGGACCTTAGGCCAGGTCTACACTAGGACTTTATGTCGAATTTATAAGCGTTAACTCGATTTAATCCCTCACCCGTCCACATTAGGAAGCAGTTTATTTCGACATTAAGGGCTCCTTGAATCGATTTCGGTACTCCACCCTGACAAGGGGAGTAGCGCCAAATTTGAAATGGGCATGTCGAATGCGAGGTACTGTGGACGGAATTCGACGCTAATAGCTCCGGGAGCTATCCCACAGTGCACCACTCGGTGGACGCTCAGGGCAGTATTGTGTACTCGGATGCTCTGACCTGCCACTCAGAGAAATCCCCGCGAAAATTTGAATGCTTTTTCCTCTGTGGCCATTTTGAATCCCATTCCCTCTTTGGACATCGTGGCGAGCTCAGCAGCACTGGCAATGATGCAGAGCTCTACAGCGGTGGTTTCGATGCCATCACTGAATAGAAAGAGAGCTCCAACATGGAGTGATCGTGAGGTTTTGGATCTCATCGCTGTGTGGGGCGATGAATCAATCCTAGCCGAGCTCCGTTCAAAAAGACGGAATGCCAAAATTTACGAAAAGATTTCCCAGGCTATGACGGAGAGAGGATACAGCCGGGATGCTACGCAGTGCCGCGTCAAAATCAAGGAGCTACGTCAGGCGTACCAAAAGACCAAAGAGTCCAACGGACGCTCCGGCTAAGCGCCTCAGACTTGCCGATTTTACGAGGCACTGCACGCCATGCTCGGTGGTGCGGCAACAACTACCCCGCCAGTATCCGTGGACACCGATGACGGGGTCCATTCTACGGACACATCGGAGGAGGTTTTCGCTGACGGCGAAGAAGAGGAAGGAGGGCAGGGGGACGAAGCAATCGAAAGTGGTCACCCTGGAGATTTCCCCGACAGCCAGGAACTATTCCTCACCCTGACTGCGCTGCCCTTCGAACAATCCCAAGCCAGCATTCCTGACCAGGAATCAGGAGAGGGATCATCAGGTCAGTGTGTTAGACATTTATTTTCAATACAATAGTTATGGTGTGATAGCGCTCTGTAACTGTGGCTTCATTGGCCTTATGCGCTTCAGCTTTGAGTCGCTTTCCCGTGCAACTATTCGAAAAGTCTGTCAATATGTATGGGGATAGAGGTGTAATCACCAGCAGAGATCTCAGAGAAGCTGTCTTGCAGGTACAGCGATAGCTTGTTTAGCACGTTCACTGGGAGAGCTGCCTTATTGTCTCCTCCATGGTAGGATACTTTCCCGCGCCATGCAAGCAGCAGGTACTCTGGTATCATTGCCTTGCATAGCATGGCAGCATACGGCCCCGGGGTTTGCTTGTATTGACGAAGCATGCAGATTTTCTCTGTCTCCGTAATCCTCAGCAGAGTGATATCAGTCATGGGGTCCTGGTTCGAATGAGTGGTATAATTAGTATACTGCATGCTTCCTTTTCCCCTTACAGACAGACACCCGGCTGTTTACGTTAACGCGTGGTGGTAGTGTGTCGGGAGCAAAACCAGTACCACATATCGGTGCGCGGGTAGGGACAGTCCCGGGGAGCGGCAACGCTAAACCGGGGATAGGATAGGCGAGCCGTTCATGCTGAGCGGTTCGCGGGCATTTTTGGTTCCCTGGAGCGGCCACGCTGAGGGGGGGGAAGGGTAGGCGAGCCGTTCACGCTGAGCGGTTCGCGGGCATTTTTGGTTCCCTGGAGCGGCCACGCGGAGGGGGGGGGGAAGGGTAGGCGAGCCGTTCACGCTGAGCGGTTCGCGGGCATTTTTGATTCCCTGGAGCGGCCACGTGGAGTGGGGGGGGGAAGGGTAGGCGAGCCGTTCACGCTGAGCGGTTCGCGGGCATTTTTGATTCCCTGGAGCAGCCACGCGGACGGGGGGGAAGGGTAGGCGAGCCGTTCATGCTGAGCGGTTCGCGGGCATTTTTGATTCCCTGGAGCAGCCACGCGGAGGGGGGGGGGAAGGGTAGGCGAGCCGTTCATGCTGGGCGGTTCGCGGGCATTTTTGGTTCCCTGGAGCGGCAACGCGGACTGGGGGGTGGTTTAGGACAGCCGCCGTAGATTACCGGTTTGGCCAGCAGCAGTTACTGCCCGCCGCCAGGAACACTGAGGGAGACATGGGAGTAGAGCACTGCTGTGAAGCAATCTCGCAGCAGTCCAAAGTAAGCACCTTACCATGGTTTTCAGAGAGGTGATTTTCTGTGTACGGCAAGGCTTCTGGGATCCGTATACCGGGACCCCAGACACTCACTCAGCCTTAAGGCATAGTATTTGACCTTGTAGTACGTGTACATGTGATAGGCACTGTGTTTGGCCCTATTCACGGTGAAAGAGTATGGTCATTGTTCTTGAAAAAGTATCATTCTGAGGAATTCACTCCCTTTCATTTATCCCACAGCTGTGAGTGTCTCCCGCCCAACCCGTGCTTCTCCCACCCATGGCCTAGTCCAGATAAGGCGGCGCAAAAAGAGAACTATGGACGACATGTTCTCAGAATTAATGATGCTGTCACAGAGGGAGGCGGCACAGCGCAGAGAGGACTTTGCACGGTACGAGCGAGCAGCCAGGGAACGGGAGCAGAGGGCTGAAGCGCGCGAGGACAGGTGGCGGCAGGAGGATCAGCAGGCGACCCAAACAATGCTGGGCATCATGAGGGAGCAAACAGACACGCTCCGGCGCCTAGTGGATGTTCTCCAGGACAGGAGACATGATGAAAGAGCACCTCTGTATGTTCTTTCAAGCCGCCCTCCCCCGCCACCAAGTCCAGTGGCTTCCTCCCCAAAAGTCACTAGGACAAGGGGAGCCAGGGTGCGTGGAAATACTCAATCCACCCCTGCAGACCGCTGCAGTAGTAGAAGGCTGTCATTCCCAAAACCTTAGACTTTTCCCTCCTCTCCATCCAGCAGAACCCCTGAGCACCTCCCTTCCCAGGTCCCATGTTATGTTACTGTTCTGTTGAATAAATCTGGTTTTTTGGTTCACCGATGTTTCCCTGAGTGTTTTAAATGGGACCGTTTGTATGTCTGGGTAGTGGTTAACATGTTTTGTAAGTGCAGAGAATGGGAGCACAAACGAGTGTGCACACAGGGTAACTGCTGAAGTGACAAGCACAGTACACATTGCATGCATTAAGCACACCTTTCCTTCGTTGTGCAGGTTTATACGTTCTAAACGTGGGGTTGGGGGTTGGGTGGTGCACTGTATGTTTGGGGAGGGTGGTCGCTGATCTTTTGCGGCTGACAGTAGCCTGCTGGATAGATCAATGCACCGTGGGATCCGTAGGTGATAGTCACTACGTAAAAGGCACATAGACACCACCACACACACATGGGATTAGGAGAGGTTGATGGTCCCTTTAAGCAAGCGGAACACCTCTTGGCACTGCGCTTTGGGCAGGATCAAGAGCTTCCCCTTTGAAGGGAAGTGTCCCCCAACCAAACCGCCCCCCAACCGCCGTATGCCTCCACGGTGATAATCATTACCCAATAAGAAGTACAGGAAAAGGTTCAAACAAAAAAATCTTTCCTTTACTGTGACTTTACAGCGTTGATCCAAGGAGGGGGAAGGGGGTTGGTAATGGGAGGATGGGCAACGGGACATGTGTAAAGGGACAGGGGAAGGTCCAGTATCTGTTTACGGAAGTGTAGCAGTCACTGGTTAACCCGCTCTGTCTGGAAGCGAGCTTTCAAAGCTTCCCGGATGCGCACCGCCTCCCGCTGTGATCTTCGAATGGCTCTGGTGTCTGGCTGAGCGTAATCTGCTGCTAGTCGATTTGCCTCAACCTCCCAGCCCTGCATAAATGTCTCCCCCTTGATCTCACAGAGATTGTGGAGCACACAGCACGCTGCAATCACAATGGGGATATTTTTAGGGCTGAGGTCGGAGCGAGTAAGTAAGCTTCGCCATCTTGCTTTGAGACGGCCAAAGGCACACTCCACCACCATTCTGCACTTGCTCAGGCGGTAATTAAAGAGCTCCTTTTCAGTGTCCAGGGCTCCCGTGTATGGCTTCATGAGCCATGGCATTAGCGGGTAGGCAGGGTCCCCCAGGATCACTGTTGGCATCTCCACATCCCCAACAGTGATTTTGTGGTCGGGGAAATAAACCCCCTGTTGCAGGCATCTAAACAGACCAGAGTTTTTGAAAACACGAGCATCATGAACCTTTCCTGGCCACCCAACACTGATGTTTGTAAAACGTCCTTTGTGGTCCACTAGTGCTTGCAGAACCATAGAAAAATAGCCCTTTCGGTTAATATACTGGCCGCCCTGGTGCTCCGGTCCCAGGATAGGGATGTGTGTCCCATCTATGGCCCCACCGCAGTTTGGGAATCCCATTGCAGCGAAGCCATCTATGATCGCCTGCACGTCTCCCAGGGTCACTACTTTGTGGAACAGCAGGTCAACGATTGCACGGGCTACCTGCATCACAGCAACCCCCACGGTAGACTTGCCCACTCCAAATTGGTTCGCTACTGACCGGTAGCTGTCAGGGGTTGCAAGCTTCCACAGGGCTATGGCCACTCGCTTCTGGATAGTGAGGGCAGCTCGCATCCGGGTGTCCTGGCGCTTCAGGGCAGGGGACAGCAACTCACAAAGTTCCATAAAAGTGCACTTACGCATCCGAAAGTTTCGCAGCCACTGGGACTCATCCCAGACCTGCAGCACTATGCGGTCCCACCAGTCAGTGCTTGTTTCCCTTGCCCAGCATCGCCGTTCCACGGGATCAACATGACCCATTGCCACCATGATGTCTAGGGGCCGCGGTCCAGCGCTTTGCAAGAGATCAATGCCCCTTTCAGAGTTTAAGTACTCCCGGAGATTACGTTGTCTCCTCTCCTGATTTCTCTGCATCAGAGTCTGGAAAAGGTGCGCTATAAGGCGCGAGTTGTTGGCTACGGACAGAACATCTGCGATAATCGCGGAGGGCTCCATGCTCACTGTCCAGTGGCGTCCGAGCTATCAGCCACAGGAAAAGGGCGCGAATTCATTCCCTGCCGGCGCTTTCGCGTAGGGAAGGCGGAAGTGTGGGTCGAGTGACGAAATTTACGTATACCGACCCTTGACACAATTTCGTTCCCACAAGGCACTGGGGGCTACACCCAGAATTCCAGTGGGCAGGCGGGACTGCGGGAACTGTGGGATAGCTACCCACAGTGCACCGCTTGCAATGTCGACGCTTGCCCCCCTACTGTGGACTCGGACATTCGAATAAAGATCCCTGGTGTGGATTCGAACAATCGACCTGGAAATATCGGGTTCACAAGTTCGGTTTCACAGAAATCGAACTAGTACCGTAGTGTAGACATACCCTTAGAGAGTGAGTCTCGTTTGCTGTGCTCATTAGGCCTAGTGTGAAACGAGTTGGGTCTCAGCCCAGATAGTAACAGACAGGTGTGCGCTTGACCACAGTCCCCACAAAATTGTGGGCTCAGTGACAGCAGGGGCCATGAATCCCTCAGACATTTCTGCCTCCTCAGCTCCCGCCTGCCCCCAGCTCCCCCCAGGGTTAATGATCAAGGTATATACCCCACACGCCTGTGAGCTCCTGTCCACCTCAGGCCCCAGCCTCCCACCCAACTGCCACAGAACTGCCAAACCACAACATGCCTAACTGCCACGGAACCTCCAGAGCCCAACATTCCACCTGACTGCCACAGAACCTCCAGAGCCCAACGCCCTGCCCCCCCCCAACTGTCACAGAACCTCCAGGCCCCAACATTCTACCCAACTGACACGGAATCTTCAGACCCCAATATTCTGCCTAATTGCCATGGAACCCTCAGACCCCAATAGTCCATCTCAAATGGGCTGTGTATCATGGTAGCTGGACCTTTAAATCCTGTTCCAGTCCAGGTGCACCATCCTTGGGTGTAATGAGAAGGGTGGGGCTGGCCCGGGAGCTATAAATGGGAGCCCAAAAGCAAGCGACAATCCAGAGAGGGAGGTAGAGTCACGAATGCAGAGCTCAGGAGCAGAGCACGGCTGGGCTGGGCGCCTCAGGGAGGGGATGTCTGGAAGGAGGGAGAGGTGAGAGTTCCCTGGTGAGCAGTGGAGCCAAATCAGGCTGGAGAAAGCAGAGGGCCTTCAGGGGAGTCACCTACAAACTCCCCCAGGCCGGAGATCCATGGCCAGAGAGGGCTGAAAGCTGAGAGCAGCAACAGGAGGCTCAGGACAGGTGAAGCCAGAGGGCCAGAGAGGGCTGAACTCTGGGGAAGGATGGAAGGTTGAGCCCGCTGATGTCTCCAGCTGAAACCATACCTGGGAATGAAACAAGGTGGAGAAGCACCCCAGCTAGAAGGTGCTGGAGCTGTACTGAAGAGCTGGGACATGGCGAGAGATGCCGGCGCTGTCCAGGAGAGCCAAGGCATGGCAAGAGACAGCAGAGCCCTGCTGGGGCATGGTGCTGATAGATACTGGAGCTGTACTGCAGAGCCGTGGTTTTGTTCATAGATCCACAGGTTCCGAGGCCAGAAGAGATAATTGTGATCATCCAGCCTGACCTCCTGTGTAACACAGGCCATAGAACTTCCTTGAAATAATTCCCAGAGCAGAGCTTTTAGAAAAGCACCTAATTCTGATTTTAAAATGGTCAGTGATAAAGAATCCTGTGTGACCCTTGTTAAGTTGGTCTACCGGGTAATTACTCCCCTCTCCTTGTTAAAAATGTGTGTTTTATTTCCAGTCTGAATTTGTCTAGACTCAACTTCCAGCCATTGGATCACGTTATACCTTTGTCTGCTAGATTGAGGAGCCCAATATTAAATATTTCTTCCCCATTTGGATACTTATAGACTGGGATCAAGTCACCCCTCAACCTTCTCTTTGTTAAACTGAATAGATTGAGCTTCTTGAGTCTATCATTTCAGTCATTCTTGTGGCTTTTTTTGTCCGCTCTGCAATTTATCAACTTCCTTCTTGAATTTTGGACACCAGAACTAGACACAGTATTCTAGCAGAGGTCGCAGCAGTGCCAAATATAGGGGTAAAATAACCTCTCTGCTCCTACTTGAGGTTTTCCTGTTTAGACGGTGATGAATTGGCATAGGTTCCACTCCAGAGCCATCCCCCACAGTCTGAGAAGAGTCTAGACGATATGTGTGATGGGCAGGAACCCTCAGCTTGTCACAGCCCAGAGGGACTTTCTGGGGCTCACCAGATCATTAAGCAGTTCCAGATGTTCAGCCCATGCAACACTCCCCAGCCGTTCCAGATGTTCTGCAGGTGACATCATTCCTCAGCCCTCTCCATATTTTCAGAACATGTAATAATATTTCTTCCCCTCCCGCAGTCCCTTCAGATGTTCAGGATATGTGGCATTACCCCTGAGTCACCCCCTCTTCTTCCTTCTCTGGCCATTTTTGGGAATCTTTTCCTTTGCTTTTAACAAAAGCCTAATGTTGAATGATTTTGGGAGGGCTCTGTACAGAGAACACTCCCTGATTTTAGCCCCTGGCCCCGTTCTCTGCTGGGGGCAACATGGGGAAATGTTCCTGGGGAACTTTGGGGGGCGGGGGGGGAATATGGGCTGCAGATCCTGCAAGGGGAAGGGGTCAGAGATGCCAATACGCAGGAGGCAGCGGCCTGGATGGCTCACAGCACAATATGAAGCCACTTGTCCATTTTTAACCCTGCAAAAGGGGACAAGTTCTGGAGCGGTCTAGCTCAGCCCTCCACCTCCTCTTATATCAGGAGAGCCCCGTCTGGCCAGGATGGCTGCTGAGGGTCCACCATAAACCTTCTCTTCTGAAATACTGTCCCAGTATTGCCTGCAAAATGGGAATCGGCAGAAACAGTAGCCCACAACCTCCTTGATAATTTACATTCCTCTAATCTCCCAGCAGAGGGCGCCCTGCCCCAAGATTAATAAAGGACCAATAGTCCTGCTGCAACCACCAGGGAAAATCAACTGCAGGGACTTCCCTGTGCTGCCTCGGAGCTGTCTGGGTTGGGGGGTGGGGGTAAGAACCCTGCTGGGCTCAGTTGCCCAGACCCTCTTTTTTGCCCCATGGTGCAGCAGAGTAAGGAGAGATCAGAGCAGATATATCCAACATAGGCTCCCCCACCAGTGGGATGTGGGCCAGGGGTGGGGTGGTGGAATATAGCCCCTCCCTGGGGACATGGTATTTATGTTTTCTAGTCCTTGTCATTTAAAGGCAGGTCTCTCAGAAGCAGCATCCCTTGAGAAACACTTCTCCAGCCGGGAGGTGGAAGACACTTATTGCTAGAGCCCTACCAAATTCACTGTCCATTTTCATTAATTTTGTAGCCAGAGGGTTTTTAATTGGTCAGTTTCACGTTTTCAGATGTTTACAGCTGACATTTCCCAGTGCTGTAACCGTGGCAGTCTCAACCCAAAAGGTACCCAGAGATGGGTGTGATCTCCCTCCCTGCCCAGGAAGTCCTGCCCGTTTCCAGCCCAGCTGGGACTCCCAGCTCGGAGCTGCTGGCTGGGAAACTCCCAGAAGCATGGGGGAGATCAGATTTCACAGGGAAGGTCTTATTTCACGTCCGTCACACATTTTTCAGAGCTGTGAAATTGCTAGGGTCCTACTTATCGCCCTCGCTGCCCATTGCGTAGTGTGTCTTACAGTAGACGTCTATTTGCACACTGAGTCCAGTGTTAATGAAGAGCTTGTGGGGACTTCAGATGGAAAATTAACAGGAAGAGATAAGGTATGTGTGGGGGAAGACTGTGTTTTCAGGTGGACAGCAAAGGTCGGAGCGGGTATATCTGGGGGTGCTGAAAGACACCCTGGCATCCTTCATCTGGGAAGACAAGTTGCCAGCGTTGATCTCATGGACAGGGCCGGCTCCAGGCACCAGCCTACCAAGCACGTGCTCGGGGCGGCACCTTGGGGGGGGGGCAGGGGGCGGCGCTCAGGCATTAAAAAAAAAAAATTAACATACTGTGGCGGGGCGGGCTGGCCGCCCTGCCCCGCCGGCATTCCGGCCCGGAGAGCGGGACCGGGGGCGGGCTGGCCGCCCTGCCCCGCGGCTCTCCCGCAGGGAGTGGGGGGTGTTGCGGTGCACCGGTGGGGGTGTTTCTGTGGGCGCTGGGGGGGGGGGGGGAATTGGTTTTTTTTGTTGGGGGGGGCGCTTGGGGTTTGTTTGTTTTTTTGCTTGGGGCTGCAAAAAAGTTAGAGCCGGCCTTGCTCATGGAAGGAGGGTCTCAGCCATGCTGGCAGAGGGCTTTGGGGGCAGAAGTACCTTCTTAGCCACGAGGGGTTCTTGTTAGTGCGCTGAAGCTCGGGACCGGGTTAGGATTTTAGTGCCCCTGCCCTCACACCACCCATTCCCCCTGAGGCCCCGCCTCGGTGCTGCCTCTTTCCCTGAGGCCCTGCTCCCGTGCCACCTCTTCTCACAAAGACCCCACCTCCCACTCGCTCCTCTCCGCCCCCTCACCACTTGCCTTTATGGCTAGTAAAAAGTGATGGGGCCAAGGCCCCGTAGTCCCGCCACTTCCAGGACCCCTGGAGCTGCTGATGCTGTGAGTGTCCAGGGGACCAGGGCTGGGGACTCCCAAGGGATGCTCCGAGGACTGTTCCTCTCTCTAAGCTGCAGAGAGACAGCAGAGCCTGCGTGGGCGGAGAGGGGAGGGCGTGTGTTGCCTGTAGATGGGAGAGTCGGGAGCTGGCACAGCCACGGCTGCTTCATGCTAGGGGCAGGTACCTCACAGCCCTGGATCTCTGCAGGGAGTGTCACACATGGGGAGTGGAACACTGACTTCGCAGGCAGAGGTGGATTGAGATCTACTCAGTGGCGTGTGTCATAGACCCTCTACTGCGCTCACAATAAGGATTCCCCTCCAACATGTGAGGCTGGTGCTGGTGCTTTGGCATGAGGAAGGACGGGATCTCCTCCTGCTGTTGAGATCGACAGCAGCTCTTCCTTCCTGCCAGAGCACTAAGCTGGCACAGAGAGAACAGGGTCTGGGGCAGAGCCAGGAGTCAAACCCAAATCTCTTGACTCAGGGCCACACCTTAGTCCCCAGACCACATGGAGTCCTTCCATCCAGGGTGGTAATCAGCCAGTCTGGGGCACTTTGACCTCCCCGCACAGCTCCCTAAACTGGGCATTTCCCAGGATGCTGCGGACAGCTGGGTTTCTTCCAAGATCTGTTCCCCACCCCGGATCCATTCTCCAGGGACAGAGGGAATGCAGAACCCGCCGAGAAGAATTGCGGCCACCGTGAAGATGTGGAGAGCTCCTCTGCGTCACGGTGACCCTCATCTCAAATGAAACCCCACCCACAATCAAAGTCTCCTCTTCTGTACGTTCTGCTGGAGGGCTCCAGGGAGGCCTCAGGGATGTAGGGTGGCAGCCGGGACCGAAGGCTCTCACATATCGCTCATCCCAGCTCCTCAAATTACCTACATTCTCTGTTAGAGGGTCTCATGTCTTGTTGCTTCTGTCGGCCAAGCTCGCTGCTCCCACTAGGGGCTCCAAGCACCCCTCCAATTGCCCCCCCAGCTGCCTGTGTGCCCCTCCCATCCTCCTCTATTTCAGGAGTTACCCCCCACACTCCAGCAGGGGCTCCGTGTGTCCCCCATTCCCCACTGACTGACAGAGAAATGCTGTGGAGTTGAAGGTAAGATCTCGTTTTGCGTTGTGGGACGTCACTTCCACCAGGGATAAAGCAGCACAAGGAGGAGGTGACAGAGTCATTTATAAATGATGCGAAAGCTTCGTACTTCGTTAGTTATTTCTATTACAGCCACAC
Organism: Chelydra serpentina; assembly: GCA_037349315.1. NCBI lineage: Eukaryota > Metazoa > Chordata > Testudines > Chelydridae > Chelydra > Chelydra serpentina. The sequence goes on along the minus strand of JBAIAC010000021.1, from coordinate 1,117,438 downwards.
CCTCAGGCCCACCCCAGAGCAGGGCCCCATTGTGCCGGACGCAGCACACACCCAGAGCAAGGACAGTCTCTGCCCCAAAGGGCTTACAAAGGAAAACAGAAAGGGCAGAAGGGTAAACTGAGGCACATAGAGGGGAAGGGACTTGCCCAAGGACACACAGCCAGTCAGTAGCCAAGGCAGGAATACAATCCAGATCTGCTTACTTTGAGGACCACATGGCCTCTTAGTCTTAGTTCGTCCTGCCTTGATACGTTTATGTGAATCCTTCATTTTGTGTCTCTGTCACACTCTGACTCCAACAGCTGGGCAGACAGGAGTGAGGAATTCATAGAGTTTATAGCTAGAAAGGACCATTCTGACTGTCGCGGAGTGTGGGGGAGTCCGCGCCTGCACCCCTCTTCCTGGGATTCACTGTGAGTCTCAGCCAGCCAGTAGAACAGAAGGTTTATTAGAGATGCCAGGAACACAATCCAAACAGAGCTTGTAAGTACAACCAGGACCCCTCAGTCGGGCCCTTCCGGGGGGCAGGGAGCTTAGACACCAGCCCGGGGGCTCCCTGCGTTTCACCCCACAGCTCCAAAAAGGGGGCAGGGAGGCCAGACCCTGTCTGCGCCTCCCTCCATGTTCCCCAGCCGGCTCCAAACTGAAACTCTCTAGCAGTCTCCCCCTCTGGCTCCAGGAGGTCACCTGACTCCTTTGTTCTCCAACCCTTTAGCTATCACCTTGCAGGGGGGAAGGGCCCAGGCCATCAGTTGCCAGGAAACAGGGTGTCGGCCATTCTCCGTGTCCAGACACCTGCCCACACCTGCCTTCTAGGGCTCTGTAACAATCATGCACCCTTGTCCCACCACCTAGATACTCAAGCACTGCATAGGGGAAACTGAGGCACCAACACAGTACTCAGGGAAAACATTAACAACAGTCCTATTTCGTCACACTGACCACCCAGCCTGACCTCCTGCATAATCCCGGCCAACGAACCTCACCGAGTGATTCCTGAAGCCAGCCCAGAACTTCTGGTGACTCTAGAACGGAGCTTTTACAGAAGATTGTCCAGTCTTGGTGTAAAGACTCCAAGTGATGGGAAATCCACCACATCCCTCGGTGAGTTGTTCCAGTGGTTAATTCCCCCCACTGCTAGAAATTCACACCTTATTTCCAGTCTGAATTTGCCTCCCTTCAGCTTCCAGCCATTGGATCTTGGGCTTCCTATTTCATTTTACCTAGTTCTTGAAAGAGAAGGGGAGAACAATCCCCTTGGACTAACATTAATGATAATTTACTATATGGAGCGCTTTACGAATGCTTGTCACGGCCCGCCAAGGTCTTTGTTATGGTGCAAGGAGACCAGAGGCCAAGCGACCAGCTCAGCTTTACAGAGGGGGAGCAGGGGTGTCGAGTGCGGCTGGAAGATTTGCTATTTAAAAAAACAGGAGCTGCTTTGAAAAAATGTCTTGATATTTTATCATTAAGGAGGCACAAAATGAACCCACCAGCCCTCTACCAAGAGGATGGATGGGAATTTAGGAACTTTAATGAGACTATCTGGGAAACACACTTCTCTAGGACCTGAAAGCCCATAGTAGGCTTGAGGAATAACTGTGGGTGAGCCTACACCATGGACTGCTTAGATTAATGATATCATGGCAATGATGATATAGGCCTTATAGCACTGAAGTGCCTGAACTTCTTCTCTTTCCTGAGTGGCACCGACATGAGGTCACTCTGCTTAGCGGACACAGCATTCCAACAGCGGCCACACCAGTGCCAAACACTGAGAGAATAGAACCCCTTTACCCCCATGTGAGAGTCCTGTTTACACACCTCTGGCATGCCAGGGTACAATCCAGGCTAATGAGCAGCTCTGTCACCCCCCGGCCCTGCAGCCTTGGGTACCGTACAAAGTCTCGCTGAAATAACTCCCACCTGGGCCATTCAGAAACAGCCTAAGAGCATGCAAGTCACACCCTGAGTGTCTGTGTGTAACTGCAGCCTGCTAACCACACCTGGGTTACACTCTGGCTCTCACCAGCCTGGGTTATACAGCAGGGTGACCCCAACACACCCCCAGTCTTAGATTCTCTCCCAGAAATCTATGTCCTGTACTGCCCAGCCCTCTCCTGGACACTACAAATCATATCAAGTCCATTATTCCTGTAAGATTATTCCCGTGCACACAACTTACCACCCCAAAACGAGTTACCCAGACACTTCAATTCAAACACACTAGACTAGACAAAACAATAAAACAAGTTTATTAACTAGAAAGAGACAGATTTTAAGCGAATCCAACTAATGAGGAATAAAAGTCAGAAATGGTTACAAAGAAAATAAAGAGGAAACATTTACTAGTGCCTAACTTAAACTATATCCTATGCAAGCAAAGTTTCTCACCACATGCTTTCAGCTGCCTTCCAGATCAAACTGTGTATATCAGGCCCTCTTCCTCAGCATCCAGAGAATACTTCCTTTCTCTCTTCAGGTGTAGTGAATGCCATAGGCAGGGAATGAGGGGTTGTCCCTCCTTTTTATTGTTTCAGTCCCACTCTTGAAAATATTTCGAGCTGGGCACTAAGACACACAGAGTTTATGTGGAAGGATGTTCACAGCTGGCTTTTCCTCACACGTTTGAGCTTTCTTTGGTTTCCTTCCTTCTCGATGACCGTTTTCTGCTTAAAGGCAAGTTCAGGCAGACACATCCCTTTCTCGAGTCCACACCTGGTTGCCAATGTCTGTGTGAGCAAGGCTGTGGGGTTGGGAACACGGGTCAGTAACATCATACAGGGAAATCTTATAAAACTTTACATGCAATGGTGAGACGAATATCTTACCAGGACAATACTGATCAACAACTTGTGAGTGTTTGAATTATACCTCACAAGGCATACTTTGTACAATGATTATTACAATAGTATGTAGGGTGTGAATACAGGAACGTATTCGGTTCCAGCCTCATTACTACATGTGGTAGGGAGTTCCTCAGGCTAAACCTGCAGAACAGAGACACTTATTTTTTCCTTTTCAATTAGGTTTAATAGTGATTTCATTTCCTTGTGTGGTGCGGAAGCTTGGACAGCACAGCCCCTTTCACTCCCACAAACACACACACACACACACAGTATTGAGAGACAGTTTGAAGTGACCTGAGACTCCAGACAAGGCAGGCGAATGACTCGGAGAGCTTGGTTTTATTGGAAGAAACCCAGTAGTAGCTCAAGGCCCCAACTGAGATCAGAGCCCCCGTTGTGCTGAGCGCGGCTCAGACACCGGCCGAGAACGGGCCTCCTGCTCTAACCCACTAGACCCCACTCCCTTCCACAGCTCCGGGGATAGAATCCAGGAGTCCTGGCTCCCAGCCCTGCCAGGGACGCTCTGGGTGGGAGGTTTCAAGCGGCATCAGGATATGGATATGTCCTGCCTTGCCTGTTGCCAGAGAAAAGATTTAACGTGTGGGGGTTTGATGTCCCTCTGCCAGATGTGAGTATGGACAGTCACACGTGCAGTGAATTTGTATCTACCACGCAGGACACGTGGCTGGGAGCGCAGCTGGCCCGGCTCAGCAGCCGAACCACGGCAGCTCCTCTCAGCTCCAGGACGTGAGCTGGACTCACAGCTCACCAACAGGGAGGGGCAGGAGCAGGGTGGGAGAGGCGGGGTCTCCTGGGAGGGGACGCTGGGGGGAAGGCTCCCTCCCAGGCTGACGCTCCTGGGAGGCGCCGGGTGTGGGGGCTCATGATGGGCAAGGCAAGGGCTCCCTGTGTTACGTGGCAAGAAAGAACGGCTCTGAGGATCTGTCATTCCCTAACAGAACAGAGGAAAACCTATATAGGGGTTCGGGGGTTGTTTTCGTTGCCCGCTCACGCCGCGTTTTTAGGTGGGCTTGGGACGATGAGATTTTTAGCGGTAATTGTCAGCAAAACATCAGTTTCACTGCACCCACCCCCAAACCAAGGGAAAACGTTTCCGTCGATAACAATCAAAACATGCAGCTGGACAAAGAAAGAAAAATGCTCCTGGAGAACTTTCTAGTGTCCCACCTTATTGTGTAGAAAACTTGTGGCCGTGCTGGTGTCACTGGGGCTGCTTTCAGGATAATTACTTTGTACAATTTGTCATGTGATGTCGACAATTTGTGTTTCTAACGGTTATAAATAGGCTGTTTATTTCTAAGCAAAATTTTTTGTTTTTATTCATTTCAATTTTCAGTTCAGGAAAATTACTGGGGGGGCTGGGACTCAAACCCTAATTCTGTAAAGACAACAGACGTTGATTTTAAAACGTCACATTTTATAACTATTCAAACACAAATTATTAACATCACGTGTCAAAATATACAAAGTCAATAGCCTTATTTTGCCAGCAGTTTGCCTGTGTGTGATGAATTCAACATTCACCAATAAATATCCAGTCCTTCCAAGCATCGTTATAAAGCTTTAACTTTTTGAATCTCAACCTCTACTGCCATTAAATAACTGTCCGACCTTCACATATGGCCTGACCCACGACACACACAAATTCCCACAACCGTGATCATTTAAATGGATAAAAATGGGGGTGGGATGCTTAAAAAAGGGACTTGAAGAAGCTGAACTGGAAGGAGACAGAGCAGGGAGAGGGGGAGAGCCAGACAGACACAGGCTCATGGCCGAGGAGGGAGAGGGATGGGCTGTGGGAACCTCGGAAGGAAAGACCCTTGCCCCTTCTCCACCAGCTGGGAGAGCCACAGGCCCTGCCCCCAGGGCGATGGGCTGTGGGGGAGGAGTCCAAGCCCTGCCCCCCTCACCTTGTAGAGGGCTGCGGTGATGAGAGCCAGCAGGACCAGGCCCCCCACGCTGCTGCCCACGATGATGGGCAGGTAGTTAGAGACCTCGTAGCGCTCCACCACCGTCTGCACCTGGGGGAGAGGAGCTGTGAGATGGGGACCCAGGAGTCCTGGCACCACCCACCCACCCCTGCTCTAAACCCCCAGACCCCACTTCCATCCAGAGCAGGGACAGGACCCAGGAGTCCTGGCTCCCAGCTCTAACCACTAGCCGATGCTCTCTCTGTCCCGGGCGCAGTCACTCTGGTACCTGGCGCTGGACGAATCCCTCCTTCTGGGTGTATTTCTCCTCCTCGTATTCAATCCGGGCCTCGCTCACCAGACTCACTTTCTGCAGCTGAGTCTGGAACAGAGAAATTCACCGTCCCTGACCGGAAATGTCACAAACCAGCCCAGAGCATCGTCCCAGAGGGACCCAGAGCAATTTACAGGCTATTCACATGGGGCAATCACTTGCCCAGCACTGAGATGCAGCCACCTCTGGGGAGGGGAACCAGGGCTGTTCACATGGAGGGGATCCCTCACCCGGTGCTGGGAGGCAGAGGCAGCTCTCGTACCTGGGAGACCCACTGGAAGCTGACGTTCCCTTTGATCATGAACTCCAGCGGTTGCTGCATTTCCAGGGAGGCGATTCTGCACCGGATCTTCTTACAGGTGGCCACGGAGCAGTCCTGGGGGCGGAAGGATATCGCCGGGTGAGGCCAGGGGTGTGCAGGGGCTCAGCATGGCCATGAGGGTCTGGGTCTGTCTATAGCAGGGGTCCCTCCTCCAGCCCAGCCCCCCACTCACTGTCTGTGTTAGTGCAGAGGGGAAGGGGCTGATGGGACCCGCACTGGTCTGTACTCACCAGCAGGGGGCGCTCACTCATCTGCTTCACAAAGTCCTTTGAACCGGGCGTTTGAGCCTCACTGTTGCACTGAGCCAGCTCGGGCTGGGGAGGGAGAGACATGGTGTTAATGGGGGTGGGAATGGGACATGGGACCTTTCCCCTCTAGCAGGCACCAGCACCAATCTGGCACCAGGGCAGGGGACTGGATGGCTCAGGAGCGTAGGGAAGGGGACACAGGGCCTTTTACCACTAGGGGGTGCTGGCTCCAATCCAGCCCCATGGCAGAGGACTGGCTGGTTCAGGGGCTGGGCAGGGGTCTCTCCCCCCTAGGCAGCCTGTCCCAGCAGGGGGCGCTGTAGGGCAGAGCAGGCGTCACTGGGCCCATCTCACACACACACAAGGGCAGGGAGAGGCAGGTACCTTGGAGGGGACGACCTCAGAGGCGTCCCACACCCGGACCCCGCTCAGCTCCACGGGGAACTGGAATGTCACCGAGATGGGGACGCTTCGCTGCCGCAGGTTCTTGACCTGAAAGAAACAGACTCACCATAGGGCACTGCAGGAGGAGAACCCAGGAGCTCTGATCCCCAGCCCCCGCTCTGACCCTCAGACCCCACTCCCCTGCCAGAGCTGGGGATAGAACCCAGGAGTCCTGGCTCCCTGCCCACCCCCACCCCTCTGTGCTCTAACCCACTAAATTTGACTCAGGCACTCCCTCCCTCTTGCCCTGTCTCCCCCTCACACTCTGTGCCCCTGGCCTCACCTCGTACCCATGTGTCACTGGCACGCTTGTCCCTGCCTCCTTGGTGGAGAAGTTGACGTACTTGGTCGACTCCTTGAGGCTGGGGGAGGAAAAGGATGGAAAGAAGGAGAGAGACGGGAATGTGATGGATGGTGATGGAGAGTGGGGGTGGGGTGTCATGTCCAGAAGGGGGCGCTCTCCCCTTGCAATCAGTGCTGGCACCTATGACCAAGTGCGGCACTAGGGGGCGCTGTGCTGCAGGGAACAGACTTACCTGGTGAGGATGATGAAGATGCCGTACTTGACCGGCAGCTCCGCCCGGTGATTCATGCGCTCGGTGATGGGGCCGCCATTGTCGCTGCGGGGACGGGAGGGCAAAGGAGAGAGATGTGAGGAGATGCAGGCAGTTAACTGTGCAGGGAGCTGCACCACAGATCTCTGCACTGTCCTGCTCCATGCACGGCCCCCTCCCACTGCCCTCCACCCCGCCCCCTGGCCCTGCACAGCCCCTTCACCTGCTGGCGGTGGCCGTGATCTGCAGTCTGTCCCCCAGGTCGGCCTGAGAGGAGACATCGAAAGTGGCAACAAAGACGACCTGGAAAATATGGGGGGTGAGAGAGCCGGTGGGCTCGGGGTCTGGGGAACTGCCATAGATTGCAGGGGCGGGGCAGGCACGGAAGATGGTGAAGGCTGGGGGCTGTTGTATGAACTTTACAGAACAAATGGCCCCAGGGCGGCAAAGGGTGTTAACATGACCCTTTCCCTGTCCAACATTAAACAGCATTAACCAGGTTTGGGATTCAGAGACCTCAGCCGGCTCCGTGCCATGGCAACACCCCATTAACTATCATTTTAAGGACCCCAAATTGGGGAGGGAACAGCTCCTCCCTTTGTTCTTATCTCCCCAAGTGAGGCCTGAATTCCAGCTCCCCAAGTCTGGCCCTTGGTTTCCAGCCCTGGCAGGGCCTGACCCCAGCCCTGGAGTGACCTCAGGTCTCTGTTTGCACTGACTCGCCGGACTACCCGGGGCGCTTTCCCCAGCACATCTCTTGTCATGGGCTGGGCTGACCCCAGGGAACTGCCCCTCTCTGCTCCCAGCTGGGCTCATCCCTGGGGAGTCCACAGGCCAGGGCCCGTCCCTACCTCGGCCCCGCTCCAGAAGATGGGGTAGTTGATGTGGCAGATGCTGTTCCTTTCAGATTGTTTCTCCGAGCCCTCCGCCGAGCTGCAGTTAATGGCCATGGTCCTCCTGTTAGACTGAGCACAGGGGAGCAGCCAGTGAGAGACGGGGCAAACAGACCTGCTGCTGAGCCCCCTGCCCTCCCCTGGCAGCACGACACCACCGGCAAGCCCTCACCCACTCCCTGCAGCACAGCACCCCCTGCAGAGTCTGCCCCTCATGCCTGGTGTGCTTTGGGGTACCTTGAGCAGCAGGACCCGGCGGTAGGACAGCGCGGCCGAGTAGAAGAACTGCACTGCGGTGCCGTAGGAATTCTCCCCGTGATTCTGGATGGAGACGGTGATGTTGAGTTCAGGGGTGACCCCCAGCACCAGGGTGCTCAAGCTAAGTGGGGCGGGAGAAAAGGGTGAGCTTCCTCAGGGCAGTGCCCTGTCTGCTCAGTGAACTTCCTCTAGCAGTGCCCAGCCAGGGACCCCAGCGCTGCAATCTTCACCGCAGCAGCACCTGCCACCCAGGATCCATCAGCACTGGAAATCCAAGCTGTGATCAAGCTGGACGGGTCCCCCCATGGCTGGTGTTTTTGCGGGGAGGATTCGGTGACTTACCCAGAGGAATTGAAGGAGACGGCTAACTGGTCATTGCAGCGGCCATCCGTGCCACAGTCCTTCTGAAACGGGAGCTGGGGGGAGACCAGTAGGGCAGGTGTCAATAGGGAGGGGGCTGCAGCACCATCTGCCAAAGCAACACTGCAGGGACCCAGGGACCCTCCAGTTACCCCAGCACCTCCCAGTCGCCTGCACTGGGGACAGCAGAACCCATCATCAGCCCCGCTCTTGCTACCCACCCACTCACCCATCCCCCTCCTCCCGCTTCCACCTCCCAGCTCTGGCATGCCAGGGCAGGGGATTTGCCTGGCTCGCTGGAGGATGGAGAACAGGGCATGGGGCCGTGTCCCTGTAAGGGGCCCTGGCCAAAATAAGTTTTGAAAAATTTTCAGCAAAAATCATTTTTTTAGCCAAAAATATTTTGTTTTTTGGGGAGAAATGTTGGGAACTTTGAGAAGTTGGAATGTTCCCACCTAGGGGAGACAGGTCCGTAGACAAGGCAAACTTGGCATCCATCTCTGTCGCCCTCTAGTGTCTATACCCTGTAAGGGGTGTAGGAAGCTGCTGCTGGCTCTGAATTTTGCAGTCTCTCGCTTTTGAATGCCAACATCAGTGGTTCGATCCCTGCAGCAGACCCACCACGTGGCCTGGGTCTGGCACCTTACCAAGCCTGCAGACACCGGCACAGAGTCCTCGCTCAGGATGGGTCTGAGGGAGCCGGCGGCAGCGATGGGCTCCCCCGTCAGGGTGTAGTTGGAGCGTAGGGTGATGGGGGTCAGAATGTCTTCGGGACAGAGCTGGGGAGACAGAGACACGTTGGGCCCCTGAAGGGAAAGGTGAGCTGGGATCCAGAGAGAGGTTTGTTCTCTGGGTGATTTGGGAGCAAGGGGCAGGGTTGGAGGGGCAGACACAGCGGGAGGGGAAGGAGCCGGGACACCCAACACTCACAGGTAACGTTATCCGGTACGTCTCACATCTCGTCTCGATGCTGAGCCGCAGCTCCCTGCTCAAAACGGGGCTGGTAGAGTTGAAGGCGGCTCGGATCTTCGTCTGCCCGGGGTCCAGGGCCAGGCTGTACTGGATGGTGCTGGAGATCCCGTCACCTACGGGGGAGGGGAAATGAGGGACAGCGAGAGACAGAGTGGGAACCTCAAGGGGAAATGGGACATGGGGCCTTTCCCCTCTACGGGGCCCTGACTCCAGTCTAGCCCCAGGGCAGGGGACTGGCTGGCTCGGGGGGAGGGTAGCAGGGGGTGGGTTTTGTCTGACCTAGGCTGTCCTTGGTGCTCTTAGTGACGGTGAAGCAGACCTCTGCCCTGCTGGCCTCTGTGTTGATCTGCTGCTGCCCCTGGCAGTCGAAGGCCGATGTGGGGATGGTTGGGGGCTGGAACCTGATGGATATCCTGACGCTGAGCACTGGTCGGGACCTGCCATGGGGGGAACAGAACCATCACCCAGCCACTCTTTGCAATGGGGTCAGGCCCCCTCCCTCCCCTGAGCCTCCCACCCAGCCTGGATGTGCTCACAGCACCCCAGGGAGACAAGTTATGAAATGAAGCTCTGCTAGAGGATATGATGTGGGGAAGAGAAGGGAGCAGCAAAGCAGGGGCAGCAGGTTTGTATAATTTTTGGTGGTGCCCAGAACAGGTCCAAATCCTGTCCTCCCACCCTCCCCGACACACACACACACACACACACACACACACACACACACACACACACACACACACACACACACACACACACACACACACACCAACAAAGGGGGGGGATGCCATTTTAGATTTGGTTTTGGTGAGTAGTGAGGACTTCATTGAAGAAATGGTTGTAGGGGAAAACTTTGGCTTGAGTGATCATGAGCTAATTCAGTTCAAACTAAATGGAAGGATAAACAAAAACAAATCTGAGACTAGGGTTTTTGATTTCAAAAGGGCTAACTTTAAAAATTAAGGAAATTAGTTAGGGAAGTGGGTTGGACTAAAGAACTTATGGATCTAAAGGCGGAGGAGGCCTGGGATTATTTCAAGTTAAAGTTGCAGGAGCTATCAGAAGCCTGTATCCCAAGAAAGGGGAAACAATTCATAGGCAGGAGTTTTAGACCAAGCTGGATGAGCAAGCATCTCAGAGAGGTGATTAAGAAAAAACAGAAAGCATACAACGAGTGGAAGATGGGAGGGATCAGCAAAGAAACCTACCTTATTGAGGTCAGAGCATGTAGGGATAAAGTGAGACAGGCTAAAAGTCATGTAGAATTGGACCTTGCAAAGGGAATTAAAACCAATAGTAAAAGGTTTTATAGCCATATAAATAGGAAGAAAACAAAGAAAGAAGAAGTGGGACTGTTAAACACTGAGGATGGAGTGGAGGTTAAGGATAATCTAGGCATGGCTCAATATCTAAACAAATACTTTGCCTCAGTCTTTAATGAGGCTAATGAGGAGCTTAGGGATAGTGGCAGCATGACAAATGGGAATAAGGATGTGGGGGTAGATATTACCATATCTGAGGTAGAAGCCAAACTCGAACAGCTTAATGGGAGTAAATTGAGTGGCCCAGATAATCTTCATCCAAGAATATTAAAGGAACTGGCACATGAAATTGCAAGCCCATTAGCAAAAATTTTTAATGAATCTCTAAACTCAGGGGTTGTACCACTTGACTGGAGAATAGCTAATATAGTTCCTATTTTTAAGAAAGGGAAAAAAAGTGACCCGGGTAACTGCAGGCCTGTTACTTTGACATCTGTAGTATGCAAGGTCTTGGAAAACATTTTGAAGGGGAAAGTAGTTAAGGACATTGAGGTCAATGGCAATTGGGACAAATTACAACATGGTTTTACAAAAAGTAGATCGTGCCAAACCAACCTGATCTCCTTCTTTGAGAAAGGTTTAAGTGTAGTAGCCGTGTTAGTCTGTGTCAGCAAAACGAAAATAAGAAAGAAAAACTTGTAGCACCTTAGAGACTAACAAATTTATTTCAGCATAAGCTTTCGTGGGTTAATACCCACTTCATCGGATGAAGTGGGTATTAACCCACGAAAGCTTATGCTGAAATAAATTTGTTAGTCTCTAAGGTGCTACAAGTTTTTCTTTCTTATTTTCGTTTCTTTGAGAAAGTAACAGATTTTTTAGATAAAGGAAACACAGTGGATCTAATCTACCTTGATTTCAGTAAGGCATTTGATACAGTACTACATGAGGAATTATTGGTTAAATTGGAAAAGATAGGGGTCAATATGAAAACTGAGAGGTGGATAAGGAACTGGTTAAAGGGGCGAATACAGCGGGTCATACTGAAAGGTGAACTGTCAGGTTGGAGGGAGGTCACTAGTGGAGTTCCTCAAGGTTCAGTTTTGGGACCAATTTTATTAAATCTATTTATTATTGACCTCGGCACCAAAAGTGGCCGAGGTCAGTAATAAAATAAATAAAATAAATAAAATAAAATAAAAAAATAAAGTTTGCGGATGACACAAAGTTGGGAGGTATTGCCAATTCAGAAAAGGATTGGGATATCATGCAGGAAGATCTGGATGACCTTGTAAACTGGAGTAATAGTAATAGGATGAAATTTAATAGTGAGAAGTGTAAGGTTATGCATTTAGGGATTAATAACAAGAATTTTAGTTATAAGCTGGGGACACATCAGTTGGAAGTAACGGAAGAGGAGAAGGACCTCGGAGTCCTGGTTGATCACAGGATGACTATGAGTCGCCAATGTGATGTGGCCGTGAAAAAAGCTAATGCGGTCTTGGGATGCATTAGGCGAGGTATTTCTAGTAGAGATAAGGAGGTGTTAGTACCGTTATACAAGGCATTGGTGAGACCTCATTTGGAATACTGTGTGCAGTTCTGGTCTCCCATGTTTAAGAAGGATGAATTCAAACTGGAACAGGTACAAAGAAGGGTCACTAGGATGATCCGAGGAATGGAAAACCTGTCTTATGAAAGGAGACTCAAGGAGCTTGGTTTGTTTACCTTAACCAAAAGAAGGCTGAGGGGAGATATGATTGCTCTCTTTAAATATATCAGAGGGATAAATACCAGGGAGGGAGAGGAATTATTTCAGCTCAGTACCAATGTGAACACAAGAACAAATGGATATAAACTGGCCATCAGGAAGTTTAGACTTGAAATTAGACGAAGGTTTCTAACCACCAGAGGAGTGAAGTTCTGGAACAGCCTTCCAAGGGAAGCAGTGGGGGCAAAAGACCTATCTGGCTTCAAGATTAAACTAGATAAGTTTATGGAGGCGATGGTTTGATGGGATAACATGATCTTAGTCAAAGGTCAATTAATTGCCATCAGTGGTAAATAGGACCAATGGTCAATGATGGGATGTTGGAAGTTACTACAGAGAACTTTTTCCTGGGTGTCTGGCTGGTGAGTCTTGCCCACATGCTCAGGGTTCAGCTAATCGCCATATTTGGGGTTGGGAAGGAATTTTCCTCCAGGGTAGATTGGCAGAGGCCCTGGAGGTTTTTCGCCTTCCTCTGCAGCATGGGGCACCGGTCACTTGCCGGAGGATTCTCTGCATCTTGAAGTCTTTAAACCATGATTTGAGGACTTCAATAGTTGAGACATAGGTGAGAGGATTATTGCAGGAGTGGGTGGGTGAGATTTTGTGGCCTGCATTGTGCAGGAGGTCAGACTAGATGATCATAATGGTCCCTTCTGACCTTAAAGTCTATGAGTCTATAAGTCTATAAGGCTCTGGAAGGGAGTTTGGGTGCTGGGTGCAGGCTCTGGGCTGGGGCAGAGGGTATGGGCTCCGGAGGTGGTGCCATTTCTGGGAGGGAGTTTGGGAGCAGGAGAGGGTTTGGGGGGGCTCTGGGAGGAACTCTGGGTGTGGGAGGGGTTTGGGTTGCAACAGAGCCCCCCCGCACCACACTCCCTGGACATGCTATGCCCAGCACCCCCACCCACAAATCCACAGTGCCGTGAACACCACAACTTTCCCCACCCTCAGCCCCACCTCAGCCAAGAGGAGCAAGGTCATGGGAGGAACCAGGGAGGAGTGTGGGGGCAGCAGGTGGGACTCGGACCCAAAATTTGGTGGAGCCAGGCGCACAGGCCTAGAATATTCCTGGGGCCTGAGCACCACGGGCTCATGCAACTTTCCGGCTCTGCAGCAAAGCTATCATTGTGCCTTTCTCCAGTACAGGGGAGAGAGAGAGAGAGACAGACAGACAGACAGACACACACAATGTTTTGCTCCTGTGTATGGCCTTGTCTACACTACAGATAACTGAGCTTAATGAAGCATGGCAGATTACTGGTTCTCATTCTCAAAATGTTGCCTCAAAGCCTCTCTGATTCGAATAGCCCCCATTGCGCCCCCCAATAGCCATGGTATCTGGCTGCTCAAAATCAGCAGCCAGGTGATCTGGCTCAGCACTCCACCCCAAGCAAGCTTTTCACCGTTAGCCCCACCGGCAGCTCTGACCTTCGGAATGTTTTCCTCACTAAGATCTAACCTTCCCTAAAGGCATCATCAGCACACTTTTAATCTGCCAAAGGCACGTTCCACAGTCATTCTGCATCTACTCAGACTGTTGTTGAAGTGCTCCTAGCTGATGTCCAGCTTTCCCACTTAAGGCTCCATGAGCCATGGGAGTAAGGGATACGCTGGGTCTCCCAGGATCACGATGGGCATTTCAACATCCCCCACAGGAATCTTTTGGTCTAGAAAGAAAGTCCCTGCTTGCAGCTTTCTGTGCAGGCCGGTGCTCCTGAAGATGCATACGTCATGCACCTTCCCTGACCACCCCACCTTCATGTCAGCAAAACACCCACGCTGATCTATAAGTGCCTGCAATAACATGGAGAAGTGCCCCTTTCTGTTGATGTACGCCGTCACAAGGCGATCCAGGGCCAAAATTGGAATATGCGTTCCATCTATCACCCTGCCGCAGTTAGGGAATCCCATTTCCACAAAGCCATTCACTATTTCACGTACATTGCCAAGAGTCATAATCCTTCGTAGCAGGATTCAATTAATGGCCCTGCACACTTGCATTAATGCAGCCCCTGCGATCAACTTCATGACTTCACACTGATTCCCAGCCAACTGGTAGCGGTCCAGGGTCGCCAGCTTCCACACTGCAATCGCCACACACTTCTCCACTGAGAGGGCAGCTCCCATTTTGGTGTCCTTGCACTGCAGGGCTGGGGTGAGCTCTGTACACAGTCCCAGGAAGGTGATTTTCTGCATCCGAAAGTTCTGCACCCACTGCTCATCATCTCAGAGCTGCATAACAATGTGATCCCACCAATCAGTGCTTGTTTCCCAAGCTCAAAAGCGACGGTCCACTGTGTTCTGCTGCTCCATGAATGTCAAAAGTTATGTGATGTTGTTTCTTTCCATGGCACAGAGCAGGTCAGGCAACTCTGGTTCCTGATCATATTGAGATCTCATGATATCCTGCATGACCAGCCACGATGTGTTCGTAACAGCGATCACAACCGTACAGATCAGTGCAGGATCCATATTTTCAGACAAAGATGGCAGGTGCACAGTAAACAAGAACGACTGAAAAATGCCACACAATGCAGTCGAAAGCCCATGGAATGCTGGGACGGAAAGAACTGCCTCCTGGGAAATTGATTCCATACCCATGATGCACTGCGATCCTCTCTGCCTTCCCACAACACCTAGCTGTGAAATGTGGTGAGTAGCACACTGAGATCGGTACCCACAGTGCACTGCTCTCACTCTCAGTGCTATAGCACCAAGTGTGGATGCGCTTTGCTGACACAAGGACCGTAGTGTGGACATGGAAGAGCGATGAAATTATTGCACTTTTAGATCGTCGGCATAACTTGTATTGAAAACAGTCTCCAGTGTAGACAAGGCCTGAGATTGTCGTGTGGAGCAGTGCAACGACACAGAGTTACTTACCTCAGCAGCAGGACCTGCCCTTGTGCCCCCACCATGATGTCCGGCAGTCCGTCCCCCGTCAGATCTGTCCCACCACTGACAACCTGGCCAAAGTACTGCAGCCTGCTGGGAAACCGTGACCCCTCTATGCGCTGTAGGGCAGAGAGAGCAATAAAGGATGCAGAAGGGGTGAGTATACTATATAATGGGCACTAGGGGGCACCAGAGGATAAGGGCTAGGAAAGGGGTGAGTATACTGTATAATGGACCACAGGCGCCGACTTCCTGTGGCGCCGGTGGGGGCTGACGCCGGGCCCCGCCCCTGACGCCGGGTGACGTTGCGGGGCCCCGCCCCCGCTGCTGGCCCCCCCCGCCGCCAGGTGACGTTGCAGGGCCCCACCCCCGATGCCGACGCAACGTCGCCCAGCATCGGGGGTGGGGCCCCGCAATGTCTCCCGGTGCTGAGATGAGCTTGCTGTGGGTTCCGGGGCTGGCTGGGAGCTAGGCGCGGGCCCCAGGGTTGGCGGGGAGCTGCCGGTGGGTGCAATGCACCCACCAATTTTTCCCCGTGGGTGCTTCAGCCCCGGAGCACCCATGGAGTCGGTGCCTATGTAATGGGCACTAGGGGGCACCAGAGGATCAGGGCTAGGAAAAGGGTGAGTACACTGTATAATGGGCCCTAGGGGGCTGTGGGCCCCATGCTGTCCCTCTAGGGCTGTGTACTGACCCCTCCCCGCAGGAGCTGGGCTCACCTGTCTGTACTGGGGACTGAGGCCTCCCTTTTCCCCATGGAAGATGTACAAGGCCCCATGATTGTCATTCTCCATGGGGGCCCCGATGGCCACGTCCGTCTGTCCGTCCCCGCTGATGTCCCCGATTTCAGACATGCTGGCCCCGAAGAGCCCAGACACTTCCCCCGTCTGCCCATGTAGTGTCTTGTTGCAGAACATCGTCGTCCCCTGCAGGCCCAAGCCAAAAAGACACATGGGGAAAGGATCAGCACTTGCTGTCATCAGAGAGTGATCCCCACCAAGCTCCTTTCCCTCTCTCTGCAGCACAGTATGTGTCCCTCCCCCCGACTCTGGGGCACTGGGGCCAGAACTGACTGGGAGGGAAGAGCTCCCCCTACTGAGCCTCTTCCCTGCTTCCTGGAGCACCAGGCCCACCACTGCAATACTAATTGTCACAGCATCACATAAGTCCAGGCAAACAAGAACCCCCGACCACCTATTTTCACCATGGCTGCACGCCTGTTTCTTACCGGAAAGTTAAGCTGGCAGATATAGACCCGTCCTCCATTCAGAGGTGTACGGTACTTAGGGGCTCCGATTAGAACCAGGTCCGTGTTCCCATCTCGGTCGAGGTCCACAGCGCACGTTGTACTCCCAAACTGCGACCCACTCTGGAGAGGCAGATAAGCCACCCCCTCAATTTAGTCACCTCCTGCTTCTTCTCCCACTGGGACCCATCTCACCCTCTGGGGATAAGGATTCAGTCCAAATGTCCATTCCATCTTTAGCCTCACCCTCCCTCAGTGCAGCCGGTGGCGCTATCTCTGTAAGTGAACAGAGAGGCAGCTAGATCTTGGCGGGACGGGGATGCTGAATGCTAACTGTGGTGCAATTCTTTTTAGAGGTTGGGCTATCACAAGTCAAGTTCATCACTGACTGAGCCACTGTTATAAGTTTTGTTTAAGTGGCATGTACGGGCAATTGGAGCTTAGAGAAATTCCCTTTGTTAGCGTAGTGTGATCATTTACACACACTGTTAATATCACTAGCAATGTTATTTCCTTGCCTGAGTCTCTCTAGCCTAGATCCACAGGGGTACTTATGTGCTTAACCCCTCAGAGTTAACTGCCTCTGTGAGCCACAAAATCTCTGCATGCCTGCCACTAACCTCTCTGTAGGTGCCTAAACTGACTTGGTGCCTACATTTTTGCAGCAGAATCTCTTTTGTGGCTATCTCAAGGGCAGTGCTTGTGCCTTACTGTCTTACTCTAAGCGTGCAGTTGCCCAGTGCCCATTTCCCCCCCACATCCCAGCATGATCCATAGACTGGGGGAAGACAGGTGCTCCTCCATCTAACTCCTCCTCCACCTCTTCCTCTGGTAGGTGTGGTCAGAGGAGAAGGAATTGACAGGCACCCACTGTTTCTCAGTTCAGTGCTCTAACCCCTGAGCTGTGGGATATTCTGATGTGGGCTCCCTCAGTCTCCCCTGTTAAAGTTGTTCCACTTTAATTGACTAATTAAGTATCAGGTGGGCCACAGAACATGCACAAATCACAACCACCTACAGCCTGAGAGAGGGCAGCAACCTGGTTAAATCCATCTTCCTAATCAGGCAAAGCAGCGATTTGAACTGGGGTCATCCATGTCCTAGGTGAGGATTCTAACCCCCAGGGTATAAGGGAAACCTCTCTTGTCTCCTCCATCTGGTTTATGAATATCTTGGCAGCTCTGAGCATGCCTATTGCATGAGACCCAACATGTGGGGTAGATGACGAGTGCCTGTGTCTCTCCCCCCACCCGCACATTAATCGATCGCTGTCAGAGGCAGGTGGCTCCCTGCAGCATCACAATGCCTAAGTCTCTTGGTGGGTCTGGGCCTCTGTCCGTATCCACCTTGTGAGTTCCGTCTAGACTGTAAGTGAAGGTAACAGAAGTGGGATATTGGAGAGATGCTGAATGTCAGCTGCGGTGCAGTTCTCTAAACCAGTCAAGTTTATCCCCTGCCTGAGGCTCTCTGAACAAATCGTTCCTGAAGGTGAAGCCAAAACACAAATATTACACAATGTCAAAATCTTGCAGGCTTCCTCCTGCGCCCTCCTTCTCTCACACCCACAATACACGTTACCTGTAATGCTCCCCATACCTGCTCTCCCAACAGCTCTGGTCTGGGTGTCCATTCCCCACCCTTGGTATCTCGGCTGAACAGGATGACTTTGCCGGTGCCTTGGCAGAGAGGGGCCCCGACCATGTAGGTGCTCTGCCCATTGGCTGTGATGAGCTGAGATGAATAACCTCAAAGGAAAAGAGAGACATGGGGAGGTGACATGGGAAACAGCAACACAACGGTGTGACGGGTTGGACTACCCCATCCGGGATGCCACCTGATATGCTGGGTTTTCACTGAGCCTCTCCTGCTCCACCAGCCTGGATTCCCTCTTCCTTTTTTGCTGAATTAGACTGTCTGGTCTCATGCAGCACACACACACAGGTAGGGCCACACCCAGTGGCAGACACAGACTGAGGTCAGCTCTATGTGAGAGGACTCACCCGGAACTCACATGAACAACCTTTTGGGCAATAAACTCAAAATAATACTGTCTTACACTGTACAGAGAGAACTGCACAGTGCAAGCTCCTAAAAATTCACCCTCTCCCTTAATGTGGAGAGAGATGCACACAGTTTCTTGCAGCCCCCAAGTATGAATTGCACAAACTGGGTTATACTATAAACAAGAAATAACTTTATTAACTACAAAAGGTAAATTGTAAGTGATTATAAGGGAAAGCAAACAGAACAAAGCAGATTACTTTAATAAATAAAATCTGAAAACTAAGCATAACACACTAGATAGGTAGGATACAAATTAGCAGATTCTCACCCTTGGTGATACAGAGGCAGCATATTCTTAAGGCACAAGTTGCCTTGGCTTTCCCAGGTTTTCATACTCAAGCTAAAAATCCCTCTACCCGTGGACCATCACTTCCCACAGTTCAGGCCTTTCCCCTCAGATATTTCCAGGTGTGTTGTTGTAGGGAGAGTGAGGTCCTCCATGAAATCATTGTCCCCTTTTTATATCTTCTTCCCACTCGCTGTAAAGCTCTTTTGCTGTGACCTGGGCCAAACAGTTCCCATTGTTTAGCGCTGTCTCTGAGAGGTTTGTATTGGACCCAGTTCCTGGGGTAATCCATGTATTTATGTGCATTTACTCAATAAGCCATTAACACTGTTTGGCCTTTTTACCGCTGAACCTGAAAGGCTCCTTGTGGGTGTTGTGAACCTCACCACACGTTTCAGTAACACACCTCAAAACTTCACATAGAACGATAACACAAACAATCCAATGAGATTAATGTTTAGCAGATCAAGACTTTTATAATAATCACTCACAAGACATACTTTGTACAAAACATATCCTAATTACATGACAGTGTTGAATATTGGGGTGACAGGGTTTCACAAACAGTGCTACACAGAGATCCCTTCCCCAGAACTAAGAAGCAGCGACCTCTGGGGTGAGGAGCAGGGGCAGTTTAAATAGGTTAGGGGAAATCTTTGGGTTTGTTTTTACCGAGGGAAGCATCATTCATGACCCCAGAGGTTCTGGGTATGTTGTTGAAACTCAGCTTCCCACTGCTCCCATATAGGTATATCCCACCGGACCAGTCATAGGCTTCCACCACTCCCAGCTCTGGATTCCCAGCCACTTCCTGTCCCACAGAATCATAAAAGATTAGGGTTGGAAGAGACCAACCCCCTGCTCAAGGCAGGACGATCCCCAACTAAATCATCCCAGCCAGGGCTTTGTCAAGCTGAACTTTACATATGTCTAAGGATGGAGATTCCACCACGTCCCTAGGTAACTCATTCCAGCGCTTCCCCACCCTCCTAGTGAAATAGTGTTTCCAAATATCCAACCCAGACCTCCCCCACTGCAACTTGAGACCATTGCTCCTTCTTCTGCCATAATCCACCACTGAGAACAGCCGAGCTCCATCCTCTTTGGAACCCCCTTCAGGTAGTTGAAGACTGCTATCAAATCCCTCCTCATTCTTCTCTTCTCACTAAATAAACCCAGTTCCCTCAGCCTCTCCTCATAAGTCATGTGCCCTAGCCCTCTAATAATTTTTGTTGACCTCCACTGGACTTTTTCCAATTTGCCCACGTCCTTTCTGTAGTGGTGGGGGGAGGGGCAAAACTGGATGCAATACTCCAGATGTGGCCTCACCAGTGCCACAAAGAGGGGAATAATCACTTCCCTCAATCTGCTGGCAATGCCCCTACTAATGCAGCCCATATGCCAGCCATCTCCACCTTGAAAAACCATTTCTAGTGCTCCAGGGCCACTGCGGCCCATGTCCCAGCTCTGTTACCTTCCAAGATGAAGATCTTGTCCTGCAACTGGGTCTCGATGCACTCGAGGGTGTCGAAATTGTCCACCGAGAAGATGTACTTGCGGGTGGGCTCAGAGGCGATCTCCTGGAACTCCTTTTGGCCTGCACTGCCGACCTTCATGGAGCAGAGGGAGGTACAGTGGAGACAAGGACATCAGCGTCAATGACAGTCAAGAGAGCCCATGGCACATAGCCACCCATCCTGAGCCCTGCAGGGCCCTCGATAGGCCTGGCTCGGCCAGCACCGTGGGCCGCTCCAGTGAGTGGGGGGGGGTGGGGCGCTGAAACATCTTGGTGGAAGTGTCACTGTGTTCTGAGGAGACAGGCCCACAAGCCTGAAGTTTTGGAACCTGCCTCATTTCAGCACCGAGTTGTGTCAGTTATATCAGCAGCGGGGTACAGGGGTCTCCTTGCCATGGGGACTGTCAGTGCTCTGGGGACCTTTGTGCTTCTATCTCCAGGGCGTAGTGAGGGGTGAGTGCTGCACTGTCTCCGGGGGACATCTCAGGGCGAGGGGTGAAGGGCTGGGACCACCGCGCTAGTCCGGGTGGGGTGTGTGCCGTTGGTTCAGTGGTGGAGTCAGGTACCCCCTGGTCGTTGGGCCCGACATAAGACGCTGATAGAGGTCGAACAAGATCCAATGGCTTGAAGCTAAATGTACACCCATTCAGATTGGAAAGAAGGTGTCAGGTTTAACCATGAGGGGAATTAACCATTGGAGCTGCTTACCAGCTGATTCTCTATCCCTGGCTATATTTAACTCAAGACTGGCTGGTTTTGTAAGAGATCTGCTCTGGTTCCAGCAAGGATTACTGGGGTCACTTCTCTGGCCCGTGCTACACGGGAGCTCAGACTAGATCATCGCAAAATCCCTTCTGGCCTGGGAATCTGTGACTCTAAACCCGAGTTTGTTGATGAAAGGCAGCTTATGGCGACCTAACTCGGTAAGTGGCTACACGACAATGTATCACCCACCAATGTAACTCGCCCACTGCACTGACTTCATAACTCCACTTCCGCAAGAGATGTTGCTTTTAGGTCAATGTAGTTAGGTGGATGCAGTGTCCATATAGGCACTGTGCGGCTTACATAGCCGGAGGCTCCGGTTGTTAGCCTTGGGCCATGGGGCTTCAGCGGTCAGTGCCCCACAATGCCCCACACTGAGAGTTAAATCGGTACAAGTTCCCCTGGTGAGGACGCGCACCGCCGACAGAAGTAGAGTAATGTGGACATGAAAAATCGATTTAATTCCTGCGGTGTCTGTGTGACGACGTTACTTAATTCGACTTCAGTGTGTCTTGTAAACTTGACCTTTGTCTTGCTGCTGATGCCCATTTCAATCTCTTTGCTGCAGCAGTTTAATGGAGATAACTGTCAAGTGACTGGCACCAGTTTGGGGCGGATCAGAGCTGTTGTTTGAGTCCCAGGGGCAGCAAAAAAGACTTGATAAGAACCGGGTGACTTTCCTGTTGAACTGGAGGGCTGTATCTCAGAAACCTCTTGTTCGAATGACCCAGTAGTTAGACCACTTATCTTAACCTGCATCCCCATGAGGCAAACCAAATTTAGGACAACCTGAGTCAGTACATGGACCGTAGGGCAGTCAGAAAACCCAATCTTTAACTAGAAAGTGCCACTCAATCTGAACAACAGAGAAGCTCCAGCTCTCCTATAACGTCACACATTGGCCCAGTGACAACCCAGGGGGTCAGTTCTTCTCACTTATGTGATGGGAACCCCCTCCCCATCCCCTGTCCTTGGACATGGGCTCAGATCTATACTAGTTCTCCGCACAGCCATGGCTCACCCCGATGGCATAGCGGATGATCCCAGCTCTCTCAGCCTCAGGGATGACGTCTGAATAAGGAAGCTTGTCATTTTTCTGCCCATCTGTGATCACCATGAGAATCTTGGTGGCTTCAGCCCGAGCGCCTCTCCCAGAGGTGAACAGCTCCTGCCTGGAAAAGGGGGGTTGGGGAATTCATGGGAGGATTATTGATACATAATGACACCTAGCACTTGTCCACTGCTTTGGCATCACAGATCACAAAGTCCTTGACAAAGGAGGACTCTGTCATTGCCTCCATTTTACCAATGGGGAAACTGAGGCACACAGTGGGACTGTGACTTGCTCAGAAGCTCAGAGCTGGCAATAGACCCCTGACGTTCTTGCTCCCAACATCCCCCTCCCCCTCTAACCTACTAGTGCCCACTCCCCTCCCAGAGTTGGGCACAGAGCCCAGGAGTTTTGATGCCCAGCCCCCCTGCTCTAAGCACTAGTCCCCAGTCCCTTCCCACAGCTGTGGATAGGACCCAGGGGTCCTGAGTCCCTATCCCTTAGCTCCCATGTCCTTACAGCCCATTCCCTGTGGAGTCAGTACCGGGAGCAGGGCAATACCTACACCACTTTCCGGATGGCGGTGGCTGTGTGCGTCGCTTCCCTGAGCTGCACAATCCTCTGGACAAGGTGATCAGGGTCACGACTTGTCCTGTAGTCCAAGAAGTCGAAATGCAATTCAAATGTAGTCGAGTACTGCATGAGGGCAAACTGCAAGGGGGAGGCAGGGTAGCAGAGAGAAAAACAACCCCAGGAGTGGAGGGTCAGAAAAGCGGGAATCAGACTCAGTTAGCGGCTGGGGCAGGTGGTCATGATGTAGCTGGTTCTGTGGGAATTTTTTCCTGGTTTTGGATGCAAAATCCATTGCTACTCCCTGCAGCACAGCGCCCCCTAGCACCGCACTGGGGTATTGGGATCAGCACTGACTGCGAGGGGCAGGGTATGTAGTCAGGGTTCAGCCTCTGCCCGTTACCTGCGTGTCGGTGTTGCGGAAACGCGTCATGATCTCAGAGAGAAACGTCTTCATCTTTGTAAAGTCCTCAGGATTGATGCTGTACGAGCCGTCGATGAGGAGCGCTATGTCTGTGACGTGTTTGGGGCACTCTGAGGGGACAGGAATGAAGTACGTCCTGACTCAACTCCACAATCATGGGAAACCCACCAGAAAGAGCTAGACCAGACCAATGGGCGCATCTAACCTGATATCTCGCCCCCTGCCGGCCACCCTGATCAGACCCCTCAGTCCCTCTGTCGTAATATCATCCCTTCCCTGGCATGGAGGGGTCCTGAGCATAGAGTATGTCATGCGCTGGGATGAAAAAAATACACCCCACCCGCCTGCCAGAGCTGGGACATAACCCAGGAGTCCTGACTCCCAGCTCCTACTGACATCCTGAATCAAACCAATGGGCCCATCTCACCTGGTGTCCCCGCCCTGTCAGACCCTGGGCCCCTCCACCTGCCCATGGCCTGAGTACCCACCCATGACCCCAGGGTGTAAGGGCTCCCCCCACACCCGTGTGTCACCCCTCACCTGGCTGGGTGTCCGGGATGTGCTGGAGTTGCTGGAAGCTCTGTTGCAGAGGGAAGCAGTAGTGACTGACGTAGTTGTTCTCCCCACAGGCCTGTTGCACCATGGGGCCGCACACCTGGGGCACGTGAAGGCACGGGGTCAATAGGTGCCCCTCTGAACAGAGCACTGAGGATGGGGAAGGGAGCCTGGGTCCTGATCCTTCCCCTTCATGGATATGCAGGGAAAGGCCCTGCCAGGGCAGGGACCCCCTTGGGGCAGACAGGACCTCAGGACCCCAGGTCCCGACACCTAACTCCGAGAGGAGACAGGGGAGTCACATGAGGCATCACGTGCTTACCACACTCCCTGCTATAGCAGTGTCCAGTCACGGTTGCCATGGCAATGTCACCAGCTTGCCATGCTCCCTGCTATGTTACTGTCACCATGGCGACAAGCCAGTTACAACGCTTCCTGCTACATTAGCACACAGCCACTATCACCATAGCAACATTAGCCAGGTGCCTCCATCCCTCACAACATCATCTCACGGGGTCACTGTAGCCAAAGTGAGGGTACCTGGCTACCACCATTCCCCACTGCATCGTTGTACCACCCCTCCAGTTACAGGAGTTACCAACAGCCCTTGCACAGTTATCGTGTAGTCATGGGGATGTCACCCAATTGTGACCTCTGCACCATTGCTCCAGTCATGCTGACACCGTCCAGTTACAGCCATCCATGAGTACTGGGGTTCGTGGGGGAGCTGTCCCCTGGAATGATGAGGGATAAAATGTCAGACCCCAGTCCCAGCACCCATCTCCCCTGGGTGTCGTACCTACCTCGAACTGGGAGCCTCGGGCAGTCGGAGACAAACTGAGGGGCATGTTCATGTCGTCCAGGGACCCTGACAGGGAAGAGATGCACACCAGGCTGAGCAAATATACTCCACTCCCAGAGGTGAGGATAGAAATGAGTATTCCTGTCTTCGAACTCCCACTCTCCCCCGATCTAACCCACTAGACCCCCCGTTCCCTGTCAGAGCTGGTCACAGAACCCAAGAGTCCTGGCTCCCACCCACAGGGCCGGCTCCAGACACCAGCCTTCCAAGCTGGTGCTTGGGGCGGCATCGAGAAGGGGATGGCAGTCTGAGTCCCGCGGCGGCAATTCGGCGGCAGGTCCGCTGCTCTTCCCGCCGCCAAATTGCCGCCGCGGGACTCGGACTGCTTCCCCATTCTCGCCTTCCGCGGCGGCAATGGGGGGGCACCTCTGCCGCTCTCCCCTTGCCGCCGCGGACTGGGACTGCCTGCGTCGGGGCGGGGCCCCCGCCCCTGCTTGGGGTGGCAAAATTGTTAGAGCCGCCCCTGCCCACCCCAATCCTATTGCTGTACCCCACAGCACAGGGTGCCCCTACTCTGGATGGGGATCTCCTGGCAGCGTCCGGAGCCTGGGTCGCACTTGTAGACTTTGCCGGTTTCATTCAAGTTTCCTGTCTGCAGCGGGGCCCCGATGATCAGCCTGCGGGGAAAAAGCATGGGGGGATCAGGGGATGCCCCACACTGACAGGGGACTGAGGCCCAAGGGAGGTAGCCCAGCCAGACATGCCCCTCACTGTTGGGCACGAGTCATGTGGAGTCCCATGTTCAGCCCTTACCCCCCGGCGCTGGCATTCCCGAACTGCAACATGCTCTGCCCAAACCCCTCAGCTGCCTCCTGGAAGGTGATGGGTCCCTCCACATCCACGCTGAATCCACGGCTTGGTGCCAGCACTGCAGGGGTTAAACAGTCTCCAGTTAGAGCTTCTCCTATGAAGACCAGGCCAGTGGCTGGGGCTTTCTGTCTACGGGACTGAATTCCACCCCCTACTCTAACCCACCAAATCCCACTCCTCTCCCAAAGCCAGGGATAGAACCCAGGCGTCCTGACTCCCAGCTCCTCCCCACCTGCTCCCTGCTGTCTAGCTCTCAAGGGCTATTTTATGCAAATCATTCCCTGCATTCATTTGCATAGCACCAGACACTCCCATTTAAATATAAATATCATGAGTGGAGCGCTACCAAATTCAAAGTCCATTTCGGTCAATTTCATGGTCACAGGATTTAAAAAATTGTAAATGTCACGATTTCAGCTCTTTAAACCTGAAATGTCACAGCATTGTAATTGTGGGTCCTCACGGAAAAAGGAGTTGTGGGGGTGGGGGGGTCGAAAGGTTATTGTGGGCTGGGGGACTGTGACACTGCTACCCTTCCTCGTGCGCTGCTGCTGGCAGGGCGCTGCCTTCAGAGCTGGGCGCCTGGCCAACAGCCGTTCCTCTCTGGCCGCCCAGCTCTGAAGGCAGCACAGAAGTAAGGGTGGCAATACTGTGACCCCCCTAAAATAACCCTGTGACTCCCCTGCAACAGCCTTTTGGGTCAGGACCCCAGTTTGAGAAATGCTGGTCTCCCCCATGACATTTGTATAGGATTAGGTAAAAGCACCTAAAAGACCAGATTTCACAGTCTGGGACATGTTTTCCATGACCGTGAATTTGGCAGGGCCCTAATCAAGAGTGGATTCAGCGCTGGTGAATGAAGTCCTAGATTTATCTCCATCCGCTTTCCTGATGCTGATCCGTAGCAGATGTACTTGCTGTAGGGACAGAAGGGACAGATCAGTCTTCATAGATTGATAGACTATATGGCCATGTAGCCAGTGATTTTAGTTATTATTCACTTATTGTGTGACGTTATGATTATGTTATATCATATATATATTCATTGTATGTTAACTAGAGTTAATCTGTAGGATTATAAAAGTATAAGATAGTTCCTCTAAATATTGAACCAAGTACTAGAGATGACTAAGACAAGCTGAAATGCAAGAACCCATCGGTTAAAGCCTGCAAGATTTTAGCGTAGCTATTTTAGGCTTGGAGACTTATGTCAAAGAAATTTTGAATAAGTGACTGAAAAATAATCCGATGCCCTAAGATTATGGGAAAAGAGGCACCAAGTGACAATATTGTGCAAAATTACCCAGAAGATTAATATTTGATCATAAAAATACCATAAAGGCGCATCTGTCTCAGACACGTGTCTTAACCATGGGATACAGCTTGTGCATCAATGCTAATGAGAATAAGGGAACTTACCCAGCCTATAGAAAATTGGGGTCCATTAAGTTTTCAGGGGAGACAGACAAATAGGGGAAAAGAGGGTGGACACTTTTATGGACACACACAGAATGTAGGTGCAGACGGAATCACATTATTAAAAGGGGATGCCCAGAATGGGAGACTCTATCAGGAACCATCCTTCTACCGATGATCAAGCCATGAGAGACCCCTCAGACCCTAACACTATTGTCAGGGATGTGAGTATAACTATATTTGTAAATTGTGCATAAGTCTGTATAGAATTTCTATATGCGTGGGTAATCATAACTAACTTTAATAAAACATATAAAATAGACTAGACCTGGTATTGGTGAATTATAGATGGTCATTACCTTTGCTCTCTATGTGTTCCTAGAGTCTCTCAGTTTGAAGCAAGTAGCGGAGGCGACTTTCACTCTGTTAAGCTTGAAACTGCAGCTGCCAGAGCCCAACCCCCGGTGGTGTCACATCACATTACAAAATGTACTTTAAATAACATAAAAGTCTACAGCCAGAAGGGACCATTGTGACCATCTAGTCTGACCTCCTGCATAACACAAGCCAGAGAACTTCTCCCACCGACAGAGCTACCGCCGCTCATTGAAATTGTTTAATTACGTTGACCGGAGAGCTCTCGCCCGTCAGCATAGAGCGGCTACACAAGTGATCTTACATTGTCAAAGCTGCATCGGTACCACTGTGCTGCTGTAAGATCGCTAGTGTAGACATGACCTTTGTTTGTCTAGAGTCAACTTTCAGCCATTCAATCATGTTAGACCTTTATCTGCTAGGTCAAAGAGACCAATATTAAATATTTGTCCTCCTCACAGCTGCCCAGACTGGGATTAAGTCAGCCCTTAACCTTCCCTTAACTAGACTGAGCTCCTTGAGTCTATCACTATGAAGCAGGTTTTCAAATCATTTCGTTAGTCTCATGGCACTTCTCTGACCCCTCTCCAATTTATCAACATCCTTCGTGAATTGTACCTGAAAGAAACCTGAACTGGACACTATTCCAGCAGCAGTCACACCAAGGCCATAGACAGAAGTAAAATAACCGCGCTGCTCCTACTTGAGGGTCCCCTGTTCATGCATACAGAGATCACATTAGCCCGTTCGGTGACAGCATCGCATTGGTAAGTTTGTGTCGCAGGAGCCAAAGTTGAGACCCTCCAAACTCATGTCACACACGAAACACAAAACAGCCAGTGGCTGGCTACACCGAACCCCAAACTCACAGGGTAGCTACTATGCAAAGCTCCCCGCCCCCCTTGGGACTGGCTGGGAGAAGTGGGTGAGTGGGGAAACCGCTCCTTGACTGGCTGTCCTTCCCCACATTCCCCACCTCCTGGTGAAAGGCTTCTGCAGTAGGCAAGCAAGGCCAAGAGTAATTGTGTTAGAGAAGTAGGGAGTGTAATAATCTCTCAGGGTGGCTCTGCTCTCCTCCCGCTTCCCCCGCCTGCTCCATTCCCGCAAGCCCAGACCTGGGAAGCAGAGTCCCCTGCTTGGAGCTTGCCCCTTTAGGCTTGGAGGCGGTAAAGACCCTCCAGATTTGCAGGAGGAGTAAATGTGGGGCAAGGTGGGGTGCAGAATTGTGGGGCTGGCTGGACAAAAGGGGGTGATGGGAGAGTGGGGGCAGGCACCCCCAATCTTCCCTTCTTAGGCCTCATCTCCACTGTGCCTCAAACTCCCCAGTCCCAGCCCCAAGTCTGTCATCCTTATTCTCAACCACCACAAAATCTGCCCTCCCCCTTGCCCTGCGAGGTCCCAGCCTCACAGACAGAGCAGATGTGACTTTGAAGCAGTGGAACCTGTGGTGGCTTCCTAGCAGGACTGTTCCAGCCATGTCCACTTCTTGCCCACCAACGCCAGCCCTGGCCCACATCCTACCAAGCACACATGCCACATGGAGAGGGAGAGTCATACACACCCCCATGCCTCCCAAAGAGACCCAACAAATGGCCACATCTCAGTGCTGGATGAGCGAATCGCTGTACAAACATCTCCTATGCCCCCTCCCCCCAGAAGTGGCAGCATCCCAGCGCCAAATCACTTCAGGGATTCCATGTCAGGAAAATATGGATTTCACATGCATTGTAACATGTTTTGATGTGGTATTTTCTAATAAAACAACGTCCAGAGAATGAGAATTATAATCCAGGTCAAAACATAGTCTTCACCTGCATATGCAAATAGATCCACACCAACATTAGACTACGTCCTGAACTGTTCATTGCTTATCAACATAGTCTCTGTTACTCTGTTTAAGTTGGCACTGGGGGCCTGTTTCACAAATTTTAACAATTTCTCGCTCTCTCGTTGTTCATTAGTGGCCAATACCATATCTCTCCAGCTCTGCACTTACATTTCTCCATGTCCAAGCATCCTTCATATCCTCCTGTAAGCATGTCAGCTTGGAACGTCTTGATAGACCCATTAGTCTTTTGTGTCTGTTGTCTTTGGCCTTTACCCTCTGTTCCAAAGAAATAGCCCTGGGCAGGCTGCCATGATCCAACATGCAAAGGAGGCTGAGGTGGCCGCCCCCATTCTTCTCTTTATCCCCTTTCAAGCCCCATCTCCCAGTCTTTCCCCCCTTCCCAGCCAAACCCCCTCATTCTCAGCCACCCCAGAGTCTGCCCCCTCCATTACCTGATGGGTCCAGGCCTCACAGACAGAAGAGACGTGACCTTGAAGCAGGAGGGAGCCGCTTTGGTTTTACACAAGGATTGAACAATTGCAAACACTGCATCCACTTCGCATCTGCCGGACTCTCCCCACACACACACACCCCACATCCTACCGAGCACACACACCCCACAGAGATGGGAAGTTGCACCTGTGACCCACTCCCATCCCAGAGAACCTGGGGGGAACAGAACAGAGAGGGAACTGAACCCAGGAGTCCTGATTACCAGACCTCCCGCCCCACAGGACACTAGAGCCCCATATCCCTCCCAGAACTGAGGAGAGAACCCAGGAGTCCTGATGCACAGGCCTCCTGCTGTAACCCACCAACCGCACTGCTCTTCAAGAGCCAGCCAAGGAAAGGACCCAAGAGTCCTGAGCGTCCAGCTACTCCCATTCCCCTGCCAGAGGGGTACTTGCTGGGCACCCATGTGGAGGAGCCCAGCTATTCCCAGTACCTGTGGCTGGCACTTACCTGCGCACAGGTAGAGGAGCAGAGGCAGGGGGTCCATCCTGTGCTGGGCGAGGGGTGTGTATGGAGCGGGGATGCTCTCGTAGGACGTGTGAGGTTCAAGGGCACTGCCTGGGGAGGAGGCAGCAGAGTGCAGAGGAAAGAGAAGTGATATCTGAAAAGAGAGAAACACTTCCAGGAGCGGAGGGGGGACTCAGGGTGTTATAGGGTGGGAACAGAATGGAGAAAACGGAAGGAAAAAGTCAGCTACACTGAAACACCCAACTAGTCAGACACACACACAGCTGTATGGAGACAGATGAAAAACAAACAAATAAAACGACCATCCACACACACCCCAGCCCTGTCTGGGCTAGCTGGGAGATGGGAACTTGCCTCACCCTCTCTATAAGGCTCCTTAAGGAACAATGGCCTGGGTTTTCCTATTCCTTTCCTTTCCCAGGCACTAACAATCCACTCCATGCTAGTGGTCATCTAGTCATTTTTCTCCCTCCCCACGGCCCTTTGTAAATTCAAACTCCCCTCTAGTTTCAAATTTTGGGGAAAATACTGCACACACACCTATCGTGAAACAAACACACACGCAACCAGACAGACAGACACACAAACGCACAGAGCTACACTGAGACAGTGAACAGATACACAATTAGAAATACAACTGCCGTGAGACATGCACACAGCTAAACAGACACACTCACGAACTCAGGGCCATTCTTGGGCACAAGTAGACGATGCAGCTGCATAGGGCAGGGCACCTGAAATTTTGGGGCACCCCTGGGTCTTAATATCCACCCATCCGCCTCTTCCTATGCCTGTTTTATGGCTTCCACAGATCCTCTGGAGGGGATCTAGGCCTTGTCTATACTGGCAAGTTGGAGCGCATTAAATCAGCCTCGGGCAACATAACTCCTGAGGTGTCCACACTGGCAAGGCACTTAGAGCACCTGGACCCCGCGGCTGGAGCGCTCCTGGTAATCCACCTCCACGAGAGGCATAGAGCTTTCTGCACCCGGGCTGAAGCACCGCAGTGCCAGTGTGGACGCCCTGATCTATTACTGTGCTCTGATCGACCTCCAGGACGTGTCCCACAATGCCTGTTCTAGCCACTCTGATCATCAGTTTGAACTCTACTGCCCTGGCCTCAGGTGACCAACCGTCAGACTCACTGTGATGGGTTCGGTCAGAGAGATCTCCTTGGGACTGTCACTTGATGTGCTGAAGTTACCTCTGAGCCCATTTCTCCTGGCAGCTTGGGATTTCCAGAACCCTGTCTTGTTGAGCCAGACACGCTAGCCTGCTCAACATAGACCCAGGGTCTGGGTCCCGCCCCGAAAGCTGTAGACTTCGCTGAAAACAGCTCAGCAGATTACTTGTCTCCAGCACCCAGACACCCAGCTCCCAATGGGATGCAAACCCCAAATAAAACTGTTTTATTCTGTATAATGCTTATACAGGGTAAATTCGTAAATTGTCCACCCTCTATTACACTGATAGAGAAATATGCACAGATGTTTGCTTCTCCAGGTATTAGTCACTTACTCTGGGTTTATTAATAAACAAAAGTTATTTGTATTAAGTATAAAAAGTGGGATTTAAGTGGTTTCAAGTAATAACAGACAGAACAAAGTAAGACACAAAGCAAAATAAAGCAGAAACATGCAAGTCTAAGCCTAATACACTAAGAAACTGATTATAGGTAATAACTCACCCTCAAAGATATTCCAATAAGCTTCTTTCACAGACTAGACTCCTTCCTAATCTGGGCCCAATTCTTTCCCCTGGTACAGTCCTTGTTAGTTCCTGCAGACATCTCAGATAGTAAACAGGGGTTTCCTCATGACTGGCAGCCCCCTTTGTCCTGATCCACCCCCTTTTATATCTTGGGCACAAGGCAGGAACCTTTTGTCTGTGCTTGTCCCCACCCCTGCCTCATCCATGGAAAAGTACAAGGACTAAGATGGATTCCAGTATCATGTGATATGGTCACATGTCTCTGAGACCTCTAGTGTCCATTCCTCCTGGGTTGGTCCCCACGTACGCAGGATGGCTTGCAGGTAAATAAACCATTTACCACCAATTCTCCTAGTTAATGGGAGCCATCAAGTTCCTAATGCCCCATTGATGGGCCTCACCTGGTGTGAGTACAACAGTGGTGCAAGTTTATATCTTTTTTCTGTAACTCCAGAGATAGAAATAATCCATGCAAACAAATAGGATGAACATACTCAGTAGATTACAAGCTTTCTACTGACATCATACCAGAGACCTTTTGCATAAAGCATATTCCAGTTACATCATATTCACATTCATAAGCATATTTCCATAAAGCATATGGAGTGCAACGTCACGCCCACCCTTTAAATTCTCTGGGAATTTTGAAAGTCCCCTTCTGTGGCGTGCTCTCAGCGCATCTTTCCAGGTGACCATGCCTCCACGCTCCAGGCGATCCCCAGCATGGAGCAATGCCGAGGTGCTGGACCTCATCAGCATTTGGGGAGAGGAGGCTTTCCAGTCCCAGATGCACTCCAGCCGTAGGAATTACGATACCTATGGACAGATATCAAGGGCCATGACCGAAAGGGGCCATGACCGGGACGCAGTGCAGTGCAGGGTTAAAGTGAAGGAGCTGCAGAATGCCTACCGCAAGGTGCGGGAGGCAAACCACCGCTCCGGTGATGCCCCCATGACGTGCCGGTTCTACAAAGAGCCGGACGCGATACTTGGGGGCGACCCCACCTCCACTCCAGAAGAGCACCAGAAGATGTAGCAGCCCAGAGTGCAACAAGGCAGGAGGAGGAAAGGAGGAGCGAGGGTGCTGAGGGGGCCCAGATCCAGAGGACAGCCTGGCATCCATAGATGCATGCAGCCAGGAGCTGTTTTCAAGCCGGGAGGAAGCTTGCCAGTCACAGGATCCAATGTTTGGGGAAGAGCAAACAGCAGATGAGGCGCCCGGTAAGTGGTTTCATTTTGGGAAGGTAGTGGTTCGGTGCAGGCTGGTGGGGAGAGGAGGGTTGCAGGGTTCGGGCTGTGTGCATGCCTAGACGCAGAATAGGGCATCTCTCACATCGCGGTGATCGGCATCAGTGATCTCATCGAAGGTCTCATGCAGAAGCTCAGCACTCCACTTGCACAGGTTCCTTGGCAGAGCTACTGTGCTCCTTGTCCCAGTCAGGGTAACATACCCCGTGCCACTGTGCGGTGACGGGGGGCGGGACCATTGCTGCACACAGGCAAGCCGCATAAGGACCAGGGTGGAAGCCGCATTGTTGCAGAAGACCCTCCCTTGCTTCCCAGGTCACCCACAACAGTAAGGTATCTTCCAGGACAAATCCAGCCTGTGGAAAATGTGGGGACAGTGTTGAGTGTAGGGCCCCCCTGCAGCTGTTGGCTCTTCCCAAGACACAGCACCCCAGAGGACAGTAGGGCCCTGGAACAGTAGGCCCCTTGCCCCTGTGGTTACTCACCATTTCGGGGCTCTTGTGGGTTATTTGCACTTGCCTTGGGACAGGCAGTTTGTGCTATTGTGTGAACTGGGCTTGTCTTTAAGATTGGCCGAATTTTTGCTCTGTCTAGTGTTAACAATGCTGCCTCTGTAAAATGTTGCATTTTGGGCTCACAGATGCAACCTTGAGATCCCAGCCGTCCTTGCTATCAATGGTCAAAAGGTTGCGCAGCCTCAGGAAGCGGCCGTGAAGAAGCAAGAAGGACCTTCAACATGAAGTCATGCAGCAGTCCCTTGCTGAAAATCAAACATGACAGGAGTGGCGGGAGAGCGAAAGGAGAATCTGCGGATCGCCGGCAAGAAACCGCGGAGCGGCTCCTAAGCATTATGGAGCACCAAGCAGACTTAATGCAGGCGTTCATAGTACTGCTTACAGGGCCGATCCACACCTGCTCCCCCCTGCGGCCCTTGTCCCAAAACTCTTTCCCTTGTGCCCCCATGTCACCGCCAACCTGCTTCACCCAACATCTGGTTTCTTATCACCACCAGCTGCCTCCATCACCTTTACCTTCACCATCCACCCCTGAAACCTCCAACCCTTACCCACTGCACTCAACCCCCATCCCCGTGCAGTTCAGCCAGCCTGACGTGCAGCACTCATTGCACGGCACTCCAGACAGAAAGGCTGCATATGATACCTGGACATACGCAAATCTGTGAATGTTCTGTGCCCCTCCCCCCACCCTTCCCTGCTCTCACACTGCACAGATGCGTCGTGCCAGGTGTGTTTCTCCAGCAGTTGAGTTTCTTGTCAATAAATGATTTTTTTTTGTTTTGGAACCATTTCTCATTGCATGAAGTGAAAGCTAGCGTAGCCCAGGAAAGCAACCGGCAGCCCTATTTAGGGACAGCGCTGCTTTCGTTGAAAGGAGAGGGGGAGAGAAAACAATCCCTAAACACGGCTTGTTCCAGTTGACTCCTGTCGGTTAACCGCGACCAACTTGATATCCAGTTTTGCGGTCACAAGAGAAAACCACCGACTAAGCAGAAACTACGCTTTGCTTGCTGGTATGTACGTACACTTCTTGACAGCGATGATCACCATGAACGCAGGTCTGCAATTATTGGTAGAGAACTTGCACGTTATTACATGGATGTCGCAGCCTTAAGCGAAACTCACATCTCTGGTATCTGCCAGTTTACAGAGGTTGGAGGAGGTTATTCAAATGATTGTGTGAGCCATCCTGGGGGGCGTCATAGAATCATAGAATCATAGAATATCAGGGTTGGAAGGGACCTTAGACGGTCATCCAGTCCAACCCCCTGCTCAAAGCAGGACCAATCCCCAATTTTTGCCCCAGATCCCTAAATGGCCCCCTCAAGGATTGAACTCACAACCCTGGGTTTAGCAGGCCAATGCTCAAACCACTGAGCTATCCCTCCCCCCTAAGACAAGCAGGAGTTGGCTTCGCCATCAAGACGTTACTAGTTCCCCAGCTTATATCCCGGCCACACGCCATCAGTCCTCGCCACATGACTGCAAAGCTTAGACTGACGGAAGCATAGACAGAGCCTTGTACTTGTTAGCGCATACGCACCCACATTGCCTGCTGCAGACAACGATGGTGTCATAGAAGATGGCCCAGTCCATATATAAACAGCCCCCACCCCCGCTACAGAGACAGCTGATGCCCATTCACTCTGTGGCCCAGAGGAAAGCAGACAGGAGAGTTGGTCAGTTCAGAAGAAAGGGGGAACTAGAGATGCTTCTAATATCTCCAATTCTTACCTGTGGGGCCGGCCTTGTGGTGGGGTCTGGGGAGGGGAGGGGGAGTGCGGCTGTGCCTGGCCTGGGACTCCTCCAGGCAGGTGCAGCAGGCTCAGGGTTTCAGCCAGCCCAGGGCTCCTCCCGCTCTGGTTTGGTTGTCCCTGGCCTCTCCATTCTCTCTATTCCCGCGCAGGTGTCGTCTCTGCTGGGAAGCAGATCCCCGGGGGCGATTGCTGTGTGTACATGAGGGGGCTGATGAGGACAATGCGGTGCCCTTGGCCGAGGGAATGCACCCCAGAGCAAGCAGTGGGCAGGGGAGATCTGAGGAGCTGTTGGGGCAGCGCTGTGTGTTAATACCAATGGGCGCGGATCTAAGTTTAGGACAACCTGAGGTTTTGAAAATAGTCTGACAGATGCTGTGAACTGCGCCAGTGATTTATAAACTAGGCATTCAATTGTCAGCTCCCGTCTCGTCACAGCGACAGGAGCTCAAACTTTGTACAGTTTGACTTGTGCAGCAGGCAGGCTGCCCCGGGGCTGGGGCCAGAGAGGACTTCCGCTTTCCCTGCCAGCACTCACCCAAGCCATAGGCGCCGACTTTAGTCGGCGCCAGTGGGTGCTCGTGCCACCGGCCCCACCCCAACGCTGCCCCCGGGCCCGCCCCCATTCCACCCCTTCCACAAATCCCCGCCTCCTCCCCCGGGCACGCAGCATTTCTCCTCCACCCTGCCCCCGCAGGAGGACATTGATAGAATTACCGAACCCTCCTCCCCCTAAGAAGAGTAACCCTAATAAATGAGCGAACTCCAAAGTAACGGGCAAATCTGGTAAGATTTGAGCAGCGGCTCCTATGGTTTCAGCTAGCCACTTCATAAAGGAGCTTGGTGGTTTGTTTCTGACATGTATCCTGAACAAAGGGCAATTTGAATTAGGGCTTATCCAACCTGTAACGAAACCCTCCCCTCTCAGGAAAGAAATAATGTAACAAATTACCATTGATAGTCTTAGGTATTTCCATATTGACATAGCACCTTTGTGTCAGGATGGTTTTCACACCAACTCCAATATGATCTTACAAAAGATTGCCGAGGAGATGGGAGTTTTCCTGCTGTGAGCAGACAGCATCCCCTCCCCATACTACAGTAAAAGCTATCTTCCACGGTGACTGTGTTTGCCAAATGATTTTCCACTCATACCCTACGCTGATATCTAGGTCCTCTATTTGGGAAGGTTTTTGTTGTTCTGGAGTCCACTCCCGCAAACCCCCCATTCACTGGTGCAAGAGATGAGCCAGGAACATTTGCATTTCTGCAAGTTATGGAGAGAGAGAGGAGACAGCCATTTCTTCCTAACCACACCCATCCCCCTGGGGCACCAGTTCTTTGCTCTCTGCGTGGGGCAGTGTTTGCCATTCCCATCTCAACAAGGCCCTCTAGCCATGCTCCCAGGCGTGCCTGGGATTGTGCTGGGATAAGCATATGAAGGAGTGAAGGGGCATGGATATAGGAGGGCTAATGGGAGGTGGTTGATTACAGCAGGGAAACCAGACTTGGGCAAATATCTCGTTTTTGATTGAGAGAAATGCAGTTTATTTGGACTGATCAGTGGAGGGGTGTTTGGGATTCAAAAGGTACAAAGGCAAGCGTGAGGTATGCGTACTATGGGGGATATTTGGGTTTTAAATCTCAATACAAGCCCCTGGGCATGCTGAAGGAAAGGTTTGGGTACTGTGTGGTTACTTTGTAAAAATCAACCCTGCATAGCCCTGATGAGCCCACAGAAAACCCCCTGAACTTCTCAGGAAACATAACCTTGGGCTGGATAATTGCATTTGTGCCCTCTGCCCTTGGGGCTGCGTCTAATACATCCAGGGGAACTCCAGGCTTTGGCCT
Organism: Chelydra serpentina; assembly: GCA_037349315.1. Lineage (NCBI taxonomy): Eukaryota > Metazoa > Chordata > Testudines > Chelydridae > Chelydra > Chelydra serpentina. The sequence continues at coordinate 1,080,518 of JBAIAC010000021.1, read as the reverse complement.
GTCTCTCTACAGGGGTGTCCAAAAACCAGTGTTTGTTTATGGTATCACTGTTTTGATGAACAGCTCTTAATTCCTGGAAACCCTGTCCCAGCTGGCAAGTAAAATGAACCTTAAAAGGCACTTTCATTGTTCTCTTTTTATACGCATAGATTAGATCTCCTGCTCCACTTTTCACCAACCAGAGCTGCATGAGGAAGGAAACAGCTGGCTGTAATCAACCACAGTTGCCTATAGCCATGTTGCAGGAGTCAGGGCATGGGGTGTGGGGAGGCTGGGCATGTGTGAGGGGGTGCAGGAGTCAGGGCAGGGGGCTGGGGGTGGGGTATGTGTAAGGGGAGTAGGGTGACCAGATGTTCCGATATTTGGGGCTTTTTCTTATATAGGCATCTAATACCTATTACCCCCCATCCCCTGTCCCAATTTTTCACACTTGCTATCTGGTCTCTCTAAGGGGGAATGGGGGGCCCAGCCTCTGCTCTGCCCAGCCCTGATTCCACACTCTTCTCCAAGTCCCCTTCCCCGCCCCTGCTCCAACTCTGCCCCCATTCCACCTCTTCCCTCAGTCCCTGCCTCCGCCCCAGAGCACGGTGTGGCCCTGCTCCTCCCCCTCCTCACTCCCTCCTGGAGCGCACCGGCAAACAGCTGTTTGGTGGTGGGGAAAGCATGAGGAGGGAGGGGGAGGGGCGGGAACGCGGCGCTCAGGGGAGGGGGTGGGGAACAGGCGGAGGAGGAGAGCTCGACTGCTGGTGGGAGCGGGCAGAGCCTGCAGCAGGAGCAAGCTTCTGCCCCCACAGCTGCCTGGCCCTGGGACCCCTGTTGTTGGGGGCCTCGTGCGAGGGCACCCTGTGTTTTATGGTAAATCCACCTCTGCACTGAAGCACCGACTTTCTAATCCCCCCCTTCCCCCCAAGGCCCCACCCCACCCTGTTCTACCCCCTCCCTCAGCACGCCCTGCCCCCACCTCTCCCCCTCCCCACAGCGCCTCCTGCAATCTGCGGAACAGCTGATCATGGCTGAGCGGGAGGAGTTGATTAGAGGGGCTGCAAGCGGGCAGGAGGCACTGGGGAGAGGGGGAGGAGCTGATGGGGAGGCTGCCATTGGGTGCCAATTACCCACCATTTTTTCCCCATAGGGGCTCCAGCCCCAGAGCACCCACAGAGTTGGTGCCTATGCCCCCCATCACATACTGCCCCAACACACACACACTCTCCCCCACCCCACAAACTCCCTATCACACACACTCCCACCTTCCCCCGCACCATATGCTTCAGTTGAAAAGCAGCTGCCAATCTAGTAGGATGCCCATGGAATGATGGGATTGAGAAACCTCCATTGTGTGATGTCGCACCTGCCCCACGAGGCACTGCAAGCCCTTCCCAAAGCACCCTGTGGCCAGTTGCATAGTGGGATAGCTACCCATAGTGCACTGTTCTGTAACAATGTGGTTTTTGGACACACCTGTAGAGAGACAGGCCAAAGCCTGGAGTTCCCCTGGATGTATTAGTGGGGATGCGCTCTGCAGACAGAAGGAGCATAGTGTGGACATGCAACAGCGGTTTAATTAAAGCAGCATAACTTCTGTCAACAAAACTCTGTAGTGTAGACATAGTCTCAGCCTGTTCCTGCCTTTCCCCAGGGAGAAAAATCTATTGGCTTGAATGTTGTTCCTATGCTGGATTTTTCCTTTTTGTAGCTTTCCCACAGACCCTGTTGTATATACATATGTCCCTACGTAGACACATCTCCTTACCCTTTTCCTTCTTATTTATTTTTCAATTCCACATTTAGTCAGACTGCTACGGCCAGATTTTCATACCGTCAAGCACATGTTACCACAATTACACACTCAGGTGTGTTAAATGCAAGTGCACGTTGCCAATTCGGTTATTCCTTTATGCAAATGGTGCTCTAGGGCTACATATACCGGTACGGGGCAAGGCCAGATGGCTATAGGAAAGTAGTGAAAAACAGGTATGTTAGTTCCAGGCTAAACAAATTCCTGGTACAGTGGTAACCAAATGGCAGTTGCTCCAGGTTAATCAAGACACCTGGGGCCAATTAAGATCCTTCTAGAAAGCAGTGGCGATAGCTAGGTGGATTGGGACACTTGAAGCCAATCAGGGGCTGGCTGGAACTAGTTAAAAGTTCTTAAAAGGCTGAAACTAGTAAAAAAGGGGGAGAGGGATAGCTCAGTGGTTTGAGCATTGGCCTGCTAAACCCAGGGTTGTGAGTTCAATCCTTGAGGGGGCCATTTAGGGATCTGGTGCAGAAATTGGGGATTGGTCCTGCTTTGAGCAGAGGGTGGGACTAGATGACCTCCTAAGGTCCCTTCCAACCCTCAGATTCTATGATTCTGTGAAAAGCCTCTGAGTGAGGCGCACATGTCAGGAGCTGGAAGAGGAAGTTGCTCTGTTAGAGAGACTGAGCTGTACACACCATATCAGGCACAAGGCAGGAGGCCCTGAGGTTAGGGTGAAGTGGATTTTGAGGAAGTGGGCGCTGCTGTGGGGGAAGTAGCCCAGGGAATTGTACGTGTCCTATTTCTAAAAGGTCAGCTACCATAGCTGATACTATCAGGGTCCCTGGGCTGGAGCCCAGAGTAGAGGGCAGGCCTGGGCTCTCCCCCCTGATGAATCACTGAAACTGGGAGACAACAGAAACAGTGCAAGGGAGGGTAGCTTCTCCTCGCCTCCCTCACTGGCTTATGATGAAAATGGCTCAGTAGGCTGTGACCCTTGCCTCTAGAGAGAGAAGGGCTACATGGAGGGTCACAGTGAGCCTCTAAGGCTAGAGAAATATGCCAGGAAACGTGGGACCCACGGAGACAAGGACAGAGCTTTGTCACAATACCTTCTGAAATATAAGACCCAACACCAGATTTCTTAACGTGATCTGCATATGTAGTTCCCACGTGGATTCTTATGGCTTTAGTTAACTTCCACCGGCCCAATGTCAGAACTGGGAATGCCCTCAGAAATTATCTTCTGCACCTTTCGGTTTCCAGGCTGCGTACTGAACATTGTATCAGATAAGCCACAGTAGATACCTCCTGTCACTCAGGCCCTGTCTGTGGTGCGGCCTCTTGCCCTAAACTATTCCCACCCTTGGTACCATGGGTCCCAGCCAGTGAGAGGCGCATCTCTGAGAGCTCTGGAGGGGGACAACCCTCCAGGGACTCCAGGCGTTGTTACCACCACGTCATCTGCTCACAGCAAGATCAAGCTCGGCTCCCTCTTCCACCAGAGCTGCTGCTGTGGCAGCCACACCCGGGCTAGATCAATTCTCAGTCCAGGCACCGGGGCCCCTTTTCATAGAATCATAGAACATCAGGGTTGGAAGGGACCTTAGGAGGTCATCTAGTCCAACCCCCTGCTCAAAGCAGGACCAAGCCCCAATTTTTGCCCCAGATCCCTAAATGGCCCCCTCAAGGATTGAACTCACAACCCTGGGTTTAGCAGGCCAATGCTCAAACCACTGAGCTATCCCTTTCCCCCCCTTTGAGTGTGGGCCTGGTGCCACTTGAAACCCGATATTGGTGGCAGTTCAGTCATGGGAGGTTTCCCACCAATTGCCAGGGGAGATGCTGCCGACAAGAGCTCTCAGCTCACTCCCTACTGATCCTGACTTACAGGTTCTTTACTCAGCCACTTTTACTGCAAATGTCAACACCAACATCTTGGTGCTCCATCATGTGGTGTTCCAGCAGATGGGCAGGGGTCAGTGCGTTACTTGCACAGATTTTTGTTGCACAATTCTTGCAGAGCAGGCTGGAAAGCATTTTTTTAAAGCAATTAGTTTACCAGATTTTAAACTATAGCCATCTTCCACAGGGGCTGTGTTTGCCAGATGATTTTCCAGTATACGCTGATATCAAGGTCCTCTATTTGGGAAACCTTTTGTTGTTCTGGAGTCCAATCCTGCAATCTTCCCCCACACCCCCATTCACTGGTCCACCTTAACAAAGAGAAAATGAAGTGGCCACTTCGTTGCAGTCTATAGGTATCTACTTTGGGAACAAATATTTAATAATGGGCTCTTCAGCCTAGCAGAGAAAAGTCTAAGAGGATCCAATAGTTGTAAGTTGAAGCTAGACAAGTTCAGACTGTAAATAAGGAGTAAATTTTAAGAGTGTGAGAACATAAGAATGGCCCTTCTTGGTCAGATCAAATGTCCATCTAGCCCATTATCCTGTCTTCCAACAGTGGCCAATACCAGTTGCTTCAGAGGGAATGAACAGAACAGGGAATCATCGAGTAATCCCTCCCCTGTTGCCCAATCCCAGCTTCTGGCAAACAGAGGTTAGGGACACCCTCCCAGCCCATCCTGGCTAATAGCCACTGATGGACCTATCCTCCATGTATGTATCTAGTTCTTTTTTGAACCCTGTTAAAGTCTTGGCCTTCACAACATCCTCTGGCAAGGAGTTCCACAGGTTGACTGTGTGTTGTGTGAAAAATTTGTTCCTTTTGTTTGTTTAAACCTGCTGCCTATTAATTAATTTCATTGGGTGACCCCGAGTCCTTGTGTTATGAGAAGGAGTAAATAACATTTCTGTTGGTATATGTTAGGGTTAACAAACAGACATGGGAAGTTACTAATGTGCTGACATGGCATTAGGGGACAAAGGCATAAGAAGGCGGTAGTTCTTTGGGCTAGTCTACACTTACCCGCAGCGTCGGAGGCGTCGGATCGATCTTCTGGGTTTGATTTATCGCGTCTTGTCTAGACGCGATAAATCAAACAAGGAAGTGCTCCCCCGTCGACGCCGGTAATCCTGCTCTGTGAACGGAGCAGGCGGAGTCGACGGGGGAGCCTGCGCGCCGCGGTGTAGACCAGGGGTAAGTAATTTTAAGTTCGAAATAAGACACTTCGACTTCAGCTACGTTATTTACATAGCTGAAGTTGCGTATCTTACTTCGAACTTCGGGGCTAGTGTAGACCAGCCCTAAGTTTAATAAATAAGTTGCCATATTTTTCCTTCCCTGTTGCTTATAAAAATTAATAAAAATTCAGCTGCATGAGAAATGTTACTGTTGAATAATGCCCTTTGTGTGAAAGAAGGTAAAAGAAAGGTTATCTCCCCCTCCCTTCCTTTCCCAACTACATAAACAAGCCCTGGCTTATGGCCCCTTCCTCCCTCCCCTGAGAATTGATCATGGCCCCTTCCTCGGCAGGTGTCCAGAGTATCAAGTCAACTAAATTACAGGTCTGTAACATCTGAATCAGGGCCGGCCTTAGGGAAAATGGTGCCCACGGTGAACATTTATTTTGGTTCCCCTGGTCCCTGTGCCCCCCACATTGCCCCTGACCCCCGTGGCCTCCCTAGGCTCCCCACCTCCCCTTGCCCCCAACACCTGCACCCCCCTCATTCACCCCTAATCCCTGAATGGCTTCCCCTTGACAATGGCGCCCCTGGGCAGTTGCCCCGGTTTCTCACCCCTAAGACCGGCCCTGGTCTGAGTCACCAGGAAGGCAAGAAGATGGGCATAGTGACAATGTGCAGTTGTGCGTTTCATATTGTCTCCTTGAGAATCTGCCAGCTCTCCTGAACTCCTTTTCCCCTTAGATTTCTGCCCATGGTCAATGTGGGATGTAAAACAGCCAAAGACTGCCCCACCCCGCTCACCCAGAGGCAAATGGTTGGGTTGAAAAGTTCCGTGGGGCACTGAAATCAATGCTGGGAATGTCTGCAAACAAGAGGGCCAGCGACTGGGATGAAATGGTACCTTTAATGCAGGAGCCACGTTTCAGAGGCTTGTCAACCAAGCGGTGAGCAGATTGCAAGACTTTGCCTGATCTTCCATCGACGATACAGCAACATCCAGCAACGCTTGTTCTGCTCACACGGGTAACCTGGGGGTCGTGTTGTCGAAACTCAGAGATGCAAGTCATGCTGTAGGCATCACAATGTAAAATAGGACTGTAGCGAGGCGGGGCGGTACCCCTCCACCCTGCAGAGGGAAGAACCTCCCCCGAGGCCAGAGTGGGCGGAGCCAGGAAGCTCTGGGCCCGCCCCTCAGAGACAGGCCGCGACCCGGAAGTATAAAGGCGGGCCCTCAGAGCTCACTTGAGAACCAGCCGCCGGGGAGGCCAGACGCTGCCAGCCTAGCACGCGACTGGGAAAACCCTGCGGCCCCAGGGACACGGCAAGACTGGCCAGACCTGCCCTGCGGCCACGACACAGAGGGGCTGCTGAGCCTGCCCCTCGCCCGTTACCCAGAGGAGAAACCCATGGTTCTGGGACCCGCCAAAGACACCACCCTGACTCAGGGACTTTACGAGGGGGAGTCCGGTAGTAGCCCGGGGGCAGCCGACCCTAGTCTGGCTGCAGCACACCCAGAGCCAATGTCAGTGTGTTGCGGCCAGGATCCCCACTGACTCAGCAGCGGGTTTTCGGCCGCTGCTAGGGCCCCGCACTGGGACGCAGTGGAGTGGGTGGGCCTGTGTCCCCCCTGCCACCCACCTCGCGGGTGGCAGTCTCCCCCTCTTCCTGGTCATCCAGAGCCAGGAGCCTGGTGCCTTCCATTGGGCAATTTGCTCGGTCCCTGCCTGACGGCCTGAGCCCCAGACTGTTTTGTTACTGCCCCACCCTGACCCAGGGCCTGGGCGTATGTTCTACCGCTTGCAGGGCCCTACCTGAAGTTTAGGGCCATAGACTGAGGATTCCCCAACCCAGCCGAGCGTGTGTAGCGAGGCGGGGTGGTACCCCACCACCCCGCAGAGGGCCAAGACCCCTTACAAGGAGCAGCAAAGGTTCCTTGTTTGGGACACTGGGCAGGGAGCAGCCAAATCTCTCCTAGTCCCTTGGCAGTAGAAAGGCTTGTGAACTGGCCAGGACCCCGGACGAAGACAAAGCCAATCGGAGTGGTGGGGACAAAGGCTTCTCAAGAGGCTTTTGACGAGCTAAAGAAAATCTTGACAGAAAAGCCTGTTGTGGCCAGTCCAGGTTTTGACCCAAGATGCACAGATGCCTCAGACACAGGTGCAGTTTTGATGCAGTCGGGAAACTAACGAGAAGCAACCCCCTGGTTTTTTGAGTAAAAACGGCCCTCTACCCGACAGACTGTGTGCCATAGAAAAAGGGTGTTCTGCCATTGTGCGGGCAATCTCTTTAACAGCATATTCAGGGTGCAAGCTGACCACTCCCCATGGAGCTAGTTACACAGACTCAAAGGCACCATGTCCAATCTGCTGCTGTGGAGCCTGACGCACAAAGAATATGTCGTGTAAATTGCACCTATTAAGGAAAATATAGTAGCAGATGCCCTGTCCTGGAATGAGGGTTCTCAGCCAATGCCTACGGATCAGCCAGGGGCTGACCCTATGCAGCCTTGCAAGAGAGGACGGGTGACCCTGCGAGCCCCTCGGTGCCACCTCGCAGAGGGGCCCCCCCATACTGTAACTCATACCAGGCCTGATGCACTCACTGCCCCCGACACACTGTCATAATACGTACCTACAAAGTGTCATGTAAGGTGTCGGATGCAAACTAGTGATGCGCTGGGCACAAAAATCCATCGTGTCATGTACATAGGGGTTGTGTTCAGAGTTATAGATGTGTGCCGGAAATATGTTCTTGGGAGGAAGTGCCTGCCTCGAGCCCACCCTAGACAAAGGAATGTGGATTGACCTGCCTCACCGGCAGGCCGAGGACAATGAAAATACATTGACATAGAAGTTAAATGAAGCAATCGAGCTAACAAGCAATGGAGGGAAGAGCTTAGTGAGCTCACCGAGGGACAGAGTCTGGCATTCCTGGAAATCTTCCTGGCTCTGGAGGCAGAAACAATGGGCTTTGGGGAAGTAAAAGGGGACCCAAAAGGAATTCTAGTTTCCAACAAATTGGGGACAGCACCCTCTGATTCTGTGACCGCTGAGAACCTGGGCCTGGGGAGAGCTAGAGATGCTGGTAACTGGGGCATAAGTGAGAAAACTACTCAAGCAAAGATTGCAACTCACTAAGTTTTAGGTCCTTGAAAGTGTGTTTGGTTCGTAGCCAGACCTGCCCCTTTTTCTCTTGCTTAGTATCACTTAAATCTCTGTTCTTTGTTAATTAACTTAGTTTTACTATCAGCAATCTCTGTGCTGTTGTATTGACATATGAAGAGCGTCCTCAGCTAAGCTAACAGGCTGCTGTGTGGCACTGTCTCTTCGGAGGCAGCAAATAAAAATTTCTGTGAGTGTCCAGGGAGAGGGACCGGACACTGCAGAGAAACGTCTCTGGGGAACTCGGGAACTGGGGCCACTGACCGTTACCGGCAAGGCAAGGGAAAGACTGGCAGAGCTTTGAGGAGTTGGATGGAGAGGTGTAAAGATGGGTGGCAGGGAGCTGCCACCCAGCCTAATCTCCAGTAAAGCTCACTCCTTTCTAAGACAAAGGGGTGACACAGTGGCGCACAGTTGTGGGTGTCCTGTAAAGAACGTCACACTCTGTGCCCCACCCGGAGGTGGCTACGTCTCAGTGCTGGGCAAGGGATCCCTGTATAAATGCACAGCCTGGAAAGCGCGTTGTTGTTGTGCAGGTTGAAGGCACAAGGCGATGAACGAGGGTTCCGCTGTCTATTTCTGAATGGGGAACAGGGTCATGGCTCTCGGTGTGGTTTTGGCACTTCCCTGTCTGTCGTGCAATCAGATGCCACAGGCTGATTTCAGGTAAGAATTGGGGAAATTAGAAGCCACTCTACTCGGTGCTGATTAGGCCTCAGCTGGAGAACTGTGTCCAATATCGGTCACTGCTGTATAAAATGGATGCAGAGAAACTGGAAAGGATCCAGAGGCGAGTGACAAAGATGATCAAAGGGATGGAATGCAAGCCATATGAGCAAAGGCTGACGGAACTGGGTATGTTTAAGCTTGGAAAAGAGGAGATTAAGGGGATACATGATAGTGGTCTTCAAATACTTGAAAGGCTGCCATAAAAAAGGTGGAGAAAAGTTGTTCCCTCTGGCCACAGAGGGCAGGACAAGTGGCAGTGGGTTCAAACTACAGCACAGCAGATTTAGATTAAATCTCAGGAAAAGCTTCCTAATTGTAAGAACAGCAGGACAGTGGAACAGAGCTGCCTAGTGTTACCAGATTTATCCATTACTTTGAGGTATGCTCATTTATTAATGTTACTCTTCTGGAGTGGGGTGTGTGTTCTATCAATGTCCTGCTTGTGTCACGTGCGTTCTCATACGGAGCTCTGCTTCTCTGTGCTGCCAGTTCCCTCCCAATGGAGCTACCCTGCAGGACCTGGGTTCCCCAGGGCTGGGTTCCTCCTGCCCCAGAATCAGATGAACACGAACACACACAACACCAGAGCGCATCTGAGAGGGCCGGGTTAATCAGCACTCGCAAGCTGACCCCTTATATGCCCCATGACTCAGCAGACTGGGTCAAGCAGCACTTCCAAGCTGCCACCCTCATGTGTCCCAGGCTCAGCATGTCCCTATCCGCACTTTCACATTACAATTGTTCTGGTCGTAACTGACGTGCCCCTCTGGTGTTATCTGGACCGGTGATTTGCTAGGTCACGCCAATCCTTGACTCTGGGAGCCAGCCTTACCCTGCTCTGCTGTGAGAACCCCCACTCCTGGGATGTTCACGCACTGCCTCTGGCATGTAAGCTGCTCCCAGATACGTGAGTGAGCACTTTTGGCCAGCCACTGCTTAGATTGTGCGACCGAATGACACTAGCCAATATCTCTGGTCCCACACACACCCCTAGGAACCTCTGTCTTGCAGTGTCCAGTTATGCCCGCTGGAGGCTGAAAGCTAATACGAGTTCGACAATTTAACAAAGAAATTGCTATGTACCAGGCTTGTTAGCCCAAGGGGAGCCTATGACACACCTCAAACCAAACGCACTGCTTCAGGTCGAACAAACAAACAGATTTATTAACTACAAAGATAGATTTTAAGTGATTATAAGTCAAAGCACAAGAAGTCAGATTTGGTCAAATGAAATAAAAGCAAAACGTGTTCTAAGCTGATCTTAACACTGGCAATGTCCTTACAAACTTAGATGCTTCTCAGCACAGGCTGGCTGGTTGCCCTTCAGCCAGGCTCTCCCCTTTGATCAGCGCTTCAGTCGCTTGGTGGTGGTGTTGGTATCTGTAGATGTAGGTGGAAGAGAGAAGCTGAGCCTGGCAAATGTCTCTCCCTTTTATCATGTCCTTTCCTCCCACTTGGCTTTGCCCCCCCACCCCCGCTTCAGAGTCAGGTGAGCATTACTGAGTCTCTCCAAGCAAGGTTGAGCAATTCCTCTGGTGTGGCCTCATGCAGGTGAGTGATTCCATTGTAGCTCCCTTGCGGGACAATGGCTGTTGATGGGTTGTTTGTCACCCCACCCAGGTGTCGGTTACGTTCCTTGCTGTTGCCTCTGGGGAGCTAATATCTGGCTGATTCCCCCAACTTACAGCATGTTTTAGTGACAACCGTACTACACCATTCCCATAACTTCATATGCATTAATGATATACAGATATGGATGGAGAAATGACTTTCAACAGACCATAAGCTTTTCCCTGATGCCTTACAAGGCATGCTTCATACATAAGATCACAATTATATGAAAATGAGAAACATGGGGGTTATAGCACACTCCCCCAAGGTATAGAATGTCACAGTAACCCACTCGCTGAGCAAACCCCACAGGATTTTTGGGTGCTGCAGGTATCTTTAGCAGGGATCTTTATGAGGAGCGTTGCTGCAGAGCGAATGAGGAAGCCAAAAAAAGACCCACGAGGCGGAGAGAGGAAGAAGCAACCAGCTTAACCATGAACGTTATTTATTGCCAGGTAAGAACCATACAAGGGGAGCCAAACAAATACAACAGTTATAATATTAAATCTAACTTAAATTTGATTATAAAAGTCAGGTTTAGAAAACTATAACTTATCACACAAGTCAGGGCCAGAAGGCTACACCGAGAGAGAGAGAGCGACCTGGCTTCTCACCACTCCATGAAGCTTGACTCGATCGGGGGTCCCAGGTGATGGTGGTAGCCGAGGGTCCGGCATGCTGGAGACAGGCAGAGGCCCCAGCATGATCAGTCAGGAGAAGATGAAGTCCCAGTGGAACTGATGCAGATTTTGGATCCAGGCATCAGAACATTTACTTGATGGTAAGGGGTTTTTTTGTAGGGAAAAAACAATGGTTCAAGGGAGAACACTAGATTGGTTTGTGGGTAATCTAATGGCTCAAGGGAGTATACCAAAGTTGTTTTGTTCAGGCTAGACCATAGGAACTGTTCATTTCTGGCTATGGGTGGTGTTCCTTGAAGAGAGCTCACAATGAAACTAGGGTGCTTCAGTATTTTGGATACCAATACAGGATTTATTACTAGAATTGGTCTGATAACTACTGAGCTGGGTGTGTGCAGGTGTAGGATCATTAACATCTGGAGCAGAGATCCCCCATGATGCAATGCTTCCCTGATTTTCTGGTACCAGAATTCCGTGCGGTTCTTGCCTTGGAATCTCTGGTCTCCATTTTGTATGCTAATGGAGATGCCTCCCTGTCCCATCTTCGATGCAAATGAGGCTAGGGGAGTTTCCTTAATCCTGTCACCCTTATCCCAGGGGTTTTGGTGTGTCTCCCACGGCCTTTTCATTGCTTTTTGGAAGTCTTTCTTCTGATTGGTTTTGATTCAAGCAGAGGCTGGGGAGGGGGGGAAGTATTTCATGAGTCAGACAGACTGGGTACTGAGCCCTGGTTCTCCAAGAACACAGAGCTGACAGGTAACAAATGACAACAAAAATCATTAGAAGTATTGAACAGCTTCCATATAATAAATCATAGAATCATAGAGGTTTAGGGTTGGAAGAGACCTCAGGAGGTCATGTAGTCCAACCCCCTGCTCAAAGCAGGACCAACCCCAACTAAATCATCCCAGACAGGACTTTGTCCAGTCAGGCCTTAAAAACCTCTAAGGAAGGAGATTCCACCACCTCCCTAAGTAACCCATTCCAGTGTTTCACCACCCTCCTAGTGAACGAGTGTTTCCTAATATCCAACCTAGACCTCTCCCACTGCAACTTAATACCATTGTTTCTTGTTCTGTCATCTGCCATCACTGAGAACAGCCGAGATCCATCCTCTTTGTAACCCCCTTTCAGGACGTTGAAGGCTGCTAGAAAATCCTCCCTTACTCTTCTCTTCTGCAGACTAAACAAGCCCAGTTACCTCAGTCTCTCCTTGTAAGACATGTGCCCCAGCCCCCTAATCATTTTCATTGCCCTCCGCTGGACTCTCTCCAATTTGTTCACATCCTTTCTGTAGTAGGGGGCCCAAAACTGGACGCAGTACTCCAGATGTGGCCTCACCAGTGCCGAATAGAGGGGAATAATCACTTCCCTCGATCTGCTGGCAACGCTCCTACTAATGCAACCCAATATGCCATTAGCCTTCTTGGCAACAAGGGCACACTGCTGACTCATAACCAGCTTCTCATCTACTGTAATCCCTTTTCTGCAGAACTGCTGCTTAGCCTGTCAGTCCCCAGCCTGTAGCGGTACATGGGATTCTTCCGTCCTAAGTTCAGGACTCTGCACTTGTCCTTGTTGACCCCCATCAGATTTCTTTTGGCCCAATCCTCCAATTTGTCTAGGTCACTTTGGACCCTATCCGTACCCTCCAGCGTATCTACCTATCCCACCAGCTTAGTGTCATCTGCAAACTTGTTGAGGGTGCAATCCATCCCATCATCCAGATCATTCATGAAGATATTGAATAAAACTGGCCCCAGGACCGACCCTTGGGGCACTCCTCTTGATACCGGCTGCCAACTAGACATCGAGCCGTTGATCACTACTCGCAGAGCTCGACAATCTAGCCAGCTTTCTATCCACCTTATGGTGCATTAATTCAATCCATACTTTTTTAACTTGCTGGCAAAAATACTGTGGGAGACCGTATCCAAAGCTTTGCTAAAGTCAAGATATATCACATCCACTGCTTTCCCCATATCCACAGAGCCAGTTATCTCATCATGGAAGGCAATCAGGTTAGTCAGGCATGACTTGCCCTTGGTGAATCCATGTTGACTATTCCTGATCACCTTCCTCTCCTCCAAGTGCTTCAAAATGGGTTCCTTGAGGACCTGCTCCATGATTTTTACAGGGACTGAGCTGACGCTGACCTGTCTGTAGTTCTCCAGATTCTCCTTTTTCCCTTTTTTAAAGATGGGCAATATATTTGCCTTTTTCCAATCATCTGGCACCTCCCCCAATCACCATAAGTTTTCAAAAATAATGGCCAATGGCTCTGCAATCACATCAGCCAATTCCCTCAGCACCCTCGGATGCATTAGATCCGGCCCCATGGACTTGTGCATGTCCCGCTTTTCTAAATAGTTCTTAACCTGTTCTTTCACCACTGAGGGCTTCTCACCTCCTCCCCATACTCTGTTGCCCAGGACAGCAGTGTGGGAGCTGACCTTGTCTGTGAAGACCGAGGCAAAGAAAGCATTGAGGCCTTCAGCTTTTTCCACATCATCTGTCACTAGGTTGCCTCCCCATTCATTAAGGGTCCCACTTTCCCTGACCTCCTTCTTCTTGCTAACATACCTGTAGAAACCCTTCTTGTTACCCTTCACATCCCTTGCTAGCTACAACTCCAGTTGTGTTTTGGCCTTCGTGATTGCCCCCCTGCATGCTCGAGCAATATTTTTATACTCCTCCCTAGTTATCCGTCCAAGTTTCCACATCTTGTAAACTTCCTTTTTGTGTTTAAGCTCACCGAAGATTTCACTGTTAAGACAAGCTGATCGCTTGCCATATTTGCTATTCTTTCTGCACATCGGGATGGTTTGTTCCTGCGCCCTCGAATAAGGCTTCTTCAAAATACAGCCAGCTCTCCTGGACTCCTTTCCCCCTCATATTAGCCTCCCAGGGGTTCCTGCCTATCAGTTCCATAAGGGAGTCAAAGTCTGCTTTTCTGAAATCCTGGGTCCATATTTTGCTGCTCTCCTTTCTTCCTTTTGTGAGGATCCTGAATTCAACCATCTAATGGTCACTGCTGCCTAGGTTGCACCCACTTTTACTTCCCCTACCAATTCTTCCCTATTTGTAAGCAGCAGGTCAAGAGGAGAACAGCCCCTAGTTCGTTCCTCCAGTAGGAGAGACAAGATATAAGGAGAGATTAATAAGACTGGGACTTTTCAGCTTGGAAAAGAGACGACTAAGGGGGGATATGATAGAGGTCTATAAAATCATGACTGCTGTAGACAAAGTAGATAAGGAAGCGTTATTTACTTGTTCTCATAACACAAGAACTAGGGGTCACCAAATGAAATTAACAGGCAGTAGGTTTAAAACAAACAAAAGGAAGATTTTTTTCACACAACGCACAGTCACCCTGTGGGACTCCTTTCCAGAGGATGTTGTGAAGGCCAAGATTATAACAGGGTTCAAAAAAGAACTAGATACGTTCATGGAGGATGGGTCCATCTGTGGCTATTAATCCCTAGCCTCTGTTTGCCAGAAGCTGGGATTGGGCAACAGGGGAGGGATTACTCGATGAATCCCTGTTCTGTTCATTCCCTCTGAAGCAGCTGATATTGGCCACTGTTGGAAGACAGGTTACTGGGCTAGATGGACCTTTAATCTGACCCAGTAGGGCCATTCTTATGTTCTCACATTTACTCCATATTTACAGTCTGAACTTGTCTAGCTTCAACTTACAACTATTGGATCCTGTTAGACTTTTCTCTGCTAGGCTGAAGAGTCCATTATTAAATATTTGTTCCCAAAGTAGATACCTATAGACTGTAACGAAGTGGCCACTTAATTTTCTCTTTGTTAAGGTAACTATCTTGATCTGTCATAAATATAAAGGGAAGCGGGAGAGGGTCTGATGCAGTGCTATAAAATCCTCTTACCAGTAAAGGGTTAAGAAATGCAGGTAGCCAGACTGACACCTGACCTGGCTGGCATCTGACCAATGAGGGGACAAGATACTTTCAAATCTTGGGAGGGGGGAAGGCTTTGTGAGTGGCTCTTTGTCTGAGTCAGAGTGATCTTGGGAGACAGGAAGGACCTGCAGAAAATCAATCTCCTCAACCAGTCATCTTCTCACCAAACCTCACTTTTCTAAAGTAAGTTTAGTCAGCATTGCGAATAGGTTTCTGTTTGTTTTGCTTGGTGAGCTTTCCCTGTGTTAGAGGGAGGGGTTATTCCTGTTTTTTCTGTAACTTTAAGGTTTTGTCCAGAGGGGGAATCCCTCTGAGTTTGGAAATTGAGTACCCTGTAAAATAGTTACCATCCTGATTTTACAGAGATGATTTTTACCTTCTTTGTTTTAATAAAATCCTTCTTTTAAGAAGCTGACTGTTTTCTATGGTTTTAAAACTCCAGGGGTGGGTTTTTAGATCACTGTGTAACCAATTGGTTAGGAGATTATTCTCAAGCTTCCCAGGAAAGGGGGTGTACGGGCTTGAGAGGGTATTTTGGGGGGAAGGGGAACTTCAAGTGGTTCATTTCCCAGATTCCTGTTTAAAACACTTGATGGTGGCAGTGAGAGAAGCATTTCTCAGGGTGCAGGGAATTTTGTACCTTGGGGGTTTTAACCTAAGCTGGTAGAAACAAGCTTAGGAGCTCTTCATGCGGGTCCCCACGTCTTTACCCTAGAGTTCAGAGTGGGGAGGGAACCCTGACAGCCTCACAAGGCATACTTTGTACAAAGATTATTACAATAGTATGTAGGGTGTGAATACAAGAGCATATTCTGTCACAGCCTCATTACCACTGAACATCTCTTGTATTTCCAAATGGGAATGCCGTTTATCCTTTATGTATTTGTTTGTTACTCACTGGTATAGGAGAACAGGCAGCTCCGAGGATCTGTCATTCCCTAACAGAACATAGAACTACACAGAGAGGGGCTGGGGGTTTTGGTGGTCATTTTTGTTGCCTGCTCAGACCGTGTAGGCTTGGGACAATGAGATTTTTAGCGGTAATTGTCAGCAACCATCAGTTTCACCACACACGCGTACAAATCAACGGCACAGCGTTTCTGGCCGTAACAATCCAAATGTGCAGCTAGACAAAGAATAAACGATGCTCCTGGAGAGCTTACTCGAGTCCCACCTTACTGTGTAGAAAACTTGTGGCCATGCCGGTGTCCTTGGGGCGGCTTTCAGGATAATTACTTTGTGCATTGTGACATGTGATGTTGACAATTTGTGGTTTTAAAGGTTATAAATAGAATTTCCAGAATGAGAATTTTTACAAATAATTTCCACAGACAGTATTGATGTTTATTGCTAACCATTCTTTTTTCAATTTTTATTTATTTAAATTCTCAGTTGTGGAAAATTCCTGTGGGGATAAAACTGTAATTGTGTAATGACAACAGATGTTGCTTTTGAAAAGGTCAAGCTTTATGACTATTCAAACCAAATTCTTAACACCGCATGTCAAAATATACAAAGTCAATAGCCTCAAATCCCACTCTAAGAATTTCGCAAGTAGCAATATTCTTACTTTGCTTATCTACAAATTTCAATGATTAGCAATGGAAATATTTTGCCAGCAGTTTGTGTGTGCACAGTGAATATAACGTTTCCCGATAAAAACCCCCATCCTTCCAAGCATAGTTACAAAGCTTTAACTTTTTGAATCTCAACCTCTACTGCCATTAAATAATTGTCTGACCTCCACGTATGGCCCGACACCCCCTGCCCACAAATTCCCACAACTGGGATAATTTAAATTGCTAAAAATAGAAAAAAAAAGATGCTTAAAACCCATAATTTTCCAGATTAAAATTTAAAATTGATGGAACTTTACAAAAAATGCCTAAAATAAACGTCAGCGTTCTCCATTATAAAAAGACAAAGAGCATTTGGCCAACCAATGACTGGCTCTAGTTGGAACTAGGACACATTTTGTTGGTGGGAAGGTGGCCAGGGGCCAATTTTTCTGCATCTTGGCGGGGGCAACATAAGGGGGCGGGGGTGAATCTAGAGGAGCCCAGAGGGAGGCGAAGCCGGGGACATTGGCGCACGGGGGGCTACTGTTTGGGGGCATCGGAAGCAGGGGGGTTTCCAGCAGCAGCGCTCTGGGTCGGGCCAGGCCCCTCGGCCTCCACAGCATCCTCCATCATCTGCTTGTACTGGCGCTTGAAGAAGCCGAGCTGGAAGGAGACAAAGAGGAGAGATGCTGGGAGCCAGACGGAGACAGGCTCATGGTGGAGGAGGGGGAGGGACGGGTTGTGGGAACCTATTAAGGAAAAACCCTTCTCCCTCCCGCACCAGCTGGGAGAGCCACAGGCCCTGCCCCCAGGGCGATGGGCTGTGGGGGAGGAGTCCAAGCCCTGCCCCCCTCACCTTGTAGAGGGCTGCGGTGATGAGAGCCAGCAGGACCAGGCCCCCCACGCTGCTGCCCACGATGATGGGCAGGTAGTTATAGACCTCGTAGCGCTCCACCACCGTCTGCACCTGGGGGAGAGGAGCTGTGAGATGGGGACCCAGGAGTCCTGGCACCACCCACCCGCCCCTGTTCTAACACACCAAACCTCACTTCCTCCCAGAGTAGGGACAGGACCCAGGAGTCCTGGCTCCCAGCTCTAACCACTAGCCGATGCTTTCTCTATCCCAGGCGCAGTCACTCTGGTACCTGGTGCTGGACGAATCCCTCCTTCTGGGTATATTTCTTCTCCTCGTATTCGATCCGGGCCTCGCTCACCAGACTCACTTTCTGCTGCTGAGTCTGGAACAGAGAAATTCACCGTCCCTGACTAGAAATGTCACAAACCAGCCCAGAGCATCGTCCCAGAGGGACCCAGAGCAATTTACAGGCTGTTCACATAGTGATCACTTGCCCGGCACTGAGATACAGCCACCTCTGGGGTGAGGTGTGGGGGATGTTCACAAGGGGGGATCCCTCACCCGGTGCTGGGAGGCAGAGGCAGCTCTCGTACCTGGGAGACCCACTGGAAGCTGACGTTCCCTTTGATCATGAACTCCAGCGGCTGTTGCATTTCCAGGGAGGCGATTCTGCACCGGATCTTCTTACAGGTGGCCACAGAGCAGTCCTGGGGGGCGGAAGGATATTGCCGGGTGAGTCAGGGGGCATGAAGGGGCTCAGCATGGCCATGAGGGTCTGGGTCTGTATATAGCACTTTCTGTCTGTGTTAGTGCAGAGGGGAATAGGCTGCTGGGATCCGCACCGGTCTGTACTCACCAGCAGGGGGCGCTGGCTCATCTGCTTCACAAAGTCCTTTGAACCGGGTGTTCCCACCTCACTGTTGCACTGAGCCAGCTCGGGCTGGGGAGGGAGAGAGACCCGGTGTTAACAGGGGTGGGAAGGGGACATGGGGCCTTTCCCCTCTATGCGGTGCTGGCTACAATATGGCCCCAGGGCAGGGGACAGGCTGGCTGCGCGGGTGGAGGGGGGGAGGCGAAGGAGGGGAGGCAACATGTGGCTTATCTCCCCTAGGCAGCCTGTCCCAGCAGGGGGCGCTGTAGGGCAGAGCAGGGGTCACTGGGCCCATCTCACACACACACAAGGGCAGGGAGAGGCAGGTACCTTGGAGGGGACGACCTCAGAGGCATCCCACACCCGGACCCCGCTCAGCTCCACGGGGAACTGGAACGTCACCGAGATGGGGACGCTTCGCTGCCGCAGGTTCTTGACCTGAAAGAAACAAACGCCCCATAGGACACTGCAGGAAGAGAACCCAGGAGCTCTGATCCCCAGCCCCCACTCTGACCCTCAGACCCCACTCCCCTGCCAAAGCTGGGGATAGAACCCAGGAGTCCTGGCTCCCTGCCCACCCCCACCCCTACCGCTCCTCCTCTGTGGTCTAAGCCACTAGATCCCATTCAACCACTTCCACTCCCTCCCTCTTGCCCCGTCTCCCCCCTCACACTCTGTGCCACCGGCCTCACCTCGTACCGATGTGTTACTGGCACGCTTGTCCCTGCCTCCTCGGCGGAGAAGTTGACGTACTTGGTCGACTCCTCCAGGCTGGGGGAGGAAAAGCATGGAAGGAAGGAGAGAGACGGGAGTGTGATGGATGGGGCTGGAGAGTGGCGGTGGGTGGGGGTGCCGTGCTGCAGGGAGTGGGGGGCCCGGCAGGGGGCGCTCCCCCCTCGGTCTCCGCACTGACCTACCTGGTGAGGACGATGAAGATGCCGTACTTGACCGGCAGCTCCGCCTGGTGATTCATGCGCTCAGTGATGGGGCCGCCATTGTCACTGGGGGGAGAAAAGGAGAGAGATGTGAGGAGACGGAGCCAGTTAACTGTGCAGGGAGGCTGCACAATAGGCCACTGCGCTGCCCTGCTCTGTGCACGGCCCCCACCTCGCCCCCTGGCCCTGCACAGCCCCCTCACCTGCTGGCGGTGGCCGTGATCTGCAGCCTGTCCCCCAGGTCGGCCTCAGAGGAGACGTCGAAGGTGGCGACGAAGACGGCCTGGAAAACACACGGGGGGTGAGAGTCATGGCCTGGGGCACTGCCTGAAACTGCGGGGGTGGGGGGGGCAGACACAGGGGATCAGGGGGACTGTGGTGTGAACTTAGATGGAATAAATGGATCCAGGGAGGCAAAGGTGTTAACATGACCCTGTCCCTGTCCACAGACAGTGCTGGCGGGGAGGGATAGCTCAGTGGTTTGAGCATTGGCCTTCTAAACCCAGGGTTGTGAGTTCAATCCTTGAGGGGGCCATTTAGGGATCTGGAGCAAAAATTGGGGCTTAGTTCTGCTTTGAGCAGGGGGTTGGACTAGATGATCTCCTAAGGTCCCTTCCAACCCTGAGATTCTATGATTCTAATCTGCTTTAGTATCCAAAGACCTCAACCTGCTCTGTGCCATGGCAACACCCCATTAACCATCCTTTTAAGAAACCCAAAGGGGGGAGGGAACAGCCTCTCCCCATCTCTCCCCCTGTGAGGCCTGATTTTCAGTCCCCCAAGTCTGGCCATTGGTTTCCAGCCCCAGCAGGGCCTGACCCCAGGCCGGAGTGACCTCAGGGCTCTGTTTGCACTGACTCGCCAGGCTCCTCGGGTTCTTTCCCAGCACGTCTCTGGTCAGGGTCTGGGCTGACCCCAGGGAACTTCCCCTCTCTGCTCCCAGGTGGGCTCACATTAGGGGTGCCAACTTTCTAATTGTATAAAGCCAAATACTCTTGCCCCACCCCTTCTCTGAGGCCCCGCCCCAATCACTCCAGCCCCCCTCCCTCAGTGGCTCGCTCTCCCCCACTCTCACTCAGTTTCACTGGGCTGGGGCAGGGGGTTGAGGTGTGGGACGGGGTGAGGGCTCTAGCTGGGGATGCGGGCTCTGGGGTGGGGCCAGAAATGAGGAGTTCAGGGTGTGGGAGGGGGCTCGGGGCTGTGGCAGGGCATTGGGGTGTGGGAGGAAGTTCGGGGTATGGGCTCTTGGAGGGAGTTTGGGTGCAGAAGGGGACTCAGGGCTGCGGCAGGAGGTTGGGGTGCGGGGTCTGGCAGGGAGTTAGGGTGTGGGAGGGGGATCTGACCTGGAGCAGGGGGCAGGGGTTCAGGAGGGGATTTGGGGTGTGAGCTCCGGCCAGGTGGCGCTAACCTGAGGCGGCTCCCGGCCAGCAGCGCAGTGGGGCTGAGGGAGGCTCCCTGCCTGCCCTGGCTCCATGCTGCTCCCGGACGGTCTGGGCCCCTAGGCGGAGGCGCGGGCAGGCAGCTCTGTGCGGTGCATGCTGCTAACGCCCGCAGGCACCGCCCCCACAGCTCCCATTCGCTGCGGTTCCCAGCCACTGGGATCTGCAGAGCCGGCGCTGGGGTCGGGGCAGCGCACGGAGCTTCCCTGATCTCCCCTGCATCAAGGGGCTGCAGAGACCTGCTGGCCACTTCCGGGAGCCGCACGGAGCCAGGGCAGGCAGGGAGCCTGGCTTAGCCTCGCTGCACCGCCAACCGGACTTTTCACAGCCCGGTCAGCGGTGCTGATCGGCGCTGCCAGGGTCCCTTTCGACCAGTCGTTCCAGTCGAAAACCAGACGCCTGGCAACCCCAGCTCACCCCTGGGGAGTTCACAGGCCAAGGCAGAGCCCAGGGCCCGTCCCTACCTCAGCTCCACTCCAGAAGATGGGGTGGTTGACGTAGCAGGTGCAGTTCCTTTGAGTCTGCTCCTCGGAGCCCACGGCCGAGCTACACTTAACGGCCACGGCCCTCCTGTGAGACTGATCGTGGGAGATAAGGCAGTGAGAGACGTAGCCCACAGCACCCCCGCCGAGCCCCCTGCCCACTCCCTTCAAATCCGCACCCGCGCCGAGCCCCCCGCCTGCTCCCCACAACTCCGCACCCCTGCCGAGCCCTCCGCCTGCTCCCCACAACTCCGCACCCCCGCCGAGCCCCCCGCCTGCTCCCCACAACTCCGCACCCCGCCGAGCCCCCCGCCGCTCAGCACCCCCGCCGAGCCCCCCGCCTGCTCCCCGCAGCTCAGCAACCCCGCCGAGCCCCCCGCCTGCTCCCCGCAGCTCAGCACCCCTGCCGAGCCCCCCGCCTGCTCCCCGCAGCTCAGCACCCCTGCCGAGCTCCCCGCCTGCTCCCCACAACTCAGCACCCCCGCCGAGCCCCCCGCCTGCTCCCCACAACTCAGCACCCCTGCCGAGCTCCCCGCCTGCTCCCTGCAGCTCAGCACCCCTGCCGAGCCCCCCGCCTGCTCCCCACAACTCAGCACCCCTGCCGAGCTCCCTGCCTGCTCCCTGCAGCTCAGCACCCCTGCCGAGCTCTCCGCAACTCAGCGCCCCTGCCGAGCTCCCCGCCTGCTCCCCACAACTCAGCACCCCTGCTGAGCCCCCCGCCTGCTCCCTGCAGCTCCGCACCTGCTGCTGAGCCCACCCCTGCACGCTCCATGCAGCTCAGCACCCCCTGGTGAGCCCCTCACCACTCCCTGCAGCACGGTTCCCCCTGCTAAGCCTGCCCCTCATGCCTGGTGTACGTTGGGGTACCTGGATTAGCAGGACCCGGCGGTAGGACAGTGCGGCCGGGTAGGAGAACTGCACCATGGTGCTGTAGGAATTCTCCCCGTGGTTCTGGATGGAGACGGTGGTGTTGAGTTCGGGGGTGACCCCCACCACCAGGGTGCTCAAGCTAAATGGGGAGAAAAGGGTGAGCTTCCTCAGGGCAGTGCCCTGGCTGCTCTGTGAACTTCCTCTAGCAGTGCCCAGCTGGGGACCTCAGCGCTGTGAGCTTCCAGCGGTGCGTCTTCCCCACAGCAGCGACACTACACCCCATATTCTTCATAGAGATACTGTTGTGATATGAATAGGGCATAACTAAGCTGTACTTTATGCAAGATGGGTCATGTGCAGTATCATCGGAAAGGTTACTGAATGTGATTGTCCTATTTGTATACATGTGTCAGTTCTGTGTCTGAAGTTAGGAATATTGACCATGTGGGTTTTCACCTGGGGAACGCCCACCAGACAAAATGCAATCAGTTGGGCTGGTTAGTCAATGGATCATTAGGGAGAACAATAGGACTTTGAAGATGCTAATCTCCCACCTTCCTGGGAAATCTTCTGGAGGATTTATGGCTGCTTTGACACTGCAAGGTCATGTGATCATGTCTCCTGGTACTGGACTCCATCTTGGATTGCTAGTATTTTCCCACAAATAGGGGGTGGGGATCAAACAGGGAAACAAAGGATTCCCGCCACTTGTAAATCCTATATAAGGCAGGGTTATGAGTTAATCAGGGCCAGTTCTTCACTGAATCCTTGCCCAAGATGATTGCTGAAAACACCTAAGATTGACCTGGAGAAGAAAGGACTGGATCCAGGCTAGGTGTCTGGCATGTGAATGGAATATCTGGGGTTCTAAGCTGCAAGCAAGAATGGTTTGTCTACAAGAAACTCTGCAACCTGCTTAAAACAACATTTAGGGTGAGAAATTACTACTTGTAGCCAGTTTCTTTAGTGTATTAATCTTAGTTTGCAAGTTTGTTTTATTTACTCAGTAATCTGCTTTGATCTGTTTGCTAGCCCTTAGAATCACTTAAAATCTACCCTTTGTAGTTAATAAACTTGTGTTTGTTTTCTCTAAACCAGTTTGTGCATTTCATCACTGGGGGGCGAAACGCTGTGCACATCTTCCTCCACATTGAGGGAGGGGGCGATTTTCATGAGCTTACGCTGTACAGTTTTCTGTGCAGCTCAAGACAATACCATTTTGGGTTTACACTCCTGAGGGTACTTGAGTGCTGGTACGCCTGTGTGTACTCGAGTTCTGGGGAATCCCCGAGCTGAGTTCTCCCGTGCAGTGCTGATTTCAATGTCTGTGTCTTTCTGCAGCTGGGCGTGGCCCTACCTATGTGCGTGCTGGAGAAGGCTTGAGGGTCTGGCTATACAGGACAGGGTAAGGGAGCCCAGTCTGGTGGAACTGGTGGGCTCAGCGGTACCCCAGTACATCGGGGGCACCCTGGAGCGGGTGGGGGAACCCTGGAGCAGGGGGGCAACCCTTCACCCCCCCCCCAGCCAGGATCCATCGGCACTGGAAATCCGACAAGCTCTCCGGCTGGATGTTGAAGATCTGAGGTGTGATCAAGCCGGATGCGTCCCACCATGGTAGGTGTTTTGGGGAGGAGGATTCAGTGATTTACCCAGAGAAATTGAAGGAGATTTCTAACTGGTCATCGCAGCGGTTATCTGCACCACAGTCCTTCTGAAACGGGAGCTGGGGGGAGACCCAGGAGAGCAGGATCAGAGCGGGTGGGGAGGAGGCTGCAGCACCACCTGCCGGAGTGACACTGCAGGGACCCAGGGATCCTCCTGTTACCCCAGCACCTCCCAGTCCCCTGCACTGGGGACAGCTGAACCCATCACCAGCCCGCCCCCCCCCCGACACCCTTCCTCTTCACCCTCTGCCCAGCAGCAGTTTCACACTTCTAGTAGAGCCACGGCTGGAGGACTGGCCGGCTCATGGGGGTGGGGAACAGGACATGGGGTCTGTCACCTCTAGAGGGCCCTGGCCAAAATAAATATTGAAAAGTGGCCAGGAAAAATAATTTGTTTTTA
The DNA here is from genome assembly GCA_037349315.1 of Chelydra serpentina. Taxonomy (NCBI): domain Eukaryota; kingdom Metazoa; phylum Chordata; order Testudines; family Chelydridae; genus Chelydra; species Chelydra serpentina. Next base: position 1,056,546 of record JBAIAC010000021.1, on the reverse strand, counting down.
GCCAAAATATTTTGTTTTTTGGACAGAAATTTTGGGAGCTTTGAGGAGAGGTTGGAATGTTCCCACAGAGGGGTGATAGGTCTGTCACCAAGGCAAACTCAGCATCCATCTCTGTCACCCTCTAGTGGTTATGCTGTGTAAAGGGGTTTAGGAGGCTGGTGCCACCTCTGAATTTTCCAGACTCTTGCTTTCGAATCCCGCGGTCACTGGTTCGATCCCTGCAGGAGACGGGGCCTGGCTCTGGCACCTTACCAAGCCTGCAGACACGGGTGCAGAGTCCTCACTCAGGATGGGTTTGAGGTTGCTAGCGGTAGAGATGGGCTCCCCCGTCAGGGTGTAGTTGAGACGCAGGGTGATGGGGGTCAGGGTGTCCTCTGGGCAGAGCTGGGGAGACAGAGAGACACGTTGGGCCCCTGAAGGGAAAGGGGGGCTGGGTGGGACCCGGAGAGAGGTTTGTTCTCTGGGTGATTTGGGAGCAAGGGGCAGGCACAGCGGGAGGGGAAGGAGCCGGGACCCCCCACACTCACAGGTAACGTTATCTGATACGTCTCACATTTCTTCTCAATGCTGAGCCGCAGCTCCCTGCTCAGGACAGGGCCAGTGGAGTTGAAGGCGGCTCGTATCTTCGTCCGCCCGGGGTCCAGGGCCAGGCTGTACTGGATGGTGCTGGAGATCCCGTCACCTACGGGGGTGGGGAAATGAAGGACAGAGAAAATGAGAGCAGGAACCTCAAGGGGAAATGGGACATGGGGCCTTTCCCCACTGGGAACTGGCTCTGATCCATCCCCAGGGCAGGGGACTGGCTGGCTCAGGGGGGAGGGGAGCGGGGGGGTGGGTTTTGTCTGACCTAGGCTGTCCATGGTGCTCTTAATGACAGTGAAGCAGACCTCTGCCCAGCTGGCCTCCGTGTTGAGCTGCTCCTGCCCCTGGCAGTTGAAGGCCGAGATGGGAATCTTGGTTGGCTGGAATCTGATGGAGACCCCGACTCTGAGCACCGGCCGGGACCTGCCATGGGAGGAACAGAACCATCACCAAGCTCTTTGCAATGGGGCCAAGACCCTCCCCTCCCCAGAGCCTCCCACCCAGCCTGGATGTGCTCACAGCACCCCAGGGAGGTGGGTTACGGACACGCAGCTCTGCTCAAGGAGATGCTGGGGGGCAGAGAAGGGAGCAGCAGCGCTGTCATTGTGTCATTCTCCAGCAGGGGGCAGCAGTCTCTCTCTCTCTCTCTCTCACACACACACACACGCATTTAGGCCTTGTCTACACTATGGAGTTTTTTCTACAAAAAGCAGCTTTTCTCCACATAGCAGTGGAAGTTTACACACTACAATGCGACGTTTGGTGACAAAACTCTCCGACAACATAAAACCACCTCGACGAGAGGCATAGAGCTTTTCGTGGCAAAGTTTTGTTGAGAAAGTGCCAGTGTAAAGACCGTGCTTGGTTATGTTGCTATAACTGGCCCTCAGGAGGTGTCCCACAATGCCCTTCCTGACAGGGTGACCAGGTGTCCGGTTTTTGACCAGAGCAACCGGTGGGAAAGGGACCCCGGCGGCTCCGGTGTGCTCAGCCGACTGGGCCGTTAAAAGTCCAGTCGGCAGTGCTGTGGCTCTGAGGCAGGCTAGTCCCTACCTGCCCTGGCTGGCACCGTGCTGCGCCCTGGAAGTGGCTGTAAGGTCTGGCCTCTAGGAGGGGGGAGGCACGGGGCTCCATGCACTGCCCCCGCCCCAAGTACTGGCTATGCACTCCCTGGCCAATGGGAGCTGCGGGGGGCGGTGCCTGTGGGCGAGAGTGGTGTGTGAAGCCTCCTACTGCCCCCCCCCTTCCCAGGATCTGGACCTGCTGCCTATTTCCAGAGTTGCACCAGAGAGCTGCCCCTTCTACAAGGCGTTGGACACCATCCTCGGTGGCAACCCCACCTGCACCGCCAAGAGCCACTTTGGTGGGACGGGAGACAACGGAAAATGGACCTAACCCTGAGGACGAAGTTGTGGGTGAGGAGGCCAACTTGGAGGACGTTGTGGACCCCATGGCAGGGTCGTCTGGTACCACGGCGAGTCAGGAACTTTTTTCCACTCCGGAGGGGTGTAGCCAGTCCCAGCAGTCTGTCTCCGGCGAGCACGATGCAGGAGAGGAGACCCCTTAGCAAGTGATCTTTTTGAGCAGATACTGCTCGATTACGTGGTGGACAGCTGCCCTTTGCTCTGAATACTGTCATAGTGGGCGAAGGAAGAGACAGAAATGTGCAAGACTCGCTGTGTTTCTGTGTGCTGCGCATTTCCCTGGGCAGCTAAGCAATGCAGCGGAACGGGGTGTTGATGCACCCCCAGATTTCATGGGAATCCTCCAGCGAGATCTCTAGGAAACTACCCAGGAGGTACTCGCCAATCCTCTGCCACAGGTTCCTTGGCAAAGCTGCTTTGTTCCTTCCCCATTGAAGGAAACGTTCCCGCACCACTTGGCAATCACTTGTTCGGGGACCAAAGAGGCACCCAGGTGAGCAGCATAGGGACCGGGTCTGCACCTGGACGCATGCCGTAGATGCACCTTTGCTTACTCTCAGGAGTGAGATATCAGATTCAGTGACCTCCGCCTGTGGAAAATGGTGGCAGGACTTACAATGTTGTGCCCAGTCGCCTTCACTGATCCTCTGAAAGCATCATCAATACCCTTTACCCAATTTTGAACGTCCACCCCATCCCCACCTAGGCCATACTCACCATGTTTAGGGTGTTCGTTGAGATGTGTGCTTGCCAAGGGACAGAGACAAAGTGATTGGTAGGTTACAAGAGGTGTATTTTACTGTAATGATTCAATGCTGTGCGTGAACAAACAATCATGCTTCTGTGTATTATCTCTTGTGCATCTGCAGATGTGGCCTTCAGGGGACCCCACTACACACCGGCGGAGCACCTACACCAGATAAGGAAGCAACCAAGGTGGAGCAAGGAGGACGTGTTCAGAGAGGTGCTCCAATTCTCTGAATCAGAAAAAGAAGAATGCATGGTGCTGAGAGAAATGGAAAGACAGGACAGAACGTGTCATGAGGAGCGCATTCTAAAGGCCCATGAGAGGATGATAAAAGGGATGGAGGAGCAAACAAAGCTGTTGAAGTCCCTAATCACACTCCAGGAAGAACAGATGCATTCCTACGCCGCCCCCTCCCCCTCCCCATAGCCAATACAGAACTGCTTTCCATGCCCTCCCCAAACTCCTTCCAAACATTCCTTGCAACTTTCTGGAATGTCTCGGTATCCCATTCACTCCAACCCTTTGGACAGCTTCCAAATTCATAGATGGACTTACGCACAACTATGAAAGCCTCCACTTCCTTGCACTCTTATCTCCCTTCTCACCAAGCCTTATGTGTGTGTTAATTGGTGTTTAATAAAAACAAACTCTCTGAAAGATAACCAGTCTTTATTTGTGTCCTACACGCATGGGCGATGGTTATCAAAGGCCAGGGAAGGCTGAGCCTCCCCAAACATCCCCGCATGGTCCTGCCCACGCTTCATCCCCAGATCCCCTTCTGCTTCCCGCTGCGCTCTGCTGTGGCTCTTCCCACTTGGCCAGGGCCCCAGTCTGTGTCTGGGGGCGCACTTCCCACTCTTCCAGTGCTGAAAGGTTGGCGGGAGGCGCACTGCCTGCCCGACACTCCAAGCCTGGGGGGCGGGGGCACTCCACCCAGCGTTCCAGGGCTGGAGGCAGTCAGATGGCCCGGGGCTTGGGGGGATGGGGGGCCTCTGGCTCTGGTGGGGAAGCGGGGGATAGAAGGGGTAGGACCCTGAGAAGAAGAAGCGGTCCAGGCCAGGGGCTAGCATCCCTGAACCCGCGGTTCACTGACCGCACATGCCTACACGTAGTGATTGTTGCTGCTAGTAACATATACATGTATTCTAATAATTTGCTTGCTACAAATTCCAGTCAGGAATCATAAGTGTGAGGCCAAATAAGATAATTGAGTTCAATAAAGCAGGCAGGTTGCTGTATAGAAATACACATTGCTGGTTCGCAATCTCAGAATCTTGCCTCAAAGCCTCCCTGATTCAAATTGCCCCCCATTGTACCCCTCTTACCGCCCTGGAATCAGACTGCTCAAAATCAGCAGCCAGGTGGTCTGCTTCAGCACTCCACCCCAGGGGAAACTTTTCACCCTTAGCCTCACAAAGATTATGGAGTGTGCAGCAGTCAGCTATGACCATTAAAATCTTTTTCTGACTTAGATCTAACCTGCCATAAAGGCATCGTCAGCGCACTTTTAATCTGTCAAAGCACATTCCAGGGTCATTCTGCACCTACTCAGCCTATTGTTGAAGCGCTCCTTGCTGCTGTCTAGGTTTCCCGTGTTAGGCTTCACGAGCCATGGTTGTAATGCAGGCCTGCACAACATATGGCCCGCGGGCCGCAGGGGGCTGGCTTAAAAAAAAACCCCAAAACTTGCCGGAGAGTATTTTTTGTTTTTTGCTCAACAACTTTCCTCGCATCTGGCCCTCAGCTTTTTTCTTTGGAGTAATCTGGCCCTCACCGCTTTAGGAGTTGTGCAGGCCTGTTGTAATGGGTAGGCTGGGTCTCCCAGGATCACTATGAGCATTTCAAAATTGGAATCTTCTGGTGATTCCCATTGGAATCTTCTGGTGTGGAAAGGAAGTCCCTGCTTGCAGCTTTCTGTACAGACGAGTGTTCTTCAAGATGCGTGCGTCATGCACCTTCCTGGACCACCCTGTGCTGATGTTAGTGAAATGCCTGCAGTGATCAACAAGCGCCTGCAATACCAAGGAGAAGTACCCTTTTCTGTTGATGTACTCCACTGCAAGATGGTCTGGGGCCAAAATTTGAATATGTGCCCCGCTGCAGTTTGGGAATCCCATGTCCGCAAAGCCATCCACTATTTCACGCACATTGCCAAGAGTGACGGTCCTTCATAGCAGGATGCTATTAATGACCCTGCACACTTGTGTTAACACAGCACAGTTTTGAGTCGCCAGTTTCCACACAACGATCGCCACGTGATTCTCCACTGAGAGGGCTGTTCTCATTTTGGTGTCTTTGCAGCGCTGTGCTTGGGCGAGCTCCGCAAACAGTTCCAGAAAGTGCATCCGACGAAGTGTTATTCACAAACGAAAGCTTATGCTCCAATACGTCTGTTAGTCTATAAGGTGCCACAGGACTCTTTGTTGCTTTTACAGTTCCAGAAAGGTGGCTTTCTGCATCTGAAAGTTCTGCAGCCCCTGCTCGTCATCCCAGACCTGTACAATGATGCAATCCCACCACTCAGTGCTTGTTTCCTGAGCCCAAAAGTGTTGGTCCACCGTGCTCAGCTGCTCCACGAATGCCAAAAGTAATGTGGTGTTGCTTCTTTCCATGGCACACAGCGGGTCAGGCAACACTGATTCCTGTTCAGATTGGGTGCTCATGATATACTGCATGACCAGCCGCGATGTGTTCATAACAGTGACCACAACAGTAGAGAACATTGCAGGATTCATCATTTCACACAGAGATGGTGGGTGCACAGAAAACAGGGGGTGTTAAAAAATGCTGCTAAAAGTGGTTGGAAGACTATGGAATGCTGGGCCAGACAATAATGCATCATGGGACATTGAGCTCTCACCCATGAGGGGCTGCGATCCGCTCCGCCTTCCCACAACTCCTAGCTGCACAATGTGGCGAGATGCACACTGGGTTCCCACACAGTGCACTGCTCTCACTGTCAATGCTAGAGCACCAAGTGTGGAGGCGCTCTGCCGACACTAGGAGCGTAGAGTGAACATGCAATAGCGACGAAATTATAGCGCTTCCTGATCGCTGACACAACTTCTATAAAAAAAAAGCTGTGGTGTAGACAAGGCCTGTGATTGCCGTGTGGAGCAGTGCGACGACACAGAGTAACTCACCTCAGCAGCAGGGCCTGTCCTTGTGCTCCCACTGCGATGTCCGGCAGTCCGTCCCCCGTCAGGTCTGTCCCGCCACTGACGGCCTGGCCAAAGTAGTGCAGCCTGCTGGGAAACAGTGACCCCTCGATGCGCTGTGGGGCAGAGAGAGCAGGAAGGGGTGGGCAAGGGGCGGCTGTACTGTATAATGGGCACTAGGGGGCAGTGGAGGGTGATGGGAAAGGGGCGGCTGTACTGTAGGGGCACTAGGGGGCACAAGAGGATAAGAAATGAGAGAGAGGCTGCTACAGGCTAATAGGCACTAGGGGCCCGTGGAGGCCCCATGATCTCTCTTCAAGGCTCTGTGGTGACCCCTCCCCGCAGGAGCTGGGCTCACCTGTCTGTACTGGGGGCTGAGGCCTCCCTTTTCCCCGTGGAAGATGTACAAGGCCCCACGATTGTCGTTCTCCATGGGGGCCCCGATGGCCACGTCCATCTGTCCATCCCCGCTGATGTCCCCGATTTCGGACATGCTGGCCCCGAAGCGCCCGAACGCCTGCCCCGTCTGTCCTTGCAGTGTCTTGCTGCAGATCTGTATTGCCCCCTGCAGGCCCCATCCAAAGAGACACATGGGGAGAGGATCAGCACTGACGGCCGGCAGAGAGTGCCACCGCCCCTACTGACCCCCCTTCCCTCTCTCTGCAGCACAGCGCCCCTTGGCTCCGCTCTGGGGCATCGGGGCCAGCACTGACTGGCAGGGAAGAGTGTCCCCTAGTGATCCCCACACCCTGCTCCCTGGAGCACCACGCCTGCTAGTGCCATGCTAATTGTCCCAGTATCACAGCCCCATGGCAGTGCAGGCAAAGAAGAACCCCCAGGCCATCCATCTTCCCCTGGCTCCATCCTCTTTCTTACCAGAAAGTTAATTGGGCAGATATAGACCCGTCCTCCATTCAGCGGGGTATGGTACATGGGGGCTCCGATTAGAACCAGGTCCGTGTTCCCATCTCTGTCAAGGTCCACAGCACACAGTGTACCCCCGAAATACGAGCCAATCTGGAGAGACAGATAAGTCACCCCTTCAATATAGTCACTTCCTCCTTCTCCCACTGGGACCCTTCTCACCCTATGGGGATAAGGATTCAGTCCCAATACTCATTCCCATCCGTAGACTCACCCGCCTGCTGCAGAGCAGATGGCGCTATTGCTGTAAGTGTTCTTGAATGTATAGGCAGTTAGCTCTTGGAGAGATGCTGAATGCTAGTTGTGGTGCAATTCTTTTTAGCGGTTGTGCTAGCACGAGTAAAGTGTATTTACTGACCGAGTCACTGTTATAAGCTCTATTCAGCTGGAATGTACAGGCAGTTGGCACTTAGAGAAATTCACGTTGTTAGTGTAGTGTGATCCTTTTCAGACACCGTTAATATCACTAGCAATGGTTTTTTCCTTGCCCGAGTCTCTCTGGCCCAGATCCACAAAGGTACTTATGTGCCTAACCCCCAGACTTAAGTGCCACTTTGATCCACAAAACCTCTGCATGGCTGCTGCTGACCCCTAGAGGTGCCTAACCTGACTTGGGGTATGTCTATACTTACCCGTCGCGTCGGAGACGCGGGATCGATGTTCTGGGTTCGATTTATCGCGTCTTGTCAAGACGCGATAAATCGAACCAGGAAGTGCTCCGTCGTCGACGCTGGTAATCCAGCTCGACGAGCGGAGTAGGCGGAGTCGACGGGGGAGCCTGCGCGCCGCGTCTGGACCACAGGTAAGTTCGAACTAAGGTACTTCGACTTCAGCTACGTTATTAACGTAGCTGAAGTTGCGTATCTTAGTTCGATAGGGGGGGTTAGTGTAGACCTAGCCTTGGTGCCTACGTTTTTGCAGTAGAAGCTCCTTCTGTTGCTGCCTCAAGGGCAGGGCATGTGCACTCCTGTCTTACTCTAAGCAGCCAGCTGCCCATTTCCCACCACACCACGGCATGATCCACAAACTGGGGGAAGACAGGCGCGCCTCCACCTGCAGGGCACCATCTGGTCAGAGGAGAAGGAGTTGAACAGGGGTCTGCTATTTCTCACGTCAAAGCCCTAACCCCTGAGCTGTGGGCTCCCTCGTTCTCGCCTGCTAAAGTTGTTCCACTTTAATTGACGAATTAAGTATCAGTTGGGCTGCACAATGTGTGCAAATCACAACCACCCTACAGCCCAGTGATCAGGGCACTCCCTGAGAGATGGCAGAACCCTGGTTAAAGCCTTCTTCCTCATTAGGCAAAGCACGGACTCAAACCACTGCTTGTCCATGTCCTAGGTGAGGACTCTAACCCCCAGCCTATAAGGGAGGCCCTCCCTCTTTTCCTACTGGAGGAGGCCCGACATGTGGGCTAGGTGGAAGAGTGCCTATCTTCCCCCCCTTCATGGATCACTGGCAGGGGCAGGTGCCTCCCTGCAGCATCACAACATCTAAGTCCCTTGGTGAGTGTGGGCCTCTGTTTGTTTCAGTCTCATGAGCTCTATCTAGACTGTAAGTGAAGGCAACAGCGGAGGGATATTGGAGAGATGCTGAGTGTCAGCTGCGGTGCAGTTCTCTAAACCAGTCAAGTTTATCCCCTGCCTGAGGCTCTCTCATTGAATCCTTCCTGAAGGTGAATCCAAATATCACACGATGTCAAAATCTTACAGGCTTCCTCCAGTGCTCTCCTTCTCTCACACCCACAAACCACATTACCTGTAACACTCCCCATACCTGCTCTCCCAGCTGCTCCGATCTATTTGTCCATTCCCCGCCCTTGGTATCTCGGCTGAACAGGACGACTTTGCCGGTGTGTTGGTAGCGAGGGGCCCCGACCACGTAGCTGCTCTGCCCATTGGCTGTGATGGCCTGAGACGAATAACCTCATAGGAAGAGAGGGACGTGGGGAGGTGAGATGGGAAACAGCCATGCAACAGTGCTGCACAGAACTTTCCCAGAACTGAGATGCAGCCACCTCTGGGGTGGGGCATGGGGGCTGTTTAAATAAGGGAAGTTCTGTGAGTTTGTTCATACCCAGGTAAGCATCATTCATGTCCGTAGAGGTTCTGGATACGTTGATGAAGCTCGGCTTCCCGCCGCTCCCATACAGGTATATCCCACCGGACCAGTCATAGGCTCCCACCGCTCCCAGCACAGGCCCGTCCTAAACCGACACGCACGGAAAGGGGACTGATTACAGGAAACAGACAGCACAGCATGTATTTACTAGACAAGGCCACCGCCTGCAGCACAGCGCCCCCTAGCATCGTGCTGGGACACTGGGGTCAGTGCTGATGGCCAGGGGAGTGAACACCCCCTATTGGGCCCCTGAGTGGGAGGGGAGGGTCCCCCCCGCACTGCTCCCGCAGTGCTCTGGGCTAGTAAAGGGTTGTCTCCCCTGCAAGCACTAAGCCAGCCAGCTCGTTCTTAGCTTGAAAGCGCTGTTAGGGCCCCAGCGCACGTCAGCGTGGGACACGTCCTGGGGCCAGGCGTCACTCACAGGGGACAGCAGGGAGCTGAATCCTTCCTGAGACATCTCCAGCTGGAAGGAGCTGCCGTTCTGGGACTGGGTGCCTGGGGGGAGAGACAGACAGACAGATACAGGAGAGACCATCATAGACGGTAAAGGCCCCGTGTCCCGTTCCCTGAGCCAGCCCTTCTCCCCACCTAGAGGCTGGATTGGATCCAGAATCCCCTAGAGAGAAGGCCCCGGATCCCATTCCTCAGCCCCTTGAGCCCAGTCCCCTGCCCAGGGGCCCCCGGATGAGAAAGGCATTAGGGGGATTTATGGAGATAGATCAGTCAATAGATGTTGGACGGGGAAAGAGAGAATATTTGCGCCTATTTGAGATCTGGATTCCCAGCAGCTCCCTGTCCCACCTTGGCCCTGAACACCCATTTCTAGAGCCCGAGGGCCAGTGCGGCCCCTCCCGCGGCTCTGGTACCTTCGATACCGAAGATCTTGTCCTGCAGCTGGCTCTCGATGCCCTGGAGGGCGTTGAAACTGTCCACCTGGAAGACGTGCTCGGTGGTGGGCTCAGAGGCGATCACATGGAGCTCCTGTTTGGCAGTGTCACTGAAGAAGGCCTCGCCGACCTTCACGGAGTAGAGGGAGGTACAGGGGAGACCAGGGCATCGGCGTCAGTCACAGCCGAGAGCCCTGAACCAACACCCACCCACCCCGAGCCCTGCTGGGCCCTAGAGAGACACGGCTCAGCCAGCGCCATGTGCTGCTCCGATGAGTGGGGGGGCCGCTGAAGCTTGGCGTTATGGAGCCTGCCTCATTTCCGCACCGAGTAGTTTCGGTTGTATCAGCAGCGGGGCACAGAGAGCTTCTTGCCATGGGGACTGTCAGCGCTCTGAGGCCCTGCATGACTCAGTCTCCAGGGCGTAGTGAGGGGTGAGTGTCGGCAATGTCTCCGGGGATGTCTCAGGGCAAGGGGTGAAGGCCTGGGACCACCGCGCTAGTCCGGGTGGGGTGTGTGCCGTCGGTTCAGCGGTGGAGTCAGACACCTCCCGGTCCCTGGGCCCAACAGAAGCAACAGACAAAGTTCTAACAAGAGCCAATGGCTGGAAGTGGAATTTACACCCATTCCGATTGGAAAGAAGGTGTCAGGTTTAACCGTGAGGGGAATTAATCATTGGAGCAGCTCACCACGGGCCGTGGTGGGTTCTCCATCCCTGGCAATTTTTAGTTTGAGACTGGCTGGTTTTCTAAGAGATCTGCTCTGGTTCCAGCAGGGATTATTTGAGGCAGTTCTCTGGCCTGTGCTACATGGAAGCTCAGGCTAGAGAATTGCAAAAGTCCCTTCTGGCCTGGGAATCTATGACTCTAAACCCGAGTTTGTTGATATAAAGCTTACGTCAACCTAACTCTGTGAGCGGCCTCTCCAAAATGTAGCTCCCACCCATGTAACTTGTCCACCACACCGACTCATAACTCCACTTCCGCTAGAGCCGGTGCGCTTAGCTGAATGGAGACAGGTCGGTGCAGTGTCCGTATAGGCACTGCATTGCTTATATCACCTGGGGGCGCCGGCTGTTGGCCCCAGACCCTCTGGCTTCAGCTGTCAGTGCCCCACCATTCCCCACACTGGCATGTGTGTGGGCACGAAAAAACAATTGAATGACTGAGGTGAATGTGTGGCAATGTAATTTAAGTTGACTTAAGTTTGTCATGTAGAGTTGCCATTTATCTTCCTGCTGAGGCTCATTTCAATCTCTTTGGCTCAGCAGTTTCATGGAGATATATGTCAAGTGACTGAGATCAGTTTGGGGAGGATCAGAGCCGTTGTTTGAGCCCCAGGTGTGTGCAGGAAAGACTTTATTAGAACTGGGTGATTTGCTGTTTAACTGGGGGACTGTATGTCAGGAGCCATTTGTTCAAGTGACCCCAAATTTGGACCACTAATCCTAACCTGCGTCCCCATGAGGAATACCAAATTTCATGGCAATCTGAGTCAGCATGTGGACTGTAGGGGAGGCAGAAAACCCAACCTTTAACTAGAAAGCTCTGCTCTACCTGAACAACAGGAAAGCTCAAGCTATCCTATAATGTCACATGTTGACCCAGTTACAACCCCGGGTCAGTTCTTCTCCCTTATCTGAAGGGAACGTGGACATGGGCTGAGATCCATACTAGTTCTCCGTACAGCCGGGCTCACCCCGATGGTGTAGCGGATGATTCCAGCTCTCTCAGCCTCGGGAATGACGTCTGAATAAGAAAGCGGGTCTCTAGATTTCTCCCCATCTGTGATCACAATGAGAACCTTGGTGGCCTCATCCCGAGCTCCTCTCGAAGAGGTGAACAGCTTCCACCTGGAAAAGGGGGTGGGGAATGCATGGGAGGATTATTGATACGTAATAACACCTAGCGCTCGTCCACTGCTTTGGCATTGCAGATCTCAAAGTCCTTTAGAAAGGAGGTCACTGTCATGTCCCCATTTTACTGATGGGGAAACTGAGGCCCAGGGAGGGGACGTGACTTGCTTAAAGTCACACAGCAACAGAGGCTCAGAGTTGGCAAAGGAACCCCAAATCCTTGCTCCCAGTATCCCCACCACACTTTAAGTTACTAGTGCCCAATCCCCTCCCACAGCTGGGGATAGGGCCTAGGAGTCCTGAGTCCCTGTCCCTTAGCTTGCGTGTCCTTGCAACCCGTTCCCTGTGGAGTCAGTACCGGGAGCAGGGCAATACCTACACCACTTTCCGGATGGCGGTGGCTGTGTATGTCGTTCCATGAAGCTGCTCAACCCCCTGGACAAGGTAATCAGGATCGCGACTCCTTCTGTACTGTAAGAAGTCGAAGTGCTCTTTAAATTTGTGCGAGTACTGCATGAGGGCAAACTGCAGGAGGAGGAAGGGGAGAAGAGAGGGTCAGAAAAGCAGGAATCAGACTCAGTTAGCGGCTGGGGCAGGCGGTCAGGACGTAGCTGGTTCTGTGGGAATTTTTTCCTGGTTTTGGATGCAAAATCCATTGCTACTCCCTGCAGCACAGCGCCCCCTAGCGCCGCACTGGGGTATCGGGATCAGCCCTGACTGCGAGGGGCAGGGTAAGCAGTCAGGGTTCAGCCTCTGCCCGTTACCTGCGTGTCGGTGTTGCTGAAACGCTTCATGATCTCAGAGAGAAACGTCTTCATCTTTGCAAAGTCCACAGGTGCGATGCTGCTCGAGCCGTCGATGAGAAGTGCTATGTCTGTGACGTGTTTGGGGCACTCTGATGGGAACAGGAAATAAACACGTCTGACTCCGGACTCAACTCCACAAACATGGAGAAAACCCAGAAGGAGCTAGACCAGACCAATGGGCGCATCTAACTTGATATCCCGTCCCCTGCCAGCCAACCTGATCAGACCCCTCGGCCCCTCTGTCATAACATCATCCCTTCCCTGCCATGGAGGAGTCCTGAGCATAGAGCATGGCACGCACTGGGATGGAAAAAATACACCCCACCCCGCTCCCAGAGCTGGGACATAACCCAGGAGTCCTGGCTCCCAGCTCCTACTGACATCCTGAATCAAACCAATGAGCCTACCTAGCCTGCTATCCCAACTCATATCATACCCATGGACCCATCTAGACCCATCTCCCCTCCACCTTCCCATGGTCCATGTACCCACCCGTGACCCCAAGATTTAGGTCCCCCCCCCCACACCTCTGTGCCACCCCTCACCTGGCTGATTGTCTGGGATGCGCTGGAACTGCCGGAGGCTCTGGTCCAGGAGGAAGCAGTAGCCGTTGATGTACATGTTCTCCCCGCAGGCCCGGTGCACCGTGGGGCCGCACACCTGGGGCACGAGAAGGCACGGGGTCAGTAGGTGCCTCTCTGAACAGAGCACTGAGGGTGGGAGATAGAGCCTGGGGTCTTCTCCCCACAATGGATATTCAAGGAAAGGCCCTGCCAGGGCAGGGGACCCCCTTGGGGCAGACGGGACCCAAACGGGGGCATCACCTGGTTCCCACGCTCCCTGCTATGGCAGCACCCAGTCACTGTTGCTATGTCAATGTTACCCGGTTGCCACGCTCCCTGCTACTTTCACGCACAGTCACTATCGCCATGGCGACAACCCAGTTACAATGCTTCCTGCTACATCAGCTTCCTGCTTCCTTCCAGTCACTATCACCATGGCAACATCAGCCAGTTGCCTCCATCCCTCACAACATCATCTGATGATCACTGTTGCCAAAGCGAGGATACCTGGCTACCACCATTCCCCACTGCATCCTTGTGCCCCCACTCCAGTTACAGGAGTTACCAACAGCCCTCTCACAGTTATCGTGTAGTCATGGGGATGTCACCCAATTGTCACCTCTGCACCATTACTCCAGTCACGCTGACACTGCCCAGTTACTGCCATCCATAAGTAGTGGGGTTTGGGGAGGGAGCTGTCCCCTGGAATGATGAGGGAGCAAATGTCAGACCCCACTCCCAGCTCTCATCTCCCCAGGGTGTGGTACCTACCAGGAACTTGGAGCCTCGGGCAGCCAGAGACAAACCGAGGGACATGTTCACGGCATCGGGGGGCCCTGACAGGGGAGAGATGCACACCAGGGTGAGCAGATAAACTCCATTCCTGTACCAGAGCGGAGGATAGAACTGAGGATTCCTGACTTCCAGGTCCCCCTCCTCTAACCACTAGACCCCACCCCCTTCCCTCCCACAGCTGGGGACAGAACCCAGGAGTCCTGACTCCCACCCCAATCCTATTGTTGCACCCTACAGCACAGGGTGCCCCTACTCTGGATGGGGATCTCCTGGCAGCGTCCGGAGCCCGGGTCACACTTGTAGACTTTGCCGGTTTCATTCACGTTTCCTGTCTGCAGCGGGGCCCCGACGATCAGCCTGCGGGGAGAGAGCAGAGGGGGGCTAGGGGGATGCCCTGTCAAACCCAGGGGTGTGGGTCCCATGAGGGGCAGCCCAGCCAGACAAGCCTCTTAGCATTGGGCATGAGTCATGTGGGGCCCTGAGCCCACGTTTAGCCTTACCCCCCGGTGCTGGCACTCCCGAACTGCACCACGCTCTGCCCAAACCCCGCTGCTGCCTTCTGGAAGGTGATGGGTCCCTCCACATCCACGCTGAATTCACGGCTCAGTGCCAGCACTGCAGGGGTTAAACAGTCACGAGTTAGAGCTTCCCCTATGGAGACCAGGCCAGTGGTTGTGGCTGAGGGAACGGCTCCTTCTAGGTACAGGACTGAATTCCACCCCCCACTCCCACTCCTCCCCGCCCCGCTGTAACCCAATAAATCCCACTCCTCTCCCAAAGCCAGGGATAGAACCCAGGCGTCCTGACTCCCAGCTCCTCACTATCTGCTCCATAGTCCTCAATATTATGCAAATCATTCCCTGCATTGATTTGCATAGCGCCAGAGACTCCCATTTAAAAATAAATATCATGAGTGGAGCTAGCGCTGGTGAACGAAGCGCTAGATTTATCTCCATCAGCTTTACTGACGCTGATCCGTAGCGGGTGCACCTCCTGTAGGGGGAGAAGGGGCAGATCAGACTTCAGAGACTGCCAGATTCAAGGCCAGAAGGGACCATTGTGATCATCTAGTCTGACCTCCTGGATAACACAGGCCAGAGAACTTCCCTGCATTAATCCCCGATTGAACTACGGCAGAGCTTTCAGAAAAACGTCCAATCATGATGTAAAATGTCCAGTGATGGAGAATCCACCACAACTCTCAGCAAACTGTTCCAGTGGTGAATTACGCTTCCTGTTAAAAATGTCAGCTTTATTTGCAGTCACAGGCCATGTCTGCACTACCACTTATGGCGGCAAAATGTAGGTCACTCATGGGTGTGAAAAAACCACACCCCTGAGCGACATAAGTTTTGCTGGCATGAGAGCTTCTCCCACCAACATATCTATCACCACTCATTGAGGTTGTTTAATTATGTTGACTGCAGAGCTCTTTCCTGTCGGCATGAAGTGATCTTACATCGGCGCAGCTGCGTTGGTACAGCTGTGCCACTGTACACTCGCTAGTGTAGGCATGGCCTTTGTTTGTCTAGCATCAACTTTCAGCCACTGGATAGTGTTAGCCCTTTATCTGCTTGATTGAAGAGACCAATATTAAATATTTGTCCTCCTCATAAATACTCATAGACTTGGGTCAAGCCACCTTTTAACCTTCCCTTAACTAGATTGATCTGCTTGAGTCTATCACTATGAGGCAGGTTTTCCAATCCTTTCATTAGTCTCGTGGTTCTTCTCTTACCCCTCTCCAATTTATCAACATCCTTTGTGAATTGCGGGCAACAGAACTGGACTCACTCTTCCAGCGGGGGTCACACCAGGGCCAAACACAGAGATAAAATACAGTAGAACCTCAGAGTTATGAACACCCCGGGAATGGAGTTCGTTCGTAACTCTGAAATGTTCGTAACTTAAACAAAACATTATACAGGCGAGTCGCATATTAGGCGCATTTAACATGCGCGAATTCAGTTTTGCGCGGTTGGCAAAAACAGAAAAAAAAAGAAAAATAACCATTTTAAAATGGCGTCGGTACTGCGGGCAATTCCGTCCGCCATTCAACTCAATGGCGTTTCACTATACGCGGTTTTTCGCTTTACGCGCTAACCGCGGAACGGAACCCCCGCGTAAGATGAGACTTGCCTTTAGTTCTTTCAAAAGTTTACAACTGAACATTGACTGAATACAGCTTTGTAACTTTACTATGCAGAAGAAAAATGCAGCTTCCCCTTTATATTTTTAGTAGTTTACATTTAACACAGCACTGTACTGTATTCGCTTTTTTTGGGGTCTCTGCTGCTGCCTGGGTGCGTACTTGTGGTTCATATGAAGTGTGTTGTTGGCTGGTCAGTTTGTAACTCTGGTGTTCGTAACTCTGAGGTTCTACTGTAACCTCTCTCTTCCGGCTTAAGATCCCCCAGTTCATGCATACAGGAATCGCAATAGCCCTTTCGGCCACAGCATCACACTGGTAAAATTCGTGTTGTGGGAGCCGAAGCTGAGACCCACCAAACTCGTGTCACATGAGAAACAGGCAGTGGATGGCAACACTGAATCCCTAATGAATAGGGTAGCTAACTAACTCCCCCCCACCCTGTGGGACTGGCTGGGGGAAGTGGGTGAGTGGGGAAAACCCTCTCCAATTGGCTGATCTTCCCCACATCCCCCACCTCCTGGGAAAGGGTAACCAATCAGGGCCTCCACAGGAGGCAAGCAGGGCTGAGAGGAATTGTGGGAGAGAAGTAGGAAGTGTAAGTACCTCTCAGGGTGGTTTTGCTCTCCTGTCCCCCTGTTCTTCTGCCCTCTCCATCCCTGCAAGCCCAGACCTGGGAAGGCGAGTCCTCTTGGAGCTGCCCCCTCCAGTCTGCGAGGAGGTAAAGACCCTCCAGATTTGTAGGAGGAGCAGATGTGGGGCAAGGTGGGGTGTAGAATTGTGGGTCTGGGGGGTGAGGTTGGAAAATCGTGGGGCTGTCTGGACAAAGGGGGTGCTGAGAGGATGGGGGGCAGGCTCCCCTAATCTTCCCTTCATCCCTTTTTAGGACCCGTCACCCAATGTGATTCAAACTCCCCAGTCCCAGCCTCAGATCTGTCATCCTCATTCTCAGCCACCACGTGTGACCTCCCCCCCCCCCATGCCCTGAGAGGTCCCAGCTTCACAGACAGAGGAGACGTGACTTTGACTCAGGAAGAAGCGTTGGTGGCTTTACAGCAGGACCATGCCAACCACGTCCACTTCCTGCCCACCAACCGCAGCCCCAGCCCACATCTTACCAAGCACACGTGCCCCACGGAGAGGGAGAGTCACACCTCCCTCCTCCCCTCCCCGAAACACCCAACAAGTGGCCACATCTCGGTGCTGGGTGAAGGAATCCCTGTACAAACAGCCCTCAGGCCCCACCCCATAGGTGGCTGCATCTCAGTGCTGGACAAACAACTTCAGGGATTCTATGTCTGCAAAATCTGGATTTCATGTGCACTATACCATGGTTTTGGTGTGGTATTTTCTAATAAAACAACCTCCAGAGAATGAGAATTATAATCCAGTGTCAAAACAGAGCCCTCACCTACGTATGCAAATAGATCCACACCAACTTTAGATCATGCCCTTAACTGTTCCTTGCTTACCAACATAGCCTCTTTTACTCTGTTTCGGTTGGCATTGGGGGCCTGTTGCACACATTTTAACAATTTCACTATCTCATTGTTCATTTGTGTCTCTCTCCGGTTCTGCATTGACATTTCTCCAGGTCCAAGTGTCCTTCATGTCTTCTTGTGAGCATGTCAGGTTGTAACATCTTCGGCGCTACTATTCTATTTCCTCTAAACAATACGCCACCACTAACAGACAGCTCTGGTTTGAACTGAAAACGTGGAGTTGATCTGGAATGTCCCGACCACTCGACGGTAATAGCCTTAATTACCACCTGTAAAGTCTCATCATTAGCTGTAGCCTCAACAAGGTCATTCTAAAACCTTTCTGAGACTGAGCACCAGACCCCTTTCTGAGACTGAGCACCAGACCCCACTCCCCTCCTAGAGCTGGGGATAGAACCCAGGAGTCCTGACAACCAGCCCCATCCCACCAGATCATTCAGGTTTCCCTTGTGTCTAGCCCTAGAGGGCCATTTTATGCAAATCGTTCCATGCATTCATTTGCATAGCAGCAGAAACTTCCATGTGAAGAATAAATATAAGGAGTGCGTTTAGCACTGGTGAATGAAGCCCTTGATTTATCTCTTACCGACCCAGATTCACGGGGGGAGGGGAAGTTTCTGTAGGGTTGCAGGGGCAGATCAACCTTCATAGAATTACAGAATAGAACGCCAGAAGGAACCGCTGTGTTCATCTAGCCTGACTTCCTGTGTAACATGAGCTACAGAGCATCTCTGAATTAATCCCTGTTTGAACTAGACTGGAACATTTAGAAAAAGATCCAATCTTGATGTAAAATTGCCTGTGACGGGGAATCCACTACGACCCCTGGTAAATTGTTCCAGTGGTTAATAACTGTCACTGTTAGAAATATTACACCTCATTTCCAGTCTGAATTTGTCTAGCTTCAGCTTCCAGCCATTGGATCGTGTTAGACCTTCCTCTGCTAGACTGAAGAGCCCATCATTAAATATTTGTTCCCCACACAGGTACTTATAGAGTGAGATCATCTCCCCTTGGCCTTCGCTTTGTTAATCTAAATAGTGATAGAATCTATCAGGCAGGTTTTCTAACGCTTTGATCAGTCCCAAGGCTGTTCTCTGAACCCTCTCCAATTTATCAACCTCCTTCTTCAACTGTGGGCACCAGAACCGGCCACAGGATTCCAGCAGCGGTTGCACCACTGGCAAATACAGAGGTAAAATAACCTCTCTGCTCCTACTCGAGTTTCCCCTTCTTATGCATCCAAGGACTGGCCGCAGCATTGCACCAGGAGCAACTTGGCCCAGGCAGTTCTTGGTCTCTCTGCCGAGTCTATCAGTTAATGCAGGGTGGCCTGGTAAGCTTGTGCCGTGGGAGCCAGAGCTGAGACCCACCAAACTCACGTCACACAAAAAATACCAAACAGCTCATCAGTGGCAACAGTGAATCCCTGACGCACACCGTGGCCATCTCTCCTTGAGAATCCCCTGGGAGCTGCCCCCTCCAGGCCAGGGAGGTAGTAAAGACCCCCCAGCGCTGTAAGAGGAGCAGATATGGGGCAAAGTGGGGCTGGGTGGGTGGGACCTGGGGGCAAAGAGCTGAGGGTGGGTGAGGAGCTGAGGTGGCCTCCCCCATTCTTCCCTTCATCCCTTTTCAGACCCCCATCTTCCAGTCTGTCCCCCATTCCCAGCCCAACCCCCTCACTCTCAGCCACTGTAAAGTCTGCCCCCTCCATTCCCCGATGGGTCCAGGCCTCACAGACAAGAGAGGCGCGACATTGAAGCAGCTGTGGTTTTACAGCAGGATTGCGCAACTGCAAACACCGCATGCACTTCGCACCTGCCAGATCCTCTCCCCACATCCTACCGAGCACACACGCCCCACAGAGAAGGGGAGTCGCACCTGTGACCACTTCCATCCCAGAGAGCCTGGGGGGAACAGAACACAGAGGGAACTGAACCCAGGAGTCCTGATTATCAGCCCCCCCATCTCTCCTCCAAGCCACAAGAGCCCCATTCCCCTCCCAAATCTGGGGAGAGAACCTAGGACTCCTGATGCACAGGCCCCCTGCTGTAACCCACCAGACCCACCTCCCCCCACCCCAAGCCAGCCAGGAGTCCCGACCATCCAGCTGCTCCCATCCCCCTACCAGTGGGGTTCTCGCTGGGCACCCATGTGGAGGAGTCCAGCTTTTCCCAGTCCCTCTGGTTGGCACTTACCTGCGCACAGGTAGAGGAGCAGAGGCAGGGGGTCCATCCTGTGCTGGGTGAGGGGGTGTGTGTGTGGAGACGGGAGTGAGAGGTTAAAGGGCCCTGCCTGGGGAGGAGGCAGCAGAGTGCAGAGGAAAGAGAAGTGATACCTGAAAAGAGAGAAACACTGATGGGGGTGGGGGACTCAGGGGTGTTATAGGGAGGGAGCAGAATGGAGAAAAGAAAAAGTCAACTCCACTGAGACACCCAACTTGTCAGACACACGCAGCTACATGGAGACAGAGGAAAAAGCAAACAAAAAGACCAATCACGAACACCCTGAACTCCCCCAAACCCTCCCCCACACCCGTCAGTGGTCAACTAATTACATGCAGTGTTGCTAATTTCATCATTTTCCACTCCCCGCCCTTTGTAAATTCAAACCCCCCTCTAGTTTCAAATGTTGGGGAAAATACTGCGAACACACCTACCCCGAGACAAACACACACAACTAGACAGACACGCATACAACTACCCTGAGACAGACAGGCACACAACCAGATAGACAAACACCCCTACTCTGAGACAGACACACACACAGACTACACTGAGATAGACAGATACCCAATTAGACACACAACTGCAGTGAGAGACACACACAGCTAAACCAGACAGACACACACACAAACTACACTGAGACAGAGACAGACACAACGTGGTATTGAGACACACAAATCACACACACAAAACAACATTAAGTCACCCAAATGTACACACACACACAACATGACACTTAGACAACCAGACACAGACAGTCACTATCCTACGCCCCACTGACAGACAGACACACAAAAACCGCACAGACACCCACTCACACACCCCTCCACTGCAACAACCACACACACTTTTCTTACACCCAGTGGTGACCACTGGACAAACGCTGCCCTCCCAGCCGTTCCCGCAGGAGCGAACCCCTCTGGGCCGGTGCCTCCCCTTTGGCTGTGTGAGCCGCTCGGCGTGAGAAGGCCAGAGGGCTCCCAACTCATCTGCACCCATGGGGAGCTGGGACCCCAGCCCCGTGGCAGCTCACAGGAGCGAAGCAGGGCTCTGCTAGGCCAGGGCCAGGAGGGAGGAAACTCAGGGCGTGGGATGGGTTTACACTGGTGTCAGCTTCATTTCTCCTTTGTTGCATTGCTGGATGACGGCTAACCAGCCCCTGTACCCACCCGGGAGGTGGCTGCATCCGAGCGCCAGGCAAGGAATCCCTGTATAAACAGCCCCTGTGCTCCACCCCAGAGGCAGCTGCATCTCAGCACCGGGCTAGTGATCCTGTATAAACAGCCCCCGGGCCCCATTACAGAGACGCTGATGCCCACTCACTATGTGGTCCAGGGGAAAGCAGACAGGAGAGTCAACGAAGCTTCTAATTTCTCCAAATTCTTACCCGCAGGGTCGGCCTTGTGGTTGGGTGACCGCCCAGGGTGCTGTGGTTGGGGAGGGTGGGAGCCGTCCGAGTGCCACAAGCTGGCAGGCCTGGACTGCCAGAGAGGGGATGAGTGCGGGCGAGCCCAGGGCTGGAGCCCCTGGCCAGCCTGGCGGGGAGGCACAGGCAACAGAGCAGGCCCCTGTGGAGCGAGCGGCCGGGCCCGTGTCCCCCGTTCCCGCGGACATGGGTGGACGCCGCACAACCGCTCTCCCCCGGCCAGATGGTCGGGGGTGAATGGCCGGGGGAACCCCCGGGCTCCGAAACTCCTCCCTGTGCAGCCCGGCTGGGATCGGGGGCCGACGCTGGCCCTCACGCCCTGCACCCCACGCTGCTGTTCTCCAGCTGCACTCAAGTACAAGTTCGCCCAGGGCCCCATATTCCCTGAAGCCGGCCCTGCTTATCTGGAACACAGCCCCACAGGCCATTTGGCGCCCCCAGCCTGTGACGCGTGATCCAGCACCCGCCCCGGCAGAAGGGGAAGTGGAAAAACCGCACACAGAGCCAGGACCCTGTTCCCCATTCAAAAAACACACAACGGGACCCTCATGCATTTCCCAGTGCCCCTAAACCTGCACAACAGCAACAACAACAACAATGCGTTTTCCAGGCTGAGCATTTGTACAGGGATCCCTCCCCTGGAGCTCGTTCAGCCGCCTTTGGGGTGGGACACAGTATTGGGGGCAATCCCCCAAAGCAGGAACTGTGCAGGGAAAACATCTAGCTCAGGCACTATTCAAACCCATCTTCTCCTGTGCACGGGGCTGTCTAAATTGTCTCAGAGCATCTGTCAAAGACACAACCCAAACCCTGGCGCATGGTGTTTGAAGAGCGGGACACAGATCCTGCAGGCCTGAGTGGGAAAGGGTCACCGTCCTATGGGCGTTTTGGGGTCCATCCTAGAGCAACAGAGAATTCTCTTCCTGCAGCAGAATCCTACATGGTGTTTCCAGATACCTCTATAGAAAAGGCATCATCCCCTACTGACCACTGTAGCTGCAGATTTCTGTTGCTTGTGTCTCGATTACATTGGACAGACCAGCCAGCCCACTACAGAGACAAGCTGGGCTTGTGGTTCAGGAGTTAAACTGGACTCAGGTTCTGCTCCCGGCTCTGCTACAGACTCCCTGTATGAGATCGCACAAGTTACTGAATCTCTCTGGGGCTCAGTTTTCCCCAGCTAAGGATAATAAGCTTTCCTGTGTCTACGTAGACTGAGTTCTTCGGGGCAATGGTCGTCTCTCATTGTGCGTTTGTGCAGCTCCCAGCACAGTTTGGACCTGAACCTTAGTCAGGCTCCGTGCAGCGCCCGGATCCACGGGGGTCCCCTGCTCTCGGCCAAGCTCCGCGCAGCGCCCGGCCCCACGGGGGTCCTCAGCTCTCGGCCAGGCTCCGCGCAGCGCCCGGCCCCACGGGGGTCCCCAGCTCTCGGCCAGGCTCCGCGCAGCGCCCGGCCCCACGGGGGTCCCCAGCTCTCGGCCAGGCTCCGCGCAGCGCCCGGCCCCACGGGGGTCCCCAGCTCTCGGCCAGGCTCCGCGCAGCGCCCGGCCCCACGGGGGTCCCCAGCTCTCGGCCAGGCTCCGCGCAGCGCCCGGCCCCACAGGGGTCCCCAGCTCTCGGCCGGGCTCCGCGCAGCGCCCGGCCCCACGGGGGTCCCCAGCTCTCGGCCGGGCTCCGCGCAGCGCCCGGCCCCACGGGGGTCCTCAGCTCTCGGCCGGGCTCCGCGCAGCGCCTGGCCCCACGGGGGTCCCCAGCTCTCGGCCGGGCTCCGCGCAGCGCCCGGCATGACAGGGGGCCACTTTGACCCAGGAGGGAGACACAAAGTGGTTTCAAGACAGAGCAAGAGACAACTTGGAGTGGGGTGGGGGAGGATAAATAAGGCTTATAACTAGGACCCACAGAGACCTAATGCTAACTGGGGTATCTCTAGCACTCCCCATCTCTCTCTCAGGAGTCATATCCGTCCACAATCTAATTAAAAACCTAGCTTCCTCATGCCCAGCCTTTGAGTGGGAGTGAGGGGGCCGAGCTGAGAAATTTACACATCAATTTCACATCCTTTTTAGGCTGTAGATTTGCAAGATGTGCAGGACCGACACCTTTCTGAGATCAATTCCCCCCTCCCCTACACCCTGACAGACCTACAAATCTATATGTACACGTGCCCCGTTTACAGAGAGCTGGTGTTTGGGGGAGACGGCTCTGTAAAGTAGGGACAGGCCCGGAAAGGGTTTTCAGGTTAAGGGATGACATTGGCACTGACCCAGCTGGGATAAAGGCAGTGCCATAGAAAGACATAGGAACATAGGACTCCCCAGACGGGAGCACCCTGAGGTCCATCTACCCAGTGCTGGAGTCCCAAGGAAAGAAGTGCTGGAACACCAGGTCGGGGGAGGCCCCGGGAAAGGAGCTAGGGTAGTGGGGGAGCTGGGAGGAAAATGGTCCCTGGTGGCTCTGGCCCCCGCATTTCCCTGCACGGTCCCAGTTTCAGCGGCCTCAGAGGAGACCCTGTCCGGCCCAGAGGACACTCTGTAGCCAGGAAGGGATAGGAGCCACCTGGCCTTGAAATGACATGAGTACTGGAACAGCTGTAACACAGAGACACCCGGGCACCTATATTACCCCTAAGGTGACCAGATACCAAGTGTGAAAAATCAGGACACTTTATTTGGGGGGGGGGGGTTATAGTTCCATATACAAGACAAAGCCCCTGATGTCCCATGTCAGAACATCTAACCCAAGGGGGTTGTGGGGGGTCTCTGCCGAAAGGCATGAACTCACCAATTGTTGAGAGATGTTTGTATAGGAAGCAGTTTTGGAGCTTGGCTATTGTGTCCCCAATCTACCTGGAGCGAAACTCACCACCGGAGAAGGGAGAGGCTGAAAGTGGATCCAATCAATATGAGAACAATGGACACCTGTGGCAACAGACGACGTTTACTATCTGGAGTAGATGCAAGCTGGAGATTTCCAAAGACAAACACACACACACACACACCAGGAGAGCACTCGGAAGAGAGGCCTCCCCCCGGCTAAGAGACGGAGACTGTGACTGCATAAAACCAGAAGAAATGTCCCAAGTGGTTATCCAATATGGAGGCGAGACTCTATCAGTCTCATGACAGGTGGATCCCAGCTTTGTGAACTGGACAAGAGCTGCAAGAGCTAACCTGTGGGCAAGAGCTGCCTTATTCGATGGGAAAGTAACTTGTCAATGAGCCCAGGCTATTGTCACCTTCTGGGCTGCAATTCAGACCAGCGAGAAGTTGTGTCATCGCTTGTCCTGTAACCTCGAGAGTCTTAAAATGCTCGACCGCCGTAGCTCCCTGTCTGGATGCTCCCAGCCAGCAACTTTGACTCCAGCCCCCTGTTTGTTACAATACAGCCATGCTCGGGTCTCCACCAGCCGTGGTTACCGCTAGCCAAGTGTCCCCAACATACCCCCAGTCCTGAATTTCCCAAAAACCTCCTGCCTTGAAATGTCCAGCCCTGTCCTGGGACATTCAGAGGAGTAATACAGACCACAGGTGCCGACTTTCTTCTTTCCAGGTGGGTGCTCCACCCCACCTCAGCTCTTCCCGCCCCCTCCTCCGAGCATGCCCCACCCTCGCTCTGCCTCTTCCCACCCCCACTCTGCCCCCTCCCCCAGCACCTCCCACCAAACAGCTGATCGGCGGGTGGGTGCTGAGCACCCACTTTTTTTTTATGATGCAGACCATGGATCCTTTAAAGAGACAAAAAGCCCAGCAGTTTGTTCGTTTAACTGGAGTGAATATTCACTTCGAGGCAAACACAGCACACGGCTGATTTAGCAAAACAAGTTTATTTCATCAAAATGAGCAAGGTTTTAAAGGAGTTCAGGGGTCAGGGATAAAGTCAGAAATGGTCACAAGCAAATGAAGTGAAAACCCCCTTTCTAGTGGCTCAGGTTTAACAAAACGACAGTCTTGGTTCAAAGTAATATTCTTCCCACGCATCCTTCCAGCTAGACGGCTGCCCACCACCTAGTCAGGATCTCCCACAAAGTCCAACGTGCTCAGCTCCTTTGGCAACTTAGGTGAAAAATCCTTGAGGGTCTTTGCCCCTCTCCTTTATAGTCTAGGGCAGTTTTGAGATGTATCCTCCTGAGAGACCGATGCCCCAGCTGTGGGGGAAGGTGCCAGGGAGTCAGATGGAGAACTTTCCAGCCTCTTCTCTTCCCTGCTGGTGCTTTCCACAATGCAAAGTGGATTGATCCGTCCCCACAGCCTCAGATATGCTAATGAGCGGCCACTCGACTGCGATTGCACCCGGATATCGTGGATACCCCTGACCTCGACAACAGAGCACCCTGAAGATAAAAATCTGAGGCCTCAAACTTGAGTCTATTCTCAGGGAAGCCAGTGTGGAGAGCACAGAGAGGACAGGTTAGGTTCACACATTGTGTCCCATGCTGGGGAAGTGATGTTCTGCAGTGTTCTGAACTAGTTGGAGTTTCCTAAACACCGATGGCTTCATGCCCAGGTGACGGTCCATCACGTTACTGTAGTCCAGCTGAGAGGTGGTGAATAAGTGTATAACTGAGGCCAGGACTTTGTCCACCAGGGTGGGACGGAGTGTTCTAGCCAACCAGAGATGGTGGAAAAGGTTACCTACAGTTGCCGCTATGTGAGAGATCAGCATTAACAGGGAATCCAAAAGTACTCCTAGACTATGCACTGTGCTGACCGATGGTGAGTGCACTTGTTCAACAGGAGGAGACTGTGCCAGGGCTGTGAACTCTTCAAAGTACTTTCCTCTGCTCACCAGCAACACCCCTTGCCTTGCTCGGGTTCAGCTTCAGCCAGCTGTTCTTAACCATGAGCTGATCTCATCCAAGCACTGGCCATTTTTGGTGGTAGTGGTGTGTTGGTGTGTGGGCAAGGGTTTGTAGAGCTAAGTCTCATCTGCATATTGCTTGCACTTGAGTTCATCTGACCAGTTCACCTAGCAGTTGCATGTAGATATTGAAAAGGACTAGACAGAATTCATCCTTGTGGGACTCCTGTATCTTTCTGGATATCAAAGCCCCTCATTCCTCATGGTTTAAACATCTGAGTGGCCTTCCCTTGTCGCTTACTGGCTTGGGCAGTGGCTTCCCATTTTCAGCTCTCACTACATAATAGGACATTTAATTGCTCCTTACATTTAGTCTGAAAGAAAGGTGCTTAACACTCCTATCAGTTTTGCCAATGAATCAAAGACCCACTTGATGGCAGTTATTAGCCCTTTCCTTAGGGCACATTTCTAAATAGCTTTGTCTCTTTTGAATTGAGTGGTTAGTCAATATTCAGGGGCTTGTGGGCTTTTTCTGTTAGATGGTTAAATTGATGATGAAGTCAGGTATACCTTTGATGCAATCCTGTTTGTTTACAAAGAACATACAATAACCTGTTTCCCGGAACACAGCAGGAATCAAACAGCAGGAGAGAGTTTCTTTGCTCCCACCCCCAACCCCCTTTCTCGCTAGGGTCATGCTTTCAGTGCTTCTGTGGCTAGTGTTTCCTTGCTGACTACCGTTTCCTTCTGTTCACACACCCAGAAAACCCCTCCCCCGCCCACAGCTCAGTTTCCGACTGGCCTTTCATGACCTGCATTTTGAGCAGCGGCTCCTATGGTTTCAGCTAGCCATTTCACAAAGGAGCTTGATGGTTCATTTCTTATACGTATCCTGAAGGAAGGACAGATTGAATAAGGGTTTATCCAACCCAGAACAATCCCCTCCCCTCTCAGGAAAGACATAATTTAGCAAATGACCAATGATACAGTCTTAAGTATTTCTATATTGACACAGCAACTTTCTGTTAAGATGTTTTTCAAACCAACTCAGATTTGATCTTACAAAATATTGCACTGGAGATGGGAGTGTTCCTGCGGTGAGCAGACAGCATGTCCTCCCCCTACTACAGTAAAAGCTGTCTTCCACCATGACTCTGTTTGCCAAAGGATTTTCTAGTCTACGCTGGTATCGAGGTCCTCTATTCAGGAATCTTTTTGTTGTTCTGGAGTCCTCTCCTGCAACCCCCCATGCCGCCCATTCACTGGTCCAACAGGTGAGCCAGGAACATTTGCCTTTCTGCAGGTTATGGTGAGAGAGGGGAGACAGCCACTTCTTCCTAATCACCCCCACCCCCATGAGCACCAATTCCTTATTCTCTGCTAAGGGGTGTGCCCAATATCCCACACTGCAGTGTTTTGCCCCACTGTTCCTAGGCTCCAAATGATGATGGAGTCAGGTATTCCTTTGATGCAATCCTGTTTGTTTCCAAAAAACATACAAAATCCTGTTTCCTG
The DNA here is from genome assembly GCA_037349315.1 of Chelydra serpentina. NCBI lineage: Eukaryota > Metazoa > Chordata > Testudines > Chelydridae > Chelydra > Chelydra serpentina. Next base: position 1,029,069 of record JBAIAC010000021.1, on the reverse strand, counting down.
GAACACAGCAGGAATCAAACAGCAGGAGACAGTTTCTTTGCTCCCCTCCAACCCCCTTTCTAGCTAGCACTGTCCAAAACTCTCTCTCACCTTTTAGTGATGCCTCTGCCTGTTAATTTTCCATCTGAAGTCCCCACAAGCTCTTCATTAACATTGGACCCAGTGTGCAAATACACGTCTACTGTAAGACACACACTACGCAATAGGCAGCGAGGGCGATAAGTAGGATACTAGCAATTTCACGGCTCTGAGAAATCTGTCACAGACCATGAAATAAGACCTTCCCCATGAAATCTAATCTCCCCTGTACTTCTGGGAGTGCCCCAGCCCAGAGCTCAGAGCTGGGAGTCCCAGCTGGGCTGGGGAGGGGCAGGACTTCCTCTTCACCCACAGGGCTGCTCAGGGCAGGGAGGGAGATCACACCCATCTCTGGGGACCTTTTGGGTTGAGACTGCCACGGTTACAGCACTGGGAAATGTCAGATGTAAACATCTGAAAATGTGAAACTGACCAATTAAAAAACCCTCTGGCCACAAAATTGATGAAAATGGACAGTGAATTTGGGTAGAGCTCTAGCAATAAGTGTCTTCCACCTCCCGGCTGGAGAAGTGTGTCTCAGCGGATGCTGCTTCTGAGAGACCTGCCTTTAAACAACAAGGCCTAGAGAACATAATACCATGGCCCCAGGGAGGGGCTATATTCCACCACCCCACCCCTGGCCCACATCCCACTGGTGGGGGAGCCTATGTTGGATACATCGGATCTGATCTCTCCTAACTCTGCTGCACCATGGGGCAAAGGAGAGGGTCTGGGCAACTGAGCCCAGCAGGGTTCTTCCCCCCGCCCCCCAACCCAGACAGCTCCGAGGCAGCACAGGGAAGTCCCTGCAGTTGATTTTCCCTGGTGGTTGCAGCAGGACTATTGGTCCTTTATTAATCTTGGGGCATAGCAAGTCGGATTTGGTCAAATGAAATAAAAGCAAAACGCATTCTAAGCTGATCTTAACACTTTCAGTGCCCTTACAAACGTAGATGCTTCTTACCACAGGCTGGCTGGTTGCCCTTCAGACAGGCTTTCCCCTTTGATCAACGCTTCAGTCGCTTGGTGGTGATGTCTGTAGATGGAGGTGGAAGAGAGAGGAAAAGCATGTCAAACATCTCTCTCTTTTATTATGTTCTTTCTTCTCTCTTGGTTTTGCCCCTCCCCCCCACTTCAGAGTGAGGTGAGCATTACCTCATCGCAGTCCCAAACTCACCAAAGGAAGCGGGGGTGACTCACTCGAGACTCCAACAGATCCTTTGTTAATGCCTGGGCCAGTGTGCTTTGTTCCTGTGAGGCTGGTCTGGGTTTGTCTCAGACATGCCCTGATGAGGTGTGAACTGCCCCTCTGCTCTTGGGGAGTTTTTGCCTCGGCTTGCTTTCAGCTGTGAGGACACATTTTCAGCCTCATAATAATAAACATGAAATTACAACCTATAACATTACTATAACATTACTACAACAACAATGCTCAGTACATCATGAGCCTTCTGAAGACACCCGACATGGCAAACTTTGCATAGGATACCACACAATCATTTTATAAGGACGAACATGGGGAGTGTAAGGTGTTCGCACGGGGTACAGGACGTCAGAGACACCACATCAGAACAATTCCCCGAAAGGCTGGGGTAGACTCTCTAATCCAGATTGGACTGGCTTCTCTGCACAATACAGTGGTCAAGATTTTCAAAAGGGATTAATGATTTGGGAGGGAAACCAAGGCACTAGTAAAACCTCATCAGGAATATTGTGTCCAATTCTGTTCACATGATTCAGAAAGATGAATTCAAACTAGAACAAGTGTAGAGAAGGCAGTGTCAAAGTCAGATTCAAGACTCACAAAATTTGTCAGACCACTCTGTTTATTAGCAAAGCGCTTTGTCAATGCACCTAGATATGTGAGTCCCAAGCAAAGGCACAAGCTATCTTATATATACAGCTAAGAGGAGACAAGCTTAACATAAGGAACAGACAAATATACATACATATCTTATTTGCATACTTTTACCAATCTCCTAGCTCAGTAGGAGCTCTTAAGCTCATTAGTTTAAGAGGACCCATTGTCTCACACCTTAATGTTTCTCTTCCTGACAACTATATTTCAACAAACAGCAAGAACAAGCAGCATTTCTTTAATGAATTATAGTTACAATATAATTCATTCTACTTTCACAGCAGCTAGGATGATCAGAGGTGTAGTAGGAAGACAGACTGAGATATAAGCCCTTGTATTAGAGCTGCATCCATTGCCATGTGCATACATGTCTTAGTATCCTCATAGAGTCTGCCAAGTGCTATTACCGTGCTTTGTCAACAATAAACCTGGCCTGGTGCCTTTGTACCTTAACGGATCTTGTGGTCATTGGGCGGTTCGCTCGAGGTCTGCTGTGCCAATTGTCTGCACAGAGCTGGGGCAGCACATAGGGAGAACACACACACGCAGCCAAACATCTAACAACAAGAGGAATGGAGTACCTAGTTTATGAGAGGAGACTGAAAGGGCTTCACTTAGTTAGCCAAAAACTAGGCTTTTCAGAATTAGTTTTGAGTTTTTAGAGGTGAATTGAAAAATACTATTTTTTTTGTTTTTTACAGTGCAAATATTTGTAATAAAAATAAATATAAAGCACGCACTATACACTTTTTATTCTGTGTTGTAACTGAAATCAGTATATTTGAAAATGTAGAAAACATCCAAAAATATTTAAATAAATGGTATTTTATTATTAACAGTGCAATTAACCGCAATTATTTTTTTTAACTGCTTGACAGACAAATTCGGCCTGGAAATAAGGTGCAATTTTTTTAACAGTGAGGGGAATTAACCGTCGGAACAACTCACCCAGGGCCACGGTGGAGTCTCCTTCACTGGCAATTTTAAAATCAAGATTGGAAATTTTTCTAAAAGTTCAGCTCTGGGAATTATTTTGGGACATTCTCTGGCCTGTGTTATACAGGAAGTCAGACGAGATTATCACAGTGGCCTTGGAATCGATAGAGGTTTGTAACAGGGAGGTCTGTCTCCTTTAAGAGTAGTAGTAGGGTGACCAGACCAAGTGTGAAAAATCGGGATGGGGGTGGGGGTAATAGGAAAAATAAGAAAAAGACCCCAAAATCGGGACTGTCCCTATAAAATCGGGACATCTGGTCACCCTAAGTAGTAGGGACGAGGGCTTGGTCAACCTCTGTTCTATTGATCATGCCTTTTAAGGTTCCTGGAGACCTCTGGAGGGAATGGATGCGGAGGGAAAGGCAGAGGCAGAGAGGAAGGTGGTCTTGGGGGAATAGTTAATACTGAGAGGACAGGGAGGACCCCCAGGCTGCTGTTTCTTTAAGTAATTAATTGGTAATGAAAGGGGTGCCAGGGCTCAAGCAATTTTTTTTAAAACTTTCGTAACTGACGTTCCAAGCCCAGAGGTGCCGGGGCTCTGAACTGCCAAGCCCAGAGGTGCCGGGGCTTAGCCCTGGCACAAATCAACATAAGAACATAACATAAGAACATAAGAATGGCTGTACTGGGTCAGATCAAAGGTCTACCCAGCCCATTATCCTGTCCACCAACAGTGGCCAATGCCAGGTGCCCCGGAGTGAGTGGACCTAACAGGTAATGATCAAGTGATCTCTCTCCTGCCATCTATCACCCCCCTCTGACAAACAGAGGCTAAGGGTAGGTCTATACTTACGCGTCCGGTCGGAGGCGCGCGATCGATGTTCTGGGTTCGATTTATCGCGTCTTGTCAAGACGCGATAAATCGAACCAGGAAGTGCTCCCCCGTCGACGCTGGTAATCCAGCTCGACAAACGGAGTAGGCGGAGTCGACGGGGGAGCCTGCGCGCCGCGTGTGGACCCCGGGTAAGTGCTTTTTCATTCGAACTAAGGTACTTCGACTTCAGCTACGTTATTCACGTAACTGAAGTTGCGTACCTTAGTTCGACAGGGGCGGGGGTAGTGTAGACCTGGGCTAAGGACACCATTCCTTACCCATTCTGGTTAATCAAGCACTGTTGAAAGGCTTGGGAGCAGGATCTTTGTAGAGAGAGGCTCCCCTCTCTCCCAGCTAACCAGGGCTGGCCTTACCATGAGGAGAACTGAGGCGGCTGCCTCAGGTGCCAGACTGGCGGAGGGGCATCGCTAGGACCCAGAGTGTAGAACATTGTGTCTGCTGCTGATGCATATGGATTCTCTCTGCTCTAGATGCACAGAGATGGTGGAGTGCGGTGCTGGAGGAAGGAGGGCACAAGAGACATAACAGGCAGGCAGGAGAAAAGGTGAGAGGGAATAACAGAAAGCAGCAGGAGCTGCAGGGAGAGAGAGGAGGAGGAGCTCTTATGTACCTCTCTAGCACCCCCAGGAGCCTGGACTGATTAACACCAGCTTCTCAGGGAGCTTCCTGTTTCCTGCTGCTTCCCTGAACCCACTTGAGGAGAACAGGCAGTCAACTGAAGTAGTAGGAGATAGTTATGCCCTTAAGACGCTGATAGCTTCCCTCACTCAGGCCCTGCTACCAGCCTGCTTATTTGTCCTCTTCAACTGAGTGTTTAGAGCCACTATAGCTTGCACAGAACAGCAGTCATGAAAGAAAGCAAAGGAAGCTTTTCTATCTGAGCAAGATATTACTCTGTTATTCTGGACTTTACACCTGACATCAGCCATATGGAACAAATGACTTTGATAATGGTGCGTTTTGTAACAACAACAGAACTTAGTGAAAATGTCCCTGCAATGGTGACTGTCAGAGCATTTTCTAGAATGTATTGACATTGATGATACTACAGGAGCTGGTATGACAAATGTGCTTCTTAAAAAGCTGGAAGATATGGGAATTGCGAGAGCTGACATGAGAGGTCAGGGCTACGATAATGGTGCCAACATGAGAGGAAAGAACAGAGGACCGCAGACACGGCTCTGAGTTAAACCCTCGAGCTTTTTTTGTCCCGTGCAGTTCTCATTCATTGATCTATGTCTATCAGGGATGGTCTAGACAGTAATTGGTCCTGCCATGAGGGCAGGGGGCTGGACTCGATGACCTCTCGAGGTCCCTTCCAGCCCTAGAATCTATGAATCTATGAATCTTGGTTGTCAGTGATGCAGCATCAGCTTCTAGTGAGGCTGCTGAATTTTTTAATGTAATTCAAAGCATCTATTTATTTTTCTCTGCATCAACTCATCGATGGCAGATTTTGAAGCAACATCTGGGAACAGCCTCTCTGACACTGAAACCACTGAGTGCCACATGATGGGAAAGACGAGTGGAGGCGATAAAGCCTATCAAACACCAAATTGGGAAGATAGATGATGCCATAGTTGCCATTATGGAGGATAATGCTATGACAGGAACTGTTTGTGGGAGAACAATGGCAGAGGGAAATGGAATCACCAACATTGTTCAGGCATTTGAAAGTTAAGTGTTATTTAACATTTTTGAAAAAGGCATTTTAAGTAGTTAGTTCTCCTCTATTGGAGTAGGTAGCAGAGCAGTACCATGAGAGGAGTAGAACAGGAACAAGGCAGAATTGAGACCTTTCAAAGTTTTGGCCCAAGCGAGAGGTCATGGGGGCGTCATTTGAGCTCCCTGCCTCATGTGCCAAAATGTTGTGGGCCGGCCCTGCAGCCAACCATGTCTGCTGCTTCCTCTCTCCTAACAGGGGAGATACCAGCAGGGGAAGGTGGGATGCCCGCAGGTCTCTCCCAGCCCAGGGAGGGAAAACTCACCTGAGTCAGCACAGCCCCAGCAGGGAGGGCTCTGGGACTCCTTACTCAGGGAGCAACAGGGTTGGAGTTGTGGGGAGGATGAAGAGGTTTGGACTCCATAAAGGAGGTCATCACTCAGAGCCCAGAAACAGGGCGGAGGTGGGTGAGTGGAATCAGTCCTCAGATCTGGGAGTCAATTATTGCAGAAAACCAAGAGCAAACTGAGGGTAGGGGGTCTGCAGGGACATCGTGGTGGGAGTCTGCTACAGACCACCAGACCAGGGGGATGAGGTGGACGAGGCTTTCTTCCAGCAACTAACAGAAGTTACTAGATCACAGGCCCTGGTTCTCATGGGTGACATTAATCACCCCGATATATGCTGGGAGAGCAATACAGCGGTGCACAGACAATCCAGGAAGTTTTTGGAATGTGTAGGGGACAATTTCCTGGTGCAAGTGCTGGAGGAACCAACTAGGGGAAAAGCTCTTCTTGACCTGCTGCTCACAAACAGGGAAGAAATAGTAGAGGAAGCAATAGTGGATGGGAACCTGGGAGGCAGTGACCATGAGATGGTAGAGTTCAGGATCCTGACACAAGGAAGAAAGGAGAGCAGTAGAACAGAGACCCTGGACTTCAGAAAAGCAGACTTTGACTCCCTCAGGGAACTGATGGGCAAGGTCCCCTGGGAGAATAACATGAGGGGGAAAGGAGTCGAGGAAAGCTGGCTGTATTTTAAAGAATCCTTATTGAGGTTGCAGGAACAAACCATCCCAATGTGTAGGAAAAAAAGTAAATATGGCAGGCGACCAGCTTGGCTTAACAGTGAAATCCTTGCTCATCTTAAACACAAAAAAGCAGCTTACAAGAAGTGGAAGATTGGACATATGACCAGGGAGGAGTATAAAAATATTGTTCAGGCATGCAGGAGTGAAATTAGGAAGGCCAAAGTACACTTGGGGTTGCAGCTAGCCGGAGATGTTAGGAGTAACAAGAAGGGTTTCTTCAGGTATGTGAGCAACAAGAAGAAAGTCAAGGAAAGTGTGGGCCCCTTGCTGAATGAGGGAGGGAACCTAGTGACAGAGGATGTGGAGAAAGCTAGGGTACTCAATGTTTTTTTGCCTCTGTCTTCACAGACAAGGTCAGCTCCCAGGCGGCTGCACTCCACAGCACGGTATGGGGAGGAGGTGACCAGCCCTCTGTGGAGAAAGAAGTAGTTCGGGACTATTTAGAAAAGCTGGATGAGCACAAGTCCATGGGGCTGGATGCACTGCATCCGAGGGTGCTAAAGGAGTTGGCCGATGTGATTGCAGAGCCATTGGCCATTATCTTTGACAAATCATGGCAATCGGGGGAGGTCCCGGATGACTGGAAAAAAGCTAATGTAGTGCCCATCTTTAAAAAAGGGAAGAAGGAAGATCCGGGGAACTATAGGCTAGTCAGTCTCACCTCAGTCCCTGGAAAAATCATGGAACAGGTCCTCAAGGAATCAATTCTGAACCACTTAAAGGAGGGGAAAGTGATCAGGAACAGTCAGCATGGATTCAGCCTGACTAACCTAATTGCCTTCTATGACGAGATAACTGGCTCTGTGGATGAGGGGAAAGCAGTGGATGTGCTATTTCTTGACTTTAGCAAAGCTTTTGATACAGTCTCCCACAGGGTTCTTGCCAGCAAGTTAAAGAAGTATGGGCTGGATGAATGGACGGTAAGGTGGATAGAAAACTGTCTGGATGGTCGCACTCAATGGGTAGTGATCAATGGCTCCATGTCTAGTTGGCAGCCGGTATCAAGTGGAGTGCCCCTTTTGACGGTCACGGAACATGGAAACCCTAACATCACCTGCCAGGAGATTCCACTGCTGTAGTCTGGAGCCCAACAGCTTTGCCTTACTCTTGGGTAGTTCCAAATCCCTGACAAGGTCATTCAGTTCACCTTGTATTATGAGGTGTGGTTCAGAGGAGGAGGATGGGAGAAAATGTGGGTCCTGTGACATTGATGGTTCAGGACCAGAAGTTTCATCCTCTTCCTCTTCCTCGTCTGACTCAGGTGAGAATGATTCTGGTGTATCAGGAATTGGCAGTCCTTCTCCATGGGGTACTGGGCGTATAGCTGATGGAATGTTTGGATAATGCACAGTCCACTTTTTCTTCTTTGACACACCTTTCCCAACTGGAGGCACCATGCAGAAGTAACAATTGCTGGTATGATCTGTTGGCGCACTCCAAATCATTGGCCCTGCAAAAGGCATAGATTTCCTTTTCCTGGTCAACCACTGGCGAAGTGTTGCAGCATATGTGTGGGGCCCACCTCTTGTCCGGATCTCCAATTTTGCAGCCAAAATAAATGTGATAGGCTTTCTTAACCATAGTGGTTATACTGTGCTTTTGTGATGCAAAAGTCACTTCACCACAAACATAGCAGAAGTTATCTGCACTGTTCACACAAGTACGAGGCGTCTCTGCTCACTTTGGCTAAACAGAAATGTGTCCCTTTGCAAAATCAAACACTGACAAATAAGAGAGCACGACACTGTATGATTTCTAGAGCTGATATAGGGCAATTTGTTCAGCAGAGTGATGTAAGCTTCGTTAGGATTGCATCATCCATGACTTCTAGGAATAACATGATGCAATTCATATCATGTATGACGCAATACCAGCTTCAGATTGCATCAATCATTGTTTTGCCTAAAAAGCAAGTACTGTCCAAACCCAGTCATAGATTTATTCATAGATCCAGTCAAAGATGTATTTTAGTCATTTCTGGTTTAAATTGAGATCCCTTCCCTTTATAACTCACTTATCCTCCGCCATTCCCAAGTCAAGGGTCGTATATACTGACCCAATAGCATGTCTTGAAAACTAGAGCCAATCAACAATTTTAAGCATCATTTTCATTCTCAGTGACCCAGAATTAGTAAAGTTTGACTACATTTATTTCAGAAGCATTTTGGCTCTAGAGCAGTGAAGATATCATATCATCAACGATCTGGAGGATGGTGTGGACTGCACCCTTAGCAAGTTTGCAGATGACACTAAACTAGGAGGAGCGGTAGATACGATGGAGGGTAGAGATAGGATACAGAGGGACCTAGACAAATTAGAGGATTGGGCCAAAAGAAATCTGATGAGGTTCAACAAGGACAAGTGCAGAGTCCTGCACTTAGGATGGAAGAATCCCATGCACTGCTACAGACTAGGGACCGAATGGCTGGGTAGCAGTTCTGCAGAAAAGGACCTAGGAGTTACAGTGGACGAAAAGCTGAATATGAGTCAACAGTGTGCCCTTGTTGCCAAGAAGGCTAATGGCATTTTGGGCTGTATAAGTAGGGGCATTTCCAGCAGATCGAGGGACATGATTATTCCCCTGTGTTCGGCACTGGTGAGGCCTCATTTGGAGTACTGTGTCCAGTTTTGGGCCCCACACTATAAGAAGGATGTGGATAAATTGGAAAGAGTCCAGCGGAGGGCAACAAAAATGATTAGGGGGCTGGAGCACATGACTTATGAGGAGAGGCTGAGGGAACTGGGATTGTTTAGCCTGCAGAAGAGAAGAATGAGGGGGGATTTGATAGCTGCTTTTAACTACCTGAAAGGGGGTTCCAAAGACAATGGATCTAGACTGTTCTCAGTGGTAGAAGATGACAGAACAAGGAGTAATGGTCTCAAGTTGCAGAGGGGGAGATTTAGGTTGGACATTAGGAAAAACTTTTTCACTAGTGGGGTGGTGAAGCACTGGAATGGGTTACCTAGGGAGGTGGTGGAATCTCCTTCCTTAGAGGTTTTTAAGGTCAGGCTTGACAAAGCCCTGGCTGGGATGATTTAGTTGGTGTTGGTCCTGCTTTGAGCAGGGGGTTGGACTAGATGACCTCCTGAGGTCCCTTCCAACCCTGAGATTCTATGATTCTATGATCCCAGGCCATGGGGTGGGGGGTGGCTCTGGAGGCAGCAATCTTGTTCCTATAACATGCTCATACCCTCAATATCTGAGCATCTTCCAGCAATGTACCAAGCAACGTGACTAACATCTTTCACAGGGGGTTTGCTCCCCCTATCATCCAAGGTGAGGACTTGTGTTTGCAGTGGGGTGGCTTGTTTTGGTAGGGTTTTTGCTGTTGTTGACATTAATACTACATGTTTATATCAGCAAAGGCAGGTCAAGGCCGTCGCTGTGCACCTGGCACTTGGAACAATAGGTGGGGAGATTTGCGATGGTCCTTATTTCCTGGGGGAGTTCGTTCCACAAACCAGCCCCTGAGAAAGTTCTGTCTCCAGTACAGACAAACTCTACCCTTATTGTAGAGAGTTCTCTGGGGCCTAGGCCATGAGCTGTCAGCCCTGACCTTCACCCCAGAGCTTGAGATGATTTTGTGGATACCCTTAACCTAGGCAATGGAGCATCCTAAAGGTAAAAACCTGAGGCCTCAAACTTGAGTCTATTCTCAGGGAAGCCAGTGTAGAGAGCACAGGAAGGGTTAGGTTCACACACGGTATCCCATGCTGCGGAATGATGTTTTGCAGTGTTCTGGATTGGTCAGAGTTTCCTAAACACCGATGGCTTCATGCCCAGGTGACGGTCCATCACATTACTGTAGTCCAGCTGAGAGGTGGTGAATAGGTGTATAATTGAGGCCAGGTCTTTGTCCAGCAGGGTGGGACGGAGTGTTCGAGCCAACCAGAGATGGTGGAAAAGGTTACCCACAGATGCTGCTATGTGAGAGATCAGCATCAACAGGGAATCCAAGAGTACTCCTAGACTATGGACTGAGCTGACCGATGGTAAGTGCGCTTGTTCAACCGGAGGAGACTGTGCCAGGGCTGTGAACTCTTCCAAGTACTTTCCTCTGCTCACCAGCAACACCCCTTGTCTTGCTCGGGTTCAGCTTCAGCCAGCTGTTCTTAACCATGAGCTGATCTCATCCAAGCACGGGCCATTTTTGGTGGTAGTGGTGTGTGGGCAAGGGTTTGTAGAGCTGTCTGTCTTCTGCATATTGCTTGCACTTGAGTCCATCTGACCAGTTCACCTAGCAGTTGCATGTAGATATTGAAAAGGACTAGACAGAATTGATCCTTTCGGGACTCCAGTATCTTTCTGGGTATCAAAGTCCCTCATTCCTCACGGTTTAAACTTCTGAGTGGCTTTCCCTTGTCGCTTACTGTTTTGGGCAGTGGCTTCCCATTTCCAGCTCTCACTACATAAAGGGACATTTAATTGCTCCTTCTGAAGCAGTCTGAAAGAAAGGTGCTTAACACTCCTATCAGTTTTGCCAATGAATCAAAGACCCACTAGATGGCAGCTATTAGCCCTTTCTTTAGGGCACATTTGTAAATAGCTTTGTCCCTTTTGTATTGAGTGGTTAGTCAATATTCAGGGTCTTGTCGGTTTTTTCTGTTAGAAGGTTAAATTGATGATGAAGTCAGGTATTTCTTTGATGCAATCCTGTTTGTTTACAAAGAACATACAAAATCCTGTTTCCCGGAACACAGCAGGAATCAAACAGCAGGAGAGAGTTTCTTTGCTCCCACCCCCAACCCCCTTTCTCGCTAGGGTCATGCTTTCAGTACTTCTGTGGCTAGGGTTTCCTTGCTGACTACCGTTTCCTTCTGTTCACACACCCAGAAAACCCCTCCCCCGCTCACAGCTCAGTTTCCGACTGGCCTTTCATGACCTGCATTTTGAGCAGCGGCTCCTATGGTTTCAGCTAGCCATTTCACAAAGGAGCTTGACGTATCCTGAATGAAGGACAGGAATGGTCGTAGCAATGACCGAAGAGCCATGCTGTTGCCTAGACACTTCCTGGACCACCCCTTGGGTTTATATGGGACAGGGAGCCAATCAGGAGCCATGGGGCTGCTTCCTGTTAAACCCATGAGACGGAGATTCCCATGGCCTGTGTCCACAATCTAACCTGATAACATGGGGTACAGATAGTTCAGTGAGATCGATGCCTGCAGTAACGTACACAAGCCTTTCGTAAAGTCTAAACACTACACACATTTTTCAAAATCGAATACCTAATTTGTCAATGCTAACGCACAGGTGAGCCAGACCGGTTCCAAGCTGTGCAGGTGTCAGGGTGCCATGAGGCCCGGGGGCCTTGGCATGAGCTGACAGCTGGTCTGCCAGAGTCACAGATGTGTTTTAACGTGGCCAAATGCAAAGCTGTACATCCCGGACCAACAAGACTATCTGTCACATTGACTGGATGGGGGCCTGTACCCTGGAAAGCAGTGACTCTGGAAAGCTCGTAGGGGGTGTGGTTAAGGCTGTGGGCATGTCATGGTACTAAAACAATCTACTGCAGTGAATCCTGACACACAAAGAATATGTCACGTAAATTGCACCTATTAAAGAAAATATAATAGCAGATGCCCTGTCCTGGAATGAGGGTTCTCAGCCAATGCCTATGGATCAGCCAGGGGCTGACCCTCTGCAGACCTTGCACGAGAGGATGGGTGACCCTGGGAGCCCCTCGGTGCCACCTGGCAGAGGGACCCCTCATACTGTAACTCATACCAGGCCTGATGCACTCACTGCTCCCAACACACCGTCATAATACGTACCTACAAAATGTCAAGTAAGGTATCGGATGCAAACTAACGGTGCGCTGGGTGTGACGGGTTGGTATCACAGAAACCCCCTTGGAGCTGCCACCTGGTGTGCCAAGACTACTCCTGCCCCTGCTTTCCTGCCTTTTCCAGCTTGGGACTCCAGAATCCTGTCTGTTTTGAGCCAGACCCGCTAGCCTGCTGCAAACCCAGATCCAGATCTGAACCACGTCCACTAACAGCTGTAGGCTTGCCTGGAAGCAGCTCAGGAAGTGCTCTTGCCTTTGACCCCCCAGGTGCCCAACTCCCAATGGGGTTCAAACCCTGAATAAATCCATTTTACCCTGTATAAAGCTTATACAGGGTAAACTCATAAATAGTTCGCCCTCTATGTCAGAGATAGAGAGATATGCACAGCTGTTTGCCCCCCTCCAGGTACTAACACGTACTCCAGGTTACTTAATAAGTAAGAAGTTATTTTAATAAGTACAGAAATTAATATTTAAGTGGTTCCAAGTAGTAACAGACAGAACAAAGTGAATTACTAAGTAAAATAAAATAAAATAAAACACGCAAGTCTAAGTCTAATCACACTGAATACAGATAAAAACCTCACCAGTGCCAGTAAACTTCTTTTTACAGCTATGGTCCTCCTAGCCTGGGTCCAGCAATCACTCACACCCCCTATTGTCCTTGTCCTTTGTTCCAGTCTCTTTCAGATGTGTCATTGGTGGGTGGAGAGGCTCTCTCTTTAGCCAGCTGAAGACAACATGGAGGGGTCTTCCAGGGGTTTAAATAGACTTTCTCCCCTGGGTGGGTATCCCTCCGCTCTCCCCTCTCCCTGTGTGGAATCCAGCTACCAAATGAAGTTTTGGTGTCACATGGGCAAGTCACATGTCCATGCACCACTCAGTTCCTTAGGAGGCAAGCCACATTCCTGGTGAAGCTCAGATGTGGATTGGCGTCTGCAAGTTCTATTGTCTGTTAAGCGCTTCTTGATTGGGCACTTAACCTGCACATTCCTTTCTCAAGAAATACAACCAATATTCATAACTTCAACTACAAAAATGATCCATGCATATAAACAGGAGGAATAGATTCAGTAGATCATAACTTTTACAGAGATATGTTACATGGCACATGTAGCATAAAGCATATTCCAGTTATATCATATATACATTTATAAGCATCTCCCCATAAAGCCTTATGGGGTACACCATCACACTGGGGACAAAAATCCATTGCGTGATGTACATAGGGATTGTGTTCAGAGTTATAGATGTGTGCCAGAAATATGTTCTTGGAATGTGTTTGGAAGGAAGTGCCTGCCCCGAGCCCACCCTAAACAAAGGAATGTGGATTGACCTGCCTCACCAGCAGGCCAACAACAATGAAAATATTTTGACATAGAAGTTAAATGAAGCAATCGAGCTAACAAGCAAAGGAGGGAAGAGCTTAGTGAGCTCACCGAGGGACAGAGTCTGGCATTCCTGGAAATCTTCCTGGCTCTGGAGGCAGAAACAATGGGCTTTGGGGAAGTAAAAGGGGACCCAAAAGACATTCTAGTTTCCAGCACATTGGGGAAAGCACCCTCTGATTCTGAGACCGCTGGGACCCTGGGCCTGGGGAGAGCTAGAGATGCTGGTAACTGGGTGTAAGTGAGAAAACCCCTCAAGCAAAGAGTGTAATTTACTAAGATTAAGTTTTAGGCCCTTGAAAGTGAGTTTGGTTCGTAGCCAGACCTATCAGCCTTTGAACCAGATTCAATATTCTTAGGGCATGGAAACTAAGCCAGATTCAGGTGGGTTCGCATTTGTGGTGCAGTGCTCCACTTTCAATGTGGGTGAAACGTAACGGGAACAAGTCCTGCCTTTTCTGGAATCAGAGTGTCCGCACATGGCGTCGTTCAGGAGTTGCTCCTGAAGGGAAGCCAGTGGAGGGAATGGACAGGTCTGATGCACGCCAAATATCCCGCACTGCAGCGTTCTGTACCAGTTGTCCCTAAGCACCAAAGCTTGGGCAGTAAAGCCAACAGGGACTGTTCCTCATGGGCCTCCCGGTGCTGACTGCAGCAACTTGCCCATTCAGGGCACTCATAGGGCCGTTGCCCTGAGTCTGGTCCTTGCAGCCAGGACCGAGCTCTGATTGCAATGGGATCACTGCTGAGATTTCTCCCCGTTGTGGCTTCCCTGATGCTCCATAAGGCTGGAGCTAGGAGCCCTGGGGCTTCCCCCTCGGATTGATCCTCCATTCGAGCTGGCTTCATCCCTGCTGTGGCAGGTTTGTCCTCCGCAGCACCCGCTTGTGGCCTACCATCCCCCAGTTGAGATACTGATAAATTCCCTAAGCAGTAGCACCAAGGCTCTGCCGTCCTTCCCAGGCGACCCTTCCAGCCCCGCTCTCTCACAGAGCGCTGACCCTCCAGATTGTCTCCCTGGAGGCCTGGCTCCTACCCAAGCCTGGAGTCTATCCCACAGGCTGCAGCCTTATTCCCAGTCTGCCTCCAGGCCATCTGCCTCTCCACGGCCTGCCCCTGGAGTCTCCTTCTCTCCTGCCACCCTCTCCCTAACTCAGCTCCCCCAGGCTTGGGTGTGCAGGAGACACAGGAGCAGCTGACCAGGGCTGAGCCCAACTCCCCTTAAAGGGTCCAAATCAAGCTGAGGTCAAGCCAGGAGTTCCAGAGCATAGAACAGGAATGGTCGTAGCAGTGACCGAAGAGCCATGCTGTTGCCTAGACACTTCCTGGACCACCCCTTGGATTTATATGGGACAGGGAGCCAATCAGGAGCCATGGGGCTGCTTCCTGTTAAACCCATGAGGCGGAGCTGCCCATGGCCTGTGTCCACAATCTAACCTGATAACATGGGGTACAGATAGTTCAGTGAGATCGATGCCTGCAGCAACGTACACAAGCCTATCGTAAAGTATAAACACTACACACATTTTTCAAAATCTAATACCTAATTTGTCAATGCTAACGCACAGGTGAGCCAGACCGGTTCCAAGCTGTGCAGGTGTCAGGGTGCCATGAGGCCCGGGGTCCTTGGCATGAGCTGGCAGCTGGTCTGCCAGAGTCACAGATGTGTTTTAACGTGGCCAAATGCAAAGCTGTACATCCCGGACCAACAAGACTATCTGTCACATTGACTGGATGGGGGCCTGTACCCTGGAAAGCAGTGACTCTGGAAAGCTTGTAGGGGGTGTGGTTAAGGCTGTGGGCATGTCATGGTACTAAAACAATCTACTGCAGTGGATCCTGACACACAAAGAATATGTCACGTAAATTGCACCTATTAAAGAAAATATAATAGCAGATGCCCTGTCCTGGAATGAGGGTTCTCAACAATGCCTACAGATCAGCCAAGGGCTGACCCTCTGCAGACCTTTCAAGAGAGGACGGGTGACCCTGGGAGCCCCTTGGTGCCACCTAGTAGAGGGCTCCCTCATACTGTAACTCATACCAGGCCTGATGCACTCACTGCTCCCAACACACCGTCATAATACGTACCTACAAAGTGTCATGTAAGGTATCGGATGCAAACTAACGGTGCGCTGGGTGTGACGGGTTGGTATCACAGAAACCCCCTTGGAGCTGCCACCTGGTGTGCCAAGACTACTCCTGCCCCTGCTTTCCTGCCTTTTCCAGCTTGGGACTCCAGAATCCTGTCTGTTTTGAGCCAGACCCGCTAGCCTGCTGCAAATCCAGATCCAGATCTGAACCACGTCCACTAACAGCTGTAGGCTTGCCTGGAAGCAGCTCAGGAAGTGCTCTTGCCTTTGACCCCCCAGGTGCCCAACTCCCAATGGGGTTCAAACCCTGAATAAATCCATTTTACCCTGTATAAAGCTTATACAGGGTAAACTCATAAATAGTTCGCCCTCTATGTCAGAGATAGAGAGATATGCACAGCTGTTTGCCCCCCTCCAGGTACTAAGACGTACTCCAGGTTACTTAATAAGTAAGAAGTTATTTTAATAAGCACAGAAAGTAGTATTTAAGTGGTTCCAAGTAGTAACTGAATACAGATTAAAAACCTCACCAGTTCCAGTAAACTTCTTTTTACAGCTATGGTCCTCCTAGCCTGGGTCCAGCAATCACTCACACCCCCTATTGTCGTTGTCCTTTGTTCCAGTCTCTTTCAGGTGTGTCATTGGGGGTGTGGAGAGGCTCTCTCTTTAGCCAGCTGAAGACAACATGGAGGGGTCTCCCAGAGGTTTAAATAGACTTTCTCCCCTGGGTGGGTATCCCTCCCCTCTCCCTGTGTGGCATCCAGCTACCAAATGGAGTTTTGGTGTCACATGGGCAAGTCACATGTCCATGCACCACTCAGTTCCTTAGGAGGCAAGCCACATTCCTGGCGAAGCTCAGATGTGGATTGGCGTCTGCAAGCTCTATTGGCTGTTAAGCGCTTCTTGATTGGGCACTTAACCTGCACATTCCTTTCTCAAGAAATACAACCAATATTCATAACTTCAACTACAAAAATGATCCATGCATACAAACAGGAGGAATAGATTCAGTAGATCATAGCTTTTACAGAGATATGTTACATGGCACATGTAGCATAAAGCATATTCCAGTTATATCATATATACATTTATAAGCATCTCCCCATAAAGCCTTATGGGGTACACCATCACACTGGGGACAAAAATCCATTGCGTGATGTACATAGGGATTGTGTTCAGAGTTATAGATGTGTGCCAGAAATATGTTCTTGGAATGTGTTTGGAAGGAAGTGCCTGCCCCGAGCCCACCCTAAACAAAGGAATGTGGATTGACCTGCCTCACCAGCAGGCCAACAACAATGAAAATATTTTGACATAGAAGTTAAATGAAGCAATCGAGCTAACAAGCAAAGGAGGGAAGAGCTTAGTGAGCTCACCGAGGGACAGAGTCTGGCATTCCTGGAAATCTTCCTGGCTCTGGAGGCAGAAACAATGGGCTTTGGGGAAGTAAAAGGGGACCCAAAAGACATTCTAGTTTCCAGCACATTGGGGAAAGCACCCTCTGATTCTGAGACCGCTGGGACCCTGGGCCTGGGGAGAGCTAGAGATGCTAGTAACTGGGTGTAAGTGAGAAAACCCCTCAAGCAAAGATTGTAATTTACTAAGATTAAGTTTTAGGCCCTTGACAGTGTGTTTGGTTCATAGCCAGACCTGTCCCTTTTTCTCTTGCTTCGTATCACTTAAATTAATGTTCTTTGTTAATTAACTTAGTTTTACTTTAAACCATCTCTGTGCTGTTGTACTGACGTATGAAGCGAGTCCTCAGCTAAGCTAACAGGCTGCTGTGTGGCACTGTCTCTTCAGAGGCAGCAAAGAAAAAATTCTGTGAGTGTCCAGGGAGAGGGACTGGACACTGTAGAGAAACGTCTCTGGGGAACTCGGGAACTGGGGCCACTGACTGTTACCGGCAAGGCAAGGGAAAGACTGGCAGAGCTTTGAGGAGTTGGATGGAGAGGTGGACAAATGGGTGGCAGGGAGCTCCAGTAAAGCTCACTCCTTCTAAGACAGAGGGGTGACACAGTGGCGCACAGTTGTTGGTGTCCTGTAAAGAACGTCACACCCTGTGCCCCACCCGGAGGCGGCTTCATCTCAGTGCTGGGCAAGGGATCCCTACATAAATGCTCAGCCTGGAAAGCGTGTTGCTGTTGTGCAAGTTTGAAGGCACAAGGAGAAGAACGAGGGTCCCGCTGTCTATTTTTGAATGGGGAACAGGGTCCTGGCTCTCGTTTGTGGTTTTGCCACTTCCTCTTCTGTCCTGCAATCAGATGTCACAGGCTGGTTCCAGAGAAATTAAAAGCCAGGTTGCCTCACTAGTTCCCCATTTTTCTGAAAGTACCAACTCCCCTCCATGTTTTTCTTTCCATTTCTACCTGTCCGGACAAAATATGTCAGACAAAAAAGAAAGATCAAAGACGGTGTTGCTCAGTGGAGAAGGTGAGCTAGTAACGGAGGATGATAGGAAGGCAGAGTTGCTCAATGCCTAATTTGCTTCCGTCTTCTCACAAAAAATAACGTGTGACCGGATGACTAGCAAAGTTACCACAGGCAATAAAGGGGAAGGGATGCTGATCGGGCTAAGTAAAGAACACAACAGAGCTCTTCTGACCAATTTCAATGAATTCAAATCAGCCGAGCTGGATGCTATTCAGTGGAGGGTACTAAAGCGATATTGACAATCCCAACTGTTCAAAAATCATGAGGCAGGCTCATCAAAAATCACAACATTGTTTTTAAAATCATGAGATTAGGTAAAAACAGTAAACATTGAGTTCTTTTTCTTTGCCTTCTGAGCCTTTAGACTGTACTGGGATCACATTTTGAAGCTTTCTCCACAGCCACAAGGGCTAGAAACGTACTTTTTCTTTAAGAATGAAGGCTGAAATCATGACATATCCACTTGACTTCAGGAGCTGGGGCTATAAGGAAACCATTAATTATCATGAACCTCATGACAAAGTCATGCGAGTTGGCAATTCTGCTGAAGGAATTAGCTGAAGAAACCTCAGCGCCACTAGCAATAATATTTACAAATTCATGAATGACAGGATCGGTCCCGGAAGACTTGAGAAGGGCGAATGTAGAGCCTATCCATAAGAGGGGAAAAGGGAGAAGCTGGGAAACCATAGACCAGTCATCCTGACTTCGATACCTGGGAAGCTACTAGAGCAAAGTATAAAACATTCAATTTGCGAATACCTGGAGGATGAAGGGGTGATCGCTAGCAGCCAGCATGGAGTTACCAAGTACAAATTATGCCAAACCTGTCAAAGAACGAAATCAAGCTGGGTAGCTGGTTTGGTGGATAGGGGAAATACGGTGGACATAATAGACCTGGATTTCAGAAAGGCTTTGACACAATACCACATGACATTCTCATACGTAAGCTGGAGAAATGCAGGCTCAGCGGAACTACCATTAAGTGGATACAAAATTGGTTAAACAACCACAAATGAGGAGTAGCTATTAATGGAATGATGTCAGATTGGAGGGAGGTCTCAAGTGGGGTTCCACAGGGATCTGGTCTGGACCCGGTGTTGTTTAACATCTTTATTAATGACCTGGGTGTAGGAATAGAGAGCTTACTGATCATGTCTGCAGATGACACAAAGCTTTGGGGTGGGGGAGGGGGTTTGCCAATACTTTGAAGGATAGAGCTAAAATTCAGAGGTATCTTGATAAATTGGAGATCTGGGCTATAGACAACCAAATGAAATTCAACAAAGACAAATGTAAGGTGCTGCACATAGGGAAGAAAAGCCAAATGTACAAATACAGAATGGGGGATAACTGGCTCGGCATCAGCACTGCTGAGAAGGATCTGGGAGTAGCGGTCGATCACAACCACAACATGAGTCAGCAACGCGATGCTGTTACAAAAAAAGCAAATGCTATTTGAGGTTGCATTAACAGTGGCATAGCATGCAAGTGATGGGAAGTGATAGTACCACTCTACTCGGCGCTGACTAGGCCTCAGCTGGAGAACTGTGTCCAATTTTGGTCACTGCTGTATAGATAGGATGTAGAGAAACTAGAAAGGATCCAGAGGCGAGTGACAAAGATGATCAAAGGGATGGAATGCAAGCCATATGAGCAAAGGCTGACGGAACTGGGTATGTTTAAGCTTGCAAAAGAGGAGATTGAGGGGAGACATAGTGGTCTTCAAATACTTGAAAGGCTGCCATAAAAAAGGTGGAGAAAAGTTGTTCTCTCTGGCCACAGAGGGCAGGACAAAAGTCAGTGGATTCAAACTACAGCACAGTAGGTTTAGATTAAATCTCAGGAAAAACTTCCTAACTGTAAGAACAGCGGGACAATGGAACGGACCTGCCTAGGGAAGTCATGGAAGCTCCTTCACTAGAGTTTTTCTAAAGGAGGCTGGACAGGCATCTGTCCTAGATGGATTAGACACAACAAATCTTTCGTCTTGGCAGGGGGGTTAGACTAGATGGCCATTGTGGTCCCTGCTAACCCTATGGTTCTATGTTCCTCTGGACCACAGAGTGAAGGGAAATCAGCCACATCTGGCGCGGGGACTGTTTATACAGTGATCACTTGACCGCCACTGAGATTCAGCTACCAGACCACAGGGGCTGGTTAGCCTCCAACCAGCAACGCAACTTAGAAGAGGTGAAACCCAGTGTGCTGTTGAAACCCACCCTGCTCCCTGAGTTTCCTCCCTCCTGGCCCTGGCCTAGCAGAGCCCTGCTTCGCTCCTGTGAGCTGCCACGGTGCTGGGGTCCCAGCTCCCCACGGGTGCAGATGAGTTGGGAGCCCTCTGGCCTTCTCACGCCGAGCAGCTCACACAGCCAAAGGGGAGGCACCAGCCCAGAGGGGTTCGCTCCTGCGGGAACGGCTGGGAGGGCAGCGTTTGTCCAGGGGTCATCACTGGGTGCAAGAAACGTGTGTGTGGTTGTGTTAGTGCAGGAGTGTGTGGGATTGTGACTATCTGTGTCCGGTTGTTTCTGTTAGATTGTGTGTGCGATTATGATGGTGTGTAACTGTGCATGTATTTGGGTGACAGTGTTTTGTGTGTGTGATTTGTGTGTCTCAGTATCGTTGTGTGTCTGTCTGTCTCAGTATAGGGGTGTGTGTGTGTCTTTAGCTGTGTGTGTGTCTCGCTGCAGTTGTGTGTGTCTGTATAATTATGCATGTATCTGTCTATCTCTGTGTAGTTGGGTGTGTCTCTCTCTCAGTGTAGGGTATGTCTCTGTCTAGTGTTTTTGTATCTGTCTAGTTGCATCCCTTTGTGTGTGTGTGTGTGTGTGTATGTCTGCCTTGTGTGTGCATCTCTCTCTCTCTCTCTCAATGTAGAGGTGTGTGTCTGTATAAGTGTAGCTGGGTGCATCTGTGTAGTTGTGTGTGTCTGTTTCAGTGTAGCAGTGTTGGTTGGTCTGTGGTTTTTTTGTGTGTGTTTTTTGTCTCTTGGTGTAGTGTGTGGGTCTGACTAGTTGTGTGTCTGTCTCAGTGTCACTTTCTTTCTTTCTCTCTTTTATTCGTCCGCTTCCTCATAACACACTGTCCTTCCTCTGGTCAGTGTTTCTCTCTTTTCGGATACCAGTTCTCTTTCCTCTGCACTCTGCTGCCTCCTCTCCAGGCAGCGTCCTGTCCTTGAAACTCTCACTCCCTGCTCCTCCGCACACACCCCTCACTGAGCACAGGATGGACCCCCTGCCTCTGCTCCTCTACCTGTGCGCAGGTAAGTGCCAGCCAGAGGGACTGGGAAAAGCTGGGCTCCTCCACATGGGTGCCCAGCAAGTACCCCTCTGGCAGGGGAATGGGAGCAGCTGGATGGTCAGGACTTCTG
Organism: Chelydra serpentina; assembly: GCA_037349315.1. Lineage (NCBI taxonomy): Eukaryota > Metazoa > Chordata > Testudines > Chelydridae > Chelydra > Chelydra serpentina. The sequence goes on along the minus strand of JBAIAC010000021.1, from coordinate 1,007,473 downwards.
GTTCCTATCCCTGGCTGGCTCGGGGGATGGGGGGCAGGGGAGGAGGTGGGTCTGGTGGGTTACAGCAGGGGTCCTGAGCATCAGGAGACCTAGGTTCTCTCCCCAGATTTGGGAGGGGAATGGGGCTCCAGTGGCTTGGAGGAGGGATGTGGGGGCTGATAATCAGGACTCCTGGGTTCAGTTCCCTCTGTGTTCTGTTCCTCCAGACTCTCTGGGATGGGAGTGGTCACGGGTGCAACTCCCCTTCTCTGTGGGGCGTGTGTGCTCGGTAGGATGTGGGGGGAGGGTCTGGCAGGTGTGAAATGGATGCGGTATTTGCAATTGTGCAATCCTGCTGTAAAACCATAGCTGCTTCAATGTCACGTCTCTTTTGTCTGTGAGGCCTGGACCCATCGGGGAATGGAGGGAGACTGACTTCGGGGTGGCTGAGAGTGAGGGGGATGGAGTGGGAAGGGGGGACAGACTGGGAGATGGGGTCTGAAAAGGGATGAAGGGAAGAATGGCGGAGGCCACCTCAGCTCCTCACCCACCCTCATCTCTTTCGTCCCCAGGCCCCACCGACACAGCTCCACAATTCTGCACCCCACTTTGCCCCATATTTTCTCCTCCTACAGCTCTGGGAGGTCTTTACTACCTCCCCGGCCTGAAGGGGGCAGCTCCCAGGGGATTCTCAGGGAGAGATGGCCATGCTGTGCCTTAGGGATTCACTGTTGCCACTGATGGGCTGTTTGGTATTTCTTGTGTGACATGAGTTTGGTGGGTCTCAGCTCTGGCTCCCCCAGCACAAGCTTACCAGGCGACCCTCCATTAACTGATAGACTCGGCAAAGAGACTGAGAAGTGCCTGGGCCAAGGAGCTCCCAGTGCGAAGCTGCAGCCAATCCTTGGATGCATAAGAAGGGGAAACTTGAGTAGGAGCAGAGAGGTTATTTTACTTCTGTATTGGCCAGTTCTGGTGCCCACAGTTGAAGAAGGAGGTTGATAAATTGGAGAGGGCTCAGAGAACAGCCATGGGAATGATCAAAGCATCAGAAAACCTGCCTGATAGATTGAGCAATGTGAGTCTATCATTATTTAGATTAACAAAGCGAAGGCCAAAGGGAGATGATTTGAGCAGGGGGTTGGACTAGATGACCTCCTGAGGTCCCTTCCAACCCTGAGATTCTATGATCTCATTCTATAAGTACCTGCGTGGGGAACAAATATATGATGATGAGCTCTTCAGTCTAGCAGAGGAAGGTCTAACACGATCCAATGGCTGGAAGCTGAAGCTAGACAAATTCAGACTGGAAATGAGGTGTAATATTTCTAACAGTGACAGTAATTAACCACTGGAACAATTTACCAGGGGTTGTAGTGGATTCCCCGTCACAGGCAATTTTACATCAAGATTGGATCTTTTTCTAAATGTTCCAGTCTAGTTCAAACAGGGATTAATTCAGAGAAGCTCTATAGCTCGTGTTACACAGGAAGTCAGGCTAGATGAACTCAGCAGTTCCTTCTGGCGTTCTATTCTGTAATTCTATGAAGGTTGATCTGCCCCTGCGACCCTACAGAAAATCCCCCTCCCCCTGTGAATCCAGGTCAGCAGGAGATAAATCAAGGTCTTCATTCACCAGTGCTAAACACACTCGTTATATTTATTCTTCATGTGGGAGTTTCTGCTGCTATTCAAATGAATGCATGGAATGATTTTCATAAAATGCCCCTCCAGGGCTAGACACAAAGGAAGCTTGAATGAGCTGGTGGGGATGGTCTGGGAGTCAGGATTCCTGAGTTCTATCCCCAGCTTTGAGAGGGGAGTGGGGTCTGGTGCTCAGTCTCAGAAAGATTTTGAACATAAGAATGGCTGTACTGGGTCAGACCAAAGGTCCATCCAGCCTAGTATCCTGTCTGCCAACAGTGGCCAATGCCAGGTGCCCCAGAGGGAGTGAACCTAACAGGTAATGATCAAGTGATCTCTCTCCTGCTATCCATCTCCTCCCTCTGACAAACAGAGGCTAAGGACACCATTCCTTACCCATCCTAGGGTACGTCTACACTACAGAATTAGGTCGAAATTATAGAAGTCGATATATTAAAACCCGAATTAATGGAATCGATTGTGTGTGTCCCCACTAAAGAGCGTTAAGACCATGAGGTCGATTGTCTGTGTCCACAGTTGCGAGATTAGCATCGACCTTCGAAGCATTGCATTGCGGGTAGCTATCCCACAGTTCCCGCAGTCTCCGCCGCCCATTGGAATTCTGGGTTGCGATCCCAAAGCCTGATGGGGCAGAAAAAAATGTCGCTGGTGGTTCTGGGTACATGTCATCAGGCCATCAAACGTCCCTCCCTCCCTCCTTGAAAGCAATCTTTTTCGCGCCTTGTCTGCGTGCTTTCCATGTTTGCTACAGAAGGCTACAGAAGGCTGCTCAGCTCACAATTACCGTACATCTCCAGCATACGCCTTCACATTAGGTCTAGTGGAGATTCAGTCACGGTATAATACAGGCAGAGGGATAGCTCAGCGTTCTGAGCGTTGGCCCACTAAACCCGGGGTTGTGAGTTCAATCCTTGAGGGGGCCATTCCGCCTGAGGCTGGTAGTCGCGGGACTGCACAGCATAAGCTCCTTGCCTTCTAGCTGCAGATCGTGCAATATGCCATAAATGGTTGTGGTCGCGGGACCATACAGGAGAAGCTCCTTGCCTTCTAGCTGCAGATCGTACAATATGCTTGACATTACAGTGCTCCTGGCCGGCGGCCTTTGGTGTGGCTGGCCGGGGGCGCTTTTTTACGTTTTCTTTAAGGGAGATCCAGCACTGCCTGGAACACGGGCAGAGGGATAGCTCAGCGGTATGAGCGTTGACCCGCTAAACCCGGGGTTGCGAGTTCAATCCTTGAGGGGGTCAGTAGAGCTTATTGTACCATCTGCAGCTGGAAGGAAAGGCGCCTAACCCCTGCTCACGGCATATTGTACTATCTGCAGCTAGAAGGAAATGAGCCTAACCCTTGCTCCCCCCTCCCTCCGTGAAAGCACCTGAGGGGGGAGAGAAAAATCCTTTCGCGCCTTTTTTCGTGCGGGCGCCATATTGCTGCCACCATTGTTATCCACCCGCCGCTTCTGCTCCCACTCTGCTGTCCTGCAAACAGCGTACCGGGGGAAGCATGGAGCACGATCAGATCACCGCAACTGTTATGGCCGTTATGAACACCACACGCATTGTCCAGGAGTATATGGAGACAGAGAACCGGGAGCTGCTAGAGCAACAGGAGGCGAGGACGAGACAGCATCAGCCTGAGGAGAGTGATGAGGACATGGAGACAGACCTCTCTCAGAAAAGGCCCCCCCGCAAGGTGGACATCATGGTGGTAATGGGGCTCGTTGATACAGTGGAACGCCGATTCTGGGCCCGGGAAACAAGCACAGAGTGGTGGGACCACATAGTGCTGCAGGTCTGGGATGAATCCCAGTGGCTGCGAAACTTTCGCATGCGTAAGGGCACTTTCATGGAACTTTGTGAGTTGCTTTCCCCTGCCCTGAAGCGCCAGAACACCAAGATGAGAGCAGCCCTCACAGTAGAGAAGCGACTGGCGATAGCCCTGTGGAAGCTTGCAACGCCAGACAGCTACCGGTCAGTCGCGAATCAATTCGGAGTGGGAAAATCTACAGTGGGGGCTGTTGTCATGCAAGTAGCCAGGGCGATCACCAAGCTGCTTGTACCAAGGGTTGTGAGTCTGGGAAATGTGCAGCTCATACTGGATGGCTTTGCAGCAATGGGCTTCCCGAACTGTGGAGGGGCGATAGACGGAACCCATATCCCTATCTTGGCACCGGACCACCAAGCCAGCGAGTACATAAACCGAAAGGGTTACTTTTCAATAGTGCTGCAAGCACTGGTGGATCACAAGGGGCGTTTCACCAACATCAACATGGGATGGCCGGGAAAGGTACATGACGCTCGCATCTTCAGGAACTCTGGTCTGTTTCAGCTGCTGCACCAAGGGACTTTCTTCCCAGACCAGAAAATAACCGTTGGGGATGTTGAGATGCCCATAGTTATCCTTGAGGACCCAGCCTACCCGTTAATGCCATGGCTCATGAAGCCATACACAGGTAGCCTGGACAGTAGTCAGGACCTTTTCAACTATAGGCTGAGCAAGTGCAGAATGGTGGTGGAGTGTGCATTTGGCCGTTTAAAAGCAAGATGGTGAAGTTTATTAACTAGGTTAGATCTCAGCGAAACCAATGTTCCTATTGTTATTACTGCTTGCTGTGCGCTCCACAATATCTGTGAGAGTAAGGGGGAGACGTTTATGGCAGGGTGGGAGGTTGAGGCAAATCGCCTGGCCGCTGGTTATGCGCAGCCAGACACCAGGGCTATTACAAGAGTACAGCAGGGTGCGTTGCGCATCAGGGAAGCTTTGAAAACAAGTTTCATGAATGGCCAGGATGCTGTGTGAAAGTTCTGTTTTTCCCCAGTAATGAAAAGCCCCGCCCCTTCATTCGCTCTACTTCCCTTTACCCAAACCGCCCTGCCCTCCCCCCCTCGATCACCGCTTGCAGAGGAAATAAAGTAATTCTTGTTTAAAAATCATGCATTCTTTATTAATTTGTAAAACACAGAGGGGGGACTATGGTGGTAACTGACACAGTCTCCCGGGATAGGTGGTGGAGGAAGGGAAGCACCAGGATGGGTGGTGGAGGAGGGGATGAGGGAAGGACAAGGACACACAGCACTTTAAAACTTATTGAATGCCAGCCCTTTCTTGCTTGGACTGTTCTCTTGGCTTGTGTGGCTGGGAGCACGGAGGCCACCCAAACGCGTTCTTGGGCGTCTCGGGGATGAGGTTATGGGACTCGGGAAGGAGGGCTGTTGGTTACACAGGGGCTGTAGCGGCGGTCTGGGCTCAGGCGGCCTTTCCTGAACCCTACGCCTGTCCTCAGCCATAAGCCGGAGGATTTCCGTTTGATCCTCCAGTAGCCTCAGAATTGCATCCTGCCTTCTCTCTGCACGCTGACGCCACCTACTCTCTTCATCCCGCCGCTGTCTCTCTTCAGCCCGCCAGTCATTGTCCTCAGCACGCCACTTGTCCGCGCGATCAAATTCTGCCTTCCTGGACTCAGACAGTGTCTGCCTCCACGCATTCTGCTGGGCAGCCTCAGAGTGGGAGGATTCCATGAGTTCTGAGAACATATCGTCTCGACTCCTTTTCTTTTTACTTCTTATCTTCGCTAGCCTCTGGGATGGTGATGAAAGGGGTGGCGTTGAAACATCTGTAGCTGTGGGAGGAAGCAAACGGGAGACAAATGTAAAAGACACATTTTGTTTGAACAAAACATTACATATCACATGTGCATTTTGTCCAAGGTTGCACTGGGCCTCTTTTATTGAGGGTCTGCCGGTTTGCTGTGAGAGATCACACAAGCAGGTCCGGCGGGCAACAAAATTCGGCTTGCAGACAGCCATGGTAAGACACTCTATAGGCTTCTTTAAGCTTCACAACAGGCGGGAATGTTTTCAAACAGCAACCCCCTCATTTCCCATAACAAACATCCCGTGGGCTGGCAATTTAAAACAAATAGGTTAGCAATTGAAAAGTTAGGGGGGGCGGCGGTTTTCGGGTTAACATGCAGGGAGAACCTAATCGCCCCCCCCCCCACACACACACCCAGGCAAGATGTTCGCTGTGCCCCCTCCCCCCACCGCGTGGGTCACAGCGGGGAAGATTTCCGTTCAGCCACAGGCAAACAGCCCAGCAGGGACGGAGCCCCTCTGAATGCCCCCGTACTAAAATTCCCCTATTTCAACCAGGTTCCCATGAATGATATCACTCTTCTGAGGATAACACACACAGATAAAGAAAGGATGTTGCTTGAATGCCAGCAAAAACCGGGACCGTACACCGCCATGCTTTGCAAAGCACTGATTCCAGACTACGTGCTGCTTGCCTGGCGCGGCAGAGTGTGTTACCACGGAGCACAGGATAAGGCTGCCCTCCCCAGAAACCTCATGCACAGGCTTTGGGAGCACATCCAGGAGATCTTTCTGGAGATGTCCCCGGAGGATTTCTGCTCCGTCCCCGAACATGTTAACAGACTTTTCGAGTAGCTGTGGCTGTACTGGCCACGAATTAATCATTAAACACGCTTGCTTATAAAACATGTATTAATTAAACAGAGGTACACTCACCAGAGGTCCCTTCTCCTGCATCGAGCACGCCTTGGGAGGGTTCGAACTGTACTTGCTCCAGGGTGAGAAAGAGTTCCTGGCTGTCGGGGAAAAGGGCTTCTCCGCTTCCTTGCTGGGTCTGTGTGCTATTTTCAGCATCATTATCATCATCAGGCTCCTCTGTGGGTTCTGATGATCCACATACGGAGTCAAACCACATGGGAGGGTCTGTGCTGGCTGCACCTCCTAGAATGGCATGCAGCTCATCATAGAAGCGGCATGTCTGGGGCTGTGACCCAGAGCGGCTGTTTGCATCTCTGGTTTTTTGGTAGGCTTGCCTGAGCTCCTTAATTTTCACGCGGCACTGTTGCGCGTCCCTGTTGTAGCCTCTGTCCTGCATGCCCTTGGAGACTTTGGCATATGTCTTGGCGTTTCTTCTTTTGGACCCTAGCTCTGCTAGCACGGTTTCGTCTCCCCAAACAGCGATCAGATCGAGTACCTCACGCTCGGTCCATGCTGGAGCTCGTCTTCGGTTCTGGGACTCCATCATGGTCACCTCTGCTGATGAGATCTGCACTCACCTGCAGCTCACCACGCTGGCCAAACAGGAAATGAAATTCAAAAGTTCGCGGGGCTTTTCCTGTCTACCTGGGAGGAGCATTCGAGCTCAGACCGCTGTCCAGAGCGGTCAGCTGTTGCACCGTGGGATAGATTTAGGAGGCCGATACTGTCGAATTGCGTCCTCACTAAGCCTACATCGATTCGGCAATATCGCTTTAAGCGCTAATTCTCTCGTTGGGGGTGGAGTGGTGAGATCGATTTTAAGAGCCCTAGAAGTCGATGGTAAGGGCTTCGTCGTGAGGACGGGTGCACGGATCAATCGAAATAACGCTAATAAATTCGACTTAAACTCGTAGTGTAGACCAGGGCTCAGCTAATAGCCATTAATGGACTTAACCTCCATGAATTTATCTAGTTCTCTTTTAAACCCTGTTATAGTCCTAGCCTTCACAACCTCCTCAGGCAAGGAGTTCCACAGGTTGGCTGTGCGCTGTGTGAAGAAGAACTTCCATTTATTTGTTTTAAACCTGCTGCCCATTAATTTCATTTGGTGGCCCCTAGTTCTTATATTATGGGAACAAGTAAATAACTTTTCCTTATTCACTTACTCCACACCTCTCATGATTTTATATACCTTTATCATATCCCCCTTTAGTCTCCTCTTTTCCAAGCTGAAAAGTCCTAGCCTCTTTAATCTCTCCTCATATGGGACCCGTTCCAAACCCCTATTCATTTTAGTTGCCCTTCTCTGAACCTTTTCTAATGCCAGTATATCTTTTTTTGAGATGAAGAGACCACATCTGTACACAGTATTCAAGATGTGGGCGTACCATGGATTAATATAAGGGCAATAAGATATTCTCCATCTTATTCTCTATCCCTGTTTAAAGGATTCTTAACATCCTGTTTGCTTTTTTGACTGCTGCTGCACACTGTGTGGACGTTTTCAGAGAGCTATCCACAATGACTCCAAGATCTCTTTCCCGATTAGCTGGAATGATGAGTCTTTACAGAGGGTAATTAAGGCTATTACCGTCGGGTGGTCATAGAATCATAGAATATTGGGCTTGGAAGGGACCTCAGGAGGTCATCTAGTCCAACCCCCTGCTCAATGCAGGACCAATCCCCAACTAAATCATCCCAGCCAGGGCTTTGTCAAGCCTGACCTTAAAAACTTCTAAGGAAGGAGATTCCACCACCTCACTAGGTAACCCATTCCAGTGCTTCACCACCCTACTAGTGAAAAGGTTTTTCCTAATATCCAACCTAAACCTCCCGCATTGTAATTTGAGACCATTACTCCTTGTTGGATCATCTGGTACCACTGAGAACAGCCAAGCTCCATCCTGTTTGGAACCCCTCTTCAGGTAATTGAAAGCAGACATCAAATCCCCCTCATTCTTCTCTTCTGCAGACTAAATAATCCCAGTTCCCTCAGCCTCTCCTCATAAGTCATGCGCTTCAGCCCCCTAATCATTTTTGTTGCGCTCCGCTGGACTCTTTCCAATTTTTCCACATCCTTCTTCTACTGTGAGGCCCAAAACTGGACACAGTACTCCAGATAAGGCCTCACCAATGCCAAATAGAGGGGAATGATCACGTCTCTCAATCTGCTGGAAATGCTCCTACTTATACAGCCCAAAATGCCGTTAGCCTTCTTGGCAACAAGGGCACACTGTTGACTCATATCCAGCTTCTCATCCACTGTAACCCCTAGGTCCTTTTCTGCAGATCTGCTGCCTGGCCACTCGGTCCCTAGTCTGTAGCAGTGCATGGGATTCTTCTGTCCTAAATGCAGGACTCTGCATTTGTCCTTGTTGAACCTCATCAGATTTCTTTTGGCCCAATCCTCTAATTTGTCTAGGTCCCTCCGTATCCTATACCTACACTTCAGCATATCTACCACTACTCCCAGTAGAGTGTAATCTGCAATCTTGCTGAGGGTGCAGTCCACGCCATCCTCCAGATCATTAATGAAGATATTGAATAAAACCGGCCCAAAGACCCACCCTTGGCGCACTCCACTTGATACCGGCTGCCAACTAGACATGGAGCCATTGATCACTCCCCTTTGAGCCCGACGATCTAGCCAGCTTTCTATCCACTTTATAGTCCATTCATCCAGCCCATACTTCTTTAACTTGCTGGCAAGAATACTGTGGGAGACTGTATCAAAAGCTTTGCTAAAGTCAACAAACAAAACATCCACTGCTTTTCCCTCATCCACAGAGCCAGTTATCTCGCCATAGAAGGCAATTAGGTTAGTCAGGCATGACTTGCCCTTGGTGAATCCATGCTGACTGTTCCTGATCACTTTCCTCTCCTCTAAGTGCTTCAAAACTGATTCCTTGAGGACCTGTTCCATGATTTTTCCATGGACTGAGGTGAGACTGACTGGCCTGTAGTTCCCCGGAAACTCCTTCTTCCCTTTTTTAAAGATGGGCACTACATTAGCCTTTTCCCAGTCATCTGGGACCTCCCCCGATCTCCATGAGTTTTCAAAGATAATGGCCAATGGCTCTGCAATCACATCTGCCAACTCCGTTAGCACCCTCGGATGCAGTGCATCCGACCCCATGGACTTGTGATCATCCAGCTTTTCTAAATAGTCCCGAGCTACTTCTTTCTCCACAGAGGGCTGGTCACCTCTTCCCCATACTGTGCTGCCCAGTGCAACAGTCTGGGAGCTGACCTTGTTAGTGAAGACAGAGGCGAAAAAAGCATTGAGAACATTAGCTTTTTCCACGTCATCTGTCACTAGGTCCCTTCCCCATTCAGTAAGGGGCCCACACTTTCCCTGACCTTCTTGTTGTTGCTAAAATACCTGAAGAAACCCTTCTTGTTACTCTTAACATCTCTTGGTAGCTGCAACTCCAAGTGTGATTTGGCCTTCCTAATTTCACTCCTGCATGCCTGAGCAATATTTTTATACTCCTCCCTGGTCATTTGTCCAATCTTCCACTTCTTGTATAGGCTTCTTTTTTTGTGTTTAAGATCAGCAAGGATTTCACTGTGAAGCCAAGCTGGTTGCCTGCCATATTTACTATTCTTTCTACACATCGGGATGGTTTGTTCCTGCAACTTCAATAAGGATTCTTTAAAATACAGCCAGCTCTCCTGGACTCCTTTCCCCCTCATGTTATTATCCCAGGGGATCCCACCCATCAGTTCCCTGAGGGAGTCAAAGTCTGCTTTTCTGAAGTCCAGGGTCCATATTCTGCTGCTCTCCTTTCTTCCTTGTGTCAGGATCCTGAACTCGACCATCTCATGGTCACTGCCTCTCAAATTCCCATCCAGTTTTGCTTCCCCTATTAATTCTTCCCTGTTTGTGAGCAACAGGCCGAGAACAGCTCTGTTCCTAGTTGGTTCCTCCAGCACCTGCACCCGGAAATTGTCCCTATACTTTCCAAAAACTTCCTGGATTGTCTGTGTACCGCTGTATTGCTCTCCCAGCAGATATCGGGGTGATTGAAGTCCCCCATGAGAACAAGGGCCTGTGATCTAGTAACTTCTGTTAGTTGCTTGAAGAAAGCCTCGTCCACCTCATCCCCCTGGTCTGGTGGTCTGTAGCAGACTCCCACGACGACATTACCCTTGTTGCTCACACTTCTAAATGTAATCCAGAGACTCTCAGGTTTTTCTGCAGTTTCATACTGGAGCTCTGAGCAGTCATACTGCTCTCTTACATACAACGCAACTCCCCCACCTTTTCTGCCCTGCCTATCCTTCCTGAACAGTTTATATCCATTCATTACAGTATTCCACTCATGTGAGTTATCCCACCAAGTCTCTGTTATTCCAATCACATCATAATTCCTTGACTGTTCCAGGACTTCCAGTTCTCCCTTCTTGTTTCCCAGGCTTCCTGCATTTGTGTATAGGCATTTAAGATAACTCACCGATAGTCCTGCTGTCCCAGTATGGGGCAGGAGCCCTCCCCTCTTGCACTCACCTACTTGTGCTTCCTCCCGGTATCTCACTTCCCCACTTACCTCAGGGCTTTGGTCTCCTTCCCCTGGTGAACCTAGTTTAAAGCCCTCCTCACTAGGTTAGCCAGCCTGCTTGCCAAGATGCTCTTCCCTCTCTTCGTTAGGTGGAGCCCATCTCTGCCTAGCAATGGTCAGGACATTCCAGATCAACTCCACATTTTCAGTTCAAAGCAGAACTGCCTGTTAGTGGTGGCGTATTGTTTAGACTAAATAGAATAGAAGCACCGAAGATGTTACAAGCTGACATGCTCACAGGAGGACATGAAGGGCGCTTGGACCTGGAGAAATGCAGAGCCAGAGAGAGACAGTACTGGCCACAAATGAACAATGAGATGGCAAAATTGTTAAAATGTGTACAACAGGCCCCCAATGCCAATCTAAACAGGGTAAAAGAGGCTATGTTGGTAAGCAATGAACAGTTAAGGGCATGATCTAAAGTTGGTGTGAATCTATTTGCATACATAGGTGAGGGCTCTGTTTTGACACTGGATTATAATTCTCATTCTCTGGAGGTCATTTTATTAGAAAATACCACACCAAAAACATGGTATAGTGCACATGAAATCCAGATTTTGCAGGCATGGAATCCCTGAAGTTATTTGCCCAACTCAGAGATGCAGCCACCTATGGGGTGGGGCCTGGGGGCTGTTTGAACAGGGATTCCTTCACTTGTTGGGTGTCTCGGGGAGGGGATGAGGGAGGTGTGACTCTGCCTCTCCATGGGGCACGTGTGCTTGGTAAAATGTGGGCTGGGGCTGCGGTTGGTGGGCAGGTAGTGGACGTGGTTGGCACGGTCCTGCTATAAAGCCACCTGTCACGGAGTATAGGGGAGTCCGGCCCTGCACCCCTCTTCCCCGGAGTCACTGGGAGTCTCAGCCAGCCAGTAGAACAGAAGGTTAATTAGAGATGCCAGGAACACAGTCCAAACAGAGTTTGTCAGTACATCCAGGACCCCTCAGTCGGGCCCGACCCCAGCTCGGGGCTCCCTGCATTTCACCCCACAGCTCCAAACGGGGGCAGGGAGGCCAGACCCTGTCTGCCCCTCTCCCCTCCTCTTCCCAAGCCAGCTCCAAACTGAAACTCACCAGCCCCTCCTCCCCCTTTCTCCTTCCCGGGCCAGGAGGTCACCTGATCCCTTTGTTCCAACACTTGCAGCTCATACCTTTGCAGGGGAGGGGCCGGGCCATCTGTTGCCAGGAAACAGGGCCATTCTCTGTGTCCAGGCCTCTGCCTTCTAGGGCTTTGTAACAATCATGCACCGTTGTCCCACCACCTAGATACTCAAGCACCGCATAGGGGAAACCGAGGCACCCACACAGTACTCAGGGAAACCTTAACAACAGTCCTAGTTCGTCACACCAGCACAGCTTCTTCCTGATTCAAAGTCACGTCTCCTCTGTCTGTGAAGCTGGGACCTCTCAGGGTATGCGGGGAGGTCACATGTTGTCGTGGCTGAGAATGAGGATGACAGATCTGAGGCTGGGACTGGGGAGTTTGAGGCACATTGGGAGACGGATCCTAAAAAGGGAAGAAGGGAAGATTGGGGGAGCCTGCCCCACCCGCTCAGCACCCCCTTTGTCCAGACAGCCCCACCATTTCCCTACCTCACCCCCCAGCCCCACAATTCTACACCCCACCTTGCTCCACATCTGCTCCTCCTGCAAATCTAGACAGTCTTTACCCCCTCCCAGCCTGGAGGGGGCAGCTCCAAGAGAATTCTCCTTCCCAGGTCTGGGCTTGCAGGGATGGAGAGGGCAGAAGAGCCGGGGGACACGAGAGCAAAACCACCCTGAGAGATTCTTATACTCCCTACTTCTCTCCCACAATTCCTCTCAGACCTGCTTGCCTTCTGCGGCGGCCCTGATTGGCTACCCTTCCCCAGGAGGTGGGGGATGTGGGGAAGATCAGCCAATTGGAAAGGGGGTTTCCCCACTCACCCACTTCCCCCAGCCAGTCCCACGGAGGGGTGGGAGAGTTAGTTAGCTACTCTATGATTAGGGATTCAGTGTTGCCATCCACTGCCTGTTTCTTGTGTGACACGAGTTTGGGGAATCTCGAGCAGGAATCACGAGGTTACAGTTGAACCTCAGAGTTACAAACTGACCAGTCAACCACACACCTCATTTAAATCAGAAGTACACACCCAGGCAGCAGCAGAGACCAAAAAAACAAAAAAAGCAAATACAGTACTGTGCTGTGTTAAACGTAAACTACTAAAAATATAAAGGGGAAGCTGCATTTTTCTTCTGCATAGTGTGACAGACCCAGACCAGTGGGGTACAGGAGTCTGGTAGAAGGCAAATATTCTGGCCACTGGGTGAATAGTTTTCTGTTCCCTGAGTGACCAGAGCAGGGGCTGCCCTATAGCAAACAGGAACCTGCTAGAACCAATTAAGGCAGGCAAGCTAATTAAGATACTTAGAGCCAAGAATCATAGACTATCAGGGTTGGAAGGGACCTTAGGAGGTCATCTAGTCCAACCCCCTGCTCAAAACAGGACCAATCCCCAATTTTTTCCCCGGATCCCTAAATGGCCCCCTCAAGGATTGAATTCACAACTGTGGGTTTAGCAGGCCAATGCTCAAACCACTGAGCTATCCCTCCCCCCCTAAGGTCCCTTCCAACTCTGATATTCTATGATTCTATGAGCCAATTAAGAACATACTAGAATCAATTATGGCAGGCAGGCTAATCAGGACACCTGGTTTAAAAAGGACCTCCCATCAGTTAGTGGAGGGCTTGAGAGGAGCAGGGAGTGAGAAGGCGTGCTGCTGGAGGGCTGAGGAGTACAAGCGTGATCAGGCTTCAGGAGGAAGATCCTGTGGTGAGGATAAAGAAGGTGTTGGGGTGGAGGCCATGGGGATGTAGCCCAGGGAGTTGTAGCTGTCACGCAGCTGATACAGGAGACATTGTAGACAGCTGCTATCCACAGGGCCCTAGGCTGGAACTCGGTGTAGAGGGCAGGCCTGGGTTCCTCCCCATCCCCCCAACTCCTGATCAGACACAGGAGGAGTTGACCTGGTCTGTGAGCAACACCAGAAGGGAAGGTCTAATTTGGAAAGAGATCTGGCCTGTCCCCGACCCAATAGGTGGGACAACAGAGACTGCGGAGCTTGTTCTCCATTTCCCCATGCTGGCCAGTGATGAGGTTAGCTGAGTGAATGGCAGGTTTGAGCCTCTAGCAGAAGTGGCCAAACTGAGGGCTGCCGTGAACCTCTGAGGCAAGCAAATCTGCCAAAAAGTGCAGGACCCACCAAGGCAGAGGAGGAACTTTGTCACAATAGTAAAGTTTCAAAGCAGTATTATGTCAATATTCAGTTGTAAACCTTTGAAAGAACAACCGTAATGTTTGGTTCGAGTTATGAACATTTCAGAGTTATGAACAACCTCCAGTCCTCGGGGTGTTTGTAACTCTGAGATTCTGTTGCATTTTACCTCTGTATTTGACCCTGCTGGAATAGTGAGTCCAGTTCTGGTGCCCACAATTCACGAAGGATGTTGATAAATTGGAGAGGGGCCAGAGAGGAGCCACGAGACTAATGAAAGGATTGGAAAACCTGCCTCATAGTGATAGACTCAAGGAGATCAATCTAGGGTTAAGGGGTGACTTGACCCCAGTCTATGACTACTTATGAGGAGGACAAATATTAAATATTGGTCTTTTCAATCAAGCAGATAAAGGGCTAACACGATCCAATGGTTGAAAGTTGATGCTAGACAAACAAAGGCCATGTCTATACTAGTGAGTGTACAGCGGCACAGTTGTACCGATGCAGGTGCATCAATGTAAGATCATTCGTGTAACCACTCTAGGCTGACAGGAAAGAGCTCTCCGGTCTACGTAATTAAACAACCTCAACGAGCGGTGGTAGCTCTGTCAGTGGGAGAAGCTCTCCTGAAGACATAGTGTTCTGCACACTACCACTTATGCCAGCAAAACGTATGTTGCTCAGGGGTGTGGTTTTTTCACACCCCTGAGTGACATAAGTTTTGACACCGTAAGTGGTAGTGCAGACATGGCCTGTGACTGCAAATGAAGCCGATGCTTTTAACAGGAAGCGTAATTCACTACTGGAACGGTTTGCCAAGAGTTGTGGTGGATTCTCCATCACTGGACATTTTACATCATGACTGGACGTTTTTCTGAAAGCTCTGCCGTAGTTCAATCGGGGATTAATGCAGGGAAGTTCTCTGGCCTGTGTTATCCAGGAGGTCAGACTAGATGATCACAATGGTCCCTTCTGGCCTTGAATCTGGCAGTCTCTGAAGTCTGATCTGCCCCTTCTCCCCCTACAGGAGGTGCACCCGCTACGGATCAGCGTCAGTAAAGCTGATGGAGATAAATCTAGCGCTTCGTTAACCAGCGCTAGCTCCACTCATGATATTTATTTTTAAGTGGGAGTGTCTGGCGCTATGCAAATCAGTGCAGGGAATGATTTGCATAATATAGCCCTTGAGGGCTAGGGAACAGGGAGCAGGTGGGGAGGGGCTGGGAGTCAGGAGGCCTGGGTTCGATCCCTGGCTTTGGGAGAGCAGTGGGACTTGGTGGGTTAGAGCGGGCGGGGGAGGGTGTGTGTAGAAGTAGCCAGAAGGAGTCGGCCCCTCAGCCCCAACCACTGGCCCATTCTCCATGGGGGAAGCTCTAACTGGTGACCGTTTAACCCCTGCAGTGCTGGCACCGAGCCGCGGATTCAGCGTGGATGTGGAGGGACCCATCGCCTTCCAGGAGGCAGCAGAGGGGTTTGGGCAGAGCGTGGTGCAGTTCGGGAGTGCCAGCGCTGGGGGGTAAGGGCTGAACGTGGGCTCAGGGCCCCATATGACTCGTGCCCAATGCTGAGGGGCTTGTCTGGCTGGGCTGCCCCTCGTGGGACCCACTCCCCTAGTTGTGATGGGGCATTCCCCTAGCCCCTCTCTCTTTTCTCCCCGCAGGCTGATCGTCGGGGCCCCGCTGCAGATGGGAGACGTGAATGAAACCGGCAAAATCTACAAGTGCAACCCGGGCTCCATACGCTGCCAGGAGATCCTCATCCAGAGTAGGGGCACCCTGTGCTGTGGGGTGCAGCAATAGGATTGGGGTGGGAGTCAGGACTCCTGGGTTCTATCCTCTGCTCTGGGATAGGAGTGGAGTTTATCTGCTCACCCTGGTGTGCTTCTCTCCCCTCTCAGGGCCCCCCGATGCTAAGAACATGTCCCTTGGTTTGTCTCTGGCTGCCCGAGGCTCCCAGTTCCTGGTAGGTACCACACCCAGGGGAGATGGGTGCTGGCACTGGGGTCCGACATTTGCTCCCTCATCATTCCAGGGGACAGCTCCCTCTCCAAACCCCAATACTCATGGATGGTAGTAAACGGGTGGTGTCAGCGTGAGTGGAGCAAAGGTGCAAAGGTGACAGTTGGGTGACGTCACCATGACAATACGATAACTGTGTGAGGGGGCACAAGGATGCAGTGGGGAATGGTGGCACAAGGGGGGAAAGGTATAAGGGGGGGGCACAAGGAAGCAGTGGGGAATGGTAGTAGCCAGGTATCCTCGCTTTGGCAACAGTGACCGTGAGATGATGTTGTGAGGGATGGAGGCAACTGGCTGATGTTGCCATGGTGACCGTGACTGGAAGGAAGCAGGAAGCTGACATAGCAGGAAGCATTGTAACAGGGTTGTTGCCATGGCAGTGACTATGCGTGAACGTAGGAGGGAGCGTGGCAACCGGGTGACATTGACATGGCAACAGTGACTGGAAGCTGCTATAGCAGGGAGCGTGGGAACCAGACGATGCCCCCATATGACTCCCCTGTCTCCTCTCTGGGACTTGGGTGCTGGGTCCTGGAGTCCTGTCTGTCCCAAGCGGGTCCCTGCCCTTGCAGGGCCTTTCCCTACATATCCATGGGGGGGATCAGGCCCCAGACTCTCTCCCCCACCCTCAGTGCTCTGTTCAGAGGGGCACCTACTGACCCCGTCCCTTCTCGTGCCCCAGGCGTGCGGCCCCACGGTGCACCGGGCCTGCGGGGAGAACATGTACATCAACGGCTACTGCTTCCTCCTGGACCAGAGCCTCCGGCAGCTCCAGCGCATCCCAGACAGTCTGCCAGGTGAAGGGTGACACAGGGGTGTGTGTGTGTGGGACCTACGCCCTGGGGTCACGGGTGGATACAAGGGCCATGGGAAGGTGGAGGGGGGATGGGTCCATGGGTTGGGATAGCAGGCTAGGTGGGCCTGTTAGTTTGATTCAGAATATCGGTAGGAACTGGGAGTCAGGACTCCTGGGTTCTGTCCCAGCTCTGGGAAGAGGGTGAGGTGTATTTTTTTTTCATCCCAGTGTGTGTCATGCTTTACTCTTAGGACCCCTCAATAGCAGGGATGGGATGATATTGCAATAGAGGGGCCCATTGGTCTAATCCGGGGTTGCAGGGAGGGGTCAGGATGCCAGGTTAGATGCACCCGTTGTTCTGGTCTAGTTCTTTCAACTGGGTTATCTCCATGTTTCTGGAATTGAGTCCCATGTCGGATGTGTTTATTTCCTGTCCCTCTCAGAGTGCCGTAAACATGTCACAGACATCGCGCTCCTCATCGATGGCTCGGGCAGCATCAAAGCTGTGGACTTTACAAAGATGAAGATGTTTCTCTCTGAGATCATGAAGCGTTTCCACAACACCGACACACAGGTAACGGGCAGAGGCTGAACCCTGACTACGTACCCTGCCCCTCGCAGTCAGTGCTGATCCCAATACCCCAGTGCGGCGCTAGGGGGCGCTGTGCTGCAGGGAGCAGCAATGGATTTTGCATCCAAAACCAGGAAAAAATTCCCGCAGAACCAGCTACGTCCCGATCACCTGCCCCAGCCGCTAACTGAGTCTGATTCCTGCTTTTCTTACCCTCCACCCCTGGGGTTGTTTTTCTCTCTTCTCCCCTGCCTCCTCCTGCAGTTCGCCCTCATGCAGTACTCCAATAAATTTAAATTGCACTTCAACTTCATGGAGTACACGAGAAGTCACGACCCTGATCACCTTGTCCAGGGGGTTGAGCAGCTTCATGGAACGACGCACACGGCCACCGCCATCCGGAAAGTGGTGTAGGTATTGCCCTCCCCCCCGTGCTGACTCCACAGGGAATGGGCTGGAAGGACATGCAAGATAAGAGATAGGAACTCAGGACTCCTGGGCTCTGTCCCCAGCTGTGGGGGGGGGAGTGGGGACTAGGAGGTTAGAGCGGGGTGGGGATGCTGGGAGCCAGGACTGCAGGGTTCTATTGCCAGCTCTGAGCCGCCTTTGCTGTGTGACTTTAAGCAAGTCATGGCCCAGCCCTGTGCCTCAGTTTCCCCTTTGGTAAAATGGGGACATGACAGTGACCTCCTTTGTCAAGGACTTTAAGATCTGCAATGCCAAAGCAGTGGACCAGCGCTAGGTGTTATTAAGTATCAATAACCCTCCCATGCATTCCCCCCCCCCCCTTTTCCAGGCAGGAGCTGTTCAGCTCTTCGAGAGGAGCTCGGGATGAGGCCACCAAGGTTCTCATTGTGATCACAGATGGGGAGAAATACACAGACCCGCTTTCTTATTCAGACACCGTCCCCGAGTCTGAGAGAGCTGGAATCATCCGCTACGCCATCGGGGTGAGCCCGGCTGTGTGGAGAACTAGTATGGATCTGAGCCCATGTCCACATTCCCTTCAGATAAGGGAGACGACCTGACCCGGGGTTGTAACTGGGTCAATGTGTGACATTATAGGAGAGCTGGAGCTCCTCTGTTGTTCAGGTTGAGCAGAGCTTTCTAGTTAAAGGTCAGGTTTTCTGCCTGTCCTACGGTCCATGTTCTGATTCAGATTGCCATGAAATTTGGTATGTCTCATGGGGACACAGGTTAGGATTAGTGGTCCAAATTTTGGGTCACTGGAGCAAGGGGTTCCTGAGATACAGCCCCCCCAATTAAACAGCAAATCACCCAGTTCTAATAAAGTCTTTTCTGCACACACCTGGGGCTCAAACAACGGCTCTGATCCTCCCCAAACTGATCTCAGTCACTTGACATATATCTCCATGAACTGCTGAGCCAAAGAGATTGAAATGAGCCTCAGCAGGAAGATAAAGGGCAAGTCTAGGCAACAAACTTAAGTCGACTTAAGTTACATTGTCACACAGCCACCGAAGTCAGTCAATCGTTTTTTCATGTCCACACTATCCTCCTTCTGTCGGCAGCGCACGACCCCAGCAGGGGCGCTTGTGCTGACTTAACTATCAGTTGTGGGCATGGTGGGGCACTGACGGCTGGCGCCCCCAGGCGATATAAACAATGCAGTGTCTGTACGGACACTGCACTGACCTGTCTCCATTCAGCCAAGTGCACCGGCTCTAGCGGAAGTGGAGTTATGAAGTCGGTGTGGTGGACGAGTTATCTTGGTGGGAGCTACATTTTAGAGAGGCCACTTACAGAGTTAGGTCGCCGTAAGCTGCCTTATATCAACAAACTCGGGTTTAGAGTCATAAATTCCCAGGCCAGAAGGGACTTTTGCAATTCTCTAGTCTGAGCTTCCGTGTAGCATGGGCCAGAGAACTGCCCCCAATAATCCCTGCTGGAACCAGAGCAGATCTCTTAGAAAACCAGCCAGTCTTGAGCTAAAAATGGCCAGGGATGGAGAATCCACCACAGCCCGTGGTGAGCTGCTCCAATGGTTAATTCCCCTCACGGTTAAACCTGGCACCTTCTTTCCAATCGGAATGGGTGTAAATTCAGCTTCCAGCCAATGGATGTTGTTAGACCTCTGTCTGCTGCTTATGTTGGGCCCAGCGACCGGAAGGTGCCTGACTCCCCGCTGAACCGACGGCACACACCCCACCCGGACTAGCGCGGTGGTCCCAGGCCTTCACCCCTTGCCCTGCGGCTTCCCCTGGAGACATTGCAGGACTCGCCCCTCACTACCCCCTGGAGATTGAGTCATGCAGGGCCCCAGAGCGCTGATAGTCACCATGGCAAGGAGACCCCTGTGCCCTGCTGCTGATACAACCACCACTCGGTGCTGAAATGAGGCAGGTTCCATAACTCCAGGCACGAGGGCACCTCTCCTCACGTCACAGTGACACTTGTGCCAGGCTGATCCAGCGGCTCCCCACCCCCTACCGACCGGAGCGGCACATGGCGCTGGCTGAGACATGTCTCTCTAAGGCCCAGCAGGGCTCGGGGTGGGTGGATGTTGGTCCAGGGCTCTCGGCTGTGACTGACGCCGATGCCCTGGTCTCCCCTGTACCTCCCTCTACTTTGTGAAGGTCGGCAACGCCTTCTCCAGTGTTACTGCACAACGGGAGCTCCGTGAGATCGCCTCTGAGCCCACCAATGAGCACATCTTCCGGGTGGACAATTTTGATGCCCTCCAGGGCATCCAGAGCCAGCTGCAGGACAAGATCTTCGCCATCGAAGGTACCAGAGCCGGGGGAGGGGCCACACTGGCCCTGGGGCTCTAGAAATGGGGTTTCAAGGGCGAGACAGGATGGGGAGCAACTGTGAATCCCAGAGCTCAAATAGGCCCCAAATAGTCTCTCTTTCGCCATCCAACATCTATCGACTGATCTATCTCCATAAATCCCGCTAATGCCTTTCTCATCCAGGATCCCATGGGCAGGGGACTGGCTGGCTCAAGGGGTTGAGGAATGGGATCCGGGGCCTTCTCTCTAGGGGATTGGAGAAGGGCTGACTCAGGGAACGGGACACGGGGCCTTTACCGTCTATGATGGTCTCTCCCGTGTCTGTCTGTCTGTCTCTCCCCCCAGGCACCCAGTCCCAGAACGTCAGCTCCTTCCAGCTGGAGATGTCTCAGGAAGGATTCAGCTCCCTGCTGTCCCCTGTGAGTGATGCCTGGCCCCAGGGTGTGTCCCATGCTGCGTGTGCTGGGGCCCTGACAGCGCTTTCAAGCTAAGAAGGAGCTGGTTCGCTTAGTGCTTGTAGGGGAGACAACCCTTTACTAGCCCAGAGGGCTGCGGGAGCAGTGCAGGGGGGACCCTCCCCTCCCACTCAAGGCAGGCACTAGGGGGCTCTCTGCTGCAGCAAGTGGTGTGGGGGCCCAGTAGGGGGCCTCACTCCCCTGGCCGTCAGCACTGACCCCAGTGTCCCAGCACGATGCTAGGGGGCGCTGTGCTGCAGGCGGTGGCCTTGTCTAGTAAATACATGCTGTGCTGTCTGTTTCCTGTAATCAGTCCCCTTTCCATGCGTGTCGGTTTAGGACGGGCCTGTGCTGGGAGCGGTGGGAGCCTATGACTGGTCCGGTGGGATATACCTGTACGGGAGCAGCGGGAAGCCGAACTTCATCAACGTATCCAGAACCTCCACGGACATGAATGATGCTTACCTGGGTAAGAAACCCACAGAGCTTCCCTATTTAAACAGCCTCCACGCCCCACCCCAGAGGTGGCTGCATCTCAGTTCTGGGAAAGTTCTGTGCAGCACTGTTGCATGGCTGTTTCCCATCTCACCTCCCCACGTCCCTCTCTTCCTTTGAGGTTATTCGTCTCAGGTCATCACAGCCAATGGGCAGAGCAGCTACGTGGTCGGGGCCCCTCGCTACCAACACACCGGCAAAGTCGTCCTGTTCAGTCGAGATACCAAGGGCGGGGAATGGACACCCAGCTCGGAGCAGTTGGGAAAGCAGGTATGGGGAGTGTTACAGATAAAGAGGAGTGTGGGTGTGTGTCAGAGAGAGAGCGCTGGAGGGAGCCTGTAAGCTTTTGACATTGTGTAATATTTGTGTTTTGGCTTCACCATCAGGAACGATTCAGTCAGAGAGCCTCAGGCTCTCTGGGGATAAACTTGACTGGTTTAGAGAACTGCACCGCAGCTGACATTCAGCATCTCTCCAATATCCCTCCGCTGTTGCCTTCACTTACAATCGAGATAGAACTCATGAGACTGATACACACCGAGGCCCAGACCTACCAAAGGACTTAGGCATTGTGATGCTGCAGGGAGGCACCTGCCCCTGCCAGTGATCCATGAAGGGGGGAAGATAGGCGCTCTTCCACCTAGCCCACATGTCGGGCCTCCTCCAGTAGGCATGCTCAGAGCCACCAAGATCTTCACAAACCAGCTGTAGGAGAAAAGGCTCCACACGTCCCTCCCTTATAGCCTGGGGGTTAGAGTCCTCCCCTAGGGCATGGATAGCTCCTGGTTTGAGTCCCTGCTTTGCCTGATGAGGAAGAAGGTTTTAACCAGGGTTCTGCCATCTCTCAGGGAGTGCTCTGACCACTGGGCTGTAGGGTGGTTGTGATTTGCACACGTTCTACAGCCCAACTGATAGTTAATTAGTCAATTAAAGTGGAACAGCTTTAACAGGTGAGACTGAGGGAACTCACAGCTCAGGGATTAGGGCACTGACCTAAGAAATAGCAGACCCTTGTTCAAGTCCTTCTCCTCTGACCACATGTACCAGATGGTGCCCTGCAGGTGGAGGAGCGCCTGTCTTCCCCCAGTTTGTGGATCATGCTGGGAAGTGGTGGGAAATGGGCAGCTGGCTGCTTAGAGTAAGACAGGAGTGCACATGCCCTGCCCTTGAGGCAGCAACAGAAGGAGCCTCTACTGAAAAAATGTAGACACCAAGTCAGGTTAGGCACCTATAGGGGTCAGCAGCAGCCATGCAGAGGTTTTGTGGATCAAAGTGGCACCTAAGTCTGGGGGTTAGGCACATAAGTACCTTTGTGGATCTGGGCCAGAGAGACTCGGGCAAGATAAAAAACCATTGCTAGTGATATTAACGGTGTCTGAAAAGGATCACACTACACTAACAACGTGAATTTCTCTAAGTGCCAACTGCCTGTACATTCCAGCTGAATAGAACTTATAACAGTGGCTCAGTCACTGAATAAACTTTACTCGTGCTAGCACAACCTCTAAAAAGAATTGCACCACAACTAGCATTCAGCATCTCTCCAAGATCTAGCTGCCTATACATTCAGAATCACTTACCGCGATAGCGCCGCCTACTGTGCAGGGGGAGGGTGAGTCTAAGGATGGAATGAGTATTGGGACTGAATCCTTATCCCCATAGGGTGAGAAGGGTCCCAGTGGGAGAAGAGGGAGGAGGTGACTAAATTGAAGGGGTGACTTATCTGCCTCTCCAGATTGGCTCGTATTTCGGAGGTACACTGTGCGCTGTCGACCTCGACAGAGATGGGAACACGGACCTGGTTCTAATCGGAGCCCCCATGTACTATTCACCTCTGAATGGAGGACGGGTCTATAACTGCCCGATTAAGGGGCAGGTAAGAAAGAGGATGGAGCCAGGGGGACGGTGGATAGCCTGGGGGTTCTTCTTTACCTGCACTGCCATGGGGCTGTGATACTGGGACAATTAACATGGCAGTAGCAGGCGCGGTGCTCCAGGGAACAGGGTGGGGGGATTATTAGGGGATGCTCTTCCCTGCCAGTCAGTGCTGGCCCCGATGCCCCACAGCGGCGCCAAGGGGCGCTGTGCTGCAGAGAGAGGGAAAAGCGATCAGTAGGGGCGGGGGCACTCTCTGCTGGCCATCAGTGCTGATCCTTTCCCCATGTGTCTTTTTGGATGGGGCCTGCAGGGGATGACACTGATCTGCACCAAGACACTGCAAGGACAGACGGGGCAGGCGTTCGGGCGCTTTGGGGCCAGCATGTCCGAAATTGGGGATATCAGCGGGGATGGACAGACGGACGTGGCCATCGGGGCCCCCATGGAGAACGACAATCGTGGGGCCTTGTACATCTTCCACGGGGAAAAGGGAGGCCTCAGTCCCCAGTACAGACAGGTGAGCCCAGCTCCTGCGGGGAGGGGTCACCACAGAGTCCTGAAGAGACATCATGGGGCCCCACGGCTCCCTAGTATCTATTAGCCTGTAGCTGCCCCTTTCCCTTCCCTCACCCTCTGCCGCCCCCTAGTGCCCATTATACAGTAGAAAGAATGAGGAGTACTTGTGGCACCTTAGAGATTAGTACTCCTCGTTCTTTTTGCTGATACAGACTAACACGGATACCACTCTGAAACCATTATACAGTAGAGCCGCCCCTTGCCCATCCCTCCCGCTCTGCTGCCTTCTGGTGGCCATTATACAGTACAGCCAACCTTTCCCATCACCATCTGCTGCCCCCTGGTGCCCATTGTAAGGTACAGCCTCCTCTTCCCCATCCCTTCCCCTCCACTGCCCCCTAGTGCCCATTATGCATTACAGCCTCCCCTTTCCTAGCCCTCATCCTCTGCTGCCCCATAGTGCCCATTATACAGTACAGCCACCCCTTCCCCACCCCTTCCTGCTCTCTCTGCCCCACAGCGCATCGAGGGGTCGCTGTTTCCCAGCAGGCTGCACTACTTTGGCCAGGCCGTCAGTGGCGGGACAGACCTGACAAGGGACGGACTGCCGGACATCGCGGTGGGAGCACAAGGGCAGGTCCTGCTGCTGAGGTGAGTTACTCTGTTGTTGCACTACTCCACATTACAGTCTCGGGCCTTGTCTACACTAGAGAGTTGTTTTGATAGACGTTGTGTCAACGATCAGGAAGCGCTATAATTTCGTCGCTATTGCATGTTCCCTCTACGCGCCTCCACACTTGGTGCTCTAGCATTGACAGTGAGAGCAGTGCACTGTGTGGATATCTATCCCAGTATGCGACTCGCCACGTACTGCAGCTAGGAGTTGTGGGAAGGTGGAGAGGATCGCAGCACCTCATGGGTGCGAGCTCACGTCCCACGATACATTATTTTCTGTCCCAGCATTTCATGGTCGTCCCAGCACTTTTAGCGGCATTTTTTAACACCCCCTGTTTACTGTGCGCCCGCCATCTCTGTGTGAAAGGATGGATCCCGCACTGCTCGCTACTGTTGTGGTCACTGTTGTGAACACATCGCGGCTGGTCATGCAGTATATCATGAGCACCCAATCTGAACAGGAATCAGTGTTGCCTGACCTGCTGTGTGCCATGGAAAGAAGCAACACCACATTACTTTTGGCATTCGTGGAGCAAGTGAACACGGTGGACCATCACTTTTGGGCTCAGGAAACAAGCACTGAGTGGTGGGATTGCATCATTGTACAGGTCTGGGATGACGAGTAGGGGCTGCAGAACTTTCAGATGCAGAAAGCCACCTTTCTGGAACTGTGTGCAGAGCTCACCCAAGCAATGCAGTGCAAGGACACAAAAATGAGAGCAGCCCTCTCAGTGGAGAATCACGTGGCGATTGCTGTGTGGAAACTGATGACTCCAGGCTGCTACCAGTCACTCGTGAATCAGTTTGGAGTCAGGAAGTCGACCATGGGTGCTGTGTTAACACAAGTGTGCAGGGTCATTAATTGCATCCTGCTACGAAGGACCATCACTCTTGGCAATGCGTGTGAAATAGTGGATGGCTTTGTGGACACGGGATTCCCAAACTGCAGCGGGGCACATATTCCAATTTTGGCCCCGGACCATCTTGCAATGGAGTACATCAACAGAAAAGGGTACCTCTCCATAGTACTGGTGGCGTTTTTGATCACTGCAGACATTTCACTGACATCAGCACTGGGTGGTCCAGGAAGGTGCATGACGCACACATCTTGAAGAACACACATCTGCACAGAAAGCTGCAAGCAGGGACTTCCTTTCCACACCAGAAGATTCCCGTGGGGGATGTTGAAATGCCCATAGTTATCCTGGGAGACCCAGCTAACCCCTTACTCCCATGGCTCATGAAGCCTGACACGGGAAACCTGGACAGCTGCAAGGAGCACTTCAACAATAGGCTGAGTAAATGCAGAATAACCCTGGAATGTGCTTTGGCAGATTAAAAGTGCGCTGACGATGCCTTTATGGCAGGTTAGATCTAAGTGAGAAAAAGATTTTAATGGTCATAGCTGACTGTTGCACACTCCATAATCTTCGTGAGGCTAAGTGTGAAAATTTTCCCCTGGGGTGGAGTGCTGAAGCAGACCACCTGGCTGCTGATTTTGAGCAGCCTGATACCAGGGCTATTAAAGGGGAACTATGTGGAGGCGGGGACAATTTTAATCAGGGAGGCTTTGAGGCAAGATTTTGAGATTGCGAACAAATGTGTATTTGTATTCAGCAATATGCCATGCTTCATTAAACTCAGTTATCTTATTTGGCCTAACACTTGGGGTGATTCCTGACTGGGATTTGTAGTAAGCAAATGATGAGAATACATGTATATGTTACTAGCAGCAACAATCACTATGTGTAGGCATGGGCAGTTGGTGAATCGCAAGCTTGGGGACGCCAGCCCTTGCCCAGCCTGCCCCGTCTGCTCAGGGCCCTACCCCTCCCATCCCCCACTTTCCCACCAGAGCCAAGAGGGCTATCCCCACCGCAAGGCCTGGGCCACCTGACTGCCTCCAGATCCCCAAGCCTCAGAGCGCTGGGTGGGTGGGCAGCACATCCCCCACCCCCCATCCCAGGAGTGGTGGGCGAGTGGGCACCACATTCCCCTCCAGGCCTGGAGTGACAGGCGAGTGGGCAGAGAGCCTCCCCAGAGTGCCGTGAAGGCGGGCAGCGTGTTTCCCCCCCCCCCCCCCCAGAACCCCGGAGCACCAGGTGTGTGGGCAGTATGTTCCCCCACCCCCACCCCAGAGCACCTGGTGGGCAGTGCAGCTCCCAGCCCCTGAGTGCCGGGCGGGTGATACAAGCACTGGCTTCAGCTGCCTGGTGTCCCTGGCCACAGGTTGGCCCCCACTTGACCCAGCCCCAGGCTGGGCCCCGGCCAAGGGGGAAGAGCCACAGCAGAGCGCGGCGGGAAGCAGAATGGGACCTGGCGGTGAAGCATGGGCAGGGCCATGCAGGACTGTTTGGGGAGGCTCAGCCTTCCCCAGCCTTTAATAACCACTGCCCCTGCGTGTAGGACACAAATAAAGACTGGTTATTTTTCAGAGAGTTTGTTTTTATTAAACACCAATTAACACACACAAAAGGCTTGGTGGGAAGGGAGATAAGAGTGGAGGGCAGGGTAGGCTTCAATTTGGAAGGGTTGGAGTGAATAAGATACCGAGACATTCCAGGAAGTTGCAAGGAATGTTTGGGAGGAGTTTGGGGAGGGCATGGAAAGCAGTTCTGTATTGGCTATGGGGAGGGGGAGGGGGCGGCGTAGGAATGCATCTGTTCTGCCCTGAGTGTGATTAGGGACTTCAACATCTCTGTTTGCTCCTCCATCCCTTTTATCATCCTCTCATGGGCCTTTAGAATGCGCTCCTCATGACACGTTCTGTCCTGTCTTTCCATTTCTCTCAGCACCATGCATTCTTCTTTTTCCTGACTGAGAGGATTGGAGCACCTGTCTGAACAGATCCTCCTTGCTCCACCTTGGTTGCTTCCTTATCTGGTGTAGGTGCTCCGCCGGTGTGTAGTGGGGTCCCCTGAAGGCCACATCTGCAGATGCACAAGAGACAATGCACAGAAGCATGATTGTTAGTTCATGCACAGCATTGAATCATTACAGTAAAATACACCTCTTGTAACCTACCAATCACTTTCTCAATGTCCCTTGGCAAGCACACATCTCAACGAACACCCTAAACGTGGTGAGTATGGCCTAGGTGGGGGTGGGGTGGACATTCAAAATGGGGCACAGGGTGTTGATGATGCTTTCAGAGGATCAGTGAAGGGAACTGGGGACAATATTGTAAGTTCTGCCCCCATTTTCCACAGGCGGAGCTCATTGCAACTGATATCTCACTCCTGAGAGTAAGCAAAGGTCCATCTACTGCATGCGTCCAGGTCCATACCTGGTCCCTATGCTGCTCACCTGGGTGCCTCTTGGGCCCTGCACAAGTGATTGCCAAGTGGCACGGGAAAGTTTCTTACAATGGGGAAGGAACAAAGCAGCTCTGCCAAGGAACTTTGTCAACAAAACTTTGCCGCGAAAAGCTCTATGGCTGTCGTCGAGGTGGCTTTATGTTGTCGGGAAAACAGGAGAGTTTTGTCACCAAAAGTCGCATTGTAGTGTGTAAACCTCCACTGTTTTGTGGAAAAAAGCTCTATAGTGTAGATGAGGCCTTAGTATACTGGGTGAGAGTGTGTGTGTGTATGTGAGAGAGAGACTGCTCCCCCCTGCTGGACAATGCCACAATGACAGTTCTGCTGCTCCCTTCTCTGCCCCCCAGCATCTCCTCTAGCAGAGCTACGTGTCCGTAACCCGCCTCCCTGGGGTGCTGTAAGCACATTCAGGCTGGGTGGGCGGCTCAGGGGAAGGAGGGGTCTGGCCCCATTGCTGAGAGTGGCAGGGTGATGGTTCTGTTCCTTCCATGGCAGGTCCCGGCCGGTGCTCAGAGTCAGGGTCTCCATCAGCTTCCAGCCCCCCACGATCCCCACCTCGGCCTTCAACTGCCAGGAGCAGGAGCAGCTCAACACGGAGGCCAGCAGGGCAGAGGTCTGCTTCACCATCACTAAGAGCACCAAGGACAGACTAGGTCAGACCAAACCCACCCCCCTCCCCTCCCCCCCGAGCCAGCCAGTCCCCTGCCCTGGGGTTGGATTGGTACCAGCGCCCTCTAGGGGGGGAAAGGCCTCGTGTCTCATTTCCCCATGAGGTTCTCGCTCTCAGCGTCTCTCTGTCCCTCATTTCCCCTCCCCCGTAGGCAACAGCATCTTCAGCACCATACAATACAGCCTGGCCCTGGACCCCGGGCGGACGAAGATCCGAGCCGCCTTCGACTCCACCGGCGCCGTCCTGAGCAGGGAGCTGCGGCTCGGTATCGGGAAGAGATGTGAGACGTACCAGATAATGTTACCTGTGAGTATGGGGGGGTCCCAGCTCCTTCCCCTCCCTCTGTGTCTGCCCCTTGCTCCCAAATCTCCCAGAGAACAAACCTCTCTCCGGGTCCCACCCAGCCCCCATTTCCCTTCAGGGGCCCGATGTGTCTCTGTCTCCCCAGCTCTGCCCAGAGGACACTGTGACCCCCATCACCCTGCGTCTCAACTACACCCTGACGGGGGAGCCCATCTCTACCGCTAGCAACCTCAAACCCATCCTGAGTGAGGACTCTGTGCCGGTGTCTGCAGGCTTGGTAAGATGCCAGAGCCAGGTTCCGCGGTGGGTCTGCTGCAGGGATCGAACCAAAGACCGCAGGGTTTGAAAGCAAGAGTATGGAAAATTCAGAGGTAGCCGCAGCCTCCTTAACCCCTTTACACAGCACGGCCACTAGAGGGTGACACAGATGGATGCTGAGTTTGCCTTGGTGACAGACCTATCACCCCTCTGTGGGAAAATTCCAACTTCTCCTCAAAGCTCTCACATTTCCTGTCCAAAAAACCAAAATATTTTGGCTAAAAAAATGATTTTTGCTGGACAATTTTCAATATTTATTTTGGCCACGGCCCCCTAGAGGTGACAGACCCCATGTCCTGTTCCCCATCCCCATGAACCGTCCAGTCCTCCAGCCGTGGCTCTACTAGAAGTGTGAAACTGCTGCTGGGCAGAGGGTGAAGAGGAAGGGTGTCGGGGGGGGGGGGGGCTGGTGATGGGTTCAGCTGTCCCCAGTGCAGGGGACTGGGAGGTGCTGGGGTAACAGGAGGGTCCCTGGGTCCCTGCAGTGTCTCTCCAGCAGGTGGTGTTGCAGCCTCCTCCCCACCTGCTCTGATCCTGCTCTCCTGGGTCTCCCCCCAGCTCCCGTTTCAGAAGGACTGTGGTGCAGATAACCGCTGCGATGACCAGTTAGAAATCTCCTTCAATTTCTCTGGGTAAATCACTGAATCCTCCTCCCCAAAACACCTACCATGGTGGCACGCATCCGGCTTGATCACACCTCAGATCTTCAACTTCCAGCCGGAGAGCTTGTCGGATTTCCAGTGCTGATGGATCCTGGGTGGGGGGTGTGAAGGGTTGCCCCCCTGTGCTCCAGGGTGCCCCCGATGTACTGGGGTACCGCTGAGCCCACCGGTTCCACCAGCCAGGCCTCCTTACACTGTTCTGCTGAGCCAGGCCCTCAAGCCTCCTCCAGCGCGCGCACACACACACACACACACAGGGACACACCCAGCTGCAGAAAGACACAGACACTGAAATCACCTCTGCATGGGAGAACTCAGCTCGGGGATTCCCCAGAACTCGAGTACACGCAGGTGTACCAGCACTCAAGTACCCTCAGGAGTGTAAACCCAAAATGGTATTGTCTTGCGCTGCGCAGAAAACTGTACAGCGTAAGCTCAGGAAAATTGCCCCCTCCCGCAATGTGGAGGAAGATGTGCACAGCGTTTCGCCCCCCAGTGATGAAATGCACAAACTGGTTTAGAGAAAACAAACACAAGTTTATTAACTACAAAGGGTAGATTTTAAGTGATTCTAAGGGCTAGCAAACAGATCAAAGCAGATTACTGAGTAAATAAAACAAACTTGCAAACTAAGCTTAATACACTAAAGAAACTGGCTACAAGTAGTAATTTCTCACCCTAAATTTTGTTTTAAGCAGGTTGCAGAGTTTCTTGTAGACAAACCATTCTTGCTTGCAGCTTAGAACCCCAGATATTCCATTCACATGCCAGACACCTAGCCTGGATCCAGTCCTTTCTTCTCCAGGTCAACATAGGTGTTTTCAGCAATCATCTTGTTCAAGGATTCAGTGAAGAACCGGCCCTGATTAACTCATTTCCCTGCTTTATATAGGATTTACATGTGGCGGGAATCCTTTGTTTCCCTGTTTGATCCCCACCCCCTATTTGTGGGAAAATACTAGCAATCCAAGATGGAGTCCAGTACCAGGAGACATGATCACATGACCCTGCAGTGTCAAAACAGCCATAAATCCTCCAGAAGATTTCCCAGGAAGGTGGGAGATTAGCATCTTCAAAGTCCTATTGTTCTCCCTAATGATCCATTGACTAACCAGCCCAACTGATTGCATTTTGTCTGGTGGGCGTTCCCCAGGTGCAAACCCACATAGTCAATATTCCTAACTTCAGACACAGAACTGACACATGCATACAAATAGGACAATCACATTCAGTAAATCATAACCTTATGATGATACTGCACGTAACCCAGCTTTCATAAAGTACAACTTAGTAATGCCCTATTAATATCACAAGAATATCTCTATGAAGAACATGGGGCGTAGTGTAATAGGGTGCACTACTGTGGGGAAGATGCACTGCTGAAAGCTCACAGCGCTGGGGTCCCCAGCTGGGCACTGCTAGAGGAAGTTCATAGAGTGGCCAGGGCACTGCCCTGAGGAAGCTCAGCCCTTTCTTCCCCCTTAGCTTGAGCACCCTGGTGGTGGGCATCACCCCCGAACTCAACACCACCGTCTCCATCCAGAACCACGGGGAGAATTCCTACAGCACCACGGTGCGGTTCTCCTACCCGGCCGCGCTGTCCTACCGCCGGGTCCTGCTGCTCCAGGTACCCCAACGTACACCAGGCTAAAGGGGCAGGCTCGGCAGGGGTAACCGTGCTGCAAGGAGTGGTGAGGGGATCACCAGGGCGTTCTGAGCTGTAGAGAGTGGGTCGGGGACTCAGTATGGAGTCCTAAGCTGCATGGAGCATGTGGGGGGCTCGGCAGGGGTACTGAGTTGTGGGGAGCAGGCGGGGGGCTCGGCGGGGGTGATGAGTTGCGGGGAGCAGGCGGGGGGCTCGGCGGGGGTGCTGAGTTGCGGGGAGCAGGCGGGGGGCTCGGCGGGGGTGATGAGTTGCGGGGAGCAGGCGGGGGGCTCGGCGGGGGTGATGAGTTGCGGGGAGCAGGCGGGGGGCTCGGCGGGGGTGATGAGTTGCGGGGAGCAGGCGGGGGGCTCGGCGGGGGTGATGAGTTGCGGGGAGCAGGTGCGGGGCTCGGCGGGGGTGATGAGTTGCGGGGAGCAGGCGGGGGGCTCGGCGGGGGTGATGAGTTGCGGGGAGCAGGCGGGGGGCTCGGCGGGGGTGATGAGTTGCGGGGAGCAGGCGGGGGGCTCGGCGGGGGTGATGAGTTGCAAGGAGTGGGCAGGGGGCTCGGCGGGGGTGCTGTGGGCTACGTCTCTCACTGTCTTGTGTCCCACGGTCAGTCTCACAGGAGGGCCGTGGCCGTTAAGTGCAGCTCAGCCGTGGGCTCCGAGGAGCAGACTCAAAGGAACTGCACCTGCCACGTCAACCACCCCATCTTCAGGAGTGGAGCTGAGGTAGGGACGGGCCCTGGCCTCTGCTTTGGCCTGTGAACTCCCCAGGGGTGAGCTGGGGTTGCCAGGCATCTGGTTTTCGACTGGAACAACCGGTCGAAAGGGACCCTGGCAGCGCCGATCAGCACTGCTGACCTGACCGTGAAAGGTCCGGTTGGCGGTGCAGCGAGGCTAAGCCAGGCTCCCTGCCTGCCCTGGCTCCGCGCGGCTCCCGGAAGTGGCCGGCAGGTCTCTGCAGCCCCTTGATGCAGGGGAGATCAGGGAAGCTCCGTGCGCTGCCTCCCCCCAGCACCGGCTCTGCAGATCCCAGTGGCTGGGAACCGCAGCGAATGGGAGCTGTGGGGGCGGTGCCTGCGGGCGTTAGCAGCATGCACCACACAGAGCTGCCTGCCCGCGCCTCCGCCTAGGGGCCCGGACCGTCCAGGAGCAGCATGGAGCCAGGGCAGGCAGGGAGCCTCCCTCAGCCCCACTGCGCTGCTGGCCGGGAGCCACCTCAGGTTAGCGCCACCTGGCCGGAGCTCACACCCCAAATCCCCTCCCGAACCCCTGCCCCCTGCTCCAGGTCAGATCCCCCTCCCACACCCTAACTCCCTGCCAGATCCCGCACCCCAACCTCCTGCCGCAGCCCTGATCCCCCTTCTGCACCCAAACTCCCTCCAAGAGCCCATACCCCGAACCTCCTCCCACACCCCAATGCCCTGCCACAGCCCCGAGCCCCCTCCCACACCCTGAACTCCTCATTTCTGGCCCCACCCCAGAGCCCGCATCCCCAGCTAGAGCCCTCACCCCATCCCACACCTCAACCCCCTGCCCCAGCCCAGTGAAACTGAGTGAGAGAAGGGGCGGGGCAGAGAGGGTGTTTGGTTTTGTGCAATTAGAAAGTTGGCACCCCTAATGTGAGCCCACCTGGGAGCAGAGAGGGGCAGTTCCCTGGGGTCAGCCCAGCCCGTGACAAGGGATGTGCTGGGGGAAGCACCCCGGGGAGCCCAGCGAGTCAGTGCAAACAGAGACCTGAGCTCACTCTGGGCTGGGGTCAGGCCCTGCTGGGGCAGGAAACCAAGGGCCAGAATTGGGGGGCTGGAAATCAGGCCTCACGGTGGGAGAGATGGGGAGGGGCTGTTCCCTCTCCCCTTTGGGGTTCTTTAAAGGATGGTTAATGGGGTGTTGCCACGGCACAGAGCTGGTTGAGGTTCCATCTAAGTTCACACCACAGTCCCCCTGATCCCCTGTGCCTGCCCCTCCCCCCTGCAGTCTCTGGCAGTTCCCCAGGCCCTGAGCCCAGCAGCTCTCACCCCCCTCCCACCCACTGTGTGTTTTCTAGGCCATCTTCGTCACCACCTTTGATGTCTCCTCTGAGGCCGACCTGGGGGACAGGCTGCAGATCACAGCCACCGCCAGCAGGTGAGGGGGCTGTGCAGGGCCAGGGGGCGGGGTGGGGGGCAATGGGAGGGGGCCGTGCATGGAGCAGGCCAGAGCAGTGACCTGAGGTGCAGCTCCCTGCACAATTATCTGCCAGCGACTGCTCACATCTCTCTCCTTTTCTCCCGCTCCCACCAGTGACAATGGCAGCCCCATCACCGAGCGCATGATTTACCGGGCAGAGCTGCCGGTCAAGTACGGCATCTTCATCATCCTCACCAGGTAGGTCAGTGCGGAGACAGAGGGGGAAGCGCCCCCTACCGAGTCCCCTCCCTGGTCCCTGCAGCACAGCACCCCCACCCACTGCCACTCTCCAGCCCCATCCATCACACTACCATCTCTCTCGTTCCTTCCGTCCCTTTCCTCCCCCAGCCTCGAGGAGTCGACCAAGTACGTCAACTTCTCCTCCAAGGAGGCAGGGACAAGCGTGCCAGTGACACATGGGTACGAGGTGAGGCCAGCGGCACAGAGTGCGAGAGGGGAGACGTGGCAAGAGGGAGGGAGTGGAAGTGGTTGAATGGGATCTAGTGGCTTAGACCACAGAGGAGGAGCGGTAGGGGTGGGGGTGGGCAGGGAGCCAGGACTCCTGGGTTCTATCCCCAGCTTTGGCAGGGGAGTGGGGGCTGAGGGTTAGAGCGGGGGCTGGGGATCAGAGCTCCTGGGTTCTCTTCCTGCAGTGTCCTATGGGGCGTTTGTTTCTTTCAGGTCAAGAACCTGCGGCAGCGAAGCGTCCCCATCTCGGTGACATTCCAGTTCCCCGTGGAGCTGAGCGGGGTCCGGGTGTGGGACGCCTCTGAGGTCGTCCCCTCCAAGGTACCTGCCTCTCCCTGCCCTTGTGTGTGTGTGAGATGGGCCCAGTGATGCCTGTTCTGCCCTACAGTGCCCCCTGCTGGGACAGGCTCCTTACAGGGGAAACACACCATGTCCCCAGCCCCCAAACCAGCCAGTCCCCTGTCCTACGGCTGGATTGGTGCTGGTGCCCCCTAGAGGGGAAAGGCCCCGGGTCCCCTTCCCACCCCCATTAACACCGTGTCTCTCTCCCTTCCCAGCCCGAGCTGGCTCAGTGCAACAGTGAGGTGGGAACACCCGGTTCAAAGGACTTTGTGAAGCTGATGAGCGAGCGCCCCCTGCTGGTGAGTAGCGGCTGGTGCGGGTCCCATCAGCCCCTTCCCCACCGCACTAACACAGACAGAGAGTGGGGGGGGGGGCGGGGGGCTGGGCTGGGGGAGGGACACCTGCTATAGACAGACCCAGACCCTCATGGCCATGCTGAGCCTCTGCATGCCCCTGGCCTCACCCGGTGATATCCTTCCGCCCCCAGGACTGCTCCGTGGCCACCTGTAAGAAGATCCGGTGCAGAATCGCCTCCCTGGAAATGAAGCAACCGCTGGAGTTCATGATCAAAGGGAAAGTCAGCTTCCAGTGGGTCTCCCAGGTACGAGAGATGCCTCTGCCTCCCGGCACCAGGCAAGAGATCCGCCCCCCCGACGCCCGTATGACCATCCCCCGCACCTCACCCCAGAGGTGGCTGCATCTCAGTGCCAGGCAAGGGATTTCCCCTGTGTGAACAGCCTGTAAATTGCTCTGGGTCCCCCTGGGATGATGCTCTGGGCTGGTTTGTGTCATTTCTGGTCAGGGACGGTGAATTTCTCTGTTCCAGACTCAGCAGCAGAAAGTGAGTCTGGTGAGCGAGGCCCGGATTGAATATGAGGAGAAGAAATACACCCAGAAGGAGGGATTTGTCCAGCGCCAGGTACCAGAGTGACTGCGCCCGGGATAGAGAGAGCATCGGCTAGTGGTTAGAGCTGGGAGCCAGGACTCCTGGGTCTTGTCCCTGCTCTGGGAGGAAGTGAGGTCTGGGGATTTAGAGCACTGGTGGATGGATGGTGCCAGGACGCCTGGGTCCCCATCTCACGGCTCCTCTCCCCCAGGTGCAGACCGTGGTGGAGCACTCCGAGGTCTATAACTACCTGCCCATCATTGTGGGCAGCAGCATGGGGGGCCTGGTTCTGCTGGCTCTCATCACTGCAGCTCTCTACAAGGTGAGTGGGGCAGGGCTTGGACCCCTCCCACACAGCCCATCACCCTGGGGGTGGGGCCTGTGGTTCTCCCCGCTGGTGGTGGAGGGACAAGGGTCTTTCCTTTGGAGGTTCCCACAACCCGTCCCTCCTGCTCCTCCCCCATGAGCCTGTGTCTGTCTGGCTCCCACCATCTCCCCTTTTTCTGTCTTTCCAGTTCGGCTTCTTCAAGCGCCAGTACAAGCAGATGATGGAGGACACTGTGGAGGGCGAGGGGCCTGGCCCGACCCAGAGCGCTACCGCTGAAAACCCCCCTGCTTCCGATGCCCCCAAACAGTAGCCCCCCCATGCGCCAATGCCCCCGGCTTTGCCTCCCTCTGGGCTGCTCCAGATTCACCCCCGCCCCCTTATGTTCCCCCCTACAAGATGCGGAAAGACTGATCACTGTCCACCCTCCCACCAACAAAACGTGTCCTAGTGCCAGCTAGAGCCAATGATTACTCAGATTAGGCTTGGCTGAATTCTCTTTGTCTTTTTATAATTTTGATGGTGAATTATCCAACGTAATTATCCTGAAAGCAGCCCCAGCGACACCAGCATTATCACAAGTTTTATACACATTAAGGTGGGACTCTAAGAAGTTCTCCCGCAACAATTTTTATTTGTTGTCTAGCTGCACATTTTGATTATTGATGGAAATATTGCGTCGTTGGTGTGTGTGTGTGTGTGTGTGTGTGTGTGTTTGTGTGTGTGTGCGCGTGGTGAAACTGCTGTTTGCTGACAACTACCCCCTGCCCACCCCTCCCCATCTAATTCACTGCTCCTGAAGAGAGAAAGGAAGTATTCACTGGATGCAGAGGAAGCGGGCCTGACCTACACGGTTTGGTCAGGAAGGTTGCTGAAAGCATGTGGTGAGACACTTTGGTTGACTCTGATACAGTTTTGTTAAGTTAGGCACTAATAAACGTTTCATCTTTTATTTTCTTTGTAACCATTTCTGACTTTTATGCCTCATTACTTGGACTCACTTGAAATCTCTCTATGTGGTTAATAAACTTGTTTTATTGTTTTATCTAATCCAGCGTATTTGAATAGAAGTGTCTGGGTAATTCCGGGGTGACAAGTTGTGTGCGTAGCATACTCTTCAAAGAATAACGGACTGAATATAATTTGTAGTGTCCAGGATAGGGCTGGGAAATACAGGACATAGATTTCTGGGAGAAAATCTAAGACTGGGGGTGAGTTGGGGTCACCCTGCTGTATAACCCAGGCTGGTGAGAGCCAGAGTGTAACCCAGGTGTGGTTAGCAGGCTGCAGTTACACACAGACACTCAGGGTGTGACTTGCATGCTCTTAGGCTGTTTGTGAACAGCAGGGGTGACACAGCTGCTCATTAGTCTTGCATGCCACAGATGCATAAGTAGGGTCATCTCAAGCTGTTGGAATGCTGTGTCCAGATCTGGTGCCTAAAACTCAAGAAAGATGCTGCTAACTTGTAGAGGGGTCAGAGAAGAGCCATGAAAATGATTAGAAAACATGCCTAATACTGATCGACTCAAAGAGCTCCATATATGTAGCGTAACAAAGAGAAGATTAAGGGGTGACTTGATCACCCTCAACACGCAGCTGTCACAATAGTTAGCCTAACAGTGTCCTGTAAGGCATGATATCAAAACAGGTGACACACTGGTCATGGGT
Source organism: Chelydra serpentina (assembly GCA_037349315.1). Classification (NCBI taxonomy): domain Eukaryota; kingdom Metazoa; phylum Chordata; order Testudines; family Chelydridae; genus Chelydra; species Chelydra serpentina. The sequence continues at coordinate 970,567 of JBAIAC010000021.1, read as the reverse complement.
GTCATTGCGTGATGTACGTGTGGGCTGTGTAAAACTGAGGTTCCCTGAATGTTACCAACCTCTCCCATATTTGTGTCATCTCCAAATGTTATTAGCATTCTCTCCACTCCATTATCCAAGTCATTAACAAAAACACAGAATAATACCAGACCCAGGACTGACTCCTGCAGCACCCCACTAGATACGCCCTCCCACCTGGACAGCAAACCATTGATAACTACTCTCTGAGTACAATCTTTCAACTAGTTGTGCACCCACCTTATAGTAATTTCATCTAGACCACATTTCCCCAGCTTGCTTATGAGACTGTCATATGGGACTGTGTCAAAAGCCTTACTAAAATCAGGATATATTGCATCTACTGCTTTCCCCTTATCCGGTAAGCCAATAACCCTGTTAAAGAAGAAAATTAGGTTGGTTTGGCATGATTTGTTCTTGACTATAATCTGGCTATTCCTTATAATCCTATTATCCTCCAGTATCTTTCTGGTCTATAATTCTCTGGATTGTCCTTATTCCTCTTTTTATAGATAGGTACAATATTTGTCCTTTTTCAGTCCTCCAGGATCTCTCCCATCCTCCACAAGTTCTCAAAGATAATCGCTAATGGCTCAGAGACCTCTTCAGCCAGTTCTGTAAGTATTCTAGGACACACCACAACTGCCCTGTCTGGCCCTTCACCTCCAAGAAGTTTTATAGCAGCCTCCTTAAAGCCTAGGAATGAAATATCTGGATTCTGTTTTAGTCACAGCCTTAGTTCCCTCAGTAAAGTATCATCATAAAACACCTCAACACATTTGTCCTTCAACATTTTATCCATATGTTGGGCTTCATGTGGTTCTAACTTTTCTATTGCTTGTAAAGCCTCTTGTAATCCCAATGCGTATCCCCTTAGTCTCTTGGCAGAACACTGTATTCTGGAGAACTTCTTCTTCAGTTCTGACATGGTGTGAGTGTCAAACATACAGCCTAGCCTTCTAAATATCCATTCACTCTTCCTTTTTCATTTTCTGGCCACATTGGTGCTTCCCTCCTGTCTCTCTACTTGCCCCAGCAGATTCTCTATTTCCTGTCTTTCCAGCAGTTCATGCGATCTAAACACTGGCTGAAGTGTTGTCTTAAATTCCCCCAAATGAAACAGCATTACTTTCATAGTTTTCTCCAGGAAATCTAGGAACTGGAATGCGCCAAAGAAATAAGGCATGGTTAGGTGTCTGCGCAAGTGGAAATTGTGTCCCCTGGTTGACCTTCCTCCTGCATTGTCTCCTGACTGACTTGTGTTCTTTTAAGATGGTTAGCTCCTGCTTTGGACTCCTCCTATCCTGTTCATGATGCTAATTTGCAGTGACCCGGCTAGGTCAGGCTATGCTAACTGTGAGGCGAGGCAGTGGCGAACCAAGACAAAAAGGATCATTTTAAATTTGTAGTACTTTAAAAGGGAAACCCCCCCAAATTGCACCAGGAGGTTAAATAATCTAGAACATTACCAAGTACGTACTACTTATCATAATAAACTCTAGGTTACCAGTGTTGTCAGATTGAGGTGCAGGTAGCTGGCTCAGCAGACCTCGACGGAAAGACCACAGATTCCGTTGGGTGGTGACGGCGCTCAGTCAGGTTTATTGTCCATGAAGCACAGTACTGCTCAATGATTACAGGAGCACGAACACATGTATGGTCATCACAGTGGACTCAGCTCAGTCAGCAGCAGGACTTTCCTTCCCCCCATAGGCCGGACAAAGGGTTAAGGCGAAGTACCCCAACATTTATAGCCTGAGGCAAACAATCTGTGATAAACCACTCAGGTGTCACCTGACAGGTTTCGTGACATGGTTGTTACCTCCCCTGCTACCTTGCTCCTGATGCTTCAGACAGAACATCCCCGTTCATCGCTTCTGTCAAATCGTCTTCTCGTGTGCTAGGTGGGGGTGTGCTTGTGCTAACCCGCTGGAATGTGTTTCCAGAGTCGGTGTGTTTTAGCAATACCCCTGGGCCAAGTTCACGTACTGGACAGTGAACTTGCAGGCAAGCGTCTGCTTTTAAATGGGGCCTGATCTTGGCTCGTAGCATGATTTTTGCTGACTTTTCGGTTCAGGCCTCAAGCCTTGTACCAGTCCTCATGCTCCAGTCTCTCTCTTTCTACTGCATCCCCTTCCCCCTCCTCCCTGAGCCAGTCAGACCCCCTGCCCCGGGGCTGGATTGGTGCTGGCGCCCCCTAGAGGGAAAAAGCCCCATGTCTCCTTCCTGCCCCCGTTAACACCGTGTCTCTCTCCTTGCCCACCCCCAGCTGGCTCAGTGCAACAGTGAGGTGGGAACACCCGGTTCGAAGGACTTTGTGAAGCAGATGAGCGAGCGCCCCCTGCTGGTGAATACAGACCGGTGCGGATCCCAGCAGCCCCTTCCCCTCTGCACTAACACAGACAGCGAGTGGGGGGGCTAGGCTGGGGGAGGGACCCCTGCTATAGACAGACCCAGACCCTCATGGCCATGCTGAGCCCCTGCACGCCCCCTGCCTCACCCGGCGATGTCCTTCCGCCCCCAGGACTGCTCCGTGGCCACCTGTGTCCTCCCATCCTTGTCTGACTCGGGGTCGGTGTGCTCCTGTACCGTCACCAAGGAGTGTGTTTATATTGTACCTCTAGGTTGGGGTGTACCTGTGCCAGCCTTCTGGAATGTGTTTATGTGAATACCCAGTGCCTGTGTTTTAGCAACGCTCGCCGTGTTTTTGCCAAGTTCCTGTACCAGACAGCGAGCTTGCAAGCAGGTGCCGGCTTTGTGACAGGGCCTGGCTTCTGCTCATAACCTAGTTTTTGCTGACTTTGGTTCAGGCCTCAGGTCCTCCAGCAGGCCCAGCGCCCCCGTCTGGCTCTCACCATCTCCCCCCCTTTTCCCCTTCCCGCGTGGCGTCTCGCCAGTACAAGGCGCTGCTGGAGGATACCAGGAAGGGCAGCGGCTGTTGTTAAGCGCTGACGGCTGTAATGTTGTTGCCACGGTAACGCTATGCAGGCCGCTCAGCCGCTCGCTGCTGCTGTCCATGGAGCTCGGGTGTTAGCGTCACGAGCAGAGAGCGCAGCTGCTCGTTCACCAGACCTTGATGTTACTCATAGGACAGCCCACGGCTCGGGTCAGTGACTGTCAGGGTTCCCGCCCCACTCTAAACTCTAGGGTAAAGACGTGGGGACCCGCATGAAGAGCCCCTAAGCTTATTTCTACCAGCTTAGGTTAAAACCCCCAAGGTACAAAATTCCCTGCACCCTGAGAAATGCTTCTTCCGCTGCCACCATCAAGTGTTCTAAACAGGAATCCAGGAAAGGGGACCCCTTGAAGTCCCTTCCCCCCAAAAAATATCCTCTCAAGCCCGTACCCCCCTGTCCTGGGAAGCTTGGGGATAATCTCCTAACCAATTGGTTACACAGTGATCTAAAAACCCACCCCCTGGGTTTTTAAAACCCATAGAAAACAGTCAGCTTCTTAAAAGAAGGATTTTATTAAAAACAAAGAAGGTAAAATCATCTCTGTACAATCCGGATGGTAACTATTTTACAGGGCACTCAGAGAGATTCCCCCGTCTGGACAAAACCTTAAAGTTACAGAAAAACAGGAATAACCCTTCCCTCTCCCACAGGGAATTTACCAAGCAAAATAACAGAAATCTACTCGCTATGCTATCTAAACTTACTTTAGAAAAGTGAGTATTGGTGAGGAGGCGGATTTTCTGTAGGTTCTTTCTGTCTTCCAAGATCACTCTCTCTCAGACAAAGACACACACACAAAGCCTTCCCCCCTCCTAAGATTTAAAAGTATCTTGTCCCCTTATTGGTCAGATGCCAGCCAGGTCAGGTGTCAGTCTGGCTACCTGTATTTCTTAACCCTTTACTGGTAAGAGGATTTTATAGCACTGCATCAGACCCTCTCCCCCTTCCCTTCATTTATGACAGTGACAAAGGCACTCGGCCAGGTTTATTGCCCCCTAGGGACAGCCCCGGCGCCCTGGCTCGGCGGGAACAGGTAGGCTAACATGAGTGCCCATTGGCAAGGAGCAAATCAGTCAGCAGAAGAAGGCTCAGTTGCCCCCTCGGCCACACTGAGGGTTAAGGGGAGGACTGGGACAGACAACTTATGCACCACCTTACCTGACACCTGCTTGTTACCTCCTCTTGGACCTGGCTCCGGACTGCTGTCAGTTTGGGGTGCGTGTGTGCTCTCTCCATGTGCGGTCCCCACGCTGCGCAGGTAGCTGGCTCAGCAGACCTCGACAGACCTGCCCAGAAAGACCACAGACTCGGTTTGGTGGCAAAGGCACTCGGCCAGGTTTGTTGTCAACGAAGCACGGTACTAGTGCCCTGTCTCAATGATTACAGGAGCACTAACACATGTATGGCCCTCACAATGAACTCCGCTCAGTCAGCAGCAGGACTTTCCTCTCCCCCTTAAGCCGGACAAAGGGTTAAGGTGAGATACCACAATATTTATAGACAGAGACAAACAATCTGCGATAAACAACTTACGTATCACCTGACATGTTTCATGACATGGTTATTACCTTCCCTTGTACCTTTCTCCTGATATTTCAGACAAAACAATGTTATTCACCACTTCTGTCTTTGTACTTTACTCCTGATGTTTCAGACAATTCATCACTTCTGTCAAATCATCTTATCTTGTGCTAGAGGATCTTAAGTGCTGGACCTATGACTAGAAAAACATCGTCCGGAACCTGTTTGACCGGTTGACCAAGATTCGTGGTAATCCTTGAATTCTATCCGCTAGTTGGATTGCCCGTTTCTCCAAAGAGCAGACAAGCTGCAACTGGGTCGTTACGGGGGATGCATCGGGAATGCTGATCCATTGTCCTCCAAAATAACTCAATTTCTTGGAGATCTTCATGCCTTGAACATCCTTGATAAGAACGCTGTGGCTGGGCTTGACCAGGTTGCATACGCCAAATAAAAATAATCTTGTGGTAGGTGGGGGTGTACTTGTGCTAACCCGCTGGGATGTGTTTCCAGAGTCGGTGTGTTTTAGCAATGCCAGAAGTACCTGTGCCAAGTCCATGTACCGAACAGTGAACTTACAGGCAAGCGTCTGCTCTTTAACAGCACCTGAATTTTGCTCATGGCATAACTTTTGCGACTTTGGTTCAGGCCTCAAGCTTTGTACCAGGCCTCATGCGCCAGTCTCTCTCTTTCTACTATGTTCCCCTATTTTTGTCTTTTTTGTGGGGAGGATGTTTCCTCATCATCCAGGAAAAGGATTATGCATCGGCTCAAGATGACCCAGGGGGCTAAACACGGTTATATGGCTATCTTGCATTGCCATCCACACATCCATGGCCTATCTGTCCTTTGGTTTTCACGTTCCCACATAAGACCAATAGGAAGATTTTCATTTCCATTTGTTCCTAGTTCCATATAGTGGGCCTGGGAATGTTAGGTCCAGGACCTTGACTGAGGAATTAATCTTGTGACTGAGCCTACTACTCTCAATCAGCTAAGAGCGCATTAGCCATTGAGGGAAGAGAGAAAGAGCAGACCCCCCTTCCCACTGCTGATTCTTGGGGGTTAATTATTTAAGAAGGAACGTGTCTACATATGTATAGTATAAAATGTTAATTAAAGTAGTTAGTAGAATTTAATTAAGCCCTTTTGAAGTCAAAGTTGAAGGTGAGTAAAGTAAAGTTACCCGAGATTTCTGGGAACCCAGTTGTGGTTAATCAAAACATAGCATGAAAACACATTAAAATTCAGAAAGGAGATTTCGTACGAATGCAACATAGCGAGAATATTTTAATCACCCCTAGTCGGTGGGGTTTGATCGTATGATCATATATTTAATGTAATGTTTAATATGTGGTATGGTATAGTCAGGAAAAGTGCAAAAAACTGAACTTACAAGTATCTGAAACAACTAAAGTTTATCAGGGGTAATAAAAATGAAAACTGTCTAAGTGCAGTTCTAAGTATGAGCTGCACTACCACCATAGCAGGGTGTTAACAACCCAGGAAACTAAATTGCATAGGAATGGTTAAATACAATATATAAAAAACGACAACTGTCACTTCCCAGAAAGCACTGAAAGCTCACCCCCGCCCCCTCGCACCGGTCATAGAGACTGTAACCCACATCTTGTACTCTGTCAGGCTGACAGTCACTTTGCTTTTAATTTAGGATTTCTAAGCCAACAGGAAACAAAAAGTCACTGAATCGTTGATTAGCAGTGTCATAAACATACAGCTAAGGGTAGCATAAAATCCCTCCTTTATGTGTAAGGAGTTAAAAAGCAAATAACCTGATAGTCACCTGACCAAAAGGACCAATAAGGAAAGAAGATACTTTCAAATCTGTGGGGGGAGGTTTTGTTTGTGCTCTCTTTGTTTGTTCTCTCTCGGACAGAGAGAGACAAGGGCAGGAAAAAATATCTCTTAAAAACATACCTGAAACGAGCATCTAAAATTACAAAAATTGTAAGTAAAGCAAAGAAATGTGTTAGATTATCTTTCGTTTCAGTTTGTGAATTTTCCCTATGCTAAGAGGGAGGTTTATTCCTGTTTTTGTAACTTTGAAGTTGAGCCTAGAGGGGAATCCTCTGCATTTTAAATCTTTTTATCACCCTGTAAAAGTACCTTCCACCCTGATTTTACAGAGGTGCTTCTTTTACGTTTTTCTTTATAATAAAGTTCTTCTCTTAAGAACCTGATTGATTTTAGTGTCCTAAAAATAAAGGGTCTGGTCTGTACTTTTATTAAAGGCAATTGGTTGGTATTATTATTCTCAAGCCTCCCCAGGAAAGGGGGTGAAGGGGCTGGGGGGGATATTTTGGGGAAATAGGAACTCCAAGTGGTCCTTTCCCTGAATCTTTGTCTAAATCACCTGGTGATGGCAGTAATACCGTCCAAGGACAAGGAGGGATTTGTGCCTTGGGGAAGTTTTTAACCTGAGCTGGTAGAAATAAGCTTAGAGGGTCTTTCATGCAGGTCCCCACATCTGTACCCCAGAGTTCAGAGTTGGGAGGGAACCCTGACAAGCAGCTAAAATGTTGCTGCGAAAACTGTAGGGAAAATGCTTTTGAGCATTTTGAAAAAAAAAAGGAAGTGGGCAAAGTAAATTGCTTCTGACAAAATAATATTAAAGTTAAAAACCCGTAAAACATCTAATTCAGCATCCTTTTGATTCAATGGGCTCTGTCTAATGTACATGTAAAAGGTAAAGCAAACTCTTGCTTACTACCTTCCCCCCCCCCACCCCCGCCAACCTGTAAGCGGGAGGCAGTAGGAAAAGAAGCGAGAGTAACACCGCTTCGGTGAAATTCATTATTGTTTTGTTACTTGCATATTTGTATTAGCCAATTTGCAGTCACAAAACTTTGGGGGTTAAATCAGTTGCTGTGCATCATGGTTCGAAAAATAGGTATCACGTTAGTTGCGATTTCAGACATACCCAGCACGGTAAAGGAAGCCAGCAATGTATAATCTTTCTGCTTTACACAGGAAGTATTGAAGCAAAATGCAGCCGCTTTTGCTACCCACAACCTATATCATAGTTATTGTTACAAGTCTTAATTCACCAAAATAAAATATTCGATTTATCTCTTGCAATTTTCCCCTTACATAGTCTAACCAAATAAAGTTAATCTTTTAATATATGTTAATATTTTTCTCTCTTACCCACTTATGTTTTAATCTAGGGTCTAAAGATGAAAAAAAACACCCCCACACGTATTTGGCTCCTAACGAAATCATTAAACCTCTTTTACAGGCAAACCAAGGTGTAGACCTGGAACGATTAATGATTTGAACCCTTAGGTTTCCTGGACCTGCTCTAAACAACAATGTTTAATCCATTGGCGGTATGGTTTGCTGGTATGTTGAAATTACTTGTCTGTGAGTTCTATGTTTTGTGTCACGTGCCTACATTATGGTTTTGAGGGAGTTTTTGTTGCAACAACAATATTTTTGCACACAAAAATGCGCATAATAATAATTTAAAAATTAATAGTAAAACATTTTTCTTTTTGGTACCACACTATTTATAATTATAATTAGGGTTTAAACCCAATGGGGGTGTCCCTATGAGAAACCTGTAATGGTTCTATGTTTGCAAAAGTTAGTCATAAATATAGGTATGTTAGTCAATAAACAATTTAATTGCAACTAATGTTTTATATATATATATATATATATATAAATTTAAGTTGAAGTTTTTCAGGCAATGTGGCCAGTTGTTTGGCAAAACCCAATTTAAAATTAAAAAGTTCATTGGGCAAGCCACCATAATATTAATGTAAAATTCTACCTTTTTATAATATGATATAATTAATAATTTATATTGTTTTGTTATTATAAAGTTCTAGCTAACGTAACATGGCGTTGGAATAATAATCAAAATTATCCCCCAAACAAAGGAGGGTGTATATGTCTATACTGGAACAAATGCTGGGTCATCATCCGAGACTTGTCTATCTTAGCGATTGGCTGAATAAGAAGTAGGACTGCGTGGACTTGTAGGCTCTAAAGTTTTACATTGTTTTGCTTTTGAGTGCAGTTATGTAACAATTTTTTTTTTACATTTGTAAGTTACACTTTCACGATAAAGAGATTGCACTTCACTACTTGAATGAGGTGAATTAAAAATACTGTTTCTTTTGTTTATCATTTTTATAGTGCAAATATTTGTAATAAAAATAATAATGTAAAGTGAGCACTGTACACTTTGTATTCTGTATTCTGTGTTGTAATAGAAATCAATATACTTGAAAATATAGAAAAATATCCAAAATATTTAATAAATTTCAATTGGTACTATAATGTTTAACAGTGCGATTAAAACTGTGATTAATTTTTTTAATTGCAATTAATGTTTTTGCGTTAATTGCGTGAGTTAACTGTGATTAATCGACAGCCCTAAAAAAAACTAAACATGAACAGTATTAAGTTTATTTCCTAAATTGTTGGTGTCATATATATACATTCACTAGCTTATAACTGAGGGTTGCACTTTCACCTGGTATGCCCCTTTACGATAGTCCCTTTTAGATACATACTGTTTTTTAGTATATATATATATATATACTATATATATATATATATATATATAGTATATATATATATATACTAAAAAACAGTATGTATCTAAAAGGGACTATCGTAAAGGGGCATACCAGGTGAAAGTGCAACCCTCAGTTATAAGCTAGTGAATGTAACCATATCACCTTTAGTAACCCGGAAAAGGGTTTATCTTCAAATCAATAACTCCAAAGTGGCTACATCTATACCAGGTGTAGCAATGTGTATAGTATGGCATAAATCAGTTCTGCATACAGTATATACATATAACACTATCCTATAATTTTAAAATTGAAAAAGGTCCCACATTTAATCAAGAATTAGCAATAGCTAAATTGTATTGTTAATTACTGTTTTTAAAACAGAAAAGAGAAAAAGCCACATGTTTAATTCTTGTCAAAAGTGCCACTGAAAGCAATTCAGGTATGGGGGTCTATAACACTTGTGACAAAGTTCCTCCTCTACCTCGGTGGGTCCTGCGCTTGGCGGATTTTTGGCGGATTTTTGTTTGCCTCAGAGATCTTCCCCTCTGGTAGAACCCACAGTCCAGATCAACTCCTCCTGTGTCTGATCAGGAGTTGGGAGTTTTGGGGGGAACCCGGGCCCACCCTCTACTCCGGGTTCCAGCCCAGGGCCCTGTGGATTGCAGCTGTTTAGAGTGCCTCCTGGAACAACTGCACGACAGCTACAACTCCCTGGGCTACTTCCCCATGGACTCCTCCCAACACCTTCTTTATCCTCACCACAGGATCTTCCAGCAGTACGTCCTCTTACTCTCAGCTCCTAGTGCCTCTTGCTCCTAGCTTCTCACACGCAACCTCCTTCCGCAGCTCCTCCTCTCTCACTGACTCACTGGGAGGCTTTTGATTAGTTCCAGCCAGTCCTTGATTGGCTTCAGGTGTCCCAATCAACCTCCCTGTCTTCTGGAACGTTCTTAATTGGCCCCAGGTGTCTTGATTAACCTGGAGCAACTGCCATAAGGTATCAGGGATTTGTTTAGCCTGGGGCTAACATACTGATTCCTTACCACTTTCCTATAGCCCTCTGGCCTTGCCCCGTCACATATCCCCACCCTCTGCTCAACACCATAGAGTTGGGCAACTTGGGGCGCCAGGCAGTGTGCTCTTGACAGACCATCAGCGTTGCCATGGTGGCATCCAGCCCTGTGCCGTATGCGGAACTGGAACGGTTGGAGGGATAAGAACCACCTGGTGACCCTTGCATTCTTTTCCTTATTCCGCTGCATCCACTGGAGGGGTGCATGGTCCGTCACAAGAGTAAATCACCGGCCCAAGAGGTAATAACGTAGGGTCTCCACAGCCCATTTGACAGCAAGGCATTCTCTCTCAACTACTGCGTATTTCTGTTCTCTTGGGAGAAGCTTTCTGCTTAGGTAGAGGATCGGGTGTTCCTCTTCTCCCACCATTTGCGACAGAACCGCCCCCAACCCCACCTCGGAAGCGTCTGTTTGTAAAATAAATTCCTTGTTAAAGTCCGGGGCTAGGGGGTTTAGTTCCAGGATTCCCCCCACTCAGGCCAATCCCTTCCTTCTGGGGTCCCCGCTGGTTTTCAGCCCTCCCCTTCTTCCACCTAGGACTCCCCGGGGGTTTGGGAAGTCTAACATCACAATTTTCTTCCCCCTCAGTGTTCCAACTCTTTATGGCCTCTGGTGGCCCAGTCACTCGAACTCTAGGGCTTCGTGCTGCTTGTTTAACCCGGGGTTCCACTTCCTTAACTGTTCAGGTCAGTTCCCTCCCCGTCCTTCGCCTCTCTACCATTGCCACAATCTCGTCATAGGTGGAGGGTTCGTTCTGGCTTACCCATGTGCGAAGGTCTGGCGGTAGTCCCCTCATGTATCAGTCGATGACCAGAACCTCTAGTATCTCTTCTGGACTCCGGGACTTAGTTTGCAACCACTTTCGTGCGAGATGGATGAGGTCATACAATTGGGACCACGGGGTTTTGTCTTCCTGGTACCTCCACTCATGATACCGCTGGGCCTGCACTGCGGTTGTTACCCCAGATCTGGCCAGGATCTCTGCTTTCAGCTGGGGGTAGTCCGCTGCAGCCTTTTCGGGCAGATCATAGTAGGCCTTCTGGGCTTCCCCACACAGGAATGGGGCGAGGATGCCAGACCACTGATCTCGAGGCCAGGCCTCCCGTAGGGCTGTCCTCTCAAAGGCCAGGAGGTATGCCTCTATGTCATCATTCCCCATCATTTTCTGCAGGCAATTGCTGGCCCGTGCATGGCCATGGTTCATCTCCGTAAGGGCCTTCAATTGGTTTACCAGTTCCCACAACATAGTACGGTCTTGAGTGGCCTGGTCCATCAACAGGCGATTGGTCTCCTGCTGCAGCCGCACTGCCTCCTGTTGGGCGGCTGCCTGGACACGGGTAGCCTCCTGCTGGGCAGCCGTGGCTTGTATCAGTGCCCGTATTACATCTTCCATTGTGGTGAAAAAAAAAATAAACCTGCTTTTTTTTTTAAACACCCCTCTTCTTCCGCCGCACTGTGCACACCAATCCCACCCCTGACACCCGTTGTGACAAAGTTCCTCCACTACCTCGGTGGGTCCTCGCTTATTGGCAGATTTTTGTTTGCCTCAGAGATCTTCCCCTCTGGTAGAACCCACAGTCCAGATCAACTCCTCCTGTGTCTGATCAGGAGTTGGGAGTTTTGGGGGGAACCCGGGCCCACCCTCTACTCCGGGTTCCAGCCCAGGGCCCTGTGGATTGCAGCTGTTTAGAGTGCCTCCTGGAACAACTGCATGACAGCTACAACTCCCTGGGCTACTTCCCCATGGACTCCTCCCAACACCTTCTTTATCCTCACCACAGGATCTTCCAGCAGTACGTCTTCTTACTCTCAGCTCCTAGTGCCTCTTGCTCCCAGCTTCTCACACGCAACCTCCTTCCGCAGCTCCTCCTCTCTCACTGACTCACTGGGAGGCTTTTGACTAGTTCCAGCCAGTCCTTGATTGGCTTCAGGTGTCCCAATCAACCTCCCTGCCTTCTGGAAAGTTCTTAATTGGCCCCAGGTGTCTTGATTAACCTGGAGCAACTGTCATAAGGTATCAGGGATTTGTTTAGCCTGGGGCTAACATACTGGTTCCTTACCACTTCCCTATAGCCCTCTGGCCTCGCCCCGTCACACACTGCACCCTAATTAAAACTCTTATTTAAGTAAAATTATCATGTCCAAAACTTGTTCCCAGCCTCTTGAACCTGTGTTCAATCCAGGTGAGAATGTGTTCCGTCACTTGGCAGTTATCCACTCAGTAGATCACCTTAAAAACAACATCTACAATAAACACAGCAATGTATCTCCTCTGGTAGTTTATCACCCAAATGGGAAAATTCCACCGGTGGCCTGTTGCTCTGAAAAGGGGTATCAGTACATTGGCAGATACAATATGTTTAAGATGGACACACCGCCGTGCGGTCCGAAGGAAGGTACCAACACAATCGGTCGTCATCACCCTGCCAGGCTAACCAAGCAATAGGCTTGTATGTGGAAGGTAACATGTAATAAAAACGGACAGTATTCTAGTACTGCAGTATTGGTATTCTAGTAATACCAACATTACTTTTATGGTCAATTAAAGTGCAGGGTCACAGGGTCAAATTTTTGCCAAACCCCAAAGGCACATTTACACATATACTAATTGAGCAGGTGGCAATTCCCATTTACCTGTTATCTGCTGGGTTAAGGGTAAAGTCCTCATCTTCTGTGATAGGGTTCACGCTATTGAAGGGGGGCCTGTAGCCCAGTTTCCTTTGTTATATTCACTGCTACTGTAGCCCAGTGGGCTAGCTTGCCTTTATTATATTTACTGCTTTGCATTATATTCAGGAGTAATGCAGGAAACCTACAGGCCTGTATCCTGTAAGACATTAGCTTCAGCCAGTTAGCATAAGGCTTAAGGCCTATAAACTTTGAACAAATAACCTTTGCACAGATAAACGGCCCGACGGAAAAATATAAGTGTTTGGGGAGCTAAAAATAGCGTTTAAGGGGAAGTTCTGACCACAGGTATATGAGTCAACCACAGAAGTGTCCTGGCAACGAACGGACATACATAACAGGTACATAAGATACGTCTAAGGCTAGCCTGCTTGCTTGCCTATATATCTTTTCTTATAAGTTTCTTATTTTGTTATGGGTTTAATTATTTGTTTTATTATAATAGGTTTATCGGTTTATTAACGTATATTTTGGCGTAACACCGGGGACCTGCAGGCCACATCCTGTATGTTGAGCTAAGGCAAAGTTAGCATACATATATTTGGGATCTTTCACCAAAATAAATGGTGATAAGATAAAGCATAAGATCCATGTATGGCTACGACCTTTAACATAGAGGTCTTTGTCATAGGGGCTTTCCTAAGTTCATACCCTTGTAAACGTACCAAGTACACCACGACTTGTAACTTGGAAAAAACCAAAATATCCAATTAAAACAGAAATAACAAATGTAATTCCTAATCACAAAAGGGTTGCACTTTCATGAGAGAGATTGCACTACGGTACTTGTATCGGGTGAACTGAAAAATACTATTTCTGTTGTTTATCATTTTTACAGTACAAATATTTGTAATAAAAAATAATAATGTAAAGTGAGCATTATATGCTTTGTATTCCATGTTGTAAGTGAAATCAATATGCTTGAAAATGTAGAAGCACATCCAAAAAATTGAATACATTTCAATTGGTATTGTATTGTGTAACGGTGCGATTAAAACTGTGATTACTTTTTTTAATTGTGATTAATCTTTTTGAGTTAATCATGTGAGTTAACTGCTACTAACTGACAGCCATAATAATGGAAAGTTCAAATCATTAATATACTAACCCAGGGGTCTCAAACTCAAATTACCACGAGGGCCGCATGAAGACTAATGCATTGGCCCAAGGGCCGCATCACTGACCCCACCCCCTCGCTGCCCCGGCCCTGCCCCCACTCCACCCCTTCCATTAGGCCCCGCCCCTTCTCCACCCCTTCTCCGCCTTCTCCCCTGTGCGCATAGCTTCCCACTCCTCCCCCCTCCATCCCAGAAACCGCGAAGCTCTTCCCATGCGGCCCGCGGAGCTCTTCCCTGTGGCCCGCCGGGCTCCCCGCGCCCCACCCCCGCACCCCCTTTTTTTTTTACCCCCAAGCATTTCCCGCCACCAGAACAACTGTCTGGCGGCGGGAACTGCCTGGGGGTAAAAAAAAAAAAGGGGGGGTGTGGGAGGGGCGCAGGGAGCCCGGCGGGCCGCAGGGAAGAGCTCCGCGGGCTGCAGGCCGCATGTTTGAAACCCCTGTACTAACGTATAAAAAAACCCACTCCAACATTACTAAGGTAAATAAATATAAATGAAAAAAAGATCCCCTACTAAATATACATCATAGAATAGAATATCAGGGTTGGAAGGGACCTTAAGAGGTCATCTAGTCCAACCGCCTGCTCAAAGCAGGACCAATCCCCAATTTTTGCCCCAGATCCCTAAATGGCCCCCTCAAGGATTGAACTCACAACCCTGGGTTTAGCAGGCCAATGCTCAAACCACTGAGCTATCCCTCCCCCCCATCAAACATAGCGACATCAGCGTAACATATTATAAAAGTGGCATCCTAGCCTAGGGGCGGTAAAAAAAAATGTAGCCCTTGGAAAGTGCCAAAATAATGGCCATTGGTAATAATAAAAAGGGTAATGGTAACAAACAAACAAAAATATTGGCTAACATTTCAGGTTCTACAAAAAATGGTGTAAGTTTATAAATGTGCAGATGTACATTCTGTAGCATCTCTGTCTATCTTACTAAACTGGGGTGTTTGTGACTGTGCTAAATGTATTAATAAACTATATTTGTAAATATAAAAAAGGTCCTATAATGCGAGTTGCAACTGTGCACATTGGGTTTCCCAACTCTATAATAATTTAAACAATACTGGGCCTAATCTTGGGGCAAAAACCCGGCAACCCTCAAAGTAATAACTCAAAATTCTTAAGTAATTGATATAATTAATACATAATCTAAAAATCAGGCAACAGCATCTATATAAGCAAGTTATTACCTTTTTATTTAAAACTTTTCATAAGAATGGATAACAATTCATATTAAGTTATTTGCACACTTTGTTGTATTAATGTAGCCCATTACTTTATATTACTTCATTTTAAAAAACGCTATGGAAATAAGGAAAACACATGTTTCAAATAGTGGTCACTGATTAGGATTAGAAGCAGAGTCTGCATTTCTGTTGCTTGGGAACCATATCTTCAAGAAAGTTCAGAGTAATTCCAACTGTTGCATTCCTGAAGAGTTAAAATGGTGAATTTACACAGGGTTTATTTAAAGTAAGTTTTTACCTTGTTTTCTCTTTGTTGTCTTTTTGTTTTGTTTTGTTTACAGGTGCTTTGTCTTTTTCAGCGACTGAGGTTTCTGTAATAACTATAAGTTTTAACTTCTAAAACAGAGGGCAGAAGTGAGCAGAAGTAGGGGAAGAGGGAGGGAGCCCTGATCCAGGAGAGATTAATTAACTCTGTCAAGGTATCTTAAAGTACAGGCGGCAGCAGTGAGGTTAGCAAACAGAGAGGCTATAAAGGAAACTCGAACTGGCATGTAAAACCATTTGAGAAAGGTTATATTAGCTCGGAGCAAGGAGTGGGACTCTGAGGGTTAAAGCAGTTGTGAACCCGTACCCCTGGCTTTTATCCTGGTTCTGAGAAGAGAGTAGGGGTCATCTGCCAGTAGCGTAGCCGGGGGCGAGCAGCTGCTCCCTCTGTGAGGAGAAGCGTCGCCTTAAAAAGCGCCGCCCGAGCCCCGCTGCCTGAGCCGGGCTTGGGCGGGGATTTAAAAGGCCCGCGGCTCCCCGCGGCTGCAAGCGGGCCTTTTAAAGCGCCGCCGGAGCCCCGCTGC
Source organism: Chelydra serpentina (assembly GCA_037349315.1). Taxonomy (NCBI): domain Eukaryota; kingdom Metazoa; phylum Chordata; order Testudines; family Chelydridae; genus Chelydra; species Chelydra serpentina. The sequence goes on along the minus strand of JBAIAC010000021.1, from coordinate 954,601 downwards.
CAGAGCTCCGGCGGCGCTTTAAAGGGTCCAGGGCTCCGCAGCAGCGGCTGGAGCCCAGGGCCCTTTAAAGCGCCGCCGGGTGAGTACAGGGGGAGCCTGGGGAGGTGCCTTTTTATAGCGCCGCTCCCCCTGTGCTCTAAACCTGCCTATGCTACTGTCATCTGCTCTTGCAAAACCTGAATTTGTTCCCTCAGTGTCTGTTGCTTTTCAATCACATGCCAAATGGATTGCAGGAGGGCCCTTCTCTGCCGCCACTAACCATTTCTGGACAAGTCTATGCGCTAATGCATCAATTTTTGGTGTTAAGTCGCTTTCTCTCAGTTTTTCGCTTGGAAATTCCTTTTTATCCACTCCTCTGTGATCACGTCGCATCTCCTGTCTCCTAAGGGGCTCTGTTAACCCCACCGTCTTCTCCGCCATCTGATTTACCAATCCATGTTTGTTACCTTTCTCCTGATGTTTCAGACAAAACATCCCTCTTCACTGCTTCTGTCAAACCATCTTATCATGGGCTAGGTTGTGGTGTACTTGTACTGGCCTGCTGGAATGTGTTTACATATTCAGGGGGTTTTAGCGAGGCTAACAGCGTCTGTGCCAAGCAGTGTTGCCTCTAATTTTTTATGTCCGTGTGCGGAATGAATTTTGCTATGTGCACCAATATGGAGGTAATGTGTGACACATCACCTTCATATTGGTGCACATAAGAAAATTCATGGGGTGAGGGTGGGGCTGAGGGGTTGGGAGTGTGGGAGGGGGCTCAGGGCTGGGGCAGAGGGTTAGGGTGCGAGGGAAAGGGTGAGCACTCTGGCTGGGGGTGCAGGCTCTGGGGTGGGTCCAGGGATGAGAGGATCAGGGTGCAGGAGGGGGCTCAGGGCTGGGGCAGAGGGTTGGGGTGTGGGAGGGTGAGGGCTCTGGCTAGGGGAGCAGGTTTTGGGGTGCGGCTGGAGATGAGGGGTTCAGGGTGCGGCCTGGGCTGGGCCAGGGGAGGGGCTCCTCTCCCCACACTGTGACAAGTCTGGGGCAGGTCCACGCTGGGGCAGAGGCATCTCTCCCCGCCTCAGCCCTGAGCCCCTGCGTGGGGCTTAAGAGGCAGCAGCCATGCAGCTTAGAGGGAACTTAGGTGCCAAATTCATGTACCAGACAGTGAACTTGCAGGCAAACGTCTGCCTGACTTTTGCTCATAGTTTAACGGTTGCTGACTTTGGTTCAGGCTTCAGGCCTTGCACCAGGCCCCATGTTCCAGGCTCTTTCTGCTACACGGACGTTTCAGGCAAAACATCCCTATTCCTCACTGCTGCCAAAGCCTCTTATCTTGTGCTAGGTCAGGATGTGCCTGTGCTAATCATCCCCGGTGCCTCGTACTTCTGAGGAGTGCCTGTGTTTTAGCCACGCTGGCAGTACCTTTGTTAAGTTCATATACCGGACTGTGAACTTGGAAGCATCTGCTTTAATACATGGCCTGACTTCGGTCAGTGGCAGATTAACGTGCCCAGGGGTCCCAGCCAATTTGGGGCCCCATGCAGGAGTGCCAGAACCTGTGAAGAAGAAGGTGGGGGGGGCACCAGCATCAGAACTGGGGCCTTGCCCCCCGCTCCTCCTCTTTCCCCAAAGACCCCACCCCTCGCCAGAGCTGGGCTGTAGTAAGGGCTGCCCATGGAGCCTGGGGCACCCCCACCCGGAGCCTCCACCTGCCCTGGGTGGGGTGCCCGAGAGCAGCCCCCAGCCTGTGTCCCCACCCCTGAGAGCACACCGCCCAGAGCAGGTGGAGCGTCTGGGGCTCCCCACAGTGGCCCTGACTCCCTGGGCAGCCTTTATTAGTCGTTCTGGCCTGGACGGGGAGCAGGGCCTGCGGGGGATGAGAAGAAAGGAGGGGCCCTGTGGCAAGGGGGGGGCTAAGGCCCATCTCACCCCTCCACACACACATGGAAGAGACCGGTGCCACCAGCTGGGGCTGCGATTTGCTGGGGGGGAGATGGTCACCTTATCACCTCCTCTGCCGCAAAGCACAGCCCGTGCCCCACTCGCTCTGTGCCTGCCCTAGGCTTCTACACCCATGTTATAAAGGGGGGGCATACACCCCCCCGATTCTGGTGGCCCTGGGACCCCAGGGTGTGGGGGGCCCAAATGTTCTTTGTGCCCAGAACCCCAGCAAATCTTAATCCACCTCTGCTTTGGTTCACGGCATGGCCTGACTTTGGTTCACCACCCTCCGGTTCAGGCCTCCGGTCCTGCACTAGGCCCAGTGCTCCAGGCTCGCTCTCTCTATTACAATGGGGTTGGTCAGCCCTGGCGAGAGTGACTCTGTCAACCTCCGTCCCGGCCTGATGCCCCCTTTGCACCAGCCCCTCAGCATGCCCACCCCATTGCCTCTCCAGGTCCGCTACACTACACTGGACTCAGAGCATCCTGGGGGAGGGGGCTATGAACCAGGACTCCTGGGTTCTATCCCTGGCTCTGGAGGGGGAGTGGGGTCTAGTGGGATAGAGCAGGGAGAAGGGGCTGGGAGTCCGGACTCCTGGGTTCTGGTTCCGGCTCTGGGACAGGAGTGGTGTCTATTGGTTTATGGCAGGGGTGGTGCTGCATCTCTCTGGATCTCAGTTTCCCCACCTATGAGAGAATAATAATATGCTGTGAGCTGTTTGGGGCAGAGCCTGTCTCTCACACTTTATCTGTGCGGTGCCCAGCACAACGACAGCCCTGATCTCAGCTGGGGCCTCGAAGCGCTCTTGTAGTACTTCTAATAAAACCGTCTTCTCAATGTCCTTTGCCGGACTTGTCTGAATTCTCAGGTCATTGCAAAGTTTCTCTAAACAGGGTGTTTGTGAAGGAGAAAGCATCTGTGTTGTGAGCTCCGGGACAACTTCCACCTCACGCCAAAATCCTACATTATTTTTAATAGTACTGATTAAAAAGAAAAAAAAAGTCCCTATACTGCGGATTGACCCTGTGGCATTCGCTGCCACATGATAGAATTAAGGCCGAGCGCTGCAGCTAGAAATCCAGAGGTTGATGTAGGAGAGAGAGAGAGAGAGAGAGAGAGAGAGAGAGCGAGCGAGCCAGCCTGGAGCACTGGTTTGAACCAGAATCTATAAACCAAAGTCAGGCCATCTATTAAAGCAGATGCTTCCACGTTCACTGTTCAGTACGTGAACTTGGCAAAGTTGTTGCTAGTGTGCGAGGCACTTGATAGTTACATAAACATATTTCAGCAAGTACAAATACATTCCCATCTAGTACAAGATAAGACGGTTTGACAAAATAACAAATGTTTTGTCCAGGATAGTAGGAACAAGGGGAGGTAGGAAACAGATGTCATGAAACACGTCAGAAGGTGCGTAAGATGCTTATTCCAGTTGCGGGGTACCTCGCCTTAACCCTTTGTCCAGCCTAGGGGACAGCGGAAATTCCCACAGCTAACTAAACCAATACATGTGTTAGTGTCCCTGTAAACTAATCCAGGGAACTAATGCCGTGCTTCTTGACAATAAACCGGTCTGAGCACCTGTGCCGCCAAACCAAGCCTGTGGACCTTTCTTTATAAGTATCATTGAGGTCTGCTGAACGAACAGGCTGCCTGATCGGCTGTTAGTAGTAATAACACTTACTCCAAGGACAGCGGCACTGGGCAGCCCGAACAGTGTTACTGAGGCAAGGACATTCCAGCCTTCGCCACTTAACCACACAGGGCAGGACTAACGAGATCTGCCAAACCCACTATCAGCATCGAGCTGGGACAGCACACGGAGAGCGCACACATGCAAGCCGACCACAACAGATGAGAGGTTTGTACGGATCCTGTGCTGTGCTAGATCACAATGATGGTAAATTAAATAATTCAGTCTGTTTGGCTTATCAGAAAGAAGATTGAGAAGTCACTTGATTACTATGTATAATGTTAAGTAGCTAGATAGATGATATGTGTGTATGCGGATAGATAGATAGATAGATAGATAGATTTGTGTGTATGCGGATAGATAGATAGATAGATAGATAGATAGATCTATCCGCATACACACAAATCTATCTATCTATCTATCTATCTATCCACATACACACATATCATCTATCTATCTATCTATCTATCTATCTATCTATCTGCATACACACAAATCTATCTATCTATCTATCTATCTATCTATCTAGCTATCTAGCTATCTGGATAATATACTTATGCTAACAGTGTGTAACTGTGAATCCAATTCCCAGCATGGTTTGCACTGAGGACAAGCCTGCAGTGAACTGTGTGTAATCCCAGTTCCTTGTGCACGCGGGACCTGTCCGAGACGAAACGTATGTTGTGCTGACGTTTGCCAAATGTGCTAGTGTGCTGGGTACAGTCTGTACAGCTTGGTAAGGAGAAGAGAGATGATTTTGTTGATGCTTGCCCAATATGCTGGCTCACCTAGGGCTAGTGCAGGGTGCCGCTGGGTTTGCTGACGTCTGGAAACCTATGTTCAAAACAAGATAAGAAACGGATTAAAAACTGGGTGAAGCCTTTCTTTGTTGTAAACAACTGAGGTATATACACAAGGAGGGTTAAGCTGATAATTTGGGAGAAGACTGAATGTTGCTGGAGAAGACGAGTCTCTGCTTCCCAGATCAGAGTGATAAAGGGTTAACCCTTTCCTTTCTGGGCGTAACCCTTTCCTTTCTGGGTGGGGCTCTTTTATTTTGGACTAATAAAGCTGATTGCGGCTGGGTTATCTGACATCTCATCAATATTCGAAAGCGAACCCCAACAATCAGTACTTTCACGGGGAGAAAACACCAGGTATGAAAAGGCCCTTTCACCTAGAGGAGAAAGGCAGAACAAGAACGAATGGGAGGAAGTTAAGCCCAGACAAACTCCTATTAGAAACAAGGCACCAGGGATTCTTCCTAAAAGTGGGAGGGCCATGAGAGCCCCCCCATGGTCCCACCCCTGCCCCTCCTCTTCCCCGAGGCCCCACCCCTAACCAAGCTGGAAGCTGTAGCTGGGTCTGGGAACCTGGGCCCCTCCACTTACCCAGGGTTGGGGGGCCTGAGAGCAGCCCCACGCTCTGGGTCCCCCGCCCAGGGTAGATGGAGAGTCTGCGGCTCCCCACAGCTGACCACATGGCTTTTACTCCGACCTGGCTCTGGCTTCACGCCTGGCTGGGGGTGGGGCCTTGGGGGCCAAAGAGCCACAGCCGGGGCCATGGTAAGAGCCGCCCGGGCAGCTGTGGGGAGCCGCAGACCTTCCATCTCCCCTGGGAAAGGGGTCTGGGGGGCAAGGCTGGGGCTGCTCTCAGGCCCCCCCACCTGGGCAGGTGGAGGGGCCTGGGCTCCCCACAGCTGCCTGGGCTACCCAGGCCACTCTTCTGTTTCTGGCCTGGCTGGGGGGCCAGGGCCTCGGGGAGAAGAAGAGGGGCAGGGGGACGGGCCTGTGGCAAAAAGTGGGAGGGCCATGGTCCCTTGATCCCCCCTCCCCATTCCACCGTCCCTCGGTGCCAGTTTTTACCCGTGCAGATGATTAACCATGGGAACACACTCCCCAGGGGCGCGGTGTATTCACCGTCCTTTGATGGCATCCAGACCAGACAGGAGGCTGGTCTGGAAGATGCTTTGGCCAAAGAGAAGTGATTGGGCTCAGAACAGGGGTGCCTGGGTGAAATTCTTTGGCTCGAGCTATTCAGGAGGTCGGGACAGGGGGTGGGGGGGGGTAATAGGAGCCTATATAAGAAAAAGACCAAAAATCGGGACTGTCCCTATAAAATCGGGACATCTGGTCACCCGAAGGTCAGCCAAGATGATCCAATGGTGCCTTCAGTTCAGCTCTACAGATCTAGGAAGGAATTTCCCCCATGGGTGGGGAACTCTTCCCAAAAAGTCCACTAGGGGTTTCTCGCCAGACATGCCAAACCCGTGGGAAAAAACGCAGAAATTGGGCTTTGTGTTGGGTTTAATTGGCTTGTGAGTTGCTTTTGGCTAGTTTTTGGCTTGTAGCTTGTTGCTTCTTTTTTTTTCTCTTTTGAGCGGCTCCCGGTAAGCGGGGGGCAAGGCGGGGAGAGTCAGGGGTCACAGCGGGCCCACCACCGTCCTAGCCCGCATGCTGGGGGGATCTAGTCACATAGCGTGTTGGGGTTCTTAGGGACTGGCTTGTTTTGAAGCGGGATTAGCTTGATTTTGGGCGTCTTGTGAAAGCCGGGGGGCTTATTTGCCACCTGAGAGTTGGCCACTGTGTTTCTCGCACTGTCCCCTGCTGCTGTCGCTGGCTGTGGGCAGAGTTGGGGAGCAGGATACCGGCTCGGGGCCCAGCACTGGCCTGATGCAGCGAGACAGGGACAAGGGAGCAGGGAGGAGGCTCTGGATTTCCCTGGCTCATCCCCTGCGCGCTGGAGAAGGAGAGGGTTAAAACCAATGAGCTGAGCCCGGCCACTTCCCAGAGCGATGCTGCAAGAGGCGGGTTGTAAACAGCGCAAGGACCGTAGCCCCTTCCCGTCCAGCCCCCTGCAGCTTGCCTGGATTCGGAGTCACTCCCCGGGCGCAGGGGCGACTGCAGCCCCACTGGCCTGGGGGGTCGCCCCGGCCGGGCGGTGAGTGGGGGCGCCGGGCGCGGGGAGGGGCCGCCAGGGGCGGCCCCAGGGACGGGGAGAAAGGGCAGCAGAGGCAGGAAATCGCTGCCTGGAGGAAGCGGCGCCAGGGGCGAGGGGATCGGAGCCAAAGCGTGGCTGGGACGGAGACCTCCCCCCCGCTCCAGCCAGCTGCAGGGAAAGAAGGGGGGTGTCTGTGCAGCTGACCCCAGCAGGGTGCCCCCAACCCAGCCAGCTCCAGGTCAGCGCAGGGATATTAGACACACTGAGTTGGCTCCCCAGGGGTCTAGTGGGAGTGGGAGTGGGAGTGGGAGTGGGAGGGGGAGTGGGAGGGGGGAGGCTGGGAACCAGGACTCCTGGGTTCTATCCCCAGCTCCAGGAGGGGAGTGGGGTCTAGGGGTTACAGCAGTGGGGGTGGGGAGCCAGGACTCCTGGGTTCTATCCCTATCTCTGGGAGAGGAGTGGGGTCTGGGGGTTACAGCAGTGGGGGCTGGGAGCCAGGACTCCTGGGTTCTATCCCCAGCTCCAGGAGGGGGGTGGGGTCTAGGGGTTACAGCAGTGGGGGCTGGGAGCCAGGACTCCTGGGTTCTGTCCCCAACTCTGAGAAGGCATTGGGGGCTTGTACTTAGCTCTGTGTATCAGGATCTAGGACGGGGGTTCTCAAACTGGGGGGCCCTGACCCCTCAGGGGGTCACGAGGTTATTGCATGGGGGTCGCGAGCTGTCAGCCTCCACCCCAAACTCCACTTCACCGCCATCATTTATAATAGTGTTTAAATATTAAAACGTGTTTTTAATGTATAAGGGGGGGGGGGGGATCACACTCAGAGGCTTGCTGTGTGAAAGGGGTCACCAGTACAAAAGTTTGAGAACCGCTGATCTAGGATGAAGACAGAGGTAAGGAGTCTGTAGCCCGGCGGGCTAGTTTGCCTTTATTATATTCACTGCTTTGCATTATGTTCAGCCACAGGCGCCTGCTTCCTCTTTCCCCTGGAGGTACTTTACTCCCCCCTCCCCCACACCGCTCTGACCCAGGGCCTGCCCCCACTCATGGGCGGCAGATGCTGGCTGGTGGACACTAGCCCCTAGCTGCGGTCCTGCCCCCTCTCCCCGTGGCCGCCAGCCCCCCCGCCCCCCAGCACAGGGCGGGCAGCCCCAGCGCCTCCAGCCCCCCCAACCAGCACCAGGTGGCGCGGCCCCAAACCCCCCAAGTCCTGGCCGCCCTAGCTCCAGTCATAGCAGTGCTGAAGAGGAGCAGCCTGGCTGGGCTGGGGCCAAGGGCAAGGAGGCGGTAGCTTCGGGGAGGAGCATGAGTGGGGCACAGCCTTCCCCAGCCAATTGGATACGCCGCCCAGGCCCCCACTCCACCCCTTCCCCCAAATAAACGGCCCAATGGAAAACCCCAAGTATTTGGGGAGCTGAAAATAGAGTGTTTCGGGGGAAGTTCTGACCATGGGTACGTGATCCGACCACAGGAGTGTCATGGCAATGAATTGACATACATAAAGGTACATGAGCTACATCTGCTCACTAAAGGGCCATGGCAATGAATTGACGTATATGATAATAAGTTGAGATCATTGATATACTAACCCATAGAAGAAAGACAGTCCAAAATTAGCAAGGTAAGGATATACAAATAAGGAAAAAGGGAAATAGCCCTACTGAATATGTATCAAACATAGTGTCATCAGCGTATCATAGTATAAAAGTTTCATCCCAGCCTAGTGGCGGTAGGAGAAGGAGATGTAGGCCTTGGGTTGGCCACTGGACATGATGGGGAAGTTGATCGTAATGAGGAAGAGGATGGCTAACATTTCCAGTTGTTCTGCAAGGGATAGCATGAGTGTATGGACGTACATTCTACATAGGCGCTGACTCTGTGGGTGCTCCGGGGCTGGAGCACCCACGGGGAAAAATTGGTGGGTGCTCTGCACCCACCGGCAGCTCCCTGCCCCGCCGCCCAGCTCACCTCCGCTCTGCCTCCTCTCCCTCCCCTGAGTGCGCCGCGTGCCCGCTTTCCCCCCCTAGCTCCCAGCGCTTGCGCGGTGAAACAGCTGTTTCACGTGGCTGGGGGGAGGGGGAACGCGGTGGGCTCAGGGGGGATTTGGGGAAGGGGTCCAATAGGGGCAGGGAGAGAGCGGAGTTGGGGTGGGGACTTTGGGGAAGGGGCAGGGAATGGGTGGAGTTGGGGTGGGGCCAGGAGCGGGGAGGCGCGAGCACCTACCGGCGCCGGGGAAAGTTGGTGCCTATGATTCTGTAGTATCTCTACCTACTTCACTGAGTTGGGGTGTTTGTGACTGTGCTAAATATATTAATAAACGATATTTGTAAATATCGAAAAGTTCCTAAAGTGCGAGTGTTGCAGCTGTGCACATCGGGGTTCACAACTATATAATAATGTAAATAATACTGGGCTTGATCTTGGGGCAAGAACTTGTCAACCCTTAAAGTGATAACTGGGGATTCATAAGTAATGAATATCTATATCTATATATATCTGTAGATCGGGCTACAGACCTAACAATGATACTTTTTTGATTGATTTTCACTTCACATGGCCAGGAGGAGACCCAGGTGTGTAGAAGTATGTAGGTGATGGGAGATCAAGAGCCACCAACCTTGGGGTCACCTGCGCTGGGTCTGTGTCTCTCCCCACAACACTGAAGGGGGGCTGGGAGGGGCGGTTCCTGTGTGTCTTATTCCTTCTGTGGCTCTAATTTCTCTCCCCTCTCCCTAGAGGTGAACATCCCCTGGGCTGATCTCACCCCCCCTTGGAGGTACCCCCCCCCATACAGATGATGCTGCAGGGGGTCCGTTGCTGAGGCCAGGCGCTCCCCAGGGAGGTACGGCCGTGCTCCGGCTCAGAGACGGGCCATGGCTGCCCAGGTGGCTCCCCCAGCCGCTCTTAGGCTCCAGTTCCAGCCCCCACCGGGATGCGGCCTGGTTCCCAAAGAGGAAGTGGAGGAGCCGGATGCCCACGGACCCGGCGACATGGAGATGCGTCGTCTGCGCTTCAGGGGTTTCCGCTACCAGGAGGCTGAGGGGCCCCGGGAGGCGTACGGCCACCTCTGCCTCCTCTCCCGGACGTGGCTGAGGCCGGAGCAGCGCTCCAAGGAGCAGATGCTGGAGCTGCTGGTGCTGGAGCAGTTCCTGAGCATCCTGCCCCAGGAGATCCAGAGCTGGGTGGGGGGGTGTCACCCCCAGACCGGGGAGCAGGCCGTGGCTCTGGCGGAGGGTTTCCAGTTAGCCAAGCAAGGGCCCGGAACATGGCCGCAGCAGGAGGTAATTGATGGATGTGAAATCATTAGGGAGTGGGACATGGGGCCTTTCCCCTATAGGGGGCGCCAGATCTGATCCACCCATGAGGCGGGGGGGACTGGTTGGCTGAAGGGGTCAGGGAATGGGATATGGGACCTTTCACCTTAAAGAGGGGAGGTGCTGGCTCTGATATGGCCCCGGGGCAGGGGACTGGCTGGCCCAGGAAGTGGAGAATGGGCCATGGGGCCTTTCCCCGCTAAGGGGCGCTGGCTGCGATTCACCCCCAAGACGGTGGCTCATGGGGATGGGGAACGGCACAAGAGGCCTTTCTCCTCTATATCTCCGGGTCAGGAGCTCCCAAGGAGTGGGTCTGGCTAGGGTTGGTGACCAAACTGAAGCAGAGTCTCTAGGCCATAGGTGAAGGGAGAGAGCGCTGCTTGCAAAACTCATGTACTAATGCTAGAGTGGCCATTTCCATAAAAGGAATGCAATTCTGCTGAGGAATGTGAAATCGGCTGGCAAGCAGATGGATTAACAAAATGTGAATTGCTTTACCACTCTAGCCTGATCGCATAAGGTGGCTGTGCAGAGCAGAGACGGACTAGTATATGCTGTAGATCCAGGAGCTGTACTCCAGATTCTTTATACTCGTACTACCATTTCCACTTTGCTGGGAGCTAAACGATTGCAATCTCTGCTGCTTACCTGTGCCTCTGTTCTGTGGGACATTTAGAAGCATAGCAGAACCTGTCGGAATGAAGATATCTGAGGCTTGCGAAACCCAGAAGCCTCCGGGTATCTGAGTCTGGCTGTTACAAGACACCTCTGTGTCTGGCAACTCCTAAATGGAGCTAGATAAGAGAAAATCGATGAGGTCTCTGTGTTAACCAATATCACGTACATAATGCCAATCTATATCAATAGCATGTGTTAATGCTTGAGGTGACTATGAATTGTATTCATAGTAAGCTCTCCCCAGGGTGCTTTTCAGTTGTGCTAAGATTGGTTAACTGAGGGCACATATGAAGTGTTGCAAATTTCAGTGTCCGGTACAGAGACATGCCAAAGAGACAGGATAAGATGGACAGTTTTGTTGATGCTTAATCAACATCCGTTCAGTACCAAGGCATGTGTCTCTAAGAGAAATGTGTTCAAAACGAGATAAGAAACTGGTGAGGCGGGTATGTCAACCTTCGTTAATATCCTGGGATGCGCAGAACTTTCTCTTTGTTGTAAACAACTCAGGCAGAAATATGATCAGAGGTAAGCCAATCATTTCAGGACAATCTGGATCGCCGCAAAAATGGTCTTCCAGATCGGATTGGTGCTGTATTTATCCTTTGCCTTTCCGTGCTGTGCTTTTTGGGCTCTAATGAAGCCTGATTGAGCCTGGTGGTGGGATGGCTAAACTGAACCGTAACATGCTGATCGGGGGCCCTTGTTGTTCCAGGAGCTGGTGACATGGAAGGAGGAGACTGTGTGTTCTTCTGGGGCAGAGGAGGCAGGGCTGGATCCAGGACAGGGCGAGATCTGCAGGGAGGTTAAGGAGGAGAAGGAGGAAGAGACTCTCATTTTGCTGGGTGAGGAGCTGCTTCGGGAGCCGGGGGTGGGGGTTGGCAGGAGTTACTGAAGTAGTCATGCTGCATCGGGGGCATTACATTTCTGGGGAAGTGGCTTGTGGAGCCCCCAGACCCAGCAGCACAGAGACTGTCACCCTCCAAATGGTCATGCTGTGTCTTCCCAGCAGAGGGCAGGGCTGGGGTTAAAATCGGGGCATGTTCTCCCTACAAAGCCGTAGGGGCAGATTTCACCAAGTGCATCTCACCCGTTTCCTCCCCACCAGAAGGATTCACCATCCCCGACCTGGCCTTGGTCTCCCGGATGGCGCGAGAGGAAGAGCTGAGGGTCCCGGATCTGCAGGGCTCTGACGAAAGGGAGACCCCGAGAGGCGCCCGCAGAGGTGAGGAATGAGCAACACCGGCTCGGAATGAAGGGAACAGGTGGGATCCCAGTAAAGCCAGCGGGAGCCCCCCCCAATTCTGTCTCGTCTCGCTCAGCAGGTGCCTCATGGCAGGTGCCACTCCTGGATCCACCCCTGGCAGGAGCCCTCCCCTCCTCCAGCCTTTCTCTGAGGGCTCAGCTGGGATGTTGGGGCAGCCCCGGCCCCTCCTCTCCCCTCAGGGAATGGTTTGGGGGATTTGCTTCCTGCCCATCAGGTTTTCTGCCCCGGCTGGATTCTCTCTCTCTGTCTCTCCCAGCAGGTGCTAGGACAGATGAGGGGAATCGCCAGTGGGAAGGACCTGTGGGAGCAGAGCCACCTGGGATGTCCCGGAGCCCCGAGCAGGGAGATGCCTGTGGGGCAGCATGGCTGCAGCGAGACCCTCCAGGGGAGGAGAGACCTGCTGGGTGTGACGATCCCCAGCCTCAGGGAACCCACACGGGACAGAAACCCTGTAAATGCCCTGACTGCGGGAAGAGCTTCAGGTGGAACTCGGCGCTCCTCCATCACCAGCGATCCCACACGGGGGAAAAACCTCATCAGTGCGGGGAATGCGGGCAGAGCTTTGGGCAGAAATCCACCCTGACCCGGCACCTGAGGATCCACACCGGGGAGAGGCCCTACCCATGTGCCCAGTGTGGGAAAAGCTTTAGCCAGAAGTACAGCCTGTCCCAGCATCAGATAACGCACCAGGAAGAGAGGCCTCACACATGTCCCGCCTGTGGGCAAAGCTTCGCTCTCAAATCGTACCTTGTTCGACACGTGGTGAAACGCCACACGGGACAGAAACCCTATAAATGCCTCCATTGTGGGAAGCAGTTTGCTTGGAGCTCAGACCTGAGGAAGCACCAGACGACCCACACGGGGGAGCGCCCCTACAGATGCCCCCAGTGCGGGGTAGGGTTCACCCAGCGGTTCAGCCTCCTAACGCATCAGAGGACCCACGTGAACGAGAGACCCTACAAATGTCCCCGCTGTGGCAAGAGCTTCAACAGGAGATCGGGGCTTGTCAAGCACCAGAAGACCCACACGGGGGAAAAACCTCACAAGTGCACTGAATGCGGGCAAGGCTTTGGGCAGAAATCAAACCTGATTAGACACCTAAGGATCCACGCTGGGGAGAGACCCTACACATGTACCGCATGTGGGAAAAGCTTCACTCAGAAATCGAACCTGGTTCAACACTCGGTGAAACGCCACGGGGGAGAGAAACGTGATGCAGCAAATGTAACTTCAGATTCAGTAGATCTAGCATTGCGATAGGGACTCCACACACGGTAGAAAACATTGGTGTGGTACTTCCTTTGCTTGGAGTGATTTAAAGAGCATGGGTGGGTAGTAGCGGCTTATCGATGGTGACAAGTGTGAGATTTGGGAGCACAGGCGCCAGCTTCCAATTTTCCCTGGGGGTGCTTAACCCCCGCTCAGCCCCAGGCCATGTCCTCACTCCACCCTTCCACCTCTTCCCGCCCAGTTCTCCCTCCCCTGAGTGTGCGCTGTCCCCTCTCCTCCCCCTCCCTCCCAGTGCCTCCTGCGTGCCACGGAACAGCTGACCGTGGAGTCCGGGTGGGAGAGGGAGGAGTTGATCGGCGGGCTGCCGGTGGGTGGGATGCGCTGAGGGGAAAAAGAGGGGAGCTTGGTTGCTGGTGGGTGCTAAGCACCCGCTAACTTTTCCCGTGGGTGCTCCAGGGCTGGAGCACCCACGGGGTCGGCGCCTATGTTTGGGAGGAAGGAAGAGAGACCAAGCTGGATGAGCAAGCATCTCAGAGAGGTGATTAAGAAAAAACAGAAAGCATACAAGGAGTGGAAGATGGGAGGGATCAGCAAAGAAACCTACCTTATTGAGGTCAGAGCATGTAGGGATAAAGTGAGACAGGCTAAAAGGCATGTAGAATTGGACCTTGCAAAGGGAATTAAAACCAATAGTAAAAGGTTTTATAGCCATATAAATAGGAAGAAAACAAAGAAAGAAGAAGTGCGACCGCTAAACACTGAGGATGGAGTGGAGGTTAAGGATAATCTAGGCATGGCCCAATATCTAAACAAAATACTTTGCCTCAGTCTTTAATGAGGCTAATGAGGAGCTTAGGAATAGTGGCAGCATGACAAATGGGAATAAGGATGTGGGGGTAGATATTTCCATATCCGAGGTAGAAGCCAAACTTGAACAGCTTAATGAGAGTAAATCAGGCGGCCCAGATAATCTTCATCCAAGAATATTAAAGGAACTGGCACATGAAATTGCAAGCCCATTAGCAATTTTTTTTAATGAATCTCTAAACTCAGGGGTTGTACCATTTGACTGGAGAATAGCTATTATAGTTCCTATTTTTAAGAAAGGGAAAAAAAGTGACCCAGGTAACTACAGGCCTGTTAGTTTGACATCTGTAGTATGCAAGGTCTTGGAAAATTTTTTGAAGGAGAAAGTAGTTAAGGACCTTGAGGTCAATGGCAATTGGGACAAATTACAACATGGTTTTACAAAAGGTAGATCGTGCCAAACCAACTTGATCTCCTTCTTTGAGAAAGTAACAGATTTTTTAGATAAAGGAAATGCAGTGGATCTAATCTACCTCGATTTCAGTAAGGCATTTGATACAGTACCACATGAGGAATTATTGGTTAAATTGGAAAAGATGGGGATCAATATGAAAATTGAGAGGTGGATAAGGAACTGGTTAATGGGGAGACTACAGCGGGTCATACTGAAAGGTGAACTGTCAGGTTGGAGGGAGGTTACTAGTGGAGTTCCTCAAGGTTAAGTTTTGGGACCAATTTTATTTAATCTTTTTATTACTGACCTCGGAACCAAAAGTGGGAGTGTGCTAATAAAGTTTGCAGATGACACAAAGTTGGGAGGTATTGCCAATTCAGAAAAGGATCGGGATATCCTACAGGAAGATCTGGATGACCTTGTAAACTGGAGTAATAGTAATAGGATGAAATTTAATAGTGAGAAGTGTAAGGTTATGCATTTAGGGATTAATAACAAGAATTTTAGTTATAAGCTGGGGACGCATCAGTTGGAAGTAACGGCAGAGGAGAAGGACCTCGGAGTCCTGGTTGATCATAGGATGACTATGAGTCGCCAATGTGATGTGGCCGTGAAAAAAGCTAATGCGGTCTTGGGATGCATTAGACGAGGTATTTCTAGTAGAGATAAGGAGGTGTTAGTACCGTTATACAAGGCATTGGTGAGACCTCATTTGGAATACTGTGTGCAGTTCTGGTCTCCCATGTTTAAGAAGGATGAATTCAAACTGGAACAGGTACAAAGAAAGGCCACTAGGATGATCCGAGGAATGGAAAACCTGTCGTATGAAAGGAGACTCAAGGAGCTCGGTTTGTTTACCTTAACCAAAAGAAGGCTGAGGGGAGATATGATTGCTCTCTTTAAATATATCAGAGGGATAAATACCAGGGAGGGGGAGGAATTATTTCAGCTCAGTACCAATGTGGACACAAGAACAAATGGATATAAACTGGCCATCAGGAAGTTTAGACTTGAAATTAGACGAAGGTTTCTAAACATCAGAGGAGTGAAGTTCTGGAACAGCCTTCCAAGGGAAGCAGTGGGGGCAAAAGACCTATCTGGCTTCAAGATTAAGCTAGATAAGTTTATGGAGGCGATGGTTTGATGGGATAACATGATCTTAGTCAAAGGTCAATTAATTGCCATCAGTGGTAAATAGGACCAATGGTCAATGATGGGACGTTAGAAGTTACTACAGAGAACTTTTTCCTCGGTGTCTGGCTGGTGAGTCTTGCCCACATGCTCGGGGTTCAGCTGATCGTCATATTTGGGGTCGGGAAGGAAGTTTGCTCCAGGGTAGATTGGCAGAGGCCCTGGAGGTTTTTTGCCTTCCTCTGCAGCATGGGGCATGGGTCACTTACCGGAGGATTCTCTGCATCTTGAAGTCTTTAAACCATGATTTGAGGACTTCAATAGCTGAGACATAGGTGAGAGGATTATTCCAGGAGTGGGTGGGTGAGATTATGTGGCCTGCATTGTGCAGGAGGTCAGACTAGATGATCATAATGGTCCCTTCTGACCTTAAAGTCTATGAGTCTATGAGTCTAAGAGATCTTTTGCTGGGGGGAGGGAGCGGAGTTAGTGGTAATTTCAAGGTTAGATGATTGGATGTTGGAGGGAAGTGATCACAAGGGCACTAGTGGTAGAAAACTAGAGCAGAAGAGAGACTAGAAGTGGAGGTAAGGACCATTTAACAAATGGGATGATGCAGGAGTGGGAATACGTGTGTGTTTCTGTGTGCGTGTGTGCGTATCTTTTAAACACGTCTTGGGGCATGTCTACCCTGGGAGGTTTACTAGTACACCGGACCCTCGCTATAACGCGGGACTTGGGTTCCATGCCAAGTACCGCGTTATAGCGGGGACCGCGTTAAAATGAAATTACATTTCCCCGCCGCCGAAGCCGCCCCAGCTTACCTGCGGGAGGTCCGCGGGTCTGTCTGCAGAGGGCCCCCTCCGCCGAAGCCGCGGGACCGGCGGACCTCCCGCAGGTAAGCGGAGGCTTCGGCGGCAGCGTGAAAGTGCTGCTAATAATACCCTCCACCGAAACCGCTTCCGCTTGCCTGCGGGAGGTCCGCTGGTCCCGCGGCTTCGGCGGCAATTCGGTGGAGGGGGCCCTCTGCAGACTGACTGGCAGACCTCCCGCAGGTAAGCGGAAGTGGCTTTGGCGGCTGCTAAAAATACCCTCCCCCGAACTGCCGCCGAAGCCGCTTCCGCTTGCCTGCGGAAGGTCCGCCAGTCCCGCGGCTTCGGCGGCAATTCGGCGGAGGGGAGGACTAGGAATTTCTGCGCCCCGTGCTTCGGGCGCAGAAATTCCTAGTTACGGCTCTGCCCCAGGGCACACAAGGAGCTGAGTGTCTCACTCAGAGCGGTGCCTTTCCCGGCAAGCCTGAGCCGCATTCGGGATTTCAGGGGTGGCCATGCGGGGATGGTCTCCGAATGGGAAAGAGCTCGCACGGAGCAGCTCTTCGGAGCAGCAGGCAGGGAAACCCCCCAGGAAAGATCGCAGGTTTGGGGTTTTCAGATTAACTTCCCCAGTGCACACAAGGGGCTGGCATTTCACGGGTGCCCCCGGCTCACAAACCAAACCTCCAGGGTCATTGAGTGAAACACTGTTACTGCTTTTCTCTTGGGGAGGCGGTCTGGCGGTGGCTTCTTTTCCTCAGGCAATGGCGCCTGCCCCGGGCAGCAATTAAATTTGGGATTCATGGCCGTGACCACTTTATAACCGAATTCGCATTATATAGAGGCGTGTTATAGCGAGGGTCCGGTGTATAATTATGCCACTCTGTTATAACTTCCCCAGTGAACACTCTTATTCCACACTAAGTGTGTCCACCCAGGAAGTTACAGAGTTATAATTAGACTTGTCTACTGACACCTGTAAAATACCCTGTGCTGACCAACCCTCACTGGGGGAAGTTTAAAGGTGACAGCCGAGTAGGAGTAAATCAGTCGTGCCCCATCCAGACAGCAGCTTGCTACCATGCTCCTAACTGGCGAGTAGCGCTAGGGGATAAAAATGCAGCTCAGTGTCACAAAGCATATGGTGAACAATGGGTTACCAACCATCCCATCTTAGCCTGTGGCTTCAGTGCCAAGCCGCTCAGTCTAGCGCAGGGTTCCTGTAAGAGGTTGGGCACACAGTGGTTTTCCTGTGTGGTCGGTTCCTGTAACTACCAGTGTAACTGGTGATTCAGGTCCTGCTTCCTCCCCTAGCTCTGCGTCCCACAGTCCACTGTGAGTGTCTGAAATAAAGAACGTCCGTGTTGGAGGGAGCTGCTGCTTGGCCAGTGTGGAATGACAGCCCGGGATATTTCACCATTTACTCCTTTAAAAAAAAAAAAATGTAATATGGAGATATGCCTATCTCATAGAACTGGAAGGACCTTGAAAGGTCATCAAGTCCAGTCCCCTGCCTTCACTAGCAGCTCACAACAAAAGCCCCCTTCATGGCTCCTCTCTAGGGAACACACTGCTTTGAGCCTGGAAGGTGGTGGGGTGAATCCCTTGTTTCTGAAGAATCTCCAAGGGGATCCATTTTCCTCAGCTGCCTGCTCACTGCCATCCGCTGGGAAGAGACTGGGGGTATGTCTACACTACACGTGCAGCCGCAGCACACGGGCAGCGCTGCAGCTCTTCTGGTGTAGTGCAGACATGGCGGCGATGGAAGGGGGCTTTCCGTCCCTGTAGCAAATCCACCCCCTCGAGCGGCGGTAGCTAGGTTGGCAGAAGAATTCTGCACAGAATTCAAGACATTTTTCACAGCCTCGAGCGCTATGGCCAGGTCGATGTCCGTTTTTGATGGAGACCAAGCCTGAGAGATGAGTCTCTTTCCCTTCGCCCCTCGCCAAAATCAGCTCTCTCTTCTTTCACCATCTGCCATGACGCTGGTCAGTCCCCATAGGAACAAGCCACACTGGCGGCCAGTGGCCAATATTTAGGCCCTTCATAGGTACATGAAAGAAACCCAGTAGTGGACAAAGGTGGCGCAATTTGCCCCGAGTCCAAGTGTCTTCCTAATCCTGTCAGCTAGTTGTTGGGTTGTGCCCAGAAGCAGAATCCTCCCAAAAACATTTTTTACTTGAGCTAATAATGTACCTAGGGAGGTTCTCATTATCCATGTTGCTATCTGATTTTCCACTTCGCTCCAGGCCTCAGTGCTATCTAGTGGAAATGAGTTCCACAGGCTAATAATGCATTGTGTGTATGTGTGTGTGTGTGTGTGTGTGTATGAGAGTAGAACCTAAATTTTGATGAATTTCCTCCCTGTGAAGATACTTATACACCAAAATCAAGTCACCCCTCTACCTATCTGATAAACTAAACAGAGTGAGCCAAGTTCCTCCCTGTAAGGCAGCATTTTTAGCCCATAATCATTTTTGTGGCTCTTCTCAGCACCCTCTCCAGTTTGTCAACATCCTTTTTAAAACGGGGACACCGGAGTTGGACGTTGTGTTCTAATATCAGTCTCCCCAAAGCCACACACAGAGGTCAAATCACCTCCCTCCTCGCTGCTCCTGTTTAAACAGCCACGGATGGCGTTGGCCCTTTTCCCCCCACAGCATCTCACCGGGAGCTTGTGTCCAGTGGTCTGTCGACAATGACATCAGAATCCCTGTCAGAAGCAGGTGCTTTCCATGAGACAGTTCCTCGTGGGGTCGGTAAGGCCTGTATTCTTTGTTCCCAGTGGGATGACCTTATATCTGGCTGTATTGAAACACATTGTGTTTGCATGTGCCCAGGTTACCAAACAGACCAGGTCCTGAGCACGTTCCCACCAGCGTCACCAGCTCCCATCCGGCCCCAGGGCAGCGGGACCTGCTGGCTCATGGAGGTGGGGAATGGCGTTCTCTTCTAGGACCACATGGCAGGAGCTCCCATCGGATGGTTCATTGGCTGATGGGGAGTGAGTGGGTCTGGCGGGGGTTGCAGGTGCTGAGCTGGGGTCTTTGTTGTTCCAGGAGCCGGTGATGTGGGAGGAGGAGGTTGCATGTTCCTCCAGGGCAGAGCGGGCAGAGCGGGCAGCGCTGGTCCCAGAGCAGGGCAAGATCTGCAGGGAGGTGAAGGAGGAGAATAAAGAAGAGCCTCTGATCTCACCGGGTGAGGAGCAGCTTCCCCTCAGGGATTAACAGCTGGGGCGGGGGGGGGGGGGGAGGGTTCTGAAGCCCCTGTGGTGCCTTTGGGGCATTGGCCTCTGGATCCCCCAGACCCAGCAGCACAGAGACCGTCACCCCACAATGCAGCTCCTGCTTCCCCCCCAGCAGAGAACGGGGCTGGGGTTAAAATCAAGGACCAGTTCTCCGTACCGAGCCCCGTCTCGCCTGTTTCCTTCCCCCGAGCAGGATTCCCCGACCCACCCATGGTCTCCTGGATGGAGCGAGGAGAAGAGCCGAGGGTCCCGGATCTCCAGGGCTCTGAGGAAAGGGAGACACCGAGAGGCGCCCGCACAGGTGAGGAACGAGCGACACCGGCTCAGAGACCGTCCGGGGGTGAAGGGAAAAGTGGAATCCCAGCAAAGCTGCCAGGGTCTCCCCCTACCTCCCCTTCAGTTCTACCTTGTCTGTCAGTATCGTCCCCAGCAGCTGCCCTGTCCTCACGGCAGGTGACATTCCCAGATCCCACCCCTGGCAGGAGCCCTGCCCTCCTCCAGCTTTTCTCAGAGGGCCCAGCTGGGCCACTGGGGCAGAACTGGCCCCTCCTCTCCCCTCAGGGAAGGGTTTGGGGGATTTGCTTCCTGCCCATCAAGTTTTCTGCTCCGCGACAAACCTCTTTGCTGCCCCTTCTCACCCCAGCACAGGGAACGAGCCCTGGCTGGATTCTCTCTCTGTCCCAGCAGGTGCCGGGACAGAGGAGGAGAATCCACAGCAGGAAGGGCCTGCAGGAGCAGAGCCGAACGAGATGTCCTGGAGCCCTGAGTGGGAAGACCCCGGTGGAGCAGGATGGCAGACGGGAGACCCCGTGGGGGAGGAGAGACCTCCTCAGAGAGCCCACATGGGACAGACACCCCATAAGTGCCCTGACTGTGGGAAGAGTTTCAGGGGGACCTCGGCGCTCCTCCATCACCAGCGATCCCACGCGGGGGAAAAACCTCATCGGTGCGGGGAATGCGGGCAGAGCTTTGTGCAGAAATCAACCCTGACCAGACACTGGAAGGTCCACTCTGGGGAGAGACCCTACACATGTGGCCAGTGTGGGAAAAGCTTCCGTCAGAGGTACAGCCTGTCCCAGCACCAGTTAAGGCACCGGGAAGAGAGACCTCACACATGTACCGCATGTGGGCAAAGCTTCGCTCTCAAATCGTACCTTGTTCAACACTTGGTGAAATGCCACATAGAAGAGAAATCCTATAAATGCCCCGATTGTGGGAAACTGTTTGCTCGGAGCTCATACCTTAGGAAGCACCAAATGACCCACATGGGGGAGCGCCCCACAGATGTCTCCAGTGCGGGGTAGGGTTTACCTGGAGGTTCAGTCTCCTGGTGCATCAGAGGACCCACACAGGTGAAAGACCCTACAAATGCCTGGACTATGAGAAGAACTTCAACTGGAGATTGGGGCTTGTCCAGCACCAGAAGACCCACATGGGGAAAAAACCTCATGAGTGCACTGAATGCGGGTAAGGCTTCGGGCAGAAATCAAACCTGACTAAGCGCGTGAAGATCCACACCGGGGAGAAGCCCTATAAATGTCCGCAGTGTAGGAAAAGCTTTCGTTAGAAGATCGCCCTTTCCCAGCATCAGGTTACACACCAGCAACGGAGCCCTCACAAATGCAGCAAGTCTTGGAAAAGCTTCACTGTCAAATCAAACCTTGTTCAACACTTGGCGAAGTGCCACATGGTAGAGCACATGCTACAAACCCGATGCTACAAATGTAAGTTCAGGTGAAATGCGATCTAGCATTGCAATAGGGACGCCACACAAGATAGAAAACATTGGCGTGGTACTTCCTTTTCTTGGAGCAGGGCGGTTCTCCACTCCATATATATTAAAAATTAGAAGGTTCAAAGTTCATGGGTGGATAGTAGCGGCTTATTTATGGTGACAGGTGTGAGATTTAGGAGGGGGAAGGAGCTGGGGAAGGAAGGAAGGAAGGAAGAGATCTTTCACTGGGGTGAGATGGTTAGTGGAAATTTCAAGGTAAGATGATTAGGTGTTGGGGAGAAGTGATTGCCAGGGCTCTGGTAGCAGGAACCAAAAGCAGAGCAAGCCTGGTTGTGTCGACACAGGGACTTATGATGGTATAATTATCCAGGTATATTTGCACTGGTAAAATTCCCTAGGTAGATTAGTCCTTATGGAGGGAAGTTTAAAGGTAACCTGAAAATTCTCAGCTGTTTATAGAGAACAAATATGCCTTGAATAATTAGTACCTATTCCTCCTGGTCCTCAAAAATTAGCAAAGCTATCTACCTCTGTTCATCCCCAAATAAGATCCACCTGGACAATAAGAAAATGGTTCATATCATGTGAGACATGTTGTCTAAGAGAGTGGTTCTCAAACGTATTGTATTGGCGAATCCTTTCACACAGCAAGCCTGAGTGTGACCCCTGTTATAAAGTAAAACCACCTTTTTAAAATTAACACTATTTTAAATGTTAAATGTATAACCCTGTTTAAAATGAATTGGCCCTTTCTCACCGCTTTACAATTAAAACACATTTTTATCGCGTTATTGTTTTATGCAGAACATTTATTTTGTAAAATAGTTACTGGCTAACACTGGGAGGGCGCTGCTGTGACGTCTGCTATGAAAAGTGAGATTTGTACGTTTGTTAATTTCACTTTTCACAGCCTCTGTGCTCTGAAGGCAGCCCCACCGCCACCAGCAGTGCAGTGCAATACAGTGCTAAGTCTGCTGTGAAAAGTGATATTGACAATGTTTCTTTGCGCCCCTCACCAGAGAATCGCAGGCGCACCTCCCAGTTGGTGCACCATCGGTCTAGCCCACCTCAGCCCCCCCACTGGGAAGAGGTTGGCACAGCCCCTGACTCGTGACCCCCATGTAACAACCTCACAACTCCCAGTTTGAGAACTCTTGGTCTAAGACACTTGTCCACAGATCAGCCAAGGTCTGGAGTTCCACTTCTTCCCAAAAATAGAACCTAAAATGGCTGGATGAGATTATGGTTAATTGCCTAAGCAAAAATCTCAACCATAGTTGTCATAAGAACATAAGAATGGCCGTACTAGGTTAGACCGAGGTCCTTCCAGCCCAGTATCCTGTCCACCGACAGTGGCCAATGCCAGGTGCCCCGGAGTGAGTGGACCTAACAGGTAATGATAAAGTGATCTCTCTCCTGCCATCCATCACCCCCCTCTGACAAACAGAGGCTAAGGACACCATTCCTTACCCATCCTGGCTAATAGCCATTAATGGACTTCATCTCCATGAATTTATCCAGTTCTCTTTTAAACCCTGTTATAGTCCTAGCTTTCACAGCCTCCTCAGGCAAGGCATTCCACACGTTGACTGTGCGCTGTGTGAAGAAGAACTTCCTTTTATTAGTTTTAAACCTGCTGCCCACTAAAATCCATATTGTCATATGGATAAAACCTCTTTCTCACTCCCAATATAGATAAAAAGACCTCCAAAAAGTCACCAAGTAGGGTGATACCCTGCTTTCCCATGGCACACTGGGAGTGGATCAAGTGAGGGGCAGGGAAACTGGCAGACTGAAGGTCTAATAGGGCAAACTGTCTGTTACCCCAAGAAACCAAAGCACATGTTTTCATCCCAAATGCGAAACTATACATCCGTTGTGCTTATCAGATATACCACGGATGATCTGTTTTGTCCTATCAATATGTCTTCCACCCCAAATTTAGAAAGCTGCACACTTGTCTGCTCTGTGAACCACATAAACTCTGTCTCTAGGTGGATAATGTCTTTTGGGCTATTGTGAGAGCTAAGTAGTATGAAATGCGTATATACAATCAAAGAATGTATGGAATTTATCCACCAAATTTAGAAGACTATTATGGATTTTGTTTGTTTTCTTGGCATATGATGGTTGCACTCCAGGAGTAATAGGCACTGGATAGCATGAAATGGAAGACTGAAAGATATAACCACCTCACTATGGTACAACCTTGAATTATTAAAAGAAATTGCTTTAAAAGGGTGAAATTCCAATAAACATCATCATAAGGTGGGTGAGGTGATAACTTTTATTTTTTATTTCTGCTGGCCATTTGCCAACCAAGTGCTCAGATTTCATCTCCGTTTCTCTGCTGTTTCCATGGGTATCCAGTAGATGGCGGTAGTGTACAACAAACGCCTTCAATCCTTTTCCGATCAGAGTCTTTTTGTTTGATTCATTTTAAGGATTGTATTTCCTATTAGCCCGCCTCATTTATTGCATGCAGTGTAGTTGTAGCCGTGTTGGTCCCAGGATACTAGAGAACCGTGGCCACTCTTATTTCTGTGCTGCTGCTGGTGGCGGCGCTGCCTTCAGTGCAGGGAAGCTGTGAAAAGTGAAATTAACAAACATGCAAATATCACTTTTTACAGCAGACTTGGTAGCGCAGAATTCACAGCAGCAGCGCAGAAGGAAGGGTGGCAGTGGGGCCCTAAGTCTGCTGTGAAAAATGATATTGACAAAGCTCTTTTATGCCGCATCAACAGTATTAAACAGTAACTCTTTTCCAAAATAACTTTTCTGCTTAGAATAATTCAGTAAAAATGTGTTTTAGTTTTAAGTTGGTCCAGTAAAAGATATCACTTCACCCACCTTGTTTCTCTAGTATCCTGGGACCAACACGGCTACAACTACACTACACTGCATGCAATAAATGAGGCGGGCTAATATGAAATACAATCTTTGAAATGAATCAAACAAAAAAAGACTGATAGGAAAAGGATTGAAGACTTTTGTTGTTGTACACTACCGCCATCTACTGCTTAGCCATGGAAGCAGCAGAGAAACAGAGCTGAAATCTGAGCACTTGGTTGGCAAATGGCCAGTAGAAATTAGAGGAGGCCCCCTCCAAAAAGGACTGGAGTCAGGGTCTATAAACTGAGGTCACCGTGTGGGAGGAGCCTAGGGTTGACTGAACCCACGAAGAAGCTGCAATATCCCCAGATGTACGGAAAGCATTCTCCCCCTAATACAGGGTTAACAGGATAAGAAGAAGAGGTGAGATTTCATTTCAAAGGGCTGGTCCACACTAACCCCCCGATTCGAACTAAGATACGCAACTTCAGCTACGTGAATAACGTAGCTGAAGTCGAAGTATCTTAGTTCGATCTTCAAAGCACTTACCGCGGGTCCACACGCGGCAGGCAGGTTCCCCCGTCAACAGTGCTTCTCCTCGCGGCGAGCAGGAGTACCGATGTCGACGGCGAGCACTTCCGGGATCGATTTATCGCGTCTAGACAAGATGCGATAAATCAATCCCAGAAGATTGATTGCTCACCGCCGAACCCGGAGGTAAGTATAGACGTACCCAAAGATTATATTTCCCTTTCTGTTCTTTAACATAACTGAAAGTTGTATTGAGTAAGTCAACATTCTCTAGTGAGACATCACGTAACCACACTGTAGATTTTCACTAATGCTATAAGCACATTCTCCTTTATAAGACCAAACAAACTGGCCCGCTAGAGACCTAAAACAATAACTTTTAAGCAATTTCTTTTAATAATCTAAACTTGCTCTTTTGGACCAATCCTTGTAAGTAGCAGCGATCACGCTCGTCAAAGTGCCTTAAAGATAAGTATCTGCTTGGAACTGCCAGAATGTGTCAGGTACTAAAGAACCGATACCTGATGTCATAAGAAATGTCATAAGAAACCTTGGTGACTTGTATCATTCATTGATAATGACTGCTAAGCCTCAATGCTTGCAAGACTGTATTGTGTATTCAGTACATCCCCAGAACAGTGGTTGTGTCTACACTGGATTGGTGAATTCTTGGTTCTACAGTAGGGTGATTCTAGGTGAATTCATAAATTGTTGATTGGTTAAGAATAACCACTGTTCTGATTGGAGAGACACTGTTCAAGTTTAATGTTGACCTGAAGAGAACCTAGTGTTAAATTACAGAACTAGCATTCTCTGTATTCCATAGGAAGGGATTATCCTATTAGATTCCATTCTAATACTGGCCACACCCCCTATTCAACTGATCTGGTTTGTTAGAGTTCAGTTTTAAATCTAACTGGCGCGTCGGCAAATTAATAAACTGACTCACTTTCAGCAGAACTAAATCAGTCATGCCCCACCCGCACGGCAGCTTTCTACCATGCACTAACTGGCTATTGGCTAAAGATAGAGCTCATGTGCACAAAGCATTTGGTTAATAATGAGTTACCAACCGGTGCATCTTAACTCACAGCTTCCATCTCTAGCTGCTCAGTTTATCCCGGGGCTCCTGCAGGTGGCTAGGCCCACGGGGATTTTCCTGTGTGGCAGGTACCCGCAACTGGTCATTCAAGTCCTACTCCCGCCCATAACTGCATCCCACAGTCTGCTGAGAGTGTCTGAAAAACAAAACGAAACAACCCTGCCTCCCCCACCCCCCACCCATGCCCCCAAAACCACAGTCCTTGCTGCGTGGCCAGTGTGGAATAGCTGCCCGGGATGTTTCACTATTTACTCCTAAAAACACAGCTGGGAAGGGTGCAGCGTGTGAACTGGAAAACAGAAAATGCCCTGTTTGACTTGTAACTGGTAAAGCCTGAGAGTCCCTCCGACCCGTTACAAAATCCCAGTTCTCTCAGCAGCGTGAATGGGGCCTTGGCCGGTGGGTTTCATAAGGCCTGTGGCAGGGTTGGACCACCCCTGCGGCGCCTCCTGCTGGTTTCTCCAGGGAATTAGCTCACCAGCCTCTGGAGCGCCCTCTGCAAGCCAGTGATCCGCCTGTCCACTCTGGCCCGTGTCCCTCCCAGGACCCGGTGCCCTTTTAACTGGGGTGCTGCCCCCTGGCAGTACCCCTAGATCTGGGTCTCCCCCCCACCCAGGGGAACCCCCAACCCACTATCCCCACCTCGCCTCAGTCGTAGGCTACTGCCAGTCACCAGCTAGCCCCCGCGCCCTGGGGCAGACTGCAGTATAAGCCACTCATCACAGGCAAAGGGGGTTTGGACCTGCTGCCTCAGCCTACCCGTGGTTGTCCCTGCAACCCCAGTACCTAGATGGGCCTAACCCTAGGCCGCAGCCTGGGGCTTTCCTAGCCAGAGCTCCCCAGCTCCTCAGGCCTTCCCCAGCCCTGCTCCACCCTAGGTACCTTACAGCCAGGCCCTCCTTCCTCTAAGGCAGAGGAAAGCTCTCTCCTGCTCCAGGCCCACTGCCCTCTTATAAGGGCCAGCTGGGCCCTGATTAACTGGCCACAGCTGTGGCTGCTTCGCCACTCCGCCCAGCTCCTATTGGATCCCCAGGAGGTGGGCGGGCGCAAGCCCGCCCACTGCTAAAAGCCCCTCCCCCAGCCTAGCGGGAGGGACCACTAGACCCAGGGGCCAACTAAATCCGGGGGACAACTAATGAAAAAACAGGGATCAGGTGAGGGTCAAAGGTTCAAAACAAGGAGACCGGATGGGGAGACCGAGCAGAGAACCCCGGACAGCGCCCACTGCTCCTCAAAGCTGTCGAGGGAGCCAGCGGACGCTGCCCAGTGGAACTCTGCCCGGATCCGTGACACGAGGGAGGATCGGAAATAGGCCCCACAGTCACAGAGCTCCCCCTCGTCTAGCATCCTCCTCCTGGTCTTGTAGATGGACACTTTAGCTAGAGCCAGGAGGAGGTTGACGAGGAGGTCTCGCGACTTTGTGGGGCCACGGACAGGGTGTGCAAACAGGAACAGGTGCGGGGAAAAGTGCAGCCAGAACCTCAGCAAGAGGTTCTGGAGGAGCCGAAATAGGGGCTGCAACCTGGCGCACTCGAGGTAGGCGTGCGCCAGGTCTTCCCTCACGCCGCAGAAGGGGCAGGTTTCGGGGATTGGGGTGAACCGCGCCAGGTGCACGCCCGTGCTCACGGCTCCGTGAAGGAGCCTCCAGCCAATATCCCCGGCGGGCCGTGGAACCAGGGTGGAATACAGGCTGGCCCACCGGGGCTCCTCACCCTCCTTAGGTGGTAGAAAGTCCCGCCATTTGGTATCGAGGCGGGACGCGAGGGTGAGGAAATGTAACGTGTGAAGCACGAGCGTGCACAGATGGGCCCTGGACGCGGTTCGAAACCGGACCGGCTGCAGTGCGTGCAGCCGGCTCGGCGCATGGGTGCGGGGGTGCCGGGGGGGCTCGCGGAAACGGGGCCCTAAAAAAATCTCCGGAGGGCCCGGGGTGAGGGGCGGGCGGGGGGCGCCCTCTCGCAGGGCTCGCCGCAGGAAGTCGAGAGACCCGGGTAACAGGGCGGCCTTCACCTCCCGGAGTACGCGCCGGGGGGTCCGAGGGGTGGCAAGCCCCATGCGCCGTGCGAGCGCCCGGGGAGCCACCCAGTCCCCCGTGCCGTAGTCCAGGAGGTCTCCGACCCTAGTGGCGTCTGCCAGGACCAACCTCCGGCGCACCGAGGGAGACTCCGCCACCTGCACACGTAGATTGGGATTGTGTAGCAGGGGCTCCGCGAGGAGATCCGCCCCCTCGGTGGCCACAAAGGACCTGGTCGCTGAAAAAAGCTTCCAGGTGCGGAGGAGGTCCTGGTAGAAGACCGGCAGCTCAGAGAGGTCTCGCGGAAGACCGCTCGGGTGGAGAAAAAGGAGCTGCCGGTCGTATCGGAGCCCTCGGAGGCGGCGGAGGAAGGCGTGCGCCAACGTGCTCCACGCCGGACTACCTGCACCATAAAGGAGCCTCTGCAGGGCCTGGAGGCGGAAGACATGGACCTGGCTGCGCAGGCAGACCAGGCCCTGTCCCCCCTCCTCCAGGGGAAGACTCAGGACCCCTGCAGAGACCCAGTGCAGCCCCGGCCAGAAGAACTCCAGGGCGAGCCTCTGGAGACTGGCAAGGAACCCCGGGGCCGGGCTCAGGGTGTTGAGTCGGTGCCAGAGCATGGACAGGACTAGTTGATTGAGTACCAGTGCCCTCCCTCGAAGGGAGAGGCACTGGAGTAGTCCTGTCCATTTCCGGAGCCGCTCCGACACCCTGCCCTGTAAATCGTGCCAGTTCTCCGGCGGAGACGGATGCGTGGCGGAAAGGTAAACGCCCAGATAGAGCAGCGGACCCGCGCTCCACCTGATGGCCTGAAGCGCGGGTGGGAGGGAGCTAGCCCGCCACCCGTCCCCGACCACCAGGCCAGAGCTCTTGACCCAGTTGACCCGGGCGGAGGAGGCCGCCGAATACACCATCTGGCAAGCCTCCGCCCGCCCCAAGTCGCCCGGGTCCTGGACCACGAGGAGCACATCGTCGGCGTACGCCGACAGGACCAGCCGCAGCCCCGGTTCACGAAGCACCAACCCCGTCAGCCTCCGGCGGAGGAGACAGAGGAAGGGCTCGATCACCAGGGCATACAGCTGACCCGAGAGGGGACACCCCTGCCGCACTCCCCGCCCGAAGCTGACCGGCTCGGTCAGGGTCCAGTTGAGCCTGACCAGACACTCCGCGGCAGCGTACAGCACCTGGAGAAAGCCCACAAACTGGGGTCCAAAGCCGAACGCCCGCAGGGTGCCTAGGAGATACCCGTGGTCCACCCTGTCGAACGCTTTCTCCTGGTCCAGGGACAGGAGGGCGAACGACAGACCATCCCTACGCCCCAGCTCTAAAAGGTCCCGGACCAGATACAGGTTGTCGAATATGGTCCGGCCCGGGACGGTGTAGGTCTGGTCGGGGTGGACCACGTCCGCCAGCACGGACCCCAGCCGCAGCGAGATGGCCTTCGCTACGACCTTATAGTCCGTGCTGAGGAGCGAGACGGGACGCCAATTCCGTAAGTCGCGGAGGTCCCCCTTTTTCGGCAATAAGGCGAGCACGGCTCGCCTGCACGAAAAAGGGAGGACCCCGCTTTGCAAGGACTCGGCCCAGACAGCAACAAGGTCCGGGCCGAGGACGTCCCAGAACGCGCGGTAGAACTCCACGGTCAGCCCGTCCATGCCCGGGGACTTGTTGGTGGGCATGCGGCGGAGGGCTTCCGAGAACTCGGCTAGAGAGAGAGGCAGCTCCAGCCGGTCCCGGTCACCCGTGCTGACCGTCGGGAGCTCGGTCCAGAGCACCCGGCAGGCTTCGGCGTCGGTCGGATCCGGGGAGAAGAGACTAGCGTAGAAGGCCCTGGCCCTTCCCCGCATCTCCTCCGGAGCCGTGAGGGGGGTGCCGTCCTCCGCCAGGAGGCAGGTGACGTGCTGTTTAACCCCCCTCCGTTTCTCCAGGGCGTAGAAGAAGCGGGAGCCGCGATCCATCTCCCGGAGGAGACGGATGCGGGATCGAACAAAAGCGCCCCGGGCCCGGTGGTCCTCCAGGGTCCGGAGCTCCTCCCGCTTCCCCCAGTACGCTACGCGGAGGGGTGGATCCTCGGGGCCGGAGGCCAGACGCCTCTCTAGCTCCAAGACCTCCCACTCCAGCTGCCCTATCGCCGCATCCCTCCGCCGGCTGGCGCCCCGGGTGTAGTCACGGCAGAAGAGCCGTGCGCGCACCTTCCCCACATCCCACCATCGCCGCGCCGAGGGAAAGGCGCGCCGCTGCTCCCGCCAGGCCAGCCAGAACTCCCGGAAGGACGCGACGAAGCCCACGTCCTCCAGCAAACTGTTGTTGAAGTGCCAATAGGCCGGCCCCGGCCTCTCCGAACAGAGGGAGGCCGTCACGGACACCAAGTGGTGATCCGAGAACGGGGCCGGCCGGACGCCGGAGGCGTGGGCTCGTGCCAGATGGAAGCGTGAAAAATAGATTCGGTCCAACCGGGAGCGGCACGACCCATCCTCCCCCACCCGGACATAGGTGAAGGTGACGGCGTCGTCCGGGTGGTGGTCGCGCCAGACGTCCACCAGGGAGTGATGGTCCACGATCTCCCTGAGGACGCCTGCGGCTGCCTGGGACGTCTCGAGTCCTGCGCGGTCCCGGTCCTCGAGGGTGGTGTTGAAATCCCCGCCCAGGACCAGGCACTCATGAGGATCCAGGGTGCCGAGGAAGGCCGCCGCCTGCCGATAGAAGCACACTCGGTCCGGGCCCGCATTTGGGGCGTAAACGTTGATCAAATTGAGGGTAAGCCCCTCGACGCGGGCCCGGACGTGCAGCAGGCGGCCCGGCACAACCTCGGCTACCCCCAGCACCTCGGGCCGTAGCTCGGGGGAGAACAGGGTAGCCACCCCGGCCGAGCGGGCGCTGAGGTGGCTGAAATAGACCCCGTCCCCCCACTCCAGCCGCCAGCGAGCCTCGACGGCTGGAACCGTGTGGGTCTCCTGCAGGAAAATGACAGAGTACCCCCCCTCCCGGAGGAAGGAGAGCACCTGGTTCCTGCGGAGACCCACGCTACAGCCCCTGGTGTTGAGCGATGCGAAGTTGGTGCCTAGCATTGGGAGGGCTGGGGTGAATCCTCACGGGCAGGGGGATCGACGGCTCCCAGCGGGCCCCGCAACAGCCCACGCTCCACTCCAAGGGCGGTCAGGGCGTCGCGGAAGTTGCGGGCTCGCCGGTAGGCCGCGAGGCCCTGCCTCCCGGTCCCCCTCCCCTCCCCTAAAAGGGCCCTCGCGGCCCGGAGGACGAGGTGGAAGTCCCCCCAGCGCTGGAGGGCGAGCTGCACCTTGCTCTTAGAGCCCCTGGTGTCGCGTAGGAAGCGGCGCAGCTCTTCCTTCAGCGCAGAGGGGGACACGGCAGCCATTGTGCTGCCGTCCTCCGGCGGGTCCCCGAGAAGGTCCTCGCGGCCTGCGGGGACGGGCAAGCAAGGGGCGGAGCCTCGGCGCAGTTGCGCCGGGCAACCCGTCCCCATCCCCGGCACAGGTGGGGGCGGCGGGGGGAACAAAGCAGCCCCTAGCACTGTCGGGAAAGGGGACACGAAAACCGCCCCCTGGGGGTCGTCCGCAGGTAGCGGGAACGAGACGACCCCGGGGGCGGCAGTAACATGGGAGGCAGTAGGGGCGGGGGCGGGTGCCAGGACAGGGATCGAGGCAGGGGAAGGGGCGGGGGCAGGAATGGGGGCTGCATGGGGAACAGGATCAGGAGAGGGGTCAGGAGCAGGGGAAGGGGCAGGGGCAGGGACCGAGGCGGGATCGATATCCCCAGCAGCTAGGCCGCCGGGGTGCGGCTCCTCTCGACCAGGGGATGGGGCCTGAGGGGTAGGGACCGGAGGGGGGCCTGCACTGACACCGGGCACGGGAGCGACATCGAGCAGATCCCCTGTAGCCACGGCGCCAGGCACGATGGACATGGCTTCATAGCCCCCCTCCAAAGGAGAAACCACCCGCCCTGGCCAGGTGGAGAAGGGTGCGCCCAAAGCGTCGGAGCCCGACCGGTCGGCATCGGCCGTCGCCCCTAGGGGCTCGGCGGCCTCGGGCAAAGCGCCGTCCTCGGCCGGGCAAGCAGGCAGGTCCAAGGGCGCCCCAAGGACCAGAGCGGGGGCAACGGGTGGGGGCGAGGGGCAGGTAGAGGGGGACAGATCGAGGCCCGCTGGCGGAGGGTCGTCCTCCCCCTGGGTGACCGGGGTCAGACCCAGGGCCTCGATCTCATCGAAAATGGAGGTGACGCCAGTCCCCACGGCTTCGGCGGCCTCCCCGCCAGTCGCGGGGGCCAGAAGCGCACCCGCAGCAGCGAGGGCGGGGGGCGCTGATAGCACAGGGGCCGCGGGAACCGATGCAGTCACCTCCTCGGGCAGGGGACCAACTGAGGGGACGGGGGCATCACCGTCCGCTGCCATGGCCGCAATGGTTAGTGCCCCTGGTGGGGCCCCGTCCGGGGGCGCGGCCGAAGGTGGAACAACACTAGCCCCCCGCAGGACCTTCCGGGGGGCCTCCTCTCCCTCCTCATCAGAGGGGAGGGATCGGGCCCGCGACTTGCGGGCGCCACGCTTCCCCCGGACGAGCGCCCAGCCCTCCGAGGTGGAGGGCCGGTCAACGGGGGCAGGGCCAGGGGGCAAGGGCCCCGGAGCACGGGGTGGCAAGGGTGGCAAGGTGGGAGGAGGGAGGGGAACTCCCCCCTGGGGCCGTCCCTCTCTCGCGGCCGGCAAGGATGACATCGCTCTCCCCCTCGTAGGTGGGGGGGCAGCGGCAGCAGTGGTCGGGCCGCCAGGGTCGCCGGCGGTGACAGGGCCGGCGCCCTCTCGGGTCCCGGGGGTCCCGGGCTCCCCTCCGAGCCGGGCCAGGGGGCAGTCCCTCCGGACATGGCCCGTCGCCCGGCAGAGGAAGCACCGGGCCTCCCCCGTGGAGTAGTGGACCCGGTACTGGGCCCCCTGGTAGGGCACCAGAAAGGACCCCTCGAGCGCCACTCCGCCACGCCCCGCCGGCGGCACTTGGAGCTGGACCTGCCGGCGGAACGACAGAATGTGGCGGAGGGCGGGGTCCTTACAGCCCAGCGAGAGAGGGTTGATGACAGAAATGGGTTTCCCCAGGGCGGAGAGGGCAGGCAAAAGGGCAGCATCGGGCAGGAAGGGCGGGACGGAGGTCAGCACCAGCCGTACGCCCAAATCCTCCAAGGGTTCGAGGGGGACGTACACGCCCCCCACCGCTAGGCCCTTCTCCACCGCCTCCTGAGCGGCGGCCTCCGAGGCAAGGAAGAAGACCGCCTTGCCATACATTTTGGAGGCCGCCACGATGGCCGCGGGCCCCACCACCCTCGCCAACGCCCGCACATAGGTCTCGATGTGGGGCGAAGCGGGCACCAGGAGGCAGCGGACGCCATGCCTCCTGGTCAGCGAGGAGAAGGGGCCCCGGCCACCAGGGATGGTAGCGGAGGCGGCAGGCCGGGCGGATGGAACGGCGGCTCGCGGGGGGGCGGCAGCCACCTGGGCGTATGCTCTGGGGGCCATGGGTGGAGCACCCCCAGAGCTGGTGGAGGGAACAGCTGGGAGGGACGGGGCCGCAGCCGATGTCGGGGCCGCGGCAGGGAGGGCAGCCCCGCCGGTGGGAGGTTGTGACTTCCGGGCGGGGCCTTTGCCCTTCTTGTTCCCCTGGCCCTTTTTGCCCGTGGAGGGGGCAGCCATGGCAGCGGCGGAACCTAGGTCGGTGGGGGCCGAGAGGACAGCCGCTGGGGCGGGCAGTGGCAAGGGAGGGGTCACGGGAACAGCAGAGGCAGGGATGGGGGCAGGAACAGGGCCCCCCTCCATGGTGGCAAGAGACTGGAGGAGGCCCCAAACCGGGGGGGGGGGGGGTCACAGTGGGGAGCCGCTCCTCCCCGCTAAACGATGCGCAGGGGAGGAGGGTCCAATGGGAAGGGCAGGGGTGGGGTGGGGGAAGGGGCTAACCACTCCTCCCTGGTAGGTAGCAGACAGGGAAGGAGGGCGCCCCCGGGAGGGGGGGGGGGGAAGGCGACCACTCCTCCCCGCTAGGCTGTATGCAGGTGAGGAGGGCGGCAAGCAACGGGGGACGTAGGGGCAAAAGGGGGCGGGGCACACAGGGGCTAGGCAGGGCTACGGC
The DNA here is from genome assembly GCA_037349315.1 of Chelydra serpentina. Lineage (NCBI taxonomy): Eukaryota > Metazoa > Chordata > Testudines > Chelydridae > Chelydra > Chelydra serpentina. The sequence continues at coordinate 920,774 of JBAIAC010000021.1, read as the reverse complement.
TCCTCCGGCTGCACTGGGGGAGGGGGGACTACAACAGCAATTGGGGGGGTAAGTGAACAGTGACGGGGGCAACAGAAAGGGGGGGGGCACAAGCGCTCAAACAGTGGGCATGGGTGCCCAGGTGGGGGACTGGGCTCGGGGCAGGAGGGGAGGGCAAGGGAGGCTAGGCAATCACATGTGGGAACAACAGGTCTGGGGCGGGGCAGAAAACTAACAAGGACACAAAGTTTGGGGCGGGGCAGACAACAAACTCAGCAGGACCGGGGCGGGGCGTGAAAAACCAACAGGAGGGGAAACCCTAACGGGTCAAGGCAAGCAGTGGGCGGGGCAGGCTGCTAAGGGGGGTGGGGGACTAACTAACACTGGGGGTGGGGGGGAACACAGCAGAGAGGGCCCCCACCAGCCAAACGCTGCTGGGGGGGGGGGAGAAAGTCCAAGGCAGGGAGACACAGATGCCCACGAGCACTCGTGCAAAAAGTCAGTCTTTGGCTGGTCGCCGCTTCCTCTGGCCCCAGATGACAAAGGGGCGGGGGGCAGGCAGCCACGTCGAGGGGCGAGGAACGGGTCCAGGTGGTGAACTGGGCGGTGGTGGAGGGGGCGACAGCAACGGTGGGGGTGCGGGGGGAGCAGATGGGCAAGGGGGAGGGCTCCGCGCCTCTCCCCCTCGCTCCCCTCAGCAGCAAAACAGTCACCAGCACCCCAGAGTATAGATGGCAAAAGTCACTCAGTCTCTCGACAAACCCCCTCCACAATGTCCTCAGCAGCAGACCTCCTCTTCCTCCTCGACGAGGGCAGCAGCCCCGGTGCAGCGAGCAGCAGGTAGCCGGCCAGGCAGGAGGGACCCCAGATGGTAGTGGTGGTGATGGTGGTGGTAGCGGGGTCCTGGCTCCACCTCCCAGAGATGGAATGGGGGGGGGGGGGAGGCTGGCTGGCAAGGCCCCCCCCTCACTCAGCAGCAGGGGCCTAAGCCTAGGCCACAGCCTGGGGTTTTCTCAGGCCAGAGCTCCCCAGCTCCTCTGGCCTTCCCCAGCCCTGCTCCACCCTAGGTACCTTACAGCCAGGCCCTCCTTCCTCTAAGGCAGAGGAAAGCTCTCTCCTGCTCCAGGCCCACTGCCCTCTTATAAGGGCCAGCTGGGCCCTGATTAACTGGCCACAGCTGTGGCTGCTTCGCCACTCCGCCCAGCTTCTCCTACTCAGCCCTCTTCTAGGGCTGTTTCCAGCCCCTCAGGGCAGGAGCGGGTTATTCACCCCGCTACACATCCTCCCCCTCAAAACCCCCACTCCTGGGGGAAGGGGGTCCTCTTGGCCTCGCCTCCCCGAAGCTAGCCCTCCAGGGACGCCCCTCCAGGCTCGCACACTTCTGCTCCGCGGCCTCCCAGCCTCGGGCCATTTCCCAGGTATGGGCCTCGGCCTTCCTGCGAGCCAACTCTGCGGCCTCCAGCCGGGCCCGCAGGCTCGGGTCCCCCAGGCCCTCTTCCCTTAGGGTCTGGGTCCCCGCCAGTGTACATTCGACCCCCACCTGGGTCCCGGCCTCCTGCTGGGCCCAGTCTGTCTGGGTCTCCCAGGACCAGACCGGACTGGCGACAGTCTGGGTCCCGACTCCCTTCGGGCTCCCCTCCGTCCCGGCAACCGACTCGGTCCCTTCTAGGTTTGGCCCCCCCTGGGCCCACTGGCACCTCCTGCCGCTCAGTCCCTCTGAGGGGGCAGTGTCTCTTTACATGGCCCGGTTCCCGGCAGCCCAGCAGGCTCCCCGCCTCTGGGCCGCCCGGGACTTCCGGTGCTTCTTCTCGGGTTCCGTCCCTTCAACGGGACTGACGTGAAGCCTCCCCGTCGCGCCTGGGCATCGCCACCTTATGTGGCCTGGTTGCCCACAGGCCCAACAAGTCCACAGCCGCCCGGGTTCCCTCACCCGGCGGACCATCCTCGGAACCGGTCCTGGTCCCTGCTTGGGCGGCGGCGCCCTGCCCCCACCCCAATAGGGACAGTCACGCTGTACATGCCCCCACCTACGACAGGCATAACACGTCCTTTGTTCGGTGCCAGACCTCCTGGCCCTGGCGCCAGGCTCCTCTCTCTGCCTTCGGCGATTCCTCCTGAACCCGCCCTGGAGGAGCTCCTGCAAGGCCCGCTGTTCCTCCACCAGCTGGGCCATCTGTCCTTGGAGAGCCCATTGCACCTCCCATAGTCCATCCTGGGTGTCCCGATACCCCTTCAGGCGATCGGGCCCCTTCCCTGGTGCCGCTGGGCCCCACCCAGGGATGGCACCTGGGGTCTCTGCATAATACACCCCCGTGTACACGGGCTCCATTGTCCTGTTCTCCACCTTTCTGTTTCTCCACTCCAAGCAATAGTCCACAGTCCCTTGCCCTGCCCCTTGTATCAAGGGCGGACCGCCATTGCCCGCATTCTCCACCACTTGTGGCAGGGTTGGACCACCCCTGCGGCGCCTCCTGCTGGTTTCTCCAGGGAATTAGCTCACCAGCCTCTGGAGCGCCCTCTGCAAGCCAGTGATCCGCCTGTCCACTCTGGCCCGTGTCCCTCCCAGGACCCGGGGCCCTTTTAACTGGGGTGCTGCCCCCTGGCAGTACCCCTAGATCTGGGTCTTCCCCCCCCCAGGGGAACCCCCAACCCACTATCCCCACCTCGCCTCAGTTGTAGGCTACTGCCAGTCACCAGCTAGCCCCTGCGCCCTGGGGCAGACTGCAGTATAAGCCACTCATCACAGGCAAAGGGGGTTTGGACCTGCTGCCTCAGCCTACCCGTGGTTGTCCCTGCAACCCCAGTACCTAGATGGGCCTAACCCTAGGCCGCAGCCTGGGGCTTTCCTAGCCAGAGCTCCCCAGCTCCTCAGGCCTTCCCCAGCCCTGCTCCACCCTAGGTACCTTACAGCCAGGCCCTCCTTCCTCTAAGGCAGAGGAAGGCTCTCTCCTGCTCCAGGCCCACTGCCCTCTTATAAGGGCCAGCTGGGCCCTGATTAACTGGCCACAGCTGTGGCTGCTTCGCCACTCCGCCCAGCTCCTCCTACTCAGCCCTCTTCTAGGGCTGTTTCCAGCCCCTCAGGGCAGGAGCGGGTTATTCACCCCGCTACAAGGCCCCAGAAGTGTGGGGCTTTTAGGGGACACGGAAGGGGAGAGGACTACAGGGCAATGAGACGCTGCCTTTACTTATCCTTCCCAATAGGTGGACTGAACCAAACCTCATTAACCCCGCGTGCTGTCAATTAAACCCAACTGTGCCCTGAGAAGGCAGCGGTGCCTATTGCAAAACAGCAGGGTTGTGTATGGTTTTTGGTTGTTCTGCGACACCGCAGCTCACACCACAAGCTTCCCCATGGCTCCTCACTACGGAACACGTTGCTTTGTATCTGGAAGGCTGTGGGTAAAGCAGAAGACTCTCTCAGCAAGCTCCTTGTCTCCAGCTGCCCGCTCACTGCCGTCCGCGGGGAAGAGACTGGGCGTACGTCTACGCGACCCGTGTCCAGCAGCACACCAGCACTGCAGCTATGCCTGTTCCTGTACGTAGAGGTCAAGTCACCTCCCTCCTCCTACTCACTTCTCCTCTTTGTACATTCAAGCATCGCATTAGCCCTTTTCCCGCACAGCGGCTATAGCCTTGTATCTTATGCCCTGTGTTGTGTTCCACAGATGCTGAGTCCTTTGCCTGTATCCTGAGCCATATACCATCAATATCATCAGCATCTCCTTTTTCCACAACTAAATGTGGGTAGGGGGTTGGTTATGAGCAGATTCCATCCACACCTGTTTTGAGCCCCCCCTTTCAGCCTGTTGGGGGGTTGCCTCGATGGTTTTAGATACCGTGTTGTAACACTGTCTCCTTGGATGCCCGGGGCCTCTCTCTCCATGCACTGGTATGCAGAGAACAATTGTAGATCATCAGTATGGGGTCATTCTGGCATGATGGCCAAACCTCTTGTAATTGTCCCCGAGCTCTGCCTGGCAATCCATGAATGGGAACTGCTCTCCTGGAGCCAGGAGACTTAGGTGCCTCAGCTGTGTCTTGAGAGACTGAGCTAGCCTGGTGCCTCACTCCCCACAAAATAGCCAGAGGAGGAGATGCTGCCCACCTCGCAGGGGCTAAAGCACTCATCTCCAACAGGGCAGACCTCTGTTCAAATCCTTTCTCCCCTCTGCCTAAGGGGGATGAATTGAACCTAGATCTCCTACATCCCAGGCAAACGTGTGAACCACTGGGTTAGAGAGTAGAGTCACCTACCTTGTCCTCCTTCTCCAGCCAGATTCTGAATGGGCCCTGATCCAATAGTTAGCCTCTTAGCACACCTACCGGATCAGCACCCACATGCAAGATAAGCATTACCCACCCTCACCTACCGTCTTCCCTGATTCATGAATCACTCCGGGGGTTCGGTTGGATATCACCATCCAGATGCCTAGGATAAGGCAGGAGTGTGCATGCTCAAAGGCAGAGGTGTAGGCGCCTAAGGAACTTTTACCCAGAAAAAGTAGCAGCTGAGTTTGTTTAGGTGACTAAAGGGTTTGGCTGGAGTTTTGGGAATTGCAAGTGTAGCCTAAAATTGGGATGTAGACCTAAGTCTCTACAAAGAGGAACAAAGGGACCTGGAGAATTATAGACCAGTCAGCCTCACTTCGATGGCTGGAAAGCGACGGGAACAGATTATTAAACAATCAGTTTGTAAGCACCTGGAGGATAATCGGGTTTATAAGGACTAGCCAGCATCGGTTTGTCAAGAAGAAACCATGCCAAGCCAACCTGATTTCCTTCTTTGACAGGGTTACTGGCCTAGTGAAAAGGCGGGACACAGTAGACGGGATATAGCTTGATTTTAGGAAGGCTTTTGACACAGTTCCACATGACAATTTCATAAGCAAACTAGGGAAATGTGGTCTAGATGAAACAACAATAAGGTGTGTGCACAAATGACTGAAAGACCGAACCCAAAGTGTAGTTATGACTGGTTTGCCGACAATCTGGGAGGGCGTAACTAGTGGGGTACTGTAGAGGTCGGTCTTGGGTCTCACAACTATTCAATATTTTCATTAATGACTTGGATAATGGTACTGAGAGCACACTTGTAAAGTTTGCAGACGGTACCAAGCCGGGAGGGGTTGCAAATGCTTTGGAGGATAGGATTAGAATTCAAAATGATCTGGAGAATTGGTCTGAAATAAAGAGGAGGAAATTCAGTAAGGACAAATGCAAAGTACTCCAGTTAGGAAGGAACAATCAGTTGCACACATACAAAATGGGAAATGACTAGGAAGGAGTACTGCAGAAAAGGAGCTGGGGGTCATAGTGGATCACAAGTTAAATATGAGTCAACAATGGAACACTGTTGCAAAAAAGGCAAACATCCTTCTCGGATGTTATGATGGGGTGAATAAATCCCTCACTGGACAGCAGAGGATTCAAGAGCAGCTCTGGGCTCAGGAGGCCCCGCCCCTCCGCCCTTGCTGAGCATGCTTCAATTGGAGGCGGAGTTTAAAAGGGAGCTATGGGGGTTGGACAGGGCAGGGAAAAGGACCTCCTCCAGGACAGGATGCAGCCAGGCCCTGGCTGGGAAAAGGAACGTCAGTGAGCAGCAGCCTGTACGAGTTGGAGGCGGGTAGGCAACCTGCAAACTGGTGCTTATGTGGACATCATGCATCCCGGAGCAGGAAAAAGGAGGTAGGAAGTGGCCCAGAGAGGCTGACTTAGTGCCTATCCCTGCACCCTCATGGGCCTCAAGAAGGGACTTATATGCCCATCCCTTATTTAAATGCCTCACAACTTGATTAATGCAGAGTTAAAGTTGCCCACTGGTGCCCCGTCCCCTTTCAGAGAGGCTGAACCTAAATCTCTGAAAACCAGGAAACAGAAAATTAAGGTAACGTGATCTCTAGGTACAAAAGAACCTTGGAGATAGTTGAGTCACGCAGCAAGTAGCGGGGTTTTGAAAACAGATTTCAGCTGCTTCATTGTGGTGAGATTCATTGTGGTGAGATCCATTGTGTCGGTTGCAACATCTGAAGTAAGTGTGTATGTGTGCGTGTGTGTGTTCATGTTCATGTACTGTGATGCAATAAGCCGGAAAGAATATACTTTGCAGAGAACAAATCCCGTTTCATGAGGGGATAATTTCTCCCGAGGATTATTTTTAAATTTCCCACCTGCTGTTTCTTAGAGATGATGATGCATGCTGGGATTTTCAAAGGACCCTCAGGGAGTTAGGTACCCAAAATCCCAGCTGTAAAGAATAGCTGGATTTATAAGGAATAGTGAAGGGGATTCCCTCATCTGTGTATTTGATCTTTCCCTGTAAAACAAGAATATTTATACTTATACAACCTAACATATGTCCACAGGAAGGGAAGAACTTCTGCTATTGAGCCTTATGGTGCTATTTTCAAAAGAGCTCAGCATTGCTCTAACTCTGCTCCCTTGGCAGGAGCAACTGAATGGGATGCCCTGGGAAAGGGCCCATGTCTCAGTGTCTGCCCGGGAGGTAACTGAGGAAGTGTCCCCAGAAGTAAGACACCTCGTTCCTCTCCCAGCCTATCCCTTAGTGAAGACATTTGTGCATTGGATCTGGACTGTGACCTGGCAGAAGGGGGTAGCAGTGTGGGATGTTTGACACAGGGCAAATCTACGCTACAAAATTAAGCCGACCCAAGTTAAGGCGACGTACAGCCATTGCAGTAATGGAATCGGTTTTACACGTCCACACTACGCTCCTGGTGTCTGCTGTGCACATCCTCACCAGAAGTGCTTGCACCAATTTAAGTGCCAGGGTTGGGCATTGGGGGATGGTTTCTGAAAGGCAGCAACGCAATGCAGTGTCTACACAGTGTCTACACTGACACTGCGTCAGCCTAACGACATCAGCCTAAGCACTATGCCTCTCGGGGAGGTGGAGTTAAGTTGGTGGGAGCTACGTTTTAGGGTACGTCTATACTACCCGCCAAATCAGCGGGTAGTAATCGATCTATTGGGGATCGATTTATCGCGTCTCATCTAGACACGATAAATCAATCCCAGAAGCGCTCCCCGTTGACTCCGGAACTCCAGCACGGCGAGAGGCAGAAGTGGAGTCGACGGGGGAGCGAGCCTGCGCTGCGTGGACCCGATGTAAGTAAAATTACTTCGATCTAGGAAACGTCAACTTCAGCTACGCTATTCTCATAGCTGAAGTTGCATATCCTAGATCGCTTTCCCCTCCCCCCACCCCCAGTGTAGACCAGCCCTTAGTGTAGACGCTTACAAAACTAGGCAGACGTAAGCTGCCTTGCATCGACCTAACTCTGTAGTGTAGACCAGGCAATTGTAGGGCACTGCTAACCCCGTATGGTTCTGATTGATGGTGCACAGGAACTGACCCGCAAGGGGACAAGATTGGCCTCACGGAAACACTTGATTCCACACACACACACACCCTTTCGGATAGTGTGAAGAAAAGAATTACATTCTACCAGAAAAAAAACAACTTCAGGTTCACGTTGAATTTTTAACAAACCCAGATTGCACAAGATCAACAAAATGGCTCTTCCAAAAATAAGAGGTAGAAAAGAAACTCACTACCCACCCCACTCTAACCCGGAGGCCCCACTCCTCTGCCGCAGCAGAAGTCCTGTTCTGAGCTCTGACTGACGCTTACCTCTACATTTATGTCTCAGGCCTGTCTCTGTTGTGGATCCTCTGATGAATAATAAGGTACGTCCTGGGACTAAAGCTCTTCCAAGATTTGGGGCGTATATACGGATGCCCACCATGTGGATTCTCTGGTACCTACTAAGCTCCGAGCTGAGACAAAAGCTCTGGCCGCAGTTGGGACATTTATAGAGTCTCTCCATTGCATGGGTTCTCTGTTGTCTAAAGAGCCCAGAGTACTCACAGTAGCTTCTCCCAGAATTGGGTCACCTGTCGGGTTTACTCCTGGGCGTGGGTCCTCAGGTGCCTGCTAAAATTTGGCCAGCCACTAAAGCTCTTCCCACAGTCGGGGCATTTGTAGGGTCTCTCTCCTGTGTGGATCCTCTGGTGGACAACGAGGCTGGAACTTACACTGAAGCTCTTCCCACACTCATCACATCTATAGGGCCGCTCCCCGGTGTGGGTTCTCAGATGCTGGGCATGGGTGGAGCTTTGACTGAAGCCCTTCCCGCAATGAACACACTTGTAGGGTCGCTCGCCTGTGTGGATGCGCTCATGTCGGGTGAGGACGGAGGGATCGCTGAAACACTTCCCGCAGTGGGCGCATTTGTGGGGTTTTTCCCCCGTGTGGATCCGCTCATGCTGGATCAGGACTGAGAGAATGGCAAAGGCCTTCCCGCAGAGGGGGCATTTGTAAGGTCGCTCCCCTGTGTGGATCCTCATATGTCGAACGAGCATGGAGCGGCGTCCAAAAGTCTTCTCGCACTCGGGGCATTTATAGGGTCTCTCACCTGTGTGGACCCGCTGATGGTTGGTTAGCGAGGAGCTGTGGCAGAACACTTTCCCACAGTTAAGGCATTTGTAGGGTTTCAAGCCTGTGTGGATCCTCTGGTGCTCCAGGAGCTTGGAGCTCTCCGAGAAGCTCTTCCCGCACTCATCACACCTGTAGGGTCTCTCGCCCGTGTGGGTCCTGAGGTGCTTGATCAGGGTCGCGCTGTGCCCGAAGCTCTTCCCGCACTGGGCACACGTGTAGGGTCGCTCCCCGGTGTGGCTCCTCTGATGGCGAAGGAGGTTGGAGCTGTCGGCAAAGCTCTTCCCGCACTGGGGGCATTTGTAGGGTCGCTCTCCTGTGTGGGTTCGCTGGTGCCTCCTTAGGGTCGAGCTCTGCTTAAAGCTTTTCCTGCAGTCAGAACATTTATGGGGTTTTTCTTCCATGAGGACGGGGCCGTCTCTACCCTGGGATGGGACGGGGGAGGGGGGAGAGGCTGTGTCTCTCTGCTGCCGACCAGCCCCGCGTTGATCCAGGCTGGTGTCTCTCCCTGCTCAGGGCTTTGGGGTCTCCCCACGAGTGGCCAGCGCAGCTCTGGTCTCCAAGTCCCGGCCTGATGGGGATTCCCTGCTGTGTTCGCCCCTTCGGGACAGGAGGAAAACACCGCCCAGCTGATCGAGAAACCCCGCCTCCGACTGCTGCCCCAGGGCGGGCTCGGCTGGGGGGACCCCGCTGGGCTCAGAGGCGCAGACCCTCCCGCGCTGCTGGCCGGGGGAGTCTCTCCGGTACCAGACGCGTTTCGGCTCCGACCCCCCCCCCCCGGCCCTGCGACCACTTCCTCCAGGCAGCGATTTCCTGCCTCGGCGTCTCCCCGGCGCCCCCCACTCACCGCCTGGCCGGCCTGCCGGGGCGAGCCCTTCCTGGGCCCCCTGGCTGCAGACTGGGACTCGCCCCTCACGGCGCTGGCAGCCAGGCTCGGAACCCAGGCGTCCGGAGCGCTGCTGCGCCCCCCACCCTGCTCCCGATCTGCCCTATCACAGCCCCCTCATGGCACCACGTGCCCCGGGAAGGCGGGGGGGGGGGGGGGGGAGTTGGGATTAACCCTTCCTTCCCCAGACGTTGGGCGCCAGACTCTGGCGAGGGCGGGATTGTACCACTAGCCGACTGGGCATTAGCGCTTGTGGAGGGGAGCCCCGGCCGGGATCTCATCCAAGGCCAGAACCCTATGGATGTCCAAGCACAAATCGACACAGTCCCACCGGGATCCCTCGTCCCATTCCCAAGGAATGTGCAGCTGGATGGAATGTTGGTGCCCCGCCCTGAAGGTTCTGCGGCAGCTGCACAGAATGTTGGGTTCCTGAGGGTTCCGAAGCAACTGGATGGAATGTTGGGGTCCTGCGGGTTCTGAGGCAGGGGATGAGTGAGAAGCAAATAGGTTTAATGGGAAGGGATTTCATACTTGAGCATTTGATTGGAGGGGTGTTCGGTACTGTAGATGGGTGGGCCTAAGGGGAGGAGCTACTGAACCCAGGTCTGAAACTATTTTGAGGGACAACAAATTAAAAACACAGGGAGGTGAGTGAAAATCACAGTTTCAAAAAGGATTCAGAGACGGGCACTGACCAAGGAATCCGGGACAGCGCCCACTGCTCCTCAAAGCCATCCAGGGAGGAGGTCCACAAAGCGCCAGGAGGAGGTCCACAAGAGAGGTACTGTGTGCCATGGAGATGCTTGCCCCATAAGACAGCCAGTATTTTTCCAGCCCAAAGGGTCAAGATATAAAAGGAGAGAACAAAGGCTCCTCCCCACCTCTTTCCTAGCCCATCTCTGGATTGATGAATTCTAACAAGGGAATTTTGAACAAAAGGACTGAGGCCCCCCAAAACTACTTGGGCAATCCAGAGAGTTTTACGGAAAACCAGTGGATTTAACATCTCTGCTGTCTTTTGGACTACATGCTATATAATTCAACTGTGATGTACTTTATCTGTTTAACCTTTTAATAATTCTTATTTCTGTTTCTTACTTAATAAACCTCTAGACTTCGCTTACTAAAGGACTGCCTATCGGCATGGTTTTTTATTTATGGTATGAAGTATCTGTTGACCTGGGTAAGTGCCTGGCCCCCTGGGGCTGGAAGAACCTGATGTGTGGTAAGTTTGGTTTGAATAAGCTTTCATCCCAAAGTCCAGTTTGTCTGGGTGGTAAAGAAAAAGGGGCTGGACTGTCTAAGGGGACTGTCTGAGGCTTCATGATAAAACTAATAGTGTTCCAGGAGTGACTTGTTACTGGCTTGGTGAAATCTAATGCAAGAATATATCACCAGTTTGGGGGCGGGGTGGGGCTGCCCTGTTTTCTGACAGTCTGCCCTGAGTTTGGCATTTTCAGCTGGAACCCAAGCCAGGCACCCTGACAGCTGGGTCCACGTGCGCTTGAACATCCACAGGGATGAGGCCCTGGATGGCTCCCCAGGGACGTCTGCACCCCGTGCCTCCTTCCATAAGGGTTGGCTGTGTGTCCCAGAAACCCCTCGTCCGGGACAGTCTAGAGCCAAGCTATTTCATAACGTCTGGGCAGCGAAGGGTTAATCCCAGTCCCCCCCCCTCCCACAGCGGAGTGGGGGTTTCACAGCTCAGGCGCTTTCCTCTCTCTGTCTCCCCCCCCCTCCCAATCAGCTGATGATGTGACCGGCTGGGCTCTGTCTGTGTGTGGTGAAGGGGGCCAGAGGCGAGTCCCCGTCCGCAGCCCCGGGCCCAGGAGGGGATCACCCCGGCCGGACAGCGAGCGAAGGCGCCGGGGAGACGCAGTCTCAGCGAAGGGGGGCTCTGGGGAGGGAGAAAAACAGCAGCAGAGGCAGGCAATCGCTGCCTGGGGGAAGTAAGTGTGTGGTAGACACACACACACCCCGCCAGCTCCGGAGCCGCAAGGGGAGGGAGTTTGGGGAGCTGAACCCTGGGGGTCTCCCACCCACCCAGCCGGCTCTAGGGCAGCAGTAAACCAGGGAAGATTTGGCTGTATTCCTCTGCTGCTCAGCTGTGGTTTATTCTCTTCCAGGAGATGAGGAGGGGAGCCCCCCAGGAGGAGACAGCAGCGAGAGTCAGGGCAGAGCAGGACAGCAGCGGGGAGACCCCCGCTCGGCATGGAGGAGACTTCAGCCAACCCTATGGCCATGGGAGAAAAAGCCCACAGATGTTCCGAATGTTTAGAACCCTCAGGGCGCCAATATTCCGTGCAGCTGCCACGGAACCTTCAGACACCCCAAGATTCTGCCCAGCTGCCACAGAACCTTCGGGGTCCCAACATTCCATCCAGCTGCACATTCCTTGGGACAAGGGATCCCTGTGGGTCTGTGTCCATTGGTGCTTGAACATCCACAGGGATGAGGCCTTGGACGAGATCCCGGCCGGGGCTCCCCTCCACAAGCGCTAAATGCCCAGTTGGCTAGTGCTACAATCCCGCCCTCGCCAGAGTCTGGCGCCCAACGTCTGGGGAAGGAAGGGTTAATCCCAACTCTCCCCCCCCACCCCTTCCCGGGGCACGTGGTGCCATGAGGGGGCTGTGATAGGGCAGATCGGGAGCAGGGTGGGGGGCGCAGCAGCGCTTCGGACGCCTGGGTTCCGAGCCTGGCTGCCAGCGCCGTGAGGGGCGAGTCCCAGTCTGCAGCCAGGGGGCCCAGGAAGGGCTCGCCCCGGCCGGCCAGGCGGTGAGTGGGGGGCGCCGGGGAGACGCCGAGGCAGGAAATCGCTGCCTGGCGGAAGTGGTCGCAGGGCCGGGCGGGGATCGGAGCCGAAACGCGTCTGGTACCGGAGAGACTCCCCCGGCCAGCAGCGCGGGAGGGTCTGCGCCTCTGAGCCCAGCGGGGTCCCCCCAGCCGAGCCCGCCCTGGGGCAGCAGTCGGAGGCGGGGTTTCTCGATCAGCTGGGCGGTGTTTTCCTCCTGTCCCGAAGGGGCGAACACAGCAGGGAATCCCCATCAGGCCGGGACTTGGAGACCAGAGCTGCGCTGGCCACTCGCGGGGAGACCCCAAAGCCCTGAGCAGGGAGAGACACCAGCCTGGATCAACGCGGGGCTGGTCGGCAGCAGAGACCCTACAAATGCCTCCAATGTGGGAAGAGCTTTGCCGACAGCTCCAACCTCCTTTGCCATCAGAGGAGCCACACCGGGGAGCGACCCTACACGTGTGCCCAGTGCGGGAAGAGCTTCGGGCACAGCGCGACCCTGATCACACACCGCAGGACCCACACGGGCGAGAAACCCTACAGGTGTAATGAGTGCGGGAAGAGCTTTGCTCAGACCTCCAACCTCCTAGAGCACCACAGGATCCACACGGGCGTGAAACCCTACAAATGCCCTGTCTGTGGGAAAGTGTTCTGCCGCAGCTCCTCGCTGACTGACCATCAGAGGGTCCACACAGGTGAGAGACCCTATAAATGCCCCGACTGTGAAAAGAGCTTCAAACACCGCTCTGTGCTTATTCAACACAGGAGGATTCACACAGGAGAGAGACCCTACAAATGCCCCCACTGCGGGAAGGCTTTCACCGATCGCTCAGTCCTGATCAAGCATGAGCGGATCCACACGGGGGACCGACCCCACAAATGCGCCCACTGCGGGAAGTGTTTCAGCGATCCCTCCGTCCTCACCCAGCATGAGCGCATCCACACAGGCGAGCGACCCTACAAGTGTGTTCATTGCGGGAAGGGCTTCAGTCAAAGCTGCACCCATGCCCGGCATCTGAGAACCCACACCGGGGAGCGGCCCTATAGATGTGATGAGTGTGGGAAGAGCTTCAGTGTAAGTTCCAGCCTTCTTTTGCACCAGAGGATCCACACAGGAGAGAGACCCTACAAATGCCCCCACTGCGGGAAGGCGTTCACCGATCGCTCAGTCCTGATCAAGCATGAGCGGATCCACACGGGGGAAAAACCCCACAAATGCGCCCACTGCGGGAAGTGTTTCAGCGATCCCTCCGTCCTCACCCGGCATGAGCTCATCCACACCGGGGAGCGGCCCTATAGATGTGATGAGTGTGGGAAGAGCTTCAGTGTAAGTTCCAGCCTCGTTGTCCACCAGAGGATCCACACAGGAGAGAGACCCTACAAATGCCCCGACTGTGGGAAGAGCTTTAGTGGCTGGCCAAATTTTAGCAAGCATCTGAGGACCCACGCCCAGGAGTAAACCCGACAGGTGACCCAATTCTGGGAGAAGCTACTGTGAGTACTCTGGGCTCTTTAGACAACAGAGAACCCATGCAATGGAGAGACTCTATAAATGTCCCAACTGCGGCCAGAGCTTTTGTCTCAGCTCGGAGCTTAGTAGGTACCAGAGAATCCACATGGTGGGCATCCGTATATACGCCCCAAATCTTGGAAGAGCTTTAGTCCCAGGACGTACCTTATTATTCATCAGAGGATCCACAACAGAGACAGGCCTGAGACATAAATGTAGAGGTAAGCGTCAGTCAGAGCTCAGAACAGGACTTCTGCTGCGGCAGAGGAGTGGGGCCTCCGGGTTAGAGTGGGGCGGATAGTGAGTTTCTTTTCTACCTCTTATTTTTGGAAGAGCCATTTTGTTGATCTTGTGCAATCTGGGTTGTTAAAAATTCAACTTGAATGTGAAGTTGTTTTTTCTGGTAGAATGTAACTCTTTTCTTCACACTATCCTAAACAAAGGGAGGGAATCAAGTGTCTCTGTGAGGCCAATCTTGTCACTTTGGTGGGTCAGTTCCTGTGCAATATTGATCTGTACAGTACAGGTTGAGCAGTGCCACACTGCTACCCTCTTCTGCCAGGTGACAGTCCAGATCCTATGCACAAATGTCCACACTAAGTGATGGGCTGAGAGGGGAATGGGATTTCTTACTTTTCTGCTTCCTCAGCTACCTCCAGGGCAGGTACTGAGAGATGGGCCCTTTCCCTGGGCATTCCATTCAGGGGCTCCTCCCTCACAATCTGTTGTGGAACTCTCAGGCCCCCAAAATTCCGTTTTAGTGCTATGGAACTGTCACGCCCCCAACATTCCATCCGGCAGCACTGTCCTTTGGATGAGGGATTCCCTGAATGACCGTGTCCATTTGTGCTTGATCATCCATAAGGATGAAGTCTTGAATGGCTCTGGTGTCCTCTTCCAGGAGGGTTATGTGTATTCCAGTGTGCCCCTCATCCTCTGCCCTGGCCGAGGGTGTATCCCATGCTCATAGCTGATTTTATTGATAAGGGCTATTTGAGAATATCTGGGATGTGATGGAAAGAGTTAATAGGGTGACCAGATGTCCCGATTTTATAGGGACAGTCCCGATTTTTGGGTCTTTTTCTTATATAGGCTCCTATTACCCCCCCAACCTCTGTCCCGATTTTTCACACTCGCTGTCTGGTTACCCTAAGAGTTAATCCCTATTTAACGGTGTCATAAATATAAAGGGAAGGGGGAGAGGGTCGGATGCAGTGCTATAAAATCCTCTTACCAGTAAAGGGTTAAGAAATGCCGGTAGCCAGACTGACACCTGACCTGGCTGGCATCTGACCAATAAGGGGACAAGATACTTTCAAATCTTGGGAGGGGGGAAGGTGTGTGTGTGGCTCTTTGTCTGAGTCAGAGTGATCTTGGAGACAGAAAGAACCTGCAGAAAAATCAGTCTTCTCACCAAACCTCACTTTTCTAAAGTAAGTTTAGTCAGCACTGCGAATAGGTTTTTGTTTGTTTTGCTTGGTGAGCTTTCCCTGTGTTAGAGGGAGGGGTTATTCCTGTTTTTTCTGTAACTTTAAGGTTTTGCCCAGAGGGGGAATCCCTCTGAGTTTGGAAATTGAGTACCCTGTAAAATAGTTACCATCCTGATTTTACAGAGATGATTTTACCTTCTTTGTTTTAATAAAATCCTTCTTTTAAGAAGCTGACTGTTTTCTATGGTTTTAAAACCCCGGGGGTGGGTTTTTAGATCACCGTGTAACCAATTGGTTAGGAGATTATTCTCAAGCTTCCCAGGAAAGGGGGTGTACGGGCTTGAGAGGGTATTTTTTGGGAGGGGGGGAAGGGGAACTTCAAGTGGTTCATTTCCCGGATTCCTGTTTAAACCACTTGATGGTGGCAGTGAGAGAAGCATTTCTCAGCGTGCAGGGAATTTTGTCCCTTGGGGGTTTTAACCTAAGCTGGTAGAAATAAGCTTAGGAGCTCTTCATGCGGGTCCCCACGTCTTTACCCTAGAGTTTAGAGTGGGGAGGGAACCCTGACAAATGGAGATACGGAGAGAGAAACAGCAGTGGAGACAGGATATCACTGCCTGGAGGAAGCAGTGGCTGGTATAATACGAGAAACTGCTACCTGTAGGAATTTGCTACCTGTAGCAGTTACTCATAGGTAAGGGATTGTAAAAAAACTGCTAGCTGATGGCGGAAATACCTACACAAAGCAGTTTCTCACAGTATAGGGCAGGGGTCGGCAACCTGTGGCACGCTTGCCAAAGGCGGCACACGAGCTGATTTTTAGTGGCACTCTGCTGCCAGCTAGGGTCTCGGGCCCCGCTCAGACCCGCTGTCTGCTTGGATGAACGGAACCCCAGGCCGGCAGCGGGCTGAGCGGGCCCGGCAGCTGGGACCCCAGATGGCAGGGGCCGGCAGATGGAACCCCAGGCCGGCAGCGGGCTGAGCGGGCCCGGCAGCTGGGACCCCAGATGGCAGGGGCCGGCAGATGGAACCCCAGGCCGGCAGCGGGCTGAGCGGGCCCGGCAGCTGGGACCCCAGATGGCAGGGCCGGCAGATGGAACCCCAGGCCGGCAGCGGGCTGAGCGGGCCCGGCAGCTGGGACCCCAGATGGCAGGGGCCGGCAGATGGAACCCCAGGCCGGCAGCGGGCTGAGCGGGCCCGGCAGCTGGGACCCCAGATGGCAGGGCCGGCAGATGGAACCCCAGGCCGGCAGCGGGCTGAGCGGGCCCGGCAGCCGGGACCCCAGATGGCAGGGGCCGGCAGATGGAACCCCAGGCCGGCAGCGGGCTGAGCGGGCCCGGCAGCCGGGACCCCAGATGGCAGGGGCCGGCAGATGGAACCCCAGGCCGGCAGCGGGCTGAGCGGGCCCGGCAGCCGGGACCCCAGATGGCAGGGGCCGGCAGATGGAACCCCAGGCCGGCAGCGGGCTGAGCGGGCCCGGCAGCTGGGACCCCAGATGGCAGGGGCCGGCAGATGGAACCCCAGGCCGGCAGCGGGCTGAGCGGGCCCGGCAGCCGGGACCCCAGATGGCAGGGGCCGGCAGATGGAACCCCAGGCCGGCAGCGGGCTGAGCGGGCCCGGCAGCCGGGACCCCAGATGGCAGGGGCCGGCAGATGGAACCCCAGGCCGGCAGCGGGCTGAGCGGGCCCGGCAGCCGGGACCCCAGATGGCAGGGGCCGGCAGACGGAACCCCAGGCCGGCAGCGGGCTGAGCGGGCCCGGCAGCCGGGACCCCAGATGGCAGGGGCCGGCAGATGGAACCCCAGGCCGGCAGCGGGCTGAGCGGGCCCGGCAGCCGGGACCCCAGATGGCAGGGGCCGGCAGACGGAACCCCAGGCCGGCAGCGGGCTGAGCGGGCCCGGCAGCCGGGACCCCAGATGGCAGGGGCCGGCAGATGGAACCCCAGGCCGGCAGCGGGCTGAGCGGGCCCGGCAGCCGGGACCCCAGATGGCAGGGGCCGGCAGATGGAACCCCAGGCCGGCAGCGGGCTGAGCGGGCCCGGCAGCTGGGACCCCAGATGGCAGGGGCCGGCAGATGGAACCCCAGGCCGGCAGCGGGCTGAGCGGGCCCGGCAGCTGGGACCCCAGATGGCAGGGGCCGGCAGATGGAACCCCAGGCCGGCAGCGGGCTGAGCGGGCCCGGCAGCTGGGACCCCAGATGGCAGGGCCGGCAGATGGAACCCCAGGCCGGCAGCGGGCTGAGCGGGCCCGGCAGCTGGGACCCCAGATGGCAGGGGCCGGCAGATGGAACCCCAGGCCGGCAGCGGGCTGAGCGGGCCCGGCAGCCGGGACCCCAGATGGCAGGGGCCGGCAGATGGAACCCCAGGCCGGCAGCGGGCTGAGCGGGCCCGGCAGCCGGGACCCCAGATGGCAGGGGCCGGCAGATGGAACCCCAGGCCGGCAGCGGGCTGAGCGGGCCCGGCAGCCGGGACCCCAGATGGCAGGGGCCGGCAGATGGAACCCCAGGCCGGCAGCGGGCTGAGCGGGCCCGGCAGCCGGGACCCCAGATGGCAGGGGCCGGCAGATGGAACCCCAGGCCGGCAGCGGGCTGAGCGGGCCCGGCAGCCGGGACCCCAGATGGCAGGGGCCGGCAGATGGAACCCCAGGCCGGCAGCGGGCTGAGCGGGCCCGGCAGCCGGGACCCCAGATGGCAGGGGCCGGCAGATGGAACCCCAGGCCGGCAGCGGGCTGAGCGGGCCCGGCAGCCGGGACCCCAGATGGCAGGGGCCGGCAGATGGAACCCCAGGCCGGCAGCGGGCTGAGCGGGCCCGGCAGCTGGGACCCCAGATGGCAGGGGCCGGCAGACGGAACCCCAGGCCGGCAGCGGGCTGAGCGGGCCCGGCAGCTGGGACCCCAGATGGCAGGGGCCGGCAGATGGAACCCCAGGCCGGCAGCGGGCTGAGCGGGCCCGGCAGCCGGGACCCCAGATGGCAGGGGCCGGCAGATGGAACCCCAGGCCGGCAGCGGGCTGAGCGGGCCCGGCAGCCGGGACCCCAGATGGCAGGGGCCGGCAGATGGAACCCCAGGCCGGCAGCGGGCTGAGCGGGCCCGGCAGCTGGGACCCCAGATGGCAGGGGCCGGCAGATGGAACCCCAGGCCGGCAGCGGGCTGAGCGGGCCCGGCAGCCGGGACCCCAGATGGCAGGGGCCGGCAGATGGAACCCCAGGCCGGCAGCGGGCTGAGCGGGCCCGGCAGCTGGGACCCCAGATGGCAGGGGCCGGCAGATGGAACCCCAGGCCGGCAGCGGGCTGAGCGGGCCCGGCAGCTGGGACCCCAGATGGCAGGGGCCGGCAGATGGAACCCCAGGCCGGCAGCGGGCTGAGCGGGCCCGGCAGCTGGGACCCCAGATGGCAGGGGCCGGCAGATGGAACCCCAGGCCGGCAGCGGGCTGAGCGGGCCCGGCAGCTGGGACCCCAGATGGCAGGGGCCGGCAGATGGAACCCCAGGCCGGCAGCGGGCTGAGCGGGCCCGGCAGCCGGGACCCCAGATGGCAGGGGCCGGCAGACGGAACCCCAGGCCGGCAGTGGGCTGAGCGGGCCCGGCAGCCGGGACCCCAGATGGCAGGGGCCGGCAGATGGAACCCCAGGCCGGCAGCGGGCTGAGCGGGCCCGGCAGCCGGGACCCCAGATGGCAGGGGCCGGCAGATGGAACCCCAGGCCGGCAGCGGGCTGAGCGGGCCCGGCAGCTGGGACCCCAGATGGCAGGGGCCGGCAGATGGAACCCCAGGCCGGCAGCGGGCTGAGCGGGCCCGGCAGCTGGGACCCCAGATGGCAGGGGCCGGCAGATGGAACCCCAGGCCGGCAGCGGGCTGAGCGGGCCCGGCAGCTGGGACCCCAGATGGCAGGGCCGGCAGATGGAACCCCAGGCCGGCAGCGGGCTGAGCGGGCCCGGCAGCTGGGACCCCAGATGGCAGGGGCCGGCAGATGGAACCCCAGGCCGGCAGCGGGCTGAGCGGGCCCGGCAGCTGGGACCCCAGATGGCAGGGGCCGGCAGATGGAACCCCAGGCCGGCAGCGGGCTGAGCGGGCCCGGCAGCTGGGACCCCAGATGGCAGGGGCCGGCAGATGGAACCCCAGGCCGGCAGCGGGCTGAGCGGGCCCGGCAGCTGGGACCCCAGATGGCAGGGGCCGGCAGATGGAACCCCAGGCCGGCAGCGGGCTGAGCGGGCCCGGCAGCCGGGACCCCAGATGGCAGGGCCGGCAGCTGGAACCCCAGGCCGGCAGCGGGCTGAGCGGGCCCGGCAGCTGGGACCCCAGATGGCAGGGGCCGGCAGATGGAACCCCAGGCCGGCAGCGGGCTGAGCGGGCCCGGCAGCCGGGACCCCAGATGGCAGGGGCCGGCAGATGGAACCCCACGCCGGCAGCGGGCTGAGCGGGCCCGGCAGCCGGGACCCCAGATGGCAGGGGCCGGCAGATGGAACCCCAGGCCGGCAGCGGGCTGAGCGGGCCCGGCAGCTGGGACCCCAGATGGCAGGGGCCGGCAGATGGAACCCCAGGCCGGCAGCGGGCTGAGCGGGCCCGGCAGCTGGGACCCCAGATGGCAGGGGCCGGCAGATGGAACCCCAGGCCGGCAGCGGGCTGAGCGGGCCCGGCAGCTGGGACCCCAGATGGCAGGGGCCGGCAGATGGAACCCCAGGCCGGCAGCGGGCTGAGCGGGCCCGGCAGCTGGGACCCCAGATGGCAGGGGCCGGCAGATGGAACCCCAGGCCGGCAGCGGGCTGAGCGGGCCCGGCAGCTGGGACCCCAGATGGCAGGGGCCGGCAGATGGAACCCCAGGCCGGCAGTGGGCTGAGCGGGCCCGGCAGCTGGGACCCCAGATGGCAGGGCCGGCAGATGGAACCCCAGGCCGGCAGCGGGCTGAGCGGGCCCGGCAGCTGGGACCCCAGATGGCAGGGGCCGGCAGATGGAACCCCAGGCCGGCAGTGGGCTGAGCGGGCCCGGCAGCTGGGACCCCAGATGGCAGGGGCCGGCAGATGGAACCCCAGGCCGGCAGCGGGCTGAGCGGGCCCGGCAGCTGGGACCCCAGATGGCAGGGGCCGGCAGATGGAACCCCAGGCCGGCAGCGGGCTGAGCGGGCCCGGCAGCTGGGACCCCAGATGGCAGGGGCCGGCAGATGGAACCCCAGACCGGCAGCGCACTGAGCTGCTCAGCCTGCTGCCGGTCTGGTGTTCCTTCAGCCGCCCCAGCTCAGCCCGCTGCCGGCCTGGGGTTCCGACAGGCAGCCCAGGGCTCTGCTCCTGGCCTTGGCCCAGCACTCTGCAGCCGCCCCGAGCTGTGGCCCACTGGCCCCAGCCTGGGGCAGCGAGGGGTGCAGACAGGGGCAAGAGGGGAAAACTCAGCAAGGAAAAGCAAGGGCAAGGATCACACTAAACTGATGAGATCTTCATTTTAATTTAATTTTAAATGAAGCTTCTTAAACATTTTAAAAACCTTATTTCCTTTACATACAACAATAGTTTAGTTATATAATTTAGATGTAGAGAGAGAGACCTAAAAACGTTAAAATGTATGACTGACACGCGAAACCTTAAATTAGAGTGAATAAATGAAGACTTGGCACACCACTTCTGAAAGGTGGCCGACCCCTGGCGTAGCTTCATCTGCAAGCAGCAGAAATGCAGAGCGTTGCAGCTTCTGGGAGACGCTGAAATGAACTGAGGGGACTGATGGCGTCAGACAGCTCATGTTAGTCATGTGACTATTGATAATAAATCAAAGTGGAAAGCTCTTCGCATGTATGTGTTTCTTTAAGCAGCTTGCGCTACTGTGCAAGACAGGGCAGCACTGCTTTATCCCTCTGTAGGAGTGCGTGGCTGTCCCTCCCTGTCAGCCTCAGAGGGAGGCCACATGTCCTCGCCGTCACATCTATAGAATGTGTTTGATTTTAAAATCAAAGTCTTGCAGAGCTAAACTCCACCGAAGACGTTTTTTGTTAGTTTCTTTGACTGTGTGAAGCCACTTCAGTGCAGCATGGTCAGTCTGCAGGTGGAAACGCCATCCCCAAATGTATGGGCGTAGCTTGTCCAGAGCATACACAATGGCATAACATTCTTTTTCTGAGATTGACCAGTGGCTTTCTCTCGCAGGACGTTTTTTGGCTGAGAAACCCGACAGGATGGGATTGTTGATCTGGTCCTTCCTGCATTAAAACTGCTCCCACACGACGCTCAGACGCACCTGTGGTTACGATGAAAAGTTGGTCGAAGTCCCAGGCCCTTAGTGCAGGGTCAGACTTAAGGGCTGCCTTAAGCTGGTTAAAGGCTTTTTGACACTTTTCAGTCCACTGAATGGCACTTGGCTGTTTTTTCCTGGGTAGGTCTGTCCGTGGGGTGGCAACTGGGCTGTAGTGTGGTACAAATTGTCGGTAATACCCGGCCAAGCCCAAGAAGGATTGGACCTGTTTCTTTGATTTAGGGACAGGCCATTTTTGGATAGCATTTACTTTAGCCTGTAGGGGGTTGATAGTTCCTTGACCCACCTGGTGTCCAAGGTACCCGTTACCCTGTTTAGGCCTATTTGACATTTTTTTGCCTTAACAGTTAATCATGCCTCCCTTATGCGCTGGAAGACATCTTGGAGGTGTTCTGCCCATGAAACTGAGAATATAGCCACATCGTCAAGGTAGGCTACTGCAAATTCTCCAAATCCAGCCGGAAGGTTATCTACCAGTCTCTGGAAGGTGGCGGGTGCCTTTCGCAGTCCGAAAGGGAGCACATTACATTCATACAGCCCTACATGGGTGATGAAGGCTGACCTTTCCTCGGCGGGGTCATCTAGCGGCACTTGCCAGTACCCCTTAGTTAAATCTAAGGTGGAGATGAACTGGGCACGTCCCAGTTTCTCCAATAGCTCATCTGTGCGTGCCATTGGATAGTTTTCTGGGCGAGTTACAGCACTTTAGTTTACGGTAGTCTTCGCAAAAGCGAATTTCCCTATTGGGTTGGGGAAGCAGAACCACTGGAGAGGCCCATACACTCTCAGAGGGGCAGATTACACTCATCTGTAACATGTCCTTCATCTCTCTTTCTGTTGTGGTTTTGGCTTGAGGAGCCATCCGGTAGGGTTGGGCTCTAAGTGGGTGAGCATCACCTGTGTCAATTGAGTGGTACACCCGTTCTGTGTGTCCTGGGGTGGCTGAAAACACTGCCACGAAGCTGGTGCGCAGCTCCTGGATTTGCTGTTGCTTCTTACGCTCAAAGGTGATTGAAGGGCTCACCTCTTCCACGCCACCGTTGCTTTTTCCTTCATAGTAGTCTCCTTCAGACCACTCAGTGTAGTCTCTCTCCTGGGCTGTAAATTGGAGAACCTTGATTTCTCGAAAATAAAAGGGCTTTAGAGAATTAACATGGAATATTTTAGGTTTTTGGGTAGGGTCTGGGAATGCTATGAGGTAATTAACAGCTCCCAGGCACTCTCGGACCATAAATGGCCCCTCCCATGATGCTTCCATCTTATTGGCCTGGAGCACTTTCAGGACTATGACTTGGTCACCTACTCGGAAGGGACGCTCTCTGGCATGTTTATCATACCAGGCCTTTGGCTCTTGTTGAACATTTTGTAGGTTTTCTCGAGCAAGGGCTAGAGAGTCCTTGAGAGTGTTTTGTAGGTTGTTTACAACGTGCAAAATGTTAGTTCCTGGAGAAGATGTAACCCCCTTCCATTGCTGCTTCACCAACTGTAATGACCCCTTAACTTCGTGGCCATAAACGAGTTCAAAGGGTGAAAACCCCAAACTGGGATGTGGTACAGCCCTGTAGGCAAAGAGCAACTGCTGCAACACTAGGTCCCAATCATTGGAGTGCTCGTTCAGGAATTTACCTATCATGGCCCCCAAAGTCTCATTAAACTTCTCCACTAGGCCATTTGTTTGATAGTGGTAAGATGTTTCATGGTCCCTGCCAGGAAGTTGGTTCCCAAATCCGTAAGGATGTCTGAGGGCCAACCTACCCTGGCAAAAATGTCTGTGGCTCACGCTTTTAGCCCTAGTGTTGCTTGGAGCTACTGCTTCCGGCCATCGGGTGGCAAAATCCATGAAGGTCTCTATGCATAGCTTTCCTCTGGGTGTCTTCTTAGGAAAAGGACCCATAATATCCACAGCTACATGCTGAAATGGAACCGCAATTATGGGGAGTGGACGGAGAGGGGCCTTGACCTGGTCTTGGGGCTTTCCCACCCTCTGGCACACCTCACAAGACTGGACATAGGTAGAAACGTCCTTGCCCATTCCCTCCCAGTGAAATGACTTCCGCAAAGGATCCCTGGTCCGGTTTACCCCAGCGTGGCCACTAGGGTGATCATGGGCCAAGTTCAAGAGCTTTTCCCTATATTTAGTTGGAACGACCAACTATCTCTGTGGATGGCAGTCCTCCTTGTGCCCACCAGAAAGGGTTTCCTTGTATAAGAGTCCTCTGTCTACAACAAACCTGCATGCACCGAGCCGGAGGTGGCTCAGCTCCGTGGAGGGGCTGGGGGCTGTATGGTGTCTTTCCGGTATGCCGTATCGGCTATAAATAGCTTGCTGGTACAGTGTACCGGACCAGACCGGCTTTTTTCTTATCAGTACACCATACCGGCCCGTTCACCTCTGCCCCTTCCCCAGCCACTGAGCCAGCCAGTCCCCTGCTCTGGGGCCCCGTACAGGGGAAAGGTCCCATGTCCCATTCCTGCCCCCATTAACACCGTGTCTCTCTCCCTCCCCAGCCCGAGCTGGCTCAGTGCAACAGTGAGGTGGAAACACCCAGTTCGAAGGACTTTGTGACACAGATGAGCGAGCGCCCCCTGCTGGTGAGTACAGACCGGTGCGGGTCCCACCAGCCCCTTCCCCTCTGCACTAACACAGACAGTGCATTTGGGGCTGGGCTGCGGGAGGGGCCCCTGCTATAGACAGACCCAGACCCTCATGGCCACATTGATCCCCTGCACGCCTCCTGCCTCACCCGGTGATGTCCTTCCGCCCCCAGGACTGCTCCGTGGCCACCTGTAAGAAGATCCGGTGCAGAATCGCCTTCCTGGAAATGCAGCAACCGCTGGAGTTTATGATCAAAGGGAACATTAGCTTCCAGTGCGTCTCCCAGGTACGAGAGCTGCCTCTGCCTCCCAGCACCGGGTGAGGGATCCCCTCCATGTGAACAGCCCCTGTGCCTCACCCCTGAGGTGGCTGCATCTCAGTGCTGGGCAAGGGATTGCCCCATGTGAACAGCCTGTAAATTGCTCTGGGTCCCTCTGGGACGATGCTCTGGGCTGGTTTGTGACATTTCCGGTCAGGGACGGTGAATTTCTCTGTTCCAGACTCAGCTGCAGAAAGTGAGTCTGGTGAGCGAGGCCCGGATTGAATACAAGGAGAAGAAATACACCCAGAAGGAGGGATTCGTCCAGCGCCAGGTACCAGAGTGACTGCGCCTGGGATAGAGAGAGCATCGGCTAATGGTTAGAGCTGGGAGCCAGGACTCCTGGGTCCTGTCCATGCTCTGGGAGGAAGTGGGGTCTGGGGATTTAGAGCAGGGGCGGGTGATGGTGCCAGGACTCCTTGGTCCCCATCTCACAGCTCCTCTCCCCCAGGTGCAGATGGTGGTGGAGCACTCTGAGGTCTATAACTACCTGCCCATTATCGTGGGCAGCAGCGTTGGGGGGCCTGGTCCTGCTGGCTCTCATCACCGCAGCCCTCTACAAGGTGAGAGGGGCAGGGCTTGGACCCCTCCCCCGCAGCCCATCATCAGAAGTAACCCAGCTAGAAAGGTGCTGGAGCTGTACTGAAGAGCTGGGGCATGGCGAGAGATGCCGGAGCTGTCCCGGAAAGCCAGGGCATGGCAAGAGACATTGGAGCCCTGCTGGAGAGCTGGGGCATGCTGGTGACCGATGCTGGAGCTGTACTGCAGAGCCATGGTTTTGTTCAGAAATCCAGACCCGAGGCCAGACGAGACCATTGTGATCATCTACGCTGACCTCCTGTGTCACACACGCCAGAGAACTTCCTTAAAGTAATTCTTAGAGCAGAGCTTTTAGAAAAGCATCAAATTCTGATTTTAAAATGGTCAGTGATGAAGAATCCAGTATGACCCTTCTTAAGTTGTTCTAATGGGTGATTTCTCTCTTTGTTAAAAACGTGTCTTATTTCCAGGCTGAACTTTCAAATTCCAGCCATTGGATCATGTTATACCTTTGTCTGCTCAATTGAGGAGCCCATTATTAAATATTTGTTCCCCATGTAGATACCTATAGACTGGAATCAAGTCACCCCTCAACCTTCTTTTTGTTAAGCTGAATAGATCGAGCTCCTTGAGTCTGTCATTTTAATCATTCTTGTGGCTTTTTTCTGTCCTCTCTGCAATTTATCAACTTCCTTCTTGAATTTTGGAGACCAGAACCAGACACCGTATTCCAGCAGAGGTCACAAGAGTGGCAAATATAGGGCTAAAATAATCTCTCTACTCCTACTTGAGGTTTTTCTGCTTATACTGTGATGAATGGGTTCCATCCCAGAGCCATCCCACATGGTCTGAGAAGAGTCCAGACAATATGTGTGATGAGCAGGGACCCTCAGCTTGCCACAGCCCAGAGGGATTCTCTCGGGCTCACCAGATCATCCCTTCAGCGCTTCAGGCATCTTCCGAGATTCAGCCTCTCCAACACTCCCCAGTCTCTCCAGATGTTCAGCACGTGATGACATTCCTCAGCTTACATTCCACAGACATTCCTCTCCAGATGTTCAGAACATGTGATAATATCCCTTCCCCTCCCCCAGTCCCTTCAGATGTTCAGGACATGTGGCATTAGCCTGAGTCACCCCCTCTTCCTCCGTCTCTGGGCATTTTGGGGAATCTTTTCCTTTGCTTTTAACAAAAGCCTGAGATTGACTGATATTGTGAGGATCAGAGAGAGAGAGTCAGGCAGCGGCCTGGATGGCTCACAGCATGGAATGAAGCCACTTGTCCGTTTTTAACCCTGCAAAAGGGGGCAAGTTCTGGAGCGGTCTAGCTCAACCCTCCGCCTCCTGTTGTATCAGGAGAGCTGTATCTGGCCAGGATGGCTGCTGAGGCTCCCATAAAGCTTCTCTTCTGAAATACTGTCCCAGTGTTGCCTGCAAGATGGGAATCGGCAGAAACAGTAGCCCGCTACCTCCTTGATCATTTACATTCCTCTAATCTCCCAGCAGAGGGAGCTCTGCCCCCAAATTGAAACAATAAAGTACCAATAGTCATGCTGCAACCACCAGGGAATGCTAACTGCAGGGATTTCCCTGTGCTGCCTCCGAGCTGTCTGGGTTGGGGTGGGGGAACCCCACCAGTGGGATGTGGGCTGGGCTGGGGTGATGGAATATAGCCCCTGCCTGGGGACATGAGGTATGTCCCGGGTATTATATTCTCTAGGCCTTGTTATTAAAGGCAGGTCTCTTAGAGGCAGCACGCCTTGAGACACACTTCTCCAGCCAGGAGGCAGAGACACTTATCGCTAGGGCCTACCACACTCACAGACCATTTTGATAAGTGTCATGGCCAGAGGGTTTTACAATTGGTCAGTTTCACGTTTTCAGACGTTTCCATCTGAAATTTCACAGTGTTGTAACCATGGAGATCCCAGCCCGACCGTCCGTATTGACCCTGGTCTGGAGCTGACTACGGACTCCTTGGTCACTCCTAGCCTCAGGTTTGCCCCTGCTCTGATCCCTGGCCCTGAATGCCCTTGTTGGGATCCTGGCAATACCGGGGAGAGACCCTATAAATGTCCCCAGTGCTGGAGAGGGTTCACCCTATCTCCTATCCTGAGCAGACACTGGAAGACCCATCAGTGTGGGGTCACAGGCTCAACGGCTGGCTATTCAAGGGGCTCAGCCCTGCCTGCGACAGGATAGCTCAGTGGTTTGAGCATTGGCCTGCTAAACCCCGGGTTGTGAGTTCAATCCTTGAGGGGGCCATTTAGGGATATGGGGCAAAAATTGGGGATTGGTCCTGCTTTGAGCAGGGGGTTGGACTAGATGATCTCTTAAGGTCCCTTCCAACCCTGATATTCTATGATTCTAAGACTCTATGACTAGGTCAGCTACCCCTGCCAGCTGCTCCCGATCATGTGGTTCACGTCAATGGTCCGATCCAGCTGGGGAAGAGACAGGTGCTTTCCATAAAGAGGAGAGCAGCCCCTGCTGGGGAGACACCTCCACCCACCGCACACCCAGTCGTGGGGTCCCCCAAGTGCTGCCCAAGCCTGGGGGAGCTGAGTTAGGGAGAGGGTGGCAGGAGAGAAGGAGACTCCAGGGGCAGGCCCTGGAGGGGCAGACGGCCTGGAGGCAGACTGGGAATAAGGCTGCAGCCTGGGGGAGAGACTCCAGGCGTGGGTAGGAGCCAGGCCTCCAGGGAGACAATCTGGAGGGTCAGCGCTCTGTGAGAGAGCAGGGCTGGAAGGGCCACCCGGGGGATGGGGGACAGCAGCCCCTCTGTTTCAGGGTGCTCCTGCTTAGGCTGTTACCAGTCTCCCAGTGGGGGATGGTAGGCCACATGCGGGCGCTGCGGAGGTTGGCCGTGCCACAGCAGGGATGAAGCCAGCTGGAATGCAGAGTTTATTAATTGCCAAAGGATCAGCCTGAGGGGGAGGCCCCAGTCTGGGGAGGGCTCCTAGCTCCAACCTTATGGAGCATCATGGAAGCAACAAGAGGGAGAAATCCCAGTAGTGACCCCACTGTAATCAGAGCTTGGTCTTGGCTCCAAGGACCACCAGGGCAGAGGCCCTATGAGTGCCCTGGCTGGGGAAGGTGCTGCCCTCAGTACAGGGAAGCCCATGTGGGACAGTCCCTGTTGACTTTACTGCTCAAGCCTTTGGTGCCTATGAACAGCTGGTCCAGAACGCTGCAGTGCGGGATATTGAGCATCAGACCTGTCCACTCCCTGCACCAGCTTCCCTCCAAGAGCAACTCCTGAACGACGCCATGTGCGGACGCTCAGACTCCAGAAATGGAGGGTCTTGTTCCCGTTACGTTTCAGCCACGTTGAAAGCGGAGCACTGCACTGCAAATGCGAACCCACCTGAACCTGGCTTAGCCCTGGGCTACACTGGGGGGGGGAGGGTCGATCTACGATACGCAACTTCAGCTACGTGAATAGCGTAGCTGAAGTCGGTGTATCGTAATCGACTTACCTGGCCGTGAGGACGGCGGCGAGTCGATCGCTGCCGCTCCCCCGTCGACTCCGCTTCCACCTTTCACCGAGGTGGATTTCCGGAGTCGACGAGGAGCGCGTTTGGGGATCGATTAAGCGCGTCTAAACGAGACGCGATAAATCGATCCCCGATAGATCGATAGCTCCCCGCCGATCCGGCAGGTAGTGAAGACAAGCCCTCAGTTTCCATGCCCTGAGAATATTGAACCTGGTTCAAAGGCTCATCCTTAGCTTCAAGGCCTGGGCCCAGGAAATCGGAAAAACATGACAAGCTCCAGGACAAGGATCAGGGTTAACAAGTCTGCCCCTCTGGGTTTGCTGTTCTGCCTCTGTACAGTGCCTAGCACCGTGGGGGTGAGGTCCAAGGGCAGGTATCCTAGGTGCTACCGTAATTCACCCAGTAAATAATGTACAGTGCCTAGCACAATAGGATCCTGGCCAACGACTGTGGCTCTAGGCACTACCGTAATACACTTAATAAATACTATGAAGTGCCTGTAGCAATGGGGACCTGCACCATGCCTGGGGATGTCCTAATTGCGACCATCATTCTCCTAATAAATAATAACTCACTAGAGGAGACAGAACTTTCTCAGGGGCTGGTCCCAGGCTGGAACAAATTCCCCCAGTGACTACTGATCATCAAAAACCTCCCCACCTTCACTCCACTCATCGGGGCATTTCTTTGATCTTGCCTTCTCACGCATAGAGCTGTGTGTGTGTGTACAGGCTGAGACCCTGTATTGAACAGGGAGCACGTCACCCTCAATGCCCCATCTCTGCGTTTCTTGGGGCATGTCATCTGCAAAGACTGAACTTTACTGGAAAGCCTCTCTCTGCTTTCTGAGCTAACGGACCAGGTGTTACATTGCACTCCATATTTTTTATGGAAATATGCTTATGAATTTGAATAAGACAACAGGAATACGCTTTATGCAAAATGAGTCTTGTAAGGTATCCTTGGAAAGGTTATAATCTACTGAATGTGTTCATCCTATTTGTATGCATGTATCATGTCTATGTCTGAAGTTAGAAATATGAAGTGTAAATCTGTGTTACTAACGTAGCTATGCTAAGTGATGGCCATTAATGGTACTTCAGGAACTTAATAACTCTTAAGCAAGAAACAATTGGCTGTGAATAGATTTGTTTTCTTGTAAGTCTGTGGGATGCATTTGAGGAGGAGGAGGGGCGACGGGGGTCCCTGTGAAGATATGTATCTGTGTCACCTGATGCTGGAATCCATCTTGGATTTTATATTTTTCCACAAGGCGTGGGAAAAGTTTAAAGAAAGAGACAAAAGATTTGCGCCTGCTGCCAAATCTATAAAAGGGTGTGAAGCAGGACAGAGGAGGAGTCAGGAGGATAACCCTGCTTACAATCTAAAATGTCTGCTGGAATTAACAGAGACTGAACAGGGGGAAGGATTGGGCCCAGACTGGAAATGAGTCTAGTTTGTGAAAGAAGCTTATTACACCACCTTTGAGGGTGAGATTACATGCAACCAATTTTTTAGTCTATTAAACTTAGCCTTGTGTATTTGTTTTATTTGGTTTAGTAACTTATTTTGTTCTGTTGGTTACCTCTTATGATCACTTAAATCCTACCTTTTATACTGAATAAAATCACATTTGTTTATTAATAATCCCAGTGTACATCATTGTTACCTGGAGGGCAAACAGTCTGTGCACATCTCTCTTTACTTCGAGAAAGAGGGCGAATAATATGAACTTATGCTGTATGAAACTTTACACCATGTGAGACAAATGTATCTGGGGTTCAGGCTCCCGGAAAGGCTGTGCACTGGGGTGCTGAGGCAAGTCCCTTTAACTGAGTCTTCCCAGAGCTGGTCTCAGTGTCTGTATTCTGCAGAGGGGTGTGGCCCAGTCCCTGTGTCTGTGCTGGAGGAGGCCTAGAGGGTCTGGCTCAGCAAGACAGAGTTGAGGGGTGCCCAGCATGGCAGAAGGGTCAGGCTCAGTGGTATCTCCTCCCACCAGGCTCTGGTTATTTAAATGGCGTAATCCCTTTGTAGGGCTCTGCTCCTATTGCAGAAGGTGGATGTGTGGCCGTGCCAGAGTTGCAAACCCCATTGCGTAGGCTGGGTGAGACGTTCCAGTGGCCATCAGAATGCGACGTAGCCAGCTCAGAGTTGGAAAAAGGCTCCGGTGACTGCTCCTGTCTGGGCCTACCCAGTTTCAAACCCCCTTTCCTATTGGACACACCTGGCTCGGGGGCAGTATTGACACTAGAACACAGCGCACGGGGGAGGGATGGAGCTTATTACAACCACAATCCAAGTTTGCCAGAGAGAAATGATGGACCAGCCCCAGGGAGCTCCTGGGAATGGAAAAATCTAGAGAACATTTTCAGCACGGTTTGGATGGGAGGATGTTTACGATCAGGACAGAGCTTGTGTTTCTGAAATGGCTCTTTAAAGTCAGGAATCCTGAGGGGCAACTTGCTGCGTGGTTAGCAGCACTGCAGAGCTACGATTTCACAATCACGCGCAGGGCTGGGCACATGGCTAGATGGCCTTGTTGAGATGGGAACGGCAAATACTGCCCTAAGCAGAGAGCAAGGGCTTTGATTGGCTTCTTCTGGTGGGCTTTGGTTCAAGCAGAGGCTGGCTGGGGAGGTCTTTTAAGAGTCAGGCTGGATACTGCCCTCTGGTTCTCCAGGTGGGATGAGTGGAGTCTGGGCTTGGATGAGTGCCGGGAGGGGGGAGAATCCTCTCTGGCCGCAGCCCTGGGGCAGCCTGCCTGCTGCACAAGTCAAACTGTACAACGTTTGAGCTCCTGTGGCTATGACCAGACTGAAGCTGACGATTTAATGGGTGGACTTTGCTGAATCCTCCTGCTTTCTGCGCTAACAAGATCTGTTCTACGCTGTGTTCCAGAGAACTAATAAACCCTCCTGTTTTACCTCGCTGGCTGAGAGTCACTGCTGACTGTGAAGTTGGGGTGCATGGCCCTTTTGGGGGCATGTAAGACTTTCCCACTGTGGGGAGCTCATGGCACGAACAGGGGTGCTGAATGCTCCAAGGTCAGGAGAGAACATAAGAACATAAGAACGGCCCTACTGGGTCAGACCAAAGGTCCATCCAGCCCAGTATCCTGTCCACCGACAGTGGCCAATGCCAGGTGACCCGGAGTGAGTGGACCCAACAGGTAATGATCAGGTGATCTCTCTCCTGCCATCCATCACCCCCCTCTGACAAACAGAGGCTAAGGACACCATTTCTTACCCATTCTGGCTATTAGCCATTAATGGACTTAACCTCCATGAATTTATCCAGTTCTCTTTTTTAAACCCTGTTATAGTCCTAGCCTTCACAGCCTCCTCAGGCAAGGAGTTCCACAGGTTGACTGTGCGCTGTGTGAAGAAGAACTTCCTTTTATTTGCTTTAAACATGCTGCCCACTAATTTCATTGGGTGGCCCCTAGTTCTTTTATTATGAGAACAAGTAAATAACTTTTCCTTATTCACTTCCTCCACACCACTCATAATTTTATATACCTCTATCATATCCCCCCTTAGTCTCCTCTTTTCCAAGAGAGGAGAGATCTCTCACTAAGGAGAGATGCAAGGAGGTGCTGAAGCGAAGTGAGAGTTGCCCTGAGGAGTTGTCACACTGCAAGAGGTTCCTGTCTGAACTTCATTCAAAGCCGTTCCAGAGCACCAAGCCTGGGCACACATAATATTTAATGAAATCATATCAGATTTGCCGGATTGTTTTTGAAAAAAAAGAAAAGAAAAAGAATCATTCCAATGGATCTACCTGCAAGGAAGAGAACTACAGAATGTGGGGGTAGAGGGGTGGTAGAATCTGGCCACAGTGAATATTTTGGCCTAGCCTTCTAGTGGGAATGATCACGTCTGCATCTAACAGACAGAATTGTTAATAGCTGTAGCTTAAAATCTGGTAAACTAATTGCTTTTAAAAAAATCTTTCCAGCCTGCTCTGTAAGCACTATGCAACAAACATCTGTGCAGGTAACACACTGGCCCCTGCCTATCTGCTGGAACACCACATGATGGAGCACCAAGATGTTGGGGTTGAAATTTTCCGTAACGGTGGCTGAGTAAGTAAAGGGCTAAACCTGTAAGTCAGGATCAGTAGGGAGTGAGCTGAGAGCTCTTGTCAGCAGCATCTACCCTGGCAATTGGTGGGAAACCTCCCATGATTGAACTGCCACCAATCTCGGGTTTCATGTGGCACCGTGGCACCAGGCCCACACTCAAAAGGGGCCCCGGTGCCTGGACTGAGAATTGATCTAGCCCTGGTGTGGCTGCCACAGCAGCAGCTCTGGTGGAAGAGGGAGCCGAGCTTGATCCTGTGGTGAGCAGATGCAGATGACGTGGTGGTAACAACGCCTGGAGTCCCTGGAGCTTTGTCCCCTCGAGAGCTCTCAGAGATGCGCCTCTCACTGGCTGGGACCCATGCTATCAAGGGTGGAAATAGCTTAGGGCAAGAGGCTACACCACAGACAGGGCCTGAGTGACAGGAAGTATCTACTGTGGCTTATCTGATATAATGTTCAGTACGCAGCCTGGAAACTGAAAAGTGCAGGAGATAATTTCTGAGGGCATTTCCAGTTCTGACGTTGGGCCGGTGGAAGTTAACTATAGCCATAAGAATCCATGTGGGAACTACATATGCAGTTCTCATCAAGAAATCTGGCGTTGGGTCTTATATTTCAGAAGGTATATGTAGCCCTAGCGCTACATTTGCAATTAGACGTAGGCTGCAGTTATCTATGCAAAGTTCATATGTAATCACCCAAGTAACTACTGCAATAACACGCATCAAGAAAAATAGAATTGGCAATTTGCACTTGCATTTAACGCACCTGAGTGTGTAATTGTGGTAACAACATGTGCTTGAATTATATGAAAAATCTGGCCCTAGCAGTCTGGCTAAATGTGGAATAGAAAAATAAATAAAAAGGGAAAGGGTAAGGAGATGTGTCTACGTAGGGACATATGTATATACAACAGGGTCGGTGTGAAAGCTACAAAAAGGAAAACTCCAGCATAGGAACAACATTCAAGCCAATGGATTTTTATCCCTGGAGAAAGAACGGAACAGGCTGAGGCTATGTCTACACTACAGAGTTTTGTTGACAGAAGTTACGCCGCTTTAATTAAACCGCCGTTGCATGTCCACACTATGCTCCTTGTGTCGGCAGAGCGCATCCCCACTAGCAGGTCTTGCATTGATACAGTCGAGCACCGTCAACACCAGCCTCACTTGCCTGGAGAAGATCGAAGAGTGATCCTGAGCCACAACATCTGCTCTGGTTCTGTGTTCCTGCTCCTCAAGCTACACTGGGACAGTAGAAGTGGAGCCCATGGATTGCCTGGTGACTGGTTCCAGTTGTCATCAGCTGCTGTCCATCTCCTGCTTGCCTCTGCCATCCGGACCTGCAAGTATAAAACCCATAGTGTCGCCAAGGGTAGTTGGGACTTGGAGCCAGGCTTCATGCCTGTATGGTTAAACCACTGAGGTGTTTGTTGTTGGTTTATCTTTTCCCCTGGGTTTCCCTACTTTCTGTACACTTCCCTCAATAAATCGTGGTTTGTTTTGCACCTTATTCTGGGTTAAGTCTTTACTTGCCCGAGGCAGTGGGGGAGCATCTAACATTCCCGGGACAGATTAGAGACTGGAAGCTGGGGCCAAACTGACAATCTTCTAGGCACCTGTTGCTATAATATTCTCAGTGCACTAGCCTGAGACTCAGGTGTCTTTCCATCCTCTGCTGTCCCAGCTGCCCCTCAATCTTTAGAAACAGGTGCCCTGAGCCCCTGCAAATGAAAGTCAGACAATCAGTTTTCTAATGTAACTGTTGTCCCTGCCAAGTCTGTCTCACTCAGGGACAAATCCCACACTCCGTATTCAGGCAAAAATCCTATTGGTTTCTGAGGAGCTTTGCCATGATCTTACTAAAGTGGCCTAGAGAATAAAACGTCATTTAAAAATAAACTAATTGCAACATGGCTATAGGCAACTGTGATTGATTACAGCCAGCTCTTTCCTTCCTGAGGCATCTCCAGTTGGTGAAAAGTGGAGAAGGAGATCTAATCTAGGATTAAAAAAAGAGAAAAATGAAAGTACGTTTTAAGGTTCATTTTACTTGCCAGCTGGGTCAGGGTTTCCAGGAATTAAGAGCTTTTCATCAGAACAGTGATACCATAAACAAACACTGGGTTTTGGAAATGCTTTTAAAGAGAGAGGCCAAAGCCTGGCATTCCCCTGGATGTATTAGACACAGCCCCAAGGGCGGACGCCCACATATGCAATTATCCAGGCCAAGGTTATGCTTCCTGGGACACTCGGGGTTTTTTGGGGGGTTCTGAGTCATCAGGACTATGCAGGGTTCATTTTTACAAAGTAACCACACAGTACCCAAACCTTTCCTTCAGCATGCCCAGGGGCTTGTATTGAGATTTAAAACCCAAATATCCCCCATAGTACGCATACCTCACGCTTGCCTTTGTACCTTTTGAATCCCAAACACCCCTCCACTGATCAGTCCAAATAAACTGCATTTCTCTCAATCAAAAACGAGATATTTGCCCAAGTCTGGTTTCCCTGCTGTAATCAACCACCTCCCATTAGCCCTCCTGTATCCATGCCCCTTCACTCCTTCGTATGCTTATCCCAGCACAATCCCCCGCAGGTCTGGGCGCATGGCTGGATGGCCTTCCTGAGATGGGAATGGCAAACACTGCCCCAATCAGAGAGCAAAGAAGTGGTGTCCAAGGCGGACGGGTGTGGTTAGGAAGAAATGGCTGTCTCCTCTCTCTCCCCATAACTTGCAGAAATGCAAAAGTTCCTGGCTCATCTCTTGGACCAGTGAATGGGGGGTTTGCAGGAGTGGACTCCAGAACAACAAAAAGCTTCCCAAATAGAGGACCTAGATATCAGCGTAGGGTATGAGTGGAAAATCCTTTGGCAAACACAGTCACCGTGGAAGATAGCTTTTAGTGTAGTATGGGGAGGGAATGCTGTCTGCTCACAGCAGGAAAACTCCCATCTCCTCGGCAATCTTTTGTAAGATCATATTGGAGTTGGTGTGAAAACCATCCTGACACAAAGGTGCTATGTCAATATGGAAATACCTAAGACTGAGAGGGGAGTGGGTTCTTCCTGCCCTAGAATCGGAT
Source organism: Chelydra serpentina (assembly GCA_037349315.1). Lineage (NCBI taxonomy): Eukaryota > Metazoa > Chordata > Testudines > Chelydridae > Chelydra > Chelydra serpentina. Next base: position 885,376 of record JBAIAC010000021.1, on the reverse strand, counting down.
GCGCGCACACACACACACACACAGAGCACATCTGAGAGGACTGAGCTGATCAGCACTCCCAAGCTGGCCCCTTATATGTCCCTGGACGCAGCAGGCTGGGTCGAGCAGCACTTCCAAGCCTCCACCCTCAGATGCTCCGGTTCAGCATGTCCCTATCCCCACTTTTACCTTACAATTGTTCTCGCTGTCTGCTGCCGCTGCGGCCTGGCTGTAAGGGAGCGGGGCCGGCGACAGGCTGGCTGCAGTGTCTGCGGCGGGGAGGAGCATGGCAGCCCACCCACCCCGGCAGGCGTCTTGGAGTGGACTCTGGGCTTGGGTGAGTGCTGGCAGGGGGAGATGCAGAAGTCCTCTCTGGCCCCAGCCCCGGGGCAACCTGCCTGCTGCACAAGTAAAACTGTACTGGTGAGTCTTGCCCACAAGCTCAGGGCTCAGCTGATCGCCATATTTGAGGTCGGGAAAGAATTTTCCGCCAGGGTAGATTAGCAGAGGCTCTGGAGGGTTTTCGCCTTCCTCTGCAGCATGGGGCACGGGTCACTTACCGGAGGATTCTCTGCATCTTGAAGTCTTTAAACCATGATTTGAGGAGTTCAGTAGCTGAGACATGGGTGAGAGGATTTTTCCAGGAGTGGGTGGGTGAGATTCTGTGGCCTGCATTGTGCAGGAGGTCAGACTAGATCATCTTAATGGTCCTTTCTGACCTTAAAGTCTATGAGTCTATGTACAAAGTTTGCGCTCCTGTCTCTGTGACAAGACGGGAGCTCACCATTTAATGCCTAGTTTATAAATCGCTGGCGCAGTTGACAGTTTTGGACAAGGGCTGCAGCGGGGAGCAGGCGCGGATCTGCTCTGTATGCAGTACTACGAGCACTGGCATTAAGGCCGCTTGGCGCTCCACGATGCTGATCAGCCGCTCCGTGGTTTGCTGCCGGAGCTCCGCGTTTTTGTGCCGGCGCGCCGCATTCCGCTGGCGGATCCTCCTTTCACTCTCCCTTCACTCCTGCGCTTTTAGTGTCCATGGTGCTCTTCGGAATGGAGGTGGGGTTGCCCCCAAGTGTCACGTCCAGCTCTTTGTAGAACCAGCAGGTCGTGGGGGCAGCACCGGAGTGGTGGTTTGCCTCCCGCGCTTTGTGGTAGGTGTTCCGCAGCTCCTTTATTTTATTTATTTTAACCCTGCACTGCACTGTGTCCCAGTCATGGCCCCTTTTGGTCATGGCCCTTGATATCTGTCCGTAGGTATCGTAATTTCTATGGCTGGAGCACAGCTGGGACTAGACAGCTTCCTCCCCTCAAACGCTGATGAGGTCCAGCACCTCGGCATTGCTCCATGCTGGGGATTGCCTGGCACATGGAGGCATGGTTACCTGGAAAGATGCGCTGAGAGCACTCCACGAAAGGGGACATTCACATTTCCAGAGAATTTAAAGGACGGGTCACATGAGGCCAGGGCAGTAGAGTTCAAAGTGATGACCAGAGTGGCCAGAACAGGCATTGTGGGACACGTCCTGGAGGCCAATCAGAGCGCAGTAATAGACCAGGGCGTCCACACTGGTGCCGCGGTGCTCCAGTCCAGGCGCAGAAATCTCTATGCCTCTCGTGGAGGTGGATTACCAGAGGCGCTCCAGCCGCGGGAGCAGGGCACTCTAAATGCCTTACCAGTGTGGACACCTCAGGAGTTATGGTGCCCGGGTGAAGGACGTGAATTCCACACCGTGTAGAGGTCAAGCATAGGAGTTTATTACGTCAGCGCTCTGGAGTAGAGACACTGCCAATCAATTGATTACAATGGAATATATGGATTTTCCATGGGCGGGGGAAAGTGACGGGGTGGGCAGTTCACACCCCGGGATAGGCTAGCAGCAAGACAAGATAAGCACATTAGCCCAATGATCAAAAGGTTACATAATGTCTCCGCCCATGGTCTCAAGTTCACAAATTAACATTTAATTAGTACTTTAATGAAATGTATTAGTAACATATATGTAGAATTCAATTTGGGGTCCATAGGAATGAAGTAGCCCCTCTGATCATTTAACAGATCATATAATATCAGGGTTGGAAGGGACCTTAGGAGGTCATCTAGTCCAACCCCCTGCTCAAACCAGGACCAATCCCCAATTTTTGCCCCAGATCCCCAAATGGCCCCCTCAAGGATTGAACTCACAACCCTGGGTTTAATAGATCTTCTCCCTCCAGAAGAAACTAACACAACAGGGACAGGATGTCTTTGTCCCACATTTGCAACTTTAGAGAAGAGACAGTTATTTAGTTATTGCTTCAACATCTGGCATATTGCTGACTATGGTTAACAAACAAAGCGAGGTTATCTCTTGTTTATTCTGTTTTCTCTTAGCTAATCACTATTCACTAGGCCTCTGGCTTCTTAGCCAAACTCTGGACTTTTGGGCCTCTAAAAGTTGACACAAGTCCATATGCCAACTTGTTATACAAGCAGCACATGGATTTTAACCCTTCACCGGGGCTGATTTAATGCGCTCCAACTTGCCAGTGTAGACAAGGCCTAGATCCCCTCCAGAGGAAGACTCCCCAGGCTGCAGCAGCCATAAAACAGGCATAGGAGGAGGTGGATGGGTGGATATTAAGACCCAGGGCTGCTCCAAATTTTCAGGTGCCCTCCCCTAAGCAGCTGCATATTCTGCTTATGCCCAAGGATGGCCCTGAGTTTGTGAGTGTGTCTGTTTAGCTGTGTGCATGTCTCACTGCAGTTGTGTTTCAAATTGTGTATCTGTTGTCTGTCTCAGTGTAGCTGTGTGTGTCTGTGTGTTTGTTCAGTTGTCTGTCTGGTTGCGTGTGTGTTGGTTTCAGGATAGGTGTGTGTGCAGGATTTCCCCCAAGATTTGAAACTAGAGGGGTGTTTGAATTTACAAAGGGCGGGGCGGCGGGGGGAGGGAGGGTGGAAAATGACTAGCTGACCACTAGCATGGAGTGGGAGGGGTATGGAGCAGGTCAGGGTGTGTGTGATTGGTCGTTTTATTTGTTTTTCATCTGTCTCCATACAGCTGTGTGTGTGTCTGACTAGTTGGGTGTTTCAGTGTAGCTGACTTCCCCCCCCCCCCTCGTCTTCTCCATTCTGTTCCCTCCCTATAACACCCTGAGTCCCCGCTCTGCTCCGGGCAGTGTTTCTCTCTTTTCAGATACCACTTCTCTTTCCTCTGCACTCTGCTGCCTCCTCCCCAGGCAGTGCCCTTGAACCTCACCTGTCCTACGAGAGCATCCCCGTTCCATAGACACCCCTCACTGAGCACAGGATGGACCCACTGCCTCTGCTCCTCTACCTGTGCGCAGGTAAGTGACAGCCAGAGGGACTGGGAAAAGCTGGACTCCCCCACATGGTGCCCAGCGAGTTCCCCTCTGGCAGAGAATGGGAGCGGCTGGACGCTCAGGACTCTTGGGTCCTTTCCTTGGCTGGCTCTGGGAGAGGAGTGGGGTCGGTGGGTTACAGCAGGAGGCCTGTGCATCAGGACTCCTGGGTTCTCTCCTCAGTTCTGGGAGGGGAATGGGGCTCTAGTGTCTTGTGTGGGGGAGGGCTGGTAATCAGGACTCCTGGGTTCAGTTCCCTCTCTGTTCTGTTCCCCCCAGGCTCTCTGGGATGGGAGTGGGTCACAGGTGTGACTTCCCTTCTCTCTGGGGCGTGTGTGCTTGTGAGGTGTGTGTGTGTGGCGGGGGACAGATGGGGAGATGGGGCTTGAAAAGGGATAAGGGGAAGAATGGGGGAGGCCACCTCAGCTCCTCCCCCACCCTCAGCTCCTTTGCCCTCAGGCCTCACCCGCCCAGCCCCACTTTGTCCTATATCTGCTCCTCCTATAGCTCTGGAGGGTCTTTACCACCTCCCCGGCCTGGAGGGGGCAGCTCCCAGGGGATTCTCGGGGAGAGATGGCCACGCTGTGCGTTAGGGATTCACTTTTGCCACTGATGGGCTGTTTGTTGTTTCTTGTGTGACATGAGTTTGGTGGGTCTCAGCTCTGGCTCCCACGACACCAGCTTACCAGGCCACCCTGCATTAATTGATAGACTCAGCAGAGAGACCAAGAACTGCCTGGGCCAAGTTGCTCCCGGTGCCATGCTGTGGACAATCCTTGGATGCATGAGCAGGGGAATCTCGGGTAGGAGCAGAGAGGTTATTTTCCCTCTGTATTTGGTCCTGGTGCGACCACTGCTGGACTCCCATGGCCAGTTCTGGAGCCCACAGTTCAAGAAAGATGTTGATAAATTCGAGAGGGTTCAGAGAAGAGCCATGAGAATGATCGAACCATTAGAAAACCTGCCTGAGAGACTCAAGGAGCTCAGCCTAGATTAACGAAGTGAAGACTAAGGAGTGCTTCCTCAGGCTATAAATACCTACCTAAGGAACAAATGTTTGATGATGGACTCTTCAGTCTGGCCAGGTCAGAGGCGGGAGGCCGGAGCCCGGCAATGTTAGATTGAAGCTCCCAGCCCCCTTTGCTCCCGCATTGGCAGGTAGGGTGACCAGATGTCCCGATTTTACAGGGACAGTCCCGATTTTTGGGTCTTTTACTTATATAGGCTCCTATTACCCCCCACCCCCTGTCCAGATTTTTCACATTTGCTGTTTGGTCACCCTATTGGCAGCCGGTAAGAGCCCCCCAGCTCCATGGCTGGCGGACCCCTCCGGGAACAGAGACCACAGGGGAGTCCTCCCAGCACAGTCCCTAATACCCCTCCCCCTACACCCTGAGCTACCCCCTGCCCAGACACGGCCCCAGCTACCCCCTCCCTGCACCCTGAGCTACCCCCTGCCCAGACACAGCCCCAGCTACCCCCTCCCTGCACCCTGAGCTACCCCCTGCCCAGACACAGCCCCAGCTACCCCCTCCCTGCCCCCTGAGCTATCCCCTGCCCAGACACAGCCCCAGCTACCCCCTCCCTGCACCCTGAGCTATCCCCTGCCCAGACACAGCCCCAGCTACCCCCTCCCTGCACCCTGAGCTACCCCCTGCCCACACACAGCCCCAGCTACCCCCTCCCTGCACCCTGAGCTACCCCCTGCCCAGACACAGCCCCAGCTACCCCCTCCCTGCCCCCTGAGCTATCCCCTGCCCACACACAGCCCCAGCTACCCCCTCCCTGCCCCCTGAGCTACCCCCTGCCCAGACACAGCCCCAGCTACCCCCTCCCTGCCCCCTGAGCTACCCCCTGCCTACACACAGCCTCTAACTACCCCCTCCCTGCACCCTGAGCTACCCCCTGCCCAGACACAGCCCCACCTATCCCTCCCTGCACCCTGAGCTACCCCCTGCCTGCACACAGCCCCAGCTACCCCCTACCTGCACCCTGAGCTACCCCCTGCCGACACACAGCCCCTAACTACCCCCTCCCTGCACCCTGAGCTACCCCCTGCCCAGACACAGCCCCTAACTACCCCCTCCCTGCACCCTGAGCTACCCCCTGCCCACACACAGCCCCACCTACCCTCTCCCTGAACGCTAAGCTGTTTTCAAACTTTATGAGCTAAGCCCCCCACCTTTACATTATAATTTTTTGTTGCCCCCCTTTGTTATGTTATGTTTATACTGCCAAATAAAAAACCAACAAAAACGTCTAAGGCAAATAATATGTGAGCAGCGTCAGAATGAGCTCTCCTCTGACATCTGGTGGTGAGCTGTGGAAAAGGACTTCATGGGCCGATCTCGTTTGCATGGGCACACCCACCCTGCCTAGCATGACGGGACTGTTTGCCCAAATGGTCACTTTGGCTTAGGGTGACCAGACAGCAAGTGTGAAAAATCGGAACAGGAAGTGGGGAGTAATAGGAGGCAATATAAAAATAAGACCCAAAAATCGGGACTGTCCCTATAAAATCGGGACATCTGGTCACCCTACTTTGGCTGCTAAGCTGAAATCATGGATACGTAGGTCTATGTATTAGACCTACTTTGGGCTAGCGGTTCTGATGCAAGAGGATTATCCAGGTGCACCAGCAGTGAGGCTCCCTTACTAACAGCTGAAATCACTGAGAGCTGTGTTAAGAGGGGTGGGGCTGAAGACATATTGGTGGACAGCTAGCGGAGAGGCACGGCCAGCTGTGTGGCTGGCAGAGCAGAGTGGTTAGCAGAACGGATGGCAGAGCGGCACGGTTAGCAGAATGGCGAGCGGAGCGGAGTGGTGTGGCTAGATGGGCGTCAGGCGGAGAGGAGTGGAGCAGAACCCCACAGAGTCGCGTGGCAATCGGCCGTCGAGGGCCCGAGCAGTGGAGAGTGTAAGGTGCCTCCATACCTGCAGCCCCTTCCACCCTGGCTGGGAGGTGAACTCTGCAGATGAACTTCTGAACGCTGGGGCTGCACTGACCAAGGACAGCAACCGTGGGCTGGGTGACTTTTGTGTTGTTGGACTTAAAGCCCTGAGGGGAAAAGGACACTGCCCAACTTACTTGAGGGTGGGTCTTTTCCTCATGGTTTGTGTTATGAATCCTGTTTGTGGTGTTTCCTCAACATAATGTAGGGTGACCAGATGTCCCAATTTTATAGGGACAGTCCCGATATTTGGGTCTTTTTCTTGTATAGGCTCCTATTACCCCCCACCCCCTGTCCCGATTTTTCACATTTGCTGTCTGGTCACCCTAACATAATGCTGCATTGTTTCCCCACTTTATTAAAAGGCTTTTGATACACTCAGACTCTGTGCTTGCGAGAGGGGAAGTATTGCCTCTTAGAGGTGCCCAAGGGGGGTGATATATATTTGTCCCAGGTCACTGGGTGGGGACTCGAGTTAGTTTTGCATTGTGTTATTGAAACAGAACCCCTAGATATTGAATCTGGCCCTTGTTGTTGCCAACTCTGATGGGCAGAAGGGTTACAAATAGATAAAATTAAATGGCTTGTGAAATTATAAAGTTATATAATAATTAATGGTATTAATCATGTATCAAAAGGGGGAATATTGGGATATAAAAATCTATATATCTATGTAATATCTTATAGCCCATGGGGTCTAGTGTGGCTGTTGTGTGTTTGAAACCTGAGTCCATGACCTGCATTGTGGCAACCAAAGCAAGAATTTAAAGGTCAAGCGGTCAAAACTTATTTGTACCAAACAACTTTGTTATGTCCTTGGAAAATGTGAAGAATCAGCAGATAAGGAAATAACACCAGTGGAACGGCTATAAAAATGTATAAATGCCTTGGATCATGGCAGCCTGCCCAAAACTGTCTCTTTAAAACAAAGGGTAAAGGCCCAGAACAACAAAAACAAAAAACTAATAACGTCACCAAATAAATTATAAATAAAAGCTTCACACATTTGCAATTTAAAATCTTTCAATAATCCAAAGACCTGTTTATATACGCAGTGGTACTTGTAAACTCCCTGCACCTTGTTAGGCAAAAGATTCCTCCCCCCTCCCCCAAGAATTAGGCAAGCACAGACAATACTGAAGGGGGTTTATTCACGGTAGCGGGAAGACTGACTAGCAGCTTCGAAAATATGGTGCCATAGTGGCCAGTTATAAACATTTTCTTATTAATTCATTGCATTTATCTGTACATACAAAGACAGACATCATAGCCTAAAATAGCTAAGCTGAAGTCTTGCAGGCTTTAACCTACAGGTTCTTGCATTTCAGCTTGTCTTAGTCATCGCTAGTACTTGGTTCCGTACTTAGAGTAACTATTTTATACTTTTATAATCCCACAAATTAACTCCAGTTAACATACAATGAATATATATATGACATAACATAATCATAATATCATACAATAAATGAATAATAACTAAAATCACCAACTAAATGGCCACATAGTCTATCAATCTATGAAGACTGATCTGTCCCTTCTGTCCCTACAGCAAGTACATCTGCTACGGATCAGCATCAGGAAAGCGGATGGAGATAAATCTAGGACTTCATTCACCAGCGCTGAATCCACTCATGATTAGGGCCCTCCAAATTAACGGTTATGAAAAACATGTCCCAGACTGTGAAATCTGGTCTTTTAGGTGCTTTTACCTACTCCTACACAAATGTCATGGGGGAGACCAGCATTTCTCAAACTGGGGTCCTGACCCAAAAGGGTGTTGCAGGGGAGTCACAGGGTTATTTTAGGGGGGTCACAGTATTGCCACCCTTACTTCTGTGCTGCCTTCAGAGCTGGGCGGCCAGAGAGGAACGGCTGTTGGCCAGGCGCCCGGCTCTGAAGGCAGCGCCCTGCCAGCGGCAGAGCAGAAGTAAGGGTACAAGTGCCATGCCCACCCCCCCAATAACCTTTGGACCACCCCACCCCTACAAGTACTTTTGCGTCAGGACCCCTACAATTACAACACTGTGAAATATCAGATTTAAAGAGCTGAAATCATGAAATTTATGATTTTTAAAATCCTGTGACCGTGAAATTGACCAAAATGGACTTTGAATTTGGTAGCGCTCTACTCATGATATTTATATTTTAATGGGAGTGTCTGGCTCTATGCAAATGAATGCAGGGAATGATTTCCATAAAATAGCCCTTGAGGGCTAGACAGCAGGGAGCAGGTGGGGAGGCGCTGGGAGTCAGGACGCCTGGGTTCTATCCCTGGCTTAGGGAGAGGAGTGGGATTTGGTGGGTTAGAGTAGCAGGCTGGAATTCAGTCCCATAGCCAGAAAGCCCCAGCCAATGGCCTGGTCTTCTAGGAGAAGCTCTAACTGGAGACTGTTTAACCCCTGCAGTGCTGGCACCGAGCCATGGATTCAGCGTGGATGTGGAGGGACCCATCACCTTCCAGGAGGCAGCTGAGGGGTTTGGGCAGAGTGTGGTGCAGTTCGGGAATGCCAGCGCTGGGGGGTAAGGGCCAAACGTGAGACCCCACATGACTTGTGCCCAACGCTAAGGGGCATGTCTGGCTGGGCTGCCTCCCCTGGGCCTCAGTCCCCTGGCAGTGTGGGGCATCCCCTGAGCCTAACTCTGTTCCCTCCCCGCAGGCTGATCGTCGGAGCCCAGCTGCAGACAAGAAACGTGAATGAAACCGGCAAAGTCTACAAGTGCGACCCCGGCTCTGGACTCTGCCAGGAGATCCCCATCCAGAGTAGGGGCTCCCTGTGCTGTGGGGTACAGCAATAGGATTGGGGTGGGAGCCAGGACTCTTGGGTTCTGTCACCAGCTCTGAGAGGGAAGGGGGGTTTATGTGGCTGGAGTGTGGGGGGGCTGGGAGCTAGGACTCCTGGGTTCTATCCCCAGCTCTGGGGGTGGAGGTCTAGTGGTTAGAGCTGGGAGTCAGGAATTCACGGTTTTATCCTCCGCTCTGGTACAGGAGTGGAGTTTATTTGCTCAGCCTGGTGTTCATCTCTCCCCTGTTAGGGCCCCCTGATGCCAAGAACATGTCCCTCGGTTTGTCTCTGGCTGCCCGAGGCTCCCAGTTCCTGGTAGGTACCACACCCAGGGGAAATGGGTGCTGGGACTGGGGTCCAACATTTTCTCCCTCATCATTCCTGGGGACAGATCCCCACAAACCCCAATACTCATGGATGGTAGTAATTGGGCAGTGTCAGTGTGACTGGAGCAATGGTGCAGAGCTGAAAATTGGGTGACGTCCCCATGACTACACGTTAACTGTGCGAGGGCTGTTGGTAACTCCTGTAACTGGAGGGGTGGTACGACGATGCAGTGAGGAATGGTGGTAGCCAGGTACCCTCACTTTGGTTACAGTGATCGCGAGGTAATGTTGTGAGGGATGGAGGCAACTGGCTGATGTTGCCATGGTGATGTGAGTGTGTGCGGAGGTCGCAGGAAGCGTTGTAACTGAGTTGCCGCCATGGCGACAGTGACTGTGCATGGACATAGCAGGGAGCATGGCAAGCGGGTGACATTGCCATGGCAACAGTGACTGGACACTACTGTAGCAGGGAGTGTGGTAACCAGGTGATGCTCCCATGTGACTCCCCTGTCTCCTCTCGGAGTTAGGTGCTGGAACCTGGGGTCCTGTCTGCCCCCAGGGGCAGGGCCTTTCCTTACATATCCATGGGGGGGAGGGATCAGGCCCCAGGCTCTCTCCCCCACCATCAGTGCTCTGTTCAGAGGGGCCACGGTGCACCGGGCCTGTGGGGAGAACAGGTACATCAGTCACTACTGCTTCCCTCTGCAGCAGAGCTTCCAGCAACTCAAGCGCATCCTGGACACCCAGCCAGGTGAGGGGTGACACGGGGTGTTGGGGGGGGGGGCTTACACCCTGGGGTCACGGGTGGGTACATGGACTCTGGGGAGGTGGAGGGGAGAGGATCTGACAGGAAATGGGATACCAGGTGAGGTGGGTCCATTGGTTTCATTCAGGATGTCAGTAGGAGCTGGGAGTCACGACTCCTGGGTTCTGTCCCAGCTCTGGCAGGCAGGTGGGGTGTATTTTTTTCATCCCAGTGCATGTCATGCTCTTCTCTCAGGACCCCTCCATGGCAGGGAAGGGATGATGTTACGACAGGGGAGCCGAGGGGTCTGATCAGGGTGGCCGGCAGGGGGCAGGATATCCGGTTAGATGCGCCCATTGGTCTGGTCTAGCTCTTTCTGGTGGGTTTCCCATGTGTGTGGAGTTGAGTCAGGACGTACTTCATTCCTGTCCCCTCAGAGTCTCCCAAACACGTCACAGACATAGCGCTCCTCATCGACGGCTCAGGCAGCATCGATCGTGAGGACTTTACAAAGATGAAGACGTTTCTCTCTGAGATCATGAAGCGTTTCCACAACACCGGCACGCAGGTAATGGGCAGAGGCTGAACCCTGGCTACGTACCCTGCCCCTCGCAGTCAGTGCTGATCCCAATACCCCAGTGCGGCGCTAGGGGGCGTTGTGCCGCAGGGAGCAGCAATGGATTTTGTATCCAAAACCAGGAAAAAATTCCTGCAGAACCAGCTACATCCTGACCACCTGCCCCAGCCGCTAACTGAGTCTAATACCTGCTTTTCTTACCCTCCACCCCTGGGGTTGTTTTTCTCTCTCCTCCCCTGCCTCCTGCAGTTCGCTCTCATGCAGTACTCGCACAGATTTAGAGAGCACTTCGACTTCTTACAGTACAGGAGGAGTCGCGAGCCCAATCGCCTCCTTAGGTCGGTCGTGCAGCTCATGGGAGCGTCACACACGGCAACCGCCATCCGGAAAGTGGTGTAGGTATTGCCCCCGCCCCCGTGCTGACTCTGCAGGGAATGGGCTGCAAGGACATGCAAGCTAAGGGATAGGGACTCAGGACTCCTGGGCTCTGTTCCCAGCTGTAGGGGCGGGACTGGACACTAGTAGGTTAAAGCGGGGTGGGGATGCTGGGAGCCAGGACTCTGGGGTTCTATTGCCAGCTCTGAGCCTGTGTTGCTGTGTGACTTTAAGCAAGTCACAGCTCCTCTCTGTGCCTCAGTTTCCCCATCAGTAAAATGGGGATATGTCATTTACCTCCTTTGTAAAGGACTTTGAGATCTGTAATGCCAAAGCACTGGATGAGCGCTAGGTGTTATTATATATCAATAACCCTCCCATGCATTCCCCACTCGCCTTTTCCAGGCAGGAGCTGTTCACCTCTGGGAGAGGCGCTCGGGATGAGGCCACCAAGGTTCTCATTGTGATCACAGATGGGGAGAAAACTGGAGACCCGCTTTCTTATTCAGACGTCATACCTGAGGCTGAGAGAGCTGGAATCATCCGCTACGCCATCGGGGTGAGGCGCGGCTGTGCGGAGAACTAGTATAGATCTGAGCCCATGTCTAGGTTCCCATCAGATAAGGGAGAAGAACTGACCCTGGGTTGTAACTGGGTCAATGTGTGACATTATAGGAGAGCTGGAGCTCCTCTATTGTTCAGGCTGAGCGGCAATTTCTAATTAAAGGTTGGGTTTTTTGCCTACCCTATGGTCCACGTGCTTTCTCAGATTGCCATGAAATTTGGTTAGCCTAATGGGGATGCAGGTTAAGATCAGTGGTTTAAATTTGGGATCATTTGAACAAGGGGTTTCTGAGATACAGCCCCCCAGTTAAACAGCAAAGTCACTCGGTTCTTATGAAGTCTTTTTTGCAAACCCCTGGTGCTCATACAACGGCTCTGATCCTCCCCAGACTGATCTCAGCCACTTGACATTTATCTCCGTTAAACTGCTGAGCTAGAGATTGAAATGGGCAACAGCAGCAACACAAAGGGCAAGTTTACACGACACACTGTAGTCAAATTAAGTTACATTGTCACACAGCCACCGCAAGAATTAAATCGTTTTTTCATGTTCACCTTACTCTACTTCTGTTGGCGGTGTGTGTCCTCACCAGGGGCGTTTGTACTGATTTAACTGTGAGTGTGGGGCATTGTGGGGCACTGACTGCTGAAGCCCCACGGCCCAGGGCCAACAGCCAGAGCCTCAGGCTATGTAAGCTGTACAGTGCCTATATGGCTACTGCATCCACCTAACTATATTGACCTAAAAGCAACACCTCTTGCAGAAGTGGAGTTATGAAGTCGGTGTAGTGGGTGAGTTACATGGGTTGCAGCTACATTTTAGCCCTAGGCTACACTGGGGGGGTCTATCTACGATACGCAACTTCAGCTACATTGATCGTGAGGACGGTGGCGAGTCGATCGCTGCCGCTCCCCCGTAGACTCCGTTTCCCCCTTTCACGGAGGTGGATTTCCGGAGTCGATGGGGAGCGCATTCGGGGATCAATTAATCGCGTCTAAACGAGACGCGAAAAATCGATCCCCGATAGATCGATTGCTACCCACCGATCCGGCGGGTAGTGAAGACAAGCCCTTAGTGTAGCCGCTTACAGAGTTAGGTCAACGTACGCTGCCTTCATCAACAAACTCGTGTTTAGAGTCATAGATTCCCAGCCCTGAAGGGACTTTTCCGATGATCTAGTCTGAGCTCCCGTGTAGCATGGGTCAGAGAACTGACCCCAGTAATCCCTGCTGGAACCAGAGCAGATCTTTTAGAAAACCAGCCAATCTTGAGTTAAAAATTGCAGGGATGGAGAATCCACCACGGCCTGTGGTGAGCTGCTCCAATGGTTAATTCCCCTCACGGTTAACCCTGACACCTTCTTTCCAATCTGAATGGGTGTAAATTCCGCTTCCAGCCATTGGATCTTGTTAAACCTTTGTCTGATGCTTCCGTCCGGCCCTGTGGCCGGGGTTCACTGACTCCACCACTGAACTGCCGATACACACCCCACCCGGACTAGCGCGGTGGTCTCAGCCCTTCACCCCTTGCCCTGAGACATCCCCCGGAGACATTGCAGCACTCACCCCTCACTACACCCTGGAGACTGAGTTATATTGGACCCCAGAGCGCTGAGAATAACCCAGGGCAAAGAGACCCTTGTGCCCCTCTGCTGATACAATCAACGCAACTCGGTGCTGAAATGAGGCAGGCTCCATAACTCCAGGGTCCAGCGGCCTTCCACCCCCCACTAACCCGAGCAGCACATGGCGCTCTCTGGGCTGTGTCTCTCTAAGGCCCAGCAGGGCTCGGGGCGGGTGGGTATTTGCCCAGGGCTCTCGGGTGTGACTGACGCCGATGCCCTGGTCTCCCCTGTACCTCCCTCTACTCCATGAAGGTTGGCGACGCCTTCTCCAGTGTTACTGCCCAACAGGAGCTCCGTGTGATCGCCTCTGAGCCCACCGCAGAGCACGTCTTCTGGGTGGACAATTTCGATGCCCTCCAGGGCATCCAGAGCCAGCTGCAGGACAAGATCTTCACCTTCCAAGGTAACAGAGCTGGGGCAGGGCCGCAGTGGTGCTCGGGCTCTAGAAATGGGTTTTCAAGGTCGAGATGTCTGGCATATTGGGCTGAATTAGTAGGAGCATTGGCAGCAGATCGAGGGAAGTAATAATTGCGCTGTATTTGGCACTGGTGAGGCCACATCTGGAGTATTGTGTCCTGTTTTGGGGGGCCCACTACAGAAAGGACATGGCCAAACTGAAAGGAATCCAGGGAGGTCAACAAAAATGTTTAAGGGGCTGGACCACATGACTTACGAGGAGAGGCTGAGGGAACTGGGCTTATTTAGTCTGCAGAAGAGAAGAACGAGGGGGGATTTGATAGCAGCCTTCAACTACCTGAAGGGGGATTCCAAGGAGGATGGAACTTGGCTGTTCTCCATGGTGGCAGATGACAGAACAAGGAGCAATGGTCTCAAGTTGCAGTGGGGGAGGTCTAGGTTGAATATTAGGAAACACTATTTTACTAGGAGGGTGGTGAAGCACTGGAATGGGTTACCTAGGGAGGTGATGGAATCTCTGTCCTTAGAGGTTTTTAAGACAAAGCCCTGGCTGGGATGATTTAGTTGGTGTTTGTTACATTCGTGGGAGGCTGCGGGCCTACCCAGGGTGCTCTGCAAGAACGAGGCCCACACACTCTGTGAGTTATTGGCTTTATTGAAGGCAAAGTGACACATCCGCAACGGGGACTCCTGGCGTTGCTGCCACGGAGACGGGGAACCCAGCGCATCATAACCTGGGCCTGGTACGGAGTGCCAAAAACGGGGCGGACTCATACAGCTATATACAGACATCTCATACAGAAGCAAGCAGGGGCCGCTTCCTGGCTCAAGGCCATGCAAAGCAATTCTAACTAATTCATAACAAACTACAGCTGGCCGGCCTTGAGCTGCAATAACCGCTGAAACAATGCGAGAAAGCGAACACCCTTGCTATGTCGTAACACAATCTTCCGTGGTACCCTACAGTGTTGGTCCTACTTTGAGCAGGGGGTTGGACTAGATGACCTCCTGAGGTCTCTTCCAACCCTAATCGTCTATGATTCTGTGGGGCGGGGAGCTGCTGGGAATCCAGAGCTGGGAGTGGTGGGAGCCTATGACTGGTCTGGTGGGATATACCTATACGGGAGCAGTGGGAAGCTGAGTTTCAACAACATACCCACAACCTCTGGGGACATGAATGATGCTTCCCTTGGTAAAAACAAACCCAAGGATTTCCTCTTACCTATTTAAACAGCCCCTGCTCCTCACCCCAGAGGTGGCTGCATCTTAGTTCTAGAAAAGGGATCTATGTGTAGCACTGTTTGTGACACCTTGACACGCCAATATTCACCACTGTCATGTAATTAGGATGTTTTGTACAAAGTATGTCTTGTGAGGGATTATTCTAAAAGTCTTGATCTGCTAAACATTAATCTCATTGGACTGTATGTGTTATCGTTCTATGTGAAGTTATGAAGTTTGGCTACATATATGTTACTGAAACGTGTGGTGAGATTCACAACACCCACAAGAAGCCTTTCAGGTACAACGGAAAAAAGGCCAAACAGTGTTAATGGCTTATTGAGTAAATGCACATAAATATATGGATTACCCCAGGAAGTGGGCACAATACAAACCTCTCAGAGATAGCACTTCACAATGGGAACTGTTTGGCCCAGGTCACAGAAAAAGAGTTTTCCTGCAAATGGGTGGAAGATATAAAAAGCGAACAATGATTTCATGGGGGACCCTCACTCTTCCTACAACAACACACCTGGAAATATCTGAGGGGCAAAGACTGAACTGTAAGAAGTGATGGTCTCAGGCTAGAGGGATTGGCTACTGATTAGAGCTGGGAGTCAGGAATTCTTGGTTGTATCCTCCAGTCTGGGAGTGGAGTGGAGTTTATTTGCTCACCCTGGTGTGCTTCTCTCCCCTGTCAGGGTCCCCTGATGCCATGAACATGTCCCTCGGTTTGTCTCTGGATGCCCGAGACTCCCAGTTCTTGGTAGGTACCACACCCAGGGGAGATGGGTGCTGGGACTGGGGTCTGACATTTTCTCCCTCATCATTCCAGGGGACAGCTCCCCCCACACACACAGAAAAACCCCAGTACTCATGGATGGTTGTAACTGGGCTGTGTCAGTGTGGCTGGAGCAATGGTGCAGAGGTGACAACTGGAAGATAACTACATGATAACTGTGCAGGAGCTGTTGGCAACTCTTGTAAATGGAGGGTTGGTACGACGATGCAGTGAGGAATGGTGGTAGCCAGGTATCCTCACTTTGGCTACAGTGATCATGAGGTGATGTTATGAAGGATGGAGGCAACTGGCTGATGTTGCCATGGTGAACAGTGACTGTGTGCTGAAGTAGGAGGAAGCGTTTTAACCGGGTTGCTTCCATGGTGACAGTGACAGTGCATGGACATAGCAGGGAGCATGGCAAGCGGGTGACATTGCCATGGCAACAGTGACTGCACACTGCTATAGCAGGGAGCGTGGTAAGCAGGTGATGCCCCCGTCTGTCTCTCCTGTTTCCTCGCAGAGTTAGGTCCTGGGAACTGGGGTACTGAGGTTCTGTCTGCCCCCAGGGGACACCTACCCTGGAAGGGCCTTTCCCTGCATATCCATGGGGGGCAGGGATCAGGCCCCAGGCTCTCCCCCCTACCCTCAGTGCTCTGTTCAGAGGGGCACCTACTGACCCCGTCCCTTCTCGTGCCCCACGGTGCACCGGGCCTGTGGGGAGAACAGGTACGTCAGTCACTTCTGCTTCCCTCTGCAGCAGAGCTTCTGGCAACTCCAGCGCATCCTGGACACCCAGCCAGGTGAGTGGTGACACAGGGGTGTGCGTCTGTGTGGGGGAGGGGGGAATTACACCCTGGTTTCACAGGTGGGTACATGGACCCTGGGGAGGTGGAGGGGAGAGGGGTCTACAGGGGAACAGGGTCTGCCAGGAGGTGGGATACCAGGTGAGATGGGCCCATTGGTTTGATTCAGGATGTCAGTACGAGCTGGGAGTCAGGACTCCTGGGTTCTGTCCCAGCTCTGGCAGGTGGGTGGGGTGTATTTTTTTCATCCCAGTGCATGTCATGCTCTACTCTCAGGACTCCTCCATGGCAGGGATGGGATGATGTTACGACAGAGGGGTCGAGGGATCTGATCGGGGTGGCCGGCAGGGGGCAGGATATCTGCTTAGATGCACCAATTGGTCTGGTCTAGCTCTTTCTGATGGGTTTCCCATGTGTGTGGAGTTGAATCAGGACGTACTTCATTCCTGTCCCTCTCAGAGTCTCCCAAACACGTCACAGACATAGCGCTCCTCATCGACGGCTCGGGCAGCATCCATCGTGAGGATTTTACAAAGATGAAGACGTTTCTCTCTGAGATCATGAAGCGTTTCCGCAACACCGACGCGCAGGTAACGGGCAGAGGCTGAACCCTGGCTACGTACCCTGCCCCTCGCAGTCAGTGCTGATCCCAATACCCCAGTGCGGCGCTAGGGGGCGCTGTGCTGCAGGGAGCAGCAATGGATTTTGTATCCAAAACCAGGAAAAAATTCCTGCAGAACCAGCTACATCCCGACCACCGGTCCCAGCCACTAACTGAGTCCAATACCTGCTTTTCTTACCCTCCACCCCTGGGATTGTTTTTCTCTGTTCTCCCCTGTCTCCTGCAGTTTGCCCTCATGCAGTACTCACACAGATTTCGAGAGCACTTCGACTTCTCACAGTACAGGAGGAGTCGTGACCCCGATCATCTCCTCAGCTCGGTCATGCAGCTCATGGGAGCGACGCACACGGCCACCGCCATCCAGAAAGTGGTGTAGGTATTGCCCCCCCCCCCACGCGTGCTGATTGAACAGGGAATGGGCTGTAAGGATACGCAAGCTAATGGATAGGGAGTCAGGACTCCTGGGTTCTATCCCCAGCTGGGGGGGGGGACGGGGACTGGAGACTAGAAGGTTAAAGGGGGGGGGAATGCTGAGAACCAGGGCTCTGGGGTTCTATTGCCAGCTCTGAGCCTCTGTTGGGTTGTGGCTTTAAGCAAGTCACAGCTCCTCTCTGTGCCTCAGTTTCACTATCAGTAAAATGGGGTTATGACAGTGACCTCCTTTGTAAAGGACTTTGAGATCTGCTATGCCAAAGCAGTGGACGAGCAGCAGGTGTTATTAAGTATCAGTAACCCTCCCATGAATTCCCCACCCCCGCTGTTCCAGACAGGAGCTGTTCACCTCTTGGAAAGGAGCTCGGGATGAGGCCACCAAGGTTCTCATTGTGATCACAGATGGGGAGAAATCTGGAGACCCGCTTTCTTATTCAGATGTCATCCCTGAGGCTGAGAGAGCTGGAATCATCCGCTACGCCATCGGGGTGAGGCGCGGCTGTGCGGAGAACTAGTATGGATCTGAGCCCATGTCTAGGTTCCCATCAGATAAGGGAGAAGAACTTACCCGGGGTTGTAACTGGGTCGATGTAACTCGGTGAAACCGGACTAGCGCAGTGGTCCCAGCCCTTCACCCCTTGCCCTGAGACGTCCCTCGGAGACTTCTCTTCCTGGAGATTGAGTCACGCAGGGCCCCAGGGCGCTGACAGTCGCCATGGCAAAGACACCCCTGGGCCCCACTGCTGGTAAAACCGACGCAACGCGGTGCTGAAATGAGGCAGGCTCCATAACTCCAGGCTCTAGCTGCCCCCCAACCTCCACTCACCCGAGCAGCACATGGCGCTGGCTGAGCCGTGCCTCTCTAGGGCCCAGCAGGAGTCGGGGCAGGTGGGTATTTGTCCAGGGCTCCCAGCTGTGACTGACACGGATGCCCTGGTCTCCCCTGTACCTCTCTCTACTCCATGAAGGTCGGCAACGCCTTCTCCAGTGACACTGCCCAACGGGAGCTCCATGTGATCGCCTCTGAGCCCACCGCCGAGCACGTCTTCCGTGTGGAAAATTTCGATGTCCTCCAGGGCATCCAGAGCCAGCTGCAGGAGAAGATCTTCACCTTCGAAGGTAAGAGAGCTGGGGCAGGGGCCGGAGGGGCTCTGGGGCTCTAGAAATGGGTTTTCAAGGTCGAGATGGCCGGCATATTGGGCTGTATTAGTAGGAGCATTGGCAGCAGATTGAGAGAAGTGATTATTCCCCTGTATTTGGCACTGGTGAGGCCACATCTGGTGAGGCGATATCCAGTTTTGGGCCCCCCCACTACAGAAAGGACATGGGCAAATTGAAGAGTCCAGTGGAGGTCAACAAAAATGATTTAGGGTCTGGGGCACATGACTTATGAGGAGAGGTTGAGGGAACTAGGTTTATTTAGTCTACAGAAGAGAAGAGTGAGGAGGGGATTGATAGCAGCCTTCAACTACCTGGAGGGGGATTCCAAAGAGGATGGAGCTCGGCTGTTCTTAGTGGTGGCAGATGACAGAACAAGGAGCAATAGTCTCAAGTTGCAGTGTGTGAGGTCTAGTTTGGATATTAGGAAACACTATTTCACTAGGAGGGTGGTGAAGCACTGGAATGGGTTACCTAGGGAGGTGGTGGAATTTCCATCCTTAGAGGTTTGTAAGGCCTGGCTTGACAAGGCCCTGCTGGGATGATCTAGTTGGGGTTGGTCCTGCTTTGAGCGGGAGGTTGGACTACATGACCTCCTGAGGTCCCTTCCAACCCTAATCGTCTATGATTCTGTGGGGTGGGGAGCTGCTGGGAATCCAGAGCTGGGAGTGGTGGGAGCCTTTGACTGGTCTGGTGGGATATACCTATACGGGAGCAGTGGGAAGCTGAGTTTCATCAACATACCCAGAACTTCTGGGGACATGAATAATGTTTACCTCAGTAAGAAGAAACCCAAAGATTTGCCCTTATCTATTTAAACAGCCCCTGCTCCTCAACCCAGAGGTGGCTGCATCTTAGTTCTGGGGAAGGGATCTCTGTGTAGCGCTGTTTGTGACACCCTGACATCCCAATTTTCACCACTGTCATGTAATTAGGATATGTTTTGTACAAAGTATATCTTGTGAGGGATTATTCTAAAAATCTTGATCTGCTAAACATTAATCTCATTGGATTGTATATGTTATCGTTCTATGTGAAATTTTGAAATTTGGCTGCGTATGTGTTACTGAAACGTGTGGTGGGGTTCACAACACCCACAAGCAGCTTTTCAGGTACAACGGTAAAAAGGCCAAACAGTGTTAATGGCTTATTGAGTAAATGAACATAAATACACGGATTACCCCAGGAAGTGGGCACAATACAAACCTCTCAGAGATAGCACTACACAATGGGAACTGTTTGGCCCAGGTCACAGAAAAAGAGTTTTCCTGCAAATAGGTAGAAGATATAAAAAGGGGACAATGATTTCATGGGGGACCCTCACTCTTCCTACAACAACACAGCTGGAAATATCTGAGAGGCAAGGACTGAACTGTAAGAAGTGATGGTCCCAGGCTAGAGGGATTGGCTACTGATTAGATCTGGGAGTCAGGAATTCTTGGTTGTATCCTCCAGTCTGGGAGTGGAGTGGAGTTTATTTGCTCACCCAGGTGTTCTTCTCTCCCCTGTCAGGGTCCCCTGATGCCATGAACATGTCCCTCGGTTTGTCTCTGGATGCCCGAGACTCCCAGTTCTTGGTAGGTACCACACCCAGGGGAGATGGGTGCTGGGACTGGGGTCTGACATTTTCTCCCTCATCATTCCAGGGCACACCTCCCCCCCAAACCCCACTACTCATGGATGGTTGTAACTGGGCTGTGTCAGTGTGGCTGGAGCAATGGTGCAGAGGTGACAATTGGGAAACGTCCCCATGACTACACGATAACTGCGCAAGGGCTGTTGGTAACTCCTGTAACTGGAGGGGTGGTACGACGATGCAGTGAGGAATGGTGGTAGCCAGGTATCCTCGCTTTGGCTACAGTGATCACGAGGTGATGTTATGAGGGATGGAGGCAACTGGCTTATGTTGCCATGGTGAACAGTGACTGTGTGCTGAGGTAGGAGGAAGCATTGTAACTGGGTTACTGCCATTGCGACAATGACTGTGCCCGGACATAACAGGGAGCACGGCAAGCGGGTGACATTGCCATGGCAACAGTGACTGCACACTGCTATAGCAGGGAGCGTGGTAAGCAGGTGATGCCCCCGTTTGTCTCTCCTGTTTCCTCGCGGAGTTAGGTGCTGGGACCTGTGGTCCCGAGGTCCTGTCTGCCCCCAGGGGGCACCTGCCCTGACAAAGCCTTTCCCTGCATATCCATGGGGGGGAGGGATCAGGCCCCAGGTTCTTTTCCCCACCCTCAGTGCTCTGTTCAGAGGGGCACCTACTGACCCCGTCCCTTTTCATGCCCCACGGTGCACCGGGCCTGTGGGGAGACCATGTACGTCAGTCACTAATGCTTCCCTCTGCAGCAGAGCTTCTGGCAACTCCAGCGCATCCTGGACACCCAGCCAGGTGAGTGGTGACAAAGGGGTGTGTGAGTCCGTGGGGGGTGTGTGCGAATTACACCCTGGTTTCACAGGTGGGTACATGGACCCTGGGGAGGTGGAGGGGAGAGGGGTCTGGAGGGGAAGAGTGTCTGACAGGAAATGGGATACCAGGTGAGATGAGCCTATTGGTTTGATTCAGGATGTCAGTAGGAGCTGGGAGTCAGGACTCCTGGGTTCTGTCCCAGCTCTGGCAGGCGGGTGGGGTGTATTTTTTTCATCCCAGTGCATGTCATGCTCTACTCTCAGGACCCCTCCATGGCAGGGACAGGATGATGTTACGACAGGGGAGCCGAGGGGTCTGATCAGGTTGGCTGGCAGGGGGCAGGATATCCGGTTAGATGCGCCCATTGGTCTGGTCTAGCTCTTTCTGATGGGTTTCCCATGTGTGTGGAGTTGAGTCAGGACGTACTTCATTCCTGTCCCTCTCAGAGTGCCACAAACACATCACAGACATAGCGCTCCTCATCGACGGCTCGGGCAGCATCGCACCTGTGGACTTTACAAAGATGAAGATGTTTCTCTCTGAGATCATGAAGCGTTTCCACAGCACCGACACGCAGGTAACGAGCAGAGGCTGAACCCTGACTACGTACCCTGCCCCTCACAGTCAGTGCTCACCCCAGTGCACCAGTGTGGCACTAGGGGGCGCTGTGCTGTACAGAGTGGGGCAGGGGCTAAGTAGAGGGTGCTATCCTCTTGCAGTCAGGGCTGAACCCAATTCCCCAATGCAACGCTAGGGGGCGCTGTGCTGCAGGGAGCAGCAATCGGTGAGTTATCTTAAATGCCTATACACAAATGCAAGAAGCCTGGGGAACAAGCAGGGAGAACTGCAAGTCCTGGCACAGTCAAGGAATTATGATGTAATTGGAATAACAGAGACTTGGTGGGATAACTCACATGACTGGAGTACTGTCATGGATGGATATAAACTGTTCAGGAAGGATAGGCAGGGCAGAAAAGGTGGGGGAGTTGCGTTGTATGTAAGAGAGCAGTATGACTGCCCAGAGCTCCAGTATGATACTGCAGAAAAACCTGAGAGTCTCTGGATTAAATTGAGAAGTGTGAGCAACAAGGGTAATGTCGTGGTGGGAGTCTGCTACAGACCACCAGACCAGGGGGATGAGGTGGATGAGGCTTTCTTCCAGCAACTAACAGAAGTTACTAGATCACAGGCCCTGGTTCTCATGGGTGACTTTAATCACCCCGACATCTGCTGGGAGAGCAATACAGCGGTCCACAGACAATCCAGGAAGTTTTTGGAAAGTGTAGGGGACAATTTCCTGGTGCAAGTGCTGGAGGAACCAACGAGGGGAAAAGCTCTTCTTGACCTGCTGCTCACAAACAGGGAAGAAATAGTAGAGGAAGCAATAGTGGATGGGAACCTGGGAGGCAGTGACCATGAGATGGTCGAGTTCAGGATCCTGACACAAGGAAGAAAGGAGAGCAGTAGAATACAGAGCCTGGACTTCAGAAAAGCAGACTTTGACTCCCTCAGGGAACTAATGGGCAAGGTCCCCTGGGAGAATAACATGACGGGGAAAGGAGTCGAGGAAAGCTGGCTGTATTTTAAAGAATCCTTATTGAGGTTGCAGGAACAAACCATCCCGATGTGTAGAAAGAAAAGTAAATATGGCAGGCGACCAGCTTGGCTTAACAGTGAAATCCTTGCTCATCTTAAACATAAAAAAGCAGCTTACAAGAAGTGGAAGATTGGACAAATGACCAGGGAGGAGTATAAAAATATTGTTCAGGCATGCAGGAATGAAATTAGGAAGGCCAAATCACACTTGGAGTTGCAGCTAGGTGGAGATGTTAGGAGTAACAAGAAGGGTTTCTTCAGGTATGTGAGCAACAAGAAGAAAATCAAGGAAAGTGTGGGCCCCTTGCTGAATGAGGGAGGGAACCTAGTGACAGAGGATGTGGAGAAAGCTAGTGTACTCAATGCTTTTTTTGCCTCTGTCTTCACAGACAAGGTCAGCTCCCAGGCGGCTGCACTCCGCAGCACGGTATGGGGAGGAGGTGACCAGCCCTCTGTGGAGAAAGAAGTAGTTCGGGACTATTTAGAAAAGCTGGACGAACACAAGTCCATGGGGCCGGATGCACTGCATCCGAGGGTGCTAAAGGAGTTGGCCGATGTGATTGCAGAGCCATTGGCCATTATCTTTGACAAATCATGGCAATCGGGGGAGGTCCCGGATGACTGGAAAAAAGCTAATGTAGTGCCCATCTTTAAAAAAGGGAAGAAGGAAGATCCGGGGAACTACAGGCCAGTCAGTCTCACCTCAATCCCTGGAAAAATCATGGAACAGATCCTCAAAGAATCAATTCTGAAGCACTTAAAGGAGGGGAAAGTGATCAGGAACAGTCAGCATGGATTCACCAAGGGCAAGTCATGCCTGACTAACCTAATTGCCTTCTATGATGAGATAACTGGCTCTGTGGATGAGGGGAAAGCAGTGGATGTGCTATTTCTTGACTTTAGCAAAGCTTTTGATACAGTCTCCCACAGTATTCTTGCCAGGGAGTTAAAGAAGTATGGGCTGGATGAATGGACGGTAAGGTGGATAGAAAACTGGCTGGATGGTCGTGCTCAACGGGTAGTGATCAATGGCTCCATGTCTAGTTGGCAGCCGGTATCAAGTGGAGTGCCCCAACGGTCGGTGCTGGGGCCGGTTTTGTTCAATATCTTCATCAACGATCTGGAGGATGGTGTGGACTGCACCCTTAGCAAGTTTGCAGATGACACTAAATTGGGAGGAGTGGTTGATACACTGGAGGGTAGGGATAGGATACAGAGGGACCTAGACAAATTAGAGGATTGGGCCAAAAGAAATCTGATGAGGTTCAACAAGGACAAGTGCAGAGTCCTGCACTTAGGACGGAAGAATCCCATGCACTGCTACAGACTAGGGACCGAATGGCTGGGCAGCAGTTCTGCAGAAAAGGACCTAGGGGTTACGGTGGACGAAAAGCTGAATATGAGTCAACAGTGTGCCCTTGTTGCCAAGAAGGCTAATGGCATTTTGGGCTGCATAAGTAGGGGCATTTCCAGCAGATCGAGGGACGTGATTATTCCCCTCTATTCGGCACTGGTGAGGCCTCATTTGGAGTACTGTGTCCAGTTTTGGGCCCCACACTACAAGAAGGATGTGGATAAATTGGAAAGAGTCCAACGGAGGGCAACAAAAATGATTAGGGGGCTGGAGCACATGACTTATGAGGAGAGGCTGAGGGAACTGAGATTGTTTAGCCTGCAGAAGAGAAGAATGAGGGGGGATTTGATAGCTGCTTTCAACTACCTAAAAGGGGGTTCCAAAGAGAATGGATCTAGACTGTTCTCAGTGGTAGAAGATGACAGAACAAGGAGTAATGGTCTCAAGTTGCAGAGCGGGAGGTCTAGGTTGGATATTAGGAAAAACTTTTTCACTAGTAGGGTGGTGAAGCACTGGAATGGGTTACCTAGGGAGGTGGTGGAATCTCTATCCTTAGAGGTTTTTAAGGCCCAGCTTGACAAAGCCCTGGCTGGGATGATCTAGTTGGGGTTGGTCCTGCTTTGAGCAGGGGGTTGGACTAGATGACCTCCTGAGGTCCCTTCCAACCCTGAGATTCTATGATTCTATGATTCTATGAATGGATTTTGCATCCAAAACCAGGAAAATATTCCTGCAAAACCAGCTGCATCCCAAATGCCTGCCCCAGCCGCTAACTGAGTCCAATACCTGCTTTTCTGACCCTCCTCCCCTGGGCTTGTTTTTCTTTCTTCTCCCCTGCCTCCTCCTGCAGTTTGCCCTCATGCAGTACTCACACATATTTCGAGAGCACTTCGACTTCTTACAGTACAGAAGTAGTCGGGACCCCGATGGCCTCCTCAGGTCAGTCTGGCAGCTCAGGGGAGCGACGTACACGGCCACCGCCATCCAGAAAGTGGTGTAGGTATTGACACGCCCCCGTGCTAACTCCACAGGGAATGGGCTTCAAGCACACACAAGCTAAGGGATAGGGACTCAGGACTCCTGGGTTCTATCCCCAGCTGTGGGAGGGGACTGGAGACTAGTAGGTTAAAGCCGGGTGGGGATGCTGGAGCCAGGACTCTGGGGTTCTATTGCCAGCTCTGAGCCTCTGTTGGGCTGTGACTTTAAGCAAGTCACAGCTCCTCTCTGTGCCTCAGTTTCCTCATCAGTAAAATGGGGACATGACAGTGACCTCCTTTGTAAAGGACTTTGAGATCTGTAATGCCAAAGCACTGGATGAGCAGTAGGTGTTATTAAGTATCAATAACCCTCCCATGCATTCTCCACCACCACCCCCCTTTTCCAGGCAGGAGCTGTTCACCTCTTCGAAAGGAGCTCGGGATGAGGCCACCAAGGTTCTCATTGTGATCACAGATGGGGAGAAATCTGGAGATCCGCTTTCTTATTCAGACGTCATACCTGAGGCTGAGAGAGCTGGAATTATCCGTTACGCCATTGGAGTGAGTCAAAACTGTGCCGAGAACTAGTAGGGATCTGAGCCCATTTCCACGTTCCCATCAGATAAGGGAAAAGAACTGACCCGGGGTTTTAACTGGGTCAGCGTGTGACATTATAGGAGAAACAGCAGAGCATCCACCGGGCCCGGCAGCTCCCTGCCAGCCCCCGCCCGTGCCCAGCTCACCTGTCCGATGCTCCGCTGAACGTGAAGCAGAAGCCGCTTTTCCTGGCTCCCTCCAGCTGGTCGGCGGCACCTTGGGGGAGGGGTATGGGGAGGAGGCGGAGCCAGGCTCTCCGCCTCTTCCCCAAACCCCTCCCCTGAGGCACTGCTGACCAGCTGGAGGGAGTCAGGAAAAGTGGCTTCCACTTCACATCTGGCAGCGCCTCGGGAGGCGGAGAGGTGAGCTGGGCGCGCGGCGGTGGGCCTGGCGGGGAGCACCCATGGAGTCGTCGCCTATGGATACAAAAGCTGGAGCCTCAGGCTATGCAAGCCACACAGTGCCTATATGGACCCTCCATCCACCTAACTACATTGACCTAAAAGCAACGTCTCTTGCGGAAGTGGAGTTATGAAGTCGGTGTAGTGGGTGAGTTACATGGGTGGCAGCTACATTTTAGTGTAGCTGCTTACCGAGTTAGGTCGACGTAAGCTGCCTTTCATCAGCAAACTCGGGTTTAGAGTCAGAGATTCCCAGCCCAGAAGGGACTTTTGCGATGATCTAGTCTGAGTTCCCATGTAGCACAGGCCAGAGCAGATCTTTCAGAAAACCAGCCAGTTTGAGATAAAAATTGCCAGGGATGGAGAACCCACCACGGCCCGTGGTGAGATGCTCCAATGGTTAATTCCCCTCATGGTTAAACCTGACACCTTCTTTCCAATCTGATTGGGTGTAAATTCCGCTTCCAGCCATTGGATCTTGTTCGATCTTTGTCTGTTGCTTCTGTCGGGCCCAGCAACTGGGGGGTGCCTGACTCCACCGCTG
The DNA here is from genome assembly GCA_037349315.1 of Chelydra serpentina. Classification (NCBI taxonomy): domain Eukaryota; kingdom Metazoa; phylum Chordata; order Testudines; family Chelydridae; genus Chelydra; species Chelydra serpentina. Next base: position 858,796 of record JBAIAC010000021.1, on the reverse strand, counting down.
AACTGATGGCACACACCCCACCCGGACTAGTGCGGTGGTCCCAGCCCTTCACCCCTTTCCCTGAGGCATCCCCTGGAGACATTGCAGCACTCACCCCTCACTACCCCCTGGAGATTGAGTCATGTAGAGCCTCAGAGCGCTGACAATCCCCATGGCAAGATGCTCTCTGTGCCCCGCTGCTGATACAACCAACACCACTCGGTGCTGAAATGAGGCAGGCTCCATAACTCCAGGGTCCAGCAGCTCCCCACCTTCCACCCACTGGAGCGGCACGTGGCGCTGTCTGTGCCGTGTCTCTCTCAGGCCCAGCAGGGCTCGGGGAAGGTTGGTTTTTATCCAGGGCTCTTGGCTGTGACTGATGCCATTTCCCTGGTCTCCCCTGCACATCCCTCTACTCCATGAAGGTCGGTGACGCCTTCTCCAGTGTTACTGCCCAACGGGAGCTCCATGTGATCGCCTCTAAGCCCACTGCTGAGCATGTCTTCCGGGTGGACAGTTTCGACGTCCTCCAGGGCATCCAGAGCCAGCTGCAGGAAAAGATCTTCACCTTCAAAGGTAAGAGAGCTGGGGCAGGGGACGCTGTAGCCCTGGAGTTCTAAAAATGGGTTTTCAGGTTCAAGACGTCTGGCATATTGGGCTGCATTAGTAGGAACATTGGCAGCAGATCAAGGGAAGTAATTATTGCCCTGTGTTTGTGACTGGTTGGTATCACAGAAACCCCCTTGGGGCTGCCACCTGATGTGACAAGACTACTTCTGCCCCTGATTTCCTGCCTTTTCCAGCTTGGGACTCCAGAATCCTGTCTGGTTTGAGCCAGACCTGCTAGCCTGCTGGAAACCCAGACCCAGGTCTGAATCACGTCCCCTAACAGCTGTAGGCTTGCCTGGAAGCAGCTTAGGAAGTGTTCTTGCCTTTGACACCCAGGTGCCCAACTCCCAATGGGGTTCAAACCCTGAATAAATCCGTTTTACCCTGTATAAAGCTTATACAGGGCAAACTCATAAATCGTTCACCCTCTATATCACAGATAGAGAGCTATGCACAGCTGTTTGCCCCCCTACAGGTACTAACATGTACTCCAGGTTAATTAATAAGTAAAAAGTTATTTTAATAAGCACAGAAAGTAGGATTTAAGTGGTTCCAAGTAATAACAGACAGAACAAAGTGAATTACCAAGTAAAATAAAATAAAACACACAAGTCTATGTCTAATCACACTGAATACAGATAAAAACCTCACCAGTTCCATTAAACTTCCTTTTACAGACTATGGTCCTCCTAGCCTGGGTCCAGCAATCACTCACACCCCCTGTAGTTATTGTCCTTTGTTCCAGTCTCTTTCAGGTGTGTCACTGAGGGGTGGAGAGGCTCTCTCCTTAGCCAGCTGAAGACCAAATGGAGGGGTGTCCCAGGGGTTTAAATAGACTTTCTCCTCTGGGTGGATGCCACTCCCTCTCCCTATGTAGAATCCAGTTAGAAAATGGAGTTTTGTGGTCACATGGGCAAGTCACATGTCCATGCACAACTCAGTTCCTTACCAGCCAAGCCACAATCCTGGCAAAGCTCAGATGTGGATTGGGGTCTGCAAGTTCTATTGTCTGTTAAGTGTTTCTTGATTGGGCACTTAACCTGCACATTCCTTTCTCAAGAAATACAGCCAATATTCATAACTTCAACTACAAAAATGATACATGCATACAACCAGGAGGAATAGATTCAGTAGATCATAACTTTTACAGAGATATGTTACATGGCACACGTAGCAGAAAACACATTACAGTTATATCATATATACATTTATAAGCATCTCCCCAGAAAGCCTTATGGGGTACACCGTCACAATACAACCCTCTCAGAGATAGTACTACACAATGTGAACTTTTTGGTGCAGGTCACAGCAAAGGAGCTTTCCAGTGAGTGAGAAGAAGATAAAAATGTGGGCAATGATTTCATGAGGGACCTCACTCTACCTACAAAAACATACCTGGAAATATCTGAGGGGCAATGACTGAACTGTGGGAAGTGATGGTCCCAGGCTAGAGAGATTTTTAGCCTGAGTATGAAAATCTGGGAAAGCGAAGGCAACCTGTGCCTTAAGAATGTGCTGCCTGTTTATCACTCAGGGTGAGAATCTGCTAATTTGTATCATACCTATCTCATGTGTTATGCTCAGTTTGCCGGTTTTATTTATTCATTAAGGTAATCTGCTTTGTTCTGTTTGCTTTCCCTTATAATCACTTACAGTTTACCTTTTGTAGTTAATAAAGTTATTTCCTGTGTATAGTATAACCCAGTTTGTGCAATTCATACCTGGGGGCTGCAAGAAGCTGTGCACATCTCTCTCCACATTGAGGGAGAAGGTGAATTTTTAGGAGCTTGCGCTGTGCAGTTCTCTCTGTACAGTGTAAGACAGTATTATTTAGAGTTTATTGCCCAAAAGGGTGTGCACGTGAGTTCCGGGTGAGTCCTCTCACATAGAGCTGACTTCAGTCTGTGTCTGCCACTGGGTGTGGCCCTACCTGTGTGTGTCCTGCATGAGACCGGAGAGCCTAATTCAGCAAAACAGGGAGAGGGAATCCAGGCTGGTGGAGCAGGAGAGGCTCAGTGAAAACCCAGTACATCAGGTGGCATCCCAGACAGGGTGGTCCAACCCGTCACATTGTGGTATGGCTGTTTCCCATGTCACCTCCCCATGTCTCTCTTTTCCTTTGAGGTTATTCATCTCAGCTCATCAGAGCCAATGGGCAGAACACCTACATGGTCGGGGCCCCTCTCTGCCAAGGCACCGGCAAAGTCGTCCTGTTCAGCCGAGATACCAAGGGTGGGGAATGGACACCCAGACCAGAGCTGTTGGGAGAGCAGGTATGGGGAGCGTTACAGGTAACGTGTGTTGTGGGTGTGAGAGAAGGAGGGCACTGGAGGAAGCCTGTAAGATTTTGACATCGTGTAATATTTGTGTTTGGCTTCACCTTCAGGAACGATTTGTTCAGAGAGCCTCAGGCAGGGGATAAACTTGACTGGTTTAGAGAACTGCACCGCAGCTGACATTCAGCATCTCTCCAATATCCCACTGCTGTTGCCTTAACTTACAGTCTAGACGGAACTCACAAGGTGGATACGGACAGAGGCCCAGACCCACCAAGGGACTTAGGCGTTGTGATGCTGCAGGGAGGCATCTGCCTCTGCCAGCAATAAATGAATGGGGCGGAGGGGAGAGACACAGGCACTCTTCACCTACCCCACATGTTGGGTCTCATGCAATAGGCATGCTCAGAGCTGCCAAGATTTTCAAAAACCAGATGGAGGAGACAAGAGAGGTTTCCCTTATACCCTGGGAGTTAGAGTCCTCACCTAGGACATGGATGACCCCAGTTCAAATCGCTGCTTTGCCTGATTAGGAAGAAGGATTTAACCAGGTAGCTGCCCTCTCTCAGGCTGTAGGTGGTTGTGATTTGTGCATGTTCTGTGGCCCACCTGATACTTAATTAGTCAATTAAAGTGGATCAACTTTAACAGGGGAGACTGAGGGAGCCCACATCAGAATATCCCACAGCTCAGGGGTTAGAGCACTGAACTGAGAAATAGCAGGTGCCTGTTCAGTTCCTTCTCCTCTGACCACACCTACCAGAGGAGGAGGAGTTAGATGGAGGAGCGAATGTCTTCCCCCAGTTTATCGATCATGCTGGGATGTGCGGGGGAAATGGGCATCAAGCAACTGCACGCTTAGAGTAAGACAGTAAGACACAAGCCCTGCCCTTGAGACAGCAACAAAAGAGATTCTGCTGCAAAAACGTACCTATAGGGGTCAGCGGCAGGCATGCAGAGGTTTTGTGGCTCACAGAGGCAGTTAAGTCTGAGGGGTTTAGCACATAAGTACCTTTGTGGATTTATGCGAGAGAGACTTAAGCAAGGAAATAACATTACTAGTGATATTAACAGTGTGTGTAAACGATCACACTACACTAACAAAGTGAATTTCTCTAAGCTCCAATTGCCTGTACATGCCACCTAAACAAAACTTATAACAGTGGCTCAGTCAGTGATGAACTTGACTTGTGATAGCCCAACCTCTAAAAAGAATTGCACCACAGTTAGCATTCAGCATCCCCGTCCCGCCAAGATCCAGCTGCCTCTCTGTTCACTTACAGAGATAGCGCCACCGGCTGCACTGAGGGAGGGTGAGGCTAAAGATGGAATGGACATTGGGACTGAATCCTTATCCCCAGAGGGTGAGATGGGTCCCAGTGGGAGAAGAAGCAGGAGGTAACTAAATTGAGGGGGTGTCTTATCTGCCTGTCCAGATTGGGTCGCATTTTGGGGATACACTGTGCGCTGTGGACCTCGACAGAGATGGGAACACGGACCTGGTTCTAATCGGTGCCCCAATGTACCGTACACCTTTGAATGGAGGACGGGTCTATATCTGCCAGATTAACTTGCCGGTAAGAAAGTGGAGTGCAGCCCTGGGGAAGATGGATGACCTGGGGTTCTTGTTTTCCTGGACTTATGTGATGCTGTGACAATTAGTATTGCAGTGGTGGGCCTGGTGCTCCAGGAATCAGGGTGGAGGCTCAGTAGGGGGCGCTCTTCCCTCCCAGTCAGTTCTGGCCCCAATGCCCCAGTGTCGGGAGGGGGGGGACACACAGTGTGCTGCAGAGAGAGGGAAAGGAACTTGGTGGGGATCATTCTCTGATGACAGCAAGTGCTGATCCTTTCCCCATGTGTCTTTTTGGATTGGGCCTGCAGGGGACAAAGATGAGCTGCAATGAGACTCTACATGGGCAGACGGGGGAAGTGTCTGGGCGCTTCGGGGCCAGCATGTCTGAAATCGGGGACATCAGCGGGGACGGACAGACGGACGTGGCCATCGGGGCCCCCATGGAGAATGACAATCATGGGGCCTTGTACATCTTCCATGGTGAAAAGAGAGGCCTCAGTCCCCAGTACAGACAGGTGAGCCCAGCTCCTATGCGGAAGGGTCAGTACACAGCCCTGAAGGAACACCATGGGGTCCACAGCCCCCTAGTTTCCATTATACAGTGTACTCACGCCTTTCCTAGCCCTTATCCTCTGGTCCCCCCTTGTGCCCATTATACAGTATACTGACCCCTTCTGCATCCCTTATTGCTCTCTCTGCCCTACAGCGCATCGAGGGGTCACAGTTTCCCAGCAGGCTGCACTACTTTGGCCAGGCTGTCAGTGGTGGGACAGATCTGACGGGGGATGGACTGCCAGACATCGCAGTGGGGGCACAAGGGCAGGTCCTGCTGCTGAGGTAAGTAACTCTGTGTCGTTGCACTGCTCCACATGACAATCTCAGGCCTTGTCTTCACTAGAGAGTGTTTTCGATACAAGTTATGCCGACGATCGAAAAGTGCAATAATTTCATCACTCTTCCATGTCCACACTACAGTCCTTGTGTCAGCAGTTCTTTCCGTCCCAGCATTCCATGGGCTTTCGACTGCATTGTGTGGCATTTTTCAGTCGTTCTTGTTTACTGTGCACCTGCCATCTTTGTCTGAAAATATGGATCCTGCACTGATCTGTACGGTTGTGATCACTGTTACGAACACATCGTGGCTGGTCATGCAGGATATCATGAGATCTCAATATGATCAGGAACCAGAGTTGCCTGACCTGCTCTGTGCCATGGAAAGAAACAACATCACATTACTTTTGACATTCATGGAGCAGCAGAACACAGTGGACCATCGCTTTTGAGCTTGGGAAACAAGCACTGATTGGTGGGATCACATTGTTATGCAGCTCTGAGATAATGAGCAGTGGGTGCAGAACTTTCGGATGCAGAAAATCACCTTCCTGGGACTGTGTACAGAGCTCACCCCAGCCCTGCTGTGCAAGGACACCAAAATGGGAGCTGCCCTCTCAGTGGAGAAGCGTATTGTGATTGCAGTGTGGAAGCTGGCGACCCTGGACTGCTACCAGTTTGTTGTGAATCATTTTGAAGTCGTGAAGTCGATCGCAGGGGCTGCGTTAATGGAAGTGTGCAGGGCCATTAATCAAATCCTGCTACGAAGGACCATGACTCTTGGCAATGTACGTGAAATAGTGAATGGCTTTGTGGAAATGGGATTCCCTAACTGTGGCAGGGTGATAGATGGAACGCATATTCCAATTTTGGCCCCGGACCATCTTGTGACCGAGTAAATCAACAGAAATGGGCTCTTCTCTATGTTATTGCAGGTAGTTGTAGATCACCGAGGGCGTTTTGCTGACATCAGCGTGGGGTGGTCAGGGAAGGTGCATGACGTGCGCATGTTCAGAAGCACCGGCCTGCACCGAAAGCTGCAAGCAGGGACTTTATTTCCAAACCAAAAGATTCCAGTGGGGGATGTTGAAATGCCCATCGTGATCCTGGGAGACCCAGCGTATCCCTTACTCCCATGGCTCATGGAGCCTTAAATGGCAAACCTGGACAGCAGCTAGGAGCGCTTCTACAACAGACTGAGTAGATGCAGAATGACTGTGGAATGTGCCTTTGGCAGATTAAAAGCGCGCTGACGATACCTCTAGGGAAGGTTAGATCTTAGTGAGGAAAACATTCCAATGGCTCAGAGCTGCCGGTGGGGCTAAGGGTGAAAAGCTTGCTTGGGGTGGAGTGCTGAGCCAGATCACCTGGCTGCTGATTTTGAGCAGCCGGATACCATGGCTATTGGAGGGGCACAATGGGGGCTATTCACATCAGGGAGGCTTTGAGGCAACATTTTGAGAATGAGAACCAGTAATCTGCCATGCTTCATTAAGCTCAGTTATCTGTAGAGTAGACAAAGCCACACACAGTATCAATACATTGTGTGTTTGTCTGTCTGTCTCCCCTGTACTGGAGAAAGGCACAATGATAGCTTTACTGCAGGACTGGCGAGTTTCATGAGACTGTGTTGCTCGGGCTCCAGGAATATTCCGGGCCTGGGGGCTTGGCTCCACCAAAGTTTGGGTCCGAGTCCCACCTGCTGCCCCCACACGCCTGACTGGTTCCTCCCTTGCCCTTGCTCATCTTGGCTGAGGTGGTGCTGAGGGTGGGGAAGTGCTGGTGCAGGGGTGGTGATGTTCAGGGCACTGTGGATTTGTAGGTGGTGGTGCTGGACATATCGTGTCCTGGGAGTGCAGTGGGGGGTGGGGAGGGCTGTGTGGCACCCCAAATCCCGTTCTGATCCCAAACTCCCTCCCAGAACTGGCACCCCATCCTGAACCCATAACCTCTGCCCCAGCCCAGAGCCCGCACCGAACACCCAAACTCCCTTCAACAGCCTTAGGCAGGTGTGTGTGTGTGTGTGTGTGTGTGTGTGTGTGTACCTACCTGTTCTGGGCACCACCAAAAATTATACAAATCTGCTGCCCCTGCTTTGCAGCTCCCGTCTCTTCTCCCCAGCATATACTCCAGCAGAGCTGTATATCCATATTCATAACTTGTCTCCCTGGGGTGCTATGAGCACATCCAGGCTGGGTGGGAGGCTCAGGGGAGGGAGGGGGCCTGGCCTCATTGCAGAGAGCAGCTGGGTGATGGTTCTGTTCCTCCCATGGCAGGTCCCGGCCGGTGCTCACAGTCAAGGTCTCCATCAGCTTCCAGCCCCCCACGATCCCCACCTCGGCCTTTGACTGCCAGGGGCAGCAGCAGCTCAACACGGAGGCCAGCAGGGCAGAGGTCTGCTTCACCGTCACTAAGAGCACCATGGACAGCCTAGGTCAGACCAAACCCATCCCCCGCTCCCCTGCACTATGAGCCAGCCAGTTCCCTGCCCTGGGGCTGGACTGGAGCCAGCGTCCCGTGGAGGGGAAGTGCCCTGTTACCCATTTCCCCTCGAGGTTACTACTCTCAATTTCTCTGCCCCTCGTTTCCCCTCCCCTGTAGGTGACAGGATCTTCAGCACCATCCAGTACAGCCTGGCCCTTGACCCCGGGCGGACCAAGATCCGAGCCGCCTTTGACTCCACCGGCCCCGTCCTGAGCAGGGAGCTGCGGCTCGGCATCGAGACGAGATGTGAGACGTACCGGATAACATTACCTGTGAGTGTTGGGTGTCCAGGCTCCTTCCCCTCCCGCTGTGTCTGCCCCTCCAACCTGCCCCTTGCGCCCAAATCACCCAGAGAACAAACCTTTCTCTGGATCCCAGCTCCCCTTTCCCTTCAGGGACCCAACATGTCTCTGTCTCCCCAGCTCTGTCCCGAAGACATTCTGACCCCCATCAACCTGCGCCTCAACTACACCCTGACGGGGGAGCCCATCGCTGCCGCCGGCTCCGTCAGACCCATCCTGAGCGAGGACTCTGTGCCGGTGTCTGCACGCTTGGTAAGGTGCCTGTCATAAACATACAGCTAAGGGGTTAGGAGTCCTCCTTACCTGTAAAGGGTTAAGAAGCTCAGGTAACCTGGCTGGCACCTGACCAAGAACCAATAAGGGAACAAGGTACTTTCAAATATTTGAAGGGGGGAACGTTTTATGTGTGCTCTTTGATTGGTGTCTGTGTTATCTCTTGGGATTAAGAGAGGGACCGGACAGAAATCAATCTCCTCCAACCCAGCCTCCACCAAACCTCCAATATTACAACGTAAGTTAGTCAGGCATTGCAAATAGGTTTTGTTTTTGTTTTGCTTGTGGAGTTTTCCCTTTGCTAAAAGGGAGGTATTATTCCTGTTTTTCTGTAACCTTAAGGTTTTGCCCAGAGGGGGAATCCCTCTGAGTTTGGAAATTGAAAACCCTGTAAAATATTTACCATCCTGATTTTACAGAGATGATTTTTACCTTTCTTGCTTTAATAAAATCCTTCTTTTAAGAACCTGACTGTTTTCCATTGTTCTAAGACCCAGGGGTTGTGTCTTTGATCACTTTGTAACCAATTGGTTAGGAGATTATTCTCAAGCCTCCCCAGGAAAGGGGGCATGAGGGGATATTTTGGGGGGAAGGAGAACTTCAAGTGGTCGTTTTCCTTTGTTCTTGTTTAAATCACTTGATGGTGAAAGCGATTACCTTTTCTCAGGGTACAGGGGAGATTTTGTACCTTGGGGAGTTTTAACCTAAGCTGGTAGAAATAAGCTTAAGGGGTCCCCACAACTGTACCCTAGAGTTCACAGTCGGGAGGGAACCCTGACAATGCCAGAGTCAGGCGCTATGGTGGGGCTTCTGCAGGGATCGAACCTGTGACATTGGCATTCAAAAGCGAGAGACTTCAAAGTTCAGGGCCGGCAGCAACTTCCTAAGCCCCTTACAGAGTGCAGACACTGGAGGGCAACAGAGATGGATGCTGAGTTTGCTTTTGCTATGGACCTGCGTCCCCTGGGTGGGAACATTGCAACTTCTCCTCAAAGCGCCCAAAATTTCTGTCCAAAAACCAAAATATTTTTGGTTTAAAAAAAAAAGATTTTTTGCAGAAAAATTTTCTAAACTTATTTTGGCCAGGGCACCTTAGAGGGGAAAGCCCCCATGCCCTGTTCCCCACCCTCCTCCCCATGAGCCAGGCAGGACCCCTGCCCTGGCACCCCTAGAAGTGTGATACTGTTACTGGCAAGAGCTGGGAGGTGGAAGGGGCAGGAGAGGTATGGGTGAGTGGGTGGGTGGGTGGCAAGTGCGGGGTTAATGATGGGTTCAGCTGTCCCCTGTGCAGGCAACTGGGAGATGCTGGGGTAACTGGAAGGTCCCTGGGTCCCTGCAGTGTTGCTTTGGCAGATGGTGCTGCAGCCCCCTCCCCACTGACCCCTGCCCTCCTGGTCTCCCCCCAGCTCCCGTTTCAGAAGGACTGCGGCTCGGATGGCCGCTGCGATGACCAGTTAGAAATCTCCTTCAATTTCTCTGGGTAAGTCACCGAATCCTCCCCACAAAAACACCAGCCATGGGGGGACCCGTCCAGCTTGATCACAGCTTGGATTTCCAGTGCTGATGGATCCTGGGTGGGGGCACTGCTGTGGTGAAGATTGCAGCACTGGGGTCCCACAGTGTGAATGCATCATACTCCCATTTCTCTCCTTCTTTCCATCCTTTGCCTCCCCCAGCATCGAGGAGTCGACCAAGTACGTCAACTTCTCTGCCGAGGAGGCAGGGACAAGTGTGCCAGTGACACATCGGTACGAGGTGAGGACGGTGGCACAGAGTGTGAGAGGGAAGACAGGGTAAGAGGGAGGGAGTGGAATTGCCTGAGTCAGATTTGGTGGGTTAGAGCGTGGAGTGGGAGGGGCAGGGACAGGGGAAGGAGTAGGGGGAGGGGCAGAGGTGGGGGTGGGCAGGGAGCCAGGACTCCTGGGTTCTATCCCCAGCTCGGGCAGGGGAGTGGGGTCTGAGGGTCAGAGCGGGGGCTGGGGATCAGAGCTCCTGGGTTCTCTTCCTGCAGTGCCCTATGGTGAGTCTGTTTCTTTCAGGTCAAGAACCTGCGGGAGCGAAGCGTCCCCATCTCGGTGACGTTCCAGTTCCCCGTGGAGCTGAGCGGGGTCCGGGTGTGGGACGCCTCTGAGGTCGTCCCCTCCAAGGTACCTGCCTCTCCCTGCCCTTGTGTGTGTGTGAGATGGGCCCAGTGACGCCTACTCTGCCCTACAGCGCCCCCTGCTGGGACAGGCTGCCTAGGGGGAAGAGACCCCTGCCCCAGCCCCTGAACCAGACAGTCTCCTGCCCTGGTGCCAGATTGGTGCTGGTGCCTGCTAGAGGGGAAAGGCCCCATGTCCCCTTCCCACCCCCGTTAACACCGTGTCTCTCCCTCCCCAGCCCGAGCTGGCTCAGTGCAACAGTGAGGCTGAAACGCCCGGTTCAAAGGACTTTGTGAAGCAGATGAGCCAGCGCCCCCTGCTGGTGAGTACAGACCAGTGCGGGTCCCATCAGCCCCTTCCCCTCTGCACTAACACAGACAGCGAGTGGGGGGCTGGGCTGGGGTAGGGGCTCCTGTTATAGACAGACCCAGACCCTCATGGCCATGCTGAGCCCCTGCACGCCCCCGGCCTCACCTGGCGATATCCTTCCGCCCCCAGGACTGCTCCGTGGCCACCTGTAAGAAGATCCGGTGCAGAATCGCCTCCCTGGAAATGCAGCAACCACTGGAGTTCATGATCAAAGGGAACGTCAGCTTCCAGTGGGTCTCCCAGGTACGAGAGCTGCCTCTGTCTCTAAGCACTGGGAGAGGGATCCCCCCCATGTGAACCGCCCCTGAGCCCCTCCCGAGACGTGGCTGCATCTCAGTGCTGGGCAAGGGATTGCCCCATGTGAACAGCCTGTAAATTGCTCTGGGTCCCTCTGGGACGATGCTCTGGGCTGGTTTGTGTCATTTCCGGTCAGGGACGGTGAATTTCTCTGTTCCAGACTCAACAGCAGAAAGTGAGTCTGGTGAGCGAGGCCCGGATCGAATATGAGGAGGAGAAATACACCCAGAAGGAGGGATTCGTCCAGCGCCAGGTACCAGAGTGACTGCGCCCGGGACAGAGAGAGCATCGGCTAGTGGTTAGAGCTGGGAGCCAGGACTCCTGGGTTCTGTCCCGGCTCTGGGAGGAAGTGGGGTCTGGGGATTTAGAGCAGGGGTGGGTGGATGGTGCCAGGACTCCTGGGTCCCCATCTCACAGCTCCTCTCCCCCAGGTGCAGACGGTGGTGGAGCGCTCCGAGGTCTATAACTACCTGCCTATCAGTGTTGGCAGCAGTGTGGGGGCTTGATCCTGCTGGTTCTCGTCACCGCAGCCCTCTACAAGGTGAATGTGGCAGGACGTGGACCCCTCCCCCACAGTCCATCACCCTGGGGGTCGGGCCTGTGACTCTCCCAGCTGGTGGAGAAGGGGCAAGGGTCTTTCTTTCAGAGGTTCCCACAGCCCGTCCCTCTCCCTCCTCGGCCATGAGCCTGTGTCTGTCTGGCTCTGCCCCTCTCCCTGCTCTGTCTCCTTCCAGTTTGGCTTCTTCAAGTGCCAGTACAAGCAGATGATGGAGGATGCTGTGGAGGGCGAGGGGTCTCGCCTGACCTATAGCGCTGCCACTGGGAACCCCCCCAGCTTCCGATACCCCCAAACAATAGCCCCCCATGTGCTCCCCTATATGGGTCACAGAACCCCCAAATTTTAATTCCTGTAGCTGGGCACCCTCACTCTGTCCCCCTCTTTGTCCCCCTCCCCCACAGGCATGAGTTGCTAATGTTGGCATCTCCCCCCCGCCACCGCCGTCCCGGCTTTTCCTCCCTCTGGGTTGCTCCAGATCCACCCCTGCCCCCTTATGTTTGCCACCTCCAAGATGCAGAGAGACCGGCCACTGCCCATCCCACAACCAACAAAAGAGGTCCTAGTGCCAACTAGAGCTAATTGTTATTCAAATTAGGCTGGGCAGAATTCTATTTACCTTTTTATAATTTTAATGGAGAACACTGCGGTGATTTTTATGGGTGTTTTTTTTTAGAATTCTATTGATTTAAATTTTGATGGGGAAAATTATGGGTTTTAAACACCCCACCCCTATTTTTATCAAATTTAATGATCACGCTTGGGGGAATTTGTGTGTGTCGGGGGTCAGACCATATGTGAAGGGCAGAGAATTATTGAATGGCAGTAGAGGTTGAGATTCAGAAAGTTAGAGCTTTATAACGATGCTTGGAAGGACTGGATTTTTATGGGTAAATGTTGAATTCATCACACACAGGGAAACTGCTGGCAAAATATTTCCATCGCTAATAATCGAAATTTTTCCACTTGAGAACATATTGGAGTTTGATATAAGGCTATTGACCTTGTATATTTTGATACATTTATTTATGTTTGAATAGTTATCAAAAATGACCTTTTAAAATCAACGTCTGTTGTCTCTACAGAATTAGGGTTTGATTCCCCGCCCCCACAGTAATTTTCCACATCTGAAAATTTAAATGAATTAAAATCAAAACATTTTGCTTAGAAATAAACAGTACTGTCCATGGAAATTATTTTAAAAAAGAATTCTGCCAAGCCTATTGATTACCTTTAAAAACACACTTTCTCGACATCACATGTCAAATTGCACAAAGTAATTATCCTGAAAGCAGCCCCAGTGACACCAGCACGGCCACAAGTTTTCTGCACAATAAGGTGGGCCACTAGAAAGTTCTCCAGGAGCAGTTTTATTTCTTTGTCTACCGGCACGTTTTGATTGTTATCGACGGAAACGTTTTCCCTTGGTTTGGGGGGGCGTGCGCGGTGAAACTGTTTGCTGACTATTACCGCTAAAAAGATCATTGTTCCAAGTCTAGCTCATGCCCCTTGCTGAACTTGAAACCTCCCACCCAGAGCGTCCCTGGCAGGGCTGGGAGCCAGGACTCCTGGATTCTATCCCCGGAGCTGTGGAAGAGAGTGGGGTCTAGTGGGTTAGAACAGGAGGCCCGTTCTCGGCCGGTGTCTGAGCAGCACTTGGCACAACAGGGGCCCTGATCTCAGTTGGGGCCTTGGGGTGCTACTGGGTTACTTCTAATAATACCAAGCTCTCAGAGTCATGCACCTGCCTTGTCTGTAGAAGCGACAAAGGGTCCTGTGGCACCTTATAGACTAACAGAGGTATTGAAGCATAAGCTTTCGTGGGTGAATACCCACTTCTTCGAAGAAGTGGGTATTCACCCATGAAAGCTTATGCGTCAATACCTCTGTTAGTCTATAAAGTGCCACAGGACCCTTTGTCGCTTCTACAGATCCAGACTAACACGGCTACCCCTCTGCCTTGTCTGGAGTCTCAGGTCACTTCAAACTGTCTCTCAATACTGTGTGTGTGTGTGTGTTTGTGGGAGTGAAAGGGGCTGTGCTGTCCAAGCGTCCGCACCACACAAGGAAATGAAATCACCTTTAAACCTGATTGAAAAGGAAAAAAATAAATGTCTCTGTTCTGCAGGTTTAGCCTGAGGAACTCCCTGCCACATGTAGTAATGAGGCTGGGACCGAATACGTTCCTGTATTCACACCCTACGTACTATTGTAATAATCATTGTACAAAGTATGCCTTGTGAGGTATAATTCGAAAACTCACAAGTTGTTGATCAGTATTGTCCTGATAAGATATTCGTCTCAACATTGTATGTTAAGTTTTATAAGATTTCCCTGTATGATGTTACTGACCCATGTTCTCAACCCCACAGCCTTGCTCACACAGACATTGGCAACCAAGTGTGGTCTCGAGAAAAGAATGTGTGCCGGCCTGAATTTGCATTTAATCAGTAAACCGTCATCAAGAAGGAAGGGAAACAAAGGAAGCTCAAAGATGTGAGGAAAAGTCAGCTGTGAACATCCTTCCACATAAACTCTGTGTGTCCAGCTGGAAGAGTGGGACTGAAACAATAAAAAGGAGGGACAACCCCTCTTTCCCTGCCCATGGCATTCACTACACCTGAAGAGAGAAAGGAAGTATTCTCTGGATGCTGAGGAAGAGGGCCTGATATACACAGTTTGATCTGGAAGGCAGCTGAAAGCATGTGGTGAGAAATTTTGCTTGCATAGGATATAGTTTAAGTTAGGCACTAGTAAATGTTTCCTCTTTATTTTCTTTGTAACCATTTCTGACTTTTATTTCTCATTAGTTGGATTCGCTTAAAATCTTTCTCTTTGTAGTTAATAAACTTGTTTTATTGTTTTGTCTAGTCTAGTGTGTTTGAATTGAAGTGTCTGGGTAACTCGTTTTGGGGTGGTAAATTGTGTGCACGGGAATAATCTTACAGGAATAATGGACTTGATATGATTTGTAGTGTCCAGGAGAGGGCTGGGCAGTACAGGACATAGTTTTCTGGGAGAAAATCTAAGACTGGGGGTGTGCTGGGGTCACCCTGCTGTATAACCCAGGCTGGTGAGAGCCAGAGTGTAACCCAGGTGTGGTTAGCAGGCTGCAGTTACACACAGACACTCAGGGTGTGACTTGCATGCTCTTAGGCTGTTTCTGAATGGCCCAGGTGGGAGTTATTTCAGCGAGACTTTGTACGGTACCCAAGACTGCAGGGCCGGGGGGTGACAGAGCTGCTCATTAGCCTGGATTGTACCCTGGCATGCCAGAGGTGTGTAAACAGGACTCTCATGTGAGGGTAAAGGGGTTCTATTCTCTCAGTGTTTGGCACTGGTGTGGCCGCTGTTGGAATGCTGTGTCCGCTAAGCAGAGTGACCTCATGTCAGTGCCACTCAGGAAAGAGAAGAAGTTCAGGCGCTTCAGTGCTATAAGGCCTATATCATCATTGCCATGACATCATTAATCTAAGCAGTCCATGGTGTAGGCTCACCCACAGTCATTCCTCAAGCCTACTATGGGCTTTCAGCTCCTAGAGAAGTGTGTTTCCCAGATAGTCTCATTAAAGTTCCTAAATTCCCATCCATCCTCTTGGTAGAGGGCTGGTGGGTTCATTTTGTGCCTCCTTAATGATAAAATATCAAGACATTTTTTCAAAGCAGCTCCTGTTTTTTTAAATAGCAAATCTTCCAGCCGCACTCGACACCCCTGCTCCCCCTCTGTAAAGCTGAGCTGGTCGCTTGGCCTCTGGTCTCCTTGCACCATAACAAAGACCTTGGCGGGCCGTGACAAGCATTCGTAAAGCGCTCCATATAGTAAATGATCATTAGTGTTAGTCCAAGAGGGTTGTTCTCTCCTTCTCTTTCAAGAACTAGGTAAAATGAAGAAGGAAGCCCAAGACGAATGTTGGAAACTGCCCCTCTCTCCCATTTCCCATCCTGCTGAGTCTCCCCTTTTGCACCTAGTCCAGAGCCTTGTGTGTTTCCTAAGTCAAAGTTCTGTCTGGGGCTGAAGGTTTCTGGGATACATTTTAGGGAATACCTAGTGTACAAAAATACAATGGGACGGGCTTTAGAGCACCCAAACTGCTCTCGTGCATTCAGCCTAGCCGGATGATTGTGTGTTGGGGCAGGGCGGGAGGGCGAACTTGATTCCCTTTGGGAAAATGACCGTCACTGAAAAATCCTTGGATATTCTCAGTTCCTGGTCTTTATTCACTTCCTGTTCAGCCCAGGGTTTCCTTTTACAGTCTGAATGAAATGTATTCACGTTGTAGTCACAACCACCATGTGACGTTGCACCCCATAATGCTTTATGGAAATATACTTATGAATGTATATGTGACATAACTGGAATATGTTTTAGGCTACATATGCCATGTAACATATCTCTGCAAACGTTATGATCTACTGAATCTATTCATCCTATTTGTATGCATGTATCATTTTTGTATTCAAAGTTATGAATGTTGGCTGTGTGCTTGTTTGATTTTAAGTAGCCTTAGTAAGGCAGTTGGTCAGCTTCTTTAGAAATGAATTTGCAAGTTAAGTGCCCAATTTAAAAACACTTAATGGACAATGGAGCATTAGAAGACTCCAATCCACATAAGAAGTCTACCTGAGGATGTTCAAGGTAGCATGTGAACAATGTCTGCCACCTGTAAAGTTCTGAGTCCTGCATGGACATGTGACTTGCTCATGGGACTCCAAAACTCCAGCTTGCAGCTGGATTCTGCATAGGGGAGAGAAGAGGGTCTCCACCAAAAGAGAAAATCTATTTAAGTCCATGGGAGACCCCTCCATTTTGTCTTCAGCTGTCTCAAGAGATAGCCTCTCCACCCTCAAGGATATCTGAAAGAAACTGGAACAAAGGACAGTAACCACAGGGGTGTGAGTGATTGCCTGACCCAGAGTAGAAGGAGGCTAGTCTGTCAAAAAAACTTACTGGAACATCTCTGAGGGTAAGATTTCATCTGTAATCACTTTCTTACAGTATTATGATTAGACTTGCATGTTTTATTTTATTTTTCTTGGTAATTCACTTTGTTCTATCTTTTATTTCTTGGAACCACTTAAATCCTACTTTTTGTATTTAATAAAATCACTTTTTACTTACTAATTAACCCAGAGTATGTATTAATACCCGGGGGGGGGGGGGGTTTGGACAGCTGTGCTCATCTCTCTATCAGTGTTATAGATGGCGGACAATTTATGAGTTTACCCTGTATAAGCTTTATACATGGTAAAACGGATTTCTTTGGGGTTTGGACCCCATTGGGAGCTGGGCATCTGAGTGCTGGAGACAGGAGCACTTTTTAAGCTGTTTTCAGTTAAGCCTGCAGCTTGTGTGGGATGTGGTTCAGACCTGGGTCTATGTTTGTAGCAGGCTAGGGTGTCTGGCATAATCAGGCAGGGCACTGAAGTCCCAAGCTGCCAGGGAAAACGGGTTCAGAGGTAGCCTTGGCACATCAGGTGGCAATTCCCAAGGGGGTTTCTGTGAACCAACCCATCACAGTGGCGTAGTCGATCAGGATCTGTGCACAGCTGATTGCTTTGAGATACTGGTAGTGAGTTTTGGGTTTGGTGGCAGGAGAACAGACAAAATGGTTACTGGTTTGTTATTTTCTGTTTGCTTATTTCGGGGAAGGGAATAGAGGCAGGAAAATCAGCCATATGAGCAAGAGTGAGACTCAGAAAAAACCTAGAACTGCACAGGTTGAAAATGGCTGAGAAAGAAAATGAACATAAAAGACAGATGGAATTAAAACAAAAGGAAATTAATGCAGAGGCAGCCAGGGAAAGAAGAGCCTCGAGTTGAGAGACCGAGAAATATAGGTCCAGATTGAGGCCCAGAAGCAGGAACTGGCTGTTATGGACTGGAAGAGACAAAACCCTCCAGCTGCTGGCTCCACTTCCCCAAAAATCCACAAATTGGAGCGACTTCTCCACAGTATGATGAATCCAGCGATACTGCCAAATATTTCATCACCTCTGAGAGACTGTGCATCCTCCATGCAATCCCTGAAGATCAAAAGATGACCACAATGATAGCAAAATTGACTGGCAGGGCTCTGTACATATTCAATAAGATGCCTACTGATGATGCTTAAAACTATGGTAAATTTATGGAACTGGTTTTGAAACAGTTTCAGATTACACCTGAAACCTACAGGATTAAATTCAGGAGTCTTAAGAGGGGATCTGGATTGAGTAATGTGGCTTACGTCAGTGAAATGAGAGATTTGTTAGATAAATGGGTGAGGGGAAAAGGCATTACAAGCTTTGAAGGAATGTGTGATTTGGTTACTAATTCCTGAATATGTGCAGTGATTATGTAAAACAGTATTTGTGGGACAAAAAGGTGGATGCAGTGGCGGGATTGACCGAGTTTGCAGACTCTTATGAGCAGTCACAAGCTGCAGTTAAATGTAAACCACTGGCAGGGGGGTACAGGGTTTGGGAAAAGCAGACTCACCCTTTCACCCCTGGAGAAAAGGAGGCTGGGCGTTCACCTCCCCATTCCCCTGTTACTCACCTTGGAACTCCTGGACAACCAGGAGATCCCAGAAGGTGCTTTCACTGCAATTCCCCAGGGCACCTGAAAAGCAGCTGTCCCAAATTAAAGGAGAGTACACCTCCCTTGTCCCATGTTAGCTTGGTTACCCTCATCCCTGAGGTCCCAGAGGGCACCCCTACCTTTTACCACACCAGCTTGATGGACATGGAGCCTGGTGAAGCCGACACGGAACACATCAAGGTTATCAAAATTGATGGCATGGAGTGTCTGGGGTGGAGGGATACTGAGGCTCAGTTCTCTCTGGTTCCATCAAGTGTGGTTCCAGATGCAACTGTTTTGATGGGGGCAGACGACCCACATTAAGGGGGTGACACTGCAAAGGTTCCCTGTACCCCTGGCAAAGGTTCATGTGGAGTGGGAAGATATGGTCATACAGGAGATGTTCCAAAGGGTGGCAATGGACAGAGTGGGTCCTATGCTGCGCCCCGCTCAGAGGGGAAACAAGTATATCTCAGTGGTAGTAGACTTCGCCACTCTGTATCCTGAGGCAATCACACTAACATAGAGGCTGAGACAGTTGCAAGAGCCCTGCTCACCGTATTCAGCAGAGTGGGCTTCCCTAAGGAGATTTTGTCTGATCAGGGGGCAAATTTTATGCCGCGGTTGTTCAATAAGCGATGGGAGGTGTGTGGAGTGAGACAGCTTAAGACGGCCCCCTACCACTTCCGGCCAATGGGCTGGTGGAAAGGTTCAATGGGACCCTAAAATCCATGCTGGGGATGTATGCCAAGAAAAGGGGCCAAAGTTGGGGTGAGTTATTGCTCTTCCTGCTGTATGCCTACAGGGAGGTACCCCAAGAGTCCACGGGATTTTCTCCGTTTGACCTTCTGTATGGGAGAAAAGTAAGGGGACCTGTCGATCTCATCAGGGATACCTGGGAAGGATGCAACACGGTGAGGGAAGAACCTGTGACTGAGTATGTCTGAGTGAATTGAAAGATATGATGGAAATCAACCAAAGCAACCTCCAGAGCAGTCAGGCCAAGCAAAAGGCCTGGTACGACAAAAATACTTGCAAATGCACTTTTGACGTAGGAGATCTGGTCATGGTTCTCAGCCCTGCAAAAAAGTTCAAGATGGAAAACTCCTGGGAGGGGCCCTTTGAAGTGGTGGAAGTGGTGAGTGAGGACACTGATAAAGTTAAAAAGCCCCTGGATGATGCTGTGCCCCAATTGATACATGTAAACAGACTCAAGGCCTATCACAGTAGAGTGGCCGGGGTAAACATGATCTGTTGTGTCGAAGGGGAAACTGAGGCACACCCACTCACTGATCTGATGGCTGACTGCCAAGATGGGTCAACCCTGGAAAGTATGGAAATCTGTAGTGAGCTGACACTAGTCGAAAGGGAGGAAGCATTTTCAATGCTGCAAAAGTACAGTGAGGTATTTTCCAACAAACCAGGGAGGACGCACTTGCTGTCCCATAGAATCCTCACGAAAGGGGATCGGCCTCCCCCTTCCAGGCCTTACAGGGCCACTGGCCAGGTGAAGGAGCAAATTTGGGCTGAGATACAAAGCATGTTCGACCTGGGAGTGATTAAGGAATCTGACAGTGCGTTGGCTTCCCCTGTGGTCTTGGTCCCAAAGAGAGATGGCACTGTTAGATTTTGTGTAGACTATAGAAAACTCAATGCTGTCACTGTAACAGATGCATACCCCATGCCACGAATTGATGACATGCTAGATGTCCTGAGCCAAGCCAAGTATCTCAGTACCTTTGTTCTAACCAAAGGTTACTGGCTGATCCCTTTGGAGGGGGAAGCACCGCAAAAATCAGCTTTTATCACTGATGTGGGACTCTGTGAATTTACAGTGTTACCTTTTGGTCTGGTAAATGCTGGTGCAACCTTCCAGAGACTGGTCAATGTGTTAAATGGTTTGAGAATTATGCGAGGGCATACATAGGTGACATTGCTGTACTCAGCAACACCTGGGGTGACCACACGGGGCACCTGGGGGTTGTGCTATCAAAGCTCAAAGAAGCAGGGCTAACGGTGACACCCTCTAAGTGCAAGATAGGGGCAGCCAAAGTCTCTTATCTGAGACACTGGATTGGGATGGAGGGGTAAAATAACCTCTTAAGGTGGAAGCCATCGTCAAATGGCCCGTACCCCAAACTAAAAGGCAAGTCCAATCCTTCATAGGCTTGGAAAACTCTTACAGGAGGTTTTGTGGAGGGCTTCGGTGACATATCCCCCATCACAGACCATGTAAAAAGCAGCAACCTAATAAGGTAATTTGGTCAGAGGCTTTGATAAGGTAAAAGTGCTCTTTTCTGTGGAGCCTGTGCAGCCCAGCCCTGACTTCGATAAGCCTTTTGAATTGTGTATTGATGCACCGGACACAGGGTTGGGTGCTGTGCCGATGCAGACAGGGGACGACAGCAAGAAGCGCCCCATTGCCTTCCTAAGCAAAAAGCCGAACGGAATTACTCCGTCATAGAGAAGGATCTTCTACAGATCCCCATTGTGTGGGGCGCCAAACAACTAAGGCCTTACCTCTTCAACAGGAGGCTCAGGATTCTAACTGACCATTCGCCTTTGCTATGGCTTCGCCGGACTAAGGGCACAAACTCCAAACTGCTATGCTGGAGCCTGGTCCTACAGGGATTTGACAGAGATTATGCATATTGAAGGAAAGGAGAACTGGGTAGCAGATACCCTGTCCAGAAAAGAGGAATTTTAGGTACACTGCTTCCAACATGGACAGTGTCCAAGCCTCTGGCAGTAAGTTCAGGAGGAGGGTGTGACGTTGCACCCCATAATAATATATGGAGATATGCCTATCTCATAGAACTGGAGGGGACCTTAAAAGGTCATTGAGTCCAGTCCCCTGCCTTCACTAGCAGGACCAAGTACTGTCCCCTGACAGTTTTCCCCCCACGCCCCAGCTCCCTAAATGGTCCCCTCAAGGATTGAACTCACAACCCTGGGTTTAGCAGGCCACTGCTCAAACCACTGAGCTATCTCACCCTCATGCTTTATGGTAATATACTTATGAATGTAAATATGACATAACCGGAATATTGTTTATGCTAATGTAAGCAGAGTCAGGATGAGCTTCACCCTGACACCTGGTGGCAAGTTGTGGGAAAGAACTTCAGGGGCTGACCTCATTTACATAGGCACACCCACCCCACCTACCATGAGCCCAAGCAGCCCAAATGGTCACGTTGGCTGCTGTAGGATCCCGTTTTTCTGTTATTGGGGCAGGAAGAATAAACTGTTGTTATCCTGATTGTGTGAATCAAGGAGAGTGGAACTGTACTTGGCCTTTTCTTATGGTCGAGGGACTCGCCATCAACTGAGCAGGACTCGCTAGGCAAGGGACATGGGTTCCAAAACCCAGTGAATTGAGAGAGGTTGGGGACAGGTTTTTGTGTTTGGTGCACTAAAGGGCTAGCATTACTAAGAGCTGCGATCACGGAGTGCTGTGTTATGCGGGGGGAGGATATATTGCTGAGTGGCTGGTGGAGCGGAGCAGCTGGCAGAGTGGAGCAGTTTGCGGGATGGCTGGTGGAGCGGAGCAGAGCGGCTTGCAGGACGGCTGGTGGAGCGGAGCAGAGCGGCTTGCTGTGAAGGCTGCAGTAGAACCCCACAGAGAGGCGGGGCGGTCGGCCTTGGACCATGTAAGGTGCCTTTTTACCTCCCCCCCCCACCATTTCTACTGGGGGGGGGGAGGCTCTGCAGATGAACTTTTGAACTCGGGCTGCACTGACCAGGGACAGAGACTTTTGGGTGCTGGACTTTGGGGTTGTTGGACTTTTGGGACTTTGGGTGACTTTTGGATTGCTGGACTCAAGAACCAAAGGGAGAGGACACTGCCCAATATGCTGGGGTGGGTCTTGTCGCTCATGGTTTGGTTATGAATCCTGTTTGTGGTGTTTTCCCAAAATAATGCTGCATCGTTTCTCTCTGTTATTAAAAAGCTTTTGCTACACTCAGACTCTGTGCTTGCGAGAGGGGAAGTATTGCCTCTTAGAGGCACCTGGGGGGGGTGATGTATATTTGTCCCAGGTCACTGGGTGGGGGCTCAAGCCAGTTTTGCATTGTGTTATTGGAACGGAACCCCTAGATACTGAACCTGGCCCTTGTTGCTGCCAACTCTGACTGGCAGAAGGGTTACACTAAATATGCTTTGTAACATATCTCTGCAAAGATTATGATCTACTGAATCTATTCATCCTATTTGTATGCAGGTATCATTTTTGTATTCAAAGTTATGAATATTTGCTGTGTACTTGTTTGATTTTAAGTAGCCTTGGTAAGGCAGTTGGTCAGCTTCTTAAGAAAGGAATTTGCAAGTTAAGTGCCCAATTAAGAAACACTTAACGGACAATGGAGCCTTGGAAGACTCCAGTCCACATAAGAAGTCTACCTGGGGACATTCATGGTAGCATGTGAACAATGTCTGCCACCTGTAAAGTTCTGAGTCATGCATGGACATGTGACATGCCCATGTGACTCCAAACCTCCAGCTTGCAGTTGGATTCTGCATAGAAGAGAGGAGGGGGTCTCCACCCACAAGAGAGAGTCTATTTAAGCCCATGGAAGACCCCTCCATTTTGTCTTCAGCTGGTTCAAGAGATAGCCTCTCCACCCCCAAGGATATCTGAAAGAACCTGGAACAAAGGACAGTAACCACAGGGGTGTGAGTGATTGCCCGACCCAGACTAGAAGGAGGCTAGTTTGTAAAAGAAGGTTACTGGAACATCTCCGAGGTTGAGATTTCATCTGTAATCACTTTCTTACAGTATTAGGATTAGACTTGCATGTTTTATTTTATTTTACTTGGTAATTCACTTTGTTCTGTCTGTTATTACTTGGAACCACTTAAATCCTACTTTTTGTATTTAATAAAATCACTTTTACTTATTAATTAACCCAGAATATGTATTAATACTTGGGGGGGGGGGGGAGGAGGAAGAATAGCTGTGCATATCTTTTATCAGTGTTATACAGGGCGAACAATTTATGCGTTTACCCTGTATAAGCTTTATACAGGGTAAAACAGATTTATTTGGAGTTTGGACCCCATTGGGAGCTGAGCATCTGAGTGCTGGAGACAGGAACACTTTTAAAGCTGTTTTCAGTTAAGCCTGCAGCTTGTGTGGGACGTTCAGATCTGGATCTGTGTTTGTAGCAGGCTAGCGTGTCTGGCACAACCAGGCAGGGCACTGAAGTCCCAAGCTGCCAGGGAAACGGGCTCAGGGGTAGTCTCGGCACATCAGGTGGCAATTCCCAAGGGGGTTTCTGTGATCCAAGCCGTCACACACCATTCCCCCATCTAACTCACGTGCGCTCCTGTATTCCTCACCCCTCCCCACCTTCCGAACACGCTCACGAGTCACGGCTACATCTTAATCCTGTCCTTCATAACTGAATCTGGCCTCAGCGTCCTGATTTCTCTATGCTGAGGTACTTCTAAATGGCTGCTCAGTCTCTTCATTCTTTTAACATTCTCCAGAGCTAATCTGTCATGTGGACTTTGTCATCATTCAACAGATTATAATAAAGCCAGGGATATCTTGCTTTGTGTCTACAGCATTCTGGCATCTGCGTGAGCTGCATGGAGCTTGCCCTGTGATCCCCGTTGCATGGGAGATATTGATAAAGCGATGTGTACCTTCCTGGTAGAGGAAAGTCCAGCTCCCTCCTTACAGATAAGGATAGAAAATGAGGCGGGGAAAATATCAGTCTAACTTGTGAGCTGTTTCTATAGGAATATCTTATATGAAATTAACCAGACTGTCCACTAAGAGGCATTGTTACCATTACACACAGCTGATCCCGTGCAGTACAAACCAGTCTTGGAAAGGGGGTGTTTCAGGCAAAGTGTTCTAACAAGAGCTATAAAAAACTAGGTGTTGGAGGGAGTCGTGCATGACTATGGAATCATCAAGCCACCTGTTTACAGAGGCGAAGGGTGTACGTGTGAGAAACAATCAATGTTTGTGCAAGCCAGGTGCTCTGAGCAGGGTGTTGGACTGGATGACCTCCTGAGGTCTTTTCCAACGTAATCTCCTATAAGTCTATCATTCTAAGGGGTCCGGAGGGAAGACATCCTAACTATACAGAAGCCATTAGAGTAGTGTGGGGGAGGTGGCGGTGGTTTATTGTTAACAATAATGATCCCCGGTGAGGGGGGAGACATCCCCAGGGGTTAAAGAAACTGAAGTCAAGAGGAGCTGACAAACAAGCAGCCTCAGAATTAGGCTTCACTGCTTCCAATCAGCAACAAAAGTTCAGCACTGAATTAATTACTGCTGATGTTAACTCTACAGTTTAATGATGACATTTGAACGCTCTGATATGATTCGCAGGAGGTAGGGGAGTTAACACCTCTCAGCTGCAATTTCAGGGAGTCTGCTGAAGACAACACCGGACTAGTTTGCACTTAGTTCTGGCTATAAGATCATCTTTGCAACCACAGGGGCTAGCAATTACCAAACCTTCACTAGTTTAGATGATATGGAGTGGTGGCCAGCACACAGCTGTGAAGGTTGCAAGTGAATCACTGGTATAAACCTGATGTTAGCCCCATCCTAAAACCCATACAAAGGAATAACTGAATCAGTCAATTCTGCCTCTCTCTGGCCCTGATCTTCCTCTGCCGGCTCCTGGAACCTCTCTCCCTTCCTTTGCGCTCCACTTCCCCCCTGCACCCCACAGCCGGTCTCTGGCTCCCACTTTCCTAGCCAGCACCCCGCAGTCGCTCTGGACCCACCTCTCTCTCCACCTCACCTAGGGTTGACATGTTTCAGATTCCCAAAAAGGGGTGGTGGTGGAGGAGGGAGGTATAGCTGGGGTGCTGGTGGGGATGTCTGTGTACTGAGAGGGGTACCTGGTGGCTGCTGGAGTATTTGGGGGTGCTGGAGGGGAGTGTGTATACTGAAAGGGGGTGCTGGCAGGGTATTTGGGGGAGCTGGAGAGGTGTGTACTGAGAGGGTTCCTGGGGGGTACTGGTGGGTTTTTAGGGGTGCTGGAGGGGTACCTGGGGGTGCTGAAGGGGTATTTGGGGGGTGCAGGAGGGGTGTTTGGGGCAGCCGGAGGAGTGTGTATGTACAGAGGGTACTTGGAGGGTTCTGGGGGGGTACCTGCAGTGAGGGCACTGTTTGGACTAGGGGAGCAGTGTCTCTCCCTGTCACAGTTACCAGCACAAGCCCAGGACACAGCACCAGCCCTCAGGGAGCGCTTCCCTGTGGGACCCCTCCCCAGTCAGGGCCAGGAGTTAGGGCATGGACCAATCCGCTGTGGATGCCGGGGGAGGGACGGGACCAATCAGGAAGTGGACCAATCGCTGCTAGGTCTGGACTGCAGAACCCTGGACTTGGACTCTTATTTTAAAATCCCCCGGGAGGGTGAACGGGCCACCGAAAAGAGGTCACGTCCAGGCGTGGGCCCTACAGAAACCTCAGGCAGCTGCTTTGTCCCCTGGCAAACAGTATAATTCTCACACTGAAACTTGGAAATGTATTGACCAGGATACACAAGAAAAAAATTCAAAACCAGACAAAGCATTTTGAAAGTGCGTGTTACGCAAACCAAAACTTGAAGTCCCTTTTTTCAGAGAGGATATTGGTGAGAGTCTCTCATTCTGGCTCATTTCTTAGTGGGGAAGATGGTTCGTTCTTTTGTTGAGAGTTTTGTGGGTTACTTTTCCTGCTTTTAACAAAATGGATGCAAAGGGAAGTGGAGGAAGAGAACAGATAATAAGGTGGGAGCAATACAGCTTTTTGTTGGCGTTTTCAGAACACAAGACAGCTGGTCTGCTGTGGACAGATGCTCTGGAAAGGCAAGTCGGTCAGGATAGCCGTTGCTCTGGACCTGACTCACTTTCCCGGTCCTGGTCATCATCTGGCTGGTCTGGGCAGGTCCTTTTCTTTCACCAGCCCTTCACTGAGTGGGCTCTCTTATCCCATTGTGCTGGGGTCATGCCTTGCAGTTGGTTACAAGATCAGCTCAAAGACACACACAGAGAGAGAGAGAGAGAGATAGGACAGGCGGAAGATAGTAAGGAATGGAAAGGAACACACAAGGGAGAGGAAAACAGCAGGATCCTCATGTTTATCAACCTGGTGTCCTTGGTGGACTGGCAGTGATGGCCGGGTGTCCCCACTGGTGTGCTGAGGTCTGGGTGTGACAGTGACCCTCGAGGCTCACCACCACGCCCCTGTCTGGTTTCTTTCCAGGCAAACAATAGCCAAACCCACACCTATGCAGGACCCCACCACAGTCCAGGGTAGACACAGAGGCACATCATTTTCTATGTGAAAACTGACAAGTCCTTCCTGTAAGTCAACATTTTACCCCCTCCTCCAGGCAGCTGCATGACCATGACGAAGATAGACTTGTTTCTGATGAAGTAATCTGAGAATTTCTTCCCTCTTTCCACTTGTTGGTTAGCGTACAGCAAACTAAATTGTTGGTAACCTGGGGATGAAATAAAGGGAGAGTTAGTACAGTGGATCTCTATACAATTGCTTTTCTGCCATTTCTTATTTGCACTGTTGGATCGAAAAGCTAAATAACTAAACATACAAGAAACTGATTTCTAGCTGCTCGACTTATCTGTAGATGAAATAACTAATTAATTTTTAAAAAATCACAAGTCTCTTACAATCATGTAAATTGACTTTGCCAACATGTTGTTCTGCTAGATGGTGTATAAATATCCAAATGCAAAATACATCTCAGACAGTGAGCTCTCTCAAAGAATAATTGCTCAGTTTTAAAGTAAGTTCATTTCCTTCCTCCTTACCTGGCTTCTTCAGGAGTTTGGTTGCCACCATCTCCATGAATTTGTCAGTGGTCATACTGTTGAACCCCTGCTCTGTATTTGCCACATCTATGATGCTTCTTCTGCCCTCCACCCCTTCGACAAACACCTGGAACATGATATTAGGTATCCTCACTGCTCTTCCGTCAGATGGCAACTGAGCCAGTGCATTCCCTTCTCCTCACCACCAAGTCTCTGAAGCTTTCACTTTCACTTTCACTGTTTCCGCTGCATTTTAAAAGAAACCACGTCTGCACGACTGAGCCATAAAAACAGCCATTAAGAAATATCTTCCAGAGCAGCCATTGGAGTGGATTCTGGGACCGCTCTCTAGGGCCTGGTCTTGAAGGGGAGAGCTGGGTGACACTCTAGGTACAGGTTTAACACTGGTGAAAGGATTAAATACGATTTTAGCTGTTAGCTGAAATTGGTGTGAGCACGGGTTTGGTTTGGGCTGGTATTAACACGGCAGCAGGACCTTGTTTTGCAAAAGTAAAGACTCTGCTGAGCCAAATGGTATTAAGCTCTTCAGACTTTTTCCACAAAAAAACCAAGCAGTGTGATCAAAAACCCTGCTCAGTTCTTAACAGCGTTTTGCAGGACAGCGGAAAATAGAAAAATGCTTATGGGTGGCCGGTGACCCGGCCGTTGGGGGAGGCTAGCCCCAAGGCCACTCCCTTCCCCATATGCCACCACTTCTGCCCCCCCCCTCCCCTGCAGGAGCTCAGAGCACCCCCACCACAGCCCCCAGCACCAGCGTCGGGCGGCCAGGGGGCGAGGCCCCAGCCTCAGTGCTCTGGGTGGCACTCCCGGCCCTGGTGCTCTGGGTGGCGCAGCCAGCCTCCAGCCGGCATGGCCACAGCACCAGCCGCTCTGACTCCCTGTGGGACTGGATGCAGGCCAGCCAGCCTGGGCTTGCCCAGGCAGGGCGCTCTGGGAACTGCAGGAGGCGGCCTGGCCTGGGGGAGGAGTGTGGGCAGGGCCAGGCAAGGCTGTTTGGCAAGGCCCAGCCTACCCCTGCCTACGTAACGATACCCGCTGCCCATGTTCCCAGAGCTTTGAAAGGGGAGGGGTGCATGCCTTCAGGGCAGCCAAGTTCAAAACCGTGAGCAGAGCGGTCACGGTGGGCAGGGCCGGATTAACTTTGTGTGGGCCCCCATGGGGCAAGGTGCAGGGGGGCGGGATGGTCCGTCTCCACAGTGAAGGGCGGGCTGGAGGCAATGAGGCACAGCGCGGCGGGAGCAGCCCTGCTCCGCGCAGCCCAGCACAAGGGCACTGTTTACAAGCCTGCATCTGCCAGACGCACACTGGCCTCCCTGGCCCTGTGCTGCCAGCCCCTTCCCCTTGAGGGCGGGCCCGTACCACACCGCTCCCCTGCCCAGTGCACCGCCCTTATGGCCAGCGCCCCCTCCCCCAGAGACCTCCACCACAGATCTCTATGCCCAGCCCCCACCCCTCCCAGAGACCTCCCCCACTGGCCTCCCCACACAACTGCACAGCACCCTGTGCACCACACCACTTACCCAGTGACCTCCCCATCCATAGACCTCCCCCATCCCCTTCTCTTCCTCATCCCATGCCCTTCCCCACCGCTCCATCTCCTCCCCAGGCTTGGGGGGCAGCGGGGATACCACCCCCCAGCACTCACAGGCGGTGCAGAGCGGGCTGAGGCCGGGTCTCTCCACTTCCTGCCCCCCAACCCCTGTTGCAGTCCCCCAGGATGTAGCTGAGGGGGGAGGGGTGGAGTGGGGGTGGGGCTGGGGCAGGGGAGGGGTGGGAGGAGCAGGAGCGGGGGCAGCTTTCCTGGCCGTCTGAGCCAGGATCGGGCTGAAGCAGCAAGTCCGGACACCATGGCGCCAGGCCCCTTCTGACTCTGGGCCCGGCGCCATGGTAAACCTGGTTCTGACGGTGGGCATTGTGAGATACTGAGGGAGGCCAGTTCTGGCAATATAACAAATGGCAGTGTTTACACCAGAGGTGGGCAAATTATGGCCCGTAGGCCACATACGGCCCCAGCCCCTCCCCTGGTGTCCCTACTCCCCGTCGCCTGCGCTCTGGTCCACCGCTCCTGCCGGGGAGTGCTGAGAGCTCCTGCCACTCTGAGCGGCATGGTAAGGGGCTGGGGAACGAGGGGTTGGATAAGTGGCAGGGGGTTCCAGGGGCCAGTCACAGGACAGGGAGCAGGGGGTGGTTGGATGGGGTGGAGGTTCGGGAAGGGGAATTAGGGGATGGGGAGCAGGGGGATTAGATAGGTGGTGGGGTCCCGGGGGGTGGTTAGGGGTGGGGATCCCGGGAGGGGGCAGTCAGGGGACAAAGAGAGGGGTGTGTGTGTGTGTGTGTGTGTGTGTGTGTGTATGGGTCGGGAGTTCTGAGGGGGGCGGGAAGTGAGTGGGGGTCAGATAGGGGGCTGGGCCAGGCTGTTTGGGGAGGCACAGCCTTCCCTACCCGGCCCTCCATATAGTTTCACAACCCCAATGTGGCCCTTGGGCCAAAATGTTTGCCCACCCCGGTCTACGCTGATGCTTTGTTGCTTTAACTACCGCAAAAAGCTCTATGCCTCTCCTTGAGGTAGTTTTATTTTGTCAGAAAACAGCAGAGTTTTGCCGCCAAAAGTAGCTTTGTAATGTGTCCACCTCCACCGTTTTGTCGGCAAAAGCTGCCTTTTGCTGACAAAACTGTGTAGTGTAGACAAGGACTGAGCAAAAATAACCTATTGGCTTCCAAGGAGTGTTGCCTAAGGACTACATGTGTTTGCTAAAGTGGCCTAGGGAATAAAAGGTCATTTTTAAAAAACAAATTGCAACATGGCTACAGGCAACAGTGCTTGATTACAGCCAGCTTTTTTTTTTTCCTTGATGCAGCTCCTGTTGGTGAAACCTGGAGAGGGAGATCTAATCTATGACTGAAACAAGAGAAATTGAAATTAAGTTTTAAGTTTATTTTTACTTGCTGGCTGGGGCAGCGTTTCCAGGAATTCGAGCTGTTGATCAGAACAGTGACACCATGAACAAACATCGATTTTGGACATGCCTGTAAAGAGAGACGCCGAAGCCTGGAGTTCCCCTGCATGTATTAGACACAGCCCCAAGGGTGGAGGCCCACAAATGCAATTATCCAGCCCAAGGTAATGCTTCCTGTGGGCTCATCAGGGCTATGCAGGGTTCATGTTTGCAAAGTAACCACAGTAAACTTTCCTTCGAATGCCCAGGGAATTGTATGGAGCATTTAAACCCAAATGTGCCCTATAATACTCATACCTCACGCTTGCCTTTGTGCCATTTGAGTACCTCCACTAATCACACCAAATAAACTGCATTTCTCTCAGTCAAAAACCAGATATTTGCCCACCTGTGATTTCCCTGCTGTAATAGCTAACAGTGAGATTGTATGCTCAGCTATAATCACAGAATATCAGGGTTGGAAGGGACCTTAGGAGGTCATCTAGTCCAAGCCCCTGCTCAAAGCAGGACCAATCCCCAATTTTTGCTCCAGATCCCTAAATGGCCCCCTCAAGGATTGAACTCACAACCCTGGGTTTAGCAGGCCAATGCTCAAACCACTGAGCTATCCTTCCCCTACTAGCCCAGCCCCGCCCCGCCCCGCCCCGCCCCGCCCCGTGGCAAAGCAGATCTGTCTGCTAAAATGCCTAGGCAGAGTAGGTGCCTCTATGCAAATACGCTCTGCTCCTGAGATCTTTTCCCTAGTTCCTCAGTGGCAGCAGGGAGAGCTCATTCATATCCTGGCTTCCCTCTGTTTGTCTGATTATTGTGAAGGGGTGTGTTACTGCATGAATAAATGGGGTTAATTCAGGAAAAGGGTGGCTGCACATCAAAGAACAATGGCTTCAGATAGTCACCCGGCTACCAACACTTAAAGGACAATGCAGGGGCCATTTGCTCTGATGTTTCTACCTTGGGTACCTAGTGAGCCCAGCCAACAAGTCTGGCAAGCAGGGGGCTGTTCTGGGGTGCAATAAAACAGGGTCTAATTGTGGTGCTATTTCTCTCAGTGCATAGACCATTGATCTTCTGGAGTTGGATCTCAAGTATCAGAGGGGTAGCCGTGTTAGTCTGGATCTGTAGAAGCGACAAAGGGTCCTGTGGCAACTTATAGACTAACAGAGGTATTGGAGCATAAGCTTTCGTGGGTGAATACCCACTTCTTCGGATGCAAGCAGTGAAGATGTCAGTGGATCTGTTTTTCTAAGGAACCTCCATGGTGTCTGTTTCTGTCTCAGGCCTTTTCCCTGAAGGGGGAAAAGCCTGGTTCTTCATCCTCTCTGGAATCTCCACAGCTAAATTATAAAATGCTTGTGTCCATGGACCTAACCTGGTCATCTCAAGCCCAGACATTTCTTTTGTAAGCAGGGTCAGGATGAGCTCCACCCTGACATCTGGTGGTGAGTTGTGGCAAAGAACTTCAGGGGTTGATTTCATTTGCATAGGCACACCCACCCCGCCTAGCATGAGCCCATAGTAGCCCAAGTGGTCACATTGGCTGCTGTAGGATCCCCAATTTTTCTGTATTGGGGCAGGAAGTATAACTGTTATTATACTGATTATGTGAATCCAGGACAGTGGAACTGTACTTGGCCTTTTGTCATGATGGAGGGACTCGCCATCAACTAAGCAGCACTCGCTAGGCAAGGGACATGGGTTCCAAACCCAGTGACTAGAGAGAGGCTGGGCACAGGTATTAGTCTTTGGTAGTGTGGGCACCGTGTGATGACCTGAGCCACCAATTGCATCCCCTTCTCTCTCCACTGTGGAATATCAGAGCTAAGGTTGAGTTCATTAGGACTCTGGTTACAGGCTGCTGAGTTGAAATCACTCTGGACTAATGGTGCAGATGAGCACTAAGGCTCCCCTTGCTACAAGCTGAAATCACTAAAGAGATAAAATTATTATGAGCTGCAATCACTGAGCACTGTGTTAAGTAGACAGGGAGCCTGAAGATATATTCCGGAGCGGCTGGTGGAGCAGTTGGTAGGACAGCTGGTTGAGCGGAGCTGCTGGTGGAGTGGAGCAGTTTGTGTGGGACAGTCGGAGCAACTTTCAGGACGGCTTGTGGAGTGGAGCTGTCAGCGGTGCGGAGCAGTTTGCGTGGCAGCTGGTGGCCCGGAGTGGCTCGTGGGATGGCTGGCGGAGCAGAGCAAAACCCCACGAAGGGGCGGGGCAGTCAGCTTCGAGCCACGTAAGGTGCCCCTTTCCTCTCCCTCCCCATTTCCGCCCAGACTCGGGGGTGCAACACTCTGCAGATGAACTTTTGAACTCTGGGGGTGGACTTTTGGGTTCTTGGACTTTTGGGACTTTGGGTGATTTTTGGGTTGCTGGACTCAAGAACTAAAGGGAAAGGACATGGCCCAATTTGCTGGAGTGGGTCTTTGCTCACAGTTTGGTTTATGAATCCTAGTTGCGGTGTTTTCACAGTTTAATGCATTTACTTCCTGTTATTAAAGATTTTCTGCTACACCGAGGCTCTGTGCTTGCGAGAGGGGAAGTATTGCCTCTTTGAGGTGTCCAGGGGGTGTGTAAGATTTTCCCAGGTTACTGGGTGGGGGCTCGAGCCGGTTTTGCATTGCGTTGTTGAGAGGGAACCCCTATGTACTGAACCTGGCCCTTGCTGCTATCAACTCGCCCTGGCAGAAGGGTTACACTTTTATTATGTAGAAAGAACACCCACTTTAAAAGTCTGTATCCAAAAATGGAAGAGATTCTCTGTTTAGGCCTAAGAAAAGGGCCTAATGCCTGATCCCTCATCAGTTGTATCCATATTTGACAAGTTAATGCATTTAAAAGTGTAGATCTGTCTCTCGTGTCCATCTGGCTGGTAAAGCAGCTCAGCATAAACTTGAACAGGGGGCTAGTGTGTCCCCTTGCAGTGCATGGGATTCTTCTGTCCTAAGTGCAGGACTCTGCACTTGTCCTTGTTGAACCTCATCAGATTTCTTTTAGCCCAATCCTCTAATTTGTCTAGGTCCCTCTGTATCCTGTCCCTACCCTCCAGCGTATCAACCACTCCTCCCAGTTTAGTGTCGTCTGCAAACTTGCTGAGGGTGCAGTCCATGCCATCCTCCGGATCATTAATGAAGATATTCAACAAAACCGGCCCCAGCACCGACCCTTGGGGCACTCCACTTGATACCAGCTGCCAACTGGACATGGAGCCATTGATCACTACCCGTTGAGCACGACCATCCAGCCAGTTTTCTATCCACCTTACCGTCCATTCATCCAGCCCATACTTCTTTAACTTGCTGGCAAGAACACTGTGGGAGACTGTATCAAAAGCTTTGCTAAAGTCAAGAAATAACACGTCCACTGCTTTCCCCTCATCCACAGAGCCAGTTATCTCATCATAGAAGGCAATTAGGTTAGTCAGGCATGACTTGCCCTTGGTGAATCCATGCTGACTGTTCCTGATCACTTTCCTCTCCTCTAAGTGCTTCAGAATTGGTTCCTTGCGGACCTGCTCCATGATTTTTCCAGGGACTGAGGTGAGGCTGGGTGGCCTTTAGTTCCCCGGATCTTCGTCCTTCCCTTTTTTATAGATGGGCACTATATTAGCCTTTCTCCAGTCATCCGGGACCTCCCCCGATCGCCATGAGTTTTCAAAGATAATGGCCAATGGCTCTGCAATCACATCGGCCAACTCCTTTAGCACCCTCGGATGCAGTGCATCCGGCCCCATGGACTTGTGTTCGTCCAGCTTTTCTAAATAGTCCCGAACTACTTCTTTCTCCACAGAGGGCTGGTCACCTCCTCCCCATACCGTGCTGTGCAGTGTAGGAGTCTGGGAGCTGCCCTTGTCTGTGAAGACAGAGGCAAAAAAAGCATTGAGAACATTAGCTTTTTCCACATCCTCTGTCACTAGGTTCCCTCCTCCATTCAGAAAGGGGCCCACACTTTCCCTGGCCGCCTTCTTGTTGCTAACATACCTGTAGAAACCCTTCTTGTTACTCTTAACATCCCTGGCTAGGTGCAACTCCAAGGGTAGGTCTATACTTACGCGTCCGGTTGGAGGCGCGCGATCGATGTTCTGGGTTCGATTTATCGCGTCTTCTCAAGACGCGATAAATCGAACCAGGAAGTGCTCCGTCGTCGACGCTGGTAATCCAGCTCGACAAACGGAGTAGGCGGAGTCGACGGGGGAGCCTGCGCGCCGCGTGTGGATCCCGGCTAAGTGCTTTTTCATTTGAACTAAGGTACTTCTACTTCAGCTACGTTATTCACGTAGCTGAAGTTGCGTACCTTAGTTCGACAGGGGGGGTTAGTGTAGACCTGGGCCAAGTGTGATTTGGCCTTCCTAATTTCACTCCTGCATGCCTGAGCAATATTTTTATACTTCTCCCTGGTCATTTGTCCAATCTTCCACTTCTTGTATAGGCTTCTTTTTTTGTGTTTAAGATCAGCATTTCACTGTTAACAGGATTTCACTGTTAAGCCAAGCTGGTCGCCTGCCATATTTACTATTCTTTCTACACATCGGGATGGTTTGTTCCTGCAACCTCAATAAGGATTCTTTAAAATACAGCCAGCTCTCCTGGACTCCTTTCCCCCTCATGTTATTCTCCCAGGGGACTTTGCCCATCAGTTCCCTGAGGGAGTCAAAGTCTGCTTTTCTGAAGTCCAGGGTCCGTATTCTGTTGCTCTCCTTCCTTCCTTGTGTCAGGCTCCTGAACTAGACCATCTCATGGTCACTGCTTCCCAGGTTCCCATCCACTTTTGCTTCCCCTACTAATTCTTCCCTGTTTGTAAACAGCAGGTCAAGAAGAGCTCTGCCCCTAATTGGTTTCTCCAGCGCTTGCACCAGGAAATTGTCTCCTACACTTTCCAAAAACTTCCTGGATTGTCTGTGCACCGCTGTATTGCTCTCCCAGCAGATATCAGGGTGATTGAAGTCCCCCATGAGAACCAGGGCCTGTGACCTAGTAACTTCTGTTAGTTGCTGGAAGAAAGCCTCGTCCACCTCATCCCCCTGGTCTGGTGGTCTATAGCAGACTCTCATAGGGTGACTAGATAGCAAGTGTGAAAAATCAGGATGGGGGTTAGGGATAATAGGCATCTATATAAGAAAAAAACCCAAATATTGGGCCTGTCCCTATAAAATCAGGATATCTGGTCACCCTAGACTCTCCCCACGACATAACCCTTGTTGCTCACACTTCTAAACTTAATCCAGAGACTCTCGGGTTTTTCTGCAGTTTCATACCGGAGCTCTGAGCAGTCATACTGCTCTCTTACATACAATGCAACTCCCCCACCTTTTCATTCCTGCCTGTCCTTCCTGAATAGTTCATATCCATTCATGAGAGGACTCCAGTCATGTGAGTTATCCCACCAAGTCTCTGTTATTCCAATCACATCATAATTCCTTGACTGTGCCAGGACTTCCAGTTCTCCCTGCTTGTTTCCCAGGCTTCCTGCATTTGTGTATAGGCACTTAAGATAACTCACTGATCGTCCTGCTTTCTCAGTATGAGGCAGGAATCCTCCCCTCTTGTGCTCTCCTGCGCGTGCTTCCTCCTGGTATCCCACTTCCCCATTTACCTCGGGGCTTTGGTCTCCTTCCCCCCCAGTGAACCTACTTTAAAGCCCTCCTCACTAGGTTAGCCAGCCTGCTTGCGAAGATGCTTTTCCCTCTCTTCCTTAGGTGGAGCCCGTCTCTGCCTAGCAATCCTTCTTCCTGGAACACCATCCCATGGTCAAAGAATCCAAAGCCCTCTCTCCGACACCACCTGTGTAGCCATTCGTTGACTTCCACGATTCGACTGTCTCTACCTGGGCCTTTTCCTTCCACAGGGAGGACGGACGAGAACACCACTTGCGCCTCAAACTCCTTTATCCTTCTTCCCAGAGCCACGTAGTCTGTAGTGATACGCTCAAGGTCATTCTTGGCAATATCATTGGTGCCCACATGGAGCAGCAGGAAGGTGCCATCCGTGAGCAGTGTGGGAGTTATGCCTCTGTGTGCGCACGCTAGCCCAGCGAGATGATTGGAATACAGAATATCCACCTGTGGGGATTCCACATCGACTGCTAGTCAGTGCTCACACCTCTGAGAGCAGGCATCCTCACAGGGCTATGGTTATGGCTCTTAAAAGGGAGTGATGATCAGTGGATCCTAATCTCATCAAAGTGCTAGCTCCTATATAGCCAGTTATTGTCCCCTGCCCTCAGATAGTGCCCCTGTCCCAACTGGTGACTCATCTGTGGTCCTTTAGCAGCAAGTTCCATAGAAACTGATATTTACACCTGCCTCAGAAAGGCACAGTCGGGATCTCTGCTGATTTGCCAAGAAATGTGAGGGGAGGCTGGCAGCTATTGGAGTTAGGGGCCGAGATGGGGAGTGGTTGGGCAACGAGACTTGGTCTGGTAGCCAGGGAGGGAAGTGGGCAGGGGGAAAAGAATTGGGGGAAGTAGGGTGACCAGAAAGCAAGTGTGTGTAAAAAATCAGCACACTTTTTGGGAGGGTGGGGGGTATAGTTGCCTATAGAAGACAAAGCCCCTAATATCGGGATGGTCCTGATAAAATTGGGACATCTGGCAGTGTTCCCTTTAATTTTTTACGTCCATCTGCGGAATGAATTTTGTTATGTGCACCAATATGGAGGTGATGTGTGACACATCACCTTCATATCGGTGCACATAACAAAATTCATGTGGTGAGGGCGGGGCTGAGGGGTTCAGGGTGCGGGAGGGGGCTCAGGGCTGAGGCAGAGGGTTGGGGTGCGGGGCTCTGGGGTGTGGCCAGGGATGAGGGGTTTGGGGTGCAGGCTGCTGCAGGGCTGCGGTCAGGAGAGAGGACTTCCCCCCCCCCCCTCCCCCCAGCCCTCTCTCTCGCCGCAGCAGCTCGGGGCCGGGTGGGAGGCACCTCTCCCCAGCTGCGGCAGTTCCAGCAGGGCAGGGCCGGGCAGAGTGAGGAGCTCTTCTCCCCGGCAGCTCCAGTGGGACCGGGCTGGGCCGGAGGAGGGGCGCTTCTCCCGGCCTGCCTGCATGGCCCTTGAGAGCCTGCTGCGTGGCTGCACAGCTTACAGGGAACATAGACATCTGGTGACCCTACGGGGAGGGGAGGCAGATTGGATAAGGTGCTGGGATATGTGGGGAGAACTGGAAATGGCTGGGCTAAGCCTGGGACAAGGAGCTGGGGGGCTGGAGTGGGGATTGGGAATGGCCAGGTGGGGAGACTGGGACTGGAGTGAAGAATCTGGAGGATTGAGACTGGGATCAGGAACCTCAGGAGTGGAAACTGGAGCTGGCTAAATGAGGAGACTGAGAGGGGACAAGGAGCCACTGGTGTGGAGACTAGGACTGGGACAGGGCAGAAGGGGTCAGGCTTCGGGGGCATGGATCCAAGAGTCCACATTCACTAGAGCAGTGGTTCTCATCAAGGGGTACGTGTAGCCCTGGGGGTACACAGAGGTCTTCTAGGGATACATCCACTCATCTAGATAGTTGCCTGGTTTTCCAACAGGCTACATTAAAAGCACTAGAGCAGTCAGTACAAGCTAAAATTTCCTACAGACAACGACTTGTTTACACTGCTCTATGTACTACACATAGAAATATAAGTACAATAGTTATATTCCTGTTGATTTATTTTAGAATTATATGGTAAAAATGAGAAAGTAGCAATTTGTCAATAATAGCATGGCTGTGACGCTTCTGTATTTTTGTGTATGATTTTGTAAGCAACCAGTTTTCAAGTGAGGTGGAACTTGGGAGCACACAAGACAAATCAGACTCCTGAAAAGGGCACAATAGTCTGAAAAGGTTGAGAACCCTTGCACTAGAGAACACGCTCCTACAGGAAGTGGAAGGGAACCCAAGACTCACCATTCCTCCGCTGTTTGCCAGAAGCTGGGAATGGGTGATAGGGATGGATCACTTGATGATTCCCTGTTCTGTTCATTCCCTCTGGGGTGCCTGCCATTAGCCACTGTTGGAAGACAGGATACTGGGCTAGATGGACCTGTGATCTGACCCAGTAGGGCCATTCTTATGTTCTTATGCTGTCAGCAAACATCTGTGAAACCCACAGGCAAACTGTCGAATTCCCCTGTAGAGTTGGTCCATACAGAGAATGACCGCCTCTACAGCTGTCCGTCAGTAGTGGATATCTAAGAATCACTTTCTTCTAGCATTGAACAGAGAATATTGCTGTACTGGAATAAAGAAGACCCATAGTTTTATTTCCACAGTGAGGCCAGCATAACACATTCAACATAGACCAATTTATTCACAGCTTCACAATGGGTTATATTTAGAAATTTGGTATGTTTGGTGTGTCTTAACCAGCCCCCACTATTCCCAATGAATGGCAAGCCTGAACTTTCTTACCCATGAAAAGAGTAAGATTGATTGATTAATACTGGGTTCACGAGGGACTCTCCAGGGTGTGTGTGTTAGATTGCAGTACTGTGTGTGAAACGCTGGACGTGTTTCACAAGCCCCTATCCCTGTGGGGAAGGTTGGAGGACTGCACAGAAAGAGTGGTTTTTCATTCAGTTCGACAAAATACTTTAAAAGCCAAGATCGAACCTCTTTACCCTAAGCCTATGAAAATAAAAACGATTGTATTTGGTTTTGTTCAGTCTTAGCCACTTTGCAGAGAGGGGAAATACAATTATGATTATGAATTTATATTTGCAGTCTAGCAAAATCTGAGTATCTGTTAATTTCATGGGTTCTCCAGTATCATAATCAAGCTACAGAAATAGCATACATCTTTTATATTACAAGCATTTTCTTTTTTCACATATGGCTTAAATATCAGGTGTAGCAGCCCTATAATATTCCCCCCCAACACACACTATCCTCACTGGAAAAAATGTCATTGGAGGGGGTGGGCTAATCCTGACTCTCGATCAATCTCTTATCTATCCATCAAGGTTAATTTGGCAGGAAGGATAACGTAGCATTCGGGAGTATTGCGGTAAAGCTGAGTACTGCCCCTGGGGCGTTTCCCAAACTCCCTGGCTTGTACGGCTGGAACAATTTTGCTTATTTCTGAGCCCATATCGGAATTTGTGTTTGTTTTGGAGCTAGTGGCTTTGCACAGTATTGAAAATAGGCACCACGTTTGCTGGCTTGGCAGTTACGAGCAATTTCAAGGCAAGCGAAACAAAATTCAATGTGACATTGTGGACATATCATATATTTGCACCTTTCCATGTGCTCAATGAGTCGCCCACAGGTGGGACAAGCGCGGATGGAGGGACAGTTTTTTATTTCACTTCCTGGAAGATCCTTCAGCTTGCAGTTTGCTAAGACTTCCAGGGACTGGTTCTTGCATCCCTTGTTTTCACACCTCTCAGATGGTGCTCCGGCACCTTTCCAGGGCTTCAGGCACTGCCAGCAAAACTCAAAGACTTCCCCCTTCAGCGAATGGCAGAGGATACAGACCACCCTCACGTTTTTCAGATCTTGGCGTTCCACAAAGCTTTTGCAGTTGGGACACTTTAGAGAAAAAAACAAATTTCAGACATGAGTGAGAATGTTACTCCATCCTTTTTAAAAAGAAAGTGGCACAAAATGGTATTTACATAGCTTCTGGAGTTCCGTCCCATTTTACAGATCACCTGACTTCTTTATGATTTATAACAGGTGTGGGCAAACTTTTTGGCCCGAGGGCCACATCGGGGCGCGAAACTGTGCCTCCCCAAACAGCCTGGCCCTCACCCCCTATCCGCCCCCTCCCACTTCCTGCCCCCTGACTGCCCCCCTCAGAACGTCCGACCCATCCAACCCCCCTGCTCCTTCTCCCCTG
The DNA here is from genome assembly GCA_037349315.1 of Chelydra serpentina. Classification (NCBI taxonomy): domain Eukaryota; kingdom Metazoa; phylum Chordata; order Testudines; family Chelydridae; genus Chelydra; species Chelydra serpentina. The sequence goes on along the minus strand of JBAIAC010000021.1, from coordinate 818,979 downwards.
ACTGCCCACTCCTGAGACCCCACGCCCCAAACTACCCCCCTGGGACCCCACCTCCTATTCTACACCCCCCCAGATCTCTATCCACACCCCTGCCCCCTGACAGGCCCCCCGGGACCCCACCCCCTATCCAACCCTCCCTGTTCCCTGTCCCCTGAGTGCCCCCCGGGACCTCCTGCCCCTTATCCAACCTCCCCGCCCCCTTACCATGCCACTCAGAGCATCAGGAGCTCACAGCCCCACTGCCCGGCCTGAGCCAGCCACACTGCCGGCGTGGCTGCGGGGGAGGAGGACAGCAGGGGAGGGGCTGGGCAGGACGGTCCCATTGGCTGGATGTGGCCTGCGGGCCATAGGTTGCCCACCTCTGATTTATAATGAAGGTCTGAAAGGGTATTTTCTCTCCCAAAACACTTAATGTTTTTGATTATTTGCCGTATAAATATCAGGAACATCAAGCCTTAGGCCTTTTCTACACTATACAGTTTTGTCAACAAAAGTCCGCTTTCGCTGACAAAACTGTGGAGGTGTACACACTGAAATGCTCCTCCTGCCGATGTAACTCCCCTGCTATGTTGACATCATAAAACCACCTCAGCGAAAGGCAGAGGGCTTTTGTCGGTGCAGTTAGGGTGACACAGTGTCTGTGTAGACACTGCTTTCCTTACATCCGTCATTGGCTGTCATTCTTGTCAATTTCACAGTTCTGCTGGTCTCCTCTCCAAGCCAGGCTGCCACCAAGACTCCCGGCTTGGGCTGCCACCTGGACTCTCCACTGGGAGCCCTGCTGCCCCCCTAGGGTCCCAGGTATCCACTTTCTGCCGGGAGCACGGCAGCCGACTGGACTCTGGGTGTGGATCTCCCCACCATAGGCGAGAAGTCCCGGGCGGCTTCCCCCCCACTCCCGGCTAGGAGCAGGGAGGCAAGAAGCTGGGGGCCAGCTGGGCTCCTGGCGGGGAGCTGTGCAGAGCCGAGCACCCTGGCTCTCAGGCCCCCCACGCTGCCTATTCTCAGTCGTGGGGAGTGCTCCTGGTGAGGTCGTGCACCACCGAGAGAAGGAGGGTAGTGTGGACATCAGACACCACAGTAATTAGTGCAGTGGCTGTAAGTCGACATAGACCTCCTTATCTTCAGTAGAGACATAACCTTCATTTTTGCTGACGATCATCCTTAGCCAATCCTTGGCCAATCATCCTTGGGGGAACTCCAGCTCTTAGTGATAGGGTGGGGTGTGTTGAATCTTTCACAGAACTTTTCTTATCACTTTTCGTTAGCCATTTGAATGAAAGAGGTGCGTCCTGGCAGAAGGGTTACACTTATGCAGTCTGAGTCAAAATCCATTGTTCTCACAATCAGGTTCATTTCCTTGTTTTCTGTATGTCCCGTTCCCACTCGTTTCATTCTTACAGCATAACACAGGATGAACAAGCCCTGAATTTCTAACATTAAAAGAGCCCAGGAGGCTGGGGAAGCAGGCAGTTCAGGCGTCCTTTATATACATCACGAAGAAGTTAAAAGGAAACAAAAATGGGTTACCCAGCAGTAGTTGTTCTTCATGATTCGCCTCTGTGCAGTCACCCTCATGGAATGGTACCCCCCAGTGCCTGTAGGATCTGGAAATGTCTAGAAAACCATGTTTGTTAGGGCCGCACAAATGCTTCCTCACCAGCCTGTGAGGTTACATACATGTGCAGCTCATTTCTTTTCCTGGAACCCACTGTTGCAGATGTACAGAGAACTCCCCGGTTGAGGGGAAGGCGTTCTCAGTTAAATACAGATTGCAACACGGCTCTCCCAATCCAGCACTGGCTAAGTGGGAGGAGTAGTGGTAGCAAAATGTGTGAATCAAACTCCACGTCGCTGCGCTGCATATTTCGGAGATAGAGATGTATCTGAGCCAGGCGATGGCAGCAGAGAGAACCCCGCGGGGTGAGCCCCGAGCAGTGCGTATGATTATTCATGTGGCCAGGGGTGGCGCCTCCAGATTGATATGGAGAACTCAGCTGTCCCTTGGGATAAAGGTCCTGAGAGAGAGGCCGGTACTGTGGGGGTCCCGGCACAACTTTTCAAGGTAAGTTGGTCGCTGCTCCCTTGGCCATGCTGGAACAATCAGGATGAGCCTTGCTTTGGCTTGGTGGACCTTTTGAATGGCCAGTATGATGGGGTGAACTGGAAGAAATGCATACAGCAGATCCTTGCTCCAGTCCAGGAGGAAAGCACCTATCAGAGACTACTTGCACTTGCCTGCTTATAAACAGTAGAGGGGACATTCGGAATTCTCTCTGGAGGCAAAGAACTGTATGTCTGGCGTTCCCTGCCTGCTCAGGAGGTAGCTCGTCAGTGACACCTTCAGAGATCAATTGTGCTGGTGTTGAGCTGCTTTGCTGAGAACTTCTTTGCACATTCTTCTCTCCTGGCTGCAGACCAATGCCAGAGTCTCATGTTGTCTTCGCACAGTGCTAGAGAGTGAGCTCTGCCTTGCTCGTCGTACATTGCTGTGGTTTTCAGTGAACAACCTGGCCTTGAGGAGAGAATTCTATGGCCCAGTAAATGGCTTTGAGCTCCTGGACAGAGGGGGAGAGGGATACCTCAGTGGTTTGAGCATTGGCCTGCTAAACCCAGGGTTGTGAGTTCAATCCTTGAGGGGCCCATTTAGGGATCTGGAGCAAAAATTGGGGATTGGTCCTGCTTTGAGCAGGGGGTTGGACTAGATGACCTACTAAGGTCCCTTCCAACCCCGAGATTCTATGATTCTATGACATTTATGGGATTCTTGCTTCCCACTTGTTCCCGAGGTCATGGATGACAACTAGGTCTTGGAACCCCCATGCGGATTGGAAACATTTCTAATGATTACAGCCAAGGGAGCTGGGTGGTTAAAGCAAACTCCCTATAGCTCACTATCTCTGGGTCTGTGTGGGGATGGGGAGTAGATTGCTGTCCATAGGTGCAGAATAAGAAGACGTGGCCCCCTTTAGCTTTTCTCCAAAGCTGCAGATACCAAAACATTTGGAGTTGAGCTGCTGCAAGTCAGGTTGTGCCAGTTGCTGCAGCAGACAAGATAAGTGGGAGCCTATGATGTCAGCCAGCTCCCCTTCTCAGGAGCCAGAAGCCCATGGCTGATCTATAGGACAATCCTGTCCTGAACAGCGGCTTGCAGTATATTAAGCAGTGGATCCCTGGCCTCCATTAACAGTGGTGGTGACCTCTGACTTGCCAGGAGTGCCTCCTTCTCCCTAAAAACAACGAGGAGTCCTTGTGGCACCTTAGAGACTAACAAATGTATTTGGGCATAAGCTTTTGTGGGCTAAAACCCACTTCATTAGATGCATGGAGTGAAAAATAGACAGAAAAGATGAGTCTAGCTCCAAGAACATGGAAGGGGAGTAAGCACAGGGGTTTTTCTAGGCTTAAGAGCCCTGCATGCACCATGCACAAATGAAAAAATCTATCAACCTATCTAAGGCTATTTTCCACAATTAATCTTAATGTATACAAGAGACTTGTGGGGTAAATGGGTGCTAAGGAGGGCTATAAAGGTGCTCTCTGTAATGGAGGTGGAGGAACTGGGATGATTGGGGGCCTTATAACTTTGTGTGTCAAATGTTCATTATCACTCTGGGCGGGGGGAGCATTTGTGTGGAGGCCCAATGGACAGAGCTTTCCAGAAGGTTCTGGAAACTCGAGGTGTCAGGCGCACCATCCCATCAGTGGGAATGTTCAGAGGTCCTTGAAATAGGTCTGCAGGTCACCTTTCAGGAGAGACGCCGTTCGCTGTCTGCTGTGTATGAAGATGACGTTCCCAAATGTATTTTTTTAGCTCCATCTCCTGCACATGCCCAGCTGCATAAATAAGATCAGTGTCCCCCTGCTCTGTGTGCTATGTGAGGCCGGGCAGAGGAACAGCTGGATTCAGGGTGTCTGCTCCTTGGGATGCCCTGGATTAGTAACCAGCAGCCTCACTGTCATGGCGCAACATGGAAACTCCTGCAACAGCACCAGCAGGCGCAGCTCAGCTTCACCATTATCTACAAGGTGCCATCATGAATAAAGCAAAGGCAGAGGTGTGCAAGAGGAGAGAAGCAGTAGGGATCCGTACTCACCTCTTTGAAGTCATGGTAATATTTAGCTGCAAACTTTGCAAGTTTTTCTTCAAAGTTCCGTTGCTCTGGTTCAGAGAGTGAAGCATTCCGACGGACTTCCTGATAGGGCCATTCCTTCCCACATTTCTTCCCATTAACGTCAGCAGGGCAATGAAACTTCAAGTGACCCTGTAGGCCAGGAGAGCAGAGAAGTCAAAGAGGCAAAGCTGTGAAATCTGAATCCTGTGTCATATTACAAGCCACCTCTTCAGGTCAGCGTTAACTCCATCTTAATAGAGTTGTTTGTTTGCTTGTTTGGAACTTGGGTTTAGTTGTACAGATGAGATTCTGGTGGTGCTGGAGGTGCTAAATATGGTCAGAAAAAATTGTGCTTTCTCTGATTTCTGGAGCAGCTTAACTCTTCATTTCTCTCACTTTGTCGAAGCATTGTGTGTGTATATAGTCAGAACCAACATTCACTTCCCATTACGTTTTTTTTTAAATAACTTGCTAATCTGAGGCTTATGAATGTGTCACTGAGTCCTCAGCAAGTGAAATATTTATGAATTTATTTAAAGGAGTATATTTGTGAAATATTTCCTGAAGCAAAAAACCAAAATCATGGCTAAAAGCTCATATATAAGTGTGGGGGAATAGGTGATTTGAAGAAAAACTGCTTTGATGACTCTGAATGTGGCCTCCATTCTGGCCGTGTTTTGCTGTTTTGTGGGGCTATTTATAAAATTACTCTTCTTTCTTTTAGTATTTAACATGTCTTTCCCTATTTTGTCTATCTCTTGTTTTACGTTCTCATCTGTTCTGTATGTGCACAGCTTGGAAAACTACAAAGAGCAATTCCAGCCACAGTTGGCTGTTTAATCCACTTTATGTTCTCTTTGGTGTTGAGGAATTTCAGGTTCTCATCCACTCAGACTGCCTTCTTTTTTAAACTTAAGACTAGCTTACTGAACCAGCATGCACTGCACCAAAAGACTGAGATTTAGGAAGCAGGACTCATGAAGAACGTGGGAGTCCTCATGCAGTTTGAGAATGTGCTTTTTTGATTTCGGGATAGCTGCTCTGGATCTCTTCAACAACACACTGGTTTATGTTAGGATCATCTGAAAGTGCTCAATATGGCTTGATAGCATTATCTGAATTATTGTTCTTTTTCCCCATTCCTTTTTGCAATGGGATCACAACTTTTCTGGGCCATTCATCCACTTCTTGTTACGCATTCCCCTGGCTGGGGAAACCCATCCTGACTCTGATGGAGGACTACATGAAGTCCGTAGGATAATGCATTGGTTGAAACTGTGGTGTTTATTTGGGCTACAGAATACTAAATGTGGCAAGGTAATCAAGTTTTATTTTATCTCTGAGTACTTAGCTCTGTATAGGTCTCCAGTACCAGGACTTTTTTATTCCTCAAGAGACTGGAATCAAGGATTTTGATTTCTCTGCTAGGTAGGGTACTTCCTTGCATGGGTCATTCATGTCCATAAAATCTAGGTATGTCTCTAAAATTCTTATGCTCACCCTGGGTCATTGTTTGCACACTTTATGGGTCCGCTGTGACCCCTGTCTCATCAATAATTTGGTCTAAAAACTTAATTCTGTCCCTTGAGAATTCGCACTTATCCATTTTATCCACAGTGTCATCCGCAGATGACACTAAGCTAGGGGGAGAGGTAGATAGGCTGGAGGGTAGGGATAGGGTCCAGAGTGACCTAAACAAATTGGGCCAAAAGAAATCTGATGAGGTTCAACAAGGAGAAGTGCAGAGTTGTGCACTTAGGAAGGAAGAATCCCTTTGCTATAGGCTGGGGACCAACTGGCTAAGCAGCAGTTCTGCAGAAAAGGACCTGGGGATTACAGTGGATGAGAAGCTGGAAATGAGTCAACAGTGTGCCCTTGTTGCCAAGAAGGCTAACGGCATATTGGGTTGCATTAGTAGGCGCATTGCCAGCAGATCGAGGGAAGTGATTATTCCCCTCTATTCTGCACTGATGAGGCCACATCTGGAGTATTGCGTCCAGTTTTGGGCCCCCCACTACAGAAAGGATGTGGACAAATTGGAGAGAGTCCAGCGGAGGGCAATGAAAATGATTAGGGGGTTGGGGCACATGACTGACGAGGAGAGGCTGAGGGAACTGGGTTTGTTTAGTCTGCTGAAGAGAAGAGTGAGGGGGGATTTGATAGCAGCCTTAAACTACCTGAAGGGGGGTCCCAAAGAGGATGGAGCTCGGCTGTTCTCAGTGGTGGCAGATGACAGAACAAAGAGCAATGGTCTCAAGTTGCAGTGGGGGAGGTTTAGGTTGGATATTAGGAAACACTATTTCACAAGGAGGGTGCTGAAGCACTGGAATGGGTTACCTAGGGAGGTGGTGGAATCTCCATCCTTGGAAGTTTTAAAGGCCTGTCTTGACAAAGCCCTGGCTGGAATAATTTAGTTGGTGTTGGTCCTGCTTTGAGCACCTCCTGAGGTCTCTTCCAACCCTAATCTTCTATGATTTGGCAGAGGTCATAATTCCTGGAAAGGTTCATGTTCCTTTGAAAGTGTTCAAAGGCAGATGATATGCTAAATGGATGTTGACTAAAAGAAAAATTTCCAAATGGTGTAATAGAAGTAATCGGTAGTGCAGAGTCTATGGCTACTCAAAAGAACCGCAACTGGGCATGGCATTTTGAGAGGACTTTTGTGTCTCCAAGTTCATAGAATCAGAGAACCATAAGGTTAAAAGGGACTGCAGGGGTCATCTAGTCTAAGCCCCTGCCAAGATGCAGGATTGCAAGTTGTTCTAACATATGTTCTTCATGTGGAGGTACAGGTCTCTTCCTTCAGAGATTCTCATTAAACTTAAAAAAAATGTACATGGATCTTAATCTTTGGGTTTGGGGCCTGTCACTGGCACACCATTCTTCTGGAATATCTACTTGGAAAGTTACATGCATCTTCTCTATTTGGCTGAGTTCCTCTTTTACCTGGCTGTCAGTGGGAGGGAAACTTCGAGGTGTTGGCAGGGAGTGGGACTTGAAAGCAAGTGCTCATTTGGGGTGGCAGGTGGAGCAGCCTGTTGCCGGCTCTAAGGAAGTCAGTCACCGCTGTGTCGGGACTCCGGCTGCGTTCAGTGTTTTGTAGATAATGTGGTGTCACCTCATTGCTTTGTGTACCCCTGGCATTACAATATCATTACAACCAAACACACCAACCCAGCCCAGGAATTGCTGGATCTCTTGTCACATTTCCAGCACAATTTTGAAGATTCAAAAGGTTCAAAGAACTCAAAGGCTTTAAAAATAGCATCTGCACTTCAGCTGTTTATTTGAAATGGACCCTTCGAACGTTCTGAGGTTCTCTTGTCACTGGAAAGAAGAATGATCTCTTTGCATCACAGGTAGTTACTGATTTCTCATGGGTGGGGAGGGAAGCGGGGGATGGGAGGGGAAATAACAGTAAATGGTCTCAGAATGCCCCACATTACTAGCTGACAACAGTTTTCCCACTTGACAGAATATTTCAATATATCAAGGGACATACCTCTGGGAGAAACCAAGTATATTAAAAACACGTAGTACGGCTTTTCTGACTGCCTTCTGTGTTTTCTTACCTCGTCTAACAGACTTCGGCACCAAGCTGTTAAAGAACCAGGATCCGCAGCATGTCCACAAGACATTTCCACCCTCATGAGATCCTCATCATCACCTGACAAGCAAGGAGACACTAGCTGAATTAACATAAACATCCTCTCGAAAGTGAGTGTGTTTATCAAGTCTGGATCTTTGGTCTGGGAGGTTCTGCCCCCCTTCCCCCAGTACTGAAGCAGCTGGCAGAAGACGTGTCTAGGGTGCACATATTTACAAAAGTTCCCCAGGGATTTAGGGACTCAAGTCTCATTGACTTTCAGTGGGACACGTGGGACTTGCACTGGGGTGCTTTTGAAAAATGGGTGTTACACATTTAAATATTTTCTCCTTCTGCTTTCCTTATTTGGTTCAGACCATTCTTTTTACCCTTTGGGGAAAGGGGTCTTTTGTCTCCTTCCCAAAGACCTGAGGACCTCCCTCTGCCCCATCTTTCCTGCTTAGAAAGGATGTTGTTAAAGCAAAAGATTGGGTGTCAGGAGATCTGAGTTCTAGTCCCACTCAGTGGCGGATTTAGAGTCAGTGAGATCCTGTGCTCATCTTCATTTTTGGGGCCCCTGCTTGGGACCCGGCCAAGAAAAAGAACATTCTCTCTTATCTCCCGCCGCCTCTGTTTTTCATTCTTTTTTTCTTTATCCTCCTCCTATAAACAATAGGAAGTAAATGAAAATAAAGTGAGGTACCTTGATTGTTTTTGTCGTCTAACTTATTTCTCCACAGACCACTTGAAAATCATTGAGGGTCTCGGCGGACCACTTAATAATCTTTCCAAATTTTGTTTGTACCATTAGCTAACTATTAAAGCGCTTTGGATAAGAGCGCTTTATTAAAAAAAAGTGAAAAAAACCATTGGGGTGCGGGGTCTGGCCAGGAGTTAGGGTGCGGGAGGGGGCTCAGGGCTGGGGCAGGGGGTTGGGGTGTGGAGCGCTTACCTGGGGCAGCTCCCGTTTGGTGCGAGGGGTGCAGGTGGGGATGTGTGGGGGGGTGCAGGAGTCAGAGCTGGAGCTGCAGGTTCTGGGAGGGAGTTAGGGTGCAGGAGCAGGCTGGGGGTTGGGGTGCAGGGTCTGGCCAGGAGTTAGGATGCACGAGGGGGCTCAGGGTTTGGGCAGGGGGTTGGGGTGTGGCGCACTTACCTGGGGCAGCTCCCATTTGGTGTGAGGGGTGCAGGTGGGGAAGTGTGTGTGGGGGGGTGAAGGAGTCGGGGTGTGGGGGGTTGGGCAGGTGAAGGAGTCAGGGCAGGGGGCTGGGGAGGTGTGAGGGGGTGCAGGAGTCAGGGCATAGGGTGGGGGTTGGGAGCACCCCCTGCCCTACCCCTGCCCCCTGCCCTGAGCGGCTCTTGGCAGGGACCTGGGAGGGGGTATGTGTAGGGGGAGTGCAGGGGCCCCGCCTTTCTTCCGCCCTGCACCGATTCCACCCCCTTCCCCAAGGCCCCTCCCCTTCCCTCCCAGAGCACCCGGAGCCGGCGAACAGCTCGGGGAAGGAGGCGGGGGAGGGGGGAGCTTGGCTGCCGGTGAGGGCAGAGCCTGCAGCAGGAGCCCTAGGAGCTGGCAGGACCAAGCTTCTGCCCCCACAGCTGCCCAGCCCTGGGGCCCCTTGTCATCACGGGGCCCCATGCCAGAACACCCTGCTGTGTTTTACTGTAAACCCGCCTCTGGTCCCACTACCACAGACTTCCTGAGCCTTCTTCCTTATGGTCCCTTGTCTCCTTCAGGCCAGCTAGGCTGCCATAAAAATGCACAGAGCATGTACAGGACCCCCCTACCGAACATCGCCAGGTACAGGAAGGGGAAACTCTCCTGCTACTTGCAACAGCTCCACCCAAAAGGTATGGCATCACAAAACTAGCAATAATACAGTTTCTTCAGACAGACTTTCTCGCGCGCTAAGAAAAAGAACTTGTACAACTATTTTAACATCGCTACCTGATGTCTCCCACCATAATAGTCAGAGTCTCCATCTCATTCCTTAGATGCGCTGACCTTTTCCTGGCTTTTTGACTACTGCTACATGTTGAACCGCGGTCTCCATTGAGCTGTCTGCAGCAATGCTCAAGACTATTTTACAAAATGCTCAGTACAAGCCAACCAGCAAATCTGGGGGGCACGTGACCCGGCATGCCCCCCACTGTCACCGCTGTCTGTATGAAATCCACCTCTTTACATCTTTTGACACAAATACTTTTACATTAGTTCAATTTTACCCTCTTTCAACTTCTTAGCTGGGGCAGGATTTGTGTTCTGATCCACCAGCCTGGCCATGAATGGGCAGAGTCCCAGGCATGTAAAAGGGGGCATATCCCCCCCCCCCGCATCTATGGCTACACGCAGGGGTAGGCAACCTATGGCACGTGTGCCAAAGGCGGCACCCGAGCTGATTTTCAGTGGCACTCACACTGCCTGCGTCCTGGCCACCGGTCTGGGGAGCTCTGCATTTTGATTTAATTTTAAATGAAGCTTCTTAAATATTTTAAAAACCATATTTCCTTTACATACAACTATAGTTTAGTTATATATTATAGACTTATAGAAAGAGACCTTCTAAAAACGTTAAAATGTATGACTGGCACGCGAAACCTTAAACTAGAGTGAATAAATGAAGACTCAGCACATCACTTCTGAAAGGTTGCTGACCCCTGCCAGCATCAGCGGGCTCTAAAGCCTTCATCTGCTGCTCTAATGCCACCCCTCTCCCCACCATTCCTCTCTCTAGACACCCCAGAGAAGCAAGAGAAGGGTATCCAGGCATGCTGCATGCACCCAGCTGCTGCTGCTTATAGTGAGCTGTGTGTGCTGAACAGGAAACTACAAGAAGCAAAGTCACCAAATAGCAGGTTTCAAACTAGGGTAATTTACATAATGATTTTAAGTTTCTGCTTTGCTCTCATGCTTCAAAATGGCTTTAACATCTGGCTCTACAAACTCCAATTCCATTTCAGAATGGTGAGACAATGCCCCTTCACCACTGCTACAGTCTGTTTGCCACAAACAAGGAAAGGCCTAAGTTATCAGGCTGATAACAAATGAAAATGCTGCCCGGAATTACCTGTGATATCGTCCTTTCTACGAACAAACTTTGGTGCAGGCTCTTCATTTTCTTTTCTAAAAAATTCCATAGTCTTAGCTGGAGACACAAAGGGGACAGAAAAGACCCTTCCAAAAATGATCCCTCAGGGGAGAGAGCAAGTCTGTCTGTTCTGTACAAGGGTACAGTTTGCTTTGACAAATGATTACAAAGCTAGCTAGAAATGGTTTCACTTTGACCTACTTAACGACTCCTCCCTCATCCTCTGGAGCTGCATCATTCTACACCCATACTGCCCTGCCCCTTGTGAGGGAAACAAGGGAGCTTCTCCTTTCATTTCCCTGTTTATCCCTCTGTGAGGCCCAGAGTGGCAGTTCAAAATCTTACAGTCTACATAAAGGAGGAGCGACAGTTTTGCCGTGGCAATCATTACGTGAAAGCCCTGATAAAAAGGGCTCAAATGATAGAAATGTTACTTAGGATGCACATCTAAGTCATAGACAGTGTTTTGTATCTAAAATAACTTTTACTTTTCATATTTAGTGTGAATAACAGCAGCAGAAGAGCATGAGCAGAAAGAAGTAAACAATTTTGAACCCGAGTCTCCACCAAAATGTATTTTTAATTTAATTTAATTTTTATTTCTGGGGAGAGAACTTTCTGCTGGCGTCAGCTGTCTTGGTCCTTATTTGACAGCAGGGCTGTCAGCACTGTTCTTTACCACCCTCTGAGGCAGCCCAAGTTTTACATGAATCAAGTTTATGAACTGCTACTTACAGTATTGTTCCCCCAGCAAACTGCAGAGTTGTCCACGCCTCTCTAATTGGGGATATTTGGCAAAAACACACATCCCAGATTCCACAACTCCTGAATCAGCCGTGTGACAAGTCCACAACGCTCAATATTAACTGGAGAAAGCTAAAACTAATAGCTTTTAACCCAGGGAGCTAATGTTTACAAAAGAACCCTCTTCTACAGGCCTCTTCCCCCAACTGCATCTATCACCAGCGGTGCTTTGTCCCACTCAAAGATACAAGGAAAGGCAGGTATAGTAAAAACAAACACATATTTATTGAACAAAGAAAAGAAAAATAACTCGGTTGTTTGGCATAAAGCCAGGGACCCCAAAACAAGATAGGTAGGGAACAAGTAAATCAAATAACTCTGTAGATAACCATGTCGTGCAGATACACAAACACTATGGACCATGGACAGGAACCACAAAGACCACCAGAAGACAGCACTCAGGATCCTTTCGGGACAGCACAGGGAATCAGGACCAATGCCACGACGAAGACAGGACCAGGATCAGGTAACAGGCAGGTAAGTCGGAATCCTTCTTTGGTCGTCACTTGGGTACAGGTGATGCGCAAAGGCATACGGAACGGGGCTGCCACTCGGGCGGACAGCACTTGGTGCTGGGCGCACAGTCCTTTGATAACCTCCCCTCGCCGGGCGGATTATTCCACATCATGTGACCATTTCTTGCTACAAGTTCCCGCCAAACTTCAGAAAGAGCGCCAACTGGGCGATGAAGAGAGGGGACTAACACGGAGGGCAAACAACAACTCAGGCAAAACAAAATGGCAAAACCAGCCAAAATAGTGAAATTGGCCCTACTGAGAGAGAGGAAGTCCCCTGGCTGCAGGGGGCTTCCCATCTGACTGGGAAGCTGATCCACTAACAGGTGTTCTTTATCGTAACAGTCTTCAGTTTAATTGGAAAGAAAATAGCCTGATGCCTGACTGAAGTGTGTCGTGCCCCCTGCAAGAATCTAACATCACTTTCCAGCTGGGAGAACCACCGTCCTTTTGCAAGGTGTCTGTTGCTGAGTCATTGGTCCATCTACCTTGGGGGGAAATGTATTTTACTGGAACCTGTTTTAAATCTAGTTCCCCACTGAGTTCCCTCCCTGATGAGCAGCAGCAGCTCTGTGCCACTGAAGGAGCCTGCTAGCTAGTCAAGGTGAGAAGCACAAGGTAGGATTTTATCATGGACAGTGCATGAACTCTTGGCTGAGGGAGGCTAGCTCCCAGCCCCGCCCCTTCTATCCAAGGTCCCGCCAGAGCCCAGAGCCCCCCCACCATGGCTACTGGCCTCAAGCCCCACCCCAGGCTAGCCCCCCAGGCCCAAAGGAGTGCCAGAAGAGTAGACGGTGTGTGGCCACAGCCTCCCTAGCTCCAGAGCACCAGGAAGGCAGGCAGCAAACGGCCCCAGCACCTCCCAGCCCTGGAGCACTGGGAGGGCGGGCGGGGGGCACCACTGCAGTCCCCCCAGCCCTGGCCGGAGCACAGGGGGACTTGAGGAGCCGCACACACGCTGGAGGGGAGCTGACTGGGCAAGTTGGAGCATGGGCAGGGCCATGCCTGGCTCTTTGGGGAGGCACAACTTTCCCCAGCCTATGGGACCCACCGCCCGTGGATTTCATTATTTCCATGAGTCAAGGTCGCAGACAAAGCCAGGCAAAATCTGTGCTTAAGAATAATTTAATGGAGGGCTGCATGGCCCAGAGGAGATATGAAGGAAGTGTACAGAATCTTCCCTTTCAGGTCACCAAGCCAGCTCTGACCCAGGTGGGTAGCTACCAAAAGTCATACTTGCAGGATGTATTGTCTGAAATGAGTTGGTGGTCTCAGTCCAGTTCCCAGTGGATAGGTTCGTATCTGTCTGAGCAGCAAGGCCAAAAACTAAATGGAGGCTGGTGACATAGTACTTATCCAAAAAGTATCTTGTGAGGCATCAAATAGAAACTTGTATCATAGTCAGTGTGAGATGTATGTCAGGTCAGGGTGTGAGGAGTTAGTGCGTACTAAAAATATGTTTAAATTATGTAACCAGGCAGGGTTGATAAATGAGCTTTTTCTAGAAAAAGGAATGTTGATTTACCTGCCTGCCTAGGTAGGGTGATCAGACAGCAAGTGTGAAAAATCGGGACACGGGGTAGAGAGTAATAGGAGCCTATATAAGAAAAAGACCCAAAAATCGGGACTGTCCCTATAAAATCGGGACATTTGGTCACCCTATGCCTAGGCCTCAAATATAAATTAAGCAGTGTGAAACCAACACAAGCCCTGTTTGAATGTTAAGTCAACAGGGAAAATAGGGGTGTGTGTGTGTGTGTGTGTGTGTGTGTGTGTGTGTGTGTGTGTGTGTGTGTGTGTATAATCATGAGGGGTGAGCACACTGGTGTCTGAGCCCCGGGGGTCATCCTGACTCAAAACAAGGACCATGTACTTAGGGAATATAAAGGAGAAAGCAAAAGGACATTTTGTTATCCATTTTCCTGATCTACAGTCATAGACGCCCGGTTCCTTCGTGCTGCGGTTCCCAGCCCATGGGAGCTGCAGAGCTGGCACTTGGGGTGGGGGCAGAGTTTGGAGCCCCTTGGGTGCCCTTATGGGTAGGAGCCAGAGAGGGGACATACTGCTGCTTCTGGGAGCCGTGCAGAGCCACGGCAGGCAAAGCGCCTACCTTAGCTCCGCTGCGCCACCAACCGGACCGCCCCGTCAGTGGTACTGACCAGAGCCACCAGGGGCCATTTTTGACTGGGCTTTCTGGTCGAAAACTGGACACCTGGCAACCCTAGTAACTTCCTGCCAAAGCTTCCTCACTTGCGGATAAATCCTACGGTCCCAATTCAGGCAAAAATCCTATTGGTTTCCCAGGAGTTTTGGCTAAGGACTGCATAATTTGGTTGAAGTAGACTAGGGAATAAAAGGTCATTTCAAACTGCTTGCAACATGGCTACAGGCAACTGAGCTTGATTACTACAGCTGTCTTCTTCTTGATGGAGCGCTGGCTGGTGAAATATGTGGGGAGGGACAGCTAAGCTGAGAGTCAAAAAGAGAAAGTGAACGTCAGTTTTAAGTTTCCTGTTCCTTGCTGGCTGAGGCAGCATTTCCAGGAATCGAGCTGTTTATCGGAAAGTGGTGCCTTGAGTCGCTCTTTGAGCCTGCTTGTAAACAGACAGGTTTAGTCTGGAATTCCCCCTCCAGGGCAATGGCCCACAAAGACCTTGCCCAGCCCAAAGTTATGCATCCTGTGACGCTCAGGGGTTTGGCTGTGTGATCATCAGGGCAATGCAAGGCTCAGTTTGCAAAGTAACCTCCCTTTTTATGAAATAGAAAGAAGGTTTCCTCTGCAATTAATCACTTTACGGCCTGCAGAACACCAGGCAATTTGCAGTAAGCATTGAAAAGCCTCAGTCCATGTCCCAGTGGATAGTTTTGTAGCTAGGGTGACCAGACAGCAAATGTGAAAAATCGGGACAGGGGGCGGGCGGTAATAGGAGCCTATAGAAGAAAAAGACCCCAAAATCGGGATTGTCTCTATAAAATCGGGACATCTGGTCACCCTATTTGTAGCAGTCTGAGCATGAACGCCAAGGATTGAATCGAGGCCCAACCATGGGTTCCTGCAGATCAGGGTGAGGCACTGTTGAGTGATATTTGGGCCAGGTCCCAAGGCTAGGCCTTGCTGAGTGATATTTGGGTCCGGTCCCAAGAATAGGCCTGGTCTCTCTCTTCCCCTGCTATGGGGGTAAGTTAAACCATCTGCTACTGAAAGGGACAGGATGCTCACAGATAAGGGGCAGGATGTTCTTGTTCTAAGAATGGGGTCCCCATGCTCCCCTTCATGAGAATGTTTTCCAGAAAGCGCCTGTTGATTTATCATTTCCTTGTGAGTGTTTCTTTTTCATAGAGGGGACCACCCCTATCTGTTTTAAGTGTATAAATACTCCGCTTCTGTCCTAATAAAGCTGCCATACACCCTCACAGAGAGGGGGGGTATGAGCCCTTTGATCAAAGAACCTCTTGTACGCGTCATTTCTTTCGGTGGTCTCTGACAGCTTGAGAGTTCCAACCCAACTCCGCCGGACCCGGGCAGTGAGGGGGGTAAGTAGGACAAGCTTATTTTTACCTAACAGCACTATAATGAGCCAGTGGGTACAGGAGCTATTCATGTGACTGTCGGAATTGAACTGCCATAGTGAAACTGTAGGGTTATCAAGGGACCAAACCCCAAATGTCTTGGTTTCTATCAGCTTAACGTGAATGTTTTTCTCCACTCCAGCTGTTCTGAAGGGACGTGGTGAGGTATCAACCTCCCTTCCTTAGGGCCAGGGTTCTTCTATTACTAGCCATAAGGCTTTGCGTGGCTGGTTTGAAACCTCAGGAGAGGAAGGGTGAGGCGGTGGTGAGGGTGCTAGCCTGGCACTTGGGAGCCTTGGGTTCACGTCCTTGTTCACTTCCGACTCCCTGTGTGGCTCCCAGTAGCGTAGCCAGGGGGGGAGCGGCGGAGCGGCCGCTCCCCCTTGAGCGGAAGCGGCAGAAGCGGCGCCTTTTTTTAGCAACACTAAAAAAAGGCGCCGCGCTGCTCCTGGGAGACGTTGCGGGGCCCCGCCCCCGACGCTGGGCAACGTCACCCGGCGCCGGGGGGGCGGGGCCCCGCCACGTCACCCGGCGCCGGGGGGGCGGGGCCCCGCCACGTCACCCGGCGCCGGGGGGGCGGGGCCCCGCCACGTCACCCGGCGCCGGGGGGGCGGGGCCCCGCCACGTCACCCGGCGCCGGGGGGGCGGGGCCCCGCCACGTCACCCGGCGCCGGGGGGGCGGGGCCCCGCCACGTCACCGGAAGCTGGCGCCTGTGCAGGGGGAGGTGCCTTTTTGTAGGGCCGCTCCCCCTGCACGCCGGACCTGGCTGCGCTACTGATGGCTTCGGCAAGTGACTAAGGGCAAGTCTACACTGCAGTGCTACATCGGCACCGCTGTAGAGCGTCTGGGGAAGAGGCACTATGCCGATGGGAGAGCACGCTCCCGTTGGCATAATTGCTGCTCTCCCACTGACATAGCGCCAGTGTGGACAGCGCTTTGGTCACTGTCATTTGTACCCCTGAGCGACGTAAGCTGCATCGACTTCAGCAGTCGTGTAGACCAGCCCTAAATCTCCCTTGCCTCAGTTCCCTCTGTATAAAATGGGGATAATACCACTGCCCTGCTTCCTGTGTGTGTGTTGGAGGGGGGGTGTTAGGATAAAAAGGTGGAGATGCTCAGATCCTATGGAAATGGGGGCCACATAAGTACCCACAAAGTTACCTCTCCCAGTGTCCTTCTGTTACTGTTTGTGCATGTGAATAATTGGAAGTTTTCTATGTGTGAAACGGCATTATGTTAACCTGTGCACTGAGTACGGTGGGGCTGGTGGACCCTCCACACCCAGCAGGGCAAGATCAGGCCCATGGTGGCTTTTTTTTTTTTTGAGGAAGTATATAACATTTCAACGTAGAGTCATGGGCTTTAGCCTCATGACTCCCACTGGTGTTAAAGGAAGTTGCACAGCTAAATTCCTACATGCTGTGCTGAATAATAAACACATCTTACAAGGGTATATGTGTCTGAACAAATGTCAGTGGCTTTCTTGCCAGCCAAGAGCCACTGCTCCTTCTAGTGGGCTAAGGAGGAAAATGTAGCAAACATATTTGCTCAATCTGGCCTGTCATAACGAAAGTGATAGTTAAAGGAACAGCTACTTCAAAGCCCTCAGGATCAGCCTGTCTAGAGGGTTCAGCCTTTAGCTTTCTCCTTGGAACTCTGCTCAGGGGACTAATTTCCACACTGCTCAGGGACTTGTGCAAAAGGTAAGTTGTGTTACTGTGCACAGGGGACATCAGAACTTGAAAAGAACGTGTGTGACAGAGGTGGGGAAGCTAGTTCACAATGTGTATCGGACTCACTGTGTGGAAAATATAATGGAGATTGTGTTACAGGAGCGAGCAGCGTTAAATGAGCAGTGTGGCAATGCCTGTTTAGTTAAAAGGGGGAGTCAGACCTTTACATTCAGCTGGTGGTGGACTTTGCAGCTAGATGCTACTAACCTTTATACCGTGTGCTTGATTAGCTTGCAGTGTATCGAAACGTGCATGAACCTGGGAAGGCGTCGGATGCTAACGACTGATGAACTAAACCAGGCAGCTTGAAGGAGACGATGGACGAGACAAACATGCCAAAGAGTTAGTATTACTAAAATAAATGACAGAAATAATGTAGGTATTATTTCATAGTACCAGATGTTCAGGGGGCATTTTATAAACTGGTGGTATTGCTGGGAATACAAATCATCACTGGGATAGGGCAGTTCTTAATAAGGGGGAACCCCATTTTTTCTCCCTTAACTTATGGTAAGCACCCTGTTCACCAGCGTTCTCTGCATGTGTTTAGCAAGCAGGAAGTGGGACAGGAGAAAACCCATTTACTTGGATTCCCATTAAAAGCAAAACATTCCTGTTTGATTAGAGCCCAGACGGGAGGCAGCACCGCTTCGCATTTAGTGCAGGTTCACTTCGCTGGCAGGGTTTAGACTTGGATCTATATCTTTCATGTCCCGTCCCCACCCCCACCCCGAACATAGAGTGATAGTCAGGGGCAATGTTCCCTCTAATTTTTGACAGGCCATGTGTGCAAGAAAATTTCTTCTGTGCAAAGTTTTGACAGGCCGTGTGTGCAAAAAATTTCTTCTGTGCAAATTATTGTGCTTCTGTGCAAATTTTTGTGCGTTTGGTGTTTCGCCGTGTGCGCGGGGTTTAGGATCTGCACAGTTTAGAGGGAACAGTGGTCAGGGGTGGTGCCAGCCTCTCCTGGTGGGGGGGTCCTGTTGTGGGTTTTTGCCCCACCTTGCCACGGGGCCCTGTCCTCTCTGTGGCCCCGCCCCTGCCCCTCTTCTCCCTCCAAATCCCTGCTCCCCGTCCCCATGGGATGGGAGGCCGGAGCCGTGAAGTCCTTGCAGCAGCCACTGGGGGACGGGGCTAGCTCCGGGGCTGGCAGAGCCCTGGTAACACTCGTGAGATGGTGCCCAGGATCCCAGGCCAGAGCAAGTCATAGACTTTAAGGTCAGAAGGGACCATTATGATCATCTAGTCTGACCTCCTGCACAATGCAGGCCACAGAATCTCACCCACCCACTCCTGGAATAATCCTCTCACCTATGTCACCCGTTCTGCTGTGCGGAGCCCTGGACCCTCCACATGTCCTAGGCGGTGTGAGAGACACTGGCCAGGGGCCGCTGTCTTCAGAGCTGGGCAGGCAGAAAGCGGAGCTGCTATGGGGGTGGTGGGGTGGGAGGATAAAACAAATGTTGGGGTAGCTATAGCCCTCGCAAGCCCCCCTGAGCACCTCCCCTGGTGATAGATTTAAGCATGATGCAGACAGTCTCCTCATAGGCCTGGGAGATCCAATACCAGCCAGGAGCATGTCTGGAGTGTGTTGCTGACACAGCAGAGCAGTTGCGCTCAACAGTGGGGAGCTGATAGGTGCGTTCACCTAGCTGGGCAATCAGGACAAAAATGTGGGGGGCTTTAAAGGGGAGGGGCTTTCCATTCTCCATGACCCCTGGGGAGCGGAGTTCACAATGGTGAGCGGAGCGGTCAGTGTGGGACGGCGGCTGGAGACAGTTACGGTGTCTGTGCTCACAGTGCATCAACCTAAGTACATTGGCCGTGGCTGTACGCCACTTCGGGAGGTGATGTTATTAAGTCAGTGTAAGCCTGCTCCGCTCCCCTGGCTCCCAGGCTTGGGGGAGGGGGGGAACCGCCCCCCAGCACTCGCCGGCGGCGCAGCTGGGAACCGGGGGAGCGGAGCAGGCTGGGGCCGGATCACTCCACTTCCTGCCGGAAGTGGCCAGCCCCCCACCCCTCCAGAGGCCTGGGGCCAGCTCCCCCCGTCCCGCCCATGGAGGCCTGGGGCCACCCCCCCTCGGTCCTCCCCACAGAGGCCTGGGGCCAGCCGCCCCCCCTGATCCCACCCACGGAGGCCTGGGTCCCCACACAGCCCCCTCGCGGGGGTGTGTGTGCTGTGTAGGGCACCAAAATAGCTAGGGATGGCCTTGCGCACACCCCTCCCGCACCCCAATACCCTGCCCTGAGCCCCCTGCCACACCCTGCACTCCCTGCCCTGAGCTCCCTGCTGTACCCTGCACACCTCCTGCACCTCAACTCCCTGCCCTGAGCCCCTGCCACACCCCGCACCTCTCCTGCTCCCCCAGGGGCAGGGAGGTGGCAGAGTTGGGGTGAGAACTTCGGGGAATGGGGTCAGGGAAGAGGCAGGGCAGGGGCGGGGCCTCAGGGAAGGGGTGGAGTGGGGGTGGGGCTGGGGGCAGCAAGGGGTGGGTGTCTGTGATGCGGCCCTCGAGCCAATTCCCTAGTCCTCGTGCGGCCCTCATGGTCATTTGAGTTTGAGACCCCTGATCTAAACTATGCAATTAGAGTTACCTTAGTAACATAACTCAAGTTGACGTAGTTTAGATCTACTTACTGCAGCAGCACTTTAATCTGTTAAGTGTAGACAAAGCATAAATCTTCCAATATCTGATACAAACTTGTAGTTCTTTCCACCCTATGCACAGATCGTTTGTTTTAAGGTGACTCTTGGGGTTTTTCTCCATCTTCACTTCGTCACTGTCCTTATTCTGTTGACACGTCTCTGCATTTGCAAATAAAAATCCTCCCTATCTGTGGCAGAAGGAGGAAGAAAGGATGGAAGGGCAGAGAGAATTTTAGACAGTCCCCGCTCCAAAGTCCCAAGCATGGGGGCTGCCACACATTGCTTACCAGAGATTCAGGATTAGACAATAGGTAAACTGAGAGAGAAAGTGTTACACTGCACCTCATATTCTTCATAGTTTTATGATATAATTATGATATAGTTATGATGCACAAGATATAATTATGATGTACAAGACAAGGCATGTGAGGTGTCATTGGAAAAGTTATGATTTGTTGAATATGATTATCCTATTTGTAGGCATGTATCACTTTTGTATCTGAAGTGATGAATACTGTCTATGGATCTGTATTTCACATGTAGTCACACCTGGGTAACGCCCACTAGGCAAGATGCTTTCAGTCTAATAGCTGGCTGGGAAGGGCCTGTTCATGGTAATGAGCCATTAGGGAAAACAGTAGGCCCTAGGAGAAGCTTATCTCACACCTGGTGAGCCTTCCTGGGAACGCTCCAGACAGCCTGTAAGTAATGGCTGCTACAACTCTACAAGGGCAGGTGACCAGACCACATGACTCTGGACTCCATCTTGGAATGCCTGTATTTTTCCACAAACTGGGCTGGAAACTGGTTTTGGAACAAAGGGTTCCCACCATATGCTAAAGCTATATGAGGTGGGGAGTGACATCCTCTAGGGGCCTCACTCCCCACACAAGAGAACTCCTGAAAACACCTGAGGAACAGAGACTGAGCTGGGGGAAGTGCTGGACCCAGGCTAAAGGGATTTCTAGCCTGTGTATGAAGACCTGGGAAACCCAAGCTGCAAAGCTAATGCAGCTTGTACCTTAAGAATCCGCATCCTGCTTGTCTCATCACAGGGTGGGGATTTGCTAGTTCATATCCTACCTTCCTAGTATTTTAGGCTAGTTTGTGTTTTTGTTCATTTATTAGGTAATCTGCTTTGATCTGTTTGCTATCACTTAAAATCTGTCTCTTGTCATTACTAAACTTGTTTTATGCTTTAATCTAAACCCAGTGTGTCTTTCAGTGAAGTGTCTGAGGGGAAAATCTCAGCTTGGTTCCCACAAATATGCATTGGCCTCTCCACACTGAGGGAGGGGCGAACTGGGTAATAAATTCATACTGGTCAACGTTTGTACCAGGTCAGGACAGTACAGCTCTGGGGTCCTAGACCAGGGAGCTGGTGGTTAGTTTGTCTGTAGCTTCTTTATTGTTGGTTCGTGCAGTGGCTGGTCAGAGAGCCTGCGTGTAACTGCAAGTGGGTGTGTCCCTACTTGTGTGAATGCTGGAGGAAGAGTAGGATTGGGAGCGGGTCTGCAGCTTGTCACAGCAGCACAGTGAAAGAGGGAGCCCAGGCTGGTGGGTCAGAGGGCTCAGTGGAACCCCATTCCAGGTGGCACCCCAGGGGGAACCCGTCACAGAGAGTGTATATGTGAAAGCCTTATTGGCCAGAATAGAATATCCTCTGAGGGCTTGTCCACATTTACAGTGCTGCTCTAGCGCTTAGCAAAAACACTACCTACACCAACAGGAGAGCTTCTCCCATCACGTAGGTACTCCATATCCATGAGAGGTGGTACCTAGGTCCACAGGAGAAGCTTTCTAGTCAACATAGCGTTGACTAGACTGGGGACTAGGTCAGTATAATATAGACATAAATGTGTAGTGCTGACTAAGCCTTAGGCAAGTTATTGAGAACACAAAAGCACCGCTCCCCCAAGTAGTTTAGGTTATAACAGCTCTGAACTAATCTTTTCTTTGTTTTCCCTCCAAAATGGCCATTGGTTCAGAGGCCTTATATCAGCAAATTTATGACTGGGCTATTTTTGTAGTGTGTCAGGAATTTACTTAGATATGTCTTGGGTTCTGTCATAAATATAAAGGGAAGCGGGAGAGGGTCGGATGAAGTGCTATGAAATCCTCTTACCAGTAAAGGGTTAAGAAATGCAGGTAGCCAGGCTGACACCTGACCGGGCTGGCATCTGACCAATAAGGGGACAAGATACTTCAAATCTTGGGAGGGGGGAAGGTGTGTGTGTTGCTCTTTGTCTGAGTCAGAGTGATCTTGGGAGACAAGAAGGACCTGCAGAAAATCAATCTCTTCAACCAGTCGTCTTCTCACCAAACCTCACTTTTCTAAAGTAAGTTTAGTCAGCATTGCTAATAGGTTTCTGTTTGTTTTGCTTGGTGAGCTTTCCCTGTGTTAGAGGGAGGGGTTATTCCTGTTTTTTCTGTAACTTTAAGGTTTTGTCCAGAGGGGGAATCTCTCTGAGTTTGGAAATTGAGTACCCTGTAAAATAGTTACCATCCTGATTTTACAGAGATGATTTTACCATCTTTGTTTTAATAAAATCCTTCTTTTAAGAAGCTGACTGTTTTCTATGGTTTTAAAACCCTGGGGGTGGGTTTTTAGATAACTGTGTAACCAATTGGTTAGAAGATTATTCTCAAGCTTCCCAGAAAAGGGGGTGTACGGGCTTGAGATGGTATTTTTGTGGGGAAGGGGAACTTCAAGTGGTTCCTTTCCTGGATTCCTGTTTAAAACACTTGATGGTGGCAGTGAGAGAAGCATTTCTCAGGGTGCAGGAAATTTTGTACCTTGGGGGTTTTAACCTAAGCTGGTAGAAACAAGCTTAGGAGCTCTTCATGCGGGTCCCCACATCTTTACCCTAGAGTTTAGAGTGGGGAGGGAACCCTGACAGGTGCCCTGAAATAAGTTACCTGGGATAGAGAGGTTAATTGTAAAGGACTCATCCCTTGTGCTTCATACTGTTGTCAATGTTTACTTGCAGCTCCAGGGGAAACCGAAGCTTCGATGGTTTTCTGGTAGCCAGTAATGGTTTCTCCTGAAGTCAGGGATCTGATCCTACTGAAGCCCCGAAACATCATGGACACTGTTTAAATAAACTTAAACCAGACCAAGAAAGCACCTAACCAGATCAGAAGTCACTACCACAATACAAAAAATAAATAGTAATACCACTCACCACCGGTTTTGATCGGGAACCTTTGCTGTTTCAGTTCTCTGGCTGGTCACTTTGACAAGTCAATATCTAGTAACATATGTAATCATTTTCTCTTTTTAAAATAATTATAAATAAATAACCCTGGCCTTGAAATAGATTTTTCTCTGGTTACAGACGCATACGTGGGGCTGCGTAACCAGGATTCCTCCTGCTACTTAAACAGCGTACTGCAGTGTCTCTTCTTCACGCGAGAGTTCAGAGAGGCCATCCTCAGGTGAGGGCATTCACAGCAAACCCTGGGGTTACCTCAGCAACAGCACACAAGAGACGTGTGGTTAGGCTGGGAAGCTGCCTGGTTCTGGTGCTGCGGGACCCATTGTAGGACTGGCCCATTGAGACAAGAGTGAAAGGGCAGCACTGTGTGGGAGGGAAGGAGCCTGCAGAGGAGGAGGGGCAGAGAAAGGAGCAGGCATTGGTAGCGGGCTGCAGGGGTGTGAGGGAGAAGGGAAAAGAGCCTGGGCAGCAGTCTGCAGGTATGGGAGGGCAGAGGAGGAGGGAGGGGAATCTAGAAGTTATACAGGTAGATGGGGCTCTCTTCAAATGGTTTGTTGAGGGCCCGTGCCAGTATTGTTATGCCCTGCCCAGAAAGTTGGCAGAGTGTTGTCCCCCACACCTCAGAGAGAGGACCAGGGCATGGTGGCAGAGACATACCATTTAAATCCTTTAATGTTATGTTTCCTCTCTGGTTATCTTTAAAGAGCTGCCTCTTTGGCTGTCAGATGTTGTGGCTACAGTCTGACTGCTCTGCACTGTGTGGCAGTCTTGGAAAGGGGGTTAGGTCCCAGGTTTCACTTCTGCAAGTGACTTGCAGAGAGCGGGTTAAGGACAGGGGTGTGACTAGTGAGGATCGCCAAGGGTTGCTGAGTCAGAAATCCCATTCCAAAGAAGCTGCCATGGTAAAGCCGCATGGGCGGCGTGTAACAGAGGCTAAGGGAGGCTACACCTATCTCAAACTCACGCTGCTGGGGACAGGGGCTGTGGTGGATTTGGGGCCCCCTGAAAAATCCCTCCCCCCTGCCATGGCCCCCGGGGCTGGAGGAAATCTCACTCCCTGCCACAACCCCAGAGGCACAGAGCTTTTCCAGTCTCAGGGCCGCAGCCCGCGGGAGGGAGGAACGAGCCGGGGGAAGAGGCAGAACGGGGCCGGGGCTGTGGGCGGAACACGGACGGGTCGGAATGGGGTGGGACCAGGGGCGGAAGGGGCAGAATGAGGGAGGGGCTCCAGGCTTGGAGCTCCAGCCAGGGCAGAGAGCTCCGCCACGGTCCCAGCCACGGCTGAAAGCTCGACCCCGGCCGGGGCTGAGCTCTCAGCCGCGCGCCGCCCCCCGCTACCAGGGCCTTGGCTGGGAGGGGCTGAGAGCAGTGAACAGGGGCGGGGCCTTGGCTGGAAGAGGGGGGGGAAGGAGCTGCCGCCCATGTTAGACTGGTCACTGAAAAGGGCAGCAAGTGAAGGCCAGAGCAGGTAGTTCTTGTCACACCCTTACCCAGCGCCTTAATGCCTTGTAACCCTGAGCCAGAGACATCCCCCCCCACCCAATGAGGTGAGAGGTGAATTCTGTCCTTTCATTTCTGGGATTCCTCGTACTGTGCCAGGACACAACCCTGACACCATAGAATCATAGAATATCAGGGTTGGAAGGGACCTTAGTAGGTCATCTAGTCCAACCCCCTGCTCAAAGCAGGACCAATCCCCAATTTTTGCCCCAGATCCCCAAATGGCCCCCTCAAGGACTGAACTCACAACCCTGGGTTTAGCAGGCCAATGCTCAAACCACTGAGCCATCCCTCACCGGGAGAGACCACACTTTCCTGGAGGCACTGCTGCAGTATCAGTGGTTTCAGAACCTAGATTCTACCGGTACTGTGGCAATTTAATTATATGTCTCTATTGTATTTTGTAGCTGCAGTAATGTTGGTGACTCCCACATCATGTACCATCTGCAAAAGCTGTGTCAAAAGATGACTGGTAATTCATCACCTAATACTGAAGAAATTATCCAATATCTTAGGATGAACAATGGTAAGATGCTCAAAGAGTAATTATCGATGGTTCACCGATCAAACTGGGAGGGTGCATCCAGTGGGGTCCCACTGGGAGGCAGTTCTGGGTCTGGTACTATTCAGTATTTTCATGAATGACTTGGACAGAGAGTGCTTATAAAATCTGAGGAATCACTCCAAGCTGGGAGGGGCTGCAAGCCCTTTGGAGGACAAGATTAGAATTCAAAAGGACCTTCACAAATTGGGGAACTGACCTGAAATCAACAAGATGAAATTAAAAAAAAAAAGACAAATGCAAAGTGCTTCATTTAGGGAGAAAAAATCTAAGGCACAACTACAAAATGGGGAATAACAGGCTAGGTAGTAGTAGTGCTGAGAGGGATGTGGGGTTTGTAGCAGATCACAAATTGACTATGAGTCAACAATGTGATGCAGTTGCAAAAAAGGCTAATGTCATTCTGAGGTGTATTAATAGGAGCATCGTGTGTAAGACATGGGAGGGCATTGTCCTGATGTCCTCAGCACTGGTGAGCCCTCAGCTGGAGCACTGTGTCCATTTCTGGGTGCCACACTTTAGAAAAGATGTGGACAAACTGGAGAGAGGAAAGCAGCAAAAATGAGAAAAGGTTTAGAAAACCTGACCTATGAGGAAAGTTTACAGAACTTGGCTGTGTTTAGTCTTGAGTGAAAAAGACGGAGGAGGAATCTGAGGACAGTCTTCCAATATGTTATAAAAAGGACAGGGATCAGTTGTTCCCCATGTACACTGAAGATAGGAGAAGAAGTAATGGGCTTAATTTGCAGAAAGGAAGTTTGATATACCTGGTCACAATCCAGACCAATGAGTAGCTGTGTCACCACTGCCCTCTAACCTGGGCTGCCCTTTACAATGCCTTGCTGCTGTGGCCTCCAACCTTGACTACTCACAAAGAGCCTCCAGCATGTAAATCACTACCAGCCATATCTGTGTGTCCTGCAGCCAGCCAGCCACCCCTTGGCTCTGACCAGCTTCAGTTATACGGTAGGGTGACCCCAATGCACCCCCAGTACTAGATTTCCCCCCAGAAATGTCTGTCCTCTTCTGCCCAGCCCTCTCTGGGACAATATAAATTATATAAAGTCCATTATTGATTTAATAGAGATAATATGCACTTAACTTGCCACCCCAAATGGAGTTTCCCAGACATTTCAATTTAAACTCATTGGATTACATAAAATAATGATAGGTTTAAGTGTAGTAGCCGTGTTAGTCTGTGTCAGCAAAATGAAAATAAGAAAGAA
Organism: Chelydra serpentina; assembly: GCA_037349315.1. Classification (NCBI taxonomy): domain Eukaryota; kingdom Metazoa; phylum Chordata; order Testudines; family Chelydridae; genus Chelydra; species Chelydra serpentina. Next base: position 792,419 of record JBAIAC010000021.1, on the reverse strand, counting down.
AAACTTGTAGCACCTTAGAGACTAACAAATTTATTTCAGCATAAGCTTTCGTGGGTTAGTACCCACTTCATCGGATGCATGGAATGAAAATATACTTCAGACAGACATTTATACAGTCAGAGAAACATGATGGTCCAGGTGTATAGACCAATCTTAAGAGGCTAATTAGTTGAGAGGAAACATGACAGCAGGGGAAGAAAAAGCTTTTGAAGTGATAAACAAGATGGTCACACAGGTGTGAATGAGGATCGTTAACTTAAGGGAAATAGATTCAATTAACATAATGGCCGAGCCATTCCAAATCACGATTTAATCCGGAGGCAACGCAATCTAGTTTGCATATCAATTCGAGTTCAATAGTTTCTCTTTGAAGTCTGCTTTTGGAGTTAATCTGTCGCAACACTGCTGTCCTCAAATCTGTCATTGAGTGATCAGGGAGGTTGAAGTGTTCACCTACTGGTTTTTGAATGTTATGATTCCTGATGTCAGATTTATGTCCATTTATTCTTTTGCGTAGAGACTGTCCGGTTTGGCCAATGTACATGGCAGAGGGGCATTGCTGGCACATGATGGCATATATCACATTGGTAGATGTGCAGGTGAATGAGCCCCTGATGGCGTGGCGGATGTGATTAGGCCCTGTGATGGTATCACTTGAATCGATATGTTGACAGAGTTGGCATCGGGCTTTGTTGCAAGGATAGGTTCCTGGGTTGGTGTTTTTGTTGTATGGTGTGTGGTTGCTGGTGAGTAATTGCTTCAGGTTGGGGGGCTGTCTGTAAGCAAGGATTGGTCTGTCCCCCAAGATCTGTGAGAGTGAGGGATCATCTTTTAGGATAGGTTGTAGATCTTTGATGATGCGCTGGAGAGGTTTTAGTTGGGGGCTAAAGGTGACGGCTAGTGGTGTTCTGTTATTTTCTTTTTTGGGCCTGTCTTGTAGTAGGTGACTCCTGGGTACTCTTTTGGCCCTGTCGATCTGTTTTTTCACTTCAGCAGGTGGGTATTGTAGTTGTAAGAATGCTTGATAGAGATCTTGTAGGTGTTTGTCTCTGTCTGAGGGATTGGAGCAAATGCGGTTGTATCTTAGAGCTTGGCTGTAAACAATGGATCGTGTGGTGTGTCCAGGATGGAAGCTGGAAGCATGTAGGTAAGTATAGCGGTCAGTAGGTTTCCGGTATAGGGTGGTGTGAATGTGACCATCACTTATTAGCACAGTGGTGTCTAGGAAATGGACCGCTTGTGTGGACTGGTCTAGGCTGAGGTTGATGGTGGGATGGAAATTGTTGAAATCATGGTGGAATTCCTCAAGGGCTTCTTTTCCATGGGTCCAAATGATGAAGATATCATGAAACACATTTATTAACTACAAAGAGATTTTAAGTGAGTACAAGTAACAAGGCATAAACATCAGGAATGGTTAAAAAAAATAAAGAAAAAACACAACTGATGCCTAACAACAAACTATGTTCAATTCAAAGCAAAGTTTTCTCATCACATGCTCTCAGCAGACCAAATGTCTTAGGGCAGGCCCTTTCTCCAGTTCAATGGCTGCTTCCTTTGTCTCTTCTGGCACAGTGAATTGATAGAGAGAGGAGGGTATCTTGAGTTGTTTGTCCCTCCGTTTTGTACTGTCAATTGCTCTCTTGGAAAACATTTCCAGCTGAGATTCAGGAGACAAAGTCTTTAGGGAAGGATGCTCTCTGCTGCTTTCTCCTCTTCTGTTGGACCTTCTTTTGTTTCCCATCCTGCTTGATAACTCTGTTTACTGCTTAAATGAAAATCAAGCAGAGCACCCATTCCTTGGTTTGAGATAGGCCTGTTCACCAACTTCTACCGTGATTTGGAACGTGTGTTAATAACATTATACAGGGAAATCTTATAACTTCACACACAATGTTCCCACATACATTTTTGGGGCAATATTGACCAGCAAATTGTGTTCAGATGATATCTCACAAGGCATACTGTGTACAAAGATTATTACAACAGTGTGCAGGAGGAGACACAAGTGTGCAGTCTGTCACAGGGAGATTTAGGTTAGATATTAGGACAATTTAGTGAAACTCTGGAACAGGCTGTCACACCTGTCAGGGATGGTCTCGGTTTGCTGGACCCTGCCTCAGCACAGGGGCTGGACTTGATGACCTCTCGAGGTCCCTTCCAGCCCTACATTTCTGAGATTCAATGCCCTCTTGAGTTCTGTGCCATGTGGTACTCACATTCACAGACTGCAGTTAAACAGGTGTTATTCATAGGAGACTCCTCTTGACGATGATGTGTCTCAGTATTAGTGATGGTGAACATCAAAAGCACTTGTGGGTCAGTTTTGAAAATATCCCCAAAGTCTGGATATTTGTTTGGCTCCTCCTGAAGTTTCTTCTCCTTTACTCACCCCTTTCTTGCCCCCGCTGTCATGATACTTCTCTTAGTTGTTGTGAGCCACCCCAAGTACTCTGTTTTGGTTCCATATTAGCTCCCTGTCACCCAGGGACCTTTTGGTACCAACTGGCAGAGGGCACAAGGGTGCATAAGGGTTACAACAATCCCCTGGATCTCATATCTACGTACTAGATTGCCAGAGAGAGTCATGTTAGGTGACTACTGAAAGTCTGTGTCACACGGATCATCATAGTCTTTGCAAACTGTATGTGCGTATAATATGTAAGGAGTTATGTGCCTACACTGAAAAGATTTGTAATACAGGTCACCAGAAAGTGATAAACAGGTTCTGTTCTGACAAGAGATAGGAGACACTGATCTCCCTGGCTGACCATGGTGCATTGGGTGTCTTACAATGGAAGTCTATTTACGTAAGGAATTACCACCTAATCAAGATTGGAAAGTCCATGAGATCACAAAATCGACAGGAAGAAACACGCAGCAGGAGGGTGTCCAGTTTATGACTAAGATCAAAGAGTTAGTTTGTGTATCAGGGGAATGCAAGAAGACACATGATATCTTTCACCTAGGAAGCAAGCTGACAGTGGATTCGCTTAATGAATGAAAGAGCACAGCCAAGCCTGGATGTAATAGACTGGGAGGCTGTTGGGTGAGCTTTTGCTCTTATGACATAATATCTTAGCTTAGGCGTGTTATGATTTTATTTTATAACCCTTTGTTTAAAATATTTCTACTTGCTTTCATTTGCATGTCTTGTTAAAGAAACGCACATAGAAACAAATGTAAGAGCTGTGTGCTAAGCTGAGCTGTGGTCTAAGGTGTAACTAGTACTGTGTGATGTAGTGTACTACTCTAGGAGTTCTGTGAGTGTCCTGTGAATAAGGGACTGGCAGTGCTGGGGGACGCTCGGAGGAGTTGGAATGTTCCTACCACCAGCCCCCGTGAGGACAGCGGAGCCTGCATAGAATGAGAGGGGAACGCTTGTGCTGCCTGAGTCTGGAGTTGGCAGAAAGCCGACCCCTGGAGGGCACAGACAGGGCCTAAGGGTTGTCAGCTAAGTTCCCTCTAGGCTTCATGGCCGCACAGTATAAAGGGCCACACAGCAGGGGCCTGGCGAGGAGAGAGGTAGGGGGTGGGCGGGAACTGGGGAGGGGAGCAAGTTGGGGTATGCAGGGCTGCCAACTTTCTATTGCTGTAAAACCGAACACCCTAGCCCCGCCCCTTCCCAGGCCCCGCCCGCTGCATTCCCCCTCCCTCAGTGGCTCGCTCTCCCCCACCCTCACTCACTTTCACTGGGCTGGGGCAGGAGGTTGGGGGGCAGGAGAGGGTGAGGGCTCTAAATGGGGGTGTGGGCTCCGGGGTGGGGACAAGAATGAGGGGTTAAGGGGGTGGGAGGGGGCTCCGGGCTGAGGCAGGGAGTTGGGGTGCAGGAGGGGGAGAGGGCTCCAGCTGGGGTTGCAGGCTCTGGGGTGGGGCTGGGGAAGAGGGGGTGAAGGAGGGGGCTCCAGGCAGGGGGATGGGAGTGAGGAATTTGGAGTGCAGGAGAGAGCTGTGGGTTGAGGCAGCGGGTTGGGGTGCAGGAGGGGGTGAGGTTCCTGGGGTGGGGCTGGGTGTGAGGGGTTCAGGATGTATGAGGGGGCTCTGGGCTGGGGCAGGGGGTTGAGGAGTGGGAGGGGATGCAGGCTCTGGGGTGGGGACAGGGGTTCAAGATGTGGGAGAGGGCTCTGGGCTGGGGCAGGGAGTTGGGGTGTAGGAGAGGGTGATAGCTCTGGGCCGGGGGTGCAAGCTTTGGGGTGGTGCCAAGGATGAGGAATTTGGAGTGCAGGAGAGAGCTGTGGGTTGAGGCAGGTGGTTGGGGTGCAGCAGGGGGTGAGGTTCCTGGGTGAGGGGTTCAGGGTGTGGGAGGGGGCTCTGGGCTGGGGCAGGGGTTGAGATGCAGGAGATGTGCAGGCTCTGGGATGAGGACAGGGATGAGGGGTTCAGGGTGTGGGAGGGGACTCTGGAGCAAGGGGAGTTGGGTTGTGGGAGGGGGTGAGTACTCTGGACTGTGGCAGGGGGTCGGGGTGCAGGAGGGGGCTCTGGGTTTGGGGGGACTTCAGGGCTGGGGCAGGGGGCCGGGCCACACGCTTACCTCCAGGGTGGAAATGGCCAGCAGCAGGTCCAGCTCCTAGGCGGGGAGGGTGGGGGGGGTCAGATAGGAGGCTCTGCAGCGTGCGCTGCTCTCGCCTGCAGGTACCGCCTCCCTGCCCGCCCCCCGAACCAGCCAATGGGAGTGCGGAGCTGGTGCTCAGGCAGGGGTAATGCATGGAGCCGCCGCTTCTCCCCCCTTCCTCCCAGGCTTGCCTGGGAGGGAGGGAGGGAGGTGGAGGGAAAATGTGGTACGCCCGGGGTGGGGGCAGGGATTTGGGGAAGGGGTTGGAATGGGGGCGGGGCCGGGGGTGTAGTTGGGATGGGGCGGGGGGGGGGGGGCGCGAGCCCCCACCAGTGCCGGCCAAAGTCGGCGCCGGTGGCCAGAGCCTCATGCCCCCTCCATCCCAACCCCCGCCCTAGCCCTGAGCCCCCTCCTGCACCCAAACTCCTGCCCAGATCCTTCAACCCGCACTCCCACCCCGCACTCTGAACCCCTCGTCCCCAGCCCTGAATTCCCTTTCACACCCCAACCCCCTGCCGCAGCCTGGTGAAAGTGAGGGAGGGGGGAAGCAGTAAAGGGGGTGGGGCCTCGGATAAGGGGTGGGGCCTCGGGGAAGAGGTGGGGCAGGGGGCAGGACAAGGGTGTTCGGTTTTGTGCAGTTAGAAAGTTGGCAAACCTACAAGGCCTCCTCACGCTAAGGACAGGTGGTAGCGCGGTGCCTCACAGCCCCGAGTACCCCCAAGAAGCATCGAACTCCCCTGCCTCTCCATGAACCCAGGAAGCTTCGTCAGGCAAATTAAAAAAGCGCCAAAATCCCAATTCTTCTCCTTGATTCCCTCCCCTCCCACAGCCTCCTTCACAGTCAATGCTCCCCACAGACCTAGGCCTTTGCAGATTTTGATGCCCAGCATGCATCTCTGCTCACGTGTGCACTGGGAGGCACTGAACCAGGGATTACTAAAGTGGAATAGGGCAGCATGATGGAGAATCCTCCTCTGGGTGTTTTAAATGGTACTTTAAAGCTTCAGTGTTTCAGGTTTTAAAAAAGAGACTGGAAATAGGACGTTTGGACAGCTGCCAGAGAGGTTTTCAGGCTGGTAGTTCTGACTGTGCAGGAGAGTTCTGGAGACATCACTGGAGGCATCCGCCATCTTAACAAAGAGGCCCCTCTCAGAGGGAACCAGGAGAGACTGAAATGTGCAGAGGACGCTGCCCCAAGGGCTAGCAGCTCTTCTCAGCCTGCACAGAACAGAGGAACCAGCCACCGCAATTACGTGCTGATCATTCTGATTTGTGTGTGTACAGTGCACCAGCTAGAGGTGGTGGAATGTTTCCAGCTCCTGATGAATAAAATCATTGAGAACACAGAAGAGTTTCGGCAGGTAACTCATCTATCTTCTCTGGAAGTGTAAATGCGAGAGGCTTTTTAGAGCATAAGAGTATAGATCCCATCCTTGCATCGGCCCTGTGCCCCCTCCCCCTGCCAGCTAATGACGCAGCTCCCCACCCCCTGCGGGAGCCAGCCCCCCGCCCACGGCAGCTAACCCTCCCCCCTGCCCACGGCAGCCAGCCTCCCCTACCCGCGGCAGCTCCCCAACACCTGCGGCAGCCAGACCCCCACCTGCCCGCAGCAGCTCCCCACTCCCCTGAGACAGCTAACCCCCTCCCGTGGCAGCCTCCCCCCCCGCGGCAGCTCCCCACCACCCTGCAGCAGCCACCCCCCCCGCCCGCGGCAGCTCCCCATCCCCTGCGGCAGCCCCCTCCCCTCCCGCAGCAGCTCATTTCCAGTAGTGGCGCTTCGGTGGCAGCTCGGCGTGCTCAGCGACATTCTCGGCAGCATTTCGGCGGTCGCTTTTCTTGCCGCCGAATCACCGCCGGGGAGTCGCCGCCAAAATGCTGCCGAGGGTGGCGAAATGCCATCCCCCAAATCCTGCCGCCCTAGGCGACCGCCTAGGGTCACCTACTGGAAGCGCCGGCCCTGATCCCATCTCCCCAGGAGTCTCCCTTGTGGGAGCTCCCAGTGTGAGACAGACTGGGAAATCCCTGTGCACTTAGGTTTGAAGTGTTATTATTTGTAGCAGTTAGAGGTGGTTCTGCTCTCCAGGGCAGTAGAAGTTGGAAACAACTTTGGGTGTTACTGGGGAGGTGCTCAGGGGAGATGGACAAAAGATGTGCTTCTCTGTTACCTCTCTGAATTGGTGGAAATACTATTAATTAGTCACTCTTTTCCTAGCCATACCAGGGAGAAATCGTCCAGTCCACCACTTGCCATGGAGGTAGCTGTCTGAGGCTGGAGAAACATGTCCTGAATCTCACCTTCTCTATTCACGAGCACGCTCCTCCTCTAACAGCTTACTGTGTGGTAAGGAAAGTGTCCTGGCATTCATTAGGAATTGTGGTGATCTACAACAGCAGATCAGTTGGTTATGGTTAAACCTTAAATAGTAAGCCTTCACATTCTGCCCACAGACAAGAAGATGTCTACCCTATGCTGATTGTCTCTTACCCTCTTAACTAAAACCATCCTCCATCTCCTAAAAAAATCATGGAACTAACATGGCATGTTCTGCTGTGACATTGTTGACTCTGCTGATGTGTTATGTCCTTTCTCCCTCTTGGTGTCTGTTTTGTCCATTTGGATTGTCTACTCCTGTGTTTTGCAGTGCCTGGCACAATGGGGCCCCATTCTTGATGGGCCCTTAGTCACTGTTGCAATAAACATGGTTACTAATAACACATCTGCTTAACTTTAACCACATGAGGAGTCCTATTGACTTTAAGAGAATCTTAAAGTTAAGAACATGTGTAAGTCTTTTTAGGCATGGGACCAAACTGTACAGTTCCCTATACCTACCTAAAACCATAGATGCTTTAAATGAAGGTTATTTAATTCTGCTCTGCTACTTTGATTTGATCAAATACTTTCAAAGCAGACAATGTCAATATTACAAGGTACATTTAAACAGAAAAGATAAGCCATGGGGCTAGGTCTTCTGCTGGAGGTCTGCACCACAAGGAGACCCCTGCACCCCCCGCCCCCCGAGGGGCTGCAGAGACGTGCCCGCCGCTTCTGGGAGCAGTGCAGGGCCAGGGCACGCAGGGAGCCTGCCTTAGCCCCACTGCGCTGCAGGATTTTCAGCACCTAAAATCTCCCAGTTTGGCTTCAGTAGCCTTCGAGAGATAGGGCCTGATTCCGGGAGACTCCCAGCGAAACTGGGAGGGTTGGCAACCCTAAGTGAGAGAGTGTGTGTGTGTGTGTGTGTGTGTGTGTGTGTTGGGGGAGTATGCATATGTTTCAGGAAGGGTGTGTGTGTGAGTGAGAGAAAGATTGTGTGTGTTGGGGGAGTGTGTGTGTGTGTGTGTGTGTGTGTGAGAGAGAGAGCGAGCGCATATCGGGGGAGTGTTTGTGTCTTGGGGTGTGTGTGTGAGAGAGAGTGTGTTGGGGCTGTGTGTGTGTGTGTAGAGAGAGTGTAGGGGACTGTGTGTGTGTGTGTGAGAGAGAGAGATATTTGGGGGAGTGTGTGTGTGTGTGTGAGAGAGAGTGTGTGTGAGTATCGAGGGAGTGTTTGTGTCTTGGGGGGTGTGTGTGTGAGAGAGAGAGAGTGTAGGGGGCTGTGTGTGTGTGTGAGAGAGAGAGTTGGGAGCAATGTGTGTGTGAGTGTGTGTGTGTTGGGGTAGTGTCTGTGTTAGAGAGTATGCATATGTTGCAGGGAGTGTGTGTGTGCGAGAGTGTGTGTGAGTATTGGGGGAGTGTTTGTGTCTTGGGGGTGTGCGTGTGTGTGAGAGAGAGAGTTGGGGGAGTGTGTGTGTGTGTTGGGGTAGTGTCTGTGTTAGAGAGTATGCATATGTTGCAGGGAGTGTGTGTGTGTGTGAGAGAGAGTGCGAGAGTGTGTGTGTTGGGGGGGAGTGTGTGTATGTGTGTGCCTGAGTGATCGTGCCAGTGCACTGTCTCTTTAAGCAGAGCCTTCAGAGGCCTGAACAGCAGCACCAGTAGCTCCCACGCTGCCCCTGACCCCCACCCCAGCGGAGACCGGGTACATGGGTGGGGGGAGGGGACACTGGTGGTGAAGCACTGGAATGGGTTACCTAGGGAGGTGGTGGAATCTCCTTCCTTAGAGGTTTTTAAGGTCAGGCTTGACAAAGCCCTGGCTGGGATGATCTAGTTGGGGTTGGTCCTGCTTTGAGCAGGGGGTTGGACTAGAACCTCCTGAGGTCCCTTCCAACCCTGAGATTCTATGAGTCTATGACACCCTGACATCAGCGCCTCCCCACGCTGCCTGCTCTGTGCAGCAGACAGGAGGCCGGCTCCCGGACCGGAGCAGCTTGGTCAGGGGCGGCTCCGGGGGTGGGGGGAGCAGCAGCGGGGCGGCTGCGGATGGTAGTGGAGCCTTTCCTTCCCTACTGCTTCGGAGGAGTTACCTGATTGGTCCAGCTGCCCCCCTGCAGCATAGTCCATCCGCCCTCTCCAGGTGCCGCCATGCCTGCCTCTAAGCCCCACTAACTGTTGGCAACTCAGGTTGGTGGGACGTACCTGCCTGGCGCCTTTCCCCCCCTCCCCCCGAGGATGGCACTCGGAGCGGTGGCCCAGCCCAGCCTTCCCTAACGCCAGCCCTGTCCAGATCCCTCCGCCTGCTCAGCACCATGCCAAATCTCTTTAACCTTGTATTAAAGGTCCCGAAAAAGGAGGAAACAAAGACAGTTAAAGGATTTGAAATGAAAAGCATTAAGTAAGGCTTTCATTTTAATATCATCCCTCGTTCCCCCTTCCCTTTGGCTGGAGAGGGTGTTTAGAAGGAAGTCCCCCTTGTCTGACAGGCTCTTAGATGGTATTAAAGATGGTAATAACGGGCCGTGTGGCCTTTAGGGAACAGAGAAGTTAGGTGAGATGGACTGAAGCTGGCGTCGCTGTTGTTAAAGTTGATTCCCGTTTCCAGGAAGACAAAACAAGACAAACACACACAAAGGGGAAAGAAAAGAACAGCAAGATAGAAAACATAGCTTCTGTCTCAGGGATGATGCTCAATTGCAAACAGGGCGACCGACATACTTGCTGGCCCCTAGGCAAGGTGGGCGGGGGGGCAACTCCGGGCCCCTGAAGGGGTAGGGCCTCAGGCAGAAGGGGCAGGGCTGGTGGCTAGTCTCCCTCAGCCAGCCCAGACCGTGCCCATACCGGGCCACCTGGGGCTCCAGTGGCGATTTAAAGGGACCCAGGCCCTTTTAAATCATCGGGCCCTGGGGCAGCTGCCTTTTGCCACCCCCACCCCCGTATCAGTGGCCCTGCTTGCAACCTCACTGTGGAGAAACACAAGCGCAGCACATGGTCTTATCAGCTAATCTGAGACCTGGAAAACTCGTACCAGCATAAGGCTATTTAGCGCATTGCATTTAGTTGCCTTTCTCATAAGAGACTCACAGCAGTGTTGTAATATATACAGCCTTGGTCAGCTAAGACAGACTCTCCTTCAACAGAAGGAAAAGAAGGGGAGGGAGTAAGAAGAAATAGGTGGGAAAGGAAAAGAACACATAAGGGGTGAGTGTGTGTCACAGTTGCACATCCTAGGTGGTGGGTGTGATTATCTGGAGGTGGTGGTGTTATTTGGCTCCTTCTCTCTGGCCCAGTGTGGTCAGGACATCTCAGAGGATCAGGATGAAGAAGGTCTGGGGTCCCAGGACACTGTGGGGGTGGCAGGCATGATGGTAAAGTTCACTCCTTCCCCTTCTCCCATCTTTCAACTAGCCAGTGTTGTGGTAAGCAGCTTTTCCTTCCAAAGTTGCCTTCTGAGGATCCCTGAAGGGAAGTACTGGCTGGAAGAGCCCCTTCCTCTCATTATTTTGTCCACCAGTTAGGGCTAATTTCCAACGCAACAATTTTGGTTCATTGATTTCTGGTCTCACACTGTTCTCGTTTGCTAGGCATGGTCTTAACACAGACTGAGTTAGTTGAAATAAAGAGGCCTATGTATATAATTCAAAGACTGTCTCTTTAGCACCATTTCCCATCAATAGGTTATTGTGATATTTTATGAGCTTTGACTCACTTTACTCAGTTGAGCTCACAATTAAAGAAAATTTGCAGGGCCAATTAATACAACAGATGGGCCCAAACAGAGTTGGGCTGAGCTGCTAAAATGTAAAAGGCAAGCCCAACCAGAAGGCAAAAGTTTTTTATAAATGTGTATCTCATTACTCATGGACAAAATGATATAGTATCTTGCACTGCTGTCTCTTTCAGCGCTCCTGTTCAGAAACTGTACCCCAGATTTTGGTCATCCATTTGAAGAGAGATCCACGTGACGTTAATGTTGAGGTCTCTGAGCCCCGCTCGGTGACACTGAAAACAGAAAAGCAGCTTGTAAGTACATTGACTTCCTACTGAGCTCTCAATATTTTTATCCTCTGTTTTACCTCACCTATCTAAAAAAAAAAAAAAAAGGTGGGGGGGGAAGGAGAGCATGCCAACAACTTCCTGGTTTCAAATTTAGGAATATTTCCTGGTATTTTCATGTGGTATTAAAGATGGTAATAACTGTCCTTTTGGCCTTTGGGGAAAAGAGAACTCATATATTCTATTCTGTATAGATTCTTACACCGTACTTGTTATTACTATAGTACCTGTATAGCCTTCCAGTAGTGCATTCAACAATTTGACTACACATCTGTCACATGTCATAGAGTTCAGCTCTACCAGTGTGCCAAGCTATAGTATGAACTTTGAATATGTTGGACTCAGCCTGGTCTAGAGGTTTGATGTTTTGTGAACCTGAAGCAAGGAAATTTGCCAATTGGAGAAATCCATTAACCCTGCTGGACACCCCTAGCTTGACATCTGCCCCTTTCTGAACTCTGGGAGCAGTACTTATCATTTCCATCTTCAGGTAGGGTCTGATGGCCATCTCCTCCTGCTTCATATTCCTAGTGGCTTCGCCCATCAGTCACCTTTGGGGAACAGTAGGGTCCGGGCTTAGGGCAGGGGTAGTCAATAGGCAGACCGCAGGCCAAATCTGGATTGTCAGATGTTTTTGAATGGACCCAAAATCTTTTTATGTACTTATTATTATTATCATTATTGTTATGTTTGTATTTTCTCTGGGATCTGGACCTTGACTATACCTTGACTAAGGAATTTGGCCTTTGACAAAACATAATTGATGTCTTAGGGCATGTCTCCTTGGAAAGAGAAGCTCGAATGTGCATTTGGTGCTCACTGGCCATCTATCTGATACAATAATGTAGGGCTCAGTTCCTGAACATCATCATGATGCAAACACTATTTTCCCCTCAAATAATCAAAAATAAATACAGATCTAATGGATTTGTTTCAAACAATAGAGATAGATGTAAAATAGTTTTTTTATGTGACTACATTTGCGCAACACCACTCTCTCTCTCTCTCTTATATTGAAATTCAATATTTTGGTTTCTTAGGGCTTGTCTACCCTACTGCACGGGGTCGATCTAAAATACCACAACTTCAGCTATGTGAACAGCGTAGCTGAGGTCGACGTACTTAGATCTACTTACCGTGGTGTCTTCACTTCAGTAAGTCGGCAGTTGATGCTCTTCCATCGACTCTTCTTGCCCTTCTCGTTCTGGTGGAGTATTGGAGTCGACGGAGCGCTCGGCGGTCGATTTATCACGTCTAGAGTAGACGTGATAAATCGACCCCTGCTGGATTGATCGCTGCCCGCCGATCTGGCGGGTAGTGTAGACAAGCCCTTAGCTATTTAAACCAGCTCAGATATCTAAAGAATGCTTGTACTTAAAGTGACAGAAATGTCATCTGGTTAGAAGTAGAGTTCTCTTGAAAGCAGCTGCCATCATAGGTGCTGAATCCATGGGTGCTCCCCCATGGGGAAAAATTAGTGGGTGCTGAGCGGCCACCGGCAGCCCCCCTCCGTTCCCCCCCCCAGTGCTTCCCGCCCACCAGAGGGCCCTGTGGATCAGTGCTTCCCCCTCCCTCCCTGTCCCTCCTGACCACCGGGATCAGCTGTTTCGCAGAATTTGGGAAGCTCCGGGGGGAAGGGGAAAGGAGCAAGGATGCAGTGCGCTCAGGGAAGGGGGTGGAGTTGGGTGGGAAGAGGCAGGGTGGAGGTAGAGCTTTGGCAGGAAGAAGTGGGGTGGGGGTGTGGCCTTGAGGGAAGGGGTGGAGGGGGGTGGGGCCTGGGGCAGAGCTGGGGATCAAGCCCTCCCCGGCACTTTTGAAAGTCGGCGCCTGTGGTTGCAGTTAGTTCTGTGGACTAGATCTTTGAAAATTTGCTTACAGTATAACTAAAAAGATTGGTGATCTGAACTTTATTGAGAGTTTCTTCTGTTTCTTCATGATTTATGAGCACCGACAGTCCGCTTGCAGTGCAAATACAAGATTATTGACTGCTGGACTTTGTCATACTTTTCTTTTAGGACACCGACTATGAGCTCTTTGCGGTGTGTCGCCGTTCTGGGGGAATTCAGGGCGATCAGTACACTGACACCCAGGTGCGAGAGGTAATATGTGCTTGTGGGTGCAGGAAAAGTATGTAATGCCTTGGGCTGTGTGTGAGGAAGGGGTTCTGATTTAAAGATAGGTTCATTCACTTTTTCTAATACAGACAAATCTGAGTCATTCAAAATCCCAAAGAATAATGCCCCAAATTCTGCATTACCTCTAGAAATGTTCATTGTCCTTCCGCATGCATTTCCCCTGCAGGTCCTGCCAATCCAACCTAACTTTGTTCTTTGACAGGGTTACTGACCTACTGGGTAGGGGGAGGCAGTAGAGATGAAATATCTTGATTTTAGTAAGGCTTTTGACACAGTCTCACATGACGGGCTCATAAGCCAACTAGGAAAATGTGATCTAGATGAAATTACCATTAGGTGGGTGCACAACTGGTTGAAAGACCGTACTCAAAGAGTTGTTATCAAGGGTTTACTAAGAGAGTGTAGCTAGTTGGGCCCCAGTGATCAGTCTTGGGTCCATACTATGCTTATAAAATGTGAAGATGACTGCAGGAGAGGGGTTGCAAGCACTTTGGAGGACATGATTAGAATCGAAAACAACCTGGACAAATCAGAGAATTGGTCTGAAATCAATGAGATGAAATTCAGTAAAGACAAGTGCATAGTACTTGGGGAGGAAAAATCAAATGCACAATTACAAAATGGGGAACAACTGGCTAAGCGGTAGTACTTCTGGAAAGGATGTGGGGGTTATAGTGAATCCCAAATTGAATGAGTCAACAATGCGCTCCAACTGTGAAAAAGGCTAACATTCTGGGGTCTATTAACAGGCGTGTCGTATGTAAGTCAAAGCAGTAATAGTCCAACTCTACTTAGCACTGCTGAGGCCTCGGCTGTTGTACTGTGTCCAGTTCTGGGTGCGCACTTTCAAAAACATGTGGACAAACTGGAGAGTCCAGATAAGGACAACAAAAATGATAAAAGGTTTAGAAAATGTGACCTATGAGGAAAGGATTAAAAAACTGTGCATGTCTATTCTTGAGAAAAGAAGACACAGGGAGTATCCTAATAAAAGTCTTCAAATGTGTTAAGAGCTGTTATAAAGAGGACAGTGATCAATTGCTCCCCTTGTGTATTAAAGGTAGGATTAGAAGCAATGGGCTTAATCTGCCATAAAGGAGATTTAGGTCAGATATTATGCTACATCTACACTACAGCTGAGATCAACAGAGTGGAGGTCGGCGCACCGATGGTCAATTTGGTGGGTCTAGCAAAGACCTGGCAAATCGACAACTGATCGCTTTCCAGTCAACCCCAGTACTCTACCCCAGACAAGAAGAGTAAGGTAAGTCAATGGGAAAATGTCTCCCATCGACCCCGCACAGTGTAGACACCGCAGGTAGTTGACCTAAGGTAGGTCAACTCCTGCTGCGTTATTCATGTAGCTGGAGTTGCGTACCTTAGGTCGACTTACTGTGGTAGTGGAAATGTAGCCTTAGAAAAAACTTTTTAACTCTAAGGACAGTTAAGCTCTGGAATAGGCTTCCAAGAGAGGTTGTGGAATCCCCATCACTAGAGATTTTTACGGGCAGGTCGGACAAACACCCATCAGAGATAATCTAGGTTTGCATTGTCATGTCTTGGTCTACACTAACATGTCTTGGTCTAAACTAACCCCCCCTATCGAACTAAGATACGCAACTTCAGCTACGTTAATAACGTAGCTGAAGTCGAAGTACCTTAGTTCGAACTTACCTGTGGTCCAGACGCGGCGCGCAGGCTCCCCCGTCGACTCCGCCTGCTCCACTCGTCGAGCTGGATTACCAGCGTCGACGAGGGAGCACTTCCTGGTTCGATTTATCGCGTCTTGACAAGACGCGATAAATCGAACCCAGAACATCGATCCCGCGCCTCCGACGCGACGGGTAAGTATAGACATACCCTTAGTTCAGGGGCCTGGACTTTGACCTCTTGAGGATTTTTGTAGTCCCACATTTCTCTGATTCTGTGAAACTTTTTTGTGTTTTCTTTGCTTGGGTTCTTTTCATTACAACATAGATTGGTCAGCTCAAGCAAAGTTTAGTGGGATATTTTAAAACTGAAAAATTCTCAGTTTGAAATCAAAACATGCCATTTGTGAAATCTACCATTTTCTAAAGAGATTTTCTGTGGAAAATTGTGTAAAAAGTGACAAATAAGTCAATTTAAAAAACCCAGCATAACAAAAAGTGTCTTAAATTTTGAAAATGTTCACAGGAATTGTTTATTCTTCGACCAGCTCTAACACTAGAGCCGTAAACTTCTTTGTGCTGCTGTTGGAGGTTCGTTGTGGTGCTGCCTGTATGGAAATGCCTTGATTCTAGCCAAGTTACTCTTGTGTGTGCGATTATCTTCTGGGTGGGGTTTGTCAGGTGTTCTGATTATATTCGGATAATTACATGATGCCTATGTATACTGTTCACTGATGCTTCAGCTGATGCTGAGGTCAAGGGGAGGGACTTTGTTTCTCTCCTTGCCACGTGTGTTCCCTGTATCTATGGAATGAGAATGGAAATACAGACTAGGAAAACCTAGTTTTAGTGTAAAATCTGTCTGAAACCAGAGACATTAGATATCCCAAAATTCAGCAATGATTCTGAATGACTTTCCCCCAGCTCTGTAACTGTCCACTGTTGCCGTGTACTGTGGCAGTGAAGATGGATCTTTTATTGTTCTCAAATGCTGAGAAAAATATGGGTAGAGCATTGTCAGTCCCCTGCCCTTCTCCCTTCTCAGTTGTAGAATATTTCTCCCCCCCATTTTGTCCCTCTGATCCTAAGATAACCGTCCTTGGCTGAGGGAAGCAGACTGAGTCTTCATAGACTCAGTCAGGGCAGTTCCCAGCTTCAGCAGAGGGTCACACAGAATGACTGGGCACACAATCCCCAGAGTGCTTTCAGCCCTTTCTGGTAAGGGAGATACGGCTGGCACAGCTGGGGGAAGGAGTGAGCAAAATCGGCTGTGGCCCACCTCTACTTTCCTCAGTCCTGTGGCCAGCTGGCTGGCAGGCCAGTCTCTGAAATAAATTACAGCAGCCTCAGGCCTGGTCTAAATTATAGCCCTCTGCTCATGGCCTCATGGGGCTGCTTTGGGTATGTGCCAGGACATCCAAGTCATGCCTTCTGCTCTGTCTTTGGGGCATGTTATCTACTGTGGGAGCTGGTAGGGGGTTGGAGTTGAGACACAAAGACTGCACTACGCCTCATGAGGATCCCTGTTATACAGGGCAATTTTTAGGGAGCTGACTGAAATGAATATATTTAACCTGACTGGACCTGAGAACCAGCCCTTAAAGCTGTGCTGCTAACAGCCCACCAAATGAAATATGCAAACTTTCTATAAAGGGCTCTGGTCAGTGTAGTACAAGGGCTATAATGAGAACTTCCCCTACAGGGAATAGAAAACTAAGGGCTGGTCTACACTACCCCCCAAGTTCGAACTAAGATACGTGACTTCAGCTACGTAAATAACGTAGCTGAAGTCGAAGTATCTTATTTCAAACTTCAAAGTACTCACCCCTGGTCCACACCGTGGCGCGCAGGCTCCCCCGTCGACTTTGCCTGCTCCATTCGTGGAGCAGGATTACCAGCGTCGACGGGGGAGCACTTCCTGGTTCGATTTATCGCGTCTAGACAAGACGCGATAAATCAAACCCAGAAGATCGATCCGACGCGTCCGACACAGCTGGTAAGTGTAGACTAGCCCTAAGTAAGCCAAATTCTGCTCTCATTTATGCAAATTAAATCTTATTCACTTGAAGCCATTAGCGTTGCTCTGGATTTACTCCAGTGTAAATGAGAGCAGAATTTGGCCTACATCTATTACTGTGTTACCACCTGGATGTGTCCCATTTAGCCTCACCTCAACACAGTATGGTGTTCTAAAAGCACAGCATTCCTCCTGCCCCAGGTATAGTACTGTCCTATTGGATGAGAGAAATAATCATAGAAACATAGGACTGGAAAGGACCGCAAAGTTGTTAAGAACGTTGATGAGCAATGTTGCTACTGCTGCCAGGTTGTCACGGCTGCTCAGTGCTTCTGTTTGTGGAACTCCAGTGTTATGAACACAAGCAGATAGTGCAGCCTGCTAATTCAGCAGACCTCAATGTTTGTTACTCATAGAGAACGACCACAGGCACAGTTCAGTGACAAAAGCACTCAGCCAGGTTTATTGCCCTCAAGGGACAGGCCTAGTGTCCTATAGGTGATAAAGGTACACAAACATGAATGCCCGGTGGCAAGGAATGACTTAGCAGCGGGAATTTCTTCTGTCCCCTCAGCTGCACAAGTGGCTAAAGCGAGGTACCCCGACATTTATAGACCGAGACAAACAACTTACGTGCCATCTGATATGTTTCATGATACTTGCTTGTTACTTCCCCTTGTACCTCGCTCCAGAAGTCTTGGGTAAAAAAATTCCCTAGTCATCACTTCTGTCAGACCCTTTTCTCTTCTTCAAGCTCAGGATGTCACTGGGCTAATCTTCTGGAGCGTATTCACATACGTACTCAGTATCTGTTGCTTCTTAGAAGTGCCTGTGTTTTAGCAACACTAGCAGTACCCTTGCTAAATTCATGTATCAGACAGTGAGCTTGTAAACATCTGCTTTACTACATGGCCTGTCTTTGGTTCACAGCCCCTGGTTTAGGCCTCAAGTCTTGCACCAGGCCCAGTGCTCTACATCTCTCACTACTACACTAGACAGGTCATCTAGTCCAGTCCCCAGCACTGAAGCAGAACTAAATATTATCTAGACTGTGACTGACAGGTGTTTGTGGAACCTGTTCTTAAAACCCCCCAGTGACGGAGCTGCCACAACATCCCTAGGTAATTTGTCCTAATGCTTAGCTACTGTGATGGGGCAAGGCCAGATGGCTATAGGAAAGTAGTGGGAGATAGATCTATTAGCCCCAGGCTAAACAGATCCTTGGTACCAGGATAAGTAAATGGCAGCTACTCCAGGTCAGTTAAGACACCTGGGGCCAATTAAGAGCTTTCCAGAAGGCAGCGAAGACGCTAGGTTGATTGGGACACCTGAAGCCAATCAGGGGCTGGCTGAAACTAGTTAAAAGCCTCCCAGTTAGTCAGGTGAGCGCGCATGTCAGGAGCTGTGAGAGGAGGTTGCGCTTTTGGAGAGACTGAGCTGTACACACCATATTAGGTACAAGGAAGGAGGCCCCGAGATAAGGGTGAAGTGGAGCTTGAGGAAGTGGGGGATGCTGTGGAGAAGTAGCCTAGGGAATTGTATGTGTCCTGTTTTTAAAAGGTCAGCTACCATAGCTGATACTATTAGGGTCCCTGGGCTGGAGCCCGGAGTAGAGGGCGGGCCTGGGCTCTCCCCCTTTTCCCCCCTGATTAATCACTGAGACTGGGAGACAACAGAGACTGTGCAAGGGAGGATAACTTCTCCTTGCCTCCCTCACTGGCTTATGATGAAAATCGCTCAGTACACTGTGACCCTGGTCTTTAGAGAGAGAAGGGTTATGTGCAGGGTCACAGTGAGCCTCTGAGGCTAGTGAAATCTGCCAGGAAATGCAGGACCCATGGAGACAAGGACAGAGCTTTGTCACACTACCCTGCCAGTTAGGAAGTTTTCCTAATGTCTACCCTAAATCTCCCTTACTCCAATTTAAACCCATTGCTTCTTGTCCTGTCCTCAATTGTTAAGGAGAACAATTTATCACACCCCTTTTTACAACAACATTTTACATACTTCAAGTCTTATAATGTCCTCCTGTCAGTTTTCTCTTTTCCAGACAAAACAAACCCAGTTCTTTCAATCTTCCCTCACAGCTCATATTTTCTAGACCTTTAATCATTTTTGTTGCTCTTCTTTGGACTTTCTCCAATTTGCCTACATCTTTCCTGAAGTGTGGTGCCCAGAACTGGACACAGTACTCCAGTTGAAGTGAGGCCTTATCAGCATGGAGTAGAGCGGAAGAATTACTTCTTCTTTGAGTGGTTGCTCATATCTATTCCAGTTAGGTGTGCGCGCGCGCGCATGCACGGACGTCGGAAACTTTTACCCTAGCAGCTACCCGTCGGGCCGGCTGGGGAGCCCCCTGGAGTGGCGCCGAAATGGCATTCTATATAGTCCCCTGCCGGCCCGACCCCCCTCCAGTTCCTTCTTACCGCCCGTGACGGTCGTTGGAACAGTGGTTCTCTTGCTCGCAAGTGCTCCACTACTCCCTAGCTATCCGTTTGTTCTCAGTATTTAGTGTAAATAGTTCTTATTGTTATAGATTAGAATAGTTTAGTTGTAGTGTTAGCAGTAGTTTTCTTCTACTGTCACCAGGCTCCTCCCGAGCCCTCCGGGCATAGGGCATGCCTTCGCAAGGATTCAAGCTGTGTGGATCCTGTAACAGGCCCATGCCCACTGGAGACCCCCACGACTCCTGTCTTCGTTGTCTGGGTGAGTCTCACACAGTGGACAAGTGCAAGCTGTGTAAGTCCTTTAAGCCCCGCACCAGGAAGGACAGAGAGATCCGCTTAAGACAGTTGCTGATGGAGGCGGCACTCTGCCCCTCTCAAGGTGCGGGCTCTACCATCTCGGTGCGCAGCGCACCGCCATCGGCACCGGCTGCGGCACCGCATAAGGACTCCCGCCCGCCTCGGGGCCGGGCACCGTCGGGAACCCGGGGCCGTCCCCGACACCGCTCCCTCTCTTCCGGACGCAAGGCACCGGACGTCGCTGCGGCACCACCCTGCCCCGCTGCCCCGGGGCAGAGGAGCGCTAGTCCGCGCCCACAGACACCCCCGTGCCCAGTAGTCTTGGTTGCACCCACGACGCTGGACACTTTTGAGGCTGCCAGGGGCTTGATCGAGATGACCGCGTCTCCCGTGCCGGCACCAACCCAGGCACGGCCCCCGGTCATCTCCAGAGGCAAGCCGACGTTCCTCGGACCGTCGGCTCAGCTACAGCCTCCTTCACGCCGCTCGAGGTCCCGGCACCGTTCGGAGTCCCGGCACCGGCTGGTGTATCGGTCTGACTCACGGCGCCGGTCGGACTCGCGGCGCGGGTCTCGCAGCTTGGAACCTCGGAGCCGTTCACGCTCGAGGTCCTCCTGGTCTGCCAGATCATGGTCCCACTCGGTGTCCAGGACGAGCGCGACGCCTTCCAGGCACCGCTCCCCACCACGGGCTCGACCCTCGGCAGAGACGCCTCGACGTCAAGACCTGCCGCACCGGTCTCAATCCCCACGGCACTGCGACTCTCCTCGGCGACGGGACTCTCCTCGCCGCCAGCCCCAAGGGCCCTCCCCGCGGTACCCAGACTCGCCGCGTCGGGATGTACCCCCGCGGCACCGGGACACCCCGTGCCGGGACGCGTCCCCACAACACTGGGACACCCCGCACCGAGACCGGTCCCCACGCCGGGACACACCGGGCCGTGACTCCTCACGGCACCGAGACACCTCGCGCCGGGACTTGTCCCCACGACACCGGCACTCCCCGTGGCGCCGGGGTTCTCCGCGCCGAGACTCGCCTCCATGGCACTCGTCTCCACAGCGCCGGGGCTCTCCGCGCCGAGACCCGTCCTCGCGGCGCTGATCCCCAAGGCACCCTGAGTCCCCACGGTACCGCGATGAGCGAGTGCGGTACCGCTCCCGGTCCCAATCGAGGTCGCGTGATCCACATGCCACACGCTTCAGACCCTCCAAGGACCACCCGACGTCGCGCACCGCCCCTCCTTGGCCGTCCCGGGAACCGTCTTCCACCAGCTCGGCTGGGCCCTCCAAAACACCGGAGGCAACCCCACTGGCCCCAGCGCAAGCCCTGCCGGCAGCCTGGCAACCCCAGTGGCCGTTCTGGACACCCTGGGCATACCATGAGGCCCAAGGTGCACCCCTACCACCCCGTCCGCTGGTACGAGTCCACCCTCCTGTGGCGACCATCTCCCGCCCACCTGCTGAGGAGACTGCACCCGGTGATACAACCCCGGGACAAAGGGCGGCGTCTCCCTTGCCTCTCCAGCAGCCCACCCTAGAGCGGGACGACTTGCCTCAGCCTCCCCTCCCTCTCACAACCTCTTCCTCCTCTCCTGATGAAGCCGTAGCGGGGACATCATCATCTGCGCCTCCGCCTATGGATTTTAAGGTCCTGCAAGAGCTACTCCGGAGGGTGGCTCTTAGCATGAACCTGCCCATAGAGGAGGTGGCGGAGGAGAAGGACGACCCGATGGTGGATGAACTTCTGAAGCCAGAGGGTCCCTCCAGAGTCGCTTTGCCGATGAACAAAACCATCCGCGGCAATGCTACGGCGCTCTGGCAAACCCCTTCCTCCATCCCCCCAACACCTAGAGGGGTGGAGAGGAAATACTTTGTTCCGGACAAGGGGTTTGAATACCTTTTCACCCATCCCACACCTTGTTCCCTCGTGGTGGAGTCTGTCAACGCCAAGGAGAGGCACGGACAGCAAGGCCAAGCTCCCAAGTCCAAGGACTCCAAACGCCTTGACCTCTTCGGGAGAAAGGTCTACTCCACCGCCGGACTTTCCCTAAGGATCGCCAACCAACTAGCGATCCTTAGTAGGTATGCCCACAACACCTGGTCAGCCCTAAGGAAGTTTGAGGACCAGCTTACACCAGAGTCCCAAACAGAACTTAGAGCCATGGCTGACGAGGGCAAACTGGTGGCCCGTACCTCCCTACAGGGTGCCCTGGACTCGGCTGATGCGGCAGCCCGAACGCTGGCAACGGGCATCTCCATGAGGAGGAGCGCATGGCTCCAGTCATCGGGTTTGCCAGCGGAGGTCCAGAACACCAT
The DNA here is from genome assembly GCA_037349315.1 of Chelydra serpentina. Taxonomy (NCBI): domain Eukaryota; kingdom Metazoa; phylum Chordata; order Testudines; family Chelydridae; genus Chelydra; species Chelydra serpentina. The sequence goes on along the minus strand of JBAIAC010000021.1, from coordinate 770,643 downwards.
CCAGGACCTCCCCTTTGACAGCAAGGGCCTGTTCGCCGACCTGACGGACTCACGCCTGCATAACCTCAAGGACACAAGAAACACCATCAAGTCCTTGGGGATGCATACCGTGGAGACGCTCAGGAAGCCGTTCAAGCCCCAGCCATCCCAACAGCGCTCTTTCCCGCCTCGACCACGTCAGGACTTCTCCCGCCATAGAAACAGTTTTGGCTGCCACAGGCCTAACCACCCGCCCCAAGGGCAAAACAAGGGACAGCACAAAGCAGCTCAGGGTACTAAGCGCCCATTTTGAAGGGACTTTCGAGGACGGCCTACCCTTCCCGCTCAGTCCTGCCTCTCTACCCTTTCTGGATCGTCTGTCCCGATTCTACCATGCCTGGTCCCGTATTACATCAGACCGATGGGTCCTCCGGACGGTAGAGGGGGGGATATTCTATCCACTTCCACTCTACCCCTCCTCCTCACCCCCCCTCCCCATCCCTCTTCAGGGACCCTTCTCACGAGCAACTTCTCTATCAAGAGGTACAAGCGCTCCTCGAACTCGGAGCAGTGGAGGAGGTTCCTCACAAGTTCAGGGGAAAGGGTTTCTACTCCCGCTACTTCCTTGTCCCCAAGGCCAAGGGGGGTCTACGACCCATTCTGGACCTGAGGAACCTCAACAAATACATCGTCAACCTGAAGTTCCGCATGGTCTTCCTGGCCACCATCATCCCTTCCCTGGACCCTGGGGACTGGTATGCCGCCCTCGATATGAAAGATGCATATTTCCATATCTCCATTACACCGGCTCACAGACGATTCCTCCGGTTCGTCGTTTGCAAGACACACTTCCAGTTCACAGCGCTTCCTTTCGGCCTGTGCACGGCCCCCCGTGTCTTTACAAAATGCATGGCAGTAGTAGCCGCGTTTCTTCGCCGCCACCACATTCACGTGTTCCCATACCTCGACGACTGGCTAGTGCGAGACCGGTCCCGTCAACAGGTACAAATGCACGTACAGATGATCAGGGACACCTTCTCTCACCTTGGTATCATCCTAAACACAAGCAAGTCAGTGCTGGAACCAACTCAGTCCATCCAGTTCATCGGAGCGGTCCTCGACGCAACCAGAGCTCGGGCGTTCCTCCCAGAGGCTCGTCGCCTCGCCATCGTGGACTTGATTACTTCGCTCCGTCGGTTCCCGACCACCACCGCAAGACAATGCCTTCAGCTGCTGGGTCACATGGCGTCCTGCACGTACGTGGTCCAACATGCCCGCTTACGTCTTCGTCCACTGCAAGCGTGGCTGGCTTCTGTCTATCGACCCAACAGAGACAGGCTGGACATGGTTGTCACAATTCCGCCCCACACATTGAAATCCCTGTCGTGGTGGCTAAACCCACTGACGTTACGCGAAGGGGTCCCGTTTCAGCCTCCTCTTCCCACGCTAACTCTAGTAACAGATGCATCGGCTCTGGGTTGGGGCGCTCATCTCGGGCAACTAACAACGCAGGGCATGTGGCTACAGCACGAGCTCGATCTCCACATCAATATCAAGGAGCTCAGGGCGATTCGTCTAGCTTGCCAAGCGTTCCTGGCTCACCTACAAGGCCGCTGCGTCGAGGTTCTCACAGACAATACAACTGCCATGTACTACCTGAACAAGCAGGGCGGGGCTCGATCATCACCGCTGTGCCGCGAAGCCCTTCTGCTGTGGGACCTCTGCTTGACTCACTCCGTCTCTCTCTAGGCGTCTTACCTCCCTGGAGTCCAGAATGTCCTGGCAGACCAGTTGAGCAGACGCTTCCTGGTCCACGAATGGTCCATACGCCCAGACGTGATCCATTCAATCTTCCGCACCTGGGGCTTTCCCCAGCTCGACCTGTTTGCCTCTCGAACCAACAGGAAGTGCCCGAGTTTCTGCTCCTTCAGAGGACACGGCCCGGGCTCCCTTGCGGACGCTTTCACAATCTCGTGGTCACGTCATCTCCTTTACGCGTTTCCGCCTTTCCCGCTACTCCACAAGGTCATCCTCAAGATTCGCAGGGACAAGGCGGATGTCATTCTGGTGGCCCCTGCCTGGGCACGACAGTGCTGGTACCCGACCCTGATGGACCTGTCGATACAGCCCCCCATTCCTCTCCCGATCAGCCACGATCTCATCTCCCAAGATCACGGTCGTCTTCTCCACCCAGACCTCCACTCGTTGCATCTGACAGCGTGGAGACTTCATGGCTGAACCGGTCGGAGATGGCTTGCTCGGATCCAGTTAGACGAGTGCTCCTTGAGAGCCGTAAGCCCTCCACAAGGCTCACGTACGAGGCAAAGTGGAAGAGGTTCTCTCTCTGGTGCGCTCAACAGCACATATCTCCACACCTTGCCTCCGTGCCGTCTATTCTGGATTACGTGCTACATCTCAAGGACAACCACCTTGCACTTGGATCCCTGAAGGTCCACCTTGCGGCCATCTCGGCTTTTCATCCAGGGTCAGAGGGCCACTCAATATTCGCGCACCCCGTGGTGCGTCGCTTCCTCAAGGGACTGGAAAAGGTTCATCCCTCAATAAAGCCACCTGTTCCAGCATGGGACCTCAATCTCGTCCTCTCTCGACTTACAGGCCCTCCTTTTGAGCCAATGGCCTCCTGCTCCCTCCTCTATCTGTCATGGAAGGTCGCCTTTCTAGTGGCTATCATATCAGCCAGAAGGGTATCCGAGCTGAAGGCTCTCCTATGTGACCCTCCGTATACCATCTTCCATAAGGACAAGGTCCAGCTTCGACCCCATCCGTCCTTCCTCCCAAAGGTGGTCTCGCCCTTCCACATGTCACAAGACATTTTTCTACCTGTCTTCTTCCCTAAGCCGCATGCCAACTCCAAAGAGCAACGGCTACATTCCTTGGATGTCAGAAGGGCACTCGCCTTCTATATTGAACGCACAAGGCCGTTCCGTAAGACATCCCAGCTGTTCGTCGCTCTCGCGGAACGCTCGAAAGGCGCTCCGGTCTCCTCGCAGCGCATATCGTCATGGATTACAGCCTGCATCCGTGCCTACTATGACCTGGCGAGGGTCCCGATGCCAGCGGTCACAGCCCACTCTACGAGAGCGCAAGCTTCTTCGGCGGCTTTCCTGGCCAACGTTCCCCTTCAGGAAATCTGCAGGGCCGCAACCTGGGCTTCGGTGCACACCTTTACGACGCACTATGCCATCAACCACCATTCACGTAATGATGCAGCTTTTGGTAGGGCTATCCTACAAGCTGTTTTTCCGTAACTCCGAACCCGCCTCCAAGGAAAGGCTTGGGATTCACCTAACTGGAATAGATATGAGCAACCACTCGAAGAAGAAGAAAAGGTTACTCACCTTAGTAACCGGTGTTCTTCGAGATGTGTTGCTCATATCTATTCCATCCCCCCCACCTTCCCCACTGTCGGAGTAGCCGGCAAGAAGGAACTGGAGGGGGGTCGGGCCGGCAGGGGACTATATAGAGCGCCATTTCGGTGCCACTCCAGGGGGCTCCCCAGCCGGCCTGACGGGTAGCTGCTAGGGTAAAAGTTTCCGACGTCCGTGCACGCGCGCGCGCGCGCGCGCACACCTAACTGGAATAGATATGAGCAACACATCTCGAAGAACACCGGTTACTAAGGTGAGTAACCTTTTCTTCTTGTGTCTTGCTTACAACACTCCTGCTAATACACCCCAGAATGATGTTTGCTTTTTTTGCAATAGTTTTACATTTTTGACCCATATTTAGTTTGTGATCCACTGTAACCTCTAGATCATTTTCTGAAGTACTCTTTCCTAGGCAGTCATTTCACATTTTGCACTTGTGCAATTGATTGTTCCTTCCTAAGTGGAGTACTTAGCATTTGTCCTTATTAAATTTCATCCTATTTACCTCAGACCATTTCTCCAGTTTGTCCAGATCATTTTGAGTTTTAATCCTGTCCTCCTAAGTGCTTGCAACCCCTCCCAGCTTGTTGTTGTCTGCAAACTTTATAAGTGCTCTCTCTATGCCATTATCCAATGAACATCTGAAGTGACTGTTCACATGGAAATTAAATATTCTATTGAAATTTACTGTTGATCTATGATATTTATATGGTCCCCAGCATCACATTATCTGAATGCCTCACAATCTTTAACAGATTTATTCTCTCACACCCCTGCGAGACAGAGCAGTGCTATTATCCCCATTTTACAGATGGGAAATGTGTACACAGAGGGTATATCCACACTGCAGTTAAGCACCCGGGGCTGGCCCGTGTCAGCCAACCTGGGCTAGCGGGGGCTCAGGCTAAAGAGCTGTTTAATTGTGGTATAGTGTTTGAGTTTGGGCTGGAGCCTGAGCTCTGGGACCTTCCCCCCCCCGCCCTTGCAGGGTCCCAGAGCTTGGCCTCCAGCAAAGGTCTACACCGCAATTAAACAGCCGCATAGCCTGAGCCCCCATAAGCCCAAATCAGCTGGCATGGGCCAGTCACAGGTGCTTAAATTGGAGCATAGATGTACCCAGAGAGATTAAGTGAGTTGCCAAAGGTCACACAGGAAGTCTGTGAAAATTGAATTCTCTGCAGAGCATAGAATTGAACCCAGGTGTTCCAAGTTAGTGCCATACCCACTGGACTACTTTCCTGACTGCTGGAACAGGGCAGAGTAAGTCCCGTTCCCAGTAACTGGTGTTAAAATTAAGATGTACATTAATCACCCATTATGTCACAGCTACAGCCATAAGGATACAGGAGATATCACCTTCACCTCCATCCAGTGCCTGATATTTAATAAATACTTTAGAAGTTGCCTTGGGAAATGATCCGTTCTATTCTCTTTTTTACAGATCCCAGAAGGACAGATCTGCTTGGATGAACAGCACAGGTATCTCCAATCCCCATTTTGGGAATCACTCTTTCAGCCATACCAATGCCAGTGTGATGTTTTCGGAGCTCCAACTGAGTTGGTCTGGTCAGGTCCCCATAGCGACTATTTCTGTTCTTCTTCACGTACTAGAATTGACCCACTTTGCCATATACTCCCATGTACTCTACATGTACTCCCAGTCTAGAGTCACAGGCCTTCTAGAAAGCAGTGTGTGCTATGCCAGACAGGAAAATGAGTCAGGGCATGTAAGGAGCTACACCCTTGCCCTATCCACCCCTTGCTCCCCAGTGCAGCAGTGAGGGTGGACCCATTAGGGTCTGTCTAAACTGCAGTGTAAGCCCAGGGTTAGTGGGACTTGAGTCATCTGACCCGTGTTAGAGAATTCTAGGCTTGAGCATCTGCACTGGTTTTTAACCCTACATTATGTGATGGGGCAAGGCCAGATGGCTATAGGAAAGTAATGAGAAACAGGTATATTAGCCCCAGGCTAAACAAATCCCTGTTACCATGGTAACCAAATGGGAGTTGCTCCAGGTCAAATAAGACACCTGAGGCCAATTAAGATCCTTCTAGAAAGCAGTGGAGACAGCTAGGTTGATTGGGACACCTGAAGCCAATCAAGGGCTGGCTGGAACTAGTTAAAAACTTCCCAGTTAGTCAGTTAGGGAGGCGTGTCAGGAGCTGTAGGAGGAAGCCACGCTGCTGGAGAAACTGAGCAGTGCGAACACTATCAGGCACAAGGAAGGAGGCCTTGAGGTAAGGGTGAAGGAGATATTGAGGAAGTGGGGGGGCTGCTGTGGGGAAGTGGCCCAGGGAATTGTACCTGTCCTGTTGTTAAAAAGTCAGCTACCAATAGCTGCTACTATTAGGGTCCCTGGGCTGGAGCCTGGAGTAGAGGCTGGGCCCAGGCTCTCCCTTCCCCCCACCGATCAATCACAGAGACTGTGGGACAACAGAGACTGTGCGAGGGAGGGTTGTTTCTTCCCACCTCCCTTACTGGCCGATGATGAGAGTGGCTAAAACAGACTGCAGCATGCCCCTGAGAACTACAGTGAGCCACTGAGGTGAGCACTAGAACTGGGAGTTGCAGGTTTTTCCTTGGAAGGGGATAGAATTCTCAGACTACTGCTAAGCAGAAGCATAGGACCCACCATGGGGAGAAGGAGCTTCGTCACAATTAAGACTTTTCTAATCTGGGCTTGAACCTGGGGGTCTGGCATCCAGACTTCAGCACGCAGTCCTGAGTCAAAACCACCACCTAGCTTCCTCCTGAAATGTGACTTCTCTAGCATTTTGACTGTGGTGCACTGTGGGGAAAACTTTACAGCTCACCCTGCACATTATAGGAAGTTTGAACAGCCCGTCAACACAGCCTCTGGGGCAGTTTTTCTTGTCTGTGCATTCCCAGCTACTAGAGCCAGCAACGTGAAGGAGGGACCTTTAGAACAGGGGTTTTCAAACTTTGGGTTGTGGCTCATCCGGGTAAGCTGTTGGCAGGCTATGAGATGCTTTGTTTACCTGAGCATCTGCAAGCACGGCCGCTCGCAGCTCTCAGTGGCCATGGTTCGCTGTTCCTGGCCAATGGAAGCTGTGGGAAGCAGTGACTCGACCCGCACCACTTCCCGCAGCTCCCATTGGCTGGGAACGGCAAACCGCAGCCACTGGGAGCTGCTGTGAGCGGCCGTGCCTGCGGACGCTCAGGTAAACAAAGCATCTCGCGGCCCTCCAGCAGCTTACCCCGACCAGCCATGACCCAAAGTTTGAAATCCCCTGCTTTAGAAGAACTTGTTTTGCCTGTGCTTTCACTCCTGTGTCTGGAAATTGGCATTCGTGCTCCTCACTCAGAGTCTTCTGCTGGCTCCCATCAGTCCTCAAGCTAGATTCAGGTGACAGCAAGGCGCCATTCTGGCTGTTGAGCACCACAGTTGGCTCTGTGCTGGCACAGTGCCCAGCACTCAGTCAAACTCCTCCTATAATGGGCATGACATTGGCAAGTTGCCCAAGGCATGGGCATGGTTCTGGTCCCTGATCTTCTGGTACTCGCTCTTCAGTCTCTTACTATGCTCCCTGCACTGGTCATCTCTCTGGAAAATCTGCAAAACGGCCAGCTTTTTAGCTATCTGCTGGCATGCATGGCCATTTCTGGTGCTTTTGCCGAAATCCACAGTTTTACTGGCCTTGTACCAGAGATTCACCAAAATTTGGCTGTGCTCCTGTGATCAAGAAGCAGCTCGCTTTGCAAAAGGTTTGCTCGGTTCGGTCTCCATAGCAAACCCAGGAGGGTCTCTGAAGGTGTACTTGACGCTCGGTGCTCATACGGTAATGGGTTAACGCAGACTAACTGAGCTGCTGCATGCTGGGAGGGGTGGCTTTCATTTTGAATGGAACATTGTTGGGATAGAGAGGACAAAGGAAGTCAGCCCTTGGAATTGTGGGATGTTTCTGGCAGACTCCCAGGACACAAGATGAGGGGGGCTGTGTCCACATAGCAAAGCAACAGGGCTCAGACCTTGGGTCCCATCATGACTCGTGCTCAGACCCTGAAGCCCTGCAGGGTCCTGGGACCTTGGGTCCAAGCCCTGGGTTAGAGCAATTTCACTGTAGATAGAAGGAGGGTGGGAGGTAAGCTTGAGCCAGAGCTTCAGCCTGTGTTTATATTGCAATGTCGACATACCCTTAGGCTCCTCTTGTCCTTTGCATCTATTTTTCCCCATGTTCTCTATCAGTCGTAGTGGTCCCTAGATAAGTCAAATTTTAGCATACTTAAAAAAAAATGATTTTCCACATATCTGTAGAAACTCCTACCACTCCCTGGCATTGACTGTGGGCCCGGCTACAAGGTCAGATTTTAATGTGATGTAAACACATTGCCATCAGGCTAATAAACCTGGCTTCTCCATGCTTGGGTGAGGGGAGCTCCTCAAAGGGGTATCTTTTCTGTGCAATATTCCCCCCCACCTCAACCCTGCCTGGAGCAGAGGGACCATTTAAAACTGTTTTTCCTGGCAGAAGCTTTTCAGGCTTGCTAGGTAAAGGTAATTTCCACTTTAGTCTAGACTCAAAATCCTCGATTCCAGCAGCTATTTCTTGTTCTGCATGGCAAAGCATTTGACAGTCTTGAAGAACTTTTTAGAATCTAAGGCCTGGTAAATGATTCAGGTTGTCAGGGCCATGTGCTAGGCCAGTGGCCTTAGAGCAGGCTGAATCTTCTGTGGCTGGGAAGGAGATAGTACAGCAGGAGACCAGATCTGTCATGTTATTTAGATGTTACTTTTGCATCCCATGGCTAGCGCTTCATCTTAGGTTTCCTTAATGCTGTCATGATTAACCACTCAGTAACCACACAAGATGGGCTCCTTCACTTTATTAACCCAAGTGTACAGGAAAATATTAAGTTAAAAATGTTTAATTAATTTTTGGAATGTTAATGATGTTGCAACCAAAACACTGTTTACGTATAAAGCTGGAGATTTGTCCATTTCCCCCATCAAATGCAAAAACCAGAGAGAAAGGAGAATAGCCAAAGAGCAGCCAGTCTGTTGGTAGGTGGGTGGTTGCAGGCTAGAGTCATGGCTCAGTCTTTGGCTCATCTGAGGTCAGAGTGGAAAGTTCGGGTCAGAGGTGCTGTCCCATTATTGATCTAAATTTTCCCTCCTCTTTCCCGATAGCGGGAGCAAGCTTCAGGTGAGCATGGAAAAGCAAATCTGCAACTAGCTAACATATGTTGGCAACATCCAAGAAACCCCATTGTTCAAAAGGCTTGATGCTTATAACTTGGAGTGGAAAATAGGCAAAAAAAAAAGGTGTGTTTGTGGGTCAAAACTGAGTCAAAACAAAACTGACAAAACAAAGACGAGTACTGGTTCCACTTTGCTTTCTTAGTTTTGTAATTCCCAATCAGTGGAAAATGATTGTGCTATTCACAATTGTTCTTGCAGAGGTAGGTCTTCTGACCCAAACAATATGATTGTGGAAACAGGGCATCCATTGGACTAGGTATTAATATGCATGTCTCTTGTTTCTGTCATAGTGCCAACACCTCTCTGTTAATGTACTGCAGGGTGAATTCCGACGCTAGGCCAAGTAAGTGACATTCATTGATTGTTTATAAGTTGCTGCCAAGGACGAGCTTGGCCCATGTACTGAGAAACTTGCTTCGTACCACTTGACTGGCAAGTGAGAGAAGGAGCTGCTGCAATTTGCTGTAGTGGGAGGGTCCGGGAGAGGCCTGTTCTATCAATGTTCTGTTTCCGTGAGAACTGGGTACATGGAAAATGTAACCCTGGGGAAGGGGTTTGGAAATGGGGAGTGTTGCCTTGTACTTTGTTTAAAGTGAATTTTGTAATGTGGTATTACACCATCGTGGGTTCAGCTCTGGTGGCTACAATTTCAAGCTTAACAGAATGAAAGTCACCTCTGCGACTTGCTTCAGATTTAGAGTCTCTAGCAGGGGGCGGAGAAGGTGGACCTATAATGATACATCGCCTGAAGCCAACAGGCCCGGTGCAGTTTTTTATCCCCCAAAGAAAAACATTTCAAAGGGAAAGGCAAATGTGCAGCCATTAGTGACTAAATATAGAGCTTTTGCTAAACACGAGTGTTCCAAAGATGTTCGGAGTGCAACAAAATTGCACATTCCATATAGATGTCAATCCTTAGGGATGCGAGAGAGAACAAATCACACCATCAAGCTAATGCTGCGGAAACTGGTAGATGCCAATGGATGCAGTTGAAATACCCTGATTCCATTCATATTAATGGCACTCGGGGAACTCCCACTGCCACCACAGATCATACACCCTTTGAGGTGATGACTGGGCAAACCGTGTGAATTCCAAAGCATCTTTTGTGGTATACCAGTGGCACACCTCAGCATTTCTTAACTCTATGGCCTAGTATGGCTAAGCTAAAATCTTACAGGCCTCAGCCTGTAGGCCTAGCGTTTCAGCCCTTCTTACTTAGCCCAGGGCTACACTAGGGGAGGGGGTCGATCTACGATACGCAACTTCAGCTACGGGAATAGCGTAGCTGAAGTCGGCGTATCGTAGTCGGCTTACCTGGGGATGAGGACGGTGGCGAGTCGATCGCTGCAGCTCCCCCATCGACTCCGCTTCTGCCTTTCGATGCGGTGGATTGCCGGCACCGACGGGGAGTGCGATCGGGGATCGATTAATCGCATCTTAACGAGATGCGAAAAATCGATCCCCGATAGATCGATTGCTACCCGCCGATCCGGCGGGTAGTGAAGACCTGCCCTCAGAGACCTAATACATGATTATTCCCTCTGTACTGATCAATCTGATACTTGTATAATCCTACAACTTAACTCTGTTTAGCATACAATGATTATATATGACATAACATGTTAATCAATTATAACATCACACAATAAATGAACAATAAACTAAAATAATTGGCTACAGGAGGCAGAGCCTTAATTCCCCTGACTGAAATGGTACTGTCCTTGAGAGCCATTGCCTCTGGTCACCTCCTGCTCTTCACTCATCTCTTTTGCAGCTCTGAATGAAACGTACTGAACAGTTATCACATCTACCCTTGCTTCATCTCACTCAGCATGGCAGCCTCCCAATCCTTCCGAACCCAGACACGCTCCCCCTGGAGAGTACTTTATCCTCACCCTAGCCACCTGCTTCTTTTTAGTAATATATTTTTGTGGCTCTTCAGACCTTTCCCATTACCCCAGTGGTGCCCAGCCTGTTGAGTCTGAGGCTTGACATGTGACTGAAAAAAATCAAGGGCCCTCAATCAGTACTCTCTTTCTGTACAATCTTTTGCAGTATTTGGCTATGCCATATGTATAATTATTACATATAAAGTTCACCATCTGCTGGCACATAAGGCTAATAGTGTCTATTGTATTCATCATAAATATATAGGTTTAATAAAATGTTTGTTGTTATGCAGAGCAGATAGCTTCCTGTGTGCAGCTCTTAACATAGTGTCGGAAGTAAAAGAGCTGTTACTGCTTCAGTTGGTTGTTGTAGTTGACCAGAGTCATTGAGTCAAATTTTAGCCGTAGTCTCTGCGACTAACTATTCACTCTCTGCTATTATGAAAATACATGGGGATATTAGTGAAAACTGGAGCTTCTTTGTGTCCTTCTGGGCAAATTGACCCAAGAAAGCATGCAAATCAGAGTGGCCACATTGAAGGTAGCAGATGAAGAAAAGCAAGATGCAACTACAGTCCTAGATGATTTAGGGGAAAAAAACCAAAACTTTGTGTTTCAAAGAAATGTAATATATGAGTGGTATATTCTCAACACATCTGATCTAAGGGAACGAAAGTGTGGACCAATATGCAACCAGACCGCACTAATTAGCTTCAGTCACACAAATTTGGCACACTTGCAGATTAACTTGTTAGAGATCATAAAGATTTGGGCACAAAAGGCAATGAAATCAGAGTGCATATGTTATGACAATCAGATGGAATTTAACTATGCTATTTGAAATATACCACAGGAGTAACCAAGCAAAGAAACCATTACAAAAATGGAAATCCTTAACAATATAAAAGGCATACAACATAGACACAAACGCAGACAAAAACAAAGAGAGCATTGGTTTGCAAAGAAGGGCAAGCAATGCATTCACTGTGGGAGAAACAGTTAAAAAGGCAAATTTCCAGCTTAGGTGCCATATATGCTTACTGCCATAAAATAAATCATTCTGCAAAAGTATTCAAACAGCAACAGAATGACAGCTTTCCAGCTTAGTTTTTCTCATACCACTTGCAGCATTTGAGCTGAAGAGAGGGAAATGGAGAAGAGTGATTTGCACAACTAAACCTTCAGGAATCACTAAGTCAAACAGATCAGACATTCATGTATCACATTTTGAAGCACTTCGAGGAGAGGAAAGTGATCAGTCAGCATGGATTCACCCAGGGCAAGTCATTCCTGACTAACCTAGTTGCCCTCTATGTTGAGATAACTGGCTCTGTGGATGAGGGGAAAGCAGTGGACATGTTATTCCTTGACTTTAGCAAAGTTTTTGATACGGTCTCCCACAGTATTCTTCCCAGCAAGTTAAAGAAGTATGGGCTGGATGAATGGAAAGTTGGCTAGATCATCAGGCTCAACGGGTAGTGATCAATGGTTCCATGTCTAGTTGGCAGCCGGTATCAAGCGGAGTGCCCCAAGGGTCAGTCCTGGGGCTGTTTTTGTTCAATATCTTCATTAATGATCTGGAGGATGGCATGGATTGCACCCTCAGCAAGATTGCAGATGACACTAAACTGGGAGGAGTGGTAGATAAACTGGAGGGTAGGGATAGGATACAGAGGGCCCTAGACAAATTAGAGGATTGGGGCAAAAGAAATCTGATGAGGCTCAACAAGGACAAGTGCAGAGTCCTGCACTTCAGACGGAAGAATCCCATGCACTGCTACAGACTAGGGACCGAGTGGCTAGGCAACAGTTCTGCAGAAAAGGACCTAGGGGTTACAGTGGACGAGAAGCTGGATATGAGTCAACAGTGTGCCCTTGTTGCCAAGAAGGCTAACAGCATTTTGGGCTGTATAAGTAGGAGCATTGCCAGCAGATCGAGGGACATGATCATTCCCCTTTATTTGGCATTGGTGAGGCCTCATGTGAAGTACTATGTCCAGTTTTGGGCCCCACACTACAAGAAGGATGTGGAAAAATTGGAAAGAGTCCAGTGGAGGGCAATAAAATGATTAGGAGGCTGGAGCACATGACTTATGAGGAGAGGCTGAGGGAGCTGGCATTATTTAGTTTGCAGAAGAGAAGAATGAGGGGGGATTTGATAGTTGCTTTCAGCTACCTGAAAAGGGGTTCCAAAGAGGATGGATTTAGACTGTTCTCAGTGGTAGAAGATGACAGAACAAGGAGTAATGGTCTCAAGTTGCAGTGGGGGAGGTTTAGGTTGGATATTAGGAAAAACTTTTTCACTAGGAGGGTGGTGAAGCACTGGAATGGGTTACCTAGAGAGATGGTGGAATCTCTTTCCTTAGAGGTTTTTAAGGTCAGGCTTGACAAAGCCCCTGTCTGGGATGATTTAGTTGGGGATTGGTCCTGCTTTGAGCAGGGGGTTGGACTAGATGACCTCCTGAGGTCCCTCCCAACCCTGATATTCTATGATTCTATGATTGTGACACCAAATAAAGCACCGAAAGTGGAAGAACACCATTGTTGCCTAGGAATTTCACATTTTGAAGTGCATTGAATGAAATTCCGTTGTAGGAAGAAAAATGTTACGGGGGCTGTATATAAGAAGTAGTATTTACATATCTTTGTGTGTGTTCGCCCTGCCACTACAGAGGCAGGGAGCGGTATGCACCAATAATGCCTCTTGCTGCACCAGCACACTGTGCATATGTAACCCGTGTGTCTAATAGGGAGATATCTCTTTAAGAGACCCATTGGGGGGGAGAGTAGGAGTGGGTTGTGTTTGGGTCATTGTTGCTAGGCGGATTAAGCCCTCCACATCCAGAAGCTTCTGGAATTGGGGGTGGTAGTTTTGGGTCTGCTTCAGTAGTTTCCCTGTTGCTGGGGTCAGACTCCATGAGGGCGAGTGGTCAGGGCAGCTGTTTTGCAAAGGGCCATGTGCCCTGGGTGAGTTGGGAGAAGCTGAGCCCAGGAGCAGGAAGCAGGCTGGTGTCCCTAACCCTGGAGCATTTTGCAGCAGTTTAGTGATAATGTTACCCTCCAACAGGGAAGCCCTGACAGTGTGAATTATAGCCAGGGGAAATTGGGAGGGAAAAATAAAGTCTTCGATTTTAATCGCGTGCTTTGAATGTGGTTTTTATTTTAGCCAAACTGTTCTAGTTATATTGTCTCAACTAGTCGGAGTCACCAACTTTTCTTTAAATGTAGTAGTGGGGACCGAGTTTTATTTCTATTTTGCTAGTCTCAGTTTTGTATTTTCTTGTAACAGGATTTTCTTTAATTCTATACACTGAAGCGCCACCCGGCCACAGCCTACAACCCTGCACCCCCTCCTGCACCCCAGCCCTAAGCCCCCCCACACAACCAAACTCCCTCCAAGAACCCGTGACCTGTCCTGCACCCTAACCCGCTGCCCAGCTCAGCCCCGAGCCCCCTTCCACACTGCGAACTCCTCAACCCAGGGCCGGCACACCCACTACGCGACCCTAGGTGGTTGCCTAGGGCGCGAAGATTTGGGGGGCGGCGGGGGGCTGCCTCCAGGCTCCCCGGGAGTGAGGGGCAGCCACGGTGAGCTGCCCCCCCGTCTCTGAGCGGGGAACTGGGGAGCAGCCGCTCTGTGACGCCCCCCTGCCCCGGGCTCCCTGCTCAGCTCCCGCGGGTCATGGGTGGGGGGGGGCTGAGCTCCCGAGGGCGGGGGAGCTGGCTGGGGTGGGCGGCATTGGTGGGGGGGGGGCGCAGGTCTGGTGCAAAGAAGTTTCACCTAGGGCGCGAAACTTCCTTGCACCAGCCCTGCCTCAACCCCAGCCCAGAGCCCGCACACCCTGCCCCATCTCGGTGAAAGTGAGTGAGGGTGGGGGGATGGAGTGAGCGGGGGCGAGGCCTTGGGGAAGGGGCAGGGCAAGGGTGTTTGGGTTTTTCTGATCAGACAGCTGTGAACCCTACAGAACACCCCTTCACAATGAACACCCCTCCCAAGCTCCCCTCAGCCAACTGACCCCCCGAATTCTCCCCTCTCCAATTGATCCCTCCTCCCAAGCTCCTCCCTCCCCTCATCCCTGGTCCCATCCTGAATTCCCCCCTCTCTGGCCCCAAGGGGCCCCCTGAGCTCAACCCCTCCCCCCTGCTCCCCTGGGGGTCAGTTATGTCAGTTTAACTGTCGCCTCAGGAACATGCCGAGCTCCCCTCCCTCTAAGGGGCCACCTGGGCCCTCGTTCACGTCAGGGAATGGGGACTTATTTGCATAGAGGAGGCTGGAGCAGCCAATCAGGGGCTGGCCTGGGTGCTGGGGGGCTATGAAGGGCTCCTCAGGACACACAGACCCCTGGCAGGCTGGGCCTGTGCCGGGAGCCTTGGCTGCAGGATCCCAGGCAGCGGCAGGGGGAGGCTGCCCCGGGCAGATGCTGTGGGCTCAGGGGCAGTGGGAGACTGCGGTTCCCAGAGTGGGCTGCATGGAGAGGGCAGGGGCTGGGGTCTCTGGGGATGGGAGCTGGGAGTCCAGGAGCAGAGCTGGGCCCTCGTCAAGACCAGAGCCCCCATGTCAGTCACAGCTGTGCCCCTCTCCCTTCTTGTGTTGTCTTCCCATTGATTTCAATGGGCTTTGGGTCAGGCCCTCAGCCATTCTATGAGGTGCCTAATTCCATGTTCCTTATAATACAGGGGCAACCTTCTTTCTTCGTCGCTCTCCCAATAGCATCATAGTGGTTCATTCCAACTGATTAATTTTGCGATTTACTGTGAGGAAAATTTTGTTTACCCCACCCCCAACTTCACCAGTGCAGAAGGCGCTCAGAGACCACAGGCAAGAACAGGCTATAAATGAGGAGATTCCAACAGGCAGGGAACTGGTGCACATGAACTATGCAGTGTGGGGCTGGTAAGCCAGCCTGTTTCCCACCAGAGGGCCAAAAGTATTTCTGATTCTCCTAAACTGTAACCATGAGCAGTGATTTCAGCAGAGAAAGGGTCTGCAGGGATTCCAGCTGAAGATTCCTACAAGCCAGTGGAGGGAAGATGTTGTTTTAGACTCAGCCGACTGTATAGATGTGGTGATCAAAGACTCTAACTGAGACTTGGGTGAACAAAACCTAAGCTTTGGGGAACTTTGTTTCTTCTCACTGTATTTCTGTGGGGACTGAACTGTTCAGAGTTTAATTTGTTTTCTTTATTTCTGTTTATGTATAACTGTGAAGGTAATGTCTGTGGATTATAAAATAGAATAGTAGAATATCAGGGTTGGAAGGGAACTCAGGAGGTAATATAGTCCAACCCCAGGCTCAAGGCAGGACGAATCCCAAACTAAATAGCCATGTCATGCTGTGAAAAATAGATAATTTGTTTCTTTATCATAAGATTTTATAAAGTTATTTAATTAAATTCATTCCTTTAGTTCCTTTTGGGACTTGAATGTGGGCAGGTTCACCATGAGCAATCCTTGCTGAAAATCCTTAGAGACTGAAGGCTGAGTCTCCAGCTACTTTCTATGGGATTTGGATTTTTTTTTAAGGTACTGGACACGGGAAATGAAGTGAACTCTAGCCCACCAAAAGGGTACACATAAATGCCCATACATCTGAGGTATCTGATTCAGGGCCCTCGTAGGCCTTTATCCGAGTTAGATAAAGGTCTCCCACCTCCCTCCATTCTACAAGCCCTGTTCTGAATGTCATCGTAGGACTAAGAAACAGTGTCCATTTATGGCGTCCTTGCTGCAGGCTGCTGAGTGTGCTGTGGAGGAAAGATGATTGTCTCCTCAGTACTGTTTGTGTCTCATTAAGTCATAGATACACCTACTGGGCCATCTACCGAGTCTATGGAGAACTCAATCATTGGTGATACATCCAGCCAAGGTTACAACAGGTGGAACTCAGATGTCCGTGGGCATGGAGAATGCGGCTATGGAAGTGGCTTGCCCACCAGTAGGAGGGCACCCTCATCTGACTCACAAAAAGGTATTGAGGTGTCCCAACTGAACTCATCCTTCCTATTTCCCTGGCTGGCCATCCCCTACGCTTCATGAGGCTATGCAGGAGGATAGATCCCCTCCACTCTCCCACCCAGAAGAGAGTGCTGCAGCATATTGTCCTCTCCCAATGAGACTCGCCTTGGTGACTTTCCTGAGTGAGAGGCCTGTCTCTTGGAGAGTCATCGGGACGTTTGGGAGATGCTATCCACTCTCTAACGCGAAAGCAGCTCATGCTTTGTTGGCTAGCAGCATGGGGGCAATGTGACCCTGCTACTGGGCCTCTTCCTACTTCTGATGTTCCTTCAAGGTTAATGGGTGCTCTTGTTTTGACATAACTTGATCTTATCTCGATGCACTGATGAGGAGAAGTGTATTTAGAATAAGGTCAGGACTATTTTGTTTTGTCTCTAGTGCTATCTGTAAAGCACGCTGCTATCAGAGGGGAGTTGCAAGTGCTCACCCTGGGCTCCCCAATGGATGGAAGATATTAATATTACAGCTTTGGGGTAGCTGGCCCATTGACTGCTCTTCAGTCTCTCTTGAGTACACCCTCTCCAAGGCAGACCCTGTCCTTTCACTCCTCTCGGGGTGGAAATCCCTAATTCTCCCATTCACAGACCAGGTCCGTGAGCTGCCACACCTCTATTTGCCAACCATGATTTCTCAGCAGGTCCAACTGGAGACGGGAAATGAAGTGAACTGTAGCCCACCCAAAGGCTACACATACACGCCCATACACCTGAGATCTCTGATTCAGGGCCCTCGTAGGCCTCTATCCAAGTTAGATAATGGTCTCCCACCTCTCTCCATTCTGCAAGCCCTGGTCTGAATGTCATCATAGCACTAAGAACTTGTATCCCTTTTGGCGTCCTTGTGCAGGCTGCTGAGTGTGCTGTGGAGGAAAGATGATTGTCTCCTCAGTACTGTTTGTGTCTCATTAAGTCATAGATAGACCTGCTGGGCCATCTACTGAGTCTATGGAGAACTCAGTCATTGGTGATGCATCCAGCCAAGGTTACAACAGGTGGAACTCAGATGTCCGTGGGCATGGAGAATGCGGCTATGGAAGTGGCTTGCCCACCAGTAGGAGGACACCCTCATCTGACTCACAAAAAGGTATTGAGGTGTCCCAACTGAACTCATCCTTCCTGTTTCCCTGGCTGGCCATCCCCTACGCTTTATGAGGCTATGCAGGAGGATAGATCCCCTCCACTCTCCCACCCAGAAGAGAGTGCTGCAGCATATTGTCCTCTCCCAATGAGACTCGCCTTGGTGACTTTCCTGAGTGAGAGGCCTGTCTCTTGGAGAGTCATCGGGACGTTTGGGAGATGCTATCCACTCTCTAACCTGAAAGCAGCTCATACTTTGTTGGCTAGCAGCATTGGGGCAATGTAACACTGCTACTGGGCTTCTGCCTACTTCTGATGTTCCTTCAAAGATAATGGGTGCTCTTGTTTTGACATAACTTGACCTTAATGCGTTGCACTGATGAGGAGAAGTGTATTTAGAATAAGGTCAGGACTATTTTGTTTTGTCTCTAGTGCTATCTGTAAAGCACGCTGCTATCAGAGGGGAGTTACAAGTTCTCACCCTGGGCTCCCCACTAGATGGAAGATATTAGTATGTTACAGCTTTGGGGTAGCTGGCCCATTGACTGCTCTTCAGTCTCTCTTGAGTACACCCTCTCCAAGGCAGACCCTGTCCTTTCACTCCTCTCGGGGTGGAAATCCCTAATTCTCCCATTCACAGACCAGGTCCGTGAGCTGCCACACCTCTATTTGCCAACCATGATTTCTCAGCAGGTCCAACTGGAGACGGGAAATGAAGTGAACTGTAGCCCACCCAAAGGCTACACATACACGCCCGTACACCTGAGGTCTCGGATTCAGGGCCCTCGTAGGCCTCTATCCAAGTTAGATAATGGTCTCCCACCTCTCTCCATTCTGTAAGCCCTGGTCTGAATGTCATCGTAGGACTAAGAACTCGTATCCCTTTTGGCGTCCTTGTGCAGGCTGCTGAGTGTGCTGTGGAGGAAAGATGATTGTCTCCTCAGTACTGTTTGTGTCTCATTAAGTCATAGATAGACCTGCTGGGCCATCTACCGAGTCTATGGAGAACTCAGTCATTGGTGATGCATCCAGCCAAGGTTACAACAGGTGGAACTCAGATGTCCGTGGGCATGGAGAATGCGGCTATGGAAGTGGCTTGCCCACCAGTAGGAGGACACCCTCATCTGACTCACAAAAAGGTATTGAGGTGTCCCAACTGAACTCATCCTTCCTGTTTCCCTGGCTGGCCATCCCCTATGCTTTATGAGGCTATGCAGGAGGATAGATCCCCTCCACTCTCCCACCCAGAAGAGAGTGCTGCAGCATATTGTCCTCTCCCAATGAGACTTGCCTTGGTGACTTTCCTGAGTGAGAGGCCTGTCTCTTGGAGAGTCATCGGGACGTTTGGGAGATGCTATCCACTCTCTAACCTGAAAGCAGCTCATACTTTGTTGGCTAGCAGCATTGGGGCAATGTAACACTGCTACTGGGCTTCTGCCTACTTCTGATGTTCCTTCAAAGATAATGGGTGCTCTTGTTTTGACATAACTTGACCTTAATGCGTTGCACTGATGAGGAGAAGTGTATTTAGAATAAGGTCAGGAATATTTTGTTTTGTCTCTAGTGTTATCTCTAAAGCATGCTGGTATCTGATGGGAGTTGCAAGTGCTCACCCTGGGCCCTAATCATTTTTGTTGCCCTTTTCTGAATCTTTTCCAATTCCAATATAGCTTTTTTTGTGACCACGTCTGCACAAAACGAAGTTCCACATCATGATGCAACCGAGACCTTTCAGGTTTATTTTATTTTCTTGTGTGAAACCAGAGTGAGAGACCATCCCAGAATAGCCGCCAGTTTGGTGGTTGGGGTGCTCGCGTGGAATGTGGGTTTCCAAATTAGGAAGAGAAGGGAGTTGAACCTGGGTGTGACAGGTCTTCCCTGTTGCTCTTTTTTCTCGTGCAAATGGCTCTAACACCTCTGGTTTGTAAACACTGAGGTGTAATGTATTTGTTTTATTTCAGCCACCACCCTTTACAGGCCTGGGCAGCAACTCTATTTACAGGGACATACCAACATCATTCCCCTTTGCCAGATAGAAGAGAGGGCAGAGATCTCTCCATTCAAAGATTTCCCTTTACCCCAGGCTCTGCTAGCCTCTCCCATTCTCTCTGACTCTCATTCCCACCTTGCTCTTCCTTCCCATGGGCCTTTCTACTCTTCCAGTTAATGGGTTAACTAGCTCCATAGCTCCCCCAGCTCAGAGGGATCTAACAGTTAGCCCCAGCTTCCCTCAATCAGGCCCTTCTCCAAGGAAACTCATTGTACTTACAGGGTATGCTTTCACAGCAACTAGACACCTGCAGCTGGACTGGTCCAGCTGTCTTGGGATTGTGGGGCTTGGGTTGCAAGGCTGTTTCTACTTCTGGTCTCGGTCTGGGACCCTCCCACCTCGTAGGGTCCTAAAGCCCAAGCTCCAACCCGAGCTCGGAAGTCTACACAGAAATGGAACATCATCTGCAAACTGAGTCAGCTGGCATGGGTCAGCCACAGGTATTTCTTTGCTGTGTAGACACACCCTTTGTGACCAGTGTGCTAACTCAGCTGATGGTTCTCAGCATTGTCACACTGAGTCTCATAGACTTTAAGGTCAGAAGGGACCATTATGATCATCTAGTCTGACCTCCTGCACAATGCAGACCACAGAATCTCACCCACCCACTCCTGGAATAATCTTCTCGCCTATGTCTCAGCTATTGAAGTCCTCAAATCATGGTTTAAAGACTTCAAGATGCAGAGAATCCTCCAGTAAGTGACCTATGCCCCATGCTGCAGCAGAGGAAGGTGAAAAACCTCCAGGGCCGCTGCCAATCTACCCTGGAGGAAAATTCCTTCCCGACCCCAAATATGGTGATCAGCTGAACCCCGAGCATGTGGGCAAGATTCACCAGCCAGACACCCAGGAAAAAGTTCTCTGTAGTAACTTCTAACATCCCATCACTGGCCATTGGTCCTATTTACCACTGATGGCAATTAATTGACCTTTGACTAAGATCATGTTATCCCATCAAACCATCCCCTCCATAAACTTATCTAGCTTAATCTTGAAGCCAGATAGGTCTTTTGCCCCCACTGCTTCGCACTCCCTACAATAGGAAGATATATATACATAGTACATTAAAAGATGGGCATTGCCTTACCAATTCTAATGAGACAATTCAATTAAAGTGGGCTATTATCAACAGGAGGAAGAATCACTTTTGTGGTGGTAATCAGGGTGGCCCATTTCAAACATTTGACAAGAAGGTGTGAGTAACAGTAGGGGGAAATTAGCATGTGGAAATTAGTTTTTAGTTTTTGTAATGACCCATCCCCTCCCAGTCTTTGTTTAGGCCTAATTTGATGGTGTCCAGTTTGCAAATTAATTCCAGTTCTGCAGTTTCTCATTGGAGTCTGTTTTGAAGTTTTTTTTGTTGAAAAATTGACACTTTTAGGTCTGTTATTGAGTGTCCAGGGAGGTTGAAGTATTCTCCGACTGGTTTTTGAATGTTATAATTCTTGACATCTGACTTGTGTCCATTTATTCTTTTGTGTAGAGACTGTCTGGTTTGGCCAATGTACAATGCAGAGGGGCATTGCTGGCACATGATGGCATGTATCACATTGATAGATGTGCAGGTGAGCGAGCCCCTGATGGTGTGGCTGATGTGGTTAGGTCCTATGATGGTCTCCTTTGAATAGATATGTGGACAGAGTTGGCAATGGGTTTTGTTGCAGGGATATACCTGGGTTAGTGTTTTTGTTGTATGGCATGAAGTTGCTGGTGAGTATTTCCTTCAGGTTTGCTGTCTATCTGTAATTGAAAAATTCCTGGCCAGCTCTACTTAAAGCTACAAAAGGGCCTCTATGTTTGTCTTATCTAAAGCTTAGCATTTCTCTCAAAGTGTAGGCAGGCCCAACTCATCCCAGGCACCCCTCTTCTGGGGACCGAGGTTCTGTCTGCTTCCCTGCAGATACTGTAAAGATGTAAAAATGATCTGGAATTTGCATTCCAAACAAGGAAAAAAAGTTTGTAGAAAGAGGTCCAGACCTAAATGGATGAATAAGCACCTCAAAAACGTGATTAGGAGTAAGCAGAGAGACTAAGGAACAGAAGATGGGATTGATCAGCAAAGAAAGCTATGTCTGGGAGGTCGAAAAGTGTAGGGATAAAGTGAGAATTGCCAGAGGTCAAGCTGAGTGTGAGACCTTGCAAAGGAAATTAAAAGTAATAGTAAAAGGTTGTGTAGCCTTATAAATGAAAAAGGAACAAGAAAAAAAGAAGCCCTCTAGGGGCATCACTCCTGCCTGATCCCATCTCCTAGGGTATGTCTAAACTGGCAAGTTTTTGCACCACAAGTTATACCACATTTAGACTCATAGACTTTAAGGTCAGAAGGGACCATTATGATCATCTAGTCTGACCTCCTGCACAACGCAGACCACAGAATCTCACCCACCCACTGCTGGAATAATCCTCTCACCTATGTCTCAGCTATTGAAGTCCTCAAATCATGGTTTAAAGACTTCAAGATGCAGAGAATCCTCCAGCAAGTGACCCGTGACCCGTGCCCCATGCTGCAGAGGAAGGTGAAAAACCTCCAGGGCCTCTGCCAATCTACCCTGGAGGAAAATTCCTTCCCGACCCCAAATATGGCGATCAGCTGAACCCCGAGCATGTGGGCAAGACTCACCAGCCAGACACCCAAGAAAAAGTTCTCTGTAGTAACTTCTAACATCCCATCTTTGACCATTGGTCCTATTTACCACTAATGGCAATTAATTGACCTTTGACTAAGATCATGTTATCCCATCAAACCATCCCCTCCATAAACGTATCTCGCTTAATCTTGAAGCCAGATAGGTCTTTTGCCCCCACTGCTTCCCTTGGAAGGCTGTTCCAGAACTTCACTCCTCTGATGGTTAGAAACCTTCGTCTAATTTCAAGGCTAAACTTCCTGATGGCCAGTTTATTAAAATGCTGGAATTAAACTGCTGTTGCATGTCCACACTGTGTTCCTTGTGACGCTGGAGCGCATCCATATTAGGAGCTCTTGCAACGGCAAAGACAGCAGTGCATTGTGGTGGCTATCCCACTGTGCAGCTGGCCACAGGGTGCTTTGGGAAGGGTTTGCAATGCCTCATGGGGCAGGCACAGCGTCACATGATGCAGGTTTCCCAATCTCATTGTTCCATGGGCATCCTACTACATTGCCAGTTGCTTTTCAGCTGAAGTGTGGGGGGGAGTGTGTGTGACAGGGAGTGTGTGTGTATGCACAGCGCACACACACACCTCTCCAGGGCAGCTGAGTTCAAAACAATGAGCAGACTGGTCACTTAAGGCATTATGGGACAGCTCTGGAGGCTAATTACAGCGCAGAAAGCAATCAAGTGTTTATACTGGCAATAGAGTGCTGGAGCCTCACGACTCTCATCGAGGTATTTTTTTGCAGTGCTGAAACTGAGGAGTTTCTGTGCACAAAGTGGCTTCACAGTGTGTACACGTCTGCAGTTTGAGCACAAAAAGCTGCTTTTATGTGCAGAAACTTGCCGGTTTAGAGAAGCCCCTAAATTGTTCAGCCCTGAAATCGTAAAAGGCGATTGACACTTAACTGTTATCATTTGCCTTTAGAATTAGCATCCTATGAGATTAATAGTGTAGATAGAGGAGTTCCGAATTCACCCATTGTTTCATGCTGGTTGCAGACATAGAAACACCTGCTTTGCTTTATATTCGATTCACATTTGAAAGGTTTTTCTGTGCAGCCATTTGGGCTAGAAATGTATTTTTTAAAATCAACATTTAAACTGCATGTTCGGTGCCACAATCAAGGTGTTAGCCTAGGGAACACAATAGCAGGTCACCACTCCATAGCTGAATTTGTAACTGAATCTCTAGTGTGAAGCAAAGAGTAGGGAGCTTAGAGAGTAACCCACGAAAGCTTATGCTGAAATAAATTTGTTAGTCTCTAAGGTGCCACAGGTATTTTTCTTGTTTTCTTTTTGCATGCAAAGGGGCATCCATATCCTTCTTGCCAGACATTCTAGGGTCTGCAAGACTGTAGCTCGTTTTTGCAGGTCTGCAGAAATAGAGTTTGGAGACCAGTGGAAGCACTAGCGTGCTGACTTGCCTGACTGGAGAGCCAGGATTGGGAGGCTAAAAAGGGTTAAGTTGTTGGAATGAGTTTGGGGTAGATGAGTCATGAGAGTGGTCACTCTCAGGTGGGTGATGTGGAGAGCAGGGCCCTCAAACATGGACAGAAAGGAACTGGGAAACGAGTGCTGGTGGACTTGTGGGTGGGTGACCTGGAAATGATGCCCCTGGAGAGGAGTATGGAAAATCACTGTACCTTTATCTGTTTTACTTTGGGAATTGGAACCCTCATGGTAAAACAATTCTCCCAAGGACTATTGTATGTATACGCAAATAAATTATGCCCAGAGGTGGGACTTTGAACTCGACAATGTAGAGAGACCGTGCTCTCTTTATGGCTGGACCAAGGGGAAATTGAGGCAGGTGCACTTGTGCCATGGCCTCCCAAAGGAAGGCAACCCACGTTTGTGGGGGTGGTGGCCCAGAGTATTGCAAAATGCCAAAGTGGCTGCAAGAGGCAGGAGTTCTTCAGGTTCCCCATCATTTACAGATAGTGCTTACAGTGGTAGGTGTCAGTGTTACCTGATCTGCACCCACAGTAATAGCTGTACCAACCTGGATCTACCCTGATACCTTCTAAAGATGACTTACAAAAAAGGGCTCTCTTCCTCTTCATGGTATGTCCCAAAGGCCTGCGAGTGTGTTGGTTTAAAAAAATTCTACTTGATTTCACCTTAGAAATATTAGGAGTGAAATACTTTGTCTTCCCTTTGAGCTGACTGGGAGTTGTTGTTTTTTTTCCTCCAGGAGGTTGATTGGGATCATGACTCAGACATCTTTTCTTCCAAGTGTTACTCCGACATTGGCATTAAATCGGTGTTAACAAAAATAACCTAAAAAACAAAGAGTTTTAAACAATGTTACTAAAAATCACTCCCCCCCTCAATTAATCCATGGTCACTGTATTGTTGTCTGATGTCTTTGTCCTACCAGTTATACCAGCTGCTCTCTTCCAGGATATACGCCACCTACATTTCTAAAGAAAGAAAAAACATTTTTTTTCCTTGGAACAACTTTTCAGGCCTAGACTAAATCCCAGAATTTCCCGAAGTGTGGGGTGAGTCCCCTGGGGGTGATGTGAAGACTGCCTGGGAGGCACAGACAGACCTCTCAATTATTCTCTGAAATTTCAGCTTTCATTTTCAAAAGATGAATCTCTAGCTGTCGTGGTTGTGAAGTGAGCCTTCAAAACATGAACCGAGTGTAACCATGTCTGCCTGAGTTTGCAGGGAGCCTGAAGTAGGTCTGATGTGTGAGCTGCCCCATTCATTTCAATGGACTTTCACTCAGATGCCAGTGATGATCATTGAAATGCCAACATGGCTAATTATCTCACTGCTCCAAGCTTGTAAAAAAGCTGAGGAAGTATTATGTGGCTATCTAAGCCAGTGGTACCTGAAGGGGGAAGGAGGTAGTGGTATATCAATTAAAATAGGTATATTTGCACTGGTACAATGTGTAAAATATTAACAGCACTGGCAGGGCTATGATTGATTTCATTTTTCTGAAGTGGGTGACTTCGCTTTCTAAACTTTAGGAAAAGCTGGAATGACCCCAAACCCAGGTAAGTGAGCTTTAGGCAGGGCTCAGTCTGAAGGCAAAGCAGTGGGAATTCAGTTCCTTTTCTTTAAGTAGAGTGATTAGTGGCCTAAATACTCAGAGTTAGGCAGAAGCTCACCTTAAAGCTGCCATTCACAGCCCTGTGGGCACCTTAGACGCATCTATGTAACGTCTAGGGCACTGAAGTGCATAAGGGTTTGGGCCACCCTTGTTTCTGACTCCTAACAGCCATACGTATATGGTCCATGGGGTCTCCCAGATTCCCCAGCATATCTACAGCCTGTTGAGAGCCCTCTCTTCAGGTGCTGTGTGCAAAGTGCAGCCTTTTCAGCATGTGGAGAAGGGGAGGGGCTCCAGGGACCCTACCGCCACAGCGGGGGATCCATGTTGGGTTTGGTTTCCGTGATGGAAGAGTGGCATTCTCCATTGGTTGTTCTGTTTAATATAGGTATGGCGCTGAGGCTCAGTCGGGATTGGAGTCCTCATAGATAATTTTTAAGGCAAACTATCTCGATGTGAAGGAAAGATAGGAAGAATAGTAAGAGGCCAAAATGGCTCCATCAGGAACTCTTTAATGAATCCTACCAAAAGGAGAAACACAGACCAATTGCTAAGGAGGAGTACAAAAGAATATCACAGGTATACAGGTACAAAGTCAGAAAGGGTAAGGCACAAAAGCAAGGCAGATACAAGGCAGTAAGAAGAAGTTCTGTAAATTAGGAGAAAGAGAGGGACAAAGGAAAGTATAGGTCTTCTCTGTAGCGGAGAAGGAGAGCTAATAACTGATGGTATCAAGAAGGCTGAGGTGTTTAATGACTGTTTTGCATCTGTCTTCACTAAAAAGGTTGATGATGACCAGACACTTAACAACATGGGGAAGAAATGTAAGCCAAAATAGGGGAAGAGCAGGTTAGAGAATATTTAGATAAGTTAGCTGTATTCAAATCAGCAGGGCCTGATTAAATGCACCCTAGGGTGCCTAAAGTACTTGGAGAATGGGTGAGTTCCCAGATGACTGGCAAAGGGTAACATAGGACCTATCTTTAAAAAGGGGAATAAGTAGGACCTAGGGAAATATAGACCAGTCAGCCTAAATTCAATATCTGGAAGGATACAGGAACAAATTATTAAACAATCAGTTTGTAAGCACCTAGAAGATAATAGCGTTATAAGGAATAGCCAGCATGGATTTGTCAAGAATAAATTATGCCAAACCGACCTAATTTCCTTGTTTGACAGGATTACTGGTCTAATGCATGGGGCGGGGGGGCACAGTAGATGTGATTTATCTTGATTTAGTAAGGCTTTTGACAAAGCCCCACATGACATTCTCATAAGCAAACTAGTGAAATATGGTCTAGATGAAATTACTATAAAGTGGCAGCACAACTGGCTGAAAGACTGGACTCAGAGTAGATAGCAATGGTTTACTGTCAAAGTAGGAGGGAAGTATCTAGTGGTGGGGTTCCACAGGGGATCAGCTCTGGTCTGGTACTATTCAATCTCTTCCTTATTGATCTGGATAATGGAGTGGATAATATGCTTATAAAATCAGCAGATGGCACCAAACTGGGTGAAGTTGCTAGCACGTAGGAGGACAGGATTAGAATTTAAAATGAGCGTGACACATTGGAGAACTGGGGTCTGAAATCAACAAGATGAAATTCAATACAGACAAGTGCAAACTATTTCCCCCAGGAAGGAAACAAATCAGATGCACAATTACAACATGGGGAATAAGTGGCTAGGTGGTAGAACTGCTGAGAAGGATCTGGGGATTAGAGTGGATCACGCATGGAGCATGAGTCACCATCACCATTGTGATGCAGTTGCGAAAAAGGCTAATATCCTGGGGTGTGTTAACAGGAGTGTTGTATGTAAGACGCAGAAGGTCATTGTCCTCCTCTACTCAGCACAGGTGAGGCCTCAGCTGGAGTAATGTGTCCTGTTCTGGGTGCCGCACTTTAGGAAAGAAGGGGATGAACTGGAGAGAGTCCAGAGGGGAGCAACACAAATAATAAAAGGTTTAGAAAACCTGACCTAGGAGGAAAGGATAAAAAAAACCGGGTCTGTTTAGTCTTGAGAAAAGATAGTAGTCTTCAAATATCTTAAAAGCTGTTATAAAAAGGATGGTGATCAATGGTTCTCCATGTCCCTGAAGGCAGGATAAGAAGCGATTGACTTAATCTGCAGCAGGGGAGATTTAGATTTGATATTAAGAAGAACTTTCTAACTATAAATGTAGTTAAGCTGTAGAACAGGCTTCCAAGGGTATGTCTATACTTACGCGTCCCGTCGGAGGCGCGCGATCGATGTTCTGGGTTCGATTTATCGCGTCTTGTCAAGACGCGATAAATCGAACCAGGAAGTGCTCCGTCGTCGATGCTGGTAATCCAGCTCGACGAACGGAGTAGGCGGAGTCGACGGGGGAGCCTGCGCGCCGCGTGTGGATCCTGGGTAAGTGCTTTTTCATTCGAACTAAGGTACTTCGACTTCAGCTACGTTATTCACGTAGCTGAAGTTGCGTACCTTAGTTCGACAGGGGCGGGTAGTGTAGACCTAGCCCAAGAGAGGTTTTGGAATCCCCGTCACTAGAGGCTTTTAGGAACCGGGTGGCAAACACCTGTCAGGGCCGGCCTACGTTTATTTGGACCGGCCTCAGTGCAGGGGCCTGGACCAGATGACTTCTAAAGGTCTGTTTGAGCCCTACTAGGCTGTAGGTGCTATACAGACACACAGGAGGACATGGTCCCTATGCCCAAGAGCGTAGAAGTTATCACCTGAATCTGGGAGTCTGCTCTGCCTAGCCTATGCTGAGTGGAAAGTATTAACCTGGGCAATATCTCTGCTTGATTCAGCACAGGTGGGGCTAAAAGGAGAGAAGATCTGGCCCCGGGGGGAGGAGGGAGGCACTGAGCCATGATGCTGTTGAAATTTCTCCCCCGCATTTGGTGCAGTTTAACTGTCGCCGCCATCATTATCTTCGCTGTAGTTATTAGTCAGGTGCGGTGTGTTGCTGCTTCGGCAGCTATTTTAATCAGCCTGCCATGATGGCTCTGCGTGTCCAGCTGAGGGGGCGTCCCCTGCTTGCCCAGTGCGGGGTTGATACACCCCGTCACACTGCCCATCTGTTATTAATGTTGTTTGTCTTTGTTATTAGCATTGTGCTCTTGCTGCTGGTGGCATTTCAGTTGATGACTCCACTGTCATTTTTGATGGCTGGTTTATTTATCACCGTTGGGCAGCTAGTTTAGAAAAAAGAGCCCAGCAAACTTTGGGAGACACACTGCATGAGTAAGTCCCCCAAACCAGCACACTATATTGGCAAAATGACATCTGGGCTATTGCTGCAGCCACCCGGTTTGGGGTCAGCGTTTCATAAGTGAGGAACATGCTCTGGTATTCTCCGGTCTCATGAGACACGTCCTCTAGGATAGGGAGGCTAATAAGGAAATCATCCCTCAGGCATTACATAACTACCGTTCCTGTGTTGGTGCGACCAAAAAATAGAACAGAAGGTTTGGTAGATTTCTGGTAGCCCGTAACGATCCTTCTTCCTGAGGTCAGGAATCTGATCCCTCTGAAGTCTGGGAACATCATGGGCTGTGCTTAAATCAACTCAGACTAGACTAAGGAAGTACCTGGCGAGAGCAGAAGGCTGAAGGGGAACTGGGACTGAATGGAGACCTGTTTCCCAAACAGTAAAATCCTGGCAGAGGGAAATGTTGGGGTTTTTCTTTCTCACATGCAACCCAGCTAGAGCTGCATTTACCTAGAGCACCTCTGATAAGGGAGCTTTGCTGTATTGCAGTTACCTGGCTAGTCACTTTCTGATCGTTTTCTCTCCTTTTTATAAATCAACCAACCAACCTGGATGTCAAACAGATTTTCTCTGTTTACAGGCACCTACGTGGGGCTGCGTAACCAGGGTTCTACCTGCTACTTAAACAGCCTGCTGCAGTGTCTCTTCTTCACGCGAGAGCTCAGAGAGGCCATCCTCAGGTGAGGGCGTTCACAGCAAACCCTGGGGTCGCAACACCACACATGACACGTGTGGTTAGGCTGGGTAGCTGCATGGTTCTGATCCTGAGACCCAATGTAGGACACAACTGTTGAGGCAAGAATGACAGGGCAGCACTGTGCAAGAGAAAGGGGCAGGCGGTGATAGTTGGCTGCAGGGTGTGAGGGGGAAGAGACAAGAGAAGGAGCAGAAGCCCACAGATATGGGGAGGGCAGAGGAAGGGGCACCTTGACGTTATACTGGAAAATGAGGCCCACTTCTAATAGTGGCTTCAGGGCACATTCACCCTGAATGACCAAGTCTAGTGGGGTAGCAGAGTTTTCCCTAGAGAGAGGACCAGGGCACGGTAGCAGGGAGACACCTTTTCTAAGGGAAGGCTCTCTGAAGGAGGCAGTCTCCATGCTAGGCAGGCACTGTAGGTCTGTGTAGCTGGACCATTTGCCAGTGAAATCAGCCTTCAAGATGCTGAAAGGTGTGATGGGGTTTAAATGGACCCATCAGACATCTGTTGCGAGCTCCTCAGATTCACTCGCCCTGCCTAGGATGACTGAGGAGCGTTTGGAACAGTGCAGGAGAAGGTGATGAAAACAGCCATCGGGTACCAGAGGTTAAATAGAATCCAGGTTGCCAGGGCTGGAGATGGGAGCCAGAGGGGCCCTTCTCTCTCCAAAGTTGGCTGCTGGATCATATTTAATGTTTTAATATCTCCCTCCTTCTGTACAACTGAGACACTAGCCCAAATCGGTTAGACCTTGTCTTGGTGTTAACCTTTGAAACTCTTTCCTCTCTCTGGTTATCTTTCAATAAACACCTCTTTGGCAGTAACATGTTGTGTCTGTGTAAGGAACCGGGGTGCAGGTGGTCTGGCCTAGCGACCACATCTGGGTTGGTGTCCACAAGGCAAGGACAGCCACCAGGCGGTAGTTAGCGAGCAGGATCAGAGACTGGCGATCAGTGGTAGCTACCAGGCTGGAATTAGGAGGCAAGAGTCAGGGTCAGAGTCAGACTGGAGTTGGAGACTGGAGATCAGAAAGTGGAGGGAGGCCTGGAGTCACAGCAAGCCAGCAGTCCATGTGGTTACTTAGACAGCATCAAGGCAACCACCACGTGAGCAGGGGCCAATCAGACAGTCGTTGGGTGCTGTCACTCTGGGCCCTGCAGGCGGTACTTCCTGCTGTGCCTAATCTCCACAGTGCTCCTTGGCTACAGCTCTCCATGGCCTCCAGGTGGCAGTGTGGGAACGTCAGCTGTTCCAGGCTCCACGACCCACAGCAGGCTGAGGAGAGATGTGTACCTGGCCAGAATGGAAATGCGATGCAGGGTCAGAAATCCAGTCCCAAAGAAATGATCCCAGTAAAGCCTAAGAATGGACTGATCACAGAAAAAAGTCAGAGCAGGTCGTTCTTGTCACTCCCTTACTCAGTCCCCTATTGCACTGTATCACCAAGCCAGAGAGAACCCCCCCCCCCACCCGATGAGAGTTGAATTCAGTCTGTTCTTCCATTTCTGGGATTCCTCCAAGTGTGCCACCCGCAGGACCCAACCCAGACACCTGGAGGGAGCACTCTTTCCTGGGAGCACTGCCACAGCAGCAGTTGGGTCAGAACCTGGATTCTACCTGGAAAGTGGTTGATTAATTTTATGTCTCTGATATTTTTTAGCGGCGCTAATGTTGGTGACTCCAGCATCGTGTGTCAGCTGAAAAAGCTGTTTGAAAAACTGAAGCATAATAAATCAGCGCCTTCCACCAAAGGGATTACGAAATGCCTTGGGGTGATAGATGGTAAGATGTTCCTCTACAGTTCTGTGCCATGGCATATTCACATTCACAGATATCTGTTAAACAGGAGACAGACATTACCTCAGTAACATCTCCTTATTGATGCTAATCATCAAAAGGGCTGGAAGTTCCCCTTTTGCTAGTCCACTAAAAGCCTGGATGCATATTTGAATTTTTCCTGTATTTCTTTCCTGGTCCCGTCTCGCCCCTTTCCCTGTCCCGAACAGGTTCTTGTCCTCTCCCGTTCATTTCTGTGAATCCCTCAACGTGTTCACTTTTGGTCCCCTATTTGCTCCCCTGCCTCTCTGTTAATACAAGATGATTTCTCAGCCAAATAGAAAAGGTTCCCACAATCCCATTTCTGCTCCATGACTTTCCTCTGCCCTATCCCTGGGCAGCTTCTCCTCCTTCTTTACAATAAAAGTTCTTCAGATACCTATACTTCTGAAGATTTGCCATGTCAGGCACACTGTCTTCTGCTGGGTCCTTAGGGTCTCTCTTCCTGCAGCCCGAGGCCTTTCCCAGGTGTTACTGCTAGCCCCCCTTCCGCCCACACCCACAAACCTCTCACCGGAGTTTAGTGGTACTTTGAACCTGGTTTAGATGGCCCAGCTGTGTGGGTGGGTTAGAGCCCAGGTTCTGCTTTCACTTGGACCGGTAATCACTTTGCAGTGAGAACACCGGCTAAATCACTCAAGTGCTGATAGTCCTCCAGTGCCTTCTCACAAACCTCCCCATGTGCCCAGGAGGACAGACAAATTTTCCAACAATGCAACAGCAAAGAATCATGGAGTTGCTCAGTTTACTGCAGCACACAGAACCATGGGATATCATAGAATCATAGACTATCAGGGTTGGAAGGGACCTTAGGAAGTCATCTAGTCCAACCCCCTGCTCAAAGCAGGACCAGTCCCCAATTTTTGCCCCAGATCCCCAAATGGCCCCCTCAAGGATTGAACTCACAAGCTTGGGTTTAGCAGGCCAATGCTCAAACCACTGAGCTATCCCTCCCCCCAGAAGCCCTAGAAATGTCCCCCAGAAGCCCTAGAAATACACAGTGGCTCTCTTAGAGACTAACAAATTTATTTGGGCATAAGCTTTCGTGGCTAGAACCCACTTCATCAGATGCGTAGAGTGGAACATACAGTAGGAAGATATGTGTGTGTGTGTGTGTGTGTGTGTGTGTGTACAGAGAACATGAAAGTGTGGAGGTTGCCATACCAACTCTAAGAGGCTAATCAATTAAGGTGAGCTATTATCAGCAGGAGAAAAAAAACTTTTGTAGTGATAATCACGATGGCCCATTTCAAACAGTTGCAACCACACACCACACAACAAAAACACTAACCCAGGGACCTATCCTCGCAACAAAGCCTGGTGCCAACTCTGTCCACATATCTATTCAAGTGACACCTTCATAGGACCTAATCACATCACTTCAGGGGCTCATTCACCTGCACATCTACCAATGTGATATATGCCATCATGTGCCAGCAATGCCCCTCTGCCATGTACATTGGCCAAACTGGACAGTCTCTACGCAAAAGAATAAATGGACACAAATCTGACATCAGGAATCATAACATTCAAAAAACAGTAGGAGAACACTTCAACCTCCCTAATCACTGTGACCGACTTAAAAGTGGCAATTCTTCAACAAAAAAAACTTCAAAAACAGACTCCAATGAGAAACTGCTGAACTGGAATTAATTTGCAAACTGGATACCATTAAATTAGGCTTGAATAAAGACTGGGAGTGGCTGGGTCATTACACAAACTGAAATCTATTTCCCCATGCTAACTTCCCCCTGCTGTTACTCACACCTTCTTGTCAACTGTTTGAAATGGACCATCCTGATTATCACTACACATTTTTTTTCTCCTGCTGATAATAGCCCACCTTAATTGATTAGCCTCTTAGAGTTGGTATAGCAACCTCCACCTTTTCATGTTCTCTGTATATCTATCTATCTTCCTACCATATGTTCCACTCCATGCATCTGATGAAGTGGGTTCTAGCCCATGCAAGCTTATGCCCAAATAAATTTGTTAGTCTTTAAGGTGCCACAAGTACTCCTCGTTCTTTTTGCGGATACGGACTAACGTGGCTACCACTCTGAAACAGGGGATCTCAGCATCAATGAAGATGCATTAACTCAGGTCAGGCTTTGCAGTGTGATGGTTCACACCTGGGCTTGGCTAACATGGGTGTCAGTCACCCAGGCTCCCTGCAGTGGAGACGTACCCTTAGAGTGTTGCTGCATTCAGAGGTGCTCTGGGTGAGCTCTGCTCAGAGGCATGAAAAGTGCTCTGGGATGCACATGACCAGGGATTAAGAAATGAATAGGGCAGCAGTACGGAGCACTGTCCTCTGGATCTTTTAAGTTAATCGTCTTCAACCTTTGAACACAAGATCACTTTTTGAATTTAAGTGCATCTCAGGATCTACCCTGCCCCTTACATGAGGCCCTGCCCCTTCCTCAAAGCCCCACCCCACTCACTCCATCCTCTCTCCCTCCATCATTCACTCTCCTCCATCCTCACTTACTTTCACTGGGCTGGGGCAGGGGGTTGGGGTATGAGAGGGGGTATGGGGTGCGGGCTCTTGGAGGGAGTTTGGGTGCAGAAGGGAGTTCAGGACTGGGGAAGGGGTTAGGGTGCAGGAGGGAGTGCAAGCTCTGGGAGGGAGATTGGATGCAGGAGGGAGCTCAGGGCTGGGGAGGGGGTTGGGATGTGGGAGGGGGCTATGGGGTGCTGGCTCCAGAAGGAGGGTCAGGGCTGTGAGTTGGAGTGTGGGCACCTGCTGGGCGGCACTTACCTCAGGCGGCTCCCAGCTGGCAGTGCAGCAGGGCTAAGGCAGTTCTCCCTGCCTGCCCCAGCCCCACACCGCTCCCAAAAGTGGTCAGCATGCCCCTGGGGGCTGGCATGTAGCTCTGCACGCTGCCCCTCTCTGCAGGCACCACCCCCGCAGCTCCTATTGGCTGCAGTTCCCTGTTTCCAGTCAATGGAGCTGCAGGGGTGGTGCTTGCAAGCAGGAGCAGTGTGCGGAGACCCCCTACCTACCTCAGGGGCGTGCTGGCCGCTTCCAGGAGTGGCAAGGAGCCTTCCTTAGCCCCACTGTGCCGCTGGACTGTTAGCGGCCAGAGATCACAATTGACTGTCAGAGGCTCCAGGATCGACCAGTCAATTGCGATCTATGGGTTGGTGACCACAGTTTTAAGTAGTATTTCAAAGCCTCACTGTTTTGTTTTTATTGTTGTTTGCTTAAAAAAACACAACTCCAATGGTATTTTTGTGGCAGTTGCAAGACAGGTTTTCACTCTGCATGTGAGTTCCGGAAACATCCCTGCTGTATCTGATCTGCCATCTTATCACAGAAAGAACAGGAGTACATGTGGCACCTTAGGCTATGGCTACACTACAGAATTAGGTCGAAATTATAGAAGTCGATATTTTAAAAACCGATTTTATGGAATCGATTGTGTGTGTCCCCACTAAAGAGCATTAAGACCATGAGGTTGACGGACTGTGTCCACAGTAGCGGGGCTAGCGTCGACTTTCGGAGCGTTGCATTGCGGGTAGCTATCCCACAGTTCCCGCAGTCTCCGCCGCCCATTGGAATTCTGGGTTGCGATCTCAAAGCCTGATAGGGCAGAAAACATTGTCGCTGGTGGTTCTGGGTACATGTCGTCAAGCCATCAAACGTCCCTCCCTCCCTCTGTGAAAGCAATCTTTTTCGTGCCTTTTTTCCGGGGTTTCCGGGGTTTCAGGGTTTGCTACGGCAGCATGGAGCCTGCTCAGCTCACAATTACCGTACATCTCCAGTGTACGCCTGGACATTAGGTCTAGTGGGGATTCAGAGGGATAGCTCAGTGTTCTGAGCATTGGCCTGCTAAATGTGGGGTTGCAAGTTCAATCCTTGAGGGGGCCATTCCGCCTGAGGCTGGTAGTCACGGGACTACACAGCATAAGCTCCTTCCCTTCTAGCTGCAGATGGTGCAATATGCCATAAATGATCGTAATCGCGGGATTACACAGCAAAAGGTCCTTGCCTTCTAGCTGCAGATGGTGCAATAGGCTTGACGTTCATCATCCCCTGTGTGCTCCTGGCCAGCCTATGTTGTGGCTGGCCAGGGGTGCTTGGACATAAATGGGAGTGACCAGAGTGACTCTGGTCATTCTCTTTTTTACGTTTTGTTTAAGGGAGATTCAGTACTGCCTGAAACACGGGCAGAGGGATAGCTCAGCGCTCTGGGGTTTCCGGGTTTGCTACAGCAAGCAATTACCGTACATCTCCAGCGTACGCCTGGACATTAGGTCTAGTGGGGATTCAGTCACACTGTAATATGGGCAGAGGGATAGCTCAGCGGTCTGAGCATTGGCCCGCTAAACCCGGGGTTGCGAGTTCAGTCCTTGAGGGGGCCAGGAGATGATGATGATGGATATCAAGCCTACTGAACCATCTGCAGCTAGAAGGGAAGGCGCCTAACCCTTGCTCCCCCCTCCCTCCATGAAAGCAGTGGAGGGGGAAACCCAAAATCCTTTCTCGCCTCTTTTCATGCGGGCGCCATATTGCTGACACCATTGTTATCCACCCGCCGCTTCTGCTCCCACTCTGCTGTCCTGCAGACACCATACCAGGGAAAACATGGAGCACGATCAGATCACCGCGGCTGTTATCGCCGTTATGAACACCACACGCATTGTCCAGGAGTATATGGAGAACGAGAACCAGGAGCTGCTACAGCTACAGCAGTCGAGAAGGCGGCGGCAGCGCCCTGAGGACAGTGATGAGGACATGGAGACTGACCTCTCTCAAAAAAGCCCCCCCCACCCCCCCGCAAGGTGGACATCATGGTGGTAATGGGGCATGCTGATACAGTGGAAGGCCGATTCTGGGCCCGGGAAACAAGCACAGACTGGTGGGACAGCATAGCGCTGCAGTTGTGGGACGATCAGCAATGGCTGCGCAACTTTCGCATGCGTAAGAGCACTTTCATGGAACTTTGTGAGTTGCTTTCCCCTGCCCTGAAGCACCAGAACACCAAGATGAGAGCAGCCCTCACAGTAGAGAAGCAACTGGCGATAGCCCTGTGGAAGCTTGCAACGCCAGACAGCTACCGGTCAGTTGCGAATCAATTCGGAGTGGGAAAATCTACAGTGGGGGCTGTTGTCATGCAAGTAGCCAGGGCGATCACCAAGCTGCTTGTACCAAGGGTTGTGAGTCTGGGAAATGTGCAGCTCATACTGGATGGCTTTGCAGCAATGGGGTTCCTGAACTGTGGTGGGGTGATAGACGGAACCCATATCCCTATCTTGGCACCGGACCACCAAGCCAGCAAGTACATAAACCGAAAGGGTTACTTTTCAATAGTGCTGCAAGCACTGGTGGATCACAAGAGACGTTTCACCAACATCAACGTGGGATGGCCGGGAAAGGTACATGACGCTCGCATCTTCAGGAACTCTGGTCTGTTTCGGCAGCTGCAGCAAGGGACTTTCTTCCCAGACCAGAAAATAACTGTTGGGGATGTTGAGATGCCTATAGTTATCCTTGGGGACCCAGCCTACCCCTTAATGCCGTGGCTCATGAAGCCATACACAGGAAGCCTGGACAGTAGTCAGGACCTTTTCAACTATAGGCTGAGCAAGTGCAGAATGGTGGTGGAATGTGCATTTGGGCGTTTAAAAGCTCGCTGGCGCAGTTTATTGACTAGGTTAGATCTCAGCGAAACCAATATTCCCATTATTATTACGGCTTGCTGTGCGCTCCACAATATCTGTGAGAGTAAGGGGGAGACATTTATGATGGGGTGGGAGGTTGAGGCAAATCACCTGGCCACTGGTTATGCACAGCCAGACACCAGGGCTATTACAAGAGTACAGCGGGGTGCGTTGCGCATCAGGGAAACTTTGAAAACCAGTTTCATGAATGGCCAGGATGCTGTGTGAAAGTTCAGTTTTTTCCCGTTAATGAAAAGCCCCGCCCCTTGATTCACTCTACTTCCCTGTAACCGAACCGCCCTGCCCTCCCCCCCTCGGTCACCGCTTGCAGAGGCAATAAAGTCATTGGTGCTTAAAATTCATGCATTCTTTATTAATTCGTTAAACAAATAGGGGGAAATACGGGGGTAACTGCCACGGTCGCCCGGGATGGGTGGTGGTGGAAGGGATGAGGAAAGGACAAGGACACACAGCACTTTAAAACTTATTGAATGCCAGCCTTTTGTTGCTTGGACAGTTCTCTTGGCTTGAGTGGTTGGGTGCATGGAGGCTGCCCAAATGTGTTCTTGTGCATCTTGGTGAGGAGGTTATGGGACTCGGGAAGGAGGGCTGTTGGTTACATAGGGGCTGTAGCGGCGGTCTGGGCTCAGGCGGCCTTTCCTGAACCCTACGCCATTCCTCAGCCATAAGCCGGAGGATTTCCGTTTGATCCTCCAGTAGCCTCAGAATTGCATCCTGCCTTCTCTCAGCATGCTGACGCCACTCTCTTCAGCGCGCCACCTGTCCTTGCGATCAAATTGTGCCTTTCTGGACTCTGACAGTGTCTGCTTCCACGCATTCTGCTGTGCCGTTTCAGTGTGGGAGGATTGCATGAGCTCTGAGAACATATCGTCTCGATTCCTTTTTTTTTTACTTCTAATCTTCGCTAGTCTCTGGGACGGTGATGAAAGGAGTGGCGTTGAAACATTTGCAGCTGCGGGAGGAAACAAACGGGAGAGGAGTAGTTTAAAAGACACACATTAGAGAACAATGGTCCAAACATTACATAGCACATGTGCATTTGGTCCAAGGTTGCACTTTGCCTGTTATATTGAGGGTCTGCCGGTTTGCTGTGAGAGATCACACAAGCAGGTCCGGCGGGCAACAGAATTCGGCTTGCAGGCAGCCATGGTAAGCCACAGTCTATAGGCTTCTTCAACCTTCATAACATGTGGGAATGGTTTCAAACAGCAACCCCCTCATTTCCCATAACAAACAGCCTTTGGGCTGGCAATTTAAAAAGGGTTGGCAATTGAAAAGGGAGGGGCGGCGGTTTTGGGGTTAACGTGCAGCGTGAACCTAATGGACACCCCCCCCCACACACACAGACACACATCCAAGATGTTTGCTGTTCCCCCTCCCCCCACCGCGTGGGTCACAGCGGGGAAGATTTCCATTCAGCCACAGGCAAACAGCCCAGCAGGGATGGACCCCTCTGAAAGCCTCCTTAATAAAATTCCCCTATTTCAACCAGGTGACCATGAATGGTATAATTCTTCTGAGGATAACACAGAGAGATAAAGAACGGATGTTGTTTGAATGCCAGCAAACACCGGGACCATACGCCGCCATGCTTTGCAATGCAATGATTCCAGACTACGTGCTACTGGCCTGGCGTAGTAGAGTGTGTTACCACGGAGCACAGGATAAGGCTGCCCTCCCCAGAAACCTTTTGCACAGGCTTTGGGAGTACATCCAGGAGAGCTTTCTGGAGATGTCCCCAGAGGATTTCCGCTCCATCCCCGAACATGTTAACAGACTTTTCCAGTAGCTGTAGCTGTACTGGCCACGAATTAATCATTAAACACGCTTGCTTATAAAACATATATTAATTTCACAGAGGTACAGTCACCAGAGGTCCTTCTCCTGCATCGAGCACGCCTAGGGTGGGTTCGTAGGGTACTGGCTCCAGGGTGACAAAGAGTTCCTGGCTGTCAGGAAAAAGGGCTTCTCCGCTTTCTTGCTGTGTCTGTGCGGTGTTTTCATCATCATTATCATCATCTTCCTCTTCCCGAAAATGCTCCTCGGTGGTTTCTGATGATCCACAGACGGAGTCATACCATATGGGTGGGTCAATGCTGGCTGCACCCCCTAGAATGGCATGCAGCTCATCATAGAAGCGGCATGTCTGGGGCTCTGACCCAGAGCGGCTGTTTGCATCTCTGGTTCTTTGGTAGGCTTGCCTGAGCTCCTTAATTTTAACGCGGCACTGTTGCGCGTCCCTGTTGTAGCCTCTGTCCTGCATGCCCTTGGAGACTTTGGCATATGTATTGGTGTTTCTTCTTTTGGACCGTAGCTCTGCTAGCACGGTTTCATCTCCCCATACAGCGATCAGATCGAGTACCTCACGCTCGGTCCACGCTGGAGCTCGTCTTCGGTTCTGGGACTCCATCATGGTCTGCTGATGAGATCTGCACTCACCTGCAGCTCACCATGCTGGCCAAACAGGAAATGAAATTCAGAAGTTCGCAGGGCTTTTCCTGTCTACTTGGGCAGAGTAGTCGAGCTCAGACTGCTGTCCAGAGCGGTCAAATGTTGCACTGTGGGATAGATCCAGGAGCCCAATACTGTCGAATTGCATCCACACTAAGCCTAGTTCGATTCGGCAATATCGCTTTAAGCGCTAATCCCCTCGTTGGGGGTGGAGTGGCGAGATCGATTTTAAGAGCCCTAGAAGTCGATGTTAATGGCTTCGTCGTGTGGACAGGTGCATGGATCAATCGATATAATGCTAATTAATTCGACCTAAACTCATAGTGTAGACCAGGGCTTAGAGACTAACAAATTTATTTCAGCATAAGCTTTCGTGGTCTACAGTCCCACTTCATCGGATGTAGCCCACGAAAGCTTATGCTAAAATAAATGTGTTAGTCTCTAAGGTGCCACATGTACTCCTGTTCTTTCTGCTGACATAGACTAACACGGCTGCTACTCTGAAACCCATCTCACCACAGAATCTCTGCTGAAAAGGAAACAGAAGAAATGGAAACTGAGGCAGCGAACACTGCCCCTGTTAGGATTAAGTAACCAGCTACCACAATAAGATGTTGATCATTCTGGTTTGTGTTGGTACAGTGCACCAGCAGCAGGATGTCGTGGAATATTTCCGGATTCTGATGAATAAAATCGTTGAGGACAAAGGGATTCGGCAGGTAACTCTTCTCTTCAGGAAATGTTAATTTGAAACTCTTTTTAGATTATTGCTTCTAAGAAAACCCTGCATTTAAAGAACTTTACATTGCAAAATCAAGGAAGTGCCAGACATAAGGTTGTGCATGCAATCTTAATTCAGCCCCCTTGTGCGTATACTTTATTTATTATACCGTCTTCAATTACATGATCGTGCACTGTTTTTTCCAGAGAGCCCTGCTTTATTCAATGCACAGGGGCTTGGCTGTTGATAGAGGTCTCAACAGGTGCTCAGCCTTTAAGTTAGTGAGTTGAATATATAAAACTTATTATTTTAAAGGTCCTTGGTATTAAATATTTCTGCACCTGTCATTTTCCATCAATAGTTATTGATAAAGTTCTGCTTCTCGGGCTTTTGAGGAGGTATCTTTTTTGCTTTAAATAGTTGCTTGGCCACAGTTGAAATAGTGCAGCTGGTGAGTGGGTATGTTGTCCTTTGGAGTCAGTCCATCTTCTGGAAGTGGCACTGCTGGACCAGCGGGTGCAGCAGCAACCGGAGCTGAGGTTGCAACAGTGCGGAGTGAGCAGAGAGGTCTAAACTTTGCTGCTGAAGGAGTCCCTC
Organism: Chelydra serpentina; assembly: GCA_037349315.1. Classification (NCBI taxonomy): domain Eukaryota; kingdom Metazoa; phylum Chordata; order Testudines; family Chelydridae; genus Chelydra; species Chelydra serpentina. Next base: position 730,064 of record JBAIAC010000021.1, on the reverse strand, counting down.
CCCACTGGGACAGCTTCTGGGACTGGCCACACTGGATAATTCAGTGCACAGGTGGATGGTGCTCTGAGGAGGAATCCGGCTTGTGTAAGAAGTGAAGGAGGCTGTTGTCCATAGGACCCCTGCTGCATTTGTTGCAGAAGTTGGAAGGTGTGTAATGAATGAGGCAGGGGGTTGCAGAAAGAGAACGGGTGGGTCTTATGATAAAAGCGGTTGAATACCACCCTGGAGAACTGGCTTCTATCCCTGCCTGTGCCGCCGAGTTCCTGTGCGATGCTGGGCAAGTCACTTCAACCAAAATGTTCACAGCTGGTCACTAGTTGTGTGTTCCTCCTTTTCCGGATGCCCAACATGAGACAGTTGGGGCTAGATTTGCAGAAGTGCTGAGCACTCTTAGGTGCGACTGAAGAGGACTGGAGCCATACTGTGAACTCAGTGGACAATTTTGACTTTAATCTCTTGCCCCAGTTTCCCAACTGCGAATTGGTATGTTAGCACCGCCTAATCTCCCAGGGTGTTGGGAAGACAAATTCATTAGCGTTTGTGAAGTACTCAGATATGTAGGGAGAGCAACAGAGAAATACCGAGGACGAAATTAATAATTCTGGATTCAGTGCAGGGTTTGGAAGGGTTGTGGAGAAAAGCAGAATATATTGAATGAGGACGATAAAATGAAATATCAAATTTCCTATTTACTGAATGAGGCAGGGGGTCATTGGAGAAACCTAGCATGTGATCATGTAATTACTGTAACATAACGTATCTATGTGCAAGGGGGTGCAACCTTACCTCTGGCATTTCTTAACTTTTAAGTGATTGTCACTGCAACCTTATCCTTATTTTAATGTAGTTTTTTTTTATGTGATTTCCTCAGATTTTTAAAAAACAAACCAAAAAAGTAAATCCCATCATATGGAATCATTCTGACCCCCCAGCCTGGTGCATCAGCAGGGTTTGGGCCTTTATATCCACTGCACAGACATCTACCAGTTGAGCTAGTGGAGTAACTGGTAGCTGTGTCAGTTGAGTATATAGATCAGGCACTAGAGGGGGAGGAGGGACACACTTTGCCAGCTATTTGCTGACAGCAGAGAAGTGTAGCGGCTCAGGACTTCTTGGTTCAATTCCAAGTTCTGTAGGAGAATGTGCTTTAGTGGTTATAAACCCTTTTGCCCTTGTCCCCTCTCCCCCAAGACTGTTTCTGTGCCCTCTCCTCCTATACTCCACTCCCCGGTTTCTGTCCCCCTCTGCTCCTAATCTCCCATCATCTATGTCCATATACCTCCCAGGCCCGTTCTCCCTCCTACTGCTATCCAGTCCCCCTAACTCTTGTCCCCCTCCCCTCTGCTTCTCCACACGAGGGACATCTCCCTGCCAAATATCAAGTCCTTCCTCCCTGCATGTAGACAGTGCTATGTTGGCGGGAGAGCTTCTCCTGTCAACATACATAGCTACACCTCTCAGGGAGGTGAATTAACTATGCTCACAGCAGAACACTCTCTTGCCAGCATAGAGCATCTTCATTAAAGTGCTCCAGCAGTGCAGCGTTTTACGTGTAAACCTTCCCTTAGTTTTGATAGCCGCCCTGGTGAGCAGGAGACAGACAATCCCTCCTGATGGTTCACAGTTATAAAGCAAAAACCTAAATATTACCTTCTAGCGTGTCATACGTGAGCTTAACGCATGCAACAACTTACAAACATTTCATAAAATCTAAACACATTGTTATAAGTTCAATACCCATCGTAACCATGCTAACATGCAGGAGAAACAGCCTGGCTTCCAGCAATTACTTTGTCAGTGCCTGGCTGAGGTCAAAAGCCTTGGCAAGAGCTGGCACCTTGTTTGCCAGCATCAGACTCCTCACTCTTAGATTTGTAGCATTGATTATTTTTAGCAGTTTAGAGCTGTGTCTGCTCTTGCAGGCAATAAAAGGCAGAAGCAACTTTAAGCACTACCGGGGAGGTGAATGAGAAGATGGAGCTTGAGTAATCACCCCTCACCCGATAAAAGTCCTGTCTGTGTGCTATCTGTAGCATTATATCTCTATGGATTGTTGGAAACACTTCTAAGTAAAACAACGAGGAGTCCAGTGGCACCTTAAAGACTAACAGATTTATGTGGGCATAAGATTTCATGGGTGAAAAACCCACTTCTTCAGATGCACTTTTTACCCACGAAAGCTTATGCCCAAATAAATCTGTTTAATCTTTAAGGTGCCACCGGACTCCTGGTTGTTTTTGTGCATACAGACTAACACAGCTACCCCTCTGTGCCTTCTAACTAGTCACTCTTTCCCTAGCTATACCAGGTGGAAATGGTCCATTCCATCACCTGCCATGGATGCGAACGGCAAACTAGAATCGAGGAGAATCCTGTCCTGAGTCTGGCTCTCTCTCTTAACAAGTGCAACTTGGAAGCTTATTCTGTGGTAAGGAAAATATCCTGGCATTGGCTGAGTGACCTACAACAGCAGATCTGTTGGTTACAATTAAACCTTCAATAGGAAGCCATTAAATTTAAGTTCATAAGCAAAAAAAAGGGGGAAAGGGTTGTCATAGAAAAGTACCCCAAATTCATTTGTCTGGGTGTTGTGTGGTCATTCAAGCCTTCCAGAACTATAAAGGGATGCGGGGCAGATTTGTCATCTTGTTTGGGGTTAATGAACATATCATTTTTGTGAAATTATGAGCTTTTAATTCTTGTGACAGTTTCCTTTTTGTTTTACATACTGATGCATTTCTAAATATACAGTGCGGGCTGTTAACCTTTATCATAAATATAAAGGGAAGGGTAACAACCTTTATGTATGCAGTAATATAAAATCCCTCCTGGCCAGAGGTACATAATCATTTACCTATAAGGGGTTAAGTAGCTCAAATAACCTAGTTGGCACCTCACCAGAAGGACCAATGGGGAAAGATGATACTTTCAAATCTGGGGAGGGGAAGGTTTGGTTTGTGCTCTTTGTTTGTATGTTCTCTTGGAGCCAGAGAGGGACCAGGCAGGAAAATCCATCTCCTAAACCCCATCCCAAAATAAGTATCTAGGATTACAAAAATATTAAGTAAACCAAGGAAAGGTGTTAGATTATCTTCTGTTTTAGCTTGTGAATTTTCCCTATGCTAAGAGGGAGTTTTATTCCTGTATTCTGTAACTTTGAAGCTAAGCCTGGAGGAAGCTTCCCTGTGTTTAAATCTTTTATTACCCTGTAACTTTACCTTCCATCCTGAGTTTATAGAGGGGCTTTTAAAAACTTTTTTTAAGCAATAATCTTCTTTTAAGAACCTGATTGGTTTTCAGAGTCCTAAAAACCCAGGGATTTAGTCTGTGCTCACCTGTACCAATTGGTGAGGATATTATTCTCAAGCCTCCCCAGGAAAGGGGGTGAAGGGATTTGGGAGGAATATTTTGGGGGAATAGGAACTCCAAGTGGTCCTTTCCCTGAATCTTTGTCTAAATCACTTGGTGGTGGCAGCAATACTGTCTAAGGACAAGGAGGGATTTGTGCCTTGGGGAAGTTTTTAACCTAAGCTGGTAGAAATAAGCTTAGAGGGTCTTTCATGCGGGTCCCCACATCTGTACCCCAGAGTTCAGAGTGGGGAGGGAACCCTGGCAACCTTTTTTTCAATTCCTATTGAAAGTAGTAAGGAATAGCTTGTTACCAGTACACCAGGGAAAATTACACTGCCAGATGTATCCTGTGCTCTGTGTGAACTAAGCAGTGGTACATTTTTGAGTGATGGGGCAGTTTTCTTTTACTGTAAAACTTCACTCATACTTGAAATGCATATTCTCACTTTATATACTGGCACACAGTATAGGCTCTAATCCTGCAATGACTTGGGCACGTGTGTAACTTTAAGCATGAGAATAGTCATATTGACTGCAACACATTCTGAAAGTTAAGCATGCATGTAAGGCCAGGTCTACACTACAAACTTTTGTCAGTATAAGTACGTTGCTCAGGAGGGTGAAAAAGCCACACCTTTGATTGATGTTCTACTGACCTATCCCCGGTGTAGACAGTGCTATGTAGACAGGATGGCTTCACCAACTAACATAGCTACTGCCTCTTGGGGTGGTGGAGTACCTATGCCGACGAGAGAAACTCTCCCATCGGCGTAGGTAGCATCTACACTAAGCGCTACAGCGGCACAGAACTGTATGTGTAGAGAAGCCCTCAGTGTTTGCAGAACTGGGGCAAAATGCCCGGTGCCCTGTAGCTAACTAAAAAAACAATTTGCTTAACCGGGGGTTATTGAATTCTTCTTTGTTGCTTTGATGAGATAAAAAACTTTCAAAGGAAGTTGATGTCATAAATAAAATGTACATTTGAAAAGAAAAATGAAGCCCGAGGGTAAATTCTCTGCCAGAGGTCTGCGTGGCATAGGAGAGAGTTTGTTGGAGGGTGTTTGGGTGTCAGTTCTCAGGGACAGCCGCAGCCCTGTTGTAACTCAGAGCTGCTGTTCAGTTGTACTATAGCCCCAATTAAAAAAAAAATGGAAGGTCATACTCAAGTCAGTCCCTGTTTAGATAACAACTTCAGCATATGTTTGAGTACATATGCTTAAGTCTTAAGTCCCATTAAAGTCAAGGGGCATTGAGAATGTGCTTAACATTAAGCACCTGGTTAAGTGTTTTCCTGAATACGATTGTAACGATGCTGGTTCTGGCAAGACCCAACTGAGAGTGCCAGTTCAGGACAAATTGCTTCAAGCAGGGCAACTACAGCCCAAGGCTGGGGTTTTTCCACCTCTAAGGCAAACCAAACCAGCCAGACAGAGGAGACTTTGGTTTTACCCCACTGGCTAACCACAAGTCACACGAGCAATTCCCTTAGACACTCCAGTTTCCCAGTCTCACCACCAGAGCCACTCGTTATGGGGACAAATGGTCATGAAAACCAATGCCCCAGTAAAAGAAAATAGGTTCTCCCGATCCCAGCAGACCGAACCTCAGAGCCAGGTCAATATACAACTTGAATCTTACCCACAAATCACGCTGTTGCCAATCCTTTAGAATCTAAAATCTAAAGGTTTATTCATAAAAGGGAAAAGGTCTAGGTGAGAGCTAGAATTGGTTAAAAGGAATCAATTACATACAGTAATGGCAAAGTTCTTGGGTCAGGCTTGCAGAGATGGAATACTGCAGGTTCAAATCAAGTCTCTGGATTACATCCCCAGCTGGGATGGGTCCTTCAGTCCTTTGTTCAGAGCTTCCATTTGTAGAAAGGTTCCTCCGGAGGTAAGAAGCAGGAAATGAAGACCAAATGGAGATGAGGCAGTTGCCTTTTATAGTTTCTTCCAGGTGTAAAGACACCTCTTTCCTTACTGTGGAAAATCACAGCAAAATGGAGTCTGGAGTCTCTGCATACCTTACTGAATCATAAGGTGTGTCTGCCTCCTCTCAATGGGCTAATTGTATAGTTGATGGTCCTTAATGGGCCATCAGCAGGCCTGGCAGAGCTGATAGCTTGTCCTGGGTCCCAGAACCCCAGCCCCAGTTTGAAATACAGACATACAGTATAAAGCCATTCAACTACAGACAGTATAAAGCCAATATTCATAACTTCAACTACAACACTGATACATGCATATAAACGGCATAATCATAACCAGCCAAGCATAACCCGGTCTTAGACACCTCATTTGACCCCCTTTATACAAGATTTGGGGCCACTACAGGACCTTGGTTGTAACAATGATCTATATGGTCCCAGTTATTGTCAATAACGTCACCACGATGTTTCCTGATTAGGTTTGGTCTATGTACTAAAAGTTTGTCTGGGAAAAAAACCTCATTTGTTAGCAAAGTTGATGTACTTCTTCATACAGGAAAAAAAGCAGGTCAAATACTGTTTACTATAATGCTGTCCCTTCAGTGCCCTGTGGGATATGATCCATGCTGTTCAGTTTACTTCTTTCTTTCAATTATAATAATGTACATCAAATTGTAATTTCTGTCTCTTTGTAGCATAAGGCTTTGGATGCTGTACAGAAAGAAAATACATTTACTGGTGATGACCAGTTCTACTGTGAAACATGTGGAAGCAAACAAGATGCCACATCGGTAAGCAAGGATTGTTTAGAATGTACTATTGTATTCAGCACTGAGTGGAGCTGCTCATACTTGAAAGATGTATGTAAAAAGAGGGAAATTGATTTTTTAATAATGTATATTTTATTGTAATGAACTGTCTACAAAAGGGAATTTTTAGAATGGAGACGATAGTAATATGGTATGTAATGTGATGCTTTACTGCCTCTTTCAGCGCTTCTACTTTGAAACTCTACCCCAGATTCTTGTTCTCAATTTGAAGAGATATCAGTTTGATGGTAACAGATTTACAAAGCTGCATTATGAGGTGTCTGTGCCTTTTTCACTGACTGTGAATTTGAAAGAACAGACTGTTGAGAACATGGACTTTCCACTGAGCTCTCAGGTGAATTTTATTCTCTCTTTATCTAATAAAAAGAATGGGAAGGAAAATATACTAACAAACTCCCTAACTAGGACTCATAGAATTCAGGTCTACCCTTGTGCAAAGTTATTGTAATGAACCTTGAACCTGTGTTGGATGGTGCCTTGTCTTGAGATTTGAGGTCTTGACTTGAAGTTGGAAATGGTACCTAGGGATCCCCTAGCCTGACATCTGCACCTCTCTGAGCCCTGGGATCCCTAGGTACCATTTCCAACTTCAGATGGGGGTTTGATAGCTTCCTCTGACTTCCTCTTGGCCCTGTTGACTTTTACTGCCTCCGTCTTTGGGATTCAGTAGGTGCAGGAGTTATCTCTGCAAGGGGGCACAGATTGAGTTCATAAACTTGAACCTGCAAGCAAAACTGTATGGGATGGTTCTTCGTTGAGTGATGTTTGTACATCTTCCACTCTTGGTATTGTGCACCCCCTAGTGCCAAAGATTGGCTCTTTTTCCTAGTTAGCACTGTCTGCTGTTGGTCCACAGATGCTCATTGAATGCCCTCACACTCTCCCACCCACCTCCAGTCATAAAAAGGTGGAGCGGAAAAACTGCCACTCATTTCCTTCAACTGCAGCCTTAGGCTGGAGGTGGAATATTTTAGAGGTGCCTTATTTCTGTTTTAAACTCAAGTAGCATAATCTATTGCAAATAGTGATTTAGTCAGTTAGTTTTAGATTAATTTTTATTAGTATTTTAGGGTCAGTATTTTAAGATAGTTTTAACATTTAGTTAAGTAGTGGGTGATAGGCAGCTATGTCGTCTCCTAAATCTCCCAGTTTCAAAACATGCCCTTCATGTCATGTTGCTGTGCTGGACCGCAACACTCAAGAAAAGTGTCTTTACTGTCTAGGAGAGGGGCATATTCCTAATAAATGTACTAATGCTGTTCTTTCGGCAAAGGGTTTCAGAAGAACAGGGAGATTAAACTCAGGAGAGGCGACAAAGAGTCCTGTTAATTGAATTTATTTCCCTTAAGTTAACGATCCTCATTGACACCTGTGTGACCATCTTGTTTATCACTTCAAAAGCTTTTTCTTCCCCTGCTGTCATGTATCCTCTCAACTAATTAGCCTCTTAAGATTGGTCTATACACCTGGACCATCATGTTTCTCTGACTGTATAAATGTCTGTATGCAGTGTGTTTCATTCCATGCATCCGATGAAGTGGGTATTAACCCACGAAAGCTTATGCTGAAATAAATTTGTTAGTCTCTAAGGTGCTACAAGTTTTTCTTTCTTATTTTCGTTTTGCTGACACAGACTAACACGGCTACTACACTTAAACCTATAGAAAAGATAGGTACTAGGGTATCCATATAAAACTATCATCCCATCCCTAAATCCCAATGATTGGTATGCTGCCCTTATCTCAAAGGATATCTGCTTCCATGGGGCAATTCTCCAGAGTGTCAGGAGGTTTTTAAGGTTCACTGTGGCAGATGTTCATTATCTATTTACTGTCCTTCTCTTTGGCCTGTCTTCAGCCCCTCAAATCTTCACAGAGTGCATGGCAGTGTTTGCAGCTCAGAAAAGTGGTTGTCCAGGATGTATCCATATCTGGATGATTGGTTGGTTCAAGGTTGATCCAGACAGCAAGTGTAGATAGGCATAGAAAAGATCCAGTCCCTGTTTCGTTTGTTGGGCCTGTTGATCAACAAGGACAAGTCCGTTCTTCTCCCTATGCACAGCTTCGGATTTATAGGAGCAGTTCTCAACTCCATAATAATGAGAGCATATTTACCTCAGGCCAGGTTTCAGATAACACTGGATCTGTGCAAGGATTTCAGGTGTACCTTCATATGACAGTGAGGAGTTACCTGAGACTTCTGGGTCACATGGTAGCTTGTATGTATGTGATTCAGCATGCCACACTTTACCTCAGAGTGACACAGAAGTGGTTGGAGTCAGTCTACTCTCCTTTTCGTCATCCACTGCACTCACATACCTGCAAGTATCTTGTCCCTGGATTGGTGGATGGACCCTGCCAATATATGCAAAGGAGTTCCCTTTTCCTTAACTCTGCCTTCCACGACCCTGGTCACAGATGCCTCCTCCTTTGGATGGGGATATCACTTATGGGACCTACAGATTCAGGGGCTATATTTGGAGCAAGATCTCTCTTTCCATATCAGTGTCTGGGAGCCTTGAGCAATCCACTTTCCATGTCGAATATTCTTGCCCCACATCAGAAGATGTGCTGTACTGGTGTTCGCAAACAACACTTGCTCCTATGATCTATTTGAACAGGCAGGGAGGTGCCCTATCAGATCCTATTTGCCAAGAGGAGGTAGACCTTCGGAGTTTCTGCATCAAGAACAAAATTACATTCAAAGCATCACACTTCCCAAGGGTCCAAAACTGTCTGGTGGATCAGCTTAGCAGATGTTCAGCAGGGATCACAAATGGTCCCTCAAAGCAGGTACAGCAAAGTCTATTTTTCAGACTTGGAGAATGCCAGAAATAGACCACCTTGCTACCGGACAGAACAGGGTCTGTTCTGAGTGGTGTGGAGGAAGTGAATAAGGAAATGTTATTTACTTGTTCCCATAATAGAAGAACTAGGGGCCACCCAATAAAATTAATGGGCAGCAGGTTTAAAACAAATAAAAGGAAGTTCTTCACACAGTGCACAGTCAACCTGTGGAACTCCTTGCCTGAGGAGGCTGTGAAGGCTAGAACAATAACAGGGTTTAAAAGAGAACTGGATAAATTCATGAAGATGAAGTCCATTAATGGCTGTTAACCAGGATGTGTAAGGAATGGTGTCCTTGCCTCTGTTTGTCAGAGGGGGGGTGATGGATGGCAGGAGAGAGATCACTTGATCATCACTTGATCGACCAACACTCCCAAGAGGAGGAGGAGGGTGGTGGTGGTCGGGGACTCTCTCCTCAGGGGGACTGAGTGAGTCATCTATCTGCCGCCCTGACCGGGAAAACCGAGAGGTGTGCTGCTTGCCAGGGGCTAGGATTCGTGATGTGATGGAGAGACTGCCGAGACTCATCAAGCCCTCAGATCGCTACCCATTCCTGCTTCTCCATGTGGGCACCAATGATACTGCCAAGAATGACCTTGAGCATATTACTGCAGACTACGTGGCTCTGGGAAGAAGGATAAAGGAGTTTGAGGCACAAGTGGTGGTCTCGTCCATCCTCCCTGTGGCAGGAAAAAGCCGGGGTAGAGACCGTCGAATCGTGGAAGTCAATGAATGGCTACGCAGATGGTGTCGGAGAGAAGGGTTTGGATTCTTTGACCATGGGATGGTGTTCCAAGAAGGAGGAGTGCTAGGCAGAGACGGGCTCCACCTGACGAAGAGAGGGAAGAGCATCTTTGGAAGCAGGCTGGCTAACCTAGTGAGGAGGGCTTTAAACTAGGTTCACCGGGGGAAGGAGACCAAAGCCCCGAGGTAAGTGGGGAAGTGGGATACCGGGAGGAAGCACAAGTAGGTGAGTGCAAGAGGGGAGGGCTCCTGCCCCATACTGGGACAGCAGGACAATCGGTGAGTTATCTTAAATGCCTATACCCAAATGCAAGAAGCCTGGGGAACAAACAGGGAGAACTGGAAGTCCTGGCACAGTCAAGGAATTATGATGTAACTGGAATAACAGAGACTTGGTGGGATAACTCACATGATTGGAGTACTGTCATGGATGGATATAAACTGTTCAGGAAGGATAGGCAGGGGAGAAAAGGTGGGGGAGTTGCGTCGTATGTAAGAGAGCAGTATGACTGCTCAGAGCTCCAGTATGAAACTGCAGAAAAACCTGAGAGTCTCTGGATTAAATTGAGAAGTGTGAGCAACAAGGGTAATGTCGTGGTGGGAGTCTGCTACAGACCACCAGACCAGGGGGATGAGGTGGATGAGGCTTTCTTCCAGCAACTAACAGAAGTTACTAGATCACAGGCCCTGGTTCTCATGGGTGACTTTAATCACCCTGATATCTGCTGGGAGAGCAATACAGCGGTCCACAGACAATCCAGGAAGTTTTTGGAAAGTGTAGGGGACAATTTCCTGGTGCAATTGCTGGAGGGACCAACTAGGGGAAAAGCTCTTCTTGACCTGCTGCTCACAAAGAGGGAAGAAATAGTAGAGGAAGCAATAGTGGATGGGAACCTGGGAGGCAGTGACCATGAGATGGTCGAGTTCAGGATCCTGACACAAGGAAGAAAGGAGAGCAGTAGAACAGAGACCCTGGACTTCAGAAAAGCAGACTTTGACTCCCTCAGGGAACTGATGGGCAAGGTCCCCTGGGAGAATAACATGAGGGGGAAAGGAGTCGAGGAAAGCTGGCTGTATTTTAAAGAATCCTTATTGAGGTTGCAGGAACAAACCATCCCGATGTGTAGAAAGAAAAGTAAATATGGCAGGCAACCAGCTTGGCTTAACAGTGAAATCCTTGCTCATCTTAAACACAAAAAAGCAGCTTACAAGAAGTGGAAGATTGGACAAATGACCAGGGAGGAGTATAAAAATATTGTTCAGGCATGCAGGCGTGAAATTAGGAAGGCCAAATCACACTTGGAGTTGCAGCTAGCCGGAGATGTTAGGAGTAACAAGAAGTGTTTCTTCAGGTATGTGAGCAACAAGAAGAAAGTCAAGGAAAGTGTGGGCCCCTTGCTGAATGAGGGAGGGAACCTAGTGACAGAGGATGTGGAGAAAGCTAGTGTACTCAATGCTTTTTTTGCCTCTGTCTTCACAGACAAGGTCAGCTCCCAGGCGGCTGCACTCCGCAGTATGGTATGGGGAGGAGGTGACCAGCCCTCTGTGGAGAAAGAAGTAGTTCGGGACTATTTAGAAAAGCTGGATGAGCACAAGTCCATGGGGCCAGATGCACTGCATCCGAGGGTGCTAAAGGAGTTGGCCGATGTGATTGCAGAATCATTGGCCATTATCTTTGACAAATCATGGCAATCAGGGGAGGTCCCGGATGACTGGAAAAAAGCTAATGTAGTGCCCATCTTTAAAAAAGGGAAGAAGGAAGATCCGGGGAACTACAGGCCAGTCAGTCTCACCTCAGTCCCTGGAAAAATCATGGAACAGGTCCTCAAGGAATCAATTCTGAACCACTTAAAGGAGGGGAAAGTGATCAGGAACAGTCAGCATGGATTCACCAAGGGCAAGTCATGCCTGACTAACCTAATTGCCTTCTATGATGAGATAACTGGCTCTGTGGATGAGGGGAAAGCAGTGGATGTGCTATTTCTTGACTTTAGCAAAGCTTTTGATACAGTCTCCCACAGTGTTCTTGCCAGCAAGTTAAAGACGTATGGGCTGGATGAACGGACGGTAAGATGGATAGAAAACTGGCTGGATGGTCACGCTCAACGGGTAGTGATCAATGGCTCCATGTCTAATTGGCAGCCGGTATCAAGTGGAGTGCCCCAAGGGTCGGTGCTGGGGCCAGTTTTGTTCAATATCTTCATCAACGATCTGGAGGATGGTGTGGACTGCACCCTTAGCAAGTTTGCAGATGACACTAAACTGGGAGGAGTGGTTGATACGCTGGAGGGTAGGGACAGGATACAGAGGGACCTAGACAAATTAGAGGATTGGGCCAAAAGAAATCTGATGAGGTTCAACAAGGACAAGTGCAGAGTCCCACACTTAGGACGGAAGAATCCCATGCACTGCTACAGACTAGGGACCGAATGGCTGGGCAGCAGTTCTGCAGAAAAGGACCTAGGGGTTACAGTGGATGAAAAGCTGAATATGAGTCAACAGTGTGCCCTTGTTGCCAAGAAGGCTAATGGCATTTTGGGCTGTATAAGTAGGGGCATTTCCAGCAGATCGAGGGACGTGATTATTCCCCTCTATTCGGCACTGGTGAGGCCTCATTTGGAGTACTGTGTCCAGTTTTGGGCCCCACACTACAAGAAGGATGTGGATAAATTGGAAAGAGTCCAATGGAGGGTAACAAACATGATTAGAGGGCTGGAGCACATGACTTATGAGGAGAGGCTGAGGGAACTGGGATTGTTTAGCCTGCAGAAGAGAAGAGTGAGGGGGGATTTGATAGCTGCTTTCAACTACCTAAAAGGGGGTTGCAAAGAGGATGGATCTAGACTGTTCTCAGTGGTAGAAGATGACAGAACAAGGAGTAATGGTCTCAAGTTGCAGAGGGGGAGGTTTAGGTTGGATATTAGGAAAAACTTTTTCACTAGTAGGGTGGTGAGGCACTGGAATGGGTTACCTAGGGAGGTGGTGGAATCTCCTTCCTTAGAGGTTTTTAAGGTCAGGCTTGACAAAGCCCTGGCTGGGATGATCTAGTTGGTGTTGGTCCTGCTTTGAGTAGGGGGTTGGACTAGATGACCTCCTGAGGTCCCTTTCAACCCTGAGATTCTATGATTCTATGATTACCTGTTAGGTCCACTCACTCCGGGGCACCTGGCATTGGCCACTGTCAGTGGACAGGATACTGGGCTGGATGGACCTTTGATCTGACCCAGTACGGCCATTCTTATGTTCTTATGTACAGCTCAAGAGCAGGTCACAGACTGGAGTCTTTGCCAGACACCCTCCTACTGTCCCGGAAAGGGAAACCTCTATACTCCTTTCCCCCAGCCCTATGGTATCTAGAGTTTTGTGTAAATGCAGACAGGATCACATCATTCCAGCTTTGATAGCACCAGCCTGTCCCCAACAGCATTTGTTCTTGGACTTTTTGACTCTCTCAGTTCAAGATCCCATGGCTCTCCCTTTGGTCTCAAGTGTAGTTTCATAGAACCACAGCCAAATGCTGCATTCCAACACTGTCTGTCAGCCTACATCTGACTGCTTGGATGCTCAGTGTTTAACTCTCCCAGGTTCTTCCCTTGAATGTTTTCTCAAATAGCAGGATGCCATCCACCAGATGGTCTGCCCTCAGGAAATGGAGAAGATTCTCTGTGTGGTCCCAGCAGAAAGGTACCTCTTATTTACAGGTTTGCATACAGTTTATTCTTAATTACCTTCGCCACCTAAAGGGAAAATGACTCTATGAGTTTGATCAGCATCATTTGTCATTCTATTCTGCTGTAGTATGTGGTAAACCTAGGACAAACCGCTACAAAGGGGGGGGGTAGTAATCAGTTCCAGGAGGTTAAAAGACCCTCCTTGTCCACTAAGGAGAGGTAACCACAGGGTAATAAAGTTCAGCTGGAAAAGGGGTTGTTAGAGAACCAATTAGGTTCAACTGACTCTAATTGCTGGAGACCTTTTAAACCCTCCCCTGTTAGAAAGGGGGTGAGGAATGAGGGAGTGAGCGAAGCAGGAAAGCTGCCAGTAGGCTGGGTGCAGCAAGACGCTGAACCTTTACAGGAAGGGAGACTGCATTCCCTCCCCAGAAGGGAAGGAAAACGGGCACAAGGGACTGACTAAGGAAAGGAATAAGTCTGACCTTGTGCCACCTAGAAGCCTTGCCCAAACCGGAGTCTCCAAGGCTAAAAAGGACTGAGCCTGCTGAGGCAAACAAGGTATTTTGCCACAAGTAGGAAGAACAGTTTTTTCCCCCCAAGCCTATGACAGTTAAATTCTCGTTTGTGGTGTTTTAAATTCCTTATGCTAAACTATCTGTTCTACTTTGCATTTAGCTGTGACACTGTGAGTACCTTTCCCCGACCTGTAAGCTCAAAAGCTTGTCTGTCTCACCAAGAGACAGGGGCGGCTCCAGGCACCAGCGCAGCAAGCGTGTGCCTGGGGCGGCAAGCTGCTGGGGGCGGCGCTTCTCCCCGGCCGGCTGGGGGAGCAGGACCATGGGCATGCCGCCCTCCCCGAGGCGCTCCTCCAGCCGGAGGAGAGCGGGGCATGTCCCTGCCCTCCCCGCAGCACTCCTCCGGCCGGCCAGGGGAGAGTGGGGCATGCCGCCGCCCTCCCCGCGGTGCTCCTCCGGCCGTCCAGGGGTGAGCGGGGACATGCCGCCGCCCTCCCCGCGGCACTCTGGCCGGCCGGGGGAGAGCGGGGACATGCCGCCGCCCTCCCCGCTGCGCTCCGGCCGGCCGGGGGAGAGCGGGGACATGCCGCCGCCCTCCCCGCTGCGCTCCTCCGGCCGGGGGAGAGCGGGGCATGCTGCCGCCCTCCCCGCTGGCACCCAGAGCTGGGCTGTGGGCATGCTGCGCTCCCCGCCGGCGCCTCAACCAGGCAGCGGGGCCACGGGCATGCTGCGCTCCCCGCCGGCGCCTCAACCAGGCAGCGGGGCCGCGGGCATGCAGCCCTCCCCGCCGGTGCCCCGGGGCAGCTGGGCGGCTGCGCTCCTGGCTGGGGGAGAGGGGCGGCCGGTGGCTTTTTTTGCCCGGGGCGGCAAAAAAGCCAGAACCGGCCCTGCCAAGAGAAGTTGGTCCAATAAAATACATTACCTCACTCACCTTGTGTCTTGAAAGTTTTATGTAAACAGACATGGAGGAGGAGGAGGACTAGATCAACACCTTTATGTGAAGAAGCTCAGTTCTTTGGGAGTGGTGTGTCCCCATCACATCTTCCTGAATGAGGTTAATCTACCAAGTCTGCTGAACATTTGTGCAGATCTGCTAAGCAAGCGGTTTGCCTCGGATCACAAATGATCGCTGAAGAGAGCTGTTTCTCTTGCCATATTACAGAAATGGGGCCACCATTGTGTGGATTTGCTTGACCCACAGCTCAGTGAAAAGTGTCGGTGGTATTGCCCAAGGATGTCATAGGTGCCAAGGAGAGTTGTTAAGGCTGCCATGTTGTTACTGCTGCCAGTGCCGCTTGTCCGGGAGCTCCGATGTCAGCCGCACTAGAAGAGAACGCAGCTTAGCGATTCAGCAGACCTCAACGTTATTCATAAGAAAGACCACAGGCTAGGTTCAGTGGCAAAGGCACTCGGCCAGGTTTATTGTCGACGAAGCATGGTACTAGCGCCCCATAGGAGCTACAGGTAACCGCTAACTGTACTAACACATGGATGCCTGTGACCAGGTAACCACTCAGCATACTGTCTCCTTGGCGAGTCCGACTCCTCTGACTTCTCCTTTTTTACATTGATACAGACAAGTTACGTATCACACTCCAGACATTGTTAATTACCACCCTTCTCCTTATACCTGCTAGTTCGAACAAAACATCCTTATCCATTATCCTGGGGTTGGTGTCTTCCCATACCATATCATACGTATGTGTTTATGATGTTACTTGAGAGATCTCTGTGATTTTTGTACCATCCTCTCCGGTCAGGAATGCACTTACCTGATGTTAGCTAATACCTGGTGTGTTCTTATTTTGCCAAGGCCAGGCCTACTCTGGTTCACAGCATTTGGTTCACACTGTTAGTAATGCCTAGGGCTCCAGCAAGGCCTACAAAAGGTAGGGGTCAGTCCAGGCTCTATAACTGATGCGTTTATGATCTACAGGCCTTCATTATGCTTATCCATCAATTCCACTGATTCCAAGAACTTTAATGAAGCTCAGACAAAACTCAGCTTCTATGATTCTCATTGCATCAATATGGCACAGACAGTACTGCTTTCCAGAACTGGTCAGGCTGTCAATATGACCAGCCATCATGCTACCTCTCATTCCCAACCTGATATTGCAGAACGGCAGGATGATGCTTCATCTGGACTTGTCCTCCCTACATATGGCAGTCTCAATAATGGCTGCTTGAATGAAACTGAGATCCTCTTCTCAAATGATTTAAAAAAAAAAAAATCTTTCCACTTACAGCTCTAACTGGAAAAGATTTGATGCTTGGTCCCAGGATCATGCTATGTCCCCTTTCCAGGCTGAGATTTTTTTCCTTTTAATTACATTTTATGCTTAAAATCCTCTGGGTTATCAGTTAGATCTATTAAAGTATATCTAGCTTCAGTATCTGCCTATCATCCTAAGATTCTATATTTTCTCATCCTATTTCTAAAAGATTCCTTATGCATCTACTTTAAGTATGTAGACCTGCGCCGTGGGATCGGAATATTGTATTGTTTAGTTTAATGAAAACACCGTTTGAGTTTTTAGCTACCTGCCCATTAAGTCTTCTCTCCATGAAAACAGTGTTTTGAGTAGTGATTCCTTCTGCACGAAGAGTGGGTGAAATTATGCATTGATGTCAAGTCCTCCCTATATGCCCCCCCTCTTCATGTCCTGAGAGAGTGGGAATGGGAGATTGCAAGGACATTCAGGGAGCATGTGAGGATGAACAAGGGAAAAAATTCTGATCTGTGGCATGAGGGGCATGCAGTACTAAGAGTGGAATACATATAGACAACACAGCTTGAGGAGCATCAGTTACTATAAGGTAAGTAACGTCGTCTTCATTGTCAGTCCCTCAGATACAATAATGTAGGGTTCAATTGGAGAATGTAATCCTGATCCAAACACTTCATTGCATCCAAGATAGTCTGTAGTTAAACCAACTGATGAACGACAGTTGTCACATTTCAGAGGGAAGTCGTGTTAGTCGGTATCAGCAAAAACAATGGAGTCCTGTGGCACCTTAAAGACTAACAAATTTATTTGGGCATAAGCTTTCGTGGGCGAGAACCCACTTCGTCAGATGCAAGGAGTGGAAATTACAGTAGGTAGGTATAAATATATAACACATGAAAAAGATGGGAGGTACCTTACCAAGTGGAGGACCAGTGCTAATGAGGCCAATTCAATCAGGGTGGATGTGGCCCACTCCCAATAGTTGATGAGAAGGTGTGAATACCAAAAGAGGGAAAATTACATTTTGTAGTGAGCCAGCCACTCCCAGTCTCTATTCAAACTCAGTCTGATTGTGTCAAGTTTGCAAATTAATTCCAGCACTGCGGTTTCTCGTTGAAGTCTGTTTTCAGTTTTTTGCTGAACTATGGCCACTTTCAAGTCTGTTACTGAGTGACCAGAGAGATTGAAGTGCTCTCCTGCTGGTTTTTGAATGTTACAATTCTTGATGTCTGATTTGTGTCCATTTATTCTTTTGCGTAGAGACTGTCCGGTTTGGCCAATCTACATGGCAGAGGGGCATTGCTGGCACATGATGGCATATATCACATTGGTAGATGTGCAGGTGAACTGATAGTGTGGCTGATGTGGTTAGGTGCTATGACGGTGTCCCTTGAGTAGATATGCGGACAGAATTTGCAATGGGGTTTGTTGCAGGCATTCCAGATTGTCACATTGTTCCAGATTAGTTAAATGCACAGGCAAGAAGGACACTGTTAAATGAATCCAGAGAGTGAGTTGTCGTCTGAGCTTAGAAGTTGCCACTTTTCCTGTTAGAAAGGAGCAGTATCATCACGTTGGGTGTTCAAACAGACCATTGGTTTATTTTTTACAAAAGACATTTAATATATGGCATGGATTTAATACATTTGTTTATAATAAATATAAACTAGTTGTTTACATTGTGAACGTTTATGTGGTCATATTTGCACACAATCAGATGTCAGTCTTTACATTGTTACTATGGTGTCACCCATATAATCAAATCTTTCGCTCTTTGTAAAGAAATCAACATTTTATTTCCATTCTGTCTGTAATTTATTTGCCATTGAAGAGTTCAGTTCAGAGGCCTAGGAAATGCTTATTGGTGAAGTGACAGAAATGCTTCCTGGCTAAAAGGAAGGTTGCAATTAGCTCTATATGCATCCCTCTCAAAGTCTGTTTGCAGTGCAACTGACAAGATTGCTGATCTGAATTTCATCATGATTCTCTTCTAGGTCCGACAGTATGAGCTCTTCGCAATGTGTCACCATTCTGGAGGAATTGATGGTGGCCATTATGTGGCTGAAATAAAATCATATGAAAACAAGTGCTGGTACGAGTTCAACGACACCGCAGTATATAAGGTAATGGGTGCCTGAGTTCAGGGAAAGCAAACACGGACACGTCCAGCTTTCTACTAAGGGATCTGAGAAGTGTAGTACAAGAGGGAAGTACCATATCTGGAGCTACCTCTATAGCAGATGGAAAACACTGTCAACCAAAGTCTGTACTCATTTGTATAGGTGTAAATCCGCAGCTACCCATTCAAAGCCTTAGGAGTTGTTCTGGCTTTACTCCTGTGTTACTGAGCGTAAAATTTGGCATGCGTATATTACTGCATTACAACCTGGATGTGCTCTGTTTAGCCTCACTTCAATACAATATGGTGTTTGACTAGCACAGCATTCCCTCTCCCTGCAGGTGTAGTGCCATCCTGTTGGATGAGACGTCATGAGCATCTGAAGTGATTGTTCAGATGGCAGTTATTCAGTTGGCACTGCTGGAACAAAGCAGAGTATAGTCTCCTTCCCATTAACTGGCATTAAATGTACATCTTACGTTTTTATCATCCATTGTCTAGCGCTAACACAGCCATAGGGATACATGAGATATCGCCTTTCACCTCCATACCATGCTTGTTATTGATATGTAATAAATACATTGGCAATTCTCTTCAGAAATGATCCTTTCTGTTTGTTTATACAGATGTCAGAAGAATGGAACACAATGGATGCCAAGAACAGGTATTTCCATTGCCATGTTTTACGGTTGCACTTTCAGCCATTCCAATGCCAGTGTGACTTTTTCAAAGCTCCTCCCGTCATTTTCTTATTAGTTCGCTGATCATTGGTCAGTTGTTTAGTGTAGTAAAAAAAAAAGGGGGGGGTTGTGTGCCTGTTGATTGGCTTGGACCACAGAAAAACACTGTTCCACTCCTTTTGTTTTCTTCTTCCCCTTTGCATTAAGATTGGGTTTGCTAGGTGTCTGGAGTTGAGACCTGCGATGTGAAAATATTGATTTAGGGTCAGCATTCCTGACTCCTCGGGTGCAGGGCACTCCCTTGAGTGTGAACGGCCCATACAATTGCATAACGCTTTTTTCTATGCCAAAATAATTCTGTTCAGTGGATGTCAGCTTCTCACTTAAGGAAGCAAGGGGCTACTTTGGTTACCTCCCACTGTCTGCATCTGTACCATGCCTAAACCAATGTTTGATGCATTAGTATGGAGTTTGAATGTTTTGTCAAAAGCTGGACCGGCCAGAACCCACTTTTCTGACAGGATTTTCTTTACCTTATCAAAACCATTTCTGACATGGCCTTGTCCCCACTGTTTCATTTGTCTTTGGCTTTTTGCCCCCATCTGTGATAGCAGATACAATGTCTTTGAAACCACATACAAGTCGGTGGTAATAGCTAGCCAAATCTATGAAAGACTCGACTTGTGTTTTAGTGTGGCATTTGGCTAGTTAACAATAGCTTTTGCTTTCAAGCCATCGGGAGAAATTTGACCACCCCCCTTCCTAGGGCCCTAAATAAGGAACTTTAGCAGCTCCTACTTTACATTTTGACCCCTTTACAGTAACGCCGGTGCCTCTGAGTTCCATTAGCACAATTCCCAAGTGTTTCTTATAATCTGACCAAGAATTGCTAAATATTGCAATGCCATCAATATAAGCCCATGCAAAGTCATATAGCCGGTTTAACACTTGTTTTACAAGCCGCTGAACAGTGGCTCATGTATTAATTAACTCAAAAGGTAACAGTTTGAACTCACAAAGTCCCATATCAGTAATGAGAGCGGATTTTTTTTGTGTGTGCTTTGCTATCTTTAGAATTTGCCAGTAACCGTTAGTTAAGTCTAAGCCTTGCCTAAAGTATCTAACATATAAATTCTGGGCATAGGATAGGCATCGGATACTGTGACAGTGTCAGAATTTCTATTATGCAATATAAAACCTTACACGCATTGTGTAGCCAGGTTGGGCCCAGGATATTAGAGAGACCAGGTGGGTGAGGTAATATCTTTTATTGGACCAACTTCTGTTGGTGAGAGAGACAAACTTTTTCAAACTTATGCAGAGCTTTTCTTCATGTCTGAGAAACTCAGGGCAAGTCTACACTACAAAATTAAGTCAACATAAGTTACGTTGACGTACAGCCACTGCAGTAATTAAATTGCTTCTGCATGTCCACAGTATGCTATTTGTGTCAGCAGTGTGTGTCCTCATCAGGTGTGCTTGCACCGATTTAACTGTCAGTGTGGGGCATTGTGGAACAGCTTCTGAAAGGCAGCAACAGTTCGATGTAAGTAACGCAGTGTCTAATTAGATTGACCTAAGCACTGCGCCTCTCACAGAGGTGAACTTATTAAGTTGGTGTAATGGGCAACTAACATTGGTGGGAGCTACATTTTAGTGTAGATGCTGAGTTACAAGGTTGAAGAGATTGTTTAGCATAAGTAGTTAACACATTTCCAGGGACCATTCAAGGTGAAGTGGCCCATTAACAACTCCCTCCCCAACTGCTCCTCTCACCCCTTTCCTTTCTATGACTGGAGGGGTGTTAATGAGCTATAGGTGGGGGGAGAAGAGAGAGGACGAATCATGGGGCTACTGTGTTCTGTTTTATACTCTTAAAAGTCCATGGTCTTGGAAAGCACAAGTCCAGCCATGTCTGGTGGGCATTGCTGAGTCACAAGGTGGTTCAATACCCCTGGTGTGTCTTGTGTGAGTGAGCCATTGAATTGTAACTCCTCTGCTGGACAATGGCTGGTGATGTCCATTCAGCACCTGCCTGGGCATTGGTTACCTCCCTTGTTATTGTCTCTGGGGAGCTTGTATCTGGGCATTTCCCAAACGCATATTTTAGTGACAACCATACAACACAATTCTCATACCTTCATATGCATTGAGGTTCTACATATTGAGATGGAACAGGGGGTTTCCGCAGATCATAACCTTTCCTATGATACCTCACATGGCCTGCTTTATATGCAATATCACAACCATATACAAATGATGAATATGGGGGTTACAGGGCGCTCCCCCGAGATATCGAGTGTCTGTATTTCCTTACAAATTTGCTCCTTTATTTTTCCAGTGGTTCAATAAGTTCTGCTAGGGGCATGTTGTGACCCCACAGTGTTAATCGTATGGACCATCTTATGAGTTAAACCTGGCTTGCTGGAAAATACTTGCTGGTGTTTTTGCAGCACAGCCAAAATCTCTCCCCTTTTGGTCTGGGTTAACCCTTCACATATCTCAGTGCTCTCTAGTGATGTGTCGACCACCTTGTCTCTGCCACTTTGTGCCGTTTTTTCACCTATTTGTTGCTTAGAGTAAGGGCGCCATTTAAAGCTTGGAGTACAGTTTCCAGGCTCCCTAGGTAGAAGCAGTTTCCACTTTAGTCTAGAGTCACTCCTTGATTCCAGCACCTAGTAGCTTGTTCTACTTGCCTAAGCATATGAGGATCTGATAGGAGAGCTCTCTCAGATCCTAAGGGGTGTTGGATCCTAGGCCTGGTATATAGTCTAGCTTGTCAGGACCATGTAGTGAGCATTGGAACAGGATGAATCTCCTTGGCTAGGAAGGAGAGAATATAGCAGGAATCCAGATCTGTCATGGTTGTAGGGTTATTTTGATAATACTTTTGCACCTCATGCCTTGTGCTTTGCCATAGGCATCTGTATTGGCCTTAGCTTTATGTAGTCGGTATCCACACATGATGTGAACCTTTATTAGCCTAAATGTGCAGGGAAATTTAAAGATACAAACCCAGTTTTTGTTAGTTAATTTTGGAATATTAATGACGATACAATCGAAATGTCAGCTTATTTACAAAGCTGCAAGTTTTGTCAAGTCCCGTTCCCCCCTCAAGCTTACAGCAAACAAATGTAAATAAAAAGAAAGACAGGAGAAGAGCTGTAGGTAGGTGGTTGCAGGCTATAGTCATGGTTCTTTCCTTGGGCAGGCAAGAATCTCTGGTTCATCTAAGTATGTGCGCAGTGTTGTTGTAGCCATGTTGGTCTCAGGATATCAAAGAGACCAGGACCAGCTTCCGAAGATGAGAAAAGCTTTTGAGCTTACACAGAGCTCTTCTTCTAGTCTGGGAAATGTACTCAGTGTCACAGCTAAAAAGAAGGTGGAACAGATGGTTTAGCTTAAGTAGTTACCATATATTTCAAGGGACCATTTCAAGGTGAAGTGGCCAGTAAACTCCCAGACTGGAAAGGTGTTTATGGGGAGAGATGTGGCATCCATTTGATTCGGTATTAACATTCACTTCTCTTTTTTTCCTGTCATAGTTCCACCGCATATCTGTTAATGTACCGCATGGTGAATTCCTTTGCTAAGCCAAGTAAGTGACGTATTGCTGTCAAAGACAAAGGGAAGTTACTGGAGACTTGCTTCCCTCCATTTGATGGGTGGGTGAGTGAGAGACAGAGCTGGTTCAATTTGCTGCCAGGGAGGGTCAGGATCAGGGAGAGGCCGGTGCCATGAACATTGTATTCCTGGGATAACTGGGTAAATAGAACCCCTGGGAAGGGCTTTGGGAACCACCATTTTCCCCAGACACCATCCTGCTCAGAGTCTCTGTGTGTCTTATACCACGCATTACAGCCATACAGATACGGTTCACTGAGTCTCCCAGTTTCCCCAGCATATCTACAGCCTGTTGAGAGCCCTTTCTTCAGGTGCTGTGTGCAAAGTGCAGCCAGTTCAGCACGTGGAGAAGGGGAGGGGCTCTGAGGACCCCACAGCCACAGCGAGGATCCAGGTTGAATTCGAGTTCGGTGATGGAAGGGGTGGATTTCTCCACTGGTTGTTCTATTGAATATTTGTGTGGCACTGACGCTCAGTCAGCTGTACAAACACCCCAGAGGGCATAGTCCCTGCCCCCAAGAGCTAAGTCGGGGAGTCTGCTCTGCCCAGGTAGCGGTTGGTCTTTTTCTTGATTATTGTTGTGACCTTACTGTTGGAGCCATCTGTTGTTCTGTTTGTGCCTTGTTGCTGGGGGAGGGGACTGTTGTTAGTGCTGGGGCATGTCAGTTTGTTACCCCAGTTATTTATTTTTTGGCTTTGTTGATTGGTTGGTTGATTTATCGCTGTTGAGTGGCTGTTTGTGAACAAAACACAGGAACTATCTGGGGAACAAAGCAGGAGTGTGAGTCCCTGTGCCCAATACACCGCAAAATAACAATTTGGTTAGTGTCAAAGTTTAGTGAATGAAAGTTTGTCAGGAATTTACTCAGAGATTTTTGGGTGTCCTGAATACACTATCTAGGATAGAGAGGTTATTAAGGGAATTATGCCTCAGTCTTTGTGGAACTGTTTTTTGCGTCTTACTGGGGCTCAAAATGAAAATAGAAGCTTTGATTGGTTTCTGGGAGCAAATAACAATTCCTCCTGAAGTC
Source organism: Chelydra serpentina (assembly GCA_037349315.1). Taxonomy (NCBI): domain Eukaryota; kingdom Metazoa; phylum Chordata; order Testudines; family Chelydridae; genus Chelydra; species Chelydra serpentina. Next base: position 706,492 of record JBAIAC010000021.1, on the reverse strand, counting down.
ATAAATGTGGAGCCTGGGAATGTCATGGGTTGTGTTAGAAAACCTCAAACCAGCCCAAGAAAGCACCTAAGCAGATTAGAAAGGCACTGGATGGGATGAGGCTGGAGCTGAATAGAGACCTGTCTCCCAAGCAATAAAACTCTGGGAGGAAGGAAAGAGTTTGCAAAGGCTGTCCTGCACCTTGCCTACAGCTTACACAGCCCAAACATTAACTTCGATGAACAGCTCTGCTGTATTTCAGCACTTCGACCAGAGTTTATCGGTTAAAATATTTGTGATCATTTGTTCTCCTTTAAAAAGTATACATTAATATCACTGGATTTGACATAGATTCTGTTTACAGGGATGCATGTGGCGCTGCGTAACCAAAGCTGCACCTTCTATTTAAACAGCCTGTTGCACTGTCTCTTCTTCACGCGAGAGCTCAGAAAGGCCATTCTCAGGTGAGGGGTGTTCATGATAAACCCTGGGGTTACATCCGCAATGTGTGGTTAGGCTGGATAGCTGCATGGTTCTGGTGCTGTGGGACTCACTGTAAGACTGATGACTTTGAGGCAGGAGTGAAAGGGCAGCACTGTGCCAGGTGAGGTGGGAGAGGGAAGGAGACCTGCGGTGGTGGGGAGGGGAAGAGAAAGGAGCTGGAGGTGGTAGCAGACTACAGGGGAAGGGAAAAGAAATGAGGCAGCAATTACCTGCCTTCATGTCTGCACGTGACTAATAGAGGGTGGTGTAAGGACTGTTGTGTGGCTGGCCTTGGGATGCTGGATCAGCAATCCAGTCCCACAGAACTTGCCCTGGTAAAGCCTAGGAATAGCTAGGCACTGAAAAGGGCCAGAGGAGATGAACCTGGTTATACCCGCAGGATCAACGGGCAATGATCGATCCAGTGGGGGTGGGTCGATTTTTTGCGTCTAGTCTAGACACGACAAATTGACCACCTTTGGGCCACAGCTCCCTGTTTGGGAACCCCTGAGCTAACACATTGTAACTCCGAGCCAGAGAGAGCCTTCTAGAGGTGAGAGGTGATTTCACTGTTCTTTCATTTCTGGGATTCCTCTCACAGTTCCACCAGCAGAATCCAACCCAGACCCGGTGAGGTCACACTTTCTCCTGCAGGCACTGCCGCATTTCCCTTTGCGTCAGCACCTGGATTCTACCTGTGAAGTGATGTATTCATTGCATGTTTCTCTGGTGTTGTGTAGGTGCGATAATGTTGATAACTCCGTCATCGTGCGCCATCTGCAACAGCTGTTTAAAGAGCTGATGACTGGTGCTTCATCACCTACCACTGAGAGGATTACAAGAGCCCTTGAGATAGGCAATGGTAAGAGGGCTCTGTAGAGACCTATGCTATGTGGTTCTTGCGTTCACAGATTCTGGTTAAACAGTTCTTCACAGGGTGACCTAGTATGTGATCCTAAGATGTATCAAACAAGGTATTTCTAGTAGAGAGAGAGAGAGAGAACTATTAATGCCATTGTACAAGGCTCTGGTCAAACCTGATCTGGAATATTGTGTACAGTTTTCACTAGGGCTATCAAGCGATTAAAAAAATTAATCACGCAATTAATCATGCTGTTAATAATACCATTTACCATGCTGTTAATAATACCAATAATAGAACACCATTTATTTAAATATTTTTGCATGTTTTTCACATTTTCAAATATATTGATTCCAATTACAACACAGAATACATAGTGTACAGCGCTCACTTTATATTTATTTTTTATTACAAATATTTGCACTGTAAAAAAGAAATAGTATTTCAATTAACTTAATACAATTACTGTAGGGCAATCTCTTTATCACGAAAGTTGAACTTACAAATGTAGAATTATGTACAAAAAATGCACTCAAAAATAAAACAATTTAAAATTTTAGAGCCTACAAGTCCAGTCAGTCCTACTTTTTGTTCAGCCAATTGCGCAGACAAACAACTTTGTTCACATTTGTAGGAGATAATGCTGCCCACTTCTTGTTTACAATGTCACCTGAAAGTGAGAACATGCATTCTCATGGCACTGTTGTAGCTGGTGTCACAAGATATTTACCTGCCAGATGCGCTAAAGATTCATGTCTGTTCATGCTTCGACCACTATTCCAGAGGACATGCATCCATGCTGGTGACTGCTTCTGCTCGATAATGATCCAAAGCAGTGCGCACCAACGCATAATCATTTTCATTATCTGAGTTAGATGTCACCAGCAGAAGATTTATTTTATTTATTTATTTGGAGATGGTTCAAGTTCTGTATTTTCTTCATCAGAGTGTTGCTCTTTTAAGACTTCTGAAAACATGCTCCACACCTCGTCCCTCTCAGATTTTGGAAGGCACTTCAGATTCTTAAACCTTGAGTCGAGTGCTGTAGCTAACTTTAGAAATCTCAGATTGGTACTTTCTTTGCGTTTTGTCAAATCTGCAGTGAAAGTGTTCTTAAAACAAAGAACGTGTGTTGGGTTATCATCCAAGACTTATATAACATGAAATATATGGCAGAATAAGGATAAAAAAGAGAGCAGGAGACATACCATTCTCCCCCAAGGAGTTCAGTCACAAATTTAGTTAACAAATTATTTTTCTAACGAGCGTCATCAGCATGGAAGCATGTCCTCTGGAATGGTGGCTGAAACATGAAGGGCCATACGAATGTTTAGCATATCTGGCACGTAAATACCTTAAAATGCTGGCTACAAAGTGCCTTCTGAATGCCTATTATCATTTTCAGGTGACATTGTAAATAAGAAATGGGCAGCATTATTTCCTATAAATGTAAACTAACTTGTTTGTCCGAGCGATTGGCTGAACAAGAAGTAGGACTGAGTGGACTTGTAGGTTCCAAAGTTTTACATTGTTTTGGTTTTGAATGCATTTATGTAACAAAAAGACATTTGTAAGTTGCATTTTCATGATAAAGAGATTCCACTACAGTACTTGTATGAAGTGAATTGAAAAATACTATTTCTTTTGTTTCATTTATTTTTACAGTGCAAATATTTAATACAAAAATAATAGAAAGTGATCACTGTACACTTTGTATTCTGTGTTGTAATTGAAATCAATATATTTGAAAATGTAGAAAAAATCCAAAATATTTAATACATTTCAATTGGTATTCTATTATTGTTTAACAGTGCGATTAAAACTGCGATTAATTGCAATACATTTTTTTAATCACGATTAATTGTTTTGAGTTGAATCGCGTGAGTTAACTGCGATTAATTGACAGCTCTAGTTTTCACCCATGTTCAGGAAAGATTAATTCAAACTGCAATAGGTATAGAGAAGGGCTACAAAGATGATCAGGGAATGGAGAGTCTCTCTTGAAACTAAAAGAACATGGCTTGTTTAGCCTAGCGAAAGGAAAGCTGAGAAGGGATATGAATGGAGCATGAGAAGTTTGTGAGCAGGATTATATGATGCAGTTGTCTGTGATAGCAGGGGACTGGGCTCAGTGACACAAGAGGTTCTTTCCCATCCTCTGTTCCTGTGGGACAAGTATTGTTGCTGAAGTGTCTCCTTATTACTCGTAGTGAACATCAAAAGAGCCAGTGGTTCAATTTGGACAAACCCCAGAAGCCAGGGTGTTTGTTTAAATTCTCCTGAAGTTCCATCATCTCCCCTTTCTCTGCCTCCTGGCCCCTGGCTCTACTGTTTCCCAGTCCCTAAGAGACTGTCATGCTACTCCCCTTAATTGCTGTGAGCCCCCAGCATATTCCTGTTTGTTCCCCTGTTAGCTCCCCTGCCTCTCTGTGAATCCAGGAAGTTTTCTCAGGTAAATAAAAAGGCTCCCAAAGTCCCCCTCCTTCTCCTTTACTTCCCCCCTTCTTCACAGTGAATACTCCCCACAGACCTTGGCCTTTGAGAATCTTGATATCCAGCCTGCAGTTCTACTCAGATGCACCAAGTGTGCTCTGGGAGGCACTGACCCAGGGATTAACAAAGTGGAATAGGGCAGCAGGCTGGGGAACCCTCCTCTGGATGTTTTAAATGGTCCAGAAAGATCTCAGTGTGTCATGTTTTATTAAGGTTGTATCTGTGTGGCAGCTGCCAGATGGGTTTTCAGGGTTTCATCCAGCCCCGTTTTCTGACTGTGCATGCGAGTTCTGCCATCTTAACAAAGAGGCCCCTCCAAAATAGCCCAGGAGAAATGGAAATGGGCAGAAGACGCTGCCCCAAGGGCTAGCAGCTCTTCTCAGCCACCACAGAACAGAGGAACCAGCCACCGCAATTACGTGTTGATCATTCTGATTTGTGTGTGTACAGTGCACCAGCAGCTAAATGTGAAGGAATGTTTCCAGCTTCTGATGAATAAAATCATTGAGGACAAAGAAGAGATTCAGCAGGTAACTCATCTTCTCTGCAAGTGTAAATGTGAGACTTTATTTTAGAGCAGTGGTTCCCAAACTTTAACAACCTTTGAACCCCTTTCACTAAAATGTCAAGTCTCGCGAACCCCCTCCTAAAAATGAATATTTCCAGGGATTTTCTCCTTTACCTGAGTATAAATTATAAAAGCAGTGATCTTGGAAATATAAAATTTGTTTTTATGACATGTTTATTACACACTATTTATTATTAATTATTATTTATCATTACACTAGTTTTATTACATTATGAAAACAGCAACACTCTTCCAAGATCTCACTTTCATAGCTTGTATCACTTTGAATAAGCCTGTTATAAGACCAGGCTCCTGTGTTTCATCAAGAAGTATCAGATGTGAAATAGCATGAATGTATTTAAGAAGCCAACTCAAAGCGTTCCTCCTACACAAGCATTCAGGTCTTGAGCAGTGCAGGCAGACAATGCACGTTACAACAAAGCTTAAACTTGTTCTTCATAATAATTTAAAAAATACTAGCTGCCTATTTAATTTTAAAAACAGCAAAAAATATCCACTTCCCTTTCTATTTTGTATAAGGAGTCTTGAAGTTTAAATCTCCTTAGTATGATAGATATGCTTGATTTGATCTGCTTAGCTCTTGGAAGTCCCCAAGGCTCCAGGCTGCTGGCCCCGTGCTGTTTGGGATCCCTATGGACAGCTCTGTCCACCATTAGGGATTTTTTTCCCGAGAACCCCCTGTAACATTTCATGAACCCCAGTTTGGGAACCACTGTTTTAGAGCATAAGAAAGCAATGATCATTTGGGTAAAGATCCCATCTCCCCAGTATACTCCCTTGTGGGTTTCAAGCTTCCAGTGTGAGACAGACTGAGAAATCCCTTAGACGTGTGGTGGTCCTTATTTCTAGCAGATAGGGCTGGCTCTGCTCTCAAAAGGCAATATAAATCAGAAACCACTTTGATTGTTACTGGGGAGGTTTTCTGGGAAGATGAAGATTGAAACACACCACCACCCGATAAAAGGCATTTTTGTGCATTACCTTTAGGACTGAATCTCTCTGGATGGGCAGAAACACTTATAACTAGCCATTCTTTTCCTAGCTATACCAGATGAAAATGGTCCATCTCATCACTTGCCAAGGATGCAGCCATCAGAAGATGCTGAAGGAATCCGATCTGAGTATTTGTGTCTCAGTTCAGAAACAAAATTCTGATTGCGCGCTTTATTCTGTGGTAAGGAAAATATCCTGGTATTTGTTAGGAATTCTGGGTAAGCTACAAAGGCAGATCTCTCTCTCTCTCTCTCTCTCTCTCTCTCTCTCTCTCTCTCTCTCTCTCTCTCTCTCTCTCTCTCTACATATACACATATATATATACACACACGTGTGTGTATATGTGTGTGTGTATATGTGTGTGTGTATATATATATTTATATATATATATGTGTGTGTGTATATGTGTGTGTGTATATGTGTGTGTGTATGTGTGTGTGTATATGTGTGTGTGTATATGTGTGTGTGTGTGTGTGTGTATATATTTATATATATGTGTGTGTGTGTGTGTATATATTTATATATATGTGTGTGTGTGTGTGTGTGTATATGTGTGTGTGTGTGTGTGTGTATATGTGTGTGTGTATATGTGTGTGTGTATATGTGTGTGTGTATATGTGTGTGTGTATATGTGTGTGTGTATATATATATGTATATATACACGTGTGTGTGTATATATGTGTGTGTGTGTGTGTATGTAAAGAAAATTAAGTGTGGATGCATGCTAACTTTTGCATTCAGCTCTGCATAACCACCTTGGTTTTGCCCATTTCCAAATTTCCCCACAAAGTGGGTCTGATGCACTTCTGGGAATTTGCTGGTCTCAGCTGTTCATTTATTTAAAAATATTGAAGATGGTTTCTGCTGCGTGTTTCTAGTGAGGCCCCAATGTAATCAATATCTTTTATCAACGATGTAGAAGAACATATAAAATCATTACTGCGTAAATCTGCTGATGACACAAAATTTGGTAGAGTGATGTATAATAAGGAAGATCAGTTGCATGGAGCAATCTGGATCTCTTGGTAAACTGGACTAATTTGAACAACGTGTCTTTTAATACAGTCAAATGTAAGCTCATATATATAAGGACAAAGAATGTAGGTCACACTTAATAGATGGAGGAACTGTATCCTGGAAAGGTGTGACTCTGAAAAGGACTTGGGGATTGGTGGATAACCAGTTGAACATGAGCCCCCAGTGGAATGTTGCTAAGATGGCTACGGTACTTGCTAGATGTGTAAGCAGGGGAATATCACCCAGAAGTAGGGAAGTGGTATTACCTCTATACTAACTGCCTCAGAACTTTGTTAATGCACCATGAAGGTGGCCAGTTGTCCTTGTGCCCTTCCAGAAGATCGAGGTCAGCTACACTCAAACTTCTGAAGACCATAAAATGGAGAGTTAAGTTACCCGCCACCCCCACAACGTACCCTTAACTCTGCCCTGTTTGGGTGATGCCCAAACGTGTCAATAACACACAGACTAACCCTTTCCCCTTGCAGATGTTACTGAACACTCAGGGAACAGAACACACAACCCTTGTAGGAGACAGTCTAACACCTTCGCTTTGCTCAGGGTTAGGTCAACTGTAGTGAACTGACACTGCCAACACTTAGACATTGAGTTTACACCACACAAACTGCACCAGACCTGCTAAGCGTTAACACCGTTCCCCTTTGCCCTTCTGAGGGCAGTCCTCCCTTACCAACCCTCCTTCCCACGGAAGGGTGGGCATAGACAGGGACCCCATTGGCTGAGGAACTGGGCAGACAATGCAGAAACAGAGCAGGAACCTAGAGTCATCTGGGGGCACGTTTTGAAGTGAGGGATAGAAATAGTGATTATGGTTTGTCTCGGCTGAAGCCCTCCTACTTCCTCCACTGCACAGTTATGACACCCTCATCCCCCCCCACACACTCTCATGCACTGCTCTGACCTCTTCTCCCGTAGGAGCAGCAGCACTGAGGAGAAGGGTGAGGCTAGAGACCACTGCTGGAGGCAGCCTGGGGAAAGAGGAGAGTTCTGGGTTCCTTCCCCCAAAGAGGGATCAGTGCAGGAAAGGGGAGCTCCTGAGCCCCCTGCCTTGGCCTGTTGGAGCAGCCATGGGAGGAATTGTTGGGCAGTGGTGGGTTCTTGCAGGGGAGTGGGAAAGGACACAGATGGCTTCACTTCCCCTCCAAGTATAGCACTGGAAGGAAAGGTGCCCAATTCCCTCCACACATGCAATATGGTTCTGCTCTCAGTGATTCTGAGCCCTCAGAGAGCAAAGGTCCCTTTGAGAATGATCCCTTATTCAGCAAGGGATCATAGAAGATCTACACTTTTGGAAACCCAGTTCTTCATAAAAGCTCTAAGCACCAAACTGGGTTTTCAAAACTATAGCATTTGGATAATCCCTTATACTAATAAGAGTTGTCATCAGGAGTCGTTCAGGCTCCTAACTATCTATGCCAGAGCACAACACTAAGGGGCAAAGATTGGCAAAGAAGCAGAGCCCCCACCCTCCTTACTCCGACACCCCCTGCACCGCTCCAACCCCCAGATTCCCTCACTCTACACCAAAAATGTTATAAGAATCAGAAAGAAGGGAGATTAGAGAGGCTATCAAAATAAAGAACTCAATAATAGTGGGAGATTTCAATTATCCCCATATTGACTGGGTACATGTCACCTCAGGACGAAATGCAGAGACAAAATTTCTCGACACTTTAAATGACTGCTTCTTGGAGCAGCTGGTACAGGAACCCCCAAGGGGAGAGGCAACTCTCGATTTAGTCCTGAGTGGAGCGCAGGATCTGGTCCAAGAGGTAACTATAACAGGACCGCTTGGAAATAGTGACCATAATATAATAACATTTAACATTCCTGTGGTGGAAAGAACACCTCAACAGCCCAACACTGTGGCATTTAATTTCAGAAAGGGGACCTATGCAAAAATGAGAGGGTTAGTTAAACAGAAATTAATAGGTATAGTGACTAAAGTGAAAGCTGCATGGACACTTTTCAAAGACACCATAATAGAGGCCCAACTTAAATGTATACCAAATTATAAAACACAGTAAAAGAACTAAAAAAGAGCCAGCGTGACTTAACAACTATGTAAAAGAAGCAGTTAGAGATAAAAAGGCATCTTTTAAAAAGTGGAAGTCAAATCCAATACCTCTGTTAGTCTATAAGGTGCCCCAGGACCCTTTGTCGCTTCTACAGATCCAGACTAACACGGCTACCCCTCTGATACTATAGATTTAAAGGACAGGTTATAGAAAGGAGCATAAACACTGTCAAATTAAGTGTAAAAATGTAATAAGAAAAGCCAAAAAGGAGTTTGAAGAACAGATAGCCAAAAACTCAAACGGTAATAACAAAATGTTTTTTAAGTACATCAAAAGCAGGAAACCTGCTAAACATCCAGTGGGGCCCCTGGACAATCGAGATACAAAAGTAGCACTTAAAGACGATAAAGTCATTGCGGAGAAACTAAATGAATTCTTTGCTTCAGTCTTCACGGCTGAGGATATTAGGGAGATTCCCAAACCTGAGCCGTCTTTTGTAGGTGACAAATCTGAGGAATTGTCACAGATTGAAGTGTCACTAGAGGAGGTTTTGGAACTAATTGATAAACTTAACCATAACAAGTCACCGGGACCAGATGGCATTCACCCAAGAGTTCTGAAAGAACTCAAATGTGAAATTGCGGAACTATTAACTACAGTTTGTAACCTGTTCTTTAAATCGGCTTCTGTACCCAATGACTGGAAGATAGCTAATGTAACGCCAATATTTAAACAGGGCTCTAGAGGTGATCCCGGCAATTACAGACCGGTAAGTCTAACATCAGTACTGGGCAAATTAGTTGAAACAATAGTAAAGAATAAAATTGTCAGGCACATAGAAGAACATAAATTGTTGGGCAAAAGTCAACATGGTTTCTGTAAAGGGAAATCATGTCTTACTAATCTATTAGAGTTCTTTGAAGGGGTCAACAAACATGTGGACAAGAGGGGTCCAGTGGACATAGTGTACTTAGATTTCCAGAAAGCCTTTGACAAGGTCCCTCACAAAAGGCTCTTACATAAATTAAGTTGCCATGGGATAAGAGGGAAGATCCTTACATGGATTGAGAACTGGTTAAAAGATAGGGAACAAAGGATAGGAATAAATGGTAAATTTTCAGAATGGAGAGGGGTAACTAGTGATGTTCCCCAAGGGTCAGTCCTAGGACCAATCCTGTTTACCCGTTTCTCCAGATCATTTATGAATAAGTTTAACAGTGAGGTGGCAAACTTTGCAGATGATACTAAACTGCTCAAGATAGTTAAGACCAAAGCAGACTGTGAAGAACTTCAAAAAGATCTCACAAAACTAAGTGATTGGGCAACAAAATGGCAAATGAAATTTAATGTGGATAAATGTAAAGTAATGCACATTGGAAAAAATAACCCCAACTATACATACAATGTGATGGGGGCTAATATAGCTACAACTAATCAGGAAAAAGATCTTGGAGTCATCATGGATAGTTCTCTAAAGACATCCACGCAGTGTGCAGCGGCAGTCAAAAAAGCAAACAGGATGTTAGGAATCATTAAAAAAGGGATAGAGAATAAGACGGAGAATATCTTACTGCACTTATATAAATCCATGGTGCGCCCACATCTTGAATGCTGTGTACAGATGCGGTCTCCTCATCTCAAAAAAGATATACTAATATTAGAAAAGGTTCAGAGAAGGACAGCTAAAATGATTAAGGGTTTGGAACAGGTCCCATATGAGGAGAGATTAAAGAGGCTAGGACTTTTCAGCTTGGAAAAGAGGAGACTAAGGGGGGATATGATAGAGGTATATAAAATAATGAGTGGTGTGGTGAAAGTAAATAAGGAAAAGTTATTTACTTGTTCCCATAATATAAGAACTAGGGACCACCAAATGAAATTAATGGGCAGCAGGTTTAAAACAAATAAAAGGAAGTTCTTCACACAGCGCAGAGTCAACCTGTGGAACTCCTTGCCTGAGGAGGTTATGAAGGCTAGGACTATAACAGGGTTTAAAAGCGAACTGGATAAATTAATGGAGGTTAAGCCATTAATGGCTATTAGCCAGGATGGGTAAGGAATGGTGTCCTTAGCCTCTGTTTGTCAGAGGGTAGTGATGGATGGCAGGAGAGAGATCACTTGATCATTACCTGTTAGGTTCACTCACTCCAGGGCACCTGGCATTGGCCACTGTCAGTAGACAGGATACTGGGCAGGATGGACCTTTGGTGCGACCTAGTACAGCCTTTCTTACGTTCTTATGTTAACTGTTCCTAGTAGCTCCTGGTAGAGGGGCTGTGTATCAGTTGGCTGAATGACCCAGCAATTTGTTTTCCTTTAATTGTGCTCAGTCCCATTGTACAGGAAATGGATGCGGAGCCTGAATCATGACCACGTTACCATGATTACATTACGTTACTTACTCGTGTCTTTCATCTTCCCCTTTTAAAATTAATGCTAATTTCTGTGACAGCGCTTCTGAAATCAGAGTCTGCATGTGGATTTTAGAGTACTTTAAACTATCAGCTCTTAAAGCAGGGCAAACCTTCCAAGAGGAGCCCTGGCAGAATGCAGGCAGAGAACAGCTAATGCGCCCAAACACACATTCGGTGAAAGCTGCCATGGGCTCAGACTTGGGTATTGCTCGGGTTCAATGGCCACAGTAAGAGCCACCCCATCACTGTGCCAACAGCCTGCTTGCAAACCCTGTAGCTTGAACAGAGCTCTAATATTGCTGCACATTCGGGGCATGTCTACACTGCAAATAGAACTCCATAGCTGGCCCATGCCAGCCACAAGTATCTAATTGCAGTGTGGACATGCCCTCATGGCTCATCGGTTAGACTCAAACTAAGCTGGAGTTCTAAACTTTATCCTGAATAGCTGGGGAAACCTTACGTCCCTAAGGGTATGTCTACACTACGAGACTAGTTCGATTTTTGTTAAACCGAACTTGTGAACCCGATATTGCCAGGTCGATTGTTCGAATCCACATCAGGGATCTTAATTCGAATTTCCGAGTCCACAGTAAGGGGGTAAGCGTCGACATTGCAAGCGGTGCACTGTGGGTAGCTATCCCACAGTTCCCGCAGTCCCCGCTGCCCACTTGAATTCTGGGTGTATCCCCCAGTGCCTTGTGGGACCGAAATTGTGTCAAGGGTCGTCATACGTAAATTTCGTCACTCGACCCACACTCCCGCCGTCCCTACGTGAAAGCGCCGGCGGGTAATGAATTCGCGCCCTTTTCCTGTGGCTGATAGCTCGGAAACCACAGGACAGTGAGCATGGAGCCCTCCGTGATTATCGCTGATGTTCTGTCCGTTGCCAACACCTCACGCCTTATAGCGCACCTTTTCCAGACTCAGATGCAGAGAAATCGGGAGAGGAGGCAACGGAAGCTCCGGGAGTACTTGAACTCTGAGAGGGGCATGGACCTCTCGCAAAGCGCTGGAACCCGTCCCCTAGACATCATGGTGGCAATGGGTCACGTTGATCCTGTGGAACGGCGATTCTGGGCAAGGGAAACGAGCACTGACTGGTGGGACCGCATAGTGCTGCAGGTCTGGGATGAATCCCAGTGGCTGCGAAACTTTCGTATGCGTAAGGGCACTTTCCTGGAACTTTGTGACTTGCTGTCCCCTGCCCTGAAGCACCAGGACACCCGGATGCGAGCAGCCCTGACTATCCAGAAGTGAGTGGCCATAGCCCTGTGGAAGCTTGCAACTCCTGACAGCTACCGGTCAGTAGCGAACCAATTTGGAGTGGGCAAGTCTACCGTGGGGGTTGCTGTGATGCAGGTAGCCCATGCAATCGTTGACCTGCTGCTCTCAAAGGTAGTGACCCTTGGAGACGTGCAGCTGATCATAGATGGCTTCGCTGCGATGGGGTTCCCAAACTGCGGTGGGGCCATAGATGGGACACACATCCCTATCCTGGGACCGGAGCACCAGGGCAGCCAGTACATTAACCGAAAGGGCTATTTTTCTATGGTACTGCAAGCATTAGTGGGCCACAAAGGATGTTTTACCAGCATAAATGTTGGATGGCCAGGCAAGGTTCATGATGCTCGTGTTTTCAAGAACTCTGGTCTCTTTAGACGGCTGCAACAGGGTGTTTATTTCCTGGACCGCAAAATTATTGTTGGGGATGTGGAGATGCCAACAGTGATCCTGGGGGACCCTGCCTACCCGCTAATGCCATGGCTCATGAAGCCATACACGGGAGCCCTGGACACTGAAAAGGAGCTCTTCAATTACCGCCTGAGCAAGTGCAGAATGGTGGTGGAGTGTGCCTTTGGCCGTCTCAAAGGCAGATGGCGAAGCTTACTGACTCGCTCCGACCTCAGCCCTAAAAATATCCCCATTGTGATTGCAGCGTGCTGTGTGCTCCACAATCTCTGTGAGATCAAGGGGGAGACGTTTATGGTGGGCTGGGAGGTTGAGGCAAATCGCCTGGCAGCAGATTACGCTCAGCCGGACACCAGGGCGATTAGAAGATCACAGCGGGACGCGCTGCGCATCCGGGAAGCTTTGAAAGCTCGCTTCCAGACAGACCAGGGTAACCAGTGACAGTTACACTTCCTTAAACAGATACAGAACCTTCCCCTGTTTCTTTACACAGTTTCCATTGCCCATCCTCTCCCATTACCAACCCCCTTCCCCCTCCTTCGCTCAACGCTTTAAAGGCACAATAAAGAAAACATTTGTTTATTTGGACCGTCTCCGGTACTGGTTTCTCGGTTACGGTTTTAACCGTGGACGCATTCCGCGGTTGGGGAGCGGGCGGAGTGTGGGAAAGTAAGCTTCAAAGCTTGGGGAATGACATGCTTCTGCTCCCAGAGCAGTCCTAAGTGCTGGACTGCTTGTTTAAAGGGAGCCATTAACCCCTCCTATTCGCATGTGTGTGTGGTAGGGTCTCCGTGACTTTTTCCCTGTGAATATCGGCTACGGATCCCTCTTTGCATTGATCTATCATGCAGGCTATTGCCAGCCGCTAAAGATCAGCGGTCACCCTCCCCCACCAGACAGCAAAACACCCAACCACCAACCCCACATAGAGAATCTGAAAACCCACACACAGAATGACAAGTGTGTTTACTGCATGCAATTTTTACTGTCCCTTTCAGTTGATCTGTTACCCTGTCTGCACCCTGGGTTGTGCTCCAGTCCTATGCACTTACAAACCCCGTTACCCAATGACCCGAAAAAAAAACGGTCCCGTTTAAGACACTTAGGGAAACATCAATGAACCAAAAAAACAGTTTTATTAAACAGAACATTTCTTTAACATGGAACCTGGGAAGGGAGGTGTTGCGGGGTGCTGCTGGAGGGAGGGGAAGGAACAATCTACGGTTTTGGGAATGAGAGCCTTCTGCTACTGGAGCAGTCTGCAGGGGTGGAGTGAATATTTCCACGGACCCTGCCTCCCCTCGTCCTAGTGACTTTGGGTGAGTAAACCACTGGACTTGGTGGCGGGGGTGGGCGGTTGGAAAGAACATATAGAGGGGCTCTTTCCTCCTGTCTCCTGTCCTGGAGAACATCCACCAGGCGCCGGAGCGTGTCGGTTTGCTCCCTCATTAGTCCCAGCATTGTTTGGGTAGCCTGCTGATCTTCCTGCCGCCACCTGTCCTCGCGCACTTCAGCCCTCTGCTCCCGTTCCCTGGCTGCTCGCTCGGACCGTGAGACGTCCTCTCTCCGCTGTGCCGCCTCCCTTCGGGACAACATCATCAATTCTGAGAACATGTCGTCCCGGGTTCTCTTTTTGCGCCGCCTTAGCTGTAGCAGCCCATGGGAGGGAGAAACACGGGTAGGGCGGGAGACACTCGCAGCTGCGGGATGAGGGAAAGGGAGTGAATTCCTCAGAAAGATACTTTTTGCAGAACAATGCCCATACTCTTTCACCGTGAATAGGACCAAACACAGTGGCTATCACATGTAAACGTACTTCAAGGTCAAATATTATGCCTTAATGCTGAGTGTCTGGGGTCCTGGTATACGGATCCCAGAAGCCTTGCCGAACAGTGATAATCACCTCTCTGAAGACCATGGTAAGGTGATGAGTTAGGACTGCTGAGAGATTGCTTCACAGCAGTGCTCTACTCCCATGTCTCACTCACTGTTCCTGGCGGCGGGCAGGCACTGATGCTGGCCAAACCGCTAATCTACAGCGACTTTCCAACCCCCCACCCCCAACTCCGCGTGGTCGCTCCCGGGAACCAAAAGTGCCCGCGAACCGCTCATCATGAACGGCTCACCTACCCTTCCCCCCCCCCCCTCCGCGTAGTCGCTCCCGGGAACCTAAAGTGCCCGCGAACCGCTCATCATGAACGGCTAGCCTACCCTTCCCCCCCTCCCTTCGCGTGGCAGCTCCCGGGAACCAAGATCGCCCGCGAACCGCTGTTTCAGAATGGATCGCGTACCCTTTCCCCGGCCTCGCGTGGCCGGTCCCCGGAACTGTCCCTGCCCGCGCGCCGCTAAGTACTAATGGTTTGGCTCCCGAATCCCTAACACCACACGTTAACGGAAACAGCCGGGTGTCTTTCTTTAAAGGGAAAAGGAAGCATTCACTATACTAATTATACCACTCATTCAAACCAGGACCCCATGACTGATATCACTCTGATGAGGATTACCGAGACAGAGAAATACTGCATGCTGCGTCAATGCCAGCAAACCCCGGGGCCGTATGCTGCCATGCTATGCAAGGCAATGATACCAGAGTACCTGCTGCTTGCATGGCGCGGGAAAGTATCCTACCATGGAGGAGACAATAAGGCCGCTCTCCCAGTGAACGTGCTAAACAAGCTCTCACTGTACCTCCAGGAGAGCTTCGCGGAGATCTCAGATGGGGATTACACCTCTATCCCCATACATATTGACAGACTTTTCGAATAGTTGCACGGGAAAGCGACTCCAAGCTGAAGCGCATAACGCCAATTAAGCCACAGTTACACGGTGCTATCACACCATACCTATTGTATTGCAAATAAATGTCTAACACACTAACCTGATGATCCTTCGCCTGATTCCTGGTCAGGAATGCTGCCTTGGGAGTGTTCGTAGGGCAGCTCAGTCAGGGTGAGGAATAGTTCCTGGCTGTCGGGGAAATCAGCAGTGAGAGCGCTGTCTAGTGCCTCGTCCTCCTCCCCTCCTTCCTCTTCTTCGCTGTCCGCGAAAACCTCCTCCGACGTGGCCGTAGAATGGACCCCGTCGTCGGAGTCCACGGACACTGGTGGGGTAGTTGTGGCAGCACCACCGAGCATGGCATGCAGTTCCT
Organism: Chelydra serpentina; assembly: GCA_037349315.1. Taxonomy (NCBI): domain Eukaryota; kingdom Metazoa; phylum Chordata; order Testudines; family Chelydridae; genus Chelydra; species Chelydra serpentina. The sequence goes on along the minus strand of JBAIAC010000021.1, from coordinate 690,783 downwards.
CGTAAAATCAGCAAGTGTGTGGCTGCGACCCGGAGCGTCCGTTGGACTCCTTGGTCTTTTGGTACGCCTGCCGCAGCTCCTTGATTTTCACGCGGCACTGCGTAGCATCCCGGCTGTATCCTCTCTCCGTCATAGCCTGGGATATTTTTTCATAAATCTTTGCATTCCGTCTTTTGGAACGGAGCTCGGCTAGGATTGATTCATCTCCCCACACAGCGATCAGATCCAAAACTTCACGATCACTCCATGCTGGAGCCCTCTTTCTAATCTGGGATTGCATGGTAACCTCTGCTGTAGAGCTCTGCATCATTGCCAGTGCTGCTGAGCTCGTCACGATGTCCAAAGAGGAAATGGGATTCAAAATGGCCAGACAGGAAAAGGGATTCAAATTTTCCCGGGGATTTCTCTGAGTGGCAGGTCAGAGCATCCGAGTACACAATACTGCCCTGAGCGTCCACTGAGTGGTGCACTGTGGGATAGCTCACGGAGCTATTAGCGTCGAATTCCGTCCACAGTACCTCGAATTCGACATGGTCATTTCGAATTTGGCGCTACTCCCCTCGTAGGGGTGGAGTACAGAAATCGATTCAAAGAGCCCTTTATGTCGAACTAAACTGCTTCATAATGTGGACGGGTGAGGGATTAAATCGAGTTAACGCTGCTAAATTCGACATAAAGTCCGAGTGTAGACCTGGCCTAAGGGACAATGGCTGCTGTACAGTTGCTGAGCTAAATCCCTAATGTCTGAGATCAACCCAGGGAACATTAAAGACATAGTTAGTCCCAGGTGTGCACAAAAATCATTAGAAAACACAAGTGATTTTGTAAACACATTTTTAGGGGGAAACTCCTTGCTCAAATAGTTCCAAATTTGGACCACTATCTCTATTCTCCATCTCCATGAGGCACCGCAAATTTCAAGAAAATCCAATTAAGCGGGTAGATTGGAGAGGATTTAGGTTAGGTGTCTCTTCAACAGTAAGTGATGCTCAGACCTTTAACCAAGCTTCTGCTCCACTCTATTATGACGTTAGTGAACGCCATTACGGGAATGTGCCCTGATGTCCATACTTCCAAAGAGATGTTGAAAAATTGTAAAGGGTTTGGGAAAAAAGCTACAGGAATAATTAGAGGTCTGGAAAAACTCCTGTATAGTGGAAGACTTAAGAAGTTCAATCTTTTTAGCTTTATCCAAGAGAAGGCTAAGTGGCGACTTGATCAGTCTGTAAGTACCTACCTTGAGAGAAGATTTGTTCTTTACTCTGTGAACAAGGGCATAACAAGATCCAGTGGATTAATGCTGAAGTTAGACAAATCTGTATTTCTGACAGTTAGGGGAATTCACCATTGCAACAGTTTGCCTAGGGTCATGGTAGATTCTCCATCACTTAAGGCTGTACATCAAGATTGGATGTTTTTCTAAAAAACATGCTATAGCATAGGGGTTCTCAAACTTCATTGCACCGCAACTCCCTTCTGACAACAAAAATTACTTTGGGGGCCGAAGCCTGAGCCTGTCCAAGCCCCGCCGTCCCAGGTGGAAGGGCCAAAACCAAAGCCCCAGGGCTTCAGCCCCGAGTTGGGGACCTGTAACCCAATCCCCACCATCCAGAGCCAAAGCCGAAGCCTTAGCCCTGCCGCCCAGCCCCACCAAGTCTAACGCCAGCCCTGGTGACCCCATTAAAATAGGGTCATGACCCACTTTGGGGTCCCAACCCACAGTTTGAGAACTGCTGCTATAGCACTAACAGAAATCAGAAACTACTGCAGGAAATATTCTGGCCTTTGTTATGCAGGAGGTCAGACTAGATTATTTTAATAGGCCCTGCTGCCCTTAAAATAGATTACACTAAAGTCATGTATAAGTCTTTGCAGCATTAGGGCCGTCCCATTCTCTAAATCTACCTACAAACATGGATGATTTAAACAAGGGTTGTTTAATTCTGCCCTGTTACTTTGATTAGATCAAATACTTGTCAAGGCAGTTGAGGTTATTGTTGCATGATGCATTTGAGGAGAAAAATGTAACCATGGGACTAGGTTCTTTGCCAGAAGTCAGTGTGGGGAACGGGCTTCAGGCCAGTTACAGCTCCTTGATTCTCTGAGCCAGCCACTGCCACAGCCCCTGTGACACCATCAGCTCTAGGGTCCCAACTCAGCAGAGCATTTCAGCACATGCTTAAGTCCATTCCCAATAGGAAGGCACTTAAGCCACGTTGACACTAACGAACTTACAGCGGCACAGCTGTACCAATGCAGCTGCAGCGCTGTAAGATCACTCGTGTAGCCGCTCTATGCTGATGGGAGAGAGCTCTTCTGTCATAGAATCATAGAATCTCAGGGTTGGAAGGGACCTTAGTAGGTCATCTAGTCCAACCCCCTGCTCAAAGCAGGACCAATCCCCAATTTTTGCCCCAGATCCCCAAATGGCCCCCTCAAGGATTGAACTCACAACCCTGGGTTTAGCAGGCCAATGCTCAAACCACTGAGCTATCCCTCCCCCCATATTATGTCGACATAATAAAAAGACCTCGACAAGCGATGGTAGCTGTGTCGGCAGGAAAAGCTCTCCCGCCAACGTAGCGCTGTGCACACAAGCGCTTATGCTGGCAAAACTTATGTCACCTGGGGGTGGAGGGGTTTCACACCCCTGAGCAACATACGTTTTGCCAACATAAGTGGTAGTGTAGACATGGCCTGAAACGGGCTTAAGTCCCACTGAAGTTAATAGAAGATATACATCTAAGTGTTTTCCTGAATAGGGATGTTCCTAAACAGGAATGCTCTTGGCACAAAACGTTTTTGTGGGTGTTGGGCAAAAGTCGTTTTGTTAGCAAAGTCAGTGAACTTCTCTATATCAAATTCTGAATCTCTTGACCTTCAGATTATGAGATCTAGACCTGTATTGATGAGAAAGGAACTCCTAAACCATCATTTTTAGGAGGAAAAGACCTTTTTGCTCTGACAGAGTTAAATTCTGACCTTTCACCCATATTTTGTGTGTCACTATTAAGATATGAGCTGCTGAATACCAAAATACAAAAGAAAAGTTAAGCATCTGTCTGAAGAATAAGGAACTATTCTTCTTGTGCTTGGATGAATGAATGTGTGATTGGTGTTTTCCTTAAGATTTAAATGTCAATGTTTGTTAGATTCGCATTTTCATGGTTTTTTTTAGTCAGGACTCACTTAAATGTTTGCATAAATGTGACCCAATCAAACATCACTGGACGATACTGGTGCCTTTAGACAGCGAGTGTTCGATTGTGATTTACCAAAAAACTCCCGAGGAGGAGTCCCAAGGAGTATCAGCCAGGCCGCCATCTTCAAAATCAAGGAAAAGTAATCACCATCCCTTCCCCCCTAGGGAGCCCCACTCCTAGGCAAGCTCATGGGAGTTGAGCTCTCTCCCAGAGTCCTTTCTGAGTCCAATTACGTCCAGTCCCTTGCACTGCTCATCAGGTCTAGTTACAGGGCAATGACAGGGAGCAGCCACCCAGAGCCCCTCTCAGGGCTGAAATGTCTGTGTGCCCTAAATAAGGGGGAGAAAGGGAAGGCTAGTTACGGCCTCAAGCTGGGCTCCCCTGGCTGCTGAGCTCCTTAGCACTCTCCAGCAGCCTCTGCGCTTGGGCAAACGTCCTTCCTGCTCTGTGGTCAGCTTCACCTTTGTAAGCTCCCCTTCTCCTGGTGGAGCTCTGCATATGTGCCTGGCTGCTGCCCCAGTGCATTGACTCGTTTGCATTGCTGTCAGTGGGATGGGGGCGTATCCCACCGCAGAAGCAAGCAACCTCTAGCCAGCCAGCAAGTCTGAGCTCGAAACACAGCTCATCTTTTCAGCAGGATACGAGCTTCCTGAAGTTGAATGAAAAAAGTACAAGAGTGTCAGCTATAACCCTGCTCTGAGTATTAACCTTTTGGCTTTGGTTTTCTTTCCCCAACGTTTATTGACGTGGGAATACCACCACTTTAGAATTCTTGCAATTTATTTTAAACTCCAGCAGATGACTACAGCATTGATCTGAGAATGGTGCCTATAGAACAGTTCTTCTTTGAGTGCTTGCATATGTGCAATATGCTGTATGGACCTAGGGGTTACAGTGGACGAAAAGCTGAATATGAGTCAACAGTGTGCCCTTGTTGCCAAGAAGGCTAACGGCATTTTGGGCTGTATAAGTAGGGGCATTTCCAGCAGATCGAGGGACGTGATCATTCCCCTCTATTCGGCACTGGTGAGGCCTTATTTGGAGTACTGTGTCCAGTTTTGGGCCCCACACTACAAGAAGGATGTGGATAAATTGGAAAGAGTCCAACGGAGGGCAACAAAAATGATTAGGGGGCTGGAGCACATGACTTATGAGGAGAGGCTGAGGGAACTGGGATTGTTTAGCCTGCAGAAGAGAAGAGTGAGGGGGGATTTGATAGCTGCTTTCAACTACCTAAAAGGGGGTTCCAAAGAGGCTGGATCTAGACTGTTCTCAGTGGTAGAAGATGACAGAACAAGGAGTAATGGTCTCAAGTTGCAGAGGGGGAGGTTTAGGTTGGATATTAGGAAAAACTTTTTCACTAGTAGGGTGGTGAAGCACTGGAATGAGTTACCTAGGGAGGTGGTGGAATCCCCTTCCTTAGAGGTTTTTAAGGTCAGGCTTGACAAAGCCCTGGCTGGGATGATCTAGTTGGGGTTGGTCCTGCTTTGAGCAGGGGGTTGGACTAGAACCTCCTGAGGTCCCTTCCAACCCTGAGATTCTATGATCTATGATTCTATGGTGCATGCGTCTCATGCACCAGTGCCAGAGGGGCTTCCCTAGCAGTACCTGTAGGGACGGCCTCATCCACCCAGTGAGCTCCTCATGCTCTAAAGCAAGGACAGTCGCTCCATCCCTCCTTCAGTTCCTTCTTATCATCTGTGCTTAGAGCATTGGTGTTCCTTGTGAACAAACTCACCTTTATTCCTAATGTCAACTCTTCCCATCACCTGATGTTCTAAAATCTTAGTTTATTTCTTTGCTTTTCCTTTTGTTCAGTTTTTTTGTTTAATTTTTTAGTTCTTTATTTTCCCAGTTGCGGGGGCCTATGCCAATATCCCCAGCTTTCAGACCTAGTGCAGGCTGCAGAAAACCTATGCCTGTTAGTGACCCTTATCACACTGTCTCAACTGCTTGGGTTAGAGAGAGGTGCTCCAATTTTATTGGTTTAAAGACCAGGACAAAGAGGCTGAGGGAGGAGTGTCTCCAATACATCCACATGGAGGCTACCCTCCAGTCTAAGGGAAGCTCTTCAAAAGAGCTCCCCCAGCTTTGCCCACAGACAGAGCCAGAGGAGAGCCCCCTTACCTGCATCATCTTCTTCGAGGCCCAAGATTTCAGAAGAGCCCTGGCCTTGAAACAGAAGAAGAAGTTGGCATCAGGTTCTTTGAAGTCCAGAGTGTGGGTCTCCTTTACAGAAGATCGGTCTGGTACAGACAGTAGAATGTACCCTACAGCACAATCCCCAGTGCTGGCTCATAGAGACAGATCTGAGCTGTTATCTGTGGTGCCCTCCCAGAGACGGTCGAGACAGTCTACCTCTTCAGCTGCAATGCAGCAGTTGTCCCTGATCTCTGCAGGTCAGTAGCCCATGCCTGTTCCAACTATGCCAGAGCCCTATGCTGCGGCCAGGGCCTTGCTGTGCCTGTCAGTACTGCCATCACCCTTGCTTCAGACCGAGGACCCTCCTCTGGGCCAAGTGCAGCTGCCCAAACCATTAGCACCAGAATACTCTAGTCTGGCACCTCCAGCTTCAGGATCAGTACCGCCTCCTACCTTGTCTTCTGGGCTGGTGCTGGCTTCTCCTCACCACATGTTACTAGCAGCTAGGAAGTCATCCATGCTTCCTCCAGTGCTGCATCCGCAATGCAAGCCTAGATCTCAGTCACCACGGTCCCCTCTTGGTTCTGTGCCATCCTGGCACTTAGAATACTCCAGTTCCAAGGTAGGCTCTGGGATATGTCAGTACTGAGAGTCCAGAGCTTCCTCCCAGTCCCTTTCTCATCGCCAGCCTGGATTTGAGAAGACTTCAGCCAGGGATTGGGATACTTGGGGCAGATGTGCCGGTGGCTTGGTACCACAACAGTATTTCAGGGTCCCTACTGGATACCCTGGGGGATGCTTCCAGTATCCAGATCTCCTTTGCCAATTTTCCAGGCAAATAGATTTTCCAGGAAGGAGCCTTCTCCTTTTGGTGCTGAGACCTGTCACGGTTGGCACTGATCAGCCTTTGCACTGACCTCAGCTCAGGACTTACCTCAGCCTGTTCCGGAGCTGCAACCTGTCCTGGTACCGCAAGAGCAACCCTGGGAGCTGCTCCTCCTGCATGAGTCTTCCTGATGAGGATCTGGTACTGGGGGTGGGGCATCCTACCCAGTACTGGATGCCTTTAAGGGGCATCAGGAGCTCCCCAGGAGAAAGGCAGTCTCCCTCTAGTGGAGCTAGTGGAGAAGAATACCCACAAACCGATTGCTATGGCAGGGAAAGTGTCCCTGCCCATAAATGAGGTCATCATGCAGCTGGCCAAAACAATCCGGCAAACCCCTTTCACGGTGGCCAAAAGAATGGAACATAAATACCAAGCACCTCAGGCGGTCTGAACACTTTTATTTACATCCCGCATCTGGTTCGTTAGTTGTGGTCGCAGTAAACGGGAGGCACTGACCACCCACCCTCCCTCCCGGAAGTGTTGGAGTCTCCCATCAGTTTCCAGGGCGAAGGAACTGATGAATGAGTGGGGCAACAGCGCCCTTTATATCCTCACTGTGGAGCATGAGGAGCTTGGCAGTGGGTGGGGCCACGACTAAGGATACTGCTAGGTAAAACCCTCTGGCAGCAGCGCACAAGACACGTGCACACCTACAGCATAACGGACATGTGCAACACATCTTGAAGCATGAGAGTTACGGGAAGGTAAAGTAACCATCCCCCCCCCCTCCCCCCCGCCCCCCTGAACATCTAAAACAGCTCTAGGTTAAATAACCCCTCTGTGTAAAAGATCACATGTACATATATCTTATGGGTTTGGAGTAATATGTAAAATCCTGACATTGCTAATTTCACCTAAATTCTAGTTTGAATTATAAATATAACCAGCTGCGTGTTATCTTGAATTGTATTAGAATGTCTCATGTAATCCATTGTGGGAGCAAGAGATGGTGTATCACTTTAACTGCCTCTTATTTGAGCAAGATTACCGAATTGCTATCAAAGTGATTCACATTAGTTTCACTCTTGGCGTGACTTGACCCTCCCAACCATTTGGCTGGACTATAAACATACTAATTGGCATTGAGATTGAAAATGTCCTGTTATTTTGGGGCTGATACTTAAACAAAAAATGGCCACCTTTCCAAATTATTAGATGATGCTTATAAAGAATTGCTGGTTTATTTGATAATTAAATTAATTTGATTAGTTTATATGTTTGCGCTTTTGACTTAGTTATATAGTTTAACCAGTTATATAAAATTGGCACCCTGTATGGATTGGATGTTTTCCTCCCAGACATTAGGGTTCAGGGCCTGAGGAGTGGATTACAGCCAACTGTTACCTTTCCTCCTAATGACTGTCCATAGAATTTCCCTTATAGTTCTCCCAAGGCAGGTCCCTTTGTTGCCTTGTCAAATAGAATCCAAGCTGTTTTACTTTGGTCACAGTAGTGCCATATAACATCTCCATTTCCTTCTCTGCATAGGATCGTGCTTTGGCTGATATGCAGGAAGAACATCCCTATCCTGGGGATGGCCAACACTCTTGTCAACGCCATGGAAACCAAAGAAGCACACAGGTAAGCAGGGACTTTACTGTGCTCAGCGCTGGGCTGAGCTGCTAAACTGTAACAGGCAAGCCCAAGCAGAAGGCAAAGGTTTTTATAAATGTGTATCTCGTTACTCTGGTCTGCCTACAGTAGGGAATTTTAGCATGACCAAAATGATACAGTGTCCTGCACTGCTGTCTCTTTCAGCGCTACTGTTTTGAAACCCTACCCCAGATTCTGGTCATCCATTTGGAGAGAGATCTGGGTGACATTAACGCTGGGGTGTCTGTGCCCCTCTCACTCAAGCTAACAACAGGCAAGCAGCTTGTAAGTACATGGACTTTCCATTGAGCTCTCAAGGGATTATTATTTTGTTTTACCTACATGATCTAACGACAAAAAGAATAGGGAGGAAAATGTACTAACAGCTTCTTTAACCAGGCCTCTCAGAGTTCAGATCTGCTGTTGTGCAGGGCTATTGTAATGAACCTTGATCCTGTTGGACTGAGCCTGGCCTGGACGTTTGATATTTTGTGAACCTGAAGTAAGGAAGTTTGCCATTAGGAGAAATCCATGAATCCAACTGGATGCCCCTAGCCTGATATTTGCCCTTCTCTGAGCCTTGGGGCCTCTACTTACCATTTCCATCCCCTGGTAGGGTCTTATGGCCTCCTCCTCCAGCTCCCTGTCCTCAGTGGCTTCCCCCATCAGTTGTCTCTGGGGAACACCAGGCTCAGAGCATGTCCCCTTAGAAAGATGAGCCCATAAACTCAAATCTTTGTGGCTTGGTCACTACCCACTCCTCAAATATAATTATGTAGGGTTCAGTTCATGATCCCAACCCTTCGTTGTTAACATCACTGCTAGTGCCCTCGGACCTCATCAGTTATGAGCTCTGACAATCTGCTTGCTGTGAAGATGCAAGATGGTTGACTACTGAACGTTATCACGATTATCTTGTAGGAGACAGACTATGAGCTCTTTGGAATATGTCACCATATTGGAGCAATTCATGGCGATCATTACACGGCTGAAGTAAAGTCAGTGGAAGATAATCACTGGTACCACTTCAGTGATGGAGGAGAGTTTGAGGTAAAATGTGCTTAAGGGTTCACGGAAATTATGTAATACCTTGGGTTGTGTGGGGACGGAGCTCTGATTTGGATAAAGGGTCATCCACGTCTCCTAATACAGGAAAATTATTATTATCCGTTATTTGTGTTACCAAAATACTTCAGAGCCCTAGTCATTGACCACAACCCCAGCGTGACAAAGACTGCCCCAAATTCTGCATTGCTTTTTGAAACATTCCTTATCTTTCTGCATGAAATGCTGCTGCCCTTTCCTCCACACGCACACACACCAATCTATCCACATGGGAGCTGTGGGCCAGGATCACAAGCTGCCCAAGAGCAGCTAGGAGATTTTTATCCATTTTCCGTTTTTTGAAAATGCTCTATAAAGTATTGTATGTTTTGTTTTTGTTTGTGGGTATTTTCATTGCAAATGTGTGTTGGTGGGATTTTTCCAAAATTGAAACATTTTTATTTTACAATTAAAACATTTCAGTTTTGAAAATTACTTCATTATTTTAAAAGACATAACAAAACTCTGACATTTTAAAAACTGCTCAGAGGAATTTTTTTACTTTCCAGCCAGTGTTAACAGTATATTCTTAGACTTATTTGTGCCACTATTGGAGGTTTGTTGTTGCACGACCTTGGTCTCACTCAAATAACTCGCCTACATATGAGATTATCTTCTGTCTGGGATTTTTCTGGAGCTCTCACTGTATTTGGATAATTAGTTACGCCTATGTACACTGTTCGCTGATGCTGAGGTCAAGGGGAGGGACTTTGTTTCTCCCCTTGCAATGTGTGTTCCCTGTATCTGTGGAATGAGAATGGAAATCCAGAGGCCACTTAGGAAACCTAGTTTTCCTCAGTGTAAAATGTATCTGTTAAATGTATCGGTTGACAGGGTCACAGCTCAGGGCAACTACATCTGTATTCTCCGTGTTCCAGCAAGAGCACCCACTCTAGGCTCCCAGCATCCCAGCCTTCACCTCTCTTGGGTGGAAACCTGTGTCTCTCCCCCTCCTGATTGCGTTTTTTCCAGGCTGTATAGCTGTCTACATTGTGAGTTTCCCAGCAATTCAAACTTCCTAAGCAGGCCTGGTTTGCTTTCACCTCAGAGGCTACAAACAACATATTTTCGCACAGTTACAATCCACAGAGCTCTTTCTAAGCAAGCACATTTATTCTTAAAGTGAAAGCATTAGAGAGAAAACATATTAAAACAATAAAAGAAGTGACATGAATGCTAAAAGCTTACCAGAGATATCCCCAACTCCAGCAAGGACTCTGGCAGGTGATCAGTCCTTCAAACTCTACCAAGGAATTTTTCTGTGGTTACATGTTCATAGCCATCGTGTGTCAGAACAAGCGTTCCCATGAATCCATTTATGCAGCTCAAGGCTTCGATTTTCAGATTCTGGGAATAGGTAATCAGTAGTCAGTGGGTTTCTCCTCAAAGTGTAGCTTCAAAAGATTGCGTCCAGAGGTGGGGATAGACATCCCCTCCCCCACAAGTATTTCCTAGGAAATCTTCTCAACTAAAAGTTAATTCTTGTCTGGCAGATTGTTTAAAAGAACCCTTTGAAGCTCATAACACTTCTCAAGGTTTACATTAGTCATGACTCCCCCCACAGAGATGTTGCATACAATCTGACACTAATACAAAAACATTTGCATTTTAATATAATGAACTCGACACTTAAACTTCATTCAATAAGGTTTGTCCAGGATATTGCAGGAAATAGCTATATCTATCACAATTAGATCTTCCAAAATGTATCAATCATTCTGAATTTACTTCCCCCAGATTTATGGTAGTCCATTATTTCTGTGGCAGAGATGATGGGCCCTTTATTGCTCTCAAATGGTGAGAAAAATATAGGTAGAGCATGTCAGTCCCCTGCTCTTCCCCGCCTCGTCAGTTGTAGAACGTTTCTTCCTCAGTTTTATGCCTCTGACCCTCAGATTACATTTCCTGCCTGAGCGAAGCAGAGTGAGTCTCTTCTCAGAAGAAGCTCCCAGCTTCAGCAGGAAGCATTCAGCTTACAACCCCCAGAGGGCCCTCAGCCTTTTCCAGCAGGTGTAGTAGATGAGAGCTGTAATGATCCTGTGAGGTGACTGACCAGATAGAAATGAAATACTCAATTGAAACACACAGTTATCCCCTTGATTGGCGTTTAATGTACATCATAATGTTCTCACCTTTTGTTTAGCACTAGCACAGCCATAGGGACACAGGATTCCCTTCACTTGCATCCACTGTCTGTTGCAGATATTTCATGACTAAGGCCAGGTCTACACTAGGACTTTATGTCGAATTTAGCAGCGTTAACTCGATTTAATCCCTCACCCGTCCACATTAGGAAGCAGTTTATTTCGACATTAAGGGCTCTTTGAATCGATTTCGGTACTCCACCCTGACGAGGGGAGTAGCGCCAAATTCGAAATGGGCATGTCGAAAGCGAGGTACTGTGGACGGAATTCGACGCTAATAGCTCCGGGAGCTATCCCACAGTGCACCACTCGGTGGACGCTCAGGGAAGTATTCTGTACTCGGATGCTCTGACCTGCCACTCAGAGAAATCCCCGCGAAAATTTGAATCCCTTTTCCTGTCTGGCCATTTTGAATCCCATTTCCTCTTTGGACATCGTGGCGAGCTCAGCAGCACTGGCAACGATGCAGAGCTCTACAGCGGTGGTTTCGATGCCATCACTGAATAGAAAGAGAGCTCCAACATGGAGTGATCGTGAGGTTTTGGATCTCATCGCTGTGTGGGGCGATGAAGCAATCCTAGCCGAGCTCCGTTCAAAAAGACGGAATGCCAAAATTTACGAAAAGATTTCCCAGGCTATGACGGAGAGAGGATACAGCCGGGATGCTACGCAGTGCCGCGTCAAAATCAAGGAGCTACGTCAGGCGTACCAAAAGACCAAGGAGTCCAACGGACGCTCCGGCTCAGCGCCTCAGACTTGCCGATTTTACGAGGCACTGCATGCCATGCTCGGTGGTGCGGTAACAACTAACCCACCAGTGTCCGTGGACACCGATGACGGGGTCCATTCTACGGACACATCGGAGGAGGTTTTCGCGGACGGCGAAGAAGAGGAAGGAGGGCAGGAGGACGAGGCAATAGAAAGTGGTCTCCCTGGAGATTTCCCCGACAGCCAGGAACTATTCCTCACCCTGACTGCGCTGCCCTTCGAACACTCCCAAGGCAGCATTCCTGACCAGGAATCAGGAGAGGGATCCTCAGGTCAGTGTGTTACACATTTATTTGCAATACAATAGGTATGGTGTGTTAGCGCTCTGTAACTGTGGCTTCATTGGCCTTATGCAGTTCACCTTTGAGTCGCTTTCCCATGCAACTATTCGAAAAGTCTGTCAATATGTATGGGGATAGAGGTGTAATCACCAGCAGAGATCTCAGCGAAGCTCTCATGCAGGTACAGCGACAGCTTGTTTAGCACGTTCACTGGGAGAGCTGCCTTATTGTCTCCTCCATGGTAGGATACTTTCCCGCGCCATGCAAGCTGCAGGTACTCTGGTATCATTGCCTTGCATAGCATGGCAGCATACGGCCCTGGGGTTTGCTTGCATTGACGCAGCATGCAGATTTTCTCTGTCTCGGTAATCCTCATCAGAGTGATATCAGTCATGGGGTCCTGGTTTGAATGAGTGGTATAATTAGTATAGTGAATGCTTCCTTTTCCCCTTAAAGACAGACACCCGGCTGTTTACGTTAACGCGTGGTGGTAGGGAGTCGGGAGCAAAACCAGTACTACGTATCGGTGCGCGGGTAGGGACAGTCCCGGGGACCGGCCACGCTAAACCGGGGATAGGGTAGGCGAGCCGTTCATGTTGAGCGGTTCGCGGGCATTTTTGGTTCCCTGGGGCGGCCACGCGGAGGGGGGGAAGGGTGGCCTAGCCGTTCATGCTGAGCGGTTTGCGGGCATTTTTGGTTCCCTGGAGCGGCAACGCGGACTGGGGGTGGTTTAGGACAGCCGCCGTAGATTATCGGTTTGGCCAGCAGCAGTTACTGCCCGCCGCCAGGAATACTGAGGGAGACATGGGAGTAGAGCACTGCTGTGAAGCAATCTCTCAGCAGTCCTAAGTCATCACCTTACCATGGTTTTCGGAGAGGTGATTTTCTGTGTACGGCAAGGCTTCTGGGATCCGTATACCGGGACCCCAGACATCCACTGAGCCTTAAGGCATAGTATTTGACCTTGTAGTACGTTTACATGTGATAGGCACTGTGTTTGGTCCTATTCACGGTGAAAGAGTATGGTCATTGTTCTTGAAAAAGTATCTTTCTGAGGAATTCACTCCCTTTCATTTATCCCACAGCTGTGAGTGTCTCCCGCCCTACCCGTGCTTCTCCCTCCCATGGCCTAGTCCAGATAAGGCGGCGCAAAAAGAGAACCAGGGACGACATGTTCTCGGAATTAATGCTGTTGTCACAGAGGGAGGCGGCACAGCGCAGAGAGGACTTCGCATGGTACGAGCGAGCAGCCAGGGAACGGGAGCAGAGGGCTGAAGCGCGCGAGGACAGATGGCGGCAGGCGGATCAGCAGGCGACCCAAACAATGCTGGGAATAATGAGGGAGCAAACAGACACGCTCCGGTGCCTAGTGGATGTTCTCCAGGACAGGAGACATGAGGAAAGAGCACCTCTGTATGTTCTTTCAAGCCGCCATCCCCCGCCACCAAGTCCAGTGGCTTCCTCCCCAAAAGTCACTAGGACAAGGGGAGCCAGGGTGCGTGGAAATACTCAATCCACCCCTGCAGACCGCTGCAATAGCAGAAGGCTGTCATTCCCAAAACCGTAGATTTTTCCCTCCTCTCCCTCCAGCCGCACCCCTGAGCACCTCCCTCCCCAGGTGCTATGTTAAGTTAATGTTCTGTTAAATAAAACTGGTTTTTTGGTTCACCGATGTTTCCCTGAGTGTTTTAAATTGGACCGTTTGTATCTCTGGGTAGTGGTTAACATGGTTTGTAAGTGCAGAGAATGGGAGCACAAACGAGGCTGCAGACAGGGTAACTGATGAAGTGACAAGCACAATAAAAATTGCATGCATTAAGCACACCTTTCCTTCTGTGTGTAAGTTTCTAGGTTCTAAACGTGGGGTTGGGGGTTGGGTGGTTCACTGTCTGTTTGGGGAGGGTGGCCTCTGATCTTTGGCGGCTGGCAGTAGCCTGCTGGATAGATCAATGCACCGGGGGATCCGTAGCCGATAGTCAATACGGAAAAGGCACGTAGACACCACCACACACACATGGGATTAGGAGAGGTTAATGGTCCCTTTAACCAACCCCCACGGTAGACTTGCCCACTCCAAATTGGTTCGCTACTGACCGGTAGCTGTCAGGGGTTGCAAGCTTCCACAGGGCTATGGCCACTCGCTTCTGGATAGTGAGGGCAGCTCGCATCCTGGTGTCCTGGCGCTTCAGGGCATGCTCACTGTCCTGTGGCGTCCGAGCTATCAGCGACAGGAAAAGGGCGCGAATTCATTCCCCGCCGACGCTTTCACGTAGGGAAGGCGGAAGTGTGGGTCGAGTGACGAAATTTACGTATACCGACCCTTGACACAATTTCGTTCCCACAAGGCACTGGGGGCTACACCCAGAATTCCAGTGGGCAGGGGGGACTGCGGGAACTGTGGGATAGCTACCCACAGTGCACCGCTTGCAATGTCGACGCTTGCCCCCGTACTGTGGACTCGGAAATTCGAATAAAGATCCCTGGTGTGGATTCGAACAATCGACCTGGAAATATCGGGTTCACAAGTTCGGTTTTACAGAAATCGAACTAGTATCGTAGTGTAGACATACCCTAAGTCGGAAGTTGCTTTGTAAATGATCCTGTCTGTTCTTTTACAGGTCTCAGAAGAACAAATCTCTTCGAAAGTTCAGAACAGGTATTTCCAATGCCCATTCTGAGAATCGGGCTTTCAGCCATTTCAGTCCCATTGTGACATTTTCAGAGCTCCCAAAGAGTTGGCCCGGTCAGGCCCCCTGACAGACTATTTCTATTTGTCTTCGAGCATTCTGATGGTATAAGACCCTTGAATAATATAAATATTGTACTACACTTGCAAAGCACCCTTGAGCTGTGGGAAGGGCTCAGGGATATGGGCATCCACTTGACTAGGTATTAACAAGCCCTTTGTTTCTGTTTAGTGACTCCGTATCTCTGTTAATGTACCACAAGGTGAATTCCAATGCTAAGCCAGGTAAGTAACATGCACCTATTGTTTACAATTCGCTGCCAGAGCCTGGGAAACATCATTACATCAGGGCCCCTGCCCTGGCTGATGTATTGGGAGACTCATGTCCCATCTCTCCACTGGGAAGTGGGAGAAGGAGCTGCTGCAGTTTGTGGGGGTGGGGCTTGACATGGAGAGGCCCAGACAGAAACCTGCCTTCTTAAGCCCAAGTACTGGGATACCCTTTCTGCCACTCGACTGGGGAGTGAGAGCCGATGCTGCTGCAGATTCCTACTGGGGTATGGTGACATTGCCAGGCTCTTGGGATTGTTGTGCGTAAATCATCTTTCTGATTTCAAATATACGTCCCTCACCTCTGATTGCCAGAAGCTGGGAGTGGACAACCGGGGACGGCTCACTCAATGGTTGCCTGTTCTGTCCATTCCCTCGGAAGCACCTGGCATTGGCCACTGTTGGAAGACAGGACACTGGGCTAGAAGGACCATTGATCTGACCCACTATGGCTGTTCTTATGTTCTCCTATTGTAAAGAACCCCATTCAACAGCCAGCCAGTAGAGGGCTCTATGATTTCTCCTGTACAAGCAAAGGAAGCCCAACCTGAGGTTAAAAGGATTGGGCTCAGGACTCGGAAGGAATCATACGCCTTGGGAAAGCAGCTGCAACAGGCCAGAGAAAGCAGCTTAGAAGTAGCTGGGTAGCAGGCAACCTGTGAGCTGGGGTGGGAAGGCTGAGAGCTGAACAGAGGCACACCATGTTGCTGACACGGCAGGAAGACACAGGGCAGCGGCCTGCAGGCAGGGGAACAATGTGAAGGAATCTCAACAAGTCTCTTATCCTATTACCCCTGTTCTGGGCTGACCTGGAGCTGGGTTAGGAATCCTTTGTGGTAACGGGTGGAGCAATTATGGCTGGGCTGGCAACTATCTAGTCCATGGAAGGGAGTATTATGATGATCCAGCATTGCCAAGATGGGATCCTTTCCTGGTTTTTGGCCTGTGCCATCAATCTCTTGGCTGTTTGTTTTTACTGCCATCTGTGCCATCCCAATGCTTTGTGGGTAGCTGGGGAAGAGGCTTTGTGCTCAAATTCCCATTGTCAGAGCCCATTGTCCGAGCATAGTACGTCAGGTGTGCTGTACCTTGCTAAATTGCCCTTTGGTTTCCTGACTCCAGTTCTTGCAGCTTATTATTCTAGCCACATGCATCCAGACTGACAGTAGCCTCTTCTAAACACTTCCATCCCGTGACCCACGCTCCTCCCGTCACATTCCATGCGGATTGCGACCCCAGTCAGTTTGGAGTGAGCTGCCTTCTCTTCACCAGCAGCACCAAGCCACTAGAGTTTCCCTTTCATCCTTACTCTACTCACTGTGTTTTTAAAGAATCATAGAATCTCAGGGTTGGAAGGGACCTCAGGAGGTCATCTAGTCCAACCCCCTGCTCAAAGCAGGACCAACCCCAACTAAATCATGCCAGCCAGGGCTTTGTCAAGCCTGACCTTAAAAACCTCTAAGGAAGGAGATTCCACCACCTCACTAGGTAACCCATTCCAGTGCTTCACCACCCTACTAGTGAAAAAGTTTTTCCTAATATCCAACCTAAACCTCCCCGTCTGCAACTTGAGACCATTACTCCTTGTTCTGTCATCTTCTACCACTGAGAACAGTCTAGATCCATCCTCTTTGGAACCCCCTTTCAGGTAGTTGAAAGCAGCTATCAAATCCCTCCTCATTCTTCTCTTCTGCAGACTAAATAATCCCAGTTCCCTCAGCCTTTCTTCATAAGTCATGTTCTCCAGCCCCCTAATCATTTTTGTTGCCCTTTGCTGGACTCTTTCCAATTTTTCCACATCCTTCTTGTAGTGTGGGGCCCAAAACTGGACACAGTACTCCAGATGAAGCCTCACCAATGCCGAGTAGAGGGGAATAATCTCATCCCTCGATCTGCTAGCAATGCTCCTACTTATACAGTCCAAAATGCTGTTGGCCTTCTTGGCAACAAGGGTACACTGACTCATATCCAGCTTCTCATCCACTATAATTCCTAGGTCCTTTTCTGCAGAAGTGCTGCCCAGCCATTCGGTCCCTAGTCTGTAGCAGTGCATGGGATTCTTCCATCCTAAGTGCAGGACTCTGCACTTGTCCTTGTTGAACCTCTTCAGATTTCTTTTGGCCCACTCCTCTAATTTGTCTAAGTCCCTCTGTATCCTATCCCTACCCTCCAGCATATCTACCACTCCTCCCAGTTTAGTGTCATCTGCAATCTTGCTGAGGGTGCAATCCATCCCATCATCCAGATCATTAATGAAGATATTGAACAAAACCAGCCCCAGGACCAACCCTTGGGGCACTCCGCTTGATACCGGCTGCCAACTAGACATGGAGCCATTGATCACTACCCATTGATCCTGATGATCTAGCCAGCTTTCTATCCACCTTATAGTCCATTCATCCAGCCCATACTTCTTTAACTTGCTGGCAAGAATACTGTGGGAGACCATATCAAAAGCTTTGCTAAAGTCAAGGAATAACACATCCACTGCTTCCACACATCCAACACAATCACAGAACCAGAAAGAGATTATACAGACAAACAATATTGAAACGGGAACTACAGGGATAGAACAACAAAGAAATGAGGATTTCACATCCCAGCTATTGATAAGTTAGTTCTTGCCAGACAGGATGCTATCAAACTAAGTTTTCTTTAAATCTTCTAGGCTCTTCCCTTTATCTGAAGGCGATAGGCATTAGCAGGACAAGACTTTATTCCTAACAGTCCAATAGCACCTTATTTCAGTGTGACTGGTGAGGATGTGACCGTTCGCTTCCCAGCTTATGGCTCCCACTGCTGCTTAGCCAAAGGCCTTAGCCTAAGAACAGGGCCTCAGACTGTCACAATAAGAAAAGGCCCTTACACCAGCAGACTGATTTTGATTCTTTCTTTTAAACCTAAATTCTTAAAGTATAGGCCTTTGCAGACAGGCCTGAATATCTAGATCCTAACGCAAAACATCTATCCTACATTAAATAAATCGTTTCTTATTGTCTAAGATGCTGACCAAAGCCCACCCAAGTCAGGGCTGTCCCTAGAGATGGATGCAAGACCAGCTGTCTCAGGCCTGTGCTGGAGCAGGCTTGGCAGCACCCTAGTCAGGACAGCTCCCTTTGCCTTGGCGCTGTTGCCTTGGGGTCTTGCAGAAAGTTGCTCCTCTAGCTGAGATTGCAGGTACTCAGAGCTTGAGGTCCTCTCCCTCGCCGTCCCCGCAGCTACGGATGCAACAATCTGTGGGTCCTGGGGCTCCTTTCATTTCCTTTGTGCTCAACAAATGGCTCTTCTTCTAGCTGCTTATCAGGTGACCTAACAGCCCATGAGGAATGTCTCTGGGGGAGTGATTTTGTCAGCATATTAGGATAAGCAGGGGAATGCGTGTGCATAACAGTGCCCCTCCTGGGTTGTAATTGGGGTTTGTACGCTGGATCTACAGCACTAAAGGCATAGGCATCTTAGCTAGAGGAGTTAATTCCCTCTTCTATAGTAGTAATAAGGTATTGTCCTCTGTTTAGACCAGTCACTTCAGGGGGAGACAGCAACCACAAGTGTGTTACACACTTACCCTGTCAGGGAAATTCATCACAAGCATCTGAGGTACACGGGAGTTCAAGCTGCACTTTTGGGGCCACACTTTAATAATCTTCCCCAGTATGGGTTTGAACACCAAGAGCATCATCCCTAGAATCCTGGGCATCTACCACTCAAGCTTAAGGATTTAGCTGGTAGTAACAGTAGGACTAGACACTAGATGGAAATGCCACGGGTGTAACTAGTGTCTTAGGTGAGGGAGAAAGAAGAGGTGAGGTGAGATGAATGAGTGAGTGATCAAAGAGGAGGGGAAGAAGAGAAGGAGCTGATACTGAAACGTGAGGGATAGAATGGGGTCAGTGAGAAAGAAGCACAGATCATGGTGAGTTAAAGTGAAAGAGAAGCTGTCAGGGTTCCCTCCCCACTCTGAACTCTGGGGTACAGATGTGGGGACCCACATGAAAGACCCCCTAAGCTTATTTCTACCAGCTTAGGTTAAAAACTTCCCCAAGGCACAAATCCTTTCCTTGTCCTTGGATAGTATTGCTGCCATCACCAAGTGATTTAGACAAAAATTCAGGAAAAGGGTCACTTGGAGTCCCTATTCCTCCAAAATATTCCCCCAAGCCCCTTCACCCCCTTTTCTGGGGAGGCTTGAGAATAATATTCTAATGAATTGGTTACAATGTGAGCACAGACCAAACCCCTTGGTTTTTAGGACACTGAAAATCAATCAGGTTCTTAAAAGAAAAATTTTATTTATAAAATAAGTAAAAGAATCACACCTGCAAAATCAGGATGGAAAGTAACTTTACAGGGTAAATAAAGATTTTAAACACAGAGAATTCCCCTCTGATTCTGCTTCCCAGTTACAAAACAGGAATGAAATTACCTCTTAGCATAGGGAAAATTCACAAGCTAAAACAAAAGATAATCCAACGCATTTTCTTGCCCTTACTTACAATTTTTGTAATCTTAGATGGATCATTTCAGGTATGCTTTCAGGAGATGTTTTACCTGCCTGGTCTCTCTCTCCATCCAGAGAGGGAACAAACAAAAAGAGCACAAACAAAACTTCCCCCTTGCCCCCCAAGATTTGAAAGTATCTTCTTTCCTTATTGGTCCTTTTAGTCAGGTGCCAACCAGGTTGTTTGAGCTTCTTAACCCCTGACAGGTAAAGTGATTCAGTACATCTGGCCAGGAGGGATTTTATGTTACTGCATACATAAAGATTGTTACTCTTCCCTTTATTTTTATGACAGAAGCAAAGAAAATTGAGAAGAATACTGGCAGAAGGAACCCAGATAAGGTGCCTGGTGAGATGACTTACTAAGTGATCATGGAGGCTGATAAGCTGTAGAGGGTTATACCGTCAGGCAGGCATGGGAGTCAATGAAGAAGAGACTAGTTACCAGGGGCACTTCAGGTGGCAGGTTGTGACGAGGGGATGGAGTGACAGTGGCAGCAGAGGCTAGACAGAGCCCCTTCTGCCCCATGGCTGCTGCAGCTCTGGAACTTAAATGGTTCCCAGGATGGTGACAGCTCTGTTGGCTGAAGAAGGTCCCAGTGATATTCCCTGGAATGATTTCCCTCCCCACCCCACCCCCAGTCACTGTGTTTAACAATTAAAACTCTTATTCTGCCCCCTGCTGTCCAAATGCACCAACTCTGTCACTGTCTTTTTCTTTTCTTCTTTCCCTCATACTTCAAATCCAGAGCTGGGCCTCAGTGTTGAAAGGATCTGAGGGAACAGATCCTTCCTTAGATGCCTCACATTATAGGTAGGATCCACCAGAAAATGGTGTGGAAGGAATAGGAGCCAGGAAGCCACTGAAGGTGAAGTGAAAGGTTTAAGGGATGAGGAATTCCATGCCTAGTGATGACTGATGCAAGGATGCTGTTATTTTTCCTAATGTATTTTCATTATTCTCTTTCAAGATTCATGCATGTGGGAGGAGGATTTCGCCAGTAAAAGGGGGTACTGCACGGATGAGGTAAGTACAATGCATGTTCTATTTCCATGTTGATTCGCGGCAGTTGGCATGTCCTAATCTTGCTCTTCCTTGCTACATAACAACAACAGTTAAATTAAAATAACATTTTAAAACATGTCGTATGTTTTACTCCTAGGGCAGCTAATCCTCAGCAGAAACCAGACAGCAAAAAGAAAAAAAAGCACAAGTAAATTTCAGAGCACTTCGTCACCTCTTCCATTTGAGCCCAATCGATAGCTAAGTGTTCATGAGTTGCCCATAGAGGAGAAAATTGTGTGAAGCTTTTCATAGATTCCAAGGCCAGGAGGGACCACAGTGATCATCTAGTCTCACCATATACCATAGCCCAGAGAACTTCCCCAAAACATTTCCAAGAGCAGGTCTGTCAGAAAAACATCGAATCATGATTTTAAAATGGTCAGTGATGGAGAATTCACCACGACCCTTGGTAAATTGTCCCAAAGTTTAGTTCCCATCATTGTTAAAAATGTTACACCTTATTTCCAGTCGGGATTTGTCTAGCTTCAGCTTTCAGCCATTGGATCATGTCACACCTTTCTCTGTGAGACTCAGCAGCTGATATTTTCCCCCTCTCAAGCACTGAGTCTGTGTATGAAGCAACGAAATATTTATTAAGGAAAAAGAACATAGCAACAATAAACCAACAATATATCCATACAAATAACGAGTAGAACACCCACCCCCATGATATTCTGAGCAGTAGCCTTCCACGTAGTTTCCTGCCTGACTGCTTGAACGTCTGTCGAACAGAGATCCCTTAAACACATCACTCTCCCACTTTGTTCCTCTGCTACAACCCACTCGAGGTTTGTTGCTAGTGGTTGTGACACTGAGCCAGAATGGGTTAAGTGACTAGCAGGCTAAATGACCCAAATTCAACCTCTAAAGACATATTAGAATAATATATAAAGCTAACAAAGCCCTGTTATATGGACTAGAACTTTCAAATGTAGACATGTATTGTTAGAGAATTAGAAGAAGATAGTGGTTGCATTTGTCTGTGTTTACCTATATCTTGTTAGGGGTTAATGATGTAACCAGATGCTTTCTGTCTGTTACAATACTCTATTGATCCAGAGATTGAAAGTGAATATTAACATTTAGATGAAACTTGGGTGCACTAATATCATTGTCTATAGTTCTTTTTGAAGTTTGTAGTAAACTGTCTATGAACTGCTTAATGAAACCTTATGCTGATGAATGCAACTAGTTTACCTATGTATACCTAGGAAATAGGAGGTTTTGCTTCAAAGCCACAGTTCTTCATCCAAGGAATACCTGCTGTCAAGAGGCTATTGCAACCTGCCAGAGATCTATAAAAGAACTCTAGGACCCTGAATCTGTTATCTCAGATCTGCTTAAACTTGGTCAAGAGAAGCTTGAGTCACAAGACTGAAGTCTCCAGCTCCAGTCTGGATTACCCTACTAATTCTCATGGAAGAATTTGAACAAACTATATATGGATGGCCTATTTGGACTATAACCCGATGAACTGATTTTGGAAAAACGAAAATAAGAAAGAAAAACTTGTAGCACCTTAGAGACTAACAGATTTATTTCAGCATAAGCTTTCGTGGGTTAGAACCCACTTCATCAGATGCATGGAATGAAACACACAGCAGACAGATATTTATACAGTCAGAGAAACATGATAAGGTGGAAGTGCATTGACAGGGCCAAAAGAGTACCCAGAAGTCACCTACTACAAGACAGGCCCAAAAAAGAAAATAACAGAACACCACTAGCCGTCACCTTTAGCCCCCAACTAAAACCTCTCCAGCGCATCATCACAGATCTACAACCTATCCTAAGAGATGACCCCTCACTCTCGCAGATCTTGGGGGACAGACCAATCCTCGCTTACAGACAGCCCCCCAACCTGAAGCAAATACTCACCAGCAACCACACACCATACAACAAAAACACTAACCCAGGAACCTATCCTTGCAACAAAGCCCGATGCCAACTCTGTCCACATATCGATTCAAGTGATACCATCACAGGACCTAATCACATCCGCCACGCCATCAGGGGCTCATTCACCTGCACATCTACCAATGTGATATATGCCATCATGTGCCAGCAATGCCCCTCTGCCATGTACATTGGCCAAACTGGACAGTCTCTACGCAAAAGAATAAATGGACATAAATCTGACATCAGGAATCATCACATTCAAAAACCAGTAGGAGAACATTTCAACCTCCCTAACCACTCAGTGACAGACTTGAGGGTCACAATTTTGCAACAGATTCACTCCAAAAACAGGCTACAAAGAGAAGCTGTTGAACTTGAATTGATATGCAAACTAGATAGCATCAACTCAGGATTAAATAGAGATTTGGAATGGCTTGGCCATTACATTAATTAAATCTATTTCCCTTAAGTTAACGATCCTCATTCACACCTGTGTGGCCATCTTGTTTATCACTTCAAAGGTTTTTCTTCCCCTGCTGTTATGGTTCCTCTCAATTAATTAGCCTCTTAAGGTTGGTCTATGCACCTCCACCTTATCATGTTTCTCTGACTGTATAAATATCTGTCTGCTGTGTGTTTCATTCCATGCATCCGATGAAGTGGGTACTAACCCATGAAAGCTTATGCTGAAATAAATTTGTTAGTCTCTAGGGTGCTACAAGTTTTTCTTTCTTATTTTCGTTTTGCTGACACAGACTAACACGGCTACTACACTGTAACCTGATTTTGGAAATAACTTTTTGCAACTCAGCAGCTCACCATCTCTACTATGAATCTCACCGAGAAGCTTTATTCATTTCTATATGTATAATGATCTTTTCACCAGAACTCTCTTTTCTTTTAATAAATTGTAGTTAATAAGAATAATCTGTAAGCATGTTATTGTATAAAGTCTGAAATATTCATTGGGGGATGTGTGCGATCCTTTGGGATTGATAGAACATTTTTATATGATGAACAAGATTTTCAGTAATCCTCATCATATTTAACTGGGCTGTCTGGGTGGGAGCCCCAAGCTGGGTTGCTTTAAGGAAGCTGTGGTTTTGGCTTCTGGGTAACCAGGAAGGTATTGGAGAAGCTGTTTTGTTGCTGGCTTGGTGAAGCTAATTATTAGAATAACCACCAGTTTTGGGGATCGTCTGCCCCATTCTTTGCAGTTTTCCCTGATTGAGTAATCTCGGCGTGGCCCCTCCGGACACCAGCAGTCACAGTGGTGTTTCTTTAGTTTGTATTTTTTAAGATCTTGCCTTTCTGTTGTCTCATCTCTGCCCTGGTTCCACTGTATCTGGGTATGGCAATTATTTTAGGTTTTTGCAACATTGGCCCAAATACTTTAATACAGTAGCTACTGATGTATTATTTATTTTCCCAGACAGGAAAGTTTCCTGGCACCTATGTTTGTAAACAATTCTATTCGGATCATCTTTGGAAAAGTTTGGTTTTTTGCTGTCTGAAGCCTTCCAAAGATCACATCTACATTTAAAAAAACCCTAGATTATAAATTTTCCTGACACTAGTGAAAAGCCAAGCTGTCTGCTTGCCTGACTGGTCGTGCCATGCCATTTTGTTTTCACAAGCTTATGGTACTCTGTAAAACAATGATAAAATGGTCATGTGGCACTCCTGGGCCTGTTGGAACAGTGCCATGAAGCAGTGATTCATGAAAAGCATAATTTGTTAATTGGGCTTATCTGAACTCTGGGGTACAGATGTGGCGACCCATATGAAAGACACCCTAAGCATATTTCTACCAGCTTAGGTTAAAACTTCCCCAAGGCACAAATCCTTTCCTTGTCCTTGGATGGTATTGCTACCACCACGAAGTAATTTAGATAAAAATTCAGGAAAAAGGGCCACTTGCAGTCCCTGTTTCCCAAAAATATTCCCCCAAGCCCCCTCTTTCCTGCGGAGGCTTGAGAATAATATTCTCGCCAATTGGTACAATGTGAGCACAGACCAAACCTCTGGGTTTTTAGGACACTGAAAATCAATCAGGTTCTTCAAAGAAGAATTTTATTTATAAAATAAGTAAGAGAATCACACCTGAAAAATCAGAATGGAAGGTAACTTTACAGGGCAAATAAAAAGATTTAAAACAGAGGATTCCCCTCTAGCCTAAGCTTCAAAGTTACAAAAAACAGGAATGAAACTCCTTCTTAGCATAGGGAAAACTCACAAGCTAACACAAAAGATAATCTAATGCATTTTCGTGTTATTACTTACAATTTCTGTAACTTTGGATGTATCATTTCAGGATCTTGTTAGGAGATGTTTTTTCCTACCCTGGTCTCTCTCTCTGTCCGAGAGGGCACACACAAAGAGAGCACAAACAAAATCTTCCCTCCCCTCCCCCGATTGGAAAGTATCTTCTTTCCCCACTAGTCCTTCTGGTCAGGTGCCAACTAGGTTAATTGAACTGATTAACGCCTTACAGGTAAGTGATTCTGTACCTTTGGCCAGGAGATTTTTTATTATTGCATACATAAAGGTTGTCACCCTTCCCTTTATTTTTATGACACGCCCCCTTGTTCCACACTGGCTATATCATCTTCCTGATGCTCTAGGAGAAAACAGAATTAATGAGGTACATGCACCTTTAGATATACTATTGATTATATAAAAACTAACAATATTTCCCACATTTCAAGAACGATTTTAGCCAGTGGATTCTGGGAAACTTTCACGGGAGAGTGCATCAGCCACTTTGTTAGAGCTCCTGAAATGTGTTGTATTTCAAAATACATAGGCAGCCTGGACGGTAGCCAGGAGCTGTTCAACTATCGGCTGAGCAAATGCAGAATTGTGGTGGAATCTGCATTTGGACGCTTAAACGCGTGCTGGTGCAGTTTACTATTTATATCTATTATTGTTACATAATCTCCTTATTTTAAAGGATTGATTGGTGAGCCGGACTCCTGGTTTTTGAACATTTGGGGTTGATGGTACTGCAGAAAGGAAAACTCCAGAGTAGGAACAACATTGTAGTCAATGGATTTTGCTCCCTTGGAAATGGCAGGAACAATCTGAGTCTCAGGTTCCTTTCCATCCTCTGCTGTCTTGGTTGCCCCATCAGACCTTAGAAACAGGTGCAATGCATTGTACTTGGGAGTCAATTGCAACAAGGCAAAAAGCCTAGAGTGGCAGCAGGAATGGGGGAAGGAAGGGTGCTTGTAGGTCACTGTCTCTATTTTGACTAAGCCCTGTCTACAAAGGCCAATAAGCATTGCATACAATTTTTTAGCATGACCCCCCTTGAGTTTTCACAGTCTAGGTCCATCATCCATACTAGACAGGTGCATAGTTGGTTTCCGAGCTGCATCTAACTCCTCCAAATACCGTCCTGTGATGCAGGGCCTAACATTTTGAGGCCACTCTCCTAAAATCCAGTTCCCAGCCAAACTTCTGGACACTGGAGTATAGGTGCTGCAGGCATCCCAGAGTGCAGTGGTGCAGCCATAGGCGCTGAGTTTTTAATTTTCTGGGGGATGCTCCTCCCACAGCTCTGCCCAGGCTCCACCCCCACTCCACCCCCTTCCCCCAAGACCCCACCCTGCCCTGCTTCTTCCTACCCCTGCTCTGCCCACTCCACCCCCGCTCCGCCTCTTACCTGCCCAGTTCCACCCCCATGAGCGCGCCGCGTCCTTGCTTCCCCCCCCCCCCAGCGCCTCCTAATGCTGTGAAACAGCTGATCTGCGGCAGGAGGTAGGGGCTGGGAGGCAGGGGGGGGCACTGATTGGTGGGGCTTGCCGGTGAGCAGGAGGTGCTGGGAAGAGGTGCTCATAGGAGCCCCCACGGAGTCAGCACCTATGGGTGCAGCCACTGTTATGTAGAATGTGCTGTGTGTGGATGTGCCAAAATGCTTATGACAAAACCACATTGCTCCCATGGCTCATGAAGCCATACACAAGCAGCCTGGACGGTAGTAAAGAGCAGTTCAACTATAGGCTGACCAAGTGCAGAATGATGGTAGAGTGTGCATTGGATGTTTAAAAGCTTGATGGCACTGTTTTCTGACTGGATTAGACCTCAGTGCAACCAATATTCCCATTGTTATTGCTGCTTGCTGTGTTCTCCATAATATCTGTGAGTGTAAGGGGGAAAACGTTTATGGCGAGGTGGAAGGTTGAGGCAAATCGCCTTGCGGCCAATTTTGAGCAACCAGACAGCAGAGCGATTAGAAGAACACAGCTAGGCACACGGTGCATCAGAGAGACTTTGAAAACCAGTTTCATGACTAGCTAGGCTACGGTGTGACAGTTGTGTGTGTTTCTCCTTGATGCAAATCCGCCCCCTTTGTTGATTTTAATTCCTTGTAAGCCAATCCCCCTCCCGCCTTTGATCACAGATGGCAAAGGAAATAAAGTCACTATTGCTTTGAAACCATGCATTATTTATTTATTAACTTAAAAAAAAAGTGAGATACCTGACAAGGTAGCCTGGGGTGGGGGGTGGGAGAGGATGGGAGGAGGGAAGGACAAGGCCATATTGCTTATTTTAGCCATATTACTAATCAAAGCTGTTTGAATGACAGCCTTCTGTTGCTTGGGCCATCCTCTGGAGTGGAGTGGCTAGGTGCCCGGAGCCTCCTACATGCGTTCTTGGGCATCTGGGTGAGGAGGATATGGAACCTGGGAAGGAGGGCAGGCACTTATACAGTGGTGGTCTGTGCTCTTGTTGCCTTTCCTGCAGCTCCACCAGACTCCTGATCATGTCCATTTGCTCCCCCATTAGCCTCACCATCGCCTCCTGCGCTCACCTAATGTTTTCCTTTTGTCTGCCACTGTATGCCTCCATGCATTCAGCTGTGCCCTATCAGTGCGGGAGGACTGCATGAGCTCGGAAAACATCTCATCGTGAGTGCGGTTTTTTTCGCCTTCTAATCTGCGATTACCTCAGGGATGGAGATGATAGGGAGAACATAGAAACATTTGCACCTGCGGGGGGTAAAAAGGGAGAGTAAAATTTAAGATGATACATTTATGAGAACAAAACGGAGACTTTTTCATAGTGAATCAAGCAATTCATGGCAGACAGCACAAGTGCTTTAGGTACAAGGTTTCATTTTGCCTTTTATATTGAGTGCCTGCCAGTATGGTGACACATCACACACGGCTGGGCAACAGAATTCGGTTTCCAGGCAGCCATGGTAAGCCAACGGTATGCGGTGTTGGCTTCTTCCGCCTTCATAACATGTGGGAATGGTTTCAAACTGCAGCGCCCTCCTTTCCCATAGCAAGCAATGCCGGTTGGATTGGCCATTTAAAAGGAGGGGGTGCCGTTTTGGGGTGGATGTGCAGCACACCACTCCCCCGACCCTACCGCATGGCTATTCTCTGGGATGATCCCTTCACCCCGCCCCCCACTGCGTGGCTATTCTCAGGGATGATCCCTTTTAGACAAGCGCAAACAGCTCAGCATGAACGGGGTCCTTTTACTATTCCCTTACAAAAATTCCCCTATTTCAACCAGGTGACCATGAATGATATCACTCTCCTGAGTCTAACACAGAAAGATAAAAACCGAATGTTGCTTGAATGTGACCAAAACCCAGGACCATTCGCTGCCATGCTTTGTGCTGCAATGATTCCAGATTACTTGCTACTGGCTTGGTGTGGTAATGTCCTACCGTGGAGGACGAAATAAGGCAGCCCTCCCCAGAAACCTTCTGCAAAGGCTTTTAGAGTACCTCCAGGAGATCTTCATGGAGAAGTCCCTGGAGGATTCACGCTCCATCCCCAGACACGTTAACAGACTTTTCCCGTAGCTGTACTGGCCGCAAATGCATCCCAATTCTTCAGGGCAAATAAAACATTAAACACAATTGCTTTTAAACCCTGTAGTGTAGTTACAAATGTGCACTCACCAGAGGTGCCTTCTCCGGCTTCAGGGTCCAGGAACCCATTTTAGGAAGGTATTGGCTCTAGGGTGATGAAAAGGTCCTGGCTTCCAGGGAGAATGGACTCTCTGCTTGCCTGCTGCGCATTCTCCTCCTCCTCTTCCTCATTCACAAAATCCTCCTCCCTGTTGCGTGAGACTACTCCCGTGTAGGTGTCCATGGACAATAGTGGGTTAGTGGTAGGGTCCTCCGCTAGAATTCCATGCAGCTGATCATAGAAGCGGCATGTATGGGGCTCTGACCTAGAGAGACAGTTTGCTTCCTTTGTCTTTTTGTAGGCTTGCCTGAGCTCCTTAACTGTCACGCGGCACTCTTGTGTGTCCCTGTTGTAGCCTCTCTCCACCATGCCCTGTGCGATTTTGGCATAGATATCAGCATTTCTTCTTTTTGATCGGAGTTCGGCCTGCACAGATTCTTTTCCCCAGACAGCAATCAGATCCAGTGTCTCCTGTTTGGTCCATGCTGGAGCTTGTTTGAGATTCTGATACTGGATGGTCACCTGTGCTGCTGAGGTCACCACACTGACCAAACAGGAAATGAAATTCAAAATTTCCCGTGGCTTTTCCTGTGTACCTGGCTACTGCATTGGAGTTGAAACTGTTGTCCAGATCGATCACATTAGAGCACTCTGGGATAGCTCCCGGAGGCCAATTCTGTTGAATTGCATCTGCACTACCCCAAATTCGACCCAGCAAGGTCGATTTTAGCGCTAATCCCCTCGCCGGGGTGGAGTACAGCAGTTGATTTTAAGAGCTCCTTAGGTTGGTGGAATGGTGTTGGTTATGTAGACGCAGCTAAATTCGACCTAACCTCGTAGTGTAGACCAGGGCTAAGAGTCCAGACTTCCTCACTGGAGGACAAATCCTACAGTCCGTATGTAATGATGCTGCCTTTGGTGGGACACTTCTGAGAGTATCAATTCAGGACAAGTTTCTTAGAGCAGGGCAGTTATAGCCCAAGGCTGGGGTTTCTCCACCTTTAAGGCACAACAAACCAGACAGACAGAGAGGACTTTGGTTTTATCCCACTGGCTAACCATAAGTCATACAAGCAATTCCCTTAGACATTCCAGTTTCCCAGTATCATCACCAGTGCCACTTGTTATGGGGACAAATGGTTATGAAAACCAATACACCAGTAAAATAAAAAAGGTTCTCTCGATCCCAAAGGACCAAGCCCCAGACCTCGGTCAATACACAAGTCAGATCTTACCCACAAATCACACTGTTGCCAATCCTTTAGAATCTAAAATCTAAAGGTTTATTCATATAGATGAGTTAAAATTGGTTAAATGGAATCCGTTACATACAGCAATGGCAAAGTTCTTGGTTCAGGCTTCTAGCAGTGACAGAATAAGCTGCAGGTTCAAATCAAGTCTCTGGAGTACATCCACAGCTGGGATGGGTCATTCAGTCCTTTGTTCAGAGCTTCAGTTGTAGCAAGGTTCCTCAAGGGGTATGAAGCAAGACTGAAGACAAAAAGGAGGGGTTTCCAGGGCCTTTTATATTCTCTTCCTGTGGAAGGACACCCCTCCGTTCTTACTGTGGAAATCACATGGGCAAGTCACATGTCCATGCATGACCCAGTTCTTTACAAGTGGACGCCATTGTTTACATGTTAGTTTGAATGCTCCCAGGAAAGCTCCAACGTGGATTGGCGTTTCCCAAAGTTCATTGTCAGCTGAGTGTTTCTTGACTGGGCACCTACTGAGAATAGTTCTTTCTCAAGAAGCTGACCAAATGCTTCACCGAGGCTACTTAGAATCAAAATACATTGAGATACAAGTACATAGCCAATATTCAGAACTTCAACTACAAAAACGATACACACATACAGACAGCATAATCATAACCAGCAAATCATAACCTCTTTATAGACACCTCACACCACAACCTTTGTACAATATTTTCTGCAAATATTGTATAACAGTGGTTGCAACAATGATCTATACGGTCATAGTTTATGTCAATGACGTCACACCCTATTCAGGCAAAAACCCTATTGGTTTCCAAGGAGTTTTGGCTTCATGATTTTGTTGAAGTGGACTAGGGAATAAAAGGTCATTTCAAACTGCTTGCAACATGGCTACAGGCAACTGGGCTTGATTACTACAGCTGTCTTCTTCTTGATGCAGCACCAGCTGGTGAAATATGTAGGGAGGAAAGCTGAGGTCAAAAAGAGAACGTGAACGTCAGTTTTAAGTTTCCTGTTCCTTGCTGGCTGAGGCAGCATTTCCAGGAATCAAGCTGTTTGTCAGAAATTGGTGCCTTGAGTCGATCTTTGAGCCTGCTTGTAAATAGACAGGCTGGAGTCTGGAATTCCCCCTCCAGGGCGATGGCCCAGAAAGGTCTTGCCTAGCCCAAGGTTATGCTTCCCGTGACGCTCAGGGGTTTGGCTGCATGATCATCAGGGCAATGCGAGGCTCAGTTTGCAACGTAACCTCCTTTTTTATTAAATAGAAAGAGGGCTTCCTCTGCAATTAATTCCTTCCTTCCTGGCCTGCAGAACACCAGGCAATTTGCAGTAAGGATTGAAAAGCCAGACATCCCCTGTGACAATCATACCTCTCTTCTGCATTCCCCTGTGTAAATACCAAACGCCCCTGCACCAAACACACCAGATAAACTGCATTTCTCCAAATCAAAAACCAGATATTCCCCCATGTTAGGGTAGAACCGTCCCAAAATGCAGAGTTCAAGTCCCGGTCCCGGGCTGCCTGACTCCAGGACAGCATTTGTCCCGGATTCCCTGCGGTGCCGCTCTGCACCTGCTCAAGGCTCAGGGGAGACACCAGCCTCTTCCCGGTGGAGGAGGCTGAGTTGGGCCTTAGCCCCCAATCACCATGAGGCCCCACCCACCTACTCATCCTCACCCTGATGAGGCCCTGCCCCCTGGCCAGGCTGGAAGCCAACCAGAGCCAGGAAGTGGTAAGAGCCACCCAGGGATCCCAAGCTTCTGGGGGAGCCTTGGCCCCTCCACCTGCCCTTGGCCCACGGCAGGTGGAGGATCTGGGGCTCCCCACAGTGGCCTGAGCTCCCAGGGTGGTTCTTACAAGGGCCCAACCCTGGCTTCTGGCCTGGCCAGGGGGCAGGGAGCGGGGCTTCGGGGGAAGAGGAGGAGCAGGAGGCAGGGCCAGGGGCAGGGCTCTTGCCTGTGTCCCGCTTTTGCCTTTTGAAAAGGTGGTCACCCTACCACCCGTGGTTTCCCTGTTGTAATCAACCACCTCCCAGTTCCCGAGCCACTGCTGTTTGAAGTATGTACTGTGCCTTTAAGAGCAGAGCACATGCTAAGGTGAACTGGTTGGCAGCAGTCGCTCCCCCTGTGTGTAGACTGTACATTTTTGAACTGATGCTCTCTGGGCCTCACAGAGAGGGAAACAGGGAAATGAAAGAGGCAGCTCCCTTCCACAGTATGAGTGTAGATTGATGCAGCTCCAGAGGGAGAGGGAGGAGTCATTAACCAGCTCAAAGTGAAACCACCTCTAGCTAGCTTTGTAATCCTCACCCAGAGATTTGTCAAATCAAACTGTACCCTTGTACAGGACAGACAGATGCTCTCTCCCTTGAGCGATAATTTTTGGAGGGGGCTTTTCTGTCCCCTTTGTGTCTCTAGCTAAGATGATGGAACCTCCTGGGAAAGATCATGAAGAGCCTGAACTAAAGTTTGTTCGTAGAAAGGACGATATCACAGGTAATTCCGGGCAGCATTTTCATTTGTTATCAGCCTGATAACTTAGGCCTTTCCTTGTTTGTGTCAAACAGACTGTAGCGGTGGTGAAGGGGCATTGTCTCACCATTCTGACATGGAATTGGAGTTTGTAGAACCAGATGTTAAAGCCATTTTGAAGCATGAGAGCAAAGCAGAAACTTAAAATCATTATGTAAATTACCCTAGTTTGAAAGCTGCTAGTTGGTGACTTTGCTCCTTGTAGTTTCCTGTTCAGCACACACAGCTCACTATAAGCAGCAGCTGGGTGCATGCAGCATGAGTGGATACTCATCCCACTTCTCTGGGGTGTCTGGAGAGAGAAATGGTGGGGAGAGAGGTGGCATTAGGGAAGCAGATGAAGCCTTTAGAGCAGGGGTGGGCATACTTTTTGCACGAGGGCCACATCTGGGTGGGGAAACTGCATGCAGGGCCATGAATGTAGGGCTGGGGCAGGGAGTTAGGGTGTGTGTGGGGGGGTGCCGGGTGCGGGAGGGGGTACGGTGTGCAGGAAGGGGTTCAGGGCAAGGGGTTGGGTGCAGGAGGGGATTCAGCACAGGGGGTTGGGGTGCAGGGAGGGGTGCGGAGTGCAGGAAGGGGCTCAGGGCAGGAGGTTGGGGCACAGGAGAGGGCTTAGAAGGGGTGCGGGGTGCAGAAGGGGGCTCAGGGCAGGGGGTTGGGGTGCAGGAGCGGTTGGGGTGCGGGCTCCGGGGTGGCAGCAGCATGCACCAGGGCCAGGGCAGACTCCCTGCCTGCCCTGGCCCCGCGCCACTCCCAGAAGCGGCCGGCACCACATCCATGTGGCCCCTGGATCCAAATGCTTGACAGGCCGGATTCGGCCCATGGGCCGTAGTTTTCCCACCCCTGCTTTAGAGCCCACCTATGCTGTAGCCATAGATGTGGGGAGGGGATATGCCCCCTTTTACGCGCCTGGGACTCTGCCCATTCATGGCCAGCGTGGTGGATCAGAACACACCGATCCTGCCCCAGCTAAGAAGTTGAAGGAGGGTATGAAAATGATCATTACTTTAAATTGAACTAATGTAAAAGTATTTGTGTCAAAAGATGTAAAGAGCCCATTGTGGATTTCATACAGACAGCGGTGACAGTGGGGGGCATGCCGGGTCACGTGCCCCCCAGATTTGCTGGTTGGCTTGTACTGAGCATTTTGTAAAATAGTCTTGAGCATTGCTGCAGACAGCTCAATGGAGACCGCGGTTCAACATGTAGCAGTAGTCAAAAAGCCAGGAAAAGGTCCGCGCATCTAAGGAATGAGTTTGAGACTCTGACTATTATGGTGGGAGACATCAGGTAGCGATGTTAAAATAGTTGTACAAGTTCTTTTTCTTAGCGCGCGAGAAAGTCTGTCTGAAGAAACGCTGTATTATTGCTAGTTTTGTGATGCCATCCCTTTTGGGTGGAGCTGTTGCAAGTAACAGGAGAGTTTCCCCTTCCTGTACCTGGCGATGTTCGGTAGGCGGGTCCTGTACATGCTCTGTGCATTTTTATGGCAGCCTAGCTGGCCTGAAGGAGACAAGGGACCATGAGGAAGAAGGCTCAGGAAGTCTGTGGTAGGTTTTTCGTCTTCCTGTGCGCATGGGGCACGGGTCACTTGCTGGAGGATTCTCTGCATCTTGAAGTCTTTAAACCATAATTTGAGGACTTCAATAGCTGAGACATAGGTGAGAGGATTATTCCAGGAGTGGGTGGGTGAGATTCTGTGGCCTGCATTGTGCAGGAGGTCAGACTAGATGATCATAATGGTCCCTTCTGACCTTAAAGTCTATGAGTCTATGAGTAGTGGGACTAGAACTCAGATCTCCTGACTCCCAATCTTTTGCTTTAACAACATCCTTTCTAAGTGGGAAAGATGGGGCAGAGGGAGGTCCTCAGGTCTTTGGGAAGGAGACAGAAGACCCCTTTCCCCAAAGGGTAAAAAGAATGGTCTGAATCAAACAAGGAAAGCAGAAGAAGAAAATATTTAAATGTGTAACACCAGTTTTTCAAAAGCACCTCGGGGTTTTAAAAGTGCAAGTCCCAGGTGTCCCCCTGAAAGTCAATGAGACTTGAGTCCCTTAATCTTTTGTAAATATGAGCACCTAGACACATCCTCTGCCAGCTGCTTCAGTACTGGGTGTGTGTGTGCAGAATCTCCCAGACCAAAGGTCCAGTCTTGATAAACACACTCAGTTTTGAGAGGATTTTTATGTTAATTCAGCTAGTGTCTCATAGAATCATAGAATCTCAGGGTTGGAAGGGACCTTAGCAGGTCATCTAGTCCAACCCCCTGCTCAAAGCAGGACCAATCCCCAATTTATGCCCTAGATCCCTAAATGGCCCCCTCAAGGATTGAACTCACAACCCTGGGTTTAGTAGGCCAATGCTCAAACCACTGAACTATCCCTCCCTTGTCAGGTGATGATGATGATGTCATGAGGGTGGAAATGTCTTGTGGACATGCTACGGTTCCTGCTTCCTTAACAGCTTGGTGTCGAAGTCTGTTAGACCAGGTAAGAGAACACAGAAGGCAGTCTGAACAGTCATACTACATGTTTTTAATACATTTGGTTTCTCCCAGAGATATGTCCCTTGATATATTGAAATATTCTGTCAAGTGGGAAAACTGTCTTCAGCTAGTAATGTGGGGCATTCTGAGACCATTTACTGTTATTTCCCCTCCCATCCCCCGCTTCCCTCCCCAACCATGAGAAATAAGTAACAACCTGTGATGCAAAGAAATCATTCTTCTTTCCAGTGACAAGAGAACCTCAGAACGTTCAAAGGGTCCATTTCAAATAAACAACTGAAGTGCAGATGCTATTTTTAAAGCCTTTGAGTTATTTGAATCTTTTGAATCTTCAAAATTGTGCTGGAAATGTGACAAGAGATCCAGCAATTCCTGGGCTGGGTTGGTGTGTTTGGTTGTAATGATATTCTAATGCCAGGGGTACACAAAGCAATGAGGTGAGACCACATTATATACCAAACACTGAACGCAGCCAGAGCCCTGACACAGCGGTGACTGACTTCCTTAGAGCCGGCAACAGGCAGCTCCACCTGCCACCCCAAATGAGCACTTGCTTTCAAGTCCCACTCCCTGCCAACACCTAGAAGTCTCCCTCCCACTGACAGCCAGGTAAAAGAGGAACTCAGCCAAATGGAGAAGATGCATGTAACTTTCCAAGTAGATATTCCAGCAGAATGGTGTGCCAGTGACAGGCCCAAAAGCCAAAGATTCAGATCCATGTACAATCTTTTAAGCTTAATGAAAATCTCTGAAGGAAGAGACATGTACCTCCATGTGTAGAACATATGTTAGAACAACTTGCAATCCTGTATCTTGGCAGGAGGTTACACTAGCTGACCCCTGCAGTCCCTTTTAACCTTATGGTTCTCTGATTCTATGAACTTGGAGACACAAAAGTCCTCTCAAAATGCCATGCCCAGTTGCGGTTCTTTTGAGTAGCCATAGACTCTGCACTACCGATTACTTCTATTACACCATTGGGAAATTTTTCTTTTAGTCAACATCCATTTGGCATATCATCTCCCTTTGAACACTTTCAAAGGAACATGAACCTTTCCAGGAATTATGACCTCTGCCAAATGGTAGAATCATAGAAGATTAGGGTGGAAGAGACCTCAGGAGATCATCTAGTCCAACCCCCTTGTAACGATGCTGGTTCTGGCAGGACCCAACTGAGTGTGTCAATTCAGGACAAATTGCTTCAAGCAGGGCAGTTACAGCCCAAGGCTGGGGTTTTCTAAGGCAAACCAAACCAGCCAGAGAGAGGAGACTTTGGTTTTACCTCAGTGGCTAACCACAAATCACACTAGCAATTCCCTTAGACACTCCAATTTCCCAGTATCACCACCAGTGCCACTCGTTATGGGGACAAATGGTTATGAAAACCAATGCCCCAGTAAAAGAAAAAAGGTTCTCCCGATCCCAAAGGACCAAGCCCCAGATCCAGGTCAATATACAAATCAGATCTTACCCACAAATCACGCTGTTGCCAGTCCTTTAGAATCTAATATCTAAAGGTTTATTCATAAAAGGAAAAAGGTCTAGGTGAGAGCTAGAATTGGTTAAATGGAATCAATTACATACAGTGATGGCAAAGATCTTGGTTCAGGCTTGCAGCAATGAAGGAATAAACTGCAGGTTCAAATCAAGTCTCTGGAGTACATCCACAGCTGGGATGGGCCATTCAGTCCTTTGTTCAGAGCTTCAGTTTGTAGAAAAGTCCCTCCAGAGGTAAGAAGCAGGATTGAAGACAAGATGGAGATGAGGCATCAGCCTTTTATAGTCTCTTGCCATGTGGTCTCTGCTTTCTTTGTCCCAAAGACAAGCTATCCAGCACATGGCATAGAAAAACCTCTGTTTTTCTGTTCCATCCATAGGCAGGTCCCTGCATACCTTGCTGAGTCACAAGGTGTGTCTGCCTTCTCTCAATGGGTCAATTGTGTAGCTGATGGTCCTCAATGGGCCATCAAGCAGCTTAGCAGAGCTGACACTAACTTGTCTGGGGTTTCACGCAGAAGCATAGCATAAGTTTGAAATACAGACAGTACAGAGCCAATATTCATAACTTCAACTACAAAAATAATACACACCTACAGATGGGGGGGGGGGGAGGAATAGCTCAGTGGTTTGAGCATTGGCCTGCTAAACCCAGGGTTGTGAGTTCAATCCTTGAGGGGGCCATTTAGGGATCTGGGGCAAAAATTGGGGATTGGTCCTGCTTTGAGCAGGGGGTTGGACTAGATGACCTCCTAAGGTCCCTTCCAACCCTGATATTCTATGATTCTATGATAGCATAATAATAACCAGCAAACCATAACCTGGTCTTAGACACCTTACACTACAACTTTTGTACAATATTTGCTGCAAATATATAACAGTTGTTGCAACAATGATCTATACAGTTACAGATTATAACGTCAATAACGTCACACCCCTGCTCAAAGCAGGACCAATACCAACTACATTATCCCAGCCAGGTCTTTGTCAAGACGGGCCTTAAAACCTCTCAGGATGGAGATTCCACCACCTCCCTAGGTAACCCATTCCAGTGCTCCACCACCCTCTTAGTGAAATAGTGTTTCCTAATATCCAACTTAAACCTCACCCACTGAAACTTGAGATCATTGCTCCTTGTTCTGTCATCTGCCACCACTGAGAACAGCCGAGCTCCATCCTCTTTGGAACGCCCCTTCAGGTAGTTGAAGGCTGCTGTCAAATCCTCTCTCACTCTTCTCTTCTGCAGACTAAACAAGCTTAGTTCCCTCAGCCTCTCCTCGTAAGTCATGTGCTCCAGCCCCCTAATCATTTTCGTTGGCCTCTGCTGGACTCGCTCCAATTTGTCCACATCCTTTATCTAGTGGGAGGCCCAAAATTGGACACAATACTCCAGATGTGGCCTCACCAGTGCCAAATAGAGGGGAATAATCACTTCCCTCGATCTGCTGGCAATGCTCCTACTAATGCAGCCCAAAATGCCGTTAGCCTTCTTGGCAACAAGGGCACACTGTTGACTCATAACCAGCTTCTCATCCACTGTAATCTCCAGGTCCTTTTCTGCAGAACTGCTGCTTAGCCATCGGTCCCCAGCCTGTAGCAGTGCATGGGATTCTTCCATCCTAAGTGCAGGACTTTGCACTTGTCCTTGTTGAATCTCATCAGATTTCTTTTGGCCCAATCCTCCAATTTGTCTAGGTCACTCTGCACCCTATCCCTACCCTCCAGCATATCTACCTATCCCCCTAGCTTAGTGTCATCTGCAGATGACACTGTGGCTAAAATGGATATGTGCAAATTCTCAAGGGACAAAATGAAGTTTTTAGACCAAATTATTGATGAGACAGGGTCACAGCGGACCCAGAAAGTGTGCAAACAATAACCCTGGGTGAGCATAAGAATTGTAGAGACATACCTAGATTTTATGGACATGAATGACTCATGCAGGAAAGTACCCTACCTAGCAGAGAAGTCAAAATCCTTGACTCTGCTCTCTTGAGGAACAAAAGTATCCTGGTACTGGAGACCTATACAGAGCTAAGCACTCAGAGATAAAATAAAACTTGAGTACCTTGCCACATTTAGTTTTCTATAGCCCAAATAAACACCACAGTTTCAGCCAATGCATTATCCTACGGACTTGACGTAGTCCTCCTTCAGATACAGGCGCCAACTTTTAGGTGCTCAATTCCCACCCCCACCTCCAGCCCCACCCCGACTCCACCCCTACGCCGCCCCCATTCCAACTCCTTCCCCAAATTCCCGCCACGGCCCCGCCTCTTCCCCGAGCATGCCACATTACCCTCCTCCCCCATCCCTCCCAGCGCTTGCTGCCATGAAACAGCTGTTTCGTGCGGCAAGCGCTGGGAGCTAGGGGGAGAAGCGGAGCCACGGCATGCTCAGGGGAAGAGGTGGAGGCGGAGGTGAGTTGGGGCGGGGCGGGGAGGAGAGCTGCCAGTGGGTGCAGAGTACCTACCAATTTTTCCCCGTGGGTGCTCCAGCCCCAGAGCACCCACGGAGTCAGCGCCTATGCCTTCAGCGTCTTCTATAAATGTGGCACCTGCCAGGGGGACATGCCTCACAAGTACTCACCAACACAGAATGGCACTATATGCAAATAAAAGTGGAGGCGTCAGCCAGTACATAGATATGTGAATGCTTCAGAAACTTGCAACCCACACCTGCAGTGTGGCTCTCCCTTACTCTAATGGCTTAACCACATAGAGGTTTATCAGAGGCTGCTACAGCCTCTGAACTAACAGACATAGGTCAGGCAGCAGAGGCTCTTGCTTTTACATGCAGAGGTTCCTGGATTCTGTTCCCCATTTCTAACAATCCACCCAGGAGCACTGCATTACTAGAGGCTCCCTGTAGTTGGACCTGAGTTATAGGGCTCCTGAAGCTCAGGATGGGCTTCCCCAGCCAAGGCTATGCGTAACAAGAAGTGGATGAATGCCCCCCAAAAGTTATGATCCATTGCAAAGAGGGATGGGAAAAAGAACAAAAATTCAGATAATGCTACCAAGCCGTGCTTAGCACTTTCTGATGATCCTAACATAAATCAGGGTGTTGTTGAAGAGGTCCAGAGCAGCTATCCCGAAATCAACGTAAACGCACTTGCCCACATGCTCGGGGTTCAGCTGATCGCCATATTTGGGGTCGGGAAGGAATTTTCCTCCAGGGTAGATTGGCAGAGGCCCTGGGGGGTTTTCGCCTTCCTCTGCAGCATGGGGCGCGGGTCACTTGCTGGAGGATTCTCTGCACCTTGGAGTCTTTAAACCATGATTTGAGGACTTCAATAGCTGAGACATATGTGAGAGGATTATTGCAGGAGTGGGTGGGTGAGATTCTATGGCCTGTGTTGTGCAGGAGGTCAGACTAGATGATCATAATGGTCCCTTCTGACCTTAAAATCTATGCGTCTATGAGTCTATGATTCTCAAACTGCACGAGGACTACCACGTTCTTCATGAGTCCTGCTTCCTAAATCTCAGTCTGTTGCTGCAGTGCATGCTGGTTCAGTGAGCTAGTCTTACGTTTAAGAAAGCAGTCTGAGTGGATGAGAACCTGAAATTCCTCAACACCAAAGAGAACATAAGGTGGATTAAACAGCCAAGTGCGGCCGGAATTGCTCTTTGCAGTTTTCCAAGCTGTGCACATACAGAAAAGATGAGAACATAAAACAAGAGATAGACAAAATAGGGAAAGAAATGTTAAATACTAAAAGAAAGAAGAGTAATTTTATAAATAGCCCCACAAAACAGCAAAACACGGCCAGAATGGAGACCACATTCAGAGTCATCAAAGCAATTTTTCCTCAAATCACTGATTCCCCCTCACTTAAATATGAGCTTTTAGCCATGACTTTGGTTTTTGCTTCAGGAAATATTTCACAAATATACTCCTTAAATAAATTTCTAAATATTTCACTTGACGACTCAATGACACATTCATAAGCCTCAGATTAGCAAGTTATTAAAAAAAAACGTAATGGGAAGTGAATGTTGGTTCTGAGTATATACACATACAATGCTTCGACAAAGTGAGAGACATGAAGAGTTAAGCTGCTCCAGAAATCAGAGAAAGCACAATTTTTTTCTGACTATATTTAACACCTCCAGCACCACCAGAATCTCATCCGTACAACTAGACCCAAGTTCCAAACAAGCAAACAAACAACTCTATTAAGATGGAGTTAGCACTGACTTTAGGAGGTGGCTTGTAATATGACACAGGTTTCAAATGTCACAGCTTTGGTCTTTGACTTCTCTGCTCTCCTGGCCTACAGGGTCACTTGAAGTTTCATTGCCCTGCTGATGTTAATGGGGAGAAATGTGGGAAGGAATGGCCCTATCAGGAAGTCCGTCGGAATGCTTTACTAACTGAACCAGAGCAACAGAACTTTGAAGAAAAACTTGCAAAGTTTGCAGCTAAATATTACCATGACTTCAAAGAGGTGAGTACGGATCCCTACTGCTTCTCTCCTCTTGCACACCTCTACCTTTGCTTTATTCATGATGGCACCTTGTAGATAATGGTGAAGCTGAGCTGCGCCTGCTGGTGCTGTTGCAGGAGTTTCCACCTTGCGCCATGACAGTGAGGCTGCTGGTTACTGATCCAGGGCATCCCAAGGAGCAGACACCCTGAATCCAGTTGTTCCTCTGCCCGGCCTCACATAGCACACACAGCAGGGGGGCACTGAGCTTATTTATGCAGCTGGGCATGTGCAGGAGATGGAGCTAAAAAAATACATTTGGGAACGTCATCTTCATACACAGCAGACAGCGAACGGCGTCTCTCCTGAAAGGTGACCTGCAGACCTATTTCAAGGACCTCTGAACATTCCCACTGATGGGATGGTGCTCCTGACACCTCGAGTTTCCAGAACCTTCTGGAAAGCTCTGTCCATTGGGCCTTCACAAATGCCACCCCCACCTCCCCCCATCCCACCACGAGTGATGATGAATATTTGGAACATAAAGTTATAAGGGGCGCAGCCCCCAATCATTCCAGTTCCTCCCACTCCATTACAGTGAGCACCTTTAGAGCCCCCCTTAGCGCCCGTTTACCCCACGAGTCTCTTGTATACGTTTAGATTAATTGTGGTCAATAGCCTTAGATAGGTTGATAGATTTTTTTCAGACTTTGGTGTGCCTTGTGCATGCAGGGCTCTTAAGCCTAGAAAGACACCTGTGCTTACTCCCCTTCCATCGTCTTGGAGCTGGACTCATCTTTTCTGCCTTGGGGAGATCTATGCTCCAGCCAGTGATTTCCCTACACTCCCCCTGGGGCTGTGTGTGTACATCCCCCCTGAATTTCCCCAACACCCCCCCAGTTTTGTGAACTAGTTACATGCCAATTTAGTGACACCCTCCCAGAAAATTCGACCCCCCCCCCCCCAATTTCAATTCCTGGGGAGGCCACTGGCTCCAGCACAGTGCTCATATGCCAGACATTTACCCCTCAAGCTTCGTGGGACGGCAGCCAGGCCTATCCCACTGGGGAAACCCTTAAGGCCAAGGCAGGCCCTCTGAAAGGTAAGGATGCTGTGAAGGGCCCAGGACGACCCTTTCCAGCACCGA
Organism: Chelydra serpentina; assembly: GCA_037349315.1. Classification (NCBI taxonomy): domain Eukaryota; kingdom Metazoa; phylum Chordata; order Testudines; family Chelydridae; genus Chelydra; species Chelydra serpentina. The sequence continues at coordinate 648,919 of JBAIAC010000021.1, read as the reverse complement.
CACCCATGTCCTCACAATGGGCAACACCATCAGCTCCAGCCTTGGCGTCTGCACTGACCTCCAGGCAGCGTTCCAGTGCAGGGCCATGGAGTCTCCCTGATTTGGGAGTCCCAGGGATGGCCTGATATGGAATCTACCCTGGTTCATCTCCCACTAACCCTGTCCACTTCTGCTAGGGTTCAGTGCCAAGCCTCCTTTTAAAATCCTGACTTCACCAATGCACACATCTCCTCCTGTAGCCAGAGCTGTTCCCCCAGCCTGTCAGCACAGGTCTCTCTAGGTGTCTCGAGCATAGACAGTGTCAGGAGTTGCTAGGGAGAAGGTTTCACAGGGGTTGCCGTGTTAGTCTGTATCAGCAGAAACAACGAGGAGTCCTTGTGGCACCTTAGAGACTAACACCTTTATTTGGGCATAAGCTTTCGTGGGCTAAAACCCACTTCAACAGATGCATAGAGTGGAAAATACAGTAGGCAGTATATATATTACCCCGTTGCCAACTCTGTCAACATATCTATTCAAGGGACACCATCATAGGACCTAACCACATCCGCCACGCCATCAGGGGCTCGTTCACCCGCACATCTATCAATGTGATATATGCCATCGTGTGCCAGCAATGCCCTTCTGCCATGTACACTGGCCAAACCGGACAGTCTCTACGCAAAAGAATAAATGGACACAAATCAGACATCAAGAATCGTAACATTCAAAAACCAGCAGGAGAGCACTTCAATCTCCCTGGACACTCCATAACAGACTAAAAATGGGAATTCTTCAACAAAAACACTTCAAAAACAGATACTAACATGAAACTGCAGAACTGGAATTAATTTGAAACACCATCAAATTAATTGGACACCATCAAATTAGGCCTGAATAAAGACTGGGGTGGCTGGGTCACTACAAAAAGTCATTTTCCCTCTGTTCATATTAACCCCTTCTTGTCAACGGTTGGGAATAGTCCACTTCCACCTTAATTGAATTGGCTCGTTAGCACTGACCCCTCCACTCGGTAAGGCAACTCCCATCTTTTCATGTGTTGTGTATTTATACCTGCCTACTGTATTTTCCACTCCATGCATCTGAGTCCAGTCGGCTGCCGTGCTCCTGGCGGGAAGTGGATACCTGGGACTCTGGGGGGCAGCAGGGCTCCCAGTGGGGAGTAGGGAGTCCAGGTGGTAGCCCAAGCCGGGAGCTTGGGTGGCAGCCTGGCTTGGAGCAGAGACCAGGCAGCAGCCCAGCTCTGGAGCTGGGAGCAGCTTTCTTGTCAGTTTCACAGCTCCAGCAGAACTGTGAAATTGACAAGAATGACAGCTAGTGGCTGATGTAAGGAATGCAGTGTCTACACAGACATTGTGTCACCCTAACTGCACTGACAAAAGCCCTCTGCCTTTCGCTGAGGTGGTTTTATGATGTCAACATAGCAGGGGAGTTACATCGGCAGGAGGAGCATTTCAGTGTGTACACCTCCACAGTTTTGTCGACAAAAGCTGACTTTTTAAAAAGGATGGAGTAACAGTCTCACTCATGTCTGAAATTTGTTTTTTCTCTAAGTGTCCTAACTGCAACAGCTTTGTGGAACGCCAAAATCTGAAAAACGTGAGGGTGGTCTGTATCCTCTGCCATTCGCTGAAGGGGAAAGTCTTTGAGTTTTGCTGGCAGTGCCTGAAGCCCTGGAAAGGTGCCGGAGCACCATCTGAGAGGTGTGAAAACGAGGGATGCAAGAACCAGTCCCTGGAAGTCTTAGCAAACTGCAAGCTGAAGGATCTTCCAGGAAGTGAAATAAAAAACTGTCCCTCCATCCGTGCTTGTCCCACCTGTGGGCGACTCATTGAGCACGTAGAAAAGTGCAAATATATGATATGTCCACAATGTCACGTTGAATTTTGTTTCGCTTGCCTTGAAATTGCTCGTAACTGCAAAGCCAGCAAAGGTGGTTCCTATTTTAAATACTGTGCAAAGCCACTAGCTCCAAAACAAACACAAATTCCGGTATGGGCTCAGAAATAAGTCCAGAAATAAGCCCTCTCTGCAAGGTGGCTAAGACTGAACCAAACTTGAACAAAACCAAATACAAATTTTTTTATTTTCATAGGCTTAGGATAAAGAGGTTCGATCTTGGCTTTTAAAGTATTTTGTCGAACTGAATGAAAACCCACTCTTTCTGTGCAATCTTCCAACCTTCCCCACAGGGATAGGGGCTTGTGAAACATGTCCAGCGATTCACACACAGTACTGCAATCTAACACACACAACCTGGAGAGTCCCTCGTGAACCCAGTATTAATCAATCTTACTCTTTTCATGGGTAAGAAAGTTCAGACTTGCCCTTCATTGGGAATAGTGGGGGCTGGTTAAGACACACCAAACATACCAAATTTCTAAATATAACCCATTGTGAAGCTGTGAATAAATTGGTCTATGTTGCATGTGTTATGCTGGCCTCACTGTGGAAATAAAACTATGGGTCTTCTTTATTCCAGTACAGCAATATTCTCTGTTCAATGTTAGAAGAAAGTGATTCTCAGATATCCACTACTGTCACCTTACAGTAGACTCTTCATAGTTAAGACTGTAGTTAGCATCTCACTGCAAGATGGATTGTGATTTGCTTTGTATCTCAAAAAAAAAAAAATTCTTGCTTTCAGAGGTTTAGTGTTAAAGCTCATTGACAAATTAATTGACTCCTGTTCTGAAAATGCTGAATAAACTGAATTAGATCTTTGAGATTTTAAAATGACACTTCTAGGAAGTTTTGGTGAAATGTAATGTTTGTGCCTGTCTACTAGCAGAATGCTATCTGCTTATAGTATGCTTGACATTTTGTGATGCAAGAGGATACTACTAGAACTGGTCAGATTTTTTTCTTCCTATGCAAAATTTCACCTAGGGTGACCAGATGTCCCGATTTTATAGGGACAGTCCTGATTTTGGGGTCTTTTTTATATATAGGCTCCTATTACCCCCCACTCCCTGTCCCGATTTTTCACATTTGCTAATTTCGCCACCACAAAAAAATTCATTTTTGTCAATGTTTTCTGCTACACATTTTATTTTGTGAAAAACAGAAAAATTTAACTTTTGAGGTTTTGGGTGAGAACTTTTTGGTTTTCAGTGAATAAGTTTGTAATGTGTGTTTCAGTACAACATTGCTGTCACCTAGTATCCTTACCTTTTTAAAATCAGTTTTGCTTTTTGTAATATAGTAGTGTCACAGAAAACTATTTTTACCTCTCTTTTTTAGCCTGCAAACTGTGCCATTTCCCAAGAAAAAAATAAACTTGATACAAAGTGGTTATATACTTTTCCTGTAGACTTAACAGGTTTTTAGAGAAATGTGGGAATCTCAAACAGTTTAGAAATTCAGTTTTCTTCAAATAAGCATAAAAAATCCAGATGATTCTCCAAAGGCTGTTTGAATTATTTAACCATTTTGAGTCTACAAAACTGGACTGGAAACATTACAATTCTGTCATTTCCTACCTCTGCAGTGCTTGACTTTGGAACTTTAATAAAGTTCTTTTAACATAATCGTTGTGTAAAATTTTCTCGTTTTCAAAAAAGGAAACTGAAAAAACAGAATTCCGTCAGGTGGCATATTGATACTCACATGGTTCAACAACAGAGTTGGAACCTCTAATCCCCTGACCCTTGACCTATGGTGTTACTGACGGACAGCTGTAGAGGCGGTCATTCTCTGTATGGACCAGCCCTACAGGGGAATTTGACAGTTTGCCTGTGGGTTTCCCAGATGGTTGCTGACAGCATAAGAACATAAGAATGGCCCTACTGGGTCAGTCCACAGGTCCATCTAGCCCAGTGTCCTGTCTTCCGATAGTGGCCAATGCCAGGCACCCCAGAGGGAATGAACAGAACAGGGAATGATCAAGTGATCCATCCCTGTCGCCCGTTCCCAGTTTCTGGCAAACAGCAGAGGAATGGTGAGTCTTTGGAGTCTTGGGTTCCCTTCCACTTCCTGGAGGAGCGTGTTCTCTAGTGCAGGGGCTCTCAACCTTTCCAGACTACTGTACCCCTATCAGGAGTTTGAGATGTCTTACGTACCCCCACTTGAAAACTGGTTGCTTACAAAATCAGTCACAAAAATACAGAAGTGTCACAGCCATGCTATTATTGGCAAATTGCTACTTTCTCATTTTTACCATATAATTCTAAAATAAATCAACAGGAATATAACTATTGTACTTACATCTCCTTGTGTAGCACATAGAGCAGTGTAAACAAGTCATTGCCTATATGAAATTTTAGCTTGTACTGACTGCGCTAGTGCTTTTTATGTAGCCTGTTGGAAAACCAGGCAACTATCTAGATGAGTGGATGTACCCCTGGAAGACCTCTGTGTACCCCCAGGGCTACACGTACCCCTTGATGAGAACCACTGCTCTAGTGAATGTGGACTCTTGGATCCATGCCCCTGAAGCCTGACCCCTTCTGCCCTGTCCCAGTCCTAGTCTCCACACCAGTGGCTCCTTGTCCCCTCTCAGTCTCCTCATTTAGCCAGCTCCAGTTTCCACTCCTGAGGTTCCTGATCTCAAACCTCCAGATTCTTCACCCCAGTCCCAGTCTCCCCACCTGGCCATTCCCAATCCTCACTCCCGCCCCCCAGCTCCTTGTCCCAGGCTTAGCCCAGCCATTTCCCATTCTCCCCCCGTATCCCAGCACCTTGTCCGATCTGCCTCCCCTCCCCATAGGATCGCCAGATGTCTATGTTCCCTGTAAGCTGTGCAGCCATGCAGCAGGCTCTCAAGGGCCATGCCCAGGTGGGGAGAGGAGCCCCTCACCCGGCCCGGCCCAGGCCCTCCAGAGCTGCCAGGGAGAGGAACCCTTCACAGAGGTGTGAGCATTCACTAGCAGTCTGAGTGGAGTCCCCACAGGTGGACATTTTGCGGTCCCATCATCTCGCTGGGCTAGCGTGCACACACAGAGGCATAAACTCCAACCCTGCTCACTGATGCCACCTGTGTTCATAGGTGCAGACTCCATGGGTGCTCTGGGGCTCAAGCACTCCCCCCCCAAATAAATAGGGGTGCTCAGCACCCACAAGTCACCAGTATGTAGCAGGAGCACGAACATTGTGCACAGTGAAACCGGAAGGTGGAAAGCACTCACCAGCAAAAATAAGTACTGGAAAAACAGAAGAGGACGGAGTGTGAAGGTCTGGTTGTTTCAGTACCACTGAGGTTCAGGGATGTGTACCACCCAACGTTTGCCACGTTTGCATGGTGTTTACCTCACATCCTCACCACAGCAAACCTGCCAACCTTAACAGAGCAAAACCCAGTCTGCATGAGATGCCCGTACAGGTGTGTGAGGTGAGCTGGGGTGCGACACAGGGAGAGTAGGAGCCACGCAAAGTGGGCAGGAGGGCTGGAGGTACAAAAGCTGAATGGATTGGGGGGAGGGGGATTGGGCCAAGATGGGGAAAGTGATTAAGTGTGGAAGGGGGAGGCCAGAACTGACTGCACTGAGAGCTGAAAATAGACTGATTATGACCAAAGGGCATGGGTCTTCTACCCCCTCTGCACCTCTTTCCCTGCTCACCCGCATCTACATCTGTCTTTGTCCTCTTAGCCATCTATGCCCCAACTACTGCTTCTCTCTACCTCCTGCTCTTGCCAGCTCCCTCCAGCCTCTCTTCCCACCCCCTTGTTTCTGTCCCACAAAAAACCATTTTACTTTCTCCACCTCCAACATTTCACCCTGCCCCTCCAACCACATCCCCAGCATTCATCTCTCTCCCCACTGCCACTTTTCACAGAGCACCTAGCTCTTCACCCTGCTCCTGTCTCCTACACACAACACGCTCCATAATACAACCCAAAATGTATTGGTTCATAGAATATCAGGGTTGGAAGGGACCTTAGAAGGTCATCTAGTCCAACCCCTTGCTCAAAGCAGGACCAATACCCAATTTTTGCCCCAGGTCCCTAAAGGGCCCCCTCAAGGATTGAACTCAACCCTGGGTTTAGCAGGCCAATGCTCAAACCACTGAGCTATCCGTCCCCCCCACTTTGCTGTTCTCTTAGTGCAAGACAGGAAATGGTGAGGCACTTCTGAAACGTTGAGACACTGTTGCAAGAGGACACACTAGCTCCCTGTTCAGGTTTATACCAGCCAGATGGACATGAGAGACAGAACTAGACTTTTAAATGCCTCAACTTGTCCAATATGGATACAACTGATGAGGAATCCGGCATTAGGCCCTTTTCTTAGGCCTGAACAGAGAACCTCCTCCATTTTTGGATACAGACTTTTAAAGTGGACGTTTTTTCTAGATAATAAAAGAAATGCCTGGGTTTGAGAAGACCAGGTTAGGTCCATGGACACGAGCATTTTATAATTTAGCTGTGGAGATTCCAGAGAGGGATGGAGAACCAGGCTTTTCCCCCTTCAGGGAAAAGGCCTGAGACAGAAACAGACACCATAGAGGATCTGTTTTTCCCAGGAACCAACTCCAGAAGATCAATGGCCTATGCACGGAGAGAAACAGCACCACAATTTGACCCTGTTTTATGGCACCCCAGAACAGCCCCCTGCTTGCCAGACTCATTGGCTGGGCTCACTAGGGACACAAGGTAGAAACATCAGAGCAAATGGCCCCTGGATTGTCCTTTAAGTGTTGGGAGCTAGGTGACTATCTGAAGCCATTGTTCTTTCCTTAACAGGTGCAGACACCCTCTTCCTGAATTAGCCCCGTTTATTCATGCAGTAACACACTTCTTCACAATAATCAGACAAACAGAGGTAAGCCAGGATATGAATGAGCTCTTCCCGCAGCTACTGAGGAACGGGGGAAAAAGATCTCAGGAGCAGAGCATATTTGTATAGAGGCATCTACTCTGCCTAGGTGTTTCAGCAGACAGATCTGCTTTCCCACAGTGAGGGGAGGGCTAATGGGAAATGGTTGATTACAGCAGGGAAACCACAGGTGGGCAAATATCAGGTTTGTGACTGAGAGAAATGCCGTTTATTTGGTGTGTTTAGTGGAGGGGTGTTTGGTACTCAAATGGTACAAAGGCAAGTGTGAGGTCTGAGTACTACAGGGGAACCAAATGGGTTTTAAATGCTCAATACAATTCCCTGGGCATTCTGAAGGAAAGGTTACCGTGTTTACTTTGCAAACATGAACCCTGCATAGCTCTGACGAGCCCACAGGAAGCATAACTTTGGACTGGATAATTGCATTTCTGGGCCTCCACCCTTGGGGCTGCATCTAATACATTCAGGGGAACTCCAGGCTTCGGGGTCTCTCTTTACAGGCGTGTCCAAAATGAATGTTTGTTCCTGGTGTCACTGTTCTGATCAACATCTCTAATTCCTGGAAACGCTGCCCCAGCCAGCAAGGAAAAATAAACTTAAAACTTACTTTCAGTTTCTCTTATTTTATTCATAGATTAGATCTCCACTTTTCACCAACCAGAGCTGCATCAGGAAGGAAACAGCTGCCTGTAATCAAGCACTGTTGCCTGTAGCCATGTTGCAATTTGTTTTTGTTTTTAAATGATGTTTTATTTTCTAGGCCACTTTAGCAAAACCATGTGGTCCTTAGACAAAACTCCTTGGAAGCCAATAGGATTTTTGCCTGAATATGGACTGTAGGATTTGTCCCTGAGTGAGAAAGACTTGGCAGGGACATCAGTTACGTTAGAAAACTGATTGTCTTATTTTCATTTGCAGGGGCTTAGGGCACCTGTTTCTAGAGATTGATGGGGCAGCTGGGACAGCAGAGGAGGGGGAAAAAAACCCTGAGGCTCAGGCCTTGTCTACACTGCACAGTTTTGTCAAAAAAAGGCAGCTTTTGCTGACAAAACGGTGGAGGTGGACACATTACAAAGCTACTTTGGGCAGCAAAACTGCTGTTTTCTCACAAAATAAAACTACCTAGACGAGAAGCATAGAGCTTTTTGCGGCAAAGTTAAAGCAACAAAGCGTCCGCGTAGACACTGCCATTCGTTATATCGCCAGAACTGGCCTCCCTCAGTGTCCCACAATGCCCACCGTGACCACGCTGGGGCTGTGGGCTGTGGTGGGGGTGCTCTGAGCTCCTGCAGGGGAGGAGGGGGCAGAAAAGGGGGGGCATATGGGGTGGAGCCTTGGGTACAAGGGGAGGGGCTTGGGGCTAGCCTCCCCCAATGGCTGCATCACTGTCCGCCCATAATAGGATTACCATATTTGAACTTTCAAAAATGAGGACACTCCTGGGGGGGGGGGGGAGGGGGGGGGAGGTAGCCCCACCCCCTATCCACTCCCTCCCACTTTCTGCCCCCCACAGAAGCCCCAAGCCATCCAACCCTCCCTGCTCCTTGTCCCCTGATCACCCCCTCCCTGGACCCCTGCCCCTAACTGCCCCCCGGGACCCCACCCCCTATCCAAGCCTCCCTTCTCCTTGTCCCCAACTGCCCCGTCCTGAGACAACCCCCCCCCCACCCTAACTGCTCCCCTAGGATCCCATCCCCTATCTGTCTCCTGACTGCCCCAACCCATAGGCGCCGACTCCATGGGTGCTCCGGGGCTGGCGCCTCCTCCCCATACACCATCCCCGAGGTGTTCCCCCCCCCTTGCCACCCGCCGAACAGCTGACAGGCGGGTGGCTGTGCGTGAAAGCTAAAAAAAGCGGCTTCGGCGGGAGGCGCCTCTGGCGGGAACCCGGAAGCCGAGGTGAGCGGGGCGCGGGGGAGGGGGCTGGCAAGGAGTTGCCGGTGGGTGCTCACCACCCACCAATTTTTCCCCAGGGGAGGAAGCGGGGATTTGGGGAAGGGGCAGGGCCGGGGATGGAGTTGGGGGGCAAGGGCACAAGCACCCACCGGTGCCGACTATGCCCCAACCCCTATCCACACCCCTGCCCCCTGACAGACCCCCGGGACTCCCATGTCTATCCAACCGCTGCCTGTCCCCTGACTGGCCCTCGAAAATCCCTGACCCATCTAACACCCCTGCTCCTTGCCCCTGACTGCCCTGACCCCTCTCCACACTCCCGCCCTGACAGCCCCCCCCAGATCCCCTGACCCATCCAACTCCCCCTGCTCCCTGTCCCTTGACTGCCCCCTCCAGAGATCCCCTGCTCCTTCTCCAACCCCCCGGCACGCTACCGCAGACATGCTACCGTGCTCCCCCGCGGAGCACACAGCCCGGGCCCCCCCAGAGTGCTGCAGGCGTGCGGTGCGCTGGGATGCAGGGGAGGGGGAGGAAGGTAGGGGAGGAGTTCTAGAGCTGCCGGAGGCCCCGATGCAAGCGGCCAGGCCGGTGATCTGAGGCTGCAAGGAGGGGCGGGGGGAAAGCGGGGGAGGGGCTCTGGCTGCCGGAGGTCCCGATGCGAGTGGCTCAATCCGGGCCGGCCGCGCTGTCAGCCGCGCCACGCTCTGCATGGGGAGTAGGGTGACCAGACGTCCCGATAAAATCAGGACTGTCCCGATATTGAGGCGTTTGTCCCACGTCCCGACCGAACTACGGGCCTTTTGTCCCGATATTTCAGGCAATCCTTTCCCCCCCCGCCCTTTGTTGAGGTGGCGGTGAAAGTCAGGGAGCGCCTTTTGAATTGTTACACTTACCCGGTACGTCCAGGTTTTCGGTGGCACTTAGGCAGCGGGTCCTTCAGTCCCTGATGGTGTTCGGCAGAACTTCGGCAACAGGTACTTCTTCCTTCGGCGGCAAGACGTATTACCCGCCGCCGCCATGCCGCCGAACACCGTCAGTGACTGAAGGAAGTACCGCGGAAGTGCCGCCAAAGACCTGGACGTGCCGGGTGACGATCCCGATATTTTGAAGTTTGCATCTGGAGGGAAATCCCAGACCTTTTTAGAGTTTTACAAATTCCCTCCCGGACGCTATTTATAACCCAAAAAGCTGGACATGTCTGGGAGAATGCGGACGTATGGTAACCCTAGCCCACAATCACTTTTCTATTTTCCGCTGTCCTGCAAAACGCTGTTAAGAACTGAGCAGGGTTTTTGATAACACTGCTTGGTTTTTTTGTGGAAAAAGTCTGAAGGGCTTAAGACCATTTGGCTCAGCAGAGTCCTTACTTTTGCAAAACAAGGTCCTGCTGCCGTGTTAATACCAGCCCAAACCAAACCCGTGCTCACACCAATTTCAGCTAACAGCTAAAATCATATTTAATCCTTTCACCAGTGTTAAACCTGTATCTACAGTGTCACCTAGTTCTCCCCCCAAGACCAGGCCCTACAGATCTGCCCCAGAATCCACCCCAGTGGCTGCTCTGGAAGACATTTAATGGCTGTTTTCACCGCTCAGTCATGAAGACGTTGTTTCTTTAAAAATGCATCACAAACAGTGAAAGTGAAAGCTTCAGAGACTTGGTGAGGAGAAGCAAATAAACTGGCTCAGTCGCCATCTGACCGAAGAGCAGTGAGGATGTCTATCGTGTTCCAGGTGTTTGTAGAAGGGGTGGAGGGCAGAAGAAGCATCATAGATGTGGCAAATGCAGAGCAGGAATTCAGCAATATGACCACTGACAAATTCATGGAGATGGTGGCAGTCAAACTCCTGAAGAAGCCAGGTAAGGAGGAAGGAAATGAACTTACTTTAAAACTGAGCAATTATTGTTTGAGAGAGCTCACTGTCAGATGTATTTTGCATTTGGATAATTATACACCATTCGGCAGCACAACATTTTGGCAAAGTTACATTATTGTAAGAGACTTGTGATTTTGTACAATTAGTTATTTCATCTACAGACAAGTCGAGCAGCTAGAAATCCGTTTCTTGTATGTTTAGTTATTTAGCTTTTCGATCCAACAGTGCAAATAAGAAATGGCAGAAAAGCAATTGTATAGAGATCCACTGTACTAACTCTCCCTTTATTTCATCCCCAGGCTACCAACAATTTAGTTTGCTGTACGCTAACCAACAAGTGGAAAGAGGGAAGAAATTCTCAGATTATTTCATCAGAAACAAGTCTATCTTCGTCATGGTCATGCAGCTGCCTGGAGGAGGGGGTAAAATGTTGACTTACAGGAAGGACTTGTCAGTTTTCACATAGAAAACAATGTGCATCTGTGTCTACACTGGACTGTGGTGGGGTCCTGCATAGGTTTGGTTATTGTTTGCCTGGAAAGAAACCAGAAAGGGGAGTGGTGGTGAGCCTCGAGGGTCACTGTCACACCCAGACCTCAGCACACCAGTGGGGACACCCGGCCATCACTGCCAGTCCACCAAGGACACCAGGTTGATAAACACCTCTCCCTTGTGTGTTCCTTTCCATCCCCTGCTATCTTCCGCCTGTCCTATCTCTGTGTGTGTGTCTTTGAGCTGATCCTGTAACCAACTGCAAGGCATGACCCCAGCACAATGGGAGAAGAGAGCCACTCAGTGAAGGACTGGTGAAGAAAAGGTCCTGTCCAGACCAGCCAGATGATGACCAGGACCGGGAAAGTGAGTCAAGTCCTGAGCAACGGCTATCCTGACCGACTTGCCTTTCCAGAGCATCTGTCCACAGCAGACCAGCTGTCTTGTGTCTTGAAAACGCCAACAAAAAGCTGTATTGCTCCCACCTTATTATCTGTTCTCTTCCTCCACTTCCCTTTGCATCCGTTTTGTTAAAAGCAGGGAAAGGAACCACAAAACTCACAGCTCTCGACACAAGAATATTTCACCAATATGCTCTCCGAAAAAAGGGACTTCAAGTGTTGGTGACGATTGTTTTGCTTAACACTCACTTTGAAAGTACTTTGTCTGGGTTTGAATTTTTTTCTTGTGTATCCTGCTTAATAAAATTTCCATTTTGCAGCGTGAGGATTCTATTGTTTGCCAGGGGACAAAGCAACCTGAGGTTTTTGTACTCTCAACCCTGCTTAACTGTTTAACATTGTCAGAGGACAGTTCTGTGTCTCTCTGGCCCCTTTTTACGCTGAAATTAACAAACTAGCAAGCTGTGGGGTGGGGCTGTGGGTTCTCTTTTCTGCTCGCCCTCCCGGGCAGGGCTGTCCTTAGGATTTATGGGGCCCTATGGAGTATTATTAAACAGGTGCCCCTCTGCCCGACGGCAGCCCGGGCTCGCCTGTGTGTTTTAGATAAGGGTGGTCTTTTGAAGGATTTATTTTAAAAACTATATATCTGTAGATCCCAGCATTTAAGGCTAAAGATGAATACTCAGATTGTGCACCTAAAAATTGATGCAAGGATTTTTTAGAGATGTGATTTTATAATCTTCAGCAACACACGAGTGAAATATTTTTAAAGGAAATTTTAAACGAAGGTCCTGTAGACTAACATGTTCTCAGTAAACACTTGATCTTAACTCCGAGGAGCGGAGTAATACACACGTCTTTTTGTCAGTAAATTCAGAAACTGACAGTATGTACCTGGAGGTTAGCAAATGCCTGTTAAATGCCTTCACTACCCCTTGAATGGCTCTTTAACAGTTTCAATGTTGGACTAATAGGTCTGGCAGGCTGGAGGCTTTTTCACTTTTAAGTTACTAGATCCCCTCCGGAGGGAGACTCACCAGGCTGCAGCAGCCAGCTGTGGTGGGAGCCTGCAGGAAGGGCCAGAACAGGGATCGGAAGACGCGGAGGGTTGGACACTAAGACCCAGGGGTGCCCCAAATTTTCATCCACACTGCTTCCGGTGGTGGGGGGCGGTACGTCCGGGGTTCTGCAGTCCAGAGCTAGCAGGGACTGGTCCCTCCCCTGCACCCACAGCTGACTGGTCCATGCCCCAGCTCCTGGCCTGGGAGTGGAGAGGGGGCCGGCAGGGAGGAGCTGACTGAGGGCTGGCACTGCATCCTGGGCTTGTGCCGGCTGCAGTGACAAGGGGATCGGAGCCTGAACTGCGGCTACCTAGGGTGACCAGACAGCAAGTGTGAAAAATCAGGACGGGGTTGGGGGGATAATAGGAGCCTATATAAGAAAAAGACCCCAAATCAGGACTGTCCCTAGAAAATCAGGACATCTGGTCACCCTACAAATACCCCACACCACAGCGCGGGGGGGGGGGGGGGCAGTCTGTGCATCTGAGCCCTGCAGTGCCCCCCCCCCTCCCCCCAGCCCAGTTAGATTCAGGGCAGCATGTGGACACAGAGATCAGAATTTAAATCTCAATCTTATTTACTTGCAAACCCTTGGCGATCTCCGTGTGAAGCTTCCCCCCCGCCCGGAGCCTTCTCCTGCCCTTCCAGGATGGGAGGCCACAAAGCTCTGAACACCAGGAAATACAAAGTTAAGGGACAGGCCCGTCCTGGGTTCTATCTCCGGCTCTAGGAGAGGGGTGGGGTCTAGCAGGGGGAGCTGGGGTTCGGGCGTCAGGACTCCTGGGTTCCATTCCCAACTCTATAGCGTGATCCTGAGCATGATGATAACAGTAAAGGGTTAAAGCCGCCAACCTGCTAAATCAGGGGTGGCCAACGTGCGGCTCCGGAGCCACATGCGGCTCTTCAGACGTTAACACGCGGCTCCTTGTATAGGCACCGACTCCGGGGCTGGAGCTACAGGCGCCAACTTTCCAGTGTGCCGGGGGGGGGGGGGGAGAAGAGTGTGTGTTCACTGCTCAACCCCTGGCTCTACCACAGACCCTGCCCCCACTTCCTGCCCACCCTCCCCGCAGCCTCCTGCACACCAGGAAACAGCTGATTGGGAGGGGGAGGTGCTGATAGGCAGGGCTGCCGGTGGGCAGGAAGTGCTGTGTGCAGGTGGGGGGACCACCCTAGGACAGCCGACCCTCTATTACCTTGATCTTCATTTAGTCCATCCTAACCGTAGAGAGAGAGAGTGAGTGTGTGGCAAACGAGACTCACCGGTGCGGCGTCTCCTGCTGGTCATCTGGGAATTAGCTTTTTCCAGCTTCAGAGCCCCCTCTGCAGGCCCCACGTCCCTCCTGGACCCTGGTGCCCTTTTATCTTGAGGTGCTGCCCCCTGGCAGTACCCCCCCACACTCTGCATCTCCCCTCCCAGGGGAACCCCCAACCCTCTACACCCACCTTGCCTCATTGGCTACTGCCAGTCATCCAGGCCCCGCTCACTGGGGCAGACTAATGGCCACTCATCACTGGCAAGGGGGTTGGACCAGCTGCCTCTGCCTGTCCCAAGCTACAACCCTGCAGCGCCAGTACCTCCATAGGCCTTGCTCAAGGCCTGCAGCCTGGGGAGTTGCCAGGCTGGAGCTCCCCAGCTCCCCTTGCCCTTCCCCCAGCCCTGCTTCAGGTACCCTGCTCCCAAGCAGCCAGGCCCTTCTCCCTCCAGGCTGGGGAGAAGAGGGGAGAGAGATTTCCAGCTTCTGGCCCACAGCCCTCTTACAAGGGCCAGCTGGGCCCTGATTGAGCTGGCCACAGCTGTGGCTGCTTCCCCCAACCCGCCTTTCACAGACTCAGCTCTCTCCAGGGCTGCTTTTAACCCCTGTTCTTCATTCCACCTTGCACCACCCCCCATGCCCAGCTAACCCCCCCACCGTCCCCCCCATGGCAGCTAACCCCGCCCATCTGCCTCCCCACAAGAGGAGACCCCCCCCCCAAGGCAGCTAACCCCTCCCACCGCGGCAGCTAACCCAGACCCCCTCCCGCCATGGCAGCTACCCCTCCCCTCCACGGCAGCTAACCCAGCCCCCCCCCGTGGCAGCTACCCCTCCCAGGGAGCCTCCCCTCCATGGCAGCTAACCCCCCCACCGTCCCCCCCATGGCAGCTAACCCTGCCCATCTGCCCCCCCACCACAGGAGACTCTCCCCCCCCCCAAGGCAGCTAACCCCGCCCATCTGCCCCCCCACAAGAGGAGACACCCCCCCCCCCCCAAAGGCAGCTAACCCCTCCCACCGCGGCAGCTAACCCAGCCCCCACCCCGTGGCAGCTACCCCTCCCAGGGAGCCTCCCCTCCATGGCAGCTAACCCCCCCACCGTCCCCCCCATGGCAGCTAACCCCGCCCATCTGCCCCCCCACCACAGGAGACTCTCCCCCAAGGCAGCTAACCCCGCCCACCGCGGCAGCTAACCCAGCCCCCCCCATGGCAGCTATCCCCCCCCCTCCACGGCAGCTAACCCCGCCCGCCGCAGCAGCTAACCCAGCCCCCCCGCCCATGGCAGATACCCCTCCCAGGGAGTCTCCCCTCCACGGCAGCTAACCCCCCCACCGCCAACCCGGGAAGGCCCCCCTCCTCCGCGGCAGCTAACCACGCCCGCCGCAGCAGCTAACCCAGCCCGCCCCCCCGCGTGGCAGCTACCCCTCCCAGGGAGTCTCCCCTCCACGGCAGCTAACCCCCCCACCGCCAACCCGGGAAGGCCCCCCTCCTCCGCGGCAGCTAACCACGCCCGGGGAGCCCGCCCCAACTCACCTCTGCTCCGCCTCCTCCGCTGAGCACCCCGCCCCCGCTCTAATTCTCCTCCCCTCCCAGGCTTGCGGCGCCGATTGGAGGAGAATCAGAGCGGGGGTGGGGTGCTCAGCGGAGGAGGCGGAGTGGAGGTGAGCTGGGGTGGGGAGCAGTTCCCCTGCGTGCCCCCCCCATTACTGCGGGCGGCCCTCCCCGCGCCCCCCCTGCCTCCACTCACCTCCACTCCACCTCCTCGGCTGAGCGGGGTTTTAGGCGCCCTCAACCACTAGGCGCCCTAGGCAGCCGCCTAGTTCACCTAGTGGTTGCACCGGCCTTGTACACACAGTAACGCTGTTTCGGTCGCTCAGAGCTTCTGTCCTGGGAGCAGCAGGTCAGGCAGCCGGCTCATGCAGCAGACCTCGATGAGCCTTATAAAGAAAGCCCAGGTGACAAAGTTAGTCGGCCAGGTTTCTTGTCCCCTGGGCACAGTCCCAGCGTCCGTGGTCACAGGTACACTGGCGCACGAGTGCCTAGGAGCAGCGGGAGTTTTTGCTGTTGCCTAGCCCGCGCAAAGGGTTAAGGCGAAGGACCCTGCCATTTATACACTGAGACAAACGACTGGAATACACAACCCGCACCCCACCGTACGTATTGACACCTCTCCTTGTTCCTGATACAGGGCACTCCATTGATAAGAATCAACCGGATACAGTGAGCAAAACCACTGGGACAACATCACTCCTATTACCCTGCTTATAAGAATCAAGCACTTATAAGAATCAAATCATGCGGGACAGATGTAATTCTGATACGAGGCATGCCTTGTATCCCTAGTCGTTATTCCGTCAAGCCGTCTTAGCTTGTAGGAGATTGGGGTGTATTTGTTCGAGCCTGGAAATATATTTATGTAAATAACTAATACCTAAAACACTAATAACAACTCTACCAAATTCATGTACTAAATAATAAACATATAAGCCTCTACTTCAGGCCTGCACAACATGCGGCCCGGGGGCCGCATGCGGCCCGCGTGGGCTCACTGTGCGGCCCGCGGGGAGGTGAGTAGGTGGGCTCACTGTGCGGCCCAAAATCTGGGACTGTGTCCGTTGGTCCTTTTTGCTGCTTGTCTCTGGGCTGGGGGTTGTCCCAATGCTGCAAAGAGGGTGTTCCCAAAGAAAGGTGCTTGCTTCTAACCCCCGAGGCCGTCAGTATGTCTGCTCTTCTCTAGTCAGACCACTTGACAAGTTTGATTGTACTTGGTCTGGTTCCCATCCCCTCTCCAAGGGTTGCAGCTGTCTGGAGGTGCCTGCCTTCCACGCCTTCCTCATTCACACCTCATTCATTCAACAGGGCAATTGAATACAAAGTGGGGGGAAGATCTTATTCTACTTCTAGCAAAAAGACATTTTTCTTTTACCTTAATTATACTACCTTAGGGGCCTGCTATAACATATCACCAAGGTTCAATACAAAGTCATATACAAGTTATACAAAAATGCATAATGCAGAGATGTATCTACAACTGCATTGATTGACTGTTGTGTGCAGTAATATAGTGACCCCTGGGGGGTAAAGAGGGGTGTGATGGTGGGGCCGAGTGGGGAGGGGGTGGGTCCTATTTTACTGCTGTGATCTGGTCACCCCATGCGTGCTGTTTCTTTCCCCCTCTACAGGCTTCCACACCCCAGCGCTGGGGAAGGAGGAGTTGTTTGCACGGGGCGGGCGGCGCGGGGAGGGGGTGTTTCCGCAGGGCCGGAGGGTTTTGGCCCTCAGCTGTTTTCTTTGGAGTAATATGGCCCTCGCCGCTTTACGAGTTGTGCAGGCCTACTCTACTTTAATACACATGCCCAGTGCTCCAGGATCTTTCTCTCTCTCTACTACAGCCCCTAGGGACCCAAGAGAGCTGCTGGGCACCATGCCAGGCTCAGAGAGACCTTGTCCCAGCCACGTGACGGGAGAAGAGTATTTTGGACTGAGACCCAGCTGGGCATGTTTATCCAGCTGGCCTCTGCCTCATTGGCCATGCTGGGTCAGATGAGCTCTGGGGACATGGGGGCAGGGGCGGGAGAATGTTGGGAAGCCCCTGAGCAGCCCCCGCAGGAGAGCAGAAGAAGGTGAAGGGAGGGAGGTCACTGCCGAGTGGTTGTTTTAGACTTTGCCAGTTTTCCCTCCCCTGCTTCCTCCAAACATGAACCTGTGGCGGAGATTGACCCCGCTGGTGTCCAAGGGACGACATTTAGCCACGGCGTCGGCCAGCGCTGGGGGTCACCACGGGGACGGGACTGGAGGTGAGAGACGAGTGAGGGTGGAGTGGGATATGGGGCCTTTCCTTTCTGGGTGCTCATTCTGATCCAGCCCCAGGGGACCACCTGGGGAGGGGGGAATGAGACGTGGAGCCTTTCCCCAACAGGAGGTGCTGGCTCTGATCCTGTCCAAGCTATTGAGTCCATCCGACACTCATTCAGTGGCCTTGGGAAATGAGTTCGTTGGGTCTCAGCCCCAGCGCCCACATCACAGCCCCCGCCAGCACTAACAAGCCCCCTGGCCGGCAGCCACAACAGAGAGGCCGAGGGCTGGATAGCCCAGAGAACCAGAGCTCCCTTCTCCCCGGGGATGGGGTGGTGCATGGAGAGGGACTGTGTGTGTCAGGGGATGCAAGGAGGGGGGGAACCTCGCCCCAGGGCTGCCCTGCTCTGGGAGTGGGAGATCATGAGTCCCCGGTTGATGCTGATCTGGTCACAGACACAGCCAGGGCAAAAGGGTTTAGTGGGGTCAAGCAGCAAAGGGCTAAGTACTGCATAGGAGTATAAATGCAAGCCAACCTCCCTCTAGCCTTACCCCCCCCTCCCCACCCCCATGTAATCCCTGTCCAGCAGGGTCCCCCCAACCCAGCCAGCTTCAGGGCCACATGGGCCAGGCGGGAATGTCCCAGAAGCGTCTCCCCACGGTCGAGCGTTGGGTGCCTTAGGAGCGGGCTCCAAACCCGTCCCACGGCACCCGCCGGACACCCTCTCGCGCCGACATGAACCGGGCCCCCACTTCCTCCGGCTGGGAGGGGGCTGAGCAGCGTTATTGATTCCCCTGACAGCTGGGCTGTGCCCTCGCTGGGGCTGCCGGCCCTGGCGCGAGGCCAGAGCGTCCGGCCCGGGCTATATTTACCCACCAGGAGGAGGGGGAGGCTGCAGACAGAGCGTGACTTTGACATTGACCTCTGCTGCTTCCCTTTGGGCACGGCGAGGGGGCGCTGCGCTACCGGGGAGCATGGCAGGGGCTCAGTAGGGGGCGCTCTCCCTTCTGTCAATGCCAGCCCCACTGCAGCGCGAGGGGGCCCTGTGCTATGGGGAGAGACGGGGGGACTCAATAGGGGGCGCTCTCCCCTTTGTCAATGCCAGCCCCAATGCAGCGCGAGGTGGGCACTGTGCTACGGGGCGGGGGAGTGGGGCTCAGTAGGGGGCTCTTGTCCCTCTGTCAGTGCAGGCCCCAGTGCAGTACTAGGGGGCGCTGTGCTATGGGGGGGGGGGAGATGGGGAGGCTCGGTAGGGGGCACCCTCCCCTCTGTCAGTGCTGGCCTCAATGCAGCACTAGGGGGCGCTGTTGTGCAGGGAGCAGGGCGGGAGGCTCTAGGGGACGCTCTCCCTGGGCAGTCAGTGATGTCCCCAATGCAGCACTAGGGGGCATTGTGCTATGGGTGGGGCTCAGAATGGGACATTCTCCCCTCGGTCAGTGCTGACCCCACTGTAGCACTAGAGGGCGCTGTGCTGCAGGGAGTGGGATGGGGGCTCAGTAGGGGGCGCTGTCCCCAGGCGGTCAATGCTGACCCCCATACCCCAGGGCAGCGTAGGGGGTCGTGCACTGTGCAGTGACTGTCTCTGCAGCCAGGACATGGAAGATCCTGTCGTTCGTGGTGGCGCTGCCCGGCGTGGCTATCTGCATGCTGAACGCCTGGCTGCAGATGGAGAATCACCCCCACAAGCCTGAGGAGTTCGTGCCCTACCACCACCTGCGTATTCGCACCAAGGTACACGGAATTGGGTTACACAGGCCCATGGGGCGGATCCGGGGCAGGACACAGGGGGCAGGATACCGGGGTAGATGGGCCCGTGGGTCTGAGCTGGGCTGTCAGGGATGGGGCAGGATACCGGGCTCGATGGGCCCATGGCTCTGAGCTGGGCTGTCAAGGAAGTGGCGGGATACCGGGGTAGATGGGCCTGTGTCTCTGAGCTGGACTGTCAGGGAGGGGGCAGGATACTGGGCTAGATGGGCCTGTGTCTCTGAGCTGGACTGTCAGGGAGGGGGCAGGATACTGGGCTAGATGGGCCTGTGTCTCTGAGCTGGGCTGTCAGGGAGGTGGCGGGATACCGGGGTAGATGGGCCTGTGTCTCTGAGCTGGACTGTCAGGGAGGGGGCAGGATACCGGGGTAGATGGGCCTGTGTCTCTGAGCTGGACTGTCAGGGAGGGGGCAGGATACTGGGCTAGATGGGCCCATGGCTCTGAGCTGGGCTGTCAAGGAGGGGGCAGGATACCGGGCTAGATGGGCCCGTGGGTCTGAGCTGGGCTGTCAGGGAGGGAGCAGGATACCGGGCTAGATGGGCCCATGGCTCTGAGCTGGGCTGTCAGGGAGGTGGCGGGATACCGGGGTAGATGGGCCCGTGGGTCTGAGCTGGGCTGTCAGGGATGGGGCAGGATACCGGGCTCGATGGGCCCATGGCTCTGAGCTGGGCTGTCAAGGAAGTGGCGGGATACCGGGGTAGATGGGCCTGTGTCTCTGAGCTGGACTGTCAGGGAGGGGGCAGGATACTGGGCTAGATGGGCCTGTGTCTCTGAGCTGGACTGTCAGGGAGGGGGCAGGATACTGGGCTAGATGGGCCTGTGTCTCTGAGCTGGGCTGTCAAGGAGGGGGCAGGATACCGGGCTAGATGGGCCCGTGGGTCTGAGCTGGGCTGTCAGGGAGGGAGCAGGATACCGGGCTAGATGGGCCCATGGCTCTGAGCTGGGCTGTCAGGGAGGTGGCGGGATACCGGGGTAGATGGGCCCGTGGGTCTGAGCTGGGCTGTCAGGGATGGGGCAGGATACCGGACTCGATGGGCCCATGGCTCTGAGCTGGGCTGTCAAGGAAGTGGCGGGATACCGGGGTAGATGGGCCTGTGTCTCTGAGCTGGACTGTCAGGGAGGGGGCAGGATACTGGGCTAGATGGGCCTGTGTCTCTGAGCTGGACTGTCAGGGAGGGGGCAGGATACTGGGCTAGATGGGCCTGTGTCTCTGAGCTGGACTGTCAGGGAGGGGGCAGGATACTGGGCTAGATGGGCCCATGGCTCTGAGCTGGGCTGTCAGGGAGGGGGCAGGATACTGGGCTAGATGGGCCCATGGCTCTGAGCTGGGCTGTCAAGGAGGGGGCAGGATACCGGGCTAGATGGGCCCGTGGGTCTGAGCTGGGCTGCCAGGGAGGGGGCAGGATACCGGGCTAGATGGGCCTGTGGGTCTGAGCTGGACTGTCAGGGAGGGGGCAGGATACCGGGCTAGATGGGCCCGTGGGTCTCAGCTGGGCTGTCAAGGAGGGGGCAGGATACCGGCTAGATGGGCCCGTGGGTCTCAGCTGGGCTGTCAGGGAGGGGGCAGGATACCGGGCTAGATGGGCCCATGGCTCTGAGCTGGGCTGTCAAGGAGGGGGCAGGATACTGGGCTATATGGGCCCGTGGGTCTCAGCTGGGCTGTCAGGGAGGGGGCAGGATACCGGGCTAGATGGGCCCGTGGGTCTGAGCTGGGCTGTCAGGGAGGGGGCAGGATACCGGGCTAGATGGGCCCATGGCTCTGAGCTGGGCTGTCAGAAGTTTACCTCGGTTTGGCTGGGAGTCTCCCGGAATCCGGCTCTCTCTGTGACCGGTGTCCCAGTGGGGGATAGCTGTGGTCTCTCAATTAGGGTGAACTGCAAAGAGTGGGGCAGACAATCCCCATAAAGCTGGTGGATATTCCAATACTTATAACTTCACATACAAAAATGATACATGCATCCGGCTAGCTTAGTCATAACCAGCAAAGCAACCTTTTCATAGACGCCTCACTCGACAGCCTTTGTACGAGATTTGCGGCAAATATATAACAGCGGTTGCACCAATGCTCTGTATGGTCATATTGTAATCAGATAACGTCACAGAGCTTGCACCCCGCGCCCCCTCCTGCACCCTGACCCCCTGCCCCAGTCCAGTGAAAGTGAGTGAGGGTGGGGGAGAGCGAGCGACGGAGGGAGGGGGATGGAGTGAGCGGGGCGGGACCTCAGAGAAGGGACGGGACAGGGGTGTTTGGGTTTGTGTGATTAGACAGTTGGCAACCCTAGCAGTCAGGGAGGGGGCCGGATACCGGGCTAGCTGGGCCTGTGGGTTTGAGCCACAGCAAGGAAAGCGTCCCTCGCTCAGAGGTGCAGTGAGTTTTCTGGCCTCAGGGCAGCCAAGGTGCAGAGACACCCCCTCTTCTGACCCACCTCTTTTTCTTTGCAGGCGTTCCCCTGGGCTGACGGGAACCACAGCCTCTTCCACAACCCCCACACCAACCCCCTGCCCACAGGCTACGAAGAAGCAAGGGGTCATCACTGAGCCACCCGCCAACCCCCCTCCCCGCCCAAGGGGCCCTGGGCCTAGTGACAATAAACCTCAGTGGATCGGTCTCTCGGGGGATTTATTTACATTCTGGCCCATTCAACAGCTTGGGAAGGGACACGGGGCGGGAACCCCTGGATCCGGGATCCCATCTGTGCCCCCAGGGCTGGGGCATATGTGAGACTCGCTCTTAGTCTGCACTTTGCCCCCTCCCTCCCCCCCGGAGATGGGGGCGCCAGGGGCAGAGCTGGGTGAGCGCAGAGCGCTGGGAGGGAAAACGGGTTCATCCTCCAGGGGGGGCGACACTGATCCCCCCGCAGCTGGGAACTAGAGCATCCCCATGGGGAGCAGGGTCCGGGCACCTGCTGGGAACCAAGAGCCTGGGGTGGGACCGGCCGGCCGCCTGGGAACCTGTCTGGCTGCTGTGGGATAAATGGCCAAATCCCAGCTCCGGCAATCCCATTCTGTCTCCTGAAATCCCCTGCTACGGTTTCAATTGCATACGGAGATCCTCTTCACTCTCTGCCCTAAACTCTTTTGCAGTGTTGTTGTTAGACACCAGTTTGCCCTACCCCAGAGACGGCCGCATCTCTGCACCGGGCAAGGGATCCCTGCATAAAGAGTCCCCCTGCCCCACCCTAAGGTGGCTGTATCTAAGCACCAGGGGAAGTATCCCCATGTAAAGAGCCTGTAGCTCAATTTATTCACTCAACCAGCTCATGGCGGCATCAGGTGGAAACGGGGGAGGGGGGTCACCCTGTACAGATGTTTCCTCCTATGCTACCCTAGAGCTGGCTGGGAGGTGGGCGGTGGAGGCTCCCAGATGTGGTTCTGGCTCTGATCCCAGAGACGGGCTGAGGGGAGGGGTGGGAACAGGAAACTCCTTGTGCTGTTGTAGCTTCTGCTCCCAGCACAGAAGAGCGGAGGGTGTGTGTGTGGGGGGGGATTTAACCCTTCATTCCCCAAATAGGAGGAATTATCACCCGGCCTGACTTTCAGATTCACCGCACAGCGCTGAGCACAAAGATCGACTATCAGATCGAAAGGGTTAACCCCCTATTTTTGATCCCCAGCGCCAGCGTTCTGTTGATTTATTTTTTTTTAAATACCCATTTTAATAAGACTGAAATGAGGGTGAGGAAGCCAGCTACAAACGGAACAGGGCTCACATCACTTTACAGCAGCGACTGAAAAAACCAACGTCCAAAGTGGAGCTGTCAGGTCAAGGAGCAGTTAAGATTTGGGGTCTGCACTGTGTCCCCAGTTAGCTACGCGAGGCGTCTCGCACCGAGGGGGGGCTTGTTACTCCACAGACAGAAATGGAGGCACAGAGACTGGAAGAGAGAATGTGCCCAAGGTCACATGACAAGATAATGTCAGAGCTGGGCATGGAACCCAGGAGTCCTGACACCCAGCATATCCACCCCCCTGCTCTAACCCACTAGACCCCCATTCCCCTCCCAGAGCTGGGCATAGAACCCAGGAGTCCTGACACCCAACCTATCCACCCCCTGCTCTACCCCGCTAGACCCCACTCCTGACCCAGAGCTGAGCAGCCTGATTTCAGATCCTGCTGCAGGAGCGGTCACCCCCATGTCTGCCCACCCCTCTGCTTAGCAATTAATTCTGGCCCCAGCCCCCCATCATTTCTGTTTCCTCAGCCCCCCACAGGGCTCAGCTGCACAGACCCCGCACCCATTGTTGCCTCAGAGCTGGCTTGTGGGGGTGGGGTTCTCCTGTCCCAGATGTGGGTCAGCTCCAATCCCCTCATCATCTTCTTCTGCAGCATGGGACACGGGGCACGGGGCACTTGCAGGTTTAAACTAGTGCAAAAGGGGGATTCTCTGTAACTTGACGATTTGAGGACTTCAGCGACTCAGCTGGAGGTTCTGGGTCTATTGCAGGAGTGAGTGAGTGAGGTCCTGCGGCCTGCAATGTGCAGGAGGCCAGACTAGATGATCATGATGGTCCCTTCTGGCCTCAAAGTCTGTGGCCACTTCGTCTTGGCACCGATTTCCTGCCTCTGCGGCTGTTTCTCTCCCTCCCGGGGGCTGCCTCTGACTGCATCTCCCCTGTGCCAGCCCTATCCACCCCCCTGCTCTAACCCACTAGACCCCCATTCCCCTCCCACAGCTGGGCATGGAACCCAGGAGTCCTGACACTGGGCTGCAGATGCACACACATGGGACCAGGGGACCCAAGTGTCCAGGCCGCTAGGACAGGAAGGTCCCTGCGCTGTGACCTCCCCCTTACAGCACTGCTCTGGGAAGTGACCAGGCTTGGCGCTCATTGGTTTTAACCCTCTCATTCTCCAGCGCGCAGCGGGGTTCCAAACAGGGAAAGAACCACAGAAATCCACGGCCTCCTCCCTCTTTGCTCTCAGGCCTCTGGCCCCTACCCCATCAAGCCAAACTTCCCTGAGTCGCTGGATCAGACCTAGCGGCCCACCCTGCCCCCGCACTCCCCACCACCAGGAAGGCGCGAGAACACTTTGGGGATCAGCCACCCATGGGGGACATTTCTTCGGAGGGTTGTTTTCATGGCTTCGTAGCTCTTCTAGCTGGGCGAGGGACTCTAGTCTGACCTGCTGTAGAGAACAGGCCGGAGGGTTTCACCCGGTGCCCATGTATGGACCAGCGCGTTTAGCTAAAGCACCCTCCAATCGCAATTTGAAGCCAGCGAGAGATGGAGAATCCACCACATTTCTTGGGAATTTGTCCAAAGGGTTAATCACCCTCATTGGGAAAAACGGGGGCCTCATTTCAGGCGCTTGTCTGGCTTCAGCTTCCAGCCGTCGGTTCTTGTTCTGCTTTTCTCTGCGAGAGTAAAGAGCCCTGCGGTACCCGACCTTGTCTCCCTGGGGAGATGATAATTGTCACAGACCCACACGGCCCGGTGCTGCCACCCGGCTCTGGAACAGTCCCTGGGAGGAGCCCTTCAGTGCGTCAGCCCCCTTCGGGTCGCGCTCTCTCACTGGGGTGAGCCCGTTGGCTTCCCCGCCTCCCGGGACCAAAACTGTGGAGCCTGAAGCAGCCCTGCTTCGAACCGTGAGCTTCCTGCGGTGAGTCCGCCCGAGCCGGACACTGGAGGGAGACTTGTACCCCCAAAAGGGAGCAAGGCACCCCCACCTTCAGCATCCGCAGTGACGCTCAGCCAGCGCTGTAAAAGCAGGAGGGTTTTGAGATGTCTGGAACACAGCGTAGAAACTCCGTGGTTAGCACAGAGAGCAGAAAGTTACAGCTCGGTCCATCAGGGTCGGCCCAGACTCACCCTCTGAACCCTCTTTTGTCCAGGCCAGAAGCTTCTCCTCCTGCCTCCAGCAGCCCACACTTAACAACCTCTCCTGGCCCCTCCCCAGCCTTTTGTCCTCCAGCTGGTCACAGCCGGCTGGCTTCCTGCAGAGGGTTTGGCCATTCCTGGTCGTTAGTTGCTAGGTATGAAACATCCGGGCAATTGGAGTGACCATTGTCTTCTCAGGCTCTCCATGGGCCTGGGGGCCAGGTCAGGCATCACTCACACCTGCAAAGAGCCTCTGCAAAGAGTAAAAACTGTTCCCCCACCACACACACACCTAGTTAACATAGGTGAAACTGAGGCACACACGATACTCATCCAAAATATTATGAAAAATTCCTGCTTGGTCACAATAACACACTGTAATTGCACCTCAATCTTCTTTTTAATAAATCAAACAGACTGAGCTCCTTAGCATCCATTGCTTTACAAGAGGGTTCACGTCCCATATTATTCTGATCTATTTTTTTATTTTAAACAGAACCGGAAGGACCTTGAAAGGTCATTGAGTCCAGTCCCCTGCCTTCACTAGCAGGAGCAAGTACTGTCCCCTGACAGATTGTTGCCCCAGATCCCTAAATGGCACCTCAAGGACTGAATTCACAACCCTGGGTTTAGCAGGCCAATGCTCACACCATTGAGCTATCTCTCCCTCCCTCCCTTCCTTCCTTCCTTCCTTCCTTCCTCCCCCTGAGGGGAGGGATCTAGCATAGCAGAGACCTCTCATCCGCTAGAGATCGAACCTGGGAGGCCTGTCTCCAAGCTTCCCCAGGGGGCGGGGGGCTATTGATTGGGGAGGTCGGGGCTGAGGCAGACATTGGCAGGGTCGCTCTGGCCCAGCCTGGCCCCAGCACCATCCCGCGCGTCTGCCATCATCTCCTTGTACTGGCGCTTGAAGAAGTTGAGCTGGTAGGAGACAGAGGGGAGAGAGATGGTGAGAGCCAGCCGGACAGATTCACGTCCTGGGTCAGAGGGATGGGGTGTGGGACCCACTCTCCGCTCCTACCCAGCTGGGAGAGCCACAGGCCCCGCCCCCAGAGTGATGGGCAGTATGGGAAGGGTCCAAGCCCTGCCCCCCTCACCTTGTAGAGGGCTGCGGTGATGAGAGCCAGCAGGACCAGGCCCCCCACGCTGCTGCCCACGATGATGGGCAGGTAGTTATAGACCTCGTAGCGCTCCACCACCGTCTGCACCTGGGGGAGAGGAGCTGTGAGATGGGGACCCAGGAGTCCTGGCACCACCCACCTACCCTGCTCTAAACCCCCAGACCCCACTTCCATCCAGAGCAGGGACAGGACCCAGGAGTCCTGGCTCCCAGCTCTAACCACTAGCCGATGCTCTCTCTGTCCCGGGCGCAGTCACTCTGGTACCTGGCGCTGGACGAATCCCTCCTTCTGGGTGTATTTCTTCTCCTCGTATTCGATCCGGGCCTCGCTCACCAGACTCACTTTCTGCAGCTGAGTCTGGAACAGAGAAATTCACCGTCCCTGACCGGAAATGTCACAAACCAGCCCAGAGCATCGTCCCAGAGGGACCCAGAGCAATTTACAGGCCGTTCACCCAGGGGCAATCACTTGCCCGGCACTGAGATGCAGCCACCTCTGGGGAGGGGCTCAGGGGCGGTTCACATGGGGGGGATCCCTCGCCTGGTGCCAGGAGGCAGAGGCAGCTCTCGTACCTGGGAGACCCACTGGAAGCTGACGTTCCCTTTGATCATGAACTCCAGCGGTTGCTGCATTTCCAGGGAGGCGATTCTGCACCGGATCTTCTTACAGGTGGCCACGGAGCAGTCCTGCGGGCGGAAGGATATCGCCAGGTGAGGCAGGGGGCGTGCAGGGGCTCAGCATGGCCATGAGGGTCTGGGTCTGTCTATAACAGGGGTCCCTGCTCCAGCCCAGCCCCCCACTCTCTGTCTGTGTTAGTGCGGAGGGGAAGGGGCTGATGGGACCCGCACTGGTCTGTACTCACCAGCAGGGGGCGCTGGCTCATCTGCTTCACAAAGTCCTTTGAACCGGGCGTTTCAGCCTCACTGGTGCACTGAGCCAGCTCGGGCTGGGGAGGGAGAGAGACACGGTGTTAATGGGGGTGGGAAGAGGACATGGGGCCTTTCCCCTCTAGGGGGCGCCAGCTACAATCCGGCTGTAGGACAGGGGACTGGCTGGTTTAGGGCGTGGGGACATGGTGTGTTTCCCCAGTAAGGAGCCTGTCCCAGCAGGGGGCGCTGTAGGGCAGAGCAGGCGTCACTGGGCCCATCTCACACACACAAGGGCAGGGAGAGGCAGGTACCTTGGAGGGGACGACCTCAGAGGCGTCCCACACCCGGACCCCGCTCAGCTCCACGGGGAACTGGAATGTCACCGAGATGGGGACGCTTCGCTGCCGCAGGTTCTTGACCTGAAAGAAACAGACTCACCACAAGGCACTGCAGGAAGAGAACCCAGGAGCTCTGATCCCCAGCCCCCGCTCTCACCCTCAGACCCCACTCCCCTGCCTGAGCTGGGGATAGAACCCAGGAGTCCTGGCTCCCTGCCCACCCCCATCCCTCTGTGCTCTAACCCTCAGACCCCACTCAGGCAATTCTCCTCTATTCCCCTCATCTGAGCCCTCCCCCCTTTCCCCGTCTCCCCCCTCACACTTTGTGCCACTGGCCTCACCTCGTACCCATGTGTCACTGGCACATTTGTCCCTGCCTCCTCGGCGGAGAAGTTGACGTACTTGGTCGACTCCTCGAGGCTGGGGGAGAAAAGGGACGGAAGGAACGAGGGAGATGGGAGTGGGTGAGTGTAATGAAGAGGGACAGTGGGGCATCATGTCCAGAAGGGGGCGCTGTGTTGCAGGAAGTGGAGCAGTTGCTCAACAGGGGGCGCTGTGCTGAAGGGAGGGGGAAGGGACTCCCCCCCTCTGTCTCCCCACTGACCTACCTGGTGAGGATGATGAAGATGCCGTACTTGACCGGCAGCTCCGCCCGGTGATTCATGCGCTCGGTGATGGGGCCGCCATTGTCGCTGGGGGGAGGGGAGAGAGAGGTGAAAGGAGAGAGAGGTGAAAAGAAACCGCCAATTAACTGTGCAGGGAGAATGCACCAGAGTCCACTGCCCTGAACACTGCGGGACTCCACTTCAAAGAACCATACTCCTGCTCTGCCCCATATACAGCTGTGACACACAGCACTGCCCTGCATGAAATGCCCGTGCCCTGCACCCTAAGTCACTGTATTGCACCATACGCCACTGTACTGCACTGCGATATATGTCACTCACTGCAGAGCACCATATTCCATTGCACTGCACCATACACCATTGCCCTGTCCTGCCGCATACATCACTGCACTGCACCAGACACCATTGGTCTGGGTTATACATCACTGCACCACAGTGCTGCTTACGTTGCAGCACTGCCCCATATGTCACTGCCCTACACCATACTCTGCTGCGGTGCACCATATGCCACTGCTCTGGTTTATACCCCACTGCACCACCTTGCAGTATACGTCAGTGTGCTGCACCATAATCCACTGCACTGCAGTGCGCCATATGCCAGTGCTGTGGATTATACAACACTGCATCACCCTGCAGTTTACATCACTGTACTGCGCCATACTCCACTGCTTTGGGTATAGATCACTGCACCACCCTGAAGTACAGGTAACTGTACAGTGCCACACAGCCCTTCCCTGAGCATACAGCGCTGCACAACGCCTCTCAGCACGCATCACTGCCCTGCACCGTTACACCACTGCTGTCTGCCATGGGGCAGTGTACTAGCCGGCATCATCAGCCAGCACGGTGCATCATGCATTCGGCTGCATCACACTGCTCTGCCTGGCTTTATGGCATCTGCACTGCATCCTAGGCCTCTGAGCTGCCGTGCCCTCCACTCAATGGCACTGTGACTGGCATCACTGCACTGCGTGCCACTGCCCGCCACACCGTTGCATTTCAATGGTGCCATTGCACCATACCTCACGGCAATGGCGCATGCAGCACTGGATTGCACTGCAGCATGCAGCACTGCAATACACCTGCCTGCATTTCACTGGCCCATACAGCACTGCACTAACCTGAAGTCTGCACCAGGCGGCACACACCATTGCCCTCCACGGCACATCAGTGGACTGAACCATGCACCACGCCCCACTGCACAGCCCTCCACACCCACCCCTCCGCTCTGCCTCCCACGCTGCCCTCTGTGGCCTGCACCTCCCCCGCTCACCTGCTGGTGCTGGCTGTGATCTGCAGCCTGTCCCCCAGATCGGCTTCGGGGGAGACGTCAAAGGTGGCGATGAAAATGGCCTGGAAAACACATATAGGGTGAGAGGGAGCCAGGCTCAGGGCCTGGGGAACTGATAGAGAAAGCAGGGGATGGGCAGTGACAGGCTACCGGGGCGGGGGAAGGAGGGCACCCCTACCTCGGCCCCGCTCCAGAAGATGGGGTGGTTGATGTGGCAGGTGCTGTTCCTCTGAGTCTGCTCCTCGGAGCCCACGGCCGAGCTGCACTTAACGGCCACGGCCCTCCTGTTAGACTGAGCACAGGGGACCAGCCAGTGAGAGACGGGGCCCACAGCGCCCCCTACTGAGCCCCCCACCCGCTCCCTGCAGCCCAGCGCCCCCTGCTGAGCTCCTGCCCGCCCCCTGCAGCACAGCGCCCCCTGCTGAGCCACTCCCCGGCTCCCTGCAGCCCAGTGCCCCCTGCTGAGCTCCCGCCCACCCCCTGCAGCCCAGCGCCCCCTGCTGAGCTCCCGCCCGCCCCCTGCAGCCCAGCGCCCCCTACTGAGCCCCCCGCCCGCTCCCTGCAGCCCAGCGCCCCCTACCGAGCCCCCCGCCTGCTCCCTACATCATCCCCTGTGTCCTGCCTCCAATGTCTGCAGTGTTTGGGGGGGACTGGGTGGTACCTGGAGCAGCAGGACCCGGCGGTAGGACAGCACGGCCGGGTAGAAGAACCGCACCATGGTGCTGTAGGAATTCTCCCCGCGGTTCTGGATGGAGACAGTGGTGCTGAGTTCGGGGGTGACCCCCACCACCAGGGTGCTCAAGCTAAGGGGGAGAGAAAGGGGTGAACGTCCTCAGGGCAGTGCCCCAGCATGGCTGTAAGCTTCCTGAAGGCAGTGCCCAGCAGGGGAAACCAGTGCGGTGAGCTCCCTATAACAGTGCCCAGGTGGGAACCCCACACAGCCCCTAATGCCACACTGCGGCAGTGGTGCGAGCTTCTTATAAAAGTGCCCCGCTGGGGACCCCAGTGCGGCCAGCTTCCTATATCGATGCCCAGTCAGATGCCACAAGGAAATATGGGGAGATCTCCAGCTGGGTGTTGCAGATCTGAGGCCTGATCGAGCCGGACGGGTCCCCTGTGGAAGTGCCCACTCAGAAGCCATATGGAAATGTGGCATGATGGCGTAGACGGGCCTCACCGTAGAGTGTGGGGGAGGAGGCCGAGGGGGTGACTTACCCTGAGAAATTGAAGGAAATTTGTAGTTCATCAGTGCAGACTTTGTCACTGCCGCAGTCCTTCTCAAATGGGAGCTAGGGAGAGATCCCAGGGGAGTGGGGGGGAAGGGAGCAGGGTCAGGGGACTGGAGCAAAACTCAGCCAGCATTGTCATCCATCATATAATCTCAATCGTCACCACCACCAGCAATACAGTTTGAAACAGCATCACCAAGAACACAACGGCTTCATTCTCCCCCTACACCGTTACCTGCACCATTGCATTCTCAACCCACCACCAGCACCAAAACAGTCTGAGCAGACAGCTCCACCAGCAACAGAACCACTATGCCTCAACCAACACTGTCAACAAGTCCCCTACAATCTCAACCAGCATCAACATCAACACAGTCTGAATTAACACCACCACCCGCAATATAGATGCAACAACCTCTGCCAATGCTAGCACTCCTACTACAGTCTCAGCCATCACCTCCACCACTACCTACATTAAAGTGTCAACCAACACTGGCACAATGACATAACCACTACAGCCTCAGCCAACAATGTAACTAACAGCATTACAATCTCACCAAGCACCACTACCACTATAGTCTGAAACAACAGTTACCAGCACAGCCACTGAAACTACAACTAAACGGTAACTAACACAATTACAATCTCAACCAGAATAGAGTGTCAGTTGAGTCTGAAACAATAGTCACCAATCACTCACCCACAACAACCACAAACTACACTGTCGCCAAAACCACTACAACCACAGCCACCCTTCAGTATATTCTGTACCAATACAATAACAACACAACCATGACAACCTCAATCAACACTGTCAACAACACCACTACAATCTCAACACAACCACCACCACAAATAGCCTGCATCAGCACAAGCAACAAAGCCACAACAACCTGAACTAATACAGCCACCAAGACCATTACACTCTGAATCAACATCACCCATACCATAATGACTACAACCTCAAACCATACTGCCAGCAAGATCACAACAATCCGAATCAACATCACTAACACAACTACTTCAACCTCAGCTTACACTGTCACCAAAACCACTGCAGTCCTAACCAACATCATCACCAATAACACAACCAATTCAACCTCCCCCAACACTGTGACCCACATTACAATGTTACCCCTCACCACAGAACATCAATACAGGCTACTCCAGCACTGCAACCAAACCTACATCCATTACAACCAATGCTGACACTGTCACAAACACCATGGCCTGGCCCTGGAGGTCTTACCGAGCCTGTAGACACAGGCGCGGAGTCCTCACTCAGGATGGGTCTCAGGCGACGGGCGGCAGCGATGGGCTCCCCCGTCAGGGTGTAGTTGAGGCGCAGGGTGATGGGGGTCAGCGTGTCCTCAGGGCAGAACTGGGGAGACAGAGAGACACACAGGGACCTATGAGGAAAGGTGGGATCCAGAGAGAGGTTTGTTCTCTGGGTGATTTGGGAGCAAGGGGCAGGGTTGGAGGGGCAGACACAGCGGGAGGGGAAGGAGCCAGGACCCCAGCACTTACAGGTAACGTTATCCGGTACTTCTCACATCTCTTCCTGATGCCGAGCCGCAGCTCCCTGCTCAGGACGGGGCCGGTGGAGTCGAAGGCGGCTCGGATCTTCGTCCGCCCGGGGTCCAGGGCCAGGCTGTACTGGATGGTGCTGGAGATCCCGTCAGCTACGGGGGAGGGGAAACGAGGGGCAGAGAGAGACTGAGAGCGGGAACCTCAAGGGGAAATGGGACACGGGGACTTTCCCCCCAGGAGACACTGGCTCTGATCCAGCCCCAGGGCAGGGGACTGCCTAGCTCGGGGGAGAGGGGAGGGGGGTGGGTTTGGTCTGACCTAGGCTGTCCTTGGTGCTCTTAGTGATGGTGAAGCAGACCTCTGCCCAGCTGGCCTCCGTGTTGAGCTGCTGCTGCTCCTGGCAGTTGAAGGCCGATGTGGGGATGGTGGGGGGCTGGAATCTGATGGAGACCCTGACTCTCAGCACCGGCCGGGACCTGCCATGAAAGGAACAGAACCATCACCCAGCCGCTCTTTGCAATGGGACCAGGCCCCCTCCCTCCCCTGAGCCTCCCACCCAGCCTGGATGTGCTCGCGGCACCCCAGGGAGGCGGGTTACGGACACGCAGCTCTGCTCGAGGAGAAGCTGGGGGGCAGAGAAGGGAGCAGCAGAACTGTCATTGTGCCATTCTCCAGCAGGGGGCAGCAGTGACACACTCATACCCCCAAACCCCTATGTCCTGGTGCTGTCTGTGACTGCCATGTGGAGCAGTGCAAGGACACAGAGTAACTCACCTCAGCAGCAGGACCTGCCCTTGTGCCCCCACCGCGATGTCCGGCAGTCCGTCCCCCGTCAGGTCTGTCCCACCACTGACAGCCTGGCCAAAGTAGTGCAGCCTGCTGGGAAACAGCGACCCCTCGATGCGCTGTGGGGCAGAGAGAGCAGTAAGGGGTGGGAAAGGGGCGGTTGTACTGTACAATGGGCACTAGGGGGCAGTGGAGAGTGATGGGAAAGGGGCGGCTGTACTGTACAATGGGCACTAGGGGGCAGTGGAGAGTGATGGGAAAGGGGCGGCTGTACTGTACAATGGGCACTAGGGGGCAGTGGAGGGTGATGGGAAAGGGGTGGCTGTACTGTATAATGGGCACTAGGGGGCAGTGGAGGGTGATGGGAAAGGGGTGGCTGTACTGTATAATGGGCACTAGGGGGCAGTGGAGGGTAATGGGAAAGGGGTGGCTGTACTGTATAATGGGCACTAGGGGGCAGTGGAGGGTGATGGGAAAGGGGCGGTTGTACTGTACAATGGGCACTAGGGGGCAGTGGAGGGTGATGGGAAAGGGGCGGCTGTACTGTATAATGGGCACTAGGGGGCAGTGGAGGGTGATGGGAAAGGGGCGGTTGTACTGTACAATGGGCACTAGGGGGCAGTGGAGGGTGATGGGAAAGGGGCGGCTGTACTGTACAATGGGCACTAGGGGGCAGTGGAGGGTGATGGGAAAGGGGCGGTTGTACTGTACAATGGGCACTAGGGGCAGTGGAGGGTGATGGGAAAGGGGCGGCTGTACTGTATAATGGGCACTAGGGGGCAGTGGAGGGTGATGGGAAAGGGGCGGTTGTACTGTATAATGGGCACTAGGGGGCAGTGGAGGGTGATGGGAAAGGGGCGGCTGTACTGTACAATGGGCACTAGGGGGCAGTGGAGGGTGATGGGAAAGGGGCGGCTGTACTGTACAATGGGCACTAGGGGGCAGCGGAGGGTGAGGGATGGGGAAGCGGCAGGTACAGGCCAATAGGCACTAGGGGGCCGTGGGGCCCCATAGTGTCCCTTCAGGACTGCGTGTTGACCCCACCTCCCAGGAGCTGGGTTCACCTG
Organism: Chelydra serpentina; assembly: GCA_037349315.1. NCBI lineage: Eukaryota > Metazoa > Chordata > Testudines > Chelydridae > Chelydra > Chelydra serpentina. The sequence continues at coordinate 614,924 of JBAIAC010000021.1, read as the reverse complement.
TCTGTACTGGGGACTGAGGCCTCCCTTTTCCCCGTGGAAGATGTACAAGGCCCCATGATTGTCATTCTCCATGGGGGCCCCGATGGCCACGTCCGTCTGTCCGTCCCCGCTGATGTCCCCGATTTCAGACATGCTGGCCCCAAAGCGCCCGTGCGCCTGCCCTGCCTGCCCCTGCAGTGTTCTCCTACACCTCAGCGTCGCCCCCTGCAGGCCAGATTCAAAGAAGCCCATGGAAAAAAGATCAGCATCGACTGCGAGGGTGAGTTCCCCCTACTGAGCCTCCCCATGCCTTTCCCGGCAACAGAGTGCCCTCTAGTGCTGCATTGGAGCCAGCACGCCCCGCCAGGTGAGTGCATGCCCTACTGAGCCCCCCACCCTGCTCCCTGGAGCACAGTGCCCAGGTATCACTGTGTTTATTTTCATAGTATCCCAGCCGCACGGCAGCCCAGGTCAAACGTGAACCCCAGGCCATCCATCTTTCCCGTGGCCCTCCTTGCCTCTCCTACCTGCCAGCTAAACGAGCAAATATAGATGCGCCCTCCGTTCAGAGGCGTATAGTACGTGGGGGCTCCGATCAGAACCAGGTCCGTGTTCCCATCTCTGTCGAGGTCCACGGTGCACAGTGTACCCCCAAAATACGAGCCGATCTGGAAGGACAGAGAAGTCACTCCTTCATTTTAGTCACTTCCTCCTCCTTCTTCCACTGGGTCCCTCACCCCCGCACCCTGCTGGGAGCAGGATTCAATCCCCATGTTCATTCCATCCTCTCCCTCACCCACCCTTTACGCACAGCAGATGGAGTACAGGAGTCCACGGGAGAGCGCTCAGGGATCGATTTATCTCGTCTAGACTAGATGCGATAAATCCAGGGCCGGCTCCAGGCACCAGCCTACCAAGCACATGCTTGGGGCGGCACCTTGGGGGGGGGGTGACGCTCAGGCATTTTTTGTTTTTTTTAAATTAACCTACTGTGGCAGGGCGGGCTGTCCGCCCTGCCCCACTGGCGTTCCGGCCGGGAGAGCGGGGCCAGGGTCGGGCTGGCCGCCCTGCCCCACTCCGCTCCGCAGCGCTCCGGCTGGGAGAGCGGGGCTGGGGGCGGGCTGGCCTCCCTGCCCCGCCCTGCCCCGCAGCGCTCCGGCCGGGAGAGCAGGGCCGGGGACGGGCTGGCCGCCCTGCCCTGCGGCGCTCCAGCCGGGAGAGCGGGGCCGGGGGTGGGCTGGCCGCCCTGCCCCGCGGCGCTCCAGCCGGGAGAGCGGGGCCGGGGGTGGGCTGGCCGCCCTGCCCCGCGGCGCTCCAGCCGGGAGAGCGGGGCCGGGGGTGGGCTGGCCGCCCTGCCCCACCGGCGCTCCGCCCTGCCCCGCGGCGCTCTGGCCACCCTGCCCCGCGGTGCTCCAGCTGGGAGAGCGGGGCCGGGGGTGGGCTGGCCGCCCTGCCCCGCGGCGCTCCAGCCGGGAGAGCGGGGCCAGGGGTGGGCTGGCCGCCCTGCCCCACCGGCGCTCCGCCCTGCCCCGCGGCGCTCTGGCCGCCCTGCCCCGTGGTGCTCCAGCTGGGAGAGCGGGGCCGGGGGCGGGCTGGCCATCCTGCCCCGTGGGCGCTCCACCCTGCCCCGCCGGCGCTCCGGCCGGGAGAGCAGATCCGGGGGCGGACGGGCTGCCCTGCCCTGCCGGCGCTCCGGCCGGGAGAGCGGATCCGGGGGCGGACGGGCTGCTCTGCCCCGCCGGCGCTCCGGCCGGGAGAGCGGATCCGGGGGCGGAGTGGCTGCCCTGCCCTGCCAGCGTTCCGGCCGGGAGAGCAGGACCAGGAGCGCTCCGGCCACCCTGCCCCGTGGGGAGAGCGGGGCCAGGGGCGGGCTGGCTGCCCTGCCCAGTGGCTCTCCCGCAGGGATGGGGGTTGTTGCGGTGCACTGGTGGGGGGTTTTCCGTGGGCGCTGTGGCGGGGATTGGTTTTGTTTTTTGTTTTGGTGTGGGGGGCGGCGCTTGGAGTTTTTTTTTTTTTTGCTTGGGGCGGCAAAAAAGTTAGAGCCGGCCCTGGATAAATCGACCCCCGATAGATCCGGCGGGTAGTGTAGACCTGCCCTAAGCCACTGTTATAAATTCTGTTCAGCTGGAATGTATAGGCAGTTAGACCTTGGAGAAACGTAGCGTGTTAGTTGAAGTGCAATCCTTTTCAGAAACCATGCATATTATCAGCAATGTTTTCACCCTGACTCAGTCTCTTTGTATTAGTCTTATGAGTTCTGTCTAAGGCCTGGTCTACACTAAACAATCAGGTCGGTATCGTTACGTTTCTCAGGGGTGTGAAAATTCACCCCCCCCCCCCCCGAACAATGCAATTAAACCAACCTAACTGGTGTAGTCAGTGCTAGACTTCTCCCGTCAATCTAGCAACCGCCTCTTGGGGAGGAGGACTGCCGATGCCAATGGGAGAAGCACTCCTGTTGGTGTAGGTAGCATCTTCACTGAAGTGCTACAGCAGCAGGGTTTTAAGTGTAGACAAGCCCTAACTGAATGTAAGAGCAGTGGGATACTGGAGACATGCTGACTGTCAGCTGCGGTGCAGTTCTCTAAACCAGTCAAATTTATCCCCTGCCTGAGACTTTCTGATTGAATCATTCCTGAAGGTGAAGCCAAACACATGGTGTCAAAACCTTACAGGCTTCCTCCAGTCCCTCCCCCCCCCCACACACCCATACATGCTCCCCATACCTGCTCCCCCTGCAGCTCCCATATGGGTGTCCATTGTCCGTCATCGGTATCTCGGCTGAACAGGACGACTTTGCCGGTGTGTTGGTAGCGAGGGGCCCCGACCACGTAGCTGCTCTGCCCATTGGCTGTGACGACCTGAGACGAATAACCTCAAAGGAAGAGAGGGACGTGGGGAGGTGAGATGGGAAACAGCCGTACAACAGTGCTGCACAGGGATCCCTTGCCCTGAACTGAGATGCAGCCACCTCTGGGGTGGGGTGCGGGGGTAGTTTACTCAGGCAGCTCTCGCCTGCTGCTGAGATGCAGCAGCTGCTGGGGCGGGGCGCGGGGGCTGTTTAAATAGGGAAGGGAAGCTGTGTGGGTTTGTTCATACCGAGGTAAGCATCATTCATGTCCGTGGAGGTTCTGGATACGTTGATGAAGCTCGGCTTCCCGCTGCTCCCGTACAGGTATATCCCACCTGACCAGCCATAGGCTCCCACCGCTCCCAGCACAGGCCCGTCCTAAACCGACACGCACGGAAAGGGGACCGATTACAGGAAACAGACAGCACAGCATGTATTTACGAGACCTCCCGACCATCTGCAGCACAGCGCAGCTTAGCATGGCACTGGGGACTGCCAGGGGAGACAGCGCCCCCTGCTGGCAGGACAGCACCACTCTCAGGCAAGGTGGGAAAAGCTCCCATGCTGCTCCTCCAGCGCTCTGGGCTAATAAAGGGCCATCTGCCTTTCAGGCACTAACCCAGCCTGATGCTACTTAGGCTGGAAGATCCATCAGGGCCCCAGCGCAGGGCAGCGTGGGACACGTCCTGGGGCCAGGCGTCACTCACAGGGGACAGCAGGGAGCTGAATCCTTCCTGAGACATCTCCAGCTGGAAGGAGCTGCCGTTCTGGGACTGGGTGCCTGGGGGGAGAGACAGACAGACAGATACAGGAGAGACCATCATAGACGGTAAAGGCCCTGTGTCCCGTTCCCTGAGCCAGCCCTTCTCCCCACCTCGAGGCTGGATTGGATCCAGAATCCCCTAGAGAGAAGGCCCCGGATCCCATTCCTCAGCCACTTGAGCCAGCCAGTCCCCTGCCCGGGAGCCCCTGGATGAGAAAGGCATTAGGGGCATTTAGGGAGATAGATCAGTCAAAAGATGTTGGACGGGGAAAGAGAGAATATTTGGGGCCTATTTGAGGTCTGGATTTTCAGAAGCTCCCCATCCCATCTCTTCCTTGAAAACCCATTTCTAAAACCCCAGGACCAGTGTGGCCCCTGCCCCGGCTCTGGTACCTTCGATGGCGAAGATCTTGTCCTGCAGCTGGCTCTGGATGCCCTGGAGGGCGTCGAAATTGTTCACCCGGAAGACGTGCTCGTCAGTGGGCTCAGAGGCGATCACATGGAGCTCTCGTTGGGCAGTAACACTGGAGAAGGCGTCGCCGACCTTCACAGAGTAGAGGGAGGTACAGGGGACACCAGGGCATCGGCATCAGTCACAGCCTAGAGCTCTGGACCAACATCCACCCACCCCGAGCCCTGCTGGGCCCTAGAGAGGGACAGCTCAGCCAGTGCCATGTGTCGCTCCGGTGGGTGGGGGGTGGGGAGCCGCTGGAGGAGCTTGGCACAAGTCTCACTGTGACGTGAGGAGAGGTGCCCTCGTGCCTGGACTCATAGAATCTCATAGAATCATAGAATCTCAGGGTTGGAAGGGACCTCAGGAGGTCATCTAGTCCAACCCCCTGCTCAAAGCAGGACCAACCCCAACTAGATCATCCCAGCCAGGGCTTTGTCAAGCTGGGCCTTAAAAACCTCTAAGGAAGGAGATTCCACCACCTCCCTAGGTAACCCATTCCAGTGCTTCACCACCCTACTAGTGAAAAAGTTTTTCCTAATATCCAACCTAAACCTCCCCCTCTTCAACTTGAGACCATTACTCCTTGTTCTGTCATCTTCTACCACTGAGAACAATCTAGATCCATCCTCTTTGGAACCCCCTTTTAGGTAGTTGAAAGCAGCTATCAAATCCCCCCTCACTCTTCTCTTCTGCAGGCTAAACAATCCCAGTTCCCTCAGCCTCTCCTCATAAGTCATGTGCTCCAGCCCTCTTATCATTTTTGTTGCCCTCCGTTGGACTCTTTCCAATTTATCCATATCCTTCTTGTAGTGTGGGGCCCAAAACTGGACACAGTACTCCAAATGAGGCCTCACCAGTGCCGAATAGAGGGGAATAATCACATCCCTCGATCTGCTGGAAATGCCCCTACTTATACAGCCCAAAATGCCGTTAGCCTTCTTGGCAACAAGGGCACACTGTTGATTCATATTCTGCAGAAAAGGACCTAGGGGTTACAGTGGACGAAACGCTGAACTGCTGCCCAGCCATTCGGTCCCTAGTCTGTAGCAATGCATGGGATTCTTCCGTCCTAAGTGCAGGACTCTGCACTTGTCCTTGTTGAACCTCATCAGATTTCTTTTGGCCCAATCCTCTAATTTGTCTAGGTCCCCCTGTATCCTGTCCCTACCCTCCAGCGTATCAACCACTACTCCCAGTTTAGTGTCATCTGCAAACTTGCTAAGGGTGCAGTCCACACCATCCTCCAGATCGTTGATGAAGGTATTGAACAAAACCGGCCCCAGCACCGACCCTTGGGGCACTCCACTTGATACCAGCTGCCAACTAGACATGGAGCCATTGATCACTACCCGTTGAGCACGACCATCCAGCTAGTTTTCTATCCACCTTACCGTCCATTCATCTAGCCCATACGTCTTTAACTTGCTGGCAAGAACACTGTGGGAGACTGTATCAAAAGCTTTGCTAAAGTCAAGAAATAGCACATCCACTGCTTTCCTCTCATCCACAGAGCCAGTTATCTCATCATAGAAGGCAATTAGGTTAGTCAGGCATGACTTGCCCTTGGTGAATCCATGCTGACTGTTCCTGATCACTTTCCCCTCCTTTAAGTGGTTCAGAATTGATTCCTTGAGGACCTGTTCCATGATTTTTCCAGGGATTGAGGTGAGACTGACTGGCCTGTAGTTCCCCGGATCTTCCTTCTTCCCTTTTTTAAAGATAGGCACTACATTAGCTTTTTTCCAGTCATCCGGGACCTCCCCCGATTGCCATGATTTGTCAAAGATAATGGCCAATGGCTCTGCAATCACATCCGCCAACTCCTTTAGCACCCTCGGATGCAGTGCATCCGGCCCCATGGAGTTATGGAACCTGCCTCATTTCAGCACCGAGTGGTGTTGGTTGTATCAGCAGCGGGGCACAGGGGTCTCCTTGCCATGGCGACTATCAGTGCTCTGGGGCCCTGCATGACTCAATCTCCAGGGGGTAGTGAGGGGTGAGTATGAGGAATGTCTCAGGGCAAGGGGTGAAGGGCTGGGACCACCGCACTAGTCCGGGTGGGGTGTGTGCCGTCGGTTCAGCGGTGGAGTCAGGCACCCCCCGGTCGCTGGGCCCGACAGATGCAACAGACAAAGGTCTAACAAGGCCCAATGGCTGGAAGCGGAATTTACACCCATTCCGATTGGAAAGAAGGTGTCAAGTTTAACCATGAGGGTAATTTACCATTGGAGCAGCTCACCACGGGCTGTGGTGGGTTCTCCATCCCTGGCCATTTTTATCTCAAAACTGGCTGGTTTTCTAAAAGATCTGCTCTGGTTCCAGCAGGGATTATAATGGAGGTCAGACTAGATCATCGCAAAAGTCCCTTCTGGCCTGGGAATCGATGACTCTAAACTTGAGTTTTGCCTTTGCAAAGGGAAGGTGATGGGCCTGACCCCGTAGTGCTCACGTGCTCTGCGCCCAGTGCTCTGTAGAATCTCTAAGGGCCAGTGTGTGTTCCTGGTGTGCTGGGGCTTGGCTCAAAGAGGGCAGAGTTAAGGTTGTGAGGGTGTTTGCCTTAACTGTGTATTTCATGGATTTCAGAGGCCTAAGTGCAGCTGCTCTCCGCATTCAGAAAGGGCAGGAAGCAGCGCTGGGAAACCTTAACTCTGCATTAGGGAAGTCTATGGAATAACCCAGCTTCTATTGATCACGCTCAGTTCCATTGTTCAAGAGACACGATTACATTTTCCTTTACTGTCCTTCATCGGCCGTCTGTTTAATCAAAGCTGCTTCCCTTGACCATACCTCCTACGCAAATGCGGAGCATTCATGTGGGTTTTAGAGCACTTTTAAATGTGGCTCTTCAGCCAGACATTTTGATCTCAGGGCAAAAAAAATCCAAAAGGAGACACTGCAGAATTCAAGGAACGTTAGCCAACAGTAGGGCTCAAACCCACGCCACCAATTCAGGGCCAATGGCAACTTGCTGTCACCTTGAGCCACATGAATACCCTCTTGCTTCAACAGAGCCCTAGAGCTTGATGCTCATGTCAATCTCTTTGGCTCAGCAGTTTGACATGTGCCATTCTAGGCAGACAGTGTCTAAGATTAATAATCTTTTGAATACTTCTTCCCCAGAAGGGCAGTGGGGGCCGTGCACGAGTGGAAACGTCAAGTGACTGAGATCAGTTTGGGGAGGTTCCGAGCCACTTTTTGAGCTTCAGGTGTGTGCAAAAAAGAACTGGTGATTTTGCTGTTTAACTGGGGGGCTGCATGTCAGGAACCCCTTGTTCAAGTGACCCCAAAATTGGACCACTAATCCTAACCTGCGTCCCCATGAGGAATTCCAATTTTCATGGCAATCTGAGGCCGCACATGGACTGTAGGGCAGTAACAAAACCCATCCTTTAACTAGAAAGGTCTGCTCAACCTGAACAACAGAGGAGCTCCAGCTCTCCTATAATGTCACACATTGATCCAGTTACAACCCAGGGTCAGTTCTTCTCCCTTATCTGATGGGAACCTAGACATGAGCTCAGATCCATACTAGTTCTCCGCACAGCCGTGGCTCACCCCGATGGCGTAGCGGATGATTCCAGCTCTCTCAGCCTCAGGGATGGCTTCTGAATAAGAAAGTGGGTCTCTAGTTTTCTCCCCATCTGTGATCACAATCAGAATCTTGGTGGCCTCATCCCGAGCTCCTTTCAAAGACGTGAACAGCTCCCACCTGGAAAAGGGTGGGGAATGCATGGGAGGGTTATTGATATTTAATAACACCTACTGCTCGTCCACTACTTTGGCATTGCAGATCTCAAAGTCCTTTACAAAGGAGGTCACTGTCATATCCCCATTATACTGATGGAGAAACTGAGGCACCAGGAGGGGATGTGACTTGTTTAAAGTCACAATACAACACAGGCTCAGAGCTGGCAATAGAGCTCTTGAGTCCTGGCTCCCAGCATCCCCACCCTGCTTTAATCTACTAGTCCCAAATCCCCTCCCACAGCTGGGGATAGAACCCAGGAGTCCTGAGTCCCTATCCCTTAGCTTGCATGTCCTTGCAGCCCATTCCCCGTGGAGTCAGTGCGGGGGGGAGGGCAATACCTACACCACTTTCTGGATGGCGGTGGCTGTGTACGTCCAACCCTTGAGCTGCACGACCGACCTGAGGAGATGATCGGGGTCACGACTCCTCCTGTACTGTGAGAAGTCGAAGTGCTCTCTAAATCCGTGCGAGTACTGCATGAGAGCGAACTGCAGGAGATGGGGGAGAACAGAGAAAAACAACCCCAGGGGCGGAGGGTAAGAAAAGCGTGAATCAGACTCAGTTAGCGGCTGGGGCAGGTGGTCGGGACGTAGTTGGTTGTCTAGGAATGTTTTCCTGGTTTTGGATGCAAAATCCATTGCTACTCCCTGCAGCACAGCGCCCCCTAGCGCCACACTGGGGCTGTGGGGTCAGTCCTGACTGCGAGGGGCAGGGTACGTAGTCAGGGTTCAGCCTCTGCCTGTTACCTGCGTGTCGGTGTTGCGGAAACGCTTCATGATCTCAGAGAGAAACGTCTTCATCTTTCTAAAGTCCTCAGGATTGATGCTGCCCGAGCCGTCGATGAGGAGCGCGATGTCTGTGGCACGTCTGGGGCACTCTGAGAGGAACGGGAAAGACGTACGTCCTGACTCAACTCCACCAACGTGGAGAAAACTCAGTGGAAAGAGCTAGACCAGATCAAAGGGCCCGTCTAGCCTGGTTCCCTCCCCCCCATGGGTGGCCCCTTGGTGCCGCTCCCGGGGCTGCCCCTCACCTGCCAGGGTGTCTGGGATGCGCTGGAGCTGCCGGAGGCTCTGGTCCAGGAGGAAGCAGTAGCCGTTGACGTACATGTTCTGCCCGCAGGCCCGGTGCACCGTGGGGCCGCACACCTGGGGCACAAGAGAGGGACGGGGTCACTGGGCGCCCCCTGAGGAGAGCACTGGGGGTGAGGGGAGTCTTCTCCCCCCCATGGATACGCAGGGAAAGGCCCCGTCAGGGCAGGGATCCCCATGGGGCAAACAGGACCCCAGGACCCAACGCCTGCCTCCAAGAGAGGGGACAGGGGGACATCATCTAGTTACCACGCTCCCTGCTATGGCCGTGCCCAGTCACTGTCCCTAGCGTGACATCATCCAGTTACCCCCATCCTTCACAATGTCATCGCACAGACACTGTAACCATGGCGATGTCACCCAGTTACCCCCATCCCTTACAACATCATGTCTCAGTCACTATGTCCATGGCGATGTTATCCTCCTCCCTGCTGTTTCAGTGCACCATTCTGGGTCCCACCATCCCCCCGACAAACATCACACCCTCGCTGTAGTCACACCGTTGTTATCTAGTTACCATCACCAGTCATTCTAGTGGTTAGCACCCGCCTACACACGCATTGTCATTCATCCCTCACCATGGTAACAGTGCCGTGTTCCGGTGATGGTGACGTCATCTGGCGACCACCCTGTACTTGCCATCAGCGCACAGAGCCCTTGTTGTGGGAAGATCACCCGCTCCTGTGATATCAGCCCATCTCCCCCCCTCCCGGTGTCACCCAGCCGTGAGCCTCCTGGTGACAGCAGCGCACAGGCACTCAAGCCCTGTGGTAACATCACCCATCTGGCATGTGGTGGGTGCAGAGTCGGTCGGGGCCTACAATGTCACGGTGCTGACATTTCATCCCGCTCCCGTTGCTGGGAGGAGGAGAATCCCGTGGAATTCTGGGGGACAGGGGCAGAGACTGACCCAACCCCGGGTACAACCCACAGACCGAGCCCCTTCCCTACCCCAAGGTGCGGTACCCACCAGGAGATTGGAGCCCTGGGCAGCCAGAGACAATCCGAGGGACATGTTCACGGCATCGGGGGGCCCTGAGAGGAGAAACACGCCAACAACAGGGTGAGAAAACTTGTCATTGGATATGTTTAGTCCTGCGTAGCTCTGAGTCATTTTGCACCCCTCTCTTTTGTGCACCCCCACCCCACTCCCTGAGGGGAAGTGATGGCAAATTGTTGCACAGAAATTAGAACCCAGGAGTCCTGATTCCCAGCCTCCCGTGCTCTCACCCGCTAGACCCTACTCCCCTCCCAGACCTGGGGATGGAACCCAGGCATCCTAGCTCCCAGACCCCCCATGCTAACCCACGGGACCCCACAGCACAGGGTGCCCCTACTCTGGATGGGGATCTCCTGGCAGCGTCTGGAGCCCGGGTCGCACTTGTAGACTTTGCCGGTTTCATTCACGTTTCCTGTCTGCAGCGGGGCCCCGACGAGTAGCCTGCGGGGAGAGAGCAGAGGGGGGCTTAGGGGACGTCCCGTCACCCCTGGGTGGTGGGGGCCAGACAGGGCAGCCCAGCCAGATGGGCCTCTCGGGGCTGGATATGAGGCACGTAACTGTAGGGCTCTGAGCCTGTGTTCAGCCCTTACCCCCCGGCGCTGGCACTCCCGAACTCCACCACGCTCTGCCCAAACCCCCTGGCTGCCTCCTGGAACGTGATGGGTCCCTCCACATCCACGCTGAATCCACGGCTCAGAGCCAGCACTGCAGGGGTTAAAAAGCCACATATTACAGTTTTCCCCATGGAGAAGGGGCCAGTGGTGGGGGCTGAGGGGCCGGCCCCTCCTGGCTGTGGGACTGATTCCGAGCCCCCCGCTGTAACCCCACTCCCCTTCCAGAGCTGGGGACAGAACCCAGGAGTCCTGAGAGCCCAGCTGCTCCCCTTCCCCTTCCCGAGGCTTAGGCAATGAGCGGGTGCGCGCAGGGCCCCAGCTTCTCCCCACCCCACCGGCTGGCAACTCACCTGTGCACAGGTAAATGAGCAGACGCAAGGGGCCCATCCTGGGAGGCTGGAGGTGGGTTGACTGCTGGGAGCGGTGTCCCGGGAGGTTTGAGGGCGCTGCCGAGGAGGCAGCTGAGTTCAGAGGAAAGAGAATAGATATTGGTGCCCTGCGAAGGGAGAGAGAGACCCGCCCTGGGGAGGGGACAGGACTCAGGGGAAAGAAATAAGAAAGCTAACGTGAGTGAGACAGACACGCCACCGGCGACACTGACAGACACGGGCACGTACAAAACTGCACTGAGCCAGACCGCCACAGAGAGAGAGAGACAGGCCCACACCGACACCCAGGGCTCGGCTGCAGGAGAAAGTTATTCATGATCAGCAAGACATCGAAGCTGAGCGACACCTAGACGGTTGCCCTTTTGTTGCTTATGTAGGCAAAGCTTTTCCACCCAGCCACCCCTCGCCCCAACCCAGCCGGGCTCCTGGCCCCCCCGCCCCCACTCTGGGCGAGTTGAGTGTAGGGTCTCGCTTCACTTGGCCAATATGCTGCTCCTAAACCAAGTGTAAGGGCGCTGTTATCCCCTTATTAAAACTCAGCGGGGGTGTTTTGGTTGCTAGCTCCCAGTACCAAAAGAAAGGGGGCGGGTCGATGGGAAATCAGGACCCTAAGACTGACAGTCCCCAGGGGCAATGGGGAGAGGCCAATGCTCCGGGTCAGCCTGATTGACAGGGTGGGCAGGCGAATCAGGGAGTCAGGAGGCCAGGGTGGGTCCCATCCTCCGTGAGAGCTGGAATTGCCCGGGTCACACAGAGTGGGGCCCAGCTAAGGAGAGAGCAGGGGCCCGAGCTGGGCTGGGGAGCAGAGCTGGGCCAGATCCAGAGGGGCCAGAGAAGCAGCCCGGGGAGCAGCTCAGTGCTGGGAGCAGAGTCACAGAAGCAGCCGGGGGATCAGCTCAGTGCTGGGAGCAGAGTCACAGAAGCAGCCGGGGGAGCAGACCTGTGCTGGGAGCAGAGTCACAGAAGCAGCCGGGGGAGCAGACCTGTGCTGGGAGCAGAGTCACAGAAGCAGCCGGGGGAGCAGACCTGTGCTGGGAGCAGAGTCACAGAAGCAGCCGGGGGAGCAGACCTGTGCTGGGAGCAGAGTCACAGAAGCAGCCGGGGGAGCAGACCTGTGCTGGGAGCAGAGTCACAGAAGCAGCCGGGGGAGCAGCTCAGTGCTGGGAGCAGAGTCACAGAAGCAGCCGGGGGAGCAGACCTGTGCTGGGAGCAGAGTCACAGAAGCAGCCGGGGGAGCAGACCTGTGCTGGGAGCAGAGTCACAGAAGCAGTCGGGGGAGCAGAGCTGTGCTGGGAGCAGAGCTGTAGCAGCCAGAGGGCCAGAGAAGCAGCCCAGAAGGCTGGAGGCAGCAGCAGCAGCAGTCGTGCTGAGGCAGAGGAGCTGGAGCTGAGGCAGAGGGTGGAGCTGGGGCTGGAGCAGACCGGAGCCGGGTGTGGGGAGCAGCTGGGGAGAGCGAGGGGGACCCTGGCAGAGGGCCCAGCGCAGGGAGACGCCCCCAGCCGAGAGGCCCTGCAGGCCAGACTTGGAGGGGGATCGTAACCCCGACAGGGCGGGGGCGACGCTGGGAAGAAGGGTCCTGCCACTTAGAGCCTGAGGGCGTGTGGCCACCGCCAGAGCAGTGTCCGACCCGCGGCATCCCTGCAGCACAGCCAGGGCCTGGGCAGGGGCCTGGGACATGTGAGGAACTGACTGAACTGCCCTGACATCCCAGAGACGCTGGTTGTTGACGTCCCCGTGCCACAGAGCAGGGTGGCGGGTTTTCCTTTCACCTTTCTCATTCTTTCCTTATTTTTTAATTGGTTGCTGTTTAATAAATTGTATTTGCTTTAAACTGTATGTGATGATCAGTGGGTCAGGGAGGGATCCAGAGCAGAGAGAGCCCCCCGGAGTGGGGCCACCCTTGCTCCTCCCCTAAGTGAGCACGACGAGGTTGGGGGTCGAGCCCCCCAGGAATCCTGGGCCCAGCCTTGAAAGGACTCTGCCGCACGGGAGAGTGGAAGGGGAGCCCTTGAGGTCAGGCAGGCCTCTGGGTAAAGGAAGTGGGAGCGAGGACTCAGATCCTTTCACTAGCCCATTTCACTGGGGTAGTGAATAGCCAGGATAGTTCCCCACAATAGCGGGACCATTCGCGCACTTACACAAGGTCAGAGCGTCCACTCACGGGGGCTGCGCTGGTTGGGTTGAAACAGTTCCAGTTAAACTGGGACAACTTGTGTGTGTAGCCAAAGCCAGTGACAATGGCACATGCAGCCTTTCACACAGCCACAGTGAGCAAATCCCACACAACCCACACCGAGACAACTACACCCGCAGCCTTACACACAGCCACAGTGAGCAAATCCCACACAACCCACACCGAGACAACTACACCCGCAGCCTTACACACAGCCACAGTGAGCAAATCCCACACAACCCACACCGAGACAACTACACCCGCAGCCTTACACACAGCCACAGTGAGCAAATCCCACACAACCCACACCAAAACAACTACACCCCCAGCCTTACACACAGCCACAGTGAGCAAATCCCACACAACCCACACCGAGACAACTACACCCTCAGGTTTACACACAGCCACAGTGAGCAAATCCCACACAACCCACACCAAAACAACTACACCCCCAGCCTTACACACAGCCACAGTGAGCAAATCCCACACAACCCACACCGAGACAACTACACCCGCAGCCTTACACACAGCCACAGTGAGCAAATCCCACACAACCCACACCGAGACAACTACACCCGCAGCCTTACACACAGCCACAGTGAGCAAATCCCACACAACCCACACCGAGACAACTACACCCGCAGCCTTACACACAGCCACAGTGAGCAAATCCCACACAACCCACACCAAAACAACTACACCCCCAGCCTTACACACAGCCGCAGTGAGCAAATCCCACACAACCCACACCGAGACAACTACACCCTCAGGTTTACACACAGCCACAGTGAGCAAATCCCACACAACCCACACCAAAACAACTACACCCCCAGCCTTACACACAGCCACAGTGAGCAAATCCCACACAACCCACACCGAGACAACTACACCCGCAGCCTTACACACAGCCACAGTGAGCAAATCCCACACAACCCACACCGAGACAACTACACCCGCAGCCTTACACACAGCCACAGTGAGCAAATCCCAAACAACCCACACCAAAACAACTATACCCCCAGCCTTACACACAGCCACAGTGAGCAAATCCCACACAACCCACACCAAAACAACTATACCCCCAGCCTTACACACAGCCACAGTGAGCAAATCCCACACAACCCACACCGAGACAACTACACCCTCAGCCTTACACACAGCCACAGTGAGCAAACCCCACACAACCCACACCGAGACAACTACACCCTCAGCCTTACACACAGCCATGGTGAGCAAATCCCACACAACCCACACCGAAACAACTACACCCTCAGCCTTACACACAGCCACAGTGAGCAAATCCCACACAACCCACACCAAAACAACTATACCCCCAGCCTTACACACAGCCACAGTGAGCAAATCCCACACAACCCACACCAAAACAACTATACCCCCAGCCTTACACACAGCCACAGTGAGCAAATCCCACACAACCCACACCAAAATAACTACACCCTCAGGTTTACACACAGCCACAGTGAGCAAACCCCACACAACCCACACCGAAACAACTATACCCTCAGCCTTACACACAGCCACAGTGAGCAAATCCCAAACAACCCACACCAAAACAACTATACCCCCAGCCTTACACACAGCCACAGTGAGCAAATCCCAAACAACCCACACCAAAACAACTATACCCCCAGCCTTACACACAGCCACAGTGAGCAAATCCCACACAACCCACACCGAAACAACTATACCCTCAGCCTTACACACAGCCACAGTGAGCAAATCCCAAACAACCCACACCAAAACAACTATACCTCCAGCCTTACACACAGCCACAGTGAGCAAATCCCACACAACCCACACCAAAACAACTACACCCTCAGGTTTACACACAGCCACAGTGAGCAAACCCCACACAACCCACACCGAAACAACTACACCCTCAGCCTTACACACAGCCACAGTGATCAAACCCCACACAACCCACACTGAGACAACTACACCTTCAGCCTTACACACAGCCACAGTGAGCAAATCCCACACAACCCACACCAAAACAACTACACCCTCAGGTTTACACACAGCCACAGTGAGCAAACCCCACACAACCCACACCGAAACAACTATACCCTCAGCCTTACACACAGCCACAGTGAGCAAATCCCAAACAACCCACACCAAAACAACTATACCCCCAGCCTTACACACAGCCACAGTGAGCAAATCCCAAACAACCCACACCAAAACAACTATACCCCCAGCCTTACACACAGCCACAGTGAGCAAATCCCACACAACCCACACCAAAACAACTACACCCTCAGGTTTACACACAGCCACAGTGAGCAAACCCCACACAACCCACACCGAAACAACTATACCCTCAGCCTTACACACAGCCACAGTGAGCAAATCCCACACTGAGACAACTACACCCTCTGTCTTCCACAGCCACAGTGAGAAAATAACGTACAACCCACACCAAGACAGCTCACCCTCAGTGTTGCACCCAGCCACAGTGAGACAATAGCATACAACCCACACTGAGACAACTACACCCTCAGCCTTACACACAGCCAAAGTGAGGCAGCCACACACACAACCTTATACACATCACACACACACCCACAGTGAGACTACCACACACAAAGCTGTACCACATTGATACAACTGCACTGAGAGAACCACATACGCAACCACACACATCTGCACTGAGACCTCCCCATCTACAACTACCTGCCCCACACACGTGTCCAGAAAACACACACACAACTCTTGGGCTTCTCTCTGTATTTTTGCACTTTGGTAGCCATTGGCGTATCAACAAAGAATTATTGAATTGAGCCAGTTGTATCTCAGTGCTGGCTGAGGGACCCCTGTATAAACAGCCCCTGTGCACCACCCTAGAAACAGCTGCATCTCAGCACTGGGCAGGGGGTCCCTGTATAAATGCACAGCCTGGAAAGTGCTTTGTTCTTGTGCAGCTTGACAGGCATGAGGATATGAAAGATGGTCCCACAAAGCCTCATCCTCTTTCCAAAAAACTCAATCTGTGGTTTTAACACTCCCCTTTCTCCCGTGCTGTGCTCATTTGGCTCTGAGGGCACTGGGGTGAATGGCTCCCGGGCTGGATTCCAGATTATAAGGGAAGTTTTTAACCAGGATGACTCACTGATTTCTGAACTCTGCATTTCCCTGTCTATTTCTACATCGCTCTCTCTCTGGCCTTGTCTGCAACAAACTTTTGCCTTAAAATTTCCACCTGTTGCTACCACCTCTGGGGTGCGGCATGAGGACTGTTCATACAGGGATCCTTGCCTGGCACTGAGATGCAGCCACCTCTGGGGTGGGGAGTGGCGGCTGTTCATACAGGGATGTATCACCCAGAACTGAGATCTCCAGCTGTTCATAGAGACCCCTCGCCTGGTGCTGAGATTCAATCACCTCTGGAGTGGGGTACAGGGGCTGTTTATACAGGGATCCCATGCCTGGTACTGAGATGCAGCCACCTCTGGAGTGGGGTACAGGGGCTGTTTATACAGGGATCCCATGCCTGGTGCTGAGATGCAGCCACCTCTGAGGTGAGGCATGGCAGGAGCGGACACTGTATCTAGTATAAACAGACTTTACATCTGGTGCCCCTTTTGTAGCAGCCTCGATTTCTCTCCCTGTCGGTCTCTGTCTCTCACCAACTCTTGCTCGTTTCTTACAAACACCGGGGGCTGATCTCTATATTTAAACGTCCCGTTCCTCTGCCCCCGAGAGAGGCAGATCTGGTGCATGCATCAGGTCATTTCCAAACCCCGGATACCGCACATACAAAGCGTCACGTTTGTGGTCGTGACACTTCCCTCCTCTTTGTGCTCTCCGACCAAAGCTGTTTGTGGCAATAAAAGAAAACAGAAGCAACTGCCCGTCTCAGACAAAGGGCAGCTGAGCCGGATGTGCAAAGAGCTCTGCAAAGTGCTGATGAGCTAGGGAACGGTCAGAGGGTTACAAGAGTGAGTGCAGGAGTGTGTTAGCCGAGCTCCAGCGATTTCTGACTAGAGCGGAGAGGGGACATAGTTTTGCAAAACTCACGAAAGTTGCACCTCACAATGTCTACCTTAGTTATCCTCACGCACCCGCTGACCAAAATTATGCTGTCATTGAAATAGAGATCTATGCCATTGTCTGGGCTGTCAAGCGACTTAAACTGTATTTGTGTAACCAAAAAAATGTACTTTATTAAGGGATCCATGCTTCTCTGAGATCTCAACACCTGGAAAACCGTCTGGCAGATAAAGACTTTGAAATAGGGAGATTGGTCCCAGGCTGGTAGGGAGTTCAGTCTGAGTACTGAGAACTGTAAGCTGCCTGTAACATCCAGTGGGGTGAGAGTCTGTTTGATTCAAACTTTGCTTAGTCTGTTAAAGGCAGAATTTAGACTGCCAATTCATTTTTATTTCTTAGGTGACCACCTTTGACCTCTACGCCTGCTATCTATAATCACTTAAAATCGATCTTTCTGTAGTTAATTCATCTGTTCTATATTTTATCTAAAACAGTGTGGTTTTGGTTGAAGTGCTTGGGAAATCTCAGCTCAGATTACAAAGGCTGGTGCGTGTCCACTCCACACTGAGGAGGGAACTAAGTAATGAGCGTATACTGGTCAGGCTTCTGATCAGTGCAAGATGGTACAGTTCTGGGGTGCAGGGCTGAAACTAGGGTGATTTTCTCGGCCTCTCGCTCTATGATTCCTGAGTGGCTCAGGGATCATTCATGCAATTTAGCGGGGAGTGGGGCTCCACATTCGGATGGCTATGTGATCACAGCACCTGGAAGGGTTTGCTGTGCGTCACTGGCACAGATTTGCGAGGGACACCCCAAGGTGCCGAGTTAGGGAGGCACAGCCATGCCACAATTCCGAGCTATACCCCGGGGATCCTGGTGCAGTGAGCGGAGCAAAATACACAGCTTGTTGTTCCGAGTGAGAGTTGCACTTCGTACACTGGTGTGGAGAGTTTAAGTGAGACTTTAAGTGTGGTGGCTGAGACCAGTCAAAGAGGTTACCAGTTTGTGATTTTCTGTTTGCTTATATAGGGAATGGGAAGTAGGAACAGAAAAAGCAGAAAGGCGCATGAGTTGCAAAGTTAGAGCCTTGCAGACTGCAGGTGGCAGAAAGGGAGAAAGAACATCAGCAAACCTTGCAGCTAAAAGAAGCAGAGGCTGCCAGAGAGGAGGCTGCACGCAGAAAGGCTCTGTAAGCGCACGCTGCCAGCGAAGCAGCAGCACATCAGCGGGCCCTAGGACTGCAAGCCGGAGAAGCTGACGAAAAGGAAAAAGGGCGAAGACACCAATTGGACTTGCTAGAAGAGCACAACCAGAATCCTCCCACTCCACTGATTTATTTTTTTTATTTCTTAGGTAATCAACTTTGACCTCCACACCTGATACTTATAATCACGTACAATCGATCTCTCTGTAGTTAAGAAATCTGTTCTATATTTGATCTAAAACAGTGTGGTTTGGGTTGACGTGCTTGGAGAATCTCAGCTCAGATTACAAAGGCTGGTGCGTGTCCATTCCACACGGCGTGAGTGGAGCACTAAGTAATGAGTTTACAGTGGTCAGGCTTCTGCCCAGCGGAACATGGTACAGTTCTGGGGTGAAAGGTTGGAGAGCTGCGGGGAATTGGCTGGAACCTCTTTATTGAGTATGGCTACGATTTAGTCATGGGTATTTTTATTAAAAGTCATGGACAGGTCAAAGGCAATAAACAAAAACTCACAGCCTGTGGCCTGTCCATGACTTATATTAAAAATATCCATGATTAAATCTTGGTGAGGGGAGTGCTAGGGGCGTGGGGGGGGATGCTGCTGGGGAGGGGCATCCGGAGAGGGATGCTGCAGGGCAGGGAGGGCGCCCAGGGTCAGTGGCACCAGCTGCCAGGGCCGTGGACTGCAGCTGCTCCGGCCGGCTGGAGCCCGCTGCCTGGGACCGCGGTCCGTGGCTGCTCTGGCCAGCCAGCCAGTGGTGAATATGGAGGTTCCAGGATGCTACTTTGAGGTACAGAGTGTCACACTCCCCCCCCGCCCCCCTCCACCCCCGCCCTTCGTTTACTGCAGGAGTGTTAGTCACTGACTAATGCAGAGGCCGTGTGCCCAAGTTAGGTTTTGACCACACAGCTCCCAGGTGTTGCTAAACATTGTACTGTTACCCGCAGGCGCTTTTGCAAAGTTCAGTGTACATTTTAACACTTTGTGGATCTGTCTAGTGATCTCAAAAGTTAGCAAGCGTGCCTCCTCTGAGTTGCTAGAAAACATCTCTTTGGGCTGGTCCACACTGGGGCGGAGGGTCGATCTAGGAAACACAACTTCAGCTACGAGAATGGCGTAGCTGAAGTCGACGTTTCCTAGATCGAACTAAGATTACTTACTGAGGGTCCACGCGGCGCAGGCAGGCTCCCCCGTCGACAGCGCTTCCTCCTCTCGGCGAGCAGGAGTTCCGCAGTCGACGGGGGAGCGCTTCTGGGATCGATTTATCGCGTCCAGATGAGACGCGATAAATCAATCCCAGAAGATCGATCTCTACCCGCCGAATTGGGCGGGTAGTGTGGGCCTACCCTTTGTATCTGTGCACCATTGTTAACCTTTCAGCTTTTCCAATTAGTGTTAACTCAGTGCCGATATGAATGTTTTCTAGAGTGTAGCTAACTTGCATTTAGCCATGAGGTGGTGTGCCTCAGTTTCCCCTTCCACACAGCAGACCTGGTTTATTATGGTTTCTCTGCTGTGCCAAGCTTCAAGCCTGTTTACCAGTTGTAGCTGAGAAGCAGCATCACCATCGGGCTTCTTAACACAGGGTGTGTTTTTATTTTCTACTCCTAGCATGTGCAAAAGCTTTTCTCCAAAACTGTGTAGATTGCACCTTTGCAAAGGATTTACCATCAGTACCAAATTCTTAGTCATGAGACTTATCAGTAAGGTCAAATCTTTCGTCACAGGTAGGCGTTTCCAAGTATTTTTATCGTACCGTGCCTTCTGTTAAGACAGTCTGGTTTCTTCAGTACCCATTGTGTCTTTCAACTCCTTCCTGAACCTTAGAATGTGTTCAGTTACTGGTTTTTCTTTCCCTTCAGTACAGGTTCTCAATCCAACTGTATCTTTGGGGCTTTGGTACTTCAGGGTCTGGTGAGGTAAGCATGTAGGGGGATTCTGCATGTTAGCTGTCCCTCTATGGAGCTGTCTCCCAAACCCAGATTTAAAAGTAGCAATTTTGCAACAGAAAAACTTCAAAAACAGGATCCAATGAGAAACAGCGGAATTGGAATTAATATGCAAACTCGATACCATGACCTTAGGCTTGAATATTGACTGCGGATGGCTCGGTCATTACGTTAATTGAATTTATTTCGCCTCCTTAAAAACCCTTAACACCTTTGTGTCAACTGTCTGTAATGGGCCATGTTGATTATCACTTCAAAAGTTTCTACTGATAACAGTGCCTTTCAATTAATTAGCCCTTAACGTTGATATAGACACTCCCACCTTTTCATGTTTCTCTGAATGTATAAATATCTGCTTACTGTATGTTCCATTCCATGCATCCGATGAAGTGGGTTCTTAACCCACGAAAGCTTATGCTGAAAAAAATTTGTTAGTCTCTAAGGTGCCACAGGTATTTTTCTTGTTTTCTTTTTGCTGACACAGACTAACACGGCTACTACACTGAAATGTGCCAGTAGGTGGCCCAGGGAATGAATCTCTCTGTGTGTGCTCAGCTCAGGCAATGCCAAGGAGAGCTGCCCCCAGTCACGCCCACCCAATCCTTTGCCAGTCAGTCTCCTGCCCTGGAGTCTGCCTCCGTGTGTCCCCAGGGCGGGGGCAGCCCCCAAGGAGATCTGCCCAGCCTACACTCGGCACCCTGCCAATGTGCCCACCCGGCCCAGTGGGGAGAGAGCACAGCGGTCTCCTGGGTCTTTCTGTGCTGGGCGCTGGGGCGCAGGCTCGCTGCGGAAGGAGGGGGCAGCTGGCCCTGGGGACTGAACCAGGGTCTGAGGAGAGGCCCGGTGGGGAGTTGTTAGGTGTGGGCTGCTGGAAGCAGGAGGCTCTCCTGCACTGGGACAAGAGAGGGGCCAGAGGGCTCTGTGTTGTGGGCTGATCAAGATGGACCGAGCTGTAACTTTCTGCTCTCTGTGCTAACCATGGAGTTTCTAGGCTGTGTTCCAGACCTCTCATAAACCCTGCTGCTTTCACAGCGCTGGCTGAGAGTCCCTGCAGCTGCTGAAGGTGGGGATCACTGCATTGCTCCCTTTGGGGGTACCAGTCTCTCCCAGGTGTCCAACTCAGGCAGACTCGCTGCAGGGAGCTCACGGTGTGTTGCAGGGGGGGCTGAAGGCTCCGCGGTTCGGTTCCAGGACGGGGTGAAGCCAAGTGGCTCACCCCGGAGCGTGACCCGAAGGGGGCTGACATGCAAAGGGCTCCTCCCAGGGACGGTTCCAGAGCCGTGTGAGAGCACCGGGCCTGTGGATCTGTGACACCACAGGTGCCGGCTTCCTCTGGGCCCCAAGGGTGCTCAACCTCCTGCGCCGCTCCAGGCCCCACCCGACCCCTTCCCCCCAAGTCCCTGCCCCTCCTCTTCCTACCCCAGCCCTTCTCCCAAGCCCCCACCCTGCCTCTTCCTGCCCCGTTCTTCCCCCTCCCCCAAGCATGCTCCATCCCTGCTCCTCCCCCTCCCACCTTGCGCGTCCTGCATGCTGCGGAACAGCTGATCGCAGTGGGTGGGAGGCGCTGGGAGTGGGGGAGGAGTTGATCGGCGAGGCCACCGGTGGACAGGAGATGCTGGGGGGAAGGGAGGGAGGTGGCTATTGGTAGGCGCTAATCACCTGGTCATTTGTTTCTGTGGAGCATCCACAGAGTTGGGGCCTATGCGTGACACCTTTGTTTTGCCAAGTCTGTTTGATGTCACCGGTTTCAGACATGGGGCTCAGTCCCTGAAGGGAAGAATGGTAGGGCATGAGGGATAAACAGGGGAATGGTGAGTAGGAGCAGAGAGGTTATTATACCTCTGTATTTGGCCTTGCTGTAACGGTTGCTGGAATCCCGTGTGACAACAAAGAACAGATAAAGGGGAGACTTAATTCACGGGGAACAGAAATTTCATAACAGGAGGCTCTTCAGTCTAGCAGGGAAAGTTCTAACAAGAGCCAGTGGCTGGAAGTTGAAGCTAGACCAATTCAGACTGGAAATAACTGTGGAGTGCCCCAGGGGTCGGTCCTGGGGTCGGTTTTGTTCAACATCTTCATTTATGATCTGGATGATGGGATGGATTGTACCCTCAGAAGTTCACGGGTGACACTAAACTGGGGGGAGAGGTAGATATGCTGGAGGGTAGGGATAGGGTCCAGAGTGACCTAGACAAATTGGGCCAAAAGAAATCTGATGAGGTTCAACAAGAACAAGTGCAGAGTCCTGCACTTGGGACGGAAGAATCCCATGCACTGCTACAGACTAGGGACCGACTGGCTAAGCAGCAGTTCTGCAGAAAAGGACCTAGGGGTTACGGTGGACGAGAAGCTGGATATGAGTCAGCAGTGTGCCCTTGTTGCCAAGAAGGCTAACGGCATATTGGGCTGCATTAATAGAAGCATTGCCAGCAGATTGAGGGAATGATTATTCCCCTCTATTCAGCACTGGTGAGGCCACATCTGGAATATTGTGTCCAGTTTTGGGCCCCCCACTTCAGAAAGGATGTGGACAAATTGGAGAGAGTCCAGCGGAGGGCAACAAAAATGATTAGAGGGCTGGGGGCACATGACTTACGAGGAGAGGCTGAGGGAACTGAGCTTTCTTAGTCTGCTGAAGACAAGAGTGAGGGGGGATTTGATGGCAGCCTTCAACTACCTGAAGGGGGGTTCCAAAGAGGATGGAGCTCGGCTGTTCTCAGTGGTGGCAGATGACAGAACAAGGAGCAATGATCTCAAGTTGCAGCGAGGGAGGTCTAGGCTGAATATTAGGAAACGCTATTTCACTAGGAGGGTGATGAAGCACTGGAATGGGTTACCCAGGAAGGTGATGTAATCTCTGTCCTTAGAGGTTTTTAAGGCTCGGCTTGAGAAAGCGGCAAACGGGAGAGAATTAGGCTACGAGGAGGCTGCTAATTGGATGCAAGCTCATTTGTGAGGGACCAGGCAGGGCTTACATCAAGCCAAGAGACTGGTACAAGAGAGAGGGCTGCAGGGTGAGGCGTGGCAGGGAAAGGAGACTGAAGGAGGGGCAGGAATCCATGTTACCTAGGAGAGAGGGGTCTGACTAGGATGAGGGCAAGCAAGGTAGGAAGTGGTCCAGGGGTGAGAGCAGTGAGGTTAGGGAAGATGCAGCCCTTGACTGCTTGGTAAAGGGAACCCAGAGAAGAGGGCAGGTCTGGGTCCCCCTGCCGGGGGGTACTGCCAGGGGCAGCCAGCCAGCAGGCTGTCTGGGTCATGGCAGGAGTCACAGGGTCAGGGCAGTTGGTGTGAGGACAGTTGAGTGTGGTTTCTCTGGAGAGATTTGGAAAGTAACACGCTTAGGGAGCTGGCCGGAGGGGCGAGTCATGAAGGGAAGCAGCCAGCGAGGGAGGGGCCGCGGACTGAGAGTGCCAGAGAGTGACGGGGAGCAACCACTGGAAGGGGCGTCGGCCGGGCAGAGGTCCCCAGAGTGGCCAGGAGGAGGTGCTGTTGAGTAGGAGCCTGGCCCGGGGCTGACAGCACAGCCCCCTTTCCCGCCCACAAACGCACCCGCTGTATTTGGGGACGGTTTGGAACGACCTGAGACATCAGGCAAGGCAGGCGAATGACTCCGAGAGCTCGGCTTTATTAGACGTCACCCAGTAGCACCTCGAGGCCCTTACTGAGACGGGGGCCCTGGTGCCACATGGAGCCCAGCTGGGACCAAGGCACCTGATTCATCTCCGAGTGCCATCTTCACAGTGAGAGTCAAGCCATGTGCCAAACGGCTCCCAGCATAAATAGAAAATGGCAGGATAATTATCCCCCCGTTACAAGTGGGGAAACTGAGGTGCAGAGAGACTCCGCCCCTCCCGCTCTAATGCACTAGACCCCACTTCCCTCCCACTGCTGGGGATAGAACCCAGGAGTCCTGGCTCCCAGCCCCCCATGGATGCTCAGAAGGGACATTCCAAGTCCAGCTTGTCACTTTGGTGTGTGGATCTGGAGTAGCCCATGAGGGGCGGGGATGTGGGCGGGGCTATTGTTTGGGGGCGTCGGGGGCAGGGGAGGCATCGCTCTGGTCCGGCTCGGCCCCATCACCCTCCATCATCTGCTTGTACTGGCGCTTGAAGAAGCCGAACTGGAAGGAGATAGGGGGGAGAGATGGTGAGAGCCAGCCGGACAGAAACAGATGGACTTGCGCCTGGTGGGGGGAGGGGGTGGGAGCAACCAAAGTAAATACCCTCTCCCCTCCCCCACCAGTAGGGAGGGCCACAGGCCCCGCCCCCAGAGTGATGAGCAGTATGGGAAGGGTCCAAGCCCTGCCCCCCTCACCTTGTAGAGGGCTGCGGTGATGAGAGCCAGCAGGACCAGGCCCCCCACGCTGCTGCCCACGATGATGGGCAGGTAGTTATAGACCTCGTAGCGCTCCACCACCGTCTGCACCTGGGGGAGAGGAGCTGTGAGATGGGGACCCAGGAGTCCTGGCACCACCCACCTACCCCTGCTCTAAACCCCCAGACCTCACTTCCATCCAGAGCAGGGACAGGACCCAGGAGTCCTGGCTCCCAGCTCTAACCACTAGCCGATGCTCTCTCTATCCCGGGCGCAGTCACTCTGGTACCTGGCGCTGGACGAATCCCTCCTTCTGGGTGTATTTCTCCTCCTCGTATTCGATCCGGGCCTCGCTCACCAGACTCACTTTCTGCTGCTGAGTCTGGAACAGAGAAATTCACCGTCCCTGACCGGAAATGTCACAAACCAGCCCAGAGCATCGTCCCAGAGGGACCCAGAGCAATTTACAGGCCGTTCACCCAGGGGCAATCCCTTGCCTGGCACTGAGATGCAGCTACCTGTGGGGAGGGGCTCAGGGGCGGTTCACATGGGGGGGATCCCTCGCCTGGTGCCAGGAGGCAGAGGCAGCTCTCGTACCTGGGAGACCCACTGGAAGCTGACGTTCCCTTTGATCATGAACTCCAGCGGTTGCTTCTTTTCCAGGGAGGCGATTCTGCACCGGATCTTCTTACAGGTGGCCACGGAGCAGTCCTGGGGGTGGAAGGATTTTGCCGGGTGAAGCCGGGGGCGTGCAGGGGCTCAGCATGGCTATGAGGGTCTGGGTCTGTCTATAACAGGGGCCCCTCCTCCAGCCCAGCCCCCCACTCGCTGTCTATGTTAGTGCAGAGGGGAAGGGGCTGATGGGACCCGCACTGGTCTGTACTCACCAGCAGGGGGCGCTGGCTCATCTGCTTCACAAAGTCCTTTGAACCGGGCGTTTCAGCCTCACTGTTGCACTGAGCCAGCTCGGGCTGGGGAGGGAGAGAGACACGGTGTTAACGGGGGTGGGAAGGGGACATGGGGCCTTTCCCCTCTAGGGGACGCCAGCTACAATTCGACCATAGCACAGGGGACTGGCTGGTTTGGGGGCTGGGGACATGGTGTGTTTCCCCTGTAAGGAGCCTGTCCCAGCAGGGGGCGCTGTAGGGCAGAGTAGGCGTCATTGGGCCCATCTCACACACACACAAGGGCAGGGAGAGGCAGGTACCTTGGAGGGGACGACCTCAGAGGCGTCCCACACCCGGACCCCGCTCAGCTCCACGGGGAACTGGAACGTGACCGAGATGGGGACGCTTCGCTCCCGCAGGTTCTTGACCTGAAAGAAACAGACTCACCACAGGGCACTGCAGTAGGAGAACCCAGGAGCTCTGATCCTCAGCCCCCGCTCTGACCCTCAGACCCCACTCCCCTGCCAGAGCTGGGGATAGAACCCAGGAGTCCTGGCTCCCTGCCCACCCCTGCCCCTCCGTGCTCTAAGCCACTAGATCCCATTCAACCACTTCCACTCCCTCCCTCTTCCCCTGTCTCCCCTCTCGCACTCTGAGCCGCCGTCCTCACCTCGTACCCATGTGTTACTGGCACGCTTGTCCCTGCCTCTTCGGCGGAGAAGTTGACGTACTTGGTCGATTCCTCGAGGCTGGGGGAGGAGAAGGATGGAAGGAACGAGAGAGATGGGAGTGTGATGAATGGGGCTGGAGAGTGGGGTGGGGTGTCATGTCCAGAAGGGGGCGCTCTCCCCTTGCAGTCAGTGCTGGCACCTATGACCCCGGGCGGCGCTAGGGGGCGCTGTGCTGCAGGGAATAGGGGGCCCAGCAGGGGGCGCTCTCCCCTCTGTCTCTGCACTGACCTACCTGGTGAGGATGATGAAGATGCCGTACTTGACCGGCAGCTCCGCCCGGTGATTCATGCGCTCGGTGATGGGGCCGCCATTGTCACTGGGGGGAAGGGGGAGCAAAGGAGAGAGATGTGAAGAGACGCAGCCAGTTAACTGTGCAGGGAGGCTGCACCACAGATCTCTGCACCGTCCTACTCCATGCACGGCCCCCTCCCACTGCACCTCACCCCGCCCCCTGGCCCAGCACAGCCCCCTCACCTGCTGGCGGTGGCTGTGATCTGCAGCCTGTCCCCCAGGTCGGCCTCAGAGGAGACGTCTAAGGTGGCGACGAAGACGGCCTGGAAAACACACGGTGGGGTGAGAGTCAGGGCCTGGGGCACTGCCCGGGACTGCGGGGGGGGGGGGGGGCAGACACAGGGGATCAGGGGGACTGTGGTGTGAACTTGGATGGAATAAATGGGCCCAGAGCGGCAAAGGAGTTAACGTGACCCTGTTCCTGCCCAACAGCGTTAACCCGGTTTGGGGTTCGGTATCCACAGACCTCAGCCGGCTCCGTGTCGTGGCAACACCCCATTAACCGTCCTTTTCTTGCAGACGCAGAAGAAATCTGCTAAGCCCTTTGCAATGTAACGTGTTCAGTGAGACTTTTATCCTCCCGCCTCCCCCTCGCCCTGCGCCTGTCGCTGGAGAGAGCGTTTTACTCTCCCCCTCGTCCGAGCGGCCCTGGACGCAATAACTGGCCCCTGGGAGAGGAGAGGAGGTGAGTGGAGGGGCTGGAGCCGGCCTGGGCACTGTGGTTAAAGTCCAGCCCTGGTTCCCAGTGGACAAAACACAAGTGAGGAGAGCAAAGAGCCGCCCAGAGAGAAAATGCAGCTTCTGCCGCCGCCTCTCACTGGCAGCCTCCCTGCTGGAGAGACCCCGGATCAGCCGCTCCGAGAGCGGGCAAGGGGTAGCAGCCTCGGGCTGGCGCGGGCGCTGGATTTAGCCGCCGTCCTGGGCGCAGGCTCACAGCAGCGAGCACGACACACGGGCTTGGCCGGCTAGGCCAGATGCTCCTTAGACAGAGCAGAGCGGGAAGAGAAGAACTAAGGCGCGGAAGGGAAGGAGCCCATGGGGTGGGGGTGGGCAGACAAAGTCTCCCATACCAGGTGGTGTCTGGATCTTGCCGGGAGCAGGTGGGTCCCTCTCCCTGCCCTAGCCCAATCAGGTGAGGACACCTCTCAGGATCAGGATGACGAAGGCCCATTTGTGTCACGCTGGGTCTGAGGGGACGGGTCGGGGAGCAGCCATGACAATAACACCGGCTCCTTTCCTTTCCCTTTCCCTTGTGTTTTAGTGAGCCAGGGTCGCCTCCCTCCCCCACGAGTCACTTCTTTTAAGGAGCCCAGAGGGGTGAGGGAACAGCCCCTCCCCTCGTTATTTTCTCTCCCTGTGAGGCCTGATTTCCAGCCCCCCAAGTCTGGCCCTTGGTTTGCAGCCCCGGAGTGACCTCAGGGCTCTGTTTGCACTGACTCGCCGGGCTCCCCCGGGCGCTTTCCCCAGCACATCTCTTGTCAGTTCACAGGCCAGGGCCCGTCCCTACCTTGGCCCCGCTCCTGAAGATGGGGTGGTTGATCTGGCAGGTGCTGTTCCTCTGAGTCTGCTTCTCGGAGCCCACGGCCGAACTGCACTTAACGGCCACGGCCCTCCTGTGAGACTGAGCACAGGGGAGCAGCCAGTGAGAGATGCGGCCCACAGACCCCCTGCTAAGCCCCACACCTGCCCCCTGCAGCACAGCGCCCCCTGCTGAGCCCCCCACCCACCTCCTGCAGCACAGCACCCCCTGCTGAGCCTGCTTTCTGCACCAGCTGATCTCTCACATCCATCCCTTGTGTCCTGCCCCCCATATCTGCAGTGCCTGGGGGGGACTGGGTGGTACCTGGAGCAGCAGGACCCGGCGGTAGGACAGCGCAGCCGGGTAGAAGAACCGCACCATGGTGCTGTAGGAATTCTCCCCGTGGTTCTGGATGGAGACGGTGGTGTTGAGTTCGGGGGTGACCCCCACCACCAGGGTGCTCAAGCTAAGGGGGAGAGAAAGGGGTGAGCTTCCTCAGGGCAGTGGCCTGACAGCTCGGTGAGCTTTCTATAACGGTGCCCACTCAGAAGCCATAGGGAAATGTGGCATGAGCTGAGGCCTGATGGAGCAGACGGGCCTCACCATGGAGTGTGGGGGAGGAGGCCGAGGGAGTGACTTACCCTGAGAAATTGAAGGAAATTTGTAGTTCATCAGTGCAGACTTTGTCACTGCCGCAGTCCTTCTCAAACGGGAGCTAGGGAGAGATCCGGGAAGCGGGGGAGAAAGCAGGGAGCAGGGTGGGTATGAGGGAATTGGAGCAAATCTCAGTCAACATTGTCACTCATCCTACAGTCTCAATTGTCACCACCACTATCAGTACAGTCTGAACGAACATTGTCATCATGAACACACCCGCAATAACCTCCCCCAACACTGTCCCCGCCACCACTGTTTTCTCTCAACAACCACCAGCCCCAATGCTGATTTGACAGTGTCACCAGCATTGCAGCTGCAGCAACCTCTGCCAACACTATGAACCACACAACCAACTCTGCCATCACCACCACAATCAATAAAGTGTTAACCAACACGGTTACCAACATCATAACCACTACCACCTCAGTCAGCACTGTAACCAACACCGTTACAATCTCATCAACCACCACTAAAAATGTAGTCTGAAACAACAGTGTTATCAACAGTGCAGACACTGCAATTGCAACCAGTGCTGTCAGCAACACCTCTATAGTCTGAACCACAACCACAATCAGTATCAATACAATCTGAACCAACTCTGTCACAACAACTTACCCACTCTACATAAGACTACACTTCCGCCAACATTACAGTCTAAACCGCAACCACCTACCAGTACTGTCCCAAGAGTGTAACTTACAACACAGCCACAACTAGGGTGACCAGATGTCCTGATTTTATGGGGACAGTCCAGATATTTGGGGCTGTTTAAAAATATGGGCTCCTATTATCCCCCCACACCACCCCCTGTCCCGATTTTTCACACTTGCTATCTGGTCACCCTAGCCACAACATCCTCAACCAATACTGTCACCAACTCCACTACAACCACAAATATATTCTGTACCAACATCAGCATCAACAACACAGCCAGTACAACCTTGCCTCACACAGTCACCAAGATCAGCATGGTCTGAACCAGCAATGTCAACAACAACAAAACCACTATAACCTCACCTCACATTTGTCATCAAGACAACTACAGTCTAAACCAATGTCACCAACACAATCACTAGAACCTCAGCCGACAACCTCACCAAGATCGCCACAGTCTGAATCAACAATGTCACTAACAACACAACCTCTAAAACCTCAAACACTCAAGACACCACAATCTCACGCATTCACACCAAGCATTGATACAGTCTGCACAGGCACTGTAACCATAAGCACACCCACTAAAACCTCTGCAGATAGTCATAAACACCATGGCCTGGCCCTGGAGGTCTTACCGAGCCTGTAGACACAGGCGCGGAGTCCTCACTCAGGATGGGTCTGAGGCGGCCGGCGGCAGCGATGGGCTCCCCCGTCAGGGTGTAGTTGAGGCGCAGGGTGATGGGGGTCAGCGTGTCCTCAGGGCAGAACTGGGGAGAGAGAGATACATAGGGACCAATGAGGAAAGGTGGGATCCATAGAGAGGTTTGTTCTCTGGGTGATTTGGGAGCAAGGGGCAGGGTTGGAGGGGCAGACACAGCGGGAGGGGAAGGAGCCGGGACACCAGCACTTACAGGTAATTTTATCTGATACATCTCACATTTCTTCTCAATGCTGAGCCGCAGATCCCTGCTCAGGACGGGGCCAGTGGAGTCAAAGGCAGCTCGGATCTTCGTCCGCCCGGGGTCCAGGGACAGGCTATACTGGATGGTGCTGGAGATCCCGTTGCCTACCACAGGGGAGAAATGAGGGTCAGAGAGGCATGAGAGCAGGATTATTAATGGGATACAGAATATGGGGCTTTTCCCCTCTAGGGGGCACTGTGATGGCGTACCCCATAAGGCTTTATGGGGAGATCCTTATAAATGTATATATGATATAACTGGAATATATTTTATGCTACATGTGCCATGTAACATATTTCTGTAAAAGCTATGATCTACTGAATCTATTCCTCCTGGTTGTATGCATGTATCATTTTTGTAGTTGAAGTTATTCATATTGGTTGTATATTTGCTGGTTTTATGCATAGCCTTTGTAAGAGCATGGGATCAATGTCTGGAGAAAGGAATGTGCAGGTTAAGGGCCCAGTCAAGAAACTCTTGACAGACAAAAGAAGTTGCAGACACCAATCCACATCTGAGCTCGGCCAGGAATGTGGCTGGGTGGGTAACTGAGTTGTGCATGGACATGTGACTTGCCCATGTGACCCCAAAACTCCATCTTGTAACTGGATACTACACAGGGAGTGGGAGGGATGACCACCCAAAGGAGAAAGTCTATTTAAACCCCTGGGAGACCCCTCCATCTTGTCTTCAGCTGGCTAAAGAGAGAGCCTCTCCACCCCCCCACGGACACAC
This sequence comes from Chelydra serpentina, assembly GCA_037349315.1. Classification (NCBI taxonomy): domain Eukaryota; kingdom Metazoa; phylum Chordata; order Testudines; family Chelydridae; genus Chelydra; species Chelydra serpentina. Next base: position 583,944 of record JBAIAC010000021.1, on the reverse strand, counting down.
CTGAAAGAGACTGGAACAAAGGACAAGAACAATAGGGGGTGTGAGCGATTGCTGGATCCAGGCTAGGAGGACCATAGCCTGTAAAAGGAAGTTTACTGGAACTGGTGAGGATTTTATCTGTATTCAGTGTGATTAGACATAGACTTACGTGATTTATTTTATTTTATTTGGTAATTGACTTTCTTCTGTCTGTTACTATTTGGAACCACTTAAATTCTACTTTCTGTACTTATTAAAATAACTTCTTACTTATTAAGTAACCTGGAGTACATGTTAGTACCTGGAGGGAGGCAAACAGCTGTTCATACCTCTCTATCTGTGAAATAGAGGGTGAACTATTCATGTGTTTACCCTGTATAAGCTTTATACAGGGTAAAACGGATTTATTCAGGGTTTGAACCCCATTGAGAGTTGGGCACCTGGGTGTCAAAGGCAAGAACACTTCCTAAGCTGCTTCCAGGCAAGCCTACAGCTGTAAGGGACGTGGTTCAGACCTGGGTCTGGGTTTGCAGCAGACTAGCGGGTCTGGCTCAAACCAGACAGGATTCTGGTGTCCCAAGCTGGAAAAGGCAGGAAAGCCGGGGCAGGAGTAGTCTTGTCACACCAGGTGGCAGCTCCAAGGGGGTTTCTGTGATACCAACGCATCACAGGCACCACCTCCAATCCAGCGATAGGGCAGAGGGACTGTCTGGCTCAGGAGGTGGGAATGGAAAACACGGTTACTCACCGTAGTAAATAGTGTTCTTCGAGATGTGTTGCTCATATGTATTCCAGTTAGGTGTGCGCGCGCGGCGTGCACGATCGTCGGAAGATTTTTACCCTAGCAACACTCGGTGGGCCGGCTGGCGCCCCCTGGAGTGGCGCCGTTAGGTGCCCCGATATATACCGCAGCCGGCCCATCGCCCCCTCAGTTCCTTCTTGCCGGCTACTCCGACAGTGGGGAAGGGGGGCGGGTTTGGAATACATATGAGCAACACATCTCGAAGAACACTATTTACTACGGTGAGTAACCGTGTTTTCTTCTTCGAGTGCTTGCTCATATGTATTCCAGTTAGGTGACTCCCAAGCCATTCCTAGGAGGCGGGGTCGGATTGTGATACAGCAGAGTTTAGGACCGCCGAACCAAAAGCGGCGTCGTCTCTAGAATGTTGCACTATGGCATAGTGCGAGGCAAAAGTGTGTACTGACGACCATGTCGCGGCCCTACAAATGTCTTGTATAGGTATGTGTGCCAGGAAGGCAGACGACGAGGCCTGAGCTCGGGTAGAGTGGGCCGTAGTGTGCATGGTGGGGACACCTGCCAAGTCATAGCATGTGCGGATGCACGACGTGATCCATGACGAGATGCGCTGGGAAGAGACGGGAAGGCCTTTCATCCGGTCCGCCACGGCGATGAACAGCTGGGTCGACTTCCGGAAGGGCTTTGTCCTCTCGATGTAGAAGGCGAGGGCTCTCCGGACATCCAGGGAATGGAGTTGCTGCTCCTTCCTGGAGGCATGGGGCTTAGGATAAAAGACAGGTAGAAAAATGTCTTGGTTAATATGGAAAGCCGACACCACCTTGGGCAGGAAGGCCGGGTGTGGCCTGAGCTGTACTTTATCCTTATGGAACACCGTATAAGGTGGTTCCGAAGTAAGCGCTCTGAGCTCAGAGACGCGTCTAGCCGAGGTGATGGCTACTAGAAAGGCCGTTTTCCATGAGAGATACAGCATGGAACAAGTGGCCATGGGCTCGAATGGGGCACCCATGAGCCTGGTAATGACTAGGTTGAGGTCCCATGTAGGGACCGGGCGGCGCACCGGCGGGTGTAGCCGTTCTAACCCCTTAAGGAACCTGGTGACCATGGGGTTGGAGAAAACAGAACCCGCCCCGTCCCGGGGGTGAAAAGCTGAAATTGCCGCTAGGTGGACTTTTAGCGACGAGAGAGCCAGACCCTGCTCCTTTAATAAGAGGAGGTAGTCCAGTATGGTGTGAACCGGCACCTGCAAGGGGTCAAGGCCCCGAGTGCCACACCACAAGGAAAAACGTTTCCACTTAGCTGTGTAGGTGGACCTGGTGGAGGGTTTCCTACTGCTCAGCAGAACGTGCTGGACCGGGCTGGAACATCGCAGCTCCGACGGGTTCAGCCATGCAGCATCCACGCCGTGAGGTGAAGGGACCGCAGGTCGGGATGCTGGATCCTGCCGTGCTGCTGCGTGATCAGGTCCGGCCATCTCGGTAGAGGGATCGGGTCTGTCACGGACATCTCCAGGAGCGTGGTATACCAGTGTTGCCTGGGCCACGCTGGAGCAATCAGGATCACCCTGGCCTTGTCCCTGCGTAGCTTGAGCAGGACCCTGTGGACCAGTGGAACTGGTGGGAAGGCATAGGCCAGGTTGTCTGTCCAAGGATGGAGAAAAGCGTCCGTCAGGGAGCCTGGGGAGCGACCCTGAAAGGAGCAGAACACTTGGCATTTCCTGTTCTCGCGAGTCGCGAAGAGATCTATCTGGGGAAACCCCCACTTCTGGAAGACAGAGTGGATGACGTCTGGCCGAATGGACCACTCGTGCGCCTGGAAGGACCTGCTCAGGCGGTCCGCCAAGGTGTTCTGGGCTCCTGGGAGAAACGAGGCCACGGGGTGAATGGAACGGGCTATGCAAAAGTCCCAGAGCTGAGTTGCCTCTCGGCAGAGAGGAAGGGAGTGCGCTCCTCCCTGTCTGTTGATGTAATGCATGGCCGTCGTGTTGTCTGTAAGGATGGAGACACAGCGGCCCTGTAGATGCTGAGCAAAGGCTTGGCAGGCGAGTCGTACCGCTCGAAGTTCTCTGACATTGATGTGTAGCGTCAGCTCTTGCTCCGACCACAGGCCCTGCGTTTGGAAGTTCAGCAGGTGAGCCCCCCAGCCGAGGGATGAGGCATCCGTAGTCACGGTGCGGGAAGGCTGAGGTGGATGAAAGGGAATACCTGACATCACATGTGCGGGGTCCAGCCACCAGTTGAGGGAGGCTAGGACTTGCGATGGGACCGTCAGAATCATATCGAGGTTGTCCCTGTGTGGTCGGTATGCGGAGGCCAGCCATGCTTGGAGGGGCCGCAGGCGTAACCTGGCGTGGGCTGTCACGAAGGTGCATGATGCCATATGGCCCATGAGGCTGAGGCAGCAGCGGGCTGTCGAAGTTGGGAAAGCTTGGAGGCTGCGTATGGCGGCTGCAAGCGTTTGAAAGCGAGCCTCTGGGAGGAAAGCCCTGGCGAGGGTAGAGTCCAGTATAGCCCCTATGAAGTCTATTCTCTGTGTTGGGACCAAAGTGGACTTTTCGAGGTTTAGTAGGAGGCCAAGACGGTTGAACATGTCCATGGCCTTGTGAATGTGGGACTGGACCTGGCTGGCGGAGTTGCCACGAAGGAGCCAGTCGTCGAGGTAGGGGAATACCTGAACTCCTTGACGCCGAAGGGCGGCTGCTACCACTGCCATGCACTTTGTGAAGACTCTAGGTGCTGTTGAGAGGCCGAATGGCAGGACCGCGAACTGGAAATGTCTCTGGCCCACTACGAAGCGCAGGAAGCGTCTGTGAGGTGGGTAGATGGCAATGTGGAAATACGCGTCCTTCATGTCGAGGGCGGCGTACCAGTCTCCCTGATCCATAGAGGGGATAAGGGTGCCCAGGGAGAGCATACGGAATTTCAACTTTACCATAAACCTGTTGAGACCCCGTAAGTCCAGGATAGGACGGAGCCCCCCCTTTGGCTTTGGGATTAGGAAATAACGGGAGTAGAATCCCTTGCCTCTGAGATCCCTTGGGACCTCCTCCACCGCTCCCAGAGTGAAGAGTTCGTGCACCTCCTGGATAAGGAGTTGCTCGTGAGAGGGGTCCCTGAAGAGGGACGGGGTGGGAGGGTGGGAGGAGGGCGGGGAGACGAATTGCAATCGGTATCCCCCCTGGATGGTATGTAAAACCCAGCGGTCCGTGGTGATATTCGACCACGCCGGGGAGAAGGGGGAGAGGCGGTTCATAAACAGGAGTGCGGGATCGGAATGGACTGGTACTCCGGCCTCGAGCGCCCCTTCAAAAATTTTGTTTGGGCCCCGAGGATGGCTTGTGGGGGCCCTGCCTCTGGCCGGTCTGCCGGCCGGGTTGCTGTCTCCTACCCCCTCGACCACGCGGCCTTCTGTAATAGTCTTGACGTGGCGGGGGGGGGAAATAGGTGCGTCTCACGAACGGCCTGAAGGGCCTACGCTGCGTCGCGGGGGTATGCATTCCCAGCGTGCGAATGATAGTACGACCGTCCTTTAAGGTCTGCAGCTTAGGGTCTGTCTTCTCTGAAAACAGGCCCTGCCCGTCAAAGGGTAGGTCCTGGATAGTGTGCTGGACCTCTGCTGGGAGGGTAGAAGATTGCAGCCAGGAGATGCGCCGCATGGCGACTCCGGAGGCGATGGTTCTGGCAGCGGAGTCGGCGATGTCCAAGGAGGCCCGCAGCGACGTCCTGGCCAGTTTTTTGCCCTCTTCCACGAAGGCTTTATACTCCTGTCTGGACTCTGGAGGTATAAGCTCTTTAAATTTGTCCATCGTGACCCAGGTGTTAAAAGCATAGCGGCTCAGGAGTGCCTGTTGGTTCGCCGCACGAAGCTGTAGGCCCCCTCCTGAGTAGATCTTGCGGCCAAACAAGTCTAGGCGCTTGGCGTCCTTTGATTTCGGCGCCGGGGCCTGTTGGCCGTTCCTCTCCCTCTCGTTGACGGACTGGACTACCAACGAACACGGAGGGGGGTGCGTATACAGATATTGAAAATCCCTCGGGGGGGCCATGTACTTTCTCTCTACCCCCCTGGCAGTGGGGGGTATTGAGGCTGGTGTCTGCCAGATGGATGTGGCGTTGGCAAGGATAGTCCGCACAAAAGGTAAGGCAACCCTAGTGGGGGCATCGGTCGTCAGGATGTCCACCACGGGGTCCTCCAGTTCAGGGACCTCTTCTATTTGGAGGTCCATGTTCAGGGCCAACCTGCGGAGCAGGGCTTGGTGGTCCCTGAGATCAATGGGAGGTGGACCGGATGATGATGCTCCAGCCACTGCCTCATCAGGGGAGGAGGAAGAGGACAGGCCTTGGGCGAGCGGGTCCTCGACAGGTACCTCTTCGGGGCCCAGGGGTGGGGGCTCCGCTTCAGGCTGCTCTACCTCTGGCGGAGGCCTGGAGACTGTAGCCTCTGGAGGGCGGGAGACTGTAGCCTCTGGCGCTCGACGCTCCAACGTGGTAGAGGTAGGAGCTCTTGCTGGTACCCTCTGGGCTTCATAGTATGCCATGGGGGTCCAAAATGGCCACCGCTCCTGAACCTGCCCGGTCTCTGGCAGGTGACCCTGGTCGCTGACGGTGCGGTCCTCCGCGTAGAGGTCGCTACCAGCTCTGGAAGAGCGGGATCCAGAGCGCGAAGGCCAGGGCGGGGCAGAGTAGCCATGCAGTGACGTCTGCGTGGCCAGGGTCTGCCTCCTCGGTGGGGTCCGGTGCCGGGATGGTATCCGGTGCCGGGAGCCTGATCGGTGCCGGGATGGCGTCCGGTGCCGTGAGCCGGATCGGTACCGGGATGGTGTCCGGTGCCGGGAGCCGGATCGGCGTCGAGAGTCGGATCGGCGCCGGGATGGGGAGCGGCGTCGAGAGCCGGATCGAGGGCGGGACCTGGATCGGTACCTGCGATGCTCTCGGTACCGTGACACGGATCGGGACCTGGAGCGTCTCGGCGATCTGCGCGTCGACCGGCCGCGGGACCGGGAGCGGCGCCGAGAGTCAGGATACCTCCGTGCCGATGGAGACCTGGAGCGGTACCGCGAGTACGAACGGCGCCGGGATCGTGATCGGTGCCGGGACTGCGAGCGGTACCTTGGAGACGCACGTGGCTGCTGGTGGCTGGTCTCCTCCTGCGGCACCGGGTGGAAGATGGCCGGTTTGCCGCGTGATGTGATGATCCGCACCGGCGGTACCGTAGACGGGGTCGGTACCGGAGCGGTCATCTGGATCAGGTCCCGCGCCGCTGCGAAGGTGTCCGGCGTGGACGGCAGCGGGAGCTCAACCACGGAGCGTGCCGGGGAGCTAGCGGTTACCGAGCTCAACGGCCCTCGCGGGACCGGAGTCGTCGGTACCGGAGCCTGCGGAGGCTGACCTGCACTCAACGGCCTCTCGGGTGCCGGAGTTGGCAGGGCCGGCGCCGGTGTTGACGGCGGCGCCGGACTCAACGGCCTAGGGAGGGCCGGAGTAAGTGGCACGGAGACCACTGGCACCGAACTCAGCGGTCCTTCCGGTACCGGAGTTGGCGGTGCGGGCGCCTCGACAGACCTAGGCTGGCCTGGAGCTGGCTGCGCATGCAGCGGCGCCTTAGTCGGTCCACCCGACTTCTTGGCTCTCGGGGACAGAGAGCGGCTCTGTGAAGTCCCGGGTAGAGAGGGACGGTGCCTGGGTTCTTTACCGGAGGTTGGACGTTCCGGTGCCGCAGACGTTGAGGCCGCCGGGGTCGGTGCCGTGATACGATGCGGCGCCGACATCGGGCTAAGAGACGCCTCTAACAGGAGCTGCTTCAAACGAAAGTCCCGCTCCTTTTTGGTCCGCGGCTTGAAGGACTTACAAATGCGGCACTTGTCCGGAAGATGGGACTCCCCGAGGCACTTGAGACAGGAGGCATGCGGATCTCCTGTAGGCATCGGCTTCTGGCATGCCGAGCAAGGCTTGAATCCCGGTGAGCCAGGCATTGGCCCGGTACCGGGTTGGAGAGAAGGGGAGAAGCCCCTAATCTCCAGCTACAATTGTCAATGAGTCTAACAACAACTATTAACAACTAATTAACGGTACTTAACGGTACTTAAACTTATCTAAAAGATAAACGAGTGCTGTAAAGCTAGGGCTGTGGAGGTCAGCGAGCTGCTCTCCACTGTTCCAACGACCGACACGGGCGGTAAGAAGGAACTGAGGGGGCGATGGGCCGGCTGCGGTATATATCGGGGCACCTAACGGCGCCACTCCAGGGGGCGCCAGCCGGCCCACCGAGTGTTGCTAGGGTAAAAATCTTCCGACGATCGTGCACGCCGCGCGCGCACACCTAACTGGAATACATATGAGCAAGCACTCGAAGAAGAATATGGGATTTTTCCCCTCTAGGGGGCACTGGCTCCAATCCAGTTCCAGGATGGGGCACTAGCTGGCTCAGGGGGGTGGGGAATGAGACATGGGTACTTTCCCCCCTAGAGGGTGCTGGTTTCAATCCAACCCCAGGGGAGGGTACTGGCTGGCTCAGAGCAGGGGGAGGGGGGTGTGACGGGGCAGAGCGGCCCCGCACTGGTACCGCAGGGGTTAACCCTTCCTTCCTGGCAGAGGAAGCCCCGCCCCGGAAGCCCTGGTGGGCATGCTCCAACTGGAGCCTAAGTATAAAGGCCTGCAAAGCGGCTCAGTCTGGGCTAACTGTTGGAGGAGAAGGAACCACACTGCCAGCTCCCGAGGTGGGACAGCCAACACCCCAGGATCCAGGGGCCAACCAAGCTGTGACACCCTCTGCACCCCGGACGGAGGCTGATTGGAGGGGACGGACCAGAGAACCCAGTTGATGGTAGGAAGTGACCCAGGGGAACTTTAGAAGCCAGCAGCATTAAAGCCGCATTGACGCTTGGCGTGTTGCGGGTGGATCCCCGCCGAGCTAATCACAAGGGGGAACCCCGCTACCAGGAGAGCCCTGGGTCGGGACCCGGTGGAGAGGGCGGGCCCGGGTCCCCCTACTACTCCGGCTATTGGGCCGCACAGCCCTGAGCCTCGGGGCGAGGTATATGGACTCTGGATGCTGGGCCAAACTGCCCTGAACCTCGGGGAGAGGCGTACGGACTCTGGCTATTAGGCCACACTGCCCTGATCTGCAGGGCGAGTTAGTTGCATAGACTTTGGCCATTAGGCTACAACAGGACACCCTTTAAGAGACGGGCGTGAAGACTTAAGAGAGGCTAGGCCCCGACACCTCAGCCACCCCTGACACACAGGGGCGCTGCGGACCCATCACAGGGGGGTTTGGTCTGACCTAGGCTGTCCTTCATGCTCTTAGTGACGGTGAAGCAGACCTCTGCCCTGCTGGCCTCCGTGTTGAGCTGCTGCTGCCCCTGGCAGTCGAAGGCCGAGGTGGGGATCGTGGGGGGCTGGAAGCTGATGGAGACCCTGACTCTGAGCACCGGCCGGGACCTGTCAATGGAGGAACAGAACCATCACCCAGCCACTCTCAGCAATGGGGCCAGGCCCCCTCCCTCCCCTATGTCCTGGTGCTGTCTGTGACTGCCATGTGGAGCAGTGCAAGGACACAGAGTAACTCACCTCAGCAGCAGGACCTGCCCTTGTGCCCCCACCGCGATGTCCGGCAGTCCGTCCCCCGTCAGGTCTGTCCCGCCACTGACAGCCTGGCCAAAGTAGTGCAGCCTGCTGGGAAACAGCGACCCCTCGATGCGCTGTGGGGCAGAGAGAGCAGTAAGGGGTGGGAAAGGGGCGGTTGTACTGTACAATGGGCACTAGGGGGCAGTGGAGAGTGATGGGAAAGGGGCAGCTGTACTGTACAATGGGCACTAGGGGGCAGTGGAGAGTGATGGGAAAGGGGCGGCTGTACTGTATAACGGGCACTAGGGGGCAGCAGAGGGTGAGGGGTGGGCAAGGGGCAGATGTACTGTACAATGGGCACTAGGGGGCAGTGGAGGGTGATGGGAAAGGGGCGGCTGTACTGTATAATGGGCACTAGGGGGCACAAGAGGATAAGAAATGAGAGAGAGGCTGCTACAGGCTCATAGGCACTAGGGGTGTGTGGGGCCCCATGATGTCTCTTCAGAGCTCTGCGATGACCCCTCCCCGCAGGAGCTGGGCTCACCTGTCTGTACTGGGGTCTGAGGCCTCCCTTTTCCCCGTGGAAGATGTACAAGGCCCCACGATTGTCGTTCTCCATGGGGGCCCCGATGGCCACGTCCGTCTGTCCGTCCCCGCTGATGTCCCCGATTTCGGACATGCTGGCCCCAAAGCGCCCGAACGCCTGCCCCGTCTGTCCTTGCAGTATCTTGGTGCAGCTCAGTGTCATCCGCTGCAGGCCCTATCCAAAGAGACACATGGGGAAAGGATCAGCACTGACGGCCGGCAGAGAGTACCCCCGCCCCTACCGACCCCCCTTCCCTCTCTCTGCAGCACAGCGTCCCTTGGCGCCGCTGTGGGGCATCGGGGCCAGCACTGACTGGCAGGGAAGAGCGTCCCCTAGTGATCCCCCCACCCTGCTCCCTGGAGCACCGCGCCTGCTACTGCCATGTTAATTGTCCCAGTATCACAGCCCCATGGCAGTGCAGGCAAAGAAGAACCCCCAGGCCATCCACCTTCCCCCTGGCTCCATCCTCTTTCTTACCTGCCCCTTAATTGGGCAGTTATAGACCCGTCCTCCATTCAGAGGTGAATAGTACATGGGGGCTCCGATTAGAACCAGGTCCGTGTTCCCATCTCTGTCGAGGTCCACAGCGCACAGTGTACCCCCGAAATACGAGCCAATCTGGAGAGGCAGATAAGTCACCCCTTCAATTTAGTCACCTCCTCCCTCTTCTCCCACTGGGACCCTTCTCACCCTATGGGGATAAGGATTCAGTCCCAATACTCATTCCATCCTTAGACTCACCCTCCCCCTGCACAGCAGGCGGTGCTATCGTTGTAAGTGATCCTGAATGTATAGGCAGCTAGATCTTGGAGAGATGCTGAATGCTAGTTGTGGTGCAATTCTTTTTAGAGGTTGTGCTAGCACGAGTAAAGTTTATTCACTGACCGAGTCACTGTTATCAGTTCTATTCAGCTGGAATGTACAGGCAGTTGTAGCTTAGGGAAATTCTCTTTGTTAGTGTAGTGTGATGCTTTTCAGACACCGTTAATATCACTGGCAATGGTTTTTATCTTGCCCGAGTCTCTTTGGCCCAGATCAACAAAGGTATTTATGTGCCTAACCCCCAGACATAGGTGCCACTGCGATCGACAAAACCTCTGCATGGCTGCTGCTGACCCCTAGAGGTGCCTAACCTGACTTGGTGCCTACATTTTTTTGCAGTAAATGCTCCTTAAGGTCCTCTTAACCCTAAGCAGCCAGGTGCCCATTTCCCACCACACCCTGGCATGATCCACAAACTGGGGGAAGACAGGCGCTCCTCCACCTGCAGGGCACCATCTGGTACATGTGGTCGGAGGAGAAGGAGTTGAACAGGGGTCTGCTATTTCTCATGTCAAAGCCCTAACCCCTGAGCTGTGGGCTCCCTCGTTCTCGCCTGCTAAAGTTGTTCCACTTTAATTGACGAATTAAATGTCAGTTGGGCGGCAGAACATGTACAAATCACAACCACCCTACAGCCCAGTGATCAGGGCACTCCCTGAGAGATGGCAGAGCCCTGGTTAAATCCTTCTTCCTCATCAGGCAAAGCAAGGACTTGAACCAGTGGTCGCCTGTGATCTAGGTGAGGACTCTAAGCCCCAGGCTATAAGTTGAGCCCTACCAAATTCACAGTCCGTTTTTGTACATTTCACGGTCACAGCATTTTTAAAATCTTGAATTTCACAGTTTCAGATATTTAAATCTTAAATTTCATGGTGTTGTAACAAAACGTGAATATGTATTTAAAACGGCAAAATATAAACATGCAAAACCCTTAAGCCTCAGCATTTCTCAAACTGGGGGTCCCAACCCAAAAGGGGGTTGCAAGGCTATTGTGTGTGGGGGGGTGTCACAGTATTGCCAAACTTACTTCTGCGCTGCCTTCAGAGCCGGGTAGCCGGAGAGCAGCGGCTGCTGGCCGGGTGCCCAGCGCTGAAGGCAGCGCTGCCGCCAGCAGCAGCACAGAATTAAGGGTGGCAATACTGCGACCCCCTTTGGGTAGGGAACCCCGGTTTGAGAAACGTTGTTTATATTTGTATATTTTTACCCTATAGTATAGGATACTTTCATAGTACAGGGTAAAAGTACTCAAAAGACCAGATTTCAAAGGGGAGACCAGATTTCACGGTCCAAGACGCGTTTTTCATGGCCTTGAATTTCCTGTAAGGGAGGCCCTCCCTCATCTCCTCTGGCTGATTTGTGAAGATCTTGTAGGCTCTGAGCATGCCTCTTGGAGGGGTCCTGACATGTGAGCTAGGTATACGAGCGCCTATCTTCCCCCCCTTCATGGATCACTGGCAGGGGTAGGTGCTTCCCTGCAGCATCACAACATCAAAGTCCCTTGGTGGGTCTGGGCCTCCATCCATATCTGTCTTAAGAGTTCTGTCTAGAGTCAGACTCTAAGTGAAGGTAACATAAGAGGAATATTGAAGAGATGCTGAATGTCAGCTGCGGTGCAGTTCTCTAAACCAGTCAAGTTTATCCCCTGCCTGAGGCTCTCTGAACAAATCGTTCCTGAAGGTGAAGCCAAACACAAATATTACATGACGTCAAAATCTTACAGGCTCCCTCCACCCCTCTCTCTCTCATATCCACACTACATATTAGCAGCAAAGCTCACCATACCTGTTCTCCAAACACCTCCAATCTCCATGTCCATTCCCCGCCCTTCGTATCTCGGCTGAACAGGACGACTTTGCCGGTGTGTTGGTAGCGAGGGGCCCCGACCACGTAGCTGCTCTGCCCATTGGCTGTGATGACCTGAGACGAATAACCTCGAAGGAAGAGAGGGACGTGGGGAGGTGAGATGGGAAACACCATACAACAGTGCTGCACAGATCTTTCCCAGAACTGAGATGCAGCCACCTGTGGGGCTGGGCACAGGGGCTGTTTAAATAGGGAAGCTCTGTGGGTTTCTTACCCAGGTAAGCATCATTCATGTCCGTGGAGGTTCTGGATACGTTGATGAAGCTCGGCTGCCCGCTGCTCCCGTACAGGTATATCCCACCGGACCAGTCATAGGCTCCCACCGCTCCCAGCACAGGCCCGTCCTAAACCGACACGCACGGAAAGGGGACTGATTACAGGAAACAGACAGCACAGCATGTATTTACTAGACAAGGCCACCGCCTGCAGCACAGCGCCCCCTAGCATCGTGCTGGGACACTGGGGTCAGTGCTGACGGCCAGGGGAGTGAGCGCCCCCTACTGGGCCCCCACACCACTCGCTGCAGCAGAGAGCCCCCTAGTGCCTGCCCTGAGTGGGAGGGGAGGATCCCCCCTGCACTGCTCACGCAGCTTTCTGGGTTGTCTTCCCTACAATCTCTAAGCCAACCAGCTCGTTCTTAGCTTGAAAGCGCTGTCAGGGCCGCAGCGCACGGCAGCGTGGGACACACCCTGGGGCCAGGCGTCACTCACAGGGGACAGCAGGGAGCTGAATCCTTCCTGAGACATCTCCAGCTGGAAGGAGCTGCTGTTCTGGGACTGGGTGCCTGGGGGGAGAGACAGACAGACAGACACGGGAGAGACCATCATAGATGGTAAAGGCCCCGTGTCCCGTTCCCTGAGTCAGCCCTTCTCCCCATCTCGAGGCTGAATTGGATCCAATGCCCCCTAGAGAGAAGGCCCCGGATCCCAATCCTCAGCCCCTTGAGCCCAGTCCTCTGCCCAGGGGCCCCGGATGAGAAAGGCATTAGGGGGATTTAAGGAGATAGATCAGTCGATAGATGTTGGATGGGGAAAGAGAATATTTGTGGCCTATTTGAGCTGTGAATTCCCAGCTGCTCCCTGTCCCATCTCTTCCTTGAAAACCCATTTCTAGAGCCCCAGGGCAAGTGCGGCCCCTCCCCCGGCTCTGGTACCTTCGATGGCGAAGATCTTGTCCTGCAGCTGGCTCTGGATGCCCTGGAGGGCATCAAAATTGTTCACCTGGAAGACGTGCTCGTCGGTGGGCTCAGAGGCGATCACATGGAGCTCCCGTTGGGCAGTAACACTGGAGAAGGCGTCGCCAACCTTCACGGAGTAGAGGGAGGTACAGGGGAGACCAGGGCATCGGCATCAGTCACAGCCAAGAGCCCTGGACCAACACCCACCCACCCCGAGCCCTGCTGGGTCCTACAGAGGCACGGCTCAGCCAGCGCCATGTGCCGCTCTGGTGGCTGGGGGGCCGCTGGAGCAGCTTGGCACAAGTGTCACTGTGACGTGAGGAGAGGTGCCCCCGTGCCTGGAGTTATGGAATCTGCCTCATTTCAGCACCGAGTGGTGTTGGTTGTATCAGCAGCAGGGCACAGGGGTCTCCTTTCCATGGGGACTGTCAGCGCTCTGGGGCCCTTCATGACTCAGTCTCCAGGGGGTAGTGAGGAGTGAGTATGAGGAATGTCTCCGGGGGATGTCTCAGGGCAAGGGGTGAAGGGCTGGGACCACCGCGCTAGTCCAGGTGGGGTGTGTGCCGTCGGTTCAGCGGTGGAGTCAGGCATCCCCCGGTCGCTGGGCCCGACAGATGCAACAGACAAAGTTCTAACAAGCTCCAATGGCTGGAAGCGGAATTTACACCTATTCCGATTGGAAAGAAGGTGTCAGGTTTATCTGTGAGGGGAATTAACCATGGGAGCAGCTCACCACGGGCCGTGGTGGATTCTCCATCCCTGGCCATTTTTACCTCAAGACTGGCTGGTTTTCTAAGAGATCTGCTCTGGTTCCAGCAGGGATTATTTGGGGTTCTCTGGCCTGTGCTACACGGGGAGGTCAGACAAGATGGTGGCAAAAGTCCCTTCTGGCCTGGGAATCGATGACTCTAAACCCGAGTTTTGCCTTGGCAAAGGGAAGGTGATGTGCCTGGCCCCATAGTGCTCTTGTGCTCTGTGCCCAGCACTCTGTAGCATCTCTAAGGGCCAGTGTGTGTTCCTGGTGTGCTGGGGCATGGCTCAAAGAGGGCAGAGTTAAGGTTGTGAGGGTGTCTGCCTTAACTGTGTATTTCATGGATTTCAGAGGCCTAAGTGCAGCCACTCTCCATGTTCGGGAAGAGCAGGAAGCAGCGCTGGGAAACCTTAACTCTGCACTAAGGAAGTTGATGGAATAACCCAGCTTCTGTTGATCATGCTCGGTTCCATTGTTCAGGAGACATGAATACATTTCCCTTTACTGTCTTCCATTGGCCACATCATAAACATACAGGTAAGGGTAGCATAAAATCCCTTCTGAGTAGCTGTACTGAATCTTTACCGCTAAGGGGTAAGAAGCTCAAATAACCTAGTTGGCACCTGACCAAAAGGGCCAAAGAGAAAAGAAGATACTTTCAAATCTGGGAGGGGGGGGGGATTTGTTTGTGCTCTCTTTGTTTGTTCCTTCTCTGGACGGAGAGAGAGACCAGGCAATATTTCTCCTGACAACATTCTTGTAAGCAATGGCAAGGAAATGCGTTAGATTATCCATTGTTTTAGCTTGTGAATTTTCCCTGCTAAAAGTGAGTTTTATTCCTGTTTTTTTTTTTTTTTTGTAACTTTGAAGCTCAGCCTAGAGGGGAATCCTCTGTGTTTTAAATCTTTTCATTATCCTGTAAAAAGTACCATCCATCCTGATTTTTGCAGGAGTGATTCTTTTGCTTTTTTAAAAAAAATAAAATTCTTCTTTTAGGAACATGTTTGATTTTCAGTGTCCTAAAAACCAAGGGGTTTGGTTTGTGCTCACATTTTAACCAACTGGTGTGGATATTATTCTCAAGCCTCCCCAGTAAAGGGGGTGAAAGGGGTTGGAGGAATATTTGGGGGAAATAGAGACTCCAAGGGGCCCTTTCCCTGAATTTTGGTCTAAATCACTTGGTGGTGGCAGCAATACCATCCAAGGACAAAGAAAGGATTTGTGCCTTGGGGAAGTTTTAATGTAAGCTGGTAGAATTAAGCTTAGAGGGTCTTTCATGCGGGTCCCCACATCTGTACCTCAGAGTTCAGAGTGGGGAGGGAACCCTTACAGGCTGTTTAATCAATGCTGATTCCCGTGACCATACCTCTTACGCAAATTCAGAGCATTCATGTGGGTTTTAGAGCATTTTCAAATATGGATATTCAGCTGGAAATTTTGATCTCAGGGCAAAAATATCCAAAAGGAGACACTGCAGAATGCAAGGAACATTAGCCAACAGTAGGGCTCAAACTCACGGGACCAATTCACGGTCAATGGCAACTTGCTGTCACCTTGAGCCACATGAATACCCTCTTGCTTCAACAGAGCCCTAGAGCTTGATACTCATGTCAATCTCTTTGGCTCAGCAGTTTGACATGTGCCATTCTAGGCAGCCAGTGTCTAAGATTAATAATCTTTTGAATACTTCTCCCCCAGAGGGGCAGTGGGGGCCGTGCATGAGCGGAGAGAAACGTCAAGTGACTGAGATCAGTTTGGGGAAGTTCAGAGCCACTTTTTGAACTTCAGATGTGTGTAAAAAAGAACTGGTTTATTTTGCTGTTTAACTGGGGGGCTGCATGTCAGGAACCCCTTGTCAAGTGACCCTAAATTTGGACCACTAATCCTAACCTGCGTCCCCATGAGGCAGAACACATTTCAAAACAATCTGAGTCAGCACATGGACTGTAGGGCAGGCAGAAAACCCAGCCTTTAACTAGAAAGGGCCGCTCAACCTGAACTACAGAGGAGCTCCAGCTCTCCTATAATGTCACATGTTGACCCAGTTACAACCCAGGGTCAGTTCTTCTCCCTTATCTGATGGGACCGTGGACATGGGCTCAGATCTATACTAGTTCTCCACACAGCCGCGGCTCACCCCGATGGCGTAGCGGATGATTCCAGCTCTCTCAGCCTCAGGGATGACGGCTGAATAAGAAAGTGGATCTCCAGTTTTCTCCCCATCTGTGATCACAATGAGAATCTTGGTGGCCTGATCCCGAGCTCCTCTCGAAGAGATGAACAGCTCCTGCCTGGAAAAGGGGTGTAGGGAATGCATGGGAGGGTTATTGATTTGTAAAAACACCTAGCGCTCGTCCACTGCTTTGGCATTGCAGATCTCAAAGTCCTTTACAAAGGAGGTCACTGTCATGTCCCCATTATACTTATGGCAAAACTGAGGCACCAGGAGGGGATGTGACTTGTTTAAAGTCACAACACAGGCTCAGAGCTGGCAATAGAACCCCAGAGTCCTGGCTCCCAACATCCCCACCCCGCTTTAACCTACTAGTGTCCAGTCCCCTTCCACAGCTGGGGATAGAACCCAGGAGTCCTGAGTCCCTATCCCTTAGCTTGCATGTCCTTGCAGACCCATTCCCTGTGGAGTCAGCATCGGGGGGAGGACAATACCTACACCACTTTCCGGATGGCGGTGGCCGTGTGCGTTGCTCCCATGAGCTGCACGACCAACCTGAGAAGGCCATCGGTCTCGCGACTCCTGTACTGTGAGAAGTCGAAGTGCTCTCTAAATTTGTGCGAGTACTGCATGAGGGCGAACTGCAGGAGGAGACGGGGAGAAGAGAGAAAAACAACCCCAGGGCTGGAGGGTAAGAAAAGCAGGTATCGGACTCAGTTAGCGGCTGGGGCAGGTGATCGGGACGTAGCTGGTTCTGCAGGAATGTTTTCCTGGTTTTGGATGCAAAATCCATTGCTACTCCCTGCAGCACAGCGCCCCCTAGCGCCGCACTGGGGCATCGGGGTCAGCCCTGACTGCGAGGGGCAGGGTACGTAGCCAGGGTTCAGCCTCTGGCCATTACCTGCGTGTCGGTGCTGCGGAAACGCTTCATGATCTCAGACAGAAACGTCTTCATCTTTGCAAAATCCTCACGATCGATGCTGCCCGAGCCGTCGATGAGGAGCGCGATGTCTGTGGCACTTCTGGGGCACTCTGACGGGGACAGGAAAGGAATACACCCGACTCCTGACTCAACTCCACAAGCATGGAGAAAACCCAGTAGAAAGAGCTAGACCAGACCAATGGTTCCATCTAACCTGGCATCCTGCCCCCTCCCTGCAACCCCGGATCAGACCAATGGGCCCCTCTATCGCAATATCATCCCGTCCCTGCCATTGAGGGGTCCTGAGCTAGAGCATGACATGCACTGGGATGACAAAATACACCCCAATCCCTCCCAGAGCTGGGACAGAACCCAGGAGTCCTGACTCCCAACTCCTACTTACATCCTGAATCAAACCAATGGGCTCACCTAGCCTGCTATCCCAACCCATATCAGACCTATGGACTCATCTAGACCCATCTCCTCTCCTCCCGCCCCGTCACCCCCGAGTGCTGGTTCCTCCCCATGGAGCTGCCCCTCACCTGCCAGGGTGTCCGGGATGCGCCGGAGCTGCCGGAGGCTCTGGTCCAGGAGGAAGCAGTAGCCTTTGACGTACATGTTCTCCCCGCAGGCCTGGTGCACCGTGGGGCCGCACACCTGGGGCACGAGAGAGGGACGGGGTCACTGGGTGCCCCCTGAGGAGAGCACTGGGGGTGAGGGGAGTCTTCTCCCCCCAATGCATACGCAGGGAAAGGCCCCACAAGGGCGGGGATCCCCATGGGGCAAACAGGACCCCAGGAGCCAGCGCCTGCCTCCCAGAAATGTGCTGACATTGCATCCCGCTCCCATTGCTGTGGGGAGGAAAATCCCGTGGAATTCTGGGGGACAGGGGCAGAGACTGACCCAAACCCCGGGTACAATGCACAAACCGAGCCCCTTCCCCACCCCAGGGTGCGGTACCCACCAGGAGATTGGATCCCTGGGCAGCCAGAGACAATCCGAGGGACATGTTCACGGCATCGGGGGGCCCTGAGAGGAGAAACACGCAAACAACAGGGTGAGAAAACTTGTTACTGGATATGTTTAGTCCTGCATAGCTCTGAGTCATTTCGGACCCCCTCTCCCTTGTCCATCCCCCCAACCTCTCTGGGGGGAAGTGATGGCAAATTGTTGCATGGAAATTAGAACCCAGGAGTCCTGATTCCAAGACTCCCCTGCTTTAACCCGCTAGACCCTACTCCCCTCCCAGACCTGGGGATGGAACCCAGGCATCCTAGCTCCCAGACCCCTTGTGCTAACCCACGGGACCCCACAGCACAGGGTGCCCCTACTCTGGATGGGGATCTCCTGGCAGCGTCTGGAGCCTGGGTCGCACTTGTAGACTTTGCCGGTTTCATTCATGTCTCCCATCTGCAGCGGGGCCCCAACGAGTAGCCTGCGGGAAGAGAGCAGAGGGGGGCTTAGGGGACGTCCCGTCACCCCTGGGTGGTGGGGGCCAGACAGGGCAGCCCAGCCAGATGGGCCTCTCGGGGCTGGATATGAGGCACGTAACTGTAGGGCTCTGAGCCTGTGTTCAGCCCTTACCCCCCGGCGCTGGCACTCCCGAACTCCACCACGCTCTGCCCAAACCCCCTGGCTGCCTCCTGGAACGTGATGGGTCCCTCCACATCCACGCTGAATCCACGGCTCGGAGCCAGCACTGCAGGGGTTAAAAAGCCACATATTACAGTTTTCCCCATGGAGAAGGGGCCAGTGGTGGGGGCTGAGGGGCCGGCCCCTCCTGGCTGTGGGACTGATTCCGAGCCCCCCGCTGTAACCCCACTCCCCTCCCAGAGCTGGGGACAGAACCCAGGAGTCCTGAGAGCCCAGCTGCTCCCCTTCCCCTTCCCGAGGCTTAGGCAATGAGCGGGTGCGCGCAGGGCCCCAGCTTCTCCCCACCCCACCGGCTGGCAACTCACCTGTGCACAGGTAAATGAGCAGACGCAAGGGGCCCATCCTGGGAGGCTGGAGGTGGGTTGACTGCTGGGAGCTGTGTCCCGGGAGGTTTGAGGGCGCTGCCGAGGAGGCAGCTGAGTGCAGAGGAAAGAGAATAGATATTGGTGCCCTGCGAAGGGAGAGAGAGACCCGCCCCGGGGAGGGGACAGGACTCACGCACAAGTGTCCAAAACACACACACAGACAAAGACACGAGAACACACACCCAACTCTTGGGCTTCCCTCTGTCTTTTTACACTTTGGTAGCCATTGTGTAGCTTGGAGTATCAACAAAGAATTATTGAATTGAGCCAGTTGTGTCTCAGCACTGGGTGAGGGACCCCTGTATAAACAGTCCGTGACCCACCCAAGAGGCAGCTGCATTTCAGTGCTGGCTGAGGGACCCCTGTATAAACAGCCCCTGTGCACCACCCTAGAAACAGCTGCATCTCAGCACTGGGCAGGGGGTCTCTGTATAAATGCACAGCCTGGAAAGTGCTCTGTTCTTGTGCAGGTTGACAGGCATGAGGATATTAAAGATGGTCCCACCCAGCCTCATCCTCTTTCCAAAAAACTCAATCTGTGGTTTTAACACTCCCCTTTCTCCCGTGCTGTGCTCATTTGGCTCTGAGGGCACTGGGGTGCATGGGCCCTCGGGCTGGATTCCAAATTATAATAGGGGAAGTTTTTAACCAGGATGACCGACTGATTTCTGAACTCTTCATTTCCCTGTCTATTTCTACATCGCTCTCTCTCTGGCCTTGTCTGCACTAGACCATTTACCTTACAATTCCCACCTCTTTCTACCTCCTCTGGGGTGTGGCTTGAGGACTGTTCATACAGGGATCCTTGCCTGGCACTGAGATGCAGCCATCTCTGGGGTGGGGAGGTGGGGGCTGTTCATACAGGGATGTATCACCCAGTACTGAGATCTCCAGCTATTCATAGAGACCCCTCGCCTGGTGCTGAGATGCAGCCACCTCTGAGGTGAGGCATGGCAGGAGCGGACACTGCATCTAGTATAAACAGAGTTTATATCTGGTGCCCCTTTTGTAGCAGCCTCGATTTCTCTCCCCGTCGGTCTCTGTCTCTCACCAGCTCTTGCTCGTTTCTTACAAACACCGGGGGCTGATCTCTATATTTAAACTTCCCGTTCCTCTGCCCCCGAGAGAGGCAGATCTGGTGCATGCATCAGGTCATTTCCAAACCCTGGATACCGCACATACAAAGCATCACATTTGTGGTCGTGACACTTCCCTCCTCTTTTGCTCTCCGACCAAAGTTGTGTGTGGCGATAAAAGAAAACAGAAGCAGCTGCCCGTCTCAGACAAAGGGCAGCTGAGCCGGATGTGCAAAGAGCTCTGCAAAGTGCTGATGAGCTAGAGAACGGTCAGAGGGTTACGAGAGCGAGTGGAGGCCTGCATTAGCCAAGTTCAAGCGACTGCTGACTAGAGCGGAGAGGGGACATAGCAAAACTCACAAAAGTTGCATCCGTGGCCCCATGATCATCGTGTCTGAACAGCTCATAATGTCTACCATAGTTATCCTCACACACCCACTGACCAAAATTATGCTGTCATTAAAAAAGAGATCTATGCCATTGTCTGGGCTGTCAAGCAAATTAAACTGTATTTGTGTAACAACCAATAATAACTTTATTAAGAGATCATGCTCCTCTGAGATCTCAACACCTGGAAGACTGTCTGGCAGATAAAGATTTTGAACTAGGGAGATTGGTCCCATGCTGGAAGGGAGTTCAGTCTGAGTCTGAGTACTGAGAACTGTGAGTTGCCTGTAACATCCAGTGGGGTGAGAGTCTTATTCAAACCTTGCTTAGTCTGTTAAAGGTGAGACGCGATAAATAGAATGAGACGCGATAAATCAATCCCAGAACATCGATCACTACCTGCCGAATCAGGCGGGTAGTGTAGACTAGCCCTTATTAAAATAACTTTTTACTTATTAAGTAACCTGGAGTACGTGTTAGTACCTGGAGGGGGGCAAACAGCTGTAAGCTTTATACAGGGTAAAATGGATTTATTCAGGGTTTGAACCCCATTGGGAGTTGGGCACCTGGGTGTCAAAGGCAAGAACACTTCCTAAGCTGCTTCCAGGCAAGCCTACAGCTGTTAGGGGACGTGGTTCAGACCTGGGTCTGGGTTTGCAGCAGGCTAGCAGGTCTGGCTCAAACCAGACAGGATTCTGGAGTCCCAAGCTGGAAAAGGCAGGAAAGCAGGGGCAGAAGTAGTCTTGGCACATCAGGTGGCAGCACCAAGGGGGTTTCTGTGATACCAACCCATCACAAGGATGAAAATTCAAAATGATCTGGACAAAGAAGAAATGGTCTAAAATAAATAGGATGAAATTCAGTAAAGATGAATGCAAAGTACTCCGCTTAAGAAGGAACAATCAGTTGCACACATACAAAATGGGAAATGACTGCCTAGGATGGAGTACTGTGGAAAGGGATCGCGGGGTCATAGTGTATCACCAGCTAAATATGAGTCAAAGATTACTTTTGCAAAAAATGAGAATGTCATTCTTGGATAGATTAGCAGGAGTGTTGTAAGCAAGACACGAGAAGTAATTCTTCCACTGTACTCTGTGCGGATTAGGCCTCAGATGGAGTATTGTGTCCAGTTCTGGGCACCACATTTCAGGAAAGATGTTGAGAAATTGGAAAGAGTCCAGAGAAGAGCAACACAAATGATTAAAGGTCTAGAGAACATGACCTATGAGGGAAGATTGAAAAGATTGGGTTTGTTTAGTCTGGAAAAGAGAAGACAGAGGGGACATGATAACAGTTTTCAAGTACATAAAAGGTTGTTACAAGGAGGAGGGAGAAAAATTGTTCTTGTTAACCTCTGAGGATAGGACAAGAGGCAATGGGCTTAAATTGCAGCAAGGGCGGTTTAGGTTGGACATTAGGAAAAACTTCGCAACTGTCAGGGTGGTTAAGCACTGAAATAAATTGCCGAAGGAGGTTGTGGAAACTCCATCATTGGAGATTTTTAAGAACAGGTTAGACAAACACCTGTCAGGGATGGTCTAGATAATACTTAGTCCTGCCATGAGTGCAGGGGACGGGACTAGATCACCTCTCGAGGTCCATTCCAGTCCTATGATTCTATGAGGTGTAAGAGTGCATGGCTCTTCCTCCCTGTCAATCTTGGAGAATGGCCACGCCCCCTCGCTGTCCCGATCCTAGAAAGGCAGTGTGAAAAAGGAGAAATTAGCTTTCTCTGGCACTCAGGCCCTCTGAGCTGGGCTGGGCAGTAATCAGTATCTGGGCATCAAGCCCTCAGGCAGGGAGAGCCCCAAACAGTCTAGGGCTCTGGCCCTCAAGCAGGACGGAGCAGTCGATAGTCTGGGAGCTCAGGCTCTCAGGCAGGGCAGGGCACCAAGATGTCTAAGGTCGCTGGCCCTCAGGCATGGCAGAGCAGTAATCAGTCTAGGAGCCCAGTCAAAGCGGGTTTGACATCCTGGCTCTGGCGGGCAGCAGATAAACGCGGGCCTCCTGGCTTAAGGTGGGGAGGCTGCTACCCCAGGGGTGGGGTCACCAGCAGGAGAATAGGGGAACCTGGGCCCACCCTACTCCATCGGGTCCCAGCCCAGGGCCCTGCCAGTGGTGGGTTGTTCCGCTACTGGGTCAGCAGGGAACCCAGCCACAAGACGCTGACCAGGGTTCAGACAGCAATGCAGCCGGAATACAGTCAGCTGTCACTGGGCTACTTCCTCCCCTCCCCTCGGGGTGTACCTTGATCCCAGGGTCATCCTCCATCTCACTGGGATATACGGCCAATGGTAGTCCCAACAGCTCCTCAGTGGCTGGCAGCTCGGGTGAGTCCGCGATGCAACAGAAGTCCTCGTCAGTGCGGGATTAAGTATCTGTCTCCCTTGGGACCTCCAGTCCAAATGAGTTGCAGGGCCCAACTTTTGTACTTCTTGTCCCGCCCCCCCCCCATGCTTCCGGCAGGGTGGGTGTGACCTTCCTGGCTCTGCCCACTAGGGAGCAGATGGTGGTTCCTCCCTGTCAGTCTTGGAGGGAGGCCATGCCCCCTTGCTACACTATGATTCTATGGAGGATAGGTCCATCAATGGCTATTAGTGAAGATGGTCAAGGATGCAACCCCATGTTCTGGGTGTTCCTAAGCCTCTGACTGCCAGATGCTGGGACTGGAAGGCTGGGGATGGATTATTTGATAATTGCCCTGTTCTGTTCATTCCCTATGAAGAATCTGGCATTGGCCACCGTTGGAAGATAGGACACTGGGCTAGATGCACCATGGGTCTGACCCAGTATGGCCATTCTTCTGTTCTTACATTGTTTAGCCCATGTTAAAAAAAATAAATGTACAGCTGTTTTGTTGAAAAGCACTAGCGCCCCCACGCTTTGGAGCAGGGGCTTGCAAAAATGGGAGGTGAGGGGACCCTTGTATCTTCTGCCCTTCCCGTGAAAATCCATCTAAATTCGGCCCAGTTATAAGCATCGACTGCATTTATGTCTGTTCAGTCTTTGTGCTGCCCATCTGTAGTTCTAATCTGTGGTCTCTGTCCCAGCCACTCTAGCTGCACATGGACCAATGGACTGGGATTCCCGAGACCTGCATTCTATTTCGGGTTCCTGCTGCATGACCTTGGGCAAATCACATCCCCGCTCTGTGCCTCAGTTTCCCCTTTCTCTGTCTTGTGCCAGGCAATGTTTTTCACTGGGTGTGGGTGCAGCACCCAGCACAGGGTGACACCAGACCTCACAGTCAGATGAACGGGGAGAATCTTGGTTGATCAGCACTAAACATTCTCCCAGCTGAGCTGAATTTTCCACACACCCCTGGGGAGCGGGGCTGAGGACCACCCTCAAACACCCAAGACACACAAGCCTCTCTCAGCTGAGCTAAATTGCCTGCCTACCTGGGGGAACCAGGAGTGGGAGCATGGGCTTTCATGCAGCCTCCTGCTTGCTGAGCTAATGGAAAAGCGCTCTCTCAGGGAACCGCAGCCACTAGAGGGCGACACTGTGGAAAACAGATGAATCCGTCCATCAATATTGCTGATTAAAAAGATGGGGCACAGGTTCCAAGGGGAGTGGTGTGGATCCAAGGGGAGCACCCCAGCTCTTTCTGGTCACTCGGTCAGTGGGCTCAGTGTGGGGAGAAGGGAACACCGGGCTCCAGGCAGCTGGGAACTGCTGAGGTGCCTCTTCCCTGCCTGGAACTGGCTGCTCCCCACCCTAATCTCTGTTGCTCTCCTTGCTCCCCATCCTATGCCCCCCACCCTTATTTACAGAGACCTTCTGCCCTCCAAATCACGGGACGGGGTCTCTGGCCTGTGCTCTGCAGAAGGTCTCACTGGCTGGTCTGTGTTACCCCAAAATCTCTGTGTAGAATAATGAGGTGACATACCAAAAACATCTTACATTTCCCCTCCTTGACAGATGTGACCATTTTAACAAACATCTGGCATTATTGTTATATTAATACCACTGAACATCGAACCCATAATGAAGGTATGCAGGCTGACACATTACAAAAGGCATCACTGTAGACTCTTTAGCTTTAGATTTCTTTTTACACACATACACAGACATAATTACTAACTATACAACTATAACCACCTCTATGAGCAGTATTACTATAATTGGATGGAGTATGATTTCCCAAGCCTTTTTATATTCACTTGATCTGGTCATAAACAGATCTTCCCACCAGTAGAATGATTTGGTTTCATCACCGATTCTTTTTAACACCTTTCTGATTTGACCGACCGAATGATATACAGTGAGTAAACTGTGAGCTTCTTGAGCCTGAAGCTGTTTTAGGTGGTAAACCATATCCTTATGGTGCATTAAACATTTCAATGCTTGGAGGTCCGCTCCCTATATGAATAGGTGGAAGATGGTCATAGATAGCGTAAGATGCTATTATGCTCGGCATTTCCACATCTGACAGGGTAATGTTTATATCGCGGCCCCTCACAGAAAAAACTGCACATAAACGTATATTATCCCCTGCATCATGTTCAATACGATAAAAACCATTAATTAACAAAATTTTACATAAAGTTCTTATACACAGACAATGACTATCAATAACCACTATAGCTGAATTTTGAAAATACATAGGATGGTGAAGCCGATAGTTACATTTCCGTTCATGGGGATCTAAACAAATATGAGTCTCCTCCCATACCCCAGTGGTACAGGTAAAACCCAATTTATCTTGCTCCACACAAGCTTGTAAATGTAAAGAATAATACTGCTCTCCTCTTACATGCACCCGTTTGGTATTTTCCGTAGGCATCATTAGGGAATTATTTATAAACATTCCCAAAGGAATCAGGGGATGAATTATTTCCTCTATGGCGTCCCTTAAAGTAAGTAT
This sequence comes from Chelydra serpentina, assembly GCA_037349315.1. Lineage (NCBI taxonomy): Eukaryota > Metazoa > Chordata > Testudines > Chelydridae > Chelydra > Chelydra serpentina. The sequence continues at coordinate 558,995 of JBAIAC010000021.1, read as the reverse complement.
GTATGCCACGATAGTCTCATTAACATGGTCATAGGTGAAATTCACCATTTTCCACCATTGCTGTTTTTCTTTCTCGAATTTGGTGGCATTAGACCAGATAATGTGCTTAATTTCCTGTGGCACTATACCATCATAACCAGCCCTGATTATCAGTAGCATAGCCAGTGGGGGAGCAGGGGGAGCGGCTGCTCCCCCGTGAGCAGAAGGGGCGCTTAAAAAGGAAGCGGCATCTTTTTTTAGCAGAGCTTCTTACACTCACCCGGGGGGAGCCCAGGGAGGCGCCTTTTTATAGCGCTGCTCCCGCTGTGCTCCGGACCTGCCTACGCTACTGCTGGTTACAGCCTTTGCAATATCAAGAAGCAGCTGCCAAGTGCCTCTGTCAGATTAGACTGCAGTATCTCCAGTGCTCCTATAATCTGAAGGTGGTCCATTTCTTGCACTTCTAACCATGTTGGGAACGTATTAGCAATATTAAAACCTAATTCATCCAAATCATTCAATGCTGCTGAGAGGGGGTTGGCTAGAGAGGAGATGTCGTGTCCCACTTCACCTATACGTGATGCCAGGAACTGCTGATCTACCGTATTTAGCACTCCTAGTCCTGTTCCCACCCCTCCTAGGATCTTAGCAGCTAGATCTCTCTTAACTCTGTGGGGAGGTGGTTGTTGCAAGACATTACTAGGGTTACCTAGGGAGGTGGTGGAATCTCCTTCCTTAGAGGTTTTTAAGGTCAGGCTTGACAAAGCCCTGGCTGGGATGATCTAGTTGGGGTTGGTCCTGCTTTGAGCAGGGGGTTGGACTAGATGACCTCCTGAGGTCCCTTCCAACCCTGAGATTCTATGATTCTATGATTACCTTGCACCCACGCCATCCATCCCATTAACAAAGGGGTTACATACCGGGCATATTCTGCATGCATAGGGATTACAGAAACTTGAACTTTTAAAACCAGTTTTTTTAATACAAAGTGAGGGTTTATCATCAAACTGCAAGATATATCCCTTTTTACTACAAGTGGTCCCACGAAACTAATGTATGGTACAGGGGCTACAAAAATTCTAAATGTCCTTTGTAACCCAAAAGGACCTTTCGATTCCCAGTTCCTAGTATTGTTTACAGAAACATTCAGTTTTAACAAAACGTGACATATGGCTCCAAAATTTGGGGGGTGTTCTTCCGTTTCACAAAATTTGGATTTTATAACCTCCTCAGGAACATTATTGAATTGAGCAATACATTTCTGACATTTTAGTTCAATAGGATACATTTGACGACTAGGGAGGAGGACCTTTACGTTTATTGAGAATACATTAATGGGAGTAATACCCATTATGATGGAGATATTGAATGGGCCCGGAGCCACGCTATCATTGTATTTAATTCTGGCATAAATACATTTTGAGCCATCCCAGTCTTGTATATTGGTAGAACAACCCTTAAAACGTTGATCATCCAGCATCCATTTACATTGTCCCGTGGTCTTTTTGATAAATCTTATCTGTGTGTGAGGGTGGATCATAGGGTCATGCTTTCTCTGGCTATCAGGGATAGTGAAAGCCATAATAGATCTGTTCCCTTCAATTTCCTCAAAAGATAGATAACAATATTCACTCAAAGTATATGCATAAACATTCACTAGTCCTGACAACACATCTTCGGGCGTAACCCAATAACCAGGCTCTAATGGTATCTTAGATGGAACACCACTGAGGTCGTCCCATTTTTTACGACCGAAACGTCCTCCTCCTACTCCAGATGAACTTGGTCTCCAAGGCCTCTTACTTTGACCTTTTATCCATTTGGGAGGAATTTGTCTGGTTGTGGTTGTCTGCACATTAGACATTTGAGACCTCTTTACTTATCATTGTCTCATTGAGGCTTGTAGGCTGGGTATTGGTGGAGCTGTTATTCCTTCTTCAGGCTCTCTGTCCTTTTCCATATTGTCCTCTAGCTCCTCAAAATCAACTTCTGGGAATATGGGTTCTTCTCATTTATGTGCCAACTCGTGGTTCACTAGACAATACCAATGTTCATTTTTATAGCAGCGACAAAGAGTTCTGTGGCACCATATAGACTAACAGATGTATTGGAGCATAAGCTTTTGTGGGTGAATACCCACTTCTTCGGATGCATGCAGTGGAAATGTGGAAAAAGTGGATGCATGCTTTTCCACTGCATGCATCCGAAGAAGTGGGTATTCACCCACGAAAGCTTATGCTCCAATACGTCTGTTAGTCTATAAGGTGCCACAGAACTCTTTGTCACTTCTACAGATCCAGACTAACACGGCTACCCCTCTGCTACATTTTTATAGCGTAGCCCTTGCCACATAGCTGCTACTATTTTGTGGCATATCGTTGGCGCGTTGTGATATCCCTGAGCTACTTGAGTAAACATCAATTGCTTATCCTGATAAGTAATGCAAATTTGTAGAAGTAGTCCGAATGGAGAGGAATTGAGAAAAAGGCATTTGAAATATCAAGGACTGAAAACCAAGTAGCTCCTGCAGTAATCAAAGACACAATGTCTGGACATCTTGCCACCACTGGTGTCAGTCTCGGTGTCACCTTATTCAATGCTCGATAATCTATTGTGAGATGACACGTTTTGGCGTCAGCTTTTAAAACCGGCCACACTGGTGCATTGCATGGGCTTTCGCATTTGACTAGCACACCCTGATCTTGTAGTGCGACTATAGTTTTCTCTATGCCCTCCTTAGCCTCGGCTGAATAGGAATACTGTTTCTGAGGCTTAGGGTGAGGCCCTATGACTTTAACTGCTGCTACCACCTTTCCACAGCTGAGTTCGTTTTTAGCAAACACCGGTAGATAACCTTTTATAGCCAGCTGTATAGCATCCTCCCATTTGGGAAGAACAAAGTCTGCAGGTGCCTTTAAAGCACATAGTCTATGAACTCCAGATATCACTGTACCATGATTTTGTTCCAAGGATTCACTTAGGGATTGATTAGGAATATCCACAATAATTCTTAGCTGTTACAGCAAATCAATTCCTAATATTCCATATTCCCCTAAAGTTTGCAATCCCCAAGAAGCTAATACTGATAAATGTCTCAAAGTACTTTTTATGTCCTTACAAAAGGGTACAATACTGGTCTTACAGTTATAACTTTCCAGAGTCTTTATACACTTAGCAGGCAGCAATTTAGCTTGTGGTGAACCATCAGTGCACAAGATGCTGGTTGATGCTCCCGTATCCACCAACACCTTTTGACAGAATGACCCAAACTTTCCTTCCAACATGATGTTAACTGTTGGTCTTCCCCATTCATCATTTATTATGGAAGCCACAAAACCGGGGGTTTGAAAGCTGGGTCCCTTCACTGAGGCTTCATGCAGGGGAAACACTGTTGTGCATTTCCCTCTGCTTGTTGCTTCTCACCCTCATATTTAAGCAGCCTCTTAAAAATTTCAGTAGCAGGGACTCAATCTAATTGCTCTCTAGTTTCATATTTTAAAAGTCTCTTCCACAATACATTTCTGAAAGCCTTTAGCTCTTCAGTGGTACCTTGCAACCAAGATGCTGTTTCTTCCTTAAACCCGTTGTTCTGATTATTACTATTATTGCCAGGCTTATTACCAAATTTCCCAGTTTGTGAATTCAGAGACCCTTTTTCTGCTGATACCGTCTTTTTAGGGATCGTACCAGTTAATTTGGTTGCATCCTTAGTTAACTCGTGGGCTTCTCTCACCCTTGATTCCAATTGCTGAAGTCCTATAGTTGCTGGATTTACTGGTCTTATAACTAACCTCAGAGCAGGTGTAAGCCCTTGTATTACCAACTCACAAAATGCTGGCACATTATACTGTACAGCACCGTTCTGGTTTACTGGAGCCAGACCAGCTAACCAGTATAACAACCTTTTTCTTGCTATAAAGGTTTCTGGACGCTCTGTAGCTTCCTGTTTTTCTGAATACACTTTTCCAATAAGGTTATCATATGGAAAAAACATTTTATACACACCCATATACACTTTATTTTATACACACCCATGATTCTATATATAAACCTACAAGTTCAGTGACCGTGACCCATAGACAGTCCATCTGGTAAAGCATTGAAATCCTCTACACTCAGACATTCCCTAACCCAAAATCTCTGTGTAGAAGAAGAAGGAGGTGACATATACCACAGGTTCGACTCCTACCAGCATCTATCAGCTGGGATAATTAGAAATCTGTGTGCCTCCCGCACGTGTTGCATTGAAATAAAGGAATGTAACCTTAAACAGAGAGAAGATTTATTAAGGGATAGAAACAACTGGGGAAGACTCACTCTGGGGAACACTACCAATACCCAGGAATAGATTCCAGCAAAGGGGCATAAAGCCCAGACCCTTAAACTGTCCCTTGGTTGAACTAATAAATGCTCAAAAAACAATGACTGTCTCTCTTCTAACGGCAGATGGAGGACACCGGCAACGGATGGCCCGTCTCAGGATCTCTGGCACAGCGGAGGATCTGGCTCTCTACCGCCGAAGCCGGAGATCAACAGATCTGGGCTGACAGCAAAGCCTTCCCATGATCCTTCGGGGGCACTACAGGAATCAGGTACGTATCAGTGTCCCTGACAGACGTTAGCCACCGAAGTCTGGATCCGATGCCGTGCAAAGAACCTGGGCGTGGCGGCCTCGGTGGCGGACGGCGCCGGCGTCACCACGGACAGTCCCGTCTGAGCGCTCCGTGGCGCGCGTTCCTGAGGTAAAGTCTGACAGGCCCCGAACCGGTTCCAGCCAGTTCTCAGTCCCTCACCTTCTGTCAGGAACCAGAGTTTTGGCGGGAAAATGCCATGAAGAAAGGGTACCAAGATGGAGTCCAAACCCTTCCTATCATATGCGCCATCTTGAATGTCTAAACTCCATTTTGAATTGCCACAACATTCATAACAGAATATAACCATGTACCAAAAACACCTTACATCTGCGTGGCCCCTTCTGGCCTCAGCCGTCGTGAAATGTATTTTGTTTATTTTAGCTGCCTGGGAAAAAATCCTGTCACTGTCCACATGAAAGGGTCGGCATTTTATAGAAACATAAGGTCATTCTTGTTAAAAGCTAGGATCTGTACCCCCCAAATCACCAGATTTAAACACCAAACACGCGGAGATTTGTTTTCATTGAAAAAAATAATCATGAAGGTTGCACGTTTCGCATGTGCTGGTAGGTTGCCCAGGCAACGAATCTCTCTGTGTGTGCCCAGCTCAGGCAATGCCAAGGAGAGCTGCCCCCAGTCACGCCCACCCAATCCTTTGCCAGTCAGTCTCCTGCCCTGGAGTCTGCCTCCGTGTGTCCCCAGGGCGGGGGCAGCCCCCCAAGGAGATCTGCCCAGCCTACACTCGGCACCCTGCCAATGTGCCCACCCGGCCCAGTGGGGAGAGAGCACAGCGGTCTCCTGGGTCTTTCTGTGCTGGGCGCTGGGGCGCAGGCTCGCTGCGGAAGGAGGTGGGCAGCCGGCCCTGGGGACTGAACCAGGGTCTGAGGAGAGGCCTGGTGGGGAGTTGTTAGGTGTGGGCTGCTGGAAGCAGGAGGCTCTCCTGCACTGGGACAAGAGAGGGGCCAGAGGGCTCTGTGTTGTGGGCTGATCAAGATGGACCGAGCTGTAACTTTCTGCTCTCTGTGCTAACCACGGAGTTTCTAGGCTGTGTTCCAGACCTCTCACAAACCCTGCTGCTTTCACAGCGCTGGCTGAGAGTCCCTGCAGCTGCTGAAGGTGGGGGTCACTGCATTGCTCCCTTTGGGGGTACCAGTCTCTCCCAGGTGTCCAACTCAGGCAGACTCGCTGCAGGGAGCTCACGGTGTGTTTCTGTGGTACTGAAGGCTCCGTGGTTCAGTCCCAGGAGGAGGATTGCCAGCAGCTCGAGGAACGCGATTATTCCCCTCTATTCGGCACTGGTGAGGCCACATCTGGAGTATTGCGTCCAGTTTAGGAAGCAGCGGGGGTCGGGGCAATGGTGGGGGGTGAGCCCAGGGCTGGGGCCTGGGGTGTGGCTGCACAGCTGGGGGCTGCAGTGGTGTCAGGGGTCACGTGGGGGGCGAATCCAGGCCCAGAGCTCTTTAGAACGTGAGATTTTCTCCTAACACTGCAACCAAGTCACCTCTCGATCTTCCTTTCAATAAGCCGACCACACTGATCACCAGCTGCCATCACTTTGTGCCAACACTTGCAGCTGCTATGAACTGACCTCACACAGCTCAGGGTCCATACCAGCCTCTCATTCTCTCCAGCCACAGCGCTTGGCCTCCTCACCTCCTGTGACATGGAGTTCCACAGGGTAAATCTGCCGGGGAGGGAATTTATTTTGTCCTTTTCAATCAGGGTGAAGGGGCTTACTCCCCACACTGGCCCTGAGTGGGTTGAATTAGGCCAGGCAGGCCCAATTAAGCGACAAACAGGGGAGAGATTTAGGCTATGAGGAGGCTGCTAATTGGATGCAAGCTCATTTGTGAGGTACCAGGCAAGGCTTACATCAAGCCAAGGGACTGGAACCAGAGAGAGGGCTGCAGGGTGAGGCGTGGCAGGGAAAGGAGACTGAAGGAGGGGCAGGAATCCATGTTACCTAGGAGAGAGGGGTCTGACTAGGATGAGGGCAAGCAAGGTAGGAAGTGGTCCAGGGGTGAGAGCAGTGAGGTTAGGGAAGATGCAGCCCTTGACTGCTTGGTAAAGGGAACCCAGAGAAGAGGGCAGGTCTGGGTTCCCCTGCCGGGGGATGCTCCCAGGGGCAGCCAGCCAGCAGGCTGTCTGGGTCATGGCAGGAGTCACAGGGTCAGGGCAGTTGGTGTGAGGACAGTTGAGTGTGGTTTCTCTGGAGAGATTTGGAAAGTAACACGCTTAGGGAGCTGGCCGGAGGGGCGAGTCATGAAGGGAAGCAGTCAGCGAGGAAGGGGCCGCAGACTGAGAGTGCCAGAGAGTGACGGCGGGCAAGCACTGGAAGGGGCGTCGGCCGGGCAGAGGTCATCCCCAGAGTGGCGAGGAGGAGGTGCTGTTGAGTAGAGAGCCTGGCCCGGGGCTGACAGCACAGCCCCCTTTCCCGCCCACAAACGCACCCGCAGTATTTGGGGACGGTTTGGAACGACCTGAGACATAAGGCAAGGCAGGCAAATGACTCTGAGAGCTTGGCTTTATTAGACGTCACCCAGTAGCACCTCGAGGCCCTGACTGAGACGGGGGCCCTGGTGCCGCACGGAGCCCAGCTGGGACCAAGGCGCCCGATTCCTCTGCGAGTGCCATCTTCACAGTGAGAGTCAAGCCATGTGCCAAACGGCTCCCAGTATAAATAGAAAATGGCAGGATAATTATCCCCCCGTTACAAGTGGGGAAACAGAGATGGAGAGAGACTCAGCCCCTCCCGCTCTAACCCACTAGAACCCACTCCCCTCCCACCGCTGGGGATAGAACCCAGGAGTCCTGGCTCCCAGCCCCCCATGGATGCTCTGAAGGGACGTTCCAAGTCCAGCTTGTCACTTTGGTGTGTGAATCTGGAGCCGCCCATGGGGGGAGTGTGTGGTCGGGGCTATTGTTTGGGGGCGTCGGGGGGAGGGGAGGCATCGCTCTGGGCTGGCTCAGCCCCATCACCCTCCATCATCTGCTTGTACTGGCGCTTGAAGAAGCCAAACTGTAAGGAGACAGAGGGGAGAGATGGTGAGAGCCAGCCGGACAGAAACAGATGGACTCACGCCTGGTGGGGGGAGGGGGTGTAGGAGCAACCAAAGTAAATACCCTCTCCCCTCCCCCACCAGCTGGGAGGGCCACACTCACCTTGTAGAGGGCTGCGGTGATGAGAGCCAGCAGGACCAGGCCCCCCACGCTGCTGCCCACGATGATGGGCATGTAGTTATAGACCTCGGAGTGCTCCACCACCGTCTGCACCTGGGGGAGAGGAGCTGTGAGATGGGGACCCAGGGGTCCTAGCACCCAGGAACCCCCATGGCATCCACTCGGTCTCATTCCCCACCAGAGCCAGGAAGAGAACACAGGAGTCCTGGCATCATCCACCCTCCCTGTGCTAACCCACTGGACCCCATTCTCCCCCCAGAGCAGGGACAGGACCCAGGAGTCCTGGCTCCCAGCTCTAACCACTAGCCGATGCTTTCTCTATCCCGGGCGCAGTCACTCTGGTACCTGGCGCTGGACGAATCCCTCCTTCTGGGTGTATTTCTTCTCCTCGTATTCAATCCGGGCCTCGCTCACCAGACTCACTTTCTGCTGCTGAGTCTGGAACAGAGAAATTCACCGTCCCTGACCGGAAATGTCACAAACCAGCCCAGAGCATCGTCCCAGGGGGGACTCAGAGCAATTTACAGGCTGTTCACCCAGGGGCAATCCCTTGCCCGGCACTGAGATGCAGCTACCTGTGGGGAGGGACACCGGGGCTGTTCACATGGAGGGGATCCCTCGCCCAGTGTAGAAAGGCAGAGTCAGCTCTAGTACCTGGGAGACCCACTGGAAGCTGACGTTCCCTTTGATCATGAACTCCAGCGGTTGCTTCTTTTCCAGGGAGGCGATTCTGCACCGGATCTTCTTACAGGTGGCCACAGAGCAGTCCTGGGGGCGGAAGGACATCGCCAGGTGAGGCAGGGGACGTGCAGGGGCTCAGCATGGTCATGAGGGTCTGGGTCTGGGTCTGTCTATAACAGGGGCCCCTCCTCTAGCCCAGCCACCCACTCGCTGTCTGTGTTAGTGCAGAGGGGAAGGGGCTGATGGGACCCGCACTGGTCTGTACTCACCAGCAGGGGGCGCTGGCTCATCTGCTTCACAAAGTCCTTTGAACCGGGCGTTTCAGCCTCACTGTTGCACTGAGCCAGCTCGGGCTGGGGAGGGAGAGAGACACGGTGTTAACGGGGGTGGGAAGGGGACATGGGGCCTTTCCCCTCTAGCAGGCACCAGCACCAATCCAGCCCCATGGCAGAGGACTGGCTGGTTCAGGGGCTGGGCAGGGGTCTCTCCCCCCTAGGCAGCCTGTCCCAGCAGGGGGCGCTGTAGGGCAGAGCAGGCGTCACTGGGCCCATCTCACACACACAAGGGCAGGGAGAGGCAGGTACCTTGGAGGGGACGACCTCAGAGGCATCCCACACCCGGACCCCGCTCAGCTCCACGGGGAACTGGAATGTCACCGAGATGGGGACGCTTCGCTCCCGCAGGTTCTTAACCTGAAAGAAACAGACTCACCACAGGGCACTGCTGGAAGAGAACCCAGGAGCTCTGATCCCCAGCCCCTGCTCTGACCCTCAGACCCCACTCCCCTGCCAGAACTGGGGATAGAACCCAGGAGTCCTGGCTCCCTGCCCGCCCCCACCTCTGCCCCACCCCATACTCCTCCCTCTGTCCCTACTGCTACCCCTCCATGCTCTAAGTCACTAGATCCCATTCAACCACTTCTACTCCCTCCCTCTTGCCCCATCTCCCCTCTCGCACTCTGAGCCGCCGTCCTCACCTCGTACCGATGTGTCACTGGCACATTTGTCCCTGCCTCCTTGGAGGAAAAGTTGACGTACTTGGTCGAGTCCTCGAGGCTGGGGGAGGCAAAGGATGGCAAGAACGAGAGAGACGGAAGTGTGATTGATGGGGCTGGAGAGGGGTGGTGGGGTGCCATGTCCAGAAGGAGGCATTGTGCTACAGGGAAATGCTCAGTAGGGGGCGCTCTCCCCTTGCAATCAGTGCTGGCACCTATGACCAAGTGCGGCGCTAGGGGGCGCTGTGCTGCAGGGAACAGGGGCCCGAGCAGGGAGGGCTCCCCCCTCAGTCTCCGTACTGACCTACCTGGTGAGGATGATGAAGATGCCGTACTTGACCGGCAGCTCCGCCCGGTGATTCATGCGCTCGGTGATGGGGCCGCCATTGTCACTGTGGGGAGGGGAAGGCAAACGAGAGAGATGTGAGGAGACGGAGCCAGTTAACTGTGCAGGGAGCTGCACCATAGGCCACTGTACTGTCCTGCTCCATGCACGGCCCCCTCCCACTGCACCCCACCCCACCCCCTGGCCCTGCACAGCCCCCTCACCTGCTGGCGGTGGCCGTGATCTGCAGCCTGTCCCCCAGGTTGGCCTCAGAGGAGACGTCGAAGGTGGTGACGAATACGGCCTGGAAAACACACCGGGGGTGGGAGGGGGGTGAGAGCTGCTGGGCTCAGGGCCTGGGGAACTGCCAGAGACTGCGGGGGCAGGGCAGACACAAGCGGGGGTGGGGAGACAAGGCTTCCCGTCCCAGGTGGTGTCTGGATCTCGCCGTGGGCAGGTGGGTCCCTCTCCCTGCCCTAGCCCGGTCGGGTGAGGACACCTCTCAGGATCAGGATGACGAAGGCCCGTTTGTGTCACGCAGGGTCCGAGGTGACGGGTGGGGGAGCAGCCATGACAATGACACCGGCTCCTTTCCTTTCCCTTTCCCTTGTGTTTTAGTGAAGCAGGGTCGCCTCCCTCCCCCCCTCAGTCGCTTCTTTTAAGGAGCCCAAATGGAGGATGGAACAGCCCCTCCCCTCGTTATTTTCTCTCCCTGTGAGGCCTGATTTCCAGTCCTCCAAGTCTGGCCCATGGTTTGCAGCCCCGGCAGGGCCTGACCCCAGCCCGGAGTGACCTCAGGGCTCTGTTTGCACTGACTCGCCGGACTACCCGGGGCACTTTCCCCAGCACATCTCTTGTCAGGGGCTGGGCTGACCCCAGGGAACTGCCCCTCTCTGCTCCCAGCTGAGCTAACCCCTGGGGAGTTCACAGGCCAGGGCCTATCCCTACCTCGGCCCCGCTCCTGAAGATGGGGTGGTTGATGTGGCAGGTGCTGTTCCTCTGAGTCTGGTTCTCGGAGCCCACAGCCGAGCTGCACTTAACGGCCACGGCCCTCCTGTGAGACTGAGCACAGGGGAGCAGCCAGTGAGAGACGGGGCCCACAGACCCCCTGCTTAGCCACCCGCCTGCCCCTGCAGCACAGCACCCCCTGCTGAGCCCCCCACCCACCTCCTGCAGCACAGCACCCCCTGCTGAGCGTGCCCCCAATGTCTGCAGTGCTTGGGGGGACTGGGTGGTACCTGGAGCAACAGGACCCGGCGGTAGGACAGCGCGGCCGGGTAGAAGAACCGCACCATGGTGCTGTAGGAATTCTCTCCGCGGTTCTGGATGGAGACGGTGGTGTTGAGTTCGGGGGTGACCCCCACCACCAGGGTGCTCAAGCTAAGGGGGAGAGAAAGGGGTGAGCTTCCTCAGGGCAGTGGCTTGACAGCTCGGTGAGCTTTCTATAACGGTGCCCACTCAGAAGCCATAGGGAAATGTGGCATGAGCTGAGGCCTGATGGAGCAGACGGGCCTCACCATGGAGTGTGGGGGAGGAGGCCGAGGGAGTGACTTACCCTGAGAAATTGAAGGAAATTTGTAGTTCATCAGTGCAGACTTTGTCACTGCCACAGTCCTTCTCAAACGGGAGCTAGGGAGAGATCCGGGAAGCGGGGGAGAAAGCAGGGAGCAGGGTGGGTATGAGGGAATTGGAGCATATCTCAGTCAACATTGTCACTCATCCTACAATCTCAATTGTCACCACCACTACCAGTACAGTCTGAACTAACTACTAACACCGTCATCACGAACACACCCGCAATAACCTCCCCCAGCACTGTACCCGCCACCACTTTATTCTCAGCCTCAACAACCACCAGCCCCAATACTGATTTGACAGTGTCACCAGCATTGTAGCTGCAGCAACCTCTGCCAACACTATGAACCACACAACCAACTCTGCCATCACCACCACAATCAATAAAGTGTTAACCAACACGGTTACCAACATCATAACCACTACCACCTCAGTCAGCACTGTAACCAACACCGTTACAATCTCATCAACCACCACTAAAAATGTAGTCTGAAACAACAGTGTTATCAACAGTGCAGACACTGCAATCACAACCAATGCTGTCAGCAACACCTCTATAGTCTGAACCACAACCACAATCAGTATCAATACAATCTAAACCAACACTGTCACAACAACTCACCCACTCTACATAAGACTACACTTCCGCCAACATTACAGTCTAAACCGCAACCACCTACCAGTACTGTCCCAAGAGTGTAACTTACAACACAGTAACTTACAACACAACTAGGGTGACCAGATGAACTGATTTTATAGGGACAATCCAGATATTTGGGGCTGTTTAAAAATATGGGCTCCTATTACCCCACCCCCATCCCAACCCCGTCTCCCGATTTTTCACACTTGCTATCTGGTCACCCTAGCCACAATATCCTCAACCAATACTGTCACCAACACCACTACAATCTCCCCACCACAACAAATATATTCTGTATCAACATCAGCATCAACAACACAGCCAGTACAACCTTGCCTCACACAGTCACCAAGGTCAGTATAGTCTGAACCAGCAATGTCAACAACAACAAAACCACTATAACCTCACCTCACATTTGTCATCAAGACAACTACAGTCTAAACCAATGTCACCAACACAATCACTAGAACCTCAGCCGACAACCTCACCAAGATCACCACAGTCTGAATCAACAATGTCACTAACAACACAACCTCTAAAACCTCAAACACTCAAGATACCACAATCTCACGCATTCACACCAAGCATTGATACAGTCTGCACAGGCACTGTAACCATAAGCACACCCACTAAAACCTCTGCAGATAGTCATAAACACCATGGCTTGGCCCTGGAGGTCTTACCGAGCCTGTAGACACAGGCGCGGAGTCCTCACTCAGGATGGGTCTGAGGCGGCCGGCGGCAGCGATGGGCTCCCCCGTCAGGGTGTAGTTGAGGCGCAGGGTGATGGGGGTCAGCGTGTCCTCAGGGCAGAACTGGGGAGACAGAGAGATACATAGGGACCAATGAGGAAAGGTGGGATCCATAGAGAGGTTTGTTCTCTGGGTGATTTGGGAGCAAGGGGCAGGGTTGGAGGGGCAGACACAGCGGGAGGGGAAGGAGCTGGGACACCAGCACTTACAGGTAACTTTATCTGATACATCTCACATTTCTTCTCAATGCCGAGCCGCAGATCCCTGCTCAGGACGGGGCCGGTGGAGTCGAAGGCGGCTCGGATCTTCATCCGCCCGGGGTCCAGGGACAGGCTGTACTGGATGGTGCTGGAGATCCTGTTGCCTACGGGGGAGGGGAAATCAGGGTCAGAGATGTGAGAGCAGGATCATTAATGGGATACCGAACATGGGGCCTTTCCCCTCTAGCGGGGCACCAGCTCCAATCTGGCCCCAGGGCAGGGACTGTCTGGCTCAGGAGGTGGGAATGGAATATGGGGTTTTTCCCCTCTAGGGGGCACTGACTCCCACACAGTTCCAGGATGGGGCACTAGCTGGCTCACGGGGGTGGGGAATGAGACATGGGGCCCTTCCCCCCCAGAGGGCGCTGGCTCCAATCCATCCCAAGGGCAGGGGACTGACTAGCTGGCTCGGAGACGGGAGAGGAGCAGGGGATGGGTTTGGTCTGACCTAGGCTGTCCATGGTGCTCTTAGTGACGGTGAAGCAGACCTCTGCCCTGCTGGCCTCTGTGTTGAGCTGCTGCTGCTCCTGGCAGTTGAAGGCCGATGTGGGGATGGTGGGGGGCTGGAATCTGATGGAGACCCTGACTCTGAGCACCGGCCGGGACCTGCCATGGGAGGAACAGAACCATCACCCTGCCACTCTCAGCAATGGGGCCAGACCCCTCCTTCCCCTGAGCCGCCCACCCAGCCTGAATGTGCTTACAGCACCCCAGGGAGGCGGGTTACGGACACGCAGCTCTGCTCGAGGAGAAGCTGGGGGGCAGAGAAGGGAGCAGCAGAACTGTCATTGTGCCATTCTCCAGCAGGGGGCAGCAGTGACACACTCATACCCCCAAGCCCCTATGTCCTGGTGCTGTCTGTGACTGCCATGTGGAGCAGTGCAAGGACACAGAGTAACTCACCTCAGCAGCAGGACCTGCCCTTGTGCCCCCACCGCGATGTCTGGCAGTCCGTCCCCCGTCAGGTCTGTCCCACCACTGACAGCCTGGCCAAAGTAGTGCAGCCTACTGGGAAACAGCGACCCCTCGATGCGCTGTGGGGCAGAGAGAGCAGTAAGGGGTGGGGAAGGGGCGGCTGTACTGCATAATGGGAACTAGGAGGCAGTGGAGAGTGATGGGAAAGGGACGGCTGTACTGTACAATGGGCACTAGGAGGCACCAGAGGATAAGAAATGGGAAAGGGGCAGCTAGTCAGCTCAGTACCAATGTGGACACAAGAACAAATGGATATAAACTGGCCATCAGGAAGTTTAGACTTGAAATTAGACGAAGGTTTCTAACCATCGGAGGAGTGAAGTTCTGGAACAGCCTTCCAAGGGAAGCAGTGGGGGCAAAAGACCTATCTGGCTTCAAGATTAAACTAGATAAGTTTATGGAGGGGATGGTTTGATGGGATAACATGATCTTAGTCAAAGGTCAATTAATTGCCATCAGTGGTAAATAGGACCAATGGTCAATGATGGGATGTTAGAAGTTACTACAAAGAACTTTTTCCTGGATGTCTGGCTGGTGAGGCTTGCCCACATGCTCGGGGTTCAGCGGATCGCCATATCTGGGGTCGGGAAGGAATTTTCCTCTAGGGTAGATCGTCAGAGGCCCTGGAGGTTTTTCGCCTTCCTCTGCAGCATGGGGCGCGGGTCATTTGCTGGAGGATTCTCTGCACCTTGAAGTCTTTAAACCATGATTTGTGGACTTCAATAGCTGAGACATAGGTGAGAGGATTATTCCAGGAGTGGGTGGGAGAGATTTTGTGGCCTGCATTGTGCAGGAGGTCAGACTAGATGATCATAATGGTCCCTTCTGACCTTAAAGCCTATGAGTCTATGAGAAGCTAATAGGCACTAGGGGGCATGGGGCCCCATGATGTCTCTTCAGAGCTCTGCGATGACCCCTCCCCGCAGGAGCTGGGCTCACCTGTCTGTACTGGGGACTGAGGCCTCCCTTTTCCCCGTGGAAGATGTACAAGGCCCCACGATTGTCGTTCTCCATGGGGGCTCCAATGGCCACGTCCGTCTGTCCATCCCCGCTGATGTCCCCGATTTCGGACATGCTGGCCCCAAAGCGCCCGAACGCCTGCCCTGTCTGTCCTTGCAGTGTCTTGGTGCAGATCAGTGTCATCCCCTGCAGGCGCCATCCAAAGAGACACATGGGGAAAGGATCGGCACTGACAGCCTGTAGAGAGTGCCCCCGCCCCTACTGACCCCCTCTCCCTCTCTCTGCAGCACAGCGCCCCTTGGCGCCGCTGTGGGGCATCGGGGCCAGCACTGACTGGCAGGGAAGAGCGTCCCCTAGTGATCTCCACACCCTGCTCCCTGGAGCACCACGCCTGCTACTGCCATGTTAATTGTCCCAGTATCACAGCCCCATGGCAGTGCAGGTAAAGAAGAACCCCCAGGCTATCCACCGTCCCCCTGGCTCCATCCTCTCTCTTACCGGCCAGTTTATCAGGCAGTCATAGACCTGTCCTCCATTCAGAGGTGAATAGTACATGGGGGCTCCGATTAGAACCAGGTCCGTGTTCCCATCTCTGTTGAGGTCCACGGCACACAGTGTACCCCCGAAATACGAGCCAATCTGGAGAGGCAGATAAGTCACCCCTTCAATTTAGTCACCTCCTCCCTCTTCTCCCACTGGGACCCTTCTCACCCTATGGGGATAAGGATTCAGTCCCAATACTCATTCCATCCTTAGACTCACCCTCCCCCTGCACAGCAGGCGGTGCTATCGTTGTAAGTGATCCTGAATGTATAGGCAGCTAGATCTTGGAGAGATGCTGAATGCTAGTTGTGGTGCAATTCTTTTTAGTGGTTGTCCTAGCACGAGTAAAGTGTATTCACTGACTGAGCCACTGTTATCAGTTCTGTGCAGCTGGAATGTACAGGCAGTTGGAGCTTAGAGAAATTCTCTTTGTTAGTGTAGTGTGATGCTTTTCAGACACCGTTAATATCACTAGCAATGGTTTTTTATCTTGCCCGAGTCTCTCTGGCCCAGATCCACAAAGGTACTTATGTGCCTAACCCCCAGACTTAGGTGCCACTGTGATCCACAAAACCTCTGCATGGCTGCTGCTGACCCCTAGAGGTGCCTAACCTGACTTGGTGCCTACGTTTTTGCAGTAGAAGCTCCTTATGCTGCTGCCTCAAGGGCAGGGCATGTGCACTCCTGTCTTACTCTAAGCAGCCAGGTGCCCATTTCCCACCACACCACGGCATGATCCACAAACTGGGGGAAGACAGGCGCTCCTCCACCTGCAGGGCACCATCTGGTACATGTGGTCAGAGGAGAAGGAGTTGAACAGGGGTCTGCTATTTCTCATGTCAAAGCCCTAACCCCTGAGCTGTGGGCTCCCTCGTTCTCGCCTGCTAAAGTTGTTCCACTTTAATTGACTAATTAAATGTCAGTTGGGCCGCACAATGTGTGCAAATCACAACCACCCTACAGCCCAGTGGTCAGCGCACTCCCTGAGAGATGGCAGAGCCCTGGTTAAATCCTTCTTCCTCATCAGGCAAAGCAGGGACTTCAACCAGCGGTCACCTGTGATCTAGGCACAATATAAACATGCAAAGCCCTTAAGACTCAGCATTTCTCAAACTAGGGGTCCCCACCCAAAAGGGGGCTGCCAGGCTCTTTTAGGGGTGGTCACAGTATTGCCACCTTTACTTCTGCGCTGCCTTCAGAGCCGGGTAGCCGGAGAGCATTGGCTGCTGGCCGGGTGCCCAGCGCTGAAGGCAGCGCTGCCGCCAGCAGCAGCACAGAATTAAGGGTGGCAATACTGCGACCCCCTTTGGGTAGGGAACCCCGGTTTGAGAAACGTTGTTTATATTTGTATATTTTTACCCTATAGTATAGGATACTTTCCTAGTACAGGGTAAAAGTACTCAAAAGACCAGATTTCAAAGGGGAGACCAGATTTCACGGTCCAAGACGCGTTTTTCATGGCCATGAATTTCCTGTAAGGGAGGCCCTCCCTCATCTCCTCTGGCTGATTTGTGAAGATCTTGTAGGCTCTGAGCATGCCTCTTGGAGGAGGCCTGACATGTGAGCTAGGTGGAAGAGTGCCTATCTTCCCCCCTTCATGGATCACTGGCAAGGGCAGGTGCCTCCCTGCAGCATCACAACATCTAAGTCCCTTGGTGGGTCTGGGCCTCCATCCATATCTGTCTTAAGAGTTCTGTCTAGAGTCAGACTCTAAGTGAAGGTAACATAAGAGGGATATTGGAGAGATGCTGAATGTCAGCTGCGGTGCAGTTCTCTAAACCAGTCAAGTTTATCCCCTGCCTGAGGCTCTCTGAACAAATCGTTCCTGAAGGTGAAGCCAAACACAAATATTACATGACGTCAAAATCTTACAGGCTCCCTCCACCCCTCTCTCTCTCATATCCACACTACATATTAGCAGCAAAGCTCACCATACCTGTTCTCCAAACACCTCCGATCTATTTGTCCATTCCCCGCCCTTCGTATCTCGGCTGAACAGGACGACTTTGCCGGTGTGTTGGTAGCGAGGGGCCCCGACCACGTAGCTGCTCTTCGCATTGTTTGTGATGACCTGAGACGAATAACCTCAAAGGAAGAGAGGGACGTGGGGAGGTGAGATGGGAAACACCATACAACAGTGCTGCACAGAACTTTCCCAGAACTGAGATGCAGCCACCTGTGGGGCTGGGCACAGGGGCTGTTTAAATAGGGAAGCTCTGTGGGTTTCTTACCCAGGTAAGCATCATTCATGTCCGTGGAGGTTCTGGATACGTTGATGAAGTTCGGCTTCCCGCTGCTCCCGTACAGGTATATCCCACCGGACCAGTCATAGGCTCCCACCGCTCCCAGCACAGGCCCGTCCTAAACCGACACGCACGGAAAGGGGACTGATTACAGGAAACAGACAGCACAGCATGTATTTACTAGACAAGGCCACCGCCTGCAGCACGGCGCCCCGTAGCATCGTGCTGGGACACTGGGGTCAGTGCTGACGGCCAGGGGAGTGAGGCCCCCTACTGGGCCCCCACACCACTTGCTGCAGCAGAGAGCCCCCTAGTGCCTGCCCTGAGTGGGAGGGGAGGGTCCCCCCCGCACTGCTCCCGCAGCGCTCTGGGCTAGTAAAGGGTTGTCTCCCCTGCAAGCACTAAGCCAGCCAGCTCGTTCTTAGCTTGAAAGCGCTGTCAGGGCCCCAGCGCACGGCAGCGTGGGACACGCCCTGGGGCCAGGCGTCACTCACAGGGGACAGCAGGGAGCTGAATCCTTCCTGAGACATCTCCAGCTGGAAGGAGCTGCTGTTCTGGGACTGGGTGCCTGGGGGGAGAGACAGACAGACAGACACGGGAGAGACCATCATAGATGGTAAAGGCCCCGTGTCCCGTTCCCTGAGCCAGCCCTTCTCCCCACCTAGAGGCTGAATTGGCTCCAGCGCCCCCTAGAGAGAAGGCCCCATATCCCATTCCTCAACCCTTTGAGCCAGCCAGTCCCCTGCCCGGGGACCCCCGGATGAGAAAGGCATTAGGGCGATTTAAGGAGATAGATCAGTCGATAGATGTTGGATGGGGAAAGAGAGAATATTTGTGCCTATTTGAGCTGTGAATTCCCAGCTGCTCCCCGTCCCATCTCTGCCTTGAAACCCCATTTCTAGAGCCCCAGGGCCAGTGCGGCCCCTCCCCCGGCTCTGGTACCTTCGATGGCGAAGATCTTGTCCTGCAGCTGGCTCTGGATGCCCTGGAGGGCATCAAAATTGTTCACCTGGAAGACGTGCTCTGCGGTGGGCTCAGAGGCGATCACATGGAGCTCCCGTTGGGCAGTAACACTGGAGAAGGCATTGCCGACCTTCACAGAGTAGAGGGAGGTACAGGGGAGACCAGGGCATCGGCGTCAGTCACAGCCGAGAGCCCTGGACCAACACCCACCCACCCCGAGCCCTGCTGGGCCCTAGAGAGGCACGGCTCAGCCAGCGCCATGTGCCGCTCTGGTGGCTGGGGTGTGGGGGGCCGCTGGAGCAGCTTGGCACAAGTGTCACTGTGACGTGAGGAGAGGTGCCCTCGTGCCTGGAGTTATGGAATCTGCCTCATTTCAGCACCGAGTGGTGTTGGTTGTATCAGCAGCAGGGCACAGGGGTCTCCTTTCCATGGAGACTGTCAGCGCTCTGGGGCCCTGCATGACTCAATCTCCAGGGGGTAGTGAGGGGTGAGTATGAGGAATGTCTCCGGGGGATGCTTCAGGGCAAGGGGTGAAGGGCTGGGACCACCGCGCTAGTCCGGGTGGGGTGTGTGTCATCGGTTCAGCGGTGGAGACCGGCACTCCCCGGTCGCTGGGCCCGACAGAAGCCGCAGACAAAGGTTGAACAAGATCCAATGGCTGGAAGCGGAATTTACACCCATTCCGATTGGGAAGAAGGTGTCAAGTTTAACCGTGAGGGTAATTTACCATTGGAGCAGCTCACCACGGGCCGTGGTGGGTTCTCCATCCCTGGCCATTTTTATCTCAAGACTGGCTGGTTTTCTAAAAGATCTGCTCTGGTTCCAGCAGGGATTACTGGGGTCAGTTCTCTGGTCTGTGCTACACGGGAGGTCAGACAAGATGATTGCAAAAGTCCCTTCAGGCCTGGGAATCGATGACTCTAAACCCGAGTTTTGCCTTGGCAAAGGGAAAATGATGGGCCTGTACCCGTAGTGCTCACGTGCTCTGTGCCCAGCACTCTGTAGAATCTCTAAGGGCCAGTGTGTGTTCCTGGTGTGCTGGGGAATGGCTCAAAGAGGGTAGAGTTAAGGTTGTGAGGGTGTCTGCCTTAACTGTGTATTTCATGGAATTCAGAGGCCTAAGTGCATCCGCTCTCCATGTTCGGAAAGAGCAGGAAGCAGCGCTAGGAAACCTTAACTCTGCACTAAGGAAGTTGATGGAATAACCCAGCTTCTATTTTTCACACTCAGGTCCATTTTTCAGGAGACACGAATACATTTTCCTTTACTGTCTTCCATTGGCCATGTCATAAACATACAGCTACGGGTATGTGACGTTATTGACAATAATTGGGACCATATAGATCATTGTTCCAACCGAGGTCCTGTAGTGGCACCAAATCTTACATAAAGGGGGTCAAATGAGGCGTTTAAGACCAGGTTATGCTTGGCTGGTTATGATTATGTCATTTATATGTATGTATCAGTTTTGTAGTTGAAGTTATGAATATTGGCTTTATACTGTCTGTATTTCAAACTGGGGCTGGGCTTCTGGGACCCAGGACAAGCTATCAGCTCTGCCAGGCCTGCTGATGGCCCATTAAGAGCCATCAGCGATACAATGGACCCATTGAGGGAAGGCAGACACGCCTGTGACTCAGCAAATTATGCAGGGACTTGCCCATGTGACTCCAGACTCCATTTTGCTGTGATTTTCCACAGTAAGGAAAGAGGTGTCTTTACACCTGGAAGAAACTATAAAAGGCAGCTGCCTCATCTCCATTTGGTCTTCATTCCTGCTTCTTACATCTGGAAGAACCTTTCTACAAATGGAAGCTTTGAACAAAGGACTGAAGGACCCATCCCAGCTATGGATGTACTCCAGAGACTTAATTTGAATTTGAACCTGCAGTTTATTCCATCTCTGCAAGCCTGAACCAAGAACTTTGCCATTACTGTGTGTAATTGATTCCTTTTAACCAATTCTAGCTCTCACCTGTACCTTTTTTCTTTTATGAATAAACCTTTAGATTTTAGATTCTAAAGGATTGGCAACAGCGTGATTTGTGGGTAAGATCTGATTTGTATATTGACCTGGATCTGGGGGCTTGGTCCATTGGGATCGGGAGGACCTTTTTTCTTTTACTGGGGCATTGGTTTTCATGACCAGTTGTCCCTATAATGAGTGGCACTGGTGGTGAGACTGGGAAGCTGGAGTGTCTTAGGGGATTGCTTGGGATGACTTGTGGTTAGCCAGTGGGGTAAAACCAAAGTCTCCTCTGTCTGGCTGGTTTGGTTTGCCTTAGAGGTGGAAAAACCCCAGCCTTGGGCTGTAGTTGCCCTGCTTGAAGCAATTTGTCCTGAACTGGCACTCTCAGTTGGGTCTCGCCAGAACCAGCATCGTTACAGGGTAGCATAAAATCCCTTCTGAGTAGCTGTACTGAATCTTTACCGCTAAGGGGTAAGAAGCTCAAATAACCTAGTTAGCACCTGACCAAAAGAGCCAATGAGTAAAGAAGATACTTTCAAATCTGGGAGGGGGGGAGGATTTGTTTGTGCTCTCTTTCTTTGTTCCTTCTCTGCACAGAGAGAGAGACCAGGCAGGAAATATATCTCCTGAAAACATACCTGAAATGAGCATCTAAGTTTACAAAAATTGTAAGTAATGGCAAGGAAATGCGTTAGATTATTTTTTGTTTTGGCTTGTGAATTTTCCCTGTGCTAAGAGTGAGTTTTATTCCTGTTTTTTGTTGTAACGTTGAAGCTTAGCCTAGAGGGGAATCCTCTGTGTTTTAAATCTTTTCATTATCCTGTAAAAAGTACCTTCCATCCTGATTTTTGCAGGTGTGATTCTTTTGCTTTTTTTAAAAAAATAAAAATCTTCTTTTAGGAACCTGCTTGATTTTCAGTGGCCTAAAAAACAAGGGGTTTGTTTTGTGCTCACATTTTGACCAACTGGTGTGGATATTATTCTCAAGCCTCCCCAGTAAAGGGGGTGAAGGGGCTTGTGGGAATATTTTGTGGAAATAGGGACTCCCAGGGGCCCTTTTCCAGAATTTTGGTCTAAATCACTCGGTGGTGGCAGCAATACCATCCAAGGATAAAGAAAGGATTTGTGCCTTGGGGAAGTTTTAAAGTAAGCTGGTAGAAATAAACTTAGGGGGTCTTTCATGTGGGTCCCCACATCTGTACCTCAGAGTTCAGAGTGGGGAGGGAACCCTTACAGGCTGTTTAATCAATGCTGATTCCCTTGACCATACCTCTTACGCAAATTCAGAGCATTCATGTGGGTTTTAGAGCATTTTCAAATATGGATATTCAGCTGGAAATTTTGATCTCAGGGCAAAAAAATCCAAAAGGAGACACTGCAGAATGCAGAGAACGTTAGCCAATAGTAAGGATCAAACCCACAGGGTACGGGACCAACAGCAACCT
Organism: Chelydra serpentina; assembly: GCA_037349315.1. Taxonomy (NCBI): domain Eukaryota; kingdom Metazoa; phylum Chordata; order Testudines; family Chelydridae; genus Chelydra; species Chelydra serpentina. The sequence goes on along the minus strand of JBAIAC010000021.1, from coordinate 536,877 downwards.
GCTGTCATCTTGAGCCACATGAATACCCTCTTTCTTCAAAAGAGCCCTAGATCCTGAGGCTCATTTCAATCTCTTTGGCTCAGCAGTTTGACATGTGCCATTCTAGGCAGACAGTGTCTAAGATTAATAATCTTTTGAATACTTCTTCCCCAGAGGGGCAGTGGGGGCCGTGCATGAGTGGAGATAAAAGTCAAGTGACTGAAATCAGTTTGGGGGGGTTCAGAGCCCCTTTTTGAACTTCAGGTGTGTGTGAAAAAGAACTGGTGATTTTGCTGTTTAACTGGGGGGTTGTATGTCAGGAACCCCTTGTCAAGTGACCCTAAATTTGGACCACTAATCCTAACCTGCGTCCCCATGAGGCAGAACACATTTCAAAACAATCTGAGTCAGCACATGGACTGTAGGACAGTAAGAAAACCCAACCTTTAACTAGAAAGTGCTTCCAGGACCGGTGCAACCACTAGGCGAACTAGGCGGTCGCCTAGGGCGCCTAGTGTTTGGGGGTGCCAAAAAGCGTTGGCTGGGGGGGGGGAGCGGCCCCAGCCATGGAGGAGTGGCGTGGTGCAGGGGGGGCAGCAGCCCTGGAAAGGCGGCAGCGCCGCTAGGAGGGAGCAGCCGCGCCCCCCGCCCCTCCTGCCCAGGCTGCGGTCCGGCGCCCCTCCCCTGGGCTCCTTCAGCAGATGCATGCGGACGCCAGCCCCCGTGCGCCTCCGGCTCCCCACTCACCGCGCTCGGGTCCTGCGGCTCCCGGGAGAGTGAGCTGCTGCTGCCCCTCCCACCGCCTCAGCACTCTGCAGGGGAGGGGCTGTGCACACACAGCCGGCAGCAGGGTGTTGCCTCCACGTGGAGCCATCAGCTCCAGTGGCCTGGTAAGGGGCCTTCCGGGGGGCAGTCAGGGAGCAGGGGGAGCGTTGGAAGGATCAGGAATTCTGGGGGGCAGGGATGTGGAGAGGGGTCGGGGCAGTCAGGGGTAAGGATCGGGGGGTGGGGTTGGAAGGGTCGGGAATTCAGGGGAGGGGGCTGTCAGGGGGAGGGGGTGTGGAGAAGGTTTGGGCAGTCAGGGGACAGGTAGGGGGTAGGGTCTTGGAGGGCAGTTAGGGTGGGTGGGTCTCCGGAGGGGCAGTCAGGGGACAAGGAACTGGGAGGCTTAGGTAGGGGGTGGGGTTCTGGGGGGCAGTAGGGGCAGGGGTCCTAGGAGGGGGCAGTCAGGGGACAAGGAGCAGGGGGGTTGGGAGTTCTGAGGGGGGCAGTCAGGGGGTGGGAAGTGGGAGGGAGTGGATGGGGGCGGGGAGGGGGGAACCTGGTCTGGGGAGCAGCCCCTGGGCACGGCTGGCCCCTGGGGTCTACAAAGGTTCGTTGGGATTTGCCCCTCAATGAACCGATGTGCAGGGAGGGGGGACGCAAGGTGGAATTTTCGCCTAGGGTGCAAAATATCCTTGCACCAGCCCTGAGTGCTGCTCAACCTGAACAACAGAGGAGCTCCAGCTCTCCTATAATGTCACATGTTGACCCAGTTACAACCCAGGGTCAGTTCTTCTCCCTTATGTGATGGGAACCTGGATACGGGCTCAGATCTATACTAGTTCTCTGCACAGCTCCGGCTCACCCCGATGGCGTAGCGGATGATTCCAGCTCTCTCAGCCTCAGGGATGACGTCTGAATAAGAAAGCGGGTCTCCAGATTTCTCCCCATCTGTGATCACAATGAGAATCTTGGTGGCCTGATCCCGAGCTCCTTTCCAAGAGATGAACAGATCCTGCCTGAAAAAGGGGTGTGGGGAATGCATGGGAGGGTTATTGATATGTAATAACACCTTGCGCTTGTCCACTGCTTTGGCATTGCAGATCTCAAAGTCCTTTACAAAGGAGGTCACTGTCATATCCCCATTTTACTGATGGGGAAACTGAGCCACAGGGCGGGGACGTGACTTGCTTAAAGTCACAAAGCAACAGAGGCTCAGAGCTGGCAATAGAGCTCTTGAGTCCCGTCTCCAACTCCCCCTTTCCCCTGCTCTAACCTATTGGTCCCCAGTCCCCTCCCACAGCTGGGGATAGAACCCAGGAGTCCTGAGTCCCTATCCCTTAGCTAGCGTGTCCTTGCAGCCCATTTCCGGTGGAGTCAGCATGGGGAACAGGGCAATACCTACACCACTTTCTGGATGGCGGTGGCCGTGTACGTCGCTCCCCTGAGCTGCCAGACTGACCTGAGGAGGCCATCAGGGTCGCGACTACTTCTGTACCGTAAGAAGTCGAAGTGCTCTCGAAATATATGTGAGTACTGCATGAGGGCAAACTGCAGGAGATGGGGAGAAGAGAGAAAAACAACCCCAGGGGTGGAGAGTAAGAAAAGCGGGAATCAGACTCAGTTAGCGACTGGGGCAGGTGGTCGGGATGTAGCTGGTTCTGCAGGAATTTTTTCCTGGTTTTGGATGCAAAATCTATTGCTGCTCCCTGCAGCACAGCGCCCCCTAGCGCCGCACTGGGGCATCGGGGTCAGCACTGACTGTGAGGGACAGGGTAAGTAGTCAGGGTTCAGCCTCTGCCCGTTACCTGCGTGTCGGTGTTGTGGAAACGCTTCATGATCTCAGAGAGAAACGTCTTCATCTTTGTAAAATCCTCAGGATCGATGCTGCCCGAGCCGTCGATGAGGAGCGCGATGTCTGTGGCAGGTCTGGGGCACTCTGACGGGGACAGGAAAGGAATACACCCGACTCCTGACTCAACTCCACAAGCATGGAGAAAACCCAGTAGAAAGAGCTAGACCAGACCAATGGTTCCATCTAACCTGGCATCCTGCCCCCTCCCTGCAACCCCAGATCAGACCAATGGGCACCTGTGTCACAACATCCCGTCCCTGCCATTGAGGGGTCCTGAGCTAGACCATGACATGCACTGGGATGACAAAATTCACCCCACCCCACTCAGAGCTGGGACAGAACCCAGGAGTCCTGACCCCCAGCTCCTACTGACATCCTGAATCAAACCAATGGGCTCACCTAGCCTGCTATCCCAACCCATATCAGACCCATGGACTCATCTAGACCCATCTCCTCTCCTTCCCCCCTGTGACCATCAGGTGCTGGTTCCTCCCCATGGGGCTGCCCCTCACCTGCCAGAGTGTCTGGGATGCGCTGGAGCTGCCGGAGGCTCTGGTCCAGGAGGAAGCAGTAGCCGTTAACGTACATGTTCTGCCCGCAGGCCCGGTGCACCGTGGGGCCGCACACCTGGGGCACGAGAGAGGGACGGGGTCAATAGGTGATGAGAGCCCGGGGGGTGAAGCAGAGAGCCCAGGGCCTGCTCCTCCCCGTGGATATGCAAAGAAAGGCCTTGCCAGGGCAGGGGACCCCCTTGGGCAAGATGGGACCCGAGGACCCAGCACTCAGACTCCCAGAGAGGAGACAGGGGAGCGACATGGGGACATCACCTGGTTCCCATGCCCCCTGCTATGGCAGCATCCAGTCACGGTTGCCATGTCAACATCACCCAGCGGGTAGCCACTCTTCCTGTTACGTCTGTGCACCATCATTACCCTCCCGGTGATGTCATTCTGCAGTTACCGTCACCATGGTGATGTCACCGGTCTACCACCCTCCCTGCTATTTCATTGCACTGTCTGGTCACCCCCATTCCTCCAGAACATCGTCACAGTCACGGTAGTCGTGGTGATGTCATTTGCTTACCGTCGCCCTCACAACGGCATTGCAAGTCATTCTAGTGGCACCTGGCTACCACCACCTTACACAACGTCCTAGGCCATTCACCCCTTGCCATGGCAACAACCCCCCTGTTCATCTCCATTCAGAATGCTGCTATGACCACGTCACCCCCTCTGTTTGCAGGCCTCCCCTGGCTCCCTCTTCTCTGTCACATCAGACACAAGCTGCTGGTCTTCCCTTTCTAGGCCCTTATCGGCTATCATCTCTCAGTCTGAGTTGAGCTGTCGAGGCGCGTCTCTGGTTGGCCCCTCGTGCCGGCCCCCACCACCCAGTTGTTACATTTTCCAACCAGCCCCTTTGTGCTGTCTCTCACGCCACCCCTCACACTTGGGATGAGCTCCCTGGAAACGGCCACAAAACTACCGTCTTGTCTCCTGCACAACCCTCCTTCAAGCTCTCCTTTGCCGTGAGGCCTCAACAAAACATAACAACAATTAAGCCCCTGGTGCGCTGAGACCACTGCCGATCACAGCGACCAATATGGTCTCATTGTTTCCTTGTTCTCCTCCCATCTGCCTGCCTGTATCTAGCTGTTGTCTCGTCTTAAACTTGGTTTGTAAGCCCCCTTGGATCGTGTTGTTGTTCTGTGTTTGTACAGCACCTAGGACAATGGAGTCCTAGTCCGTGACTGGGGCTCTTGGCTGCTACCATAATACACCCAATAAATAATATTTTGAAAATGCACAGTTCCAGTCAGGGTGACCTCTCCCACTTACCACCCTCACCACGACATCATCACACAGTTGCTCTAGCGGTGGTGACATCACCCTTTCCTGCAATATCAATCCATCTCCCCTCCAGATATCACCCAGTTATCAACCTCCCTGTGACAGCGCACAGGCGTTCACGTCCTGTGGTCACATCTTCTCTTGTGATGGTAGCTCCCCAGGTGCTCAGGCGGCTGTGATGTCACCTGGTTATCACCCACACTGTGACCACCGCGCTGACACTCTGTCTCACAAACATTATTGCGGGGAGGACAAGCCTGTGGAATTCTGGGCAAGTGACTGAACTTAATACTGGGTGATGCCCTGGTATAAACACACCGCTCCAGAACCCCCCAACCAGGGCCGGTGCGCCCACTAGGTGACCCTAGGCGGTCGCCTAGGGCGCCGGGAGCCGGGGGGTGTCTGGCCGCGGCTGCCTCCTACCCTCCCGGGGGGGCGCCTGGCCATGGCTGCCTGCCCTCCCGGCTCCACGGATGAGCCGGGAGGGCGCCTGGCCGTGGCTGCTGCCCGCCCTCCCAGCTCCGCAGATGAGCCAGGAGCCGGGGGGGAGGCAGCTTGCCGCGGCTGCCGCCCTCCGCCCGGCTCCGCGGATGAGCCGAGAGCGGGGAGCGGCTGGCTGCAGGAGCCGGGGAGCACCGCGGGCGGGGGGCTGAGCTGCGGGGGGGCGGTGTTAGCTGGGGGGGGGGGGCGCAGGGCCGGTGCAAGGAAGTTTCACCTAGGGCTCGAAACTTCCTTGCACCGGCCCTGCCCACAACCCCTCTGGAAGTGGTACCCACCAGGAGATTGGAGTCTCGGGCAGCCAGAGACAATCCGAGGGACATGTTCACTGCATCCGGGGGCCCTGAGAGGAGAGACACACCAGCACCAGGTTGAGAAATCTTGTGGTTGGAGATGTTTAGTCCATCATTTCTCTGAGTCATTCCCCACCCCCCGCCCCCACATGGCTCTTCTGACTCAATCTCCTTCCCAGATATGTGGGGGAGGAGGGGAAGTCACTGCACATACCCCTGCAATTGAATGGAAATAGAACCCAGGAGTCCTGATTCCCAGCCCCCATTGTTCTAACCCACTAAACCGCACTTCCTTCCTGGAGCTCGACACAGAACAAGTTCTGTTTCCGAGCCTCCCCCCACAACACCTGTCTAACCCACTAGACCCCCACTCGGCTCCCAGAAACCAGAATAGAACCCAGGAGTCCTGGCTCCAAGTCCCCTCCCCCCACAGCCTGCCCCACAGGACCCCACAGCACAGGGTGCCCCTACTCTGGATGGGGATCTCCTTGCAGCTCCTGGAGCCCGGGTCGCACTTGTAGACTTTGCCAGTTTCATTCACGTCTCCCGTATGCAGCGGGGCCCCAACGAGCAGCCTGTGTGGGAGAGAGAAGAGAGGGGCTCAGGGGCGCCCCATCATCCCTGGGGGGGCCAAGGTGGGGCAGCCCAGCCAGACAGGCCCTTCAGGGGTGGGCGGAAGTCATGTCGGGCCCTGAGCCCACGTTCGGCCCTTACCCCCCGGTGTTGACACTCCCGAACTGCACCACGCTCTGCCCGAACCCCGCGGCAGCCTCCTGGAAGCGGATGGGTACCTCCACGTCCACGCTGAATCCATGGCTCGGTGCCAGCACTGCAGGGGTTAAACACCCGTCTCCATTAGAGCTTCCCCTATGCAGAGTGGGGCCAGTGGTGGGGCCTTAGGCACCTGTGGAACTGACTCCCAGCCTCCTCCGCTCCAACCCACCAAAGCCCACCCACCTCCCAGATCAGGGGTTGGAACCCAGGAGTCCTGACTCCCAGCCCCTCCCCCGCACCCTGCTCTAGCATCTCTTTGCTCTGTGTTTGTACAGCACCTGGCACAGCGGGGTGAGCCCTACAGGAATACGCAGAACTGGAGTCTGGGTATTCATGCAGGGCCAGCTCCAGGCATCAAACGACCAAGCACGTGCTTGGGGCGGCACCTCCTCAGGGGCGGCCAATCCTGGGGCGGTGCTTGGGTTTGTTTGTTTTTGTTTTTTACTTCGGCGGGGCGGCGCTCAGGGGCGGGGTTTTGTTATGGGGGGGCGGTGCTCAGGGGATGGGGGGTTGTTTCAGCGGGGCGGTACTTGGGGGTGGGGTTTTGTTTTGGGGGGGCGGTGCTCGGGGGATGGGGGGTTGTTTCAGTGGGGCGGCGCTGGGCGGGGGTTGTTTCGGCAGGGCAGGGCGGCGCTCCGGGTTTTTTTTGTTTTGGTTTTGGCAGGGCGGCCCTTGGGGGAGGGGTGTTGTTTTGGCGGGGCGGTACTTGGGGGCGGGGTTTTGTTTTGGGGGGGCGGTGCTCGGGGGATGAGGGGTTGTTTCAGCGGGGCGGCGCTGGGCAGGGGTTGTTTTGGCAGGGCAGGGCGGCGCTCGGGGTTTTTTTTGTTTTTGTTTTGGCAGGGCGGCCCTTGGGGGAGGGGTGTTGTTTTGGCGGGGCGGTACTTGGGGGTGGGGTTTTGTTTTGGGGGGGCGGTGCTCGAGGGATGGGGGGGTTGTTTCAGTGGGGCGGCGCTGGGCGGGGGTTGTTTTGGCAGGGCAGGGCGGTGCTTGGGTTTTTTTTTGTTTTGGTTTTGGCAGGGCAGCCCTTGGGGGAGGGGTGTTGTTTTGGCGGGGCGGGGTTTTGTTTTGGGGGGGGCGGTGCTCGAGGGATGGGGGGGTTGTTTCAGCGGGGCGGCGCTGGGCAGGGGTTGTTTCGGCAGGGCGAGGCGGCGCTTGGGGTTTTTTTGTTTTGGTTTTGGTGGGGCGGCACTTGGGGGAAGGGTTGTTTCGGTGGGGCGGTGCTCGGGGGGTTTTCGGCAGGGCAGGGTGGCGCTCAGGGGGGTTGTTTCAGGGAGGGCGGCGCGAGGGGGAGGGGGGATTGTTTCGGTGGGGCGGCGCTTGGGGTTTTTTTTGGCAGGGCAGGGTTGCACTCGGGGGGGTGTTTTGGGGAGGGCGGCACTTGTGGGAGGGGTTGTTTCGGTGGGGCGGTGCTCGGGGGTTTTTCGGCAGGGCAGGGTGGCGCTCGCGGGGGTTGTTTCAGGGAGGGCGGCGCGAGGGGGAGGGGGGATTGTTTCGGCGGGGCGGCGCTTGGGGCGGTTTTCGGAAGGGCAGGGTTGCGCTCGGGGGGGTGTTTTGGGGAGGGCAGTGCTCGGGGGAGGGGGGGTTGTTTCGGTGGGGCAGAGCTCGGGGTTTTTTTTGGCAGGGCGGGGCGGCGCTTGGGGTTTGGGGTTTTTGGGGGTTTTGGCAGGGCGGCGCTTGGGCAGGGGTGGGGTTGTTTCGGCGGGGCGACGATGGGGAGCGGGTTTCGTTGGCGCGGCACTAGGGGTTTTTGGGGGGTTTTTTTGCTTGGGGCAGCAAAAAAGTTAGATCCGGCCCTGTATCCGTATGTCTGTCTGCGGCATGATGCGCTTTGAACATCACCTCTGACCATGTCCAAAATTTCAGGGAATGTTTCAGGTAGGGTGACCAGATGTCCCGATTTTATAGGGACAGCCCCGATTTTGGGGTCTTTTTCTTATATAGGCTCCTATTACCCCCCCACCCCCTGTCCCGATATTTCACATTTGCTGTCTGGTCACCCTAGTTTCAGGTCCCTAGGGGGCAGAGACCTGTGGATTTGGGGAAAACCCAAAAACCGGAAGGATGGAATTGGGGGACACACAGACCTCCCCTGGCATCTGGTTAGCAGAGCCTGCAGCTTCAGCCAGGTGGGTCTAGACCACCTTACGCCATCCCTCACCCCAGCATCGCGTGGAGGGTAGTAGGTGACACCCTAAGCAACTGATCAACTGAGAATGGTGAGAGAGGAGGCATGGGGGGACAATGGGGGAGAGAAGGGGGCAATGGGGGCTCACACTTGATCCTGGCATGGGGGTGGAGATGGGGAAATGGAGCACCCAGAACCCTTGGCAGTGGGGGAGATTGGGGTCCTCTTGTATGGAGGAAGGGGAGCGGGAAAGAGATCATGGGGGACTGGGGAGCACGGGGGAGAAAGGGAGTCATGGGGGGGGCACACAGAGCCCCTGGCAGGGGATGGAGGGGCTTCAGAGGGGTCCCACAAAGAGAGGGGGATGGAAGGACGTGAGGAGCCCCCCCAGCATGTGCAATGAGCTCCACCAGAGTGTGAGGCCCTCTAGTAAGTAACCATGACAACCCACGAACACCCCCCCCCCCAAGAACCCAGGAGTCCTGACTCCTACCCCCTCTCCTTCACTAGTCCGGGCCCTCAGTATGCATATCCCCTGCCCCCTAAAAAAGCAAATAGGGGGCCCCCTTGAGCTGCTCGGGGCTCTAAGCAATTGTTTGTTCTTCTTCTGCCTAGAGCTGACTCTCCTGGTACCAGACGGGTCCCCCTCCGCCCCTCCCCCCCCCCCCCCCCCCCCGCCAATGCCTACAAGGCTCCACAAAGCAATTGGGAAACAACCCGCCCTGTGGTGCAACCCGCCTGGGAGTGGCACCGGTCAGGCGCTGCAGAGGCTGGGGAAGAGAAACCAGGGGAGCTGGTGTGGGAGGCTCTTGGGTTCTGACCCCGGCTCTGGGAGAGGAGTGGGGGGGGGGTTTAGTGGGTAAGAGCCGGGAGGGGCTGGAAATCAGGACTCCTGGGTTCTATTCCCAGGCAACTGCAGGGGAGACGTTCCAATTGCTTTCCACCCCCCTAGACGGCACAGCTGTGATGCCACCATGCTCTGAGGAAGTGAATGGCCCAAGGGCGGGCGGGCGGGGCCGGGGGGGGGGGGGGGAGAGAAGTGACTTGGATAAATGCGTCTCTGACCAAAAGTCTGGAGGGGTGGGGGATGGGAGAGCCAGGACCATTGCCTGTATTAGAGAACTCAGATTGGGAAATTTGGAGAGAAACGCTCCTTTCTAAAGGGAGTGTGGGGTCTAGGGGGTTGGAGCCAGTGGGGTTGGGAATCAGGACACCTGGGTTCTCGCCCCAGCCCTGGGAGGGGAGCGGGCTCTGGTGGGTTGGAGCAGGTGGGGCCAGGAGACTGGAGTCCAGTGGGAACGAGAAGCAGAAGGACGGGTCCGTTAAGATAAGTCAGTGCCAATCCACCCCGCAACTAATCCCGTTACTCTTTTCCCCACCCAAATCCCCCAAGCCAGACCCCCTACAGATCCCTGATGGGTCCCCCTAAATATCCCTTCCAGCCACTCCTGGAAACTGCTGGGTGAAATCTGCATCTCTGCACAGCCTGTACCGGGGCAGACGGGGTCTGTCTGGATGTGCTCTGACCCCACTGCTGGGGGTCGTGTGCAAAGCGACCCACCCAAACCTGCTGCCAGAGGGGCTGAGGCTCGGTGGGGGAGGAACACCTGCTCTGCACAGTCGTAAGAAAAGAACCCAGGAGTCCTGACTCCCAGCCCCTCCCTGCTCTTACCCACCAGACCCCACTCCTCTCCCAGAGCCAGGGTCAGAACCCGGGTGTCCTGACAGTCCAGCTGCTTCCATCCCCCTGCCGGAGATGTACACACTGGGCATCTTGCATGGGGGACATCAGCTTTTTCCCCATCCTGCCGGCTGGCACTCACCTGTGCACAGGTAGATGAGCAGAGGCAGGGGGTCCATCCTGGGCTGGGCAAAGGAGGGCGGGGAGCCGGGTGCCAGGAGGCGTGAGATTTGTGGGCACAGCCTGCAGAGTAAGCAGCGGAGTGCCGGAGTAAAGAGAAGTGCAATCAGTGTTGTGCAAAGGGAGGGTGAGACCAGCCCTGGGGAGGGGACTGGACTCAGGGGAGATGCAGGGAGAAGTGAAAGAAAGAAGGGAAGAAAACTAAACTGAATCAGACAGCTGGACAGACGGACACACCAACATCTGCACTGACATCGATGGACATACAGGAGAACCTCGGCGTTACGAACCCCAGTGAAACAAACTGACAAGTCACTGATACATCTCATTTGGCACCGGAAGTATGCCATCGGGCAGCAGAGACCAAAAAAACCCACACTCCAGTAGTGTGTTAAACGTAAACTGCTCAAAAATAAAGGGAAAGTTTAAAAAAAAAGTTTGACATGGTAAGGAAACTGTTTCTGTGCTTGTTTCATTTCATTGAAGATGGTTCAAAGCAGCATTTTTCTTCTGCATGGTAAAGATTCAAAGCTGTATTAAGTCAGTGTTCAGTTGTAAACGTCTGAAAGAACCACCATCATGTTTTGTTCAGTTACAACCAACCTGCGTTCCCGAGGTGTTCGAAACTCTATTGCACAAAGCAGCTAGGGTGACCAGATGTCCCGATTGTATAGGGACAGTCCTGATTTTGGGGTATTTTTCTTATATAGGCTCCTATAACCCCCCACCCCCATCCTGATTTTTCACACTTGCTGTCTGGTCACCCTGATTGAGTCAGACACACTGCTACGCTGTGAGAGGCAGAACCACAAAACTATGCAGAGACAAACAGACAGAGCTACACTGACTGACACACACACACATCCCTAAACATCAAGGTCTATTGTGCCCTCCTGGCATTCGATACTCCTTTCCCCTGCAGTTTCCCTGATAAAATACACTGCAGGGGAGAGTGAGGTGTTTGTATTATAATAGGGACTGTGCTAATAGTCAAAGCAAAAGCTTCAATGGCCCACACAAAGCTAAACATTTTTTTTTCCAGATCCCAAACTGCTGCTCCGTAGGGGTTAATCTTCTAGACTCGTATGCTACCGGAATTAACTTCCCGTCAATTTCGTGTGTTAGTACCGATGCTAGACTTTGTTGGGTTGCTGCCAACTTACCCACAAACGGCTAGTTTATCTCTAGGAATTTCAATGCTTGCATCAAGACTTGTTTGAAATGACAGAAAGCTTTTTCTTGTTCAGGCCCCCGCTCCCAGTCTACTTCCTTTTTCAGTAAACGCCACAAGGGTCCAGTTATAGCGGCTAAATTCCAGATGTGTTTCCTTAAATAGTTAAAGCCTCCTAACATTGCCCTCAATGCATGAGAATCCTCTGGCCTTGGTAAATTCATTAATGAGTTCACCTTTTGTTGATCTACCTGAATTCCTTGTTCCCATAGGGTCACCCCCAAATAATTCACTTTTTTTTGTGTGCACTAATTGGGCTTTTTTTATTAGCCTTGAAACCTGTTTCCTGGATGAGTCTCAACACTTTTTTAGTCCGCTCAGTCACCTCCTCTCCAGTGTCCCCCCACACTAATATGTCTGTGACGGGTTGGGGCCACAGAGACCTGCTTGGTGCTGCCACCTGGTGTGCCAAGGCTACTTCTGCCCCTGCTTCCAGGCCTTTTCCAGCTTGGGACTCCCGAATCCTGTCTGTTTTGAGCCAGATTCCACTGATCTGCTGCAAACACAGACCCAGGTCCGAACCAAGTCCACTCACCACTGTAAGGCCCCTGGAAGCGCTCTTGCCTTTGACACCCAGCTGCTTAACTCCAAGGAGGCTCAAACCCTTAATACATCCGTTTTACCCTGCATAAGGCTTATACAGGGTAAACCCATAAATAGTTCGCCTTCTATTTCAAAGATAGAAAGATATGCACAACTGTTTGCTTTTCCCAGGTACCAACTCGTTCTTAAGAAAACTTAATAAGTAAAAAGTGATTTTAATAAGTACAGAAAATAGGATTTAAGTGAGTTTAAGTAATGACAGAACAAAGCGAATTACTTAGTAAAATAAAATAAAACACGCACGTCTATGTCTATTTAAAGTTAACACAGATAAAAGCCTCACCAGATTCGGATATTTTCCTTTTTACAGGCTGTAGAATTAGCCTGGGTCCAGCAGTCGCTCACACCCCCTAGTGTTTTTGTCCTTTGTTCAGTTCCCCTCAGGAATGTCCTTGGGGGGGTGGAGAGCCTCTCCCTTTAGCCAGCTGAAGACAAAATGGAAGGGTCTCCCCTGGGGTTTTATAGTCTTTTCCCCCTCCCTGTGTAACATCCTGTTACCATGGAGTTTTGGGATCACATGGGCAAGTTACCTGTCCATGTACCCTTTGGCAACCAGCCTAACCAGTTGCATTTTAGACCCGGCCCCAATGTGGATTGGGGTCTGCAACGTCTTTTGTCTGTTAAGTGCTCGTACTTAACAGGCAAATTCTTTGCTCCAAAGATGATCCCATGCACTTACAAAGGCTATGTACAAAACCAGCAAATATAAAACCAATCTTTATAACTCCAACTACAACAATGATACATGCATACAAACAGGAGGAATAAATTTAGTAGGTTATAACTTTTACAGAGATATGTTACATGGCACATGTAGCATAAAACATATTCTAGTTACATATATACATTTATAAGCATCTCCCCATAAAGTTTTATGGGGAACACCGTCACAATGTCATCTACCTATGAGGTGACATTTTCCCGACCCTCTTTGGATAATTGATCCAGCATTCGCACCACATGTTGGTGCACAATAGCTGGAGCGCAGTGTAGGCCCTGGGTAGTTCTTTTAAATAAGTACTGTTGTCCCTTAAAAGTAAACGCAAAGCGGGCCCAAGAATCGGGATGCAATGGGATGGTGAAAAAACAATCTATGACAGAGAACCATTTACGGGCCCCCTGTATTCTTGCCATCACTTGAGGTAGATTTGCTACAATTGGTGCCATAGGGGGGCAGCTTTATTAATTTGTCTAAAATCCACTGTCAATTTCCAATTTCCTGAGGTTTTTAATATGGGCCAAATTGGGCTATTGTATGCGGAATTCCCCTTTATAAACACTCCCTGTTTGGTCTAATGATTCAATTATTTTCTCAATTCCTGTCTCTGCTTCCACAGGATATTTATATTGTCTCTGTGGTGGCACTTCGTCCCCCATGATTTTAACACGTGCTTCAATTTTACCACATTCTGCTTTATTCTTAATCCATACACTGGGGAACTCCTTTACCCACATCCTGTTCATCCAGTATAATCTCCTCCACTGCTTCTGCAGCATGTATTCTTGGAATGTACCAGGAATGCTTTCCGGCCGGCCGGGCGCACGCCACAGAACTCCATTCGTTAAATCCAAAACTAACCGATTCCTCTTCAGAAAAGGAGTCCCCAATATTACTGGCTCAGCCGCCTGATCTATCGGAAGCATTTGTTCTTTCCAACAAACATCCCCTACTCTCTCTCTCTGGGTATAGCTATTTCTACAGATACATTTTTCCTGTCGCTCCTTCCCCAATAAAGGAGGCTGCTGTATTAATCTCTGACACGTATCGAGTCAAATCACAACTTCTATTTACACCAGCCCCACTATCCAATGGGGGCAGCTTTGGGTCCATTATCTCCCACAGTGACAGTTGTCCGAGGCTTCCCATTTGAATCCCTTCTTAATCTAGTTACCATCTCCCACTCCTCAGGGCCCATTTCCAGTGGGAGCAACTTGTCATCAGGGCTTCCCTGTGGAGCAGGTTTCTCTGAACCCTCAACTTGCTGCAACCTTCTTCTGCTCCTTAAACATTTCTCCTTCCATCCTTTGCATCTCTTTGATCAATTCATCAGTACGTCTCCCATCCCACTTACCCATGTCTACTCCCCTCAATCTCAAATACCTCCGAGCAATATTCCGAGTCACATCTACTCCCTTCTGGGGCTCATTTTGATTATTCCACCCTCTACCTCCTGGGGGTGGGGTGTTTTGTCCTCTACCGTGGCCTCTACCTCTCTCGCGGTATCCTGATCTATAAGCACTCTCATTTGAATATGCTAGTGCTTCATCAAAAGATACTCTGGGTTTCAATCCTTCTTCTACCTGGCTTCCCCTTTTCATCATTCGTCGGCAAACTATCCAGTGCATCCATAACAGATAACCCCTCATCCTGAGCTGTTTGGTTCACCAAATTAGTAGACATCGCTAATAAATTTCTATCCAGTCCTTCAAACACGTCATTCCAAAATTCCCTCTGATTCAAATCAACTGCCATCAAAGAATCAGATGAGAGATGTCTGGCGACCTCTGCCCTGGGATTAGTCACTGGTTGTATTTTTCCAGCCAATAATCCCACTGTTATTCTCCTTAACAGGTCATCCCTGGGTGAATCTCCAGGCTTCATGTAATCTACACTGGATAACACCTTCATGGGTCTTTGACCGCTCTCTTTTCCTAACAGCATAATAAATCGTGGTCTCAGTTGGTGGGCTTCTGGCTGCCTAAGCATTTTTCACTCGATCTACTGCCTGTCTAATCTCGCCAGTGGTAGCTGCCCTGATTAACTGATACGACTCACTCCTATTTAAATTCTCTGTTCCTCCTAACTCTGCCCACTGTACTAGCCATGTAGCTACATTTATATCCACTGGGCCTAATGACTTTACCAATTAACTGTAAATCTGACGAACTCGCAGGAATTATTTATGTCTCCTCTGACTGTATCTCCCCCGTGGCATCCGTAATGGTTGATCTCCGTTCTTATCACTGCTACAGACTTTTCTGGCTTAGGCTCTCCCAGCGAGTTTCTTATTTCTTCCCTCAACTTAGTATAAAGCCCCTTCCGAGGTTGATCAAATTCCCTTTTCTCTTGACCCCTCACAGATCCTCACCTTACCAAATATCATTGGAATCCAAATGCAAATCTCACTCTTTTTGACACACAGCCCAAACTTGCAGCTCCTGTATTTCCACTTGCTTTTTCAATGCTGCTAGAGTTTTCTGGCTGTGAGAAACACTTGCAATCTCCTCTTCCTTTTCCTTAGTCAAATCTCGAATTAACTATTTCATTCCTGTCACTTGATGGTCTAATTTATCTTCGTCTGCTTTAATCTTTTCCCAATCCAGCATTCTTTACTCCAATTCCTATTTTGTTTCCCCATCTGTTCTAACTGAGTTTGCATTATCTGTGCCTGCCTCCCTTCCCGCTCCAAATTTTCCTGGCAAGTTTTAAAATTCTCTTGTAATGTTTGCAACTCTGCACAGACTTCCCCCTTACATGCAATTGCCATTTTTCACAGCTGTTTGCTTTTTACTGGCATTAGGCTTGTACAACTGTACATATTTCTCAAACATGTTTTCTAAGATATCAAATATTACATCTGGTTCCACTGCACTTTCCATCCAAGGGCACGTCCCAAATGCAATAATCTCCTTCTCTAACAGAGAAGGGGCTTTAACTTTAGTCCACTGGGGTGCCTCTTCCACCCCTGCACTTCTCTTCTTAAACAGTGTTTTAACATTCTAACACTAACACCACGTGGTATCTCCCCACGTGTTTTTTTTTCTCACAAATTTTTCACAAATAAAGAGTCACCCTTATTAGTCTTAAATAAGGACTCCCCCAACACTGTAAGACCCCCATCTCGAAATCCGGCACTCCTTAATATCTCTCCCCCCTCCGCATTCTCCACCACATATTGGACCTCTCAATAGAGGTCTCCGTATGGGATGGGGAGCAGGCAGATACTGGACACCGTGTCGGTATTTAATACTCTAAATACTCATTATGGATTACAAAACAAACCTTACTCACTCCACATTCACACCCCAAACATACTATACCAGAGTCCAAAGGTCAGAATGGTCCCAAAGGCCAGTTGAGATTCTTTCTGATCATAAGATGCGGGGAACTGGCGAAAACCACATCTATATCTACATGGGACTCTGGATCAATCAACGACTCTGATTTGCAGAAATCATAGGCACCCGTTTATAGTCCATTCCGTCGCATCATTGGTTGTTTGCCTTTGTTTACTAGCCCTTCTACCCACACAACTCCAAAGAGACAATCCTGGGCAGGCCGCCATGATCCAAGGTGTGCCATTTCCTCCAATTCTTATACGATTTGATATCGGTCCAGCTGGTGTTATTTCCTTTTCTGCTGATTCTCCGTATTTTTCTTGGAACATAACAAAATTGTTTTTATACAAGTAGTTCTACTAGTCCTTGACCTTAAGTCCTTGCTTCGGTTGCCAACTTGCAACGCACACATTCATGTCACGCATGCATCATTCATACCAGGCCTCACTGACCTATAACATATTCCATATTATATGAATCACAATGGATATTGATATATATATATATGCATATATCCTAGCACATAGACAACTTTACACACTTCTAAGCTGATACAACCTCACACAAATCTACAGTGGAAATGCCACGTTTCCCCAATGAGACAATCATGCACAAAGCTGCACTACACAGACAGAACTGCACTGAGAGAACCACACACACAAACACACACAATTATACACAACTGCACTGAGATCCTCCCCCACCCACAACTGTCCAGAACCAACACACACACACACACACACACACCCCTCTTGGGCCTGCCTCTTTCTTTTTACTCTTTAGTAACAGTTGTATAGATAATCAATCATCATAATCAAACATGCATAGTCTACTGAGGACTGTTCCCACCAGCCAGAGTGACCATAGTTGATGGTCTTGTCCCAGGCATTGTAGAGTGAAGTTCCCACATCTGGCTTAACCCTGAGAATTCACCAGGAGGGGTCAGGGTGTGCACCCCTCTGCACATCGATGGAGAGTTGAGAACATGATATGTTGAGGTGTCCGTCCATCCTGGCGACATTGCTGAAGAGCAGGCGACGCTGCTTGGAATGGAAGAAGGAAGGCCAGATCTTTGCAAGATTGCGACATTTCACCCAAAGTCAAACCACTTTATGGCCAGGATTTGACACTGACAGCACGTACGGAATTTATCTAGCCGCTACAAGTCTGTCTGTAAGAGGGTTCAGGTGTCTGACCCATACATTAATGCAAGTAGGACACAGGTTTGATAGACCCTGAACTCGGTGCAGAGATGTTTTTGCATCGATAGGCAAGACATGGCCTACATGGCCTCCTAATTATCAGAGGGAGACTGATCTCTGCGTGCAGCCTAGGTAGATAAACTCATCCGCACTCTCCACAGTGCTTGACCTGACCTTTTCTGGGGGGTTCTGGTAGCCCAGCTCTGAGGTTTTGAACTTTGGTCTTCTACCACAAGATGTTCAACTGGGAGCGTCTTGGAACCCTTGAAGGGCAGGGCTGAAATTCTCCGGCTTCTTCACGAGAAAGGTAACATAATTGGCATAGTCTTGGTCAGTGGCCACATCTTGTCCAACCTGGATTCCAGCATGTGGAGCGGGAAGTCCTAAACTCCAGGTGAGAGTTCGATGGAATAGTGTCCAGAATAGGTACTACAGATTGTCACGTCACCACCGCCACCAAAAAATCACCGAATTGAGCCAACTGTATCTCAGTGCCAGGTTTGGGATCCCTGTATAAACAGCCCTTGCACCCTGGGCAGGGGGGCAGGGGGGACTCCCATCACAATGGGCAGAGGCAGCTCTAGGCACCAGCAAAACAAGCAGGTGCTTGGGGCGGCAAATTACCAGGGGCGGCGGCAGAACATGGTAGCCGGGTGGGCTGCTTCTCCAGCATCAGCTGCGGGCTCCTCCTCGGCTTCTCCCCGCCGCCGCCTCCTGCCGGGGGAGGGGAGTGGCAGCCCAGGCCGAGCCGAACTCGTGCCGGGGCCGAGGCGAGGATGAATGGGGCTGGGATCCAGCAGCAGTCGTGCGAGAGGAGCGTGCCGTGAAAAATAGCGTGACGCGATCACTCATAATGTGAACGTGCGTAAATGTGTTCACGTTAACCGTTGTTGATTAATTAAATCAGGACTCTCAATTACTTGTGTGTACCGTGCTGCTCTATCGGCGACATTCGCGCCAATTTCCATGTCGCATCGGGGCCAGTCGTTATAGGGCTAAAGTGCCGGGACAAAACAAAAACAAAAACATTGCAAAGTGCAAACATGTAAAAGCCACACAAAAAAAGGAGGGGGGGATTTTTTTGGTTGGGGCAGCAAAAAACCTAGAGCCAGCCCTGTCAATGGGGCCCTGATTTTGAGTCTGGTAAAAAAATGTGGTTGTTTTTTTTATAAACGTCGTCAATGTCTTCTGGTTCTCGATGCTTGTTTTTATCCAGAGTGTTTCCAAAGTCATTTTGATCGTTTATTTACCCCCGGCCAGTTTTCTGTTGAGGTTTTTGATTGAAATGGTTGGAGAGACATCTCTGCATTATGACTTCTCACAAAGCTGCCGGAGAGAGATCTTTGGGTTATGACAACTCATGAAGCTGTGGGAGAAAGGTCTCTGGGTTATAATGTCCTGTGACGTTGTGAGGAAAAGATCTCTCTCTTTCCTGCTAAGATGCAAACTTGCCAATCCCTTTACGTCCCCCTCTGTGTTTAAAAAGATCCCCGAAATTAAAATAGACACGCCCTCCCTGCAAAAAAAAAGGCTAAAAATATTACTTTAAAAGGGCATTTTAACAGCAGTCACTTCTCTAAAGCCATCTGGGTTTCCTTTGGTTAGAAAAGGTTTCCCCACATGAATCAAAACAGCAAATAACTGACTTAAGGAGAGGGTGAGGGGTGGGTGGAAGACCTGGCTGAGCAGAGAGCAGGGATTCTAGCTAGTTACTTTGAAGATTCTGTGGCCACCACTGTCAAAAGCAGCGAGGAATTAGGGGTGTCTCCGTTTTTATGGGAGTCAAATTGGGGGAGACCCCCTTACAAGGCAAGGGATTCCCCAGAAAGCGCTGAGTGCTCATCCTCTGAAAATCAGGCTCAGACTGAGCACCCCAAACAGCACCTCTACACCACCCTGGAAGTGGTTGCATCTCAGGGCTGGATGAGGGATCCTTGTATAAACAGTCCCCTTGCCCCACCCCAGAGGCAGCTGCATTTCCGCACCAGTGGTAGCGATAGGGGGACATTTTAAGGCAAAATGTCTATTATTAACAAGGCCAGAGAGTGACACATACAGAAATAGGCTGGGACATAGAGACAGATGAGAAATCAGTGAATCAGCCTGACTTATATCTTCCCCTATTGTAATCTGGGACCCAGCTGTGGACCCACGCCTGCCACTTCTCTGATCCAGCACAGAGAAGGGGAAGAGGCGAAGCTACAGAGGGAGCCAGGAGATCCTGTTCCTCTTTGAAAATATGCAGTGAGACCATCTTTCATCTCTTCATGCCTGTCAACCTGCAAGAGAACAAAGCACTTTCCAGGCTGTGCCTTTGTACAGGGACCTCTTGCAACTGCATCTGGGGTGGAGCACAGGGGGCTGTTCATACAGAGATCCCTCACTCAGTGCTGAGATGTCTGTGCATATGGGGAGCCCTCAGCCAGCGCTAAAATGTGGCTGCCTCTGAGGTGGAGCATGGGGGCTGAATACCCAGGGATCCCACCCCCTCATTAGGATGCGGGGGTGGGAGCTGTTTATACTGGTATCCCTCACCCAACACTGAGATGCAGCTGCTTCTGGGGTGGGGCGTGGCAGTTGTTACTGTACCTTGAAATTGGATGTGCAGGGTGGAGTGAGTCTTGTGATCAAGGGGGTCCTGACATACAGCTCCCCGTCCCAATAAAACCGCTTGGCAGACTCTACACACTTTTCTGCACCGATCTAAGGATCAAACCTGTGCCCTGACCATGCGCCAAACAGTCTCAGTTGCTCAGCATTTAGCCCAGCAAGTGCCTGGCACCCACCTCCCCTTTGGGGAGACCCACACTGCAAACAGCATTTGAAAAAGTTTGGCTCTCTAGGGGGCACATACTTAACACCTGTGGGTCACACCAGTTATCCAGAGCACGCGCCGGCAGAAAGCCCAAGGGATCTGCCAGCCAGCTATGACCCGTCATGGCTGAGGTGTCTCTCACCGGCCTGGTACGCAACCGCACTCTCCAAACATTTCACATCATGGCCTGATCCCCATCCCATGATAACGTAGAAGCGGGGGAATGGTCCCATTATTGCGGGGAACTTTCCTGACTTATACGCTACCCCGGTGGAATGGGCTAGTGAAAGGATCTCAATCCTCACTCCCACTTCCTTTACCCAGAGGCCTGCCTGCCCTTGAGGGCTCCCCATCCACTCTTCTGTGTGGCAGAGTCCCCGTAACCCCAACAAGGCTGGGCCCAGGATTCTTGGAGACTCGACCCCCCCAGCCTTGTCATGGTCACCTAGGGCAGGGGCAAGGGTGTCCCCACTCCGGGGGGCTCTCTTCACACCAGTTCCCTGTCCCGCTGATCATTGCACGCAGTTCAAAGCAAATGCAATGTATTAAACAGCAACGAATTAAAAACTAAAAGGAAAAAATGGGAAAGGTGAAAGGAAAACCCGCCACCCCGCTGCCGGGCACGGGGACATCACAACCAGCGTCTCTAGATGGTAAGGGAAGTTCACAGTCTGCTCCTCACACCTCCCAGCCTCCTGCCCAGGCCCTGGCTGTGCTGCAGGGATGCCGCGGGTCGGACACTGCTCTGGCGGTGGCCACACGCCCTCAGGCTCTAGGTGGCAGGGCCCTTCTTCCCAGCGTCGCCCCCGCCACGTCAGGGTTACGATCCCCCTCCAAGCCTGGCCTGCAGGGCCTCTCGGCTGGGGGCATCTCCCTGCGCTGGGCCCTCTGCCAGGGTCCCCCCTCGCTCTCCCTGCACCGGACTGCTCCAGCCCCAGCCCCTCCTCCACTCTGCCTCCAGCGTAGCTCCTTGGGCTGCTCCTCTGACTCCCATGGAGTGGCTCCGCTCCCCAGCTCAGCTCGGGCGCCTGCTCTCTCCTTAGCTCTGCCCCACGCTGCTCCAGCTCACATGGAGGATGGGACCCCGCTCCGGCCTCCTGACTCCTCACTGGCCTGCCCTGTCCATCAGGCTGACCTGAAGCGTTGGTCTCTTCCCATTGCGCCTGGGGACTGCCAGTCTCAGGGCCCTGATTTCCCATCCACCCTTCCCCTTGGAACTGGGAGAGGGCCAACCAACCCCCCCCGCCAAAACCCCACTAAGTTTCAGTAAGGGGCCAACAGTCCCCTTATCAAAGTGAATTGGGGAGGGGCCCCTGGTCTCACTTGAGGAGGCAGACTGGGTCTCCCAAGGGACACGTCCACCTCTTTCCTTTGGTCATCCACCCTGAGGTCAGGGAGAGGGGCTTGGACACAACCTCAGCGGGGCAGGGCCCCCCAGATTGCCTTCTCTCACAACCACCACTCTGCCAAACTGTGCCCTCTAATCCCTCAAAACAGCTGCACCGAGCAGAGTGAATGCAACTGACGTGCATGCCGATAATTCCCACTGGCTATTACCAGCTCCAGGGGGCAGAGTTAAGGTTACAGGGGCACGTCCCTTAACTCTCCCCTTCTTGGTTTTTGTTCAGTTTGAGCTTAGCCGAACTCGATGCTCTGGAAGGGCAGGAGATACTCCGGGGCAACGCTAACGCTGCGCTAACAGGGTTGTTTTGTCCGGGAATCCACATCTGGGTAGGGTTACAAGCTATCTGTACGGCAACAGCACACAGGAATGGCTCCCCTAGTGCTGAAATGCAGCTGCTTCTGGGGTGGGATACCACAGCTAGGTACTAGCCATGCAGCAATAACACACAAGGAGCCCTGAGGCGCAGCTCTCTCTGGGTGGGGTGTAGGGGCTGTTTATACGAGGATCCCTTGCCTGGTGCTGAGATGCAGCTACCTGTTAGGTGGGACACATCAGCTATTTATACAGGGATCCCATGCTTGGTGCCTCTTGGATGGGGCATGGCAGAGTACAGAGTTTATGTAACTCTTTGGCCTTGGCTACACTTGCAGATGTACAGCGCTGTTAGTTAAACCCGTGTTCGTACAGCTGAGTAGGGAATGCGCTGCAGCCTGTCCACACTGGCAGCCACCAGCGCAGTTAATACCACTGACGTGGCTACATTTGCCGCACTTGCAGCGGTTTTGGGAGAGGTGCATTATGGGCGGGTATCCCACAGAACACCTCTTCCAATTCTGGCGCCGTGGGTTGTGGGAAGGGGGCGTGGGGTATGGTGCATTCTGGGTCCTGTCCCAACGTCCCGTGATGCATCGCTTCGCATCCCAGCAATCCCTGTGTTTCCGGCCACAATGTGCGCCATCTTTCAACGGTTTCTTTGTAGCGTGATCTGTGCTCCGTTTCGGTCAGCGGGAAAATGGATCCCGACCTGGTGAGCAAAATACTGATGAGTCTCGCCAGCACGTCACGTTTGGCAGTCGAGCTGTTCCTTAAGATCCACAGTGACAGCGAGGAGTCCGACGATGACGATGAAATTGTCACTCAAAACGCGTACGACACTAACTTGCTTGTGGCATTCACGGACATGCTATGCACCGTGGAACGCCGCTTTTGGGCTCGGGAAACCAGCACAGAGTGGTGGGATCACATTGTCATGCAAGTCTGGGATGACGATCAGTGGGTGCAGAACTTTCGAATGAGAAAAGCTACTTTCATGGGACTGTGTGAGGAGCTCGCCCCCGCCCTGCGGCGCAAGGACACGAGATTGAGAGCTGCCCTGACGGTGGAGAAGCGGGTGGCTATTGCAATCTGGAAGCTCGCAACTCCGGACTGCTATCGATCAGTAGCGAACCAGTTTGGAGTGGGAAAGTCTACCGTTGGGATCGTGCTGATGCAAGTTTGCAAGGCCATTAATCGAATCCTGCTCAGAAGAACCGTGACTCCGGGTAACGTGCAGGACATTGTGGCTGGCTTTGAACAAATGGGTTTCCCTAACTGTGGCGGGGCGATAGATGGGACACACATTCCTATTCTGGCACCACCCCACCTAGCAGCCGAGTACATTAATCGGAAGGGGTATTTCTCCATGGTTCTCCAGGCGCTTGTGGATCACCGTGGGCGTTTCATTGACATCAACGCAGGCTGGCCCGGAAAGGTGCATGATGCACGCATCTTTCGGAACACTGCCCTGTTCCGGAAGATGCAGTCCGGGACTTTTTTCCCAGACCGGAAGATCACGGTAGGGGAAATTGAAATGCCCACTGTGATCCTTGGAGACCCCGCGTACCCTTTAATGCCGTGGCTCATGAAACCCTACACAGGGAGCCTTGACACCAGCAAGGAACGGTTCAACTACAGGCTGAGCCGGTGCCGGATGACTGTGGAGTGTGCTTTTGGCCGTTTGAAGGGCCGCTGGCGATCTCTATATGGGAAGCTGGACTTGGCCGAACACAGCATCCCCGCGGTTATATCCGCTTGCTGTACCCTCCATAATATTTGTGAAGGGAAGGGTGAAATGTTCACTCAGGCGTGGACCTCAGAGGTTCAACACCTGGAGGCTGAATTTGCACAGCCAGAGAGCAGGGCTGTTAGAGGGGCCCGGCGTGGGGCTGCAAGGATTAGGGATGCCTTGAGGGAGAAATTTGAAGCTGACAACCACCACTAATGTGTGCTGCCCTGCACGACCCTGAAGTAAAGTTGTTCCAATGTTATCAGTTATCTGTCTTTGCTAAGCTGATTTGTGTTTGCTCAGCTCACTTGTGTTGCCTGTTTCTTTCCTGGGCTAAGGTTTTTCTTTTCCTTTTGCAATAATAAAGATTGTTTGCACATGTACAGAATCCGTTTATTACAGAGAAAACACATGTATTAAAAAGAAACACAACTGCTTGTGAGACAGAAAGGGCAAGGGGGTGGTGGGTGGTGTGGGGAAGGGTTCGATCACAGGGTATGGTATGTCCTGCTTTCATACTCGGGATTCCTGTCTGGAGTGCTGTGCAGTGACTGCTGGACCTCAGGATGTCTATAATTCGGGATGGGAGTAGAGTGCAGTGGGTAAGGTTCGTAGTTTCCAGGGCTGTCTGGTGAAGCTACAGGTGTTGGGGGCATCTGCTGTGGGCGATAAGAACCAGTATGTTGGGTGAAGTGGGCAGGTGGTGACATGGGGGCACAAGTGTTTTGGGACACTGGCTTCAGGGGGGGGCGGGTGCGGTACTGCTCCGCCTGCATGGCGACGAGTGCCTGGATAGAGTCCGCTTGGCGCGCCATGATGCTAATCAGCTCCTTTGTGCTTTCCTGCCGGAGCTGCATGCTTTGCCGCCGCTCCGCTGCGTTTTCCTGGCGGAGCCTGCTTTCATTCTCCCTCCACTCCCGAGCCTTTTGATTCTCTTTAAGAGACTGGTTCATAACTTCCTGCAGCATGTCTTCTTTCGTTCTTCTGGGCCTCTTCCTGAGCCTTTGTAGTCTCTCAGCCGGTGATAAGAAGGATGGCTGAGATCTCAAGGTTGAATCTGGAAGGCAAAATGCAACATTTAACAGAGGCATCATTGTTTTATGCCAGACAGAGCAATGATTCCCCCACAGTTAAGGAGGGCACACACAGTCTCCAAAACAGCACAATTTTCCCATCCCAAACAGAGCGCACAGAACCCACGGGAGCCCCAAAATGGTGAGTAAACACAGGGTAAAGGGGGACTGATTGTTTCGCTGATGTACTGTCTGACGGGTTTCTGTGCCTTGGGGAGAGCCAACAGCTGCAGGGGGAACCTACACTGAACACTATCCCCACATTTTCCACAGGAGTTCGTCCTGGAAGATATCTCGCTGCTGAGGGTGTCCGGGGAAGCAAGGGAGGGTCTTCTACTGCAATGCGGCTTCCGCCCTGGCCCATATGCAGCTTGCCTGTGTGCAGCAATGGTCCCCCCGCCCCTCGCGGCACAGTGGCGCGGACACGTTACCCTGACTGGGACAAGGACCACGGCGGCTCTCCCAATGAACCTGCGCAAGCACATTGCCCACGTCCTGGCTGAGACTTTCGAAGAGATTACAGTGGCCGATTTCTCCGATGTGATAGACCACATCAATGCGCTCTTCCGCATCTAGGCATGCATGCAGCCCAAACCCTCCTCGCCCAAGGACCACACACCGAAAAAACTCCTTCCCGAAAATAAAAGCTGCTTACCGCGAACCTGTTCTTCTCTTTCTCTCTCTGCGCGTACCGGCTGCTGCGACTGGCTCCCTTCCTCCTGGCTCGAGAAGAGTTCCTGGCTGCATGCACCCAGGGAGTCAGGGGTGTCTCCCCCAGCCACAGCACCCTCGCTTCTGTTTTCTTCAACCCCCTCCTCCTCCTCCTTCTCTCCCTCCTCCTCCACCTCTCCCTCCTCCTCCTCCTCCTCCTCTCCCGTGTCCACGGTGGTGCTCGGAAGAGTACTGGGGTCAACACCAAGTATTGCATCCAGCTCTTGGTAGAATCGGCAGGTTTGGGGGGGAGCACCCGAGCGCTTGTTTGCATCGCGGGCTTTGCGGTACGCACTCCGCAGCTCCTTTACTTTTATCCTGCACTGCATTGCGTCCCGGTCATGGCCCCTTTCAATCATGGCCCTTGATATCTGGCCGAAAGTATCGAAATTCCTCCGGCTGGATCGCAGCTGGGACTGGACAGCTTCCTCCCCCCAAACAGCGATGAGGTCCAGCAGCTCGCCATTGCTCCATACTGGGGCTCATCTCGCACGTGGAGGCATGGTTACCTGGAAAGATGCGCTGAGAGCACTCCACGCCTGGCTGAGCAAACAGGAAGGGGATATTTAAAATTCCTAGGGAATTTAAAGGGTCAGAGTGGCGGTTGGTCACCTGAGGCCAGGGCAGTAGAGTGCTAATTGATGACCAGAGTGGCTAGAACAGGCGTTGTGGGATACTTCCGAATTCTTCTGGAGGCCAATAACAGCGCATTGGGTGACCACACTGTAGCCGCAGCGCAGCAGCAGCAGCGCAACGAACGTTATTCCTCTCGGGGAGGTGGAGTACATGCAGCGCTGTACCTGAGGAGATGCAGCGCTGCACGTGCCTTGCGAGTGTAGCCAGTTAGTGAGTTGCAGCGCTGCAGGCAGTTTTATTGCGCTGTAACTCGTGAGTGTAGCCAAGGCCTTTGTCAACAGTCTTAACTTCTCTCTCCATTGGTGTTTATCTGCCTCACCATCTCCTGGGCGTTTCCAACAAACCTCTGAGCCTGATCTCTTTCAATCTGAACTTCCCTTTCCTCTAACCTTGAACACGCGCCTGCCTGAGGCTGTTTCCAAACCCTGGGTGCTGGACAGCTGCGGCTTTGCTTCAGCGGTCTTTGCACTTCTGCCTTCCAAGTTATTCCACCGCCCCCAGCTCTTTGTGCTAAAAGAATGTAAACAGCCACCCCACGCGCACGAAAGGAAGCTGCTCAAAGAGCTCTGCCCAGGGCAGACGGGCGAGAGAAAAGTGAAGCGAGCTGAGGTATGTGCTTGCTGAGTGGCTGATCGCTGGAGCGGCTTAGAAAGTGGGGAAACAATTCTTCCAAGTTGCATCTACCGCCCCCGTGACCCCTAGATGCAACTCCTCATTCTTAACGTATTTACCCTCACATGGCCGTACCCATTTCACAGATGGGAACTGAGATACAGAGAAACTAAGGTCACACAGGAAATGTGTAGCAGAGCAGGGAACTGAATTTATATCATCTATATGCCAAGCTGGTCCCCTAACCACTAACCCAGCCCTTCTTTTTTGTTTTGTAGGTTTTGAAACAAGCCTAATTAGGGGGAGGGATAGCTCAGTGGTTTGAGCATTGGCCTACTAAACCCAGGGTTGTGAGTTTAATCCTTGAGGGGGCCATTTGGGGCTATAGGGCAAAGATTGGGGATTGGTCCTGCTTTGAGCAGGGGGTTGGACTAGATGACCTCCTAAGGTCCCTTCCAACCCTGATATTCTAATTCTTAAATGTATTTTTAACCAACTTCTTCAAGTGGAATGATGTCGGATTGGAGGGAGGTGTCGAGGGGGGTCCCGCAGGGATCTGGTCTGGGTCCAGTGCTGTTTAACATCTTTATTAATGAGCTGGATGTAGGAAGAGAGAGCTTACTGATCAAGTCTGCAGATGACACAAAACTCAGGGGTGGGGGAGGGGGTTTGCCAATACGTTGAAGGATAGAGCTAAAATTCAGAGGGATCTCGATAAACTGGAGAACTGGGCTACAGCCAACACAATGAAATTCAACAAAGACAAATATAAAGTGCTACACATAGGGAAGAAAAGCCAAATGCAGAATGGGCTTGGCCCCAGCGCGGCTGAGAAGCATCTGGGAGTTGCGGTGGATCACAACCACAACATGAGTCAGCAATGCAAAAAAAGCAAATGCTATTTGAGGTTGCATTAACAGTGGCATATCCTGCAAGTCCTGGGAGGAGATAGTACTGCTCGACTCAGCGCTGACTAGGCCTCAGCTGGAGAACTGTGTCCAATATCGGTCACGGCTGTATAGAATGGATGCAGAGAAACTGGAAAGGATCCAGAAACTAGCAAGAAAGATGATATAAGGGGTGGAATGCAAGTCATATGAGCAAAGGCTGACGGAACTGGGTATGTTTAAGCTTGGAAAAGAGGAGATTAAGGGGAGACATGAGAGTGGTCTTCAAATACTTGAAAGGCTGCCATAAAAAAGGTGGTGAAAAGTTGTTCCCTCTGGCCACAGAGGGCAGGGCAAGAGGCAGTGGGTTCAAAATATAGTACAGCAGATTTAGATTAAATCTCAGGAAAAACTTCCTAATTGTAAGAACAGCAGGACAATGGAACAGACCTGACCAGGGAGGTTGTTGAAGCTGTTTCACTGGAGGTTTCCAAAAGGAGGCTCAACAGCCATCTGCCTTGGATGGTTTAGACTAGGGGAGGGCAAACTACAACCCGCGGGACACAGTGGGCCCGCTGGGAAGTGGGGTCTGGGGCAACGCGGGAGCGGGGGCCACTCCGTGTGTGCGACAGCTCCGCGCAGCTCCCGCAAGCAGCAGCATGTTCCCCCTCCAGCTCCTATGCGTAGGGGGAGCCAGAGGGCTCTGGATGCTGCCCCCACCCCAAGCGCCGTAGCTCCCATGGGCTGGGAACTGTGGTTAATGGGAGTTGCAGGGGCGGCGCCTGTGGACGGGGCAGCGCGCAGACCCACCTGGCCATGCCTCCGCGTAGGAGCTGGAGGGGGGGACATGCCGCTGGTTCCGGGAGCTGCTTGAGGTAAGCGCCACTCAGAGCCTGCACCCCTGAGCACAGGGCCGGTGCAAGGAAGTTTTGCGCCTAGGCAAAACTTCCTTACACCAGCTCTGGGCCCCCGCCCGCGGCAGCCAGCTCCCCCACCGCCCCCCCACAGCCACAGCAGCTCCCCACCCGCAGCAGCTCAGTCCCCCGCCCGCGGCAGCCGGCTCCTCACCCACCCGCGGTGGCTAGCCCCCCGCCCACGGCAGCCTCCCCACAGCCCGCGGCGAGCCACCCCCTGCCTCACAGTTCCATGCTCAGCCGCTGAGCCGAGCGCGGAGCCGGGAAGCAGGAGGCAGTCGCGGCGAGCCGCCCCCTGAGTCGGGAGGCAGGACTCAGGAGACAGCCGCAGCGAGCCGCCTCTTGCCTCCCGGCTTCACGCTCCCCTGCCCTGATCCCTCTCCCGTCCTCTGAGCCCCTCGGTCCCAGCCTGGAGCACTCTCCTACACCTTAAACCCCTCATCCCCAGCCCCACCCCAGAGCCCAGTCAGAGCCCTCACCCCCCCACATACACACATCTCAACCCCGTGCCCCAGCCCGGAGCCTCTCCTGCACCCTGAACTCCTCATTTCTGGCCCCACCCCAGATCCTGCCCCCCCCCCAGCCAGAGCCCTCACTCCCTCCCACACCCCAACCCCACTTTCGTGAGCATTCATGGCCCGTCATACAATTTCCATACCCAAATGTGGCCCTTGAGCCAAAAAGTTTGCCCACCCCTAGTTTAGACACAACAACCACCAAAAAAAAGGTAAATGATTTTGGAAACCACCTTGATAAAAATAAGTCACAAAACCCAGAAAACATTGACAGCTTTTACCAAAACTTCACATTTTTCTTTCCAGAATCAAATTCAGGACCCCATTGTGCTGCAAAGTCCCTTTCCCCAAATCCACCTATCCACGGCCTGTTTTAAAAGGCAGCAACAGCTGTTATGGTTTCCTGACAATCCCTTTTAAAAACCCTTGTTTTCAGTGACTTATTACTTTCCCAAACTTTAATCATTTTGGGGTGAAACTGGATGGCCTCTGGATTCACCCTCAAATTAGTGCTGGGTGCAAAACTGAATTTCCATTTTGTGAAAAAAATTGTGATTTTTGGAGTTTCGTTTTATCCTGACTTGAGACAAAAAGCTACATTTTAAAATGTTACACTAGACCAAAATACCAAGATAATTTTGTGTCCGCAACATCGAATGATTTCACACATTTTGATTTGAAAACATGTCCAAATGACATGTTTGGAGTCAAAAATGTCAAACCTAAAATGTTTTGACCTTTGTCATCTTGGAAGATGAAGGCCACAAGTGGTCATTTTGATTTCTAAGTCCACTGCTTCATTGCGGAAAAAAGAGGGTAGGAATACGCCAGGTTGGAAAAAATGACGTGCTAATGTTGAAAAGAAACAGGAAACTTGGAATGAAATGCTAATGTCAGAACGAAGTGAAACAGTCAAGTAAAAAATGAAATAAAAGAGCCATTTAAAAATTGTTCTGATATAAATTTGTTGAAAATGTTGTCAGCATTGACAAAAATTTATGAAATTTTTTAGTTTTGATAAATTGGTATTTTTTGACCAAAAACCAAATTTCATTGGAAAATTCTACCACTTCTGTTTCAGATGTCCTTAATAGTTCACTTAAGGTAGGGAGACTCTTTTCTTTCTTTGACTTATGGGATAATTTTGCCACTCACTAAAGTACCGAGTTGTCAGTCCTCAGCTTCTGCTTCTAAGAACCTTCAACTTCCAGTCTAAGCTTTCATTCTGAACATTTGTTTGTAGCTACCTCCTGTGCAGGGATTTACCCCAATTATTTTTAGCTTCAAACTCTCACTCAAATTCTGTTCTCCTGCCGTTTCTCTTTCTGTTTCTGTCTTCTAGGAATCTTTCCCCAGGCCCCGTCTCGCATCGGTCTTCTTGAAACTAGCTCTTTTCTCTTCTCCACTGCCCTGCAAAACACGACGCTATTCGGAGCCACAAAGAATCTTCTCCCAAGACAGCGCTGCTTCTTCTGGGTCAGGTGCAAAAATGGCCTTATTTTATCTCACAGTATGCCACTCGGCATACACCTTATTTTTAACACAGGACAAGCTCATACTCCTTGTTAGTGCAAAGGGGTAAACTCTAATTCCCCGACTCATCTGAGCCAGCCAGCCCAGAACTGGTGCCTTATAAATGAACAGCCTCATATCCCATTCCTTGCCCTCCCCGAGTCAGTCACGGCAAGGTTGGAGTTGGTGTTCCCTAGAAAGGCAAGGCCTCTTATCCCATTCCCCACCCCCTAAGCCAGCCAGTCCCTCTGCCATGGGGCAGGATCAGAATGGGTACCCCTAGAGTGGAAAAGGGTCGGTCCCCATTCTTCACCCTCCTCCACGATCCACCATTCCCTCTGCCCTGGGGCTAGCATTCCCTAGAGGGGAAAGGGGCCATATCTCATCCCCCACCCTCTGAGCCAGTCAGTCCCCTCACATTGGGTCCAGACCAGAGCTGGTGCCCCTAGAAAGGAAAGGCCCCATGTCCCATTCCCCATCTCCTGGAGCCAGCCACCCCCCCGCTCCCCGCTTCAATATATTCATTGATGTTTTAGTTACAAACTAGAATACTGACACCGACAGAAGCAGAAATACAGTTTGCTGCCTCTACAAACAGACGAGCTGAATAGGGGGCTAGCAGACTGTCCCTCAGTTGGGATCGGGTTGGGTGAATTAGCAATTCTCCTCTGCACTGTTCCCAGAAAGGACAAGATATTGGCCAAACAATGAACCGGGTTGATGCCCAGAAACAGCATTCCAGGGCATTACTGCATCAACTCAGACAATGGGCCCATCTGACCCAGTATCCTGCCTCCTGGCTGACCCAGGCCCATCTAGCCTGCCACGCTGGATCAGACCAATGGGACTATCTCGCCCAGCATCCGGTCTCCTGCCGCAGCCATCAGCAGCTGCTTCCAAGGAAGGTGCAAGAAGCCCTGTCCTGGGCCATTATTAAATAAATTACCCACAGTGAAAGTTTCTTCCTCCTTCTGCTACATTAGTGTCTGGCTTATGCCCAGAGGCATGACGACTTAGATCTCTTATACATCTTTGTCTCATACAGTGGTTTTCAACCTTTTTGCATTTGCAGACCCCTAAAAAAAATTTCAAATGGACACCTTTGGAAATCTTAGCCGTAGTCTGCAGACCCCCGGGAGTCCGCAGGCTGAAAACCACTCTTATGGTAACAACAAGCTTTCACAGACCTCTTAGACATAGTTCGCGGACTGATCACGGGTTGAAAACCACTGGGCTAGTAGACATGCGCATGTTCCATATAAATCCTTTTCCTCAATCCTACCGAAGTCTCAGCCTCCATTGTATCATGTGGCAGGGAGTTCCGATGGCTGATTAAACATCACGTTTTTAAAAAAGCATTTCAAGTTCTACTCATTCATTTGACCAATGGGAAACATCGCACCAACAAAAAACAGAGCAACACAAACAACTGCTCCCAAAAGGGGGTCGCAAGGCTATTGTAGGGGGATCACGGCAGTGCCATCCTTACTTCTGCGCTGCCTTCAGAGCCGGGTGGCCGGAGAGCAGCGGCTGCTGGCCGGGTGCCCAGCTCTGAAGGCAGCGCTGCCGCCAGCAGCAGCCCAGAAGTAAGGGTGGCAATACCATGATCCCCCACAATAGCCTTGCGACCCCCTTTTGGGTCAGGACCCCCAGTTTGAGAAATGCTTCTGTATACTGTTACCGTATAGAATATGGTACTTTTATAGTATAGGGTAAAAGTATATAATGACCAGATTTCATGGGAAAGAACAGAAGCGACAAAGGGTCCTGTGGCACCTTATAGACTAACAGGTATTGAAGCATAAGCTTTCGTGGGTCAATACCCACTTCTTCGGATGCAAAGATCTTCTTCTTTGCATCCGAAGAAGTGGGTATTGACCCACGAAAGCTTATGCTTCAATACCTCTGTTAGTCTATAAGGTGCCACAGGACCCTTTGTCGCTTCTGCAGATCCAGACTAACATGGCTACCCCTCTGATACATGGGAAAGAACAGATTTTTATGGTCCATGATGCGTTTTTCATAGCTGTGAATTTGGTAGGGCCCTACTCTTTATATTCCACCAACTCTCCACCAAAGCATAGATCCCTTTAGGGGTTGCTTCGGCTTCTGGTTCCTCCCTCCCTCCCCAACATGTTCACCAGGGAAATAAACGAAACACCTCCTTCCATAATCTAGCTGCTGCTGCTTCTGTATTTCCTTCCCTTTTCAATCCTCACTGCCTAATTTCCCAACCCTCTTACTTATTCTCCAAGGTAAAAATACCCAGTTATCTCTGAACAGGTTTTCAAAAGTCCAGAAATAGCCTCATGTCTTCCAGGAAACCAGAATTGACACTGGATTCCGCTCTAGTTAATGATGGTGTAAAGCTGGAGCGACGATCCCCACCCCCTCCACTGAAGTTAAGGGAGCTGGGGCTGGATTCTGATCTCAGAGACCTCAGTGTGAATCCAGAGGGACCCCACTGATGTTAACAAAGTCAAGGCAGATTCTGATCTCAACGGCCCTCGTATGAATGTGGAATGACCCCACTGACATCCCTGGAGGAAGAGTTGCAGCTGGATTCTGAGCTCGGTGACCCTGGTGTAAATCCGGAGAGACCCCACTGATGTCAGTGGAATTACACTGATGTAAAACGGCCATGTAAGCGAGAGCAGGATCAGGTTCCTGGCTTCAATCCCCTTAGAACAGGGGTTGGCAAATTTTTTGGCCCGATGGCCACATCGGGGTTGCGAAACTGTATGACCCTGGATAATACACTGCATGACCCTGGATAATACACTGCATCAAATCCTCAAGGGACCAGCCATGACTAGTGGCACCACCAACCCAAGCTGACCTTGAGGGAGATATTGAGTCAAGTTCCCCAGAAGAAGGACATTGACTCTACTGGTGGATGGCATCTCAAGGGCAACACTGAGTCAAGTTCTCCAGGAGGCCACGTTGGGATTCCTGGTCCGTGACTGGGGAGCCGAAGGTCCCTCCCTCTGCCCCAAGGTCACAGGATCTCCCTGGTGTGTGTGCGCCAGTGCTTGACCAGGGTGGAGCTGCGCCCGAAGTCCTTGCCGCACTGGGTGCAGTGGTAGGGTTTCTCGCGGCGGTGGCTCCGCTGGTGGTCCGTGTAGTGGGAGTTCTGGGAGAAGCCGCGCCCGCAGTCGGGGCAGACGTAGGGCCGCTCGCCCGTGTGGGTGCGCTGGTGGCGGATGAGGTTGGAGCTGCGGCTGAACGTCTTCCCGCACTCGGTGCACCTGTACGGCTTCTCGCCGCGCTGGGTGCGCTGGTGCTGGAAGAGGTCGGAGCTGCGGCTGAAGCCCTTTCCGCAGTCGGGGCAGATGTAGGGCCGCTCCCCGGTGTGGATGCGCTGGTGCTTGATGAGGTCCGAGCTGCGGCTGAAGCGCTGGCCGCAGTCGGGGCACCGGTAGGGGCGCTCGCCGGTGTGGGTGCGCTGGTGCTTCACCAGGTCGGAGCGCTGGCTGAAGCCCTTCCCGCACTCGGTGCAGGTGTTGGGCCGCTCCCCCGTGTGGGTCCTCCAGTGCTGGATGAGAGTGGAGCTACGGCTGAAGCTTTTCCCGCACTCGGTGCACTGGTAGGGGCGCTCGCCCGTGTGCACCCGCTGGTGCTGGGCCAGCAGGGAGCTCCGGGTGAAGCTCTTCCCGCACTCGCTGCAGATGGTCGGGTGGGCCTCGCGGTAAGGGGGCTTCTTGGGGGCTCGTCCGGGCTGGGTGGGTGCCAATGGGAGAGGCAGCCCCGGGGCCTTTTCCCACGGAGATTCCAGGGCTGAAGGGGTTTGTGAGCCAGGAGAGGGCTCAGAGGTTTGCTGTAGGGCTGGAACCTGGGATAAAGTCTCATCAGACATTGCCCCATCTGGGTCCTCTTCTACGGACTCGTTCCCATCAGACATTGTCCCATCTGGGTCTTCTTCTACGGACTCGTTCCCATCAGACATTGCCCCATCTGGG
The DNA here is from genome assembly GCA_037349315.1 of Chelydra serpentina. NCBI lineage: Eukaryota > Metazoa > Chordata > Testudines > Chelydridae > Chelydra > Chelydra serpentina. The sequence goes on along the minus strand of JBAIAC010000021.1, from coordinate 502,705 downwards.
TCCTCTTCTACGGACTCATTCCCATCAGACATTGCCCCATCTGGGTCCTCTTCTACGGACTCGTTCCCATCAGACATTGTCCCATCTGGGTCTTCTTCTACGGACTCGTTCCCATCAGACATTGCCCCATCTGGGTCTTCTTCAATGGACTCATTCCCACCAGGCAGCATCCCATGTGGATCTTCTCCCATCAAAGCATCCTCATCAGGCGATGCCCCATCAGGATCTGCTCCCACAGGCCCATCATCCTGGGGACTCTCCTCATCCATCCTGCCACCTGCTGGGAGAGAGAGAATCCAGCCGGGGCTCATTCTGGGGGGGTGCCAGGTGTCCAGTTTTCAACCGAACACCAGGTCAAAAAGGGACCCTTTCCAGTCCCGTGAAAATGAGCGAGTGAGTGAGGGTGGGGGAGAGCGAGCGACGGAAGGAAGGGGGATGGAGTGAGCAGGGCCTCAGAGAAGGGGCGGGGCAAGGACGTTCAGGTTTGTTCCATCAGAAAGTTGGTCTGCTCAGTTGACAAACCCCCCAGGGCAGGAAGTCAATTCCCCCAAACACTTCCCCAGTAGGGAAAGGACAGGCTGGTTCTGCCCCAATGGCCCAGAAGAGCCTTCAGAAAAAAGCTGGGGGAGGGCTCCTGCCAAGGGTGGGAGCCAGAAGTGACACCTGCCGTGAGGACAGGGCACCTGCTGGGGACGATACTGAGCGAGACGAGACAGAACTGGGGGGCTCCCGGCAGCTTTGCCGATTCCCAGCTTTTCCCTTCACTCCAGGCCATTCTCTGCACCAGTGTCACTCACAGCAGTTCTGCAGAAAAGGACCTGGGGGTTACAGTGGACGAGAAGCTGGATATGAGTCAGCAGTGTGCTCTTGTTGCCAAGAAGGCTAACGGCATATTGGGCTGCATTAGTAGGCGCATTGCCAGCAGATCGAGGGAAGTGATTATTCCCCTCTATTCGGCACTGGTGAGGCCACAGCTAAAGAGTATTGTGTCCAGTTTTGCTCCCCCCACTACAGAAGGGACGTGGACAAATTGGAGAGTCCAGCGGAGGGCAACGAAAATGATCAGGGGGCTGCTGGGGCACATGACTGATGAGGAGAGGCTGAGGGAACTGGGATTGTTTAGTCTGCAGAAGAGAAGAGTGAGGGGGGATTTGATAGCTGCTTTCAACTACCTAAAAGGGGGGTTCTAAAGAGAATGGAGCTCGGCTGTTCTCAGTGGTGGCAGATGACAGAACAAGGAGCAATGGTCTCAAGTTGCAGAGGGGGAGGTTTAGGTTGGATATTAGGAAACACTATTCACTAGTAGGGTGGTGAAGCACTGGAATGGGTTACCTAGGGAGGTGGTGGAATCTCCATCCTTAGAGGTTTTTAAGGTCAGGCTTGACAAAGCCCTGGCTGGGATGATTTAGTTGGGGTTGGTCCTGCTTTGAGCAGAGGGCTGGACTAGAACCTCCTGAGGTCCCTTCCAACCCTAATCTTCTATGATTGCTCACCTTTGCAGGCACCTTTCAGGCTCTCCTGTTCCTCAGCACCCCGGAGATCCGGGACACGCGGCTCTTCCTCTCCCTGCATCTCGGCGATCACGGCAGGGACGGGGAATCCTGCTGGCAGGGAAGGAAACAGGTGAGTTTGTTACATCTCCCCCGAGGGCTCGGTATAGCGGCTGCTGCCTGATTTTAAACTTGACCCTGTTCTGTGCACACTGGCTGGGGAAGATCCAAGCAGCGGTGAAATTTCACAGGGGCCCTGCCATAGAGAGCCAGTGATCAATGCCATAATGATGGAGGAGTCCTGTCTCCCAGCCCTCCCCCTGCTGTAATCCCCTGCCCAGACCCCATTCCCCTCCCAGAGCTGGTTCTCTCCCCGGCTCTGGGAGGGGAGTGGGGTCTGGGGGGTTACAGCAGGGGGAGGGCTGGGAGACAGGACTCCTGGGTTCTCTCCCCAGCTCTGGGAGGGGAATGGGGTCTGGGCAGGGGGTTACAGCAGGGGTAGGGGGTTACAGCAGGGGGAGGGCTGGGAGACACTTTCCTTGCACTTCCTCTGAGCCATCTCATACTGACCCGAAAGTGTCTCCCAGCCCTCCCCCACTGTAACCCCCTGCCCAGACCCCATTCCCCTCCCAGAGCTGGGGAGAGAACCCAGGAGTCCCTGACAGTGGTCAGTATGAGATGGCTCAGAGGAAGTGCAAGGAAAGGGTCTCCCAGCCCTCCCCCTGCTGCAGTGTCTCCCAGCCCTCCCCCTGCTGTAACCCCCTGCCCAGACCCCATTCCCCTCCCAGAGCCGGGGAGAGAACCCAGGAGTCCTGGCTCCCAGCCCCCCTCCCAGAGCTAGGGAGAGAACCCAGGAGTCCTGGCTCCCAGCCCCCCTCCCAGAGCTAGGGAGAGAACCCAGGAGTCCTGGCTCCCAGCCCCCCTCCCAGAGCTAGGGAGAGAACCCAGGAGTCCTGGCTCCCAGCCCCCCTCCCAGAGCTGGGGCAAGAACCCAGGAGTCCTGTCTCCAAGCCCCCCTCCCAGAGCTGGGGAGAGAACCCAGGAGTCCTGGCTCCCCGCCCCTTTGCCCAGCAGTGTGGCTGATCCTGCCCCGGTGGGTGCCGCCCCCCATCCCACCCTCGGAAGGACCCAGCCCCGGCCCGGCCCTTTGGCGGTGCTCGGGGCTGTTTCAAAGCCTCATGCCGGCAGCTGAGCTGCTCTCTGCCCCCTCCCCCCGCGGCCCCCGGGAGGCTAAACCCCGCTGGGGTCCGGGCAGCCGATCCGCTCACCCCGCTGCCAGCAGCAGCTCGGCGGGGACAGGATGCAGTGCGCCGGCAACCCGGTCCCCGGGAAATCTCCCCGGCCTCCTCGTTCCTGCTGCCGCCGGGCTTCCCCCTCTGCCGGCAAGAGCCCGGACTCCTGGGTTCTCCCCGCAGCTCGGGGAGGGTTAGACCGGGGAGCTGGGAGCCAGGACTCCTGGGTTCTCCCCCCGCCCCAGCTCTGGGAGGGGAGTGAGGTCTGGTGGGTTAGAACAGGTGGGGCTGGGAGCCAGGACTCCTGGGTTCTCTCCCCAGCTCTGGGAGGGGAGGGGAGGGGAGTCTGGGGGGTCAGAGCAGGAGGAGCTGGGAGCCAGGACTCCTGGGTTCTCCCCCCGCCCCAGCTCTGGGAGGGGAGTGAGGTCTGGTGGGTTAGAACAGGGGGAGCTGGGAGCCAGGACTCCTGGGTTCTCTCCCCAGCTCTGGGAGGAGAGTGGGGTCTGGGAGGGTTAGGCGGGGCTGGGAGACAGGACTCCTGGGTTGTCTCCCCAGCTCTGGGAGGGGAGTGGGGTCTGGTGGGTTAGAGCAGGAGGAGCTGGGAGCCAGGACTCCTGGGTTCTCTCCCCAGCTCTGGGAGGGGAGGAGGGTCTGGTGCCTAAAGCTGGAGGCTGGGAATGTCTTTCCAGCCAGACCCTTTCAGCAGTTGAGGATTGACTGCCCCTCTTGGGATGCTGCACTGCTGGGGCTCTGAGCAGCCCCCTTAACAAGACAGCAGCCACTGCTTTATCTCTGGCAATTGTGGGCTGAGTTTGGCCTCTCTCTCTCTCTCTCCATAATTTAACAGTGGCCAAACTCCCCCTGTTCTGGGCTATAGAAGCAGATTTGCTATCGTTTCCTGGCAGTGGGAGCTCCTTTGACCCACGTCAGCCCCCATGTCTGTCCTCATTGGCAGATCCTGGCTCAATACTTGGGTGAGAATCATGCCAGGAGACCCAGAGGAGCCTGATTGGAGCTCTCACCCTGCTTTCGCTAACTTACTCCTCCACTGATCCAGCCCCCTGCACCAGAGCTCCCCTCCCTGTCTGCCTCTCCCCCTGTGGCTACCTCCCCCTGCAGGACAACAAGGAGATGACAACACCCCTCCCAAGGCTGCATGTCGCAGTAGCATAGGCAGGTCCGGAGCACAGGGGGAGCGGCGCTATAAAAAGGCGCGTCCCCCTGTACTCACCCGGCGGCGCTCCGGGACTTCGGCAGCGGGTCCTCACTCGCTCTGGGTCTTCGGTGGTACCCACCGCCGAAATGCTGCTGAAGACCCGGAGCGCTGCCGGGTGAGTACAAGAAGCGGTGCTTAAAAAGAAGCTTTTTAAGGCACCGCTTCTGCTCACAGGGGGAGCAGCCGCTCCCCCTGCTCCCCCCCCCCGGGCTACGCTACTGGGTGGTCGCCCTGCTTTGTATAGGAGCGTGAGACTTGCCACACTGGATCGGATCCAAGGTCTAGCTAGCCCAGTATCCTGTCCCTGACAGTGGTCAGTATGAGATGGCTCAGAGGAAGTGCAAGGAAATCGGCAGAAGACAGTTCTGCTATAACTAGTTCCCTGGGAGCTACTAACTATGTCCTTGAGCTGTAGTGTTTATGGCCTTGCCAAAACACGTCATTATTTTTTCTTCCTCATTGGACAGGCAGCATAGCCCAGTGGGTAGATCACACACCTAGGCCCCGTGAGACCTGGCTTCCATCCTTGGCTCTGTCACTGGCCTGCTCTGAGATCTTGGGCAAGTCTCTTCCTCAGTCTGTGCCTCTTTAAAAGGGGATAATGGTAAAGCGCTTTGAGGTCTTGCTAGGTAAGAGTTAGGTGGCATTATTCTTACAATTTTGGGTACTCTCATTATGTAGATAAATGTGCAGTCCTCTTTTGAATCCTGCTAAACTCTTGGACTCTATGGAATCTTATGTCAATGAGTTCCACCGTCAAATTGTGCGGGAAAAATCCTCCCACGCTTTACTGCTTTTATCTCCACGGCCACTGGGAACTTCAGGGCAGGTGTTAGAAATCTCTGTTCAAAAATCATCACTGGAGTGAGAAGTGAGTTTCCATTAGTTGTGAACAGTATGAGATGTATGACACATGGATGAATAGTTCTGATTGCATACAGTAGATGGTAGTGTGTACACACACACACACACACTGGATCTCATTCCTTCCAGCAAAGGGCTACAATCTCTCCCTCTTTCTCTCACCACCATCCCTTTCATTTGCAATGCAGTAAGATACAGATTCAACAGTTGGTATGGGTAATTCCACCTTATCATGTTTCTCTGAATGTATGAATATCTTCTTACTGTATGCTCCATTCTATGCATCCGACGAAGCGGACTGTAGCCCACGAAAGCTTATGCTGAAATAAATGTGTTAGTCTCTAAGGTGCCACAAGTACTCCTGTTCTTTTTGCTGACACAGACCAACAGGGCTGCTACTCAGAAACAGGAAAACAGACTCTGAAATGCTCCCCTAGGGAGCAGCGGTGGTATAGCATGCCTGTGACACTGAGCACTTTGAAATCAGGGAATAGATGCAGCGAAGAGAGACAGGTGCAGACAGAGCGAGACACTGAGACAAGATGTAAGTAGAGAGCAAGCTGGCAGAGAAAGAGGAAGCAGAGGACTAGCAGAGGTGGTAAGAAAATATTCATTATTTTGATCCTGAGGAGGACAACAACCACCAAAAAGGAAAGACATTGCATGGAACTTTTTTCAACGGAAAAAAATCAGTCCGTGTGTTGATAGGGTCCTCTTGGGAAGAAAGGCAGATATTCAAGAGAGATACTCCGATTTGCAAATGCATCCAGTCCGCAGCCTTAGGTGTTTTAAAGGCCCCATCAATATGGTAATCTGAGCACCACATAACACATAGGGAAGTGCTGCTATTCCCATTTCAGTAAGGGAGAACTGAGGTCCAGAGAGACTAACTGCTTTTTCCCTAAGGCCACACAGGAAGCCTGGGGTGGGACAGAGAACTGAACCCAGATCTCCCAACGCCCAGACTATTACCCTTCCATTGGACCATTCTTCCCCCACCCTGGTGAGCCCATTGTGGAGTTCCCTCCCCACCCAGAGAGGCCTTGGCCCTGTGGCCGCTTCATCTACATCCCTCAATAGGGGTGACCTCTCTTTGGAAAATCTGAACCCGCAGCAATGAAACTGACCCTCCATTTTCCTTGGCCCGGGATGAGCAAAACACCATCTAAAACCAAAGTGGCAGGAATAATAATAAAAAGCAAATGAGATCTTGGAAAAAATGACCTGGTTTTAATAATGTCTGAGGTTATAGAAACACAGGGCGGGGGATTTTTGTTTAATGCCTGTTTGTTTTTTCAATCAGAAAATGCACCTTTTCTAGTTTTCTCTGCCTCTTGTGGCTGGTCCACATGGAAGATAACAGCCTTCTACAGCTGCATGATAATACTCCTTTATCTCAAGCAGTAGAGCCCCATGCTGTGGACTTTAAGAGTCTAGGATCAAATCCTGCTGATAAGTAAGCGGGGAAGCTTTGTTAAACTTGCATTGTTTGCAACCCAGAGATTGCAGCATTATGGCAGAGGCTGGAAGTGAAATGGATTAGAAACAAAAATGAAATTGACTAGACCCGATTCATTGCCTCACCTGCGTGAAATGCAAAAAGGAAAGCATACAGCCGGCACGAATCCCTCCTGCTCTGCACATTGTGTTGCAACTATTTCTGTTGCAAAGCGAATCTAAAATGCTCCCACAGGTGTGAGTGTGGATTCTGATCTGTTGTGTTTTAGACTCACTTTGCTCAAATGTGGCAAAAGATACGAGGTCGCGAAGAATCTCTTCTAATTTAGGCCAGTTCAGCCATGTCAGATCCCACACGCAGGTGCGTTTACTGTGTGTGGAGTAATAATAGATTAATACATTTTAAGGCAAGAAAGGGCCATTATGATCATCTTAATCTGACCTGCTAACACAGGCCAGAAAATTTCTCCTAGCAGCTCCTGCATCCATCTCATAACTGCTGGTGGATCTAAATCTTTGGAAGGGAAATGTCCAATCTTGATTTCAAGTGATAAAAGAATCCATCACATTCCAGATAAATTATGGTTAATCACCTTGACTGTTAAAAATCAGAGCCTTATTTCCTGTTTGAATTCACCTCCTCTCAGCTCCCAGCCTTTGGATCGTGCTATACATCTGCCTCCTAATATTTAATGATATCAAAGACTGTGTTTATTTAACAGAAATAATTCCACTGAGCTCGGTTGCAACTGTCCAAGAAAGGCAAAGGCATTTTTATCCAGAGATGCTCCACCCCAAAGGATTACATCATCAGAACAGACACTCATTGGTGATCAGATCCCAAAGACAGGAAATTCATAGAGAGGGAGCATTTTCTCCCTTCTCTGGGATGAGATGCCCTGTTGCAATGAATATGCACAAGATCGGGAAGTGCCAATATTTCTCCAAGACTCTTAACTCTGGATTTCCTGGGATTATTAGTGATTAAAATAATCAGTTTTCCCAAGGCATCAGTGCCTTGCAAATTTTTAATGGTGAGGGGAATTAACCAGTGGAACAAGGACTGGGGAGAATTCCCTATTCCTGGCAATTTTAAAATCAAGATTGGATATTTTTCTAAAAGATCTGTTCTAGTTCAAACAGGGATTAATTCAGGAAAGTCGTACGGCCTGTGTTATACAGGAGATCAGAGGAGATGATCTAATGGTCCCTTACAGTCTACGAATCCTTCCGTACACTTTATTCCAGTAGTGTCTAGTGATCCCAATTTCGTTCAGGGCCCTTGTTGTGCTGAGAAGGGTGGCCCCAGGTCCAACAAGGGGTAAGATTAAATCCCTGATTCAACACTAAAGAGTTGAAAGTGGTCTGGGGTTTCATGTCAAATTACTGCTGACTTAATCCCATGGCAACAACTACCAAATCTCTTTATCCTTGTATTAAAGACACAAAAAGAAGGAAAAACAGTGAAGGCTGTGAAAAGTAAAGTCTTAAGTAAGGCGTTTATATTTACAGTCCCCCTTATTCCCTTTCCTTTGAGCTGTACAGTTTCTTTTTAAGCGTGTCTGACAGTCTTTTAGAGGCCAAGAAGTGGTGGCAGCCCCATCCCATTATCCTTAACCAATCACAGCACGTTTTGCTGACTGCAGCAATAAACGCTCCCTCCCGATTCTCGGCTCTTGCACCTCCCTGTCACGCCAGCCAGTGACTTTCCCTGGTGCTTTGCAGAACCCTTAGCAGGATCCCACTGCAGCAGAGGGCCCAGTCCTGGCGCTATCGCATGGCAGCAGAAAGCCGAGGCTATCTAACGCAGCAATGGTAGTGTCCCATCTCCGGCTCACGGTGCGTCCCTGATCTCTACCACCGGGGCGGCCCCCTTGGGTCACAGGCTCAGCACTGCACTGGCCTCCTCCTCCTCGGTGTGTCCCTGCTGGTGCTCCTCCCACACTGGGCGCCGCGGTAGGGCCGCTCGCCCGTGTGGGTGCGCAGGCGGGTCACCGAGGGCGTCGTCGGCCGGGAGCTCTTGTCGCCCTCGGCGTAGCCGTAGGGCATCCCGGGGCCCCTGGGCCGAGGCGGCCTCGCCACGGCCAAGGGCTCAAAGAGGATGCCCAGGAGCCGGCCGAAGCCTCGCTCCTGGCGGCCGGAGGTGGCAGATCTCCCCGGCGGGGGGGCCCCCTGCGGGCTCCCCCCAGCCCTGCCTTGGCTGGGGTTCTGCATGGCCCACTTCCGGGCTATCCCTGGGAAGGTCTGCTGGGGGTCCAGCCTCTTGAGGCTTCCCTGGATGGGATTCTCCTGGCTCCAGCGCCTCTCGCCTGCTGGGAAAGGAAGAGAGATTCAGAGGAAGGTATAACGGGCACAGCCCCATTACCGACTCCACTGGAGCAATGCTGATTTACACCCTCCAGGGATCTGGTCCCACGGACTCCAGCAGAGCGCCACTAATTTACACCTTCCGAGGATCTGGCCCCACGGACTCCAACAGAGCAACACTGATTTACACCCTCCAGGGATCTGGTCCCACGGACTCCAGCAGAGCGCCACTAATTTACACCTTCTGGGGATCTGGCCCCACAGACTCCAGCAGAGCGACACTAATTTACACCCTCCAGGGATCTGGCCCCACAGACTCCAGCACAGCGACAGTGATTTACACCCTCCGGGGATCTGGCCCCACTGATTTTAGGCCAGAAGGGGACCATCACATGATCACGGAGTCTGATGTCCTTCAGGGAACACATTGAGAAAATGTCATGGAGAGAGGGGGCAGCAAAGGGGTTTGTCACTGAGCAGAAAACCTGATGGGCAGGAAGTGAATCCACCCCCCACCCCCAAACCCTTCCTCGGGGCTGCCCTAACATCCCAGCTGAGTCCTCAGAGAAAGGCTGGGGGAGGGGAGGGCTCTTGCCAGGGGTGGGATCCGGGAGTGACACCTGCCGTGAGGACAGGGACCTGCTGGGGATGAGACAGAGCGAGTGGAGACAGAAGTGGGGGGCTCCCGCTGGCTTGGCTGCGATCCCAGCTCCCCCCCTTCACTCCGAGCCAGTGTCCCTCATTCCTCACCTGTGCGGGTGATCTCCCTTTCCTCAGAGCCCTGGAGATCCGGGACCCTCGGCTCTTCCCCTCGCTCCATCCAGGAGATCTCGGCCAGGTCGGGGACGGGGAATCCTGCTCGGGGGAAGGAAACAAGCGAGACGGGGCTCGGTGAACTCTCCCCCAAGGGCTTGGTGCAAAGAACGTGCCCTGATTTTAATCCCAGCCCCTCTCTCCGTGGGGGGACACACGGGATCAGAGTGGAGGGGGAAAGTTCACAGGGACCCTTTCAGGCAGGGAGATGCCCGTGGGCAGATGGGCTGTGCCCCCTGTGAGGGAATCAGGGCTCTACATTATGCTCCATGGGGCAGGGATTGTCTCTGTTCTGGGTCTGTGCAGCCCATGGATGGGTTTCTTAGGCATTACCGTAATACACCTAATAAATAATGTACAGTGCCCAGCACAATGCGGTCCTGGCCCATGGCTGGGGTGCCTAGGGATTACCGTAATACACTTCATATATAATGTACAGCACCCAGCACAGTGCCATGGCTGGGGCTCAGAGGTGCTAGAGCCATATAAATAAAATACATCTTCTCAGGGGTAAGAGGTGGGGGTCTGGCAGGGGCCACTGCCCCAGAAATCTATAGGGCTCAGGAAGAGTCATGAACTGAAGCCGCCCTGGGTGCATAAGCCCCCTGCCCCCCAAATCCCAAATTAGCAGGGACAGCGGCGCCTCACCCAGTGAGACGAGCGTCTGGTAATTCTCCTGCATGACGTCCCTGTAGAGCTGCCTCTGCCCTTCGTCCAGGAGCCCCCACTCCTCCCGGGAGAAATACACGGCCACCTCCTCGAACCCCACCGGCGCCTGGGGAGCGGGGATTACAGCACAGACCGTGAAAACGCCGTTCAAATTCTCTCGTGTGTAACTCCCCCGATGCCACAGCGGTTACCATAGATGGTCCCCACTCTTGATCAATCCTGTGCCCGCTGCCCTGAGCCAGCCAGTCCCCCTGCCCTGGGGCTGGATCGGCGCCATCGCCCCCAGAGGGAAAAAAACCCTTCCTCATCCCCCTTGAGCCAGCCAGTCCCCCTGCATGGGGCTGGATCAGACCCGGTGCCCCCTAGAGGGGAAAGACCCCCTTTCCCATCCCCCTTGGGCCAGCCAGTCCCCCTGCCCTGGGGCTGGATGGGAGCGGGCGCCCCCTAGAGGGGAAAGACCCCCTTTCCCATCCCCCTTGGGCCAGCCAGTCCCCCTGCCCTGGGGCTGGATGGGAGCGGGCGCCCCCTAGAGGGGAAAGACCCCCTTCCCCATCCCCTTTGATCCAGCCAACCCCCCTACAGGGTAAAGCCCCCATATCCCATTCCCCTTGAGCCAGCCAGTCCGCCCCACTCTGGGGCTGGATTGAAGCCGGTGCCCCCTAGAGGGGACAGGCCCCGTGCCCCATCCCCCACGGCCCCGAGCCAGCCAGCCCCCCTGCCCGGGGGCCCAGAGCGGGTCTGATTCCCCAGTGGGGTTAGGGGACATTTCTAACCCCACTGCCCCCCCCCACTCCATACTTATTAACCGCCTATGATACAGCAGCGCCCGAGGGCAGAGCTCGGGGGCTGTTTCCTACCGGGGCTGCCATGCCCCCCCCCCCGGCTGTCTGGTTCTCCTGCTGGGGGGCGGGGGGGTCCTGCTCCCCTCCCCTCCTCAATTCTCGGCCTCCTGCTTTGCCGATCTTCCTCTCCGCTCCCTTCCTCTGCATCTGCTGCCCAGCCCGGGCACCCTGGGGGCCCAGCCCGCCTCTGTCCTTTGGGGGCAGCCCTGGGAGCCTGGCTCCTACAGCAGCGCGGGCTAGAGCAGCACAGCGGCCCCGCCCCTTCTGCCCTCTCCTGGGGACCCAGGAGTCCGGGCAACCAGCACCGCTCTAAACACCATCCCTGGGAAAACATCCCAGCCGCCGCTGGTTCCTGGCGCGGACTGGCCCCGGTTCCAGCCCCCCTGCGCCGCCGGGACAGATCGGCTCCGTGCCCCGGGCCGGGCGGGGTGGGGGCAGGGGGGTGCGCTGCCGGGCTGGAGCCCGGGGAGGAACCCGGGAGCCCCGAGGAAGGATTTGCCGGGGACACCCAGCCGAGAGGCGCCCGCGTTGGAGCCGCAGATGGGATCCCGTCATCCCGGGGAGTCCTTAGCCCAATGCTCTGCCCCCCTTAGCAGCCTCCGGGCGAGGGGGGGGGCGGAAGGGTGGAAACAGGGGATCAGGACTCCTGGGCTCTAGCCCCAGCTCTAGGTGAGTGGGGTTGAAGGGGTTCGATTCAGGACGGGAGGGGGGAATCTAGTGGGTTTGAGCAGGGGGAGTCAGCAGGACTCCTGGGTTCTATCCCTGGGGTGGGGGCTGTAGTGGGTTAGAGCAGCGGCTGGGAGTCACGACTCCTGGCTTCTATTCCCTTTGTTCCCCGCAAGGGGAACTGCCCCTCTCCCCCCAGAAATCTCACTGCCTCCGGGGGACCCCGTGAACATGTCCCCCTGCTTGGAGCCAACATCCCTCCACTACAGAGAATGGGGCTGGGGTTAAAATCAGGGCAGGGTCTCTGTACCAGGCCCCCAGGGGAGATTTAGTCTGGAGAAGAGAAGACAGAGAGGGGACATGAGAACAGTTTTCAAGTACATAAAAGGTTACAAGGAGGAGGGAGAAGAATTGTTCTCCCTAACCTCTGAGGACAGGACAAGAAGCAATGGGCTTAAATTGCAGCAAGGGCGGTTTAGGCCGGACATTAGGAAAGACTTCCATTCAGAGTGGTTAAGCACTGGAATAAATCACCTAGGGGGGTTGTGGAATCTCCCATCATTGGGGATTTTTAAGAGCAGGCTGGACAAACACCTGTCGGGGATGGTCTAGATAATACTTAGTCCTGCCTTGAGCGCAGGGGACTGGACTAGATGACCTCTCAAGGTCCCTTCCAGTTCTATGATTCTATGATTTCACCAAGTGCCGCCTCACTCCTCTGTTTCCTTCCCCACCAGAAGGATTCCCTGACTGACCATCTCTCAGATGGAGCCAGGGGAAGAGCTGAGGGTCCCAGATCTCCAGGGCTACCAGGAGATCCCCAGAGGTGCCTACACAGGTGAGCAATGAGAGACACCTGCTCAAAGTGAAGGGGAAAGCTGGGGTCCTCGCAAAGCCACCGGAAGCCCCCCAGTTCTGTCACATCTCCCTCAATCTCATCCCCAACAGGTCCCTGTCCTCACGGCAGGTGTCACTCCTGGATCTCCCAGTTCTACGCTGCTGGGTCTGATGTCATTGAAATTATTGTGCAGTGACACTTTCATCAACAGAGGATGGAGGATTCTGCTCGAACCGCTGGGATGTGTCCGCAGCCTTAACAAAGTTCTGTAAGATATTTATTTTTCAGGCCCACAGTCTTAGCTGGGGTAAATCCTCTGTAACAACACACATGGATCACTAACTTAGCACCTTTGGATCTCACAGCCTGAGATAACATTTCCTGGCAAAAACATTTTAGCTCACAGGTGCATAAACCTTCTACTTCACCCAGCCACTAGAGCGTGATAAAGACCTGCAGTTTAATCATGGTGGATTACACCCACATCAGCTGTTCTTCTTTCCCTGAATTTCATTTTTAGGCTGCACTGCTAATGGAAGGTGAAAATCAGTGGGTGAAGTGAGCTGAAGGTGAAATCAATGGGCAGAAGTGAACTTCCCATGACAGTTGCTTGGAAATGTTTTTGAAACCACCAAATCCTCAAAACCGAAATTATTTGAAGGCGAGGGTGGGTTTTAATGAACTTCCCCACTAGGAAAGAGCACAGAACGTCTTGAAAAAGTCCCTCTTTGACATTTTTTAAGCAAAAAGTTTTGGGGTTTTTTTGGTTCCAAATGAATTTAATTTATACTAAAAAAATTTACATAAAAAAGGAAAAATAAGGTCCAAATTAAAACAAAAGGTGGTTTTGCCTTTTGGGGAAGCGTCCAAGGGAGGCGCTGAAGACAGAAGGATGAAACGACACCACGGATAAAGAAGGAGATCTCTGCCTGGCTGGAAAGAACCAGCTGTCCCCATTCAAACTGGTTTTCCCCGTCACAGATCCACAGGATCGATGCTATGGTCCTTGCTTTAGAACAGTCTCTGGGAGGATCCCTTCAGTGAGCCAGACACCCAGTGGTCTCACTCTTCCTCCAGGCTAAGCCATGTGGCTTCCCCACCTCCTTAGGCTGGTCCTCTGGACCGTCAGCTCTTCTACTTCACCCCATCAGCTCCTTTCAGTGAGTCTTACTGAGACAAACCCCCGAAGGAGACTTGTACAGGTACGATCTTAGGGTGCATTGCATTGCAGGGACACTCAGCCAGCAGCATTGTCACACAGCAGGGTTTATGAGTCAGCTGGAGCACGGCCTAGGAAGTCCGTGGTTAGCATAGAGAAGTGAAAGTTAAAGCATAGGCCATTCTGGGTAGCCAGAGCCCAGCCAAGCTGTACTGATCCCCCTTGTTCAAATTCTGTCTGTTCCTGCATCTGATCTTTGTTAGACTCCCAGCTGTGCCCCCGACAGCTTCCCGCAGCCCACACTTAACTTCCACCTTCCCTCTCCCCACCCCAGTCCTCTGTTCCGAAGCTGGGGAGCTCAGACCTGTGCTGAGAGGCAGGAAGTCCATATCACTCTGGGTCTTTGGTAGCCAGGTTTCACTGTCCCAGGGATTGGATCTGCCATTGTCATAGAGGGTGTCATAGAATATCAGGGTTGGAAGGGACCTTAGGAGGTCATCTAGTCCAACCCCCTGCTCAAAGCAGGACCAATCCCCAATTTTTGCCCCAGATCCCCAAATGGCCCCCTCAGGGATTGAACTCACAACCCTGGGTTTAGCAGGCCAATGCTCAAACCACTGAGCTATCCCTCCAGAGCTGCATTCATGTGGGACCTAGGGCCCCAAACAGCGAGGCACCATTCACACCTGGGTCTGAGCCTGCCCCGAGAGCAAACAGTCCCTTTTCACCCACTAGGTAACGATGCAGTAGAGAGGGGAAACTGAGGCACACCGAGGCGTCATAAAAATATTACAAAAATGCCCACTTTTTCACACACCCCTTTGCCAGTGGCAAACCTGGTATCTGAGAGCCCCCTACAGGCCTTGAAGATATGGGAGGTGAAAAGAGGCTGGGATTTCATTCAGGTAAAGACCCTGTCCTGTGTTCAGATTCAAGTATGTGGGGGCTGGGAGCCAGGACTCCTGGGTTCTAGCGCCAGCTCTGGGAGGGGAGTGGGGTCTAGTAGTGGATTAGAGTTGGGAGTGGCTGGGTCTCCTGGCTTTTATCCCTAAGGATTGGAGTCGATAAAGTTTGATTCCTCTCCACATGCCGACAAGCTGCATGGGGTGTTCCCGTCACTGGCGAGGCAAGGTGTCCTGTGGAAAGCAATTGCTGTCTGTCAAAAGAGAGAAGTATTAATATTTGCCTTTCCCCCTGCCCCCAGAGAGGCTGTGACCTGTACCTCAGAGGCAGGAAGCCCCTAAGTAAATGTACGTTGTCTCTAATCATGTTCCTGTGTGGGCTAGTGGTGAGGGATAGTTTAGTGGCTTGAGCATTGGCCTGCTAAACCCAGGGTTGTGAGTTCAATCCTTGAGGGGACCATTTAGGGATCTGGGGCAAAAATCTGTCAGGGGACAGTACTTGGTCCTGCTAGTGAAGGCAGAGGACTGGACTTGGTGACCTTTCAAGGTCCTTCCAATTCTATGAGATAGGCATATCTCCATTTATTATTATTATTAACTCAGGGCCTCTGTAGCTAAAAGCCTGAGCTTCTTTACAGCCGCAGACTGCTAAAGGAGGAGAGAGACTCATCCTATTGGCCTGGGTTACAGGTAAACCCATATGTCCTTCCCTGCAGGAATGGGAACAGGCCCAGTAAGGAGAGGGACGTAAGGCAGATGCTGTTAATGTAATGACATGGGGAAAGGGCAGAAATGCACCCCAAACCCCAAAGGAGAGGTGGGGTTCTTTCCTTTGCCATGTCAAAAGGCGCTGGTGTCTGCCCTCGGTTGAGTCTTGGGTCCAAAGACCATCCCAGACCTAATGGGCGTGCCAGGCACTCCCAAGCAACGGAAGGAGCCATTAAGCTTCTTTGTGGAGTGGAGAGAGCAGCAAACAATGGAAGCTACTGCCCAAGGCACAGGGCACAAGGTCAGAGCTCAGCTGCGTTTGCTGGAGGAGTCCCCTGATTACAATTAGGCGATTGGTTGCTGGCTGTGTCAGAAAGCCAGAAGACGGAGATACAGCTGGGGGTTACAGTGGATCACAAACTGAATATGACTCAACCATGGGCTGCCATGGTGGGAAAGGCAGATGCATTCTGGGGTGTATTACCAGGAGTGTTGTATGTAAGACATGGGAGGTAACTGCTCTACTCGGCCCTGGGGAGGCCTCAGCTGGGGTACTGTGTCCAGTTCTGGGTGCTGCACTTTAAGAAGGACATGGACAAATTGAAGCGAGTCCACCCGAGAGAAACCAAAACGAGAAAAGGTTTAGAAAACCTTGTCCGGTGTCTGATTATTTTTATAATATAATTATAATTAGGGGGAGGGATAGCTCAGTGGTTTGAGCATTGGCCTGCTAAACCCAGCATTGTGAGTTCAATCCTTGAGGGGGCCATTTAGGGACCTGGGGTTCAAAAATTGGAGATTGGTCCTGCTTTTGAGCAGGGGGTTGGACTAGATGAACTCCTGAGGTCCCTTCCAACCCTGATATTCTATGATCTAGAATGCTTGACTGCTAAAACAGATGCTCACAATCATAGAATATCAGGGTTGGAAGAGACCTTAGGAGGTCATCTAGTCCAACCCCCTGCTCAAAGCAGGATCAATCCCCAATTTTTGCCCCAGATCCCTAAATGGCCCCCTCAAGTATTGAACTCACAACCCCGGGCTTAGCAGGTCAGTGCTCAAACCACTGAGCTATCCCTCCCCCCGTTGCATCATCTGTGATGTAAGGCGCTCACCCGCTGAACACTCTGTCTCAGCAAAAGAGAGAGTATCTGAGTTTTTATCCAAGCTTTTTAGAGGTAATTGGTTTGTGGTAGCAATGCAACTTTTTGTTAAATATTTGAAAGCACAAACGTTAATGGCCAATGCTGGTTTTAAACAGAGCACAAAAGGAAATAACGTAAACATTGAAGCAAGATGTAGTTTAAATGCAGTGCAATGGGACGTACTGTCCACGCTGGCCCTGAGAGGGTAAATTAGGTCCAATGAACCGATAGGCCGCAGGTGGCATCTGGAGAAGGAGCCAGGAAGCTGGGAATTGGTTGAAAAGAGGCTCAGCTGGAGGGGGCTGTACGAGCCAGGAAGCTGGCAACCAAAAAGGCTGTGGGGAAGCAGGCGGCAGTCACTCCCTGGGAGGAGGGAGGTATGTTGGGACTAGAGAGGGTAGTCCACAGTCACTCCCTGGGAGGAGGGAGGTATGTTGGGACTAGAGAGGGTAGTCCACAGTCACTCCCTGGGAGGAGGGAGGTATGTTGGGACTAGAGAGGGTAGTCCACAGTCACTCCCTGGGAGGAGGGAGGTATGTTGGGACTAGAGAGGGTAGTCCACAGTCACTCCCTGGGAGGAGGGAGGTATGTTGGGACTAGAGAGGGTAGTCCACAGTCACTCCCTGGGAGGAGGGAGGTATGTTGGGACTAGAGAGGGTAGTCCACAGTCACTCCCTGGGAGGAGGGAGGTATGTTGGGACTAGAGAGGGTAGTCCACAGTCACTCCCTGGGAGGAGGGAGGTATGTTGGGACTAGAGAGGGTAGTCCACAGTCACTCCCTGGGAGGAGGGAGGTATGTTGGGACTAGAGAGGGTAGTCCACAGTCACTCCCTGGGAGGAGGGAGGTATGTTGGGACTAGAGAGGGTAGTCCACAGTCACTCCCTGGGAGGAGGGAGGTATGTTGGGACTAGAGAGGGTAGTCCACAGTCACTCCCTGGGAGGAGGGAGGTATGTTGGGACTAGAGAGGGTAGTCCACAGTCACTCCCTGGGAGGAGGGAGGTATGTTGGGACTAGAGAGGGTAGTCCACAGTCACTCCCTGGGAGGAGGGCGTTGGGAGGCTGGCAAACCCAAAGAGGGAAGCCAGTAGACGGCTCAAGGGAAACGCAGCAAGGAATAGGAGTGCAGACCTTAGCTGCCGATTAGAGGGGTCCTGAGCTGGAACCTGGAGTAGAGGGTGGGCCTGGGTTCCCCTACCAGCCATGTGGCACAGAACAGGCAAGGGGTAGCGGACTGCCTGAGATTATTTGCGTGAAAAGATTTTGTTACACCCTCTGGAAGGGGGAAGCATGTAGTGGCTTGGCTGGCGGGCCGAGTCACAAAGAAGAAGCCGGGTTTCCTGGAGCGCGAGGGTTCTGCAGGGTGAGAGGACTACGGGAGAGAGGGTGCAAAGCCTAGCCAGAGCTGAAAACAAGTTTATTAAAACCCCCAAAAAGAAAATGACATTTTATTAATAATACTTTTGCATGAATGTGGAGGTTTTACCCCTATGGCATTTTCTTCTTTAAATAAAAAGCCTTTAGTTAACAATAATAAAACTCGTCGTTTGCAACTGCATTCTTTACTGAGACAGAAATAGATGTACATACATTTATAACTGAGGCCTTTTTTGAACGTTACCAAAAAAATTAATTGGTATTATGGTTATAACCCAACCATAAAATAGCGTGGCACCACTTGTATACAATTTATTTTTATGTAATTAGAAGTATAAAATTGGCTTTTGTTGCAACAAAATAAAAACAAAAATTAGTTACTTGACACAACGACATAGGACAACTTACATGATATATAGGATAAACTTACAGTTAAAGAAGAATAGTGCCCAAATTGTATTTATAACTATACACGATGAGGTATTCAGAGCTTAAAGTCATTAAGGCAGTGCATTTTGGAAAACAAGTGAACAAAGGAATTCTCTTTTTCTCTAAAACTTTTATTAAGCACTGATAAAAATCCCTATTAAGTTATTTGCCCACTTTGTTGTTTAACTGAAGTCAGTTTTCATTACTTTATATTACTTTTGTCTTAAGAATACTACTATGTAGAAATAAGGAAAATGCATGTTCCTATATTAGTGGCTAGGATTAGAAGCAAAGTGAGCATTTCTGTTGCTTGGCATGTAATAACTTTAACATTTAAAACAGAGGGCAGAAGCGAGGAGAAAGCAATATAGGAAGGAAGGGAGACATGAGCCAAGAGAGAGTCATTAACTTTGTGAAGTCATTTTAAAGTTCACACAGCAGCAAGAAGTTTAGCAAACTGAGAAAGGACATCAAGGGAAAACGTTCCCTGTATGTAAGATTATATTATTAGCCCTGAGCACGGAGTGGGGTTCTGTGAGCTAGAGCAGGGAGTTGGAAACCGGTTTCCACCTCTTCACGCAAAACCTTAATTTGTTCCCCCAGTCCTTGTTGCTTTTGTCTGCATGCCAGATGGATTACAGGAGTGCCCTGCTGCAGGTAACTGTCTGTGGGCAACTCCATGCGTATTTTTAAGATTTTTAGCCTGTGTTTGCCAGCCTGATTTTTCCCCCCTCTTGCTGGCTGCAACTCTCCTTCACAATCTCCTAGTCTTCCCTTCATTTCTTGTAAACTGGAGGTACGAGGGGTGTTGCAGTTGCTTAGACTTTCCACTTGCTGTTTTCATTTCCTATTTTGATATGTCCCAGTTCTAAGTTCTTTGTTAGCGCTCTTACTTCATTGTTTAATACTAAACACACGAGGAAACCGATTGCGAAACCATTTTGCTACTTACCTTTCCCTTTTGAACTTCCCCCCTCCATTTCCAGTTTAAACAAGTAACACACATGACTCCATGGGTTAAGATTATTCCCGCTATCGAGCCCAAACGACGGACCAACATGACAACTTACAAACCGTACAACAAAGGATTCCGTCTCCTGCCTCTCACTTTTATTTGCCATGGCTTTAAGTTTGTTAGCTATACTCTTAAAGTGTGGCTTTTTGCCCAGGAATTCCTAACGTCTTGGTGTTTTGCCTAGAGTGCGTAATAAAGCACTCATCTATAAAACTGGTTGCTCTTAAAAAGGCGTTTTGCCATATTAGCGCTTATTATGAAAAGTCTCAGCAGCACCTCATGAGCATACTGGAAATGTCTGAGCGCTTGGCCAGCTGCACGGGTGTACCGGAGATTCACCCACATTAGCGTCTCACCACGTTGGGACTAAGCAAAAGTCTCCTCCAAGCAGCAGTCAGGTTGCAATCCCGCACTGCATGGTTTGACTGACTTTTTTGGCTAGCTGGTTCCTGGCTCGGCTTGCCAATTTGTTGATAAATTGTGTAGGTGATTGCTCGGCCACTCTTTGGTTCATTGTTTTGTTATGAAATATACTCAAGAGAACAAGAGGGATAGCTCAGTGGTTTGAGCATTGGCCTGCTAAACCCAGGGTTGTGAGTTCAATCCTTGAGGGGGCCATTTGGGGATCTGGGGCAAAAATTGGGGATTGGTCCTGCTTTGAGCAGGGGGTTGGACTAGATGACCTACTAAGGTCCCTTCCAACCCTGATATTCTATGATTCTATGAAATAACCAATGTCCTATGGCAGGTTTATTACTATGGTACGGGGAATAGGTTCTATATGATAAGAACCTGGCTGCTGTGTGCCCTGGCTGCAAGGAAGGGAAGAGCTACGGAGCCTCCTACACCTCCTAGGAATTCGAGGTGGACGAGCCCCCAGGGAAGATCAGTGTCTACCTGGACTATGAAGCCAGGGCGCTTTCTTTCTACGGCGCGGACGCCTCTCTGGAGGCACTGCCCTGGTTCACCTTGTGCACCAAGATCCACCCTGCTCCTGTATCCCTCCTACGGCCCTGCTGGCACAACGATGGGATGAATGAGTCACCCCTTACCATCTGCTGATCTGCCTGGCACAGAGGATAGTGGGGGAGGTGTGAATACAGCCACTGGTGACAAGGGTCACCCCACCCATGGTGCCTCCCCCTACCCTAAAGGCTGGATCCTTTCGGGAAGCCCCACAGCGTCTTCGTTGGCACAATCACTCCCCAGCCAATATGTTTAACATATGAATGGCCATACTAGGTCAGACCAATGGTCCATCTAGCTCAGTATCCTCTCTTCTGACAGTGGCCAATGCCAGGTGCTTCAGAGGGAATGAACAGACCAGGGCAATTATCGAGTGATTCATCCCCTGTCATCTACGCCCAGCTTCTGGCAGTGAGAGGCTTAGGGATACCCAGAGTATGCGGTCGCATCCCTGGCCATCTTGGCTAATAACTATTGATGGACCTATCCCCCATGAACTTATCTAATTCTTTTCTGAACCCACTTATACTTTAGGCCTTTACAACATCCCTTGGCAATGAGTTCCACAGGTTGTCTCTGCATTGTGTAAAGAAATACTTCCTTTTGTTTGTTTTAAAGAAACAATTAATTTCATTGGGTGACCCCTGGTTCTTGTTATGTGAAGGGGCAAATAACACTTCCCTATTCACTTTCTCCACACCAGTCATGGCTTTATAGACCTCTGTCATATCCCCCCTTAGTCAACTCTTTTCTAAGACTGAGCGGGCCCAGTCTTTTGAATCTCTCCTCACAGGGAAGCTGTCCCTAATCATTTTTGTAGCCCTTCTCTGTACCTTTTCCATTTCTAATAGATCTTTTTTGCGATGGGGAGCCCAGAACTGCATACCGTATTCAAGGCGTGGGCGTTCCATGGATATATAGAGAAAGGCCTTATGATATTCACTGTTCCTTTTCTAATGGTGCCTAACATTCGGTTAGCATTTTTGAGGGATGCTGCACATTGAGGGAATGTTTTCAGATAACTATCCACCATGTCTCACCCTGGCGAGTGTGTGATACAGGCACCCCTCTGTGCCGAGCCACCGAGGATCTGATTAACAGATTACTAGACCAGAAAGGACCAATGCAATCATCTAGGCTGACCTCATGTGCAACACAAGCCCTATAAGTCCCCCCAAATCATTCCTTTGGAACAAGAGCAGACCTTTTGCGGGGGGGAAATCTTGATTTTAAAACGGCCAATGATGGAGACTCCACCATAGCCCTTGGTAAGTTGTTCCACTGGTTAATTCTCCCCCTACGAGGGAAGCTGGCCTTTTTAGCCCATGATAGAGCAGCTTATGCTTTTAGCTCTGGAGGTCCCCAGTGCGGTCCCCAGCGCCCCAGCCAAGAGGGCAGTGTTGTTGCTGTGGCAACGCCGTCAGGGCTGCTAAGCTGTTCTTGGCGCTCCGGTGTTTGCTGCACGCGGAGAGCGCGCAGCCTGCTGATTCAGCAAACCACAGTATTACTCATAAGGAAAGACCACAGGCTCGACTCGGTGGTGAAGGGGCTCGGCCTGGTTTATTGTCGACAAAGCACAGTCCTAGTGCCCTGGCTCCGTGCTTACAGGTCCACGAACACATCTACCCCTGCCACAATGAGACCAGCTCAGCCAGCGGACCAGGATGCTGGACAAAGATGCCCCTCCTAGGACTTCCCCCTTTTTACATTGATACAAACAAGTTACGTATGATGCTCCTGATGTCGCTAGTTACCACCCTTCTCCTTGTACCTGCTGGTTCAAACAAAACATCCTCATCCATTGCCCTATCATCCCACCCTTATCTGACGAGAGGGGTCGGTGTGTTCCTGGACCATCTCTTAAGAGTGTTTACATAGAGAACTCTGGGTGTTCTCCTGCCATCCTCTCTGGTCAGGCATGTGCTTATTTGGTTAGCAAATACCTAACGTGGCGTTATTTTGCCAAGGCCAGGCCTACTCTGGTTCACAGCCTTTGGTTCACACTGTTAGTTATGCCTAGGGCTCCAGCAAGGCCGACAGCGGTCACACCTCAGCTCTGGGTTGGAAGTAGAGGAGCTTGTGAGATTTCGATGTTCGTAGAATCACAGACATGTAGGGCTGGACACGACCTTCAGAGGTCATGCAGTTCAGCCCCTTGCGCTGAGGCAGGACCAAGTAAACGTAGAGCATCCCTGACAGGAGTTTGTCCAACCTGTTCTTAAAGACCTGCAATGACGGGGATTCCACAACCTCCCTTGGGAGCCTGTTCCAGAGCTTAACTCTCCTGATGAAGTTTTTCCTACTTGCTAATCTAAAGCTCCTTGGCTGCGGAATAAGCCCATTACTTCTTGTCCTACCTTCAGTGGACACGGCAAACAGTTGTTCACTGTCCTCTATAACAGCCCTGAACATACTTGAAGACCGTTATCAGCCCCCCCACCCCGTCTTCTTTTCTCAAGAAAGCTGCTAGGGGTGTGAAATCATTGACCTCCATGGTCCAGACATGTTAAAACACTAATTGGGCATCTTTGCTAAAAGGAATAGCTATCTATCCATTGATATAGAGCAGCGGTTCTCAAACTGTGGGTCGGGACCCCAAAGTGGGTTGCAACCCTGTTTTCATGGGGTCAGCCGTGCTGGCGTTAACTTGCTGGGGCTTGGGGCCGAAGCCCGAGCTCCACCACCCAGGGCCGAAACCCAAGGGCTTCAGCTCTGGCCCCCTGCCCGGCGTGGCAGGGCTCAGGCTTAGGTTTAAGATCTGCGCCTCCCGCCGGCCCGGAGCTGACTCAGGCTTCGCCCCCCACCCCTTGGGGTCACATAGTAATTTTTGTTGTCAGAAGGGGATCGTGATGCAATGACATTTGAGAACCCCTGTGTGACGGAATGGGACTGTTCTTAATGTTTCTATGCCTCAGTTTCCCCGAGGCATGTGTTAAGTCTCTACGTGGTGGGCTAAAGGTGTGTGATTGCAGAACCCTAGAGGGCCAGTGTGATGACAGAGAATGGCCGACACTCTGTCTCCTGGCGAATGATGATTTGGGCCTCTCCCCTGCAAAGGTGGGAGCTGAAGGTGTTGGAACAAAGGGATCAGGTAACCTCCTGGCCCGGGAAGGAGACAAAGGAGAGAGGAGGGGCTGGACAGTTTTCAGTTTGGAGCTGGCTAAGGAAGAGGGGGGAAGGGCAGACAGGGTCTGGCCTCCCTGCCCCCATTTGGAGCTGTGGGGTGAAATGCAGGGAGCCCCCGGGCTGGGGTCTAAGCTCCCTGCCCCCCAGAAGGGCCCGACTGAGGGGTCCTGTTTGTACTGACAAGCTCTGTTTGGATTGTGTTCCTGGCATCTCTAATAAACCTTCTGTTCTACTGGCTGGCTGAGACTTCCAGTGAATCCCAGGAAGAGGGGTGCAGGCACTGATTCCCCCACACTCCGTGACAACTGGTGGCAGCGGTGGGATGTACTGCACCCCATGAATGGCACTTCCTGCAGTAAGTAACTGGGGAGCAGTAGAACGAAGGGGGGCTAACGAGGACCAGGCGTGCTGAAAGCTCACAGAGGAGCGGTTTCGGGGAGCGGAGGAGCTACGCTTAACCCCTGGGAGTGTGTGACCAGCAAGAAGGACTGTGCAATGATGGGGTCCCCCTGGGGGCTGCGGTGAGCAGTCCCAGGGGTGGAGGAGCCTGTGGCTTGGCCCTGGGAGAGAGAAGGATTTTTGCAGTGACAGGGTTCCCCTGGGGGTGCCGTGAGTGGACCCAGGGGTGGAGGAGCTGCAACTCGACCCTGGCAAAGAGGCAGTGACCTGGAGAAGGGCTGGCACACTTGGGGTTCTTCCTGGAAACCGTGGGGAGCTAAGAGCACACAGGCCTGCGAATCCACTGCAACTTGGGAGCAGTGAAGTGATGGCTTATCACCTTCTCCTTAAAAGAAGCATTGTAACCCTGTGCAAAAAGAGAGGGATATGCATTGGGAAGTTCACCAAAGCGCAGTTAATTGTGCAGCTGTAGGAGGATGACCATTCTAGGGAGCAGATTCCTGACCCCAATGGGGCTACAGCAGGATCTGGGAGCAGCTGGAGCGGTAGCCGGGCATCCCCAAGAGTCTGGTCCCCAACCAGACGGGGGTCTTCACGATCGGGTTCCCCAGCAGGGGCTCGGAGATGGACGGGACTGGAGCTGAGTCCGAGAAAGCAAGAGGACTGTGAGAGACAGCGAGAGCCCGAGAGAGACCTACAGGAGAAGCAGCAGCAGTGAACTGGCGGTGGTGGAATGGAAAGGCATAGGGGACTGCCCAGGGGTGAGTGGGGATAGACCCCGGGGTGCCAGTTCCGCAGGGAACCTCGATCCTAAATCGCTGCCCCTGGTTAAGCAGGGTGGGGATGTGGAGGCCCACCTCATTGCCTTTGAGCAGGCTGGTGATTTGAACCAGGGGGACCTTGCAGAAAAGCCCCGGGATCTAGCTCCCTTGCTGGGTCCCAAGGCCGTAAACTCCGTCAGCCAGATGGGTGGGATGGTGGACGGACTTCCACCCCTGGCCCCAACCTATATGTCTGCGTGGAGTCTCCTGGGCTCAGGCCCTGCGGACCCCCAGTGGGAGCGGAAGGTGATGGTCAATGGAGAGACATTCTTGGGGTGGCGAGACCCCGGGACAGAGAGAACTGTGGTCAGGCCCCGGGTGGGGCACCCCCACCAGATGCTGAGGGGCTGTGTGACCTGGGTGAGGGTCCCAGGGATGGACCCATTCGCCCTGCCTATGGCCCAGATCCCTGTGCAGACCCAGGAGGGGTCGGGCTGGCTGGTGGTTGGGGTTCTCCAGGATATCGGCTGTGAGGTGCTGTTGTGGGGTGACTGTGTATCTTTGGGACAGGATCCAGGCCCTGCCCCTGTAACAGCTGAGGATTTTGATTTGAACCCAGGGAACCAATTCGCTAAGAGGGAAATGGTCAGTGAAAATGCAAATGACCTGGCTGGCAGAAGGGAGGAGCTGCCAGGCACGGGATATCTGCCTGCCTGTAACCAGACCCCTAGGGCGGGGTGGGACAGAGAGATGCTCCCCGCCCCCCTGCACACCGGAGAGCGGGCTCACGCTGGCTCTGATGCTGTGACCAAAGCAGCGAGCTCGCTGCCTGGCCCCACAGGGACAGCCAGGGCAGCGCTGAGCACGGGGGGAGCAGAGACCCCAGCTGAGTGGGGGGACACACAGGCAGGGCAGGACGGCTGCCAACCAGGCTTGCCTGGTCCAGAGGTGCTGCCGGGAAGTGATTCCACGGCAGGGAGGGAGCCACCAGGGACAGGGCTCAGTGGGGTGGTGACCCCAGGCCCAGCCAGTGAGCTGCAGAAGGATCCCTCCTTGGAGAAGCTGAGGGAACTTGCTGGCCACAGCGCTGCAAACCCCCTTGGGGAAGGCTGCGGGGACAGATCCCTGTGGGAGAAGGGATTCCTGTGCCGGGAATGGGCTTCCCAAGGGGAAGTAGAAATGTGGGGAATCAGAAGGCAGCGGGTGGGGCCCCAGAAGTATCTTCACCGGCTATTGTACTTGGCCCGTGGTAAGGGAGACGCTCCCTGGAGATCCCTGCCCATCATAGAGGAACCTTTCCAGGAGGTGGCTATGAATAGGGTGCGCCCGCTCAGCAGGGCAACCTGGTCAGGGAAGAAATGCATCCTGGTGGTGATTATTCACCCACGAAAGCTTATGCTTCAATACCTCTGTTAGTCTATAAGGTGCCACGGGACCCTTTGTCGCTTCTACAGATCCAGACTAACACGGCTACCCCTCTGATACTTGATTTCAGAGACGGTCGTTCTTTTTGTGGCTCAGGTCAAGTCTACATTAAAAAGTTAGGTCAACCCAGCTACGTTGCTCAGAGGTATGAAAAATCCATATCCCTGATCGATGTAGTTAAGTTGACCTAACCCTCAGTGTAGACAGCACTAGGTAGCTACCGCCTCTCAGAGGGGAGGGCGGGGGGAGGGTGTGGATTAACCCCTCCCATCGCTGTAGTGAGTGTCTATACTGAAGTGGTAACTGTTAGTTTCCTTGTTGCGGCTGCACTCTCTCTAGTGAGACCTCGAGGAACTGTAGTTTGGCTTCTAAGTAATGCTACCTAGGGTATGTCTATACTTACCCGTCGCATCGGAGGCGCGGGATCGATGTTCTGAGTTCGATTTATCGCGTCTTGTCAAGACACGATAAATCGAACCAGGAAGTGCTCCGCCGTCGACGCTGGTAATCCAGCTCGACGAGTGGAGCAGGCGGAGTCGACGGGGGAGCCTGCGCGCCGCGTCTGGACCACAGGTAAGTTCGAACTAAGGTACTTCGACTTCAGCTACGTTATTAACGTAGCTGAAGTTGCGTATCTTAGTTCGACAGGGGGGGTTAGTGTAGACCTGGGCCTAGATGTTCCCAAGTTAATTGACCTAAGAGAAACACTCAAGTTAATTGACCTAAGAGAACCTCACAGGAAATGTTTAAGCACCTGCGTTTGATGCTTGAAACAAGTCCCTTTCAAAGCCAACACGGGAAATAGCAGGGACCAGATTCTTCAGAGCGCTGGGAGATGTAACTTTCCTCCTTGGAGAATTACTTGAAGTGCGGTAAGTGTGTTAGAAATACTGAAGAACTGATAACAGGTCTGGGTGGTTCATGGTGAATTAAGAAACTTGTTGGTTGGTTAAGAATAACCCACGTCCTCATTTGAGACATACTGACCGAGGCTAAAGTAGATCTGAGACCGACCCAACTTCAAAATCAGAAAGCTCACACTCCTAGGACTCAGTAAAAAGGGGCGATCCCAATGCAAATTAAATTCCAGCCCAATACCTGCTACAATGTTCATCCAAGAGGAACATCTAGTTGGTTAGCTTTTCAGATGAAATGTAACTGGCATCTCTGCACATGCAAAAAATGGAGCCCCATTCACACTTACACATCTCCCTGCTCCCCTGGATCAGATCCATGGGCTCATCTAGCCAGGTGTCCTGCCCCTCCCTGCCTCCCTAATCAGACCAATGGATTCATCCAGGCCAGTGTCCCACCTCTTCCTGCTCGGCTGTGCGTGATGATCACTGATAATAATGCTCTGTTTCCCCTCCCACACTTTGTTCAGTCTATGAGCTCTTCAGTGACTGACCCTCACTGTGGCTCTGTGCAGTGCCAGGAACAAATGGGGCCTGATCTTGGTCGGGGTCTGTGCAGCGCCCGGCCCAATGGAGCCCTGATCTTGGTCGGGGTCTATGAGGCACATGGCACAACAGGGACCCTGACCTTGTTTGCAGCCTCCAAATGCTACCATAATAAGCGATAACAACGCGATTGCTGTAATGCGCTCACATGGGTGTGTGCGGGGAGGATAAATCCAGTAATGCTGGTTCAGTGCCCAGTTACTAGGGCGTCCAGGCCCATATAAATATAGAGCCGATCCTGTACAGGTTGATGGGGGGGGGCCACACGGCAGATAGAAGCCCAGACACACACGTGCACACAGAGGCAGAGTGGACACGACTGTGTTTTATTGGTGACCGTATCTGGGTGGATGTGAATGTGCTCAGACCCTGGCCACGGCTGTACAGATCCAGGAGGCTTGGAACCACGTCTTGTCACTGCCCATCCCAGTGGTGCACTGGGGTCAGCCCTGACCGAGAGGTGGGAAAACGGAATCCGTACTGTGCCTCCCATAGCACAGCGCCCCCTAGGGGCCAGCACTGACTGTGTGGGAGAGCATTCCCTACTGATCCCCCACCTACAGCGCCCCCTAGTGCAGCTATAGGCTCAGCTCCCCCTACTTCTAACAGGATCCAAATGTTCCTTAGGGTCACTCATCCAAGCCTTGCAGCCATTTAGCTTATGAGACAGACCCACCATCCTAGGTGCTGTAAGAGGAGAGGACCACAGCTGGGGCTGTCCCCAGAGCCCAACCAACTCTCCGACACACCATTGAACCTGCCGGCTGAAAAGATCTAGGAAAACACCCCCGCCGCCGATGGACGAGTTCTCTGTATGAAAAACGGGCAACTGTTTTATTGACTGAAAATATGGAATGCAATATTCTGGCCAGTAGGTACGACTCTGAAAAGGCTCCGGGTTTCCTTGGCCATCGGGAGCTGGTAGTTAGTGTTGGCCATCTCCTTCACTGTGTCACGTCAGCTGCGAAGGCTTCAACGCAGAACTCGATGTTATCGTAGGTCTATCTCGTCTCCTGCGGACAGGGGAGTGAGTCAGAGACAGCTGTATAAAGGAACGGGGTTCAGGGTGGCGTTTATGCTACTGGAGCTGGCAGTTCTCTGGTGTCCTTCACCCCAAGGGTCTCAAAGTGGCTCTCCCTAGGGGTCCCCATCTAGCTTTGGGTCTCCATCCCTTGAGCTTGCCGTCAGCAGACATCACAATGATTAAAAGGAGGTCGGTGTCTTTATCCCCATCTAAAGATGGGGTGATGGTGGCACACAGGGCAGAAGCGATTTTCCCAAGGTGACCCCTCAGGCCAATGGCGTCAGGGCCGGATTCTGATCTCAGTTGTAAAGAGAAACGCGATGTAAGCTGGAACCTGCTCCAACCCGGTTCCAGTCGGTAGGTGGAGAGCAGCGTAACCATGCTGGGTAGCCCGGCAGCCCCGGGAGCTGGAGCACTAGCTAACAGGGTTAGTAGGAACCATTTGGCCATCATAGAATCATAGACTATCAGGGTTGGACGGGACCTCAGGAGGTCATCTAGTCCAACCCCCTGCTCGAAGCAGAGGCCAGAGTTAACCCAGCTGTGGCCCGACAACACGAGTGAGCCTACGATGAGTGAGCTGAATAAGCAGCATCAAAACAGCCGCCACCCGCCGGCTGTGGAAGGCTGGGCTGGCTGGCAGCAGCTCCCCTGACATCAGCAGCAGGTGTAGGGCCAATGCGCTGAGTGTGGTCGGGGGGCCTGTGTCTGGCCTCAGGGCTGACCTGAGTCAAGGGTTACCGTATGTCAAGTTTTCAAAGAGGGGATCTGAGGGAGGAAGGTGGAGGGGGGACAGTTGGGGGTACTGGAGGGGGCACCTGCAGCGGGGGTACTCACTGGAGGGAGCGGGTGGGGGGGGGCAGGATGGCTGGCGCGAGTCCAGGATGCAGTGACAGCCACCAGTTAGCACCTCCCTGCGGGACCCCCTCTCCGGGGCTGGGAGCTGGGGCCTGGGTGGGCAGGATCGGGCACCAATCAGCTGCAGATGCAGAGGTGGGACCAATCAGGAAGCGGACCCATTGGGGCTCTTGGTGAGCTCCAGCGTCTGCTCTGCAAAACACCTGGACATTTCCTGTAATCTGAAAAATCTGCCCGGACGGCGCCTCAAAGGAAAACCCGGACGTCTGGTAACCCTACCTGAGTCTCCAGCCCTGGATGAGTCTGGCCTGTGTTCTCTGGGTGTGGGAGCAGCTACACCTGCTTGGAGACAACAGGGAGCTCACTCAGAAAGAAACCGGAGCAGCCTCTGCCCCCCTTCATCCCTGCTGGGATCCGACACTCTCCACATCGCTCGGCTTTCTGTTGGGATCCCCGCACACCCTCAGCCTGCACTCCCCATGCCACCCCCCTCCCATGCTGCCCAATCCCTCCCCCATCCTCCCATCCCGGCCTGCCCTCCCCGCACCGCCCGCCTGCCCCACTGCCAGGATCCCTTGCTTCCCCAGGAGAAACCCCTCGTCTTTGGTCAGGTCCCCATAGCACAATCTTAGGTTTCTACGCTAGCAGGGAACTCGTGGACAGCCAGCCTCTCGGTGCAGTGAACCCAGAGGAATTTTAATAGGGTGCTCCATAAATGACATAATGCACTGGGGTGGGGGTCTTGAACATCACCAAAAACCCGTGTCGCTGTCCCATCCCCGACACAGCTGGAGAAATGTCAACCCACCTGTGACTCTGGTCCCGGTGTTGCTGGTTGGTGCTGGGATCTGCTGGGCGTCACCTGTAGCTGCAGGAGAGAAGGAGGCGAGAGGTTCGGCTCTCAGGGGCTCACCCCGAGCTAGCTGCTCCCCCACAGGGATGGGGATTTGGGAGGTGGCAGGAGCAGGTTTGGGGTGACCCAGAGCTGAGTCAAGGAATCTTGCAATGAGGAATCAGTGGCGGGGAAGAGGAACAGAAAAAAACTCCCCCATAGAAAGGAGAATGTTTGGTTCCTTGTTGGACTGATGAAGCAAGAAAAATAACTATTTCGTGGATCTAGGACTCCTTCCTCCGGGTGTGAGCAACTCCACATCCATCTATTTATCCCCCATCCCTCCTTCTCTCCCTTTCCAACACCCCTATCTTTTCCTCTCTCCATATGAATAGATCTTTCCCTCTGTGTCTCCCACCCCCCATCCACAATTCCCCA
This sequence comes from Chelydra serpentina, assembly GCA_037349315.1. Taxonomy (NCBI): domain Eukaryota; kingdom Metazoa; phylum Chordata; order Testudines; family Chelydridae; genus Chelydra; species Chelydra serpentina. The sequence continues at coordinate 472,287 of JBAIAC010000021.1, read as the reverse complement.
GTGTGGAGCCGTGATCCCCACTGGGTGTGGAGGGGTTCATTTCCCATTTGGGAAAGGAGAAGGAAGAGATGGGGGTTGGGCTGGTACAAGCGAACCGCCGACTACTGGCCTGGCCCTGTCTGGACGGAGTTGCCTCGGTGATACAGTGGAAGACCCTAACTCCCTTTGTGGCCCTAGAACAGGAAGTGAGGTGTCTAAACCAGGGGTGAAAGTAACGTAAAGGTGTTACCGGTGCGAGGGGCTGGCTCCGGGCCCCTGAAAGGGGCAGGGCCTCGGGCAGAAGGGGCGAGACGGGGGGTCAGCCTCCCCCAGCCAGCTCTTCAGTGCTGCCTGGCCGGTGCTGCCCCGGGGCTCCGACGGGGATTTAAAGGGTCCGCGGCCCCGGCCACTGCCGTGGTAGCCAGGGGCAGCAGGTTTGTCGAAATTTTGGTGGTGCCCAGAACCCGCCCCCCCAAACTCCGCCCACCACCTGCCTAAGGCTCTGGGAGGGAGTTTGGGTGGGGGAGGGAGTCTGGGGTGCAGGCTCGGGGATAGCGTTTGGGTGCTGGGTGCAGGCTCTGGGCTGGGGCAGATGGTGGGGGTGCAGGAGGGGGTGAGGGGTGCAGGCTCCAGGACGGAGTTTGGGTGCAGGCTCTGGGCTGGGGCTGCAGGCTCTGAGAGGGAGTTTGGGGATGGGAGGGGTGCGGAGGGCTGGGGTCCAAGCTCTGGGAGGGAGTTTGGGGACAGGCTCTGGGCTGGGGGTGGGGGTGCAGGAGGAGGGGTTGAGGGGTGGAAGCTCTGGGAGGGAGTTTGGGGACAGGCTCTGGGCTGGGGCAGGGGGTGGGGGTGCAGGAGGAGGGGTTGAGGGGTGCAAGCTCTGGGAGGGAGATTGGGGGCAGGAAGAGGTGTGGAGGGAGGGGGTGCAGGCTCTGGGAGGGAGTTTGGGGACAGGCTCTGGGCTGGGGCAGGGGGTGGAGGTTTAGGAGGAGGGGTTGAGGGGTGCAGGCTCTGGGAGGGAGATTGGGGGCAGGAAGAGGTGCGGAGGGAGGGGGTGCAGGCTCTGGGAGGGAGTTTGGGGACAGGCTCTGGGCTGGGGCAGGGGGTGGGGGTGCAGGAGGAGGGGTTGAGGGGTGCAGGCTCTGGGAGGGAGATTGGGGGCAGGAAGAGGTGCGGAGGGAGGGGGTGCAGGCTCTGGGAGGGAGTTTCGGGGTGGGAGGCAGTGTGTGGGAAGGGGGAGGAGGTGCAGACTCTGGAAGGAGGTGTGGGGGGTGCTTACCCGGGGCTCCTAGGCAGGGCGGACCGGGGGGGCCTCCGCGCGCTGCTACTCCCAGGCACCCCCCCCACACACACACACAGCTTCCTATTTGCTGCAGGGGTGCTTGGGGTGGGACACAGACCCACCCCGCCCAGGGCCCGGGGGATGCGCAGGTGCCCGGGGGCTTAAGTTGTGGGCGAGAGAGAGACCCGGCCTCAGACAGTGCTGGAGCTGGGCCCGGGCCAGGAATACTCCTGGTGCCCAGGCACCGCGCGCCCACAGAACCCGCCGCCTATGATAGTAGCAGTGGGGGTGGCCAAGAGCCCTGGGCCCTTTTAAATTGCCGGGCCCCGGGAAGCTGCCCCGTTTGCCCCCTCCCCCATCGGCGGCCATGCCGGTAGGGTCCTTAAAGCGCTGCCGCGGCCGTGCTTTAACATTGCTGCCCCTTTTGCCCCCTCCCTCGGCGGCCTTGGGCTTTAACATCCGCAGTGTACGGGCCCGTACCGGCGGCCACTTTTTACCGGTACATCATACCGGCTCATTTTCACCTCTGGTCTAAACCCCTTTGGATCTGTGACACCCAGTGGCCGTCTTGCCAGAGAAGGGCCTGCCCAATTCTGCCCTTCAGGAACTGTGCCAAGGAAGCCAGCGGCATTGCTGGTTTCTCTGCTTGGCAGGCCGATAAGACCCATCAAGACAAGATCCCCCTTAGGGAGGGGGCGATCTCCCCTTGAGAGCCCCTCACTCACCCTTCCCTGTGGCCTGGAACAGGTGGTGTGCCAGGTTCTTCTTGTCCATGGCCATCAGCACCTTCCTGGCCACTTCCACCGCGTAATCCTCCTCGTAGTAGCTGACTAGCAGACGAGTGATTTCTACAGCTTCTGCTTTTTCCAGCTGCCTCCATTTGATATGGTTATAACCTGGCTTGGGCCGGAAAGTGTTCAGCTTGTCCCTAAACGTCTTCAAGTCTGACTCGCCCAGCTCACTAATAGTGTCGAACAGGTGGTCTCTCGGCGTCTTTGCCATGAGCCCTCTTTGTCCGGAGACAACGGGCAGGAAGCAGTGTCCCGAGAAGGAAAGTGAAACAAACTTTCACCACCCACCTCCACCCTTCATCCAGCCAAGTCCCACCCTCTTCCCTTCTGTGACACTGGGCTGGGCTCAGTTGGAAGATTAACGGTTTTGCTCTGGCTCCGGATTTTTGTGGCCCTTTTGTGGGGTCAGGGGTTTTGCTGCTATGGGGGTCACCAGGGGGCTCCGCCTCAGATTCACTCCTGTTGTCTTGTGTTATTCAAACACTCATGGGCCCGGAGATTGGGAGGGCAAAGGGCATCTGTGCCCTGGCTGGGAAGGAAAGCGGAGTTGGGGTGAGGGCGGGAAATAGGCAGGAAGAGTGGCAAGAGCGATGCACACACACACAGAGACATACATACCACACACAGACACAGTTACACACACACACACCCCTCCCCCCAGAGACAGTTGCACACACAGAATAACACACAGACACACCACACTCAGTTACACACAAACACTGCACACAGGGACACGTACACAGTTACACCGCAGACATACCGCACACAGAGACACACATGCATCCTGACACACACTGACAATCACTGACAGATACACACACCATACTCAGACACTTGCCACAGACACTGTGACACACACACACACACAAACGTGCATGCACAGTTATGCACAGACACACCCAAATACCGACACAGATACACACTGACTGATACACCCCCCTCCCCCGAATCCCCATTTACAGATCAGAGGAAAGTGGAATATCCCATTCCTCCAGCAACAGGAAATGGGGTGTGCCAATAAAATCTTGATGCTAGTCTTAGTCACCTATGTAAGGGTGGATGTGGCCTATTCCCAACAGTTGACAAGAAGGGGTGAATATCAACAGAGGGAAGATTACTTTTTGTAGTGCTAACGAGACTAACAAATTGATTTGGGCATAATCACATGGTCTTGTCAACCGTTGGGAATAGGCCACATCTACCCTGATTGAATTGGCCTCATTAGCACTGACCCCCACAACCTGGTAAGGCAAATCCCACCTTTTCCTGTGCTGTATATTTATACCTGCCTTCTGTATCTTTCACTCCATGCATCTGATGAAGTGGGTTTTAGCCCACGAAAGTTTATGCCCAAATCAATTTGTTAGTCTCCAAGTTGCCACAAGGACTCCTAATCCTTGATGAAACATACAAAGCCTCTGCTAAGAAAAGGAGCAGAGACATTTGTTATACACTGGTGCCATCTACTTGATATTGAAGGAACTGAGCAATCCAAAATCTGAGAGCCAACAGCCGATCAGAAAATACCTCCATCGAACCCCAAAACTGGGTCTAAAAAACATCAGAGTTTGTTGACTCCAACAAAGAAGCTGCCGTGATGTGGACACACTCCTCCTATCCCAGGGTGACCAGCAGTGAGGGGAAGCAGTGAGATTTCATTTCAGAGATTGTTCTTTCTTTTTATGACTCAGGCGAGGTCTACACTATAAAGTTAGGTCGACCCAGATACATCACTCAGGACTTTGAAAAATCCATATCCCTGAGCGATGTAGTTAAGTTGACCTAACCGCCAGTGTAGACAGCACTAGGTAGCTACTGCTTCTCCGGAATGTGTGTGTGGATTAACCCTCCCATCTGTGTAGTGAGTGTCTATACGGAAGTGGTATCTGCTAGTTCCCTTTTTGCAGCTGCACTCTCTCTAGTGAGACCTTGAGGAACTGTATTTTGGTTTCTCCTCCTTGGAACACCCAAGTCAATTGAACTAAGAGAATCTCACAGAAAATGTTTAAGCACCTGCTTTTGATGCTTTAAACAAGTCCCTTTCAAATCCAACCTGAGAAACAGCAAAAGGTGCAGCCTGTGAGACGTAACTTTACTCCTTGGAGAATTAGTTTAGGTGCGGTAAGTGTGTCAAAAATACTGAAGAACTGATAACTGTTGCTTATAGATCTGGGTCATTCACGGTGAATTAATAAACTGGTTGGCTGGTTAAGAATAACCCAGTGTCCTCATTTGAGACATTCTGATCTGAGACGGTCTGAGAAGGACCCAACTTTAAAACCAGAAAGCCAGCACTCCCGGAATGCAATAAAAACGGGTGAGCCGAATTAAATTCCAAACTGGCTATAATGTTTATCCAATAGGAAAATCTATTTTGTTAAATTTTCAGACTAAATCTAACTGGCACTTGGGCAAATTCAAAAAATTGACCCCCCACCCTCTCTTCCCCATTCACACTTACACATCTCTCTGCTACTCTGGACCAGACCCATGGCCCATCTAGCCCAATGTCCCACCCCTCCCTGCTCGGCTGTGGGTGATGTTCCCTAATAATAATTCTCTGTTTCCCCTCCCACCCTTTGTTTGTTCAGTCTGTAAGCGCTTCAGGGCAGGGACCGACTCTCACTGTGGCTCTGGGCAACATCTGACCCACTGAGGGCCCTGATCTCGGTCGGGGTCTGCGCAGCGCCAGGAACAATGGGGCCCTGATCTTAGATGCAACCTGCAACTGCTACCATAACAAGCAATAATAACAAGATTCCTGTAATGCGTTCACATCGGTGTGTGCCAGAAGGATAAATCCACTCATGCTGGTACAGTGCCCAGTAAATGAGGCGTGCGGGCCCATATAAAGATGTAGTTGATCCCTCACAGATTGATTGGGGGCCATACGGCAGATAGAAGCCCAGACACACACGTGCACACAGGAGGCAGAGTGGACACGACCGTGTTTTATTGGAGACCGTATCTGGGTGGATGCGAACATGCTCAGATCCCAGCAGTGGCTGGACAGATCCAGGAGTCTTAGAACCACGCCAGGTCACTGCCCGAGCCAGGGAGCTGGGCCACATGGGCGCCGCATGTCCGGAGGAGCAGTGATGGCATGGGGGGGTGGTTATGGCACTTCTAGCTATGTGGGCATGGCCAGGGAGTCTGTGGTAATGGACACATGCTTAGGCATGATTGAGATGCCTTTGGTAATGGGGGCATGAATCTCTGGTGATGGGGGGCCAGGATAATGGTGCCGGTGACGGTAGCATGACAAGGCATCGTTACGGAGCTTCTGGTGATGTAGGGTGTGGTTAGCTGTGGTTACAGAGCAACTGACAACATAGTTATAGAACGTCCGGCGACGTTGGCCATGGCTGAGGCGCCTCCTGGTCTGGTGACGTCAGGCATAGCGAGGCACGGCAGGGCACGGCTTCTCTGGGGATGTGGGGTGTGGCTGGGTGTGGTTTCAGCACCGCCAGCCCAGGTGACATGGTTGGGAGTGCCGGTGGCTCATTTGGCGACGTGGGCATGGTTGGGTGTGGCCGTGGTGACGTGGGGTGAGGTTATGGCACAGCTGGTGATGTAGGGCCGACTGGGCGTGGTCATGACTCTTCTGGTGACGTAGGGTATGGTTGGGTGTGGTTGTGGCACCTCCCGCTCTGGCATCTTGTGCCACAGCCATGCCCAACCGTGACCCATCTGGCAGCATAGAGCGTGGCTGGGCGTGGCTACAGCGCCTTTGGCAACATGGTTATGGCACTCCCGGCTCCGTGGGGCGTAGCTACGGCACCTCCGGCTCTGCGGGGCGCCGTTAGGAGGCCTCCGGCTCCGGCGCGTAGATGACCAGCGGCTGGCTGTTCTTGCCCTTGTCGTGCCAGCAGACGTCGAAGAAGGGGTAGACGGTGGAGGTGAAGCGCGTGTGGAAGGCGAAGAGCTGCGCCAGGTTGTCCTCGTCGCTGGCGTCGTAGAACCCCAGCATCCCGTCCTCGAAGCTGAGGTACAGCCCGATCCGGCTGGGCTTGGCCTCCCCCCGCAGCAGCCGCGGCTCCTTGTGCTCCACGTGGGCCTCGTAGTTCTTGCCTTCCTTGCAGCCCACCAGCCAGAAGCCGTTGGAGGGCAGGGCCTGGAGCCGCCCCTTTCGCCCCGCCTCGGCCGAGATGAGGCCCAGGGCCCAGCGCGGCTTGTCGCCCACCGTCACCTCCCAGTAGTGCTCGCCGCCGGAGAAGCTCTGGCGGCTCACCAGGCAGTTGGACTTATCGAAGCGGCCCGGGTCGTCCGCGCTCACCGGCTGCTTGTGCTCCACGCACTCCACCCGCTTGCCGTCCTCCGACACCACCAGGTTGGGGTGGGCCGTGTCCGGGTCAAAGGTCAGGTTCTCCAGAGCTGGCGGGAAGGGAGGGGGAGAAAGGAATGGGGCACGCTGTGGGATCCTGGAAAGTTGGCCCAAAATTCCAGCCCTTGTCACCTCCCACCATCCCCATTTTTCCTAGTTCTTCTTTCCCGCTCAGCATCCCAACCGTCCCCTTCAAGGGAGGCCAGGATCTCGGGTGGGGTCAGAGGGTGCCCAGCACACTAGGGCCTAGTGAACAGAGCACAGCACTTGGCCCAGGACTCCTGGGTTCTATTCCCGACTCTGCCACGGGTCTGTTGAGCTGATCACGTCCCTCAGGGTCTGTTTAGCACCCGGCACAACTGGTGATTGCTGTGTTGGGTAAAGGGGAATAGAATATCTCCTTGGATATATACAGGGATCCCTCACCCAACGCTAAGGTGCAGCCACTTTTGGGGCAGGAGGGCTGTTTATACAGGGATCCCTCACCTGGGGCTGAGATGTAGCTACCTCTGGGGTGGGGCGCAGGGGTTTGTTTAGCAGCCATACTGCAATCCTGCACTGAAAGTGAAGGTAGAATGTAGAGAACAGAATGGAGTCACCACAGCTGGGATTTTGCCAGGACATTGACTCTTGGAAAAATGCCGGGGATATTTAAAACCCATGAATGGCCAGAGCATTGGTATGACGCCTCATTTGAAATGTAGCACTGCGCTGGGGCCCGGGGGCCAGCCCTGACAGCGATGGGAGAGCGCCCCCTACTGAGCCACCAACCTGCTCTCTGCAGCACAGCGCCCCCTAGCGCTGCACTGGGGCAGTGGGGCCAGCAACGACAGAGCACCCCCTACTGGTCCATCTCCTGCAGCTGCCCTACCTGGCATCAGTGAGCGGAACATCTTCCTCCACACCTGGAACTTGAAGTCATCCGTGATGATCGGCAGCTGGATGTCCATCCGGGCGACCGGCGGGGACTCTCCCAGAATTTTCTGCAGCCTGCGGGGAAGGAAGAGCCAGTCAGGGGGCCATGTGCCTGGGGAGGGGAACCAGGAGGGATGGGGGCGTGTAGGGAGGGCAGAGTGGGAGGATAAGGAGCGATGGGGAGGTCAAGACTGTGTGACTCAGTTCTTGGACCCATTCATCCGGCAGGGAATGTTGTCTTCCCGAGACCTGGGTGTGCGAGGCTCGTGTGCAAGGGGAGGGGTGTGAGCAGACCTGGGTGGAGCACACAGTAAGAGAGGCACTCTGGATTTGTGCAATAGGAGAGGCAGCCTGGCCTCATGGTTAAGACACTGGCCTGGATCTCAGGACACTTGGGTTCAATTCCTAGTGCTGCCACAAACCCACTCATGCAAGTCACTGAATCGCTCTGGGCCTCAGTTTTCCCATCTGTAAAATGGGGCTAATGATCCCTTCTTTGCCTAGCATGTGAGCTCACTGAGTGTCTGAGAAGCACCTGCCACAAGCAGGGCCCCTGATTTTGGTTGGTGGGGGGAGGGGGAAGTCTGTTCAGCTCCTGACACAAAGGGGACCTTGATCTTGGTTGGGGGGTCTGTGCAGCACCTGGAACAATGGGCCCCCCTGATGTTGGTTGGGGGGTCATGTAGTGCCTGGCACAGTGAGGGCCTCCATCTCAAGAGAGGTCTGTGCAGCGCCCGGCATAATGGGGCCCCGATGTTGGTTGGAACGTGGAGGTGTTACCCTAAAGTGAGGCACTGTAGAGAGGGGGAACGTGTAGCGGGAAGGAGTGTGCCAGGAATACGGACACTGCAGGGGGCAGGGGATGAGCTAGTGTGCAAAGGGAAGGCGGTGAGAAGGGTGAGCGTGCAAAAAGGCCTGAGTATGGCCAGGAGTGCCATGCAAGGGCGGGCGGGGGGGTGAGAAGAGTGAGCCAGAGCACACACGTGTGAGAGGAAGCCGGTGAGCGTGTAAGGCCTGGGGCAGAGGCTCCCAAGGAGACGGCTGTGGGCAAGTGTGTCTAGAATGCGGTTTCCAGTTCCGGGCACCCATGTTCAAGCAAGATGACGCCAGAGTGGACCAGGTGCAGCGATGGGCAATCGGGGGCCGATCGGAGGAGAGGAGACCGGATGCGCTGGGCTGGGTTAGCCTGGCGAAACGCTGGCTGAGGGGGTCTGATCGCTCCCTACTGACACATCGAGGGAGGGAGCAGAGCTGAAAGTGATGCTGGCACCAGAGGAGATGGGGACAAACTGGGCAGGAAGCAAGGGAGGCTGGACAGGAGAAGAAGGTTTCTAGCCATCAGAGGAAGGAGGGTCTGGATTGGCCTCCCAGCAGCAGCAGTGCGGGCCAGGAACTGGACTGGTTTGAGGATGGAGTTTGATCCGTTTCGGGCTGAGCTGACACGGGGGGAAGGAGGGGCTGCGAGACCAGCGACTGGACTCGGTGACCCAGTAGGGCCCTTCCGGTCCCATGTCCCTGTGGGGCCGACTCGGGGGGGCGGGGGCGGGGGGGAGCTGAAGGAGAGCGGCAGAGGAGTGGGAGCGCTCACCTGCTGGCCACCAGGCAGTATTTCTGTGGAGAGGAAGACGAGGGTGAAGATTAGCACCTGGCCCCGAGCATCTCCCCATTCTCAGCCCACCTACCCACCCTACCGCTAACCCAGCCCCCCTGAACCACAAGGGCAAGAGCATCACGTTAAAAAGACAGACAGAGTCGGGGGTGGGTCTGACAGATGCAGAGCCAGGGGTGGGGGAAGCGCATGGGCAGGGGTCACACCCAGACCCAGAGGAGCGTGTGTGGGTTGGGGAGGGGAACAGACACAGGGACCTGGTGTGTATGTGAGGGGGACAGAGACACAGGGATGACTGGGGTCACAAAAGACAGGCAGACACAGGGCTGTTGGGGTTGTGGGGTGGCACACAGACACAGACATTGGGAGGGGTGCTATCTACACAGAGGGGAGGGCGTCTCCCATTGGCATAGGCAATCCACCCCCCACCTCCCCTGAGAGGTGTAGCTAACTCGGTGGGCAAAGCTCTCCCGTCAGCAGAGTGCTGTCCACACCAGGAGTTTGCGCGGTATAACGGTGTGGATTTTCCACACCGCTGAGGGACACAGTTACACCGGCATAAGTTGCTCGTGTGGACCAAGGCTGAATTTTCCAAGGTAACAACAGTCCAGCGCAAAGGGGGATAGAAAATAGTTTAGAAAACACAAAAGACAGATTGCATTCAAGTCCGCTGACCCTCCCCCCCGCCCCAAGGGCGTGGTTCGGGTCACACCTGCTAAACAAGAGGAGAAAGGAACTGGAAATCAATGAACCAAAATTGGAGGCTTGGAAATTAGGCCTAACTGGAGGCCGGAATAATGAAGGGAGGTGCTGGGGTCAAAACAGGGGATGGGTGGCCTAGAAGGAAGGACCAAGTTTCCCCATCATGGTTGCCAGCTACGTCATCTACTGGGACCCAGAGGTCCACTGTATCACGATCCTGTCCTGACCCTGAGGGATGTTCTGCCCAGACAGAGGGACCCAGATGACACCTCTGCTGACTAAATCCTGAACACCAGCTGGGATGTGAGACTAGGGTGCCAGGTGTCACCCACCTCCCTTGTGGGGCTTTTTCCTTCCTCCACCTTAGTCAGGTGGTTACAGACACAGGGTTGCGGGGTCACAGACAGACCGAAACAGGGGGCGGGGTCACAGACAAATAGAGGGAGGGATGGGATCACAGAGACACACAGATACAGGAGGTGGGGGTCACAGACAGACAGAGGAAGGCAGGGGTGGGGTCACAGAGACAGCCAGAGACAGGGGTCACAGACAGACACAGGAGGTGGGGTCACAGACAGACAGACAAGCCTGGGGTGGGGGTCACAGACAGACAGAGGAAGGCAGGGGTGGGGCCACAGAGACAGCCAGAGACAGGGGTCACAGACAGACACAGGAGGTGGGGTCACAGACAGACAGACAAGCCTGGGGTGGGGGTCACAGACAGACAGAGGAAGGCAGGGGTGGGGCCACAGAGACAGCCAGAGACAGGGGTCACAGACAGACACAGGAGGTGGGGTCACAGACAGACAGACAAGCCTGGGGTGGGGGTCACAGACAGACAGAGGAAGGCAGGGGTGGGATCACAGAGACAGCCAGAGACAGGGGTCACAGACAGACACAGGGGGCGGGGTTACAGACACACAGACACAGGAGGTGGGGTCACAGACAGACAGACAAGCCTGGGGTGGGGGTCACAGATAGAGGAAGGCAGGGGTGGGGTCACAGAGACAGGGGGTCACAGACCGACATACATCAGGGATGGAGTCACAGACAGAGGCAAGGGGTGGGGTCCCAGACAGACAGAGGGATGAAGGGGCAGAGTCCCAGACAGACAGAGGCAGGCTGGGGGGGGGGGGGGAAGGGAGGGGTCTCTCACCCTCAGGAACTCGGTCTGACTCTCCTCCTGCACCTCGCCCAGCACGGCCTCCATCTGCTTCAGCTGCTCTAGGTAGTGGCCCATGGTCTTGTGCTCGTCCTGCAGCACGGCCGTGGCCTGCTGCTGCACCCGCTCCGCCTCCCGGCCTAGCGAGGCCTCCAGCACCTCCAGGTAGGTGCGCATCACCCCCAGCTGCTCCGACACTTGCTGCTTGAACCGCACCACCGTGTCCTGCAGCCGGGGAGGGAGGGATGGTTACTGCGTTGCCACTCCCCCCTCCCCCATTTCCCTGATCCCTCCTGTAACTACCCCCAATAGCACCTCCCCTCCCTGATCTGCTCCCATCTCTGGGGTGGGAGCCCCCCAGCAACCTCTTCCCCACATTTGACTTCATGAACATGGAGGATGCACAGATTGCTTTGTTACTGTAGGGTCTCCTGACATTGCTAGGGTTACACATGGTTTGTTATTGTAGGGTCTCTCATCAATGCTGGGGTTGTGCACACACTACTTTGTTATTGTAGGGTCTCTCATCAGTGCTGGGGTTGTGCACACACTACTGTGTTACTGTAGGGTCTCCTGATATTACTAGATCTACACATGGTTTGTTGCTGTGAATTTCTCATGGACACTGGGGTTGCACACACTGCTTTGTTATTGTCGGGTCTCTAGGGAGGACTTAACGATTGGGAGTAGCTTGTCTGACATTCACTGAAAGGAGAAGAGTGTGTAACCTCTGGGTGCTGGCAGGGAGGTCAGTGGGATCCCTATGAACTAACAGTGCATCCACCCACTGTTTGAAACGCATCACAGATCCCCTTCCACAGCACACATCCGAATGTCCTGAACGCGTGTGTACACACACACACACACACACACACACGTACACACACACACACACACGTACACACACACACACACACGTACACACACACACACATGTACACACACATACACACACACACACACGTACACACACACACACACACGTACACACACACACACACGTACACACACACACACACACGTACACACACACACACACACACAGGGCCGCTGCTGTCTCACCTCCACCTCTGCTATCTGTCTGTTCAGCAGAGTGATCGTTTTCTCCTTACGCACTTGCGCCTCCTGCAGCTGAATTTGCTGCTGGGGAAGTTGTTTCTGAGAGAGCAAGAGAAAAAGATGAATCGAGTGGTGTGATCCAGGGTGGCAGGGAGGGGGCAGGATACCGGGCTAGATGGGCCCATGGGTCTGATCCAAGGGGGCGGGATACCGGGCTAGATGGGCCCATGGGTCTGATCCAAGGGGGCGGGATACCGGGCTAGATGGGCCCATGGGTCTGATCCAAGGGGGCGGGATACCGGGCTAGATGGGCCCATAGGTCTGATCCATGGTGGGACCAAGGGGGCAGGATACCGTGTTAGACGGGTCCATGGGTCTGATCCATGGGGGGACCAAAGGGGCAGGATACCGGGCTAGATGGGTCCATGGGTCTGATCCAAGGGGGCAGGATACCGGGCTAGATGGGCCCTGGGTCTGATCCAAGGGGGCAGGATACCGGGCTAGATGGGCCCTGGGTCTGATCCAAGGGGGCGGGATACTGGGTTAGATGGGCCCATGGGTCTGATCCATGGGGAGGACCAAGTGGGCAGGATACTGGGTTAGATGGGCCCGTGGATCTGATCCAAGGGGGCAGGATACCGGGTTAGATGAGCCCAGGGTCTGATCCAAGGGGGCGGGATACCGGGCTAGATGGGCCCTGGGTCTGATCCAAGGGGGCAGGATACCGGGCTAGATGGGCCCTGGGTCTGATCCAAGGGGGCGGGATACTGGGTTAGATGGGCCCATGGGTCTGATCCATGGGGAGGACCAAGTGGGCAGGATACTGGGTTAGATGGGCCCGTGGATCTGATCCAAGGGGGCAGGATACCGGGTTAGATGAGCCCAGGGTCTGATCCAAGGGGGCGGGATACTGGGCTAGGTGGGCCCAAGGGTCTGATCCAAGGGGGCGGGATACCGGGCTAGATGGGCCCGTGGGTCTGATCCATGGTGGGACCAAGGGGGCAGGATACCGGGTTAGATGGGCCCATGGGTCTGATCCAAGGGGGCAGGATACCGGGTTAGATGGGCCCATAGGTCTGGTACATGGGGAGACCAAGGGGGCAGGATACCGGGTTAGATGGGCCCATAGGTCTGATCCATGGTGGGACCAAGGGGGCAGGATACCGGGTTAGATGGGCCCATGGGTTTGATCCAAGGGGGCAGGATACTGGGCTAGATGGGCCCGTGGATCTGATCCAAGGGGGTGGGATACCGGGCTAGATGGGCCCGTGGGTCTGATCCAAGGGGGCGGGATACCGGGCTACATGGGCCCATGGGTCTGATCCAAGGGGGCAGGATACCGGGCTAGATGGGCCCATGGGTCTGATCCAAGGGGGCGGGATACCGGGCTAGATGGGCCCATGGGTCTGATCCAAGGGGGCGGGATACCGGGTTAGATGGGCCCATGGGTCTGATCCAAGGGGGCAGGATACCGGGTTAGATGGGCCCGTGGGTCTGATCCAAGGGGGCGGGATACCGGGCTAGATGGGCCCGTGGGTCTGATCCAAGGGAGCGGGATACCGGGCTAGATGGGCCCGTGGGTCTGATCCAAGGGGGCGGGATACCGGGTTAGATGGGCCCATGGGTTTGATCCAAGGGGGCAGGATACTGGGCTAGATGGGCCCGTGGATCTGATCCAAGGGGGTGGGATACCGGGCTAGATGGGCCCGTGGGTCTGATCCAAGGGGGCGGGATACCGGGCTACATGGGCCCATGGGTCTGATCCAAGGGGGCAGGATACCGGGCTAGATGGGCCCATGGGTCTGATCCAAGGGGGCGGGATACCGGGCTAGATGGGCCCATGGGTCTGATCCAAGGGGGCGGGATACCGGGTTAGATGGGCCCATGGGTCTGATCCAAGGGGGCAGGATACCGGGTTAGATGGGCCCGTGGGTCTGATCCAAGGGGGCGGGATACCGGGCTAGATGGGCCCGTGGGTCTGATCCAAGGGAGCGGGATACCGGGCTAGATGGGCCCGTGGGTCTGATCCAAGGGGGCAGGATACCGGGCTAGATGGGCCCATGGGTCTGATCCAAGGGGGCGGGATACTGGGCTAGATGGGCCCATGGGTCTGATCCAAGGGGGCGGGATACCGGGCTAGATGGGCCCGTGGCTCTGTTACCTTCATCCTATGGTGGGCCTCGGCGGCCGTGATGATGATGTGGCCCTTGTGCTTGCCCAGCGAGGCGCACACCCCGCAGATGACCTGCTGGTCCTGCTCGCAGTAGACGCTCAGGGGGTCCATGTGCTCCTCGCAGTGGTCGTGGGGCACCTGCCGGAAGCACTTCACCAGGTGCTCCATCTGCTGGTTGATGCGCAGCTGCTCCACCTTGGTGGGGGCCTGGCAGGTGGGGCAGGCCCCGGCCCGGGACAGGCACTCCAGGCAGAAGGTGTGGCCGCACTCCGCCGTCACCGGGGCCTTGAACAGCTTCAGGCAGCTGGGGCAGCTCAGGTCCTGGTGCATGCCCTGCATCAGCCGCTGCTTGGAGTTCGACATGGTGGGGGGTGGGGCGGGCTGGCAGAGAGGGGACAGAAGGTGACGCGTGTGCCTCATTCCCACCCCCTGAGCCAGCCCGTCCTGGAGCCAAAGCCCCCTAGAGGAGAACGGCACCAAGTCCCATTCCCTGCCCTCCCCACCCCTGCTCGGGATAAATTAGTCGTTTCCCTTCCCCCTGTGTTGCCTATGCAGCCTGGCCTACTGGAGGAATGTTAACCCTGCACGGTATCTGCTGGGCCCATGGCTGCTAGGTGACAAATGCCTATAAATAGCTGGTTTGGAACGGACACGGCAATGGGAGCCGAGCTCGGGGGCCGGCAGATTCTCCATCCGTGGATCACCGCCTCTCCCTGGGCGTTGTGCCTGACTGCGCTGTACAACCCTGATTTTTTGTCTTGACGCTGTTTTGCTACAGTGCATCCCGCGGCAGCCAGGTCTTGCAGTGAATTGCACGGGATGTACGGCTTTGCAGTTGTGTGCTGTATGTATTGTGACCAGACAGCAAGTGTGAAAAATCGGGACGGGGGGTGGGGGGTAATAGGAGCCTATGTAAGAAAAAGACCCAAAAATCAGGACTGTCCCTATAAAATTGGGACATCTGGTCGCCCTAGCTGTACGGCAGCGAATATGCATCTCTGCTGCAGTGTGCCGTGAGTGGCAGGGCATTGCCCCGTTGTCTAGTTAAGCACCAAGTATTGATGGCAGTGAATTCCACATGCACCGATTGGCATTGCATTGCATGCTGTTTTGGTGCAGAGGTGTGTTGTGTTGCAGTCATTGTACTGTTGGGATGGAGTGCAGGCAGGACAAGAAGTAGTTGGCTTGATCTGAAGCATGGGTGTATGTGGGGGTTACAGGTCTCTGGCCTGTGCTATCCAGGGGTTCAGACTCGACACTCATAATGGTCCCGTCTGGAATCTATGAATCTCATGCTGTGCTGTTGCTACAATGGGGAGCGGTCTGGGCTGAGCCCTCTCCAGACCATGCTGCAGGCCAATGTCAGGACCACGTCTGAGGACCAATAAAGGTCATTTCCCGAGTGGGATGAGGGGGTTAATTTCCCCATATCCTGCCCCGCTTGCCCACATTGCAGCTGGGAATAAGGAGCTAGAGGGGTGCTGGGAGGGGGTGAAAGCAGAAGGGAGGGAGTAGACTGATCCCCAATGGGTAGAGATGGGTGAGATCCATTCCGGAGGGGCCTGTCATGAAGCAACTGGGGACTGGATGGCTTCTCCGTGCGTCGGACCCAGGGTTGAGGGGGGAAGGGAGAGGGATGGAGGGAATGAGACAGACACACAAACACAGAGAGAGAAACACCAAGGAACATTTTTAGCCTCTGCCCAGAGAGACTATCTAACCCAAACCAGCCTCACCCCCCTAGGCAGCTCCCTTCTCTGGCCCACCCCCCTCTTTCCCTGCCACATGCTCTTCCTGCACACAAGCTGTCCCGGCTCAATGTCAGCGCCATGGGGTTAAAACGACGCGCAGGAGAGGGGAGAGAAAAGACATGAGATATGGAGACAGACTGACAATGGACGGACACAGAGACGCAGACAGAGGCGTCACTCTGAGTATTTCTGATCCCTGCCCAGAGCTAAGTAGCTCCGGCTTGCGCCAGCTAACCCCCAGTGCTATCCTAGAGGGCCGCGGCTAAGCCCATCTCCCCGTCAGACCCTCTGCTCTTGCCCACACAGCCTGCCCCGTTCTACGCCCTTGAGAAAGCCGATGCCTCCCTTCGAGTTTTCCCAACCACCCTCTAAGCCTGGACCCTGGCACCCCGGTCGCCGTAGGCTGCATACAGCCCAAGGGGCCATGAAATATACCCACAGCCACCGCCCCGGGCGGGAGAGAAAGAAAGCAGCGTCTTACTGAGATCGGAGGAGACGGAGTGGGGAGCAGGGTCCGGTTGGAGGGCGAAGCGGCGCAGCGATCGGACGGGCACCGAGGAGCAGCTGACTGCTGGGATAGGATGGGTTCAGCCGCAGCGCGACTGCCCCACGGCCCCTCCCCGCCTCTATATATAGATCAATAACCGGCTGCTGTTCTGGGAAGCACAGGACACCGGCCAGTTTTTTGTCTGCAGAGCAGGAGGGGGAGGGAAAGGTGACAGGCGACTGGCTCAGGCAGCTGCTGGCATGGGAAGACATGGCTCTCATTCCCCAGCACAGCGAGCGCCCTGCACTGCCCTCCCGGATGCCTGGGTCCCATTCGGCATCCCAGTCTTCCCCTGCACCCCCAGGGTCTGGGAGTGCAGCATTGTCGTCCCGGATGCCTGGGTTCCATTCCCCATCCCATTCTCTTCCTCCTGGGAACCAGGGGCTATGGGAGCCCCTTATGGGGGAGCCCCCTGCACTGCTGTTCCAGACACCTGGGGACCCTCATGCCTTCTCACTCTGGGGGCACGGATCCACTGTGATTTGGGGTGGGGAGGATCTAGCAGCCCAGCTCGGCCCAGCCAGCTGCCACAATCGGATTTCCCAGCCAATATTGCAGAGTCATGGCAGCTGCTGTCCGTGCCCAGTGTGTGAGCGTTGGTGGACACACGGCGATCAGTGCGGGAGCGGTAGGGGTGAATGGAGCTGTCTGTACTCGGGTGTAGGGTTGCCTACTTTCTAATTTCTGAAAACCTGACACTACAGCAGGAGTGCTGGAACCTCCCCCTGCCCCACCTGTTCCCCGGAGGCCCCACCCCCTGCCTTGCCTCTCCCCCAGGCCCTGCCCCCTGCTCCGCCTCTTCCCCCAAAGGCCAGGGCAGCTGAGGCCAGCGGGGAGGCAGGAGCTTTGGATGAGTCTCCCTGACTGTGTGAGGTCTTGGGGCGGGGCCTTGGTGAGGCTGTCTGAGCCCTAGTGCAGCCTGGCGGGGACGGAAGGATCAGAACTGGAGTCCTGAGCTCCCTGTAATGAGGTTGGATGCAGCCCCTCTGAGAGCCTGCATTTATCTCCCCTAAAACTCTTCCACATGGTGTTTGTGGCTGTCCTCCAGTGCCTGGTAGAGCCACCCCGCAGTCCCTGTTCCAGCTCAGGACGAGCGCATACAGCTTCCGCATCTTCTCCGGATTTGTACTCCCCGATTTAACGGTTGAGTTTTGCTAGCCACCGAGAGTGGTGCCGTATAATTTATCCAGAACGCTGCTCACTGCAGTCACCCGCTGGCTCAGCTGTTCTCAGTGCCTGTGAACAAAATGCATATCTGAGGGGAAGAGAGAGAATGAACTGGGGTTTGTTAACCTGTTTGCTAATATAAAATCTTCCCGAATGCGTTTCACCACAGCACCTTGCAGTCTGGAGACTGAGAGATTGCTCGTCCAGTATCAAAATGCAGCCACCTCTGGGGTGAGGTATTGCAACAGGGCTGTACAGCATGTGGACTAGATAAGACATTAATAGGGATTTCTCCATCTGATTTCTTCTGAGGGGAGAAACTGGTCTGTGTGACAGAAGAATTGGATTTAAAAACTGACAGAGCCCCCAGTTTTAAGAGAAAAGGAAGTGTCAATGCTGCTGAACTGGAAGAATTCACTCCACACTGAGGTGTCCTAAAAATGTTAATGGTGCCTGTTCCCATCCCGTGATCTGCTCCTGAGAAAATCCATGATCAAGAGAGAGCAAGGAAAATTTTATAATTAGGCTTGGAAGGATTCGATTTTCATTCAGTAAAAGTGGATTTCATTGCGCACACACAAACTGACAAAAACATGTTTCCATTGATAATAGAAATTTACAGATAGGGAAAGTAAGAAAAATGCTGCTTGAGAACTTATTAGAGTCCAAATCCAGCGATTCAGACTTTTGAATGGGTCTTGTCGCAAATGGACAGTAAAAACAGGGATGTCAGGCTATTTACTTTGTATCTGTTGAGATGCGATATTGACAATGTGTGTTTTAACCGTTTCAAAAGCTTTCCCGTTTTGAATCTCCACATCTGTTTGTCACAAAATAATTGTCTGACCCCTCCCCCATAATTTCATGCCACTGAAAATTTAAGTCAGTCAAAATCTAAAAAAAAAAAGTTTAAAAGAAAACCAATATCTGTTGAAATGATAAACATTGACTTCTGCCACGCCTATCGATAACGCACTGGGTAATGTGTGTCTGTGCTCTCATGCCCTCTGCTGGTAGAAATCAGAGCTGCCCAAATGTGTATCATGGGCCCTTTGATAGATACACTTTACAGCTAGTGAGGGGGGGCTTTACTTAGGGTGACCAGATGTCCCGATTTTATAGGGACAGTCCCGATTTTTGGGTCTTTTTCTTATATAGGCTCCTATTACCCCCCCACCCCGTCCCGATTTTTCACACTTGCTGTCTGGTCACCCTAGCTTTACTGCAGGGGTTCAGGGCCTGGGTTTTTGTAGCAGGAGGATGGGAGCTCTATCCCTGAGGGCATCGTGCAGTTCTAAGCAGAAGGCTAGCAGGGATGTTGTGGTGGTCCACAGCTTTAGGGCCATAATCTTGAGTGCCATGGTCTTAGAGGATATTTCCAATCTTGCTCCTCAGGTCCTCTCCTACCAGGTCTCAAACACGGGGCCTGCGGGGTTATTTCCTGCGGGCTGTCAAGCTCCCCGCCCTCCCGGAGTTATTTCCTGCGGGCCACCAAGCTCTCCTCCCACCCTGCTCTCCCTCCCCCCAGTGCGCCGCGTCCCCGCTCCTCTGCCTACCTCCAGGCGCTTAGCGCTTTCCAGGAGGGATGGGGGAGGAGCGGGGAGCCATGTACTCAGGGGAGGAGGCGGAGAAGAGGCGGGGCTGGAGTGGGGATTTGGGGAAGGGGTTGGAATAGGGGCAGGGAGAGGGAAGAGTTGGTGCGGGGAAGAGGTGGGAGGGGGCAGGGCCTCATGGAGGGGGTGGAGTGGGGACGGGGACGGGGGCAGAGGGTGTCAGTGATGCGGCCCTCGGGCCAATGTACTAGTCCTCATGTGGCCCTCCTGGTGATTCAAGTTTGAGATCCCTAGTCTAGACAGGGAAAGACAGCATCTAGCCCAGTATCCCACCCCATCCTTCTCCCCCAGATCAGACCCATGGGCTCATCCAGGCCCCTTCTTTCTCCCCCGGATCAGACCATTAGGCCCATCTGTGCTTGTATTAGCCTCCCTCTTCCTGCTGCCCTAGATTGGTGGGGCAAAGCAGCTGCTTAGCAGCCACACCGCAACACCAGACAACATTGAAATGCAGCTACCTCTGAGGTAGGGTGACCAGATGGGAAGACCCGAAAATCGGGACTTCCCACAAAAAAAACCCAAAACCGCTCAACCAAACTTGTTGAGCAAAAAAAAAAGGCTCAACCAAACTTGTTGAGCAAAGAAAAAAAGCCTCTGCATCCGGAAGACGGAAAATCGGGACAAAAGGCATCCCGACCAGCCATCGGGACGCGGGACAAATGGTCTGAAATCGGGACGGTCCCGATTTTATCGGGACGTCTGGTCACCCTACTCTGAGGTGGGGCAACTGGTTAAGAGCCATACAGTAATACTGCACAAAAGAGAATCTTGAATCAATTGGATGCTGGGCGGTACACAAGCCTAGGTTTCTTGTATAGCGTTGGCTAGCAAACAGGGTTTGTGCAAAGGTGTTTTCCCAGTGGAAGAGCCAATACATGACTTTGAGGGTAAGTTTGTTCTATGCTTGCTGCTTGACTGAAATTTATAGCAGAGGTGGCTAAACTGCCCCTCCCAAAGGCTTTGGGCTAAAGCCTGCTTATTGCTTTGCCCTGCCCAGAGGGTCAGAGTCCAGACTGTTGATTGCTGTTTGCCCAAGCCAGGAGGCTGTCTGGACTAATGACTGCTTGCTGTTCTTTCCGCCCAGAGGGCGGATGATTGCTATCAGCTGTGAAAAGACAGCCAGGCCTCCCTCTGAGCCTGAGAGGAAAAGGACCATTACAAGCACCTATTAGCTCTTTATCTTGTCTCTCCCCGCTTCTATTCCCGTTGAACTCAGTAAACAGATCATAGTCCTAAAAAAACCAAAAAAACAACAACCTTACTGTAAGAGTCTCGGTCTACGGCGGGGTGGTGGGGCGCCAGCCCGCCTCGCTGTGCTCGGTCGAGTATCTTGGGGAATCGGCGGTCTCAGACCCGAACTCCTCGGGTCGGGTCCGGTGCGGTAGCGGCTAAGCCCTGGCCCTGGTCAGGGCGGGTAACAAACAGCCGAGAGCTCAGGCCCTCAGGCAGGGGCTGAGCAAACAGCAAGTCAATGAGCCCGAGCCCTGGGGCAGGGCGGGGCAGCAAATAGTTCAAAGCTCAGACCCTCAAGCAGGGGCTGAGCAACAGTAAGTCAATAAGCCCTGGCCCTGGGGCAGGGCAGGGCAGCAAATAGTTCAGGGCTCAGACCCTCACGCAGGGGCTGAGCAAACAGTATGTCAATAAGCCCTGGCCCTGGGGCAGGGCGGGGCAGCTAACAGTTCAGGGCTCAGACCCTCAAGCAGGGGCTGAGCAAACAGTATGTCAATAAGCCCTGGCCCTGGGGCAGGGCGGGGCAGCTAACAGTTCAGGGCTCAGACCCTTACGCAGGGGCTGAGCAACAGTAAGTCAATAAGCCCTGGCCCTGGGGCAGGGCGGGGCAGCTAACAGTTCAGGGCTCAGACCCTCAAGCAGGGGCTGAGCGAACAGTATGTCAATAAGCCCTGGCCCTGGGGCAGGGCGGGGCAGCTAACAGTTCAGGGCTCAGACCCTTACGCAGGGGCTGAGCAAACAGTAAGTCAATAAGCCCTGGCCCTGGGGCAGGGCGGGGCAGCTAACAGTTCAGGGCTCAGACCCTTACGCAGGGGCTGAGCAACAGTATGTCAATAAGCCCTGGCCCTGGGGCAGGGCGGGGCAGCTAACAGTTCAGGGCTCAGACCCTTACGCAGGGGCTGAGCAAACCCAGGTCCTGGTTCTGGGGAACCTGGGAGAGGGGGAGACTGCCACCCACACCTGGGGTGGCAGGGGGGACGCAGGCCCACCCACTCCACTGCGTCCCGGCCCGGGGCCCTAACAGCGGCAAAGGATCCGCCGCTGGGTCAGTGGGGATCCTGGCCGCAACACACTGACATGGGCTCTGGCCCCGGTGCAGCCAGATTGGGGTCGGCTGTCCCCGGGCCACTTCCTAACTCCCCCTCGGGCGGTACCTGAGTCCAGGGGGTGTCCTCGGCGGGGTCTAGCCTCATGGGCTCCTCGTCCGACTCGCGGTCACTCGGCAGGTCCGGCAACTCTTCTGGAAAGTAGCCGCTTGGCAGTTCTGGCCACTCCTCTGGAGAGGGGCCGCTCGGCGGGCCCGGCCACTCCTCTGGAGAGGGGCCACTCGGTGGGCCCGGCCACTCCTCTGGAGAGGGGCCACTCGGTGGGCCCGGCCAGTCCAGGCGAGTACCTGGGGCCACAGGGGTTTCCCAGTCCCGAGGTAAGCCGGCTGCGTCTGGTCTCCCTGCTGGCTGGGTCTCTAGTGAGCTCCGCAGGCCCGCCTTTATACTTCCGGGTCGCTCCCTTCTACTTCCGGGTCGTGCCATTCTGCTTCCGGGTCGCGGCCCGTCTCGGGGTGGAGCGGGCCCTGAGCCTCCTGGCCCCGCCCACTCTGGCCACTGGGCTGGTGTTTCACTCTGCGGGGTGGTGGGGCGCCAGCCCGCCTCGCTACACACCCCCCTCCTCAAGGCTGGTTCCCGTTCATCGGGGCCAGACCAGTCCAAATCCCCCAAGCGGGAGAAGAAGTCGGCATTGACGTGGTCCTTACCTGCCCTATGGCGGACAGTAAAAGCATAGGGCAGCAGCGTCAGGTACCAGCGTGTCAGCCTCATGTTGTTATTCTTCATCTTGGCCAGCCACTGAAGGGCGGCATGATCGGTGACTAGCAGGAACGGGGCTCCGAGGAGGTAGTAACGCAATGCATCACAGGCCCATTTCACCGCCAGGGCCTCTTTTTCGATTACTGCGTAGTTCCGTTCACGGGGAAACAATTTCCGACTTAGGTAGAGGATGGGATGTTCTTCTCCATCCACTTCCTGGGACAGGACAGCCCCCAGTCCCACCTCTGAGGCGTCCGTCTGGAGAATGAACTCGCGATGAAAGTCCGGACTATAGAGAACGGGCTCCCGACAGAGACTGGCTTTGAGCTCCTGGAAAGCGTCCTCACACTCCGAGGTCCACACTATCCGGCGGGGGCTGTCCTTCGTCAAGAGTCCCGTCAAAGGGGTTGCGATAGAGGCGAACTGAGGGATGAACCGTCGATAGTATCCGGCAAGTCCCAAAAACTGACGCACTTGTCGCTTTGTCGTGGGGGCCGGGCAGGCCGTCAAGGCCTGGACCTTTCCCACAAGGGGTCTCACTTGTCCTCTCCCGATGGTGTACCCCAGATAGGTGGTTTCCTGCCATCCAAGGCGGCACTTCTTGGGATTGGCCGTCAACCCGGCGGCCCGGAGGGACCTCAAAACCGCCGCTACCCGCTCCAGGTGGTCCTCCCACTGGCTACTGTACACCACCACGTCGTCAAGATAAGCCGCGGCGTAATCTCGATGGGGTTGGAGGAGGCGGTCCATTAGTCTTTGGAACGTTGCAGGGGCCCCATGGAGGCCGAAGGGCATCCGAGTGAACTGGTAGAGGCCGGTCGGTGTGGCAAAGGCGGTCTTCTCCCTGGAGGCGGGGTCGAGGGGAATCTGCCAATACCCTTTGCTCAGGTCGAGGGTAGTGATGAACCGGGCCTCTCCTAACCGGCCCAGCAACTCGTCCACCCGGGGCATCGGGTACGCATCAAACTTGGAGACGGCGTTGACGCGTCGAAAGTCGATGCAAAACCGCCGCGTGCCATCCGGTTTGGGGACCAGCACTACGGGGCTGCGCCATTCGCTCTGCGAGGGCTCGATAACCCCCAGGTCCAACATGGCCTGCACTTCCTCCTCAATAATTTGCCGCATGTGATAAGGCACTGGCCGGGTCGCCTCTCTGATCACCACCCCCGGTTCCGTCTGGATGGTGTGCTGGACGAGGGTCGTGTATCCAGGCTGGACCGTAAAGGTTCGCGGGAACGCCCGGAGGAGGCACTGGGTCTGCTTGAGCTGTTCTTCTGTAAGGGTCTCCCCGAGCTGAGGGCTTACGGGGTCCTCCGGAAGGGTGGCCCGGGGGCCCAGTTCGGGCTCCGGCGGGGAAGGGTTGATAAAGAGTCCCTCCCGCTCCCGCCACGGTTTTAGGAGGTTAACATGATACCGCTGCGTCCTCCGGCGCCGGTCGGGCTGGTGGATCTCGTAGGTGACGGGCCCAACCTTCCGGGCTACCTCATACGGCCCTTGCCACCGGGCCAGTAATTTTGATTCGCTGGAGGGCAAAAGGAGCAGAACCCGATCGCCGGGTTGGAAGTCGCGGACTCGTGCGCCGCGGTTATACATCTGGGCCTGAGCTTCTTGTGCGGCCTTCAGATTCTCCCTAGCTAGAGCCCCGGCTTGCGTAAGGTGATCCTGGAGCTGGAAGACATATTTCAAGAGACCCTGGGCCGGAGACGGGGCTTGCTCCCAGGTTTCGCGCATCAGGTCCAGTAGCCCCCGGGGGCGGCGCCCATATAGCAGCTCAAACGGGGAGAACTTGGTGGACGACTGGGGTACCTCTCGGACCGCCAAGAGCAGCGGTGGGAGTAGCTGGTCCCACCGGCGTAGCTCTTCTGGGGGGAACTTCCGTAACATGGCCTTCAGGGTGCGGTTGAACCGTTCGACCAAACCGTCCGTTTGTGGGTGGTAGACCGACGTACGTAACTGTTTAATCCCCAGGAGTTCGCACACCTGCTGCAGCAGCCGGGACGTAAAGTTGGTCCCCTGATCTGTGAGGATCTCCCGGGGCAGGCCTACCCGAGCAAAGACCTTCACCAGTTCCCCCGCGATGGTTCGGGCGGTGATGCTCCGGAGTGGTATTGCTTCTGGGAACCGGGTAGCGTAGTCCACCATCACCAGGATGTATTGGAACCCGGCCGAACTTTTTTGAAGGGGCCCCACCAGGTCCATAGCCACCCGTTCGAACGGTGTTTCGACGAGGGGCATGGGGATCAGGGGGGCCTTAGGTGTCTGCGGCGGGGCAGCCAACTGGCACTCTGGACATGACTGGCAGTAGCTCCTCACCTCTTGGTGTATACCTGGCCAGAAGAACCGCATCAGTATGCGGGCCAGGGTCTTTTCGTGGCCCAAATGCCCAGCTGCGGGAATATCATGGGCGAGCTTCATCACCGCTCGTCGGTGACACCGGGGCACGAGCAGTTGGGTTCGGGATTCCCCGGTATGCCGGTCCCGCTCTATCCGGTACAGGCGGTCCTGGCGCAGCTCGAAGTGGGGCCACTGTGTCGCCCGCTGGGGGTCAGTTATGGCTCCATCGACGGCTGCCAGCTGCTCATACGCATGGCTGAGCGCAGGATCCGCCCGTTGATCACGGCAGAAATCCGTATGCAGCTGGGGCCCATCCGCGGCGTCCCGCGGAGAGTCTTCGGGTTCCTCCCTTGGTCCAGTATCGTCTGGTGTCTCACCGCCTTCTGACTGGGCCTCGGGAGGATCTCCTTCCAGGGCTGGGGTCGCCGCCGGACCCTCCTCGGTGTTCGCCCGGAGGACTTCAGGGAACTCCGGCCAGTCTCGCCCTAGGATCACTGGATAGGCTAGCCGAGGAGCCAGACCGACCACCATCAGTCGTGTCACCCCATCCACGGTTAGCCGGACTCGGGCGCTGGGGTATGGCCTTACGTCCCCGTGGATGCACTGCAGACGAATCGTCCCCAGGCCTGGATCAGTCTGTAGGCCGAGGTTTTGCCGCACTAAGGTCTGGCCACAGCCTGAATCAATCAGGGCCAGAGTTGGGCGCTCCCCGACAACCACTGGCACTGTGATCTTGGCGGCTTGGGGCCGCCGGGCACGGGCATCTCCCGCACAGACCTGGCCAAAGCTGCAGTCCATCTCGGTGCAGTCCCGCTGCAAGTGGCCATGCCTCCCGCAGGAGAAACATGGTCCGAGCTCCGGTCGTCTCGGCCGGGGCGGGGTTCTGGTCGGGTCCTTTGGGAGGCTTCGGTTGGCCCCCCGGGGTAAGGGCCGAGGTATCGGGGCTTGTCGGACCGGGCCCGCGGTCATCCTGGGTTGGGGCTCGGTGTCCCGCCAGGACTTTCGCGGTTCGCCCCGGATGGGGTCCCTCTTCTCTGGAGTGGGGCGCCCCGGTACCGGCGGGGCAGCTCGGGTAGTTGGCCCCACGGGGGCCTCGGCCGCGAGGAAATCCTCCATCAAGGTGATGGCAGCGGCGACTGTCACTGGCCGATGACGGAGGACCCACGCCTTCCCTCGTGGTGGGAGTATATGGGTGAACTGCTCTAGAAGGATCTGTTCCAGGAGTTCCCCTGGGGTCCGCCGCTCGGGCTGTAGCCATCGTTTGCATGCCTCCCGAAGCTCCTGAGCCACCACCCGGGGTCGGGCTCCCGTAGGATAGGCTAGGGTCCGGAACCGCTGGCGAAAGGTCTCGGGACTAATGTCCAAGGCATCCAGGATGGCCGCCTTTACTTGGGTGTAGTCACGGGCCTCCTCCGCGGACAGGCCCCGATACACCGTTTGGGCAGTCCCGGTCAGATACGGGGCCAGGAGGGTCGCCCATTGGTCTGGGGCCCAC
The DNA here is from genome assembly GCA_037349315.1 of Chelydra serpentina. Classification (NCBI taxonomy): domain Eukaryota; kingdom Metazoa; phylum Chordata; order Testudines; family Chelydridae; genus Chelydra; species Chelydra serpentina. The sequence goes on along the minus strand of JBAIAC010000021.1, from coordinate 446,355 downwards.
CCAGCGACTAGCGCCACCCTCTCAAAGGTCACTAGGAAGGCCTCGGGGTCGTCGGTGGGGCCCATCTTGGTCAATCGGACTGGGGGGGCCGCGCTGGGTGACCCGGTGGCCCCCGCTGACTGGGGCTCCGCAGAGCGGGGTAGCATCGTCGCCAGTTGCTGCAGGCATTGTTGCTGATGCTCCCGGTTCTGGCGCCCCAGCTCCACAAGCAGCTGCTGTTGTTGAGTGCTGAGCTGCTGGACCAGCTGCTGCTGCTGCTGGAGCTGGGCGGCAGCCTGCTGCTGCTGCTGCTGGAGCTGGGTAGCCTGCTGCTGTTGTTGGCTCTCGGCCAAGAACTTAATAAGCTTCTCCATGTCCATTTTGGTCAGGCACGCTCTCCCTCGGGTCCCTTCTCACAGGGTTAAGGGGATCGATGCCCGCATTCTCCACCACGTGTAAGAGTCTCGGTCTACGGCGGGGTGGTGGGGCGCCAGCCCGCCTCGCTGTGCTCGGTCGAGTATCTTGGGGAATCGGCGGTCTCAGACCCGAACTCCTCGGGTCGGGTCCGGTGCGGTAGCGGCTAAGCCCTGGCCCTGGTCAGGGCGGGTAACAAACAGCCGAGAGCTCAGGCCCTCAGGCAGGGGCTGAGCAAACAGCAAGTCAATGAGCCCGAGCCCTGGGGCAGGGCGGGGCAGCAAATAGTTCAAAGCTCAGACCCTCAAGCAGGGGCTGAGCAACAGTAAGTCAATAAGCCCTGGCCCTGGGGCAGGGCAGGGCAGCAAATAGTTCAGGGCTCAGACCCTCACGCAGGGGCTGAGCAAACAGTATGTCAATAAGCCCTGGCCCTGGGGCAGGGCGGGGCAGCTAACAGTTCAGGGCTCAGACCCTCAAGCAGGGGCTGAGCAAACAGTATGTCAATAAGCCCTGGCCCTGGGGCAGGGCGGGGCAGCTAACAGTTCAGGGCTCAGACCCTTACGCAGGGGCTGAGCAACAGTAAGTCAATAAGCCCTGGCCCTGGGGCAGGGCGGGGCAGCTAACAGTTCAGGGCTCAGACCCTCAAGCAGGGGCTGAGCGAACAGTATGTCAATAAGCCCTGGCCCTGGGGCAGGGCGGGGCAGCTAACAGTTCAGGGCTCAGACCCTTACGCAGGGGCTGAGCAAACAGTAAGTCAATAAGCCCTGGCCCTGGGGCAGGGCGGGGCAGCTAACAGTTCAGGGCTCAGACCCTTACGCAGGGGCTGAGCAACAGTATGTCAATAAGCCCTGGCCCTGGGGCAGGGCGGGGCAGCTAACAGTTCAGGGCTCAGACCCTTACGCAGGGGCTGAGCAAACCCAGGTCCTGGTTCTGGGGAACCTGGGAGAGGGGGAGACTGCCACCCACACCTGGGGTGGCAGGGGGGACGCAGGCCCACCCACTCCACTGCGTCCCGGCCCGGGGCCCTAACAGCGGCAAAGGATCCGCCGCTGGGTCAGTGGGGATCCTGGCCGCAACACACTGACATGGGCTCTGGCCCCGGTGCAGCCAGATTGGGGTCGGCTGTCCCCGGGCCACTTCCTAACTCCCCCTCGGGCGGTACCTGAGTCCAGGGGGTGTCCTCGGCGGGGTCTAGCCTCATGGGCTCCTCGTCCGACTCGCGGTCACTCGGCAGGTCCGGCAACTCTTCTGGAAAGTAGCCGCTTGGCAGTTCTGGCCACTCCTCTGGAGAGGGGCCGCTCGGCGGGCCCGGCCACTCCTCTGGAGAGGGGCCACTCGGTGGGCCCGGCCACTCCTCTGGAGAGGGGCCACTCGGTGGGCCCGGCCAGTCCAGGCGAGTACCTGGGGCCACAGGGGTTTCCCAGTCCCGAGGTAAGCCGGCTGCGTCTGGTCTCCCTGCTGGCTGGGTCTCTAGTGAGCTCCGCAGGCCCGCCTTTATACTTCCGGGTCGCTCCCTTCTACTTCCGGGTCGTGCCATTCTGCTTCCGGGTCGCGGCCCGTCTCGGGGTGGAGCGGGCCCTGAGCCTCCTGGCCCCGCCCACTCTGGCCACTGGGCTGGTGTTTCACTCTGCGGGGTGGTGGGGCGCCAGCCCGCCTCGCTACACTTACCCAGGGGGCAGGGTTACTCGTTATTTTTAGGGATACAGACTAACACGGCTACCACTCTGAAACCTGTCCAGGAGAACAGGTAAGAAACCACATCTTAAGGGACCAGAGGAGCTAGCAAATGCAGAGCTTTGCAAGGAGGTTTAGACAGCCAAATGCATCTGATTAACATTCTCTAAATTTAGGCCAATAAACTCCCCCACCCCAAAAAACACCACAAAACCAAAAAAGCAGCAGGAGTAACTGCAGAGTGGGGGCTATCCAGTTTATTGCACTGAATGCAGCATGTATGATTACCTGCCTTATGGGCAGGTGGCATGTGCAGGGAGCTGATGGCCCTCAGAGACAGAGTACAGGCTCTTGAGGCCAGAGTGGCTGAATTGGAGGAGCTAAGGGCAACAGAGAGGTGCATAGATGAGACTTTGCGGGACGCCATAGAACGGTCCCATCCCCAAGACTGACAGCTTCTGTGCTGTTGAGGAGGATGAAAGTCTCGGGGAAAGAGAACATCAAACTGGAGCGGAGGGAAATGATCCCGTAGTTGGGACCCTCCTTCACATGATGTCAGGGTATCCTCTTGCACTAAGGATACCCCTCTGGGGGAGGGAATCCCAGTGATGAGGAAGAGACAGGTAATAGTAATGGGGGATTGGATCATTAGAAATATAGATCGCTGGGTTTGTGATGATTGGGACAATTCATGGTGAATTACCTGTGGGTGTGAAGGTTGCAGCTCTCTTGAGACATCTGGACAGTCTTTTGTGTAGTGCTGGGGAGGAGCCGGTGGTCATGGTACATGTAGGTTCCAGTGGCCTAGGGAAATTCTGGAGGCCAAATTTAGGCTGTTAGTATTAGGGGAAAATTCCTAAAGCAATGTTTGTAAGGCTATTAGTATTCTGATTTATGATGTTTGTTGGGGACCCATTTTGCTATCTAAAATGGAGGACTTGGTCATGTGATCAGGAGGCCCGTTGGAGTGTTTTCCTGCCCTTTCCAACGGTCAGCAGTGGTCCAAGTAGTAAACATGTTCCCGTTTTAACTGGATTTTCCCAGAGATTCTATGGGGTTTCCCTATGGGGTTTCGCGCTATAGGGTCTATAGAAGAGCAGCAGTGACCTCAGTTTGGGGCTGCCCGCCTGCGTGGCAGGTGCGCGCGGGTTTGCTTCCACAGGTGATCGAAACCCCGGACAAGTGCCACGTCTAGCCATTACTTACCATCTGCGGCAGTTAACATCCATTGTTGTCTTTAGCCGGTGAACACCCGGCTGTCATCTCATGAGTCTGCCGCCATGTCCTCTGGAGCCAGTGAGCAGGACAAGCCATCGAGGGATCTCCTCAGAGTCCCTCTCCTGCTGCTCTGTACAAACTAAAGGATCGAGTCCTGAGCAACCATCAGAAGGATGACGTATGTTTACTTACCTTGTGTACTCCATGGGGGTCTAGTTTGGGTCTTGGCTTCAGGCCACAGATGTTCCGAGTTACTGTACCTAGAGAGAGAATAAGTTTCTGTTATTGTTTTATGCATTTTCCCTATTCCCATTTGTGTACCTCAGTTTCCCCCAAATAAACCCAATTGGTTTGGTTTCTATACACCTGATTCTATCCCAGCAGAGGGAGGGGACGGGAGGTTACATCAGGAGGACTAGCTTGGCTGCCAACCAGGTGATAGATACTGGAGCTCGCAGTAAAGGACTGTGGACCTATATTTTAGTTGGGGGTGGTTCCCGTCAGCGTTTCCATATTTTATTCCTTGACCTAACACTAGGTAAGTGACTGAAGTCCAGGACCTCCATGGTTGCATTGTCGGAGATGCTCCCAGTTCCACGCCCAGGGCCAGTTTGATGGGCAAAGCCGCGTGGTCTCAATGCAGGGATGAGACGATGGGGTAGGGCGGAGGGGTTTAGGTTTAACACCTTCCTCCTTTACCTTTTCCACACCCGTCGTGATTTTATAGCCCCCTCAGCCCCCAGGCCAGCCCCTGATTGGACATTCCAGCCTCCCTTTATGCAAATGAGCCCCCCTTCTTCTGATGCTAACGAGGGCCCACGTGGCCCCGAGGGGGGAGGGGAGCTCAGAATGCCACTGAGGTGACAGTTAAACTGACACAACGGCCTCACCCTGGGGGGCGGGGGGGTTGAGAGGAGCGAGGGGGAGGAAGGGTTTTTTTGGGGGGGTGAAGGGATATGGAGGGGGTGGGACGCCCAGGGCAGTGGCAGTTCAAGAGGGTCCAGGAGGAAGGTTAGCTGAGAAGGGCAATAGGGACAGTGGAGGGATTCAAGCACAAGATTGGCGGGGTGGGTTATTTGGTTGCGGGGCACAGGGGGACAGTTCTGGGGGGCTGAGGGGCTGGACTCCAGAGGGGAGTGAGGGGCAGGAGGGGGCAGTTTGGGGGGGACTGAGGGGCAGTTTGGGGGCAATTTAGAGGCAGTTCAGGGGGGCCAAGGGGCAGGACTCCAGAGAGGAGTGAGGGGCAGGAGGGGGCGGTCTGGGGGCAATTTAGAGGCAGTTCGGGGGGCCGAGGGGCAGGAGGGGAGCAGAGTGTGTTTGAGAGGCTCATATGGGGAATTCAGGAGGGGCCAGGAGATGGGAGAGGGCAGAGTTTGGGGATCACTGAGGAGATTTGGGGGTCACAGTTCAGGGGGTTGGTGGGGGAGGGGTAGTTCTGGGGGTCTCTCCCCCCAGGGGGGGCTGTGGGACACAAACAGGCATCACTAAGCAGCAGGGACTTTCCCATCTGCCCGGAGGCTTCCCAGCCCCAAACCCTGGGGGCAGGGGGTACACGGGGGGTGTTGGACATTTTCCCCTCTCTCCTGAGATGGGGCGGGGGCCATCTGGGCAGGCTCCTTGGGGATCCTGCAGGGCCCAGCTCAAGGCCAGCTCAGGCCTTTCCCAGGCCCCCGGCCCTGGCAGCTGCCGCTGCACCCTGTCCCATCAGGCCAGCTGGGCCCCTCTTCCCCAGGTGTGTGAGGGGGGCTCTCATAACAGGGCTGTTTGCTCTGCAGCCTCAGCCCCTGCTGAGTCCCTGCCCCAGGGGAGCTGCTGCTCTGCCCCCCCTCATGCCGAGCTGTGTGGGGAGCCCTGAGCAGCCGGAGAGAGGGAGCCTGCCGAGTCCCAGCGGGCAGTGCAAGCCCTGCAGCACCAGGGCTGGGAGCTCAGAGCTGGGACCGTAGCCGAGATGCAGCTCACAGGTGAGATACGGGCGGAGGACGAGTGCAGGAGGGAGGAATTAATGGATACTTAGGAAGAGACAATCTGCTTGCACAAAAATTGGTCGAAGTGATACTAGAAAAAGGCACTTGTATTCTGGAAAAAAAAAGGGTCCAGATAGGGAGTTACTCAAGTATTGCCATAGGGGTGTGAATTCACACCTTACCTTACGCTGCTATAACTTCCCATATCTATAAGCCCTTAGAGAGGTGTGTCCGGCTGGCACAAAATATTGAAACGTGGGGGCAGGTATCTTGGCACCTTTCTCAGTGCTGGTCCCCCTAGATCCAGAGAAGGCGCTGGCATTGGGAAGGGCCCCACAGCCCTTTACTTACTGTGCTTTCACAGGCAGAGCATCAGGGAGGAACAGGCATTTCCTGGTGGGGGCTGTAGGGGAGCAAGGTGCACATTGTATAGCTGACCTGGGTGGATGCTGGAGCCTTGGGGGTTTCTGGTCTCTCCAGCCCCTGTTCCCAGCATGTATCACACACAGGGGGCGCTGTGTGCCGGGGCAGTGCATGTGGCGGCACTGAGGCCCCTGCTGTTGTCATTGTATTTAAATAGCCCTGTGTAGGTCACTATCTGGCACTCTGAGCTGCTCTGTGTATATGGCCGGGACCTATTGACCTGGGCAAGGGAAGATCAAGCAGTCGGCACAGATTAGGCCCTTATGGGGTAAATGTCCAGTTTATTCCTCCCTCCTCAGGCTAAGAAGCTCTGGGCTGATGGGACAAAGGGGGGAATGAGGAACAAGCAGCCACCAAAGGGCCAGTTCCTTCCCTTGGGGAAATTGCAGCCATGGGGGCGGAGAATGGGGAAGTGACATCAGTCCCATTTCCACCCTGTGTCCCAATCACACACAATGCTCTAGGGATAGATAATAAGATAGAAAATATCATGTTGCCTCTATATAAATCCATGGTACACCCACATCTTGGATACTGTGTGCAGATGTGGTCGCCCCACCTCAAAAAAGATGTATTGGAATTGGAAAAGGTTCAGAAAAGGGCAACAAAAATGATTAGGGGTCTGGAACGGCTGCCATATGAGGATAGATTAATAAGACTGGGACTTTTTAGCTTGGAAAAAAGACGACTAAGGGGGGATATGATAAAGGTCTATAAAATCATGACTGGTGTGGAAAAAGTAAAGAAGGAAGTGTTATTTACTCCTTCTCATAACACAAGAACTGGGCAGCAGGTTTAAAACAAACAAAAGGAAGTATTTTTTCACACAACGCACAGTCAACTTGTGGAACGCCTTGCCAGAGGATGTTGTGAAGGCCAAGACAAGAATAGGGTTCAAAAAAGAACTAGATAAATTCATAGAGGATAGGTCCATCAATGGCTATTAGCCAGGATGGAAAGGGATGGTGTCCCTAGCCTAGGCCTGCACAACTCGTAAAGCGGTGAGGGCCATATTACTCCAAAGAAAACAGCCGAGGGCCAGATGCAAGGAAAGTTGTTGAGCCGAAAAACAAACAAACAACCCCTCTCCCACCGCCAAAGTTGTTGAGCACAGTGAGCCTGTGCAGGCCTGCCCTAGCCTCTGTTTGCCAGAAGCTGGGAATGGGTGACAGGGGATGGATCACTTAATGATTACCTGTTCTGTTCATTCCCTCTGGGGCACCTGGTATTAGCCATTGTCAGAAGATGGGATACTAGGCTAGATGGACCTTTGGTGTGACCCAGTATGGCCATTCCCAGAGTTGGATTGACTGGAGATTAATAGGGGTAACAGCTTTTCCAGCGCCCCCTTAGAATCATAGAATATCAGGGTTGGAAGGGACCTTAGAAGGTCATCTAGTCCAACCCCCTGCTGAAAGCAGGACCAATCCCCAATTTTTGCCCCATATCCCTAAATGGCCCCCTCAAGGATTGAACTCACAACCCTGGGTTTAGCAGGCCAATGCTCAAGCCACTGAGCTATCCCTCCCCCCCCCACAGCTGAGTGAGGGAGGGAGGGAGGGAGGGATTCTGGCTCTGTGAAGAACAGATGGGTAGTGGTATTGGAAGTTGGCATCCCTATTGGGGCAGAGTTAAGGATGTAACGTGGTCTGTGCTGTATGGTGTCAGGGTTGGTGGTTAAGTGTGTCTCGGGGTGCAGGAGTCAGTTAGATGCCATGGCTTTTCATGTCCTTGATTTGGAGGTTTTGTGTTAGGCCTGGTACATTATCAGCTAGCTTAACTGATACGCAACATAGTGCTTTTCTGTATGACTCTGTGTGTGTGTGTGGGGGGGGGGGGGGTGAATGTAGATGACTAATATAAAGAGCACCAATATGTAGTATAGTTCATAAATGTGTAGGTTCAAGCAGGTGCACTGCAAAAAGATTCCTGTTTGCAGCTCTTAACATCCCCTAAAACATCTACCAAAACCTCCAGCTTCCTCCTGACAACTTGTGCAGTGCTGCTGTGTGTGTCAATACCAAACCATAATTTAGGTCCATGGAGCTGCTCTAAGTTACGGCCTCCCCAGCCTTGATTCCAGAATGACCCCTACTGAGCATTTATGGACTTACTATATTCTCCCCTGGCCAGCTAAGGGTTTTATGGTCCCCAGACACTGGTAGGGTGACCAGATGTCCTGATATTAAAGGGCCCGCCCTGATGTTAGGGGCTTTGTCTTATGTACACAACTATTCCACTCCCCTACCCCCTGAAAAAAGTGTGTCCCAATTTCCCCCACTTGCTATCTGGTCACCCTATACACTAGTGACAGCATATAGGGACCTGTAGAAACCTTCTCCAGCACTTAAAGCCTTCCTTAATGTGCAGTCTAGGGCCCAGACCCTCAAAGGTATTTAGGCACCTAACTCCCATTGAAATCAGTAGGAGCTAGACCCTTAAATACCTTACCAAGTGCCATTCGATAGGACCGTGTTAAACAGACCCATGGATTTTAATGTTTGGGTATCGCAGACTAAGGGGAATAGAATCATAGAATATCAGGGTTGGAAGGGACCTTAGGAGGTCATCTAGTCCAACCCCCTGCTCAAAGCAGGACCAATCCCCAATTTTTGCCCCATATCCCTAAATGGCCCCCTCAAGGATTGAACTCACAACCCTGGGTTTAGCAGGCCAATGCTCAAACCACTGAGCTATCCCTTCCTCCCCTAATAACGACTCAGATCCCGACATTAAATATGCATTTCGCAGACACATTCTTGGGCCACATGGAGCAATAACTAGGAAGTGCAGGTGGCAGAGCAGGGCAGGTTAGAGGCTGCACTGTGCACCCGAGCTAGCTTCTGAAAGCCTTCCTGCTTCTCTGCCGAGCAGTCACTTCCTGTTTTCTGTCCCAGGTGCAGAAGCAGTTTTCTGACTCTGTCTCTGCTGTTCTTGGCAGTTTGATGGGCCTTTGTCTGAGGCAGCAGCATGGCAAGGAGAGCCCCGAAAGAGCTGGGAAAGGAGGAGCTGCAGAGTGTCGAGGACGTATGGGGTGAAATCCAACTGCAGGGGCCATATTACAAACCCCAACTGCAGGGGCCATATTACAAACCCCAACTGCAGGGGCCATATTACAAACCCCAACTGGAGGAGGAATATTACAAACCCCGACTGCAGGGGGGATATTACAAACCTACTTACGCACAAGATAAAGAAGATGCCAGCACACCCACTGACCTGCAGATCAGCTCCTATGTGGAAGAGGTGCCGAGACTTAGGTTCCAGGGACTTGAGCCAAAGACACTCATCCCCACACTGAGAGCTGGTAAGGAAGAAGCCAGAGAGAGAAGAGCTCCCAGCAGGATCAGAGGTACTGGAACAATTTGTATAGTGGAGATACTGAGAGCCACTGAACCAAACTGTAAACCCTGTATATAATGGAAGCCACAAGCCATAGGGTGTAGCAGCACCTCCAGCACCCTTACTTCCAGCACCTATGAGCAGGGTCTCTGCAGCCTCCCTGCGTTATGTTACACCCATCCACCTAGCTTGAGAAATGACCTTTCCCCTCTACTGGGAAGCATTAGAAGTGCTGGGAGTTGGCAGCAGGGAGCCAGGAGATTACATTTGGGGGAAACCTGATTTCACACATTCTAGTAAATATCACCTAAGATGAGAGAGTGGCCCAAATGAGATTCTGTGAGTGAATCTAAATCCTGACATGACATCCCATCTCAGTTATCCCTCAGTCCTTATTTAGGCAAAGCTCACAGTGAGGTCACTAAGTAACAACTGAATAAACCTCTCTGGCCTGGACCCCATGTGTTTAAAATACTTCCTCAGTCACCCACCCCTGCTGAGGAGACAGCTTTCACATTCATTTTCTCTGCTTCCCTCGGATCCTCCCATGGAGCCCAGTTTACCTGCTGCTGATTTGCTCTTGTTTAATAGCTTGTGACAGCTCCCCTCGGTAGAGCCAGGTTCCCCCTTCCTTCTATAGGGAACTACTGATTTATTTTAATAACATTTTGCAGAACACAAAAAGTGAAGCGACCCTGCCAGAGCATAGTGCACTAGGGACTCCCTCCTTGCCACCAATCCACCCTCCCTCAGGTCTGCATTAATCACAGCAAAAAGCAAAGGAGGAAAGAGAATGGATTCTGGATCCCAGAGCGACGGGGAGGGTCCCCCATGGGCAGGTTACCTTGGAATTTGTTTACATGCAAACTTGCACGAGTTTAGTTAAACTTCTTTATTTTAAACCACTTCCCAGGCAGCAGTTCTAAGGCTAAGTCTACACAACCCATGGCAGTGCTTTAATGTGGGCTGTGTAGTTTGGGTCTACCGCTGGGAAAGAGCTCTCCCGGCAGTATAAAACCCCCCAGACCCGTGAGGGGGATAGCTGGAAACTACTTCTTTTTAAAAAAAATAACCAAAAAAACCTTTTTGGCTACCGTATATGGGCAGATCTTCTCCTCCTCTCTCAGCTAGGTACTTTGTATCAACACAGATGTTGCTTTTTGGATCAAAACAATCACTAGCTCAGGGACTGGATTCTGTTTTTAAAGGGTTAATTTCCACCAGCGAGTCAGACCCAGAGTTCTGATTATTTTCCACTTTCAACTTCTGCTCCAGGACACCCAGCAATCTGAAAAAGAAAACATAACCTATCGTGGCTCCTTTTGGAGCCCTAATAGGATTTTAATTAAGTAATATGTTTTATTTACATTTCTCTTACCCCTTTTACAATATACGCTGTATATTTCATGGGGGGGAGGGGAATGCACATTTCTTCCATAGTTAACTTCTATAATATTATATTAGCCATATTAATTTTAAAGTGTAACAGTTACAAATGTTTATGTATCCTTATTTAAATGACAGTGTGATTACTTAGAGCAATGTTAAGGCTTAGTGTTTTTAACATTGCTTCCTTTGTACATTCCACCCGTGCCCTTGCATCAGAGATGCACTGTCTTTTAACTTTTTATTCTTCTCCTGCAGTTCTTAGCTGCTATTTATTATTTTAAAAGGATCCAGAATCTCTCCCCATTCTTCTGGTTCTGGCTGCTTTGGCCACATCTTCTGGTCCTTATTTTAAAAGACTAAACTTTATAAAAACATGTTCCCAAAGGGTTAAGTGCGACGTAGTAAAGTCAAACCACACTAGTTGCCTGTGTCCAGCAAAAGGGTCTGTCAGTATAGCAACTTTGAATAAAATATTCAAATGGATTTTTAATGGCATTATTAAATAAAAAAACAACCCAATTCATCTTAAACCGACAAAACAGACGTTTACAAGCCAGGAATGTTGGTTTAGGTCCTTAGAACCTGACATAATTATACAATATATTTACTTTTACATGACTGGGTTTTATTATTGAATCCAGAATTTTCTTCTTCTAACACTACAACTGTTATTCTTTAATATTTTTACAATTCCCACCTATTTTTTCCCTAACTTCATGGTATTAATTTCTGCAAAAGCTATTGTTATCTCTTTATTTTTTTTTATATCACTTACTTCTGCATCCAGTTTATTATATCTTGGCTTAATTATATTATTCTCTGCTGCCACAGCTTTTAGAGTTTTACTGGCAACATAGTTTTGTAATTTTATCTCAGGGGTCTGAAGTACCCCTTGTATCTGCACCTACTCCTCCTGCTGCTACAATGCCTCTCTGGGCTTCCAGTTTATATTTCAGCTTTTAATCTGTTGCCTGCAAGCGGAATGCTCGCCGCTTGCCTGGGCCTGATCCTGTCTTTCCTGCAGGATTGTTCTGACAACTGCCTGAGTGTTTCACCTACTCCTCCTGCTTCTTGCTTCCTTTTTCTTAAACATTTTGCCAGTAATGCTTCAGAAACCAAGGCTTCTTTATGGTTCCTTTCCCCCTTCCTAGCAGGTGGGATAGAAAATGCTAAGCTTCTCTCCCCATCTCAAGAATCTACGGCCGAAGGTATCTACACCAATATAAATCACGCCTGTGAATTACACATCCTAAACGACCCAGGAGAGGGCTCCTACACCTTTCCTGTTAGCTAGAAGTTAATGGCTCTGACCTGTAGCCAGGCTGAACAGCAGTGAGTCTATTTGCCCAGGGCACTCAGTCCGGGCGGGGCTCCTCTGGTAGCTCTCCAACTGAGCTAGAGGGCCTGTCTTTTATAGTTCCAGTTCCTGTTCTGCCCTTCTGCTTCCAGCGGAGCAGCTGTGTGTGTCCCAGTTCTGCCCACCAGGGGGCAGTCAGGGTCTCTCCCTGTCTGTCAGGGCGGGAGACCATGCTCCTTTGCTACACACCCTAGGATATCGGTGATATTCGGTTTCTCTTTCTCCACCCCCACTTATCACTCCTTCATTCCCACTGCCCTTTATTCCCATCTGTCTCAATCCTCCCACCCCTAACCTCAATCTTTCTCCTCCCCTTCTCCCCAACAGCCATTCCCTTGTAGCTCACCCCTCTGACCGCCTACCAAATAGCTGTGCCCTGTTCACTTGGTTTCCCCACAAATTGTTTTCCCCCTTCAATCAAACATCATGATACACAACCCCCAAAAGGGACAGTGCAGCCGGCATGTCCCCCCGGCACGATGGAGAGGGGAATGCGATTTCCGAGGCACAATCTGTCACAGCCCCTGCTCAGGCCTCTGGCTAAACAGCACCAGGGAACATAGGTGCAATCACCAAAAAAATGTTGGGTTGGGGACAGAGGAGTCATTTTTGGATTGAAAGATTGGGGTGGAGGGTGCAACATGGACCTGGCTCTACAGATGAGCTCATTTCCCCTCCTCTTGAAAGTTTCCCCTTAAAAATATTTGTATTTTCTGTCTCTGTCCTATGCTCCTTGTCCTTCAGCTCTTTCTCTGCTGCCTCACCCCAGGAGACGGCAGCACTGAAGCATCTGGGCTTCCTCCTCTACCTGCATTAACCCAAGGGTCAACACTAACGGTGGGGGGGGGGCGGGGGAGGGAATCGTCTGGTTCAGGAGAGCATTCATTGACGATTAACAGCAGGTGGAGTAATATTTACTTTTTCCCCTCCAGCCACAGGGCCAGCAGAGTTGGGGGGTGAGGCTGGGGAAATAAACTGGGGCGGATGTGACCATGCCAGTGGTTGCCTGTGTGGCACGAACATGATATATAATCATGACGATCATTAATTTGGTATTTTTTAAATGACTTCTCAGGGGAACATTTTGCCAACCCGCAGAAAGGACTTTTTGCCTATGCCGCGAGTAGTGATGTCTTGCCTCAGCTGCACATGCAGGCACCGGAGAGCAAGCCACACCAAATGATCACAGTTGAGAGAACTGACCCGGAGAAGATGCGGAAGCTGTATGAGTTGATTCCAAACTGGGACTCACGGTTCAAGAGCATGCTCTACTGGGCACTGAAAGTAACAAACAGAGCCCTCGTCGAAGAGCTGGAGGGTAAGTAAATGACATCTGGGAAATCAGCTCCCTGTGTGACCCAAGAGGATTCACCCCAAGCCCATCCCAATGGGGATACTAGCTTGCCTCGCTGGCTTTTATCCCTTGCCCATCACTGGTATCTGAGCTGGACGAGGATATTTAAGCAGCTCCCACAATACTGGCGTAGCCCCTCCCCAAGCCTCCCTCCCTCCTGTTTGCTAATTGGAGTGGCTTCTCCCTCCACCTCACATGGGTTGGGTCTTGGGTTCTTTACTTTAGCACCTGGTGCCTCCACCCTAGGTGAAACCTCTCCATGCTTGAGACACAATGGGTGCTGTCCTTAGTTATTTTCCCAAATACCTCTTCTCTATTCCCAAGGAATACAACCCAGTACATAAACAACACATTAATATAAACCCTAACAAATGCAATACCACACTCAAAAAGGAAAAATATAACACAGGGGACTGTATTGGGGAGAAGAAACAAAGGCATTAGGGGAGGAAGAATTAAAGTTAACTGAAATACTAAACATCAACAATATAACAAATTCCCTACCTCCCTGCCTTCCCATTGCACACAACCCTCAGCTCCCTCCCTAGCACCTTTCCGGGCAGACAGCATGCGCAAAATCAGTTCTGCGATGAGTGCTGTAAATGAGGGCTGGGATGAATACAAGAAAAGGGTTCCCTTATAGTGTTTTCCCCCCTGAGTGGATCAGAGTCCTCTCCTGGCTCCCTGGGTTAGAGTCCTGGGGAGATTTCTGCTGGCTCTAGGTAGCCAGTGCCAGGGTGGTTCTGTGCTGGTCTTTGCAGGGCTGGCACGCCCAATCACATATTAAATCCCAAAATAATTCAAAGTCCCCTTTGTGTGGGAAGTGGGGAGTTGAGTAGAGACTCCAGATACAGGCTGTGCTGCTGCTCCTCTCCCACCTCCAAATTCAAACAGCCCAAACATGAATCAAAAACAACCCACTTTGTCTCTGAGTCAGGCTGTCCCCTCCCACTGAGGGACTGAACAGTCCTGGCTTCTCATTGGCCCAGCAGACTGTTTACATGAATCACTTGATCTCATGCTCCCCACTGGCTTTTGAAGGAGTTTCATCTATTCTGTCCCTGCCCTGGACCCTAAGCAGGGTGAGAAATGGTGCCCAGAGGCTCTGGAGCCATTGTTGCTGTAGTCCAGAGGGCAGGACCCCCTAGAGGCTCAGTTTGGTGTTCCAGGAGCTAGCAAACTCCAAAGCGGGTTACTCCGGATGACGTACAGTGTAGGAGCGTTTGCTCCACGCGGGAGATTCTTTCAATATGTGGTGCTGTCAGGTCCATTCCAGACAGAGCCTTCTCCGGCTGTGCAATCCAGAGCTTGGCTTCACACAAAGGGCCAGGGCTCAGTTCTGCAGGGAGCTCCTCATTCACATCCCTTGGAATTATGCATGGGGTGATTAGGCCCCTGGGGGTTGCTTTGGCCTGTTATTCACGTTAGGGATATTTGTAACATTCACTTAGATTTCAAACCTCTCCAGAATGTGGAGGGAATGTGGGGTTTGGATTCAGCATTTTGGCCTGGGCTCTTCTGTTCCATTAAGACACACCTCATGTTCTTCCTCCCTCTCGCTCTCTGTCCAGCTGACATGAGTAGCTGGGAGCAGGAGCCCTCCAGTAGCACCAACTTAGGAGCTGTCAAATTACTTGGCAGATTTAACCCTTGGTTAACTGCACTGAGGGGGGTTTAGCATGTTCATCTACCGAACAAAGCTTCTAAAACCACCTATTGACCCCCTCGCACAACAAGGAACCAGGCCTCTGCCTTGCTGCCCGCCTTCCCTGCCTAAACCATTCCTTCTCAGCTTGGTCCCAGGATGCTGGGTGTTGGATGCCTACGTGTAGGTTCACTCCTGCCACGTGGTTTAAGCCTCCTCCCATTTTTCTCCCTGGTACCTGCTATCGCCACTATCTGGAGCGGCTTCTTCCATCTCCTCATGTGGGCTGGGTCCGGGGTTATTTTTCTTGGCTCTTAGATGCCTCCACTCAGGGTGACTCCTCGCTGTGCCATATACACAGGGGTGCTGTCCATTAAGAAATCAGTGACCATGCTACTAGTAGCATGGAGCATAAAGTTCAATACACAAGGGACAACAAGGTAAATGAAACGAACCCAGCAAAGGAATGACACCGCAACAATACCAGTGGCACAGAGGGGGGACTTTACTGGAGACATGAAAATAGGATCTGGGGGGCTCAGAGCTGGGGCAGGGGGTTGGGTACAGGAGGGGATACAGGCTCTGGGTGTGGGTTCTGGGGTGGGGCCAGGGATGAGGGCTTTGGAGTGAAGGAGGAGGCTTTGGGTTTGTGGGGGGGCTCAGGGCTGGGGCAAGGGGTTGGGGTGCAGGCTTACCTCTGGCAGGTCCCAGTCAGCAGTGCAGTGGGGCTAAGGCAGGATAGTCCCTGCCTGTCCTGAAACCGTGTTGTGCAGGTGCACCCCGGAAACAGCCAGCAGGTCCGGCATTAGTAGGCGGGGTGGGGGGGATGAGGTTCCACGTGCTGCTCTTGCCTGCAGGCCCTGCCCCCCAGCTCCTATTGGCCGGTTCCCAGCCAATAGGAGTGTGGAGCCACTGCTTGGGGCAGGGGCAATGTGCAAAGCCTCTTGCCCCCTGCGCTAGCGCCAGATCTGCTGGCCGTTTCCGGGGCACAGCGCAGTGCCAGGACAGGTAGGGACTAGGCTGCCTTAGTGTCGTAGCACCGCTGACGGGACTTTTAACATCCCGGTCAGCGATGCTGACCAGAGCCGCCAGGATCCCTTTTTGACCAGGTGTTCGGGTCCAAAACTGGACACCTGGTCACCCTAAGGATGCCATGTGTCCTGCGATGCAGTGTTGCACTGCTATGGCACTGACCAGCTTAAACAAATGGTCCCTTTACTTTTTCTTCACCGTGGGTTGAGGCAGGGTCCTCTCCTGACTCCAACTGGGCTTGCTGGTTCCCTGGGCTGGAATCCTGCTGGAGTCTGGATCGGCTGTTGGTAGCTGGTGCTGGGTGGGATCGCCCTCTGGATGCTGGTCATTGCGGAGCTGGAGCAACCTGATCTCTGCAGCCCCAGTCTCGAGCAGCACAAGAACGCCCTTGGGGGGAAGGGGAAATCCAGCAGGGACTCCCTGAGCCACACCGTCTCTCTCCCAAGGTGCAGACTCAAACGGACCTTTCTCTCCTTTGTGTAAAGTCAGGCTGCCCCTCCCTGGCTAGCTTGCTGGGGGCTGTGCTTTGTCATTGCTCCAGGGGTTGCTCCTGAAGACACCTCCCTAAACTTGCCCCAGCAGGGATTTCCAGTTTCTTCTGTCCCCACCCCTGACTTCAAGCACGCTGGGAATGGGCTCAGAGGGCTCTGGTAGTCATTGTAGTCCTTTGGGCAGTGGTCCCTCCATGTGTAGGCTGGAGCTCCAGGAGCTGGGAAACTCGTGGGAGGCTCCATCCCAAAGGGACAGTCCCCATCCCAAAGAGCTCACAGTCTGAATACAGAGCACAGCCAGGGCTGTGGGACGGGCCAGAACACACAGCCGAGTGGTGGGTGACACACACATGCTAGTGCCACAGGCTTCCCTTTTGGGTTAGTTTTTGGGTAGGGGAGGCAAAGGGAACTGTGCGGGGGAACAGAGTGAAGGTAGGAAGAGTAAGACTGAAGGGAAATGACTGGGAAGGAGGGGGTAGGAGCAAATGGCCAATCAGCAAGGGGGAGAGCATGTCCATAGTAAAAACTGGAGGCAGGGGGAGTCTGATGACATCACCACTGTATGAAGTTCTGTGTTGTTGAAACTGATGTTGTGGTTTCTCCTGCCATCTTGAGTCCCTGCCCCCAGGTTCTGCCCTGGAGTTTCTCCTGTCCTTGAAAAGGGGTGGAGGTGGAGGGCTGCCTGGTGACCCAGTTCACTATCTGGGAAGGGGTAGCCCTGACTGGATCAATTTCCCCCTCTCTTACCCAAAGGTGCTGCAGACAATAGTCCCCTTCAAAGAACTCTCCCATGACACAGGTACTGGGAGCTGTCAGATCAAGGGCAAGAGTTAGTGCAGGCCCTGGAAAAGCAGTTACCACTAACAGCCTTAACTCTGCCCCTTCCCTCACACTGCCATCGCCATTCACTTAAGGCAAGGGCATGTCTATAGGAGAATCACAGTCAGGTGATTGCCTAATTGCTGTTCTCTGCTGATTCGGTCTGGAATTCCATGAGTTGTCTGCCGCCCCCACAATCCCAGCAGCCAGCATCTGCCCCCTGCACTTCCTGTCCTGAAGTCTAGTTTAACACTGTTGTGCAACTGTTAAATGGCTGCCACACCCCACCCCAGAGATGGCTGCATGTCGGTGCTGGGTGAGGGTAGCAGATGGCTGGATTCAGTGGAGAGCAGGTGGCCCTATCCAATGCAGCTGGCATGTCCCCCTGCATGATGGGAAGCTGAGGGAGGGACTGCAATTTGAGGCATGATCCATCCTGGGGCAGAGCAGCTTTGTCCCAACCCCTTCTCAGAGCTGAGGCTAAGGGTATGTCTACACAGGGATAAAAATTCCATGGCTGACTTGGCTTTGTGGGGTTCTGGCTCCAGGGCTGAGCAATAGCTGTGTAGATATTTGGGCCAGGGTGGAGTATCCCAGAGCTCGGGCTGGAGCCCAAATGTCTTCACAGCAATTTTTAGCCTCACAGCCTGAGCCCCATAAGCGTGAGTCAGGTGACCTAGGCCAACCGCGTCTGATATCCTGTGTAGACCTACCCTAAGTGGCCCCTGGACCAGCCCTGAATAGTCTGGCCACTAAACCCAGTGATTCAGTAGGGTTTTTTCATGTCTTTTTGCTCAGGGGGACATTTTGTTGAGTGGCACCGAGAGGAGCTGATCAAACGAGCCTCCTTGGTGGATGAAGTCCTGGCTCTGCTGTATGGAGATGTACTGCACAATGAGCAATACATGGAAATCTGTACTGAGCCGGGGAAGATGCGGAAGCTGTATGAGCTGGTGCCAAACTGGGACACAGAGCGCAAGGACCGGCTCTACCAAGCACTGAAGGAAACAAACCGAGCCCTCATCGAAGAGCTAGAGGGTAAATAAATGGAATCAAGAAAATAATCGTCCCCAGCACCTCCAGGACACTATACCCCAAACCATCCCAGAGGGGCCACCAGCTTGTTATCAATAGAAATGTCCAGTCCTTTGGAGAATCTTCAGACATATTAATGCTTACATATTTTGGGAGGAATGTCAAACCTCATGCTTCGGACCTAAGACAATCTCTGGCTATAAGTGTACGTCTACACAGAAAGCAGAAACCCATGGTAGCGAGTCTCAGAGCCTGAGACTACAGACTCATGCTCATGCTCCAGCTCTATAAATAGCCGTGTAGATGTTTGGGCTCTGAAGCCAACTGCCTTTGCTTCACACTCCGAGTCAGAACATCTGCAAGCTACACAAGCCCCATGAGCCCAAATCTGTAGACCCAGGATCTGAGACTCACTGCTGTGGGTTTCTGCTTGCTGCATAGACATAACCTTAGATATCAGGATGAGACTTGGTGTACAGGGCTAATTACCCCACATCTGATACTGCAGGGCTTTCACACCTTGCTCGGAAGCATCTGGTTCTGGCCACTGTCAGGGACAGGACACTGGGCTAGATGGACTAGATCCAGCCTGGTGGTTCCTACATTCCTCCTGGCCTGTCCCATCACACAGGCTGTGGCAGTTGCTGTTGTGTTACCTGAAGAAAGGCATGGCCCAGGAGGTTAAATGAATGACACTGTCAGAACATTAAACAGCCAGTTGTAGTCTTGGGGTCTGTCAGCACAGAGAGTTTAGTTTTTTATGGTGACTTACCTGGAGCAATTGATTTGAGTTTCTAGGAGGGCTCCTCGGAGAGGAGAGGTTAACACAAGAGCTTGGCTTCATGAAACCTCTTCCTTTGCAGGGAGAGAATGGTCATTCTGCAATGGGTTTGTATGTTAGAGGAGAGAGAGCAGGACATATTGAACAGGGGAAATGGCTTTCCACCTTCGGAGTTCACAGGGATGAGAGCAGCCACAGACAAGCACAGCTTTGTCCCTCATCTGGGATGACATCTGTTCTGTGTTGCTCTCTTTCACTGTTCCTTTCTTACGCCGGGGCAGATTATTACTAGGAATTATTTTCCAGGTCATAGCACCTAAAATGAGCCCCATTGTGTGAGGCACTGTACAGATAGAGGGGAAGAGACAGTCCCTCCTCTGAAGAGATTGCATCAGCACAGACAGGAGGTGGGAGAAGGGAAGGATTATTGTCTCCATTGAACAGGAGAAGAACTGAGGTCCTGAGGGGTGGAAAGACTTGCTTGAGGTCACATAAGAAGCTTGTATTAGAACCAGGAACTAACCCCCGGTATCATGTGTCCCAGGGCAGTGCCTTAACCACAAGGCCACCCTTCCAGAGCTGGGTAGATGCTCTCCTCCTGCCATACTGGTGCTGGTTGGGACAGTTAGCATTAGTCACCTGACATAACACTGGAGAAGGCTGAGATAGAGGGAGGCTGGAGTGGGATGAAAAGGAGAATGTGAGGTGAGGGGGAAAGAGCAGGAACCTATCACTGCACATCTCGGAGGCTGGCAGATCTGGCCAGTCTGACACCAATGGTCCAATGTCCTCACTGCTTGTGTTGAGGCCTGGATGTCTTTGAGTCCACAAAGCAAAGACCAGTCCTCAGTGTGGTTTGGGGGAGAGAAATGAGAGAGAATTATTCTTAATGGATGGTAGGGTTCTTTGGGGACGGGGAACACAAACCTCAAGCATGGCCCCCTGCGTGCTGGGGAGTTGGGGGTGGGACGGTGACATCTGAGGCATGATCCTTGAGCTCCCCCTGGGGGCAGGGCAGGTTTGCCTCAGTCCCTGCTTTGGGCTCTGGCTAAACAGCCTCAGAGAACTGCCTGAAATAGCCTGAACAGCTGGAAACAGCACTCACAGATTTATTGTTTTTAGTGTCTCACTCACCAAGGGAACGTTTTGTGGAGCGGCACCGAGAGCAGCTGATTCAGCGAGTCTCCCCAGTGGACACAGTCCTGAGTCTGCTACGTGAGGACATGCTGAATGATGATCGATACTGGACCATCTTGGCGGAGAGATCCGACCGAGAGAGAATGCGGAAGCTGTATGAGCTACTGCCGAGCTGGGATGCAAGGGACAAGGACCAGCTCTACCGGGTGCTGACAGTAACAAACCCAGCCCTCGTTAAAGAGCTAGAGGGTAAATAAATGGAGTAAGAAAATAACCGCCCCCTTTGTCCCCAGGGGAGCTGCCCCCACAAGCCCAACCCAGAAGGGCACTAGCTCATCTCTCTAGGTTTCTATACCTCGGGCATCACTGTGGTGTCAGGGCTGAACAAGCACAGGTGCTGGCTTCTTCATTCCCCAGGGGTGCTCGACCCCCCACTCTGCCCCAGGCCCCCTGTCCCCACTCCACCCCTTCTCCCAAAGCCCCACCCCCGCCCTACCTCTCCCTGCCCCCGCTCCGCCCTATCTCTTCCCGCCCCCTCTCCCGCAGCACCTCCTGCACGCCGCTGAACAGCTGATCACCAGTGGGCGGGAGATGCTGGGCAGGAGAGGGAGGAGTTGATCCATGGGGCTGCCGGTGGGTTCTGGGCACCCACTATTTTTTTTTTCTGTGGGTGATCTAGCTCCGGCGCACCCATGGAGTCGGCACCTATGTGAATAAGGATTTTAAATTAGCCCCCAAGGCCAGGGCAGGAGCTGCAGCTGAATTATAAATCACCCGATCCTAGTTAACTGCACTTGTGACCACAAATGTATTTACAGAATGGCACCACTTCTGTAAACTCCAGCTGTCCCCTGAGCTGATCCCCTCGTCTCCCTCTACACCCGTTCCTAGAAATTACCCCAGCCTGCCCCCCAGTTTTCCCCCTGAATCATCCCATTACACATGTGCTGGGAGCTGCTGGAGCAAGGGCAGAACGTAGTGCTGAACCTAGAAATGTGGTTACCCCAAACAGCCTTAGCTCTGCCCCACATCCCCCCATTCTTCACTGAAGCCAGGACATTTAATAATGAACTTCACGGTCTCAGGGAAGAGAGAGATTAAGGTGCCATCGGCTGATCCACTCAGGTTTCCATGAAAGGTCTTTCCCTTCCTCCCCCTTTCTCAACAGCTAGAACCCTTCATTGCCGGTCTTAAATTGTGCTGTGTTGTTGTGTGGCGGTTGTCCCATCCCAGAAGCGGATGCATGTCAGTGCAGGAAAATGATCCCCATCTCTAGAGTCTGAAAAGCTCTTTGAGATTCCCCTGGATAAGAGGGCTGGAGAAATAATGGAGCTTTGTTCTCAAGGACCAGATTGTGCCCCATCCATGCAGCACGTAGGGGGGCGGGGCACAAGGAGCTTTCATTCCCCTCCCTAATATGTGCCCTGCACTGAGCAGAGCAGAGAAGCTGTTCACTCCAAGTGCCCCTAAAGAGGGATGCCTGAGGTACCATCTGTCCTGGAGCTCCCCCTAGGGGCAGGGCAGCCTTGCCCCAACCCCTGCTCAGGGCTCTGGCTAACCAGCTCCAGGGAACAGCCTGAAATGGCACTCAGGGATTTATTGTTGTTTTTAGTGCCTCTCTGCCCAGAGGAACATTTTGTGAAGCGGCACCGAGAACAACTGATTCAACGAGTCTCTTCAGTGGCTAGAGTCCTGAGCCTGCTACGTGGGGATGTGCTGAACTATAAACAATACCAGAGCATCTCATCTGAGAGATCTGACCTGGAGAGAATGCGGAAGCTGTATGAGCTGGTGCCGAGCTGGGACACACTACACAAGGATCGGCTTTACCACGCACTGACAATAACAAACCGAGCCCTCATTGAAGAGCTAGAAGGTAAATAAATGGAGTAAGAAAATAACCTCCCTCTCCATCCCCATGGGAACTGCCCCCTGAGCCCAGCCCAGAGGGGCCCTAGCTCATCTTTCTGGGTTCTTGAGTAGATGCAGCCAGGTATTCCACTTAAGTGTGTGCACACCCAGCATGCCGGAGCAGGAGAGTTTTGTCCAGTAGTACTCATAGAGGGGTGGCGCTCACACCTCACGGCCATAATCCCTCCCTGGTTATATGAGGTGGCACTGCCCTGACCTACCTCAGTTCCTTCTTACCACCCATAGCTGGAGTCAGAACTCTGTGTGATTTCAAGCCTCAAGCTTCAAGTCATAGGTTATGGGGGGGGGGCAGTCAGGGGACAGGGAACGAGGGGGTGGGGGAGGTTGGGTAGGCTTGGGAGTTCCGGGGGTCTGTTGGGGTGGTGGTGGATGGGGTCGGGACAGTCAGGGGACAGGGAAAGGGGCAGGTTGGGTAGGGGGTGGGATCCTGGGGGGCAGTTAGGGTGGGGGGGTCTTGGGAAGGGGTGGTCAGGGGACAAGGAGCAGGGCAAGGGTTGATGAGAATCGGTTGTTAAGATTTTGGCAGCTCATCACTGGGTAAGACCTGTTCTCAAACTTCACGGCCTCAACAAATAGATAATAGAACAGAAAATATCATCTTGCCTCTGTATAAATCCATGGTATGCCCACATCTTGAAAACTGTGTGCAGATGTGGTCACGCCATCTCAAAAAAGATATATTGAAATTAGAAAAGGTTCAGAAAAAGGGCAACAAAAATGATTAGTGGTATGGAATGGCTTCCATATGAGGAAAGATTAATAAAACTGGGACTTTTCAGCTTGGAAAAGAGACAGCTAAGGGGAGATATGATTGAGGTCTATAAAATCATGACTGGTGTAGAGAAAGTAGAAGTTTACTACTTCTCATAACACAAGAACTAGGGATCACCAAGTGAAATTAAAAGGCAGCAGCTTTAAAACAAATAAAAGGAAGTATTTTTTTCACACAACGCACAGTCAACCTGTGGAACTCCTTGCCAGAGGATGCTGTGAAGGCCAAGACCATAACAGGGTTCAAAAAAGAACTAGATAAATTCATGGAGGATAGGTCCATCGATGGCTATTAGCCAGGATGGGCGGGGATGGTGCCCTTAGCTTCTGTTTGCCAGAAGCTGGGAATGAGCGACAGGGGATGGATCACTTGATGATTCCCTGTTCTGTTCATTCCCTCTGGGGCACCTGGCATTGGCCACTGTCGGAAGACAGGATATTGGGCTAGATGGACCTTTGGTCTGACCCACTATGGCCATTCTTATGTTCTTAGGTAAATATATCAGGTACATGAGATTCCTAATGGTCACTCTATCAACTATCCTCCCAACATTGTCTCAGAATGGCTGGTTTGCTGTGTTGGACCTTCAGAACACCTACTTTCATGTGGCAATTTTGCCAAACCACAGAAAATTATTTGATTCATCTAAGTGAAGGCTTGACAAAGCCCTGGCTGGGATGATCTAGTTGGGGTTGGTCCTGCTTTGAGCAGGGGGTTGGACTAGAACCTCCTGAGGTCCCTTCCAACCCTGAGATTCTATGATTCTAAGTGGAGTGCCATTTCCAGTATTATAGTTCCCTTTGGCCTCGCTTGTGCTCCTTGGGTTTTTACCAAGTGCATGGCCATTGTCATGGCATGTCTTAGAAAGAAAGGGATCCACATCTTCCTGTATTTGGATAACTGGTTACAGAGGGGCAGATCCAGTGAGGAAGTCTTTTCTCATGTCACCACCACACTGCACCTACTTGACCATCTGGGTTTCGTCCTAAACATCAAGAAGCCAACTTCGGTTCCCATTCAGAAAATCGAGTTCATTGGAGCTCTATTAGACTCTATGAGTTTGAGAGCATTTCTGCCAAGCAACCATTTTCAGTTTTGCCACCTCTGTTTCAATCTGCAATCTCAGCTTTCCATGACAGTTCAGATGTGTCTGAGGCTCTTGGGCCATATGTCCGCTTGCAGAAAGGTGGTCCACTTCGCAAGGCTGCATCTTCACCCCCTCCAAATGTGGCTCAGGACAGTTTACCATCTGACTCTTCACTTCTTGGACAGATTGGTCCATCTTCCTTCACTGGCCCTGGATTCCTTACACTGGAGCTGGTACTTATAGAGAATGTTTGTTTGTCAGGGCATTCCTTTCATCTGGCCCTTACCAATCAGGACTGTTGTCAGGGCCGGTGCAAGAAAGTTTCGCGCCCTAGGCAAAACTTCCTTGCACCAGCACTGTGCCCGCTCTCCCCCACCCACCCAGCTAATGCCGCGCCCCCCGCGGCAACCAGCTAACCCACCCCCTCGGCAGCCAGCTCCCCATCCCCCGCGAGGCAGCTTCCCATCCACAGCGGCAGCTCCTCAGCCCCCCGCCCGTGGGCCACGGCGGCTCCCCCCACGTCCAGCGGTGGCCGCGGAGGGGGGGGAGAGCGGGGAGCTGGCCACCTTTGGAGGGAGCCACCGTGACCCACGGCAGCCTCCTCCCCTCCCCCCCCCACCCGCGGTGGACTGCTCCCCACTCCCCCTCTCCCGTGGCAGCTAACCCGCATGCCGGGGCAGCCTCCCGCCCCCACGCCTGTGGCAGCAGCTCACCTCTGCCAGCAGCTGCCGCATCGCCGCCAGGAGTCGCCGCCCCCCAAATGCCGGCACCCTAGGCAACTGCCTAGGGTCGCCTAATGGAAGTGCCAGCCCTGACTGTTGTCACTGATGCCTCCCTGAGAGGGAGCACATCTGGGGTTGCTGAAAGTCCAAGGTCTGTGGTCAGAGCTGGAGTCCTCTCTGCATATCAACATGCCGGAGCTTCGGACCATTTACGATGCATGTCATATTTTTTGGGTCTCTGTCAGGGGCTAAGTGTTTCACTTATTTACCAGCGATACCACTATGATGTATTAAGGTAACAAACAAGGAGGAGCACACTCCAGGGTGCTCTGCCAAGAGGCAATCCGGTTGTGGCAGTTTTTCATCAAGAAGCATGTCACTCCAATAGCCGACCGCTTGCCTGGGGTTCAGAATCACCTTATGGACCATCTCAGCAGGAATTTTTCACTGAGTCACAAGTGGCCTCTGAAGACAAGTGGCCTCTGGACTATCTTTGTAACCTGGGACATTCCAGTGATCAATCTGTTTGCTATAACAGGAAATGTCACTTGTTCTGCTCTCAAGGTAGCCTCAGTCCGGGATCCCTGTCCAATGCCTTCCATCTCAGTGGCTGAGTGATGCTCTTCTACACCTTTCCCCCAATTCTGATCATCCCACAGGTCATCCTCAAGTTGATGGTGGATCAGGCTAAGCTCATCCTTGTTGCCCCCAGTATATCCAAGGCAGGGCTGGTTCTCTGACCTTCTTGTGCTGTCAGTTCAGCCTCCCATACCGCTTCCTCTCAATCCTGACCTACTCACTCAGAATCACGGTGGCATCTTGTACCTTGCATCTCATGGCATGGCTGCTGCATGGCTGCTGCATGGCTGAATGAGGAAGAAGGGCGATGTTTGGCAGCTGTTCAGCAGATTCTACTCAACAGTAGAAAGCCCTCTATCAGGAAGGCTTATTCAGCAAAATGAAAATAGTTTTCTATGTGGTCATTGGCCTGCAGAATTCACCTGATGCTGGCTTCCATCCAGGACATCATGGAGTACCTGCTGTTCCTTCAGTCATCAGGACTTGAGCTGAATTTGTTGAAAATGCAGTGATATTGGCATTTCATCCCCTTATTCAGGGAAGATCAGTCTTCTCCAATCCCATAGTAGCAAGATTCTTAAAAGGGCTTCTTTGTCTACATCCGCCAGTCTGAAAGCCTCTGTGGGACCTTAACATGGGCCTTACAGTGCTGATGGGACCTCTATTTGAGCCCCTAGCAGCTTGTCCCTTTCCTCTCTTGTGTCAGAAAACTGCGTTCCTGATAGTGATAACACCCGCAAGGAGAGTGTGTGAGTTGCCGGCTCTGATGGCAGGGTCTCCTTATACACAGTTCTCCAAAGGCAAGATGACTTTTTGACCACATCCCGTTTTTTGTCTAAAGTGGTTTCTCAGTTTCATTTGAACCAAGCTGTGTACTTACCTGTGTTCTTTCCTAAGCCATATTCATCTCCAGAGGAGCAGCGTCGCCATACGTTAGACACCAGGTGATGTCTAGCCTTCTATTTAGACAGGACTTCTTTGTGTTTTGCCTTGCCTGTTTATGTCATATGCAGATCGCATGAAGGATCAAGCAGTATGTGCACAGATGATTTCTAGATGGATAACATCCTGCATCAAGACTCTATATGAAATAGCCTTGGCTATTCCCCCTCAGTGGGTGCAAGCTCATTCAACAAGAGCACGTCAAAAGCTTTCCTCTGTGATGTTTTCATATCGGACATTTGCAGAGTTGCTACATGGTCGTCCGTACGTATATTTACCAACCCTTATGCCATTACCACATCTTCCAGAGTGGATGCAAGCTTCAGAGAGGGGGGTCCTGGTAGACTCCAAGCCCCCGCTCCTGGGGAGGGTATTGCTTGTGAGTCACCTAAGTGAAATACAGAGCTGCATCTACTCGAAGAAGAAAAATGGTTACTTACTGTAACTGCTCTTCAAAAAATGATGCAGACGTGTATTTCACAACCCACCATCCCTCCCCTCTCATCTCTGAGTGTTCAGTGCATAGGAACTGATGGGGGTTGGGGCTGCGCAGCCTCATATAGGCAGAGGAGGGTCTATAGGCATGATGTGCAAGCCCCACTCCTCTACTTATAGTGCTAGGCAAAATTCTCCAGATCTGGCATGCTAGGTGCACTCACACTTAAGCGCAATACACATCTGCATCTCATCTCAAAGAACTATGGTTACAGTAAGTAACTGTTCCTTTGTACACCTCGGCCCTCACTGGTTTCAGGACTGAACAAGGATTTTAAAGCAACCCCCTAGGGCCAGGGCAGGAGCTGAGCTGCAGCTGAGTTATAAATCACCTAAGGGGGTTAATCCCTAGTTAACTGCATTAGTGACCACAAATGTATTTACAGAATGGCACCACTTCTGCAACTTCCAGCTGGCCCCCTCACCTCTCCCTATAGCCCTTCCCAGAAATCACCCCACCTCCAGTATTCCCCCGGCTCATCCCTTTACACTTTGCTGGAACAATTAGTGTTGAACCTAGCAATGTGGTTAGCCCAAACTGCCTTAGCTTTTCCCCATCTCCCCCCACTCTTCACTGAAGCCAGTGACATTTAAGAATTAACTTCACAGGCTTGTCCTTAGGGGAGAGAGAGATTAAAAAGTCATCTGCTGAGTCACTTGGGATTCTGTGACAGGTCCTGCCCATAACCTTCCTCCCCAATAGCTAGAACTGTTCACTGCTGTTTTACATTGTGCTGAGTTGTTGTGCGGTTGTTAAAGAGTTGCCAAGTCCTGTCCCAGAAGTGGCTGCATGTCAGTGCAGGGAAGTGATCCTCATCTCTACTGCCTGTGAAGCACTTTGAGATTCCTCCCTGGGTAAGAGGAACTGGAGAAATCAAAGTGCTTTGTTACCAAGGACCAGATCGTGCCCTGTCCCTGCAGCATGTGTATGTTTGGGGGGCAAGGAGGAACTTTCAGTCACGTGCCCTGCACTGGCAACAGTAACAGCCCCTGCGCTGAGTGGAGCAGAGAAACTGTTCACTCCATGTGCTCCAAGGGAGAGACCGTGATCCCTCAGGCATCATCTGTCCTGGAGCTCCCTCTGAGGGCAGGGCAGCTTTGCTCCAACCCCTGCTCAAGGCTCTGGTAACTGTCTGAAATAACAGGGCGATTCAATTCAGCAATTCCAGGCTGTTTAATTTTGAAATGTATTTCTCTTCAGGGGAACATTTTGTCAAGCAGCACCGAAAGCAGCTGATACAGCAAGTCTCTCGGGTGGATGAAGTCCTGGCTCTGCTCCACAGGGACGTACTGGATGATGAGCAGTACCGGAGCATCAGAACCGACCCAGTGAGGATGCGGAAGCTGTACGAGCTGGTGCCCAGCTGGGACACATGGCGCAAGGACCGGCTCTACCAGGCGCTGAAAGCAACAGACAGAGCCCTCATCGAAGAGCTGGAGGGTAAGGAACAGCCTCCCCCAGCACCCCCAGAGGGTGGCACTGGCTCATCTCTCTGGGTGTTTATCCCTTGCCCATCATTATGGTATCCGGGCTGGACAAGGATTCTAAAGTCGTTCCCTAGTGCCAGGGCAGGAGCTTTGAGTGAGTTAATGACCCAGTACGATTAACTCTTCATTAACTATTCTGAGGTTCCAGAGAGAGGAGGAGAGTTCCCCCAAGGGTGGCTGACTGTGGGAGCTGGATCGGGGCTTTCATGGGCTGGGGAAGGAGGCCACCAGGATGGGGGTGGTTCCTATGGCTGGGGGAGAATCATGCCGAGTTTCGACACTCTGGCTCTGAGATCTCTGTTCCATGATCGGCAGGTAGCAATCGATCTATCGGGGATCGATTTTTCGCGTCTCGTTAAGACGCGATTAATCGATCCCCGATCGCGCTCCCCGTCGGCTCCGGAAATCCACGTCATCGAGCGGCGCAAGCGGAGTCGACGGGGGAGCTGCAGCGATCGACTCGCCGCCGTCCTCATGGCCAGGTAAGCCGATTACGATACGCCGACTTCAGCTACGTTATTCACGTAGCTGAAGCTGCGTATCGTAGATCGACCCCCTCCCCTAGTGTAGCCCTGGGCTCAGTCAATCCTCGCTCTCTGCATCCCGCTTGCTCTCTTTCCTGCAGGTGCTGATGGCTGGGACCAGGAGTTATCTGCGCTAAAAACCAGTGCAGGAGCTACAGGTGAGTCAAATCACCCAGCAGGATTAACCCTTGGTTAACTACATGGAGGGGCTGAGCATATTCACCCACAGAGCAACACAGCTTCTATAACCTACCAACAAGAGACCAGGCCTCCTCCCTGCTGCCCTATCACCCTAAAATCCTCCCCACTGCACCCACCCCTTCCTGGTGGGCCCCAGTGTGCTGGGCGCTGGACCGCTCCAGAATAAGAGAAAGCGCTCCCAGTCTAACCAGACAGGGTGGAGGGTGGGAGGTGGAAGAGGGCTACAACACCCAGGCCATGGTGGTTGTTGGCAAGTGGCACATGAGTGTTCCAAGTCTGTTGTTTCTGTTTAATTTTAGCACAGGGTTTTGTTAGGAGGGGACCAGATAAATGGAAGGACATTGGGAGGGGGAGGGAAAGGGGGATGGGAGGGGAGAGAGGACAGGGGGAGCAAGGCTTCAGGGAAGTTGTGGTGTGTGTGTGTGTGTGTGTGTGTGGCGGGGGGGGGGGGAACAAACAGCCAGTCAGTAGCTGACCTCTCCCCAATCCTCACTGCCATCCAGGTAAGGCAGTCAAAGTCTGTCTAGTCAATGGCAAAAACTGACATCAGGGCAGAGCTAAGGTTACTTGGTGGCATGTTGCCCCCATGTAGAACACTGAGCTGAACAAAACTCAAACTTCTGAAAACCAGGATGCCCAGTGAAGGTACATGCCCGTGCAACCTTAACTCTGCCCCCTTTCAGCAATGGCCCAATATGCCCCATTAACACACATACCTTTAGTCTGCCAGCCCCACAGTTGCTGAAACGTACAAGCTCTTCTCCTTTTCCGGCCCATTCACTCTTACCCAGAGGATTCCACTGAACACTATTAAAAGACAAAAAGGGAAATAAAAAGGTTGCCCACGTTCTCTCTGCCCTCTTCGAGCAATGTGCCTCATAGCACATCTCACGCTGCCCCTTGGCACGATACGATTCAGGTGGCTCCAGATCCTGGCATACATACACACCCTAGTCAGCTCCCCAGAAAGAAAACCCCACCGTGGCAATTTAAGAACCAGCCTTTAACTCCCTTACCCTGCGGGTGTGTCTACACTTGAGCTGGGAGGTGTGATTCCCAGCTCATGTAAACATACCCTCCCTGGCTCTGCTCGAACTAGCGTGCTAAAAATAGCCGCGTAGCTGGGGTGACCTGGGCAGCGGCTTGGCCTTGAGCTGCCACCTGGGTTACCCTGGCTGCATTGCTATTTTTAACTAGCTACTGCGGGTACATCTACAGAAGCTGGGAGTCACACCGCCCAGTTCCATTGCAGACGTACCAGTACTCATGGGAGGCCATCTCACCCTACCCTTTCACTAGAGCATCATTAAAGCATCAGAAACCTCTTATACTCCACCACACTTCTGAAAACACCCTTTGTAATAGCCGCCCCGTGTCCTGCTAATGATACAACACATACAATTCTACGCTGACATGATGCATGCTGGATCCTGAAGGGACACATGCAGCTCTTTGCCCACACACATCAGAGGGTGCAAAACACAGATCTCCTCACGTCGTAATCACAGCTCTGTCACACACCTCAATGGAATCCACCCGTGTCCTCATAACACACCTTTACCAAGCAGGCCCAACCACGGCCTCCACCAGCTAGCGTAGGCACATCCAACACACTGACTGTGCTTGAGTGTGTGCAGATAACTCCCATGGGCTACTGATGGCTCCAGGGGAACACAGGGAAGTAAGCGTAGGCAATTTCAAGGACAATTTCAGGGGCACAGAGGGGCTGTTTCCTCCATGCGACCCTGAGGCGCAAGATACACCAATGTGGTCAGTGAAGCTGGGGCTCTGGCCCATGGAGCTGGCTGGGTGCAACAGGGAATCAGACAGCCCCATCCAAAGGGACCATGCAGCTGGCATGTCCCCCTGTGTGCCAGGAAGCTGGGGGAGGGGCTGTGACTCCTGAGGCATGATCTGTCCTGGAGCTCCCCCTGGGGCAGGCACAGCCCCCAGTAGCTTGGCCATTAAACTGAGTTATTCATAGGTTTTTGTGCCCTTTTCCCAGGGGAACATTTTGTTGAACGGCACCAAAAGCAGCTGATCGAAGGAGTCTCCTCGGTGGACAAAGTCCTGGATCTGCTCCGCAGGGATGTACTGGAGCCTGAGATATACCGGAGCATCAGAACCAACCCGGAGACCATGCGGAGGCTGTATGAGCTGGTGCAGACCAGGGACAGAAGGTTCAAGGACAGGCTGTACCAGACACTGAAGAAAAGAAACAGAGCCTTGGTTGAAGAGTTAGAGGGTAAATTAAAATAATCTGTCCCTGTCCTCTTGGGGACCAAAAAAAGCCCCCAACCACGCCATAAGCAGCATAGCATACTGGAAAAAATAGGAGGCACAGACTATATATGGTTACAATAAACTACTTAAGATACACACAGAGACTTCTCATACGCATGTATAGAGCTTTCAGTATGCAGTTACAGTAGAACATTGAATCCGCAATGATAGAATACACAGAACTCTGTACATATGTATAAGAAAACATTACAATATTACATCTAAAGAAAAACATCTACTTCTTAATACTGACTGTCTGGCCAACATTCACAGAATATCACAGCATGGGTGGGGTGGATCGCACTCAGTTGCAGACATCCAGCTTTATTAGCAGACACACCCAAGCAGTCTTATAAAATAGAAAGGAAATTCGATTTACACTCCTTCACCAATCCCTCTGCCTCACCTCAGGTGCTTCTGTCTGTCTCTGCTACGATCTTACCCTCTCTCACTACTGCTTCTGCCCAGTTGCCTTCTCCACTGCTGTTGCGCTTCTCCTGTTGCTTCTTTCCTGGTGTCTTTCGCTCTCACGCACCCACAGATACCAGCCTGTCAAAGCCTCATTATATTCAGTTTCTGGCCTCCTCTGATTGGTTAACCTTTCAGGCTTGGATTAGCATAGCCTCCTCTGCTCCTCCTTACGTGGGTGGCAACTGTCCAGCCATCACTTCAGCCAGGCAGGCGGTCGAGCTTCATATACTAGTTCTGAACTCCCTTACAGTTTTTGTAAAGGACAAAGTATATCTACACCCTCATCTGAGGTTTCCCTCTAAAGTGGTATCTGAATCATAGAATATCAGGGTTGGAAGGGACCTTAGGAGGTCATCTAGTCCAACCCCCTGCTCAAAGCAGGACCAATCCCCAATTTTTGCCCCAGATCCCCAAATGGCCCCCTCAAGGATTGAACTCACAACCCTGGGTTTAGCAGGCAAATGCTCAAACCACTGAGCTATCCCTCCCCCTGACTTCCATATCAACCAGGCAATTTACTTACCTATGTTTTACCAGTCTCAAATAGGTAAGAGGAGAGATATGAGAAGGGCCTTGGCATTTTACATTGACAGGTCTAAACAGTTCCATTTGTCAACCCAGCTATTTGTTGCAATCACAGAGAGGATGAACGGTCTCCCAGTCTTGTCTCAGAGAACTCTGTCATGAATAGCCTACTGTATTTGCTTATTCTACCCCCTAGCTCAGGTAACCCCGCCAAGCAAAGTAAGCATACATTCAACAAGATTGCTTATGCATGTTTCTATCCAGGACATTTGTAGATCAGCAACTTGGTCTTCAGTCCACATGTTTGCATCCCATTATGCCATCACTGAACAGTCTAGGGAAGATGCTAAATTTGGGCGAGTTGTCCTCCAGTAGATAGACTACCATCCCTCTCCCTGCTTTTATGGCTTGTGAGTCACCAAGATCAAAATGCATATGTGCAAGCACTTGAAGAAGAAAAAAACGGTTACAAACTTGTTCCATAATTATTCTTTGAGATGTGTTGCACATGTCCATTCCACAACTTGCCCTTCTACCCCTCTGCCTTGGAGTTCTGTGACAAGAAGGAAATGTTGAGGGCAGGTATGGCTCAGCTTTTTATACTGCCATGCAGTGGACGAGTGATGTCAGAGGACGCTTAAGTTGTTCCAATGGATACCACCGAGGGAAAAATTTCTGATGATTGTGGATGGGGCAGGCACCCACCAAGAGTGGAATGGAGATGTGCAACACCTCTCGAAGACCAACAGTTACAGAACAGGTTAGTAACCATTTTTTCCCTATTAACAAGGTATCACCATGCATAAAAACAAAACGCAGACAAATTCCAAAGAATGCAGCACAATCCATGGTGTGGAACTATGGGTGAGCATGCTTATAATTCATGTAAAGGAAGCTGACCTGAGCTGGGTTTTCCTATGCTCTCCTGTAGGGGGAGCAGAATGTCTCATTTCTCTAGGCCTTCTAGCTCTGAGGCTCACAAAGAGAACCAGGACCGGCTCCAGGCACCAGCGTTCCAAGCTGGTGCTTGGGGCGGCAGGCGAGAAGGGGGCGGCAGTCCGAGTCCCACGGCGGCAATTCGGTGGCAGGTCCGCTCTTCCCACCGCCGAATTGCTGCCGCAGGACTCGGACTGCTGCCCCATTCTCGCCTGCTGCGGCGGCAAAGAGGCGGCAGGTCCGCCGCTCTCCCCTTGCCGCCCCGGACTGGGACTGCCTGCGTCGAGGGCGGGGCCCCGCCCCCGACGCAGGCAGACGTAGCGGGGCCCCGCCCCCGACGCAGGCAGACGTAGCGGGGCCCCGCCCCCGACGCAGGCAGACGTCGGGGGCGGGGCCCCGCTACGTCTGCCGGGGGCGGGGCCGCCGCCCCTACTTGGGGCGGCAGAATTGTAAGAGCCGCCCCTGAAGAGAACCTTTAACTCAGTGACTTCATGTTTTTAACTCTTTCTATCTCAGGGGAACATTTTATTGACCAGCACCGAGAGCAGCTGATTCAGCGAGTCTCCAATATGGACAAAGTTTTGTTGCAAGTCGCAACAAAGCCTGGGCAATGCGGGAGCATCAGAACTGAGGACACTGACTCAGAGAAGATGCAAAAGCTGTATGAGCTGGTGCCGAGCTGGAACAGAGAACTCAAGGATCGACTCCACAAGTTGCTGAAGGAAACGAACAGAGCCCTCATCAAAGAACTGGAGGGTAAATGAATGGAATCGAGAAAATTCCTTCCCATTGCACTCCTAGGGACCTACACCCGGAGTGCATCCCAGTGGGGTCATTAGCTCATCTATCTAGATCTTTACACCTCAAGCATCATGGTGGTATTGGGGCTGGCCAAGGATTTTAAAGCAGCCCTAGTAGGACAGGAGCTGTAACTGATGTATAAATTGCAATGGCGTGTTAACCAGCACAGAATTGTGCTGCTTTTGCAAATCCTAGCTGTTCCCGGAGCCAGCCTCCTCCCAGCTGCCTATCCTCCTTCTGTGCCCCTAACTGAAATCACCCCAACCTGCCTTCCCCTTCCAATATTCCTCCTGGATCATCCCAATATGCAAGTGCTGGGAGCTGCTAGAGCAAAGGCAGAAGTTAGTGCTGCACCTAGATATGCAGTTACCCCAAACAGCCTTAACTCTGACCATCTCCTCGACTCATCATCGGCCCCAGAGACATATCTGTGATCAATATCACTGTGGGGGACTTACCAATTTCTCTCCACCCTGCTGATGCAGCCAGGAGTCCAGCAAAGGTCCCATCCCCCCTTCCCAACAGCCAAAACCTACTCTCTGTAATTCCAATCTTAAATTCTAGTGCTGTGTTGTTGGGTGGTTGTTAAAGAGTTTCCGTGACCTACCTCAGAGGCAGCAGCATTTCTATAGTGTATGAGTGGTCCCCATCTCTACCACCTTTGTAGCTCTTAGGGAGTCACCTGGATAAGAAGGACTGGAGAAATAAAGGAGCTTTGTTACCAGGGCCTGCATACTGCCCTGTCCATGTAGCGCGCATGGGGAGCCCCAAGGGACCTTCTCTCCTTGTGCAGGTGCCAAGCACAGCACTGAGAGGAGCAAAGAGGGCTGCTCCCTCCATGTGACTCTGGGGCACAATCCACCCCATAGCACTGGCAAGGAACAGGGAGGAGGTGGGGCTCTGGCTCTGCCCCCTGGCCAAACCAAAGTGATTGTTCAGCTGAGCATGTCCCCCTGTGTGCTGAGGAATGGCGGGAGGGGCTGTGACCCTGGAGATTCGATCCATCCTGGGGCTCCTCGTGGCAGCAGTGCAGCTTTGCTCCAGACCCTGCTCAAGACTCTGAGTAACAGCCCCATGGAACAACCTGCAATGGGGATCAGTAATTCACAGCACTGTTTTATGTTTTGTTTTTGTTTTTATGTGTTCCTTCATTCAGAGGGGCACTTTGTCGACTGGCACCGAGAGCAGCTGATCCAGCGAGTCTCCAATGTGGAAGCTCTGTGCAGGAAAGTGCTGAACAATGAGCAATGCCGGAGCATTGTAACTGACCCACTGAAGATGTGGAAGCTGTACAAGATAGTGCCGAGCTGGAACACATGGCGAAAGAACCGGCTCTACCGGGCACTGAAGGAGACAAACCGAGCCCTTGTTGAAGAATTGGAAGGTAAGTAACTGGTGCAAAATAAATTGAAGTTCCCCAAGCCCATCCCAGTGGGAGTGCTACTTCATACAATCAGAAAAGATTAGGGTTGGAAGGGACCTCAGGAGGTCATCTAGTCCAACCCCCT
Organism: Chelydra serpentina; assembly: GCA_037349315.1. NCBI lineage: Eukaryota > Metazoa > Chordata > Testudines > Chelydridae > Chelydra > Chelydra serpentina. Next base: position 411,035 of record JBAIAC010000021.1, on the reverse strand, counting down.
GCTCAAAGCAGGACCAACACCAACTAAATCATCCCAGTCAGGGCTTTGTCAAGCCGGGCCTTAAAAACCTCTAAGGATGGAGAGTCCACCACTTCCCTAGGTAACCCATTCCAGTGCTTCACCACCCTCCTAGTGAAATAGTGTTTCCTAATATCCAACCTAGACCTCCCCCACTGCAACTTGAGACCATTGCTCCTTGTTCTGTCATCTGCTATCACTGAGAACAGCCGAGCTCCAGCCTCTTCGAAGCCCCCCTTCAGGTAGTTGAAGGCTGCTATCAAATCCCCCCCTCACTTTTCTCTTCTGCAGACTAAATAAGTCCTGTTCCCTCAGCCTCTCCTCATAAGTCATGTGCCCCAGCCCCCTAATCATTTTTGTTGCCATCCACTGGACTCTCTCCAATTTGTCCACATCCTTTCTGTAGTGGGGGGACCAAAACTGGACACCATACTTCAGCTGTGGCCTCACCAGAGCCAAATAGAGGGGAATAATCACTTCCCTTGATCTGCCGGCAATGCTCCTACTAATACAGTCCAATATGCTGCTGGCCTTCTTGGCAACAAGGGCACACTGTTGACTCATATCCAGCTTCTCGTCCACTGTAATCCCCAGGTCCTTTTCTTCAGAACTGCTGCTTAGCCAGTCAGTCCCCAGCCTGTAGCGGTGCATGGGATTCTTCCGTCTTAAGTGCAGGACTCTACATTTGTCCTTGTTGAACCTCATCAGATTTCTTTTGGCCCAATCCTCCAATTTGTCTAGGTCATTCTGGACCCTATCCCTACCCTCCAGCGTATCTACCTCTCCCCCTAGCTTAGTGTCATCTGCAAACTTGCTGAAGGTGCAATCCATCCCATCATCCAGATCATTAATAAAGATGTAGAACAAAACTGGCCCCAGGACCAACCCCTGGAGCATTCCTCTTGATACCAGCTGCCAACTAGACATCGAGCTGTTGATCACTACCCATTGAGTGCAACAATCCAGCCAGCTTTCTATCCACCTTATAGTCCATTCATCCAATCCATACATCTTTAATTGCTGGCAAGAATACTGTGGGAGACCGTATCAAAAACTTTGCTAAAGTCAAGACATATCATGTCCACCGCTTTCCCCATATCCACAGAGCCAGTTATCTCATCATAGAAGGCAATCAGGTTGTTCACGCAGGATTTGTCCTTGGTAAACCCATGTTGACTGTTCCCAATCACCTTCCTCTCCTCCAAGTGCTTCAAAATGGATTCCTTGAGGACCTGCTCCATGATTTTGCTGGCATCTCTCTGGGAGTTTATCCTTTGCCCATCACTGTGGTATCTGGGCTGAACAAGGTTTACAGATTTCCCCTTTGGTACCAGGGAAGAAGCTGTGAATGAGTTATTAATGGCCCAGTAGAATTAACCCTTGGTTAACTGCACTAGTGACCATGGATTTGCAGAATGACATAGCTTATAAAACCTCCAGCCGTTGCTGGACCCACCCTCATCCTAGCAGCCTCTCTCCCTCTAAACCCCCTTTCCTAAGACCACCCGACCTTGCCCTACTCCCTCCAATACTCCTCCTGGATCATCCTGTGATGGGTTGGGATCACAGAGACCTGCTTGGTGCTGCCACCTGGTGTGCCAAGGCTACTTCTGCCCCTGCTTCCAGGCCTTTTCCAGCTTGGGACTCCCGAATCCTGTCTGTTTTGAGTCAGATTCCACTGATCTGCTGCAAACACAGACCCAGGTCCGAACCAAGTCCACTAACAACTGTAAGGCTCCTTGAAGCGCTCTTGCCTTTGACACCCAGGTGCCCAACTCCCAAAGAGGTTCACACCCTTAATAAATCCATTTTACCCTGTATAAAGCTTATACAGGGCAAACTCATAAATAGTTCGCCTTCTATTTCAAAGATCGAAAGATATGCACAGCTGTTTGCCCCCCCCCCCCCCCCCCCGGTACCAACTCGTACACCAGGAAACTTAATGAGTAAAAACTGATTTTAATAAGTACAGAAAGTAGGATTTAAGTGTTCTGTCTGTCACTACTTGGAATCAAAGTGAATTACTAAATAAAATAAAATAGAACACTCAGTTCTATGTCTAATCGCCCTGTGTACAGCTAAAAACCTCACTAGGTCCAGTAAACAGACTATCTTCCTTCTAGCCTGGGTCCAGCAATCACTCACCCCACTAATGTCTTTGTCCTTTGTTCAGTCTCTTTCAGGTGTCCTTGGGGGGTGGAGAGTCTCTCTCTTTCGGCAGCTGAAGACAAAATGGAGGGGTTTCCTAGGGGTTTAAATAGATTTTCTCCTCTCGGTGGATACCCCTCCCTCTCCCTGGGTAGCATCCAGTTACCAAATGGAGTTGGGGTCACATGGACAAGTCACCTGTCCATGCACAACTCAGTTCCTTCTCAGACCAGCCACATTCCTGGCAAAGCTCAGATGTGGATTGGTGCCTGCAAGTTCTATTGTCTGTTAAGTGCTTCTTGACTGGGCACTTAACCTGCACATTCCTTTCTCAAGAAATAAAACCGATATTCATAACTTCAACTACAACAATGATACATGCATATAAACGGGAGGAATAAATTCAGTAGGTCATAACTTTCACAGAGTTATGTTACATGGCACATGTAGCATAAAGCATAGTCCAGTTACATCATGTATACATTTATAAGCATCTCCCCATAAAGTTTTATGAGGTAAACCGTCACACATCCCATTAGACAGGTGCTGGGAGCTGCTGTTGTGTTAGTTGGTCAGGGGCTGTGGGCCCAGGAAATGAAATGAGTGGCTCTGTTCACCAGGAAACAGTCATAGCCTGGGGACTATGAGCTGAGAGCTTAGTTGCCATGGTGAATGCACTGTCAGCGTCACAGGAGGGAAAAGAGTTGGACAGAAAAAGTGGGGAAGAGCTTGGCGCTGTGTTTCTGGAGTTCACGGAAATGAAGGTGGGCAGGTCAGCCACAGACAAGTGCTGCTCTGGGCCCTAGGTTGCTATCCGTCCGGCATGGCATCTGGCTGGTCTCTGGTCAACCAGTTGTTGCTGTGTAGCTGTTCTTCAGCTGCCGCACCCCACCCCAGAGGTAGCCACATTTCAGTACAGGATGAGCAATCTCCACCTCTACAGTCTGTAAAGCATTTTGCAATTCCCCTTCATAAAAGGGATGAAAGAAATTAAGGTTCTTCTCTGAAGGGCTCTGTGTTATTCTCGCTTGTGGGGTTTGGCTCCCCAGCACTGGTGTGGGGGCAGGGGCTCCTTTGCATCCCCTCCAGACCCTGCTTCCAGTCATTTATAATGTCCTTCCCCCTAGTTCATAGCACAAGGGGTTCCCTTGTGAGAGAGGGGAATCCGAGTGAAGACAAAGAAAGGCAAAGATGGCCTGTCCCTCAGGCAGTCTTTCTGGATTCAGTCCTTTGGGCTTGGTCTAGCCGCAGGTCTATTGTCTTTAGTGGGGTTTACCTCCAGCCCCCCCTCTTGGGCTGTCCTGCTTCACAGCCGGTCTGTGCAGATTCGGGAGCGGTGAGGCCTGCAATGGTCTCCCTCTCGGCTGACCTGTCTCTGTTAGCAGTCTCTGGTGAACAGGAGGGGAGCAGCTCTCCTCCTGTTCACCACCTCTTCCTGTGGCAGGTTTTTCCTTTTTAAGCTCCCCCCGTCAGGCGGAACAAGCCTTACAGTGCACCTTGTTAGTACCCAACAGGCCCAGATGGCTCATTTATCTCCTCTCCACTGGAGTGAGGGCACGTCACTTCACAGTTGGGCAGTAGAACTGCCTTCAAAAACCCTGTCCATTGGGGGTGGGGGGACGAGAGGGCTTCTTTGTGGTGCTTATGTCATGTCCTGCTTTCTGTGCAGAGGGCCAGTTGGGTGAGACTCAAACCAACTGAGACGGAGGTGATGTAGGCTGGTTGGGAGAAGCAACAGGAAGAAATGGTGGGGGTGATTCCTGCCCCTTTGATTGAAGGTGTGCACCCACCTTTGGCTGGCTGGGTTCACCATCTCAGGGTCTAGTTTGAATCCCGGCTGTTATTAGGAGGCCAGGGAGCAGCAGCAGCCAGGTTGGCTTTTTCCATCTAGATGCCTGGGAGGCTTTAGCTCTTCCTTCTGGACACAGACCTTGCCACTGTCATGCCTGCCTCTGTCCCCTCTGCATTAGAGCTACTCAGGGCCTGCAGCTGGTGCAGTATCTGACAGCCCACTTGCTAAGCAGGGGCCATTTTGTGAGCAAACCTACATCCTACAACCTGCACCAGCTGCCTCTGGGTCTCTACATTGATCTTGGTTTTGACCTATAAAGCCCTAAATGCCCTTGGACCACCCTCTGTCCACCTCGCTCACTGTGGCACACTGCTGCTGTTACGGTCAGCAGAGGTGCCAGAGCTGGAGACCTTTGCCACAAGAGAGAGGGTGGCTGGCAGGGCATTCCCTCTCAAGGCCCCATCCCTTTGGGACTCATTGCAGAGGTCTGAAGTGGCCCCCGTGTAATGGCATAGAGGTCAGGTGTGGATGTCCAGGCTCCCACAGGATGGGCTAGGGAGCTTTTATTGTAGTGTGTATAAATCAAACTAAATAAATGATGCTAATCAGTAACTGACTTTTCCTGTGCTGTCCTTCTCCCCAGGGAAACATTTTGTTGACCGGCACAAAGAACAGCTGATCCAGCGCGTCTCCCAAGTCAACACAGTCCTGAATTTTCTCCATGGGAAGGTGCTGAACAGGAAGCAATACCAGAACATCAGAACTAAAAGAATGAACCCAGAGATAATGTGGAGGCTGTATGATAATGTGGAGAACCAGGGCTTCTCCTACCCGGCACTGATAGCAGCAAACAGAGCCTTCATTGGAAAGCCACAGAGTAAATACATGACACCAAGATAATATGCTCCCTCTGTGCTATGACGTGGCGGTACCCAGTGCTCATCCCAAAGAGGCCACTAGCTCATCCCTCGCCCATCACTGTGGTATTGGGGCTGGGACATGGGTGTTCAAGCAGCCCCCTCAATACTGTACAATGTGCAGGCGCGTGGAACGTGGGAAGATGATTTCAATATTTGGTGCTGTTGGGTCCATTCCAGGCAAAACTAGCTCCAGCTGCTGGGTATCCCTCACCTCGACAGGCCGGGGTTTTGTTATCCCATCAGCTGCAGGCCCCTCCCCGTCATGGCCCAGGAAATGATGCACACACAAGTGATGGGGTCCTGGGGCTCTGATTTGCCCTGTCTCGCAGAGGAGCTGTTTCTACCAGTCACATCAGCTCTCAAGCCCCTCTCAGCTCTGGGGTGAGGGCAGCGGTTTCCTCAGGAATTGAAATAAGGGGGGGTGTTCGAATTTACAGGGAGGGGATGTCCCTAAATTGGCATGTAACTAGTTCACAAAACTGGGGGGGGGGGTGTAGGGAAATCATCTGGGTTTTGCTCTGGGCCCAGATCTAATTCCAAAGGAGCAGGGGGATGTGTGGAGAAACTACACTAGAGAGCAGCAGTGATTGGTGAGTACAGTAAGTGATGGGGCTGCAGGTACCTCCCCCTCCTCCCACCCCGACCTCCTGCTCTCTCTGCTGGGGCAGCAATGTTTGATGGTGAAAAACTGGGACAGGGGTTGGGGAGGGGGAGGAAAAGGGGAGGGGGCTTCCCTCTGCCACCCGCCTGGGACCCTCTACAGCAGAGTGGGCAGTGGGAGTGTCGATAGTTGCCCCTTCACTATTGTCTCCCAGACCCAGCTTCTCTCTGCCCCCTCTCCCCTCCCCGACTCTCATAGCTCTCCTTTTATAAGGTCTGGCAGGTGAGGGGAGAGAAGGGACTTGGGGTGCCATGATGGAGGGGTCTCCCCCACAGGGTGGTGGGAGGGGGAGCTCTCAGGGGGTGAGTGAAGCTGGCAGGGTCCATGGCCATTGGTGGTGTCATGTCCCTTTTTAATACCCCTGGCTCCAAGAGCTCTTCAGCTCTATGGGGGGAGAGATAGCTCAGTGGTTTGAGCATTGGCCTGCTAAACCCAGGGTTGTGAGTTCAATCCTTGAGGGGGCCATTTAGGGATCTGGGGCAAAAATTGGGGATTGGTCCTGCTTTGAGCAGGGGGTTGGACTAGATGACCTCCTAAGGTCCCTTCCAACCCTGATATTCTATGATTCTATGAGGCTGATGCTGTCTGTCACCCTCCTTCTCTCCCTCCCTGCAGAACAGGTCTGGGAGCAGGGGCCATCTGCTAACCTTGGGGTCAGAACTGTGGGTAAGTTATTGCATGACTCCATTAACTCTTTGTTAACCACACATAGGGACAGAGCAGGTTTGTCTGCAGAATGCTCCTAAAACCTCCTATTGTCCTGTAGTGGGTGGCCTGGTCCCCTCCTTGCTGCCTGACCTTCCCTGAAAGCACCCCATTGTGACCAGCTCTTATATTCTTTATGTTCAGTGGGTCACCCAGTGGGGCCCCCACTCCTGATTCCCTAGGGTTCACCTGGACCAGCTGACACACATTCTTCTGCCAGTGGCCTCTGCACATTCCCACTCACAGGATGCGCTGATGGGGCAGCTCTCAAGGAGGAACCGTCTCCAAGCTAGCAGTGGCCACTGGAGTGCTTTCACACCCCTTCCATCCCCCTCCCTGTTCCTGCATGTTCTCACAACAAGACTATAACGGAGGTGTGGTGCCCCAGCTGCCTCAGTTTCTTCCTGCTGTGGTTCCAGACAGGCCAAGATAGTCAGAGTCGATCCAACTTGCCTTGGTCATCAGAATGGTCTGTTCCCAGCACCTTCGGGCTAGCTAGTTAACCTCTCGCTTTAGGTAGATTTGATCTTTTAATTTTGATTATTTTATTTATTTCATTGTAATTATTTGTTTTACTCCTTATTGGTAGGAAGGATGGCTTCAGCCCTAATGTTCTTACACATCTAGCATTTGATATTTTGGGATCACCCTTGAAAAAGAGGATTATTCTTCTAGTCCTACGGGGTTTGCAACCAGAAAAAACAACAGCAAATGCGGTTGAATCTACGCCCCCCCCCCCCCGCCGCCAATGTCTAAGAAAGCTGACAAACCACCAACTTCCCCTTGAGGAGTTTTCATACTCACCCTGCTCCAAACTTGTCAGTAGTGGTGGCTGCTGTTCAGAGAACAAAGAGAGCTAAAATCTATTCTGCCCCTTCTGATAGAGGAGGCAAAAAGTTAGACACCTTGGGTAGAAAAGTTTTCTCCTCAGCTACATTGAGCATTACAATGTCCAACCACCAGGCAGTAATGTCTAGGTATCAGCGCCACCTACAGGAGAAGGTTGGTCTATTTGCAAAGTCTCTGTCAGAAAAGCAGAGGAAACTGGCCAGAACATCCATTTTGGAAGGTCAGCCAGTGACTAAACATGACTTAAAGGCTTGTTTGACTCCCGAGATGCAACTTCCAGTGTGTCAACTTCAGCAAGTACACTAAGATGTCAATCTTGACTTCACTCTTCTGCTTTCTCTCCTGAAAGCAGAACCAGGGTGGAAGACCTTCCATTTGAGAGGCATGGATTATTCAGTGCTGGGATTGATGAAGTTCTAGAAAAGATAAAGAACAATGTGTCTACAGCTAGATCCCCCGAGATCTCTCAGCCACCCAGAAGGAGGTTTGATGTGAACATTGGTTCAGGTATCGCAGGCAGCAATGCAAGTTGTCTTTGTCTTATTTAGTGAAAAAGAAACAATGTCTGTAGAAACCCGCTGCTCATCAGCAGCAGAGAGGTAAGATTTATAAGCCCCATCCCAAAGGGAAATCGGCTTCATCATCTACTTATGCACCAGGTCCTTGGCCTCAGATTTGACAAGATCCTTGAGAACCTCAGAGCAAGTTCTACCCAGTCACCTACATTCCCCCCCCCCTTTGGAAACCATCCTTCAGCACAGAAAGTGCTATCATTATAGAGACATGTAAGGCATCGTGGGTCTAGTACCCAGGCCTGTGTAGCTACTAGGCAGCTGACATCTCCAGGCTGCCACCAACTTGTGCTCCACTTCCCATGACCATGAGAAGTTCTGCTTCAAGGGTTTGACAGGCACCAGCCCCATGTCTCTTTATTGGCTCCCTGCCCTACATAAACCCAAGGGGCATTCCAGGAAGTATATGGCAATAGTGTGGATCTTCTGTAGCTGCCATGACTGCCTTTTTTGTGCTCTTGAATTCCTGGCTTGACCTTATCTTGATTTGGACTTTGCCTCCCAACTCAGACCCTGAAATCTGACTTGGTATCGACCCTGGCCTGGACCTGAAGACAAACTCCATGGCTACTCCTAGCCTCAGGTTTGCCTCTGCTCTGACCCTTGGCCCTGACGGCCCTTGTTGGGATCCTGACAACAGATGGGTTCTGTAGATTATCCAAAGGCTGCTCCATTCAGTTCAGTACTCTCCTTCCCTCCCCCGAACCCTCCCCTTCCAGCATGGGCGAGACAGTAATGATTTTCAAACCTCCTAAAACTATCACAAGGGGTCTGTCTATTTCTCCTAGCAATCACATATATGGTTGGATTGACCACCCAGACCCACCATCTCTTCTGTTGGCAGCATCGGCACCTGGAAATGACCTTCTCAGAAAAAGTTCAAGAGAATCTTTTAAACTCCAGGAAACAGTCAACCCGCAGGTGTTATGCCCTTAAGAGGAAAAGGTTCTCTCCACTTTCTTAATAACAACGTAAACCCTATTTCAGTACTTTTCAACCTGCATTGCAATACCTGCTTCATCTGAAACCCTTAGGGCTTTCCTTATCGTCCATGAGAGCTCACCGTGCAGCTGTCTCTGCTTATCATGTATTAATTGATAATAAGATTGTATTTAGTTGTGACACTGTAAATAGATTCCTGAAGGGACTAATGAATGTCTGTCCTCCAGTCAAAGAACCTACACCAACATGGGACCTCCCTCTCGTACTTAGCTCATGAAAACTCCCTTTGAAACTTGAGGACAATGTGTCCTACCTCACCTTTCAATTAAGACAGTCTTCAGTGTGCCCATTCTGTCTGCTAGAAGGGTGAGAGAACTACACGCTCTTAGGGATGACCCACCATTTATAGTTTTCCGAAAGGATAAAGGGGTTCTTCCCCCTCACCCTAAACTCCTCCTCACGGTGGTAACAGAATTCCATCTCAAACATTCCATTCACTTGCCAGGACTCTTTCCTAGCCCTCACCCTCAGCTGGGGGAGGTGAAGTTACACACCGTAGATATCAAGAGAGCATTTGCTTTCTATTTGGATAGGCCTAAGGAACTCAGGAAATCACTGAGGCTGTTGGTCTCCTGTGAGAATCACAGTAAAGGGCAGGCAATCTCATCACCACAACAGTCCAAGTGGGTTAGACTTCATATTAAATATTCCAAACACTCCTCTGTCCCTCTTCCAGGAGGTCTTCGATCATACTCCATAAGGGCAAAGGCGGCTTCCATGGCCTACCTTAGACATGTCCCAACTTTAGAGATCTGCAGAGCTGCCACCTGCATCTCTTGTTCACACCTTTCTGGAGCATCACTCCCCTAATCTGACATCAAGATTGGAGCCAAATTGGTACAGCCATATTACTATCACTGTTTAACTAGGACTCCGCATCCCACCATCCAGAGACAGGAGTGCTGCTTATCAAACTGTCCCATGAAAGGGAACGTGCTGAGGCCACTCAGAGAAGAAATTAAAGTTATTCACCTGGAGCTGGAGTTCTCAGACATGGACTCTTCACATTCCTACTCCCTGTCCACCTTCCCCACTTCCTCAGAGTCCTAATTACAACTTTGGACTTGAGAAGGTGGTGAAAGGAACCAAGATGGCTGGAGCGCCAGGCCAGGATAGGGCAGGAGGACACTCAAAAGGGCTCTACTGTCCACCCTCAGAGCTGTACCGTTGGCATATTCCATGAGTGGGACTGTGCAGAGTCCACTTCAAAGAACTCCAGTTTACGCACATGCATGGGAATCTTTCTATCATCTTTTACAGACCGTGACCTCTTCATGGGCAGGGGTCTGCCTTGCCATAGCCAGTACGGGCTGCTGCAGTGATGTAACACTAATAGTACAATGACATTTTCACCTACTGGTTGTCCAGTGTCAAACCTCTGTTTTCAAGGAAAGATGTGGGCAAAGTGGGAGGCAGTGTTGCCTAGTGGATAGCACACTGGACTGGAACTCGTAGTTAATCGGTTTGGAGTCACTCCAAGTTTAGATGTGTGTAATTGAGATCAGAATCCACTCCTGACTTCATTGACTCAATGGGGTCCTGCATTTACACCAGGTTCACTGAGATCAGAATTTGGCTCAGATTGTTTGGAATTTGGTCACTTTCCATTTTGCTTTTCAGGATTCGTCGGTGAAGACATTGAATCCAACCCCAGTTCTGCTGCAGAGACAGAGGCGGCAGGAGGTGGGTGATGCTGATTGCAGCTCCGCTTCTCCCTCTCTAACACGCACACTGGCCTATCACAGCCACAAACACTTCTGCTCTCACAGTGCCAGTGGGTCCACTTTATTCCTTGCCGTTACCATTCTGTAAAAGCAACTTGGCTTGTGCACAGCTTCAGAGTCCAGTAGGCTCAGGATTCTCTTTCACTTCCTGTCCCAAACTCCTATTTGTGCAGCATCACTGGGTGGCCGTTCGCCAGCTGCTGTGCCCCACCCCAGAAGTGGCTACCTTTCAGCACCAGGTGAGCAATTCCTGTATAACACTGCTGTGCGGCTGTTAATCAGATGACCCAACCCCAGAGGTAGCTGCATTTCTGTGCTGCCAAGCTGCTGCAATACTGCACAGACCCATAGGTCTGATCTGGGGTGACAAGGAGTGGGGAGGATATTGGGCTAGATGGGGCTGTTGGTCTGATCGGGGGCAGCAGGTAGAGGGCAGGATACAGGGCTAGATGAACCCAGAAGGCTGCTGTGTCCCATTGCAGAGGTGGCTGCATTTGTATCCCTGGAAAGCAGCTCGGGATGGAAGGCGCCTGGGAAATAGATGCTAATGACGTTATTGACATTATTAATAATTCATCCCTCCCCAGAGATCATCTGCAAAAAGACCCTCCTGCCCTCCACTGGGTCTGCGGCTGGTGCTGCAGGTGAGTGAGGTTAATTGACCAGAGGGGTGACCTGATGAGCCTTGCTCATGGCTGAGCAGAAAGAAACAAAACATCCCCTTGGCCTGTTGTTCTGACCATCCCCTGACCAGACCCTGACACCACTGCCCCCAGCACCTGCCTCAGGTTTAATCTCCCCTCCCTCTGCTGCCCCCACCCCACATCCTGCCCACTCTCCTTCCCTTTATGCCCTGATGCCCCTCTGTGAACCCGTCTGTCCCACACTGCCCCACCTTCTCCCTCAACACAGAGCCCTTCCCCCGGGCCTTGTGAGCCCAGCAGTCCCCACACAGCAGCAGGGACAGAGCTGGGTTAACATGTAGAACAGATGCATCTGTGGGGGAGTTGGCCGATGGAATTGCCCAGGTCCCATCTCTCCGCACAAGGGATGGGGGCTCGATATTCAATGTTGTGAGAATGTGCGATGTGAAAGAGCCTTTCCCCGTTTCTGCCACAGGAGAGACCAGCCAGAGTGAGGATCCCAGCAGGGACCCCTCGGGACAGGACAAATGTGACTTGTGTCCCAGAGAGGAGGTAGAGAATTGTGGGATCACTCAGATCCTCTTCTGTCTGTCCATCTATCACCACTTCTCTCTTTCTCTCCCTCCCCCTCAGCCGTACCTCTGAGAATTTCACCTGGGAAATGCCCCAGGGGAATGACTGACTGTGGGGCTGGAATCCAGCTGATCACAGAGTCCCCACTGCCAGCCACGCTGCCAAGGTCCCAGGCCATGGAAACAGCCCCCAGCCGAACACTTGGCCACAGCTGCCCAAGTTCCCTCTGCAAAGAGCTCTGCAGTGGGAAATCCCCAGTGAGGCTGAGTTAACGCCAGTTCCTGTGTTCTAGGAGCCTCCAAAAGAAATACACCCTGAGACTGTTTGGGGCCCAGATGGGAAGCAGGAGATGTACAGGTGAGAGCCCTCTCTGCAGCAGTGTCTGGGAGTGCACTGAGTGTGCAGCGGCCTGTGTGGGTAGAGCAGAGCAGGGAGTGAGATGACTGGAAACCAGGAGCCTTGAGAGCCCGGGGAGTGGAGGGGTGTGTAATGGGTTATAGCAGTGGGGACTGGGAGTCAGGACTCCTGGTTTCTGTCCACAGCTCTGGGAGGGGAGTGGGGTGTAGTGGGTTAGAGGAGTCAAGATATCTAGGCTCTACTCTTAACTTTACCACGTGCTGCTACTGAGTGACCTTGTGCAAGTTCCTTCTCATCCCTGTCCCTCAGTTTTCCTATCTCTAAAATGGGGAGAAAATTGTTCCCATCTTTCACAAGGAGGCTAAGGGGGGTCAGGAGTACAACAGGGCAGGCTGCACCCTGTTCTGCGATGCCACGCAAACAGCCTGGGACACCTTCTGTTAGCACCTCCATGAGTGTTATTTATATAACCTCCACCAAACCACCATCACAATCCTGCACAGCAATGCGGTCTACAGTTTTCTCCAGTCCTCAGCCTCTTACTCCAGGGAGAGGAAGAGCAAGAGATCTTGTCACTCTGAGCTCTAACTTCCTCCCAACTCTGCCAGTCTCCCCTCTCTGCACTTCCTTCCAGTGCTTCTTAACTGCTTTCCCAGCTAATGGGATAATTAGCTATAATTTTCTATTATAATTAGCAATATTATAATTGGAAAAGGTGCAGAGAAGGGCAACAAAAATGATTAGGGGGATGGAACAGCTTCCATATGAGGAGAGATTAAAAAGACTGGGATTGTTCAGCTGGAAAAGAGATGACTAATGGGGGATATGATAGAGGTCTATAAAATTGTGACCGGTGTGAAGAAAGTGAGTAAGGAGGTGTTATTTACTCCTTCACATGACACAAGAACTAGGGGTCAACAAATGAAATTAACAGGCAGCAGGTTTAAAACAAACAAAAGGAAGTACTTCTTCACACAACACACTGTCAGCCTGTAGAACTTATTCCCAGGGGATGTTGTGAAAGCCAAAACTGTAACTGGGTTCAAAAGAGAAGTAGATAAGTTCATGGAGGATAGGTCCATCAATGGTTATTAGTCAAATTGGTCAGGGATGCAACCCGATGCTCTGGGTGTCCCTAGCCCCTGATTGCCAGAAGCTGGGACTGGACAACAGGGGATGGATCACTCAATAATTGCCATGTTCTGTTCATTCTCTTTGAAGCAAGTGGCATTGTCGACTGTCAGAAGACAGGACACTGTGAGCTAGATGGACCATGGGTCTGACCCAATATGACCGTTCTTATGGTCTCATGTTCTTAGCTCATCAGCCTCCAGTCTGAGGGGCTACTGAAGTACTCCACTCCTCCATCAGGTCTTTCCTGGGGGAACTGATTAATGCTTAAGTGATCGGAGTGCTGGGCCAGCGACTAGCTTTCAGCCCTCTGTCACAAGGAGCTCAATCCACTCAATTAGCCTGGCTCTCCTTAACTGCTCACAGGGACGGGGTCTGAGAAGGGCCAAGTGTTCTCATTGTCACCCAGCTTCTGTTGTTGGTTACAGAGTAACCCTGGTATCAAAGCACAGGGCTGACCAGGAGGCGGAGTTAAGGGGATAAATGTGAGGGCACCTGGGGTCAGTTGGAAAAGGATGTGAGATCGTTCCTGCCAGTGCTGTTTAACCCTTTTCTCCCCATGCTATGCAGGGTTCACCTCCCGAGGGCAGGCTCGTTCCGTTGCTCTGAAACCGAACTGGGGTTCGAGGTGAGGGCAGCCGTGACCATCCAATATGGATATGACTCCTGGGATCGGCATCTGAGCATATATGAGAAGCAGCAATGGATGGTGGCCGGCCCTTTGTTCGACATCCGGGTAGAACCAGCTAGGGCCGTGGCAGCCGTTCACCTCCCACACTTCCTGTGCCTCGCGGGTACGGTAGTAAAATACTGCTACAAATGGCATTCTATAGCTCCTTTCAGCCACACAGGAGATTTCCATGAGCCAGGTTTTTAAAGGTATTTAGATTAATAGATTCCAAGGCCAGAAGGGACCATTGTGATCATCTAGTCTGACTTCCTCTATAGCACAGGCCAGAAAAGTTCCCCAAACGTATTGCGTATCTTTTAGAAAAACATCCGATCTTGATTTTAAAATTGCCAGTAATGGAGAATCCACCACAAACCTTGGTAAATTGTTCCAGTGGTTAATTACTGTCACTGTTATAAATGTATGCCTTATTTCCAGTCTACATCTGTCTAGCTTCAACTTCCAGCCTTGGATTGTGTTAGACCTTTCTCTGCTAGACTGAAGAGCCCATTACTACATATTTGTTCCCTATGGAGGTTCTTATAAACCACGATCGAGTCACTTCTTTGTTAAGCGAAATAAATTGAGCTCATTGAGTCTCTCTATGAGGCATGTTTTCTAATTGTTTAATCCTTCTCGTGGCTCTTCTCTGAACTCTCTCCAACTTATCAACACCCTTCTAAATGTAAGGTGTTACACTTAGGGAAGAAAAACCAAATGCACAAATACAAAATGGGGGATAACTGGGTTGGCAGCAGCACTGCTGAGAAGGATCTGGGAGTTGTGGTGGATCACTATTTCAACATGAGTCAGCAATGCGATGCTGTTGCAAAAGAAGCAATTGCAGTTTTCGGTTCCATGAACAGAAGCATAGTATGCACGGGAGGTGATAATACTACTCTACTCAGCACTGGTTAGGCCTCAGCTGGAGTACTATGTCCAATTTTGGTTACCAATGTATAGAAAGAATGTAGGAGCAGAGCCATGACAAAGATTATTCCAGAGCCATGGATTCAGTAGGAAATTGGGCAAAGGTCATTTGATCTTTTGGGACAGGAAGCCAGAAACACTGGTTTCAAAATGCTGATCTCACACTGGGGAGAGCAAATGAGCAGTGAGCTGTCTACAATGGACATTTCCTCCAGAGCAGGGAACAGAGTCCTGACCCTCAGGCCCTGATTCAGCCATTAGACAGCTAGGGGAACAAGAGAGGTAAAATCTCATGTTCTTTGTTGTCCTTCGACAGCAGCAGAGGTTGACATTTCTCAGCTTCAAGTGGCCCATTTTGTTGACGGGGGGATGACCCTGGAAAGTCCAACGCGGGTGAGGCCGTTCCACGCCGTAGTGGAGAACCCCAGCTTCTCTCCAATTGGACTGCTTTGGAAACAGATCTGTTCTAAGCTATTTCCTCCAGTGCACACCTGGGTGCTGCTCTACCGGTCCAGCAGGGCTGCAGACATAACCCTCCACCTCTACCTGATACCCAGTGACCCCTCACTAGCACAGGTAAAGGAGACTCCAATAATAATATATTGTAGATATATATTGTACAGATCCACAAGCTACACTTGTGCTGAGAAGACAGAGTGAGTTGCAACATCCTCTAGCATGCACTGTAGTGAAATAACTGCACAAACCAGTGCAGTGATGTGTGCTTCTGAGGGCCGAGTGACTCCAAACTCACTCCCCAGAGTGTGATTCTACCTCGGAAATGTTAGAAAGGGTTTCTGTTGAATCTGCGTGAGCTATGCCCAGTCCCATGCGACGGGGATGGGGCACACTGCACATGCAGCCTCCTGTGCGTTGCTCTATGTGTACATAAAGGCTTTCTCACATGCCTCTTTGAAGCCCCTTGTGAGGACCGAAGAGACTGTGTCTGTCCCAGGCCTTTGGAATGGTTCAGGACTGTCTGGGTCTCTTTTTGCTTCTTGGAGAAAGAAGGCCTGAGATGCTCATTATGTGAAATAAGTCCCGCTGCTGTCCCCACCCCATATTCCTGCTGTTTATGGTACAGCCATTGGGGATATCCTCCATCATTAGAGGTTTTTAAGGCCCATCTTGACAAAACCCTGGCTGGAATGATTTAGTCGAGGTTGGTCCTGCTTCGAGCACGGGGTTGGACTAGATGACCTCCTGAGGTCCCTTCCAACCCTAATCTTCTATGATTCTATATATAGTTTGGTCTCACCTGGCTTAGTTGGAGGCCTTCTGGAAGGTACAAAGCTGGTTACTGTCAGTTCTTAATCCCTTAATTGAATATGGATCCAGCCATGAAATGAAGATGGGGTAATTGGGCAGATGGGAGCAGATTTGACTTTCCTTATTGGGAGCAAAATCACACTAAAAATGTATGTTCCCCAAGGTTACTCCTGGCTTGCAGCTCTTGTAATACCACTGCCCCATGGATCACAAAGACTGTTCTCCCCGACAGCTGCTGTGTAGCAGTAAAAACGGAATCTGGACCCTTTCTCCTCTGGACCTGTCAGGGTTCCCTCCCCACTCAAAACTCTAGGGTAAAGACGTGGGGACCCGCATGAAGAGCTCCTAAGCTTATTTCTACCAGCTTAGGTTAAAACCCCCAAGGTACAAAATTCCCTGCACCCTGAGAAATGCTTCTCTCACTGCCACCATCAAGTGTTTTCAACAGGAATCCGGGAAAGGAACCATTTGAAGTTCCCCTTCCCCCCAAAATACCCTCTCAAGCCCGTACACCCCCTTTCCTGGGAAGCTTGAGAACAATCTCCTAACCAATTGGTTACACAGTGATCTAAAAACCCACCCCCGGGGTTAAAACCATAGAAAACAGTCAGCTTCTTAAAAGAAGGATTTTATTAACACAAAGAAGGTAAAATCATCTCTGTAAAATCAGGATGGTAACTATTTTACAGGGTGCTCAATTTCCAAACTCAGAGGGATTCCCCCTCTGGGCAAAACCTTAAAGTTACAGAAAAAACAGGAATAACCCCTCCCTCTAACACAGGGAAAGCTCACCAAGCAAAACAAACAGAAACCTACTCGCAATGCTGACTAAACTTACTTTAGAAAAGTGAGGTTTGGTGAGAAGACTGATTTTTCTGCAGGTTCTTTCTGTCTCGTCTCCAAGATCACTCTGCCTCAGACAAAGAGCCACACACACACCTTCCCCCCTCCCAAGATTTGAAAGTATCTTGTCCCCTCATTGGTCAGATGCCAGCCAGGTCAGGTGTCAGTCTGGCTACCTGCATTTCTTAACCCTTTACTGGTAAGAGGATTTTATAGCACTGCATCAGACCCTCTCCCCCTTCCCTTTATATTTCTGACAGGACCCATCCATCTCTCTTGGGATCACCAAGAAATAACTGTGCTTGTACTTCACAGGCGATTGAGGACAATGAAATGAAGTACCGGTCAGTACGGGTGCGCAAGCCTTCTAAAAGCAAGCCCCTGTACTTCGGCTCTCGTTCTTTTGTACGCAGTCCCTCAAACATAGAGGTGACACCTAAGGTATGTGAAATTTAAACTCTCTGCTTCCATAGAGGATTAACAACATTACGATCTGTTGTGATAACTGGGTCTGCAAATTTACCATTATTGCGAGCTCAACTGTGAAAAGTGAGTGTAAGTTCACGAAGTGTCAAAATAACCTGTAGCAATCAGTGCTGATGGGAAAAGTTACAGAAGGGAGACAAACTGAATTAGTCCAAACAAAAGGCCCCCTGGATCTAATGCAAGGACTGTGTTAAGATCATGCCCGGTAAACAAGAAAATGTGGGACTAGAAATCACTTAACTAAACTTGGTGTGTCAGGCCTAATTGGAGGACAAAATTATGAGGATGGGCTGTTCCCATCACTCCTTTTTGGGGTCCTTAAAGAAAGATTTGGGGAGAGAAATGTGGCTACAGGAGTGAGCTCCACCTTGATGGCTGCCACTTGCCCCGTCTCCTGGGACCTAGACCTTCTTCATCTCCATCCTGAAAGATGTCCTGACCAGACCAGGCCAGAAACAGGGAGCCAGATGACATCACCACCTCCACCAGCTTCAGCTGAATCCCGAGTACTACCTGGGATGAGACTTTGTCTCTCTTCTCCCCTCCCCCATGTGTTCTTTCCCTTCCCTACTTTATTTCTTTTCTGTCCTAGCTCTCTCCTTTTTCCGTCTGTCTAATGAGAGTCTGGAGATTTTGAAACACTGCTGTAAGCATGTGACCAGAAAGATGCAGCTTATAGCTATGCCCTAAACAGCCGGACTCCTGTATGAGTTTGCCAGGTCTCAGACAGGCTGATCAGACAATGTGCTGGGCCTGTGTTTCTCCAGTGACGTAGCCCGTGAGAGTCAGCACCAGACACAAAGGCATTTTCTTTCTTTGCTGTTCTTTTCTCTCCCCTTTTCTGTGCGTTTGTCTTGTTTTGTCTTACAGGAAACCGGATCAGACTTTAACAACAACAGTAACTATGACAGCTCCAGCCCCTGTCAGCTAACTTCACTTTTCCCCAAAGAGCACAGTTATTACCATCTTTGATACCATCTGAGACATCAAGGTGGTTTTTCCTTCTAAAAACTCTCTGTAGTGAACGGGAAAGGGAACAAGGGATGTTGTTACAATCAAATCCTTATTTACTACTTTACATTTCAAAGACTTCAACCTTTTTTCCTTCTGTTCTGTATCTTTAATCAGAGGTAATGGCAGAGGATGTAGAGGATGGTTCAGTAGGGGGTGCTCTCTCCTCACAGTCAATGTTGACCCTGCTGCCCTGATACAGTGCAAGGGGGCGCTGTGCTGCAGGGAGCCCTGGGTGACAGGAGGCCAGTGGAGCTATTGACAGGGATGGAGAAGGCAGAGACAGGGAAGGGGTTGGAAGGGGAGGTGAGGAGCTGAGCTCAGTATGAACCGGCTGCAGGAGATACCAGAGGAGGCAGGGCGCTGGCAGAGTGGGTAGAGAGCCTGACCTGGGAATCGTCAGCACAGAGGTGGGAGCTGAATCTGCCCCTCTTCTGCTTCCAGTGGGGCTGTTGGACTGAACCAAGAAGGGCTCAGTCAGTCTGACGGCAGAGCGAGCCCAGGAGCAGGAAGTGATTGAGAAAGGGATGAAAGTTATATTGACGGCTACTGTGGTCCTGGTACTGGGAGGCCAAACGCAGGAGGCCCCGCCCCTGCTCTGACAACTCAGGGAGGATTATTAAGGATTCATATGGATTTGGGGAGGATTGTTGAGGATCCACATGCATCGCCCACTCCTGCTCTGCCGGCTCTGGTGGGCTCACCCCAAGGGGATGGTTTCTCTTTGCTGCAGGAGTTGGAATTCTCCAATATGGCAGCTCATCCCCTGGATCCAGACATTGAAATCTACACCAGAGACTTGGGGGGCAAATTGGAGCTCAGCCTGGTGGAGAAGAAAAAGCAGCAACAGATCTGGGAGACAACTGTGAGACCAGGTGGGTTCAGCCAGAGATCCTGGCAGAGGGGAGGGGACTGTGCAGGAAGCCCTCTCCCAGCAGCTGCTTGTGGTTGCCAGGGCCAGCCGTGTGCACACAATAAGGCAGGACACATGTGCACAGCCACTTCCTACAGCCCATGGGAATGTGAACTGGGGCTGGGCTGGGTGAGGGAGAGCAGAGGAGCAGGTTTGAAAATGCCCATTGAGGTCACATCACTCTAGTCCCCAAACGGAGGCACCCGGCACTGCGCTGCTGTCACTCTGCCTATCATGGCCATGGAGAATCTCACAGCAACCGAGGGGGAGAGAACGCTCCGATTCTTGCTCCCAAACTCAGCCCCTGCCTCTCCAGCTAGAGCAGCTCCATCGGGGATCGGGTCTGTGACACGTGGCTGGGAAGTTGTGATTCCACCCAGAAGAGGGCAGGGAGCAGAGACACACCAGCCGACTCATTGCTCCCTGGCTGGCCTCGGACCCATGGGTAATGTCCATCCGTCCAGCCTCACTCCCAACCCAACATCAGACCCAGAGTGTATCCAGCCTATAGGTGGAGCCTACACCCAACTAGGACAGTGCATTGGTTGTTGTGCCCTCGTCATTCATTGCTCAGGATGGTATTAACTATCTGACCTTGCATTCACCAGCATGAAGACCCGTATCTCTTTGCACAGGTGCCCTGCGCTCCTGAGAATGATCACTGAGCAGAACTGAATCTCTCAGCGTTATTTTGTGCCTGTTGCACCCATAAGTGCATCATCCTTTCCTCTTGTCTCATCTCTCTCTGCTCAGCCCAGAGGAATCAAAGGGTTCAAGTTCTCTCAGCCATTATGGCCACTCCAGGTCCTCCATAGTCCTAGCACATGCAAACATTGTTCAACCCTCTCAGCCATATTAAGGTACTCATCAAAAGAACGTGGCTGCTGTCTAAACCTGTCAATCCCTTGCTCTAACTACTAGCCCATAGTCCTTCACATGGCTAGAACAAGAGCCCAGGAGTCCGGTGCCTTCATTCCAAGACCATTCTTCCCTCCCTATTCACAAACTCACAATGGTGGGTGCTGTAAAATGTCCTGATGCTGGTAGGTGCTGAGCTCCTGAACTCCCATTGAGAGCGGTGAGCGCTTAGCCCTCCTCAGGATCACGCCATAAGAGTAAATTAATAAGCCCCCCTCTTAGCCTCATGGTGAAGAGATCCATGGAAATTACTTCTCAGAGCAGTAGCTACAGAATACAGAGTTAGTACATGGTAATTAGCTGCACTGCCATGTGAGTGGCTTAGCCAGTCAGATACTAGATATCTAGTGGGATCTCCCATGAGCAGCATGAACCCAGTATCTGATTCCCTCTTTCCTTCTCTCTTCCAGGGGATGTGAGGCTTCCTGGCTCCACCCCAACACGAGCAGGTCAGTAGGAATTCATGGAGCTTGTGATCCCGGTGTCTAATCCCAGTTGTTCTCTCAGAGGCCCAGATCCTCCTTCCTGCAGCACAGGGGTTCAGGTAGAGACGCCCCATTCAGTCCCATCAATTTCCTGTCCACTTGATGGCCCAGGTAAGGATTGCCCCTGTGGTCTGTCCCCCAGGGCACTGCCCAGTGGTGAAGAACCATCAGGTCGCCTCCAGATCATCTTTAAATCTCAGAGAATAAACTGTGGGGGGATCATTCTGCCTTGGACCAGTGTGAGGACAGGCTAGATGGGATCTGAGCAACCTTCTCCATCTTCGGTGCCAAGCTGGGATTGTAGGATTCTCCTCTGTTGTGTATTTCTCTGGGTTTTGATCAGTTTAAATGGCAATAGAGCTTCCCTCGAGGACACCATTCCCCTGTCCTCTGGATCTCTCTGTTAGGACATGACTCTGGATACTAGAGAACTAGCTGGTCTAACACCACAAGAGAGTTACAATATTCACCAAATAGTGATGAGTTTACTGCCCTTCTTTCTGTAGGACACATAAAATATCTGTTTTTCAGATGAACACTAAGGGGGTTTTTACTGAATGTTTGTTAATCCCAAAAGGTTCTTTGAACTTTAGCATCAGTGACAATTCATTTACAAAAGTCATGCCGGGAAAGAATAATTTAGCTGGCTGCAGCAACTAAAATGTCAACAATGTTAACTTCTTGACATTTATCCCTATACGGTTCCAGTGTTAACACACTATTGAGTTGAACTGGGGCATTTCACACTTCTCTGACCTATTTTTTAAGTTTCTCTGTAGACTTGGATAGATGCCACCGCATCTGTTTACGTGAGGGTCGCATTAAAAGATTTTCTTTACAACTATAAGGGCTAGCTGAAGAGTTGTTCTTCTTCGAGTGCTTGCTCATATGTATTCCAGTTAGGTGTGCGCGCGCGGCGTGCACGATCGTCGGAAGATTTTTACCCTAGCAACACTCGGTGGGCCAGCTGGCGCCCCCTGGAGTGGCACCGTTAGGTGCCCCGATATATACCGCAGCCGGCCCATCGCCCCCTCAGTTCCTTCTTACCGCCCGTGTCGGTCGTTGGAACAGTGGAGAGCAGCTCGCTGACCTCCACAGCCCTAGCTTTACAGCACTCGTTTATCTTTAGATAAGTTTAAGTACCGTTAAAGTACCGTTAATTAGTTGTTAATAGTTGTTGTTAGACTCATTGACAATTGTAGCTGGAGATTAGGGGCTTCTCCCCTTCTCTCCAACCCGGTACCGGGCCAATGCCTGGCTCACCGGGATTCAAGCCTTGCTCGGCATGCCAGAAGCCGATGCCTACAGGAGATCCGCATGCCTCCTGTCTCAAGTGCCTCGGGGAGTCCCATCTTCCGGACAAGTGCCGTATTTGTAAGTCCTTCAAGCCGCGGACCAAAAAGGAGCGGGACTTTCGTTTGAAGCAGCTCCTGTTAGAGGCGTCTCTTAGCCCGATGTCGGCGCCGCATCGTATCACGGCACCGGCCCCGGCGGCCTCAACGTCTGCGGCACCGGAACGTCCAACCTCCGGTAAAGAACCCAGGCACCGTCCCTCTCTACCCAGGACTTCACAGAGCCGCTCTCTGTCCCCGAGAGCCAAGAAGTCGGGTGGACCGACTAAGGCGCCGCTGCATGCGCAGCCAGCTCCAGGCCAGCCTAGGTCTGTCGAGGCGCCCGCACCGCCAACTCCGGTACCGGAAGGACCGCTGAGTTCGGTGCCAGTGGTCTCCATGCCACTTACTCCGGCCCTCCTTAGGCCGTTGAGTCCGGCGCCGCCGTCAACACCGGCGCCGGCCCTGCCAACTCCGGCACCCGAGAGGCCGTTGAGTGCAGGTCAGCCTCCGCAGGCTCCGGTACCGACGACTCCGGTCCCGCGAGGGCCGTTGAGCTCGGTAACCGCCAGCTCCCCGGCACGCTCCGTGGTTGAGCTCCCGCTGCCGTCCACGCCGGACACCTTCGCAGCGGCGCGGGACCTGATCCAGATGACCGCTCCGGTACCGACCCCGTCTACGGTACCGCCGGTGCGGATCATCACATCACGCGGCAAACCGGCCATCTTCCACCCGGTGCCGCAGGAGGAGACCAGCCAGCAGCAGCCACGTGCGTCTCCAAGGTACCGCTCGCAGTCCCGGCACCGATCACGATCCCGGCGCCGTTCCTACTCGCGGTACCGCTCCAGGTCTCCATCTGCACGGAGGTATCCTGACTCTCGGCGCCGCTCCCGGTCCCGCGGCCGGTCGACGCGCAGATCGCCGAGACGCTCCAGGTCCCGATCCGTGTCACGGTACCGAGATCATCGCAGGTACCGATCCAGGTCCCGCCCTCGATCCGGCTCTCGACGCCGCTCCCCATCCCGGCGCCGATCCGACTCTCGACGCCGATCCGGCTCTCGGCACCGGACACCATCCCGGTACCGATCCGGCTCACGGCACCGGACGCCATCCCGGCACCGATCAGGCTCCCGGCACCGGATACCATCCCGGCACCGGACCCCACCGAGGAGGCAGACCCTGGCCACGCAGACGTCCCTGCATGGCTACTCTGCCCCGCCCTGGCCTTCGCGCTCTGGATCCCGCTCTTCCAGAGCTGGTAGCGACCTCTACGCGGAGGACCGCACCGTCAGCGACCAGGGTCACCTGCCAGAGACCGGGCAGGTTCAGGAGCGGTGGCCATTTTGGACCCCCATGGCATACTATGAAGCCCAGAGGGTACCAGCAAGAGCTCCTACCTCTACCACGTTGGAGCGTCGAGCGCCAGAGGCTACAGTCTCCCGCCCTCCAGAGGCTACAGTCTCCAGGCCTCCGCCAGAGGTAGAGCAGCCTGAAGCGGAGCCCCCACCCCTGGGCCCCGAAGAAGTACCCGTCGAGGACCCGCTCGCCCAAGGCCTGTCCTCTTCCTCCTCCCCTGATGAGGCAGTGGCTGGAGCATCATCATCCGGTCCACCTCCCATCGATCTAAGGGACCACCAAGCCCTGCTCCGCAGGTTGGCCCTGAATATGGACCTCCAAATAGAAGAGGTCCCTGAACTGGAGAACCCCGTGGTGGACATCCTGACGACCGATGCCCCCACTAGGGTTGCCTTACCTTTTGTGCGGACTATCCTTGCCAACGCCACATCCATCTGGCAGACACCAGCCTCAATACCCCCCACTGCCAGGGGGGTAGAGAGAAAGTACATGGCCCCCCCGAGGGATTTTCAATATCTGTATACGCACCCCCCTCCGTGTTCGTTGGTAGTCCAGTCCGTCAACGAGAGGGAGAGGAACGGCCAACAGGCCCCGGCGCCGAAATCAAAGGACGCCAAGCGCCTAGACTTGTTTGGCCGCAAGATCTACTCAGGAGGGGGCCTACAGCTTCGTGCGGCGAACCAACAGGCACTCCTGAGCCGCTATGCTTTCAACACCTGGGTCACGATGGACAAGTTTAAAGAGCTTATACCTCCAGAGTCCAGACAGGAGTATAAAGCCTTCGTGGAGGAGGGCAAAAAACTGGCCAGGACGTCGCTGCGGGCCTCCTTGGACATCGCCGACTCCGCTGCCAGAACCATCGCCTCCGGAGTCGCCATGCGGCGCATCTCCTGGCTGCAATCTTCCACCCTCCCAGCAGAGGTCCAGCACACTATCCAGGACCTTCCCTTTGACGGGCAGGGCCTGTTTTCAGAGAAGACAGACCCTAAGCTGCAGACCTTAAAGGACGGTCGTACTATCATTCGCACGCTGGGAATGCATACCCCCGCGACGCAGCGTAGGCCCTTCAGGCCGTTCGTGAGACGCACCTATTTCCCCCCCCCCGCCACGTCAAGACTATTACAGAAGGCCGCGTGGTCGAGGGGGTAGGAGACAGCAACCCGGCCGGCAGACCGGCCAGAGGCAGGGCCCCCACAAGCCATCCTCGGGGCCCAAACAAAATTTTTGAAGGGGCGCTCGAGGCCGGAGTACCAGTCCATTCCGATCCCGCACTCCTGTTTATGAACCGCCTCTCCCCCTTCTCCCCGGCGTGGTCGAATATCACCACGGACCGCTGGGTTTTACATACCATCCAGGGGGGATACCGATTGCAATTCGTCTCCCCACCCTCCTCCCACCCTCCCACCCCGTCCCTCTTCAGGGACCCTTCTCACGAGCAACTCCTTATCCAGGAGGTGCACGAACTCTTTACTCTGGGAGCGGTGGAAGAGGTCCCAAGGGATCTCAGAGGCAAGGGATTCTACTCCCGTTATTTCCTAATCCCAAAGCCAAAGGGGGGGCTTCGTCCTATCCTGGACTTACGGGGTCTCAACAAGTTTATGGTAAAGTTGAGATTCCGTATGCTCTCCCTGGGCACCCTTATCCCCTCTATGGATCAGGGAGACTGGTACGCCGCCCTCGACATGAAGGACGCGTATTTCCACATTGCCATCTACCCACCTCACAGACGCTTCCTGCGCTTCGTAGTGGGCCAGAGACATTTCCAGTTCGCGGTCCTGCCATTCGGCCTCTCAACAGCACCGAGAGTCTTCACAAAGTGCATGGCAGTGGTAGCAGCCGCCCTTCGGCGTCAAGGTGTTCAGGTATTCCCCTACCTCGACAACTGGCTCCTCCGTGGCAACTCCGCCAACCAGGTCCAGTCCCACATTCACAAGGCCATGGACATGTTCAACCGTCTCGGCCTCCTACTAAACATCGAAAAGTCCACTTTGGTCCCAACACAGAGAATAGACTTCATAGGGGCTATTCTGGACTCTACCCTCGCCAGGGCTTTCCTCCCAGAGGCTCGCTTTCAAACGCTTGCAGCCGCCATACGCAGCCTCCAAGCTTTCCCAACTTCGACAGCCCGCTGCTGCCTCAGCCTCATGGGTCATATGGCATCATGCACCTTCGTGACAGCCCACGCCAGGTTGCGCCTGCGGCCCCTCCAAGCATGGCTGGCCTCCGCATACCGATCACACAGGGACAACCTCGATATGATTCTGACGGTCCCACCGCAAGTCCTAGCTTCCCTCAACTGGTGGCTGGACCCCGCACATGTGATGTCAGGTATTCCCTTTCATCCACCTCAGCCTTCCCGCACCGTGACTACGGATGCCTCATCCCTCGGCTGGGGGGCTCACCTGCAGAACTTCCAAACGCAGGGCCTGTGGTCGGAGCAAGAGCTGACATTACACATCAATGTCAGAGAACTCCGAGCGGTACGACTCGCCTGTCAAGCCTTCGCTCAACACTTACAGGGCCGCTGTGTCTCCATCCTTACAGACAACACGACGGCCATGCATTACATCAACAGACAGGGAGGAGCACACTCCCTTCCCCTCTGCCGAGAGGCAACTCAGCTCTGGGACTTTTGCATAGCCCGTTCCATTCACCCCGTGGCCTCGTTTCTCCCAGGAGTCCAGAACACCTTGGCGGACCGCCTGAGCAGGTCCTTTCAAACGCACGAGTGGTCCATTCGGCCAGACGTCATCCACTCTGTCTTCCAGAAGTGGGGGTTTCCCCAGATAGATCTCTTCGCGACTCGCGAGAACAGGAAATGCCAAGTGTTCTGCTCCTTTCAGGGTCGCTCCCCAGGCTCCCTGACAGACGCTTTTCTCCATCCTTGGACAGACAACCTGGCCTATGCCTTCCCACCAGTTCCACTGGTCCACAGGGTCCTGCTCAAGCTACGCAGGGACAAGGCCAGGGTGATCCTGATTGCTCCAGCGTGGCCCAGGCAACACTGGTATACCACGCTCCTGGAGATGTCCGTGACAGACCCGATCCCTCTTCCGCGATGGCCGGACCTGATCACGCAGCAGCACGGCAGGATCCAGCATCCCGACCTGCGGTCCCTTCACCTCACGGCGTGGATGCTGCATGGCTGAACCCGTCGGAGCTACGATGTTCCAGCCCGGTCCAGCACGTTCTGCTGAGCAGTAGGAAACCCTCCACCAGGTCCACCTACTCAGCTAAGTGGAAACGTTTTTCCTTGTGGTGTGGCACTCGGGGCCTTGACCCCTTGCAGCTGCCGGTTCACACCATACTGGACTACCTCCTCTTACTAAAGGAGCAGGGTCTGGCTCTCTCGTCGCTAAAGGTCCACCTAGCGGCAATTTCAGCTTTTCACCCCCGGGACGGGGCGGGTTCTGTTTTCTCCAACCCCATGGTCACTAGGTTCCTTAAGGGGTTAGAACGGCTACACCCACCGGTGCGCCGCCCGGTCCCTACATGGGACCTCAACCTAGTCATTACCAGGCTCATGGGTGCCCCATTCGAGCCCATGGCCACTTGTTCCATGCTGTATCTCTCATGGAAAACGGCCTTTCTAGTAGCCATCACCTCGGCTAGACGCGTCTCTGAGCTCAGAGCGCTTACTTCGGAACCACCTTATACGGTGTTCCATAAGGATAAAGTACAGCTCAGGCCACACCCGGCTTTCCTGCCCAAGGTAGTGTCGGCTTTCCATATTAACCAAGACATTTTTCTACCTGTCTTTTATCCTAAGCCCCATGCCTCCAGGAAGGAGCAGCAACTCCATTCCCTGGATGTCCGGAGAGCCCTCGCCTTCTACATCGAGAGGACAAAGCCGTTCCGGAAGTCGACCCAGCTGTTCATCGCCGTGGCGGACCGGATGAAAGGCCTTCCCGTCTCTTCCCAGCGCATCTCGTCATGGATCACGTCGTGCATCCGCACATGCTATGACTTGGCAGGTGTCCCCACCATGCACACTACGGCCCACTCTACCCGAGCTCAGGCCTCGTCGTCTGCCTTCTTGGCACACATACCTATACAAGACATTTGTAGGGCCGCGACATGGTCGTCAGTACACACTTTTGCCTCGCACTATGCCATAGTGCAACATTCTAGAGACGACGCCGCTTTTGGTTCGGCGGTCCTAAACTCTGCTGTATCACAATCCGACCCCGCCTCCTAGGAATGGCTTGGGAGTCACCTAACTGGAATACATATGAGCAAGCACTCGAAGAAGAAAACACGGTTACTCACCGTAGTAAATAGTGTTCTTCGAGATGTGTTGCTCATATGTATTCCAAACCCGCCCCCCTTCCCCACTGTCGGAGTAGCCGGCAAGAAGTAACTGAGGGGGCGATGGGCCGGCTGCGGTATATATCGGGGCACCTAACGGCGCCACTCTAGGGGGCGCCAGCCGGCACACCGAGTGTTGCTAGGGTAAAAATCTTCCGACGATCGTGCACGCCGCGCGCGCACACCTAACTGGAATACATATGAGCAACACATCTCGAAGAACACTATTTACTACGGTGAGTAACCGTGTTTTTTTTTTAGTTAAAATAATAATTGATGGGGGCACATAATACATAGTACATGGGGCCTTATGAAGAGTTTGTCAACCACCATTGTAAAACACTGATTACTCTATAGGGCAAGAGGAAGGTGGGAGCTGGTATGTCCCTGTCCGTCCATCAGTGGCCAGCCTCCAGGAAATCAGTTTACTTCATGTCACCAGTTCCCACTTAGCTCTGTGTCCTCTGAGCCTCTGATCCTAGGAAGAGGGGGTGAGGAAGAGGATCTGGGAGAAGGTGGAGACACAGAGGCTGGGGGAGGAGGGAAGGCAGGCACTGGAAAGCATAAAAGGAGAGACATAGTGACAGACAAGACTCCATTTTCAGCAGACATCCAAGACAAGATGCCTGAGACCTGGAGAGACACCCTGCAGGAGACTTTGGATGAGCTGGAGAGCGAAAATTTCAAACGATTCAAGTCCAAATTGAAGAATATGGACCTACCAGAGGGATACAAGAGAATCCCCAGTGGGATGTTGGAGAAGGCCGACTCCCTGACCGTGCGTGAGCTGCTGGTGCAGTACTACAAGATGGATGGGGCTGTTGAGGTGGCCATTCAAGCCCTAAAGGGAATCAACCAGAACGAGCTGGCAGGAAAGCTTGAGACGCACACCAGGTGAGTGAGGGGTGTAGCTTCCATTTACTCCCTCTTGACTTCAATTTCCATCTCTTCGATCTGACTGTTTCAGCACATCAGGCTGTGGTCTTTTCCTGGAAGGGTTTTTATCCTTCTCTCCCACACTCACCTCACCAGGGTCTGACGCCTTTGCAAGAACTAAAACAGACATTATAGTAAAATGATCTGTCTCTCTCTCTTTCCTCAATAGTTGGCATTTTCCATAGAGCATTCTCTTTCCGAAAGCCCCCCTGTCTTAGACAGATCTGGGGTCCTCTTCCATTGTTACAAATAATACACACACAAGTGTGTGTGCACTGAGCGGTTCCTTCCCCTTCCCCTCCCCGGTAAGACGACACATGGGCCCACATCTCAAATGTATTGGATGTCAAACTCCTGTTGAAATCAATGGGAGTTAGGAGCCTAAATACTTTTGTGGATCTGGGCTATGGGTGAGCAGCAAGATGTGCTGAGAGCACTGAGGAACTCTGCACAGGACAGATCCAGCCAGGGGGGTCCTAAATCTCTGTTATGTTCTGCAGGAGAATTCCAGCTGGCATTGATTCCATGTCTCACCGTTTTTCTGCACTGGAGTTGGGATCGCCCAGCTGAAGATGAGCACACACCCGACAGAACTGAACTGATCACGGCCGGGGCAGCGAGGTCTCTCCGTTTGTCTGAAAAAACGTTAGCGAGATTCAGTGCGAGCCTTTCCATGCACCAGACAGCCGATGACAAAAGCACGTCCCTGAGGGAGCAGAAGACGCATATCGCCACAGCACAGCTCCCAGGGCTGAACCCGGAGCAGGAATCTGTTTCCCGGGCAGGAATCCCTTTGGTGCTGATCACGGTGTTAGCTGAGCGAGTCACAGACATTAACTGAGTTGGCTCAGCACCCTGATGATCTAGGGAACTATTGTCCCCATGTCACCGCATGGACTGGTTCTTTGGGGGGCTGGGGCTCAGCTGCACTGTGCCGGCCTTAGGGAACAACACCCAGGGCCATATGATGGGAGCTTGTGCCTGGAACGCAGCCTGCTGAGAGCATAAGGGCAGCCGGCACCTGATAACTCTCTGAAGCCCTGGAGAAAGACCTGCAAGGAGCCAGAGCTTGTTGAGGCATTAGCCTCAGGTGGCAGGGCTACAAAGAACTGTGAGCAGGAGGTTGGGCTATAAAAAAGGGGAAACCATTATAAACTGAAAGGACTAATTGATCCAGGGGAAGAGGGCTGGAAGGTTTGGAGTTTTACTTTCTGGTAATGAAAAACATTAGGGGAGCAGCATTGTGAAAACAGCAGCTATGGTGGCTTGTTTTAGGTGAGATTAGAAGGTAAACTGAGGCAGCGGCAGGCCCGAAGCTAGACAGGGTAAGTCCCTGTCTGGAGTGGCTCATGACCATGAACCAGATGCCTTAAACTGGTGGTATGTTCTAGAATTAGATTTTACCAGGCCAGTAACAATTGTGAGCTCCTGGATCACCATAAGAGTCTTACCATGGAGTCACAGACAGTCCCTATAGACTCTCCAGTCTGTCTTGCCACCCAGGCAAACTTGACTTAGTGATAAATGATCATTTACACCAAAAATCAGACAATATTCCGGTTGCTTTCAGTCCCAATAGGCCAGTCATTTACTCCAGATCAATTGGTACCCTAGATCTAGATCTTACACCAAAGACAACGCCTGTAGCCAGTCCTGTAATAAACTATCTATAGTTTTATTAACTAGGAAAGAGAAGTAAGAGAGCTAATAGGTTAAAGCAAGCAAACATATACACACCCATGAGTTACCATCTAAATCCTAAGAGTGACAGAGTTGTAGTGAGCAGCTATTCCAGGTGTCTTTCAGGGCGGACCCATGAGGCGACCCCTGGGGATTTCTGGCTTCACTTTGGTTTCTCTGGCCCTTTGAAAGTTCAAACATCAAAGAGATGAAAAATCTTCATATGGCCTGTTTTTATTTCCATCTTCCAGCAGTCAGAGCGATGGGAGGAGGCCTTCTGCACATACTTCTCCATGGGTGGATGGAGCAATTAACAAAGCTTTTGTCTTATAATGGCCCACCTAAATTTTGATAGTCCTCCTGGATGGGCATGATGGGTATGCGGGGGACGGGACAATTCCTGTGCCTGCGTTCACAAGTTCAGAGCAAACATTTTCAAAGTTAGAAAGCAAAACGTACACATTGTCTTGTAGCATGGAATACAGGCTTTACAAGTGAGATTAATGCATGCAGCCTCCTCTATGCAAATGAGCCCCGGCCCCATCCCCTGAGGCTAACGAGGGCTCAGGTGGCCCTGTGGGGGGAGGGGCGCTAGGAATGCCCCTGGGATGACCTGACACAAGGGAGCCGGGGGGTTGTATGTGTGTCTCAGATTGAGTGCCCCTTCCTGGCCACCCACTAGGGCATCTGTGAGGGGGATCCAAGCCTCTGTATTCTCAATCCCCTGGGGTGCATTAAGCTTCTGGGACCTGAATGGAGTCCAGCCGCTGCCCCAATCTCGGGCCCCTTAGGCCAGTGGCTCTCAACCTTTCCAGACTACTGTGCCCCTTTCAAGAGTCTGATTCAAGAGACTGTGCCCCCAAGTTATACCTCACTTAAAAACTTACAACACGAGACATAAACATACAAAAGAGTCACGGCACACGGTTACTGAAAAATTGCTTTTACTTTCTCATTTTCAAAATAAATCGATTGGAATGTAACTATTGTACTTACATTTCAGTGTCTAGTCTACAGAGCAGTGTACACAAGTCATTGTCTGTAAGAAATTTTCGTTTGTACTGACTCCGCTAGTGCTTTTATGTAGCCTGTTGTAAAACTAGGCCAATGTCTAGATGAGTTGCTGTACCCGCTGAAAGACCTCTGCCTACCCTGAGGGGTACGTGTACCCGTGGTTGAGAACCATTGCCCTAGGCCACGTCCTCAGGACAGAGACGTGCTACCTGTCACCCCCCTTCTGGGCATTGGAGCCACTGTGCAGCCACCCAGCCTGGCTTGGCACAGTGCTGATCCTTCAGCCTGCCCCCTACTCAAACACCCCCTCTCCTAGAGAGGTGAAGCTTCCGGTCTGCACTTAACTCCCTCGGGCACACAGCCATTGTGAATCAGTCAGTGCACATGTGTGCGTACACACACACACAAACACACACACATACACTCTGTATTCAATCTATCAACTTTATGCACTTTATATTTAATCCTGTAAGGCACAAGAGAGCCCAGACCAGACGAAACAGTCAGCCACCCCAGACACAACGTCTCTCGCTAGTTCACCCTTCGCTTGGGAATCCTTGGGGAGCATCTATATCCCCTCAGGCAGGCAGGGTCTCTTACCCCACTGCCTACCGCCCTGCAGCAGCCTGCTTCATCTGACTCTGCTACCAGATGGCTCTCATCCCCTGTGCATCCCTTTATAGATTCTTGCTGGGATCACCTACCCCCTGCTGCTTTTGGTCTCTTGGTAACTAGGGTTGCCACCTTTATAAATGCTGGTAACTAGACCCCCGAGGCCCCACCCCCTTCCCCACCCCTTCCCCCAATTCCCTGCCCCTGCTCTGCCTCTTTTCCTCAAGGTCCTGCCCTTGTCTGCCTTTTACCCCAAGGCCCGCCCCCATCGCTGGCTCCTCTCCCTCCTCCCGCTGTCACTCGCTGGATCATCTCAAGCCTGCCTGCAGGTAGGAGGCAGCCCCAGCTGAGCAGGGGCTGGTGTGGGTTAATGACCCAGCACTAGGCCCGCCGCCACAGTAACCAGACTTTTGGTTCAGGTGCCAGGTCCTGAAAACTGGACACCTGTCAACCCTAAATGGCATTCGACACAGAAGACAAAAACCAGACTGTCCGGGTAAAACCCAGATGGGTGGCAACCCTACGCTATCCCCTTCTCTTCCCCCTGCCTCACCCCCTATCTCCTTCTTCTCTCTGCCCCATCCCCTTTCCTCTCCCCACTGTCCCCTGACTATCCCACTCCCCATCCCCT
The DNA here is from genome assembly GCA_037349315.1 of Chelydra serpentina. Taxonomy (NCBI): domain Eukaryota; kingdom Metazoa; phylum Chordata; order Testudines; family Chelydridae; genus Chelydra; species Chelydra serpentina. Next base: position 378,546 of record JBAIAC010000021.1, on the reverse strand, counting down.
ATCCCTTTCTCTTCCCCTGCCCCGTCCCCTCCTCCTTCCTCTCCACACCCCATCCCCTTTCCTCTCCCCACTGTCCCCTGACTATCCCACTCTCCATCCCCTATCCCCTTCTCTTCCCCTGCCCCGTCCCCTCCTCCTTCCTCTCCACACCCCATCCCCTTTCCTCTCCCCACTGTCCCCTGACTATCCCACTCCCCATCCCCTATCCCTCTCTTCCCCTGCCCCGTCCCCTCCTCCTTCCTCTCCACACCCCATCCCCTTTCCTCTCCCCACTGTCCCCTGACTATCCCACTCCCCATCCCCTATCCCCTTCTCTTCCCCCTGCCCCGTCCCCTATCTCCTTCTTCTCTCTGCCCCATCCCCTTTCCTCTCCCCACTGTCCCCTGACTATCCCACTCCCCATCCCCTATCCCTTTCTCTTCCCCTGCCCCGTCCCCTCCTCCTTCCTCTCCACACCCCATCCCCTTTCCTCTCCCCACTGTCCCCTGACTATCCCACTCCCCATCCCCTATCCCCTTCTCTTCCCCTGCCCCGTCCCCTCCTCCTTCCTCTCCACACCCCATCCCCTTTCCTCTCCCCACTGTCCCCTGACTATCCCACTCCCCATCCCCTATCCCCTTCTCTTCCCCCTGCCCCGTCCCCTCCTCCTTCCTCTCCACACCCCATCCCCTTTCCTCTCCCCACTGTCCCCTGACTATCCCACTCCCCATCCCCTATCCCCTTCTCTTCCCCTGCCCCGTCCCCTCCTCCTTCCTCTCCACACCCCATCCCCTTTCCTCTCCCCACTGTCCCCTGACTATCCCACTCCCCATCCCCTATCCCCTTCTCTTCCCCCTGCCCCACCCCCTATCTCCTTCTTCTCTCTGCCCCATCCCCTTTCCTCTCCCCACTGTCCCCTGACCCTATCCCACTCCCCATCCCCTATCCCTTTCTCTTCCCCTGCCCCGTCCCCTCCTTCCTCTCCACACACCCCATCCCCTTTCCTCTCCACACTGTCCAGTGCCCCAGCCCACTCCTCCCATCTCCCTCTTCCCTGCCCCATTCCCCATCCCCTTATCTTCATCCTTCCCTATCCCATCCCCTTCCTTCCCCACTGCCTCTTCCCCCCCCCTCGCCCTGTCCGCCCCCGCACGAGCACTCACAGTTATATGGAAACAGGACCCAGCACACACAAAAGAGGGGTCCTAGTGCCCATCATCATCACCCGGCAGCAGCATTCCGGAGCTGCCACCCTCAGCTGGGGGGGAGGAGTCGAGTGAGCCAGCCCAGCATGGGAAGGACAGAGTCCCCCCTCCTCCCCATCAGTCTGAGCAGAGTAAGCCCTGCTCGGCGCTTGCAGAAATTGATGGTGGAGGGGGCAATGCTCCCCCGCAAATTACACCCAGGGCTGGCGTGGGTTGATAAACTTGCACCTCTCCCCACCTATGGACTGGTAACTGGACTTCTTCTTCGAGTGCTTGCTCATATGTATTCCAGTTAGGGTCTGCGCGCGCGGTGTGCACGATCGTCGGAAGATTTTTACCCTAGCAACACTCGGTGGGCCGGCTGGCGCCCCCTGGAGTGGCGCCGTTAGGTGCCCCGATATATACTGCAGCCGGCCCATCGCCCCCTCAGTTCCTTCTTACCGCCCGTGTCAGTCGTTGGAACAGTGGAGAGCAGCTCGCTGACCTCCACAGCCCTAGCTTTACAGCACTCGTTTATCTTTTAGATAGTTTAAGTACCGTTAAAGTATCGTTAATTAGTTGTTAATAGTTGTTGTTAGACTCAGTGACAATTGTAGCTGGAGATTAGGGGCTTCTCCCCTTCTCTCCAACCCGGTACCGGGCCAATGCCTGGCTCACCGGGATTCAAGCCTTGCTCGGCATGCCAGAAGCCGATGCCTACAGGAGATCCTCATGCCTCCTGTCTCAAGTGCCTCGGGGAGTCCCACCTTCCGGACAAGTGCCGTATTTGTAAGTCCTTCAAGCCGCGGACCAAAAAGGAGCGGGACTTTCGTTTGAAGCAGCTCCTGTTAGAGGCGTCTCTTAGCCCGATGTCGGCGCCGCATCGTACCACGGCACCGGCCCCGGCGGCCTCAACGTCTGCGGCACCGGAACGTCCAACCTCCGGAAAAGAACCCAGGCACCGTCCCTCTCTACCCGGGACTTCGCAGAGCCGCTCTCTGTCCCCGAGAGCCAAGAAGTCGGGTGGACCGACTAAGGCGCCGCTGCATGCGCAGCCAGCTCCAGACCAGCCTAGGTCTGTCGAGGCGCCCGCACCGCCAACTCCGGTACCGGAAGGACCGCTGAGTTCGGTGCCAGTGGTCTCCGTGCCACTTACTCCGGCCCTCCTTAGGCCGTTGAGTCCGGCGCCGCCGTCAACACCGGCGCTGGCCCTGCCAACTCCGGCACCCGAGAGGCCGTTGAGTGCAGGTCAGCCTCCGCAGGCTCCGGTACCGACGACTCCGGTCCCGCGAGGGCCGTTGAGCTCGGTAACCGCCAGCTACCCGGCACGCTCCGTGGTTGAGCTTCCGCTGCCGTCCACGCCGGACACCTTCGCAGCAGCGCGGGACCTGATCCAGATGACCGCTCCGGTACCGACCCCGTCTACGGTACCGCCGGTGCGGATCATCACATCACGCGGCAAACCGGCCATCTTCCACCCGGTGCCGCAGGCGGAGACGAGCCAGCAGCAGCCACGTGCGTCTCCAAGGTACCGCTCGCAGTCCCGGCACCGATCACGATCCTGGCGCCGTTCCTACTCGCGGTACCGCTCCAGGTCTCCATCCGCACGGAGGTATCCTGACTCTCGACGCCGCTCCCGGTCCCGCGGCCGGTCGACGCGCAGATCGCCGAGACGTTCCAGGTCCCGATCCGTGTCACGGTACCGAGATCATCGCAGGTACCGATCCAGGTCCCGCCCTCAATCCGGCTCTCGACGCCGCTCCCCATCCCGGCGCCGATCCGACTCTCGACGCCGATCCGGCTCCCGGCACCGGACACCATCCCGGCGCCGATCCGGCTCACGGCACCGGACGCCATCCCGGCACCGATCAGGCTCACGGCACCGGACGCCATCCCGGCACCGGACCCCACCAAGGAGGCAGACCCTGGCCACGCAGACGTCACTGCATGGCTATTCTGCCCCACCCTGGCCTTCGCGCTCTGGATCCCGCTCTTCCAGAGCTGGTAGCGACCTCTACGCGGAGGACCGCACCATCAGCGACCAGGGTCACCTGCCAGAGACCGGGCAGGTTCAGGAGCGGTGGCCATTTTGGACCCCCATGGCATACTATGAAGCCCAGAGGGTACCAGCAAGAGCTCCTACCTCAACCACGTTGGAGCGTCGAGCGCCAGAGGCTACAGTCTCCCGACCTCCAGAGGCTACAGTCTCCAGGCCTCTGCCAGAGGTAGAGCAGCCTGAATCGGAGCCCCCACCCCTGGGCCCCGAAGAAGTACCCGTCGAGGACCCGCTCGCCCAAGGCCTGTCCTCCTCCTCCTCCCCTGATGAGGCAGTGGCTGGAGCATCATCATCCGGTCCACCTCCCATCGATCTCAGGGACCACCAAGCCCTGCTCCGCAGGTTGGCCCTGAATATGGACCTCCAAATAGAAGAGGTCCCTGAACTGGAGGACCCCGTGGTGGACATCCTGATGACCGATGCCCCCACTAGGGTTGCCTTACCTTTTGTGCGGACTATCCTTGCCAACGCCACATCCATCTGGCAGACACCAGCCTCAATACCCCCCACTGCCAGGGGGGTAGAGAGAAAGTACATGGCCCCCCCCGAGGGATTTTCAATACCTGTATACGCACCCCCCTCCGTGTTCGTTGGTGGTCCAATCTGTCAACGAGAGGGAGAGGAATGGCCAACAGGCCCCGGCGCCGAAGTCAAAGGACGCCAAGCGCCTAGACTTGTTTGGCCGGAAGATCTACTCAGGAGGGGGCCTACAGCTTCGTGCGGCGAACCAACAGGCACTCCTGAGCCGCTATGCTTTCAACACCTGGGTCACGATGGACAAGTTTAAAGAGCTTATACCTCCAGAGTCCAGACAGGAGTATAAAGCCTTCGTGGAGGAGGGCAAAAAGCTGGCCAGGACGTCGCTGCGGGCCTCCTTGGACATCGCCGACTCCGCTGCCAGAACCATCGCCTCCGGAGTCGCCATGCGGCGCATCTCCTGGCTGCAATCCTCCACCCTCCCAGCAGAGGTCCAGCACACTATCCAGGACCTACCCTTTGACGGGCAGGGCCTGTTTTCGGAGAAGACAGACCCTAAGCTGCAGACCTTAAAAGACGGTCGTACCATCATCCGCACGCTGGGGATGCATACCCCCGCGACGCAGCGCAGGCCCTTCAGGCCGTTCGTGCGACGCACCTACTTCCCTCCCCCACCACATCAAGACTATTACAGAAGGCCGCGTGGTCGAGGGGGTAGGAGACAGCAACCTGGCCGGCAGACCGGCCAGAGGCAGGGCCCCCACAAGCCATCGTCGGGGCCCAAACAAAATTTTTGAAGGGGCGCTCAAGGCCGGAGTACCAGTCCATTCCGATCCCGCACTCCTGTTTCTGAACCGCCTCTCCCCCTTCTCCCCGGTGTGGTCGAATATCACCACAGACCGCTGGGTTTTACATACCATCCAGGGGGGATACCGATTGCAATTCGTCTCCCCGCCCTCCTCCCACCCTCCCACCCCGTCCCTCTTCAGGGACCCTTCTCACGAGCAACTCCTTATCCAGGAGGTGCACGAACTCTTTACTCTGGGAGCGGTGGAGGAGGTCCCAAGGGATCTCAGAGGCAAGGGATTCTACTCCCGTTATTTCCTAATCCCAAAGCCAAAGGGGGGGCTCCGTCCTATCCTGGACTTACGGGGTCTCAACAAGTTTATGGTAAAGTTGAAATTCCGTATGCTCTCCCTGGGCACTCTTATCCCCTCTATGGATCAGGGAGACTGGTACGCCGCCCTCGACATGAAGGACGCGTATTTCCACATTGCCATCTACCCACCTCACAGACGCTTCCTGCGCTTCGTAGTGGGCCAGAGACACTTCCAGTTCGCGGTCCTGCCATTCGGCCTCTCAACAGCACCGAGAGTCTTCACAAAGTGCATGGCAGTGGTAGCAGCCGCCCTTCGGCGTCAAGGAGTTCAGGTATTCCCCTACCTCGACGACTGGCTCCTCCGTGGCAACTCCGCCAACCAGGTCCAGTCCCACATTCACAAGGCCATGGACATGTTCAACCGTCTCGGCCTCCTACTAAACATCGAAAAGTCCACTTTGGTCCCAACACAGAGAATAGACTTCATAGGGGCTATACTGGACTCTACCCTCGCCAGGGCATTCCTCCCAGAGGCTCGCTTTCAAACGCTTGCAGCCGCCATACGCAGCCTCCAAGCTTTCCCAACTTCGACAGCCCGCTGCTGCCTCAGCCTCATGGGTCATATGGCATCATGCACCTTCGTGACAGCTCACGCCAGGTTACGCCTACGGCCCCTCCAAGTACGTCTCGCCTGCCAAGCCTTCGCTCAACACTTACAGGGCCGCTGTGTCTCCATCCTTACAGACAACACGACGGCCATGCATTACATCAACAGACAGGGAGGGGCACACTCCCTTCCCCTCTGCCGAGAGGCAACTCAGCTTTGGGACTTTTGCATAGCCCGTTCCATTCACCCCGTGGCCTCGTTTCTCCCAGGAGTCCAGAACACCTTGGCGGACCGCCTGAGCAGGTCCTTTCAAACTCACGAGTGGTCCATTCGGCCAGACGTCATCCACTCTGTCTTCCAGAAGTGGGGGTTTCCCCAGATAGATCTCTTCGCGACTCGCGAGAACAGGAAATGCCAAGTGTTCTGCTCCTTTCAGGGTCGCTCCCCAGGCTCCCTGACAGACGCTTTTCTCCATCCTTGGACAGACAACCTGGCCTATGCCTTCCCACCAGTTCCACTGGTCCACAGGGTCCTGCTCAAGCTACGCAGGGACAAGGCCAGGATGATCCTGATTGCTCCAGCGTGGCCCAGGCAACACTGGTATACCACGCTCCTGGAGATGTCCGTGACAGACCCGATCCCTCTTCCGCGATGGCCGGACCTGATCACGCAGCAGCACGGCAGGATCCAGCATCCCGACCTGCGGTCCCTTCACCTCACGGCGTGGCTGCTGCATGGCTGAACCCGTCGGAGCTACGATGTTCCAGCCCGGTCCAGCACGTTCTGCTGAGCAGTAGGAAACCCTCCACCAGGTCCACCTACTCAGCTAAGTGGAAACGTTTTTCCTTGTGGTGTGGCACTCGGGGCCTTGACCCCTTGCAGGTGCCGGTTCACACCATACTGGACTACCTCCTCTTACTAAAGGAGCAGGGTCTGGCCCTCTCGTCGCTAAAAGTCCACCTGGCGGCAATTTCAGCTTTTCACCCCCGGGACGGGGCGGGTTCTGTTTTCTCCAACCCCATGGTCACCAGGTTCCTTAAGGGGTTAGAACGGCTACACCCACCGGTGCGCCGCCCGGTCCCTACATGGGACCTCAACCTAGTCATTACCAGGCTCATGGGTGCCCCATTCGAGCCCATGGCCACTTGCTCCATGCTGTATCTCTCATGGAAAACTGCCTTTCTAGTAGCCATCACCTCGGCTAGACGCGTCTCTGAGCTCAGAGCGCTCACTTCGGAACCACCTTATACGGTGTTCCATAAGGATAAAGTACAGCTCAGGCCACACCCGGCTTTCCTGCCCCAGGTAGTGTCGGCTTTCCATATTAACCAAGACATTTTTCTACCTGTCTTTTATCCTAAGCCCCATGCCTCCAGGAAGGAGCAGCAACTCCATTCCCTGGATGTCCGGAGAGCCCTCGCCTTCTACATCGAGAGGACAAAGCCGTTCCGGAAGTCGACCCAGCTGTTCATCGCCGTGGCGGACCGGATGAAAGGCCTTCCCGTCTCTTCCCAGCGCATCTCGTCATGGATCACCTCGTGCATCCGCACATGCTATGACTTGGCAGGTGTCCCCACCATGCACACTATGGCCCACTCTACCCGAGCTCAGGCCTCGTCGTCTGCCTTCCTGGCACACATACCTATCCAAGACATTTGTAGGGCCGCGACATGGTCGTCAGTACACACTTTTGCCTCGCACTATGCCATAGTGCAACATTCTAGAGACGACGCCGCTTTTGGTTCGGCGGTCCTAAACTCTGCTGTATCACAATCCGACCCCGCCTCCTAGGAATGGCTTGGGAGTCACCTAACTGGAATACATATGAGCAAGCACTCGAAGAAGAAAACACGGTTACTCACCGTAGTAAATAGTGTTCTTCGAGATGTGTTGCTCATATGTATTCCAAACCCGCCCTCCTTCCCCACTGTCGGAGTAGCCGGCAAGAAGGAACTGAGGGGGCGATGGGCCGGCTGCAGTATATATCGGGGCACCTAACGGCGCCACTCCAGGGGGCGCCAGCCGGCCCACCGAGTGTTGCTAGGGTAAAAATCTTCCGACGATCGTGCACGCCGCGCGCGCACACCCTAACTGGAATACATATGAGCAACACATCTCGAAGAACACTAGTTACTACGGTGAGTAACCGTGTTTTTTGGTGTCCGGTCAACAGTGCTGAGCGGACACTGCTGGGTTCCCTTTTTGACCAGATTTTCCAGTCAAAAGCCAGACATCTGGCAACTCTATAACTAACTTTTCAGTATTTCCAACGCTCCTCCCTTCGGACACAGATGTTTGACTTTGAAAAGACGATCACTGGGTGCTGATCACTCACCATTGTCTCGGGCCTGGCAGAGATGTGAGAGCCCTGCTAACGCACCGGGGATCCCCAGACTCATAGGCTTTCCATGACCCTACAATGTCATCAAATCAGCCACTATTCAGAAGTGTTACAGGCAGAGCCCCCAGTTCCTCACAGGGGGGAGGGGAGCTCAGCATGTCCTTGGGTTGCCAGTTAAACCACCACAGTGAAGTCACCCCCATGGAGCCGGAGGGAGGGAGGGGAATCAAAGAAGGGTGTAGGGGCAGGGAAATTTAGGGATGGGGCAGTTCAGGGGGGTGGTTTATGGGCAGCAGGGGTAGTTCAGGCCATGGGGCATAAACAGGCTTCATTAACCGGCAAGAACTTGCCCATCTCCCCAGTGATTTCCCAACCCCAGACCCCTGAGGGTGATGGACATTTTCCCTTCTCCGCCTGAGAGGGGCCCGAGGCCTTTCCCTGGCTGGGCCAGGCTCCTTGGGGCTCCAGCAGGGCCCAGCTCTAGGCCACAGCTCAGGCCTTTCCCAGGCCCTCAGCCCTGGCCGCTGCTGCTTCTCCTGCACCCCGTCCCATCAGCCCAGCTGGACCCTCTCCCTAGGTAGGGGACTGTCATAATTATAGAGAGAAGGGTTGCATAAAATCCCTCCTTGGCAGTTGTACTGAATCGCCTTCCCTGTAAGGGGTTAAGCAGTTCAAATAACCTAGTTGGCATCTGACCAGAAGGACCAATGAGGAAAGAAGATGGGTTTGTTTGTGCTCTCTCTCTTTGTTGTTCCCTCTCCTGACGGAGGGAGAAGCCAAGCAGATACAACATCTCCTGAAAATATCCCTGGAATATTCCATCTAAAACCACAGAAATTGTAAGTAGGGCAAGGAAATGCATTAGGTTATCTTTTGTTTTGGCTTGTGAATTTTCCTATGCTACAGAGGTAGTTTTATTCCTGTTTTTGTAACTGTGAAGCTGAGCCAGAGGGGAATCCTCTGTGTTTAAAATCTTTTTTATTTACCCTGAAAAGTTACCTTCCATCCTGATTTTGCAGGTGTGATTCTTTTATTTTTTTTCCTTATAAATAAAGTTGTTCTTTTAAGAACCTGATTGGTTTCAGTGTCCTGAAGACAAAGGGTCTGGTCTGTGATTACATTTCTAAGACAATTGGTTGGTATATTATTCTCAAGCCTCCCCAGGAAAGGGGGTGAAGGAGCTTGGGGGAATATTTTGTGGGGATAGGGATTCCAAGTGACCCTTCCCTGAATTTTTGTGTAAATCTCTTGGTGGTGGCAGCAATACCATCTGAGGACAGAGAAAGGAATTTGTGCCTTGGGGAAGTTTTAAGCTAAACTGGTAGAAGGAAGTGAGAGAAAGGGGAATGGAGACTAAGGGCTGGTCTACACTGGGGCGGGGGATCGATCTAGGATACGCAACTTCAGCTACGAGAATAGCGTAGCTGAAGTCGACGTTTCCTAGATCGAACTAAGTTTACTTACTGCGGGTCCACGCGGCGCAGGCAGGCTCCCCCGTCGACAGCGCTTCCTCCTCTTGGTGAGCAGGAGTTCCGGAGTTGACGGGGAGCGCTTCTGGGATTGATTTATTGTGTCCAGATGAGACGTGATAAATCGATCCCAGAAGATCGATCTCTACCCGCCGAATCGGGCGGGTAGTGTAGACCTACCCTAAGAGCGGGAGGTCAGGCTCAGAGGAGTAGGGGCCTCCTAATCTGTTGCCGGTGAGGCCTGTAAAGCCTCTATATAGTTGGAAACTGGTGGTAGGAAACTGATAACGAATAAAGAACCCAGATGTTGCACCAGACTGAAGTGTCCCTGATTCAAGGAGGAGAAGGGCCAAGGGGCCAAATCCACAGGGGTGCAGTGTGCACCCCATTACACGTGGGGGCTTGTCCGGGATCTCAAGCCACTGCCAGGATGTGGCAACCCGAAGATGGAGGGAACCGTGCAGTGGCTAAGCCAAGCAGCAAGAGGAGATGCAGAAAGCACTGCAGGCCTTCCAGCAGTCCCACCAGGGGGAGAGGCGGGCCTCACTTGCCTGGCAGGCCGAGCCACAGGAGTCCTCCAGGACTTCATCAGGGAGCAGGCTAAGGTAGAGCAGCCGCTCCTGCACAGGTTGGTGAGAACCCAGGGAGGTGATGGCAGCCGTGCTCCAGGCTTGGGCTTATGTCAAATGGGCCCCGCCAGTGACCCCGACGCCTTTCTGTGTACGCTTGAGTGCTTGGCCATGGGTGCCGGTTGGGACAAAGCAACCTGGGCCCTGCGATTGGCTCCCTATCTGGCCGGCGAGGTGCCGGCTGCCTGTATGGCATTACGTGATGAACAGGCCAAGGATTACGACGTGGTGAAGGCCTCTGTCCTAGACCGGATGGGGCTGTAGGCAGAAAAGTACAGACAGAAGTTTCAGGCGGCCCAGTAGACAGGGGGTTTGCGGCCCCGCGCTTTTGCCCAGAAGCTCATGGACTGGGCTACTCGGTGGTTGAGGCCGGACACCCAAACAGTGGGAGAGATTATGGACAGGGGCATCCTTGAACAATTTGTGCAGGGCCTTCCGGAAAACATGCAAGTCTGGGTCCGGCGACACCAGCAGAATATGGTGGAGGCCGCTGTTAAACTGACAGAGGGATAGACGGAGGCGGATTTTCCTCGAAAAGGGGCGGACAGGACAGGCCCTGGACTGGGGGGAAGAAACTTCAAGAACCTCCCCTGGGAGAAGCCCGGAGAAAAGGAAGGAAGGAAGAGACTAAGGGAGCCCGTAGTCGCCCGGGACAGCTGATATGCTGGTGATGTGGGTGGCCAGGACACAAATGCTGGGACTGCCCGGAAATGGAGTGTGGCCCAGCCGAGTTTTGCAGCTGGATGAATGGTGGAGGGCAGAAGAAGGGGCAAGGACTGGCCACCATCCCTGTGTGGGTGGGGAGGAAGCCCTAGAGGTGCTTGGCGGACACAGCCTCAGCTCACTCCCTCATTCAGCCCTGGTCTACACTACGAGTTTAGGTCGAATTTATTAGCGTTATTTCGATTGATCCGTGCACCCGTCCTCACGACGAAGCCCTTACCATCGACTTCTAGGGCTCTTAAAATCGATCTCGCCACTCCACCCCCAACGAGAGAATTAGCGCTTAAAGCGATATTGCCGAATCGAAGTAGGCTAGTGAGGACGCAATTCGACTGTATCGGCCTCCTAAATCTATCCCACGGTGCATCAGCTGACCGCTCTAGACAGCGGTCTGAGCTCGAATGCTCCTCCCAGGTAGACAGGAAAAGCCCCGCGAACTTTTGAATTTCATTTCCTGTTTGGCCAGCGTGGTGAGCTGCAGGTGAGTGCAGATCTCATCAGCAGAGGTGACCATGATGGAGTCCCAGAATCGAAGACGAGCTCCAGCATGGACCGAGCGTGAGGTACTCGATCTGATCGCTGTTTGGGGAGACGAAACCGTGCTAGCAGAGCTAGGGTCCAAAAGAAGAAACGCCAAGACATACGCCAAAGTCTCCAAGGGCATGCAGGACAGAGGCTACAACAGGGACGCGCAACAGTGCCGCGTGAAAATTAAGGAGCTCAGGCAAGCCTACCAAAAAACCAGAGATGCAAACAACCGCTCTGGGTCAGAGCCCCAGACATGCCGCTTCTATGATGAGCTGCATGCCATTCTAGGAGGTGCAGCCAGCACAGACCCTCCCATGTGGTTTGACTCCGTATGTGGATCATCAGAACCCACAGAGGAGCCTGATGATGATAATGATGCTGAAAATAGCACACAGACCCAGCAAGGAAGCGGAGAAGCCCTTTTCCCCGACAGCCAGGAACTCTTTCTCACCCTGGAGCAAGTACAGTTCGAACCCTCCCAAGGCGTGCTCGATGCAGGAGAAGGGACCTCTGGTGAGTGTACCTCTGTTTAATTAATACATGTTTTATAAGCAAGCGTGTTTAATGATTAATTCGTGGCCAGTACAGCCACAGCTACTCGAAAAGTCTGTTAACATGTTCGGGGATGGAGCAGAAATCCTCCGGGGACATCTCCTGAAAGATCTCCTGGATGTGCTCCCAAAGCCTGTGCATGAGGTTTCTGGGGAGGGCAGCCTTATCCTGTGCTCCGTGGTAACACACTCTACCACACCAGGCAAGCAGCACGTAGTCTGGAATCAGTGCTTTGCAAAGCATGGCGGCGTACGGTCCCGGTTTTTGCTGGCATTCAAGCAACATCCTTTCTTTATCTGTGTGTGTTATCCTCAGAAGAGTGATATCATTCATGGGAACCTGGTTGAAATAGGGGAATTTTAGTACGGGGGCATTCAGAGGGGCTCCGTCCCTGCTGGGCTGTTTGCCTGTGGCTGAACGGAAATCTTCCCCGCTGGGACCCACGCGGTGGGGGGAGGGGGCACAGCGAACATCTTGCCTGGGTGTGTGTGGGGGGGGGGCGATTAGGTTCTCCCTGCATGTTAACCCGAAAACCGCCGCCCCACCTAACTTTTCAATTGCTAAGCTATTTGTTTTAAATTGCCAGCCCACGGGATGTTTGTTATGGGAAATGAGGGGGTTGATGTTTGAAAACATTCCCGCCTGTTGTGAAGCTTAAAGAAGCCTATAGAGTGTCTTACCATGGCTGTCTGCAAGCCGAATTCTGTTGCCCGCCGGACCTGCTTGTGTGATCTCTCACAGCAAACCGGCAGACCCTCAATATAAGAGGCCCAGTGCAACCTTGGACAAAATGCACATGTGATATGTAATGTTTTGTTCAAACAAAATGTGTCTTTTACATTTGTCTCCCGTTTTCTTCCTCCCACAGCTACAAATGTTTCAACGCCACCCCTTTCATCACCATCCCAGAGGCTAGCGAAGATAAGAAGTAAAAAGAAAAGGAGTCGAGACGATATGTTCTCAGAACTCATGGAATCCTCCCACTCTGAGGCTGCCCAGCAGAATGCGTGGAGGCAGACACTGTCTGAGTCCAGGAAGGCAGAATTTGATCGCGCGGACAAGTGGCGTGCTGAGGACAATGACTGGCGGGCTGAAGAGAGACAGCGGCGGGATGAAGAGAGTAGGTGGCGTCAGCGTGCAGAGAGAAGGCAGGATGCAATTCTCAGGCTACTGGAGGATCAAACGGAAATCCTCCGGCTTATGGCTGAGGACAGGCGTAGGGTTCAGGAAAGGCAGCCTGAGCCCAGACCGCCGCTACAGCCCCTGTGTAACCAACAGCCCTCCTTCCCGAGTCCCATAACCTCAGCCCCGAGACGCCCAAGAACGCGTTTGGGTGGCCTCCGTGCTCCCAGCCACTCAAGCCAAGAGAACAGTCCAAGCAAGAAAGGGCTGGCATTCAATAAGTTTTAAAGTGCTGTGTGTCCTTGTCCTTCCCTCATCCCCTCCTCCACCACCCATCCTGGTGCTTCCCTTCCTCCACCACCTATCCCGGGAGACTGTGTCAGTTACCACCATAGTCCCCCCTCTGTGTTTTACAAATTAATAAAGAATGCATGATTTTTAAACAAGAATCACTTTATTTCCTCTGCAAGCGGTGATTGAGGGGGGGAGGGCAGGGCGGTTTGGGTAAAGGGAAGTAGAGCGAATGAAGGGGCGGGGCTTTTCATTACTGGGGAAAAACAGAACTTTCACACAGCATCCTGGCCATTCATGAAACTTGTTTTCAAAGCTTCCCTGATGCGCAACGCACCCTGCTGTACTCTTGTAATAGCCCTGGTGTCTGGCTGCGCATAACCAGCGGCCAGGCGATTTGCCTCAACCTCCCACCCTGCCATAAACGTCTCCCCCTTACTCTCACAGATATTGTGGAGCGCACAGCAAGCAGTAATAACAATAGGAACATTGGTTTCGCTGAGATCTAACCTAGTTAATAAACTTCGCCATCTTGCTTTTAAACGGCCAAATGCACACTCCACCACCATTCTGCACTTGCTCAGCCTATAGTTGAAAAGGTCCTGACTACTGTCCAGGCTACCTGTGTATGGCTTCATGAGCCATGGCATTAAGGGGTAGGCTGGGTCCCCAAGGATAACTATGGGCATCTCAACATCCCCAACGGTTATTTTCTGGTCTGGGAAGAAAGTCCCTTGCTGCAGCAGCTGAAACAGACCAGAGTTCCTGAAGATGCGAGCGTCATGTACCTTTCCCGGCCATCCCACGTTGATGTTGGTGAAACGCCCCTTGTGATCCACCAGTGCTTGCAGCACTATTGAAAAGTAACCCTTTCGGTTTATGTACTCGCTGGCTTGGTGGTCCGGTGCCAAGATAGGGATATGGGTTCCGTCTATCGCCCCTCCACAGTTCGGGAAGCCCATTGCTGCAAAGCCATCCAGTATGAGCTGCACATTTCCCAGACTCACAACCCTTGGTACAAGCAGCTTGGTGATCGCCCTGGCTACTTGCATGACAACAGCCCCCACTGTAGATTTTCCCACTCCGAATTGATTCGCGACTGACCGGTAGCTGTCTGGCGTTGCAAGCTTCCACAGGGCTATCGCCAGTCGCTTCTCTACTGTGAGGGCTGCTCTCATCTTGGTGTTCTGGCGCTTCAGGGCAGGGGAAAGCAACTCACAAAGTTCCATGAAAGTGCCCTTACGCATGCGAAAGTTTCGCAGCCACTGGGATTCATCCCAGACCTGCAGCACTATGTGGTCCCACCACTCTGTGCTTGTTTCCCGGGCCCAGAATCGGCGTTCCACTGTATCAACGAGCCCCATTACCACCATGATGTCCACCTTGCGGGGGGGCCTTTTCTGAGAGAGGTCTGTCTCCATGTCCTCATCACTCTCCTCAGGCTGATACTGTCTCGTCCTCGCCTCCTGTTGCTCTAGCAGCTCCCGGTTCTCGGTCTCCATATACTCCTGGACAATGCGCGTGGTGTTCATAACGGCCATAACAGTTGCGGTGATCTGATCGTGCTCCATGCTTCCCCCGGTACACTGTTTGCAGGACAGCAGAGTGGGAGCAGAAGCGGCTGGTGGATAACAATGGTGGCAGCAATATGGCGCCCGCACGAAAAAAGGCGCGAAAGGATTTTTCGCTCCCCCCTCAGGTGCTTTCACGGAGGGAGGGGGGAGCAAGGGTTAGGCTCATTTCCTTCTAGCTGCAGATAGTACAATATGCCGTGAGCAGGGGTTAGGCGCCTTTCCTTCCAGCTGCAGATGGTACAATAAGCTCTACTGACCGCCTCAAGGATTGAACTCGCAACCCCGGGTTTAGCGGGTCAACGCTCATACCGCTGAGCTATCCCTCTGCCCGTGTTCCAGGCAGTGCTGAATCTCCCTTAAAGAAAACGTAAAAAAGCGCCCCCGGCCAGCCACACCAAAGGCCGCCGGCCAGGAGCACTGTAATGTCAAGCATATTGTACGATCTGCAGCTAGAAGGCAAGGAGCTTCTCCTGTATGGTCCCGCGACCACAACCATTTATGGCATAGTGCACGATCTGCAGCTAGAAGGCAAGGAGCTTATGCTGTGCAGTCCCGCGACTACCAGCCTCAGGCGGAATGGCCCCCTCAAGGATTGAACTCGCAACCCCGGGTTTAGCGGGCCAACGCTCAGAACGCTGAGCTATCCCTCTGCCCGTATTATACCGTGACTGAATCTCCACTAGACCTAATGTGAAGGCGTACGCTGGAGATGTACGGTAATTGTGAGCTGAGCAGCCTTCTGTAGCCTTCTGTAGCAAACATGGAAAGCACGCAGACAAGGCGCGAAAAAGATTGCTTTCAAGGAGGGAGGGAGGGACGTTTGATGGCCTGATGACATGTACCCAGAACCACCAGCGACATTTTTTTCTGCCCCATCAGGCTTTGGGATCGCAACCCAGAATTCCAATGGGCGGCGGAGACTGCGGGAACTGTGGGATAGCTACCCGCAATGCAATGCTTCGAAGGTCGATGCTAATCTCGCAACTGTGGACACAGACAATCGACCTCATGGTCTTAACGCTCTTTAGTGGGGACACACACAATCGATTCCATTAATTCGGGTTTTAATATATCGACTTCTATAATTTCGACCTAGTTCTGTAGTGTAGACGTACCCTCAGAGAGGGCTGGTAAAGCCGCAGTGGTTTATCCCCGGGGTGAGAATGATGCTATAATGCATCCACGGGGATTGGAGGCCCTGCCCCATGGCCCAGGTGGCCCTGGAGGTAGGGGACAGGTTTGCCTGGCAATGGGTTGGGGTGGTAGAGGGGATACCGTATTCAGTGGTACAGGGGAGAGTTTGGGGCCGCTTCCCAAAAGGGAAAGGAAGTCGTGTGAGAAGACATACTTAGTAAAATGCCAGCATTGCGCCAAAATAACCCATCTCTTTTACCCTCCACGCCAATAGCACCATCTCCCAACTGGCCTCAGCCTGGCTGATGCCCGCTCTTGGATGAAAGGCAGGTGAACTGTGGACAAGATGAAGTGATAATGGCAGGAAGAGGCAAATATGTTGAATACCCAGTAACCCCATTGTGATGGAATACACCCTGTATTCACACCCTTCACACTATTATAATAAGCTTTATACAAGGTATGCATTGTAAGGTGTCAATTGAAAACTCATAATTTGCTGATCAATATTGTCCTGAAAAAATATGTGTGGTAACATTGTATTTGAGATTATAACATTCCCCTGTATGTTGTTAAAAATATGTGTTCGGACTCATGTAGCACCAAACTGGTCAAACAGACCAGGATATGTGCTTGCCTTAATTTGCTTTTAAGCAGTAAACAGAATCATCGAGCAGGAAGGGAAAACAAAGCAGTTCAAATAGGTGGAAAAAAACAGCAGGGAACATCCTTCCACATAGAATCTTTGTCTCCTCATTCTCAGCTGGAAATGTTTTTCCAGATGGGGACAGGAACTATAAAAAGGAAGGACAAAACATCAAAAGACAGCCCTCTTTCTCTTTCCATGCCCACTGCGTTCTCAGCACCTGAAAAGACAAAAGGAAACAGACATTGGATTTTGAGGGAGGGAGTTCCTGCCCTGAAGAGTTTGTTCAGTAACCTTGCTGGAAGAATGTGGTGAGAAATTTACTAGTAAGCGTTTTATCTTTAGTTTTCTTGTAACCATTTCTGCCTTTCTACGCCTCATTACTTGCACTAACTTAAAATCTCTCTCTTTGTAGTTAATAAAATGGTTTTATTGTTTTAGCTAATCCAGCATTAAGTTAAGTGTCTGGCTAACTCTATTTAACATAATAAGCTGGTATGTTATTCTCTTAAAGGAATAATGGACTTAAAATATTTGCACTGTCCAGGAGAGGGCTGGGCAGTACAAGGATGTACATTTCTGGGGGGAAATCTGGGACTGGGGGTGTGTTGGGATCACCCTGCTGTATAACTCAGGCTGGTGAGAGTCAGACTGTAGCTGGCAGGCTGAAGTTACACACAGACACTCAGGGTGTGGCTTGCATGCTGGAAGACTGAGTGGCCCAGCGGGGAGCTACTTCAATGAGGCATTGTAAGGCACCCAAGGTTGCTGGGCAGGGTGACACAGCCCCCTTCCCCCACTACTCTGGATTGTACCTCGCTATGTCACACCCATCACTTCACTATTCACTGAAATCACTCAACAGCCTGGCCAGGCTCTTGCAGGGACCTGCCTATGGATGGAACAGAAAAACAGAGGTTTTTCTATGCCGTGTGGTGGATAGCTTGTCTTTGGGACAAAGAAAGCAGAGACCACATGGCAAGAGACTATAAAAGGCTGATGGCTCATCTCCATCTTGTCTTCAATCCTACTTCATACCTCTGGGGGGACTTTGCTACAAACGAAAGCTCTGAACAAAGGACTGAATGACCCATCCCAGCTGGGGATGCACTCCAGAGACTTGATTTGAACCTGCAGCTTATTCCATCACTGAACCAAGAACTTTGCCATTGCTGTATGTAATTGATTCCATTTAACCAATTCTAGCTCTCACCTATACCTTTTTCCTTTTATGAATAAACCTTGAGATTTTAGATTCTAAAGGATTGGCAACAGCATGATTTGTGGGTAAGATCTGATTTATATATTGACCTGGGTCTGGGGCTTAGTCCTTTGGGATCGGGAGGACCTTTTTCTTTTACTGGGGCATTGGTTTTCATAACCATTTGTCCCCATAACGAGTGGCACTGGTGGTGATACTGGGAAACTGGAGTGTCTAAGGGAATTGCTGTGTGACTTGTGGTTAGCCAGTGCGGTAAAACCAAAGTCTTCTCTGTTTGGCTGGTTTGGTTTGCTTTAGAGGTGGAAAAGCCCCAGCCTTGGGCTGTAACTGCCCTGCTTTAAATGATTTGTCCTGAATTGCCACTCTCAGTTGGGTCCCGCCAGAACCAGCATCGTTACACCAGGCACAGAGATGGCCACAATGATTGGATAGCTGAGCCTTACAGCATTAATAGAGACTCAATCTTGCCCATGCAGCCAGGCATGGAAGGAGCAGGCCCTTAGACAGAGGTTCCTTGGAGGTGCGTGCAGAAGGGTCAGATTCATATCAAACTTGCCCAGGGGAACTAAACATGAAAGAGAAAGCAGAGAGTTACCAGCACAAAGAACGTGAGTGAAACACAGATTAGAGAAAGAGAGAGATTTAGATAATCATATCAGCCTGGAATCCCATGAACTCCAGATCACCACTGTACTAATCTCGAGATACCTCTACAAACAAAGAGAAAGAACGGTCACACTGGTTATTGCTTTCATTTTCTGCTAGTTTATTGCATTGTTATTCCTTTGTCGATTGCTGTGTGCAGGTTGAGCAGCGACATTTCCCGTGTGAGACCCGTTTAGCGTTGATCCTCATCTGATAACCAGGTTCCCTGAACCCAGCAATTTAGTTATTTCAGTGAAACTATCTGTGATTAGCCCAATGGGGTCAGGCATAAAGACCTCGCTTGGCACTAAGAATCCGGCACAGAGAACTCATCGAATCACAGGCTAGGTTCAGATCCATCCCGTGGGCCCCCTAACACCGTGTGGGATCCAGACCACCCTGGAGATGTGGGAGAATTTGCCCATTATAGCTCTCGCTCTCTCTCTCCTCATCTGAGCTAGAGAAATCCGCCAGGCTAAACTGCTATGTGGGCTCCCTACAGCATGTGTAACACGTTGTGTGTCCATGTACAAAAGTGCCCCTAATGGTTCCCAGGCATTAAAACCACACCTTGGATTAGACTTGTTTTGACAAGCCAGTCACTGTGCAGTCCTGCAACGTGGTTCAGTGCCAGGGCATTGGGAGGTTCCAGTCTAATAATTCAAAATGATCTGGACAATTTGGAGAAATGGTCAGAGGTAAACAGGATGAAGTTTAATAAGGACAAATGCAAAGTGCTCCACTTAGGTAGGAACAATCAGTTTCACACACACAGAATGGGAGGAGACTGTCTAGGAAGGAGTACGGCAGAAAGGGATCTAGGGGTTATAGTGGACCACAAGCTAAATATGAGGCAACAGTGTGATGCTGTTGCAAAAAAAGCAAACATGATTCTGGGCTGCATTAACAGGTGTGTTGTGAGCAAGACACAAGAAGTCATTCTTCCGCTCTACTCTGCGCTGGTTAGGCCTCAACTGGAGTATTGTGTCCAGTTCTGGGCACCGCATTTCAAGAAAGATGTGGAGAAATTGGAGAGGGTCCAGAGAAGAGCAACAAGAATGATTAAGGGTCTAGAGAACATGACCTATGAAGGAAGGCTAAAGGAATTGGGTTTGTTTAGTTTGGAAAAGAGAAGACTGAGAGGGGACATGATAGCGGTCTTCAGGTATCTAAAAGGGTGTCATAAGGAGGAGGGAGAAAACTTGTTCATCTTAGCCTCTAAGGCTAGAACAAGAAGCAATGGGCTTAAACTGCAGCAAGGGAGGTTTAGGTTGGACATTAGGGAAAAGTTCCTAACTGTCGGGGTGGTTAAACACTGGAATAAACTGCCCAGGGAGGTTGTAGAATCTCCATCTCTGGAGATATTTAAGAGTAGGTTAGATAAATGTCTATCAGGGATGGTCTAGACAGTAGTTGGTCCTGCCATGAGGGCAGGGGGCTGGACTCGATGACCTCTCGAGGTCCCTTCCAGCCCTAGAATCTATGAATCTATGGGGAAAAAAACCCAAATAGTGCAAACAGCCCTCACATGACCATCACAGAGTACCCTGGGCATTGCTTAGGTGACCTCTCTGGCTTACTCTCTGCACTCCACTGCATAGGGACAAGATGGCCACAAGCCATTTAGCGGTGCAAACAGAGCTGCACATGCCACCGAGCTCCTCGGTGTGCAATTTTTTACAGCCAATTTCCTCTTCTTCTAGCATTGGGGTGACAGTCTTATTGTATTGGAGGTATGTCTGAGAGGAAGTGTCAGAATCAGCCAGTTTGGCGATTTTAGAGCTGCGTCTACATCGGATTAATTCTGATCGACGTTAGGACGTTGTATCTTGAAATTGCTGTACCACGGAAAGCCTCTGAGTGTGCACCCACCATGAGCTGGGAAGGTTGTGTCATGTCTTCCCCAGACCAGGGACAATGTGGAATACTTAGCAGTAGCAATGGTGATTTGAATGGACCACAGGTAAGACTATAAGCGCTTCCATCCTGGGTCAGACCATGGTCCATCTTGCCCAATGTCCTGTCTCCAACAGTGGAGCTTCAGGGGACGGTAAGGTGGATAGAAAACTGCCTGGATGGTCGTGCTCAATGGGTAGTGATCAATGGCTCCATGTCTAGTTGGCAGCCGGTATCAAGTGGAGTGCCCCAAGGGTCAGTGCTGGGGCCGGTTTTGTTCAATATCTTCATCAACGATCTGGAGGATGGTGTGGACTGCACCCTTAGCAAGTTTGCAGATGACACTAAACTGGGAGGAGTGGTTGATATGCTGGAGGGTAGGGATAGGATACAGAGGGACCTAGACAAATTAGAAGATTGGGCCAAAAGAAATATGATGAGGTTCAACAAGGACAAGTGCAGAGTCCTGCACTTAGGACGGAAGAATCCCATGCACTGCTACAGACTAGGGACCAAATGGCTGGGCAGCAGTTCTGCAGAAAAGGACCTAGGGGTTACAGTGGACAAAAAGCTGAATATGAGTCAACCGTGTGCTCTTGTTGCCAAGAAGGCTAACGGCATTTCATAGAATCATAGAATATCAGGGTTGGAAGGGACCTTAGTAGGTCATCTAGTCCAACCCCCTGCTCAAAGCAGGACCAATCCCCAATTTTTGCCCCAGATCCCCAAATGGCCCCCTCAAGGATTGAACTCACAACCCTGGGTTTAGCAGGCCAATGCTCAAACCACTGAGCTATCCCTCCCCTGTTTTGGGCTGTATAAGTAGGGGCATTTCCAGCAGATCGAGGGACGTGATCATTCCCCTCTATTCAGCACTGGTGAGGTCTGTGTCCCATTGCTGTCTTGGCCAAGCCCTGTCCTGCTGAATCTTCTTCAGCACTTTCTGACTCAATGGAAAGGAGGGGGCAAGCATACAGCAAGACCCTTTTCTCAAGGCAGAAGAAAGGCCATCCAAAAGGGACTGACTGTCCCTCCCTGCTCTTGAACAGAAGACGGGACATTGTTTGCTGATTTCTGTCGCAAATAGGTCTACCTCAAGTTGACCCTGATGAGAAACCATGTCTTGAACTACTCAACCCTTCAGGGACCACTCATGAATTTGAGAACTGCCGGGACATCCAATGCTGCATTGGCTTCATTCTGAGATGAGCAAAAGGGGTTATGAAAGTGGTAGCTACCAGCAATCCCTTGAGTCTGAAGAAGATGATTATCTTCTGGTGTTCACATGCTTGAATTTGGGAAATCACTTGTATTTTTAGAAACTTGTCATCCTAAATGAAAGCTCTGTCTGCTCCATAGTGCAGTATAAAGGGAACCCTCTGAGCTGGGCAAAGATTTGGCATTTTGCTATTGACAAATAGCCCCTAGTCTGAGAAGAGGGTGATGGTAACTTCAGTGAGACTCAACAGAGCATAGCAGTTTTCAGCCACCAATCGGCCAAGTATGGGCACACAAACATATCTTGTTTTCTCAGCAATGCTGCTACCACAGAAAGCACGCTGAAAATCTCTCGGTGCTGATGACAGACCAAATGGGAGCACCTGGCATTGGAAATGGCACTCTGCCACCATGAACCACAGGTACTTGTGATGACTACCTTGGATAGGAATATGACAATGTGTTCTTTAAGTTGAGAGCAGCAAACCAATCCACCAGTGTAAGTGAGGAAATTGTAGACATGAACATTAGTATTCAAATCCAGAATTTTTGGATATACTTATTTAAATTCCTTCAGTCTAAGATCAGATGTAACCCCCCCTGCCATCTTGTTTCTGTATCAATATGCACACTGATCTGAGGGCAATCTGAACATTAAAACCAACTCCTTAGTGTGAGTGGGAACAAATCTCTTAAACAAATGGCCCTAAACTTGTATCAGTAACTTTACCCCTGCCTCTATTATGGCATACCATTGATCAAGAACATCTCATTATGCACATAGATTTTACGGGACTTTGAAAATTATGATCAGCTCAGTGGAGACTGGGTGGGTGTGAGGAGTCTGGAAATTTGGAAGCCCTTAACCAAATGCCTCCAAATTTGCTCCACAATGTCTATCTTAGCTCCCATTGCAGAATACCAATTTTCAAGACCCTCTCCCCACGCATGTGGTTTTTAGAGAATCATCTTCTCATTGGGGGAGCTGCATATGAGGTAACCATTGAGCCGAGGAACCTAGACACGAGGACCCTAGAACCTAGACATGCCTGAGAAGGCATCTCAGTTTTCAAGCCAGTCTATGTGCGCTTAGAGCACTTTGAAATATCAGCTCTTAAACAAACACCAAAGAGCTCTGCTCTCAGGAAAACTTTCCCCAAGGAGCTGTGTTTTAGCCAAACTTTTTTTTTTTAAAGCATAGAAATCAGGCTTTATTACATAGCGCCAGCGCCAGGAGACCTCTCCCCTTGCTAATTACACACTGATTTGCATAGTTAACGAGCTTGTGCAGTCTCTTCCCTTTCCCTGCAGGCAGCGGGGTCTCTGGGGGCGGAAGTGAGGCAAGTCCCAGGCTGCTGCTCCGTCTGCTTCCTGGCTCTTGGGGCAGGAGGTGGGCAGGACGCTACCGGCTCCTGGCAGTATTAACACCCCCGGAGCGAAACCAGGGCAGTGCCCTGCCCAGCCGGCACCAGCCACGAGGCCGGCGGGGGGCAGGGCAGGGGCACACAGAGACCAGGCTCTGCCCTAGCCTGCAAGGAAGGGAGCGGGGATTCCTGTCCCAGCCGGGAAGGGGCACTGCAGGGCACAGACCAGAGGGATGCTCAGCTGCCCGCATGGCCCCCAGGGCGGGTCAGGGCAAGGAGCAAACGACTGGCTCCGCAGTCCCCAGCTGCCCAGCCCCACTCCGGGCTGCCCTGCACAGGGGGCAGAGGGAAGGACTAGTTCTGGCTGAGCGGGGTGAGAGGTGGGGGCAGGGACTGAGCCGGGGGGAGGTATCGCCGCTGAGCCGGCCCCCGGCCCCGCAGGCCCACGGCTGGGATGTACCAGCAGCTCTTTGGTAGCGGAGCGAGTCCAGTGCCAATGGCGGGGCGGGGCTGGCATCCCCCGTCAGCGGCAGCACTTGGATTTCCTCCTCTGCGCCATCAGGTACAGGCTGGTGTCCGTGCTGTGAATCCGCACGACGTCCCCGATCTTCCTGGTGCTGCTCTTCTGCAGCTCGGCCAGCACGCTGCTCTCGAAGGTCAGCGAGGCCACGCGGAAGGAAAACTCCCTCACGTTCTCCCCCGTGAGCGAGGAGACAGCCCAGTACTCCGCATGCATCTCCTTGGCCACCTTGACGGCGTCTCTTGCTGGGGTCT
The DNA here is from genome assembly GCA_037349315.1 of Chelydra serpentina. Classification (NCBI taxonomy): domain Eukaryota; kingdom Metazoa; phylum Chordata; order Testudines; family Chelydridae; genus Chelydra; species Chelydra serpentina. The sequence goes on along the minus strand of JBAIAC010000021.1, from coordinate 355,016 downwards.
CACCTTGTCTGGTTTCCCCTTCTCCCTTTGTTTCCTTCCCTCTCCCATGGGCTTTGTTGAGATTTTGATTGTACAGCAGCTCATTTTATGAATATAGCCGGTCATTTCCTCACACTTGCATGCTCTACATCGCTCCCCATAAAAGCTTATCTATGCCGATAAGAGATGAACAAACACCTTCTATCTGGGTCGCTCCGGCCCCAAGTGCCTCTGCTCAGCTTTCACTCTCGTTTCATGTGTTCTTATGCCAGTTTATGATGAATGCGCCATTGTAATGCTCATGCAATGGATATTGTGCAGCCCCTCAAAGCTCCTCTTTCCTCTTCCATCCACCCAGGAGCGTCTCTCAGTAAGTAGCTCCCAACATTGGAACATTCAAGTCTTTTGCAAACCTCTTAATCTGCAAATGCCAGGTTTCAGAGGGGTAGCTGTGTTGGTCTGTATCAGCAAAAAACATCGAGGAGTCCTTGTGGCACCTGAGGCCTGGTCCACACTGGGGGGGGGGGGTCGATCTAAGATACGCAACTTCAGCTACGTGAATAACATAGCTGAAGTCGAATATCTTAGATCGATTTTTAAAAGTACTTACACGGCAGCAGGCAGGCTCGCGCGGAGCTGGAGTTCCGGAGTCGACAGGGAGCGCTTCTGGGATCGATTTATCGCGTCTAGATGAGACACGATAAATCAATCTCAGAACATCGATCGCTACCCGTCGAATCGGGCGGGTAGTGTGGATGTAGCCTTAGAGACTGACACATTTATTTGGGAATAAGCTTTCGTGGGCTATGACCCACTTCATCCAGACCACAAAACAGTCTTCAGCAAGACACTGCAGAACTGGAATTAATTTGCAAACTTGACACCATCGAATTAGGATGGTTGCTGACTTGATCTCTCTCTTACAGAGAGCTCACACAGACAAACAGACAGAGAGAGACCTTTTTCCCCCTCCCAAGATTTGAAAGTATCTTAATCCCTTATTGGTCAGATGCCAGCCCGGTCAGGTGTCAGTCTGGCTACCTGCATTTCTTAACCCTTTACTGGGAAGAGGATTTTATAGCACTGCATCAGACCCTCTCCCCCTTCCCTTTATATTTATGACAGAGCCTAAATCCTGTCTTTGTCCCACCTTCCTTCAGGGCTGGGCACTGCCAGAGACCAGATACAGGGCTGGGTGTGTCTCAGCTCTCATTCCTTGTGGCAAGTCCTGTTTTAATCTCTAACAGGCATTTGGGGAGGGCTGAGGCTGCCCGCCCAAGTGCTGTGAGGGGGATCCCTGAGTCTTTAAGCCTCCCAGTGCCTGAAGGGGCCCAGGCACTCTCCCTTTCTTAGGCCCGCTGGGAACACCCTTGGGATTCAGGCCTTCTGTCTAGTACCCCCTGCTGAGACCTGGGTGCCCAGACCCTGTAACCACTAGTGATCCCTTCAGGTTCTCCTGTAGCTCAAACACACCCTCCCTCAGAATCCATCCAAAGTGTGAACCTTTTGAGTTACTGCTGAGCTCTCTCAAGGGACCAGTCGTACATGTAAAGCATATAATACGTACAGACACTCTACACAGGTGCTCACACCTCAGTGCTCTTTGTTTAATACCTCGAGGTGCACACAGATCCATGCAGAATAACAAATCCTACCCGCACCTCCCTGCCTCAGTTTCCTCACCACTCCAGAGCATCCTCTGGGCAGGGGTTAGAGCCATCTGGAGTTGTCCAAGTCTTTCTGCAGCAGAGCAAAGCTTGGGTTCCTGAAACACGCAGCTTTCTTCCCCCAGCTCCTCTCCTGCGACCTTGGTCCATCCAATTCCATCCTTCCAGCCCCAACTTCCTGTATGGTTTCCCCCCAAGCTCCTGTGTATCACATGACTGGTGGATGGCTAATGATACCAGCCAGCTCTGTGTTCTTGGGGAACCCGGACACAGTATCCAGCCTGTCTGACTCATGAAGGACCCCCTCCCCCCCAGCCTCTGCTTGAACCTGGACCGATGGGAGGAAAGACTTGCAGAGAGCAGTGAAGGGCGATGGGAGACACACCTAGACCCCTCCTGACAAGGGTGACAGGATTAAGGCAACTCCTCTAGCCTCAACTGCATCAAAGAGGGGACAGGGAGGCATCTCCATTAGCATACAGAATGGAGACCAGAGATTCCAAGGCAAGAACCGCACTGAACTCTGGGACCAGAAAAGCAGGGAAGCACTGCATGATGGGGGATCTCTGCTCCAGATGTTAATGATCCTACCCCTGCACGCACCCAGCTCAGCAGTTATCAGACCAATTCCAGTCATGAATCCTTGACTGATACCCAAAATACTGAAGCAGCCCAATTGCATTGTGAGCTCCCTGGAAGGACCACCCATAGCTAGGAGTGATCAGCTCCTATTGTCTAGCCTAAAGAAAACCCTTGAGTCATCAGTTTACCCATAAACAAATCTCGTGTTCTCCCTTGAACCATTGCTGTTTCCCTACAAAAAGCCCTACCCACGCTCCAGTAAGTGCTCTGATGCCTGGATCCAAACTGTGCATCAGTTCCACTGGGATTTCATCGTCTCCTGCCTGATCGTGCTGGGGGCTCTGCCTGTCTCCAGCTCTCAGAGCCCTGAGCTACCACCATCACCTGGGACCCCCGACCAGTTCCAGCGTCATGGCGTGGTGAGACCCCAGCTCTCGCTCTCTTTTCTTTTCTATCGCAGGTATAACTTTCTAACCCTGACTTGTTTGATCAGGTCTAGTTTTCTATATATGACTTTTGTACCCTTTAATAATGTAACTGTTATGTTGGTGTAGGCTCTCCTTGTGTGGTAATCACTATTATTCAATAAATAACTTTTATGGTTAAGCTGGTTGCTTCCCTCATGCTCTCTCTGAACTTCACTCTTTTGTGTTTTTGGCTTCCCCCATTTACTCTGCAGCAACACTCCTCTTACCTAAGCAAAAGATCCCTGTAGCACCGAAAAATACTGTGGGGTTTGCTCATCAAGTGGGTTACTACCAGAAAAATTGTAACATGAAAGTGGAGATAGGGACGTGATGAACCAGTGACATACAGTTTCGTACTGGAGCTCACCATACACCAGTACATACTGGAGCTCTGAGCAATCATACTGCTCTCTTACATACAGTGCAAGTCCCCCACCTTTTCTCCCCCACCTGTCCTTCCTGAACAGTTTATACCCATCCATGACAGTCACGTGAGTTACCCCACCAAATCTCTGTTATTCCAATCACATCATAGTTCCTTGATTGTGCCAGGACTTGCAATTCTTCCTGCTTGTTTCCCAGGCTTCTTGTGTTGGTGTACAGGCACCTAAGATAACTAGCCGATTGCCCTACTTTCTCAGTATGAATCGGGAGGCCTCCCCTGTTGCACCCTCCTCCTTGTGTTTCCTCCCGGTATCCCACTTCCCCACTTGACTCAGGGCTTAGGTTTCCATCCCCCAGCAAACCTAGTTTAAAGTCTTCCTCACTAGGTTAGCAAGCCTGCCTGCGAAGATGCTCTTCCCTCTCTTCGTTAGGTGGATCCCATCTCTTCCTAGCAATCGTTCTTCCTGGAACAACATTCCATGGTCGAAGAATCCAAAGCCCTCTCTCCGACCCCACCTGTGCAACCACGCATTTACCTCCACAGTTCGATGGACCCTACCTGGGCTTTTTCCTTCAACAGGAAGGATGGACGAGAACACGACTTATCCATTCCATCACTTCTAATGTATTTGCAGTCTAGCTCATCATTAATATGCAATGCTACTCCACCACCTTTACCTTTATTTCGGTCTTTCCTGAATAGCTCATACTTTTCAATCCCTGTATACCAGTCATGCCTACTAGCCCACCATGTTTCTGGTTTCACTTCCTGCACCAGTAGTTCAAGTTCCTCCATTTTGTTTCCCAGACTCCTTGCATTGGTGTACAGACATCTTAGTTGTTTCTGCTTGGTTTCACCCCTATTACTCACCCAGTTAGGTACAGTCGTTCTACTAGCAGTGTCATCAACTGGCTGTTAGCTTCTTTGGTATTGGTACTATTTTTCCTCTTAATGACCATTCTCTTACCCACTGCTTTTCCTTTCTCCATTGCTATTTCCTTTCTTATTGGATTTTTCTCCCACTCAATGTTAGAATAGGCAACAAAATGGTAGATGGTAGTAGCATGGTACCCACCTCTTGCATGCACCCCTTCTGGTCGGGGGTGTCTATGGTCTTTAAACCAGTCCCAGCCCTGGTATTGGACCATAAACCCAGGCTTCCTCCCTGGGGGCAATAGTTTCACCATCTTAGTGCCTTCCAGTTTACCAGCTTAGATCCTCTTACCAGCTTAGATCCCCTTCTGGGGGTTTATCACTGTCTGATTGTAGGCCACATCCCCAGTGGCCAAAAGGGGGGACCCAGGCCCGCTCACTATTCCGGGTCCCAGCTCTGGGACCCTAAGAATAACAGCCATGCACCTCCGTGTCCATTTAATGAACTGCCTTCAATTCCCTGGACCACTTCCCCACGGCCCCAGACTTCATCAAAGCATCGCGCTTATCTCAGGGCTCATGTAACTTAAGACCCCAGCAGCCAGCTAGGAGCTCTTCCTAGCTCCCCTGGTCCCTGCTAGCACGGATCTGTCTGTTGTGCTGCAGTTCTCTTGAACCAGCCAGGAGCACCACTTGCACATCTCTGGCTCCAGCAAGAAACTGAGTGTCTCTGGCTCTGCAGCTCCTTTTTATATAGCCCACCTAGGCCCTGATTGGCTGCAATAATCCCAACTACACATATACAAGTATGGGTTCTAAATTAGCTGTTCCCATCCAAGAGAGAGATGTTGGGGTCACAGATGTGGATAGTTCCCTGAAAACTTCTGATCAATATGCAGCAGTGGTCAAAAAGGCTAACAGTATGTTAGGAATTATTAGGAAAGACACAGAAATTAAGACCAAAAATATCACAATGCCACTATATAAATTCATGGGTATGCCCACTCCGTGAATACTGTGTGAAGTTCTGGTTGCCCTATCTCAAAAAGGATATAATGGAACTGGAAAAGGTTCAGAGAAGGGCAACAAGGATTGTCAAAGATATAGAAAAGCTTCCAGACGAGGAGAGACTGAAAAGTTTGGGGCTGTTCTGCTTAGAAAAGGGACAAGTATGGGGGGAGATGATAGAGGTTGATAAAATCATGAATGGTGCGGAAAAAGTGAATAGATAATGCTATTTACCCTTTCACCCAATACAAAAAACAGGGGTCGCCCAATGAAATTAATATTCAGCAGGTTTAATAGAAACAAAAGACTATAACGCACAACTAACCTGTGGAACTCATTTCCATGGGATATTGTGAAGACTAAAAGTGATTCACAAAAGAACAGGATATGATCAGGGAGGATAGGTCCATCCACTTGCCATGTAATACGTTAATTGGCCCTCTGGCCTGCCTTAACCACCTCTGGGAAAATGTGGGAAGGACATCCCATCATGTAGGTCCATCAATGTCTGTTAGCCAAGATGGTCAGGGATGCCACCCTATGCTTGGGATGACCCTAAACCTCTGACTTCCAGAATCCAGGAGTGGAAGACAGGGGTGGCTCACCCTCCAATTGTCCTGCTCTGTACACTCCCCTGAAGCTCTGGTATGGGCCACTGTTGGAAGACAGGATACTGGGCAAGATGAACATGGTCCGACCCAAGATGGCCACGCTTAGGTTCTTAGCTATGGTACCTTCAAATAATCATTGTTATTTACGTATTTCCCATTTCCCCTGATCTGGGGAAGATATGACATAACCTCGCCAGCTCATGGTGGATGCACATACAGAGATTTTCCATGATATAGCAGTTTCATGCTACAACTTCCTAATGTCAATCAGAATGAATCCAATGTAGACACAGCCCTAAAATCGCCACACCGTCTGATTCAGATAGTGCCCCTCAGGCATGCCGCCAATACAAGAAGAAGAAGGCCGTCACCCCAGTGCGAGGTGAGGTCATTTGCTGTGACACTAGCAACAGATGAGCTCGGTGGCATGTGCCGGGGAGTGCAGGGCATAAGCCAGAGAGGCCACCTAAGCAATGCCCAGGGTACGCTGCGATGGTCGTGGGAGGACTGTTTGCAATGTTTGGGTTATTACACTAGAACCTCCCTCTGACCTGGCACCGCACCACGTTGCAGGACTGCACAGTGACTGTCTTGTCAAAACAAGTCTAATCCAAGGAGTGGACTTAATCCCTGGGAGCCACTGGGGGCACTTTTGTACATGGACACATAACGTGTTACATAAGAACATAAGAATGGCCGTACTGGGTCAGACCAAAGGTCCAGCCAGCCCAGTATCCTGTCCACCGACAGTGGCCAATGCCAGGTGACCTGGAGTGAGTGGACCCAACAGGTAATGATCAAGTGATCTCTCTCCTGCCATCCATCACCCCCCTCTGACAAACAGAGGCTAAGGACACCCTTCCTTACCCATCCTGCCATTAATAGCCATTAATGGACTTCATCTCCATGAATTTATCCAGTTCTCTTTTAAACCCTGTTATAGTCCTAGCCTTCACAGCCTCCTCAGGCAAGGAGTTCCACAGGTTGACTGTGCGCTGTGTGAAGAAGAACTTCCTTTTATTTGTTTTAAACCTGCTGACCATTAATTTCATTGGGTGGCCCCTAGTTCTTTTATTATGGGAACAAGTAAATAACTTTTCCTTATTCACTTCCTCCACACCACTCATAATTTTATATACCTCTATCATATCCCCCCTTAGTCTCCTCTTTTCCAAGCTGAAAAGTCCTAGCCTCTTTAATCTCTCCTCATATGGGACCCATTCCAGACCCCTAAGATTTTCCACTGCTTGCATCCGATGAAGTGGGTATTCACCCACGAAAGCTTATGCTCCAATACCTCTGTTAGTCTATAAGGTGCCACCGGACCCTTTGTCGCTTCTACAGATCCAGACTAACACGGCTACCCCTCTGATACTAATCATTTTAGTTGCCCTTCTCTGGACCTTTTCTAATGCCAGTTACACATGCTGTAGGGAGCCCACATAGCAGTTTAGCCTGGTGGATTTCTCTAGCTCAGATGAGGAGAGAGAGAGCTGTGATGGGCAACTTCTCCCAAATCTCCAGGGTCATCTGGAGTCCCACAGGGCGTTAAGGGGCCCTCGAGATGGATCTGTATCTAGCCTTTGATTGGATGAGTTCTCGGTGGCAGATTTTTAAAGCTAAGGAAGGCCTTTAGGCCTGACCCAATTGGGCTAATCACAGATGGTTTCACTGAAATAGCTAAAGTGTTGGGTTCAAGGAACCTACTTATCAGATGAGGATAAACGCTAAACGGGTCTCACACGGGAAATGTCGCTGCTCAACCTGCACACAGCAATCGACAAAGGAATAACAATGCAATAAACTAGCAGAAAATGAAAGCAATAACCAGTGTGACCGTTCGTTCTCTTTGTTCGTAGAGGTATCTCGAGATTAGTACATGGTGTCACAAGTGGTGATCTGGAGTTCATGGGATTCCAGACTGATATGATTATCTAACTCTCTCTCTCTCTAATCTGTGTTTCACTCACGTTCTTCATGCTGGTAACTCTCTGCTTTCTCTTTCATGTTTAGTGCCCCTGGGTAAGTTTGATATGAATCTGACCCTTCTGCACACACTTCTAAGGGAACCTCTGTCTAAGGGCCTGCTCCTTCCATGCCTGGCTGCCTGGGCAAGACTGAGTCTTGTTTCTCTGACTGTATAAATGTCTGTCTGCAGTGTGTTTCATTCCATGCATCCGATGAAGTGGGTATTAACCCACGAAAGCTTATGCTGAAATAAATTTGTTAGAAAAACTTGTAGCACCTTAGAGACTTTCTTATTTTCGTTTTGTTAATGTTAGATGGCTCAGCTGTCCAGCTGGAGGATACAACGCCTGAAACACTGGGACTAGTTCTGTGCCTGATCAGATAGGTACAGAGACTTTTGGAGAGTCCCAGAGACCAGAGAGAGATTTCTGTGGCTGTTGCTCACTGAATGTGCAAGACCCTGGCCAGACTGTTTTGTGATTTCAGTGGACAGGGAGGTGATGGGTGTGACATAGCGAGGTACAATCCAGACTAGTTGTGGGGGGCTGCGTCATCCTGCCCAGCAACCTTGCATACCTTACAATGCCTTGCTGAAGTAGCTCCCACCTGGGCCACTCACAAACAGCCTTCCAGCATTCAAAAAGTAATAGCAATTATTTTTAAAGTACATCAGAAGCAGGAAGCACGCTAAACAACCAGTGGGGCCAATGGACGACCAAGATGTTAAAGGAGCACTCAAGGACATTTGGGAGAAACTAAATGAATTCTTTGAATCAGTCTTCACAGCTGAGGTTGTGAGGGAGATTCCCAAACCTGAGCCATTCTTTTTAGGTGACAAATCTGAGCAACTGTCCCAGACTGAAGTATCATTGGAGGAGGTTTTGCAACGAAGTGTTAAACAGTAAAAAGTCACCAGGACCAGATGGCATTTACTCAAGAGTTCTGAAGGATCTCAAATGTGAAATTGCAGCACTACCAACTGTAGTCTGTAACCTATCATTTAAATAAGCTTTTGTACCAAATGACTGGAGGATAGCTAATGTGATGCCAATTTTTAAAAAGGGCTCCAGAGATGATCCTAGAAATTACAGGCTGGTAAGCCTGTCTTCAGTATTGCGCAAACTGGTTGGAAGTATAGTAAAGAACAAAATTGTCAGACACATAGATGAACATAATTTGATGGTGAAGAGTCAACATGGTTTTTGTAAAGGGAAATCATGCCTCACCAATCTACTAGAATTCTTTGAGGGGATCAGAAAGCATGTGGACAAAGGGATCCAGTGGATATAGTGTACTTAGACTTTCAGAAAGCCTTTGACCAGGGCCCTCGACAAAGGCTCTTAAGCAAAGTAAGCTACCTTGGGATAAGAGGGAAGGATTGGTAATTGGTTAAAAGATAGGAAACAAAGGGTAGGTATAAATGGTAAATTTTCAGAATGGAGAGAGGTAAATAGTGGTGTCCCCCAGGGGTCTGTACTGGGACCAGTCCTATTCAACATATTCTTAAATGATCTGGAAAAAGGGATAAACGGTGAGGTGGCAAAATTTGCAGATGATACAAAATTACTCAAGATAGTTAAGTCCAAAATAGACTGTCAAGAGCTACAAAATGGCAGATGAAATTCAATGTTGATAAATGCAAAGTAATGCACATTGGAAAGCATAATCCCAACTATACTTGGAGTCATTCTCTGAAAACATCCATTCAATGTGCAGCGGCAGTCAAAAAAGCGAACAGAATATTGGGAATCATTAAGAAAGGGGTAGATAATAGGACAGGAAATATCATATTGCCTCTTGAATACTGCTTGCAGATGTGGTCGACCCCTTCTCAAAAAAGAGATATTAGAATTGGAAAAGGTTTATAAAAGGGCAACAAAAATGTTGAGGGGTATGGAACGGCTTCAGTATGAGGAGAGATTAATAAGACTTGGACTTTTCAGCTTGAAAAAGAGAAGACTAAGGGAGGATATGATAAAGGTCTATAAAATCATGACTGGTGTGGAGAAAGTAAATAAGGAAGTGTTATTTACTCTTTCTCATAACACAAGAACTAGGGCCACCAAATAAAATTAATAGGCAGCAGGTTTAAAACAAACAAAGGGATGTATTTCTTCACACAACACACAGTCAACCTGTGGAACTCCTTGCCAGAGGATGCTGTGAAGACCAAGACTGGCAGAGGTGCCAAGGATGCTGCATGGGCCTCTCTTTTATTAGTGCTCATCTAAATTGAAATAAATCAATGAAACAGTGAGGAAGTCGGATGGGTGGGTGAGTGCGCATGTGTGTACATGCTGGGTATTTTTTTGGGGGAAGAGGGGGACGTGTGAAGGTATGTGTCAGAGATTTGTAGGGGAGAGAGAGAAGGAATGAAAGGAAGAGGGAGGATTTCCTACAATAATTTGAAAGTTTGCTAAAGCTGAATCTGTCCTCCGTCTCTGTGATTAAAGTACATTGATGCAGCCACAGACCTGACCTGTCCCAATCAGTTGCCTGATTTTAGGAAACTGCTTGACTTTTGTGGCCACCAGCTCTCATTGCCCTACTCAACTCTGTGTCCCAGGAGTCTGAGATCATAGGGAGAGGCAGGGAGGATGCGGGGCAGTGGGAGGAGGGGGAACCAGAAGGGAAACTCCAGAGTGTGGAGGTCAAGGACACAGACGAGTGAAGAGGAAAGATACAGGAAAGAGGACAAGGGGGGAGGGACAAGAGAATGAGATAAAAAGAGAGACTCAGTGAAGATCTCAGTTCCACTTTCAGCAAACAGCCAAGACACGATGCCTAAGACCTTGAAAGATGCCCTGCAGGAGGTTCTGGATGAGCTGGGGAAAGAGGATTTCGAGCGATTCAAGGCCAAACTAAACAACCTTCCGGAAGTGCCCCAGGGCTGTAACAGAATCCCCAAGGGGAAGCTGGAGGAGGCAAACCGCCTCGCCGTGTGTGACCTGATCGTGAATTACTACACCACGGGGGGGGCTCTTCAGGTGGCCATGGACGTCCTCAAAGGAATCAACCAGAACGAGCTGGCCACAAAGCTTCAGAGTCTCGTGTATAACTAGAGCTGGTGAGTAGATTCCTTCTTGCTTTGGGGGCTCAGCATCTTTACCTGTTCTCTGGCTAGTTAATTGTTCCCTGGTGGGGCCCGGCCATTCTCGCTCTGGAGAGAGGTGGCAGCTGCAGCAGAGGAGCCTGATTTGCAGGGATCTCCGCTCAGAGTTTCTCCAGTTCAGAGAGAGCCCAGGGGCACGTGCAGGCCCCAGGGGGCTGCAATACATAGTAAGTCTGTGGGGCAGGTGGGAGCCAAGTCCATCCTTTGACTGACTCCATAGGCCCCAGGTTAGAATTAAATGGTTTCCCAGCCACATTTCTGTCCAGAGATAATGTAGGAACATGGGAATTGCCAGACTAGATCACACCAGTGATCCATAAACAAGTGACGGGGCCAGCACCAGCTGATTCAGAGAGCCCCCGGTGAGGCAATTAATTACTCCTGGGGGAATTCTGCGCCTCTGCATCATAGCAGAACAATGCCGCCTCCCCCCTCCCCCAGTTTCTCTTTACTTTCTGCAGAAAATGTGGGGCTCTGGGGATGCCTCGGCCACCCAGGGACCTTAGTCCCAGCTGGGCGGGGGAGAGGAGGATGGAGTTCCCCCTCCCCTTCACTGCACAGAGCAGCTGGGGCTGGGTCAGATCAACCCCCCAAAACTTCCCCTGGCTGCAGGAGGCTCTGCACCACAGGGAGCGGGGAGGTTAGTGTGTGGCTCCCAGTGTGAGGCTCAGTGAGGGTTTTGGGTGCGGGGGGATCTGGATGCATGGGGGTTTGGAGATATACCTATCTCATAGAACTGGAAGGACCTTGAAAGGTCATTGAGTCCAGTCCCCTTCCTTCACTAGCAGGACCAAGTACTGTCCCCTGACAGATTTTTGCCCCAGATCCCTAAATGGCCCCCTCAAGGATTGAATTCACAACCCTGGGTTTAGCAAGCCAATGCTCAAACCACTGAGCTATCCCTCCCTCCAACCCAGGGTTGGGTGGACAGGGGGAGTAGCTCCCTATACAGAGACCCCTCCTCCCATCCCTGCACCCAGAACCCCCCCCCGCCGAGCCTCCCAAACTCCCACCCTGCTGAGCCTCACCCCTGTATCAGGAGCCCCTCACCCCCAGACCACCACAACCCTGAATCTCAGCCAGCTGAACCCTGTCCAACCCTAACTCTGTCCATCCCACCCCACCAAGCCCCAGTCCCCTTGCACCCAGAACCCCCACTGAGCCCCTGTGCATGCAGATTTCCCCCCCACACCCAGACTCCCTCACCGAGCTGCCCGCACCCAGATTGTGCCACACCCAACCCTGCTACTCTTGAGGGAATTCTGCACCGAAAAAATAAAAATTTAAAAATTCCTGGAAAGTTCTGCATATTTTATTTGTCAAAATAACACCGCAACAGAATAACAATATAAACACCATTTTCAATTATTTTGGTCATTTGTTTCAAAATACTTGTCGGGAAATAATTGAAAATGGTGTGATGATATTGTTATTCTGACAAACAAAATTTGCAGACTGTTGTGCGCAGAATTTTTAATTTTATGGAATAACCCGCTTATATGGGAAGCTGGATGGGAGCCGTCACCCCCTAGAAGGGATAGGTTCTGTATCCCATTCCCATCCCCTTGAGCCAGCCAGGCCCCTGCCCTGAAGCCGGACTGGAGCCAGCCTCCCCAAGAGGGGAAAGGTCCTTTATCCCATTCTCCATCCCCTTGAACTAGCCAGTTCACTGCCCTGGGGCTACGTTGGATCCAGTATCCTAGAGAGGGAAAACCTGTATCTCATTTCTGAATCGCCGAATGTTCTCCTGAGGTAAGCTTGCCTTGACATGTGAAATACACCGACACCAGCTACCGGAGAACATTCACTCGCTATTTGGTTTGGGACTTTTCTACCTACCCTTGGTCTTCAGCTATGTAATACGTGGTGTTGTCTGACATCAAGCCACCAAATCTCATGTGCTCTCCCGTTAGCTGACGATAGTTTGCCTTTTTGACAGATCTGCAGGAGAAGTTTATCAAGTCTCCTGGTATTTCTGAGGCCAGGCTCAGGGCGGGAGGGTTTCCTGTGAAAGCAGAAAGTGAACAGGGCGTTCAAAACTGGCCCTGGCCCTAACATTGTTATTTCATTACATTAGACTGTAGGGGCTGCAACCAAGATCAGGCCCCGGTTGTGCCAGGCACTGCACAGACACACAGGATACATCTGCACTGCCTGGGCTCTGACTCAGGTTTGAGCCCAAGACCCCCTTCTCTCCACACACACATCAATCTCACTCAGGTCACCAAGCACTCAGGACAAGGTCCCAGGACCCTACTAGGTGGGTGGGCCACTGTGACTCGGGCCCAAGCCCAGTCATTCCGCGGTGTGGATGCAGGTGACGCTGCAGATGCAGAACAGAAAATCTATGTAGAACAATATGGACACATCAGCATGGCTATGAGGCCTGGGTCCAGCCACCATAAACCCACGTACACCCAGCTTTACTATGCTGCGTTGATGCTCACGTGCAGGATTGGAAACATTGAGTCGGCAAGCCTGGGTCCCAGATACCTGGGTTCACAGTGCAGTGTAGACATAGCGAGAGCCAGTCCCTGACCCACGGTGCGCACAGACAACACAGAGGGTGGGATGAAAGGGTGTTACACGCGAGCTGATAATTGGCAATGATTGTATTTGGGGGTTTCTCTGTTTATGCAGGATTTTGTTGTTTAAAATGTGTGTGTGTGTGTGTGTGTGTGTGTGTGTATACACACACACACACACACAACTGGTCACTCTGGAGGACAGGAACAATACTGGATGTATGGCATAGAAATGTGTAAGATAGTCATTCACGTGCACTCATCGTACGGACAAGGCTCCTTCCAGAGGCAGGCAGCTGCCTCCCCAATTGTGAATTTCTCAGTGTCACTTTGAACTGGGGAGGCAAATGTGCCTCTGATGTGTGGGAATGTATGCAAATATGCTAATGTATGCAAAATGTCACCTTAGATGAGCATCGTGCAGCATTGATGACAGTGTAAGGGCACATGCAGCTTCTCTCCTCATCGAACTTCCTGCCCCAACATGAGACGTGATCAGAGCTCAGCAGAAGGCACAGAACTCCCCAAACCACCTCTCACCGCCCTGTATCCAGCCCACAGCTGTGCCAAGGAGAGAGACTCCCCAAGGACAACCTGATATGCATGAGGCGCCTGACCCTGCTGTCTCTCCAGAGCCTGCTTCGCGGCGACTCCTGTCACCTCTAGTTCAGGCTTCCCCTCTCCCAGCCCAGCTCTGTCCCGCCTGCTCTGCTACGGGTCTGTCAATAAAAAGCTTTGAGTGTTTCAGCCCCATGGTCGTCTGTGCTCCTGATTTGCGTAGCTCTGCTGTGGGTCAGGCTGCCAACTTCCACCCCACATCGCTATCAACCTGGGGCAGGGTACTGGCTCCCCACACTAGTCTGCCCTAGAGGGACTCAACCCTCTGCAGTGAGCTGGCCGGGCAATATAGATGGCTCCATTGGCCAGCCTCTGCCACAGCCGTGTGCAAGGGGCACGGATGGGGCCAGTTGCGAGGCCAGCAGGGAAATCCTCCAGACTCATCTCCATTGCAGGGGGTAGAACGGCTAAGGGACAGTAACTGTGGCAGGGAATGGATGTCTTGGTTCACGGCCGAGCCGCTGGGCACACGGTAGCTGTGGGCCGGACCAGTAAGAAGTCTGTGGCCCTGAGCTCCTGCCTGAGGGTCTACCGAAATGTAGCCAAGGGTTCAGGGCTTCTGGGCAAGGGCTCTGTCAGGGTTCCCTCCGCACTCTGGACTCTAGGGTACAATCGTGGGGACCCGCATGAAAGACCCCCTAAGCTTATCTCTACCAGCTTAGGTTAAAAACTCCCCAAGGTACAAATCCTTTCTTGTACCCTGAAAAAAGGTAATCGCTGCCACCACCAAGTGATTTAAACAAGAACCAGGGAAAAGGACCACTTGGAGTTCCCCTTCCCCCACAAGCTATCCCCTCAAGCCCTTAGACCCCTTTTCCTGGGGAGGCTTGAGAATAATCTCCTAATCAGTTGGTTACAAAGTGATCAAAGACCCAACCCCTGGGTCTTAGAACAATGGAAAAATCAGTCAGGTTCTTAAAAGAAGGATTTTATTAAAAAAGAAAGGTAAAAATCATCTCTGTAAAATCAGGATAGTAACTTTACAGGGTACTCAATTCAAAACTCAGAGGGTCCCCCCCTCTGGGCAAAACCTTAAAGTTACAGAAAAACAGGAATAAACCTCCCTTTTAACACAGGGAAAATTCAAGCTACAGAAAACAGGAATAAACCTCCCTTTTAGTACAGAGAAACTCACAAGCAAAACAAAAGAAAGCCTAATCGGAATGCCTGACTAACTTACTTGGTTGTAATATTGGAGATTTGGTTGAGGATAGGTTGGAGGAGATGGATTTTCTGCCCGGTCCCTCTTAGTTCCAAGAGAGAACACAGACCCCAAACAAAGAACACAAACAAAACCTTTCCCCCTCCCAAGATTTGAAAGTATCTTGTCCCCTTATTGGTCCCCTTGGTCAGGTGCCAGCCAGGTTACCTGAGCTCCTTAACCGTTTACAGGTAAGGAGGACTCTTAACCCCTTAGCTGTATGTTTATGACAGGCTCAGCAAACAGTCAACAGCTCAGGCCCCGTGGCTTATGGGTTAGTGCTCATCCAGCCCCGAGTGCGGGGCTGGGGGGGTTGAGGGACCCGGGCCCACCCTGCTCCACTGGGCCTGGCAGCGACAGGGGATCCAGCTGGTGGGGAAACATGGGGGTTGCTGCCTCACCTCCCCACAACACAACAGTCTCAATATCTCCTTTCCCTGGGCTGCTGCCGCCCGCGGTCCGCTGCGGGGGCCTGGTTTCCCATCTTCTCGCCGAGTGGCTCCCTCTCCCCTCCTTCTCCGGGTTCCTCCAGCTCCTGGGGCCACGGCCAGCCTTTTCTCCAGGCCGGCTTAGGAGCATCATCACCCCGCCCCCACCGGGACTCCACGGGCAACCCAGGTCTCTGGGGAGGATGTCTGGCTCCTTCCCTGGTCTGGCTACCACTGAGCTGCCCAGCCCTTATATTTCCTGCTCTGCCCCCGCACTGCCTGTGGGGGGTGGGACAGGGCAGGGCTAACTGTGTCCAATAGGGTGAATTAACCCTCTCTGCGCCAGAATGAGGCCACGCCACCTCATTATGCTCCCCAAGGGGCAAGGCCCATGTCCCATTCCCCACCACCCTGAAGGGGAGAGGGATAGCTCAATGGTTTGAGCATTGGCCTGCTAAACCCAGGGTTGTGCGTTCAATCCTTGAGGGGGCCATTTGGGGATCTGGGGCAAAAATCTGTCAGGGACAGTACTTGGTCCTGCTAGTGAAGGCAGGGGACGAGACTCGATGACCTTTCAAGGTCCTTCCAGTTCTAGGAGATAAGTATATCTCCATATATTACATCTACACTATTACCTTTACCAGCCAAACTTGTAATCTCATGAAAATAGGTATCAAGTTAGTTTGACAGGACCTATACTTCACAAACCCAGTGTGATTAGCATTAATTTTATTACCTTAATTTTTTTTTTATTAATCAAGTCCCATATCAGCAGCACCATTATCTTGCCCAGGATCAAAGTCTGGCTGATCAGCCTATAATTACTTGGGTCATCCCATTTCCCCTTTTAAAATACAAAGCACAACATTCACTTTCTTCAAGTCTTCTGGAACTTTCCAAGTGTTCCTCAGCCAGCTCTTTTAAAATTCTTGGATGCAAGTTATCTGAACCTGCTGATTTAAAAATGTCTGACTTTAGTAGTTGCTGTTTAAGACCCTGCAGAGTTACTAGTGGAATGATAAATAGAGATAAAATGTAATCAGGTAGGGAGAGAGATAATAAAATCAATGAATAATTAACTGCAGGTTGCAGATGGGAGTGGGGGCTGAAAAGAGTTTGTTGGAAGGAGGAACAGAGAATTAAAGTGAAACCTGAGTCTGAAGGGTCAGAAAAATGTGAACTCTGAAAGAAACTGGGTTTGTATCCAGTTCCTAGGGGCTCCAATTTATGAAGACAGGGGAGTTTATCCTCTGATCCTGGCTGGGATTGTGTTTAGAATGGGGAGCACAGGGATGTCAGGGTTCCCCCTTTGCTCTGAACTCTGGGGTACAGATGTGGGGACCCGCATGAAAGACCCCGTAAACGTATTTCTACCAGCTTAGGTTAAAACTTCCCCAAGGCACAAATTCCTTTCCTTGTCCTTGGATGGTATTGCTGCCACCACCAAGAGATTTACACAAAAATTCAGGGAAGGGTCACTTGGAATCCCTATCCCCACAAAATATTCCCCCAATCCCACTTTCCTGTGGAGGCTTGAGAATAATATACCAACCAATTGCCTTAGCAATTTGAGCACAGACCAGACCCTTTGTCTTCAGGACACTGAAATCAGTCAGGTTCTTAAAAGAAGAACTTTATTTATAAATAAAAGAATCACACCTGCAAAATCCCAATGGAAGGTAACTTTACAGGGTAATAAAAAAATTTTAAACACAGAGGATTCCCCTCTAGGCTCATCTTCACAGTTACAAAAACAGGAATAAAACTACCTCTGTAGAATAGGAAAATTCACAAGCCAAAACAAAAGATAACCTAACGCATTTCCTTGCCCTGCTGACAATTTCTGTGGTTTTAGATGGATTATTCCAGGTATATTTTCAGATGTTGTACCTGCTTGGCTTCTCCCTCCATCCGGAGAGGGAACAACAAAAGAGACCAATTAACAAATTCTCCCTCCCCCCCCCCCCCCCCCCAGATTTGAAAGTATCTTTTTTCCTCATTGGTCCTTCTGGTCAGGTGCCAACTAGGTTATTTGAACTGCTTAACCCCTTACAGGTAAGGCAATCCAGGACAGCTGCCAAGGAGGGATTTTATGCTACTGGATACATAAAGGTTGCTACCCTTCCCCTATATTTAGGATGCAGAGATGGAGACGCAGTGGGACCCCCTGTAGAGAGGAGGCTGATCTCCCACCACTGGCTCATTCCTGACCAGCCCTTGTTGCCCTGCGAAGTCTCTCTGCCAGGTCTCTCTGGTTGATGGCGTCCAGCACCGTTGTGGTCACCTTCACCCCATAGTGTTCCTTATAGTGATGGATCAGTAGGTCGGTGATCTCCACAGGGTCTGCTTTCTCCAGGTCACATTGATGTATGCAGTTGTATCCCTCCTCCAGCTCGATGTCAGTCAGTTTGCTCTTGAACTCCTTCAGCTCTCCCTTTCGGAGGTTTTTCAGGGTGTCCAAGATGTGATCTCTCATTGTCTTCCTTGTGCTGCCTCCTAGAACATGGGCCAGCAAAGTATGGTCCAACCACTCCCCACCCAGGTACCATTCCCTGCTCTCCTCCTCCCCCAGGCTCTCTGCCTCCCATCTTGCATCTCCCTCCTCTACCAGTAATCCTTGGTATCTCCCCTCAATCCCAGTGCTCTCTGCTCTGCACTCGGTGCCTCACTGCGTCCGGTCAAGTCTGTGTGGCTCCCCTTTGCTCACCCCTCCCCAGATACCTCCCACAGATACCTCCCTAACTCAGTTACCTTGACCGTCTTCCCCTCCTCGCTGGAATACCATCCAAGGCCCAAGCCTCTCTTCTTCCCTGTCAGAATCCACGCCCCCGTTTGATGTCCACCCACTCCCTGCTCTGAATTAGAACCCGGGATCGGGGCAGGACCACTGCCTAGTGGTTACAGTATGGGGGGAGTGGGGAGGAGTCCTGGTTCTGCCACTGACTCGCTATGTCTTTGTTGTTCTGTAGTTTCTGTCCTAGTAAAATAAGGCCTCTGTAGATCGGGGGAGATGAACTGACCTGTCTGGCGTTCTGTTGACGGTGAACTGTGCTCAATGTCACCTGGAAGGGAGGAGGGAAGAAGAGCGAAACAAACTTTGTATTGTCATTTTCTGTTTATTCTGCTTGCCTCAAACCACCCAGGCCACGTGCAGATCTGATTGACTAAGCCAGTCACATGGCAGCGTGATTCTCTTTAGAGCTGAGAGAATGATACAGCAGTTAATGAATTACTCAGATCCCCCTGAAGGATCTGTTACTGGCCACTGTCGGAGACTGTCCCCAGATATCAGACTCAACAGGTGTGGCAATGCCAGTGTTCTTAGACAGCTGCTCTGTGTCCCCGCCCCAGAACAGCACACAGCAGAAATTTACACACTTAACACACACACACTCATCTGGCATATGGTGAGTGCAAGTTACCGTGTGCACCCAGTGACCTGTCTCTGTACAACAGCACTTACGTCACCGCTGACTCTGCCCGCTAGGCTCGTGTTTTTAAAATCTTCTTTTTCCTTATTACTTTTTCAAGAAATCTACGAACAAACCCACTGTAACAATGAATGTCTTGTAATTAAAACCACAATAACTGATCTCAAGATGACAAGCACACACAGCTGTTGCTTCAGGCTTTTAGCTTCTGGTTATTATTATTGATGCATCAAACGCCCAGTACAGGATAAGCTCAGTGCATTGTAAATGTCTGTAATCCTGTTGCTCCTTTGGCTGAGCAGAAAGCCGTAACGTTGGGCCCTGCAGGGTAGTGTCAGTTTGGTTGAGTGATCAGTGGTAGAAGTCCAGTATATTTTTGGTGTCATCTGTTTATTCCCAGAAACAGACACCGTGTCCTGCTTCCCAGACCAGCAGGAGGAACGTACAATTCATGGCCTTTCGCAGACATCCCCAGCCAGACACTCAGCCTGGTGCCCAATAAGCAGCTGGCTCGTCTGCCACTGCTTCCTTATAGGGTCACCCAGCAACCGCTTCTCTAGTGGCCGACTCCCTGCGACCCCTTAACACCCAGCACCAGATTGGCTTCCAGCTCAGATTGTCATCTGTTTGGGACAGGGACAATACCTAGCACAGTGCAGTCCTGGTCCCTGAATAAGCCTCCTAGGCACTACCGTAATACACCTATAAATTAATGTGCTGCACCTAACACAATTTGGGTTCTGGACCATGACTGTAGTCTTAGGCCAGTGGTCCCCAACGTGGTGCCCGCGGGCACCATGGCGTCCACTGGGGCATTTATGTGCGTCTGCCATCAGGGCTGGTGCCAAGGAAGGAAGAGGAGAGGAGCATCCGCCGGAGAAGCATCACCACTGAAATGCCGCCGCGCAGCGCTTCCGGCGGAGAAGCTTTTGCCGAAATGCCGCCGAGGAGCGTTTCCGGCGGAGAACCATCGCCACCGAAATGCCGCTGAGAAGTGTCGCTGCCCGCCACACTCTGATGAAGGGATGAATGTGCTCTTGGCCACAGAAAGGTTGGGGACCACTGTCTTAGGCAATACAATGAATAATAATGGGCTTGCGCTGCAGGCTCCCAGCATCAATTCCCCCTGATTTGTCTGGACTACAAAACATTCTCAATTGCTCCTGCTGTTAGGTAAGAAGGCAAATGCTTAGCTGCCCCCATTGGTCTCTGATGGTCCTGCACCCGATTGCAGCCATTAGCACCACTCAGCACCTAGGGTGACCAGATGTCCTGATTTTATAGGGACAGTCCTGATTTTTGGGTCTTTTTCTTATATAGGCTCCTATTACCCCCCACCGTCTGTCCTGATTTTTTTACACTTGCTGTCTGGTCACCCTATCAGCACCACAGTAGTGCCTTGCGGGGACACCCAATTTCACTGTATTCCCCCCGTTTTAGTATTTGTATGGTGGTAGCACCTAGGCGTCAGATGGATGAATATCTTCAATACCAGGCAAATTGGTTGAAACTACAGTAAAGAACAGAATTATCACACACAGATGAACACGATTTGTTGAGGAAGAGTCAACATGGTTTTAGTACAGGGAAATCATGCCTCACCAATCTACTAGAATTCTTTGACGGGGTCAAAAAGTATGTGGACAAGGGTGATCCAGTGGATATAGTGTACTTAGATTTTTCAGAGAGCCTTTGACAAGGTCCTAACCAAAGGCTCTCAAGCAGAGC
This sequence comes from Chelydra serpentina, assembly GCA_037349315.1. Classification (NCBI taxonomy): domain Eukaryota; kingdom Metazoa; phylum Chordata; order Testudines; family Chelydridae; genus Chelydra; species Chelydra serpentina. The sequence goes on along the minus strand of JBAIAC010000021.1, from coordinate 334,433 downwards.
AAGCTGTCATGGGATAACAGGGAAGGTCCTCTCATGGATCTGTAACTGGTTAAAGGATAGGAAACAAAGGATAGGAATAAATGGTCAGTTTTCAGAATGGAGAGAGGTAAATAGTGATGTCCCACAGGGATCTGTACTGGGACCAGTCCTAGTCAACATATTCATAAATGATCTGGGAAAAGGGGGTAAACAGTAAGGTGGCGAAGTTTGCAAATGATATAAAATTACTCAGGAAGTCCAAAACTTGCTGCAAAGAATTACAAAGGGATCTCACAAAACTGTGTGAAAGGCAAATGAAAACAACAACATGGCAGATGAAATTCAGTGTTGATAAAAGCAAAGTAATGCACACTGGAAAACATAATCCCAACTATACAAACAAAATTATGGGTTCTCAATTACTTGTTATCACCCAAGAAAGAGATCAAAGCGTCATTATGGATAGTTCTCTGAAAACATCTGCTCAATGTGCAGAGGCAGTCAAAAAAGCTAACAGAATGTTAGGAACCATTAGAAGAGAGAGAAAATAAGACAGAAAATATCATAATGCCACTGTATAAATCCATGTTATGCCAACGCCTGGAATACTGCATGCAGTTCTGGTCACCCATCTCAAGAAAGATATATTAGAATTGGAAAAAGTACAGAGAAGTGCAACAAAAATTATTAGGGGTATGGAACAGCTTCCATATGAGGAAAGATTAAAAAGACTGGAATTATTCATTTTAGAAAAGAGACGACTAACAGGAGATATGCTAGAGGTCTATAAAATTATAAATATTGTGGAGAAAGTGAATAAGGAAGGTTTTTTTTACCCCTTCACATAACACAAGACCCAGGAGCCACCCAATGAAATTAATAGCAGGTTTAAAACAAACAAAAGGATGTACTTCTTCACGCAATGCACAGTCAAACTGTGGAACTCGTTGCCCGGGGATGCTGTGAAGGCCAAAACTATAACTGGGTTCAATAAAGAATTTGATAAGTTCATGGAGGATAGGTCCATCAATGGCTATTAGCCAAGATGGTCAGGGATGCGACTGCATACTCTCTGGGTGTCCCTAGGCCTCTGACTGCCAGTGCTGGGACTGGACAACAGGGGGATGGATCACTTGATAACTGCTGTTCTGTTTATTCCCACTGAAGCATCTGGCACCAGCCACTGCCAGAAGACAGAATATTGAGCTAGATGGATCATTCTTATGTTCTTACAAATTGAATTTGAGTCAACAATGTGATGCAGTTGCAAATGAGCATGCTGGGGCATATTAACCGGAATGCCATCTGTAAGGTACAGGAGGTAACTGTCCCACTCGACTTGGCCATTGTGAGGTCTCAGCTGGAGTCCTGTGTCCCATTCTGGGTGCCTCACTTTAGGAAATATGTGAACAAATTGAAAAGAATCCAGAGGAGAGCAACAAAAGCGAGAAAAGGTTTAGAAAACCTGAGCTGTGAGGAAAGGTTAAAAAAAACGGGGAATGTCTAGTCTTGAGAAAAGGAGACTGAGGGGAGACCTGATAACAGTCTTGAAATACGTTAGAGGCTGTTACAAAGAGGACAGTGATCAATTGTTCTCCATGTCCACTGAAGGTAGGACAAGAAGTACTGGGCTTAATCTGCAGTAAGGTAGACGTAGGTTAGATATTAGGAAGATTTTTCTAACTCTAAGGATAGTTAAGCTCTAGAACAGGCTTCCCAGGGAGGTTGTGGAATCCCCATCACTGGAGATTTTTAAGCACAGGTTGGACAAACCTGTCAGGGATGGTCTAGGTGTCCTGGGCCCTGTTTCAGTGCAGCGGGGCTGAACATTATGACTTCTCCAAGTCCCGTCCAGCCCTGCATTTCTATGATCATCCCCAGAAGCGGCAGTCATCTGGTCAGTAGCAACGACTGGACGATTTTAAAGCTTTTCAAGAGCTTTTCAGCAGGATGCCTGAGATTCTCAAGATTCCTCTGGAAATGGTTCAGGAGAAAACGTATAAACTTTGATACTTTGCAGCTGGCTGCTCAAAACAGAGCACCTCTCCCACCTAAACGCTAGCGCCTGTTCCTTTAGGTCTGTAGAAATCACAGTTACAGGGCTAGCTGCACCTCTGTCCCCTTTCTGGCTGCTCAGTGCATCCTTCCTAGGGCTCGTGCCTTCAACTCTCCTGGGGTGGAATCGTGTGATCCTTCCACGCTTAGGCCAAGCCCTGGGCTACAGCATCCTGTCTCTCCACCATTATTGCCCTGCTGGTCTTCCCTTCAGGAGCCTATGACTAGTGGTTTATAGCGACCAGAGAGTCTTCTTAAAACAACAGAGTCCTGTGGCACCTTATAGACTAACAGACGTATTGGAGCATCCAATGAAGTGGGTATTCACCCACGCCAATACCTCTGTTAGTCTATAGGGTGCCACAGGACTCTTTGTCGCTTCTACAGATCCAGACTAACCCTCTGATTCTTAAAACAAGTATCTTAAAACATAGCTATGTTAGTCTGTATCCACAAAAACAACGAGGAGTCCGGTAGGCACCTTAAAAACTAACACATTTATTTGGGCATCAGCTTTTGTGAGTAAAAAACCCACTTCTTCAGATGCACTTTAAGGTGCCACCGGACTCCTCGTTTTTGTGGATACAGACTAACACGGCTACCCCTCTGATTCCTTCAGTCACTATATGGTTTCAGCAAACACCACAATACCCAAGCCACCATACTGTATCAATACAATATTACAAGGCAGCTCCAAGTCCATCCCAATAGGACATGGCTGAGATGCAGCCCCGCTGCCTTGGTCTGCACCTGAGTTTTGCACTGACCATCATCAGCAAGTGCCGAGAGGGGTTGTCTTGCACAAACCTCTCACCCCTGCCAAGATCTTCTGCTGAGCTGAACCTACCTGGTCTCACAAGGGCGTTCCAGATCAGCTGCCTATCACTTTGCTTCACCAAGCTGAGGTCCAGTCTGTCCACAAAGCCCTGGGTGTAAATCTCCACGTATGGATGTTCATCCTGGGGATCTACATAACAGAACTCCAACTCCTGCAGTGAGGACAAGGTGCTCCATTAGGGGTGACCCTGCCAGAGCCAGCAGAGCTGGGAATCAAAGGATATCCCAGTTACCAGTAGAACCTCGCTCCAGGCTTCAGTCCTCTCTTGCCTTGATTATTGCAACTTCCTCCCCTCCAGCACATCCAAATGTTGCTGCAAAATTCCTTGAGCACCGCATCCTGCAGCACTATACTGGGGCCAGCACGGACAGTGAGGGGAGAGCGCCCCCTACTATGCCCCCCCACCCTGCTCCCTGCAGCACAGCGCCCCCTAGTGCCATAACTAAGTTGCAATGATGACTTCAGGAGATGGCCCTGATGTTTTTAGGCCTTCATTGAGGCACAGAAGATAATTTCCACTCACCTCAGGTGTTATCTCTACACATGATGTGCTGGATACAGCATAATGGGAGCCATAGGTCAATGACTTGGTTTTAGGAGGTTTGCGCACACGTATTGATTTGTACTTCCATTCATTGGCATCAATTACCTGTAAAGAACAAGCACAGTCCTTTCTGAGATACAGGCAGACGGGGCCACAGAAGACACGTTGTGTAGGGACTGCCACAGGGGCAGGAGAGTGCAGGGTCCCAATTCCCATTTTCCTCTACACAGCAGTCCTTGGAAAGAAGAGCCTATCGTTATGACGACAAGGGAAAACAGTGCCATGAGAACGGCAACTGAGGAGCAATCTTGGTACAATGTTAATTGTTTATAATTGAGGCTACAATTTTGGCACAGGCATTTTTATTAACAGTCACAGACAGGACATGGGCAATAAACAATAAATCATGGAAATGGAGCTGACGCCCAACACCAAGGCCAAGCCCTGCCGCCCAGGGTTGAAGCCAAAGCAGACATCTCTTAAAATCATGGACTCTGTCACCAATTCGTAGCCTTATTTCTAATGAGGCTTAGCAAAATTCAATTTTTAATTTTAACAGAAAATATCAATATTTATTTTTAAGCATTTTCCCCCTATTTTTATCTATTTAAATTTTCACAGTTGTGGGAAATTATGGGGACATCAGGCAATAATGGGGCTGGTAAGACAATAATTATTTAATGCCAGTAGCAGTTGAGATTAAAAAATTAAAGTTTAGTAAGTGATAAAACAATGTGTCAACCTCTCATGTCCAAATATACAAAGTTAATAGTCTCACATTACACTCTGAAAAGTTCTTATTCAGCATCTCTCTTGCTTTGCCTATCTGTAATTTTTGATTATTATCAATGGATGCATTTTTTCGTCAGTTTGTGTGTGTATGGTGAAATCAATGTTTACTGACGTATATACCGATAAAAATCGAATCCTCCCAAGGTGACCTAGAGCCTACGCCACATTTTCAAGAGTGAGTTGGGCAGTTAGGGCCAAATTTACAAAGGTGTTTAGGTGCCTAGAGAAAAGAGCCAGGTGGGACTTTCGAAAGGGTCAAAGCAGATTAGGCCCTTTACTGCCATGGAGTTAATCTTCAGTCTAGCAGACAAAGGTCTAATCAGATCCACTGGTTGGAAGTTGAAACTAGACAAATTCAGACTGGAAATAAGGCGTAACACTTTTACCAGTGAGGATATTTAACCACTGGAACAATTTACCAAGGGTTGTGATGGTGAAATCACCGGGCATTTTTAGTTCAAGATTGGGTGTGTGTTTAATTTTTTAAAAGATTTGTTCTGGATCAACCAGGAATTATTCGAGGGGAATTCCTGGCCTGTGTTGTACTGGTGGTCAGACTAAATTATCACAATGGTACCTTCTGGCCTCGGAATCTATGAAAGTCAATGGGTGTTAGGCACTTTGATAAATCCCATGAGGTGCTTAAGTGAGCTAGGCACCTATCTGCATCTTTAGGTGACTTTTGTAAATCTGGCCATAAGCCTGGTCTTTTCGCAAGCGGGACGTAGGCTCCTGTCACAGGGGGACAAAGCTCCATTAAGGGAGAGAGTCTCAGTTCTCCTGTGACTGAACAGGAACGCCATGGCTAGGCCTGATTAGGGGTTGGGGAGTTGGGGAGCACCTGGGGTCAGGTGACAGAGAGGGGGGGCTTGGGAGCCAGGAAGGCGGGAGGCCGACCAGAAGTAGTGAGGTCAGAGTGGTGGAGACTCAAGCCAGAGGAAGGCCCAGGGGAGCCCCTGCTTTTGCCACTGTTCTACATAAGGAGAAGCGACCTGGGAGAGAACCCAGGAGGGATGGGTACTTTCTACAGGCCCGGGGTGGGCAGACATTGTTCGTGTTGGCCCTTTGGACTCTAGCAGGGGACTCCTGGGGTAAGAGTGAGAGCCCTCCAGTCTGAAGGAAGATGGAGATTCATAAAGAGCCTGGAGTCACAGAAGGCGGTAGAGGCGGAACCAATGGCATTGAACTTATTTTGTGATTTGAGGTGCCTATATTAATAAGTTGCCCTGTGCCGTGGGTGTTACTAGCCTCAGAGAGTGCTGGAGAAGTATTCTGAGAAGGGGAAACTGAGGGTGGGGTGCCCAAAGGGCTAACCCATGCCATGAGGGAGTGCTCTGAGATGGGGACCCTATGGTAATTCCTAAGACACTTGGGTGCTTCTGAGACTTTACACCCAGTCCTTACTCCTTTGGGGTTTATATAATCTTAATTTTTTCCCCTGTCCAGCTAAAATTCTGGTTAGAGACTGAACCCGCAAATCTCCAACAGATATAACGATGTCATCTGATTTTTCCCTCATTATTTTACAGCTTGATGGTACATTAGAGGTGTAAGACAGGTCTCAAATTCCAGGAAAGAGTTGTCTCAGTCTGTTCTTCAGTTATGAACAGCACAATACCATCTCTAGGCTGCTACTCTTTCAATTTGTTATCCTCAACTTCCATTCCTTTGATTATGCTGTCTGGTCTTAATCTGAGATGCCCTTAATCTTCATATGCCCTCCTGAAGTAAGAAGTCCGAAAAATTCTAAAGCATATGTGAACGTGTCAGACTGAAACATTACAGCTCTAAATGAGTGAACATACTTATTTCAAAATGGGATTGATGTTTAAGAATCAATATGCACAAAACAATCCATTTTAGTGTTATTGGAATACAAGGTTTACGGGCATCATTCGTTCAATTTTTTAATTCAAGGTGACCTGCAAATGGAGGGGAAAAAATAGGTCTATTGCATTTTCCTCCTCCTTTATGATTGTTAACAAAGGCCTGAAATGGTTTATTTAAAAATGCATTTGTTTGGGGGTTTTATTCTATGATGACGGGACAGCAAGTGTAGGTGATGACATCAGAGTGAAAGTTGAGCTGTTGACAAAAAATTTACCCAGATAGATGGAAAAAAAATAAAAAGTTTTATAAAAAAAGGTTTACTTTGAATGGCTAATTTTTTGACTAAGCCTGTGTTAAAGAGTCAACATATTCCTCTTTTCACTTAAGATAGTAGCAGCTAACAACAAGCACAGCTGAGACCTCCCAGTGATCCTCCAGCAAAACCAGTGAAGACCAGACTTGACATTTCTGAGATTTGTACGTTCTAAAACAAGCAGAAAAAAATTGGTAGTAAATAGTCTTACAGGAATTCTTTATACGTCATTAAACACCTCCTCCTGCCCCCCTAAATAAAAAAAAAAATCCCTCGCAGGTGACCTTTAACAGTCCACGCATATCACTTCCTAGGTAGAATGTCATATTTCAGAGAGAAAAAAACATATAGAATCACATGGAATTTAGAAGTATCAGAGGGGGAGCCGTGATCGTCTGGATCTGCAGAAGCGACAAAGGGTCCTGTGACACCGTATAGACTAAGGGTATGTCAATACTTACCCATCGCGTCGGAGGCGCGGGATCGATGTTCTGGGTTCGATTTATCGCGTCTTGTCAAGACGCGATAAATCGAACCAGGAAGTGCTCCCCCGTCGACGCTGGTAATCCAGCTTGACGAACGGAGCAGGCGGAGTCGACGGGGGAGCCTGCGCGCCGCGTCTGGACCACAGGTAAGTTCGAACTAAGGTACTTCGACTTCAGCTACGTTATTAACGTAGCTGAAGTTGCGTATCTTAGTTCGACAGGGGGGGTTAGTGTAGACCTGGGCTAACAGAGGTATTGGAGCATAAGCTTTTGTGGGTGAATCCCCACTTCTTCGGATGCAAGCAGTCATGGAATTTAGAAACAACCTTGGCTACACTTCTCTTTGTGAAGCTATCTCACAACCGTGCATGTTACAGGATGTTCTGAGTTGTCCCAGGTTATGTGCTGTATGGTAAATGATGAATCTGGCTCACTCTTGTTGAGCCTCAGTTACCTTTTTCAGTGCAAGGATGTCAGGTATCAAGTAGAGGTGGAGAGTTATATTTTGAGCTCTGAGTGCCCGGTAGAGCAGTGTGACACTGTGGATTGGTCTAGATAGCATAGATACTCCTTTTTCCCAAATAGCTCCAAAAAAGGAGAAGCTGGGGTTCTCCAGCACGGCGTGGAAAGGCATCACTCGCGTTGGCTCCTCCAGCGTCATCCTCCCATCAACGAAGTGGGCTATTCGCATCCGGGAGACGTCAGCCTCTCCCCCTGGGAACGGACGTCAAAGAGAATGAGGCTCTGTTTTAGCGGTTACTGTTACATGACAGCACTGCCCAAGGTTTAGAGCAAGGGATGGGGACCCAGGAATCGTAGGCTCTCTTCTCAGTTGCGCGGGGGAAGGGAGCAGGAGACTAGGAGTCAGGACTCTTGTCTGTTGTATAACTACTCATCGGTGCATAGTTACTACAATCAAACACATTGTAAAAGGCCTCCACTGCCTTTCCAGGAGGGGACTGAGCCGCTGATGGCCGGGTGAGCTGGCTTACAGGGGAAGTGATCTGCACCGAGTATAGGGCTGACAGATTTGATTCCCCTCTCCCACCATGGAGCAAGGGGGGAGGGGAGGGACTGAACAGTGACTGAGTCCCAGTCTGGTTCCTGACAACTAAACGCTGCCCCTTTATTCAGGGCTGGTAACTCTGTGATCTGGCCCTCGATAAGTCCATGACCTGGACTTTTTTTTAAACAGGTGTAGCGAATAGGAATTGGGACGCATCCCTTTAAACCAGCCAAGAGCCACCCAGTTCGCCTCCTCTCTTCCGTTGCAGACGGCACCAGAACCTGACACAGTAACAATACGTGCAGTGCGTACACATAGCTGGTCCTTGTAGGGGGTTTTATAAATATTTATATAAACATACAGGGCCTAGCTGCATATGCTCACTGGACACTCTGTTGCTGTGTTAGGTTCTGGTGACTCCTGCAGCAGAAGAGTGGAGGCCAGGCGGATGGCGCTCAAACTATTTAAAGGGATAAAACCCAGTTACACCCAACCTGTATCCAAATAAACCCAGCTGGGCCCATGTGATTTCTTTATATTCTTAATGTTGTGTAAAGAGCAAAGACACAACAGGAAATAAATGCCGTTAGGGGTTTCTGACTCCCACGTTTAAAAGAAAGACCAATGACTTTCTAATGAGAAGCAGAGCAGAAGATGCAGCCTTTGGCACCCTCGCGTCCCCCTCCCTTAATTAACTATCCCCCTCCATCCTCAGCAGTCTAGCCCTCCGCACATCAGTTACTTGGTTGCCCCCCTTAAATTTAAGTTTTTCCATTGTGCTCTCGAGTTATCAAGTTCTTAAAAGCAGAGGTGAAAGAGACAACTGCTCCCACCAGCCCCCCGGCTGGCTGCAGTTCTCCAGAGGGAAATACAGTCGGGTTCCACAGCCGCAAATGTAGCCCCAGGCGTTTACACTGCAGATCGAGGGTGGGGCGGGGCTGGGTGAAGTCCACAGTCAGGGTCGGCACTACCATTAGGCGACCCTAGGCGGTCGCCTAGGGCGCCAGGATTTGGGGGGCGGCATTTCAGGTCCCTAGGCGGCCGCTGGCGGGAGAGACTGCCACCGAAATGCCGCTGAGATCCCCGGCTTCTTCGGCCGCCGGGGATCTCGGTGGCATTTCGGCGGCAGCCTCTCCCGCTACCGCCGCCTAGGGCAGCAAAAAAGCTGGCGCCGCTCCTGTCCACAGTCAAGGAGAACCTGGGGAGCAGGAAGTAATTTGTGGGACGTCTCTGCGTCTCCGCACATGCAGGGCACAGGATGCAGTTCAGCGTCTAGAAACACCGAGAAGAGGGGTGTGGTGGTTACCGAGCAGCCTTGGTACCTCGTCTTGGGGGGTGGCATGGAAAGCCACCCTTTACGGGGAGGCAGTTATACGTGTCTCACATGCCCTCACTCGGAGAGCTGAGCGCCTCAGAGCCGCGGGGAACACTGTCACATCACGGCTCGTGGCCCTAGAGGCTCGGAATTGTGGCTGTCGAGGGCGACGGTGCCGAGAAGAAAATGTGCGTCTGACTGTGAACCGTGACAAGAGCCAGGCTGGCTCTCTCTGAGCCTAGGGGAATGGCCCTTGGACCGTCTTCAGATAACGGATGCAGCCCTCAGGCTGAGTACGTTGGACACTGTGGTGCGATGTCCACCCCACACAAGGTCCCCACAGGTCAAACAGGCCAATTAACCTTACAGGCTGCACCAGGAGGAGAGCCAGGGACTCTGAGGAGGCCTCATGGCTGATGAAGCGGAGCTGAGGAGGAGCTGGGATAGGCCTGTAAAGACAGGATGTTGGCAGGAGGGGGAGCTCTGCAGTCAGTCTGCAGACAGGAGGGCAGCTGGCCAGGTACAAGGAGTTCTAGGGGGAGAGTAGGCCTGGGACTACAGACTCTGGCAAGAAGCCATGAGGGGAGACATGGGGAGCAGAGGAAGTTCCAGGGGAACACAGAGGAGGGCCAGCACAGAGAGAAGAAAGGTAAGAAAGAGCCCAGGGAAACAGCAACAGGGTCAGAGCTTGGGCAGACCATGGCTGCTGAGCATTGGGGAAGATGTTGTGAGTTCAAGTCTTCGCAAGCCATGGTTTCTAGCATGGCTTGGCGTGGCTACCCAGTGGGTGCAAAGTGTTAAAACGTTCCTCCTGGGGCAGAGCAGGAGATATGAGGGGTTTGTGTCATGTAGCTGTCTGGGGTGGTATGAATGAGCCATTAGGACTGGCTGGAACATTCACATATCAGTCAAGGATCTAGAAAGACAATGGGAACCCCAGTGACTGAACGATTAACACAGGCTCAAGCAGGTGGAACATGTGAACTTGGGGTTTTGCTGCAGCTGAGGACAGTGAACAGAGGTGTCATGTACCTGTGCTAGGAGTGGGGCTCAGGGCCCAGCAGCACTCACCCGGGCTGAGACAAAGGAACAGAGACAGGGAAAGGAAGTGAAGATGGTTCCTACAGCACCATGGCTCAAAGGGCAGCCCTGGCTTTGGCCAGTCTGGACCACGTCTTCACTTTTGCGTCTCTGTACTAACCCAAGGACGTCTCCATGCTGTATTCCACTGGACTATTCCAGCCTACTCCGTTGTGAACAGGCCGCCTAGTGTCACTGCAGATACTTGCTGACATGCACTGATCCCTGAAGAGGGCAAAGGTCTCTGAACAGAGTCTACCTCAGTGGGACTCGCCAGGCAGAGCTCACAGTGAGGAACAGGGGGGCTGGAGCCCAGAGGCCCAGTTTTGGAGGCACTGGGGCCACGTGGCCGATCCTTTTGGAAAAGTGTGAGCCCTGAGGGTCTGGCACACTGACGGGGTTCCTCTAAGGGACAGCTTACTGGCCAGGGTATAGCACAGGCCCTGTGTATTGGTGACCATTCATATCCACTAACTCCTGGTAAATGGGAGCACAGAACAGTCCATATCAACAGGGCTAAATCAAACCACCTCATCCAATTCTTTGTAAAGTCCATACATGGCTTTAGTGCACGTGATCACGACTCCAGGAGCACGTTGGACCCGGCAACGATAGTAGCTTGTTATTTACCAAGAACCAAAGGACTCAGTCCTTCAGCTCTTTGACTTTTGCCCTAGGTTCTTTTTCCCCCAGGTGCTGAAAGTCTTGGTTTCAGTCTCTGCTGATACTTATGGTGTTTGCAGCCTTGGTGTGTTACAAGATCACTGAGATCTATGGGTTTACAGAGCTTTTATAGTCATCACTGGCCTGCCATACCTGCGAGGCACATGAAGTGGGGGAGGTGCACTGCTGCCACAGCCCCGGCCGGTTCCGCCCAGATGTTGAACAGCGGGCCGGCGATCATCCACGGCTGCATTCCCAGTTCAGTCTGACGACAACGCCAGGATTCATATTCGTATTGGAGAGTCACGGCTGCCCTCATCTCGAACCCCAGTTCAGTTTCAGAGCATCTGAAGGAGCCTGCCTGGGGGAAGTGAACCCTGCACAGCAAAGGGAGAGGGAAGAAGAGGGTTAAACACCACTAAATGCAAAGTGCCCATCTGTTTTATCGTTCCCATGGTGTGATGGGCTGGGAAACAGGCATAGAGACTACAGGTCCCCACAGAGAGAGTGGTTGTTGTGCAGGGACAGGCTAAAAGGGGTTATTTGCCCTACTTTAATAAAAGAAATATTTATTTTGCTATCCAACTGAGGTGCCCCCAGGATGGGTGCAGGGCTCATGCACTGTAATGCTCCACACACACTGAATTTTTATTTGAGAGAAAGGTGACTTACCAAAAAGTCACCTTGCTGGGTATAGAACGCAGGAGTCCCACCTCCCAGGCCCCCCGCTATAACCACTAGACCCTCAACCCCAGAGCCAGGGACAGAGCGTAGGACTCCCCCTCCAATCTTACCCACTAGACCCTCCTACACTGATTGTCTAAAAGTTAACTTAGAAAAGACACTGCTTTTAGCTCCTAACAAGAAGTCCAATGGCAGAATCAGATCTAGACAACGTACAGCTAAACATAGTAATGCTTCCATGCCCATTTTGGCAGTCTTTAGACAAACCTGTGTTATGGGTTTGAAACGTCTCCTAAAGTTTCTATAAATCTAAACAGACCCTCCCCCTATAGAGCATGTGATTTTCATAGGCTTGTAACTTGGGCCAAATTTAGGTGGATTTTCAAAGGAACAGCAAAACCCCCTTACCAAATTTCAAGTCCCTGCTCTAAAGCATGGAGGTGCTAGAGCTTCTCAAGGAAACAGTTGTAAGAATGTTTTAACATGGGCTAAACAACATTTTCCCCTACTTTTATTTTCAGAGACAACTGAACCATTTAGCTGAAATTTCCCCCCAAAATGTATCCTTCAGTTTACATTTTGGCAAAATTCTAAGCAACTGAAAACAGGGTCTCATAATGGAAAATGTCAGGCAACCTTAATTCTAGGTGTCACTATCAGCTCCACTTAAATAATGTCCCCAAGCTCTGACCTGAACGTTTTCTGGTTCTCCTCGGGGCCTGGCAAAATCTCTGGTTGTACTTCTGCAAAACCCTAAAACAAAGACATTTGTATTAACTTGACTCCAATAAGGATTTTCAACTGGACAGTTCTTGTGGCAGGAAGAACTTGTTAGCTAGACATGGAGTCCTGTACAAAACCTTCAGCATGTGACCTGCCCATGCTACCAAAACTCTCTTCTAAGCTTGGATCATCTTGCGTCTTGATTGCTGTAAGCTCATTCCCTCCAGTCCATTCAAAGTGCTGCTACCAAGTGTTGCACCTTCCTGCTATCAGGGCCAGCATTTGCTATGGGGCACTGGGGGTAGTTGGCCCCCTGACTTTTCATAGGACTATAGGCTTCATTCTGGTTTCCTCCCCTCCTCCCCCTGTTCTCAATGTGAGGCTATGGATTGCCCTTGAGCAAAGACACCCTCTTTTAAAATAGCCACCACCTTGCATTGTTCCCAGTGGGAATGAAGACAAGCTGTCCTTAGCGAAGATGGTGGCAGCAATCTGCAGTAAGAAATCTGTCTTTAAAATCAATTAGATTTAATCTAGAACTATAAACTCTGCTTAACTAATCACAATTGTATTGGCATTCTGCGGCATCACTCCAGGGCTTCGTTAAGGTTATTTGGGTGCCTTAAACTGTGCATTTCCAAATCTTAACATATTTGGCTTTCTTGTAGGTATAACCTTAACTCTGAATGTCCTGGGTTTGCAGTGCTTGGTTTTGGAATAGTTACATGTCTGGGGTTTTTTTACCCTTAAGTTACTGACACATACTTAACATTAATTCCACCTTAATGCAGTTTTTGCCTGGGAATTTTCCATGGGGTTTCACTAATTGGCGATTTAATAACAATTTAATGTCAGTTCTCTTGAGGATAGACTCCTTCTTGCTCTCTCTTCACTGTATTGACTTTACGGGTTAACAGGAGCAAAAACTCATTGTTGTTACACGAAGCCAGAACTGCTGACTGAAGACACATGGTGACCTGCCCTGTCAAGGAAGAAAGGGCCATTTTTACATAGTCTTGAGAAGTGCAGCTAAGTCATTTGTAACCTCTAAGGCTTTGGCTACACTTGAAACTTTAAAGCGCTACCGCGGCAGCCCTTTGAAGAGCGCGTGTGGTCGCGCGCCAGCGCTGGGAGAGAGTTCTACAGCTGTGGGCACTCCACCGCCACGAGGGGAATAGCTTACAGCGCTGGGAGCACTGGCTACACTGGCGCTTTACAGCGCTGTAACTTGCTGCGCTCCGGGCGGTGTTTTTCACACCCCTGCGCGAGAAAGTTGCAGCGCTGTAACGGGCCAGTGTAGCCATCGCCTTTGATTCTTCTTCTATTTCCTCATCCCTTGTCGCCAGCATATAAACACAGGCAATGTCGTTTCCTCTGAGTTAAACAGTGTCCCATCTGGGGGCATCCACACAGCACAGACAGACTGACAGTGTGAGCTAGTGCCCAGACACCACAGTGATGGGGACAGAACACACAGAGAACAAACACAATCCCCTACCTTCTCTCTGCGACACAAGTCACATTTGTCCTTTCCCCAGGAGCCTGAAGTGGCATCTTCACTCCTGCGTCTCACTCCTGCAGAAGGGAAAGTATTGGGTCAGGGCAATACATCCTGAAGGCAAGACCGTCCCCAGCTCTGGGGAGATGTGAGGAGCAGGCCAGGCACAACCGAATCCTTACACTCCCAAGTGCCCAATGCCTGAGGTTAGCACCACCGCAGCATAGGCGCCGACTCCGTGGGTGCTCCGGGGCTGGAGCACCCACAGGGAAAAATTGGTGGGTGCTGAGCACTCCCCGGGCCTGCACCCCCCTGCCAGCCCCCCCGACCAGCTGGAGAGGGAGCGTCTGGCTCAGCCTCCGAGAGATGAGCTGGGGGGAGGCTGGCGGGGAGCTGCCGGGCCCGGTGGGTGCTCTGCTGCTTCCCCCAACCCCCCGTGCCTATGCACAGCAGTGTTACCCATCACTCCATGGTTACCCCTCCTCTGGTCGTTTCCATTCCACAACTAATCCCGCTCCCTTCTACTTCCCCCTCTCTCCAATGCCAGTTTCTGCTCAGCGAGCTTGTCCCTCACTGTCTGATCCTGGAGAACATCCACAGAGCATGGGGGATGAGCCAACACCACCAACAACCAATAATAATGGTCCTGGGTCACTGGAATTGGCTTCTGAAATTCATTTGCCAATCTCCATGCCTGGAAGTCCTAAGAGGCCATAAAAAGTATTTAAGAGGGGAGTTAAAGCCCATTTCACCAGCCCAGTGCGTGTAGTAGCACATTATACACACACATAGACAGACAGATGGGCAAGGTTTCAGAGTAGCAGCTGTGTTAGTCTGTATCAATAAAAAGAACAGGAATACTTGTGGCACCTTAGAGACTAACCAATTTATTTCAGCAAGGGTGACTAGTGTTAAAATAATGGCCAAATCTGTGATGGCATGAGACACTTGCGACTTCTTGGATTTCAGTTCAGATGGAAGCTAATCCCATATTTATCACAAATATAGTTTTACTCATGGAGGAATTCTGTGCCACTATGCATGCACAGAATTCATGACTGCTGCAGAATTTTTATCCACAGAAAATACATTCTGGTCAAGAAGTTCTGCCTTTCGTCCACCAGAGGTCGCTGTGGTGCCAGAACAGCTGGCTGACCAGAGCTAGCAGCTGGCTGCATTCCTTACAGTGGGGCACATGGGGCTGGGAGGGGGGGGGGTGTGACACATACTGGGGTTCAGAAGGGTTAGTGGGGGGAACAGACTGGGGCATGGACTCAGGAGCTAGTGGGGTGACAGCACTGAGACAGGGGCTGAATGGCAGGGGGTCTCCAGGCCACATGGGGACCGGGTTAGGGGGTCTCCAGGCCACCTGGGGACAGGAGGTAAAGAACTCCAGGGCCCCATGGGGATGGGGGGGTGCAGATGTGCCTGACTGAATGGGAGAGGCTCGGGGTCAGCCAGGGTCTGCATGAGGGAGGCTCCCCAACTCCTTAACAATCCCCCCCCCCCCCCCCCAAAAGAAATTGTTCCATACTTCTCCCACCCACACCCAACAACCCTCCAGATTCACTCCCAGGCTCCTTCCCTCTCCCTCAGCTCCTCCTTTACCCCTGACCCTCTCAAGCCTTTGCACTGCTTCTGAGGGGTGTGGGAAATATGTTTCTGTATTGTAGTTTAAATGAATTACTCAAAGTTCTGTATTAATATGCCTAGTAAGACATTTATTTGTCAAAAAAAAAATTCCTGAATCTCCTTTTTTCTCTGTATTGTAACGGACATAATTTCTTCCAAAATATCTGTCAGCAAGTACCAAAATAACTGAAACTGGCATGTTTATATTGTTAATCTGACAAATAAAATATGCATAATTTTAAAATATTGGGCGCAGAATTTTTAATTTTTTTGGCACAGAATTCCCCCGTATAATAGAGTGGAACAAAAAATAGTGGGACTTTCCAACATTTCAACTTTTTTTTCCACCCTGAATCAGGACAAAAGTTGAAACAGCAAAACTTTGTGCAGAACAAGTTCTGAACATTTTGATTCAGAAAAGGTGAAATGTTTTTGTTTTGGAATTTTCAACTGAAACTAAATATTTGAACGTTCCTGAATCAAAATGTTTGACATTGTTTTGTTGAATTGACCCAAAACACTTTGTTGGGAGTCAGTGCAATGTTAAACTGCATTTTCCTGGGATGGTGCACTGCTTCATTAAAGCTAGTTATCTAATGTCCTCATTTTCCCCTTTGGGCTGGGATCCCTAAGCAGGCTACATGGAATGATGTAGCAGCCATGTGACTCCCATAATGCAGCATGCTGCAGGATAAGCACGAAGATGGTGTGGCATCATGGTAGATGTAGTCTGGCCAGGGAGCCCAAACCATAGTATGAATGGGGGCCCGAGCTACCACTAAGGTAATGTGCTACAACCAGGAAATGCAGCTTCATGTTGAACTGACTCAAAACATTTTGGGTCAGTTCTACAAACCAAAATATATTGATTCAGGTCAAACCAAAACCAAAACATTTTGTTTCGATTTTACAATGGAAAAATCAAAACATATCAGCAAATTCAAAATATTTCCCATGGAAACTTTTCAACAGAAAATGAAGTTTCTGAAAAATCATAAATAATTCTGATGGAAAATTTCCAATCGGGTCCCATATATAAAGGTTTCTTACTCTTGTGGATTCTCTCATGTTTTGCAAGATTGGAGCTGTCATTGAAGCTCTTCCCACATTCGCCACATTTGTAGGGTTTCTCTCCCGTGTGGATTCTCTGATGGCGGATGAGGTTTGATTTCACACTGAAGCTCTTCCCACACTCAGGACACTTGTAAGGCTTCAGTCCCAGGTGGAAGCTCTCATGTAGAGCGAGGTAGGACCTGTCACTGAAGCTTTTCCCACATTTGGAGCATATATAGGGCTTTTCTCCTGTGTGGATTCTCTGATGGCGGACAAGGTTGGATCTGTCATTGAAGCTCTTCTCACATTCACCACATTTGTAGGGTTTCTCTCTAGTGTGGATTCTCTGATGGCGAGTGAGGTTGGAGCTGTCATTGAAGCTTTTCCCACATTTGGGGCAACTATAGGGCTTCTCTCCCGTGTGGATTCTCTGATGGCGAGCGAGGTTGGAGCTGTCATTGAAACTTTTCCCACATTTGGGGCAATTATAGGGCTTCTCTCCTGTGTGGATTCTTTGGTGGCGGATGAGGTTTGATTTCACACTGAAGCTCTTCCCACACTCAGGACAGTTGTAAGGCTTCAGTCCCAGGTGGAGTCTCTCATGTCGAGCGAGGTTGGAGCGGTCATTGAAGCTCTTCCCACATTCACCACATTTGTAGGGTTTCTCTCCTGTGTGGATTCTCTGATGCCGAATAAGGTTTAATTTCAGATTGAATCCTGTCCCACAAATGGGACATTTGTAAGGTCTCTCCTTGTAGGTAGAATTTTCCACTTTCCATTCTCTGTCTGCAATTTTCCTGGAATGCCTTTTGCAGGGAGTGACTTCCCCATGTCTCTCACTCGCCGTGTGGGCACCCGCTGGAATAAGAAAACAATCAACAACTCGTGCATTTCATTCTCTCAACTCCCACCCTAAAACACACCCTTTCAGTAAAGCTTATGAACTCTAGTCAGCATCTGCCCATTGCCTGTTTAGATGTAAAGTCTTTGGAGCAAGGGGCTTGTTTGTAAAACTTCACACACTCCTATGGCAGACTCTAAATAATAGACCTGATTTTCCACAGCCCTGCACTTCGTGTTGTCATTTACACCTGTTTTTCTTTTCTTTTTTGGGGTGGGGGTGGGGGGTGTTGTTTGAAGAAACATTGCATTTCCAGGGTTAGGATTAACTTCTGCTTTTGATCAGGTGATATCCAGCGGCTGGGAAGTGGAGCCCATTTGCTGTTTAGATCAAAAGGGTAGTGACAGGCAGTTTACAGCGGCTGGGAGGCCAGGTGAGTGTGAGAAAGACAATTGCAAGCAGCAGTAGATCAGGTTGGGATGATTGCAGGAAATGGGTGTAGACAGATAATGAGGCAAAGGTGACGAATCAAATTACTTGGTGAAGTACACCAGGAAGGGTTAGATGCTGAGTCCTCTGCAGGTATGCTTAGGTTTACTTGTACAGTTGACTATGAGTTAATATCCCTGGGTGATTTATAACTCATAGCAGCTCTTGCCCTAGCCATAGCAAACGACTCTACTGCCTTCTGTGGCAGAGACCAAGGAGACAGGGCATGTGAGAGAGAAAGGGAGAACTAGAGGCCAGTGCAGATCTTAGCTCAGGGGTGTTGAAGCAGGTCAGGATTCTGCCTCCTGCATGGAACCCTCGCTGTGTGTTTCTACAGGATGACGTCACCCCCAACCCATGTGGTCCCCACATTCTCTCTCTCTCTGGGTTCCTGAGTCTCTTCTTCCCCTCTTCTGCTCAGGGCCGGCTTTAGGGTTAGGCGACTGCCCAAGGGAGCTGTGCCATAGTCAGGGGGCCACCGTGTAGGGTGACCAGACATCAAATGTGAAAAATCGGGACGGGGGGTAATAGGAGCCTATATAAGAAAAAGACCCAAAAATCGGGACTGTCCCTCTAAAATCGGGACATCTGGTCACCCTACCACGGTGCGGCAGCATGGAGTTGCACGCTCCTGGTGTAGTGTCAGAAACTGCTCCCAGCTGGGGGAGGGGCCGGAGGGGACCCAGATTTCTCCCTGCTTCTTCCCAGCAGAGGAGCATTTGGGGGGCGGGATAGCTCAGTGGTGTGAGCATTGGCCTGCTAAACCCAGGGTTGTGAGTTCAATCCTTGAGGGGGCCACTTAGGGATCTGGGGCAAAAATCTGTCAGGGGACAGTACTTGGTCCTGCTAGTGAAGGCAGGGGACTGGACTCGATGACCTTTCAAGGTTGATCCAGTTCTATGAGATAAACATGGGGGGAGCGAGTGGTGACATGGATACTGCTTGATTTCCCCTCCCCCGCCAATGTGCCTCTGCGACCCCCGCCCTAGAGGGCTGTGAGGGGGGGAGCAAGGGGTGATGTCAGGGCTCCCTGCATGCAGGTCACTCCTGCCCTCCCCTTACACAGCCCAGGTGGGGAAAGTGACCTGGATGCAGAGAGCCCTGATGTCGCTCTTTGCTCTCTCCCCCCCCTCCCCCCCCCCGCCCGGAGCAGAGGAGCAGCACTGGGGGGGCAGGGGAGTGCACTGCAATGCCAGCTGCTCCATGCAGCTAGGTCACTTTCCCCACGTGGGTGCAGGAGGGGGCAGAGGGAGGTGCTTGGGGGGGGGGGGGGCGCAATAGGGGGCAGGAGCAAAAGGGACACAGTGCAGGGGTTAGGAATGAATCATAGAATCTCAGGGTTGGAAGGGACCTTAGGAGGTCATCTAGTCCAACCCCCTGCTCAAAGCAGGACCAATCCCCAATTTTTGCCCCAGATCCCCAAATGGCCCCCTCAAGGATTGAACTCACAACCCTGGGTTTAGCAGGTCAGTGCTCAAACCACTGAGCTATCCCTCCCGGCCCACAGGGGCCCGGGATAACAGAGTCGAGCCCTGCCCATGGGGGGCCAGGGGCACCAAAATACAAGTTGGCCCAGAGCACCCCTTCCCCTAGAGCTGGCCCTGCTTCTGCCTTGCCACCGGGCTGGATCCAGACTCCGGAGAGCTGGGCAGAGAGCGGTGGAGGGAGGGAGGGAGGGAGGAGGGGGGGGCGGTTCCCTGACTGGGGTTAGGGGGGGTCAGCCAGGGCTGGGATCCTGCTGCGCTCTGCCCTGGATTGGCCTCTGCTGGCGTAGGGGGACGTTGCACCCCCAAAATCGAACAGTCAGTCCGAGCCAACCCGGTCCGCAGCTCGCCGGGGGCGGGGAACAGCCAGCTGGGAGATCCGACAGAAACGAAAGCGAAAGCAGGGCCACGGCGGGGAAACCGCTGGGCCTGATCCCGGCAGGAATTTCCCCCCGTTCCCCACTGACCCCCGTGGGAGTTTTGCCTGAGCAAGAACTGGAGGCGGGTGGGGGGGAGCAGCGAGGGGGGTGTCAGGATTGAGCCCAATGAGAACAGAAAGCGCCCGGCTTGTGATATTTACGGTAGCGCTGAGTTGTCCCCCCCAACCCAATTTCTCTAGCCCGGTTCCACCCTGCAAGCTCCCAGCACGTCCCCCTAGAGGAGACAGGTCCGTACTCTGGCTGGGGCCAGGCACCAGCGCTGACCGGGCAGGGGTGTGCAGGGCAGGGCCCCTTTGGGTCTGCTCCCTCCCGGCTTGTCCCTTACCAGCGCTTGGTCTCCTGATGTCCCTCAGCAGCCTCTCGGTCACCTTCTCCGCATAGCGCTTCCCGTAGCATCTGACCAGCTGGTCACTGAGCTCAATGGAGTCCGCGGGCTTTAGCCTGCCCCAGGGGATGCGTTCATAGCCCGCCTTCAGAGGAGCGCTTCGCAGGGAAATCTTGAATCTGCTCAAGTCCCGCTCCTCCAGGCTGTCCAGCCGGCAAACGTGGCCTCCCCTCCCCATGCTGCTTCCTCTGACCGCAGCTGGCCCCGCCGAACGGGACTGGAGCAGCCGCGAAAGCGGCAGAGAGAGAAAATTTGCTGAGAAAAGCAGCAGCAACCGATGTCTCCTCGAGAGCCGGAGGGGGGGGCATTTACCACGCCCCGCCCCTGGCACTGGGCAGCTGGGTGTGAGCATGCACCGCTTGTTTAAGCTTCGCCTGCTTGCATGAGCTGGCCCCTTTAAGGCCAGGGTGCAATGACTTTGTAGGCAGGATTTCTCCGCCTTTTTCTTTCTGAGCCTCCAACATGCTATAAAAACTCCACGGGCACAACAGCTATTTCCCCACATATTTAAGTCAGGGCTGGCGTCAGGGGGTAGCAAGCCGGGCAGTTGCCTGGGGCCCCACGCCACAGGGGGTCTTATGAAACTAAATTGCTCAGGCTGCGGCTTCAGCCCCGGATGATTGGGCTTCAGCTTTCTGCCCTAGGCCCCAGTGAGTTTAATGCCAGCCCCTGCTTGGCGGCCCCCCTGAAACCTGCTCGTGGCCCCCCAGGGGGCCTCAGCCCCTGGCTGAGAACTGATGCCCTAAGGCGGGGGGTCCCAAACTGTGCACCCCCACCCAAAGATGGGCCACGACACAGTCTGGAGTGGTCTGCACGTGCAACTACATTCTCCAGTCACGCTCTCAGTAAAGCTTTAACTCCATGTGACTTGTGTAATCTAAGTCAAAGTTATGTAAACGTGATGTTTTGAGCTATATATGTTGGACAGAGTATAGAAAAAATGTTTATTTTTATTTATGTATTTTATTTATGTAAACCAGGCTGCAAATTGTCACGTTTCATTCTCATGAGTACAATGGTGCATTTCACTGCAACATACACATGGAGTCCACCATTTATAACTGTACAAAACCGCAAGCAGTATTTCAATCTGACATGGAAGATTTATTTTCCAAAGATGAGAAGGATACGCTGGTGGAGAAGATAATGAAAGTCCTGGACCATCTACAGCTACACAAAAGGAATCATAGAATCATAGACGATTAGGATTGGAAGAGACCTCAGGAGGTCATCTAGTCCAACCCCCTGTTCAAAACAGGACCAACCCCAACTAAACCATCCCAGCCAGGGCTTTGTCAAGCCTGACCTTAAAAACCCCTAAGGATGGAGATTCCACCACCTCCCTAGGTAACCCATTCCAGTGCTTCACCACCCTCCTAGTGAAATAGTGTTTCCTGATATCCAACCTAGACCTCCCCCTCTGCAACTTGAGACCATTACTCCTTGTTCTGTCATCTGCCACCACTGAGAACAACCGAGCTGCTATCAAATCCCCCCTCACTCTTCTCTTCTGCAGACTAAATAAGCCCAGTTTCCTCAGCCTCTCCTAGTAAGTCATGTGATCCAGCCCCCTAATCATTTTTGTTGTCCTCTGCTGGACTCTCTCCAATCTGACCACATCCTTTCTGTAGTGGGGGGCCCAAAACTGGACACGATACTACAGATGTGGCCTCATCAGTGCCGAATAGAGGGGAGTGATCACTTCCCTAGATCTGCTGGCAGTGCTCCTACTAATGCAGCCCAATATGTAGGATTGGGTCTTTACTTACACAACACAGACATTCAGATTTTACACCTTCCAAAAATTGAAAACACAATATAGTGTTCAAAGTTGGACAACTATTTTGATTTAAAATCAACAAATAGTAACACAGTGTGTGTGTGTGTGTGTTTAATAATCTTGTTCACTGGGTCGTGTTGCTTATTGTTCAGTTGTATCCAAAATTGTGTGCTCCCTGTTTGAATGTCACATTTTGCTGTCAACGTTTTTTTACAGTGTAGTTTTGCTAAATCGGTGTGGTTGCAAAGATCCTGACGCATTTCTTTGAGTGCATGTTGTTCGGGATGTCTGTCATTACAATTGTTTACATTAAAATGAAACAGAAATATGTACCTTGTCTATCTACGGTGTTAGCGTTTATATGTGTGTAATAATTAAAATGAATAATTTTCCTCAAGAAATGTTAATAGTGGGCTGCAGGTGCCCGGGCGGGCCTCAGGGAACCCCTGCTTTACACTGCATTTAGAAGCTGCCTCCCAACCCAGGGGGACAGACTCCAGGTAGCTTTGCTCAAGCTAGTGCACTGGAAAGACAGGAACTCCTCACGTAAAGTCGTCCCGGTTAACGTTGTTTCATTCTTACGTTGCCGATCAGTTAGGGAACATGCTCGTCTACAGTTGTGAAATGCTCCCTTCTAAGGTCATTTGCAGGCTATCAATGGCAGTTCGGCTGTCCCTTCCCCCACCACCGTGTGCTGCTCTCCGAGACTCCTGCCTGCTTGCTGTGTGGGGGGAGGGGAAGAAGAGGGGGGCTAATGTCCCCCTGCACCTTGCTTACCCCATCTTCCATAGAGCAGGGGGGCACACACGAGGGAGGGAGTTGCTGCCTTAGGCAGAAGCTGCAGCTGCCGGGCTGGCTGAGCTAATTAACAAGGCAGTGTACTTCTGACCCCGCTCTTGATACCTAATTGGAAATGCGCATCTCTGTCTCTGAAACACATCTGCCCTCCCTCCTTTCCTGCTGGCTTGTAGAGTGTGAGAGTTAACCCTTGAGGGCTCAGTGGAGTGCTAGTTCATGGTGGAAAAAAATTCCCTGGAACCTAACCCCCTCATTTACATTAATTCTTATGGGGAAATTGGATTCGTTTAACGTCGTTTCGCTTAACGTCGCATTTTTCAGGACCAGAACTACACCGTTACGTGAGGAGTTACTGTAACAGTGTGCACATTGCAGCATGGGAAATGGCACAAGCTAGCCAATCGAATGCAGACCCAGGGGGTGGATGGGATTCTACTCAACGCGCTAGCCCATGTCCCTGCCTGTGTGCGTAATGTTTTGGAGCTTGCAGTTCTCCCCCTGCCTTTTTTTTTTTTTTTGGTGTGATGTTGCACTCCATATGCTTTATGAAAATAGGCTTATGAATATGACATAACTGGAATATGCTTTGCACTAAATGCCCCTTGTATGGTGTCATTAGAAAGCTCGTAATCTAAGACGTGTGTTCACTCTGTTTGTTTGCATGGATTACTTCCATGACTCCCGCACCATGTGACTGGACTGAACCCCGAGTGACCATCAGGACTTCTGACGGAAGCGGACTCTGGTATAGGATGTTTGGGGTATGAATGTGAAGTGAATGGGGTTCATTTTGTAAGCAATAAAGAGTATTCAGAGTATTATATACCAACACCGTGTCCGGTATCTGCCTGCTCCCCTATCCTGTGGGGAGGCCCCTGCTGCGGGCCTAACAACAACTATCTGTGTATAGGGTATCTCTGTGTCTGTGTGTAGTGTGTTTGTCAGTGTGTGTGCGTGGGTCTGGATGTGTGTGTGTAACTGTGTGTGTATGATATGTCTGCGGTGTAACTGAATGTGTATGTGTGTGTCTCTGTGTTAGTCTGTGTGTGCAACTGTCTCTGTGGGTGTATGTCTGTGTGTCTCTGGGTCCATACATGTGTAACTGTCTCTGTGTGATGTGCGTAACTGTGTCTGTGTGTGCATCACTCTTGCCACCCGTCCTGGCAGCCTCCTCTCCCTCTGCTGCCCCATCTGCTCTCACCTTCCCAGCCAGGGCACAGATGCCCTTTGCCCTCCCAGTCTCCGTGCCCACGAGTGTTTGAATAACACAGGGCAACAGGAGTGAATCTGAGCCCCCTGCTGCCCCCATAGCAGCAAAACCCCTGACCCCACAAAAGGGCCACAAAAATCGGGAGCCTGAGCCAGAGCAAAACTGTTACTCTTCTAACTGAGCCCAGCCCAGTGTCGCAGAAAGGAAGAGGGCGGGACTCAGCTGTATAAGATGCGGTGGTGGCTAAATGTTGTTTTACTTTCCCCTTTAACAAGCTTTCCGTCCTCCTCCATTGTCTCAGAGCAGAGAGGCAGCGAACAAAGACACAGAGAAATCACTCCATGGCTGATTGTACTACACGGAGATTGTACTACACCTAGGGTGACCAGATGTCCCGATTTTATAGGGACAGTCCTAATTATTGGGTCTTTTTCTTATATTGGCTCCTATTACCCCCCACCCCCTGTCCTGATTTTTCACACTTGCTGTCTGGGCACCCTAACTACACCTCCATGGAGGTCCTGAGGGACAGGAACAAGAAGTACCTGGCAGACAAACTAATTCCAGACGGCAAGGACAGGTAAGTGGGGAGCTCTCAAGAGGCGATTGTCCACTCCCTAAGGGGGATCTTGTCTATGGGTCTCCTTGTATAGGCAACAAAAATGATTAGGGGTTTGGAACGGGTCCCATGTGAGGAGAGATTAAAGAGGTTAGGACTTTTTAGCTTGGAAAAGAGGAGACTAAGGGGGGGTATGATAGAGGTATATAAAATTATGAGTGGTGTGGAGAAAGTGAATAAGGAAAAGTTATTTACTTGTTCCCATAATAGAAGAACTAGGGGCCACCCAATGAAATTAATGGTCAGTAGGTTTAAAACAAATAAATGGAAGTTCTTCTTCACACAGCGCACAGTCAACCTGTGGAACTCCTTGCCTGAGGAGGTTGTGAAGGCTAGGACTATAACAGGGTTTAAAAGAGAACTGGATAAATTCATGGAGATGAAGTCCATTCATAGAACTCATAGGATATCAGGGTTGGAAGGGACCTTAGGAGGTTATCTAGTCCTGCTCAAAGCAGGACCAATCCCCAATTTTTGCCCCAGATCCCTAAATGGCCCCCTCAAGGATTGAACTCACAACCCTGGGTTTAGCAGGCTAATGCTCAAACCACTGAGCTATCCCTCCCCCCGAATAGCCCATTAATGGGCTATTAACCAGGATGGGTAAGGAATGGTGTCCTTAGCCTCTGTTTGTCTGAGGGGGGTGATGGATGGCAGGAAAGAGATCACTTGATCATTACCTGTTAGGTTCACTCACTCCAGGGCATCTGGCATTGGCTGCTGTCGGTGGACAGGGTACTGGGCTGGATGGACCTTGTTCTGACCCAGTACGGCCATTCTTATGTTCTTAACTGCCTGCTTATCGGCCTGCCGAGCAGAGAAATCAGCAATGCTGCTGCCTTCCTGGCACAGTGTGAAGGGCAGAATGATGCAGTTCCTTCTCAAGCAAGACTGACTCTGGGTCGTGGGTCCACATGGGATTAGACACCTAGCTCCCCAGCTGAGCTCCTCAAAGGGAGTTAGGATCTTCCATTGAACCACCAAGAACCAGTACTTGACAGTTTGCTTCTCCCAGCCCAACCCCCATCTCTTACTTCTCCTTTCTCTTACTTCTCCTTTCCCAAATGGGAAATTAACCCCTTCACACCCAGTGGGGAATCAGTGCACCCTGAGGGGGAAACAGAGTCACCCTTTTTTTCTTTTCTTTTTTAATATTACAGCAATTTCCCACATGCGCTACACAGGGAAATTCTGTATCGGAGAGAAGCACGCACCAAAGAGAGACCTAACATTTTGGGGGACGGGGCGGAGAAGAGAGACACAGGGCAGATCTATTCGTACTGAGAAAGAGAGCAGGGGTGTTGGAAAGGGAGGGCGAGGGAGAGAAGAAGGCCTGTGTATGGGGCGAGATAGATGTGGAGCTACTCACACTCTGAGGGAGGAGTCCGACATCCAAGGGACGTTATTTCTTGCTCCACCAATCCAACAAGGAAGCAAACATTCTCCTTCTTATGGGAGAGGGTTAAGTGTATGTCTCCCCCACACTGGCCAATTCCTCATTGCAACATCCCCTGCCTCTGCTATGGGTCACCCCAAACCTTCTCCTGATAGCTCCCAAAGCCTGTCCATGTGTTATGTCCCGGTGTTATGTGGGGCTCTGCTCCCGGCCCCACCCAGCCGCGACTCCCTTACCCCTGTCTGCATCTCCCCCTTCTGGATCACGGTCCTACTCCTGGCACCAGCTTCGGGGGCAGGGGGGCCGGTGCAGACAGGGGTAAAACGTTTGGGGACCACTGCTTTACAGTTTCGCTGGCTTACAGCACCCTTTGTCCAGCTGCGTCAGGGAGGAGCCAGGCGCCAGTAACACGGTTTTTGGGTGATGTTCAAGTCTCACCCTCTAGCGTGTTACGCGATTGATGGAGAGCTCCATCACCCGGCGTTAACTGCGCCGAGAAGCTGGTTGGCCACATGCCTCTTTGCTACAGTAGGAAGCTGAGATTGTGCAGTGGGGACCTGGCAAAAGAGTTTCTCCTGGTGACTGGAGGGACCCTGGCGGAGGGGGAGGTTGGGCAGGCCGGCTGGGATGGAAGGATGGAGGTGGGATCCCAGCAATGGGGGAGGCAGGCGGCGTGGTGAGTGCAGGCTGCTGGAGTGGGGGCGGGGGGGGGGGGGGGGGAGGGTTCAGGAGGCATCCCAGCAGGGGCAGGGGCTACTCCGGTCCCTTTCTGACTGAGCTCCCTGTTGTCTCCCAGCAGGTGCAGCCGCCCGCATGCCCAGGGAACACTGGCCAGGCTCGTCCAGGATGAAGGCTCAGGTCAGTCCCGGGGCCAGACACTAGGGTGGCCAACTTTCTAATTGCACAAAACCAAACACTCTTGCCCCTTCCCTGAGGCCCTGCCCCCACTCACTCCATCCCCCCTCCCTCCGTCACTCTCCCCCACCCTCACTTTCACCGTGGACCCGCTGCCGGACACATGGGTGGTGGTGGCCCTGCCTCTTCCCCTCCCTGTTCCCCCAGACCCCAACCATTGCCACATGTACTTTACCAGGACCAGCAAATTACAAGTTTGTATAAGGCATACTTTGTACCCAGTTTATTACAGTAGCGTGTAGGATGTGAATACAAGGCTGAACATCTTGAACGTTTCCTTTATAACCATAACAGCTAGAGACTAACTTTGAAAAAAAATGGAAGCTGTGACTCTGAAAAACAATTGGGAGGTCAGTTTGCACCTTCCCCTCCATTGTACTAGTTCTTTATCCTGCCATCCTCAGCAGGACACGGCCCACCCTCCGGGAAACCCTGGGTTAATGGCACTATGGGAGCAGAGTTCAGGAGGAGTGTGGGCTGGTCGCCGAGGACGTTTCTGTCCCATGCTCTTTGCCAGTGCAAGGGACGTTCAGGTTGGTTTCAGATTCTTCAATCACCTTAGCTTGTGGCTGCCATCATTTTTGGTGTTTGTTACCGCTGTGTTCAATGGTAGCACCCTCCTTTTAAATGCACTTTGCAACCTCAACTGTAACATAATGTTTTTGTCCATTTGCAGAGGAAAAGGTTGCTGCCCCCCAGATGCAAACTTTCCACACTGTTAATAGGGGCATGACCCGGAACCCAATGCGGGTGAGGCCGTTCCAAGCTGTGCTGGAGAATCCCAGCCTCTCCCCGATTGGACTTATTTATATCTCTTCTTCGCTGTATTGGGCATTCAGGGCCACAGACAGACCCCGCTGCCTCTACCGGATCCCCAAGAACCGTTCAGCAGAAAAGGTAAATAAGAGTCGATAGCAATATGCAATACAAGGAATCAGAGTCCGCAGCCACAGCAGGGCAAGGAGTAAGGGCGATCTCAGTGCAGGGCCCGCAACTGGTGTGTGATAACTGAGCCCCTTCGAGGGCAATGAACCCCTTCAGAGGGCAGTGTGTGGTGATGAACCTTACGCTCTAGGGGGGCCCGAAGAAAATATATGAGCTGCAGCAACTTTCCTCTCCTGCCCCAAGCCCAGAGTGTAAAAGCCCTTCTCTGTACCTAGGGGAGAGAGCATTGCAGAAAGGCGTTTATGAGATTTTTTTTACCCTGAAATGGAATTGCTTGAGCCACTCAAAATGCAGGAAGGCGGGACAGTTCTAGCTTTCTACTCTTGCTTCTTTTCATTCTGATGTAATTGTTAACCCCCAGAGCCCCTTTTGGGGAAAAGAACCTTCAAAGTCCCCCCTCCAAATTCCTCCAATTTTTTTCATCCTTTGATCAATTAACATAACCTCCCCATCTGCTCTTCTTGGGGTTCTTCATCCTCCCCAGGCCTGGGGGGCCTGCAGTGGCCCTTCCATTGCCCGGGGGCTGACAGCAAGAGCCTCACCAAGCAGGGCTGACAGCTGGACCCCCGCTTCCCAAGGCTGATAGCTGGACCCCCAGATTATGTGAGGTGGGGGGGGGAGGTGGGTGGAGAAATTGTGCCTAGAACATTAATTCTGCACAAATTCTGCATTGCACAGTGGCACAGAATTCCAGCAGGAGTAAACTATGCGTATGTCTCCATAGCCGAGTTAACCCAAATCTGGGCACTCGGTCAGGTACCTGGGTTTAAAGCACCACTAAATCCACATGCGAGGTTTCTGTGTGGGTATGGGAAGCAGGTTAGGGCAGCCCCTGGATAGTAGCTGGGACTAATGCTGCAGTGAAGACACACCTCTAAGAATGGGGTTTAGACTCTGGCCACTTTTCTTGCCTCCTTCACCTCCTTGAAGGACTTTGCTCTCTTTAGGGACGGAGTGCGTGAAACACCTGCACCACTGCAGATGTAATTAGAAACAAGATTAAAAATAGAATCAGATTAAAATAAAAGAAACTGCATGTGCCATATAACCTGTCTGATGAATACTTTGCAAAGGCCAGACACATAGGAACCCTTAGCTTAGTTACAGTTACAAGGAAGAAAGGACGATGTTACATGTCTAGGAAGCAAATCCCTCCTGGCCAGCGTCCCCTCACACAGCGGTGCTAGAGAGACCTCCCCTGCCCATCCGCCCACCCAAGCTGCTTGTGTTTTCCAAACCAGTTTTCTCCAGTTACTCATACAAACATAGGCACCAACTTTCTCCAGCGTCGGTGGGCGCTCGCACCTCCCCGGCCCCGCCCCAACTCCACCCCTTCCCTGCCCCTATTCCAACCCCTTCCCCAAATCCCCGCCTCCTCCCCTGAGCGTGCTGCGTTTCCCCTCCTCCCCGCTCCCAGGCTTGCCGTACCAAACAGCTGATTCGCGCAGCAAGCGCTGGGAGAGGGAAGACGCAGGACGTGGCGGCGCGCTCAGGGGAGGAGGCAGAGCGGAGGTGAGCAGGGGGCCGGTGGGTGCTGAGCACCCACCAATTTTTCCCCATGAGTGCGCCAACCCCGGAGCACCCATGGAGTCGGCGCCTATGCATACAAACACAGTAGGGATGGGAAACAGATGCATCCTCTTGGAGATGGATCACTGAGGATAAGAAGACCCTTTAATGGCAATTAATAGCTCTCTTTCAAATGCTTAACCACCTAACACTAATAACATAATCCATAGATCCTTGTGTCTGGCTAGACCCAGCTGAACAATTTTCTATTGCCATGAGTTGGAAATTATTGCTAGACCTCCAGCTCTTTGTCAAAGCAGATATGTAATTCAGCTGGGCGAATACCGGATGTTTTGTTTCGTTGGCAGCTAAGAAAAGTTTTTTAAACAATTGTTTTGAGCCACACTGAAAATGAAAACTTTTCAGTTACTCAAAACCCCCCAATAACCTTGTTTTGGAGCAAAACAAAATGCTTCATTTCAGCTGAGCATTTGAAAACATTTTTGAATTTTAAAAATTAAAATAAAAGGAAATTTCAGCAGGAAAGATTTCCTTTTGAAAATGTCAAAACAAAGCATGTCGGGTTCTTAGGAATTTTTTTTTCTCTTTTTGTAACAAAACATTTACATGAATTCACAAAACATTTCAGCGTTGCTGAATGTGCGTTTTTCACCGAAAAATGTTTCAGTCGAAATTCACCCCATTCTAACTGGAATTTGCGGCATTCCCTAAAGCTGTTGAACGGCAGCAAGGAGGAAAGAAATAAGGTGTGTGTTTGGGTGTGTGTGTTTTTCTCACTGGATCTCCCATAAGTGACTGTGCTAGACCTTTCACAGGCAATTGAAGAACATGAGAAGTGCCAGTCAATTGCTGTGGACAAGCCTACCCGGACCCACTTTGGAACTCGTCATGGTGAGCCCAGTGTATCGGATGCCGTGATAAATCCAGCCGTAAGTGAGATTATGTACAGAGCGCGGATGCAGCGTGGTCCTTGAGAGAAGCCCCATTAAGTTTAAATCTATGGGCTGCCTGGTCCTGCACTAGGTGCCGGTTGCAAATGGCCGCCAAGGGGAGCTGCACGTTGAGCAGCTGGCAGGAGGCCAATCTGGGGGTGACTCGGGGTGGGATCCTGAATGTTAGAGGGAAAGTGGCCAAAACCAAATACAAAATGCTGCTAGAGCATTGCTGTGAGTCTGTTAGGCAGTTGCTGTACGCCGAGCCAGAGGTGGCTGCATCCCTGTGGTGGGTGAAGTGAGCCCTGCCTTTAACTGGCATTATGCAATAGTTGCACCTGTGTCAGTCCGAGGATAGTAGAGAGACAAGATGGGTCGGGTAATAGCCACCTCCCCCAGGCGTCTCTTTAATTTGCAAAGCAGTTTTGACTCCTCCTAGGGTGAGAAGCGCCATAGGCAGCACATGTTAGCCTGGTAGTATTAATTCATTACAGCTCGATCAATAAAGCTGCTGCTCTGCCGACGAGTTTGAGCCCCCGTCCCGGCATCTCTGTTTCTCCCTTCATCCTGCCCGTCACTCCTTCTCCCCATCCCCCCACCCATCACATCCCACTTCTGTCTGCGCTTTCGCCTTCTTCTCCTTGAACCTCGTGGCAGCTTCCCCAGCGCTCGCTCTTCACTTCATCCCCTCGCCCCCACCCATCTGTCCCTCACGATCCAGAGGCTCCAATCTGGTCCCTGTGCCCACCCTTTCTCCGTGTCCCTCCCTTTCCCCTGCTCTCTCTGGAACACCTGCTCCTTCTCTACAGATATCACCCCCATCCACAGCCTCTTCATCGCCCACTCCCTCCATCTCCCAGAAACCTGGATCCTGCTGACTGACACCAGCTGTGTGGCCGGGCCCTCTTTCTCACCCGCTGCGCCCGGGATCACCCCCAACGGTCCATGGCAGGGGTGTTGGACTCCTCCCATCCGGCCCACAAGCTGTGGATATTTTGAATTCCTCCCTCTCCCTCGCCTCACACACTTGGCCTATTTATAAATCTCGCCGCTTCTTCCTCCTCCGTCTTAAGCAGTTTTGCCGCTAACGTGTCATCTTGCCTTTGTATTAGGATCTGAAATGTACCTGCATAGGGCCTGGGAGCCGGCAGCCCTACACCAGGGACATGGAAGAGGGAATGCAGCTCAGCTTACCAAAGCAAAAATACTTCACAAGTGAAAGAGAAAGGGAACCTCTCTGGACTGCCTTTCTGAGAGCAGGTGAGATGAATGGGATGCTGCTTTGTTCCCTGGTTCAAGCATTCTGACTCCTCTGCTCCTGGTTAATAGCCGTGTGAACTCAACCAGCGGTCACAGGTTTGCTGCAGATAATCATGTAATGCAGTTGAGCGTGTACCCGCTGTGGTGTGGGAGGCTTTCTATAAATGTATTTCCTGGTTTTCAGAGGTTAAAGTTTAGCCAGTTTCTGGATGGGCAGGAGACAGCACTGGACAACCTTAATATGGCCTTAACATTTGCACTAAGCTGGAGTGAGTGTTAAAAAAAAAAAAGTACAAATTTCAGTGTCTTGAATTTCAGTCCGTCGCTGTCCATAACTTTTGACACCCTCAGCCCCTCTTTCCTCACTTTTATACTTTGTTGGTCACTCCTCCCACTCCACAATCTGCTCCACCTTTGACTCCCATGCCCCACTTTCCCCATCATAAAGTCCAGCCCACAGCCCTGGTCTCAGGTGGGTGGACACCTCGAGAGAGTGCCATGAGCATGCCAACTTCCTCCACTACAGGGTTGGTCTCTCCTCCTTTAGATCTGCCATCTCCTTGTTCAAAGAATGACACCTTCCTTCCTCATCCCCTACCAACAGTCTCCATCATTTATTTGCAACATTTAACTCCCTCATTAAACCCACCCAGTGACCTCTCTTCCCTCTGTGTCCAGGATCTTACCAGCTTCTCCACAGAGAAACAAACTTGGCCAAAATATACCTCTTCCTCTTCCCTCTCCCTGCCCAAACACCACCTCCTTCCCCTATCATTGGCCTTAAAGTCTTCCACCTTCTCTCCATGACTAATTCGCCATCACCTGCTCCAATGATTTGCATCCCTTCCCACCTTCTTACCTCAACTGTCCCTATACTAAACCCCCTCCATTGGCCCTTTTCTCAACCTCTCACTGGCCTCTAGCTCCTTCCCCTCACAATACAACTTTGTCATGGTCTCTCCTATCATCAAACACCAGCCCTCAACCCTACCTGCCTCTCCAACTACTGCCCCATCTTTCTCCTCTCCTCCATCTCTAAACTGACCAAATGGACTGTCGACAAATAATGGATCGAATTCCTCTTTCCAAGCTCCATCTTGGACCGTTCTTCTCTGGCTCCCAATGTTTCCATGCCACTGAAACAGCACTCATTAGGATCTCTTAACCGCTTTCTCCTCAGATCCTGGGGTCTCTCTACTCCAGCCTCATCCTTCAGTCTCTTTGCTATTCCTGAAACTATTCCTGAAACTATCCTTGACAGCTTAACCTCACTGGGCTTTTGAGACAGGGTCCTCTCCTAGGGCAGGGGGAATTCAGGGAGTTGGGGTAACAATAGGCCATGTAGATATCAGTGTGGGAGGAGCAGTCAAAGAGATGGGGAAGCAGGAGAAGCCACAAACCTGCAGAGTTGCTCCTCAGCTGTCTCTGCAAAGGGCTGAACCATCTTAGTAGCATTCTCAGCCCTTTGTCCACCCAGTGCAGAGACTGCCTGCTACACTGATTGAGGGACTGGGCTGTCCCCCAGCATGTGTAGCTACTCGGGTTGGTTACTTTCCCCAGGAGGTGGGGGATTGGGGAAGAGTAGCCAATCAGATAGGTATTTTGCAGATTTTGTCCATTAGGGTGAGAAAAACCTGTGGTCTCTGGGAAACGAATAGAGTTGCAGCTCTGAAGATAATTAATTAGAACGTCATGTGCCTGGTTCAGATCTGATTGGCTAAGAGTGCCCGCGGTGCTGTGAGAGGAGCCGCATAAGCAGATAATGATTCAGCTAGAGGTTTGATTCACTTATTCTTTTTCCTTTTCCAGGGGACGTGGAACATCCTGCATCAGTGTCTGATCCTCCCACCGGTTAGTCCATCCTTCAGGGTGTGGGGAGTTGTCCTGTTTGCAGCACAGAAAGTAGAAGGAAAAGACGCATTACTGAGACAGTGGCAGAGCTAGAAAGGGAACCTAAGAGTCCGAGTCCTCTCTGGGACTAATCCCTAGAACTACCCCCTTTCCCCACTCAGCCCCCACCTGCTCAGACGTACAAATGAAATCCCAGAGTCCCCAGCCCTAGACAGTAGAACCTCCCTGACCACGGGTGGATTCTAATCCAAAACAGACATGAAGGGAGCACAGAGGCACTGAAGGTTGATCTACAGAAGGGTGGGGGTGGGGTTGGGGAAGGGAGGGTACCCAGGCCTGGGTGGGGGCCTGGCTGGACTGTATAGCTTGTTTCTCTTGTTATAGGCACAAGCACAGGGAAAACAACAAGAGATCTCCTGGTAAGCACCTTGGATGACTTGGGAGAGAGCGAGTTGAAGAACTTCAAGAGCAAACTGACCGACATTGATCTGAAGGAGGGCTACGACCACATACCTAGAGGGAAACTGGAGAATGCAAAGTCTCTAGAGGTCACTGACCTCTTGATCGGACACTACACAATGTTTTATGCGTTGGAGGTGACCATGACAGTGCTGGAAGCCATCAACCGGAAAGACCTGGCAAGGAGATTAAGAAGCGTAACAAGGACTGGTCAGGCATCATCCTGGGCTTGGCCGTGCCTTCTTGTATCTCAAGGTGTTACCCACAAATACCCATATTCACCACTGTTATATAATTATGATAAGTTTTGTACAGTGCATGCCTTGCGAGATATTTTAAAAGTCTTGATCTCTTGAACATTAATATCCTGTTGGATTGTATATGTTCTCATGGTATGTGAAGTTAGTGAAGTTTTGCTATGTGTCTGTTACTGAAATATATTGTGAGGTTGTGAACACCCCAACCAGTCTTTCAGGTACAACAATGGAGAAGTTAGACAGTGGTTAATGATTCATCAACACCCATCAAGGAAAGAATCCACTATCCCAGAAACTGTAAACAATGGAGACTTCTCAAAGGGATCATGCATACAATGGAGACTGCTTGACCAATGAGGACTGTCGGTTCCCAATGTCATAGCAAAAGATCTTTCCAGCAATCTGGAAGAAACTATAAAAGAGGGGAAGTGACATGATCACTTGGCCTTTCCCCTCTTCCTCCCAACTCAACACCTGGAGGAACATCTGGAGGACAAAGACATTGAACTGGGGAAGGGTGGTCTTAGGCTGTAAAAGAGTCCCAGCCTGTGTATTGAGGATCTGTGACCTGTTTGTACCATCCGTCAGGGTGAGACACTGCTTGATTCAAATCCTATTTAGTTTGTAGAACTCAAAGTGCAAATGTATTTTTATTTCTTAAGTAACCATCGTTGATCTCTACACTTGCTACTTATAATCACTTAAAATCTACCCTTTTGTAGTCAATAAACCTGTTTTATATTTTACCTAAAACAGTGTGTTTTGGTTGAAGTGCTTGGGACACCTCTGCTCAGTTTACAAAGGCTAGTGTGTGTCATTTGCACGTTGAGGGACAGGCGGAGTGGGTAATGAACTTACACCGGGCAGGCTTCTGACCAGTGCAAGACGGTACAGTTCTGGGGTACATGACTAAGGAGCTGGGGGGAATTGGTTGGAGTCTCCCTATTGATGGTTCATGAGAGGCTAGGAGATCATTCGTGTTACTCAGCTGGGTGTGTCCCTGCCTGTGGATGACCTGCCCACCATCCCAAACTGCTGCTACCTCTCCCTGCTCCCAGGGGAAGGTCTCTGATTTCTGATCCATGCCCCAGTGCTAAACCACTGATCCCGCCCTCCTGCCAGCGATTGTCCATCTGTCCATACCCCGGACCCAACTCTGGCTGCTTCTTGGCCTGTTGCAGTGGAGGCAAGAGCTGGAAGCAAAGAGGCAACCAGGTGTCTGTGTTAAGCCGGCAATGACCCGGGAGGGTCAGCGTTACAGCTAGCTGTCCTGGGCCCTACAGCATTAGCCCTCACACTGCCGGTCAGTACAGCTTCTCTTTCATAGCCTCAGACACCCAGCCGGCCTGGCAATAGACTGTAGCGGAGAATCTGGTGTCACAGTTTTGGGGTAACTGTACCTTTGACTCCTCCCTCCACGGTCTGGTCCAGAAGAGCCCTCTCACGTCTCTGGCCATCACCTCTCTCTGGGCTAAGTCCAGCCTGCACTTGTTGCTTTTCTCCCCAAGGACACTGTTTTGCCAGTGACCAACGGGCTCGCTCAAAGCACAGGACATTTATTTAAAGACACAAAGAAAACATATAAAGCAACAGCAAAAGCTAAACACATATTAAAAGTACCAGAAGTTGCCCATCAGCCCTGAGGACCGTGGCAGGCCTCAGTACGGCCATCCTTTCCGCAGGCTTGGGTCCCCCTTGGATAAAAGATCAGGTACCTTTGTTGAATAAAAAAGAAGACCCCTCTCTCAGGGCTTGGCTACACTTGACACGGTACACCGGCGGGCCTGCAACACCGCGGTACTCGTCAGTGTAGACACTACGTACACCGATGGGAGAATCCCTCCCGTCAACGTAGGTAACCCACCTCCCTGAGAGGCGGGAGCTTGGTCAACAGAAGAATTCTTCCAACCACCTCGCACTGTCTAGGGGCATGTCTACATGGATAGCCCACCAGCTACGCAGCTGTAGCGATGCAGCTGTGTCACTGCAGCACATCTGGGGAAGACGCTCTCTGCTGAAGGCAGAGCGCTTGCCCACCGGCATAATAAAACTACCTGTGCAAGCGGCAGAAGCTATTTCAGTGGGAGAAGCTCTCCCGCCAACATAGCACTATGCACTCGAGCGTTTATGCCGGCGTAACTTATGTCGCTCAAGGGGGTGGTTAAGATGTAGTGTAGACATGGCCTATATCAGGGTTTAGGTCGGCTTAATGACATCATTCAGGGGGGGTGGATTTTTCACATCCCTGAGTAAGGTAGTTAAAGCGACTTCATTTTCTCACGTAGACCAGGGTTCAATTCAAGCTGGACTTTTTACACCAAAAGCCCTTACTTTGTCTCTTCGGTCTCTGGTACCTGTTTGAACAAGTCTGTGCAAACCACCCCGGCGCTGGGACTTCCGTGGAGCTGTTTACAAGCCCAAGGATTGGAGGCATCACTCCTCACTCCCAGCAGTTGTTCCTGGTGGAGCTGCGGTAACCCTCCCCAGGCAGACACAGGCCCTAGCCCGGGACGGTACTTAGAACATTCATTCATTTAATACAAGATGGTCCCAAAAGATACGGCATGCGGTTGCAATATCGGTTGCTCATGGGAGATAACAACCACTGAGCCTCCTGAGGAGGTGACTCCACCTCCTACTCAGCTGAATTGCTAATCAACTGTGCTGCTCCCTAATCTGAACTGTTTACTTCTTCTATTTGACTCCAGACGTACTGGCTGCATGGCCACAGCCCAGTCAGTACATCATTGGGGTCAGACGGGGAACTGGAGCAGCAGGGACTGAGGGTGGCTCCTGTCCCAGTGAGGGACCATCTCTTCCCCTGGGCTGGCTCTGCTCTGTAGCCTATAGAGCCAGCTTGCCTTTATTATATTCAACAGTAACACAAGGAACCTACAGGCCTGTATCCTGTAAGACAATAGCATCAGCAAGTTAGCATAAGGCTTGAGGCCTATGAACTTTGAACAGCTAAACTTTGAACAGATAAATAGCCCAACAGAAACAAGTATTGGGGAACTGAAAATAGAGAGTGTTTAAGGGGAATTTCTGACCACAGGAACATGAGTCCAACCACAAGCGTGTCATGGCAACGAACTGACCTACATAACAGGTACACGGGGTGCATCCACAGATACCTGACCACAGAAGGGCCATGACAATGAATTGACATATATGATGATAAGTGCAGTTCAGTCATCTCTCTGCTCTCAAGAGCGTACAAGGCATTTCTCGCTTGGTCACTCAGATTTTGGCTGTGAATAATTGGATCAGCCCTAGCAGAGACAGACACGCGTGGTCTGGGAATGGGAGACTGATGCTTTTCCTTCAATCCATATTAATAACTGTAAGAGATGTCCTGCTTGAGCCAGGCTTTGCTTAAGCGAAACGTCCAGGGAGCGAGAGTCAGCGGATGGATGTTTTGGTCTTATTAGAACAAAGAGAACAACGGGGAGAATAATCCACATGTCTGTTTGCTTTTGAAACGTATTATTGATCCAACCATGTTTGTGGCCCTTTCCTGTTAGCTTTCCATCAACCACTCAGCTTCACTAACAGGAATATTCATGACAAGTGAATGTTTTAGATGACTCTGAATTGTAGGCGCGATTGCAACGGTTGAAAGAAATGCTATATGCTGGCTAGTTCCATAAGCCATCCAATCGGAGAACAGAAACAAGGCCATGTGATTTCGGTAACTCTCCATGCTGGCATTCATTTCAGAATCCAACATGGAATGCTCAGAAGGAACTCTTTGTGAGCTGCTGAGAGAGAGAGAACTTCACAAATAGTTTTAATCAACAAATAAACTCGGAAACAATACAGTGAGATTCAGTCCACCATAGGCCATTAACTTGTGCCACCCTGAGCCCCTCATTCCTCACTTTTATACTTTGTTGGTCACTCCTCCCACTCCACAATCTTCTCCACTTTTGACTTCCATGCCCCACTTTCCCCATCATAAAGTCCATCCCACCAGCCCACAGCCCTTGCTTGCTCTTGTTCTCAGGCAGATGGACACCTCAAGAGAGTCCCATCAGCATGCCAGCTTCCTCCACTACAGACTTGTTCTCTTCTCCTTTAGCTCTGCCATCTCCTTGTTCAAAGAATGACGCCCTCCTTCCTCATTGACTTCCCTACCAACAATCTCTGTCATTTATTGCAACATTTAACTCCCTCTTTAAACCCTCCAAGTGACATCTCTTCCCTCTCTGCACAAGATCACCTCCTTCCCTCATCATTGACCTTGAAGCTCTCCAACCTTCTCCCCATCACTAACTCCCCATCACCTGCTCCAATGATTCTCATCCTTTCCTACCTCAACTATCCCTGTACTAACCCCCTCCATCACCATCTTTCTCAACCTCTAACTGGCCCCTGGCTCCTTCCCCTCACAATACAAGCTTGTCATTGTCTCTCCTATCATCAAACACCAACCATCGACCCTGCCTGCCTCTCCAAGTACTGTCCCATCTCTCTCCTCTCCTCCATCTCTAAACTCGCCAGATGGACTGTCTACCACTAATGGATTTAATTCCTTTCTTCCGACTTCATCTTGGACCTTCCCACTCTGGCTCCCAATGTTTCCACTCTACTGAAACAGCTCTCATTAGAGACTTTCATAACCGTTTCTCATCAGATCTTGGGATCTCCCTGCTCCAGCCTCATCCTTCAACCTCTCCTCATAATAAAACCATCTCTGTGAGGGGCAGAAGCTATGTCATGGGAGAAGCTCTCCCGCCGACATAGCAATGTGCACACGCGTGCTTATGCCAGCGTAACTTTTGTCGCTCGGGGGGGTGGTTTATTCACACCCCTAGGTGACATAACTTTGACAACATAAGCTGTAGTGCAGACATCGCCTATATCAGGGTTCAGGTCGGCTTAACGACATAGCTCAGGGGGGTGGATTTTTCACATCCCTGAGTGAGGTAGTTAAAGCGACCTAATTTTCTCAAGTAGACCAGAGTTCAATTCAAGCTGGACTTTTCACACCAAAAGCCCTTACTTTGTCTCTTTGATCACTGGTGCCTGTTTGAAGAAGCCTGAGCAAACCATCCCGGTGCTGGTACTTCTGTGGCGTGGTTTACAATCCCAGGGATTGCAGGAATCACCCCTCACCTAGGTTCCCTCTAAACTGCACGGCTGCACAGCTGCCTATTAAGCCCTGCACAGGGGCTTAGGGCTGCGGCGGGAAGGGGCACCTCTCCCCCAGCGCAGACCAGCCACGAGTGGAAGAGAGGCGCCCCTCCCCCAACACGGACCTGCCCCGGACTTGCCATGGCTGGGGGAGAGAGGCACCCTAAGGGTAGCCCCTCCCCTAAGCTGCTGCTGTGAGAGAGGGCTGGGGGGAGCCCTCTCTCCCCACCAGAGCCCCAGGGCAGCCTGCACCCCCAAACCCCGCATTCCCAGCTCCACCTCAGAACCCGCACACCCCACACCCCAACCCTCTGCCCCAGCCCCGAGCCCCGTCCCACACCCCAAACTCCTCAACCTCAGCCCCACCACAGAGCCTTCACCCCTAGCCGGAGCCCTCACCCCCTGCACCCAACCCTTTGCCCCAGGCCTGAGCTCCCTCCCACATCCCGCCCCGAACCCCTCATCTCCAGCCCCATCCCAGAGCCCGCACCCTCAGCCAGAGCCCTCATCCTCCCCCACCCCAACCCTCTGCCCCAGCCCTGAGCCACCTCCCACACTCTGAACCCCTTGGCCCCACCCCCACCACATGAATGTTGTTATGTGCACCAATATGGAGGTGATGTGTGACACATCACCTCCATATTGGTGCACATAACAAAATTCATTCTGCACATGGACTTAAAAAATTAGAGGGAACACTGCCCCTCACCACCATCAGCAGTTCCTGGTGGAGCTGCGGTAACCCTCCCCAGGGAGCAGACACTAGCCCTAGCCCAGGATGGTACTTAGAACATTCATTCATTTAATACAAGATGATCCCCAAAGATATGACTCATGGTTGTGATATCGGTCACTCGTGGGAGATAACTGATAGATGTCTTCCTATCCGCTAAAACCTTGACAATGCTCCCCTCCCTCCCCTGCCAACCCGCAACGTTTTAAGTCCCACAAGCCTTTCTGGGAACATTTTTTTAGGCTCATGTAATCAGGCTACCATCAGAAGGAGGCTTGGAAAGAGATTGGGCTAAACAAGACTTAAAAAATAAGCGCCTTGTGCCGGATCCCACGCAGAAGGTTCCTGGGTTTGACCTTCCACGGTCATCTTGGTCAACTCTGAACCAAATCCAAACTAACCATGGTAGATGCGGACATCTAATGCACAAATGGAAAATCAAGGACTGTCCAGCATGAGAATGTGGTTCCCAATGACAGACTATCGAACATATCACTACCTATTGCCCAATTTATAAATATGAAGGAGGCATTAATGCAATAAATTCTGCTACTCCTGAGGTAGCCATTTGGCTCGATCAACTTCAGGTGAAATTGTAGTTGCTGCTCTAGACCAATCATACAAAAGAAGACGACTGAACTGCTGAGACTCTGAGGAGATGACCCAGCCTCCTACTCAGCTGAATCTCTAATTACTGTGCTGCTTCCTAATCTGGATCATTTACTTCTCTTTGACTCCAGCAGTCCTGGCTGCATGGCCACAGCCCAGTCAGCAGGGCCGGCTCCAGGCACCAGCTTGCCAAGCTGGTGCTTGGGGCGGCAGGTGAGAAGGGGGCGGCAGTCCGAGTCCCGCGGCGGCAATTCGGCGGCAGGTCCGCTCTTCCCGCCGTCGAATTGCCGCCGCGGGACTCGGACTGCCGCCCCAGTCTCGCCTGCCGCGGCGGCAAAGGGGCAGCAGGTCCGTCGCTGTCCCCTTGCCGCTCCGGAATGGGACTGCCTGCGTCGGGGGCGGGGCCCCGCCACCCCTGCTTGGGGCCGCAGAATTGTAAGAGCCGCCCCTGACAGTCAGTACATCATTGGGGTCAGATGGGGAACTGGGGCAGCAGAGACTGAAGGTGGCTCCTGTCCCAGCGAGGGACCATCTCTGTCCCTGGGCTGGCTCTGCTCTGTAGCCTATAGAGCCAGCTTGCCTTTATTATATTCAGCCGTAACACAAGGAACCTACAGGCCTGTATCCTGTAAGACATTAGCTTCAGCAAGTTAGCATAAGGCTTGAGGCCTATGAACATTGAACAGATAAACAGCCCAACAAAAACCCCAAGCACTGGGGAGCTGAAACTAGACTGCTTAAGGGGAATTTCTGACCACAGGAACGTGAGTCCAACCACAAGAGTGTCATGGCAACGAATTGACGTATATGACGATAAGTT
This sequence comes from Chelydra serpentina, assembly GCA_037349315.1. Lineage (NCBI taxonomy): Eukaryota > Metazoa > Chordata > Testudines > Chelydridae > Chelydra > Chelydra serpentina. The sequence goes on along the minus strand of JBAIAC010000021.1, from coordinate 293,054 downwards.
GAGATCGTTTATATACTAACGTATAGGAGAAGAACATTCCAAAATTAGAAAGGTGAGGAAATAAAAATAAGGAAAAGGGGAAAAACCCTCTCCCCATAATAAGACCATCTCTGTGAGGGGCAGAAGCTATGTCAGTGGGAGATGCATCTGCAGCTACCTAACCACAAAGGGACCCTGGCAGCACCCCAACATTCGTAGGGTGAGGAACCACAAGTAAGGAAAAGGGGAGAAACCCCTACTGGATATGTATCAAACACAGTGGTGTCAGTGGAGCCTATTATGTTGGAGTGTCCTTCTCCTAATGATCTCAACTTATTATCGTATCATTGCCGTGGCCCTTTTGTGGTTAGGTCGCTGCGGATGCACCCCATGTACCTGTTACGTACGTCAATTCCTTGCCATGACACTCTTGTGGTTGGACTCACGTTCCTGTGGTCAGGATTTCCCCATAAACACTCTAGTTTCAGCTTCCCAATACTTGGGGTTTCATTTGGGCCGTTTATCTGTTCAGTGTTCATAGGCCTTAAGCCTTATGCTAACTGGCTGAAGCTCAGGTCTTACAGGATACAGGCTTGCAGGTTCCTTGTGTTACTCCTGAATATCATAAACACAAGTTAGCCCTATGGGCTGTAGCTCCCATCCCCAGAGACCCCAGTTCTTGCCCTCCCCATGCAGCCAGCTCTGGGCACCGCCCCTGAGCCCACAGTATCTGCCTGGGGCAGCCTTCCCATGCCACTGCCTGAGGCCCTGCCCGCTCTGGGGCTGGGCACCGACCCCTCCCTGACTCTGCAGCCAGGGATCCCGGGCACAGCCCTGCCCGGGGGTCTGCATCCACTGAGTCCTGGGGAGCCCTTTATAGCACCCCCCCCAGCACAGCCAGTGATTGGCCGCTCCTGTATGCAAATAATCCTCGCCCCCATCCCCTGAGGCTAACGAGGGCCCAGGTGCCCCCCCCCGGGGGGGGGGGGGGAAGGCAGCTCGGAATGTCCCTGTGGTGACAGTTAAACTGACACAACGGAGGCACCCTGGGAAGCTGCGGGGGGGGGGGATTTGAGAGGGGCTGGGAAATTCAGGGGTGGGGGCAGTTCAGGGGGGCGGTTTCAGGGGGGCAGGGGTAGTTCGGGCCGTGAGGCACAAACAGGTTTCATTAGCGAGCAGGGACATTCGTGTCTCCCCTGGGGCTGCCGTGGGGGACAGACATTTTCCATCTTTCCCTGGCCGGGCTCCTTGTGGCTTCAGCAGGGCCCAGCTCAATGCCAGCTCAGGCCTTTCCCAGGTCCCCAGCAGCTGCCGCTGCCCCCTGCACCCCGTCCCATCAGCCCAGGTGGGAACCCCTGTGTCAGGCTTGAGGGACTCACAATGGGGCTGTTTGTGTTGCAGCCTCAGTCCCTGCTGAGTCCCTGCCCCAAGGGAGCGGCTGCCCCGTCCCCCTCAGGCCGAGCAATTCTGGGCTATTTGAACCCAGGAGAAGGAGCCAAATTTCCCCCAGAACAAAAGGGCCTCCCAGCAAACAACCAATTCAAGCGACAAAGGGTCCTGTGGCACCTTATAGACTAACAGAGGTATTGAAGCATAAGTTTTCGTGGGTGAATACCCACTTCTTCGGATGCAAGCAGAAAAAATGTCTTTTGTCCCAACCAATTCAAGGGGACAAAAGAAGAGAAAACGGGGCTGGGATGAGGGTTGAAGGTTCAAAATAAGGACAGCGGAGGGGTGCTCTGAGCAGACGGCCCTGGGCAGGGCCCACTGCTCTGGGAAAGACGTGGGGCGCTTGAGGAACAGAAATAGGCTACCCCTCCTCCTGGCACCATAGATGGCCATCTTGGCCAGTGCTGGGGGGAGACTGGTGGGGAGGTCTCGCCCTGTTGTAGGGCCACAGGCAGGGTGGGCATATAGAAGAAGAGGAGGGGAGAGGGAAAGCACAGCCAGATGCTCAGCTGGACATGCTGGGAGAGGGGCTGTGACCTGGGAAACATGTGCCAGGGTCTCCATGGGGTGACTCAGAAGTGGACCGGCTGGATGATATTGGGCCTACACAGGTGGGACATGGGAGGTGGCGTGGGAGCTTGTGAGGGCTCTGGGAGCGAGATCTCTCGGCTTGAGATACAAGAACTGCAGGTCATTTTGGAGACCTCGGAGGTGGTGGATGAAGGGCTCTGGGCTGGCAGTGCAAAGGGGCTGAAAGGGGAATAAGGAGCCACAAAAGGCTGCCCTGGAGGGTGCTGTGATCATGGTGAGGCGAGAGAATGAGGAGGCCGGGGTCGGCGCATTCCTGCCCCATTCGTGTCCCAGTCACATACACACACTCCTCACCAGGGGAGACCCCCAGAGGAGAAAAGACTGGGGATAAAAGAACAGGGCCCCAATTTTGGGCTGTTTTAACTCCTGATTTTCACCAGGCAATCCCAAATATACAGGGACTCTCATTTGAGTTATAGGACTGTAAATCAAGACTTTGACAGCCCCGACTGCAGCATTGCCCACCCCGAAGGTCCAAAAATCAAGAAACTAGCTTAATAAAAAATGTTGGGTTCTGTCCATCTGCTGTCTGGTTTCAGAACCTTTACGGAGCCACATTTTCAAGCTTTCATCTGCAGCGCTGAGGTGGAGATTTTGTTTGTTTCTCCACTATGGAACTGGGATTCTCAAGTAATGGTGTGATCCTAGGAACTGGGGATTTAAGGTAAATGTGAACTGTCTCAAGAGTTGGCAATGCTGCCAGACCAGCAGCCCTGCGGCTTCCCATTGGCCTAGTGGTCATGGTGACATGGGTGCGTCCTCCCGCATCCTTTCTGGTTGACTGTTACTATGGCTACCGCCAGTTTGCCATGTGGAAGCTGTTTTGGAGGAGGCAATGCTCAGAGAGACCAGCTGGCATCTTCTGCCCTGGGTGGGGCTTGTCATCAGTTATTGCTCCAGCGGCTGGAGGGAGCCCAGTGCAGTGCTGTCCCCCACAGGCAGCGATGTTGTCCCAGATCCGCCTAGTTGCCTGGTAAGTCCTGTCCCTTTTTCATTTCCCCCTCCCTTTCTCTCTTGTGTTTGTCCCTCCTGTGGCCTGTTTTATCCCCTCCTTCCCACCCCTTTGGGAAGCTCGGGTCTCCCCTCGATACCGCTTTCCCTCCACCTCTCATTGTTCACCCTCACGCAGGGAGTTCCCTTCCTCTGTGTAGGGACACGTTCACCTTTCTCCCTGGCCCATGTTTATATCTCCCTGTCCCCGCTGTTCCCTTCCCCCTCTTGGTTAGTTTGCTCCCTACCTCTCATTATTTATTTTCTTTTTATTTATTTTCTCTTTTAATTTTTTTCTCAAAACCCAGCCAAAAAACACATGCATGCAAGCACCTCTAGCATTCCCACAACAACAAAAGAAATTCAAAAGGACTGACGGCATCAAACGTGTACATGACCAGACACGGGACTGGAGGGTGGGACATAAACCATAAAAGGGGCATGGAAACCTGTCAGAATTACATGGTGATGAGTCCTATAGATGGATTTACTATTCATGCTATCTGAGTCTGTCTACAGGGAGCCAACCTAGAGCAAGGTGCAGTGAGTTATATTCCTCTGCCAGAGAGAGCAGTCTGCTTTGTCTCTCTCTGGTTTTGATTCTAGACCTCTTAGGATGGTAGGTCAATACCTTGTCTACTTTACAATTCAGGGTCGCTAATTACAGAGCCCTCCTGGTGAAGTATGATTATGACAATTATGGGAAGCTATTTGAGTTTATGACCGACCTTCCCAAAGATAAAAGAGCACCATTCAAGACCTTGCTTACCGAAGGACAACTGGTAGCCAGGACCGCCTGGCAGGCTTCCCTGTATGTTACTGATATGGCAGCACGGACCTCCGTGCTCTCCCAGCACTTAAAAAAACCCACCTTGACAAGGGGCGTAGCTCCCAGTGCTGGGAGCCTGTCAAAACTGGCGCTCTACAGTGAGGAAACTTGTTGTGCTCGGGGTGTGTGATTTTTCAAATGCTGAGCAAGAAAGTTTCAGCGCAGTAACTTCCCAGTGTAGAAAATCCCTCAGTTGCAGAAGAGCACACCAGGGGGATTGCTCAACTCTGTGATGCAGCAAAGCCCACAGGACGTGTCTGTGCTAGTATTTTCCAGGCACATGGACCGAGGGTATTGTGACGTTATTGACATGAACGGGGACCATATAGAACATTGTTGCAACCAAGGTCCTGTAGTGGCACCAAATCTTGTATAAAGGGGGCCAAATAAGGTATCTACAACCAGGTTATGCTTTGCTGGTTATGATTATGCTGTCTGTATGTGTGTACCATTTTTGTAGTAGAAGTTATGAATATTGGTTCTATACTGTCTGTATTTCAAACTTATGCTATGCTTCTGGGTGAAACCCCAGACTAGTTGGTGTGAGACTGCTTGATGGCCCATTGAGGACCATCAGCTACACAACTGACCCATTGAGAGAAGGCAGACATGCCTTGTAACTCAGCAAAGCATGCAGGAACTTGCCCATGTGACTCCAAACTCCATTTTGCTGTAATTTTCCACAGTAAGAACAAAGAGATGTTCTTACACCTGGAAAAGACTATAAAAGGCTGATGCCTCATCTCCATCTTCTCCTCAATCCTGCTTCATACCTCTGGAGGGACTTTGCTACAAACTGAAGATCTGAACAAAGGACTGAATGACCCATCCCAGCTGGGGATGCACTCCAGAGACTTGATTTGAACCTGCAGCTTATTCCATCACTGAACCAAGAACTTTGCCATTACTGTGTGTAATTGATTCCATTTAACCAATTCTAGCTCTCACCTATACCTTTTTCCTTTTATGAATAAACCTTTAGATTTTAGATTCTAAAGGATTGGCAACAGCGTGATTTGTGGGTAAGATCTGAGTTGTATATTGACCTGGGTCTGGGGCTTAGTCCTTTGGGATTGGGATAACCTTTTTTCTTTTACTGGGGCATTGGTTTTCATAAGCATTTGTCCCCATAATGAGTGGAACTGGTGGTGATACTGGGAAATTGGAGTGTCTAAGGGAATTGCTGTGTGACTTGTGGTTAGCCAGTGCGGTAAAACCAAAGTCTTCTCTGTCTGTCTGGTTTGGTTTGCCTTAGAGGTGGAAAACCCCCAGCCTTGGGCTGTAACTGCCCTGCTTGAAGCAATTTGTCCTGAATTGACACTCTCAGTGGGGTCCCACCAGAACCAGCATCGTTACAGGTATATCATATGGGACAGTGGTATCATGCCTTGGCCTGTCTCCTTCTCCACCTACACTGGAAGCAACAAGAATGCTGAGAAGACGGCAACTTCACCTGAGGAGACTGGTCCCAGGCTCAAAAGGGGAAGCCTGTGTATTAAGAACTGTAAAATCCAGTGGGGTGAGAAAACTGCTTGATCCAAATACTGCCTAGTGTAACAAGGTTTAAGATTTAGACTGTGCACTTACCGTTTATTTTCTTTGGTACCTAGCTCTGGCCTGTTATGCCTGTTATTTAAAATCACTTAAAATCTATCTTTCTGTAGTTAATACATTGGTTTTATATTTTTCCTAAGACAGTGTGTTCTGGTTGAAGTGCTTGGGAAACCTCAGCTCAGTTCTTTGCATCCTTCTAGCTGAGGATCATCCCAGCTCCTTGCAGGTCTCTCTTCTGGGCTCTGGAGAGTTACCAGCTGCCCTCAGCCTCCAGCCCTTATGCTCTCAGCAGACTGCATTCCAGTCACAAGCTCCCATCATATGGCCCTGAGTGTTGTTCCCTAAAGCCGGCACAGTGCAGCTGAGCCCCATCCCCCCAAAGAACCAGTCCATGCGGTGACATGGGGGCAATAGTTCCCTAGATCATCGGGGTGCTGAGCCAACTCAGTTAATGTCTGTGACTCGCTCAGCTAATACCGTGATCAGCACCAAAGGGATTCCTGCCCGGGAAACAGATTCCTGCTCCGGGCTCAGCCCTGGGAGCTGTGCTGTGGCGATATGCAACTTCTGCTTCTTCAGGGACGTGCTTTTGTCATCGGCCGTCTGGTGCATGGAAAGGCTCGCACTGAATCTCGCTAACGTTTCTTCAGACAAACGGAGAGACCTCGCTGCCCCGGCTGTGATCAGTTAAGTTCTGTCGGGCGTGCGCTCATCTTCAGCTGGGCGATCCCAACTCCAGTGCAGAAAAACAGCTACACAGAATCAATGCCAGCTGGAACTCTCCTGCAGAACATAACAGAGATTTAGGACCCACTGGCTGGATCTGTCCTGTGCAGAGTTCCTCAGTGCTCTCAGCACATCTTGCTCCTCACCCATGGCCAAGATCCACAAAAGTATTTAGGCTCTTAATTCCCATTGATTTCAACAGGAGTTTGACATCCTATACATTTGAGATGTGGGCCCATGTGACTCCTGTCTTACCAGGGGAGGGGGAGGGGAAGGAACCGCTCAGTGCACATACGCTGTACAGCTTTTGGCTTTGTGTGTGAATTATTTCTAACAATTGAAGAGGACCCCAGATCTGTCTAATACAGGGGAGCTTTCGGAAAGAGAACGCTCTATGGAAAATGCCAACTATTGAGGAGAGAGAGAGACTGATCATTTTACTATAACATGTTAGTTCTTGCAAAGGCCTCAGACCGTGGAAAAGTGAGAGTGGGAAAGAAGGATAAAAACCCTTCCAGGAAAAGACCACAGCCTGATGTGCTGAAATAGTCAGATCGAAGAGATGGAAATTGAAGCCAAGAGGGAGTAAATGGAAGCTACACCCCTCACTCACCTGGTGTGCGTCTCAAGCTTTTCTGCCAGCGCGTTCTGGTTGATTCCCTTTAGGGCTTGAATGGCCACCTCAACAGCCCCATCCATCTTGTAGTACTGCACCAGCAGCTCACACACAGCCAGAGGGTCGGCCTTCTCCAACATCCCACTGGGGATTCTCTTGTATCCCTCTGGTAGGTCCATATTCTTCAATTTGGACTTGAATCGTTTGACATTTTTGCTCTCCAGCTCATCCAAAGTCTCCTGCAGGGTGTCTCTCCAGGTCTCAGGCATCTTGTCTTGGATGTCTGCTGAAAATGGAGTCTTGTCTGTCACTATGTCTCTCCTTTTATGCTTTCCAGTGCCTGCCTTCCCTCCTCCCCCAGCCTCTGTGTCTCCACCTTCTCCCAGCTCCTCTTCCTCACCCCCCTCCCTAGGATCAGAGGCTCAGAGGACACAGAGCTAAGTGGGACAATGAGAACTGGTGACATGAAGTCAACTGATTTCCTGGAGACTGGCCACTGATGGATGGACAGGAACATACCAGCTCCCACCTTTCTCTTGCCCTATAGCGTAATCAGTGTTTTACAATGGTGGTTGACAAACTCTTCAGAAGGCCCCATGTACAATGTATTATGTGGCCCCGTTAATTATTATTTTAACTAAAAAACAACTCTTCAGCTAGCCCTTATAGTTGTAAAGAAAATCTTTTAATGTGACCCTCACGTAAACAGATGCAGTGGCATCTGTCCAATTCTACAGAGAAACTTAAAAAATAGGTCAGAGAAGTGTGAAATGCCCCAGTTCAATTCAATAGTGTGTTAACACTGGAACAGTAGACGGTAGGGTGTCCAGACAGCAAATGTGAACAATCGGGACAGGGGTGGGGGGCTAATAGGAGCCTATATAAAAAAGAGACCCAAAAATCGGGACTGTCCCTATAAAATCGGGACATCTGGTCACCCTAGTATAGGGATAAATGTCAAGTAGTTAACATTGTTGACATTTTAGTTGCTGCAGCGAGCTAAATTATTCTTTCCCGGCATGACTTTTGTAAATGAATCATCATGGATGCTAACGTTCAAAGAACCGTTTGGGACTAACAAACATTCAGTAAAAACCCCCTCAGTGTTCATCTGAAAAACAGATATTTTATGTATCCTACAGAAAGAAGGGCAGTAAACTCACCACTATTTGGTGAATATTGTAACTCTCTTGTGGTGTTAGACCAGCTAGTTCTCTAGTATCCAGAGTCTTGTCCTAATAGAGAGATCCAGAGGACAGGGGAATGGTGTCCTCGAGGGAAGCTCTATTGCCATTTAAACTGATCAAAACCCAGAGAAATACGCAGTAGAGGAGAATCCTACAATCCTAGCTTGGCACCAAAGATGGAGAAGGTTCTCAGGTCCCATCTAGCCTGTCCTCACACTGGTCCAAGGCAAGATGATCCCCCCACAGTTTATTGTCTGGGATTTAAAGATGATCTGGAGGAGACCTGATGGTTCTTCGCCACTGGGCAGTGCCCTGGGGGACAGACCACAGGGACAATCCTTACCTGGGCCCCAAGTGGACAGGGAATTGATGAGACTGAATGGGGCTTCTCCACCCGAACCCCTGTGCTGCAGGAAGGAGGATCTGGGCCTCTGAGAGAACAACTGGGATTAGACACCGGGATCACAAGTTCCATGAATTCCTACTGACCTGCTCATGTTGGGGTGGAGCCAGGAAGCCTCACATCCCCTGGAAGAGAGAAGGAAAGAGGGAATCAGATACTGGGTTCATGCTGCTCATGGGAGATCCCACTAGATATCTAGTATCTGACTGGCTAAGCCACTCACATGGCAGTGCAGCTAATTACCATGTACTAACTCTGTATCTCTGTAGCTACTGCTCTGAGAAGTAATTTCCATGGATCTCTTCACCATGAGGCTAAGAGGGGGGCTTATTAATTTACTCTTATGGCGTGATCCTGAGGAGGGCTAAGCGCTCACCACTCCCAATGGGAGATCAGGAGCTCAGCACCTACCAGCATCAGGACATTTTACAGCACCCACCATTGTGAGTTTGTGAATAGGGAGGGAAGAATGGTCTTGGAATGAAGGCACCGAACTCCTGGGCTCTTGTTCTAGCCATGTGAAGGACTATGGGCTAGTAGTTAGAGCAAGGGATTGACAGGTTTAGACAGCATCCATGTCCTTTTGATGAGTACCTTAATATGGCTGAGAGGATTGAACAATGTTTGCATGTGCTAGGACTATGGAGGACCTGAGGTGGCCATAATGGCTGAGAGAACTTGAACACTTTGATTCCTCTGGGCTGAGCAGAGAGAGATGAGACAAGAGGAAAGGATGATGCACTTATGGGTGCAACAGGCACAAAATAACGCTGAGAGATTCAGTTCTGCTCAGTGATCATTCTCAGGAGCGCAGGGCACCTGTGCAAAGAGATACGGGTCTTCATGCTGGTGAATGCAAGGTCAGATAGTTAACACCATCCTGAGCAATGAAAGACGAGGGCACAACAACCAATGCACTCTCCTAGTTGGGTGTAGGCTCCACCTATAGGCTGGATACACTCTGGGTCTGATGTTGGGTTGGGAGTGAGGCTGGACGGATGGACATTACCCATGGGTCCGAGGCCAGCCAGGGAGCAATGAGTCGGCTGGTGTGTCTCTGCTCTCTGCTCTCTTCTGGGTGGAATCACAACTTCCCAGCCACGTGTCACAGACCCGATCCCCGATGGAGCTGCTCTAGCTGGAGAGGCAGGGGCTGAGTTTGGGAGCAAGAATCGGAGCGTTCTCTCCCCCTCGGTTGCTGTGAGATTCTCCATGGCCATGATAGGCAGAGTGACAGCAGCGCAGTGCCGGGTGCCTCCGTTTGGGGACTAGAGTGATGTGACCTCAATGGGCATTTTCAAACCTGCTCCTCTGCTCTCCCTCACCCAGCCCAGCCCCAGTTCACATTCCCATGGGCTGTAGGAAGTGGCTGTGCACACGTGTCCTGCCTTATTGTGTGCACACGGCTGGCCCTGGCAACCACAAGCAGCTGCTGGGAGAGGGCTTCCTGCACAGTCCCCTCCCCTCTGCCAGGATCTCTGGCTGAACCCACCTGGTCTCACAGTTGTCTCCCAGATCTGTTGCTGCTTTTTCTTCTCCACCAGGCTGAGCTCCAATTTGCCCCCCAAGTCTCTGGTGTAGATTTCAATGTCTGGATCCAGGGGATGAGCTGCCATATTGGAGAATTCCAACTCCTGCAGCAAAGAGAAACCATCCCCTTGGGGTGAGCCCACCAGAGCCGGCAGAGCAGGAGTGGGCGATGAATGTGGATCCTCAACAATCCTCCCCAAATACATATGAATCCTTAATAATCCTCCCTGAGTTGTCAGAGCAGGGGGGGGAGGGGGCTCCTGCATTTGGCCTCCCAGTACCAGGACCACAGTAGCCGTCAATATAACTTTCATCCCTTTCTCAATCACTTCTTGCCCCTGGGCTCGCTCTGCCGTCAGACTGACTGAGCCCTTCTTGGTTCACTCCAACAGCCCCACTGGAAGCAGAAGAGGGGCAGATTCAGCTCCCACCTCTGTGCTGACAATTCCCAGGTCAGCCTCTCTACCCACTCTGCCAGCGCCCTGCCTCCTCTGGTATCTCCTGCAGCCGGTTCATACTGAGCTCACATCCTCACCTCCCCTTCCAACCCCTTCCCTGTCTCTGCCTTCTCCATCCCTGTCAATAGCTCCACTGGCCTCCTGTCACCCAGGGCTCCCTGCAGCACAGCACCCCCTTGCAGTGTATCAGGGAAGCAGGGTCAACATTGACTATGAGGCGAGAGCACCCCCTACTGAGCTAGCCTCTACATCCTCTGCCATAATCTCTGATTAAAGATACAGAACAGAAGGAAAAACAGTTGAAGTCTTTGAAATGTAAAGTAGTAAATAAGGATTTGATTGTAACAACATTCCCATTTCCCTTTCCCATTCGCTACAGAGAGTTTTTAGAAGGAAAAACCACCTTGATGTCTCAGATGGTATCAAAGATGGTAATAACTGTGCTCTTTGGGGAAAAGTGAAGTTAGCTGACAGGGGCTGGAGCTGTCATAGTTACTGTTGTTGTTAAAGTCTGATCCGGTTTCCTGTAAGACAAAACAAGACAAACGCACAGAAAAGGGGAGAGAAAAGAACAGCAAAGAAAGAAAATGCCTTTGTGTCTGGTGCTGACTCTCACGGGCTACGTCACTGGAGAAACACAGGCCCAGCACATTGTCTGATCAGCCTGTCCGAGACCTGGCAAACTCATACAGGAGTCCGGCTGCTTAGGGCATAGGTGCATCTTTCTGGTCAAAGGCTAACAGCAGTGTTTCAAAATCTCCAGCCTTGGTTGGCTAAGCCAGACTCTCATTAGACAGATGGAAAAAGGAGAGAGCTAGGACAGAAAAGAAATAAAGTAGTTAAAGGAAAGAACACATTGGGGAGGGGAGAAGAGAGACAAAGTCTCACATCCCAGGTGGTACTTGGGATTCAGCTGAAGCCAGTGGAGGTGGCAATGTCATCTGGCTCCCTCCTTCTTGCCTGGTCTGGTCAGGACATCTTTCAGGATGGAGATGCAGAAGGTCCGAGTCCCAGGTGATGGGGTAAGTGGCAGCCATCAAGGTGGAGCTCACTCCTGTAGCCAAATTTCTCTCCCAAAATCTCTTTAACGACCCCAAAAAGGAGTGAGGGGAACAGCCCATCCTCTCATAATTTTGTCCTCCAATTAGGCCTATCTGATACACCAAGTTTGGTTCATTGATTTCTAGTCCCACATTTTCCTGTTTACCAGGCATGATCTTAACACCGTCTTTGCGTTAGATCGACGGGGCCTTTTTGTTTGGACTAATTCAGTCTGTCTCCCTTCTGTACCTTTTCCCATCAGCACTGATTGTTATGCATTATTTTGACGCTTCATGAACTTACACTCATTTTTCACAGTTGAGCTCGCAATAATGGTAAATTTGCAGACCCAGTAATCACAACAGACCCTAATGTTGCTAATCCGCCATGGAAGCAGAGAGTTTAAATTTCACATACCTTAGGTGTCACCTCTATGGTTGAGGGACTGGATACAAAAGAACGAGAGCTGAAGTACAGGGGCTTGCTTTTAGAAAGCTTGCGCACCCGTACTGAGGAGAGACTGAGGGAACTGGGATTGTTTAGCCTGCAGAAGAGAAGAGTGAGGGGGGATTTGATAGCTGCTTTCAACTACCTAAAAGGGGGTTTCAAAGAGGATGGATCTAGACTGTTCTCAGTGGTAGAAGATGACAGAACAAGGAGTAATGGTCTCAAGTTGCAGAGGGGGAGGTTTAGGTTGGATATTAGGAAAAACTTTTTCACTAGTAGGGTGGTGAAGCACTGGAATGGGTTACGTAGGGAGGTGGTGGAATCTCCTTCCTTAGAGGTTTTTAAGGTCAGGCTTGACAAAGCCCTGGCTGGGATGATCTAGTTGGGGTTGGTCCTGCTTTGAGCAGGGGGTTGGACTAGATGACCTCCTGAGGTCCCTTCCAACCCTGAGATTCTATGATTCTATGATTCTAATCTAGCATATAATATTTTCTTCTCTTTAATGTCCCCCTCTGACATCTTAACTCTCTACGCTGTTCTTCTTGTCTGTCAATGTCATTCACACAGCTTGATGGAGCAGTGGAAAGTATGATTGTATTAAAATAGTTCAAATCCTTTCTAATATCTCTCAGACATGGTAAATACTCTGTTCTCTTTAATGAAGCATGTGGAATTCACCGCCACAAGATACAGCTGAAGCCAACCGCTGAGCTGGATTCCAGAAGGGTTGATCTGTTGTACAGATAACAAGAATATCCAGTTTTACAAGATACTGGGTTCATTAAAAAAAGGTGATACCAGTCAGCTGTGTTCTTGGGGAACCAGGGCTTAGTATCCAGCCTGTCTGACTCATGAAGGACACTCCCTCCCACCAGCCGCTGCTTCAACCAAAACCGATCAGAGGAAAGACTTACAGGATGCAATGAAAAGGAGGTGGGAGACACACCTAAACCTCTTCTGATGACGGTGACAGGATTAAGGCAACTCTCCTAGCTTCATCTGCATCAAAGATGGGACAGGGAGGCATCTCCATTAGCATACAGAATGGAAAACAGATTTCAAGGCAAGAACCTCACTGAACTCTGGAACCATGCTCCAGATGTTGTTAACCCACGCCTGCACACACCCAGCTCAGCAGTTATCAGACCAATTCTAGTAATGGATCCTAGATTGATATCCTAGAATCATAGAATATCAGGGTTGGAAGGAACCTCAGGAGGTCATCTAGTCCAACCCCCTGCTCAAAGCAGGACTAATCCCCAACTAAGTCATCGCAGCCAGGGCTTTGTCAAGCCTGACCTTAAAAACCTCTAAGGAAGGAGATTCCACCACCTCCCTAGGTAACCCATTCCAGTGCTTCACCACCTTCCTAGTAGTGTGGGGCCCAAAACTGGATACAGTACTCCAGATGAGGCCTCACCAATGCAGAATAGAGGGGAATGATCACGTCCCTCCATCTGCTGGCAATGCCCCTACTTATACAGCCCAAAATGTTGTTAGCCTTCATGGCAACAAGAGCACACTGTTGACTCATATCCAGATTCTCATCCACTATGACTCCTAGGTCCTTTTCTGCAGAACTGCTGCCCAGCCATTCGGTCCCTAGTCTGTAGCAGTGCATGGGATTCTTCCATCCTAAGTGCAGGACTCTGCACTTGTCCTTGTTGAACCTCATCAGATTTCTTTTGGCCCAATCCTCTAATTTGTCTAGGTTCCACTGTATCCTATCCCTATCCTCCTGCATATCTACCACTCCTCCCAGTTTAGCGTCATCTGCAAACTTGCTAAGGGTGCAGTCCACGCCATCCTCCAGATCATTAATGAAGATATTGAAAAAAACCGGCCCCAGGACCGACCCTTGGGCACTCTGCTTGAAACCAGCTGCCAACTAGACTTGGAGCCATTGATCATTACCCGTTGAGCCCAATGATTTAGCCAGCTTTCTATCTACCTTGTAGTCCATTCATCCAGCCCACACTTCTTTAACTTGCTGGCAAGAATACTGTGGGAGACCGTTTCAAAAGCTTTGCTAAAGTCAAGGAATAACACGTCCACTGCTTTCCCCTCATCCACAGAGCCGGTTATCTCGTCATAGAAGGCAATTAGGTTAGTCAGGCATGACTTGTCCTTGGTGAATCCATGCTGACTCTTCCTGATCACTTTCCTCTCCTTTAAGTGCTTCAGAATTGATTCTTTGAGGACCTGTTCCATGATTTTTCCAGGGACTGAGTTGAGACTGACTGGCCTGTAGTTCCCCAGATCCTCCTCCTTCCCTTTTTTAAAGATGGGCCCTATATTTGCCTGTTTCCAGTCATCCAGGACCTCCCCCGATCTCCAGGAACGGCGAACCGGGGCCACTGGGACCTGCGAGGGGCTGTGCCTGCGGACGGTCAATATAAACAAACTGTCTCGCAGCCCGCCAGCAGATGATCCTGATGGGCCGCCTGAGTCCCGTGGGCTGCAGGGTGCCCGCCACTGATGTAACAGCTTCAACCCAAACGCTCTAGCAGTGTAACCCAAAAAACAACAAACAGGAACCAAACATCAAACCGGCATGGGCTGTCCTGGCTCCCTGGTTACTTCCAAGCCCCCATGCATGGGCAGGAGGGACATTGTCTCTTCTCACCTGAGATGGGGACGGGGCCTTTTTCTGGCTCGGTCAGGCTTCTTGGAGCTCCAGCAGGGCCCAGCTCTTGGCCGCAGCTCAGACCCCAGCCCTGGCTGCTACTGCTGCCCACCGAGGCCTGTGTCCCTTCAGCCCAGCTCTCAGGAAGGGCCTGTTTGCTGTTCAGCGCGCAGCAAGCGTGGGAGGGATGGGGGGAAAGCTGAGCGGGGTGCCTCGGGGGATGAGGTAGAGGCGGCTGAGGCGGAGGTGAGTTGGGGGCGGGGAGCTGCCGGTGGGTGCTCTGCTGCTTCTCCCCTGCCCCCTCTCTCCCAGGCTTGCAAGCCTAGGTGGGAGGTGAAGGAGAAATGTGGCTGGCCCGGGGGAGGAGGCGGGGGCGGAGATTTGAGGTATGGGTGGAATGGCGGCAGGGGTGGAGTTGGGGCGGGGCCGGGGGCGCGAGCACCCACCGGCGCCGACTAAAGTCCGCACCTATGGGGCAAAGGAACAGATGGCTCTGCACTGTTAGATGCCTTCACTTGGCGTCTCTTTGCTTTTGAGGTTTGGCTCTAGCTCTCCTACCTGCGCAGCAAGCTGAGCTCAGACACAGCATCGGGGTTTGTGTGGAGGACAGCATACATGGGCTGTGTATGTAGGCAGCTACTACAATGAGCACCATTGACTGACATACAGGGGTAAGGAACCTCCTGCTTCTCCCTGATAACTTCTGTGGGGCTGTTACATGTGCTCACTGCCATCCTCTGTAGGGCACTGAAAAGGTGGGGCCAGGTATGAATTTGAAGCCCAGTTAGCCAGGGGTGGCTGCACTGACTGGGTCAGTTTTTGCATGTTTAATGCGCTAACATCCGCTTTTTAAAAAATTCACCCAAGGCGGCCACGGAACCTTCTCTCCCCTGATCCACAGAGAGGCAGAGACCAGGGAGCTGTGGAGAATATGGGGCTTTGAGCAGAGTCAGGGACTTGGGGTTTACAAATGTACAAATGAACCAGCCCTGCCCTGCCTGCTCTTGGGGAAAAATGTGTTTGAGTTAGGGTTAAATTTTATTTTCAGTACAGAATCCCCGGGGGGGGGGAGTGTCTTTTATTTACATTTTATAGAACCTCCTGTGATCCTTTGGGTCACAGAGACCCCCGTGGGACTGTCACCTGATATGCTGAGTGTAGACGGACCCTGAGCGGGCAAATAGTTTGCACCCCATGACCTTAATGAGCCAGCTTGTGCAAACAGACAAAACTTAAACACCCTGCATGACCTCACAGAGCAAGGATGGGAAAGTGCCAGAGGCAGGGTGTGGTAAAAGGATTACCTTTCTTCCTGCTGTTTAGAAGTCATTTCTTGCTACTTACTCAACAGCTTTTCTCTCTCTCTCTCTCTCTCTGCCGCTGCTCCTTCTCTCTGGTAGTTTGGTGAGCTGTAGTCAGAGGAAGCAGCATGGAGAAGACAGAGGAACATTGGCTGCTGGAGACTTTGGAGGAGCTAGAGGACGAGGAGTTTATAAGATTCAAAATCGAACTGACAAGAACTCCTCTGAAGGAGGGCTATGGACGCATCTCCTGGGGCAGGCTAATACTCGCGGACTCCATTGATCTCAGTGACCTGGTGATCAGATACTATGGGATGCTCTATGGGAAGAAGGTGACCGAGAGGCTACTGAGACACATCAGGAGACCAAGCGCTGGTAAGGAACAAGCCAGGGAGGGAGCAGACCCAAAGGGGGCCCGATTTTGTGCCCTGCCTTCAGGGCCGGTGCAAGGAAGTTTCGTGCCCTAGGCGAAACTTCCACCTTGCGCCCCTCCCCCCAGTCAGTGCCGTGTCTGACCCTAGCTAAAGTGATGAGACGTGCTGGGAGTTTGCAGGATAGAACCAGGCTATAGAAGGAAGGGGGGATGGGGAGGAGAAGAGAAGCAACTCACGGCGATAAAAAACGTCACAAGCTGGGAGCTTTCTGTTCTCATTGGGCCAAATCCTGACACCCCCTCGCTGCTCCTCCCCAGTCCTTGCTCAGGCAAAACTCCCATTGAGGTCAGTGGGGAACAACTGAGAAATCCCTTCAGGATCAGGCCCAGAGGTTTCCCCACCATTGCCCCGGGTCCAGCTTTCACTTTTGTTTCTCTCGGATCTCCCTGCCGAGCGCAGCTTGTCCGCAGCCTGTTTGCTCTGTTACCCGCTCCCCTCAGCAATCTGCAGACCTGCTTTGCTCTGAGTTTTTTTTTTTTTTTTATAAACGTCACCTAAACCAGCAGGAACAAGGATCCCAGCACTGACTGACTGACTCTCTAACCACACAGCCAGGGAACCACCCCCTCCTTCCACCTCTCTTTGCCCGGGGATGGGGGAGCAGGGTGTCCGAGAGCACCTCCCTTCCTCTGGGGCGCGCCGCCCAGACCAGGTGGAAGGTCCAGGGCTCCCACAATGGCCTGGACTCCCTGGGTAACTCTTACCACAGCCCAGTTCCAGAATCTGGCCAGGGCACAGGGCCTCGGGGGGAAAGAGAAGGAGCGGGGGTGGGGCCTTGTGACACCCCCCACTCCCCACCATACACACACATTTCAGTTGCCTCACAGTGTTTCTACACCGATTTCCTGCAATCATCCCAAGGCTTGCAATTGTCTTTCTGACTTACCTGGCCTGCCAGCTGCTGTAAACTGCCTGCCAACAGGGCCTGCTCTAGGCACCAGCAAAACAAGCAGGTGCTTGGGGAGGGGGGCACATTTCTAGGGGCGGCATTCTGGCGCCAGAATGCCACCCCTAGAAATGTTCCCCCACCGCCCCAGCTCACCTCTGCTCTGCGCCGCTGCCGGTCGGCTTCTCCCCCTCCCTCCCAGGCTTGAAAGGCGAGGGAGTGGGGGGAAGTGGAGCAGCGACATGTTCATGGGAGCAGGCGGAGCGGAGGTGAGCTAGGGCGGGGAGTTGCGGGGGCGGCGGGGGACACAGGAAGCAATGGGGTGGGGGAAATGGAGCACGTGCGGGGGAGGAGGCGGGGCTGGGGATTTGGGGAAGGGGTTGGGAAGGGGCGGAGTTGAGGTGGGGCCGGGGGGTGGGGGAAACAGGGGGGCGGCCCAAAATTATTTTGCTTGGGACGGCAAAAATCCTAGAGCCGGCCCTGCCTGCCAATACCCTCCTTCCTCTAAAAATCAAATGGGCTTCGCTTCCTAGCTGCTGGGTGTCACCCGACCAAAAGCAGGAGTTAATTCTGACCCTGGAAAAACAAAGTTTGCCCAGACAACCTTAACTCTGTACCTGCCCCTTCCCCACCTCAAAAAAAAACCCCCCCACAAAAAACCCCCACCTTCTCTGTAAGACAGAGACTTTTGATGTTTTTGATATCATTTGCACAGATAACATTGCTGTGAGTGGGGAAGTCAGGCTTGGTACTATGTTACTGCCGCATTGCACAGGTGTAGATGACAACATGTGGAGAATCAGGCCTATTATTATTTACATCTGCCATAGGTGGATAGAAAGCTGGCTAAATCATCGGGCTCAATGGGTAGTGTCTAGTTGGCAGCTGGTATCAAGCAGAGTGCCCCAAGGGTCGGTCCTGGGGGTCGGTTTTGTTCAAATCTTCATTAACGATCTGGAGGATGGTGTGGACTGCACCCTTAGCAAGTTTGCAGATGATGCTAAACTGGGCGGAGTAGTAGATACGCTGGAGGGTAGAGATAGGATACAGAAGGACCTAGACAAATTGGAGGATTGGGCCAAAAGAAATCTGATGAGGTTCAACAAGGACAAGTGCAGAGTCCTGCACTTAGGATGGAAGAATCCCATGCACTGCTACAGACTAGGGACCGAATGGCTGGGCAGCAGTTCTGCAGAAAAGGACCTAGGAGTCACAGTGGATGAGAATCTGGATATGAGTCAACAGTGTGCCCTTGTTGCCATGAAGGCTAATGACATTTTGGGCTGTATAAGTAGGGGCATTGCCAGCAGATGGAGGGACGTGATCATTCCCCTCTATTCTGCATTGGTGAGGCCTCATCTGGAGTACTGTGTCCAGTTTTGGGCCCCACACTACAAGAAGGATGTGGAAAAATTGGAAAGAGTCCAGCGAAGGGCAACAAAAATGATTAGGGGGCAGGAGCACATGGCTTATGGGGAGAGGCTGAGGGAACTGGGATTGTTTAGTCTGCAGAAGAGAAGAATGAGGGGGGGATTTGATAGCTGCTTTCAACTACCTTAAAGGGGGTTCCAAAGAGGATGGATCTAGACTGTTCTCAGTGGTAGAAGATGACTGAACAAGGAGGAATGGTCTCAAGTTGCAGTGGGGGAGGTCTAGGTTGGATATTAGGAAAAACTTTTTTACTAGGAGGGTGGTGAAGCACTGGAATGGGTTACCTAGGGAGGTGGAGGAATCTCCTTCCTTAGAGGTTTCTAAGGTCAGGCTTGACAAAGCCCTGGCTGGGATGATTTAGTTGGGGATTGGTCCTGCTTTGAGCAGGGGGTTGGACTAGATGACCTCCTGAGGTCCCTTCCAACCCTGATATTCTATGATAGGGGTGTGTGTGATGTTTTATAAATAAGCCCTCTACTCCCCAGACCTTACCATCTAAATGGACAATGTGGAGATGCTGACTAGAGTTTATAAACTTAACTGAAAAGGTGCGTTTTATGGTTTGGCTTGAGAGAGAGAAATGCCTGAGTTGCTGATTGTTGTCTTCTTATTCCAGCAGGTGCCCACACGGCAAGTGAGAACGAGGAGGAGAATTCTCAGTGGGAAGGGCCTGCAGGTGCGGAGCCACATGGCACATTCTCAAGGGGACCCCAGAGTCCCGAGGAGGGAGATGCCAGCCAGAGTCAGGGCAGGGCAGCACAGCAGCCGGGAGACCCACTGGGGGAACTCAGTCCCTACAAAAGGCATTCTAAGACAATCACAATCAGAGAGAGGATTCTCCACCTTCAAATCCCAAACAAGGAAAGACCATACATATGTCCCGATTGCGGGAAGGGATTCAGTCACAAGTCAAACCTTATTCGGCACCAGAGAACCCACACAGGAGAGAAACCCTACAAATGTGGTAAATGTGGGAGGAGCTTCAATGACAGCTCCAATCGCAATAAACACGAGAAACTCCACCTGCGACTGAAGCCTTACAGCAGTACCGAGTGTGGGAAGAGCTTCAGTCTGAACTCAAACCTCGTCTGCCATCAGAGAATCCACACAGGAGAGAAACCCTATAAGTGCCCCAAGTGTGTGAAAAGCTTCAGTGACCGCTCTAGCCTCGCTCACCATCAGAGAATCCACACTGGAGAGAAACCCTTTATGTGTATGAAGTGTGGGATAAGTTTCCATCAGAAAGTGAGCTTGATCCAGCACCAGCGAATCCACACGGGAGAGAAACCCTATCGCTGTTTGGTTTGCGAGAAGAGCTTCGGTGACAGATCCAGCTTTGTTCGCCATCAGAGAATCCACACCGGAGAGAAACCCTATAAATATAGTATGTGTGGGAAGCGCTTCGGTGACAGCTCCAACTTTGTTCTCCATCAGAGAATCCACAAGGGTGAGAAACCTTTATATATTAGACCTGGCTGGGAATTTTCTGTCAGATTTATTTTTGATTTTGCAGAGAGTACATTTTCTGTTGAAAAGTTTCCATGGGAAATATTTTGAATTTGCTGATATGTTTTGATTTTTCCATTGGGAAAACTGAAACACAGTGTTTCAGTTTGAGTTGGTTTGACCTGAATCAATATAAAACCCAAAATGTTTTGAGTCAGTTCAACATTAAGCTGCATTTTCTGTGGCGCATTGCCTTATGGGAGTGGCAGTTCAGGCCCCCATTCATCCTATGGCCTGGGCTTCCTGGCCAGACTACATCTACCATGATGCCACACCATCTCCCTGCTGACCCTGCTGCATGCTGCATTATGGGAGTCACATGGCTGATGATGCATCATCGGAGAGGTAGCCTGTTTAGGGATCCCAGCCCAAAGGGGAAAATAGAGACATTAGACTATTAGCTTTAATGAAGCAGTGCACCACCACAGGGAAATGCAGTTTAACATTGAACTGACTCCAGACAAAGTGTTTTGGGTCAAATCAACAAAGCAATATGAAACATTTTGATTCAGGAATGTTCAAATGTTTAGTTTCAATTGAAAATGCCAAAGCAAAACATTTCACCTTTTCTGAATCAAAATTTTCAGAACTTGTTCTACACAAAGTTTTGCTGTTTCAACTTTTGTCCTGATTCAGGGAGAAACATTTTTGAAATGTTGGAATTTCCAACCAATATTTTGCTCACTCTATTATATATGTGATGAATATGGGAACAGCTTTCATCTAAATTGAAACCCAAAAAAGTCTCAAGTGTCCCATGACATCCCAGATTTGGCCATTATTTTAACACTAGTCACCCTGGCCCATCTGTCTGTATAGATATAATGTGCTACTTACCGCATGGGCTGGGCTGGTGAAGTGGGCTTTAACTCACCTATTTAAATACTTTCTCTGTATGGCCTCAGGCCTTCCAGGCATGGAGATTGGGAAATGAATTGCAGAAGCCAATTCCAGTGACCCAGGACCATTATTATTTTTGTTGGTGATGGTGTCTGCTGCCATGCTCTGTGGATGTTCTCCAGGATCAGACAGTGTGGGACAAGCTCGCTGAGCAGAAACTGGCATTGGAGACAGGGGGAAATAGAAGGGAGAGGGCTCAGTTGTGGAATGGAAAGGACTAGAGGAGGGGTAACTACAGAGTGATGTGGTGCTAATCTCAGTCTTTGGGCACTTGGGAGTGTAAGGATTCGGTTGTGCCTGGCCTGCCCCTCACATCTCCCCAGAGCTGGGGACGGTCTTGCCTTCAGGATGTATTGCCCTGACCCAATACTTTCCCTTCTGCAGCAGGAGTGAGACGCAGGAGTGAAAATGCCTGTGGAAAGGACAACGCTGACTTGTATCGCAGAAAGAAGGTAGGGGATTGTGTTTGTTCTCTGTGTGTTCTGTCCCCATCACTGTGGTGTCTGGGCACTATCTCATACTGTCTGTCTGTCTCTGCTATGTGGATGCCCCCAGATGGGACACTGTTTAACTCAGAGGAAACGACATTGCCTGTGTTTATATGCTGGCGACAAGGGATGAGGAAATAGAAGAATCTGAGAGGTTACAAACAACTTAGCTGTGGTTCTACTAAAAAAAACCTATGTAAAAATGGCCCTTTCTTCCTTGACAGAGTTGGTCCCCATGTGTATCGAAGCCAGAACTGCCGACTGGAGTAACAGCAGTGAGTTTTTGCTCCTGTTAACTCTGTAAAGTCAACACACTCAAGAGAGAGGAAGATGGAGTCTATTCTGACTCTTGCATCTTCAACAGAACTGGTACTAAATTACTATTAAATCGCTAATTACTGAAACCTCTGCAATCCCCATGAAAATTCCCAGACAAAAACTGCATTAAGATGGAATTAATGTTAAGTTTGTATCATAATTTAAGGGTAAAAAAGTTACATGCATTAAATACATGCTATAACTATCCCCAAAACCAAACACTACAAACCCAGGGCATTCAGAGTTACGGTTATACATCTAAGAAAGCCAAACGTATTCAGGTCTGGAAATGCACAGTCAAGGCACCCAAATAACCTTAACTGCACCCTGGAGTGATGCTCCACAATACCAATACAACTGTGATTAATTAATCATAGAGTTCATAGTCCTAGATTAAATTTAATTGATTTTAAAGACACAGAAGATCTTTCCCTTCATGGTGTTACTACAGGTCAGGGGCCCCCATCTTCTTTAAAAACAGCTTGTCTTCATTCTCACTAGGAACCGTGGGAGCTGGTGGCCACTTTGAAAGAGGGTGTCTTTGCTCAAGGACAATCCGTAGCCCACTCTCACTGAGAAAAATAGGAGATGGCAGCCATTTTGAAAGTTGGCTGTTCTTTGTGGAATTCTCTATAGAAGCATCTTATTTGACAGCCCCTGCTGAAGAATAATTTTGATTTATGGAGAACGGCAAGAAAGACAGTTATTTATTTATTATTTTTAAAACCAAGAAACAACCAAACAAAAAAATTACAAATTTAGCCTATACTTGAGATGTCAATGAATGTTGATTATATGGAAAGTTTTAAAGGTCTGTTATTCTGTTAAGATCATTCAGGGGTGTGACAATGACAATAATGGGATGTTTAGCACAGACAAGTTGTGTGCACGGTTGGAAGCCACTCAGGGCCTGGCCATTATCACGGGGCAGTTTACATTTGCATTATGGTAGAGGTGAGTGTTAAGGGGGCGACAGGAGGCTAAGAAAGTAGCTTTGTGGGGGGGTTTCAATGCTTTTAGGGTGATATGGGAGAGAGCCTGGAAGTGCCTGTGGAAGAAGTAGGCAAGTGGGTGATTGAAGCTGGCATAAATGGAAGAGCAAAGGTGGAAATTGACTTTATGATACCATCATAGGTGGGCTAGATAGGGCAGGGTCAAACTGGTGGGGGCTTTGAACATTTGGACAAGAAATGTGTGTCATGCAATGGACGAGGGGGAGTCATGAAGGGCCTGGGGGTGGATTCAGTGGAGCATTTGATCATTATCATCATCCCTGGACCATCAGGAGCAGAAGTCAGGCAGCTCCAATCTTCCCTATTCTGGGCTTGTTTTCCCAGATCAACTTTAAACACACGCTTAAGTCTTATTTAAGACACATGCTTAAGTGCTTTGTTGGACGGGGATGGACTTAAAGGCATGCCAAAGACTAAGCATATGCTTAAGTGCTTTGCTGATGGGGGGCCTTGAAGAGAGGGTGACATAGGCAGCAGGGTTGTCATTTCAGAAAAATCTAGGGGGAGGCAAAGCTGTGTCAGCATGTAGAACATTGTATGTTTTTATGTCATATCCTGCAAAGTCTGGTCGCAGGTGAGGGCAAAAAGTGGAAGCCATAATGGAGAGTATAAACCTATGTGGGGGCAACTGCCCTGGGTGCCCCAAATCAAATGGTGCCACTGCGTGATGCATGGCTAGAAAGGGTTAAACATCGTGCAAAATAAATAATCCTCAAAAGACATGTGGGGAGATAATGGTTTTGTGTATTTACAAATGTATGAGTAGGGTCGACAATGTAATCAACCGTCCCTGTCTATGCTGTATTCTGAGAATTCAGAGGTAAAAAGAACATCCTAGCATTTAAATGAATTGTAAACATGGGATATCTCGGTATTCATCTCTCTTTGAAATGTACAGCAAATAATCTGTGAATGGTGGAGGAACAAGCAAATGGTTTTATGTTAATTCTATAGCTAAGTACCGGCGATGGACCTCCTTCATAGTCATACTAATTACCTTTTGAACTTCCAAGTTGTAAAAAGACATGACATTGTATAAAAGATCCTTGGGTCCTGATTCTGTCCTCTCAGATCTGCTTAGGCTTCATCAGGGGAAGTTTGAGTAGCAAGACTGAGGTCCCTGTTATGCTGGTATGCCCTGAATATGATATTTGGATATTGGATTATAATTTATGAACTATTTCTGAAAGAACTCTTTGCAACTACAAAGCTCACCATCTATACTATGAATCTGAACCTCAATTGATTGAACTCATGTCTGTATGTGTATTGATCATTTAATCATACTCTCTGTTGTTTTTTAATACATTTTAGTTTAGTTAACAAGAATTGGCTGTAGTGTGTATTTGGGTAAGATCTGAAACATTCATCAACCTGGGAAGTAATGTGTCCGATCCTTTGGGATTGGTAGAACCTTTCTTTTATATGATGAAATAAGATTTTCAGAAATCATCATATTTGATTTAGGTACCTAGGTGGAGGACAGAAGTTGGATCACTTTAAGGGAACTGTGCTTGGACTTCTGAGTAACCAGCGAGGTGATAAAGAAGCTGTTTTATGCTAGCTTGGTAAATCTAAGTATTGGAATATCCACCAGCTTTTGGGGGATTGTCTGCCTCATTCTTTGCAGTTCACCCTAATTGTGTGATCATAGCTGGTCCCCATTGGGACCCCGGTCACACACTGATAGAGCAACAAGCTAGGAAGATGTAACACTTAGCAGCAGCACTTCAAATGAACCAGAGGGAATGAGTTTACTGCAGTCAAACACAAGATGATCCAGGCTTGGAAGAAAGTTTTGGCAGCGTGGGCAGGTCGCATGCTGAAGGTTTTGTACAGTACGCTACATCTAGCTAACGTGTTCTTCTTGTCACAAGAACTGTCCAGATGAAAATCCCTACTGGAGTCAAGTTAATATAAATGTCTTTGTTTTAGGATGTTGCAGAAGAAGTACAACCAGAGATTTTGCCAGGCCCGGAGGAGAACCAGCAAATGTACAGGTGAGAGCTGTGGGCCTTATTTAGGTGGAGCTGGTAGTTAAACTAAGCTAACGTTGCCTGACACTTTCCATTATGAGACCCTGTTTTCAGTTGCTTAGAATTTTGCCAAAATTGCAATTGAAATTTTCCACGTTGGTTGTCTGCCTCAGCTAAATGGTTCAGCTGTTTCTGAAAATAAAAATAGGGGAAAGTGTTGTTTAGCCCATGTTAAAAAATTCTTACAACTGTTTCCTTGAGAAGCTCTAGCACCTCCATGCTTTAGAGCAGGGACTCAAAATTTGGTAAGGGGGTTTTGCTGTTCTTTTGAAAATCCACCTAAATTTGGCCCAAGTTATAACCCTATGAAAAATCACAGGTCAGACATCCTTTATAGGGGGAGGGTCTTTTTAGATTTACAGGAACTTTAGGAAATGATTCAAACCTATAACAGGTTTGTCTAAAGTCTGTTGAATTGGGGATGGAAGCATTTGTATGTTGAGAAAGAACTCTGTACTTTGCCAAGATCTGATTTTGCCATTGAATTTCTTGTTATGAGCTAAAATCAGTGTTGTCTAAAAGTTACCTTAGAAAAGGCAATCAGTGATGAAGAGTCTAGTGAGTTAGGTGTGGGGCTGGGACCTGGGTTCTACCCCTGGCTCTGGGCTGTAGGGTCTAGTGGTTATAGCAGGGGGGCTGGGAGTCAGGACTCCTCGGGTATATACCCAGACTTGCAATGTGAATTTTTGGTAAGTCACCTTTCTCTCGTAAATAAAAAATGCAGTGTCTGTGGAGCAGTACATTGCATGAGCCCTGTCCCCATACCGGGGGGACTTCAATGGGGTAGGAAAAGAAATACTTTTTTAAAAAATAGGGCAAATAACCCCTTTTATCCTGTCCCCTGCTCTCCCCCCACCCTCCAACCACTCACTCTATTGGGCCTATATTCTCTGTGCCTCTGTTCTATGCTTCTGGTGTTGATGGCGTTGCCTTCATAGCTGACAGCTGGAGAGCAGCAGCTGCTGGCTGGGCTCCCAGCTCTGAAGACAGCGATACCACCAGGAGTAGTGTAGAAGTAAGAGTTGCATAGTATGGCATTACCCACCTTACTTTTGCAGTTCTGCACTTCTGCTGGCCAGACCATGCCACCCTTACTTCTCCGCTGCTGATGGCGGTGCTGCCTTCAGAGCTGGGCGCTTGGCCATCAGCCACCCTCTCCACTCTGCCTTCAGAGCTGGGCGCTTGGCCATCAGCCACCCTCTCCACTCTGCCTTCAGAGCTGGGCGCTTGGCCATCAGCCACCCTCTCCACTCTGCCTTCAGAGCTGGGCGCTTGGCCATCAGCCACCCTCTCCACTCTGCCTTCAGAGCTGGGCGCTTGGCCATCAGCCACCCTCTCCACTCTGCCTTCAGAGCTGGGCGCTTGGCCATCAGCCACCCTCTCCACTCTGCCTTCAGAGCTGGGCGCTTGGCCATCAGCCACCCTCTCCACTCTGCCTTCAGAGCTGGGCGCTTGGCCATCAGCCACCCTCTCCACTCTGCCTTCAGAGCTGGGTGGCTCATGTCCCCCCCAGAATACATTCCACATCCCCCTAGTGGGACGCATCCCCCAGTTTGAGAACCTGGCTAACTGTGAAACTGAGCATCACCTGTGCACCATGCTATACATATCAAATATTAGCATAGTCTCATAGCACATCACATGACGATGTAGGCTGAAGGTCAACAATGTGATAGTAGGCGTGAAGCAGTGAGGTTCAGGTTGTTTACATTTGTTGGCCATCAGGATTGGTTATAACTATAGATTTCTTCTTAATTCCAAGGAAAAGGGCACAAAAAGGTAACTGTCTGTCAGCCAGTGGTGAGGACCCAGTACGGACTGCCGTCCCAATTGAAACCATTGAAATCGAGGACGAGGATGATGGAGTTATCGAAGAGGTAATTGCATCTGGCAGCAACAAGAGTGATGAACGGTGCATCCCTATTTTAAATGAAGTAGATGACAAAGAAAAAAGTGCTAGTGTCGTTAATACTGCAAAAGCCCCCCCGGGGCCTGACGATATCAGTCAACTTCCAGATGACGGACCACGGTGCCCTGACCACCAAGCCAGGTGTTTCAATAGCAGTTGGTATGAACAATATTCTTGGTTAGAGTATTCAGTTGCATTGAATGCCGTGTTTTGTTTTGCTTGCCGGCATTTTGGATCTGTCAGACAGTTTGGACGTACCGAAACTGCCTTCACCCATGATGGTTTCAGGAAGTGGAAGAAAGCAAGCGTGTCTTTGAAAACCCACGACACAGTCGCACTGCACAGATATTCCATGGAATCTTGGGCTGAATTCAAGCTTCGAAAAGAAAAGGTGTCCAAGACAACAACAAAAAAGAATTCTGCTCATGCAAAAGCTGTGGAGGAGAATCGAGAGTTCATGAGAGCAGTAGTAGAATCACTTTGTCACACTTCATTTGACAGAGGTAACTTTTTAGAAGTTTTGCGTCTGCTAAGCAATTTCAACAGCGTGGTTAAAAAGAAACTGTCAGATGGTCCAGGTAACGCAGAATATGTCCATTGTGACATACAGAATGAAGTTATGGATATAATGGCAAACATGATTAGAAAACAAATAAGTGAGGAGGTGAAGGCAGCAAAGCACTTTGCTTTGCAGGTAGATGAGTGCAAAGATAGCAAAAAGGAACAGATATCTGTAGTTGTGCGCTACTTGAACAACGACAGTATTCACGAAGAGTTCTTACACTTCATCCCAGCAGAGGGTCTTGATGCGGACTCCCTCCTGGAGAAAATAAAGAGTACGCTGTGTGAATGCAACATTGATAAGAACGCATGCATAGGCCAGTGCTATGAGGGGGCTGCTGTAATGTCTGGGTGCAATCAGGGTGTTCAGGAGAAGTTTCGGAAAGAAGTGCCACAAGCAGTTTATGTACCCTGCTCTGCTCATCAGCTCAATTCAGTTGTAGTTGACTGCGTTTGCAATGTGCAAACAGCTGCGGAGTTTTTTGCCACAATTCACGTGGTTTACAACTTCTTTTCTGGAACAGCTGTACATGACCTGTTCATTCAAAAACAGAAGGAACTTAAACCCACAGAAAAGCCAGTTAATCTGAAAAAACTGTCCGACACACAATGGGATTGTCAATATGCTGCTTGCCTGGCAATAGAAAGAACATTGCCAACTATATGTGCAACACTAACAGATATCATCAACCAGTCAAACGCCCACAGAGCAATTGAGGCAAGAGCACTGAATACACTGATTGATCAGACATTTACAGTTAATCTCACTGTGATGATTAATCTTCTTGGTTTTACAAAGACAATCTCCAAGCGTCTACAGTCTCGTGGCATGCAACTGGTCTCTGTGATTGATCTTGTTCACTTGCTCATACCTGTCCTTAAGGGTAAGCGGAATGAAAAAACATGGAAAGACATATGGAAAAGCACAAATTACCTATGTGGACGAGCTGGGATCGATATAGAGCAGAATAAATTGGTGAGGAAACAAGCACAACCACACCATCCACAGGATTTCATTGTGGATTCTCAGATAGGGGAACGGCGTTCCTTGGCAACCCCTGATGATTATCGAAACCACTGCTTCTACCCAGTCATAGACAACTTGGTTAATGAACTGAATCGGCGCTTTTCACATGACTCTTGCAACATTCTGAAAGGTGTGTCTGCACTTAATCCAAAACACAAATCATTCCTGGACAAACAGTGCACTCTGCCGATGGCCCTCCAATATGGGATTTGCGAAGACAATCTGGCCGCCGAACTTCATCAAGTGCGACGTCTTCTTGAAAGAAAAAAGCAACAGGGACATGTTGTTAACTCCACATTTGAATTTTTGACCATGCTCCGACCATATCAAGATGCGTTTATTGATTTGTACAAACTTGTATGCATTGGTGTGACGTTACCTGTTAGTTCAGTAGCCTGCAAACATAGCTTTTCCTGCCTACAACGAATGAAAAAATACTTAAGAAACAGCAGTGGAGACTGTCAAACTAGTAACCTCGCCTTCCTTTCCATAAATTCAATGAGAACAAAAGGACTAAATGTTGACGATGTCATCGATTCTTTTGCTGCAAATCACAACAACAGATGGATTGTCCTTCAGTGAAATGTCTTCTCTCTCGTGAGTAGTAGCTCAAAAGTCTTCAAACGTTTTTTGGTTTCATAATGTATGTCGGTGTTTCACTGGTTCAATGGAAACCTTGAAAAACACTCACCCCACACTCTATGTTTGAGAAATTACTAGGATTTACATCTTGATTTTTGCTGCCTGCCAAATGCCGTTTTTGTGCTTTTTTGTGTGTGTTTTTGTATTAATCGGCAGGGTTTTTTAAATTGCTTTTATTACCTTAACAAAGACTCTGGCTCATGTGGGTACACAACAGTCACAGGAAGAGTGACACCCTCCCCCCCCGTGACCCCCCCCCAAAAAAAGCTTTAAAAAGGTATTGAATTTTCAGATTGTATGTATTTGATTCAGTTTTGATTTGACTGGAATGGAAATACAGTCTCAATTGGCTAGGGAAGAAAAATGTGCTTAGTTTGGGTTTTTTATTGTTTATTTTGATTTAAATAGAAGTGTGTGTGTGTGTTTGTTGTTTTGTTTTCTTTGCAAATGGCTAATTTTAAAACAATACAGTACATTCTCCAATTTAAAGTAATTAGCTATTAGTATTATATAACTAGTAATTTTTTTTCCAGATAACTGGTTGCTTTACTCCAAAAATCACAAGATATTCAGATTACTTCCATTCCTAAGGGACCAGTCATTTACCCCAGATCAATTTGTACTTTAGATCTCACATCAAAGACAAAGCCGGTAGCCAATCCTATAGTAAACTAAGGATTTATTAACTAGGAAAAAGAAATAAGTTATTTACAGGTTTAAAGCAGGCAACATATATGCACAAATGAGTTACAGTTTAAGATTCCAAAAGGTGACAGAGATGTAGTAATCTGTCCACTGAACGTCTTTTAGGGCTAACCCAGGTTGACTTTGGGGATCTCTGCTTTTGTGTCTTAGCTCCAGCCCTGGGGAGAGTCCAAACAGCGAAGAGAGAACCATCTCTTCTTGGGAGCATCCTTTTTATGCCCTTCCCCCAGAGTTCAAACCAATGGGACAAGCGCTCCTGCACTTAACTTCTTCATGGGGCATGGGGCAAACAACAAAGTTCTTGTCCTACAATGGTCCATATAGTCTTGATAGTTCTTCTTGATGGGTGGGGGAACCACTCTTCCTGCCTAGGTTCACAAGTTCAAAGCAGGCATTTTTATAAAGCAATTATATTCATATTACCTTATAGCATGGGGTACAGACATAACAAGTGAGATTAATGCATGCAGCAATTTACAAGCATTTGATAGAATCTAAACGCTAAGCACAAGTGTAACACCTATCGTGAACCTAATATATAGGTATGCTGGTCTGGTTTCCGGCTATGCATTTGTCAGTGCTTAGCTGATGCCTACAGCCTTGGCATGAGCTTGCACCTGGTTTACCAGTGTCACACTAGCCATAAACTGGGATATCCCAGCTCACGTCCCCTTTCCCTACCGCCCAGCTGCTTTTCCCTCCCATCTGGGCCCATGCCCCGCCCCTCCCCCCCACATCACATGCCACCAGCACTGACACTGATGGCAACTTCCTGGTGTCTTTAGCTATTTTTTTATGTAAATACCAAAAGTACAATTCCAAAAATAAAAAGGATTGGCAGAATTTATTTTTTTTAATATAATTCCAAAAGATAACATTGATGTTTGGTTTTTTTTCAATTTTTATCTATTTAAATGTTCAAAGTTGCACAACATTTTGGGTCTTAAGCATTTTTTCCCTATTTTTATCTATTCTATTTACGTTTTCACAGTTGCAGGAAATTGTGTGTGCGGGGAGAGGGGGGAGAGGCCAGATGATAATTATTTAAGGACAGCAGACATTGAAATTCAAAAAGTTAAAGTTTATAACCATTCGAACCCAAATTGTCAACATCACGTCAAAATATACAAAGAAATAGCCTTAAATCAAACTCTAATAAGATATCGAGCAGAACTATAACAGGGTTTAAAAGAGAACTGGATAAATTCATGGAGATGAAGTCCATTAATGGCTATTAGCCAGGATGGGTAAGAAATGGTGTCCTTAGCCTCTGTTTGTCAGAGGGGGGTGATGGATGGCAGGAGAGAGATCACTTTATCATTACCTGTTAGGTCCACTCACTCCGGGACACCTGGCATTGGCCACTGTCGGTGGATAGGATACTGGGCTGGATGGACCTTTGGTCTGACCCAGTACATCCATTCTTATGTTCTTATGTTCTTATCTTTCGTATTTTGCCTCTCTGTACATTTCAATTATTATGGATGAAAAAATATTTCCATCGGTTTTTCTGTGTGTGGTGAAATTGACATTTACCAATAAAAATCGAATCCCTCCAAGACTAAAATTAAATGATCTTCATTTTGGCCAACTTCCATGAAAGGGATTAATCATTCTTTGCTTTTCCAGTGAATTGCACCGATTCCTCTCTAGAGAGGCTGACTAATCAACTGTCTCAGGGCACTGGGGTCAGACAGACATTGAATGCACATGGCACTTGAAGGAGCTGGGTTCTGGCTCTTTATTTATATCCAGTATACTTTTATGGAGCACATCACCATTGAATCTGAGCACCTTGCAATCTTTAATGCATTTATCCTGAGGTAGAGCAGTGTGTTTTACAGATAGGGAACAGAGGCAGAGAGAGACTAAGGGTATGTCTATACTTACGCGTCCCGTCGGAGGCGCGCGATCGATGTTCTGGGTTCGATTTATCGCGTCTTGTCAAGACGCGATAAATCGAACCAGGAAGTGCTCCGTCGTCGACGCTGGTACTCCAGCTCGATGAACGGAGTAGGCGGAGTCGACGGGGGAGCCTGTGCGC
The DNA here is from genome assembly GCA_037349315.1 of Chelydra serpentina. NCBI lineage: Eukaryota > Metazoa > Chordata > Testudines > Chelydridae > Chelydra > Chelydra serpentina. The sequence goes on along the minus strand of JBAIAC010000021.1, from coordinate 261,427 downwards.
CGCGTGTGGATCCCGGGTAAGTGCTTTTTCATTCGAACTAAGGTACTTCGACTTCAGCTACGTTATTCACGTAGCTGAAGTTGCGTACCTTAGTTCGATAGGGGGGGGTAGTGTAGACCTAGCCTTAGGTATTGCTACGTGTAGTGGAAAGAGAGTGAGTCTGAAACACGAGCTGCTAGAGGTAGTGTTCTCAGAAATTAAGTGGTTTTCAGTATTTGACATTGCAAATGGTTTTTGGAGCTTGCCTTTGAGGCCAGAATCTCAGTATCGAACAGCTTTTGTATTCCAGGGCACCCAGTCTTAGAATCATAGAAGATTAGGATTGGAAGAGACCTCGGGAGGTCATCTAGTCTAACCCCCTGCTCAAAGCAGGACCAATCCCCAACTAAATCATCCCAGCCAGGGTTTTGTCAAGCCGAACCTTAAAAACCTCTAAGGATGGAGAGTCCACCACCTCCCTAGGTAACCCATTCCAGTGCTTCACCACCCTCCTAGTGAAATAATGTTTCCTAATATCCAACCTAGACCTTCCCCACTGCAACTTGAGACCATTGCTCCTTGTTCTGTCATCTGCCACCACTGAGAACAGCCAAGCCCCATCCTCTTTGGAACCCCCCTTCTGGTAGTTGAAGGCTGCTGTCAAATCTCCCCTCACTCTTCTTCTGAGGAAGTGGGGTTTTTACCCATGAAAGCTTATGCCCAAATAAATCTGTTAGTCTTTCGGGTGCCACCAGACTCCTCGTTGTTTCAGTGTAGACCTGTCCTGCAGTATCAAACCAGAAAGGCTAGATTACAATGCCAGATTGGAAAAGGCCTGGCTTTAGCTATTAACACTGCCATGGTAATGAATAGGATTTAAATGTTTGTACCTATGTGATTATTGATGTTTGCTAGGCATTTTTATGTCATGTAATGTGTTTTTATATGGGATGCTTGGGTGGCATTTATGGGACATATACACAATACATATATTACTCATATATATACCCATATACTTATATTCGTATACCTACTATATCTATTATTCATATATTAATTATTATTGATCATTACTCATTACTCACTTATATTTACAAATGATCATTTATATTCATTATACTTCTAAGAAAGTGTCTCCAAGGCTTAAGCATAACTACATTCCTCAAAGTCCTGGACCTAATGTTCCCAGGCCCACCATAAGGTACTTAAAACAACTGGAAACTAAAATCTGTCTATTGGTTGCATGAGGGAACGTGCAGACCAAAGGACAGATGGGGCAGGAATATGTGGATGGTAATGAAAGTTGGCCATATAACAGTGCTTAGCCCACTTGGCCATCTTCAGTCCATGCATTATGTATTTCCGGGGTGATGGGTAAACATCCTCCCCATAAAACGACAAAAAGTGGGGGAATGTAGTAGAAAGAGAGTGAGCCTGAAACATGTGGCCTGGTACAAGACATAAGGCCTGAACTAAAATCAGCAAGAGTAAGGTTATGAGCAAGAATCAGGCCCTGCTCTAAAGCAAATGCCAGCTTACACATTCCCTGTCGGGTACATGAACTTGGTAAGAATATGGCCGGTGTTGCTAAAACACAGATACTCTTAAGAAGTATTAGGCACTAGGTATTCATGTAAACACAGTCCAGAAGGATAGTACCCGATACAAAGTTGTGGTCTAAACACACTCCCTGAAAATGGTACAGGGACACACTGACCCTCCCGAAGAGAAGGTCAGGATGGCAGGATAACGGATGGGGATGTTTTGATTGAACCAACAGGTACAAGGTGTACGCTGAGTCTGTTGTGATGGGCATACATGTATTAGTGGCCCTGTAGAGTCTGCCAGGTGCACGTTTATTGGCAATAAACCTGGCCGAGCGCCTTCGCCACTAAACCGAGTCTGTGGTCTTTCTGGGCAATTTGACTGAGGTCTGCTGTGCCGGCTATCTGTCCAGAGCCAGAGAAGCACACAGGGAGAACACATGCACGGAGCCAACAATTGATAACACTACGCTCAGCGTTGTGGTGCCTAACTGATTCAGGAGCCTAAACGGCTGACGTGGGCTGGGAGGCATGCTCCCAGCCGCAGTGTAGACCTACCGCTGGTTCTCCCTGGCTCTGAGAGAGGGGATGGCAACAAGCCTTAAGAGGGGAAAAGCAGACCCTGTCCTTATGCAGCTAGTTCTTCATGTCCAGAGCTGCCCCTGCCCTCTGATCTGGCTACATCGAGAGCAGGAGGGGCTGACCCAGAGATGATCTTCAGGGCGTATTGCAGTATCACTTCCATTTCCCAATGGAGCAGGTCCCGGGGCCTGTCCCCAGAAATCTGGGAAAAGACCAGTCGTTGTGTTTCATTTCCCCTCCCACCTGCTGATACCATGCTCTGCAGCCCACCTTAGTCACATATCACATGTCTCTGATGGCCACCCCCAATTCATGGCTTTTTTCGCTCTAACAAAAATACACCAACTATTCTTAAAAAAAAAAAAGAAAGAAAGAGAGAATGAAAAACAAGTCCCTGTTTCGGGCAGGTTCCGTGAAGGCGAGGGTGAGCGCCTCACTTTCCAAGTGAACTACGTCGAGTTCTATTTAATCAGCTTCCGTGACTGATAAACCCTCCCGCACAGAATGTCCCGGGGCCATCGGAGGCGGGGAGGAGGTGGAATGCCCAGGGAACTTCTGGAGCACACGCCTTGTTTCAGCTTGACGCATGTGCCATTACATAGCAGAGAATGGAGATGGTGCTGCTGAGGAAGATGAGCAGGGAACTGGGGCCTTTGATGGACTCTCCACCCAAGTTTCACCCTGAGGAGAGGCCAGTGGAAGGGGCACGGATGGATTCCCCCCTGTCGAAGACCCAGCTATGACGACAGTAGGGGGATGTGCATAGTGGGGTGGATAAAGACCAGCCAAGCACTGATGGATAGGTTGAAGGACCAGAACCAGATTCTGGAGCCTCGCCACAATGGATGAAGAGGGAGAAGAACCAGAACTGGACTCCTGAGTGCCATGGAATGGACTCTAGGCACAGCCGTTCCAGGAGGAGGGACAGTTTATTGCGTTCATTTCCCCTCAAGCTCTTCAATAAGGAATGTGTGCTTGGCCTTCAGAGCCTGGTAGAGCCGGTCCTTGCAGACCCGGTTCCAGCTCGGCATGAGCTCGTACAGCTTCCGCATCTTCTCCGGGTTGCTTCTCTCGGCGCGGATGCTCTGGTACTGCTCGTTATCCAGCACGGTGCCACACAGCATGTCCAGGACCCCATCCACCATAGAGACCCGTTGAATTAGCTCTGCTCGGTGCCGGTCCACAAAATGTTCCCCTGTGGAGGAGACACCAGAAGGCAGCGAATTGATACAGCATCTCATGCTGTTTGCTTCCTTGGAGTGCCTAAGCTCTGAGCAGGACGCATGGGAGCCCCTCCTCTATCTCTCCCCTGCCTTTCCCTGCTGTCTCTCCCCATGGGGTTTGCCTATTATAATCCCGAGATATTGCACCTTGAGCCCCGTATCTCACCTTCAGCACTGACTGGGCCTCCTGTCTGTGCTCCAGGTCTGGGGATAGCCACATCGGCTTGGACGCCTGTAGGAGGAGACCAGAAGAAACCATTACAAAAAACCACTGATGCCTTTTGGGCTTGTAGGGAAATCCCCAAGGAGGGGACCCACCAGCTTTCTGCAGTCACTACAGCGGCTTCCCTCTCTGCAGTTTCAACATTCTACCACTTGAGGGAGCTGTTTCTGCAGGAAACGGGCTACCATGCGCTTCAACAACCCAGACAGGGGCCTTTATTTCCCACGCATCCTTCACCATGCTACGGTGTTCAGGCAAAACTGCAGGTCTTAATAAGCCTTAACTCAAGCCCTTAGCGTCCTGATTCAGTTTGTCCTCTCAAGGGCAAAGCACAGGAAACAGAATCTGGCCCAGATCAAAACCCATATTATTTTTAACTTGTGCCACTGATGAATCTCACCGGTCTGTAACCCCGTGACTATGGGCTCCAGGGCAGGGAAGGCGAAGCACAGGTTTCTCAGACAGTCCAGGAACAGCTGATGGGCCTGGTCCCCCTTGGCCAGCACCATATCAATCAGCGTGGCGACCCTGATCTCCGGATCCTCCAGGCGGTTCAGGGCGAGGTACTCTCCCTGCGTGAGGAGGAGGTGGGCGTCGGCAGCGCTGACCACAGCCTCTGCATCGCTCTGGAGGATTATCATTAACTCGCTTCTCAGCCGCTGGATCACTTCCCAGGATCCCCCACTCGACACCTTTGCTGGCCAGCCACGGTGCCTGGAATGGAATGGAAATACATCTGTACAAGAAGACAATTGGATGTGCGTTAGTTCCCTGCAGATATGCTGGTATCTAGGGATTTAATCACATACCGAGTAATTAGCCATGAAGTGATGTCAGGAATTTAACAAGATTCACTACGGGATTGGCCTTTTAGATAGATAACAAGAATATCCAAAGAGACCAGATGAGTGAGGTAATATCTTTAATTGGACCAACTTCTGTTGGTAAAAAAGACACGCTTTTGAGCCATAGAGAGCTCTTCAGGTCTTGTGGAGCTGAAGGCTTGTCTCTTTCACCAACAGAAATTGGTCCAATAAAAGATATTACCTCACCCACCTTGTCTCTCTCATATCCTGGGACCAACAGGGCTACAACACCACTGCAATCAAGAATATCCAGTTATCATAACTGATAATTTTGGAAGGGACACCAAACCCTGTGCTTCAGGACTTAAGCTTTTCTCTCTTTGGGAGAATTTGGGGAAATTTGCTGATCTCTTGAAATTTTGTACAAGATGGGAAAACCATTTCCCACCCATCTCTACTCCAAAAAGATACATAACGAGTTTGCCCAGCACCTTGTGCTATGTGGGGTGGGCCATGGCTGAGCTCTTAGGTACAACCACAACACCAGTTACAATTGGGGCCACTCCCCATGGGCTGTGGTGGATTCTCCAGCACCTGGAGTCTTTACACCTATCTCTGTAGTCTCTTACAAGCTCTAGCTCAAACACTGGAGTTATAGGGCTGGATACAGGAATCACCAGCTGAGATCCTGTTGGCGGTCAGGGTCAGACTAGATCAGAATGGTTCCTTCTGGCCTATAAATGTAAAAATGCTGAGAGAGAGGAGCTTGTAAGGGAGCCATCACATAGGCCCTTTGCCGGGGATAATAACTTCATCGCAGGAGCAGCAGCTCTGTGGTTTCAAAGATAAGGCCAGAAGGGACCATTCTGATCATCTAGTTTGACCTCCTGCATAGCCCCGATTTGGGTGTCAATTTCACCCTCGTCTCAGCTGCTCATCACTCACTCGTTAGCCACTGTCCTGGGTGTAGCACCGCTGCCCGGCTCTCCCTCTGCTTCCTCATCCGCAGGCCTTGCCGGTGAGCTCCAGGCAGCTGGGGACGACATTCTGAGCTCTCTCTGGCTGCATCGTCCAATAAACCCTTGTTTCAGTTCAGGGAGCAGTTTCCGAAGCCCTGGAAAACAAAGGGTTAAACTGAACATGACTAGTTAGGAGATCTGTGGTTTAAATCAGGTTTTTAAGCTCCCCCTCTAATAGGCTATATGGAGATATGCCAATCTCCTAGAACTGGAAGGACCTCGAAAGGTCATCAAGTCCAGTCCCCTGCCTTCACTAGCAGGACCAAGTACTGTCCCCTGACAGACTTTTTGCCCCAGATCCCTAAATGGCGCCCTCAAGGATTGAACTCACAAGCCTGGGTTTAGCAGGCCAATGTTCAAACCACTGAGCTATCCCTCCCCTCCTTGACTCTGGGAGGGGAGTGGGGTCTAGTGTGAGCGGGGCTGGGAGTCAGGATTCCTGGGTTCTACCCCTGGATCTGGGAGGGAAATGGGGTCTGGTGGGTTAGAATAGGGGGATTCCCAGGTCCTCTTCCTGCTTTTGTCACTGCTTCACCCATGTGTCTTTCCCAGAAGAACTGACCCTTGAACTTTTCAGAAGATGAACCCGAAAGCGTCACATCCTCTAGGAGAAAAACAAAGAGAAGGTCAGTCAAACTGTTCATCAAAATCATTTCCCATTTATATTAGACCCTTACATCACAGCGAGCACTTTCAGGTCCGAATGGCTACGTATGATGGTGCATAGAGCCCCAGTGTTTGGAGTACCAAGGGGCCTTACCACAGGAATACCCCACCCATTGAAAGAATACTCTGTTCTTTATCATTTGTGTCACCGTAGCACCTAAAGGCCAAGTCAGGGTTCAGGACCCCATTGTGCTTCACATTGTATAAACACAGACCAAACCGACGGTCCCCACCTGGTCTCACCAAGACCTTCCAGACAACTTCCCCGTAATGCTTCATCAGGACAATGAGTCTGAGTCCCTCCCTCATGTCCTTGGTGTAGATTTCCATGAATGGCTGCTGGTCCTCTGGACTCATGTAGCGGAAGTCCACTTCCTGGTGCAGAGACAAGACATTCCTGTAGGGGAGACCCCACCTGAGCCCGCAGTGCAGGGATGCACCCGTCCTAAGTAACTCCTTGGGGTCTTTGCCTAATTCATTAGCTGGTGACAGCTAGATAAGAATGTCTGGGTGTCCCTGTGGTAGAGTGGTTTCCATGTGGATGAGGAATCGGTGACATGGAGCAATTTCTTGGCATCATTTGTTTATGTGCAGTATGTACATATCCTGTTTCCTTGGACAGAAGCCCAAGCAGGCAGCAACCTTTTGCAGATTGCCTTAACGAGACCTCTCTGCCCTGTCCCAAAACTGAGCCCTCCACCTTCTGGGCACGTCTATGCTGCAGAGTGAACTCGGGTGACTGGCACTTGGGTCTGAACACAGGGTTAAGCTAGCCCGGATGTGAGCAGCCACACTGCAATGCCCCGCCCAGCTCCGACTCCTGGCTTCTGACTCTGACCTTGGTCTCTGATTTTTGGCCACCAACTCCTGCTCTGACCACTCAGCCTGACTCCTTCCCCAACCACTGGGCATGGCCACCCTCTGGCACCAAGTCACTGTGTCCTCTCTGGTGCTCACCCGGGTATGGGGCTCGGACAGCTGGGGGCATATCCCATGCACAGGCTCTGGCTTCCTCCTTTCCCTGGGTTTCTCAGCCCCCGCTCCACCCCTTCCCCCAAGCCCCCACCCCCACCCTACCTCTTCCCACCTCCGCTCTGCCCCAGCCTCCTTTTGGAAAGTGCGGATGCTAGATCTGGACACAGTCTCCAGGAATGGTGTCACTGCCGCCGTATACTGAAGCAATATCACCTCCCAGCGCCCACTGGATACGTTTGCCCTGTCGGCTACAGCATCGCACTGGGAGCTCACGTTCAACTGGTTAGCAAGCATGAGCCCTACGGGTAGGTCAAGACAGCAATCACAGGGGGCTAGCTTGGGGTCCGGAGCGTTGAAGCTGCAGCATGTGGACAAGCCAGCAAGTAACTACCCAGGGTTCTGGGCAGGTTTGTCCAGCCCGTGCTGAGCTCGGGTGTGTCTGCACAAGCTGCAGTCAGGCCCCATGACTGCAGTGTAGACATATCCAGAGGCCTTTTCAGTGTGGTTCAGACATGGCTGCATTAGAGGCAGCCGCTCTCCTCCGAGCTGTTGTCCTGGAAAGGGCGCCCATGTGGGATGGAGCAGGCAGAGCTCTGCAGGAACCAGTGGGAAATGCTGCGATTTTGAAATGTGCCCAATCGGCAAGAAATGTTGAAATTCAGATTTTCCCTTGCAATGACATTTTTAGCAACGTTTCATTGCAGGTCAGTTGAAAAGCTTCATTTTGGTTTTGACTTTTTAAACTATAATTTAACGTAATCTAGTGTAATATGACATCATTTGATTTCATTTAATTTACTATAATTAGTGGAGAAAGCAAAGTCCGGGTGGACTATATTTTGATAAGTGAACATGTGAAAATGGTAAAAGACATGAAGATTATACCGAGCATGTATGTGGCAGAACAACATGAGGTATTAAGAGCTAAAATCCAACTGAACCCTGAGAAAACAGGAGAGAAGATGAAATTGAGGGAGAAATTAAGTTGGTGGTTATGTAAGGTGGGGGGGGGGGCAGCAAAAGGAAGGGTTCTGCCAAAAAGTAAAGGAGGTTTTCATGCTTTGCCAGTGGCAATAAAGAAGAATGGAGGAAGTTTAATCAATTACTCCTGGGGGAATTCTGCACCACTGCATGCGTGCAGAATTCATGTCCCCCACAGATTTCATTGCTTCTCTGCAAAAAAAATGACTTTTTGGCCAGGAAGCAAAGGGAAGCCGCAAGACTGGTCATGTGCCCCCTCTCTAGCAGTGCAGGCATGTCGTTTCAGGTGCCCGGAGCAGCCTGAAGGAGTGGGGCAGGGCTGAGGACGCCGCAACTGGTAGTTCCTACCCTGTGCTGGGCTCAACTGCTAGCTGCTTCTTCCCCTGCAAGGAATGGCTGGGGCTGGGGCTGGGTCAGATGCAGCCCCAGAAACCTCCCTAAGCTACGGAAAGCTCCGCACATGCACACCCCTCCGCTTCCTGCCCCCATCGCTCCTCAGCCACAGGGAGAGGCGTCGTATGGGGAGCTGCTGCCCCATCCATCCAAGCCCCATGCATCTGGACCCCTCATACTCAGACCCCCATGCCAAGCCTCCCTCCCCCACACCCAGAACCTCCCCTACTGAAACCCCTGCACCCAAACCCCCACCCCACTGAGCCTCACCCCCTGCACCCAGAGCTCTCTGCACCCAGAGCCCCCCAATGAGCTCCAACCCCCCTGCATCCAGACCCTCATCAAGACCACCCTCCACTGAGCCTGCAGTACTCCAACCCCACCCCAACAGCCCCCCTGTGCACCTGGACCACCCCAACAAGCCTGTTGCACCCAGACCCCCACCCCACTGAGCCCCAACCCATTTCACCCGGACCCCCCTGCAGAGTCACATTCCTCCTGCACCCCCCAGCAAGCCCCTGTGCATCCAGATCTCCCACTGAGCCCCCTGCACCCAGATTGCCCCACACAGAACCCTCTCACCCCACACCTGGATCCCCCCACACTAAGCCCCTCCACACTTGGATCCTGCTGGGCTGAGTCTGCTTGCCCCACACCTGGATTTGGGGCCAGGGCTGGGCATCCGTGACTGTTCCCCTCACTTGCTATCTTGGTGCACCTGGCGTGGAGTGGCAGGGCACTGGGGGTTTTCTGGGGCAGGCCCAGCCCTTGTGCCATGTCAGGGTTGGGTGCAGCCTCACCACTTAATCCATATCCTGGTGGGGGAGGGGGGCAGAGAGGGCTGCAGGGTGATCTCCCACCTCTGTGCAGTCAGTGACCTCTGCTCCCCACTGCCATGCTAGAGACTCCACATTTATTTATTGACAAATGAAATATGCAGAATTTAAAAATATTATGTGCAGAATTTTTATTTTTTGGGCGCAGAGTTTTTCAATTTTTTTGGCGCAGAATTCCCTCAAGACTAACAAGAGTTTCATTAAGGTGGTAGAGGTAACAAGGCAGAACGAGCGGTTAAATGGAGAACAAGCCGGTGGTGGAAATCTGATGTACAAGGGAAGTTAAAAGGAAAGTCTTGTTCCAAGAATGTGAGGAAGCAGCTTATGATAATGAGACCATCAAAACTGCAAATGCAAAAAAAGGAGGCTAAAAGGGCAGTTGCTAAATCAAGACTGAACGCTGAAGAGGAATTTTACAGAAAACTGGAGGAAGATGATGGCAGGAAATTGGGTTTGGGGTTGGTAAAAAAGAGGAACAATGTAACAAGATGTGAAGAAATCTTTCTGCGTGAAGGATGGGATCTGTGAGGTGATGACCCCTAAAGAGGTACTAGAGCTATTTCCAAAGGCTGTTAAATGAGAAGAGGTTGCTGGGAGGGCAAGCATTGCCGGCAGCTATGGGCAAGCCTCAGAGGGTATCAGTCTCTGTAGAGGAGGTAGAAGCAGCGCTGGATAAGGTGGACAATGGTAAAGCAGCTGGTGAAGAGGAGAAACTGTTGATATGATCAAGGCAGCTGGAGGTACCTCCCTAGGTAACCCATTCCAGTGCTTCACCACCCTCCTAGTGAAATAGTGTTTCCTAATAGCCAACCTAGACCTCCCCCACTGCAACTTGAGACCATTACTCCTTGTTCTACTCCTGACCCTTGCCTCTCCTTTGGTTCTTGCCCTAACACCTCGCTCCTGGCCATGACCTACCATTCCTGGCTCTGAGCCCCAGCTCTGACTTCTGACTCCAATCCTAGATTGAACCCTTGGCTCTGACCCCCCACTTCTGTTCCCTCATCTGGATGCCCCATCTGCCCACTAGACCTGACTCCTGCTTGACCAGTAGGTTGGACTGCCTACGTTCCGATTCCCAACACTTCGGAAGGGTGATGCAAATAATCCAAAACCTACTAGTGCATCACCCTGCTAAGTCAACCTCTCAAAGTCCTTGAGAGAGATTTGGAGGCAAGGTCGAGGTGGAAGGTGGAGGAAAATATAGAAGAGGAGCCGCATGGCTTTAGAAGGGGAAGGAGAACCAATATTTGCAATGAGACAGAAGTCTGAAAGAATAGTAGCTAGAAGCCATAATTGTAACATAAAATGTATTGGTCTTGAAAAACATGACGTGGTTCCATGGGAGATGGTGTTTGGAGTATTGAGCTGGATGGGAGAGGGACTTCAAAAAGCAGAGATGCTAGAGGCGCTGTAGTGAGGGTCAGGAGCTAAGGTAGTAACTCTGAGAGTTTTGAGGTGTGATTGAGACAAGGCAGGGCACTGGGTCCCCTTCTCTCTGTCATAGTTGTGGAGTTAATCAGTAGGAGAACCAAGCTTGTGTAGACTCAGAGAAAACGAATGTACCCTGACAACCAGCCCTTCTGGCTGACAGCAAATCAGAACTGGTAAATATGGTATCAGGTTGGGCATCGGTGTTTGAAGACCCTAGTTTGAAGGTAAACACAAAGAAAACTGAAATTACACAGGGAAGGTGGAAGCAAGAGCTGTTGATTGAACTTTCAGGAGAGAAGCTGAATCAGAAGAGTTTGTGTACGTGGGAAGTACACTTAGTGCCATCGGAGAAAGATCTCAAGAATTGAAAAGAAGAACCCAGTGTGCATGGGCAGCAGTGGAAAATGTGGCAGGAACACTGTGGGACCAGCAGCGATGTAACCAACGCAGAGGAAAAGTGTATTCTGCGTGTGTTTGTCCCTACCTGCTCTATGGTTTGGAAATGGTGGGTCTTATGGAGATGGAGGAAAAGACGATAGAGGTAGTAGTAAATAATGCACTGAGGACGATGGGAGACAAATGGAGGGTAGACAGGGTGCGCATGGAAGAAATAAGGAGGAAGATGAATTTGGGACTCTCAGTGATAGGTTGCAGAGTGCATGTTTCAGGTAGGTTGGACATGTGATAAGAATGGGAGACGAACAACTAGCAAAGAAAGCATGTTAGGAAGAGGACAGCAAGAAAGAACAAGGGAGGCTGAGGATAGGCTGGAAAGACTGTGTCTAGAGACGTCTGCAAAGAAAAGGAGTGGAACTCCATGACCTGCAAGCCCATGCCATGCAAGGAGTGCCAAAGAATTTCCCTGCGTAAATGGGAAAAAGAAGTCAAGAAGGGAAGGGAAGTGTTAATTTACTATAAAAATATAATATAAATTGTTAAACAAAAAACATTTCAACATGAGAAATCAAAATCAAATGTTCTGATATTATATAAAAGAATCATTTCCATTTTTTTTCTAAACGACATGTCATTGATATGGACATATTCCCAATCTTGTCCAGTCAGCATCCGCTGATGGAAAACTGCTCCACCAGAACATTTTCTACCATCTGCAGTAAGGAGGGATCTGGGATGAGATTTAACAACATGCTCTTGTTAAGTCTATTAATCCTGCAGCCAGTGGTTTTCATTCTTTAGACTTATAGCTAAATGCCACTCACCTCAGGGGTTACCTCTAAGTCCAACGAACTGGACACAGTGTAACAGGAGCCGAAGTAGAGGGGCTTCGTCTGAGGGGGCTTGAGCACCTGTATAGACTGGTGCTTTTTCTCCTCTTCATCCACTGCCTATAAGAGTTCAAACACAGGTGTTTCCAGGAGATATGGCTAACAGAAAAAATATGGGGAAAGGCTCAATTCTTTCCTCCATGCTCCCACCGGACTGGGAAGTCCTGGATGGCCTCACACAGCAGAAAGCTGCTTGTCACCAAGCCAGGGAAGATGGTATCCAGATGCCAGCACTTAAGGTCTCTGCATATGCTGGGCAAGGATTGTGGTTCTTAAGAGCAGGATTTTACAAACACAAGGGGATCTAACAGAACCCATGAGGCAACCAAGTCACGGAACCTCCTTCACCCTCAAAGATGGAAGGGTGAGAGAGACTCGTGATGGAATTGCAGCGGGTCCTGGAAATGGCTGCAAAGACCATCTAAGACTTGGATATTGTTCACCCTCGAAGATCAGAGGGCTCCTGGAGGACTGAATACAGAAAAGGATTTTCCTGAGCTCCTAAGGGATTTAAGAGGCTACATCCCGTTGATTTCATATGGGAGGGAGACGCCTAACAGAGAAGACTAAAATGTTGGGGGTTCTGTTTGCGAAAAGGTTCGGTATTTCGGAATTAGGTTTCGTTCCAAATCAGATCAAAACCAAATTCACTGAAAAGCTTTGTGAAGGAACAGACCCCTCAAATGTCCCTAAAAGGTGTGCAATTGACATTCTTGCCCGTTTCACCGCAGCTGTGGCTGCATAGAAACCTGCCGGTGTTTTGATGAAAGAGTCGAGGACGGAACTGGTATCTTCTGACAGAACGAAGCTGTGTTGGGAAATTTCCAACCAGTTCTGGTGCCTAATTCACTTCCGCCGTTCTGAAAATCCCAGGTGCTGTTGAAAGTCAATGAGATGTGTGCTTCTAAGTCACTTGGGCACTTTGAAAGCCCCACCCACAACTTTCAGGCTCACAGAGTCTCAGGAATTCGGGGCCTACAGCCTGCAGGCAACCTACCGGGCCCAGCTGGGCTGAGCAGGCTGCGGGATTGGCTAGACCGCCTGATTGGTGGGAAGAGTCCCCAGGCCGGCACTTAAGCCCAGCAGGTCAATGGCTGCTCAAAGCATTTGCTGAAGGCTGCACTAGCTCCTCTGCCTGCTTGTTCCCAGCCCTGCTCTGGCAGTGCCTCCAGCAGGTAACTCAGTCCTGATCTTCAGCTGGGATTTCTGAATTCAGCTCTGGCCCAGCCTCTGGCATCTGACTCCAGTTCGGACCTGGGCTCCGACTCCGGGTTCCTGACTCCAGCTTTGACCCTTGGTTCCGATTCCTGGCTACCACTAACCACTGGGCCTGACCCCCCCTCTAACCACTGGGCCTGACCCCCGCTCTAACCACTGGGCCTGACTCCCGCTCTAACCACTGGGCCTGACTGCTCGCAACCCGGTCACTGACACAGTGAACAGATAGGCAGGAAAAACATGTTCAGGAAGCTGGACTCCCTCTGAGTCTGGATCAGCTGAGAGCTCCAGATGTCGGTTTAGCTGTCCCACAAGAGCAGCCTGCCCCCCTGGGAGTTCTCGCTCCCTCCGTGCCCTGCCCTGGCTGGCGGCTCTGGCTCACCCCTGCCGTGAAGTCGGTTCCCGGTTACCTGTATGAGCGAGCGGTCGTTGGGGATCAGGTAGAGGTGGAGGGTGAGGGCTGCAGCTTTGACTACCCGGTAGATCAGCACCACGGAGTGGATGGGTATGAATGGAAACACGGCATAGATGGGTTTCCAGAGCACCCCGACGAAGGAGAAGCCGGGGTTCTCCAGCACGGCGTGGAACGGCCTCACCCGTGTTGGCTCCTCCAGGGTCATCCCCCTGTCAACGAAGTGAGCGATTCGCATCTGGGACAGAACAGCATCTCTGCCTGTCACAGGGGGAAAAGGGGAAAGGAGGCTCCAATTAGGGTGACCAGACAGCAACTGTGAAAAATCGGGACAGGGGGTGGAGGGTAAGCGGAACCTATAGAAGAAAAAGACCCATAAATCGGGACTGTCCCTAAAAAATCGGGACATCTGGTTCCCTAGCTCCAATTTGCTCCACCGCTTCCTCACACTCACAGAGGGCAGAGCAGAGCGTGGCCGTCAGGACTCCTGGGTTCCACTCCCAGCTCGGGTGGGAGAGTGGGGTCTAGTGGGTTAGAGCAGGGGGGGCTGCGAGTCAGGACTCCTGGGTTCCATTGCTGGCTCCAACAGGGGAGTGGAATCTAGTGCATTAGAGCAGGGGGGCTGGGAGTCAGGACTCCTGGGTTCCATCCCTGACTCTGGGAGGGTTATAACTGAAGGTATCTAGATATCCAGGCGGAGAGATCACAGTGTCCTGGGTTTGTACTAAGCTCTGTCCCCAGCCCCTTTGTGTCTGTGTCTGCCATGGGGATCGCAGCTGTCAGTCAAACCTTAGACCCCGCTTATTGCTCTTGTCCGCTGTACCTCTGAGACACAGGAAGTGCGGGAGGTGAACGGCTGCCACGGCCCGGGATGGTTCCACCCGGATGTCGAACAAAGGGCCGGCCACCATCCACTGCTGCTTCTCGGATGCGCTCAGATGCCGATCCCAGGAGTCGTATCCGTACTGGATGGTCACGGCTGCCCTCACCTCGAACCCCAGTTCGGTCTCAGAGCAACGGAAGGAGCCTGGCCTGGGGAGGTGAACCCTGCACGGCACGGGGAGAAAGGGAGAGGGGGGATTAATCAGTGCGAGATGGAACAAGCCAACCACCTGCTCCCACTGACACCAGCTGGAGTCAGGTCTGTTAATTCCCATTGTTTGGGCATCACTGCATAGAGGCTCAGATCAGAACTGGGTCCCCATTCAGGGGCCCCTTGTGCCGGGCATCACACAGACCCCGGCCGAGATCAGGGCCCCCCTGGTGCCAGCCCCTGCACAGACCCCGGCCGAGATCAGGGCCCCCTTGTGCTGGGCACTGCCCGGACCCCGGCCGAGATCTGGGCCCCCTTGTGCCGGGCGCCGCACAAACACATCACAAGGGACAGCCCCAGAGAGCGAATAGTTCTCTTCTTTTTACAGATGGGGACCCAAGGCCCAGGGTGGATTAAATCAGTGCTTCTCAACCTGGGGCTCCCTGTGGGGCTGTGATCAGGTTTCAGGAGCTCTGCCAAAATAAAGCAGAGAGCAGGGCTGGCGTTAGACTCGCCGGGGACTGGGGCGGAAGCTGAGGTCTGAGCCCGGCTGCCCGGGGCTGAAGCCGAAGCCCGAGCAACTTAGCTTTGCGGGGCCCCCTGTGGCGTGGGGCCCCAGGGAATTGCCCTGCTTGCTACCCCCTAACGCCAGCCCTCGCTTTCAATCTACTGGATATGCAGGTGGGCCGTGGAGTTTTAAATCACGTTGTGGGGCCCGCCGAAAGAAAAGGGTTGAGAACCCCTGGATTAAATGATTGGTCCGAGGGGTCAGGGAGTCGGTGACAGAGGCAAGAATTAAACTCCAGGCTCCTGCGTCCCAGTCTAGTGTCTGTCCGAGAAGGCTCCAGGCTCTTACCTGTAGGATCTGGGCTTCCCCTCGGACTCTAGCACAAGCTCTGGCTTCACTTCTGACAGGTCCTAAGACACAGGAATAGGCGTTCAGGGGGGGAGGGATAGCTCAGTGGTTTGAGCATTGGCCTGCTAAACCCAGGGTTGTGAGTTCAATCCTTGAGGGGGCCATTTAGGGATCTGGGGCAAAAATTGGGGATTGGTCCTGCTTTGAGCAGGGGGGTTGGACTAGATGACCTGCTAAGGTCCCTTCCAACCCTGAGATTCTAGGATTCAGGCGGCTCCACTGGGAGCAGAGCTCTTGGAGGAGGGAACCCGGGCGGCTGTGGGCAAGTGTTCAGCTGGGGGCTGTTTCCGTGGCCTGAGACCCTGGCAGAGCAGGCTCCTGACCAGCTGGATTCCAGCCCCACAGTCAGTCATTGGCCTGGGGAAGGGGTTCCCAGGTGACAGACACGCCCCGCCCTGCCCTGCCTGCCCTGGTCGGAGCCAGGAGCTCAGGGGGGGAGTTTTGCAAACCATTGCTCCTGTTCAGTTGGGTGAAGAAGACACTTAATTTCAGCTGGGAATAGAACCCAGGAGTCCTGACTCCCAGCTCCCACCTTCATCCCCTAGACCCCGCTCCCCTCCCGGAGCCAGGGATAAAACCCAGCATTCCTAATGTCAAGGCCTTTCCCAGCTCTAACCAATAGCCCCCATTCCCCTCCCTGAGCTGGGAATAGAACCCAGGAGTCCTGCTTCCTAGCCCTGCTGCTTCAACCCACTAGCCCCCACAGCCAGAGATAGAACCCAGGAGTCCTGACTCCCAGCCCCCTCCCTGCTCTAACCCATAGACCCCATTCCCCTCCCAGAGCTGGGACTAGAACCCAGGAGTTCTGACTCCTGTTTTAACCCACTAGATCCTGGAATCGGAGGGTGAGGGAAGAGGCGGGAGTTACCCATGCGGGGATAGGGAGAAGGAATGAGTAGCAAGGTGAGAATTATTAAAGCGCTTTGAAATCAGTGAATGAAGAAGGAGCCAAGCCCATGTGGCTTTCCTTTCTCCCGCAAACACCCTAGTATCGGAGCAGTTTCTGATCCCACTGACCGGTCTTGCTACCCCTCTCCAGACTGCACTGCACCAACCCAGCCGGGTAACTTCCTCTGAACGGCCAGCTGGAGGCGCTAGAATACCCCGGCAGGCAGAGCGAGGTCCCCGTCCCTACCTCCTCGGTCACACACCACGTGCACTTCTCCCGCTTCCCGGAGGGGTCCATGGAGAGGTCCTCCCCGCCGGGTCCATCTCCGGCTGCAGAGAGGAAACACCATTCCAGATCGGCACAGCCCCGGGCCCACCTCCGTGGGATCACCGTCCGGGGGGCTGCTCTGCATGCTGACGCCACAGGAAAGGAGCAGCCGGAGCAGCTATGGTACAGCTTGACCCACAGCGCCTCCATGGGGCAGGGTTTCCAGTTTATACAATGGGACAGGCTGGGACTGGAGTAGCCAGGCGCGCAGTGCTCCTGCCCTGCTCCCTACAGCGCCCCCTGCTGGCAGAGGATGGACTTGGAGCCAGCATAGCCAGGAGCTCACCCCCAATCAGAGCGTCCCCTTAGCCAGAGCTATTTCCCTGCTCCCTTCAGCGCCCCCTGCTGGCAGAGGATGGACTTGGAGCCAGCATAGCCAGGAGCTCACCCCCAATCAGAGCGCCCCCTTAGCCAGAGCTATTTCCCTGCTCCCTACAGCGCCCCCTGCTGGCAGAGGACAGAATTGGAGCCAGCATAGCCAGGACCTCCCCCGCAGCCAGAGTTCCTGCCCTGCTCCCTACAGCGCCCCCTGTTGGCAGAGGCCAGGGCTGGATTGGCCAAGAGCTATCCTCAGCCAGGACTCCTGCCCTATTCCCTACAGTGCCCCGTGCTGGGAGAGCCAGGAGTTAAAAACAGTCAATCTCTCGGGGCCTGATCCAAAGCCAATCAAAGTCAAAGGCACAAATCCCCCGTTAATCTGATTTCTAGCCAATGCACCGTCTCCGTGGCTGGGATTCCTCTGTGCTGCTCGGAAAAGCCCCAGCAGAGCCCCAAACAGAGAGTTTGCAGGAAACATAAAAAGGGGAACCATTGTTTGCAGACAGCAGTGAATTTGGCTCCGGAGCACGGGGGAATTTCCACTTTCAGAGGGGAAGCAACAGCGAAATCTGCCTCGCCTGGGTCAGAAAAGCCACGTGTAGGGAAAGGGGTTAAAGCAAAACAGGATGGGGTTGGCACCAGCCTCCCGACTGCAAACAGCTGGCCTCTCCGTCACTCCCAGTTAGCGAGGGGGAAAAGGGCCTTTCCGGAGCTGGGATGTGGGAACAGATCCCCCTTACCGATCCCGGTGGCCTCAGCCAGTCGCTTGGCCAGAGGTCCCTGGTTCATGGCTTTCAGCATCTCCTGGGTCATCCACACAGCATGGCCTTCTCCGTAGGTGCTCACCAGCTCCTCAATCATCTCCATGACCTCTGCTCTCTCCTGCCCTCCCCAGGGGTCGGCCGTAGGGCCGCCCTGGGGATGGGTCTTGGCCGCTCTCTCCCGGATCCTCCTGAGACCCTCCTCGCCCAAGCTGCCCAAGGTTCGCGCCTGCATCTCTCGCACTCTGCAGAGGGCCCGTCTCTGCTCCCTGCATCGCTCCTCATAAGTCTCCAGCGCCTCGGCCAGTCCCCCTGCCAGCTCCCCACGTCTGATGGCCCTGAGCACTTCACCAGCCGTCTCCAAGCCACCGCGCACCCCGTAGTGGTTGATCAGCTCGGCGGCCATCTCTGCAGGCTTCGCTCTCCCCAGCCGGCCCCAGGGGATGGGGTTGTAGCCCCCTTTCTGCCCCATGTCGGCCAGCTTGACCTTGAACCTCCCGAGCTCGTCCTCCCCCAGCTCATTCAAGGTGCAGAGCAGGCGGCCCCTGGCTCCGGAGGTGGCTGATCGTTGCTCCCGGCGCTGCTCCTCGTAAGCGTCCAGCAACGCAGCCAATTCCTCGGCCAGATCTCCCCGGTTCACAGCTCTCAGCCCCTCCACGGTCACCTCCAGCCCGGCATCCACTGTCAGCCAGAGAGAGGGGTGGAAGGGCTTTGCTCCCCTCAGCAGCCCCCCACCCTCCAGCCCCCTCTTCAGCCAGACCTGACTGATCTTGGCCCTTAACTCCTTCAGCTCCCAGCCTGCCAGCTCCTTCAGGGCTTCCAGCAGGTGCTGCCTGCCTGTCTTCTCCATTGGATCTGGGACAGCAGAGAGACAAGAGCAGGAAGCTGAGCCACCGATGCTCAGAAAGGAAGGGGAGGAGCTACAAGGCCAAACCCCCTCGACATCGTCCCTTAGCCCCGCCCTCTCTTTTCTGTATGTTCTAATCCCGCCCTCTTCACCATGGTATCCAGTCATTCAAGAAGCAACGTCACCCACGGCTGTCACACCTGGACCACCCTCTCTCTTATTCAGGCAACAAATTTGAGGAGGTGGTTTTACCTCTGTTGTGCGGTACTGGACACCCACGCTGGGGTGCTGGGTGCGGTTCTGGAGGGCCCATTTCCAAAAGGATGTTGGAAAATCAGGGGAGGTGCAAAGAAGAGCCACAAAAATGGCTGGAGAACGTGCCTGAGAGGGAGAGACTTAAAGAGCTTGATCCGTTTAGAGGATCAGAAAGGAGCGGTGGCTTGGGGTTTGTGTCCACTTACATTTTATAGCGCTCCAACTTGCTGGTTCAGGGGTGTGAAAAATCACAACCCACCCCCCGAGCGCAGCAAGTTTGAGCGCGGTAAAGCGCCAGTGTGGACAGGCTCCGAGCGCTGGGAGCCGCGCTCCCAACGCTCTGAACTATTCCCCTCATGGAGGTGGATTACCAGGAGCGCTGGGAGAGAGCTCGAGACCACATTCACACACCAAAGCGCTGCCGCCGCAGTGCTGCGAACTTCCCAGTGTCAACGTAGCCTTGATCTGGGTGTAGAAGGCCCTTCGCAGGGAGAACATCCCAGATGCTAAAGGGCTCTTTGATCTAGTGGAGAAAAGCAGCACACAACCCGGCAGCTGGCAGCTGAAGCCAGACAAATTCCAATGCTGACCAAAGCAGAGAGATTTAACATGGAGGGGGATGAAGCCTTGGAACAAGCTCCCGGGGGCGGTGGGGGACTCGCCATCTCTTGACGGTCTCCGGTCCAGACTGGAGGGCTTCCTGGAAGATGCTTTAGCTCCGTGCAGGGAGAAGAGAGTGAAACCCTCTGCCCTGTGCTCTATAGGAGGTCAGACTAGCTGATCAAATGATGCTTCCTGGCCTCAAACACCTAGGCATTGCGTGTACAGCGGAGCGGTTGGTTTGAGTAGAGGTTTGTTGGTGTCTCAGGCATTTCTTGTTGTCTTCTCAGTGGACTCTGGTGCTAACCCCATGTTCATCCCCTGGGGATCCAGGGAAGAAAAAATGAAGTTGCTCTCACCTGTCAATGGGGGCTTCCGGCCCTCCGAGCAGCACAGGGATGTGTCCCTGGGGCTGTTGTATTTATTAGCGAACGGGCAATGTGTAGAGCCCTACCAAATTCACAGCCGTGAAAAATGCTTCATGGACCGTCAAATCTGGGCTCACCATGAAAACTGGTCTTTTGTGTGCTATTACCCTATACTATATACAGATTTCACAGGGGAGACCAGCGTTTCATGATCCAAAAAAGGGTCACGGGAGGGGAGGGGGTCACAAGGTTATTGTTGGGGGGCGGGTCGCTGTATTGCCATCTTTACTTCTGCGCTGCCTTCAGAGCTGGGTGGCCAGAGAGCGGTGACTGCTGGCCAGGCACCCAGCTCTGAAGGCAGCAGCGCAGAAGTAAGGGTGGAAATACCATGACCCCCACTACAATAACCTTGCAAACCTCCCCACACACACACACAACCTCCTTTTGGGTCACGACCCCTACAGTTACAATCTCAGATTTAAATAGCCGAAATCATGAATTTTGCTATTTTAAAAATCCTATGACCGTGAAATTGACCAAAATGGACTGTGAATTTGGTAGGGGCCTAGTGACGTGAACTTGTCAGTGAAGACCGCAGGAGTTCGTTCGCTGTGCACTAGGGCTGCAGAGCAGTGGGGTGGAGGGTGCTAGCAATTCATTCCAGGGGCAGTGAGTTCCGCAGTCTGGGGCCTGAGAAGGCCCCGCCCCCTGCACAGACAGTCTTCGCCCTTGCAGTAGCTAAATCCGCTGCGTCAGCAGACCGGATCCACCAAGGACGGTGGAAATCCCAGAACTGGGGGTCATCTTCTCGGTATCCCTGAACCAGCCCACTTAGCACTTGGGAATTTCTGGATGCCTCAGTTTCCCCACTGGAGACGAAAATCCTTTGTCTATTTTTCCTTTTTATGTGACTGTGCAGCCTCCGGCGTAAATCTGGAGTGACCCCCAGATGCCAATGGAGTCAGAGCGGGAGTCTGACCTCGGTGACCCCAGTATAAATCCAGAGTAACCCCACTGATGTCAATGGCGTCCCAGCAGGATTCGGAGCTTATCGAACCCGGCGTAATTGAATCCTGTCCTAAATCTGCTTTCCCTTTAGGATGACTGGATCGGTTCCTCGTGCTGGCGTAAGATGCTATAACCGCTGGCAGGCAGCGTGGACAGAGAAGAGCCCCACCTTTTGGACAGGCCGCATCCGGTGTGTGCAAAGGAGGCTGCGATCTTCCTCCCCGGCTGGTGGCAGGAGGAGGAGCTGGCGGGAACAGAGCGGAGCCGTCAGGCTGAGCTACGGGGAACAGAGAGTGGAACAGGCTGGAGGAGCGGGGCATGTGGCAATGGGATTGGTTAATGTGGAGCAATCGCTGATGCAGCTTCCTGATTCTTTCTCTGCTTGGCTCCGCTGCCCTCCGAGGGGGCGGAAGGTGGTATGGAGGGGACGGGGAGAAGCCGCCTGCTGCAGACCCTGGCAGGGCTGGGGAAGGACGAGCTCCGGAGATGGAAAGAGAAGCTGAGCAAAATACCACTGAAGGAGGGATACCAGCGCATCCCCCAGGCCCTGCTGGAGACAGCCGATCCGGGGGCCCTGGCCGAACTGCTGATCAGCTACTACGGAGAGGAGGATGGGTTGCAGCTGGCTTTGCTAGCACAGGCTGTGTGCAGTGCAGAACAAGCAGCAATGGATGTCTCAAGGGCAGCTGGTGAGTTACCAGGAAGGAGGAGACCTGACCCAGTGGGTCCCCAGTGCCTCTTGGGTCTTCCCTCAGCTGTCCGCTCTAGAGACTGGGAACAGAGTCACGGGACAAGCCCAACCCTGAGCCATCAACCCCTCCCTGCCCGGCCTTCCCATCGCATCGCCCCAAACTGGCGCATCCTGCTGCCCCGCTACCCTGCCCCGCCCTCCCCAATCCACTGTCCCAAGGATAGCTGGCAGCAAAGGCTAGGGCTGCCCCTGGAAATGAACAGCTGTCCCCAACAACCTTGTCTCTGCCCCATCTCCCCCCCCCCCCACCACCATTGTCCTGGACCACGCCCCTCTCTGCCCCACACCTCCCATCACCCCAGAGAATCACAGAAGTGTCAGGGTGGAAGGGACCTTGAGAGGTCGTCATGTCCAGCCCCCTGCGCCGAGGTAAACCTGGACCATCCCTGACAGGTGTTTGTCCAACCTGTTCTTAAAACCCTCCAGTGACGGGGACTTCACAACCTCCCTTGGAAGCCTGGTCCAAAGCTTAGCTACCCTGAGAGTTAGACAGATTTTCCTAATATCTCACCTACATCTCCCTTGCAGCAGATTAAGCCCGTTGCTTCTTGTCCTGCCTTTGGTGGACACGGAGAACAATTGATCCCTGTCCTCTTTATAAAAGCCCTTAACATCTTTGGAGACTGTAATCAGGTCCCCCCTGACTCTTCTTTTCTCGAGACTAAACATGCCCAGTTTTTTAAACTTTCTTTGTAGGTCAAGTTTTCTATACTTTCAGTCATTTTTGTTGCTTGCCCATGCACTCGCTCCAATTTGTCCTAATCTTTCCTAAAGTGTGGCACCCAGAATTGGACACAGTGCTCCAAGTGAGACCTCATCAGTGCTGGGTAGAGCAGGACAGTTATCTTCCATGTCTTATATACAACACTCCTGTTAATACAACCCAGAATATTAACCCTTTTCACAGCTGCATCACATTGTTGACTCATATTCAATTTGTGACCCACTATAGCTGCCAGATCCTTTTCAGCAGTACGACACCTAAGCCAGTTATTCCCCATTTTGTAGTTGTGCATTTGACTTTTCCCTCCAAAGTGTACTTCTTTGCACGTGTCTTCATTGAGTTTCATCTTATTGTTTTCAGGCCAATTTGTCAAGGCCCCTCTGAATTCTAATCCTGTGCTCCAAAGTGCTTGCAACCCCTCCCAGCTTGAGGTCATCAGCAAATTTCCTAAGTGTCCTCTCCACTCCACCATCCAAGTCATTAATGAAAATAGTGAACAAGACCCAGGACAGACCCCGACAGGACCACACTAGATACATTCTCCCAGTTTGACAGCGAACCATTCATAACTACTCTTTGAGTGTGGTCTTTCAACCAGTTGTGCATTCATTTTATAGTAGTTTCCTCTATCCCTAGTTCGTTTATGAGAATGTCAGGTGGACCTCATCAAAGGATGTACTAAAAGCAAGATATATCATGGCTGCCTGCTTCCCCCACAGCCATTAGGCCAGTAATATTGTCAAAGAAGGAAGTTTGGTTGGTTTGGCATGATTTGTTTTTGCAAAATCCCTGCTGGCTAGTCCTTATAAACCTGTTGTCCTCTAGGTGCTTATAAACTGACTGTTTAATAATTTTTCCAGTCTCTTTCTAGGTATGAGAGTTCTATAATTCCCCGGGTCCCCTTTGCTCCTCTTTTTAAAGGCAGGTATTGCATTTGGCCTTTTTCAGTCCTCTGGAACCTTACCTGTCCTCCAGGGTATCTCAAAGATAATTGCTGATGGTCCCAAGATTGCTTCAGCTGGTTTCTTAAGCACCCTAGGATGAATTTCATCAGGCCTTGCTCACTTGAAAACCTCCAACTTATCTAGCTATTCTTTAAGTGCTTCCTTCCCTATTTGGGCGTGTGGTCATTTCCCCTTACTGTTAATATTAATTATGTTAAGTATCTGGTCACCATTAACCTCTTCGTGAAAACTGAAACAAAATAGACATTAAACACCATTTTTGATGCCATCCATTATTAGCTCTCCTTCCCCACTGATTGGAGGACCTACACTTTCCTTCATCTTTCTTAAGAACCTCTTCTTGTTTCCTTTTATGTCCCTTGCTAGGTGTGACTCATTTTGTACCTTAGTCTTTCTAATTGTTTCCCTACATGCTTGTGCTCCTATGTAGCAATTTGTCCATGTGTCTCCTTTCTGTGAGATTCCTTTTTGATTTTCAGGTCATTCAAGTCCTCCTGCTGAAGCCATAATGGTCTCTTATTATTCTTCCTCTCTCTTCTTTTCATCGTGATAATTGTGCCTGTAATACGGTCTCCTTGAGAAGCTGCCAGCTCTCCCCTGAACTCCTTTTTCCCTTAGATTTTCTTCCCAGGGGACCTCACCTATCAGTTCTGAGTTTGTTGGTCAGCTTTTTTGAAGTCCATTGTCCTCATTCTGCTGCTCTTGCTCCTTTCTTTCCTTAGGATCGTGACATCTATCCTTTCATGACTGCTTTCACCCAAATTGCCTTCCACCTTCAGATTGGCCACCAATTCCTCCCGGTTGGACAGAATCAAGTCTCAAACGGCCGTCCCCTTGGTTTCTTCCTCCACTTTCTGAAGCAGAAAGTTTCCCCAATACCATGCCAAGAACTTATTGGACAGCTTGTGTTTTGCCGCATTACTTTTCCAACAGCTGGCTGGGGAGTTCAAGGCCCCCATTACTACCAGGTCCTGTATTTTGGGTATTTGTTATTTGTTCTGGAAATGCCTCATCCGCCCCCTATTCCTAATTTGGGGGTCTATAGAAGACCCCCTACATCACCCATACTTTATACCCCTTTTATCTTGACCAGAGACTTTCAGCTGCTCTGCCTCTCACTTCCTTCTGGACTTCAGAACAAGTGTATACATTCTTGATGTACAATGGAACCCTGTCTTCCTTTTTTCTCTGCCCGGCCTTCGTGAGCAAGCTAGACCCCTCTATAGCAATATTCCAGTCATGACACTTATCCTACCAGGGCTGTGTGATGCCATACATCTGCCCCGCACCCCTCCCATCACCCCATGTGACCTGCACTTTGTCCACCGCAACCCACCCCATCACCTGCACTCTGCCCACCGCAACCCACCCACCTGCCCCTATTCCCACTATCACCCCCTGCAACCTCCACTCGGCAGATTTACACTGTGGTGGCTGAGATCAGAATCCAGGTCAGTCTTGTCTCCATTGACATCAGGAGGCTCACTCCAGATTCACACCGGGGGTCGCTGAGATTAGAAGGTGGCTAACATTTTTCAGAATGTCAGTCACATTTTGTTTTTCTTTTCAGGATTAATCAGTGGAGAAGCTGAATCGACCCCTAGTCCTGCTGCACACACAGCAACTGCAGGGGCGCTCTGCTTCTCTCTGTCTAACATACGCACTGGCCCACTGCAGCAAAAATGTGTCCCCTTTCCCAGTGCTATTCCTGGCAGCCACACTCTGTCCAAGTAACTAGGCCTGTGTACAGTCTAAAATCTACTTGATTCAAGACTCTCGCTCACATCCTGTCCCAAACTCCAAGCTGTGCATTGTCACCGTGAGGCTGTTAGCCAGCTGTTGTGCCCCACCCCAGAGGTGGCTGCATTTCAACAGCAGATGAGTGGTTCATGTGCATCGTTGCTGTGTGGCTGTTAACCAGCAGCCTCACCTCAGTGATAGCTAATTTCTAATGCTGTTTAGCATCGCTGTGTGTCTTCTTAAGCGGCTGTCGTACCCCACCAAATCAAGACAGTAGGCAGTGTGTGTGGGGGGGGGGAGGGTTGGATACTACACTAGATGGCCTTATGGCTCTGACCTGGAGCAGCAGGGAGGGAGCAGGAACCCAGGCTAGATGGGCCCATTAGTTAGGGGGCCGATCAGGACTCAGGGTGCATGGGGGGCAGGTACTGGGCCCTGTGTCTGACGCGCACCCTCTTGGACTCTTTGCCCTGTGAAAGAGCAGGACCCTGTCTCACGCATCTCCGAGGTCCCTGATGAGCTGCTGATGAGGAGTCTTTCAGAGTTTGAGCAGACTAAAGTAACAACCTTCCCCCGCCTGCCTCTGCCTCCGCAGTGGCTCAGGAAGCTGATGGGCAAGAAGGGGAAGCAGCGTCAGGCCTCCCCAGGCGGTGAGTGCAGCTGGCCAGGGCACGGGTTTCCCATCCCGTGGAAATTTTCAAGCCTTCGAGTAAGTTTTCCCGTCCCTGCTCGGGATGAGACAGCAAAATCTCCAATATTTCTGCAAAGTGACACACCAAACACTTTTGCAGTTCAGGTCCCTCGGGGCATTTCAGGTCGGTTTCGACGACTCTGGCTCTTCGGGTGGGTGGTTCCCACCTCCTTTTTTCGAAAGCCTAATTCGCTAAGATTTGGAAACGGAAAGACGGTTTGAACTGGAAAACCTGGGAGTTCTCATTACTAACAAACAAGGCTTTATTGTCACTGGAAAAAAACAAACAAGGCTTTATTGTCACTGGGGGAAAAGGGTCTCCTGGAAAAATTCCCGACCAGCCGTAAAGTGATGTCTGTAGGCGACCGCATCCAGGCCTAGACAACCGAGCCGATGGTGCCGATCAGTTAGCTGTGGGGAACCAGGTGGAGGCGCTGGTGGGGGGAGCCAGGGAGAGCGACACAGACTGCCCTGCAGCAGCGACTGGGAAAGGGGGTGAGGACCAGGCAATGCCCACCTAGCCCTGCCTGCTTGGGACCAGATCCTTCCAGCATTACCCCGAGGCCATCAAGATCTGAATCGAACCCTGACTCAATTGCTGAAAGTGGAGTCACTCCGGATTTACATCCGGATCACAATTTGGCTCACGTTTTTCCATAGACGTTCGGTTACTTTTTGTTTTTCTTCTCAGGATCCATCCATGAAGAGCTTCAATTCACCCTTCCGTCTAGTGCAGGGACAGAGGCCTCAGGAGGTGGGTAGCGCTGAGGATAGCTCTGCGTCTGTCTGCCTAACATGCACACTGACCCATGGCAGCAAAAGGTGTGTCCGCCTTCACGGTACTAATGGGGCCACCTTACTCCTGGCCACCACCACTCAATGCAAGTAACCAGGCCTAGGTACAGCCTAAAATCTACTTGCTTCAGGATTCTCGTTCACATCCTGTCCCAAACGCCAAGCTGTGCCCTGTCACTGTGCGGCAGTTAGCCAGCTGCCGCACCCCACCCCAGAGGTGGCTGCATTTCAGCAGCAGGTGAGCGATCCCTGCGCGCCATTGCTGTGCGGCTGTTAACTAGCTGCCCCACCAGCTGCATTTCAATGCTGTGTGGCTTTGCTGCGTGTCTTCTCAGCAGTCATCACTCCCCACCGAATCGAGACAGCAGAAAACGTGGGGGGGGGGATATTGGGCTAGATGGGTCAAGGGGTCTGATCAGGGGCAGCAGGGAGGGGGTGGGAACCCAGGCTAGGTGGGCCATTAGTCGGGGGCGGGGGGCAGGTACTGGGCTGTGTGTGACGCGCACCATCTATGTCTCCCTCCAGACCCCGTCAGGGAACAGGGCCCTGACTCCCAGCCCTCTGAGGACACCGACTTGCTGCGGGATATGGGGTTGGTGGAGCCCGAGAGGAGCAGATTTTCAGGGCACACAGTGAGGATGAAGAGCGTCTTCCCCCACCTGACTCTACCCACACCTCCGCAGTGGCTCAGGAAGCTGACGGGCAAGAAGGGGAAGCCGCGTCAGGTCTCCCCAGGCAGTGAGTGCAGCTGGCCAGGACACGGTTTCCCTGGCTCAGGATCCTCATTCACTTCCGGTCCCAAACTCCTATCGGTGCCCTGTCACTGTGCGGCTGTTAGCCAGCTGCTGTGCCCCGCCCCAGAGGAGGTTGCATTTCAGGGCCATGTGGCATCGCTGTGTGTCTTCTAAGCAGCCGTCACGCCTCCCCCCAAGCCAGGACAGCAGGAAGTTTGGGGGGGCAGGAGAGGGCATACTGAGCTAGATGGGCCCACTGGTCTAATCCAGGAGGGCAGGGGGAGGGATACTAGAAGGGGTTATTGCTTGATGCTCTCATTCTCTCTGGGCCCAGCTACATACCTGGACCCCTTGTACAACCAGAGAGGTGGGTCTAGTCCCCAGGCGGAGGAGAATGAGGAGCAGGAGAATTGGGGGGGGAGGAGGGGATGGCCCATTCTAATAGCTCATGGGGAGGTCCCCGCCGGCTGCGGCTGGTGGCCTGGAAGACACACGCAGGGCTGGACGTCTAGGGCTGGTCGGAGGCTGTGCTGGAAAAGCGGCATCTGGGCACCGAGCATCCCAGGGTGGGACTCGCTGGGTCTTGGCAGGGGCAACCAGGCGAGATGGACCCATTGCTCTGATGCAGGGGGCTGGCTGGGCCCATGGGTCTGATCCAGGGCAGCAGGGAGGAGTTGGGATGCCGGGCTAGATGGGCCCATTCTTTGATGCTTCTCTCTCTCTCTCTCTCTCTCTATTTCTCTGCCTGGACCCTGCTATGGAAGCAGCCTTCCCGCAACGCTCCCAGAGCACTGTGCATCATCCCCAGGAGGAGTCTGTTTATACCAGCATGCCACAGGGACCTCTCATGTGGTATGGGTCCATGGGCCCAGTCACACAGATGACGGGGAAGAACAAGGCCGGGGATCCCGTTCCCCCTCTGCTGGAGGCACTCGGTGCGGGGCCAGGTGTGTTGGGAAAGCAGTCGCTGGGCCGGGAGCTCCCCCGGGTGGGATACCAGACTAGTGGGCCCCTGGGTCTGCTCCATTCAAGTCCCAGCTCCCCAGGGGCGTGCGCTGGGTGTCTTGTGACTGCAGCCGTGGGTGCAGCGGTGACCAAGGGGGCGGGATCCCCGAGGGCTGGACGCCACCTCACAGACAACGAAGCCACCTCCTCTTCTCCCTCTGCCGCCAGTGTGACCCAGCTGGGAACAGGGCCTCCAGATCAGCGAACTCCCTGTCTCTCCAGCCACCACCCCATGACAGGCAGCGGGGATCTCCTCTGGTCCAGCGGCAGACAGGAGTCGCTGGGAGGGAGTGGGAAGAGCTGATCGGTGGGTGCTGAGCACCCCCTATTTTTTTTCCATGGGTTCGCCAGCCCCAGAGCACCCACGGAGTCAGCGCCTATGTCTGGGGCACAAGGGCCCTCCAGGCAAATGGGCTCTGGAGAGCTCCCCTTTAAAGGCATAGGGTCCCCCTCCCATCCTGGGAGGAGATGGAGGGGCCGGGCTCAGCTGAGGAGCCTGCTCTGAAGACAGGTAAACAGGTGTGCTCTAGTGGGACATTACTGAGAGTATCCAATTCAGGACAAACTGCCAAGAAACAGGGCAGTCCCAGCCCAAGACTGGTGGTCCTCATAGAGCATCAGGGTTAGAAGAGACCTTAGGAGGTCGTCTAGTCCAATCCCCTGCTCAAAGCAGGACCAATCCCCAATTTTTGCCCCAAATCACCCCCTCAAAGATTGAACTCACAACTCTGGGTTTAGCAGGTCAATGCTCAAACCACTGAGCTAGCCCTCCCTCGTTTATAAGAGACACCAAACCAGCCCACAAAAATAACTTCTTGTCTCACCACACTGGCTATCAAGAAGTTAGAGACGCAATTCCCTCAGATACTCCAGTTCCCTGTATCCCCACTCCATATAGGGAGAAGTGGTTGTTAAAACCAGCGTCCCCAGTTCATATTTCAATCAGAGAACATCACATTCCCTCACACGCAGCTCCCAAGCCTGGTCACCACCAGGGCCTGATGTCAGTGGAATCTGCCTGCCACATGTTCAACCCTGGATGTTCTTTCCTCTGCTCTGACTGGCTGTTTGCCTCTCTTTCCCACCCAGTTATAGTCCCCTCATAGGCCTCAGGCTGCTGACCTCATTGTCCCTGCCAATTACCTCCACAGTAAGACACTGACTTGAATCCAATCTCGTGCTTTTGGACTTCAGCTGGTTGCCTGCAGGGGTCAGGAAGGATCCCCCAGTTGATTTATTTTATAATCATATTGTAAAAATGAGAAAGTCAGCAATTTTTCAGTAATAGGGGCTGACACTTTTGTATTGTTATGTCTGATTTTGTAAGGATGTAATTTTTAAGTGAGGTGAGATTTGGGGGTACACAAGACAAATCAGATGCCTGAAAGGGGTACAGTTATCTGGAAATGTTGAGAGCCACTGCTTTAATCACTCAACTAAAGCTTGGTCGGAATTTTTCAGATTTCAAAATTGGGATTTAAAAATTTACTTGGCATTTTGACCAGAAAAATGGACGAATTTTTTTAAGCCATCATTAGAACCGGCTGGAAATTTGAATTTCCATTTTGTGAAATTCTGCATGATGTTGACCTTTGATTTTCGTTCCAAATCCAAAATCTTTGGCCAAACCTCCCTTGATGGAAATTTTTGCAAACCTCCCATTTTGCTTGAAACTCAGACCTCAGCCTCTTCCGCCACGTCCTCCTTCTAAAAAGTTGCCAAAAATCTTCACAATTTCAGTTCCAATGAAAGGGCATCGCTCGACAGAAAAACATTGCATCAGAAAAGCTCTTGTCATTATAGCTTTTTCTGGTTCTCAACAAAACAACTGGGGGGAGGGATAGCTCAGTGGTTTGAGCATTGGCCTGCTAAACCCAGGGTTGTGAGTTCAATCCTTGAGGGGGCCATTTAGGAATCTGGGGCAAAAATTGGGGATTGGTCCTGCTTTGAGCAGGGGGTTGGACTAGATGACCTTCCAACCCTGATATTCTATGATTCTATGGTTAGCGCTAAAAGCCCTGCTGGATAAAATGTGTCAAAGTGCAACAACACTGAGTTTGAATGAACATAAGAGCATTAAAATGGCCATACTGGGTCAGACCCAAAGGTCCATCCAGCCCCGTATCCTGTCTTCTGACAGTGGCCAATGCCAGGTGCCCCAGAGGGAATGAACAGCACAGGTAATCCTCAAGTGATCCATTCCTGGCCTCTGGCTAACAGGCTATTAACACCCTCCCTGCCCATCCTGGCTAATAGCCACTGATGGACCTATCCTCCATGAATGTATCTAGTTCTTTTTTGAACCCTGTTATGGTCTTGGCCTTCACATCCTCTGGCAAGGAGTTCCACAGATTGACTGTGCACTGTGTGAAAAAATACTTCCTTTTAATTGTTTTAAACCTGCTGCCTATTAATTTCATGAAGAAAGGGGGGGGGGGGAATTGATGCATTTTTGTCATTTCCCCCCCTGAGCTGTACTGATGTACTTTGTTATTGTTTATTATTGATATTATCCCGGCTCCTTGGAGCCCTACTCCTGGCTCAGAATCCCATTGTGAATGGACACAGAACAAAAAGACAGTCCCACCCCCCAAAGAGCTGGCAAGCTAAGCAGTGAAATCGTTGCGATCTACTGATGAATAGTCAGGTACTATTACTGGTCTCTCTCCTCCATAGGACGTGCACGTCACATGCCAGCTCTTCATGATTTAACTTCCGGTGATGAAAACCCCGCATTGGCATCAGCAGGTGAGTCCAGAATCGCCCAGAGGGATGGAACGGGCCCGGTGGGAACTCGCTGCAGGGTGGACAACGGGAGCGCCAGGGGCTGTGTCTCTCTGCAGCACTGCTGGACTTTTCCCTAAGGGAAGCTGGGGTCAGCGAGATCAGAATCCGGCCCGGACGCCATTGACACCAGTGGGGTCCCTCCAGATTTACACCACAGTCACTGAGGTCAGAATGTGGCTTAATTTTTTCAGAGTTTTGGCTCTTTCCCTCTGTTTTGCACTGCAGGATCGTTCGATGATGAGACTGAGCCCGGCCCTAGTTCTGTGGCGGGGGCAGCTGAGGCTGAAGGTAGGTGGCACCGATCATAGCTCTGCCCCTCAGCTTCCATCATACACACTGGCCCATCACATCCAGAGGTTCTTCCGCCCTCCCAGTGCCAATGGGGCCACCTTATTCCTGGCAACCATAATTCTGTACAAGCCACTGGGCCTGTGAAGAGCCTCCGAGTCCAGTAGGTTCAGGATTCTCCTTCACTGCCTGTCCCTAACTCCCAGTGTCACCGTGCGGCTGTTAGCCAGCTGCTGCGCCCCACCCCAGAAGCAGCTGCATTTCACTGCTCAGTGAACGATCCCTGTGCGATGTTGCTGTGCAGCTCCCACTCGGCTGTCACGCCCCAGAGGTGGCTGCGTTTCAGCACTGGATAGGCTATCTCTGTGCAGTGTTGCTGTGAGGCAGCTACACAGCTGCTGTGTCCCACCCCAGAGGTGGCTGCACATGTATCCCTGGAAAGCAGCTCGGGATGGAAGGCGCCTGGGAAATAGATGCTAATGACGTTATTGACATTATTAATAATTCATCCCTCCCCAGAGATCATCTGCCAACAGACCCTGCTTCTCTCCGCTGGGGCCGCGGCTGGGGCTGCGGGTGAGTGAGGTTGAAATGGACCAGGTGGTGGGTGGTTTGATGGGCCTCGCTCATGGCTGAGCAGAGAGAAACCAAACGTTCCCTTGTGGCTCTGACTATCCGCTGATCAGACCCTGTCTCTGCCCCCAGCTCCTGCATCAGGTTTAATCTCCACTGTCTGCAGGATCGCTCTGGGCTCTCCTCTCCCCCCACTCCATATCCTTCCCACTCCTCTCCCCTTTATGCTCTGATCCTCCTCCCTGACCCCGTCTTTCCCACCCCACCCTCTGATCCAGCATAGAGCCGTTCCCACGGGGCTTGTGAGCCCGGCGCTCTACGCACAGCGGCAATGTCAGGGCTGGACAGACGCAGAGAACAGGGCCATCCGCGGGGGAGTTTGCTGATGGAAATGCCCAGGTCCCATTGCTCTGCACAGGGGATGGGGGCTCCTTATTCAACGTTGTGAGAATGTGAGATGTGAAAGGGCCTTTCCCTCTCTCAGCCGCAGGAGAGACCAGCCCAAGTGAGGATCCCAGCAGGGACCCCTGGGGACAGGACAAATGTGACTTGTGTCCCAGAGAGGAGGTAAAGAATTGTGGGATCTCCTCAGATCCTCGTCTGTCTGTCCATCTATCACCACTTCCCTTCTCGCTTTCTCTCCCTCCCCCTCAGCCATACCTCTGAGAATTTCACCACTGCCCAGACCTGGGGCATCTCAGGCACCTGGGAAACGCCCCTGGGGAATAGGGTGACCAGATGTCCCGGTTTTATAGGGACAGTCCCGATTTTTGGGTCTTTTTCTTATATAGGCTCCTATTACCCCCCACCCCCTGTCCCGATTTTTCACATTTGCTGTCTGGTCACCCTACTGGGGAATGACTGACTGTGGGGCTGGAATCCAGCTGATCACAGAGTCCCCCCTGCCAGCCACTCTACCAGGATCCCAGGCCATGGAAACAGCCCCCAGCTGAACACTTGGCCACAGCTGCCCAGGTTCCCTCATCAAAGAGCTCTGCAGTGGGAAATCCCCAGTGAGGCTGAGTTAACGCCTGTTCCTGTGTCCTAGGAGCCTCCAGAAGAAATACACCCTGAGACTGTTCGGGGCCCAGATGGGAAGCAGGAGACGTACAGGTGAGAGCTGAGGCTGGGAGTTCGGTGTCAGCCCCTCTGCAGCAGTCCCTGTCTGGGAGCGCAGGTCAGCTCTGATCGCACTGAGTGCGCAGCGTCCCATAGGGGTCGGCTCAATGTAAAGAGACGCTCGCGTGGGTGGGGAGAGCAGAGCAGGGGGAGAATGAACCAGGAGTCCTGAGAGCTCTGGGAAGGGAGTGGGTCAGAGCCGAGGGGCAGAGACTGGGAATCAGGACTCCTGGGCTCTATCCCCAGCACCGAGAGGGGAGTGGGGGTTTAGTGGGTCAGAGCAGGGGAGCTGGGACTGAGGAGATCTGGGTTCTACTCTCAACTTTGCCAGTTCCTCACTAAGCCCTGGTCTACACTACGAGTTTAGGTCGAATTTATTAGCGATATTTCGATTGATCCGTGCACCCGTCCACACGACGAAGCCCTTAACATCGACTTCTAGGGCTCTTAAAATCGATCTCGCCACTCCACCCCCAACGAGGGGATTAGCGCTTAAAGCGATATTGCCGAATCGATGTAGGCTTAGTGAGGACGCAATTCGACGGTATTGGCCTCCTGGATCTATCCCACAGTGCAACATTTGACCGCTCTGGACAGCGGTCTGAGCTCGAATGCTCCGCCCAGGTAGACAGGAAAAGCCCCGCGAACTTTTGAATTTCATTTCCTGTTTGGCCAGCGTGGTGAGCTGCAGGTGAGCGCAGATCTCATCAGCAGAGGTGACCATGATGGAGTCCCAGAACCGAAGACGAGCTCCAGCGTGGACCGAGCGTGAGGTACGCGATCTGATCGCTGTTTGGGGAGACGAGACCGTGCTAGCAGAGCTACGGTCCAAAAGAAGAAATGCCAAGACATATGCCAAAGTCTCCAAGGGCATGCAGGACAGAGGCTACAACAGGGACGCGCAACAGTGCCGCGTGAAAATTAAGGAGCTCAGGCAAGCCTATCAAAAAACCAGAGATGCAAACAGCCGCTCTGGGTCACAGCCCCAGACATGCCGCTTCTATGATGAGCTGCATGCCATTCTAGGAGGTGCAGCCAGCACTGACCCACCCATGTGGTATGACTCCGTATGTGGATCATCAGAACCCACAGAGGAGCATGTTGATTATAATGATGCTGAAAATAGCGCCCAGACACAGCAAGGAAGCGGAGAAGCCCTTTTCCCCGACAGCCAGGAACTCTTTGTCACCCTGGAGCCAGTACCCTACGAACCCACCCAAGGCGTGCTCGATGCAGGAGAAGGGACCTCTGGTGAGTGTACCTCTGTTAAATTAATACATGTTTTATAAGCAAGCGTGTTTAATGATTAATTCGTGGCCAGTACAGCTACAGCTACTGGAAAAGTCTGTTAACATGTTCGAGGATGGAGCAGAAATCCTCCGGGGACATCTCCAGAAAGATCTCCTGGATGTGCTCCCAAAGCCTGTGCAAAAGGTTTCTGGGGAGGGCAGCCATATCCTGTGCTCCGTGGTAACACACTCGACCACGCCAGGCCAGTAGCACGTAGTCTGGAATCAGTGCTTTGCAAAGCATGGCGGCGTATGGTCCCGTTGTTTGCTGGCATTCAAGCAACATCCGTTCTTTATCTGTCTGTGTTATCCTCAGAAGAGTGATATCATTCATGGTCACCTGGTTGAAATAGGGGAATTTTATTAAGGGGGCATTCAGAGGGGTCCGTCCCAGCTGGGCTGTTTGCCTGTGGCTGAACGGAAATCTTCCCCGCTGTGACCCACGCGGTGGGGGGAGGGGGAACAGCAAACATCTTGGATGTGTGTCTGTGTGTGGGGGGGTGTCGATTAGGTTCGCGCTGCACGTTAACCCGAAAACCGCCGCCCCTCCCTTTTCAATTGCCAACCAGTTTTAAATTGCCAGCCCAAAGGCTGTTTGTTATGGGAAATGAGGGGGTTGCTGTTTGAAAACATTCCCACATATTATGAAGGTTAAAGAAGCCTATAGACTGTGGCTTACCATGGCTGCCTGCAAGCCGAATTCTGTTGCCCGCCGGACCTGCTTGTGTGATCTCTCACACCAAACCGGCAGACCCTCAATATAACAGGCAAAGTGCAACATTGGATGGACATGTGATATGTAATGTTTGGAGCATTGTTCTCTAATATGTGTCTTTTAAAGTACTCCTCTCCCGTTTGTTTCCTCCCGCAGCTGCAAATGTTCCAACGCCACCCCTTTCATCACCATCCCAGAGGCTAGCAAAGATTAGAAGTAAAAAAAAAAGGAATCGAGACGATATGTTCTCAGAACTCATGCAATCCTTCCACACTGAAGCTGCCCAGCAGAATGCGTGGAGGCAGACACTGTCGGAGTCCAGGAAGGCAGAATTTGATCGCGTGGGCAGGTGGCGTGCTGAAGACAATGACTGGCGGGATGAAGAGAGTAGGTGGCGTCAGCGTGCAGAGAGAAGGCAGGATGCAATTCTGAGGCTACTGGAGGATCAAACGGAAATCCTCCGGCTTATGGCTGAGGAAAGGCGTAGGGTTCAGGAAAGGCCGCCTGAGCCCAGACCGCCGCTACAGCCCCTGTGTAACCAACAGCCCTCCTTCCCGAGTCCCATAACCTCATCCCCGAGACGCCCAAGAACGCATTTGGGCGGCCTCCGTGCACCCAACCACTCAAGCCAAGAGAATAGTCCAAGCAAGAAAGGGCTGGCATTCAATAAGTTTTAAAGTGCTGTGTGTCCTTGTCCTTCCCTCATCCCCTCCTCCACCACCCATCCTGATGCTTCCCTTCCTCCACCACCTAGCCCTGGAGACTGTGGCAGTTACCCCCATAGTTCCCCCTCTGTGTTTTACGAATTAATAAAAAATGCATGATTTTTAAGCAACAATGACTTTATTTCCTCTGCAAGCGGTGACCGAGGGGGGGGAGGGCAGGGCGGTTTGGGTAAAGGGAAGTAGAGTGAATGAAGGGGTGGGGCTTTTCATTACTGGGGAAAAACAGAACTTTCACACAGCATCCTGGCCATTCATGAAACTGGTTTTCAAAGCTTCCCTGATGCGCAACGCACCCTGCTGTACTCTTGTAATAGCCCTGGTGTCTGGCTGCGCATAACCAGTGGCCAGGCGATTTGCCTCAACCTCCCACCCCGCCATAAACGTCTCCCGCTTACTCTCACAGATATTGTGGAGCGCACAGCAAGCAGTAATAATAATGGGAATATTGTTTTCGCTGAGATCTAACCTAGTCAATAAACTTCGCCAGCGAGCTTTTAAATGCCCAAATGCACATTCCACCACCATTCTGCACTTGCTCAGCCTATAGTTGAAAAGGTCCTGACTACTGTCCAGGCTACCTGTGTATGGCTTCATGAGCCATGGCATTAAGGGGTAGGCTGGGTCCCCAAGGATAACTATAGGCATCTCAACATCCCCAATGGTTATTTTCTGGTCTGCGAAGAAAGTCCCTTGTTGCAGCAGCCGAAACAGACCAGAGTTCCTGAAGATGCGAGCGTCATGTACCTTTCCCGGCCATCCCACGTTGATGTTGGTGAAACGTCCCTTATGATCCACCAGTGCTTGCAGCACTATTGAAAAGTAACCCTTTCGGTTTATGTACTCGCTGGCTTGGTGGTCCGGTGCCAAGATAGGGATATGGGTTCCGTCTATCGCCCCTCCACAGTTTGGGAACCCCATTGCTGCAAAGCCATCCAGTATGAGCTGCACATTTCCCAGACTCACAACCTTTGGTACCAGCAGCTTGGTGATCGCCCTGGCTACTTGCATCACAACAGCCCCCACTGTAGATTTTCCCACTCCGAATTGATTCGCGACTGACCGGTAGCTGTCTGGCGTTGCAAGCTTCCACAGGGCTATCGCCATTCGCTTCTCTACTGTGAGGGCTGCTCTCATCTTGGTGTTCTGGCGCTTCAGGGCAGGGGAAAGCAACTCACAAAGTTCCATGAAAGTGCTCTTACGCATGCGAAAGTTTCGCAGCCACTGGGATTCATCCCAGACCTGCAGCACTATGTGGTCCCACCAGTCTGTGCTTGTTTCCCGGGCCCAGAATCGGCGTTCCACTGTATCAACAAGCCCCATTACCACCATGATGTCCACCTTGCGGGGGGGCCTTTTTTGAGAGAGGTCTGTGTCCATGTCCTCATCACTGTCCTCAGGGCGCTGCTGTCGCCTCCTCACCTGCTGTAGCTCTAGCAGCTCCTGGTTCTCGTTCTCCATATACTCCTGGACAATGCGCGTGGTGTTCATAACGGCGATAACAGCCGCGGTGATCTGATCGCGCTCCATGCTTTCCCTGATACGCTGTTTGCAGGACAGCAGAGTGGGAGCAGAAGCGGCGGGTGGATAACAATGGTGTCAGCAATATGGCGCCCGCATGAAAAAAGGCGCGAAAGGATTTTTGGCTCCCCCCTCAGTTGCTTTCACGGAGGGAGGGGGGAGCAAGGGTTAGGCTCATTTCCTTCTAGCAGCAGATGGTACAATATGCCGGGAAGCAAGGGTAGGCGCCTTCCCTTCTAGCAGCAGATGGTACAATATGCTTGATATCCATCATCATCTCCTGGCCCCCTCAAGGATTGAACTCACAACCCTGGGTTTAGCGGGCCAACACTCAGACCGCTGAGCTATCCCTCTGCCCATGTTCCAGGCAGTACTGAATCTCCCTTAAACAAAATGTAAAAAAGAGAATGACCAGAGTCACTCTGGTCACTCCCATTTATGTCCAAGCGCCCCCGGCCAGCCACAACATAGGCCGCCGGCCAGGAGCACACGAATTTCAAGCATATTGTACGACCTGCAGCTAGAAGGCAAGGAGCTGCTGCTGTATGGTCCCGCGACCACAACCATTTATGGCATATTGCTGTTAGAAGGCAAGGAGCTTATGCTGTGTAGTCCCGTGACTACCAGCCTCAGGCAGAATGGCCCCCTCAAGGATTGAACTCGCAACCCCGGGTTTAGCGGGCCAACGCTCAGAACGCTGAGCTATCCCTCTTCCCATATTATAATGTGACTGAATCCCCACTAGACCTAATGTGCAGGTGTACGCTGGAGATGTACGGTAATTGTAAGCTGAGCAGGCTTCCGTAGAAAACACGGAAACCCCGGAAAAAAGGCGCGAAAAAGATTGCTTTCACGGAGGGAGGGAGGGACGTTTGATGGCTTGACGACATGTACCCAGAACCACCAGCGACAATGTTTTCTGCCCCATCAGGCTTTGGGATCGCAACCCAGAATTCCAATGGGCGGCGGAGACTGCGGGAACTGTGGGATAGCTACCCGCAATGCAATGCTCCGAAAGTCGGCGTTAGCCCCGCTACTGTGGACACAGTCAATCGACCTCATGGTCTTAATGCTCTTTAGTGGGGACACACACAATCGATTCCATAAATTCGGGTTTTAAAATATCGACTTCTATAAATTCGACCTAATTCTGTAGTGTAGACGTACCCAGAGTGACCTAGGATGAGTCACTTCTCCTCCTGTGGCTCAGTTTCCCCAAATGGGGAGACAGTGTTCCCATATGTGACGCGGTGGAGCGTGATGAATCCACTCATTTAGCCTGACTCCCCTTCGCTCCTCACAGGGATGGAGTCTGGGAAGGGCCAACTGTTCTCATTGTCAGCCAGCTCCAGTTGTTGGTTACAGAGTAACCCTGATATCGAAGCACAGGGCTCAGCTGGAGGCAGAGTTAAGGGGATAAATGTGAGGGCACCTGGGGTCAGTTGGAAAAGGACGGGAGATGGTTCCTACCAGTTCTGTTTAACCCTTTTCTCCTCACACCGTGCAGGGTTCACGTCCCGGGGCCAGGCTCCTTCCATTGCTCTGAAACCGAACTGGGGTTCGAGGTGAGGGCAGCCGTAACCATCCAGTACGGATACGACTCCTG
Organism: Chelydra serpentina; assembly: GCA_037349315.1. Lineage (NCBI taxonomy): Eukaryota > Metazoa > Chordata > Testudines > Chelydridae > Chelydra > Chelydra serpentina. The sequence goes on along the minus strand of JBAIAC010000021.1, from coordinate 222,503 downwards.
GGATCGGCATCTGAGCGCATCCGAGAAGCAGCAGTGGATGGTGGCTGGCCCTTTGTTCGACATCCGGGTGGAACCAGCTGGGGCCGTGGCAGCCATTCACCTCCCGCACTTCCTGTGCCTTGCGGGTACAGCCAGAAATAATCAATGTAGCAATCACTGTACATTGTAATGGCAAGCCCAGTCACCAGTGTGCTTGCAGTCACCGTGGGAACGGTAACCCTAGAAACCGAGCCATGGAACCCAGACTCACACTGAGCCATAATCACCGTCTCCTGAGTCGGACCCATGGTGACACTGAGAGTTGTAACCCATAGACCAATCAGGGTTTTAGCTACATCACAGCCTAAAACAGAGCCCTAATCATAGAGCGTCTCCTGAGCTTCATAATCCTGACCTCCAGCCTCTGCTCTCACCCACCAGCCTCTGCTCCTCTCCCAGGGATAGAACACAGGAGTCCTGGCTCCCAGCCCTCCCTTCTCTAACCCATCAGAGACCCTACTCCCCTCCCCAGAGCCAGGGACAGAACCCAGGAGTCCTGGCTCCCACCTGGCCACTCTACTTACCTACCCACGCTTCACCTTTGTTTGCTTTATAATCCACCCACAGCGGGAGAGGTCGATGCCTCCCGGATGCGAATTGCCCATTTCGCTGATGGGGGGATGACCCTGGAGGAGCCAACGGGGGTGAGGCCGTTCCACGCCGTGCTGCAGAACCCCAGCTTCTCCCTTCTGGGCGTGCTCTGGAGGAAGATACAGTCTAAGTGCCAGGCAAAAGTCCACTCCCTGGCACTGCTCTACCGGGCGCTCAGGGCTGCGAACACAACCCTGCACCTCTACCTGATCCCCAACGACCGCTCCCTGAGACAGGTAACCGGGAACTGACCGCACACACCCGGGGGGAGCCAGAGCCACCAGTCAGCACAGAGTGTGGGATAGCAGACAGCAGGGCATGCGGGCACTGCTCACAGAGCAGCAGAGGAAAGCCATTGTGCCGGCCACTGTAAAGAGCCCGACTGAGATCAGAGCCCCCCTTGTGCCAGGCATTACACATAGCACGACTGAGATCGGGGCCCCCCTTGTGCCAGGCGCTGCATCAAGTGAGACAGTCACTGCCCCAAGCAGTTAACAATCTAAATAGACCAATGGAGGATTATTCTTCCCATTTCACAGAGGGGAAACTGCGGCCCAGAGAGATTCAGTGGTTAACCCGAGGCCACCCGGGGAGTCTGTGGAAGAGTCACTGGCTGAACCTGGGTCACCTGGGTCCCAGCCCAGTGCCTTAACACAAGCCCACCTTTCCCTCTCGTCGAGGGCGGCTGGGGAACCTGCGCAGGAACCTGCGCACGGGGCTCTGTATCCCCCAGCCCTGGCTCTGCTTGTGCCCTACAGGCCGTTAGTGACCACGAGTCCAAATGCCCCTCGGTGCGTGTGCACAAACCTTCCAGGACCAAGCCCTTGAAATTTGGCTCCTGCTGTGTGGTGTCCGGCTCATCCCAGCTTGAGGTGATACCTGAGGTGAGTGACAGGCTTAAAATCACCAGCCCCTCAAGTCCTTCCTCTGTTCTGTCCCAGTGCGGCACTAGGGGGCGCTGTGCTGCAGGGAGCGGGGCGGGGACTCAGTAGGGGGCACTCTCCCCTCACAGCCATTGTTGACCCCAGTACCTCACTAGGGGGCACTGTGCTGTAGGGAGCAGGGCAGGGGCTCAGTAGGGGGCGCTCTCCCCTCGCAGCCAATGCTGACCCGGTGCCCCAGAATGACGGGCCCCCGCTGCGCTGCAGGAAATGAAGCGGAGGGGGGAGCTCAGGAGGGTCTGCTGGCTCAGGCAGGGTCATTCCTAATGGACCGTCTTCCCTTCCCATCAGGAGCTGGAGTTCTGTTATCTAGGCCCCACGCTGGAGCAGCCGTACCTGGAGATCTACGCCCGGGACATGCAGAAGGGGCTGCAGCTCAGCCTGTTGGAAAAGATAGACGGGGACCCGATCTGGAAGGCCTTGGTGAGACCAGGTAGGCTCAGCCCAGCCGAAGATGGGAACAGAAGTGTGCGCATCGGGATGGGGGGGAATGGGTGGAGAGCTAGAATGGGGCATATAGAGATGGAGGGATGGATGGGCATGTCTGGGAATGGATGGGTAAGTGTATGTGGGTGGATGGATGGATGCATGCATGCATTGAATGGTGTATAGGGAGATGGAGGGATGGATAGTTATGGATGGGGATGGATAGACAGATGAATAGATAGACCAGCAGCCAATGACATAGGATTAGCTAGATTAGTTAGATTAGCCAGATCAGCATATGAGGATCCAGGGATGTAGATAGCTAAATAAACCAGCACCCTAGGGTCTAGCGATGGATGAATGTATTGCTGCAACATGGTGGAAATACATAAACTACAATAGCCAATCAGATCGAACAGTCCCCGCTAGGACGTTACCAGCAGCAGCAGCATTAATCAAAACCCTTTGGCTCCAGCCCCCTGACTCCCTTTCCCTTCTCTCTTCCAGAAGACGTGATGGTCGGTGTTTCATCTGCCCAAATGCAGACAGGTTAGTAGGGATTCGCTGAGCCACAAAACCTGCTCTCTGATCCCAGCACTTCTGGACACAAAATGCTTGTGAAAGCCCCTGCGAACCTTTGTGCTCATTTGGTGTCCAGTGTTGTTTCTCCTCCCAGAATGTTGACTCTTCTTGAAATCTCTGGAGCCCAGGGAACTCTCCACATTGGAAAGTTGCAAGATTGCTTTTGATCATGAATAGGGCGGGGCAAATAATGGACTAGTTTGTTTGCTTTGGCCGCTCCGAAAACCTGGATGGGTGGGGGTGGGATTCATAGCAGGTCGAATTCAATGTTTCATTCGACCTGAAATGGAAATGTTCTGATTTCAGCTCTTTTTAATAAAAGCAAAGGAAATGCAGGGCTAGATTCACACACTAGGGGCAGGGGTGCTCCCCTTATACCTAGTGGTTAGAGCACTCAGCTGGGATGGGGAGACTTGGTTAAAATCTGTACTCAGGAGGAAGAATTTGAAACTGGGTCTCCAACAGTAGAGGGGGCCATTTAGGGATCTGGGGCAAAAATCTGTCAGGGGACAGTACTTGGTCCTGCTAGTGAAGGCAGGGGACTGGATTCGATGACCTTTCAAGGTCCTTCCAGTTCTAGGAGATTGGCATATCTCCATTTATTAAAAAAAAAAAAAAAAAAAATCCTAGTGGAGTACCCTAACCACCAAGCTATAGTCTAGTCTAAGGAAGCCCTTAGTCTCACCTGTTGAAGCTGTTCCACTGTGTATAAAAACTTGAATAGTCATTGGGCCAAAGAGAGATCATGAGAAAAACTCAATAGCATGGTGTTCGGGGCACTCATCTGCGAGATTAATTCTAGTCCCTGTTCTCTGTCCTTCCCCACTCCAGAGACAGCTGGAATTCGGCACTTCACAAATGATCCCTGTGCACTACTGTTACTAAACACCTGCCATGTCCCACCCCAGAGGCAGGTGCATTTCACTGCTCAGTGAGCAATCCCTTTGTAGCACTGCTGCTGTGCTCCACCCCAGAGATAGCTGCATTTCAGGGCTGGGGGAGCAATCCGTGGCAATGAGTGGTGTGATGCTTGCATCGGAAGCTTGTAAATCTTGTACAAAGCTTGGAATCCGTTAGGAGCGAGGCCCTAGAGAAACGGAAGGGCTGACTGTTCCACGGCATGATGAGAAATAGCAATTCTCTTCTCCTCTTTGTCTCTCCCCTCAGAAGAACATTTCATTGACCAGCACCGAGAGCAGCTGATCCAACGGGTGCGCCAGGTGGACGGTGTGCTGGATAAACTGTACAGCACCGTGCTGGACAACGAGCAGTACCAGAGCATCCGCGCCGAGAGAACGGACCCGGAGAAAATGCGGAAGCTCTTCGACCTGCTCCCGAGTTGGAACCGGGACTGCAAGGACCAGCTCTACCAGGTGCTGGAGGCCAAGCAGAAATTCCTCATCCAAGAGCTTAAGGGGACATAAGACTGGCTGCCCTGGATCAGACCAGGGGCCCATCTAGCTCAGTATCCTGTCTGTGACAGGGACCAGTAGCAGCTACTTCAGAGGAAGGTGCAAGACCCTCCTCCTGGACAATTCTGGACTAATCTGCCCATGTTGGGTTAAACCCAGTGTTCCCAACTGGGGAATCCATCTGCTTCCTTAAAAACGTTCCCAGATGTGACACTCGGTACCTCAAAGCAGCACCCTGGAACCCGCATATTCACCACGGTCGTGTAATCATAGGTGCCGACTTCCCCTCTTCCCCGTGGGTGCTCAACCCCCCCCCGTCCCCACTCCACCCCCTCCACGAGGCCCTGCCCCTGCCCTGCCTCTTCCCACCCCTGCCCCAAAGTCTCCACCCGCTCCCTGCCAATATTCCAACCCCTTCCCCAAATCCCCGCCCCGGCCCCACCTCTTCCCCACCTCCTCCCCTGAACATGCCACGTTCCCGCTCCTCCCCCCGCTCCCAGAGCGTGCTAACGCTGCCAAACAGCTGTTTGGCGGCTGCCAGGCGGGAAGCGCTGGGAGGTAGGTGGAGGAGCGGGGACGCAGCGCGCTCGGAGGGGGAGAGGAGGAGGTGGGGCGGGGGTGAGGGGAGCTTGGCTGTGGGTGGGTGCAGAGCACCCACTAATTTTTCCCCATGGGTGCTCCAGCCCCGAAGCACCCACGGAGTCGGCACCTATGCATATAAGTTTTGTACAAAGAGTATAAGTTTTGTATCATTTTAAAAGTCTTTATCTGTTGAACATCAATAGCCTGTTGGACTGTGTGTGCTATCATTGTATGGGACGTTATGAAGTCCTGCTCTATGTGTTACTGAAATATGTGGTGAGGTTGTGCACACCCACAACCACCCTTTCACTTATAACAAAGGAGTAGCCAGCCATAGCCAGATGGGCGATTAATGACAATGTCAACATCCAATCCACTATCATAGAATCCCAGGGTTGGAAGGGACCTTAGGAGGTCATCTAGTCCAATCCCCTGCTCAAGGAGGACCAATCCCCAATTTTTTCCCAAGATCCCTAAATGGCCCCCTCAAGGATTAAACCCACAACACTGGGTTTAGCAAACCAATGCTCAAACCACTGAGCTATCCCTCCCCCCTTATTTCAGCTTGTAGTTAGGGGAGCCTTAGTGCTCATTTGCACCCTTAGCCCAGAGTAATTGCTATCCCCGAGACTTCTCTGAGAAGGTGGGTATGGAATGGAGACTGCTTGACCAAAGGGGACTGCCTGACCCCCCACATCATAGCACAGATCTTTCCATCACACTGGAAGAAAGTATAAAAGTGGGGCAGTGACATCATCACCTGGCCTCTCCCCCCTCCCCATCTCAACACCTGGAAACACATCTGGAAGACAAAGACTTTGAACTGAGGGAAGTTTGGTCCCGGGCTGGAAGGGGTTAGAGGGCTTTCCCTCAACTCTCCCACTCTGCTGGTTCGTGTCACGCAGACAGCAAGCGGCAAAAGACCAGAAGTCCGAAGTGCAGACAATGCATCATTTAGTGGGGTTAGTTCCAAACAAACCTATCCGCTGTCGTGACCTGCACAGGATGTGCCATGTTTGTCTTTCTTCCACAGGATAGAAGGGACTTTGTCTGTACAAAGTGCAAGCTGATCTCCATATTGGAGGAGAAGATTCAAGGTCTGGAGAAACGAGTATCAACCCTGCGTTCCATAAAAGAAAATGAGGAGTTCCTGGATAGATGTCAGGATAGGCTTCAGCGGGCACAGTGTTCTGAGGATTCAGAGCAGGCTACGCAGCGGGGACAAAAGGCCAGCGAGGATAATTGGCGGCATGTGACCTCCAGAAGAGGAAAGAGTATGAGACAAGTCCATGTACCAGAAAGGCATATTCAGATGAGCAACCGTTTTCATGTTCTCTCCACAGATACTAGTGCAGAGAGTGGAATGAATGATACATCTGAGGGAACAGAGCAGAAGGAGACTCCACTGATTGGAAGGCATGAGATGCACAGTCCTAGGGATGGGGGTTCCACGACTACCACTTCCAAGAGGAGGAGGAGGGTGGTGGTGGTCGAGGACTCTCTCCTCAGGGGGACTGAGTCATCTATCTGCCGCCCTGACCGGGAAAACCGAGAGGTGTGCTGCTTGCCAGGGGCTAGGATTCGTGATGTGATGGAGAGACTGCCGAGACTCATCAAGCCCTCAGATCGCTACCCCTTCCTGCTTCTCCACGTGGGTACCAATGATACTTCCAAGAATGACCTTGAGCGTATTACTGCAGACTACGTGGCTCTGGGAAGAAGGATAAAGGAGTTTGAGGCGCAAGTGGTGTTCTCGTCCATTCTCCTTGTGGCAGGAAAAGGCCGGGGTAGAGACCGTCGAATTGTGGAAGTCAACGAATGGCTACGCAGATGGTGTCGAAGAGAAGGGTTTGGATTCTCTGACCATGGGATGGTGTTCCAAGAAGGAGTGCTAGGCAGAGATGGGCTCCACCTGACGAAGAGAGGGAAGAGCATCTTTGGAAGCAGGCTGGCTAACCTAGTGAGGAGGGCTTTAAACTAGGTTCACCGGGGGAAGGAGACCAAAGCCCCAAGGTAAGTGGGGAAGTGGGATACCGGGAGGAAGCACAAGTAGGTGAGTGCAAGAGGGGAGGGCTCCTGACCCATACTGGGACAGCAGGACGATCGGTGAGTTATCTTAAATGCCTATACACAAATGCAAGAAGCCTGGGGAACAAGCAGGGAGAACTGCAAGTCCTGGCACAGTCAAGGAATTATGATGTAATTGGAATAACAGAGACTTGGTGGGATAACTCACATGATTGGAGTACTGTCATGGATGGATATAAACTGTTCAGGAAGGATAGGCAAGGCAGAAAAGGTGGGGGAGTTGCGTTGTATGTAAGAGAGCAGTATGACTGCTCAGAGCTCCAGTATGAAACTGCAGAAAAACCTGAGAGTCTCTGGATTAAATTTAGAAGTGTGAGCAACAAGGGTAACGTCGTGGTGGGAGTCTGCTACAGACCACCAGACCAGGGGGATGAGGTGGACGAGGCTTTCTTCCAGCAACTAACAGAAGTTACTAGATCACAGGCCCTGGTTCTCATGGGTGACTTTAATCACCCCGACATCTGCTGGGAGCGCAATACAGCGGTCCACAGACAATCCAGGAAGTTTTTGGAAAGTGTAGGGGACAATTTCCTGGTGCAAGTGCTGGAGGAACCAACTAGGGGAAAAGCTCTTCTTGACCTGCTGCTCACAAACAGGGAAGAAATAGTAGAGGAAGCAATAGTGGATGGGAACCTGGGAGGCAGTGACCATGAGATGGTCGAGTTCAGGATCCTGACACAAGGAAGAAAGGAGAGCAGTAGAATACAGAGCCTGGACTTCAGAAAAGCAGACTTTGACTCCCTCAGGGAACTGATGGGCAAGATCCCCTGGGAGAATAACATGACGGGGAAAGGAGTCGAGGAAAGCTGGCTGTATTTTAAAGAATCCTTATTGAGGTTGCAGGGACAAACCATCCCGATGTGTAGAAAGAAAAGTAAATATGGCAGGCGACCAGCTTGGCTTAACAGTGAAATCCTTGCTCGTCTTAAACACAAAAAAGCAGCTTACAAGAAGTGGAAGACTGGATAAATGACCAGGGAGGAGTATATAAATATTGTTCAGGCATGCAGGAGTGAAATTACGAAGGCCAAATCACACTTGGAGTTGCAGCTAGCCGGAGATGTTAGGAGTAACAAGAAGGGTTTCTTCAGGTATGTTAGCAACAAGAAGAAAGTCAAGGAAAGTGTGGGCCCCTTGCTGAATGAGGGAGGGAACCTAGTGACAGAGGATGTGGAGAAAGCTAGTGTACTCAATGCTTTTTTTGCCTCTGTCTTCACAGACAAGGTCAGCTCCCAGGTGGCTGCACTCCGCAGCACGGTATGGGGAGGAGGTGATCAGCCCTCTGTGGAGAAAGAAGTAGTTCGGGACTATTTAGAAAAGCTGGACGAACACAAGTCCATGGGGCCGGATGCACTGCATCCGAGGGTGCTAAAGGAGTAGGCCTATGTGATTGCAGAGCCATTGGCCATTATCTTTGACAAATCATGGCAATCGGGGGAGGTCCCAGATGACTGGAAAAAAGCTAATGTAGTGCCCATCTTTGAAAAAGGGAAGAAGGAAGATCCGGGGAACTACAGGCCAGTCAGTCTCACCTCAGTCCCTGGAAAAATCATGGAACAGGTCCTCAAGGAATCAATTCTGAACCACTTAAAGGAGGGGAAAGTGATCAGGAACAGTCAGCATGGATTCACCAAGGGCAAGTCATGCCTGACTAACCTAATTGCCTTCTATGATGAGATAACCGGCTCTGTGGATGAGGGGAAAGCAGTGGATGTGCTATTTCTTGACTTTAGCAAAGCTTTTGATACAGTCTCCCACAGTATTCTTGCCAGCAAGTTAAAGAAGTATGGGCTGGATGAATGGACGGTAAGGTGGATAGAAAACTGGCTGGATGGTCGTGCTCAACGGGTAGTGATCAATGGCTCCATGTCTAGTTGGCAGCCGGTATCAAGTGGAGTGCTCCAAGGGTCGGTGCTGGGGCCGGTTTTGTTCAATATCTTCATCAACGATCTGGAGGATGGTGTGGACTGCACCCTTAGCAAGTTTGCAGATGACACTAAATTGAGAGGAGTGGTTGATACACTGGAGGGTAGGGATAGGATACAGAGGGACCTAGACAAATTAGAGGATTGGGCCAAAAGAAATCTGATGAGGTTCAACAAGGACAAGTGCAGAGTCCTGCACTTAGGACGGAAGAATCCCATGCACTGCTACAGACTAGGGACCGCATGGCTGGGCAGCAGTTCTGCAGAAAAGGACCTAGGGGTTACGGTGGACGAAAAGCTGAATATGAGTCAACAGTGTGCCCTTGTTGCCAAGAAGGCTAACGGCATTTTGGGCTGTATAAATAGGGGCATTTCCAGCAGATCGAGGGACGTGATTATTCCCCTCTATTCGGCACTGGTGAGGCCTCATCTGGAGTACTGTGTCCAGTTTTGAGCCCCACACTACAAGAAGGATGTGGATAAATTGGAAAGAGTCCAACGGAGGGCAACAAAAATGATTAGGGGGCTGGAGCACATGACTTATGAGGAGAGGCTGAGGGAACTGGGATTGTTTAGCCTGCAGAAGAGAAGAGTGAGGGGGGATTTGATAGCTGCTTTCAACTACCTAAAAGGGGGTTCCAAAGAGGATGGATCTAGACTGTTCTCTGTGGTAGAAGATGACAGAACAAGGAGTAATGGTCTCAACTTGCAGAGGGGGAGGTTTAGGTTGGATATTAGGAAAAACTTTTTCACTAGTAGGGCGGTGAAGCACTGGAATGGGTTACCTAGGGAGGTGGTGGAATCTCCTTCCTTAGAGGTTTTTAAGGTCAGGCTTGACAAAGCCCTGGCTGGGATGATCTAGTTGGGGTTGGTCCTGCTTTGAGCAGGGGGTTGGACTAGATGACCTCCTGAGGTCCCTTCCAACCCTGAGATTCGATGATTCTATGATTCTATCCAGAGGTCTACGCACCAGCAGAGTCTGTTTCCCAGTGTTCCCTTCCCAGCTCCAACACCACAGAGTATTTACCCCACGTCCCCCTCCCCAGTTCCGACACCGCAGAGCGTTTACCCCGCATCCCCCTTCCCAGCTCCGACGCCGCAGAGCGTTTACCCCGCGTCCCCTTCCCAACTCCGACACCGCAGAGCGTTTACCCCCGCGTCCCCCTCCCCGGCTCTGATGCCACAGCGCGTTTACCCCGCGTCCCCCTTCCCAGTTCCGACACCGCAGAGCGTTTACCCCGCATCCCCCTTCCCGGCTCCAATGCTGCAGAGCATTTACCCTGCGTCCCCCTTCCCAGCTCCGACACCGCAGAGCGTTTACCCCACGTCCCCTTCCCAGCTATGACATTGCAGAGTGTTTACCCTGCATCCCCCTTCCCGGCTCCGACACTGCAGAGCGTTTACCCCGCGTCCCCCTTCCCGGCTCCGACACCGCAGAGCATTTACCCCGCGTCCCCTTCCCGGCTCTGACACTGCAGAGCATTTACCCCGCGCCCCCCTTCCCTGCGCTGACACCGCAGAGCGTTTACCCTGCGTCCCCTTCCCAGCTCCGACACCGCAGAGCATTTACCCTGCGTCCCAGATGTAGGCGCTGGGCACCACCAAAAATTATACAAACCTGCCGGCTGCCACCCATGTTCAGCTATGTTATTCACGTAGCTGAAGTTGCGTAACTTAGATCAATCCCCCCACCAATGTGTAGACCAAAGCTTAGTATGGTGGGAGTGTAGTATACAAGCATGCACTTGAAGACCGCCTGACTCTTAACTCAAAGCAAGGTCAAGCAACCAGTTAGGAGGGGCAAGGGAGGATGGGGGGAAGGTTTTAAAAAACACTAAAAGCCAAAGAAAATCCTGGTCTTGACCAGTATACAACTTCACTCTTTACCCCTCCCACGGGATACAAAAGAGGTGGTACCAAGCCCCCAGATTCACGAACCTCCAAAACGGAATATGACCATAAGCTGTAAAAGGTGGGACCAAGTATATTTGGGCAGGTATATTTGGGCCCGCTAAGGAGGAGGAGGTGGGAACAGGCTCTTGCTTGAAACTAACCCTAGTAAACATGGCATTGCCTACACTTCGCACTTCCGGTCTTCTGCTTTCTGTCTGCGTGACAAGAACCAGGGGAGGGGGTGAAGGGAAAGCCCCTAACAACACAGTTGGGTCTGTCTCTGCCTGTGGATGTCTGTGTAACCTCAGTGCCTATCAGAGGTTTGTAACTTGACATCAGCATCACAGTGCGAGAGACAGCCCAGGCTGGTGCACTTGAAGGGATCGGCGGTCCCACGGACCAGGTTGCACCCCGGGAACCCCATCACACCGGCATTTTCTATGGGCAATGGAATTGTCTTTCATTTCCTGCCCCAAACTCTGAAGCGCTGTTATGTGCTGTTAAACAGCTGCTGTGCCTCATCACAGAGGTGGCTGCATTTCAGTGCTGGGTGAGCAATCCCTGTGCAGCATTGCTATGCAAAATTAAACAGCTGCCATGCCACACCCCAGTGCTGGCTGCATTTCAGTGCCAGGTAAGCCATCCATACGCAGCACGACTCTGGTGGTTAAACATCCTTGAGATGTTGGATCAGTTTGAGACTAGCTTAAGCCTTTAACCAGGAAGGTTTCCAGTAAAAAAAAATTCTCACTGCTATCACTCTGGATGATCTCATTATGCACAGCAATGTCCAGGACTTCCTGGCAACCTGCTGAGTTCCTGGCTTCAGTGACATCTTGTGGCAATGAGTTCCACCAGCTAATGGTGTGGGATGGATAAAAAGCATTTCCCTTCGTCGGTGTTGCATTTGGTGCTGTTCAGTTTCAGTGAATGTCTCCTTGTTGCTTTATGATGGAGTGGGTGACTAGCAGTGGTGATCATTATGAGATATTATTAAGAATAATGAATTAATAATTATATGAAGAATAAAATATAAACTAATTAATACACGTGTATGCTAAATATTAACAAATTCATATTAATGATTGATAGAAATCATTTATGACTGATAATAATTAACAGAAATATTGGAAAAATATCTAACAAATAATTATGTAATATGTATTTATCGTCTATATTAGTCATTAATATAATCATTGACCTAACTACTTAGTTAATAATTATTGTATATCATCATATAATTACTAAAATAATTTATTTATTTATATTTGTTAATTGGCAAAACATTATATAAATACTTGCTATTTATTTATTTATTGTTATGAATGAATACTTACGACTACAAATAAAGTAATACCCATGGCTTAGATTGTAAGTGCTTTGGGGCAGGGCTCAGCTGTTTGTTACATATTTGCACAGCACCCAGCGAATGAACGCAACACGGTGAGGAAAAAATGAAGCAAGGCAGAGCACAGCATGAAACAGGCTCTGTTCACTTAGGGTACGTCTATACTACCCACCAAATCGGTGGGTAGTAATAGATCTATTGGGGATCGATTTATCGCGTCTCATCTAGACGCGATAAGTCGATCCCAGAAGCGCTCCCTGTCGACTCCGGAACTCTTGCACGGCGAGAGGAGGAAGCGCAGTTGATGGGGGAGCGAGCCTGCGCCACGTGGACCCGATGTAAGTGAAATTACTTTCAATCTAGGAAACGTCGACTTCAGCTACGCTATTCTCGTAGCTGAAGTTGCGTATCCTAGATCGATCCCCCCTCCCGCCCTCCTCAGTGTAGACCAGCCCTTAGCCTGGGGCTTTCAAAGGGGATTTGTCGTCAGTGTTGTTGTAGCCGTGTCAGTCCCAGGATATTAGAGAGACAAGGTGGGTGAGGTTATTGGATCAAGAGCTGTTGGTGAGAGAGAGAAGCTTTCATGCCCCACAGAGCATTTCGGCATTTAACTCCCAGCCTTACTGCAGGATAACCCCAGCTGCCCTGATTCCTTCTAGCTCTTCAGAGTGTGCTGCTAAACGCTTTGTGTATTTTTAGGGATATTTTTAAACTGTATTTGAAATGTATTTCCAATTAATCTTTTCGTATACAATATATAAATGGAGATATGCTAATCTCCTAGAACTGGAACGACCTTGAAAGGTCATTGAGTCCAGTCCGCTGCCTTCACTAGCAGGACCAAGTACTGTCCCCTGACAGTTTTTTGCCCCAGATCCCTAAATAGCCCCCTCAAGGATTGAACTCACAACCCTGGGTTTAGCAGGCCAATGCTCAAACCACTGAGCTATCCCTCCCCCCAAATGGACTCCATGAATAAAACCATATTTTAACCAATAATGATACTTGACACTTTACGTTTGTGTGTCATCTCGTGCAAACATTCCAGCCCCGAGCTACTGCTCACTGTGATGGGGATATCGCCTAGCTCTATGGTGCGGGGGAACAGTGAGACCTAGTAGATAGTGCACTGAACTAGCACTCAGGAGACCTAGGTTCCACTCCCAGCTCTGCCCCTGGGCCGCTCTGGGACTTTGGGCAAATCACTGACTCGCTCTGTGCCTCAGTTTCCCCTCCCACCTTTCATCTATTGAGATTGTAAGCTCTTCAGGGCAGATACTGTCTCTTGTTCTGTGTATGTGCATGTTCAACAGTCAGGGGGTCTGTGCAGTGCCCAGCCCAATGGAGGCTCTGATTTCAGTCAGGAGGTGTGCAGTACCCAGTACCATAGAAGCTTTGATCTTGCTCAGGGTCTGGGCAGCACAGTGGTGGGCCCAGGCTTGGTTGGGGGCTATGCAGCACCTGACAGAATGGGCCCCTAATCTTGGTAAGGGTCCATGCAGTACCTAGCAGCCCGATCTCAGCAGGGACCAAGGCTTTTATAACAATTATCCCTCTTCTACACATGGGGAAACTGAGGCACTTGCCAAAAGTCAGAGCATCAGCCCATGGCAGAGCTCCATTCTCCTGAGTGCCAGCAAGTTCCTGCTCTATCACAACCCTACAGCAAAGAGAGAGCTGAACAAGCACCACCCACATTACAGACTGGAGCCAGGTTCAGACTGCGCTAGATCAACCTGTGGAACTCCTTGCCAGAGGATGTTGTGAAGACCAAGACCATAACAGGGTTCAAAAATGAACTAGATAAGTTCATGGAGGATAGGTCCATCAATGGCTATTAGCCAGGATGGGCAGGAATAGTGTCCCTAGCCTCTGTTTGCCAGAAGCTGGGAATGGGCGACGGGGGATGGATCACTTGATGATACCTGTTCTGTTCATTCCCTCTGGGGCACCCGGCACTGGCCACTGTCGGAAGACAGGATACTGGGCTATATGGACCTTTGATCTGTCCAGTAGGGCCGTTCTTATGTAGATAAAGTGCCTATCTGCCACATAAGGCACCTAAATCCCAGGATCAGGCCCCACTGGGATTCACAAACCCCCACTAGGCACCTAAAAGTTCCTTTGTGAATCTAGCCCGTCCTGTCTCTTTCCACTCCTCTGTCTTGTCTATTTCCCTCATGCCACATTCTCCCGGACAGGCCGGGCTCACCAGCTGGACTACATCTTCCAAGACACCCCATGGCTAAGGACCCCTGGATGCATAGCTCCCAAAAGGGGGGACCGCAGTGCATCATGGTAGCTGTAGAGCCACCAGTCACTCTGCCTCTAGGAGCACGAGGCTCCCAAACTACAACTCCCATGAGGCACAGAGGCAGCATTTCTGCCTCAAAATGTTTCCATTGTCCAGGGAAAAAATCAAAATATTCCAGAGACAATTTTGACCGAAATGGGTTGGGTTTTTTTTTTCCTTTTTCATTTAATTGAAAATTTACATGGGGGGAAGAATCCATTCAGATTAGCTACGCCCAAGAGCTCCCAGTCCGTCATCTGCTGGTTAGCATTAAACCAGAGTCATCTGACTGGATGGGAGGGTGAAGAGGGAGAAAGTTTTGTTTTGTATCATTTGTCCATCATCTGTCGACTGTCCAGGAAACCCTTTGGAATCAGGAGACACAGGAATGGATTCCAGGTTGGCTGGCAGCAATGGCTTCTGGGTACTCCCCGCTACTTCCCCTCTAGCTCTTCAACGAGGTGTCTATGCGTGGTCTTCAGCACATCATAGAACTGGTTCTTGCATTTGTTGTCCCAGCTCACCACCAGTTCGTACAGCTTCCGCATCTTGTCCGGGTTGGTGCTCTCAGATTTCACCCTCTGACATTGCTCGTTATTTAGAACAGAGTCATACAATTTATCCAGGATGCAATCCACTGCCGTCACCCGCTGGATCAGCTCTTCTCTGTGCTGGTCGACAAAATGCTTCTTTGGGGATGCTGGAGAAAGAGACACACACAAAGTTGTGAATCGATTATCATCATTGTTATGTCTGACATGCCTCTAGGAATTTTCAACGTGACAGATCTCCACACCATTACAGACTGTGTTCACATGGATTACAGCTCTGGGGTGGGTGTAACGATGCTGGTTCTGGCGGGACCCAACTGAGAGTGCCAGTTCAGGACAAATCGCTTCAAGCAGGGCAGTTACAGCCCAAGGCTGGGGCTTTTCCACCTCTAAGGCAAACCAAACCAGCCAGACAGAGAAGACTTTGGTTTTACCGCACTGGCTAACCACAAGTCATCCCAAGCAATCCCCTTAGACAGTCCAGTTTCCCAGTCTCACCACCAGTGCCACTCGTTATGGGGACAAATGGTCATGAAAACCAATGCCCCAGTAAAAGAAAACAGGGTCTCCCGATCCCAACGGACCGAAACCCAAATCCAGGTCAATATACAACTCAGATCTTACCCACAAATCATGCTGTTGCCAGTTCTTTAGAATCTAAAATCTAAAGGTTTATTCATAAAAGGAAAAAGGTCTAGGTGAGAGCTAGAATTGATTTAAAAGAATCAATTACATACAGCAATGGCAAAGTTCTTGGTTCAGACTTGTAGCAGTGATGGAATAAACTGCAGGTTCAAATCAAGTCCCTGGAATACATCCACAACTGGGATGGGTCATTCAGTCCTTTGTTCAGAGCTTCCATTTGTAGAAAGGTTCCTCCAGAGGTAAGGAGCAGGAAAGAAGACAAAATGGAGATGAGGCAGCTGCCTTTTATAGTTTCTTCCAGGTGTAAAGACACCTCTTTCCTTACTGTGGAAAATCACAGCAAAATGGAGTCGGGAGTCACATGGGCAAGTCCCTGCATACCTTGTTGAGTCACAGGTGTGTCTGCCTTCCCTCAATGGGTCCATTGTATCGCTGATGGTCCTTACTGGGCCATCAAGCAGGCCTGGCAGAGCTGATAGCTTGTCCTGGGTCCCAGAAGCCCAGCCCCAGTTTGAAATAGAGACAGTATAAAGCCAATATTCATAACTTCAACTACAAAACTGATACATACATATAAATGGCATAATCATAACCAGCCAAGCATAACTTGGTCTTAGACATCTCATTTGACCCCCTTTATATAAGATTTGGTGCCACTACAGGACCTTGGTTGCAACAATGATCCATACGGTCCCAGTTATTGTTAATAACGTCACACTAGGAATTTTCAACGTGACAGATCTCCACACCATTACAGACTGTATTCACATGGATTACAGCTCTGGGGTGGGGCACAGCAGCTGTTTCGCTGGCACATAGCAACGCTGCACAGGGATCGCTCCCTCAGCACTGAAATGCAGCTGTTTCTGGTGTGGGGCACAGCACCTGTTTAGTCCCTTCCACCCCATACACACACACACAGTTTAGGACAGGAAGTGAAGGCTAATCTGGTTACATTTTATAACAGATTGACTTCAGTTTATCATAATTTATTATTTGCATATGCAATCCTGTCAAGCCAAGCCCCAGCGTTCTTATCAATGATGTTCAAGGCATGAAGATCTCCAGGAACCACATTGTGCTTATAGCTATTTGATGCCTATAATTTCCGGTAAGTTATATAAGTGGAAGGTTAGCAGCATGAATGAATTCCTCATTTCAAGCCATTTAGTTTCATGCTGCATGCATTGTTTTTATGCATGTACATTAGCTAATAATACAGTAGTGACATTATGGCCTTGAAATTAGATGGTTTAAGTGGTTTGGAGGAGGCACATGAACCAGAAGATAAAACTACAAACAAATGACTGTGTATTTAATGTATCTTGTTATTTTGCATCACCCTATCAGAAGGCAAGAACAGCGTAACAGTCATGTAACTACAGACACTGTGTTGTGTAAAGGGCAAATGAAAATCAGGAATCCTATTGGAAAGGCAAAGGAATTTCAGGAGGCAAATGATTGCAAAGTCTCCAGGAGAGAGTCTAGACAGGAAAAAACAAGCAAGAGGGGCGTATCCCTTTTATAAACAGTGACAATAAATTGCTGGACCTATACCTGGGCGTGCAGAAGTACTCCCAGGTATCCTTCACGGAGGGGACAAGCTGCCAGCTAGCTTGTCTTATGAATGGAGGATCACAGCCCATCAGGCTATCTAATGCAGGGAGAGAAACTTTGGATGAACTGACCTTTATGAGACAGGAGACTGTCTTGTTAATTCAGTTAGGCTCTAGAAAGTGTGTTCTATTTTACATGTAACCATTAGTTTCCATTCATTCTACTTGCTTGTTTTCAACACTTGCTCTGTTCTTTGTTAAATAAATGTCTTCTTGTTTTCACCACAAACACATCGAAGTGTTGCGTGTTGAGCAGAACATCGATCCTGAGGTGGAACTGGTAAGCCGGGCGAACTGCTCCTTTGGAAGCAGTGGGTCTGTGGATTCTGTGAGTGCCCGGGGAACAGGGGAACAGCACACTCAAGGGGGATGCTCAGCAGACTCAGGGGCTGGTGTGTCCCTCTCATTAACCTGTATGGAGTACGGGGCACCTGGAAGGCAGTGCTTGTGCTGCACGAAGCCGGTGGAGTTGGGGCGCTGACCTCCAGCAGGCCTGGACAAGGCTTCCTCATGCTAAGGCTGGGTGGTAGTGAGGTGCCTCACAGCCCTGGGTTCTGCTAGGAAGCATCACAACCTTCTCTTAAAAGAATACTGTGACCTCTGCTGAAAAGAGGGTCTAGAGTCAGAGTGTGGCCTAAACTGTCTCCTCTTTGTAACTGGATTGTAAAGTCCTAGTGAACGAAGCGTTGCATGGGAGTCCTTCCAGGTGCGTATAACATCATCGGTTTTGATGGGAAACAGTTTAGCCCCTTTGAAGGGTAAGTCTTCTCTTGCACTTTGCAGCTCCTTTGGAAGGCCAGAAGCCTGCAGCCGGGAAAAGTGCCTCATGGAAATCAGAGTGGTAATAGAACGTGAGACCATATCAGCGGCATCAATGGCTGCTTGAAGGGATACTTGGGCTGCGAGGTGCCCTGAAACTAGAGCCGGAAACTTTTCCTTAGATTCATAGATTCTAGGGCTGGAAGGGACCTCGAGAGGTCATCAAGTCCAGCCCCCTGCCCTCATGGCAGGACCAAATACTGTCTAGACCATCCCTGATAGACATTTATCTAACCTACTCTTAAATATCTCCAGAGATGGAGATTCCACAACCTCCCTGGGCAGTTTATTCCAGTGTTTAACCACCCTGACAGTTAGGAACTTTTTCCTAATGTCCAACCTAAACCTCCCATTCCTCTGATGACTTGTCAGCAAATTTAGAAAACACAGATAAATTCATACAATTATATTGAGAAAAGAGAGCCTGATAATTGGCCACTCTCATTTGAGGAGTACTTGTGGAATAAGCCTGTCGGCCATATAAATCCAGCCTCTTACATTCTTTGTACTTAGGAGTAGCTTTAGGATAGGATTGATGAGCCGCAGGAATGAGGAACAAAAAAGGCATTTGTCCCTCACACGGCCAGCACCAAGACAAATCCGAGACAGGGATAACAGCCTTGCACGTGACATACTGCTTAACACTGGGGCTTTTTCACAATAAATCCACCAACCAACTACTAAATACTGTAACTAACTAAGCTAACTCTATACACTAACGAGACAAGGCAGCTGAAGTAATATCTCTTATCACCCACCTCATCTCTAATATCCTGCAACCAACATGGCTACAACAACCCAGTAATATGTACATTAACTACTACTATCTATAACTATATACACAATAGGAATATTGGAACGCTGACTAATCAAAGCAAATGCCATGGGACGCTCCAACTCTCGCCTTCAAGGAATGGAGAAGGAGGTGGTAAGCACACTCCTTTCATGCCCTCATCTAAGAGCACGGGCAGAGCAGGGGAGCATGTGTCACCTAATGGTACTGCTATGTCACGGGGCAAGTACACCCCATTACTCTTGGGGTGGGGCAAGGGCATAGTAGCCCTGTGGTTAAGTCGATATGGCTGCCATTACCCTCTGGGCTGCGTTGCCCAATGACCGGAGTTAATAGGACTACCCCTGGCTACTGGGCAGTGCGGTGTGGCTCAAATGGCCAAAGACAAAATGACTCTTCTTGGATACAGGGAAGTGCGGCCCAATGGCCAGAGTCAATAGGACCCCCCCCAAAGGAGGAAGTGGCTGGGGTAGGGGGAACCGGGCTTCACCAGGTCCCAGCCGAGGGTCCTGGTAGTGACAAATGTATTTGCCATCAAGTCGGTGGGGAATCCGCCCGAAACATGCCGACTCCTCAGGGACACCTGCTAGTCTCTCCCTGGGCTACTTCCTACCATGACTCTTGCAGTTGAAGTCCGGGGATCTTCAGAGTCTCCGGGCTCCTTGGGCAGCGCTGCTCCCGGCAACTGCAATCTCTGGGGCGTCCACAGGTACCTGGGCATCTGTCTGGGTCTCGGTGTCTCCTGCTCCCATGGTCTGGGATTCCAGCTGCTCCTCGGCTGTAGCTGGTGAGTTTCATCCTTTCTCCTCGGCAGTCAGTCCAGACTGAGCTGAGTTGCTCCCTTTTATACTGTAGCAGCAGTTGGAGCATGACCAGCAGAAGTGCGGGGGCGTGGCTTCTGCCACCAAGAGTGCTGGCTTAACCCCTTCATCTCCAGTGCGGGGCAAGTACACCCAATCACACACTGACAAAAGTCTCTGACTCAAGTGCACTGGGCACACATACACCTGCAGTGGAATGTATATGTGCGTGTAATCACATGAAGAAAAACTGACCTGTGGGGTCTTCTGGTACAGGTTCTTCACGTTTAACATCCCCTGAAAGGAAAAAAAAGGGGTGAAAAAAAGGGATAATTGTAATTATCTGTTTATTCTGCTCCAGTTACACTACACAGGGCATGTTCAGATCTGATTGGCTAGGCCAGTCACATGACAGTGTGACGCTATTTAGACCTGAAAGAAGGATTCAACAGTTAATTACTTGTTCAGATTTCACCTCTTTGGCACCAGCCTCTGAAGCATCTGTTACTGGCCACAGTCAGAGACTGTACCCAGATACCAGACTCGACAGGCCGCTGGGCTCATCCAGCATGGATTGCCTCTGTTCTTAGACAGACAGCTGCACTGGGTCCCTCCCCCTGCTCCCAGAATACCAAAGAGTGGAAATGTAAAAACATGTGCACTGATCTGACCTCAAGTGAGTGCAAGTTACCACAGGCACCCTGGCAAAACTTCCTTGCACCAGCCCTGCGCCGCGCGCCCCCCCCCCCAATGCCACCCCCCCAGCCAGCTCACCCCCCCGCGGGAGCTCAGCTTCCCCCCCCCCCCCCCGCTGCGGGTGCTCAGCCCCCCCACCATCACCCGCGGGCCGCGGGAGCTGAGCAGGGAGCCGGGGGCGGCTCGCCACGGCTGCCCCTCGGCTCGCTGCTCAGGCACTGAGGGGGGGGGGCAGCGAGGCAGGGGGCTCGATGCAGCTGCCCCCCCTCAGGCGCTGAGCAGGGGGCCAGCGGGGAGGCTCACCATGGCTGCCCCCAGGGCAGTCTAAGGGGCAGCCGCGGCAAGCCGCCCCTTGTCTCCCCGCTCAGCAGCTCAGCTGCTGAGAGGGGAGGCAGCGGGCAGCCGCCCGCCGCCCCCCAAATCTTGGCGCCCTAGGCGACTGCCTAGGGTCGCCTGGTGGGTGCGCCGGCCCTGCACCCTGGGACACAGGTAAATCAGATGCCAGCTCATGCCAAGGTCCCTGTGCCTCACTTGGATACTCCAAAACACAAAGCCGGATTCAGTCTGGCTCACCTCTGTCTTAGTGTTGTTAAACTAGGTGTTAGAATTTTTTAAATGTTTAAAACGGGCTTTGTCACCCACTTAAAGTCTCTAGTGAAGCTGGGTTCGACAATTCTTTCTGCAATTTACCTGGCCTACTCTTGGGAGAGACACAGAGCACCCTGCAGCCTGGTGTCCTGCACGCCGATGTCTCCCAGGGCCATTCCCAACGACAGCTGCTACTTTGGCTGTTGAGGCCATGCTTTGGAGGGCAGCCCTGATTTTCTGAACAGCTGTAAAACATAGATCGCTTGCCGCCCACCCGCCTGACTTGCACCGACGGAAGCTGCTCCTGCAGAACTCTCAGCACTACAGAAAGTTTCGGGTTGCCACGCTTAGGAGCTGCTGAGCATTACAAAGCACCCAAACCCCACAGGAGAGCATCTCCCTTGTAACGAGAGCTGGGCAAAAACCTTTCTGCTGAATAGAAATAATGTCACTGGGAAATGCACTCTTTGGGCCTCTGAGATGATTTGTGAATGCGGGTTGAATTTGGCAAATGGTTGCAGGTGAAAAAACAGGACGGAAATTCAAAACAAACCCATTTGCGTTTGTTCGACCACTGAACCTAAAATCAACTAGTCACTCAGTCCCTTTTGCACCTACACGCTTGCGAAGCTGAGGAGTTCTGCAGGAACCTGCTTCAGTCCAGAGCTAAAGCTTCCGGTTAGCAGAGCCCCCTGATCTTACAAAGGTTTCGGGCATCCCCAGAGTCCTTCAGGATCTGACTGCACATCCCGAGTGCTTTGTGAACTGGCAAAAAAGGCCCCGTTAAGAGACATTTAGAACATGGGCTATGTTTGGCTGAGGATCATCTCTGTCCAGAGAGACGGGTGACAGCACATTGGCAACTGGTTCAATACACTCCTCAAGATACACTCCTCTGACTGGGCTGTGAACCTCATTGCCGGGAACTCTGAGAGGGTTAGATGAAGCCTTCCCATGAAAGAATACAGTGTCCCACTGGGCCTACCTGGTCTCAATGTGGTCTCCCAGTGAGGGTCACCAGACGAGCTCTCTGTCACGCTGAGCTGCACACTCCCCTTCATCTCCTCGATGTAGACTTCCACGAAGGGCTGCCGATTCTCCCGGCTTGTATAGGAAAATGTCAGTTTCTGAGGCAAAGATAAGGAGTTGCATCGGGGTGATCCTACCTGAGCCACTAGGGTAGGAATGAGTGATGCATGTGGGTCCTAATCCGTGAGCCAGCCGGACACACCAGGACAGCTTTATCGTCTTAACTAGGTGTTAATGAATTATTAATAATATCTATCACTTACTGCATTTAGCGCTTAATCCCAAACTGAGCAGGGATCACTCGCTCAGCACTGCCTCAGTGGTGGTTCACAGCACTGCAGCCGCGCTCTTTTCCATCTGTGTTTGTCCAAAGATTTTCAACTTTTCCTCTTATATGTGGGACATCCCCACAGTGGTCCCCCCGCCCACCACAGATCTGTGTAGTTTGGTCCCTGGCTCTTTCAGATGGGATCTCTCTCGTTAGGCTCCAACCGGGCAGATGTGCCGGGCGTGTCTGTTGGGGCTGACATTTGCCAATACTATATTTTGTGATTAATTAGATCACACCTGCACCCACCTAGCTGGGCAAATGTTTTAGGAACCTCAGAATAAACAAGGCCAGTTCTATGCTAAAAAGTTAGCTCAACCCAGCGGCGTCACTCAGGAGTGTGAAAAATCCCACCCCCCTGAGCAACATATTTAAACCGACCTAACTCCCGGTAGAGGAGTGCTAAGTTGACAGAGGAATTCCTCCATCAACCTAGCAAACACTTCTCGGGGAGGTGAATTGAGTAACCTCCTGACACTGCAGTGAGTATCTGCACTGAAGCGCTACAGCAGTGTCACTGCAGCATTTCTAGTGAAGACACAGCCTTTGTCATGTCACCTACTTTGGGTGTTATCTCTGCCTCTGAAGAGCAGCACACAGTATAATCAGTGCCAAAGTACAGGGGCTCATTCGTTTGAGGAGATTTGTCCACAGAAACTGACCGGCGCTTCTCCTCGTGTTTTCCGATTGCCTGAAAAAATTCAAGAACCATCAATTCTGGAAGATACAACCATCAACCTCTCCCTTCCCCCTGCGATGGGGCATGTACCTCTGCACAGGCCCCGAAGGGGTTAATGTCAGCCCGAGGGGACGCTTAGGGTACCTGGCTGCACCTAGAGGGAGAGCCAGGTAGAAGAAGCTAGGAACAAGAAGCCCAGCTGGGCAAGAGTAGGTTGCTTTATACAGCCAGGAAGTTTGTAGCAGAAAGAGGCTGCAGGGAGAGCATCTGCAGAGAGGCGGGGAGGACAAAACCCAAGAGGGAGAATGAGCCCCAGTATTCTAGCTCTGGAAGAAGGGTCAGTTGTGGGGGAAAGAAAGCCTGAGAGGGCAGACTAGGAAGAAGCCCAGGGAAACAGCAGCAAGGGGTAGGACTCTGCAGACGTTGGCTGCTGGCTATAGGGTCCCTGGGCTGGAAGCCAGAGTAGAGGGCAGACGTAGGTTCTCCTCCCAGCCACTGGGGAGAGGCATAGGTGCGTTGGAGAAGCCAACTGGACAGCTAGTCGGGAGAGGCTTGGTTACCACAAAGGGGTATGTAATGATCTGGCTACAGAATTGAGTAACAAAGAGGGAGCACCTTGAGTCATGAAGAAAGAGAGAGAGAGAAGGGTCACAGTTTGAGTAACCGTCAGAAGAGGGTGCCAGACCAGCTGAGAGCTGATCCTCTGAGCAGCCACAAGGAGGCACCACCTTCAGTAAGTGAACCCCTTCACACACACACCCTCACACCCACACGTACGTACTACTCCTCCCCACATGCTTCTGTCCGGTTGGTTTGGAGACGCTGGGACTAGAGCTGGTAGAAATGTTTCCATCAACTTCCTATTTTTGACAGAAAATTGGGTTTTCAAATGAAAAATTTCACGAAAAGAGTCACCTTTCTTTAAAAAAAATGTTTTTTTCAGAAAACATTTTCTTCGGCCACACGTTTTCCAGTTGCCAAAAACGGAAAAACTTTTAGTTGTTGTTGGCTTGGGTTTTGTTGGGGTTTTGTTGTTTTTACCAAACAAATCTAAATTTTCCCAAAAGAAAAGATTTTCTGATTAGCTCTGTAGGCAGCCCCAGTTCTCATTGCACGGCAGTCCTGACACAGAAGAGGCTTCTTATCAACATGGTGGGAGGTTTAGGTTGGATATTAGGAAAAACTTTTTCACTAGTAGGGCGGTGAGGCACTGGAATGGGTTACCTAGGGAGGTGGTGGAATCTCCTTCCTTAGAAGTTTTTAAGGTCAGGCTTGACAAAGCCCTGGCTGGGATGATTTAGTTGGTGTTGGTCCTGCTTTGAGCAGGGGGTTGGACTAGAACCTCCTGAGGTCCCTTCCAACCCTGAGATTCTATGATTCTATGGCAGGGAAAATAGTCCCAAGACAGCCGGGGCTGAACTCTGGAACTCCTGCACAAGGCCCACATGTGTAAAGATATTTAGGTGTTGCTCTGATCAGCGAAGCCATGCCTAGCTGATTTAGGAGCCTAACTCATTTTCAAAGGGATTTAGGCACTAAGAAGCCTTAATTCCATTGACTGTAAACAGAGGGGTACGGAAGAAACACATGATAACTGGGGGACCGAACAAGGAGCTCAAACGGCCAAAGCACTGAGCAGGTTTAGGACATGAAAGGCGCCTTTCAATGTGATGGGCTGTGAACCTTCCACAGCAGGATTCTTAGACTTGAGATCCCTGAGTGCAGCAACACCTAAATACCTTAAAAACGTGGGCCCAGAAGCTTAGAGAGCCCCATGCCCTGCAGGGTGACTGCCACTGAATGACACTGAGTTCCTGTAAACGAAAGAAGAGACAAGAGACCTGTGGGCCAGGTAGGATTTTCTGGCTCTGAGACAGTCTTTGCCCTTATATCACCATGCAACTGGGGCCCCAATCCTGCTAAATACTTACATACATGCTTAATGTTACTGCCATTAGCAGCCCCATTAATTTCAATGGCACATGCAGCAATATTTGCAGGATCAGGGCCTTGGCTGAGTGGACCTATGATTTTAAAGCTCCGGGGGGGAAATGGGACCCATTGTACAGTCTCGTCATTATCCATGTTTTGTTTTGGTGATGAAAAAAGAATTTTCTCCTGGAAATGGGGGTGAAGGGCTGACAGACAGAATCAGAATATAAAAGCTCACATAAGGAATATAAAGGGGTTAAAGAAAAACACTCCTGAGAAGTGAATGCTCAGGGACTCATATATATTGAGGGAGAGATTAATACCAGAAGAAAGATCCTTTAACTAACGAGCAGGGAGGAAGGGAGGGAATGAGGAGGCCAAACGGCTAAGGCACCGAGTTGGTTTAGGAGATGAACAGCAGTGGTGCAGAGCCCTGCACTCTGACGGGCTGTGACCGTTCACGGCAGGATTATTGCATCAGATTGTACTCCTGCATCACCCAGCACTGGGAGCTCAGTTATCTCACAACAGCCCCCACCCTGCCCTGAGATTTCCCCTTCTCTCTGCTCTGTGGTGAGCCTGACTCACCCCAGTGCTGTTTGAGGTTCTCATTTACCTTTTCTAGCGAGCAGTCATTTGGGATCAGGTAGAGGTGGAGGGTTGTGTCTGCAAGCCGGAGTGCCTGGTAGATCAGCACCAGGGAGTGGACTGGAATTCTCAGGCAACTCAAACATATAAAAATAACCCCATACAGGGAGAAGCTGGGGTTCTCCAGCACAACGTGGGACGGCCTCACCCCCGTTGGCTCTTCCAGGGTCATCCCCTCATCAGTGAAATGGATGATTCGCATCTGAGAAATGTCGGTCTGTCCCCCTGTCAGTGGATACAGAGAATTATTGTGATTACATGCCATTCACAAGGGCATCACCATTAAACAGCTGTCAAATCCACCCAAACATAAAACAGTGGAAATCACAAACTAATGTGACACACAGTCCTTATACCGGCCTTAACACACTGTTCATCCACACAGTGTATTCAATGGGGATAGTCTGAGTTACCAGCTGCCAATCACCCTTAACTCCACCCCCTGTTAACAACCTTTTAAACTAAATATAACATATTTGGAAAGGTGTTATTTTATAAAGGCATCTAATCTATTAGCTGGTGTCAGGGTCTCCCCCCCCCCACTCTGAACTCTGGGGTACAGCTGTGGGGACCCTCATAAAAGAGCCACTAAGCTTATATTTTACCAGCTTAGGTTAAAACTTCTCTAAGGCACTAATTTCTTAGACTGATATTGCTGCCACCACCAAGTGATTTACACAAAATATTCAGGGACGGGTCACTTGGATTCCCTATCCCCCCAAAATATCCCTCCAAGCCCCTTTACCCCCTTTCCTGGGGAGGTTTGAGAATAAACAACCAATTGCCTTAACAATGTGCAAACCCTTTGTCTTCAGGACACTGAAATCAATCAGGTTCTTAAAAGAAGACATGTACTTATAAAGAGAAAAAGTAAAAGAATCATACTTGCAAAATCAGAATGGAAGGTAACTTTACAGGGTAATAAAACGATTTAAAATACAGAGGATTCCTCTCTGGGCTCAGCTTCACAGTTACAAAAATAGGAATGAAACTACCTCTGTAGCATAGGAAAATTGACAAGCCAAAACAAAAGATAACCTAACGCATTTCCTTGCCCTACTCACAGTTTCTGTGATTTGAGATAGTTTATTCCAGGTATATTTTCAGGAGATATTGTACCTGCTTGGCTTCTCCCTCTGTCTGGAGAGGGAACAACCCACATGACAACAAACAAATCCTTCCCCCCCCCCCCCCCCCAGATTTGAAAGTATCTTCTTTTCTCATTGGTCCTTCTGGTCAGGTGCCGACTCGGTTATTTGAACTGCTTAACCTTTGACAGGTAAGGCAATCCAGTACAGCTGCCAAGCATACATAAAAGTTGCTGCCCTTCCCCCTATATTCATGACATGCCTCCGAAATCACAGACAGTGCTGGACAGCCTATTCCACACTGGCTGTGATTTCTTCTTTCTAGGAGAAAACAGAGTTAATAAGACACATACACCTCTAAACATACTACTGATTATACAGTAACTCCTCACTTAACGTTGTAGTTATGTTCCTGAAAAATATGACTTTAAGCGAAACAATGCAAAGCGAATCCAATTTCTCCATAAGAATTAATGTAAATGAGGGGGTTAGGTTCCAGGGAAAAAATTTTCACCACACAAAAGACTATTATACACACACACACACACACACACTGTAAGTTTTAAACAAACAATTTAATACTGGTACACAGGGATGATGATTGTGAAGCTTGGTTGAGGTGGAGGAGTCAGAGGGTGGGATATTTCCCAGGAAATGCCTTACTGCTAAATGATGAACTAGCAATTGGCTGAGCCCTCAAGGGTTAACTCTCACACTTTGGATTACATTCATTTTCAAGGTCCTACAATAAACCCAAGTTCAGATAAAAATTTCTTCCACATTCAGGACACAGCTGGGCCTCTGAGCCTCAGTTTTCCATCTGGAAAATGGGGATAACACAGAACTGCTGAACAGAAAAGAGGCGGCTAATGGTGTTTACT
Organism: Chelydra serpentina; assembly: GCA_037349315.1. Lineage (NCBI taxonomy): Eukaryota > Metazoa > Chordata > Testudines > Chelydridae > Chelydra > Chelydra serpentina. The sequence goes on along the minus strand of JBAIAC010000021.1, from coordinate 195,290 downwards.
TGTATATAGCAATACATTGAGTGTTAAGGTCAGTGTCAGAATTGTTTCTTTCACCTTGTGATTCATTTCCTTTCAATATTTACATTTATTCACTTACAAAAAATATTCTCAGGGAGCAATAAAGGTTGCAGATGCAGAGCATGGATGCCTCCTCCCCATGGCTTTGGAGCCTGTGTTGGGAATGTTAGAAAACTAGGAGATGCTCAGTTAACATCTCTCTGCAATAAGGAATCGAGAAACTTACAAAAGCCAGGCAATGCACAGTTCCACACAGCACATCCACAGTTCACATTTAGGCACCTAAATCAGCAGTTTGATTTCCAAACATGCAGCTCCCATGGAAGTCAGTGAATTCAGCCCTTGAAAAGGAGGCAACTAATTTAGGTGCCTAAACATGGAGTTAGGAATCTAACTTTAGACATACATTTCTGAAAATCTTGACCACTGGAAAGGTGCCAGCTGCCCCAATTCACCTGAAGGAGATGTTGACTCTGAAGCTTCATGACCACAGTGTAAGGGAAAGATTTTCAAACTGTGGTAACAACTTAGCCATGCAAAGAAGGCAATTGCAGATGAACCAAGGGCAGTGGTGCAAAGAGGCATAGCCTCCCTCAGAGACTGACAGTGAGAGAGGGCTAGACGCCCCTTGGTGGGTGGAACGAGGAAGGCCTCAGCCACCATGCCAGAAGCAGAAGGGCAGGACAGGAACAGGTAGTATAAAAGGTGGGCCCTGTAGCTCAGTTGGGCTGGAGCCACTGAGGAGACAGATGCTTCCAGCCAGCTGCTGGAGCCCTCAGAAGCATAGGCGCCGACTCCGTGGGTGCTCCGGGGCTGGAGCACCTATGGGGAAAAATTGGTGTCTACTCAGCACCCACCGGCAGCTCCCCGCCAGCCCCCCCGCCACGCGCCCAACTCACCTCTCCGCCTCCCGAGGCTCCGCCAGACGCGAAGCGGCAGCCGCCAGCCGCTTTTCCTGGCTCCCTAAAAGCGGCTGCCGCTTCGCATCCGGCGGAGCCTTGGAGAAGTGAGCTGGGTGCAGGGCTGGCGGGGAGTTGCCGGGCCTGGTGGGTGTTCTGCTGCTTCTCCTCCCCCTCCCCCTGGCTTGCAATCCGGGGGGGGAGGGGATGCAGCGCGCCCGGAGGAGGAGGCGGGGGCGGGGATTTGGGGAAGGGGCAGGGCTGGGGGCGCGAGCACCCACCGGCGCCTATGAAAATCGGCGCCTATGCTCAGAAGACTTCTGCTGTCCCAAGGATGCACCCATGTGACCAGACCTGCCAGACACACCTGACACAGAGGAGCTGCTGGGATTGCCAATGGCAGTGTACTCTGGGGAGATGGAGGATGACCCTGGGATTCAGGTACACCCTGCAGGGAGGATAGGAAGTAGCCCAGGAGCTACCGACTACTGTCCGGCTACGTGGCTGGCTGACTCTATGTCCGCTTGTTGCAGCTGGATCCCTGCTGACCCAGTGGCAGATCACTTTGCCACTGTTAGGACCCTAGGCTGGGTCCTGGTGGAGTCGGGTGGGTCCCGATCCCCCTACCCCCTGGAGTGGCAGCCTCCCCACCTTAGGCCAGGAGGTCTGTGTTGGTCTACTGTCCTCTGAGCGTGGACGCTAGACTGCTTGGTGCTCATCCTTCCCATAGCCCCTAGATTGCTTGCTCTGCCTTTCTTGAGAGATGAGGGCCTGGTCTTATAGATTATTCCCTGCTCTGCCCTGTCTGAGGGTCTGAGCCCCAGAGACAGCTAACTTCCCCCTGCTGTTCTAGGTGCATGACGGCAAAGAGACGTGGCCTCCCTCGGAGACTGACAGCAAGGGACGGCCACACAAGCTTACAGGCAGAAACAAGACTAGTCATACTGTACATCCTAACTCAACGCACACAGCGCCACTGGTCAGTGTGGGTTATGCTTCCCCCTCTGTGCCCCATCCACAGAGAACGGGTCGACTACAAGTCCAAAGGCAGAGCCTACCTCTGCAGCTCAAGTCATGGCAGCTCACTCTTCTAACCCTAGAGGCCCCCAGTTCAAAATAGTGACTATGAAACCTTCGTCCTGTTAGGAATGGGCAGCTTGTCGTGCGCTGAGGGGACAAGCAGATAGCCCTAACTTTGTTGCTCTGACCTAATTAAAAATACAAATTACGTCCCTCAACACAAGGTTAACTGGACAGGCCGATTTAGTGATTGTGTCCACAGGGACTGTGTTTTTGTTCAGCACCCAGCACCACGGGGCCCTGATCCCGACCAGAGTCTCTGGGTGCTGCCACACTAAAAATCAATAAATAAGCTGTCTGCAGCACACGTGTTGGTGGCAGTGGGGTCCCAGCTCCATGCTCTCAGTCAGGGCTTGGAAGCCACTTATTGCTCTTAGCTACTGTACCTGCCAGGCACAGGAAGTGCGGGAGGTGAACGGCTGCCACAGCCGTGGCCGGTTCTGCCTGGATGTTGAACAAAGGGCCAATCACCAACCATTCAGGGGTGCTCCATTCTCTCAGATGCTGATCCCAGGAGTCGTATCTGTATTGGACAGTCACGGCTGCCCTCACCTCAAACCCCAGTTCAGTTTCAGAGCAACGGAACGAGCCTGCCCCGGGGAGGTGAACCCTGCATGGCACGGAGAGAAAGGGAGAGGAAAGAGCAAGGTTAAGCAGTGCTAGATGGACCCCTCCCAGCTCCTGATCTCACTCAAACAGGTGGCATCACTTCTATTTATCCTAGACTTTCTAATTGAAATGGAAATGGGTGAAATTAGTAATACCCCTCTCCCCTGCCTAGCACCCACCATCAAAGGACTTATGGACTTTACATGTGATCACAAATTAAGCATCATGAATCCTGCTGGGTAAGTAACCTTACCCCCATTTCACAGATGGGGAAACTGAGGCACAGAAAGGGGAAATGACTTGTCACCAAGGCAACACAACTAATCAGTGTCAGAGTTGTCAATGTCGCCTAGGACTCATGTCCTCCAGCTCCCACCACTAGCCCCCACTGCTCTCCCAGAGCCAGAGATTGAACCCCGGTGTCCTGACTGTTGCTCTACCACTCTCACTGCTAGACCTCACTCTCCTCCCATAGTCAGTGATAGAATTCACAGCTCCCTCATGTAACAAAGAAGGCTCTCCTCCCCACTCTGACACAGTCTGCAGGGGGTTACAGCCCTGTGTTATGGGCTGGCACTATGACCTAAAATTTCCATCCCACTAAATGAGACAGATCCTCTCCAGTGGAGGAGCAGCCTCATCTACACACTCAGTAGAGCTTTGCTGAGTCTACTGAAGTAATTGTGTCAGCTGTATTTATTACATGGAGCCTTTCCCCATGGGACACTGCACACGATAGGAGCTGGTCTGCGCTCCGAGACCCAGGCTCCTGCAGAGGGGGTGACACTGAACTCCCAGCCCCAGCTCTCACCTGTACGTCTCCTGGTTCCCACCTGGGCCCTGGACAATCTCTGGGTTCATTTCTTGTGGAGGATCCTAAAACACAGGAACAGGCATTAAGGAGGCTCCACTGGGGATTTCCCACTGCAGAGCTCTTGTGAGGAGGTAACCTGGGAAGCTGTGGCCAAGTGTTTGCTTGGAGCTCTTTCTGTGGCCTGGGACCCTGGCAGCGTGACTCCATGATCAGGTGTATTCCAGCCCCATGGTCAGTCATTCCCATGGGTATTTCCCAGGTGACATCCTAGTTTGCGGGAGCAGGTGATTAGCAGCACGGCCAGGACTGTGGGGATTATATAAAGGGGGGAATGCATGGCTGGACCTACAGAGGTTAGGGATGGATGGATACAGATGAAGGGATGGAGACAGACAGACAGATACCTCCTCTGTTGGACATAACTTGCATTTGTCTTTTCTTCCTTGACCTGCAGTGGAATCTTCTCTGATGTTCTCCTCTCCTCCTCCTACAGGGGGAAATATTTCATCCAACACATCCCAAGTGTAACTTTTTTTCCTCCCATGCAATTATTCTTTCTACTCAGGAAACGTGGCGATCTTAGTGAATGTGTGCTGTGAGCACAGGTATTTGAATCTTTAACACAGACTTGCTTTCTGTCAACTGTTTATTAGGCATTGAAGTTAAATGAAGATTAAAAAAACAGTCAAACAACATGAAACAGTCAAACAGCCTCCCTTTCAAACAGCCTGAAAATTCTTTCCTCTATCAAATGCTGACTTGATTCTTGTGGTTCTAGTCTAGTCTATTCCTACCTTCATTCTAGTCTATTTTGTTCCCCTTATCCATCACTTGGAAGGCAATTTGGTCTCTGACCAAGCAAAACACTTAAGCCTGGGTTTAACTTTAAGTGAATGCAGCTGCTCATGTGCTTAATGCTAAAGATGTGCATAAGTGCTTTGCAGAATCGAGGCCTTGAGTATGACACATGCGGCAAATGGGAGTCAGTGAAGGGATCTTGAATAGAGGATGGATGTGATCAGAGCTGTAACACCAAATAGATCACTGGCCTCCATACAACCCCCTGTGAGATGTCATCAAAATCCCTCCCACCCCTGGTAAGCTTAGTCTTGCTTACCCGTGGCTCCTTCCTCTGTGGGAACAGTGGAAAGAGGTTGCACCTTCTCACTGGTGATTTCTGAGAGTGGAAGGAAGGAATTATTAATAAACACACAGCAATTCAATTGAAGAACAAGATTTCCCATAGCGACCGGTGATGTCCACGACATGCCTCACATTTCCAGCGTGCCCAGCCTGACACACATTAAAGGGGGATAGTCAAAAAGTGAGGAGCACCTGCCCCATGAAAATCAGGGCCCTTTATGGTGTGTCAAAAATGGGAGCTCCCAAAATCTCTAGCTCCTTTAGAACAGTGGGACTTAAATCTAAATAGAGGAGCTGATTCTCCAGCACCTGGTGCCTCCTGTCATCATTCACACCTTGGCAAAGTATAATTATTATTATTTATTTATATTACTGTAAGACCTAGGAGCCCCAGTCATCGCCCAGGACCCCATTGTGCTAGGCGCTGTACACACACAGAACAAAAGGACAGTCCCTGCCCCAAAGAACTAACAATCTAAGTATAAGCCAAGAGACACCAGGTGGAGACGGACCGACCAACGGGGGAGAACAAGGAAACAATGAGGCAATATTGATCAGCCTCACAAGCTGCAGTCTCAGCCCAGCAGCAGCCTCGCTGCTGTCGAGTTTCACATAGGCATCATGGCAAATAAGAGTTTAAAAAAAGAATAATTGTGAGGGATCAGTCCCAGGTTTGGGTGTCCGCAGATCACAGCCACCACCCAGCAGCTTACAAGTCACAGCAAGGAGTGTGGGCGGGTTGACCCTCACTCTGGCCATGAAGCTCCCAATTGGAGGAGATGTGCACCCTCCCTGGTTGCTCACACTCACTATTTAACACAGAAGGAGGCATAGGAGAAAATAGGTGAAGCCTTGTCTGGCTGCTGTATTGGACCTTGGCCTGTGCATGATTCTTGCTTATACGACCCACCCCCTGGCTACTCACTCAAAGTCTGACCCTTGGCTTCACTCCTGACTCCGTCTCCAGCTCTGCGTCCTGACTCCCACTCTGACTAATAGGTATGACCACTACTGCTGTGACTACTAGGCCTGACTGCCTGTGTCCTGGTCTATGACAATGTGACAAGGAGTGGTCTCCCTCAGAGATTGACGAGGAGGGACCACAACCCGCCCCTTGGGCTGCAGCTCTAAGAAGCATAGCCTTCCTCAGAAATTGACAAGGAGGGACAGCCATGCGTCCTTACCAACAATAATAAGACAGGTTTGCAGATGTTTATGGGAGTTCCTAATGTAACCCTTCTGCCAATCTGAGTTGCCAGCAACAAGGGCCGGGTTCAGTATCCAGGGGTTCCGTTCCAATAACACAATGCAAAACCGGCTCGAGCCCCCACCCAGTGACCTGGGACAAATATATATCACCCCCCTGGGAGCCTCTAAGAGGCAGTACTTCCCCTCTCGTAAGCACAGAGTCTGAGTGTAGCAAAAGCCTTTTAAAGACAGAGAGAAACAATGCGGCATTATGTTGGGGAAACACCACAACTAGGATTCGTAAACCAAACTGTGAGCAAAGACCCACCCCAGCAAATTGGCCATGTCCTTTCCCTTTGGTTCTTGAGTCCAGCAACCCCAAAAATCACCCAAAGTCCCAAAAGTCCAACAACCCAAAAGTCCAGAGTTCAAAAGTTCATCTGCAGAGTGTTACACCCCTCCCCCACCCCCACCCCCCCATCTGGGTGGAAATGAGGAGGGGAGAGGTAAGAGGGACCTTACGTGGCTCGAAGCTGACTGCCCCGTCCCTTCGTGGGGCTTCGCTCTGCTCTGCTCTGCTCCGCCAGTCATCCCACGAGTCACTCCGCTCCGCCAGCCGTCCCATACGCTGCTCCGGCTGTCCCGTCAACTGCTTCGCTCCGCCAGCAGCTCCTCTCTGCCTCCGGCCGGCCAGAAAACTGCTCTGCCAGCAGCTCCCGTCCAACAGCCATTCCGCAAGCCACTCTGGCTGTCCCGCCAACTGCGCCGCTCCGCCAGCAGCTCCTCTCCGCCAGCCCCACAGCAATAGATCTTCAGGATCCCCCACTACTTAACACAGTGCTCAGTGATTTCAGCTCATAATAATTTTAGCTCTTTAGTGATTTCAGCTTGTAGCAAGGGCAGCCTTAATGCTTATTTGCACCATTAGCCCAGAGTGATTTCAACTCAGCAGCCTGTCACCAGAGTCCTAATGAACTCAACCTTAGCTCTGATATTCCACAGTGAAGAGAGAGAAGCAGGTGCAATTGACATTTAGGGCCCTCAGAAGAGGCCCATGCCACCAGATACAAATACCTGTCCCCAGCCTCTCTCAATTCACTAAGCCTTGGAATCCATGTCCCTTGCCCAGCGAGTGCTGCCTAGTTGATGGTGAGTCCCTCTGTCATAAACTCTCCAATACCAAATTCTACAGGCCACTCTCCTCAGATCCCACTGAGGAATACACTAAGAAACTGCACCATCTACTCAGGACATTCCCTACACTAACACAGGAACAAATCAACATACCCTTAGAGCCCCGACCGGGGTTATTCTACCTACTACCCAAGATCCACAAACCTGGAAACCCTGGATGCTCCATCATCTCGGGCATTGGCACTCTCACTGAAGAACTGTCCAGATATGTGGACTCTCTACTCAGACCCTATGCCACCAGCACTCCCAGCTATCTCCGTGACACCACTGATTTCCTGAGAAAACTACAATGCATTGGTAATCTTCCAGAACACACCATCCTAGCCACCATGGATGTAGAGGCTCTCTACACAAACATTCCACACACAGATGGAATACAAGCTGTCAGGAACAGTATCCCTGATGGTGCCACAGCACAACTGGTTGCTGAACTCTGTGATTTTATCCTCACGCACAATTATTTCAAATTTGGTGACAATATATACCTCCAGACCAGTGGCACCGCTATGGGCACCCGCATGGCCCCACAATATGCCAACATTTTTATGGCTGACCTGGAACAACGCTTCCTCAGCTCTCGTTCACTCACACCCCTTCTCTGTCTACGCTACATTGATGACATCTTCATCATCTGGACCCATGGGAAAGACACTCTGGAAGATTTCGACCATGATTTCAACAGCTTCCACCCCACCATCAACCTCAGCCTGGACCAGTCTACATGGGAAGTCCACTTCCTAGACACCACGGTGCAAATAAGCGAAGGTCACATTAACACCACCCTATACTGAAAATCCACCGACCGCTATGGCTACCTACATGCCTCCAGCTTCCATCCCGGACACACCACATGATCCATTGTCTACAGCTAAGCGCTGACCAAGCATATTTGCTCCAACCCCTCAGACAGAGATCAACACCTACAAGATCTTCATCAAGCATTCTCAAAACTACGATACCTGCTTGAGGAAACAAGGAAACAGATCAACAGGGCCAGATGTGTACCCAGAAGCCTCTTGCTGCAAGACAAGCCAAAGAAAGAAACCAACAGAACTCCACTGGCCATTACTTACAGTCCTCAGCTAAAACCTCTCCAGCGGATCATTGGTGATCTACAACCCATCCTGGACAACGACCCCTCACTTTCATAGGCCTTGGGAGGCAGGCCAGTCCTCGCCCACAGACAACCTGCCAACCTGAAGCATATTCTCACCAGCAACTACACACCACACCATAATAACTCTAACTCAGGAACCAATCCATGCAACAAACCTCAATGCCAACTTTTCCCACATATCTACACCAGGGACACCATCACAAGACCTAACCATATCAGCCACACCATCACCGGTTCATTCACCTGCACATCCACCAATGTAATATACGCCATAATGTGCCAGCAATGCCCTTCTGCTATCTACATCGGCCAAACTGGACAGTCCTTACGCAAAAGGATAAATGGACACAAATCAGATATAAGGAATGGCAATATACAAAAGCCTGCAGGAGAACACTTCAACCTCCCTGGACACACAATTGCAGATTTAAAGGTAGCCATCCTGCAGCAAAAAAACTTCAGGACCAGACTCCAAAGAGAAACGATAGAGCTTCAGTTCATTTGCAAATTTGACACCATCAGCTCAGGACTAAACAAAGACTATGAATGGCTAGCCAACTACAAAAGCAGCTATCCCTCCCTTGGTGTTCACACCTCAACTGCTAGAAGAGGGCCTCACCCTCCCTGATTGAGCTAACCTCATTATCTCTAGCCTGACTCTTCCCTGCACATTTATATCTGCCTCTGGACATTTCCACTGCTTGCATCCGAAGAAGTGGGTATTCACCCACGAAAGCTTATGCTCCAATACCTCTGTTATTCTATAAGGTGCCACAGGACCATTTGTCGCTTCTACAGATCCAGACTAACACGGCTACCCCTCTGATACTTGTCATAAAACAGTTCCACTGTCCTTGATTCACACAATCAGGCCAACACCACTCTATTCTTCCTGCCCCAATAACAGAGAAACTGGGGATCCCACAGCAGCCAAAGTGACCATTTGGATAGCGGTCCATCATGCTAAGCAGGGTGGGTGTGCCTATCATAGAATATCAGTGTTGGAAGGGACCTTAGGAGGTCATCTAGTCCAACCCCCTGCTCAAAGCAGGGCCAATCCCCAATTTTTGCCCCAGATCCCTAAATGGCCCCCTCAAGGATTAAACTCACAACCCTGGGTTTAGCAGGCCAGTGCTGAAACCACTGAGCTTTCCCTCCCAGCTATGCAAAAAAGATCAGCCCCTGAAGTCCCTTTCCACAACTCACCACCAGATGTCAGGGTAGAGCTCATCCTGACTCTGCTTACATCCTCCCCCCCGCCGATAATTTGTTGTCCCGACAAATCGCACTCCCTTTATACCAACTCATTGGTTTCCTCCAAAGGGCCTCAGAAAGCCCACTTTAGCTTTCACCAGCCTGTGTGCTAAATGTATTGGCTCCTCACTAATCACCCCAGGTGCGTCATAAGTTAACTGTTGCATGGGCAGGAGGGACATCTTCTTGAGTGACGGATGGAGAGGTTTCCTTTGAGGATCCCTTGGCTACTGGCATAGGCCCCTGCATCTCTGGTTCTGATAGTGGAAGGTCCAATGTGTCTAGGGCCTCCTCCACCTGGATGTCTCCACTGTCCAATAACATGTGTGCATCATCACAGGGGGGTCCCATCAGCAGCACAGGAGTGCCCAGAACAGGCCTAAAAACCTCCGCCATGGGGTTTAGGGCTGAAGAGGGGGAGCTCTCTATCGGCTCAGCTGATCGAGACTGAAATCTTGTCTCCATTCCAGGATACACCATGGTCATGTCTTCCTCCTCGGCCTGACTCTCCGACGTGCTGAATAGGGGTAGGTTAGCTTCAGAGGACCCGTTGTCCATGTTGGATGGCGGCTGTGGCCTGGCACTTCTGTTCTGCCTGGCTGCCCTGTCGTGGCCCATCTCATAAGGGGTGCTGACCAATTCCCCCACAGGGAGCAAAAGATTTCTATGCACCGTCTTTATTTGCCCTGGACCCTCTTCAGGTTTGATCTTGTAGACCGGCAGATCTCCCAGCTTTTCCATCACCAGGTAAGCTATTGCCTTCCATCTGTCAGCTATCTTGTGTTTGCCAGCAATACCCAAATTTCGCAGCAGGACTCTGTCCCCTGGCTGGAGCTCCTGCAAACGTACCCTAGCATCATATCGATGTTTGTTGCGATCTGCGTTCTTCTGAGCCGCAGATGTAGCCAAGTGATAGGCATCCCGCAGCTTTTCTCGTAGTCGGGATACATATTGCTGATGAGTTTCATAGTTATCTCCATCCTTTGATACACCAAAGCACAAGTCTATGGGTAATCTTGGTTCTCGCCCAAACATCAAGAGATATGGGGTGACTCCCATAGCATCGTTCTTTGTGGCATTGTAGGCATGCACCAGAAATGCGACATGCTGGCTCCAGGTTGCCTTCTGATCTGGTCGCAAAGTCCCCAACATATCTAATAGTGTTCGATTGAACTTCTCTGGCTGAGGATCACCTTGCAGGTGATAAGGTGTTGTCCTAGACTGTTTAATTCCCGCTATCCTCAGCACCTCCTTCAGAAGGTGACTCTCAAAATCCCGCCCCTGATCTGAGTGTATCCGGGCTGGGAATCCATAAATTGAGAAATATTTCTCCCACAGTACTCGAGTGACAGTGATAGCACTCTGATCACATGTGGGATATGCAAAAGGAGTGGAGCACATCAGACTACATGACTCTCGACCTTTTAGGGAGAGATCTAGGAGGATTGCCCTCGCTGAGATGGAAGATGTGCAACGTCATCTTCAAGAGCTGGATGTGAATGGCATCATTACAGAGTCCTGCAGCCCATATGCCTCACTCATTGTGGTGGTCTGTAAAAAGAATGGGAAAATCCGGATGTGTATTGACTACCGCACCCTAAACAGTACTGTGGTTGACCAGTACACTATGCCTCGAGTCCAAGGTGCTTTAGACTGCTTGCTGGGAAGCCAGTGGTTCTCTGTGTTGGATCTCCAGAGTGGATACTACCAGATCCCCCTGGGAGAAGAAGATAAGGAGAAGACAGCCTTCATCTGCCCATTAGGGTTTTATCAGTTCGAACGCATGCCCCACGGGATTTCGGGAGCGCCCGCCACATTTCAACTTCTTATGGAGAAAGTAGTGGGAGACATGAATTTACTGCAAGTGTTAGTTTATTTGGATGACCTGATTGTGTTTGGAAGAACCTTGGAGGAGCATGAAGAAAGACTACCTAAAGTGCTTGATAGGTTGGAGGACTATGGTTTGAAGCTCTCAATAGACAAATGCCAGTTCTGCCGAATCTCAGTGAAGTATGTGGGTCACATCGTGTCCCAAGAGGGTGTGAGTACTGATCCCGACAAAATAGAAGCACTTACTATCTGGCCACGTCCAAGTAATTACAGAGAACTCAAAGACCTTTCTTGGATTTATGGCTATTACCGCAAATTTGGGAATAACTATGCTACGATTGTAAAGCCTCTGAATGATCTTACCAGGGGATACCAGTCTGGAAAACACAAATCTAAGACCAAGAACAAGGGGAGGTCCCCAAAGCCTCCTGTGCAGAGACACTATGGCTCCTTCGAACTGTTTGGGCCACAGTGGGATGAGAGATGTGAGAGGGCATTTCAAGAAATCATTGCTTGCCTAACTCATGCTCCGGTCCTAGTTTTTGCTGACCCCAGCAAGCCGTTTATCCTGCATACTGATGCCAGTTTGGAGAGTCTGGGAGCAGTACTGTACCAGGAAGTGGAAGGCAAACCTAAACCTGTAGCCTTTGCCAGTCGAGGACTGTCTGACAGTGAAACTCGCTATCCCATCCACAAGCTGGAGTTCTTGGCCTCGAAATGGGCCATCACTGAGAAATTCCAAGACTACTTGTATGGTGCTCAGTTCCAGGTGTGGACAGACAACAACCCACTGACTTATGTGTTAACAAGTGCTAAGCTGGATGCTACAGGACAGAGATGGGTGGCCGCTTTGGGCTAGCTATGACTTCAGCATTCAATACCGATCAGGGAGAAGCAACGTGGATGCGGATGCATTGTCCAGGCATCCAAAGGCACCAGAAGTCTCTGTGATACCCATGGATGGAGTGAGAGCTATTTGCAGTGTGAGTCGTCGAGAGCCAGGGGCCCACTGGAGCCTTCAGGGATGTGTTGCAGAAGCTCTGGGCCTGCCCCCTGAAAGCGTGCCTTCTGCCTCAGTGAACTATATAGCATTGGACCAATCTCCATTGCCCATGCTCAGTGCGCCTGACTGGCAAGAAGCCCAGCTGCAAGATGTTGACATTCGTGATACACTACTTGCCAAAAGGGAGGGGCGAGGCCCAGCTGCGGTTGTCCCACCTAACCCTGAGGGTAAACTACTATTGAGAGAATGGACCAAACTAAAACTGATTCAGGGAGTGCTACACCGAGTGACCATGGACCCTTTACAAAAGCAGCGAGCAGAGCTAGTGCTGCCAAAAGAGTACAGAGCCCTGGCCATGAGGGCCCTGCATGATGACTTTGGACATCTAGGGATGGAGAGGACCCTGGAACTTATTAGTAGTAGGTTCTATTGGCCCCGGATGGCTGAAGATGTTCGCAGGAAATGTGAGACATGCGCTCGATGTGTCCAAAGGAAAACTCTGCCCACAAGGGCTGCATATCTCAAGAATATCACCAGCACCAAACCTTTGGAGCTAGTATGCATTGATTTCTTGTCTCTAGAAGTAGACAAGAGGAATGCCAGAAACATTCTAGTAGTGACTGACCATTTTACGCGGTATGCGCCTGCGATGGAATGCACATGTGCAACACAGCTCGAAGAACAGTTACGAAAGGTCAGTAACTATTTTTCTTCTTCGAGAGAGAGAGAGATTGCACATGCATCATACCAGCGCCAATGGCACATGGTAGAAAAGGGTGCTTGAGCTGCCCCAAGAGGTACCACTGAGGGGAAAATTTCCAGCAACTGAGCTCAGGACACATGCACACCAAGAGTGGAATGCACATGTGCAATCACTTGAAGAAGCAGCAGATATATAATGCTAGCATATAAGAATTCTACACTCCCTTAGGCCTTGTCGACATTCAACGCTGCAACAGCTTTACTTTAAATCAGTTTTAAAACCCTATTTAAAATGAACTTTCCCTCACCCAGTGGGGATGCTCCTCATCCAATTTCAACCTGGTTTGTATCAATCTAGTTACAATCAACACCTTACTGAATTATGCTAAATTGGAAAGTGCATCACACGTGACGGGTAGATCTATCTATAAGCCACAGAGGCAGAGTTGGGAGAGGGGTCAAAGTCAAAGCACAGTTACTTTCCTGCAATGGGCGTCTATCTACTGAAATCTGTAGGTATGATTAAGATCACAGTGACCCCAGTGTAAATGTAGAAGGACTCCACTGAGGTCAGTGTAGTCAGGGCCAGATTCTGATCAAACGGTCCTGTGGCACCTTATAGACTAACAGACGTATTGGAGCATAAGCTTTCATGGGTGAATACCCACTTCGTCGGATGCATGCAGTGGAAATAACAAGAAGGGGAAATTTGGACAGATGACTAGGAGGAGTATAAAAATATTGCTCGAGCATGCAGGGGTGTAATCAGGAACGCCAAAGTACAATTGGAGTTGCAGCTAGCAAGGGATGTGAAGGGTAACAAGAAGGGTTTCTACAGGTATGTTAGCAAGAAGAAGGTGGTCAGGGAAAGTGTGGGACCCTTACTGAATGGGGGAGGCAACCTAGTGACAGATGATGTGGAAAAAGCTGAAGTACTCAATGCTTTTTTTGCCTCGGTCTTCACAGACAAGGTCAGCTCCCAGACTGCTGCACTGGGTAGCACAGTATGGGGAGGATGTGAGCAGCCTTAAGTGGTGAAAGAACAGGTTAAGGACTATTTAGAAAAGTTGGATATCCATAAGTCCATGGGGCTGGATCTAATGCATCCGACGATGCTGAGGGAGTTAGCTGATGTGATTGCAGAGCCATGGGCCATTATCTTTGAAAACTCGTGAGGCAGGTCCTCTATGATTGGAAAAAGGCAAATATGGTGCCCATCTTTAAAAAAAGGGAAGAAGGAGAATCCAGGGAACGACAGACCAGTCAGCCTCACTTCAGTCCCTGGAAAAAATCATGAAGCAGAAGCTCAAGGAATCCAGTTTGAAGCACTTGGAGGAGAGGAAAGTGATCAGGAATGGTCAACATGGATTCACCAAGGGTAAGTCATACCTGACCAACCTGATTGCCTTCTATGATGAGATAACTGGCTCTGTGGATATGGGGAAAGCGGAGGAGGTGATATACCTTGACTTTAGCAAAGCTTTTGATATGGTCTGTGACAAAGCTTTGTCCTTGTCTCCGTGGATGCTGTGTGTTTCCTGGTGGATTTGTGCTAGCCTCAGAGGGTCACTGTGACCCTCCTTGTAGCCCTTCTCTCCCTAGAGGCAAGGGTCACAGCCTACTGAGCCATTTTCATCATAAGCTAGTGAGGGAGGTGAGGAGAAGCTATCCTCCCTTGCACAGTCTCTGTTGTCTCCCAGTCTTGGTGATTAATTGGGGGGGAAGCAAAAAGGGGGGGGAGTCCGGACCCACCACTCCAGGCTCCAGCCCAGGGACCCTAATAGTATCAGCTATGGTAGCTGACATTTTAGAAATAGGACACATACAATTCCCTGGGCTACTTCCCCCACAGCAGCCCCCACTTCCTCAAACTCCACTTCACCCTTACCTCAGGGCCTCCTTCCTTGTGCCTGATATGGTGTCTCTCCAATAGCGCAACCTCCTTCCACAGCTCCTGACATCCTCACCTCACTGACTAACTGGGAGACTTTTAACTAGTTCCAGCCAGCCTTTGATTGGCTTCAGGTGTCCCAATCAATCTAGCTATCTCCACTGCTTTTTCTAGAAGGATCTTAATTGGCCCCAGGTGTCTTGATTAACCTGGAGCAACTGCCATTTGGTTACCAAGGTATCAGGGATTTGTTTAGCCTGGGGATAACATACTGGTTCCTCACCACTTTACTATAGCCATCTGGCCTTGCCCCGTCACCGTCCCCCACAGTATTCTCGCCAGCAAGTTAAAGAAGTATTGGGCTGGATGAATGGACTATAAGGTGAATAGAAAGCTGGCTAGATTGTCAGGCTCAATGGGTAGTGATCGACGGCTTGATGTCTAGCTGGCAGCCAGTATGAAGCAGAGTCCCACAGGGGTCTGTCCTGGGGACAGTTTTGTTCAACATCTTCATTAATGATGGGATGGATTGCACCCTCAGCAAGTTCGTGGATGACACTAAGCTGCGAGGGGAGAGGGGAGAGGTAGGTACTCTGGAGGGTAGGGATAGGGTCAAGAGTGACCTAAACAAATTGGAAGATTGGGCCAAAAGAAATCTGATGAGGTTCAACAAGGACAAGTGCAGAGTCCTGTACTTAGGAAGGAAGAATCCCATGCACCGCTTCAGGCTGGGGACCGACTGACTTAGCTGCAGTTCTGCAGAAAAGGACCTGGGAATTACTGTGGACAAGAAGCTGGATATAAGTCAACAGTGTGCCCTTGTTGCCAAGAAGGATAACGGCATATTGGGTTGCATTATTAGGAGCGTTGCCAGCAGATCGAGAGAAGTGATCATTCCCCTCTATTCGGCACTGGTGAGACCACATCTGGAGTATTGCATCCAGTTTTGGGCCCTACAGAAAGGATATGGACAAATTGGAGACAGTCCAGCAGAGGGCAATGAAAATGATTACAGGGCTGGGGCCCATGACTTACAAGGAAAAGCTGAGGGAACAGGGCTTATTTAGTCTGCAGAAGAGAAGAGTGAGGAGGGATTTGACAGCAGCCTTCAACTACTTGTAGGGGGGTTCCAAAGAGGTTGGAACTCGGCTGTTCTCAGTGGTGGCAGATGACAGAACAAGGAATAACGGTCTCAAGTTGCAGGCGGGGAGGTCTAGGTTGGATATTAGGAAAAACTGTTTCACTAGGAGGGTGGTGAAGCATGGAATGGGTTACCTAGGGAGGTGGTGGAATCTCCATCCTTAGGTGTTTTTAACGCCCAGCTAGACAAAGCCCTGGCTGGGATGATTTAGTTGAGGTTGGTGCTGCTTTGAGCAGGGGGTTAGACTAGATGACCTCCAGAGCTCTCTTCCAACCCTAATCTTCTATGATTCTATGATCTGAGGGTCATAGTGGACCATAAACTAAATATGAGTTGACAGTGTAATACTGTTGCAAAAAAAGCGAACATCCTTCTGGGATGTATTAGCAGGAGTGTTGTAAGCAAGGCACAAGAAGTAATTCTTCCACTCTACTCCACGCTGATTAGGCCTCAGCTGGAGTATTGCGTCCACTTCTGGGT
Source organism: Chelydra serpentina (assembly GCA_037349315.1). NCBI lineage: Eukaryota > Metazoa > Chordata > Testudines > Chelydridae > Chelydra > Chelydra serpentina. The sequence continues at coordinate 178,927 of JBAIAC010000021.1, read as the reverse complement.
GCCACATTTCAGGAAATTTGTGGAGAAATTGGAAAAAGTCCAGAGAAGAGCAACAAAAATGTTGAAAGGTCTAGAAAACATGACCTTTGAATGAAGATTGAAAAAATTGGGTTAGTCTGGAAAAGAGAAGACTGAGAGGGGACATGATAACAGTTTTAAAGTACGTAAAAGGTTGTTACAAAGAGGAGGGAGAAAAAATTATTGTTCTTAACCTCTGAGGATAGGACAAGAAGCAATGGGCTTAAATTGCAGCATTAGGAAAAACTTCCTAATTGTCAGAGTGGTTAGGCACTGGAATAAATTGCCTAGGGAGGTAGTGGAATCTCCCATCATTGGGATTTTTAAGAGCAGGTTGGACAAATAACTGTCAGGGATGGTCTCGGTGAGTGGTTCTCAAAGCTGGTCTGCCTCTTGTTCAGGGTAAGCCCCTGGCGGGCTGGGCTGATTTGTTTACCTGCCACGTCCACAGATTCGGCCAATCGCAGCTCCCACTGGCCGCGGTTCGCCGCTCCAGGCCAATGGGGGCTGCAGGAAGTGGCATAGGCTGAGGGATGTGCTGGCCGCCCTTCCCACAGCCCCCATTGGCCTGGAGCAGCGAACCGCAGCCAGTGGGAGCCGCTATCGGCAGAACCTGCGGATGCGGCAGGTAAACAAACCAGCCCGGCCCACCAGGGGCTTTCCCTGAACAAGCAGCGGACTGGTTTTGAGAACCACTAGTCTAGGTAATACTTAGTCCTGCCATGAGTTTACTTCTCGAGGTCCAATCCTATGATTCTATGAAAAGGGGGAAGTGATTTCATCACTTGGCCTCACTCCCCTGCCACAGCTCAACACCTGGAAACAGCTCAGGAACAAAGAGTGAACTGGGGGAAGTAGTCCAAGGCAGCAAAGGAGGAATCCCAGCCTGTGTATGGAAGATTGGTGGACTGTTTGTACAATCAGGGTGAGAAGCTGCTTGAAGCTGCTTCAAATCCTGTCTCATTTATAGAACTTAGATTCTGATTTTGTTTTATTTCTGATCTCAGTGACCCTCGTGTAAATCCAGAGTGACCCGACTGACACCAGTGGAAACAGTGCCAGGTTCCAATCTCAGTGAGCCTGGTATATCCAGAGTGACCTCAGTAAAATCAATGGTACAATGGCCAGATTCTGATCACTGTCACCATGGTTTAAATCTGTCCCTAATGCCATTAACGTTAGGAAGTCACTCAGGATTTACACAGGTGTACTTGAGCTTCGAATGTGACTGAAGGTGTTTATTTGTTATGCGAATCTCTCATGTTGGCTGGTTACAGTAAGGAAAAGCAGAACGGGACATGCAGTAAAATCTGAAAGTTTTCAGAAATGTCTTCCCAGAGCAGAGCTATCATCCGCAGAACCCACCTCCTGAACACTGGAAGTCTGCTCCTATAAAACCGTATCTGCTTGACTGTGGTTCTGATGATTCTGGAAGGAAAAAAGAAATTAATGGAGTTATGAAATTTGTGGGCCAAATTCAGGTCTCAGTCACGCTGGTGGCAATCCGGACTGACTCCACAAAGCCAGATCCCTTTTTCAGTGTTTTGAGTGTAAATCCAGAGTGGCCCCACTGAAACCAGTGGAGTCAGGGCTAGATTCAGATCACATTTATTACAGTATAAATTTGGGTGGACTGAACTGAAATCAATAATGGACAGATTTACACTCCTATAAGTGAGGTCAGAATCTGGCCCGACTGTTTATTTTCTACAGAGGTTTCTCATGCTGTAAAGGTCGAGGGCTGCCATTTTGTGTTTGAGTTCCAGAGCAGAATGTGACAGAGTGGGTCACACACACACACTGCGCTCTCCCTCGCTTTCTATTACAGAAACTTTACTTTTGTTTTTCCTTATTCTGTTTTTCTTCTTAGCCTAAATTACATGCTGTCCCCACTGAAGGTCCCTGCTTATTCGAAGGGCCAACAACTCTCATCTTCCTTCTGTCCTCCTTTCAAAAGGCTCTGCTGCTCCTCTCTTCCTACACAGTGGTCACAGAGATCAGAATCCAGCCCTGACTCCATCGGCGTCAGTGGGGTCACTCTGGATTTTCACGTGTGCCACCAAGATCAGAATCTGGCTCTAAGCTCTCCAAACATGCGTGCCCTCTGTCCCTGGCTCTCATTGGGCATGAGCTCTGCTACTCAACAATATGAATTTTTGGAAAAAAAGGATGTTTAACCGAGGATACAGCCCAAGCCTGTTGGAGGAAAGGAATCCAGGCCTGAGTTTTGATCCCTCCATCTGCACTTTGCGGTGCCTGGTCAGTACCCCATGGAAATTTAGATTTCACCCACCTGACTCTGCGGACAGACAGCAATTGCAAAGTCTACACCGGCTGTTCCTCAAACATGAACAGGGTGCTAGGGAGACAAACCCCAAGAGTTAGTCAGACAGAGCAGGGGTAACCACACACACACACACACACACACACACACACACACACACACACGAGTAAGGAACACACGCCTGAAGAAGAGCTCTGTCTAGCTCCTATGCTCATCTTTTTTACCAACAAAAGTTGGTCCAATACAAGATATTACTTCACCCACCTTGTCCCAAACCCCCACACTCAGTAATTCAGAGCTGTGCTCACCTGGGGGGCCACATACACACACGCCTTTTCTAGGTTAGAGAAAAGGAAGTGGTTCCTGGGTTTTGCTTCCCTTCAGTCAGGGACGTGCAGCACCTACTGACGATCCCTGGGAAATGTGGACCTCACTCACCTTCATCTGTGGCTGAGGGGCAGCAGCAAAGCAAATTCCTCCACCAGCGGTTCCTTGATGTTGCACAGGCTGCTACAGAGACAAAGCCAGGGTCAGTCACAGTGGCGCTGGAACACTTAACAGTGGGGGTGTTGAAAGCCAGGCCCCTTACCCCATCCACCCCACCCCTCCCCAGAGCTGGGGCCAGGAGCAGGGCGGTGTTTCCAGAACGGGGGGGACCTGGAGAGGGGTAAGGGGGCAGAGGCTGGAGCCACAGCTGGCGGCGGGTGTGGGGCCGGCAGCCGGGACTCCCCGTGTGGGGCCAGGAGCGGAACCGCACGTGAAAGCTGGGGATGCCGGAGCACCCCCACACTGCTAGTTCCCACGCCTGTGGTCAGTCACGCAGAGCAGGACAGCTGAGCACACGGGGCACTGCACAGACACACGGTCTGACTGAACAGACAGGCTCTTCGGTAGGAAGGAAGGTTTAGTGGTTTGAGCACTAGCTGCAGCTTTGGATGAACCAGACTCAATGCTCTGGTACAGCACAGAGCCGTGCTCAGCAGGGGGCGCTAGACCCACACACAGATTGTGAGATGCTCAGATAATGTGGTAGAGAGGCCAGTGTGAATACTCAGAATCTCTCGCTCACAGCAGGAGGTGCGTGTCTGAACACACAAAGTCAGTGTGTGTGTGTGTGTGTGTGTGTGTGTGTGTGTGTGTGTGTGTGTGATGGGAAAAGGAGATGATCATGTCTGTGATATTACTCTACACATAAGACTATTTCCCCACTGAGTGATGCTAAATGAACCATAGGGGCACAGAACAACTAATAAAATCAGTCTTCGAATAGGAACCCTAATCATCTCCTTGACCGTGGAGAGGAAGCTGTGCTAGACAGACACTCCATGCCTGGGGAGCTTACACTCAGAAGCCTGACGTGTCGTTCTCTCCCAAAATGGCCACCGTCGTGTTTTCAGAGTCCCAGCTCTGGGACCTGATATATTGTACCGGACTCTGTTTCCAAAACTGTATTCTCTTAACTCAGGTAATAACGATCCTGGAAGGAAAAAGAGAAGAAATTAATGGAGTTTTGAAATCTTTGGGCCAAATTCATGTCTTACGCCTGGTCTACACTGGGGGGATGCGGGGGGTCACATGAGGTGTCAATGGAGAAGTTATGGTTTTTTGAATATGATTCTCTTATTCATATCCATTTTCAGTAAGGAAAAGCAGAACGGGGCACGCAGTAAAATCTGAAAGTTTTCTGAAATGTCTTCCCAGCGCAGAGCTATCATCTGCAGAACCCACCTCCTGATAGCTCTGGGAATGGTGCGCTAACTTCGAATTTGCTTGACTGTGGTCTTGACAATTCTGGAAGGAAAAAGAAGAATCTAATGGAGTTTTGAAATTTGTGGGCCAAATTCAGATCTCAGTCACACTGGTGTCAATCTGGAGTGACTCCCTAAAATCAAATGATTCAAAGCCAGATTCCTTTTCCAGTGACTATCGAGTGTAAATCCAGAGTGGTCCCAGTGAAGCCAATGGAGTCAGGGCTAGATTCGGATCTCTTTTACTACAGTACAAATTTGTTTGGACTGAACTGAAATCAATAAGGGCCACATTTACACTCCTACAGGTAAGGTCAGAATTTGGCCCAACTGGTTATTTTCTACAGAGGTTTCTCATGCTGTAAAGGTCGAGGGCTGCCATTTGTGTTTCAGTTACAGTGCAGAATGTGACAGAGTGGGTCATGCACAAACACACACTGCGCTCTCCCTTGCTTGATATTACAGACACTTTACTTTTGTTTTTCCTTGTTCTGTTTTTCTCCTTAGCTTAAATTACATGCTGTTCCCACTGAAGGTCAGTGGCTGTGGTTTGTGTAGGGAAGAACTCACCCCTTTGTTAGCCGGATGGAGGGGAAAGTTAACCAACCTGGCCCCTACTGGAGGGTGTCAAGATGAAACAGGGTGCTTAGGATGGCGCTTAATGTGTCCAGCCATACCCAAGGCCACAACTTTGCGCAGTAGAACTCCTGCCCCGAATCCTTCCCTGCTCGTTCAAAGGGCCAGCAACTCTCATCTTCCTTCTGTCCTCCTTTCAAAAGGCTCTGCTGCTCCTCTCTTCCTGCACAATGGTCACCGAGATCAGAATCCAGCCCTGATTCCATTGACGTCAGTGGGGTAGTTCCAGATTTACACGGGAGAAAGGAATCCAGGCCTGAGTTTTGACTCCCTCCATCTGCACTTTGCGGTGCCTGGTTAGTACCCCATGGAAATTTAGTTTTCACCCACCTGACTCTGTGGACAGACAGCAATTGCAAAGTCCACACCGGCTGTTCCTCAAACATGAACAGGGTGCTAGGGAGACAAACCCCAAGAGTTAGTCAGACAGGGCAGGGGGCACCACACACACACACAGTGTAATACAGAACTGTTCTCAGCAGAGACTGTTACACACGTGAGTAAGGAACACACACCCAAAGAAGAGCTCTGTCTAGCTCCTAAGTTCATCTTTTTTACCAACACAAGTTGGTCCAGTACAAGATATTACGTCACCCACCTTGTCTGTGCACTCACACTGAATAATGCAGAGCTGTGCTCACCACGGGGAACCACACAGACACACCCTTTCAAGGTTAAAGAAAAGGAAGTGGTTCCTGGCTTTTGCTTCCCTTCAGTCAGGGCCTTGCAGCACCTACTAACAATCCCTGGGAAATTTGGACCTTGCTCACCTTCATCTGTGGCTGAGGGGCAGCAGCAAAGCAAATTCCTCCACCAGCTGTTCCTTGATGTCACACAGGCTGCTACAGAGACAAAGCCAGGGTCAGTCACACAGAGCAGGGCAACTCTGCACACGGGGCACTGCACAGACACATGAGCTGACTGAACAGAGAGGCTGTTAGGTACGAAGGAAGGTCCTAGTGGTTAGAGCACTTGCTGCAGCTTTCAAAGAACCAGGTTCAATTCTTCGCTCCATCACAGACAAGTCTGCACAAATCTGCACAATGGGGACAATAAATAGTCCTGCCCTATCTCACAGGGCTATGGGGGAGGGGGCATAAATAGAGGTTGTCATACCGAACGGTGCTCAGCATAGGGTGCTAGACACACACACAGAGCTTGTGAGGTGCTCAGACAGTGTGGTAGAGAGGCCAGTGTGAATACTCAGGATCGGCAGTTCTCAGCAGGAGGTGCACACACAAAGTCAGCGCATGTGTAAGGGGTGTAGTAGGAAGAGAGCCTAAAATCTGAGGCCTGAGCTAAAATAGTGGGCAAGCAATATAAAGAAAAAGTTAGCAAACATCAGGCTCTGCCTCCTTGCAAGTTCACAGAATCTGGCAAAAACAGGGCTAATATTGCAAACACACACATTGTTTAAAAGTGCTAGGCCCAAAGAACTTATGCAAACACACTGGTACCAAAACATCCCAATATTAAAAGTGGTACAAAAACATTCCCCCAAAATAACAAAATCACACTGACTCCTCCTAAAAGATAAGGTCTGAATAACAATGTAATAAATAAAAATGTTTTAATTAAACCAACATGTACAAGAAAATAGGAAATAACTAACGATGTCGGGGGGCAGTAACTATGTCAGAAAGGCAGTATGTAACTTGTTTGTATTAGGGTATAAAAAGGTCTTTCTAAAAAAAGTGGTTTGGTCCAGCCAAGGGGGGAATAGAAAGTCCCGACATTCACTGAGCTGCATCCATAGTCACGGGAGAGAAGACTTTGGATTCTTTGACCATGGGATGGTGTTCCAAGAAGAAGGATTGCTAAACAGAGATGGGCTCCACCCAGGATCATCCTCAAGCATACGCAACATATGCAGCTGTAAAGGGCACCTGAAAATTTGCGACACCCCTGGGTGTTAGTGTCCACCCTTCTGCCTCATCCTATCCCTGTTCTGGCCCTTCCTGCAGCCTCCCACCACAGCTGGCTGCTGCAGCCTGGTGAGTCTTCCTTCAGAGGGGATCTAGTAGTTAAAAGTGAAAAAGCCTCCAGCCTGCCAGACCTATTAGCCCAACATTGAAACTGTTAAAGAGCCGTTCAAGGGGTCGTGAAGGCATTTAACAAGCGTTTGCCAATGCCCAGGTATATACAGTTAGTTTCTGAATTTGCTGACAAAAACAGTTGTGCATGACTGTAATGTTTACTCAGAACATGTTAGTCTACAAGATCTTACTTTAAAATTTGCTTTAAAAATATTTCATTAGTGGTTTGGTGAAGATTATAAAATCACATCTCTAAAAAATCTTTGCATAGATTTTTAGATGCACAATCATCTTTAGCCTTAAATGCTTGGATCTTCAGATATATAGTTTTTTAAATAAATCCTTCAAAAGACTACCCTTATCTAAAATACACATTTTAATTACTATAGTAAAAAAAACCTTGCTTCCATAGTCTTCCTGTCCTTTCTGCCCAACACTTTCTCCCTTCACCCCCTCTCCCCCCACCCCCACCCCCATTCAGGGCCGGCTCCAGGCACCAGCAAAACAAGCTGGTGCTTGGGGCGGCACATTTCTAGGGGCGGCATTCTGGCACTGGCCATGCCGCCCCTAGAAATGTGCCCCGGCCGGCCTCCCCAGCTCACCTCCGCTCTGTGCCGCTTTTGCGCGCCGCCGCCGGCTCAGCTTCTCCCCGAGTGGCGGCGCGTGAAACAGCTATTTCGTGCGCCGCTTCTCTCCTTCCCTCCCAGGCTTAAGAGCCTGGGAGGGAGGGGGAGAAGAGAACCCAAGCGGCCACGGCGCACATCTCCCCATCCCTCCCAGGCATGCCCCGCTTGCCCCAGTGCTCTGGCCAGGGACAGCGGGGCAGCCGGCATGCAGCGCTCGCTCCCCACCAGCCGGGGAGAGCGGGGCCACGGGCATGCCCCGCTCGCTCCCCACCCTCACTCCCCGCCGGCGCTCTGAGTGGGAGAGGCGGCGGGGTTGTTTTTTTGGGGGGGGGTTGTTCTTTTTGTTTGGGGGGGCGGCGTTTGGGGTGGGGTTTTTTTGCTTGGGACGGCAAAAACATTAGAGCCGCCCCTGCCCCCATTGAAGAGAGCCCTTAAAGGGACAGCATGCAATTCCTTCCAGATAGCTGGACAAAGAGTTTCCCTTTCTTTACTTCTGACTATCTGATCAACTAGTTTTAAGAGAACCCTCCAGCAAAATCAGTAACAAACATATAAAATCCTTTGTTATGCCCAAAATCTTTGGAAACATATTTTTTAAAGTTGGTGAAATTTCATAAGCATATCTATTGTTATGGAGATCACACAAAGTAAATTAATGTTTCCTTTTTCTAAAAGCAATGAACATTGTTATGAACACACTAAACCTTTGTGACTGATTAATTTAAAATAATGTCTTTGTTACATTGAGTTAAATATGTAGTAATCTGGAATGATTACTTTATGAAGGCTTAAGTGTACATTTAAAAATATAAAATCAGCTTAGAAATACTGATTAAGAAAATGTAAAACAGAGAAGAGCTGCATCATGTATTCCATAATATTTAATGTTGTATTCAGCAAGACAGCTGACTCACCCTTACTACAAAGTTTTTGCAAATTCTGACAAACTTCAGGGCATATCAAAAAACTTGTAACTGACATTTTTTATTCCCAAGTTTAGTGCTTTTAATTAGGTACCTTCTGCATGTCTATTCTGCGTGATGGAGAGGGTACGGGGGGGTCTCTGCAGGGAACTGTGACTCTCCGCCACCTTGAGGTGGGCCGGGTGTCTCGTTATCCTTTGCTGTCTTCTCCCGTGCCCCCCCACCCCAACAGAAAGGGACCCCTGTAAATAAGGGGTTGCAAACACAGTTGAGGAAGTAAAAAACAAAGGAACTGAAATACTCTCCCCGTGACCAACGCCCAGCTTGGAAAGGTCGTAAAATAAAAAAAATAAAAAAAGGTTGTCGCATAAAATGCCAAAGCAAAAAAATCAAAATCTTTTTAAAAAAAGTTAAGAGCGCAGCTGTTACAAAGGTTGCTAAAGCAACAGTTTTGGCTTCTGAATTAAATAATCCTGTGGTTAGCAATCATGTGGCATACAACAGCCCCCCTCCCCCCCCCCCCCCCCCCCGAGACACAGAATGCATTTTTCAGGAACCCATGGCAATAGATGTCTGTCCCCGCACCCGCACTTAAGCATCTGAGTCGGGGATGGGCATGTAAATTGTCCATTAAACATGGGGGCAAAAATCCCCATAGTAAAAAACATATTTAGTGCATACCCTGCTACAAACTCTGTACAAATACAAAAAATATCACAAAACAAGCAAACATATAATGTAAAAACACCACCTCTCCAGTTTGGTGCACATGCCATTCAAAAAAAGTGTGCTATCACAAAAAAATTTAATTAAAGCTAAAACAATGAACAACTGAAAATAATCATAAATTTCCCAAACACACACCCACACACAGCCAAACATCTAACAACACTGGGAAAAGGAGATGATCATGTCTGTGATATTACTCTACACATAAGACTATTTCTCCACTGAGTGATGCTGAATGCACCATAGGGGTACAGAACAACTAATAAAATCAGCCTTATAATGGGAACCCCGATTGTCACCTTGACTATGGAGAGGAAGCTGTGCTAGACAGACATCTAGGGTGACCAGATGTCCCGATTTTATAGGGACAGTCCAGATATTTGGGGCTTTTTCTTATATAGGTTCCTACTACCCCCCCACCCCCTGTCCCGATTTTTCACACTTGCTGAATGGTCAGCATACGGACATCTCATGTCTGGGGAGCTGACTCAAAGTAGCTGGATGTGTTGTTCTCTCCCAAAATGGCTGCCGTCGTGTCTTCACAGTTCCAGCAAGGGGACCTAATGAAGCTGATACTAGCATGGATTTGCAGTCTCAGCCTCCTTCCCACCCTTGGTCACGCATCCTGCACCACCGAAAGCTTGCTGCTCTTTGGCTATTTCTTATAAACCTGGGAAATAATAGTGCAAACTTTTCCCCCAAGTGTTTAGACAGAGAGACATATTGATGGAGATGGCTAGACAGACAGAAATCTGTCCCTCCAGCAAACTCCTGGAATTTCTAATGCTTCTGATCAGGTGGGGAATGGTCCCTTCTCTAGCTAGTTTTCAGCACAGCAATGTGAAAGAGCAAGGACAGAGGCACTGGGACTCCCTTAGGATCTGAGCTCCCCTCCCCAGCTCCTTCCTTACCAGCTCTCGGCGGGACAACGAGTCTCTCTGCCAGGTCTCCCTGGCTGATGGCTCTCAGAGCCCCTGCAGCCACCTCTATTCCATAGTCCTCCCCGTAGGAGCTGAGCAGCAGGTCGGTGAGAGCTGGGGGATCCACGTCTGTTAGTCTTGCTAAGGGGATGCGTCCATATCCTTCCTTCAGCTCGACTTTACTCAGTTTGTCCTTGAATGTCCGGAGCTTCTCCTCCTCCAGCTGCTCCAGCGTCCCCAGCAGGAGATCTCTCCTCGACTCCTCCATGCTGGCTCCTCGGATAATAGCTGATCACAGAGCCCTGGGTAGCAGAGAGAGTCAGGAATCCGTGTGTGTGGCTGCAATGAGTACCAAGAATTGTGGTCAGAGGAATCAGGAAGTTTAGTGATGGGAAATCTCTGACAAATAGCCTACAATGCCAGACTCCATGAGTAAAACTGCCCAAGTTCATGTCTAATAATGGGCTGTTGGCCAGGATATAGGTTAGGATTCCACACAGCTCTCTGCTCACAGCACAGCTCCTTCCGGAGTCAGGAGCAGGTCTGCAGAAATCACAAGGAGACTGGCCTGGGTGTAGAATATAACGTTTTCATTAGTGTAACTCTGCATCCCACATTCACCATAGTGATAGGATTGGATATGATTATCATATAGTTATGATAGGTTTTGTACAAAACCTATCCCTTGTGAGGTATTCTGAAAGTCTTGATCTGTTGAACATTAATATCTTGCTGGATTGTATGTGCTGTCATTGTATGTGACGTTATGAAGTTTTGTTATGTGTGTGTTACTGAAATATGTTTTAAAGTTGAAAACACCCACAACCAACATTTCAAGTACAACAATGAAGAAACTAGACAGTGCTAATGGCCTTATTAAAGGGAATCCACACGCTGAGGGACTATCCCAGGAATTGTTTACAATGGAGGCTTCCCAGAGGGAGCCGGAAGGCAATGGAGTATGATTGACCAGGGGGATAGGAGGGTGGACCCCCATGTCACAAGCAAAGATCTTTCCAGGAAGATGGAAGAAACTATAAAAGAGTGGAAGTCACATCATCACTTGGTCTTAATCCCCGTACAGCAAAACACCTGGCAATACCTTAGGAACAAACGCTGAACTGGGGAAGGGGGTCCCAGGAGGGAAAGAGGGCCCAGACTGTGTATGAAAGATTAGTGGACTGTTTGTACCATCAGGGTGAGACACTGCTTGCTCCAAAACCTGTCTAGTTATTAGAAATTAGATTGTGATTTTGTTTATTGCTTAGGTAACCAACTTGGATCTGTACATTATTATGTATAATCACTTAACCTAGCTTTTGGTAGTTAATAAATTTGTCTTATGTTTTTACTCAAAACAGTGTTTTTGCCTGGAGTGCTTGAGAAGTCTACTCAATGAACAAAAACTGGTGCATGTCCTCTCCACATTGAGGGAGGGGCGAACTAGGTATTAATTTTATATTGGTCAGGCTTTTGACCAGGGCAAAACAGTACAGCTCTGGGGTCCTAGGCTGGGGAGCTGGGAGCTGCGGGGGAGGGGGGTGACCTTGCATTCCATATGCTTTATAAAAATATGTTTATAAGTGTGAATATGATGTAACTGGAATATGCTTTATGCAAAAGGTCTCATTACAAAGCTTATAATCTACTGAATATATTCATCCTATTTGTATGAATGTATCATTCTTGTATCTGAAACTAGAAATATGAAGTATAACTCTGAGGTCCTATTGTAATTATGCAAAGTGTGGGCCATTAATGGTGGTTTAGAATCTTGATTGTCCTAGTCAATGGGAACCATTGACTGTAAATGGCTCTGTTTACTTGCAAACCTTCTGGGTACATGCGGGCCAGCCCTGGAAGAATGGAGACTAGGGGTCTCACAGGGACATGTGAACATGTCACCTGATACTGGAATCCATCTTAAACCTGGTGCTTATCCATTTAGAAGGAGGGGTGGGGACTCAGAGAGACGAAGGATTCCTACCTTGTGCCAAAGCTATAATAGGTGGGGGAGACAGAACAAAGGGGGTCCCAGTCATGAGAAAACCCCTGCTTTTCACTTAAGATGCCTGCTGGAACTAACAAGGACTGTTCAGGGGAAAGGACTGGGCCCAGACTAGGAAGGACTCTAGTCTTTGAAAGAAGCTTATTGGAACATCTCTGAAGGCGAGATTTACCTGTAATCAGTTTCTAATGTATTAGGCTTAGACTTGCGTGTTTTGTTTTATTTTGCTTGGTGACTTACTTTGTTCTGTCTGTTATTACTTGAAACCACTTAAATTCTACCTTTTATACTTGATAAAATTACTTTTGTTTATTATTAAACTCGGAGTAAGTGATTAATACCTGGGGTTGCATACAGCTGTGCATATCTCTCTATCAGTGTTATAGAGGGTGGACAACTTATGAGTTTACCCTGTATAAGCTTTATACAGAGTAAAACGGATTGATTTGGGGTTTGGATCCCATTAGGAACTGAGTGTCCGAGTGCTGGAGATAGGTGTCCTGCTGAGAAGTTTTTTGGTTCAAATCTGCAGCTTTGGGGGCATGGACCAGACCTGGGACTGTGTTGCAGCAGGCTAGCGTGTCTGGCTCAACAAGACAGGGTTCTGGAGTCCGAAGCTGACAGGGGAAATGGGCTCAGAAGTAAATTCTGTGTCCGAACCCGTCACAGGGGGTGACTGTCTGAAGCCTCTCTATTGTTAGTTCATTAGTGGCTGAGGAGAAGCATTAATGTAACTGCCGCTGGGTGTGTCCCTGCCTGTGTAAAAATGTTGACGTGAGTGCAGGACTCCAAGCGGTCTGCAGCTTGTCACAGCATCACAGTGAGTGAGGGAGCCCAGGCTGGTAAGACAGAGGGCTCATTGTTACCCCATTTCCAGCTTGCACACTGGGGCAGTCTGTCAGTCACAGTGGTGCAGCGAGCAGAGTGTAATGCATAACTTGTCGTTCTGAGTAAGATTTACACTTCATACACAGGTGTAGAGGTTTTAAGTGAGATTTACGTGTGGTGGGTAGAGATCAGTCAAAGAGGTTACCAGTTTATTTTCTGTTTGCTTATTTTGGGAAAGGGAAGTAGGGAGAGAAAAGCAGCAAGATGTGTGAAAATAGGGAAATAATTGCAAAGTTGGAGCTGTTCAGATTTCAGGCAAAAGAAAAAGAAAGAGATCACCAACAAATGTTGGCATTAAAACAGCTGGAAGCTGAGGCAGAAGCAAGCTATGGAATTAACACATCAAAGAGCTCTGAAACTCCAATAGATAGAGGCTGACAAAAAAGTTAAGGCCCAAAAACTAGCTGTGCAACTTTGGTTGCAAAGTTAACTGGTAAAGCTCTGGATATATTCAATAAGGTGCCAACTGGGGATGCTTTAGATTATTGTAAATTCAAAGAAATGGTTTTAAAACAATTTCAGATTACCCCGGAAACCTATAGGGTGAAATTTAGAAATCTTAAAAAGGGGGTTGGGATGAGTAATGTGGCATATGTAAACCAAATGAAAGATTTGATGGAAGAGTGGGTGAGGGGAAATCGGGTTACAAGCTTTGAAGGAATGTTTGATCTTGTTGCTCAGGAGCATTTCCTAAGCATATGTTAAGATCATGTGAAACAGTGCTTAGGGGGACAAAAAGGTGAAAAATGGATGAGATGGCTGCTCTAGCTGATAATTTTGAGCAGACAAGCATCTATTGCAAATAAACCACAGGGAGAGGGGTTTAAACCTGATTGGAAGCAGGGTTCCCGTTTTACCCCGTGAAGAAAAGGGGTGGATGGAAGGCTGGGCACTCACCTCCCCCAAACCATTCCTCTAATCCCCGTCCCAAATCTCCCATAAAAACAGGAGAGCCCCGAAGGTGCTATCACTGTAATTCCACAGATCACCTGAGGAATAAATACTCTGTGCTGGGAGGGAGCAAACAGAAGGTAGCCCGTGTGAATGCCGCTATCCTGAGCGCAGACGCCTCTCAGGCGGTTGAGACTTATCATATTGGTTTTGTGGAATTAAACTCTGCAAAACCAGATATTGAGCACATTAAGATTGTTGAGATTGAGGGCAGAGAATGCCTGGGTTGGAAGGACACAGGGGCCCGGATCTCTCTGGTTCAATCAAGTGTGGTCCCAAGGGCGAACATGTTAGCTGGCCAAATGACAAAGATTAAGGGGATGGGCCAGCTTCAATTCCCCATGCCACTAGCTAGGGTCCATGTGGTGTGAGACGGTTTAGAAAGCAATTTGATTATGGGGGTAATAGAAGACATCCGAGTGCACATATTACTTGGGAAGGATTTTTTCAGTGTAGCTCAGGTTAAGGTATTTGCCTATAGCAAGAAGAAGAATTATGCTGGGACCCCAGTGGAAAAGGGAAAAGTCCCAGGAACTGCTGAAGGAATGGGAGAAAGTCTCCATGATTCCTCTGCAGCAGTGGGAAGCTGCATGCTTCCAGGCGTGAGTGTAGTAGAGTCTAGCTCAGGGCCGGCGCTTCCACTAGGCGACCCTAGGCGGTCTCCTAGGGCACCAGGATTTGGGGTGCAGCATTTCACCGCCCTTGGCAGCATTTCGGTGGCGGCGACTCCCGGCAGCGATTCGGCGGGAATGAAAGCGGCCGCCGAAACGCGGCCGAGAACGCAGCTTCAGAGGAGCTGCTGGCGCCGGCGGAGGTGAGCTGCTGCCGGGGGGATGGGGAGCTGCTGTGGGCTGTGGGGAGCCGCCACGGGCGGTGGGCTGCCGCGGAGGGGGGGGGAGCTGCCGCGGGCAGGTGGGAGTCTGCCGTGAGCGGGGGGGTTAGCCACCGCAGGGGGGTGGGGAGCCGCCGTGGAGGGTTGGGGAGCTGCCTGCCGCGGGCATGGGAGTTAGCTGCCGCAGGGGGGGAGCTGGCTGTCGGGGGGGGGGCATTAGCTGGGCGGGGGGGGGGCGCAGGGCTGGTGCAAGGAAGTTTCGCCTAGGGAGCGAAACTTTCTTGCACCAGCCCTGGTCGAGCTCCTGCCCTGAAGCTGAAGGCAGAGTCTCCTCAGGGGAGAGGGGAGGGCGTTGCCTGTCAGTGAGAAAAAAAAAAACTGTCCAAGCCATTAGCTGTGAGCACTACACAGCTGGATAGGGGATAGATCCCACTCTAGAGATCACAGATGTATGTCTGAGCCAGGAGCGGCGCCAGCTTTTTTGTCGCCCCAGGCGGTGCCTCTGGGAGAAGCCGCCGCCGAAATGCCGCAGAGGACCCGGGCGGCCGAAGATCCTGCCGCCGAAATACCGCAGAGGACCCGGGCGGCCGAAGATCCTGCCGCCGAGGATCCAGGCGGCTGCCGAGGGACCTGAGATGCCGCCCCCCAAATCCTGGTGCCCTAGGCGACTGCCTAGTGGTAGCGCCAGCTCTGGTCTTAGAGGTGGGCACAGAGAAGGAAGCTGGCGAAGGAATAGTGGGGGTACAGGAATGTCTCCTCGCTGATCACACGGGGGCAGATACCCAGGACAGAGTGGCTGGTTCAGCCTCTGCGCACCGAGACTCCCAAGCTATGGCTCAGGTTCTGTGAAGGAACTTTGGAACTCCCAGGGGAAGCAGTCACACAACTGCTTGTGTCATGTGGACACAAGAACAAATGGATATAACCTGGCCATCAGGAAGTTTAGACTTGAAATTAGACGAAGGTTTCTAACCATCAGAGGAGTGAAGTTCTGGAACAGCCAGTGGGGGCAAAAGACCTATCTGGCTTCAAGATTAAGCTAGATACATTTATGGAGGGGATGGTTTGATGGGATAACATGATCTTAGTCAGTGGTAAAATTGCCATCAGTGGTAAATAGGACCAATGGTCAATGATGGGATGTTAGAAGTTACTACAGAGAACTTTTTCCTGGGTGTCTGGCTGGTGAGTCTTGCCCACATGCTCGGGGTTCAGCTGATCGCCATATTGGGGGTCGGGAAGGAATTTTCCTCCAGGGGAGATTGGCAGAGGCCCTAGAGGTTTTTTGCCTTCCTCTGCAGCATGGGGCACGGGTCACTTACCGGAGGATCTCTGCATCTTGAAGTCTTTAAACCATGATTTGAGGACTTCAATAGCTGAGACATAGGTGAGAGGATTATTCCAGGCATGGGTGGGTGAGATTCTGTGGCCTGCATTGTGCAGGAGGTCAGACTAGATGATCATAATGGTCCCTTCTGACCTTAAAGTCTATGAGTCTATGAGTTTATGAACTGAACTCTCAGGGACAGAGAGAGGGATGATGGAGGGGACACCAATCCAGGTCCCAATTTTTCAGGACTTTGTTCCTAACATGCTTGTGGAAACTAACTCTGTCTCTTTAAGACAGAGTGGCTATCCTGTCTGCAAAAATGCTTATAAATTATGACTCATCTGACAGAGGGAAGCAGGGAATAATCCCATGGGCTGGTGAGTCACAGAAAGCAGCTGAGAGAAGATTCAAGACACACGGCTTAGCCCAGAGAGCACAGATCACAGCCCTCTAGAGCAGCCGTTCTCAAACTTTAGCAACCCAAGGATCCCCATTTTGATTTAAAAATTTTCACGGACACCCCAAGCCAGCTTCTAATTTTCCCTGGGTGTGCTCAACCCCTGCTCAGCCCCAGGCCTCACCCCCACTCCACCCCTTCCCCAAGACCCCACCCCAACTCTTCCCACCACCACTCTACCCTGTCCCTCCTCTTCCCCACCTCTTTCTGCCCCATCCCCTCTCCTCCCCCTGTCCCAGTGCCTCTTGCATGCTGCTGAACAGCTGTTTGCGGTGTGCAGGCAGCACTAGGAGGGAGGGGGCAGTTAATCAGCAGGGCCAGAGCCCTTGGACATGACTCGCGGACTCCCTGAAGTGGGGTCTGTGGACCCCAGTTTGAGAACCACTGCTCAAGAGGAAAAGGGGGTGAGGAATGTCCCAGTGCTGGGAGTAGAGATCATGAGAAAACCCCAAGAGTGGGGGATGGATTTTTCACATGGGCATAACCCTGAGGTTATGCCCACAGCTCCACAGAGGGCTGGCCAACATGAAAAGTCCCCTTACATCCTTTCCTCACCAGACCCTGGAATACCAAGACCCCAAAGATAACCTTAGACTGAGATCCCACACTGAAGGGGACACATCGAGGGCGGCGGGTGATGGGAAACAGTAACTGAAGACATGCTAAGATTTGGGGAAGAGTTGAAAGACTGGGTATTGAGCAAACCAAACTGTCCAAGCAGAAGGTGTGGTATGATAGAACTACTTGAAAATGCCTACTGTGAGAAAAGATTTGGTATTACTCTTAAATCTCATGATACAAAGTTTGTTGCTAATGGCAAACATTATAAGAAAGAATTTGCTACTGATGGTAAATCCTATGAAAAGGTGTAACTTGCAAGATTTTTGGAAAAAGCTTCTGAACATGCTAGGAGTGATATCTAGGAAGCCCTATAATGATAGTGCTTCTCAGCTAATTCCTGTAAACCGACTTAAAGCTGGTCACAGCAGAGAAACCACAATAAACCTGGGCTGCTGTGTGGAAGAGGAAACTGAGGCACACCACCTCATGGCATTGATGAATATCTATATTAAGTGATCACCAGTAGGAAAGGCACAATGGTTATCCATGCTGCATATATACAAAGAGATGTTTTCTAGCAACCCAGAAAAGGCCACTTATTCACTTTTAAGATCTCTAGGCTGATTTACAAAACAGTAAAGGTACGCAAAACTCTGCAAGAACACCCGTGGGTTACCTTACAATGTTTTGCAATACTTGGGAATTGTATGGTCAAAAGC
The DNA here is from genome assembly GCA_037349315.1 of Chelydra serpentina. Taxonomy (NCBI): domain Eukaryota; kingdom Metazoa; phylum Chordata; order Testudines; family Chelydridae; genus Chelydra; species Chelydra serpentina. Next base: position 161,261 of record JBAIAC010000021.1, on the reverse strand, counting down.
AAAAGAGGACCTTTGGCCCACTGCCTCCGGATTAGTCAGTGACTAACACTCCTGCAGTAAACTAAGGGAGGAGGTTTGACACTCTGCACCCACATTCACCATAGTGTTATGATTATGATATGATTGGCATATAGTCCTGATACGTTTTGTATAAAGTATTCCTTGTGAGGTATCATTCTAAAAGTCTTGATCCATTGAATATTAATATCCTGGATTGTACGTGCTGTCCCTATATATAAAATTATGAAGTTTTGCTATGTTAGAAATTATTCGCCATTTTGTTTTGATGGTTTTCTTTTGTTGTTACCCTCCATATTTTCCACCTTCATGGTGTCTTCTTTGTTACCCCTTGCATCTGATTGGGCAAACCTAAGATAAAAGGGATAGTGGCGGGAAAGCTAGGAGAAAAGGCAGGAAGGGTTACCTGACCTCAGAGAAAATTTGCCATGTGATAGAAGTATCCTTAAGGGCTCTGCACAGTACACAGGGTGCTGTCTGCTCCCGTGGCAGCCTGTGCTTGCATTCGGTTCCATCAAAGAAGATCTGAAGAAAGAAGATTCGACAATACCTGTTCCTGACACCTACCTTGTTCCTGTAGTCTTCGCGGTCGTCCTCGCTATGGTTCCTGTTTTGTTGGTCTTCCCGTGTCTCCCGTTCCGTTGGTAACCTGTGTCTTGCGGTTGTGGTTCAGTTCCCTATAGTTCCTGGGCAAGAGTGGTGAAGTAAACAGTTTTGTTAGTATTTGTAACCACATTTGTAGTTCCTGGTCTTGGCTTCACCCCTATTTGGGGTGTTAACTACCGAGTGTTTTGTAAATACAGCCCTTATTTTGTTTGCACCCTAACTATCTCTGGTGTTTTATTATTATAATTAACCATCCATAGGTGATAGATACAAATTCAAGGGATACAACCTGGGGAAGGGGGTTCTTAATAAACATTGCTTCCCATTTTTCCAAAATCTTTTGGGAACAATGTGTGTGTTACTGAAATATGTTGTAAAGTTGAAAACATCCACAACTAGCCTTTCAGGTACAACGATGAAGAACCTAGACAGTGCTAATGGCCCCATTAAAGGGAATCCACACGTTGAGGGACTATCTCAGGAATTGTTTACAATTCAGGCTTCCCAGAGGGAGCATGGAGGCAATGGAGGATGCTTGACTGGAGGAAATGGGGCGGGGGGATGGTGGATTCCCATGCCACAAGCAAAGATCTTTCCAGCAAGCTTAAAGAAGTTATAAAAGACAAGAAGTCAGATCATCACTTGGCCTCAATACCCATACAACAAAATACATGGCAACACCTTAGGAACAAAGGCTGAATTGGGGAAGGGAGTCCCAGTGTTGTCCTCAAAGTACTATACAGGATCTTTTCAAGGGGATTAAGGCAAAACGCCACATTTATTAGTAATACAGGTATCAATACTCTATCATATGCATATGATTATATATATATATATATATATATACACACACACACACACATATATATATATATATACACACACACATATATATATATATATACACACACACACACATATATATATATATACACACACACACACACATATATATATATATACACACACACATATATACACACACACACATATATATATATATATATATCTCACACTCATGCACTCACACACACACACACAGACACAAACCCACTCCGTCTTGCTGTTGTTACCAACTGGTTGCTCCCCTTAACTGCACTGGCCAGGTGAGTTAGATGGGGGAGGGGTGGAGCCGGGCTTCTGCCGATCCGGATCGATGCTCCGATGGTGACAAGACGTGACCCGAGGTCCTCTGCAAGACAGCTCACTTTTATAGCAGCTTCCCTCTCATGCAAATCCACTCCAGATTCAAAATCTGGGTCTGTGTCCGTTGGTCTTTGTGCTGCTTTTCTCTGGGTGTTGTCCCAAGGCTGCTCAAAGAGGGTGTTTCCCAAAAGTGGTGCTTGCTTCTAATCCCCAAGGCCGTCAATATGTCTGCTCTTCTTTGATTGTCCTTTGATCTGGCTCCCATCCCCTCTCCAACTGTTGCAGTGTCTGGAGGTGGGTGTCTTCCAAGCCTCACTCATTCACACCTCATTCAGTCAACAGGGTAATTGATTACAGAGTGGGGGAAGATCTTATCCTACTCCTAGCAAACAGACACATGTTTCTTCTACTTTAACTATACTATCCTTAGGGACTATAACATCTTGATACAAAGTTTTCTACAAGTTTTCTATATAGGGATCTAATACAAAATGGGGATCTAATACCAAGTTGTATGAAAATAGAGAGGCACAATGCCAAGTAAAATAGAGAGGCACAATGCCAAGTCATATGAAATACAAAATAACACAATGCAAGATGCAATGTCATAAAGATAAAGATACTTAATACAAAATAACACAATGCAACATCATAAGGATTCATAGAAATACATAATACAGAGATTTCTCTCTACACCAGGCGGGAAAGAAGGCCCAGCCTGTGTATGAAAGATTAGTGGACTGTTTGTAACATTAGGGTGAGACACTGATTGATCCAAAACCGGTCTAGTTATTAGAACTTAGATTATGATTTTGTTTATTGCTTTGGTTGCCAACTTTGATATGTATGCTATTACTTATAATCACTTAAAATCTTTCTGTAGTTAATACATTTGTTTTATATTTTTGCCTAAAATGGTGTGTTATTCTGGGAGTGCTTTGGAAATCTACGCAGTGAACAAAAACTGGTGCATGTCCTCTCCACATTGGGGGAGGGACGGATTAGGTATTAATCTTATACTGGTCAGGCTTTTGACCAGGGTAAGACAGTACCGCTCTGGGGTCCTAGGCTGAGGAGCCCAGGAGCTGCGGTGAGGGTGTGACTGTCTGAAGCCTCTCTATTGTTAGTTCATGAGTGGCTGAGGAGACGTCTTCAGGTAACTGCAGCTGGGTGTGTTCCTGCCTGTGTAAATGCTAGTGTGGGTGCAGGACCGGGAGCGGTCTGCACTGCAACTTGTCACAGCATCACAGTGAGTGAAGGAGCCCAGGCTGGTAAGACAAAAGGCTGAGTGGTACCCCAGTTCCAGGTTGAACCCCAGGGCAGTCCATCACAGTTAGTATGACTGATTATTTGCAAGGTGACTTATCACATTCAGCATCGCTCCGTGGGAAAATCAACTCCTTTATTCCTGCCTCTTATTTCTCTTCCTTCCCCATCCTCTTTTCTCTGTCTTTCCCTGTTCTGCATCCCCACCTCTGTCTCCCTGGCAACCACTCCTGATTTCCATGAGCTTGGGGCTCTGCTCCTGGTCTCTTTGAAGGGTCCACAGTAGGCATCAGAGCCAGCAATCCAATGAGGCACAAGGGATAATTGTTCTGCTCTATTTGGTGCTGATATGGCCTCAGCTGGAGTACTGTGTCCAGTTCTGGGTGCCACCTTCCAATAAAGATGTGAACAGATTGGATAGAGTCCAGAGGAAAGCAACCAAAATAGGAATGTACCTTATTACTCCATTTTATAATCCATCTATCATTGTATTGCCTCTATATAAATCCATGGTACACCCACACCTTGAATACTGCATGCAGATGTGGTCGCCTCAGCTCAAAAAAGATATATTGGAATTGGAAAAGGTTCAGAAAAGGGCAACAAAAATGATTAGGGGAACAGAATGGCTTCTGTATGAAGAGAGATTAATAAGACTGGGACTTTTCAGCTTGGAAAAGAGGCAACTAAGGGGGAATATGATAGAGGTCTATAAAATCGTGAATGGTATAGAGAAAGTAAATAAGGAAGTGTTATTTACTCCTCCTCATAATACAAGAAAAAGTGGCCACCAAATGAAATTGATAGATAGCAGGTTTAAAACAAACACAAGAAAGTATTTTTTCATGCAACGCACTGTCAACTTCTGGAACTCCGTGCCAGAGAGTGTTGTGAGGGCCAATACTAAAACAGGGTTCAAAAGGGAGCTAGATAGATCCATGGAACATAGCCATTGATGGACCTATTACCCAGGATGGGCAGGAATGGTGTCCCTAGCCTCTGTTTGCCAGAAGCTGGGATTGGGTGACAATGCATGGATCACTTGATGATAACCTGTCTGTTCATTCCCTTTGGGGCACCTGCCATTGGCCACTGTCAGAAGACAGGATACTGGGCTTGATGGACCTTTGGTCTGACCCAGTATGGTCATTCTTATGTTCTTATGTATTATGTTGTAATACGGTCAACTCATATGCTAATTCATATATAATCAATGTATGCTAAATAGATTTAAATTGTAGGATTATAGAAATATAAATTAAGTATTTAGCAGTGATGAGTGTGTACTAGGTAATAGTAAAACATGGCTGAAACTCAAGGCCTACAGGTTGAGACCTAGAAGATTTTAGCTTAGCCGACTAGGCTATTGGCTTAAGAATGCTTGACGTGAGTGAGTGATCCAGGAATAACCCTATGCCCATAAGATCACGAGGTTACTGCATAAGATATGCCAAGAGGTGATGTTACAGAAAAATGGATTACAAACGACTGCAATTTATTGTCCAAAACCACGAGACACCTGACTGTAACATCTTTGAATGTCTGTCTTAACCACAGGCAACATGTGTGCATAGATGCTAATGAGAAAAAAAGGAATTACGAACAACCTATGAAAAATGGGACACATGAATATTCCTGGGGTGTGGAAGTACAGATAAGGAAAAAAGGGTTGACACCTTCATGCGTAAGGTGTTAGGTATAATGAGAATTACAATATAAAAGAGGTTTCAGAGTAGCAAGTGTGTTAGTCTGTATCTGCAAAAAGAACAAGGAGTACTTGTGGCACCTTAGGGTACGTCTATACTTACCTCCGGGTTCGGCGGTAAGCAATCGATCTTCTGGGATCGATTTATCGCGTCTTGTCTAGACGCGATAAATCGATCCCGGAAGTGCTCACCGTCGACACCGGTACTCCTGCTCACCGCGAGAAGTAAGCGCTGTCGACAGGGGAGCCTGCCCGCAGCGTGTGGACCCGCGGTAAGTGCTTTGAAGATCGAACTAAGATACTTCAACTTCAGCTACGTCATTAATGTAGCTGACGTTGCGTATCTTAGTTCGAATCGGGGGGTTAGTGTGGACCCGCCCTTAGAGACTATCAAATTTATTTGGGCATAAGCTTTCGTGGGCTACAGCCCACTTCATCAGATGCGTAGAATGGATCATCAGATGCATAGAATGGAACATACAGAGGACATGAAAAGGTGGAAGTTGCCATACCAACTTTAGGAGGCTAATTAATTAAGATGAGCGATTGTCAGCAGGAGAAAACTTTTGGAGCGGTAATCAGGATGGCCCATTTCAGATAGGGGTGAGTAACAGTAGGGGGATAGTTAACATGGGGATATAGATTCAATTTGTGTAATGACCCAACCACTCCCAGTCTTTATTCAAGCCTAAATTAATGGTATCCAGTTTGCAAATTAATTCCAGGTCAGCAGGTTCTCATTGGAGTCTTGGTTGGGGAAGAGTGGGAAGACCCAAAGGAATACCCACTGGAAAACCCCAGCAGAAACTATCCCTCAACTGATGATCATCTATTGAGAGGTCCATTGACCTAGAATATATTTGAGGATGCAAGTATGACTACAGTTATAATTATTGCATAGGTTTTTGTAAGATTTCTATATGCAGGGCAATTGTAACTTTACTTTTTGCTTTAACAAAACTTGCAGTACTAGTTCTACTGCTACTTAGTATTTATGATTGTGTCTGTGGTCATTATCCTTGGATTTCAGGTGTTCCTACAGCCTTCAAATTTGAGAAAAGCACAGAGGCAATTTCACTATGTTGAGCTTAAAATAAATTCACTTAAAATTCACTTAAAATAAAATAAAAGGCTACAGAATGGCACCCCAGATGGGACTCTAGAAAGCACAGAAGAAAAAAGGAGAGAAAAGACCACTTTAGATAGCAAGGGAATGGTTTATGTACCCCTACCTGGGAAAATCAATATATAAAAATCATTTCATGCATGTAGGAGAATCTTGTGATGCTTATAGTAACTAGAAAATAAGAAAAGGAATACTTGTGGCACCTTAGAGACTAACCAATTTATTTCAGCATAAGTTTTCGTGGACTACAGTCCGCTTCGTGGGATGCATAGAATGGAACATACAGTAGGAGAATATTTATACATTCGGAGAAACATGAAAAGGTGGAAGTAACCATACCAACTGTAAAAAGCTAATTAATTGAAAGGAACTGTTATCAGCAGGGGAAAGAAACTTTTGAAGTGATAATCAACATGGCCCATTATGGACAGTTGACACAAAGGTGTTAAGGGTATTTAACTAGGATATTAAACTAGGGGAAATAGATTCAATTAACGTCATGACCGAGCCATTCCCAGTCTTTATTCAAACCTAAGGTAATGGTATCTAGTTTGCATATTAATTCAAGTTCAGCAGCTTCTCGTTGGAGTCTGTTTCTGAAGTTTTTCTGTTGCAAAATTGCCACCTTTAAGTCTGTCACTGAGTGATTAGAGAGGTTGAAGTGTTCTACTGGCGTTTGAATGTGATGATTCCTGAAGTCAGATTTGTGTCCATTTATTCTTTTGCATAGAGACTGTCCAGTTTGGCCAATGTACATGGCAGAAGGGCATTGCTGGCATATGATGGCATATATCACATTGGTAGATGTGCAGGTGAACGAGCCCCTGATGGTGTGGCTGATGTGATTAGGTCCTATGATGGTGTCACTTGAATAGATATGTGGACAGAGTTGGCATCGGGCTTTGTTGCAAGGATAGGTTCCTGGGTTAGTGTTTTTGTTGTATGGTGTGTGGTTGCTGGTGAGTATTTGCTTCAGATTGGGGGGCTTTCTGTAAGCGAGGACTGGTCTGTCTCCCAAGATCTGTGAGAGTGAGGGATCATCTTTCCGGATAGGTTGTAGATCTCTGATGATGCGCAGGAGAGGTTTTAGTTGGGGGCTGAAGGTGACGGCTAGTGGCGTTCTGTTATTTTCTTTGTTGGGCCTGTCCTGTAGTAGGTGACTTCTGGTTACTATTCTGGCTCTGTCAATCTGTTTTTTCACTTCAGCAGGTGGGTATTGTAGTTTTAAGAATGCTTGATAGAGATCTTGTAGGTGTTTGCCTCTGTCTGAGGGATTGGAGCAAATGCGGTTGTATCTTAGAGCTTGGCTGTAGACAATGGATCGTGAGGTGTGTCCTGGATGGAAGCTGGAGGCATGTAGGTAAGTATAGCGGTCAGTAGGTTTCTGGTATAGGGTGGTGTTTATGTGACCATCGCTTATTAGCACAGTAGTGTCTAGGAAATGGACCGCTTGTGTGGACTGGTCTAGGCTGAGGCTGATGGTGGGATGGAAATTGTTGAAATCATGGTGGAATTCCTCAAAGGTTTCTTTTCCATGTGTCCAGATGATGAAGATGTCATCAATGTAGCGCAAGTAGAGTAGGGGCGTTTGGGGACGAGAGCTAAGGAAGCATTGTTCTAAGTCAGCCATAAAAATGTTGGCATACTGTGGGGCCATGCGGGTAACCATAGCAGTGCCACTGACTTGAAGGTATATATTGTCCCCAAATATGAAATAGTTGTGGGTGAGGACAAAATCACAAAGTTGTGGGTGAAGACAAAATCACCAGGTTAGCCGTGGCATTATCGGGGATACTGTTCCTGACAGCTTGTAGTCCATCGTTGTGTGGAATGTTGGTGTAGAGGGCTTCTACATCCACAGTGGCCAGGATGGTGTTTTCTGGAAGATCACCGATGGACTGTAGTTTCCTCAGGAAGTCAGGGGTGTCTCGAAGATAGCTTTCACATTTTCACATTTCTTTTTGCTGACACAGACTAACACGGCTACTACTCTGAAACCTGTCATTACAGTAACTAAAAGAGGGAACTTCCTTTTTTGCTTGTTCCTTTTTTTGTATGCTTGCTATTGCATTAGTGTGTGGTTTCTCTTGTGACATTTTAAGAACTGAGCTCAAGGAAAAACTTAAAGGGGAATATAAAATATTGATACTCATTGATACTGAAGGTATTGGAAATGATTAAGACGTCTTATTGATGAGTAATGTTTAAGGGGGAGTGTAGTGGGGTGGCTGCCCCACTCCTGAAGAACAAGGGATAAAAGCAGCCCTGGGGGGGGGGGCGGGCTGTGGCTGGGGAAGGAGTGTGAGTGGCTGAGTGACTAGCTGACCACAGGGCACCTGGGTCCGGGAGGGACATGGGTGTCAGCGCCAGGTGAGACGCTGGCCTGCAGAGGGCTCTCCAAGTGCTGGAGAGCTAATTCCTGGACAACCAGCAGGAGGTGCCACACTGGAAAGTCATTGCCTCGCTACAGGGAGAGTATCATATAGTTGTACCAAATAGATAATAGCAGTTGTGTGTAAGGGACCCATCACTCGTGTATGGGTAGAAACCCTATATGGCATGGCAGAGAGGGGCAGATGGTCTGCTGTCTCTATTAAGAGATTTTGGGAAGCTTATTAAACTCCCTAAAACTCTTAGGTGCCGTTGGACTGAACTACCAACAGAGGATCAAGGAAAACTTTGTGGGGTTACCCTGATCACTGCCCCTCCTCTCGGGGTACTTTGTAATCCGGCTGCTAACTGCTGAAGGGGAAGGAAGTACCACAAGCACTTCTCAGCAGGGGTAATATCCTATAGAATACTTATTTAAACTGGGGAGCAACTAAGAGAGCTGTTCAGCTGTTCGTGCGGGAAGTCTGGGAGGGCTGCGAAGCAAGCGGTGGCTTCGCGCTCAGGCCCAGGGAGGCAGAGATGGAGCGGAGGTGAGCTGGGGCGGGGGGGCGCGAGGAGGGCCGTTCGTGCCGCAGCAGGTAACCCGGGGGGGAGGGGAGCGTGCAGGGGAACTGCTCCCAGCCCCAGCTCACCTCCGCTCCGCCTCCCTGGGCCTGAGCGCGAAGCCGACGCTTGCTTCACAGCCCTCCCAAGCTTCCCGCGCGAACAGCTGATTCGCGGGAAGCTGGTGGGGGTGGGGGAGAAGTGGGGAAGAGAGTTCAGGGGAGGAGGCGGAGCGGAGGTGAGCTGGGGCCAGGGGCAGGGTGGGGAGCTGCCGGTGGGTGCTCTGCACCCACCAAATTTTCCCTGTGGGTGCTCCAACCCCAGAGCACCCACGGAGTCGGCACCTTAGGCGCCACTTTTGGAATTTGTGCTCAGGGGGAGCGGCCGCTCCCCCTGCTTCCCCCCCTAGCTATGCTACCCCACTGTTAGGAGCCAGAGGGACCTGCCGGATGCTTCCCAGGAGCCGCCTCAGGTAAGCACCGCCAGGACTTCCCACCTCACCCCCCGGCAGGTCCTTCTGGCTCCTAGGGGCGGGGCAGGGTGGGCACCCACTATGGTGGCCCACAAGACCCTGCTGCCCGGCCCCTGAGGTCCCGGCCAGGGAGGCTAGTCCCCAGCCCCTCCCCTACTGTTCCCCCTCCCCCGCAGCTTCAGCTGTAGCTCCGCTAGCTACCACGTGGTGCGCGGTGGCAGCGGCCTGACCCGTCTCCAGCTGAGTGGCGCAGCTGTAGCGCCCACCAGCCACCTCCAGGCAGTGCGGTAAGGGGTCAGGGAGCAGGGAGGGGGTGTTGGATAGAGGGCAGGGGAGTTCGGGGGTGGTGGTCAGGGGTGGGGAGGTGGATAGGGGTCGAGGCAGTCAGAGGGCCAGAAACAGGGGGATTGAATGGGGGCAAGGGTCCTGGGGGGCAGTCAGGAAGGAGCAGGGGTTGGATGGGGCAGTGGGAGGCAGTCAGGGGCAGGGGTTCCAGGGGCAGTAAGGGGACAGAGAGAACGGGTGGTTGGATGGGGCAGGGGTCCCGGGGGGGCCATCAGGAATGCGAGGAGGGGTTGGATGGGGCGGTGGGGGGCAGTCAGGAGACAGGGAAGGGGGGTGGATGGGGTAGGGGTCCCGGGGGGGTGGGGGCGGGCCATGACCCCCTTGTGGGGTGAGGAGGGAACTGGTTGTTAAAATTTTGGCAGCTCATCACTGGGTGCAGGGGCAAAGCCCCCGCACACCCCGGAGCCTGGGGGGGCACCGCCAGAAAAGAGAGGGCCACAGAAAAAAGGGGAGGGACCCATCAGGGATGTGCTGATGTGGGGGTGGCATGTGACCCTCGTCGCCCCCCATACTGGCACCTCTGGCTCCTATGTTTCATCAAGAAGTATCAGATGTGAAACCAAATGAAGGTATTTAAGAAGCCAACTCAAAGAGTTCCTCCTACACAAGCATTCAGGTCTTGAGCAGTCCAGGCAAACAAACAAAGCTTAAACTTGTTCTTCATAATCATTTAAAAAACAACACTAACAGCCTATTTCATTTTAAAAACAGCACACAAAAATCCACCTTTCTATTTCATAAAAGGAGTCTTGAAGTTTAAATCTCCTCGGTGTGATAGATATGCTAGCTTTGATCTGCTTCACTCTCGGAAGTCCCCAAAGCCCCGGGCTGCTGGCCCCGTGCTGCCCAGGGTCCCTATAGACAGCTCTGTCTGCCATTAGGGGATTTTTTTCCCCGAGAACCCCCTGTAACATTTTCCCCAAGAACCCCCTGTAACATTCCCAAACCCCAGTTTGGGAACCACTGAGTTAGATGAAGATGACTTGGTTAGGCTTTTACAGTTAACTATGGACAGAGCTTTGTGGAATAAATTACCACCAGAATTTGGAGCAAGGGAAAAAACATTTAAGGACACTGTACACCTGTTAGAGCAAAATATGCATCCAGGACAGGCAGGCGTTACTTTGGTAGGTAACATGAGGCAGCATGAGGAGGAATCCCCACATGGGGTCAGCAGGGAAACCGGTGGTTGCTACCTCGCACCACAGCAACACAACCAGACCAAGGTCTTGTTTCCCTGGACTACTTACCACCTGCTCCGTCGCTGTCAGGCTCTGGCTCACAAGCTTACGGTCGGGTGGCTCTTCCTCGGGTATCGCCCCGGTGTCTTCCGTCCCCTGGGGCAGTGGGTTGCCAGTCTTCTCTGTGGCCAGTCCTGGACTGCACTTGGCTCTCTGGGCGAGACGTCTACCTCCTTCCTTGGTCCAGTCACAACTGAGCTCCAGGGCTCTGCTCTTATTCTGCCCTGCTCACTCACTTCCTGTGAGGAGGGCAGGGTGGGGTTAGCTGCCCTTCCCAAGGGAAATTAACCCCATCTGCACTAGCGAGAGGTCACTCTGCCTCACTACAACTTCCACTGAAATCCACGGTATAATCTTCTGAAAAAGAGGGATTGCTTGGGCCTGGACAGACCAGCATGTGAATTTGCAAAATTGAAGCAAGATGCAATGTAAGCACCTGGGCTGATCACTCCAGATCCCAGCAGTGTGAATTATAGCCAGGGGAAATTGGGAGGGAAAAATAACTTCATCTGTTTTAATCGTGTGATTTTAGTCAAACTGTTCTAGTTAAATTGTCTCAACTAGTCACCAACTTTTCTGTACATGGAGTAATGGGGACAAAATGTTGTTTACCCCACCCCCAACTTCACCAGTGCAGAAGGCGCTCAGAGACCACAGACAAGAACAGGCTATAAATGAGATTCCAGCAGGCAGGGGAACTGGTGCTCATGCACTATGCACTGTGGGGCTCATAAGCCAGACTGTTTCCCACCAGAGGGCCAAAAGTATTTCTGATTCTCCTAAACTGTAACCATGAGCAGTGATTTCAGCAGAGGAAGGGTCTGCAGGGATTCCAACTGAAGATTTATGTGCCCCTTTGCGTAAAATGCCAGGTTTTCGTATTCCAACGAAGGAACCACACTCAAACTTTGGTTCCTTAGCATCCCGCCACTTGTCTGTGAAAACCTTAGACTTTGCTTGGTTCTGTTCAACTGTTTTTCTCACGTCATCCTCGTTTGGGGCATCAGGTTGTGCCTTTAACAATCCAGCAATGTTCAGTTTAGTATTCATCTGTTTCCCATGCAGTAACTCTGCGGGTGATCTTTGCGTTGTGGCATGTCGTGTAGCCCGGTATGCTTGCAAGAAATCAGTAGTGAAGGGTATCTACAATCGCCCTTCCAGTTTAGCCGCTTGCAAACTCTTTTTCAAACTTCTGTTAAATCGTTCGATTTCCCCATTAGCTTGAGGGTAATATAGGGATGACCTTCTGTGTAAAATGTTCCTGTGTGCTAGAAAAGTTTCAAACTCCAGGGAAGTAAATTGATTACCATTATCTGAAACCAGTTCTTTGGGGTTACCTTCCCTGCTAAAAACTGAAGAGAGGAACTTAATTACTGTAGCAGAAGAGATTTGCGATGTAAATGCTACCTCAGGCCATTTACTGAAATAGTCTATTAAAGTGATGGCAGACCGGCAGTCAATTGGAGCAGTATCAAAGGGTCCTACAATGTCAATCACCACTTTTTCCCATGCAGAATCAGGAAGAGGAACAGGCTGTAATGGAGGGGTACATGTCACTGCTGTCTTATCATGCATTTGGCAAGTGACACGGGATTTTAGGAGTGCTTCAGTTTGAGAGTCCATCCCTGGCCACCAATACAGATCCCGTAGTCGTTGTTTGGTTCGGACAATTCCTTGATGAGTATCGTGTGCCAGGTGTATGAGTTTTGACTGTAATTCTTCAGGCACAAGGAGCCGGTGTGTACCTCGTAGCACACAGCCATCAAGCAAAGAAAGTTCATCCCAAACTCTAAAATAAGGCAGCAAAACTGGGTCAAGGTTTTTAGGGTTACTGGGCCATCTCTTTGTCAGAAATTCCCGTAGTTTTTGTTGAATTGGACATGCTGAACAAGCAGCTTGAAATTGTTCTCTTGTAACTGCAGTAAGAGTGCCTGTAATAAGCGCAACTACTACCTCCTCATCCTCCGGTGGAACATCTAGTGAAGGTGAAGGCAAAGGCAGGCGAGAAAAGCAATCAGCTACCACATTTTGGTTTCCAGGCTTATATTCCAGTTCATAATTGAAAGAGAGCAGTCTCGCAGACCATCTAGCAATACGATATCCTGCTCTTCCCAGTCCTTTCGTGGTGAGCAACATCATCAAAGGGCTGTGGTCTGCGCGCAATTTGAACGTGCGGCCCCACAGTTAAGTTCTCCATTTTTCAGTAGCCCAGACACAAGCAAGTGCTTCTTTTTCAACTGTAGAATATTTTCTCTCAGCATTACTTAATGTCCGTGAAGCAAATGCAACAGTCCTCTCTGTGTTGTCCTCATGAAGTTGTGAGAGGACAGCCCCAAGTCCATAATCAGAAGCATCAGTAGTTACAATAGTGGGCAATGCAGGACTGAATAGTGCAAGTACTGGACTATGTACAATCAAGTCTTTCACCGTTTCGAAACTAGCTTGTGCATCCGTTGTCCACACTAAGGTTGAACTTCCCCGTAGTAATTCTCGTAACGGTTCAATGACAGAAGCATAATTGGGAATTAATTTTGCATACCAGGAGATAAGACTCAAGAAGAAACGTAAGGTTTGGAAATCTGTTGGAGGAGGAGCATTTGAAATTGCCAGGATATGATCTGGATCAGGTTTTAGTCCAGCCTGTGAAATTGTATGCCCCAGAAAGGAGAGTTCAGTTTGTCTAAATTTGCATTTGGATCTATTGAGCTTGAGGCCTGCTTTGCTGATGCAGTTTAGTACAGACTGCAAGTTATTGTTATGCTCCTCAGAAGTATTTCCAAACACGATAATATCATCCAGATAGCACTAAACTTCATGTTGATTCTTCAGAATCAATTACATCATTTTTTGGAAGGCACTTGGGGCAGATGCGAGACCGTTTGGAACACGTTTAAAACGAAATAGTCCCTCATGTGTAATAAATGCTGTGAGGTCTCTGCTATCTTCATGCAACATAACCTGGTAGTATGCAGTCTGCAAATCAAGAGTAGAAAACATCTTTGCTCCACGGAGTTCTGCAAATACTTCTTCTATGTGAGGGAGAGGATGGCTGTCAATCACAATAGCTTTATTTGGCTCCCTTAAGTCCACACAAAGGCGAATGCCTCCACCCTTCTTCTGTGTCACTACTATAGGTGAAACCCATTCCGAGGAGTCAATCTCTTCAATAATGTCCTTTTGAACAAGTTTTCCAAGTTCATCTGAGACAGCGTCCCTGACTGAAAATGGTAAGCGCCGTAACGTCTGTCGTACAGGCAACACATTATTCCGCATTTTAACTTTATGCAGAAACCCATAAACACAGCCGAGTTTCTCCTCAACCTGGTGCTGGGTCCCAGCTGAAACTGGTGTGTGTACTGCAAGAGTGCTTTTCTGAGGAAGATCAATTCATCCATTAACTACCCTGAGATTTAAGCAGCCAATAAATCTCTGCCAAGGATAGGGGTGCCTTTGTGGACAATGTAGAACTCTGCCATTACACAGCGATCACCAAAAGTAACTATTGCTGACAGGCAGCCATGTACTGGAATATGGTTTTTCAAATAGCACACCAAGTGAAGTTTGGGTTCAGTAAGAGGCACATCTTTAAAGCAATGCAAATAGATGGAAACAGGTAGTATAGATATTGCTGAGCCAGTGTCCAACATTAGCTGAATAGAGTGTGATATGCCTGCAGGTTTGACAAAAATGTTTACAGTGCACTTTATTTGTTCTGGAATATGTGCAGTAGTGAGTTTGTCCACACTCAGCACAGTAACATCTGATATTGTAACTGCATGCACCTGTTGGTTGAACTGGCTGCTGTGACATACTTTAGCAAAATGCCCAATCTTTTTGCAATGATTGCACTGAGCTACTTTTGCAGGACATCCTGTGTAGCTTGCAAGGTGTTGTGAGGATCCACAGCGAAAGCATGCTTTTACTGTATTTTGCATTTGCTGATTCAGTGGTTTTTCATTAGTTTTCCTCTTGTAATCTTTTGTCTGCAGCGATAGTGAACTTTTCTGCAAAGGAGTCACAGTCTGGATTGTGCCTCCTGTATCCATGCTCATTATTTTGGCTTCAGCTGTTGCTGACTCAATCTGAGTAGCAATGGTTATTGCTTTTTCTAGTGCAAGTTCTGGTTCTAGAAGTAAGCGTTCTCTTACACGAAGCATGGTTGTTTTCTCAACGAGCTGATCTCTAATCATCTCATCTGCCATATTCCCAAAGTCACAAGTTACAATCAGATTCCTCAGGGAAGCAATATACTGCATTATAGTCTCCCCTGTTTTCTGCTCACGCTGGTGAAATCTGTAGCAATTAGCTATTACATTCACTTTTGGACAAAAAAATTCTTTAATGCAGTGAGTTCAGTCTCATATTTATCATCTGCAAGGGGAAAAGTGTAAAATATACGCTGCCCTTCTGCTCCAAGGCAGTGGATTAGCAGAGCACGCTTTCTTACTTCAGAAATCTCTGTAGCACTGATTGCAAGCAGATAAGTCTCAAACATATGGATCCAGACAGTAAAAGCAATTGGAGGCTCACCTGGGCTTTGCAGAAAGGCTGCAGGTGGGTTCAGAGGCAGAAGATCCATCCTCGTCGCCAAAATGTTGTATCAGTCAAGCAAGGTACTAACAAACTGCAACAGGTCTTTATTTTAAAGTGGAAACCTCTTTACCAAGCTGCTGCTGCATCCTCTGTAGCTCTCCCAGCCTCTCAACTCCCTCCTCCCTCCTTCCTGTTTCCTGTCCTTTCAGACTCCCAGCAGCCAGTGCTCCCAGTTCTAATAATTACAAGCAACATCTAAACACCACACAACATATACTCACATCATATCATATTAAAAAACCCATTAACAATTATCAAAAGAACATTTAACATATTTAACATTCTACATCTACTTCTTCATACTATACATGACAATATTCATTAAAACACTACATAAACTTAGAGGTGATTAGGTTATTGGTTCTACCAGGCAGTACACCCTTATTAGCCCTCTGGGACCTTCTTAAGACTGGTGGTTCGTTACCCATATTTTCTATTTCCCTGTCCTAGGGTAATACTGGGTCAGTTTGCGGGATCTAGCCATTCTCGTTAGGGTTTGGGTTTGCCCCATTGATTTCAGTCTCCTTGGGAAATGCTGATCTATGCCTCCTACGAGCCCTGGTCAGACTAAAAGTCCAACATTTTAGCTGGTTCCTATGTACTACTCTCTCAGGACCTCTTTGTTCAGGCTGGATAGTATAAACCGGCAGTTTGGGATTGTTGTGGGTGACCACAGTGTGGGGATTTGGCTCCCATTTGTGCTGTATTTTATTATGTCTCCAGCATCTGTGGCTACGAACTGGTACACAGTCACCAGGTCTGGTGAGAGCCCCGCTGGACTTGCGATCATAAGTCCTTTTCCTACTTTGGGCTGTGTCTTTCGTTGTACCAAGAGCAACTTCGCTGGCTGTCTTTGGCCTGTCATGGACACCTTTGACCCAGTAATCGAAATTGGTCACCTCATCCTTAGAAAAGGCTTCTTGATGTTTCTCTGGCAACTCCCTTAAGTTAGCCACCTGTGCAGGAATCAGCCCTTGGCATGCCGCTTGAACTGGAACTGGCAGTCTCCCACTACATCTTTCTTGAGGAAAGGTAACACGTCCTCCCTTCTCCCTCCTTGTCACCCGCAGCTCATTCCCATTCTCTTCAAATGTTACCTTCACCCGAGGAACCACTCCCTCAGGCTGGTGTACCTCTGCAGTTCTGTTTTGAGGATGCAACTTCACAGCCTTCAAACTTGGGTTTAGAAGACTCACTGGTACTCTTCCTTTGATGGCATTAGTCGGTACATTGGCTGGCTGGAGCCCATTAGGTAGGTTTACCCCAGATGTAAGCTCTACAAGAGCTCAGTATCTATTGGTATTTCCTGGTACCCAGCAGTGTTCATCAAGGATCTTCCCTCCCCGAGGAGGAATAACAGTCTTCTGTTTTCTGCCCACTTTAACATTCCCAAGCTGCCCCACAGGGCCCAATGAATGGTTTTGTCTCCATCATAACGGAACTAGGAGGAATTCACTGAAACTGAACAGCACCAAATGCAACACCGATGAAGGGAAATGCTTTTTATCCATCCTACACCATTATCTGGTGGAACTTATTGCCACAAGATATCACTGAAGCCAGGAACTCAGCCAGATGCCAAGAAGTCCTGGACAGTGCTGTACATAATGAGATCATCCAGAGTGATAGTAGTGAGGACTTTTTTTAACTGGAAAGGGTATAAACCTTACTGGTTAAAGGCTTAAGCTAGTCTCAAACTGATCCAACATCTCAATTATGTTTAACAACCAGAGTAGTGCTGCGTATGGATGGCTTACCTGGCACTGAAATGCAGCCAGCACTGGGGTGTGGCATGGCAGCTCTTTAACAGCACACAACAGCGCTCTAGAGTTTGGGACAGGCAGTGAAATAAAATTCCATCGCCAATAGAAAATGCCAGTGTGATGGAGTCCCTGGGGTGCAACCTGGACTGTGGGACCTCTGAATCCTTCAAATGCACCAACCTGGGCTGCCTCACACTGTGATGCTGATGTCAAGTTACAAACCTCTGACGGTACTGTGGTTACACAGACATCCACAGGCAGGGACACTCCGAACTGTGCTGTTAGGGGCTTTCCTTTCACCCCTCCCCCGGTTCTTGTTATGCAGACAGAAAGCAGAAGACTGGAAGTCCGAAGTGCAGTCAATGCCATGTTTATTGGGGTTAGTTGCAAGGAAGCATATCCATAGCTCTGATGCTGTAGAGCCTTTCCCAGTGTCACTATTCCCATCTCCTTCTTAGCAGTCCCAAATATACTTGCAGCGCACACCCCTGGTCCCACCCTTTACAACGTATGTTTATGTTCCATTTTGGCGGGTCGTGAGTCTGGGGGCTTGGTGCCATCACTTTTGTATCCCATGGGAGGGGCAGGGAGTGAGATTGTGTACTGGCCAAATCCAGGCTTTTCTTGGCTTTTAGTGCGTCTTATGCCTCCCCCTCCCCCATCCTTCTTTGCCCCTCCTAACTGGTTGCTTGACCTTCCCTTGAGATAGGAGTTTGGCAGTCTTCCAGTGTACACTGGTATGTTACACTCCCACCATACCCAGTAACACTTTAACTCTATCTCTTATCTTTTCTCGTTGTGCTGTAAGCTCCATCTGGTTGTGGGAAATGCAACACACACTGTCTTTCTTCACACATATTAGTAAGGATATAAAAGTATCAAAAAAATCAAACCCATAATTCTATCTCAGGCTAACAAACAGGCCTCTATGCGAACATGTGTTACATGAATGAACTCCCAGCCACTCATGAACCATCAATAGAGAGGGCTCCAGCCAATCCCCCCCAGCTCCAGCCCTACACCCCGGGACTGTACCATCTGACACTGCTGAAGGACCCCTTGGGCAGAGCAAGTTCATTAAGTAGTTCACCCCTCCCTTAGTGTGGAATGGATGCACAAGAGCCTTTGTAAACTGAGCTGAGATTTCTCAAGCACTGCGACCAGAACACTGTTTAGGTAAAATATAAAACTGATTTATTAACTACAGAAAGATACAATCACTTAAAATCTAAGTGGTAGATGTAAAGGTCAGAGATAGTTACCTTAAGAAAATAAAAAAGACACACACGTTCTAAATCCTAAACTTTTAGTCTAAGCAAGAGTTGAATCAAACAATGTCTCACCCTGACAGATGGTACAACCAGGTCACAGTTCCTCAGTACACAGTCGTGGTCTACCTTCCAGCCCAGGACCAAACTTCCCCCAGTTCAAAGTCTTTGTCTTCCAGATGTGCTTCATGGTGTTGAGATGGGGAGGGCGGAGAAGCCAAGTGATGATGTCACTGCCCCTCTTATATTTTCTTCCAGCTTGATGGAAAGATCTGTGCTGTGATGTGGGGGTCAGGCAATCCCCATTGGCCAAGCAATCTCTGTTGTGTATGTGCCTTCTCCAAGTCTCTGGGATAGTGGATTGGGTGTTGATGAGCCATTAATCGCTCATCTGGCTATGGCTGGCTACTCCTTTGTTATAACTGGAAGGGTGGTTGTGGGTGTTCCCAACCTCACCACATATTTCAGTAACATATACCGCAGTACTTTATAACTTCACATACAATGATAGCACACACAGTACAACAGGCTATTGATGTTCAACAGATCAAGACGTTTAAAATGATACCTCACAAGGCATATTTTGTACAAAACTTATAATAATTACATGCATAGGCGCAGACTCCGTGGTGATAACAGCATAATTATATGACCATGGTGAATATGCGGGTTCCAGGGTGCTGCTTTGAGGTACCGAGTGTCACAGCCAGGAACATTTTAAGGAAGTAGATCAATTCCCCAGTTGGGGACACTGGGTTTAACTCACCATGGGCAGATTAGTCCAGAATTGTCCAGGAGGAGGGTCTTGCACCTTCCTCTGAAGTAGCTGGTACTGGCCCCTGTCACAGACAGGATACTGAGCTAGATGGTCTGATCCAGGGCAGCCAGTCTTATGTCCCCTTAAGCTCTCGGATGAGGAATTTCTGCTTGGCCTCCAGCACCTGGTAGAGCTGGTCCTTGCAGTCCCGGTTCCAACTCGGGAGCAGGTCGAAGAGCTTCCGCATTTTCTCCGGGTCCGTTCTCTCGGCGCGGATGCTCTGGTACTGCTCGTTGTCCAGCACGGTGCTGTACAGTTTATCCAGCACGCCGTCCACCTGGCGCACCCGTTGGATCAGCTGCTCTCGGTGCTGGTCAATGAAATGTTCTTCTGAGGGGAGAGACAGAGAGAGAAGAAGAGAATTGCTATTTCTCATCATGCCGTGGAACAGTCAGACCTTCCGTTTCTCTAGGGCCTCGCTCCTAACGGATTCCAAGCTTTGTACAAGATTTACAAGCTTCCGATGCAAGCATCACATCACTCATTGCCAAAGATTGCTCCCCCAGCCCTGAAATGCAGCTACCTCTGGGGTGGAGCACAGCAACAGTGCTATGAAGGGATTGCTCACTGAGCAGTGAAATGCACCTGCCTCTGGGGTGGGACATGGCAGCTGTTTAGCAACAGTAGTGCATAGGTATCACTTGTGAAGTGCTGAATTCCAGCTGCCTCTGGGGTGGGGAAGGACAGGGAAAAGAAACTAGAATCGATCTCGTGGGTGAGTGCCCCAAACACCATGCTATTGAGTCTCTCATGATCTCTCTTTGGCCCAATGACTATTCAAGTATTTTATACACAGTGGAACAGCTTCAACCAGAGAGACTAGGGGCTTCCTCAGAATAGACTATAGCTTGGTGGTTAGGGTACTTCGCTGGGATGTTGAAGACCAGGTTCAAGTTCTCCCTCTAGGGGGCAGACAAACTTTTTGGCCCAATGGCCACATCTGGGTACAAAAACTGAATGGCAGGCCATGAATGTAGAGCTGGGGCAGGGGGTTGGAGTTTGGGAAGGGGCTCATGGCAGGGAGTTGGGATGAAGGAGGAGGTACGGGCTCCAGCTCAGCTCCCGCTTATCTCAGGCGGCTCTGGGGTGGCAGCGCAGCAGGGCTAAGGCAAGCTCCCTGCCTGCACTGGCTCCCCCTGGCTCCCGGAAGCAGCCGGCATGTCCGGCGGCAGCTCCGGGGTGGGACAGGTGCTCCGCTGTCTGCAGGCACCACCCCCGCAGCTCCCATTGGTCGCGGTTCCGTTTTCCGAGCCAATGGGAGCTGTGGGGGGCGGTGCCTGCGGACGGCGGCAGCGCAGGGAGACGCCCTTCCCCTCCTTCACCCCCAGGGGCCACAGGGACATGCCGGACACTTCGGGAGTGGTGCGGGGCCGCAGGCAGGGAGCCTGCCTTAGCCCTACTGTGCCACTGGACGGGTAGTCCTGATTTTAACCAAGGTCTCCCCATCCCAGGTGAGTGCTCTAACCAATAGGTATAAGGGGTTAGAGCCCTGCCCCTAGTTTGTGAATCTAGCCCTGCATTTCCTTTGCTTTTATTAAAAGGGTGGTCAAATGAAACATTTCATTTGACCTGATATGAATTCCACCTCCACCCCTCCAGGTTTTCGGAGCTGCCAAAGAAAGCAAACAAAATCCATTATTTGCACAGCTGTACTCGTGATCCAAAGCAGTCTCGCGACTTTCCAATTTGGAGAGTCCCCAGGCTCCAGAGATTTCAAGACAAGTCAACGTTGTGGGAGGATAAACAACGCTGGACACCAAATGGTCACAAAGGGTCGCATGGGCTTTCATGAGCCTTTTGTGTCCAGGAGGAGAAGTGCTGGGCTCGGAGAGCAGGCTTTGCGGCTCAGTGAATGCCTACTAACCTGTCTGCATTTGGGCAGATGAAACACCGACCATCACGTCTTCTGGAAGAGAGAAGGGAAGGTGAGTCAGGGGGCTGGAGCCACAGGGTTTTGATTAATGCTGCTGGTGGTGGTACATCCTACCGGAGACTGTTTGATCTGACTGGCTAAAGCAGTCACACTGTAGTTTATGTATTTATTGCCACCATGTGGCAGCAATACATCCATCCATCACTAGTCTGACACCTTGGCAGCCCAATATTCACCACTGTCATATAATTAGGATATATTTTGTACAAAATATGTCTTGTGAGGTATCATTCTAAAAGTCTTGATTTTCTAGACAGTAATATCTCGTTGGTTTCTGTATACTATCGTCGTATGTGAAGTTTGGCTACGTATGTGTTACTGAAACATGTTGTGAGGTTGAAAACACCCACAAGCAGCCTTTCAGGTATAACAGTAAAAAGGCCAAACAATGTTAATGGCTTATTAAGGAGATGCACACAAACACAAGGATTGTCCCAGGAACTGTGTACAACAGAAACCTCTCAGAGATAGCTCTACACAATGGGAACTGTTTGATTCAGGTCACAGCACAAGAGCTTTCCAGCAAGTGGGAAGAAGATATAAAATGGGGACAATGACATCATTGGGGGAACCTCACTCTCCCTACACCACCACATTTGGATACACCTGAGGGGCAAGAACTGAATTGTGGGAAGTGTTGGTCCCAGACTAGAGGGATTTTTAGCCTGTGTATAAAAACCTGGGAAAGCCAGGGCAATTTCTGGTTTAAGAATCTGCCAGCCTGTTAATCACTCAGGGTGAGAATTTGCTAATATATATCCTACCTATCTAGTATGTTATGCTCAGTTTGCAGTTTTTGTTTATTTACTAAGGTAATCTGCTTTGATGTTTGCTATCACTTATCACTTAAAATCTATCTTTTGTAGTTAATAAACTTGGTTTTGTTTTTTCTAAAACCAGTGTATAGAAATATAACTGGGGGCAGAAAACTGTTGCATCTCTCTCTCCACATTGAGGGAGGGGGCAAATTTTATGAACGTACGCTGTATAGTTCCCTGTGCAGTGCAAGACGGTATACGTTGGGGTTTGAACTCCAGAGGGGGGGGTGCGTGCCTTAGCAACTGGGAGGCGCCTTAGCTGAGCCTTTCCATGCAGAGCTGATCTCAGCATCTTTGTGTGAAGCTTCAGCAACATGTATCCCTATCTGTGTGTATGTTGGTGAAAGAGCAAGCTTGGAGAGCTTAGCAACTTATCACAGCACCACAGCGTGAAAGGGAGCCCAGGAGGGCTCAGTAGTACCCCTGTTCCACGTAGCACCCTAGGGGGAAGCCGTCATAACTAGACCCTAGGGTGCTGGTTTATTCAGCCCAGGGCTACACTAGGGGAGGGGGTCAATCTACGATACGCAACTTCAGCTACGTGAATAACGTAGCTGAAGTCGGCATATCGTAATCGGCTTACCTGGCCATGAGGATGGCGGCGAGTCGATCGCTGCCGCTCCCCCATCGACTCCGCTTCCACCTTTCGATGAGGTGGATTTCCGGAGCCGACGGGGAGCGCTTTCGGGGATCGATTAATCGCGTCTAAACGAGACGCGAAAAATCGATCCCCGAAAGATCGATTGCTACCCGCCGATCCGGCGGGTAGTGAAGACAAGCCCTTAGCTAGCTACATCCCTGGATCCTCATATGCTGATCTGGCTAATCTCTCTCTGTTAACTAATCCTATTTCATTGGCTGCTGGTCTATCTATTCATCTGTCCATCCATCCTCCATACACAACTATTCAATCCCAATACATGTCCATCCATGCACCTCCACACACATCCTCCCATCTATCCATTCATCCCCATGCAAACCCTCTATCCATCTCCATAGACACCGTTCCAGTTATTCCTCCATCTGTCCATTCCCATACACACCCATTCCATCCATTCCCATACACAACCTTCCATCCACCCAGACACACCCAACCATCCATCCATCCATCCAGACACACCCAACCATCCATATCCATCTCTCTATCCATCCCCATTACACATCCATCCCACCATCTCCATATACACCATTCCATGTATCCATCCATCCATCCATCCATCCACCCACATACACTTACCCATCCATCCCCAGACACGCCCATTCATCCCTCCATCTGTATATGCACCATTCTAGCTCTCCACCCATTCCCCACCCCCCATCCCTATGCACACACTTTTGTACCCATCTTCGGCTGGGCTGAGCCTACCTGGTCTCACCAAGGCTTTCCAGATCGGGTCCCCGTCTATCTTTTCCAACAGGCTGAGCTGCAGCCCCTCCTGCATGTCCTGGGCGTAGATCTCCAGGTACGGCTGCTCCAGCGTGGGGCCCAGATAACAGAACTCCAGCTCCTGATGGGAAGGGAAGACGGTCCATTAGGAATGACCCTGCCTGAGCCAGCAGACCCTCCTGAGCTCCCCCCTCTGCTTCATTTCCTGCAGCGCAGCGGGGGCCTGTCATGCTGGGGCACCGGGTCAGCATTGGCTGCGAGGGGAGAGCGCCCCCTACTGAGCCCCTGCCCTGCTCCCTACAGCACGGTGCCCCCTAGTGCCACCGTGAGGTACTGGGGTCAAAAATGGCTGTGTATTTCCACTCCATGCATCTGACAAAGTGGGTTATAGCCCATGAAAGCTTATGCCGAAATAAATTTGTTAGCCTTTAAGGTACCACAGGACTCCTCTTTGTTTTTGCTGATACAAAATAACACGGCTCTCCCTCTGAAACCCATGATGGGGGAGTGCCCCCTACTGAGTCCCCGCCCCGCTCCCTGCAGCACAGCGCCCCCTAGTGCCGCACTGGGACAGAACAGAAGAAGGACTTGAGGGGCTGGTGATTTTAAGCCTGTCACTCACCTCAGGTATCACCACAGGCTGGGATGAGCCGGACACCACACAGCAGGAGCCAAATTTCAAGGGCTTGGTCCTGGAAGGTTTGTGCACACGCACCGAGGGGCATTTGGACTCATGGTCACTAACGGCCTGTAGGGCACAAGCAGAGCCAGGGCTGGGGGATACAGAGCCCCGTGCGCAGGTTCCTGCCCTCGGGGTCCTGCTTCCCCTGGCCTTCCTGTACAGCCGCCCCAACGAGAGGGAAATGTTGGCTTGGGTCAAGACACTGAGCTGGAACCCGGGGAGCCGGGGTCAGCCCTTGGCTCTTCCACAGACTCCCTGGGTGGCCTCGGGTTAACCACTGAATCTCTCCGGGCCTCAGTTTCCCCTCTGTGAAATGGGAAGTATAATCCTCCATTGGTCTATTTAGATTGTTAACTGCTTGGGGCAACAACTGTCTCACTTGATGTGTCAGTGCAGTGCCTGGCACAAGGGAAGCCCTGATCTGGGCTGGGGTCTGTGCAGTGTCTTACATAATGGGGGCCCTGATCTGGGTCAGGGTCTGTGCAGCGCCTGGCACAAGGGAGGCCCTGATCTGGGTTGGGGTCTGTGCAGCGCCTGGGACAATGGCTTTCCTCTGCTGCTCTGTGAGCAGTGCCCGCATGCCCTGCTGTCTGCTATCCCACACTCTGTGCTGACTGGTGGCTCTGGCTCCCCCCGGGTGTGTGCGGTCGGTTCCCGGTTACCTGTCTCAGGGAGCGGTCGTTGGGGATCAGGTAGAGGTGCAGGGTTGTGTTCGCAGCCCTGAGCGCCTGGTAGAGCAGTGCCAGGGAGTGGACTTTTGCCTGGCACTTAGACTGTATCTTCCTCCAGAGCACGCCCAGAAGGGAGAAGCCGGGGTTCTGCAGCACGGCGTGGAACGGCCTCACCCCCGTTGGCTCCTCCAGGGTCATCCCCCCATCAACGAAATGGGCGATTTGCATCTGGGAGGCATCGACCTCTCCCCCTGTGGGTGGATTATAAAGCAAACAAAGGTGAAGCGTGGGTAGGTAAGTAGAGTGGCCAAGTGGGAGCCAGGACTCCTGGGTTCTTCCTTGGCTCTTGTGAGGGCAGTGGGATCTGATGGGTTAGAGAAGGGAGGGCTGGGAGCCAGGACTCCTGGGTTCTGTCCCTGGGAGAGGAGCAGAGGCTGGTGGGTGAGAGCAGGGGCTGGAGGTCAGGATTATGAAGCTCAGGAGATGCTCTATGATTAGGGCTCTGTTTCAGGCTGTGATGTTGCTAAAACCATGATTGGTCTAAGGATTACAACTCACAGTGTCACCGTGGGTCCGACTCAGGAGATGGTGGTTATGGCTCAGTGTGAGTCTGGGTTCCATGGCTGGGTTTCTAGGGTTACCGTTCCCACAGTGACTGCAAGCACACTGGCGACTGGGCTTGCCATTACAATGTACAGTTATTGCTACAGTGATTATTTCTGGCCGTACCCGCGAGGCACAGGAAGTGCGGGAGGTGAACAGCTGCCACGGCCCCAGCTGGTTCCACCCGGATGTCGAACAAAGGGCCAGCCACCATCCACTGCTGCTTCTCGGATGCGCTCAGATGCTGATCCCAGGAGTCGTATCCGTACTGGATGGTCACGGCTGCCCTCACCTCGAACCCCAGTTCGGTTTCAGAGCAACGGAAGGAGCCTGGCCCCGGGACATGAACCCTGCACGGCGTGAGGAAAAAAGGGTTAAGCAGCACTGGCTGCAACCATCTCCCGTCCTTTTCCAACTGACCCCAGGTGCCCTCACATTTATCCCCTTAACTCTGCCTCCAGCTCAGCCCTGTGCTTTGATACCAGGTTTACTCTGTAACCAACAACTGGAGCTGGGTGACAATGAGAACAGTTGGCCCTTCCCAGACCCCATCCCTGTGAGGAGCGAAGGGGAGTCAGGCTAAATGAGTGGATTCATTATGCTCCTCCATGACCTCCTTGTCACATATGGGAACACTGTCTCTCCATTTTGTAGATGGGGAAACGGAGGCACAGGGAGAAGTGACTTGTCCTAGGTCACTCAGTGAGAAAGTGGCAGGGTTGAGAGTAGAACTCAATCCCAGCCCCCCTGCTCTGACTCATTAGACCCCACTCCCTTCCCAGAGCTCTCAAGACTCCTGGTTCACTCACCCCCTGCTCTGCTCTATCCACCCACGGGAACCTTTCTTTACATGGAGCCCTTCCCCATGGGACACTGCGCGCTCAGTGCGACAGGCACTGGCCTGTGTATACAGACACCGACTGCTACAGAGGGGGTGACACCAAACTCCCAGGCCCAGCTCTCACCTGTACATCTCCTGATTCTCATCTGGGCCCCAAACAGTCTCGGGGTGTATTTCTTCTGGAGGATTCTAAGACACGGGAACAGGCGTTAAGGCGGCTCCCTGGGAGCAGAGCTCTTGGAGGAAGGAACCCGGGTAGCTGTGGCCAAGTGTTCAGCTGGGGGCTGTTTCTGTGGCCTGGGACCCTGGCAGCGTGGCTGGCAGGGGGGGACTCTGTGATCAGCTGGATTCCAGCCCCACAGTCAGTCATTCCCCAGGGGTGTTTCCCAGGTGCCCGGGATGCCCCAGGTCTGGGCAGTAGTGAAATAAATTCTCAGAGGTACGGCTGAGGCGAGGGAGAGAGAGAGAGAAGGGAAGTGGTGATGGATGGACAGACAGACAGACGAGGATCTGAGGAGATCCCACAATTCTTTACCTCCTCTCTGGGACACAAGTCACATTTGTCCTGTCCCCAGGGGTCCCTGCTGGGATCCTCACTCCAGCTGGTCTCTCCTGCGGCAGAGAGAGGGAAAGGCCCTTTCACATCTCACATTCTGGTTGAATAAGGAGCCCCCATCCCCTGTGCAGAGCAATGGGACCTGGGCATTTCCAACAGGAAACTCCCCCGCGGATGGACCTGTTCTGTGCATCTGCCCAGCCCTGACACTGCTGCTGTGCATAGAGCGCTGGATTCGCAAGGCCCATGGAAAGGGCTCTGTGATGGGGCAGAGGGTGGAGTGGGACAGACGGGGTCAGGGAGGGGAATCAGGATGTAAAGGGGAGAGGAGTGGGAAGGATGAGGGTTGGATGGAACAGGGGCTAGGGGAGACCCCAGAGCGATCCTGCAGACAGTGGAAATTAAACCTGATGCAGGTGCTGGAGGCAGACACAGGGTCTGATCAGGGGATGGTCAGAGCTACAGGCCAAGGGGACATTTGGTTTCTCTCTGCTCAGCCATGAGCGAGGCCCATCAAACCACCCAGCACCTGGTCCATTTCAACCTCACTCACCGGCATCCCCAGCCGCGGCCCCAGCGGAGAGAAGCAGGGTCTGTTGGCAGATGATCTCTGGGGAGGGATGAATTATTAATAATGTCAATAACGTCATTAGCATCTATTTCCCAGGCGCCTTCCATCCCGAGCTGCTTTCCAGGGATACATGTGCAGCCACCTCTGGGGTGGGACACAGCAGCTGTGTAGCTGCCTCACAGCAACACTGCAAGGATAGCATATCCAATGTGGAAAGGCAGCCACCTTTGGGGCGTGACAGCTGGGTGAGACCTGCATGGGAACATTGCACAGGGATTCTTCACTGAGCATTGAAATGCAGCTGCTTCTGGGGTGGGGCACAGCAGCTGGCTAACAGCCACACAGTGACACTGGGAGTTAGGGACAGGCTGTGAACAAGTATCTTGAAATGGCAGTGAACTGGAGAATCCTGAACAGCGAGATGAAATAACCATTGGAATAATGTACCAACAGTCGTGGTCGATTCTCCATCACTGGCAATTGTAATTAATCGTGCAATTAAAAAAATTAATCATGATTAATCGCGCTTTTAAACAATAGAATACTATTTATTTTTGGATGCTTTCTACTTTTTCAAATATGTTGATTTCAATTACAACACAGAATACAAATTGTACAGTGCTCGCTTTATATTTATTTTTTATTATAATTATTTGCACTGTAAAAATAAAAATAGTATTTTTCAATTCACTTAACACAAGTACTGTAGTGCAATCTCTTTATCATGAAAATTGAACTTACAAATGTAGAATTAGATACAAAAATAACTGCATTCAAAAACAAAACAATGTAAAACTTTAGACCCTAGAAGTCCATTCAGTCCTACTTCTAGTTCAGTCAGTCACTCAGACAAACAAGTTTGTTTACATTTGCAGGAGATAATGCTACCCGCTTCTTGTTTACAATGTCACCTGAAAGTGAGAACAGACGGCACTGTTGTAGTCGGCATTGCAAGATATTTACATACCAGATTCGCTAAAGATTCATATGTCCCTTAATGATTCAACCACCATTCCAGAGGACGTGTCCATTCTGATGATGGGTTCTGCTCGATAACAATCCAAAGCAGTGCAGACCAATGCATGTTTATTTTCATCATCTGAGTCAGATGCCACCAGCAGAAAGTTGATTTTCTTTTTTGATGGTTTGGGTTCTGTAGTTTCCGCATCGGAGTGCTGCTCTTTTAAGACTTCTGAAAGCATGCTCCACACTTCATCCCTCTCAGATTTTGGAAGGCACTTCAGATTCTTAAATCTTGGGTTGAGTGCTGTAGCTATCTTTAGAAATCTCACATTTAGAAATCTCACTTCTTTGTGTTTTGTCAAATCTGCAGTGAAAGTGTTCTTAAAATGAACAACATGCTGGGTCATCATCCGAGACTGCTATTACATGAAATATATAGTAGAATGTGGATAAAAACACAGAGCAGGAATCATACAATTTTCCCTCAAGGAGCTCAGTCACAAATTTAATTAACGCATTTTTTTTAATGGAGCGTCATCAGCATGGAAGCATGTCCTCTGGAATGGTGGCCAAAGCATGAAGGGGCCTACAAATGTTTAGCATATCTGGCATGTAAATACCTTGCAATACCAGCTACAAAAGTGCCATGCAAATGTCTGTTCTCACTTTCAAATGACATTGTAAATAAGAAGTGGGCAGCATTATCACCCATAAATGTAAACAACCTTGTTTTTCTTAGCAATTGGCTGAACAAGAAGGAGGACTGAGTGGACTTGTAGGTGCTAAAGTTTTACATTGTTTTGTTTTTGAGTGCCTTTATGTAACAAAATAAATCTACATTTTTAAGTTGCGCTTTCACAATAAAGAGACTTGTACGAGGTGAATTAAAAAATACTATTTCTTTTGTTTATCATTTTTACACTGCAAATATTTGTAATAAAAATATAAAGTGAGTTTTGTACACTTGATATACTGTGTTGCAATTGAAATAGATATATTTGAAAATGTAGAAAAACATCCAAAATATCTAATAAATTTCAATTGGTATTCTATTGTTTAACAGTGCAATTAAAACTGTGATTAATCGTGATTAATTTTTTTTTAATCGTGATTACGTTTTTTGAGTTAATCACGTGAGTTAACTGCAATTAATCAACAGCCCTAGATATTAGTGAATGTGTACTGTGAGAACTGGTGTTTGTTAAAGATTCAAAGACTTCCTTTCTGTCAACTGTTTATTAGGCACTGAAGTTAAATAGGGATTAAGAAAAACAATGAGAAACAAATTATTTCAAATAGTTTGAAAATTGCTTGCCCTATCAAATTCTGTCTTGACTCTTGTGGTTCTATTCTAGTCTATTCCTACCCTTATTCTATTCTTATTCCCCTTATCCATCATCTGGGATCAAGTCGTGTAAGCATCCACCATCTTTGTCTGTTCGAAGCAGCACTAAGATCCATCTGCTTACCATCTTCTTTGATGAAATTCCTACATTGCTTCCTCAGCTTCTCTTTCTTAATAGCAGCCATACTGGGTTAGACCAAAGGTCCATCTAGCAGTCCAGTATCCTGTCTTCTGACAGTGACCAATGCCAGGTGCTTCACAGGGAATGAACAGAACAGGCAATCATCGAGTGATTCATCCCCTGTTGTCCAGTCCTAGTTTCTAGCAGTCAGAGGTTTAGGGACATCCAGAGGATGGGGTTGTGTCCCTGACCATCTTGGCTAACAGTCATTGATGGACCTATCCTCGATGAGCTTTTATACTTTTGGCTTTCACAACATCCCCTGGCAACGAGTTCCACAGGTCTACTGTGTGTTGTGTGAAGAAATACTTCCTTTTGTCTGTTTTAAACTTGCTGCCTATTAATTTCATTAGGTGACCTCTAGGTCTTGGGTTATTCACTTTCTCCACACCAGTCTTGATTTCACAGACCTCTGTCATATCCCCTCTTAGTAGTCATTTTTCTAAGCTGAACAGGTCCAGTCCTTTAAATGTCTCCTCGTATGAAAGACATTCCATACCCCTAATCATGTGTGTTGCCCTTCTCTGTACTTTTTCCAATTCACATATATGTCTTTTAAGATGGGGCAACTGAACTGCATGCAGTATTCAAGGTGTGGGTGTACCATGGATGTATATAGTGGCATTGTGATATTTTCGGTCTTATTGTCTATCCCTTTGCTAATGGTTCCTAACATTGTTAGCTTTCTGACTGCTGCTGCACATTGAGCAGATGTTTTCAGGGAACTATCCACAATGACGCCAAGATCTCTTGACGCCAAGATCTCTTTCTTGAGCGGTAACACAAAATAATGGGGTCTAAATTAGCTATCTCTAGTTGGGATTGTATTTTCAAATGTGCATTATTTTGCATTTATCAACATTGAATTTCATCTTTTATTTCGTTGCCCAATTATCCAGTTTAGTGAGATCCCTTTGTAACTCTTCATAGTCAGTTTTGGACAACTATCTTGAGAAATTTTGTATTGTCTGCAAACTTTGCCACCTCACTATTTACCCCTTTTCCCAGAGCATTTACAAATATGTTGAACAGCACTTCTCCTAGTACAGATCCTTGTGGGACCCTGGTATTTAGTTCTCTCCACTCTGAAAACTGACCATTATTCCTATCCTTTGTTTCCTATCTTTTAATACATTACTGATCCATGAGAGTTCCTTCCCTCTTATCCCATGACTGGTTCCTTTGCTTAAGAGCCTTTAGTGAGGGACCTTGTCAAAGGCTTTCTGAAAGTCCAAGTACACTATATCCACTGGATCATCCTTGTCCACGTTTGTTGACACCCTCAAAGAATTCTAATAGAATCCTCACCTGCATGTTAGCTTCACTAGGTCATCTTTATCCTCTATATGTGTCCGAACCAGTGAAGTCGTGCTTCCTAGATTTTGTCTGCCACGTCAGACTTTCACTTCTATCCTCATGCTTTAATTTCAAAATCTGTCTCTTCATAGACCTCTTTTTACTCGTGCAAAGACATCTCAGCGCGAACACCTGTAGGCATTGAACCTGCCGTCTCTTTACTGCCTATTCTTCTGCAGCATTGTGGGGCGCACCGTTGTTCTGTACAGCTAGGCTTTTCATCTCACTGGCGTACGTTTGCCAGACACAATGCCTGGCGTGTTATTTCGCACTCTTCCAGCACTCCTGAGTCTCAACTGAATCTCATGTTCAGTCTTGTCATCTTTTGTGACCCAGTTGCCAAGGTACTTAAACTAATCAGTCTGGTTTAGTCTCATTCCATTAATCTCCATATCCAGCTTCCATTTTGCATCTCTATTAATCCACATGATCTCAGCCTTAGTCGTGCTTATTTTCATCACATAACATCTTAGCTGGTCACACCTCTGGTTTACGATTTCCTCTAGGTCTTACTGGTATGTCATCTCCATATGGCAGCTTCTTGTTTTTTCCTACTGAAATCTTCCTGCTGACATAGTCCACCAGTATGAAAAACAGCAGTGGACTGAGGAACAACCCCTTGTGCAGTCCAACTA
Organism: Chelydra serpentina; assembly: GCA_037349315.1. Lineage (NCBI taxonomy): Eukaryota > Metazoa > Chordata > Testudines > Chelydridae > Chelydra > Chelydra serpentina. The sequence continues at coordinate 129,419 of JBAIAC010000021.1, read as the reverse complement.
TGCTTCAAAGGAGCTTGTTCCAAAGCATGTTCAGGTCCCTGTTTTAGGGGAATCTATGTAGGGCATTCAAGATGCTCCCTATTTCCACTGCACTGGTGTGAGCATCCTTCTGTCCACTTTATTGTCTGCCCTCTCTAGGTCTATAAAAACCCAGAATCAATCCTGTTCTACTCTAGCTGCTTCTCTTTCACTTACCAAATTACAAACCTGATCTATTCTATTATCATGCCCGTCACTATGGTATCTTGTTATATGCCATCATCATTTCATTAGATCTCCAGTCACCAAGGCATCTTGCAATGTAAACAGGGTTGGAGTTTCTAATGCAAAAAATAATCAAGAAAACTAAGCTCATGAAAAATAAACCCTTTCAGACTACTTTTCTCTGTTTTAAAGAAGCCAAAAAGGGCATTAGACAATTTATTGTTTGGTTGGACTACATCTCCCATGAAGCACCATGGTCTCTCCTCTTGGTGAAGGGAGGTGGTGCATTATGGGAGAGGTAGTCCATCCCTGGGACCTGGCCCACAGATGAGAATGGGAGCATGAAATACCCAAACTACATTTCCCATGAGGGCCAGCAGTGGCATTTCAGAATCAAAATATTAGTTTTTGGCGGAAATATTTCAGTTTTTGGCCAAACCCCCAAACATTTCAGTTTTCAGGCATTATGATTTTTTATGAAATAACAAACATTTCCACAGGAACCAGACACTTTTTGCAGTATTAATTATTATTATATAATATAAATCAAAAACCCAATTTCTGACCAGCCCCAATAGCCACATATTTTGTGTGGAGCAGCGGGAGGGGGAATGCTGACCAGAGCAGAACTTGGAAGGTGATTTGGTCTCCGACTAAGCAAAACACTTAAGCCTGGGTTTAACTTTAAGTGAGTGCGGCTGCTCATGTGCTTAATGCTAAAGATGTGCATAAGTGCTTTGCGGAATCGAGGCCTTGAGTATGATACATGCGGCAAATGGGAGTCAGTGAAGGGATCTTGAATAGAGGATGGATGTGATCAGAGCTGTAACACCAAATAGATCACTGGCCTCCATACAACCCCCTGTGAGATGTCATCAAAATCCCTCCCACCCCTGGTAAGCTTAGTCTTGCTTACCCGTGGCTCCTTCCTCTGTGGGAGCAGTGGAAAGAGGTTGCACCTTCTCACTGGTGATTTCTGAGAGTGGGAGGAAGGAATTATTAATAAACACACAGCAATTCAATTGAAGAACAAGATTTCCCATAGCGACCGGTGATGTCCACGACATGCCTCACATTTCCAGCGTGCCCAGCCTGACACACATTAAAGGGGGATAGTCAAAAAGTGAGGAGCACCTGCCCCATGAAAATCAGGGCCCTTTATGGTGTGTCAAAAATGGGAGCTCCCAAAATCTCTAGCTCCTTTAGAACAGTGGGACTTAAATCTAAATAGAGGAGCTGATTCTCCAGCACCTTGCGCCTCCTGTCATCATTTACACTGGGCAAAGTATAATTAATTATTATTATAAGACTGTAAGACCTAGGAGCCCCAGTCATCGCCCAGGACCCCATTGTGCTAGGCGCTGTACACACACAGAACAAAAGGACAGTCCCTGCCCCAAAGAACTAACAATCTAAGTATAAGCCAAGAGACACCAGGTGGAGACGGACCGACCAACGGGGGAGAACAAGGAAACAATGAGGCAATATTGATCAGCCTCACAAGCTGCAGTCTCAGCCCAGCAGCAGCCTCGCTGCTGTCGAGTTTCACATAGGCATCATGGCAAATAAGAGTTTTGAAAAAGAATAATTGTGAGGGATCAGTCCCAGGTTTGGGTGTCCGCAGATCACAGCCACCACCCAGCAGCTTACAAGTCACGGCAAGGAGTGTGGGCGAGTTGACCCTCACTCTGGCCATGAAGCTCCCAATTGGAGGAGATGTCCACCCTCCCTGGTTGCTCACACTCACTATTTAACACAGAAGGAGGCATAGGAGAAAATAGGTGAAGCCTTGTCTGGCTGCTGTATTGGACCTTGGCCTGTGCATGATTCCTGCTTATACGACCCACTCCCTGGCTACTCACTCAAAGTCTGACCCTTGGCTTCACTCCTGACTCCGTCTCCAGCTCTGCGTCCTGACTCCCACTCTGACCAATAGGTATGACCACTACTGCTGTGACTACTAGGCCTGACTGCCTGTGTCCTGGTCTATGACAATGTGACAAGGAGGAGTGGTCTCCCTCAGAGATTGACAAGGAGGGACCACAACCCGCCCCTTGGGCTGCAGATCTAGGAAGGACACACCCGCTCCGCTGGAAGCTTAGGGGCGGGATAGGACGTGGAAGTATAAAATGCGGGCCCTGAAGCTCAGTTGAGCTGGAGCTGCTGAGGGAGACGGACGCATCCCGCTTGGTTCTGTAGTCTGAAAAGGACACGGCTGTAGCAAGGACTTGCCAGATTTGCTGGTCGACTGAGACACAGAGGAGCTGCTGAGGCTGCTCATGGGGGGATGGAGAACACCCACAGAACAGAGGTACTCACCAAGGGGAAAATAGGAAGAAGCCCAGGGGAACTAGATGACAGTCTGGTTGGGCTTTGGCCTGATACTAGGTCGGCATGTTGCAGGTGGATCTCTTCTAACCTAGTGGTGGAACACTCTGCCACTGTTAGGGCCCTGGGCTGGCACCTGGTGGAATAGGGTGGGCCCGGATCCCCCTATCCCGTCACCCTAACCCTGGGGTGGCAGCCTCCCCAGTCTAGGCTGCAAGGCCTGTGTTTGTTGGCAGTCCACCAAAGCCAGGATGCCTCACTGTTTGTTGCTGCTGTGCCCTGACTGCAGGCCAGAGCCAACTAACTGCTTTCTGCCCCGCCTTGCCTGAAGGCCAGGTGCCTAGGCTCGTTGCTTCCTGGCCCAGCTCGGGCGGCCTCAGTGTTATAGACAGCTAATTCCCCTCTGAGTGTGTCATAAATAGAAAGGGAAAGGGTTAAGAGGCTCTGATACAGTACTATAAAATCCTCTTACCGGTAAAGGGTTAAGAAACTCAGGTAGCCGGACTGACACCTGACCATCAGGACCAATGAGGGGACAAGATACTTTCAAATCTGGGGCGGGGGGAGGCTTTTGTCTGTCTGTGGGATCTCTTGGTAGGAGACAGATCAAGCAAGCAAACCATCCATGCTCCTATAGAGCTAGTAAGTGATTTAGATAAAAAATGCGTTAGGTTTTTCTGTTGTTTTTAGCTTGGGAAATTCGCTGTGCTGGAGGGAATGTGTATTCCTGTTTTTGTTGCATTTTTCTGTAACTTGAAGGTTTTGCCCAGGGGGGGATCCCTCTGAGTTGGGAAATTGAGAACCCTGTAAAATATATACCATCCTGATTTTACAGAGATGATTTTTACCTTTCTTGCTTTAATAAAATCCTTCTTTTAAGAACCTGACTGTTTTCCATTGTTCTAAGACCCAGGGGTTGGGTTTTTGATCATTGTGTAACCAATTGGTTAGGAGATTATTCTTAAGCCTCCCCAGGAAAGGGGGTATACGGGCTTGAGGGGATATCGGGGGGGTGGGGGGGAGGAACTCCAGGTGGTCCTTTTCCCTGGTTCCTGTTTCAATCACTTGGTGGTGGCAGCGAAAATCTTTTCTCAGGGTACAGGGGAGATTTTGTACCTTGGGGAGTTTTAACCTAAGCTGGTAGAAATAAATTTAGGGGGTCTTTCATGTGGGTCCACACGTCTGTACCCTAGAGTTCAGAGTGGGGAGGGAACCTTGACAGAGTGCGTGCCGCGACAAGGGCATGATTGCAAAGAGGCATAGCCTTCCTCAGAAATTGACAAGGAGGGACAGCCATGCGTCCTTACCGACAATAATAAGAAAGGTTTGCAGATGTTTATGGGAGCTCCTCCCATGCGTGAGGGGCAGCATGTGAGAAAGCATGAAGGGAAAGGAGACTTCCTCGTGAAATTGTGGCACCCTCCCGAGAGGAGAATTTGGACCCTGAATGGAGCGAACACTTCAGAATGCTGAGAATACAAAGGCAGTCCCCACCCCAAGGAGCTGACAAGCTGAGTAGAAGACAGGTAGAGATAGGGGAGAACAAGGAGACAACCCTGGTCAGCCCGGTGGGCAGTGGTCAAAGGACACCAGCTGCCTGAGCACTGTCAATTATTTTGTAGACAAGAAAAAAAAGGTTATTGACCTTTTGTAACTGTTGTTCTTCGAGATGTATTGCACATGTGCATTCCGCTCTTGGTGTGCGCGCACCCTGCGCTCAGTTTACTGAATGTTTTCCCTCCGTGGTACCCATCGGGGCAGGTAGCACTGGTACAGTGTCAAGCCAACCGTACACTCCCTCAGTTCCTTCTTTCCTGTAGCTCTGATGTGGAGGGGCGGGATGCGCATGTGCAACACAGCTCGAAGAACAGTTACGAAAGGTCAGTAACTATTTTTTCCTCTTTGAGAGATTGCACATGCGTAATACCGGCGCCAGCGGCACGTGGCAGCAGAGGGTGCTTGAGCTGCTCCAACAGGTACCACTGAGCGGAAAATTTTCAGCCACAGTGCTCAGGACACCCGCACACCAAGAGTGGAATGCACATGTGCCATCACTCAAAGAAGCTTCAGATATATAACGCTAGCACGTAAGAATTCTACGCTCCCTTAGGCCTGTCGACATTCAACGTTGCAACAGCTTTACTTTAAATCAGTTTAAAACCCCTATTTAAAATGGGCTTTCCCCCACCCAGTGGGGATGCTCCTCATCCAATTTCAACCTGGTTTGTATCAATCTAGTTACAATCAACACCTTACTGAATTATGCTAAGTTGGAAAGTGCAGCACACGTGACGGGTAGATCTATCTATAAGCCGCGGAGGCAGAGTCGGGAGAGGGGGCAAAGTCAGAGCTCAGTTAGACTCCCATTGCAGGAAAGTATCTACTCAAGTCTGTAGGAATGATTCAGATCACAGTGACCCCAGTGTAAATCTGGAAGGACCCCATTCAGGTCAGTGGAGTCAGGGCCAGATTCTGATCAAAATTACTGTAAGGTGACTCCAGGTTTTTACTGGAGTCACTGACATCAGAATCTGATCTAAAATGTTTTTATGCCACCAGGACCTTCCCTGCTTTACTGTGTTACAGGCAGAACAAGAGGAACTCCCCCTGCAACCAAACCCTGCGAAATGTCCTTATGGAGAGAGATTACAGGTATTTCAGCTGGGAGATAGAACTTGTATCTTGAGGAGACACACTCATGCTCGCACTAATGGAGCTAGTGCACTAAAAATAATTGTGTAGCACCGGTGGAAGGGGCTAGCTGCCGTGAATACATTCCCATTTGAGACCCTACATATATACTGAGGGCAGCTGGCCTGTCCCGCCATTTGCACCACTGTGGCTACACTGCTATTTTTAGACCAACACCATGATCAGAGCGAGAGTGAGTATGTGCCTTCGAGCTGGAAATTGCACCTTCCAGCTTGAATGTAGATATACGTGTAACCCTTCTGTCAGGTGAAGCCAGCAGCAACCAGGGCCGGGTTCAATATCTAGGGCTTCCTTTTCAACAATACTTTTCTTCCTGACAAAAGGAAGAAAGGAGAGTAGCAAAATACGGACCCTGGACTTCAGAAAAGCAGACTTTGACTCCCTCAGGGACACAGGCGCCAACTTCCGTAGGCGCCGGTGGGGGCCTGCGGGGCCTGACCAACCTTATTACCTCCTATGATGAGATAACTGGCTCTGTGGATATGGGGAAAGCGGTGGATGTGATAGACCTTGACTTTAGCAAAGCTTTTGATACAGTCTCCCACAATATTCTTCCCAGCAAGTTAAAGAAGTATGGATTGGATGAATGACTGTAAGATGGATAGAAATCTGGCTAGATCGTCGGGCTCAATGGGTAGTGATCAATGGCTCGATGTCTAGTTGGCAGCTGGTATCAAGTAGAGTGTCACAGGGGTCTGTCCTAGGACCAGTTTTGTTCAACATCTTCATTAATAATCTGGATGATGGGATGGATTGCACCCTCAGCAATTTTGCTGATGACACTAAGATTGGGGTTGGGGAGGTAAATACTCTGGAGGGTAGGGATAGGGTCCAGAATGACCTAAACAAATTGAATTGGGCCAAGAGAAATCTGATGAGGTTCAACAAGGACAAGTGCAGAGTCCTGTACTTAGGAAGGAAGAATCCGATGCACCTCTACAGGCTGGGGACCGACTGGCTTAGCTGCAGTTCTGCAGAAAAGGACCTGGGGATTACAGTGGACGAGAAACTGGATATGAGTCAGCAGTGTGCCCTTGTTGCCAAGAAGGCTAACGGCATATTGGGCTGCATTAGTAGGAGCATTGCCAGCAGATCGAGGGAAGTGATTATTCCCCTCTATTCGGCACTGATGAGGCCACATCTGGAGTATTGCGTCCAGTTTTCAGCCCCCTGTGACACTGCACCCCATAATGCTTTATAGAAATATGCTTATGAGTGTAAATATGACATAATTGGAATATGTTGTATGCTAGATAGGCCATGTAACATATCTCTGCAAAGGTTATGATCTACTGAATATACTATTCATCCTATTTACGTGCATGTATCATTTTTTTTATTCGAAGTTATTAATATTGGCTATGTACTTGTTTGATTTTAAGTAGCCTCAGTGAAGCAGTTGGTCAGCTTACTGAGAATAGATTATTCTCAGTAAGTGCCCAATCAAGAAGCACTTAAACTAACAATGAACTTGACAGATGCCAATCCACATCTGAGCTTTCCTGGAAAGTTTCCTGTAGAGAACCAAGTCATGCATGGACATGTGACTTGCCCATGTGACTCCAAAACTCCATCTTGTAGAGGGGATTCTACACGGGCGGGGGGAGGGGGTTCCACCCACAAAAGAGAAACTATATAAAGCCCTGGGAGACCCCTCTATTTTGTCTTCAGTTAGCACAAAAGATAGCTTCTCCACCCCAAGGATAGAAAGAAACTGGAACAAAGGACAGTAACTACAGGGGTGAGAGTGATTGCTGGACTCAGACTAGAAGGAGGCTAGTCCGTAAAAGAAGCTTATTGAAACATCTCTGAGGGTGAGATTTTATCTGTATTCAGTTTTCCTGCTGTATTAGGCATAGACTTGCTTGTTTTATTTTATTTTGCTTGGTAATTCACTTTGTTATGTCTGTTATCACTTGTAATCATCTCAGAGAGGTGATTAAGAAAAAGTAGAAAGCCTACAAGGAGTTGAAGATGGGAGGGATCAGCAAGGAAAGCTACCTTATTGAGGTCAGATCATGTAGGGATAAAGTGAGAAAGGCCAAAAGCCATGTAGAGTTGGACCTTGCAAAAGGAATTAAAACCAATAGCAAAAAATTCTATAGCCATATAAATAAGAAGAAAACAAAGAAAGAAGAAGTGGGACTGCTAAACACTGAGGATGGAGTGGAGATTAAGGATAATCTACGCATGGCCCAATATCTAAACAAATACTTTGCCTCAGTCTTTAATTAGGCTAATGAAGAGCTTAGGGATAATGGCAGGATGATAAATGGGAATTAGGATATGGAGGTAGATATTACCACATCCGAAGTAGAAGCCAAATTTGAACAGCTTAATGGGACTAAATTGGAGGGCCCAGATAATCTTCATCCAAGAATATTAAAGGAACTGGCACATGAAATTGCAAGCCCATCAGCAACAATTTTTAATGACTCTGTAAACTCAGGGGTTGTACCGCATGACTGGAGAATTGCTAACATAGTTCCTATTTTTAAGAAAGGGAAAAAAAAGTGATCCGGGTAACTACAGGCCTGTTAGTTTGACATCTGTAGTATGCAAGGTCTTGGAAAAAAATTTGATGGAGAAAGTAGTTAAGGACATTGAGGTCAATGGTAATTGGGACAAAATACAACATGGTTTTACAAAAGGTAGATCGTGCCAAACCAACCTGATCTCCTTCTTTGAGAAGGTAACAGATTTTTTAGACAAAGGAAACGCAGTGGATCTAATTTACCTCGATTTCAGTAAGGCATTTGATACGGTTCCACATGGGGAATTATTAGGTAAATTGGAAAAGATGGGGATCAATATGAAAATTGAAAGGTGGATAAGGAACTGGTTAAAGGGGAGACTACAACAGATCATACTGAAAGGTGAACTTTCAGACTAGAGGGAGGTTACTAGTGGAGTTCCTCAGGGATCGGTTTTGGGACCAAACTTATTTAATCTTTTTATTACCGACCTTGGCACAAAAAGTCCGAATGTGCTAATAAAGTTTGTGGATGACACAAAGCTGGGAGGTATTGCCAATACAGAGGAGGACCGGGATATCATACAGGAAGATCTGGATGACCTTGTAAACTGGAGTAATAGTAATAGGATGAAATTTAATAGTGAAAAGTTCAAGGTCATGCATTTAGGGATTAATAACAAGAATTTTTGTTACAAGCTGGGGACGCATCACTTGGAAGTAACAGAGGAGGAGAAGGACCTCAGAGTATTGGTTGATCATAGGATGACTATGAGCCGCCAATGTGATATGGCCATGAAAAAAGCTAATGCGGTTTTGGGATGCATTAGGTGAGGTATTTCCAGTAGAGATAAGGAGGTGTTAGTACCGTTATACAAGGCATTGGTGAGACCTCATTTGGAATACTGTGTGCAGTTCTGGTCTCCCATGTTTCAGAAGGATGAATTCAAACTGGAACAGGTACTGAGAAGAGCTACTAGGATGATCCGAGGAATGGAAAACCTGTCTTACGAAAGGAGACTCAAAGAGCTTGGCTTGTTTAGCCTAACCAAAAGAAGGCTGAGAGGAGATATGATTGCTCTCTTTAAATATATCAGAGGGTTAAATACCAGGGAGGTATGGTCCTGCCATGAGTGCAGGGGACTGGATTAAATGACCTCTCGAGGTCCCTTCCAGTCCTATGATTCTATGAAAAGGGGAAAGTGATTTCATCACTTGGCCTCACTCCCCTGCCACAACTAAACACCTGGAAACAGCTCAGGAACAAAGAGTGAACTGGGGGAAGTAGTCCAAGGCAGGAAAGGAGGAATCCCAGCCTGTGTATGGAAGATTGGTGGACTGTTTGTACTATCAGGGTGAGAAGCTGCTTGATTCAAATCCTGTCTAGTTTATAGAACTTAGATTGTGATTTTGTTTTACTTCTTAAGTAATCTACTTTGTTCTGTTCACTTATCACTTATAATCACCTAAAATCTATCCTTCTGTAGTTAATACATTTGTTTTAGATTTTACCTAAAACACTGTGGTGTCACTGAACTGCATGACAAAATCTTAGCTGAGTTAACAAAAACCTGTGCGTGTCCTCTCCACATTGAGGGACGGGGTGGACTGGGTTACAAACTTTCACTGGTCAGGAATTTGACCAGGGCAGGACGGTACAGTTCAGAGTTGCAAGGCAAGGGAGCTATGGGCAATTGGCTGGAGCCTCTCTATTGTTGGTTCATGAGTGGCTGACAAGAGCATTCATGTAGCTCAGCGAGGAATGTCCCTGCCTATGAATGTTTGTGTGAGTGCAGGACCAGGAGAGGTCTGCAGCATGTCACAGAATCACAGTGCGAGTGGCAGCCAGGCTGGTGACACAGAGGGCTCAGCGGTACTCCAGTTCCAGGTTGCAACCCGGGAATGCTCGTCCTGGGCTGCAATTTTATGTTTGAGTTCCAGAGCAGAATGTGACAGAGTGGGTCTCACACACACACTGCGCTCTCCCTCGCTTTCTATTACGGAGACTTTACTCAGAATCAGGGCACAAGAGTAATGTGAGCCAATATCTGATTTCTGAGACAACAAGAAAATCAGGAGCAAACCCCGACATGAATGGAGTAAGGGCCGGATTCTAATCTCAGTGACCCTCATGTAAATTCAGAGTGACCAGACTGACACCAGCGGAAACAGTGCCAGGTTCCAATCTCAGTGAGCCTGGTATATCCAGAGTGACCCCAGTAAAATCAATGGTATGATGGCCAGATTCTCATCACTGTCACCGTGGTGTAAATCTGTCCTTATCTCTATTAACTTCAGGAAGTCACTCTGGATTTATATGGATGTATTTGAACTCCGAATGTGGCTGAAGGTGGTTATTTGTTATGGGAGCCTCTCATGTTCTCAGGTTACAGTAAGGAAAAGCGGAATGGGACATGCAGTAAAATCTGAAAGTTTTCAGAAATGTCTTCCCAGAACAGAGCTATCATCAGCACAACCCACCTCCTGTTCTCTCCGGCCAAGAAGAGCAAGAGACATCATCGAATGGTAGCAATCCTGGAAGGGAAAGAGAAGAAATTAATGGAGTTCTGAAATCTGTGGGCTAAACTCATGTCTTAGATACACTGGTGTCAATCCGGACTGACTCCACAAAGTCAAATGAATCAAAGCCAGATTCCTTTTTCAGTGACTCCAGTGTAAATCCAGAGTGGCCCCACTGAAGCCAATGGAGTCAGGGCTAGATTCAGATCTCATTTACTACAGTATAAATTTGGGTGGACTGAACTGAAATCAATAAGGGCAAGATTTACACTCCTATAAATGAGGTCAGACTCTGGCCCAACTGTTTATTTTCCACAGAGGTTTCTCATGCTGTAAAGGTCGAGGGCTGCCATTTTGTGTTTGAGTTCCAGAGCAGAATGTGACAGAGTGGGTCTCACACACACACTGCGCTCTCCCTCGCTTTCTATCAGAATCAGAGCACAAGAGTAATGTGAGCCAATATCTGATTTCTGAGACAACAAGAAAATCAGGAGCAAACCCCGACATGAATGGAGTCGGGGCCGAATTCTAATCTCAGTGACCCTCATGTAAATTCAGAGTGACCCGACTGACACCAGTGGAAACAGTGCCAGGTTCCAATCTCAGTGAGCCTGGTATATCCAGAGTGACCCCAGTAAAATCAATGGTACAATGGCCAGATTCTGATCACTGTTACCGTGGTGTAAATCTGTCCTTATCTCTATTAACTTCAGGAAGTCACTCTGGATTTATACTGATGTATTTGAGCTCTGAATGTAGCTGAAGGTGGTTTTTTGTTATGGGAGCCTCTCATGTTCTCCAGTTACAGTAAGGAAAAGCGGAATGGGACACGCAGTAAAATCTGAAGGTTTTCAGAAATGTCTTCCCAGAGCAGAGCTATCATCTGCACAACCCACCTCCTGTTCTCTCTGGCCAAGGAAGGCAAAAGTCTTCAGCTATCCGTATCTTTCGGAATTCTGGAAGGGAAAGAGAAGAAATTAATGGAGTTCTGAAATCTGTGGGCAAACTCATGTCTTAGCTACACTGGTGTCAATCTGGACTGACACCACAAAGTTGAATGAATCAAAGCCAGATTCTGTTTTTAGTGACTCCAGTGTAAATCCAGAGCTCCCAATGTGGCTGAAGGTGTTTATTTGTTATGCAAATCTCTCATGTTGGCCGTTTTCAGTAAGGAAAAGCAGAACGGGGCATGCAGTAAAATCTGAAAGTTTTCTGAAATGTCTTCCCAGCGCAGAGCTATCATCTGCAGTACCCACCTGTTAGTAGCTCTGCTGCGTCTATTATAAATTCAGGTTTTCTTAACTGTACTATTGACAATTCTGGAAGGAAAAAGAGGAAATTAATGGAGTTTTAAAATCTGTGGGCTAAACTCAGGTCTCAGTCACACTGGTGTCAATCAGGACTGACACCACAAAGTCGAATGAATCAAAGCCAGATTCCTTTTTCAGTGACTCCAGTGTAAATCCAGAGTGGCCCACTGAAGCCAATGGCGTAAGGGCTAGATTCAGATCTCATTTACTACAGTATAAATTTGGGTGGACGGAACTGAAATCAGTAAGGGCAAGATTTACACTCCTACAAATTAGGTTACAATCTGGCCTGAGTGCTTATTTTCCACAGAGGTTTCTCTTTCTGTAAAGGTTGAGGGCTGCCATTTTGTGTTTGAGTTCCAGAGCAGAATGTGACAGAGTGGGTCTCACACACACACACTGTGCTCTCCCTCACTTTCTATTACGGAGACTTTACTCAGAATCAGAGCACAAGAGTACTGTGAGCCAATATCTGATTTCTGAGACAAGAAAATCAGGAGCAAACCCTGACATGAATGGAGTCAGGGCCGGATTCTGATCTCAGTGACCCTCATGTAAATTCAGAGTGACCCGACTGACACCAGTGGAAACAGTGCCAGGTTCCAAACTCAGTGAGCCTGGTATATCTAGAGTGACCCCAGTAAAATCAATGGTACAATGGCCAAATTCTGATCACTGTCACCATGGTTTAAAACTGTCCCTAATTCCATTAACATTACGAAGTCACTCAGGATTTACACTAGTGTACTGGAGCTCCGAATGTGGCTGAAGGTGTTTATTTGTTATGCGAATCTCTCATGTTGGCCATTTTCAGTAAGGAAAAGCAGAACGGGGCATGCAGTAAAATCTGAAAGTTTTCTGAAATGTCTTCCCAGTGCAGAGCTGCCATCCGCAGAACCCACCTATTCGTCGCTCTACGTGTTCTATTCTAAAATCAGATTCGCTTGACTGTGGTGTTGACGATGCTGGAAGGAAAAAGAAGAAATTAATGGAGTTTTTAAATCTGTGGGCTAAACTCAAGTCTCAGTCACACTGGTGTCAATCTGGAGTGACTCTACAAAATCGAATGATTCAAAGCCAGATTCCTTTTTCAGTGACTCCAGTGTAAATCCAGAGTGGCCCCACTGCAGCCAATGGAGTGAGGGCTACATTCAGATCTCATTTACTACGGTATAAATTTGGGTGGGCTGAACCCAATTCAGCCCACCCAATCTGACCCGAAATCTGACCCGAAATCAATAAGGGTCAGATTTACACTCCTTTAAGTGAGGTCAGAATCTGGCCTGACTGGTTATTTTCTACAGAGGTTTCTCATGCTGCTAAGGTCGAGGGCTGCCATTTTGTGTTTGAGTTCCAGAGCAGAATGTGACAGAGTGGGTCACACACACACACTGTGCTCTTCCTCACTTTCTATTACGGAGACTTTACTTTTGTTTTTCCTTATTCTGTTTTTCTCCTTAGCCTAAATTACATGCTGTTCCCACTGAACGTCAGTGGCTGTGGTTTGTGTAGGGAAGAACTCACCCCTTTGTTAGCCAGATGGAGGGTAAAGTTAACCAACCTGGCCCCTCCTGGAGTGTGTCAAGGTGAAACAGAGTGCTTAGGATGGGGCTTAATGTGTCCAGCCATCAGGGCCGGCTCTAGCTATTTGCTGCCGCAAGCACCAAGCCGCCGAAGCAAAAAAAAAAAAGGCGAACGGAGCTGCTGCTCCAGGAATGGCCGGAATGCCGCCCCTTAAGATGTGCCGCCCGAAGCACCTGCTTGCGTTGCTGGTGCCTGGAGCCGGCCCTGCCAGCCATACGCAAGGCCACAGCTTTGTGCAGTAACACTCCTGCCCCTAATCCTTCCCTGCTCGTTCAAAGGGCAGGAAACTCTCATCTTCCTGCTGTCCTGGGTTTTGCTTCCCTTCAGTCAGGGCCGTGCAGCACCTACTGACGATCCCTGGGAAATGTGGACCTCACTCACCTTCATCTGTGGCTGAGGGGCAGCAGCAAAGCAAATTCCTCCACCGGCTGTTCCTTGATGTCGCACAGGCTGCTACAGAGACAAAGCCAGGGTCAGTCACAGTGGCGCTGGAACACTTAACAGTGGGGGTGTTGAAAGCCAGGCCCCTTACCCCATCCACCCCACCCCTCCCCAGAGCTGGGGCCAGGAGCAGGGCGGTGTTTCCAGAACGGGGGGGACCTGGAGAGGGGTAAGGGGGCTGAGGCTGGAGCCACAGCTCAGGGTGAGTGCAGGGCCAGCAGCCGGGACGCCTCGTGTGGGGCCAGGAGCAGAGCACTGCATGAAAGCTGGGGATGCCGGAGAACCCCCGCACCACTAGTTCCCACGCCTGTGGTCAGTCACGCAGAGCAGGACAGCTGAGCACACGGGGCACTGCACAGACACACGGTCTGACTGAACAGACAGGCTCTTCGGTAGGAAGGAAGGTTTAGTGGTTTGAGCACTAGCTGCAGCTTTGGATGAACCAGACTCAATCCTCTGGTACAGCACAGAGCCGTGCTCAGCAGGGGGCGCTAGACACACACACACAGATTGTGACATGCTCAGATAATGTGGTAGAGAGGCCAGTGTGAATACTCAGAATCTCTTGCTCTCAGCAGAAGGTGCGTGTCTGAACACACTAAGTGTGTGTGTGTGTGTGGGTGTGTGTGTGTGATGGGAAAAGGAGATGATCATGCCTGTGATATTTTACTTTACACATAAGACTATTTCTCCACTGAGTGATGCTGAATGAACCATAGGGGCACAGAACAACTAATAAAATCAGTCTAATAGGAACCCTAATTGTCACCTTGACCGTGGAGAGGAAGCTGTGCTAGACAGACACTCCATGCCTGGGGAGCTTACACTCAGAAGTCAGACGTGTCATTCTCTCCCAAAATGGCCACCGTCGTGCCTTCACAGTCCCATCTAGGGGACCTAACGAAACTGACACTAGAAGAGATCTCAGCAGTGGGGCACTAAAATGGGTTGATTCTCTCCCGAAGCCCAGCTATTCAACCAGCTATGGGGGACAGTTACATTTCAACTGTTTATTTCCTACAGGTATTTCTTGTGCTGTAAAGGTCAAGGGCTGCCATTTTGTGTTTCAGTTACAGTGCAGAATGTGACAGAGTGGGTCACACACACACTGCGCTCTCGCTCACTCAATAATATGGATGTCAGTGGGGTCGCTCTGGATTTACGTGTGTGCCACCAAGAACAGAATCTGGCTCTAAGCTCTCCAAACACACCTGCCCTCTGTCCCTGGCTCTCATTTGGCAGGAGCTGTGCTACTCAAGAATATGAATTTTGGGGAAGAAAAAAAAAAAGGATGTTCAACCGACGATACAGCCTGAGCCTGTTGAGGGAAAGGAATCCAGGCCTGAGTTTTGATTCCCTTCCATCTGCATTTTGCGGTGCCTGGTCAGTACCCCATGGAAATTTAAATTTCACCCACCTGACTCTGCGGACAGACAGCAATTGCAAAGTCCACACCGGCTGTTCCTCAAACATGAACAGGGTGCTAGGGAGACAAACCCCAAGAGTTAGTCAGACAGAGCAGGGGTAACCACACACACACACACACACACACACACACACTAATACAGAACTGTTCTCAGCAGAGGCTGTTACACATGTGAGTAAGGAACACAGGCCTGAAGAAGAGCTCTGTCTAGCTCCTATGCTCATCTTTTTCACCAAGACAAGTTGGTCCAATGATTACCTCAACCACCTTGTCTCGTGCACACACACTGAATAATGCAGAGCTGTGCTCATCACGGGGCACCACACGGACAAACCCTTTCAAGGTTAGAGAAAAGGAAGTGGTTCCTGAGTTTTGCTTCCCTTCAGTCAGGGCCTTGCAGCGCCTACTAACGGTCCCTGGAAAATTTAGACCTTGCTCACTTTCATCTGTGGCGGACAGCAGCAAACCAAATTCCTCCACCAGCGGTTCCTTGATGTCACACAGGCTGCTACAGAGACAAAGCCAGGGTCAGTCACACAGAGCAGGGCAACTCTGCACACGGGGCACTGCACAGACACATGATCTGACTGAACAGAGAGGCTGTTAGGTAGGAAGGAAGGTCTAGTGGTTAGAGCACTTGCTGCAGCTTTGGAAGAACCAGGTTCAATTCTTCGCTCCACCACAGAGCTCGGACGAGTCTGTGTATCCCTATCTGCACAATGGGGACAATAAATAGCCCTGCCCTATCTCACAGGGCTATGGGGCAGGGGAGATAAACAGAGGTTGTGATACAGAACGGCGCTCAGCAGAAGGTGCTCGACACACACACACAGATTGTGAGGTGCTCTGACAGTGTGGTAGAGAGGCCAGTGTGAATACGCGGGATAGGCAGTTCTCAGCAGGAGGTGGTATGTGCACACAGAAAATCAGCACATGTGTAATGGGTATAGTAGGAAGAGAACCTAAAATATAAGCTCTTGTATCAGAGGCCTGGTATAAGGCCTGAGCTAAAGTAGTGGGCAAGTGATATAAAGCAACGTTAGCAAAAATCAGGCTGCAAGCAAACGCCAGGCTCTGCCTGCTTGCAAGTTCACAGAATCTGTCAAAAACAGAGCTAATATTGCAAAAACACACATTTTTAAAAAGTGCTAGGCACAAAGTCCTTATGCAAACACATTTCAGAAGTGTGGTACCAAAACATCCCGATATTAAAAATGGTACAAAAACATTCCCCAAAAATAGCAAAATCACACTGACTCCCCCAAAAGATAAGGTCAGAATAACAATATAATAAATAAAAATGTTTTAATTAAACCAACATGTACAAGAAAATTGGTAATAACTAGCAATGTCAGGGGGCAGTACATAATTGGTTTGTAGTGGGGTATAAAAAGCTATTTCTAAAAAAGTGGTTTGGTCCACCCAAGGAGGGAATAGAAAGTCCCACCATTCACTGAGCTGCATCCATTGTCATGGGCATACATGTCTTAGTATCCGCGTAGAGTCTGCCAGGTGCTATCACCATGCTTCGTCAACAATAAACCTGGTCTGGTGCCTTCGTAACTTAACGGATCTTGTGGTCATTGGGTGGTTCGCTCAAGGTCTGCTGTGCTGTCTGTCTGTGCAGAACGCCCCAGGGAGAACACACACACGTGACGCAGCCAAACATCTAACCACACTGGTGACCAGTGATCACTAATCTGGTAAGTAAGCAAGCTGTCCGCTGTAGGAATTGCAATCTAAAGTGACAGAAAACCACAAGCTAGGGAACCTTCTTCTCCGCTCCCTGCAAATCCCAACAGCGTTCGATTAAATTTGGACCTGCTGGATTGCCAATGTGGGGTGGGGTGCATATGAATTTAAAAAATAAAGTGGGGGAAATATGGACTAGAATATGTAAAGCAATGACAGAAACTGAAACTTTGAAAAACAATAACAAAAGTAAAAAATGTAGAATATTTTAATTAATGGATGTGATGTTGCACTCCATATGTTTTATGGAAATATGTTTATGAGTGTGAATATGATGTAAATGGAATATGCCTTATGAGAAATGTTTCTTATAAGGTATCATATCAAAGGTTATAATCTACTGAATATATTCATCCTATTTGTATGCATGTTTCATTCTTGTATCTGAAGCTAGGAATATGAAGTATAACTCTGAGGTCCTATTGTAATGGGCCATTAATGGTGGTTTAGAATCTTGATGGATCCCATTAACTAGGGCAATTGTTTGTAAATGGTTTATTTACCTGAAAGCCTTCCTGGGTACAGTGTGGGCCAACCCAGGAAGAAAGGAGACTAGGGGTCTTACAGTGACATGTGACCATGTCACGTGATACTGGAATCCATCTTAAATCTGGTACTTTTCCATTTAGAAGGACGGGTGGGGACCCAGAGAGACAAAAGATTCCAGCCTTGTGCCAAAGCTATAAAAGGGGGTGGAGCAGCACAAGGGGGGGCTGCCAGTCATGAGAAAACACGGTTGCTCACCGTGGTAAATAGTGTTCTTCGAGATGTGTTGCTCATATGTATTCCAGTTAGGTGTGCGCGCGCGGCGTGCACGATCGTCGGAAGATTTTTACCCTAGCAACACTCGGTGGGCCGGCTGGCGCCCCCTGGAGTGGCGCCGTTAGGTGCCCCGATATATACCGCAGCCGGCCCATCGCCCCCTCAGTTCCTTCTTGCCGGCTACTCCGACAGTGGGGAAGGGGGGCGGGTTTGGAATACATATGAGCAACACATCTCGAAGAACACTATTTACCACGGTGAGCAACCGTGTTTTCTTCTTCGAGTGCTTGCTCATATGTATTCCAGTTAGGTGACTCCCAAGCCATTCCTAGGAGGCGGGGTCGGATTGTGATACAGCAGAGTTTAGGACCGCCGAACCAAAAGCGGCGTCGTCTCTAGAATGTTGCACTATGGCATAGTGCGAGGCAAAAGTGTGTACTGACGACCATGTCGCGGCCCTACAAATGTCTTGTATAGGTATGTGTGCCAGGAAGGCAGACGACGAGGCCTGAGCTCGGGTAGAGTGGGCCGTAGTGTGCATGGTGGGGACACCTGCCAAGTCATAGCATGTGCGGATGCACGACGTGATCCATGACGAGATGCGCTGGGAAGAGACGGGAAGGCCTTTCATCCGGTCCGCCACGGCGATGAACAGCTGGGTCGACTTCCGGAAGGGCTTTGTCCTCTCGATGTAGAAGGCGAGGGCTCTCCGGACATCCAGGGAATGGAGTTGCTGCTCCTTCCTGGAGGCATGGGGCTTAGGATAAAAGACAGGTAGAAAAATGTCTTGGTTAATATGGAAAGCCGACACCACCTTGGGCAGGAAGGCCGGGTGTGGCCTGAGCTGTACTTTATCCTTATGGAACACCGTATAAGGTGGTTCCGAAGTAAGCGCTCTGAGCTCAGAGACGCGTCTAGCCGAGGTGATGGCTACTAGAAAGGCCGTTTTCCATGAGAGATACAGCATGGAACAAGTGGCCATGGGCTCGAATGGGGCACCCATGAGCCTGGTAATGACTAGGTTGAGGTCCCATGTAGGGACCGGGCGGCGCACCGGCGGGTGTAGCCGTTCTAACCCCTTAAGGAACCTGGTGACCATGGGGTTGGAGAAAACAGAACCCGCCCCGTCCCGGGGGTGAAAAGCTGAAATTGCCGCTAGGTGGACTTTTAGCGACGAGAGAGCCAGACCCTGCTCCTTTAATAAGAGGAGGTAGTCCAGTATGGTGTGAACCGGCACCTGCAAGGGGTCAAGGCCCCGAGTGCCACACCACAAGGAAAAACGTTTCCACTTAGCTGTGTAGGTGGACCTGGTGGAGGGTTTCCTACTGCTCAGCAGAACGTGCTGGACCGGGCTGGAACATCGCAGCTCCGACGGGTTCAGCCATGCAGCATCCACGCCGTGAGGTGAAGGGACCGCAGGTCGGGATGCTGGATCCTGCCGTGCTGCTGCGTGATCAGGTCCGGCCATCTCGGTAGAGGGATCGGGTCTGTCACGGACATCTCCAGGAGCGTGGTATACCAGTGTTGCCTGGGCCACGCTGGAGCAATCAGGATCACCCTGGCCTTGTCCCTGCGTAGCTTGAGCAGGACCCTGTGGACCAGTGGAACTGGTGGGAAGGCATAGGCCAGGTTGTCTGTCCAAGGATGGAGAAAAGCGTCTGTCAGGGAGCCTGGGGAGCGACCCTGAAAGGAGCAGAACACTTGGCATTTCCTGTTCTCGCGAGTCGCGAAGAGATCTATCTGGGGAAACCCCCACTTCTGGAAGACAGAGTGGATGACGTCTGGCCGAATGGACCACTCGTGCGCCTGGAAGGACCTGCTCAGGCGGTCCGCCAAGGTGTTCTGGGCTCCTGGGAGAAACGAGGCCACGGGGTGAATGGAACGGGCTATGCAAAAGTCCCAGAGCTGAGTTGCCTCTCGGCAGAGAGGAAGGGAGTGCGCTCCTCCCTGTCTGTTGATGTAATGCATGGCCGTCGTGTTGTCTGTAAGGATGGAGACACAGCGGCCCTGTAGATGCTGAGCAAAGGCTTGGCAGGCGAGTCGTACCGCTCGAAGTTCTCTGACATTGATGTGTAGCGTCAGCTCTTGCTCCGACCACAGGCCCTGCGTTTGGAAGTTCAGCAGGTGAGCCCCCCAGCCGAGGGATGAGGCATCCGTAGTCACGGTGCGGGAAGGCTGAGGTGGATGAAAGGGAATACCTGACATCACATGTGCGGGGTCCAGCCACCAGTTGAGGGAGGCTAGGACTTGCGATGGGACCGTCAGAATCATATCGAGGTTGTCCCTGTGTGGTCGGTATGCGGAGGCCAGCCATGCTTGGAGGGGCCGCAGGCGTAACCTGGCGTGGGCTGTCACGAAGGTGCATGATGCCATATGGCCCATGAGGCTGAGGCAGCAGCGGGCTGTCGAAGTTGGGAAAGCTTGGAGGCTGCGTATGGCGGCTGCAAGCGTTTGAAAGCGAGCCTCTGGGAGGAAAGCCCTGGCGAGGGTAGAGTCCAGTATAGCCCCTATGAAGTCTATTCTCTGTGTTGGGACCAAAGTGGACTTTTCGAGGTTTAGTAGGAGGCCGAGACGGTTGAACATGTCCATGGCCTTGTGAATGTGGGACTGGACCTGGCTGGCGGAGTTGCCACGGAGGAGCCAGTCGTCGAGGTAGGGGAATACCTGAACTCCTTGACGCCGAAGGGCGGCTGCTACCACTGCCATGCACTTTGTGAAGACTCTCGGTGCTGTTGAGAGGCCGAATGGCAGGACCGCGAACTGGAAATGTCTCTGGCCCACTACGAAGCGCAGGAAGCGTCTGTGAGGTGGGTAGATGGCAATGTGGAAATACGCGTCCTTCATGTCGAGGGCGGCGTACCAGTCTCCCTGATCCATAGAGGGGATAAGGGTGCCCAGGGAGAGCATACGGAATTTCAACTTTACCATAAACTTGTTGAGACCCCGTAAGTCCAGGATAGGACGCAGCCCCCCCTTTGGCTTTGGGATTAGGAAATAACGGGAGTAGAATCCCTTGCCTCTGAGATCCCTTGGGACCTCCTCCACCGCTCCCAGAGTAAAGAGTTCGTGCACCTCCTGGATAAGGAGTTGCTCGTGAGAGGGGTCCCTGAAGAGGGACGGGGTGGGAGGGTGGGAGGAGGGCGGGGAGACGAATTGCAATCGGTATCCCCCCTGGATGGTATGTAAAACCCAGCGGTCCGTGGTGATATTCGACCACGCCGGGGAGAAGGGGGAGAGGCGGTTCATAAACAGGAGTGCGGGATCGGAATGGACTGGTACTCCGGCCTCGAGCGCCCCTTCAAAAATTTTGTTTGGGCCCCGAGGATGGCTTGTGGGGGCCCTGCCTCTGGCCGGTCTGCCGGCCGGGTTGCTGTCTCCTACCCCCTCGACCACGCGGCCTTCTGTAATAGTCTTGACGTGGCGGGGGGGGGAAATAGGTGCGTCTCACGAACGGCCTGAAGGGCCTACGCTGCGTCGCGGGGGTATGCATTCCCAGCGTGCGAATGATAGTACGACCGTCCTTTAAGGTCTGCAGCTTAGGGTCTGTCTTCTCTGAAAACAGGCCCTGCCCGTCAAAGGGTAGGTCCTGGATAGTGTGCTGGACCTCTGCTGGGAGGGTAGAAGATTGCAGCCAGGAGATGCGCCGCATGGCGACTCCGGAGGCGATGGTTCTGGCAGCGGAGTCGGCGATGTCCAAGGAGGCCCGCAGCGACGTCCTGGCCAGTTTTTTGCCCTCCTCCACGAAGGCTTTATACTCCTGTCTGGACTCTGGAGGTATAAGCTCTTTAAATTTGTCCATCGTGACCCAGGTGTTAAAAGCATAGCGGCTCAGGAGTGCCTGTTGGTTCGCCGCACGAAGCTGTAGGCCCCCTCCTGAGTAGATCTTGCGGCCAAACAAGTCTAGGCGCTTGGCGTCCTTTGATTTCGGCGCCGGGGCCTGTTGGCCGTTCCTCTCCCTCTCGTTGACGGACTGGACTACCAACGAACACGGAGGGGGGTGCGTATACAGATATTGAAAATCCCTCGGGGGGGCCATGTACTTTCTCTCTACCCCCCTGGCCGTGGGGGGTATTGAGGCTGGTGTCTGCCAGATGGATGTGGCGTTGGCAAGGATAGTCCGCACAAAAGGTAAGGCAACCCTAGTGGGGGCATCGGTCGTCAGGATGTCCACCACGGGGTCCTCCAGTTCAGGGACCTCTTCTATTTGGAGGTCCATATTCAGGGCCAACCTGCGGAGCAGGGCTTGGTGGTCCCTGAGATCGATGGGAGGTGGACCGGATGATGATGCTCCAGCCACTGCCTCATCAGGGGAGGAGGAAGAGGACAGGCCTTGGGCGAGCGGGTCCTCGACAGGTACCTCTTCGGGGCCCAGGGGTGGGGGCTCCGCTTCAGGCTGCTCTACCTCTGGCGGAGGCCTGGAGACTGTAGCCTCTGGAGGGCGGGAGACTGTAGCCTCTGGCGCTCGACGCTCCAACGTGGTAGAGGTAGGAGCTCTTGCTGGTACCCTCTGGGCTTCATAGTATGCCATGGGGGTCCAAAATGGCCACCGCTCCTGAACCTGCCCGGTCTCTGGCAGGTGACCCTGGTCGCTGACGGTGCGGTCCTCCGCGTAGAGGTCGCTACCAGCTCTGGAAGAGCGGGATCCAGAGCGCGAAGGCCAGGGCGGGGCAGAGTAGCCATGCAGTGACGTCTGCGTGGCCAGGGTCTGCCTCCTCGGTGGGGTCCGGTGCCGGGATGGTATCCGGTGCCGGGAGCCTGATCGGTGCCGGGATGGCGTCCGGTGCCGTGAGCCGGATCGGTACCGGGATGGTGTCCGGTGCCGGGAGCCGGATCGGCGTCGAGAGTCGGATCGGCGCCGGGATGGGGAGCGGCGTCGAGAGCCGGATCGAGGGCGGGACCTGGATCGGTACCTGCGATGCTCTCGGTACCGTGACCCGGATCGGGACCTGGAGCGTCTCGGCGATCTGCGCGTCGACCGGCCGCGGGACCGGGAGCGGCGCCGAGAGTCAGGATACCTCCGTGCCGATGGAGACCTGGAGCGGTACCGCGAGTAGGAACGGCGCCGGGATCGTGATCGGTGCCGGGACTGCGAGCGGTACCTTGGAGACGCACGTGGCTGCTGCTGGCTGGTCTCCTCCTGCGGCACCGGGTGGAAGATGGCCGGTTTGCCGCGTGAAGTGATGATCCGCACCGGCGGTACCGTAGACGGGGTCGGTACCGGAGCGGTCATCTGGATCAGGTCCCGCGCCGCTGCGAAGGTGTCCGGCGTGGACGGCAGCGGGAGCTCAACCACGGAGCGTGCCGGGGAGCTAGCGGTTACCGAGCTCAACGGCCCTCGCGGGACCGGAGTCGTCGGTACCGGAGCCTGCGGAGGCTGACCTGCACTCAACGGCCTCTCGGGTGCCGGAGTTGGCAGGGCCGGCGCCGGTGTTGACGGCGGCGCCGGACTCAACGGCCTAGGGAGGGCCGGAGTAAGTGGCACGGAGACCACTGGCACCGAACTCAGCGGTCCTTCCGGTACCGGAGTTGGCGGTGCGGGCGCCTCGACAGACCTAGGCTGGCCTGGAGCTGGCTGCGCATGCAGCGGCGCCTTAGTCGGTCCACCCGACTTCTTGGCTCTCGGGGACAGAGAGCGGCTCTGTGAAGTCCCGGGTAGAGAGGGACGGTGCCTGGGTTCTTTACCGGAGGTTGGACGTTCCGGTGCCGCAGACGTTGAGGCCGCCGGGGTCGGTGCCGTGATACGATGCGGCGCCGACATCGGGCTAAGAGACGCCTCTAACAGGAGCTGCTTCAAACGAAAGTCCCGCTCCTTTTTGGTCCGCGGCTTGAAGGACTTACAAATGCGGCACTTGTCCGGAAGATGGGACTCCCCGAGGCACTTGAGACAGGAGGCATGCGGATCTCCTGTAGGCATCGGCTTCTGGCATGCCGAGCAAGGCTTGAATCCCGGTGAGCCAGGCATTGGCCCGGTACCGGGTTGGAGAGAAGGGGAGAAGCCCCTAATCTCCAGCTACAATTGTCAATGAGTCTAACAACAACTATTAACAACTAATTAACGGTACTTAACGGTACTTAAACTTATCTAAAAGATAAACGAGTGCTGTAAAGCTAGGGCTGTGGAGGTCAGCGAGCTGCTCTCCACTGTTCCAACGACCGACACGGGCGGTAAGAAGGAACTGAGGGGGCGATGGGCCGGCTGCGGTATATATCGGGGCACCTAACGGCGCCACTCCAGGGGGCGCCAGCCGGCCCACCGAGTGTTGCTAGGGTAAAAATCTTCCGACGATCGTGCACGCCGCGCGCGCACACCTAACTGGAATACATATGAGCAAGCACTCGAAGAAGAAATCCCCTAGTTACCACCTAAGATGTCTGCTGGAACTAACAAGGACTGTACAAGGGGAAAGGATTGGGCCCAGACTAGGAAGGCGTCAAGTCTGTGAAAGAAGCTTATTGGAACATCTCTGAGGGGGAGATATTACCTGTAATCAGTTTCTTAATGTGTTATACTTAGACTTACGTGGTTTTGCTTTATTTTGCTTAGTGAGTTACTTTGTTCTGTCTGTTATTACTTGAAACCACTTAAATCCTACTTTTTATACTTAATAAAATCACTTTTGTTTATTATTAAACCCAGAGTAGGTGATTAATACCCGGGGGGAGCAAACAGCTGTGCATCTCTCTCTGTCAGTGATATAAAGGGTGCACAATTTACGAGTTTACCTTGTATAAGCTTTATACAGAGTAAAACGGATTTATTTGGGGTTTGGATCTAATTGGGAGCTGGGTGTCTGGGTGCTGGAGACGGGTAACCTGCTGAGCTGTTTTAGTTAAAGTTTGCAGCTTTGGGGGCGTGGCCCAGACCCTGGGTCTGTGTTGCAGCAGGCTAGCGTGTCTGGCTCAACAAGACAGGGTTCTGGAGTCCCAGGCTAGCAGGGAAAACGGGCTCAGAGGTAATTTCAGAACATCAGGTGACAGTCCCCAGGGGATCTCTGTGACCGAACTAGTCACAATGACCATGGCAGTAAGATGGATTAAACAACATGCCACACTACTGGCCAGGCAAGTAATGGAAAAAAACAGGGAAATAGAAGAGGTAACCCAGGCTTTGGAAGAAGCATCCCAGTCTATGGGGCACTGGAAAGCCTAAGCTCTTTTAACAGGGCAGCAGGCAGTCCAGACACATGACATGCTCGAACAGATAAAGCAGGAGAATAAAAAATTGGAAATAGCTGTAAAAAACCTGAAGACATTTTTTTTAAAAAAAATGAGGTGCCATCCCCTCTTACCCAACATGAGACTTCAAGTGCTTTTATAGTGCCTGAAGGACAGGGACAAAAATAAAAACAGGCGGCCCTCGCCAAATTAAAAAATGGAACATGGAATAATTGGAATGGATGCTGCTTTGGGAACACGTAAGATGACCCAGGTCAGCCACTGTCCAATGGCCCGTAGGCAGGGGCTACTGCTTCACAACCACCACCTTATAATAAAAACCAGGTTTTGAAAAAACCTTCACCAAAACCTAAATCAATTCCTGTTAAAACGGGAACACCGGGTAAAGGAGAGAGGGGGAGCCCAAAATTGAAAATTCAGCCTGGCACCGCACCAATATCTCAATTCTCCCTTGATGTCACTCCACAAATAACTCAAAGTGGATTAAAACTATTAAAAAACAACTTAAAAGGGCCATAGCTCTGTAGTAATCATGAAAAAAGGGAAAATATTGTGCCTCGGTATGGTCAATACACACCTTAAACCACTAGCTCGAGGTGGGTAACTGTGGTGTTTAAATGTTGCTTGTAATTATTAGAACTGGGAGCACTGGCTGCTGGGCGTCTGAAAGGACAGGAAACAGGAAGGAGGGGGGAGGGAGTTGAGAGGCTGGGAGAGCTACAGAGGATGCAGCAGCAGCTTGGTAAAGAGGTTTCCACTTTAAAATAAAGACCTGTTGCAGTTTGTTAGTACCTTGCCTGACTGATACAACATTTTGACGACGAGGATGAATCTTCTGCCTCTGAACCCACCTGCAGCCTTTCTGCAAAGCCCAGGTGAGCCTCCAATTGCTTTTACTGTCTGGGTCCATATGTTTGAGACTTATCTGCTTGCAATCAGTGCTACAGAGATTTCTGAAGTAAGAAAGCGTGCTCTGCTAATCCACTGCCTTGGAGCAGAAGGGCAGCGTATATTTTACACTTTTCCCCTTTGCAGATGATAAATATGAGACTGCACTCACTGCATTAAAGATTTTTTTTGTGCCAAAAGTGAATGCAGTGGCTAATCGCTACAGATTTCGCCAGCGTGAGCAGAAAACAGGGGAGACTATAATGCAGTATATTGCTTCCCTGAGGAATCTGATTGTAACTTGTGACTTTGGGAATATGGCAGATGAGATGATTAGAGATCAGCTCATTGAGAAAGGCTTTCACAGACAAGAGGCGGGGTGCTAAGGAACCAAAGTTTGAGTGTGGTTCCTTCGTTAGAATACGAAAACCTGGAATTTTACACAAAGGGGACCATAAATTCACAGCTCCTCTTAAAATCATAGAGAAGAAGGGACCTTAC
Source organism: Chelydra serpentina (assembly GCA_037349315.1). NCBI lineage: Eukaryota > Metazoa > Chordata > Testudines > Chelydridae > Chelydra > Chelydra serpentina. The sequence continues at coordinate 103,342 of JBAIAC010000021.1, read as the reverse complement.
ACCTATCGACTTTCTGATGGGCGGGTATGGAATGCTTCTTACCTTGCACCTGCCTATGCACCAAGAGGAGATTATGCCAACACCCAGTCTGCATTGGATGGCTTCACCGTAGCACCAACACAACAAGACATTGCACTGGAACCAGGGCTTGAGAGGCGGCCTGTCAGACCCAGACGACCACCTGTCTGGACTAGAGACTATGTTACGTAGTATCTACAGTGTTTTCAGTGTAATATTTCTGCCAACAGTATAGTGTCTTGTTTCATATTTGTTCCTGTGCTTAGAACAATAATGTTTATTTTAATTGGGAGAGTTTCTTAAGAGAAAGGGCTACTTTTCAATGGTACTGCAAGCACTGGTGGATTACAAGGGACGTTTCACCAACATCGACGTCGGATGGCTGAGAAAGGTTCATGACGCTCGCGTCTTCAGAAACTCTGGTCTGTTTAGACGGCTGCAGGAAGGTATTTACTTCCCGGACCAGAAAATAACAGTTGGGGATGTGGAGATGCCTATAGTGATCCTTGGGGACACAGCCTACCCCTTAATGCCCTGGCTCATGAAGCCATACACGGGCGCCCTGGACAGTAGTAAGGAGCTGTTCAACTACAGGCTGAACAAGCGCAGAATGGTGGTGCAGTGTGCATTTGGACGTTTGAAAGGGCGCTGGAGAAGCTTACTGACTCGCTCAGATCTCAGCGAAACTAATATACCCATTGTTATTGCTGCTTGCTGTGTGCTCCACAATCTCTGTGGGAGACGTTTATGGTGGGGTGGGAGGTTGAAGCAAATCGCCTGGCCTCAGCTTACGCTCAGCCAGACACCAGGGCGATTAGAAGAGCACAGCAGGATGCAGTGCGCATCAGGGAAGCTTTGAAAACTAGCTTCCAGGCTGACCAGGGTAACCAGTGACTGTTACGCTTGTTTCTCCTTGATGAGAACCTGCCCCCGTTTGTTTACTCTGTTTATATTGCCTATCCTCTCTAATCACCAACCCCCGTCCAACCCCCCTTCCCCCCTTCCAGCGCACCTTGCTTTGAAAGGAAATAAAGGCACCATTGTTTCACAAACAATTTTTTATTCAAGATTTGGGAAGAAAGGGAGATAACTAGGACAGTGGCCAGGGTGGGGTGCGGGCGGAGGGGTGGAGGAAGGAGGGAAGGAAAGGCCATTTCAAAACTTGTGGAATAACAGCCTTCTGCTGCTTGAGCAATCCGCAGGGGTGGAGTGGTTGTTCGCATGTAGCCTTCCCCCCCGAGTTTTGGGGACTCTGGGTGAGGAGGCTATGGGACTTGGGGAGGGGTGAGGGTGGTTACAGATGTGCTGCAGCGGCGGTCTGTCATCCTGCCTGCGTTCCTGCAGAACATCCACCAGATGCCGGAGCGTGTCGGTTTGCTCCCGCAGTAGCCCAAGCATTGCCTCTGTCACCCTCTGGTCTTCCTGACGCCACCTCTCAGCTCGAGTGTCCCTCCTGTCCTCACGCTCGTCTCTCCTGTCCTCCCGTTCGCTGGCCGCTTCCTTGTACTGGGAAATTCTGTCCCTCCACACATTTTGCTGAGCTACTTCAGTGCGGGAGCACTGCATTAGCTCAGAGAACATCTCGTCGCGTGTGCGTTTCTTTCTCCGCCTTATCTGCGACAGCCTTTGGGAGGGAGATGCCGGGGGAAGCCTAGGGACAGTTGCAGCTGTGGGATGAAAAACAGGGAGTGAATTTTTTAAAAAGATACATTTTACAGAACAATGCATATACTCTTTCGCGGTGAACAGCACCATTCACAGTACCTACCAAATATACTTTCAGTACAAGGTCGCATTTTGCATCTTTATATTGAGTGCCTGGGGCTTTGGTGTACAGATCACACACACAGGGCTGGGCAACTAATTCGGCTAGTGGGCAGCCATGGTAAGCCATAGACTTTCGGCTTCGGAAAAACACGGTTACTCACCGTAGTAAATAGTGTTCTTCGAGATGTGTTGCTCATATGTATTCCAGTTGGGTGTGCGCGCGCGGCGTGCACGATCGTCGGAAGATTTTTACCCTAGCAACACTCGGTGGGCCGGCTGGCGCCCCCTGGAGTGGCGCCGTTAGGTGCCCCGATATATACTGGAGCCGGCCCATCGCCCCCTCAGTTCCTTCTTGCCGGCTACTCCGACAGTGGGGAAGGGGGGCGGGTTTGGAATACATATGAGCAACACATCTCGAAGAACACTATTTACTACGGTGAGTAACCGTGTTTTCTTCTTCGAGTGCTTGCTCATATGTATTCCAGTTAGGTGACTCCCAAGCCATTCCTAGGAGGCGGGGTCGGATTGTGATACAGCAGAGTTTAGGACCGCCGAACCAAAAGCGGCGTCGTCTCTAGAATGTTGCACTATGGCATAGTGCGAGGCAAAAGTGTGTACTGACGACCATGTCGCGGCCCTACAAATGTCTTGTATAGGTATGTGTGCCAAGAAGGCAGACGACGAGGCCTGAGCTCGGGTAGAGTGGGCCGTAGTGTGCATGGTGGGGACACCTGCCAAGTCATAGCATGTGCGGATGCACGACGTGATCCATGACGAGATGCGCTGGGAAGAGACGGGAAGGCCTTTCATCCGGTCCGCCACGGCGATGAACAGCTGGGTCGACTTCCGGAAGGGCTTTGTCCTCTCGATGTAGAAGGCGAGGGCTCTCCGGACATCCAGGGAATGGAGTTGCTGCTCCTTCCTGGAGGCATGGGGCTTAGGATAAAAGACAGGTAGAAAAATGTCTTGGTTAATATGGAAAGCCGACACAACCTTGGGCAGGAAGGCCGGGTGTGGCCTGAGCTGTACTTTATCCTTATGGAACACCGTATAAGGTGGTTCCGAAGTAAGCGCTCTGAGCTCAGAGACGCGTCTAGCCGAGGTGATGGCTACTAGAAAGGCCGTTTTCCATGAGAGATACAGCATGGAACAAGTGGCCATGGGCTCGAATGGGGCACCCATGAGCCTGGTAATGACTAGGTTGAGGTCCCATGTAGGGACCGGGCGGCGCACCGGTGGGTGTAGCCGTTCTAACCCCTTAAGGAACCTAGTGACCATGGGGTTGGAAAAAACAGAACCCGCCCCGTCCCGGGGGTGAAAAGCTGAAATTGCCGCTAGGTGGACTTTTAGCGACGAGAGAGCCAGACCCTGCTCCTTTAGTAAGAGGAGGTAGTCCAGTATGGTGTGGACCGGCACCTGCAAGGGGTCAAGGCCCCGAGTGCCACACCACAAGGAAAAACGTTTCCACTTAGCTGAGTAGGTGGACCTGGTGGAGGGTTTCCTACTGCTCAGCAGAACGTGCTGGACCGGGCTGGAACATCGCAGCTCCGACGGGTTCAGCCATGCAGCATCCACGCCGTGAGGTGAAGGGACCGCAGGTCGGGATGCTGGATCCTGCCGTGCTGCTGCGTGATCAGGTCCGGCCAACGCGGAAGAGGGATCGGGTCTGTCACGGACATCTCCAGGAGCGTGGTATACCAGTGTTGCCTGGGCCACGCTGGAGCAATCAGGATCACCCTGGCCTTGTCCCTGCGTAGCTTGAGCAGGACCCTGTGGACCAGTGGAACTGGTGGGAAGGCATAGGCCAGGTTGTCTGTCCAAGGATGGAGAAAAGCGTCTGTCAGGGAGCCTGGGGAGCGACCCTGAAAGGAGCAGAACACTTGGCATTTCCTGTTCTCGCGAGTCGCGAAGAGATCTATCTGGGGAAACCCCCACTTCTGGAAGACAGAGTGGATGCCGTCTGGCCGAATGGACCACTCGTGCGTTTGAAAGGACCTGCTCAGGCGGTCCGCCAAGGTGTTCTGGACTCCTGGGAGAAACGAGGCCACGGGGTGAATGGAACGGGCTATGCAAAAGTCCCAGAGCTGAGTTGCCTCTCGGCAGAGGGGAAGGGAGTGTGCTCCTCCCTGTCTGTTGATGTAATGCATGGCCGTCGTGTTGTCTGTAAGGATGGAGACACAGCGGCCCTGTAAGTGTTGAGCGAAGGCTTGGCAGGCGAGTCGTACCGCTCGGAGTTCTCTGACATTGATGTGTAATGTCAGCTCTTGCTCCGACCACAGGCCCTGCGTTTGGAAGTTCTGCAGGTGAGCCCCCCAGCCGAGGGATGAGGCATCCGTAGTCACGGTGCGGGAAGGCTGAGGTGGATGAAAGGGAATACCTGACATCACATGTGCGGGGTCCAGCCACCAGTTGAGGGAGGCTAGGACTTGCGGTGGGACCGTCAGAATCATATCGAGGTTGTCCCTGTGTGGTCGGTATGCGGAGGCCAGCCATGCTTGGAGGGGCCGCAGGCGTAACCTGGCGTGGGCTGTCACGAAGGTGCATGATGCCATATGACCCATGAGGCTGAGGCAGCAGCGGGCTGTCGAAGTTGGGAAAGCTTGGAGGCTGCGTATGGCGGCTGCAAGCGTTTGAAAGCGAGCCTCTGGGAGGAAAGCCCTGGCGAGGGTAGAGTCCAGAATAGCCCCTATGAAGTCTATTCTCTGTGTTGGGACCAAAGTGGACTTTTCGATGTTTAGTAGGAGGCCGAGACGGTTGAACATGTCCATGGCCTTGTGAATGTGGGACTGGACCTGGTTGGCGGAGTTGCCACGGAGGAGCCAGTCGTCGAGGTAGGGGAATACCTGAACACCTTGACGCCGAAGGGCGGCTGCTACCACTGCCATGCACTTTGTGAAGACTCTCGGTGCTGTTGAGAGGCCGAATGGCAGGACCGCGAACTGGAAATGTCTCTGGCCCACTACGAAGCGCAGGAAGCGTCTGTGAGGTGGGTAAATGGCAATGTGGAAATACGCGTCCTTCATGTCGAGGGCGGCGTACCAGTCTCCCTGATCCATAGAGGGGATAAGGGTGCCCAGGGAGAGCATACGGAATTTCAACTTTACCATAAACTTGTTGAGACCCCGTAAGTCCAGGATAGGACGAAGCCCCCCCTTTGGCTTTGGGATTAGGAAATAACGGGAGTAGAATCCCTTGCCTCTGAGATCCCTTGGGACCTCCTCCACCGCTCCCAGAGTAAAGAGTTCGTGCACCTCCTGGATAAGGAGTTGCTCGTGAGAAGGGTCCCTGAAGAGGGACGGGGTGGGAGGGTGGGAGGAGGGTGGGGAGACGAATTGCAATCGGTATCCCCCCTGGATGGTATGTAAAACCCAGCGGTCCGTGGTGATATTCGACCACGCCGGGGAGAAGGGGGAGAGGCGGTTCATAAACAGGAGTGCGGGATCGGAATGGACTGGTACTCCGGCCTCGAGCGCCCCTTCAAAAATTTTGTTTGGGCCCCGAGGATGGCTTGTGGGGGCCCTGCCTCTGGCCGGTCTGCCGGCCGGGTTGCTGTCTCCTACCCCCTCGACCACGCGGCCTTCTGTAATAGTCTTGACGTGGCGGGGGGGGGAAATAGGTGCGTCTCACGAACGGCCTGAAGGGCCTACGCTGCGTCGCGGGGGTATGCATTCCCAGCGTGCGAATGATAGTACGACCGTCCTTTAAGGTCTGCAGCTTAGGGTCTGTCTTCTCTGAAAACAGGCCCTGCCCGTCAAAGGGTAGGTCCTGGATAGTGTGCTGGACCTCTGCTGGGAGGGTGGAAGATTGCAGCCAGGAGATGCGCCGCATGGCGACTCCGGAGGCGATGGTTCTGGCAGCGGAGTCGGCGATGTCCAAGGAGGCCCGCAGCGACGTCCTGGCCAGTTTTTTGCCCTCCTCCACGAAGGCTTTATACTCCTGTCTGGACTCTGGAGGTATAAGCTCTTTAAACTTGTCCATCGTGACCCAGGTGTTGAAAGCATAGCGGCTCAGGAGTGCCTGTTGGTTCGCCGCACGAAGCTGTAGGCCCCCTCCTGAGTAGATCTTGCGGCCAAACAAGTCTAGGCGCTTGGCGTCCTTTGATTTCGGCGCCGGGGCCTGTTGGCCGTTCCTCTCCCTCTCATTGACGGACTGGACTACCAACGAACACGGAGGGGGGTGCGTATACAGATATTGAAAATCCCTCGGGGGGGCCATGTACTTTCTCTCTACCCCCCTGGCAGTGGGGGGTATTGAGGCTGGTGTCTGCCAGATGGATGTGGCGTTGGCAAGGGTAGTCCGCACAAAAGGTAAGGCAACCCTAGTGGGGGCATCGGTCGTCAGGATGTCCACCACGGGGTCCTCCAGTTCAGGGACCTCTTCTATTTGGAGGTCCATATTCAGGGCCAACCTGCGGAGCAGGGCTTGGTGGTCCCTTAGATCGATGGGAGGTGGACCGGATGATGATGCTCCAGCCACTGCCTCATCAGGGGAGGAGGAAGAGGACAGGCCTTGGGCGAGCGGGTCCTCGACGGGTACCTCTTCGGGGCCCAGGGGTGGGGGCTCCGCTTCAGGCTGCTCTACCTCTGGCGGAGGCCTGGAGACTGTAGCCTCTGGAGGGCGGGAGACTGTAGCCTCTGGCGCTCGACGCTCCAACGTGGTAGAGGTAGGAGCTCTTGCTGGTACCCTCTGGGCTTCATAGTATGCCATGGGGGTCCAAAATGGCCACCGCTCCTGAACCTGCCCGGTCTCTGGCAGGTGACCCTGGTCGCTGATGGTGCGGTCCTCCACGTAGAGGTCGCTACCAGCTCTGGAAGAGCGGGATCCAGAGCGCGAAGGCCAGGGCGGGGCAGAGTAGCCATGCAGTGACGTCTGCGTGGCCAGGGTCTGCCTCCTCAGTGGGGTCCGGTGCCGGGATGGTATCCGGTGCCGGGAGCCTGATCGGTGCCGGGATGGCGTCCGGTGCCGTGAGCCGGATCGGTACCGGGATGGTGTCCGGTGCCGGGAGCCGGATCGGCGTCGAGAGTCGGATCGGCGCCGGGATGGGGAGCGGCGTCGAGAGCCGGATCGAGGGCGGGACCTGGATCGGTACCTGTGATGATCTCGGTACCGTGACACGGATCGGGACCTGGAGCGTCTCGGCGATCTGCGCGTCGACCGGCCGCGGGACCGGAAGCGGCGCCGAGAGTCAGGATACCTCCGTGCAGATGGAGACCTGGAGCGGTACCGCGAGTAGGAACGGCGCCGGGATCGTGATCGGTGCCGGGACTGCGAGCGGTACCTTGGAGACGCACGTGGCTGCTGCTGGCTGGTCTCCTCCTGCGGCACCGGGTGGAAGATGGCCGGTTTGCCGCGTGATGTGATGATCCGCACCGGCGGTACCGTAGACGGGGTCGGTACCGGAGCGGTCATCTGGATCAGGTCCCGCGCCGCTGCGAAGGTGTCCGGCGTGGACGGCAGCGGGAGCTCAACCACGGAGCGTGCCGGGGAGCTGGCGGTTACCGAGCTCAACGGCCCTCGCGGGACCGGAGTCGTCGGTACCGGAGCCTGCGGAGGCTGACCTGCACTCAACGGCCTCTCGGGTGCCGGAGTTGGCAGGGCCGGCGCCGGTGTTGACGGCGGCGCCGGACTCAACGGCCTAAGGAGGGCCGGAGTAAGTGGCACGGAGACCACTGGCACCGAACTCAGCGGTCCTTCCGGTACCGGAGTTGGCGGTGCGGGCGCCTCGACAGACCTAGGCTGGCCTGGAGCTGGCTGCGCATGCAGCGGCGCCTTAGTCGGTCCACCCGACTTCTTGGCTCTCGGGGACAGAGAGCGGCTCTGTGAAGTCCGGGTAGAGAGGGACGGTGCCTGGGTTCTTTACCGGAGGTTGGACGTTCCGGTGCCGCAGACGTTGAGGCCGCCGGGGCCGGTGCCGTGATACGATGCGGCGCCGACATCGGGCTAAGAGACGCCTCTAACAGGAGCTGCTTCAAACGAAAGTCCCGCTCCTTTTTGGTCCGCGGCTTGAAGGACTTACAAATACGGCACTTGTCCGGAAGATGGGACTCCCCGAGGCACTTGAGACAGGAGGCATGCGGATCTCCTGTAGGCATCGGCTTCTGGCATGCCGAGCAAGGCTTGAATCCCGGTGAGCCAGGCATTGGCCCGGTACCGGGTTGGAGAGAAGGGGAGAAGCCCCTAATCTCCAGCTACAATTGTCAATGAGTCTAACAACAACTATTAACAACTAATTAACGGTACTTTAACGGTACTTAAACTTATCTAAAGGATAACGAGTGCTGTAAAGCTAGGGCTGTGGAGGTCAGCGAGCTGCTCTCCACTGTTCCAACGACCGACACGGGCGGTAAGAAGGAACTGAGGGGGCGATGGGCCGGCTGCAGTATATATCGGGGCACCTAACGGCGCCACTCCAGGGGGCGCCAGCCGGCCCACCGAGTGTTGCTAGGGTAAAAATCTTCCGACGATCGTGCACGCCGCGCGCGCACACCCAACTGGAATACATATGAGCAAGCACTCGAAGAAGAACCTTAATTAACAGCAGCGCCCTCCTTTCACGCTCAAACCAAGTAACTCAAAACAAAGTAACTCCAGCCATCCCATTCTCAGGGACGCTAGCTTTCGCCATCACCCCACTACATGGCTGGTATCAGGGAAGATCCCTGCTAGCCGAACGCCAACAGCCCAGCCTGAACGGCCCTCCTCCCCGCCCCCACCGCGTGGCTGGTATCAGGGAAGATCCCTGCTAGCCGAACGCCAACTGCCCAGCATGAACGGCCCCCTTCCCCTCCCCCACAGCGTGGCTGGTATCAGGGAAGATCCCTGCTAGCCGAACGCCAACTGCCCAGCATGAATGGCCCCCCTCCCATCCCCCACCGCATGACTGGAAACTGCGGGGAGGATTTCTTTTCAGGAACAGGCAAACAGTCCAGTAGAAATGGCCACCTGTGACTGTCCCCGTAATTAAATTCCCGTATTTCAAACAGGTCACCATGAGTAATATCACTCTGATGAGGATAACACAGACAGAGAAAGAACGGATGTTGCTTGAATGCCAGCAAACATCGGGGCCGTATGCTGCCAGTCTTTGCCGTGCAATGATACCAGAGTACTTGCTACTGGCCTGGCGTGGTAAAGTTTTCTACCATGGAGGATGCAATAAGGCTGCTCTCCCCAGAAACCTTCTGCAAAGGCTTTTAGAGTACCTCCAGGAGAGCTTCATGGAGATGTCCCTGGAGGATTTCCGCTCCATCCCCAGACATGTTAACAGACTTTTCCAGTAGCTCTACTGGCCACGAATGCATCCCAAGTCCTCAGGGCAAAGTAACCATTAAAAACCAATTGCTTTACAACCATGTTTTTTCAATTCAAAAGATACACTCACCTGATGTGCCTTCTCTGGCTTCACGGTCTGGGATACCGCCTTGGGAGGGTTGGGAGGGGATCTCTGTCAGGGTGAGGAAAAGTTCCTGGCTTTGGGGGAAATCGCCCTGCAGAGCGCTGTTGACTACCTCGTCCTCATCATCTCCCTCATCATCTTCCCCGTCCGCAAAAACATCAGAGGAAGCGACTGATGAGAATACACCATCCTCTGAGTCCATGGACAGGGGTGGGGTAGTGGTGGCGGCCCCCCCTAGGATGGCATGCAGCACAGTGTAGAAGCGGCATGTCTGGGGATCTGACCCGGAGCGTCCGTTTGACTCTTTGGTCTTCTGGTACGCTTGTGTCAGCTCCTTAATTTTAACGCGGCACTGCGTTGCATCCCTGCTGTATCCTCTGTCCGTCATGGCCTTGGCGATTTTTTTGTAGATTTTTGCATTATGTCTTTTCGATCGTAGCTCTGCTAGCACGGATTCATCTCCTCAGACTGCTATCAGATATAACACCTCCCGTTCTGTCCATGCTAGAGCCCTCTTTCTATTCTGGAATTGCATGGTCACCTCTGCTGAAGAGCTCTGCATCGTTACCAGTGCTGCTGAGCTCACCATGCTGGCCAAACAGGAAATGAAATTCAAACTGGCCAAACGGGAAATGAAATTCAAATGTTCCCGGGGCTTTACCTGGGGCGTTACCTGGCCAGAGCATCCGAGCTGGGACTGCTGTCCAGAGAGGTCGCAGTGGTGCACTGTGGGATAGCTCCCGGAGACCAATAACGTCGAATTCCATCCACACTAACCCTAATTCAACACGGCAATATCGATTTTAACGCTAATCCCCTCGTCGGGGAGGAGTACAGAAATCGATTTTAAGAGCCCTTTATGTCGAAATAAATGGCTTCGTCGTGTGGACGGGTGCAGGGATAATTCGATTTAACGCTGCTAAATTCGATATAAACTCTTAGTGTAGACCAGGCCTCTATGAGCTCATCAGGGCAAGAACAGTCTTATTACATGCCTGTGCACTGGCCGCACAATGGGGCTCTGATCTCAGCCAGCGACAGAGAAGCCTGGATTTGCAGTCTCAGCCTCCTTCTCGCTATTAGACAAAAGTCCTGGACCACTGAAAGCTCACTGCTCTTTGGATATGTGTTATAAGCCTGGGAAATAATAGTGTATACTTTCCCCCCCAAGTATCAGAGGGGTAGCTGTGTTAGTCTGGATCGGCAGAAGCAACAGAGTCCTGTGGCACCTTATAGACTAACAGACGTATTGGAGCATAAGCTTTTGTGGGTGAATCCCCACTTCGTCGGATGCAAGCATCAGGTTGGACAAACACCTTTCCAGCCCTGCATTTCTATGATTGATGAGGGCAAAGCAGTAGACACACCTCAGTCACTGTTCCACTCTGTCTGCAAACAAACTGCCACAGGACTCTTTGCCGCTTTCCCCCCCAAGTGTTTAGACAGAGACATATTGATAGAAATAGACAGACAGACATCTGCCCCTACAGCAAACTCCTGCAATTTCTAATGCTTCTGATCAGGACGGTCCCATCTCTAGCTCATTTCCAGCCAGGGGTGGCTCCAGGCACCAGCGCAACAAGGGCATGCCTGGGGCGGCAAGCTGCAGGGGGCGGCGCTCTTCCCCGCCGGCGCCCCTCCGGCCGGGGGAGTGGGGCCACGGGCATGCTGCACTCCCCGCCGGCGCCCCTCCGGCCGGGGGAGTGGGGCCACGGGCATGCTGCACTCCCCGCCGGCGCCCCTCCGGCCGGGGGAGTGGGGCCACGGGCATGCTGCACTCCCCGCCGGCGCCCCTCCGGCCGGGGGAGTGGGGCCACGGGCATGCTGCACTCCCCGCCGGCGCCCCTCCGGCCGGGGGAGTGGGGCCACGGGCATGCTGCACTCCCCGCCGGCGCCCCTCCGGCCGGGGCAGCAGGCGGCTTTTTTGCCTAGGGCGGCAAAAAAGCCACAGCCGGCCCTGTTTCCAGCACAGCAAAATGAAAGAGAAACAACGGAGGCACTGGGACTCCCTTGGGATCTAATCTCCCCTCCCCAGCTCCTTCCTTACCAGCTCTCGGCGGGACGAGTCTCTCTGCCAGGTCTCCCTGGCTGACGGCTCTCAGAGCCCCTGCAGCCACCTCCATGCCATAGTCCTCCCCGTAGGAGCTGAGCAGCAGGTCGGTGAGAGCTGGGGGATCCACGTCTGTTAGTCTTGCTAAGGGGATGCGTCCGTATCCTTCCTTCAGCTCAATTTCACTCAGTTTGTCCTCGAATCTCTGGAGCGTCTCCTCCTCCAGCTGCTCCAGCGTCTCCAGCAGGAGATCTCTCCTCGACCTCTCCATGCTGGCTCCTCGGACAATAGCTGATCATATGGCCCTGGGTATCAGAGAGAGAGTCAGGAATCTGCACCTGTGGCTGCAACAAGTAGCAAGAATTGTGCCCAGAGGAATCAGGAAGTTCCGGGATGGGAAACCGCTGACAAATAGCCTGAAAAACCAGATGCCTTCTGTAGAAAGACCAAAGTCCATAATTAATCATGGGTTGTTGGCCATATAGATTAGGACTTCACACAGCTGTCTGCTCACATCAGAGCTCCTTCCGGAGTCAGGTGCAGGTGTGCACAGAGACCACAAGGAGGCTCTGGCCTGCATGTAGTCTCTGTTTTGGTTAGTATCACTGATTGTTTTCAAGGTGACTTATCACATTCAGCAGTGCCCAATGGGGAATCGACTCCCTTATTCCTGCCTCGTTTCTCTTCCATCCCCAGCCTTCTCTCTGTTTTCTCCATCTTCACTTGTTCTGAATCTCTGCCTCTGTCTCCCCGGCAGCCACTCCTGATTCCCACCAGCCAAGGGCTCTGCTCCTGGCCTCTTTGAAGGGTCATCAGTAAACATCCAAGCCCGCACTCCAATGAGGCACAGCGATAAATGTTCTGCTCTCCTCAGTGCTGGTGAGGCCTCAGCTCGAGTACTGTGTGCAGTTCTGGGTGCCGCACTTAAAGAAAAATGTGGACAGATTGGAGAGAATAGTCCAGAGGAGAGCAACTGAAATAAGAGTTTCAGGCCATGTCTACTGCATCGGCATCTATGCAAACATAACTCCCTAGTGTAGATGCAGCCAACAGTGATGGAAGGCATTTTTCCCTGGGTGTAGGAACACCCTCTCCCTGAGCAATGGTAGCTAAGTTGATGGATGCGTTCTTCGGTACGCCTAGCTGCGACTACACCTGGGGGTTAGGTTGGCAATAGATACAGAGTGCAGGGGTATAGATTTTTTACATCCTAAGTGCCGTGGCTATGTGAACCTAAATTTGAAATGTAGACCAAGCCTTAGAAAACCTGACATGTGGGGAAAGGTTGAAAGAATTGGGCACGTTTAGTCTAGAAACGAGAAGGCAGGGGGCATGATAACAGCTTTTAGTTACGTAAAAGGTTGTTAAAGAGGATGGTGATCAATTGTTCTCCGGGTCAACTGAGGGTAGGACAAGAAGTAATTGACTTAATATGCAGCAAGAGAGACTTAGGTTAGATGTTAGGAAAAACTTTCTAACTCTAAGGAGAGGTAAGCACTGGCACAGGTTACACAGGGAGGTTGTGAAATCCCCATCACTGGAGGTTTTTAAGCACAGGTTGGACAAACACCTGTCAGGGATGGTCTAAGTTTACTTGGTCCTGCCCCAGTGCAAGGGGATGGACTGGACTAGAGGACCTCTCAAGGTCCTTTCCAGCCCTGCATTTCTATGATTGATGGGGTCAAAGCAGCGGACACATCTCAGTCACTGTTCCACTCTGTCTGCAAACATAAAATGCAAGTTTTTAGGGTCCATACAGAAGTAACTGGCTGAAAGGATCTGCCCTGTGTTATACAGGAAATCAGATTGCATGATTTAATAATGTCTTTTGGCCCTAAACATCTATGACTCAGGCAGCCGTCAGTGTATCAGCCACACTCGAGTCAGATTGGGAGGAGTTGCTTCATGATCAGGAAGGCTGGACGTGCACTTTTTTATTAAAGGAAATCTTTGAATCTGTACAGTCAGTCGAATTATGCCAGGAGCAGCTTACACACATACAAGTGGACTGGATCTGGTTGACTGGGTGGATGTTTAACAACCTGGATCAGTGGTGTTAAAACCCTTTCAGTCATTCCTACCCCCATCCTTATTTTAAAAAGGAAATACTTTAAAAAAAATCCAGTTTCTCTCTAATTAATTTAAACTGTGGTTACATTGTTAACTGATCCAAGAGGAATGGTTTATATAAACAGGAAACCCAGTTTTTCCACATTGTCTTTATGAATGATTTAGGATTTACCCTTCTGCCTAGTTCAATAGCAATGAGACGGTTCCAGCCGCACGTCTTTCTGGAGGGTATGCTTTAATCATACACAAGGTTCTGACGGAGGAAGTTTTACCCTTTATTTTTTTATAAAAGCATTTAAAACACAATCCACGTAGAGTTGGGCAAAAAAAATTTACCTAAACTTTTCTTTTCAGCAAAAAAACGCAGTTTGGTCAACAGAAGCATTTCATAAATTTGAGTCAATTTCAGCAAATTGTTTTGGTTAAAAAAAATCTGCAAAAATCAGAATATTTTGTTTTAACATTTTCAGAATGAAACATTTAGACTTTACCTCAAAATTACTTTTCGCTTTTAATGTGCCTTGAATTGTATTTTTAATGTTTTTAAAAGAAGGGAGAGCTTAAAATCAAAATGAAAGATTTTGTTTTGAATTAAATGTTTCATTCAACCCCCAACATTTTTTTAAACTTTTTGATTTGCCAATATTTTCAAAAAATGGTGGTTTTGGATCAACCCAAAATGAGTCTCTAAGAACCTTTCTACTCGAGTAGGAGCAGAGAGGTTACTTTACCTCTGTATTTGGCACTGATGTGACTGCTGCTGGAATCCTGTGTCCAGTTCTGGTGTTCACAGTTCAGGAAGAATATTGAAAAATTGGAGGGATCAGAGAAGAGCCACAAGAATGATTAATGAATTAGAAAACCTGCCTTATAGTGTGACACTCAAGCAGCTCAATCTATTTAGCTTAACAAACAGAAGGTTAAGAGTGACTTGATTACAGTCTATAAGTACCTACTGTGACGTTGCACTCCATATGTCTTATGGAAATATGCTAATGACTGTGAATATAACGTAACTGGAACATGCTTCATGCAAAAGGTGTCTTGTAAGGTATCATTACAAAACTTATAATCTACTCAGTGTGTTTATCCTATTTATATGTATCATTCTTGTATCTTAAAGCTAGAAACATGAAGTATTACTCTGAAGTCCTATTGCAGTTATGCAAAGTGTGGGCCATTAATGGTGGTTTAGAATCTTGATGGCTCCCATTGACTAGGACAATTGGTTGTAGATGATTTATTTACCTGCAAGCCTTTTTGTGAACCTGGGGGCCAGCCTGTGGGTAATGAAGAATGAGGTCTTACAGTGACATGTGACCATGTCACCTGATACTGGAATCCATCTTAAACCTGCTTTTCCATTTAGAAGGAGGGGTGGAAACCCAGAGACAAAGGATTCCCGCCTTGGGCTAAAGCTATAAAAGGAGGTGGAGTAGAACAAGGAGGGGGCTGCCAGTCATGAGAAATCCCCTAGTTACCACCTGAGCTGGAACTAACAAGAACTGTACCAGGGGAAAGGATTGGGCCCAGACTAGGAAAGACTCTAGTCTGTGAAAGAAGCTTATTGGAACATCTCTGAGGGTGAGATTTACCTGTAATCAGTTTCTTAAATGTATTGGGCTTAGACTTGCGTGTTTTGTCTTATTTTGTTTAGTAAGAGCTTGTAATCTAAAGTACAAGACAAGAGACAACAGGTGGATAACGACAGACAGATGGGGAAGTGCAAGGAAACCATACTGGAGACATACTGGACTGCACTATGGGGAGCTCCTCCCAAGCACAAGGGGCGGCATGGGAGACACCATGAAGGAAAAGGAACAGTCCTCATGGAACGGCAGAGCTGTCCCTGTAGGAGAACGTGGAGCCTGAATGGAGTGAGCTCTTTGCGATGCTGGCAGAGGAGAAGGTATTTGGGTCAGTGCCGATGGGAGCACTTTAGTAGAAGCGAATAGAGGGGCCTCCAGTACTGAAGAGAGAGGTCCCAGGTGGCAAGGTCCTCTCCTGGAGCCCTACGCATTAACAAGATTGGCCCATTGTTTATCAGTACGGGAGTGGGTGGTACCAAGATCGCGGGTACCATGGTGCCATCAGTGCTGTGGAAGCCAGAATCACAGAGATGGTACCAGGTGATACCTGAGATAATCCTGAATCCCTTCTGTTACAGTTCTGCACCTCTTCTGCCCCCTCATGGTCCACCAAGGGCATTTACTCTAGGCTCCCCCACCAACATCTCTTTTGGGCAGAGACCCATGTCTTTCCCCACCCACCCCAAACCAGGGTGTTCGGGCTATTCCCAGCAAGCAGACTGCTTAAAAGGCCAGTGTCCGTGCTTTGCTATCTCTCCTGAGGCTATGCCCATGCATTGCCCGCAGTTGTTACCTCACCGCTCTTTCTGAGCAAGCACATTTATTCTTATGGTGAAAGTATTACAGAGAAAATATCAAAACAATACAAGAACCTACACACACACTAAAAGCTTACCAGAGGTCACCCATCAGTCTTATGGGGCCCTAGCAGGTCAAGCCCTTCCAACCCTTCTGCAAGGATTGGGGTCTGCCTTGGATAGAAGGTCCTGTCTGTTTGCTGGATCAGGAAGAAGGCCCTGAGTCTGTTTAAACTCAGGCTGTTTATCCAAAAGCCCTTTCTTTGTCTGTTGGTCTCTGGAGAATCAATTTGAACGAGTACTTGTAAGCCTCCCTTGGGAAGTGGATCCTTGTGGGCGGGATTACAATCTGGCTGGCTTGCCTTAATCACCAGCAACAGTTTTTAGTTCCTGGAGGAGCTGTGGTAGCACTTTTCAGCGGAGTAGAACACAATCATACATAAGCCATTAATTGAAAACAATGGACCTTATACTTCTTCCTACCTCTGTCACCAAGTCCAACAACCAGCCTGCAAACACAACAGTCAGACTACATGATCACAATGGTCTCTCCTGGCCTTCACGTTGATGATCCATGAAATTCCCATCTCATTCACTACATGCCATCCAGCCCAGGCACCAGTTTCACCAGACAAATATGTATTGCTAAGGATGGTGTTGAGATTGTTGACACCCAGGGTGCCAAACTTTCACGTTCCAAGAATGTGGAAGTTGGAAAAAACAAGTGGTTGATGTCAGTGTGATTGCTCAGCTGAGAAAGATTATTGGCCATGTGAATTAAAGCCCTATACCCACGTCAAATCTGATCAGTTGGGAAAAAAAATTGTTTAGACTTTTTGAATCAGGTGTTCTGATTTCAAATTCGGCCAATTCAAAACAAACTGAAACACATGTGGAAACCACCTGAAATAGCCGAATCGACTAAAACAAACAAAAATGGTTTCAAGTTGACTCATAACGTTTCGGCTGATTCTAAAAGAATTATTTTTGATTCTACAACAAAAGGAAAAAAAACGTTTTCTGTTCAAACCGAACAGGTTTTTTGTTTGGATTTTTTTGGTTCAGCCCCCAGACCAGAAAATCCATTATTCACTCTACTCTATTTGCAGTAACATGAGGCCTCCAGTCAGGAGCGGCGCCAGGGTTTTTGCCGCCCTAGGCAGCAATGCTCCTCTGCCGTAATCGGCGGCGCTTCGGCAGCAGCTCCTCCTCTGAAGCTGCGTTCTCGGCGGCCGCTTTTCTTGCCGCCCAGAGAAAAACCTGCTGCCAAATTGCCGCCGGGAAATGAGTCGCTGCTGAAATTCCGCCGAGGGCGGCGAAATGCCGCCCCCCAAATCCTGCCGCCCTAGGCAACCGCCTAGGGTCGCCTAGTGGAAGCGCCGGCCCTGCCTCCAGTCCCCCAGTGCTAATGTGACACCTTTGAGAGAGGCTTGTTGTCTGGAAAGTTTATTCAATCGAGTTCAGACCCCCTTGGATTGGGTTTTCCACTCTCTGGGTGCATAACTGGACAGCACAAGGAGTCCTTTAGATTCCAGGTGCTCAGTCAGTGCAAAGTACTGATATTCTAGCTGGGAGGGTCAGTGCAAAGTACTAGTAATTCTAGCTGACAGCAGCAAAGGTGGCATCAGAAATGGCTCACTCACATTTGACAATTTCCTTAGCTACAGACCACTGAAAATAACTGGGGACCTTATATGACCTTAATCTCCCAAACTGGGGGTCTGATTCCCTGCACACCCACCCCACAGGAGAGATTTAATATCATTTCTGCACATTCCCCTGCCGTCGGTGAAGGCACTTGAGCTCTTTGGTCGTTGGATCTGTGCGGGTGGATACTTTTGCCTACACAGACCCCCACCATGGAAGTCTCAAAGGTGACTCCCAAGCATAGCAGTCCAGACAACTGAAGAAGAGGAGCCTAAATAAGTGAGTAGCCAGCAGAGCATTTTCCATGAGGGAACCTTGACTTTGGAATCCCCCCCCCCCCCCCCAGCCCCAGTTCAGCTCAGGAAATAGAACCCAGGCAACCTGACTCCCAGCCCTGCCCCCTCACCAAACATTAAACCCCACTCCCCTTCCAGAGCCAGGAACGCTACCCAGGAATCCCAACTCCCATACTCCAGCTGTTCTCATCACGAGACAAATATTCACCTTAGCACAGTAAGCTGGGTGTGTTAAGAAGCAGAAGACCTTCACCTGACTGACACTGTTATGGGTTATGGACTCCGGCTGGTGGGCTGGTCATTTGAAATTGGGAGGAGATCTTGAACCACATCCTGTCCCCCCACTAGAATATTGCTGCCCCCAAAGGACAGTCTATATCCCCTCAAGCTCTTCCACTAGAAGTCTGTGCTTCTCCTTCAGTGCCTGGTAGAACCGGTCCTTGCAGTCATCGTCCCATTTAGACACCAGCTTGTACAGCTTCCTCATCTTCGCCACGCTGGATCGCTCCGCTCTGATGCTCTGGATTTGCTCCAAATCCAGAACCGGGCCACACAATGAATCCAGGATGCCATCCACTGCCATCACCCGCTGGATCAGCTGCTCTCGGTGCCGGTTGACAAAATGCTCATCTAGGTGAGGATGAGGAAGGGGAGAGAGAATGAACGGAGGTTTATCGTGCTGTCTTTTTATAATCTTACGTTTCCCAAATGAATGTCACCTTATTTAGCCTTGTAGCTAGATACAGACGGACCTCTCACCTGGTGCTAACATGCAGCCATTTCTAGAGTGGGGTGCAAAAGTTGGTAGCCACATAGCAGTGCTAAGCAGAGATGCCTCTTCCAGTGCTGAAGTGTAGCCACCTCTCTTGTGGATCTTGACAGCTGTTTAACAGCTGCACAATTATGCCACACAACACATGGACTAGATGGGGTATAACGCTCTGTTTTCTGGGCTTCTCACTGGAGGGCTCTGTCTGAGAGAAGAAATGGCCTTAGGTACTGGAGCCTGAGTACATGTCTACTGACCTGTTTGAGTTTGGGCAGATGAAACAGAAAGCGTCGCATCCTCTGGAAGAGAGAGAGAGAGAGAAATGGGAAGTCGGACAGGAGATGGATCCAAAGACAAAGATCCTATTCCTAGGTTTTGAACTAGCCATCAGCAGAAGCAGATTGGGGCACCATGCACAAACCTCTCCCCCTGCCGTGATCTCCCGCTGAGCTGAGCCTACCTGGTCTCACATGTGCCTCCCAGATGGGTTCCTTGTTGATTTTCTCTACCAAGCTGAATTCCAGTCCCCCCTGAATGTCCTCGGTGTAGATTTCCACATACGACTGCAGACACTCTGCTTGGATGTTACAAAACTCCAGCTCCTGATTGAAAACAAAAGGACTGCATTCAGGGCGACCCCCTCTAGAGCCAGCAAGGCTTGGAAAGGGGATAAGGTATGTTAGTTAGAGGAGGCCAAAGAAGATTTTTGAATTGTAAAAACATTCTCCTGTGTTTGGGGAAACTGAGGCATAAAGTCCACACAGCAGACAATGGCAGAGCTGGGAATTGGTCCTGAGTCCAAATCTCCTTCTCTAAACCACTAGACCCCACTCCTCTTCCACAGCTGCCAATAGAATCCACAAGTCTGGGCTCCCAGGGCCCCTGCTGTAACCCCATAGGCCCTACTCTCCCCTGGGCTGGGGAAAGAAGCCAGGAGTCCTGACTCCCAGGCTCCCCTGCACTAAACAGTAGGCCTCACTCCCCTTCCAGAGCGGTGTTGACCAATATATGCTGGCTAGCGTTAAAAAAAATCATAAGATGTATTATCCATACCATATATATTAGTATGCATTACACACCAATAACATTAAGTACAAAGATTGCAACAGTGATGTAGCCTAAACTGGCCTATACCATAATCGTGTTCACTTATGCTAAGTATCCCATGACACCCTGCAGTAGCTGAAGCAAGCAATTGGCATAAAGAGGTAGGAAACTTGTCAGGATCAAGATACACTTGTTCTATGTCTTAATACAAGCTAGGGAAGGACCTTCATGGACCAGTACCTGGAATGCTAGTATCCAAAACAAAGATAAGGAAGGAACAAAAGAAGTTAGGGACCTGGAACAAACTGATCGGTTGGATTTTAGTGATGTGTAAAGAGATGTGTAGCCTGTAAGATCATATAAATACCACCAGCTGAAATGTGTAACTTTGGGGAGCACATCTTGTGTGTAAGGTGAATGTAACAGCGCCGCACAGACCGGCTCCTCAGAGACTGGTATCTTACAGAACCTTTTTCCTGTACCATGCTAATAAGCCTGACTGACATTGTTTATTTGATCTCTTGAGTATATTTCATAACAAAATAATGAACCAAGCCTGGTCAAGCAATTGACTAGACAAATTATCAACCACTGGGACTAGAAGGGAGTCCTGACTTACAGCGCCCCGTTCTGACTCATTAGAACGCAATCCCCTACTAGGGGCAGGAACAAAATCCAAGAGTTTTAACTTCTGGTCTTCCGCTCTAACCACTCCCCATCGGGACAGAGAAAACACGGTTACTCACCGTAGTAAGTGGTGTTCTTCGAGATGTGTTGCTCATATGTATTCCAGTTAGGTGTGCGCGCGCGGCGTGCACGATCGTCGGAAGATTTTTACCCTAGCAACACTCGGTGGGCCGGCTGGCGCCCCCTGGAGTGGCGCCGTTAGGTGCCCCGATATATACCGCAGCCGGCCCATCGCCCCCTCAGTTCCTTCTTGCCGGCTACTCCGACAGTGGGGAAGGGGGGCGGGTTTGGAATACATATGAGCAACACATCTCGAAGAACACCACTTACTACGGTGAGTAACCGTGTTTTCTTCTTCGAGTGCTTGCTCATATGTATTCCAGTTAGGTGACTCCCAAGCCATTCCTAGGAGGCGGGGTCGGATTGTGATACAGCAGAGTTTAGGACCGCCGAACCAAAAGCGGCGTCGTCTCTAGAATGTTGCACTATGGCATAGTGCGAGGCAAAAGTGTGTACTGACGACCATGTCGCGGCCCTACAAATGTCTTGTATAGGTATGTGTGCCAAGAAGGCAGACGACGAGGCCTGAGCTCGGGTAGAGTGGGCCGTAGTGTGCATGGTGGGGACACCTGCCAAGTCATAGCATGTGCGGATGCACGACGTGATCCATGACGAGATGCGCTGGGAAGAGACGGGAAGGCCTTTCATCCGGTCCGCCACGGCGATGAACAGCTGGGTCGACTTCCGGAACGGCTTTGTCCTCTCGATGTAGAAGGAGAGGGCTCTCCGGACATCCAGGGAATGGAGTTGCTGCTCCTTCCTGGAGGCATGGGGCTTAGGATAAAAGACAGGTAGAAAAATGTCTTGGTTAATATGGAAAGCCGACACTACCTTGGGCAGGAAAGCCGGGTGTGGCCTGAGCTGTACTTTATCCTTATGGAACACCGTATAAGGTGGTTCCGAAGTAAGCGCTCTGAGCTCAGAGACGCGTCTAGCCGAGGTGATGGCTACTAGAAAGGCCGTTTTCCATGAGAGATACAGCATGGAACAAGTGGCCATGGGCTCGAATGGGGCACCCATGAGCCTGGTAATGACTAGGTTGAGGTCCCATGTAGGGACCGGGCGGCGCACCGGTGGGTGTAGCCGTTCTAACCCCTTAAGGAACCTAGTGACCATGGGGTTGGAGAAAACAGAACCCGCCCCGTCCCGGGGGTGAAAAGCTGAAATTGCCGCTAGGTGGACCTTTAGCGACGAGAGAGCCAGACCCTGCTCCTTTAGTAAGAGGAGGTAGTCCAGTATGGTGTGAACCGGCAGCTGCAAGGGGTCAAGGCCCCGAGTGCCACACCACAAGGAAAAACGTTTCCACTTAGCTGAGTAGGTGGACCTGGTGGAGGGTTTCCTACTGCTCAGCAGAACGTGCTGGACCGGGCTGGAACATCGTAGCTCCGACGGGTTCAGCCATGCAGCATCCACGCCGTGAGGTGAAGGGACCGCAGGTCGGGATGCTGGATCCTGCCGTGCTGCTGCGTGATCAGGTCCGGCCATCGCGGAAGAGGGATCGGGTCTGTCACGGACATCTCCAGGAGCGTGGTATACCAGTGTTGCCTGGGCCACGCTGGAGCAATCAGGATCACCCTGGCCTTGTCCCTGCGTAGCTTGAGCAGGACCCTGTGGACCAGTGGAACTGGTGGGAAGGCATAGGCCAGGTTGTCTGTCCAAGGATGGAGAAAAGCGTCTGTCAGGGAGCCTGGGGAGCGACCCTGAAAGGAGCAGAACACTTGGCATTTCCTGTTCTCGCGAGTCGCGAAGAGATCTATCTGGGGAAACCCCCACTTCTGGAAGACAGAGTGGATGACGTCTGGCCGAATGGACCACTCGTGCGTTTGAAAGGACCTGCTCAGGCGGTCCGCCAAGGTGTTCTGGACTCCTGGGAGAAACGAGGCCACGGGGTGAATGGAACGGGCTATGCAAAAGTCCCAGAGCTGAGTTGCCTCTCGGCAGAGGGGAAGGGAGTGTGCTCCTCCCTGTCTGTTGATGTAATGCATGGCCGTCGTGTTGTCTGTAAGGATGGAGACACAGCGGCCCTGTAAGTGTTGAGCGAAGGCTTGACAGGCGAGTCGTACCGCTCGGAGTTCTCTGACATTGATGTGTAATGTCAGCTCTTGCTCCGACCACAGGCCCTGCGTTTGGAAGTTCTGCAGGTGAGCCCCCCAGCCGAGGGATGAGGCATCCGTAGTCACGGTGCGGGAAGGCTGAGGTGGATGAAAGGGAATACCTGACATCACATGTGCGGGGTCCAGCCACCAGTTGAGGGAAGCTAGGACTTGCGGTGGGACCGTCAGAATCATATCGAGGTTGTCCCTGTGTGGTCGGTATGCGGAGGCCAGCCATGCTTGGAGGGGCCGCAGGCGCAACCTGGCGTGGGCTGTCACGAAGGTGCATGATGCCATATGACCCATGAGGCTGAGGCAGCAGCGGGCTGTCGAAGTTGGGAAAGCTTGGAGGCTGCGTATGGCGGCTGCAAGCGTTTGAAAGCGAGCCTCTGGGAGGAAAGCCCTGGCGAGGGTAGAGTCCAGAATAGCCCCTATGAAGTCTATTCTCTGTGTTGGGACCAAAGTGGACTTTTCGATGTTTAGTAGGAGGCCGAGACGGTTGAACATGTCCATGGCCTTGTGAATGTGGGACTGGACCTGGTTGGCGGAGTTGCCACGGAGGAGCCAGTCGTCGAGGTAGGGGAATACCTGAACACCTTGACGCCGAAGGGCGGCTGCTACCACTGCCATGCACTTTGTGAAGACTCTCGGTGCTGTTGAGAGGCCGAATGGCAGGACCGCGAACTGGAAATGTCTCTGGCCCACTACGAAGCGCAGGAAGCGTCTGTGAGGTGGGTAGATGGCAACGTGGAAATACGCGTCCTTCATGTCGAGGGCGGCGTACCAGTCTCCCTGATCCATAGAGGGGATAAGGGTGCCCAGGGAGAGCATACGGAATCTCAACTTTACCATAAACTTGTTGAGACCCCGTAAGTCCAGGATAGGACGAAGCCCCCCCTTTGGCTTTGGGATTAGGAAATAACGGGAGTAGAATCCCTTGCCTCTGAGATCCCTTGGGACCTCCTCCACCGCTCCCAGAGTAAAGAGTTCGTGCACCTCCTGGATAAGGAGTTGCTCGTGAGAAGGGTCCCTGAAGAGGGACGGGGTGGGAGGGTGGGAGGAGGGTGGGGAGACGAATTGCAATCGGTATCCCCCCTGGATGGTATGTAAAACCCAGCGGTCCGTGGTGATATTCGACCACGCCGGGGAGAAGGGGGAGAGGCGGTTCATAAACAGGAGTGCGGGATCGGAATGGACTGGTACTCCAGCCTCGAGCGCCCCTTCAAAAATTTTTTTTGGGCCCCGAGGATGGCTTGTGGGGGCCCTGCCTCTGGCCGGTCTGCCGGCCGGGTTGCTGTCTCCTACCCCCTCGACCACGCGGCCTTCTGTAATAGTCTTGACGTGGCGGGGGGGGGAAATAGGTGCGTCTCACGAACGGCCTGAAGGGCCTACGCTGCGTCGCGGGGGTATGCATTCCCAGCGTGCGAATGATAGTACGACCGTCCTTTAAGGTCTGCAGCTTAGGGTCTGTCTTCTCTGAAAACAGGCCCTGCCCGTCAAAGGGAAGGTCCTGGATAGTGTGCTGGACCTCTGCTGGGAGGGTGGAAGATTGCAGCCAGGAGATGCGCCGCATGGCGACTCCGGAGGCGATGGTTCTGGCAGCGGAGTCGGCGATGTCCAAGGAGGCCCGCAGCGACGTCCTGGCCAGTTTTTTGCCCTCCTCCACGAAGGCTTTATACTCCTGTCTGGACTCTGGAGGTATAAGCTCTTTAAACTTGTCCATCGTGACCCAGGTGTTGAAAGCATAGCGGCTCAGGAGTGCCTGTTGGTTCGCCGCACGAAGCTGTAGGCCCCCTCCTGAGTAGATCTTGCGGCCAAACAAGTCTAGGCGCTTGGCGTCCTTTGATTTCGGCGCCGGGGCCTGTTGGCCGTTCCTCTCCCTCTCGTTGACGGACTGGACTACCAACGAACACGGAGGGGGGTGCGTATACAGATATTGAAAATCCCTCGGGGGGGCCATGTACTTTCTCTCTACCCCCCTGGCAGTGGGGGGTATTGAGGCTGGTGTCTGCCAGATGGATGTGGCGTTGGCAAGGATAGTCCGCACAAAAGGTAAGGCAACCCTAGTGGGGGCATCGGTCGTCAGGATGTCCACCACGGGGTCCTCCAGTTCAGGGACCTCTTCGATTTGGAGGTCCATATTCAGGGCCAACCTGCGGAGCAGGGCTTGGTGGTCCCTTAGATCGATGGGAGGTGGACCGGATGATGATGCTCCAGCCACTGCCTCATCAGGGGAGGAGGAAGAGGACAGGCCTTGGGCGAGCGGGTCCTCGACGGGTACTTCTTCGGGGCCCAGGGGTGGGGGCTCCGCTTCAGGCTGCTCTACCTCTGGCGGAGGCCTGGAGACTGTAGCCTCTGGAGGGCGGGAGACTGTAGCCTCTGGCGCTCGACGCTCCAACGTGGTAGAGGTAGGAGCTCTTGCTGGTACCCTCTGGGCTTCATAGTATGCCATGGGGGTCCAAAATGGCCACCGCTCCTGAACCTGCCCGGTCTCTGGCAGGTGACCCTGGTCGCTGACGGTGCGGTCCTCCGCGTAGAGGTCGCTACCAGCTCTGGAAGAGCGGGATCCAGAGCGCGAAGGCCAGGGCGGGGCAGAGTAGCCATGCAGGGACGTCTGCGTGGCCAGGGTCTGCCTCCTCGGTGGGGTCCGGTGCCGGGATGGTATCCGGTGCCGGGAGCCTGATCGGTGCCGGGATGGCGTCCGGTGCCGTGAGCCAGATCGGTACCGGGATGGTGTCCGGTGCCGAGAGCCGGATCGGCGTCGAGAGTCGGATCGGCGCCGGGATGGGGAGCGGCGTCGAGAGCCGGATCGAGGGCGGGACCTGGATCGGTACCTGCGATGATCTCGGTACCGTGACACGGATCGGGACCTGGAGCGTCTCGGCGATCTGCGCGTCGACCGGCCGCGGGACCGGGAGCGGCGCCGAGAGTCAGGATACCTCCGTGCAGATGGAGACCTGGAGCGGTACCGCGAGTAGGAACGGCGCCGGGATCATGATCGGTGCTGGGACTGCGAGCGGTACCTTGGAGACGCACGTGGCTGCTGCTGGCTGGTCTCCTCCTGCGGCACCGGGTGGAAGATGGCCGGTTTGCCGCGTGATGTGATGATCCGCACCGGCGGTACCGTAGACGGGGTCGGTACCGGAGCGGTCATCTGGATCAGGTCCCGCGCCGCTGCGAAGGCGTCCGGCGTGGACGGCAGCGGGAGCTCAACCACGGAGCGTGCCGGGGAGCTGGCGGTTACCGAGCTCAACGGCCCTCGCGGGACCGGAGTCGTCGGTACCGGAGCCTGCGGAGGCTGACCTGCACTCAACGGCCTCTCGGGTGCCGGAGTTGGCAGGGCCGGCGCCGGTGTTGACGGCGGCGCCGGACTCAACGGCCTAAGGAGGGCCGGAGTAAGTGGCACGGAGACCACTGGCACCGAACTCAGCGGTCCTTCCGGTACCGGAGTTGGCGGTGCGGGCGCCTCGACAGACCTAGGCTGGCCTGGAGCTGGCTGCGCATGCAGCGGCGCCTTAGTCGGTCCACCCGACTTCTTGGCTCTCGGGGACAGAGAGCGGCTCTGTGAAGTCCCGGGTAGAGAGGGACGGTGCCTGGGTTCTTTACCGGAGGTTGGACGTTCCGGTGCCGCAGACGTTGAGGCCGCCGGGGCCGGTGCCGTGGTACGATGCGGCGCCGACATCGGGCTAAGAGACGCCTCTAACAGGAGCTGCTTCAAACGAAAGTCCCGCTCCTTTTTGGTCCGCGGCTTGAAGGACTTACAAATACGGCACTTGTCCGGAAGATGGGACTCCCCGAGGCACTTGAGACAGGAGGCATGCGGATCTCCTGTAGGCATCGGCTTCTGGCATGCCGAGCAAGGCTTGAATCCCGGTGAGCCAGGCATTGGCCCGGTACCGGGTTGGAGAGAAGGGGAGAAGCCCCTAATCTCCAGCTACAATTGTCAATGAGTCTAACAACAACTATTAACAACTAATTAACGGTACTTTAACGGTACTTAAACTATCTAAAAGATAAACGAGTGCTGTAAAGCTAGGGCTGTGGAGGTCAGCGAGCTGCTCTCCACTGTTCCAACGACCGACACGGGCGGTAAGAAGGAACTGAGGGGGCGATGGGCCGGCTGCGGTATATATCGGGGCACCTAACGGCGCCACTCCAGGGGGCGCCAGCCGGCCCACCGAGTGTTGCTAGGGTAAAAATCTTCCGACAATCGTGCACGCCGCGCGCGCACACCTAACTGGAATACATATGAGCAAGCACTCGAAGAAGAACCAGGATGTTTTTCCAGCCTCTATGGAAGAAAAGAGGACCATCTCACTTACCTTGGGTGTCACCTCTATGTTTGATTGACTGGACACCACGTAACGAGATTCAAAGGTCAGGGGCTTATGGGTCTGAAGAGATGTCGGCACCAGCCTTGACGGGCACTTCTTTT
Organism: Chelydra serpentina; assembly: GCA_037349315.1. Classification (NCBI taxonomy): domain Eukaryota; kingdom Metazoa; phylum Chordata; order Testudines; family Chelydridae; genus Chelydra; species Chelydra serpentina. Next base: position 76,621 of record JBAIAC010000021.1, on the reverse strand, counting down.
CATAGTCATCAACGGCCTGTAACATACAAGCACCATCCTTTACTGGAGCTACACAGAGAAAACACAACAGCGGCTGCCAAGTTCCCTTTTCCCTCCCACACAGCTGCCCTCCGAAAGGAGGGTCTTTGTTACTAAGACCGAGAAAAGCTGTATCTTGCATCTCTCGGGGAAAGGTTAGTTTTATAATGAACTGGGCGAATAGTTTGCATCCATTAATTTAATATATTATTATTATTCATTATCTGTATTATTGTAGCACCCAGGAACCCCAATCATGGGCCAGGATCCCATTGTGCCAGGTGCTGTACAAAGACAGAGCAAAAAGACAATCCCTGTCCCAAGGAGCTCATTTCCCCTTGTAACAAGGCCACCACCCCCAGAACATGCCTCCATGGCACAGGGTGGCCCTGTAGGGATCTCACCTTCAGTTCCCTCTCTTCAAGAACTCTACTGCTGCTTTCTCATGGCCACCAACACCCCAGCTTGGGGCTGGTTTATTGCACAGATTCATAGCTTCCAAGGCCAGAAGGGATCACTCTGATCAGCCAATCTAATCTCCTGTGGCCTGCGATATACAGAACTGCCCTAAAATCATTCCTGTTTGAACTAGAGCGGACAAGGTGGATGAAGTAATATCTTTTACTGGACAAAGATATGACCTCGCCCACCTGGTCTCTCTAGTCTCCTGGGACTGACATGGCTACAACACCCCTGCTTGACCTAGAGCAGATCTTTTAGATAGACATCAGCCTCTCCATCCAGTGAGAGAGAATCCACTACAGCCCTTGGAAGTTGTCCCAGTGGTTAGATACCCTCACAGTTAAACATTTGCACATTCCAGTCCCAGCTCTGCTCTTCATGGCGCAGCCACTTCCAACCCTTTCTAGCTGGAGTCTTTGCTGCCCCCAGGAAAAGATCCAAAATGCTCCCTGGGCTGTCTTCTCTGTGGCTTGGAGGCACCAGCAGACAAACCTCTGGTTCACTCGCTCGCCACTACCTGACCTACACCAGAGGCCTAACTGGGTCACATGACCCATGTCACACGAGTATCTACATTTTCCCCATTTGGGGAGAGGCGCCAACAGTGTCACAGGTGGGGCTGAGACCCATCTCCTCTTAAAGGGCCAGCCACCCCAGGGAACACCTCTTTTTCTGATCAGAAACTGCCCACTGCAGAGCATCATTTTCTCAGCAAACCGTATGCAGAGGAACGGGAGCTCACTGGTGTTTCACAGTCTCTGCGATGGACATGGGTCTTTAGCACAAAGCTTCCGAATGGAGAGACCAGCTGCTCTCCTCTAGTATGTGCTTGCCAAACAGGTGCTCTCCCATGCCATTCTGGAGCACTCCCGGGTGTGACCCGGGAACCTCTTGGTGCCAACTGGCAGAAGACACAGCAGGTGCATAGAGTTTTCCAGGAATCCCCTGGGTCAGATGTATGCCTATTCAGTTTACCAAAGCGTGGCATGTAAGGTCTCCTCCGAGAGCCATTGGTCATCATAATCATCAGGCAATGTATGCATGGACAATGCTTCAGGAATTAAGCATCTGAGAGTTCTCTTCTTAAGGTATGCGAGTTAAGGGAGGTCACCAGAAGGTGATAAACATACTCATGTCAGGTTTCTCTCTGGCTAGTCTGCTTCGCAGTGGAGGCCTATTTGCATTACTGAGCCTGATGCTAATCAGAAATTGCAAATGCAGCAAGAGAGGAAAGCTGTGGGGGGAAATAAAACAAAAAAATAGCCGGAGGGTAGACTGTTTACGAATAAAGACAGGAGGTTTGGGGGGTATAACTAGGAGTACATAGGTACAGCATGGATCCTTCACTGAGAAGAGGAACTGTCAGCGTGTTCGGTCATATAAAAGCAGAGTCTCCTGGCATGAGAATGCTTCAAAGCCTTTGGGTGAGCTAAACTTCAATAGACAGTGAAGTATCTTGTGAATTAAGTCTAGGCTCTAGAAGGCAGGTGATGATTTTGCATCACATGTAGCCATTTGTCTCCAGTACTTTTACTTGATACTTCTCAAATCTCTCTACTTTGCTAAATAAGCTTTGACTCGTTTTCACTATGACTGTATCTCAGCGCTGTGTGTTAAGCGGAGCGGTGATCTGAGGTGGAATTGGCAAGCTGGTGTGTACTGCTTCTTTGGGAGCAGCAAATCTGAATTCTGCAAGTGTTCAGCGGAACAGGGGCTGGACATTCCAGGAGAATACTTGGAGGGCTCGAGGGGTGTAGTGTGCCTATAGCTAGCCTGCAGAGAGAGCGTGTGGCCCGCATAGGCCCAGAAGGCAGTGCTTGTGTTGCCCGTGGAGTTGAGGAGCTGACCCCGGCAGGCACAGACAAGACTTCCTTCTGCTAAGGGCACATTGTAGTGAGGGCCTCACAAACCAGGGTACCCCCAGGGGGCCTGACAACAGGATGATGAGATTGTCATCCAGACGCTTGATAACCTTCACTTGCTCATCCAGGTATTCAGACACTGAGGAGGTCCGGTAGCAGGGCCTGTTCCCAGTCTTCTCCAACAGTAGTGAACCGTGAAGGGTCTCCACTGTCTTCCCCCACTCACCCTGCTCTGGCTTCTTGATGGCTTGCAGCACAATTGCTTGTTCTGGTATTTCAGGAACTTTTCTGCATGCTCCCACTGCTCATGGGACTGCTTCTTCAAGAACTGGGCGGTTGGCCTCGAGACCACTTCATGACTATCAAAGTAGTGGACATGGAAAGGTAGACATAGCCAACATACAGCTCCAGATTCTCCATGAGGATAGCAGCAGCCTCACAGTGCATGCAGAAGTTCCACCATGCCTGAGACTCCATTTCTGAACCTATAAGATTATACTGCAAAGGATCATCAAGAACTTCTGGATAACCCAGGCTGCTGAAACAAGAACACAACCCAGAAGTCCACGATTTATTAAATTTTTCATCATCATTTGCCATTAGACTTATCATTTTTAAAGCTCCTGAACCGGTTTATTTCAAAATCGGCTTGATGCTTCGGTCTCAGTGAGATCTACAGAACAAGCCAAGTTTGAAGTGTCTAGTTTAAAGTTATCTGAACACAATAAATCTGGGATCAAAACAGAAGGTGCATAAGTAACATATTTTTCACTGATAATATATTAGGTTATTTTCTGGGTGACGTAACAATAAAATATTATTAATAATAAAACCTAACTCTTATATAATGGTTTTCATCAGTAGATCTCAAAGTGCATTACACAGGGAAATCTGTAGCATGATCTCCATTTTAAAGATGGAGAAATTGAGGCACAGAGAGGGGAAATGACTTGCCCAAGGTCAGCCACCACATTAGTGTCAGAGCAGGGAATTGTTGGAGTGAAATGCACAGTGGCAGAAATCAGTCTTTAGAAATAGGTTTCAGGGCACTGTTATCATACCAGCTGTGTGCCTTGTGAATTATTCCATGCTCTCTGCTATGATGGTGGGAGGGAAGGGGAGGAGGGGGGGGGTCTCACACCGATTGTAGATTGTAGCGGATTCTCAGTTACCTTGAACCGGGAGTGGTCGTTAGGGATGATGTAGAGGTGAAGAGTCGTCTTTGCCATCTTGAGTGCCCAGTAGAGCAGCACAATGGAGTGGATCAGAATTGGTGGTTTGGAGCGATTCCCCCAGACCACTCCATACAGGGAGAAGCTGGGGTTCTCCAGCACAGCGTGGAACGGCCTCACTTGTATTGGCTTCTCCAGGGTCATCCCCTCCTCGATGAAATGGGCGATTTGCATCCAGGAGTTGTCAGCCCCTGTCAGTAGGACACAAAGCAAATGATGCTCCATTAGCTTGTTGTGATTTCTTGCTGTCAGAGAGGCCACGTATTCACCTGAGTTCTGCAAACACCTGTTCCTGCCCCCTCTCCCCCACAGAAGCAGCTCCGGGGGCGCCAAATGTCCCCACTTCCATATGCTCGGTCTGACCCCGCTCCCTGGGAGCTCCCAGCCTGCTCCCTTAGCTACTGCTAGCCTGGGTTTGTATTTACTCCTGGACAGTGTAGCATGGTCCGTATGTACAGATCCCTGGAAATGGGAGCAGAGCCCCGTAGAACCTACGCTCCCAGGGCTAACTCAAAACTCTCAGTCCAGTCATTTCTACTCCAATCTGCCTTGGTAAATGACTCGGAGATCTATGGATGAAAAGCCCTGTATTAATAGTGCTCAGAACCACATTAATGAGCGTGATCACAACTATGGTACTACTCACATTTGTAGCCATCAGTGGAAATAGGCTACAATAAAAATAAAAATTGTAACAATCAATATAATCCTGATTCTGACAGCAATTGTGGTAGTGACTATAATTGTGATCAGGACTGAAATTTCAATTAAGATTGTGGCAATGACTATAAGTGTAATTATAGCTGTCATTTCAGTTAAGATTGCGGTAATTACTAAAATTCTGATTACAGCTGTTGTTTCAGTTAACATTATAATTATGGGCGTGATTAAAATTCCACTAACAATTATTATTTGATTATAATTGTGATTGATCATGACTGCAATTATGGTTGTAAATATGATTAACATAGCCGTTGGGATTGCAGTAATATTTCTGATAGTAGGGTTACAACTGTGACCCTCATCATGATAGTAATTATGCACTGTGACTAAAGGTGGGTGAAAAACATTTTTCAGTTTGTTGGAATTTTGAAAGCAAAAAAAAATTGTTTTGGATGGAATGAAACATTTTGTTTCAGTGTCAACCATTGTTTAATGATACTGAACGTCTAAAAATAAAGTGAAAGGAAATTTGGAAACAAACCCCCCCCCAAAAAAACAAAACAAAATATTTTCAAAAAATGTTAAAATAAAACATTTCAATTTTTTTTGTAATTTTTTGTTTTAGGCTCCTCCCCGCCACCAAAAAAAAGAATAATTCGGGGGGGAGGGGGGAGAAGACAAAAATTAGTGAACCTTTTTGCTGTTGCCAATTCTACAAAGGTTAATGCACAGAATTTTGCCCAGCTCTAGCTGTGATTAATAGCCAATTAATATGAATACACCTATAGTTGTGATAGGCAAGATTGGGATTACAATGATTACTTTCCTACCTTGCCTCAGAAACACATGGAGAGGGAGGTGAACAGTTCTGTCTGGGGCACACGGTTTGGGCTCTACCTCCCAGTTCTCAGTCAAGAGAACTCAGTTATTGCTCTTGGCTACCATACCTCTGAGACACAGGAAGTGCGGGAGGTGGATGGCTGCCACAGCCCCGGCCGGTTCTGCCTGGATGCTGAACAAAGGGCCAGCGATCATCCACTTAGGAGTGCTCCAGACACTCAGATGCTGATCCCAGAAGCTGTATCCGTACTGGATGGTCACGGCTGCCCTCACCTCAAACCCCAGTTCGGTTTCAGAGCAACAGAACGAGCCTGCCCCGGGGAGGTGAACCCTGCACAGTGCGGGGAGGGGAAAAAATAAAAGAACAGGGCTAAGCAGCACGAGATGGAACCATCCCACGTTTCCTGGACTAACTCAGTTGCTGTCATAAGAACTGTAGCAAGGCGGAGTGGCCTCCCTCCAAGGCTGGCAGGGAGGAACCACTCCCCACCCTTTGGTGGGAAGAGCCAGGCCAGGCCAGTCCCTCATGCCAGAAACGGAGGGACAGAACAGGAAGACTGAGTCTCCAGCTCAGTTGGCCTGAGCCAGGGAAAGAGTGGGACTTGCTGCTGGGCCCTGGTCCAGGGACCAAGCTGTCCCAACCCCTGCCCTTGGAGCAGGACCCCGAGAGAGGGAAACTGTGGGGGCTGCCATTAGCTGAATGCCCTAAGGAGCCGCTGGCTGCCGAGTACCCCAAGGAGACTGAGGGCCTGCAAGCAATGGAGCCCTATGAACAGATAGGGGTAAGAAGTAGCCCAGGGAAACCAGACGTTAGTTGGGTTGTGTTGCCGAAACCACAGTCAGCATGTTTCAGTAGGACCCCCGCTGACCCAGTGGGGAGACCACTCGCCATTGGTAGGGTGCTGGACTGTGACCCGGGGGAGCAGAGTGGGCCCAGGTCCCTCTACTGCCAACCCCACCCCTGGGTGGCAGCCTACTCAATTTAGGCCGGATGGCTTGTCTGCGTTTACTATAGATGGCTACTGCTCTGCTCCACCCAGAGGGCTTGAGCCAGATTGTTTGCTGTCTGCCCCAGCCAGGGACCTGGGGTAAAAGACTGCCAACTATGCTGCCCTGCCAAAGGGCCAGGGCCCTAGACTCTCTTCTGGTGCTTACCACACTAATCCCTTGTCACTTGGCTATCGGCCACTAGGTGGCGTAGCAAGGCTAAACCTCCCTCTGTCTAGACAATTTCTCCCCATTAAGCTTTTGGCCTACACCTCTGAGGTTGACAGGAAGGAACCACTACAAGAATGGACATACTGGGTCAGACCAATGGTCCATCTAGCCTAGTGTCCTGTCTTCAGACAGTGACCTGTACCAGAGGCTTCAGAGGCAATGAACAGAACAGGGCAATTTCAAATGATCCATCCCATCAACCAGTCCCAGCTTCTGGCAGTTGGAGGTTTAGGGACGTCCAGAGCAGGGCTGCGTCCCTGATCCTATTGGCTAACAGCCATTGACAGACCTATCCTCCATGAAATTATCTAATTTTTTTTTTACCCCAGTTATACTTTTGGTCTTCACAACACCCCCTGGCAACAAGTTCCACAAGTTGACTCTGCACTGTGTGAAGAAGTTTCCTTTTGTTTGTTTGAAACCTTCTGCCTATCACTTTCATTGAGTGACGCTTGGTTCTTGCGTTATGAAAAGGGGTAAATAATGCTTTGACCGCACCATTCATGATTGTATAGACATCTGTTATATCCCCACTTGGTCATTTCTTTTCTAAAATGAGCAGCCCTGTCTTTTTAATCTCTCCTCATATGGAAGCTGTTCCATACCCCTAATCATTTTTGTTGCCTTTTTCCCATCACTGATCAGTCCATCCGTCCTCATAGAGGGGGTGCCGATCACAACACATCAGATGCGTTGTTCTAGCCAGTCCTCCAACTACTCGCTGGTCAAGCTGTCAGTAGCACCAGACACCCGACTGATATAGCGCACAGCAGCCTAGAACTCCTGAGTGATCCGCCAACCGCAGCCTCCCAAGCACCCGAGATTACAGGCGCGCCACCACACCAGGCCTCTTTTTCCATACCTTTTTGAATTCTAATACATCTTTTTTTACATGATGCCACAAGAACTGCATGCAATATTCATGGTGTGGGCCTACCATGGATTTCTATAGTGGCATGGTGATCTTTTCTGTTTTATTATCTATTCCTTTCCCAATGGTTACTACCATTCTGTTAGCTTTTTTGACTGCCATAGCACACTGAGCAGATGTTTTCAGGGAACTACACACACTGACTTCAAGATCTCTTTCTTGAGTGGTAACAGCGGATTTAGACCCCTTCATTTTGTATGTATTGCTGGGATTATGTTTTCCAATGTGCATTACTTTGCATTTATCAACACTGAATTTCATCTCTCATTTTCTCACCCAGTCAAGTGAGATCCCTTTGTAACTTCGCAGTCATCTTTGGATTTATTTTAAGTAATTTTGTATCATCTGCAAATTTGCCACCTCACTGTTTATCCCCCTTTCCAGATTATTTATGAATATATTGAAAGGAGGACACAGTGCAGATCCTTGTGGGACTCCACTGTTTATCTCTCCATCAGGGCTGGTGCGCCCACTAGGCAACACTAGGGTGCTGGGAGCCGAGGGGGCGGCTGGCCGCGGCTGCCTCCCGGCTCAGCGCCTGGCCGCGGCTGCCTCCTACCCTCCTGGCTCCACGGCTGAGCCAGGAGGGCGGCTGGCCATAGCTGCCTCTCGCCCTCCCGGATCCGCAGCTGAGCTGGGAGCTGGGGGGGCGCCGTGGGCGGGGGGAGGCTGCAGTGGGCAGGGGGCTGAGCTGCTGGCCCGCGGGGAGGGAGGAGCCGCTGCTGGGGGGGGGGGGGGGGGACTGGCTGCTGCGGGGGGGCGGTGTTAGCTGAGGGGGGGGGGCGCAAGGCTGGTGCAAGGAAGTTTCGCCTAGGGCGCGAAACTTCCTTGCAGCGGCCCTGCTCTCCATTGTGAAAACTGATCATTTAGTCCTACTCTTTGTTTCCTGTCTTTTAACCAGTTACTGATCCATGAGAGCTCTTTCCCTCCTATCCCATGACTTCTTAATTTGCTCAAGAGCTTTTGGTGGGAGACCTTGTCTAAGGTTTTCTGAAAGTCCAAGAACACTATATTGACAATGCTTGTTGACACCCTCAAAGAATTCTAACAGATTGGTGAAGCATGATTTCTCTTTATAAAAGCCATGTGGACTCTTCCCCAACATATCATGTTCATCTATGTATGTGATAATTCTGCTCTTTACGATAGCTTCAATCAATTGGCCTGGTACTGAAGTTAGGCTTACCAGCCTGTAAGAGCCAGCATCACCTCTGGAGCCTTTTTAAAAAGTAGGTGTTACATTAGCTATCCTCTGGTAGAGGCAGATTTCATTGATAGATTACATATGACAGTTAGTAGTTCTGCAGTTGCATATTTGAGTTCCTTCAGAACTCTTGTGTGAATACAGCCTGGTCCCAGTGACTTAATACTGTTTAGATTTCACTTTATTCGAAACCCTCATTTGACACATCAATTTGGGACAGTATTTCAGGTTTGTCACCCAAAAAGAATAGCTGTGAGGTGAGTACTTCCGCCACCCACATCCTCTGTAGTAAAAACCAATGTAAAGAATTCATTTCACTTCTCTGCAACAGCCTTGTTTTCCTTGAGTGCTCTTTTAGCACCTCGGTCGTTCAGTGGCCCTACTGATGGTTTGGCAGGCTTCCTGCTTCTGATGTACTTAAAAACAATGTTGTTGTTAGTTTCTGTGTCCTTAGCTAGTTGCTCTTCAAATTCTTTCTTGGCCTCCCCTATTATACTTTTACACTTAACTTGCCAGAGTTTATGCTCCTTTCTAGTTTCCTCAGAAAGATTTAACTTCCAGTTTTTAAAGGATGCCTTTTTGTCTCTAACCACCGCTTTTATTCTGCTGTTTACAAATGGTGGCAGTTTTGGTCCTCTGGGATTGTTTTTTATTATTATTATTTAGGGGTATACATTTAATTTGAGCCTCTATTATGGTGTTTTTAAAAGTCTCCATGCAAATTGTAGGCATTTGACCCTTGTTCCTTTAGTTCCCCTTTTTGAAGTTAAATGCTACTGTGGTGGGTTTCTTTGGCATTTCCCCCCCTACAAGGATGTTAAATTACAGAATTATATGATGGTTGCTATTTCTGAGCAGTTCAGCTATATTAGCCTCTTGGACCACATCATGTGCGCCACTTAGAACCAAATTAACAATTTCCTCTCCCCTTGTCAGTCCCACCATTTACAGGGTCTAGAAATTTTCTCTCAGCCTCCTCTGCGGAGGTGACGTACCCAAGTTGAAATCTCCCATTATTGTTGCATTTTCTGCCTTTGTGAAAAGCTACAATCACGATCACCATTCCTGTGGTTATTGCCACGTATCCCTAGACAATTTCACTGCAGAAGAACCTTGTCTAGGTCACCGTTCCCCCTGGGGCAAATAAATGGGGGTTAGCGCCAATGAGAATTTTATTGTGAAATTCTCTAGTGTGGAGAAGGTCTCAGGTGTGATAGGAGCTGACTTGTGTGCACAGACAGACTCCTGCAGAGGGGGTGACTTCAACCCAGCTCTCACCTGTATGTCTCCTGGCTCCCATCTGGGCCCCGAATAATCTCTGGGTTTATTTCTTCTGAAGGATCCTAAAACACAGGAACGGGCATTAACTCTGCTTCACTGGGGATTTCCCACTGAAGCGGTCTTGTGAGGAGGGAATCTTGTCTGCTGTGGCCAAGTGTTCAGCTGGGAGCAGTCGCTGTGACCTGGGACCCATGCAGGGCATCTGGCAGAGAGGACTCGGTGATCATTGGTGACATTAAAATTTAAAAAAAAAACATGTAGGTGGAGTCACTGCTAAAAAGAACAAGTTAAAAATCACTTAGATAAGTTAGATGCCTGCAAGTCACCAGGACCTGATGAAATGCATCCTAGAATACTCAAGGAGCTAATAGAGGAGGTATCTGAGCCTCTAGCTATTATCTTTGGTAAATCATGGGAGACAGGAGAGATTCCAGAAGACTGGAAAAGGGCAAATATAGTGCCCATCTATAAAAAGGGAAATAAAAACAACCCAGGAAACTACAGACCAGTTAGTTTAACTTCTGTGCCAGGGAAAATAATGGAGCAAGTAATTAAGGAAATCATCTGCAAACACTTGGAAGGTGGTAAGGTGATAGGGAATAGCCAGCATGGATTTGTAAAGAACAAATCATGTCAAACCAATCTGATAGCTTTCTTTGATAGGATAACGAGTCTTGTGGATAAGGGAGAAGTGGTGGATGTGGTATACCTAGACTTTAGTAAGGCATTTGATACGGTCTCGCATGATATTCTTATCAATAAACTAGGGAAATACAACTTAGATGGGGCTACTATAAGGTGGGTGCGCAACTGGCTGGATAACCGTACTCAGAGAGTAGTTATAAATGGTTCCCAATCCTGCTGGAAAGGTATAACGAGTGGGGTTCCGCAAGGGTCTGTTTTGGGACCGGCTCTGTTCAATATCTTCATCAACGACTTGGATATTGGCATAGAAAGTACGCTTATTAAGTTTGCAGATGACACCAAACTGGGAGGGATTGCAACTGCTTTGGAGGATAGGGTCATAATTCAAAATGATCTGGACAAATAGGAGAAATGGTCAGAGGTAAACAGGATGAAGTTTAATAAGGATAAATGCAAAGTGCTCCACTTAGGTAGGAACAATCAGTTTCACACATACAGAATGGGAGGAGACTGTCTAGGAAGGAGTACAGCAGAAAGGGATCTAGGGGTTATAGTGGACCACAAGCTAAATATGAGTCTACAGTGTGATGCTGTTGCAAAAAAAGCAAACATGATTCTGGGCTGCATTAACAGGTGTGTGGTGAGCAAGACACGAGAAGTCATTCTTCCGCTCTACTCTGCGCTGGTTAGGCCTCAACTGGAGTATTGTGTCCAGTTCTGGGGACCGCATTTCAAGAAAGATGTGGAGAAATTGGAGAGGGTCCAGAGAAGAGCAACAAGAATGATTAAGGATCTAGAGAACATGACCTATGAAGGAAGGCTGAAGGAATTGGGTTTGTTTAGTTTGGAAAAGAGAAGACTGAGAGGGGACATGATAGCAGTCTTCAGGTATGTAAAAGGGTGTCATAAGGAGGAGGGAGAAAACTTGTTCATCTTAGCATCTGAGGATAGAACAAGAAGCAATGGGCTTAAACTGCAGCAAGGGAGGTTTAGGTTGGACATTAGGAAAAAGTTTCTAACTGTCAGGGTGGTTAAACACTGGAATAAACTGCCCAGGGCGGTTGTGGAATCTCCATCTCTGGAGATATTTAAGAGTAGGTTAAATAAATGTCTATCAGGGATGGTCTAGACAGTAATTGGTCCTGCCATGAGGGCAGGGGGCTGGACTCAATGACCTCTCGAGGTCCCTTCCAGCCCTAGAATCTATGAACCCCAACTAAATCATCCCAGCCAGGGCTTTGTCAAGCCTGACCTTAAAAACCTATAAGGAAGGAGATTCCACCACCTCCCTAGGTAACTCATTCCAGTGAAAACGTTTTTCCTAATATCCAACCTAAACCTCCCCCACTGCAATTTGAGACCATTACTCCTTGTTCTGTCATCTGCTACCACTGAGAACAGTCTAGATCCAGCCTCTTTGGAACCCCCTTTCAGGTAGTTGAAAGCAGCTATCAAATCCCCCCTCATTCTTCTCTTCTGCAGACTAAATAACCCCAGTTCCCTCAGCCTCTCCTCATCAGTCATTTGCTCCAGCCTCCTAATCATTTTTGTTGCCCTCTGCTGGACTCTTTCTAATTTTTCCACATCCTTCTTGTAGTGTGGGGCCCAAAACTGGACACAGTACTCCAGATGAGGCCTCACCAATGCCGAATAGAGGGGAATAATCACTTCCCTCGATCTGCTGGCAATGCTCCTACTTATACAGCCCAAAATGCTGTTAGCCTTCTTGGCAATAAGGGCACACTGTTGACTCATAAATTAAGAGCACATTAAGAACACATCTTTTTTTCTGCTGTGAAGACATATCCTTAAATAGTTTCCGATTCCTCCATTTGCCATCACCTGACTGGCCCCCCAGGCACAATCCTGCTGAAATAGATTTCCTCTGATCTAAGCAGTGGAGGTGTTAGAATACCCCTGGCTCAGCTCAGAGGGTGAAATCACTGCCAGAAATCACAGAGAAAGGGATAATACATAAGGAAAGAGACTGACAGACAACAAGCAAGGGAAAAAATTACACCTAATCTCTTACCTCCTCTCTGGGACACAGTTTGCATTTGTCCGTTTCCCAGTTGTCCCCAGTGGGATCCTCCTTCCTGCTTTGTTTTCCTGCAGCAGACAGGGAGACATTATTTCACGTAATACATTCTCCAAGGGATTATTTTTAAGTGCAATTGGGTTTTTCAGGTTGGTGAAAAACAAATGAGACCAGAGCAGAGGCAAATTTTGCAGCCTGGGGGACATTAGTGACATTAAAAAAAATTGTAAAATGTAGGTGGAGATTAGTTAAACAGAGAGACAAAGGGGAAAAGAGGGGTCATAAAAGGACAGGGGAGAGGGTGATGGAGGAGGGTGTGAGGAGCAGGTGTGGAGGGGAAGAGACCGTGAAGGAGAGATCGGAACCAATAGCCAATCAGTGCAGGGAAGAACACTGTCAAAAAGCAGCCTGATGACAGCACCAGCAATCAACCGATTAAATCCAGTGCAGCTAAAGGGGGACGTTGTGTGGATGGTCGAAGGGAGCGTCTGGATTCTATCCACTCAGGCCCCTCAAACTACCCCACATCGCCCGGTCAATTTCAGCCTCACTCACCTGCCTCTTCGGCCTTGGAGCCCGTGAAGGAGAGATGCCTCTTCATGAAGGCAATTGCTGGGGAGTGTGGAAATACACTATGAATAAGTTTATATAAATATCTAGCACAGTTCTCTAGCACCTTTTGGCCCAGAGCGCTTCTCACAGGTAGGAACACAGAATCCATCTAGCCTAGTGTCCTCTGATAATGGCCAGCATCAGATGCTTTGGAGGCAGGTGTAGGAACCCTGTTGTAGAAGATATGGGGTAATCTGTCTCCCACATAGGTCTTGTCCTGGTCTCTAATAGAGACTGGCTTAAACCCTGAAGCAGGAGGCTCAATAGCCCCTGCAAAATCCATATCATTAAGAATTATGCTAACTCGGGAGAGTCTTGTGATCCATATAAACATCCAATTCCTTCTTGAATCTTGTTAAATTCTTGGCCTCAGTGACTTCCTGCGGCAGGGAGTTCCACCGGCTACTTACACCTTATCTGGAAAGGATTTCATTTCATTGGTTTTGAATTGGCCACCTTCCAATGTCATTGAACGTCCCCTTGTTCTTGTGTTAGGAAGAGAGGAGAACTGTAGCTCCTGAGCTCTCTTCTCCAGGCCATTCATTATTTTACATATTTTTATCATGTCCCCTCCTTTCTAATGTAACAATCCCAGTCTTTTCAATGTCTCTCCATAGGAGAGTTTTCCCAGCTCCCTGATCATTGTCATCACCCTCCCATGACCCCCCCCCCCTTCTGCAATATCCCTTTGGAGATGGGGTGCCCAGGCCTGCACAAAGTATCCTCGATGAGGCCACACCATTGATTTATATAAACGCATTATGAATCTGGCTAAATCTGGAGCCACCCCACTGAAGTCAATGGGGTTAGGGAGAGATTCTGATCTCAGCAACCCTGGTGTAAATCCAGAGGGACTCGGCTGAAATTAATGAGGTTAGGGGCAGCTTCTGATCTCACTTATCCTGGTGTAAATCCAGAATAACTATCTTGATCTAACTGGAGCCAAAGCCAGATTTACAATGGGGTAGCTGAGATCAGAAACTGGCCTGAAGTGTTTATTTGCTGTGAGGGCCTCTCACCAAAGTGAACATGCAGTAAAACAGTATTCCAAATGAGGCCTGCCTATACGTATATGTATATGTGAAGGAACTACGATCCTTGTGCATGCACAGCATATTATTCACCCATAGACTGAAATGTAGCCACCTCTGGGGTGGGGCACAGCAGCTGGATAGCAGCCACTCCACACAGAGATCATCCACCCAACACTGAAATGCTCTTTAAATTGGATGTTTTGGAAGGAAAAAGGGAATGAAATTTAGCACCTGTTCCAGGAAGCCAAGCCCAGGTTTTGCTTTCCTCTCTCAACCCTGTAGCCTATAAGGCTAGCTTGCTTGCATCTCTTTTCTTATGGTTTTGATTGTTTGTTTTATTATAATAGATTTATAGACTTATATTAAAGTAGTTTGGCTGTAACGCAAGAGACCTACAAGTGAAGGCAAAGTTAGGTCCCAGACGTACGTACGCTTTCACCTAGATAGTGATAAGTTAAAGCATAAGGTCCATATATGGCAGCGACCTTTAGCTTAGGGCTAGTCTACACTACCTGCCCGATTCGGCGGGTAGCAATCGATCTTCTGGGGATCGATTTATCACGTCTCATCTAGACGCGATAAATCGAACCCAGAAGTGCTCCCCATCGACTCCGGTAATCCAGCTCGGCGCGAGGAGTAAACGGAGTCGACGGGGGAGCGCCAGACTTCGACTTTACAGGGTCCACACTGCGAGATAAGTCGAGGGAGGTACGTCGACTTCAGCTACGTTATTCACATAGCTGAAGTTGCATACCTTACATCGATCCCGCCCCCCCCAGTGTAGACCAGCCCTTAGATAGATAAAGGATGCGTTGACACAGGGAGGCATAGGGGCTTTCTGAAGTTCATGCCCTCTGTAAACAGGTAAGAAAGAACCAAAATAACCAGGAGAACAAAAATAACAAATGTCTGAATGATCTAATGTCATTAATATGTATGTACATGTCATCAATACGTACAAATATACCAGCCTATGGAGTATGTTACCAAAACATTTTGGTGGGGGAGGAAACATTTTGGTGGGGGAGGGCTCAAGCACCCATGTCCTATAAGAGGGATGACATAACACACCATTATCTAATCTAAGTGTCTAAGGGTATGTCTACACTACCCGCGGGCAGCGATCGATCCATCGGGGGTCGATTTATCGCATCTAGTCCAGACACGATAAATCAACCCCCGAGCGCTCTCCTATCAACTCCTGTACTCCACCGCTGCGAGAGGCGCAGGCGGAGTTGACGGGGGAGCAGCAGCAGTTGACTCGGTATGTGGATCTAAGTGGATCTAAGCAGCAGCAGTCGCTGCGGTAAGTGGATCTAAAGTACGTCAACTTCAGCTACGTTATTCTCGTAGCTGAAGTTGCATATCTTAGATCGATCCCCCCCACCCAGTGTAGACCAGGGCTAAGAATTTAAACTTCAGGCGTCTTTCTTCGTTTATTAGTCTGTTAGTTAAGGTAAATTCTAAGTCAGCTTCAATAGCTCTTAGCTCCAGCTTTTTCTAAGCTCTGCACCTCCCACTCAAGAATTGAGGAACCCAAAGCGAGGCTGGTCCTTGGTCTCTTATAACCAGGTCATCAAGGAAGGGTGTGAGTATATTAATCAAAAGCGTCATAGTATATAATAGCATATGTATCTTTAAAATAATAGTATTGCATTTGTAACTCTGATTATTTTACCATTTGATTATAATTCCTTTTTCATCTCAATAAAAGTCTATGAGACTATATTGGTCTCAGTGTGAGCGTCCTGTCATGCCCCCGAGGGTGCTGTGCATATTCTGTGTAGCCAGATTCTGGGATAAAAACCTGATCAGATTGATTGGCGAGCCTATAACCCATACTAATAATAATAACCTCCTAAAATCAGGCAACAATCCCCATGTGGCCCCTCTCTGGTGGGAAAAGTCAAACAGGCCCAAACCCCTGCAATGACTCTGGTCCGACATACAGCCCTGGGGCTGTCACGGTCCATCATAGCAGTGAATTTTCCCCCAGGGCCCCTGCCATCACCCTGAGCGATTCTCAACTCACCGGATGCTAGCGTCCCTCCTTCACCAGGGGGAATCTCATCGCCTGAACCTGCGAAGTGGCTCTTTGGTCCTAAAGATAAGAGAGAGCAGAGGAGTTCTCCATGGAGAGGTACTAGAGAGTTGGCTTCCCAGATCAGAGGCGAACGCACTAACCCTGGAGTAACGCTCTCCTAGCCCCTGCACTGACATCCAGACAAATGGACAGAGGGAGAGAGAGAGAGATTAGCATTACATGATAGACACACATACTCAGGTACCTCCACCGTGAGCTTGGGATAAAGAGATCCAACAGACCACAGGGCCAGATTTTCATGTGCTCAGCTCAACTCACCTGAATCACCTGCTTTAGTGCAAGTGGACGGCTTCCGCTCTTCTTGTGGATGGCTCGAAGCTGTGGGAGAGACTTAGGAGAAAGTGAACTTGAAAGGTAAAAACAGGTCAGGACTAGAGATGGACAAAAACATTTCATATGACTTTTTGTTGACAAAAAACATTTCAGCTTCAGCCACACCAAAACATTCTGTGAATTGGTGTCAGTTTGGCAGACTTGTTCATTAAGGAAAAAAAACCTTTAAAAAAAATTCCACAGAAATCTTAAACATTTCACGTTGACATATTGGAAACATTTTTGATTTTTCACTTCAAAACAAACCTTTTGTTTCCAGGTTTCCTTTAATTTTTTTTAAAGCAATCAAAAATGCTTTAAAAACAGTCAAAAGTGAAACAAAAGTTTCAATTTTGTCCAAACAAACCTAAAATCAACATTTTTACATTTTTGGGGGGTTGCCATTAACGTAGAAAATAATTTTCAGTTTGATGCAAAAGGAATTCCCCCCTCCCCCCGATTTTTCAGAATTTTTCAGCAACGCAAAAAAAATCTATGTTTCCACCAGAGTAAGCTGGGATCTTTAGTAATAACACTAGGTCAAGTCTGCCCCTTAATAGTTGATTTATATCAGTTATGTTTCCAAGGCTCTGCCTGGTGCAATCAAATCAGTTCTCCATTCACATGGATGAGAGTTGTTTATAGTGCTGATGATACAGTAGATAGATTTTGGCACCTGAGCAGAGGTGTCAATTACAACAGAAAGCAAGACGGGAGATTCAGGCTTTAAGAGCAGAGGAAAACAAAAGCTTAAGATGAGGACGAATGAGCAAAAGGAAGGAATCTTTAAAATATTTGTGGCCAGATAATTTTAGCAGGTTCCATTGACTCTCATACCCCACAATCCACGAGGGCAGTAGCTTCCCTTTACTAAGTTCCACTGGGATTCACCTGAATAAGGATTGAGCAAAATCAGAGTGTCAGCCACTGAGAACTGAAATCTCACTTGTATAATATTTGCTACAACAGAGGAAAAACTCCTATACATGCAGGCAGGGTGAATAAAAATCAATGATTTTTTTAAAAAAAACCAGATTTTTATAGGTTTTTTTCCTCAAAAAACATTTTATGTAAAGATAGTTTTAATTGAGATATCTTTGAGCTATAATGTATTTATCATGGAATAGGGATTATAAATTCTAATTCTATAGTATGAGACAATATATTCATGTAATGTTTAAGAAGAGTTTTGTAAATGAATTCCAATAGTTCATGGATTAGCGACCCAATTTTATGGGATTCCACAGGCTTCTGTATAGATTATTTAGGTTAATCTTTCTATCTACCCAATGGGAGCCAGTGCTCAGTCTAGAAGATACCATCAGAGATGCTTAGTTTTGCCATTCTCAAACTGTGGATTTGTGTCTCCAGGGGTAACATGCTTGTTAAAGGCAAAAATGTTTTTAAATAAATAAACAGAGGTGAGAAATAATAGACCTCAACTCTATTGTCCCTCTGCAAATTTGTGTACACGGAGTCAATCCCTTAACTCTCTCTAAAAGTGCAAAGTTTCAAAAAGTTCAGTGAATAGAAGATTGTTGGGGCGGAATAGATCTGGACAAGGAGAAGATAAATGTGAGAAATGAGCAGGAGTGAAAGTAATTTAAAGGATTTACCGGTACTCCGGAGTACTGAGGAGGGGGCGGGGCCTCAACTGTAAGAGGTGTTGCCTCTACCGGAAGAGGTGGGGCCTTTAAATCCCCAGGCCGTTTAAATCAGGATTTAAAGGGCCCGGGGCTAGGGTTGTGGTAGCAGCAGCTGGGAGCCCCGGGCCCTTTAAGTCACCCCCTGAGCTCCCAGCTGCCTCTGCAGCTGGGAGCCCTGGGGTTTGGGGGTGGGTTAAAGGGAACGATTTAAAGGGCCCAGGGCTCTAGCTGCCGCTATTGCAGCAGAGCCCCGGGGCTCCAGCAGCAGGGCTCGGGCAGCAATTTAAAGGGTCCTGGGGCTCCGGATGCCGCTACCACCCCGGGCGCTTTAAATCATCCCTGGAGCCCTGCTGCCGGAGCCCTGGGGAGGCGACGGTGGGGCTCGGGCGGCTATTTAAAGGGCCCAGGGCTCCCGCTGCCTCAACCGCCCCGGGCCCTTTAAATCATCCCCGGAGCCCTGGGGTAGCGGTAGCAGGGCTCTGGCGGCGATTTAAAGGGCCCGGGGCAGTAGCGGCAGCAGGAGCCCTGGGCCCTTTAAATAGCCGCCCGAGCCCCACTGCCGCTACCCCAGGGCTCCGGCAGTGGGGCTGAAATAAACAGGGGTTCGGCGGAATTTAAAGGGCCCAGGGCTCCAGCCGCTGGGGCCTTTAAATTGCTGGCTGGGGAAGCCAGTCCGTCCCGGTACGGCGCACCAGCTCTTGCCGGTACGCCGTACCGGGGCGAATCGGCTTACTTTCACTTCTGGAAGTGAGGGACATATGCTTGTTTTGTTAAATTATATGTTTGCTGTTGAAGAAAAAAATCCAGAATACTTAATTTTGTTGTTTTAGTTAAATAAAACAATTTGAATGTCTGTCCGGTGAAGTTCTCCTCTTAATACAGCATGGCAAGAAAATCCTCCAAATATTAATGATTAACCTGTTGAATTGGAGATAGTTCACCTCCCAATGATTTCATAAATATCTGCTTCAATTACCTTTGGTAAATGTTTGGTTATTCCAATCATTCATTGTCTGATATAGCTGTAAAACTAGGCTGAAAAGTTTTCAAAATAAATCACTGTTTAAAAATGTTTAGTGTGTACATTCTAAAAATGAACCCTACATCTATCTCTGAGTTGTGAAAAATATGTATTAAGGTTATAACAACCAACCAGAATGCACTTTTATGTAGAAAACCATGATTAAATCGAGTCTTCCTGACTAGTGATTTAAATCATGATTTAAATGAAATCCACCCTGATGCAGGTCCTACCCTGGTAGGAAGACAGGCTGGTTTTGTGGTTAAGGAACTAGCAAAGGGCCCATGAAATCTGGATTCAATTTGCAGTTTGGCCACAGACCCATGTGACATTTGGGGAAAGTCACTGACTGTCTGGACCTCTGGTCCCCATTATTAACCTCCCATTGTCTGCCCTGTCTGTTTAGATAGGGAATTCTCTGGGACAAGGACTGTCTCTCAGTGTGTCTGTCCAGGGCCATCAGGGTTTGTGCAGCACCCCTTGCTCTGAAGTGAGTTACCCATACTCACAAGCAGCATGGGGAAGTGGAATTCTGGAACAGGCAGAAGAAGGCTGGATCGTGTGAGCTTTTACTCATTTGACCTTTCCATCCACAGCTCTCCCACTCTCTGCCCTTGAGCAGACATGTTGTCCCATGCAAAAAAAAAAGTCAGCCAGGCCCAGAGCACTCTGGGATCACAGTTGCCAACTTTCATGCGTTAAATAAGCACCCCGACTTTCACCATAAACCAAAAAACAAGCTAATCCCATTTCAAAATAAGGCCAGAACAAGCCAATCCCTAAAACCCACAACTCTCTATGTGACTAGACGCCCCTGGGTGTGCAGTCAGGGACGGTAGGGGCTCACTGTGCACCCCTGACTCTCTTCCCCTGCTTGCCGGGAGCCAGGGGGGAAAAATGGAGCAACAAGCTACAAGCAAAAAACTAGCCAACAAACAACTCACAAGCCGATTAAGCCAAAAACAAGCCCAATTTCTGCGGGGGTTTTTGGTGGGTTTGGCATGTCTGTCTGGGATGCTTGCCCATAAACCATTGCACCCGGGGCCTATCAGCAAAGCCTGGAAGAGATGTATCTGCACTCCGCCAGGCCTTGAATCCAGACCTGTTGTAACTCAAGTGAAGAGCCATCGAGTCAGCTCTAGACAAGGTCTAGATTTACCTTTCCGGAGCCTGGCTTCAACATCTTCCAGGACTTTCTGAACCACCTTTGAGTCCCCTCTGCAATGCCTGAGCAGCAGGTCGGTTAGTGCTGCAGGGTCAGCTGGTGTTACAGGGATGGGCTTAGATCCCTCCTCCAGCAGGATTTCACTCAGCTTATCCTTGAATCCCTCCAACTCCTCCTGGCCCAAGGCTTTCAGCTTCCTCAGCAGGTCACTTCTCCCAGGGGCCTCCATGCTGCTTCCTGATCAGCCCGGCCAGCAGAGAGAGAGTCAGGAAACTGCAGATCAGTGCTGAGTGCCACGGGAAGCAAAGATTGTTGCCCCCTGAGAAGTGGGAAGGACTCAGGCTCCAGGAGACTGCCCCATTACACCTCACACTCTCCAGCACTTCCTGATTCCTGCTCCTTTAGTGAGATCACACTGTCCAATCAGGGTGCTGGTTTAGGTGGAGATCTCGCCTCTGTATTGCCTGTGACGTTTACCCACATCTGACATCCCCTGTCCAGAGGTCAGTGGGCTGTTTCTCTCTCTCTTCATTATATGCCTGGTTTGGATCACTGCAGTTTACTGACTGAGCCTTTATAGATACGGGAATTTAATCAGCAAACTGTGGGACACATTTTAACATCAGCGGAGGAGTCACTTTGGATTTACACCACGATCACCGAGATCAGAATCCAGCCCTGACTTTGTAGGGTGACCAGAGAGCACGTATGAAAAATCGGGATATGGGGTGAGGGGGGCAATAGGCACCCATAGAAAAAGCCTCAAATATCGGGACTGTCCCTATAAATTCAGGACATCTGGTCACCCTAATTGCATTAGAGTCACTCTGGATTCACAGCTGGGTAACTGAAACCATAATCAGGTCGTGACTATTACCATTAGTGGAGTCACTCCAGATTTACACTGGAGTAACCGAGATCAGCATCGGGCCCTGCTTCCATTGACTTCAGTGGGGTCGCTCTGGATTTACATCAGGGTCGCTGAGATCAGATTCTTGACAGCTGCGTATGTTTTAAGCGCTCTGCATATGTTACCTAATGAATAGGCCCACACTACACCCCTCTGAGGGAGATCAATATTATTAACCTCATTTTACAAATGGGGAAACTGAGGTAGACAGCAAGGGGAAGTGACCAAACTCACACTGCACGTCAGTACAGAGCTGGTCTTGGGACCCAAGAGGTCCTGCTTCCTAGCACCACAGTTTGTCTCTGTTGTGGATAACTTTTTTTAAAAATGAGCCACCCCACCGGCTCTGATGCTGTCTCTCTCACGGAGCACTAAGCTACACTCGGGGAGACATTGGGGAGAATTAGCTAGTGTGTGTGGATTCACAAGGTGAGAGTTATCGGTGGGGGGTTGTAAGGCACTGAAAGAGTTAACTATACTGACTCTATACCAGGCTGCCTTATCTCTGTGCCCCTTGTTCCTGCCTGTGCCCCAAGACAGGCGGTTGGACCCCTATTTCCAGACAGAGAGAGGCAATGGAAAAGGAATAGAGGAGGAGAGAGAAAGTGAGAGTCCTCTGCAGTGGGAGGGTTTGTATTCCTCACCGTGGAGCACCCAAGCAGCCCCCAGAACAGGCTGAGCAGAAAGAAGACAGAGGAAGGCCCAGATCCACAAAGGTTTTAGGCACCTAACTCCCATTGATTTCCAGGGGAGTTTAGCACCTTTGAGAATTTGGGATGAGATCCCCCTCCAGCCTGCCCAGGGAGACAAAATAAGTCCCTTAGGACGAGTCTCTGCAGTGAAACAGGGCTGCAAACCCAAAACCAGGCACACAGCCACATTTTGGAGATTAAGATCCCGCAGGAAGGGCAGGGGAAAGGGCTGTGCAGGGAGAGAAAAGCCAGGCTGCCTTAAAGGAACAGGTCTAGACGTGGGAGGGGAATTAAAGCAGAGCCCTTGTAGGGCAGTGGTTAGTCAGCGTTTCCCGTAACATCTCTAGAAAGCCCGGGTATTTTTGAACAGTTTCTTGTTGCACCAGGAATGCATAATGAGAGAAATCACAAGCTATCTATAGGGGCGCCATTTGTGGGGGTACAGATGGGCGACTTTCATACAGGAGGTGTGCTCTCGGGCAGAGCTAACTGCAGCATGGGGGTTAATGTGAGTTCTGCAGAGGAGAGGTGCCCCTGGGGCAGGGAGTCAGTATTTTGTTTGCAAACAGAGGCAGGGTGATGAAGATCAGAAAGGGCTGGTAATTGCCTGTAAAACAGGAATCCCTCTGCAGGGGGTGGGGGTGTTGGAGAGAGAAGGCAGGGGACTCAGAAGAGCCAAGGTTATATTCTGAAAAGAGGGAGATTTGAGGGGCATAAGTGAAAAGAAGGGGCCAAACCCCAGGGAAGGGCCAGCAGTGGTATAAAAAGGTTCCCACTCTACCTGCGGTACTTATGTGGTCCCATTACCCTAGCATCTGAGTGCCTCACAATGTCTAACCCAGGGGGAGGCAACCTATGGCACGCGTGCTGAAGGCGGCACACAGGCTGATTTGCAGTGGCACTCACACTGCCCAGCACAGGCGCCAACTTCCGGTGGCGCTGGTGGGGGCTGACGCCCGGCGTCAGGGGCGGGGCCCCGCCCCGATGCTGGGCTCCGCCCCCGACGCCGGGCGGCATGGCGTGGCCCCGCCCCCGATGCCGGGTGACGTTGCGGGGCCCCACCCCGACGCCGACGCAACGTCGCCCAGCGTTGGGGGCGGGGCCCCGCAACGTTGCCCGGTGCTGAGGTGAGATTGCCGCAGGTCCCGGGGCTGGCGGGGAGCTGGGCGCGGGCCCCAGGGCTGGCGGGGAGCTGCCGGTGGGTGCTCTGCACCCACCAATTTTTCCCCGTGGGTGCTCCAGCCCCGGAGCACCCACGGAGTCAGCGCCCATGCTGCCCAGGTCTTGGCCACCGTTCCAGGGGGCTCTGCATTTTAATTTAATTTTAAATGAAGCTTCTTAAACATCTTTAAAACTTTATTTACTTTACATACAACAATAGTTTAGTTATATACTAAAGACTTATAGAAAGAGACCTTCTAAAAACTTTAAAATGTATGACTGGCACATGAAACCTTAACTTAGAGTGAATAAAAGAAGACTCGGCACACCACTTCTGAAAGGTTGCCGACCCCTTGTCCTGGATAAGATGGCTCAGATATTTAAGTATGAAGTGTATAGTTATTGAGCACATGTTGATCTCTGTGAGTGGAGGCACAGATGGCAACAGACGTTTAACTTGATTAAGAATGAGAAGATTTGACCCTCCAACTTTCTTTCATAACAAAGAGCTGCCCAGAGCTCCCGTGCCTGTTTGTTTTCCTTTCCTGCCTGCAGTGGCCCTGAAATACCTCAGACGTCTCCATTTTTTGCCTCAACTTTAAAACGTGGAATTTTCTCCGTGTTTGGTTTTAAATATTCTCCTGCGAGAACTGCAACTCAGTCACAAGAGTGTTGTGTTTAAGAGCCTGCTGGAAAGTAACTAACCTTTAATCAGAAGTGAAAGCGGGCTTGCCAACTCTCGTGATTTTGTCATGAGCACCGTTCCCTCTAAGCTGCGCGCACAAAAATTTGCACAGAAGCACAACAATTTGCATAGAAGAAATGTTTTGCGCACATGGCCTGTCAAAAATTAGAGGGAACATTGGTCATGAGTCTCATGATAATGATTATAAGAAAGAAAAACTTGTAGCACCTTAGAGACTAACAAATTTATTTCAGCATAAGCTTTCGTGGGTTAATACCCACTTCATCGGATTGTTTTCCTTAAAGCCCCAGCTCCCGGAGTCAGGTGGATGTGTGAATTCAGTCTTCAGTCTTAAACAAAAATGAAGTTTCTAGCCCTCGTGGCTGTGGAGAAAGCTTCAAAATGAGACCCCCCGTGCACCCCAGAAGCTCAAAGAGCAGAAGGCAAATAAAAAGAACTGCAACGCTGTAATTTTTACATAATCTCATGATTTCAAAGCCAATCTCGTGATTTTTGATGGGTCTGGTTCATGATTTTTGAACATCTGGGATTGGCAATACTGTAAAAGTGACTGGAAAGTGTCAGTTTCACTCCTTTTGAAGGTCAGTTTCTAGTTTTGTTATTTGCATTGGGGTAACACCCCTAGAACCCGAGGCAGGTGCAGTATAAACTCACAGGGCCTTGCCCTAGTAGGATGTTTCCAAAAGTTAAATGATCTGTTCCACGCTTGGTGAGCTGCAGAAGAGTGATAGAAAGTCCTCTCGATTTTCCTAGAGGTGTTTCAATTGTTGTCTTCAAAAGAACGAATATACATTAAAATGTTAAACCAAGCCAGTATCCCTTAAGTGAGTCGACACAAGATGTGAGAACTACTGTCAGAGCTGAGTGGGTCAAATATTTATTTCATTCTTTTTGAAAAAAATATAGAAAAAAAGACACATTGTTCCTGTCCGCAAATTTCAAAGTAGCCCCTGCAATCATGGTTAAAGTTGCCCCCGCCCCAAATCTAAAATGGCGCCCCCCTACTGGAGGTGAGACAGCTGATGTCCTGAGGCCATCAGGGTAAACTCTAGCTCAGAAGAAACTGCCTGATGTTTGGATTCAGCAGGACAAAAAAAAAGTGATCCCTGCAGGCCATCAAAGGTGACGATGGGGGTGAGTCATAACATGGACGCGCCACAAAAGAAGCTGGCAAAGCAATGCCAGAGAGCAGAACACCTGAGCAACCCCGACTGAAGATTTTGCCAGTACGGAGCACCTGTGTTTCTAGGAAATATAGGGCAGCGGTATGAAAAATACTGGACAAAGCACAACCCAGGACACAACTAGACAGTCTGAGATGCAGCAGGCCCAGTAAGCTGGAGCGGGGTACTGAATTAACTCCTCCCGTGTGTGACCAGAAAGGTAGCTCATTGGTCAAACTTCATGACACCTGAGCAGCTCCCACTAGGTCGGTCTGGGAACCTGGTCAGTGGCAGCCTGCTGCCTGTGTGCGGCAGTAGCGGCTTGGCTGAGAGCCCCAAAGAAAGGCTGCAAAGCTTTAGGACTCCTCGGCTGTCTTTCTGTGCTTCAATTCTTGCTCCCAGTCCAGTCTGGGACTTGACAAACCTGGGTTCAATTCCCTGCTCTGCCACCGACTCCCTGTCTGACCTTGGGTACGTCACTTAGTCTCTCTGGGCCACAGTTCCCATTTGTAAAATGGGGAGAGCTCTACTTCTCTACCTGAGGATGAACGGATTAGGAAGTGCTCAGACACCATGGAAACTGGAGTATTGTAAGTCCTTAAGATTGATAAGCAGCAAGCCCCTTAGATCAAAAGGCAAAAAGATTAATACACTAGTAGCCTGCAGTGCACCCTAAATGCATTACATGGAGCTAGAGATCTTCATTTTTCCCAGCTGGAGGCCTCATTCCCACCATGTCCTCCTCATGGCAGAAGAAGAATATAAAGTCTGTTATTAAAACCCTGTGTGACTGGCAGAGGTGTTAAAGAGACAGAGCTGCCAGCCGAGCAATCTCTGGAGGGGAATCTATGACTTTGGAATTCACTCCTGCTCAGCTTGGTTTGAAGGAATCCATTTATATTCAGCTCACACTGCTAAGTCCATCTCTGAACAGACATTTGGGGAAATCTTGGGTGTGGGGTTTCAGTAGGGAGGTGTGGAGAACTGGGGGGGTTAGATTTGGCAATATCTGTTGTCTAGCTGGCTGCTCTAACCACTAAACACCCTTCCCCTCCCAAGAGCAAGAAATAGAACCCAGGAGTCCTGACTCCCCCTGCCCCCAGCTCTAATCGCAATCCTCTCCCAGTCAGAGCTCAGATGGAACCCAGGAGTCCTGCTGCCACCCACTGTCACTACACAAACATTCACCATGACAGATTGCCCAGGAGTGCCAAGGGGTAGGAGATTTTAACAGTCCTTGATGTCAGGTGATGGACTCAGGCCAGGTCTGCACTAAGAAGTTAAGTCGACCCAGCGACGTCACTCAGGAATAAGAAAAATCCATTTATCTGAGCAATACCGTTAAGCTGACCTAACCCCTGGTACAGGCAGCGCTAGGTAGATGGAAGAATTCTTTCATCTACGTAACTAGCGCCTCGCGGTGAAGTGGATTAACTACAGCCATAGGAGAACCCCTGCCGTCGCTGTAGTGTGTGTCTACACTGATGTCTACAGCAGTGCCGTTGCAGTGTTTGTAATGAAATCATAGCCTCGTGCAGCCAGGTGACTCATCTGGAATTAGGAGGTGAACTGGTTCTTGTCTCTAGAAGGGGAGAAGAGCCTAGTGGACTGAAGGAGCTAGGACTGGGACACTGGATTTCTGGGTTCTATCCCAGTTCAGGGAGGGGAACGGAGAGGAAGAGGTGGGGTTATGACTCATGAACTCCATTCCCAGCTCTGGGAAGGGGTCAATCTCGTGAGTTGGAACAGCCTGGGAACTGGAAACCAGGACTCCTGGGTTCCATTCCTGATGCTCCAGTGCGCAGTGCAATGGAATAGGATTAGAATAGGTGATTGCATAGACAAGGTGAAGGGTTGGGCCTTGACACAGCACAAAAGAGCCCAGGAAAAAGACCCTGAATAGGGGGACAACCCGGGGCAAACTGAAGTTAAGGAAACACGCTGTTTATGAAAAGAGACAAAAAGTCAGGACCGGTATAATAGGAGAAAGAAAGGCACAAGACAGCACCCATGAGGGAGGCAGCACTTTGCCAGCATGAGGATGTCATGGAAAGTGGAGCCCAGCTCTCTCGACTGGACAAGGGCAGTACACGAGAAAGGAGCTTGCCAGTAAATATAGGCTCTAGGCTGCATTTTATATTTTTCTTTGATCTGTAACCATATGTTCGTATGTCTTATACTTGCGTCTATTTGAATCTTTATCAAATAAAGATCTATTTGGTTTTATTAGACACCTGAGTGCTGTCTGCCACGCTGAAGGTGCCACAGCATTTGACCGGCTGGATTTCGAAATAATGGTTTCCCTTTGCACAGGGAAGTAAATTAACCACTTGCCCTGCCGTTATGCAAACAAAGCATTTTTTTTTCATTCAGTTTCAGTGCCTGCTGAGCTGAGAGAGAGATCCTCATCGTTATATCCCTTACACCAACACAGCAGGAACTGAACAAGGGACCTCCAGGGTTAAAAACATGAGCTGGGGCTGTAACAATTCACATGCCCTTTGGACTGGCGCAGAGGGGAACCTCTGCCACACCCACGCGGAACGCTAGGTTACACTCACATATAGCCGCTAGGCCCAGTCGGGAAGGGCAATCCCGCACATGGTGCCCAGTTTCCTTCTCTCTGAGATGCCCTGCCCACCACCAAATATTAGTGCAATTGCACTGCAAGGAACTCTGCTTACCCTAAATACAAACAGGTTTGAGAGTAGACTCCGGCTTTACACTGGGGTCACTGCAATCAGAATCCAGCTTGGATGCCACTGAATTCAGTGCAGTCACTCTGGATTTACACTTACTTACTAAGAACAAAATAACCTTCAAATCTGGCCCTTTATCATAGTTCAGGCTCACAAAGGGACAGAGTCAAAGTTGTCCTTTAACTTTGCTGTATTCTGACTCTTATTTATATGAATTACCTTCATTTCACTTTTGCAATCTTAATGTTCCAGTAATTACATGTGTATGCACACCCATTCTCTTTCTCTGATCCCCTCTGATTATTATTATTATTATGGTGAATTGGCAGTGAGGACTCCTAGATTCTAGTCCCCATCTTTAGAAGGTGAGTGGGGTCCAGGAGTCAGGACTCCTGGGTTCAATCCAAAGCTCTGGGAGGGGTGGGGGGTCTACTGGGTTAGAGCAGGGGGGCTGGGAGTCAGGACTCCTGGGTTTCTCTTCCTAGCTCTATTGGTAACTGTGTGTGAGAGAGACACCTTGAGAAAGTCCCTTCCCTGTCCTCAGTTTCCTCATCTGTAAAATGGAACAAGTAATGTTAGTCTTAATCAAAACATATCAATGTACTTTACAGAGGTAAAGTGCTATACAAGAGCAACAAATCAATATTATTTGTTCAGGGCTGGCCATGTGCACAGAGCTATAAAAGTCTCAAGGGTAAAAATAGCCCCTGCCCAGACCTCTGACAATCCAGAAGACAGATACCGAGGCAACTGGATGCACCGGGAGACCCCAATTTGCATCCTGCAAAGGGATCAATATGGACAGACCTCTGCAGCCACACACAGGGTCCGCCTATGCTTTGAGCTGGAGGTGTAATTCCCAGCTTGAGGAGACAAACCCATGGGAGCTTTCATTGAGCTAGTGCACTAAATACAGTGCAGTCATAGCCGTGCAAGTAAGTAGCATGCATAATGTTTCAGACAGGCGCATACTGAGTCGCTAGCCCCTCCTGCCACTGACGTGTCTACACTTGAATCAGAGCTATTGCAAGAACCCAGAGACTAGAACCAGGATCTGCAAAGCTGGGGGGGAGGGGGAAGAAACAAGGGCTAATATTCCCGCAGTGCCACTGGGAGACCGTGCAGATCTGCAGGGAGCACTTTCGAGAGTAAGCACCACAAGAAGTGCTGTGCAAGAGTCCCAGAGGGACCCTCTGCGCAAGAGACGCCCCCTGTGGCCCTCTGATGGGCCACGTGCTCCTACTTAACCCCGGGAAGTTGCCTGGGTAATCCCACAGACTTTGGCTCGCTGCAATGCCAGACTCCACCTCACCTCCTGATCTCTGGTCTCTGACCCCAGCCTAATTCTGACCCTGACTCTCGTTCACAGGACCTGGCCTTGTGATTCCTCCATCTACTGCCTGGGGACTCCCGTCCCCGGTGGGCAGACCTCAGCCTAGCTGTGACAGCTAGGCCAGACCACCTATGGCCCAGTCCCTTACAGTTTTCCCAGACCCATATCCTAGGGTGACCAGACAGCAAGTGTAAAAAATCGTGACAGGGGATGGGGGGTAATAGGAGCCTATATAAGAAAAAGACCCCAAAATCGGGACTGTCCCCATAAAATCGGGACATCTGGTCACCCTACCATATCTGGGGTAAGGGGCTCCAAGCAGTGGAAGGGGTGGGTCTACCACCACCCACTGGCCCCCATAGGGTACTGGACCCCCAGGAGCAGGTTGTGCAATTCCAAATCCTAACCCAAGTGGCACAGCTCTTTGCAGAAAGCCAGACACCCCACAAACAGCTAACACGGTCCCTGGTGGAAAATTCCCTGCTCTGGGCCCAGATTGGGGCCCTGCTCTCTGAACGGAGCCCCGCAGTATCACTACCCAAACGTTTTGATGAGAGCTGCCAGAAATTGCGGGATTTCCTGAACCAATGCTGTCTCCTTTTCCTGCTCCACCCTCCAGCGTATCCGACCAGCCAGGCTGAGGTGGGACTAGTGATCAGTTTGCTTACTGGAGAAGCCCTGCCTGGGCCCCCCCTCCACTGGAACAAGGCAGCCTGGCGTTAACGGACTGGAACGCCTTCCCGCGAACATTTTCTGCAATGTGACAACCCACATCACACTCACTCAGTGGAAGCTGCTCTACAAAGGCTCCAGGGCCAGCAGCCTTGTATGCTGCCCAGTTTCGGCGACTCACAGCTGATGTTGAGTGGAACGAAGCAGCCCAACTGCATCGTTTTTTTGGAATGGGCTTAGTGAGGAAGTAAAAGATGAGTTAGCCCACACTGACATCCCCAACCAGCTTGGATGCATTTATCAACCTTCTCTCTCCTCAACGACAACCAGCTGTGAGTGAAAGGAGGCGAGTAGGGGCACCCTGCTATCATTCAGCCTCTCGATTCTAACCTGGTACTACCTCTGATCTCCGGTAGCTGACCCCAGCCTGACTGACCCCGACTCTTGTTTATGGGACCTGGCCTTGCCATTACTCCAAGTCCTGCCCGGCAACTCCTGTACCTGGTGGGCAGACATCAGCCCAGCTGTGACCGCTTGGCCAGACCGCCAACACCCTGGTCACTTACAGTAGATCTCCTTGAGCTGGGGATCACACCCCCAGCTCAAAATGTAGACATATCCAGAGTACACAGGCGTAAAGCTCCAGCCATGTGGGCCTCTTCACAGGAGTGAGTATTTGTTTGTTTTGCTTTTGGGGATTTTTATTTTGTGACTATGATTTATTCATTCATTCTTGTCCTATTTGCAGAGCCGGCTCTAAGCACCAGCCTAGAAAGCACATGCTTGGAGCAGCACATCGTAAGGGGTGGCATTCAGGCTAATCTTGGGGTGGCAAATTCCACTCCGGACGTTTTGTTTTTTGCCTAGGGCGGCAAAAAAAGCCAGAGCCGGCCCTGTTTATTTGCCTTAGTTTTTCATCCATAATATTTTATGATGTCTGGAATTGGGTCAATAATGGATTTTTCAGTTCACTGGTAATCCTGAAAAAATTAGGAGGGAAAAATTTTGGTCAAACCAAAAGTGAAATTTTTGGCAAACGGAGACGTTGAAAAAAAAATGCATATTGGGTCAAGTGAAACATTGTGTTTTGACAACATTGAAATGTTTCATTTCAGCTTCAACCATTTTTAAAAATCAAAAACAATTTAAAAAAAACCTAAAGTTGTTTTGAACCAAAAAACCCCAAACATTTGTAAGTGAAATCATAGACCCATAGTAATGTAGGACTGGAAGGGACCTCAAGAGGTCATAGAGTCCCCCCCACACACACATCCCTGTGCAGAGGCAGGACCAAGTAACCCTAGAGTCTAAACCAAAGGCGGCACGTGAGCTGATTTTCAGTGGTACTCACACTGCCTGGGTCCTGGCCACCGGTCCGGGGGGCTCTGCATTTTAATTTAATTTTAAATGAAGCTTCTTAAACATTTTTAAAACGTTATTTACTTTACATACAACAATAGTTTAGTTATTATTATAGACTTATAGAAAGAGACCTTCTAAAAACGTTAAAATGTGTTACTGGCACGCGAAACCTTAAATTACAGTGAATAAATCAAGACTCGGCACACCACTTCTGAAAGGCTGCCGACCCCGGGTCTAGACCATCCCTCTTTGGCTAACCTGTTCTTAAAAACCTCCAGGGATGGGGATTTTACAATTTCCCCACATAACCTCTTCCACTGCTTAACTATCCTTAGAATTAAAAAAGAAAAAAAGTTTTTCCTAAGATTAAACCTGAAACTCCCTTGCTGCAAACTAACCCAATGTCTTGTCCTACTCTCAGTGGACATGGAGAACAAGTGATCGCCGGCCTCTTTAGAACAACCCTGACATATTTGGAGATTATGTTCCCCCTCAGTCTTCTCTTCTCTGGGCTAAACACGCCCAGTTCTTTCCTCTTTTCCTCCACCTGTCAAAGGGCAGCACAAGCAGGGGGCTCTCCTGAAGGGAGCTGGTAACACACTTTACAAATGCACAACCCTCTTCTCAGGCTAACAGGGGATCTAAAGCAGTGATTTCCCTACACACACACCCCCCCCCCGAATTTCCCCAACACCCCCCCCCCAGTTTTGTGAACTAGTTATATGCCAATTTAGTGACACCCCCCCCCCTGTAAATTCGACCCCCCCCCCCATTTCAATTCCTGGGGAAACCACATCTAAGGTGCACCAGAGTTTAGATTCTGCAGGGATCTATCACGGACAGGAAGCGGTGGGGTTTGTTGGTCCTTTGTTTAGCTCGGCATCTTGGGACAAAAATCTTTCCCAGGAAATGAGGGCGAAGCAGAGCAAAAGCCAGGACCATTTTCAGCAAGCGGCTCGGGCTGCCTGGGCCCCGCCCCCTTTCTGAGCACCAATCGCTCGCTTCTCGGGGCGGAGAGCTGCTCCCCTGGTTCGGTTCCCGCCCCCGGGGCAGTGTGGCTCAGCTGCCGAGGGCGCAGGATGGGGAAGACGGTGCGGGATCACCTCGTGTACACCCTGGAGGAGCTGGTGCAGGACGAGTTTAAGAAATTCAAGATCAAGCTGAACGTGTTCCCAGTGAAGGAGGGCTACAGCAACATCCCCCGGGGCCGGCTGGAGAAAGCGGATGTCCTGGACGTGTGCGACAAGCTGATCAGCTTTTATCGGGAGGAGTATGCGGTGGAGCTGACCGTGGAGATCCTGATAGACATCAATCAGAGGGACGTGGCAGACAGACTCCGCAAGGCAATAGGGACCGGTAAGGATCCGGGCAGGGAGAGAGCATTAAGGGGGATAAGGATACTGCGCCTTTGGAGATCTCTTCTCTACAACTTAGCATATTGGGGAGACTCCAGTGGGCTTGCCCCTGAGCTCTCCCTCCTACTCATGTGCAGGAGGCTAGCTAGGAAAAGACAGAAACGCTGAGTTTGCAGGACGATCCCTGCTCTCTATCTTCCGCCACTGGCTGCATCGCTCTCTCTCTGCAAGTACTGCCTCTGTTCTGTCTGTTTCTCCCCTCCCTGCAGCACCTCTGCACAGGACAAATCCAGCCCCAGCCAACCCTTTCCACAGAGGGACACAGATGCATGCTCACCAGAGCCCAGATTTCGGTTTTGAAAGTCTGTTGTCCATAGGGTGACCAGATGTCCCGATTTGATAGGGACAGTACCGATTTTGGGTTTTGTCTTATATAGGCTCCTATTACCCCCCACCCCGTCCCGATTTTTCACCCTTGCTGTCTGGTCACCCTAATTGTCCAACACTCGCTGTCCATCTCCTTTCTCTCCACAACTTAGCACAGCGTTAAGGGCAAGGGGGGGCATTTTATATCATTCGGGGGGATTTTTATTTAAAAGAAATCTGCCATTTTCTGTCCCATTGTTTAAATTATTATGCATCCGACGAAGTGGGGATTCACCCACGAAAGCTTATGCTCCAATGCGTCTGTCAGTCTATAAGGTGCCACGGGACTCTTTGCGGCTTTTACAGATCCAGACTAACAGGGCTGCCCCTCTGATAATGGTTTTAAATTGTGTTTCTTTTCTTCTGAGCGCTTGAAACTTGCTTTCACTTTCAAGTAGTCACTTCCCCCTCCCTGCCTGAACTTGCTGGAAAGTTCTGCAGTTTGTTAGCTTTGCATCAGATTTCTCCTCCTTGCTACATGCCCCGTGGAAGGAGGGCAGACTTCGCTGGAGCGGCACCAATTTACTCCAGCAGAGAAACTGGCCCCCAGCAGTGTTTCTTGTATAGAAATCTAGGGCCAGATTCTCAGCTGGAGGCATTCAACAAAGCTCCATGGTATAAAGTGGTGTAGCTCCCACTGAGGGTCTGGCCCCGATTTCCTTATTAATCGGTCTGTGCATAACCTTGCATGGAATACAAAGGACTCGGACCAAATGCCCCCTGACTCCGACTGAAAAAGAGAGAACACACCTTTATATGGCTGCCATTAAAAGCTGATGGGTAGGGGAAAAAATGGCAGGAGGCAGAGGAGTGCTATGAACTATTAAAGCAACAGGAAATGAGGAATTTAAAATTGAAATCTGACCCCAGATCCCAACTAAGAAGCTGAACATGTGAATCTGTCTTCTTCTCAGTTTCCCTGGATCGTTTTGGGGGGGCTTTGGGGGCTCCGTGTCTCTGGCCCTCACTCTCCCCTCCATAGCTCGCTGTGTTTCTGTCTGCACTGCATTCGGGGGAAGTGCAATTGCAGCATGTGTAGACGTACCGGAGGTAGTTTTAATCTAGCTCGCTTGAGTAGGGATAGCAGTGAAGCCTCGGCCGTTAGACTCCAGCTCTCTCCTACTTTAAACAGGAAGCTAGCTAGAAAGAGGAGCTTTACCCGGTCTAAGCAGAAGTGTCTCCATGTCTAACTGGATCCCTCTCTGCTTCTCCGTCACTCTCATTTGGTGTGTTCATCTGCGTGTCAGTCCTAGTCTGTGTGTCTGTCTCTTGGGGACGGAGGGCTCAGTAAGGGGCAGTCTCCCCTAGCAGCCAGTGCTGACCCCAATGAGGTGCTAGAGAACAATGTGGGTGACTCAGACACTGACTATCCCTCTCAATCCTGCAGGTTTCGGTGGCAAGGGGCAGCAGCCAGGGCCATCCAATGGTGCCACAGGAAAGGAAGGTGAGTCCGTAAGCACCCGCGGGCTCTTTTTCGCTCCCCAGGCAGTCCGAGGGGTGTTAGGAAGTGTGGTCTCACCGCAGAGCGACCTGACCCTCCTGCAATCTGCCTCCCCACCCAGAGCGACCTCCCAGCTCCTGGGACAAACCTACCCTGCCTGCCAACTGCCAAGGCATCCGGAGCCCAGCTCCGCCTCCACCAGCCACTCTAGTGTGGCACTAGGGGGCACCGAGCTGCAGGTGGTGGGGTTGGGGTTTAGTAGGGGGCGCTCTCCCCTGTCCCCAATGCAGCGCTAGGGAGTGCCGTAGGTGCAGGGGCTCAATATGGGGTGCTCTCTCCCCCCTCCCAGGGCCGGCTCCAGGCACCAGCAAAACAAGCTGGTGCTTGGGGCGGCACGTTTCTAGGGGCGGCATTCTGGCGCCAGCCATGCCACCCCTAAAAATGTGCCCCGGCCGCCCTAGCTCACCTCCGTTGCTGCTGCTGGCTCGCGTGCCAGCGCGTGCGAAACAGCTGTTTCGCGCGCCGCTGCTGGAGGGGGAGATCCCGAGCGGCCGCAGCGCGCGAACCAGCTGATTCGGGCGCCGCTGCTCCCCCTCCCTCCTAGGCTTGAGAGCCTAGGAGGGAGGGGGAGATTCTGAGTGGCTGCGGCGCGCGCGCCGCTTCTCCCCCTCCCTCCTGGGCTTGCCTGGGCTTGAGAGCCCAGGAGGGAGGGGGAGATTCTGAGTGGCTGCGGTACGCACGCCGCTTCTCCCCCCCGTCCTCCCTCCTTCCTAGGCTTGAGAGCCTGGGGGGAGGAGGCAGGGCTGGGGATTTGGGAAGGGGCGGAGTTGAGGCGGGGGTGGGGTAAGAAAAAAACGGGGGGGGGCGGGGGCGGCCAAATTTGTTTTTGCCTAGGGCGGCAAAAATCCTAGAGCCGGCCCTGCCCCCTCCCCACCAATGCTGACCCCCAATACCACACTGTACTACTAGGGGCCGTTATGCTGCAGGGAATCATTTGGGTGACTTAGTAGAGACACTGACTTAGCAGAGATACCTCTCTTCTCTACAGTTTCCAGTAGCAAGGGGCAGAAGCCAGTGCCACCTGGTTGTGCCAAACAAGGGGAAGGTGAGCCCGCAAATACCCAAGGACACTTTGTCACTCCCCAGGCAGTGTAACTGGTGTTCAGAAGTGTGGTCCCACTGCAGAGCGACCTGCCCCTCCTGCAATCTGCCTTCCCACCCAGAGCTACCTCCCAGCTCCTGGGACCAACCTACCATGCCTGCCTGCCAACTGCCAAGCCATCTGGAGCCTAGCTCTGCCACCACCAGCCACTCTAGTGTGGCACTAGGGGGCGCTCTGCTGGAGGGGGTGGGTCAGGGGGCTCAGTAGAGGATGCTCTCTCCTCTGTCAGAGCTGGCCCCAATTCCACCCTGTGGTGCTAGGGTGCTTTGCTACAGAGAGGCAGTGGAGGATTCGGTAGGGGGCGCTCTCCCTTCAGAGTTAGTGTTGACTCCAACATCCCAGCATCGTACTTGGGGGTGCTG
The DNA here is from genome assembly GCA_037349315.1 of Chelydra serpentina. NCBI lineage: Eukaryota > Metazoa > Chordata > Testudines > Chelydridae > Chelydra > Chelydra serpentina. The sequence continues at coordinate 40,889 of JBAIAC010000021.1, read as the reverse complement.
TGCTGCAGGGAGCAATGTGGGTGATTCAGTTGTCCCCTTTGTGTCAGTGCTGACCCCAGTGCTAATGGGGGCACTGGGAGGGGGGCTCAGTAGGATGTTCCCTCCCCTCAGTGCTCCAATTGTGTCAGTGCTAGGAGGCACCAAACCAAAGCTTTGCTTACGTGTGGTCTTTAACCCCGCCCCACCTCCCAGGCTCTTTCTATAAATTGGGGTGAACATTTTGGGGCCCTGGTAAAACCCTACCCCAGGTGACGGCAGTCTACTTTTCCGAAATGCCCCCTGCCATTTAAACAGCGGAAGGACCCCAGCCCAGAAGCAGCTGCAATTCAGCACTGGGCGAGTGATTCTTGTGCATCATGGCTGTGTAGCTGTCAAGCAGCCGATGTGCCTCATCCCAGATGCAGCCGCAACTGTAATCCACTTAGTGTGGTGCTCTCTTCCCCTCTAGCGGTGGCTGGGCCGCAGATGGAGGCTAATGAGCCTGTTATCACCCTGACTAAGAGCTGGGTTTTTCAGCTCAGGTAGCCAATGCTTTAAGATCAAGAAGTCCCAGATTCAGTCCCTGCTACTGCCAGCCCACCCAGGGCCATGGCATTACAAGTGCAGTACTGCTGTGTTGTGTAGCTGTTAACTATCTGCCACGCCTGCCCCCCCTCCCCACGAGTCTGCTGTATTTCAATACTGGTTGGAATTGTGAAACCGTATGTTTGCAAATATCTATTCATAACTTGTGTGTGTGGTCTCCCCAGAGGGGCATTTTGTCGATCGATACCGAGTGCAGCTGATTCAACGTACCACCCCTGTGGAGCCCATCCTGGACCTTCTTCATGGGACTGTTCTGGACGACGAGCAGTACCAGAACATTAGAGGCGGGAGCACCAGCCAGGACAAAATGCGGAAGCTGTATCTGCTAATGCCGAGCTGGAATAAAGAGTGCAAGGACCAGTTCTACGAGGCACTGAAAGCCAAGAATAAGTTCCTCATTCAAGACCTTGAGAGAAGTTAAGGCAGCCCAGAAGTGACGTTCCTTGTGACCATGCCGCCATTCCAGGTGCATGTGACCCTAGCGCCAGATTCCACATGGCTTTCTGGGCAGGGTGATGCTTTCACCCCTTTGCGAACATTGTTTCAGGGTAAAAAACCTCTTTCCAGCGCTCCCTTTGGTGGAATGGGTGAGCCGGTGGTGTGATGCAGCAGTGAGATGGTCGCTAAGGACTGTCTACTCTGCAACTAAACACCGCTGCAGGCAGCTGGCCCGTATCAGCTGACTCAGGCTCACGAGGCTCAGGCTAAGGAGCTGTTTAATTGCAGCGTAGATGTGCAGGCGGGGGCTGAAGCCTGGGCTCTGGGACCCTCCCTCCTCATGGGGTCCCAGAACTCAGCCCAAACATCTACAAATGCAATTAAACAGCCCCTTAGCCTGAGCTTCGTGAGCCCGAGTCAGCGGACGTGGGCCAACCACGAGTTTTTAATTGCAGTGTAGACATCTGTTGGCTTTAGGGTAAGTGCATGATGGATGGGATACCAGTAAGAGAATGGAGCAGAGCTCTACGGTGCTTAAAGGCGCACAGGGATTGCTTGCCAAGCTCTGAAATGGGTAGAAGCAGCCCGCGGCGGAGGAAGCCTTGGCTGTGCAGTAACGGGGGCTGGCGGGGGGGGACGGGACATGATTCTATTAATGGTAAGGGGTAGGGGATGCAACTGGAAAAAGTTTGCGCCCCACTGCTCTAGAATCTACAACTGCTGGAATTCCCGCCAGCGTCCCATCTCTCACGCACCTCCACACGTTCCTTTAGCGCCCACCCCTGCATCTAGGGTGACCAGACAGCAAGTGTGAAAAATCGGGACAGGGGTGGGAGCTAATAGGAGCCTATATAAGAAAAAGACCCCAAAATTGGGACTGTCCCTATAAAATCGGGACATCTGCTCACCCTACCTGCATCTCACCACAGACGCTTCGGCTGTGACTACACTACAGAGCTTTTAGCTGTGCCGCTGTAGCACCGACACTGGTGGATGGAAGAGAGCTCTCCAGTCAACGTACTTACTCCAGCCCCAACGAGCAGCAGTAGCTTCTGCCGGCCTAGCCCTGTCCACACCGGCACTTAGGTCAGTGCAACTTACATCGCTCGGGGGGTGGTTTAGTCACACCCCTCGGCGACATAACTTATACTGACATAAGCTGCAGTGTGTTCATAGCGTCTGTCTTTTTCTACAAGATCTCATTAAAGTACCCTCCTTAAGGATCACTGTGCTGGACCAAATTCAACCTCAGAATTCCTGCCAAGGCTCTGACTTTGTCTTACTATTTCCTCACCAGCGACCAAGAACTCGGGGCCTGTTCTTGGTGGGGTGGTTGTTTTGTGTTTTTATTGGGGCAGGAGGGAGCGGAATTACAATCACAGTAATGGAAGAGTCCTCGAGAGGTCATCGAGTCCAGTTCCCTGCACTCACGGCAGGACTAGGTATTATCTAGACCATCCCTGACAGGTGTTTGTCCAACCTGCTCTTAAAAGTCTCCAATGATGGAGATTCCACAACCAACCTAGGCAATTTATTCCAGTGTCTAACCCCCTGACAGTTAGGCAGTTTTTCCTAATGTCCAAACTAAACTGTCCTTGCTGCAATTTAAGCCCATTGCTTCTTGTCCTACCCTCAAAAAGGTTAAGAGCAGTTTTTCGCCCTCCTTGTAACATGGTTAAAGGTGATTTTGCCCAAACTCTATATTTTTATATATATATATATATATACACACATTTGTATTTTGTTATAAAATGAAAACCAGAAACAATGTCCACAAATAAAGCTCAAAGTGCCTCCCAGATGACCCACTCTGTGTGAGATGTACTGTCTGCTCTATCCCTTCCTCTTTTTCATTCAAAATGTCTTTAGGTGAGAGGACAGTGAAGATGGATGAATAGGAGCATGGATTAAATGGATGGTGGAGGAGGGCAGATGGCACGGGTGGTTGGTGGATGAACTGGTTGACTGGCATGGACAGACTGGTTTGGTGGCGTGGATTGATGGGTGGATGGTCTGGTTGGGTGGCCTGGATGAGTGACATAGTTCAGAGAGTGTGTGGATGAACAGCATGTGCCATGGATGAATGAGTGACCCGGGGAGAGGGGAGATCAGGGGTTAAAGCAATGGGTAGCATGGAGACCCTCAGCTCCCCTTCCTCTGCACAAAGCACAAGGAGAGCTCCCCCTTCAGGCTTGAAATGAAAACTCACTAGGCAGGAAAATGAAATGGGAGCAGCAGGTGGAAGCGGTTTCTGGGAGGGCTTGTTTCTGTGGCTCCTAACCTCTCCCCTCTAGGTAGAGCAGCAAGAGCCAGACCTAATAGGGGAAGCTGCCCTAGCCAGGATTCCCCAACCTGTTTCCCTTCGTCACAGGGAGAGCCCAATAATAGTGTGTAGTACATAAAATCCCTCTCCTGAAAGGTCTTAAAATCTTTTCCAGGGCAGGAAATTATACTGGGTGGTTATTTCCCAGGGAAGAACCCCTGAGCCCCCTAGTCTCCATCCAGGTCTGAGCCTCATGGTGGCATTTATAGGAACGGGGAGGGAATGATACACAGCTTCACACACATGGCCTTTGGCTAGGCTCACTGTGGCCCAACGGCTTGCAGATAGGATGCCGTTCCGGTACAGTCATTTCCCCAGGCACTCAGTGGCGACGTCGACACCCTGCGCTAGGGGTGTGATTCCCAGCTGGCGCACACACACCCTTGCACTAGTTCTCATCAAGCTAGCGGGAGTATAAATAGTGTAGCCGCGGCAGCATAGGCATCGCTCAGCTGTTCCGAGTACAAACCCGCCTGAACCCAATTGGTACTCGCTCAGCACGGCTAAGCCATACCTCTGATGCTGCTGCCCACGCTGCCAACGGCTAAGCCATGGGTCTGCCTCTGCTGCCACAGCTGCACTGCAAGCTATTTGCACGCTCGCTTGAGGAGAGCGAGTGTGTGTCAGTGCAAGGTGGGAATCATACCCCTAGCTTGTAGCGCAGACTGCGGCCAGGTCTACACCACACACACACACTTTCAGTATATCTACATCGCTGAGGGTTGTGAAAAATCCACATCCCTTAGCCTCCCCATGTAGACAGTCACGGAGGTGGAGTAACTAAGCCAACAGGAAAGCTCTCTCCCTAGGCTTAGAGCATCTTCATCAAAGCACCCCAGCAGAGTTTGCAGTGTAGGCCTGCCCACAGGTTTCACCTACTCAGCGAGGGGTTAGGGGTCTATTACAGGAGCGAGCGGGTGAGGTTCTGTGGCCTGTACTATGCAGGAGGTCGGACTAGAAAGATGATCACAATGGTCCCTTCTGACTTTAGTAAGAGTATCTGAGTAAGAATAGACATTACAATTTTAAATCTAACCTGGGCCTCTTAAGTGACTTGCCACAAGATGTCAGAACATGTTGGTATTAGAGCTGAGTGGGTCTAATATTTATTTACATTTTTCTTGATAAAAGAATTAGATACAGTTCTCCTGTCAGATAATACCTTCGAAATTATCTGCAAACAAAACACACAACTCTAGAGTTTTCAGTTGCCTAAGTAGCCCCTAGAATCATGGTTAAAGTTGCCCTCCGCCCCCACCCCCCAAAAAGTAACATTTGAAAAGGTGCCCCTGTGGGCATGCATGGAATCTGGCCCTCATGAATGACCCCTGGCCTTACTGGAGCCATCCTCTCCTCCCCCACCTCCACAACCACACCAAATATAGAAGTCAAACAACACCTATAGCTGCAAGCCACAGATCCTCTCTCTGCTCAGGCACCAAAAGCTTCCAGAAAAACCAAATAATAGAATAACATAGCACAAAGGAGTCACAGTGGGCAGGTCTGGCTCCACTCTGCTTCGGCTGGGTAAAGTGGGATTGGGAGAGGAAAGAGACTAGAGCATAGAGACAGAGTGAGAAAAACAGAGAAAGAACAAGAGAGAGATCGGAACAAGAGAGCACAGAGAAAGAGGCAGAGAAAAGGAAACGGAGGGAGACATTTAGAAACTGACACTTTACACTTAGAACTTGTTCTAGTGTTAGAACCCACTGCTCTAAATTTAAAACACACCTTTCTACTATCAGACACTGCCACTTTAATAGCAGAATTTGACGTTCTGCATTTAAGAATCCACATCTTTCAACGGTTAAAAATAGCCCAGGCTGTTTCTCACATCCCCAAAAATTCTCTTGACCCGGTTCTTAATGCTGCCCCCTCCAGAGTCTGATCCTGCTACCTCTCTGTAATCTCTCCTTGAACTTCCCTTTGCAGTATATATTGTCTGAGATTCCCAGGCCAGAAGGAACGATTGTGATCATAGTCTGAACGCATGTATAACACAAGCAATACAGCCTCCTTGAAATAATTCCTGTTTGATCCAGAGTAGATCTTGTAGAGAAACATCCCATTTGGATTTTAATATGACCAGCAATGGAGAATCCATTGTGACCCTTGGTAAATTGTTTCAATGGTTAATCACCCTCAGTGTTAAAAATGGACACTTTATTTCCAGTCTGAATTTGTCTAGCTTCAAATTTCAGCCATATTTTACCTTTGTCCGCCAGAGTGAAGAGACCATTTGCCCCCCTCCATCTTAAAAAAAACTTCAGGACCAGACTCCAAAGAGAAACTGCTGAGCTTCAGTTCATTTGCAAATTTGACACCATCAACTCAGGATTGAACAAAGATTATGAATGGCTAGCCAACTACAAAAGCAGTTTCTCCTCCCTTGGTATTCACACCTCAGCTGCCAGAAGAGGGCCTCACCCTCCCTGACTGAGCTAACCTCGTTATCTCTAGTCTAAGTCTTCCCTGCACATTTATATCTGCCCCTGGACATTTCCACTGCTTGCATCCGCAGAAGTGGGTATTCACCCACGAAAGCTTATGCTGCAATGCCTCTGTTAGTCTATAAGGTGCCACAGGACCCTTTGTCGCTTCTACAGATCCAGACTAACACGGCTACCCCTCTGATACCCCCCATCTAGTAACTTACAGACTGATCAAGTCACCCTTTAACCCCCTCTTTGTTAAGATAACTGGATTGGGCTCTGTGGCAAGGTGCCCACTCACCATGCCTCTTCCTAGTCGCTGTGGGGATTAGCTCTGTAAGGCCAACGCCCCTTCCTGTGGTTGCAGACCATCGCTCTGTCTGCAGCCCCTCTCTCGCTTCAGGAGCTGCTGCTGCCTCGTTATGACTCTGAGTGTGGCCAGGGTAGTAGGGTGACCAGACCGTCCCGATTTTTGAGCATGCTTCCATCTGTCGGGACGCCTTTTGTCCCGATTTCCAGGTTTTTTGTTGGTTTTTTTGCTCCACAGCTTCCGGTGGAGGCTCTTGCGTTTCCGGTGGCCCCGGAGAGAAGCCCCAGACAGAAGCACTCGGGATTCCGGAGGCAGATGCTTTTTTTTTTGCTCAACAATTTTGAGCCCCTTACGTTTTTGTTTTTTTTTGGTGGGAAGTCCCGATTTTCGGGTCTTCTCATCTGGTCACCCTACAGGGTAGTGTCCTTCAAAGTGTCTTCTGCTCAAGTGGCATCCAGCAGTCCTCACACGCTGTCATTCCCACAGTGGCCCAGGCAGTCGTCCAGTTCACTGTCCTGATGGTGCCGCGCCCCAGTGGCAAGGAGGGAACCCTCTACTCTGGGTTCCAGCCCAGGAACCCTACAACACACAGCCAAGGTTCAGTCACCAACCTTGCTGCTTACCCCGCTCCCTCCCACAAAGCTGCTTCCCACAAGGTGCTCTTCTCCACCCTACTGTCTTCAGGATTCCCTTCCCACCAGGCTGAGCCAGGGCCCAAAGAACCTACTCTTTTCTTGGGGTCCCTCCTTCCTTCTCTACTACCAGAAGGCAACCACAAACTTCCTCCCAACAGCCTTTACTGTGCCCAGCTTCCTGAGTTTATTCTAGCCCTGCCTACCTCTGTTCAGTTGAACTTCCTCCTAATGAGGGCTTTCGTCTCACCCCTAATTCCCTCATTTTGCTATCTAATTGGCTGATGGGGCCTGCCTGGCCCACCTCAGCCCTCTCAGAAGCAGTGCGGGGGAGTGTACTCTATCACAGGCTCCTTGAGTCTTCACCATAAGCATGTTTTCTAAGCCTGTGATCATTCTTGTGGCATAGTGGATGGGTTAGTTAGTGTGTTCCCATATGTTCCTTCCGCAGGGCTTTGCTGGCAAAAGTGCTCTGGACACAGGTATCTCTGTGGAAAGTTAATCACTGCCAAGGGTCCTATACTTCCTCTCTCTGAAAACCCTCAAACTCGCAGTGTCAGTAAAAAAGCTGCTAAATGATCTGGGAGATGGGAGAAGAATGTAACTGAATTATCCACTGGAGAGCAGTAGTTGGTTTAGGGCCTGATTCTGAAGGGTGTAACTGAAATCACTGACTTCAGTAGTGTCACTCCAGATTTGCCCTCGTACAACTGAGATCAGCTGACTTAAAAGGAGTCACTCCAGAGTCACACCCAAGTAATGGATAGCAGTTCAGATCAATATACACACAGAGGTTCTAGTGAGGGCTCCTCTCAGATGCTAATTGTGTATATTTCCTTTCTTCTTTCTCCTAAATCTTCCTTATGCTTTTCTGCTCTGCAGTGATCAGAGCCAGTGTGGTGAGCCTAGTACCTAGGGAAAATTGTGGAAGATAAGGATGTTCTGAAGGGTTGTGGATTTTACAAGTTAAACAGAGATGAGAGTGGCCAGTACATGAATGGGACAGGAGCAGCTTTCAGCAACAGCTGTGACGGACCACAGCTAGCACAGGTCACTGGGACATTCCTCATTCACCTTCCTGAGCCGCAGGATCCCCAAATAATTCTCTCTCTCTAATTCTAATACAAAACAATTACACTTTTCAAATTCGTTCCCCTTGTTGTTATCTGTTTCTCGCAAATTTTAGCACCAGAGTGGTGGACCCTGGAAACTGAGGCTATGTCTACACTAGCACTTTTGTCGGTATAACTTTTGTGGGTCAGGGGTGTGCAAAAAACACACACGCGACCGACAAAAGTTTCACCGACAAGAATGCCGCGGTGGACAGCGCTATGTTGGTGGGAGACACTTTCCCACTGAAGTAGCTATCGCTGCTCTGGGGGTGGTTTAATTATGCTGGTGGGAGAGCTCTCTCCTGTCTGCACGGGGGGGAGGGATAGCTCAGTGGTTTGAGCATTGGCCTGCTAAACCCAGGGTTGTGAGTTCAATCCTTGAGGGGGCCATTTGGGGATCTGGGGCAAAAATTGGAGATTGGTCCTGCTTTGAGCAGGGGGTTGGACTAGATGACCTACTAAGGTCCCTTCCAACCCTAATATTCTATGATTCTATGATCAGCTACACGGGAGACCTTACAGTGGTACAGCAGTGCCGCGGCAAGGTGTGTAGTATGGACATAGCCTGAGACTTGGTCTACTCAAAGATTTTGTGGGGAGATAGCTGTTTCAGTTAGGAGGGTGATTTTTTTACCACAATAGTTATCCTGGTTACAACCTCTAGCATGGATGCAGTTATACATTCCCCTTATTCCCCTTCCCATACAGGAATAAACAATACCACTACAATCGCCTTTATACTGATAAAACGTGTCCAACACTAGCGGGGTTTAAGTATACCAGTATAGTTTAAAAGGTACAGTTTTTGTGTGTGAACAAGCCCCACAGTGTGTCCCCACTAGGGTGACCACATGTCCCGATTTCATAGGGACAGTCCCGATCTTTGGGGCTTTTTCTTATATACGCTCCTATTACCCCCCACCTCTGTCCCGGTTTTTCACACAAGCTATCTGGTCACCCAGAGTAGGTGCAGTCCTGGCAGCAGAGGGGAGGACTTCTCCACCACCACACCCACACTCTCCCCTGTCCGTGCACTTCAACCCGCCCTGGATACCTGACACTCCTGTGAATCCGGATAGCTCACAGAGTCTGCCAAGGCTAACTAGTCAGAACGAGAGAGGGAAAGGGAGAAAGGCAGTTTCAACCCCACCCCAGCTCCCTAAGGGGCTGATGAGTCTCTGATAAGGCACATGGTGCAATGTCCACAAGGATCTGGAGCGTGTTACAAAAAGTCAACATGCCCAGGTTTCCAGGAAATCATTTGCTTTTCAGAGCATTGGTTCTCAGTGCTGCCCTGCCCTGCGGCTAGGTCTGGGGGAGGAGACAGGGGAGGAGACACAGGAGGAGGAAAAAGAAGAGTTTCAAAGCTGTGGTGGCTGCCACTGCAATACTAATGAGCGTGCGGGACCAGCTGGAGAAGGTCCTGGAGGAGCTGGAAGAGATGGACTTCAAGAAGTTCAAGGTGAAACTGAACCAGGCCCAGCCACCCTCGGGCTGCAGCAACATCCCCCGGGGTCGGCTGGAGCAGGCAGACTATCTAGATGTATGCAGCCTCATGATCAGCTACTACCTGGAGACGGGGGCCATACAGATGGCCAAGCAAGTGCTGGAGGACATCAACCAGAGGCACTTGGCTGCCATGCTGGAGGGGGTATAAGAGGTGAGGGACTCTGACTCTGGATTAGGCCCACAACGAGGGGTAATTTCTGCCCATCTCTGGCTCATCAAGGGCTTTGTTGCTTTCACTTTCGATTTCTGGTAGGGACGAAGAAGGCCTCAAGGGGGTGATGCTGTCAAGCAGATCCCTGCTCCAGGGAATAACTCTGCTAAAAGCAGGGTAACTGTCTGGCTTCTGAGAATGGGATAAGGGCCCTTTTCCCTATTGGGGGTGCCGGCTCCTAGCCAATCTCAGATCAGGGGTATTGGCTGGCTTAGCAATAGGGTGACCAGACAGCAAGTGTGAAAAAATCGGAACGGGGGTGGGGGGGGGGGGGGTAATAGAAGCCTATATAAGAAAAAGACCCAAAAATCGGAACTGTGGCCAGAAAAAAATCCCATGACACTTTTTTGAAAGCCCAGGCTCCCCGTCGGATCCCAGCTCAGGAATTTTCATTCTGACTTCTTAAACTCTTCCCGCAGTTCCCCCAAATAGAGGCTTCTCCCTCACTTCTTTCCTATAGCACTGCCATGTGCCTGTTACAACCATTTCTGGAGTGAGACTGTTTATTTCAGCACTACATTAGCAATCCCTGTGTAATGTTGCTGTGTACTTGGTATACAGCTGCCCTGTCCCACCCCAGAGGTGGCTGCACTTCAGTACAGACCCCTAATTTTTGGCTCCTAAAAAGCTCATGCTTCAGGGTTTCAAACAATCTCCTGCAGGGGTCATGAAGGGACAGCCCCCCACCCCAATGTATTCTGGAGTTGTTGGGGTTTTTTATCTCCTTCCTCTGAAGCATCAGGGATGGCCAAGGCTGGAGATGGAAAACTGAATGGGGAGGGCCCAGGCTCTGAGGTGAAAAAATCAAGCTTTCTCTCTCCCAAGTGCTTGGCTGGCTGGTTCTTGCTCACATGCTCAGAGTCTAACTGATCACTATAGAGAGAGTCGGGAAGGAATTTTCACCCTGGACAGACTGGCAGGGACCTTGGGGGAAGTTTCACCTTCCTCTGCAGTGTGTGAGCACAAGTGACTTGTCAGGATTATCATAGAACCGTAGGACTGGAAGGGTCCTCGAGAGGTCATCTAGTCCAGACCCCTGCACTCAAGGCAGGACTAAGTATTATCTAGACCATCCCTGACAGGTATTTGTCTAACCTGCTCTTAAAAACCTCCAACAATGGAGATTCCTCCCTACACCGTTTATTCCAGTGCTTAACTACCCTGACAGTTAGGAAGTTTTTCCTAATGTCCAACCTAAACCTCCCTTGCTGCAATTTAAGCCCATTGCTTCTTGTCCTATCCTTAGAGGTTAACAAGAACAATTTTTCTCCCTCCTCCTTGTAACAACCTTTTGTGTACTTGAAAACAGTTACTGTGTTCCCCCCTCAGTCTTCTCCTCTCCAGACTAAACAAACCCAAGTTTTTCAATTTTCCCTCATAGGTCATGTTTTCTAGATCTTTAATCATTTTTGTCGCTCTTCTCTAGACTTTCTCCAGTTTGTCCACATCTTTCTTGAAATGTGGCACCCAAAACTGAACACAATATCCCAGTTGAGGCCTAATCAGTGTGGAGTAGAGCAGAAGAATTACTTCTTGTGTCTTGCTTACAACTCCTGCTAATACAGCCCAGAATGATGGTTTTTGTTGTTGTTTTTCCCAATAATGTTACACTGTTGACTTGTTTGCTTGTGATCCACTATGACCCCCAGATCCCTTTCTGCAGTATTTCTTCCTAGGCAGTCATTTCCCGTTTTGTATGTGTGCAACTGATTGTTCTGGATAGATCTGATAATTTGGGTACATCTCACTTAAATCATTTCCCTGCCATTTCAGGGGCCTCGGGCACTGGAGCACCTCGGTCCCTTCTATTCTCTGCCTCTGGCACATAATAGTCTAGTCTCCTGAGGGCTGCAATACTTGGGTCTAATGACAGTTGTTGGGTGCTGGGTGGTGTTGGTGGCCTGTCATATGCAGGAGGTCAGACTAGATAATCCAGTTGCCCCTTCTGGCCTTAAACTTTATGATTCTAAAGTGCTTTGTGGTTTGCACAATGAAAAATGCTTTGCTAATCACTTCCTACCAAATTCTCCCTACAGGGGAATCTAATGAAAAAGAAAACATCCCAGACAACAAAATGCACTTTCCCCTCTAAAGAGCTCCAAATCCTGCCACACAGAGACAGAAAGAAAACTCATGATCCTGCCACCCACCTGGGTCTCTCTGCACATGCCCATGGCCAATGATGAAGGTCACAGAAGAATCACAGACACCTTTCTCTGCCACGCCTGCCTCGCTCCAATTCCTGCCTCGGCATCTTACGGCTTCTGCCTTTCCCTGCTCAGGATGACCACAGATTTCCACCATTCCTATTTTTGAACAAATAAAGAGATATTTTTACAGTTGTTACTTACCGCTGTTATATTTCTGGTCCATTTAGCACTGGGGAAAGGCAGACCCCGGGGAGTGAATCCTGTGTGTTGTGACGGAGTAGAGAGCGAGATGGATCTGACCTGAGGGAAAGGCTGCATTGGAAATGTGAGACTTTACCTGAGGCTGTAACATGAGCCAGGACGGGGGTTGGGAGGTGACACCTTTGGCTGGGAGTTTGGGAACTGGCTGGAGGAGAGGCGAGCGAGGCAGACAGCATCTGGCCTCCCTGCCCCGGTTGGAGCTGTGGGGCGAAATGCAGGGAGCCCCAGGCTGGGGTCTAAGCTCCGTGCCCCCCGGAAGGACCCGGCTGAGGGGTCCTGGATGTACTGACAAGCTCTGGTTGGACTGTGTTCCTGGCATCTCTAATAAACCTTCTGTTCTACTGGCTGGCTGAGACTCCCAGTGAATCCGGGGAAGAGGGGTGCAGGGCCGGACTCCCTTATACTCCGTAACAACTGGTGGCAGCGGTGGGATATTCTGCACCCCGTGAACGGCGCTTCCTGCAGTAAGTAACTGGGGAGCAGTAGAACGAAGGGGTGCTAACGAGGACCAGGCGTGCTGAAGGCTCACGGAGGAGCGGTTTCGGGGAGCGGAGGAGCTACGCCTAACCCCTGGGAGTGTGTGTCCAGCGAGAAGGACTGTGCAATGAGGGGGTCCCCCTGGGGGCTACAGTGAGCAGTCCCAGGGGCGGAGGAGCCTGCGGCTTGGCCCTGGGAGAGAGAAGGAATTTTGCAGTGACAGGGTTCCCCTGGGGGTGCCGTGAGTGGACCCAGGGGCGCAGGAGCTGCAGCTCGACCCTGGCAAAGAGGCGGTGACCTGGAGAAGGGCTGGCACACTTGGGGTTCTTCCTGGAAACCGTGGGGAGCTAAGAGCACACAGGCCTGCGAGTCCACAGCAAACTTGGGAGCAGTGAAGTGATGGCGTATCGCCTTCTCCTGAAGAAGAGCATTGTAACCCTGTGCAAAAAGAGAGGGATACCCATTGGAAAGCTCACTAAAGCCCAGTTAATCACGCGGCTGGAGGAAGATGACCATTCCAGGGAGCAGATTCCGGACCCCAATGGGGCTACAGCAGGATCTGGGAGCAGCTGGAGTGATAGCCTGGCATCCCCAAGAGTCTGGTCCCCAACCAGACGGAGGTCTTCACGATCGGGTTCCCCAGCAGGGGATCGGAGACGGATGGGACTGGAGCTGAGTCCGAGAGAGCAAGAGGACGGTGAGAGACAGCAAGAGCCCGAGAAAGACCTACAGAAGAAGCAGCAGCGTGAACTTGCGGTGGTGGAACTGAGAGGCATAGGGGACTGGCCAGGGGTAAGTGGGGACAGATCCCGGGGTGCCAGCTCCGCAGGGAACCTCGATCCCAAATTGTTGCCCCTGGTTAAGGAGGGTGGGGATGTGGAGGCCCACCTCACTGCCTTGGAGCAGGCTGGTGATTGGAACCAAGGAGACCCTGCGGAAAAGCCCCGGGATTTAACCCCCTTGCTGGGTCCCAAGGCCATAAACTCCACCAGCCAGAAGGGTGGGATGGTGGACGGATTTCCACTCCTGGCCCTGGACTCAAGCCCTATGGACCCCCAGTGGAAACGGAAGCTGATGGTCAATGGAGAGACATTCGGGGGGTGGCAAGACCCCGGGACAGAGAGAGTTGTGGTCAGGCCCCGGGTGGTGCACCCCCACCAGCTGCTGGGGGGCTGTGTGACCTGGGTGAGGGTCCCCGGGACGGACCCATTCGCCCTGCCTATGGCCCAGATCCCTGTGCAGACCCAGGAGGGGTCGGGCTGGCTGGTGGTTGGGGGTCTCCAGGATATCAGCGGTGAGGTGCTGTTGGGGGGTGACTGTGTATCTTTGGGACAGGATCCAGGCCCTGTAACGGCCGAGGATTTGAATTTGAACTCAGGAAACCAATTGGCTAAGAGGGAAATGGTCAGTGAAAATGCAAATGACCTGGCTGGCAGGGGGGAGGAGCTGCCAGGCCCCGGTTACCTGCCTGCCTGTAACCAGACCCCTAGGGCGGGGTGGGTCAGAGAGATGCTCCCCACCCCCCTGCACACTGGAGAGGTGGCTCACGCTGGCTCTGATGCTGTTACCAAAGCAGCGAGCTCGCTGCCTGGCCCCACAGGGACAGCCAGGGCAGCGCTGAGCCCGGGGGGAGCAGAGACCCCAGCTGAGTGGGGGAACACACAGGCAGGGCAGGACGGCTGCCAACCAGGCTTGCCTGGTCCAGAGGTGCTGCCGGGAAGTGATTCCACGGCAGGGAGGGAGCCACCAGGGACAGGGCTCAGTGGGGCCGTGACCCCAGGCCTGGCCAGTGAGCTGCAGAGGGATCCCACTTTGGAGAAGCTAAGGGAACTTGCTGGCCACAGCGCTGCAAACCCCCTTGGGGAAGACTGCAGCGACAGATCCCTGTGGGAGAAGGGATTCCTGTGCCGGGAATGGGCTTCCCAAGGGGAAGTAGAACTGCGGGGAATCAGGAGGCAGCCGGTGGGGCACCCGAAGTATCATCACCGGCTATTATACCTGGTCCAGGGTAAGGGAGAAGATCCCTGGAGGTCCCTGCCCATCAGGGAGGAACCTTTCCAGAAGGTGGCTATGAATGGGGTGGGCCCCCTCAGCAGGGCAGCCCAGTCGGGGAAGAAGTACATTCGGGTGGTGGTAGATTTTGCCACCCGCTACCCCGAGGCGGTACCCTTATCCTCCATTGAAGCAGACACCGTGGCGGATGCGCTGCTGACCATTTTCAGCCGAGTGGGGTTCCCCAAGGAAGTCCTGACAGACCAAGGGTCCAACTTCATGTCGGCCCTGCTCCGGTGCTTGTGGGAGAAATGTGGGGTCCGGCACAGTTGGGCCTCAGCATATCATCCCCAGTGCAATGGGCTGGTGGAGAGAGTTCAGGGGACCATGAGGCTGATGCTGAAGACTTGCATCAATCAGCATCCACAGAACTGGGACAAGTACCTGCCCCACCGATGGCACAAGGAAGTGCCCCAGGAATCACCAGGGGGCTTCCCTTTCAAGCTGTGGTATGGGAGGAGAGTAAGGGGATCCCTAGAACCGGTAAGGGACAATTGGGAGGAGAATGGGGAAGATCCCCTGATGGATCTCTCCCCTGAGATGGGAGCCCATCCTTCCATCAGGTGTCCCCCATTCAGAGTAACTGGGAAAAGAGCCCAGAACCTGGAGAGAGAGGCCAAGGACAGGCTGGCTTTAGAGGTGAACCAGTCATTCAACAGCCCAGGGCTGGCCAAGGTGGAGGCGATCAGAGTTTGGCCTGTTCCCCAGACCAAGAAACAGGTCCAGGCCTTTAGCGGGATGGTGGGATACTACCAGAGGTTTGTACCCCCCTTTAGCTCCCTAGCTGCCCCCATCACAGAGCTAGGTAAGAAGGGGAAGCCAGACGAGGCAGTCTGGACCGAGCAGGGCCAGAGGGCTCTCTGTGCGCTGAAGGAGGCTCTAATCCAGGGCCCAATAGATCGAGTAAACCCAGACCGGGCCAAGCCCTGTACAGTGTTCACCGAAGCCTCAGACACAGGGCTGGGCGCGGTGCTGATGCAGGCCTATGCGAAGGGGGAGAGATACCCCATCGGGTATCTGAGCAAGGAGCGGCTGCCCTGGAGGCAGAACGGTCAGGCCATAGAGAAGGAATGCCTGGCCATGGGGCAGGCCCTTAAGAAGCAGCAGCCGGATCTATTTGGGTGGCGCTTTACGGGGTATGTTCACCACTTCGCCCCGACGTGGCTGCATCCAGGAAAAGGGGCCGATGCCGAGCGGCTGGTGACACAGACACGTGGTCAGAGAGGGAACCAGATCAAGAGGGAGGCTCTTAACCAAGAGAGCCCGAACTACAGCCCTCCAGACTGGAGCGCTGGGAAAAGAGCTCATCTCAGCTTGAACCCCAGGGGTTTTGGGATGGGAAAAGGGCACGGGCCGCATAACCCTTCCCACATGCGGCCTGCGGGTGCCATCCAGCCCACCCGACCTAAGGGAGCTCGTCGAACTGTAACGGCCTGGTGTGACCGGGTTCGAACTTCCCCGGGTCACTGGCTAAAGTGACCCCGCTCAGTTCAGTCTCGAAGGGGGGAGAGATGTGACGGAGTAGAGAGCGAGATGGATCTGACCTGAGGGAAAGGCTGCATTGGAAATGTGAGACTTTACCTGAGGCTGTAACATGAGCCAGGACGGGGGTTGGGAGGTGACACCTTTGGCTGGGAGTTTGGGAACTGGCTGGAGGAGAGGCGAGCGAGGCAGACAGGGTCTGGCCTCCCTGCCCCGGTTGGAGCTGTGGGGCGAAATGCAGGGAGCCCCAGGCTGGGGTCTAAGCTCCCTGCCCCCCGGAAGGACCCGGCTGAGGGGTCCTGGATGTACTGACAAGCTCTGGTTGGACTGTGTTCCTGGCATCTCTAATAAACCTTCTGTTCTACTGGCTGGCTGAGACTCCCAGTGAATCCGGGGAAGAGGGGTGCAGGGCCGGACTCCCCTATACTCCGTAACATGTGTCCGCCCAGAGAAAGTACAGGTTGGCAGTAGTGGGGAAAATTTCTGCTCCACCACGCCTCAGGTCTGCCCTTGAGGGACATCATATGGGAAAGGGGAGTTCAGCGCTTGTGGCCTGTTCAGTGCCCAAGCCTTTTTGCTGATTGCAAGTAGGGGGGAACTAGAGATGTGGACTCCTATTTTGCTAGGAAGTAGGCCCCGCTGTACTCATTTCACAGCAAATGTCTTCCCAATGAGAACAGCTTTCAGTCCCAACTGCTGTATGGGAGATTTGAAACATTGGAATATGTGCCCTTGAGGTAAAGGGCTCTTTATCTCATTCCCTACTCCAGCCAGCTAACCAGGCTCCCAGCTTGCAGGTACATTAGAGGCTGGTGACGTACAGGCGAATGGATCATATCCCATTTGCTGCTCCCCCAACCAGCCCTTCCAACCTGTAGGTGGATTGGTACGCAGTAGGGGAAAATCCCCATATCCCATTCCCCCTCCCAACCCGAAGCATACCAGTTCCCCCAACCTGGGGCTGGGTTAAAACTAGTACCCGAGAGTTGAAGAGCCCCATCTCCCAATCCCCATATCTCTTAGATGTTGCAGGGACTGGCTGGGTCAGGCTGGAACCCAGAGTTTTTATATTACACTCATCTACGCAGTTGAGATCTGAACACAATACAAGTGTGTATATTTTTTTCCCATGCAACTTACATATTTTAAGTTTCTTCTCCTCACCCCATATGGAGATTTTGTTGTGACGGTTTGTTTGGTTGCTAAATCAAGCCAACGAGTTGCATTTTGTTTTGCATACAGTGAGGTGCACGGTCAGGGTGTGAGTGTCACAGTCATGGGATGGCTGGGGAGAAAGCTCTGTCCAACAAGGCCACAGGTCTCATCTTTGAGGCTGAGTCGTGACTCCCTCTAACCACTGGACCCCATTCCCCTGACAGAGCCAGGGGTGGAACCCAGGAGTCCTGACTCCCAACTCCCTCCCTTCCTAGCCCCCTGCTGTAACTACTGCACCCTGCTCCCCTCCACACCCTATGCTTTACACTATTGTGTGAGCCTAGTGCTTCTTACATACAGATATCCCCCTCAGAGCCCCCCAAATCTCTCTCAGAGACACCCCACTATACAACCTTGGGAGACCTCATGACAGGAACCTTGAGTGGCCCCAGATATCTCCCCTCAGAGACTCTCTAATGCCTCCATCAAAGACCACCCCAATACCCGCATGAGGGCTTCCTGAAAGCTCTTCTCAGGCACCTCCTAGCCCTACTAAGGACAACCCAACCATCCTCCAGGGATCCCCAATACCTGCTTCAGAGACCCCCCTCAAAAGCTCCCTGAGTGCCCAACCCCTCAAAGATGCTCCCAATATCCCCAGTGAGGGACCCCCAATATTCCCCCATGGACCCCAACCCCCACAAACAACCCCTCAAATCCCTTCTGATGTCCTCCTCAGAGACTCTCCAATAGCCCCCCAGGGGGGCCTCACAATATTCCCTCATGGACCTCCCCCTCCGCCCCGAGATCCCTCCATTGTCAGTTAAAACCGTTAAACTGCCCCTCCCCCCCTTGTGGAACTACTTCACGCAGCGCAAGGCAGATGGGGGAGGGGCAGTAACGGCCCCAACTGTCACTGGGGTCAAGAGGGGGCTGACTGGGGGGTGGGGGGGACACATTGGGGTAGCCTCTCGGGGGTCCATGAGCAAGAATATTGGGGCTATCAGAGGGGTCTGTTTTGTGGGTTCATGAGGGGATGATATAGGGGGCTATTTAGCAGCTCCGAAGGGTCTATATTGGGGAGTAAATGAGGAGAAGGCATTGGGGGCCCTAAGGAAGCTATTTAGGATGTCCCTGAGGGGTTTATTTTGCGGGTGCAGGAGGAGAGACTGGGGGGGGGGCTAGGGAGGGTATGGGGTCTTAGAGGGGTGAGTATAGCAGGATCCATGAAGGAGGATAGTGGAGGAGTCTTTGAGAAGGGAATTTGGGGGGAATCCCTGAGTGGGATTTGTGGGGAGGGGCTTAAAGAAGTGTCTCAGAGGGGTCAGTATTGGGGGAGTCCATGCAGGGAGGTATTGGGGTGTCTCTGAGAGGTTAATATGTGGGGATCCATGAGGGCAGATATTGGTGGAATGCATCAAGGGAAAATATTGGGGGTGTCTCTGGGAAGTCAATATTGGGGAATTCTTGAGAGGGATATTGGGGGGATCCTAAGAAGGGTATATTTAGGGGTCTCAGAGGGTTCAGTATTGGGAGTCCATAAAGGAGGGTAATGGAGGGGCTTTTGAGGGGGGAATATTGTGGGAGCCCCTGAGCAGGATATATTGGGGTGAGATAGTGGGGATGAGGAGGTTCCTGGGTGGGATGACAGATGCAAAACAGGGGGGCAGAACAAGAGGAAAAGGAAAGAGGATAAAACAAGAGGAGCTGAGAGGGCTCTGGCTACATTTTTTAAAAAGGAGATTGGGGGAGCGTTTGAATTCTTCCAGAAATAGAAAAGAGAGAACTCTAGAGAGAAAAACAAAATGTAGAGAAAATGAAATAGTGAGACATGGAGACAGGTGGAGGTGAAGCAGACCACACAGGGAGGGGAAAAGAAACAATATATCAGAGTGAATGGATCTCACTGATTCCTCTATTTAACTGCACGTACAATGGAAATACACATAATGAAAGTATGTATCTGTCTCCATTCCTAGACCTTAAGGCTTTGTCTTACATTCAAAGGCTTTGTCTACAGGAAAAAAGGTTATAACAATATAGGTACACAGTTGTAGTTATACCAGTATTACCCCCTGTGTGGACACTAAGAGCTTGTCTACACTACCGCGTGGGGTCGATTTAAGATATGTAACTTCAACTACGACTCCGCTTACGCTCCTCGTTCTGGTGGAGTACCAGAGTCAACGGGAGAGCGCTCAGTGGTAAATTTATAGCGTCTATCCCCGCTGGATCAATCGCTGCCCGCCGATCTGGCAGATAGTGTAGACAAGCCCTTAGGCTATGTCTACACTGCACACCTTACAACAGACTCACCTGTGCCACTGCAGCCACGCCGTTGTATTTTGCGCTGTGTGGCCGCTCTTTATCTCTCTCCTGGCTACAAAATAAAACCACCCCCAACAAGGGGCGGTAGCTTTATTGGCGGGAGTGCGGCTCCTGCCGACAAAGTACTGTCCGCACCGCTGCTTTTCGTCGCTAAAACGTTTGTTGTTCAGGGGGGTGTTTTTTCACACCCCTGAGCGACAAAAGTTTTAGTGACGAAAGGGTCAGTGTAGACAAAGCCTTAGGCCTTGTCTACACTAGAAAGGGTTTGCAGAACAAGAGTTATTTTGCTGGTACAGTTTATATACCAGTTCCCCGAATGAAATAAAGCTATAACAGCAAAACTTTTAAGTGTACACCAGGTCTTATTCTAGGATAAGAGTGACTTTTTTTCAGTTCAGTTTACACTCCTTCCCAAGCAGCATAAGCTAAACTAAAAAAAAGTACTCTTGTTCTGGAATAAAAGGCCTGGTCTATACTAAAAAGATATGTTGGCATAGTTATATCAGCTAGGAGGGTGGAAAAATCACACTCGCAGCCAACATAGCTATGCTAGCAAATCCCCCAGTGTAGACACAACTATGTTGAAACCATGTTTCTATCAGCTTAGCTAATGTCGTTCAGGGAGATAGTTGTTATGTCTACAGCCACAGCGATACAGCTGTGCTGCCGTGATACCATACTAATGTCGATGCTTCTTACAAGACAGAAAGGGGCGGGTTTTCATCAATGTAGTTTAATCCACCTCTCCGTGAGACATTCGCTAGGACAATGGAAGACATAGGCAGAGCGTCCACATGGTCTGTTATACTGCTATTACCATTCTGGTTGAAATTCACACCTTAGTTTATACCAAAAGAAAGTTCCCATATAGACAAGGCCAAAGTTGCACCTGTTTAAATCAGTTGGAATTTAATTTCAATTTTAAATTTAAACCAGTTTAAAAACTGGTTTAGCATTTGTCTACCCAGTTTTTATAGCACTTTAACTATATCAGTTTGAAATCAGACTAGTTAAAGTAGTACACCTTCGTAAAGTGGGTGCAGTTATTCCAGAATAAATGTTTTATACCACTATAGCTTATTCCTGTAAATTTAGGGGAACAAGATATACTGATACAAAATGCAGTTATACTGGTATAAATGTATCCACACTAAGGGTAGGTCTACACTTACCGGCTTGATCGGAGGCGTCGGATCGATGTTCTGGGTTCGATTTATCGCGTCTTGTCTAGACGCGATAAATCAAACCAGGAAGTGCTCCCCCGTCGACGCTGGTAATCCAGCTCACGAACGGAGTAGGCGGAGTCGACGGGGGAGCCTGCGCGCCGCGTGTGGACCCCGGGTAAGTACGTTTTCATTCGAACTAAGATAGTTCGACTTCAGCTACGTTATTCACGTAGCTGAAGTTGCGTATCTTAGTTCGAATTGGGGGGTTAGTGTAGACCAGCCCTAAGGTTCATACTATTTAACTGAATGAAATTTTTTTTACCCCTAATCACAATAGTTAAATCAGTACAAAAACTGTGTGTAAACCAGGCCTCATACGAATGCAAAACACAGTGTGGACTCTCTTAATCTGATTTAAACCTGGTGTATATATATATTTAGTTTACATTAATTCCTTACTGAATTAAGATAAACTGATATGAAGCCAGATTTAAATAGAATTAAGAGTATCCACACTGTGATTTGTATCAGTTTAACTAAATTGGTTTAAAATTAGATGTAAACACCCACACAACTTTGAAAGGAGAGCCTAGGAAGCTGCTTGCTTTGCCTCCATATATACCCCTACAGCATTTATCTATCTATCTACATTTCTACATTCTAGTGTATTTCTTTCTAACCCATCTCTCTCTGGTATTTCAGGGACCAGTGACTGCAGCATCCAGTTGCCAACCTCTCACGGCTTTTCTGCACACAAACTGGAATTGAAATAGCTTGCTTTTTGTTATTTCAGTGTAAATCCCTGTGTGTGGTCACTCTTAATTCATATTAAGAACATCCTATTTTGATTTAACCTCCCCACAAATGAGGGATAGAAATATAGACCTGGTCAATGCAAGGCAGCTTACATTGACCTAACTATGGAAGTGTCTACACTTAAATTTCGCTCCTGCCGGTGTAACTGTCCCGCTATGCCAACTTAGTCCTGGTCTATGCTTCAATTAGGTCAATGTAAGGCAGCTTATGTTGACCTAACTCTGGAAGCATCTACACTAAAATGTAGCTCCCACCAATGTAACTCGCCCACTACACTAATTTAATAACTCCACCTCCACGAGAGGCGTTGCACTTACGTCAATGTAGTTAGGTCAACGAAGTGTCAGTGTAGACGCAGCATTGCTTACATCAGCTGTTGCTGCCTTTCCGAAGCTGTCCCACAATGCCCCACGCTGACAGTATAATCGATGCAAGAGCTCCTAGTGAGGACGCGCACTGCCGATACAAGAAGCAAACAGTAGATGCACACAAGTGATGTAATTACTGCAGAATGTTAGGCCAGGGGTTCAAAAAAGAACTTGCTAGATTCATGGAGGTAGTGAGCACAGCGCAATGCCGGCGGGAGAGCTTCTCCCACAGACATAGCTAATGCAGATCATAGTGGGTGGTTTAATTATGTGGATAGGAGCGCTCTCTCCTGCCAGCTACAGGGCAGATCTTACAGCAGTGTAGACACAGCCTTAAATTAAGATGACTTAATTTTGTAGTATAGGTAGAGTGACCAGACAGCAAGGGTGAAAAATCAGGACGGGGCTGGGGGCGTAATAGCCACCTAGATAAGACAAAAAGAACGAGGAGTACTTGCGGCATCTTAGAGACTAACACATTTATTTGGGCATAAGCTTTTGTGGGCTAAAACCCACTTCATCAGATGCACAGAGTGGAAGATACAGTAGGAAGATATATATATACATACAGAGAACATGAAAAGATGAGGGTTGCTATGACAACTCTAAGAGATTAATCAATTAGAGTGGGCTATTATCAGCAGGAGGAAAAAAACGTTTGTAGTGATAATCAGGATGGCCCATTTCAAACAGTTGACAAGAAGGTGTGAGTAACAGTAGGGGGAAATGGAGCATGGGGAAAGAGATTAGTTTGTGTAATGACCCAGCCGCTCCCAGTCTTTATTCAAGCCTAATTTAATGGTATCCAGTTTGCAAATTAATTCCAGTTCAGCAATTTCTCGTTGGAGTCTGTTTTTGAAGTTTTTTTGGTTGAAGAATTGCCACTTTTAAGTCTGTTACTGAGTGACCAGAACGAAAATAAGAAAGAAAAACTTGTAGCACCTTAGAGACTAACAAATGTATTTCAGCATAAGCTTTCGTGGGTTAATACCCACTTCATCGGATGCATGGAATGAAATACACTGTAGACAGATATTTATACAGTCAGAGAAACATGATAAGGTCCAGGTGTATAGACCGATCTTAAGAGGCTAATTAGTTGAGAGGAACCATGACAGCAGGGGAAGAAAAAACTTTTGAAGTGATAAACAAGATGGTCACACAGGTGTGAATGAGGATCGTTAACTTAAGGGAAATAGATTCAATTAACATAATGGCCGAGCCATTCCAAATCTTGATTGCATATCTAGTTTGCATATCAATTCGAGTTCAATAGTTTCTCTTTGAAGTCTGCTTTTGGAGTTAATCTGTCGCAACACTGCTATCCTCAAGTCTGTCACTGAGTGATTAGGGAGGTTGAAGTGTTCTCCTACTGGTTTTTGAATGTTATGATTCCTGATGTCAGATTTGTGTCCATTTATTCTTTTGTGTAGAGACTGTCCGGTTTGGCCAATGTACATGGCAGAGGGGCATTGCTGGCACACGATGGCATATATCACATTGGTAGATGTGCGGGTGAACGAACCCCTGATGGTGTGGCTGATGTGGTTAGGTCCTATGATGGTGTCACCGCACTTGACTAGATCTGTGGACAGCGTTGGCACCAGGCTTTGTCACAAGGATAGGTCACAGGGTCAGCGACAAAGCCCCAAATATTGGGACTGTCCCTATAAAATCGGGACATCTGGTCACCCTCATGGCCATAGACAGATCTCTTCCTGGCTCTTCAGCTGGGATGAATTCCCACGGTCAGACCAGTATCTCCAGCTCCCTCCCCTTGACCCTCCAGGGCGAGGCCTGTTGGGTCAGAGACACCCACCGCTTCCCTCCTCTCTGGCACCCGCAGCGAGACACCCCAGCCCGCAGGGAGCCGACTTGCGGCAGCGGGGCGGGGGAAGCCGGGCTTGCGCGGGCAGCCGACAGCCAGGAACCATCGGGCCGGGGAATTTTCCCGGGGAGGCCCTTGCGGGGGCACCGCCGCCGCCGATTCCTGTCCCCGCGGCCGGGCTGAGCGGCGGCTGCGGGCGCCCGGGTGAGAGAAGCCCCGTCCCGGGGGGAAAGGGCTCGTGCCGCGCGCGCGCGCGTCTCCCCGGGGGCTGGGCCGCCCCCCGGCTCGCCCCGAGCGCCTTACAGCGGCAGCGCGGGCGTGAGGCGTTGCAATCGCCCCGGGGGCTCTGCAGGGAAGGGGGGGGCAGGGTAGGTTGCTGCTGAGGTTGGGGTGGGGGGGTGCATGGGGCAGGATTTATGCCGAGCTCTCTGTGATGCTGGAGAATTTTTTGTGGCTGTCTGTCCGTCCCTTCCGCTGTCCTTAGATCCTAGTGCTGCTATCTGTCTGTCCCCTCTTCATCTCTCCATCCCCCAGCCCGTCTCTCGCCCACCCCATACGCACCCCTCCCTCTCTCCGTACAACCCCCCATCTTCATACACCCCCTAGGGTGACCAGACAGCAAGTATGAAAAATCGGGAGCGTGTGGGGGGTAATAGGTTCCCATATAAGAAAAGGCCCCAAATATCAGGACTGTCCCTATAAAATTGGGACATCTGGTCACCCTATACCCCCCCCCCCTCTCTCTCTGTCTCTCTCTGTCTCTCTATAGCTCCATACATCTCACTCTGGGCTCCCCACAAACCCCTTCTCTCATACACCCCTCTCTATCCCCATGCACATCTCTTTCTTTCTCTTTCTACCTCTCTCCATCCCTAGATCTTATTATGCTGGGCTATCTATATGTCCGATTTCAACGCCAGAGTCTAGCTCCTCTGACTTGGAAAATGCAGAATCAGTAAAGGAAGGTAAATCTGGTACGTGAAATTGAAATGAATTTGGCAGTTTCTTTCGTGGTGAACAGGAAAATTGGTTGGATATTTGAGGGCTAGTCACACAATGAAAAACAAAGATTGGGCATTCAATTTCCCCCACTAATTGATGGGGGATAAATTAGCCAGCTAGTTTTTTAATGAATATTATCCAGCCTGCTCTAATTATTATTGCCATTACCATTATTTACATTACAGTGACACCTAGAAGCCTCAACTGAGAATGTGGCACCATGGTACAGGACACTGTACATGCATATAGTAAAAGAGCTTACTGTCTAAAGCCTAGCCTACATACAGATTTCGTATTGATGTAACTGTTGTGGTTTGTGGTGTGATTTTTTTTTTTTACTGAAATAGTTATATGCGTATACCCTCTAGGGTAAATGAAGTTATACCAGTATTAAAGTCCTTATTCTGGTGGAGCTTGTGTCCTTTCTTATACAGCTTTCGATGGATGTTGATTTCACCTATTTTCTTCCCCTCAAGCAGGATTTCCAATCCTCGAACTTCCTGTGATCTCCTGGATGGAGCAAGAGGAAGAGCCGTGCATCCTGGATCTCCAGGGCTCCGAGGAAAGGGAGACCCAGAGAGACACACACACAGGTGAGGAGTGAGTGACATTGGCTAAAAGACTGTCCAGGAGTGAAGAGAAAAGCTGGGATCCCAGCAAAGCCACTGGGTGCCTCCCCTGTTCTGTTTTTTTCTCATCTCATCTCATTCAGTATCATCCAAGCAGGTGTCCTAACTTCCTGGCACTCACAGAATAGGCCCCTGTATATTACTTTGCCATGGCATCCACAAATTGACACAAAATCATGCTTCAAATTCCAATTTTTTTTTCACTCGTACGGTTGCAAAGAAATTCTTAAAAACAAAACCCGTTGTATTGATGCAGTGATGTCTACCTGACCCTGCCGACACTGTGAAACAACTGTGTGTTTGTGAATTGCCCCATTCATGATAAAGGGCTGTTGACTCTGAAACCTAACAATGGCAATTTAAATATTCAGATTGTTCACCATTTCATTGCTGATAATTTTAACAAAAACATCCAGCTAGTGTTCTTATTCCACTGTACCTGACTTCCCAAAAGCTGCAGCTGCCTTTACCCACCTACCATAGCGTGCAATCTTACTTCCCACACTGAAAAAGGTGGAATTAAACACACAACTCAGGGGCATTAGATAATTTCTTTTCATAGCTAATGCATTGTTTTTTAAAGTCCATTTAAAATTAATTAAATGAAGACAATAAATAATGAATTTTGCATGCACTGGACCACATGGAGAAGCCTGAGCAGGGCTGAGCCGTGTGGTCTGAGCGGTTTCCCTGGGATTGGGAAACCAGGGGTTTGTTTGGCTAGCTCTGTCTGTGAGAGAGAGGTGGAAAGCCAGCTGACAGGGAGAGAATAAGTTATATCCATGGCACTGAACAGATTAGAGGAGCAGACTTGGAAGTAGTGAGCAAGGAAAGTGCCTACTGTTGTTTGTTTCTACTGTGTTCAGGGAAACAAGACTTTGTGTGTATTCTTTGTAAACAAAGTGGAATGAACCAAAGAATATACTTGACTCATATGATCAATTTCTTTTCCTAATGGAAACAACCTGGCAAAAACTTGAATATTGTCTATCTGGTCAGGCCAAAGGGGCCACACTGGGGTGAAGGTGGGATAGATTTTCCAGGAGAGAAACTGTGAGTTGTATTCCTGTTAAACCAAGCTGAAACAGATAATAGAGGTGCTTGCAGAAATCAAAGATGGCTAGAAGGAATTAAAACAAGCCCTAAAACAGGAGCTGGAGACTTCTTAAAAGGAATCAAAGCAACATCTAGCGGTTGCCCAGAAAGGACTGAGAAATGACCTGCATTCGGAGATAGTATCTTTGTTGGTACAGCAGTTACAATGCATTCGAGCAGATTTCAAAGCCCAGTTACAAAACATCCACTCCGGACTGGCAAGACAGATCACTGAGGTCACCAGCAAACTGACTATCATGGACCAAAAGGTTTTCCTGGAAATAGAGGAGACCAAGGAAGTTATGGCCAACTTGGAACATGCTAACAGAAATGAGCTACAGCAAGGACCCGAGGAGCTAAAAAATCTCCTAGAGAAGGAATTTAAAGGGTCACAGACCACAGTGGAAGTCAGCTGCCCGGATAAGGAATCAGGCCAGCCAGAGAACTTGGGTAAGACCAGACATTTGTAACCCTCAGAGGGGAGAGTTTGGACTGTCTGTTCCAGTCAAGTAATACAAAATATTTGAGGGAAAAGTTCCCTGGGAGGCTTATTTGGCTCAGTTTAACATCCTAGCTCCCATGAATGTCTGGGGAGATGAACAGAGAGGGGGGGGGGGTGTCTCTAGCAGCCGATTTGAGTGGTCCAGCTCTGATGGTGCGTCAGAACTTACCCGAGAAAAGAGACTGAGTTACCCAGATTTGGTACAAGCCCTTGGTATGCGGTTTGGGGCTAGCCATCGATCTGAGCTGGCTAGGGCATAGCTAAGGGCTAGAAGAAGAGGGAAAGAAGAAACTCCACCTTAACTGGCAGAGGACTTGCAGAGATTTTATGTTCCTGGCTTACCCAGATACCAGTGAGGCCTTCCAGGATAAATTAGCAATGGACCGATGTATAGATGCTCAGCTGGACTTGGACTTCCAGTCAAGATCAGCAAAAGGAGGCCAAGGACGCTCAGAGAGGCTGTGGAATTTGCCACAGAACTTGAATCTTTCCTTGCAGCAGATCAGGAAGCAGCCACTAGAGAGGAAGATGGAAGATGCTTCCTATGAGCTTTGTAAGTACAGCTCTGTGTCTAATGTCCCTGCTGGAACAGAGGATTCTAATCTGGTTCATGACATTTTTGAGTGATTGGAAAAGTTGTTCAGTTCAGTTTGTAAACCAATGGAAATTGGTAATAGTGCAAAAATGAAGGGTAGCTGTCATTTAAATGCTGGTACTTGTGAAAAAAATTAGCCACAAAAAGAATGGTTATAAATTTAAGGCAAGCCGGAACTGAGCGTCACAAGCACTTAGTGAAAGTCCATCATCCAAACTGGGAAACGGGAAACACCAAGATGAAGGGGCAACGCTTGGAACTACAAGGATCAGCTCCACAGTGTTTGCTAAGATTTGGGCAGTTAAACAACAATAATTGGAGTATGAACGTGTAATATGATCCTATTACATATTCATATGAGTATGTAATAAGATCTGTGAAATGCATAAGAATAATGGACATTGGCTCAAAGATAAGTTAGACCCGACATGTTAACCATGTTACGGAATAGAGTATGCAAAACTGAACCAGCTACATGGTCCCAAATGGAGACAGTGACTGGGGAACATGCACTAGTCCAAAAGTAGAGAAAATTGGGTGTGAAAACTGGACCTCGGAAATTTGAGCAAGAAGTGGATAGCCAATAGAGTAGATAATCTGACAGTTGGTTGGATTTCATTATGGCTAATTACTATAATAAATGCAACGAGAGCTGTCTTACCAATTCATTCTGTAGAAATTCCTTTGAAAGATGTGGCCCAGGTGAAACAAATTCTTTGTAAGCAACTGGTTTGCTGTGAGCAAATTGTCCTACCTTCAGGGGGTAAAAACCATAATAACAGCTACGTGCGGTGGCAACTTTCCAGCAAGGGGAAGATAGGGAGTAGTGAGACCTACTTTGAGACCCAGGGGGAATTCTAGCTGCTATAGTTCTTGTGGAACGGAAGCAGGAATGGATCTCTGTTCATTTGCTGAATGTTTCAGATAAACAGCAAATAGTACAAAAAAGGACACACGGTGGCAAAATGAGAACCTGTAGATCGAGTAAATGCCGGTATAGGAAAAAAACTGGAGAGGAGAAAGTGAGCTTCCATAGGCTATGTCTACACTACCGTGGTAAGTTGACCTACGCTACGCAACTCCATGAATAACGTAGCTGGAGTCGACGTACCTTAGGTCAAGTTACCGCGGGGTCATAGAATCATAGAATATCCAGGTTGGAAGGGACCTTAGTAGGTCATCTAGTCCAACCCCCTGCTCAAAGCAGGACCAATCCCCAATTTTTGCCCCAGATCCCCAAATGGCCCCCTCAAGGATTGAACTCACAACCCTGGGTTTAGCAGGCCAATGCTCAAACCACTGAGCTATCCTCTCCCATCGACTTACCTTACTCTTCTTGTTGGGGGTAGAGTACAGGGATCGACTGGAGAGCGATCTGCAATCGATTTGGCGGGTCTTTACTAGACTTGCTAAATCGACAGCCAGTGGATCGATCTCAGAGCGTTGATCCTGGCTCTAGTGTAGACCTGCCCAGAGTTTCTATTGAACTTGTTCCAATGCAGTGCTTTACATTTTAATGACTAGCAGCCGAACGCTCTAAGAGACTTTCTGGTTAGGAATCAAATTGTTCTGATTCTACAAAGATATAGATTGCACTGCTCTGGTCCACCACAAGATTGACATTTAACAGCCACCTAACCATTTAGCAGAAGCAAAAAGGGAAGAGGTTTTACAAGCCACTGAAGAAATGTATCAGGAAGACAAAACTGAGCCTTCAACCAGTTCTTGGGCCTCACCCATAACGCTGGTTAAGAAATAAAGACGGCAGCACCTCATTCTTCGTGGACTATAGAAAACCACTTCAAAGGATTCATTAAAGAGATGATACCCTGAATGCTGTAGCAGGTTCACTCTGGTTTTCCACAATGATTCTTGAAAGTGGCTATTGGCACGTGGAAGTAGGAATGGAATTCACAGAAGGCCAAGGCCTGTGGCAATTTAAAGTGACGGCTTTCAGCGCCCATCTAGATTGATCTCTGGTGGGAGCCTGTCCCATCCTTTCCTTGAGTGACATTGGAGCAGAATCCACAGTCTGCAGGGATGGTTTCCACACTTACCTACTGTAGTTTAATTCTCTTCTTCTCTTGGCAGGTGACAGGGCGGCAGGTGAGGATGAGGAGAATCCTCAGCAGCAAGTGGAGCCGTGTGGGACGGTCTCGGGGCTTGTTCCAGCCTGCCAGAGCCAGGGTGCACCAGGGAGGCTGCGTGTGAACCCTCCGAAGATGAGGCGTCGCCGGTCAGCCCACCGTGAGAGAGGCTTCATCAACCTGCTGGGCATCCTGGAGCCCCGGCGCCCGGCGGACAAGCCCTACCGGTGCACGGAGTGCGAGAAGAGCTTCAGCCAGAGCTCCAATCTCATCGAGCACCAGCGCATCCACACGGGCGAGCGCCCCTTCACCTGCAGCGAGTGCGAGAAGAGCTTCAGCCGCAGCTCCACCCTCATCGAGCACCAGCGCACCCACACGGGCGAGAAGCCCTACACCTGCCCCGAGTGCCAGCGCAGCTTCAGCCGCAGCTCCACCCTGACCGAGCACCAGCGCACCCACACCGGGGAGACCCCTTTCCACTGCCCCGAGTGCGGCAAGAGCTTCAGCCGCACCTCCAACCTGGTGAAGCACCTGCGCACCCACACGGGCGAGAAGCCCTACGGCTGCCGGGAGTGCGGCAAGCGCTTCAGCCTCAGCTCCAACCTCATCAAGCACGAGCGCACCCACACCGGGGAGAAGCCCTTCGCCTGCGGGGAGTGCGGCAAGCGCTTCAAGAAGAAGACCCACCTGGTGTCCCACCACCGCACCCACACCGGGGAGCGGCCCTACGAGTGCACGGAGTGCGGCAAGCGCTTCAGCCAGAGCTCCACCCTCATCGAGCACCAGCGCATCCACACCGGCGAGAAGCCCTTCCGCTGCCCCGACTGCGGGAAGTGCTTCTGTGTCAGCTCGAACCTCATCAAGCACCAGCGCATCCACACCGGGGAGAAGCCCTACGGCTGCAGCGCCTGTGGGAAGAGCTTCCGCTACAAGCCCCAGTTCACCCGGCACCAGAAGCTGCACCAGGGGGACGGGGAGGAGCCGGTGGCCGTCCTGACCCTGGGGCCGTGGGCTGCGGCAGCCCCACTCCTACAGATCACGGAGACTGTTTAAAGCGGGCAAGCTCCCAACCCGGGGATGAGTGGGATCAGGGACTAGAGCCAGCGTGTGGTTGAGCTCTGTTGGGCCGAGCGCAGAGCTGGAATTGACGTGTGTTTCTCTAAGCTGTTCAGCCCAGCTCTGATTCACTTGTAGCTGGAGTTTCGCTGATCCCTGTTTTAAGAATATGGGGATTCCTGATGGGCTCGTCTAGCTTCGCATTCTTCCCCCCACACTCCCTGCCACTCCAGCGCAGGCCAACGTGGTATTCCTCCTCCTGACTCTGTATCCCCACTTCCTGCTATTCCACATCAGACTAATGGGCCCATCTAACCTGATAACGCCCCCTTCCCTGCTTCCCCAGATCAGATCAATAGGTCTGTCTAGTCCAGTATCATTCCCCTTTCCCGGTGGATCAGAATATCTGAAAGTTTCGCATTCAGCCCAATAGGACTGGCTAGCCCAATATACCCCCTACTCCCTGCCATGTTGAATCAGACTAATGGGCCCATCTAGCCCAATATCTCCCACGCCCGTCCCTGCGGCACCAGTTCAGACTAATGGTCCATCTTGTCCGGTATCCTACCTCCAAGAGTGGCCAATGCTAGATGCTGCAAAGGAAATGTTGAACGTGCTTCACTGTGCTGTGTACCATTGAGGAAGAAAGCAGTTCCTTCTGGACTGCAACTGGCTCTCGGCTTCCATGGTGGATCATGAGGGTCAAATGTCCTTGACATTTCAGTGTTTATCCTGGCCAGTGTCACTGCAGGTGCTATTCTTATTCCTACAAACATCAAATCCTTTTTTAAATATGATTTAGTGAGATGCTTGCCTCCATAATATCCTGCTGCAGGGAATTCCACAGTTTAACAACGTCACTTTCTACTGCCATGCCCTGGCAATACAGTGGAGGAAATCCCGCAAAGCGCAGGCTAAGTCCATTGGAAGGTTGTTGTTTCTTAGGTCTTGACTACAATTAGTTTGCGGCAAGCGAGGTGTCAGTCTACTCTGTGCTAGTCTGCCACACACTAGCTGTCCCTGTGGACCCTACTGACATGTATTAACAGTTCATTAATGCACTTTGATCTAGTCCCATTTCAAAGAAGACTTTCTGCCAACATTTAGTCTGCAGCAGGCTAGTGTGGAGTTGATTCACAACCCAGCTTGCCACAAACTAAATGTTCGTGTAGACAAACCCTTAGACTATGGACAGCAAGTCCTAAAGCTGGCCACCACGGCTCTTACAGGATCTAGTCAAGCGTCTGACACCTAATGCCACTGCAAAAGGAGCAAATGTCTGGAAGATCAGAGATTGGGTGGAAAACCCCCCCCGTGAAATGGACATTCTAGTTATAGCAAGAGGTGGGGACCTTGAGTAGGTAGCATGGCCTGAAGCCATCACCATTTGATGGTGTAGGAGTCCCTTACATGGAACGAGTTGATTGGGTCTCAGTCTTATTCTTAGCAGGATGGGTGTGTCGGCCACAAAATCACTGTTACATTGGCACTAAATAGCTCCCTTGTTGGCAGTAAGGCTAAAGACTGAAAAGGGCCGAACTCACCTTTGCCCCTTACGGAGGCGGTATTGCAATATGAGGCACAAGGGCAAGGCCATTGTGTGTCCTTGTGCTACCCATTCGGGGGGATATGCCAAGAGCTTCAGTCTGGTGCCCTCCATTTCGTCTTGTTTCATCCAAACATGGGGCTGGAGCAGGATGTGACCACGGCTCACAAAGCTGCGGGGGCAGAAGGAACGTTTCAGGGCAGAAGGAACGTTTCAGATTCTAGCTCAGACTGGGATCCTCAGGAGCGGCCATGAGACTTCTCCTGGGAAATTGGATGGAGTGATTTGTTAGGACAAGTGTCCTCTTGTCTTCTAGACATCGGCCATTGGAGAAAATAAACCATCTTCCTGTCTCAGATGGTTCGACTAGATGACCCTTGTGGTCCCGTCCAACCCTGTGGTTCTATGATTATATTTTTTTGGACCAACCCACCAGCACCTGCCAAGATGGAGCAAGTATAAAGGTTTTTGCCTGTACATTGCACTGGTTCTGTGTCCCACCAGGCTAAGAACGTGGTGCAGAGGATGCTGGTGCTGTGGGAGAGCCTGTGAACTATGGGGAGATGGATTTGATCTGGACAGATGTCTCTCTATTTTCCCTTTTTTCTTTCTTTCTTTTTTACTATAAAGCTTGGGAATTAATCTCTATTTGAATGAGGGGGAAGAGTTGTAGTGGGGAGTGGCTGCATGTTGAGGTCACCTAATGGCTCTCTTCAGCGACTGCAGAATCCCAGATGCCTCCTCGACCTTCAGCCTGTAGTTCACTAATGCAAATCAGCCTAGGACAGTTGCAGTTAACGTTTTGGTGACCCCTGTATGAACAAGTTTGTTGAGCCTCAGTCTGATTCCCAGCCGGCGAGCATCCACATCCCTTAATCACCAGCACTAATCCTCAGCCCCAGCAGAAAGGCTGAGGACTGAATGGACCACCGGGACTGAGCTCCCTTCTCTTCCTCCCCAAGACATCCCTTCAAGGCAGGGTTGAACCCATTCTTGGAGTAACACAGACAATCCAATCTCCAGGACTGGGTGAGGCACAGCGGGAGGGGCACAGGGTGTGTGTATTGGGTAAGCTCCATCTCACACTTCCCAGGCTCCTATGAACGTGCATAGAGAATCCAGTCGCCCAGGGCACCTTTCCCTGGAATTAAATTCACACCCAAATATAAACTCATTATTTTTAAGAAAGCAAAATGTAAACTAGGGATAATTCAAAGAGGTTGCTTCTGACAGGAGTTAGCCCTGTGATTCTGGAGTGATGATCGCAGAGGTAGGTAGGTAGGTAGATAGACAGGAGGTGACTCTTAGTGTAGGCTTTACTGTATATGGTTTCAAACCCCTGTATTAAGAGGGATTACTATATTAGACTCTTCATGGTTGTAAAGACAACGTTCTTAGGCGCTTGATTGTGGTGTTACATTGCCATATAGACTAGTTCTCATGTGTTTTTACAGATCAAACGAACAACAGCCCTACTTTGAGATAATATTAGAGCTGAGATTTTAATTCTCGCACAAAAGCCAGGTTAAAATTCAAAGCAAAGCTTTTGATCCCGAGTGTTAACTCTACTCATGAATAGACACTAGAATAGGGTCCTTCCGTTAACATGATTGAAAAGAGGGGTGGTCTGAGCAGACGACTGGATATCACGATTCCTGGGTTCTGATCTCCGCTTGATGAAAGGAGTGGGAGCTAGTGGTTACAGTGGGGGGAGGAGGGAGAGTTGGAAATCAGGATTCCTGGATTCTGTTCCTGGCTTTCAGAGGGGAGTGGTGACTAGAATTGGAAAGGTGAGGGGAAGATGGGAATTCAGGCCCCCTAGATTCTATTTCCAGCTCTGGGAAGGGAATAGAGTCTGGTGGTTAGAGCTAAGGGGTAGCAGGATCGAGATTCCTATGTTGTATTTCCAGTTCTGTTACTGACTTGCAGTGTGACTTCAGAGGACTTATCTCCGATGAGTTATTCCTGATTTACACTCGTGTAAGTGAGAGCAGAATCAGACGCGGCGACCTTGAGATTTAATCCATGCAATGCACGGTTCTTTATATTTCTCAAAACACAGGAACATCCAGTTCCTCACTAAATCTTCTGGGTAGTACAGTCCAACATGCATTTCCTAAACTAACGAGTATTGTAAATAGACCTATGATTAGAGGACATTCCAAACACTACATGGACAACTTGCTACATTACTTAGGGGCCATAGGCAGTGACACAAATGGCAACCTTCAATATTAAAGCGGGGAAACATTGCATATCCATTGTGGTAATAATTTAGCACACAGTATCGTTTAGCAGAATGCCATGGGAAATGACCCAGTGTTGAGTGGTTATGTAATAAAGGATCGTATTGTTTAATTTGATAATAGGGAGCTCTTACTTGACCACATCAGTCTGGGTCACTCTGTCCAGTTCTGTTTTGTAAATTTAAATGTGACAGATTTTCTTTTTGTGAATTTTAATGTAAACTATGCTGACTTCTTGTTGGCTAGCCAGATTGCACATGCAGTACTGCCAACCCTAAGTGTTCAAAGTCCATGAATCAGTGTCCTCCATCGCCCAAAAGATAAGCTTTAAAAATCACGACTTTTTTAAAACGTGAGAAATTTGTGGTTCTTTTTCTTTGCTTTCTTTGAGCCTTTAGAGGCTGCCTTTTCACACTTTTCTCGTAACCACAAGGGCTAGAAACTTATTTTTTGGAATGAAACCTGAGATTTTTTCACAGAGTCAGATGAGTCCAGGAGTTGAGATGCTAAGAAAAACAAGTATTTTGAGACTTGCAATAAAATCACAAGAGATGACAACACTACATACATGAAACATCCGCTATATGAATCTAAAACCAATCTAACTCCAAAACCACTTGAGATGCTTATGATAACAACACGAGATTTAGCTTTAACTGTCAATACTACTAGGGCTAATCTCTCTGTGCCTCGGTCACCATAAGACTTCTATGTCATAGATGCTTTTGAATTGATTCATTAAATCAAATGTTACTGTGTCTTTTCGTTTTGTTTTAGCAGACATAACTCAGGTTCTCCGCTCTTGTGTCTCTGTTGTTTTGTACTGACTGTTCCTGCTTAACTGCTCCTGTTTTCTTTCTTTCTCGTAAAACGTCAGTAGACTGTCACCGAAAATAAATGTGAAAGTCCCTGAAATGTCAGCTTTGTCTTGCAGTGCGTTGTGAAAGCGGCGCACCCAGGGAGAGTGGTGCCTAGTGATTAGAGCTGGGGTGGGCCTGGGAGTCTGGAGTCCTGGGTTCTGTTCTCAGCTCTGGGAGGGAAGTGGGCTCTGGTGAGTCCGTGTAAAGGGGGGCTGGGAGCCAGGACGCCTGGGTTCTATCCCAGCTCTGGGAGGGAAGTGGGGGCTCTAGTGGGTTAGAGTGGGGGGCTGGGAGTCAGGACGCCTGGGTTCTATCCCAGCTCTGGGAGGGGAGTGGGCTCTGGTGGGTTAGAGCTGGGGGCTGGGAGTCAGGACTCCTGGGTTCTATCCCAGCTCTGGGAGGGGAGCGGGTTCTGGTGGGTGAGAGCAGGGGGCTGTGAGCCAGGACTCCTGGGTTCTATCCCAGCTCTGGGAGGGAAGTGGGCTCTGGTGGGTTAGAGCAGGGGGCTGGGAGTCAGGATGCCTGGGTTCTATCCCAGCTCTGGGAGCGAAGTGGACTCTAGTGGGTTAGAGTGGTGGGCTGGGAGTCAGGACGCCTGGGTTCTATCCCAGCTCTGGGAGGGGAGCGGGCTCTGGTGGGTGAGAGCAGGGGGCTGTGAGCCAGGACTCCTGGGTTCTATCCCAGCTCTGGGAGGGGAGCGGGTTCTGGTGGGTGAGAGCAGGGGGCTGTGAGCCAGGACTCCTGGGTTCTATCCCAGCTCTGAGAGGGGAGCGGGCTCTGGTGGGTTAGAGCTGGGGGCTGGGAGTCAGGACGCCTGGGTTCTATCCCAGCTCTGGGAGGGGAGCGGGCTCTGGTGGGTGAGAGCAGGGGGCTGTGAGCCAGGACTCCTGGGTTCTATCCCAGCTCTGGGAGGGGAGCGGGTTCTGGTGGGTGAGAGCAGGGGGCTGTGAGCCAGGACTCCTGGGTTCTATCCCAGCTCTGAGAGGGGAGCGGGCTCTGGTGGGTTAGAGCTGGGGGCTGGGAGTCAGGACGCCTGGGTTCTATCCCAGCTCTGGGAGGGGAGCCAGGTCTCACAACTAAAGAAGAGGGGAGCTAGGATACATGAGCTCCCCTGCCAGCTCTGGGAGGTGGTGATAAGGGGCAAATCATGCTGTGAAGGGTAACAGGGAGGAGGGAACACGTGGGGGGCGGGGGGTAGGAGAGAATGGTGCATGCTGGGACACAATCTAACAATGGGGCCACCGCTCATCTTTATTCATAACAGTGTATCCTGCAGGAACCAAAACACAGAGGCCCTCTAGGCCTGTCTGGCTCCCTCGGTCTCCTAGCAACAGCTGCACACCCGCCCCCTCCTCACTTCCCCTTCGTCACGTGACCCGGGGGCAATGACATCATCACCGGGTTCCCCCTGGAACGCGGGGCTGAGCCGATGGACGGTTCCCTGCGGGGAGCCCCGGCCGGAGCCTCGTCTCGCCCGCTGAGCGGGATTCCCGGCCCCGCCCGCCCGCATGGAGCGCGGGGCTGAGCCGCGGGGCCCGGCTCTGCGGGGCTCCGAGGAGAGGGAGCCCCCAGGTGATGAATCAGTGTCACAGGGTCCGGGGGGGGGGAGAAGCTGGGACCCCCGCAAGGCTTCCACGATCCCCCCCCCCCTTTTGTCTGGGTTATGTTAGGCTCCCGCCTGTCCTGAGGATCCCCCCCTTCCCTGCCCTCCAAAGGCTCAGATGGGGCAGAACCAGGCTCTCCCCTCCCCCTCTGGGGAAAGGTCTTTAAAGGATTCGGCCCCTGTTGATCGGGGTCTTTTACCCCTTTGCCATCCCCTTTCCCCCGGTGCAGGACCCCATTGTGCTGAGTGCTGTCCGTAGAGCGTCCTCGGATCGAGGGGTCACCGATGATTTATTAGGTGTATTACAATAGCCCCCGTGAGCCCAGTCATGGAGCAGGGACCCCCCCTGTGCTAGGTGCAGTGCATTGTGTATTACAGTAGTGCTTAGGAGCCATTGTGCTGGATGCTGGAAAGACACAGAGCAAACAGAGAGTACCTGCCCCAAGGAGACATAATCACAGTTAGGGAGACCAGATAGAAAGCGTGAAAAATCGGGACGGGGGTGGAGGGGTAATAGGAGCCCTTATAAAAAAAGCCCCAAATATCGTGACTGTCCCTATAAAATTGGGACATCTGGTCACCCTAATCACAGTGGTCCCGTCTATCCTGATAATCTATTAATCCTTCTCCTGGCAGGTGTCGGGACAGCAAGTAAAACAGAGCCACATGGCACGTCCCCCAATGTCTGTGTCCCGGGGCACCAGCAGAGAGCCCCTCCGAGGAGGAGACGGATTAAACACGCTTGCTCCGAGCCAGGCTTCATCAACCTTCTGGGCATCCTGGAACCGCCCCGCCCGGCCGCCCAGCGCCCGGCGGACAAGCCCTACCGGTGCACGGAGTGCGAGAAGAGCTTCGGCCAGAGCTCGGTGCTGATCGAGCACATGCGGATCCACACGGGCGAGCGCCCCTTCGTCTGCGGCCAGTGTGGCAAGCGCTTCAGCCAGAGCTCCACCCTGCTGGGCCACCAGCGCA
This sequence comes from Chelydra serpentina, assembly GCA_037349315.1. Classification (NCBI taxonomy): domain Eukaryota; kingdom Metazoa; phylum Chordata; order Testudines; family Chelydridae; genus Chelydra; species Chelydra serpentina. The sequence goes on along the minus strand of JBAIAC010000021.1, from coordinate 3,061 downwards.
CCCACACGGGCGAGAAGCCCTTCACCTGCCCCGAGTGCCAGCGCAGCTTCAGCCGCAGCTCCGCCCTGACCGAGCACCAGCGCACCCACACCGGGGAGACCCCTTTCCACTGCCCCGAGTGCGGCAAGAGCTTCAGCCGCACCTCCAACCTGGTGAAGCACCTGCGCACCCACACGGGCGAGAAGCCCTACGGCTGCCGGGAGTGCGGCAAGCGCTTCAGCCTCAGCTCCAACCTCATCAAGCACGAGCGCACCCACACCGGGGAGAAGCCCTTCGCCTGCGGGGAGTGCGGCAAGCGCTTCAAGAAGAAGACCCACCTGGTGTCCCACCACCGCACCCACACCGGGGAGCGGCCCTACGAGTGCACGGAGTGCGGCAAGCGCTTCAGCCAGAGCTCCACCCTCATCGAGCACCAGCGCATCCACACCGGCGAGAAGCCCTTCCGCTGCCCCGACTGCGGGCGCGGCTTCTACGTCAACTCCAAGCTGGTCAAACACCGGCGCATCCACACCGGGGAGAAGCCCTACGGCTGCAGCGCCTGCGGGAAGAGCTTCCGCTACAAGCAGCAGTTTACCCGGCACCAGCGGCTGCACCAGGGGGAGGAGCCGGTGGCCGTCCTGACCCTGGGTGGGGTCAACGTCCTCCTGGCTTAGAGTACGGGAATCCCTCGGGCCTCCGTCTTGGAGCACGGGAATTCCTTGTCTAGATTTCCTGCAGCTCCGGGAGTGGGGTCTAGGGCGGGGAGGCTGAGAGTCGGGACTGCTGGGTTCAATCCCTGGCTCTGGAAGGGGAGTGGAATTTAGTGGTTAGAGCAGGTGGCGGCAGGACTCCTGGGTTCTCTTCCTAGATCTGGGAGGGAATTGAGGTCTGGGGGTAGAGCAGGTGGGCTGGCAGTCAGGACTCCTGGGTTGTACCCAGAGCTCTTTGGGGGGAAAGGGGGAATGGGGTAGAGTGACCAGATAGCAAGTGTTAAAAATCAGGACAGGGGGTGGGGGGTAATAGGTGCCTATATAAGAAAAAGCTCCAAATATCGGGACTGTCCCTATAAAATCAGGACATCTGGTCACCCTAGAATGGGGTCTAGTGGGTTAGAGCAAGGGGGGCCAAGAGTCAGCACTAATGAGGTTGGGAGTAGCTGAAAACTGATGTTATGGTGAGCCTTGGTTTAAGCTACCAGGACATCACCCAAACTAACCTCCAGGTTAGTGGTTCAAATCTAGCTGAGGCAAGGTGCTCCCAGCCTGAGAGATAGTAATTCAGTGTGTTGGAACCTTTCCCACAGCAAGACTGCCCTGGGATTCCCCTCCCATCTAGAGCATGGTGGTCACACACCTGTTCATGACTCCCCTGGTGGGGTCAGAGCTCCCAGACTGGGAGCCTACACACTAGTTATTGTCACACTAGATGAAAGATCTTTAGAGTAGGCTTCACTTTATACAGCTGAGAACCCTTCCATCATAGCGACTAACAGACTGTAGACTCTAAACGGTTCCAAAGGCAGTGTTCTCTGTCTCTTGGCTGTGTTATATCGGTTTGTATGCGCTAGTTGTGTGTTTGTGTGTATTGGTAAAATACCAACCCTGCACTGATAGGGTGCTAAGGTTGAGACGTATAAGTAGTTGCAGGGAGGTCGGGGGTGGGGGGGGCGGGAATTAAAGTGTAAACTTCCCACCTCAGTATTAACCTCATTGCATCAAGTCATTGTAACAGGGTCCATCCATTGCAGCAGAAGAGAGGAGGAGGCTAAGCCCAGGGCTACACTGGGGGGGGGGGGGGGGGAGGGGGGGTCGATCTATGATACGCAGCTTCAGCTACGTTATTCACATAGCTGAAGTCGGCATATTGTAATCGACTTACCTGGCCGTGAGGACGGCGGCGAGTTGATCGCTGCCGCTCCCACGTCGACTCCGCTTCCGCCTTTCGATGATGTGGATTTCTGGAGCCGATGGGGAGCGCTTTCGGGGATCGATTAATCGCGTCTAAACGAGATGCGAAAAATCGATCCCCAATAGATCGATTGCTACCCGCCGATCCGGCGGGTAGTGAAGACAAGCCCTAAGGGCTTATCTGCATTGGCAAATTGACTGCAGTAGCTCCCCGTGTGGGTTCTCTATTCTGAGAGAAGAGGGATTTGATTCTAGAGTAAGTGATCCACTTCAGAAGCTCACTGATTATTCCAGAATAGAGTGGCCACATGGGGAGCTTATTCCACATAGATTCTGGTCAGTTTCCCCATATAGACAAGCCCTGAAAGGAGGATTTGGAGTCAGTATTCCTGGTGTCTCTTCTCTTAAGGGTGGAGTGTGTGGTCTAGTTAGAGCAGAGAGGACTGGGAGTCAGGACGCCTGGGTTCTATTTCTATCTCTGCATCTGACCATAAGGGGGCAAGTAAATTTCCTCGCTCTCAGTTTCCCCACTCTTAAATAGGGTGATAACACTACTGACCTGAGTTTTTATTAGGTAATATTTATGAGCGCGATATAAGTATTAGTACTGTAAACAGGCCTACCACTAGAGGGCATCAGTACACTACATGGATGAATTATGTTATTTAGGGTCAATAGACAATGACTCAAATTACTACCTCCTTGCATCTGAGGCTATGATGGAAAAAAAGATGCATATCCCTGGTGTTACGTACTGTCCGGTGTTGTTTGGCCGAGTGCTATGCTCAAATGGGCCATTGTTGAGTGGTCACATAGTAAAGGATCATATTGTTTATTCTAATAATACTGGGCTATAGCCTTGGATCGTCCTAATTCTGTTTTGTGAATTTCAGCCTAGTGGGTTTTAGTTTTGTGAATTTAAATGTAACACAAACAGATGTTCTGGTCATTGGCCAAACTATACCCATAGCTGTTGGCAACACAAATCAAAGGCCTAAAGACAATATAAGAGATTCACTTTAGCTCAGTTGTTCTCAACTGTGGTCCACTGCTCCTTCAGGGAAAGCCCCTGGCGTGCCGGGCTGGTTTGTTTATCTGCTGCGTCCGCAGGTTCGGCCGGTCGCGGCTCCCACTGGCCGCGGTTCGCTGTCCCAGGCCAATGGGGGCTGCGGGAC